>CM060921.1:99373622-108406122 GCA_030737875.1 Allium sativum | reverse complement strand
TGTGGTTGTGTTCAGGAGTTGGCGTTTGTGTGACGCTATTGAAATTGTTTAACTCAAAATTTAGGTAGAGGAAGATTGGCTGAAGGACTGGTGAAACAAAGCCGGTTTCGGTTTCGCGGTGGGTTGTTTGAACGGAGTGAAGGTAATTGATGGAATTTGGGTGGACGTATAATCGGATGATAGTTCAATGGTAGAACTGGGTGATAATCCAATGCGGTGAGGATGAATACGAGATTGACGTTTAAAGGATCTGGCAGTAGGGGTTTTGTTGGTGATGTGGATTGTATGGTGGAGGGTGAAGATGAAGTTCAGGTAGAGAATGAACAGGCAAAATTTGTTTCCTGTAGGAGAGTGGTGAAGGCCCGATGATGGAATGATTCACGAAAGTGTGGATGAACAAGGCCGTAGGCTAGTGGTTTGTGGTTGGCGATGGAGAACTATGATGATGGATGTTGTTGTTGGTCAAGGTGGCAAAGTTGGCTTGCGTAAAGATGTTCTACGAATTGGTAGAAGAGTATTGTTGGTTGTGAAGATGAACTTGGTCAGAGTTTACTGGTTATGAAGGTATGCTGGTTCAGTGGCCGGACAATGTAGAGAATTGCTGAAGACGAGAGAAAGGATTGGCTAAAGAAATACAGAGCTTGAAGGAATTGAAAATTTAGAAAGAATTTTTATTTTATTTTGTTTAGTTTCGGAAAAAGGAAAGTAATTGTAAAAGAAAATTTGGAAAATAAGTTGAAAAGAGGAAAGAAATAAAAGAGAAGATGGCTAAAAAAAAATTCTCTTGTTTAGATGATTGTAGTATCAATATGTAATACCCTATCAACTAATCAGGAATTTTCTTCTATATGTAACAGAAAACAAAAGGAAAAAATAAAATAAAAGCTAATATGGATCGAAAATTAAATAAATAATAAAATTTAATTGTTACCTCCCCAGCAACGGTGCCAAAAACTTATTTGGCACTTTCCTATGGAATAGAAAAGTGCAAATTCATTATAAATTACTTCAAGCACACAGGTTTGTAGTATGCAAGTCGAACACAGAGAGAAAAATTAAAATTTATTATTTTTATATTTCGTGGGCGAGTTAGATGAATTTTGGAAGATTTGATTGAAAACAATAAAATTTGAAACTGTAGTTTGATTTAGAACAAATCTAATTGAACCAACGACCAAATCACAATTATCAATTGAAAACAAGTTAAAACTGCAATTGAATTCACTACAGATTCGAATCTAATTGGATCTATAATAAATTGAATGATAGAAAAATAAAACAGAATATTAAAATAAAAACTGCAAAAAAGAAATAAACAAACAAAAGTAAAAACTAGGATTACTGCTGAATCTAATCAGACGGTCAATCACTAATGAGAAAAGTAAATTGCAATAGTAAACTGTTCTTTACCAAATCTAATTGAATAGAAGACACAAATTTACTAGACCCAAGAAGAGTATAAAAAAGAAAAACTCTAAATTCTTGGATAAAGTTTACAATGAGAATACATGGGTATTTACAGGATAAATAGCCAACCTAAACCCTAATACAATTACAAATGAGCCTTAATTAAATCTGATAAGTTTTCTCCTTTTCTCTTTTCCTCTTGCTTCCTTTACAAGCCTTCCTAGATTTGTGATATGCATATTTTTCCCCCCAGTATTTCTTGTCAAAAATGAATTTTATATAAGATCTTCATCTGCAAATCTTCATATATAAATACACAACAATTTGATCTCTATTTCTATTTTTCTGACTACATGTGGCTTAGTCGACATATCTGTCAAATGACAAAATAATACCTAAGTAATATTTATTTATACACGAAGGATAATATATAAGAGCATAAAATAAACACTCTACATGTTAATCAAAATCCTTTCATACTATCGTGGAATAGCATTTCCAAACATTATCAGACCTTGATCGGGGTCTTAAAAAGACTTAGGCGGCTTGGCGGGCTTAGTGAGCGAATGATGAAGTTGCATCCTCTTTGCATTTCTTTCATACCCTGACGCCAAGGGCAAGAAATAAGGGTTCTACAGTTGGATCATGTCCGTTGACGATGGCATCTCAACTTATCAGTGTTAAGATGGTAATCAATGGGAGAATAGTGGATCCACATTTATGGAAGCTTCGCAATTTCCCCAGTGAAACCTAGGACAAGGTGGCTTGGAAGATAATCATGTTACTTTCATTAATATTTATGCTTTTGGTCCCATTTCAAGGAGAAGTGTTGATGTATGGACAGTCAAATAACACCTAGGCTTAAGTGTTTAGAATTTTGGCTCATCGATGTCAACTAGCTAGCCTTACTTTGGTTGTAGGTACGGTTACAGATGGCTATGTTGCACCGGCTTCGGTTTAGACGATGGAGTCATGAGTAATTTGCGCTTGGATTTCCAAGTTGCCCCATGTGTTTAAGGGTATGAGTCAATGCACAAAGGTCAAGAAAGAGAGGCAAATTGTGAATTTTTGCATTTTAATGCCAGAACTTCCATCGTTAGAAGTCATATTCATATGCATCTTCCTTTAAACGGTCGGTTGATCACTGCTTTTTGAAGAATCATTTGATGTAGTGATTCAGCAATGAAACTTGTCAATTTTTGTTCCTGGATGACCTTCCAAGGGAGATAGGCGATGTCAGATTATCCTATTTGACATTCCATTTGGATAGCCTTCTAGGGGCCTCAAGTCGTTGTAGGACCCATCGTAGCAGCCGGTTGGTATAGAATTTGATTGGACAAGCCTGGAAATGGTGATGTGACTTGTTGGGACTTGAGTGAGGCTTGGATGTTTCATCGTAACAAAAGCACGAAGTAGGAAGCGGATGACTGAGACACATCCACTTTGATTTCGAGCTCTTGTCTCTTTGTCCAGGGTGCATGGTAGCTGATGAGAAGTCTAATTTCTCTCACCTTATAATGATGTCTCATATGACTGATCAAGTACCATATAGGTTTAAGCAGTACCAGACTTCGGCATCAATGTAGTTTGCTATAGCACTTATTAATTAAGTGGAAACTGATCATCAACGTTCTAGTTGATAGCAAATGGCATTTGCAATGGTCAGCTAGGTTCCCCAAGTAGTGAATCACAAGATAAATGTTCTTCATCATGTTATCTAAGTCGTCTCTAGAATTGGGTCTTGACTGCTCCATATAAGTGTAATTTCAGATTTTGTCGGTTGGATGGGCTTACGTCATGTAAGCCAAATAGTCGCTACACCTTCGAGAATAGCATGCGTCGCTTTTGTGGAATCCATGCACCATCCATACCTCTGAAAGGTTGTAACAAACCAGATTTTTAATAATAAATATTTAATTAATTTAAATATTTAAAACGATTAATTTTAAGAGTTAATGACTTGGAATTAACTTAAAAGAGAATTTGGGTGTCGATTTAACTTGAAATTTAATTCATGGAATTTAAAATCCAATTTTGTTTAGTTTGAAGCTATATAAAAATCTATTTTAATATATATACGACGATAATAATTTATTATCAATGATTGATTGTTTTGAAATCTATTTTTATATTTTACCGATTTGATTTAAAACGTGGAAATAGCCATTTTTCAAATGATCTTGGAATTCGGCAAAACTAGTTTCATTGGGTCCGGAATGTTAAATTATTATAAGATTTCAATTTTCATATCAATCAGAGTTGTTATGTGAGTATGCACAATATAAACGCGTATCGATAATCAACTTGAAATTTTTATTAATTTATAATTTGATTTTGAGAATAATTGTTAAAAACAATTGAGTTAACTTTCAAAAGTTCCATTATGTTCGGAATATGGGTTATTAGCTGTGAATGACAGTTAGAACGCCTTATTTCGAGTTCTTAAATATTCGGACTTGATGAATAGTGTTTTTTGGAAGGCCATATAAGCACCTTAACTCCTCACTTCTAACCCTAGCCTCCATTTTCTACATTTTAATGGTTGAAATTTAATCTTTCAATCCATCCGCTTTTAGCAAAAACTCCAAACTAGAAAGTTATTTGTATTGTCGTTTGGAGTTGATCCATGCTGAGTACTTGAACATCAGTGGTTGTGGGTGACCGAAATTTTGCGTGAACCGTGAGAGGGTTGTTTTCATTTTTCCTCCGTTTGCGCGCTGATGATGGACTTTTAGGCGAGGTCACCTGAAGCGAAAAAGAGGAGGGGAGGCTAGCTTTCGATTGGCGGTGATTGGAAGTTGTTTCGTCACATGTGACACACAAAAACCGAAGATGAATGGTCTTCGTTCGTTGGTGTTTTAGGGACAGAGGAGATGACCTGGTGGCTTAGCGTTGCTGGTGATGGAAGCTGGAGGGTAGGCGAAGCTGGCAGCGTCGTTGGATCGCGGTTTGGTCAACCAGGGAGGCGGCGGTGGATAATTGAAGGGAGGGTGTGTAATCGGGTTTTGTTCATGACCTGGGAAGGATTAAAGCATGGTTTAGGCCGCGATTAATTAACGTCAATCCCTGGTTAGTGATAATGACAGTCATTAGCGATTTAACAAACTATTTTAATTCATTTAAACTTATAACAAGTTTAACTTTTTATACGATGTCAGATTGAGGCAAAACAAGTTGCTTTGGGTTCCTATTCACGAGCACCATGCATAAGAGTTGGATTAGAGTGATCTGGAGCTATTTGGATTTTTATGTAATTTCAAATGCCTGTTTGAAATTATATAAAGTGATGTAAAATCATCAAATTGGAATGGATGGTTAATTAACTCTCACACTTTCTAAAATGTTATTTCTTATACTAAGATTCATTATTTATTTTTATATCAAATTGTGTGTTTGGATGATTTATTGCTTTGTTGGTGGTTGTCAATTTATATTCCCATCTATGAATAGATGACTTTTGACACTATCTTTTGTTAAACGAAAAATTCAACTTAAATGAATTAGATTAGATTATTTATTTCATATGCATATATAAACTGATATATGAGTTATGATGCAGGGGTACAGGTTGGAGGGATCCAACAAGATTCCTCAATATTTTAAATGTTGCTTGCTTTAATATTATTCAAATATGAACTATCTAACCTAAGTAACGTTAAATCTGGTTTGTATATTGATTGTTCGAATTAAATTTAACACTAGTGTGTTATTAATCAATAATCAATATTGATTAAGTGATTGACAATAGGTGGCCGAAAGTCCCTTTTTTAAGACGTTGATTCGCCCTCAGGCGAATTGACTAAATTTAATTTTATAACTGGAGCAAGGTTTTAAATTTTATTTTATATAAATTATATTAAATAAAGGTTTTATAAATAAATCAGTATTTATAATCGGACTTTATAAAGGAAGTTATAAATGATTCGTATAAAAATTCATGTGTTTTAAATAAGTTCTATACGCAACTAAGTCAAAAATCAATCTAAGGGTGAATAGATTAGAATAATTGTTTTTGAAGAAATAATTAAGTGAGATTATGTTAAATTAATTATGTTATTTAATTAATTTAAAAGGAAGAATCGAGTTGGGATCAGTTAACAAGTTAACTATGTTTCCAAGTTGACCAAGTCAATTGTTTTACTTGAAATTGGTTATTAAATTAATTTGTTTCAAAATAATTTAAAATAAATAGTTTTAACAAATAGTTGTTTAATCTTAATAAGATTCTTAAAAGTTAATAAGTCTTTTAATTAACCAGGTATAAAGAAATTATTAAGTTAATAGTTATTAATAAAGTTAGTTATTATTTTAGTAACTTTTTAAAAGAGATTAACTACTCTATTTTTAGTTAATAATGAACTAAACTACGTTTACCTTAGTTAATGTTGAAGTTAATTATTATTTTAATTAATAATAACTAAAGTGATTACCTTTTTAATTAGGGTTTATTTAGGAAGTTATCAAGTTTGTAATAAGATTTTGATTGAATTTTATGAAGGGTTTTATAAAGGGGCTTTATAATAAATCCAAGTTTTATAAACAAAGTTTATAAAAGAGATTTAAGGCTAATGTAATGTTTCTAAATAATGGTTCACTAAATAATTGAATTAAGTAAGAGTGATTGTAATTGAAAGAAGATTTTCAAAAGTGCAAAGAAAGGGTTTTTGAAACACTATTTAAATTGAATAATAATGGAACTTATGATAACATTTGGTGAATATTAGACTTGTGTTAACGAACTTCTATTTATCTTGAATACGTAAATAAAATACTCCAACTTGAATGATTTTACTATTAACTAAGGGATGATACAAGTTTGAAATGGAAGTAGATGTTGGAAATTAAATTATTATTTCCATAAATGATATTATAAACTTTAATCCACAAAGTTTATAAGGTAAATAAAACTGTTTGGTGTTTTATAACAAACGATGTACCACATGATATTATTTAGCCTGGATATAATGGGTGTCTGTAATTATACAATTTGGTTAATTAAGTATATAGCATTATTTTCTAAGTACTAAAAATGGTGGGGATTTGTGAATATGCTTATCCAAAGAGATAAGTGTATGTCCATCATTTTCAAAGTAACAAAAATAAGAGACTTGTGAATATACTTATCCTATTCAGATAGGTATATGGAATCGAATTTTAAGAATCGATAAAATGATTTTAATAAATGGTTTTAATTAAAAGGATCTGTGCTGCAGATGTACTTAATTATGCTAATTTTATTTGGTAGTTAAAGAACCGACTATTAAATATCCCTTTTAACTTATAATGTGTTGGTTCGAGAAACTGGTACTGGATCCAAAACCACTTCGAATCGACATTGCGTTCAAAAATTGAATTTGTAGGTATGCTTATGCATATTAAGATGATTCAAAGGGTTAGACCTTCGGAGCGAAAAAGGGGTGCTCGTTGATGTCTCTGGCTAACTACCATGATTATACTTGCAGTTGTAGTCTCTATGTTTTTTGTTATGCTTGATGCGAGGACTTCTTCTTACTGATCCTAGGGGTTATCCCGAAAGGATGTAGTAAAAAAGTACCTTCGATTTGTCCTGATCCTGAATAACTTGTATGGACAGATATTTGACATTGTATTTCTTAGACCACGTACGTTGATTTTTACAAACATACATATATTTGGTGACGGAGAAGGCAACTTCTTTTAGCTTAACACCTAGAGTATCTTTGTGCAAACAAATTAGTGATTGATGGACCTGATAATTTGGCATTCAAAGTTTAATGTGATATTTTAGAAAGATAATCGTAGCCTCAAGTCTCATCAATTGAGAAATGACTGAAATCGAGGAGGCAGCAAGGCTAAGTGGGTTATTCCCATTATGGTATATCATCACCTGATCTAGAGACAGTTTTCCATTTGTATATTTCAAAATGAATACGTTTGGTTAGCCCCCAACCATAGAGGTGATATATTTGGTACACTTAAATTAAATGAGTGGCTGATTCTACGTGGTTGGGTTGTAAGATGTTCTTGTTGAATCCAGTGTTTTTATCTCTAGAGGAACACTATTCGGGAGGTAGTTCCTTACCTAGTCATGTATGGAAATCCAAACTCCAATATGATATGTACTATTTTAGATGTAAACCAACTATAAGCGAGATGCAAGCTTTTCGCTATATTCCTATTTTATTTGTGGATTTTAGACATTATTATAATATCATTGGATTTGTAGCAAAAGTGATTTGGCTATCGTAAGAGAAAAACACATGCTATGTTTATGTGTGGTCGTGTCTTACAAGAGTTCCGTTTTTCAAAAGATTTCCAAAAATTATGCAAGTTGTTTGTGACCTGAATTTTCTCACTGAAAGTATTCTAGACTGATCCGGGTGATTTATCTTTCCTCAAAATTTGCTCAGGTCAGATCGAGTATATTTTCCAAGTTGCATTTGTTTTGGCTTGGAGCTTCAGTAGAGGAGCCAGAGTCGAGACGTATTCACATATTTTCTCAAATAAATTTATTTCCGCTGTGTGTGTTGTATTTATCAGTATTGTACAAACAAATTGTATAGGCCGATGTAGTTGTGTACTCTGATTTTGTAATCATATATATACAGTTTTAATTTTGTGTAAAAAGTATTAATATATTATATTTTATTCATGTTACCGTGAGATTCTATTCTGCTCTAATTCTGTAATGTTGGTGTTTTTTTTTCTTCTTCTATTCTAGCATTTAATTCCTTCTTCTCATCCTCCATCTTCTTTCTTTTAACCTTTTGAGATTTTGATACTAGAGTTTTGACAAATGAATACAAATAATGTATTAGCGCCGAAATTCGAGCATCGAATTATCGGGTCGTTACAAAGGGGCTATCGGGAATTGGTTCTTCTCGCATATGTTGTCATGTTAAATTAGCATGAGAACTCCATGCATCGAATAATGTCTGTGAACAGATTATGGCTCTAGGAGGAATCCCACTCATCGTCGTTCCGTTGTTGGTTTTCTTGGACTAACCATCGAATCTTGGATGTTAAGTCAGGACGATCATTATTGGCCACTACACCGCGGTATGGGTCCAGGTATGGGTTCGGTTACTGACCATTGACCCGGACCAGCGCGCTTGGTGGGAGTCAGTTTGGTGTGAATCAAGGGTTCCTAATTGGCATGCACGTAGTTAATGGGATTGACCCTTCTAGAGTGAATTAGATCATTTTAGGCAGTATGTCCCGAGTCAATAAGACAAAGGCCGATCTAAGGCAATCTTTCCCAGCCAATCTAGAATAAGTAGAAAAGGTCAATCCGTGGATAAGGTATCATGCTGAGCTGAAGCAATAGGCAGTTGGGTCAAACCAGGGTAACGACCTTGCCGAACCAGGGAAACAACCATGCTGAACCAAATTAAAGCCATCCAATTTTCAAGCATTCGTGAAGTCCGTCACTTTAAACTAGTTCTTCTGCATTGGTGCGATGTTTGTCGTAGCAGGTGCTTTCTTCCTTTACATGGCTATTCCTTCCTTGTAGATTTAAGCAAATCTAAGTAGTTAGGAAACCGGGTGCTCCCTACAATGGACTATGACATCCACTAGTAGATGAGAAGATCTGACATCTGAGAACCATTCAATTTTCAGTGAAAGCACCAATTTTTTAACTTAAAAACAGTTCAAACACCCTAGAATTGTATGTAGAGTATAGTAAACGAAGAAATAGCAAATTAAAATGAGAAAAAGCACAATGACAAGATTTATATTGGTTTGGCCATGGTAAGCCTACGTCCACTTTCTCTTTTAGCTCTTTATTAATGATCTTTTATGGTTACATGATTTCAAGTTGGAATACCGTTGAGTACAGAGTCAGTAATGGAGGAAGAGAATATAATGAGCTAGAATATTCTAGAAAAACCTCCCTAAAATGTATAAATCCTGGAGTAATTATAGCGCATAGAAATCCAATTCGGCCAGGAGTAGTGGCGTGAAAATAGGAGTCGTGGAGTGGAGTGGGCCACGTCAGCCACGCACTAAAATCCAGCTCGGTCATGTCCAGTTCGGCATAGGTCATGTCGAGCCGAGTCTATGACCCAAGCATTTTGCTCCATTTTGAAGACCGAGTTAGGACCATGTCGAACCGACATATAGCCAGTTTAGGCGAACTAAGGGAGTGTCAATCTAGGTTATATGTCTTGACGAAACTAGAGTTATGTGTCTTGGTCGATCCGGAGTTGCTAGGCTGAGGTGGCTGAACCAAAATGCGGCCGATCCGAGCCCACGCTATAATATCGATCTGAAGCCACGTCGTTGGCCGATCTGGAGCAATCAACCATGCCAAACCGGACTGTGACCTTCTGAAATCAAAGCGTCCGTGAATCCATTGCTTTAACGAAGTACCCTGGGTTTGCCTAAGTTCTTGCTTGAGTCCTGAACGATCCAGTGATGAGAAGTCCAAAGCATGATGACTTTGCAAAAAGGTTGGTCAATAATATTATTGTCATGTTTCTACAATGTTTGCTAGCAGGACACATACACACAAAAGGTTTAAATTTATTGTACCTTATTTTTGCTTAGTCATTATGGTTATTTGCATTATTATTCAGGTCTATTTCTATTTTATTACACATGTGTATTTTTATATATTGATATGTATATTTTTAGATTATTTAATGACATATACATTAAACTCAATAATATATGTATATGTATATGCTAGCATGTAATTATATACATACATATATGTATGTATGTATGTATGTATATAAATGTATATGTATATGTGTGTGTACGTATATACGTAGATGTGCTTGTCTAACCTTTGATTTTTAAGTTTTAAATATTTTTAGCCTTATCGTGTTGGATGCACTTGCTTCACTACTACTGTCCTTAGGGTTTCAGTCGGTTTGGATCGTGGCCATGTATTCTTAAGCACTACCTATCTTGCTTTCAGTATCTTACTATTTTCTTCCCTTTTCTTGTTGTAATTACTGTGTTTTTACATATTGTGATCATTGTGGTTGGTTATATTAGTTATTTTTATATAACTTATGTTATAATTTTTCTAAGGTTGTTGCTTTACTCTCATTAGGACTCTACTCGGTATATGACTTTTTTTTTGGGTATATTTGTATTTATATAAACTCTAGTTATTAGATTTTGTGAGTGTACATTACAAATTTTGTTCATAAAGGCTCACAGATAGAGCTTCATGCAAGGCTTGTTGACAGCAATTTTTTCATTGTGTATAATAATTTATAAGAGTGAACAACACCATTATTCAAATAGTCACAGGTTTAATGTGAGACGTCACAAGTTTAACACTTGGGCAGTGCAATTTGAACTACTGTATCTGTATGTAATATATATGTATGTATGTATATAGGCATGAAGTAGGTTGTATACTACCTAAATCTTTTAGTGCTAATATATGCACTGCCATCTATGTACCTAATTTAAGAAAAAAGAGAGGATAAATTACATGAGTGCTCTCTTTGATTGAGGATTACTCACGAATAACATTAATAATAATTATGTACTAAAATACCCTTATAATAGTTTTTCTCTTATGTGATTTAATGGAAAAAGGTACTAGAAATTTTATATAAAAACTCAAATTCTAGGTTTTGAATTTATTTAAATATGAACTTTCGTCAATAAAAATCTGATTCGTTTAAATAAGTTATAGGTTTAAAAAGTAGGGTAATAAGTAAATAAATACTCTACAACTTCAAAGTGTTCGTCTTAAACATATTTAACCTTTTAAATCTTGTCAAGGTTAAACAAAGAAAAATATTGTATGAACTTTCTGAATAATGTATATCTTTTGATTTATTTCTTAAAAGAGTGAAACTGTCTTATTAACTTTTTTACTAAGAGATTTTTTTTTGTTCGTCTCCTTATCAATTTAGTTTTGACTCGAATCGCTACTTCGGTTGTGTACCTTATCCATAATATTTTTTATTCGACAATTCCATACCAAACTTATTTCATTTTTCCTTCTTTTGAAATTATGAGTGCTTCACTGATAGATAAATATAACAATTAAGTGTTAATATGTGCATTAAATGATATAGTAACCATTAAACAAAATAATTCATTGTTTTTTTCCTACTTGAATGCTTCTTAGTCATCTAAATGATGCAATCACATATGGATTTTAATCCAATATCTATAAAATAAGTTATAATTTGAGCTAGTGCAGCTTCACAATCTCCTTTGCGATAACAGATGCAATACATTAGGTGCCACAATCTTTTCTTCAACATGCATTATGTCCTTTAAAATAAAACTACAAATTCAATATTAGTTGAAAGTATAACCTAACAACTTAATTTCATCGATTCAAAATGTCGATAATATTAAATCTTAATGTTATTTAAAAATAATTTCTAATAAATAAGTTTCCTTTACCAATTCAAACATCCATATACAAATGTTACATAATCTTAACATTGCTTAAAAAATAAAATTCAATAAATATATTTTATGTATAGATTTGTTTTTTATTATTTAATAATAGAAATACAAATCCAAACTAAAAAAACAACATATGTTGAAACTTAAAAATAAAAGTTCAAATCAAACGATTTCGACACAAAAACATTAAACGTTGAAACTTAAAAATAAAACTTAAAAGGAGCATTCAATAAAAAACATTGAACATTTGACCTTAGAACCAAAAGCTAAAGCCATATGATGAAAGCGACCGTTAGAGAGGTTTGCTTACTGTCACTTGTTAAAATCAAAATTTTGAAACTGACCGATAGGGACTGTCATTCGCTAAATTCAATTTTTGTGAAGCCAAAAGTGTAGCCTTCGTTTTCTCATCATCGGTCCCTCCTCTGTTTTCACTCCCCTTGAATCTCGTTATTTTTGGTCAATCCTTTATACCAGTGTTACCAGGAATGAACCGAACCGCGGTTCAACCGTGAAAAACCGTGAACCATGGACTGGTTCGGAGCTTATTTAAACTATCTTCATGTAAGAACCGACGGCTGAACCATTGAACCGACGATTGTACCGTGCTTTAAAGCATGAGCCAACCTAGGGGCTTTTAATGAGTACCCGAAAAATCCGATATTCGTCCGCATTCGTATCCGAAAATATGGAATATATCCGTTACTCGGGATGCAGATACGGATATCTGATATCCGAAAATCATTCCGGATACGGATATGGTGGTATCCGTATCCAGAAAGTATCCGTCCGATTTTCTGATGCGTGTGTGTATATATTATATAAATAATTTACACTTAATCTTAAATTAATACATAAATTTCCATGAAATAGCCAAGCTAATCTCAACTATTGGATTATAAAAGAATGTTGTATTTGATATTATGCAACATTTTAAATCATATACTCATTTTATTTTGCGGTATGATTATAATTAAGACATAATTGTGTATATCCTTCTATGATTTTTTATTTTTATTTTAAGGTGGTTTATTTCATATCGTAGGCACTTTTCTTAAAATATTTATTATATGAAATTTATTTGATCGATGTCTTACTTGTAATTTTTATTTAGATGTATTCGTCTTTTCGAAAAATATTTAATGAACCAAATTTTTATGTGAATGACGTGTTTGTAAATTTTTATTGTTTTATTTTCTAATATTTTTCGGATAACTGCATCCAGTGTACATTTTTAAGTTTCGATTACAGATTTTTTCCCGAAATCCGTATTCGCTAAAGCGGATACGGATATATCTGAGAATAAGGATATAAATATTCTTAAATGGGTATCCGCGGATATTGGATACGGATACTGATACGGATTTTTATTTTCAGATACAGCATTATCCGTATCCATCTGCATCCATTTATATCCCTAAGCCAACCTTTTCCTTCCCGTTTCTTTTTCTAAGAGCATTGTCATTGACACTCCAAATATTGGGGGAGGGGGTGGTTCTTTTTAATTTTTTTTAAGGAGAGTACCAATGAGGGAAGTAGCCCCTTAACAAGTAAAGGTAATTTTACTTTATTATCCTATTAAGCTTATTTCACTCTTCTGTCCATTAATCTAATTTTTAATGGTTAATCAACACCATTAGTTATGAAGAAATCAAACTCTAACAAAAAAATATGATCGAAAAAGAAAACGATATGATATAGATATAGGAGAGTGAACGTTATGTTGGAATTGATCAAAGTGATGAGATGACAAGATCTAATTTCAGTTTACTAAATCGTATGCACATGTTGTTAGAGTTAAAATTTAATTTCAGTCTATTAAATCATATGCATATGGTAGCAACTATTCCTTGACATTATTCGCAGTTAAACGATTTAGGGTTTGATGAATTTATGGTGCATAAATTTTTAAAAGTTAAGGTAAAAGTGCAAGAAGATAAAAAAAATAGGTACTTACATTGACCCCCTTGAACAATTTAAAAAAAGTGGAGTGTCCTTAAAATTTGGCCTCCCTTAACATAAAATTGGAGTGTCAATAACAAATCAGGTCCGTCTATTGATACCCCGTTATTTGCTCTTTACCTCCCAGTAAATAGAAAATAAAATGCACGCCCATCCTTTTCTCTTCTCACCCCGCTTATTCCATAAATGTCTTTACTATATATATATATATATATATATATATATATATATATATATATATGTTCTTTACTTCTTATTTCAAATTTGTTGTTTGTGCAACTCTCTTTAACAATTTGATTGAATTAATTAACGTTTGTAGACGGTGTCGTTAATTGCCTAGCGCTGATTATGATAATTAACACTCCTTTTGAGCGTTGATTTATTTAAATTAACACCTCATACAGTGATGATTTAGTTATTTGTTATTCAGACATTTGCAATTCATGTACATTATCAATCTGTTTGGTCTAAAAATACATAATTATATATACACCGTTGACTTTGCAAATTTTAAAATTCTAATCATTGTTTGTATTTTTTTTTTTTTTTTAAAAAATCACATACATTGCTGATTTTTAATATTAAATTGTTTGTAATTTAACCTAAAACATCATACATGGTTAATTCTATTATTTTTAATAACATTAGACAAGTTATATATTTTATTATTAAATGGTATAACCGGATATAAAAGTTTAAATTTATAATTGGGGATGATGAGCAAACATTTGCAATAGCCATACCCTCCCTTTTCTAACTCGTTCAGCATTCATTTTTAACCAAAAATCAGAAAACTTAAAAACCTAGTTTCTTCCTTCTCGCTGTACAACGATCTTGCCACATCCACCAACGCCTCCGCGCAAGCAGCTCCACAATAGCCTCCTGAATCGCCTCTTTGTCTGCAGCTGCCTCCTGCGCTGCAACTTGCTGCTTCACAACGAATTTTAGGTTGCGAACTGCAATTTCCTACAGTTGAAGGTCAATTTCTTTATTTTTTAAATGTCCTTCTAAATTATCATGCATAATAGTATGCACGTGAATTTTGATTGGACTCGAATGTGTATTTGCGTTGTGAATGTGTGTTGTTTAGATATTGTTCAGGTAATGTGTGTGTTTTATTGTTGTGAAGTGAAGCTAGATTTGAATTAGTTCATGTTCTGTGTTACTGTATTAGACTGACTGTGCTATGAAATATAAACATTGGTCTTCATCATTTATTCAAGTTCTGTGTACATGTTGATCCTATAATTTTCAATTTTTATCAAAAAGTAACATGCACGGTTCTGACAGTCTGACCGGTCGGACCTTGAAAACCTTAAACCTTGGGACATCACGGTTCGATTCACGGTCCGGTCATGATAACATTGCTTAATACTCGTTCTCCCTCAATCTTGCCAATTATATCTCGTTTTGTACTTTCATCTGATTAAAATATACAGAAGACTATGTTCTGATTTTCTCAGGCTCGCATGCGTGATTTATCCCCAAATTTGCATAAGATTTATCCCCAAATCTGCTATCCTCAAATTCACATAAGATTTATCCCCAAATTCGCATTCGTGATATACGGAAGATTTATCTCCAAATTCACATAAGCTTATCTGCTATCCTCTGGAGATAAACTTCGTCAAAAAGGTTGTAAGCAATACTCCATTTTTCTTCTTCTTATTTTGAGTAAGAAAAACAAAGACTTTAGCTGATTCCTATTCTGGTATTACTCGTCTAGAGTGTAGTAGATTTAATGTATTTGTGAATTAATTGGGAATAGAAGAAGAATTGTAGAGTTTCAGAGAACTCGGTAAGTACTCATTTGCTGTTTTATCAATTAAAAAAACTAAGGTGAAAATGGAATTGGGGAAGTACTTTTAGAACAAAATTTGTATCAGGATGAAGATCAAAATAGAAGCATATGGGTTCCATTAATAAAATTGTTACTTCCTTGAAGAATTGTTTTTTTCCACCTGATGCTTTGAAATAGGTCATGCGTTTGTACTGTTATTTCTTAGACAGCAAAAAATTATAGCTTTAGCAGATAATGAAATTCATCAAAATGCTCAATGCTTCCCAGCCGCTGCTTTTTGTTGAAATTTTACCTTCGACTGAAACAAGATAAAAACAATGATTAGCCTTCATTGGCTGCAAGTGACATTGAGCGATGATAAAACCTCTCTGATAATTTTATTTGTTAAAATTTATTTTTAGTTAGATTTTGACTTTATGTATTTCTTTAACAGCTACTTTGAACAAACGTTAGCCTGAGCATTGATAATATTGATGATCACATCACTTAGATTAATACTTCAAAGCTTCGAAGAAATGCAAAGCGATCTTATTCTAACAAATACTGAAATGGAGATGCAAATTAAAAGGTTAAAATTTTATTAATGTGACACAACATGATAGTATATTCTTAGTCTTAAGTTGATTTACATGTAAAATTCAGTTTAATTAAATTTTCGCTTTTTTAATTACTTTTATTTTCTCATACACTACCCTATAATTTTTTTAAATAAAATCTGACTTGAAATAAGTTTTAATAGATAATTTTATATTTTATATTTTATATTGAACACCTTAACGGTTGTTTTCCCCACCGTTATGCGGTAATACTAGTTAACTAAAAATAGAAATTCGTGACACCTGAGTGTATTGTGACTGTTATAGAGGAGATAAAAGACGCAGGCCTGACCATTGGCAAAGCAAAACAAAGCATAATGAGCGATGGCAATCCCGATCAACTTACGGTTTCAAATCTTTTTTTTTTTTTTTTTTTTTTTAATTTTAATCTCAACTTTTTCAGCCTGATTTCCTCTCAGTCACAACTCCTGCAAGCACGAGGTACTTATTTCGTCTCTAGCAGCCCAAATCTTTCTGCCGGCCCTAACTTCAGCTTCTCCCAATTCAAAAGCTACAAAATAGAAAAGCAAATCAATGGCGAGAAGAGGAAAAAGGAAAGCAGTTGCCCAGTCACCACTCAAACCAAAGAGTCCGCAAAAGCTTAGTCTGAAAGAGCGATTGAAGGCTATCAGCAATCAGGAAGGTAATTCCATTGGTTCTATAATATTTCCCTGTTAACTCTAAATTTACAGTTTAATTTGGATTCCTACTGTAAAATTATCCTTTATCTATCACTTGGGAAATAACCATTTTGTTCTACTCGAGTTTATATAACAAGGTAAAAGAAAACGTGAAATAAAGTAATATAGCTCATCATCTATTTAGTCTGAATGTCCAGGATTTTCAGTTGATTTTCATCTATTGAAGTTCTAATGCTTATTATTTTGTAAACCATCCACTGAGATCATACATGTGACGGGACCAAATATTTCAGACGGGATGCTATTGTGAACAAACACAGCAATAAGTGTAATTTTATTTTACTGAGTTACTCTAACCACATTTTACTATGGAGGTCAACTCATATTCAAATAACTAGCTATAAGTTTGAACTTCGAATGTTGTGATGCCATTTTGAGAAAACTTTTTTTTTTTGGGGGGGGGGGGGGATGTTTGGCTGGACAGGTTTCTTCTCTTGGACTGTTTTGCTTTTTCTTTTCCGATGCATGTACTTTATTTGAATATATAAGTACTTTATAAATTTTCAGGTAATATTCTGATCTTTGCCTAAAATTTGAAATAGAAACGCAGAATTCCATTTAAGGCTGGTTTAAGATAGATGATGTATGATATGTTGGGATATAATTTGAATTTAGAAGGATATTTTGGGAAGTTTACGTTCGTACCAAAAAATGTTTGGCACAAAAGGTATGACAACTATCATTGAAGGTTTGTATTTTTAAAATAGGAAGGTTCATGATTTGTTAGAAACATTGTTTTAACCAGAACGCTCAAATAGAAAGGCTCATGATTTGTTAGAATCGTTTTTTCCCCCTAAAATGCTCTACCATTTTACTCGACGAACTTTATCCAAGTTGTTACCCAATATATGGCTTGAATTTAGATGATCGAATAATACATGAAAAGTAACAATTACGAATTTGGACGATTGAATGATACATGAAAAGTAACAATTACCTAATTACGAATGTAAATTGCACTACTTCGTATGATACATGAAACGTAAATACGATTATACGAATGCGTCTACTGTGTCGATAACCATTCATCATTTGTGATTTTGCACATTCACATGAAGTTGAGATGCTCTTAAATGATACATGAAGTGAATGCTCTTAAACTATAATTACGAACTTTATCTGTTTTCTCTACTAAGTATGATACATGAAACGTAAATACGAATGTGAATGTGCAAATCACAAAGTTGTCAAAGCGCATGCTATAGCCCAAAATTAGCCCATAGCGCTAGTTGTTTGCTATCTAACGTGCACTAGTGTACCTGGCAACAACAGCGTAATATTTTCGTGAAGTTTACAAATTCACATTCCGCAAAGTAGCGCAATTTTTTTTTTCCTTTGCAGGCCCAGTTCAAATTCAATTGTTTCCAGTTGATTAAAATTGGAATGTATTACGTTCTATTTCTTTGGCCTATCATTTATTTTCTCTTCTTTTGTTCCTCGATTATTTCTTTTTTTAACAATCCATGGCAAAAAATTACTCACTTTCTTCACTAATCTGAAGTCCAATTCCTGTTAAAACTTAGATTGAAGATTAATCTAATTTATTTTTGAGTTGTTTTGTCTCTTAGTCTGAATCCGTCCTTTATCTGAACAAATTTTCAATTCTAATGGTATTTTCCCCTTCTTTTCTTCAATTTGAATCATTTTGGTTTTTTTCCCCTTTTATTTCCTAATCTGCTTAGGAGCCTCAATATTTAGGTTTAGCTGTTTAAAACTAGTTGCTAAGCAAAATTTTATGCTTTTTATTTCTTAATATTTTTTATGGTCATACTTAGTGGCTGAAAAAAAAAGAACTTAAGTTCGATTTTTGTTGAGCTGTAAGTACATAAAAAATGACATGGATAGTTTACAAAATAGCGTAAATAGAATACAATCGTGAATGTCACTTTTTTTTGTGTTCTGATTGAGTTACCTGTGAAGCTGTCCAGTAGGGAAATATAATATCAAACACTATGCAAATGTAATATCAAACCTTGAATAGTGAAAACAGAATGTCAAACTTTGTGCAAATATGTACTATTAATTTTTTGTGAACATAGAATTCAATTAAAAATGGTGAAAATATAATGTTAAACTCTGAATTAGTTACTTATGAAGTTGCCTAGCAGTATATAAGGATTTTATCTGAACACTTAATCCTTATGTTCACACTAGTAGTTGATAGTAGAATTAGCACTAAATTTCATTGAACATCGAGCAATTATATTTCTTTTGATATATTTTGTTGTATGTGGAAAAAAAAAAATGTGAAATCTAACATTTTGAACAAAATAGCACAAGTTTTGCACTATTTTAATTAACTACTTTGGCAATACAATGGTACAGAAGTCTAAGAAATTGATGTACTATAAAGATATTTGAAAGAAGAAAGAAGGCAGAAGGCAAAAAAATAAGGTAGAAACTAAGATATAGCCAAGTCATTTCATGGTTTCAACTTTAATTAACAATAAATTTCAAGATAATCGCACAGATTGCGACATAGTTAAGTTGTATTTATCACCCTATGTTGAAAACGATATAAATAAATGATAGACTAGCTTTTACATGTTCCATTAATATTGTATGCTCATAGGCCATAGCCGTCACTCAATATTCTTAGTTGATACATCATTAAGAGATCACTTTGTTTGAGGGTGTTGTGCCATTTTTGTAACAATCCACATTTTTATTCAAATAATTAATTTAAATTTGAATCGTTATTGAATTAAAGATCCAATATATACGTTTACAACTTGCATATTTTGAAGTGATCACTTTGTTGAGTGTGGATCGATGTTGCGAATTAAATTAAGTACGAATATTTGTATATTTGAAGTTCCAATATTTTTACGATTTACATATTGTTATATGTACTTTGTAAAAATACGTACATAGCGAAGTCAAATGTGATCTCAACCGACGGTTTGTGCTTATGGGATGAACTCTCGTTATGAGATGTATGGTTGAGGAATGTTTAGAATCAAGACTATCTGATGGTTAAATCAACTGCTAAATGTGGGAAATCATCATCTTGGACCGAAGCCTTGGATGGCAATGAAATTTATACCATTGAGATCATAAAAATGAGGGAATGTTTGACGATGAGTTTTGTGGTGATTTAATTTGCTATGTGGTCGTATGAGCTTGAAACCTATAGATATTTATTTGAGAAATCAAATTAAAAAATAAAAATCTAACATATAAATCTACACACTTGTACTTTTCTCAAATTCAATTTCACTCTTTCAATTTTCCAAGATTACAAATCTCAAATTTTGGGAATATCAAAGACTGATTTGTCGGTTGAAATGAAAGAGATTTAAAATTTTAATATCCATTGAAGCTGTCAAATCTCAAATTTATATCTCATGTGAGATGGAGAAGATTTAAAACCTTGCACTTCACATTTTCTCCTTACCACAACTCACGAAAGAGCCACCTTCTTACTAAAATATAAAGTAAACAAGAGCTACGGTTCATGAAAATTAAGGTCAGATTCATTATACTTGAGAGGGGAGAGCTTTGCATCCATGTGAACATTGAGGGGTGCAGCAACGCTTGGCCAAACTCGATCATGTTGATGTCGAACTAGGATTCGATATTGATGATGAACGAGAGGGGGACAAGAGAAGCGAAAGTCACCATTATCTTTCTCTCTGCGGCACATCTTTCTCTATGTGGCACGCTTCTTCCCTAGTTAGCAACTTAAGATCTGGTGGTCTTTGGTGATTTGCAACGTTGTGAAGTGCATATGAAGGGAGCATGCTGCATTTTTCAAGAGTGGTCATACTTGATGCGATGGGGGTAGCGTTGTGGAGCAGGGAGCAGACAAATGCATCGAGTAATGGATGTGGATTCGAAGAGAGAAAGAAGAAAGGAATGAGTTTGCGGTCAGTGCGTGTATGAGTTGGGGGAGACGATTGATTAATGCAATTGATAACTAATTAGGCTAATGATTTGTTCTATTAATTCACGGTCTTATAAAATTTCCTTTTGCATATAAGGTCCAATTGAGGCGCGACCTTCATCATTGCACTCATAACAGGATCATTTATGACTTGTTATGAGCTTGGACTGGATTCATACACATGGAGAATTTACCGTTCAGGTGGGCCAAATTATAACTCTAGATTTATCTCATTATAAATCTACGAAATTTGCATCGAATGGAGTTAAATAATGATTATATTATTTTTATATCATGATTATAAATTAATTGAACCCGAATTTGTCGTTAGTAATATAAACATTTTTACATAATTTATTAACTAATTGAAAGTTAAGGCTATGAATTTTAGAAATAAACTAGAAGGCTTAAGAATGATTTATATGCTAATTATAATTATATGTTAGAGTATGTTCGGAGAAAGATAGTGATAGCTACCTAAAATAAATCACATATCATCCATGGCTATGAATTTTAAAAATAAAGTAGAAGGCTTAAGAATGATTTATATGCTAATTATAATTATATGTTAGAGTATGTTCGGAGAAAGATTTTGATAGCTACCTAAAATAAATTACATATCATCCATAGCCATTTTAGGCATCACGATGAGATCTATACGAGTTGATTGCATTTTGATGTGGCTTAGAATTGGTAATTTATTTAGATGCTGACTCATTTATGTTTACTATTCAATTGATATTCATGTATGCTAGTGACAATATCACTTCATTAAAATTATACGTGTTTAAACTTTATGTTGTTGCACGTTAAATGCTTGTTTCATTATAAAGGCTAGTTACATGGTTTGATATAGCATATTCATTTGAGACTATTGTTATATGTTAGCATGGTTAAATTCATGATATGACATCGCTACATTTACAATCATTATGTATTTCATGACACTTATGTTACGATTACTCACGAGGTTTTAAATCGCTGATATCGATTACGTTTCATCTCGAGGATTTTAGAGACTTCATCTTGTATCAGGGGAGATCTCGGATGGGTTAACTCGGGTGCATAGTTTTTAATGGCGCACGGCACAAAAATGCGAAACATCAGCCCGGAGCCTTGGCGCGCGCCTTTCTGATTTACGACGCACTTTTGTTTTTTAATTTAACATATAATAAAAAAAATTAAAAATCCAGTATTTTTTGCTAAAACATATGCAATCAAAGTTTTTACTATTTTGCAAAAAGAAACATCATCATATTTGAGACCATTAGCATAAAATTTCAAGCATCATAGGTTTCAAAATCCAATATAATAATACATATTACTAATAAACTAGAAATCTGAATCCGATTCAACAATCATATTTTCAAAATCCATCAGAACCTACAAAATAAATAAAACCAAATACAAAACGTTAGCAAACACAATAATACGATCAACAATAATCTTGTGTGAACTGCAAAAAATGAACAAAAACAAGCAAAAAACAAAAAAATAAACAAAAGGCGCGCCATTTTGCGCCGTGCGCCTTTTTTGCGCCGCGCGCCTTTTGCGCCATTTCGTGCGCCTTCTCATATTCGCCGCGCCATAAGCCAAAATGGCGCAGATGCCGCGCCGCGCCGTGTGCCATGGCGCGCCATTGATAACTATGCTCGGGTGTTTGTCTCGGATTTCCGTTGTCGGGTCTGAAAGCTCATATCGGAACTATGTCGGTGTATATAATAATATGTTAAAAAAATGATATTCTTACACGGTATATTTTATGAATATTAATATAAAAATAATAAAAAATAATAACTTAAACTTGAAATGCAAATCATTCAATTATTAGTTTATGAATGAACATTCATATTCATATATCATAATATGCCTAAACTAAAAAAATAACACAACACAAGTAGATTACAACTTACAACTTATAAGCCATGAACATGAATTATTATTAGACATAAAACATTAAAATAAAATCCAAAATATTAAACAGTTGCATATAAGTAGAACATAAAATACATACTTTCATACATAACATACATGTAAAGAATGACGAATATGAAAATTTTAAACATTGTAGAACATATAATGTTGTATGGTCATATAACATGCAAAATATACATAAATTATTAAACATGTTTCTTTTCAAGTCTTCTATTTACATAAAAGCGAAAAAAATTACATCATTGTAAACCAAAATAAAATTCGACTTTTAACAAGTTAACTAGCAAAAAAAGTCATTAATGTCTTAGAAGTCTATTTTTCAGGTGACTCAGATGTCTCACATGAGCTTGATTGATTTAGATAACTGTTTTTAGGGTTAATTTTGATAATTAAAAAGAGGAGGGCTTCACTATTAAAATAACATGAGAATATAGCGGTTAGATTGGGTTTTTTAATTACTGTTTTAGTTTAGACACAAATTTAAATTTTAACAAAAAACTCTTAAATCTTGGTCGATATTTTAATATCTCACCTCGATCGACATATAGTCCGATATTGTCTTATCTCAAAGGATATATTCAAAATGAAATTTACTGCCAGATTTGCTTTTCTGTTTCGAAAGAAGACCAAAACGAGATCTAGGACGAGATATCAGGCGATATTTCCAAGATTTGAAACAGTGATTACTCTACTTATGGATGTTGGATTACTCTTATCATACTAGGTTGTTACGATTCAATCATATCATATTAGTTGTGTCGACTTGTTGATACATTTGGCATTAACACTTAGGCTCAACACTCAGACTAAATATATCAATTTGAGTTAATCAGTTTGGTCCAAGGAGATGCATTGAGAGTGTTATTTGTACTTTTCTGTTATACTGTACTATAAACACCACTTTTTAATTGGACTTTGATTTATTCCTATCGCTAGTTGCTAAGTTATTCGTTAACCCAAAAATTGGATCAACATCCATAAATTTGATGAAAGCACAAGTTCATTTAGAAGCAAAAATAGAAAAATAGATTAGAGCACGTTAAAATTTTATAGTTGTTCGACGTCCTTTTATTAGTCCTCTATTAGTCCTTTTATTAGTCCTCTTTTTGGTTTACAACTAGTTTCCTTATATTCAGAGTTACAATGGAGTTTGGAATGTTTGTACAAGTGAATAATATATGGCTTTTGAGGAGAAGAGCCCAAAAGAAGGATCTCCCTTTTGGTTGCAGATATGTTAATATTTGTAGAGGAGCATATAGTATGGAGTTTGAAGCCCACTTACATTAAAGTCTAGAAATTGGCTTGAAGTAGCATAGGATAAATTGAAGAAAATCGAGCAAAAAATACAACTCGGTGCAGAGTTAAACAACTTGGCACCAAGTTATTTTTACTCGTGCCTTTTCCCTTCGATCTTTTGGTTGTGTTTCCTTTTCTGATTTGAGTTATTTTAAGTTCTTTTCTTTTAGCTTTGAATTGTTCCCAGTGTCATGTCATCGATACTTGAGTTATAATGCACTTTTCAATAATCTTCAGAGTAGCTTGTCAAACCCTTTAAAATCCACTTGATCATGAGCTATTAGAATTGTATAAGTGGTGCATGAAGTTTTAGGGTGGGATGAGTTGGCAAGACAAAGTACCGAGTTAAGTTACTTGGTGTAGAGTTGTGGACTTGACCAATTTCCTTTCCAAAATTCCAGAGTTCGTCTCCTGATTCATTCTGATTAAGGCCGTCAAATTTCTAACACGACCTGAAACACGACTCGTAACCCACACGGACAAAACCCGACCCGATCCGATCTATTTATAAACGGATCAATTTTGGATCAACCCGCAATGACTCGTTTAATAAACGGGTGGGTTTCAGGTTGACCTGTGAACTCGTTTTTGACCCGTCATGACCCGTTTAATATAAAATGTATTTTTATTCATCATATCGCATATACAATTGTGCATACACGGACCGGGATGAGCCTGTTTGACTTAGTGTTGTTACTTTTATTTACTATCTTTGTGAATTCTGCGTACAAACACAATTATGGATTACCCTAGTTTACACTTTACACCAAGCTGTCACTACCTGGAATGTCGTAATATGTATGATATCATTTATATTGTATCATCTTAAATTAAGTGTATGCATTGATGTTGTTGGATGCTCATGTGAAATGTGAATTTCTGAAATGTAGACTATTTTTAAGAATACAGTCAAGTAATCGGGTTCATGGGTCAACCTGTTTAACCCAACCCAACCCGTTTTAATAAACGGGTTACACGGGTCGGGTTTTCGGGTTGAGAAAATATGACCCGTTTAATAAACAGGTTGACCCGACCCGTTTTAGAATTGACCCGAACCCTAGTTAACCCGACCCGAACCTGAACCCGACCCAACATGACCCATTGACAACCCTAATTGTGATTGTGTTTCTAGGTTCGTGAATTTGTCCATCCTCATTTCAATTTTCTATGTCCGGATAAAATCTGCTTGGGCTCACAAGCAGGTTAACACTTGCCTCCCAAAGCATGTATTTCGAAAGTAAGGCTTGCTTTGCTCAAAAATAAATATCAGTAATCAGTCTTCCACTTGTGAGCTTCCTGGTTGCTTCAGTTGCAAGGTTTCTCTTTCGTTTTTTCTATTGCAAGACGATCAAATCTTATATCAAACCTTCATCCCTTTGAGGATTGGTCTCGTCAGTCCATTTATCTTTTAGTCTAGGACTTGACATCTTTGGATTGTTCATCCGCTTTAGGGCTTCAATCTTTTCGCTTGTGATGGAAGTATCTTTCAGCCTCATGTTAAATTTTGTTAGATCCATCGGTGAATCTCTCACTAAAGCATTTTTGAAGTTAGACTTGCTCGCAATTCTCGACATCACCTGATTATTGATAGATTCATCTTATTGACCGCAATAGCCGCTACGTTGAATCTTCTCAAGTTGCCCCTCAAGGTCTCTTCATTCCTTTGTTTCGCACTCAAAAGTGTCATTCCGTTTTCTGGTCGTGAGACATGGACTATAAACTTTCCCAAAATCTCTCCACCAATTTGGTCTATGTGCCCATGAACTCATTTTCCAATTACATAAGCCACGTCATGGCTTAGCAAGTTAAATATAATGAGTACCACTATACCATTACTTCAGAAACAACCAACACTTCGATACGCCGGATATACCTCATTAGATAAATCGTAGGACTGTTTTCATTATACATCTCCAACGCCAGAAGTTTGAAATTGAGAGTCAATCTCAAACTATCTTCCTAATCATCTACGTCATCCAGCTGTTGTCGTTTGATTGAAATCTTCGACCTAAAGTAATTCTCTGCCTTCTAGTCTTGTAGGGGACTTTTGGCACGTGCTCTGACACATACTCTAATTGATCGTTGTTCATTCACGTTGTGACTTGCACCTTTAGCTTTGTTCTGTTTTTTTCCCTACTGAGATATTCTGGCATATGTTCTTCTGTTTGTTGCACCTTTGCTTTCAGATTTGCGTTTATAGCTCCAACGTTATCCATTCATGGCGTTTTAACAGTCATTCCAACGTTGCCTCCAAGTAAAGTCCACTCGGTACCCAGTAGGTTTAGGTCAACACCGAGTAGATACTGATCGACACAAAGTTTGGTTTTTAGGGGATTGGTCCAATTTGTTCCGCTCAACTTTAGAAGTCGTTACATTAGTTCTTGAAATTTGGTTTGGTTTTGAATCCCTGCATTTTCAGCTACTTCATGTCCCATCCTTAGAAGAAATCCATCTAGCATCTCTTGTTGACTAGACGTTATTCCATCCCGCATCTTCGTCATCATTATCTTCATCTTCGCTCTGTCAACGTAACTAGATTGATTAGAATTTGAGTACACTTTCTAGCTGTTCCAAATGCTACGTTTGATTTCCCTTAACTATGATCTGGTTTTCAGCCTCCTTGTCTTCTTTAAATTTCATATTCAAGCTTGTTTTCAGTGAAAACACTAAAATGTTAACCTAAAAATTGGATCGACGTCCAAAAATCAGACGTAAGGACAAGTTCAGTTAGAAGTAAAATTAGAAAACAGACAAGGGTACATATTTTGTTTATAGTGGTCCGGCGTAATCTACGACTTACATCCACTTCAATATGTTTTATTAGTTTTTCTCTTTTCGGATTACAACTAATGGATTTTAAAATGTTTGCAGACCTTTGAGCAAAAAAGATCATCTTTGATTGCAAATAGGCTGGTGTTTATAGAAAGCATGTAGTATGGAGTCAGAAGCTCGCTTACATTGAAGTTGGCTCGTAGTAGCATAAGAGGAATTGAAGACCTTTGAGCAAAAAAGATAACTTGGTGCCGAGTTAAATAACTCAGTAAGGAGTTATTTTTACTTGTGTTTTTTGCATTTCAATCTTTTGGCTTTCTTTTCTTTGCTGATTTGACTTGTTCCAAGTTCTTTTACTTTGGAATTGAGTTGAACTTGGTGTCCTTTCATTGATACTTGAGAGTTATCATGCACTCTTCAATAAGCTTTAGAATAGCCCGTGCTTGTACAAGTGGTGCATGAAGTTTTAGGGGTGAGATGAGTTGGTAAAGCAAGTTTTAGGGGTTATGAACTTAACCAATTCCCCCTACAATTCTTGAGTTCATTTCCCAAGTCCTTCTGCTCGTATTTCCAGTCCATGAATCATTTTGTCATCGTATCAATTTTCTTAATTTGGTTGATATCTGCTTTTGCTCAAAAGCGGATCAATAGTATCTTTGCTAGGCTGTCATTTTGAGCGGGTGAAGTACAAGAGCGACTATTAATAGGTAGTATACGATGCCCGATTTTCTATAGATTGTTTGATTATCACATGAGATGTTCCACTATCTTGAGTATTCTAGTGTCTACAGTATGTGATGAAGGTGGTGTAGCTCTTTGGACACCGGTATTTCGTGTTCCATTGGCTTTATGCTTTTCGAAGTTGTGTCAGTGTTTCCTTATCTTGGCGTCAATGCCATATCTGGGTTTGAAGGTTGTTATAGAGGCTAGTGGTTGGACCCATTCATTTAAGGAGGCTTTCTCAAAAATGGACTTAAGAGGATTGCTTCCCAACACCTTGCGTGGGAGCTTTGTCTTGGCGAGACACAGTAATAGTACTCGGGTAGTTGATGAGCATGTCAGTGACTTGAAATGGATTCAAGGGTCGCTTTAGTTTTCATTTCATTTTTTGGATCAAGAAGGACGTGTAGTTTGAAAATTCCATCAATCTTGGATTCTTGTGCATGTCAGCTTGTTAGTGAAGGGGTATATTGACCAATTCAATCTCTTGTTTTTGAGGATTGGGATTGTCGGCACTCTGTTGGTGTGTGCAAAGGGATTTGCCTTCTGTCTTAAAGCATCAGTTGGAGATTCATTGCTTAGCCTTATCCTTGTTAAGGACTAGTTTTGAAAGTCTCGTCGGGATGGTTTTACGTAATAGCCCCCGCGAGATACGGGTGGAAGTAGGTACCATCATACATTTTTCAAAGGATAAGTAAGTGATGATGACTTATGTCTTAGAGGCAGTATCAGGTACTAGCAAGTCTATTGCTCAAGAGAAATATAAGGAGCTCTTATAGTAAGATATGCTCTATTTGTAGGGATACCTTCTTCTGTTCTTTCTGACACTTGGTAGCTATATTTTATCTATTGCTAGTTGTTTGTTAGATAGTCTAAACTTGATACATGTGATAGTAACTAAATTATTGTACAATGTTAACCTTGTAGGAGTAACCCTAATCGGTAAGCTGAGGTATAACGTGCGAGCGTACTGCCATTTGAACTTGCTGCATGAGCATTTGGATTGAGCACGTCTGATTGGTGATAACTTGGATTTGGTAATGGGTTTTATCCGATGTGTTACACGGGTGTTTCCCAAGGACTAATCCATTCACATGTTAGTTCCCAATCCTGACTTAGAGCATGGGTTTTATGTGGTTTTGCACTAGTTGAGCAGGAGTCTTTCACCCGATTAAAGGCGAATATTTGAGTCGAATTTTTAAACACTGAGAAATTTCTGAAGCCTGCCTCTAGTCGTATGAGGGAGTTTCAGTGGTCAAACTAAAAAACCGGTTCAGAGTTTGCATGAGAGGAGTCATGTGACTGGTTCATACACGTACTTGCGTAAATAATTGTTTGTAGTATAGTTAGGAGTGCTTGTGATAGCTTGAAGGACTTCTCGACATGTTTTGTGGCGATTTAGATGATTTTCTAAGTGGCGATATGATACTTGCCTAGACGAGCGTCATAGTGCACTTAGTATAATATTCTTATCAACGTTGTGCGGTTGAGATGAATTTAAATCCGAGCAACAAAAACATTTATAAATCGTCGTTGAATGATGATTTAATTAGTAGAATTTCCGTTCAGAAGGGAAGAAAATATGTAGACTTGGTTCGTTGGATTTATTCGAAAGTTTTAACTCGATGATCCTGCACATCATGCAAGTTTTTCTTTTGATAGATGGAGGTGTAATAGTCTTTTGTATATTGTATCGACGAAAAGAGTTACAGTACTTGAAACTTTAGTCAATCATGGATGTCGGTATAAATTCGTTGGTATGTTTTGTTGTTTTGTATACTTAATTGTTCATTGTTGCTTATCATTATTGATTGTTGCTTGCTATTGTTTGTTGTTGATCAATTTTGATTTTTGTTGATTGTTGTTTCTTGTCTTGTATGATTGCTAGTTTGTATGCTAGGAATTGCTGCTTGTTGATTGTTTATTGTTGCTTATTGTTGTTTGCTGTTATTTAATTTTTGATTGTTATTGATTTTTATTTGCCATTCGTTGCTTGCTTTGTATGTTTGTTAGTATGCTTGTGTGGTTATATCGGTATGCCTTAGTTTAATGTTGGTCTTAAATTTTATTTTTCGACAATCTGTCTTTTGTGGTATTAAGAAGTCAGATATTGTCATTCGTTGCTGATTTAAGGTTGTTACATTCCTTGTTCATTTTTGTCAATCAAACCATTATTTATCCTTTTATACCCTTTAGATTGGTACCAATTTAGCACAAATATGTACGAAGTTCAAGCATAGGGCGCCAACAGATGCAATTGAGCATATGGACTTAAAGCACTTGTTACATGGTATTTAACTTTGAATATGTTCGAGTTTTATGGGATAAGAACTTTTAAGTATCATGCATTCCAAGTACAATCCACTAATAGTAACTATGAGAATTTTGGGGATAATTTGATATATGAACCGACTTTTTTTTTTCATATATTTTTTTACAAGTTCTTTGTTTATATTCCTTCAAACTATTTTTTTTCCCAGACAATTCATGCTTTTCTGTTCAAATTATACCTGTAGTTTACTCCAAAAATTATCGGGTCTCCAATACTTGGTCAAAATAAATTCATCTTTTTAGACCGATCTCATCCATGTATTTAAGTATTAATTCCGGAGGACAAGTTCTTAACACAACTGTTTTATATAGTTGAAAGGCGAATTGCTGCTATTCGGGCAATCAAAGAAACAGAAGTTGAAAGTTTGCTTTCGAGGATACGCTTGATTCGTTATTCCTTTACCAAAGAACAATTAGCAACACCAGCAATGCAATTTTTCCGGGAGAACTTGCCAAATATTTCACTTGTTAAGAACGAGAAGGCCAAATTACTTGAGATGGAGTGGAATGATAAAGAAGGTGACGGCATAGACATGCAAGCTTTTGGTGGTATTCCTCTTTCAGCGAGATCAGGTCCTAATGAAATTTAATGATAATCTTTTTGACTTTTAAGAAATATTAATCCCTAACTCATCTACTCTTTATCATACAGTAAAGAGCAACTTTTGGGACATTACAGATCTTCCTGATTCTGTACACACACCAATTTATTTTTAATTGTGTTTTATAAATTTTCAACTTCATCCTATGCTGAATCTTTTTTCAATATCTTATTTTTTGCTTGTATTCCACAGGTTTTTATTGAGCAGTTTGAAAATCAAATAGGACGGATGAGCAGTGGTTTCCAAACTCCTGGGGTTTGTACTTTTTTTTGTCTGTATCTTAGCAGGCTTTACTTGAGAACCATAACTCAATATCATTTCTTAGGATAACTCATTTATCTGTTTCATAAGGTGCTGGATATATGTTCCATTAATTACTGAGTTTCTGAAGTTGAAACTCGTATATGTACATGACCAGCTTCCAACAAATTGAGACACTAGGAATAATTATCAAGGCTTTTTTTCATATAAAACCAAAATGGCCTAGCAAATGGATACCTACATGTATAACTGATTATTTTGGCATACTAAATGTTGATATCTATTTCAAAGTACCAATTTTTATGCACTATGCAATTAGTTAAAATTTTTATGAAAACTGATTGTGCTTGATCAAGTTATACAAGTCAACTTGTCAGAAAATTCAGGATTAGTTTAATGCTCACTGCAGGTATTATGTGTCTTTAAAAGTATAGAAACGATTGGGCGTTGAATTTGTTTAAGCTATGTTATCAACGTACGTGGTCATATGTTTGACCCTTTCTGTTTAACAAACCAGGAAACTAGCAGTAGATCATCTTTTGGCAACACACCAAAAACTTTAAGGCTACCTAAAAAGGGAGAAATGCTTTTGTCAGTTCGAGGCTCGCCTCTTGGTGTGTACAAAGAAGACAATTTAGAAGCCATAAATGGTATGCTATTTCATTCTGTTTGATTTTGATTTTAGTCAATTTCTTAACAATAAAAGTTTATCTCTTATATTTTCTGGAGGGCTTCTAGTTCAATTATTATTGTAGTGCCTGAAGCATTTGACATGTTCAATGTTAAGCAGAAGAAAATTCGATTGTGATTAACAATTAAAAAATTTATGTTGGTTCAATGGATGATGTTAAACAAGATACAAGGCAGTATGCCATTTTTGTTGATCACATGCTTATTGAATTTTAACTTCACTAATTAATTTGCAGAGGCTGGAGATGGATCCCGGGAATGAATATCACAGTAGAAGATTGATTGCTCATGACATCTTTACTGTATTAACGACTTTGTTCAGACTGTAGATGTTAATGTTGCATCTTTAACTTGTTAGCTGTAGTATCATTTCACTGCATTTTATTCTTAACGTGATAAAGAACTGCAGTTTAATTTCGTCATCAGTGAACTCTTAGTAATTGCTTCAAGTACATGTAATCTTACTATCAGGTTCTGTGTCCGTTCTTTGTTTTACATTTACACCGAAGGTCTAATTCATTATCATGAGCAATATAATTTAGCTTTTTTTATTTTTTTAAGATTGAAACTGTTAAAGGCTATTCGTATCTTCCTGGAGAATAATTCAGTATGGTTGTTCTTGTTTTGTTTTATAGTTGGTTGTTTTAACATAGCTGTTGGTGCGTCAAAGTTGCAAGGGAAAATGCATTTAAAATTCAAATAAAACAAGCGCACTATTATTAAATTTTGCGTGCACTATGTTCATCAAGGATATAGTACAGTATAAAGGGATGAGGACAAATTATTGTATAATCATATTCCATAGTGTTTACCAACCTATGAAAATTCCAAATGCTGAAAACCAAAATATATAAATCCAGATAAAGAGCACGACATTGCTGTTATCTTCTCCAAGTTGAAACCCATATAAACACGCCTTGAAACAAAATTCAGCTCAAATGATGCATTCGAAAATCATTTTCATACTCTTTCAAATAATATGCACATACCAAGCATCATCATCATCCATTCCAATGAGATCAGCGTACTGGCCATCATATCTAAGTTCATCGTTTCCTTCAACCTCGATCAAATTCTCCTACTTCACCCATGTGTACTACGCCTTCGTCCAAATTGACCCTGCCTCTTTCAACCTTACAATCACACAGGATGACTCTGCGAACATCCCGGTCTTCATCTCAAACTCACACAATCATGGTGTCAAGACATTGCTTACCATAGGAGGTGGTGCAAGCAATTTAACCACCTTCACAAACATAATCGGAAATAAAACCAGAAGGGCTGTGTTTATCGAGAATTCCATAGCAGTCGCAAGAAGTTACGGGTTTGATGGGTTGGATTTGGACTGGGAGTTTCCTAAAAACTGCTTAGAGATGCAGAGTTTGGGACAGCTGTTCCAAGAATGGAGAGACGCAGTTCAGAATGAGGGCGAAGAATCAGGTTTACATACTTTGTTGCTCTCTGCGGCTGTGTATTATGATTCCACTGTGCCTCTCGATGGAGTACTAAGGTAATTCAGCCGTTTACCTCTTTAAGAAACCGTCATAGATGTTGAAATTAATATAATTACAACCATGAAACATGTGAACAATTTTGGCAGGGCATACCCAACAAAAGTGATGGGGAAGGCGCTGGACATGATCAATGCAATGTGCTTTGACTACTACGGAAGCTGGAATGTGACTGAAACGAACGCACCTGCAGCGCTGTACCCTTCGAACCAGACCGTTATTTCCACGAGTCGTGGAATTGAATCCTGGATCGAAGCTAGATTTCCTCCAGAAAAGCTCGTGATGGGCATTCCGCTATACGGTAAAACATGATCCAACTTTATTCGTAGAAAATTTGCTTAATTTTGGACTGTACGCGCTTATCAGGTAGGACGTGGCAACTGAGGAATGCATCGGTGCATGGAATTGGTGCGCCGGCCGATGCGGTGGGACCAGGGCAGGAGGGAACTATGCCTTATTATCAGGTTTTGCAATTCAATGAGGAGCACAATGCAAGTACTGTGCATGATGAGGTTGTGATATCAGCCTACTCTTTTGCTGGAAACGCATGGATTGGGTTTGATGATGCGATTACTGTTAAGAAGAAGGTGGAGTTTGCGAAGGCGAGGGAGATTGGTGGTTATTTCTTTTGGGCTTTGGGAGATGATGATGGAAACTGGACTTTGACCGACACTGGTGAGTTTTGCATTTGACTCATATTTTTGATTTAAGACACTGTACTGGCATATGAATATGGAGGTATTTGAGTTTGTTTCTATGTTATGCCAGCTTGGAGCTCTTGGCAACCATAAGAAGATTGTCTTCACAAAATACGTGCGTATCATGACAAACTACATATGGATCATCGACTGCAGATGACGTATTTCCGTCCTATTGAATATTTATAATTTTTTACATTATTGCTAAAAACATGTTTGGAACCGTTGGGTACACAGGTGCTTGCAGAGATTGCTAATTGAATATATTCGATGAATAATATATGGCATATGCGATACTGCTAATTCTCCTATTTTGCTGCAGGATTAAGTTTTCTTTCCACAACTTGTCTTTTTATAAATCTAGTACAATATATGTTCAAAATATGTCCAATTGTTGTTTTGGGCGTTTTGAGTTCACCCCCAAACCATAAATAGGATGCGAGTACACATCAATCAATGCTGCAGCCTCTTTATGTATGTGTTCTGTTTTTACCATGACTCGCTTTCACAGGGAATCCATTGCCATCTATCAAATGCAACAGTCAATATGAATGTGTGCGTTCTACCCTTGTGTTTGTCTATGTATATATATCATTTTCAACAACAAACTTTATCCAAATTGTTGCTCAATATATGGCTTAAATTTAGATGATTGAATAATGATCAAGAGCATCCCAAATAGTGTAGCATCCATTTAGCCCTCTGATTTGCACAAACGAATGCACCTGCAGCGCTGTACCCTTCGAACTAGACCGTTTCTCTCTCCTTCTACTAACTTTTTTTTAATATAAATATGTGGCTATTATTGAGGTGCTCCAAAATAGGGGTGCCATGGAACCCTCCTCTTGGATAATACATGAAAAGTAACAATTACAAATTTAGACGATTGAATAGAAGCAAAGATTATATAATTTTCTTTTATTTTTTCTTTCATTTCACATTTTTTTCCCCTTCCCCTTTTCTTTCATTCCTTATTTTCTTATAAAGAAGAAAAGTTAGTTGTGACACGTGGAATACTTGGCTGTTTACTTCATCAGTATTTTTACCTCAATTATTTGCATTCCTGTTTTATATATTGATTAAACATCATGGTCTTGCGTTAGGAGAGTGCGAGTTTATTGACATTATTTAACGTGGGTCACCATGACACCATTTACGGTGTTAGCGGTGTATGGATGAAATTTAATAGGAGAAATTCAAGAGGCAATTACAGTCCCACACCACTAACACCGTTAGTGGTGTCATGGTGACCCACGTTAAAATGTGGTCAACAAACTTCTACTGACGTTAGGATCCATACCTTGATGGAAATATGGACTTGCCCTTGCTCACAACATTTTTTTTGATTAATATTCTTTTCCATATGCATGGGATTAAACTGAAAAGTTACCGTGTCTTTTCCTCTGTTGTGTCATATTAGAGCAGCTTCAACAAATTCAGAGATGTATTTTTTGAATTTTTGTCCTAAATATGTCCTTGTTAATCCAAATCAACTCATATTTAAACGTTGATTAAATCAGCACCTTTGCGATCTAATTTATTAGGGCTTTGATTAGATTAGAGTCCAAGGACATGAAATTGATTTAATTAGTGTCTGACAATAAACGCCGATTAGTGTTTGGATCAATTCAGAAAACTAAATTTGACCCTTGACTTTTCTCCTGTGAATATTTAGGAAAATTCGGTTCGTTAGGCGGTGTTGTTTTCTCCTATTTGAAATTCGTAAGCATAATCAAACGCCGTTGGAGATGCTCTTATAGATGCAAATTATTGTTGTTATGTTCAGGTAAATGGCTTAGATTAGATGATGATCTTTTAATTTAGCCCTCTTCAATCAACAGTAAATTTTGATTATTATAACTGGAATGTACTAGTTTTATTTCTTTGGACTGTAATTAATTTATCGTTTTTTGTAACAATCTACGACAAAAGCTTACCGACTTCCTTCTCTTATCTCAAGTCGAATTCCCGTTAAAACATAAATTGAAGATCAATCTTAATTTATTTTTTGGTTGTTTTCTCACTTAGGCTCAATTCGTCTTTTATCCGATCAAATTTTCAATTATAAGGTATCGTTCGGATGGTCCACTGATCGGGTAACGTTTCGGATGCGGCGCTCAACGCGTCTGAAATGTTGCTTGGCCAATTAGCGTGGCTAGCCAATGGATGAAACTTCACTCGTTGGCTATAAAACCTTTTCCATCCTCTCTCATTCAAACTCGAGCCACTAAAGCAAATTCCCTCTTTTTCAATTTTTTTCAGCTTTCAAAACTCTGTTTTTTCAGGTAATATCTTTTATTGTTATGCTTATTATTTAGTTCTTTACATCATATATTTCTTTGGATTTTTTTTCTAAAATTGTTGAAATTTTGACTTATCAAATCTATGAGTAACTTACACAATTCTATACCCCTATAGCAAACTTGACGGATAAAACGTTGGTAGCGTTGATTGACATTCGCGTAAGTAACCTTTGCTTATGTGACCGTCACAGCTCATTTTTAGAAGCCGATACTAAGGACTTTTTTGGAGCCAGGATACTAAGGATTTAATAAAAGAATTAATGATAGCTGATCCGAAACACAAATGAAAATTAAATGATATAATCTTAAACGGCTGTGCAGATCGTGGGGTACTCTGTTACAGATTCCGAGCCGTGGGTGGAATGAGGAGCATTACTATCTGGATGGATCTGATGAATGGTGGGACGATATTGCGCACACGTACCCGAGATTTAGGAGGAATGCTCTTGTTAAATTTAGGGAGTTGAACCATATGTTTGGTGGGTGCATAGGAAATGTACCTACCAATATTAGGGCTGGCAATAAGAATCGAGAACCGAAAAACCGAACTGAATCGAAAAGACCTGGACCTGAATCGAACCCGATGGGTCTCGAATCGGGTTTAGTGATGATAAATAAAATAAACATCCGATCAAGCCCGACCTGAACCAACCTGACTCGAAAGACTCGATCTAAAAGCATTGACATATATGTATTTTTAGTGTGATTATCCAACCGAACCCGAACCGAAGGTCAGGTCGGGTCCATATTTATGAAACGTGTAGTCTGGACCCGACAAAACCTGACCAGCCTAAAAATGAGATCCGTCAGGTCGGGTTCGGGTCTAATTGCCATCCCTAGCCAATATCAGATACCTACAGATGCACCTCTTTAGGCCGGGCCTCATCCCTGGTCGATTACTGTTGCAGACGCATCTGTCTGCAACGATTGGATGACTGACGAGACTTCACGAGCCCTGCCTAGATAGTTCACATCCAGTAGGGTTGCGACAGCTGCGACGACATTGTCTTTGGTTCTGGCTGGACACTTAAATGAGATGGTGGACCACTGCTTTTGTACGTTGGCCAATGTTATGGTCAAAGATGGAAGCTTGTTGAGATATTTCGCACTGATCCCGTGATTTTAGATGTGGTGACGACACTTACTTAGCAAAATTTGATTAGTTATCAAGTGAAAAAATTTCAGTGTGGTCAGTAGTAGTATTTTTGTAGTTTGTTTATCTTGTTTTCTTTTTAAAATAATTGATATTGTGTATTTATAGCTGTGTTTTCAGATTGTTGATAAAAAGCAAGGATTAGAGCATTTGATGGATAAAGCATGAAGAATTTGCTTAAAAAGAGTGAAGTTTGAAATTACTAAAGCTTGAAGAGTGTAAAGCTTGAAGAATGGTTGCAAATAGAGTTCAGTTAGGAAGATTTGGCTCAATGATTACTCATGCTGCGTTCACATTAGTTCATTTACAAGACCACGCACACTACAGTTGCGTTCACACTGGCTTATGTGCTATTTGGGCTAAATCTTTAGTCCCACATTGTGTAATTAGCCAAGTAGTCTTTGTCGTATCAGCTATAAATACATTATATCTCATTCATGTAAAAACACATTAGGTTTTATTCTGTAACTCTCTCTTGGAATAAAATCATTCTTCTCTCTTTCTCTTTACTTTTTATTGTAATTTATTTATGTTGTTTATTTTATTTTTCTCTTCTCTTCTAGCTATGTCAAGCTAATCTCCTTTAATTAGGGGGTGATGACGCTTAGATTAGATTCAATATGAATCACATAGCCAAAGAGTTTAGAACTTCATGTATATAGATCTAGATCTGAAGCAAGGGTTAGATCTGAACCTTCATACTCTGTGTCGTTTAAGAGCTATGCTCCTTCACAGGGTATATTCGAGTTCGATCTAACATTTATTAGATTTAGATCTAACATTTAGGGTTTTAGAAATAACAGTGAATCTGTCCTGATAGCCTATGGTTGTTTAAGAGCTTAGCTCCTGCATAGGCTATACTTGTCGTTATATTTGTTTCTAGAAACCTAATAAGCGTTGATTCATGTTTGTGACAGAAACATGAATTAGATCTGATTAATCTATTTGGTTATTCATTCATATGAATCTAGTTTATGTTGTTGCTCCCTAATTTCTCTCTTTAATCGTATAAAACTCTCTTTTATTTAATTTATGTTATTTTCAGTTTCTTCAACCAATCAAAATTCTGGAATAACTTGATTGGATCTACTAGTTTAAATATTTTTGGTCCTAGAGTTCGACACCCTCTACAACAATCCTTGTTGTTTAGGAAAGCCGAACGAATTTAACAGTTGTTTATAATTGTTTAAGTTGTTCGCAAACAAATTTTGGTGCTGTTGTCGGGGACCAAAATAATTTTTATTAGTAGATTCTTCGGTTATATTGTTATTTTCTTCTTTTTCCATTAAAAAAACATAAAAATATTTTATTTTTATTTGTGTTAGTTTTTTATTTTATTCCTTTTGTTGTCTTTTATATATAGCAGAAAATTCTTGATTGGTTTGATTTGGTGTTAGTCAATGATACTATAATCTTCCTATCAAGAGATTTTTTTTTTTTTTTTTTTTTTTTTTTTTTGCAATTTTCTGTTTGATTTCTTTCCACTTTCATTGCCTTTTTAATTTCTTTCTCATTACACTGTATTCCATTTTTCAATAATCTTTATAAAAAAAAAACTTGTTTTTTTAGATATCATTCCTTTTCCGGTCTTTACATTTCTTTTTCTACAAGTAAAAAAAAAAAAGATTTTTCTTTGATTCCTTTTCCTTACTTATTACTTGTCATTTCTTTTCTAGTTTCTTTCCAATCTCTACCAATTTCTTTCTTTTCTTTCCAATTTTTTCATGCCTCTACATTTAAACAATAAAAATAAAAAAAATTCTTTTTCTTTCCTAATTGATTTCTTGCCTTCTGTTTATCCTTCAGTACTACATACATCATCCACAAATCCCATAACCTTCCTCTTGCCCTAATAAACCACCACGTCTCTTTTTACATACCTATAACATCCACTCACTGTTCTGCCAACCAGAACACAAAACTCCTCCCATCCATATTCACCACTGTCAACACCCATTCACTTTTTGCCTCAGCCCAAAATTCACGTACACGCCATATCACTTTCACTCATCAACATACCCTTTCATTGATAAACACAGACGCGAGCCACTACCATCGGTTCTGACCTAAAATCCGAACCCCATATCACCATCGCCAAAACCGTCAACCTCCTTCACCTGCTACCACGTCACAATTCATCAATTTGACGAAAACTGACCCTCCATCCAACTTCTTACAACAGTCTTTAACACTACCTGAAAGTTACATCCGCTCCCCTTCCTCTTCACAACCTGTTTCAAATACCCCCACAAAATCACAAACGCCACCACAATCTCACTCGCAACCCATCGCGATCCACAAACACAAGCATCCTCTTCTATACTAAACCCCCAAAGCTCATCAAACAAAACAGCCAATCGGAACCTGTTTTCAAAATCCAACAAAGGCCAATTTGTAACCGCCTGCAATTCCTGAACCTGCGAATTGAAATTCCTAAAGCCCCAAATCCCAATCCGCAATTAAACCGCTGAATCCTGAAACCAAGTTTTCGATCGCACCCAATCACAACACTTCTCCCCAAATCCCAATCGAAATTCCAAAGATCTAAAACCAAGTTTAATTTGGGCTTATTTTATCTGCGTGAATTTGACCTAAGTGCGCCACCCCGGGTTGCGTCTGCTTTTCAGTGTTGAACAATCTTGCAAATTTTAGTTAGCCTAGTTTTTATTTATTATTTTTTTAGTTTGTTAAGCTTAGTTTTTCTTCTTTAGTTTAGCTTCACTTTTCATTTTTTTGTTTAGTTTAGTTTTTTTATTATTCCTATTTTGTTTTTCTTGTTTTTCTTATATGCTTTCAAAAACAGAAACAAAAAAATATCAATTCCTTTGCCCTTTGCTTTTATTTTGATTTCTTTTGTTTTCCAATCATTTTATTTTCATTTCGTTCTTCACTCGGTTTTTTTAAATTTGATTTTGATTTTTTTTTTATAAAAAAAATCAATTCAAAGGCCAAAACAAGAGGAACAGAGTTCAAGAAATCTCAACAGAAAATCAAAGGCCAAAGAGGACAAAAAATTCAAGCAATAAACAAGGAATCGAAATCGAGTAAAGCAAACAAATTAGCGGAATTTGAATTGTTGGGGCGGTTGCACACTAAGTGGGGTGTGAACACGCTAGCGCTACTCAGCTGCATGCCGATCTAAGTGAGTAATTTCTAAACTCTGCAGGTGCTCTGCTACAAAGAAAAATATATAGAAATTGCTTGTAAAAAATTTCTGCAGGTGCCGCGCTTGCATGTAAATTTTTTATTTCTGCAATTTATTATATTCTGTGTTTGTTCTGTAATTGATTATTCTTCTTATTGATGTGTGGTTGGAAATTTTAAAACAAACGTGGAATAAATTATTTTTGAAATCAAATCGAGGATTCCCCAAAGCTCATAGGACAAAATATTCATTAAATTTACAATTAGGATTGATACTCTCTGAGGTGTCTAAGGAACGGCAGAGTCTAGAACTCAAACAGGTTTTTAAACCTTCAGTCGTGTTTCTAGGGTGATTCGTGGCACATTGATAATCCCTGTCCGAACCTGGCCCAGACTTGTATTCATATAATCCGAAGTTGTTAATTTTAACATATTTTTAAGAGCTTCTTTAGAGCCACAACTTTTGCAATTGATTTTTTGATGCAAAACTCTCTTCTTCTAGTACATGCGCGCTTGCCCCATGTATAACCAAAAGTGCCATTCTTCTCAAAATTTAAATGATTTTGGTTTCAATTCAAATCGGAATGAATTCCAAACCGAATTTTTTCGAATAATTTCCACAATGCTCGGCAAATGGTTGCACCCCAATATGAAAAATGCAATTCAACGATTATGGAGAATTTATATGAGGCGAGTAAACTATTAGAGCAAATGGCTAAGCAAAGTGCTGAATTTCAAAACAATTGCAACACGGGTTTTAACGAAATTTTTGAAAACCAAAATGATTCAAATGTTGGTTATCGAATATGAAAAATGTGTTGCAAACAAGCTAAATTTTTGGCGATATTGGTTATGGAAAATAAATAATGGACGACTTCTAAGAGATGAGGTGGATGAATTTTTAAGGTCAACTAGTGAGGAACACATAGGAACGACGAATCTAAAAAACGACATTTTGAAGTCTAATGTGTTTATCGATTTTATTGAAGAAAGCCTAAATGAAATTGATCAACTAATGCATGAAATTTGGATTTTTCGCGAGGAAATCAAGGAATGGGCGTGAACTTTAGATGAAAAACAAAATTCTGAAAATAAAGATATTGAAAACATGCGTATCATTGAATAAATGGCTCAATACACTATTGAATTTTGGCTAAATCTAAAAAAGTTATTACTTTAGGAAATTGGTGATGTTGATGACTTTGAGGACTCCATGAAACTTGGCTTGACTTACATCGAAGAACTAGCTCAAAGAATGGACGATAGCAAACTGAGTGTATCTTATAGGATTGTTTATCAAATTTCTCTTCTTCAAACCGAGGTTATGAACTTATTCAACAACTATAAATCCCAATCAAGTAACAAACAAGTTTTTGCCAATGCTTCTTTTGAAAACAATAATCAACCAGTAACTTCGTCACAACATTACATAACGATTATTGATGATTCTGACGTTATGACTATTGATGAAAATGAAAATTTTGAAAAATCTCTGGTGCAAAACTCTGATTTCTGTGAAACTGAAATTCAAACTCAAACTGATGCTTCTGCTGAAAATTCAACTCTTACTGAAATCGATAATTTTCAACTAACAACTTTTGAAATTAATGAAAATCTTAATGAAGTTGTTGAAATCTCGGTAATTGATTTGAACTTAAATTCTCTTGAAAACAAAGACGTCAATCTTCGATTTGATCTTCCTCTCTAAGATTTTGAAATTTTTTGAAATTTAGCAACTTTAGATTGTCAACTTGAAAGAAATGATGAAGTTGGTAACAACTGTTTAGGTGAGGACGACTTTGATGAGCAAAAACTTCTTGAACTGATTGATGATAATGTTTTTGGGTATGAAACTGAAAATGAAACATTTGAAAATTTTGAAATTCTTGAGTTTGAAAACAACGAAACTGCTGAATGTGATCTTAAACACATTGATGATTTTTCTAAAACTGTGGAAACTCCTTGCGACTTGATCATTTCAAATGAATCTCACTGTGATCACTTGTTTTCCAATGATAAATTTTTGTAGTATATGAACTCTTTTTGGAATGACACGGTTTTTGAGAAAACATGATTTCGAAATTTACTGAAAATTCATTTATTCGGTTTTAACTTTAGTTTTACGAATGAAACTTTAGTTAACAACATTTCTAATATTAAAGCAAAACTGAACAATATTTTTCAAAACAAGTGTGGGGGTGAGAGTGATGCACACGTCTCTCAATTTATACATCATCTGAACAAATCAAATTTTGTTTTTGAAACTTTTACTAAACCCCAGCTCGATGACCTCTCTTTAGTTGCTTCAAAAATTCATTTCGATTTTAGGATCAATTGTAAGCTCAAATTTGTTTTTTCAAATCTGACACGTAATATAAAATCCTTTATGATTTGGTTTTCTATGCTTCAGCTGTGTCTCACAATCTTAATGAGACTGATCCATTGGTCCATTGAGGACCGGTTCATCTATTCGATGATTGCTTATTTTCTGCACGTGTACTCGGTAAGCCGTGCTGACCCTCTTATTTTATTTCCCTTTCACTAAGATATGTCTGATTAATGACTGTGGGATACAGTCACACTCAAGTGTGGGGGGGGGGGATTTACATTACATATGTAATCAAATTTTATGAACTAGGTCATTCATTGAACAAGGACTAACTTAAAATTCATAAATAGCACCTTGGTTCTTGTTTGATAAGTTGAATTGTTGGGTGATGGGAATGAACATTATTTATTCATTGAGTTGTAATGTGTCTTTTTAAGATGCTAGCTTGAGACTGTGCAGACGTTAGTTGTGTTCTGGAGTAAGCTTGTCAACCCTTGTTATACATGATAGAATGTGCAAGTAAAAAAAATCAAAAAAAAAAAAAATCAAATAAAATTGATTTTGCGCCTACATTTGTTGGATTTTCTGAGTTTGTTTTCATGCATAATATTTTTTCTCACTCAGATTTTCAAACTTGTAAGTTCTAAAATCCACTTGGCCCAATTAAGGAGAATGACTCATTGTAGCGTTCTTCTTCGATACCCCCACATTATTCAAACCCAAGTTTTAGTCGAATTACATCCATGTTTCGACAAGTTTTCCTTATATTGGTATACTTATGAACCTTATACTGATTTATTTTCAAAGGTTCAAAAACATCACTTTTTATACCAATATTACACTACCCACTCCGTACTTGTTTTAAGGTAAGATAACCATATACCACATCTTATTTTATATGGGTTATCTATCTTACGAAACTTTGTTTATCATTCCTTTCAGCTTTTTATATAACATCAATCCAGACTTGTGTGTTGAAATAGGGTTATAGAAGTAAAGTAACTAGGGCACAAAACTTACCTTTCATGAAGTGTTGGTTATGATTCGCTTAGTAGAGGAAGAATCAAATGAAATAATATACGGTATCATTCCATTCCATCCACTCATCATTCAATAAAAAAAAAGAAAAAATGCAATGAAGAGAAAATCTCATAGAATAAAATAGTCTTCATCATTCTTGACTATAAAGCATTTCCATTCCATCCACATCCATCATACCGTACTTAGAAGCAAGGACTGTAGTAGAGGTGATGAAAGGAAACAAAATGTCTGTATGTGCCTTAGTATTACTTTACATTTTGTAGCCTGAAGTTTAACTAATACACTTGCCCTCTTATCAATAATATTTTTAGAACTCACAAAATTCTCCTTCATCTATGCATAACTCATATCCAATACATTAGAGTTACACTGGTGCAAAATTATTCAAAAAAAAAGGAATAAATGATTGGGTGCACATTGTCGATGTGTAGAACGTTGGTTGACACCACGCTCTTAACCTTCAAGACAATTACAGTGTTATCAATGAATTACGATTCAACTTGAATTTTTTTATTCATTTCTGCACCAACAATGGGATGGACAATTTGGGATTGAACCGTTATTATTGATGTTAGGTAAAGTCCTTGGAATGTGAAAGACCTTAAATATATTATTTGATTAATCCACGTACATATGACGCTTTGGATTTTGTGGGTAGTATCCGATGAAAACCCTCACGAGAGAACACTCGTCCTACTAGGGACACCTAAGGGTTTAACGGCTTGTTGCATATGCTAAATGCAATCGTATTACCTACAAAAGTGTGACATATCTTAGTTTAGTTTATTCGAGGAAGAATAAAAAGATAAGTGTGGGGATATTTGATATACACGTAAATGTGTATATTTTATCCTCTTATTTATCATGTTTTCTTTTTAAAATAATTGATATTGTGTATTTGTAGCTGTGTTTTCAGATTATTGATAAAAAGCATGGATTAGAGCATTTGATGGATAAAGCATAAAAAATTTGCTTAAAAAGAGTGAGTTTGAAATTACTAAAGCTTGAAGAACGGTTGCAAATAGAGTTCAGTTAGGAAGATTTGGCTCAATGATTACTCATGCTGCGTTCACATTAGCTCATTTGCAAGACCACTCACTCTACAGTTGCGTTCACACTGGCTTATGTGTTATTTGGGCTAAATCTTTAGTCCCACATTATGTAATTAACCAAGTAGTCTTTGTCATATCATCTATAAATACATTATATCTCATTCATGTAAAAACACATTAGGTTTTATTCTGTAACTCTCTCTTAGAATAAAATCATTCTTCTCTCTTTCTCTTTACTTTTTATTGTAATTTATTTATGTTGTTTATTTTATTTTTCTCTTCTCTTCTAGCTATGTCAAGCTAATCTCCTTTAATTAGGGGGTGATGACGCTTAGATTAGATTCAATATGAATCGCACAGCCAAAGAGATTAGAACTTCATGTATGTAGATCTAGATTTGAACCAAGGGTTGGATCTGAACCTTCATACTCTATGTCATTTAAGAGCTATGCTCCTTCACAGGGTATATATGAGTTCGATCTAACGTTTATCAGATTTAGATCTTACATTTAAGGTTTTAGAAATAACAGTGAATCTGTTTTGATAGCCTATGGTTGTTTAAGAACTTAGCTCCTACATAGGCTATACTTGTCGTTATTCACATATTTGTTTCTAGAAACCTAATAAGCGTTGATTCATGTTTGTGACAGAAACATGAATTAGATCTGATTAATCTGTTTGGTTATTCATCCATATGAATCTAGTTTATGTTGTTGCTCCTTAATTTCTCTCTTTAATCATATAAAACTCTCTTTTATTTAATTTCTGTTATTTTCTATTTCTTCAACCAATCAAAATTTTGGAATAACTTGATTGGATCTACTAGTTTAAATATTTTTGGTCCTAGAGTTCGACACCCTCTACAACAATCCTTGTTGTTTAGGAAAGCTGAACGAATTTAACAGTTGTTTTTATTGTTTAATTTGTTTGCAAACAATAGTCAGAAGAGTCTTGGTTGACAGTGGGGCCTCCATCAATGTTCTTTTCATTAACGCATTCAATAAGATGAACCTTTCCATGGATGACATGAAGGCTTGACAAAATAAGATTCACGGGGCAACCCACTCAACCAATTGGCCTCATTAACTTTCTTGTTGAACTCGGAGAAGGAGAAAAGAAGGTTGCCATGAAACAGTATTTTGTCATAGTCCATGAGCCTTCTGCATATAATGCCTTCCTTGGAAGACCAACCCTCGTAGCCTTTAGAATAACAATGGCTCTATAGTGCCTAACGATGAAATTCCCTATCGAAAATGGAGTTGGCGTAATTAAAGGCGACCAACAGGCAGCGAGAGAATGTTATATGGTGGAACTTATCGAAGCTTGGAAGAAAGAAGTGAAGAAGGATGTGGAGCCTCCGCTCCGCATTACTTCCCTCCCTTTATAGCAATTAGGGAGGGCCATCACACTGGCGAACATAGTGGAGCTCAGAAGGAGATCGATCCAAGAAAGGCCAGTGTGGGGGAAGAAAGAGCAGCACCAGCTGAAGCCACAATCTCCACCTCAGTGCACAATAAAGATCCAGGCCGAGTCTTAAAAATAGGTTCTCAGCTGGGCCTAAAGCTGCAGAAAAATTTGATCTTGTTTTTAAAGGCAAATTTAGATGTTTTTACGTGGACACATTCCGATATGTGCGGAATTTCACCCAATGTAGTTGTGCATAAGTTGAATATTAATCCCAGTTTAACTCCTATAAAACAAAAAAGACGAATTCAAGGACTTGAAAGATCTGTGGCATTAAAAGAAGAAGTAGATAGGTTGTTCAAAAATAACTTCATATGAGAATTTACATATCCCGATTGGGTTTCCAATCCAGTTCTTTTTTAAAAATCCAACGACAAGTGGAGAGTATGCATAGACTATTCGGATCTCAACAAGGCATGTCCCAAAGAAAGCTTCCCGTTACCTAGAATTTATCAACTTGTTGACGCGACGGTAGGGCATGAGTTGTTATCTTTCATGGATGCATACTCTAGGTACAATCAAATCACAATGCATAAGCCAGATGAAAAAACACAAGTTTTATAACAGATAGAGGCATGCATTGCTATAAAGTAATGTCGTTCGGATTAAAAAATGCAGGAGCGACATACCAGCACCTTGTGAATTCCATGTTCAAATCTCAAATCGGAAACACAATGGAAGTCTACGTAGATGATATGCTAGTAAAGTCAAAAAAAAGTTGAGGACCATCTTGAAAACCTGGCTGGAATGTTTCATATCCTCAGAAAATATGAAATGAAGCTCAATCCGCTTAAATGTTCATTTGGGGTTGCATCAGGAAAGTTTCTAGGATTCATGGTCAACGCCAGGGGCATTGAAGCAAATCCTTCTCAAGTCACAGCCTTACGGGAAATGCGTGCTCCAAGGAAAAAAAGAGAGCTTCAAAGCTTGAATGGGAAAGTAGCTGCACTTAAGCGATTTATTTCTAAAGCAACGGATTGGTGCATTCCACTCTTCGATGCTTTGAAGAAAAGAAAGATTTCCAATGGACTCCTGAATGTCAAATAGCCTTCGAAGAGTTAATCAAGCACATGGAGTCACCACCGATGCTTTCTAAACCTAAAGATGGAGAGGAGCTATTTCTGTATTTGGCTGTCTCGTCTCATGCCTTAAGTGTCGCGCTAGTTCGAGAGGATGCTAAGGTCCAATGGCTAGTTTATTACATTAGTAAAAGGCTCACTGGGGAAGAATTAAACTATCCGAAGCTAGAAAAATTTGTGTAGTGTCTACTCATTGCCTCGAAAAAGCTAAGGCCATATTTCCAATCCCATCCTATAAAGGTTCTTACCGATCAACCACTAAGATAAGTTCTCTTTCGTCCAGAAATTTCGGGAAGGTTATAAAAGTGGAACATAGAGCTCAGTCAATATGACATCACTTATCACCCTCGAAGAACTATTAATGGACAAGCTTTAGTGGATTTCATCGCTGAGTTCATGGATATGGGAGAAGAAACAGAAGAATCAATGGAGACTGTGGCTAGTTGGAAGCTATACATTGATGGATCCAGAAATGATTACTGCTCAGGGGCCGGAATTGTCCTAGAAACTCCAGAAGCTCGTTCCTCATGCTACTCTTTAAGATTGGAGTTTCCATCGACTAACAATGAAGCCGAGTATAAAGCATTAATTGTAGGTTTAAATCTAGCAAAGGAATTAAATCTAAGAACCTTACAAATCCTTAGCGACTCACAGCTGGTAGTATGTCAAGTCCTAAAGGAATTCCAAACCAAACTTGGAAATCTTCCTACTTATCTTACCAAAGCTTTGGAACTTCTTAATGACCTCAACTTATACACTATATCTCATATTCCTAGGGAAGAGAATTCGAAAGCAGACTCTCTCGCCAAGTATGCCAGTTCCTCGGATGCACAATTATTAGGTATAATTCCCATCGAAGTCCTCTCAACTCCCACCATTGAAGAAGCAGATGTTGACTGGATTATGGAAGCTGTTAAAGAACCTATGTCCTGGATGACTCTAATCAAGGAGTATATCCTCGACGAAACACTTGCAGAAGAGTCAAAAAAGCGAAGGAAGATATTGCACAAAGCTCCATTATACTTATCTAGGACGGAAGGTTGTATAAGCGAGGATTCTCCATGCCGCTGTTGCATTGTGTAATTAAAGAAGAGTCTAAAGCGATTTTGGCAGAATTGCATGAGGGAGAATGCGAAGGTCATACAGGGAGTCAAAGAGTGGCCAAGAAAATTCTGCGATACGGCTACTTTTGGCCCGATATGAACCTGAATGCAATGACTTATGCTAAGAAATGTGAAAGATGCCAGAGATTTGCGAAGTTTCTAAGAGCACCTCCTACAGAATTAAATCAAATGGTTAGTCCATGGCCATTCGCCGGCTAGGGCATAGATCTGATTGGAGCATTGCCCAAAGCTAAGTCAAATACAAAATATGCAATCGTAGCAGTGGACTATTTCACTAAGTGGGCCGAAGCTGAACCACTAGCAACTATTACTTCAAAGAAGGTGATCAAATTTGTTTTAAAGAACATTATCTGCCGATTTGGGGGTACCTCAGAAAATAATCACCGACAACGGAACTCAATTCGAGAGCAGTGAATTCTTGGATTTCTGTTCTAAATACAAGATTAAGAAGAGCTTTGCAGCTGTTGCTCATCCGTAGGCCAACGGGCAAGTTGAAGCAATCAACAAAATTTTGAAGTCAACCATCAAGAAGCATCTTGAAAAAGCCAAAGGTGGTTGGGTAGACGAGCTTCCTCTTGCACTATGGGCATATCGTACAACTCACAAAACTGCGACTGGACACACTCCATTCTCACTCGCATTTGGATCTAAGGCCATGATTCCGGTGGAACTAGAAGTTCCCACTCACCGAAGAATCTACTTCAACCAAGAGGAGAATGAGAAATTGCAGCTCGTAGCACTTGATTTGCTTGAAGAAAAAAAGGAAGGAAGCATAACTCAGAGTTGTTGCACATCAGAGAAGGATAGCTCGTCATTTTAATGCTAGAGTTAAACGAAGAACATTCCAAGTTGGGGACCTTGTTCTCAAAAGAATCAGGACAGGAACTGGAGTGTTCAGACCCAACTGGGAAGGGCCGTATATGATAAGCCAAAAGTTCTCAGACGGCACATTTGAATTAAAAATGACGGATGGCATCCGGCTTCCGAGAGCATGGAACAACATACATCTTCGACATTACTTCGTTTAATTGATCTTTCATTTTACAAGTTGTAAACATCATGCATTGTAAATACCATGCAATGTCATTACAAGTTTTATACATACTAGTGAAGGGGATTGCTTTACTTGCCTAAATCGTACATTTACAAACTCTTGTTTACAAGTTGTTTAAATTTGATTTTGATTGCAGGTCCTCTAAAATAATGTTAACGCATCCAAGACCTAACAAAGCCTGGTGACAACTACAGCACATCCCGGTTGGGATAGCTTAAATTCCCATTGTTCAATGCTTAAAGCTTCACTTGCAATAAATGTTAAGATGTGAAACATAACATAGCAAAAATGGGACACCAGGAATTGGACGGTCAAATAATGCGGCGTTCAAGCTACAAATGAAGTCGTTAGTTTCACCGAAGGGCCAACTTCTTAACTACAAGGTCCATGGCCCTAGTTCTACCAAATCGGGGTAAAACTCGATGAACGAACTAGCGTCCACCCTTTGAAACAATGCAACTCTAAATGAAAGGCCTCCCAGAGGAGCACCTAGTCGATCGCAGGTGCCATTGATACATGGTCCGACTGCGACAAGCACTGGGTTTTTAAACCAAAGTCCTCCCCGAGGGGCACCCAGTTAATCGCCGACGTCATTAATACATGGCCGGATTGCGATAAAAACACTGTCTTGTAAACCAAAGACATCCCCGAGGGGCACCGGGTTAATCGTCAGTACCATCTATACATGGCCCGATTACGGCAAACCCCGGGATTTAAGAGACCCCCTCGGGGACATCCGACCATATGCGAATCTGCCAAAATTCGGTAAATGAAGGACCCAAAGACCTTTTCGAAGGCTCCCTACAAATTCTACAAGTGGCTAAATCAGTCAGCCACAACGAATAACGGGTTTACAAAGCATCTCTTTGGAGGTATGAAAACCAAGACCTCTCCGGGGGCATATGTTCAAATCTAATCTCTGAAGGATCTGGATTACTAGGTTAGCGAGAAATATGATTGAATATACTAAAAATATAACACATCTCAAGTAGGGGCATAAAAACAGAAATTCATCTCCACAAAAAGGCATGAGTAGGATCGACTAAACTGAAAACCTTTGATCAATATCAAGTCGAGAAATTCAACTATGGCAAAAACACATGACCAAAAGATTCCAAATAAAGTTGGTTACAAAATTTCGCACCTAACCTTTAAATTCTGTGACAAATTCTGATATGGGGGCATTACTACCGCATTAAAGGGATTCGACGATGCTCACTTTTTAAAACATACCACAAACCCGTCACAACCTTAAAATTAAAGATTCAACATCTACAAGGACTAATTTGACCAACAAAATGGAACTTTCAAATGACAAAGGCAAAATTAAAAGCCCTGACATTGTGATAAGCACAATGGTGATTATTCATAAAAAACTCAAAAATTGCCCCTAGTCAAAATCAAAGAAATCTAGCAAAATTGGTCAAATAAAGTCCAACCAATAATGATTCGTGGCCATTATAACACCAAGTATCACAATAACAAGTGACTTGTAATATGAATTTTTTTTGAATATGAAAAGCCAGCAAAAGTGGAATGTAAAGCAATAAAGTGCGACAAAGCTAAAGTGAAAGCTTAAGTACAATGAGAAAAATACATTTTCATTACAGCAACACAAGACCAGATCACAAAATCAAAAGTCAAGTCACGGAATCGTTAATCTAGTATAGAAGTTTCAGACACATAGTAACATGAAGCAGTAAGAGGGGACCGACACTCGCATATACATCCGTCCTGAATACAATATGTAAAGGAGAACAGCTGAAAAGCAAAACAAACAAGTCATGAGCACTACTTCTTCTTGTCACTTGACCTTAGAGCTGGTTTGTTGAGAGAAGGAGGAGTCTCTTCCACATCGCTTGGATTCTCTTGAGAAGACAAAGTGATAAGTTCCGTATTCTGAATAGCGTGCTTCTTCTTCTTCCTATGCTATTTAGATGATGAGGACTTTGCAACTTTCTTTCCTTTACCCTTAGCAGCATCTTTCGGGCTTTCATCTATCTCTGTGGTTTCAGGATCATCACTAAGGGCATATTCGACATCCTCCAAGTCAGAGAGTGCACCAATTTTGGCATCCTGAGACCCAGTAGCTGTAATGACAAGTAAGGATGTGTTGCTAGAAGGAGGGGGAGTAATAATGGAGGCGAGGGTTAGTGTCATCAGAGGTGAATCAACTGCCTTTCCTATAGCAGGAGAAGATAGGGGTGAAGTTAAACCTAGATTATGGAGGGCATAAGAGGCAAGAGACCCGGGTGAATCAAAAATGGACTCTAAGTATGATTAGTCGGTTTCGATTTTACCTGCATCTAGAAGATTCTCCTGGGCATTTCTGGGCTCAATTATCCAATTATCTATATTCTCATCATCACCTTCATCGTCTCCATCATGTTCCTCAACGATATTCTCTATAACGATGCTATTTTCAGTGCCTACGTCTTTTTATGTCAAAGTGGCAGGAGGATCCATATGAATATGAGAACTAGAAGATTCAATAGTTGCAAGATCGACGAGAGAATCAATATTGGTCTGACTTTGAACATTCTCTCTGGAAACACTGGCTCTATCATTTGCCAACTTGGCTTTTCCTTCCACTAGAGCCTTATTGGATGTAACACTCCGAATTTTTAACGACGCTAAAAGAGAATAAATTAAATAATAATTAATTTAATATTCAGAAATAAGGAAAACGGACTACGCCATCGCGTCTGTGTCGAAATTCTGGTCAAGATAGACATTTGGTTTGCGTAAAACGGACACCGTATGGAGAAGTTATGAGGGTTTTTAGTTTGTACACGCATAGAAAGTATATGTAACACCCCAGATTTTTGAATAATCGAATTAACTAAATCAAAGAATAATTAATATCAGACGTGAGAATTATGGGGATTGGGTTGCGCCATCGTGTTCGTCTCGGAATTCTAGTGAAGATAGAGTCCGAGTTTGCGGGAAATGAGAACCGGATGAAAGAGTTATGGACGAACGAAGTTTGGTGGCAAAGTATATATATATATATATATATATATAAATGCACTGGCGCACTTGGGAAGTGTGCCAGTACATATTAACACTGGCACACCTGCCAAGTGCGCCCAGGCCGAGGCTGGAGCCTGCACAGCTTTCTGGTTCAGGCTGACCCGTGTTGTTGAGTCCATTCTGACTCCTTACTGAGTCATTAGGGCTGACTCATCGCCCTATCATGATTGAATGATTTTGATTAACCCTAAGAACATCCGACGGCTTAAATTAATTCATAACTCTATAAAAAGACCGATAGACTCAAACCCTAAATCAGAATTAAAACTAAACCTATGGCCGTCATACTGTTGTCTTGAACCCTAGAGCGGCCGCCACCAAATTAAAGAGGAAGAACAGCAACCAAATCAGAACTATTCAACCCTAACAGCGATTCTTCATCAAAGGAGTGCTAATTCAACTCCAGAAATCAGAATTTAGAACTCAAGACTGCTTTTGAGTTGTGAGTTCGATAGTTTTAGCAAAATAATTAGTAATTTAATTAGATTAAGTTATAATGCGGATTGTATGGATGTGATATGAAATATTGATTGCATTTTGTAATTATGTTGTAGGATTGTGATTAAAATATCTATGATGTTATGTTGTGATGCTATCATTTATGATGCAAAGTTATGTTGCTATCATCCATGTTGTAAATTTTATATACAATCAAATCATCATGTTTCTTATGCTAGTTTGTATTGATTCATATGATAAATCATATGTAGGAAAGTTTATATGTTGATTCAAACATGAAGCATATACAAGTTTGGGTAGAATTATATGTGACTTTACATGGCTATGGCACCTAGTTTATGTGAAATTTAATTGAAAGTTAGGCTATGATATATGCTAAATTCTACATGATACTTTACATGTTAGATATTAGTTTACACCATTGTTGCGATGTATAAATCACATATGTGAGTATATGAGTTGGATATGAATCATGTTATGTTATTACCTATGCAAGTTTAACCCCTTTAGATATAGGTCTATGACATATGTTGTCTATGCAAGTTTGTGGCCATTATTTCATCAAGTTCACACCTTTAGATTTGGATCTATGTTATACATGATGTTTATGCAAGTTTGTGGTCATTATCTCATCAAGTTCACACCTTTAGATTGGATCCATGACATATGTTGTTTATGCAAGTTGTAATCTTTTCCTATGCAAGTTTTAGATGTAGAACATCATTCACATATGCAAGTTCACCCCTATGTTAGATCTATGTTTTAATCATGTGTATACATGTGATGTTTTCTTTTATTTCATGAGTTAGACTATTCGAGTCTAACGTATATTTTTACGTTAAACGGACAAACATACTACGCAGGGAAAAAGGGGATAATATTAAAAATGTTTAATTGGCATAAATGCCTTAAAAGGCATAAAATAAAATTGTGGTGAAATTGGTATGATTTTACATACCATAAATGGATGGACATAATTGAGTCAATTATGGACATTGCTAAATTTGGAATTGATTGATAATTTGAATAGGGAAAGTAATTCAAATTGGAGGTGATTAATTAGGAGTAATTAATCATCTAAGACACGAGGTTAAGCTCTTTTGTGGTGTAAGACTGCCCGGACCCACCCCGCAAATCCAGCTGCCACAAATGTCAGTCTAATGTGAGAGGTCTTAGGCATAAACTAAATACGTAACAATTGTAAAGACACGAGGTTAGGCTCTTTTGTGGTGTAAGACTGCCCAGACCCGCCCGGCAAATCCAGCTGCCACAAATGCCAGTCTAATGTGAGAGGTCTTTATGAGGTTACGGTCTCAATTAATTAAGAAACACTTAACCAGATAAGCATGTAGTGGGACATGAGGGGGTTAAGTGGGTGCCTTGGGTGGCATGTGGAATCTAGTGGGTGCCTTGGATGGCATTTGGAAATACGATTAGAAACACTTAACCAAAAATTGAAACATGTAATTGAAACATGAATAAGAAGTGGGTTAAGTGGGATGTACTAGAGTGGACCAAGCTTAGGTGGATAGCTTGTGTCAAAGTAATGGGGGCCCGTTTCAACCAGTAACCCATACGTATCTTTGTGGGCTCAACCCAAGTCGAGGACGGGACACGCATACTGGGCTTGACTGTATGAGGCCAAACCGGGTTAACGGTGGCAACGCAAGTCCAACGGGTTCATATGCGTGTGTGGACCCGGGATGGTAGGTAAGACGTTGTTGCATCGTGTGGGTATAAGCCGTGCATTATTGGTGGTATCGGGTTGCCACTTTGGGGAGTGATACACCCCACTGTGGGGCCAACACGGGTATCTACGAGTTAGGGAGCTGATCGCTCGGGGGTAGTGGGTACACCTAGTGGAGATAGGGGCAGACGACACCTATGAAGGCAGCTAGGGGTGCCTGAAACTACCAATATCATTATTAAGTCTGTAGGCGGGATCAACCTTAGGGTGACTAGTGGTGGTGCAATATACTAGTGGCGGTGCAGTATAGCAATTATCCTATAGTGTTGGTGTAGTTTAGTAAATTTACCTTAGTGGGTTAAGTGCGCTTTACGATATCGTTGTTCATCTTGTTTCCTTGTTTACTCTGTCATACTCAATGGTTCATGATCATTCCCTTATTTTCCAACTTATGCCTTAGCCTAGTTACTTTGTTAATTATATTGTTAGAATTATTGCACTTGCCAGACTTTATGTTTGACCCTCCCTTTTCCATCTCTTTCCTCCCCCCCCCTCCAGGTGCTCAGGTAGGAACTAGCACCAGTGGAGCTTGATTTTGGACTGCTTTTAGAAGATTTCTTGGACTGCTGAAGTAAAGTTCAGCTTCTCTTTATTTATGGCTATTATAATGTTGGGGATTATGTCTTTCAGATTATGTACTTTGTTTTATCAAGATGGATATGATGTACTTGACTTTGGTTTTTGATGATGTAATCAAACATATGGGTTTATCCGCTGTAATGAAATAAAGTTTTAAATTTTCAAGTACTGTTTATATCTGTCTTGCTGTTAAGTTTCTGTTCTATATTCACCTAAAACGCTCCACTGAAGTTAAGGCATTCCCTTTGTGAGTGACCTTAATGGAGGTGGGGTGTTACACGTGGTATCAGAGCTGAAGGTTACCAGAACAGATATGAATTTTTGAAAAACTATTTTTCAAAACAATTTTTATAAAGAAGTACTTTCAAAAGTATGTTTTAAGGAAAGTATTTTCAAGAGAAAAGTATATTTTAGAAAGCATAACCCCAAGAGCCATATATCTTTCCTTCAGTCCTTTTCGTATTGAATCTTTCCTTTTTCGTTTCAGCATGTCTGAAGCATCTGAGATACCAGAGGGCGTTCATGTGCCCGGTTGGTTTCGTTAATATCTTGAGGCTAGGGCCGCCACTGTAGGTCCAGCCAATGCTCCTCCTCCTCCTCCCCCTCCTCCTCGCGTCGATACTTTTGCTAAGATATGTAAGGACTTTAGAGCAATGGGAGTAAAACCTTTTCACGCAACGGAGACATTTGTTGAAGCTCGTAACTGGCTAAAGGAGGTGGAAGAACTGTTTAGAATCTTTGAATTAGATGATGGAAGGAAAGTCCAGCTAGCTGCGTGGCTAATGAAAGATGAGGCCTCGTTTTGGTGGGAGGTCACTAATGGGGGACGTCCAGTCGATACGTGGCCATATTTTAGGTAGAGGTTTGAGGCGAAGTTTCTCTCACGGGCTGAAGAGAATCTATACATGGAAAGATTTTTGTCACTGAAGCAAGGGAACCTATCGGTGAAAGAGTACGTTAACAAATTCAACCAATTGGCAAGGTTTGGCTTTGACTTGGTGAACACTCCAGAAAAGAAGGCTCTAAGATTTGTTAAGGGTTTAAACGAGCCGCTTCATGGGTTAGCTATGACCCACATTCCCATGGGGGCTACCTTTGAGAGGTTAGTTGACATGGCACTCATGCATGAAGAGGAGAAGGGCGCCAATGCTAATAAGGCACCCGAGAAGAAAGGTGGAAAAGGAAACAATGCTAAGGGGAAGAAGAAATGTTTTAACTGTGGGACACCAGGCCATCTAAGTAGAGATTGTAGGAAGAAAAAGAAGACTGGTTGTTTCCACTGTGGCGAAGCGGGACATCTTATTAAGGAATTCCCAAAGAAAGGGCAGAGGGCAAGGTCTACCTCGGGAGGACAGGTGCAAGCTCTTATGGCACCGGAGCAGGCAAGGGGACAAGTTCAAGCTCTCGTGGTCCCACCGCTGCAAGTACGAGGTAGAGAAATTTCCGTTGAAAGTTTAGTTTTACTGTTTGATCATCTTGTCCGTACTTTATTCGATTCTGGCGCATCGCATTCGTTTATTTCTACATCATTAGTTGAAACACTGCACCTTGATACTAGTCTAGTTACTGATCCCTTAGTAGTCTCAAATCCTATCGGTGGTTCGGCTCATATTTCTATGATTTGTCGGGATTTGAGAGTGTTTATCTTGGGCATTGAGTTTGAATGCAACACCTTTGTCCTTGGTTTCACAGACTATAGTTTGATTCTAGGGGTGGATTGGCTAGCCAGGCGGGGTGCCATCCTAGGTTGTGAAAGGAGGGTAGTTAGACTATTGATTCGTTATGGGAAGACCCTCATATTTCTTGCGACCCTAGGGGTTCAGTGATGCTTAGCTACCTAGAATCTTCTGATGCATCTAACGATGATTAGGAATCTGTTTGTGTGGTCCGTGAGTATGGAGACGTCTTTGATAAAGTGCGGGGTTTACCCAGAGGCGTGAAATAAGTTTTCGTATGTGCTTAATAGATTAAGCAAAGCCAGTTATGTAATTAGCGGTGGTTTTAGAGAAAGACTGGCAAGGATAGCCAGAGTCGTTCAAGTGCTCAATTGATTGACCGTCTTACTAGTATCATCTCACATAGGTCATCTGAATTCGAAGGAGGTATCCCTTGGGTGTTTGTCTGATATTGGTTTAGGCCTTTGGGGCTTGCACTTGGGGGATGTCGAGTTCGACTAGGATGGTCTGCGTGAGAGATGGATAGTTGTAACGATTTTTGCATGGGATAATATCCTGGTTTTCTCTAGAAGCAGAGAAGAGCATGCCCTACATCTTAGGGAAAGCTTAGGGACCCTACAAGTGCACCAGCTTAAAGCTAAGTTCTCCAAAATACCATTATGGAGGAAAGAAGTGAGGATTTTAGGGCAAGTGGTCTCTAGGGAAGTGTGATATGTTATGGTGAATAGAATTCTTAGCATCCTACAACTTCGAGATAGCATATACCCCTGGCAAGGGTAACGTGGTGGCAGATGCCTTAAGTAGAAAAAGATTATCGTTGAGTCCGTTGTTTGTTGAGCAGAAAAGTTTAGAGTTCATCTCTACGTTTGATTTTAAACCTTCCATTGACTTCGTACCCGGTTTCCTAGCATCCTTAGAGGTCAGACCTACGCTTTTAGGATGGATCGGCGAGGCACAGCGAGACGACCCATAGTTGGTAGAGTTAGTAGAAAAGCTCATAGGAGGGGAGTCATCGAGCCATCTCCGTAGGTATACCCTAGATGATAAGGGTTGGTTGCGTAGGGACGGTAGACTTTGTGTACCACGGGATGAGAATCTGAAGAAGGCCATTCTTGATGATGCCCATCGTTCGAAGATGACCATTCATCCCGGCGGGGACAAGATGTACATGGACATGAGACGAGTTTAATTTTGGGCCGGCATGAAGAAGGACGTGGACGAATATGTCGCTAGATGCTTGGTGTGCCAACAAGTAAAAGAGGAGCAAAAGAAGCCCGGTGGATTGCTACACCCATTGGAGGTCCCACAATGGAAGTGGGAAAGCGTCTCGATGGATTTTGTTGATGGATTACCGAGATCGAGGAAGGGTAAAACGGGTATTTAGGTCGTGGTAGACAGACTTACTAAGAGCGCCCATTTCATTCCCGTGAAGAGTAAGAGGACTGCTCCATGGTTAGCCTCCGTATACATTCGAGAAATAGTTCGTTTGCACGGTGTTCCTTCTAGCATAGTGAGCGACCGCGATCCTATTTTCACTAGCGAATTTTGGAGAAGCTTGCAAGAGGCGGTAGGGACTCAGTTATGTTTGAGCACCGCATATCATCCTCAGACGGACGGCCAGACCGAGAGGGTGAATTGTATTCTAGAGGACTTGTTGAGGTTATGTGTCTTAGATTTCGGAGGTACATGGGAGGAACATCTTCCGTTGGTAGAATTCGCATATAATAACAGCTTTCAGTCTAGCATTGGCATGGCACCGTTCGAATCTCTTTATGGACGGCCGTGTCGTTCGCCTACATGTTGGTGGGAATCTACGGATAAGATCTTACTTGGACCCGATATGATTAGAGAGGCTTTGGAGAAGATCAATTTGATTTGAAGGAGGATGAAGACGGCGCAAGATAGGCAGAAATCTTATGCGGATAAGAGGAGGTCAGATCTTGAGTTTGATGTTGGGGACATGGTCTTTGTCAAAGTGTCTCCATTACGGAACGTCGTTCGCTTTGGGTCCGTTGGGAAGTTAGCACCCAGGTCCCTTTCCTATTAAGGAAAGGATTGGGTAGATGGCGTATAGAGTGGAGTTGCCCAAGAGACTTAGTGGTGTACACGACGTATTCCATGTATCACATTTGAGGAAGTGCTTGCACGAGACCGCGGAAGTGGTAGAGCCGAGCTTGCTTAGAGAGGTGGAGATCGAGCGTGATGCGACGATTCGACGAGCTCCTACGCGCATTCTTGGGTCGGAGATTAGGAAATTAAGGAATCGAGAGGTCAAGCTAGTCAAAGTGCAATGGGGAGATGATGAGAGCGACGCTACTTGGGAGACAGAAGCGAAAATGCGTTCATTATACCCTTTTCTTTTCGAGGGTATGTCTTTTAAATTTCTCCTTTATCGCTTACCTTGTACTTCTCTTATCCTTAGTATGTCCTCTCATTAGTATCTTTAACCTTTAGATAGGATAGTCCTATGGTTGAAACATGTGTTTGAGACATGTTATGTATGATGGATGCATGTGGATGCAAGTGTTTGCTCGTGGATGAATATACACACACTTTAGGCACTAGATCGGCTCAGTCACTTCATATTGCATATTGCATATTGCATATAAATGTGTGTACATATTTAAGTAATGGATGAATAATGGTTGTACCATCATATGGATGTTGCATTTTGGTGAATGGTTGTGCACACATGTAGAAATGATATGTATCGATAAGGTTCTTTCGCATACATAATGGACGCATGGCACTATCATGGTTTGCATTAAGGAGGTCAACTGAATCAGTAGACCGCCTGATTTTGCATTAGATAAGGAACATATACACACACTTCTTGCATATGTTCATACAACATTAGAAATTTTATAAGGACAACGGATGCCGTGTTTGATGGTTGAGTAGATGGTTGTTTGGATGGTAGGATATATATTCTCCTTAACTTGGAGATTTCGGGGACGAAATACTTTAAGCAGGGGAGAATGTAACACCCCGGATTTTTGAATAATCGAATTAACTAAATCAAAGAATAATTAATCTCAGATGTGAGAATTATGGGGACTGGGTTGCGCCATTGTGTTCGTCTCGGAATTCTAGTGAAGATAGAGTCCGAGTTTGCGGGAAACGAGTACCGGATGAAAGAGTTATGGACGAACGAAGTTTGGTGGCAAAGTAATATATATATATATATATATATATATATAAATGCACTGGCGCACTTGGGAAGTGCGCCAGTACATATTAACACTGGCGCACCTGCCAAGTGCGCCCAGGCCGAGGCTGGAGCCTGCACAGCTTTCTGGTTCAGGCTGACCCGTGTTGTCGAGTCCATTCTGACTCCTTGCTGAGTCATTAGGGCTGACTCATCGTCCTATCATGATTGAATGGTTTTGATTAACCCTAAGAACATCCGACGGCTTAAATTATTTCATAACTCTATAAAAAGACCCATAGACTCAAACCCTAAATCATAATTAAAACTAAACCTATGGCCGTCATGCTGTTGTCTTGAACCCTAGAGCAGCCGCCACCAAATTAAAGAGGAAGAACAGCAACCAAATCAGAACTATTTAACCCTAACAGCGATTCTTCATCAAAGGAGCGCTAATTCAACTCCAGAAATCAGAATTCAGAACTCAAGACTGCTTTTGAGTTGTGAGTTCGATAGTTTTAGCAAAATAATTAGTAATTTAATTAGATTAAGTTATAACGCGGATTGTATGGATGCGATATGAAGTATTGATTGCATGTTGTAATTATGTTGTAGGATTGTGATTGAAATATCTATGATGTTATGTTGTGATGCTATCATTTATGATGCAAAGTTATGTTGCTATCATCCATGTTGTAAATTTTATATACAATCAAATCATCATGTTTCTTATGCTAGTTTGTATTGATTCATATGATAAATCATATGTAGGAAAGTTTAGATGTTGATTCAAACATGAACCATATACAAGTTTGGGTAGAATTATATGTGACTTTACGTGGCTATGGCACCTAGTTTATGTGAAATTTAATTGAAAGTTAGGCTATGATATATGCTAAATTCTACATGATACTTTACATGTTAGATATTAGTTTACACCATTGTTGCGATGTATAAATCACATATGTGAGTATATGAGTTGGATATGAATCATGTTATGTTATTACCTATGCAAGTTTAACCCCTTTAGATATAGGTCTATGACATATGTTGTCTATGCAAGTTTGTGGCCATTATTTCATCAAGTTCACACCTTTAGATTTGGATCTATGTTATACATGATGTTTATGCAAGTTTGTGGCCATTATCTCATCAAGTTCACACCTTTAGATTGGATCCATGACATATGTTGTTTATGCTAGTTGTAATCTTGGCCTATGCAACTTTTAGATGTAGAACATCATTCACATATGCAAGTTCACCCCTATGTTAGATCTATGTTTTAATCATGTGTATACATGTGATGTTTTCTTTTATTTCATGAGTTAGACTATTCGAGTCTAACGTATATTTTTACGTTAAACAGACAAACGTACTACGTGGGGAAAAAGGGTATAATATTAAAAATGTTTAATTGGCATAAATGCCTTAAAAGGCATAAAATAAAATTGTGGTGAAATTGGTATGATTTTACATACCATAAATGGATGGACATAATTGAGTCAATTATGGACATCGCTAAATTTGGAATTGATTGATAATTTGAATAGGGAAAGTAATTCAAATTGGGGGTGATTAATTAGGAGTAATTAATCGTCTAAAACACGAGGTTAGGCTCTTTTGTGGTGTAAGACAGCCCGGACCCGCCCGGCAAATCCAGCTGCCACAAATGTCAGTCTAATGTGAGAGGTCTTAGGCATAAACTAAATACGTAACAATTGTAAAGACACGAGGTTAGGCTCTTTTGTGGTGTAAGACTGCCCGGACCCGCCCGGCAAATCCAGCTGCCACAAATGCCAGTCTAATGTGAGAGGTCTTTATGAGGTTACGGTCTTAATGAATTAAGAAACACTTAACCAGATAAGCATGTAGTGGGACATGAGGGGGTTAAGTGGGTGCCTTGGGTGGCATGTGGAATCTAGTGGGTGCCTTGGGTGGCATTTGGAAATACGATTAGAAACACTTAACCAAAAATTGAAACATGAATAAGAAGTGGGTTAGGTGGGATGTACTAGAGGGGACCAAGCTTAGGTGGATAACTTGTGTCAAAGTAATGGGGTCCCGTTTTAACCAGTAACCCATACGTATCTTTGTGGGCTCGACCCAAGTCGAGGACGGGACACGCATACTAGGCTTGATTGTAAGAGGCCAAACCGGGTTAACGGTGGCAACGCAAGTCCAACGGGTTCATATGCGTGTGTGGACCCGGGCTGGTAGGTAAGACGTTGTTGCATCGTGTGGGTATAAGCCGTGCATTATTGGTGGTATCGGGTTGCCACTTTGGGGAGTGATACACCACACTGTGGGGCCAGCACGGGTATCTACGAGTTAGGGAGCCGATCGCTTGGGGGTAATGGGTACACCTAGTGGAGATAGGGGCAGGCGGCACCGATGAAGGCAGCTAGGGGTGCACGAAACTACCAATATCATTATTAAGTCTGTAGGCGGGATCAACCTTAGGGTGACTAGTGGTGGTGCAGTATACTAGTGGCGGTGCAGTATAGCAATTATCCTATAGTGTTGGTGTAGTTTAGTAAATTTATCTTAGTGGGTTAAGTGCGCTTTACGATATCGTTGTTCATCTTGTTTCCTTGTTTACTTTGTCATACTCAATGGTTCATGATCATTCCCTTATTTTCCAACTTATGCCTTAGCCTAGTTACTTTGTTAATTATATTGTTAGAATTATCGCACTCGACAGACTTTATGTCTGACCCCCCCTTTTCCATCTCTTTCCTTCCCCCCCCCCCCAAGGTGCTCAGGTAGGAACTAGCACCAGTGGAGCTTGATTTTGAACTGCTTTTAGAAGATTTCTTGGACCGCTGAAGTAAAGTTCAGCTTCTCTTTATTTATGGCTATTATAATGTTGGGGATTATGTCTTTCAGATTATGTACTTTGTTTTATTAAGATGGATATGATGTACTTGACTTTGGTTTTTGATGATGTAATCAAACGTATGGGTTTATCCGCTGCAATGAAATAAAGTTTTGAATTTTCAAGTACTGTTTATATCTGTCTTGCTGTTAAGTTTCTGTTCTATATTCATCTAAAACGCTCCACTGAAGTGAAGGCATTCCCTTTGTGAGTGACCTTAATGGAGGTGGGGTGTTACATTATATATGTATATATTCATCGCGTATGAGTCAGATATGAGTCAGCACCTTATCCAAAATAGTTTGAAAATCAAAAATTCGTCAAGACGGCAAATTTTCCGCTCTAGGGGTTGACCCCCCAGAGGGATGTCGATATCGGGGTCGACCCCCCTTAAGGGGTGTCGACACCGGGGTCGACCCACCCACAGGGGTGTCGACACCCTTAGGGCTGATGTGGCACTCGGTTTCAGAGGGGTCTAGCAGTTATATATATATGTCTAATTCTCCTATTTCTTCATTGGAAATCATGGGAGCCAAATGCTGCCGGTATGCGAACTGAGACGGATCTGTTTTCTCTAAACAACTATCAGTTTTTCAAATAAATTCTGAGATTCAAGCATAGATTCAACACCAACTTCTTTTTTATCATCTTGACAATCCAAACACGGTGAGTTGGTTATTTTTAAGTTTAAATGAATAAAAGTAAATTGTGAAAGACTGTGATTTGGATATGTTGTAAACTTTGAATTCATGCTATTGTTAAATCTTATATTATGTCATAATAGATCTAATTCTCTGGATCTAATCAATTATGGTTATTCTATTATGTCGCCTTGTGGATCTTGATTTGTAACTATATTGTGGTTAATGTAAATCTGTTAATTTGGACAGTTACAACATTGGTTAGATCTAATTCTTTATGTAAATCACCTTTCACCGGTCATATTGTGATCATCTTAGATATGTTGTAAATTGGACTTGTGAATCCATATTTAGATCTAAACATGCTATTATGTCATCCTAATGGTGTTAGATCTATAACCTTTGGATCTGAATTATGTGATCTAATTTATCACCTTGTGTTTATCATGTTAGATCTAAACCAATTGGACATCTAAATTGCTAATTTAGATCTCATTATGCTTATTGAGACATCATAATTATGTTAGAACCAATTGACTGGCACAAGTTCATCATCTTTATGTCCACCCTGTTATGATGTTAATTAAATGTCCATGCCAGTATGTATGTTCACCTTATCACCATGTTAGTATATGCCTATGCCATGTTATGTTAAAGCAATCACTCTTCTCATATTCCCATTACCTTTCTCTTTATCTTATCGTTTATGACTAGACTATTATCTAGTCTAGACATGTCGCGAATTATGTGAATGCGCTAGTTAGGGAACATGGGAAAAAGGTTAATATTGGAATAATTTAAAAATAAACATGAATTGGGCATATAATTCAATAATTTGGTAGATGGGCATTTAAAACCTATAAAGGCATAGGTTTAATTAATTGATTAATTAATAATGGAATGTCTAGTAATTACAATTAGGAATTATAATTGCACTTATGACACAAGGTTAGGTTGCATTAGTGGTGGAAGTCTGCCCGGACCCGACCGGCATATCCAACAACCACTAATGTTGAACCTAATGTGAGAGGTCTAAGTGCACAAATACGAATCGGGCTAAGACATGAGGTTAGGCCCAACTGTGGAATAATACTTCCCGGACCCGACCGACATATCCAGCATCCACACATTGTAGGCCTAATGTGAGAGGTCTAGCCCATTATGAACCATAAATGGACATGGTAGTGAATTGGACTACTTAACCAAATCTAATCCATAGGGATTGTATGATTGTGAACTAAAGTTATGGTTAAATAGATTGATTGGATAGTGGATGGGTTAAGCAAATCTTGAGGGGGTGGGTAATATTTACATATAGACCCACAAACTTAACCCGATAAGGTTATGTAATTAAATACACCTAGCGGTATACATAACCGGAGGAAATAATAAAGTTATGAAATTAAAGACACCTTTTAGGGTAAGAATAACTTGTAGAAATAATAGGGCAATGAAATTAAAGACACCTAGTGGTATACATAGCCGAAGAAAACCTAGTGTGGATACAAGACAGAGGGGAGGGCTTGTATCATATTGTGTGGGACCCATTTTAGTCAGTAACTCGGAGTAGGTATCAAACAAAGTACTTCGTACTAGGCGGAGAGGGGGCACGCTTACTGACTGATTGTAAGAGATCCAAACGTGGAGGATGGTGTGGGTGGTGCAAACTGACCGGGCTATGTGCGTGCATGAGCCGGGCAGAGGGGGATAAGACGACCATGACACCTATAGATATGGGGCTGTGCATATCAGTGAGGGGTTGCCACTTTAGGATGTGATACATCCTACCGTGGGGCTGGCACAGAGTATCTACGGAGTAGGGAGCCGATCGATCAAGGTATGGTTAGGGTACAATTGGACGAATGCCCTAAGTCTACCACCTTATAGTGGAAGGGAACATCTCATTCTGGTTATACTAGTAATAGTGCAGAGTAATCATTAGAGAAGTGTATACATCTTATCCTGTCTACCTTGACACACCTTCCATTTATGTAGTGATCTCTCTTATCCACTTTATATGTCTGTCATGCTACCTTTATTTATTTACTGGCTAAAAGTAACTAGACTCGCCAAACTTTATGTCTGACCCTTTTGTTTCTCCTTCTTTCTTCCGTTTCCCTCCCAGGTTCTCAGGGAGGAAACACTCAGGCTTAGTCAGGACTCAGATATCATCTTGCTATGATCTACTTTCGAAGTATGGCTCAAGTTCTTGTCTCTACTATGGCTTAACTCTTTTATTTGGGGAATTATGCTTTTATATACTTATGTACTCTGATGGTGCAAGACAGAAGTTACTTTATTGTAATGGTTTTTGTGACTTATGGTATTGTGGACCACGGTATTATGATTTATGTTTGAAATAAAAATTTAAATTTCCGCTGCTATCTTATTTATACCTATCTTGTAATTACTCTGTGTCTGTTTACCTATAACGCTTCAAGAAACTTAATGCATTCCCTTAGTGAGTGACATTAATGGACGTGGGGTATCACACTTGGCATCAGAGCTGAAGGTTACCAGATTAGATAAAAGTTTTTGAATTTTTTTCTTTAAAAAGTTTTTAAAAGAAAGCTTTATCAAAAAGAAAAGATTCCCCAAAAAGCCATATGTAGTATCCTTCGGTCCTTTATCTAAATTTCTTCCTCTTCCTTTTTTTTCCAGCATGTCTTGGAAACAAAACATTCCTAATATCCCAGAGGGCATCACAATACCCGGAGGGTTCCATAGGTTTGGAGGCTACGGCGCCTACCGAAGGCCAAGAAAACGTTCCTCCCCCAGCTGCACCCGTTGTTCCTCCTCCTCCTCTGAGAGCAGATAATTTCGCCAAGATCTGCAAAAAACTTCCGTGCTATGGGAGGGAAGCCATTCCATGGGAACGAGACATTTGTGGAAGCATGGAATTGGCTCAAGGAGACCGAGGACTTATTCGTAATCTTTGAAGTAGAGGATAAAAGGAAGATACATTTAGCTGCTTGGCTACTGAAGTACGAAGCCTTATTTTGGTGGGAAGTCACTCAAGCTGGGCGTTCGGTGGAAACTTGGGAAGATTTTAGACAGAGGTTCGAAATGAAATTTCTTTCCCAAGTCGAAAGAAGAATGCAGATGGAGAGATTCTTTGCACTCAAACAAGGAAACTTGCCGGTAAAAGAGTATGTGAATAAATTTAACCAGCTAGCAAGGTTCAGTTTAGAGTTGGTAGATACGCCACGCAAAAGGGCTTTGCGGTTTGCTAAAGGGTTGAATGAGCCTCTGCATGGGTTAGCCATGTCCCATATTCCAATGGGTCCACTTTTGAAAAGCTTGTCGATATGGCCCTAATGCATGAGGAAGACAAGGGAGAAAAGAAGGCTGAGGAGACATCGCAAAATAGGAAGGTGTGGCCCAAGAAGGGGCAGCAGCAACAACAACAACAGAAGAAAAGAGGGGAAAATGAGAAAGGCAAGGATAAGAGAAAATGTCTCAATTGTGGGAAGGAAGGTCACCTGATTAAAGACTGTAAGCGAAGGAAGAACTCTTGCTACCACTATGTAGAGGTCAGACACTTTGCTAGAGAGTGCCCGAAGAAATAGGGATCATAGGGATAGGGTCAAAGGACAGGGACTTTTGCAGTGCAGGTGCATGCTCTCGCGATCAATGCTCCTGATAGAAGTTGGAAATTTTTTGTGGAAGGTTTAATTTCTCTTTTAAACCATCCTATTAGAACACTTTTTTATTCTGGTGCCTCACATTCATTTATATCAAGTTCTGTAGTTGTATTTCTGCACTTAATTACTAGTATGGTAGTGGATCCCGTAGTTATTTCAAATCCCATTGATGGTTCGGCTCATTTATCTATGATTTGTCAGGGTTTGAAAATATCTGTGTTAGACTTTGAGTTTGAATGTGATGCGTATGTGCTTGGGTTTATGGGTTATGGGTTGATTTTAGGAATGGATTGACTTACATATGGTGCCATTCTGGATTGTGAGAAGAAGGTTGTTAGGCTTCTGACTTGTCATGGGAGAATCCTCGAGATTTCTTGTGACCCACATGGGTCGGTTATGCTTAGTTTCCTAGAGTTTCTTGATGCATCTATCGACGATCTGCAATCTATTTCAGTAGTCCGAGATTATTCCGATGTTTTTGATGAGGTTCGGGGTTTACCTTCGAGGCGCGAAATCGACTTTCGTATATATTTGGTGGACAATGCAAAGCCAGTTTCATTGCCAGTGTGCCACATGGATCCGAGGGAAAGAGGGAGATGAGTAAGCAAGTAGGGGAGCTACTTGAGAAGGGGTTTATCAGATGAAGCATATCTGAATGGGGTGCTCCAGTAGTATTCGCGACTAAGGCGAATGGTTCGCTTCGTTTGTGTGTTGACTATAGAGAGCTGAATAAACTCACTAAGAAGAATAGGCACCCGCTTATGAGGATTGATGATTTATTTGATCAGCTTGTTGGTGCCTCGGTATTTTCCCTGCTGGACTTGGCCATGGGGTTCCATCAGTTTAGGGTGGCTGAGGACAGCATAGATAAGACTGCTTTTAGAACTCCAGATGGTTTTTTTGAATGGCTAGTTATGCCTTTTGGGCTAACGAATGCACCCGCCTATTTTGTCGATCTGATGAGTAGAGTGTTTCGGGAGTTCCTAAATAAATTTGTTGTAGTCTTTGTTGATGATATTTTGATCTTCTCCAAAAGCGAAGAAGAGCATTCCCAACATTTGAGAGAAGTTTTGAAAACTCTCCGTGACCATCAGCTTAAAGCAAAATTCTCCAAATGCCATTTTTGGAGAAAAGAGGTGAGATTTTTAGGGCATGTAGTCTCCAAAGAAGGGATAGCTGTAGATCCCGCAAAGGTAGTTGCGGTGCAAGATTGGCAGATTCCTAAAAATGCAACTGAGGTGAGAAGCTTTCTTGGGTTGGCAGGTTATTATAGGAAGTTCATTAAGGACTTCGCAAAGATATCAGCCCCACTCACCAGACTGACAAAGAAGAACTTGGCATTTTCGTGGGATATAGATTGTGATGTTTCTTTCCAACGACTGAAGAGGGCTCTGACAACAACCTCAGTCTTGACCTTTCCTGACGGGAGTAAGGTGTTTACCGTTTACACTGATGCGTGTGGTACATGGCTTGGTGCGGTTCTAATGCAAGAAGGGAAAGTAGTGTGTTATGGGGGTAGACAGTTGAGAGTTTATGAAAAGAATTATCCCATCCATGATCTAGAGCTAGCTGCCATAGTATTTGCATTTAAGACGTGGCGTCATTATTTACTTGGAGAGAAGTTCGAGTTGTGCACCGATCATAAATCGCTCAAGTATCTGTTCTCGCAGAAGGAACTCAATTTAAGGCAACAATGGTGGATGGAGTTCCTAGCTTCTTATGATTTTGAGATTGCTTATACCCCTGGTAAGGGTAACGTGGTGGATGACGCACTAAGTAAGCAGAGGATGGCCTTGAGTCCTCTGTTTGTGGAAAAAAGAACTTGGAGTTCATATCAGCTTTTGATTTTAGATCCTCCATCGAGATTCTGCCTGATTTGTTTACATCCTTGGAGATACGATCAACTCTTATGGACCAGATAGGAGCTTCGCAATAAGGTGACCCACAGATTCCAGACACATGGATAAGCTCAGAAGAGGGGAGAATTCTAGCCACCTCAGTAGATATACCATAGATGAAAAGAGGTGGTTGCGACGAGATGGAAGGCTTTGTGTTCCTCAAACTGGAAGCTTGATAAAGGAAGTCCTAGAAGAAGCCCACCATTCTAAGATGACCATTCATCCAGGCAGTGATAAGATGTACGGGGACATGAAGAGGGTTTTATTTTGGGTTGGGATGAAGAAAGATGTGGCCGAATTTGTTTCTCAATGTTTAGTTTGCCAGCAAGTCAAAGCTGAGCAAAAGAAGCCCGGTGGATTACTTCATCCATTGGGGGTTCCGTAGTGGAAATAGGAGAGCGTCTCTATGGATTTCATAGATGGTTTTCCTAGATCGAAGAAAGGCAAACCAATATCTGGGTTGTGGTAGATAGACTCACTAAGAGCGCTCACTTTATTCCAGTTAAGAGTCATGGTTCGCAGCAATTTATGTTCGTGAAATAGTTCGTCTTCATGAAGTACCTTCCAGCATCGTGAGCGATCGTGACCCCATCTTTACCAATGAATTTTGGAGGAGCTTGCAAGAAGCATTAGGTACACAATTATGTTTGAGAACCGCTTATCATCCTCAGACCGATGGACAGATGGAGAGGGTGAACAGGATTCTTGAAGATCTTTTGAGGCTGTGTATCCTAGACTTCGGAGGGACTTGGGAAGAGCACCTTCCTTTAGTGGAGTTTGCCTATAACAACAGCTATCAATCCAGCATATGCATGGCACCCTTCGAAGCATTATATGGACGACCCTGTAGATCACCAACTTGTTGGTGGGAATCTACAAAAAGATAATTACTTGGACCAGATATGGTTAGAGAAACATCCAAAAAGATTGACCTTATTCAACGGCGGATGAAGACAGCTCAAGATAGACAGAAATCCTATGCAGACAAGAGAAGGACCGACATCGAGTTTGAAGTAGGAGACTTAGTTCTTATCAAAGTGTCACCTCTGAGGTATGTGGTTCGCTTCGGATCAGTAGGGAAGTTGACACCTAGGTTTGTGGGACCATTTCCCATATCCGAGAGGATTGGCCAAATGACCTACAGACTAAAGCTCACAAAAAACCTATCTGGCGTTCATGATGTTTTCCACGTTTCTCATCTGCGGAAGTGCCTGCATGACACCGCTGTAATCGTTGAGCCGAGTGTGTTGGAAGAAGTAGAAGTGGAATGGGAGGCGACAGTCAGACGAGTTTTTTCCCGTATTCTTGGATCAGAAGTTAGGAAGCTACGCAATAAAGAGATCAAGTTGTTAAAGGTTCAATGGGGAGATAACCCAGAGGATGCGACTTGGGAAACCGAAGACAAGATTCGTGCTTTGTACCCTTTCCTTTTCGAGGGTATGTTCCTAAATCCTTTTTCAAAGTTTTATCAGTGCTTGTTTTAATCATTTGAGTATATCTTATCCATAGTATTTTTCGACCTTTAGATAGGAATCCTATGGATGTAAACATGTGTTTGAAACATGTTATGCTTGATGGATGCAAGTGTTTGCTAGTGGTTGCCTGTGGACGCATATACACACACATTAGGCACTAAGATCGGCTCAATCACTTTCATACTGCAAATGGATGTGTGTGCATTTTCTTTTCTTTTATGGATGGAAATGAATGAACTAGCATACAGATGTTGCATTTGGATGAATGAATGTGCACACATATAGAGCTTATATGATATAATAGGTTTATTTGCATACATATTGGATTCACGGCACTAACATACATTGCATTAAGGAGGTCAACTGAATCAGTAGACCGCTTGATTTTTCGCATTAGTGTTGGGACGTATACACACATCGTTGCATATATTCATATAAGAATTAGAAGTCTTTAAAGACAATGGATGCTAGTGGTTGTTGGATGAGTAGATGGATGATGGATGGTAGGATATGCATTCTTCTCAACTTAGAGACTGCGGGGACGAAATCCTTTGAGTATGGGAGAATGTAACACCATGAATTTTTAATGATACCAAAAGAGGATAAATTAAATAATAATTAATTTAATATTCAGAATTAAGGAAGACGGACTGCGCCATCGCATCTGTCTTGAAATTCTGGTCAAGATAGACATTTGGTTTGCGTAAAACAGACACCGTATGGAGAAGTTATGAGAGTTTTTAGTTTGTATATGCGCAGAATATATGTATATATATATATATATATATATATATATATATATATATATATATTCGTCACGTATGAGTCAGATATGAGTCAGCACCTTATCTAGAACAGTTCGAAAATCAAAAATTCGTTAAGGCGGCAAATTTCCCGCTCTAGGGGGTCGATCCCCCTTAAGGGGTGTCGACACCAGGGTCGACCCACCCACAGGGGTGTCGACACCCCTAGAGCTGATGTGGCACTCGGTTTCAGAGGGGTCTGGCAGCTATATATATGTGTCCAATTCTCCTATTTCTTCATTGGAAATCATGGGAGCCAAATGCTGCCGGTGTGCGAACTGAGACGGATCTGTTTTCTTCAAACAACTATCAGTTTTGCAAATCAAATTCTGAGATTCAAGCATAGATTCAACACCAACTTCTTTTCTATCATCTTGACAATCAAACACAGTGAGTTGGTTATTTTTAGGTTTAAATGAATAAAAGTAAATTGTGAAAGACTGTGATTTGGATATGTTGTAAACTATGAATCCATGCTATTGTTAAATTTTATACTATGTCATAATAGATCTACTTCTCCGGATCTAATTCAATTGTGGCTTTTCTATTATGTCGCCTTATGGATCTTGATTTGAAACTATATTGTGGTTAATGTAAATCTGTTAATTTGGAGAATTACAACATTGGTTAAATCTAATTCTTTATGTAAATCACCTTTCACTTATCATATTGTGATCAACTTAGATATGTTGTAAATTGGATTTGTGAATCCATATTTAGATCTAGACATGCTATTATGTCATCCTAATGGTGTTAGATCTGTTTTAACCTTTGGATCTGAATTATGTGATCTAGTTTATCACCTTGTGTTTATCATGTTAGATCTAAACCAATTGGATATCAATGTAACAACCTGGAAAATCCGAACCAATTTAAATTTTTTATTTTGGCTATTTAAGTGAATTTTGAATAGTTAAAATAATTTATTTTAAATAATAACGCTTAAAAATTTATTTTAATCGAAGTTAGAGCAAATATATTCATTTTGAATTCTAAAGGAGTTAGAAATAGTACGGTAGTTTGAAGAGTCAAACCTGTACTTTGACCGAATGTACCAGATTCAAAATTCAACGGATTTTAGTGAAACCAAAAATATCTAAATCTGTTTGGAAATATCTTTCCAACGAATCCAAAAAATCAGAATTTCATAACGTGAATCAAAAGATATGGCCAGTTGATTATTCAGAATGGTCGCTATAGTATAATTTTATAGCCCATATAAAAGGCCATTTTTCAAACGACCTCCGTTTTCGACGAAACCACTTTTGTTGGATTCAGAATGTCAAATTAATGCTAGGTTTCAATTTTCATAGTTTTTTGAATTAATATGTGAGCATGCAAACGAAAATGTGTTTTGTCAATTTGAGTCAAATCTGATCGACTTGAAAATAGCCATTTTTCGAACAGTCTCAGAATTCACCGAAATTAATTTTGCTAGGACCATATCGTCAAAACAAAACCAGAAATAATTTTTCTGGATATTTCTAAGTTCGTATGTGGCCCCGGTGAATTTAAATATACGATCAAATTATTTATTAAATGATTTAAAAAATAAATTAAAGATTTCATGCCACAGACAGTTGTTTAGGCTGATGAAACCTAGCCCATTGGATCCGAAACAGGGGCTATAGGGTAGGGTCAACTCCGGTTAGACTGAAATCAGATTAGTTTATGATGTAAGGATTTATTTGTAAAAATTACATTTAAATATTATAAATAATACAAATTAAAACCCTAAAATCACTATTCATCTTCGTTCTAGCCGCCGCCCTCAATATCCCATGGCCGAAACCACTCCCATCTTCTTCCTCTAATTTCTCTTCATCCATGCACCAAAACCCACTCCTCCTTTGAACTTTATTGAAGAGATTTTCACTCTCTTTCCATCCCTACGGATAACAGTACCCAAAAGTGAACAACCGCCGAGAATTTCTGCTCCAAACCCGACGTCTTTAGGCCGCTGCCTCCCCCTCCAAGCTCGATCGAGCTTCACCCAGGTGGGCCCCCTGCGTGTGCCTCACTCTCCTCTCCGACGTGGTAGCACCCAATCCTCATCCCGTGCCCTGCAGTGATCGCAAAGATCAACCCTAGATTCGATCAAAAGGTTGAAACCCATGGCCAAATCCTGTAACTAGGAGAAAGAAGAGTATGGAACCTTTTTTTTTATTAATTTAAAAATGTTACAATCTAAAATAAATCGTAACTAACGCATACGATATCGAAACTAAACGATTTAGATCCTATACAATCGTGAAACTGAGATCTACGCTGCTGTCCAGACTAGATCCAATTCCGAGTAGTTCAAATTGTGGACCAATTCGCGTCACGACTGTGAGATTTCTTCTTTTTATATAATTAATTATTTAATTTATTTGTTATGTGACGATTGAATGTGTATGATTCAGATCTGTTATGTGATGATATTGTGGATGATTTATCTGTTGGTTGGTGATGTATAAACACAGATTTGTATGTGTTCCATAAATAATCATTTTTGTTATATTATTGATTTGGATTAGAATTTCCATTTCAAAAAAATAAATAAATCATATTGTTGTGTTATTGATTTAGATTAAAATTTCCCTTTCAATAAAAATAAATTATTTTGATTATTTTTGATGAATTGCATTAGATTGGCAATTAAACATTAAAACATTATTTTGATTATTTTTGATGAATTGTATTAGATTGGCAATTCAACATTAAAACATTATTTTGATTATTTTTGATGAATTGCATTAGAATGGCAAATCAACATAAAAACATTATTTTGGTTATTTTTATTGAATTGAAATAGAATTGTCAATTCAATACGAAAAATTATTTTGGTTAGTTTTATTGAATTGAAACAAAATTGTCAATTCAATATAAGACATTATTTAATTATTATTTTTGAATTGAAATAGAATTGTCAATTCAATATGAAACATTATTTTGGTTATTTTTATTGAATTGAAATAAAATTGTCAATTCAATATAAGACATTATTTAATTATTTTTATTGAATTGAAATAGAATTGTAAATACAATATAGGACATTATTTAATCATTTTTATTGAATTGAAATAGAATTGTCATTTTATTGGATTTATTAGAATTGTCAATACAATTGAAAATATATCATTTTTGTCTATATCATTGAATTGAAATAAAGATGTTCTTTTATTTGTATTCTCTAATGCAAATATACATGGAAAAATAAAAATGTTCTTTTATTTGCATTCTCTAATGCAAATATACATTGAAAAATAAAAATGTTCTTTTATTTGCTTTCTCTAATGCAAAATACATTGAAAAATAAAAATGTTCTTTTATTTGCATTCTCTAATGCAAATATACATTGAAAAATAAAAATGTGCTTTTATTTGCATTCTCTAATGCAAATATACATTGAAAAATAAAAAGATGTTCCTTTATTTGCATTCTCTAATGCAAATATACATTGAAATAAAAATGTTCTTTTATTTGCATTCTCTAATGCAAATATACATTGAAATATAAAAATGTTCTTTTATTTGCATTCTCCAATGCAAATATGCATTGAAATAAAAACGTTCTTTTATTTGCCTTCTCCATTGCAAATAAACATTAAAATGAAAAGTTACATTTTTGTTGCAACTTTAGATGCAAACAAAAACATTAGAATGAATATTTCATTTTTATTTTGTATTTGAGATAGAAATAAAAATATGATTTAAAGAGTTACATTTTTGTTTGTAAATTTAGTTGCAAACAAAACATTTAATAAAAGTTACATTTTTGTTTGTAAATTTAGTTGCAAACAAAACATTTAATAAAGGTTACATTTTTATTTGCATATTTAGAGGCAAATAAACATCATAGAAAAATATTATATTTTTATCTACATATTTAGATGCAAATAAACATCGTAGAAAAATATTACATTTTATTCGCATATTTAGATGTGAATGAACACCGGAGGAAGAAGTTGCATTTTTGTTTGCAAATTTAGATGCAAATGAAAACACTATAATAAAGGTTGCATTTTTGTTTGCGGTTCTGATGCAAATAAAAACATTATAATAAAAGTTACATTTTGTTTACAATTTAGACGTAAATAAGGACATAAATTAAGAGGGTAAATTTTATTTGCAGTTTTAATATAAATGAAAACATAGAATAAAAAGTCATATTTTTATTTACATTTTAAATGTAAATAAAGGAATAGATTTCAAAAGTCACATTTTTGTCGATATTTCATATGAAATAAAAGAATTGATTTAAATGTAAAAATGTTTATTGTTACTTTAGATACAATAAAAATTGCAGGAATCGCCAAATTGGTTTATATCTATATTTATATATAAATATAAATTAAAATTTAACGAATCGCGCGCGGTAGTTCGCGTTTTGGCAATCGTAACTTTAAACTATTATACCGTAAAATCCAACCGTCGGATTTTCCCAAAACTGGAATCGTTAGGACCGTTTTGGGAAGATCTTTCCGATGATATAAATTTTATCAAAATCCAATGGTTATATTTCAAGAGAAGTGTAAATCAAATTTTGGTAAAAACAGCGCCAGGGCCGCCCATTGACCCGAAGCGTCATTTAATTATATAGAGCTATTTTTAAATAAATAAAAATAGCGATAAATCATATAAATTAATGTTGATGATATAAAATGGTTTAAATGATAATAATTCGACAATTTTATTTGAAAAGACCAAGTATCAACTCATTTCAAATAATTTTACGGTGATTTAAAAACGAAGATATCGAAGACGGTGTTTGAAGACCGACGATCTTCACATCGAAAGGATAACTACTGATGCTTGGCATTGGCTAGCTACCAATAAAGGGTTAAAGTGGTAGTTGTCCGGACGCACTTGTTGATCGTCTGGATATGCGAGCACTTAGGTGACTCCGGTTTCGTTCAGACCCAGAACAGACTTGTAAATGAATGCGTGCCCGACATTGAATTTCGTGCCATGTAATTTAATTGATATCTATTAATATATTTCTGAGGTACCGGAGGATTTATCCTTTTGCTATACCCCCTTCTTTGAGACGCACGAGCTCGAAGGTTATATACTGGTAGTTATCGATCGCATGGTATGGACTATCAATTTGACATGCCAAGATGCTATTGATCGAGGCTTTTTTTGAAAAGCAGATCCTTATGGATAATGATCAAAGCATAGCCTATTTAGGCATAGCTTTGTGTATTATGTTACCTCGCGAACCTCACACCCCGGTAGAGTCAAAAACGGGACAAGGGAACGCAGGGAGTGCACACATTTCTTTCTAGCTAGAAGTGATGCTTGGTTTTTACACGTCCTGGCATTTTTACTTATGTGGTTGATGGAATGAGGTGCCTCGGGTATTTTTATTGGTCGCCAACGACCAATTTATAGGTCCAATAGGATCGGGGAGTGTGTGTTCAGGCATAACTAATCCACTAAAGTATTTGTGGACCGGCCCTGCTGTATCCAAGGATTCGCCAGCGTCAGAATCCTGAGACATTGCTAGAGTGTCTCGAATCGGTTAGGAGATCATCCCTAGCCTTGACTCATGATGGAAACCAACCTCCAATACGACATTACGGTCTTGATTGTAAACCTATATATGGCGACATAGTATATGATAGCTATGCCGTTTAGGATTGATACATTTACTTTGAAGTATTTTTGAAACATATTAGACACTAATAATAATATTAAAAATATTATTTTCTATGTATCAAGCATTTTTTATCATTATAATGTAAAACTCTATCCTCCAGTCTGCGTTGCATTGTGTGATGGGACATGAGTCTTATAATGATTTCAATTTCAAAAAAAAGCATTGCGTTGTTTTGACTTAAAATTTTATAAATCATATGCACTGGAAATCCAATGGAGTAAACCCGTTCCACGTTAGCGGCGTGGTCCAGTGATTAGCCATATTATTAGTTTAGTAAGATTTCTCATACCAGTCCCATGACTGACTCGTAGTTTGTTTCACTTTGCAAACTCGGGTGCCCTCTTTCCATACGGGCAGCCAATTGACAAGTTTCAGGGAGGGATGTTTTCTGGACTAGAGCTTGCTGATGGAGATGTTGGAAGATCTTTTCTTTTATCTTTTATTTTCTTCTTGAGATTTTGAGATAGTATTGGATATTGATGTATTTTGGGAGATTGAGACTATTTCTTTCCCTATTTAGACATATGTTTTTGCTAAGTGTATCCTGTACTGCATACTCTGATGTTCTGTGATGATGTTCTATAATGACATTTCATTTCCGTGCAATGATTTATATGTTTTGCTAAGTAACTGTGATCTTTTATTGTTTTAATTCTGTTATACTCCTATGATTATCCTTACTTTCGTTCTACTGAAGTTCGGGTCGTCACATTTGGTACTAGAGCTAAAGGTTAACCTTAGCATTCAGAGTATAACACTTTTAGAACAATTCGTCTAAATATAATCAGTAGTATTCTAAGACATGTAGCTCATTAGAGATAGGATTAGTAATGTCCTAGAATGAGCACAACAGAATAGCACATATTAATCGGTCATTACATCATTATCATGTCATCATATGTATCTATTTTAAAAATATTTTCTTTGAAAATTACCATTTCTCTTGGTTTGACTCTTTCCTTGATGATACAGACTGATTGAGAAATAAATACTAGAGCCCGTACTAGAGCACGAGGCAGGGGTGGGACAAGAGGACCCCCCCGAGACGAGACTCCTACAGCCCAAGAACAGGAACATGCCACTCCAGAAGTCAAGACACCACCACCTCCCCTACGTGCTTTCGATCTTGACAAAGTAGCAAAGAAAATAAAGAATCTAGGGGGCGTGCATTATACAGGCCAAGAGACGGTGACGGAGTCGCAAGCATGGCTTAAGACAATGGAAAAGATTTTGGGAGGATTAGAGCTCGAGGGCCACAGAAAGCGATATATAGCAACTTGGTTTCTTAAAGGCCAGGACCAAATTTGGTGGGAAACAGCTATGGTTAGGGGTAATGAGGCTGACGTGACTTGGTAGAAATTCAAGGAGTTATTCAATGAGAAGTTCATTCCACCCCACGAAGTTGAGCGCCTTCACGATGAGTTCGCCCACCTCCAACAAGGGAGCATGACTATTTCGGAATATGTTAAGAAATTTGATGAGCTTTCCGGATACGCCCCAGAATTAGTCCAAGACCTGCTATAGAAAAATAAAAGGTTTATTAATGGTCTGGCAAGGAGGTACCATAACAGGGTGACTGCACACATCGAGCGCCCATTTGCTAAGGTAATCGAGATGGCCTGCAAATTTGAAGAGATTGATCAGAAGGGTTCCCAACAAGTGAGAGAAAAGAATCAAGCCAACAACAAGAAGAAGGAGTCGGACAAGGAAACTGAGGCGGGCAACTCTTCCACCGCCAAGCCCCAAGAGAAGAAGAAGAGGGACATATCTAAAGTCAAGTGCTTTAATTGCCAAAGGATAGGTCATTTGACTACGAGTGTCGTGCTCCGAAGAGGCCCAAAAGGAACGAGTCTGAACTGAGTCAGAGCAGTGGACAGAAACCCCGTGGCCCAAGAGAATGTTTTAACTGCCACAAGCCTGGACAACTCAGCAAGGATTGCCCTTTGCTCAAGAAATCTCAGGTGGCACATGTCTATGACGGGGCAGCTGCCCGACTTCTTCCGAAGCAGGTACGCCTGATGTTTTAGGACGTACTCTTAACATTAAAAACATCCCCATTACCGTTTTGTTTGACACGGGTGCATCTAGAAGTTTCATATCCGTTGACATGATTAAAAAGCTTAAATTGAAACCCCGAAAAATTAAAGAACCAATTAGAGCTCATAGTCTGATAGGTGGTTCTCTTATACTCGAACAATATTGTAGAGTACCTGTTTCTTACTCTCACTTCCAGTTTCCTTTTAGTCTGAACATCATGGATTTCTCCGGGTATGATATCATACTTGGAATGGACTGGCTAGCAAATTATGAGGCTGAGTTACTTTGTGCTGAAAGAGTAGTCAGAATTAAAACTAAATTCAGAAATACAATGACTATACCATGCCACGGCTTAGCCACTGATAGGAAAGAATTCTGGTCTTCTCTAGAAGTCACTCTCGCTTCTATTGAGGATATTCCTATCGTCAGGGACTATGCGGATGTGTTTGAAGAAGTAGACAGCTTACCTCCGCGCAGAGAAATCGATTTCAGAATTGACTTAGTTCCTAATGCAAGGCCAGTTGTACACCCTATTCGGAGGATCTCACTGAAAGAAAAACAGGAGCTGAGCAATCAAACCAAGCAGCTTTTGTGGAAGGGTCTGATCAGACCTAGTTTCTCAAGCTGGGGTGCAGTAGTGGTTTTCGTCCCAAAGTCAGACGGTACCCTCAGGCTATGCGTGGACTACCGTGATCTAAATAAGCAGACTCTGAAAAATAAGTACCCACTGCCCCGCATTGATGATCTTCTAGACCGCTTGAACGGAGCACGAGTATTCTCTAGGATGGACCTAACTAGAGGTTTCCACCAACTACGCATTACCGAAGAATGTGTGCCTTTGACCGCCTTCAGAGGACCCGACCTATTTTATGACTGGCTAGTGATGCCCTTCGGTCTATGCAATGCTCCAGCATACTTCGTTGATCTTATGAATAGAGTCTTCCGCGATGTTCTAAATAAATTTGTGTTGGTGTTCATCAACGATATTCTTATCTTCTCTAAGTCCACTGCTAAACACGAAAAACATCTGAAAGAAGTCTTGGAGATTTTGCGTAGAAATGTGCTGAAACCCAAATTCTCCAAGTGCATATTCTGGCAAGAAGAGGTGAAATTCCTCGGCCATGTTGTATCTAAGGAAGGCAACTCTGTAGATCCAGGAAAGATCTCGGCTGTCAAAGATTGGAAGCAGCCTACTACGCCCACTGAAGTCAGAAGTTTCTTAGGTCTAGCTGGTTATTATCGGAAATTCGTTAAGGATTTCTCGAGATTATCTTGTCCATTAACGAAGCTGACTAAGAAGCATACCAAGTTTAATTGGGCACCCGAATGTGAGGCAGCTTTCCAAGAGCTGAAACAGAAATTGATCACTGCTTCTGTGTTGACCATTATTGATGGCAATTAGGATTTGAAAGTCTGGACAGACGCTTCTAGAGAAGGTTATCCTTTTCATCTAAATAAACATGTCAGAAATGACATTTTTCTAATGTCAAATCTTATTTTAACATGTTATTCTTTTCTCTATTTAAGGTATTTGTGCAGTGCTAATGCAAAGAGACAAAGTTGACACACATGCTAGCCGTCAATTAAAACCGCATGAGAAGAATTACGACACTCATGATCTGGGGCTAATGGCCATAGTGTTTGCTTTAAAGATATGGAGGCACTATCTCTTGGGCGAGAAATTTGAGCTGTATACTGACCACAAATCCTTAAATTATCTATTCACCCAAAAAGAGTTGAACTTGAGGCAACAACATTAGGTTGAATTCCTTACACCATATGACCTGGACATCTTATATACTCCAGGGAAAGCCAATGTAGTGGCAGATGCTCTTAGCAGAAAGAATTCGGCCAGCACCAACCTTGTCTTTGCAAACCTCATTATTACCCCTACCTTGATCGATAAGATCTCGGCTCTTCAAAAGAATGATAAATTTATTCAGAGAATCATCAAAAGGGTCGGGGAAGGCGAATCCACAAGTTTTCAGATTGATGACAAAGGAGTTCTGAGGCTATCGGGCCGAATTCGTGTTCCAAATCTTCCTGAGCTCAGAAAGGAAGTGATGGACGAATGTCACAAGTCTAAACTCAGCATTCATCCGGGTGCGAGCAAGATGTACCATGACCTCAGACATACTTTTTGGTGGAAATCTATGAAGAGAGACATCTCTATTTATGTTTCTAGATGTCCCACCTGTCAGCAAGTCAAGAGCGATCAAAAAAGCTAGCAGGTCTATTGCAACCGCAAGGAGTTCCAAGTTGGAAATGGGAAGAAATTTCTATGGACTTCATTGATGGCTTGCTGAAACACCCCACCTCCGTTAGGGTCACTCTCAAAGGGAATGCCCTAATTTTGGTGGAGGTTTATAAGTACAAGTCACAGATATACAAGACAGATATAAGAACACATGTTTGTAAACAGCGGAAGAACAACAAACTTTTATTTCATAAAGTCAAATACGTGTTACAACAACATCCTTTCCAAAAACATAACATAACACTTTCATAATCTGTCTTGAGTACATTATTTAAAGAAGCATAAATAAAACATAGATAAACTGCAAAAGCACCACAGTGGATTGTCCAAAGCCATAGTTCAAAACAGGAAAGTCCAAGCAATACATTTCTCTTCTTCAAGCTGGATGTTAAGGTTGGTCAAGCTGCTGTGTTCCCTCCCTGTGGAACTGGGAGGGGGGAAACGGAAGAAAGAAGACGAAAGAAAAGTAGAGTCAGACATAAAGCCTGAGTAAGTCTAGTACTATTTTGTCTATGAATAAAGAACTGGGTATGATAAGTATAAACAAGAAGTGGGCATGCACTATAAACTTGGTTAAGTTGTCTAGGGTCGAATATACTATCGTACCCCATGTTGATCTCTGAACCCATATAAACTAGTTTCCAATTTGCACCTCATAATCAGGGTGATGTGATCCATTCTATGATGATCGGCTCCTACTCGCATAGTTACATGTGTCTTACGGCCCCCGATGTTGTAGTTACCTATGCTGGTCCCACCATGGGGTGTATCAAGTCCCATAGTGGCAACCCGACACAACCTTAGAGTGCACATGTATGCTACTGGTGTCCAGTGCCTTATTTTTCTGCGCCGGAGTGTGTGCACGCCCGCACTCCGTTAGAACCTACACTGCTACACCACCGCCGTCGCTTTGACCTCTTACAATCAGCCCAGTAATCGTGCCCCACCCTGCCTAGTTTCAGGGTATCCTGATACACCTTCTAGGGTTACTGCTGAAAAGGGTCCCCCGTTACTAGGTTTTCTATCTCTAGCCAACATGCTAAGTTGGTTAAGTGTTTCCTAACCTAACCCCCACCAGTCCGTTTTGTTTAGCATGTTCCATTTTGATTAAGTCTTTAGTTCACTTAATCCTATCAATCCTGACTCAGCCTTAATTGTCTTATTAAGGCCCTGACCTCTCACATTAGACAGGTATTGTTGTGGCTGCCTGTTGCCGGTTGGTTCCGGGCAGTCTTACGCCACAACTCAGTCTAACCTCGGGTCCTTATTGGGCTCCATGTTTAACCTCCCACATTGGATAGGTATTGTTGTGACTACTGGACAGCCGGGTGGTTCCGGGCAGGTTTACATCACAACTCAATCCAACCTCTGGTTAAACACATCGTATGTTCTACATTTACATATTTTGTCATTCCTCTTTATTTCTTATATGTAAATATTTGCGGCCCATTATTAAGTTAATGGTGTAAAGGTTACACCAATCATGGGCCCAACCCATACTTGAACTTAGGCCCTTCTATTTTATATTTTCATTCATTAGTAATTTTAACCCAACGTTATTTTCCCCCGTTTAACACGTCCGTTTATATATATTTTGGGCTTAGCCTTTTAAAGCCCAAATTAGCCATGCGAAAAGGGGAGGCTTAAAGCGTAATTACATACACAAAGAGGGGAATGTGAGCGCATGAACTTGCAATACGACGTTGGAAATACAAAATAGAAACTGGTGTACTTGCATAGTGGTAACATAGGTGACATGAATCAAAGCATGTGAACTTGTAATTGAGATATCATTATTGTCACATGAACCTATATTTTTATTTAGGCATAATGTCAAACATAAGCATGGCATAAATTTTCTAACATAAGCATGGCATAATGTCAAACATAAGCATGGCATAAATATTTCTAACATAAGCATGGCATAATGTCAAACATAAGCATGGCATAAATATCTCTAACATGAAATCATGATTCTTACTTTAGTCATGTAAACTTGCAAAAAGGAATTTTGAATCTAATCCTAACTATGTACCACATATGTCATCATATAATTCTTGTAAACAAGATAGACTTAATCATGGATTTCAATTATGCCAAATATCATTCATAGCCTAGCCATATTCATAAGTTTGCAAATAGGTTTTCTAGTACAAAAGCATGGCTTAATACATGATGCCAAATTCTCAACATAATTTCATATGGATAATAACCAAACTTGTTCCAATTACTTACAAAATGATTTATGCACAAAAATATACATCATGGTGGCATAGAAGCAAACCCCAAACTTGCATGAATTTAAATCAACTACATACATGTAGCTTCAACATGGATTACATAATTTGCGAAATATTCCAAACGTATACTTGCATAGAACTACCGTATGTAGTTCTTTATAATGAATAACATAATTCATAAATATCCAAACGTATATAATATTTCAAATTGATAAGAACGCACAAATATGAATTACTTTATTGCCACAATTCAATCATACAAACCAACACAATTGTTTATTCATACCAAAGTAATACTCTACTTACAATGGTGTGATGAATTCTTTAGTTTAGGGATTGAAGACGCAAATTCCTTTGTTGAATTGATTTGTTTAGGTTGCTTTAAGCTTTAGAATCTTCCTCCTAATCCTCTCTCCAATTTGGTGGCTACTCCTAGTCGTTCCTCAGCAACATGGCGGCTATGTTCTTATTTTTGAATGAATAGATTAGGGTTTAGTCTAGGGTTGTTTATATAGAGGTTAGGAACTGATTAGGACCATTGATGTTGCTTGGATTGATCATAGCCATTCATTAGGAAGAGAGACCAATTAGAACCCGCCACCTAGCCCTAATGACAAAGCAAACCACAGAAAATCGGCCAAACACAGACCTGGCCAGCCAGGTTGGCTGGGCTCGACCAGGTCGATACCCCTGTCGACAGGGCTGTCGACAGCCCTATCGACAGGGCTGTCGACAGCCCTGTCGACATGGGTAGCCCAGGTCGACAGCCCAGTCGACCTGGGTGGCCTAGGCGGGTGTTTATCCGCCCTGGCCCATTGGGCCCGATTTTTTAATTATTTTATTCTGTTTGAATTTTAAATTTAATTCAAAACTTTCGAAGGCCATATCTTCTTCATACGGACTCCGTTTTTCGAAAACTCGGACTCTATTTCGCGTATTTTTCCGAGACGAACGCAATGGCGTATCCCGTTTCCCTTAGTTCTTTGATTTCAGATTAATTATACTTTAATTTGTTAATTTCATAGTTATAGAATTTGCGGGGTGTTACATTCTCCCCCACTTAAAAGGATTTCGTCCCCGAAATCTTCAAGTTAGGAGGAATGTATATCCTAACATCCAATCATCCATCTACTCATCCATCAAACACGAGCATCCATTGTCCTTAAAAGACTTCTAATGCTTCATGATCATATGCGAAGTGTGTGTGTATATGAACTTATCTAATGCAAAATCAGGCGGTCTACCGATTCAGTTGACCTCCTTAATGCGAATTATGTAAGTGCCATGAATCCATTATGTATGCAAATTTTCCTATTTTTGAATTTACATGAGTGCACAATCATTCATTATAAATGCAACATCCATATGACAACACATTAAAGTTCAACCATATACGAATGCAAACATATATGCATATGCAATATGAAGTGACCGAGCCGATCTAAAACCTAGATTGTGTGTGTATATGCAACCACGAGCAACCACTAGCAATCACTTGCAACCACTTGCAACCATCATCCATAACATGTTTCAACTACATGTTTCCATCCAAAGGGTTTCTACCTAAAAGATACGGTCGAGGAAATATACCTAAAAAGATAGATAAAAGCGCAACTTAAGGAAAAAGAAAGATCAAGGATGTACCCTCGAACAGAAAAGGGTAGGCAGTACGTATTCTAGCTTCAGTTTCCCAAGTCGCGTCTCCCTCGGCGTCGCTCCACTGAACTTTGACGAGCTTGACTTCGCGGTTGCGTAGCTTCTTCACTTCCGTTCCTAAGATGCGGGTTGGAACTTTTCTTATGGTTGCTTCGCGTTCTACTTCGGCCTCTTCGAGGACATTTGGCTCTACCACTTCAGCAGACTCATGTAGACACTTTCGGAGATGTGAAACGTGAAAAATGTTGTGGACTCCGGCCAACTTCTCGGGTAGCTCTAATCTATAGGACATTTTCCCAATTGTTCCTATCTAAAGGTATAGTTGAATGAAGCAAGTAAAAACTTTGTGCCTATTAGGCAACGTCAAAACTGAAAACCTATGCCACATATATATTGATTAGGAGAAGAACTCTCTAAGCATCAGCCCCGAAGACCGAAATCAACATCAGACTGACACCCAAAGAGTTACTCAACCCAACCACCATATAAGATTCTAGGAAACTAAGCATGATGGACTCCTTTTAGGTCATAAGGGAGTCCCTTCCTAAGACCAATCTGTATCCTATAAAACCCAAAAACTTTAGTCAAACCAATGAACACCCTCGAGCCCCAACATGTGCTACTAACAGATGAGTCATACTCCCTATGTGGTTTGCAACAGAAATTGGATTGAGAATGGGACCGAGAGGATATATTCTTAAGAAGAGATATTATGCACGAATCTAGTCTTCAATCTTCTAAGTCGCATTTCTTGAGCTTAACTCCATTATGCTCTGTCCGCCTTTAACTTCACAATTTCGTAGCTTCTTAATTCTTGTTTCCAAAATATGAGTTGGAACCTATTTCTCGTTCCTCTTTCACTTATTCTCCTTCTAGTATACTTGGCTCAAGCCTAACTGCGTACTCATGGTTCCATGCAAGCTCTCCAAAATTCACTAGTGAATTTTGGATCTTGTTCACTTACTAGAAGGTATCCCGCATAGATGAATTATCTCTTGAAAATAAACAATTGTCAACTTCGTGAGCGGAGCTGAGATTTTCGCAAAATCCCTTATGAATTTTCGATAGAAACCTGCTAGTCCTAGAAAACTTCGGACCTCAGTTGCATTCCTTGGTGTCTTCCAATCCTGTACCGCTACTACCTTAGCAGGGTCCACCGCTAACCCTTGTTTGGATACTATGTGCCCAAGGAACCTCACCTCTTCTCTCCAAAAGTGGCATTTGGAGAACTTGGCTTTTAGTTGATGGACTCGCAAAGTTTCCATGATTGCCCTTAAGTGCTGACCATGTTCCTCTTCACTCTTTGAGAAGATAAGGATATCATCTACGAAGACCACTACGAATTTGTTGAGGAAATCTCTAAATACCCTACTCCTCAGGTCCACGAAGTAAGCAGGTGCATTTGTCAAGCCGAAAGGCATGACAAGCCATTCAAAGAAACCGTCTGGGGTTCTGAACGCCGTTTTATCGATGCTATCTTCAGCCACCCTTAGCTGATGAAAACCGGTTGCTAAATCGAGTTGGGAGAAAACAGACGCTCCTACAAGCTGGTCAAACAAATCGTCAATTCTAGGGAGAGGGTGCCTATTCTTTTTCGTTAGCTTGTTGAGCTCCCTATAGTCAACACATAGACGGAGGGAACCATCCGCCTTTGTAGCGAACACCACTGGAGCGCCCCATTCTGAAATGCTCCTCCTAATGAACCCCTTTTCTAGAAGCTCTTTAATCTGTTTACTGAGCTCTTTCCTTTCTCGTGGAGCCATATGTCTAACGGGCAATGCAACGGGCTTTGCATTATCTACAAGATATATGCGGAAGTCTATTTCCCGCTTTGGAGGCAAGCCCTTCACCTCTTCGAAGACATCCGGATATTCCCGGACCACTCTAACTGATTGCAAATTTTCAACAGAGGCATCTAGCGATTCAAGATAACTAAGCATAACCGCATACGAGGGATTACAAGAAATTTCCAAAGTATTACCGAGCTGGGTTAGGAGCCTAACAACCCTTTTCTCACAATCAAGGATGGCCCCATTACTAGATAGCCAATCCATACCCAAAATCAAACCATACCCCGAAAAGCCCAAAACAAAGGCACTACATTGAAATTCTACCCTTAGAATAGAAATTTTCAATCCCACACAGATCATAGACAAATGAGCTGGGCCCCCAATTGGGTTTGAAACAATTAAGGGGTCCTCTACCATACTAGTTTCTAGGTGCAGAGATTCTACTAAAGCAGACGAGATAAAGGAGTGTGATGCGCCAGAATCAAATAAAGTGCGAACGGGGTGATCATAAAGATAAACTACACTATCTACAGAAGTATTTATACCTCGCTGTTGCAGAGGTGGCGCTTCTAGCACATGAACCTGTGCCCCTGGGGTGGATCCAGCCCTCTGCCCCTGTCCTCGTTTCTTTGGGCAGTCCTTAGCCCTATGGCCTGTCTCACCGCAAGAAAAGCACCCACCATTCTCCTTGGCCTTCTTTTTCCGGCAGTCCTTTACTAAGTGCCCCACTTTGCCACAGAAATTGCACTTCCTCTTCTCTTTGTTGCCTTTCCCGCCCTTCTTAAAGTCTGTCTTCTTGGGCTGCAAACCCTCTTTCTTCTTGCCCTTATCCTCTTCATTCAGCAATGCCATTTGCACTAATCTTTCATACGTGGCTCCCATGGGTATATGGGTCATGGCCAAACTGTATAATGGCTCATTCAACCCTTTGACGAAACGGAGAGCCTTCTTGTGCGGGGTATTGACTAGGTCAAGCCCAAACCTAGCCAGCTCATCGAACTGATTCACATACTCTCTGACCGTCTTGTCCCCTTGCTTAAGAAATAAGAATTTTTCCAACTGCAAACTTCTTTCCGCATCTGAGAGAAATTTAGTCTCAAACCTTGCCCTAAAGTCCCCCCCCATGTCTCCACTGGTCTTTCAGCATTAGTGACTTCCCACCAGTAGGAAGCCTCGCCCTTCAATAGCCACACTGCCAACTGTACTTTTTGTCTATCTTCTACCTCAAAGATGATGAATAGGTCCTCAGTTTCTTTCAGCCAATTTCTAGCTGCTACGAAGGACTCAGTTCCATGGAAATCCCTTCCTCCCATAACTTTAAAATCCTTACATATCTTAGCAAAAGTGTTTCCCCGAGGAGGAGGTGGAGGAAAAGGTGCCGCTGCGGCTGGATGATTTCCTTCTGCTGGGGGAGGAGGAATGGTAGGACCTGGCTGAGTAGCTCTTGCTTCTAAGAACCGTCTAAACCAACCAGGTATTGGCACCCCTTCCGGCAAGTTAAGTTCTTGGGACATGCTGAAACAAAAAGGATAGATTCAAAACGAAGGATAAGAGATAGTTCCTATGGCTTTGGGGGGTGGACTTTGCCTTTTTAAAATAAAATAATATTTTTCTTTTAAAAATGCTTCTTTAAATTTCCTTTTTGAAAATAAAATTTTCAAAACTTTTTATCTTATCTGGTAAACCTATGCTCTGATACCAAGTGAAACACCCCACCTCCGTTAGGGTCACTCTCAAAGGGAATGCCCTAATTTTGGTGGAGGTTTATAAGTACAAGTCACAGATATACAAGACAGATATAAGAACACATGTTTGTAAACAGCGGAAGAACAACAAACTTTTATTTCATAAAGTCAAATACGTGTTACAACAACATCCTTTCCAAAAACATAACATAACACTTTCATAATCTGTCTTGAGTACATTATTTAAAGAAGCATAAATAAAACATAGATAAACTGCAAAAGCCCCATAGTGGATTGTCCAAAGCCATAGTTCAAAACAGGAAAGTCCAAGCAATACATTTCTCTTCTTCAAGCTGGATGTTAAGGTTGGTCAAGCTGCTGTGTTCCCTCCCTGTGGAACTGGGAGGGGGGAAACGGAAGAAAGAAGACGAAAGAAAAGTAGAGTCAGACATAAAGCCTGAGTAAGTCTAGTACTATTTTGTCTATGAATAAAGAACTGGGTATGATAAGTATAAACAAGAAGTGGGGATGCACTATAAACTTGGTTAAGTTGTCTAGGGTCGAATATACTATCGTACCCCATGTTGATCTCTAAACCCATATAAACTAGTTTCCAATTTGCACCCCATAATCAGGGTGATGTGATCCATTCTATGATGATCGGCTCCTACTCGCATAGTTACATGTGTCTTACGGCCCCCGATGTTGTAGTTACCTATGCTGGTCCCACCATGGGGTGTATCAAGTCCCATAGTGGCAACCCGACACAACCTTAGAGTGCACAGGTATGCTACTGGTGTCCAGTGCCTTATTTTTCTGCGCCGGAGTGTGTGCACGCCCGCACTCCGTTAGAACCTACACTGCTACACCACCGCCGTCGCTTTGACCTCTTACAATCAGCCCAGTAATCGTGCCCCACCCTGCCTAGTTTCAGGGTATCCTGATACACCTTCTAGGGTTACTGCTGAAAAGGGTCCCCCGTTACTAGGTTTTCTATCTCTAGCCAACATGCTAAGTTGGTTAAGTGTTTCCTAACCTAACCCCCACCAGTCCGTTTTGTTTAGCATGTTCCATTTTGATTAAGTCTTTAGTTCACTTAATCCTATCAATCCTGACTCAGCCTTAATTGTCTTATTAAGGCCCTGACCTCTCACATTAGACAGGTATTGTTGTGGCTGCCTGTTGCCGGTTGGTTCCGGGCAGTCTTACGCCACAACTCAGTCTAACCTCGGGTCCTTATTGGGCTCCATGTTTAACCTCCCACATTGGATAGGTATTGTTGTGACTACTGGACAGCCGGGCGGTTCCGGGCAGGTTTACATCACAACTCAATCCAACCTCGGGTTAAACACATCGTATGTTCTACATTTACATATTTTGTCATTCCTCTTTATTTCTTATATGTAAATATTTGCGGCCCATTATTAAGTTAATGGTGTAAAGGTTACACCAATCATGGGCCCAACCCATACTTGAACTTGGGCCCTTCTATTTTATATTTTCATTCATTAGTAATTTTAACCCAACGTTATTTTCCCCCGTTTAACACGTCCGTTTATATATATTTTGGGCTTAGCCTTTTAAAGCCCAAATTAGCCATGCGAAAAGGGGAGGCTTAAAGCGTAATTACATACACAAAGAGGGGAATGTGAGCGCATGAACTTGCAATACAACGTTGGAAATACAAAATAGAAACTGGTGTACTTGCATAGTGGTAACATAGGTGACATGAATCAAAGCATGTGAACTTGTAACTGAGATATCATTATTGTCACATGAACCTATATTTTTATTTAGGCATAATGTCAAACATAAGCATGGCATAAATTTTCTAACATAAGCATGGCATAATGTCAAACATAAGCATGGCATAAATATTTCTAACATAAGCATGGCATAATGTCAAACATAAGCATGGCATAAATATCTCTAACATGAAATCATGATTCTTACTTTAGTCATGTAAACTTGCAAAAAGGAATTTTGAATCTAATCCTAACTATGTACCACATATGTCATCATATAATTCTTGTAAACAAGATAGACTTAATCATGGATTTCAATTATGCCAAATATCATTCATAGCCTAGCCATATTCATAAGTTTGCAAATAGGTTTTCTAGTACAAAAGCATGGCTTAATACATGATGCCAAATTCTCAACATAATTTCATATGGATAATAACCAAACTTGTTCCAATTACTTACAAAATGATTTATGCACAAAAATATACATCATGGTGGCATAGAAGCAAACCCCAAACTTGCATGAATTTAAATCAACTACATACATGTAGCTTCAACATGGATTACATAATTTGCGAAATATTCCAAACGTATACTTGCATAGAACTACCGTATGTAGTTCTTTATAATGAATAACATAATTCATAAATATCCAAACGTATATAATATTTCAAATTGATAAGAACGCACAAATATGAATTACTTTATTGCCACAATTCAATCATACAAACCAACACAATTGTTTATTCATACCAAAGTAATACTCTACTTACAATGGTGTGATGAATTCTCTAGTTTAGGGATTGAAGACGCAAATTCCTTTGTTGAATTGATTTGTTTAGGTTGCTTTAAGCTTTAGAATCTTCCTCCTAATCCTCTCTCCAATTTGGTGGCTACTCCTAGTCGTTCCTCAGCAACATGGCGGCTATGTTCTTATTTTTGAATGAATAGATTAGGGTTTAGTCTAGGGTTGTTTATATAGAGGTTAGGAACTGATTAGGACCATTGATGTTGCTTGGATTGATCATAGCCATTCATTAGGAAGATAGACCAATTAGAACCCACCACCTAGCCCTAATGACAAAGCAAACCACAGAAAATCGGCCAAACACAGACCTGGCCAGCCAGGTTGGCTGGGCTCGACCAGGTCGATACCCCTGTCGACAGGGCTGTCGACAGCCCTGTCGACATGGGTAGCCCAGGTCGACAGCCCAGTCGACCTGGGTGGCCTAGGCGGGTGTTTATCCGCCCTGGCCCATTGGGCCCGATTTTTTAATTATTTTATTCTGTTTGAATTTTAAATTTAATTCAAAACTTCCGAAGGCCATATCTTCTTCATACGGACTCCGTTTTTCGAAAACTCGGACTCTATTTCGCGTATTTTTCCGAGACGAACGCAATGGCGTATCCCGTTTCCCTTAGTTATTTGATTTCAGATTAATTATACTTTAATTTGTTAATTTCACAGTTATAGAATTTGCGGGGTGTTACACTTGCCCCGGACCAGGAAAGGCAATGACAGTATATGGGTAATTGTAGATCGCCTCACAAAGACTGCCCATTTCATTCCTGTCAAATCCAACAAAACAGCTCGAAGTTTGGCACAACTTTATTTTAGAGAGATTTTCATATTGCATGGAGTTCCCAGTAGCATTATCAGTGACCGCGATCCGATATTTGCTAGCAAGTTCTGAGAAGCTTTCCAAGAAGAGCTAGGGACCAAGCTGAATATGAGCACCGCCTACCACCCTCAGACAGATGGCCAGACTGAGAGGGTGAACCACATATTAGAGGACTTTTTGCGAGCGTGCATACTAGATTTTGGTGAGTCATAGGAAGATCATTTTCACTTGGTCGAATTTTCTTATAATAACAGCTACCAAGCAAGCCTGCAGATGTCACCATTTGAAGTGTTATATGGCAGGCCATGCAGATCTCCCGCATGTTGGGTTTCGATTGGTATTGGGTCCCGACATGATTCGCGAAGCCTCGGAAAGAGTTGACTTTATTAAGAAGCGATTACTTGCTGCCCATAGCCGACAGAAGAGCTATGCAGACGCTCGAAGAAGGGATTTAGAATTCTCTGTTGGCGATCTTGTATACTTGAAAGTTTCCCCACTGAGAGGTGTAGTCCGATTTGGAAAGACTAGGAAATTGGCGTCGAGATTTATTGGTCCATTTCCAATTCTCGGAAGAATTGGAACTCTCGCCTATAGAGTGCAGTTGCCTGACTGGTTGTCAGGGGTTCACAGTGTATTTCATGTGTCCCAACTCCGGAAGCATGTTTATGATCCAGATTTAGTTATGGAGGAAGCAACACAATGAGATTTGGAGATTACCCCGGCCCTAGCAGTGAGAAGGGAGCCAGTAAAGATTGTGGGAAAGGAAACCAGAGTACTGAGAAACAAGAGGATCCACTTAGTCAAGGTGCAATGGAGCGGGGATCCTAGACACAGTACATGGGAGACAGAGGACAACATCAAACAGGCCTATTCAAAGTGCAGAGTGGATATCTCTGAGTGACTCTTATGTTGAGGTACATTTATAATACCTTGCATTTTCCGTTTTGTTTCCTACTTTACTAATATTTCCTTTTCGAGGACGAAAAGCTTTTAAGTGGAGGAGATTGTAACAACCCGGAAAATCCGAACCAATTTAAATTTTTTATTTTGGCTATTTCAGTGAATTTTGAATAGTAAAAATAATTTATTTTAAATAATAACAATTAAAAATTTATTTTAATCGAAGTTAGAGCAAATATATTCATTTTGAATTCTAAAGGGGTTAGAAATAGTACGGTAGTTTGAAAAGTCAAACCTGTACTTTGACCGAATGTACCAAATTCAAAATTTAACGGATTTTAGTGAAACCAAAAATATCTAAATCTGTTTGGAAATATATTTCCAACGAATCCGAAAAATCAAAATTTCATAGCGGTAATCAAAAGATATGGCCAGTTGAATATTCAGAATGGTCGCTACAATGTAATTTATAGCCCGTATAAAAGGCCATTTTTCAAACGACCTCCGTTTTCGACGAAACCACTTTTGTTGGATTCAGAATGTCAAATTATTGCTAGTTTTCAATTTTCATAATTTTTTGAATTAATATGTGAGCATGGCAAACGAAAATTTGTTTTGCCAATTTCAATCAAATTTGATCGACTTGAAAATAGCCATTTTTCGAACAGTCTCAGAATTCACCGAAATTACTTTTGTTAGGACCGTATCGTCAAAAAAAAGCCAGAAATAATTTTTCTGGATTTTTCTAAGTTCGTATGTGGCCCCGGTGAATTTAAATATACGATCAAATTAATTTATTAAATGATTTAAATAGTAAATTAAAGATTTCAAGCCACAGACAATCGTTTAGGCTGACGAAACCTGGCCCATTGGATCCGAAACAAGGGCTATTAGGTAGGGCCAACTCCGGTTGGACTGAAATCGGATTAGTTTATGATGTAAGGATTTATTTGTAAAAATTACATTTAAATATTATAAATAATACAAATTAAAACCCTAAAATCACTATTCATCTTCGTTCTAGCCTCCGCCCTCAATATCCCATGGCCGAAACCACTCCGATCTTCTTCCTCTAATTTCTCTTCATCCATGCACCAAAATCCACTCCTCCTTTGAACTTTATTGAAGATTTCACTCTCTTTCCATCCATACGGATAACAGTACCCAAAAGTGAACAGCCGCCGAGAATTTCTGCTCCAAACCCGATGTCTTTAGGCCGTCGCCGCCCCCTCCAAGCTCGATCGAGCTGCACCCGGATGGGCCCCCTATGTGCGCCCCACTATCCTCTTTGACGTGGTAGCACCCGATCCTCCTCTCGTGCCCTGCAGTGATCGCAAAAATCAACCCTAGATTCAGACAGAAGGTTGAAACCCATGGCCAAATCCTGTAACTAGGAGGAAGAAGAGTATGGCACCTTTTTTTATTATTTTATTAATTTAAAAATGTTACAATCTAAAATAAATCGTAACTAACGCATACGATATCGAAACTGAATGATTTCACATACTATACAATAGTGAAACTGAGATCTACGTTGTTGCCCAGACTAGATCTAATTCCGAGCAGTTCAAATTTTGGACCAATTTGCGTCACGACTGTGAGATTTCTTCTTTTTATATAATTAATTAATTATTTAATTTATTTGTTATGTGACGATTGAATGTGTATGATTCAGATCTATTATGTGATGATATTGTGGATGATTTATCTGTTTGTTGGTGATGTATAAACACAGATTTGTATGTGTTCCATAAAATAATCATTTTTGTTAGATTATTGATTTAGATTAGACTTTCCATTTCAAAAAATAATAAATCATATTGTTGTGTTATTGATTTGGGTTGAAATTTCCCTTTCAATAAAAATAAATTATTTTGATTATTTTTTATGAATTGCATTAGATTGGCAATTAAACATTAAAACATTATTTTGATTATTTTTGATGAATTGCATTAGATTGGCAATTCAACATTAAAACATTATTTTGATTATTTTTGATGAATTACATTAGATTGGCAATTCAACATAAAAACATTATTTAATCATTTTTATTGAACTGAAATAGAATTGTTAATTCAATATGAAACATTATTTTGGTTATTTTTATCGAATTGAAATAGAATTGTCAATTCAATATGAAACATTATTTTGGTTATTTTTATTGAATTGAAATAGAATTGTCTATTAAATATAAGACATTATTTAATTATTTTTATTGAATTGAAATAGAATTGTTAATTCAATATGAAACATTATTTTGGTTATTTTTATTGAATTGAAATAGAATTGTCAATTCAATATAAGACATTATTTAATTATTTTTATTGAATTGAAATAGAATTGTCAATTCAATATAAGACATTATTTAATCATTTTTATTGAATTGAAATAGAATTGTCATTTTATTGGATTTAATAGAATTGTCAATACAATTGAAAATATATCATTTTTGTCTATATCATTGAATTGAGATAAAGATGTTCTTTTATTTGCATTCTCTAATGAAAATATACATGGAAAAATAAAAATGTTCTTTTATTTGCATTCTCTAATGCAAATATACATTGAAAAATAGAAATGTTCTTTTATTTGCTTTCTCTAATGCAAAATACATTGAAAAATAAAAATGTTCTTTTATTTGCATTCTCTAATGCAAATATACATTGAAATAAAAAGATGTTCCTATATTTGCATTCTCTAATGCAAATATACACTGAAATAAAAATGTTCTTTTATTTGCATTCTCTAATGCAAATATACATTGAAATATAAAAATGTTCTTTTATTTGCATTCTCCAATGCAAATATGCATTGAAATAAAAACGTTCTTTTATTTGCCATCTCTGTTGCAAATAAACATTAAAATGAAAAGTTACATTTTTGTTGCAATTTTAGATGCAAACAAAAACAGTAGAATGAATATTACATTTTTATTTTGTATTTTAGATAGAAATAAAAATACGATTTAAAGAGTTACATTTTTGTTTGTAAATTTAGTTGCCAAAAAAACATTTAATAAAAGTTACATTTTTGTTTGTAAATTTAGTTGCAAACAAAACATTTAATAAATGTTACATTTTTATTTGCATATTTAGAGGCAAATAAACATCATAGAAAACGATTATATTTTTATCTGCATATTTAGATGCAAATAAACATCGTAGTTAAAAATTTACATTTTTATTTGCATATTTAGATGCAAATAAACATCGTAGAAAAAGATTACATTTTATTCGCATATTTAGATGTGAATGAATACCGTAGGAAGAAGTTGCATTTTTGTTTGCAAATTTAGATGCAAATAAAAACACTATAATAAAGGTTGCATTTTTGTTTACGGTTCTGATGCAAATAAAAACATTATAATAAAAGTTACATTTTGTTTACAATTTAGACGTAAACAAGGACATGAATTAAGAAGGTACATTTTATTTGCAATTTTAATATAAATGAAAACATAGAATAAAAAGTCATAATTTTATTTATATTTTAAATGTAAATAAAAGAATAGATTATAAAAGTCACATTTTTATCGACATTTCATATGAAATAAAAGAATTGATTTAAATGTAAAAATGTTTATTATTACTTTAGATACAATAAAAATAGTAGGAATCGCCAAATTGGTTTATATTTATATACAAATATAAATTAAAATTTAACGAATCACGCGCGGTAGTTCGCATTTCGGCAATCGTAACTTTAAACGATTATACCGTAAAATCCAACCATTGGATTTTCCCCAAACTGGAATCATTAGGACTGTTTTGGGAAGATCTTTCCGATGATATAAATTTTATCAAAATTCAACGGTTAGATTTCAAGATAAATGTAAATCAAATTTTGGTAAAAACAGCGTTAGGGCCGCCCATTGACCCGAAGCGTCATTTAATTATATAGAGTTATTTTTAAATAAATAAAAATAGCGATAAATCGTATAAATTAATATTGACGATATTAAATTGTTTAAATGATAATAATTCGACAATTTTATTTGAAAAGACCAAGTTCGACTCATTTCAAATAATTTTACGGCGATTTAAAAAGGAAGATATCGAAGACGGCGTTTGAAGACCGACGATCTTCACGTCGAAAGGATAACTACTGATGCCTGGCATTAGCTTGCTACCAATAAAGGGTTAAAGTGGTAGTTGTCCGGACGCACTTGTTGATCGTCCGGATACGCGAGTACTTAGGTGACTCCGGTTTCGTTCAGACCCAGAATGGACTTGTAAATGGATGCGTGCCCGACATTGAATTTCATGCCATGTAATTTAATTGATATCTATTAATATATTTCTGAGGTGGCGGAGGTTTTATCCTTTTGCTATACACCCTTCTTTGAGACACACGAGCTCGAAGGTTATATATTGGTAGTTATAGATCGCATGGTATGGACTGTCAATGTGACATGCCAAGATGCTATTGATCGAGGCTTTTGTTGAAAAGCAGAGCTTTGTGGATGATGATCAAAGCATAGCCTATTTAGGCATAGCTTTGTGTATTATGTTACCTCGCGAACCTCACACCTCGGTAGAGTCAAAAACGGGACAAGGGAACGCAGGGAGTGCACACGTTTCTTTCTAGCTAGAAGTGGTGCTTGGGTTTTACCTGTCCCGACATTTTTACTTATGTGGTTGATGGAATGAGGCGCCTTGAATATTTTTATTGGTCGCCAACGGCCAATTTATAGGTCCAATAAGATCGGGGAGCGTGTGTTCAGGCATAACTAATCCACTAAAGTATTTGTGGACCGACCCTGATGTATCCAAGGATTGTCTCGAATCGATTAGGAGATCGTCCCTAGCCTTGACTCATGATGGAAACCAACCTCCAATACGACATTACGGTCTTGATTGTAAACCTATATATGGCGACATAGTATATGGTAGCTATGCCATCTAGGATTAATACATTTACTTTGAAGTATTTTTGAAACATATTAGACACCAATAATAATATTAAAAATATTCTTTTCTATGTATCAAGCATTTTTGATCATTATAAGGTAAAACTCTATCCTCCAGTCTGCGTTGCGTTGTGTGATGGGACATGAGTCTTATAATGATTTCCTTTTCAAAAAAAGCATTGCGTTGTTTTGACTTAAAATTTTATAAATCATATGCACTGGCAATCCAATGGAGTAAACCCGTTCCGCATTAGCGGCGTGGTCCAGTGATTAGCCATATTATTAGTTTAGTAAGATTTCTCATACCAGTCCCATGACTGACTCGTAGTTTGTTTCACTTAGCAAACTCGGGTGCCCTCTTTCCACACGGGCAACCAGTTGACAGGTTTCAGGTAGAGATGTTTTCTGGACTAGAGCTTGCTGATGGAGATGTTGGAAGATCTTTTCTTTTATCTTTTATTTTCTTCTTGAGATTTTGAGATAGTATTGGATATTGATGTATTTTGGGAGATTGAGACTATTTCTTTCCCTATTTAGACATCTGTTTTTGCTAAGTGTATCCTGTACTGCGTACTCTGATGTACTGCGTACATCTAAACTGCTAATTTAGATCTTATTATGCTTATTGAGACATCATAGTTATGTTAAAACCAATTGACTGCCACAAGTTCATCAGCTTTATGTCCACCTTGTTATGATGTTAATTACATGTCCATGCCAGTATGTATGTTTACCTTATCACCATGTTAGTATATGCCTATGCCAAGTTATGTTAAAGCAATCACTCTTCTCATATTCCCATTACCTTTCCCTTTATCTTATTGTATATGACTAGACTATTATCTAGTCTAGACATGTCGTGAATTATGTGAATGCGCTAGTTAGGGAACAGGGGAAAAAGGATAATATTGGCATAATTTGAATATAAACATGAATTGGGCATATAATTCAATAATTGGGTAGATGGGCATTTAAAACCTATAAAGGCATTGGTTTAATTAATTGATTTATTAATAATGGAATGTCTACAATTAGGAATTGTAATTGCACTTATGACACGAGGTTGGGTTGCATTAGTGGTGGAAGTCTTCCCGGACTCGACCGGTATATCCAGCAACCACTAATGTTGAACCTAATGTGAGAGGTCTAAGTGCGCAAATACGAATCGGGCTAAGACACGAGGTTAGGCCCAACTGTTGAATAAGAATGCCCGGACCCGATCGGCATATACAACATCCACACATTATAGGCCTAATGTTAGAGGTCTAGCCCATTATGAACCATAAATGGACATGGTAATGAATTGGACTACTTAACCAAATCTATTCCATAGGGATTGTATGATTGTGAACTAAAATTAGGGGTTAAGTAGATTGATTGGATAGTGGATGGGTTAAGCAAATCTGGAGGGGGTGAGTAATATTTACATATAGGCCCACAAACTTAACCCGATAAGGTTATGTAATTAAAGAGTCGTATACATAACCGGAGGAAATAATAAACTTATATAAATAAAGACACGTTTTAGGGTAAGCATAACTTGTAGAAATAATAGGGCTATGAAGTTAAAGACACCCAGTGGTATACATAGCCGAAGAAAACCTAGTGGGGATACAAGACAGAGGGAAGGGCTTGTATCATATTGTGTGGGACCCATTTCAGTCAGTAACCTGGAGTAGGTAACAAACAAAGTACTCCGTACTAGGCGGAGAGGGGCACACTTACTGACTGATTGTAAGAGATCCAAATGCGGGGGACGGTGTGGGCGGCGCGGCGCAAACCAATCGAGCCATGTGCGTGCATGGGCCGTGCAGAGGGGGATAAGACGACTGTGACACCTATAGATATGGGGCTGTACATATCAGTGAGAGGTTGCCACTTTAGGACGTGATACATCCTACCGTGGGGCCGACACAGAGTATCTACGGAGTAGGGTGCCAATCGATCAGGGTAGTGGTTAGGGTACATTTGGATGAATTCCCTAAGTCTACCACCTTATAGTGGAAGGGAACATCTCATTCTGGTTATACTAGTAATAGTGTAGAGTAATCATTAGAGAAGTCTATACACCTTATCCTGTCCACTTTGTCACACCTTCCATTTATGTAGTGATCTCTCTTATCCACTTAAATGCCTGTCATGCTACTTTTATTTATTGGCTAAAAGTAACTAGACTCGCCAGACTTTATGTCTGACCCTTTTGTTTCTCCTTCTTTCTTCCGTTTCCCCCCAGGTTCTCTGGGAGGAAACACTCATGCTTAGCTATGACTCAGATATCATCTTGCTAGGAGCTACTTCCGAAGTATGGCTCAAGTTCTTGTCTCTACTATGTCTTAACTCTTTTATTTGGGGAATTATGCTTTTATATACTTATGTACTCTGATGGTGCAAGACATAAGTTACTTTATTATAATGGTTTTTGTGACTTATGGTATTGTGGACCATGGTATTGTGGACCATGGTATTATGATTTATGTTTGAAATAAAAATTTAAATTTCTACTGCTATCTTATTTATACCTGTCTTGTAATTATTCTGTCTCTGTTTACCTATAACGCTTCACGAAACTTAATGCATTCCCTTTGTGAGTGACATTAACGGACGTGGGTTGTCACATTGGACTTGTCATCTAAAAGCTCATTAATGAGATCTTCCTTGCTATGATCACCATCATTAACCTCAAGTACTCATTCCCAGAAAAGTGCCAGAGTTGTTGGAAAGTTGTCCCCTAAATAGTGTAAACTCCCGCAACTCATGACACTGAAAACATAAAATCGAAATATGTCGGCATCAGCTTCATCTACGGCCTTTTTAAGAGTTTCTTCAGCATTTTTCTTATCCTTCTCAAGAGATTCAACTCTAGCTGTTAGTGTATGATTGGAAGCTTTTAAAGAAGTAACGGTTTCTCTGAGTTGGGCAGCTTCGTCCTGATATTGTTTAGAAAAGTCTTTTTCCACAGATAGTGTGGCTTCAGCATTGCTTTTTGCAGTTAAAGCTTCCTTCTCCTTCTTCTTAGCAGCTTCAAGTTCTTCTTTGAGTCTCTTATTCTAAGTATCTAATCCTTCTAGTTCGAAATTCTTTTATTAAGAGAAGCGATGGTAGCATCACGAGAATCTAAGAATCCCTCCTATTTGGCCTTATCATCCTCCAAAGCTGCAATCTTAACAAGATGAATATCGTGGCGCTTTTGGAGGTCATCGCCGAATTTGTTCCATCCCCACAGTTTTTTCTTAGCACTATTCTTGACATTCTTTTAGCTTCGTTTCAAGTTGACTTTTAGCAGTATCAAGCCGGGTATGTGTTTGTCTTATTGCGAAATCTACCTCGTCAGCGTTGTCATCAGCGTCATATGGGCTTATTCCACGATCGAAAAGCAACCCTTTCAAATTCCAGCCTGGGAATCATTAAGAATAGGGAGTGAGTGCCGGTTCAGGTTCATAACGAGGCTTGTGATTGATTGAATAGATTTCAGCAAAAGGTCAGGAGAACTAGAAGACGATACCAATCGGGTTTTAACAAGGCTTGTGATTGATTGAATAGATTTCAGCAGAAGGTCCAGGAGAACTAGAAGACGGTACCGATCGGGGTTTGATAGGAAGCTTGTCCGGTCGAGGATGTTTATGCGGGCCATCTTTCCCTTGATCGTCCTTCCTGTGACCCTCATCATTGGGAGAATCTTCCCTAAGCCAAGTACGCCTTCTCCTTTCCTCATCATCTTCCTCACGGATCTTCTGCCTTTGCTCATCAGTTAAGTCCGATTCTGATACGTGTGTAAGCTTGTGAGAAGATTTTGGAGGAGGTGGAGGGTAGGGCTGTGTGGAGTGATGCGATGGTCGTGGAGGGTCAGATTGTAATAAATGCTTTGGATTATATGCTTTGCTATTCTTTCTAAAATCTGACAAATGCTTCCCATGCATATCTGAACCTGGAAACAAGGTAAAGAGGATTTTCAGTACATAGATTACAAAGTGCTGGAGCAAGTTGAAACAGCTGTAAAAGAAGTTTTAAAATGTATGCGTATTAAGACACGTTCTCTAAAGCGTTGCTAGTTGACGAACCAATTCTTTTGGTTGGATCTAGGGAGATTCCTAGAGATGTGAGATACTTTCCTGACCTAGTAGTGGCAACATCCTGTAACAACCCGCATTCTACGCATCGGGGGATCATAGGATATTTATTTCTTTCCCATATGAAGACATATGGTCATGTAACTTTGGGAAACAATCATTAGAGTCATTTTCCATGTTCATGATTTTTGCCGATTTTTAAATGACCGTTTTACCCCTAGTTGATCTTGTTTTGGCCATAACTTTTGATTGGAAAGGAATTTTGACCTGAAACCACTACCATTAGATTCGTTTGATAGTTTACCTTTCCGTAGAGTGGTCACATGTGAAAAACGGACTTACCGTTTGGAAGATATGGCTGAAATAAGGTTTGGAAGGTGAAAAACTGCTTGATCGGGCCAAATAGGGTGATTAGTGAATGAGTCCATAACCCATTTCGGGATTAGGGTTATGGGGAGGCTGAAATGAGTTAGGGTTCCATTCCATTTAAGTTTTCTAGCCTCCACTTACCCCTTAGAAACCCTAAAAATGGCCTCCAACCTCTAAATCACCTCCAAATCACTTTCTACTTGAAGATTAATCTTAGCAACATCAAACCAAGGGAGATCTTCACCAAATCAACATTAAAGCTGCTGTTTAGCATTGGGATTCGCACCAAATCAGAGATTCATTTCAGTTTGAGGTTTTATTTGTGGCTAAGGTGAGTGATTTGCATAGTTCCTCACTAATTATGGCTAATTAAGGGTAATTAGTGTTAATTAGCGAATTTAAACATGATAAAATTCTGGAAAAATATTTATAAAATTCGAAATGATGTTTTAGACATCTGATATGAATTTGGGTTAATTTGGTTAAGTTTTGCTAATCATACCATTAGTTTCACCTAAACATGCTTAAGGGGAAATATGGGGTTTTGGTTATGTTTGATCCATTTTAATCCATCAGATTGTTGTTTTGGTGTTTGTGGTTGATTATACATGTTGCTATGACTGTATGGTATGCTTTGTAATTGGTTAGAATAGTTGGAATGGTCGAAAACGCCGTCGAGTGGCGTAAACTGCTTGCTGGAAATAGTGCAGGAATCTGACCGATCCAGACCGGAACGGAGGAAAGGACCCGATTCGAACCCCCCACTCGAATTCAGAAGCTCCGATCCGCTCTTGCGCTCCATACCCCGATCTGAACAGAGGAGAACAATAAGAACTGGGGAAGCTTCGATCCACTTGCACTTCTCGTGACATGCATCATCCGATCCGACCCGCATGGTCATCTCCGAACCGAACCGACGCGTGGTGAATGGAATTGAAGAACCCGACCCGATCCCCTGGGGGCGACGTCTGCCGATCCGAACCGACGTACTGTGAGGGAGCTTGAGGTATCCGACTTGATCCAGTGAAGAGGAGCATTCCGATCCGAACCGAACTGATGATTAGGGGGAGATCCGAACCGATCTGGTGATGACCAATAGCCCGAGATGCAAAGGTAGTCCAAATGGAAGATAGAGCTCCGGATCCAGTTGGGAACCAATGAGTTCACTTCATGGTTGGGCTTCGCTGTGGGACGTGTGCTAAGGAGTTGTCGACGTTCATAACTTCGATTCACCACTGAAAATGGATGATGGGCTACTTATCAGTGCAGTAGAGTCACTATGACTCGAGGGGCAAGGTGATGGTAGCAACACTACGTTATCAGTGCAGTAGAGTCATTATGACTCGAGGGGCAAAGTGATGCGTAGTAAGACTATGAGCCAGTGCAGTGGGGTCATTGCGACTCCATGGGGGCAAAGTGGACATAGCGAAGGATTAGTGGCTATGTATCAGTGCAATGAAGCCATTTATGACTTCATGAGGCAAGGTGATCATAGCAAAGTATTGAGGTGATCGGAGTGGTGAATATCGTATGCTTTACGCACTGAGTGAGAGATGTGAGGATGGTTGCTATGATTGATTGTTTGCCATCACTATGACATGCACACCCCCACCCCCGTAACTTCACACCATATGTTATTGGCACCTTAGAGTGTTGTATAGTATGTAGTGCTAACTCTTTGGTTGCAGGTCCAGGTTCAGGTATGGTTTAGTATACCTGTTATTGTTCTGTTTAGATGCTTATCGCTCATACCAGACTTTTTGTCTGACCCAGAGTTTTATGTCTCTTCTTATTACTCTGGGTGCTCACACGAGCAGACTAGAGACATGTTAGCTGGTGATGCGCGAATAGCCGATTCGGAGGCGAGCAGGAGGCTTCCACGTATGATATATAGATATTCTCCCTGTGTCGTTGGTGGTCGCTACTTGGGCATTAGTAGTGCACCTCCTTTATCTTGCTTTTGCTTTTTGAGACAGTTTGAAAAGTTATAATAATGTTGGCTTTGGATCATAAGCTGTACTTGGATTTTCCACTGCTATGTTAGTTTATTTTCAGCTTATGCACTGTCTCACCTGTTTTATGTCAAGTATGTTGTTATTATATTTTATCCTATGCGCTGTGAGACATTCTACAGGTTCTTTGTTTGGTTCTTCGTCTTCTTTCTTTTCTTCTGACGACCGTCCCATGCTAACTGGACATGTGTACAGCGCACTTTTGGAGTAAATGTCGGTTGGTGCGGGGCGGGCCGTCACACATCCACTATTCCGGTTTATATGGTTTGAGCGTTAAGAGGCTAGGTAACAACGTCATCCTGACTAAGATACTTGGCCGAGTTGAGATCACCCAAATTGTCAAATGTACCTGCGGAACCTTCCTCTATTACATTTTGAATAAGAGGATCCTCAGTCATCGTTTTACTGTTTAGACCAGTGTCGTTGACGACAAAAAATGTCGTAAACATCAAAGATTCCCAATTACTAGGAATTAGAAATATGGTCGCATAGAAAAGAACATAAAATAGAACATAAGCAGTAAATAACACAAGAGATTTATAGTGGTTCGGCCTCAGTAAGGGCCTACGTCTACTTTGAAGAGTTGATGGAATTATTAATCACTTGAAAGACTATAGGGTTGAGACCCTCTCATTACATTTGTTGACTACGCTACATGAAGTTACAATAGTCATATTTGCAAGAAATAGTAAAATGGATAATTTTGCCCTTCTTCTTCTGTAAAGAGGAGATGCCATTAATGAAGCTCTATGGAGGTCTCAAAGCTCAAGAATCTCTCCCTTTTGAAGTGTGAGGCCATGGGGTATTTATAGGAAGTGGTTAGGTAGGAGTAGGTAGAAATGATGACCATCTACAGAAAATTCTCACCTCAGGCCCTCACACCCCGTTTTTTCGAACCTCTTCCAGAGGGTGCGAAGTTCGCACCTCGTGGGTGCGAAATTTCGCACCTCGAGGGTACGAAATTTCGCACCTCGAGGTTGCGAAATTTTGAACCTCGCGGGTGCAAAATTTCGCACCTCGAGGGTATGAAATTTCGCACCTTGCAGGTACGGAATTTCACACCTCGAGGGTGCGGAATTTTGCACCTCTCAGGCGAAATTTCGCACCTCGCGGGTGCGAAATTTCGCACCTCAAGGGTAACAGGTACGGAATTTCGCACCTCTCGGGGGTACAAAAATTCCGAAGGCGCGAGGTCTATCCGAGTGGCTTGGGGGCTCGCAATCTTGGTCGGTGCATCCGGGGATGTCGAGGCCTTTGTTCGGGAATGTGCTGGAGGAGCGGCGAGGCTCGCTGAAGTTGTTGGCTGAATCTTGACTTTGGGCTGATCTGGTAATTCTGGGCAACACACTTGTTAGCGGAAATCAGATGAATCGGGCGGTGCCCACAATTTTGACCTAACTGTGAGGCCCTGGACCCCCAGCGATGCTGCGCCCGGACCCGCTCGATGGCTCGCCTTCGGCTCGGATGCGGACGGATACTGATGGAGGTTGCGCTCGAGGGGCGCGACATACTGTTAGTGGCCAGACTCGAGTCTTCTGGTACTGGACCCCGGATGATATTGGCGATGCGTCCAGGTTGTAATATCTCGCGATATGTTGAGACGAGCATGTCTTGTGTACTTTTGGTAACCAGGCCAAAAGGCCGGTTAACAAGTGTCTAGTGCGAGCGTACATTCCCTAGCATGTTCAGTTTCATGTGCAGATTTTGAACTCATGCCTTCTCTATCATCTCTTTCAGCCTGATCACTTTCATCCTTATGATGTTCAGACTCCCCTTCTCTAGTGGAGGACGATATCTGTTTAGGAGGCGTTTTGCTACTGCCTGCAACATCCGAGCATTTCTTTAAGGAATGTTTCTTAGCAGGCAACTTTCTGGTAACTTCTTTCTTAAAAGCAGGATCTAATATTAGAGTACGAGAAGGGTCAAGCAAACGATATTCGCGAAGGAACGGTTCTATAATTAAGAATCTCCTAGTCCTTTCATTTTCATTAACAGTTGTCAAGGAGCTAAGCAAATTCTCATCCACAGTATCATCAGAATAGGCAGATAGGATTTTTGAAAGAATAAAAAAGGAATTTTGAACATGGATTCTTAAAATATGAAGAAAAATAAAATAATGATAAGGAATTTTTGAATGAGCAGAATCCTCACCCCTTCCATCCATCTTCCAAAGAAGCTATCTAGACATCGAACAAAGCAGTAATGGTCCACATATCTTTTAATACTTTCTACCAAGTCTATTATGATTTTGGAGTGTTTTGCCCCCATAAAGATGATAGATGGTTTATCCCTCCTTTTAAAAGCATACAATGAACAAACTTCTTGGAACGAAGGCTCTCATTGTTTGACCCTCATGAACAGTACATATAAGCCTGTTAAGATGGCATAGCCGTTGGGATGTAACTGCATGGGGGCAATAGCCAGATGTCTTAAATTCATTTCTAAAAAGGGGTTGAAAGGAGGGACAACTCCCATTGTCAACATAGCCCGACTAACTACCACATATCCCAAAGGAGGGGAATTAACAAATTCATCCTGTATAGGGAGTTTGGCATCAGCCTCTCGGAATCTAAATTGGAGACACAAACTCTTGTATGACTGTAAACTGAGTTTGGTCAGAGTTCTTTCAGGAGGTATCCCAGCAATAAGACGTGGTATAGGGAACTCTGGATTAACTTTAGGTTCTGGGGCATTAGTCATCTCAGCGTTTAAAGGTTGTCCATAAATTCCAACTTGGGTAGATTCAGATGTTTCTGCGGGTTGTCCACGTGATTGTTTGCGAGTCATCATTCCTATAGTTATGCTCTAAAAACGAACTACATAATTCATATGGAAAAAGTGTGCCATCATAAACACTACTATACAAGTAAGCCATTCAAATGTTTGATGATAGCTAAAAGAAGAATTGCACTTAGACTAATGGTTAGGAAAAGTTACAGGAATAATTTAAAGTGTATTGGAATGATCAGTGTTCAATACCGACCGGTCGGAATAGCTAAATCCCTAAGAAACTGATATTAACCGATCGACCCCTGCAAGTGACCAATCAGTACGATTAGCTTCTCACAAGGATTATAGTAACCGACCGGTGTCATCAAACTACTAAGGGAGCAGAACTAACCGATCGGTGCAATCAACTCTTGGAAGATTCGCATTAACCGATCGGTGTCTGAGAATCAATCGACCGGTGTCAGAGATTTGACCGATCGGTGCAGGATTTTTCCCAAAGGGTTAGTGACAGTTGATCAACCCCAATATATTACTGAATTCCTAGAGGACATAGTTCAATACAGTTCCAACCAGTGTCACAACAATTCCTAAGGTCTTGCAACACCCAAATCATCACAATTCATCAACAAAATAAAAATGGCAGAAATAGTGTACACAAGACTCACAAGTTCGAGACAAGTGAGCGCATTCAAGTTAAGCACGTATGATGTTATAGCCACGCAAAGAAAAGCATATGAAGTCAGAAATCCCTAAATCAAGCAAATCAACAAACATTTCATATGCATAAAATGATGAACAGTTTTGAGAAGACCAAGACGTCAAAAATTCCTCAAACACAATTTCAATCCTATTTCAATCCATTCCAACACAAGGGATTATCATTCAAGGCCTCAATTCACATCTTAAACTGCAAATTCCAATAGTTACATTCCTATTTTAAACCCAAATTGTTTCGTTATGAATTCAAACCCAAGCGTTCCCAAATACAATCGCAAATTCCAGAAGAAATTGATACCTTTGAGCGGTAGAATTTGAGTAATGATGCTTGATTTGGAGTTGAGAGTGCTGGCAAGGGTTTGGAGTCGAAATGCAATGTTGAAACATTAAAGCGATGCTCGAAACACTAGGCATTCGAGATCGAGATGAGCACAAGGTGGAAGCTTGAAAAGGATTTGAATGGTTCGCAGGAAATTTTAAGCCGCCATTAAAGTTTCCAGATTGGTCGAAAGATATGGAGAAGAAAGAGAAGAGTAAAAGCCATGAGAGTAATATATAGGCAGCGACCAGATGGGCCGACCAGTCAATAGAAGCCCATTGCACTCGACCGATCGGTCATCTTCCAGGCTAGTTCAACCAAACCGACCGATCACTCAGTTTGTTGAGGCGAATGATTATGCGTTTTGGCCTAATGCAAGGACCATGTAGATGATCCATCAATTTGTAATAAAAATGTTCATATCGGAGCTTACAATTTTTTGCAAACAAGAAATTATAAACTCCAAGGGAAAATGTTTACTCCCTTAAATTCGTACGTACATTGATGAATCAACATACTAACGAAAGCTGGAAAGGCACTATAGTTCAATTTATAACCGTTCGGTCAGATGAGGTAGGTACCAATTGGTGGAATTCACCTCCAAAGATCCCTAACTCAACTCACATCCAACACCACCGATCGGTTATAACAAAGAGCCACCGACCGGTTATATCAATGGGGGCACCGATCGGAAGGAGAATAGGTGCGCATCGTGGTAAGATGGATTGAGAGACACCGATCAGATATATCAACGGGGCACCGATCGGAAGGAGAACATGGGGCATCGTGGTTAGCTGGACTGATGGATACTGATCGGTTATGTTTGGGAGGCATCGATCGGTAGGTGTAACACCCCACATCCAATAATGTCACTCACAAAGGGAATGCATTAACTTCTATGGAGTGTTTTAAGTGTGTATAGAACATAAACTTAACAACAAGACAGATATAAACAATACTTAGATATTTAAAACTTTATTCATTGCAGCAGTAAACACATAAGTTTGATTACATCATCAAAAACCAGAGTCAAAGTACATAATATCCATCTTGACTAAATTAGAGTACATAAATTGAAAGACATAACCCCCACACAAAATAGCCATAAATAAGAGAGGCTGAACTTTTACTTTAGCGATCCAAGCAACTTCTAAAAGCATGAGATACAGCTGTCCAAAATCAAGCTCCACTGGTGCTAGTTCCAACCTGAGCACCTGGGGGGGGGGGGGGAGGAAGAAAAGAGGTGGAAACAAAGGGGTTCTCTAGCGAGTGCGATAACTTTAACAATATAATTACCAAAATAACTAGGCTAAGGCATAAGTTGGAAAATAAGGAAATGACTGTGAACAATTGGGTATGACAGAGTAAACAAGGAAATAAGGTGGACATAGTTAACGTTAAAGCGCACCTAAACCACTATAAGATAATTACTATACTGCACCACCACTAGTCACCCTAAAGGTTGATCCTTCTTACAAAACTTAATAATGATAATGGTAGTTTCGTGCACCCCTAGTTGCCTTCATAGGTGCTGCCTGCCCCAGTCTCCACTAGGTGTACCCACTACCCCCATGCGATCGGCTCCCTAACTCGTAGATACCCGTGCTGGCCCCACGGTGGGGTGTATCACTCCCCAAAGTGGCAACCCGATACAACCAACAATGCACGGCTTATACCTACACGATGCAACAACGCCTTACCTACCAGCTCGGGCCCAGACACGCATATGAACCTGTTGGACTTGCGTTGCCACCGCTAACCCGTTTTGGCCTCTTATAGTCAAGCCAAGTACGCGTGTCCCGTCCTCGACTTGGGTCGAGCCTACAAAGATACTTATGGGTTACTGGTTGAAACGGGCCCCCATTACTTGACACAAGCTATCCACCTAAGCTTGGTCCCCTCTAGTACATCCCACTTAACCCTCTTCTTATTCATGTTCACTTACATGTTTCAAATTTTGGTTAAGTGTTTCTAATCGTATTTCAATTGCCACCCAAGGCACCCACTAGATTCCACATGCCACCCAAGGCACCCACTAAACCCCCTCATGTCCCACTACATGTTTACCTGGTTAAGTGTTTCTTAATTCATTAAGACTGTAACCTTATAAAGACCTCCCACATTAGACTGGCATTTGTGGCAGCTGGATTTGCCGGGCGGGTCCGGGCAGTCTTACACCACAAACGAGCCTAACCTCGTGTCTTTACAATTGTTACGCATTTAATTTATGCCTAAGACCTCCCACATTAGACTGGCATTTGTGGCAGCTGGATTTGCTGGGCGGGTCCGGGCAGTCTTACACCACAAAAGAGCCTAACCTCGTGTCTTAGACGATTAATTACACAAAGTTAATTATCCCCTAATTTGAATTACTTTCCCTATTCAAATTATCAATTAATTCCAAATTTAACAATGGCCATAATTGACTTTATTATGTCCATCCATTTATGGTATGCAAAATCATACCAATTTACATCACAAATTTATTTTATGCCATTTAAGGCTTTTATGCCAATTCTCAATATTAAATCTTTTAATATTATCCCATTACCCCACGTTGTACGTTTGTTCATTTAACGTAAAATATACGTTAGACTCGAATAGTCTATCTCATGGAAAAAAGAGAAAACATCAAGACATACATATAATTAAAACTAGATCTAAACATAATGGGTGAACTTGCATGTGTGAATGAGGTTCTACATCTAAAACTTGCACAGGCCAAAGTTACAACTTGCATAAAACTACATATGTCATAGATCCAAATCTAAAGGTGTAAACTTGTTTAGGTAGTAGTCACAAATCATGTATGTCATAGATCTAAATCTAAAGGTGTAAACTTGCATAGGCAATAACCACAAACTTACATAACATGATTCATATTCCAAACTCATATATTTATATAAACTTGCATATGTGATTTATGCAACATAACGATGGTGTAAACTTACATCTAAACATGTAAACTATCATATAGAATTTAGCATATAACTCACACATGTCATAGCCTAACTTTAGATCAAATTTCCACATAAACTAGATGTCATGAAACATGTAAGGTTACATATAATTTTCCCTAACTTGCATATGATTCATGTCTAAATCAAAATCTAAACTTGCATACATACTTATGATTTATCATATGAATCAACATAACCAAACTAGCATATGAAACACCATTGTGACTTGATTATACATAAGCCAATCAACATAAATGATCACAACTTTACAACATAGATGATAACATCATAGAATTTACAAGATAAATGATAACATCACAAAATTACAACATAGATGATTACGTGCGGTCAATAATTCACAACATAACCATATAATCCGCATCATAACTTAATCCAATTAAATTGCTAATTATTTTATTAAAGAAATCGAACTCACAACTCAAAGAAGGTCTTGAGTTCTGAATTCTGAGTTCTGAAGTTCGAATTAGCTTTCCTTTGAAGTATATTCGTTGTTAGAGTTGAAAAGGATTGAAATTGATTAGCTTTCTTCGTCTCTAATTGGTGGCGGCTATTCTGAGTTGCAAGGTGACGGCATGGAGGCCATGACTCTAATTTTAATTTGATTTTAGGGTTTGAGTCTACATGTCTTTTTATAGAGTTTAGGATTAGTTTAGGCCGTCCGATCAACCCATAATTAATCCCAGCCAATCAGAGCAGATCAGAAACCCTAATGAGTCAGCATACAGTCATTAACAGGTCACCAATCAAATCTGCTCGGGGGGCAGGTCGACCCCCAGGTCGACCCTACTTGGTCAGGGTAGGTCGACCCCCAGGTCGACCCTATGGTCGACCTGGCCCTGGCGGGAAATTTCCCGCCTAGCCCATTCTGACTCTGAAATTTGAATTTTTGAAATCTATTTTGAATTTTCTGAAACTTCCGATGGCTATAACTTCTTCATACAAAGTCCAATTCACGCAAACTCGGACTCTATTTAAACCAGAATTCCAAGACGAACACAATGGCGCAACCCGTTTCCCTTAATTCTCACATCTGAGATTAGTTATTCTTTAATTTATGAACATTAATATTGAAAAATATGGGGTGTTACAGTAGGGGATGATGGATATTGACAGTTGGAGACAACTGACCAATGGCAAACTTGTAAATACCCGTTTATACCAATCGGTGGCCCTGGATGATATATCTCCACATTCTCCACACCTATAAATAGAGGACCAAACTCACATTAATGGGGACGGAATTTGATGACCCTGAAGGGCTGCCCAATTATTTCCTAAGCATTCCTAAGTGATTTCCATCCCTTCTAACACCTTCAATCGAAGATCAAACATGAAGTTCATCATGAAATCAACCAAAAGTGATCAAATATCTTAGAGATTGAAGATTCTCCGCCATTCTCCTTGCATATTATGGAATTCACTTATTTCTCCGTTGATTTGTGTTGGTTAAAGTGATGCTATTGTGTAATGAGCAATATGAATGTACTTTTGAGAGATCCTAAACTTGTAACTATTGAATTGTTAATGGAAATTTCTATTAAAGTGGACGTAGATCTTTCCTAAGATCGAACCACTATAAATTTTGTGTCTCTTTACTTTAATTGTGATTGTGGCCTCTTTTCTTACCAATTGGTTAAGTGCAATTTTCGCACCTTTGTTGTTCATTCTAATTTCGGAATAAGCAATCATCAAAAATCATTACATCGGCTAATCTTAACATACTATCAAAGTGAAATTATGTTAGCCTGGGAAGTTATAAAACATGCCCTTCCAATGATAAAAGATACTTTGGAAATGGGAATAGACGACTAGATATAGATGCTTTAGCTCCAAGCTCCATCTAATGGATCCAAGTAGAAACTACTATTAGGTTGTCCAAAGAAAATATGGGTACCAAGAGTTTAAGGTGAAGAAACGAATTCCAAGTCAGTCATGATACTAGTGTGAGAAACTTAAACTCGCCATTTGGAACTAAAATGTATACCATAAGACCACAACCACATATAAACATGAATCGAGATTTCTACATTATGGTAACCAAATAATTTTACATTAAAATTGTCTGATTCTTAATGACTTGCTGGGTAACCCATTTCAAATAAATAATAAAATATGCGAAATTGTTTCTAATTAAATCCGCATCATTTATGGGCTCTATAATAGAATACACAACTGTTAGAGAGAGTGTATTTCCATACAATGGCAAGGTAGTGGACTACCTTCTGTGCAGTGCGCTTCTAGAGGAATTTACCTAAGGTTTTCTAACTTCGGTAATTCTGCTCTCCACTCCAAGTAAGATCAGCCCAACTACACAGATCCAAAGGTGGTGCACTATTCTGAATATGTTATCACCCCGGTTGTAACCGACCTATTCCGAAACCTAACATACATTACATACTCGACATATAATGAGTAATCTAAAAAGGTGATGATCATATCTTATTGTGGCAACCTACATAGCCAAACAACTAGCCTTGTTTTAGCCACTACTGAGTGATAAAGCTAAAGGTCACAATTACCTTTCATCAAGCACATTCGTCACTTTGAACGCCATGATGCCACATCTAATACACACAACTGATTTCCACTAATGTACAAACTCTGAGCTCGTATGTCTCAGAGATGAGTTTTAAGCTAAGAGAAGTTTCCTTCTTTGACACCAAACAGTTGTTCATTCGTGAAAAGCAATATATACATATTAAAAGTGCAACATCGGACATTCTTCCATACAAGTTAAACGGGGTATGGATAAACTGACAACGCTACTCTTCATTAGATCGTGTGACCTGACTTCAAGTAGCCCTTGCATCGAAGATCTAAATGCAAAGTCGTTGTCTTTTTAATGTTGGAAAATTCCCCTAAGGGTCAGTGACAACTACCCTACATTCCATCTCCATCATTCTTGTTTATTGTTCATCCATCATTCTTGCTTTCAAATCGACGGTTGATTCAAAGTTATTTTCAGATAGGAATCGCCCAAAATCTGATTCCGGTCTCTTCGGATCAATCATCGTAAAAATGCTGTTTGAGTAGTATTGGGTTTGGGTGTTATTCATTTCTTAATTCATCACTTCATAAAAAATCTTTTAAGGATGTATTACTTTACTCGATTTTCAAACTTGGTAGACATTCAATGTAACATTCATAAGCATTATTTAACATTCATATAACAATCTTTTAACTTCATTTAACAATCATTAACTTATGCTTAGTCAAGATTGTTTAAAGTTGAATTTCTCACCTTTGCTTGGTTCTAGCACTCCTAATATCAGCTATGGATCTGCTACGACTGCACTGAAGAAACTTGAAATGGCTCATTCCTACCTCCATGATTACGAATAAGATTGGATGGAGGCTCCATCCTTCTTTCCTGAATTCAAACCTGATATGGAAGCTTCTGATGACGATATAAGAACTTTGGAAGAGTTTGAGAGGATTTCGACTTCACTTGATATGATTTTGGAAAAGTTATTAAGGAAAGAGGATATTTTTTCATAGGATTTGGAAGCCATTATTGAGTTTCGTAAGAGCTTAAAGAAGAGAAAAGAAGATAAAAATAAGGTGTAAAGAAATGAGAGGAGTAGGTGGGTATTTATAGGAAAAAACTTAAATAAAAATCATGGAGGCAAAATGTAACAACCCGTATTTTCAATAACCTGTAATAACATAAATCGAGGCAGAATTTAATTCTAAAATGGGAATCAAGGGAAACGGGCTATGCCATTGCGTTCGTCTCGGAAAAATACGCGAAATAGAGTCCGAGTTTTCGAAAATCGGAGTCCGTATGACCAAGATATGGCCTCGCGAAGTTTCACGAAAATTCCCAAATTAAAGTATACTTAATTAAGTGAAATGGGTTGTGTAGATATATATATATATATATATATATTGATATATATATATATATAATTGAAAATTTAATAAATAAATATGCAAAAATGCTCAAAACAGCGAATTGGGAGAGGGGAATAACCGAACCGGCCGATTTTTGAAGTCGACCCGAGCCCGCTGGGTCGACTAGGGGTTAATCCAGGGTGTTTGGCTGTCAACCCGTGGGCCGATTCGCTCAAGTGCAGATTTTGCATTTGAATGGTTCTCATGGTCCATCTTTAATCTAAAGGCCCTAGATGGTTCCTACACTTGACTTCTTCCCCAAGACATGCTTTGATGGCTTGGATTGAATCTAGGGTTAATCCTATGGCCTAAAACACTTGCCTAATCTATAAATAAGACCCTAACCTACCCTAATTCATTCATAATTAAACCTAGTGACTAAACTATGGCAAAATGCTAGCTCTCATGGCCTCCACTAATTTTATGAAGAGGGTTGCATACTAATCACTCTCTAATCAACTTCTAATCCCTTCTTAGCATCTTAATCTTCTTCATTTGGTGTTCAAAGTTGCTAGTTGTGAGTTTCTATCACTTTGATGATCTTTTGGTAAACTAATTAGATGAGATGTGATGAGATTTATGGTTTTGTATGTGGGTTAATGAGCTTTGAATCATATGATATGATGTTAGCATTAATCTTATGTTTATGCATGTTGAGTATGTAAGCTTATGCAAGTTTAATATGATGTATGTTATGTTTGCATGATGCTAAATATGCAAGTTGTGGGCTATGTAATCATATGCATGTTATGCAAGTTCATGGTAATATGCTATGCAAGTTACATGTATGTAAATATGCAAGTTACATGTTTGTTAATATGCAAGTTACATGTATGTAAATATGCAAGTTACATGTTTGTTAATATGCAAGTTACATGTTTGTTAATATGCAAGTTACATGTATGTAAATATGCAAGTTACATGTTTCTTTATATGCAAGTTACATGTTTGTTAATATGCGAGTTACATGTATGTAAATATGCAAGTTACATGTTTATTAATATGCAAGTTCATGATGACACATTATGCAAGTCTATAAGCTAATATGCAAGTTTGTTATGCAAAATGAATATGTAAGTTATGTGACATATTATATGCAAGTTATGTGACATGTTATGCAAGTTCATATGCAAGTTATGTGTTTGTTAATATGCAAGATGGCACCTTTGAAACATGTTCATTCATATGCAAGTTGACACCTTTTATATGTGTTATATCATGAACGAAATTACGTGGGAACGATGGGGTAATTAAATGCATAAGTTAATAAGATTGTGTGAAATTAATATAATTATGCATAACACAAAATAAATAAACATAGTATGGGAATTTGCCTATTTGGTTAGGTGTACCCATACTATGTGTTGGGAATTTACCTATTGAGTTAGGTCTACCCCATGGGAATTTACCTATTAAGTTAGGTCTACCCATGTTAAGAAAACTTGATTAATTAGGGATAATTAATATAAAATTATGAGGGTGATTAATTAGGTGTAATTAATTGACTAAGACACGAGGTTGGACTCAGTTGTAGCGTAAAACTGCCCGGACCCAACCGGCTTAACCAGTTGCTACAAATGTTAGCCCAATGTGAGAGGTCTTAGGCACAAACTAAATACGTAATTAATGTAAAGACACGAGGTTAGACTCTGTTATGACATAAGGCTGCCCGGACCCAACCGGCTTAACCAGCGGTCATAAAAGACAGTCTAATGTGAGAGGTCTTTACAAAGGTTACGTTCTTAATTAATTAATTAAGAAACACTTAACCATATTAGCATGTAGAGGGACATGAGGGGTTAAGTGGGTGCCTCGGGTGGCATGAGAAAATCTAGTGGTTGCCTTGGGTGGCAATAGAAAATACGATTAGAATACTTAACCAAAATGGAACATGTAATTAAAACATGATTAAAGGGTTAAGTGGGATATACTAGAAAAAGGGACAAGCTTAGGTGGGTAGCTTGTGGAGGCCCATTTCAACCAGTAACCCATACGTATCTTTGTGGGCTCGACCCATGTCGAGGACGGGACACGCATACTGGGCTTGACTGTAAGAGGCAAACGGGTTAGCGGTGGCAACGCAAGTCCAACGGGCTTCATATGCGTGAGTGGGCCCGGGCTGGTAGGTAAGCCGTTGTTGCATCGAGTAGATATAAGCCGTGCACCTTTAGTTCCATCAGGTTGCCACATTGGGGAATGATACATCCCACGGTGGGGCCAGCACGGGTATCTACGTTAGGGAGCCGATCGAATGGGAAGTAGTGTGTACACCTAGTGGATTGTAGGGCCCCGTGGCGCCTACTTGGTCACCTAGGGGTACGCAGGTACTAATTAGTAAATTTTATAAGTCCTTGGGTGGGATCAACCTTTAAGTTAGGAACGACTGGTGTGGTGCAGTTTAGTAATTTACCTTAGGGAGGGTAGATGCGTCTTTATCCTTTATCTTCGTTTAGTTGACTGCTTAGGGTAGCCATTCATCCCTATATGTTACCGTATATCAGTTTATGTCTTCTCTGGTTACTTTAACGATTGTATTGTTAAAGTTATAGGACTCGCTCAGACTTATGTCTGACCCTGTTGTTTTTATCTTTTTCCCAACCCTCAGGTCCTACGGTGGATCCTAGCAGTAGTGGAGCTTGATCGGATTGCTGTTCCAGTCTTTAGGAGCTTGGATAGATGTAAAGCTCCAGTTATCCAGTTATCTTTTCTTTTGTTTGGCTATTGTATGAGAGTGGGATTATGTACTTCTTTATTTTGATGGATATTGTACTTGACCTTTATTGTGGTTTTATGATGTAACCAGACATGTTTTACTTCCGCTGTTATGAGATGATGTTTTAAAATTTCAAGTACTATTTATATCTGTCTTGTTGTAATTTTTCTGTTCTATATTCACTAAAATACTCCACCAATGCTATGGCATTCCCTTAGTGAGTGATCATAGCGGGAGTGGGGTGTTACACGTGGTATCAGAGCTTAAGGTTACCAGAACAGATAAAATTTTTGAGAAAAACTACTTTCTAAGAGTATTTTCGAAGAAAGGATTTTTAAAAGCATGTCTTCTAAGAGAAAAAGTTTTTGAAAAAGAAAAGCATAATCCCCAATAGCCATATCTTTATCTTTCGGAATCTCCTTTTTGAATCTTTCCTCTTTCGTTTCAGCATGGCTGAAGATCTTAACATCCCGGAGGGTTTAGTTATACCACTATGGTATAGGAGGTTGCAAGAGGCTAGGGCCGCGGCTGCGGGTCCGGCCAATGCTACTACACCAGAGACAACCGCTCCTCCTCCTCAGCCTAGAGTGGATAATTTTGCTAAGGTTTGCAAGGAGTTCAAGGCTATAGGAGGAAAACCTTTTCTTGGTTCAGAGACTTTCGTAGAGGCTAGAGATTGGCTTAAGGAAGTGGAAGAGTTGCTAGATATCTTTGAAGTGGAAGAGGGAAAGAAAGTCAAGTTGGCGGCTTGGTTAATGAAGGGAGAGGCCTCATTCTGGTGGGAGGTCACTAATGGAGAACGCCCTGTTGACTCTTGGGCAGATTTTAAGCAAAGGTTTGGGGCTAAGTTTCTCTCAAGGGCGGAAGAGAATCTGTTTATGGAGAAGTTCTTGAATTTGAAGCAAGGGAATCTCACGGTGAAAGAATATGTCAACAAATTCAATCAATTAGCAAGGTTTGGCATAGAGTTGGTGAATACACCGGAGAAGAAGGCTTTGAGGTTCGTTAGAGGCTTGAACGAACCATTGCAAGGAATAGCTATGACTCACATTCCTATGGGGGCCACTTTTGAGAAGCTTGTCTACATGGCACTTATGCATGAGGATGATAAGAATTCTAAGGCACCAGAGAAAAAGGGGGATCAGAAGAAACCGCAACAGCAACAACAAGGCAAGGGCGGAAAAGGCAATGGTGACAAAAAGAAGACGAAGAAGAAGTGCTTCAATTGTGGAACACCAGGACACCTTAGTAAGGATTGTCGCAAAAAGAAGAAAACCGGTTGCTTTCATTGTGGTGAAGCAGGGCATCTTGTGAAAGACTGCCCAAAGAAGGGGCAGAAGACGGGGTCTACCTCAGGAGGCCAGGTGCAAGCTCTTATAGCACCACCTCAGTCAGGGGGGCAAGTTCAGGTTCTCTCAGTTCCACCGATTCAGCAGAGAGGTAGAACTATTTCCGTTGAAAGTCTGGTTTTTCTGTTTGATCATCCAGTTCGTACTTTGTTTGACTCTGGCGCATCGCATTCTTTTATCTCATCATCGTTAGTTGAGTCACTGCACTTAGACACCAGTCTAGTTGATGATCCCTTGGTTGTCTCAAACCCAATTGGGGGCTCCATATATCTGTCTATGATATGTTTGGGTTTGAAGATTTCTATACTTAGCGTTGAGTTTAGATGTGATGCTTTTGTATTGGGCTTCACGGGCTATGGGTTGATCTTGGGCATGGACTGGTTATCCAGTAATGGTGCCGTTCTTGATTGCGAAAAGAGAGTTGTCAGGCTCATGACCCGCTTGGGTAACACTCTCGAGATCTCTTGCAATCCCATGGAATCTGTTTTGCTAAGTTATCTTGAATCGCTCGATGCTTCGGTCGAGAGTTTGTGTTCTGTCAGAGTAGTCCGGGAATATCCGGATGTGTTTGAAGAAGTAAAGGGTTTGCCTCCGAAGCGGGAGATAGATTTCCGAATTTATTTGGTGGATAATGCCAAACCAGTGTCTTTGCCAGTACGCCACATGGCTCCTCGTGAGAGAAGAGAACTTCATAAGCAAGTAGGGGAGTTGCTTGAGAAGGGGTTCATAAGGCGAAGTATATCGGAGTGGGGAGCTCCAGTAGTGTTTGCCACGAAGGCGGATGGGTCCCTCAGACTTTGTGTGGATTATAGAGAACTTAATAAGCTCACGAAGAAGAATAGACACCCATTACCGAGGATAGATGATCTCTTTGATCAATTGGTTGGCGCGTCAGTATTTTCGCAGATGGACTTAGCTACAGGGTTTCATCAGTTAAGAGTGGCGGAGGACAGTATAGAGAAGACTGCTTTCCGGACTCCGGATGGTTTTTATGAGTGGCTAGTGATGCCATTTGGGTTGACAAACGCCCCCGCATACTTTGTTGATCTCATGAGTAGAGTGTTCAGAGAGTATCTGAATAAGTTTGTAGTAGTTTTTGTGGATGACATCTTGGTCTTTTCCAAGAATGAAGAAGAGCATGCCTTACATCTCAAGGAAGTGTTGGAGACTCTTCGAGCGCATAGTCTTAAAGCTAAATTCTCTAAATGCCATTTTTGGAGAAGAGAAGTGCGATTCTTAGGGCATGTGGTCTCTAAGGAAGGGATAGCTGTGGATCCCGCAAAGATAGTATCTATCCAGGATTGGAAAGTTCCTAGAAATGCTACCGAGGTAAGAAGTTTCTTGGGGTTGGCAGGATATTATAGGAAGTTCATCAAAGACTTCGCGAAGATATCAGCCCCATTAACCCGCTTGACGAAAAAGAATCTGGTTTTCTCGTGGGATGTAGATTGTGATGATGCTTTCCGACGGTTAAAGATAGCTTTGACCACCGCTCCAGTTTTAGTGCTCCCGGATGGGAGTAAGCCGTTTGTTGTTTATACCGATGCTTGTGGAACAGGATTAGGCGCAGTCTTGATGCAGGAGGGAAGGGTAATAGCCTATGGAGGGAGACAATTGAGAGTGCATGAGAAGAATTACCCTACCCATGATCTAGAGTTGGCCGCGATTGTTTTCGCACTTAAGTCTTGGCGCCATTATCTTCTTGGTGAGAGATTCGAGTTGTTCACCGACCATAAATCATTGAAGTACTTATTCTCTCAGAAGGATTTAAACTTAAGACAGCAAAGGTGGATGGAGTTCTTAGCATCCTATGATTTCGAGATAGCGTATACCCCTGGTAAGGGTAACGTGGTGGCAGACGCCTTGAGTAGAAAAAGGCTATCTTTGAGTCCATTGTTCGTGGAACGACGAAGCTTGGAGTTTCTTTCTTTGTTTGACTTCAGACCTTCTGTTGATTTTGTACCTGGTTTGTTGGCATCCTTGGAGGTTAGACCTACTCTTTTGAGACGGATTGGCGAGGCTCAGCGAGACGACCCACAGTTGGTTGTGTTGGTAGAGAAGCTTATAAGAGGGGAGTCGTCCAGCCATTTGGGTAGATACACCATAGATGATAAGGGATGGTTGCATAGAGACGGTAGACTTTGTGTACCGCAAGATGAGGGTTTGAAGAAGGCTATTTTGGATGATGCACATCGTTCAAGAATGACTATTCATCCCGGTGGAGACAAAATGTACCAAGACATGAAGAGAGTTTTCTTCTGGGCCGGTATGAAGAAAGATGTGGCCGAGTATGTGGCTAGATGCTTAGTGTGCCAACAAGTTAAAGTGGAGCAAAGGAAACCCGGTGGGTTGCTACACCCATTGGAAGTTCCACAGTGGAAGTGGGATAGTGTCTCGATGGATTTCATCGACGGGTTACCGAGATCGAGGAAGGGCAATACGGGAATTTGGGTTGTGGTAGACAGACTTACCAAGAGTGCCCATTTTATACCCGTAAAGAGTAAGAGGACCGCTCCATGGCTTGCTTCAGTCTATGTTAGAGAGATTGTTAGATTGCATGGCGTACCATCCAGCATTGTGAGTGATCGAGATCCTATTTTCACTAGTGAGTTTTGGAGAAGTTTGCAAGAGGCGGTAGGGACTCAGTTGTGTTTGAGCACCGCATATCATCCTCAGACGGACGGTCAGACTGAGAGGGTGAACCGTATCTTAGAAGATCTTTTGAGGCTTTGTATCTTGGATTTTGGAGGTACATGGGAAGAACATCTTCCTTTGGTGGAGTTCGCATATAATAACAGCTTTCAGTCCAGTATTGGTATGGCTCCTTTCGAAGCTCTTTATGGAAGGCCTTGTCGATCTCCTACATGTTGGTGGGAATCTACGGATAAGATCTTGCTTGGGCCGGATATGGTTAGAGAGACTTCAGAGAAGATTGATTTAATTCGAAAAAGGATGAAAGCAGCGCAAGATAGACAGAAATCTTATGCGGATCGGAGAAGGACGGATCTTGAGTTTGAGGTTGGGGACATGGTTTTTGTCAAAGTATCTCCATTGAGAAATGTTGTTCGCTTTGGGTCCGTAGGGAAGTTAGCACCGAGATTTGTTGGGCCGTTTCCTATTAAGGAAAGGATTGGACGGATGGCATATAGGGTGGAGTTGCCCGACAGACTTAGTGGTGTTCATGATGTATTCCATGTATCACATTTGAGGAAGTGCTTACATGAGACCGCGGAGGTGGTAGAGCCGAGCTTGCTTAGAGATGTAGAGGTAGAGCGTGATGCGACGATTCGACGAGCTCCTACTCGCATCCTTGGGTCAGAAACTAGGAAGTTGAGGAACAGAGAAGTTCAGCTAGTTAAAGTGCAATGGGGAGATGACGAAAGCAATGCTACTTGGGAGACGGAAGCAAAGATGCGTTCTTTGTATCCATTTCTTTTTGAGAGTATGTCTTTTAACTTCTCCTTTATTGCTTGTCTAGTACTTATCTTATCTTTAGTATATCCTCTCGCTAATACCTATGACCTTTAGATAGGGTAAAACCTATGGTTGAAACATGTGTTTGAAACATGTTATGGTTGATGGATGCATATGGATGCAATTGTTTGCTAGTGGTTGCTCGTGGATGCATATACACACACATTAGGCACTAGATCGGCTCAGTCACTTCATGTTGCATATTGCATAAATGGATGTGGTAGTTAGATTGATGGATGTATCATGGCTGTGTTATCATATGGATGATGCATTTTTGTGTATGGTTGTGCACGCATGTAGAAATTTGTATGTGTCAATAGGGTTTCGCATACATATTGGATGCATGGCACTATCATGGTTTGCATTAAGGAGGTTTACTGTATCAGTAACCGCCTGATTTTTGCATTAGGTAAGTACATATACACACACTTTTGCATATATCCATCCAGCATTTAGAATCTTGTAAGGACAATGATTGCTCGTAGATGATGCTTTGAGTAGATGGATGATTGGATGGTAGGATACGTTCTTCCTAACTTGAAGATTTCGGGGACGAAATCCTTTAAGGAGGGGAGAATGTAACAACCCGTATTTTCAATAACCTGTAATAACATAAATCGAGGCAGAATTTAATTCTAAAATGGGAATCAAGGGAAACGGGCTATGCCATTGCGTTCGTCTCGGAAAAATACGCGAAATAGAGTCCGAGTTTTCGAAAATCGGAGTCCGTATGACCAAGATATGGCCTCGCGAAGTTTCACGAAAATTCCCAAATTAAAGTATACTTAATTAAGTGAAATGGGTTGTGTAGATATATATATATATATATATTGATATATATATATATATAATTGAAAATTTAATAAATAAATATGCAAAAATGCTCAAAACAGCGAATTGGGAGAGGGGAATAACCGAACCGGCCGATTTTTGAAGTCGACCCGAGCCCGCTGGGTCGACTAGGGGTTAATCCAGGGTGTTTGACTGTCAACCCGTGGGCCGATTCGCTCAAGTGCAGATTTTGCATTTGAATGGTTCTCATGGTCCATCTTTAATCTAAAGGCCCTAGATGGTTCCTACACTTGACTTCTTCCCCAAGACATGCTTTGATGGCTTGGATTGAATCTAGGGTTAATCCTATGGCCTAAAACACTTGCCTAATCTATAAATAAGACCCTAACCTACCCTAATTCATTCATAATTAAACCTAGTGACTAAACTATGGCAAAATGCTAGCTCTCATGGCCTCCACTAATTTTATGAAGAGGGTTGCATACTAATCACTCTCTAATCAACTTCTAATCCCTTCTTAGCATCTTAATCTTCTTCATTTGGTGTTCAAAGTTGCTAGTTGTGAGTTTCTATCACTTTGATGATCTTTTGGTAAACTAATTAGATGAGATGTGATGAGATTTATGGTTTTGTATGTGGGTTAATGAGCTTTGAATCATATGATATGATGTTAGCATTAATCTTATGTTTATGCATGTTGAGTATGTAAGCTTATGCAAGTTTAATATGATGTATGTTATGTTTGCATGATGCTAAATATGCAAGTTGTGGGCTATGTAATCATATGCATGTTATGCAAGTTCATGGTAATATGCTATGCAAGTTACATGTATGTAAATATGCAAGTTACATGTTTGTTAATATGCAAGTTACATGTATGTAAATATGCAAGTTACATGTTTGTTAATATGCAAGTTACATGTTTGTTAATATGCAAGTTACATGTATGTAAATATGCAAGTTACATGTTTCTTTATATGCAAGTTACATGTTTGTTAATATGCGAGTTACATGTATGTAAATATGCAAGTTACATGTTTATTAATATGCAAGTTCATGATGACACATTATGCAAGTCTATAAGCTAATATGCAAGTTTGTTATGCAAAATGAATATGTAAGTTATGTGACATATTATATGCAAGTTATGTGACATGTTATGCAAGTTCATATGCAAGTTATGTGTTTGTTAATATGCAAGATGGCACCTTTGAAACATGTTCATTCATATGCAAGTTGACACCTTTTATATGTGTTATATCATGAACGAAATTACGTGGGAACGATGGGGTAATTAAATGCATAAGTTAATAAGATTGTGTGAAATTAATATAATTATGCATAACACAAAATAAATAAACATAGTATGGGAATTTGCCTATTTGGTTAGGTGTACCCATACTATGTGTTGGGAATTTACCTATTGAGTTAGGTCTACCCCATGGGAATTTACCTATTAAGTTAGGTCTACCCATGTTAAGAAAACTTGATTAATTAGGGATAATTAATATAAAATTATGAGGGTGATTAATTAGGTGTAATTAATTGACTAAGACACGAGGTTGGACTCAGTTGTAGCGTAAAACTGCCCGGACCCAACCGGCTTAACCAGTTGCTACAAATGTTAGCCCAATGTGAGAGGTCTTAGGCACAAACTAAATACGTAATTAATGTAAAGACACGAGGTTAGACTCTGTTATGACATAAGGCTGCCCGGACCCAACCGGCTTAACCAGCGGTCATAAAAGACAGTCTAATGTGAGAGGTCTTTACAAAGGTTACGTTCTTAATTAATTAATTAAGAAACACTTAACCATATTAGCATGTAGAGGGACATGAGGGGTTAAGTGGGTGCCTCGGGTGGCATGAGAAAATCTAGTGGTTGCCTTGGGTGGCAATAGAAAATACGATTAGAATACTTAACCAAAATGGAACATGTAATTAAAACATGATTAAAGGGTTAAGTGGGATATACTAGAAAAAGGGACAAGCTTAGGTGGGTAGCTTGTGGAGGCCCATTTCAACCAGTAACCCATACGTATCTTTGTGGGCTCGACCCATGTCGAGGACGGGACACGCATACTGGGCTTGACTGTAAGAGGCAAACGGGTTAGCGGTGGCAACGCAAGTCCAACGGGCTTCATATGCGTGAGTGGGCCCGGGCTGGTAGGTAAGCCGTTGTTGCATCGAGTAGATATAAGCCGTGCACCTTTAGTTCCATCAGGTTGCCACATTGGGGAATGATACATCCCACGGTGGGGCCAGCACGGGTATCTACGTTAGGGAGCCGATCGAATGGGAAGTAGTGTGTACACCTAGTGGATTGTAGGGCCCCGTGGCGCCTACTTGGTCACCTAGGGGTACGCAGGTACTAATTAGTAAATTTTATAAGTCCTTGGGTGGGATCAACCTTTAAGTTAGGAACGACTGGTGTGGTGCAGTTTAGTAATTTACCTTAGAGAGGGTAGATGCGTCTTTATCCTTTATCTTCGTTTAGTTGACTGCTTAGGGTAGCCATTCATCCCTATATGTTACCGTATATCAGTTTATGTCTTCTCTGGTTACTTTAACGATTGTATTGTTAAAGTTATAGGACTCGCTCAGACTTATGTCTGACCCTGTTGTTTTTATCTTTTTCCCAACCCTCAGGTCCTACGGTGGATCCTAGCAGTAGTGGAGCTTGATCGGATTGCTGTTCCAGTCTTTAGGAGCTTGGATAGATGTAAAGCTCCAGTTATCCAGTTATCTTTTCTTTTGTTTGGCTATTGTATGAGAGTGGGATTATGTACTTCTTTATTTTGATGGATATTGTACTTGACCTTTATTGTGGTTTTATGATGTAACCAGACATGTTTTACTTCCGCTGTTATGAGATGATGTTTTAAAATTTCAAGTACTATTTATATCTGTCTTGTTGTAATTTTTCTGTTCTATATTCACTAAAATACTCCACCAATGCTATGGCATTCCCTTAGTGAGTGATCATAGCGGGAGTGGGGTGTTACACAAAATTACCAAAATACCCACCTTGTGTGTTGTTAATCATGTGTAAGAGTGAAGTGACTAGACAATGGTGAGGTGATATGCACTTAGTCCTTTGATTTGATTTGTTTACTTAGAGATAAAGTTCTACATATAAAAGGAGCTCATATATGCACATATACATGTAAATGTCTTAGGATATTTCTTTATTTTTTTTAAAAAAATTGGTAGATATTTCTTTACTTTGATTTGACATATGTATATATATATGTATATAAGAGTGGCATAATGTGCATTCAAGTGGAATGATAGTGTTTTAAGGGTAATTACGTGGGAAGTTGTATTATTTTATTAAAGTGAATTGTTTTCGTTTTCGTATGCTTTCCTTTTACTAATATCTCTTACTTTATTTAATTCTTTCATTAACCTAAGAAATTAATTAATTAGCATCTTATAGTTGGTGTACACATATGTTTTACACTTTCGTATAACTTTTGTTCGTTGAACCATTAGAATCCTGAACTCGTTTATCGGTCACATTTTCTGTTTTCACTTGAAATATTTATCTAGATAAAAAAATTCAACAATGAATTCCTTATTATTTTTAAATAATCAAAAGATGATTATTTAGTCATTAAAACCCTATTAAATAATATTTATCCATTATTTATGAAATTCAAGATTTTACCGGTAAAGCGATATCGAATCTTCTTACATTTTCAAATCGAGTATATTTCTCTGTACAAATTATAACACTGTTAACCTCCAGTTTGGGTCCATGCATTATTATTGGACAATGTTTGCAAACATTCAGTTCGTAGTTATTCTATTAGGACAGATTTATATAATTTATAAGGCATCGAACTGAGTTTTGATTGTAAACATGTTTAAACTTGGACCTGATCTGAAATTTTGCCTGAAAAAATTGTAATTTTAAAATGAATCTGTTTAGATTTTAACTCGATTAATCCCCTATGCAGGTTTGCGTGGCATTTCATAATCGAAATTTTAAAATCGAACACGGTGCTCGTTTTCGCCAATGTTGGGCAGTAAATGATCGATAATTTCTTTTATTTGTTTAGGTGTTGAGTGCTAAATTTACCCCAAAAAGTAATAACAGCACATGTGAGGTCCAAATACAGTATCATTTGAACATTGTCTGAACCATGGCTCATATGGCTTAAAGACTTTTAGAAACATCTCCAAACTGTTTTAACATCTAAGCAGAATATAATATCGGTCGAATTTGCTTTATTGTGAATATCATTCGAACATATGTCATTCCTAAATGAATGTTTTCTAAGCACAGCTGAACAAATATCGAGTACATTGGATGTGAGATGAAAATTCGGTCTTATTTATGTGTTCCCGAATGGACAAGGCATGTCATTACGTGCTCAATTTTTCAAATCGAGTATTTTATGTATTCAAAATACTGAATTAACCCCTGAAATTTTCCATGTTAATATGAATATTCAGGGGAATTCAGTTCGTTAGGCGGTGATGTTTTCCCCTATTCAGAATTCAGAAGCATAATTAAACGCCATTGGAGATGCTCTTATAGATGCAATTTATTGCTTTTATGTTCAAGTGAATGGTTTAGATCGGATGATGATATTTTAATTTAGTCGACTTAAGTCAGCTATAAATTTTGATTATTAAAATTGGAATATACTATGATTTGTTTCTTTGGATTATCATTTATCTATCGTTTTCCTAACAATCTATAGAAAAAACCTGCCGACTTCCTTCTCTAATCCAAAGCTATATTCCTGTTAAAACATAAATTGAAGATCGGTCTTAATTTATTTTTAGGTTGTTTTTGCACTTAGTCCAATCTGTCTTTTATCAGACTAAATTTTCAATTATAAGGTATCGTTCGGACGGTCAATGTGACAACAAGGAATTTCGCTCGATCCGAATCAGTCGCTAAACTGATCTAGACCTTTCGAAATGCCTGATTGTTTGAGAACACGACAAAATAGAACACAAACAGAAGAACATTTCATTGTTTATTACAACAATTCCATCAGAATACAAGAATATATAGAGTATAAATGAATACATTACATTCGATAAATATCAGAGGTTACAATAAATTACATAGCAGCGGAAAAACAATATAGAACACAACTGAAAATAATGCACGGATACAGAGCTTTCCGAACATCGTTCCAGCTGTACATCAGGATCCTGTGAATATAAATCTGCAAAACCGAAACTACTAGCTGCCCGTGTGGAAAATAGGGGCACTCAGAGTTTAGGTTAAAACAATAAACTCCAGGTCAGTCATGTGACTGGTGTGAGAACTAAAACAGTTATTAATATTTGTTTTTAAAGTTAGGTAAATCAAGGGACCACGCCGTATAACACGGAACGGGTTTCCTCCCAAGAATACCAGTGCAGAAAACAAACAGCGCAATGCTAAATAAAGAACAATGAAGCTATTATAAGACCCAGATCCCATCACACAATGCAACGCAAGCCGGAGGATAGGGTTTTCCCTTATAATAGCCAAATATGCTTGATACGCGAAATTTCATCTTATATTATTACTATAAGTGAAGAAAACAACTTCAAATATAAATGTATCAATCATAGACGACATAGGTACCATATATCATGTCGCCAATACTAGGCTCTACAATCAAAACCGCAAAATGTCATATTTGGAAATTGGATCTCCATCATGGTGGCTCCTGATTCGAAAGATCGATCGCGTAGTGCAATCTCAACGGCTTACGTCTCGGCTAGAGAAAACACCGTAATGCACATCCGCACTTTTGGGAAATCGAGTATCACTGCGGCTTACGTCCCGGCGAGAGAAAACACCGCTTACCCTATCCCTCTGAGCACTAAGCTCACTCTTGGTCGACCGAATCCACGACACCACGAAGGTGCCCATCCACGAAAAAGCATACTGATCTAACCATCAGTTTACCACCATACCGGGGTGTGAGGCTCGCGAATCAACGCTATACACAAAGCCGTGCTCTATCAAAGCTGCGCTTTGATCATCATCCACCAAACTTTGCTTTTCAACAAAAGTCTGGATCACTGCATCTCAGCATGCCACACTATCAATCCATATCGTACCACTGATTTCTGCCAATATATAACCTCTAAGCTCGTATGTCTCAGAGAAGGGCGTTAAGCAAGAGAATAAATTCTCCGCCGCCAAACAGATATATATTTAGCAGAGATCAACGAATACAATATAAAGGAATACAATGTCAGACACACCATCCATTTACAAGTCCGTTCTGGGTTTGAACGAAACCGAAGGCACTTTCCTCGCATATCCGTCGACCTCCAAGCACGTCCGGACGGCTACCACTTAGCCCCCTTCAAGGTAGCTACTCCCATCGTGAGCGTCAGTAGCACCCATCCATTCGATGTGAAGATCGTCGGTCTTGCACCATCTTCAACCTCTTCGACTTATCGTCGAATCGGTTATTCAGAATGGGTATAAACCCGGCCTTTCTGAATAACCCACGTATATAATAAACAATTGTTATACAAACACAACATACGCCTCATTCCAATTCAGATATTCACACTCCTAGGGAAAGGTTCCCATTAATTTTATCAAAGATAAATTCTTTTAAATTTATTCTTTAATCTTCCTTTGGATATCATTTCAAACCATATCATGGTTTTCCAATTTAGTCGGGATTAGCGAACCGCACCGAAGTAATTATTTATTTTATTTCCCAATCCCAACCTACTTATCCCATGGAGCAAAACTGTTATTACCCCATAACTAACACCACGGTGTTATCGGTAAATTTAATTACCATTTCACGTTCAAATCTAATTAAAGATTTAACTATCGCTTTAGAGCAAAATTGGTAATACTCCATTCTCGCTCCATTTCTAAATTTGATAATTCAGATTATCAATTCACATTTCAATTTAATTGCAGATTCATTAAAACTCCTTTTACTGGATTAAAGAACTAGGTGTTATTTAAAACACAGTTCACGACAAACCCAAATCACATTCTATTTATTATCGGGTTAAAGAACTAGTGTTATTTAAAACACCGTTCACGGTAAACCCATTTCAAATCCAATCAAATATATTAGAAATTCCGATTATTTAAAACCCCTTTTTAAATCTAATTTCTTTATTTAAAAATAATTGGGTTTTAAATTTAGTTCAAAACTAGTTCATTTCGATAAAAATCTATTTTTATCTTTTCAAATATGGAGTTTTTCATCCCAATTTTTCCCAAATCATTTCTTATGATTTTACACAAATTATTACTATTTTTAATAATTTTATTAAGGCCCGTACAATCGATTTCCAACAATGGCCATCGAACTGCACTTACAGCGACCTTTTTCAAATTTGATTTGGACGTAACTCCAAATCCAACCGTTAGATTTCAAATTTCTAATATTCATTAGAAAGCTCTTTTCGATACGAACCCAACGGTTCCGGTTTTAGGAGAATCCGACGGTCGGATCTCCCGTAATGTCCGTTTGAAATAAATGGTCGAAATTTACGAACTGCCGCGGCGCGGCGCGTTCTATTCAGGCCATTATATTATATATATAATATATATAATATATATTTCGTCGATTTCTATTTTAAACGAATTATATGAATAGTTTTAAATTCATTTCAAAAACAATTTCAACTTCCATTTCAATTTAAATCAAAATTAAATTCTTCTTTATAAATTCGTTTAAAATTCATTTCTATTCAATTCAAATTTCAATTAAATTTGAATTCATTTCAATTCGCTTTCAATTCCATTTGAATTCGTTTTCAATTCAATTCAATTCAAATTGGTTTTCTATTCGATTCAAATTCATTTTCTATTCAAATCAAATTCGTTTCGTTTTCTATTTGAATCAAATTCACTATATATTCAATTGAAATCAAATTGGTTTTCTATTCCATTCAATTCGAAATCGTTTTATATTCAATTCAAATTGAAATCATTATATATTCAAATCGAAATCATTATATATTCAATTCATTTCGAAATCGTTATATACTCAATTCATTTCGAAATCGTTATATATTCAATTCAAATCGAAATCATTATATATTCAAATCGAAATCATTATATATTCAATTCATTTCGAAATCGTTATATACTTAATTCATTTCGAAATCGTTATATATTCAATTCGAATTCGTTTTCTATTTAATTTGATTCAAATTTCATTTCAAAATATTCGATTTCGAATTCACTTTTCAATATCATTTTAAAATGAATAAAATCGATATAAATATCGTTCACGTCAAAATGGCGTCAATCTAACCAACACGGCTTCATATATTTCTATTTTCAAATATTCCATTCAACAAATGAATATTTATTTTTGTCAACACACGACTAATCTCAACGAATGAGTACTGTCCACGTGTGACTATTTTTGCTATTTAATATATTTTTTAAAAATTAAGGTATTTATCGTTTGATATTAAATCAGACTCCAACTGTAAATTAGTAAGAGAACGATTCCCTGAATATTAACCCCGAAGGCCGAAACCAACATCAGATCAATATTCAGGAGACCACTCATCTCATCTATTTTCCAGTTAGTTTCTAATTCTATATATGATAAAGATGTAACTTTTATTGTTAAAATATTTCGTTCAACACATGACTAATCTCAACGGATGAGTACAGTCAACACATGAACCTTTATTTTATAAAGATAAAGATATAAATTTTATTATTAAAATATTTCGTTCAACACATGACTAATCTCAACGGATGAGTACAGTCAACACAGGAACCTTTATTTTATAATATTCTTTATTTTTCAAATTGGAATGAGGCCCAATCAATCACCATATAATGTTAATTATATGGATTTTCATACATCACACGTATATAATAGCATTGAAAAATAATCAACCACCAACCAAAGTGCACTACACTGTATAAGCATCAAATATAGATATCTAACGCTTATAACAGCCTGTCAATCAATCGATCGACATATTTAATCAATCAGGATGAGTGAACTTCAAATTTCATCCCAACACCCGTGTGGGGTTTCAAACAATCAAACACATATTTTATTTGTGCAGTTGGGCGATGTGTAAAATTTATCGGCCCAATCAATATCAGTCAAATCAGTGTATACAAACAAATCGGCCGATTTGTTTATAAAGATTTATTTATTCACTTTCACGTTAAAAATTATATTTTTAACGATAAAATATTTTATTTTAACACATGGATTTTTTTTTCAGTTCATTTACAAAATAAAAATGATATTTTTATTTTTCTAACTCATTTTAGAAAATTTCGGCGGCATAACGGCACGATACTAGAAACGGGACGAGGCCTAGCCTTATCCCCGGTCTAGTGAAGGCCCACGCCATTCACAAATCAATCAAATCCTTTCATTTCACCACACAATTCAATTCAAACCAAATAATCCAACTAATTTTTGTAATCAAACAAACAAGTACATGGTCTGTGGACGATTGTGTCGGGTGCTACTAAACACCGTCTGCATCCTAGTATATATATATATATATAACTAGAAAAGAAATTGAAGAGTGAGAAGTTCTCACCAATAGCTATCCAATAACACGACTCTTCCTTTATAGAAATCTTCGCCAATCTCGCCTTTTGTCGCTTCGTTGCCCGTATTCTCTACATATGTAAAAATCGAATTTTTACTATGTTATTCAATATATAAAAATCGAATTTTGACTTCGCTATTCAATATATACAGATTGCATTTCAAAAATATAGATTCCGCCTTTTCAAAAGTAAAGATTATATTTTTAATATTTCTATGATGTAAAAATTATATTTTTATTCCTTTAAAAATATAAAAATCATAACTTACTTCTTCTACTTAATAAAAATTCCGTCTTTTCTATTTTAAAAATATGATCTTTTTTTTTTCCAAGTTCAAATCCTTTCTATTTTAAAGCTCAAATCTTTTCTATTTAAAGTTCAAATCTTTTCTATTTTAAAGCTCAAATCTTTTCTATTTTAAAGCTCAAATCTTTTCTATTTTAAAGCTCAAATCTTTTCTATTTTAAAGCTAAATCATTTCAAAATCAGTTTTAAACTTTTCTAAAAATCAGAATTTAAACGCTTTTGAAAATCAGTTTTAAATCATTTTTAAAATCAGTTTTTAACGCTTTAAAAAAATCAGTTTGTAAATCATTTTTAAAATCAGTTTTTAATGCTTTAAAAAAATCAGTTTTACATCCCTTTAAAAATCAGTTTTAAATGCTTTAAAAACTCAGTTTTACATCCCTTTAAAAATCAGTTTTAAATGCTTTAATAACTCAGTTTTACATCCCTTTAAAAATCATTTACAAACCTGACTACCGAAACTAAAAATAAAAATAAAACAAAATAAAATGAAGGCTCACCTTGAATCGTGGGAGGGGTCGGAGCAGTGAAGCCCTTTTTAGCTCGCGGAGGGATTGCGGCGCTGGCGGTGCTCGACGATGGCGTCGACTGGAGGTGATGGTCGGAGGGGGTATTGGGGTCAGGCGGAGGCTTAGACGGCGGCGGAGGGTCGGGGTTTGGCCCTAGTGCGGGTGGCGATGGTTGCTGAGAATCGGAGGGTTCGATTTAGGGATTCCGAGGCTAAAGGGGGGTGCGCTCCGGTCTAGAGGAGAAGCGGGTGGAGGAAGGAGATGGCGGAGCAGTGTCGGAGATGGAGGGGGAAAGCTCCGACGTGGTGGCGGGGTAGAAGACTGGGCGACGGGCTTTTCAATTTGGTTTTTTTTTTCTTTTTTCTTTTATTTCTTCGATTTGATAAAGTAACAGAAAGGGGAGGGGGCAGAAGATGATAATAAGGGGGAAGAGAGGAATATATATATATTTATTTATTTTTTATTATTTTTAATTCAAAGAAGTTGACTTTTACATACGACTCCTGAACGAGGCCCACCGCCTGTCGTCCATAGCGTTTTACACCCATTCCGAACACAATGGGATATGTATCGCAAGCTGATTTGATCGTTTCGATTAGTTTCCGTTGAATTTACATTTAAATCACTATATTGAATTTCAAACGTACATTTCGAATTACCAGGGTCGCATACGAACTTTAAAAATTCTAGAAAAATATTTTCTAGCTTCGTATTGACGATACGGTCCTAACAAAACTAGTTTCGTCAAATTCCGAGACCGTTTGAAAAATGGCCATTTTCCAGTCGATTAAAATCAACTGAAACTGGTCAAACGCGTTTTCCTTCGACACGCTCACATATTGATTCGAAAAATTACGAAATTTGAAACCTAGCCATAATTCGACATCGCGGATCCAACAAAAGTGGTTTCGTCGAAATCCGAGGTCGTTTGCAAAATGGCTATTTTTAAGGGCCGAAATTCCATAGCGACTATTCAGAATTTTCAACTGGACATATCTTTTGACCCCCGCTATGAAATTTCAATTTTTCGGATTCGTTGGAAAGATATTCATAAATAGATCCTATTATTTTTTGTTTCACTAAAATCCAATTTATTTTGCACCCGGTACATTCAATTGAAGTTTGAAATCGAATTATCGAACTACCGCCCCATTTTCAATTCTATTATATAATTATATATAATTATTTATATTCTAACGACGACGTATATAATATATACGTTCGAATTCTATTCAAAATAAAGTTTTCGTCGATATTATTTAAAATAATCTATTTTAAATATTCAAATTCAGTTAAAATTGCTAAAATAAAAATTTCAAACTGGCTCGCATTTTCCGGGTTGTTACAATCTCCCCCACTTAAAACTTTTCGTCCCCGAAAAGGAACAAAGTCGAAAGTGGTTTGATTAATCAACTCTACGTTCGATCTGGCTTCCATTCTCTAACTTTTCAGTTTCTGAGAATTTTCAAATTCTTCAAAAATTTGGCTAACACCCTAAATTTTCGAAAAATTTCGCCATAACCTCCCCTGCAATGGGAGCATCGGGGAATTTCAAATAGCTTCCCCGGTCCTTCAGATCTCAAAAAGAAAAAGAAAAAGCCAAGCGGCTAGCCAATAGGCTCATAAAATCATCATCACCCAAACAAAACAGTAAATTATGTAGTAAACATGTACCTATTTGTCGGGCAAACAAATTTTATCCTCTGCTCTAGCCTCCTTGCTATGACCTGTTCAATGTAAGTATATGTATATGCGAGCAAATGCGATAAATTTTCAATACAGTTCGATGTTTGGTGCTAAATTCAACTTGGTTCAACATTTTCTTACCTTAGTTATATTATACAATACTAATACATTTTAAAACAAAAAGCATAATTACGTTCATACAAGCATCATGCATACATACATATATCCAAAACGCTAGTTCATTACATTAAAACCCAACTTTCTAGGAAGTCGTGTCTTCTTCTTGCATGATTTCCAAAGTTGATAGCTCCTTTCCCTTGGATTTCTTATCACCCTTCTTTAACGGGAAATCTCGGGCTAGATGCCCTACTTCTTTGCATTGAAAGCACTTCTTTTACTAAATTTTTGGGTTTCTTCTTTATCTTCGGACACTTATGTACGAAATGCCCCGTCTCTTTGCATTTGAAACACACTATGTCCATTCTCATCATTTTCTCCCTGCTTTTCTTTCGCTCAGGGCATCGAACGGCATAATGTCCTTCTTTTCTGCATATGCGGCAATAAATACCCACGTACGTTCCTAAGTTCAACTCATGTTCTTTTTCTGCTTTCTGGTGAGCTCTCCTCGCTTGTTTCGGGGTCATCCAGAATTCAGTATGAGATAAGCCATAGTCGTCCATATCCTATATAATATTTTTAGGATTTTTGTCAAGAGGGTTTGCATTATTTTTCACTTAATAATCATCTTGATTATACTTCATTTATCATTCCAGAATTTTTAGTTGAATCAATAAAAAAACATCACAGCCATCAATCAATTTGTTGATTAGATTGTCAAATATATATATGATTTTTATATACTCAAAAATCAGATTTCAGTGTCTAAGTCACAAACAGTAAATTTCAGTTAAGTTTTGTTCTCACACCAGTCGATTGGAAACATATAGAAATCTCACTTTCGAAACTCGAAAACAAGTACTGGCGATGGGGCCCCATCACCAGAATTATTCCCGGGCAACTAGAGTATGATTCTATATCTATCCAATATATTAAAACCTCGAATACACGCTTGTAAGGCGTATATGCAAAATCTTTATATATTGGATTGTCCAAATCAATTTAAAATAAATAGTCAAACACGTATGATATGATTTAAATTTCAAAACAAAAATGGTTTTCATTTTAAAAATATACTCTTCACACTCGTTCTAGGATACTACTGATCCTATCTCTAACGAGTCATTCTCATTGGATATTACTAATCCAATATCTGATGAATTCTTTCGTTTGGTTCTAATGTGTCACGTTCTCTAGCTCTGTAAACCAGAGCTCTGATACCAACTGTGACAACAAGGAATTTCGCTCGATTCGAATCAGTCGCTAAACTGATCTAGACCTTTCGAAACGCCTGATTGTTTGAGAACACGACAAAATAGAACACAAACAGAAGAACATTTCATTGTTTATTACAACAATTCCATCAGAATACAAGAATATACAGAGTATAAATGAATACATTATATTCGATAATTATCAGAGGTTACAATAAATTACATAGCAGTGGAAAAACAATATAGAACACAACTGAAAATAATGCACGGATACAGAGCTTTCCGAACATCGTTTCAGCTGTACATCAGGATCTTGTGAATATAAATCTGCAAAACCGAAACTACTAGCTGCCCGTGTGGAAAATAGGGGCACCCAGAGTTTAGGTTAAAACAATAAACTTCAGGTCAGTCATGTGACTGGTGTGAGAACTAAAACAGTTATTAATATTTGTTTTTAAAGTTAGGTAAATCAAGGGACCACGCCGTATAACACGGAACGGGTTTCCTCCCAAGAATACCGGTGCAGAAAACAAACAGCGCAATGCTAAATAAAGAACAATGAAGCTATTATAAGACCCAGATCCCATCACACAATGCAACGCAAGCCGGAGGATAGGGTTTTCCCTTATAATAGCCAAATATGCTTGATACGCGAAATTTCATCTTATATTATTACTATAAGTGAAGAAAACAACTTCAAATATAAATGTATCAATCATAGACGACATGGGTACCATATATCATGTCGCCAATACTAGGCTCTACAATCAAAACCGCAAAATGTCATATTTGGAAATTGGATTTCCATCATGGTGGCTCCTGATTCGAAAGATCGATCGCGTAGTGCCATCTCAACGGCTTACGTCTCGGCTAGAGAAAACACTGTAATGCACATCCGCACTTTTGGGAAATCGAGTATCACTGCGGCTTATGTCCCAGTGAGAGAAAACACCGCTTACCCTATCCCTCTGAGCACTAAGCTCACTCTCGGTCGACCGAATCCACGACACCACGAAGGTGCCCATCCACGAAAAAGCATACTGATCTAACCATCAGTTTACCACCATACCGGGGTGTGAGGCTCGCGAATCAACGCTATACACAAAGCCGTGCTCTATCAAAGCTGCGCTTTGATCATCATCCACCAAACTTTGCTTTTCAACAAAAGTCTGGATCACTGCATCTCAGCATGCCACACTATCAATCCATATCGTACCACTGATTTCTGCCAATATATAACCTCTAAGCTCGTATGTCTCAGAGAAGGGCGTTAAGCAAGAGAATAAATTCTCCGCCGCCAAACAGATATATATTTAGCAGAGATCAACGAATACAATATAAAGGAATACAATGTCAGACACACCATCCATTTACAAGTCCGTTCTGGGTTTGAACGAAACCGGAGGCACTTTCCTCGCATATCCGTCGACCTCCAAGCACGTCCGGACGGCTACCACTTAGCCCCCTTCAAGGTAGCTACTCCCATCGTGAGCGTCAGTAGCACCCATCCATTCGATGTGAAGATCGTCGGTCTTGCACCATCTTCAACCTCTTCGACTTATCGTCGAATCAGTTATTCAGAATGGGTATAAACCCGGCCTTTCTGAATAACCCACGTATATAATAAACAATTGTTATACAAACACAACATACGCCTCATTCCAATTCAGATATTCACACTCCTAGGGAAAGGTTCCCATTAATTTTATCAAAGATAAATTCTTTTAAATTTATTCTTTAATCTTCCTTTGGATATCATTTCAAACCATATCATGGTTTTCCAATTTAGTCGGGATTAGCGAACCGCACCGAAGTAATTATTTATTTTATTTCCCAATCCCAACCTACTTATCCCATGGAGCAAAACTGTTATTACCCCATAACTAACACCACGGTGTTATCGGTAAATTTAATTACCATTTCACGTTCAAATCTAATTAAAGATTTAACTATCGCTTTAGAGCAAAATTGGTAATACTCCATTCTCGCTCCATTTCTAAATTTGATAATTCAGATTATCAATTCACATTTCAATTTAATTGCAGATTCATTAAAACTCCTTTTACTGGGTTAAAGAACTAGGTGTTATTTAAAACACAGTTCACGACAAACCCAAATCACATTCTATTTATTATCGGGTTAAAGAACTAGTGTTATTTAAAACACCGTTCACGGTAAACCCATTTCAAATCCAATCAAATATATTAGAAATTCCGATTATTTAAAACCCCTTTTTAAATCTAATTTCTTTATTTAAAAATAATTGGGTTTTAAATTTAGTTCAAAACTAGTTCATTTCGATAAAAATCTATTTTTATCTTTTCAAATATGGAGTTTTTCATCCCAATTTTTCCCAAATCATTTCTTATGACTTTACACAAATTATTACTATTTTTAATAATTTTATTAAGGCCCGTACAATCGATTTCCAACAATGGCCATCGAACTGCACTTACAGCGACCTTTTTCAAATTTGATTTGGACGTAACTCCAAATCCAACCGTTAGATTTCAAATTTCTAATATTCATTAGAAAGCTCTTTTCGATACGAACCCAACGGTTCCGGTTTTAGGAGAATCCGACGGTCGGATCTCCCGTAATGTCCGTTTGAAATAAATGGTCGAAATTTACGAACTGCCGCGGCGCGGCGCGTTCTATTCAGGCCATTATATTATATATATAATATATATAATATATATTTCGTCGATTTCTATTTTAAACGAATTATATGAATAGTTTTAAATTCGTTTCAAAAACAATTTCAACTTCCATTTCAATTTAAATCAAAATTGAATTCTTCTTTATAAATTCGTTTAAAATTCATTTCTATTCAATTCAAATTTCAATTAAATTTGAATTCATTTCAATTCGCTTTCAATTCCATTTGAATTCGTTTTCAATTCAATTCAATTCAAATTGGTTTTCTATTCGATTCAAATTCATTTTCTATTCAAATCAAATTCGTTTCGTTTTCTATTTGAATCAAATTCACTATATATTCAATTGAAATCAAATTGGTTTTCTATTCCATTCAATTCGAAATCGTTTTATATTCAATTCAAATTGAAATCATTATATATTCAAATCGAAATCATTATATATTCAATTCATTTCGAAATCGTTATATACTCAATTCATTTCGAAATCGTTATATATTCAATTCAAATCGAAATCATTATATATTCAAATCGAAATCATTATATATTCAATTCATTTCGAAATCGTTATATACTTAATTCATTTCGAAATCGTTATATATTCAATTCGAATTCGTTTTCTATTTAATTTGATTCAAATTTCATTTCAAAATATTCGATTTCGAATTCACTTTTGAATATCATTTTAAAATGAATAAAATCGATATAAATATCGTTCACGTCAAAATGGCGTCAATCTAACCAACACGGCTTCATATATTTCTATTTTCAAATATTCCATTCAACAAATGAATATTTATTTTTGTCAACACACGACTAATCTCAACGAATGAGTACTGTCCACGTGTGACTATTTTTGCTATTTAATATATTTTATAAAAATTAAGGTATTTATCGTTTGATATTAAATCAGACTCCAACTGTAAATTAGTAAGAGAACGATTCCCTGAATATTAACCCCGAAGGCCGAAACCAACATCAGATCAATATTCAGGAGACCACTCATCTCATCTATTTTCCAGTTAGTTTCTAATTCTATATATGATAAAGATGTAACTTTTATTGTTAAAATATTTCGTTCAACACATGACTAATCTCAACGGATGAGTACAGTCAACACATGAACTTTTATTTTATAAAGATAAAGATATAAATTTTATTATTAAAATATTTCGTTCAACACATGACTAATCTCAACGGATGAGTACAGTCAACACACGAACCTTTATTTTATAATATTCTTTATTTTTCAAATTGGAATGAGGCCCAATCAATCACCATATAATGTTAATTATATGGATTTTCATACATCACACGTATATAATAGCATTGAAAAATAATCAACCACCAACCAAAGTGCACTACACTGTATAAGCATCAAATATAGATATCTAACGCTTATAACAGCCTGTCAATCAATCGATCGACATATTTAATCAATCAGGATGAGTGAACTTCAAATTTCATCCCAACACCCATGTAGGGTTTCAAACAATCAAACACATATTTTATTTGTGCAGTTGGGCGATGTGTAAAATTTATCGGCCCAATCAATATCAGTCAAATCAGTGTATACAAACAAATCGGCCGATTTGTTTATAAAGATTTATTTATTCACTTTCACGTTAAAAATTATATTTTTAACGATAAAATATTTTATTTTAACACATGGATTTTTTTTCAGTTCATTTACAAAATAGAAATGATATTTTTATTTTTCTAACTCATTTTAGAAAATTTCGGCGGCATAACGGCACGACACTAGAAACGGGACGAGGCCTAGCCTTATCCCCGGTCTAGTGAAGGCCCACGCCATTCACAAATCAATCAAATCCTTTCATTTCACCACACAATTCAATTCAAACCAAATAATCCAACTAATTTTTGCAATCAAACAAACAAGTCCATGGTCTGTGGACGATTGTGTCGGGTGCTACTAAACACCGTCTGCATCCTAGTATATATATATATAACTAGAAAAGAAATTGAAGTGTTAGAAGTTCTCACCAATAGCTATCCAATAACATGACTCTTCCTTTATAGAAATCTTCGCCAATCTCGCCTTTTGTCGCTTCGTTGCCCGTATTCTCTACATATGTAAAAATCGAATTTTTACTATGTTATTCAATATATAAAAATCGAATTTTGACTTCGCTATTCAATATATACAGATTGCATTTCAAAAATATAGATTCCGCCTTTTCAAAAATAAAGATTATATTTTTAATATTTCTATGATGTAAAAATTATATTTTTATTCCTTTAAAAATATAAAAATCATAACTTACTTCTTCTACTTAATAAAAATTCCGTCTTTTCTATTTTAAAAATATGATCTTTTTTTTTCCAAGTTCAAATCCTTTCTATTTTAAAGCTCAAATCTTTTCTATTTAAAGTTCAAATCTTTTCTATTTTAAAGCTCAAATCTTTTCTATTTTAAAGCTCAAATCTTTTCTATTTTAAAGCTCAAATCTTTTTTATTTTAAAGCTCAAATCTTTTTTATTTTAAAGCTAAATCATTTCAAAATCAGTTTTAAACTTTTCTAAAAATCAGAATTTAAACGCTTTTGAAAATCAGTTTTAAATCATTTTTAAAATCAATTTTTAACGCTTTAAAAAAATCAGTTTGTAAATCATTTTTAAAATCAGTTTTTAATGCTTTAAAAAAAATCAGTTTTACATCCCTTTAAAAATCAGTTTTAAATGCTTTAAAAACTCAGTTTTACATCCCTTTAAAAATCAGTTTTAAATGCTTTAAAAACTCAGTTTTACATCCCTTTAAAAATCATTTACAAACCTGACTACCGAAACTAAAAATAAAAATAAAACAAAATAAAATGAAGGCTCACCTTGAATCGTGGGAGGGGTCGGAGCAGTGAAGCCCTTTTTAGCTCGCGGAGGGATTGCGGCGCTGGCGGTGCTCGACGATGGCGTCGACTGGAGGTGATGGTCGGAGGGGGTATTGGGGTCAGGCGGAGGCTTAGACGGCGGCGGAGGGTCGGGGTTTGGCCCTAGTGCGGGTGGCGGTAGTTGCTGAGAATCGGAGGGTTCGATTTAGGGATTCCGAGGCTAAAGGGGGGTGCGCTCCGGTCTAGAGGAGAAGCGGGTGGAGGAAGGAGATGGCGGAGCAGTGTCGGAGATGGAGGGGGAAAGCTCCGACGTGGTGGCGGGGTAGAAGACTGGGCGACGGGCTTTTTAATTTGGTTTTTTTTTCTTTTATTTCTTCGATTTGATAAAGTAACAGAAGGGGGGGGGGGCAGAAGATGATAATAAGGGGGAAGAGAGGAATATATATATATTTATTTATTTATTATTATTTTTAATTCAAAGAAGTTGACTTTTACATACGACTCCTGAACGAGGCCCACCGCCTGTCGTCCATAGCGTTTTACACCCATTCCAAACACAATGGGATATGTATCGCAAGCTGATTTGATCGTTTCGATTAGTTTCCGTTGAATTTACATTTAAATCACTATATTGAATTTCAAACGTACATTTCGAATTACCGGGGTCGCATACGAACTTTAAAAATTCTAGAAAAATATTTTCTAGCTTCGTATTGACGATACGGTCCTAACAAAACTAGTTTCGTCAAATTCCGAGACCGTTTGAAAAATGGCCATTTTCCAGTCGATTAAAATCAACTGAAACTGGTCAAAGGCGTTTTCCTTCGACACGCTCACATATTGATTCGAAAAATTACGAAATTTGAAACCTAGCCATAATTCGACATCGCGGATCCAACAAAAGTGGTTTCGTCGAAATCCGAGGTCGTTTGCTAAATGGCTATTTTTAAGGGCCGAAATTCCATAGCGACTATTCAGAATTTTCAACTGGACATATCTTTTGACCCCCGCTATGAAATTTCAATTTTTCGGATTCGTTGGAAAGATATTCATAAATAGATCCTATTATTTTTTGTTTCACTAAAATCCGATTTATTTTGCACCCGGTACATTCAATTGAAGTTTGAAATCGAATTATCGAACTACCGCCCCATTTTCAATTCTACTATATAATTATATATAATTATTTATATTCTAACGACGACGTATATAATATATACGTTCAAATTCTATTCAAAATAAAGTTTTCGTCGATATTATTTAAAATAATCTATTTTAAATATTCAAATTCAGTTAAAATTGCTAAAATAAAAATTTCAAACTGGCTCGCATTTTCCGGGTTGTTACAGTCAACTGACCAGGTAAATTTTCAAACTCGACGTCCAACATGTCTGAAACGTTGCTTGACCAATTAGCATGTCAAGCCAATGGGTGAAACTTCACTCGTTAACTATAAAACCCTCCCTCATCCTCTCTCATCTAAACTTGAGCCATTATAGCAAATTTCCCCTTTTTCGATTTTTTTTAGCTTTTAAAACTCTGTTTTTTCAGGTAATTTCTTTTACAGTTATGCTTATTATTTAGTTCTTTACATCATATATTTCTTTCGATTTTTTCTGAAATTGTTGAAATTTTGACTTACCAGATCTATGACTAACTTACACAATTCTACTTTGTCCAAATTTTGACTTGTTTTTATAAATACAATAAAGACCTGAACTGACCCGACTCGAAAGACACGATCCAAAAACATTGTCATATATGGACTTTTAGTGTTGTTTTCCAACTAAATCTAAACCGACCCAAACCGAAGCTCGGGTCTAGATTTATGAAATGTGTAGCTTAGACCCGACAAGGATCGACCCGCCTAAAACCAAGAACCGTCGGGTCGGGTTCGGGTCTAATTGCCAGCCCGAGCCAATATAAAATACCTGCAGATGCACCTATCCAGGTCAAACCTCATCTCTAGTCATTTATTACTGCGGAAGCATCTCTCTACAGCGATTGGATGACTGATGAGACTTCATGAGCTTTGCCTAGACGCTTCACATCTAGTAGGGTTGTGACCGTTGCGATAACACTGTCTTTGGTTCTGGCCAGACACTTTAATGAGACGGTGGAGCATTGCTTTTGTATGCTAACCAATGTTATGGTTAATGATGAGAGCTTTTCGAAATATTTCACCTTAGTCCTGTAATTTTGGATGTGGTGACGATGCTTGCTTAGCAAAATTTGATTAGTTATATTAGTTATCATGTGAGAAAGTTTCACATTAGTCAGTCGTAGTATTTTTGTAGTTTGTTTGGTTTGTTGTTGATTCTTTGTTTAACTTGTTTTGTAATCGATTTCTTTTGCTGGTTGTAGTAAAAAAATTGATGTTCTGGTTGTATGTGTTTGTTTTTAATTATTATACGCATATTATTATGGTAGTAAAATATATATTTAATTAGTTATATAAAAAATATTATTTTTAAAATATCTCATTGAAGTGCCATGTTTGAAGCCATAAACGTATTCCCCGTTACACTCTAAGTCCTATCTAAATGACCCATTAAAATACTTGTTTTCATTTGCCGTAAACGAACCCTAAAAATATATTTTTCTTCTTTCCTTCAATTTGAATCATTTTTTTACTTTTATTCACCAATCTTCTTATGAGTTTCAATATCTAGGTTAAGCTATTTAAAACTAGTTTCTAAGAAAATTTTTATGCTTTTTATTTCTTAGTATTAATTTTTTGTTGTCATATTTAGTTTTAGAGAAACAAATAAACTTAATTTTAATTTTTGTTGAGCAGTGAGTACATAAAAAGTGACATAGATAGTTTACTAAAATAGTGAAAACAAGACAATCATAGATGTCGCTTTTACACATTCCGATTTGGTTACCTATGAAGCTGTCTAGTAGTTTCATGTGAATATAATATTAAACATTGAGTAGTGAAAATAAATGATCAAATTTTGTGCAAATATATATTATTAAACTCTGTGAACATAGAGTAAAATAAAAAATAGTGGAAGTATAATATTATACTCTGAATTAGTAACTCTGAACTAGCACTTAATTTTGTTGAACAACAAGCAATTAATTTTTTTTAATATTTTTTGTTTTATGTGAAAAAAAGTAAAATCTAATATTTGGAACAAAATAGCACATATCGTAATGCATAGCACAAGACTTACGCTACCAGTAATTGACTATTTTGGCAATTCAATGGTCCAGAAGTTCAAAAAATTGATGTATTATGAAGAGATATTTGAAAGAAGGAAAAAGGGAAAAATTAAGGAAGAAACAAAGATACAACCAAGTCACTGTATGGTTTCAGCTTTAGTTAACGATAAATTTCAAGATAATCACACATACTACTACATTTTTAAGTTGTTATTATCACCCATCGCTATATGTTGAAAAACGATACAAATAATGGTAAGATTGCTTTTACATGTTTCCATTGATATTGTATGCTCATAGCCAGGTTTGGTTCTGTAATGACCCACATTTTCTGTACAGTTTGAGTTGACATTTAACCTCACATGTCAAACTCTGCACAGGAAAGCAGATAATTAGGGGAAAGAAGTTGGAGGGTGAGAAGAAGAAAGAAATGTTAGAATAGAGGAAGAAGAACATAAACACCACAAAATCATAGTAGAATAGAATCTCACAGCGGAATGGATAAAATATAATGTATCAATACTCTTTACACAAAGAGAAAACTATATATATATATATATATATATATATTTATGATTACACAATCAGAGTACACAACAAGATCATCCTATACAATGCTGATAAATACAACACACACAAAGGAAATAAATTAATACCAGAAAGTACGAGAATATGTCTTGACTTTGGCTCCTCGCTTGAAGCTCCAAGCAAAACCCAATGCAACCCGAAAAATATACTCAGTCTGACCTGAGCACATTTTGAGGAAAGCACCATCATCTGTATCAGTCTGGAATACTTTCAGTGATAAAACTAACATCACAAACAACTTGCTTAATTTTTACAAATCATTTGAAAGAATGTGACTCACGTAAGACACGACCACACAAAAACATAACACGTGTTTTTCTCTTACGATAACCAAATCACTTTTTATTATAAAATCCCATGATATTATAATTATATCTAAAATTCTACAAATAAAATAGGAATATAGCCGAAAAAAGCTTGCATCTCACTTTTCGACATAGTTGGTTTACATCTAAAAACTTTATGTCTTGTATTGGAGTTTAGATTTCCATACATGACTAGGTAAGGGACTACCTCCCGATCAATGTCCTCTAGAGACAAAACATTGGGGTTTAACAAGAATATCTGGCAATCTGACCACACAGAATCGACTACTCATTCAACTTGAGTGTACCGAATATATCATCACCACAGTTGTGATCAGTAACCGTATAAATTCCGAGGCATATAAAAATAAACAACCGATTTCTCTAGATCAAATGATGATATACCCTAATGGGTATGACCCACATAGCCCTGTTGCCTGCACGATTTTAATCATTTCCCGGTTGACGATGCTTGAGGCTACGATTACCTTTTATACATGGCACATCCTTATCTTTGAATGTCACCTCACCATTCCATCAATCACTAATTGACGTCCACAAAAATACAATCTCTGAGTTCCTATGTCTCAAAGAAGGGTGTTATCTAAGTGAAGTCTCCTCCATCACCAAACAGATGTACGTTTGTAAAAATCGACATACGTGATCTAGGAAGCGCAATGTCAGACACCAGTCCATATAAATTGTCCAGGAAAAGGAACAGGAAAAACTGAAGGTACTCTTTACTACATTCTATGGGGATAACCCCTATGATTAGTAATAAGAAGTCCTTGCATCATGCAGAACCCAGAACGTAGGGATTCGTGATTCAAGTTTATTACTGGTAGTTAACCATAGAATCATCAAGCATCCCTTCCTGCTCCTAAGGTTTTCAACTTATAATCATCTCAATACGCGTAAACATCCCTACAATTTCAGTTTTTCGAATGCAAAGTCGGTTCGAAGTGGTTTTGGGTCCAGTTCCAATCCAAATCTCCTCAAACTAACACGTCATAAGTCAAAAAGGATATTCATTTGATAGTCGCTTCTTTAACTATCAACTCAAACAATATAGTTAAGTATGCCAGCAGCTCAGGCCCTTTTAAATTTAACCATTCATTAAAACCCTTTCATCGATCCTTAAAAACTCGATTCCATGTACTTATCTCCATTGTAACTCAAAACCCGTTTTTAAATATAATATCACAAGAATCTAATAACTTTTCATTTAAATACGGTTTTTAAATAATATTCCTTGCATTCAAAAATTCTACTTCCAATTTCAAACACCTTTACTTAATTAGTTTATAAGTAAATACTTTACCAATACCCAAAACCTTAGGTTTAAACCTTTTTTCTACAATTCGTTCACAACTTTGATTTATTACAAAAAACCTGAAACGACCCAAACTCGCCCTTACGGGAAAACTCGGATTGAGTTGAGAACAGGACAAATCAGAACGCAAAAAGAAGAACATTTCATTGTTGTTACAATGATTTACATCAGAGTACAAGGATATAACAAAGTATGAACAGATAATGTACATCATAAAAATATCAAAGATTAAAATACATTACATAGCAGTGGAAAATATAATACATAACAAACCTGGAAAAGATACACAGATACAAAGCTTTCCGAATATAGCTCCAGCTGTAAAACTAGGATCCTGTAAAAAGAAATCTGCGAAAACCAAAACTACTAGCTGCCCGTGCAGAAAATAGGGGCACCCAGAGTTTAGGTAGAAACAATAAACTTCGAGTCATTCATGGGACTGGTGTGAGAACTAAAACAGTAATTTAAAACTTTACTTTAGAAATAAAGTAAATCAAGGGACCACGCCGTATAACGCAGAATGAGTTTTCTCCCAAGAATACCAGTGCATAAAATAGTTTATAAAATTGCGCAATACTTTTCGAAAAATGAAGCTATTATAAGACTCAGGTCCCATCACACAATGCAACGCCAACCGGAGGATAGAGTTTTTCCTTATAATAGCCAAACATGCTTGGTACGTTTTAAAACAAATCATTTTTTTGATATTACTATAAGTGTATAGTGTCAAAAACAACTTCAAATATAAATGTATCAATCATAGCGGCATAGTACCCCATCCTACTATATCGCCATACAAGTTCTACAATTTGAACCGAAATGTCATGTATTGGAAATTGGATTTCATCTATGAGTCGAGGCAAGGGATGGATCCCCACCGATTCGAGACACTCTAGCAAATGCCTCAGGATCCCCCGCAGTGAACCCATGGATGCTTCAGAGTCGGTCCACCCTTACGTTTGTGGATTGATTATTCCTGAACACACATTTCCAGCACCTATCAGACCTATCCATCGGCCCCATAGTGACCGATATATCCGAGATGCCTCGCAATGCATCATCCACATAGGTAAAAAAATATATAAATGTCTGGGATTCATACCATGACACCACCTATAGCTAGAAAAAAACGTCGTGCACTCCCTGTAGTCTGGTCCCGTTTTTGACTCATAACGGGTGTGAGGCAAGCAAATTAACGCTATACACAAAGTTATGCTATTTAAAGTCGTGCTTTGATCATCAACCACAAGACTCCGCTTTTCAACAGAAGCCTTGATCACTACATCTCTGCATGTCACACTGAAAATTCAAGCCATGCGACTGATGTCTATCAATATATAACCTCCAAGCGCGTACGTCTCATAGAAGGGTGTTAAGCAAGAGAATAAATTATATGCCACCAAACAGATATATATTTAATAGAAATCAATGAACACAGAATAAAATCCAATGTCAGATACACATCCATTTACTAGTTCGTTCCGGGTCTGAACGAAACTGGAGGCACCTTATTCCTCGTCCTATATGTCCAATACAGGAGAAAGGCCCTCGCATATCTGGTCGATCTCCAAGTACGTCTGGACGATCACCACTTATTACCTTGTCTTGGGTGTACAGCCCAATCAAGACATTAGTAATCATCCAAACGATATGAAGGACTCCGGTCTTCAACCACCGTCTTCATCGTCGACTTATTATCAAATCAGTTATTCAAAATGGGTATAAACCCGGTCTTTCTGAATAACTCGCGTATCTCATAAACAATTGCTACACAAACACAACATACACCTCATTACAATCTAGAATATTCTTTTATTCAAATATTCTTTTCACAATTTAAACCAAATTAAGGTTTTTCAAACTAGTCGGGATTAGCGAACCTTATCGAAGTAATAATTTGTTTTATTTCCCAATCCCAACCTATTCATCCCATGGAGCAAATCTGGCAATACTCCATATCTAACACCAACGGTGTTATCGGTAAATTTAATTACCATTTCACGTTCAAATCTAATTAAAGATTTAACTATCGCTCGGAGAAAAACTGGTGATACTCCATTTCAATCATTTCCCAAATTTGATAATTTAAATTATCACATTCACATTTCAATCTAATTTAAGATTCAATAAAACTTCTCTTAGTTTTGATCTCATAAACCATTACTCAATGATTATTTCACTTTGGGAAATCACATATGTCACACTAGCAATCTACACCGTACCATTGATTTCTGCCGATATATAACTTCTAATCTCGTACGTCTCAGAGATGGGTGTTAAGCAAGAGAATAAATTCTCCACCACCAAACAAATATATATTTAGCAGAGATCAACAATACAGTTCGAAATACAATGTTAGACATGTAATCCTGTCTTTAACTAGGTTAAAAAATCAATGTCATTTTAAAACACTGTTCACGATAAACCCAAAATCACATTCCATTAACCGTGGAATCTTCACGGAAAACAGATCAATATATATATAATCGATATAAATTTACGTATCCAACCAATAATATAAATGGAATAACGACAAAGCCTTTTAAATTCCATATATATTAACAGTCTTTCTCCACAGAAGCTCACTTCATTTATTACCAAATCGAATTCCATTCAATTCCAATTTAATATATTAAATTGGAAAACTTTACTTTGGAAAATTTCCATTAAATTTTAATAAGAGATTTATAAATTCCAAATCACATTTCACTGTTAATCGGGTTAAAGAACGAATGTCGTTAAAACACAGTTCACAATAATCCCAATTCACATTCCATTTCATTCCAATTACTAGATATAACTGGAAAATCTAATAATCTTAAATAAAGATTTATTCTTTTCACACGGGGTTTAAGAATAGTGTTACTGAAGACACCATTCATGACAAACCCAAAATCCAATTTGATATTAAATATAAGGCTCTAAACAGAAACTATATCGGCTTATATTTAATATCAAATTCTGAAACCAGCACATATCATATGGGGGATAACGATATATACCTATCTTCCAATTTCCTCCACAATATCCGTATAGTCACGGAATCCGATATCGAAATATCCCGAAGATGATATCTATTCAAATCCATTCCAATTTATACATTGGAAAATTCTGGTTAGATTTAAACCATTTACAAATCCAATTTATTTATTTAAATACGTTGGATTATGTTTCTAGTTAATGACTAGTTCATTTCGATAAAAATATATTTTTATCTTTATAAATGTGGAATTTTTCATGCAAAATCTTTCCAAATCATTTATTATGATTTGACACAAATTATTAATATTTTTAGTAATTTTATCAAGAGCCGTACAGTCGGTTTCCAATAATGGCCACCAAACTGCATTCATAGCTACCTTTTCCAAATTTGATTTGGACATAATTCCAAATCCAACCGTTATATTTCAAATCTTTTATATTCTTTTGAAAGATCTTTTCGATACTAAGCCAACGGAATCGGTTTTAGGAGAATCTGACAGTCGGATCTCCTGTAATGTCAATTTGAAGTCAATGGTCGAAATTCGCGAACGGTCGCGGCGCGAAACGTTCTATTCAAGCCATTAATATATATATATATACATATATATATTGTCCAAAACATATTTTATAAGTTCGTTTCAAAAACGATTCCCACTTTCATTTCAATTTTAAGTCAAAATTGAATACTCTTTATCATTATAATATTTAAATGATAATATTTTCAAAATATCAGATTTTGAAATCATTTCCTTTTCGATATCCATTATAAAAATGAATAAAATCGATATAAATATCGTTCGCGTTAAAATGAAGCATATCTAATCAATACAGCTTCACACATTTTAATATTTTCGTGTCCATCCAAAATCAGACATCAAATTCACATTTTAATCCTTTACGGAATATTATTTTAGAATATTCATTCTTTTAAAATATTCGTTCTTTTAAATTATTCATTCTTCCTGGATTGGTGTGACGGCCGGGGGATTTTCGCTCGATCCGAATCAGTCGCTAAACCGATCTAGACCGTTCGAAACTCCTGATCGTTTGAGAACATGACAAAACAGAACACAAACAGAAGAACACTTCATTGTTATACAACAATTTCATCAGAATACAAGAATATACAGAGTATAAATGAATAAATTACATTCTATAAATATCAGAGATTACAATAAATTACATAGCAGTGGAAAATAATACAAAGCACAACTGAATGTGATATACGGATACAGAGCTTTCCGGATATCATTCCAGCTGTAAACCAGGATCCTGTGAATATAAATCTGCAAAACCAAAACTACCAGCTGCCCGTGTAGAAAATAAGGGCACCCAGAGTTTAGGTTAAAACAATAAACTCCAGGTTAGTCATGTGACTGGTGTGAGAACTAAAACAGTTATTTAAAGCTTTACTTTAAAAGAGAGTAATTCAAGGGACCACGCCGTATAACACGGAACGGGTTTCCTCCCAAGAATACCAGTGCATAGAATAAACAACGCAATGCTTTTTCGAAAAATGAAGCTATTATAAGACCCAGGTCCAATCACACAATGCAACGCAAGCCGGAGGATAGGGTTTTACCTTATAACAGCCAAACATTCTTGGTACGTTTAAAACAAATCATTTGATACTATAATAAGTGCATAGTGTCAAAACAGTTTCAATCATAAATATAAATCATAGGCGGCATGAATGTCCCATACCACTATGTCGCCATACTAGTTCTACAATTAAAACTGAAATGCACGTATTGGAAATTGGATTTCCGTCATGAGTCGAGGCAAGGGGCAAGCTCCTCTCCGCTTCGAGACATTCTAGCAAATGCCTCAGGACTACGCACTCTGGGCAACCCTGGAATCGGCTGAGCCGATCCTTACTTACGTTAGAGGATTGGCAATTCCTGAACACACGTTTCCCGGTCCTTACAGACCTATAATCGAGGCGCCTCGCATCCAACAACCACATAGGTGAAAAGTATATAAATGTCAGGGCTGGTAAGTCACTGACACCACCAAAGCTAGAAAGAAACGTCGTGCTCTCTTAGCGGTCCGTATCCCGTTTTTAACTCATACCGAGGTGTGAGGCTCGCGAATTCACGCTATACACAATGCTACGCCACAGAGGCCGTGCTTTGATCATCAACCACAAGACTTTGTTTTTCACCAGAAGCTTTGATTATTGCATCTCAGCGTGCCACACAAGCAATTCATGCCATGCGATTGATATCTATCGATATATAACCTCTAAGCTCGTACGTCTCAGAGAAGGGCGTTAAGCAAGAGAATAAATTCTCTGCCGCCAAACAGATATATATTTAGCAGAAATCATTCAACACAGAATAAAATCCAATGTCAGACACACAATCCATTTACTAGTTCGTTCTGGGTCTGAACGAAACCGGAGGCACTTTCCTCGCATATCCATCCATCTCCAAATACGTCTGGACGACAACCAACTGATTCCCTCATCTTTGGTGTACAGCCCAATCAAGATCATCAGTAATCACCCAAACGATGTGAAGACTTCCGGTCTTCAACCACCGTCTTCATCTTCGACATATCGTCGAATCGGTTATTCAGAATGGGTATAAACCCGGCCTTTCCGAACAACCCGCGTATATTAAGAATATATGAAACATAAACACAACATATGCCTCATTCCAATTCAGAATATCCTTTTATTCACGAAATCACATTTTTAGGGAAAGGTTCCCATTAATTTTATCCAAGATAAATTCTTTGAAATTTATCCTTTAATCTTCCTTTGGATGACATTTCAAACCAAATTATGGTTTTTCTAAACTAGTCGAGATTAGCGAACCACACCGAAGTAATTATTTATTTTATTTTCCAATCCCAACCTATTCATCCCATGAAGCAAAACTGGTAATACTCCACATCTAATACCACAGTGTTATCGGTAAAATTAATTACCATCTCCCGTTCAAATCTAATTAAAGATTTAACTATCGCTTTGGAGCAAAAGTGGTGATACTCCATTCTCGCTCACTTTCTAAATTTGATAATTTAAATTATCAATTCGTATTTCAATTTAATTGCAGATTCATTGAAACTCCTTTACTGGGTTAAAGAACTAGCGTCATTTAAAACACAGTTCACGATATACCCAAATCAATTCTGTTTAAAACCCATTTCAAATCCAGTTTATTTATTTAAAAATAAACGGGTTTAATTTTAGTTCAAAACTAGTTCATTTCGATAAAAATCTATTTTTATCTTTTCCAATATGGAGTTTTTCATCCCAATTTTTCCCAAATCATTTCTTATGATTTTACACAAATTATTACTATTTTTAATAATTTTATCAAGACCCGTACAGTCGATTTCCATCAATGGCCATCGAACTGCACTTACAGCGACCTTTTCCAAATTTGATTTGGACTTATCTCCAAATCCAACCGTTAGATTTCAAATTTCTAATATTCGTTAGAAAGCTCTTTTCGATACGAACCCAACGGTTCCGGTTTTAGGAGAATCTGACGGTCGGATCTCCCGTAATGTCCATTCGAAGTCAATGGTCGAAATTCGCGAACTACCGCGGCGCGGCGCGTTCTATTCAGGCCATTATATTATATATATAATATATATAATATATATTTCGTCGATTTCTATTTAAAACGAATTTTATAAATAGTTTTGAATTCGTTTCAAAAACAATTTCAACCTTTATTTCAAATTCAAATCAAAATTGAATTTCCTATTTTAAATCCTTTTTACTTTCATTTCTATTTGATTTCAATTCAAATCGATTTTAATTCGATTTGAATTCAATTCATTTTCTATTCAATTTGAATTCAATTCGTTTTCTATTCAATTTGAATTCAATTCGTTTTCTATTCAATTTGAATTCAATTCGTTTTCTATTCAATTCATTTCGAAATCGTTTTATATTCAATTCATTTCAAATCGGTTTTATATTCAATTCATTTCAAATTGGTTTTCTATTCGATTCAAATTCAAATTCATTTCAAAATATTCGATTTCGAAATCACCTTTCAATATTCATTTTAAAATGAATAAAATCGATATAAATATCGTTCACGTCAAAATGGCGTTAATCTAATCAACACGGCTTCATATATTTCTATTTTCAAATATTCTATTTCAAATATTTCTATTTCAAATATTTCCTTTTCAAATATTTCTATTTCAAATATTTCGATTTCAAATATTTCCTTTTCAAATATTTCTATTTCCAATATTTCGATTTCAAATATTTTCTTTTCAAATATTTCAATTTCAAATATTTCGTTCAACACATGACTAATCTCAACGGATGAGTACAGTCAACACATGCACCTTTATTTTATAATATTGATAAAGATGTAAATTTTATTATTAAAATATTTCGTTCAACACATGACTAATCTCAACGGGTGAGTACAGTCAACACATGCACCTTTATTTTATAATATTGATAAAGATGTAAATTTTATTATTAAAATATTTCGTTCAACACATGACTAATCTCAACGGGTGAGTACAGTCAACACATGCACCTTTATTTTATAATATTCTTTATTTTCTAAATTGGAATGAGGCCCAATCAATCACCATATACTGTTAATTATATGGATTTTCATACATCACACGTATATAATAGCATTGAAAAATAATCAACCCTCAACCAAAGTGCACTACACCGTATAAGCATCAAATATAGATATCTAACGCTTATAACAGCCTGTCAATCAATCGATCGACATATTTAATCAATTAGGATGAGTGAACTTCAAATTTCATCCCAACACCCGTGTGGGGTTTCAAACAATCAAACACAAATTTTAGTTGTGCAGTTGGGCGATGTGTAAAATTTATCGTCCCAATCAATGTCCTTCAAATAGGTGTACATAAACAAACCGTCCGGTTTGTAAATGAATATTTTATTTTATTCACTTCACGTTAAAAATTATATTTTCAACGATAAACATTTTATTTTAACATATGAATTTCTGTTCAGTTCATTCTTTAAATAAAATGATATTTTTATTTTTCTAACTTATTTTAGAAAATTTCGGCGGCATAACGGCACGATACTAGAAACGGGACGAGGCCTAGCCTTATCCCCGGTCTAGTGAAGGCCCACGCCATTCACACATCAATCATATCAATTTCATTTCACCTAACAATTCAATTCAACCCAAACAATCTAACTAACAACACAGCTAAACAAACAAGTCCATGGTCTGTGGACGATTGTGTCGGGTGCTACTAAACACCGTCTGCATCCTAGTATATATATATAACTAGAAAAAGAAATTGAAAGGTGAGGAATTCTCACCGATAGCTATCCTAACTCCACGGCACTTCATTCATAGAAATCATCGCCATTCTCGCCTTTTTGTCGCTTTCGTTGCCCGTAGCCACTACATATATAAAAAATCATATTTTTACTTCGTTATTCAATATATAAGAATCGAATTTTTACTATGTTATTCAATATATAAAAATCGATTTTTTACTATGCTATATAGATAAAAATTATATTTTCACATCGATGTTCATATAGTAAAGATTATATTTTTATCACGCTATTCTTCATATAAAGATTTCGCCTTTTCAAAAATAAAGATTTCGCCTTTTCAAAAATAAAGATTTCGCCTTTTCAAAAATAATGATTTCGCCTTTTCAAAAATAAAGATTTCGTCTTTTCAAAAATAAAGATTTCTCCTTTTCAAAAATAAATCATTATAAAAATCACATTTTTATTTTTCTACACATATAAAGATGATATTTCTAATATTCCTATCATGTAAAAATTATATTTCTAATTCTCTACATAAACAAAAATCATATTTTTATATCATCTATATAGTAAAGACTATATTTTTAATACTTTAAAAATATAAAAATCATATTTTTAATTGAATAAAAATCTTCTCTACCTCTTCCTTATATAAAAATCATATTTTTATAAATAAAAATATAATCTTTTCTATTCTAAAAATCAAATCTTTATATATACTTTATTTTCAGCTTTTATAAATGCCAATTCATATATAAAAAAAAAAAAACTGATTTTATAAATAAAAATATAATTGAAAACTTACAGTGATTTGCAGAGAGATGGGGTGGGGGGGGGGGGATTTTTGCAGCGTCGCCGAGGTTTGGGGGGGGGGAGATTTTTGCAGAGTCGCCGAGGTTTGGGGGGGGGTATCTGCGGCGCGTCGATTAGGAAAAAAGGGGGGGTGCTGCTTCGCGCGGCGGCGCGATTGGGGGGGGGGGGGGGCTGCTTGCATCGCGCGGCGCCTAGGGGGGGAGGGAACTGTCGCGAGGTCGAGGGGAGGAGGGGCTGTCGCGGAGAAGATGGAGGGAGGGGGAAGTAAGGCGGCGGTCGATCGGCGAGGGTGGTGGAGCGTCGAAGTCTGGGCGGCGCGATTAATTAGGGCATAGGTTTTTTTTCTTTTCGTTTTGAAATGAACGGGGGGGGGGGGGGTCGGCTGATAAAAGGAGAAGGTTATATATTTTTTTATTTAATTATTTAATTCAAAAAGTTGACTTTTACATACGACCTCTAAACGAGGCCCACCGCCTGTCGTCCATAGCGTTTTACCCCCATTCCGAACACAATGGGATATGTATCGTAAGCTGATTCGATCGTTTCGATCGGTTTTTGTCAAAATCAACATATAACTCTATATATTGAATTTGAACGCGCATTTCAATTTACCGGGGTCGCATACTAACTTGAAAAATTCCAGAAAAAAATTTTCTGGCTTCGTATTGACGATACGGTCCTAACAAAACTAGTTTCGTCGAAATCTGAGACCGTTGGAAAAATGGCCATTTTCCAATCGATTAAAATCAACTGAAACTGGTCAAACGCGTTTTCCTTTGTCACGCTCACATATTGATTCAAAAAATTATGAAATTTGGAATCTAGCAATAACTTAACATCACGGACCCAACAAAAGTGGTTTCGTCGAAATCCGAGGTCGTTGGCAAAATTCCCATTTTTAAGGGCTTGAATTCCATAGCGACTATTCAGAATTTTCAACTGCACATATCTTTTGATTCCCGCTATGAAATTTTGATTTTTCGGATTCGTTGGAAAGATATCATCAATTAGATCCTAATGTTTCTGGTTTCACTAAAATCCGGATTGTTTTGCACCCGGTACATTCAATTGAAGTTTGAAATCGAATTATCGAACTACCGCGCCATTTTCAATTCTATTCTATAATTATATATAATTATTTATATTCTAACGATGACGCATATAAATATATACGTTCGAATTATATCTCTACATAAATTTCTCGTCGATATTATTTAAACTAATTCATTTTAAATATATAAAATTCGTTAAAATTACCAAAATAAATATTTTAAACTGGTTCAGAATTTCCGGGTTATTACAATTGGAATCAGACCCAATCAATTACCATATAATGTTAGTTATATGGATTTCATACAACACATGTACACAACAATAATGATACACTGTCAACCATCATCCAGAGTGCATTAAACAATTGCATAAGTATTAAATATAAATAATTAACGCTTACAACAGTCTGTCAACCAATCGATTGACATACAACTAAACAATTGGAATTAGTGTACACCAAATATCAACCCAACACCCGTGTGGGGTTTTAACCAACAATTACTGAATATTATTTGTGAAGTTGGGTGATGTGTAAAATTTACCGTTCTAATCAATGTCAGTTAAATGGGTGTACATAAACAAATCATCCAATTTGTAAATGAATATTTATTTTCATTTCAGGAGAATTTTTGCCGTTCATATATACGTTAAAAATTATTTTTTGACGATAAAATATTTATTTCAACACTTGACTATTTTTTATAGTTCATACAATCAATAAAAATGATATTTTTTATTGTTCAAACATTTTATTCAACACATGAATATTTTTAATAGTTTGTTTACACATTAAAAATGTTATTTTTAACCAACACATTTTTATTTTAGAAAATTCCGGCATTATAACGACGCGATATTAGAACCGGAGTAATGTCTAGCATTACCCCTCTCCGGATACTGGCTCGCGCCATACACATCAATCACAATCAATCCAAACAATTTGACAATCAATTCACAATCAATTTTACAACCACAATCTAAATTTCCACAATACAATCCAAACAAACAATCATGGTTTGTACAATAAAGTAGTGTTAGGAGCTACTAAGCCCTGTCTGCAACCTAGAATATATTTAACTGTAAAATAATTTGAGTGAGAAGGTGTTCTCACTTTGGGATCCACCCCGCAATTCTTTTCAGACATACTGAATTGTTGTTCTGGTTCCAGAATTTGCAGAAGATCTCCAATCTCCACACTGTCTTTTTCTCTAGCTTAAACGCGCCATTCCGGACAACTTTCGCCATGGTCTTTCTTTTGAAAATGCTCCATTTCGCCAGAATTTGTGAAAAGACACTATTTGGACAGCAGACTTTGGATGCGCTTTCTGAACAACTCCACAATCCAAAATATGACTTACGTATACTCAAATCAAAGAGAAAATCGTGCTCTTCGAATTTGGTACTGTGGAGTTTTTGGCCAGAAGCGCTCGGATTGGAAGATACGGGCTCGGGAAGGTTAGGGTGTAAAATGTAAAACTGAAAATTGTTAAAAATCGGATTTTTGGTCGGAGGGGGGCCCAAAGGCGAACTGGGTGGTGGAGGAGGGGCGACGAACATCGCTGGTGGTCGGGGGTGGCTGCAGGTGGTCGGCGGTGATGGCATGGGGTCTGGCGGTTAGGGTTTAGGTGGATTTGGGGCTTTGAGTTCGAATTGGGGAAGGAGGGAGGCGGCGGAGAGATGGTCGGAGGGGAAGGGGGAGATGGAGGGCGGGCGGCTGGGGGAGGCGACGCCGATCGCCTGGAGGGCAGCAGCGGTGGGCTAGGGTTCGTTTTTTTTTCTTTTTTTTTCAAATGAACGACAGGAAGAGAGAATGCGAGGGAGGGTTGACCAATATATAATTATTTAATTTAATTCTTCAAAAAGTTATTTTTTCATTCGAACTCCAATAGAACCCAACGACTGTCGTCCTTAGATAAATACCCCCATTCTGGACACAATGGGATATGTTCGGTAAACCAATTCGACTGTTACGATTAGTTTTCATTAAAATTAAAATATAAATTAATATAATGTTCAAAATTGATTTCAACGTACATTTTAATTTACCGGGGCCACATACTGACTCTAGAAATCCTAGAAAATTAAATCTAGCTATGTTTTGATGATACAGTCCTAACAAAACTAATTTCGTCAAATTTGGAAACCATTTGAAAAATGACCATTTTCCAGTCGATTAAATTCAAACTGAATTTACCAAACTTTTAAATTTACTACGCTCACATATTAATTCCAAAAATTATGAAAATTGGAATCTAGCAATAATTTAACATTTTGGATCCAACAAAAGTTGTTTCATCGAAAACAGAGGTCGTTTGCAAAATGGATATTTTTAAGGGCCGTATATTATATTAAAATATATGTAAATTCCATAGCAACTAGTTTAAATTTTAAACTGGCCATAACTTTCAATTTATATTATGAAATCTAAAATTTTCACATTCGTTAGAAAGATATAATTAAACAGAATCAGATGTTTCGGGTTTTGCTGGAATTCGATTTATTTTGAATTCTATACATTCAATTGAAATTTAAAATCGAATTTTCAAACTACCGCGCCATTTCGGGCTCGTTTTATAATTAAAATAAATTTATACTTTCTAACTTCGATTTAAATAAATTTATAATTGTTATTATTTAAAATAAATCATTCTAAATATTCACTATCCATTAAATTAGCTAAAATAAAATTTTAAATTGGTTCTAAAAATCCGGTTTGTTACAATCTCCCCTACTTAAAATCTTTTCATCCTCGAAAAGGAATGGAGCTGAAAGTTGTTTAACTAACCAACCCAACTTTCATTCTGGCTTTCATTCTTCAACTTTTCGGTTTTTAAGAATTTTCTAATTTCTCAAAAATTTGGCTAACACCTTAAATTTTCAAAAAAATTCGCCATAACCTCCTTTGTACGGGAAGACCTTTAAAACCGCAACTTGCCTCACAGGGCCCTCATCAGTCCAAAAGAAAAGGTAAAAGCCAAGCGGCTCATAAAATCATCGAAACCAATAAATTTAGTAAATATGTACCTATTTGTCGGGCATACAATTTTATTCCTCTTCTAAGCTCCCATGCTATGACCTGTTCAATGTATATACATACACACATATGCAATTCAAATCAATTTTCAATTCAGTTCAATATTTTGATTCAATTTGGCTAAATTTACCTCTCATTCATTTATTGGTTTCATCTATCCAATATTTTATTAATTAAATTAATAATCACACATCACACCAACAATCAATTAGTTGATTAAATTTTCAAATTCATAACATTGATATATATATATATATATATTCAAAATCATGTTTTTGATGCCAATTCACAACAATAACCCTATCAAATTTTGGTTATCACACCAGTCAATTGGAAATATATAGATATCCCACTTTCGAAACTCGAAAATAGATACTGATGATGTTCGGACATCACCAGAATCATTCCTCGGGCGACTAGAGTGTGATTTTATATCTATCCAGTATATTTGAGGCTTCGTATACACGTGGATCAGACATATATTAAAATCTCTATATACCCGATAGTCCAAAATCAATTTAAATTAAAATACTCACATATTTATAATAAGGTTTAAATTTTCAAAATAAAATATGTTTTCAATTTTATTTTAAAAATAACACTCTTTGAAACTCATTCTAGGATAATACTGATCCCATCTCTAACGAGTCATTCTCATTGGATATTTGACAGAACCCGTAACTTCCCCGTAAAGGAAAGCACGAATACTTTGAGAACAACACACAAAAGGACGCATACGGAAGAACATTTCATTGCTATTACAACAATTCCATCAGATACAAGAATATACAGAGTATAAATGATTAAATTACGTTCGACAAATATCAGAGATTACAATAAATTACATAGCAGCGGAAAAATATACAAAACTCAACTAGAAGTGATACACGGATACAGAGCTTTCCGAGCATCGTTCCAGCTGTAAATCAGGACCCTGTGAATATAAATCTGCAAAACCAAAACTACTAGCTGCCCGTGTGGAAAATAGGGGCACCCAGAGTTTAGGTTAAAACAATAAACTCTAGGTCATTCATGGGACTGGTGTGAGAACTAAAACAGTTATTAATCTTGGTTTTAAAGTTAGGTAAATCAAGGGACCACGCCGTATAACACGGAACGGGTTTCCTCCCAAGAATACCAGTGCATAGAACAAACAGCGCAATGCTAAATAAAGAAAAATGAAGCTGTTATAAGACCCAGGTCCCATCACACAATGCAACGCAAGCCGGAGGATAGGGTTTTCCCTTATAACAGCCAAAGCATGCTTGATACGTTTAAAACACATTATTTTGATATTACTATATGTGTATAGTGTCAAAACAATTTCACATCATAAATATCAATCATAGGTGGCATAGGTACCATCTATCATGTCGCCATACTAGTTCTACAATTAAAACCGCAATACACGTATTGGAAATTGGATTCCATCATGAGTCGAGGCAAGGGGCAAGCTCCTCTCCGCGTTCGAGACACTCTAGCAAATGCCTCAGGACCCTACTATGATCCTTGGATCTTCAGGGCCGGTCCTCTCTTACTTTTGAGGATTAGTTATTCCTGAACACACGTTTCCCGGTCCTTACAGACCTATATCCGAGGCGCCTCATATCCAACAACCACACAGGTGAAAAGTATATAAATGTCAGGGCTGGTAGGTCACTGACACCACCCTAGCTAGAAAGAAACGTCGTGCTCTCCCTGCAGTCACTATCCCGTTTTTGACTCATACCGAGGTGTGAGGCTCGCGAATTCACGTTATACACAAAGCTACGCCACACAGGCCGTGCTTTGATCATCAACCACAAGACTTTGCTTTTCAACAGAAGCCTTGATAAATTGCCACTTACGCGTGCCACATTGACAATTCACTCCATGCGACTGATGTCCATCGATATACAACCTCTGAGCTCGTACGTCTCAGAGAAGGGCGTTAAGCAAGAGAATAAATTCTCTGCCGCCAAACAGATGTATATTTAATAGAGATCAATCAACACAGAATAAAATCCTATGTCAGACACACAATCCATTTACAAGTTCGTTCTGGGTCTGAACGAAACCGGAGGCACTTTCCTCGCATATCCATCCATCTCCAAGTACGTCTGGACGATCACCGACTGTTTCCCTCATCTTGGGTGTACAGCCCAATCAAGATCATCAGTAATCACCCAAACGATGTGAAGACTTCCGGTCTTCAACCACCGTCTTCATCTTCGACACCTCGTCGAATCGATTATTCAGAATGGGTATAAACCCGGTCTTTCTGAATAACCCACGTATATAATTAACAAATGTTACACAAACACAACGAACGCCTCATTCCAATTCAGAATATTCTTTTATTCACCAAAATCACATTCTTAGGGAAAGGTTCCCATTAATTTTATCAAAGATAAATTCTTCTAAATTTATTCTTTAATCTTCCTTTGGATATCATTTCAAACTAGTCGGGATTAACGAACCACACCGAAGTAATTATTTATTTTATTTCCCAATCCCAACCTATATATTCCATGGAGCAAAACTGGTGATACTCCATATCTAACACCACGGTGTTATCGGTAAAATTAATTACCATTTCACGTTCAAATCTAATTAAAGATTTAACTATCGCTTTGGAGCAAAACTGGTGATGCTCCATTCTCGATCACCTTTCAGATTTGATAATTTAAATTATCAATTCACATTTTAATCTAATTAAAGATTCATTAAAACTCCACTTAGTTTTAATCTTTTCAAAAATCAACATCCTGCCTTTAACTGGGTTAAAGAACCAATGTCATCTAAAACACGATTCACGATAAACCCAAATCACATTTGATATTAAATACAAGGCTCTGAATAGAAAATATATCGGCTTATATTCAATATCAAATTCTGAAACCAACATATATCGTATTGGAAATAACGATATAAAATATATCTTTCAAATTCCCAAAACAATATCTGTATAGTCACGAAATCCAACATCGAAATATCCCGAAGATAATTTCGATTCAACTCCAGTCCAATCCACGTATTGGGAATATTGATTATTTTTAAAATCACTTTCAAATTCAATTTATTTATTTCAAAAATAAATTGATTTTAATTCCAGTTCAAAACTAGTTCATTTCGATAAAATCTATTTTTACCTTCTAATGTGGAATTTTCTAGCCCAATTCTTTCCAATTCACATATTATAATTTTACACAAATTATCGATATTTTTAATAATTTTATCAAGGCCCGTACAGTCGATTTCCAACAACGGCCATCGAACTGCACCTACAGCGACCTTTTTCGAATTTGATTTGGACATAATTCCAAATCCAACCGTTAGATTTCAAATTTCTAACATTTATTGGAAAGCTCTTTTCGATACGAACCCAACGGTTCCGGTTTTAGGAGAATCCGACGGTCGGATCTCCCGCAATGTCCGTTTGAAATAAATGGTCGAAATTCACGAACTGCCGCGGCGCGGCGCGTTCTATTCAGGCCATTATATTATATATATAATATATATTTCGTCGATTTCTATTTAAAACGAATTTTATAAATCGTTTTAAATTTGTTTCTAAAACAATTCAACTTCTATATTCAATTCAAATCAAAATTGAATTCTTCTTTATAAATCCGTTTTAAAATTCATTTCTATTCAATTCGAATTTCAATTCAATTTGAATTCATTCCAATTCGCTTTTAATTCAATTTGAATTCGTTTTCAATTCATTTCGAAATCGTTTTCAATTCAGTTCATTTCGAAATCGTTTTCAATTCAATTCATTTCGAAATCGTTTTCAATTCAATTCATTTCGAAATCGTTTTCAATTCAATTCATTTCATTTTAAATCGTTTTCAATTCAATTCATTTTAAATTTCAATTTCAAAATATTTAATTTCGAAATCACTTTTCAATATTCATTATACAACGAATAAAATCGATATAAATATCGTTCACGTCAAAATGGCGCAAAACTAATCAACACGGCTTTATATTTTTCACAACTTCTTTATTTCATTCAACAAATGAATATTTATCCCATTCAACACATGAATCTATATTTTTTTCAACCCACGACTAATCTCAACCCATGAGTACTGTCAACACATCACTATTTTTGTTATGTAAAATATTTTATAAAACTATGGTATCTATCGTTTGATTTTCAATTAGACTTCTACTGGGAAGTAGTTCTAATTTTAAATATGATAAAGATGTAAATTTTATTATATAAAATATTTCACTCAACGCATGAACATCGTCAACACATGACTATTTTTATATTCAACACATGAATTTTCTTTTATAATATTCATTATTTTCCCGATTGGAATGAGGCCCAATCAATCACCATATAATGTTAATTATACGGATTCCATACAACACATGTATATAATAGCAATAATAAACAATCAACCATCATCCAAAGTGCACCACACTGTATAAGCATCAAATATAGATATCTAACGCTTATAACAGCCTGTCAATCAATCGATCGACATATTTAATCAATCAAGATGAGTGAACTTCGAATTTCATCCCAACACCCGTGTGGGGTTTCAAACAATCAAACACAGATTTTATTTGTGCAGTTGGGCGACGTGTAAAATTTATCGACCCAATCGATATCAGTCAAATCAGTGTATATAAACAAATCGGCCGATTTGTTTATAAATATTCATTTATCCATTTTCACGTTAAAAATTACATTTTTAACGATAAAACATTTTATTTTAACACCTGAATTTCTATTCAGTTCATTTATTCAATAAAATGATATTTTTATTTTTCTAACATATTTTAGAAAATTTCGGCTGCATAACGGCATGATACTAGAAACGGGATAAGGCCTAGCCTTGTCCCCGGTCTAATAATGGCCACCGCCATACCCATATCAATCAAATCACTTTCGTTATGCAAACCACAAAATTTGGAGTAAGAGTCTAACCTAGCCTTACTTCTTCGCCTTATAACGGCGCACGTCTAATCCTAACCAATTTATCGATTCGATTTTCCACACCACAAACCACATTCAAACCAATATCGCAATCAATCACCAAACAGCCAAACAAACAAGTCCATGGTCTGTGGACGATTGTGTCGGGTGCTACTAAACACCGTCTGCATCCTAGTATATATATAACTAGAAATAAAAGTTTAGAGTGAGAAGTTCTCACCGAAAGCTATCCAATACCACAACACTCCTATTGTAGAGATCTTCGTCGTTCTCGCCTTTTCTTCCCTCTTCGTTGCCCTTAGTCACTACATATATAAAAATCACACATTTTTATATTTTGATGTCTTTAAAATAAAAGTCACATTTTTATTTGTTTACTTTCAATTTAAAAATCATATTTTTATAATCACCTCATATATATAAAAATCGAATTTTTACTATGCGATTCAATATATAAAAATCGAATTTTTACTATGCTATTCAATATATAAAAATTGAATTTTTACGACGATGTTATATAGATAAAGATTATATTTTTATAACGCTATTCTCTATATAAAGATTTCGCCCTTTCATAAATAAAGTTTTCGCCTTTATAAAAATAAAGTTTTCGCCTTTATAAAAATAAAGTTTTCGCCTTTTCTATTATTAAAATATCGTCTTTTTATTTTTAAAGATTTTACCTTTTCAATTCCATCCCTATAGAAATCGCATTTTATTTTGCTACCTATAAAAAGATGATATTTTTAATATTCCTAACATGTAAAAATTATATTTTTAATTCCTTAAAAATATAAAAATCATATTTTTACATCTTATATATATTAAAGATTATATTTTTAATGCTCTACTAAAATAAAAACCATATTTTTATTATGCTAAAAATATAAAAATCATATTTTCTATAACACTTTTTAATTAAACTAAGCTAAGCATTTAAAGTAAATTAAAATAAAAAGCTTACAGCGCTTTCTAGGGGAAGAAGAGGGTTTGTCGTGGCCAGAGGGGGTGGAGGGAAGAAGAGGGCGTCGGCGGCAGGCTTCGAGGGGGGCGCGGTGGCTCAGGGAGGTGCGGCAGTGGTCCAGGCGGCGGAAGGGTTCGCGGTGGGTTAGGGTAAAAGGGGCGTCGGGTTTTTGGGTAGAGGGGGGCTCGGTTGCGTCAGGGGAGGGGAAGAAGGAAGGAGGAAGAAGAGGAGGGGGTGCGCCGCCTCTGGCGCGGCGGTGGCCCATCGGGGGGGGGGGGGGGGGTGATGCGGCTAGGAGGCGTCGCGGTTCATCGGGGAGGGGCGGCGGCGGCTTCCCTCCCCCGTCGCTCTCGTTTTTTTTTTTTTTTTTTTTTTTTGAATCGAACGAATGATAGAAGGGGGGCGCCAGAACGAGATAAAAGGGGGAGAGTTTTATTTATTTTTTATTATTTTATTTTTTTTTATTTAATTTAAAAAGTTGACTTTTACAAACGAACTCGAAACGAGGCCCACCGCCTGTCGTCCATAGCGTTTTACCCCCATTCCGAACACAATGGGATATTTATCGTATGCTGATTCTATCATTTCGAACAGTTTCTGTTGAATTTAAAATATAATTCTTTATATATTCAATTTAAACGTACATTTCAATTTACGGGGGTCACATACTAACTCTAAAAATTCTCGAAAAATATTTTCTAGCTTCGTATTGACGATACGGTCCTAACAAAACTAGTTTCGTCGAATTCTGAGACCGTTGGAAAAATGGCCATTTTCCAGTCGATTAAAATCAACTGAAACTGGTCAAACGCGTTTTCCTTTGCCACGCTCACATATTGATTCGAAAAATTATGAAATTTGAAACCTGGCAATAATTTGACACTGCGGATCCAACAAAAGTGGTTTCGTCGAAATCCGAGGTCATTTGCAAAATGTCCATTTTTAAGGGCCTAAATTCCATAGCGACTATTCAGAATTTTCAACTGGACATATCTATTGATTCCCGCTATGAAATCTCGATTTTTCGGATTCGTTGGAAAGATATCATCAATTAGATCCTAATGTTTTTGGTTTCACTAAAATCCGGATTGTTTTGCACCCGGTACATTCAATTGAAGTTTGAAATCGAATTATCGAACTACCGCGCCATTTTCAATTCTATTTATAATTATATATAAATATTATATTCTAACGACGACGCATATAATATATACGTCGAATTATATTCAAAATAAATTTCTCGTCGATATTATTTAAAATAATCTATTTTAAATATTCAAAATTCACTAAAATTGCCAAAATAAAAATTTCAAACTGGCTCGCATTTTACGGGTTATTACAATATTACTAATCCAATCTCTGATGAATTCTTTCGTTTGGTTCTAACATGTCTTGTTCTCGAGCTTTGTAAACCAAAGCTCTGATAACACAATGAAACGACCCAAACTCGCCCTTACGGGAAAGCCCGGATTGAGTTGAGAACAGGACAAATCAGAACGCAAACAGAAGAACATTTCATTGTTGTTGCAACGATTTACATAAGAGTACAAGAATATAACAGAGTATGAACAGATAATATACATCAGAAAAATATCAGAGAATAAAATACATTACATTGCAGCGGAAACTATAATACATAACACAACTAGAAGAGATACACGGATACAAAGCTTTCTGAATATAGCTGCAGCTGTAAAACTAGGATCCTGTAAAAGGAATTTTGCGAAAACCAAAACTACTAGCTGCCCGTGCGAAAAATAGGGACACCCAGAGTTTAGGTAGAAACAATAAACTCTGAGTCAGTTCTGGGACTGGTGTGAGAACTAAAACAGTTATTTAAAACTTTACTTTAGAAATAAAGTAAATCAAGGGACCACGCCGTATAACACGGAGTGAGTTTTCTTCCAAGAATACCGGTGCATAGAACAATTTATAAATAGCACAATGCTTTTCGAAAAATGAAGCTATTATAAAACTCAGGTCCCATCACACAATGCAACACAAGCCGAAGGATAGAGTTTTCCCTTATAATAGCCGAACATGCTTGGTACGTTTTAAAACAAATCATTTTTTTGATATTACTGTAAATGTATAGTGTCAAAAACAACTTCAAATATAAATGTATCAATCATAAACGGCATAGTATCCCATTCTACTATGTCGCCATACTAATTCTGCAATTAAAACCGAAATGTCACGTATTGGAAATTGGATTCCATCAATGAGTCGAGGCAAGGGATGGCTCCTTACCAATTTGAGACACTCGAGCAAATGCCTCAGGATCCCCCATAGTGAACCCTTGGATGCTTCATGGTCGGTCCACCCTTACATTTGTGGATTGGTTATTCTTGAACACACATTTCCCGGTCCTATCAGATCTATCCATCGGCCCCGTAGTGACCGATATATCCGAGACGCCTCGCAATCCATCATACACACAGGTAAAAAAATATAAATGTCTAAGCTCCATACCATGACATCACCCATAGCTAGAAAGAAACGTCGTGCACTCCCTGCAGTCCGATCCCGTTTTTGAATCTTAACGGGTGTGAGGCTCACGAATTAATGTTATACACAAAGCTATACTATTTAAAGCCCTGCTTTGATCATCAACCACAAGACTCCACTTTTCAATAGAAGCCTTGATAACTGCATCTCTGCATGTCACACTGAAAATTCATGCCATGCGACTGATGTCTATCAATATATAACCTCTAAGATCGTACGTCTCAGAGAAGGATGTTAAGCAAGAGAATAAATTCTTCGCCACCAAACAAATATATATTTAATAGAAATCAATCAACACAGAATAAAATCCAATGTCAGACACATATCCATTTTCTAGTTCGTTCTGGGTCTAAATGAAACCAGAGGCACCTTAGTCCTTGTCCCATATGTCTAATACAGGAGACATGTCCTTACTTATTCGGTCGATCTCCAAGTACGTCTGGACGATCACCACTTATTACCTTGTCTTGGGTCTACAGCCAAATCAAGACATCAGTAATCATCCAAACGATGTGAAGAACTCTAGTATTCAACCACTGTCTTCATCGTCGACTTATCGTCAAATCAGATATTCAGAATGGGTATAAACCAGGTCTTTCCAATTAAATCGCGTATCTCATAAACAAGTGATACATAGACACAACATACGCCTCATTCCAATTCAGAATATTCTTTTATTCAAATATTCTTTCACAATTTAAACCAAATTAAGGTTTTCCAAACTAGTTGGGATTAGCGAACCTTATCGAAGTAATCATTTATTTTATTTCCCAATCCCAACCTATTCATCCCATGGAACAAAACTGACATTACTCCATATCTAACACCAATGGTGCTATCGGTAAATTTAATTACCGTTTTACATTCAAATCTAATTAAATATTTAACTATCGTTAGGAGCATTCACATTTCAACTAATTTAAGATTCATTAAAACTCCACTTAGTTTTAATCTCATAAATCATCACTCAATGATTATTTAACTTTGGGAAATCAAGCATGTCACATTGGCAGTCGACACCGTACCATTGATTTTTGCCGATATATAACCTTTAAGCCCATACGTCTCAGAGAAGGATGTTAAGCAAGAGAAAAAATTCTCCCCACCAAACAGACATATATTTAGCAGAGATCAACAATACAGTTCGAAATACAATGTTAGACATGTAATCCTGTCTTTAACTAGGTTAAAGAATCAATGTCATTTTAAAACACAGTTCACGATAAACCCGAAATCACATTCCATTAACCGTGGAATCTTCATGGAAAACAGATCAATATATATAATCGATATAAATTTCCGTATCTAACCAATAATATAAATGGAATAACGACAAAGCCTTTTAAATTCCATATATATTAACAGTCTTCCTTCACAGAAGCTCACTTCGATTATTACCAAATCGAATTCCATTCAATTCCAATTTAATATATTAAATTGGAAAACTTTACTTTGGAAAATTTCCATTTAACCTTAATAAGAGATTTATAAATTCCAAATCACATTTCACTACTAATCGGGTTAAAGAACAAATGTCTTTAAAACACAGTTCACAATAAACCCAATTCACATTCCATTTCATTCCAATTACTAAATGTAACTGGAAACTGTAATAATCCTAATTAAAAGATTTATTCTTTCACACGGGGTTTAAGAATAGTCTTACTGAAGATACCATTCACGACAAACCCAAAATCCAATCTGATGTTAAATATAAGGCTCTAAACAGAAATTATATCGGCTTATATTCAATATCAAATTATGAAAGCAGAACATATCGTATGGAGAATAACGATATATATCTATCTTCCAAATTCTTCCATAATATCCGTGTAGTCACGGAATCCGATATCGAAATATCCCGAAGATGATTTCTATTCAAATCCATTCCAATTTATACATTGGAAAATTCTGGTTAGATTAAAACCATTCACAAATCCAATTTATTTATTTAAAAACGTTTGGTTATCTTTCTGGTTAATACTAGATCATTTTGATAATAATATTTTTTTATCTTTACAAACGTGGAATTTTTCATGCAAATTCTTTCCAAATCATTTATTATGATTTTACACAAATTACTAATATTTTTAATAATTTTATCAAGGCCCATACAGTCGGTTTCTAATAACGGCCACCCAACTGCATACATAGCGATCTTTTCCAAATTTGATTTGGACATAATGCCAAATCCAACCATTAGATTTCAAATCTCTTATAATCATTGGAAAGATCTTTTCGATAAGAACCCACCAGATCCAGTTTTAGAAGAATCCAACAGTCGGATCTCCCATAATGTCAATTTGAAGTCAATGGTTGAAATTCGCGAACGGTCGCGGCGGGAAACGTTCTATTCAATCCATTAATATATATATATATAATATTTCATTCAAAACATATTTTATAAATTCGTTTTAAAAACAATTCCCTCTTTCATTTCAATTTTAAGTCCAAATTGATTACTCTTTATCATTATAATATTTAAATGATAATATTTTCGAAATATCAGATTTTGAAATCATTTCCTTTTCGATATTCATTATAAAAATGAATAAAATCGATATAAATATCATTCGTGTTAAAATAGCGCATATCTAATCAATATGGATTCACACATTTTAATATTTTCATGTCCATCAAAAACCGGACATCAAATTCACATTTTAATCCTTTATGGAATATTATTTAAAAATATTCATTCTTCTAAAATATTCTTTGTAACAACTTGAATTCCGACAGACCGATTTTTTTTCAGAATTCCAAACCATCAAAACTCGGATTGGTTTGCTCTGGTATCCTACAGAAAAGACAAAGACATAAAACATGTCAGAGCTCAGAAAATATCTCACAGTGGAATGGATAAAATATAATATAGTCAAAATATAGCCTTATCATATTAATAATACTGCCTAACCAGTATCTAAGGCTATCATGTCTCTGCTACAAATCTAACCAGCGAGTATGTTATGAGGAGGTGGTCAGAACACATGTTCTGGTGACTGGATTTAAATTATACACTTTGGATAACACTACATATACCGTCCAATCATATTTTCTTATTAATTAGGTTACTTGGGTTAAAACAGCACTCAAGGCTTACACACACGTCGTACCCATTTACTTCCCAGTAGATTATCCTAATACAGTATATACGTAGCTACCCCCAATATTAAGGCACACCCCATGGTACCCCACTCGCATGGTCTCCACTGTAACACCATCGAAATATATGCAGTCCCTCATCCTACGCTGTAGTGACGTACGGATAACAATATTACGTCCCGCATATATCTGTCATTACTATGCTACACAATATACGAACTACCTCCTTTGTTCGAAACATAATTCATATCGGAGTAATGCCCTCGAGTCCACGATACACCACCCAAAGCCTACATGCATGTGTCAAGACGGTCCAACCATACGTATCTTCAATTGTAGCTCGATGCCTCAATCACACGTCCTTTAATGTGCACCGAGTTCCATGGCAGGGCGATGCAAGAACCACGGAACTCGGTCCGAAGCTTTTCCATATCTGTACAGGCACGTCTTTATGAGCCTCTATATACAGATATACCTAGGGTCTGTTTTCACGGTGCCTATGGTCCCACGTCGGCCCCTCCCTCAATTAGTAAAGACTGCAAGAGCTAAACAACTGCCCCTAAGAAAAACAATCTAAACATCCATTTGGCGTCTTCCCTCAACCACCGTACCCCGATAGTGAAAGGTGAATGGTCTATTGGTTTTAGCTCTAGTCTTTTCGCATCCTAGTGGTTGCCGACGACAGGTATCCGACGATCTACTATTCTTGTTGGTCGTGACCCTTCGCCTCCCCATCAAGGCAACCGCCGAATCACCCTAGTGTCACCGCGTCACAGCATTCTGACTGTATAGCTAGTTCTGCAGTCAAGGCCCACCCGCCTAGTAGTTACGCGCAGACCCAACCTCTTTGAGCACAACCTAAACATCTGCCACTACACAGGGGACTACTAGGAGCACCTTACGTATCTCAGGAAGCTGCGTGCTTCCCCTTCCAGTCCTTCGGAGCCAACAGAATAATCAGATGAATATGCGCTCCCCTAGTGCCTTATAACACCACGATGATCTACCCCATTGGGTTATTCACCCTCAAACGTACGGACTGGTCCAAGCGCCTCATTTTAATATGTTATTAAACCCTATGTCTAAACATTCTTTTACGCACTTGCCTTACCTCACCAGGTATCCATTTAACTTGGTTATTCCCATTCATATTGAATACTTAATCAAGTTACCAAGTTCCTCTTGCTTATTAATTTTGGTTATATAACTTAACCCATTTAATTTTATTAATAAGCCCACAACATGTTATTCTCTAGATTGCGGCCTAAGGTATGTAATCCACAATCTCTTTTACATTCTTGTTTGATTTCATCTTCACAATAACATGTTTACTTAATATGTAATTAAGTATATCTCATTTCACATGTTTAACATGTCAGTCATTATTTATGATTAAATCTAACTTATTTCATAAGTTTTCCTCTTTTTTCCTCATTTAATCATAATCCCATTTTACACCATTACTACAACTTATCGTTGTTTACTTATTAACTAAGGCCAATTAATAAGTTTCTCTACCCATTTATTGTAACCTGTGTTATAATTTCCCCTTATTCCTAGGAAAGTCTAATCATGTTATTCTTATCAGCGGATTTCAATCTTTTAAGTACAACTTCTTATATTTTATATATTTCCCCTCTTCTCTCAACTAGTTTTAGGTTTTTTTCCCCATTTAAAGATCACTTAATTTGAAATTAAGTGTCCCTTATCTCATTTCACCAGTTATCCCATTTCCTTAGTAGTTTATTACAACCTAAGTTATAATCTTCACTTGTCACTAGGACAAGTCTACCTATTATACAACATTTTTCATCAATGTTATTTATTTATAATAGGTGATTATCATTCCACTTTTAAACCGTTTTCTTTTACTGTTGTATTTCAATATTCTTCATTCACTGTAATATATGTTCCTTATTTTAATTAAGGAAAACACTTCATGCACCTTATCAGTTTGATAGAAGGAATCAGTGATTTATTTTCATAACATATTCCCATCTAAATCCGTGGTAGCAAGTAATTTCTTTATTTTTATTAATTAAGGAAAACACTTCGTGTACCTTATCAGTTTGATAGAAGGAATCATTGATTTATTTTCATAACGTATTCCCATCTAAATCTATGGTAGCAAGTAATTTCTTTATTTTTCTTACTTTATTTACTGTGGTTTACTTGCAACCACGTTCTCAGAAATAGGTCATTTAGGGCAATACATCACTTTTACTTCGTATCACACTAACTCAGTTTATTACATCCCTTCCTATCTTATTTTCTGAATTAGACATTTAATTACCATCATTGTCATTTATTCATATCTTGTTATATACATATATTTATATATATAAGCACTAGACCTCTCACATTAAGCCTACACTTGTGGACGCTGGATTTGCCGGGCGGGTCCGGGCAGAATTCTACCACAAGTTGACTTAACTTCATGTCTTAGCACTATTACATGTTTTTAATTTTTGCACTTAGACCCCTCACATTAGATTTACCACTTGTGAATGCTGGATATGCCGGGCGGTTCCGGGCAGACTTCTTTCATAAGTGCAATCTAACCTCGTGTCTAAGACAGTTACAGTGTCAAATTACTGTGAATCTAGGCATGTTCGTCCTTTAACAATTATTTCCATTTCAAGAAAATTTTAGACATATTATCCTTTTTTACTGTAATCTAGTTTACAGTAATTTTACAGGTCATCCAATTTTGCCTATATTTTGTCGCATGTCCTTTTTAGCATATGTTTAATTCTATTTTGACATGTAAACATTCAATCGGGTAATTATTTAAATCCAACAAGTTAAACATGTCGTTTACTCAATAATATGCCCCAAGTGAATCATATAATTATAATGACAGTAATCATTGCCCATATTCTAACAAGTTTATTCAACATGTAATCATTATAATACTTTAACTGATTCAACGTATGAATTATTTATATTAACATCTCAGCTTGTTATAACAATAATTTATAATTAATCTGGCAATTTCATAATTTATAAAAAGGGGAATGCTAAATAATAATCGTAATATTATCTAAAGGCTATAGCTTAGACCCACTCACCTTCTATGCTTTCCCTAATTCTGAATCTGATCCAATTTTAGCATCCATGGTTTTTCCCCTTTGATTTGATTTGAAACCTAATAACCGTCGATTGGTTGTTTTCATTAAAAGAGAAGGGAAAGAAAGAGTAAGAGTTTCAACGTAGCCTCCGAATTGTGAGGTTTAGGGTTAGGTCTAAGGTCTTATTTATAGGTATATTGGAGCAATCAGGACCCTCAGATTTGACCAAAAACCATCAGAATCGTCAAAAACTAAAAAAACCCTAATCTATCAAAATCTGCCGCAGGGGGGTCGACCCCTCCCCTCTTGAAGGGTTCAACCCCCCTTCATGTGGGTCGACACCCCTTTAGGGGGTCGACCCCCTTGAAGGGTCGACACCGCTGGGCGGGAAATCTGTCGCTTTCTGAAATTTTGAATTTTGAACCGATTTTCAAAATTCTGGACCTATTTTTGAATTTCTGAACCGTATATATATATATATTCCTCCTACGCGTATACAAACTTCAAACCTTAATAACTTCTTCATACGGTGTTCGATTTACGCAAACCTGGTGTCTATTTTGACCAGAATTTTGAGACGAACGCAATGGCGTAGTCCGTTTTACTTGATTCTGAATATTTAATTTAGTTATTCTTATTTTATTATCTTAAGTTAAAAATGCGGGGTGTTACATTCTCCCACCCTTAGGAAATTTCGTCCCCGAAATTTGATAAGGGTAAAAATCAATTAACCCCTCACATAATATACGGCCATCATGTGTGAATCCAATTTTTGCAAACATCGTGCACTTGTGCAAAGTGAAATACAACATAATAGTGCATGTATGCCTAAGTGGTACCTCCTATGTGTATGCAAATTTCTCAAAAATCTTTTCAAAATATGATGCTCACATCCTAAATATACTGGCAGTTTTACATGAATGCAATATTTTGAAAATCAAAAAGCTTTTTCTTTCAAATTTTCCCACACTCTTACTGAGTAGAAGCGTGGTTCATCCAATTGTTGCATCCATAATCCTACTAACCAACTTTATTCTTCGAATTTCAGAAAAATCTAATTTTCAATTTCTTATGTTACAAAAGGTGGAAAGCGGAAAATTTCACATCTTCCGTTTTTCTTTTATATACCTTTTTTTTCAACCGTACTTGGATTTTATGAAACTATTATAAAGATTCCCTATTTTCCTATCCAAGTACAGTCCACATAAGAAAATTTTCTTTATTACTGATTTTCTTTTCATCTTATCTTGGAAAATTTTCATTCTTATCCATCTTTTCTCATAATTTTCCATTTTTGTTGCTTTACTGAATTTGTTGTGTCCTTTCTAGTTGTACCTTTTCTCTTTCCTTAGCTTTTTTAATCATCTTATCTTAGTTTAAATTTAAATAAACCTTTTTGTCCTTCAACTAAAACAGGAGAACAAACACCTTACACAGCTACTACTAAAGGCCAAGAATCTCGGGACTATGTCCCCCTCAGTCAGGCAAGTCCAAACTATGGGATCCACTGCAGGTTTAGGTGTTACCCTAACTACCCAACAAGAACAAAATAACGGAACGATCACAACTGAAATGCAATAAGGGGTTTTACCACTAACATGGAAATTAGCAACAAGATCTAAACACTTACTTGCCCTTTACTATCTAGTAGTCATTACTAACTCCAGCTGTGTACCAATAATTATTTCAAGCAACACCCTAGGCTTTTCAATGCTTATGCATTCTACGGGAATTCATTATTATTCCAAGGTAATTCTCGCTATTTGCTTCACAGCCTCAAAACTTTTCCCGTCTTTCATAGGCACTAATCCTTACCTACTCCATACTTTAAAAACACGGTTTGGCCCTTTTTCATTTAAATTTCCTTCCAAAAATTAAAAGTGTCAAAACTTTATTTTCCTCAAGAAAACATTCTTTTGCCAAACCATAAAAACATGTCATCTAAAAATAATAATGTAAATCATCATTTCTTTTCCAATCACAAAACTGGAGTAGATATAGATAACTATTTTCTCAATCGGGTTTATGACTAGTTCTTACCTATAAGGTCGGTTTAGTCTCTTACTACAAGGCGCCAACATCCACTCTATTCTTATTTCTACAACTTATTTTGTCCACCCAACAAAATTATCTTGCTAAAATAATTTATCAAAAAGGGTTGTCAAAAGAATAGAGACTTCAAAACTTTCTTTATTAAAAATTCTTGTATGAAATGTAACAAGAAAAACTAGCGAGTTATACTTGCTCTATAATATGCAACTTTTACTGAGAGAATTTTACTTTAAAACTCAATATGTGTACTTCTTTACATAATTTTAAATTATAACTTTTAAGATTAAGACTTGAAAACAACATAAACCTTTTTTTCCCTAACTTTTACAATTTCAAGTTCTTAAAAGTTAACAATGGGGTTAGACTCAAAGCGGGTTTCCAATTTTCTAGGCTTTCCTAGACTCTTCCCGACGTCAATTCTATCAACTATATATATACCTAATCCATTTTCTCTTTTTAACCTTTTTCCAATCTATAAGGTTTTCAAGCCCTCTAACCCAAATACTACTCATATGGGATTCACCTTCCTTCCATAAATACATTGTACACTTTCCATCCTAATTGCCAAAGGGTCTTAGATTTCCATATTCCTTTCTTTAGTGTACAAAACAAACATCCCATTTATTACCATATTATACTCTTTCTATTTAGTGGGTTCCTCTATGGATCTAGGTATATATATATATATAATATATTTATCTTTTTCTTAAAATACAAATACGTTCACTAACTATTTATACAGGAATCCTAAACCTAAGCTCTGATACCAAATGTAGCAACCCGAATTCCAACAGACCGATTTTTTTTCAAAATTCCAATCTATCGAAACTCAGATTGGTTTGCTTTGGTATCCTGCAGAAAAGACAAAGACATAAAACATGTCAGAGCTCAGAAAATATCTCACAGTGGAATGGATAAAATATAATATAGTCAAAATATAGCCTTACCGTATTAGTAATACTGCTAACTAGTATCCAAGGCTATCATGTCTCTGCCACAAATCTAACCTATGAGTATGTTATGAGGAGGGGTCAGAACACATGTTCTGGTGACTAGATTTAAATTATACACTTTGGATAACACTACATATACCGCCCAATCATATTTTCTTATTATTAGGTTACTTGGGTTAACAGCACTCAAGGCTTACACACACGTCGTACCCATTTACTTCCCAGTAGATTAACCTAATACAATATATATGTAGCTACCCCAATATTAAGGTACACCCCATGGTATCCAACTCACACAGTCTCCACCGTAACACCATCGAAATATACGCAGTCCCTCATCCTACGCCGTAGTGACATACGAATAACAATATTACATTCCGCATATATCTGTCGTTACTACGCTATGCAACTTACGGACTTCCACCTTTATTCGATACAGGATTCATACCGGAGTAATGCCCTCAAGTCTACGATACACCACCCAGAGTCGACATGCATGTATCTAGACTGTCCACCAAACGTATCTTCAATTGTAGCTCGATGCCTCAATCGCACATCCTCTAATGTGCACCGAGTTGCATGGCAGGGCGATGCAAGAAACATAGAACTCGATCGGGAGCTTTTCCATATCTGTACAGGCCCGTCTTTAAGAGCCTCTATATACAGATATACCAAGGGTCTGTTTTCATGGTGGCTATGGCCCCACCTCGGCCCCTCCCTCAACTAGTAAAGACTACAATAGCTAAACGACTGCCCCTAAGAAAAACAATCTAAACATCCATTTGGCGTCTTCCCTCAACCACCGTACCCCGATAGTGAAAGGTGAATGGTCAATTGGTTTTAGCTCTAGTCTTTTTGCATCCCACTGGCTACCGATGACGGGTATCCGACGATCTACTATCCTTATGGTCGTGACTGTTCGCCTCCCCGTTGAGGCAACCGCCGAATCACCCTAGTGTCACTGCATCACAGCATTCTGACTGCAAAACTACTTCTATAGTCAAGGCCCGCCCACCTAATAGTTACACACAGACCCAACCTTTGCGAGCACAACCTAAACACCTGCCACTGCACAGGGGACTACTAGGAGCACCTTACGTATCTCAGGAAGCCGTGTGCTTCCCCTTCCAGTCCTTCGTAGCCAACAAAAAAAATTAGATGAATATGCGCTCCCCTCATGCCTTATAACACCACGATGATCTACCCCATTGGGTTATTCACCCTCAAACGTACGAACTTGTCCAAGCGCCTCACTTTAATATGTTGTTAGACTCTATGTCTAAACATTCTTTTACGCGCTTGCCTTACCTTACTAGGTTTCCATTTAACTTGGTTATTCCCATTCATTTTGAATTCTTAATCAAGTTACCATGTTCCTCTTGCTTATTAATTTTGGTTATATAACTTAACCCATTTAAGTTTATTAATAAGCCCACAACATGTTATTCTCTAGATTTCAAATCTCTTATATTCATCGGAATGCTCTTTCCGGTACGAACCCAATGGTTCCGGTTTTAGGAGAATCCGACAGTCGGATCTCCTGTAATGTCAATTTGAAGTCAACGGTCGAGATTCGCGAATGGTCGCGGCGCGAAACGTTCTATTCAAGCCATTAATATATATATAACATATATTTCGTTCAAAACGTATTTTATATATTCGTTTTAAAAGCGATTCCCACTTTCAATTCAATTTTAAGTCAAAATTGAATACTATTTATCATTATAATATTTAAATGATAATATTTTCAAAATATCAGATTTTGAAATCATTTTCTTTTCGATATTCATTATGAAAATGGATAAAATCGGTATAAATATCATTCACATTAAAATGGTGCATATCTAATTAATACGGCTTCACACATTTTAATATTTTCATGTCCATCCAAAATCGAACATCAAATTCACATTTTAATCCTTTACGGAATATTCTTTTAAAATATTCGTTCTTTTAAAATATTCGTTCTTCCTGGATTGGAATCAGACCCAATCAATTACCATATAATGTTATTTATATGGATTTCATACAACACATGTGCACAACAATAATGATACACAATCAACCATCATCCAGAGTGCATTACACAACTGTATAAGCATTAAATAAAAATAATTAACGCTTACAATAGTCTGTCAACCAATCGATTGACATACAACTAAACAATTGGGATTAGTGTACGCTAAATATCATCCCAATACCCGTGTGGGGTTTCAACCAACAAATATTGAATATAATTTGTGCAGTTGGGCGATGTGTAAAATTTATTGTCCCAATCAATGTCCGTTAAATTGGTGTACATAAAAAAATCGTCCGATTTGTAAATGAATATTTATTTTCATTTTAGGAGAATTTTATGCCGTTTATATACACGTTAAAAATTATATTTTTAACGATAAAATATTTATTTTAACACTTGACTATTTTATTTAGTTCATACATTCAATAAAAATGATATTTTTATTGTTCAAACATTTTATTCATCACAAGAATATTTTTAATAGTTTATTTACACATTAAAAATGTTATTTTTAACCAACACTTTTTTATTTCAGAAAATTTCGGCATTATAACGGCGCGATATTAGAACCAGAGTAATGTCTAGCATTACCCCTCTCCTGATACTGGATCGTGCCATACACATCAATCACAATCAATCCAAACAATCCCACAATCTATTCACAATCAATTTTACAACCACAATCCAAATTTCCACAATACAATCCATAAAACAATCATTGTTTGTGCAATAAAGTAGTGTCAGGAGCTACTAAGCCCCGTCTGCAACCTAGAATATATTTAACTGTAAAATAATTTGAGTGAGAAGGTGTTCTCACTTTGGGATCCACTCCGCCATTGTTTTTTGACGTTCTGAATTGTTGTTCTAGTTCCATAATTTTCAGACGAGCTCCAATCTCCACATCGCCTTTTTTCCTAGCTTAAACGCGCCATTCCGGACAACTTTCGTCTAGTGGACTTTCTTTCGAAAATGCTCCATTTCGCCATAATTTGCGAAAAGACACTATTTGGATAGCAGACTTTGGACGCGTTTTCCGAACAACTCCGCAATCCAAAATATGACTTCCATACACTCAAATCAAAATGAAAATCGTGCTCTTCGAATTTGGCACTGTGGAGTTTTGGCCAGAAGCGCTCGGATTGGAGGATATGGGCTTGGGAAGGTCAGGGTGTAAAATATAAAACTGAAAATTGTAAAAATTAGATTTTTGGTCGGAGGGGGACCCACAGGCGAACTGGGTGGCGGAGTAGGGGCGGCGGACGTCACTGGTGGTCGGGGGTGGCTGTAGGTAGTCGGCGGTGGAGGCATGGGGTCTGACGGCTAGGGTTTCGGTGGATTTGGGGCTTGGGGTTTGAATTGGGGGAGGAGGGAGGCGGGGGTGAGATGGTTGGAGGGGAAGGAGGCGACGCTGGGTGCGGCAGAGGGTCGGTGGCTGGGGGAGGCGACGGCGATCGCCTGGAGGGCGGCAACTGCGGGCTAGGGTTCGGTTTTGTTTTTTTCTTTCTTTTTTTAAAATGAACGACGGGGAGAGAGAATGTGAGGGAGGGTTGACCAATATATAATTATTTAATTTAATTCTCCAAAAGGTTAATTTTTCATTCGAACTCCAAATAGAACCCAACGGTTGTCGCCCTTATCTAAATACCCCCATTCCTGGCATAATGGGATATGTCCGATAAGGCAGTTGACTGTTACGATTAGTTTTCGTTAAAATTAAAATATAAATTAATATAACGTGCAAAATTGATTTCAACGAACATTTTAATTTACCGGGACCACATATTGACTCCAAAAATCCCAGGAAAATAACTCTAGGTATGTTTTGATGATACAGTCCTAACAAAATTAATTTCGTCGAATTTGGAGACCATTTGAAAAATGATCATTTTCCAGTCGATTAAATTCAAACTAAATTTACCAAACACGTTTAAATTTACTACGCTCACATATTAATTCCAAAAATTATGAAAATTGGAATCTAGCAATAATTTGACATTCGGATCCAACAAAAGTGGTTTCATCGAAAAAGGAGGTCGTTTGCAAAATGTTTATTTTTAAGGGCCATATATTATATTAAAAAATATATAAATTCTATAGTGACTATTTTAAATTTTGAACTGGCAATAACTTTCAATTTATATTATGAAATCTAAAATTTTCACATTCTTTAGAAAGATATAACTAAACAGATTTAGATGTTTCTAGTTTTACTGAAATCCGATTTATTTTGAATTCTATACATTCAATTTAAATTTAAAATCGAATTTTCAAACTACCGTGCCATTTCAGGCTCGTTTTATAGTTAAAATAAATTTATACGTTCTAACTTCGATTTAAATAAATTTATAGTCATTATTATTTAAAATAAATCATTTTAAATATTCAAAATCCATTAAATTAGCTAAAATAAATTTTTTTAATTGGTTCTAAAAATCCGGGTTGTTACAAAACCCATTTATCAAATCCTTTACGAAAATCCGTTAAGCAATCTTCCTTTGAATTTTAGAAAACCTTCTTTCAATTTCAATCATTTTGCTTAATTCAATTGTTAAGTAAACACTTATTTAAACTATCACATTAGCTTTAATTCTCTTCTATAAACCTTGTTTATAAAACCTGGATATATTATAAAATCCCTTTGAAAAAACCTTTAAAAATTTTACTAAAATCTCATTACGAACTTGATTATTCCCTTTAATGAATTTCATTTAAAAAGTAATCACTTTATTTAATTAAATATAATAATAAAATTCATCATTAGCAAAAGTAGAAGCAGTTAACTTCGTTATTAACTAAGAACAGAAATGTTAATTTCCTATAAAAGTTACTAAAATAAGAATTAACTTTATTAGTAATAAAAAACCTGATAATTACCTTTATACACAGTTAATTAGAAGATTAATTAACTTTTAAGAAACCTTATTAAGTTTAAACAACCATTTTTATAACTATTTTTATTAAATTAATTGAAAACAAATTACTTTAATATCCAATTCTAATTAAAAATAGTTTACTTAGTCAACTTGAAACCATAGTTACGTTGTTACATGATTTCCACTAATCCTTCCTTTTAAATAAATTAATAACTTAATTAATTTAATATAATCACTTAATTGTTTCTTAAAAACAATTATTCCAAATTATTAACCCTTAGGTTAATTTTTGACTTACTTGCTTATAAAACTTATTTAAAACACAGAAAATTTCTATATAAATCATTTTATAACTATTTTATAAAAATATAATTATAAATATAGATTTATTTATAAAAACTTTATTTAATATAACTTATGTAAAATAAAATTGAAAACCTTATTTCAAGTATAAAAATAATTTTTATAACTTTAACATCGTCAATTCGCCTTACGGCGATTTAACTTCTTAAAAAGATGGATTTTATCCCATCTGCTGCCAATAACTTAATCAATACTGTCACATCAACGTTGAGTTCAACAATCAACATACAAATAGAATATAAAGTTACTTGGGTTAAACAGTTCATATATGAATAATATGAAAGAAAGCAATATCCAAAATATTTGAGGAATATAGTTCGATCCCTCTAACTTATTCAACCTGCATCACAACTCATAAAATCATTTAATAAACGCATATGAAATAGATATTCTTATCTAATTCATTTAAGATGATGGAAATATAAATATCGACAATCATTAAATAAGCAAAGCATCCATACACCCAATTTATACTATGTAACAACCCTGAAAATCAAAACCAATTTAAAAAATTTATTTTGGCAATTTTGATGAATTTTGAATATTTAAAATGATTTATTTTAAATAATAACGACTAGAAATTTATTTTGAATATAATTAGAATATAAATATTTATTTTAATTATAAAAGGAATTGAAAATGGCGTGGTAGTTCGAAAATTTGATTTCGAATTTCAAATGAATGTACAGGGTTCAAAATAAACCGGATTTTGGTGAAACCAAAAATATTTGAATATATTTGAAAATATCTTTCAATAGAATATGAAAAATTGATACTTCATAGCAGGAATAAAAATTTATGCCCAATTGAAAATTTAGAATAGTCGCTATGGAAATATATCCCTTAAAATGGAAATTTTGCAATCGACCTCCGTTTTCGACGAAACAACTTTTGTTGGAACCAAAATGTCAAATTATTACTATATTCCATTTTTCATAATTTTTGGAATCAATATGTGAGCATGGCAAAGGAAAACGTGTTTTGACAGTTTTAGTCAATTTGGATCGACCAGAAAATGGCCATTTTTCAAACGGTCTTCAAATTCGACGAAATTAGTTCTGTTAGGACTGTATCATCAATACATAGCCAGATTTATTTTTTTGGAATTTTTGGAGCTAGTATGTTGCCCCGGTAAATTAAAATGTACATTCAAATTTAATATATAAAGATTTGTATTTTAATTTTGATAAAAACTATTCGAAACAGTCGAATTGGCTTACAGGACATATCCCATTGTGTCCGGAATGAGTGTATTTAGCTAGGGGCGACTCTCGTTGGGATCGATTTATAGCTTGGATAAAAATCTAACTTATATGGAATAAAATAATATTTATATATATATATATTAGAATTATAACCCTAACATCTCCCTCGCTCAGAACATCGAGCCCCACCCCCAAAATCAAAAACCGTCGCTTCTCTTCCTCAACGCACTGACGCCTGGCTCCTCCCCCGTTGCGCCATCGACCACCGCGGCGCCTTCCACTCTGACCCCTCCCTCTCCTCTCAGCCCCTCTTCTCTCTCCCTTGAAACCCCTAAGCCCTAAATAAACCCCAAACCGTTGCTGTGGGTCACCATTACCCTGCCGCCACCTAGCTGCGCTACCCTCGGCCGAGTCAGGCATCGCCGCCGCCCCTTGACCATCCCACTCCGGCCTTGAAGCCTCCTCCCCCTTTTGAACAGCAAAACAATGTGAGTTTTATTTTATTTTAATTTTTAGTTAGTTAATTTAATTTAAATACATTGAAGAAAAATGAAAAATCAGTTTTAAAGATATATAGCATAATAAAAATTAAATTTTTATGTATATGTAATGCGTATAAAAATGCGATTTTTATTTATGTGAAATGCATATAAAAATGTGGTTTTTATTACATAAATAGCGATGTAAAGATAAGATTTTTAAAAATAGTAAAGATTTGTTTTTTAACATTACAAAGATTAGATTTTGAAATATAAAAAGATGAGATTTTTTATATGATAAAACGAGATTTTTTTTTATATGATAAAGATATGATTTTTAAATAAGTAAAGTTATATTTTTTAGTTAAATAAAAAGATTCGATTTTTGAAAACAAAAGGATTTGATTTTTATAAATAAAAAGATGAGATTTTTAAAAAGGAAAAGATATGATTTTTCATAATATAAAAATATGATTTTTATATATGTAGCGAAATACAAAATACAATTTTTATATAAACAGATTTGAAATAAAAATATATTTTTTATCGTATGCAAAGAGAATATAAAGGTTTGATTTTTATAATGAGGCAGCGATGTTAAAAACATGATTTTTAACATATACCGCGTGAAACAGATCTCGTTTGAAACAGGTGAAGATTTTCTACATATGAAGAGTCACGGCGTTTGGTTTAGCACCTAGGTGAGAACTTCTCACTTTAATTTTATTTTCTAGTTAGAAATGTATACTAGGTTGCAGACGGCGCTTAGCAGCACCCGACACCGTCGTCCACATACCATGGACGACTTGTTTGTTTGATTGTGTTGTGAAAATTGTTTGTGGTGTGAAATGGATTGTATAAAAATATTCATGTGTTGAAATAAATATTTTATCGTTAAAAATATAATTTTTAACGAGATATGAATAAAATAAATATTCATTTACAAATCAGACGATTTGTTTGTATACACCCATTTTACTGATATGGATTGGGACGATATATTATACACATCGCCCAACTGCACAAATAAAAGTCAGTGTTTGTTGATTCAAACCCCACATGGGTATTAGGATGATATTTGATGTACACTAATCCCAATTGATTAGTTGTATGTCGATCGATAGGTTGACAAATTGTGGTAAGCGTTAAATATTTATATTTAATGCTTATGTAGTGTTGAATACACTCTGGATGATGGTTGATTGTTTATCATTGTTGTTCTATACATGTGTTGTATGAAATCCATATAAATAACATTATATGGTAATTGGCTGTGTCTGATTCCAGTTCAGAAAGAATGAATATTTTAAAATAACGAATATTTTAAAATAATATTCAGTCAAAGATCAAAATATGATTTTGATGTCTGATTAGGGATGTACACGAAAATATTTAAATATATAAAGCCGTGTTGATTAGATTAACACCATTTTGGACGTGAACGATAATTATATCGAATTTATTCATTTTTATAATGAATATTGGAAAGGATGTGATATTCAAAATCTAATGTTTTGAAAATATTATCATTTATATATTAATAATATGGAATATTCAATTTTGATTTGAAATTGAATATGAAGTTGAAATCGTTTTGAAAACGAATTTAAAACGATTCATAAAATACATTTAAAATGGAAATCGACGAAATATATATAATATATTATATATATGTAATGGCCTGAATAGAACGCGCCGCACCATGGCAGTTCGCGAATTTCGATCATTGACTTCGAATGGACATTACGGGAGATTCGACCGTCGGATTCTCCTAAACCAGAACCGTTGGGTTCATATCGAAAAGAGATTTCCAACGAATATGAGAGATTTGAAATCTAACAGATGGATTTGGAATTATGTCCAAATCAAATTTGGAAAAGGTTGCTGTAAGTGCAGTTCGACGACCATTTATGGAAATCGACTGTACGGGCCTTGATAAAATTATTAAAAATATTAACAATTTGTGTAAAATCATAACAAGTGGTTTGGAAAGAATTGGGATGAAAAATTCCATATTTGAAAAGATAAAAATATATTTTTATCGAAATGAACTAGTTATGAACTGGATTTGAAATCCAATTATTTTTAAATAAATAAATGGGATTTGTGAATGGTTTTAAAAATAACCAGAATTTCCAATATATGAATTGGAATGGATTTGAATCGAAATTATCTTCGGAATATTTTGATATTGAATTCCATGATTATACGGATATTATGGCGGAATTTGGAAGATATATATATATCGTTATTCCCAATACGATATTTGTGGATTTCAGAATTTGATATTGAATATAAGCCGATATTATTTCTATTCGGAGCTTTGTATTTAATATAGAATTGGATTTTGGGTTTGTCATGAACTGTGTTTTAAATGACATTGTTCTTAAACCCAGTTGAGAAGAGATATAAATCTTTTTGTTAATATTTAATGAAGTTTACTAATTAATTAACATTTAATTGGAATTAAATTGAAATTGGTTTTTTGGGTTCATCGTGAACGGTGTTTTAAATAAACTTGTTCTTTAACCCGATTAACAATGGAATGAGATTTTGGGTTTGTCGTGAATGGTATCTTTAATAATACTGTTCTTAAACCCAATGGAGTTAAGAAAATTAGAAACTAACTGGATATTGGCTAAGTTGAATGGTTTTCCTGGGTATTGATCTGATGTTGGTTTAAGCCTTCGGGATTAATACTTGGGAAGTTGTTCTCTTACTAATTTACGGATAGAGACTGATGGGATGGGGTCTTCAGTAACACTATTCTTAAACCCAGTGTGAAAAGAATAAGTCTTTATTTAAGATTTAAAAAAGAATTACCAATTAATTAACATTTAATTGAATTTGAAATGGAATGTGAATTGGGTTTATCATGAACTGTGTTTTAACCACATTCGTTCTTTAACCCGATTCACAGTGAAATATGATTTGGAATTTATAAATCTTTTAATTAAGATTTAGGGGAGATTTCCAAAGAAAAGTTTTCCAGTTTAATAAAATAAATTGGAATGGAATGGAAATCGATTCGGTATTAATCAAAGTGAACTTCTATGGAGGAAAACTGTTATTATATATGGAATTTAAGAGGCTTTGCCATTATTCCATTTATATTATCGGTTGGATACAGAAATTCATATTGATTATATATATTGATCGGTTATCCGTGAAGATTCCTTTGTTAATGGAATGTGATTTTGGGTTTACCGTGAGCTATGTTTTAAATGAAATTTGTTCTTTAACCCAGTTAAAGATACGATTAATTTCTTAACTTGGAATAACATTAAGTAATGATTTTTGGAGATTAAAAATGAATTAAAGTTTTAATGAATCTTTGAATAGATTGAAAGGTGAATTTGATAACTAAAATTATCAAATTCAAGAAATGATCGAGAATGGAGTATCACCAGTTTTGCTCCAAGCGATAGTTAAATCTTTAATTGGATTTGAATGTGAAATGGTAATTAATTTTATCGATAACACCATGGTGTTAGATATGAAGTATTAACAGTTTTTCTTCATGGGATGAATAGGTTGGGATTAGGAAATTAAACAGATGATTACTTCGGTAAGGTTCGCTAATCCCGACTAGTTTGGATAAACAATAATTTGTTATGAATTGATATCCAAAGGAAGATTAAGGAATAAATTTAAGAATTTACCTTTGATAAAATTAATGGGAACCTTTCCCAAAGTATAAGAATATTTAAATAACGGAATATTCTGGATTGGAATGAGGCATATGTTGTGTTTTTATAGCACTTGTTTATTATATACGCGAGTTATTCAGAAAGGCCGGGTTTATCCCATTCTGAATAATTGATTCGACGATATGTCGAGAATGAAGACGGTGGTTGAAGACCAGAGGTCTTCACATCGTTTGGATAATTACTGATGTCTTGATTGGGGTGTACACCCAAGACAAGGTAATAAGTGGTGATCGTTCCAGACATACTTGGAGATCGACTGGATATGCGAGGACCTCTCTCCTGTATTGGACATACGGGACAAGGAATATGGTGCCTCCGGTTTCGTTCAGACCCAGAACGAACTTGTAAATGGATGTGTGTCTGACATCGGATTTCATTCTGTGTGATTGATAGATATTAGTTGCATAGCGTGAATTGCCTGTGTGGCATGCTGAGATGCAAATGATCAAGGCTTCTGTTGAAAAGCAGAGTCTTGTGGTTGATGATCAAAGCATGACTTGAATATAGCATAGCTTTGTGTATAGTGTTAATTCGCGAGCCTCACACCCCGATGTGAACCAAAAACTGGAGAGGACCTCAGGGAGGACATGCGTGTCCTTCTTGCTAGGAGTGGTGTCTGTGTTTTGCATGCTCAGATGTTTTACTTATGTGGATGATGGATAGCGAGACGCCTCGGATATATCGACACTGTTGGGCCGATGGATTGTATGGTCTTTATACAGACTAGAGTGATGTCCCATAGGGCGGGGAAACGTAGTGTTCAGGCATTTTAATCCACATCGAGTGGACCGACCCTGATGATCCAAGGGTCAATCGAGCTCTGATCCTGAGACACGGGCTAGAGCATCTCAAAGTGGTAAGGACGATCCCTTGCCTTGGTTCACATAAGGAAATCCAACTTTTAATACGTGACATTTCGGTTTTGATTGTAGAGCCTTGTATGGCGACATAGTGGGATGGGGCACTATGCCGTCTATGATTGATACATTTATATTTGAAGTTGTTTCCATACACTTTACACTATAATAGTATCAAAATGATTTGTTTTAAACGTACCAAGCATGTTTGGCTATTATAAGGTAAAACTCTATCCTTCGGCTTGCGTTGCATTATGTGATGGGACCCGAGTCTTATAACAACTTCATTTTTCCAAAAAGCATTGCGTTGTTTTGTTATATGCACTGGTATTCTGGGGAGGAAACCCATTCCATGTTATACGGCTTGGTCTCTTGATTTACCAAATTTTAAAGTAAAGTTTTAAATAACTGTTTTAGTTCTCACACCAGTCACATGACTGACCTGGATTTTATTGTTTTAACCTAAACTCTAGGTGCCCCTATTTTCCACACGGGCAGCTAGTAGTTTTGGTTTTGCAGATTATATTCACAGGATCCTGGTTTACAGCTGGAATGATATTCGGAAAGCTCTGTATCCGTATATTCCTTTCAATTGTGTTTTTGTATTATTTTCCGATGCTTTGTAATTTATAAATCTCAGATATTTATCAAAGGTATATTATTCATTCATACTCTGTATTATTCTTTTATTCTGATGGAATTATTGTAATAAGCAATGAAATGTTCTTCTATTTGTGTTCTGATTTGTCATGTTCTCAATTCAATCCGGGCTTTCCTTCACGGGAAAGCTCGGGTCGTCTCAGTTGGTATCAGAGCTTCGGTTTACAGAGTTTGAGAACAAGGCACCTTAGAACCAAACGAAAGAATTCACCAGAGATTGGATTAGTAATATCCAATGAGAATGACTCGTCAGAGATAGGATCAGTAGCATCCTAGAACGAGTTGAAAGAGTGTTGTTTTTAAAATATAAGTAAAAATAAAGTTTGTGTTAAAAATTAAATCCAATTATACATATTTGATTATTTATTTTATATTGAATTTGGACAGTCGAGTATATGAGATTTTTCATATACGCACCATGAACGTATATTCGAAGTTTTAATATACTGGGTAGATATAGAATCACACTCTAGTCGCTCAGAGATGATTCTGATGATCGCTCGAGCATCATCAGCATTTATGTTCGGGTTTCGAAAGTGGGATGTCTATATATTTCCAATTGACTGGTGTGATAACCAAAACTAGATAGGGTTTATTGTTGTGATTTGGCACAAAAAAAAATGATTTTTAAATATATATTAAAGTTATGCATTTGAAATCCTAATCCACTAATTGATTGATGGCTGTGTTGTGTTATTATTAAACCATTACGTGAATGCAAGGTAAATTTAGCCAAATTGTATCAAATGTTGAACTGAATTGAAAATTGATTGAAATTGCATACATGTATATGCATATATATTGAACAAGTCACAACAAGGAGGCTAGAGAGGAGGAATAAAATTGTATGCCCGACAAATAAGTACATGTTTACTATATTTCTTGGGTTTGGATGATTTTATGAGCCGTTTGGCTTTTTATTTTTCTTTTTAGGATGAAAGGGCCTGTGGGGAGGTTTGGGAATTTTCCCGGTGCTCCCCGTACAAAGGAGGTTATGGCGAAATTTTTCGAAAATTTAGGGTGTTAGCCAAATTTTTGAAAAATTTGAAATTCTTAGAAACTGAAAAGTTGAAGAATGAAAGCCAGAATGAAAGTTGAGTTGATTAGTTAAACATCTTTCAGCTCCGTTCCTTTTCGAGGACGAAAAGATTTTAAGTGGGGGAGGTTGTAACAACCCGGAAAATCAGAACTAATTTAAAATTTTTTATTTTGGCAATTTTAATGAATTTTGAATATTTAAAATGATTTATTTTAAATAATAACGACTAGGAATTTATTTTGAATAGAATTAGAATATAAATATTTATTTTAATTATAAAAGGAATTGAAAATGGCGCGGTGGTTTGAAAATTCGATTTCGAATTTCAAATGAATGTACAGGGTTCAAAATAAACCAGATTTTGGTGAAACCAAAAATATTTGAATCTATTTGAAAATATCTTTCCAGAAAATCTGAAAAATTGAAATTTCATAGCGGGAATAAAAAGTTATGCCCAATTGAAAATTCAGAATAGTCGCTATGGAAATATAGCCCTTAAAATGGAAATTTTGAAAACGACCTCCGTTTTCGACGAAACCACTTTTGTTGGAACCGGAATGTCAAATTATTGCTAGATTCCAATTTTCATAATTTTTGGAATCAATATGTGAGCGTGGCAAAGGAAAACGTGTTTTGACAGTTTCAATCAAATTGGATCGACCAGAAAATGACCATTTTTCAAACAGTCTTCAAATTCGAGGAAATTAGTTTTGTTAGGACCGTGTCATCAAAGCATAGCCAGATTTATTTTTCTGGAATTTTTGGAATTAGTGTGTGGCCCGGTAAATTAAAATGTACGTTCAAATTCAATATATTAAGATTTATATTTTAATTTTGATAAAAAATATTCGAAACAGTCAAATTGGCTTACGGGACATATCCCATTGTGTCCGGAATGGGGGTATTTAGCTAGGGGCGACTCTCGTTGGGATCGATTTGGAGCTCGGATAAAAATCTAACTTATATGGAGTAAAATGATATATATATATATATATTAAAATTATAACCCTAACATCTCCCTCACTCAGAACATCGAGCCACCCCCCCAAATAAAAAACTATCGCTTCTCTTCCTCAACGCACCAACGCCTGGCTCCTCCCCCGCTGCGCCATCGACCGCCGCCACGCCTTCCACTCCGATCCCCCCTCTCTCCTCTCAGTGGCTCTTCTCTCTCCCTTGAAACCCCTAAGCCCCAAATAAACCCCAAACCGCTGTTATGGGTTACCACCAACCCGCCGCCACCTAGCTGCTCCACCCTCGGCCGAGTCAGGCACCGCCGCTGCCCCTTGACCATCCCACTCCGGCCTTGAAGCCTCCTCCCCCTTTTGAACAGCAAAACAATGTGAGTTTTATTTTATTTTAATTTTTAGTTAGTTAATTTAATTTAAGTACATTGAAAAAAAAGAAAAATCAGTTTTAAAAATATATAATGTAATAAAAATTAGATTTTTATGTATATGAAATGTGTGTAAAAATGCGATTTTTATTTATATGAAATGCATATAAAAATGTGGTTTTTATTACATAAATAGCGATGTAAAGATAAGATTTTTAAATATAGTAAAGATTTGATTTTTAACATTAAAAAGATTAGATTTTGAAATATAAAAAGATGAGACTTTTTATATGATAAAGATGAGATTTTTTATATGATAAAGATATGATTTTTAAATAAGTAAAGTTATAATTTTTGGTTAAATAAAAAGATTAGATTTTTGAAAAAAAAGATTTGATTTTTATAAATAAAAAGATAAGATTTTTAAAAAGGAAAAGATATGATTTTTCATAATATAAAAATATGATTTTTATATATGTAGAGAAATAAAAAATATGATTTTTATATAAATAGATTTGAAACAAAAATATAATTTTTATCGTATGCATAGGGAATATAAAGATTTGATCTTTATAATGAGGTAGCGATGTTAAAAACATGATTTTTAACATATACCGCATGAAACAAATCTCGTTGGAAACACGGCGAAGATTTTCTACATATGAAGAGCCGCGGCATTTGGTTTAGCACCTAGGTGAGAACTCCTCGCTTTAATTTTATTTTCTTGTTAGAAATATATACTAGGATGCAGACGGGGCTTAGCAGCACCCGACACCGTCGTCCACAGACCATGGGCGACTTGTTTGTTTGTATTGTGAAATTTTTTTGTGGTGTGAAATGGATTGTATAAAAATATTCATGTGTTGAAATAATTATTTTATCGTTAAAAATATAATTTTTAATGAGATATGAATAAAATAAATATTCATTTACAAATCGGACGATTTGTTTGTGTACATCCATTTTACTAATATGGATTGGGACAATATATTTTACACTTCGCCTAACTGCATAAATAAAAATCAGTGTTTGTTGATTGAAACCCCACACAGGTATTGGGATGATATTTGACGTACACTAATCCCAATTGTTTAGTTGTACGTCGATCGATTGGTTGACAAACTATGGTAAGCGTTAAATATTTATATTTAATGCTTATGCAGTGTAGAATACACTCTGGATGATGGTTGATTGTTTATCATTGTTGTTCTATACATGTGTTGTATGAAATCCATATAAATAACATTATATGGTAATTGGCTGTGTCTGATTCCAGTTCAGAAAGAATGAATATTTTAAAATATTATTCAGTCAAAGATCAAAATATGATTTTGATGTCCGATTTGGGATGGACACGAAAATATTTAAATATATAAAGCTGTGTTGATTAGATTAACGCCATTTTGGACGTGAACGATAATTATATCGATTTCATTCATTTTTATAATGAATATCGAAAAGGAAGTGATTTCAAAATCTAATGTTTTGAAAATATTATCATTTATATAATAATGATATGGAATATTCAATTTTGATTTGAAATTGAATGTGTAGTTGAAATCGTTTTGAAAACGAATTCAAAATACGTTTTAAACGGAAATCTACGAAATATATATATATATATATATTACACATATGTAATGGTCTGAATAAAACGCGCCGCGCTGCGGCAGTTCGCGAATTTCGACCATTGACTTCGAATGGACATTACGGGAGATCCGACCTTCGGATTCTCCTAAAACCGGAACCGTGGGTTTCGTATTGAAAAGATATTTCCAACGAATAGAAGAGATTTGAATACTAACGGTTGGATTTGGAATTATGTCCAAATCAAATTTGGAAAACGTCGCTATAAGTGCAGTTCGATGATCGTTTATGAAAATCGACTGTATGGGCCTTGATAAAATTATTAAAAATATTAACAATTTGTGTAAAATCATAAAAAGTGGTTTGGAAAGAATAGGGATGAAAAATTTCATATTTGAAAAGATAAAAATATATTTTTATCGAAACAAACTAGTTATGAACTAGATTTGAAATCCAATTATTTTTAAATAAATAAATGGGATTTGTGAATGGTTTTAAAAATAACTAGAATTTCCAATATATGAATTGGAATGGATTTGAATCGAAATAATCTTCGGAATATTTCGATATTGGATTCCGTGATTATACGGATATTGTGGAGGAATTTGGAAGATATATATCGTTATTCCCGATATGATATTTGTTGATTTTAGAATTTGATATTGAATATAAGCCGATATAATTTCTATTCAGAGCTTTGTATTTAATATAGAATTGGATTTTGGGTTTATCGTGAACTGTGTTTTAAATGACACTGTTCTTAAACCCAATTGAGAAAATATATAAATCTCTTTATTAATATTTAATGAAATTTACCAATTAATTAACATTTAATCGGAATTAAATTGAAATTGGTTTTTGGGTTCATCGTGAACAGTGTTTTAAATAACACTTGTTCTTTAACCCGATTAACAATGGAATGAGAATTTCGGTTTGTCGCGAATGGTATCTTTAATAATACCATTCTTAAACCAAATGGAGTTAAGAAAATTAGAAATTAACTGGAGATTAGCTAAGCTGAATGGTTTCCTGGGTATTGATCTGATGTTGGTTTCGGCCTTCGGGATTAATACTTGGGGAATTATTCTCTTACTAATTTACGGATAGGGACTGATGGGATGGGGTCTTCAGTAACACTGTTCTTAAACCCTATGTGAAAAGAATAAGTCTTTAAATTAAGATTTAAAGAAGAATTACCAATTAATTAACATTTAATTGGATTTGAAATGGAATGTGAATTGGGTTTATTGTGAACTGTGTTTTAACGACATTCGTTCTTTAACCCGATTCATAGTGAAATATGATTTGGAATTTATAAATCTTTTAATTAAGATTTAGGGGAGATTTCCAAAGAAAAGTTTTCTAGTTTAATAAAATAAATTGGAATGGAATGGAATTCGATTCGGTAATAATCGAAGTGAACTTCTGTAGAGGAAGACTGTTATTATATATGGAATTTAAGAGGCTTTGCCGTTATTCTATTTATATTATCGGTTGGATACGGAAATTCATATCAATTATATATATTGATCGGTTTTCCATGAAGATTCCATTGTTAATGGAATGTGATTTTGGGTTTACCGTGAGCTGTGTTTTAAATGACATTAGTTCTTTAACCCAGTTAAAGATAAGACTAATTTCTTAACTTGGAATAATCATTAAGTAATGATTTTTTGGGATTAAAACTGAATTAAAGTTTTAATGAATCTTTGAATAGATTGAGAGGTGAATATGATAACTAAAATTATCAAATTCAAGAAATGATCGAGAATGGAGTATCACAAGTTTTGTCCAAGCGATAGTTAAATCTTTAATTAGATTTGAACGTGAAATGGTAATTAATTTTACCGATCATACTATGGTGTTAGATATGAAGTATTACCAGTTTTACTTCATGGGATGAATAGCTTGGGACTAGGAAATTAAACAAATGATTACTGCTGTAAGGTTCGCTAATCCCGACTAGTTTGGATAAACCATAATTTGGTTTGAATTGATATCCGAAGGAAGATTAAAGAATAAATTTAAAAAATTTATCTTTGATAAAATTAATGGGAACCTTTCCCAAAGTATAAGAATATTTGAATAAAGGAATATTCTGGATTGGAATGAGGCGTATGTTGTGTTTTTATAGCACTTGTTTATTATATACGAGAGTTATTCAGAAAGACCAGGTTTATCCCATTCTGAATAACCGATTCGACGATATGTCGAGGATGAAGACCAGAGGTCTTCACATCATTTGGATAGTTATTGATGTCTTGATTGGGGTGTACACCCAAGACAAGGTAATAAGTGGTGATCGTTCCAGACGTACTTGGACATCGACCGGATATGCGAGGACCTCTCTCCTGTATTGGACATACGGGACGAGGAATAAGGTGCCTCCGGTTTCGTTCAAACCCAGAACGAACTTGTAAATGGATGTGTGTCTGACATCGGATTTCATTCTGTGTGATTGATAGACATAAGTTGCCTAGCATGAATTGCCTGTGTGTCATGCTGAGATGCAAATGATCAAGGCTTCTGTTGAATAGCAGAGTCTTGTGGTTGATGATCAAAGCATGGCTTTAATATAGCATAGCTTTGTGTATAGTGTTAATTCGCGAGACTCACACCCCGGTGTGAACCAGAAATGGGAGAGGACCTTAGGGAGGACATGGGTTTCCTTCTAGCTAGGAGTGGCGTCCGGGTTTTGCACGCCTAGATGTTTTACTTATGTGGATGATGGATAGCGAGGTGCCTCGGATATATAAGCACTACGGGGTTGATGGATGGATATATCAGCACTACGGGGCCGATGGATGGTATGGTTTTTATAAAGACCAGGTTGACACCCTATAGGGTGGGGAAATGTAGTGTTCAGGCATTTTAATCCACATCGAGTGGACCGGCCCTGACAATCCAAGGATCACTCGAGCTCTAATCCTGAGACACGGGCTAGAGCCTCTTGAAGCGGTAAGGATCTCTTGCCTTGGTTCACAGATGGAAATCCAACTTCAAATACGTGACATTTCGGTTTTGATTGTAGAACCTAGTATGGTGACATACTGGGATGGGGCACTATGCCGTCTTTGATTGATACATTTATATTTGAAGTTGTTTTCATGCACTTTACACTATAATAGTATCAAAACGATTTGTTTTATACGTACCAAGCATGTTTGGCTATTATAAGGTAAAACTCTATCCTCCAGCTTGCGTTGCATTGTATGATGGGACCTGAGTCTTATAATAGCTTCATTTTTCCAAAAAGCATTGCGCTGTTTTGTTATATGCACTAGAATTCTGGGGAAACCCGTTCCATGTTATACGGCGTGGTCCCTTGATTTACCAAATTTTAAAGTGAAGTTTTAAATAACTGTTTTAGTTCTCACACCAGACAAATGACTGACCTGGATTTTATTGTTTTAACCTAAACTCTAGGTGCTCCTATTTTCCACACGGGCAGCTAGTAGTTTTGGTTTTGCGGATTTATATTCATAGGATTCTAGTTTACAGCTGGAATGATATTCAGAAAGCTATGTATCCGTATATTCCTTTCAGTTGTGTTTTTGTATTATTTTCCGCTGCATTGTAATTTGTAAATCTCTGATATTTATCGAATGTATATTATTCATTCATATTCTGTAATATTCTTGTATTCTGATGGAATTGTTGTAATAAGCAATGAAATGATCTTCTGTTTTTGTTCTGATTTGTCGTGTACTCAATTCAATCTGGGCTTTCCTTCACGGGGAAGTTCGAATCGTCTCATACTAACAACAATAAAATTATTATATGAATTTAATCACATTATAATATTTCAGAAAGCATGAGAGTTAACTCACTTTTCATTTTTGATCGACGATTCAGGTCGACTTATATAATTTCAAACAAACGTTTGAAATTACAATAAAAATCCAATTAGCTTAAAAGCATCCAATCCAATTCGTATGCGTTGCCTTCGCCTATAAAAATCCAACGAATCTTGTTTTATTCCAATTTGATAAATATGCAATATATGTAAGAGTTAAAATATTTTATGCGAATTCAGATAATTTAAGTTAATTATCTCCTTAATTGTATTTTTAGTGAAAATAATCATAGCTTAACTATCGCGATATCTTCCAGGTCTTCGAACCAAACCTCGTCCCCTTCATCTCAACGCCGTCGCCGCCAACTCAGGTTATCGGACCTCTGAACGACCCTGCCCTACCTCCTCCCTTCAGAGAAGCACCACCACAAGGCGTACTAACCCCCAACGGTGAACCCCAATGCCAAAAAATGGAAACAATGCATTTCTATTCGACTCGACCCACCGACCACCATGGACCACCGCCTGCAACCAAACTCCACCCGAACCTCCGCCTCACTTCCCTCTTCCCTTCTCTCGTTGGTGACTTTGCTTGAAAGTCAGCCTATTCGCCAGAATCGGTGAAAATCCAAAACTAGCTCATCTACATTCAACTCACGTTTTCGATCACTACAGGCGACCGCGACCCATCAAACTCCGGTCGACTACTCCCTTGCTCCTCCTCTACAATTTCCTAGTTGAACACTTCCTCCAAATCTTCATAGGTTTTTAAGGTCAAAATGACTGAAGAAGAGTGAGGGTGGTGGCTGTAAAATGAACAGGGAGAAGGAGTTAATGATATTCTATAGGGTAGGGTTGTATATTATTTTATTTAATTATAATATCTTCTCGTAATTATAGTTCGATGTTTCTAGCTCATACGATCTCATATAACATTCGGTCGTGATGAAATTAGAAATTCAACAATAGTTTAACGTTTTGAACCCTATGAAACTGATTTTGCGGAATTCCGAGACCGTTTGAAAAATGCCTATTTTAATTTCAAAACATAAATTGATACGCGTTTATGTTGCGCACGATCACACAACAATTCCAATTGACCCAAAACTGGAAATCTTGAAATAATTGACCATTACGAATTTTATAAAAGGTTTTTTTTACTATAAGGGCTTATTTACCCTATACAAGTAATTTCTAGGACATATCCATTAAATAATTTTTTTCCAGGACATTTTTTACGGAAATAATTTGTACACGACACGTTGTTTTTCCGCCATTTTACAATGACACATCTCGATTCATTTCTATTTCCACCATTTTACAATTACACGTCTCGATTCATTTCTATTTTCGCCATTTTTCATTCAAAAATTTGAAATAATCGCCAATTTGATGTAATAACCCGGAAATCCGAGCCAATTTAAAAATTTTATTTTGGCAATTTTAGCGGATTTTGAATATTTAAAATGAATTATTTTAAATAATATCGACAAGAAATTTATTTTGAATGGAATTCGAACGTATATATTTATTCGAATCGTCGTTAGAATATAAATATTTATTTATATATATATAATGAATTGTAAATGGCGCGGTAGTTCGATAATTCGATTTCAAATTTCAAATGAATGTACCGGGTGCAAAATAAACCGGATTTTAGTTGAACCAAAAATATTTGAATCTAATTGAGAATATCTTTCCAACGAATCAGAAAAATCAAAATTTCATAGCGGGGATAAAAAGATATGTCCAGTTGAAAATTCAGAATAGTCGCTATGGAATTTCGGCCCTTAAAAATAGCTATTTTGCAATCAACCTCGGATTTCGACGAAACCACTTTTGTTGGATCTATGATGTCTAGTTATTGCTAGGTTTCAAATTTCGTAATTTTTCAAATCAATATGTGAGCGTGGCAAAGGAAAACGCGTTTGACCAATTTTAGTTGATTTTAATCGACTGGAAAATGGCCATTTTTCATATGGTCTCGGAATTCGATGAAACTAGTTTTGTTAGGACCGTATCGTCAATACGAAGCTAGAAAATATTTTTCGAGGATTTTTCGAGTTAGTATGTGGCCCCGGTAAATTGAAATGCGCGTTCAAATTTAATATATAGAGTTATATTTTGATTTTGACGAAAACTGATCGAAACAGTCGAATCAGCTTGCGATACATATCCCATTGTGTTCGGAATGGGGATAATTAGCTAGGGATGACAGGCGGTGGGTCTCATTTGGAGGTTGAAATAAAAAGTTGCTTTAGGAAAATTTAAATAATAAAATATATAATTTATATAAACCCCCGGTATTTCTTCCCCTTCCCCGTTCAGTATAACAGAAAAAAAAAGGGGGGGGGGGTGCGCTGTCGCGCAACCACCCCCCCAATCTTCGACGCCGCCCGCCGGAGGTCTCCCCAACGTCGCCGCCTCCTCTTCTTCTTCCCCCCTGGACCTCCGTGCCTCCCTCCTCCTCTTCTTCTTTCCTCCAACCCCCATAGCCCCACGCCCTAACTTCCACCGCTCCAGCCCCGAAGACCCCCTCCGCCTCCTGGCACCACAGCCCACCGCGTGCCTCCCTGCCGCCAAGCCCCTCCGTCTTCCTCATCTTTATCCCCAAACCACCCGAAAGCAGTGAGTATTTATTTATTTGTTCACATTTCTTTTAATTTCAGTTTTATTATATAATATCGCGGGTTAAAGATCTGACCTTTTACAATATGAAGCTACGATTTTTATTTGCATAAAGTTATAATTTTTAAGTATAAAAAGTTAGAATTTTTATATATGAATATCAATGAAAAGGCGAGAGTTTCAATCGAATAAAGAAGTGATGTCTAAAAATAGAAAGGTTAGTTTTCTTTTTAGATAGAGTAAAAATTAGATTTTTAATAGAGTAAAGATTGGATTTTCATTAGGGAGTTAAAGGAAAAATATAATTTTTATATAATGTAGATAATAAAAATGTGATTTTTATATTATAGAGATAATAAAAATATGATTTTTATACTATAGTGATAATAAAGATATGATTTTTATTGAAGGGTTTAAATAAAAATATGGTTTTTACAAAGTAGAAGTATTAAAAATATGATTTTTATATAATAGAGGATATAAAAATATTATCTTTATATATGTGGCGAAATAAAAATCTGATTTTTCTTATATATATGTTGAAGTAAAAAGGTGATTTTTATGGCGATGAAATAAAAATTCGATCTTTATATATGAAGTGAAATAAAAATATGATTTTTATTTATTAGAATGAAGTGATAGAAATATAATTTTTATATATGTAGTGGCTGCGGACAAGGAAAGTGACAAAAGGCGGGAACGACAAGATTTCTAAATAAGAAAGTCGTAGCGTTTGGTTTAGCAATTCGGTGAGAACTTCTCACTTTTAATTTAATTTTCTAGTTAAAATATATACTAGGATGTAGACTGTGTTTAGTAGCACCCGACACCCGTCGTCCATAGACCATGGACGGCTTGTATGCTTGTTTGTCTTATTTTGATGTGTAGTTGATTGTGTGATGTGATGTGAAATAAAATAAAATATCTATATAGTTGGAATAAAATATTTTATAGTGGAAAATATTTGATAGTTAAAAATAGAATTTTTAACGTGTATATGAAATGAAATAAAAATAAACAAATCGGACGGTTTGTTTATATACACACATTTGACTGATATTGATTGGGACGATAAATTTTACACATCGCCCAACTGCACAAATAAAATCTGTGTTTGATTGTTTGAAACCCCACACGGGTATTGGGATGAGATTTGACATACACTAATCCCGATTGTTTAGTTGTATGTCAATCGATGGATTGACAGACTGGGTAAGCGTTAATTACTTATAGTTAATGCTTATGCAGTGGTGTGGTGCACTCTGGATGATGGTTGATTATTTATCGTTGTTATTGAATACATGTGAAAAAGAAATATTTGAAATAGAAATATTTAAAAAAAGAAATATTTGAAATAGAATATTTGAAAATAGAAATATATGAAGCCGTGTTGATTAGATTGACGCCATTTTGACGTGAACGATATTTATATCGATTTTATTCAATTTTCGATGTATATTGAAAGTGATTTCGAAATTTGAATTATATTGAAAGTGATTTCGAAATTTGAATCATATTGAAAATAATCGAAATTCGAATTATATTGAATAGAATTAAATTCAAATTGTAATTGAATAGAATTGAATTCGAATTGAAATCGAATAGAATTGAATTCGAATTGAAATTCAAATAGAAATGAAATCGAAATTGAATATGAAGTTGAAATCGTTTCGAAAACGAATTTAAATCGATTTATAAAATTCGTTTTAAAAGAAAATCGACGAAGCATATATTATATATATTATATATATAATATAATGGCCTGAATAGAACGCGCCGCGCTACAGCAGTTCACGAATTTCGACCATTGACTTCGAACGGACATTACGGGAGATCCGACCGTCGGATTCTCCTAAAACCGGAACCGTTGGGTTCGTATCGAAAAGAGATTTCTAACAAATATTAGAAATTTGAAATCTAACGGTTGGATTTGGAATTATGTCCAAATCAAATTTGGAAAAGGTCGATGTAAGTGCAGTTCGATGACCTTTGATGGAAATCGACTGTATGGGCCTTGATAAAATTATTAAAAATAGTAATAATTTGTGTAAAATCATAAGAAATGATTTGTGAAGAATCGAGATGAAAAAAAATCCATATTTGAAAAGATAAAAATAGATTTTTATCGAAATGAACTAGTTTTGAATTAGAATAATAATTTATTTATTTTTAAATAAATAAATTGAGTTTGAAATGGTTTTGAAAGTAACCAGAATTTCCAATAATTGCATTGGAATGGATTTGAATCGAAATTGTCTTTGGAATATTTTGATGTTGGATTTCGTGATGATACAGATATTGTTATGGGAATTTGAAAGATATATATATATATCGTTATTTCCAATACGATATTTGTTGGTCGTAGAATTTGATATTGAATATAAGCCAATATATTTTCTATTCAGAGCCTTGTATTTAATATCAAATGTGATTTGGGCTTGTCGTGAATGGTGTCTTCATTAACACCGTTCTTAAGCCCAGTTGAGAAAAAGATTAAATCTTTTAATTTAGATTTAATGAAGTGTACCAATTAAATAATATTTAATTGAATAGGTATTGATTTTTGGGTTTATCTTGAACAGTGTTTTAAATAACACTTGTTCTTTGACCCAGTTAAAGATTAAAACTAAGTGGAGTTTTAATGAATCTTTAATTAGATTGAAAAGATCGAGAATGGAGTATCACCAGTTTTACTCCAGGCGATAGTTAAATCTTTAATTAGATTTGAACGTGAAATGGTAATTGAATTTACCGGTAACACCATGGTGTTAGATATGAAGTATTACCAGTTTTACTTCATGGGATGAATAGGTTGGGATTGGGAAATTAAAATAAATGATTACTTCAGTGTGGTTCGCTAATCCCGACTAGTTTGAATTGATATTCATTGAAGATTAAAGAATAAATTTAAAGAATTTATCTTTGATAAAATAAATGGGAACCTTTCCCAAAGTATAAGAATATTTGAATAAAAGAATATTCTGAATTGGAATGAGGCGTATGTTGTATTTGTGTAACACTTGTTTATTATATACGTGAGTTATTCAGAAAGACCGGGTTTATCCCATTCTGAATAACTGATTCGACGTGGTGTCGAAGATGAAGACGGTGGTTCAAGACCGGAGGTCTTCACGTCGTTTGGATAATTACTGATGATCTTGATTGGGCCGTACACCCAAGAGGAGGGAATCAGTTGGTGGTCGTCCAGACGTACTTGGAGATCGATGGATATGCAGGGTACTAGGTGCCTCCGGTTTCGTTCAGACCCAGAACGAACTTGTAAATGGACTGTGTGTCTGACATTGGATTTCATTCTGTGTGATTGATATCGATTGCATAACGTGAATTGCCTGTGTAGCATGCTAAGATGCAAATAATCAAGGCTTCTGTTGAAAAGCAGAGTCTTGTGGTTGATGATCAAAGCACGGCCTGTGTGGCCTAGCTTTGTGTAACGTTGATTCGCGAGCCTCACACCCCAGTTGTGAACCAGAAACGGGAGAGGACATCAGGGAGGACATGCGTTTCTTTCTAGTTAGGAGTGGCATCAGTGCTTGAACTGGCTGACGAGTTTGACTCATGTGGTTGTTGGAATTGGAGGCGCCTCGGTTATATCGGTCGATCCAGGACCGATGGAGTCATTTAGTTGGCTCACCTACGCCCCAAAGGGTGGGGAAATGCAGTGTTCAGGCATTTTAATCCACATCGGTGGACCGGCCCTGACGATCCAAAGGTCACTCGAGCTCTGACCTGAGGGGCGGACTAGAGCGTCTCGAATCGGTAGAGGACTATCTTTTGCCTCGGTTCACAGATGGAAATCCAACTTCCAATATGTGACTTTTTGGTTTTGATTGTAAACCTATATATGGCTACATAGTGGCATTGGACGCTCATGCCGCCTATGATTGATATTTATGATTGAAATTGTTTTGACACTATACACTTATAGTACTATCAAAATAATCTGTTTTAAACGTATCAAGCATGCTTTGGCTATTATAAGGTAAAAACCCTATCCCCCGGCTTGCGTTGCATTGTGTGATAGGACCTGGGTCTTATAATAGCTTCATTTTTCTTTATTTAGCATTGCGCTGTTGTTTTATGCACTGGTATTCTTGGGAGGAAACCCGTTCCGTGTTATACGGCGTCGTCCCTTGATTTACCGAGCCTTAAAATAAAGAATAATAACTGTTTTAGTTCTCACACCAGTCCCATGACTGACCTGGAATTTATTGTTTTAACCTAAACTCTGGGTGCCCTTATTTTGACACAGGCAGCTAGTAGTTCTGGTTTTGCAGATTTATATTCACATGATCCTGATTTACAGCTGGAACGATACTCGGAAAGCTTTGTATCCGCGTATTACTTCTAGTTGTGTATTATTTTCCGTTGCTATGTAATTTATTGTAATCTCTGATATTTTGTAATGTATAATATTCATTTATACTCTGTATATTCTTGTATTCTGATGGAATTGTTGTAATTAACAATGAAATGTTCTTCCGATTGGTTCTGTTGTGGCTTGTTCTCGAACTATCCGTGCTTTCCTTACCTGGGAAGTTACGGGTTTTTACATTTGATTTTACCCAAAATCGATCAATTTCCCTTCAGTTTTTCTGCGATGCATTTTATTACCATACTCTGATAGATTTTTCGAATTTTTACTGAATCTTATTCTAATCGTTTTTTACTTAATCTAGATTTAACTTTGGATCTGGTTATCAACTACAACATTGCTTGGTAGACGAAATCATCCTCTTCTATCGATTACTAGACGAGTAAGTTTTCTTATACCTAGTATAAGTTTATGTTTACGTTTTGTTATATGCTGCGGTTTAGGTGATTAAAAAGATTTTCAATTATATCTTTTTATTTTATATTATGCAACTTGTTCATATGTTGACTAATTAATTAGTTATATGGCCTTCTGAAATTTATGCTGTGTTATATTGGATAATTATTTGATTACTTGGTTTTTTCGACAACAAAGGTTTGAAAAGATATTCAATTATATCTTTTTATTTTATATTATGCAATTTGATTATATGTTGACTGATTAATTGGTTATATGGCATTCTGAAATTTATGCTGTTTTATGTTGGATAATTATTTGATTGCTTCATTTTTTCGACAGCAAAGGTTTGAAAAGATATTCAGTTATATCTTTTTATTTTATATTATGCAACTTGTTCTTATGTTGAGTGATTAATTGGTTATATGGCCTTCTGAAATTTATGTTGTGTTATGTTGGGTAATTATTTGATTACTTTGTTTTTTCGATAGCAAAGGTTTGAAAAGATAATTGTATTAATATTTTCATGTAAAGACAATATTTTACCTTTGTTGTGTGTACTAAATTTAATAGGTAGATGTTGTTTGAGTATGTATGTTATATAATATTATTTTTTCCATAAATTAGTAAATAATTTCATAATGCTTTCACTGTTAAATTATTATATTATGTGGTTTACGGGATGAAAAAGATAAATATTATTATCTTTTTAATTTATATTTTGCTAATAACAGTAATAAATTAATAATTGCTATGATTTCAATTATCTTTTTAGACAAATATCGAGTAATTTTTATCACTCAATAAATCATGTTTTGTAATACTTAGGATTTACTGTTTGTTGCTGATATTGCTTGAAAAGAAATCTTAAATTGCTAACTATAAATACATGTTTATTAACATATAAGTATATTTATCTTTTTAATGCAAGATAAAATATGAAACCAAAAAGAACCTCTAGATTGTTTAAAATACAACCACTATGCATTTTTTTCAATGAAGGAGGATATCAATGCATAAATTTTAGACCAATATCAAGTCCATACTGTGAAGAGCATAGCCAATCAAGATTGTTATCAATAACTCCATTGGTAAAATTTTCTTTATCTATATTTTGTTAGCACAATTATAATACATAAATCTTTATTATATTATATTTCAATCATGTCAATTTTTCAACATTTATTATATATACCTCTGTTTTAATAAAAAGATAAATATACTTATCTTTTTCATAAAGTATGAGCATTGTGTAATTAAATATTTTTAAAAAATTATTATCTGTATACCGAAGCTTATTTAAATAAATTTAGCAAAAATATTACATGAAAGATTAAATTTTAACACACTATTCAAAAAATATAAACAGACTTGTCTTTATAAGTTTTTGCATAATAATTATACAAGTTATATTACTAGTTATAATAATTCATAAATTAAATATCTTTATAATTTGGATTTACTAAATTCAATTTCTCTCATGTTAATTGTTACCAAAATAGGAAAATTCTAGGTCAACAAACAATATATCACCTACCGGAACAGAAGATAACAACGTAGAAAATTCTGATAAAAAAGGACAGACACACAAGAATATGATGGAGAATCTACTAGTACAGATGAAGCCAATAACTATGAAATTCAACAAATACCAAAGAAATCAATAAAAATTCAATATTCAAGGACGTACAGATGTAATTTAGATGCTGTTTTCAAAATGATGAAAACAATTAAGAAAGGAAAAATCCTCTCTGCTGACGCAAAAAGATACTTGAAAAATTTTACCTTTCAAACACTTTTTCAATGTTTTTCTCGAAGATTCTATATCAAGGCAAGATTTGAGAAAGAGTGCAGCAAATTTGGATGACATAATAACCTCTTATGATACCACAGAACAAGCTTTCCGAATTGGTAATAAATTGATTAAATCAAACCAGAAGAAGTTAGTCTTATATTTGGAATGCCAATGGATGGAGAGGATTCATTTCCAATACCTGTGTCAAATAAAGCTACAGCAATGGAAAATTTCTCAGATTTTTGGACAAAGAACCTTGAAGAAGAAGACATTATAAGCCAAAAAGCAGTGACAAAAAGATTGAATAAAATGATAGAAAACAAAGATGGTAGCGTTGATTTAGTAAAGCTATTATTTCTGCTGTTGATCATAACATTCTTGTTTCTGAACAATCAAAGCTACTTGCAGTGGGGATTTCTTCCTAAGATCCTCAATTTGAAAAAATTAAGTTCTATTTCTTGGCCAAGAGCAATATGTGAGAATGTTTGCAAAAATGTTCAAAAACATCATACTGATCCAAGAAACACACCTGGTTGCACTATGTTTTTACTTGTAAGATTTCTTACACTTATCTAATATCTCATTATTACAAAAGTATAATGTATATATCTTTTTATTACAGTTACAGTATTGATTTTGTGAGAAGACAAAAGTAATACAAGAAAAAGAAAATCTGTAGAAAATTTTCCCAAGGATGATAAAGTGGGACTTGTCTAACTTGAAGGACATGGATCTTACAACAATTGACAACACTAAGGTATAAATGTATTACTTTACTATTTCTTTTATTTAAAAGATATATGTTTTTATCTTTTCAAGTTTAGAAGGCACATTAATGATTAAATCAATAGTTACTTACATAATACATAATTTTAGTAATAAGACTTATGAAATAAGTTATAATCATGATAGTATAATAGACAGAAAACAAATTAAGTTCAATGTGTCAATAAATCAGTTACGTTAAAATATAAATACATTTATCTTTTTAAACTATACAATCAAATATATATATATAACATTGAATTGATTGTAGGATTATTTAATGATATGTAACAATATTTAATTGCAAATATCATTCATGCAGATTTCGAAAAAAATTTCAAATATAACTTCAGAGGAGAAAGAGTTTCTTTCAAAAAAAAATAATACATCCACTATGAGAAGATGAAAGACCAATGAAAAGAAAATTGTCTGGAAATGAAGAATTAGAAAGGTTGAAAGAGTTAGAGACAAAAGTCAGATTTTTGACTGATGAGATGGTTAGTGTACTAAAACAACTGGATGATGAGAAGATTTTAAGACAAAAATCTGATGAAAGACTCAAAGAAATTGAAATGATACTTCAAAAAGTGAAAACTTTTGAACAACAAAGTGTGGCCACTACTGAACCTGAAAAACATTTCAATCAAGGAAAAATAATTAGTATGGTACATATAAATTGTTCTGATAACTTTCCTTGTTTTGATTTGTTTGAAACTCAAGACTGAATTATAGATAATAAAGAAAGTTCAAAATCTGAAGACATCGAAGAATTTACTAAAGAATATGCTGTTGAAATTCCTATTTGTGTTGAAGATGTCATTATTAAAGAACCAAAAAAAAGGAAGAACCAAAAAAATATTGAATAATGCCCACAACTGAAGCATCTTTTAGAGAAACAACAATAAGATGTCAAAGTTTTCTTCAAGGTTGTTGGAGATAACAAGTAAGTACTAAAACATTACTTTTTTTTTTCAAAAAAACCTATATAGTTTAGCTGAATTTCATACTTGTTACTTTGTTATGATAAATTGTGTGGTATTACACTACCATAAGCAAGCTGTTGATTAAAGTATTGTTTTAAATATGAAAGTTAACAATTGATTGAAATTATGAAAGTTTAGTTTTACTTATATGCTATGGTTTAGGAGATTAAAAAGATATTCAACTTTATCTTTTTATTCTAAATTATGCAACTACTTCTTTTGTTGAATGATTATTTCATTATATGGCTTTCTGAAATATATGATATGCTATTTTCAAAAGTAATATTTCATAATTAAATTTTATCAGCATTAAAATTTATAAAAGATAAATGCATTTATCTTTTATATTTCACTTAATTATTAAAAGATACCAGAATAAGGTTTTAAAGATAATTGCTATTTTAGTAATTATGTTTACATACAAAAAACTTATTTACATATTATATCTATATTAACAAAAGATATAATAAATGCAAACATCTTATTTTTCAGCGACGAAGCATTTAGTTGTGATGATGAAAACAACATCACCATAACAAAAGACATGATAGAAGATCTCCTATACGAACAGAATACTTTTGGTCAAGTAAGTATAAAAAACAAAACTTTCCTTTAGTATAAATTGTGTACTTTACCCATATTATTTTTCAAATGTAGATCGTTTATTGGTTTTGGTTTCGGAAAGCAAAGCAATAATATTGTGTACATTAACACAACAATGACTGTAAGTGAATTATATTCCCAAATAAACTTATTTAATTACAAAATACGTTTTCTAAACCATTTTTTAACAGACAAGTGCAGCAAACGGAAACTAGGAAAATATATTGAGAAAAAAGTTCAACCCTTTTATCAAAAAATTATTTTTAGATCCATTATGTATCAACCAATTATTCCCAATACATGGAAATGATCATTGGAGCCTCCTTGAACTAGATGTCATAGAGTGCACTTGGAAACACTACGACTCACTATACTTAACCACAAGATCTAAATCCCGCAGAAGTGGACTTACAAAATTTATAATTAATGTGGTAAATAAATATTCTCAAAAATTATATTTCATATATTTGTTTACATTTATTCTAACAAACACTGACTTTTTTGCAGAAAATAGCAGTGAATAACCTAAATGACGAGCTATTACAAGAAGGTCACAAAACAATTATTAAAAAGACGACAGAGTTTGTGAACATTGATTGTGCTCAACAAATCAATGGGTAATCATACAAGTAGATAATAATGGTATATACGATTTCATGATACACATTAAGATATAAAAGAAAAATATTACAATTCATTATAATAATAATAAAATATAATATGCTTTATCTTTATATGCAAAGTACTAAATTTCATAATTTTAGGTATGACTGTGGAATTTAAGTGATGATGTTCATGGAAAAAATTGCACATGGAATGGAGAGTGCATCAAATATTACTGCTGAAGAAGCTACTGCATTTAGAGCAAAGATAGCTGCAGATATTCTCAGTGATAAACCATACTGTTGGACAATTGAAATTTTTTGCAACTCTGGTCCAGCACTTAAAAATGTTTGAACCAACACAAAATTTTGTAATTTGTAATAATTGATTCTAACAATTAGATATTATGTAACACCACGTATTTTCAGTTAACATTAAAGTAACGAATCAAAGAATAATTAATTTCAAATGTGATAATTAAGGGAAACGGGTTACGCCATTGTGTTCGTCTCGGAATTCTGCTTGATATAGAGTCCGAGTTTGCATAAAACGGACACCGTATGAAAGAGATATGGACGAACGAAGTTAGGCGAGAAAACTAGAAGTCGACCAGAATACACTGGCGCACTTCACAAGTACGTCAGTACAAAAATGCACTGGCGCACCTGCCAAGTGTGCCCAGGCCGGGCTAAAAACCTGCACAGGTTTCTGGAGTGTTCTGATCCGGACAGTGAGTCATTGCTGAGTCCTTTCTGACTCTTTGCTGAGTCATTAGGGCTGAGGTGTTATCGTATCTTGACTGGATGGTCTTGATTGCTTCTAGGGTTAATAAGACGGCTCTAAATTAATTAAAACTCTATATAAGCAACCTAACTCTCAAACTAAAATCACACTAATTCATTCCAAGAGCCGCCATGTCGTCAATGGTGAACCTAGAATAGCCATCATCTCTTTCAACTCAGAGGCAAGATAGAAGCTACATCAAAAATCAAATTAAATCTAGTCTAATTCAACTAAGAGAATTCAACGATCTACATCAAAGGCGAGCAATTCAATTTCAGAATACAGATCCCAAAACTCAAGAATTTCTTTTTGTTTGTAAGTATAGTTACCTTTCAGATATGAATAAATTAAAGACATGAATTGTAATGAATTGGAAAATAGAATTTGAACCAAGTTGTATGTGATTGATGATGCAGATTCATGTCTAGTTCTTGCGATAATTTGGTCATGTATGTCTTGGAATGATTGTGGTTTATTTGAACTTATCGTATCATGTGGAAATTGGTAATAAATTTATTATGATTTGGGGAACGAAACCATCATACCACATATAAGTTTGACAATCCTTTCATGATGTATCATATGCAAGTTACATGTTTTATGTTAGTCAAGATCTATATATATGTTCATATGCAAGATACATGTTTTATGTTAGTCAAGACCTATATATATGTTCATATGCAAGTTTCATGTTCGGTGTTAAATCCAAAAATTAGATCTATATTTTTATGCATGTTTATAAAGTGGATTCATGCAAGTTCATATGATCATTATTGTTAGATCTAGTTCACATCTATATGTTAAAGTTAAACTTATACATGCTTTGGAATGTACATGTCATGATTCTCCTAAATTATGCTAGTTTATAAACCAAGTTGTGTTCACCTATGCCTAGATCTACATGTTCACATGCTTAGGCTTATGCTAGTTCTATCCAATTTAATTGCATGTTTCGTGAGACATGTTAATTTAAATTTACGTGACATATGTTTGATAAATGTTCCCTTCTTTTACCTCTTGTTTATAAATTGGGCTAATTTGCGGGCCCAATGACTTTATGTAATTAACGTGAACGTACAACGGGGGTAACGTTGGGAAAAACTTGAAAATTACATATAACTGACATATTTGGCTCATAGTCATGTAATTAATGAGTGGCATAAAAATGGTATAATTTTTATGCCAAAAACCATGAACTTGAATTAGAGGGAAAGTGGGCCATGACAATAAATTGTTGACAAATTTACATATAAGCATAAAAGGATAAATATGTAAATTTAGAAAAGACGAATATGCCTAACCCGAGGTTAGACTGAGTTGTGGTGTAAAACAGCCCGGAACCGACCGGCACATCCAGTGACCACAACGATACCTGTCTAGTGTAGGTGGTTAGTGCATTGAGCCCAAAAAGGACCCGAGGTTAGACTGAGTTGTGGTGTAAAACTGCCCGGAACCAACCGGTACGTCCAGTGACCACAACAATACCTGTCTAATGTGAGTGGTTGGTGCTTTAATAAAGCTAAGTCAAGATTGGTAGGGTTAAGTCAATTAAGGAAACACTTAACCAATTCAACCTGTTAACTAAACTGATGGGTGGGGTTAGGTAAATTTGGACACTTAACCAATTTAACATGCTGGCTAGAAAACCCTAGTAACGGGGACCCATTTCAGCAGTAACCCACATAGATGTATCATCGTACCCTGAACTAGGCAGGGTGGGGCACGATTACTGGGCTGATTATAAGCGGTCGAAACGTCGGCGGTTGGTGCATCAGTGTAGGTTCCGACGAAGTATGGGCGTGCGTGTACTATGGAGTAGAAAAAGCAGGCACGGGTCATCAGTAGTCATACACTGTGCATCTTGAATCGTGTCGGGTTGTCACCATAGGATTTGATACACCCCGTGGTGGGACCAGCACAGGTATCTACAGTCAAGCGAGGGCCGAATGACACACATGATAAACGCATGCGAGTAGGAGCCGATCGATATAAAGGGATCATTTCACCATGAACACGTGGTGCTAGTTGGATAAGTATGAGTAGGTGCAGAGAATTAGACATGGGTGCGATGTATATTCGGTTTATCCTGCCTTGTATAGTTTTATGTTAGATTGTTATTCTGGTACTGTCCTGTTTTTCAGTTTATTCCTATCATGACCTTTTCCTTATTCACACAATGAAAAGTCGCTAGACTTACTCAGACTTATGTTTGACCCATTTTTCTTTCGCTCTCTTTTCTTTCGTTTCCCCCCACCCCTAGGTACCCGGGGAGGGAATAGCTCAGCTTAATTTGGACCGTTCATCTTTCCAAGCTTGAAGACTCTGTGATGTATAGCTTGGAATCTCCTGCTTTTGGCTATGGCTTTGGATACACTACTACTTGAGGATTTATGCAGTTTTATTTTGTTTTATGCTTCTTTAGAAAATAATCAAGACAGAAATTATGATGTAATGGTTTGGAAGTTGGTTTGAAACAGTTTGTTGTAATGTTTTGTTATGAACCACGTTTGAAATAAAGTTAGTTCTATTTTACGCTGCTTATATATATCTGTCTTGTAAATTATCTGTGTCTTTTACCTATAATGCTCCACCAAAGTTAAGGCATTCCCTTTGTGAGTGACCTTAATGGCGATGGGGTGTTTCACTTGGTATCAGAGCAAAGGTTTACTAGATCAGATAATTTTTTTTGGAAACTATTTTAAAAAAGAAGTATAAAGAAGCAATTTTCAAGAAAAAGTGTTATTTTACTTTAAAAGCCATAATCCCCCAAAGCCATATGCACTATCTTTCTATCCTTTTTTTTAAATCTTTCCTTTTTCATTTCAGCATGTCTGGGAATCTTAACCTTCCAGAGGGTGTACCGATACCTGGCTGGTTCAGGAGGTACCTAGAGGATAGGGCTAACGACGCAGGCCCAGCAGACATTCCTCCTCCCCCAGCCGCAGCGGTTCCTCCTCCTCATGTAAATGCTTTCTCAAATATTTGTAGAGACTTTAGAGCCATAGGTGGAAAGAATTTCAATGGAACTGAATCATTTGTGGAAGCAAGAAACTGGCTCAAAGAAACAGAGGACTTTTTCGATATCTTTGAAGTGGAAGATAGACAGAAGTCCTACGCAGACAAAAGGAGAACCGACCTTGAGTTTGAAGTTGGAGACAAGGTGTTCCTTAAAGTATCTCCTTTGAGGAACGTCGTTCTCTTTGGATCCGCAGGAAAGTTGGCACCAAGTTTTGTAGGGCTGTTTCCTATCATTGAGAAGATTGGGAAGATGACTTATAGAGTAGAGCTGTCTGAAAGATTGGCTGGAGTTCATAATGTCTTTCATGTCTCTCACCTTCAAAAGTTCTTACATGAGTCTGCGGAAGTGGTGAAACCAAGCATGCTAGAGGAAGTAGAAGTAGAACGAGAAGCAGTTGTGAGGAGAGTTCTGACTCGTATCTTGGGTACGGAAGTCAAAAAGCTACGCAACTGCGAAGTCAAGCTTGTTAAAGTTCAATGGAGTGACGCTGAGGAAGACGCGACTTGGGAGACTGAGGCCAAGATACGCGCAGCCTACGCTTTTCTTTTTGAGGGTACATCTTTTATCTCTTTTTCCTTAAGTTTGTTCATGCTCGTATATATATCCTTTTGTGTATATTTCCTCTGTGCTATCTTGATCCTTAGGTAGAAACCAATGGGTGTAAACATGTATTTGAAACATGTTATGATTGATGGTTGCAAGTGGTTGCAAGTGGTTGCTAGTGGTTGCTCATGGATGCATATACACACATTAGGTGTTAGATCGGCTCAGTCACTTTCATATTGCATATGCATATATGTACTTATATATGACTGAAACTTGGTGTGTTATCATATGGACGTTGCATTTGTATGAATGATTAAGCACTCATGTAGAAATTATGAGTAGGAAAAAATTTGCATGCATAATGGACTCATGACACAGACATAATTTGCATTAAGGAGGTCAACTGAATCAGTAGACCGCCTGATTTTGCATTAGATAAGGACATGTGCACACACTATGCGTATGATCATAAAGCATTAGAGGTCTTTTAAGGACAATGGATGCCTTTGTTTGATGGTTGAGTAGATGGACGATTGGATGGTAGGATATACGTTCTTCTTGACTTGAAGATTTCGGGGACAAAATCCTTTAAAGAGGGGAGAATGTAACACCCCGTATTTTTAGTTAACATTAAAGTAACGAATCAAAGAATAATTAATTTCAAATGTGATAATTAAGTGATACGGGTTATGCCATTGTGTTCGTCTCAGAATTCTTCTTGAGATATAGTCCGAGTTTGCGTAAAACGGACACCGTATGAAGGAGATATGGACGAACGAAGTTAGAAAAGAAAACCGAAAGTCGACCAGAATACACTGGCGCACTTCACAAGTGCGCTAGTACAAAAATGCACTGGCGCACCTGCCAAGTACGCCCAGGCCGGGCTAAAAACCTGCACAGGTTTCTGGAGTGTTCTGATCAGACAGTGAGTTATTGATGAGTCCTTTCTGACTCTTTGCTGAGTTATTAGGGCTGAGGTGTTATCCTATCTTGACTGGATGGTCTTGATTGCTTCTAGGGTTAATAAGACGGCTCTAAATTAATTAAAACTCTATATAAGCAATCTAACTCTCAACCTAAAATCACACTAATTCATTCCAAGAGCCGCCATGCCGTCAATGGTGAACCTAGAATAGCCGTCATCTCTTTCAACTCAGAGGCAAGATAGAAGCTACATCAAAAATCAAATTAAATCTAGTCTAATTCAACTAAGAGAATTCAACGATCTACATTAAAGGCAAGCAATTCAATTTCAGAATACAGATCCCAGAACTCAAGAATTCCTTTTTGTTTGTAAGTATAGTTACCTTTCAGATGTGAATAAATTAAAGACGTGATTTGTAATGAATTGGAAAATAGAATTTGAAACAAGTTGTATGTGATTGATGATGCAGATTCATGTCTAATTCTTGCGATAATTTGGTCACGTATGTCTTGGAACGATTGCAGTTTATTTGAACTTATCGTATCATGCAGAAATTGGTGATAAACTTATTATGGTTTGGGGAACGAAACCATCATACCACATATAAGTTTGACAATCCTTCCATGATGTGTCATATGCAAGTTACATGTTTTATGTTAGTCAAGATCTATATATATGTTCATATGCAAGATACATGTTTTATGTTAGTCAAGATCTATATATATGTTCATATGCAAGTTTCATGTTCTGCGTTAGATCCAAAAATTAGATCAATATTTATATGCATGTTTATAAAGTGGATTTTTGCAAGTTCATATGATCATTATTGTTAGATCTATTTCACATGTACATGTTAAAGTTAAACTTATACATGCTTTGGAATGTACATGTCACGATTCTCCTAAATTATGCTAGTTTATAAACCAAGTTATGTTCACCTATGCCTAGATCTACATATTCACATGCTTAGGCTTATGCTAATTCTATCCAATTTAATAGCAAGTTTCGTGAGACATGTTAATTTAAATTTACGTGACATATGTTTGAATAAATGTTCCCTTCTTTTACCTCTTGTTTATAAATTGGGCTAATTTGCGGGCCTAATTAATTTATGTGATTAACGCGAGCGTACAACGGGGGTAACATTGGGAAAAACTTGAAAATTACATATAACTGACATATTTGGCTCATAGTCATGTAATTAATGAGTGGCATAAAAATGGTATAATTTTTATGCCAAAAAACCATGAACTTGAATTAGAGGGAATGTGGGCTATGACAATAAATTGTTGACAAATTTAAGCATAAAAGGATAAATATGTAAATTTAGAAAAGACGAATATGCCTAACCCGAGGTTAGACTGAGTTGTGGTGTAAAACTGCCCGGAACCGACCGGCACATCCAGTGACCACAACGATACCTGTCTAGTGTGGGTGGTTAGTGCATTGAGCCCAAAAAGAACCCGAGGTTAAACTGAGTTGTGGTGTAAAACTGCCCGAAACCGACCGGCACATCCAGTGACCACAACAATACCTGTCTAATGTGAGTGGTTGGTGCTTTAATAAAGCTAAGTCAAGATTGGTAGGGTTAAGTCAATTAAGGAAACACTTAACCAATTCAATATGTTAACTAAACTGATGGGTGGGGTAGGGTAAATTTGGACACTTAACCAATTTAACATGTTGGCTAGAGAACCCTAGTAACGGGGACCCATTTCAGTAGTAACCCACATAGATGTATCATGGTACCCTAAACTAGGCAGGGTGAGGCACGATTACTGGGCTGATTATAAGCAGTCAAAACGTCGGCGGTTGGTGCATCAGTGTAGGTTCCGACGGAGTATGGGCGTGCACGTATTCCAGAGTGGAAAAAGCAGGCACTGGGCATCAGTAGTCATACACTGTGCATCTTGAATCGTGTCGGGTTGCCACCATAGGATTTGATACACCCCGTGGTGGGACCAACAGAGGTATCTGCAGTCAAGCGGGGGTCGAATGACACACGTGATAAATGCATGCGAGTAGGAGCCGATCGATATAAGGGGATCATTTCACCATGAACACGTGGTGCTAGTTGGACAAGTATGAGTAGGTGCAGAGAATTTGACATGGGTGCGATGTATATTCGGTTTATCCTGCCTTGTATAGTTTTATGTTAGATTGTTATTCTGGTACTGTCCTGTTTTTCAGTTTATTCCTGTCATAACCTTTTCCTTATTCACACACTGAAAAGTCACTAGACTTACTCAGACTTATGTCTTACCCATTTTTCTTTCGCTCTCTTTTCTTCCGTCCCCCACCCCCCAAGGTACCCAGGGAGGGAATAACTCAGCTTAATTTAGACCGTTCATCTTACCAAGCTTGAAGACTCCGTGATGTATAGCTTGGAATCTCTTGCTTTTGGGTATGGCTTTGGATACACTACTACTTGGGGATTTATGAAGTTTTATTTTGTTTTATGCTTCTTTAGAAAATAATCAAGACAGAAATTATGATGTAATGGTTTGGAAGTTGGTTTGAAATAGTTTGTTGTAATGTTTTGTTATGAACCACGTTTGAAATAAAGTTAGTTCTACTTTCCGCTGCTTATATATATCTGTCTTGTAAATTATCTGTGTCTTTTACCTATAATGCTCCACCAAAGTTAAGGCATTCCCTTTGTGAGTGACCTTAATGGAGATGTGGTGTTTCATATTACAATTGGTGATTAATTTGTAAAGGATTATACCAATATATCAATTATTTGTACTGCTTAACTTTTTAGACAGTAAATTTGACTATGGTTATGAATATGATGTTTTTTACTTTAATTGTCATTCAATACCATTTTCTAATACTATGTTTAAAAAGATAAATCCTATTATCTTTTGTTTATCATTTATATGTAATATGTTTTCTAATTCCATTTTTTTACACAGCAAACAAATGCAATATGGACAACTTTTCCTAGACAAGCAGAAGCTTTAATATTTGTCCAAACATATGCAAACACTAACATTTTTTGCCACCAAGATCATTTAACTGGACAAAGAAGGTTCCTAGTTTCTACATAAGAGGAGTTTTGGAGAAGGTACAAGAGCATGAATCCTAAACTACGCCACCATTACGAGATTATTCAAGTTGGACTGCCTTGCCACTTGTACTATGATCTGGAGTTCAACAAAAGTATTCACAGTATACAAAATGGCAATGAAATGGTAAATATTTTGATTTCCATCACATTCAAAACTATGAATGACATATACAAAATAAAGGGAAATGAAGATTGGGTTATAGAACTTGATTCATCTAATGAAGACAAGTTCTCTCGATATTTGATAATTCGCATCCCAAATATTGCATTCAAAGACAACTTGCATGTTGGAAGATTCATCTCTAAGGTATACTCGTGTATAAAAAAATTCAAGATTAACTGATTCATAGTTTGAAAAACTTTACATCAAGAAAGATTTAAGCTCATCAGAAAATACAGAGAGTATATCCATTGATATTGGAGTCTATACCCGTAATCGTTGTTTTTGTCTTCCATTCTCAACAAAAGCAGGGAAAATTTCAATACTACTGCCAAGCAGATGCTTTGGATGTAACAATCTTAATGACGAACAAGTGTTTACAAAATCTCTTATTTGCAACGTAGAAGATAATTTAGATAAGCTATTAGAGTGTGAGATGGATTTGAAATCTTACAAAAATATTCATTTGAAAAATGAGGAGAATGATAACAACAAGTACAACCAAAGTGAAAAGTCAATAAATGCTTACTCTTGCAATGTACCTAAGTCCTATAATTCAAGAAAATCTCCCTTCCCAGAATTGGGTGAAAAAATTTCATCATTAGCATTTTGGGTAAAATCAAAAAGTGGTACTGGTTTTCTACACATGGCTATATAATTTATAGCATATCCAAAAGTCGATATTGTGAACGAATTGGAAGAGAACATAAAAGTAATCATGTTATGTACATTGTTGATTTCCAAATAGGTGGCTACTATCAGAAATGCTACGACCCAGATTGTAGAGGCTATCGATCTCCTGTGCGACTAGTACCATGGGATGTATTGTCCAACTGTTATGATATAGTGAAGCAAGAAGGCAAAACTATGTAGAAATAATGCTTCTAACAAATATAATACCAACTACATAGTGATAGTAATGAATGTTGTAATTTTGTTTGTATTCTTGATAGTAAGAACATGTACAGAGTCAACAACATGTATACATATATTTTTTCTCTTACATAATTTGTTATTCTCACTAAAATGACGAGAAATTAGTATGTAATAGCAAAACTAAATATTAGACTGTGTTTTGCTAAAAATGTAAAAACATGTATCTTTTTCAAATATGTCGTACACTATTTGTATATTTGTTATGATTATGTTGCGGTATATGATTAATTGCTGGATTTTGTTAGTGTGTATGATTATTTCGTATCAGAATTGTAATTATATCAATAATTATTTCACTACTGTTCTTAGCAAAATATAAATTAAAATAGTAAAAATATTTATCTTTTTCATCATGAAACCAAATAATATAATAAATTAACATTGAAATAATTGTGCAATTAATTTCTAATGTAATGAAACAAAATTACCTTATAGAACATACATACTTAGACAACATCAACCTATTAAATTTAATACATACAACAAACTTAAAATATTGCCTTTACATGAAAATATAAATACAATTATCTTTTCAGACCTTTGTTGTCGAAAAAACAAAATAATCAAATAATCATTTAACATAACACAACATAAATAATTATTTAGCTTCAGTTTAAACCATAAAACCATCACATATATATCAGACCTACAATTCAAAACATAAATAAGTTAACAACTATACAATTTTAACCTTTTTATAAGAAATTTTACATAAAATATAACTAGTTATCTTTTTCACTCCTGTTGTGATGTATAATAAAAACCAAATTATACAACAATTTTTTGACTACTAACCAGTTATGTTTTTCACTCCTGTTATTTGCCATTGAAGCCCACATAACCGTTTATCTTTTTTTTTTTAAATAAATTTTTTTAAAAAGATAAAACCAGTTATAATAAGACAATCATCACATAAATTTCATAGTTAATTTTTAAAATTTTGATAAGATCTTGTGGTTAAGTATACTGAGTCGTAGTGTTTCCATGTGCACTCTATGACATCTAGTTCAAGGAGACTCGAATGTTAATTTCCATGTATTGGGAATAAGATGTTACTACATAATGGATCCAAAAGTAATTTCGTGATAAAATGGTTGACCTGTTTTGTCAATATATTTACCTTTTCCATCTACTGCACTTGTCTTTTAAAAAAATGGTTTAGAAAATGTATTTTCTAATAAAATAAGTTAATTAACAACAGTTATACAAATCTAACAGAGAAAATTGATTAGCTTATCCAGATGAACAAAATTGCCTAACAATTTCTACAATTAAAGTCGAATTTGATTTCAGAAATAAATAACGCCTAAATTTTTCTCAAAAAATATAAGATAGCTTTCATGGTAGAAGAAACTACGGCTTAATTTTTATGTTATTTCGACAAGAATCTGATTTCAGAAATTGATTTTTAAGAAGATGAAGACGTGCGCTTGATTTTTGTCCTGGAAATTAATTATTTCAATCTCGTGTCCTACAAAATAACAAGACTCAACTGGTAAGCCCTTAATGCAAATTTCCACTTTTATAAAATTAGTTTCATTGAAATTCAAAGTCATTCGAAAATGGATATTCTTAACTGTTAAATTTAATCTATAAAATATAAATCGATTTCAAAACAGTCAAATCCATTAGTAATAAATTATTATTATCGTTATAATTCAAATAGAATTTATATTAATTGTTAAAATCGTTTTCGATTCATTTTTAACTTAGAATTCAATTATTTCTCGTTTTCATATTAAGTAAATTCTATATTTTCAAAATTAAATTGTATTTTGCTTATTAAATCGATAAACTCCATATAAAATCCATTTATATTTCCAATTCAACATTAAAAACAAAATTTAAAATGTTCAAAGTTAAATGGCTAAAAATCTGGGTCATTACATTCTTTCCCACTTAAAAGAATTTCGTCCTTGAAATTGCTAAGGCAGGAAAATAGCTTCAACCGCATTATCTTTTAGCTGAAACCCAACAATTCACATTTTTGCAACTTTAGTTCAATACAAAACTTTTAGTTTCCATGCAAACAATTAATTTTCCATTTCTAATTCAAAATCCTTTAAATTGTACCCAATTTAAAAATCTTCCCTTTACCTTTCAATTTTTTTCAAACTCCCTAAATTTTCGAATTTTTTGGTAGACTCTCCCCTGCTTGGAAGGATTTTGGCAATATAATAAGAGAGATAAATATGTATACATCGACCCTTACGGTCGAAAAACACAATATATAACAGTTAGAATATCCTATTTTGTATTTTTGTGTAGTATTACCTTATATAAGCGTTATTAAGCGAGTTCGCTTAATATTTATGCAATCTACTAAAGAAAAACTAATTCACATAGCTCTTCATACATGTACTTACTCAATTTAAACACATATGTCTCATAACATTCAGTTTAAATAACATTCGTTCTTTTAATTTGAACGAAACAAATAATTTCCATGTTCTACATGCTATACATGTATTTCTAAGCATATCTCGGGATTCCATCATTTAATTATTCATTTCGATCAATCCATACATGTCAAACTCAAAAGGAACAAGAAAGCGGATAGTTAGGGGAAAGAAGTTGGCGGGTGAGAAAAAGAAGGAAAGAAATGTTATAATAGAAGAAGAACATCAACACTACAAAATCAGAGTAGAATTGAATCTCACGACGGAATGAATAAAATATATTATATCAATACTCTTTACGCAAAGAGAAAACGATACACATATGATTACACAATCAGAGTACACAACTAGATTAGCCTATACAATGCTGATAAATACAACAAATGCAGCAGAAATAAATTATTACTAGAAAATAAGGGAATACGTCTCGACGTCGGCTCCTCTCTTGAAGCTCCAAGCAAAACCCAATGCAACCTAGAAAATATACTCAGTCTGACCCGAGCACATTTTGAAGAAAGTAAAATCACCTGGATCAATCTAGAGTACTTTCAATGTTAAAACTCACATCACAAATAACTTGCTTAATTTTTAGAAATCATTTGAAAGAATGAAACTCTTGTAAGACACGGCCACATATAAACATGGAATGTGTTCTTCCCTTATGATAACCAAATCACTTTTTATTATAAAATCCCATGATATTATAATAATGTCTAAAATTCCACAAATAAAATATGAATCCAACCGAAAAGCTTGCATCCCACTTTTCGACATTGTTGGTTTATATATAAAAACTATACCGCTCGTTTTGGAGTTTAGATTTCAATACATGACTAGGTAAGGGACTACATCCTGATCAGTGTCCTCTAGATATAAAACACTTGGGTTCAACAAGAACATCTTGCAACCGGGCCATTAATTCAACTTGAGTGTACCGAATATATCATTACCACAGTGGGTATCAGCAACGGTATAATTCCGGATCACAAAAAAAGGACAACCAATTTCTCTGGATCAGTGATGATATACCCTAATGGGTATAACCCACATAGCCCTGTTGCTTGCTAGGTTTCTGTCATTTCTCAGTTGATGAGATTTGAGGCTACGATTACATTTTATACATGGCACATCCTTATCTTTAGATGTCACATCAGCATTCCATTAATCACTAATTGACGTACACAAAATACAACCTCCGAGTTCATATGCCTAAGAGAAGGGTGTTAGCTAAGAGAAGTTGTCTTCTCCACCATTAAACAGATGTACGTTTGTAAAAGTAAATGTACGTGATCTAAAGAAGTGCAATGTCAGACACCCGTCCATACAAGTAGTCCAGGAAAAGGACAAACCGAGGGTACTATTTTACTACATCCTGTCGAGATAACACCTAGGATTAATAACATGAAGTCCTTGCATCACGTAGAACCTAGAACAAAAGGAATACTGCTACAGTTTAATCCCGGTAGTTAACCTAAGGCATCTACGAGCAACACTTCCCGCTCCCAAGGTCTACGCCTTAAAATCATCTCAATACGCATAAGCATCCCTGCAATTTCACTTTTTCAAACGACAAAGTTGATTTGAAGTGGTTTTGGGTCCAGTTCCCACCTCGGTCTCCTCGAACTAACACATCATAAGTCAAAACGGATATTTATTTAATAGTCGCTTCTTTAACTATAAACTCAGACAGTATAGTAAAGTACGTCACAGCTTAAATTTAACCATTCATTAAAACCATTTCATCGATCCTTAAAACTCGATTCTGTATATTTATCTCCATTGGATAAGTATATCTATAAATATCTTATTTTCGTTTACGTTGAAAACGATATCCATACACTTATCTATTTTATAATAAGCATATTCACAAAATCCCCTCTTTATTTCCTGTATTTCTAAAATATCGCTATACATACTTAACCCAATGATACAAGTTTAATTACCAGTCTTAAATGGGTCTAACAATGTCATGTGCCACATTGTTTATTATATAAACCTAAAATGGTATTTATTTAACTTCAAAACTTTGTAAGTTAAAGTTTGCAATAACGCTTATGGAAATAATGATTAAATTTCCAATATCACTTTCGTTTCAAACCAGTACAACTTCTTGTTTTCCATTATTTTGAAAATTATAGTTATACACTTATTTTTTGGAATACGTGTATTCACAAAACTATACTATTTCACTACTTAGAAAATAGTGTTATATACTTAACCAAATGGTATAAACATAATCACACTTCATACCTGCCAATCAATGTTAAGTGATACATTGTTTACTATATGACCCAATTGTTTACATTAAATTTTTAAACCTTGTGAAATGAAGTTGTAATTTTCCTTATGGAAATAATAATTTATTTCCAACATCATTACCATTTCAAACTTGTACTATTCCTTGAATAATAATGAAGTCGTTCAAGTTGGGGTATTTTATTTACCACCTAGACCTTGACTCGACAACATTCTTATCTTCAGATAGATAAAAGTTTGTAACTCAAAAGCTGATATTGACTATAATATCACAAGATCTCATTTACTTTTCATTTATATATGGTTTTTAAGTACCATTCCTTGCATTTGGAAAATCTACTTCCAGTTTCAAACATCTTTACTTAATTTGTTTATTAAGTAAATAGTTTACTAAAACGCAAACCCTTGGCTTTAAAGTTTTTTTTTCTATTTTTCTTTTACAATTTGGATTTATTTCAAAAAAATCTTTTACTAAATCCTTTACATAAATCCATTAGGCATCCTTCCTTTGCATTTTTGAAATTTTCCTTTCAATTTTTTTACTTAATTCAATTGTTAAGTAAATTCTTATTCAAAACTATCACGTTATCTTTAAATCTTTTTTATGAACCTTGTTTATAAAACCTGGATTTATTACAAAATGCCTTTATAACACCCCTTTACAAATTCACTAAAATCTCATTACGAGCTTAATTATTCCCATTAACGAATTCCATTTAAAAAGCAATCAGTTTAGTTAATTAAAAATAATAATTAACTTCATCATCAACAAAAGTAGAAGTAGTTAACTTGGTTATTAAATAAGAACATAATTGTTAATTTCCTGTAAAAGTTTTTTAAAATAAGAATTAAATTTATTAGTAATGAACATCTTGACAATTACCTTTATACATAGTAAATTAGATGATTAATTAACTTTAAGAAACCTTATTAAGTTTAAACAACTATTCCAATTAAATTAATTGAAAACAAATTAATTTAATATCCTGTAACAACCCAGAAAATCAGAACCAATTTAAAAAATTTATTTTAAGAAACTTTAATTGTGACGGCCCGCCCCGTACCAGCCTGCATTTTCTCCGAAGGTGCGCTGTACACACACCCGACTAGCACGGAACGGTCGTCAGAGAAAGGAAAGAAGAGAATGAACTAATCAAGAACCTGTAGAATGTCTCGCAGCGCATGGAGTAAAATATAATAATAATATACTTGACATAAAATAGGTGAGACAATGCATAAGCTGATAACTAAAACCAACATCAACATCAGAGCAGCGGAAATCCAAATACAGCTTATTACAACTTTCCAAATTTACTGTCTCTAAAACAAAAGAAAACTAAAGTAGAAGATGCACTACTAATGCCCAAGCAGTGATCTTCAACTACACAGGGGGAATACTATATATATCATACGTGGAAGCCTCCTGCTCGTCTCCGGATCATCTAGCCGTGCATCACCAGCTAACCTGTCTCTAGTCTGCTCGTGTGAGCACCCAGAGTAATAAGAGGAGACATAAAACTCTGGGTCAGACATAAAGCCTGGTATGAGCGATAAGCATCTAAACAGAACAATAACAGGTATACTAAACCATACCTGAACCTGGACCTGTAACCATAGAGTTAGTACCACATACCGTACAATACTCTAAGGTGCCATAATAAATAGTGTAAAGAATACGGGGGTGGGGTGTGCATGTCACAATGATGGCAAACAAATCAACCATAACAACCATCCTCACATCTCTCACTCAGTGCGTAAGGCGTACGATGTCCACTACTGTCAATGACTAGACCCATCGAAGTAGTGACAGAGTTCGACTTGTACAACTACTGCTATTACCAAGCTTACCACATGGAGTCATGACCAAATCTTTACAAATGACCCCACTTCATTGGTCTATAGCCCTTTAGTCGTACCTAGGCCACTGTGGCCTTGAATCCGTTCACGTACCTCCCATACATAGTGATCCAAAGTCATAGACATCGATAGCCCCTTGGCACACGTCCCGCAGCAATGCCCAATCATGAAGCCCACTCATTGGTTCCCAACTGGATCCTGAGTCAAAGCTCCTCATTTGGACTTCCTTTGCATCTAGGGTTTTGGTCGAATTGGAGTTGGTCTTCAGAAAAGTCATCGCGTAGTAGTAATAGCCCACGTACGGTTCGGTTCGGTGCTCCTCGCCTAGCTCGGTTCGGTTCGGTGTAACCTTCCAGCTCGGTTCGGTTCGGAAGTATAGTGCCCATCCTCTGTTCGGTTCGGTGGCTGCTCCCCTCTAGATTCCCCGATCCGATCCTGTCCTTCTCCATTTGCCCGATCCGATCCCGCTCGCTTGCCTGCTTCGATCCGATCCGCTCCCTAGCTCCGATCCGCTCCTCTGTCCAACTCCAACTCTAAGCAATGGCCTTCCTTCCTGCCAAACTTCCCTTGTGCCAGACTTCAGTTTGGGTCGGGTTCCTTGCCCAGCTCTCCTATCCGATCTGAGCCCATACCCGATCCGATCCGAAACCCTGAACAACTTTCTGCAATTTTTTCCAGCAACTTGTTTACGCCATTCGACGACGTTTTCTACCAATCTAACTATACTAATCAACCACAAATCATTCCAAACAGTCATAGCAATATAGCAAACTAACCACAAACACCAAAACAATGAATTTACATGTCAAAATGGATCAAATATACCCAAAACCTCATATTTTCCCTTAAGCATATTTAAGCAAAACTAATCCTAGGGTTAACAAAACTTAACCAAATTAAACCAAATTTCTACCAGAGGCATAAAATATTATTTTCGAATTTATAGATATTTTTCCAGAATTTATTAATGTATAAATTCGCTAATCTTCACTAATTACCCTTAATTAACTGTAATTAGTGTCAAAACAATGCTAATCACTCACCTTGGCCACAAATAAAATTCTTAGAACTGAAACCTCGTTGATTTGGGTGAATACTGGTGTCTAACAGCAGCTCTAACCTTGCTTTCGTGTTTCCTCTCCTTATTTTGATGTAGATTAAGCCAAAACTTGATTAGAAAGTGATTTGGGGATGTTTCTAGATGTTGGCAGCCATTGTTAGGGTTCAAGAATGAAAGTGGCAGCTGGAAAATGAGGATAAGATCGTTCTCTAACTGATTTCAGCCTCCTCATAACCCGAATCCCGAAATCCCCCATTGGGCCTAGCTGTTAATCACCCGGTTAAGCCCAATTAAGCTGTTTTTCACTATCTGAAAATTGTTTCAGCCATATCTCCCAAACGGTAAGTCTGTTTGGCTAATGTGACCACTCTACGGAATTGTAAACCATCATCCGGAGCCAATGGAAGTGGTTTTAGGTCAAAATTCTTTTCCAATCAAAAGTTATGGCCAAAACAGTACCAACTAGGGGTAAAATGGTCATTTAAAAATTGGGAAAAATCATGAACATGGGAAATGACCCCAATAGTAGTCTCCCAAAGTTACATGACCATACAACTTCATATGTGAAAGAAATAAATATCCTACGATCCTATGATGCGTAGAATACGGGTCGTTACACTCTCTCCCCCCCCCCCCCCCTTAAGAAATTTCGTTCCCGAAATTCCTTAACTCAAAACATACAAAAGATCTCGCATGCCTAACAGCCACATACAACAATTAAACATGCAAAACAAGCAAACAAGCCTACCCTAACATGCGGAAAACTAAATCGAAGTTAAAATCTTACCAGGCGAAGAGTTCTGGATACATCTTTCTAATACTCTCCTCGGTCTCCCAGGCACAGTCATTCTCGTTCTCGCCCCACTGAACCTTGACTAGCTTCACCGCCTTCCTTCGAAGTTGCTTCATGTCGTGCTCGACAATACGGATCGGCTTGCGGTTCCCAACCGCCTCGGGTTCTACTTCGAAGTTGTAACGACCCGCAAATCCGGCTATCTGAGTTGACTAAATATACCACACGTCCAACCCAAATAACACAGAAATACGACTCATTATTAGAAAGAAGTTAGAGGATGAGAAATAGAAAGAAAGAAATATTAGAATAGAAGAAAAACGAAGATCACAAACTCACAGCGGAACGAATAAAATATATTATATAACATAAGCTTTGAAATACAATCATGTTTTGTACATATATACATACCATCATCAGAGTACACATAACATTTGATCCAGCGGAAGTAACTCTAAATAACTAACGTTGAAGCCTCCTGCTTCAAGCTCCTCCAAGTGTATCTGTAAAAGCCTGAAACACTTGACTGCCCGTACAAATTTGGGCACCCAAGAGTTTAGGGAAAACAAAACAAAATAAACTCTGGGTCAGTCATGGGACTGGTGTGAGTAAACTCCAACCAATTGTTTAACTTTAAAAATCCTTTCAAAAGAAAAGATAATAGTAAGACCAGCCCACACATAAACACGGACGGTTTTTACCTTACTATAACCCGAAACACTTTAATATCAAATCCAGTGATATTATAGTAATGTCTACATCAAATTAAATAACCAAATAGCAGAACGCTTGCATCTCACGCTCCATATAAATAGTATAAAATCACAAACCGCATGGCGCTTATTGGAGATTGGATTTCCAACATGACAAGGTATGGGACCACCTTCCGACCGTGTATCTCTAGAGAGGAATACACTGGGTTCAACAAGAACATCTTGCAACCCGGCCCACACATGACCGACCACTCATTTCGCTTGAGTGTATCGAATGTATATCACCAACGGTTGGACTCAAACCACCGTTCCCGAATGGGCAGAATCGATAGATTAGAAACAAAAGGAATTTCTCTAGATAGGTGATTATACACCCTAATGGGTGCGACCCACATAGCCATGCTGCCTGCCCGATTTTTGTCCTTTCCCGGTTGTTGAGGCCTGAGGCTACGAATACTTACCCTTCACTGATAGCACAATCACTTTGAATGCCACATCGTCAGATCCGTTAATCACTAGTTGAGTTTGCACAAATATTCTGGATGTTATGCTAAGGGATAAATCCGTTGCAACCATATATATTCATACAGACCAACCCATTTGATCATTGGAAATACTCTGTCAGACATTCGTCCATTTACATTCGTTCTGGGATTGAACGAAACCGAAGGCACTATTTCTATAAATAGAAAAGCCCTTGCACTTCACTCCGTCTTCAATTTATTCAGCATACTTGGTTCGCAACGCTTATGCCGATACGGAGTGGTTCTTCGGATAATAATCCAACCGGTCTCTCCATATTGACAACGATGGTCAAAACTTCGATAGTCTGTGATTTAACTATCGAATAAAAACAAGTGTTCACACAACATATCAAACAAATCACTGGGCTCTTTAATTAATATTTCATTAATTAAATCTCTTCTCCATTTCCTTAACAATATCTGTTATTCAAATATTTCAATAATCAATCTTGGCCCTTTACGCTATTTTTGATTTCGTTTCCTTATCGAATTCTATATATATCGATATATAGATTTCTAATTGTCAAATTTCTTAAAAATATTCTAACTCCTTAAATTCCCGGAAAAATTCGCCATAACCTCCCCTGTATCGGGAGCATCGGGAAATTTCAAATAGCTTCCCGGTATCTTCCTCAATCAAAAAGAAAAAGGAAAAGCCAAGCGGCTTGCCGATACGGCGCATAAAACCCATATATGAATTTAAACATGTACCTTTCTGTCGAGCACATACATTAATAACTTCATATACTTCATCCCAAACCTGCTTAACACATATTCACCTGTTTGCAATTCAATTCAATACCATCTAATTGCTTGAATTCAGTTTCGCCATTTATTCTTTAAATTGGCCCTTTTGCCTATTTCACTTTTTGTGAACATAACATGTTCGAACAAAATATTTAACTCGTTCATAACCAAATCGAATTTCAATTTCAATTCTAGTTCTCTGTTTGATTTCGAATATAAATTTTCAAATCGAATTCACTTATTTAAAGCTCGATATTCATTCGAAATCTCGTTAACTAATTTCTATTCGAATTAGTTAACTCTATTCAATAAATCAAAAATCTGATTTCTATTTCAAAAATCATATTCATTTACACAACTTGAATTCGCATATATTTTTCAACTCAACTCTGAAATTTTCTAAATAGAAACTTCGGATTTTATTTGCTTAGAAATCCTTTTATAAAATTAAATAAACCATTATGGTTTTGAAACGATTCTGGCGCTGTTTTTCTGAAAATTTGATTTTGACATAACTCAAAATCTATACGACGAAATTCAGATTTTTCTCTTTCATTAGAAAACTATTATCAAACCGGTCCTGACGTTTCTTGTTTCAAAGAATTCCGACTTCAATTGCGTTCTGTATACTCGATTGAAGTTCGAATCGCTATTTTACGAACTGCAGCGCTGCGGCGAGTTCGTTTTAATTATATTTATATATATAAACTTTTAAAACTTCGTTTATATAAATTCAACTCTATTCTGATATAAAATATATATCAAACCATCTTTCCCAACTCAACAAATATTTCTGTTCTTCTATTTCATTTATATTTGAAATCTATATTCAAATTCCAATTCGATTATAATTCAAATTCTATATTCAAATTCTATTTCAACTATTTGAATCCAAATTCCATTTTTAATCCATTTGAACTTCAACTATTTAAACTCATTTTTACTTTGAACTTCAAGTATCACATTTTACTTTCTTTGAATTCAACTACCATGTTTCAAATTTCTTTGAATTCCTCTTATTCAAATTCTTTCTATTAAACTCCATTTGAGTTTTGTTTGAATTCTTATATTTAATACCATTTGAGTTCTATTCAAATTCTTTATATTTAAATCCTCTTCGGTAAAACCCATTATTTAGATCTCATTTGAATTTTCCTTATTTCAAATCCAGTTGAACTCCTTTGAATTCAAATTCCCTTTCAAAACTACTTGTATTTCTTATTTTGAAATCCTATTTCAATCCTACTTTGAAATCCTATTTCAAAGTTTATTTCAAATTCTATTTTGAAATTCAATATTCAAATCTCTATTTGAATTTCTATATTCAATCCCATGTTCAAATTCAATACTTGAATTTCTATTCAAATCTTTATTCAAACTTCATATCTGAATTTCATTTCAAATCTCTAGTCAAATTTCATATTTCAATTCTTCTTTTGAAATTCTATATTTCAAATCTTATTCGATTTTTCTTTGAAATTCTATATTTCAAAGTCTGTTCAATTCTTCTTTGAAATTCTATATTTCAAATCTATTTGAAAATTCTTTATTCGAATTCCTTTGAATTCAAATTTTATTTTAATCTCCCGAATTCCAATTCTATTTTTCCATTCTAATTTCGTCTATTCAAATTCTATTTGAATTTCTAATATTCAATCTCCTTTTAAAATTCAAATATTTAAACTCCTTTGAATTCTACTATTCAAATGTTATAATCAAATTTCATTTGAGTTTAAAAATCCTATTTTGAAATTCCCTTTCAAATCCCAATTTCTCACTTGTATTTCTATTTCTGAATTATCGAATGATAATTCTTTTCACTTTATTTATAACTTCGTTATAAAAGAATTATTTATAACTTCGTTTATAAGAAACTACTTGTTTTATTTTTCAAAACAAGTTTATATTTTCATTTCCATTTAAAATTCAAATTCTATTTAAAAATAGAATTTTCCTTTTTAAATCTCCAATATCCTTTTAATTGGCCCAGTGATATTTAAACACACACAGCAACGAATTATTTATTTTTCTAACATGTCATATATAACAATATATATGCAAACAAATAAACAAACAGATAATATATTTTTGAGGAATCCAGTTGGATTCCTCCAACCTGTTTTCCTGCATCCACAGATGTTAGCACATAAATAATACCCATTCTGCTTCGTGGCAGAATATCGCGGTATAGAAGGTCATCCACTAATCATAGCGTGGGGCGTATAGGGTAATCATCCGCTATGAAACTGCGGGCATCCGCTAATGAGACTGCGGGAATTCAACCAATCAATCAACCCAATATATATATATATATATCCTAAATAACTAATATATATAAAATAACCAGAAAGCATTCAACAAGCAACAAACAATTATTTTTAATGAAATAAAAATAATTCTAAAGGTGAGTGAGATTTACTCACCGTGATTTTGCCGAAATATTCTGTGTAAATTTCCAACTCATCTTGGTTGTGCATCGTCTTGAATAAATTATTTTGATACCTACCATAAATTAAATTCAACGGTTAAATTTAGTTTAAACTAATTTATCCTATAAATTAATTTATTCAATGTATTTTCAAACACTTAACCATATATATATATATTTTTTTTCCGATGCTTACTTAAATAAATAAATAACAACAACCTTAATTACCTTTTAAATGAATTAAATTTCCAACTATATAACTAATCCCTATATATTAAATTAATTATCACACTAAATATTTATTTCATTTATTCACCAATAAATTAAACTAAGTTTAAATTATTTAATCAAAATTTGTTAAAGCTCATTACCCTTTTATCCATCGCGAACCCTCTTCTTCCCTTCACTTGGTCGCGGCAACTCCACCATCTCCTGACTGAAATCGCACCTTAGAAGATCTCCAGTAGCCCCTACAGCAACTCGAAGTCCTCGGGAACGAAATCCCTAAATCGCGACTCGTCTTGTAGCCATCATCGCATTTTACTTTGGCCAACACGATCTCCTCCGAGTGGTGCCATGGCGTGTGTCTTCAACCCAGAAACCAGACCATCACCTCGACAAACCCTCCGACCTCCATCGCTCTGACCCTGATGCTCGTTCATCCCTCACAGACGCATCGCTCCTCCAGACAACCATCGATTTTCCCTCGTTGCTTTCTCCAAAACCCCGCTCCACCCTCTAAATCGCGTTGACCCCCTTCGAACCCTAAACGGAAATTGGAACTTGCCGAACCACTAATTGTCGTCGCGGTCCTCCATCGCCATTTCGATTCCGCCCCTCTTCTTTTCTTTACTTTTTTTTTTTTCGTAAGAATGATTTTGACTGGAGGAAAAGAATCGAAGTATATAAAAACATGAGAGGGTTTTCGGATTTCAGAATGAAAGCAACGGGGACAATGTATTTATACAGAAGTGGAAGAGAGACAGAAGTACGAGGCCATTAAGATTATGTCTGCTTGGTAGTGAAGCTTGGAGACAAAGCTGTTGGCTCGAGGAATTAGGCTGCGATGATGACAATTTTTAGGGTGGCGCTTAGTTTTTTTTTTTTTTAGGTCGGCTATCCTTTTATATTTATTTTAAATAAATAAAATATCTTGCGGTCTTTTAATTTGAAACCATGAACAACTATTTCAGCAAAACCACTGATGTTCCCAACATTATTTACTATTTTGAATTCAACGAAACTGATTATACAATTTAATTCGAATGTAATATAAAATAACCCTTTTAAATCAATATAATATAATTTAAATTTTAAACAAATGAATTCTTCGATAATAAATTTGTTATCGTTTACATTCAAATAAAACTTCGAGTAAATCAATTTGATTCCATTTCAAATTTAATTACTTGAGATCCTCGTATTACGATAGTTATGTCTATAATTCAATATAAAAATTGATTATATTATCAGCTCAGTATTTAAAACGATATTAAATATTCAAAATAAATCGACTAGAAAAATCTGGGTCGTTACATTCTTCCCTCCTTAAAATAATTTCGTCCTCGAAATTGCTAAAGTAGAAAAATGGTACAAACCTATTACTTTCAAACTCCTTTATGTTGAAACTCACCTCTTTATATTTCAACATATTTAATTTCACCAAAACTTTTGGTCTTCCTTCCTTTAATTTGAATGATCTACGATCAATCCATTTATATCCAACCTATATTCCATTAAATCTATTCAAATCGATTCTAGTTAATTGATTCACTTCAATCCATTTAACTAGTCTACGTTAAATTCCAATTCCAGAATCCAAATCCCAGGATTTTTCTTTTCAAATTCTTTTGAAATCACTTAAATATATACATATATATTTATTTCCATTTCAAATTCAAAACATTTGAATTTTCAAATCAATTTGTTTTCTTTCCAACAAATTTCCATCAAAAACTTCCTAAGGTAGCAACTCATCACTTAGAAACTTGGAAATGAACACTGATGATGTTGCAATCATCATCAGAATTATTTCCCAGCGACTGAAGTGAGTTTAGTGCCTTGTTATTTCAAAATCCATGATTTTCTTTCAAATCCTTTAAAACAAATCTGTATTATTTCAATATACTTTGAAGAATATTTTTCAACTTTCCAGGATTTTGAATTCTCAATTCTGGTTTGGATTTTATTCTAATTCATCTCATTTGTATATTTAATTCCTATACAAATTCTATTTTGGTTATATATAATCATTTCAATATTTATAATCTCGTTTGATTATAGAATCAACATCCAACACATCCATATAATAATAATTTCTAGAAAATTATTCTTTCTATATCAAAATAGAATTTTGGGTAAAATTATTTCATTTACCCACTTTAAAACAATATCATGTTCAATGCTCTGTTCCAGTGTTTAGAAATCCCTATCGACTTCGTGGCGTCCCACGATTCGACCAGAATTCACAAACCACTCAACAGACTAGCCAACACAATATAAAACAATTTTTATATCAAATAACAAATACGCTCTCTCGTATATGTATACACTCAACTCATTCTAGGGTACTGCTGACCCTATCTCTAATGAGCACATCCCACACAAGCCTAGGTGTTCGCTCAACCTAAGCTCTGATACCACTGTAACGACCCGCAAATCCGGCTATCTGAGTTGACTAAATATACCACACGTCCAACCCAAATAACACAGAAATACGACTCATTATTAGAAAGAAGTTAGAGGATGAGAAATAGAAAGAAAGAAATATTAGAATAGAAGAAAAACGAAGATCACAAACTCACAGCGGAACGAATAAAATATATTATATAACATAAGCTTTGAAATACAATCCTGTTTTGTACATATATACATACCATCATCAGAGTACACATAACATTTGATCCAGCGGAAGTAACTCTAAATAACTAACGTTGAAGCCTCCTGCTTCAAGCTCCTCCAAGTGTATCTGTAAAAGCCTGAAACACTTGACTGCCCGTACAAATTTGGGCACCCAAGAGTTTAGGGAAAACAAAACAAAATAAACTCTGGGTCAGTCATGGGACTGGTGTGAGTAAACTCCAACCAATTGTTTAACTTTAAAAATCCTTTCAAAAGAAAAGATAATAGTAAGACCAGCCCACACATAAACACGGACGGTTTTTACCTTACTATAACCCAAAACACTTTAATATCAAATCCAGTGATATTATAGTAATGTCTACATCAAATTAAATAACCAAATAGCAGAACGCTTGCATCTCACGCTCCATATAAATAGTATAAAATCACAAACCGCATGGCGCTTATTGGAGATTGGATTTCCAACATGACAAGGTATGGGACCACCTTCCGACCGTGTATCTCTAGAGAGGAATACACTGGGTTCAACAAGAACATCTTGCAACCCGGCCCACACATGACCGACCACTCATTTCGCTTGAGTGTATCGAATGTATATCACCAACGGTTGGACTCAAACCACCGTTCCCGAATGGGCAGAATCGATAGATTAGAAACAAAAGGAATTTCTCTAGATAGGTGATTATACACCCTAATGGGTGCGACCCACATAGCCATGCTGCCTGCCCGATTTTTGTCCTTTCCCGGTTGTTGAGGCCTGAGGCTACGAATACTTACCCTTCACTGATAGCACAATCACTTTGAATGCCACATCGTCAGATCCGTTAATCACTAGTTGAGTTTGCACAAATATTCTGGATGTTATGCTAAGGGATAAATCCGTTGCAACCATATATATTCATACAGACCAACCCATTTGATCATTGGAAATACTCTGTCAGACATTCGTCCATTTACATTCGTTCTGGGATTGAACGAAACCGAAGGCACTATTTCTATAAATAGAAAAGCCCTTGCACTTCACTCCGTCTTCAATTTATTCAGCATACTTGGTTCGCAACGCTTATGCCGATACGGAGTGGTTCTTCGGATAATAATCCAACCGGTCTCTCCATATTGACAACGATGGTCAAAACTTCGATAGTCTGTGATTTAACTATCGAATAAAAACAAGTGTTCACACAACATATCAAACAAATCACTGGGCTCTTTAATTAATATTTCATTAATTAAATCTCTTCTCCATTTCCTTAACAATATCTGTTATTCAAATATTTCAATAATCAATCTTGGCCCTTTACGCTATTTTTGATTTCGTTTCCTTATCGAATTCTATATATATCGATATATAGATTTCTAATTGTCAAATTTCTTAAAAATATTCTAACTCCTTAAATTCCCGGAAAAATTCGCCATAACCTCCCCTGTATCGGGAGCATCGGGAAATTTCAAATAGCTTCCCGGTATCTTCCTCAATCAAAAAGAAAAAGGAAAAGCCAAGCGGCTTGCCGATACGGCGCATAAAACCCATATATGAATTTAAACATGTACCTTTCTGTCGAGCACATACATTAATAACTTCATATACTTCATCCCAAACCTGCTTAACACATATTCACCTGTTTGCAATTCAATTCAATACCATCTAATTGCTTGAATTCAGTTTCGCCATTTATTCTTTAAATTGGCCCTTTTGCCTATTTCACTTTTTGTGAACATAACATGTTCGAACAAAATATTTAACTCGTTCATAACCAAATCGAATTTCAATTTCAATTCTAGTTCTCTGTTTGATTTCGAATATAAATTTTCAAATCGAATTCACTTATTTAAAGCTCGATATTCATTCGAAATCTCGTTAACTAATTTCTATTCGAATTAGTTAACTCTATTCAATAAATCAAAAATCTGATTTCTATTTCAAAAATCATATTCATTTACACAACTTGAATTCGCATATATTTTTCAACTCAACTCTGAAATTTTCTAAATAGAAACTTCGGATTTTATTTGCTTAGAAATCCTTTTATAAAATTAAATAAACCATTATGGTTTTGAAACGATTCTGGCGCTGTTTTTCTGAAAATTTGATTTTGACATAACTCAAAATCTATACGACGAAATTCAGATTTTTCTCTTTCATTAGAAAACTATTATCAAACCGGTCCTGACGTTTCTTGTTTCAAAGAATTCCGACTTCAATTGCGTTCTGTATACTCGATTGAAGTTCGAATCGCTATTTTACGAACTGCAGCGCTGCGGCGAGTTCGTTTTAATTATATTTATATATATAAACTTTTAAAACTTCGTTTATATAAATTCAACTCTATTCTGATATAAAATATATATCAAACCATCTTTCCCAACTCAACAAATATTTCTGTTCTTCTATTTCATTTATATTTGAAATCTATATTCAAATTCCAATTCGATTATAATTCAAATTCTATATTCAAATTCTATTTCAACTATTTGAATCCAAATTCCATTTTTAATCCATTTGAACTTCAACTATTTAAACTCATTTTTACTTTGAACTTCAAGTATCACATTTTACTTTCTTTGAATTCAACTACCATGTTTCAAATTTCTTTGAATTCCTCTTATTCAAATTCTTTCTATTAAACTCCATTTGAGTTTTGTTTGAATTCTTATATTTAATACCATTTGAGTTCTATTCAAATTCTTTATATTTAAATCCTCTTCGGTAAAACCCATTATTTAGATCTCATTTGAATTTTCCTTATTTCAAATCCAGTTGAACTCCTTTGAATTCAAATTCCCTTTCAAAACTACTTGTATTTCTTATTTTGAAATCCTATTTCAATCCTACTTTGAAATCCTATTTCAAAGTTTATTTCAAATTCTATTTTGAAATTCAATATTCAAATCTCTATTTGAATTTCTATATTCAATCCCATGTTCAAATTCAATACTTGAATTTCTATTCAAATCTTTATTCAAACTTCATATCTGAATTTCATTTCAAATCTCTAGTCAAATTTCATATTTCAATTCTTCTTTTGAAATTCTATATTTCAAATCTTATTCGATTTTTCTTTGAAATTCTATATTTCAAAGTCTGTTCAATTCTTCTTTGAAATTCTATATTTCAAATCTATTTGAAAATTCTTTATTCGAATTCCTTTGAATTCAAATTTTATTTTAATCTCCCGAATTCCAATTCTATTTTTCCATTCTAATTTCGTCTATTCAAATTCTATTTGAATTTCTAATATTCAATCTCCTTTTAAAATTCAAATATTTAAACTCCTTTGAATTCTACTATTCAAATGTTATAATCAAATTTCATTTGAGTTTAAAAATCCTATTTTGAAATTCCCTTTCAAATCCCAATTTCTCACTTGTATTTCTATTTCTGAATTATCGAATGATAATTCTTTTCACTTTATTTATAACTTCGTTATAAAAGAATTATTTATAACTTCGTTTATAAGAAACTACTTGTTTTATTTTTCAAAACAAGTTTATATTTTCATTTCCATTTAAAATTCAAATTCTATTTAAAAATAGAATTTTCCTTTTTAAATCTCCAATATCCTTTTAATTGGCCCAGTGATATTTAAACACACACAGCAACGAATTATTTATTTTTCTAACATGTCATATATAACAATATATATGCAAACAAATAAACAAACAGATAATATATTTTTGAGGAATCCAGTTGGATTCCTCCAACCTGTTTTCCTGCATCCACAGATGTTAGCACATAAATAATACCCATTCTGCTTCGTGGCAGAATATCGCGGTATAGAAGGTCATCCACTAATCATAGCGTGGGGCGTATAGGGTAATCATCCGCTATGAAACTGCGGGCATCCGCTAATGAGACTGCGGGAATTCAACCAATCAATCAACCCAATATATATATATATATATATCCTAAATAACTAATATATATAAAATAACCAGAAAGCATTCAACAAGCAACAAACAATTATTTTTAATGAAATAAAAATAATTCTAAAGGTGAGTGAGATTTACTCACCGTGATTTTGCCGAAATATTCTGTGTAAATTTCCAACTCATCTTGGTTGTGCATCGTCTTGAATAAATTAATTTGATACCTACCATAAATTAAATTCAACGGTTAAATTTAGTTTAAACTAATTTATCCTATAAATTAATTTATTCAATGTATTTTCAAACACTTAACCATATATATATATATTTTTTTTCCGATGCTTACTTAAATAAATAAATAACAACAACCTTAATTACCTTTTAAATGAATTAAATTTCCAACTATATAACTAATCCCTATATATTAAATTAATTATCACACTAAATATTTATTTCATTTATTCACCAATAAATTAAACTAAGTTTAAATTATTTAATCAAAATTTGTTAAAGCTCATTACCCTTTTATCCATCGCGAACCCTCTTCTTCCCTTCACTTGGTCGCGGCAACTCCACCATCTCCTGACTGAAATCGCACCTTAGAAGATCTCCAGTAGCCCCTACAGCAACTCGAAGTCCTCGGGAACGAAATCCCTAAATCGCGACTCGTCTTGTAGCCATCATCGCATTTTACTTTGGCCAACACGATCTCCTCCGAGTGGTGCCATGGCGTGTGTCTTCAACCCAGAAACCAGACCATCACCTCGACAAACCCTCCGACCTCCATCGCTCTGACCCTGATGCTCGTTCATCCCTCACAGACGCATCGCTCCTCCAGACAACCATCGATTTTCCCTCGTTGCTTTCTCCAAAACCCCGCTCCACCCTCTAAATCGCGTTGACCCCCTTCGAACCCTAAACGGAAATTGGAACTTGCCGAACCACTAATTGTCGTCGCGGTCCTCCATCGCCATTTCGATTCCGCCCCTCTTCTTTTCTTTACTTTTTTTTTTTTCGTAAGAATGATTTTGACTGGAGGAAAAGAATCGAAGTATATAAAAACATGAGAGGGTTTTCGGATTTCAGAATGAAAGCAACGGGGACAATGTATTTATACAGAAGTGGAAGAGAGACAGAAGTACGAGGCCATTAAGATTATGTCTGCTTGGTAGTGAAGCTTGGAGACAAAGCTGTTGGCTCGAGGAATTAGGCTGCGATGATGGCAATTTTTAGGGTGGCGCTTAGTTTTTTTTTTTTTAGGTCGGCTATCCTTTTATATTTATTTTAAATAAATAAAATATCTTGCGGTCTTTTAATTTGAAACCATGAACAACTATTTCAGCAAAACCACTGATGTTCCCAACATTATTTACTATTTTGAATTCAACGAAACTGATTATACAATTTAATTCGAATGTAATATAAAATAACCCTTTTAAATCAATATAATATAATTTAAATTTTAAACAAATGAATTCTTCGATAATAAATTTGTTATCGTTTACATTCAAATAAAACTTCGAGTAAATCAATTTGATTCCATTTCAAATTTAATTACTTGAGATCCTCGTATTACGATAGTTATGTCTATAATTCAATATAAAAATTGATTATATTATCAGCTCAGTATTTAAAACGATATTAAATATTCAAAATAAATCGACTAGAAAAATCTGGGTCGTTACAGAAGTCCTCTAACTGATCAGGTGAAATAGTCATATGTGGGTCATGAACGAACTTCCTCAGTTGGGAAACATGAAATACGTTGTGAACTCCCGCCATCTTCTCTGGTAAATCAACTCTATACGCCAAATTCCCAACTAGTTCAAGAACAGGGAATGGGCCAACAAATCTTGGTGCCAACTTGCCTCTCCTGCCAAATCGTATCACACTCTTTAACGGGGAAATCTTGACAAACACCAAGTCGCCAATGGAGAACTTTAAATCCCTTCTCCTCTTATCAGCATAACTCTTCTACCTATCTTGGGCAGCCTTCATTCGCTGTTGGATAATCTTAAGTTTAGCTGAAGTTTCTCATATCACATCGGGTCCAAGCACAAACTTCTTGCCAGTTTCTACCCAACATGACGGTGAGTTGCACGGTCTTCCGTACAAAGCTTCAAACGGAGCCATACCGATACTGGATTGGTAGCTATTATTATATGCAAACTCTACTAGATGCAAATGGTCATCCCATGATCCACCAAAATCCAGTACACAAGCTCTCAAGAGATCTTCCAATATACGATTCATCCTCTCCGTCTGACTGTCGGTCTGAGGATGATATGCAGTACTGAGATGTAATTCTGATCCTAACGCCTCTTGTAAGCTCTTCCAAAATCCGCTAGTGAACAACGGATCTCGGTCACTCACAAAGCCCTTGGGTATTCCATGAAACCTCACTACCCACTTTTATATACAGTTCCGCTAACTTTGCTGCCGTCCTGTTTGACTTGACGGGTATAAACCTCACACTCTTAGTCAATCGGTCCACAATCACCCAAATGCTATCATGACCCGATCTAGTCCTTGGTAACCCATCAATGAAATCCATTGACACTTGTTCCCATTTCCATTCTGGAATTTCTAATGGTTGCATCAAACTACTAGGCTTCTTTTGCTCAGCTTTAACTAGCTGGCAATTCATGCATTTGGATATAAACTTCCCAACGTCTCTTTTCATCCCTTCCCAGTAGTAAGTCTGTCTCATGTCTCGATACATCTTATTACCACCGGGGTGTATAGTCAGTTTTGAGTGATGACATTCCCTAAGCACTTCATCTCTCAATCCATTGACATTGGGTACAACTAATCTTCCATTCTTTCTAAGCCATCCATCTCGATCAAGCCCATACTTGTTCATCTCCTCGTCGATACCCATCTCTAACTTGGAGATGACTTCCAATAAGTTAGGATCGCTTCTCTGACTAGAGCCGATCTGCTCAATCAAAGTGGGTCTGATCGTCAAACTTGCTAACATTTATGGATCCAAGTCGCACTTTGGTCTGAAATCATACCCAGCGATGTACTCCAGTTGCTTCCATTCAAGAAATATAGCCCCCAAACTGGCATGTCTTCTACTCAACGCATCGGCTACTGCATTGCCCTTTCCTGGTGTATATGCGATGTCAAAGTCATAGGAAGCCAAGAATTCTAACCACCTTTGCTGCCGGAGATTTAGATCTTTCTGAGAGAAGAGATACTTTAGCGATTTATGATCGGTAAACAACTCGAATCTTTCTCCCAAGAGATAATGTCTCCACATCTTCAACGCGAACACGATCGCTGCCAATTCCAAATCATGGGTAGGGTATCTTCTCTCGTGCGGTTTCAATTGCCTACTTGCATAAGCTACAACCCTACCGCCTTGCATCAATACAACACCCAGTCCGGTACCACAGGCATCCGTGTATACCGTCATCTCTTCATTCCCCTTAGGAATGACTAACACTGGTGTGCATGTCAACTTGTCCTTTAGACTCTTGAATGCATTCTCGCACCTTTCATCCCAGACAAAAGCTTGATTCTTCTTGGTCAACTGGGTCAATGGTGCTGCTATCTTGGAGAAACCTTGGATAAACTTACAATAATATCCAGCTAACCCCAAGAAACTTCTTACATCTGTTGCATTCTTGGGCGTAGGCCAATCTTGTACCGTAGCCACCTTCGCAGGGTCCACGGCAATACCATTCTCGGAAACAACATGACCCAAGAACCTCACTTCCCTCCTCCAGAAGTGACACTTAAAAAACTTTTCTTTCAATTGGTGTTTTCTCAACACATCCATCACTATTCTTAAATGTTCCTTGTGTTCTTCCTCTGTCCCCGAATAGAACAAAATATCATCAACGAACACAAGGACAAACTTATTCAACTGATCTCTGAATACCCTATTCATAAGATCCACAAAATATGCTGGGGCATTGGTTAGCCCGAATGGCATGACCAACCACTCATAAAATCCGGACGGCGTCCGAAATGCCGTTTTAGCTATACTCTCAGCTTCCACTCTAAGCTGATGAAAACCTGTCACGAGATCCAACTGGGAAAATACTCTCGCGCCACTCAACTGATCGAACAAATCATCTATCCACGGTAGAGGATACTTGTTCTTCCTCGTCACTTTATTCAACTCGCGGTAGTCTACGCACAAATGAAGGGAACCATCCGCCTTGGTAGCAAACACAAATGGTGATCCCCATTCAGAAACACTCCTTCTGATAAATCCCTTCTTCAAAAGATCGCCGACTTGCACCCCGAGCTCTCGCTTCTCCCTTGGTGCCATACGACGAAGTGGCATCACTATAGGTCTGGCATCTTTCACCAAATCAATACGGAACTCAATCTCTCGATGTGGTGGAAGCCCGGTCACTTCTTCGAAAACGTCCGGATACTGGCTAACCACGGGCTAACCTGACAACTCACTATGCGGAATGTCGAGGGAGTTTAGAAAACTAGCCAATACCCCCTCACTGGGTAGACCACCAAACACTATCCTCCGCCCATCATCCGCTCTAGCTGTCACCAAAAAGCCCTCACAGTCTACCACCACCCCGTATCTTTGGAGCCAATCTACTCCCAGAATAATGCCAAACCCAGTAAAGCCCAAAACAAAGCAATCACAAACAAACATGCATCCATGACTCGATAAGACCACGTTACGACAAATCATGCTAAGGCTTGTCGAACCACCAATCGGGTTCGTCACTACTAAAGGTCTATCGACAATCTCGGGCTCCAATCCCAACCTATCTACCAGGTCACTAGATATGAAAGAACTGGAAGCTCCGGTATCAAACAAAACTCTAACAGGAACATCATAAACAGAAAGCATACCTTGAATGACGACATTCTTTCCCTTCTCCGCCGCGATTGGGGCATTCGACGAAGAAGGAATAGCATTAAGGGCATATGCTTTCACCATTTGCTTTTCTTTAGGGGGTTGCGGACACTTGTCCTTGTGATGTCCCATTTGGCCACAGTTGAAGCACTTCCTATCCGCTGGCTTGGCCCGACAATTACTAGCATAATGGCCCTTCTTACCACAGCTGAAGCACTCAACATCTTGCTTATTCTTTTTCTTCTGGCCATCCTTAGTCTGATTCTGCTTCCTCTTATTCTGGGAACCACCCTTGCCTCCACCACTTGCTTATGGCTTTGGCTCCTCTGCAAATGCAACCTCAGTCTTCGGCTTAGGGTAGAGACTTTCTGACCTCAATGCTTTCCCCACAATCGATTCAAACGTCTCATCGATGTGGTTAATAAGCCTTTCCCCCAAGTACTGATCCAAACCAGTTATGAATTTCTCATTTTTCTTCTCGGAAGTATCAATAAGAGATAACCCATACTTCGACAAAGTGTCAAATTCAGCAACATACTCCGAGACAGCTCTGCCATTCTGCTTGAGCTCCAAGAATTTCTTAAACAACACTGACTTCTGAGCAGCTGGAATGAACTTCTCGCTAAAGCGAACCTTAAACTGCTCCCAATTAATCTGATCTTCGGGAGTAGCTGCCTTTATAGCATTCCACCAATTCATTGCCCGCCCTTGCAGCTGACGGGACGCTAGCTTTCTCTTCATTGCATCCTCGATACCCAAATCCTCGAAGATACGTTCGCAACTATCTAACCAATCCTGAACATCCGTGGCCAACTCCGTTCCGTGGAACGGCTTCCCACCAAGACTAGTATAGTCCTTATTCAGCTTGGCGAAGTCGGCCCTCGGCGCCTGCACTATTGGACCACCACCATTACCACCATTAGGAGCTGCCCTCTGCACATCTCTAAGCACCTCTCTTATGAGGTCAGTAAACATCGTCCTCATGTCAGCAGCATTCCCATTATTGGCTCCCCTACCAGCACCTCTAGCATGTCGGCTCATCGTCAATCTGAAAAGGGAAACGATTAACGACCCCATAGTGGTGCTAGTGCAGTACGACTTCATTTTTATACTACTAATAGTATATATATAGCTTTTGAAAACCAAATTAATCACAAATACGCGCTCTCATATACGTACTATCTCTCCCTAGTGTCTTTCCCTAGGTTAACTACACAACCTAGAGCTCTGATACCAAGTGTGACGGCCCGCCCCGTACCAGCCTGCATTTTCTCCGAAGGTGCGCTGTACACATACCCGACTAGCATGGAACGGTCGTCAGAGAAAGGAAAGAAGAGAATGAACTAATCAAGAACTTGTAGAATGTCTCACAGCGCATGGAGTAAAATATAATAATAATATACTTGACATAAAACAGGTGAGACAGTGCATAAGCTGATAACTAAAACCAACATCAACATCAGAGCAGCGGAAATCCAAATACAGCTTATTACAACTTAACAAATTTACTGTCTCTAAAACAAAAGAAAACTAAAGTAGAAGATGCACTACTAATGCCTAAGTAGTGATCTTCAACTACACAGGGAGAATACTATATATATCATACGTGGAAGCCTCCTGCTCGTCTCCGGATCATCTACCCGTGCATCACCAGCTAACCTGTCTCTAGTCTGCTCGTGTGAGCACCCAAAGTAATAAGAGGGGACATAAAACTCTGGGTCAGACATAAAGCCTGGTATGAGCGATAAGCATCTAAACAGAACAATAACAGGTATACTAAACCATACCTGAACCTGGACCTGCAACCAAAGAGTTAGTACCACATACCGTACAATACTCTAAGGTGCCATAATAAATAGTGTAAAGAATACGGGGGTGGGGTGTGCATGTCACAATTATGGCAAACAAATCAACCATAACAACCATCCTCACATCTCTCACTCAGTGCGTAAGGCGTACGATGTCCACTACTGTCAATCACTAGACCCATCGAAGTAGTGATAGAGTTCGACTTGTACAACTACTGCTATTACCAAGCTTACCACATGGAGTCATGACCAAATCTTACAAATGACCCCACTTCATTGGTCTATAGCCCTTTAGTCGTACCTAGGCCACTGTGGCCTTGAATCCGTTCACGTACCTCCCATACATAGCGATCCAAAGTCATAGACATCGATAGCCCCTTGGCACACGTCCCGCAGCAAAGCCCACTCATTGGTTCCCAACTGGATCCTGAGTCAAAGCTCCTCATTTGGACTTCCTTTTGCATCTCGGGTTTTGGTTTGGAGTTGGTCTTCAGAAAAGTCATCGCGTAGTAGTAATAGCTCACGTACGGTTCGGTTCGGTGCTCCTCGTCTTGCTCGGTTCGGTGTAACCTTCCAGCTCGATTCGGTTCGGAAGTATAGTGCCCATCCTCTGTTCGGTTCGGTGGTTGCTCCCCTCTAGATTCCCCAATCCGATCCTGTCCTTCTCCATTTGCCCGATCCGATCCCGCTCGCTTGCCTGCTCCGATCCGATCCGCTCCCTAGGTCCGCTCCGCTCCTCTATCCAACTCCAACTCTAAGCAATGGCCTTCCTTCCTACCAAACTTCCCTTGTGCCAGACTTCAGTTCGGGTCGGGTTCCTTGCCCAGCTCTCCTATCCGATCCGAGCCCATACCCGATCCGATCCGAAACCCTGCACAACTTTCTACAACTTTTTCCAGCAAATTGTTTACGCCATTCGACGATGTTTTCTACCAATCTAACTATACTAATCAACCACAAATCATTCCAAACAGTCATAGCAACATAGCAAACTAACCACAAACACCAAAACAATGAATTTACATGTCAAAATGGATCAAATATATCCAAAACCCCATATTTTCCCTTAAGCATATTTAAGCAAAACTAATCCTAGGGTTAACAAAACTTAACCAAATTAAACCAAATTTCTACCAGAGGCATAAAATATTATTTTCGAATTTATAGATATTTTTCCAAAATTTATTAATGTATAAATTCGCTAATCTTCACTAATTACCCTTAATTAACTGTAATTAGTATCAAAACAATGCTAATCACTCACCTTGGCCACAAATAAAATTCTTAGAACTGAAACCTCGCTGATTTGGGTGAATACTGGTGTCTAACAGCAGCTCTAACCTTGCTTTCGTGTTTCCTCTCCTTAATTTGATGTAGATTAAGCCAAAACTTGATTAGAAAGTGATTTGGGGATGTTTCTAGATGTTGGCAGCCATTGTTAGGGTTCAAGAATGAAAGTGGCGGCTGAAAAATGAGGATAAGATCGTTCTCTAACTGATTTCAGCCTCCTTATAACCCTAATCCCGAAATCCCCCATTGGGTCTAGCTGTTAATCACCCGGTTAAGCCCAATTAAGCTGTTTTTCACTATCTGAAACTTGTTTCAACCATATCTCCCAAACGGTAAGTCCGTTTGGCTAATGCGACCACTCTACGGAATTGTAAACCATCATCCGGAGCCAATGGAAGTGGTTTCAGGTCAAAATTCCTTTCCAGTCAAAAGTTATGGCCAAAACAGTACCAACTAGGGGTAAAATGGTCATTTAAAAATCGGGAAAAATCATGAACATGGGAAATGACCCCAATAGTAGTCTCCCAAAGTTACATGACCATACAACTTCATATGTGAAAGAAATAAATATCCTACGATCCTATGATGCGTAGAATACGGGTCGTTACATTAATAGAAAATGTGTCAGAATTTAAAAATTCCATTTTTAAATTAAATTATTGAATTTAAAATGATTTTTGTATATAAACTTTATGATGTTATTAATAAATGATTTCAAATTTATTTCTAATAAACAATTTATAATTAGATAAATGGTGATTTATAACAATTGAATTTTTATGAATAATTGCATGAACGAATACCCACAATAGTTAATTTTGATTTGACTGTGTAAATCAATTTATGATTTGAGATTGTAAGTTTGAATTAGGATTTGAACGTATAGATTTATACTTGAGTTTCTAATTTGTTTAATTTAATTTGTTTTTGAAAGAATGAGTTAAATTTTAAGATTAAACAATTAAATTTATATTTTAATTTAAAATTTAAGTTTGTTGATTGTAAGATTACATTTATTGATGGATAGCTTAAATCCTAAGATTTAAATGTTGATTGACATAACTCATGTAGGCGCTTGTTAAACGCACATTCTAAATATATAAAGAGGAAAAAATAACTTTAAAATATTTCCTTAATTAGATGTTAATAGCAAGGATGTTATCCTTAAATTCCAACAATCTTTTAACTACATGCCAAGGAAAAAAAATGCCTTAGGAAATTTAATAAATTTATTTATTTATATTGAAAATAATGTGTAGGTTCTAAATGAAATAAATTTTGACAATATATATATATATATATATATATATATATATATATATATGTATGTATGTGTGTATATATATATTTTTGGTTATCCTCTTAAATATTTCCCCTGTCAATTCAAAATGTAACTTATAGAAATTCAAAACATGGATTACGTGTTCAAACCTTCATTAATTAGTTAATTTTGAAATATGAATAGTAGCATCCATTTTTAGTGCCTTCCTCTATTTGTTATTTCCATAATAACTGCACCATTCCTCTCCATCAAGATCGATGCATTCATTTTATTTGTCCTTTCCTGTATATTTACCATATTTCCTTCTACTCCTTTTCTTTTCTTTTCCATTTCTACCTTACGCAGCTTCTCCTTTATTATAAAGTAACGCTTCCCCATTCAGTTATTTTTAGAGACAATAAACTATGCATTAATTACATTCTTGTTTTCTCTTTTCCATTTTTTTTGTTTTCCAACATTTTTTTCTTTCCTTTAAATCAACTATATGTGTGTGTGTATATATATATATATATCCTCTAATTATTCTTTCTTGCAACTAAATAGGTTCCTTAAATTATGATATTTAATATTGTGTGTTTTCAAATTTAAAAAGTTGCACAACTTAAACAATTAGATAAAATAAATCAAGCATTTAATTTGTTTGTAAATACAAAGAGGCATATGGGGAAAATAATTTGTGCATTTATTCTCTACTCTCTCTCCTCTTCTATTTATCATTCATATTCATTTTTAGATACAAAACCATTCCCTTTAGAAATTAATTATGATCGTGTTTAGAAATTTTTACAAATACGCTGTTAAATTCAGTTTGATATTGTACGCGATTTGATTTAGATTGATTGATGTTGTTTGGTATGATCTGTTTGATTAAATTGTATATAATGGAGTTATGGAGATTTGTCAATAAAAATGTCATTTTTGTTGAATTAGAATTTTCAAAATAAAAATGTCATTTTTGTTGAATTAGAATTGACAAAATAAAGAATCATTTTTGTTAAAATAGATTTGTATGAAAACAAAAATATCATTTTTGTTCATATAGATTTGTATGAAAACAAAAATATCATTTTGTTGAAATAGATTGTTATGAAAACAAAAATATCATTTTTGTTAAAATAGATTTGTATGAAAACAAAAATATCATTTTGTTGAAATAGATTTGTATGAAAACAAAAATATCATTTTGTTGAAATAGATTTGTACGAAAACAAAAATATCATTTTGTTAAAATAGATTTGTATGAAAACAAAAATATCATTTTTTTGAAATAGATTTGTACGAAAACAAAAATATCATTTTTGTTGAAATTGATTTGTATGTAAACTAAAATATCATTTTGTTAAAATAAATTTGTATGAAAAAAAAATATCATTTTTGTTAAAATAGATTTGTATGAAAAAAAAATATCATTTTGTTGAAATAGATTTGTATGAAAACAAAAATATCATTTTGGTTGAAATAGAATGGTCAAAACAAAAGTGTCATTTTTGTTGAAATAGAATTGTCAACAAAATAAAGTTATCATTTTAATTCATTTTGTTGAAATAGAATTGTCAACAAAATAAAATTATCATTTTTATTCATTTTGTTGAAATAGAATTGTGAACAAAATAAATTTATCATTTTTATTCATTTTGTTGAAATAGAATTGTCAACAAACTAAAGTTATCATTTTTATCTGTTTTGTTGAAATAGAATTGTCAACAAAACAAAGTTATCATTTTTATCTGTTTTGTTGAATTGGAATTGTCAATAAAATAAAGTTATCATTTTTATTCATTTTGTTGAAATAAAATTGTCAATAAAATAAAGTTATCATTTTTATTTGTTTTGTTAAAATAGAATTGTCAACAAAATAAAGTTATCATTTTTATTTGTTTTGTTGAATTAGAATTGTCAACAAAATAGATGTCAACAAAATAAAAGTATCACTTTTATTTGTTATGTTAAAAATAGATTTGTAAACAAATAAAAGTAGTCATTTTATTTTTCATATTAATATAAGAATTTGTATACACACAAAAATATCATTTTATGTTACATGTAAATGTAGGGATTTGTATACAACATTAAAATATCACTTTTATTGGCTATGTTAAAAATAGATTGTATACAAAATAAAAATGGACATTTTTATGTGTCATATTATACATTTGAATTTGTATACAAAATAAAAATGGACATTTTTTATGTGTCATGTTATACATTAGAATTTATATACAAAATAAAAATAGAAATTTTTATGTTTCATGTCATACATTAGAATTTATATACAAAATAAAAATGGACATTTTTATGTGTCATGTTATACATTAGAATTTATATAGACATTTTTATGTGTCATTTATATATTAGAATTTGTATACAAAATAAAAATGGACATTTTTTATGTGTCATGTTATACTTTAGAATTTGTATACGAATTAAAATAGACATTTTTATGTGTCATGTTATACATTAGAATTTGTATACAAAATAAAAATAGACATTTTTATGTGTCATGTTATACATTAGAATTTGTATACGAATTAAAACAGACATTTTTATGTGTCATGTTATACATTAGAATTTGTATACGAATAAAATGAACATTTTTATGTGTCATGTTATACATTAGAATTTGTATACAAAATAAAAATAGGCATTTTTGTTTTTCATGTTATACATTGAAATTTTACATAAATAAAAATATTTCTTTTTATTTGTTAAGTTAAAAATAGAAATTGCATACAAATAATGTAAATAAATTATCTTTTACTTGTCATTAGAGATGTAGAAAATGTAATGTAAATAAATTACCGTTTTATATTGTCATTATAACATTGGAAACAATGTATGCAAATAAAATACATGTTTATTTGACATTAGAAACATGTAGTGAAATGTATGCAAATAAAATACATTTTTATTTGACATTAGAAACATGTAGTGAAATATATGCAAATAAAATACATTTTTATTTGACATTAGGAATATGTAGTGAAGTCATGCAAATAAAATACATTTTTTATTTGACATTAGAAAACATGTAGAAAGGTTAGACAAATAACATATTTTTTTGTTTGACATTAGAAAACATTGGAAATGTATACAAACAAAAATCTCTTTTTATTTGTTATTAGAAAATATAGGAATTTGTCTGCAAATACGATATCTCTTTTTAATTATCATTAGAAACATTTAAATGGTTATGCAAAATAAAACATTCTTTTATTTGGCATGTTAAACACGTAAGTGGGATCGTCGAAGGATTTATATTTATATATAATTATATATATGTAAATATAAATTAAAATTAAACGAATCGCGCGCGATAGTTCGCGTTTCGGAATCGTAACTTTAAACAATTATACCGAAAGATCCGACCGTCGGATTTTCCTAAAACTGGAACCGTTAGGTCCGCATTGGGAAGATCTTTCCAACGATATAAAAGTTGTTAAAATCCAACGGTTATATTTCGAGAAATGTGTAAATCGAATTTGTGTAAAAATAGCGCCAGGGCCGCCTATTGACCGGAAGCGTCCTTAAATTAAATTGGACTATTTTTTATATAAATAAAAATAGCGATAAATCGTTATAAAATAATATTAACGATATGAAATGATTTAAATTATATAAATATGCGAGAATTATTTGAAAAGACCGAGTTCAATCTCATTTCAAATAATTATAGGACGATTTAAATCAAAGATATTGAAGACGGTGTTTGAAGACCGACGATCTTCACATCGAATGGACAACCACTGGTGCCTTTAATTGGAGTTGCTGCCTTGAAAGGGTTACAGTGATAGTTGTCCGGACGTACTTGTTGATTGTCCGGATAAGCGAGCACCTCTCTTCCTTATTAGACATACGGGACAAGGAATAAGGTGTCTCCGGTTTCGTTTAGACCTAGAACGGACTTGTAAATGGATGTGTGTCTGATGTTGAATTTCATTCAATGTGAATTGATTTCTATTTAATATATATATATATATATATATATTTGGTGGCGGAGAATTTATTCTCTTTCTTAACACCCTTCTCTGAGACACACGAGCTCAGAGGTTATATATTGATAGTTATCGGTCGCATGGCGTGGATTGTCAATGTGGCATGCCAAGATGCAAATGATCAAGCCTTTTTGTTGAAAAACAGAGCCTCGTGGTTGATGATCAAAGCATAGTCCATTTGGGCATAGCTTTGTGTATAGCGCTACTTCGCGAGCCTCGCACCCCGGTAGGAGTCATGAAACGACCCAAACTTCCCCGTGAAGGAAAGCCCGAATTGAGTTGAGAACACGACGAATCAGAACACAAACAGAAGAACATTTCATTTCCTATTGCAACAATTCCATCATAATACAAGAATGTATAGAGTATGAATAAATAATACACATTCGGTAAATATAAGAGATTTACAAATCACAATGCAGCGAAAAATAATACAAACGCAACTGAAAGTAATACACAGATACAAAGCTTTCCGAATATCGCTTCAGCCATAAACCAGGATCCTGTGTATATAATATCTACAAAACCCAACTACTAGCTGCCCGTGTGGAAAATAAGGGCACCCAGAGTTTAGGTTAAAACAATAAACTCCAGGTCAGTCATGTGACTGGTGTGAGAACTAAAACAGTTATTAAGTCTTTACTTTAAAATAAATTAAATCAAGGGACCACGTCGTATAACACGAAACGGGTTTCCTCCTAAGAATACAAGTGCATATAACAAAACAGCACAATGCTTTTTGGAAAAAAGAAGCTATTATAAGACCCAGGTCCCATCACACAATGCAACGCAAGCCGGAGGATAGGGTTTTCCCTTATAATAGCAAAACATGCTTAGTACGTTTAAAACAAATCATTTGATACTATTATAAGTGCATAGTGTTAAAACAACTTCAAATATAAATGTATCAATCATAGACGACATGGGTAACATATATCATGTCGCCAATACTAGGCTCTACAATCAAAACTGAAATGTCACGTATTGGAAGTTGAATTTCCGCCTGTGAACCAAATCAAGGGATCGTCCTTCCCACTTTGAGACAATCTAGCCTACCATGTCTCAGGCAAGTACTCAGTCAAGCCTTTGGATCGTCAGGGCCGATCCACATGAAGTGGATTAAAATGCCTGAGCAATATGTTTTCCCACCCTATGGGGCGTAAATTGGTCATATATCGACCAAACCATCCATCGACACCGCAGTGACCGATATAACTCAGGCGCCTCGCTATCCATCATCCACATAAGTAAAACATCTGGGCGTGCAAAACCCAGACACCATTCCTAGCTAGAAGGAAACGCATGTCCTCCCTGAGGTCCTCTTCTATTTCTGGTTCACACCAGGGTGTGAGGCTCGCGAATTAATGCTATACACAAAGCTATGCTATATTAAAGTCATGCTTTGATCATCAACCACAAGACTCTGCTTTTCAACAGAAGCCTTGATCATTTGCATCTTAGCATGCCACACTGGCAATTCACGCCATGCAACTGATGTCCATCAATCACACAGAATGAAGTACAATGTCAGACACACATCAATACAAGTCAGTTCTAGGCCTGAACGAAACCGGAGGCACCTTATTCCTCGTCCCATATGTCCAATACAGGAGAGAGGTCCTCGCATATCCAGTCGACCTCCAAGTACGTCTGGACGATCACCACTTATTACCTTGTCTTGGGTGTACAGCCCAATCAAGACATCAGTAATCATCCAAACGTTGTGAAGACCTCCGATCTTCAACCACCGTCTTCATCGTCGACTCATCGCCGATTCAGTTATTAAGAATGGGACAAACCCGGTCTTTCCGAATAACTCGCGTATATAATAAACATGTGCTATAAAAACACAACATAGGCCTCATTCCAATTTTGAATATTCTTTTATTTAAATATTCATATCCTTTGGGAAAGGTGCCCATTAATTTTATCAAAGATAAATTCTTTAAATTTATTTTTTAATCTTCCATTGGATATCAATTCCAACCAAATTAAGGTTTATCCAAACTAGTCGGGATTAGCGAACCTTACCGAAGTAATCATTTATTAAATTTCCCAATCCCAACCTATTCATTCCATGAAGCAAAACTGGTAATATTTCATATCTAACACCACGGTGTTATCCGTAAATTCAATTACTATTTCACGTTCAAATCTAATTAAAGATTTAACTATCGCCTGGAATAAAACTCGTGGTACTCCATTCTCAATCATTTCTTGAATTTGATAATTTTAGTTATCAAATTCACCTTTCAATCTATTTAAAGATTCATTAAAACTCTAATTTAGTTTTAATTTCTAAAAATCATTACTTAATGATTTTTCAAAGTTAAGAAATTAATCTTATTGTTAACTGGGTTAAAGAGCTGATGTCATTAAAACACATTTCACGATAATCCAAAAATCACATTCCATTAACAATGGAATCTTCAAGGAAAACCGATCAATATATATAATCGATATGAATTTTCATATCCGACTAACAATATAAATGGAATAACGACAAAGCCTTTTAAATTTCATATATATTAACAGTCTTCCTCCATATAAACTCACTTCGATTATTATCAAATCGAATTCTATTCCAATCCAATATATTAAATTGGAAAACTTTACTTTGGAAAACCTCCACTAAATCTTAAATAAAAAGATTTATAAGTTCCAAATCTCATTTCACTGTAAATCGAGTTAAAGAACGAATGTCGTTAAAAACACAGTTCACAGTAACCCCAATTCACATTCCATTTCAGATCCATTTAAATGTTAATTAATTGGTAATTCTTCTCTACATCTTAATTAAAAGATTTATTCTTTTCACATGGTTTTTAAGAACAGTGTTACTGAGGACCCCATCCCATCAGTCTCTAACCATAAATTAGTAAGATAACAATTCCCTAAGCATTAATCCCGAAGTTCGAAACCAACATCAGATCAATACCCAGGAAACCATTCAACTTAGCTAATCTCTAGGTAGTTTATAATTTTCTTAAATCCATTGGGTTTAAGAACAGTATTATTAAAGATGCCATTCACGAAAAACCCAAAATTCAATTCAATTCCAATTAAATACTAATTAATTGGTAAACTTCATTAAATCTTAATAAAACGATTTAATCTTTTCTCAACTGGGTTTAAGAACAGTATAAGTGAAGACACCGTTCACGACAAACCCAAAATCCCATTTGATATTATACACAAGGCTCTGAATAGAAAATATATCGGCTTATAATCAATATCAAATTCTGAAATCAACACATATCGTATTGGAATAATGATATATATATATATATATATCTTCCAAATTCCCCCATAATGTCCGTATAATCACGGAATTCAATATCGAAATATTCCGAAAATAATTTCGATTCAAATCCATTCCAATTCATATATTGGAAATTCTGATTATTTTTAAAACCATTTCAAATCCAATTTATTTATTTAAAAATATTGGATTATAATTCTAGTTCATAACTAGTTCATTTTGATAAAAATATATTTTTATCTTTTCAAATATGGAAATTTTCATCCCAATTCTTTCCAGATCATTTATTATGATTTTACACAAATTATTAATATTTTTAATAATTTTATTAAGGCACGTATAGTCGATTTCCATAAATGGTCATCGAACTGCACTTACATCGACCTTTTATAAATTTGATTTGGACATAATTCCAAATCCAACCATTAGATTTCAAATCTCTCACATTCATTAGAAAGCTCTTTTCGATTCGAACCCAACGGTCCTGGTTTTAGGAGAATCCGACGGTTGGATCTCAAGCAACGTCAATTCGAAGTCAATGGTCGAAATTCGCGAACGGTCGCAGCGCGACGCGTTCTGTTCAAGCCATTTAATATATATAATATATAATTTATAATACATATATATATATATATATATTTCGTCGATTTCAATTCAAAACGTATTTTATAAATCGTTTTAACTTCATTTTAAAAACGATTTTAACTTCATATTCAATTTTAAATCAAAATTGAATATTCCATATCATTAATATATAAACGATAATATTTTTAAAACATTAGATTTTGAAATCAATTCCTTTTCGATATTCATTTTAAAAACGAATAAAATCGATATAAATATCGTTTGCGTCAAAATGGCGCACATCTAATCAACACAGTTTTATATATTTAAATATTTTCTTGTCCATCCCAAATTGGACATCAAAATCATATTTTGCTCTTTGACTGAATATTATTTTAAAATATTCGTTATTTTAAAATATTCATTCTTTCTGAACTGGAATCAAACACAGTCAACCACCATATAACGTTGATTATATGGATTTCATACAATACAAGTGTATAATAACAACGATAAACAATCATCAATCATCCAAAGTGCATTACACAACTGCATAAGCATTAAATATAAATAATTAACGCTTACACAATCAGTCAACCAATCGATCGACATACAACTAAATAATCGGGATTAGTGTACGTCAAATATCATCCCAATACCCGTGTGGAGTTTCAAACAACAAATCATCCGATTTGTAAATGAATATTTATTTTATTCATATACACGTTAAAAATTATATTTTTAACGATAAAATATTTATTTCAACACATGAATATTTTATGTTGTCCATTTCACATCACTATCAATTTCAACAACACAATACAATCAAACAAACAAGTCGTCCATGGTATGTGGACGATGGGGAGCGGTTCATATATGCAATTATAAAATAAACAACTGAACAAGAAATTTTAGTGAGGAGTTCTCACCATAGGGTTCCACTCCGCTATTCTTTAACGGACGATGGTTTGGATTCTATTTTAAATTCCAACGCAATCTTTTCTACGCTGTTCATATAAAAATCACATTTTTAATATGATGTTTATATTATTTAAAAATTGCATTTTTATATTGCTATATATATATATATAAGATCACATTCTTATATCGTTATATATATATAATAAAAATTGAATTTTTATATAACGAAAAATCGAATTTTTAAACAATGCTACTACATATATAAAAATCACATTTTTATACCGTTAAAAATTATACTTTATATAATTAAAATCTAATCTTTTTATTTATAAAAATCTCAACTTTTTATATTTTTAAAAAACTCTTCTTTTCTATAAAAAATAAAATCTTTCTTTATATAAAAATCAAACCTTTCTTTAAATAAAAATCAAACCTTTTCTACCATTATCCCAAACACAATGGGATATGTCCCGGAAAGTCGATTCGACCGTTACGATCAGTTTCCATCAAAATCAAAATATAAATCTATATATTGAATTTGAACGTACATTTCAATTTATCGGGCCACATACTGACTCCAAGAATTCCAGAAAAATAAATCTTGCTATGTTTTGATGATATGGTCCTAACAAAATTAATTTCGTCGAATTTGGAGACCGTTTGAAAAATGGGCATTTTCTATTCGATTAAATTCAAACTGAAAGTGCCAAACGCGTTTTATTCCACCACGCTCATATATTATTTCAAAAAATTATGAATTTTGGAATCAAATGATAATTTGACATTCCAGATCCAACAAAAGTGGTCTCGTCGAATACAGAGGTCTTTTGCAAAATCACTATTTTTAATGGCTATATTTCCATAGCGTCTATTCTGAATTTTCAACCGGGCATAACTTTTTATTCCCGCTATGAAATTTCAATTTTTCAGGTTTGTTGGAAAGATATTTTCAAACAGATTCAAATATTTTTGGTTTCACCAAAATCTGGTTTATTAATCCTGTACATTTATTTGAAATTTGAAATCGAAATTTCAAACTACCACACCATTTTCAATTCCTTTTATAATTAAAATAAATATTTATGTTCTAATTTCGATTTAAATGAATTTATATGTTCTAATTCTATTCAAAATAAATTTCTAATCATTATTATTTAAAATAAATCATTTTAAATATCCAAAATTCATTAAAATTGCCAAAATAAATTTTTTAAATTGGTTCTGATTTTCCAGGTTGTTACAATCTCTCCCACTTAAAATCTTTTCGTCCTCGAAAAGGAACGGAGCTGAAAGTTGTTTTACTAATCAACTCAACTTTCATTCTGGCTTTCATTCTTCAACTTTTCAGTTTCTAAGAATTTTCAAATTTTTCAAAAATTTGGATAACACCCTAAATTTTTGAAAAATTTCGCCATAACCTCCTTTGTACGGGGAGCATCGGGAAAATCCACAAACTGCCACACAGGCCCTCTTATCTCAAAAAGAAAAAGAAAAAGGCAAGCTGCTAGCGAATTGGCTTATAAAATCATCCAGACCCAATAAATTAGTAAACATGTACCTATTTGTCGGGCATACAATTTTATTCCTCTTCTCTAGCCTCCTTGCTATGACCTGTTCACACATTTATATGTACATGCATGCAATTTTTCCAAAAAATTTCAATTCAATTCCAAATTTGATTCAATTTGGCTTAATGGTTCAAAATTTTAATTAATCAAACCAATAATCAAACAACACAATCAACAATCAATTAGTGGATTATCGTTTCAAACACATAAATTATTATATATATTAAAAATCTATTTTTGATGCCAAATCACAACAATAAACCCTATCTAGTTTTGGTTCTCACACCAGTCAATTGGAAATATACAGATATCCCACTTTCGAAACTCGGACACAAACGACTGATGTTGTACAGTCATCAATAGTTTCATCTCCGGACGACTAGAGTGTGATTCTATATCTATCCAGTATATTTGAGGCTTCGAATACGTGTTAATTACACGTATATTCAAAATCTCCATATACTCTGAGATGACCCGAACTTCCCCGTGAAGGAAAGCCCGGATTGAGTTGAGGACAAGACGAATCAAAACACAAACAGAAGAACATTTCATTGCTTATTACAACAATTTACATCAGACTACAAGAATATACAGAGTATGAACAAATATTATACATTAGAAAAATATCAGAGATTAAAATTACAATGCAGCGGAAAATAATACATAACATAACTGAAAAGAATATACGGATACAGAGCTTTGCGCATATCATTCCAGCTGTAAACCAGTATCCTATGAATATAAATCCGCAAAACGAAAACTACTGGCTTCCCGTGTGGAAAATAAGGGCACCCAGAGTTTAGGTTAAAACAATAAACTCCAGGTCAGTCATGCGACTGGTGTGAGAACTAAAACAGTTATTAAATCTTCACTTTAAAAATAGAGTAAATCAAGGGACCATGATGTATATCACGGAACGGGTTTCCTCCCAAGAATACCACTGCATCAAACAAACATCGCAATGCTTTTTTGGAAAAATGAAGCTATTATAAGACTCAGGTCCCATCACATAATGCAACGCAAGCTGGAGGATAGGGATTTCCCTTCTAATAGCCAAACATTCTTGGTACGTTTAAAACAAATCATTTGATACTATTATAAGTGCATAGTGTATAAAACAACTTCAAATATAAATGTATCAATCCTAGACGGCATGGGTACCATATATCATGTCGCCAATACTAGGCTCTATAATCAAAACTGAAATGTCACGTATTGGAAGTTGGATTTCCATCTGCGAACCAAGGCAAGGGATCATCCTTCCTGCTTCGAGACTCTCTAGCCGGGCCTCAGGAACAGCTGCAACCGCACCTTGGATCTTCAGGGTCGGTCCACTTGATGTGGATTAAAATGCCTAAACCATGCGTTTCCCCTCCCCATGTGGTGTAAGTCTGGTCTGTATAAAGACCATATCATCCATTGGTGTAACACCCCACCTCCGTTAAGGTCACTCACAAAGTGAATGCCTTAACTTTGGTGGAGCGTTTTTAGGTACAAGATGCAAATAAGTTACAAGACAGACAAATAAAGCAGTGGAGAATAAATACTTTATTGATAAAACAATTTGTACATAAATTTATTTCCAACATCAAATCATCAATACTCGGTACAACAAAATATCTGTCTTGTTTAACAAAATAAAGAAGCATAAAATGACTATGATATTTCCTAAATAAGCATGAGCCAGCCATAGCAGTGGAAAAGAGTGTCCAAAGAAACACTCCAACTAATCTTCGGGCTTGGAAAGAGAAGCGGTCCAAACTAAGCTGAGCTATTCCCTCTTTGACTACCTGGGGGGGAAATGGAAGAAAAGAGGCGAAAACAAACTAGGTCAGACATAAGTCTGGTAAGCTCAGTTATTTAATAGCACATAAACAAGAAAAAGACTATGACATGAATAAACTGAACTTAGAATAATACCACAAGGATAAGGTAATCGTAAGACGAGACAAAGCATGATTTGACGGAATAGACTATCGCACCCACTTATATTTCTCTGCACCCACTAAGAACCGTTTAACTAGCATTGTGTGTTCATGATAAAGTGATACCCTTGTATTGATCGGCTCCTACTCACATTCATGTGTTTCCGGTGTCATGCAGCCCCACGTGATTTTTAGGTACTTGTGCTTCGGTCCTTTCTTTGATTCCTATTGTTTTGGACAGCCAATCTAGGTCTTACTAGGTTTTGTTATCGAGCGTTACCTAGATCCGACTAGAGTTTAATCTTCAGAAGCTTTCTCGATTCGACCAGGGTTTATGCTACCCAGGGCCACTAGGTTTTACGCTACCTATTGAACAATGCCCTCTAGTCTAGGACACACTACCCAGAGCGGTATATGTTCCTAGAATTTCCCTACGTATGTGTCGTGAATCGTTCTCGCTGTCTACTTGCACATGTCCTCTATATGTGCGTCCTGAGTCCCGTGGCAGGGCTAATCAAGAAACACGGAACTTGGTCGGGAGCTTTAAGTTATCTGCCGAGGCAGATGCTAAGGTCTGCTTTTATCTGCGTGTGGCTATGGTCCCACTTGACCCCTCCCTCAACTAATGAAAGGCACCCAAGAAAATCAAGAATGAGAACTATACGCTGGCCCCTCTATGCCTCACAAACCTGTGGGCCAACCTCACCCATAACTAGATAGCAAGTATATGGTCTGTTGGAGTTCTCCGCCTTTCCGCTTCACGTGCTCGATTGACTCACGATGGTAGGTAGACGAGACGTACTATCACAGGGCTAATCTAGATATCGCCGTCTCACGCTGGTCCATCCTAGTCTTTAGGTTGCCTTATATTGCAACCAAGGCATACTCTTGGTTCTTCTAAAGCAGACCTTAACCTCTGTGAGCCCAGGAGGATCATCTGCAACCTCACAGAGGGATACCAAGAGTACCCTCACGTCCCCTTGAAGCCGCGTGCTTCGTAACCCAGACCGTTGGAGCCTTCTTCCTAATCAGACGGACGTTCGCTCCTTCTTGTGTTCTACGTGGCTTTCTTGACTAAGGTTTACTACTTAGTTTCCTGAATCGTTCATTTTCTTAACTAAGGTTTACAACTTAGTCCTCTTAACTAAGGTTTATTAATTAGTTCTCTTTCTCGTCATGTTGGATTGGTTAAGTGTCATCAGTTAATTCAAGTTAACTTAATCCATTCACTTGTTATGTTGAATTGGTTATATGTTATCCAGCAGCTTACGTTGACTTAACCCACCCATATATCAAGTCAAATTGGTTAAGTGTTAACTAGCGGTTCATGTTGACTTAACTCACCCATATATCAAGTTAAATTGGTTAAGTGTTCCTTACCTTACTCATTTATCAGGTTATATTGGTTAAGTGTTTCTCATTAACTTAACCCTATTCATCTTATAACGGTTGAGTGTTCTAAGTGTACTTGACCCCATCTTATGGTTTGGTTAACATGTTAGATCGGTTAAGTGTTCTAAATTTACTTAACCCAACCTTCTAGTCTAGTTAACATGTTATAACGGTTAAACATTTACTTAATCTTACCCACTTTTACTTAACCTTACCCACTTGTCTGGTTAACATGTTATGATGGTCAAGTGTTTCCTTAGTTACTTAACCCCCACAAATCTTGTCTTGTTAACATGTTAAGTTGGTTAAGTGTTTCCTTAATTACTCAACCTTACTATTCTAGCTTGATTGTTCATGTGCTTTAATTAATTAATTAATTAAAGCACTAACCACTCACATTAGACAGATATCGTTGTGGTTACTGGATGTGTCGGTCGGTTCCGGGCAGGTTTACACCACAACTCAGTCTAACCTCGGGTCTTTATGGGCTTGATGCACTAACCACCCACATTAGACAGGTATTGTTGTGGTCACTGGATGTGCCGGTCGGTTATAGGCAGTTTTACACCACAACTCAGTCTAACCTCGGGTTAGGCATATTCGTCTTTTACTAAATTTACATATTTGTCATTTATGTCAAGTATATATGTAAATTTTTCTTCAAGTTTTCAAGTCACATATTTTAATTATGTCCAAGCCTAATGGTATATAAATTATACCAATTCATGGCCTTAACCATTTACATGGTTATGGGCCCACATACATCATTAAGATATTATAATTTAATGTCTATCTCAACGTTACCCCCGTTTACGTTCGCATCAATTACAATAAGTTATTAGGCCCGCAAATTGGCCTAATTTATAATCAAGAGTTAAAAGAAAGGAACATGCATAATACAAACACATGTCATGTTGACTTGGCATAGAACATTAATCATTTCAATTAACATGTCACATGAACTTGCATAAATAATCATAAGCCTAAACATGTTAATATGCAGATCTAGGCATGTGTGAACATAACTTTATTTATAAAATAGCATATGACATAATCATGACATGTCCATTACCAAAGCATGTAATTTTTTTATTTATTTTAACATGTAGGTGTGAACTAGATCTAACAATAATGAACATGTGAACTTGCATGAATTCACTTTATAAACATGCATATAAATATAGATCTAGTTTTGGATCTAACAAGTAACTTGCATATGAACATATGTATATAAATCTTGATTTGGACCTAACATAAAACATATAACTTGCATTAATCATATGAACAGAGATCTTGACTTAGATCTAATTAGCATGGATCTAAGCACATAAAGTTTTTTAGATCTAAACATGTAGTCATATAGATCTAAATATTTAGGCATATATAAATATTAATTAGCCTAAAAACTAGCATGTAACATATCATGAAAGGATAAACTTGCATATTGTATGATAGTTTCATTCCCAAATCATAATAGATCCAACACCAATTTCAACATAAAATGATAAATCCGATAAACCACAATCATTCCAAGACATTCATGACAAAATCATCACAAGAAATAGCATCGTCATTATTATACAACATGGTACAATTCTATATTTCATTTTATTTCAAATCACGTCTTAAATTTGTTGACATCTAAAAGATAACTAAACTTACAATCAAAAGACGATCTTGATTTCTTGAATCTGTATTCTGAAGTTGAAATGCTCGCCTTTGATTTAGACAATCGTTGTTTTAGTTTAATTTTGATTTGATTTGGTTTTCCTCTTTTAATTTGCTTCAAGTTGAAAAGGCGGCTACTCGAGGTTGTCCAATGGAAGCATGACGACTCTTGTTTTGATTTTTAATATGATTTAGAGTTGAGGTATTAGGTTGCTTTTATAGAGATTTAGATTAATATAGGCCATTGGATCACACATGAGCAATCAGAACCGTCTAGACTAGATAGAGTTATCTTAGTGACTCGGCAACAGGTCAGGAATGACTCTGCAAATGTATTAATAACCTTCTACTTTAACGTTAATGTACTAAATGTTCATCTTTTATTCTTTATTGTCAATTAACATATGTGAAAAATTATCATATTCGTTAAATTATCATATTCTCTTTAATGTTAATTGACATAAGTGATAAATAAGTATTCATACAAATTAAGATTAATTACATTATCATCAAAGAAACATAAATGACAATCAATCGAACATAAATCCCTACTTAATATATATATATATATATTCTTTTTAATTAATATCAGTTAACATGAATGACAAATTAGCACAAACACATATACAAACCAAGATCAATCACATATTTTCCAAATCAATGCCATATTAACACACATCTACAAATTAGTTTTACAAATTCTCCCTTTACTGTATACATTAATTACCTATATATATAAATATCTATTTATACATGCATAAATCTTTCTTACCTTTAATTTGTCACAAATCCTATCAGAGAAGGCCACGAAAAAAAACAATCCTTGACATCCAAAAATGCGCCACGTACGCCACATGATGCGTACACGTCATATATATATATATTTACATTTTTATATATTATATATATATATATATATATATATTTCTTTTTATCTATCTTCCCAATTAACCATTTTCACACTAAAACACTTTTTGAATTGCGTTCACACTAAGCCATTTTTTTAGCCATTCCCCTAAAACAAAAATATGGTGCTGGCGGGGATCGAACTCTGTACCCCTTGTATGCAAGTCACATGTTCCAACCAAATGAGCTACTACGTCTTTTTCTTACAATTCTTAGAACAATGCTAAATATTATTCTTTTCTCATGTTTTGTTGCAATATTTAATTTAAAGATATCTTCTTCATACGGAGTCCGATTTTCGCAAAATCAGACTCCATCTCAAGCAGAATTCCGAGACGAACGCAATGGAGCAACCCGTTTTACCTAATTCTTTTTTTCAAATTAATTATTCTTTAATTTGTTATTTTTATGCTCACATAAAATACGGGGTGTTACATTCTCCCCTCCTTAAAGGATTTCGTCCTTGAAATCTTCAAGTCAAGATGAATGTGTCCTAATATCCAATCACCCATCTACTCAACCATCATCCACAAGCATTTACTGTCCTTAAAGGTTTCTAATGCTGTATGAACATATGCAAAGTGTGTGTATATGTCCCAATACTAATGCAAAAGATCAGGCGGTCCACTGATTCAGTTGACCACCTTAATGCGAATCATGAGACTGTCATGCATCCAAGATGTATGCAAGCATCCCTAGCCATGTAAATACTATATGCGTGCATATTCATTCATCCATATGAAACATCCATATGATAACACATCAAGTTTTAATCCATATACAAACATACGCACTTGGATCCATATGCAATATGAAAAGGTGACTGAGCCGATCTAGTGCCTAATGTGTGTAAATGCATCCACGAGCAACCACTAGCAAACACTTGCATCCACTTGCATCCATCAAACATAACATGTCTCAAACACATGTTTTCAACCATAGGTTTTTACCTACCTACGGATCGAAGATATGACCTAGAGGATATGCCTAAAAAGATAGAAACAAGTATGCATAAGATTCCTAGAAAAAGATCAAGGATATATCCTCAAGAAAAAGGGTATGATGCGCGTGTCTTATCTTCAGTCTTCTAAGTCGCATCTTCTTGAGCTTCACTCCATTGTGCTCTGACTGTCTTAACTTCACGATTGCGTAGCTTCTTAATTTCTATTTCCAAAATATGAGTTGGAACTCATTTCACTGTCGCCTCTCGTTCCACCTCTTCTCCTTCTAGTATACTCGGCACTACAACTTCTGCTGTGTCATGCTAACATTTCCTCAAAAGGTCTTCCAAAATCCTACTCACCCTTTTCTGTCAGAGGATGATAAGCGGTGCTCCTTAGCCAAACTCCCCCATTCTTTTATTTTCCATCCTTGTGAAACTACTCCAGCTATATATGTAAGTTGGGCACTTCTTCTCCCTTTGTCAGGTGTCGTAGTCTTATCAAGCCTACAGAACCATGTCGTGATGAGGTTACCTCCTAAAAATCCAGGAGCCCCAGAAACTCAAGAAAGAAGGAAACAAGGACTCAAACAGAGGATCAAAAGATAGTGCATATGGCTTTGGGGAATATGCCTTTAAAACAAAACCTTTCTTTTGAAAAATGCTTCTTTTAAAACTGTTTTGAAAATAATTTTTCAAATCTTTTATCTGATCTGGTAACCTTCAGCTCTGATACCAAGTGTAAGACCCCACCTCCGTTAAGGTCACTCACAAAGGGAATGCCTTAACTTTGGTGGAGCGTTTTTAGGTATAAGATGCAAATAAGTTACAAGACAGACAAATAAAGCAGCGGAGAATAAATACTTTATTGATAAAACAATTTGTACATAGATTTGTTTCCAACATCAAATCATCAATACTCGGTACAACAAAATATCCGTCTTGTTTAAAAAAATAAAGAAGCATAAAATGACTATGATATTTCCCAAATAAGCATGAGCCAGCCATAGCAGTGGAAAAGAGAGTCCAAGGAAACACTCCAACTAATCTTCGGGCTTGGAAAGAGAAGCGGTCCAAACTAAGCTGAGCTATTCCCTCTCTGACTACCTGGGGGGAAACGGAAGAAAAGAGGCGGAAACAAACTAGGTCAGACATAAGTCTAGTAAGCTCAATTATTTAATAGCATGTAAACAAGAAAAAGACAATGACATGAATAAAATGAACTTAGAATAATACCACAAGGATAAGTTAATCCTAAGACGAGACAAAGCAGGATTTAACGGAATAGACTATCGCACCCACTTATATTTCTCTGCACCCACTAAGAACCGTTTGACCAGCATTGTGTGTTCATGATAAAGTGATCCCCTTCTTTTATTGATCGGTTCCTACTCACATTCATGTATTTCCGGTGTCATGCGGCCCCACGTGATTTTTAGGAACTTGTGCTTCGGTCCTTTCTTTGATTCCTATTGTTTTGGACAATCAATCTAGGTCTTACTAGGTTTTGTTATCGAGCGTTACCTAGATCCGACTAGGGTTTAATCTTCAGAAGCTTTCTCGATTCGACCAGGGTTTATGCTACCCAGGGCCACTAGGTTTTACGCTACCTACCGAACAATGCCCTCTAGTCTAGGACACCCTACCCAGAGCAGTATATGTTCATAGAATTTCCCCACGTATGTGTCGTGAATCGTTCTCGCTGTCTAGTTGCACATGTCCTCTATAAGTGCGTCCCGAGTCCCGTGGTAGGGCTAATCAAGAAACACGGAACTCGATCGGGAGCTTTAAGTTATCTGCCAAGGCAGATGCTAAGGTCTGCTTTTATCTGTGTGTGGCTATGGTCCCACTTGATTTCTCCCTCAACTAATGAAAGGCACCCAAGAAAATCAAGAATAAGAACTGTACGCAGGCCCCTCTATGCCCCCACAAACCTGTGGGCCAACCTCACCCATAACTAGATAGCAAGTATATGGTCTGTTGGAGTTCTCCGCCTTTCTGCTTCACGTGCTCGATTGACTCACGATGGTAGGTAGACGACGACGTGTTATCGTAGGGCTAATCTAGATTTCGCCGTCTCACGCTGGTCCATCCTAGTCTTTAGGTTGCCTTATATTGCAACCATGGCATACTCTTGGTACTTGTAACGCAGACCTTAACCTCTGTGAGCCCAGGAGGATCATCTGCAACCTCACAGAGGGATACCATGAGTACCCTCACGTCCCCTCGAAGCTGCGTGCTTCGTAACCCAGACCGTTGGAGCCTTCTTTCTGATCAGACGGACGTTCGCTCCTTCTCATGTTCTACGTGGCTTTCTTGACTAAGGTTTACTACTTAGTTCTCTTAACTAAGGTTTACTACTTAGTTTCCTGAATCATCGTTTTCTTAACTAAGGTTTACAACTTAGTCCTCTTCACTAAGGTTTACTACTTAGTTCTCTTTCTCGTCATGTTGGATTGGTTAAGTGTCATCAGTTAATTCAAGTTAACTTAATCCATTCACTTGTCATGTTGAATTGGTTAAGTGTTATCCAGCAGTTTACGTTGACTTAACCCACCCATATATCGAGTCAAATTGGTTAAGTGTTAACTAGCGGTTCACGTTGACTTAACCCACCCATATATCAAGTTAAATTGGTTAAGTGTTCCTTAACCTTACTCGTTTATTAGGTTATATTGGTTAAGTGTTTCTCAATAACTTAACCATATTCATGCTATAACGGTTGAGTGTTCTAAGTGTACTTAACCCCATCTTCTGGTTTGGTTAGCATGTTAGATCGGTTAAGTGTTCTAGATTTACTTAACCCCACCTTCTAGTCTAGTTAACATGTTATAACAGTTAAACATTTACTTAACCTTACCCACTTGTCTGGTTAACATGTTATGATGGTCAAGTGTTTCCTTAGTTACTTAACCCCTACAAATCTTGTCTAGTTAACATGTTAAGTTGGTTAAGTGTTTCCTTAATTACTCAACCTTACTATTCTAGCTTGATTGTTCACGAGCTTTAATTAATTAATTAATTAAAGCACCAACCACTCACATTAGACAGATATTGTTGTGGTTACTGGATGTGTCGGTTGGTTCCGGGCAGGTTTACACCATAACTCAGTCTAACCTCGGGTCTTTCTGGGCTTGATGCACTAACCACCCACATTAGACAGGTATTGTTGTGGTCACTGGATGTGTCGGTCGGTTCCGGGCAGTTTTACACCACAACTCAGTCTAACATCGGGTTAGGCATATTCGTCTTTTACTAAATTTACATATTTATCATTTATGTCAAGTATATATGTAAATTTTTCTTCAAGTTTTCAAGTCACATATTTTAATTATGTCCAAGCCTAATGGTATATAAATTATACCAATTCATTGCCTTAACCATTTACATGGTTATGGGCCCACATACATCATTAAGATGTTATAATTTAATGTCTACCCAACGTTACCCCCGTTTACGTTCGCATCAATTACAATAAGTTATTAAGCCCGCAAATTGGCCTAATTTATAATCAAGAGGTAAAAAAAAGGAACATGCATAATACAAACACATGTCATGTAGACTTGGCATAGAACATTAATCATTTCAATTAACATGTCACATGAACATGCATAAATAATCATAAGCCTAAACATGTTAATATGCAGATCTAGGCATGTGTGAACATAACTTTATTTATAAACTAGCATATGACATAATCATTACATGTCCATTACCAAAGCATGTAATTTTTTTTTTATATTTTAACATGTAGATGTGAACTAGATCTAACAATAATGAACATGTGAACTTGCATGAATCCACTTTATAAACATGCATATAAATATAGATCTAGTTTTGGATCTAACAAGTAACTTGCATATGAACATATGTATATAAATCTTGATTTGGACCTAACATAAAACATATAACTTGCATTAATCATATAAATATATATATATATATATATATAGATCTTGACTTAGATCTAATTAGCATGGATCTAAGCACATAAAGTTTTTTAGATCTAAACATGTAGTCATATTGATCTAAATATTTAGGCATATATAAATATTAATTAGCCTAAAAACTAGCACTTAACATATCATGAAAGGATAAACTTGCATATGGTATGATAGTTTCATTCCCAAATCATAATAGATCCAACTTCAATTTCAACATAACATGAAAAATCCGATAAACCACAATCATTCCAAGACATTCATGACAAAATCATCACAAGAAATAACATCGTCATTATTATACAACATGGTACAATTCTATATTTCATTTTATTTCAAATCACGCCTTTTATGTAGACAATCGTTGTTTTAGTTTAATTCTTATTTGATTTGGTTTGTCTCTTTTAATTTGCTTCAAGTTGAATGGCGGCTACTCGAGGTTGTCCAATGGCAGCATGACGGCTCTTGGTTTGATTTTTAATATGATTTAGGGTTGAGTTATTAGGTTGCTTTTGTAGAGATTTAGATTAATATAGGCCACTGGATCACGCAGGAGCAATCAGAATCGTCTAGACTAGATAGAGTTATCCTAGTGACTCAGCAACAGGTCAGGAATGACTCAGCAACAGGTCATGAATGACTCAGCAAATGTATTAATAACCTTCTACTTTAACGTTAATGTACTAAATGTTCATCTTTTATTCTTTATTTTCAATTAACATAAGTCTTAAATTATCATATTCCTTAAATTATCGTATACTCTTTAATGTTAATTGACATAAGTGACAAATAAGTATTCATACAAATTAAGATTAATTACATTATCATCAAATAAACATAAATGACAATCAATCGAACATAAATGCCTATGTAATTTTTTTTCTTTTTTAATTAATATCAATTAACATGAATGACAAATTAGCACAAACACGTATACAAACCAAGATCAATCACATATTTTCCAAATCAATGCCATATTAACACACATCTACAAATTAGTTTTACATATTCTCCCTTTACTGTATACATTAATTACCCATATATATAAATATCTATTTATACATGCATAAATCTTTCTTACCTTTAATTTGTCACAAATCCTATCAGAGAAGGCCACGAAAAAAAAAAAACAATCCTTGACAACCAAAAATGCGCCACGTACGCCACATGATGCGTACACGTCATATATATATATATGTATATATGTATATATATTCTGTATATATTTTTATTTTTATCTATCTTCCCAATTAACCATTTTCACACTATACCACTTTTTGAACTGCGTTCACACTAAGCCGTTTTTTTAGCCATTCCCCTAAAACAAAAATATGGTGCTGGCAGGGATCGAACTCTGAACCCTATGTATGCAAGTCACATGTTCCAACCAAATGAGCTACTAAGTCTTTTGCTTACAATCCTTAGAACAATGCTAAATATTATTCTTTTCTCATGTTTTGTTGCAATATTTAATTTAAAGATATCTTCTTCATACGAAGTCCGATTTTCGCAAAATCTGACTCCATCTCAAGCAGAATTCCGAGACGAGCGCAATGGAGCAACCCGTTTTACCTAATTCTTTTTTTCAAATTAATTATTCTTTAATTTGTTATTTTTATGCTCACATAAAATACGGGGTGTTACATTCTCCCCTCCTTAAAGGATTTCGTCCTTGAAATCTTCAAGTCAAGATGAATGTGTCCTAATATCCAATCACCCATCTACTCAACCATCATCCACAAGCACTTATGTCCTTAAAGGTTTCTAATGCCATATGAACATATGCAAAGTGTGTGTATATGTCCTAATACTAATGCAAAAGATCAGGCGGTCCACTGATTCAGTTGACCTCCTTAGTGCGAATCATGAGAGTGTCATGCGTCCAAGATGTATGCAAGCATCCCTAGCCATGTAAATACTATATGTGTGCATATTCATTCATCCATATGCAAAATCCATATGACAACACATCAATTTTTAATCCATATACAAACATATGCACTTGGATCCATTTGCAATATGAAAAGGTGACTGAGCAGATCTAGTGCCTAATGTGTGTAAATGCATCCACGAGCAACCACTAGCAAGCACTTGCATCCATCAAACATAACATGTCCCAAACACATGTTTTCAACCATAGGTAAAACGTCTAGGCGTGCAAAACCTAGACACCACTCCTAGCTAGAAAGAAATGCATGTCCTCCCTGCAGTCCTCTCCCGTTTCTGGTTCACACCGGGGTGTGAGGCTCGCGAATTAACGCCACACAAAGCTATGCTATATTAAAGCCGTGCTTTGATCATCAACCACAAGACTCTGATTTTTAACATAAGCCTTGATCATTTGCATCCCAGCATGTCACATAAGCAATTCACGCTATTCCCGGACCTAATCGATCGCTAAATCGACCAAGATCATTCAAAACCCGAATACGTTAACTTTGCGAATACAACACATCAGAACAAATAATAGAAGACTTTTATTACATCACGATAATGTTACATCAGAGTACGTCGAATATAGTAATACAGCGGAAGATTAAATTACAATAAATGTAGTACACTACATCGGAATAATTGAATAAACACAGCGGAAGACTACCAATGCTCTGGACACAGCTTTAAGCTTCGATCCAGAATCCTGCTCAATATATCTGCAAAATAAGCTACTCGACTGCCCGTGTGGAAAAGAGGGCACCCGAGTTTGCAAAGTTGTAATAACCCGGAAATCTGGGCCTATTTAAAATTTTTATTTTGGCAATTTTAGCGAATTTTGATTATTTAAAATGAATCATTTTAAATAAAAACGACGAAAAATTTATTTTGAATAAAATTCAAACGTATATATTCGTTTGAATCGACGATAGAATATAAATATTTATTTATATTTATAAAAGGAATTGAAAATGGCGCGGTAGTTCGATAATTCGATTTCAAACTTCAAATAAATGTACCGGGTGCAAAATAAACCAGATTTTAGTGAAACCAAAAATATTTGAATCTAATTGAGGATATCTTTCCAACGAACCCGAAAAATCGAAATTTCATAGCTGGAATTAAAAGTTATGTCCAAATGAATTTTCAGAATAGTCGCTATGGAATTCTGGCCGTTAAAAATGGAAATTATGCAATTTTTGAAGCTAGTTTGTGAGCGTGGCAAAGGAAAATGTGTTTGGTCGATTTCTATTAAATTGGATCGACCAGAAAAGGGCCATTTTTCAAATGTTCTCAGAATTTGACGAAACTAGTTTTGTTAGGACCGTATCATCGATACGATGCTAGAAAATATTTTTTTTGGAATTTTTAGAGTTCGTATGTGACCCTAGTAATTTGAAATGTGCGTTAAATTTAAATATATACTGATTTATAATTTGATTTTGAGAAAAACCTATCAAAACAGTCGAATTGGCCTATGAAACATATTCCATTGTGTCCGGGATGAGGGTAAAACGCTAGGGGCAACAGTCGTTGGGTCTCGTTTGGAGTTCGGCACGATAAACAAGTAAAATTGGAAATTAAATAATATTAATTAATAAAATATTCTATATAAGAGGGTCAAAAACCTAGTTGACCAACCCAGAAGAAAAGCGCCGCCACTTACGAATACACGGCGGAAAATGCCCAAATTTTCTCCCTTAAATCGCTACCAATTCTTTCAATAATTTCAGATACCCATTAGCGAAAATCACCGAGCTCAGTAAGGGCTTCAAGATGATTGGGGTATGATCTAAAATAGTGGAGCGGGGCATGCGAATTTCATCCTTAATGTCGCCGAGTTCGAGGCCAGCTTTCTGACGCTGGAGGCGACCGAGTTCGCCTGAACTCTGGAAGGAGGCACGGAATTCGAATGCAGTCAGAGGGGTAGGGTCGGATTCGGTTCCGATCATCTACAGGAGGCGAGGCGATGGATCCGTTGCGATCGTGGAGTCGAGAGCTTCGCAACAAAACTGACCGCGTCCAAATCCGAGCGTGTTGGAATTTCGAGCAAATTCAAATCCGAACCGTTCAGAATTCAGATAAAAACCGACAAAGTGGATCCCAAGGTGAGAATTTCTCACTTTTTAATTTTATTTCCAACTGAAATATATACTAGGATGTAGACGGTGTTTAGTAGCACCCGACACTCGTCGTCCACAGACCATGGACGGCTTGTATGCTTGTTTGTTTGATTTTGATGTGTAGTTGATTGTGTGATGTGATGTGAAATGAAATAAAACATTTATATAGTTGAAATAAAATATTTTATAGTGGAAAATATTTTATAGTTAAAAATAGAATTTTTAACGTGTATATGAAATGAAATAAATTAAAATAAACAAATCGGACGATTTGTTTATATACACACATTTGACTGATATTGATTGTGACGATAAATTTTACACATCGCCCAACTACACAAATAAAATCTGTGTTTGTTTGTTTGAAACCCCACACGGGTATTGGGATGATATTTGACGTACACTAATCCCGATTGTTTAGTTGTATGTCGATCGATTGATTGACAGGCTGTTATAAGCATTAAATATTTATATCTGATGCTTATACAGTATAGAGTGCACTTTGGGTGATGGTTGATTATTCATCGTTGTTATTGTATACAAGTATTGTAGAAAATCCGTATAATTGACATGATATGGTAATTGATTGGGCTTCATTCAATATTTGAAATATAAATATTTGAAAAGAAATATTTGAATAGAAATATTTTAAAAAGAAATATTTGAATAGAAATATTTGAATAGAAATATTTGAAAAAGAAATATTTGAATAGAAATATTTGAAATAGAAATATTTGAAATAGAATATTTGAAAATAGAAATATATGAAGCCGTGTTGATTAGATTGACGCCATTTTGTCGTGAACGATATTTATATCGATTTTATTCATTTTATAATGAATATAGATTTTATTCATTTTATAATGAATATCGAAAGTGATTTCAAAATTTGATATTTTGAAAAGAATTGAAATTCAAACCGAATTCAAATTGAATTGAATAGAAAACGAATTGAATTGAATAGAAAACGAATTTGAATTGAATACAAAACGAATTCGAATTGAATAGAAAACGAATTCGAATTGAATTGAATAGAAAACGAATTTGAATTGAATAGAAAACGAATTCGAATTGAATTGAATAGAAAACGAATTCGAATTGAATTGAATAGAAAACGAATTTGAATAGAATAGAAAACGAATTTGAATTGAATAGAAAAAGAATTCGAATTGAATTGAATAGAAAACGAATTCGAATTGAATTGAATTGAAAACGAATTTGAATTGAATCGAATAGAAAACAAATCTAAATTGAATTGAATTCAAATGAAAACGAATTGAAATAGAATTGAAATCGATTTGAATTGAAATCAAATAGAAGTGAATGTAAAAAGAATTTATAAGGGAAAATTCAATTTTGATTTGAATTTGAAATAAAGGTTGAAATTGTTTTTGAAACAAATTTGAAATGATTTATAAAATTTGTTTTAAAAAGGAAATCGACGAAATATATATATAATATATATATATTATATATATAATGGCCTGGATAGAACGCGCCGCGCCGTGGCAGTTCGTGAATTTCGACCATTGACTTCGAACGGACATTGCGGGAGATCCGACCGTCGGATTCTCCTAAAACTGGAACCGTTGGGTTCGTATCGAAAAGAGCTTTCTAACGAATATTAGAAATTTGAAATTTGAAATCTAACGGTTGGATTTGGAGATACGTCCAAATAAAATTTGGAAAAGGTTGTTGTAAGTGCAGTTCGATGGCCGTTGATGGAAATCGACTGTACGGGTCATGATAAAATTATTAAAAATATCAATAATTTGTGTAAAATCATAAGAAATGATTTGGGAAAAATTAGGATGAAAAACTCCATATTTGAAAAGATAAAAATAGATTTTTATTGAAATGAACTAGTTTTGAACTAGAATAATATTTTATTTATTTTTAAAATAAATAAAGTGGATTTGAAATTGTTTTGAAAATAACCAGGATTTCCAATATATTGATTGGAAATGGATTTGAATCAAAATTGTCTTCGGAATATTTCGATGTGGGATTTTGTGATTATACAGGTATTGTTATGGGAAATTTGAAAGATATATTTATGTCGTTATTTCCAATATGATATTTGTTGGTCGTAGAATTTGATATTGAATATAAGCCGATATATTTTCTATTCAGAGCCTTGTATTTAATATCAAATGGGATTTTGGGTTTGTCGTGAATGGCATCTTCATTAACGCTGTTCTTAAGCCCAGCTGAGAAAAAGATTAAATCTTTTATTTAGATTTAATGAAGTGTACCAATTAAATAATATTTAATTGGAATTGAATTGGTATTGATTTTTGGGTTTATCGTGAACAGGGTTTTAAATAACACTTGTTCATTAACCCGATAATTAATAAAATGTGATTTTGGGTTGTCGTGAACGGTATCTTCAATAATACTGTTCTTAGATCCAAAGGAGTTAAGAAAATCAGAAACTAATTGGAGATTAGTTAAGTTGAATGGTTTCTGGGGTATTGATCCGATATTGGTTTCGGCCTTCGGGGTTAAAACTTAGGGAATTGCTCACTTGCTAATTTATGGTTAGGGTCTGATTGAAATGTAATGTGATTTTGGGTTTATAGTGAACCGTGTTTTAAAATGACACTGATTCTTTAACCCAGTTAAGGATTAAAACTAAGTGGAGTTTTAATGAATCTTTAATTAGATTGAAAAGATCGAGAATGGAGTATCACCAGTTTTGCTACAAAGCGATAGTTAAATCTTTAATTAGATTTGGACGTGGAATGGTAATTAATTTTACCGATAACACCGTGGTATTAGATATGGAGTATTACCAGTTTTGCTTCATGGGATGAATAGGTTGGGATTGGGAAATAAAATAAATAATTACTTCGGTGTGGTTCGCTAATCCCGACTAGTTTGGAAAACCATAATTTTGTTTGAAATGATATCCAAAGGAAGATTAAAGAATAAATTTTAAAGAATTTATCTTTGATAAAATTAATGGGAACCTTTCCCTAAGAACGTGAAATTTAGAAACTAACTGTAGGTTAGCTAAGAAGGATGGTTTCCTGGGTATTGATCTGATGTTGGTTTCGGCCTTCGGGGTTAATATTTGGGGAATTGTTCTCTTGCTAATTTACGGTTAGTGACTGGTGAATTGGAATGAGGCGTATGTTGTGATTGTGTAACATTTGTTTACTATATACGCGGGTTGTTCGGAAAGGCCGGGTTTATATCCATTCTGAATAACCGATTCGACGATAAGTCGAAGATGATGACGGTGGTCGAAGACCGAAAGTCTTCACATCGTTTGGGTGATTACTGATGATCTTGATTGGGCTGTACACCCAAGATGAGGGAATCAGTTGGTGGTCGTCCAGACGTACTTGGAGATCGACGGATATGCGAGGAAAGTGCCTCCGGTTTCGTTCAGACCTAGAACGGACTTGTAAATGGATGGTGTGTCTGACATTGCATTCCTTTATATTGTATTCGTTGATCTCTACTAAATATATATCTGTTTGGCAGCGGGGAATTTATTCTCTTGCTTAACGCCCTTCTCTGAGACATACGAGCTCAGAGGTTATATATTGGCAGAAATCAGTGGTACGGTATGGATTGATAGTGTGGCATGCTGAGATGCAGTGATCCAGACTTTTGTTGAAGAGCAAAGTTTGGTGGATGATGATCAAAGCGCAGATTTAATATAGCATGGCTTTGTGTTTAGCGTTGATTCGCGAGCCTCACACCCCGGTATGGTGGTAAACTGATGGTTTGATCAGTATATTCTTATATTCTGATGTAATTGTTGTAATTAACAATGAAATGTTCTCCCGTCTGCGTTCTATTGTGGCTTGTTCTCGAACTATCCGCGCTTTCCTTCACGGGGAAGTTACGGGTTTTCACAGTTGGTATCAGAGCTTTGGTTTACAAAGCTCAGAGAACAAGACACATTAGAACCATACGAAAGAATTCATCAGATATTGGATTAGTAATATCCAATGGGAATGACTCGTTAGAGATGGGATCAATAGTATCCTAGAACGAGTGTGAAGAGTATAAAATTAAAAACAAGTTTTGTTTTGAAATTTTAATTCAAATAATTCGTATTTGAATATTTACTTTAACTTGATCTGGACAATCCAGTATATATAGATTTTTCATATACGTCTGATTCGCGTGTATTTGAAGTTTTAATATACTGGATATATATAGATTCACACTCTAGTCGCTCGGAGATGATTCTGATGATTGTAGCTACATCATCAGAATTAGTGTTCGAGTGCTGAAGGTGTGATATTTATATATTTCCTATTGACTGGTGTGAGAACCAAAATTATATAGGGCCTATTGTTGTGATTTGGCATCAAAAAACTGATTTTTAGAATATATATCAAAGTTATGAATTTGAAATGATAATCAACTAATTGATTGATGGTTGAGTTGTTTGATTATTGTTGGATTAATTAAAATTTGAACCATTTAGTCAAATTGTACCAAAAAGTGAGTTGTATTGAAAATGTGTCGCATTTGCTTGCATATACTTGTACTTACATTGAACAGGTCATAGCAAAGAGGCTAGAGCAGAAGAATAAAATTTGTTTGCCCGACAAATAGGTACATGTTTATCATAATTTACTGTTTTGTTTGGGTGATGATGATTTTATGAGCCGATTGGCTAGCCGCTTGGCTTTTTCTTTTTCATTTTGAGATCAGAAGGCCTGTATGGCAATTTCGGGATTTTCCCGTGCTCCCGGTGCAGGGGAGGTTATGGCGAAATTTTTCGAAAATTTAGGGTGTTAGCCAAATTTTTGAAAAATTTGAAAAGTTCTTAGAAACTGAAAAGTTGAAGAACTTAAGCCGTAGTCAAAATAATGAAAGTTGAGTTGGTTTGTAAAACAACTTTTGGCTTCGTTCCTTTTCGGGGACGAAAAGTTTTAAGTGGGGGAGATTGTAATAACCCGGAAATCTGGGCCAATTTAAAAATTTTATTTTGGCAATTTTAGCGAAATTTGATTATTTAAAATGAATCATTTTAAATAAAAACGACGAAAAAATTATTTTGAATAGAATTTGAACGTATATATTCGTTTGAATCGACGATAGAATATAAATCTTTATTTATATTTATAAAAGGAATTGAAAATGGCGTGGTAGTTCGATAATTCGATTTCAAACTTCACATAAATGTACCGGGTGCAAAATAAACCAGATTTTAGTGAAACCAAAAATATTTGAATCTAATTGAGGATATCTTTCCAACGAACCCGAAAAATCGAAATTTCATAGTGGGAATTAAAAGTTATGTCCAAATGAATTTTCAAAATAGTCGCTATGGAATTCTGGCCCTTAAAAATGGGAATTCTGCAAACGACCTCGGATTTCAACGTAACCACTTTTGTTGGATCCGGGATGTAAAGTTATTGCTAGGTTTCAAATTTCATAATTTTTGAAGCTAGTATGTGAGCGTGGCAAAGGAAAATGTGTTTGGTCGATTTCTATTAAATTGGATCGACCAGAAAAGGGCCATTTTTCAAATGGTCTCAGAATTCGACGAAACTAGTTTTGTTAGGACCGTATCGTCGATACGATGCTAGAAAATATTTTTCTGGAATTTTTAAAGTTCGTATGTGACCCTAGTAATTTGAAATGTGCGTTAAATATAAATATTTACTGATTTATAATTTGATTTTGAGAAAAACCTATCAAAACAGTCGAATTGGCCTACGAAACATATTCCATTGTGTCCGGGATGAGGGTAAAACGCTAGGGGCGACAGTCGTTGGGTCTCGTTTGGAGTTCGGCACGATAAACAAGTAAAATTGGAAATTAAATAATATTAATTAATAAAATATTCTATATAAGAGGGTCAAAACCCTAGTTGACCAACCGAGAAGAAAAGCGCCGCCACTTACGAATACACGGCGGAAAATGCCCAAATTTTCTCCCTTAAATCGCTACCAATTCTTTCAATAATTTCAGATACCCATTAGTGAAAATCACCGAGCTCAGTAAGGGCTTCAAGATGATTGGGGTATGATCTAAAATAGTGGAGCGGGGCGTGCGAATTTCATCCTCAATGTCGCCGAGTTCGAGGCCAGCTTTCCGACGCTGGAGGCGACCGAGTTCGCCTGAACTCTGGCAGGAGGCGCGGAATTCGAAGGCGGTCAGAGGGGCAGGGTCGGATTCGGTTCTGATCATCTACAGGAGGCAAGGCGATGGATTTTGCAAATCGAGGGTTTGGGTTCACGGTTTCTGGAAGACTACGGGGTGAGGAAGAAAGGGATTAAAACCCTTAATTAATTAATTATTAATTAATCATCGAATTTTGTAATCAATGTATCAACGACCATAACTTCTTCATACGAGGTCGAAAAATTACAAACTTGGATCCGTTGCGATCGTGGAGTCGAGAGCTTCGCAACAAAAATGACCGCGTCCAAATCCGAGCGTGTTGGAATTTCGAGCAAATTCAAATCCGAACCGTTCAGAATTCAGATAAAAACCGACAAAGTGGATCCCAAGGTGAGAATTTCTCACTTTTTAATTTTATTTCCAGCTGAAATATATACTAGGATGCAGACGGTGTTTAGTATCACCCGACACCTGTCTTCCACAGACCATGGACGGCTTGTATGCTTGTTTGTTTGATTTTGATGTGTAGTTGATTGTGTGATGTGATGTGAAATGAAATAAAACATTTATATAGTTGAAATAAAATATTTTATAGTGGAAAATATTTTATAGTTAAAAATAGAATTTTTAACGTGTATATGAAATGAAATAAATTAAAATAAACAAATCGGACGATTTGTTTATATACACACATTTGACTGATATTGATTGGGACGACAAATTTTACACATCGCCCAACTACACAAATAAAATCTTTGTTTGATTATTTGAAACCCCACACGGGTATTGGGATGATATTTGACGTACACTAATCCCGATTGTTTAGTTGTATGTCGATCGATTGATTGACAGGCTGTTATAAGTGTTAAATATTTATATCCGATGCTTATACAGTGTAGAGTGCACTTTGGATGATGGTTGATTATTCATCGTTGTTATTGTATACATGTATTGTAGAAAATCCATATAATTGACATTATATGGTAATTGATTGGGCTTCATTCAATATTTGAAATATAAATATTTGAAAAGAAATATTTGAATAGAAATATTTGAAAAAGAAATATTTGAATAGAAATATTTGAATAGAAATATTTGAAAAAGAAATATTTGAAATAGAAATATTTGAAATAGAATATTTGAAAATAGAAATATATGAAGCCGTGTTGATTAGATTGACGCCATTTTGTCGTGAGCGATATTTATATCGATTTTATTCATTTTATAACGAATATAGATTTTATTCATTTTATAATGAATATCGAAAGTGATTTCAAAATCTGATATTTTGAAAAGAATTGAAATTCAAACCGAATTCGAATTGAATTGAATAGAAAATGAATTGAATTGAATAGAAAACGAATTTGAATTGAATAGAAAACGAATTCGAATTGAATTGAATAGAAAACGAATTCGAATTGAATTGAATAGAAAACGAATTTGAATTGAATAGAAAACGAATTCGAATTGAATTGAATAGAAAACGAATTCGAATTGAATTGAATAGAAAATGAATTCGAATTGAATTGAATAGAAAACGAATTTGAATTGAATAGAAAACGAATTCGAATTGAATTGAATAGAAAACGAATTCGAATCGAATTGAATAGAAAACGAATTCGAATTGAATTGAAAACGAATTTGAATTGAATCGAATAGAAAACAAATCTAAATTTAATTCAATTGAAAACGAATTGAAATAGAATTGAAATCGATTTGAATTGAAATCAAATGGAAGTGAATGTAAAAAGAATTTATAAGGGAAAATTCAATTTTGATTTGAATTTGAAATAAAGGTTGAAATTGTTTTTGAAACAAATTTGAAATGATTTATAAAATTTGTTTTAAAAAGGAAATTGACGAAATATATAATATATATATATATATATATTATATATAATATATATATATTATATATATAACGGCCTGAATAGAACACGCCGCGCCGCGGCAGTTCGTGAATTTCGACCATTGACTTCGAACGGACTTTGCGGGAGATCCGACCGTCGGATTCTCCTAAAACTGGAACCGTTGGGTTCGCATCGAAAAGGGCTTTCTAACGAATATTAGAAATTTGAAATCTAACGGTTGGATTTGGAGATACGTCCAAATCAAATTTGGAAAAGGTCGTTGTAAGTGCAGTTCGATGGCCGTTAATGGAAATCGACTGTACGGGTCTTGATCAAATTATTAAAAATATCAATAATTTGTGTAAAATCATAATAAATGATTTGGGAAAAATTAGGATGAAAAACTCCATATTTGAAAAGATAAAAATAGATTTTTATTGAAATGAACTAGTTTTGAACTAGAATAATAATTTATTTATTTTTAAAATAAATAAAGTGGATTTGAAATGGTTTTGAAAATAACCAAGATTTTCAATATATTGATTGGAAATGGATTTGAATCGAAACTGTCTTCGGAATATTTCGATGTGGGATTTTGTGATTATACAGGTATTGTTATGGGAAATTTGAAAGATATATTTATATCGTTATTTCCAATATGATATTTGTTGGTCGTAGAATTTGATATTGAATATAAGCCGATATATTTTCTCTTCAGAGCCTTGTATTTAATATCAAATGGGATTTTGGGTTTGTCGTGAATGGCATCTTCATTAACGCTGTTCTTAAGCCCAGTTGAGAAAAAGATTAAATCTTTTATTTAGATTTAATGAAGTGTACCAATTAAATAATATTTAATTGGAATTGAATTGGTATTGATTTTTGGGTTTATCGTGAACAGGGTTTTAAATAACACTTGTTCTTTAACCCGATAATTAACAGAATGTGATTTTGGGTTGTAGTGAACGGTATCTTCAATAATACTGTTCTTAGATCCAAAGGAGTTAAGAAAATCAGAAACTAATTGGAGATTAGTTAAGTTGAATGGTTTCTGGGGTATTGATCCGATGTTGGTTTCGGCCTTCGGGGTTAAAACTTAGGGAATTGCTCACTTGCTAATTTATGGTTAGGGTCTGATTGAAATGTAATGTGATTTTGGGTTTATAGTGAACCGTGTTTTAAAATGACACTGATTCTTTAACCCAGTTAAGGATTAAAACTAAGTGGAGTTTTAATGAATCTTTAATTAGATTGAAAAGATCGAGAATGGAGTATCACCAGTTTTGCTACAAAGCGATAGTTAAATCTTTAATTAGATTTGGACGTGGAATGGTAATTAATTTTACCGATAACACCGTGGTATTAGATATGGAGTATTACCAGTTTTGCTTCATGGGATGAATAGGTTGGGATTGGGAAATAAAATAAATAATTACTTCGGTGTGGTTCGCTAATCCCGACTAGTTTGGAAAACCATAATTTTGTTTGAAATGATATCCAAAGGAAGATTAAAGAATAAATTTTAAAGAATTTATCTGTGATAAAATTAATGGGAACCTTTCCCTAAGAACGTGAAATTTAGAAACTAACTGTAGGTTAGCTAAGAAGGATGGTTTCCTGGGTATTGATCTGATGTTGGTTTCGGCCTTCGGGGTTAATATTTGGGGAATTGTTCTCTTGCTAATTTACAGTTAGTGACTGGTGAATTGGAATGAGGCGTATGTTGTGATTGTGTAACATTTGTTTACTATATACGCGGGTTGTTCGGAAAGGCCGGGTTTATATCCATTCTGAATAACCGATTCGACGATAAGTCGAAGATGATGACGGTGGTCGAAGACCGAAAGTCTTCACATCGTTTGGGTGATTACTGATGATCTTGATTGGGCTGTACACCCAAGATGAGGGAATCAGTTGGTGGTCGTCCAGACGTACTTGGAGATCGACGGATATGCGAGGAAAGTGCCTCCGGTTTCGTTCAGACCTAGAACGTACTTGTAAATGGATGGTGTGTCTGACATTGTATTCCTTTATATTGTATTCGTTGATCTCTACTAAATATATATCTGTTTGGCGGCGTGGAATTTATTCTCTTGCTTAACGCCCTTCTCTGAGACATACGAGCTCAGAGGTTATATATTGGCAGAAATTAGTGGTACGATATGGATTGATAGTGTGGCATGCTGAGATGCAGTGATCCAGACTTTTGTTGAAAAGCAAAGTTTGGTGGATGATGATCAAAGCGCAGATTTAATATAGCATAGCTTTGTGTTTAGCGTTGATTCGCGAGCCTCACACCCCGGTATGGTGGTAAACTGATGGTTTGATCAGTATGCTTTTTAGTTGATGGGCACCTTAGTGGTGTCGTGGATTCGGTCGACCGAGATGAGCTTAGTGCTCAGGGATATATAGAGTAAGCGGTGTTTTCTCTCGCTGGGACGTAAGCCACGGTGATACTATGGTCCCAAAAGTGCGGATGTGCAGACGGTGTTTTCTCTTGTTGGGACGTAAGCCGTGGGGAATTGCATTACGCGATCGATCTTTCGAATCAGGAGCCACCATGACGGAAATCCAATTTCCAATACGCAATATTGCGGTTTTATTGTAGAACTAGTATGGCGACATGATATATGGTACCCATGTCGTCTATGATTGATATTTATGATTGAAATTGTTTTGACACTATACACTTATTATAGTATCAAATGATTTGATTTTTTAAAACGTACCAAGCATGCTTGGCTATTATAAGGGAAAACCCTATCCTCTGGCTGCGTTGCATTGTGTGATGGGACCTGGGTCTTATAATAGCTTCATTTTTAGAAAAGCATTGCGCTGTTTACTTATATGCACTGGTATTCTTGGGAGGAAACTCGTTCCGTGTTATACGGCGTGGTCCCTTGATTTACCTTACCTTGAAAATAAAGATAAATAACTGTTTTAGTTCTAACACCAGTCACATGACTGACCTGGAGTTTATTGTTTTAACCTAAACTCTGGGTGCCCTTATTTTCGACACGGGCAGCTAGTAGTTTTGGTTTTTGCAGATTTATATTCACAAGATCCTGGTTTACAGCTGGAATGATATCCGGAAAGCCTTGTATCCGTATATCTCTTCTAGTTGTGTATTGTATTATTTTCCGCTGCTATGTATTTAAATGTAATTTAAATCTCTAATATTTCTGTGTAATATTTATTCATACTCTGTATATTCTTGTATTCTGATGGAATTGTTGTAATTAACAATGAAATGTTCTCCCGTCTGCGTTCTGTTGTGGCTTGTTCTCGAACTATCCGCGCTTTCCTTCACGGGGAAGTTTCGGGTTTTCACAAAAGCGAAACAAACCACGGGTCAGTCATGGGACTGGTGTGAGAAATCTTTACTTAACTTAACTAGTAATAAGGCTAATCACAGGACCACGCCGCTAACGCGGAACGGGTTTACTCCATTGAATTGCCAGTGCATAATTTAAATAAAGTAAATCGTTAAACAACGCAATGCTTTTTAGAAAAATGAAACCATTATAAGACTCAGGTCCCATCACACAATGCAACGCATGCCAGAGGATAGTGTTTTACCTTATAATGGTCAAAAATGCTTGATACGATCAAACAAATTTGATATTATTATTAGTGTATATATGTTTCAAAAACATTTCAATCATAATGTATTAATCACAGATGGCATAGCTACCATATACTATGTCGCCATACTAGTTCTACAATCAAAACCGCTTGATGTCGTATTGGAAATTGGGTTTCCATAAAGAGTCAAGGCTAGGAACGATTTCCTTACTGATTCGAGACACTCTAGCAATGTCTCAGGATCCCCCGCAGTGAACCCTTGGATCCTGCAGGGCCGGTCCACAAATACGTTAGTGGATTAGTTATGCCTGAACACACGCTCCCTGGTCCTATTGAACCTATAATATGGCCATTGGCGACCAAAAATAAATATGAGGCCTCGAAATCCATCATCACATAAGTAAAAATGTCAGGGCTTGTAAAACGCTGACACCGCTTCTAGCTAGAAAGAAACGTGTGCACTCCCTGCGTTCCATTGCTCTGTTTTTGACTCTTACCGGGGTATGAGGCTCGCGAGGTAACGTTATACACAAAACTACACCTAAATAGGTCGTGCTTTGATAATCAACTACAAGGCTCTGCTTTTCAACAAAAGCCTCGATCATTTGCATCTTGGCGTGCCACATTGACAATTGATGCCATGCGATCAACAACTACCAATATATAACCTCTGAGCTCGTACGTCTCAGAGAAGGGTGCTAAGCAAGAGAATAAATTCTCCGCCACCACACACACACACATATATATATATATATATATATATATATATTAAATAGAGATCGATTTACATGGAATGAAATCCAATGCCAGACACACATCCATTTACAAGTCCGTTCTGGGTATGAACGAAACCGGAGACACCTTATACCTCATCCCATATGTCCAATACAGAAGTGAGGTGCTCGCATATCCAGACAATCAACAAGTACGTCTGGACAAACTAACACTTTAACCCTCTACTGGGAGCGACCCAGTGCCAGGCATCGGTAGTCATCCAATCAATGTGAAGATCGCCGGTCTTCATCCACCATCTTCAATGCCTTTGACTTTAATCGTCATAGTAATTATTCAGAATGGGTTAAACCCGGTCTTTCCGAATAACTCGCGTATTTTTATTATTAAAAATCAAGTGCTCTAAATACACATCATACGCCTCATTCCAATTCAGAATATTCTTTTAATAAAATATTCATATTATTAGGGAAAGGTTCCCATTAATTTTATCAAAGATAAATTCTTTTAAATTTATTCCTTAGATCTTCTTTTTAATAATTCATCAAACTCCAATTTAATTTTAATATCAAAAATCATTACCTTATGATTTTTCAACTCTTAAGAACTTAATCTTATCTTCAACTGGATTAAAGATTAAATGTCATTTAAAAACATTGTTCACGATAAACCCAAAATCATCTTCCAAAATATGGAATTTTCACAAAAATCAAATCAATATATAATTGATAAAAGTTTCCGTATCAGAATAATAATATAAATGGAATAACGACAAAGCCTTTTAAATTCCATATATAGTAACAGCCTTCTTTCACAGAAGCCTATCTCGATTATTATCAAATCGAATTTCCACTCAATTCCCTTTTAATATATTAAATTGGAAAACTTGACTTTGGAAATTTTCTTTTTAAATCTTTATAAAAAGACCTATAAATTCCAAATTATATTTTCCCTGTTAATTGGGTTAAAGAACAAATGTCGTTTAAAACACAGTTCACGGTAAACCCAATTAACATATCATTTTATTTCAATTTCTAAATATATTGTGAAACACTAAAAATCTTAATTAAAAGATTTATTCTCTAATACAGGGTTTAAGAATAGTGTTATTTAAGACACCATCTACGACAACCCAAAATCTAATGCTTTTATTTAATTCCAATTAAAATATTAATTTATTGGAAGACTTCATTAAATCTTAATTTAAAAGTTTTATTCTAGTTAATAACTAGTTCATTTCAATAAAATATATTTTTATCTTTTGTGTCCATCCAAAAACGGACGTAGAAATCATCATTTTATTTTTCGTTGAATAATATTTTAAACATGTTCGTTATTTAAAAAAATATTCTTTATATAAAAGATTCTTTATGTAAAAATATTCTTTACATTTCAATATTCTTTATTTTAACATATTCTTTATTTAAAAGATATTCTGAATCGGGATGCGACTCAATCATTTACCATATAATTTTAGTTATATGGATTTCATACATCGCATGTATATGACAATAATAATAAATAATCATTAAACCATCCATTCACATCCAAAGTGAAATTTATAACTGTGTGAGCATTAAAATGAATAAATAACGTTCATCGCAGCCTGTCAGTCCATCGATTGACATACAACTAAATATTGGGACTAGTGTATGTCAAATATCATCCCAATACCCGTGTGGGGTTTTCAGCCAACAACAGTTAATATAAATAAATGATTGGTTAATGAATTTAGCCAATTTTAATTTCTGCTAACATATTGACGACAATGAACAAACATATTATTATATTACTAGTGCCGAATAAAAATATATTTTACTCGTATAATTTCCCTATACTTTTCTAATGTCTAATAAACTGTAAATTTATTCATATGACCTAATTACTAATGACAAATAAAAAGATAATTCCTATTTTCTTTTATTTGTAAGCAAATATTCTTAACTTCAACACATAGAGAAATAATCTTATTTGTATATTTTTCAATGTATAACTTAACACATAAAAATGTTTATTTAAATTGCATACCAATTCTAATGTATTCATTAACATATAAAGATGTCACTTTAACTTACCTATACATTTTAATGTATGTTGTGGCAATAAATTGATTCTTTATTAATCATACAATTTCTAATGTATGTTTTGCAAATAAAGATGATTCTTATATTTGCATACACATTATATTTCAACAAAATGTATAAAAAATGATATATGCATTTTGTTGACAATTCTACTTTAACAAAATGAATATTTTGTTGTAACACAAACCTATTTAACAAAAATGCTATTTATGTTTAACTCTTTTATTTAACAAAAATGTGGTTTTTGTTTTATTTCAAATCTAATTAACAAAAATGTAATTTTTGTTTTCAACCATTGTATTTAACAAAATGTAGTTTTTGTTTCAACTATTATATTTTGACAAAAATAACTATTTTGGTTAACTAATTTATTTGGCCAAAAATGTTCATTTTGACAAAATGTGTATTTTGATTCAACTAATCTATTTCAACAAAACAATAAAAATGATGACTTTGTTTGTCGACAATTCTACTTCAACAAAACAAATAAAAGTGATATGTTTGTTTTGTAAAATCTAATGCGACAAAAATGATAAGATTTGTTTTAAGTATTATAATTTGACAAAAGTGACCAATTTGTTTTCAACTTTAATATTTTGACAAAAGAGACAATTTTTTTTTTTTCAACTTTTATATTTTGACAAAAGTGACAATTTGGTTTCAACTAATGTGTTGACCAAAACAGAAATATTTATTTCAACTAACATGTTTGACAAAAATGTTTTATTTTAATTTCAACTAACATGTTTGCAAAAATGTCTATTTTTATTTCATATAAAATGTCAACAAAAATGATACTTTCAACTCTTCTATTTTTATTGCATATAAAATGACAACAAAAACGATACCTTTAAATCTCCTATTTTTATTGCATATAAAATGAGGATAAAAATGCAACTTTAAAACCTATTCTTTTCATTACAACTAAAAATGAAAATAAAAATGTTTCTTTTGTATCGATTCTTTTTATTGTAACTAACTTGACAATAAAAATGTTATTTTTAAATCTATCCTTTTTATTGTAACTAAATTGACAAATAAAATGTTACTTTAAATCCATTCTTATTATTGCATATAAAATGATCATAAAAATATTACTTTTAAATCTACACTTTTTACTGTATATAAAATGACAATAAAAATGTTACTTTTTAATCTCAACTCTATTTCATTGTAACTAATTGAAAATAAAAATGAAATCTCTTATTCCAGTTCTAAACATATAACTAATTGAAAATAAAAATGAAATCTTTTATTTCAAATCCTTTTGACACAAATGATAATTTTGTTTCACTAACATGTTTTGACAAAAAAAAAGGTTATTTTTATTTCAATTAACATGTTTTGACAAAATCTATATTTCTAATTCAATAATCATGTTTTGGCAAAATCTATATTTATAATTCAATAATCATGTTTTGATAAAATCTATATTTTTAATTCAATAATCATGTTTTGACAAAATCTATATTTTTAATTAAATAATCATGTTTTGATAAAATCTATATTTTTAATTCAATAATCATGTTTTGACAAAATGATCATTTTAATTCCATCATTCTAATTTGACAAAAATGTATGATTTTTGTTCAATAAAATTATTTTGACAAAATGAACATTTTTGTTTTCAAACTAAGTTTCAACAAAAATTGATAATTTTCTTTCACTCTTTGGTTACAACAAAAATGATATATTTTTGTTTTGAAATGCTTTGTCACAACAAAAAGATATATTTGTTTTCATCTATTTTATAATAACCAAAGTGATGATTTTGTTTCCAACTATTTTATAATAACCAAATGATGATTTTAAATTCTACTCTTTTATTATATCTAAAATGACGATAAAATGTGTCTTTTAAATCTATTCTTTTTATTGTAATCTATATGACAATAAAAACATTTCTTTTGAATCTATTCTTTTTATCGTAATCAATATAACAATAAAAACATTTCTTTTTATTTTATCTAACATGAACATATTTATTTATATATATATAAAATAAAAGTATGATTTTTATTTTATACGCAAATTTTGACACACATGAATATTATACATTCTATATATACAACAAAAGTATGGTTTTTATTGTATATACAAAATTCGGACAAACATGAATACATAATCCAATTCAATGGTTCATCGCAAACACAAAACAAATCAACATTGCAAAAAATATACATACAACATCAACATGAAATAAGTATACATTTCACATTGAAATAAATAATTAATTTTAAAATATCACATTGCTTTTTATCTAAAATTTCAAAGTGCTCTTTTTCAGATCTAGTCTGTTCCATCACGTAGATCGTGGAAAGACGATTCCAGCGCACTTCATTTCGTTCCATTCCGTGTTCATATGTAAAAGACATCAGCGTTCAAAGGCTAATTACATTATAAAGAGTATTAATGAATTAATTAATTAAATTTTGGTTTCCCTTTTACCTTAATACTTCCTCCCTCCTGTTCGTAACTGGCTGAAACACGAAACCCATAACATAGACCTCAACTCCCTCCTGCGCGCGACACTCCGAACCTCTAGCCACCAATTAGAACGCACCACATCGAAGCCCTTGCCATGCTCCTCCAACGCCATGACCATGGACCAACTCGGTGGGGTCCTGCACCCTAGAATTGCGTGTAGATGCCGCGCCTTTGAGGCCTAAATCCGATCGCCACAGCCCTCTAGAACACATCTCTACCGTACTGATTTAATCCTCTCCTTCATCTCTACAATATTTGCTTTAGGATCACAGTTAAATTCGAAAAGGATTAGTAGCGATTTAGGGTTTTGTTTCGGAGCAATCAGACCATTGAAATAGTAGGCGGGGGCTAGGTCATTAGAATTAGGGTTTTGGAGTGAATTATTTATTATAAAATAATGTTTAATTATTTAATTACTAGTTTTAAGGCCATTCATTCTATTTAGATCCAATCTCAGCCCAACGAAAGTTGTCCCTTGACAAATACCCACGTTTCGGACGCGATGGGCTAAGTCCCAGGAGCCCAATCGATCGTTTTCAACCTGTATTCTTTAATTTAAAATTTAAATCATTTATTTATTAAATTTGATCGTACATTTAATTTACCGGGGCCACATACGGACTCTAAAAATTCCAGAAAAATTATTTCTAGTTATGTTTTGACGATACGGTCCTTAAAAAAACTAGGATCGTCGAATTCCGAGACCGTTTGAAAAATGGTCATTTTCTAGTCGATCCAATTTGACTGAAATTGACAAAACACATTTTCTTCTTCCATGCTCACATATTAATTCGAAAAATTATGAAAATTGGAATCTTGCAATAATTTGACATTCCAAATCCAACAAAAGAAGTTTCGTCGAAAACGGAGGTCGTTTGAAAAATGGGTATTTTTAATATTAAAAAATATATATAAATTCTGTAGCGACTTTTCTAAATTTTAAACTGGGCATAACTTTTGATTCCCACTATGAAATTTCTATTTTTCGGATTCGTTGGAAAGATATTTTTAAATAAATTCTAATATTTTTGGTTTCACTAAAATTCGATTTATTTTGAATCCTGTACAGTCAGTCAAAGTTTAAATTCAAATTTTCAAACTACCGTGCTATTTATAACTCCTTTTATAACTAAATTGAAAATTTTCATTCTAACTTCGATTTAAATAAATTTTTAATCGTTATTATTTAAAATAAATTATTTTAACTATTAAAATTCCATTAAAACTTTTAAAATAAAATTTTTTAATTGGTTAAGAAATTGCGGGTTGTTACAATCTCCCCCACATAAAATCTTCTCGTCCTCGAAAAGGAACGGAGCTAAAAGTTGTTTAATTAACCAATTTATTTTTTATTTTTTATTGGTTTCAATAATTTTATTAGTTGATTAAGTTTTCAAATATATAGCTTTTATATATTAAAAAATCATATTTTCTAAGATCAGATTATATATATAATCGAAAATATGTTAATTATAAATTTGTTACTCTCAACTCATTCTACGACATTACTAACCCCATCTCTAATGAGTTTTCTCATTCTAGGATACTACTGATCCTATCTCTAATGAGTATTCCTATTGGATATTACTAATCCAATCTCTGATGAGTCCTTTGTTCAGTTCTAACGAGTTGTATCCCCAAGATTTGAGCTAACCAGAGCTCTGATACCAACTGTAACGATATGGATTTCGCCCGAACCTAATCGATCGCTAAATTGACCAAGACCGTTCAAAACCTGAATACGTTAACTCTGCGAATACAACGCATCAGAACAAATAACAGAAGACTTTTATTACATCATGATAATGTTACATCAGAGTACAGAATATATCAGAGTACATCGAATATAATAATACAACGGAAGATTAAATTACAATAAATGTAGTACACTACAGCGGAATAATTAAATTAACTCAGCGGAAGACTACCAATGCTCTGGACACTTCTCTAAGCTTCTATCTAGAATCTTTCTCAATATATCTGCAAAATAAGCTACTCGACTGCCCGTGTGGAAAAGACGGCACCTGGGTTTGCAAAGTGAAACAAACAACGGGTCAGTCATGGGACTGGTGTGAGAAATCTTTACTTAACTAGTAATAAGGCTAATCACATGACCAAGCCGCTAACACGGAACGGGTTTACTCCATTGGATTGCCAGTGCATAATTTAAATAAAGTAAATCGTTAAACAACGCAATGCTTTTTAGAAAAATGAAAACATTATAAGACTCAGGTCCCATCACACAATGCAACGCAAGCCGGAGGATAGAGTTTTACCTTATAATGGTCAAAAATGCTTGATACGATCAAACGAAATTGATATTATTATTAGTGTATATATGTTTCAAAAACATTTCGATCATAATGTATTAATCATAGACAGCATAGCTACCATATACTATGTCGCCATACTAGTTCTACAATCAAACCGCGTGATGTCGTATTGGAAATTGGGTTTCCATCAAGAGTCAAGGCTAGGAACGATCTCCTTACCGATTTGAGACACTCTAGCAATGTCTCAGGATCCCCCGCAGTGAACCCTTGGATCCTACAGGGCCGATCCACAAATACGTTAGTGGATTAGTTATGCTTGAACACACGCTCCTCGGTCTTATTGAACCTATAATATGGCCATTGGCAACCAAAAATAAATCCGAGGCCTCAAAATCCATCATCACATAAGTAAAAATGTCAGGGCTTGTAAAACGCTGACACCACTTCTAACTAGAAAGAAACGTGTGCACTCCCTGCGTTCCCTTGCTCCGTTTTTGACTCTTACCGGGGTGTGAGGCTCGCGAGGTAACGTTATACACAAAGCTAAACCTGAATAGGCCATGCTTTGATCATCAACCATAAGGCTCTGCTTTTCAATAAAAGCCTCGATCATTTGCATCTTGGCATGCCATTTTGACAATTCACGCCATGCGATCGACAACTACCAATATATAACCTCTGAGCTTGTACGTCTCAGAGAAGGGTGTTAAGAAAGATAATAAATTCTCCGCCACCACAGATATATATTAAATAGAGATCGATTTACATGGAATGAAATCCAATGTCAGACACACATCCATTTACAAGTCCGTTCTGGGTCTGAATGAAACCGGAGACACCTTATTCCTCGTCCCGTATGTCCAATACGGAAGCGAGGTGCTCGCATATCCGGACCATCAACAAGTACGTCCAGACAAACTACCACTTTAACCCTTTTCTGGGAGCGACCCAGTGCCAGGCATTAGTACTCATCCATTCGATGTGAAGATCGCCGGTCTTCATCCGCCGTCTTTAATGCCTTTAACTTTAATTATCATAGTAATTATTCAGAACGGGTTAAACCCGGTCTTTCCGAATAACTCGCGTATTTTTATAATTAACAATCAAGTGCTATAAATACACATCATACGCCTCATTCCAATTCAGAATATTCTTTTAATAAAATATTCATATTATTAGGGAAAGATTCCCATTAATTTTATCAAAGATAAATTCCTTAAAATTTATTCCTTAAATCTTCTTTTTAAAGATTCATCGAACTCCAGTTTGATTTTAATATCAAAAATCATTACCTTATGATTATTCAACTCTTAAGAACTTAATCTTGTCTTCTGTGACGGCCCGCCCCGCACCAACCGACATTTCCTTCAAAAGGGCGTTGTACACATGTCCAGTTAGCACGGGACGGTCGTCAAAAGAAAAAAAGGGAAGAAGGAAATGAACTAACAAGGAACCTGTAGAATGTCTCACAGCGCATAGAACAAAATATAATAATAACATACTTGACATAAAACAGGTGAGACAGTGCATAAGCTGAAACAACTAACATCGTAGCAGCGGAAATCCAAAATACAGCTTATTACAACTTTTAAAATACTGTCTCCAAAGCAAAAGCAAGATAAAGAAGGTACACTACTAATGCCCAAGTATTGACCACCAACGACACATGGAGAATATATGTAGATATCATACGTGGAAGCCTCCTGCTCGCCTCCGAATCAGCTACTCGCGCATCACCAGCTAACCTGTCTCTAGTCTGCTCGTGTGAGCACCCAGAGTAATAAGAGGAGACATAAAACTCTGGGTCAAACATAAAGCCTGGTATGAGCGATAAACAATAAAACAGAACAATAACAGGTATAATCCAATCATACCTGAACCTGGACCTGCAACCAAAGAGTTAGCACTACATACTGTACAACACTCTAAGGTGCCCTTTCAAATGGTGTAAAGATAACGGGGGTGGGGGTGTGCATGTCATAGTGATGTCAAACAATCAAGCATAGCAATCATCCTCACTTCCCTCACTCAGTGCGTAAAGCATACGATATCCACTACTTTGGTCACCTAATACTTTGGGCCATGACGGAATCCAATCCCGTGTAACTATCACTACAAGCCCACCATCCATCTCTCGGTGGTGAACCAAAGTTATGAATACCGACAACCCCTTTGCACACGTCCCACAGCAAAGCCCAACCTTGAAGTGAACTCATTGGTTCTCATCTGGATACTGAGCTCTAACTTCCATTTGGACTACCTTTGCATCTCGGGTTATTGATCAATATTGGATCGGGTCGGGTTCCTCTTCAAGCCATCGGTCCGGGTCGGGTCCATTACGTTGCGTCAGTCCATGGTCCTCCTTTGGCACGGTTCGGTTCGGGTCCACTCCATCGCGTCAGTTCGGGTCCACTCCATCGCGTCGGTTCGGGTCGGGTGTCCCCCTTCGGGTCGGGTCGGGTTGCCATTTCCCATTCAGTTCGTGTTCCGCTCCTGTGCCTCGTCTGGTCCCGTTCCCTATTCTAATCCGATCCGATTCATTCACCATACTCCGATCCGAGCCCTTGGTCCTTAAGCCTATCTGATCCTACTCCGTAGCTCCGATCAGCTCCCTCGTTCTTCACATGTTCCGATCCGATCTCTCCTCCTCTATCCGATCCGATCCTAGTTCAATTAGTGTGGCCTTCCTTTTTGCCAGTTTTCTCAAGTGTCAAATTCCGATCCGATCGAATCCCTTGCCCAGTTCAACTTATCCGATCCGAGCCCCCATATCCGATCCGATCCGAAACCAGCACTGTTTCCTAAAGCTTTTCCAGTAAGTGTTTACGCCATTCGACGACGTTTTCGACCATTCTAACTATTGAAATCAATCACAAAGCATATCATACAGTCATAGCAACATGCCTAATCAACCACAAACACCAAAACATCAATATGATAGGTTAAAATGGATCAAACATACCCAAAACCCCATATTTTCCCCTTAAGCATGTTTAGGTGAAACTAATAATAGAATTAGCAAAACTTAACCAAATTAACCCAAATTCATATCAGAGGCATAAAATTATGTTTTAGAATTTTAGGAATTTTTCTAGATTTTTCTGAGCTATAATTTCGCTAATCTTCGCTAATTACCATAATTAGCCGTAATTAGTGAAAAACAATGCAAATCACTCACCTTAGCCACAAACAAACTTTTGATCTGAAATAATCTCTTATTTGGACCCAATCCCTATATGTTCCAGCAGCTCTCTCTCAGATTTGGTGCTACCCTCCCTTGATTTGATGTAGTTTTGCTTAATCTTCGATTAGAAAGTGATTAGAGACGATTTGGGATGAAATTAGAAGGTGGAGGCCATGGCTAGAGCTCAAAGGAGGTTTGTGGCGGCTGGAAAATGAATGAAAAATCGTTTTCTAAACCCTAGCAGCCCTCAAATACCCCTAAACCCGAAATCCCCCATTGGGCCTAGCTGTTAATCACCCGGTTTAGCCCAATTAAGCTGTTTTTCACCTTCTAAACCTTGTTTCAGCCATATCTTCCAAACGGTAAGTCCGTTTGGCTATTGTAACCACTCTACGGAAAGAGAAACCATCATTCGAATCCAATGGAAGTGGTTTCAGGTCAAAACACCTTTCCAATCAAAAGTTATGGCCAAAACAGTACCAACTAGGGGCAAAACGGTCATTTAAAAATCGACAAAAATCATGAACATGGGAAATGACCCCAATAGTCGTCTCCCAAGGTTACATGACCATACGACTTCATATGTGAAAGAAATAAATATTCCACGATCCTATGATGCGTAGAATACGGGTCGTTACACTCTCCCCCCCTTAAGAAATTTCGCCCCCGAAATTCCCTAACCAAAACACACAAAAAGGGTTCCGCATGCCTAGCAACCATAAAACAACAATCAACATGCAAAACAAGTCTATCCTAGCATGCGGTTTACTAACAAGGGAAGGAACTATCACTACCAAAACCTTACTAGGCAAAGAGTTCTGGATACTTCTTCCTTATATCCTCCTCTGTTTCCCAAGTACAGTCTTTTTCATTCTCACCCCACTGGACTTTGACTAGTTTCACCGCCTTCCTTCGAAGCTGCTTCGTATCGTTCCCAACAATACGCATAGACTTGCGGTTCTCAACCGCCTCGGGTTCAACCTCGCTATCATCCAACTGATCTGGTGAAATAACCACATTAGGGTCTTGCACAACTTCCTTAACTGGGAAACATGAAATACGTTGTGAACTCCCGCCATCTTGTTAGGTAGCTCTACTTCATACGCCAAATTCCCAACTTGCTCGAGGACTGGGAATGGGCCATCAAATCTTGGTGCTAACCTACCTCTCCAACCAATCCGAATCACATTCTTTATGGAGAGATCTCGACGAACACCAAGTCGTTAACGAAGAATTCCAAATCTCTTCGTCTCTTATCGAGATAAGCCTTCTGCCTATCTTTATCCCTTCCCAGTAGTAGATCTACTCTATGTCTCAATACATCTTGTTACCACTGGGATGTATAGTCAATTTCGAGTGATGATATGCTCTAAGCACTTCACCTCTCAGTCCATCTACGTTGGGTACAACTAGTCCCTTATTCTTTCGAAGTCACCCTTCTCAATCAAATCCTTACTTGATCATTCTCTTTCCACCGATACCCATCTCTACCCTAGAGATGGTTTCCAATAGATTAGGATCGTCCTTCTAACTGGAACCAATCCACTCAATCAAAATCGATCTAATCGTCAAGCTTACTAGCGTTTTTGAATCCAATTTACTCTTGGGTCTGAAATCATATCATGTGATATACTCTAGTTGCTTCCATCCTAGAAACAAAACCCCTAGACTGGCATGTCTCCTACTCAATGCAACTATTACCGCACCCAAATCCTTTACTATGATCACTCTGCCCCATGGAGTCATGGCGACTCCACTGCACTGATCCATAGCCACTAGTCCTTTGCTATGTCCACTCTGCCCCATGAAGTCATAACAACTCCACTGCACTGGCTCATAGCCTTACTAATCCTTTACTATGTCCACTTTGCCCCTCGAGTCATAATGACTCTACTGCACTGGCTCATAGTCCTACTACAATCACTTTGTTCCCTATCACTGGAACCCTACAGGTGATAGTCTACTCAAGGGAAGAAAAATAGGAACAACATAGCAACCATAACCTCCATCAAACATGTCCTACCTATCACCTGCTAAATTCATAAACACATCGACATCTACATGATTGGTCTAACCAATCCCAATATGTCGATTCTAGTATGTCTGGTCCAACCAACATCAATAATTAATGGAAGCCCAGCCTCCATACATACACCGATGCCTACTTGACTGGTCCAACCAATCCCAGGCCAATGGAAGCCCCGCCTCCCTACGGACTACCGTACATCCAACGTTCGTTTATCCTCCAAGGATAATTAAACTAATGGAAGCCCAGCCTCCAATCGGACTACCGTACGTCCAACTTACGTTTATCCTCCAAGGATAACTCGATCACGTCCAACAGATCCAAGGTAAAGGGCGTCCCCAGATACCCCTGCTTTTAGTCCTCCTAAAATACTTGAGTCCAACCAAAGTCTATCCATTATCTTGCTGCCCTCTCGAGTCCAACCCGAGCCGAATCCAATTCCTTGCAGCATTCTCGAGTCCAACTCGAGTCAATCTATAACTAAGACCCAGTCTTGAGTATCCATTAGTGACAAACTCTAGTCCAACGTGAGTCGTCTCCCTATTCGTTGCATCTCGAAGATCAACGAACACCCATTTTCTTTTACGAGTTCAAGTCCAACTTGAATCGCCCTAATCTTCGTTGTATCTTCCATGATCAACGAACACATTCTATTCCTTCAAAGTTCTACTATCCAATAGAGAACATCAACATAGGGTCCTAAACAATCCATTACTTTGCATCTTTCCCGAGTCCCACTCGAGCAATCTCATAACCCTATCGAGTCTAACTCTGGGCAGTCTATACCATTGAACAGTCTCATCATGTTCCGTCTGCCCATCACTCCTCGAGTAAACCAAGATATCATCCAATGAAAAATCACAACAACTATTTACCCCTCACGTAAACCATCCTAGTCGAAATCGACATTCCCCAAGCACAAGCCCCAAAGGCCTAAACCAATATCAGACAAGCACCCAAGGAACATCTCCTCCGAGTTCGGACAATCCACATGAGGTGATACTAGCAAAACAATCTAGCACTGGAGTACTCATTTGCCTCCCAGAGACAACTAGAACTTATTACAATGATAACCTCTTAGCTTCCTTAACTCCAGTTACTATCGCCATCACTAGGTAGGTACCTAATACCACCCTATTCCTTTGGAGTAAATCGACTCCCCAAAATAATGCTAAACCCAGTAAAGCCCAAAACAAAGCAATCACAAGGAAACATACATCCATGACTCGATAAGACCACATTAACAAATCATGCCAAAACTAGTCGAACCACCAATCGGGTTCGTCACTACTAAAGGTCTATCGACTAACGTAGGTTTGTCAAACAAAACCCGATCAAAACATCTTAAATAGAAAGCATACCTCGAATAACGACGCCTTTTTTCCTTCTGCGCCGCAGTTGGAGCATTTGACAAAGAAGGAACAGCGTTGATAGCATACGCTTTCACAATCTGCTTCTCCCTAGGAGGTTGTGGGCAATCATCCTTGTGATGTCCCGCCTGGCCGCAGTTAAAGCACTTCCTTTCCCCAGGCTTTTCTTGACAATCTCTGGTGTAATGGCCCTTCTTGCCACAACTAAAGCATTCGCCATCTTTCTTATTTTTCTTACTCTGACCATCCTTGTCGGGTTCTGCTTCCTCTTGTTCTGAGAATTCTTCTTGCCTTCACCGCCTGCTTGCGGCTTTGGCTCCTCTGCAGATGCCGTAGCAACTTCGGCCTTCAACTTAGGGAAAAGGCTCTCTGACCTTAATGCCTTTCCTATAATAGACTCGAACGTCTCATCGATATGGTTTATAAGTCTTTCCCCCAAGTACCCATCCAAGCCAGTTATGAACTTCTCGTTCTTCTTTTCGACTGTATCGATAAGGGACCATCCATATTTCGATAAAGTGTCGAATTCAGCGATATACTCCGAGACTGCTCTACCGTTCTGCTTAAGCTCCAAGAACTTCCTGAACAGTTCTGATTTATGAGCATCTGGAATAAACTTATCACAAAAGCGAGTCTTAAACTGATTCCAAGTAACTTGATCTTCTGGAGTAGCTGTTCTAATGGCATTCCACCAATTCATCGCTCGCCCTTGCAGCTGACGAGACGCTAGCCTTCTCTTCATCGCATCCTCAAGACCTAAGTCGTCGAAGACACGATCACAACTATCCAACCAATCCTGAACATCTGTGGCCGACTCCGTTCCGTGGAACGGCTTCCCACCAAGTTAATGTAATCCTTGCACAACTTGGCGAAATCGACCCTAGGCGCCTGCACTACTGGACCACCACCATTTCCGGAATTGGGAACTGCTCCCTGAACATCTCTAAGCATGTCTCTCATGAAGTTAGTGAACACTGTCCTCATGTCAGGAGCATTCCCATGGTTGGTCCCTCTACCAGCACCTCTACGATATCGGCTCATCGTTAATCTGTAAAAGGGGAAACGATTAACGATCCCATAGTGGTGCTAGTGCAGTACGACTTCATTCTTATACTACCAATAGTATATATATAGCATTTAAAAACCAAAGTAATCACAAATACGTGCTTTCGTATACGTACTATCTCTCCCTAGTGTCTTTCCCTAGGTTAACTATGCAACCTAGAGCTCTGATACCAGATGTGACGGCCCGCCCCGCACCAACCGACATTTCCTTCAAAAGGGCGTTGTACACATGTTAGCCTGCTTTGTGACCAGGCTACCCAAAGTTAGGGACTTGAGTATGAACTTACATTGATTGGCGATCACTTGGATGGAGTGATAGAAAGATGGAAAATTTGAATTATTCATGCAAATGTCATCGGATCGGATCCCCCATTCGGATCGGATCGGATCGGATTCCTGCTTTCGGATCGGATCGGATCCCCCTCCCCGGATCGGATCGGAGTACCCTCTACCCGAACCGCCTGAAGTATTCTGCACAAAAGTGCGTGCAAGCATTCTGCTCGAACAACTGGTTCGGTTCGGATCCGATCCGAACCGACTGGACTTGCTTCTGCACACGGAGTTTGACCTCTTCTTTTGGCATAATAGACTCCTACAATTACGGATCGGACTCCACTTGGCAAAGCACGACCTGGTAACCACTTTTCCACGTTCTCCACTACTTCTGAGATCTCCTCTGGTCACGCCACGTGGCCCATCCGAACCGGAAGCGCCCAGAGCTTATCTACAGCTATAAATACACCACAATATGGCCATTTGAAGGGACTTTTGGCATTTCATTCATTCATGGTGGCCATGGCCGAATTCCCCCACCAATAACCACCTTCTTCTCCAATGAAAATCAATGAATTCGGAGAGAATTATTCATTGTATTTGAGCGATTGAGTAATTGAGTTCCTTATAATTGTAATCCATGAATGAAATGAGAAACTATGAAGTGGATGTAGGCTTGTTAACGCCGAACCACTATAAAAATCTTGTTGTCTTGCTTTTCTCTCATTTTTTTCAGTTATTTCTTCCTATCCTACACTCTAAATACGATAATTTGGGTGTTAGAACCATTTTTTGGTCTAACATTATGGTGCTTTCACTGAGAATGAAGATTCTCAGCGCTTAAGGATTCTCCAATCTACTTATTGGATTGCCAAGTCCGATGAGGAAATCCGGCAAATTCTACATTTTTAATGACTTTCCAGTTCGAAAAAGTCTCTGGATCGGATGCGGGTGACCAGCAGATCAGATTGAGTTAATGCAGAATCGCATGGCTTCGGTTCGGATAGCCCCACTCAGTTCGGGTCGGGTCCGACCCGACCCCACGAAGTTATACACTGAGACGCCAGAACTAGTAATAGCAGCATCGGTTCGGATCCAATGACCAGGGGTCCGATCCGACCCCAATAAAATGAAAAATCAATCCGACCCGAACCGCAGGAAAAGATCCGAATCGGCCGCTTGCTGATGACGTAACCTCGACCCGATCCAATGAAATACCCAATCCAATCCGACCCGAAGACGTCTAACCCGGAGTGGCACAACGAACCGACCCGGGGACAATTCTCCGACCCGACCCGTTGAGCAGGACTCGAATCCAGCTGCTGTTGATACCCCGATCCGACCTGATGATGCATCTCCGAACCGAAGTGGGCACCCCGAACCGAACCGAGGAAATGAATGTTACCGATGGTGCATCTATGATCCGACCCAACGTGAAGGCACTCCCGAGCCGCAATTTGAAGGGATGATCCGATCTGAACCGAAATAGCTGTTTTTGGGAAAAAATTCATTTTTAAGATCATTTCAGAAAAGGCTCCATTTTCCAAAATTGAGCAGGACTGCGGGGCCCCGGACCCCCGCCGGCGCTGCGCCCGGACCCGCTGACGGCCTCGCCTTCGGCTCGGAGCACGGCTCGCCTTCGGCTCGGAGCACGGCTCGCCTTCGGCTCGACGTATATTTTGACCAACAGTAGTCATCAAAGTTTGTTAATGAAGATAAGGTGGATAGTCAAAGAATATGACAACCAAATGGCAACGACTAGGATTCCTCCAGAAGCCATAGCCTCTATTTGCCGATGCCATTCAATGGGAGGAGCTGTCAGTCAGATGCAGCTTGCTATCAACGACAGTATACGAGATAATGATTGTCTAATAGTAGCCTCATCTTCTGGAACACCGATAGTGTAGATTTCAACAATGCAACTGATGTTGTTCCCTAATGAGTAGTGACCATCCCATTTATATGACTTAAACCTGTCCAATCGGCGGAGCATCGAATGACAGTTATATAGAACAGTTCGAACACTACTTCAAAGATGATTCATATGATTTTAGTGACCATGATTGTCAATAGTGGGATACCAGAAAGCAGCTAAGGATCCCAACATCCCAAAGCTACACTTCAATTGTATGATGTGATGAATGAAATGTCCTGCGTCTCACCTCCCGAAGAACTTAGCTAACCTTTGTAATGGCTATTTTTTGTCAATTGCATTGAGGAAGACTGATTTCCATCGAATAAGGGTTAGGTCAACATACTTTGGTGCCCAGCGATAGGTAACAGCTGAACCCCTGCAGGCCATGATTGGACATATGAATCTTTGCTCGGATGATAGCAACTTGACTGCTCACCAGTCACCATATGACCTTTGTCAAGAGATGAGAGTTCGAGATCAAAACAAATATGAATCAACCGTTAGCTCTCGACTTCATACATAGATTGTGATAGAAAACATGAACATTACTTCAAGCCTTGGAAGCCATGCTATTGTAGTCAAGTTTATCTGACTAAGGTCTAAACTGACCAGCTCTAGCGGCGATTAGAGCTTACATTACACCCGGGTATCTATTGCTAAAATTCCTAATGAAAGATGGAATGGGAATGGTCCGTGGCGACCATGTTACTGGAAGAGCCTGATATTTAGCTAATTAGGAGATGCTACTCGATAGAGGTGGCAAGTTAAAGGTTTAGAGCACTTAAGCCTTGATGCTGATTGATTATCTGTGCATTAGATCTTATTCCCAACGTGGGACTAAAGGCATATCTACGGATGGATGTGATATGACTATCCCCCTAGCAGCCATGACTCCCTCATACTCAATCCTTGCCCTTAGCTTGGGGGCAAGAATGCGATTCAAATAAGATGCGACCTCGTCATTCGCTTATAGTATTTACTTAATTGCCTTTGTCACTCCAAGTCCTCTTTCAAGGTCTGTTTATTCTTGGGACTGCCACCCCACAACAGTTTGAAAAGACATTCATCGCCAGCTAAAGATTTTGACAGCCATCCCCTGACAGAGATATAGTGAGGAAAAATGGACCTGCAAAGAGCGTGCAATGCCATCTTCGCACAGAATGATATTCATTCCTTTAACAGGATTACTTTTTAACCATGACTCTTATATTTCCATGCTTTATAAGTTATTGATGTAACTAACTCAGATGAATTTATATGTGGATGATGTAGGTACCCCGAATCTGGTACCGATCAAACTTTGAGCACCCACAGGAAGAATTATGGAGCATTGTCGTAACGAGCCCGATTGAATTGCTCGTTTACAGAGCCACGTCCTTCGCCTGAGAGAAGTTGTATCTCTTAAGATGGATCCGAGGTGACCATCCACTCATTGGCTCACACGTGACAGGCCTCAAGATAATTGTGCATTGAAGTTCAACGTCGGAATCCGATTCCGGATGGATGCAGTTCGACCGTCTACATGGCTCGATCCGTTAAAGGAGGCAGCACTGCCCCTTGATATGCTTACTTTTCAATCATACAATTTACTTTTACATGCTGCCTGAGTTATGGACATGACTAACTCATGCGATATGAATGATGCAGGTACCCGAAGTTTGGTGCCAACTACTCCTTCCATGGTTTAGTCGGAGGAACGTAAAGCTTTGACGAACGTGATTCAACTATTCTCCCTCCTGATGCCAACAACCTGACATAAATGAAGTTCGACCATTCATTCACGGACCTTTTGCCCTTGAAGTAGGGGCAAGCGAATATATGCACATGATTTCAACATATCTATGCATAGGCATACAAATGAGGCATCCTCAACATCTAGCCTTTAATTTGCCAGACATGACATAGAGATATACTCGGGTGTGACATAACCACTTAGCAGTTCTATGACTCCATCCCCTGATCCAACGAGAAGAGTGCAAAAATGACAGGGGCACGATCACATGAACGACATAACTTTTGCCTTCGATGTGGGGGCAAAAGGGAAATGTTAAGACGAGGATGAGTGTGACTCGACCGCTCTCCAAAAACGTCTTTAACTCTTTCCCATGCTTCCGACGGGAGGAGTATAAAATCAATAGGGACGTGAATCGACCATCCCTGATGGCGACCTTTGCCCTTGATGTAGGAGCAAAGGGACGATGCCAAGGCAAATTTGACCCGACTGTTTGCCCGACTAACTCTAATCCTCAGAGCTTGGATATGAGTATAAACTTAGGACGAGTGTGACAGGCGCGCCAAGATTTAAGACCACTCGATCCACAACTCTAACCCAAACTGACTTTGGGAGAGTATAAAGGACGAACCGCGACGTCGATAACTCTAACTCTCACGACTTGGGAGAGAGTATAAAGGACAATGCTGCGACGTGCATGCAATCTTCATTGCCCTCCGACTGAGGACAGGATTATAAAAGACTTACGGATCGGACATCCGAATGACTTAATCCGGCTCCCATCAACGCTGGGGGCACGGACATAGATTTCTGAATTAACTTCAAACACGCTTCGGACGCGACCCGTGTTTCAAAGTTAAATGGAGGCTACAGACACTATACCTCCAAACTACGACACCTGACACTTTGACATTTAATAATTCTATGCTAGATAGATTAGCACTCAACATGTTTTCATTTCGAGCCACAATTGCTTGTGACTTAAAGATTGACTTAGTAGCTTGCCAGACTAAGCCGACTATTCTTTTTCGAATTGCAAGATTATGTACAGATACAAAGCAAAGACACAAGGGATACTCGCGTACAACAACAAAGGGGTCGTGTTTGAAGGAATGACGTCGACTTCTAATGCTAAGCTTCCCACACGACTCAATGCAATCACCGAAAGGAGGTCCTAAGAGTGATATATCAAATCAACATACACACCCATGTGTGACTGGCCATAGCCCAAGTGCAACGACGAGTGCTACCTCGCAAATATATTGAATAGAAAACGCGATAACTCGAGCACTTGGATAACTCAACCACATAAGCTTTGAAAATAATGTCTCCCTTCCGTGCATCCACGTCTAAATTTAAAAGGGATGTGATACAACTACCGACCTTTCTCCATTACCCCCGGACTGGGGCTGCACTGCTGAAAATATTCATAAATGTTATATGTCTGTGACTAACTTATATCTCGATCTTGACAGGCTGCTTGAGGACCACGAAATGGATGCAGAGTGAACGTCCATTTGCTAGTCCGGACCGACTTCCCAATTGAAAGACCCCATGTAAAGGGAGATGTCATTGCTTTGATTCCTAACTTGCGAGGACGCGAATTGCCTGACACTCAGACTCAAAAGCAAAGAAGAAGGAAGATAGAAATTTCTTCCGTGCTGAGGATATTGGCACAGAAGGCGCTAGGATCGAAGGAAGGTAGCAGATTTCTTCTTGTGATGATCCCTCAGCATGTCAAGCTAGATATGAAATGGATGGTACCCTTACTGATTTGTGAACTCAAATGGATCAGCGAGATGAACTTCTCCGGAAACAACAGAAAATGGTGGATAACTTTTTTACTTGGATAGATGGAAGGCCGAGTAACTACGGCTTACTCGCTGGAGCGAGCACCATGGAAATTCAAACGACAATGAACTTGGCTCATACGCTCCCTGCCCCGTGGTCCAGATAATATGAGACCCTAGGACAAGTTAGCTTGGTCGTCTTTGATGACACAAAGATACAACCAACCTCATCCCAGATATTTGTAACATGCAACTTCCGACCGTGACATTTTGGATGAAAACGATGGATATGTAAGAGTCGCCGAAAAATTTACGTGGAGCCCGACCAACCTTTGCTCCAATTCGGAGGAATGTTTAAAACCCAGCTCAACCTCAACATGAGGCTCCTCATGAAGGGGGAAAGTAGAAGCATTCGAAGTGGCAATAATTTGACATATCGCAATTCGACTCCAATCCTCAGAGCTTGGATGGGAGATCCAAAACTAACATGAGTCAGACACGAACAAATCATTTTCTATCAAACTCTAACTCACAGCTCGATGAGGGAGTATGCATTCAGAGAATACGTGGATTTAATGACCACCGTTTAGTAAAATCTCCATGGATGGGGAGTACAAGATAAGAGCTTCAAACATTATCATCTGACTATCTGCCAGCTTTAGGCACATTTACGATTATCTGAGCTTCACAATAACCCGGACTATAAGCAGAGGAATGGCTCCTCAAGAGCAACCTGCATACATCTAAGTAGCGGATCACCATCCAGAATTAAAAAACAGAAGCCTGATTGACTGCTATTACATATGCACAACCAAGAAGCCAGAAACCGGCTTCCACCCAATTTAAGACTTCATAGCGACAACTTCTCAAACATGAGGGCCAAATTGGCAACATTAATTGATGCTTCAACAGAGATCAGGCGAGACCCTGCATGCATTCCTTGAAAGATTCAACGCCGCAGTGGCATCGGTAAATCGACCTGGACCATATATAGCGTTGATTGCTGTAGTATCCGGTATTCTGGATATCTCATACTTCAAAATCTCTTTGCATCGAGACCCACCAAGAGGACTTGGCGGATTCACCTCTGAAACAAACCTCGGTACTCTCTACCATGAGATTCTCCTAGAAACGTTGGAATATCCTATCCTGAGACAGACAGATTCATGCAATAAGAGTGTGCTAATGTTGAAATGGATGATCTCAATGTCTTCACGACAGAATGGAGCACCATCTGACTCTTGAAATAATAAAGGAAAAAGAAAAGCCCCAGGAAAGACTAACAGGAATTTACAATTCTGGAAATGACCAATGTCATTAATCGGCCCGCGGTCTTGATTGTCAAGCTTAATGGAACCAAGCATGGGAGATAGACTCAACAAGACTATGGTAGCTATTTCGGATTATGCCAAAGCGTGAACGAAGGAGCTCGAATAACTCACTAACGACATTCGCTCACTTGCAAGATTGACGAGCTTACTCAACTCTGCAGCTGATGCGAGGAGAGTATCTAAGTTTGCTGATATACTCAATGAGGCGATCACTGCTGTCTGGCTAAACAGATGGGTTGACCCCAACGCGAATGTGATTCGATCATTCGCATATACAACTCCAACCCTTGATGACTTGGGAATGTGCACATAACGACACAGGGTGACTAAGATTGTTGAACCTACATATCTAACCCGATGCGGCAGAAAAAAGCATAAAGGCTAAAAGAATGGATGTCCGATTGACCTATCATAACCCCCAACAATGCTGGGGGCATAAGCACTGACTTCGCTCGTTCTCCACTAATGCTAGGAACATCAACTTCAACCGGCAGATTGACTTTAAACATGACCCTAACTCAATGCATGATTCAGAACGTATACATTATATCTTTAGAATATGACTTGATTCATCCCGACCATCCAAGTGAACGAAATTACGGATCAAGCAAGAATTCAAAGACTTGATCTACAACTGCATCAAACGGAGAGTATGATGAACTCCTCTGCTGCTTTACAATTGTGATAATCCTACCAGCTAGTGGCTTGCATGTTTTCAACACTCGCACTGACTCGTATGTGATCACGGGACTATAAAACAATCTGAAGTGATCATGGCTTTCGAATGCACTATTATTACGATTAGATGTAATCATGGAGTCCTAGATTAATATCCTGATATCAAGATTGTCCAGATCCAAGCAAAAATGACAAATTCATATGCCGACTCTGATGCGTTCTATCCGAACGGTGACTTGGACGACTATTGTATACATTGCCTTATACACTAAAGAAATCTTAGCTTAGCAATGCGCTTGACTTGTTTAGGAAGATGGCGTCGTTTGGCATCAACTTTAACATGTACGATCTCACACGGGAGCCAAACATACCACATAACCTATGATGAAGGAATTCTACCTCTTGATTCGACAAAGTCTAAACGATTACTTGACCATCTTGACCACTTTAGCCATGAAATTTGGCCCGATAAGCATCAACGGAAGCAATGCGGCATATGACAAGCCATTTATACAGAAAAAGATCCAAAAAGAATCATCTCGACTTATTCAAAGCACATCTTATTTGCAACAAGATGTACTTTGGGGGGCAAAATGTTAGCCTGCTTTGTGACCAGGCTACCCAAAGTTAGGGACTTGAGTATGAACTTACATTGATTGGCGATCACTTGGATGGAGTGATAGAAAGATGGAAAATTTGAATTATTCATGCAAATGTCATCGGATCGGATCCCCCATTCGGATCGGATCGGATCGGATTCCTGCTTTCGGATCGGATCGGATCCCCCTCCCCGGATCGGATCGGAGTACCCTCTACCCGAACCGCCTGAAGTATTCTGCACAAAAGTGCGTGCAAGCATTCTGCTCGAACAACTGGTTCGGTTCGGATCCGATCCGAACCGACTGGACTTGCTTCTGCACACGGAGTTTGACCTCTTCTTTTGGCATAATAGACTCCTACAATTTCGGATCGGACTCCACTTGGCAAAGCACGACCTGGTAACCACTTTTCCACGTTCTCCACTACTTCTGAGATCTCCTCTGGTCACGCCACGTGGCCCATCCGAACCGGAAGCGCCCAGAGCTTATCTACAGCTATAAATACACCACAATATGGCCATTTGAAGGGACTTTTGGCATTTCATTCATTCATGGTGGCCATGGCCGAATTCCCCCACCAATAACCACCTTCTTCTCCAATGAAAATCAATGAATTCGGAGAGAATTATTCATTGTATTTGAGCGATTGAGTAATTGAGTTCCTTATAATTGTAATCCATGAATGAAATGAGAAACTATGAAGTGGATGTAGGCTTGTTAACGCCGAACCACTATAAAAATCTTGTTGTCTTGCTTTTCTCTCATTTTTTTCAGTTATTTCTTCATATCCTACACTCTAAATACGATAATTTGGGTGTTAGAACCATTTTTTGGTCTAACAACACATGTCCAGTTAGCACGGTACAGTCGTCAGAAGAAAAAAAGGGAAGAAGGAAATGAACTAACAAGCAACCTGTAGAATGTCTCACAGTGCATAGAACAAAATATAATAATAACATACTTGACATAAAACAGGTGAGACAGTGCATAAGCTGAAACAACTAACATCATAGCAGCGGAAATCCAAAATACAGCTTATTACAACTTTTAAAATACTGTCTCTAAAGCAAAAGCAAGATAAAGAAGGTACACTACTAATGCCCAAGTAGTGACCACCAACGACACAGGGAGAATATATGTAGATATCATACGTGGAAGCCTCCTGCTCGCCTCCTAATCAGCTACTCGCGCATCACCAGCTAACCTGTCTCTAGTCTGCTCGTGTGAGCACCCAGAGTAATAAGAGGAGACATAAAACTCTGGGTCAGACATAAAGCCTGGTATGAGCGATAAGCAATAAAACAGAACAATAACAGGTATAATCCAATCATACCTGAACCTGGACCTGCAACCAAAGAGTTAGCACTACATACTGTACAACACTCTAAGGTGCCCTTTCAAATGGTGTAAAGATAACGGGGGTGGGGGTGTGCATGTCATAGTGATGTCAAACAATCAAGCATAGCAATCATCCTCACTTCCCTCACTCAGTGCGTAAAGCATACGATATCCACTACTTTGGTTACCTAATACTTTGGGCCATGACGGAATCCAATCCCGTGTAACTATCACTACAAGCCAACCATCCATCTCTCAGTGGTGAACCAAAGTTATGAATACCGACAACCCCTTTGCACACGTCCCGCAGCAAAGCCCAACCATGAAGTGAACTCATTGGTTCCAATCTGGATCCTGAGCTCTAACATCCATTTGGACTACCTTTGCATCTCGGGTTATTGATCAATACTGGATCGGGTCGGGTTCCTCTTCAAGCCACCGGTCTGGGTCGGGTCCACTACGTTGCGTCAGTCCATGGTCCTCCTTTGGCACGGTTCGGTTCGGGTCCACTCCATCGCGTCGGTTCGGGTCGGGTGTCCCCCTTCGGGTCGGGTCGGGTTGCCATTTCCCATTCAGTTCGTGTTCCACTCCTGTGCCTCGTCTAGTCCCGTTCCCTATTCTAATCCGATTCCTTCACCATACTCCGATCCGAGCCCTTGGTCCTTAAGCCGATCTGATCCTACTCCGTAGCTCCGATCAGCTCCCTCGTTCTTCACATGTTCCGATCCGATCTCTCCTCCTCTATCCGATCCGATCCCAGTTCAATTAGCATGGCCTTCCTTTTTGCCAGTTTTCTCAAGTGTCAAGTTCCGATCCGATCGAATCTCTTGCCCAGTTCAACTTATCCGATCCGAGCCCCCATATCCGATCCGATCCGAAACCTGCACTGTTTCCTGAAGCTTTTCCAGCAAGTGTTTACGCCATTCGACGACGTTTTTGACCATTCTAACTATTGAAATCAATCACAAAGCATATCATACAGTCATAGCAACATGCCTAATCAACCACAAACACCAAAACATCAATATGATAGGTTAAAATGGATCAAACATACCCAAAACCCCATATTTTCCCCTTAAGCATGTTTAGGTGAAACTAATAATAGAATTAGCAAAACTTAACCAAATTAACCCAAATTCATATCAGAGGCATAAAATTATGTTTTAGAATTTTAGGAATTTTTCTAGATTTTTCTGAGCCATAATTTCGCTAATCTTCGCTAATTACCATAATTAGCCGTAATTAGTGAAAAACAATGCAAATCACTCACCTTAGCCACAAACAAACTTTTGATCTGAAATAATCTCTGATTTGGATCCAATCCCTATATATTCCAGCAGCTCTCTCTCTGATTTGGTGCTACCCTCCCTTGATTTGATGTAGTTTTGCTTAATCTTCGATTAGAAAGTGATTAGAGACGATTTGGGATGAAATTAGAAGGTGGAGGCCATGGCTAGAGCTCAAAGGAGGTTTGTGGCGGCTGGAAAATGAATGAAAAATCATTTTCTAAACCCTAGCAGCCCTCAAATACCCCTAAACCCGAAATCCCCCATTGGGCCTAGCTGTTAATCACCCGGTTTAGCCCAATTAAGCTGTTTTTCACCTTCTAAACCTTGTTTCAGCCATATCTCCCAAACGGTAAGTTCGTTTGGCTATTGTAACCAATCTACGAAAAGAGAAACCATCATTCAAATCCAATGGAAGTGGTTACAGGTCAAAACTCCTTTCCAATCCAAAGTTATGGCCAAAACAGTACCAACTAGGGGCAAAACGGTCATTTAAAAATCGAAAAAAATCATGAACATGGGAAATGACCCCAATAGTCGTCTCCCAAGGTTACATGACCATACGACTTCGTATGTGAAAGAAATAAATATTCCATGATCCTATGATGCGTAGAATACGGGTCGTTACATCTTCAAATGGATTAAAGAATCAATGTCATTTAAAAACATTGTTCACGATAAACCCGAAATCATCTTCCAAATATGGAATTTTCACAGAAATCAAATCAATATATAATCGATATAAGTTTCCGTATCAGAATAATAATATAAATGGAATAACGACAAAGCCTTTTAAATTCCTTATATAGTAACAGCCTTCTTTCATAGAAGCCTATCTCGATTATTATCATATCGAATTTCCATTCAATTCCCTTTTAATATATTAAATTGGAAAACTTGACTTTGGAAAATTTCCTTTTAAATCTTTATGAAAAGACCTATAAATTCCAAATTATATTTTCACTATTAATTGGGTTAAAGAACAAATGTCGTTTAAAACACAGTTCATGGTAAACCCAATTCACATATCATTTTATTTCAATTTCTAAATATAATTTGAAACTCTAAAAATCTTAATTAAAAGATTTATTCTCTAATACAGGGTTTAAGAACAGTGTTATTTAAGGCACCATCCACGACAACCCAAAATCTAATGCTTTTATTTAATTCCAATTAAATATTAATTTATTGGAAGAGTTCATTAAATCTTAATTTAGAAGTTTTATTCTAGTTAATAACTAGTTCATTTCAATAAAATATATTTTTATCTTTTATGTCCATCCAAAAACGGACATAGAAATCATCATTTTATTTTTCGTTGAATAATACTTTAAACATATTTGCTATTTAAAAAAAATATTCTTTATATAAAAAGATTCTTTATGTAAAAATATTCTTTACATCTCAATATTCTTTATTTTAAAATATTCTTTATTTAAAAGATATTCTGAATTGGGATGCAACTCAATCATTTACCATATAATTTTAGTTATATGGATTTCATACATCGCATGTATATGACAATAATAATAAATAATCATTAAACCATCCATTCACATCCAAAGTGAAATTTATAACTGTGTGAGCATTAAAATGAATAAATAACGCTCATCGCAGCCTATCAATCCATCGATTGACATACAACAAAATATTGGGATTAGTGTATGTCAAATATCATCCCAATACCCGTATGGGGTTTTCAGCCAATAACGGTTCATATAAATAAATGATTGGTTAATTAATTTAACCAATTTTAATTTCTGCTAACATATTGACGATAATGAACAAACATATTATTATATTACTAGTGCCGAATAAAAATATATTTTACTCGGATAATTTCCTTGTACTTTTCTAATGTCTAATAAATCGTAAATTTATTCACATGACCTTATTGTTGATGACAAATAAAAAGATAATTCCTATTTTCTTTTATTTGAATGCAAATATTCTTAACTTCAACACATAGAGAAATAATCTTATTTGTAAATTTTTCAATGTATAACTTAACACATAAAAATGTTTATTTAAATTGCATACCAATTCTAATGTATTCATTAACATATAAAGATGTCACTTTAACTTACCTACACATTCTAATGTACGTTGTGGAAATAAATTGATTCTTTATTAATCATACAATTTCTAATGTATGTTTTGCAAATAAAGATGATTGTTATATTTGCATACACATTATATTTCACCAAAATGTATAAAAAATGATATATGCATTTTGTTGACAATTCTACTAACAAAATGAATATTTTGTTGTAATACAAGCCTATTTAACAAAAATGCTATTTATGTTTAACTTTTATTTAACAAAAATGTGGTTTTTGTTTTATTTCAGATCTAATTAACAAAAATGTAATTTTTGTTTTCAACCATTGTATTTAACAAAATGTAGTTTTTGTTTCAACTATTATATTTTGACAAAAATAACTATTTTGGTTAACTTTTCTATTTGGCCAAAAATGTTCATTTTGACAAAATGTGTATTTTGATTCAACTAATCTATTTCAACAAAACAATAAAAATGATGACTTTGTTTGTCGACGATTCTACTTCAATGAAAAAAATAAAAGTGATACGTTTGTTTTGTCAAATCTAATGCGACAAAAATGATAAGATTTGTTTTAACTATTATAATTTGAAAAAAGTGACCAATTTGTTTTCAACTTTAATATTTTGACAAAAGCGACAAATTTGTTTTCAACTTTTATATTTTGACAAAAGTGACAATATGGTTTCAACTAATGTGTTTGACCAAAATAGATATAATAATTTCAACTAACATGTTTGACAAAAATGTTTTATTTTAATTTTGACTAACATGTTTGACAAAAATGTCTATTTTTACTTCATATAAAATATCAACAAAAATGATACTTTCAAATCTTCTATTTTTATTGCATATAAAATGACAAAAAAATGATACCTTTAAATCTCCTATTTTTATTGCATATAAAATGACAATAAAAATGCAACTTTAAAAGCTATTCTTTTCATTACAAATAAAATGAAAATAAAAATGTTTCTTTTGTATCGATTCTTTTTATTGTAACTAACTTGACAATAAAAATGTTATTTTTAAATCTATCCTTTTTATTATAACTAAATTGAGAAATAAAATGTTACTTTAAATCCATTCTTATTATTGCATATAAAATGACAATAAAAACGTTACATTTAAATCTACACTTTTTATTGTATATAAAATGACAATAAAAATGTTACTTTTTAATCTCAACTCTATTTCATTGTAGCTAATTGAAAATAAAAATGAAATCTCTTATTCCAAGTCTAAACTTGTAACTAATTGAAAATTAAAATGAAATCTTTTTTCAAATCCTTTTGACACAAATGATAATTTTGTTTCACTAACATGTTTTAAAAAAAAAGGTTATTTTTATTTCAATTAACATGTTTTGACAAAATTTATATTTCTAATTCAATAATCATGTTTTGACAAAATCTATATTTTTAATTCAATAATCATGTTTTGGTAAAATCTATATTTTAATTCAATAATCATGTTTTGACAAAATGATCATTTTAATTCCATCATTCTAATTTGACAAAAATGTATGATTTTTGTTCAATAAAATTATTTTGACAAAATGAACATTTTTGTTTTCAAACTAAGTTTCAACAAAAATTGATAATTTTGTTTCACTCTTTGGTTACAACAAAAATGATATATTTTTGTTTTGAAATCTTTTGTCACAACAAAAATATATATTTGTTTTCATCTATTTTATAATAACCAAAGTGATGATTTTGTTTTCAACTATTTTATAATATCCAAATGATGATTTTAAATTCTACTCTTTTATTATATCTAAAATGACGATAAAATGTGTCTTTTAAATCTATTCTTTTTATTGTAATCAATATGAAAACAAAAAAATTTCTTTTGAATCTATTCTTTTTATCGTAATCAATATAACAATAAAAACATTTCTTTTTATTTTAATCTAACATGAACATCTTTATTTTATATATATAAAATAAAAGTATGATTTTTATTTTATACGCAAATTTTGACACACAAGAATATTATACATTCTATATATACAACAAAAGTATGGTTGTTATTGTATATACTAAATTCTGACAAACATGAATACACAATCCAATTCGATGGTTCATCGCAAACACAAAACAAATCAACATTGCAACAAATATACATACAACATCAACATTAAATAAGTATACATTTCACATCGAAATAAATAATTAATTTTAAATTTGAAAATAGAAATCTCACATTGCTTTTTATCTGAAATTTCAAAGTGCTTCTTTTCAGATCTAGTCTGTTCCATTATGTAGATCATGGAAAGACGATTCCCGCGCACTTCGTTTCATTCCATTCCGTGTTCATATGTAAAAGTTATCAGCATTTAAAGGTTAATTACATTATGAAGAGGATTAATGAATTAATTAATTAAATTTTGGTTTCCCTTTTACCTTAATACTTCCTCCCTCCCGTTCGTAACTGCCTGAAACACGAAACCCATAACATCAACCTCAACTCCCTCCTGCGTGCGACACTCCGAGCCTCTAGCCACCGATCAGAATGCACCACATCGAAGCCTTTGCCATGCTCCTTCAGCGCCGTGACCATGGACCAACTCGGTGGGTCCTCCACCCTAGAATTACATGTAGACGTCGCGCCTTTGAGGCCTAAATCTGATCGCCACAGCCCTTTAGAACACATCTCCACCATACTGATTTAATCCTCTCCCTCATCTCTACAATATTTGCTTTAGGATCACAGTTAAATTCGAAAAGGATTAGTAGCGAGTTAGGGTTTTGTTTCGGAGCATTCAGGCCATTGAAACAGTAGGCGGCGACTAGGTCATTAGAATTAGGGTTTTGGAGTGAATTATTTATAATAAAATAATGTTTAATTATTTAATTACTAGTTTTAAGCCCGTTCATTCTTTTCAGATCCAATCTCAGCCCAACGAAAGTTGCCCCTAGGGAAATAGCCACATTCCGGATGCGATGGGCTAGGTCCCGTGAGCCTAATTGATCGTTTTGAACCAGTATTCTTTAATTTAAAATTTAAATCATTTATTTATTAAATTTGATCGTACATTTAAATTTACCGGGGCCACATACGGACTCTAAAAATTCCAGAAAAATTATTTCTAATTATATTTTGACGATATGGTCCTGACAAAACTAATTTCGTCAAATTCCGAGACCATTTGAAAAATGGTCATTTTCTAGTCGATCCAATTTGACTAAAATTGAAAAAACACATTTTCTTCTGCCACGCTCACATACTAATTTGAAAAATTATGAAAATTGGAATCTTGCAATAATCTGACATTATGGATCCAACAAAAGTGGTTTCTTCGAAAACGGGGGTTGTTTGAAAAATGACTATTTTTAATATTAAAAAATATATATAAATTCTATAGCGACTTTTCTAAATTTTAAACTGGGCATAACTTTTGAACCCCGCTATAAAATTACGATTTTTCGGATTCGTTGGAAAGATAATTTTAAATAAATTCTAATATTTTTGGTTTCACTAAAATTCGATTTATTTTGCTTCTTGTACAGTCAGTCAAAGTTCAAATTCGAATTTTCAAACTACCGCGCTATTTCTAACTCCTTTTATAATTAAATTAAAAAAATTCGTTCTAACTTCGATTTAAATAAATTTTAATCGTTATTATTTAAAATAAATTATTTTAACTATTAAAATTCCATTAAAATTTATAATTTTTTTTAAATTGTTTCAGAAATTACAGATTGTTACACGATAAACCCATTCACAATGGAATCTTCACGAAAAAACAGATCAATATATATAATCCATATGAACTTCCATATCCAACCGATAATATAAATGGAATAATGGCCAAGCCTTTTAAATTCCATATATAGTAATAGTCTTCCTCCACAGGAGTTCACTTCAATTATTACTGAATCGAATTCCATTCCACTCCAATTTATTTTATTAAACTGGAAAACTTTTCTTTGGAAATTTCCCCTAAATCTTAATTAAAAGATTTATAACTTTTCTCAATTGGGTTTAAGAACAGTGTTAGTGAACACACCGTTCATGACAAACCCAAAATCCCATTTGATATTAATTACAAGGCTCTGAATAGAAAGTATATCGGCTTATATTCAATATCAAATTCTGAATTCAACAAACATCGTATTGGAATAAAGATATATATATATCTTCCAAATTCCTCCACAATGTCCGTATAGTCACGAAATCCAATAACGAAATATTCCGAAGATAATTTCGATTCAAATCCATTCCAATTCATATTTTGGAAATTCTGGTTATTTTTAAAACCATTTCAAATTTTATTTTTAAAACACTTTTATAAATATCGTTATTTTATTTATTTTTATTTTTAAAACACATTTATAAACATCGCTATTTTATTTTTAAAAACACATTTATAAACATTGCTATTTTATTTTTAAAAACACATTTATAAACATTGCTATTTTATTTTTAAAAACACATTTATAAACATCGCTATTTAATTTTTTTTAAAACACATTTATAAACATCGCTATTTTATTTTTATTTTGAAAACCAAGATATATTTATATTTTTAAAGCAAAGGTATATTTATATTTTTACTAGTTTATTTTAACACAATGCTAATTATAATTTTAAAAACAATGCTAATCTATAGAAATTTACACTGCGTCTTCTTGCTCCCGGGAAGAACGAGCTGTCGAAAACCCTTTGCTTTCATCGTTCAAACTAGAAAACCCTTAGCCCTTCTTCCTTTACATACAACAGACCATGCTCCATCACAATATTTCGAAACTAGGGTTGATAATCACGCTAAATCTGTGAAGACTGAATACAATCGGACTTCTCCACCTGGTGCGCCGCCGCGAAGGCTTCTTACCACTGGCGGTGCGACAAGTTCGGTTGCCTCCTAGAGCTCTGAATCTCCAAAACTACAAAGCCATTTTCCATCAAACCCATATGAGATTAAAGCCCTTTGGAAGATCTTTAATTTTCGTTCACAATCTGTGTTTTAATTCATGATGGATGATGAGAAATCAAAGCAAGAATTATCATGAGTTCTTGGCTCACAAAATAATACTAATGGCGGGAAAAAAATAGAAGGTCTAGGGTTTGGATAAAACGATCTATATATAATATATTTTAATTTATATTTAATTCAATTACTTCCGAAAATACCCACCAATTCATACGAACTCTAAATCTAACCCAACGACTGTCGCTTCCAGCTAAATACCCCCATTCCGAACACAATGGGATATGTTCCGCTAGCCAATTCGACTGTTTCAATCAGTTTTTATTTAAATTAAAATATAAATCAATATATATTGAATTTAAACGTACATTTTAATTTACCAGGGCCACATACGGACTCCAAAAATTCCAGAAAAATAAATCTAGCTAAGTTTTGACAATACGGTCCTAAAAAAACTAATTTCATTTAATTTGGAGACCATTTGAAAAGTGGCCGTTTTCCGGTCGATCCAAATTGACTGAAATTGACAAAACACGTTTTCTTTTGCCACGCTTACATATTAATTTCAAAAATTATGAAAATTGGAATATAGAAATAATTTGACATTCCGGATCCAAAAAAAGTGGTTTCATCAAAAACGGAGGTATTTTGCAAAATCGCTATTTTTAAGGGCTATATTTCCATAGCAACTATTCTGAATTTTCAACCGGGGATAACTTTGTATTCCCGCTATGAAATTTGGATTTTTCAGATTCGTTGGAAAGATATTTTCGAATAGATTCAAATATTTTTGGTTTTACTAAAATCTGGTTTATTTTGAATCTTGTGCATTCATTTGAATTTTGAAATCGAATTTTCAAACTACCGCGCCATTTCTTATTCCTTTTATAATTAAAATAAATATTTATATTCTAACGTCGATTCAAATAAATATATACGTTCTAATTCTATTCAAAATAAATTTCTCGTCGTTATTATTTAAAATATTCAAAATAAATCATTTTAAATATTCAAAATTCATTAAAACTGCCAAAATAGAAATTTTAAATTGGTTATGATTTTTCGGGTTGTTACATACTCGATTGTCCAAATTCAATCTAAAATAAATATTCAAATACGTATAACATGATTTAAATCTTTAAAACCAAATTTGGTTTTAATAAATAATACTCTTCTAACTCATTCTAGGATACAGCTGATCCCATCTGTAACGAGTCATTGTCATTGGATATTCCTAATCCAATCTCTGATGAATTCTTTCGTTTGGTTCTAATGTGCCTTGTTCTCGAGCTCTGTAAACCAAAGCTCTGATACCAAAATGAAACGACCCAAACTTTCCCGTGAAGGAAAAGCCCGGATTGAGTTGAGAACACAACAAATCAGAACACAAACAGAAGAACATTTCGTTGCCTATTACAATACTTCCATCAGAATACAAGAATATACCGAGTATGAATAAATAATATACATTCGATAAATATCAGAGATTTACAAATTACACGGATATAGAGCTTTCCGAATATGCTTCAGCTGTAAACCAAGATCCTGTGAAAATAATATCTGCAGAACCCAACTACTAGCTGCCCGTGTGGAAAATAAAAGCACCCAAAGTTTAGGTTAAAACAATAAACTCCAGGACAGTCATGTGACTGGTATGAGAACTAAAACAGTTATTAAGTCTTTATTTTAAAATAAAGTAAATCAAGGGACCACGCCATATAACACGGAACGGGTTTCCTCCCAAGAATACCAGTGCATATAACAAAACAGGATAATGCTTTTTGGAAAAAATGAAGCTATTATAAGACCCAGGTCCCATTACACAATGCAACGTAAGCCGGAGGATAGAGTTTTACCTAATAAGAGCCAAACATGCTTGGTACGTTTAAAACAAATCATTTGATACTATTATAAGTGCATAGTGTATAAAACAACTTCAAATATAAATGTATCAATCATAGACGACATGGGTACCATATATCATGTCGCCTATACTGGGCTCTACAATCAAAACCGATATGTCACGTATTGGAAGTTGGATTTCCGTCTGTGAACCAAGGCAAGGGATCGTCCTTCCCGCTTCGAGACAATCTAGCTTACCATGTCTCAGGCAAGTACTCAGTCAAGCCTTTGGATCGTCAGGGTCGGTCCACACGAAGTGGATTAAAATGCCTGAACAATACGTATCCCCTCCATACAGGGCGAAAATTGGTCATATATCGACTAAACCATCCATCGGCACCGCAGTGACTGATATAACCGAGGTGCCTCGCTATCCATCATCCATACAAGTAAAAAATCTGGGCGTGCAAAACCCAGACACCACTCTTAGCTAGAAGGAAACACATGTCCTCCCTGAGGTCCTCTTCCGTTTCTGTTTCACACCGGGGTGTGAGGCTCGTGAATTAACGCTATGCACAAAGCTATGCAATATTAAAGTTGTGCTTTGATCATCAACCACAAGACTCTGCTTTTCAGTAGAAGCCTTTATCATTTACATCTTAGCATGCTACACTGGCAATTCACGCCATGCAACTGATGTCCACCAATTACACAGAATGAAGTCCAATGTCAGACACACATCCATACAAGTCCGTTCTGGGCCTGAACGAAACTAGAGGCACCTTATTCCTCGTCCCATATGTCCAATACAGGAGAGAGGTCCTCACATATCCGGTCGATCTCCAAGTACGTCTGGACGATCACCACTTATTACCTTGTCTTGGGTGTACAACCCAATCATGACATCAGTAATCATCCAACAATGTGATGACCTCCGTTCTTCAACCACCGTCTTCATTGTCGACTCATCACCGATTTAGTTATTCAGAGTGGGACAAACCCGGTCTTTCTGAATAATTCATGTATATAATAAACAAGTACTATAAAAACACAACATACGCCTCATTCCAATTCTGAATATTCTTTTATTTAAATATTCATATCCTTTGGGAAAGGTTCCCATTAATTTTGTCAAAGATAAATTCTTTAAATTTATTTTTTAATCTTCTAATGGATATCAATTCCAAACAAATTAAGGTTTATCTAAACTAGTCGGGATTAACCAACCTTATCGAAGTAATCATTTATTAAATTTCCCAATCCCAACCTATTCATTCCATGAAGCAAAACTGGTAGTACTTCATATCTAACACCACGGTGTTATCGGTAAATTCAATTACCATTTCACGATCAAATCTAATTAAAGATTTAACTATCGTCTGGAGTAAAACTGGTGGTACTCCATTCTCGATCATTTCTTGAATTTGGTAATTTTAGTTATCAAATTCACCTTTCAATCTATTTAAAGATTCATTAAAACTCTAATTCAGTTTTAATTTCCAAAAATCATTACTTCTCTACATCTTAATTAAAATAATTATTTTTTTCACACGGGTTTTAAAAACTGTGTTACTGAAGACCTCATCCCATCAGTCTCTAACCGTAAATTAGTAAGAGAACAATTCCCTAAGCAATAATCCCGAAGGTCGAAACCAACATCAGATCGATACCCAAGAAACCATTCAACTTAGCTAATCTCCAGTTAGTTTCTAATTTTCTTAAATCCATTGGGTTTAAGAACAATATTATTAACGATACCATTCACGATAAGCCCAAAATTCAATTCAATTCAATTCCAATTAAATATTAATTAATTGGTAAACTTCATTAAATCTTAATAAGAAGATTTAATCTTTTCTCAACTGGGTTTAAGAACAGTGTTAGTGTAGAAACCGTTCACGACAATCCCAAAATCCCATTTGATATTAAATACAAGGCTCTGAATAGAAAATATATCGGCTTATAATCAATATCAAATTCTTAAATCAACAAATATCGTATTGGAATAACGATATATATATCTTCCAAATTCCTCCACAATGTCTGTATATCCACGGAATCCAATATCAAAATATTCCGAAGATAATTTCGATTCAAATCCATTCCAATTCATATATTGAATATTCTGGTTTTTTTTAAAACCATTTCAAATCCAATTTATTTATTTAAAAATATTGGATTATAATTCCAGTTCATAACTAGTTCATTTCAATAAAAATATATTTTTATCTTTTCAAATATGGAATTTTTCATCCCAATTCTTTCCAAATCATTTACTATGATTTTACACAAATTATTAATATTTTTAATAATTTAATCAAGGCCCGTACAGTCGATTTCCATAAACGTTCATCGAACTGCACTTACAACGACCTTTTCTAAATTTGATTTGGACATAATTCCAAATCCAACCGTTAGATTTCAAATCTCTCACATTCGTTAGAAAGCTCTTTTTGATACGAACCCAACAGTCCCGGTTTCAGGAGAATCCAAAGGTCGGATCTCCCGTAACGTCAATTCGAAGTCAATGATCGAAATTCGCGAACGGTCGCAGCGCGGCACGTTCTATTCAGGCCAATTAATATAATATTTATATATATATATATATATTCCGTCGATTTCAATTCAAAACGTATTTTATAAATCGTTTTAAAAACGATTTCAACTTCATAGTAAGTTTTAAATCAAAATTGAATATTCCATATCATTAATATATAAATGATAATATTTTGAAAACATTAGATTTTGAAATCAATTCCTTTTCGATATTCATTTTAAAAACGAATAAAAACGATATAAATATCGTTTGCATCAAAATGGCGCATATCTAATCAACACTGCTTTATATATTTAAATATTTTCGTGTCCATCCCAAATCGAACATCAAAATCATATTTTGATCTTTGACTGAATATTATTTTAAAATATTCGTTATTTTAAAATGTTCATTATTTTAAAATATTCGTTATTTTAAAATATTCATTCTTTCTGAACTGCAATCAGACACAATCAATCACCATATAATGTTGATTATATGGATTTCATAAAATATGTGTATATAATAACAATGATAAACAATCATCAATCATCCAAAGTGCATCACACAACTGCATAAGCATTAAATATAATTAATTAATGCTTACACACTATGTCAACCAATCGATCGACATACAACTAAATAATCGGGATTAGTGTACGTCAAATATCATCCCAATACCCGTGTGGGGTTTGAAACAACAAACACATATTTTATTTGTGTAGTTGGGCGATGTGTAAAATTTATCATCCCAATCAATATCAGCCAAATCAGTGTACATAAACAAATCATCCGATTTGTAAATGAATATTTATTTTATTTATATACACGTTAAAAATTATATTTTTAACGATAAAATATTTATTTCAACACATGAATATTTTATGCAGTCCATTTCACATCACTATCAATTTCAACAACACAATACAATCAAACAAACATGTCGTCCATGATCTGGGAACGACAGGGAGCAGTTCATATATGCAGTTATAATATAAATAACTGAACAAGAAATTTTAGTGAGGAGTTCTCACCTTGGGTTTCCACTCCACCAATCTTTAACGGACAATGGTTTGGATTCTGTTTAAAATTCCAATGCAATCTTTTCTACGTTGTTCATATAAAAATCACATTTTTAATATGATGTTTATATTATTTAAAAATTGCATTTTTATATCGCAATATATATATATATAAGATCACATTTTTGTATCGTTGTATATATAATAAAAATCGAATTTTTAAACAACGCTACTACATATATAAAAATCACATTTTTATACTGTTAAAAATTATATCTTTATATAATTAAAATCTAATCTTTCTATTTATAAAAATCTCAACTTTTTATACATTTAAAAATATCTTCTTTATATTTTTAAAAATCTCTTCTTTATATTTTTTAAAAACTCTTCTTTTCTATAAAAAATCAAATCTTTCTTTATATAAAAATCAAACCTTTCTTTAAATAAAAATCAAACCTTTTCTACCATAAAAATACAATCTTTTCTACTAAAAAAATAAGATCTTTTGTACCATAAAAATCTAATATTTTCTATAGTAAAAACATAGCTTTCATAAAATAAAAATCCAAACGTTCATAAGTAAAAATCATAATTTTCAGGACATAAAAACCGTAACTTTATTATCATAAAAATCAACTTCATTATCATCAATTTTTTTTTATCATCAAAATCTATATTTTTATTTCTATACATAAATGAAGATAAAATTAAAAGCTAACTATTAATCGAAAGAGGAGGTGTTGGTGATGCACGGGGGGGGGGGGGGGGGGGGGCAGGTTAGAGGACCATCAACGGAGGCACTGTGGTGGGCGGGATGAGGGTTTGATTTGGAGTTATGGCTCTGGGAGGGTTCCTTTGCGCAAGGCCTGGGTGAAGGGAGGGGTGTCGGAGATGGGGAAGGCGGCGGTGCTGTCGGCGGCGAACCGTGGAGGGTGGCGCGACGCGGTGGAGGGTTCGGTGGTGGATGGAAATGAGGAAACAGGTTTTCCCATAATCGATTTTTTTTTCTATTTAAAACGAGATGGAGGTGGGTCTGTATTGAGTGGAACTAGGGTTAGAGAATGTTAGGATTGTATATATTTATTTATATTTTTAATTCTTTTAAATTCCCCAAAAACAACTTTTTATTTCTACCTCCAAACGAGACCCACCGACTGTCGCCCACAGCGTATTACCCTTATCCCGAACAAAATGGGATATGCCCGGTAAGCCGATTCGACCGTTACGATCAGTTTCCATCAAAATCAAAATATAAATCTATATATTGAGTTTAAACGTACATTTCAATTTACCGAGGCCACATACTGACTCCCAAAATTCCAGAAAAATAAATCTTGCTATGTTTTGACGATACGGTCCTAATAAAACTAATTTCGTCGAATTTGGAGATCGTTTGAAAAGCGGGCATTTTCCAGTCGATTAAATTCAAATTTAAAGTGCTAAATGCGTTTTATTCCACCACGCTCATATATTAATTCCAAAAATAATGAATTTTGGAATCAAGCAATAATTTGCCATTCCAGATCCAACAAAAGTGGTCTTGTCGAAAACGGAGGTCGTTTGCAAAATCGCTATTTTTAAAGGCTATATTTTCATAGCGACTATTTTGAATTTTCAAGTGGGCATAAGTTTTTATTCCCGCTATGAAATTTCAATTTTTCAGATTCATTGGAAAGATTTTTTCAAACAGATACATATATTTTTAGTTTCACCAAAATCCGGTTTATTTTGAATCCTGTACATTCATTTGAAATTTGAAATCGAAATTTCACACTACCGCGCCATTTTCAATTCCTTTTATAATTAAAATAAATATTTATATTCTAATTTCGATTTATGTGAATATATACTTCTAATTCTATTTAAAATAAATTTCTAGTTGTTATTATTTGAAATAAATCATTTTAAATATCTAAAATTCATTAAAATTGCCAAAATAAAAATTTTAAATTGGTTCTGATTTTTCAGGTTGTTACAATCTCCCCCACTTAAAATCTTTTCGTCCTCGAAAAGGAACGGAACTGAAAGTTGTTTTACTAATCAACTCAACTTTCATTTTGGCTTTCATTCTTCAACTTTTCAGTTTCTAAGAATTTTCAAATTTTTCAAAAATTTGGATAACACCCTAAATTTTCGAAAAATTTCACCATAAACTTCTTTGTACGGGGAGCATCAGGAAAATCACCAAACCGCCACACAGGCCCTCTCATCTCAAAAAGAAAAAGAAAAAGCCAAGCGGCTCATAAAATCATCCAAACCCAATAAATTAGTAAACATGTACCTACGTATCGGGCATACAATTTTATTCCTCTTCTCTAGCCTCCTTCCTGTGACCTGTTCACACATATATATGTACATGCATGCAATTTTTCCAAACAAATTTCAATTCAGTTCCAAATTTGATTCAATTTGGCTTAATGGTTCAAAATTTTAATTAATCAAACCAATAATCAAACAACACAATCAACAGTCAATTAGTGGATTATCATTTCGAACAAATAAATTGTTATATATATTAAAAATCCCATTTTGATGCTAAATAACAACAATAAACCCTATCTAGCTTTGGTTCTCACACCAATCAATTGGAAATATATAGATATCCCACTTTTGAAACTCAGACACAAACGACTGATGTTGTATAGTCATCAATAGTTTCATCTGCGGACGACTAGAGTGTGATTCTATATCTATCCAGTATATTTGAGGCTTCGAATACACGTTAATTACACGTATATTCAAAATCCCCATATACTCAATTGTCCAAATTCAATCTAAAATAAATATTCAAATACGTATAACATGATTTAAATCTTCAAAACAAAATCTGTTTTTAATAAATAAAACTCTTCTGACTCATTCTAGGATACCGCTGTTCCCATCTCTAACGAGTTATTCTCATTGGATATTCCTAATCCAATCTCTGATGAATTCTTTCATTTGGTTCTAATTTGCCTTGTTCTTGAGCTCTGTAAACCAAAGCTCCGATACCAAAATGAAACGACCCAAACTTCCCCCTGAAGGAAAGCCCGAATTGAGTTGAGAACATGACAAATCAGAACACAAACAGAAGAACATTTCATTGCCTATTACAACAATTCCATCAGAATACAAGAATATACAGAGTATGAATAAATAATATACATTCGATAAATATCAGAGATTTATAAATTACAATGCAGCGGAAAATAATACAAAACACAACTGAAAGTAATACACGGATATAGAGCTTTCCGAATATCGCTTCATCTGTAAACTAGGATCCTGTGAATATAATATCTGCAAAACCCAATTACTAGCTGCCAGTGTGGAAAATAAGGGCACCCAGAGTTTAGGTTAAAACAATAAACTCCAGGTCAGTCATGTGACTGGTGTGAGAACTATAACAGTTGTTAAGTCTTTACTTTAAAATAAAGTAAATCAATGGACCAAGCCGTATAACGCGGAACGGGTTTCCTCCCAAGAATACCAGTGCATATAACAAAACAACGCAATGCTTTTTGGAAAAATGAAGCTATTATAAGACCCAGGTCCCATCACACAATGCAACGCAAGCCGGAGGATAGGATTTTCCCTTATAATAGCCAAACATGCTTGTTACGTTTAAAACAAATCATTTGATACTATTATAAGTGCATAGTGTATAAAACAACTTCAAATATAAATGTATCAATCATAGACGACATGGGTACCATAAATCATGTTGCCTATACTAGGCTCTACAATCAAAACCGAAATGTCACGTATTGGAAGTTGGATTTCCGTCTATGAACCAAGGCAAGAGATTGTCCTTCCCGCTTCGAGACAGTCTAGCCTACCATGTCCCAGGAAAGTACTCAGTCAATCCTTTGGATCGTCAGGGCCGGTCCACAGAAGTGGATTAAAATGTCTGAACAATACGTTTCCCCGCCCTATGGGGTGAAAATTGGTCATATATTGACCAAACCATCCATCGGCACCGCAGTGACCGATATAACCGAGGCGCCTCGCTATCCATCATCCACATAAGTAAAACATTTGGGCGTGCAAAACCCATACACAACTCCTAGCTAGAAAGAAACGCGTTTCCTCCCTGAGGCTCTCCCATTTCTGGTTCACACCGGGGTGTGAGGCTCGCGAATTAACACTATACACAAAGTTATGCTATATTAAAGCTGTGCTTTGATCATCAACCACAAGACTCTTCTTTTCAATAGAAGCCTTGATCATTTGCATCTTAGTGAAACACCCCACCTCCATTAGGGTCACTCTCAAAGGGAATGCCCTAATTTTGGTGGAGGTTTATAAGTATAAGTCACAGATATACAAGACAGATATAATAACACATATTTTTGAACAGCGGAAAACAACTTTTATTTCTTCAAAATACGTGTTACACAAACCATGCCATAATACTTCCCAAAATCATAACTGTCTTGATTACATTATTTAAAGAAGCATGAAGAAAACATAAATAACTGCAAAAGTCCCCTAATTGCTGTCCAAAGCCATAGTCCAAAACGGAAAAGATCCAAGCAATACATTCTTTCTCTTCAAGCTGGATGTGAAAACTGGTCAAGCTGCGGTATTCCCTCCCTGAGAACCTGGGGGGGGGGGACGGAAGAAAAAGAGGCGAAAGGAAAAAGGGTCAGTCATAAAGACTGAGTAAGTTCTAGTGACTTTCAGTGTAGAAACGGTTAAAACAACCTGTCATGTATGAACTGGAACTAAACTTAAGAATGGTGTCAAGGTGAACAAGATAGACTAAGGTGATCAAGATAAGTCAAGACAAGTCAAGTAAAGCATCACATGTTCGAGATTTGTTGCATCGACTGTACTAGTATACTAAGCCCATATCACAAGTTAATCACGAAATAAATCCCACGGCCCAATATCATGAAATGACCCTGAAACGGGGTCTGACCCAAGTACGGGGTCCTACGGAGCGATTATCTAGTCGATCGGCTCCCTACAAGTTCTAGCTCGTCAAGTGTCTGTGTCGTACGACTAATCACGAATGTAGTCACCTGTGCTGGGTCCACCTTCGGGTGTATCAGCCCTAGGGTGTCAACCCCTGACACGATTCAAGATGCACAGATAAATCTACGGATACCCAGTGTCTGCCCTGGATACGTGCACGATCGTAGTCCACCGAACCTACACTGGCGTACCCCATTTCCGTCATTCACCTCTTACAATCAGCCCAGTAATCGTGCCCCACCCGGCCTAGCCCCAGGGTACCTTGATACATCTAGAGGGTTACTGCTGAAAGGGGTCGTGTCTAGGGTTTCGCCTAATAGATTAGGTCATGTAATTCGTGACCTAACCCGCCTAACAAATTAAGTCATGTAATTCGTGACTTAATCCTTTTCCAGTCTAGTCATGTCAAGATGGTTAAGTATGTCATTTCAGTTCACGACTTAACCCGCCTACGTGTTGTAACACCCCACGCCCGCTATGGTCACTCACTAAGGGAATGCCATAGCATCGTTGGAGTATTTTAGTGAATATAGAACATAAAAATTACAACAAGACAGATATAAATAGTACTTGAAATTTAAAACATCATCTCATAACAACGGAAGTAAACATGTCTGGTTACATCATAAAACCACAGTAAAAGTCAAGTACAATATCCATCAGAATAAAGAAGTACATAATCCCACTCTCTCATACAATAGCCAAGACAAAAGAAAAGATAACTGGGTAACTGGAGCTTTACATCTATCCAAGCTCCCAAAGACTGGAACAACAATCAGATCAAGCTCCACTACTGCTAGGATCCACCGTAGGACCTGAGGGTTGGGAAAAAGATAAAACAACGGGGTCAGACATAAGTCTGAGCGAGTCCTATAACTTTAACAATACAATCATTAAAGTAACCAGAGAAGACATAAACTTGACCTACGGTAATGTCTGGGGATGAATGGCTACACTAAGCAGCTTGGTAGACTTAGGATAAACTAAGATAACTGTAAAGACGCATTTACCCACCCAAGGATAATTACTATACTGCACCACACCAGTCATTCCTACTCAAAGATTGATCCCACCCAAGGACTTAAAGAAAGATATAACTAGTAGTTTCATGTACCCCTAGCTGACCACATAGGTGCCGTCTGCCCCTATCTCCACTAGGCGTACCCCACTACTCCCCAAGCGATCGGCTCCCTACCGTAGATACCCGTGCTGGTCCCACAGTGGGGTGTATCACTCCCCTAAAGTGGCAACCCAATATTATCAATGGTGCACGGCTTATACCTACACGATGCAACAACGGCTTATCTACCAGCCCGGGCCCACACACGCATATGAAACCCGTTGGACTTGCGTTGCCACCGCTAACCCGTTTTGGCTTCTTATAATCAAGCCTAATATGCGTGTCCCGTCACCCGACTAGAGTCGACCTCACAAAGATACGTTTGGGATATTGGTTGAAATGGGCCCCCACAAGCTACCCACCTAAACTTGTCACTTATCTAGTGTATCCCACTTAACCCTTTAATCATGTTTAATTACATGTTTCCACTTGGTTAAGTATTCTAATCGTATTTTCTATTGCCACCCAAGGCAACCCACTAGATTTCCACATGCCACCCAAGTCACCCACTTAACCCCTCATGTCCCTCTACATGCTAATATGGTTAAGTGTTTCTTAATTAATTAAATAAGATCATGACCTCATAAAGACCTCCCACATTAGACCGTCTTTTATGACTGCTGGATTTGCCGGTTGGTTCCGGGCAGACTTCTGTCATCAAAAGGGTCTAACCTCGTGTCTTTACTTTAATCACGTATTTAATTTATGACTAAGACCTCTCACATTGGGCCAATCATTTGTAGCCGCTGGATGGCCGGTCGGTTCCGGGCAGACTTCCGCTACAAAAGGGTCCAACCTCGTGTCTTAGTTGATTAATTACACCTAATTAATCACCCCCACAATTAATTATCCCTAATTAATTACACATTTTTCATAACATGGGTAGACCTAACTCAATAGGTAAATTCCCATGGGGTAGACCTAACTCAATAGGTAAATTCCCACTTATGTTAATTTATTTTTATGGTATGCTTAATCATACCCAATCATACTTTTATTAACATATTTATTACCCCATCGTTCCCCACGTAAATCGTTCTCATTTCACGACATAATAAAGGGAAAGATCCATCACAAATATCATGGGTTTAGCATATAACTTTGTCATGGGTTAAGAGGATGTCAACTTACATTTATGAACATATATTAACCCAACTACATTTAACCCAAACTTGCATATTATCATACACATATCTTGCATAACATGTTGAACTTGCATATAGGCATTCTCATAACTTGCATAACATGTTAAACATGCATTTAAGCATACACATAACTTGCATAAGCATTCACATACTTGCATAAGCATGCATAACTTGCATATCACATTAAACTTGCATTTAAGCATATACATAACTTGCATAAGCATTCACATACTTGCATAAGCATGCATAACTTGCATATCACATTAAACTTGCATTTAAGCATATACATAACTTGCATAAGCATCCATATACTTGCATAAGCATCCATATACTTGCATAAGCATGCATAACTTGCATATCACATTAAACTTGCATTTAAGCATATACATGACTTGCATAAGCATACATATACTTGCATAAGCATCCATATACTTGCATAAGCATGCATAACTTGCATATCACATTAAACTTGCATTTAAGCATATACATAACTTGCATAAGCATTCACATACTTGCATAAGCATGCATAAACCCACTTATTAAATATGCATAAACCCACTTATTAAACATGCATAAACCAACTTATTGAACATGCATATCATTACAAATGATTCAAACTCACTAATCCGCATTCAAGACCATAAGTCTCATTACACCCAATCTACTTACTTTAGCAATTGATGTTAAAGTGATAGAAACTCACCAAAACCAAGATTAGCAAACCTATGAAGTGGAATTAGTTGCTAAATATGAAGATGGTGATGATTAGAGAGTGATTAGCTTGCAACTTCCTTCATAAACTAGTGGAGGCTCCTTCTAGGTTTTAATTTGGCGGCATGAGGCCATCATTTCTATTTTTAGTATGGATTAGGGTAGGTTTAGGGTGTATTTATAGATTAGGTGAGTGTTTTAGGCCCTTAGATTAACCCTAGATTAGATTAGGTCCGTTAGATTTAGGAAATCTCTAGAACCCAGCCCTCCAAGCCAGCCTAAAACCCAACCTGGTGCACCCAGGTTCTCTGGACGCCGCGCCCAGGTCGACAGGCAAGTCGACTCCCCAGTCGATAGGCCTGTCGACAGCCCTGTCGACATGGGTAGGGCGGGAAGCTTCCCGCCTGCCCCCTGCTGGCTCCATTTTGAAATCTGAATTATTAAATCTGTTTTTAGCTTTAATTTTTCTGCAAACTTCATTGGGCCTTAACTGGGCCATACGGACTCCGATTCTTGAAAACTCGGACTCTATTTCGCGTATTTTTCCGAGACGAACGCAATGACGCAGCCCGTTACCCCTAATTCCCACATCTGAGATTATTTATCTTGCAATTAGTGAATTTTAGCATTAACTGAAATTCGGGGTGTTACATTCTCCCCTCCTTAAAGGATTTCGTCCCCGAAATCTCTAAGCTAAGGAGAATGCATATCCTATCATCCAAACAACCATCTACTCAATCCATCAAACACTGGCATCCATTGTCCTTAAAACAATTTCTAATGATGTATGAGCATATGCAAAATGTGTGTGTATATGTTCCCTATCTAATGTATGAACATATGCAAACCATGATAGTGCCATGCATCCATTATGTATGCGAGAGAACCCTATCGACACATACAATATCTACATGAGTGCACAATCATTCACCAAAATGCATCATCCATATGATAACACAATCATTATACATCCATAAATATAGCTTCCTACACACAATTTTATGCAATATGCAATATGAAGTGACTGAGCCGATCTAGTGCCTAGTGTGTGTGTGTATATGCATCCACGAGCAAGCACTAGCAAACACTTGCATCCACTTGCATCCATCAACCATAACATGTCTCAAACACATGTTTCAACCATAGGTTTACCCTATCTAAAGGTCAATCAGTACTAACGAGAGGATATACTAAAGATAAGATAAGTACTAGACAACGATAGAGGAGAAAGACATACCCTCAAAAAGAAATGGGTACAATGAACGCATATTCGCTTCCGTCTCCCAAGTTGCGTTGCTCTCATCTTCTCCCCATTGCACTTTGACTAGTTGAACCTCTCAATTCCTCAATTTCCTAGTCTCTGACCCAAGGATGCGAGTAGGAGCTCGTCGAATAGTCGCATCACGCTCTACTTCCACATCTCTAAGCAAGCTCGGCTCTACCACCTCTGCGGTCTCATGTAAGCACTTCCTCAAATGTGATACGTGGAATACATCATGAACACCACTAAGTCTGTCGGGCAACTCCACCCTATATGCCATCCGTCCAATCATTTCCTTAATAGGAAACGGCCCAACAAACCTCGGTGCTAACTTCCCAACGGACCCAAAGCGAACAACATTTCTCAACGGGGATAATTTGACAAAAACCATGTCCCCAACTTCAAACTCAAGATCCGTCCTTCTCTTGTCCGCATAAGATTTTTGCCTATCCTGCGCTGCTTTCATCCTTCTTCGAATCAAGTCAATCTTCTCCGAAGTCTCCCTAATCATATCAGGCCCAAGCAAGATCTTATCCGTAGATTCCCACCAACATGTGGGTGATCGACAAGGCCTTCCATAGAGAGCTTCGAAAGGAGCCATACCAATACTGGACTGGAAGCTGTTATTATATGCGAACTCCACCAATGGAAGATGCTCTTCCCATGTACCTCCAAAATCTAAGAAACAAAGCCTCAAAAGGTCTTCTAGAACACGATTCACCCTCTCAGTCTGGCCGTCCATCTGAGGATGATATGCGGTGCTCAGACACAATTGAGTCCCCTCTGCTTCTTGCAAACTTCTCCAGAACTCGCTAGTGAAGATAGGATCTCGAACACTCACTATGCTAGAGGGTACCCCATGCAATCGAACTATCTCTCGAAGATATACAGAAGCTAGCCATGGAGCGGTCCTCTTGCTCTTCACAGGTATGAAATGGGCGCTCTTAGTAAGTCTGTCTACCACCACCCAAATTCCCGTATTACCCTTTCTTGATCTGGGTAACCCGTCAATAAAATCCATCAAGACGCTATCCCACTTCCATTGCGGAACTTCCAATGGGTGAAGCAACCCACCTGGTTTCTTTTGCTCCGCCTTCACTTGCTGGCACACCAAGCATCGAGCGACATACTCGGCCACATCTTTCTTCATACCGGCCCAGAAGAAAACCCTCTTCAAGTCTTGGTACATCTTGTCCCCACCGGGATGAATGGTCATCCTAGAACGGTGTGCATCATCAAGAATAACCTTCCTCAAACCCTCGTCTTGCGGTACACAAAGCCTACCGTCTCTACGCAAGCACCCCCTATCGTCTAGGGTGTACCTACTCAAATGGCTGGACGACTCCCCCCTTATGAGCTTCTCTACCAACTCAACCAACTGTGGGTCGTCCCTCTGTGCTTCTCCAATCCGCCCCAAAAGAGTAGGTCTGACCTCCAAGGATGCTAGCAAACCGGGTACATAATCAATGGAAGGTCTGAAATCAAACATCGAGATAAATTCCAAGCTTCGTTGTTCCACGAACAATGGACTCAAGGACAACCTCTTTCTGCTCAAGGCGTCCGCCACCACGTTACCCTTGCCAGGGGTATACGCTATCTCGAAATCATAGGATGCTAAGAACTCCATCCACCTTTGCTGTCTCAGATTCAAATCCTTCTGAGAAAACAAGTACTTCAATGATTTGTGGTCAGTGAACAATTCGAATCTCTCACCAAGAAGATAATGGCGCCAAATCTTAAGCGCAAAAACAATAGCGGCCAATTCTAAATCATGGGCAGGGTAATTTTTCTCATGTGCCCTCAACTGCCTTCCACCATAGGCTATCACCCTTCCCTCTTGCATTAAGACTGCGCCCAGCCCTGTCCCACAAGCATCAGTATAGACTACAAATGGCTTGCTCCCATCTGGCAACACTAAAACTGGAGCAGTGGTTAAAGCTCTCTTTAACCGTCGGAACGCATCATCACAATCTACGTCCCATGTGAAAACAAGATTCTTCTTCGTTAAGCGGGTTAATGGGGCTGATATCTTCGCGAAGTCTTTAATAAACTTCCTATAATAACCCGCCAACCCCAAGAAACTTCTTACTTCGGTAGCATTCTTCGGAACCTTCCAATCCTGAATTGATACTACCTTCGCGGGATCCACAGCTATCCCTTCCTTGGAGACCACGTGCCCCAAGAACCGCACCTCCTTCCTCCAGAAGTGACATTTAGAGAATTTAGCCTTAAGGCTATGTGCTCAAAGAGTCTTCAATACCTCCCCCAGATGTAGGGCATGCTCTTCTTCACTCTTAGAAAATACTAAGATATCATCCACAAAGACCACCACGAATTTATTAAGGAACTCCCTGAACACCCTACTCATCAAATCAACAAAGTATGCAGGGGTGTTCGTCAACCCAAATGGCATCACCAGCCACTCACAGAAACCATCCGGAGTCCTAAAGGCAGTCTTGTCTATGCTATCCTCAGCCACTCTCAACTGATGAAACCCCGTGGCTAAGTCCAACTGAGAAAATACTGAAGCGCCAACCAACTGATCGAAAAGATCATCAATCCTCGGCAATGGGTGTCTATTCTTCTTTGTGAGCTTGTTGAGTTCTCTATAGTCTACACAAAGTCTGAGGGACCCATCCGCCTTTGTAGCAAATACTACTGGAGCACCCCACTCCGATATACTTCGTCTTATGAACCCCTTCTCAAGCAACTCCCCTACTTGCTTATGGAGTTCCCTCCTCTCACGAGGAGCCATGTGGCGCACTGGTAAAGATACAGGTTTAGCATTATCCACCAGATATATTCGGAAGTCAATCTCCCGCTTCGGAGGTAATCCCTTCACCTCCTCAAACACATCCGGATATTCCCGGACCACTCTAACAGATTGCAAACTCTCGACCGAAGCGTCAAGCGATTCAAGATAACTTAGCATAACAGAGTCCATGGGATTACAAGAAATCTCGAGAGTGTTACCCAAGCGGGTCATGAGCCTAACAACTCTCCTTTCGCAATCAAGAACGGCACCATTACTGGATAACCAGTCCATGCCCAAAATCAACCCATAGCCCGTGAAGCCCAACACAAAAGCATCACATCTAAACTCAATGCTAAGTATAGAAATCTTCAAACCCAAACATATCATGGACAAATAAGTGGAGCCCCCAATTGGGTTTGAAACAACCAAGGGATCATCTACCAGACTGGTGTCTAAGTGCAGTGACTCAACTAATGATGATGAGATAAACGAATGCGATGCGCCTGAATCAAACAATGTACGGACAGGATGATCAAATAGAAAAACCAGACTTTCAACGGAGATAGTTCTACCTCTTTCCTGAATCGGTGGGACCGCGAGAGCCTGTACTTGCCCCCTAACCTGACCTGGTGCCATAAGAGCTTGCACCTGTCCTCCTGAGGTAGACTATGTCCTTTGCCCTTTCTTAGGACAGTCTTTCACTAGATGCCCTGCTTCGCCACAGTGGAAGCAGCCAGTCTTCTTCTTCTTGCGACAATCCTTGCTTAGGTGGCCAGGTGTCCCACAATTGAAACACTTCTTCTTCTTGCCCTTGCCACCGTTGCCTTTCCCACCTTTGTTTTGTTGTTGTTGCTGAGGTCTCTTTTGATCTCCCTTCTTCTCGGGTGCCTTATTAGCATTGGGACCCTTCTCTTCTTCGTGCATGAGTGCCATGTCAACTAGCTTCTCAAAGGTGGCCCCCATAGGGATATGAGTCATAGCCAACCCATGCATCGGTTCATTCAAGCCTTTCACGAACCTCAAAGCCTTCTTCTCCGGTGTATTCACCATATCTAGGCCAAACCTTGCCAATTGATTAAACTTGTTGACATATTCCTTCACCGAGAGATTTCCTTGCTTTAAAGTCAAGAATCTTTCCATATACAAGTTTTCCTCCACCCTTGAGAGAAACTTTGCCACAAATCTTTGCCTAAAATCCGCCCAAGAGTCAACGGGGCGTTCTCCATTAGTGACCTCCCACCAGAATGAGGCCTCTCCCTTCATTAACCAAGGAGCCAACTTGACTTTCTTTCCTTCTTCCATCTCAAAGATATCTATCAACTCTTCCACCTCTTTAAGCCAATCTCTAGCCTCCACAAAAGTTTCAGATCCTTGAAAAGGTTTCCCTCCCATAGCTTTAAATTCCTTGCAAGTCTTAGCAAAAGTATCCGTGCGAGGAGGAGGGGGAGGAGGAAGATCGGGTGCTACGGTTGGTGGAGGGATATTTGCTGGACCTGCAGTGGTGGTCCTAGCCTCCATCAATCTCCTATACCATACTGGTACCGTCACACCCTCCGGAAAGTTAAGATCCTCAGCCATGCTGAAACGAAAAAGGAAAGATTCAAAACGGAGAATTCGAAGGATATAGATATGGCTATTGGGGATTATGCTTTTCTTTCAAAAACTTTTCTCTTTAAAGACATGTTTTTGAAAATATCTCTTCCAAAAATGTTTTTATAAAAATAGTTTTCTAAAAATTTTATCTGTTCCGGTAACCTTTGCTCTGATACCACGTGTAACACCCCACGCCCGCTATGGTCACTCACTAAGGGAATGCCATAGCATCGGTGGAGTATTTTAGTGAATATAGAACAGAAAAATTACAACAAGACAGATATAAATAGTACTTGAAATTTAAAACATCATCTCATAACAACGGAAGTAAACATGTCTGGTTACATCATAAAACCACAATAAAAGTCAAGTACAATATCCATCAGAATAAAGAAGTACATAATCCCACTCTCTCATACAATAGCCAAGACAAAAGAAAAGATAACTGGGTAACTGGAGCTTTACATCTATCCAAGCTCCCAAAGACTGGAACAGCAATCAGATCAAGCTCCACTACTGCTAGGATCCACCGTAGGACCTGAGGGTTGGGAAAAAGATAAAACAACGGGGTCAGACATAAGTCTGAGCGAGTCCTATAACTTTAACAATACAATCATTAAAGTAACCAGAGAAGACATAAACTTGACCTACGGTAATGTCTGGGGATGAATGGCTACACTAAGCAGCTTGGTAGATTTAGGATAAACTAAGATAACTGTAAAGACGCATTTACCCACCCAAGGATAATTACTACACTGCACCACACCAGTCATTCCTACTCAAAGATTGATCCCACCCAAGGACTTAAAGAAAGATATAACTAGTAGTTTCATGTACCCCTAGCTGACCACATAGGTGCCGTCTGCCCCTATCTCCACTAGGTGTACCCCACTACTCCCCAAGCGATCGGCTCCCTACCGTAGATACCCGTGCTGGTCCCACAGTGGGGTGTATCACTCCCCTAAAGTGGCAACCCAATATTATCAACGGTGCACGGCTTATACCTACACGATGCAACAATGGCTTATCTACCAGCCCGGGCCCACACACGCATATGAAACCCGTTGGACTTGCGTTGCCACCGCTAACCCGTTTTGGCCTCTTATAATCAAGCCCAATATGCGTGTCCCGTCACCCGACTAGAGTCGAGCCCACAAAGATACGTTTGGGATATTGGTTGAAATGGGCCCCTACAAGCTACCCACCTAAGCTTGTCACTTATCTAGTGTATCCCAGTTAACCCTTTAATCATGTTTAATTACATGTTTCCACTTGGTTAAGTATTCTAATCGTATTTTCTATTGCCACCCAAGGCAACCCACTAGATTTCCACATGCCACCCAAGGCACCCACTTAACCCCTCATGTCCCTCTACATGCTAATATGGTTAAGTGTTTCTTAATTAATTAAGATCATGACCTCATAAAGACCTCCCACATTAGACCGTCTTTTATGACTGCTGGATTTGCCGGTTGGTTCCGGGCAGACTTCTGTCATCAAAAGGGTCTAACCTCGTGTCTTTACTTTAATCACGTATTTAATTTATGACTAAGACCTCTCACATTGGGCCAATCATTTGTAGCCGCTGGATGGCCGGTCGGTTCCGGGCAGACTTCCGCTACAAAAGGGTCCAACCTCGTGTCTTAGTTGATTAATTACACCTAATTAATCACCCCTACAATTAATTATCCCTAATTAATTACACATTTTTCATAACATGGGTAGACCTAACTCAATAGGTAAATTCCCATGGGGTAGACCTAACTCAATAGGTAAATTCCCACTTATGTTAATTTATTTTTATGGTATGCTTAATCATACCCAATCATACTTTTATTAACATATTTATTACCCCATCGTTCCCCACGTAAATCGTTCTCATTTCACGACATAATAAAGGGAAAGATCCATCACAAATATCATGGGTTTAGCATATAACTTTGTCATGGGTTAAGAGGATGTCAACTTACATTTATGAACATATATTAACCCAACTACATTTAACCCAAACTTGCATATTATCATACACATATCTTGCATAACATGTTGAACTTGCATATAGGCATTCTCATAACTTGCATAACATGTTAAACATGCATTTAAGCATACACATAACTTGCATAAGCATTCACATACTTGCATAAGCATGCATAACTTGCATATCACATTAAACTTGCATTTAAGCATATACATAACTTGCATAAGCATTCACATACTTGCATAAGCATGCATAACTTGCATATCACATTAAACTTGCATTTAAGCATATACATAACTTGCATAAGCATCCATATACTTGCATAAGCATCCATATACTTGCATAAGCATGCATAACTTGCATATCACATTAAACTTGCATTTAAGCATATACATAACTTGCATAAGCATCCATATACTTGCATAAGCATCCATATACTTGCATAAGCATGCATAACTTGCATATCACATTAAACTTGCATTTAAGCATATACATAACTTGCATAAGCATTCACATACTTGCATAAGCATGCATAAACCCACTTATTAAATATGCATAAACCCACTTATTAAACATGCATAAACCAACTTATTGAACATGCATATCATTACAAATGATTCAAACTCACTAATCCGCATTCAAGACCATAAGTCTCATTACACCCAATCTACTTACTTTAGCAATTGATATTAAAGTGATAGAAACTCACCAAAACCAAGATTAGCAAACCTATGAAGTGGAATTAGTTGCTAAATATGAAGATGGTGATGATTAGAGATTGATTAGAGAGTGATTAGCTTGCAACTTCCTTCATAAACTAGTGGAGGCTCCTTCTAGGTTTTAATTTGGCGGCATGAGGCCATCATTTCTATTTTTAGTATGGATTAGGGTAGGTTTAGGGTGTATTTATAGATTAGGTGAGTGTTTTAGACCCTTAGATTAACCCTAGATTAGATTAGGTCCGTTAGATTTAGGAAATCTCTAGAACCCAGCCCTCCAAGCCAGCCTAAAACCCAACCTGGTGCACCCAGGTTCTCTGGACGCCGCGCCCAGGTCGACAGGCAAGTCGACAGGCAAGTGGACTCCCCAGTCGACAGGCCTGTCGACAGCCCTGTCGACATGGGTAGGGAGGGAAGCTTCCCGCCTGCCCCCTGCTGGCTCCATTTTGAAATCTGAATTATTAAATCTGTTTTTAGCTTTAATTTTTCTGCAAACTTCATTGGGCCTTAACTGGGCCATACGGACTCCGATTCTTGAAAACTCGAACTCTATTTCACGTATTTTTCCGAGACGAACGCAATGACGCAGCCCGTTACCCCTAATTCCCACATCTGAGATTATTTATCTTGCAATTAGTGAATTTTGGCATTAACCGAAATTCGGGGTGTTACACGTGTCATGTCAAGTTGGCTAAGTGTTTTCGTTTTCAAGTTCATGACTTAGCCCTACAAATCGTGTTCAAGTTGGTTAAGTTGTCTTTTCATGTTCATGACTTAACCCTAATTGGCATTAATTGATTCATTAATGCACCGAACCACTCACATTGGATCCTATTGTTCGTAGCCACTGGATTTGCCGGGCGGTTCCGGGCAGGTTTACGCTACGAACTCAACCCAACCTCGGGTTTCAAGCGCGATGTGACCAACTACCCACATTGGATCCTATTGTTTGTAGCAACTGGATTTGTCGGGCGGTTCCGGGCAGATTTACACTACAAACTCAACCCAACCTCGAGTTGGCCACTTTCTTGTTTTCTAAAGTCATGCCCATGTTCTTATCAGATTTTGTTATTTCCACATCATGTTCATATGTCAACTTCGTGCTCAACTAAGGCATGTTTAAAGTCAAGTTATGGCATGTTCAAGTCAAGTTTTCGTGCCATATTTCATGTTCTACTTATGCCAAATTTCACAGCTTATGCTTATAATTAATTCAAGTTTTGCCTATTCTACCCAATCGTATCCCCAACGTATATAAACGTACTTCGTTCACAAGCATAAACAATTCAAGAGATAAAGGGGAATAACACCAAACATGTGATAGGCATATGTGATAATTCCAACATCACTTGCATAATAAACAGGCTATAACATATCACATGGTTTCAATACTAGTATGATGATAACTTGGCATAGTAATGATTCCAACTTAATTTAACATGATGATTTCAACTTTACATCATAGGCATAATAATCATTGCGGGCATAATAATAATTTTATTATAAACATGAAACATTAAAGGCATAGTAATCCTAATAGGCATAGTGGATTCCAATTTAGCATTTTTAACATAATAATTCTCATAGACATAATGATTCCAATTTATCATAATGATTCTCATCTAACATTATAAACATAATGGTTCCAACTTTTCATCTTAACCTAGCAATACCCAATTTTTCATTTATCATGATGGGTATATTAACGTCACAGGCATAATTCCATCAATAGTCATAGCCATGGTTTAATTAGCATCATAGGCATGGTTTAATCAACATAAAGATTTCAATAAACATAGTGATTCCATGGACATGTATTAGTCCAACTTGCCAAACAATTAAGCCCAAGTGATTCATAACAACATCAAAATCATGACAAGTTCAACTTGCAACGTTGCCATAGCAATATCCCCAAATTATAATTCAAAGATAAACAATATAAACAATGGATTAACAATAGTTCCTAAATCCGGTTTCAATTCATGGCATGTCCATATTGTTTTAGCGTTTTTGCCTAAAAAGTAACATAGAACTTACAATATGAAGCAAATAATCCAAATAAAAATCCCAAATCAATTAGTCCCAAATTCGTTGTCTAAAGCGTTGTAGTTGTTGTAGCTTCTAGTTGTAGCCTTCAAGAATCGTCCTCCATCTTCTATAATTTTATTCTTTGTATTTTTAATTCAGAGCTCTAGGTTTAATGGCGGCGGCCTGAGGCTAAAATGAAATAGTATGATTTAGGCTAGGTCTTAGGTCCTTTTTATAATGTTTGTGAGTTGTTTTAGACCGTCGATGGAGCTTGATTCAATAATAGCCGTTCGTTTGAAGGAGAGGTCAATCAGGAGCTGACACCTAGCCCTAGTGACAAGGCAAGGCTCAGAAAATCGACCAAACACTGACCAGGCCAGCCAAGACCTGACTAGCCAGCCTATTCTGACCTGGGCGCACTTGGCAGGTGCGCCAGGCTAAAAGTGCACTGGCGCAATTCCCAAGTGCGCCAGTTCATTTTTGTTCTGGCGCACTTCCCAAGTGCGCCAGTGCATTCTGACCCGTTTTCTGGTTTTTCGCCCAACTTCGTCCGTCCATATCTTCTTCATACGATATCCGTTTTACGCAAACTCGGACTCTATCTCAAGAAGAATTCCGAGACGAACGCAATGGCGTATCCCGTTTCCCTTAATTCTTTTATTTGAAATTAATTATACTTTAATTTGTGAATCTTACTGTTATAAAATACACGGGGTGTTACATTCTCCCCCACTTAAAAGGATTTCGTCCCCGAAACCTTCAAGTTCAGGAAGAATGTACATCCTAACATCCAAACATCCATCTACTCATCCATCAAACACGAGCATCCATTGTCCTTAAAAGACTTCTAATGCTTCATGATCATATGCGAAGAGTGTGTGTATATGTTCCTTAGCTAATGCTAATGATCAGGCCTGATTGATCTTCTAAATGCAAAATATGTTTAGTGAAATGAATCCAATATGTATGCAAATTTTTCCTATTATAATTCATAATTTCTACATGAGTGCTCGAACATTCAATCATATGCAACAACCAAATGATAGCACAACCAAGTTTCCAAAATAAACACTCATGCATATGCAACATGAAAATGTGTCTGAGCCGATCTAGTGCCTAATGTGTATTCATGCATCCACGAGCAACCACTTGCGACCACTTGCAACCATTTCGCAATCATAACATGTTTCAATTACATGTTTACATCCAAAAAGATTCTACCTATGGTTCTCAAGATAGGATCGAGGAGAGAAATAAGATAAAACAAAGCATCTAGAATAAGTTAACGATGTACCGCCAGAAGGTTCGGTCTGCTTCTCAGGGCAGTCTTTGCTTATGTGTCCAGTCTTCCCACAATGAAAACATTCACCTTGCTTTCTCTTCCTCTTTCTACAATCCTTGGCTATGTGCCCTTCCGTACCACAGTAATTGCATTTCCTTTTATCACGTGAGTTGTTGTTCTTGCCTCCTTTCTCGAAGTCTACCTTCTTATTCTTAGAATCGTTGGGCTTGACCTCTTTCTTCCCTTGAGAGTTTTCTGCCTCTGTCTCCTTCTTGCCCTTATCTTCCTTGTTCAGCAATGCCATCTGCACCAACCTTTCGTACGTAGCTCCCATGGGTATATGGGTCATTGCCAAACTGTGTAATGGCTCATTCAATCCTTTGACAAAGCGGAGAGCCTTCTTGTGCGGGGTGTTGACTAGGTCCAGTCCGAACCTAGCCAGCTCATCGAATTGATTAACATACTCTTTGACTGTCATATTCCCTTGCTTAAGAAATAAGAATTTTTCCAACTGAAGACTCCTTTCACCTTCTGAGAGAAATTTAGCCTCAAACCTTGCCCTAAAGTCCTCCCATGTTTCCACTGGTCTTTCTGCATTAGTGACTTCCCACCAGTAGGAAGCCTCGCCCTTTAGTAGCCACACTGCCAGTTGTACCTTCTGCCTATCTTCTACCTCAAAGATGACGAATAAGTCCTCGGTTTATTTTAACCAATTCCTAGCTGCCACGAAGGACTCAGTTCCATGAAAGTCCTTTCCTCCCATAGCCTTAAAATCTTTACATATCTTAGCAAAAGTGTTTCCCCGCGGAGGAGGTGGAGGAAGAGGTGCTGCTGTAGCTGGATGATTTCCTGCAGCTGGGGGAGGAGGAACGGTAGGGCTTGGATGAGTGGCCCTTGCTTCTAAGAATCGTCTAAACCAACCAGGTATTGGTACACCCTCTGGCAAGTTAAGTTCTTCGGACATACTGAAACAAAAGGATAGATTCAAAACGAAGGATAAGATTCAAAACGAAGGATAAGAGATAACACCTATGGCTTTGAGGGACTTTGCCTTTTTTAAAATAAAATAATATTTTATCTTTTAAAAATGCTTCTTTAAATTTTCCTTTGAAAATAAATTTTTGAAACTTTTATCTTATCTGGTAAACCTATGCTCTGATACCAAGTGAAACACCCCACCTCCGTTAGCGTCACTCTCAAAGGGAATGCCCTAATTTTGGTGGAGGTTTATAAGTATAAGTCACAGATATACAAGACAGATATAATAACACATATTTTTGAACAGCGGAAAACAACAACTTTTATTTCTTCAAAATACGTGTTACACAAACCATGCCATAATACTTCCCACAATCATAACTGTCTTGATTCCATTATTTAAAGAAGCATGAAGAAAACATAAATAACTGCAAAAGTCCCCTAATTGCTGTCCAAAGCCATAGTCCAAAACGGAAAAGATCCAAGCAATACATTCTTTCTCTTCAAGCTGGATGTGAAAACTGGTCAAGCTGCGGTATTCCCTCCCAGAGAACCTGGGGGGGGGGGGGAGGGAACGGAAGAAAAAGAGGCGAAAGGAAAAAGGGTCAGTCATAAAGACTGAGTAAGTTCTAGTGACTTTCAGTGTAGAAACGGTTAAAACAACCTGTCATGTATGAACTGGAACTAAACTTAAGAATGGTGTCAAGGTGAACAAGATAGACTAAGGTGATCAGGATAAGTCAAGACAAGTCAAGACAAGTCAAGTAAAGCATCACATGTTCGAGATTCGTTGCATCGACTGTACTAGTATACTAAGCCCATATCACAAGTTAATCACGAAATAAATCCCACGGCCCAATATCATGAAATGACCCTGAAACGGGGTCTGACCCAAGTACGGGGTCCTACGGAGCGATTATCTAGTCGATCGGCTCCCTACAAGTTCTAGCTCGTCAAGTGTCCGTGTCGTACGACTAATCACGAATGTAGTCACCTGTGCTGGGTCCACCTTCGAGTGTATCAGCCCTAGGGTGTCAACCCCTGACACGATTCAAGATGCACAGATAAATCTACGGATACCCAGTGTCTGCCCCGGATACGTGCACGATCGTAGTCCACCGAATCTACATTGGCGTACCCCACTGCCGTCGTTCACCTCTTACAATCAGCCCAGTAATCGTGCCCCACCCGGCCTAGCCCCAGGGTACCTTTATACATCTAGAGGGTTACTGCTGAAAGGGGTCGTGTCTAGGGTTTCGCCTAATAGATTAGGTCATGTAATTCATGGCCTAACCCGCCTAACAGATTAAGTCATGTAATTCGTGACTTAATCCTTTTCCAGTCTAGTCATGTCAAGATGGTTAAGTATGTCATTTCAGTTCACGACTTAACCCGCCTACGTGTCATGTCAAGTTGGCTAAGTGTTTTCGTTTTCAAGTTCATGACTTAGCCCTACAAATCGTGTTCAAGTTGGTTAAGTTGTCTTTTCATGTTCATGACTTAACCCGAATTGGCATTAATTGATTCGTTAATGCACCGAACCACTCACATTGGATCCTATTGTTCGTAGCCACTGGATTTGCCGGGCGGTTCCGGGCAGGTTTACGCTACGAACTCAACCCAACCTCGGGTTTCAAGCGCGATGTGACCAACTACCCACATTGGATCCTATTGTTTGTAGCAACTGGATTTGTCGGGCGGTTCCGGGCAGATTTACACTACAAACTCAACCCAACCTCGAGTTGGCCACTTTCTTGTTTTCTAAAGTCATGCCCATGTTCTTATCAGATTTTGCTATTTCCACATCATGTTCATATGTCAACTTCGTGCCCAACTAAGGCATGTTTAAAGTCAAGTTATTGCATGTTCAAGTCAAGTTTTCGTGCCATATTTCATGTTCTACTTATGCCAAATTTCACAGTTTATGCTTATAATTAATTCAAGTTTTGCCTATTCTACCCAATCGTATCCCCAACGTATATAAACGTACTTCGTTCACAAGCATAAACAATTCAAGAGATAAAGGGGAATAACACCAAACATGTGATAGGCATATGTGACAATTCCAACATCACTTGCATAATAAACAGGCTATAACATATCACATGGTTTCAATGCTAGTATGATGATAACTTGGCATAGTAATGATTCCAACTTAATTTAACATGATGATTTCAACTTTACATCATAGGCATAATAATCATTGCGGGCATAATAATAATTTTATTATAAACATGAAACATTAAAGGCATAGTAATCCTAATAGGCATAGTGGATTCCAATTTAGCATTTTTAACATAATAATTCTCATAGACATAATGATTCCAATTTATCATAATGATTCTCATCTAACATTATAAACATAATGGTTCCAACTTTTCATCTTAACCTAGCAATACCCAATTTTTCATTTATCATGATGGGTATATTAACATCACAGGCATAATTCCATCAATAGTCATAGCCATGGTTTAATTAGCATCATAGGCATGGTTTAATCAACATAAAGATTTCAATAAACATAGTGATTCCATGGACATGTATTAGTCCAACTTGCCAAACAATTAAGCCCAAGTGATTCATAACAACATCAAAATCATGACAAGTTCAACTTGCAACGTTGCCATAGCAATATCCCCAAATTATAATTCAAAGATAAACAATATAAACAATGGATTAACAATAGTTCCTAAATCCGGTTTAAATTCATGGCATGTCCATATTGTTTTAGCGTTTTTGCCTAAAAAGTAACATAGAACTTACAATATGAAGCAAATAATCCAAATAAAAATCCCAAATCAATTAGTCCCAAATTCGTTGTCTAAAGCGTTGTAGTTGTTGTAGCTTCTAGTTGTAGCCTTCAAGAATCGTCCTCCATCTTCTATAATTTTATTCTTTGTATTTTTAATTCAGAGCTCTAGGTTTAATGGCGGCGGCCTGAGGCTAAAATGAAATAGTATGATTTAGGCTAGGTCTTAGGTCCTTTTTATAATGTTTGTGAGTTGTTTTAGACCGTCGATGGAGCTTGATTCAATAATAGCCGTTCGTTTGAAGGAGAGGTCAATCAGGAGCTGACACCTAGCCCTAGTGACAAGGCAAGGCTCAGAAAATCGACCAAACACAGACCAGGCCAGCCAAGACCTGACCAGCCAGCCTATTCTGACCTGGGCGCACTTGGCAGGTGCGCCAGGCTAAAAGTGCACTGGCGCAAATCCCAAGTGCGCCAGTTCATTTTTGTTCTGGCGCACTTCCCAAGTGCGCCAGTGCATTCTGACCCGTTTTCTGGTTTTTCGCCCAACTTCGTCCGTCCATATCTTCTTCATACGATATCCGTTTTACGCAAACTCGGACTCTATCTCAAGCAGAATTCCGAGACGAACGCAATGGCGTATCCCGTTTCCCTTAATTCTTTGATTTGAAACTAATTATACTTTAATTTGTGAATCTTACTGTTATAAAATACACGGGGTGTTACACTTAGCATGCCACACTGGCAATTCACGCTATGCAACTGATGTCCATCAGTGACACAGAATGAAGTTCAATGTCAAACACATATCCATACAAGTCCGTTCTAGGCCTAAACGAAACCGGAGGCACCTTATTCCTAGTCCCATATGTCCAATATAGGAGAGTGGTCCTAGCATATCCGGTCGATCTCCAAGTACGTCTGGACGATCACCACTTATTACCTTGTCTTGGGTGTACAGCCCAATCAGGACATCAGTAATCATCCAAACTATGTGAAGACCTCCGGTCTTCAACCACCGTCTTCATCGTCGACTAATCGCCGATTCAGTTATTCAGAATGGGACAAACCCGGTCTTTCCGAATAACTCGCGTATATAATGAACAAGTGCAATAAAAACACAACATACGCCTCATTCCAATTCTGAATATTATTTTTTTAAATATTCATATCCTTTGGGAAAGGTTCCCATTAATTTTATCAAAGATAAATTCTTTAAATTTATTTTTTAATCTTTCATTGGATATCAATTCCAACCAAATTAAGGTTTATCCAAACTAGTCGGGATTAGCAAACCTTACCGAAGTAATCATTTATTAAATTTCCCAATCCCAACCTATTGATTCCATGAAGCGAAACTGGTAATACTTCATATCTAACACCACGGTGTTATCGACAAATTCAATTACCATTTCACGTTCAAATCTAATTAAAGATTTAACTATCGCCTGGAGTAAAACGGGTAGTACTCCATTCTTGATCATTTCTTGAATTTGATAATTTTAGTTATCAAATTCACCTTTCAATCTATTTAAAAATTCATTAAAACTCTAATTCAGTTTTAATTTCCAAAAATCATTACTTAATGATTTTTCAAAGCTAAGAAATTAATCTTATTATTAACTGGGTTAAAGCGCTAATGTCATTTAAAACACAGCTCACGATAAACCCAAAATCACATTCCATTAATAATGGAATCTTCACGGAAAACCTGATCAATATATAATCGATATGAATTTCCGTATCCGACTAATAATATAAATGGAATAACGACAAAGCCTTTTAAATTCCATATATATTAACAGTCTTCCTCCACAGAAACTCACGGAAAAAGTGTTGTTTTTGTTTTAAAAAGGCATAATCCCCAAAGCCATATGCACTATTTTTTATCCTTCGTTTTGAATCTTTTCTTTTTCGGTTCAGCATGTTTGGGAATCTTAACCTTCCAGAGGGTGTACCAATACCTGGTTGGTTCAGGAGGTACTTAGAGGCTAGGGCCAATGACGCAGGCCCAACAGATATTCCTCCTTCAGCTGCAGTAGTTCCTCCTCCCCATCCTCCTCCTCCTCGTGTAAATGCTTTCTCAAAGATTTGTAGAGACTTTAGGGCCATGGGTGGAAAGGATTTCAAGGGAACTAAATCATTCGTAGAAGCAAGGAACTGGCTCAAAGAAACTGTGGATCTGTTCGTTATCTTCGAGGTGGACGATAGGCATAAGATACAGTTGGCGGTATGGTTGCTCAAAGATGAAGCTTCCTATTGGTGGGAAGTCACTAACTCTGAAAGACCAGTTGAAACATGGATGGATTTTAGAATAAGGTTTGAGATGAAATTCCTCTCACAAGCTAAATGAAGTTTACAGCTGGAAAAGTTCTTATCTCTTAAGCAAGGAAGTATGACGGTCAAGGAGTACGTCAATCAATTCAATCAGCTGGCCCGATTTGGAGTGGACTTAGTGAATACTCCTCATAAGAAGGCTCTCCATTTTGTCAAGGGATTGAGTGAGCCACTTCACAGCTTGGCTATGACCCATATACCTATGGGGGCTACTTACGAGAGGTTAGTGGACATGGAACTCTTACATGAGGAAGACAAGGGAAAGAATGAGGCAAAAGCGGAAGTGCCTCAAGATAAGAAGGGGGAGGGGTCGCAGAACAAGAAGGCTGATTCAAAGAAAGGCGGAAAGAACAAAAAACCCCGTGAAAAGAGAAAGTATAATTTCTGTGGCATTCCCGGGCATCCGATCAAAGACTGCAAGAAGAAGAAAAGGAAGATGGGTGGCTGTTTCCACTATGGTGAGACAGGACACATGGCTAGGGCCTGCCCAAGGAAGCAAGGGCAGGGAGCTGTACCTTCTTCTGGAGGACAAGTTCACACTCTCACGACACCTCCACAAGAACAAGGTAGAAATATTTCTGTTGAAAGTTTAGTCTATCTTTTTGATCATCCTGTACGTACACTATTTGATTCTGGCGCATCGTACTCTTTTGTATCTACTGCTTTAGTGGAATCTCTGCACCTAGACACCAGTATAGTAGAGGATCCCTTGGTTGTTTCAAATTCAATTGGGGGCTCAGCTTATTTTTCAATGGTTTGTTTGGATTTGAAAATATCTATACTAAGCATTGGATTTAGATGTAATGCCTTTGTTTTGGGCTTCACGGGCTATGGGTTGATTCTAAGTATGGACTGGCTATCCAGTAATGGTGTCATCCTCGATTGCGAAAAGAGAGTGGTTAGACTTATGACTCGCCTCGGTAACACTCTCGAAATTTCTTGTAATCCCATGAACTCCGTTATGCTGGTTATCTAGAATCCCTTGATGCATCTGTTGAGAACTTGCAGTCTGTAAGGGTAGCTCGTGAATACTCGGATGTGTTTAAAGAGGTAAAGGGCTTACCTCCGAAGCGGGAGATAGACTTCCGCATATACCTTGTTGATAATGCAAAGCCTGTTGCTTTACCCGTTAGGCACATGGCCCCAAGGGAGGGAAAGGAGCTCAGCAAGCAAATCAAAAAGCTGCTTGAAAAGGGGTTCATAAGACAGAGTATTTCTAAATGGGGTGCTCTGGTAGTGTTCGCGACCAAAGCTGATGGTTCACTCCGCCTGTGCGTTGATTATAGGGAGCTAAACAAGATGACCAAGAATAATAGACACCCACTCCCAAGAATAGATGATTTTTTCGATCAGCTTGTAGGTGCATCGGTTTTCTCCCAATTAGATTTAGCTACCGGGTTTCATCAGCTAAGAGTGGCTGAAGACAACATTGATAAGACCGCGTTCAGAACTCCAGATCGGTTCTTTGAGTGCCTTGTCATGCCTTTCGGCTTGAAAAACGCACCCGCTTACTTCGTTGATTTAATGAGCAGGGTGTTCCGAGAGTTCCTCAATAAGTTTGTGGTGGTCTTCATAGACGATATTTTGATCTTCTCAAAGAATGAGGAAGAGCATGCTCAGCATCTAAAGGAAGTCATGGATACTCTCCGTGCACATTAGTTGAAAGCTAAATTCTCCAAATGCCATTTCTGGAGAGAAGAATTCAGGTTCCTTGGACACGTGGTGCCCAAAGAGGCGATAGCTGTGGACCCCGCGAAAGTTTTTGCTGTGCAAGATTGGAAGGTTCCGAAGTCCGAAGCTTTCTCGGGCTAGCAGGCTTTTATCGAAAATTTATCAAAGATTTTGCAAAAATCTCAGATCCACTATCAAGATTGAAAAAGAAGAACCTAGCTTTCAATTGGGATTTGGATTGCGATATTGCTTTCCAATGTTTGAAAAGGGCCCTAACAACAGCCCCAGTTCTGACATTTCCTGATGGAAGAAAGATGTTTACAGTATACACAGATGCATGCGGTACGGGATTAGGCGTTGTTCTAATGCAAGAAGGGAAGGTAGTGGCTTATGGTGGTAGACAGTTGAAAGTACACGAGAAAAACTACCCAACCCACGACCTAGAGTTGGCAGCCATTGTTTTTGCACCTAAGTCTTGGCGCCATTATCTCATAGATGAGAAATTTGAACTGTGTACTGACCATAAATCGTTGGAATACCTATTCTCGCATAAAGATCTCAACTTGAGGCAGCAGAGATGGATGGAGTTTCTTGCCTCGTACGAGTTTGAGATTTCCCACACTCCTGGCAAGGGTAATGCAGTAGCAGACGCCTTGAGTAGAAAGAAACTGACCTTAAGCCCTCTCTTTGTGGAAAGGCAAAGCTTGGATTTCATAGCAAGCTTTAACTTCAGACCCTCCATTGACTTTGTACCTGGCTTGCTAGCAACGTTAGAAGTGCGGCCAACTCTATTAGACTCAATCGGAGCCGCGCAAAGAGAAGACCCTCAGCCAGCCGATATGGTGGACAAGTTAATTAAGGGTGAGACTTCTAGTCACCTCAATAGATACTCCATGGATGCCAAGGGCTGGTTGAGACGAGATGGAAGACTATGTGTCCCACAAGCAAGGGGCTTGGTAAAGGCGGTTCTAGAAGAGGCATACCATTCCAAACTGACCATACACCCAAGCGGAGACAAAATGTATAAAGACATCAAAAGAGTTTTCTTTTGGAATGGCATGAAGCAAGACGTAGCTGAATTTGTTTCTAAGTGTTTAATATGCCAACAAGTCAAGGCGGAGCAGAAGAAGCCAGGTGGTCTGCTCCATCCTCTAGAGGTCCCACAGTGGAAATGGGATAGCATCTCGATGGACTTTATAGATGGGTTGCCTAGGTCAAGAAGGGGCAATACCAGCATTTGGGTAATAGTGGACAGGCTCACAAAAAGCACCCACTTTATACCCATCAAGAGTAGAAGGACTGCATCATCTCTAGCATCCATGTATCTTAAAGAAATAGTTCGACTCCATGGGATACCCTCCAACATAGTGAGTGAACGAGACCCTACCTTCATGAGCGAGTTTTGGAAGAGTTTACAGGAGGCTGTAGGCACACAGTTATGCTTAAGCACGACCTATCACCCTCAAACCGATGGACAAACGGAAAGAGTCAATAGAGTATTAGGAGACCTCTTGAGATTATGCATTATTGACTTCGGAGGTACATGGGAGGATCATCTACCTTTGGTGGAATTCGCTTACAACAATAGCTACCAAGCCACCATAGGCATGACACCTTTCGAAGCTTTATATGGAAGACCGTGCAGGTCACCAACTTGCTGGTGGGAGTCCACAGACAAGCTCATACTTGGACCAGACATGATTAGGGAAACTTCAGAGAAAGTAGACTTGATACGAAGAAGAATGAAGGCTGCCCAAGATAGACAGAAGTCCTACGCAGACAAAAGAAGAACTGACCTTGAGTTCGAAGTTGGAGACAAGGTGCTCCTTAAAGTATCTCCTTTGAGGAACGTCGTTCGCTTTGGATCCGCAGGAAAGTTAGCACCAAGATTTGTAGGGCCGTTCCCTATCATCGAGAAGATTGGGAAGATGGATTATAAGGTACAGCTTCCCGAAAGATTGGCCGGGGTTCATAATGTCTTTCATGTTTCTCACCTACGGAAGTGCTTACACGAGTCTGCGGAAGTGGTATAACCAAATATGCTAGAGGAAGTTGAAGTTGACCGAGAAGCAACTGTGAGGAGAGTTCCAACCCGTATCTTAGGACAGAAGTCAAAAAGCTACATAACCGTGAAGTTAAGCTCGTCAAAGTTCAATGGAGTGACACCGAGGAAGACGCGACTTGGGAAACTGAGGACAGAATACGCGCAACCTACCCTTTTCTTTTTGAGGGTACGTCTTTAATCTCTTTTTGCTCAAGTTTATGCTCGTATATATCTTTTTAGGTATATCTTCTCGATCCTATCCTTAGGTAGGAACCCATTTGGATGTAAACATGTAATTGAAACATGTTATGATTGATGGTTGCAAGTGGTTGCTAGTGGATGCATATACACACACATTAGATATTAGATCGGCTCAGTCACTTCCATATTGCATATGCATATATGTATTGGTTTATGGATTAAAACTTGATGTGTTATAATATGGACGTTGCATTTGTATGAATGATTGTGCACTCATGTAAGAAATTTTGAGTAGGAAAAATTGCATTCATAATGGACTCATGGCACTGACATAATTTGCATTTAGGAGGTTAACTGAATCAGTAGACCGCCTGATTTTGCATTAGATAAGGACATGTACACACACAATGCATATGATCATGAAGCACTAGAAATATTTTAAGGACAATGGATGCCTGTGTTTGATGGTTGAGTAGATGGGTGATTGGATGGTAGGATATAAGTTCTTCTCGACTTGAAGATTTCGGGGACAAAATCCTAAAAGGAGAGGAGAATGTAACACCCCGTATTTTCTATTAACGTTATAATAACGAATCCAAGAATACTTAATTTAAAACGTGAGAATTAAGGGAAATGGGTTACGCCATTGTGTTCATCTCGGAATTTTGGTTGAGATAGAGTCCGAGTTTGCGTAAATTGGACTTCGTATGAGGAAGTTATGGCTGTCAGAACTTTCCAGAAAATTCAAATAAATTCAAACAGCTCGAAAACAAATTCAAATTCAAATCAGAAGTCAGAAGCGGGCTGGGCGGGAAAATTCCTGCCCAGGACCTAGGTCGACCAGGGGGTCGACCCTAGTGTTGACCTTCCCCCTACAGGTCGACCTACCCTCCCCCCCGACCAGATCTGAATATTGATGACTGATGACTTGCAGCTGAGTCACTAGGGTTTCTGCATAGTTCTAATTTGGTCTGAATGGTTGCAATTAATCCTAGGATTATCCGACGGTTCAAATTGAATTGAAATTCTGTATAAACAACCCAATGCTCAATTCTAAAAATCACACAAAAATAATCCTAGAATTATCATGCTGTCAATTGAGAACTTGGATTAGCTATCACCAATTCAAAGACAAGATAAGAACTTGAATCAAAAATCAAATTTAAAAGTTATCAAATTCAATGATCTACATCAAATGCGAGCTTACCAATTTCAGAATTCAGATTTCATAACGCAAGAATTCCTTTTTAGTTTGTAAGTTGGTTATTACGCAGATTTAAACGTTTCAAATGAATCATGACAATTTGTAATTTGAATATAGAGTGATGCTTATGTATAGGATTTGATTCTCGTTTATCTTAAAGTATAGTTGAAATGAATCATATCTATATGCTTGTGGTGATGAACATATTTTATATTAATCATATCTATATGCTTGTGGTGATGAACATATTGTATATTATTGTAATCTATTATGATTGGGTAGTGGATTTATTTTGCCAATTAAATGGTGAAATATGTTATGTTATAAATTGGTAGTTATTTGCATGTTTATGATCTAAAACACATGCTTATATGTTAGATCAACACTCATGTATATTCATGTTAGGTTGAATCTATTTATGTTGTAAAAATGATTATAGTAGTTTTTTTTATGTTTTGACATACATAAGTCAATATGCTAAGTTGCGATTTAAAAATGATTATAGTAGCTTTCTTATGTTTTGACATACATAAGTTAATATGCTAAGTTGTGGGTTGAAACTGTGATTATATGTTAAACCTCCGTGCTAGACCTTTGTCAAGTTTACATGACAATTAGACCCAACTTAGTCACAAGTTCACCTTTACCCATTTAATTAAAGTTAATGATACCTCTATGCCAAGTTACACATGACAAGTTGAAATGTATGCTATTTTATGTTTATTTCACGTCCCTTGTTTATTACCCCTTTTCTTGTTTATGGGTTGGGCTAATTTACTAGCCCAACATTTTATGTGATTCATGCGTACGTTCCACGGGGGTAGCGATGGGAAAATATGAAAATTCATGGCATAGATTTGTTCATTAAATGGTATATTTGATATACCATTTATGGTGAGCATAATCAAAGGGTAATTATGGCATGATTAAATTAAATTTACATAAAGAAATTAGACATATATAGGAAAATATGAATTTAGAAAAGATGAATATGCCTAACCTGAGGTTAGACTGAGTTGTGGTGTAAATCTGTCCGGAACCGACCGGCATATCCAGTGACCACAACAAGACCTGTCTAATGTGGGTGGTTAGTGCATCAAGCCCAAAAAGAACCCGAGGTTAGACAAAGTTGTGGTGTAAATGTGTCCGGAACCGACCGGCACATCCAGTGACCACAACAAGACCTGTCTAATGTGAGTGGTTGGTGCTTTAATAAATTAAAGCTAAGTCAGGATTGGTAGGGTTAAGTCAATTAGGGAAACACTTAACATATTCAACATGTTAACTAAACGAATGGGTGGGGTTAGGTAAACTTGGACACTTAACCAAATAAACATGTTGATTAGAAAACCCTAGTAACGGGGACCCATTTCAGTAGTAACCCACATAGATGTATCATGGTACCCAGAAACTAGGCAGGGTGGGGCACGAATACTGGGCTGATTATAAACGGTCAAAGCGTCGGCGGTTGGTGGGCCAGTGTAGGTTCCGACAGAGTATGGGTGTGCATGTACTCCGGAGTGGAAAAAGCAGGCACTGGGCATCAGTAGTATACACTGTGCATCTTGAATCGTGTTGGGTTGCCATCAGAGTGACTGATACACCTAATGGTGGGACCAGCACAGGTAGCTACAGTCAAGCGGGGCCGAATGACACAGGATATGAATGCATGCGAGTAGGAGCCGATCATTAAGGGGATCGTTTGTTATGAACACGTGGGGCTGGTTGAACCAATAGTTGGTAGGTGCAGAGACTATAGAAATGGGTGCGATCACATGTTACTCTTATCTTATCTTATATTAGGGTATTGTCCTATGTTCTGTTATCACTGTCATGATCCCTTTCCTTGTTTAAATACTAGTAATCACTGAACTTACCAGACTTATTGTCTGACCCGTTTTCTCTCGTCTTCTTTTCTTCCATTCCCCCACCCCCCCAGGTCCACAAGGAGGGAATACTCCTGCTTAGTCAGACTCTTTTCAAGCTAAAAGAAAGTAGATGTATGATTGGGACTCTCTTACCTTGGCTATGGCTTTTGAATACTACACTTGGGGATTTATGCTGTTTTATTTATGATTTATGCTTATTTATTAAATAATCAAGACAGAAATTATGGTGTAATGTTTTGGAAGTTATTTTGAGACAATTTGATGTAATGCTTTTGTATTGAACTACGTATTCAATAAATATTTGAATTTCACTGCTTAAATTTATCTGTCTTGTAAATTTTTCTGTGTCTTGTACCTATAACCCTCCACCAAAGTTAAGGCATTCCCTTTGTGAGTGACCTTAACGGAGGTGGGGTGTTTCAAAAACCATTTCAAAACCAATTTATTCATTTAAAAATATTGGATTATAATTCTAGTTCATAACTAGTTCATTTCGATAAAAATATATTTTTATCTTTTCAAATATGGAATTTTTCATCCCAATTCTTTCCAAATCATTTATTATGATTTTACACAAATTATTAATATTTTTAATAATTTTATAAAGGCTCGTACAGTCGATTTCCATAAACAGTCATCGAACTCACTTACAACGACCTATTCTAAATTTGATTTGGACATAATTCCAAATCCATATGTTAGATTTCAAATATCTCACATTCGTTATAAAGCTTTTTTCGATACGAACACAAAGGTCCCGGTTTCAGGAGAATCCGACGGTCGGATCTCCCGTAACGTCAATTCGAAGTCAATGGTCGAAATTCGCGAACGGTCACAGCGCGACGCGTTCTATTCAGGCCATTTAATATATAATATATATATTATATATATATTTCGTCGATTTCAATTCAAAACGTATTTTATAAATCGTTTTAACTTCGTTTTAAAAACGATTTCAACTTCATATTCAATTTTAAATCAAAATTGAATATTCCATATCTTTAATATATAAATGATAATATTTTCAAAACATTAGATTTTGAAATCAATTCCTTTTCGATATTCATTTTAAAAACGAATAAAATCGATATAAATATCGTTCGCGTCAAAGTGGCACACATCTAATCAACATGGCTTTATATATTTAAATATTTTCGTGTCCATCCCAAATCGCACATCAAAATCATATTTTGATCTTTGACTAAATATTATTTTAAAATATTTATTATTTTAAAATATTCGTTATTTGAAAATATTCGTTATTTTAAAATATTCATTCTATCTGAACTGGAATCAGACACAGTCAATCACCATATAACGCTGATTATATGGATTTCATACAATACACGTATATAATAACAATGATAAACAATCATCAATCATCCAAATTGCATCACACAACTGCATAAGCATTAAATATAAATAATTAACGCTTGCATAGTCTGTCAACCAATCGATCGACATACAACTAAATAATTGGGATTAGTGTATGTCAAATATCATCCCAATACCCATGTGTGGTTTCAAACAACAAACACAGATTTTATTTGTGCAGTTGAGCGATGTGTAAAATTTATCGTCCCAATCAATATTAGTCAAATCAGTGTATATAAACAAGTCATCCAATTTGTAAATGAATATTTATTTTATTCATATACACGTTAAAAATTATATTTTTAACGATAAAATATTTATTCCAATACATGAATATTTTATGCAGTCCATTTCACGTCACTATAATTTCAAAAACACAATACAATCAAACAGACAAGTCGTCCATGGTCTGTGGATGACGGGGAGCAGTTCATATATGCAGTTATAAAATAAATAACTGAACAAGAAATTTTAGTGAGGAGTTCTCACCTTGGGGTTCCACTCCGCCATTCTTTAACGGACGATGGTTTAGATTCTGTTTAAAATTCCAACGCAATCTTTTCTGCGCTGTTCATATAAAAATAACATTTTTAATATGATGTTTATATTATTAAAAAATTGCATTTTTATATCTCTCTCTATATATAGGAGATCACAATTTTATATCGTTATATATATAACAAAAAACGAATTTTTATATAGCTAAAAATTGAATTTTTAAACAACGCTACTACATATATAAAAATCACATTTTTATACCATTAAAAAATATATCTTTATATAATTAAAATCTAATCTTTCTATTTATAAAAATCTCAACTTTTTATATCTTTAAAAATCTCTTCTTTATATTTTTAAAAAACTCTTCTTTTCTATAAAAAATCAAATCTTTCTTTATGTAAAAATCAAACCTTTCTTTAAATAAAAATCAAACCTTTTCTACCATAAAAATATAATCTTTTCTATTTAAAAAATAAGATCTTTTCTGCCAGAAAAATCTAATTTTTTTATAATAAAAACTTAGCTTTCATAAAGTAAAAATCCTAACTTTCATAAGTAAAAATCATAATTTTCAGGACATAAAAACCATAACTTTATTATCATAAAATTCACAACTTCATTATCATCAAAATCTATTCTTCATTATCATCAAAATATATATTTTTATTATCATCAAGATCTATATTTTTATTTCAATAAATAAATGAAGATAAAATTAAAAGCTCACTGTTGATCGAAGGAGGAGGTGTTGGTGATGGCGTTGAGGGGCGCAGCAGGTCGGAGGACCATCAGCAAAGGCGCTGCAGCAGGGGGGCTGAGGGTTTGATTTGGCGTTAGGGCTTGGGGAGGGTTCCTTTGCACGAGGCCTGGGTGGAGGGATGGGCATCGGAGATGGGGAAGGCGGCGGTGCTGTCGGCGACGAACCGTGGAGGGTGGTGCGACGCGGTGGAGGGTTCGGTGGTGGATGGAAAAGGGGAAACGGGTTTTCCCGTAATCAATTTTTTTCTGTTTAAAACGAGATGGAGACGGGTCTGTAGTGAGTGGAACTAGGGTTAGAGTAAGTTATGGTTGTATATATTTATTTATATTTTTAATTTTTTTAAATTCCCCAAAAACAACTTTTTATTTCTACCTCCAAATGAGACCCACCAACTGTCGCCCATAGTGTATTACCCCCATCCCGAACACAATGGGATATGTCCGGTAAGCCGATTCGACCATTACGATCAGTTTCCATCAAAATCAAAATATAAATCTATTTATTGAATTTGAATGCACATTTCAATTTACAGGGCCACATACTGACTCCAAAAATTCCTGAAAAATAAATCTAGCTATGTTTTGACGATACCGTCCTAACAAAACTAATTTCGTCGAATTTGGAGACCGTTTGAAAAACGGGCATTTTCCAGTCGATTAAATTCAAATTGAAAGTGCCAAACGCGTTTTATTCCACCACGCTCATATATTAATTCCAAAAATTATGAATTTTGGAATCAAGCAATAATTTGACATTCCGGATCAAACAAAAGTGGTCTCGTCGAAAATGGAGGTCGGTTGCAAAATCGCTATTTTTAAGGGATATATTTCCATAACGACTATTCTGAATTTTCAACTGGGCATAACTTTTTATTTCTGCTATGAAATTTCAAATTTTCAGATTCGTTGGAAAGATATTTTCAAACAGATTCGAATATTTTTGGTTTCACCAAAATCCAGTTTATTTCGAATCCTGTACATTCATTTGAAATTTAAATCGAAAATTCAAACTACCACGCCATTTTAAATTCCTTTTATAATTAAAATAAATATTTATATTCCATTTTCGATTTAAATGAATTTATACGTTCTAATTCTATTCAAAATAAATTTCTAGTCGTTATTATTTAAAATAAATCATTTTAAATATCCAAAATTCATTAAAATTGCCAAAATAATTTTTTCTAATTAGTTCTGATTTTCCAGGTTGTTACAATCTCCCCCACTTAAAATCTTTTCATCCTCGAAAAGGAACGGAGCTGAAAGTTGTTTTACTAATCAACTTAACTTTCATTTTGGCTTTCATTCTTTAACTTTTCAATTTCTAAGAATTTTCAAATTTTTCAAAAATTTGGAAAACACCCTAAATTTTCGAAAAATTTCGCCATAACCTCCTTTGTACGGGGAGCATCGGGGAAATCCCAAAACCGCCACACAGGCCCTCTCATCTCAAAATGAAAAAGCCAAGCGGCTAGCCAATCGGCACATAAAATCATCCAAACCCAATAAATTAGTAAACATGTACCTATTTGTCGGGCATACAACTTTATTCCTCTTCTCTAGCCTCCTTGCTATGACCTGTTCACACAAATATATATGTATATGCATGTAATTTTTCCAAACAATTTTCAATTCAATTCCAAATTTGATTCAATTTGGCTTAATGGTTCAAAATTTTAATTAATCAAACTAATAATCTAACAACACAATCAACAATCAATTAGTGGATTATCGTTTCAAACACATAAATTGTTATATACATTAAATATCCATTTTTGATGCCAAATCACAATAATAAACCCTATCTAGTTTTGGTTCTCACACCAGTCAATTGGAAATATATAGATATCCCACTTTCGAAACTCGGACACAAACGACTAGTGCTGTACAGTCATCAATAGTTTCATCTTCGGGCGACTAGAGTGTGATTCTATATCTATCCAGTATATTTGAGGCTTCGAATACACGTTAATTACACGTATATTCAAAATCTCCATATACTCGATTGTCCAAATTTAATCTAAAATAAATATTCAAATACGTATAACATGATTTAAATCTTCAAAACAAAATTTGTTGTTAATAAATAATACTCTTCTGACTCATTCTAGGATACTATTGATCCCATCTCTAACGAGTCATTCTCATTGGATATTCCTAATCCAATCTCTGACGAATTCTTTAGTTTGGTTCTAATGTGCCTTGTTCTCGAGCTCTGTAAACCAAAGCTCTGATACCAAAATGAAACGACCCAAACTTCCCCATGAATGAAGCCCGGATTGAGTTGAGCACACGACAAATCTGAACACAAACAGAAGAACATTTCATTGCCTATTACAACAATTCCATCAGAATACAAGAATATACAGAGTATGAATAAGTAATATACATTCGATAAATATCAGAGATTTACAAATCACAATGCAGTGGAAAATAATACAAAACACAACTGAAAGTAATACACGGATACAGAGCTTTCTGAATATCGCTTCAGCTGTAAACCAGGATCCTGTGAATATAATATCTGCAAAACCCAAATACTAGCTGCCCGTGTGGAAAATAAGGGCACCTGGAGTTTAGGTTAAAACAATAAACTCCAGGTCAGTCATGTGACTGGTGTGAGAACTAAAACAGTTATTAAGTCTTTACTTTAAAATAATGTAAATCAAGGGACCACGCCGTATAACATGGAACGGGTTTCCTCCCAAGAATACCAGTGCATATAACAAAACAACGCAATTCCTTTTGAAATTGAAGCTATTATAAGACCAGGTCCCATCACACAATGCAACGCAAGCTGGAGGATAGGGTTTTCGCTTATAATAGCCAAACATGTTTGGTAAGTTTAAAACAAATCATTTGATTCTATTATAAGTGCATAGTGTATAAAACAACTTCAAATATAAATGTATCAATCATAGACGACATGGGTACCATATATCATGTCACCAATACTAGGCTCTACAATCAAAAATGAAATGTCACGTATTGGAAGTTGGATTTCCGTCTATGAACCAAGGCAAGGGATCGTCCTTCCCGCTTCGAGACAATCTAGCCTACCATGCCTCAGGCAAGTACTCAGTCAAGCCTTTGGATCGTCAGGGCCGGTCCACACGAAGTGGATTAAAATGCCTGAACAATACGTTTCCCCGCCCTATTGGGCGAAAATTGGTCATATACCGACCAAACCATCCATCGGCACCGCAGTGACCGATATAACTGAGGCGCCTTGCTATCCATCATCCACATAATTAAAACATTTGGGTGTGCAAAACCCAGACACCACTCCTAGCTAGAAGGAAACACATGTCCTCCCTGAGTTCCTCTCCCGTTTCTGGTTCACATCGGGGTGTGAGGCTCGCGAATTAACGCTATACACAAAGCTATGCTATATTAAAGCTGTGCTTTGATCATCAACCACAAGACTCTACTTTTCAACAGAAGCCTTGATCATTTGCATCTTAGCATGTCACACTGGCAATTCAAGCCATGCAGCTGATGTCCATTGATCACACAGAATGAAGTCCAATGTCAGACACACATCCATACAAGTTCGTTCTGGGCCTGAACGAAACCGGAGGTACCTTATTCCTCGTCCCATATGTCCAATACAGGAGAGAGGTCCTCGCATATCCGGTCGATCTCCAAGTACGTCTGGACGATCACCACTTATTACCTTGTCTTGGGTGTACAGCCCAATCAAGACATCAGTAATCATCCAAACGGTGTGAAGACCTCCGGTTTTCAACCACCATCTTCATCGTTGACCCATCGCCAATTCAGTTATTCAGAATGGGACAAACCCGGTCTTTCCGAATAACTCGCGCATATAATAAACAAGTGCTATAAAAACACAACATACGCCTCATTCCAATTCTGAATTTTCTTTTATTTAAATATTCATATCCTTTAGGAAAGGTTCCCATTAATTTTATCAAAGATAAATTCTTTAAATTTATTTTTTAATCTTCCATTGTATATCAATTCCAACCAAATTAAAGTTTATCCAAGCTAGTCGGGATTAGCAAACCTTACCGAAGTAATCGTTTATTAAATTTCCCAATCCCAAACTATTCATTCCATGAAGCAAAACTGGCAATACTTCATATCTAACACTACAGTGTTATCGGTAAATTCAATTACCATTTCACGTTCAAATCTAATTAAAGATTTAACTATCACCTAGAGTAAAATTGGTGGTACTCCATTCTCGATCATTTCTTGAATTTGATAATTTTAGTTATCAAATTCACCTTTCAATCTATTTAAAGATTCATTAAAACTCTAATTCAGTTTTAATTTCCAAAAATCATTACTTAATGATTTTTCAAAGTTAAGAAATTAATCTTATTTTTAACTGGGTTAAAGAGCTAATGTCATTTAAAACACAACTCACGATAAACCCAAAATCACATTCCATTAACAATGGAATCTTCGCGGAAAACCAATCAATATATATAATTGATATGGATTTCCGTATCCGACTAATAATATAAATGGAATAACAACAAAGCCTTTTAAATTCCATATATATATTAACAGTCTTCCTCCACAGAAACTCACTTCGATTATTATCAGATCGAATTCCATTCCATTCCAATATATTAAATTGGAAAACTTTACTTTGGAAAATCTCCACTAAATCTTTAATAAAAAGTTTTATATGTTCCAAATCTCATTTCACTGTAAACCGGGTTAAAGAATGAATGTCATTAAAAACACAGTTCACAATAAACCCAATTCACATTCCATTTCAAATCCAATTAAATATTAATTAATTGGTAATTCTTCTCTACATCTTAATTAAAAGATTTATTCTTTTCACACGGGGTTTAAGAACAGTGTTACTGAAGACCCTATCCCATCAGTCTTTAACCGTAAATTTGTAAGAGAACAATTCCCTAAGCATTAATCCCGAAGGCCGAAACCAACATCAGATCAATACCCAGGAAACCATTCAACTTAGCTAATCTCCAGTTAGTTTCTAATTTGTTTTAACTCTATTGGGTTTAAGAACAGTATTATTAAAGATACCATTCACGACAAACCCAAAATTCAATTCAATTCAATTTCAATTAAATATTAATTAATTGGTAAACTTCATTAAATCTTAATAAAAAGATTTAATCTTTTCTCAACTGGGTTTAAGAACAGTGTTATGAAGACACCATTCACGACAAACCCAAAATCCCATTTGATATTAAATACAAGGCTCTGAATAGAAAATATATCGGCTTATAATCAATATAAAATTCTGAAATCAACAAATATCATATTGGAATAACGATATATATATCTTCCAAATTCTTCCACAATGTCCGTATAATCACGGAATCCAATATCGAAATATTCCGAAGGTAATTTTGACTCAAATCCATTCCAATTCATATAATGGAAATTCTGGTTATTTTTAAAACCATTTCAAATCCAATTTATTTATTCAAAAATATCAGATTATAATTCTAGTTCATAACTAGTTCATTTCGATAAAAATATATTTTTATCTTTTCAAATATGAATTTTTTCATCCCAATTCTTTCCAAATCATTTATTATGATTTTACACAAATTATTAATATTTTTAATAATTTTATGAAGCCCCGTGTAGTCGATTTCCATAAACGGTCATCGAACTGCACTTACAGCGATCTTTTCTAAATTTGATTTGGACATAATTCCAAATCCAACCGTTAGATTTCAAATCTCTCACATTCGGTAGAAAGCTCTTTTCGATACAAACCCAACCCCCGGTTTTAGGAGAATCCAACGGTCGGATCTCCCGTAACGTCAATTCGAAGTCAATGGTCGAAATTCGCGAACGGTCGCAATGCGGAGCGTTCTATTCAGGCCATTTAATATACATAATATATATTATATATATATATTTCGTCGATTTCAATTCAAAACGTATTTTATAAATCGTTTTAACTTCGTTTTAAAAACGATATCAACTTCATATTCAATTTTAAATCAAAATTGAATATTCCATATCATTAATATATAAATGATAATATTTTCAAAACATTAGATTTTGAAATCAATTCCTTTTTGATATTCATTTTAAAAACGAATAAATCGATATAAATATCGTTCGCGTCAAAATGGCGCACATCTAATCAACATGGCTTTATATATTTAAATATTTTCGTGTCCATCCCAAATCGGACATCAAATAATATTTTGATCTTTGACTGAATATTATTTTAAAATACTTGTTATTTTAAAATATTCGTTATTTTAAAATATTCGTTCTTTCTGAATTAGAATCAGACACAGTCAATCACCATATAACGTTGATTATATGGATTTCATACAATACATGTATATAATAACAATGATAAACAATCATCAATCATCCAAAGTGCATCACACAACTGCATAAGCATTAAATATAATTAATTAATGCTTACACAGTATGTCAACCAATCGATCGACATACAACTAAATAATCGGGATTAGTGTACGTCAAATATCATCCCAATACCCGTGTGGGGTTTGAAACAACAAACACATATTTTATTTGTGTAGTTGGGCGATGTGTAAAATTTATCATCCCAATCAATATCAGCCAAATCAGTGTACATAAACAAATCATCCGATTTGTAAATGAATATTTATTTTATTTATATACACGTTAAAAATTATATTTTTAACGATAAAATATTTATTTCAACACATGAATATTTTATGCAGTCCATTTCCACATCACTATCAATTTCAACAACACAATACAATCAAACAAACAAGTCGTCCACGGTCTATGGACGACGGGGAGCAGTTCATATATGCAGTTATAAAATAAATAACCGAACAAGAAATTTTAGTGAGGAGTTCTCACCTTGGGGTTCCACTCCGCCATTCTTTAATGGACGATGATTTGGATTCTGTTTAAAATTCCAACGCAATCTTTTCTACGCGGTTCATATAAAAATCACATTTTTAATATGATGTTATATTATTTAAAAATTGCATTTTTATATCGCTATATATATAAAAGATCGCATTTTTATATCGTTATACATATAATAAAAATCGAATTTTTATATAACTAAAAATCGAATTTTTAAACAACGCTACTACATATATAAAAATCATATTTTTATACCGTTAAAAATTATATCTTTATATAATTAAAATCTAATCTTTTTATTTATAAAAATCTCAACTTTTTATATTTTTAAAAATCTCTTCTTTATATTTTTAAAATTCTCTTTTTTATATTTAAAAAAAACTCTTCTTTTCTATAAAAAAATCAAATCTTTCTTTATATAAAAATCAAACCTTTCTTTAAATAAAAATCAAACCTTTTCTACCATAAAAATATAATCTTTTCTATAATAAAAACTTAGCTTTCATAAAATAAAAATCCTAACTTTCATAAGTAAAAATCATAATTTTCAGGACATAAAAACCGTAACTTTATTATCATAAAAATCACAACTTCATAATCATCAAAATCTATACTTCATTACCATCAAAATATATATTTTTATTATCATCAAAATCTATATTTTTATATAAATAAATGAAGATAAAATTAAAATCTCACTGTTAATCGGAGGAGGAGGCATTGATGATAGCGCGGGGGAGAGGGGGTGGGTAGGTCGGAGGCATTGATGATAGCGCGGGGGAGAGGGGGTGGGTAGGTCGGAGGACCATTAGCGGAGGCGCTGCGGTAGGGGGATTGAGGGTTCGATTTGGCGTTAGGGCTTGGGGAGGGTTCCTTTGCGCGAGGCCTGGGTGGAGGGAGGGGCGTCGGAGATAGGGAAGGCGGCGGTGCTGTCGGCGGCGAACCGTGGAGGGTGGCATGACGCGGTGGAGGGTTCAGTGGTGGATGGAAAAGGGGAAACGGGGTTTCCCATAATCAATTTTTTTGTCTTGTTTAAAACGAGATGGAGGCGGGTCTGTAGTGAGTGGAACTTGGGCTAGAGAAAGTTAGGGTTGTATATATTTATTTATATTTTTAATTCTTTTAAATTCCCCAAAAACAACTTTTTATTTCTACCTCCAAATGAGACCCACCGTTTGTCACCCATAGCGTATTACCCCCATCCCGAACACAACGCGATATGTCCGGTAAGCCGATTCGACCGTTACGATCAATTTCCATCAAAATCAAAATCAAAATATATATATTATATATATTGAATTTGAACACACATTTCAATTTACTGGGGCCACATACTGACTCCAAAAATTCCAGAAAAATAAATCTAGGTATGTTTTAATGATACAGTCCTAACAAAACTAACTTCGTCAAATTCGGAGACCGTTTGAAAAACGGGCATTTTCCAGTCGATTAAATTCAAACTGAAAGTTCCAAACACGTTTTATTCCACCACGCTCATATATTAATTCCAAAAATTATGAGTTTTGGAATCAAGCAATAATTTGACATTCCGGATCCAACAAAAGTGGTCTCATCGAAAATGGAGGTCGTTTGCAAAATCACTATTTTTATGGGTTATATTTCCATAGCGACTGTTCTGAATTTTCAACTGGGCATAACTTTTTAATCTCGCTATGAAATTTTAATTTTTCAGTTTCATTGGAAAGATATTTTCAAACAGATTCAAATATTTTTGGTTTCACCAAAATCCGGTTTATTTTGAATCATGTACATTCATTTGAAATTTGAAATCAAAATTTCAAATTACCGCGCCATTTTCAATTCCTTTTATAATTAAAATAAATATTTATATTCTAATTTTGATTTAAATGAATTTATACGTTCTAATTCTATTCAAAATAAATTTATCGTCATTATTATTTAAAATATCCAAAATTCATTAAAATTGCCAAAATAAAATTTTTAAATTGGTTCTGATTTTCTGGGTTGTTACAAGTCAGAAACGGGATAAGGGAACGCAGGGAGTGCACACATTTCTTTCTAGCTAGAAGTGGTGTCATGGTATGGAGCCCAGACATTTTTACTTTTATGTATGATGGATTACGAGGCCTCAGATATATTGGTTGATAGTGGCCAATTGATAGGTCCAATAGGACCGGGAAACGTGTGATCAGGCATAACTAATCCACTAAGGTATATTTGTGGACTGGTCCTGCAGGATCCAAGGGTTCACTGCGGGGGATCATGAGACATTTGTTAGAGTGTCTCAAATCGGTAAGGAGATCATCCCTAGCCTTGACTCATGATGGAAACCCAATTTTCAGTACGACATTACGGATTTGATTGTAAACCTATATATGGCGACATAGTAGGATGGGGTAATATGCCGTATAGGATTGATACATTTATTTTGAAAGTGTTTTAAAATTGACTAGACACTAATAATAATATTAAATATTATTTCATACGTATCAAGCATGTTTGATCATTATAAGGTAAAACTCTATCCTCAGGTTTGCGTTGCATTATGTTATGGGACTTGAGTCTTATAATGATTTCATTTTTCTAAAAAGCATTGCAATGTTTTAAAAGATTTACTTATTTTATGCACTGGCAATCCAATGGAGTAAACTCGTTCTGCGTTAGTGGTGTGGTCCTGTGATTAGCCTTATTATTAGATAAGTTAAGTTAGATTTCTCATACCAGTCCCATGGCTGACTCGTAGTTTGTTTCACTTGCAAACTCGGGTGCCCTTATTTTCCACACGGGAAGTCGAGTGGCTTGTTTTGCAGATATTTATTGTTTGAGCAGGACTCCGGATTGAAACTTAAAGCTATCCAGAGCATTGATAGTCTTTCGCTATGTTAGTTTATTAGTTCCGCTACATTGTATTAAATCTATTGTAGATTAATCTTCCGCTGTATTATTATTTCGATGTACTCTGATATTCTGTACTCTAATGTTACATTATTATGATGTAATAAAAGTCTTCTGTTATTTGTTCTGATGTCTTGTATGCCCAGAGTTAGTGCATTCAAAGATTTCCAACTTTTGGATCAGACCTGTATGGTTTATGGTCGATTCAAAGGGCGGGGATTTTTGGGTCACTACACGTGGTATCAGAGCTTTGGTTAATTCAAATCTTTGGGGTTCAACTTGTTAGAACTGAACAAAAGACTCATCAGAGGTAGGATTAGTATTATCCTATAGAAGAATACTCATTAGATATAGGATCAGTAGTATCCTAGAATGAGAAAACTCGTTAGAGATGGGGTTAGTAATGCCCTAGAATGAGTTGAGAGTGACAAGTTTATAATTAACGTATTTGTGATTATATAATCCGATCTTAGAAAATATGATTTTTGAACATATAACTGTTATATATATTTGAAAAGCTAAGCAACTAATTGATTGATGATTGTGTTGTGTGATTATTAGTTCAACTAATAAAATTATTGAAACCAATAAAAGAATGAAAATTGAATTGGTTAGTTATACAACTTTCAGCTCCGTTCCTTTTATAGGACGAAATTTTTTTAAGTGGGGGAGATTGTAACAACCCGAAAAATCAGAATCAATTTAAAATTTTTATTTTAAGAAATTTTAACAGAAAATGTGTCAGAATTTAAAAATTCCATTTTAAAATTAAATTATTGAATTTAAAACGATTTTTATATATAAACTTTATGATGTTATTAATAAATGATTTCAAATTTATTTCTAATAAACAATTTATAATTAGATAAATGGTGATTTATATTGAATTGTTTATGAATAATTGCATGAATGAATACCCAAAATAGTTAATTTTGATTTGACTGTGTAAATCAATTTATGATTTGAGATTGTAAGTTTGAATTAGGATTTGAATGTAGAAATTTATACTTGAATTTCTAATTTGTTTAATTTAATTTTTTCTTGAAAGGTTGAATTAAATTTTAAGATTAAATAATTAAATTTATATTCTAGTTTAAAGTTTAAGTTTGTTGATTGTAAGATTACATTTATTCATGGAAAACTTAAATCCTAAGATTTAAATGTATAACTCATGTAGGCACTTGTTAAATGCACATTCTAAATATATAAAGAGGAAAAAATAACTTTAAAATATTTCCTTAATTAGAAGTTAATAGCAAGGATGTTATCCTTTAATTCCAACAATCTTTTAACTACATGCCAAGGAAAAAAATGCCTTAGGAACTTTAATAAAAATTATTTATTTATATTGAAAATAATGTGTAGGTTCTAAATGAAATAAATTCTGACAATATATATATATATATATATGTGTGTGTGTGTGTGTGTGCGTATGTATGTGTGTGTGTGTGTGTGTGTGTGTGTGTGTATATCTTTTGCTATCCTCTTAAATATTTCCCCTGCCAATTCAAAATGTAACTTTTAGGAATTCAAAACATGGATTACATGTTCAAACCTTCATTAATTAGTTAATTTTGAAATATGAGTAGTTGCATCCATTTTTAGTGCCTTCTTCTATTTGTTATTTCCTTAATAACTACACCATTCCTCTCCATCAAGATTGATGCATTCATTTTATTTGTCCTTTCCTATATATTTACCATATTTCCTTCTTCTCCTTTTCTTTTCCATTTCTACCTCACGCAGCTTCTCCTTTATTATAAAGTAACGCTTTCCCATTTAGTTATTTTTAGAGATAATAAACCATGCATTAATTACATTCCCGTTTTCTCTTTTCCTTTTTTTTTTGTTTTCCAACATTTTTTTTTCTTTCCTTCAAATCAACTATATGTATATATATATATATATATATATATATATATATATATCTTCTATTTATTCTTTCTTGCAACTAAATAGGTTCCTTAAATTATGATATTTAATATTGTGTGTTTTCAAATTTACAAAGTTGCACAACTTAAACATTAGATAAAATAAATCAAGCATTTAATTTGTTTGTAAATAAAAAGAGGCATACGGGGAAAATAATTTGTGCATTTATTCTCTACTCTCTTTCCTCTTCTATTTATCATTCAAATTCATTTTTAGATACAAAACAATTCCCTTTATTCCCCCTTTTGTTTTCTCTTCTCTTTATATTTACAATCTTCAGACCTCATAAATAATAAATAAAAATATTAATTAAATAAAGGAATAATAATAATAAATTAGCTCCACTATAAAATGTCCTAAACTCCCCTTAACCTAAAGCAAACATCATTTATACAACAGCCCCTTCTCCATTTCAAAACCCTAAATTTAGAGCTTCTAAAATCAAAAATCAAATCCAGTACTCCACTAAAAATCATGGGATAAATATATATGTGATCCTTATAGCTTACTCTTCAATTTGGTATGAGTATGGGAGAGGTTCAAGAATATTTTGTATGCTGCGTTTTTCTAGTGTATGGTTTATGTAAGCTAGAGTTGGAGATTGATGGTATTCGAATTGAAGAGGAGAAGAGGAGAAGAAGAATGGTGTTTACGGTTTGTGTTTTCGTTGAGAAATAAAATAGGAAGAAAGGAATCGTTTGGATCATGGCGGAGTCTACTTCATTGTAGAAGCGACCAAGGGAATTTAGATTGATCTGAAATTTTTGGGAAAATCCATAGCACTATGAGAATTCTTTTTTTAATAATTAATATTAATTAATTATGATCGTGTTTAGAAATTTCTACAAATACGCTATTAAATTCAGTTTGATGTTATACGCGATTTGATTTGGATTGATTGATGCTGTTTGTTATGATCTGTTTGATTAAATTGTATATATTGGAATTATGGAGATTTGTCAACAAAAATAAAAATGTCATTTTTGTTGAATTAGAATTGTCAAAATAAAAATGTCATTTTTGTTGAATTAGAATTTTCAAAATAAAATGTCATTTTTGTTGAATTAGAATTGACAAAATAAAGTATCATTTTTGTTAAAATAGATTTGTATGAAAACAAAAATATCATTTTTGTTAAAATAGATTTGTATGAAAAAAAAATATCATTTTGTTGAAATAGATTGGTATGAAAACAAAATTATGATTTTTGTTAAAATAGATTTGTATGGAAACAAAAATATCATTTTATTGAAATAGATTTGTATGGAAACAAAATTATCATTTTGTTGAAATAGATTTGTATGAAAACTAAAATATCATTTTTGTTGAAATAGATTTGTATGAAAATAAAAATATCATTTTCTTAAAATAGATTTGTATGAAAACAAAAATATCATTTTGTTGAAATAGATTTGTATGAAAACAAAAAAATCATTTTGTTGAAATAGATTTGTATGAAAACAAAAATATCATTTTGTTAAAATAGATTTGTATGAAAACAAAAATATCATTTTTGTTAAAATAGATTTGTATGGAAACAAAAATAATGTTTTGTTGAAATAGATTTGTATGAAAACAAAAATATCATTTTTGTTGAAATAGAATGGTCAAAACAAAAGTGTCATTTTTGTTGAAATAGAATTGTCAACAAAATAAAGTTATCATTTTTATTCATTTTGTTGAAATAGAATTGTCAACAAAATAAAGTTATCATTTTTATTCATTTTGTTGAAATAGAATTGTCAACAAAATAAAGTTATCATTTTTATTCATTTTGTTGAAATAGAATTGTCAACATTTTGTTGAAATAGAATTGTCAATAAAATAAAGTTATCATTTTTATTCATTTTGTTGAAATAGAATTATCAATAAAATAAAGATATCATTTTTATTTGTTTTGTTGAAATAGAATTGTCAACAAAATAAAGTTATCATTTTTATTTGTTCTGTTGAATTAGAATTGTCAACAAAATAAATGTCAATAAAATAAAAATATTACTTTTATTTGTTATGTTAAAAATAGATTTGTAAACAAATAAAAGTAGTCATTTTATTTGTTATGTTAATGTAAGAATTTGTATACACACAAAAATATCATTTTATGTTACATGTTAATGTGGGGATTCGTATACAACATTAAAATATCACTTTTATTGGCTATGTTAAAAATAGATTGTATACAAAATAAAAATGGATATTTTTATGTGTCATGTTATACATTAGAATTTGTATACAAAATAAAAATGGACATTTTTATGTGTCATGTTGTACATTAGAATTTGTATACAAAATAAAAATGGACATTTTTTATGTGTCATGTTATACATTTGAATTTATGTACAAAATAAAAATAGACATTTTTATGTGTCATGTTATACATTAGAATTTATATATACAAAATAAAAATAGACATTTTTATGTGTCATGTTATACATTTGAATTTGTATACAAAATAAAAATAGACATTTTTATGTGTCATGTTATACATTAGAATTTGTATACAAAATAAAAATGGACATTCTTTATGTGTCATGTTATACATTAAAATTTGTATACGAATTAAAATAGACATTTTTATGTGTATACAAAATAAAAATAGACATTTTTATGTGCCATGTTATGCATTAATATTTGTATACAAAATAAAAATAGACATTTTTATGTGTCATGGTATACATTAGAATTCGTATACGAATTAAAACAGACATTTTTGTGTGTCATATTATACATTAGAATTTGTATACGAATTAAAATGAACATTTTTAAGTGACATGTTATACATTAGAATTTGTATACAAAATAAAAATAGGCATTTTTATTTATCATGTTATACATTGAAATTTTACACAAATAAAAATATTTCTTTTTATTTGTTAAGTTAAAAATAGAAATTGCATACAAATAATGTTAATAAATTAACTTTTACTTGTTATTAGAGATGTAGAAAATGTAATATAAATAAATTACCTTTTTATATTGTCATTAGAACGTTGGAAACAATGTATGCAAATAAAATACATGTTTATTTGACATTAGAAACATGTAGTGAAATGTATGCAAATAAAAATATATTTTTGTTTGACATTAGAAACACGTAGTGAAATGTATGCAAATAAAATACATTTTTATTTGACATTAGGAATATGTAGTGAAGTCATGCAAATAAAATACATTTTTTATTTGACATTAGAAAACATGTAGAAAGGTTAGACAAATAAAATATCTTTTTATTTGACATTAGAAAACATTGAATGTATGCAAACAAAAATCTCTTTTTATTCATTATTAGAAAATATAGGAATTTGTTTGCAAATACGATATGTCTTTTTAATTATCATTAGAAACATTTAAATGGTTATGCAAAATAAAACATTCTTTTATTTGGCATGTTAAACACGTTAGTGGGATCGTCGAAGGATTTATATATATATATATATAATCATATAAATATAAATTAAAATTAAAACAATAGCGCGCAGTAGTTCGCATTTTAGAATCATAATTTTAAACAATTATAACGAAAGATCCGACCGTTGGAGATTCAAGTTATTAAAATGAATTGGTTCTTGAAGAATAAGAATCGAATTTTGAATTTGGAGATGAGGATCATTGATTTGAGAAATAAATCAATTAATGGAATTAGAGTTGAGATAAAAATTTGGCTTAGTAAAAGCGAATAATGGGATAGGAAAATAAATTGATTGGAGATCAATTGGAAATGTTTGGATATATGCTGGTTTGATAGTAGATGGTAGAGATGGAGTTGAATGCCCAATAGAGAAGGTACACGTTTATATACGAGTATGAGATTTTTTTTATGAGTCGGTTTGGGAAAGCCGTTTGGCTGTTTGATTATCTTTTGGATTGGAGAAGGCCCAGAGTGGCAAGATGTAGTAATACCAAATGAGCTGTGCAGAGGAGATACTGGCAAAATTCACCGAAAATTTAGCTGTTAGGAAATTTTCAGAATTTCTGAAAGTATTCGTTAATAAGGAGGAATTAAGATTTTAATTGAAATTAATCAGTTCAGTTGAAGCTGAAATTATGAAGTAAACCAAAAAGATTTTTAATCAATTTATAACAAAGGTTGTAGCATTTTCCCTATCTTAGCAATTTCGAGGACGAAATTATTTTAAAGGGGAAGGAATGTAACGTCCCGCATTTTTATCGGGTCGTATTTGAATATTTAAATCTGTTTAAATATTGAAATCGTAATATAAATGGATTTATATAAACGAAGTTGAACGTATAAAAATATATATTAAATATAATCGAGCCCGTAATATCGCTAAAGTTTGTAATTTAACGTTCTGCACTTCAACGGAGTGTACATGACCCGTTATCAGTCGGATTTCTACGAAACAAGAAACATTGGAATCAGTTGAACTGTATTTTTCTAATGGAGGTGAAAAATCGAATTTCTGAATTATATATTGCAAGATATATCCAAATCAAATATTCAAATAGTCGATGTAAAAGCGTCTATCGACCGTAACGGTTTATTTGATATAACTAGATACCGGTCGCAAATTTGAACAAGGTTATTTTGAGACATAGTGATAATTTAATTTTTAGAATTTTACTGTAATTTTTAATAAATTAAATACGCAACTTTATATTTAAAGTATTTTGCACCCTGTATCGATATTTCGGAGGTTCAAAATATAAGTCAACCTATCGATATTATTATATTTTTGGGATCGTGACACCGAGCTCATCACAGTGGTATTTTTATTTGTGTCAGTAGCGGCCCATTCGTGAACAAAACCATAAAAACGTGAACAAATATATGTAGCTACACTTTGCAAGACACGGAATTCTTTTCACAAACACGTACGCATCAAATACTGTGTTATTTCCTTGGTCCTTAAGTATTGTCCTGTATATATTTTATATATATTCTCATCTACGCTGCTGTAGAGTCTCAAGGCTTAAGAAATGGCACATGCCTAAGGAGATAGCATACAGAGTACATCCTATTACTTCGAAATTAAGGAATTGATATTATATCACTTGGTTTCCCATCACTACACGTTCTCCCTGTACACTTTCCTTAGCCCCAAGGTAAACCTATTTACTTAATAATAAAGAAAAACAAACACTGTATGTGTTTATACTTTTCACGCAACAGGCCCTTTCCAATCAGGCATACCGCTATTACTAGTTACTAGCCTCAACGTGGAAAGACAAGTATAGAAGAACAATACTGAAACCAGTAAATAAATATGAACAGACTAAAATAGCATCTACAATATATCCATAACCCTACTCCTAACTCCTAGCCTACGTTGAAGACTCACCCTATGCTGTACTAACTAAAAACTACACCCTATGATCCTATAAGACCATCACCCTAACACTTAAGGATTAAGTAAGCTTGCGTATAAATATATCATAGAGTACCCATCTCCTTTCCGAAAAGATGTCGCCATTAATAAATAACCGGAAGATTTGATATATAAAAACAAGGTGGGGAGATTCTTAAACAAAGCGAGAAGGCTCAGTTTACAAGATCGTTTCGTGAACGTGAATGGAATACTAAAGTGAGTGGGTTGCATGGGGTTGAGCAGCGATGGGGTAAAGGAAAGGAGAGATGTAATGGTTGATGGTGCGACTGGAAGCATGCATGCGGATTTGTGTGTATATGGGAGGCCTTAGTGAATGGATGAAGTGCGGAGCGGCATCAGTTGTATTTCATGTGGTGGTGAGAAGTCATAAGCATGTATACATGCGGGGATGAAACCATGGCGTTGCTGTAAGTGTGCTGATTTGAAGTGGTGATGTCATTAGCCGAATCCAGCGAGCTGAGGTGGATCTAAGGGCTGATAGTTACGGCGTTGGTAGGGAGGAAGAGGGCGTGTCATAATGGAGCAGTACATTGAAGAAGTTACGTTTGCAAACTAAAGGGGGGGGGGGACTGAGTGGATATATTTGGAGTAAGTGGATCTGGAGCAGCATTTTTCTTGTATTGAAACAAAGTAAAGTTAGGTGGTCAGTGACTAAGGGGCGGTTTGCAGGTGCAGCGATCATCGGGTAGTTCGGTTGTGAGTGGAGGTGATCCGGCAAGTACAGGAGTTGCTCAACGGTGGGGGAAGCTTGTGGTTTGCTGAGAAGGACGTGAGGAGGAGAGAACTGGTAGGTGTGTAGATGATGCAACTAATGAAGACTTGTAGTTTGAGGAAGGAGGAGCTGTTCGCAGGGATTATGGAAAGTATAGGAGCTGTTCACTATTGGGAGAGTTGAAATTATTGATCGTGGAAGATTTACGGCAGAGAGGTGTTGAGGACTATGCTTGGATATAAGCATGCCAACGTGGAGTCCAAGGTTGAGGTTCACGGTGCGGAAATAGATACCAACATGGATAGTAGATAAAATGTTAACAGAAGAAATGTTGAGTTTGTGAAAACGTGGTAGGATCTGAAGCATGGCTTTTGAGCGTCATGAAGAAGTAGCGGGAGTCCTAAGTATTGACTGCGAGGAAGTGTGTACGTGTGCCATTTGATGGGCGTAAGTAGGGTCCATTACGGTTTCTGGAAAAATAAATGAAGCGTTAGTCTTGGATAGCAAACGCGAGATATAAGGATGGGTTAGCATGGTGAGAAGGAAATTGGTGGAGCTTTGGGGAGGTCGAGAATTTATCGAACAACCGACGATCGGGGTTATCGAGTGTTTTGATTTCTACAGGAGAACCGCATGGCTTAAGAATTTGACGAAAGTGGATACGTTATACGAGAGGAGCAGGTATTTTACTAAGAAGAAGGGTGAAGTAGCAGCACACGCATGGTCAGAAAAGGAAAGAAAAAGGTATAATTGGCGTAATAGTGGAATAGTATGCGGACGAGCTGTTCTTCTTGGTTTTGGAGGAGCGACTTTTAACGGGCGCGGATCCGAATTGACGCAAATCGTTATTTAATGGTTAAGGGGCCAAGGTGAGTAAATTCACTCACTCTGATCTATTTAAAATATTTTAATTATATTTTAATATTTGGTTGAATGATGTGTGATGGTCGTTTAGGTAGATTTCAATTAAATTGGTTGAAATATACATATCGTTGCATATGTACACATCACGGATTGGATACAGATCCTATCGATTATAATATTCCCTAGTAAGAATCAATGTAAATTGTTTGACTAACATCTGGGGATGCGGGAAACCGGTTGAAGGAATCCAACCAGATTCCTCATTAGTTATATGTACTGTTTGTTTTGTATATGCACTGTTTGAACCATGTTGAATGAAAATTCAGTGTTAGATTAATTTAATTAATAGACGATATCGATAAGAAAATGGCAGCAGTCGACCGTAAACCAATTGTTTTGTTAAGGAGTTGATTGGCCGTCAGGCAAATGAACGAAGTTAATTATAAAAATTATATTTTTATAATTAAAAAGAATATTTAAATTTATAATAGAAGTTCTATTATAAACCAGTATTTTATAGTTTATTTTATAAAGTAAATATAAACGATTATTTGACATTTAAATAAGTTATTAAAATATAATTATCCTGCAAGTGAATAGTTCAGATAATTAATTTAAAGCAAAAAGTTAAGAAATATTATTAGATTAATTATATTAATCTAATGGTAAGAAGTAATTAAAATCAGTTAACGAATTTACTGATGGAATGAAGTTGATTTAAATCAACTGTTTAATTGTAAAATGATTATTAGATTAAATGGGTCCTTGTAAAGAAGTTATAAATAGAATTGTGAAATGAAGTTAAACGAAGAGTTAATGTTTAAAATAAATAAAGCATAAACGACGGAGATTTCAAAGTATGAATATGGTGTTATAAAACCATATTCCAAAATAAAACAAGGAAATATGATTTGATGTATATTATAAGCAATAAGGAGTTTAGAGTTACGGACTATATCTATTCTAAGATAAGAACGTTGTCGATCAATGTTTGAGAGGTAAATAAAATACCCCAACTTGAATGGCTTCACTATTATCGAGGAACGATATCAGTTTGTAACGGAAAGAGATGTCAAGATTAGTATAAAGGGAATATGGCAGCGTATTGCAAGTCTTAGAACTATAGCGATAAAATAAACGCTGTTGACTAGGCTTAAGCGTGACTATTATGTCAAGATTAGTTATAAAAAGAATATTACAGCGTATGACAAGTTTTGAACTGTAACGATAAATTAACGCTGTTAACCAAACTTAAGCGTGATTTTTATATATAGCAACACTTCCTAGGAAATGAAAACAGTTTGTTTTGAAACCCACTTATTCGAAAGTAATAAGTAACGATGTTTGTCGAAAGAAAATATAAGAATAAGTTTAGAAAGAGAAATTGGAGAATCGTGTCAGAAAACGATGGCTGCATTTCGATGTTCGAAATGTAATTAGAATTAAACCATTAGGATTTGGAACTAGGATTCGACGATGTCGAATGTATTAAAAGTAAATTATTTTTAGGAATTATAATCTGATAGGAAAATTAACATTTAGTTTTAAACAAATAAATGTTGATAGGATAGGAATCAGTATTTAGTTATAAACTTGATATTTATTTGATAAGAAGTTGACCTAGAAACAGAGTTTATAAGTGGAATAGGAATATAAAAGTAGGAAAGAGTCTTCGGTAAACAGGATAAGGGGAATTATTGCGTGAATAAAGAGTTATATGATAAAGATTTCCAGATTTCTATAATAAGGGATGGTATTCACATTTCAAAGTGAATGAGGTTTTAAAAGTGAACATTGGGCAGATTAAAAGTTAAAATGAAATTGGAAATATTTTCCAATGTAAATAGGGTAGATTATCCAAGTGTAGAAAATAAAGAACGTGAAAAGAATGGAAATGTTTCGAACGTTAATAACGTATGTTTTCTGAAACATGAAAGAATAAGAGTTTATAATAACTAATAATGTTTTCCAAGAAGTATAAAAAGGCTAAAACGGGATTTGAGAAATATCTGGTAAGATATGGGAATTCGAATAATAAGAACAAATGTTAAATAAAAAGTACCCGTGTTTACGTGATGTCTTGTTTAACGTTTGAATGAAATGTTTGTTTTTACTTCGATAGTTAAATAACCGACTATCGAAGTGTTTGACCATCGTTGTCAATACGGAGAGACCGATTGGATTTATTATCCGAAAACCACTCCGTATACGCATAAGTGCTGCGAATTAGATATGTTGAAGATAATTGAAGACGAAGTTAAATGCAAGGGTCGTCCAGTTCTAGAATGGTGTTTTTGTTTGTCCAGTCCCAGGACAACTTGTATGGACGAATGTCTGACAGAGTATTTCCAACGGTCACGCCGTTGATTTTTATGAATATACCAAGTTGGTGGGGAGATGGTAACTTCTCTTTATTCTACACCTAGTGTGCATTTGTGTAATCAATGTGTGATTACAGATTTGACGATGTGACATTCAAAGTGAAGGGTGATTAGATGTTCTGAAGATAGACGTAGCCTCTAGCCTTACAACCAGGAAGTAACAAAAGTTGGGCTAGGCAGCATTGCTAGTTGGGTCATCCTCAAGCAGGGTGTATTGTCACCGATCTAGAGAAAATTCATATTTATACTTCTTTTCGATTCTGTATCTTCGGATGACGGTTGGAAGGCCTACAACCGTGGTGGCAATATATTCGATACACTCAAGCTAAATGATTGTTCGGTCATGTGTGGCCGGGTTGCAAGACGTTCTTGTTGAATCCAGGTGTATCCCCTCTAGAGTACACTGTTCGGAAGGTGCTCCTATACCTTGTCTGTTGGAATCCATTTTCCAATAAGTGCCCTGCGGTTTTTGAGTTTATACTATATATATGTGGAGCGTGAGATGCAAGCGTTCTACTATTTGGATATTTATTTGCTTAGACGTTATCATAATATCACTGGATTTTGATATCAAACTGTTTGGGTCATAGTAAGGTAAAAGTCGTCCATGTTTATGTGTGGGCTGGTCTTACTATTATCCTTTTGTTTCAAAAGGATTTTTTTAAAGTTAAACAGTATGGTTGGAATTTATTCACACCAGTCCCATGACTGACCCAGAGTTTATTTTGTTTGTTTTCCCTAAACTCTTGGGTGCCCAAATTTGTACGGGCAGTCAAGTGTTTCAGGCTTTTACATATATATTTGGAGGAGCTCAAAAAGTAGGAGACTTCACCACTAGTTATGTAGAAATTATTTCCGCTGTGATGTATATGAGTTATACTCTGATATGGTATGTATATATATATATATACACAAATTCAGAATTGTATTTCAAAGTTATGTTATAATAAATATATTCATCCCGTTGTGAGTTTCGTATTTACTATGAATTAGTCCAGTTGTGATCTTCTTCTTCTATTTTATTAGTTCTATCTTTTCTATCTCACCCTCTAAATTCTTTCTATTAATGACCTGAATTTTCGTGTATTTTGAGTTGAATGTGTAGAATATTAGTCAGCTCAAATTGGTATGGATTTTCCGGCCATCACAGTTGGTATCAAAGCTGAAGGTTAAGTGATTACCTTGGCTCGGTGGCGTAACTCAATAGAGATCGGGTTAGTAATACCCTAGATTGTAACACCCCACCTCCGCTAGGGTCACTCACAAAGGGAATGCACTAGGTTTGGTGAAGCATTATCGAGGTAAACATGCACAGAAATATTACAAGACAGAACATATATATAAAACAGCGGAAGTAAAACAAATTTCATTACCTTATAAAATAAGGTCTAAAGCCTTTTACATCAGAATACATCAAAACCTGTCTTGCAATAGTAAAGAAGCATAAAACCTTTTCATAAATTATTCCCCAAAATAAAGCGGTGAAGCAGCCATAGCCAAGAGAAGACCAAGCTATACATGATGACCTTCAAGCATAAGAGGTCTGAACTAAACAACATTATTTCCTCCCTGAAAACCTAGGGGGAAACGGAAGACAAAGAGGCGAAAGAAAACGGGGTCAGTCATAAAGACTGGTAAGTCCTATCTACTTCCAATATAAAAACAGGTAAAGGTAACATGACATGCATAAACTGAAAGTAAACATAAGGATGATGGCAAGATAGATAAGCTAAACCAAGATAACTGGATGAACTACTGTAGCAAGATAAACTAAGGTATCATGATAAACTACAGTGTTAAGATAAATCAAGGTATCACATTGTTAGGTTTCTATCAAGTATACTATCCCAAGGTATCTATCATGTATAACATCCCACGGTATTTATCATGTATATTTGCTCTGCATCTCTCGTATTAGTATCCTAACCCGCGTCATGTGTTAACTACGAATGCCCCTTGCCCAATGTCATGTAATGGTCCATGTCAACCTAATATATAGCATATGTAGGTTTTCCTAACTCGTATGTTTCTTTCCATGTATAAGTTCAGTCCTTTGCCGTAGGCCGTACGGGCTTTCCCATGTAAACGTTTTATCCTTGAGGTTATTTTGGACTGCTACCCTTGATCTGGTTATGTTTTCTTACCATGAATTATCGCGTGTTCACTTAGGAATTATGTCACCTAGGACCACTAGGGATTATACTACCTAATGAACGTTTCCGTGTCTCGGTTTGGGTTCAGCCACCTAGGGCCACTAGGGATTATGCCACCCGTCAACCGCGCCCTTTATCCCGCGTATGTATCGTGAATCGTTTTCCATGTTTAGACGCACATGTTCCTCAATGCGCCATCCGAGTTCCGTGCCAGGGTAAATCAAGAAATACGGAACTCGGTCGGGAGCTTTAAGTCGTCTGCCGGTGCAGATATCAAGGTCTATTTTTGTGCCCGTGGCTATGGTCCCACGTGACCCCTCCCTCAACTACTGAAAGGCAATCCAATAAAAATCATGTATGAGAACTACATCCCGGCCCCACTATAGCCCCACTTTCTTATGGGCCAACCTCACCCATGACTCGATAGCAAGAACATGGTCTGTTGGGAGTTCTCTGCCTTTCCGTTCGTACACGATTGACTAAAGATGGTAGGTAGTCGGCGACGTGCTATCCAGGGCAAAATCAAGTATCGTCGACTCCACGCTAATCCATCCCAGTCTTTAGGTCGCTCACATAGCGACCAAGGCATACTCTTGGCTCTTCTATCGCAGACCTTAACCTCTATGAGGCCGGGTTTCATGGACCACCTGCCACCTCATAGAGGGATACCAATAGTACCCTCACGTCCCCCGAAGCTACCGCTTCGTCACCCAGTTCATTGGAGCCTTCATCCAAGTCGGATAATTTGCTCCTCCTCGTGTGTTTAAGCGATGACCTACCGTATTGGGTTACTCCTCTATCTATGAACTGATCCAAATCTCTTGACTAAGAATTATTACTTAGTTTCCCAAACTAAGGTTTTCCACTTAGTCTCCTTTCTCGTTATCCTTGTTAATCCCGGTTTTCCACCTAGTCCCCTGAACTAGGGTTTTGTCTGATGGGTTAAGTATTGTCATTTAAGTTCATGACTTAACTTGCCTTCGAATCATGTCAAGATTTGGCTAAGTATTCAAGTCCAAGACCTAGCCCTACAAGTTGATTAAGTATACCAAGAAGCTCATGACTTAACCCTATTCAATCCTCAAGTCAAATTGGTTAAGTATTTGTTTATCTTGACCCTATCAGATTATCGTGTTAGATTGGTTAAGCATAGATTATCTTAACCTCATCGGATTATCGAGTCGGATTGGTTAAGTATAGGTTAACTTAACCCCATCCACTAATCGTATTAGAATGGTTAAGTATATTTAAACGGTTTTGTGACTTAACCCTATCAAGTTCTCATATTAGATTGGTTAAGTATGGTTGCTTAACCTCATCCAATCATCATGTATAATTGATTAAGTATAAGTTACTTAACCTCATTAAATTATCATGTTAAGTTGGTTAAGTATTGGTTACTTAACCACATTGAATTACCAAGTTTAGATTGGTTAAGTGTTTAACTTAACCCCATCGAATTACCGTGTTTAGATTAGTTAAGTGTAGGTTACTCAACCCCATCTAATTACCGTGTTTAGATTAGTTAAGTGTAGGTTACTTAACTCCATCTAATTACCGTGTTTAGATTAGTTAAGTGTAGGTTACTCAACCCCATCTAATTACCAAGTCAGATTAGTTAAGTGTAAATTACTTAACCCCATCCCCTAATCGTCTTGTATGGTTAAGTGTCATTAAGAAACCAAGCCCGGTCCCACTTAACCTACCCATTCGTGTCATATCGGTTAAGTGTCATTAGTCAAATTTACTTAACCTTATCATGTGGCATTAATTTAATTAATGCACCCTCAACCACTCACATTAGACCTTGTTGTGGTTACTAGTTAAGCCGGGCGGGTCCGTGTAGTTTTACACCACAACCTAGTCTAACCTCGGGTCTTAAGCGCGACATGACCAACTTCTCACATTGGATCCTATTGTTTGTAGCCACTAGTTAAGCCGGGCGGGTCCGGGTAGATTTATGCTACAAACTCAACCCAACCTCGAGTTGGCCACTTTCATGTTTTGTCTAGTGTCTTATTACACTTACAACCCACCCATGTCTAGTTCAAGTTCCATGTTTTCCCACGTGTCATGACCATATTTAAATGTATCATGAATGTCATGTTCTCATGTAAACCCCATGTCAAGTTTTTCATGTCATACCCACGTTTTTCCTATACTACCCAAATGTATTTCCAACCCAAGTGGAAACGAGTCACATAGTAGGGTATTATGCCAACATATTGGCCACAAACATGCATAGTATCATAAGGGAATTTGGCCACAAACATGCATAGTTTCATAAGGGAACTTGGCCACAAACTTGCATATTATCATAACGGGATTTGGCCATAAACATGCATAACATTCTAAGGTAATTTGGCCACAAATATGCATAAGCCCCAAAGTCGAGTCTTTGCCCATGTTTCACAAGTCAAGTGGTCCCCAAAGGTTCATGCTAACATTTCATAGATAAAGATTCAAACTTGCAAGATATACTAGGTTAAACATAACATGAATGGCATGATTAAGTCGCTACAACTTACCCCAAGGTCATAGATCATAGAAAAGGGGCAAATTTATGTTCACATAAGCTAGCATACTTATGTTTCATCGCATTTTATCCCATGTCACATTAGAACCACCGTTAGAATCTACAAGTAGCTAGAACTTACATAGCGAGGCTTAGGGAATGAGCATGATCCGTCTTGACGAAGAAAGGTGGCTCCTTTGTCGAAGAATCGTCATGGAATTTGCATAGCAACGTTGATCTCTCTTCGATTTGGTGTAGCAAGCGTGCACCTTTTGATTTGAATCCGATTTGAATGCATAGTCTCTAGGAATTGGAGATGGAGGCCATGATCACTCGGCATTTGGGCAGCACTTCGTGGCATGAGTGATTTGTGAGGGTTTAGGGTAGGCTTAGGGGTCTTTTTATAGAGATTAGGAATAGTTTAGGCCGTAGGATAAACCCTAGGATAGATCTGAACCCTCAAAAATCGTCACACGCCTCCAAAACCGAGCCAACATGACAAGCAGGTGCACCAGGTCGGAGTTCTACAGGGGGGGGTCGACCCAGGGGTCGACACCCATGTCGACCCCCTGGAGGGGGGGTCGACCCAGGGGTCGACACCCATGTCGACCCCCTGGAGGGGGGGTCGACCCAGGGGTCGACACCCTGTGTGTCTGGCGGGAATTTTCCCGCCTTCTCTTTTTGGGCTGAATTCAAATCTGTTTTCGGATTTGAATTTTCGTGAAACTTCGTGAGGCCATATCTCGGTCATACGGACTCCGATTTACGAAATTTCGGACTTTATTTAGCGTATTTTCCGAGACGAACGCAATGGCGCAACCCGTTTATCCTGATTCAGATTTTATAATTTAATTCTGCCTTGATTCTTGTCTTAACACGTTGTTTAAAATTCGGGTTGTTACATTCTCCCCTCCTTTAAGGATTTCGTCCCCGAAATCTCCAAGTTAGGAAGAACGCATCCTACCATCCATCATCCATCTACTCAAAACATCATCCACAGGTAACCATTGTCCTTAGACGACTACTAATGCTTTATGAACACAAGCAGAAAGTGTGTGTATATGTTCCTTAGCTAATGCTAATGATCAGGCCTGAATGATCTTTCTAATGCAAAATATGTTTAGTGCCATGAATCCAACATGTATGCAAATGGTCCTAGTCATATAAACACTATATGTGTGCACAACCATTCATCCACATGCAACATCCACATGGTAACATATTCAATTTCAACCATAAACAAGTACAAATACTCGTGCATATGCAACATGAAACGTGACCGCGTCAATCTAGTGTCTAATGTGTATTCGGGCATCCACGAGCAACCACTTGCAACCATTTGCAACCATATCAATCATAACATGTTTCAAATACATGTTTACATCCATAGGATTCTACCTAAGGTTCTCACGATAGGATCGAGGAGATAAACAAGGTAAACTCTCTATGGGGTTTGCAACAGAAACAGGACCGAGAAGAAATTCACCAAAAGATAACATGCGAGCAAACTCTACAGGAAAAACCAGGGATCAAGGATACACTCTTTAAAAAGAGGTACGATGCGCGTGTCTAGCCTTACGTCTTCTAAGTCGCGTTTCCTTGAGCTTAATTCCTCGGTGCCTTGACCATCTTTTTAACTCCATGATTTCGTAGATCCTTGATTCCTATTTCCAAGATATGAGTTAGAACTCATTTCATTGTCGCCTCTTATTCCACTTTCACTTATCCTTTCCCTAGTATACTTGGCTCAAACGTATCCACTTACTCATGCAAGCTCTCCAAAATTCACTAGGGAATTCTGGATCTCGTTTGCCGATGCCAATCCATGTTGCCAAGAGTACTTACTAGGGTGATTCCCATAACTCATGCATAAGCGAAACGAACCATCCGCCTTCGCGGCGAATTCTATTCGAACGGATTACCAACAACTGCATCCCGAGATTCTAGGTAACTAACCATGACAGAACCCAAAAGGTTACACGAGACTTCGAGGGTATCACCAAGGTGAGTCGAGAGTCTAACTACCCTCTTTCCAAAATCGAGAATGGCACCCCTTATTGGGTGACCACTTTATCCCTAGAATCCATCCGTAGCCGAGACATGTCATTCTCAAATCCAAACAAGTCATGAACAAATGGACCAACTCTCCAACCAGATTTTTGGGACAAAAACTGGGATCCTCTACCAGGCTAGTACTAAGGTGCAAAGACTCAACTATCCAAGCAGACTTAAATGATACGATGATCAAGACAAAGTCTGGACGGGATGATAGAAAAGAACGACTAAACCTTTACCAGAAACGGTACCATCTCTTTTAGGTACCCTAGAAATGGGAGCGTACAATTGCCCTCTCCGATGATCTTGTCCTTGTCCTCCTTGATGGACTAAGCCATACCAACAAGTTGCTTATCCTTACGTTCGTGTCCTTTATCCTTGCTCTTATTACCCTTCCTTGTAACACGGTAACAGGCCTCTCGAGAACCACCTCCATCTCACGAAAACACTTCGTAGCTAGACAAGGATTAGTCACAGTTAAAAATACCGTGACTACAGATGGATGAAAGAAAGGAAAAGAGATTCAATCAAGGAAACAAAGGATAGTGCTAATGGCTTTTGGGGAATAGCCTTTAAAAAAAACTTTTCTTGAAAAATGCTTCTTTTTAAACGGTTTTTCAAATAGTTTTCAGAAGGTTTTAAAAACTTTTGCCCAGTCTGGTAACCTTCTGCTCTGATACCAAATGTAACACCCCACCTCCGCTAGGGTCACTCACAAAGGGAATGCACTAGGTTTGGTGAAGCATTATCGAGGTAAACATGCACAGATATATTACAAGACAGAACATATATATAAAATAGCGGAATTAAAACAAATTTCATTACCTTATAAAATAAGGTCTAAAGCCTTTTACATCAGAATACATCAAAACCTGTCTTGCAATAGTAAAGAAGCATAAAACCTTTTCATAAATTATTCCCCAAAATAAAGCGGTGAAGCAGCCATAGCCAAGAGAAGACCAAGCTATACATGATGACCTTCAAGCATAAGAGGTCTGAACTAAACAACATTATTTCCTCCCTGAAAACCTAGGGGGAAACGGAAGACAAAGAGGCGAAAGAAAACGGGGTCCGTCATAAAGACTGGTAAGTCCTATCTACTTCCAGTATAAAAACAGGTAAAGGTAACATGACATGCATAAACTGAAAGTAAACATAAGGATGACGACAAGATAGATAAGCTAAACCAAGATAACTGGATGAACTATTGTAGCAAGATAAACTAAGGTATCATGATAAACTACAGTGTCAAGATAAATCAAGGTATCACATTGTTAGGTTTCTATCAAGTATACTATCCCAAGGTATCTATCATGTATAACATCCCACGGTATTTATCATGTATATTTGCTCTGCACCTCTCGTACTAGTATCCCAACCCGCGTCATGTGTTAACTACGAATGCCCCTTGCCCAATGTCATGTAATGGTCCATGTCAACCTAATATATAGCACATGTAGGTTTTCCCAACTCGTATGTTTCTTTCCATGTATAAGTTCAGTCCTTTGCCGTAGGCCGTGCGGGCTTTCCCATGTAAACGTTTTATCCTTGAGGTTATTTTGGACTGCTACCCTTGATCTGGTTATGATTTCTTACCATGAACTATCGCGTGTTCACTTAGGAATTATGTCACCTAGGACCACTAGGGATTATACTACCTAATGAACGTTTCTGTGTCTCGGTTTGGGTTCAGCAACCTAGGGCCACTAGGGATTATGCCACCCGTCAACCGAGCCCTTTATCCCGCGTATGTATCGTGAATCGTTTTCCATGTCTAGACGCACATGTTCCTCAATGCGCCATCCGAGTTCCGTGCCAGGGCAAATCAAGAAATACAGAACTTGGTTTGGAGCTAAGTCGTCTGCCGGTGCAGATATCAAGGTCTGTTTTTGTGCCCGTGGATATGGTCCCACGTGACCCCTCCCTCAACTACTGAAAGGCAATCCAAGAAAAAACATGTATGAGAACTACATCCCGGCCCCACTATAGCCCCACTTTCCTATGGGATAACCTCACCCATGACTCGATAGCAAGAACATGGTCTGTTAGGAGTTCTCTGCCTTTCCGTTCGTACACGATTGACTAAAGATGGTAGATAGTCGGCGACGTCCTATCCAGGGCAAAATCAAGTATCGTCGACTCCACGCTAATCCATCCCAGTCTTTAGGTCGCTCGCATAGCAACCAAGGCATGCTCTTAGCTCTTCTATCGCAGACCTTAACCTCTGTGAGGCCGGGTTTCATGGACCACCTGCCACCTCACAGAGGGATACCAAGAGTACCCTCACGTCCCCCGAAGCTACCGCTTCGTCACCTAGTTCGTTGGAGCCTTCATCCTAGTCGGATAATTTGCTCCTCCTCGTGTGTTTAAGCGATGACCTACCGTATCGGGTTACTCCTCTATTTGTGAACTGATCCAAATCTCTTGACTAAAAATTATTACTTAGTTTCCCAAACTAAGGTTTACCACTTAGTCTCCTTTCTCGTTATCCTTGTTAATCCCGGTTTTCCACCTAGTCCCATGAACTAGGGTTTTGTCTGATGGGCTAAGTATTGGCATTTAAGTTAATGACTTAACTTGCCTACGAATCATGTCAAGATTTGGCTAAGTATTCAAGTCCAAGACCTAGCCCTACAAGTTGGTTAAGTATACCAAGAAGCTCATGACTTAACCCTATTCAATCCTCAAGTCAAATTGGTTAAGTATTTGTTTATCTTGACCCTATCAGATTATCGTGTTAGATTGGTTAAGCATAGATTATCTTAACCTCATCGGATTATCGAGTCGGATTGGTTAAGTATAGGTTAACTTAACCCCATCCACTAATCGTATTAGAATGGTTAAGTATATTTAAACGGTCTTGTGACTTAACCCTATCAAGTTCTCATATTAGATTGGTTAAGTATGGTTGCTTAACCTCATCCAATCATCATGTATAATTGATTAAGTATAAGTTACTTAACCTCATTAAATTATCATGTTAAGTTGGTTAAGTATTGGTTACTTAACCACATTGAATTACCAAGTTTAGATTGGTTAAGTGTTTAACTTAACCCCATCGAATTACCGTGTTTAGATTAGTTAAGTGTAGGTTACTCAACCCCATCTAATTACCGTGTTTAGATTAGTTAAGTGTAGGTTACTTAACTCCATCTAATTACCGTGTTTAGATTAGTTAAGTGTAGGTTACTCAACCCCATCTAATTACCAAGTCAGATTAGTTAAGTGTAAATTACTTAACCCCATCCCCTAATCGTCTTGTATGGTTAAGTGTCATTAAGAAACCAAGCCCGGTCCCACTTAACCTACCCATTCGTGTCATATCGATTAAGTGTCATTAGTCAAATTTACTTAACCTTATCATGTGGCATTAATTTAATTAATGCACCCTCAACCACTCACATTAGACCTTGTTGTGGTTACTAGTTAAGCCGGGCGGGTCCGTGTAGTTTTACACCACAACCTAGTCTAACCTCGGGTCTTAAGCGCGACATGACCAACTTCTCACATTGGATCCTATTGTTTGTAGCCACTAGTTAAGCCGGGCGGGTCCGGGTAGATTTATGCTACAAACTCAACCCAACCTCGAGTTGGCCACTTTCATGTTTTGTCTAGTGTCTTATTACACTTACAACCCACCCATGTCTAGTTCAAGTTCCATGTTTTCCCACGTGTCATGACCATATTTAAATGTATCATGAATGTCATGTTCTCATGTAAACCCCATGTCAAGTTTTTCATGTCATACCCACGTTTTTCCTAAACTACCCAAACGTATTTCCAACCCAAGTGGAAACGAGTCACATAGTAGGGTATTATGCCAACATATTGGCCACAAACATGCATAGTATCATAAGGGAATTTGGCCACAAACATGCATAGTTTCATAAGGGAACTTGGCCACAAACTTGCATATTATCATAACGGGATTTGGCCATAAACATGCATAACATTCTAAGGTAATTTGGCCACAAATATGCATAAGCCCCAAAGTCGAGTCTTTGCCCATGTTTCACAAGTCAAGTGGTCCCCAAAGGTTCATGCTAACATTTCATAGATAAAGATTCAAACTTGCAAGATATACTAGGTTAAACATAACATGAATGGCATGATTAAGTCGCTACAACTTACCCCAAGGTCATAGATCATAGAAAAGGGGCAAATTTATGTTCACATAAGCTAGCATACTTATGTTTCATCGCATTTTATCCCATGTCACATTAGAACCACCGTTAGAATCTACAAGTAGCTAGAACTTACATAGCGAGGCTTAGGGAATGAGCATGATCCGTCTTGACGAAGAAAGGTGGCTCCTTTATCGAAGAATCGTCATGGAATTTGCGTAGCAACGTTGATCTCTCTTCGATTTGGTGTAGCAAGCGTGCACCTTTTGATTTGAATCCGATTTGAATGCATAGTCTCTAGGAATTGGAGATGGAGGCCATGATCACTCGGCATTTGGGCAGCACTTCGTGGCATGAGTGATTTGTGAGGGTTTAGGGTAGGCTTAGGGGTCTTTTTATAGAGATTAGGAATAGTTTAGGCCGTAGGATAAACCCTAGGATAGATCTGAACCCTCAAAAATCGTCACACGCCTCCAAAACCGAGCCAACATGACAAGCAGGTGCACCAGGTCGGAGTTCTACAGGGGGGGGGGGGGGTCGACCCAGGGGTCGACACCCATGTCGACCCCCTGGAGGGGGGGTCGACCCAGGGGTCGACACTCTGTGTGTCTGGCGGGAATTTTCCCGCCTTCTCTTTTTGGGCTGAATTCAAATCTGTTTTCGGATTTGAATTTTCGTGAAACTTCGCGAGGCCATATCTCGGTCATACGGACTCCGATTTACGAAATTTCGGACTCTATTTCGCGTATTTTTATGAGGCGAACGCAATGGCGCAACTTGTTTATCCTGATTCGGATTTTATAATTTAATTCTGCATTGATTCTTGTCTTAACACGTTGTTTAAAATTCGGGTTGTTACATAGATTGAGTATGAGTGTACATATATGAGCGCGTATTTGTGAATTAATATAAAAACTGTTTTATATTGTGTTGACTAGTCAGTCGAGTGGTTTATAAATTCTGGTCGAAACAGTAATGCAAACTGTGTCGATAAGTGTTTCTAAACTCTTGAACAGAGTAATTCGACACAGTATGTTTTGAAAGGAGGGTAAATGAAATAATTTTACCCAAGATATATTTCGATATAAAAAGGTGTATATATATTGAAATTATTATATATTGGGTATGTTGGTTGTAACTATAATCGACTAAGATTATAATGGAATTAAATGACCAATCAAGATTTGTATGAATATAATATATAACAATCAAATGAATTAAATATGAAATTTTAACCAGAATTTGAATTAAAATTCTGAAATAGGAAAAATGTTTGTAAATGAATTTTGAATTAAATATATGGAATTTTAAGATACTGGGGAAATTTCGAAATATTATCCAGGTGTCGAAAGGATATTTTGAAGAAATTTCGAAAATAAAGTGTTTGAAAATGAATTTTGGAAGTGATATAGTATTGAACTCACTTCGATTGCTGGGAAATAATTCTGATGATGACTACAGCGTCATCAGTGTTCATTTTCGAGGTTCTAAGTGACGGATTACTACCAAAAGATTTTGTTTTTAAAGTGTTTTGAGAAAACGAGTTGTTAGAAATTCAAATATTTTGAATTATACATGATTTCAAACTGATTTGAAATAAATCCCAGGAATTTGAATTCTGAAATAAAAATTGTAAAAGTTGAATTTAAGCGAAGATAACAAAACTGGACTGGATTTGGAACGGTCCAGAATGGAAATTGTAAAAGAGAAATATGGGAGATTCAAGTTATTAAAATGAATTGGTTCTTTAAGAATAAGAATCGAATTTTGAATTTGGAGATGAGGATCACTGATTTGAGAAACAAATCAGTTAATGGAATTAGAGTTGAGATAAAAATTTAGCTTAGTATAAGCGAATAATGGGATAGGAAAATAAATTGATTGGAGATCAGTTGGAAATGTTTGGATATATGCTGGTTTGATAGTAGATGGTGGAGATGGAGTTGAATGCCCAACAGAGAAGGTACACGTTTATATATGAGTATGAGATTTTTTTATGAGTCGGTTTGGGCAAGCCGTTTGGCTGTTTGATTTTCTCTTGGATTGGAGAAGGCCCAGAGTGGCAAGATGTAGTAATACCAAATGAGTTGTGCAGAGGAGATACTAGCAAAATTCGCCGAAAATTTAGCTGTTAGGAAATTTTCAGAATTTCTGAAAGTATTCGTTAATAAGGAGGAATTAAGATTTTAATTGGAATTAATCAATTCAGTTGAAACTGAAATTATGAAGTAAACCAAAAAGATTTTTAATCGATTTATAACAGAGATTGTAGCATTTTCCCTATCTTAGCAATTTCGAGGACTAAATAATTTTAAGGGGGAAGGAATGTAACGTCCCGCATTTTTATGGGGTCGTATTTGAATATTTAAATCTGTTTAAATATTGAAATCGTAATATAAATGGATTTATATAAACGAAGTTGAACATATAAAAATATATATTAAATATAATCGTGTGACGACCGGGAATCTCGCTCGATCCGAATTAGTCGCTAAACTGATCTAGACCGTTCGAAACGCCTGATTGTTTCGAGAACACGACAAAGTAGAACGCAGACGGGAGAACATTTCATTGAAAATTACAACAATGCATCAGATTACTAGAATATACAGAGTATGAATAAATAAATATTAGACAGAAAATATCAGAGATTACAATACATTACATAGCAGTGGAAAATAATACAATACACAACTAGAAGAGATATACGTATACAAAGCTTTCCGGATATCATTCCAGCTATAAACCAGGATCCTGTGAATATAAATCTGCAAAACCAAAACTACTAGCTGCCCGTGTCAAAATAAGGGCACCCAGAGTTTAGGTTAAAACAATAAACTCCAGGTCAGTCATGGGACTGGTGTGAGAACTAAAACAGTTGTTAATCTTTATTTTAAAGTTCGGTATATCAAGGGACCACGCCGTATAACACGGAACGGGTTTCCTCCCAAGAACACCAGTGCATAAAACAACAGCGCAATGCTAAATAAGAAAAATGAAGCTATTATAAGACCCAGGTCCTATCACACAATGCAACGCAAGCCGGGGGATAGGGTTTTCCCTTATAATAGCCAAACATGCTTGATACGTTTAAAACAAATCATTTGATACTATTATAAGTGTATAGTGTATAAAACAACTTCAAATCATAAGTATCAATCATAGACGGCATGGGTACCATATATCATGTCGCCATACTAGGCTCTACAATCAAAACCGCAAATGTCACGTATTTGGAAATTGGATTTCCTTCTATGAACCGAGGCAAAAGATAGTCCTCTACCGATTCGAGACAATCTAGCCCATGTCTCAGGACCCAGACTCAGGTGGGCCCTTGGATCGTCAGGGCCGGTCCACCGATGTGGATTAAAATGCCTGAACACTGCGTTTCCCCGCCCTTTGGGGCGTAAATAAGCCAACGAATGGCTCCATCGGACCTGGATCGTCCGATCTAACCGAGGCGCCTCGCAACAGCAACAACCACACAGGTGAAAAGTATATAAATGTCAGGGCTGGTAGGTCACTGACACCACCCTAGCTAGAAGGAAACGCATGCCCTCCCAGAGGTCCTCTCCCGTTTCTGGTTCACAACCGAGGTGTGAGGCTCGCGAATTCACGATACACAAAACTATGCCACACAGGCGGTGCTTTGATCATCAACCACAAGACTTTGCTTTTCAACAGAAGCCTCGATCAATTGCCACTTAGGCATGCCACACAGGCAATTCACTCCATGCGTTTGATATCCATCAGTATATAACCCCTGAGCTCGTACGTCTCAGAGAAGGGCGTTAAGCAAGAGAATAAATTCTCCGCCGCCAAACAGATATATATTTAATAGAAATCAATCACACAGACTAAAATCCAATGTCAAACACACAGTCCATTTACAAGTTCGTTCTGTGTCTGAACGAAACTAGAGGCACCTAGTACCCCGCATATCCATCGATCTCCAAGTACGTCTGGACGATCACCAACTGTTTCCATCTTCTTGGGTGTACGACCCAATCAAGATCATCAGTAATTCCCCAAACGACGTGAAGACCTCTGGTCTTCAACCACCGTCTTCATCTTCGACACCACGTCGAATCAGTTATTCAAAATGGGATAAACCCGATCTTTCTGAATAACTCGCGTATATATATAATAAACACATGTTACACAAACACAACATACGCCTCATTCCAATTCAAAATATTCTTTTATTCAAATATTCTTATGTTTTGTGAAAGGTTCCCATTAATTTTATCAAAGATAAATTCTTTAAATTTATTCTTTAATCTCCTTTGAATATCAATTCAAACTAGTCGGGATTAGCGAACCACACCGGAGTAATCATTTATTTTATTTTCCCAATCCCAACCTACTCATCCCATGAAGTAAAACTGGTCATACTTCATATCTAACACCACAGTGTTATCGGTAAATTCAATTACCATTTCACGTTCAAATCTAATTAAAGATTTAACTATCGCCTGGAGTAAAACTGGTGATACTCCATTCTAGATCTTTTCAATTTAATTAAAGATTCATTAAAACTCCACTTAGTTTTAATCTTTAACTGGGTTAAAGAATCAGTGTCATTTAAAACACGGTTCACGATAAACCCAAAATCACATGCCATTAATTATCGGGTTAAAGAACAAGTGTTATTTAAAACACTGTTCACGTTAAACCCAAAAATCAATACCAATTCAATTCCAAATTTTACTTCGCTATTCAATATATAAAAATCAAATTTTTAATTTGCTATTCAATGTATAAAAATCAAATTTTTACTTTGCTTCTTTACAAAAATTGTAACACCCCGCCTCCGCTAGGGTCACTCGCAAAGGAATGCACTAGCTTTAGAGGGGCATTATTGGTAAACATGCACAGAAATATCACAAGACAGAACATATAAAATAGCGGAAGTAAAATCGAACTTTCATAAACATGAATACATAAGGTCTAAAGCCTTTTACATCAGAGTACATCAAAACCTGTCTTGCAATAGTAAAGAAGCATAAAGACTTTTTCATAAATTATTCCCTAAATAAAAACAGTAAAGTAGCCACAGCCAGGAAAAGTCCAAGCCATCCATGATGACCTTCAAGCAGAAGAAGTCCGAACTAAACAGCAGTGTTTCCTCCCTGTAACCTGGGGGGGGGGGGGGAAACGGAAGAAAAGAGGCGAAACAAAACGGGTCAGTCAAAAAGACTGAGTAAGCCCTATCTACTATTAGTATAAAAACTAGTAAAGTTAACTGACATGAGAAACTGAGATGAACATAAGCATGATAACAAGATAGGTAAGCTAAATCAAAATAACAGGATGAACTACTGAACTCAGATAAACTAAGATGTCATGATAAATTACGATGTCAAGACAAAACAAGGTATCACATCGTCAGGTTCCTATCAAGTATAATATTCCAAGATATCTATCACGTATAACGTCCCATGGTATCTATCCTGTATATCTGCTCTGCACCTACCGTACTAGTATCCCAACTGTATTACGTGTTATCCGTGAATGACCCTTACTCGGAAGTCGTGTAATGGTCCCTGTCAACCTAATATGCCGCATATATAGGTTACTCATATGTTTCTTTCCATGTATAAGTTCAGTTCTTTGCCGTAGGCTGTACGGGCTTTCCCATGTAAACAGTTTATCCTTGAAGTTGTTTTGGATTGCAACCCTTGATCTAGTTGTGTTTCCTTACCATGAACTATCGCGCGTCCACTTAGGATTTATGCCACCTAGGACCGCTAGGGATTATGCTACCTAATGAACGTTTCCGTGTCTCGGTTTGGGTTTTGGCCACCTAGGACCACTAGGGATTACGCCACCCGTCAACCGCGCCCTTGATCCCACGTATGTATCGTGAATCGTTTTCCATGTCTAGATGCACATGTTCCCCAATGTGCCATCCGAGTTCCGTGCCAGGGCAAATCAAGAAATACGGAACTCGGTCGGGAGCTTTAAATCGTCTACCGATGCAGATATCAAGGTCTGTTTTTGTACCCGTGGCTATGGTCCCACGTGACCCCTCCCTCAACTACTGAAAGGCAATCCAAGAAAAATCATGTATAAGAACCACTCCACGGCCCCACTATAGCCCACTTTCCTACGGGCCAACCTCACCCATGACTCGATAGCAAGCACATGGTCTGTTGGGGGTTCCCTGCCTTTCCGCACGTACATGATTGACTAAAGATGGTAGGTAGTCGGCGATGCGCTATCCAGGGCAAAAACAAGAATCGTCGACTCCACGCTAATCCATCCCAGTCTTTAGGTTGCTCGCATAGCAACCAAGGCATACTCTTGGTCCTTCTAACGCAGACCTTAACCTCTCATGGGCCTAGTATAATTACCTGGCAGCCCACAGAGGGATCCCAAGAATATCCTCACGTCCCCCGAAGCTTCCACTTCGGCACCCAGTGCGCTGGAGCTTTTATCCAAGTCAGATAACTTGCTCCCCCTCGTATACTAAGCGATGACCTACCGTATCAGGTTACTCATCGTTTTGAGAATTAGTCCTATGTCCTTAGCTAAGAATTATTACTTAGTTACCCTTAACTAAGGTTTACCACTTAGCTTCCTCTCCCGTTATCCTTGATTAACCACGGTTTTCTACCTAGTTCTTCTAGCTAGGGTTTGTCTATTGGGTTAAGTGTTATCATTCAAGTCCATGACTTAACCCGCCCACGAATCACGTCAAAGATTGGCTAAGTATTTAAGTTCAAGACTTAGTCCCACAAGTTGGTTAAGTGTACCCAGAGGCTCATGACTTAACACTATCAAGTCAAATTGGTCAAGTACTAGCTTACCTTAATCCTATCGGATTATCTTGCTAGATCGATTAAGCATAGATTATCTTAATCCCATCAAATTATCGAGTCAGATTGGTTAAGTATAGGTTGGCTTAACCCCATCCTCTAATCGTACTACAATGGTTAAGTATATTCTAAAAAGGTCTTGTGACTTAACCTTATCAGGTCCGCGTATTCGATTGGTTAAGTGTAAGTTACTTAACCCCATCAAATCATCATGTATAATTGGTTAAGTATAAGTTGCTTAACCCCATTAAATTATCACGTTAAGTTGCTTAAGTATTGGTTACTTAACCTCGTTGAATTACCGAGTTTAAATTGGTTAAGTGTTTAACTTAACCCCATCGAATTACCGTGTTTAGATTAGTTAAGTGTGGATTACTTAACCCCATCTAATTACCGTGTCGGATTAGTTAGGTGCAAATTACTTAACCCCATCCCCTAATCATCTTGTATGGTTAAGTGTCATTAATAAAACTTACTTAACCTTGCCAAATTATCATGTTGGATTGATTAAGTGTTGGTTAACTTAATCCCCGTCCACTAGTCGTATAAAAATGGTTAAGCGTCATTAGGCAAATCAAATCACTTAACCTACCCAACCTTGTCATGTTTTGTTAAGTATCATTAGCCTAACCAATTTACTTAACCCATTTACCCATGTCATATTTGGTTAAGAGTCATTAATCAAATTAACTTAACCCTATCATGTGGCATTAATTACTTAATGCACCCCAACCTCTCACATTAGACTTTGTTGTGGTTACTAGTTAAGCCGGTCGGTTCCGGGTAGCTTTACACCACAACTTGGTCTAACCTCGGGTTCAAGCACAACATGACCAACTTCTCACATTGGGTCCTATTGTTTGCAACTACTAGTTAGGCCGGTTGGTTCCGGGTAGTTTTACGTTGCAAACTCAACCCAACCTCGAGTTGGCCACATTCATGTTTAGTCTAGTGTCATGTTCATAGTCAAGTTTTCAAGCAATTGGGTAGACCTAACTTAATAGGTAAATTCCCAATGGGTAGACCTAACTTAATAGGTAAATTCCCAAGCTTATGTTTTTATGCATACTTACATGTCAACTTCCATGTTATATTTCAAGTCATGTTTTCAAGTATAAACACATGTCATATTTAACGTTACATGTTGTCATGTTTATACCCATTTACCCAAGTCATATTCATGTCATTATGTTTCCCCATAATGTGACCCCAACGCTTTTTAAACTAGCTTATACGTTCGCAACAACGTAATGGACTAAAAGAAGAGACTTGACAAAGGCATGACAAAAATGGATATTAAGCCACAAGTTAATCATGGTGGCAAATGAGGCACAAATGTGTTCATTAGCTTGCATGTTACATTCTTAAGCCTCACAAAGACATGCATAAACCCAAACTTGCAACATAAGCGAATCATGGTGACAAATGACATGGAATGATGACTAGAAACTCGCATATATCATCATATAAGGGTTATGACTTCATATGCAAGTTGACAAAAAAGGGTATGAAGGTTCTCATGTTGCATAATGCAACATTTCAACATAAAGGTTGTAGCTTTTAGCTCATAAGATCAAGATAATGACTTCATAAACTTGCATGACATGATAGCATGTATCATTCTCAATGATCAAACCCAAACTTGCAACATGAACATTTAACTTCATAGTTAATATCTAAGAGTAGGAAAAGGGCTTACATTGCTATGAAGGCACAAATCGATTAGATGAAAGATTGAGACAAAGCCTATGCATGTCATCATCCTAAAACCCAAAAATGAAAGCTCCAAATCAATCAAAACCCCATCTTTATGAACAAAGATCAAAGCTTTAGCCTTGAAATCAACTTGAGAGGCTCTCATACTAACATAGAAACTCTCTAACACTCTCATGATCATGAAACCTCTCATAGAAATGAAGTGGAGGCTAGGATTTTGAGTGGAGGCCATGAGAGGAGCAATTTTGCCATAGTTTAGTTGCATGAATGAATAATGAGGATTTAGGATAGGTTAGGGTCTTATTTATAGATTAGGCAAGTGTTTTAGGCCATAGGATTAAACCTAGATTCAATCCAAGCCATCAAAGCATGTCTTGGGGAAGAAGTCAAGTATAGGAACCATCTAGGGCCTTTAGATTAAAGATGAACCATGAGAACCATCCAAATGCAAAATCTGCATTTGAGCGAATCGGCCCACGGGTTGACAGCCAAACACCCTGGATTAACCCCTAGTCGACCCAGCGAGCTCGGGTCGACCTCAAAAATCGGCTGGTTCGGTTATTCCCCTCTCCCAATTCGCTGTTTTGAACATTTTTGCATATTTATTTATTTAATTTTCAATTTTATATATATATATATATCAATATATATATATTTCTCTGCGCAACCCATTTCACTTAATTAAGTATACTTTAATTTGGGAATTTTTCGTGAAACTTCGCGAGGCCATATCGTGGTCATACGGACTCCGATTTTCGAAAACTCGGACTCTATTTCGCGTATTTTTCCGAGACGAACGCAATGGCATAACCCGTTTCCCTTGATTAAGATTTTACAGTTTAATTCTGCCTCCAATTATGTTATAACAGGTTATTGAAAATACGGGTTGTTACAAAAATTATATTTTTACATTGCTCTTCTTCAAAGATCATAGCTTTATATACACTATCTATATAGAAATTGATTTTTTTCCAATATACTTTCACCTATAAAACAGATTTTTTTCCCAATATACTTTCACTTATAAAAACTGAAAATTTTCAATATACTTTCACTTATAAAATCTGAAATTTTTCAATATACTTTAACCTAAAAAAAATCAAATAAAAAAAAACTGACCTTGGCCAAAATCGGATCTTTCGTGGGGGGGGGGCCTGGTTGCGACGGCGCCGGGGTGGGGGAGCAATGGGGGGGGGGCGACGAAGCCTGGTGGCGCTAGGGGGGGTGGCTCATGTCGGCGGCGGGCCCAGGCGACTGGAAGGTTGGAACGGAGGAAGAAAAGAAGGGGGAGGGAGGAAGTGGAGTCGCGCACGTGGAGGGGGGGCGGATTCAGGCGATGGTGGCGCGGGTGGGGAGGTCGGAGGGCGGCAGCGCCTCCAGCGGTGGAGGGAGGAGGGTGGATCGTAGGCTGAGAGGGATCGGTTTTTTTTTTGTTTTTTTCTATTAACTGAGCGTTGACTGATTTTGAAAAGGAGGGGAGAGAGTATAAGGGAAAAATATATTATATTTATTTAATTTTCTTCATCAAAAAGCAACTTTTATTGTCGAACTCGAAATCGAACACACCAACTGTCGTCCCTAGCGTATTACCCCCGTTCCGAACACAATGGGATTTGTATCGTAGGCCAATTCGACTGTTTGAATCAGTTTTCGTTAAATTTAAAATATAAATCAGTATATATTCAATTTTGAACGCACATTTCAATTTACCGGGGCCACATACTAACTCGAAAAATTCCAGAAAAAATATTTCTAGCTTCGTATCGACGATACGGTCCTAACAAAACTAATCTCGTCGAATTCTGAGACCGTTTGAAAAATGGCCATTTTCCAGTCGATTAAAATCAACTGAAACTGGTCAAACACGTTTTCCTTTGCCACGCACACATATTAATTCGAAAAATTATGAAAATTTGGAACCTAGCGATAATATGACATCACAGATCCAACAAAAGTGGTTTCGTCGAAATTCGAGGTCGTTTGCAAAATTCCCATTTTTAAGGGCTTGAATTCCATAGCGACTATTCAGAATTTTCAACTAGACATATCTTTTGATTCCTGCTATGAAATTTTGATTTTTCGGATTTGTTGGAAAGATATTCACAAATAGATTCTAATATTTTTGGTTTCACTAAAATCTGGTTTATTTTGCACCCGATACATTCAATTGAAGTTTGAAATCGAATTATCGAACTACCGCGCCATTTTCAATTCCTTTTATAAATAAAAATAAATATTTATATTATAACGACGATCTATATAATATATACGTTCGAATTCTATTCAAAATAAATTTCTCGTCGTTTTTATTTAAAATAATTCATTTTAAATAATCAAAATTCTCTAAAATTGCCAAAATAAAAATTTTAAATTGGCCCAGATTTCTGGGTTATTACAAATTGAGCCCGTAATATCGCTACAGTTCGTAATTTAACGTTCTACACTTCAACGGAGTGTACAGGACCCGTTATCAGTCGTATTTCTGCGAAACAAGAAACATTGGAATCTGTTGAACTGTATTTTTCTAATGGAGGTGAAAAATCGAATTTCTGAATTATATATTGCAAGATATATCCATATCAAATATTCAAATAGTCGTTGTAGAAGCGTCTATCGACCGTAACGGTTTATTTGATATAACTAGATACCATCGCAAATTTGAACAAGGTTCTTTTGAGACATAGTGATAATTTAATTTTTAGAATTTTACTGTAATTTTCAATAAATTAAATACGCAACTTTATATTTAAAGTATTTTGCACCCTGTATCGATATTTCGGAGTTTCAAAATATAAGTCAACCTACCGATATTATTATATTTTTGGGATCGTGACACCGAGCTCATCACAGTGGTATTTTTATTTGTGTCAGTAGCGGCCCATTCGTGAACGAAACCATAAAAACGTGAACAAACATATGTAGCAATAGTTTGCAAGACACGGAATTCTTTTCACAAACACTTACACATCAAATATTGTGTTATTTCCTTGGTCCTTAAGTATTGTCCTGTATATATTTTATATATATTCTCATCTACGCTGCTGTAGAGTCTCAAGGCTTAAGAAATGGCACATGCCTAAGGAGATAGCATACAGAGTACATCCTATTACTTCGAAATTAAGGAATTGATATTATATCACTTGGTTTCATCACTACACGTTCTCTCTGTACACTTTCCTTAGTCCCAAGGTAAACCTATTTACTTAATAATAAAGAAAAACAAACACTGTATGTGTTTATACTTTTCACGCAACAGGCTCTTTCCAATCAGGCATACCGCTATTACTAGTTACTAGCCTCAACGTGGAAAGACGAGTATAGAAGAACAATATTGAAACCAGTAAATAAAAATGAACAGACTAAAATAACATCTACAATATATCCATAACCCTACTCCTAGCCTACGTTGAAGACTCACCCTATGCTGTACTAACTAAAAACAACACCCTATGATCCTATAAGACCATCACCCTAACACTTAAGGATTAAGTAAGCTTGCGTATAAATATATCATAGAGTACCCATCTCCTTTCTGAAAAGATGCCGCCATTAATAAATAACCGGAAGATTTGATATATAAAAACAAGGTGGGGGAGATTCTTAAACAAAGGGAGAAGGCTCAGTTTACAAGATCGTTTCGTGAACGTGAATGGAATACTAAAGTGAGTGGGTTGCATAGGGTTGAGCAGCGATGGGGTAAAGGAAAGGAGAGATGTAATGGTTGATGGTGCGACTGGAAGCATGCATGCGGATTTGTGTGTATATGGGAGGCCTTAGTGAATGGATGAAGTGCGAAGCGGCATCAGTTGTATTTCATGTGGTGGTGAGAAGTCATAAGCATGTATACATGCGGGGATGAAACCATGGCGTTGCTGTAAGTGTGCTGATTTGAAGTGGTGATGTCATTAGCCGAATCCAGCGAGCTGAGGTGGATCTAAGGGCTGATAGTTACGGCGTTGGTAGGGAGGAAGAGGGCGTGTCATAATGGAGCAGTACATTGAAGAAGTTACGTTTGCAAACTAAAGGGGGGGACTGAGTGGATATATTTGGAGTAAGTGGAACTGGAGCGGCATTTTTCTTGTATTGAAACAAAGTAAAGTTAGGTGGTCAGTGACTAAGGGGCGGTTTGCAGGTGCAGCGATCATCGGGTAGTTCGATTGTGAGTGGAGGTGATCCGGCAAGTACAGGAGTTGCTCAACGGTGGGGGAAGCTGGTGGTTTGTTGAGAAGGACGTGAGGAGGAGCAAACTGGTAGGCGTGTAGATGATGCAACTAATGAAGACTTGTAGTTTGAGGAAGGAGGAGCTGTTCGCAGGGATTATGGAAAGTATAGGAGCTGTTCACTGTTGGGAGAGTTGAAATTGTTGATCGTGGAAGGTTTACGGCAGAGAGGTGTTGAGGACTATGCATGGATATAAGCATGCCAACGTGGAGTCCAAGGTTGAGGTTCACGGTGCGGAAATAGATACCAACATGGACAGTAGATAAAATGTTAACAGAAGAAATGTTGAGTTTGTGAAAACGTGGTAGGATCTGAAGCATGGCTTTTGAGCGTCATGAAGAAGTAGCGGGAGTCCTAAGTATTGACTACGAGGAAGTGTGTACGTGTTCCATTTGATGGGCGTAAGTAGGGTCCATTACGGTTTCTAGAAAAATAAATGAAGCGTTAGTCTTGGATAGCAAACGCGAGATATAAGGATGGGTTAGCATGGTGAGAAGGAAATTGGTGGAGCTTTGGGGAGGTCGAGAATTTATCGAACAACCGACGATCGGGGTTATCGAGTGTTTTGATTTCTACAGGAGAACCGCATGGCTTAAGAATTTGACGAAAGTGGATACGTTATACAAGAGGAGCAGGTATTTTACTAAGAAGAAGGATGAAGTAGCAGCTCACGCATGGCCAGAAAAGGAAAGAAAAAGGTACAATCGGCGAAATAGTGGAATGGTATGCGGACGAGCTGTTCTTCTCGGTTTTGGAGGAACGACTTTTAACGGGCTCGGATCCGACTTGAAACGTATGTGTATATACTTTTCACACAACAGGCTTTTTCCAATCAGGCATACCGCTATTACTAGTTACTAGCCTCAACGTGGAAGGACAAGTATAGAAGAACAATACTGAAACCAGTAAATAAATATGAACAGACTAAAATAGCATCTACATTATATCCATAACCCTACTCCTAACTCCTAGCTTATGTTGAAGACTTACCCTATGTTGTACTAACTAAAAACTACACCCCATGATCCTATAAGACCATCACCCTAACACTTAAGGATTAAGTAAGCTTGTGTATAAATATATCATAGAGTACCCATCTCCGTTCTGAAAAGATGTCGCCATTAATAAATAACCAGAAGCTTTGATATATAAAAACGAGGTGGTGAGATTCTTGAACAAAGGGAGAAGGCTCAGTTTGCAAGAGGGTTTCGTGAACGTGAATGGAATAGGAATACTAAAGTGAGTGGGTTGCATGGGGTTGAGAAGCGATAGGGTAAAGGAAAGGAGAGATGTAATGATTGATGGTGCGACTGGAAGCATGCATGCGGATTTGTGTGTATATGGGAGGCCTTAGTGAATGGATGAAGTGTGGAGCGGCATCAGTTGTATTTCTTGTGGTGGTGAGAAGTCATAAGCATGTATACATGCGGGGATGAAACCATGGCGTTGTTGTAAGTGTGTTGATTTGATGTGGTGATGTCATTAGCCGAATCCAGCGAGCTGAGTTGGATCTAAGGGCTGATAGTTACGGCGTTGGTAGGGAGGAAGAGGGCGTGTCATAATGGAGCAGTACATTGAAGAAGTTACTTTTGCAAACTAAAGAGGGGGACTGAGTGGATATATTTGGAGTAAGTGGAACTGGAGCAGCATTTTTCTTGTATTGAAACAAAGTAAAGTTAGGAGGTCGGTGACTGAGGGACTGTTTGCAGGTGCAGCGATCATCGGGTAGTTCGGTTGTGAGTGGAGGTGATCCGGCAAGTTCAGGAGTTGCTCAACGGTGGGGGAAGCTGGTGGTTTGCTGAGAAGGACGTGTGGAGCGAACTGGTAGGCGTGTAGATGATGCAACTAATGAAGACTTGTAGTTTGAGGAAGGAGGAGCTGTTCGCAGGGATTATGGAAAGTATAGGAGCTGTTCTCTATTGGGAGAGTTGAAATTATTGATCGTGGAAGGATTACGGCAGAGAGGTGTTGAGGACTGTGCATGGATATAGGCATGCCAACGTGGATTCCAAGGTTGAGGTTCACGGTGCGGAAATAGATACCAACATGGACAGTGGATAAAATGTTAACAGAAGAAATGTTGAGTTCGTGAAAACATGGTAGGATCTGAAGCATGGCTTTTGAGCGTCATGAAGAAGTAGCGGGAGTCCTAAGTATTGACTGCGAGGAAGTGTGTACGTGTGCCATTTGATGGGTATAAGTAGGGTCCATTACAGTTTCTAGAAAAATAAATGAAGCGTTAGTCTTGGATAGCAAACGCGAGATATAAGGATGGGTTAGCATGGTGAGAAGGAAATTGGTGGAGCTTTGGGGAGGTCGAGAATTTATCGAACAACCGATGATCGGGGTCATCGAGTGTTTTGATTTCTACAGGAGAACCGCATGGCTTAAGAATTTGACGAAAGTGGATACGTTATACGAGAGGAGTAGGTATTTTATTGAGAAGAAGGGTGAAGTAGCAGCATACGCATGGCCAGAAAAGGAAAGAAAAAGGTACAATCGGCGAAATAGTGGAATGGTATGCGAACGAGCTGTTCTTCTTGGTTTTGGAGGAGCGACTTTTAACGGGCTCGGATCCGAATGGACGCAAATCGTTATTTAATGGTTAAGGCGCCAAGGTGAGTAAATTCACTCACTCTGATCTATTTAAAATATTTTAATTATATTTTAATATTTGGTTTAATGCTGTGTGATGGTCGTTTAGGTAGATTTCAATTAAATTGGTTGAAATATACATATCGTTGCATATGTACACATCACGGATTGGATACAGATCCTATCGATTATAATATTCCCTAGTAAGAATCAATGTAAATTGTTTGACTAACATCTGGGGATGCGGGAAACCAGTTGAAGGAATCCAACCGGATTGCTCAATATTTATATGTACTGTTTGTTTTGTATATGCACTACTTGAACCGTGTTGAATGAAAATTCCGCGTTAGATTAATTTAATTAATAGACGATATCGATAAGAAAATGGTAGCAGTCGACCGTAAACCAATCGTTTTGTTAAGGAGTTGATTGGCCGTCAGGCAAATGAACGAAGTTAATTATAAAAATTATATTTTTATAATTAAAAAGAAGACTTAAATTTATAATAGAAGTTCTATTATAAACCAGTATTTTAGAGTTTGTTTTATAAAGTAAATATAAACGATTATTTGACATTTAAATAAGTTATTAAAATATAATTATCCTGCAAGTGAATAGTTCGGATAATTTATTTAAAGCAAAAAGTTAAGAAATATTATTAGATTAATTATATTAATCTAATGGTAAGAAGTAATTAAAATCAGTTAACAAATTTACTAATGGAATGAAGTTGATTTAAATCAACTGTTTAATTGTAAAATGAATATTAGATTAAATGGGTCCTTGTAAAGAAGTTATAAATAGAATTGTGAAATGAAGTTAAACGAAAAGTTAATGTTTAAAATAAATAAAGCATAAACGACGGAAATTTCAAAGTATGAATATGGTGTTATAAAACCATATTCCAGAATAAAACAAGGAAATACGATTTGATGTATATTATAAGTAATAAGGAGTTTAGAGTTACGGACTATATCTATTCTAAGATAAGAACGTTGTCGATCAAGGTCTGAGAGGTAAATAAAATACCCCAACTTGAACGGCTTCACTATTATCGAGGAATGATATCAGTTTGTAACGGAAAGAGATGTCAAGATTAGTGTAAAGGGAATATGGCAGCGTATTGCAAGTCTTAGAACTATAGCGATAAAATAAACGCTGTTGACTAGGCTTAAGCGTGACTGTTATGTCAAGATTAGTTATAAAAAGAATATTACAGCGTATGACAAGTTTTGAACTGTAACGATAAATTAACGCTGTTAACCAAACTTAAGCGTGATTTTTATATGTAGCAGCACTTCCTAGGAAATGAAAACAGTTTGTTTTGAAACCCACTTATTCATAAGTACTAAGTAACGATGTTTGACGAAAGAAAATATAAGAATAAGTTTAGAAAGAGAAATTGGAGAATCATATCAGAAAACGATGGCTGCATTTCAATGTTCGAAATGTAATTAGAATTAAACCATTATGATTTGGAACTAGGATTCGACGATGTCGAATGTATTAAAAGTAAATTATTTTTAGGAATTATAATCTGATAGGAAAAGTAACATTTAGTTTTAAACAAATAAATGTTGATAGGATAGGAATCAGTATTTAGTTATAAACTTGATATTTATTTGATAAGAAGTTGACTTAGAAACAGAGTTTATAAGTGGAATGGGAATATAAAAGTAGGAAAGAGAATTCGATAAATAAGATAAGGGGAATTATTACATGAATAAAGAGTTATATGATAAAGATTTTCAGATTTCTATAATAAGGGATGGTATTCACATTTCAAAGTGAATTAGGTTTTAAAAGTGAACGTTGGGCTGATTAAAAGGTTAAAATGAAATTGGAAATATTTTCCAATGTAAATAGGGTGGATTATCCAAGTGTAGAAAATAAAGAACGTGAAAAGAACGGAAATGTTTCGAACGTTAATAACGTATGTTTTCTAAAACATGAAAGATTAAGAGTTTATAATAACTGAAAATGTTTTCCAAGAAGTATAAAAAGGCTAAAATGGGATTTGAGAAATATCTGGTAAGATATGGGAATTCGAATAATAAGAACAAATGTTAAATAAAAAGTACCCGTGTTTATGCGATGTCTAGTTAAACATTTGAATGAAATATTTGTTTTTACTTCGATAGTTAAATATGCAACTATCGAAGTGTTTGACCATCATTGTCAATATGGAGAGACCATTGGATTTATTATCCGAAAACCACTACGTATAGGCATAAGCGCTGCGAATTAGATATGCTGAAGACAATTGAAAACGGAGTTAAATGCAAGGGTTGTCCAGTTCTAGAATGGTGTTTTTGTTTGTCCAGTCCCAGGACAACTTGTATGGACGATTGTCTGACAGAGTATTTCCAATGGTCACGCCGTTGATTTTTATGAATATACCAAGTTGGTGGGGAGAAGGTAACTTCTCTTTATTCTACACCTAGTGTGCATTTGTGTAATCAATGTGTGATTACGGATTTGATGATGTGACATTCAAAGTGCAGGGTGATCAAATGTTCTGAAGATAGACGTAGCCTCTAGCCTCACAACCAGGAAGTAACCAAAGATGGGCTAGGAAGCATGGCTAGTTGGGTCATCCCCAAGCAAGGTGTATTGTCATCGATCTAGAGAAAATTCATATTTATACTTCTTTTCGATTCTGTATCTTCGGATGACGGTTGGAAGGCCTACAACCGTGGTGGCAATATATTCGATACACTCAAGCTAAATGAGTGGTCGGTCGAGTGTGGCCGGGTTGCAAGACGTTCTTGCTGAATCCAGGTGTATCCCCTCTAGAGGACACTTTTCGGAAGGTGCTCCCATACCTTTACTATTGGAATCCATTCTCCAATAAGCTCCCTGCGGTTTTTGTTTTTATACTATGTATATGTGGAGCGTGAGATGCAAGCGTTCTACTACTTGGATATTTATTTGCTTAGACATTTTCATAATATCACTGGATTTTGATATCAAACTGTTTGGTTCATAGTAAGGTAAAAGCCGTCCATGTTTATGTGTGGGCTGGTCTTACTATTATCCTTTTGTTTCAAAAGGATTTTTTTAAAGTTAAACAGTATGGTTGGAATTTACTCACACCAGTCCCATGACTGACCCAGAGGTTATTTTGTTTTTTTCCCTAAACTCTTGGGTGCCCAAATTTGTACGGGCAGTCAAGTGTTTCAGGCTTTTACAAATATATTTGGAGGAGCTCAAAAACCAGGAGACTTCACCACTAGTTATGTAGAAATTATTTCCGCTGTGATGTATATGAGTTATACTCTGATATGGTATGTATATATATACAAATTCAGAATTGTATTTCAAAGTTATGTTATAATAAAATTTATTCATTCCGCTGTGAGTTTCGTATTTACTCTGAATTAGTCCGGTTGTGATCTTCTTCTTCTTCTATTCTATTAGTTCTATCTTTTCTATCTCACACCCTAAATTCTTTCTATTAATGACCTGAATTTTCGTGTATTTTGAGTTGAATGTGTAGAATATTAGTTAGCTCAAATTGATACGGATTTTCCGGCCATCACAATAGTGATAAATCATTATAAAATAATATTAACGATATAAAATGATTTAAATTATATATATATATGCGAGAATTATTTGAAAAGACTGAGTTCAATCTCATTTCAAATAATTATACGACGATTTAAATCGAGGATATTGAAGAAGGTGTTTGAAGACCGGCGATCTTCACATCAAATGGACAACTACTAATGCCTTTGATTGGTGTTGCTGCCTTGAAAGGGTTACAGTGGTATTTGTCTGGACGTACTTGTTGATTGTCCGGATAAGCAAGCGTCTCTCTTCCGTATTGGACATACGGGACGAGGAATAAGGTGTCCCTGGTTTCGTTCAGACCCAGAACGGACTTGTAAATGGATGTGTGTCTGACGTTGAATTTCATTCTATGTGAATTGATTTCTATTTTTTAATATATATCTGTTTGGTGATGGAGAATTTATTCTCTTTCTTAACACCAATTCTTTGAGACGCACGAGCTCAGAGGTTATATTATCGGTTGCATGGCGTGGATTGTCAATGTGGCATGCCAAGATGCAAATGATCAAGGCTTTTGTTGAAAAGCAGAGCCTTGTGGTTGATGATCAAAGCATGGTCCATTTTGGCAAAGCTTTGTGTATAGCGCTACTTCGCGAACCTCACACCCCGGTGGGAATTAGAAACGAGATAAGGGAACGCAGGGAGTGCACACGTTTCTTTCTAGCTAGAAGTGGTGTCATTGTATGGAGCCCAGACATTTTTACTTATGTGGATGATGGATTACGAGGCCTCGGATGAAACGACTCAAACTTCCCTATAAAGGAAAGCCCGGATTGAATTGAGAACAGACAAATCAGAACACAAACAGAAGAACATTTCATTGCTTATTACAACAATTTACATCAGAGTACAAGAATATACAGAATATGAAAAAATATTATACATCAGAAAAATATCAAAGATTTACAAGTTACAATGCAGCGGAAAATAATACAAAACACAACTGAAAGGAATATACGGATACAGAGCTTTCCGAATATCACTCTAGCTGTAAACCAGGATTCTGTGAATATAAATCTGCAAAACCAAAACTACTAGCTGCCCGTGTGGAAAATAAGGGCACCCGGAGTTTAGGTTAAAACAATAAACTCCAGGTCAGTCTTGTGACTGGTGTGAGAACTAAAACAGTTATTTAAAACTTTACTTTAAAAGAGAGTAAATCAAGGGATCACACCATATAATATGGAACGGGTTTCCTCCCATGAATACCAGTGCACAAAACAAACAACGCAATGCTTTTTTGGAAAAATGAAGCTATTATAAGACCTAGGTCCCATCACACAATGCAACACAAGCTGGAGAATAAGGTTTTCCCTTATGATAGCCAAACATGCTTGGTATGTTTAAAACAAATCATTTGATACTATTATAAGTGCATAGTGTATAGAACAACTTCAAATATAAGTGTATCAATCCTAGACGGCATGTGTACCATCTATTATGTCGCCATACCAGGCTCTACAATCAAAACCGAAATGTCACATATTGGAAATTGGATTTCCGTCATGAGTCTAGGCAAGGGATGTACTCCTTTCCGCTTCGAGCCACGCTAGCAAATGCCTGGGGACTACACACTCTGGGGTAACCCTTGGATCTTGCAGGGCTGGTCCACACTTACGTTAGTGGATTGGCAATTCCTGAACACACTGTAACGACACGGATTTTTGATCGGTTTTCGCCGGTAATTAAACCAACTTAAACCGTTCACAAAGACGGATTGTTAGGGGCACTTACACATTTGCACAAAATAAAAACAACTTTTCCATTATCATTAAAATAATATTACATCAGAATTACAAGAGGTACATCAGAGTACATCGATTACACAGCAGAAAATATACTAAACTCAGCGGAAGAATGTGAATGCTCCAAACATGATAGCTCCAGTTAAACCAGAATCCTGCTCCAACTTACTCCAAGGCTAAATGTGCAAACCAAACTACTAGGCTGCCCGTGTAAAAAATATGGGCACCTAGAGTTTAGGTGTGGGAACAATAAACTCCAAGCCAGTCATGGGATTGGTGTGAGAACTCAAAATAGTTGTCTTTAGGTTTAATTTTAAAGTTAGGTAATTAACCGGACCACGCCGTCAATACGGAACGAATTTACTCCATGTGAATACTAGTGCATAGAAATCCACAATGACTTTTTGAAAAAAATGAAGCTATCATAAGCTCGTCCCACATCACATAATGCAAGCGCACACCAAAAAGGCGAGTTTTGCCTTATGATAACCAAAAATGCCTTCATACGTGAAAATCCTCTTTTACTACTATATATAGTATGAAAAACCTTTTCGCAAATAAATGTATTAATCCTAGCCAGCATAATGCCCCATCCCATTATACTGACAATCCTACCGGTAACCAGTAGGCTTGTAATGACCCGCATTGGCAGTGGTATTATAATTAATTAATTTAATTATATAAATAGTGATATAGTGAATTAAATGGTGGTTTAATTAAATAATGGATAATATTTAATTTAAAATAATAAATTAAATAATATATTTAATTCTGAAATAATCAGAATTGGCTGAAATGGTGATATGGTGTGAACTGGATCATCTGTGATATTTAATTCAGTTTAGAATTGAATTAGAATAACGAATATATTTAATTAACGATGGTTGAATGTATAAATTATATTATAATTAAAATCGAGCTCGAAATGGTGCTGCAGTTCGAAAATTGGCGATTCGAACTTCAACTGTATGTACAGGATTCGTTTTAAATCGGATTTCTGTAAAACAAGAAACGTTAGGAGCTGGTGGAGTATATCTTTCTATTGGAAGAGAAAAATCGGGATTTCGTCGTGTAGATTTTGAGATATATCCAAATCAAATTTTAAAATAGTCGTTATAGAATCGTTTATCGACCGTAATGGTTTATTCGATATAACTCGAGATCGGGTTTGAATTTAGACAAGGTTCTTTTGGGACACAATGATAATTTAATTTTTAGAATTTTACTGCAATTTTTAATTAATTAAATAAGCAACTTTTTATTTGGAGTATTTTGCACCCTGTAATCAACATTTTGAGGTTTCAAAATATGAGTTAATCTACCGATATTATTATATTTTTGGGATCGTGGCACCGAGCTGATTACAACGGTATGTTTACATCTGTCGACAACAGTTTGTAAAGGAAGGAAATTTTTATCAAGTGATGGTAAACTTTATAACATAAAACAATTTCAAATAGAAATATCTAAACTTTTACCACTATAAATACATCACCCTTTAACACTAAAACCTAATTTCCTCAGTTCTATCTTTCCGCCGCATTTCCCTCTTTTCTGGAAAACTGATTCATCCCTTCTTCAGAAATTCAAAGGAAATGGAAATAAAATCCATAAATCATGAGACAAGGGTTTTCGAGCTCCTAGTGTGTTCAGCTTCACATCGGTATCCCTCGGCATGGGTTCGAAACCATTTCAGTCACACCAAATTTCACCGCGTCGACTAGGGATGGCGGATGGATGGGGTTGGAGGTGAGAAATAGGGGAGCTCGACGTATTACTTGCTGACCATTCGAAGTTGGGGGACGACTGTCTAAGGGCAGTGTTGAGTTTGTTGAGAAGCATGTCGAGTTGAGTGAAATAGGGTCAGCAAGGTGGAGATTGAGGAGAAGATGAAACTGATGAGTGAAGATTTAGGGGGCCGGAGTTTTTACGAGCGTCGGTTCCGTGGTGTTTGATGAGGGAAGTTGGAGAATTTGTGTTTGAAGCAGAAGGCGTGACATGTTGAAGTGGTGGATGGTTTTACTGGAGAGTTTTACTGGAGTTCGTGAGTTCGGATTTGAGGAAGGAGGTCCGCAATTTTTTAATCTGTAGGGAGACGCAGAAAGTATTCGGTAAGAAAGAACCAAAGGGGGAGCGGTTGGATTCATTTTGGGCCAAGCTGTTTAGAGGGGTTGGCGGGTCTGATTGTAGTGGGCTATTATGTTTGGGTGAGGCCCAAATATCTTTAAAAAGGAATTTAATTAATGCAAAGTTTGATTTAACTATTTGTACTAACTGGTATAACGCATAACTTATGCATTCGATATCAGAAATTCACAAACTGGGTACGGATAGGATCATACAGACGAATGCTACGAAATGGAAACGGTCTGGAATGAACTGGAACATATCACGATTTATTGCAAAATAACACATCTATCCGAATCAACAACCGTAACGCGTTATTTAACGATAACAGTCCAATGTGAGTAAATCTCACTAACTCTGAACAATTTATAATTTCATGTTGTATTTTCAGAACTGTTAAATATTGACTGATTGACTGTATGTTGACTGTTTGATTGAACTGCTAGACAGTTAGTTGAATTTCTATATTGATTCTATTTAACAGAATATATCATATGGAACTAAAAGTGATGTTGATTTTATTGTATAACATTTGTGGATGCAGGGAAACAGGTTGGAGGAATCCGACCGGATTCCTCAACATTTATTTTACTGTGATTCATATATTGTGATATATGATGTGATATATAATATGATGTTGATTATGTGTGTTTGGACGATATTTATCGTTGTTATATGGTGTGTTAAGTACCATAGAAATACCAGAATGTGGAAAAGGGATTTTCAAAGTATATTTTGAAAATAATTTATTTATATAAAATCAATGGATTTTATATTATAAAAGAAAAAGGATTTTTAATAAAAGAAATATATTTGTAAATCAAATATAAGGGAATTTTATTTGTAAATCAAATATAAAAGAAATATATTTGTAAATCAAATATAAGGGAATTTTATTTGTAAATCAAATATAAGGGAAAGAATTTGTTAAACAGATATAGAGGGAAATATATGTAAAGCAAATATAAAAGGAAATATGTGTCAAACAAATAAGAAGAGAAATATTTGTAAAACCATTTACAAATAAAATAGAATTATAAAGGAAATATTTGTAGAACATTTACAAATAGATTAAAAGGGATTATTTATTTATTTAGGGAATAAATAGAATTAGAATAAAGGAAATATTTATTTAGAAAATAAATACGATATTTTAAAAGGAGTTAGAATATATCAGTTAGAGTTAAAGGAGTTAATAGAATATAAATTATTTGAATAGAGTTAAAGGAGTAAATCAAATATAGTTTATTTGAAAGGAGTTAATCAGTTAGAGTTAACCAGTTAGGGGTAATCAAATAGAGTTAATCGATTAGAGTTAATCAAATAGAGTAAATCGAATAGAGGTAAAGAAATAGAGTTAAGCAAAATTAGAAACTGACAGGAGATTAGTAAATTGAATAGTTTTCTAAGTGTCGATCTGATGTTGGTTTCGGCCTTCGGGGTTTATACTTAGAGAATTGTTCTCCTACTAGTTTACAGTCAGTGACTGATAGTTGTGAAATGATAGTGATATGTAAATAACGAATGGAAATGTTTCCCAGTGTTAATAACGTATATTTTCTAAACGTAGAAAATAAGAAAATATATATATATATATATATATGATTGATGATTGATTGATAGAATTTCCGTTTGGAAATAATATCGTTGTTTGCACACGTGTTTTTCTTCGATAGTTAAATCACAGACTATCGAAGTTTTTAATCATTTTAACGTTGTTATTATGGAGAGACCGGTTGGATTATTGTCCAAAGAACCACTCTATATTGGCATAAGCGCTGCGAATCATATATGCCAAAGGAAATTGAAGACGGAGTAAAGTGCAAGGGCTATTGTATAAATCTTAGATAACAGTGCCTAAGATGGATGCACTGAATAGTGCCTTCGGTTCATCCTGTTCCTGGATGACTTGTATGGACGGATGTCTGACAGAGTAATTCCAGACGATCACGTATATTGATTTCTTCAACCGTACCAAGAGTGGAAGTGGAGAAGGAAACTTCTTTTAGCTAACACATAATGTATTGTTGAGGACGTCAATTGGTGATTTGATGGATTTGATGATGTGACATTCAAAGTGAATCTGGTGTGATGATAAAGCGTAGCTTCTAGCCTCACATCCGGTAAATGACAAAAATCGGGCAGGCATTATGGCTAAGTCGGTCGCTCCGAAGTAGGGTGTATAATCACCTGATCTAGAGTTTCATTTACTTTTAAAAATATATTGTTGATGCTGTCCCATTCGGGAAATGGTTGCTGATCCCAACCGTTGGTGATATACATTCAATACACTCAAGCGAAATGAGTGGTCGGTCATGTGTGGCCGGGTTGCAAGATGTTCTTGTTGAACCCAGTGTATTCCTTTCTAGAGGTACACTAGCGAAAGGTGGTTCCATACCTTGTCATAGTTGGAAATCCATTACCCAATACGTGCTTTCGGTTTTGATTGTATACTATGTATGTAGAACGTGAGATGAAAGCGTTTCTGCTAGATGATTAATATAATTGTGGTTGATAGACATCATTATAATATCAAAAGGTTTTTGATATAAAGATATTTTGGATTCTCATAAGGGAAAAACCCGTTCCGTTATACGGTGTGGTCTTATGAGATATCGTTTACTTTTTCGAACTGTTTTAAACTGTTTACTCATACCAATACGATGACTGACCCGGATTTTATTTTGTTGTTTTCCCTAAACTCTTGGGTACCCAATTTTGTACGGGCAGCCAAGTAGTCAGGATTTTATAGATATACCTGAAGAGCTGGAGCAGGAGGCTTCAGGATTACATAGCAATAGTTATTTCCGCTGTATTGTAAGTGTTGTACTTTGATAATGATGTATATTCAAGTACAGATGTATATTTCATGTTATGTTATATATATTATATGTTATTCATTCCACTGTGAGGTTCTTGTCACTCTGATGTTGTGTTCTTCTTCTTCTTCTTCTTCTTCTTCTTCTATTCTAAGTTTCTATCTTATCTTTCCTCACCCTCTATCTTCTTTCTATTAGTGTTCTGATTTTCCAGTGTAATTTGGGGTTGGACTTGTGTTTTTGGTCAGCTCAAATTGGACTGGATTTCCGGGTCATTACAGTTGGTATCAGAGCTTGGTTAAATGAATTACCTTGGCTCTGTGGCGTGACTCAGTAGAGATTGGGTTAGTAATACCCTAGATTGAGTTGAGTGTATATATACGAGTGAACGTATTTGTATTTGATATAAAAATTGTTTTATATTGTGGAGATTTATTGGTTGAGTAGTTTATGAGTTCTGGTCGATCAGTTTGATCCAATGTATCGGTAGGGATTTTGTGAACACTTGAATACGATGGGTCGACACGATATGTTTTAAAAAGAGGGTAAATTAAAATAAGTTACCCAAGGTATATCTTGATATAGAGAAGATATATATATATATATATATCAAAATTATAATATAGTGGATATATTGGTTGTTATTATAATCGAGTAAGATTATAAATTAAATGGTTATGTAAATAACCAATCAGAATTCATATAAGTGAAATACGTGAAATCAGATGAGTTAAATATGAAATTTAAACCAAAAATTGAATTAAAATTCTAGAAAATTGGATAGGTGTTTGTAAATGGATTTGGATTAAAAATAAGGAAAATTTAAGATCCTGGGAGATTTTAAATTATTTTACAAGCAGTGTGAATTATATTTTGAAATGAATTTCAAAGTGGAAATGTTTAGAAATGGTTTTATATTATTGAACTCACTTCGATCGCTGGAAAATAGATTCCGATGATGACAGCTGCATCATCAATATTCATTTTCGAGTTGTAAGTGACGAATTACTACCGGAGATACTGTTTTGAAGTTGTTTTGGGAAAGACATGTTGTGTTGAATTTCAAAATGGGATTTATAATATAGAATTTGAATAGAATTTGATATATAGAATTTAAATATATAGGATTTGAATATAGAAATTCAAATGGGATTTATAATATAAAATTTGAATAGAAATTGAATAGAATTAACTAAGTCGAAGAGGAATTAGTTAATCGAGTTTTAAATTTGAAGTTGAACTTTGAAAGGTGTATTGGATTTGTAAATGGATATTCGAAATCGAATATAGAACTTAAATTTGAAATTTGGATTCAAATTAGTTAATAAGCAAGTTAAAATATATTTGAACATGTCATGTTCAAATATAAAAGTGAAATAGACTAAAGAGTTAATTAACAAATTAATTAACGAATTGAGTTAAAACGATCAGGTATAGTTAAAATAGATTGGGCAGGTATAAATATACATGAGATAGGTATGGATAAGGTATGAAGTGTGATGTGATAATCAAGTTAAGAGTTGAGAATCGAGAAGAAACTCGAGTTAAAATGATATTTGGCTCGGATATAAGCGAAGGGTGGTGTTGTGGATAAAAACAGATTGGAATTTTATTGGGATGACCCTTGTATTCGCTGAATTGATAACAGGTGGAAAGGATATAATGATATGCCGACAATAAGGTACAAGTTTATATTTCGATTGGATATAAAATTAATGAGCCGAATTGGCAAGCCGCTTGGCTGTTTGATCTTCTTTTGGGTTGGAGATAGCCCAGAGAGGCGAGTTGGAGTTGGACCTATTGACCAGTACAAAGGAGGTGCTGGCAAAAATTTTCGAAGAGTTAAGGCATTAGAAAATTTTCAGGATTTTTGGAAATTTTTGTTGATAAGTATTAATTAATAATTTAATTGAAATTAAATTGGTTCAGTTGAAACTGAAGTTAAAGAGTGAACAAATATGCTCTAACCAGTCGATAGGGTCGTTCTCTACCTTAGCAATTTCGAGGATGAAATTATTTTAAGTGGGGAAGATTGTAATGACCCGCATTGGCAGAGGTATTATAATTAATTTATTTAATTATATAAATAGTGATATAGTGAATTAAATGGTGGTTTAATTAAATAATGGTGAATATTTAATTTAAAATAATAAATTAAATAATATATTTAATTCTGAAATAATCAGAATTGGCTGAAATGGCGATATGGTGTGAACTGGATCATCTGTGATATTTAATTCAGTTTAGAATTGAATTAGAATAACTAATATATTTATTAACGATGGTTGAACGTATAAATTATATTATAATTAAAATCGAGCTCGAAATGGCGCTGCAGTTCGTAAATTGGCGATTCGAACTTCAACTGAATGTACAGGATTCGTTTTAAATCGGATTTCTGTGAATCAAGAAACGTTAGGAGCTGGTGTAGTATAACTTTCTAGTGGAAGAGAAAAATCGAGATTTCGTCGTGAAGATTTTGAGATATGTCCAAATCAAATTTTAAAATAGTCGCTATAGAATCGTTTAGCGACCGTAATGGTTTATTCGATATAACTCGAGATCGGGTTTGAATTTAGACAAGGTTCTTTTGGGACACAACGATAATTTAATTTTTAGAATTTTACTGTAATTTTTAATTAATTAAATAAACAACTTTTTATTTGGAGTATTTTGCACCCTGTAATCAACATTTTGAGGTTTCAAAATATGAGTTAATCTACCATTATTATTATATTTTTGGGATCGTGGCACCGAGCTGATTACAATGGTATGTTTACTTCTGTCGACAACAGTTTGTAAAGGAAGGAAATTTTTATCAAGTGATGGTAAACTTTATAACATAAAACAATTTCAAATAGAAAATATCTAAACTTTTAACACTATAAATACATCACCCTTTAACACTAAAACCTAATTTCCTCAGTTCTATCTTTCCGCCGCATTTCCCTCTTTTCTGGAAAACCGATTCATCCCTTCTTCAGAAATTCAAAGAAAATGGAAATACAATCCATAAATCATGAGACAAGGGTTTTCGAGCTCCTAGGGTGTTCAGCTTCACATCGGTATCCCTCAGCATGGGTTCGAAACCATTTCAGTCGCACCAAATTTCACCGCGTTGACTAGGGATGGCGGATGGATGGGGTTGGAGGCGAGCAATAGGGGAGCTCGACGTATTACTTGCTGACCATTCGAAGCTGGGGGACGACTGTCTGATGGCAGTGTCGAGTTTGTTGAGGAGCATGTCGAGTTGAGTGAAATAGGGTCAGCAAAGTGGAGATTGAGGAGAAGATGAAACCGGTGAGTGAAGATTTAGGGGGCTGGAGATGTTACGAGCGTCGGTTCCGTGGTGTTTGATGAGGGAAGTTGGAGAATTTGTGTTTGAAGCAGAAGGCGTGACATGTTGAAGTGGTGGATGGTTTTACTGGAGAGTTTTACTGGAGTTCGTGAGTTCGGCTTTGAGGAAGGAGGTCCGCAATTTTTTTATCTGGAGGGAGATGCAGAAAGTATTCGGGAAGAAAGAACCAAAGGGGGAGCGGTTGGATTCTTTTTGGGCCAAGCTTTTCAGAGAGGTTGGCGGTCTGATCGTAGTGGCCTATTATTTTGGGTGAGGCCCAAATATCTTTAAAAAGGAATTTAATTAATGCAAAGTTTGATTTAACTATTTGTACTAACTGGTATAACGCATAACTTATGCATTCGATATCAGAAATTCACAAACTGGGTACGGATAGGATCATACAGACGAATGCTACGAAATGGAAATGGTCTGGAATGAACTGGAACATATCACGATTTATTGCAAAATAACACGTCTATCCGAATCAACGACCGTAACGCGTTATTTAACGATAACAGTCCAATGTGAGTAAATCTCACTAACTCTGAACAGTTTATAATTTCATGTTGTATTTTTAGAACTGTTGAATATTGACTGATTGACCGTATGTTGACTGTTTGATTTAACTACTAGACAGTTAGTTGAATTTCTATATTGATTCTATTTAACATAATATATCATATGGAACTGAAAGTGATGTTGATTTTATTGTATAACATCTGTGGATGCAGGGAAACAGGTTGGAGGAATCCGACTGGATTTCTCAACATTTATTTTACTGTGATTCATATATTGTGATATATGATGTGATATATAATCTGTTGTTGATTATGTGTGTTTGGACGATATTTATCGTTGTTATATGGTGTGTTAAGTACCATAGAAATACCAGAATATGGAAAAGGGAGTTTCAAAGTATATTTTGAAAATAATTTATTTATATAAAATCAATGGATTTTATATTATAAAAGAAAAAGGATTTTTAATAAAAGAAATATATTTGTAAATCAAATATAAGGGAATTTTATTTGTAAATCAAATATAAAAGAAATATATTTGTGAATCAAATATAACGGAATTATATTTGTAAATCAAATATAAGGGAAAGAATTTGTTAAACAGATATAGAGGGAAATATTTGAAAAGCAAATATGTGTCAAACAAATAAGAAGAGAAATATTTGTAAAACCATTTACAAATAAAATAGAATTATAAAGGAAATATTTGTAGAACATTATAAATAGATTAAAAGGGATTATTTATTTATTTAGGGAATAAATAGAATTAGAATAAAGGAAATATTTATTTAGAAAATAAATATGATATTTTAAAAGGAGTTAGAATTTATCAGTTAGAGTTAAAGGAGTTAATCGAATATAATTTATTCGAATAAAGTTAAAGGAGTAAATCGAATATAGTTTATTTGAAAGGAGTTAATCAGTTAGAGTTAACTAGTTAGGGGTAATCAAATAGAGTTAATCGATTAGAGTTAATCAAATAGAGTAAATCGAATAGAGGTAAAGAAATAGAGTTAAGCAAAATTAGAAACTGACTAGAGATTAGTAAATTGAATAGTTTTCTAAGTGTCGATCTGATGTTGGTTTCGGCCTTCGGGGTTTATACTTAGAGAATTGTTCTCCTACTAGTTTACATTCAAGGACTGATAGTTGTGAAATGATAGTGATATGTAAATAACGAATGGAAATGTTTCCCAGTGTTAATAACGTATATTTTCTAAACATAGAAAATAAGGAAATATATATATATATATATGATTGATGATTGATTGATAGAATTTCCATTTGGAAATAATATCGTTGTTTGCACACGTGTTTTTCTTCGATAGTTAAATCACAGACTATCGAATTTTTTTACCATTTTAACGTTGTTAATATGGAGAAACCGGTTGGATTATTATCCAAAGAACCACTCTATATTGGCATAAGCGTTGCGAATCATATATGCCAAAGGAAATTGAAGACGGAGTAAAGTGCAAGGGTTATTGTATAAATCTTAGATAACAGTGCCTAAGATGGATGTACTGAATAGTGCCTTCGGTTCATCCTGTTCCTGGATGACTTGTATGGACGGATGTCTGACAGAGTAATTCCAGATGATCACGTATATTGATTTCTTCAACCGTACCAAGAGTGGAAGCGGAGAAGGAAACTTCTTTTAGCTAACACATAATGTATTGTTGAGGACGTCAATCGGTGATTTGATGAATTTGATGATGTGGCATTCAAAGTGAATCTGTTTTGATGATAAAGCGTAGCTTCTAGCCTCACATCTAGTAAATGATAGAAATCGGGCAGGCAGCATGGCTAAGTCGGTCGCTCCGAAGTAGGGTGTATAATCACCTGATCTAGAGTTTCATTTACTTCTAAAAATCTATTGTTGATGCTGTCCCGTTCGAGAAACGGTTGCTGATCCCAACCATTGGTGATATACATTCGATACACTCTAGCGAAATGAGTGGTCGGTCATGTGTGGCTGGGTTGCAAGATGTTCTTGTTGAACCCAGTGTATTCCTTTCTAGAGGTACACTAGCGAAAGGTGGTTCCATACCTTGTCATAGTTGGAAATCCATTACCCAATACGTGCTTGCGGTTTTTATTGTATACTATATATGTGGAACGTGCGATGAAAGCATTTCTGCTAGATGATTAATATAATTGTGGTTGATAGACATTATTATAATATCAAGAGGTTTTTGATATAAAGATATTTTGGATTCTCATAAGGGAAAAACCCGTTCCGTTATACGGCGTGGTCTTATGAGATATCTTTTACTTGTTCGAACTGTTTTAAACTGTTTACTCATACCAGACCCATGACTGACCCGGAGTTTATTTTGTTGTTTTCCCTAAACTCTTGGGTGCCCAATTTTGTACCGATAGTCAAGTAGTCGGGATTATACAGATATACCTGAAGAGCTGGAGTAGGAGGCTTCAGGATTATATAGCTATAGTTATTTCCGCTGTGTTGTAAGTGTTGTACTTTGATAATGATGTATATTCAAGTACAGATGTACAATTCAAGTTATTATATATATATTATATGTTATTCATTCCGCTGTGAGGTTCGTGTCACTCTGATATTGTGTTCTTCTTCTTCTTCTATTCTAAGTTTCTATCTTATCTTTCCTCACCCTCTATCTTCTTTCTATTAGTGTTCTGATTTTCCAGTGTAATTTGGGGTTAGACTTGTGTTTTTGTTCAGCTCAAATTGGACAAGATTTTCGGGTCCTTACAAGGCTATATAATCAAAACCGTACGGGCTCGTAGTGGAGATTGTGTTTCGAACATGATGGTTCCTGGTACGAAAGATCATTCGTGGGCTCACAAACTTTCTTGCGTGCATCATCCCAGTACTCACGAATAACGTCCAGACTCGGACTCCGTTATACGAACCCACCATACATGAATAAGAGTACCCAACAAATAGCGACCCAGACTAGGGACTTCGCAGTACCCTTTCATCATCACATCCCGGTGAACCGAACGTATGAAATGAACATAAAAATCTGACCATCACTTTACCATTAATTTGTGGTGTGAGGTTCGTCGAGGTCACGATATACACAAAGCTACGTTTAAATAAGCCATGCTTTGATCATCCATAGCTCATCACATAACTTAAGTATGTCACATTGTCCATTCACTACGCATCACTGATTTCTATCAATATATAACCTCTAAGCTCTTACGTTTTAGAGAAGGGTGTTAAGCAAGAGAATAAATTCTCTGCCACCAAGCAGATATATATATATTAATAAAGATCAGTGCTACGCAGTCAATTAAAATGTCAGACACACAATCCATACATGTTCGTTCTAGGTCTGAACGAAACAACAATCCGGAATTCCTTCACATATGTTCCGGCTTCTTGCCACTTAGCTGATATATAAAATCCATCTGCGAATGGGAGCCAGCCATTCGAGACATTCAGCAAGTTGTCCTTACGACACGAAGGGTCCCGGTCTTCAATGTCGCCTCCAATATCTTCAATTGCTCCACAACTTCGTATTATTACTTGGAATGGTTTTTAGACATAATTCTGATCCCGTTCTTTCCAAATAATAAGAGCAATTAAAAACACAATCACGGAACACACAGGATTTCTACCAAATCTCCTTCCATTTTGGATTTCGTTAAATTAAACTTCTTTAAATCTATTCTCAAATTATCTTTAATAAAATCCATATTTAACCCTTCTTCTTCAAAACACATCCCTTAAATCCAAGATAATCTATCCCCAAAGCCTTAATTAATTTTCCGTTTGATAACTCATTATCAAAAATCCAGTTTCCATTGAAAACCCTTACCCCACATTTTAACCCTAGTTTCCAATTAAATTGATTTTCCAACATTCCATTCTTTAATATTAACTAAAAGATTATTCTTTCTTTCCAATTCCTCACTTTTAATTTCCTCAAATCAAAGATCTGATTAAATCCTCAAATTACGATATGAATTTCCATAACTCAATCTCATTGGGTTTCAGGAACGATATTATTGAAGATATGATTTACGGCAAAACCCAAATCAATTGATATTTAATACACAGAAATTGTATTTGCTTATATACGATATCAATTCTCATAATCAACGAATACTATAAGTGGAATAACGATATAATAATATCTTCCAGATTCCTCAAATAGTATACATTTACACCACAGAATTTCATATCAAATATCTGAAGATTATTTCTATCCAACTTATCCTAGTCAACTTAGGAATCTCGTATCTTAATTAAAAGATTTATTCAACTCTTTGACATTAGATCTGGATAGAAATACCATCAACTTATACTTAATATTAATCTCGATATCCAACTCACACTATAAGCGGAATAATGGTGAACTACCTTTTAAATTCCTCAAGTTGTAAGAATCATCATCTACTGGATTAATATCAAACATCCGAAGATTTATCTCCAACCATATCAAATTATTTAAAATTGAAAACCCATATTAATATCAATTTAAATTCCATATAAAATATTTCCAATACTTTTGAACCTTTGAAAACATTCCACAAATCATTTAAAAATGATTACTTGTAGTTCGGAAAATAGTTTGCGGGTTAAAAACTTCAAAATAGATTGTTTCCGAAGAAAGCGTTACAATAGTGTTTTCAAAAGCGTTACAAAATCATTACAAGACAGTTATCTTAATTACTTCGGTCAAAACATCGCTATTCTTAGTCAAAACTTAAACTTTATAACTCAAAACATTTTTTACATAATTTATAATGATTTTACCATTTTTTCCATATTTTTAGAAACATTAAAAAATGGCTGTTTATGGTTATGGTCAATAATTTTTCTTATAGCGACCTTTTCCAAAATGGTTTTAAACATAACTTGAAAATTATAACTTGAATTTAAAATCTTCTTCCACTCATTTGAAAGTTCTTGTTAATGGAAATCAAACGTTTTCCATTTTATGGAAATCCGATTTAGATTGCAAAAGTTATAAGCGTTTAAAGTTTGCAACTAAAATACGTAAATTGCCGTTATGTGACAAGCTCTATTTTGACCATAATAACCATAATTCTATGATACTTCAAAATATCTTAGAAAAACATTATATCCTTATATAAACCTTTTAAAATCATTTAAATTTACTTTCCAAATTATTTTGGATCTTCATAAATTCCAATTTATTTCTAAATTCAAATAACTTCAAATTAACCTTCCCATTCGTCGGATCAGTTAGGGATAGCCGGGGAGAGCAAAAAACTTTATTTCCAAACCCAAGCCTAGAAACTATCCTCTCTATCATCCTAGAATGTTCCGGTATTTATTTATTCATTTAAAGGACTTTAACAATATATATGAATTCATATATATGGTCTTTTCCGATTATTAACCTTCAATTTCAATAATGATATTGCTTTTAATTATGAAGGAGATTTGTCGATCACCAATGTGATACCATAATTGTTGTGTCATAGTGTGTGCAAAACTACATCAACAACCATTTAAACATCCATAGCAACCATCATCAACATGATTCAATAAATCATAATTGTGCACAAGCGTTATAACACTAACGCTTAATAGTGTGTTCTAAACTTCGCATCCATCATCCATCATAACAAATATCAATCATCATTAACCAATAATAATTCATCACTATATTTAAATTAGTCTAGCTACTAATTAAATATATGAACCGTGGTTAAAGAGTTCTCACCTAGCAGCTTTCCAAATCTTCACGGTAGGCGGGCCTAGCTAAGCGAACCGTCGGACAGTATTTCAGTGCAACGTCTTCTTCATCAAAATATATATAATATAATATACACTAATCTCTCTTTATATTATAAGAGGAGGAGGAGAATAACGAACTTTGGTAAGGTGGTGGTGGAAAAGAGGAAGACTTATGCCATGGAAACCATGGCCATAAGCTTTAAGAAGAAGGTGAAAATGGAAATGGAATGGTAAAAAATGGAGAAAGAGCCTCCTTATATAGGAAAGGAGGAGTAAGGAGGTAAAGACACACAAGGGGGCAAGTGGCAATCATGCATGAAAGGGAGCATGCATAAAGACATGTGTCTTAACACTTGTCTTAAGAAGAAAAAGGAACTTTTGGTAGCACTTTCTTTTAAATGTTACGAAAACTAAAGGCAACACTTAATTCTAACGCTACTAATTCGTGTTATGGTTTGACAAATCCGATCGAATGACATATAGTATCAATAAATCCAAACTCATTAATAATCATTCTCATCTATAACTCAAGTAGAATCTGTCATATAACTTATCAAAATTATTAAATACTCTTAACCATATATATTTATATCAAATTCAAATTTAAATTCAAATTAAGTAATAAAAATTCCAACTTTAAATTGGTTAAAAAGTCTGGATCGTTAATTCACCCCCCTTAAAACTTTTCGTCCTCGAAAAGGAAAGGGAATCGTAACTACTTATTCGACAAATTAAATATTAAAATTCTTTATACCAAAACTCCATGTTCTCACCTGTATTAACGGATAACCATATCTACATGTCCTCATAACCTCCAGTTACCTATTATATTCAATTCATCGTTTACTGGGCCAATTACTTATACTCAACCATTTACTGCTTTCAAAAAAATTCAGACTTATAAATTATTCTCTTAGATCTTATCTTACAAATGCAAAGGTTATGAAACTTATTCCTTTTCAGTTTCCAAAATTTACTATTATTCGTTACACGAAAATCTTGATCATCTCCGAACTCAGCTTGTCTAAACGTTTCAGTTTAGGTAATTTATTCTTAGTATTCCCGCTTCCAAAATCCTTTAATCAAATTGTGAAACTTAATTCACAAGGTATTTATGCTTACTTAAACAGTTCCTTTTGTTGCCACAATATACTTTAGAACTTATCGACTAGTCCAAAATCGTCGATAATTCCAATCTTCCTATCTATACCCTTAATTAAATTCAATAACTTTTTCATTAGAATAGGATCTATTTGGATATATGATAGAATATATTAAAAAGATTAATAAAAGAAGTTATATTTTTTTATATACAATTAACTTCATATACATACATTTATTCATGCATCCAACTTTTCAGAGATAATTCCCTAGGGGTCAAAGAGCTTGCTCTGATTCATAATTCTTGCATTCCTTCTTCTTCACTTATGACGGTGGGTGGTGTTGCTTTAGCTGGTCTTTCTCCCTTCTTTAACTGACAATCCTGGACTACATGCCCTACTTTTCTACATCGATAACATTTCTTTTCTTTTGTTAGGTTCATGGGTTTCTTCTTTGTTTTAGGAGACTTACGTATAAAATGTCCTTTCTTCTTGCATTTGAAACAAATTATGTCTTCTCGAATGGTTTTCTTTTGTATTCTTTCTGGGCATAAAACAGAAAAATGTCCTTCTTGACTACATCTATAACAATGGATACGTTTGAATTTCCCCAATCTAAGGATTTCTTCCTTTTCTTTTTGATTATGAGCTTTGCTTTCTTGTTTTAGGGTCATCCACCATTCAGTATCTGATAAACCAAACTCCATCTTTGTTCCTATAAGGAAATTTTGTTGAAAAATCCAGCTTACCGTCCACTTAATTTACTGGCTTATCCTTTACTAACAAGTTTACCTGGTATGATTCTTACAACCCAATCAAATTTTCACTTTTCTATTTAAGTTCATATCAATTTACCAAACAATTTCAAACACTTATCTAAATGGATTTAAGTATATATTGATGTTTTAATCGGAATCATATAGTTATCCCACTTTCGAAACTCGAAAATACATACTGATGATGCTGCAGTCATCAACAGAATCATCTTCAAGCGACTAGAGAGGGATTCTATATCTATCTAGTATACTTAAGACTTCGTATATACGTTAGCTAGGCGTATATTCAAAATTTTCTTATACTCGATAGTCCAACCTCAACATCGAATATAATACTCAAATTCTAATTTTTAATTTCTAACCATATTAATTAGTTACCTTAACAAATTTGACCCAAGTTTATCGATATTTCGAAATCCCCAATAGTGAAATTAAATCCAAAAGGCATTTGTACTCGGATCATTTTCCTGACCAGTGGAAGGGGCTTAATTACCATGCCATAAGAAGTATTTTATGTGTAATTATAATCACAAAATGAAAACTTAACCTTAATCGTTTGATTAAGTATCTAGGTTATAATTAACCATATATTTCCAAAATATGTTTGTTTCTTAAACTAAAACGTTTTAAAACTCATTTCATATTTTCGAATACGCTCTCTCAAATATAATGCTCCAAAATCTCATTCTAGGGCATTACTAACCCTATCTCTAATGAGATATAACTCTGATGAGTCTTTCCATTTGTTCAAATGTGTCATACCCCATTGCTTTGTATAAACCAAAGCTTTGATACCACTATGTAACGACACGGCTTTTTGCTTGGTTTTCGCCGGTAACTACCAACTTAAACCGATCACAAAGACGGATTATTAGGGGCACTTACACATTTGCACAAAATAAAAACAACTTTTCCATTATCATTAAAATAATATTACATCAGAGTTACAAGAGGTACATCAGAGTACATCGATTACACAACGGAAAAGATACTAAACTCAATGGAAGAATGCGAATGCTCCAAACATAATAGCTCCAGTTAAACCAGAATCCTTCTCCAACTAACTCCATGGCTAAATCTATGAACCAAACTACTAGGATGCCCATGTAAAAATTATGGGTACCCAGAGTTTAGGTGTGGGAACAATAAACTCCAGGTCAGTCATGGGACTGGTGTGAGAACTCAAAATAGTTGTCTTTAGGGTTAATTTTAAAGTTAGGTAATTAACCGGACCATGCCGCCAATGCGGAACGGGTTTACTCCATGTGAATACCAGTGCATAGAAATCCGCAATGACTTTTTGAAAAAATGAAGCTATCATAAGCTCGTCCCACATCACACAATGCAAGCGCACACCAAATGGGTGAGTTTTGCATTATGATTACCAAAAATGCCTTCATACGTGAAAATTCTCTTTTCCTACTATATATAGTGTGAAAAACCTTTTCGCAAATAAATGTATTAATCCTAGCCAGCATAATGCCCCATCCCATTAAACTGACAATCCTGCCGGTAACCAGCAGGCTATACAATCAAAACCGTACGGGCTTGTAGTGGAGATTGGGTTTCGAACATGATGGTTCCTGGTACGAAAGATCATTTGTGGGCTCACAAACTTTCTTGCGCACATCATTCCAGTACTCGCGAATAACGTCCAGACTCGAACTCCGTTATACTAACCCACCAAACATGAATCAGAGTACCCAACAAATAGCGTCCCAGACTGGGGACTTCGCAGTACCCTTTCATCATCACATCCCAGTGCACCAAACATATGAAACGAACATAAAAATCTAACAACCAGTTTACAATCAATCCGGGGTGTAAGGTTCGTCAAGGTCACGATATACACAAAGCTACGCTTAAATAAGCCATACTTTGATCATCCATAGCTCATCACATAACTTAAGTATGTCACATTGTCCATTCACTACGCATCACTGATTTCTATCAATATATAACCTCTAAGCTCATACGTCTTAGAGAAGGGTGTTAAGCAAGAGAATAAATTCTCCGCCACCAAGCAGATATATATTAATAAAGATCAGTGCTACGCAGTCAATTACACTGTCAGACACACAATCCATACATGTCCGTTCTAGGTCTAAACGAAACAACAATCTGGAATTCCTTCACATACGTTTGGGCTTCTTGCCACTTAGCTGATATATAAAATCCATCTGCGAATGGAAGCCATCCATTCGAGACATTCAGCAAGTCGTCCTTACGACACGAAGGGTCCCGGTCTTCAATGCCGCCTCCAATGTCTTCAATTGTTCCACAACGTCGTATTATTACTTGGAATGGTTTTCAGACATAATTCTGATCCTGGTCTTTCCAAATAATAAGCGCAATTAAAAACACAATCATGGAACACACAGGCTTTCTACCAAATCTCCTTCTATTTTGGATTTTGTTAAATTAAACTTCTTTAAATCAATTCTCGAATTGTCTTTAACAAAATCCTTATTTAACCCTTCTTCTTTAAAACACATCCCTTAAATCCAAGATAATCTACCCCCAAAGCCTTAATTAATTTTCCGTTTGATAACTCGTTATCAAAAATCCAGTTTCCTTTGAAAACCCTTACCCCACATTTTAACCCTAGTTTCCAATTAAATTGATTTTCCAACATTCCATTCTTTAATCTTAACTAAAAGATTATACTTTCTTTCCAATTCCACACTTTTAATGTCCTCAAATCAAAGATCTGATTAAATGCTCAAATTACGATATGAATTTCCATAACTCAATCTCATTAGATTTCAAGAACGATATTATTGAAGATATGATTTACGACAAAACCCAAATCAATTGATATTGAACATAAGTTACACAGAAATTGAATCTGCTTATATTCGATATCAATTCTCATAATTAGCGAATACTGTAAGTGGAATAACGATATAATAATATCTTCCAAATTCTTCAAATAGTATACATTTACACCACAGAATTTCATATCAAATATCTGAAGATTATTTCTATCCAAATTATCCTAATCAACTTAGGAATCTCGTATCTTAATTAAAAGATTTATTCAAATCTTTGACATTAGATCTGGATAGAAATACCATCAACTTATACTTAATATTAATCTCAATATCCAACTCACACTATAAGCGGAATAATGGTGAACTACCTTTTAAATTCCTCAAATAGTAAGAATCATCATCTACCAGATTAATATCAAACATTCGAAGATTTCTCTCCAACCATATCCAATTATTTAAAATTGAAAATCCATATTAATATCAATTTAAATTCCATATAAAATATTTCCAATACTTTTGAACCTTTGAAAACATTCCACAAATCATTTAAAAATGATTACTTGTAGTTCGAAAAATAGTTTGCGGGTTAAAAACTTCAAAATAGATTGTTTCCGAAGAAAGCGTTACAATAGTGTAACTACACGGCTTTTTGCACGGTTTTCGCCGGTAATTACCAACTTAAACCGATCACAATGACGGATTGTTAGGGGCACTTACACATTTTCACAAAATAAAAACAACTTTTCCATTATCATTAAAATAATATTACGTCAGAGTTACAAGAGGTACATCAGAGTACATCGATTACACAACGGAAAAGATACTAAACTCAACGGAAGAATGCGAATGCTCCAAACATAATAGTTCCAGTTAAACTAGAATCCTGCTCCAACTAACTCCAAGTCTAAATCTATGAACCAAACTACTAGGATGCCCGTGTAAAAATTATGGGTACTCAGAGTTTAGGTATGGGAACAATAAACTCCAGGTCAGTCATGGGACTGGTGTGAGAACTCAAAATAGTTGTCTTTAGGGTTAATTTTAAAGTTAGGTAATTAACCGGACCACGCCGCCAATGCGGAACGGGTTTACTCCATGTGAATACCAGTGCATAGAAATCTGCAATGACTTTTTGAAAAAATGAAGCTATCATAAGCTCGTCCCACATCACACAATGCAACAACACACCAAATGAGCGAGTATTGCCTTATGATAACCAAAAATGCCTTCATACGTGAAAATCCTCTTTTACTACTATATATAGTGTGAAAAACCTTTTCGCAAATAAATGTATTAATCCTAGCCAGCATAATGCCCCATCCCATTATACTAACAATCCTGCCGGTAACCAGCAGGCTATACAATCAAAACCGTACGGTGTAACACCCCGTAATTATGTGACATTAAGATTCACAAATTAAAGTACAATTAATTTTTAAAAGAAAAAAAAAGATCCATGCAGTTGTTTAATTTAAGTATCGTAACTAACATGAAAAAGAGAAGTAAGGAGAGAACAATAATTATTATTGTTCTAAGACTTATTAGCAAAAGCCTCTGTAGCTCAGTTGGTTAAGGCATTGGATTTGTAGCATAGAGGTCGGGGGTTCGAACCCCGACGACGGCATATTTTTTTAATCTTTGTTTTAGAGAGGGCCAACTGAACATGCAAATATATGTACGTATACAAATTCAAAATTTGAAAGGATAAGAACGTACATATATGGAAATAAAGAAAATATATATATACATATGAGAATATAAATATATATATATGCAAAAATATATGTATACGAAAGATAAAATTCAAGATAAGGCTACAGTCAATGAAATATGGCAACATCATTTGAATTTTGAAAATAAAATGAAAGTTGTGCATATATATATATATACGCGTAAAATGGTCGTTAGAGGAATTGTATACATATAAGAATATTTCATGTGAATAAAACAGTTAAATAAATTCCAGAAATTCAAAAGTTCGAAAATCAAATTTCTACGCCAAATACAATTCATTCGAATTTTAAATTTCTACGCCAAAATAGTGGGACCCAATGCTGACTCAGCACTGCGTGTATGATAAGGTTTGGCTAGATTCATCTATGTACCTAGACTATTTTCTTAACTAGGTTCAATGCTGACTCAGCGCTGCGTGTACGATAAGGTCTTGAGCAGCTATATAAACAACCCTAGTCTTCATTCTCTTTGCACCAATTCTTTTCTATCCTTATGCTGCTAAGATTCATGGCTTCTTCCCCTCCTCTAAATTTTCTTAAATAATTAAAATAAAATATAAATTCAAGACATGGAGATGCTGCTCAAATCTGTTCAAGAGAAGATTCAAATCAAAGTGAAGAATTCAAAGGCTAAATCAACAAACCTCGAGCAACGACATACGAATCTTAGCATCACCATTCTTCTATTCTAGATCTAATTTCTGTAAGTTAGCTGTTTCTAGATTTGAACGTTTTTGCTTTATTTTGTGACATGAAATTAAAGGAATAAAAGAATATACCAAATCTCTCTCTCTCTATTCGAATCTGTGTTTATACTCTTGGACTAAATTAAGAACTGTTATGATTCAAGGACAAATAAGACTTTGCCTAAGACCGTTGCCTATGACTATGGATTCTGAGATCATGTGCCTTTGGACTATGAACATAAGCCTTTGATTTTGGTACATAAAACATTGCCTATGATGTTGACTTATGACTGTGGGAATTATTTTCCCTTTTGACTATGAATATTGCCTATGACTATGGACATTTGCCTATGATTATGAACACAAGCCTTTGATTTGGACATAAAGTATTACCTATGACATAACAACGGTGATTTAAACACCTATGATTCATGAATTGGAAAATTGTTGCTTAGGTTTTATGACTATGAAATTGGGTCTAAAACCCGATTTATCTATTCTGTCTGTTCTTGATTTTCTTTGGTTTTAGACTGTGGGAATTTACCTATTAAGTTAGGTCTACCCATGGTCTCGAACCTATTCTGTCTATTCTTGGTTTTAGACTGTGGGAATTTACCTATTAAGTTAGGTCTACCCATGTTCTCGAACCTATTCTGTCTATTCTTGGTTTTAGACCGTGGGAATTTACCTATTAAGTTAGGTCTACCCATATTCTTGAACCTGCGTCGTTATTCAAAATCTTTTTATGCCAATTATTATGTCCACCCTTTTTCATAGCATCTTTGGTTCATTCCCTATTTTCTACGAATCTAGATTTATTTACAATCTAGGTTGAATCATGATTATACGAACGGTGGGAATGCGATTTGGGAAAAACACAAAAATAAACATAAATATAGTTGTAAGCTTGAAATTGGCATAGTTTGGAAGCGAACATGATTCTGATTTATACAATTTTAGAACATGTGTTAAGACATGTGAATTGGGTAGATTTGACATGGATTATAGGTTATGAAATTTAGATCTAGTATTGGCCTGTAAACTGAAAAACTAGAATAATAAATCTAGTTTGTATGTAGACTGTAAACTAGAAGAATAAATCTAGTTTTTGGGCATAAACGGTGAACTAGAATAGAAAATCTAGTTTGGCATATAAAATCTAGTTTAGCATAAACTGAAAATAAAGATGATAGATCTAAATTGCTATGAACTGTAGGTTAGGCAAATCAAGATTTGGGCCTAGAATATAAGTCTGTTAGCGACAAATGAATATAGGCCAAATTTGTTTAAAAAGGGGGAAATGGGCTGTAAGATAAATTGTTAACAATTTATAAACAAAAGAAAGATATTTTGATAACACCCCTTTTTATAACTCGTACCAGAAAGTTCTAGGGTGACAGAGAGCATAGTGTATAGGCTTGGGTTTGGAAAATATAAGTTTCCTTCCCTCCCTGGCTATCCCTAACTGATCCGACGAACGGGATGGTTGCTTTCAAAACCAGGTTTGGTAATTAATCAGAAAACCCTTTGAACTTAGAAAACATGAATATGCCTAACCCGAGGTTAGACTAAGTTGCGGTGTAAACCTGCCCGGAACCGACCAGCACATCCAGTAACCGCAGCAATATCTGTCTAATGTGAGAGGTTGCGGCTTTAATTTCTTAATTAAAGCTAGAACAAGAAGGGGAGGGTTAAGTCCATGGGAACACTTAACCAACACAGTTAAAGCTAGAATGGGAAGGTTAAGTCCATAGGAGCACTTAACCAACTTAACACTGTTAAGATAGAATGGTAGGATTAAGTCCATAGAAACACTTAACCAACTTAACACAGTTAAAGCTAGAATGGGAGGGTTAAGTCCATGGGAATACTTAGCCAAATTAACATGCTGACTAGACTAGAAGGTGGGGTTAAGTAAAGTTAATACACTTAGCCAATTTAACATGTTAATTAGACTAGAGGTTGGGGTTAAGTAATACACTTAGCCAATTTAATATGTTAGCTGGGTTGGACCGTAGGGTTAAGTAAACTTGTACACTTAACCATCAGAATATGATAAATGAATAGGGTTAAGTCTAAGACACGAAGAGATGATACTTAACCATTAATAACAGGTTTAGTTAAAACCGGAGGAAAAGGTTAAGTTAAAAAGGGAACACTTAACCAATACAGGATGAATGGGTAGGGTTAAGAAATACTTAACCAATATGACTTGGTTTGTGGTGGGGTTAAGTCAACATGAATACTGACAACACTTAACCAGTTTAACAGGATAAGGGAAGAGGGTTAAGTTAGCTTGAATCGACTAAAGACACTTAACCTATCCAACTTAACGGGAAAGAGAACTAAGTAGTAAAACTTAGTTAAGAAGACAATGATCCTGGAAACTAAGTGGTAAAACTTAGTTAGTATAACTAAGTAGTAATTCTTAGTATAACACGAAGGAGCAACCGTCCATCTGATTTTAAAGAAGACTCAAACGAATTGGGATACGAAGCCCGAGGCTTCGAGGGGACGTGAGGGTACTCTTGGTATCCCTCTGTGAGGCTGCAGATGATCCGCCTGGGCGCACAGAGGTTAAGGTCTGCGGTAGAAGAGCCAAGGGTATGCCTTGGTTGCAATATGTAACAACCCGAAAATCTGGGCCAGTTTAAAATTTTTATTTTGGCCATTTTAGCGAATTTTGATTATTTAAAATGAATTATTTTAAATAATATCGACGATAAATTTATTCTGAATATAAATCAAACGTATATTTTATACGCGTCGTCGTTAGAATATAAATATTTATATATAATTATAAATAGAATTGAAAATGGCGCGGTAGTTCGATAATTCGATTTCAAACTTCAATTGAATGTACCGGGTGCAAAACAATCCGGATTTTAGTGAAACCAAAAATAATGGAATCTAATTGATAATATCTTTCCAACGAATGCGAAAAATCAAGATTTCATATCGGGAATCAAAAGATATGTCCAGTTGAAAATTCTGAATAGTCGCTATGGAATTCAGGCCCTTAAAAATGGACATTTTGCAAACGACCTCGGATTTCGACGAAACCAGTTTGGTTGGGTCCGGGATGTCAAGTTATTGCTAGATTCCAAATTTCATAATTTTTCGAATCGATATGTGAGCGTGGCAAAGGAAAACGCGTTTGACCAGTTTCAGTAGATTTTAATCGACTGGAAATTGGCCATTTTTCAAACGGTCTCAGAATTCGGCGAAACTAGTTTTGTTAGGACCGTATCGTCAATACGAAGCTAGAAAATATTTTTCTGGAATTTTTAAAGTTCGTATGTGACCCCGGTAATTTGAAATGTACGTTTAAAATTCAATATAGTGATTTAAATGTTAATTCAACGGAAACTGATTGTAACAGCCGAATCAGCGTACGATACATATCCCATTGTGTTCGGAATGGGGGTAGAACGCTATGGACGACAGGCGGTGGGCCTCGTTTCGAGGTCGTATGAAAAAAGTCAACTTAAGGTTGAATTAAATAATAATAAAATTAATAATAAAAAAAAAAAAATCTTTGCCCTCCTTAAAACACTTTGGCCCCCCCGTCCATTCATTTCAAACAGAAAATAAGAAAAAAAAAAAAAAAAAAAAAAAAAAAAAACTTCAGACATCGATCGCGCCCCCCAGAGTTTCGCCGCCGCCACAGGCGGAGCTGCCGCCGATCTTCCCCTCAGGTGCCTCCTCCCTCCAGCCTCGCTCCTCTCTCACCTGCCCTCCTCGACGGAGCGAAGCCCCCACGGCGCGACAACCCCGTAGTCCCCCCCCCTTTTGTTCAGCTCCGAATCGAAGCCCCTGCTGGCCACCACCTCGGCTCCGACGTCCAACCCCGCCTGATGACCACCGACAGCAGCATCCCCCCCCCTTCTTCGCAGGTAACAGTAAACATTTTATTTTATTTTTATTTTAGGGTTTTAAACTGTTTTTTTTAAAAGCATTTTAAACTGGTTTTAATTAGATTTGTAAACTGATTTTTAAGAATTTTATAAACTGAATTTTTAAATATATAAAAACTGATTTGATAAGAGTTTAAAAACTGAATTTTTAAATATTTAAAAACTGATTTGATAAGATTTTAAAACTGATTTTAAAATAAAAGTAAAAACTGATTTTTAGAAAAAGGTTTGAACTTCAAAGACTATATTTTTTTATAAGGCGAAGACTAGATTTTTACATATTGAACTTCGAAAAAAAAATATGATTTTTATATATTGAACTTCGGCATAAAAATATGATTTTTATATATTGAACTTCGGCATAAAAATATGATTTTTATATATTGAACTTCGGCATAAAAATATGATTTTTATATATTGAACTTCGAGTTAAAAATATGATTTTTATATATTGAACTTCGAGTTAAAAATAGAATTTTTATATATTGAACTTCGAGTTAAAAATAGAATTTTTATATATTGAACTTCGAGTTAAAAATAGAATTTTTATATATTGAACTTCGAGTTAAAAATAGGATTTTTATATATTGAACTTCGAGTAAAAAAAAAAAAAATAATAATATGATTATTATATATTGAATAGCGAAGTAAAAATTCGATTTTTACATATGTAGTGAAAGCGGACAACGAAAGCGACAAAAAGGCGAGTTGGCGAAGGTTTCCTGCATTAGAAGGGCCGTGGAGCTAGGATAGCTAAATGTGAGAACTTCTCACTCTTAATTCTCTTTTTCTAGATATATATATATACTAGGATGCAGACGGTGCTTATTAGAAGCACCCGACACCCGTCCACATACCATGGACTTGTTTGTTTGGATGTTTGGTGATTGATTGAGATATTGGTTTGAATGTGGTTTGTGGTGTGAAAAATCGAATCGATAAATTGGTTAGGATTAGACGTGCGCCGTTATAAGGCGAAGGAGTAAGACTAGGTTAGATTCTTACCCCAAATTTTGTAGTTTGCATAACGAAAGTGATTTGATTGATGTGTGAATGGCGTGGGCCTTCACTAGACCGGGGATAAGGCTAGGCCTTGTCCCGTTTCTAGTATCGTGCCGTTATGCCGCCGAAATTTTCTAAAATATGTTAGAAAAATAAAAATAACATTTTATTTAAAGAATGAATTGAATAGAAATTCATAGGTTGAAATAAAATGTTTTATCGTTAAAAATATAATTTTTAACGTGAAGTGAATAAAATAAAATATTCATTTATAAACCGGACGGTTTGTTTATGTACACCTATTTGAATGACATTGATTGGGACGATAAATTTTACACATCGCCCAACTGCACAAATAAAATATGCGTTTGATTGTTTGAAACCCCACACGGGTGTTGGGATGAAATTTGAAGTTCACTCATCCTGATTGATTAATATGTCGATCGATCGATTGACAGGCTGTTATAAGCGTTGAATATCTATATTTGATGCTTATACAGTGTAGTGCACTTTGGTTGATGGTTGATTATTTTTCAATGCTATGATATACATGTGTTGTATGAAAATCCATATAATTAACTTTATATGGTAATTGATTGGGCCTCATTCCAATTTGAAAAATAAAGAATATTATAAAATAAAAGTTCATGTGTTGACAGTACTCATTCATTGAGATTGGTCATGTGTTGAACGAAATATTTTAATAATAGAAATATTTGAAATAGAATATTTGAAAATGGAAATATATGAAGCCGTGTTGATTAGATGCGCCATTTTGACGTGAACGATATTTTTATCGATTTTATTCATTTTGAAATGGATATTGAAAAGTAATTTTGAAATCAAATATTTCGAAATGAATTGAATTGAAAATATTTCGAAATGAATTGAATTGAAAACGATTTCGAAATGAATTGAATTGAAAACGATTTCGAAATGAATTGAATTGAAAACGATTTCGAAATGAATTGAATTGAAAACGATTTCGAAATGAATTGAATTGAAAACGATTTCGAAATGAATTGAATTGAAAACGATTTCGAAATGAATTGAATTGAAAACGATTTCGAAATGAATTGAATTGAAAACGATTTCGAAATGAATTGAAAACGATTTCGAAATGAATTGAATTGAAAACGATTTCGAAATGAATTGAATTGAAAATATTTCGAAATGAATTGAATTGAAAACGATTTCGAAATGAATTGAATTGAAAATATTTCGAAATGAATTGAATTGAAAACGATTTCGAAATGAATTGAATTGAAAACGATTATGAAATGAATTGAAAACGATTTCGAAATGAATTGAATTGAAATATTTCGAAATGAATTGAATTGAAAACGATTTCGAAATGAATTGAATTGAGAACGATTTCGAAATGAATTGAACTGAAAACGAATTCGAATTGAATTGAAAGCGAAGTGAAATAAATTCAAATTGAATTGAAATTTGAATTGAATAGAAATGGATTTTAAAACGAATTTATAAAGAAGAATTCAATTTTGATTTGAATTGAAATGGAAGTTGAAAATGTTTTTGAAACGAATTCAAAACTATTTATATAATTCGTTTTAAATAGAAATCGACGATATATATATTATATATATATTATATATAATATAATGGCCTGAATAGAACGCGCCACGCCGCGGCAGTTCGCGAATTTCGACCATTTATTTCAAACGGGCATTACGGGAGATCCGACCGTCGGATTCTCCTAAAACCGGAACCGTTGGGTTCGTATCGAAAAGAGCTTTCTAATGAATGTTAGAAATTTGAAATCTAACGGTTGGATTTGGAGATATGTCCAAATCAAATTCAAAAAAGGTCGCTGTAAGTGCAGTTCGATGGCCATTGATGGAAATCGACTGTACGGGCCTTGATAAAATTATTAAAAATAGCAATAATTTGTGTAAAATCATAATAAATGATTTAGAAAGAATTGGGATGAAAAACTCCATACTTGAAAAGATAAAAATAAATTTTTATCGAAATGAACTAGTTTTGAACTAGAATTATAATCCTATTTATTTTTAAATAAATAAATTGAATTCGAAAAGGGTTTTAAAAATAACCAAAATTTCCAATGATTGCATTGGAGTGGATTTGAATCGAAATTGTCTTCGGAATATTTCGATGTTGGAATTCGTGATTATACAGGTGTTGTTATGGAAATTTGAAAGATATATATTGATATCGTTATTTCCAATACGACATTTGTTAGTCGTAGAATTCGATATTGAATATAAGCCGATATATTTTCTATTCAGAGCCTTGTATTGAATATCGAATGTGATTTGGGTTTGTCGTGAATGGTGTCTTCACTAACACTATTCTTGAACCCAGTTGAGAAAAGATTAAATCTTTTTATTTAGATTTAATGAAGTGTACCAATTAAATAATATTTAATTGGAATTGAATAGATATTGATTTTTGGGCTTATCGTGAACAGTGTTTTAAATAACACTTGTTCTTTAACCCGATAATTAATGAATGTGATTTTGGGTTTATCGTGAACCGTGTTTTAAATGACACTGATTCTTTAACCCAGATAATGATTAAAACTAAGTGGAGTTTTAATGAATCTTTAATTAGATTGAAAAGATCGAGAATGGAGTATCACCAGTTTTGCTCCAGGCGATAGATAAATCTGTAATTAGATTTGAATGTGAAATTTAGAAACTAACTGGCGGTTAGCCAAGCAGAATGGTTTTCTGGATATTGATCTGATGTTGGTTTCGGCCTTCGGGGTTAATATTTGGGGAATTATTCTCTTGATTAATTTACGGTTAGTGACTAATGAATTGGAATGAGGCGTATGTTGTGTTTGTGTAACACTTATTTAAAATATACGCGAGTTATTCGGAAAGACCGGGTTTATCCCATTCTGAGTAACTGATACGACGATAAGTCGAAGACGAAGACGATGGTCGAAGACCGGAGGTCTTCACGTCGTTTGGGTGATAACTGATGATCTTGATTGGGCTGTACACCCAAGAAGATGGAAACAGTTAGTGATCGTCCAGACGTACTTGGAGATCGATGGATATGCGGGGTACTAGGTGCCTCCGGTTTCGTTCAGACCCAGAACGGACTTGTAAATGGACTGTGTGTCTGACATCGGATTTCATTCTGTGTGACTGATATCGGTTGCATAGGATGGCTTGCCTGTGTGGCATGCTAAGATGCAAATGATCAAGGCTTCTGTTGAAAAGCAAAGTCTTGTGGTTGATGATCAAAGCACGACCTTTGTGGCGTAGCTTTGTGTAACGTTTGATTCGCGAGTTTCACACCCGGTATGAATCAAAAACGGGAGACGGACCTCAGGGAGGGCATGCGTTTCTTTCTAGTTAGAAGTGGCGTCAGTGGTTTTACACGCCCTGACGAGTTTGACTTATGTTGTTGTTGCTGTTGCGAGGCGCCTCGGTTATATCGGTTTCGGCCGAATGCATTCTGGTCGGCTGACGGACCAGACTTACACCCCATAGGGTGGGGAGACGTATTGTTCAGGCATAATAATCCACTCCGTGTGGACCGGCCCTGACGATCCAAGGGGCAGTTGCGGCTGTTCCTGAGGGGCGGGCTAGAGCGTCTCGAATCGGTTGAGGATCTTGCCCCTAGCCTCGGTTCATAGATGGAAACCCAATTTCCAAATACGTGACATTTGCGGTTTTATTTGTAAACCTATATATGGCGACATAGTGGTATGGGGCATTCATGCCGCCTATGATTGATACTTATGATTTGAAGTTGTTTTATACACTATGCACTTATTATAGTATCAAATGATTTGTTTTAAACGTATCAAGCATTCTTTGGCTGTTATAAGGGAAAACCCTATCCCCCGGTTTGCGTTGCATTGTGTGATAGGAACTGGGTCTTATAACAGCTTCATCTTTCTTTATTTAGCATTGCGCTGCTGTTTTATGCACTGGTATTCTTGGGAGGAAACCCGTTCCGTGTTATACGGCGTGGTCCCTTGATTTACCTAACTTTTAAAATAAAGAATAATAACTATTTTAGTTCTCACACCAGTCACATGACTGACCTGGAGTTTATTGTTTTAACCTAAACTCTGGGTGCCCTTATTTTGACACGGGCAGCTAGTAGTTTTGGTTTTGCAGATTTATATTCACAGGATCCTGGTTTACAGCTGGAACGATATCCGGAAAGCTTTGTATCCGTATATCTTCTTCTAGTTGTGTATTGTATTATTTTCCGCTGCGATGTATTTAAATGTAATTTAAATCTCTGATATTTCTGTGTAATATTCTTTTATACTCTGCATATTCTTGTAATCTGATGCATCGTTGTAATATACAATGAAATGTTCTTTTATATGCATTCTGTTGTGGCTTGTTCTCGAACTATCCGACGCTTTCCTTTACGGGGAAGTTGCGGGTCTTTACATTTGGTATCAGAGCTTTGGTTTACAAAGCTAGAGAACAAGACACATTAGAACCATACGAAAGAATACATCAGATATTGGATTAGTAAAATCCAACGGGAATGACTCGTTAGAGATGGGATCAGTAGTATCCTAGAACGAGTGTGAAGAGTATATTTTTGAAAGTGAAAACAAATTTTTGTTTTGAAAATTTAAATCAATTATTCGTATTTGATTACCTATTTATATTGATGTGGACAATCCAATATATATAGATTTTGCGTATACGTCTGATCCGCGTGTATTTGAAATTTTAATATATTGGATAGATATAGAGTCACATTCTAGACACCCGGGGATAATTCTGATGATGTGGCCACATCATTAGTATTTATATTCGTGTTTCGAATGTGTGATATCTATATATTTCCATTAGACTGGTGTGAGAACCAAAATTAGATAGGGCCTATTGTTGTGATTTGGTATCAAAAACATGATTTTTGTATATGTATCAAAATTATGAATTTGAAACTCTAATTCACTAATCGATTGATGTTTGTGTTGTTTCGTTATTTGTTTGCTAATTTTTAGCCATTTAGCCTAATTGAATCAAATATTGAACTGTATCGAAGATTGGTCGCATTTGCTTGCATATACATATATATATTGAACAGGTCATAGCAAGGAGGCTAGAGCCAGAGAATAAAATTTGTTTGCCCGACAAATAGGTACATGTTTACTACATAATTTCCTGTTTTGTTTGGGTGATGATGATTTTGTGAGCCTATTGGCTAGCCGCTTGGCTTTTTCTTTTTCTTTTTGAGATCTGAAGGACCGGGGAAGCTATTTGGAATTCCCCGATGCTCCCATTGCAGGGGAGGTTATGGCGAAATTTTTCGAAAATTTAGGGTGTTAGCCAAATTTTTGAAATTTTAGAAATTCTCAGAAACTGAAAAGTTCGAGAATGGAAGCCAGGTCGAGCGTAGAGTTGAATAATCAAACCACTTTCGACTTTGTTCCTTTTCGGGGACGAAAAGTTTTAAGTGGGGGAGATTGTAACAACCCGAAAATCTGGGCCAGTTTAAAATTTTTATTTTGGCCATTTTAGCGAATTTTGATTATTTAAAATGAATTATTTTAAATAATATCGACGATAAATTTATTCTGAATATAAATCAAACGTATATTTTATACGCGTCGTCGTTAGAATATAAATATTTATATATAATTATAAATAGAATTGAAAATGGCGCGGTAGTTCGATAATTCGATTTCAAACTTCAATTGAATGTACCGGGTGCAAAACAATCCGGATTTTAGTGAAACCAAAAATAATGGAATCTAATTGATAATATCTTTCCAACGAATGCGAAAAATCAAGATTTCATATCGGGAATCAAAAGATATGTCCAGTTGAAAATTCTGAATAGTCGCTATGGAATTCAGGCCCTTAAAAATGGACATTTTGCAAACGACCTCGGATTTCGACGAAACCAGTTTGGTTGGGTCCGGGATGTCAAGTTATTGCTAGATTCCAAATTTCATAATTTTTCGAATCGATATGTGAGCGTGGCAAAGGAAAACGCGTTTGACCAGTTTCAGTAGATTTTAATCGACTGGAAATTGGCCATTTTTCAAACGGTCTCAGAATTCGGCGAAACTAGTTTTGTTAGGACCGTATCGTCAATACGAAGCTAGAAAATATTTTTCTGGAATTTTTAAAGTTCGTATGTGACCCCGGTAATTTGAAATGTACGTTTAAAATTCAATATAGTGATTTAAATGTTAATTCAACGGAAACTGATTGTAACAGCCGAATCAGCGTACGATACATATCCCATTGTGTTCGGAATGGGGGTAGAACGCTATGGACGACAGGCGGTGGGCCTCGTTTCGAGGTCGTATGAAAAAAGTCAACTTAAGGTTGAATTAAATAATAATAAAATTAATAATAAAAAAAAAAAAAATCTTTGCCCTCCTTAAAACACTTTGGCCCCCCCGTCCATTCATTTCAAACAGAAAATAAGAAAAAAAAAAAAAAAAAAAAAAAAAAAAAACTTCAGACATCGATCGCGCCCCCCAGAGTTTCGCCGCCGCCACAGGCGGAGCTGCCGCCGATCTTCCCCTCAGGTGCCTCCTCCCTCCAGCCTCGCTCCTCTCTCACCTGCCCTCCTCGACGGAGCGAAGCCCCCACGGCGCGACAACCCCGTAGTCCCCCCCCCTTTTGTTCAGCTCCGAATCGAAGCCCCTGCTGGCCACCACCTCGGCTCCGACGTCCAACCCCGCCTGATGACCACCGACAGCAGCATCCCCCCCCCTTCTTCGCAGGTAACAGTAAACATTTTATTTTATTTTTATTTTAGGGTTTTAAACTGTTTTTTTTAAAAGCATTTTAAACTGGTTTTAATTAGATTTGTAAACTGATTTTTAAGAATTTTATAAACTGAATTTTTAAATATATAAAAACTGATTTGATAAGAGTTTAAAAACTGAATTTTTAAATATTTAAAAACTGATTTGATAAGATTTTAAAACTGATTTTAAAATAAAAGTAAAAACTGATTTTTAGAAAAAGGTTTGAACTTCAAAGACTATATTTTTTTATAAGGCGAAGACTAGATTTTTACATATTGAACTTCGAAAAAAAAATATGATTTTTATATATTGAACTTCGGCATAAAAATATGATTTTTATATATTGAACTTCGGCATAAAAATATGATTTTTATATATTGAACTTCGGCATAAAAATATGATTTTTATATATTGAACTTCGAGTTAAAAATATGATTTTTATATATTGAACTTCGAGTTAAAAATAGAATTTTTATATATTGAACTTCGAGTTAAAAATAGAATTTTTATATATTGAACTTCGAGTTAAAAATAGAATTTTTATATATTGAACTTCGAGTTAAAAATAGGATTTTTATATATTGAACTTCGAGTAAAAAAAAAAAAAATAATAATATGATTATTATATATTGAATAGCGAAGTAAAAATTCGATTTTTACATATGTAGTGAAAGCGGACAACGAAAGCGACAAAAAGGCGAGTTGGCGAAGGTTTCCTGCATTAGAAGGGCCGTGGAGCTAGGATAGCTAAATGTGAGAACTTCTCACTCTTAATTCTCTTTTTCTAGATATATATATATACTAGGATGCAGACGGTGCTTATTAGAAGCACCCGACACCCGTCCACATACCATGGACTTGTTTGTTTGGATGTTTGGTGATTGATTGAGATATTGGTTTGAATGTGGTTTGTGGTGTGAAAAATCGAATCGATAAATTGGTTAGGATTAGACGTGCGCCGTTATAAGGCGAAGGAGTAAGACTAGGTTAGATTCTTACCCCAAATTTTGTAGTTTGCATAACGAAAGTGATTTGATTGATGTGTGAATGGCGTGGGCCTTCACTAGACCGGGGATAAGGCTAGGCCTTGTCCCGTTTCTAGTATCGTGCCGTTATGCCGCCGAAATTTTCTAAAATATGTTAGAAAAATAAAAATAACATTTTATTTAAAGAATGAATTGAATAGAAATTCATAGGTTGAAATAAAATGTTTTATCGTTAAAAATATAATTTTTAACGTGAAGTGAATAAAATAAAATATTCATTTATAAACCGGACGGTTTGTTTATGTACACCTATTTGAATGACATTGATTGGGACGATAAATTTTACACATCGCCCAACTGCACAAATAAAATATGCGTTTGATTGTTTGAAACCCCACACGGGTGTTGGGATGAAATTTGAAGTTCACTCATCCTGATTGATTAATATGTCGATCGATCGATTGACAGGCTGTTATAAGCGTTGAATATCTATATTTGATGCTTATACAGTGTAGTGCACTTTGGTTGATGGTTGATTATTTTTCAATGCTATGATATACATGTGTTGTATGAAAATCCATATAATTAACTTTATATGGTAATTGATTGGGCCTCATTCCAATTTGAAAAATAAAGAATATTATAAAATAAAAGTTCATGTGTTGACAGTACTCATTCATTGAGATTGGTCATGTGTTGAACGAAATATTTTAATAATAGAAATATTTGAAATAGAATATTTGAAAATGGAAATATATGAAGCCGTGTTGATTAGATGCGCCATTTTGACGTGAACGATATTTTTATCGATTTTATTCATTTTGAAATGGATATTGAAAAGTAATTTTGAAATCAAATATTTCGAAATGAATTGAATTGAAAATATTTCGAAATGAATTGAATTGAAAACGATTTCGAAATGAATTGAATTGAAAACGATTTCGAAATGAATTGAATTGAAAACGATTTCGAAATGAATTGAATTGAAAACGATTTCGAAATGAATTGAATTGAAAACGATTTCGAAATGAATTGAATTGAAAACGATTTCGAAATGAATTGAATTGAAAACGATTTCGAAATGAATTGAATTGAAAACGATTTCGAAATGAATTGAAAACGATTTCGAAATGAATTGAATTGAAAACGATTTCGAAATGAATTGAATTGAAAATATTTCGAAATGAATTGAATTGAAAACGATTTCGAAATGAATTGAATTGAAAATATTTCGAAATGAATTGAATTGAAAACGATTTCGAAATGAATTGAATTGAAAACGATTATGAAATGAATTGAAAACGATTTCGAAATGAATTGAATTGAAATATTTCGAAATGAATTGAATTGAAAACGATTTCGAAATGAATTGAATTGAGAACGATTTCGAAATGAATTGAACTGAAAACGAATTCGAATTGAATTGAAAGCGAAGTGAAATAAATTCAAATTGAATTGAAATTTGAATTGAATAGAAATGGATTTTAAAACGAATTTATAAAGAAGAATTCAATTTTGATTTGAATTGAAATGGAAGTTGAAAATGTTTTTGAAACGAATTCAAAACTATTTATATAATTCGTTTTAAATAGAAATCGACGATATATATATTATATATATATTATATATAATATAATGGCCTGAATAGAACGCGCCACGCCGCGGCAGTTCGCGAATTTCGACCATTTATTTCAAACGGGCATTACGGGAGATCCGACCGTCGGATTCTCCTAAAACCGGAACCGTTGGGTTCGTATCGAAAAGAGCTTTCTAATGAATGTTAGAAATTTGAAATCTAACGGTTGGATTTGGAGATATGTCCAAATCAAATTCAAAAAAGGTCGCTGTAAGTGCAGTTCGATGGCCATTGATGGAAATCGACTGTACGGGCCTTGATAAAATTATTAAAAATAGCAATAATTTGTGTAAAATCATAATAAATGATTTAGAAAGAATTGGGATGAAAAACTCCATACTTGAAAAGATAAAAATAAATTTTTATCGAAATGAACTAGTTTTGAACTAGAATTATAATCCTATTTATTTTTAAATAAATAAATTGAATTCGAAAAGGGTTTTAAAAATAACCAAAATTTCCAATGATTGCATTGGAGTGGATTTGAATCGAAATTGTCTTCGGAATATTTCGATGTTGGAATTCGTGATTATACAGGTGTTGTTATGGAAATTTGAAAGATATATATTGATATCGTTATTTCCAATACGACATTTGTTAGTCGTAGAATTCGATATTGAATATAAGCCGATATATTTTCTATTCAGAGCCTTGTATTGAATATCGAATGTGATTTGGGTTTGTCGTGAATGGTGTCTTCACTAACACTATTCTTGAACCCAGTTGAGAAAAGATTAAATCTTTTTATTTAGATTTAATGAAGTGTACCAATTAAATAATATTTAATTGGAATTGAATAGATATTGATTTTTGGGCTTATCGTGAACAGTGTTTTAAATAACACTTGTTCTTTAACCCGATAATTAATGAATGTGATTTTGGGTTTATCGTGAACCGTGTTTTAAATGACACTGATTCTTTAACCCAGATAATGATTAAAACTAAGTGGAGTTTTAATGAATCTTTAATTAGATTGAAAAGATCGAGAATGGAGTATCACCAGTTTTGCTCCAGGCGATAGATAAATCTGTAATTAGATTTGAATGTGAAATTTAGAAACTAACTGGCGGTTAGCCAAGCAGAATGGTTTTCTGGATATTGATCTGATGTTGGTTTCGGCCTTCGGGGTTAATATTTGGGGAATTATTCTCTTGATTAATTTACGGTTAGTGACTAATGAATTGGAATGAGGCGTATGTTGTGTTTGTGTAACACTTATTTAAAATATACGCGAGTTATTCGGAAAGACCGGGTTTATCCCATTCTGAGTAACTGATACGACGATAAGTCGAAGACGAAGACGATGGTCGAAGACCGGAGGTCTTCACGTCGTTTGGGTGATAACTGATGATCTTGATTGGGCTGTACACCCAAGAAGATGGAAACAGTTAGTGATCGTCCAGACGTACTTGGAGATCGATGGATATGCGGGGTACTAGGTGCCTCCGGTTTCGTTCAGACCCAGAACGGACTTGTAAATGGACTGTGTGTCTGACATCGGATTTCATTCTGTGTGACTGATATCGGTTGCATAGGATGGCTTGCCTGTGTGGCATGCTAAGATGCAAATGATCAAGGCTTCTGTTGAAAAGCAAAGTCTTGTGGTTGATGATCAAAGCACGACCTTTGTGGCGTAGCTTTGTGTAACGTTTGATTCGCGAGTTTCACACCCGGTATGAATCAAAAACGGGAGACGGACCTCAGGGAGGGCATGCGTTTCTTTCTAGTTAGAAGTGGCGTCAGTGGTTTTACACGCCCTGACGAGTTTGACTTATGTTGTTGTTGCTGTTGCGAGGCGCCTCGGTTATATCGGTTTCGGCCGAATGCATTCTGGTCGGCTGACGGACCAGACTTACACCCCATAGGGTGGGGAGACGTATTGTTCAGGCATAATAATCCACTCCGTGTGGACCGGCCCTGACGATCCAAGGGGCAGTTGCGGCTGTTCCTGAGGGGCGGGCTAGAGCGTCTCGAATCGGTTGAGGATCTTGCCCCTAGCCTCGGTTCATAGATGGAAACCCAATTTCCAAATACGTGACATTTGCGGTTTTATTTGTAAACCTATATATGGCGACATAGTGGTATGGGGCATTCATGCCGCCTATGATTGATACTTATGATTTGAAGTTGTTTTATACACTATGCACTTATTATAGTATCAAATGATTTGTTTTAAACGTATCAAGCATTCTTTGGCTGTTATAAGGGAAAACCCTATCCCCCGGTTTGCGTTGCATTGTGTGATAGGAACTGGGTCTTATAACAGCTTCATCTTTCTTTATTTAGCATTGCGCTGCTGTTTTATGCACTGGTATTCTTGGGAGGAAACCCGTTCCGTGTTATACGGCGTGGTCCCTTGATTTACCTAACTTTTAAAATAAAGAATAATAACTATTTTAGTTCTCACACCAGTCACATGACTGACCTGGAGTTTATTGTTTTAACCTAAACTCTGGGTGCCCTTATTTTGACACGGGCAGCTAGTAGTTTTGGTTTTGCAGATTTATATTCACAGGATCCTGGTTTACAGCTGGAACGATATCCGGAAAGCTTTGTATCCGTATATCTTCTTCTAGTTGTGTATTGTATTATTTTCCGCTGCGATGTATTTAAATGTAATTTAAATCTCTGATATTTCTGTGTAATATTCTTTTATACTCTGCATATTCTTGTAATCTGATGCATCGTTGTAATATACAATGAAATGTTCTTTTATATGCATTCTGTTGTGGCTTGTTCTCGAACTATCCGACGCTTTCCTTTACGGGGAAGTTGCGGGTCTTTACACAATATATGGCAACCAAAAGACTAGGATGGACCAGCGTGATTTGGCGAGAAGACGGAAGCCCTGTGATAGCAACTCGTCGTCTACCTACCATCTTCAGTCAAGCGAGACACGTGAAGCGGGAAGGCTGGAGGACTCATATGGACCACATACTTGCTATCTAGTTGTGGTTGCGGGGTGTTGTTGGCCATAGAATTAGTGGGGAAGATAGGGGCCTTCATACAGTTCTCATTTTACAAGGGTGGCCTTCCATTAGTTGAGGGAGGGGTCGAGTGGGACCATAGCCACTGGAAAAACAGACCTTAACATCTGCATCGGCAGATATTGAAAGCTCCCGACCGAGTTCCGTATTTCTAGAGTAGCCCTGACACGGGACTCGGGTAGCACATTACAGGACATGTGCATCTAGACAAGCGATAACGATTCGCGATACATGCGTGGGGAAAGTCTAGGAACAAATACCACTCTAGGTAGTGTATCCTAGACTAAAGGGCATCGTTCGACAGGTAGCATAATCCCTAGTTTGGAACTAGGTGGCATAAATCCTGAATACAAGAAGCGTTCAACAGATAGCGTAAACTCTAATTGAATCTAGAAAGCACTTGATATAAAACCTAGACTAGATCTAGGTAATAAATAACCAAGGTACGCCTGAAGGCGACGGAAACTACAGGGATTGGGATCACGTTATCGTTACTAGTTGGAACACTAGTTAGGTGGTGCAGAGATATAGAAACGAGTATATTGCGGTAAAAGCGAAGCGGAGAAAGTGTTGTAGTATATCCAGTTTATCTTGTCTTAGCATGTCTTATGTGAATCTTATCTTGTTAGCCTTATCATCATGGTATTATCTTGTATTCAGTTAATACATGTCGTTCTATTTCCCCTGTTCACATGATAGAAGTTACTGACTTACTCAGGCTTTATGTCTGACTCTGTTTTTCTTTCGCTTCTTTTCTTCCGTCCCCCCCCCCCCCCCCAGGTAGTTGAGGAGGGAATAGTATAACTCAGGATTAAATTGGACCGTTGCTCTTTCCCATCTTGAAGATTTGACGAAGTTGTCCTTGGATTCCCTTCCAGATGCTATGGCTGGCTTATGCTACATTGGGGAATATAAATGTATTATTATGCTTCCAGATTCCCTTCCAGATGATACTCTGATATTGTAAAGCAATCTTGTACAATCTATTTTATCAATAAAGCAAAGTTTTATTTTCCGCTGTTAATTGTTTGTCTGTCTTGTAATTTATCTGCATCTTTTACCCATAATGCTCCACAGAACTTAGTGCATTCCCTTTGCGAGTGACACTAACGGACGTGGGGTGTTACATACGGGCTCGTAGTGGAGATTGGGTTTCGAACATGATGGTTCCTGGTACGAAAGATCATTTGTGGGCTCACAAACTTTCTTGCGTGCATCATTCCAGTACTCGCGGATAACGTTCAGACTCGGACTCCGTTTTATTAACCCACCATACATGAATCAATGTACCCAACAAATAGCATCCTAGACTGGGGACTTCGCAGTACCCTTTCATCATCACATCTGGTGCACCGAACATATGAAATGAACATAAAATCTGACCACCAGTTTACCATCAATCCGTGGTGTGAGGTTCGTCGAGGTCACAATATACACAAAGCTACGCTTAAATAAGCCATGCTTTGATCATCCATAGCTCATCACATAACTTAAGTATGCCACATTGTCCATTCACTACCCATCATTGATTTCTATCAATATATAACCTCTAAGCTCTTACATTTTAGAGAAGGGTGTTAAGCAAGAGAATAAATTATCTGCCACAAAGCAGATATATATATTAATAAAGATCAGTGCTACGCAGTCAATTACAATGTCAGACACACAATCCATACATGTTCGTTCTAGGTCTGAACGAAACAACAATCCAGAATTCCTTCACATACGTTCGGGCTTCTTGCCACTTAGCTGATAAATAAAATCCATCTGCGAATGGGAGCCAGCCATTCGAGACATTCAGCAAGACGTCCTTATGACACAAAGGGTCCCGATCTTCAATGTCGCCTCCAATGTCTTCAATTGCTCCACAATGTCGTATTATTACTTGGAATGGTTTTCAGACATAATTCCGATCCCGGTCTTTCCAAATAATAAGCGCAATTAAAAACACAATCACGGAATACACAGGCTTTCTACCAAATCTCCTTCCAATTTGGATTTCGTTAAATTAAACTTCTTTAAATCTATTCTCAAATTATTTTTAATAAAATCAATATTTAACCCTTCTTCTTTAAAACACATCCCTTAAATCTAAGATAATCTACCCCCAAAGCCTTAATTAATTTTTCATTTGATAACTCATTATCAAAAATCCAGTTTCCTTTGAAAACCCTTACCCCACATTTTAACCCTAGTTTCCAATTAAATTGATTTTCCAACATTCCATTCTTTAATATTAACTAAAAGATTATACTTTCTTTCCAATTCCTCACTTTTAATGTCCACAAATCAAAGATCTGATTAAATGCTCAAATTACGATATGAATTTCCATAACTCATTCTCATTGGGTTTCAAGAACGATATTATTAAAGATATGATTTACGACAAAACCCAAATCAATTGATATTGAGCATAAGTTACATAGAAATTGTATCTGCTTATATTCGATACCAATTCTCATAATCAATGAATACTATAAGTGGAATAACGATATAATAATATCTTCCAGATTCCTCAAATAGTATACATTTACACCACAGAATTTTATATCAAATATCTGAAGATTATTTCTATCCAACTTATCCTAGTCAACTTAGGAATCTCGTATCTTAATTAAAAGATTTATTCAACTCTTTGACATTAGTTCTGGATAGAAATACCATCAACTTATACTTAATATTAATCTCGATATCCAACTCACACTATAAGCGGAATAATGGTGAACTACCTTTTAAATTCCTCAAATAGTAAGAATCATCATATACCGGATTAATATCAAACATCCGAAGATTTATCTCCAACCATATCCAATTATTTAAAATTGAAAACCCATATTAATATCAATTTAAATTCCATATAAAATATTTCCAATACTTTTGAACCTTTGAAAACATTCCACAAATCATTTAAAAATGATTACTTGTAGTTCGAAAAATAGTTTGCGGGTTAAAAACTTCAAAATAGATTGTTTCCGAAGAAAGCGTTACAATATTGTTTTCAAAAGCGTTACAAAATCATTACAAGACAGTTATCTTAATTACTTCGATTAAAACATCGCTTTTCTTAGTCAAAACTTAAAATTTACAATTCAAAACATTTTTTACATAATTTATAATGATTTTACCATTTTTTTCCCATAATTTTAGAAACATTGAAAAATGGCTGTTTATGGTTATGGTCGATAACTTTTCTTATAACGACCTTTTCCAAAATGGTTTTAAACATAACTTGAAAATTATAACTCGAATTTAAAATCTGTTTTCACTCATTTGAAAGTTCTTGTTAATGGAAATCAAACATTTTTTATTTTATGGAAATCTGATTTAGATTGCAAAAGTTATAAGCATTTAAAGTTTGTATCTAAATTACATGAATTGCCGTTATGCGACAAGCTCTACTTTGACCATAATAACCATTATTCTATAATACTTCAAAATATCTTAGAAAACCATTATATCCTTTTATAACCCTTTTGAAGTCATTTAAATTTACTTCTCAAACTATTTTGGATCTAAAATTCAACTTTCATAAATTCCAACTCATTTCTGAATTCAAATAACTTCAAATTAACCTTCCTATTCGTCGGATCAGTTAGAGATGGCCAGGGAGAGCAGGAAACTTTATTTCCAAACCCAAGCCTAGACACTATCCTCTTTGTCATCCTAGAATGTTTCGGTATTTATTTATTCATTTGAAGGACTTTAACAATATATATGAATTCATACATATGGTCTTTTCCAATTATTAACCTTCAATTTCAATAATGATATTGCTTTTAATTATAAAGGAGATTTGTCGATCACTAATGTGACAACATAATTGTTGTGTCATAGTGTGTACAAAACAACATCAAAAACCATTTAAACATCCATAGCAACCATCATAAACATGGTTCAATAAATCATAATTGTGCACAACCCTTATAACATGAACGCTTAATAGTGTGTTCTAAACTTTGCATCCATCATCCATCACAACAAATATCAATCATCATTAACCAATAATAATTCACCACTATATTTAAATTAGTCTACCTACTAATTAAATATATAAACCGTGGTTAAAGAGTTCTCACCTAACATCTTTCCAAATCTTCACGGTAGGCGAGCCTAGCTAAGCGAACCGTCAGATAGTATTTCAGCGCAATGTCTTCTTCACCAAAATATATATAATATAATATACACTAATCTCTCTTTATATTATAAGAGTAGGAGGAGAATGACGAACTTTGGCAAGGTGATGGTGGAAAAGAAGAAGACTTATATCATGGAAACCATGGCCATAAGCTTTAAGACGAAGGTGGAATGGAGGAAATGGAATGGTAAAAAAATAGAGAAAGAGCCTCCTCATATAGGAAAGGAGGAGTAAGGAGGTAAAGACACATAAGGGGGCAAGTGGCAATCATGCATGAAAGGGAGCATGTATAAAGACATGTGTTTTAACGCTTGTCTTAAGAAGAAAAAGGAACTTTTGGTAGCACTTTCTTTTAAATGTTTTGAAAACTAAAGGCAACACTTAATTCACACCTACTAATTCGTGTTATGGTTTGACAAATTCGATCGAACGACAAATAGTATCAATAAATCCAAACTCATTAATAATCACTCTCATCTATAACTCAAGTAAAATCTATCATATAACTTATCAAAATTATTAAATACTCTTAACCATATATATTTATATCAAATTCAAATTTAGTAATAAAAATTCCAATTTTAATTTGGTTAAAAAATTTGGACTGTTACGCACACGTTTCCCGGTCCTGTAGGACCTATCCATCGGCTACGTATTAACCGATATATCCGAGGAGCCTCGCATTTCAACAACAACATAGGTAAAAATATAAAAATGTCAGGGCTTGCAAAACCCCGACACCACCCATAGCTAGAAAGAAACGTCGTGCACTCCCTGTTGTCCCATATCCTGTTTTTGACTCATACCGAGGTGTGAGGCTCGCGAATCAACGCTATACACAAAGCTATGCGATATTAAAGTTGTGCTTTGATCATCAACCATAAGACTCTGCTTTTCAACAGAAGCCTTGATCATTTGCATCTCATCATGCTACACAGGCAATTCACGCCATGCGTCTGATGTCTATCGATATATAACCTCTGAGCTCGTACGTCTCAGAGAAGGCCGTTAAGCAAGAGAATAAATTCTCCGCCACCAAACATATATATATATATATATATATATATATATTTAATAGAGATCAATCAACGCAGAATAAAATCCAATATCAGACACGCATCCATTTAAAAGTTCGTTCTGGGTCTAAACGAAACTGGAGGCACCTTATTCCTCGTCTCATATGTCCAGTACAGGAGAGAGGTCCTCGCATATCGAGTCAATCTCCAAGTACGTCTGGACGACCACCACTTATTACCTCGTCTTGGTTGTATAGCCCAATCAAGACATCAGTAATCATCCAAACGATGTGAAGACCTCCGGTCTTCAACCACCGTCTTCATCGTCGAATCAGTTATTCAGAATGGGTATAAACCCGGCCTTTCCGAACAACCTGCGTATATAATAAACAAGTGTTATAAAAACACAACATATGCCTCATTCCAATCTATAATATTCTTTTTTTCAAATATTCACATCCTTAGGGAAAGGTTCCAATTAATTTTATCAAAGATAAATCCTTTAAATTTATTCTTTAATCTTCTTTTGAATATCAATTCAAACCATATTAAGGTTTTCCAAACTAGTCGGGATTAACGCACCTTACCAAAGTAACCATTTATTTAATTTCCCAATCCCAACCTATTCATCCCATGGAGCAAAACTGGTATTACCCCATAACTAACACCACAGTGTTATCGGTAAATTCAATTACCATTTCCCGTTCAAATCTAATCAAAGATTAAACTACGCTTAACTGTTGATACTCCACTCTCGATCACTTCCTAAATTTGATAATTTAAATTATCAATTCACATTTCAATCTAACTAAAGATTCATTAAAACTCCACTTAGTTTTTATCTTCCCAAAAATCAATATTAATGATTATTTAACTTTGGAAACACAAACATGCCGCATTGACAATCTACACCGTACTATTGGTTTCTGCCTACATATAACCTCTGAGCTCGCAAGTCTCTGAGAAGGGTGTTAAGCAAGAGAATAAATTCTCCGCCACCAAACAGATATATATTTAGCAGAGATCAACCATACAGTTCGAAATACAATGACAGACATGTAATCCTGCCTTTAACTGGGTTAAAGAACTAATGTCATTTAAAACACAGTTCACGATAAACCCAAATCACATTCCATTAATTATGGAATCTTCACAGAAAAACAAATCAATATATAATCGATATCAATTTCCGTATCCTACTAATAATATAAATGGAATAACGGAAAAGCCTTTTAAATTCCATATGTATTAACAGTCTTCCTCCACAGAAGTTCACTTCGATTATTATCAAATCGAATTCCATTCAATTCCAATTTAATATATTAAATTGGAAAACTTTACTTTGGAAAATTCCCATTAAATCTTAATGAAAAGATTTATAAATTCCAAATCACATTTCACTGTAAATCGGGTTAAAGAACGAATGTCGTTAAAAACACGGTTCACAATAAACCCAATTCACATTCCATTTTCAATTCCAATTAAATATTAATTAATTGGTAATTCATCTTTAAATCTTAATTAAAAGTAATATTCTTTTCCCACTGGGTTTAAGAAAGGTGTTAATAAAGACACCATTCACGACAAACCCAAAATCACGACAAAATGGCGTTAATCAAAGCAACACAGCTTCATATTTTTCAATATTTTTGTGTCCATCCCAAATCGGACATCAAAATCGTATTTTGATCCATTGCTGAATATTATTTCAAAATATTATATATTTTAAAATATTCATTATTCACCATTTTAAAATATCCGTTCTTTCCGAATTAGAATCAGACACAGTCAATTACCATACAATTTTATTTATATGGATTTCATACACACATGAACACAACAATAATCAAACACAGTCAACCATCATCCAGAGTGCATTACACAACTATATAAGCATTAAATATAAATATTTAACGCTTATAGCAGTCTGTCAACTAATCGATTGACATACAACTAAACAATTAGGATTAGTGTATGTCAAATTTCATTCCCAACACCCGTGTGGGGTTTCAATCAACAAACACAGATTTTATTTGTGTCGTTGGGTGATGTGTAAAATATATTGTCCCAATCAATATCAGTCAAATGTGTGTACATAAACAAATCATCCGATTTTTTTATGAATATTTATTTTATTCATATACACGTTAAAAATTATATTTTTAACTATAAATTATTTATTCAACACATGAGTATTTTATTCCATTCCATATCACAATCAATTTCAATAACATAATACAATCAAACAAACAAGTCGTCCATGGTCTGTGGACGACGGGGAGCAGTTCATATATGCAGTTAAAAAGTAAATAACTGTACAGAAATAATTTTAGTGAGAAGTTTTCACCTTTGGGTTCCACCCCTCCATTTCATTTCTGAATTTTTGAATAGCTTGGATTTGGCCGAAATTCAACGCAGTCTTTTCCATGCCGTTCATATTGAAAATCATATTCTCAATATGATGTTTATATATTTTTATCTAACTAAAAATCATATTTTTACTTCGCTATATATATATATATATATATATATATATATATTAAAAATCATATTTTTATCGCTACTTCATATATATAAAAATTGAATTTCTATCATGTTGTCATAAATATAAAAATAAAAATTTTATTTTCCTAAAAATAATTCCATAATATGACTACTTTATTCATGACATTCATATGATAAAAATCATATTTTTATCCATTAAAAGTCGTATTTTTACATGACTAAAAATCGTATTTTTAATTCACTATTATACATATAAAAATCAAATCTTTTTAATGTATAAAAAAATCAAATCATTTTAATGTATAAAAATCAAATCTTTTTAATGTATAAAAATCAAATCTTTTTAATGTATAAAAATTATATTTTTGTTTCAAATCTATGTATATAAAGATCAGGGTTTTAATCTATGTAAAAACTGAAAAGAAAATTCAATAAAATTAAAAAAAACCTCACTTTTGCAATTTCAAAGGTGGTGGAGGGAGGGGGGTGCGTTACATCGATCGAGGAGGTGGGGGTGTTGCACTTGGCTTGTAGTGGCGTTGGATGGTGACTGTCGGTCTTCCAGCATGGTGGTGGCTCGATTTGGGCCTAGGAGCTTTGGGGGGTTCAGGTTTTAGCAAAGTGAGGAGGAGAGAAGGCGTAGTAGGAGGAGGGGGCGGAGGAAGGCGGTATGAGGTCAGGCGACGATCGTGGGGAGGGGCGGGGTGGTGGTCTGCTGTGCGATGGAGGCGTGTTTTCCCTTTTTTTTAATAACTGTCAATCTGATAATGACGGGGAGAAAGGGTTGACCCCCTCCCTTTTATTTAATTACATTTTATAATTAATTATCCCGATAAAGTAACTTTTTAACACGAACTCCAAATGAGACCCACCGACTATTGCCCCAAATAATTACCCCCATTCTGAACGCAATGGGATATATCCCGCAAGCCAATTCGACCGTTACGATTAGTTTCCATTAAATTTTAAAATATAAATCATTATATTTTAATTTCAAATGTACATGTTAATTTACCAGAGCCACATACTAACTCCAAAAATTTCCGAAAAATAAATCTAGCTATGTTTTGATGATATGGTCCTAACAAAACTAATTTCGTTGAATTTGAGACCGTTTGAAAAACGGTCATTTTCCAGTCGATAAAATTCAAACTAAAATTACCAAATACGTTTAAATACACCACGTTCACATATTGATTCCAAAAATTATGAAAATTGGAATCTAGCAATAATTTGACATTCCGGATCCAACAAAAGTGGTCTCATCCAAAATGGAGGTCATTTGCAAAATCGCTATTTTTAAGGGTTATATTTCCATAACGACTATTCTGAATCTTCAACTGGACATAACTTTTTATTCCCGCTATAAAATCTGGATTTTTCAGATTCGTTGGAATGATATTTTCAAACAGATTCAAATATTTCTTGTTTCACTAAAATCCAGTTTATTTTGAATCCTGTACATTCACTTGAAATTTGAAATCGAATTTTCAAACTACCGCGCTATTTTCAATTCCTTTTATAATTAAAATAAATATTTATATTCTAGTTTCGACTTAAATAAATTTATATGTTCTAATTCTATTCAAAATAAATTTCTAGTCATTATTATTTAAAATAAATTGTAATAACAGGAAATCCGAGCCATTTTAAAATTTTTATTTTGGCGATTTTAGTGAATTTTGAATATTTAAAATGAAATATTTTAAATAATAAAGACAAGAAATTTATTTTGAATAGAATTAGAACATATATATTTATTCGAATTGTCGTTAGAATATAAATATTTTATTTTAATTATAAAAGGAATTGGAAATGGCGCGTTAGTTTGAAAATTCGATTTCAAACTTCAAATGAATGTACATGATTCAAAATAAACCGGATTTTAGTGAAACCAAAAATATTTGAATCTATTTGAGAATACCTTTCCAACGAATCTGAAGAATAGAAATTTCATAGCGAGGACAAAAAGTTATGTCCAGTTGAAAATTTAGAATAGTCGCTATGGAATTCTGGCCCTTAAAAATGGCCATTTTGCAAACGACCTCGGTTTTCGACGAAACCACTTTTGTTGGATCCACGATGTCAAATTATTATTAGGTTTCAAATTTCATAATTTTTCGAATCAAAATGTGAGTGTGGCAAAGGAAAACGCGTTTGACCAGTTTCAGTTGATTTTTATCGACTTGAAAATGGCCATTTTTCAAACGGTCTCAGAATTCGATGAAATTAGTTTTGTTAGGACCGTATTTTCAATTCGAAGCTAGAAAATATTTTTCTGGAATTTTTAAAGTCCGTATGTGGCCCCGGTAAATTGAAATGTGCGTTCAAATTCAATATATAGAGTTATATTTAGATTTTGACAGAAACTGATCAAAACGATCGAATCATCTTATGATACATATCCCATTGTGTTCAGAATGGGGATAATTAGCTATGGACGACAGTCGGTGGGTTTGATTTTGTGTTCGAAGGAAAAAGTTGCTTTTTGAAAATAAAATAAAATAAAATATTATATAATAACCTTACCTCTCTCTCCCCCACCCTCACTTTCTCTTTCACCGACAGTTCTATAAAAAAAAGGGGAGAGAGCTCGACGATGAACCCCCTCCCCCCCGATTCAGCGCCATCGCACCCCCCCTTTCCGCCTCCTCCGTCGTTCCTCCTTCCTCCCTCCCCTTCTGAGCCCGACGCAACCCCCCTAAAACCCGTTCAACCCTAGCCCCAATCGTTTAGAAAACCGCAGCCTCCTCCATTCGATCCCCCCCCCGAACCATGGCGCCACCAACGACTCTCCAGCAGCTTGGACTTCTCCTCCAAACCCCAAACTGAAAACCGTGAGTTTCCTTTTAATTTATTTATTTATTGATTATATTTTCAGTTTTATAGTAGTGTTTAAAATCTGATTTCTTTTATATATAATCACTTGAAAAGGTTTAGATTTTTTTTATGTGTAGAAAATTGGATTTTTATCATGTAGTTAGCAGGTATAAAAATACGATTTTTATTTAAATAACTTCGTTTTAAAAATAGGATTTTTACTCATATAAAAATATGATTTTTATATTATAGAAAGAAGAAAAATATAATTTTTATATGATAGGAAGATTAAAAATATGATTTTTATAAAGTAGAATTATTAAAAATACGATTTTTATGTTATATAGATAGTAAAAATTTGATCTTTATATATGTAGCGAAATAAAAATCTGATTTTTATTATATATATGTTGAAATAAAAATGGGATTTTTATAGCGATGATATAAAAATTCGATCTTAATATTAGAAGTAGATATATAAAAATATAATTTTTATATAGAGAATAGCGTGATAAAAATATAATCTTTATTATATGAACACCGGTGTAATAATAGAATTTTTATCTATATAGTAGTGGTATAAAAATATAATTTTTATCTATATAGTAGTGTTATAAGAATAGAATTTTTATCTATATAATAGCAATGTAAAAATGTGATTTTTTATATATGTTGTGGCTACGGAGGATAGAATTGACAAAAGGCGAGCACGACGAAGAATTCTAGAGAAGAAGAGTCGTGGCGTTTGGTTTAGCTTAGGTGAGAACTCCTCACTTTTAATTTATTTTCTAGTTGAAATATATACTAGGATGCAGACGGTGCTTAGTAGCACCCGACACCCGTCTCCCATAGACCATGGATGACTTGTTTGTTTGATTGCTGTGTTGTGAAATTTGATGGTGTGATGTGGAATGAAATAAAATATTTTATAGTGGAAAATATTTTATAGTTAAAAATATAATTTTTAACGTGTAAGTAAAATAAATATTTATAAACAAATCGGGCGATTTGTTTATATACACTGATTTGACTGATATTGATTGGGACGATAAATTTTACACATCGCCCAACTGCACAAATAAAATCTGTGTTTGTTGATTTGAAACCCCACACTGGTATTGGGATGAGATTCGACGTACACTAATCCCGATTGTTTAGTTTTATGTCAATCGATGGATTGACAGATTGTGTAAGCACTAATTATTTATATTTAATGCTTATGCAGTAGTGTGGTGCACTCTGGATGATGGTTGATTATTTATCATTGTTATTTTATACATGTATTGTAGAAAATCCATATAATTAACATTATATGGTAATTGATTGGGCCTCATTCCGGTTTTGAAATAGAAATATTTGAAATAGAATATTTGAATAGAAATATTTGAATAGAAATATTTGAAATAGAATATTTGAATAGAAATATTTGAATAGAAATATTTGAAAAAGAAATATTTGAAATAAAAATATTTGAAAAAGAAATATTTGAAAAAGAAATATTTGAAATAGAATATTTGAAATAGAATATTTGAAAATAGAAATATATAAAGTCGTGTTGATTAGTTTGACGCCATTTTGACGTGAACGATATTTATATCGATTTTATTCATTTTTATAATGAATATAGAAAAGGAAGTGATTTCAAATCTGATATTTTGAAATGAGTTGAAATTCGAATTAAATTGAAATGATTTGAAATTCGAATTAAATTGAAATGATTTGAAATTCGAATTAAACTGAAATGAATTGAAAATCGAATTAAATTGAAATGATTTGAAATTCGAATTGAATTGAAATCGATTTGAAATGAATTTAAAACAAAATTGTATTGGAAAATTCAATTTGGAATTGAATTTGAGATGTAAGTTGAAATCGTTTTGAAAACGAATTTTAAACGATTTATAGAATACGTTTTAAAAGGAAATCGACGATATATATATATAATATTTATATTATATATATATAATGGCCTGAATAGAACGCGATGCGCCGCGGTAGTTCATGAATTTCGACCATTGACTTCGAATGGATATTGCGCGAGATCCGACCGTCGGATTCTCCTAAACCGGAACCATTGGGTTCGTATCGAAAAGAGCTTTCCAATGAATATTAGAAATCTGAGATCTAACGGTTGGATTTGGAATTATGTCCAAACCAAATTTGGAAGAGGTCGCTGTAAGTGCAGTTCGATGGCCGTTGATGGAAATCAACCGTACGGGCCTTGATAAAATTATTAAAAATAATAATAATTTGTGTAAAATCATAAGAAATGATTTGGGAAGAATTGGGATGAAAAACTCCATATTTGAAAAGATAAAAATAGAATTTTATCGAAATGAACTAGTTTTGGACTAGAATTATAATTCTATTTATTTTTAAAATAAATAAAGTGGATTTGAAAGGGTATTGAAAATAACCAGAATTTCCGATACATGAATTGGAATGGATTTGAATCGAAATTGTCTTCGAAATATTTCGATGTTGGGTTTCGTGATTATACAGATATTGTTATGGAAATTTGAAAAATATATTTATATCGTTATTTCCAATTCGATATTTGTTGGTCGTAGAATTTGATATTGAATATAAGCCGATATATTTTCTATTCAGAGCCTTGTATTTAATATAAAATATGATTTGGGTTTGTCGTGAATGGTGTCTTCATTAACACTGTTCTTAAACCCAGTTGAGAAAAAGATTAAATCTTTTTATTTAGATTTAATGAAGTGTACCAATTAATTGGTATTTAATTGGAATTGAATTTGAATTGATTGCTGGGTTTATCGTGAACGGTGTTTTAAATAACACTTGTTCTTTAACCCGATAATTAATGGAATGTGATTTTGGGTTGTTGTGAATGGTATCTTCAATAATACTGTTCTTAGACCCAACTCAGTTAAGAAAATCAGAAGCTAACTGAAGATTAGTTAAGTTGAATGGTTTCTTGGGTATTGGTCTGATGTTGGTTTCGGCCTTCGAGGTTAATACTTAGGGAATTGCTCACTTGCTATTTTACGGTTAAAGGCTGATAGAATGGAATGTGATTTTGGGTTTATCGTGAATCGTGTTTTAAATGACATTGATTCTTTAACCCAGTTAAAGATTAAAACTAAGTGGAGTTTTAATGAATCTTTAATTAGATTGAAATGATCGAGAATGGAGTATCACTAGTTTTGCTCCAGACGATAGTTAAATCTTTAATTAGATTCGAACGTGAAATGGTAATTGAATTTACCGATAACACCGTGGTGTTAGATATGAAGTATGACCAGTTTTACTTCATGGGATGAATAGGTTGGGATTGGGAAATAAAATAAATGATAACTTCGGTGTGGTTCGCTAATCCCGACTAGTTTGAAGTGATATTCAAAGGAGGATTAAAGAATAAATTTAAAAGAATTTATCTTTGATAAAATTAATGGGAACCTTTCCCTAAGAATGTGAAACTTAGAAACTAACTGTAGGTTAGCTAAGCAGAATGGTCTCCTGGGTATTGATCTGATGTTGGTTTCGGCCTTCGGGGTTAATATTAGGGAAATTATTCTCTTGTTAATTTACGGTTAGTGACTGATGAATTGGAATGAGGTGTATGTTGTGTTTGTGTAACATTTGTTTATTATATACGCGAGTTATTCAGAAAGACCGGGTTTATCCTATTCTGAATAACTGATACGACGATAAGTCGAAGATGAAGATGGTGGTCGAAGATCGAAGGTCTTCACGTCGTTTGGGTGATTACTGATGACCTTGATTGGGCCGTACACCCAAGAGGAGGGAATCAGTTAGTGGTCGTCCATACGTACTTGGAGATCGATGGATATGCGGGGTACTAGGTGCCTCCGGTTTCGTTCAGACCAAGAACTAACTTGTAAATGGACTATGTGTCTGACATTAGATTTTAGTCTGTGTGATTGATTTCTATTAAATATATATCTGTTTGGTGGCGGAGAATTTATTCTCTTGCTTAACGCCCTTCTCTGAGACGTACGAGCTTAGGGGTTATATATTGATTGATATCAAACGCATGGAGTGAATTGCCTGTGTGGCATGCCTAAGTGGAAAATGATCAAGACTTTTGTTGAAAAGCAAAGTCTTGTGGTTGATGATCAAAGCACGGCCTGTGTGGCATAGCTTTGTGTAGCGTAGATTCGCGAGCCTCACACCCCGGTTGTGAACCAGAAATGGGAGAGGACATCAGGGAGGGCATGCGCTTCTTTCTAGTTAGAAGTGGCGTCAGTGGTTTTACACGCCCTGACGAGTTTGACTTATGTGGTTGTTGCTTTTGCGAGGCACCTCGGATATATCGGTGACTATGTGAAGCCGATGGAGTCATTCGTTGGCTCATTTATGCCCCAAAGGGTGGGGAAAAGCAGTGTCCAGGGTTTAAGTTTAATCCACATCGGTGGACCGGCCCTGTCACTCCAAGGGTCGATGCGCTCTGACCCTGAGGCTCGGGCTAGAGAGTCTCGAAGCCGGTGAGGACTATCTTTTGCCTCGGTTCACAGATGGAAATCCAACTTCCAATACGTGACTTTGCGGTTTTGATTGTATACCTATATATGGCGACATAGTGGTATGGGACACTTATTCCGTCTATGATTGATACTTATGATTTGAAATTGTTTTGACACTATACACTTATAGTAATAATAAAACATGAAATTTCACGTACCAAGCATTCTTGGCTATTATAAGGTAAAAACCCTATCCTCCGGCTTGCGTTGCATTGTGTGATGGGACATGGGTCTTATAATAGCTTCATTTTACTTTATTTGGCATTGCACTGTTTGTTTTATGCGCTGGTATTCTTGGGAGGAAACCCGTTCCGTGTTATACGGGGTGGTCCCTTGATTTACCTAACTTTAAAAAAGAAGATTAATAATTGTTTTAGTTCTCACACCAGTCACATGACTGACCTGGAGTTTGTTGTTTTAACCTAAACTTTGGGTGCCCTTATTTTGACACGGGCAGCTAGTAGTTTTTGTTTTGCAGATTTATATTCACAGGATCCTGGTTTACAGCTGGAACGATACTCGGAAAGCTCTGTATCCGTGTATTAATTCTAGTTGTGTTTTGTATTATTTTCCGCTATGATGTATTTAAATCTCTGATATATTTTGTGTAATATTTATTCATACTCTGTATATTCTTGTATTCTGATGGAATTGTTGTAATTAACAATGAAATGTTCTTTTGTTTGCGTTCTATTTTGTCGTGTTCTCAAGGTAATCCGTGCTTTCCTTCACGGGGAAGTTTTGGGTCATCACAGTTGGTATCAAAGCTTTGGTTTACAAATCTCAGAGAACAAGACGCATTAGAACCATACAAAAGAACTCATCAGAGATTGGATTAGTAATATCCAACAGGAATGACTCGTTAGAGATGGGATCAGTAGTATCCTAGAACGAGTGTGAAGAGTATATTTTTAAAGTGGAAACAATTTTTTTTTTTTTGAAAATTTAAATCAACTATTCATATTTGATTATTTATTTAATATTGAATTTGGACAATGCAGTATATAAAGTTTTTGCGTATACGTCTGATCCACGTGTATTCGAATTTTTAATATACTGGATAGATATAGAATCACACTCTAGTCGCCTGGAGATGATTCTGATGATTACTCGAGTATCATCAAAATTTATATTCGAGTTTCGAAAGTGGGATTTCTATATGATTCTAATTGACTGGTGTGAGAACCAAAATTAGATAGGGCCTATTGTTGTGATTTGGCATCAAAAATCTGATTTTTGGACTATGTATCAAAGCTATGAATTTAAAATGATAATCAACTAATTGATTGATGGTTGTGTTGTTTGATTATTGTCTGACTAATTAAATGTTGAACCATATAGCCAAATTGATCAAATATGGAGTTGTATTGAAAATTAGTCGCATTTGCATGCATATACATGTACTTACATTGAACAGGTCATAGCAAGGAGGCTAGAGTAGAAGAATAAAATTGTTTGCCCGACAAATAGGTACATGTTTATTGTATTTCCTGGGTTTTGGATGATTTTGTGAGCCGATTGGATAGCCGCTTGGCTTTTTCCTTTTCTTTTGGATTGAAGAAGGCCATGGGAGGCTATATGAAATATCCCGAAGTCCCCAGTGTAGGGGAGGTTATGGCGAAATTTTTCGAAAATTTAGGGTGTTAGCCAAATTTTTGAAAAATTTGAAAAGTTCTTAGAAACTGAAAAGTTGAAGAACTTAAGCCGTAAGAAAAATAGTGAAAGTTGAGTTGATTTGTGAAACAACTTTCGGCTTCGTTCCTTTTCGGGGACGAAAAGTTTTAAGTGGGGGAGATTGTAATAACCCGGAAATCCGAGCCAATTTAAATTTTTTATTTTGGCGATTTTAGTGAACTTTGAATATTTAAAATGAAATATTTTAAATAATAACGAAGAGAAATTTATTTTGAATATAATTAGAATGTATATATTTATTCGAATCGTCGTTAGAATACAAATATTTTGTTTTAATTATAAAAGGAATTGGAAATGGCGCGGTAGTTTGAAAATTCGATTTCAAACTTCAAATGAATGTACAGGATTCAAAATAAACCGGATTTTAGTGAAACCAAAAATATTTGAATCTATTTGAGAATACCTTTCCAACGAATTCGAAGAATCGAAATTTCATAGCGGGGATAAAAAGTTATGCCCAGTAGAAAATTCAGAATAGTCGCTATGGAATTCTGGCCCTTAAAAATGACCCTTTTGCAAACGACCTCGGTTTTCGACGAAACTACTTTTGTTGGATCCGCGATGTCAAATTATTGTTAGGTTTCAAATTTCATAATTTTTCGAATCAATATGTGAGCGTGGCAAAGGAAAACGCGTTTGCCAGTTTTAGTTGATTTTAATTGACTGAAAAATGACCATTTTTCAAACGGTCTCAGAATTCGATGAAATTAGTTTTGTTAGGACCGTATCGTCAATAAGAAGCTAGAAAATATTTTTCTGGAATTTTTAAAGTCCGTATGTGGCCCTGGTAAATTGAAATGTGCGTTCAAATTCAATATATAGAGTTATATTTAGATTTTGATGGAAACTGATCGAAATGATCGAATCAGCTTACGATACATATCCCATTGTGTTCAGAATGGGGGTATTTAGCTATGGACGATAGTCGCTAGGTTTGATTTTGTGTTCGAAGGAAAAAGTTGCTTTTTGAAAATAAAATAAATTAAAATATTATATAATAACCTTACCTCTCTCTCCCTCACCCTCACTTTCTCTTTCACCGACAGTTCTAAAAATAAAAAAAGAAAGGGAGAGAGCTCGACGATGAACCGCCGCCCTCCCTCGATTCAACGCCGCCGCACCCTCCCCCTTTCCGCCTCCTCCGCCGTTCCTCCTTCCTCCCTCCCCTTCTGAGCCCGACGCAACCCTCCCTGAAACCCGTTCAACCCTAGCCCCAATCGATTAGAAAACAGCAGCCTCCCCCATTCGATCCCCCCCTCCCGCGAACCACGGCGCCACCAACGACTCTCCAGTAGCCTCCGACTTCTCCTCCAAACCCCAAACTGAAAACCGTGAGTTTCCTTTTAATTTATTTATTTATTGATTATATTTTCAGTTTTATAGCAGTGTTTAAAATCTGATTTCTTTTATATATAATCACTTGAAAAGGTTTAGATTTTTTTTATGTGTAGAAAATTAGATTTTTATCATGAAGTTAGCGGGTATAAAAATACGATTTTTATCTAAATAACTTCGTTTTAAAAATAGGATTTTTACTCATATAAAAATATGATTTTTATATTATAGAAAGAAGAAAAATATAATTTTTATATGATAGGAAGATTAAAAATATGATTTTTATAAAGTAGAAGTATTAAAAATACGATTTTTATATTATATAGATAGTAAAAATTTGATCTTTATATATGTAGCGAAATAAAAATCTGATTTTTAAATATGTTGAAATAAAAATGGGATTTTTATAGCGATGATATAAAAATTCGATCTTTATATTAGAAGTAGATATTTAAAAATATAATTTTTATATAGAGAATAACGTGATGAAAATATAATCTTTATTATATGAACACCGGTGTAATAATAGAATTTTTATCTATATAGTAGTGGTATAAAAATAGAATTTTTATCTATATAGTAGTGGTATAAAAATAGAATTTTTATCTATATAATAGCAATGTAAAAATGTGATTTTTTATATATGTAGTGGCTACGGAGGATAGAATTGACAAAAGGCGAGCACGACGAAGAATTCTAGAGAAGAAGAGTCGTGGCATTTGGTTTAGCTTGGGTGAGAACTCCTCACTTTTAATTTATTTTCTAGTTGAAATATATACTAGGATGCAGATGGTGCTTAGTAGCACCCGACACCCGTCGCTTATAGACCATGGATGACTTGTTTGTTTGATTGCTGTGTTGTGAAATTTGATGGTGTGATGTGGAATGAAATAAAATATTTTATAGTGGAAAATATTTTATAGTTAAAAATATAATTTTTAACGTGTAAATAAAATAAATATTTATAAACAAATCGGACGATTTGTTTATGTACACTGATTTGACTGATATTGATTGGGACGATAAATTTTACACATCACCCAACTACACAAATAAAATCTGTGTTTGTTGATTTGAAACCCCACACGGGTATTGGGATGAGATTTGACGTACACTAATCCCGATTGTTTAGTTGTATGTCAATCGATGGATTGACAGATTGTGTAAGCGCTATTTATTTATATTTAATGCTTATGCCGTAGTGTGGTGCACTCTGGATGATGGTTGATTATTTATCATTGTTATTTTATACATGTATCGTAGAAAATCCATATAATTAACATTATATGGTAATTGATTGGGCCTCATTCCGGTTTTGAAATAGAAATATTTGAAATAGAATATTTGAATAGAAATATTTGAATAGAAATATTTGAAAAAGAAATATTTGAAATAGAAATATTTGAAAAAGAAATATTTGAAATAGAATATTTGAAAATAGAAATATATGAAGTCGTGTTGATTAGATTGACGCCATTTTGACATGAACGACATTTATATCGATTTTATTCATTTTTAAAATGAATATAGAAAAGGAAGTTATTTCAAATCTGATATTTTGAAATGAGTTAAAATTCGAATTAAATTGAAATGATTTGAAATTCGAATTAAATTGAAATGAATTGAAAATCGAATTAAATTTAAATGATTTGAAATTCGAATTGAATTGAAATCGATTTGAATTGAAATCGATTTGAAATGAATTTAAAACGAATTTATATTGGAAAATTCAATTTCGATTTAAATCTGAGATAGAAGTTGAAATCGTTTTGAAAACGAATTTTAAACGATTTATAGAATACGTTTTAAAAGGAAATCGATGAAATATATATAATATATATATATATATATTATATATAATGGCCTGAATAGAACGCTCCGTGCCGCGGCAGTTCGTGAGTTTCGACCATTGATTTCGAATGGATATTGCGGGAGATCCGACCGTCGGATTCTCCGAAAACCAGAACCTTTGGGTTCGTATCGAAAAGAGCTTTCCAATGAATATTAGAAATCTGAGATCTAACGGTTGGATTTGGAATTATGTCCAAATCAAATTTGGAAGAGGTCGCTGTAAGTGCAGTTCGATGGCCGTTGATGGAAATCAACCGTACGGGCCTTGATAAAATTATTAAAAATAATAATAATTTGTGTATAATCATAAGAAATGATTTGGGAAGAATTGGGATGAAAAACCCCATATTTGAAAAGATAAAAATAGAATTTTATCGAAATGAACTAGTTTTGACCTAGAATTATAATTCTATTTATTTTTAAAATAAATAAAGTGGATTTAAAAGGGTATTGAAAATAACCAGAATTTCCAATACATGAATTGGAATGGATTTGATTCGAAATTGTCTTCGGAATATTTCGATGTTGGGTTTCGTGATTATACAGATATTCTTATGGAAATTTGAAAGATATATTTATATCGTTATTTCCAATACGATATTTGTTGGTCGTAGAATTTGATATTGAATATAAGCCGATATATTTTCTATTCAGAGCCTTGTATTTAATATAAAATATGATTTGGGTTTGTCGTGAATGGTGTCTTCATTAACACTGTTCTTAAACCCAGTTGAGAAAAAAATTAAATCTTTTTATTTAGATTTAATGAAGTGTACCAATTAAATGGTATTTAATTGGAATTGAATTTGAATTGATTGCTGGGTTTATCGTGAACGATGTTTTAAATAACACTTGTTCTTTAACCCGATAATTAATGGAATGTGATTTTGGGTTGTCGTGAACAGTATCTTCAGTAATACTGTTCTTAGACCCGACTGAGTTAAGAACATCAGAAACTAACTGAAGATTAGTTAAGTTGAATGGTTTCTTGGGTATTGATCTGATGTTGGTTTCGGCCTTCGGGGTTAATACTTAGGGAATTGCTCGCTTGCTATTTTACGGTTAAAGGGTGATAGAATGGAATATGATTTTGGGTTTATCGCGAATTGTGTTTTAAATGACATTGATTCTTTAACCCAGTTAAAGATTAAAACTAAGTGGAGTTTTAATGAATCTTTAATTAGATTGAAATGATCGAGAATGGAGTATCACCAATTTTGCTCCAGGCGATAGTTAAATCTTTAATTAGATTCGAACGTGAAATGGTAATTGAATTTACCGATAACACTGTGGTGTTAGATATGAAGTATGACCAGTTTTACTTCATGGGATGAATAGGTTGGGATAAGGAAATAAAATAAATGATTACTTCGGTGTGGTTCGCTAATCCCGACTAGTTTGAAGTGATATTCAAAGGAGGATTAAAGAATAAATTTAAAAGAATTTATCTTTGATAAAATTAATGGGAACCTTTCCCTAAGAATGTGAAACTTAGAAACTAACTGTAGGTTAGCTAAGAAGTATGGTCTCTTGGGTATTGATTTGATGTTGGTTTCGGCCTTCGGGGTTAATATTAGGGAAATTATTCTCTTGTTAATTTACGGTTAGTGACTGATGAATTCGATTTCCGTCATGAGTCTAGGCAAGGGATGTACTCCTTTCTGCTTCGAGACACTCTAGCAAATGCCTCGGGACTACACACTCTAGGTAACCCCTGGATCTTGCAAGGCCGGTCCACACTTACGTTAGTGGATTGGCAATTCCTGAACACACGTTTCCCGGTCCTATAGGACCTATCCATCGGCTCCGTAGTAACCGATATATCTAAGGCGCCTCGCGTTCCAACAACCACATAGGTAAAAATATAAAAATGTCAGGGCTTGCAAAACCCTGACACCAGCCATAGCTAGAAAGAAACGTCATGCACTCCCTGCTATCCCTTATCCCGTTTTTAACTCATACCGAGGTGTGAGGCTTGCGAATAACCACTATACACAAAGCTATGCTATATTAAAGATGTGCTTTGATCATCAACCACAAGACTCTGCTTTTCAACAGAAGCCTTGATCATTCGCATCTCAGCATGCCACACAGGCAATTCACGCCATGCGACTGATGTCTATCGATATCTAACCTCTGAGCTCGTACGTCTCAGAGAAGGGCGTTAAGCAAGAGAATAAATTCTCCGTCGCCAAACAGATATATATTTAATAGAGATCAATCAACACAGAATAAAATCCAATGTCAGACACGCATCCATTTACAAGTTCGTTCCGGGTCTGAACGAAACCGGAGGCACCTTATTCCTCGTCCCATGTGTCCAATACAGGAGAGAGGTCCTCACATATCCAGTCGATCTCCAAGTACATCTGGACGACCACCACTTATTACCTCGTCTTGGATGTACAGCACAATCAAGACATCAGTAATCATCCAAACGATGTGAAGACCTCCAGTCTTCAACCACCGTCTTCATCGTCGAATCAGTTATTCAGAATGGGTATAAACCCGGCATTTCCGAACAACCCCCGTATATAATAAACATGTGTTATAAAAACACAACATACGCCTCATTCCAATCTAGAATATTTTTTTCCAAATATTCACATCCTTAGGGAAAGGTTCCCATTAATTTTATCAAAGATAAATCCTTTTAAATTTATTATTTAATCTTCTTTGGAATATCAATTCAAACCATATTAAGGTTTTCCAAACTAGTCGGGATTAATGCACCTTACCGAAGTAACCATTTATTTAATTTCCCAATCCCAACCTATTCATCCCATGGAGCAAAACTGGTATTACCCCATAACTAACACCACGGTGTTATTGGTAAATTCAATTACCATTTCCCGTTTAAATCTAATTAAAGATTTAACTATCGCTTGGAGCAAAACTGGTGATACTCCACTCTCGATCACTTCCCAAATTTGATAATTTAAATTATCAATTCACATTTCAATCTAATTAAAGATTCATTAAAACTCCACTTAGTTTTAATCTTCCCAAAAATCAATATTAATGAATATTTAACTTTGAAAACACAAACATGCGGCATCGACAATCTACACCGTACTATTGATTTCTGCCTACATATAACCTCTGAGCTCGTACGTCTCAGAGAAGGGTGTTAAGCAAGAGAATAAATTCTCCGCCACCAAACAAATATATATTTAGCAGAGACCAACCATACAGTTCGAAATACAATGACAGACATGTAATCCTGCCTTTAACTGGGTTAAAGAACTAATGTCATTTAAAACACAGTTCACGATAAACCCAAATCACATTCCATTAATTATCCAATCTTCACGGAAAAACAAACCAATATATAATCGATATCAATTTCCGTATCCGACTAATAATATAAATGGAATAATGGCAAAGCCTTTTAAATTCCATATGTATTAACAGTCTTCCTCCACAGAAGCTCACTTCGATTATTATCAAATCGAATTTCATTCAATTCCAATTTAATATATTAAATTGGAAAAGTTTACTTTGGAAAATTCCTGTTAAATCTTAATGAAAAGATTTATAAATTCCAAATCACATTTCACTGTAAATCGGGTTAAAGAACGAATGTCGTTAAAAACACAGTTCACAATAAACCCAATTCACATTCTATTTTCAATTCCAATTAAATGTTAATTAATTGGTAATTCATCTTTAAATCTTAATTAAATATTTATTCTTTTCACATAGGGTTTAAGAACGGTGCTAATAAAGTCACCATTCATGACAAACCCAAAATCCCATTTGATATTAAACACAAGGCTCTGAATAGAAAATATATCGGCTTATGTTCAATATCAAATTTTGAAATCAACAAATATCTTATTGGAATAACGATATATATATATATATCTTCCAAATTCCTCCACAATGTCCGTATAATCACGGAATCCAATATCGAAATATTCCGAAGATAATTTCGATTCAAATCCATTCAATTCATATATTGGAAATTCTAGTTATTTTTAAAACCATTTCAAATCCAATTTATTTATTTAAAAATATTGGATTATAATTCTAGTTCATAACTAGTTCATTTCGATAAAAATATATTTTTATCTTTTCAAATATGGAATTTTTCGTCCCAATTCTTTCCAAATCATTTATTATGATTTTACACTAATTATGGATATTTTTAATAATTTTATCAAGGCCCATACAGTCGATTCCCAATAACGGCCACCGAACTGCACTTACAACGACCTTTTCCAAATTTGATTTGAACATAATTCCAAATCCAACCATTAGATTTCAAATCTATAATATTCTTTGGAAAGCTCTTTTCGATACGAACCCAACGGTTCCGGTTTTAGGAGAATCCGATGGTCGGATCTCCCATAATATCAATTCGAAGTCAATGGTCGAAATTCGCGAATTGTCATGGCACGGCGCATTCTATTCAGGCCATTAAATATATGTAATATATGTTATATATTTCGTCGATTTCCATTTAAAACGTGTTTTATAAATCGTTTTAAATTCGTCTTCAAAATGATTTCAACTTCATATTTAATTTCAAATCAAAACTGAATATTCCATATCATCAATATATACATGATAATATTTTCAAATACATTCGGTTTTGAAATCACTTCCTTTTCGATATTCATTATAAAAATGAATAAAATCGATATAAATATTGTTCACGACAAAATGGAGTTAATCAAATCAACACGGCTTCATATTTTTCAATATTTTCGTGTCCATCCCAAATCGAACATCAAAATCGTATTTCTTTAAGTATAAACCCCGAAGGCCGAAACCAACATCAGATCGATACTCAGAAAACTATTCAACTTAACTAATCTCTAGTCAGTTTCTAATCTTGTTTAACTCTATTTCTTTACCTCTATTCGATTTACTCTATTTGATTAACTCTAATTCGAATAACTAATATTCGATTAATTCTTCTATTTATTTTCTAAATAGAAAATCCTTTATTCCATTTATTTTTCTTAACATCTCTTTTATAACTTATTCAATTTCTAAGTCAATATCCCTTTATCATAACTAATTCGTTCCCTAAATAAATAATCCGTTTAATATCCTATTTATTTATTCTGAATGTTTCCTTTAATAACCCTATTTATTTAACAAATAAATATGTCCTTTCCTTATTCTATTTATTTAACAAATAAATAAATCCATTATCTTATCCTATTTAGTTAACGAATAAATATCTCACTTATATATACTATTTATCTAGCCAAAAAATATTTCCTTATTTTCTATTCTATTTATTCTAACAAATAATATTTCCTTTTATATCTATTCTATTTATTCTAACAAATAAATATTTCCTTTTATTATAGATTATCCTTCGATTTTATAATTATTTTCTTTTATAAAAATGATTTTCCTTTTTTATATAAAATCCATCGATTTTATATAAATAATTCATTTCCAAAATACACTTTGAAAATCCCCTTTCCCACATCCAGTATTTCTTATGGTATTTAACATACCATATAACAACGATGAATATCGTGCGAACACACATAATCAACAACAAATTATATATCACATCATATATCACAATATATGAATCACAGTAAAATAAATGTTGAGGAATCCAGTTGGATTCCTCCAACCTGTTTCCCTGCATCACAGATGTTAAACAATATAGATAACATCACTTTCAGTTCCATATGATATATTCTGTTAAACAGAATCAATATAGAAATTCAACTAACTGACTAGAAGTTCAATCAAACAGTAAACACACAGTCAATCAGCCAATATTTAACAGTTCTAAAAATACAACATGAAATTATAAACTGTTCCGAGTTAGTGAGATTTACTCACATTTGCATTTCATCGTTAAAGAACGATAAACTGTTTGTTTGATTTGAATCAAACAATTTATTTCGCCATAAATTCATACGAGCACCAATACACTTCCAGTCAACTTCATTGTGAAGCACTCTTCCATACGATCCTAATGGATCCAACCGTTCGAAATTCTGATTATATATGATAAATTTATTCGATCTAAGAGTTTGAACTATTTAAAAACAAAAATTAATTTTCCTTTAAAAATTAATTGGGCTTAACTTCTCAAAGCCGGCCCATTAAGACCTTTGATTTATCAGACCCGAACGATTCCCCTTTCTTCCCCAAAACAAAAGCACGGTTCCAGGAAGTCCACGCACACCATTTCCACCACTTTGCCCTCCACGTTCTCCTTCTCCGATCAACTGTACCCAAAACAAACTCCATTAATTCATTCTCCATCATCCCCTCTTTCACCCTATACCAACGATACAACGCTCGCAACCAGAAACCAATTTCCGTCGAACAACAGTAACCACTTAACAACTGCCAACCACCGCCCCAATGTGTCACCGGAATTCACAAAACTCCACGACCAGATGCCAAACCCCGTGGTAAACCCGAATACGACCTCAAACTTCACTTCGATGCACCCAAAACCAACAAAACACGAACCCAAGTTCCATGCTGTGAAACCCGAATGTATAGAACGAGGATCAAACACAGTGAAACCAGTACGAAATCGAAGAGGGTGCCTCCAGGAATCGATATATATATATACATCAGGATTTATACGATTTTATTAGCATTTGTTTTGATTCTATAACTCTCAACTTTTTACTGCAAGAGAAAAAATTAGTGGCGCTGTTGTTTTTGACCAGATGAAGATGTGTGTTAGGTTTAGAAAAAGTAAAAGGTATTATATAGGATTTATTTAATAATTTAATATTCGATTATTAAATTCCTTTTAAGCAAACGCTATAGATATTCGTCCTCTGAAATTCCAATGACCACATACGATACCCAAAAATCACGAAAATGGGCATGCAGCTACAGTTCGACATTACGGTCCCAACGAAACTGGTTTCGTCGAATTCCGACTTCGTATGCTCACACAACGTATTTTTCACCGTCGAAATACTGACTGTTTCACAGTCTAAAAATACGTACGACCACATACTGACTTCAAAAATCACGGAAATTGAAATCTAGAAATAATTTAATATTGCGGATCCAACAAAATTAGTTTGGTCGATTCTGAGGTCGTTTGCAAAACTGGCTATTTTTAAAGCTCTGAATGACCCATTTAAATATATAAATATTTATAAATAAATATTAACGTCTATATTCACAGTGGAATACCATACAGCTCTACTAGGATTTATAACTTGATATTTCAATCCCGATTAAATTGATATTCGATTTAAAATGAAATTCCTTTTTTTAAAAGTATAAATAATTCCTTTATAAATTATAAAGGAATTCCATAGCGACTTTTCTAAAATTTGATTTGGATGTAAATCAAAATCTACACGACGAAATCCCAATTTTTCTCTTCCACTAGAAAGATATACTCCACCAGCTCCACATGTTTCTTGTTTCACAGAAATCCGGCTTAAAACGAATCCTGTACATTCAGTTGAAGTTCAAATCGCCAATTTACGAACTACAGCGCCATTTCGAGCTCGATTTTAATTATATTATAACTCTACATTCAAACTGTCGTTTATATAATATATTTGTTATTCTAATTCAATTCTAGGCTGAATTAAATATCACAGATGATCCGGTTCACACCATATCGTCATTTCAGCCAATTCTGATTATTTTAGAATTAAAATATTATTTAATTATTATTTTAATTAAATAATCACCATTATTTAATTCCACGACCATTAAACCCACTATATCACTATTTATATAATTAAATAAATTAATTATAATACCTCTGCAAATGCGGGTCATTACATTCTTCCCCACTTAAAATAATTTCGTCCTCGAAATTGCTAAGATAGAGAACGACCCTATCGACTGGTTAGAACATATTTGTTCACTTCTTAACTTCAGTTTCAACTGAACCAATTTAATTTCAAATAAATTATTAATTAATTCTTATCAAAGAAAATTTTCAAAAACCCTGAAAATTTTCTAACGCCTTAACTTTTCGAAATTTTTTGCCAATACCTCCTTTGTACTGGTCAATAGGTCAAACTCCAACTCACCTCTCTGGGCCATCCCCAACCCAAAAGAAAATCAAACAGCCAAGCGGCTTGCCAATTCAGCTCATAAATCTTATATCCAATAGAAATATAAACTTGTACCTTTTGTCGGCATATCAACTCTATCATTTCCATATGCTATCAACTCAGCATATACCAATGTTATCCCAATCAATTTCCAATCTGCTTTTATCCACAACACAACCATTCGCTTATATTTGAGCCAAATATCATTTCAACTCGAGTTTCTTCTCGATTCCCAACTCTTAACTTGATTATCACATTACACTTCAAATTTAAATCTCACAATCCAATTTGTCTTGACATTATTCTAATTCAATCTCAGTTACCACTTTACTGGCTTTACTTTAATTCAATTTTGCTTTTACAAATTTCTGTTAAATTTGTTTTTAATTCAAACAGTCTTTCCCTGGGAGTTATCAAACAGTTTACTCTTTTCACAAATCAAATTTTCCTTTTGAACATGTCACTGAGCCCTTAATTAATATTCCATTAGTTAAATCACGTCTCTATTTCTTTATCAATATTTGTTAACCAAATATTTTCAATAACCATATTGGCCTTTTATGTTATTTGGAAAACATTTCCGAATATCGCCTTCCTTTATTTTCTAAACTTTAGAAAATATATGCTATTTATAATTGGAAAATATTCCAATTACTTATCTCTTTTCCGATCTCGTTTATTTCTATACTTAGGAAATATTCTTTATTATATTTCCAAGCTTACACTTATTTGGGTTAAAACGGATGTTGTGTAAAACATCGTTACGACAACCCAAATACTATATTCAACTAACTCTTATTCAACATTGATCTTCGAGCCTGAAATCTTACTATTTATTTGTTAATAATGAAATCAATCAAGTTGGGGTATAACTACCTCTCAGACCTTGACTGAATAACATTTATAACATCAAAACAGATATGACTACTTACTCGAATAATCAATACCACACAACTACTTATTCACTTTTAAACACGTATACGCTTCCTCTTTCTATTCTTACTAGATTTTATTCTTAGTCTTCCTTTTTGATTTTACTATTCTATTTCTAAGTTCGTTTCCTTATCGTTCTGTATATATATCGATACGTTGATTTCTAACTATCAAATTATCTTAAAAATATTCTAACTCCTTAAATTCCCGGAAAATTTCGCCATAACCTCCTTTGTACCAAGAGCATCGGGATATTTCAAATAGCCTCCCATGGCCCTCACCAATCCAAAAGAAAAAGAAAAAAACCAAGCGGCTAGCCGATACAGCGCATAAAATCTCATATATGAATTAAATACATACCTTTTCGTCGAGCATTCTATTTATATACCTTCATTCCTTATCCATACCTATCTCATGTATATTTATACCTACCCAATCTATTTTAACTATACCTGATCGTTTTAACTCAATTCATTAATTAATTTGTTAATTAACTCTTTAGTCTATTTCACTTTTATATTTGAACATGACATGTTCAAATATATTTTAACTTGCTTATCAACTAATTTGAATCCAAATTTCAAATTTAAGTTCTATATTCGATTTCGAATATCCATTTACAAATCCAATACACCTTTCAAAGTTCAACTTCAAATTCAAAACTCGATTAACTAATTCCTCTTCGACTTAGTTAATTCTATTCAATTTCTATATTATAAATCCCATTTGAATTTCTATATTCAAATTCTATATATTCAAATTCTATATATCAAATTCTATTCGAATTCTATATATTCAAATTCTATATATTCAAATTCTATATATCAAATTCTATATTGAAATTCAACACAACTTGTCTTTCTTAAAACAAATTCAAAATAGTATCTCTGGTAGTAATTCGTCACTTACAACTCGAAAATGAATACTGATGATGCAGCTGTCATCATCAGAATCTATTTTCCAGCGATCGATGTGAGTTCAATACTATAAAACCATTTCTAAACATTTCCACTTTGAAATTTATTTCAAAATATAATTCACACTGCTTGTAAAACAATTTAAAATCTCCCAGGATCTTAAATTTTCCTTATTTTTAATCCAAATCCATTTACAACACTTATCAAATTTTTTTCCAGAATTTTAATTTAATTCCTGGTTTAAATTTTAGATTTAACTCATCTGATTTCATGTATTTCGCTTATATGAATTCTGATTGGTTATTTACATAACTATTAAATTTATAATCTTACTCGATTATAATAACAACCAATATATCCACTATATTAAAATTTTGATATATTTATCTTCTCTATATCAAGATATACCTTGGGTAAACTTATTTTAATTTACCCTCTTTTCAAAACATATCGTGTCGACCCATCGTATTCGAGTGTTTATAAACTACTACCTATACAGTGGATCAAACTGATCGACCAGAACTCATAAACTACTCAACTAATAAATCTTCACAATATAAAATTATTTTTATATCATCTACAAATACATTCACTCATATATATACACTCAACTCAATCTAGGGTATTACTAACCCCATCTCTACTGAGTCACGCCACAGAGCCAAGGTAATTCACTTAACTTAAGCTCTGATACCAACTGTAATGACCCGACGAATTCCAGTAGGCTTTGCAACCATCCCCTCATCCCCCTAGTTAGCGGGCTAATATCCCACCGTGACTTACATTGGTACCCCAGCACAATATTTTAGGGCCAGCCTTTCGACTTCACAACCAACCCTCATTTTCAGGACATGTAGGGGTAAGAGTCTCCCGTTCGCCACCTAACGAAAAGAGAGAACCCCCTATCATGCGACACATGCACCCAGCACGCAACATGGACTGGTATGAGTAAAACAGTTTAAAACAGTTCGAACAAGTAAACGATATCTCATAAGACCACGCCGTATAACGGAACGGGTTTTTCCCTTATGAGAATCCAAATTATCTTTATATCAAAAACCTTTTGATATTATAATAATGTCTATCAACCACAATATAATAATTATCTAGCAGAAACGCTTTCATCTCACGTTCTACATATATAGTATACAATCAAAACCGCAAGCACGTATTGGGTAATGGATTTCCAACTATGACAAGGTATGGAACCACCTTTCGCTAGTGTACCTCTAGAAAGGAATACACTGGGTTCGACAAGAACATCATGCAACCCGGTCACGCATGTCCGACCACTCATTTTGCTTGAGTGTATCGAATGTATATCACCAACGGTTGGGATCAGCAACCGTTTCCCGAATGGGACAGCATCAACAATAGATTTTTAGAAGTAAATGAAACTCTAGATTAGGTGATTATACACCCTACTTCGGAGCGACCGAATTAGCCATGTTGCCTGCCCGATTTCTGTCATTTACCAGATGTGAGGCTAGATGCTACGCTTTATCATCACACCAGATTCACTTCGAATGCCACATTGTCAGATCCATCGAAAATCACTAATTGACGTCTACAACAGTACATTATGTGTTAGCTAAAGAAGTTTCCTTCTCCGCTTCCACTCTTGGTACGGTTGAAGAAATCAATGTACGTGACCTTTCTGGAAATACTCTGTCAGACATCCATCCATACAAGTCATCCAGGAACAGGATGAACCGAAGGCACTATTCAATACATCCATCTTAGGCACTATTATCTAAGACTTATACAATAGCACTTGCACTTTACTCCGTCTTCAATTATCTTTGGCATATATGATTCGCAACGCTTATGCCAATATAGAGTGGTTCTTTGGATAATAACCCAACCGGTCTCTCTATATTAACATCGTTAAAATGGTCAAAAACTTTGATAGTCGGTGAGTTAACTATCGAAGAAAAACTGGTGTGCAAACAACGATATTATTTCCAAATGGGAATTCTATCAATCAATCATCAATCATATATATATATATATCCTTATTTTCTATGTTTAGAAAATATACGTTATTAACACTGGAAAACATTTCCATTGTTTATTTACATATCACTATCATTTCACAACTATCAGTCCCTGATTGTAACTAGTAGGAGAACAATTCTCTAAGTATAAACCCCGAAGGCCGAAACCAACATCAGATCGATACTCAGAAAACTATTCAACTTAACTAATCTCTAGTCAGTTTCTAATCTTGTTTAACTCTATTTCTTTACCTCTATTCGATTTACTCTATTTGATTAACTCTAATTTGAATAACTAATATTCGATTAATTCTTCTATTTATTTTCTAAATAGAAAATCCTTTATTCCATTTATTTTTCTTAACATCTCTTTTATAACTTATTCAATTTCTAAGTCAATATCCCTTTATCATAACTTATTCATTCCCTAAATAAATAATTTGTTTAATATCCTATTTATTTATTCTGAATGTTTCCTTTAATAACCCTATTTATTTAACAAATAAATATGTCCTTTCCTTATTCTATTTATTTAACAAATAAATAAATCCATTTTCTTATCCTATTTATTTAATAAATAAATATCTCACTTATATATTCTATTTATCTAGCCAATAAATATTTCCTTATTTTCTATTATATTTATTCTAACAAATAATATTTCCTTTTATATCTATTCTATTTATTCTAACAAATAAATATTTCCTTTTATTATAACTTATCCTATGATTTTATAATTATTTTCTTTTATAAAAATCCTTTTCCTTTTCTATATAAAATCCATCGATTTTATATAAATAATTCATTTCCAAAATACACTTGGAAAATCCCCTTTCCCACATCCAGAATGTCTTATGGTATTTAACATACCATATAACAACGATGAATATCGTCCAAACACACATAATCAACAACAGATTATATATCACATCATATATCACAATATATGAATCACAGTAAAATAGATGTTGAGGAATCCAGTTGGATTCCTCCAACCTGTTTCCCTACATCACAGATGTTAAACAATATAGATAACATCACTTTCAGTTCCATATGATATATTCTGTTAAACAGAATCAATATAGAAATTCAACTAACTGACTAGAAGTTCAATCAAACAGTCAACACACAGTCAACACACAGTCAATCATCCAATATTTAACAGTTCTAAAAATACAACATGAAATTATAAACTGTTCGGAGTTAGTGAGATTTACTCACATTTGCATTTCATCGTTAAAGAACGATAAACTGTTTGTTTGATTTGAATCAAACAATTTATTTCGCCATAAATTCATACGAGCACCAATCCACTTCCAGTCAGCTTCATTGTGAAGCTCTCGTCCATACGATCCTAACGGATCCAACCGTTCGAAATTCTGATGATATATGACAAAGTTATTCGTTCTAGAAGTTTGAACTATTTAAAAACAAAACAAAAATTAATTTTCCTTTAAAAATTAATTGGGCTTAACTTCTCAAAGCCGTCCCATTAACCCCTTTGATTTACCAGACCCGAACGATTCCCCTTTCTTCTCCAAAACAAAAGCACTGTTCCAGGAAGTCCACGCACACCATTTCCACCACTTTGCCCTCCACGTTCTCCTTCTCCGATCAACTGTACCCAAAACAAACTCCATCATTTCATTCTCCATCATCCCCTCTTCCACCCTATACCAACGATACAACGCTCGCAACCGGAAACCAATTTCCATCGAACAACAGTAACCACTTAACAACTGCCAACCACCGCCCCACTTCCTGAACCTGATGCATTCTGATGTTTTTGGCCCGATTTTCTGACCAGATTCATGACTCTAAACCTATATAAACAGCCCCCTAACCTCATTCTCTCTACACCATTTCATTCTGCATATACTCTGCCTCTGTTCTAATTAAAATAAAAATGGCGTCGCTACTTTGCTGAAATTTGAACTGGAACTAGGACTAAAGCATCTTCTTCCAAATTGAATAAAATTAAAAGAAAACAACTGCAACTCTTCTTCTTCTTTAATCCAATCAAGGCAAGTGCAGTTATTTTCCGATATAAACTTTAATTTTGATTGTGACATGATTGTAACTCTGAATTTGAGGTTATGTATGTTCTGTTCTGTTTGGATCTATCCTATTTGTATCTCTTTCTTCTTTCTGTTCTATAGCCAGGCTACCACGAGCCTGCGCCAAATCTCATAAGCGATTAACGCACGAATGTTAAAAATAATGAATGATGGCATAAATGGGACATGGCTAATCTGTGACTGATTTAAGAAAAAGGACATATGTTGTAAACTAGATTTAGATCTATGCATATTCTGTGAATTGGAAGAAGAGGAACCATTGTATGTTAACATGTGACTTGAGACATTGGACATAACGCATATTTTGAATTAAGATCTGTTATAATTTAAAGTTCTAGATTGTTGGGCATATTGTTTATATAACAATTCATGACTTGAGATAAAAAGAGAAAATGACTTAGGTGTGAAGATCTATATTAAGATTTGATAACTATTAAATGTGAATAACACCTAAGTGGGAGATTTTTGAACATATGACATGCATTGAAATCGATGGCTATATTTGGTATAATTTATAGGTGAATCTTTTGTACTAGGCAAGTTTAGCTAAATTTGGGACATGTGTAATATGGTAAATTATGACCCTAATCTGTAAATTCAATGTAAACATTGGGTATATGATCATATTGTGAATCATGACAACTATTTAGGCATGTGAACTTAGGCCAAATTTATAGTTAGGCAAGATATATCAATGAAACTTTAAGGAATGATTAAATCTGTTATATTGCCTAATTTGCTAGTTCTGCTATATTGCCTAATCTGCTAGATCTGTTCATCTGATAAATCTGTCATCTGCTAAGTCTGCTGAAAATGCCTAATCTGTTATATGCTAAATCTGCTAAATTGCTTAATCTGCTAAATCCGTTAAGTCGCCTAATCTGCGAAATCCGTTATCTGCTATATCTGTTGAGTTGATATATTTAGTCTGTATTGACATAATCTGAATTGGCTATAGTTATGAATAATTGACATGTATATTAGGAATGGGCTTAAATGGTAAATTATTAATTAATTGGCCGCAAAGATAAACATGGCTAACTCAAGGTTAGAATGAGTTTGCGGCGTAATCCTGCCCGGAACCGCCCGGCACATCCAGTGGCCGCAAACAATAAGTTCTAATATGAGAAGTAAGTCATAACGTGCTTGAAACCCGAGGTTAGACTCAGTTTGTGGCAGAAACCTGCCCGGAACCAACCGGCCTAACCAGTAGCCACAAACTGTTAGTCTAATGTGAGAGGTCTGGGCATAAATATTTAATTAATGAAAATCTGAGATAAATATGATGTCTAAAACGTGTTGGGTGGATAGGGTTAAACCAACTGGACTAATGAAATTAATAAACCCGTTTCATGAATCTGTAGGCCCAGTACAAAGTTAGACAAGTCTGTAAATCTGTATGTCTGATTCGTTAGTCTGAAAACTTATTAACTTGATTTTCTGATCTGTGAACTAGTTGACCTGAACTCTGTATGTCTGAACTTGTAAACAAGTTAATTTGAAATCTGTTAGTCTGGGGGCACAAGGTTAGGAGGGAAAATACTTGTGTCATCTGTTGTTTGGGACCCATTTTAGTCAGTAACCCTTTCTGGTATCAAAACTTTGACCCAACAGTAGGTAGGGTCCGGGCACGCTTACTGAACTAATTATAAGTGGTTCATTCTGATAATGGCGAGAGGTATTGATGGTGCGTTCCAACTAGGTCATGTGCGTGCATGGATCCCGGCCTGCCTCTGAGGATGTAAGACGCCGTGACATTTGTAAATAGGTCTGTGTCATTTAAAGGTTGCCACTTTGGGGAGTGATACACCCTTTTGTGGGGCTGGCAAAGGGTATTTATGTGTTAGGGAGCCGATGGCTTGGGGTAGGGTTTTAGGGTACACTTAGTTCTGTCTGTTTCTGTTGGTACCGTCTGTTTCTGTTGGGTTGTAACACTTGTCTGTTTCTGCATGGTACCGTCTGTTCGGGTGGTAAAGGCCCATTTACTAGTGTACACCTAATTCTACATTCTGTTTCCATAGGATTTAATCTGATTCTGTTTTTGTACCTTCTGTTCGGGTGGTAAAGGCCCATTATTAGTATTCTGCTTCTGTGCTTTCTGTCTGTTGGGGTGGTGAAGGCCCATTACTAGCATTCTGTTTTTGTATAGATTATTCTGTTTTGATTCTGTTTCAGTTTAGACATCAGGGTAACACCTAATCCTGTTATACTAGTATTAGTGCAGAGAGGAGAAAAGTAGTAGCTTACATCATTCTGTTCTTTTTCTGTTTAACCTAAGTATATCTGCTACTCCTGTTACTGTTATCTCGCATCCAGTTTTATTTTCATGTCATAATTATTATTATCTGTTCATATGCTGAAAGTCACTGGACTTTCCAGACTTTATGTCTGACCTTGCTTGTTTTCGCCCCTTTTTCTTCCATTCCCCCCAAGGTTTGTAGGGTGGAAATCTAGGAGCTTGATTCGGATCTTCTCCGCTTGAAGTGTCGTCTGGCTTTGGCATGGCAGTTTATGTTGGGGATTATGATTTTAAAAACTATGCATTCTAAAAGCTTTTGTACAAGACTGGTATTTTGTACTTGAATTCTGATATTGTGATTTGAAAGGATGTAACCAAACTTACTTCGGTTTCTGTTGTAATAAAGCTATAATTTTTTTTAAAGTATTGTTTTACCTGTCTTGTAAGTTTCTGTTCTGTCTAAAACGCTCCATCAAAATTAAGGCATTCCCTTTGTGAGTGTCTTTAACGGAGGTGGGGTGTTACACTTGGTATCAGTGCTGAAGGTTACCAGATTGGGTAAAGTTTTTTGAAAACTATTTTCAAAAAGGTTTTGAAAGGAAATATTTTTTAAAAAATAAAGCTTATTTTGAAAAACATAATCCCCGAAAGCCAGATATCTATCTTTACGGTTCTCTATTTTGAATCCTTTTTCTTTCGTTTCGGCATGTCTGGGAATCTTAACCTTCCGGAGGGTGTGCCAATACCTGGCTGGTTCAGGAGGTACTTAGAGGCTAGGGCCAACAGTACAGGCCCAGCAGATATTCCTCCACCAGTGGCAGTGGTACCACCTCCACCTCGTCCTCCTCCTCGTGGAAATGCTTTCACAAAGACGTGTAGAGACTTCAAGGCTATGGGTGGAAAAGACTTCTGTGGAACCAAATCCTTCGTGGCAGCAGGGAACTGGATGAAGGAGACCGAAGATTTGTTCATCATTTTCGAGGTAGACGATAGGCAGAAGGTACAATTGGCAGTATGGTTACTCAAGGACGAAGCTTCCTATTGGTGGGAAGTCACTAACTCCGAGAGGCCAATTGAAACATGGATGGATTTCAGAACAAGGTTTGAGACGAAATTCCTCTCGCAAGCTGAACGAAGTCTACAACTGGAAAAGTTCTTATCTCTTAAGCAAGGAAGTATGACGGTCAAGGAATACGTCAACCAGTTCAACCAACTGGCTAGGTTCGGACTGGATTTAGTCAACACTCAGTATAAAAAGGCTCTCCGCTTTGTTAAAGGATTGAACGAGCCATTGCACAGTCTAGCCATGACCCATGTTCCCATGGGAGCAACTTACGAGAGATTGGTGGACATGGCACTACTGCACGAGGAAGACAAGGGCAAGGAAGAGGCAAAGAAGGAAGAACCACAGAACAAGAAAGCCTGGCCCAAAAAGGAAACACAAAAGAAGACTGAGAAGTCTGAAGATAAGAAGGAGAAAAAGTGCTTTACCTGTGGAAGCTCAACTCATCTGAACAAGGATTGCAGAAAAAGGAAGGGCACTTGCTTCAACTGTGGTGAGATGGGACACTTCACTAGGGACTGCCCAAAAAAAGAGGGCAAGGGCAGAGGGCAGGACCAACTTCTGGAGGGCAAGCAAACACTCTTGAGGCTAGTGGATAGGATAGAATTAGGAAAACTTTCTGTGGGAGGTTTAATTTCTTTATCTGATTGTTGAGTTGAAACTCTTTCTGATTCTGGCATTTTGATTCTGTAACCGATACTCTGCACTTTAATACTAGTATTGTTTCTGATTCTACTGTAGGCTCAAACCCATAAGGGTTATGACTCATCTGCTTTTGATAGATTGGGGTTTGAGAGATATCTGTGTTAGGCATCAAGTAGGACGCATACATTCTGGGTTTTATCATGCTTAGTTTCCTAAGAATCATTTGGTGATCTGATATGTACCAGTAGTCTATAAGTATCTGAATATTTCTGATAAGATTAAGACTTCCAGTTTTGACATTGTCTAAAGAGGGTAATCCTCTGGGTGTCAATCTGATGTTGATTTCGGTCTTCGGGGCCAATACTTAGGGAAATTATTCTCTCAACCATTGTCTAATGGGAACCAAGTTTTTGTTTCATTTGGAATCGCTCCCATCATTCGACTGTATCCTATCGATCGAATCTTCGAACTTTAGGTAGAAACTAATGGGTGTAAACATGTGTTTGAGACATGTTATGTTTGATGGCTGCAAGTGGATGCAAGTGGTTGCTAGTGGTTGCCCGTGGATGCATATACACACACTAGGCACTAGATCGGCTTGAAAACACTCTCGTACTGCATATGGATGTGTGAGCATTTTAAATTTTTGTGGATGCAAAATGATTGACTCAGCACATGGATGTTGCATATGACTGAATGGTTGTGCACTCATATAGAAATAATATGTATCAAATAGGAAAATTGCATACATGTTGGACTCATGGCACTGGCATAATTCACATTAAGGAATTAATTGAATCAGTAGACTGCCTGATCTTTGCATTAGATAAGGAACATATACACACACTTTTGCATATGCTCATACAACAGTAGAAGTTTTCTAAGGACAATGGATGCTTGTGGATGATAATTGAGTAGATGGATGACTGGATGGTAGGATACATTCTTCTTAACTTGAAGATTACGGGGACGAAATCCTTTAAGGAGGGGAGAATGTAACACCCCGTTTTTTCTGTAAACATATGAATAACAAATCAAGGCAGAATTAAATTTTAAAATAAGAACCGAGGGAAACGGGTTGGCCATTGCATTCGTATCGAAATTCTTCTTAAAAATGAGTCCGAGTTTTCGAAAAACGGAGTCCGTATGACCAAGTTATGACCCTCTGAAGTTTCAGGAATTTTTAGAATCGAAAACAACTCGAAATTCGAATTCAAAATTCGAATTCAAACCCAGAAGCAGGCTGGGCGGGAAATTTCCCGCCCAGGACCCAGGTCGACTAGGGAGTCGACTGGGTAGTCGACCCCCCTGACTAGGTCGACTGGGGAGTCGACTGGGGAGTCGACCCCCGCTGACTAGGTCGACTGGGGAGTCGACCTGAGGGTCGACCTGCCTCCCGAACCCACTTCCTGAACCTGATGCATTCTGATGTTTGTGGCCCGATTTTCTGACCAGATTCATGACTCTAAACCTATATAAACAGCCCCCTAGCCTCATTCTCTCTACACCATTTCATTCCGTGTATACTCTGCCTCTGTTCTAATTAAAATAAAAATGGCGTCGCTACTCTGCTGAAATCTGAACTGGAACTAGGACTAAAGCATCTTCTTCCAAACTGAATAAAATTAAAAGAGAACAACTGCAACTCTTCTTCTTCTTTAATCCAATCAAGGCAAGTGCAGTTATTTTTCGATATAAACTTTAATTTTGATTGTGACATGATTATAACTCTGAATTTGAGGTTATGTATGTTCTGTTCTATTTGGATCTATCCTATTCTGTATCTCTTTCTTCTTTCTGTTCTATAGCCAGGCTACCACGAGCCTGCGCCAAATCTCATAAGCGATTAACGTACGAACGTTAAAAATAAAGAATGATGGCATAAATGGGACATGGGTAATCTATGACTGATTTAAGAAAAAGGACATATGTTGTAAACTAGATTTAGATCTATGCATATTCTGTGAATTGGAAGAAGAGGAACCATTGTATGTTAACATGTGACTTGAGACATTGGACATAACGCATATTTTGAATAAAGATCTGTTATAATTTAAAGTTCTAGATTATTGGGCATATTGTTTATATAACAATTCATGACTTAAGATAAAAAGAGAATATGACTTAGGTGTGAAGATCTATATTAAGATTTGATAACTATTAAATGTGAATAACACCTAAGTGGGAGATTTTTGAATATATGACATGCATTGAAATCGATGGCTATATTTGGTATAATTTATAAGTGAATCTTTTGTACTAGGCAAGTTTAGCTAAATTTGGGACATGTGTAATATGGTAAATTATGACCCTAAACTATAAATTCAATGTAAACGTGGGGTATATGATCATATTGTGAATCATGACAACTATTTAGGCATGTGAACTTAGGCCAAATTTATAGTTAGGCAAGATATATCAATGAAACTTTAAGGAATGATTAAATCTGTTATATTGCCTAATTTGCTAGTTCTGCTATATTGCCTAATCTGCTAGATCTGTTCATCTGCTAAATCTGTCATCTGCTAAGTCTGCTGAAAATGCCTAATCTGTTATATGATAAATCTGCTAAATTGCTTAATCTGCTAAATACGTTAAGTCGCCTAATCTGCGAAATCTGTTATCTGCTATATCTGTTGAGTTGATATATTTAGTCCGTATTGACATAATCTGAATTGGCTATAGTTATGAATAATTGACATGTATATTAGGCATGGGCATAAATGGTAAATTATTAATTAATTGGCCGCAAAGATAAACATGGCTAACTCGAGGTTAGAATGAGTTTGCGGCGTAATCCTGCCCGGAACCGCCCGGCACATCCAGTGGCCGCAAACAATAGGTTCTAATGTAAGAAGTTAGTCATAACGTGCTTGAAACCCGAGGTTAGACTCAGTTTGTGGCAGAAACCTGCCCGGAACCAACCGGCCTAACCAGTAGCCGCAAACTGTCAGTCTAATGTGATAGGTCTGGGCATAAATTTTTAATTAATGAAAATCAGAGATAAATATGATGTCTAAAACGTGTTGGGTGGATAGGGTTAAACCAACTGAACTAATGAAATTAATAAACCCGTTTCATGAATATGTAGGCCCAGTACAAAGTTAGACAAGTCTGTAAATCTGTTAAATTTGTATGTCTGATCCGTTAGTCTGAAAACTTATTAACTTGATTTTCTGATCTGTGAACTAGTTGACCTGAACTCTGTATGTCTGAACTTGTAAACAAGTTAATCTAAAATCTGTTAGTCTGGGGGCACAAGGTTAGGAGGGAAAATACTTGTGTCATCTGTTGTTTGGGACCCATATTAGTCAGTAACCCTTTCTGGTATCAAAACTTCAACCCAACATTAGGTAGGGTCCGGGCACGCTTACTGAACTAATTATAAGTGGTTCATTCTGATAATGGCCAGGGGTGTTGATGGTGCGTTCCAACCGGGTCATGTGCGTGCATGGATCCCGGCCTGCCTCTGAGGATGTAAGACGCCGTGACATCTGTAAATAGGTCTGTGTCATTTAAAGGTTGCCACTTTGGGGAGTGATACACCCTTTTGTGGGGCTGGCACAGGGTATTTATGTATTAGGGAGCCGATCGCTTGGGGTAGGGTTTTAGGGTACACTTAGTTCTGTCTGTTTCTGTTGGTACCGTCTGTTTTTGTTGGGTGGTAACACCTTTCTGTTTCTGCGTGGTACCGTCTGTTCGGGTGGTAAAGGCCCATTTACTAGTGTACACCTAATTCTACATTCTGTTTCCGTAGGGATTAATCTGTTTATGTTTCTGTACCTTCTGTTCTGGTGGTAAAGGCCCATTATTAGTATTCTGCTTCTGTGCTTTCTGTCTGTTGGGGTGGTGAAGGCCCATTACTAGCATTATGTTTTTTTATAGAATATTCTATTTCGATTCTATTTCAGTTTAGACATTAGGGTAACACCTAATCCTGTTATACTAGTATTAGTGTAGAGAGGAGAAAAGTAGTAGATTACATCATTCTGTTCTTTTTCTGTTTAAACTAAGTATATCTGCTACTCCTGTTACTGTTATCTCGCATCCAGTTTTATTTTCATGTCATAATTATTATTATATGTTCATATGCTGAAAGTCACTGGACTTGCCAGACTTTATGTCTGACCTTGCTTGTTTTCGCCCGTTTTTCTTCCGTTTCCCCCCCCCCAAGGTTTGTAGGGTGGAAATCTAGGAGCTTGATTCGGATCTTCTCCGCCTGAAGTATTGTCTGGCTTTGGCATGGCAGTTTATGTTGGGGATTATGATTTTAAAAACTATGCATTCTGAAGGCTTTTGTACAAGACTGATATTTTGTACTTGAATTCTGATATTGTGATTTGAAAGGATGTAACCAAACTTACTTTGGTTTCTGTTGTAATAAAGCTATAATTTTTTTTAAAGTACTGTTTTATCTGTCTTGTAAGTTTCTGTTCTGTCTAAAACGCTCCATCAAAATTAAGGCATTCCCTTTGTGAGTGTCCTTAACGGAGGTGGGGTGTTACATTTAATATTCGATTATTAAATTCCTTTTAAGAAAACGCTATAGATATTCGTCCTCTGAAATTCCTATGACCACATACGATACCCAAAAACCATGAAAATGGGCATGCAGCTACAGTTCGACATTACGGTCCCAACGAAACTGGTTTCGTCGAATTCCGACTTCGTATGCTCACACAGCGTATTTTTAACCGTCGAAATACTTACTGTTTCTCACTCTAAAAATCCGTACGGCCACATACTGACTTCAAAAATCACGGAAATTAAAATCTAGCAATAATTTAATATTGTGGATCCAACAAAATTGGTTTGGTCGAATTCTTAGGTCGTTTGCAAAATTGGCTATTTTTAAAGCTCTGAATGACCCATTTAAATATATAAATATATTTTAATATAATTAAATTAAATATTTATAAATAAATATTAACGTCTATATTCATAGTGGAATACCATACAGCTCTACTGGGATTTATAACTTGATATTTCAATCCCGATTAAATCGATATTCGATTTAAAATGAAATTCCTTTTTTTTTTTTAAAATATAAATAATCTCTTTATAAATTATAAAGGAATTCCACAACGACTTTTCTAAAATTTGATTTGGACATAAATCAAAATCTACACGACGAAATCCCAATTTTTCACTTCCACTAGAAAGATACACTCCACCAGCTCCATACGTTTCTTGTTTCACAGAAATCCAGCTTAAAACGATCCTGTACATTCAGTTGAAGTTTGTAATAACCCGAAAATCTGGGCCAGTTTAAAATTTTTAAAGTGGCGTTTTTAATGAATTTTAAATATTTAAAATGGATTATTTTAAATAATATCGACGAGAAATTTATTTTGAATAGAATTCGAACGAATATATTTATGTACGTCGTCGTTGGAATATAAATATTTATTTTAAATTATAAAAGTAATTGAAAATGGCGCGGTAGTTCGATAATTCGATTTCAAAATTCAATGAATGTACCGGGTGCAAAATAAACCGGATTTTAGTGAAACCAAAAATATTTGAGAATATCTTTCCAACGAATCCGAAAAATCGAAATTTCATAGCGGGGATAAAAAGATATGTCCAGTTGAAATTTCAGAATAGTCGCTATGGAATTCTGGCCCTTAAAAATGGAAATTTTGCAAACGACCTCGGATTTCGACGAAACCACTTTTGTTGGATATGTGACGTCAAGTTATTGCTAGGTTTCAAAATTCATAATTTTTCGAATCAATATGTGAGTGTGGCGAGGTAAAACGTGTTTTGTCAATTTCAATTGACCTGAAAATGGCCATTTTTCAAAAGGTCTCGGAATTTGACGAAGTTAGTTTTGTCAGGACCGTATCGTCAATACGAAGCTAGAAAATATTTTTCTGGAATTTTTCTGGTTAGTATGTGACCCCAGTAAATTGAAATGTGCGTTCTAATTCAATATATAGATTTATATTTTGATTTTGACGGAAACAGATCGTAACGTTCGAATTGGCCTACGATACATATCCCATTGTGTTCGGAATGGGCGTAAAACGCTAGGGACAACAGTCGGCATGTTTGATTTCGAGGTCGTATGAAAAGTCCACTTTAGAGAATTGAAAATAATATTATTATATAATATATATACTCTCTCTCTTGGCCCCCCTTCTATAAACCCAAATCGATTTCAGTATATAAAAAAAAACCGCCGATCTGGATCTCGCCTCCCCCCGTTGACCTCGCGCGCCGCCACCTATGGCGTGGCCTCCCCAGTCCGTCGCTCTCCCCTCGCGTCCCTCCTCCTTCATCCTTCGCTGATGCCCCCTTCCTCTTCTCGACCGCCACCATCGCCCCTCCACCGTTCTTCCTCCCCTCCTCCATCGACTACAGCTCTGCCGCTCCCTCTTCCTCTAATCGCCACATCCATCGAAGACCGACGCCTGCAAGGAAGCCGCGAGCTCCAGCTTCGTCTGCCGCCGCATCTGTCACCGTGAGCCCCAATCCGCTAGTGTCGCGCCCCCGTTCGAGCTAGCAGACCCCCTCCCTCTTCATTGAATATCGAAGTAGCGGTGAGCTTTTAGTTTATTTTTATTTAGTTCTTTTTATATAAATCCGAAATTAATTTTCATTTTCAGTTTTCAATTGTGTTTAAAAAGAAATGATTATATATATATATATATATACTTAGTGTAAAATATGATTTTAACACTTATAGCAAATTAAAAATATGGTTTTTATATTTGTAGAGAGGTAAAATTTTTATCTTTTATTCTAGAAAGATGTGATTTTTATAATATGAAGAGAGTAATAAAAATAGGATTTTTATATAGTAAAGATAATAAAAATATGATTTTTATATTATAAAGTGATTAAAAATATAATTCTTATATGATGTGAAGGATAAAAATATAATTTTTATAATATAGAAAGGTTAAAGATATAATTTTTATACTAGTGGCATATTAAAAATATGTTTTTTATTATATATATAATGAAATAAAAATGTGATTTTTATGGAGATGAAATAAAAATTCGATCTTTATACATGAAGTAGAAATATAAAAATATAATTTTTATATAGAATGAAGCGTTGAGAAAATATATATAAAGAAGAAATAAAATACGATTTTTATTTATTGAATGAAGCAGTAAAAATATAATTTCTATTTGAACAGCGTGAAAAGAACTGCATTGGTATTTCAAGCAAATCCAGATGATTCAGCAGTTCAACAGCAAAGCACGGCGGAGTGGAACCCTCTGTGAGAACTCCTCACTTTAAATTTTATTTTCTAGTTATATAAATATATACTAGGATGCAGACGGTGTTTAGTAGCACCCGACACCCTTCGTCCACAGACCATGGACGGCTTGTATGCTTGTTTGTTTGATTTTGATGTGTAATTGATTGTGTGATGTAATGTGAAACGAAATAAAATATTTTATATTGGAAAATATTATATAGTTAAAAATAGAATTTTTAACGTGTATATGAAATGAAATAAATTAAAATAAACAAATCGAACGATTTGTTTATATCCACACATTTGACTGATATTGATTGGGACGATAAATTTTACACGTCGCCCAACTGCACAAATAAAATATGTGTTTGATTGTTTGAAAACCCCAAACGGGTATTGGGATGATATATGACATACACTAATCCCAATAATTAGTTGTATGTCGATCGATCGATTGACAGACTGTTGTAAGCGTTAAATATTTATATTTGATGCTTATACAGTGAGAATGCACTCTGGATGATGGTTGATTATTTATCGTGGTTATTTTATACATGTGTTGTAAAAAAATCCATATAATTAACATTATATGGAAATTGATTGGGCCTCATTCCAGTTTTGAATAGAAATATTTGAAATAGAATATTTGAAAATAGAAATATATGAAGCCGTGTTGATTAGATTTGCGCCATTTTGACGTGAACGATATTTATATCGATTTTATTCAAATTGAAATGAATGTTAAATTGATTTGAAATTCAAAATAAACTGAATTGAATTCGAATTGAAATTGAATAGAATTGAATTCAAATTGAAATTGAATAGAATTGAATTCGAATTGAAATGGAATAGAATTGAATTCGAATTGAAATGAATAGAAATGAATTCGAATTGAAATTGAATTAATTAGAAATTAAAATTGAATTGAAATTGAATTAAAAATCGATTTGAATTGAAATCAATTTGAAATGAATTTAAAATGAATTTGTAAGGGGAAAATTCAATTTTAATTTGAATTTGAAAAGGAAGTTGAAATCGTTTTGAAAACGAATTTAAAACGATTTATAAAATATGTTTTAAAAGGAAATCGACGAAGTATATATTATATTATATATATATATATATAATATAATATAATGGCCTGAATAGAACGCGCCGCGCCGCGGCAGTTCGCGAATTTCGACCATTGACTTCGAATGGATATTGCGGGAGATCCGACCGTCAGATTCTCCTAAAACCAGAACCGTTGGGTTCGTATCGAAAAGAGCTTTCTAAAGAATGTGAGAAATTAGAAATCTAACAGTTGGATTTGGAATTATGTCCAAATCAAATTTGGAAAAGGTCGTTGTAAGTGCAGTTCGATGGCCGTAGATGGAAATCGACTGTATGGGCCTTGATAAAATTATTAAAATTAGTGATAATTTGTGTAAAATCATAAGAAACGACTTAAGAAGAATTGGGGTGAAAAACTCCATATTTGAAAAGATAAAAATAGATTTTTATCGAAATGAACTAGTTTTGAACTTGAATAATAATTAATTTATTTATTTTTAAAATAAATAAATTGGATTTGAAATGGTTCTGAAAATAACCAGAATTCCCAATAATTGCATTGGAATGGGTTTGAATCGAAATTGTCTTCGGAATATTTTGATGTTGGATTTCGTGATTATACAGATATTGTTATGGAAATTTGAAAGATATATATATATATATATCGTTATTTCCAATACGATATTTGTTGGTCGTAGAATTTGATATTGAATATAAGCCGATATATTTTCTATTCAGAGCCTTGTATTTAATATCAAATGTGATTTGGGTTTGTCGTGAATGGTGTCTTCATTAACGCTGTTCTTAAGCCCAGTTTGAGAAAAAGATTAAATTTTTTTATTTAGATTTAATGAAGTGTACCAGTTAAATAATATTTAATTGGAATTGAATTGGTATTGATTTTTGGGTTTATCGTGAACAGTGTTTTAAATAACACTTGTTCTTTAACCCGATAATTAATGGAATGTGATTTTGGGTTGTCGTGAACGGTACCTTCAATAATACTGTTCTTAGACCCAAAGGAGTTAAGAAAATCAGAAACTAACTGGAGATTAGTTAAGTTGAATGATTTATGGGTTATTGATCTGATGTTGGCTTCGACCTTTGGGGTTAATACTTAGGGAATTGCTCACTTGCTAATTTACGGTTAGGGACTGATTGAAATGTGATGTGATTTTGGGGTTTATCGTGAACCGTGTTTTAAATGACACTGATTCTTTAACCCAAGTAAAGATTAAAACTAAGTGGAGTTTTAATGAATCTTTAATTAGATTGAAAAGATCGAAAATGGAGTATCACCAGTTTTGCTCCATGCGATAGTTAAATCTTTAATTAGATTTGAACGTGAAATGGTAATTGAATTTACCGATAACACCGTGGTGTTAGATATGAAGTATAACCAGTTTTACTTCATGGGATGAATAGGTTGGGGTTGGGAAATGAAAAACAGATGATTACTTCGGTAAGGTTCGTTAATCCCGACTAGTTTGAATTGACATTCAAAAGTAGATTAAAGAATAAATTTAAAGGATTTATCTTTGATAAAATTAATGGGAACCTTTCCCTAAGAATGTGAAATTTAGAAACTAACTGTCGGTTAGCTAAGCGGAATGGTTTTCTGGATATTGATCTGATGTTGGTTTCGGCCTTCGGGGTTAATATTTGGGGAATTATTCTCTTGTTAATTTACGGTTAGTGACTGATGAATTGGAATGAGGCATATGTCGTGTTTGTGTAACACTTGTTTATTATATACGCGAGTTATTCGGAAAGATCGGGTTTATCCCATTCTGAATAACTGATACGACGATAAGTCGAAGATAAAGACGGTGGTCGAAGACCGGAGGTCTTCACGTCGTTTGGGTGGTTACTGATGATCTTGATTGGGCTGTACACCCAAGAAGATGGAAACAGTTAGTGATCGTCCAGACGTACTTGGAGATCGATGGATATGCGGGGTCCTAGGTGCCTCCAGTTTCGTTCAGATCCAGAACGAACATGTAAATGGACTGTGTGTCTGACATTGGATTTCATTCTGTGTGATTGATATCGGTTGCATAGCGTGAATTGCCTGTGTGGCATGCTAAAATGCAAATGATCAAGGCTTCTATTGAAAAGAAGAGTCTTGTGGTTGATGATCAAAGCACGGCCTTTGTGGCGTAGCTTTGTGTAGCGTTAATTCGTGAGCCTCACACACCGGTGTGAACCAAAAAACTGGAGAGGACGTCAGGGAGGGCATGCATTTCCTTCTAGCTAGGAGTGGCGTCAGTGCTTGAACTGGCTGACGAGTTTGACTCATGTGGTTGTTGGAAATTGGACGCGCCTCGGATACATCGTTCGTTCTCGAACCGATGGAGTCATTCGTTGGCTCATTTACGCCCCAAAGGGCGGGGAAACGCAGTGTTCAGGAATTTTAATCCACATCGGTGGACCGGCCCTGAGGATCTAAGGTTCACTCAAGCTCTGATCTTGAGGCTCGGGCTAGAGAGTCTCGAATCGGTAGAGGACTATCTTTTGCCTCGGTTCACAGATGGAAATCCAACTTCCAATACGTGACTTTGCAGTTTTATTTGTAGTGCCTAGTATGGCGACATAGTGGGATGGGGCGCTTATGCCGTCTATGATTGATACTTATGATGTGAAGTTGTTTTATACACTATGCTTATTATAGTATCAAATAATCTGTTTTAAACGTATCAAGCAATCTTTGGCTATTATAAGGTAAAAACCCTATCCTCCGGCTTGCGTTGCATTGTGTGATGGGACCTGGGTCTTATAATAGCTTCATTGTTCTTTATTTAGCATTGCGCTGTTGTTTTATGCACTGGTATTCTTGGGAGGAAACCCGTTCCGTGTTATACGGCGTGGTCCCTTGATTTACCTAACTTTAAAATAAAGATTAATAACTGTTTTAGTTCTCACACCAGTCCCATGACTGACCTAGAGTTTATTATTTTAACCTAAACTCTGGGTGCCCTTATTTTGACAAGGGCAGCTAGTAGTTTTGGTTTTGCAGATTTAAATTCACAGGATCCTGGTTTACAGCTGGAATGATATCCGAAAAGCTTTGTATCTGTATATCTCCTTCAGTTGTGTATTGTATTATTTTCCGCTGCTATGTAATGTATTGTAATCTCTGATATCTTATCGAATGTATATTATTTGTTTATACTCTGTATATTCTTGTATCTGATGGAATTGTTGTAATATACAATGAAATGTTCTTCTGTTTGCGTTCTGGTTTGTCTTGTCCTCAAAGAATCCATGCTTTCCTTACCGGGGAAGTTGCGGGTTATCACAAAGTTCGAATCGCCAATTTACGAACTGCAGCGCCATTTCGAGCTCGATTTTAATTATATTATAACTCTACGTTCAAACTATCGTTTATATAATATATTCATTATTCTAATTCAATTCCAGGCTGAATTAAATATCACAAATGATCTGGTTCACACCATATCGTCATTTCAGCCAATTCTGATTATTTCAGAATTAAATATATTATTTAATTATAATTTTAATTAAATATTCACCATTATTTAATTCCACGACCATTAAACCCACTATATCACTATTTATATAATTAAATAAATTAATTATAATACCTCTGCAAATGCGGGTCATTGCAAAATATTTATATTCAAATTATTATGGTATATAGGATGTGTTGGTTGATTAAAATTGAAATGGTTATATAAATAACCAATTTGAGTTCGTATAATATAAAAGTAGATTAATTAAATCTGAATTAAATCAGAATTGGAATTAAAATTCTGGGAAATGGGAAAAGTGTTCGTAAATGGATTTGAATTAAATATATGAGAATTTTAAAATCCTGGGAGATTTTAAATTGTTTTACAAGCATTGGGAATAGTATTTTGAAGTGGATTTCAAAATGGAATTGTTTAAAAATGGTTTTTAGAGTGATATAGTATTGAACTCACTTTGATAGCTGGGAAATAAGTCTGATGATACTGGCCACATCATCAGTGTTCATTTTCGAGTTCTAAGTGACGGATTACTACCAAAGAAATTGTTTTTGAAATTCTTTTGAGAAAAGAAGTTGTTTTGAATCCCTAAAGGGAATAATTTATTTTAGAGAAAAACTAAACTGTTTAAAATTCCCAGGCAGAAAGTATGAATTAAAAACAAAATTAAAAAGAAATTTTTGAAAGCAAATATGAATTGAAACCAATCAACTGGGAACTGAATTGGAATATGATATATCAAGTAAAATCAGATTTTGAGTTGTGAGATAGAATCTGAAATGGTGTTGGATTGGTGAGTTAGGAGTTTGGAATCGAGAATGGAACTCGAGTTTGAAATGGAATTTGGCTTTGGATAAGCAAATAATTGTGTTGAGATTTGATTGATTAAATTTGATTGGAAATCGATTGGTAACAGATGGAAAGGGTAGAATGATATGCCCGACATAAAGGTACATGTTTATTTTTATGGATTTGGTGATTTATGGCCCAATTTGGTAAGCCGCTTGGCTGTTTGATTTTCTTTAGGATTGGAAAAGGCCTAGAGAGGAGAGTTGGGGTTTTAACTATTGACCGGTATAAAGGAGGTGCTGGCGAAATTTTTCGAAAATTTCGGGTGTTAGAAAAATTTTCAGAATTTTTGAAAATTTTCGTTAATAGAAATAAATGAATATTTTAATTGAAATAAATTGGTTCAGTTGAAACTGAAGTTAAAAGTGAACGAATGGTTTTTTACCTAGTTAATAGGGTCTGTCTTCTACCTTAGCAATTTCGAGGACGAAATTATTTTAAGGGGGGAAGAATGTAACAACCCGCATTTTTCAGCGATATAATTAATTTATTTAATTATTTGAATAATGGTTTGGTTATTTCAAATGACCAAAATTGAATAATATTGAATATTTAATTAATATAATAATAAAATAATATATTTAATTTCTGAAATAGTCAGAAATAGTAGAATTCACAAAATAATGTGAATTGGATCATCGGTGATATTTAATTAAGTTTAGAATTGAATTAGAATAACGAATATATTATTTGAATGACAGTTTGAACGTATAATTATATTATAATTAAAATAGAGCTCGAAATGGCGCTGTAGTTCGCTATTTGGCGATTTGAACTTCAACTGAATGTACAGGGTCCATTTTAAATCGGATTTCTATGAAACAAGGAATGCTAGGAGCAGGTGAAGTATATTTTTCTAGTGGAAGAGAAAAATCGAGATTTCGTCGTGTAGATTTTTAGTTATGTCCAAATCAAATTTTAGAAAAGTTGCTATGGAATTCCTTTATATTTTGTATCAATTTATTTATATTTTAAAATGGATTTTTAAATATAAATCGAATATCGATGTAACACTGGATTTGAAATATTGAGTTATAAATTCCATTGTAGCAGTATGATATTCTATTGTGAATATATACGATAATATTTATTTTTAAATATATTTATATATTTAAAAGGGCTATTTAGAGCTTTAAAAATAGCCAGTTTTTCAAACGACCTCAGAATTCAACGAAACTAATTTTTTTTGGATCCGCAATATCAAATTATTGTTAGATTCCAAGTTTCGTGATTTTTAGAGTCACTGTGTGGCCGTACGGATTTTTAGAGTGAAAAAAGTCAGTATTTCAACGGTTAAAAATAGCCTGTGTGAGGATATGAAGTCAGAATTCGACGAAACCAGTTTCGTTGGGACCGCAATGTCGAACTGAAGCTGCATGTCCAGTTTCGTGATTTTTGGGGGTCATGGTTGATCACAGGAATTTTAGAGGACAAATAAAAATAGCGTTGGCTTAAAAATAAATTAAATAACCGAATAAAAAAAATATTATTTATATCCTATATAATTCCTTAAACTCCCTAACCCTAATGAGAAATTCTCTCCTGGTCAAAATTCACGCCGCCACCATTTTTCCACAGCAAACCCCTTTTCGCCACTTTCAAAAATCAAGAACAATGCAGATAAAATTCCATAAATCCTCAAACCATCTTCGTTCGCCTCTAATTATTCTGAGCTTCACACTGATGTGAATCGGGTTGAGTTCGATGTCTTTTGTTTTCTGCGTTGAAATTATATACGGTAAAACTAGGGATCTAGTTTCGAGCGAAATAAGGAAGAATGGGTCTGGGTTGATGTCACTGTTGAATTCATGGGTGGAAAGGGAGGATGCGCGCAAGTTTATGTGGTATGCGGTGAGCATTTTGAGGTCACGATGGTGTATTGGGGGCCGCGGTTTCCTGTAGTTGCGGAGAGAAACGAACTCGAGTTCGACATTGAGGATTTGGGAAGGAGAAGATTGTGATGAGGAATGGTGTGGTGTCCTTTGTTGTGGGTTTCGCTGAAGAATGGTGGATCGGTGGAAGCATGAAGGAGTGGTAATTGCCATCATTTGTGTTCAGGAAGGAGCGACGCGCTGTACACTCCTTGAGGAAGAAGGATGAAATCGGTATTGGGTTTAGTCAAATGCAGGTGGGCCTAGTTTCAATTAGAAAGCCCAATAAGAGAATATAAATTCAAGTTCTATTTTAAATTTAATGTATTAACTTGTTTACGCGATATCTAGCTCATACGGAATCAAAATCGAGAACCGTCAGTTGCGTTGGGATCGTATGAACGGACACTACGCACTGGAACTGACCGGGAGTAAATTGGGGCTCGTTTGGATTTATGGTGAAGCTAAATGCCTGAATCAAATCAATGACCAATTATCATTATTTAACAATAACTGTCCAATGTGAGTAAATCTCACTAACTCTGATCAATTTATATTTTTATAAAGCACTTTTAGAATTGATAAATATTGGTTGTTTGCTGTGTGTTCGCTGTTTGATTGAACTGCTAGTCAGTTGATTGAAAATATAGATAACGATATGGATATACATCGTTAATCAAATATTAATTCTATTTAGCAGAATATTTCATAGTAAAATGAAATTGATGTTAATTTTATTGTTTAACATCTGTGGATGCAGGGGAACAGGTTGGAGGGACCCAACTGGGTTCCTCAACATTTATTTTACTGTTTTCATATATTGTGTTATACAATGTGATATGAAATCTGTTGTTGATTTTATATGTTGGGATGATACCGATCATTGTTATATGGTACGTTAAATACCATAAAGAATACTGGAACGTTAAAAAGGGAAATTTTCAATGTTATATTGAAAAGAAATATTTATAAAATCAAAAGATTTTATAAAAAGAAAACTATTTTTAGAAAATAAATAGATTAAAAAGGGGATATTTATTTGTAAATCAAATAGGTAGAATTAAAAAGGAATATTTGTAAAACTATTTACAAATGGAAATGAAAAGAAATATTTGTAAACTATTTACAAATGGAATTGAAAGGGATATTTATTTGATAAATAGATAGAATAGAAAGTGGAAATATTTGTAAAAGAGAATAGTTAGATTATCAAAGGAATTACTTATAAAATCAATAGATTTTATAAATAGAAAATATTTTATAAAATAAATAGAATCATCAAAAAAGGGATGTATTTTGTAAAGAAATAGATCATAAAAAAGAAAATGCTTGAAAAGTGACAAAAATTGTATAAAAGGGGGATTTTACATTTGAAAGGTTTAGACCCGTGCTTCGTAGACGGGTATAACATGATATAGATTTAAAGCAAAGATTTTAAATAGAATCTGTTTTTAACAACTAAAGTGAGAAGACAAATTTATAAATAATATTTTATAAATTAAATGAAATATTTATTATTGGATAAATAGGGTATATAAGTCGGGTCTTATATAGAGAAGTAAAAGTCGATTTCAATAGCGATATTTGAAACTGGATATGGACAAAGAGTTAATCGAATTAGGATAAATTGAATTTTAGTTATTCAATTAGAGTTGATTGAATATAGTTAATTGAAATAGAGTTAGGCAAACATAGTTATTTAGGATGTGTTGCCATTTCGTACGACTGCTCGAGGAAATTCGCAAGGCTGCAGATAGCCTACAGCGGTCGGATGTTTCCTGAGGGAATCAGGCGTAACCATTGTGATCGCTGCGATCTAAAGTCAAGCAAATGGTGTTAAATTGAATATTTGCCATTCGAAATAAAGTTAAAACATGCATAGTTATTCGAATATAAATTAGTCGAATATTAGTGATTAGAAAGGAGTTAAATAAGTAGAGTTAGATAAGTTGAGTTAATCGAGTTGAGTTAGCTAAGTTGAGTTAATCAAACTGAGTTAATCCAAATGAGTTAATCCAAAGGAGCTATTTGAAATAGTTTATTCGAATAGAATTAAAAGAGTTATTCGAACTAATTTATTCGAATAGAATTAAAGGAGTTAATCGAATATAGTTTATTCGAAAGGAGATTGATCGAATGTAAATCATTCGTAGGAAGTTAATCAAATGTAAATCATTGGAAGAGAGATTATCGAATATAGTTATTCGGAAAGGAGTTACCGAATATAGAGTATTCGAAAAAGAGGATTATACATTGAATTCGATTTTTATCGAATTCGGGAAAGTAATATTTACTTTCGGTTTTAATCAAGATTTACTTACTTATTTATAAATCAATGGTTTAGTTATTTAGTTAAATTAAGGAATAAAAGTTATATTTTGAAATTTGATATTTAGGAAGAAGGAATTATAACACTATAGTTAAATCAATGTGTTAAAATAAAGAAGGGGATTCATAAATAGAATCCGATTTAGGTAAGGAAGTGTTAAAGATTTGAAAGGTGAACTTTGTCTATTTTGAGGTTAGGAATGTTGTTCAGTTAAGGTCTGAGAGGTAAATATACCCCAACTTGATTGACTTCGTTTTTAACTAAGGAATGGGTAAGGTTCGATAGTGAAGATTGATTAAGTGAATTTAGTTAATGAGTGAAATGGTTTTGAATTGGCTTAGTGATGTTTCATTTAAACATCGGTTTAAATCAAATGAAGGAGTTTGGAAACGTTTTCTAAATAAGGACCAGAAATGTTTTTCCAATATAGGAAATAAGAAATAGAAGTAAATATGGTGATGTGGTCCAAATGATTTATAAAGTATGTTTTTCCTAAATTTAGGAATTTAGAATTTACGAATATATAGAAAGGGAAAATGGATAAATTAAGGAAGGTAAATATTGAATGTTGATTGATCGATAGAATTTCCATATGGGAATAATATCGTTGGTTGCATACCTGTTTTTCTTTGATAGTTAAATCACCAACTATCGAAGTTTTGACCATTTTATTGTCGTCAATATAGAGAGACCGGGATCAGATATATTATCTGAAAACCACTCTGTATGGACGTTAGCATTGCGATCAAACATTGAAGACGAAGTTAGGCAAGGACTATCCTGTTTACAGAATAGTGCCTTCGGTTTGTCCAGTCCCAGGACAAACGTGAATGGATGAATGTCTGACAAAGTATATCTAACAGATCGCATAAGTTGATCTCTTCAAACGTACTTACATTTGGTGGCGGAGGAATTCGTTTCTCTTAGCTTTATACCCGTGGTATTTTTGGAGAAATCAATTTGTGATTTTGTGGGTATGACGATGTGGCATTCAAATTAAATGAATGCAGGATCTGTCAAAGATATGTTATGACCTCAGGCCTCATCAAACGGGAAATGACAGAAATTGGGCAGGCAGCATGGCTAAGTGGGTCGCTCCCATTAGGGTGTATATCACCTATCTAGAGAAAATCCATTTCATTCTTTATCTATGTTCGATGTTTTCCCTCTTCGGGAAGACGGTGGGTAGCTCCCAACCGTTGGTGATATACATTCGATACACTCAAGCGAAATGAGTGGTCGGTCATGTGAGGGCCGGGTTGCAAGATGTTCTTGTTGAACCCAGTGTATTCGTCTCTAGAGATACACTATCGGCAGGTGGTCCCATACCTTGTCAGAGTTGGAATCCAATATCCAATAAGCGCCCGCGATTTTGATTGTATATAATATATTGGAACGTTAGATGCAAGCGTTCTGCTAGATTGATAATTACTTTTGATTAGACATTATTATAATATCACAGAAGTATTGATTTCCAAAACTGTTTTGGGTTATCGTAAGGTAAAAACCGTCCGTGTTTATGTGTGGATTGGTCTTACGATTTCCTTTTCTTTTGAAAAGAAATTTTGAAAGGTTAAGCCAAATGATTTGAGTTTACTCACACCAGTCCCATGACTGACCCAGAGTTTATTTTCGTTTGTTTTCTCTAACTCTTGGGTGCCCAAATTTGTGCGGGCAGTCAAGTAGTTCAGGTATGTACAGATCTGCTTGGAGGAGCTTGAAGCAGGAGGCTTCAGGATTATATGGCTATTGTTATTTCCGCTGTGTGTAAGTGTTGTACTCTGATAATGTTATTCTATGTATATACACTGTTCCATTGCAAAGTTATATTATGTATTATATTTTATTCGTTCCGCTGTGAGATTCGTGTTTACTCTGATTGTGTTCTTCTTCTTCTTCTATTCTAAATTGCTATCTTATCTATTCTCACCCTCTAACTTCTTTCTATTAATGACCAGGAATTTCCGATGTTTGAATAGTCAACATGGTAGTTTTGTGTTGATTTTCGGAGTCGAAAATCCCAATTCGTTACAAATGCAGTCTTTTCCATGCTATTCATATTGAAAATCACATTCTCAATATGATGTTTGTATATTTTTATCTAACTAAAAATCATATTTTTACTTCGCTATATATATAATAAAAATCATATTTTTATCGCTACTTCATATATATAGAAATCGAATTTCTATCATGTTGTCATAAATATAAAAATCAAATTTTTATCATCCTAAAAATAATTCCATAATATGACTACTTTATTCATGACATTCATATGATAAAAATCATGTTTTTATCCACTAAAAATTGTATTTTTACATGACTAAAAATCGTATTTTTAATTCACTATTATACATATAAAAATCAAATCTTTTCGATGTATAAAAAAATCAAATCATTTTAATGTATAAAAATCAAATCTTTTTAATGTATAAAAATTATATTTTTGTTTCAAATATATATATAAAAAGATCAGGGTTTTAATCTATGTAAAGACTGAAAAGAAAATTCAATAAAATAAAATAAACTCACTTTTGCGATTTCAAAGGTGGTGGAGCGAGGAGGGTGCGCTGCGTCGATCGAGGAGGCGGGGGTGCTGCACTGGGCTTGCAGTGATGTCGGAGGGTGGCTGCCGATCCTCCGGCACGGTGGTGGTTCGATTTGGGCCTAGGACCTTTGGGGGGTTCGGTTTTTAGCAGAGTGAGGAGGAGAGAAGGCATAGCAGGAGGATGGGGCGGAGGAAGACGGTCTGAGGTCAGGCGGCGATCGTGGGGAGGAGCGGCGCGGCAGTCCGCTATGCGATGGAGATGCGTTTTCCCCCTTTTTTAAATAACTGTCGATCTGATAATGACGGGGAGAAAGGGTTGACCCCCTCCCTTTTATTTAATTAAATTTTATGATTAATTACCCTGATAAAGTAACTTTTTAACATGAACTCCAAATGAGACCCACCGACTGTCGCCCCAACTAATTACCCCCATTCCGTACGCAGCCAATTCGACCGTTATGATCAGTTTCCATTAAATTTTAAAGTATAAATCATAATATTTTAATTTCAAACGTACATTTTAATTTACCGAGGCCACATACTGACTCCAAAAATTCCTGAAAAATAAATCTAGCTATGTTTTGATGGTACGGTCCTAACAAAACTAATTTCATCGAATTTGGAGATCGTTTGAAAACGGTCACTTTCCAGTCGATAAATTTTGAACTAAAATTACCGAACACATTTAAATTCACCACGTTCACATATTGATTCCAAAAATTATGAAAATTGGAATCTAGCAATAATTTGACATTCTAGATCCAACAAAAGTGGTCTCGTCGAAAACGGAGGTCGTTTGCAAAATCGCTATTTTTAAGGGTTATATTTCCATAGCGACTATTCTGAATCTTCAACTGGACATGACTTTTTATTCCCGCTATGAAATATGGATTTTTCAGATTCATTGGAAAGATATTTTCAAACAGATTCAAATATTTCTAGTTTCATTAAAATCCGGTTTATTTTGAATCCTGTACATTCATTTGAAATTTGAAATCGAATTTTCAAACTACCGCGCCATTTTCAATTCCTTTTATAATTAAAATAAATATTTATATTCTAATTTTGATTTAAATAAATTTATACGTTCTAATTCTATTCAAAATAAATTTCTAGTCGTTATTATTTAAAATAAATCATTTTAAATATTCAAAATTCATTAAAATTGCCAAAATAAAAATTTTAAATTAGTTCTGATTTTCCGGGTTGTTACATTGGATATATTGGTCGATAGTGGCCAATTGATAGGTCCAATAGGACTGAGAAACGTGTGTTCAGACATAATTAATCCACTAAGGTATATTTGTGGACCGGCCCTGCAGATCCAAGGGTTCACTGCGGGGGATCCTTAGACATTTGCTAGAGTGTCTCGAATCGGTAAGGAGATCATCCCTAGCCTTGACTCATGATGGAAACCCAATTTCCAATACGACATTACGGATTTGATTATAAACTATATATGGCGACATAGTAGGATGGGGTACTATGCCGTCTAGGATTGATACATTTATTTTGAAAGTGTTTTAAAATTGACTATACACTAATAATAATATTAAATATTATTTCATACGTATCAAGCATGTTTGATCATTATAAGGTAAAACTCTATCCTCCGGTTTGCATTGCATTGTGTGATGGGACTTGAGCCTTATAGTGATTTCATTTTTCTAAAAAGCATTGTGTTGTTTTAAAAGATTTACTTATTTCATGCACTGGCAATCCAATGGAGTAAACCTGTTCCGCGTTAACGGCGTGGTCCTGTGATTATCCTTATTATTAGATAAGTTAAGTTAGATTTCTCATACCAGTCCCATGACCGACTCGTAGTTTATTTCACTTGCAAACTGGGATGCCCTTATTTTCCACACAAACAGTCGAGTGGCTTGTTTTGCAGATATTTATTGTTTGAGCAGGATTCCGGATTGAACCTTAAAGCTGTGTCCAAAGCATTGATAGTCTTCCACTATGTTAGTTTATTAGTTCCGCTGCATTGTATTAAATCTATTGTAAATTAATCTTCCGCTGTATTATTATTTCGATGTACTCTGATTTTCTGTACTCTGATGTTACATTATTATGATGTAATAAAATTCTTCAGTTATTTTTTCTGATGTCTTGTATGCCCAGAGTTAGTGCATTCGAGGATTGCCAACTTTTGGATCAGAACTGTGTGGTTTATGGTCGATTCAAAGGGCGGGGATTTTCGGGTCATTACATATCCAGTTCCAATTAAAAGAGTTGACTTAGTCAACTTAAAACCATAGTTACCTTATTACATGATTTCCACTAATCCTTCCTCCTAAATTAATAAATAACTTAATTAATTTAATAACATCGCTTAATTGTTTCTTAAAAACAATTATTCCAAATTATTAAACCTTAGGTTAATTTCCGACTTACTTGCTCATAAAACTTATTGAAAACATAGAATTTTCTATATAAATCATTTTATGACTACTTTATAGAAATCCAATTATAAAAATGGATTTATTTGTAAATGCTTTATTTAATATAACTTATATAAAATAAATTAAAAAACCTTGCTTCAGTTATGAAAATAAAATTTATAACTTCAACTCGTCAGTTCGCTTGACACCAAATCAACGTCTTAAAAAGATTGACTTTAGGCCATCCGCTGCCAATCAAATAATCAATATCGTTTGTTGATTAATAACTCATCAACATTGAGTTCAATTCAACAATCGACATCGAAGCAAAATTTAATATTATAAGGGTTAAACAGTTCATATATAAATAATATGAAAGCAAGTAATATCCAAAATATTTGAGGAATCCAGTTAGACCCCTTCAACCTGTTCTCCCCACATCACAACTCATAATATCAGTTAATAAATGCATATGAAATAGATAGTATAATCTAATTCATTTAAGAAGACGGAAATATAAATATCAACAATCATCAACCAAACAATAATCATCCAAAGAATCCAAGCACCCAATTTAAACTAAAAATAAATAATATTACATGAATTTAATCACATCATAGTATTTCAGAAAGCGTGAGAGTTAACTCACTTTTCATTTTCATTTGATGATTTCAAATCTATTTATACAATTTCAAATAAGCGTTTGAAATTACATAAAAATCCAATTGGCTTTATAGCACTCCAATCCAATTTGTATGTGTTGCCTTCGCCTATACGAATCCAACGGATCATGTATCATACCAATCTGACATCGTATGCAATATATGTTAGAGCTACAACATTGTATATGAATTAACATAATTTAAGTTAATTAAATGACTTATTTATCTCTTTAATTACCATTCTTAGTGAAAATAATCACAGCTAACTATCGCAATATTTTCCAAGTCTTCGAACTGAACCTCGTCCCCTTCATCTCAATGTTGCTGCTACCAACTTAGGTCACCGGACTTCCAACCGACCTTGCCCTGACCTCCTCCCTTTTGAGCAGCACCACAAGTAGGTGCACTGACCCCCATTGATGAATCCCAATGGCAAAAAACGAAAATAAATCATTTGCATTCAACTCGACACACCAGACGCCACAATCACCACCTAGAACCAAACTCCACCTTAACCTCCACCTTACTTTCCTCCTCCCTTCTTTAGGTGGTGGCTTTAACTGAAAGTCAACCTATTCGTCGAAATCGGCGAAAATCCAAAACCTACTCATCCACGTTCAACTCACGTTTTCGAGCGCCATAGTCGATCGCGGCCCATCAATCTCCGACCAACTACTCCCTTGCTCCTCCTCCACAACTTCTTAGTTGAACACTTCCTCCAATTCTTCATGGTTTTTGAGATTAAATTGATTGAAGAAGAGTGAGGGTGGCAGCTGAAAAATGAACGGGGCGAAGGAGTTGATGATATTATATAGGTTAGGTTTGTATTATTTTATTTAATTATAATATTCTATCATAATTATAGTTCGATGTTTCTGGCTCGTACTATCACATATAACATCCGATCGCGATGAAATTTGAAATCCTATAATAGTTCAACATTTCAGACCAGATGAAGCTGATTTCGTCGAATTCTGAGATCTAATTTCAAAACATAAATTGATACGTGTTTATGTCGCGTATGATCGCACAACAACTCCAATTAACCCAAAACTGAAAATCTTACAATAATTAACCATTACGGATTTTACAAATTTAGTTTCGTTGAAATTTAATGTCATTTGAAAAATGGCTATTCTTAACTGTTAAATTAAATCGATAAAATATAAATCGATTTCAAAATTGTCAACTCAGTTAATATTAATTATTATTGTTGTTCTAATTCAACTAAAATTTATATTAACTGTTAGAATCATTTTCAATTCATTTTTAACTTAAAATTTGATTATTTCTCGTTTTCATGTTATGAAAAATTAATATATTCGAAATCAAATCGTATTATGCTTATTAATCGATAAACTCCATATAAAAATCCATTTGTGTTTCCAATTCAACATTTGAAACAAAATTTTAAATGTTCAGAGTTAAATGGCTAAAAATCTGGGTCGTTACATTCTCTCCCCTTAAAAGAATTTCGTCTTCAAAATTGCTAAGATAGGAAAAATGCTTCAAACTCATTAACTTTTAGTTAAAACCCGATACTTCACATCTCTACAACTTTAGCTCTATCAAAACTTTTCGTTTCCATGCAAATAATAATTTCGCGTTTATAATTCAGAATCCTTTAAATTGTACCCAATTTAAAAATCATCCCTTTACCTTTCTAAAATTAAAAATAAAATAAAATTCTTCTAACTCACTAAATTTTCGAAATTTTTTGGTAGAGTCTCCCCTGCACGGAGGGACTTCGGTAATATAATAAGAGAGGTAAATATGTATACATCAACCCACACGATCGGAAAACATAATATATAACAGTTCCAATATCATATTTTGTGTAGGTGTACCTTATATAATTGCTATTAAGTAAGTTCGCTTAATATTTATGCAATCTACTCAAGCAAAACTGAGCCATGACTCAAAAGATGCAACATTTTATGTCGTTGAAATCCACAAAAATTTGCTACTCGATGCTAAACTCTGCCAAGAATCCGAATATGATATTAAATTCATAAAACAATCTATATGTAAATTAAGAATCCCAAACCTAGTTTATTATCCTTCACTGTAACAAAACGTTGGACCCAAAAGACAAGATCGCACCCTATGAACACCTAGCTACGAATAGATCTTAGATCAAGCAACTCAACGAAACAAGTTTTATAATTTTTGAATTTAGATTTGAATTGTTTTAATTTTTGTAAGGTGGTGTGGCCATTGATTTCTTCTTGAAAGTTGTGGTTTGAACAATAGGAAATGAGATTAGGGTTTTGTTAGGATTAAGGAGATATTTATATTCAAAGAAACTCAATATAATATGTACTTTTAATGTAATGACCCGGGGATTTCGCGATCCTGGTTATCGACACCAAATACGATGTCGACTAGTCAGGCATCAGAAATACCGGATAGTCCATGAAAGAAATTAGAGGGTGAGAATAGATAAGGTAAAAACTTAGAATAGAAGAAGAAGAAGAACACACAACATCAGAGTAACACGAATCTCACAGCGGAACGAACAATATATAATAGATACATAACTTTGAAATAAAACTAGTATATGGATATAGTAACATTATCAGAGTATGACACTTACAACATAGTGGAAATAAACAATAGTTATAAAATCCTGAAGCCTCCTGCTCCAAGATCTCCAAGTATATCTGTAAAATCCTAACTACTTGACTGCCCGTACAAAATTGGGCACCCAAGAGTTTAGGGAAACAAAACAAAATAAACTCCGGGTCAGTCATGGGACAAGTGTGAGTAAAACAGTTTTAAATAGTCTGAGCAATTAAACGATATCTCATAAGACCATGCCGTATAACGGAATGGGTTTTTCCGTTATGAGTATCCAAATCAATTTGATTTAACATTCAAATCATTTTGATAGAAACAATGATCTTTTATAACAAAACTATTTTGATATTATGATAGTGTCTATCAACCACAATATAACAATCATCTTGCAGAACGCTTTCATCCCACGTTCCACATATATAGTATACAATCAAAACCGTGAGCACTTATTGGGTAATGGATTTACAACTTTGACAAGGTATGGAACCACCTTCTGATAGCGTACCTCTAGAGAGGAATACACTGGGTTCAACAAGAACATCTTGCAACCCGGCCACACATGACCGACCACTCATTTTGATTGAGTGTAGTGAATGTATGTCGCCAACGATTGGGATCAGCAATCGAATGGCACAGCATCGAATAGATTAAAGAATGAAATGAATATCTCTGGATAGGTGATAATAGACTCTACTTGGCAGCCAACCACTTAGCCATGCTGCCTGCCCGATTTTTTTCATTTCCCGGTTGTGAGGCTAGAGGCCACACTTATCTCTGACAGATCACACATTTATTCACTTTGAATTTCACATCGTCATACCCACCAAATCACAAATTGATTTCCCCAAAAATACAATGGGTATACAGCTAAGAGAAATGAATTCCTCCTCCATCAAACGTACATATGTTTGAAGAGATCAACTTACGCAATCTATTAAATATACTCCGTCAGACATTCTTCCATACAGGTTGTTCTGGGACTGGACAAACTGAAGGCACTATTCTGTAAACAGGACAGCCCTTGCATAACTCCATCTTCAATTATCTTCATCATATTTGATCGCTATGCTAAAGCCCATATGGAGTGGTTTTTCAGATAATGAATCTGATCCCGGTCTCTCCGTATTAACAACGGAAAAATAGTCAAAAACTTCGGTAGTCGGTGAGTTAACTATCAAATAAAAACACGTGTGCAAACAACGATATTATTTCCAGATGGAAATTATATCGATCAATCATCAATGAATATTTATCTCTTTAGTTTATTCATTTATTCATTTTTCATCTCCTATTAACATTTCTTATTTTCTTAATTTAGAAAATATAAGTTATTAACATTCGAAAACCATTCCATTTCTTATTTTCTATATAAGAAAACATTTATGATTCTTATTTGGAAAACATTTCCCAAACTCCTACGGTTGGATTTAAACAGATGTTTAAATAAAACATCGTTATGCCAACTCAAAACATTACATTGATTAACTAATTTCACTTAACCAACCTTCACTATCGAACCTTAACTATTCCTTAGTTAAAAATGAAGCCAATCAAGTTGGGGTATAACTACCTCGCAGACCTTAACTGAACAACATTCTTAACTTCGGAATAGACAAGGTTCACCTTTTAAACCTCTAATAAACTTCCTTACGTAACTCTCGGATTCTTTTTACGAATCCACTTCTTTTACAAAAATCATTTGATTTTAACAATAGTGTTAAAATCCCATGCTTCTGAAATATAATAACTTCAATATAACTTTTATTTATTAATTTGGATAAATAAACAAATAACTAATTTATTAATAAATAAATAAATCTTGATAAAAACGGAAAGTGAATAGTACTTACCCGAATTCAATATAATCGAATTTAATGTATAATTTTCTATCGAATAATCTCTTTTCGATAACTCATTTTCGAATAAACTATATTCGATTAACTCTCTTCGAATAACTAATATTCGATAATCTCTCTTTTGAATAAACTATATTCGATAATCTTCTTTCGAATAACTATATTCGATTTACTCCTCTCTTTGAATAAACTATATTCGATAATCTTCTTTCGAATAAACTATATTCGATTAACTCCTCTAACTCTATTCAATTAACTCTAACTTGATTAACTCTAGCCGATTAACTCTAATCGATTAACTCTAATTCGATTAACTCTAGTCGATTAACTCTATTTCATTAACACTATTGGATTAACTCTATCAATTAACTCCTTTCGAATAAACTATATTCGATTAATTCCTATTCGAATAACTAATATTCGATTAACTCCTATTCGAATAATTAATATTCGATTAACTCCATTTCAAATAAACTATATTCGATAATCTCTCTATCGAATAACTATATTCGATAATCTCCCTTTTGAATAAACTATATTCAAATAACTCCTTTCGAATAAATTATATTCGATTAACTCCTCTTTCTTCGAATAAACTATATTCGATTAACTCCTTTCGAATGAACTATATTCGAATAACTCTAAATCGACGAACTCTAATTTAGTTAACTCTATTTGATTACTCCTTTCAATTAACTCAAATCAATTCTCTATTTGATCAACACCATTTGGTTAACTCTATCTGATTTACTCTAATCAATTCTCTGTTTGATTAACCCCATTTGATTAACTCTATTTTATTAACTCTAATTAATTGTAATAACCCGGAAAATCTGGGCCAGTTTAAAATTTTTATTTTGGCAATTTTAGCGAATTTTGAATATTTAAAATAGATTATTTTAAATAATATCGACGAGAAATTTATTTTGAATAGAAATCGAACGTATATATTATACGCGTCGTCGTTAGAATATAAATAAATATATATAATTATAAAAGGAATTGAAAATGGCGCGGTAGTTCAATAATTCGATTTCTAACTTCAATTGAATGTACCGGGTGCAAAACAATCCGGATTTTAGTGAAACCAAAAACATTAGGATCTAATTGGGGATATCTTTCCAACGAATCTGAAAAATCAAAGTTTCATAGCGGGAATCAAAAGATATGTCCAGTTGAAAATTCTGAATAGTCGCTATGGAATTCAGGCCCTTAAAAATAGACATTTTGCAAACGACCTCGGATTTCGACGAAACCACTTTTGTTGGATCCGTGATGTCAATTTATTGCTAGGTTTCAAATTTCATAATTTTTCGAATCAATATGTGAGCGTGGCAAAGGAAAACGCGTTTGACCCGTTTTAGTTGATTTTAATCGACTGGAAATTGGCCATTTTTCAAACGGTCTCAGAATTTGACGAAACTAGTTTTGTTAGGACTGTATCGTCAATACGAAGTTAGAAAATATTTTTCGAGAATTTTTAGAGTTAGTATGTGATCCCGGTAATTTGAAATGTACGTTTAAAATTCAATAAAGTGATTTAAATGTAAATTTAACGGAAACTGATTCAAACGATAGAATCAACATATGAAACATGTCCCATTGTGTTCGGAATGGGGGTGAAACGCTATGGATGACAGGCGGTGGACCTCGTTTCGAGGTCGTATGTGAAAGTCAACTTTTTGCAAAATAAAATAATTAAAAAAAAATAAAAAAAAACCCCTTTTCCTTTATCTCTGCCCCCCCCCCTCCTTTCAAAAACAAATCGATACCAGAATAAAAAAAAATATAAGACGGAGGCGGAATCCGTCTACCATCGCGCCCCCTAGGCGGCGCCGACCACCGCCGATTCTCCACCCTATCGCTGCCGCTCGCGCCTGCGACCCTCCCCCTCGATCTCCACCTCGAAGCCAGCGCGAAACCCCCCAAACCCACACGCGTTTCCCCTCCTCCGACCTCGCCCTCCGCCTGCGCCACCTCAGCGCGCCACCCCGACCATCCCGCTCCTCTCCCTCTTCTTCTGAAGTCAACGACGAGCCTCCCCCCCCCCCCCCCCCTGCAAGAAAAAAACCGCACCACCTCTATCGTCAGTAAGTTTTCTTATTTAATTAAATAATTTATTTTCTAGACTGATGTTATTTTATATAAGAAAAACTGATTTTTGTTTTGCATTAAAAACTGATTTTTTTTAATATGGTAAAAACTGAATTTTTATAGTATTAAAAACTGAATTTATATAAGTGAAAGACGTGAATTTATATAGGTGAAAGATGTAATTTTTATGATGTGAAGATAATAAACATATGATTTTTATATTTTTAAAGTATAAAAATATGATTTTTATATTTTTAAAGTATTAAAAATATGATTTTTATATTTTTAAAGTAGTAAAAATATAATCTTTTATATTGAAGAAAGATAAAAATATGATCTTTGCATTATAGGAATATTAGAAATAACATCTTTGTATAGGTAGCAAAAATAAAAACGATATTTTGATATGAGTAGTGAAGTAAAAATATGATTTTTACTTCGAGAAAAATATAAACTTTATTTTTGAAAAGGAGAAATCTTTATTTTTATATGAAGGCGAAATCTATGTTTTGAAATGGGATTTTTTACATATAGAATAGCAAAGCAAAAATTCGATTTTTATATATAGAATAGCAAAGCAAAAATTCGATTTTTATATATAGAATAACAAAGCAAAAATTCGATTTTTATATATTGAATAGCGAAGTAAAAATTCGATTTTTACATATGTAGTGGCTACGGGCGACTAAAGTGAAAAGAGGCAGAACGACGAAGATTTGTATAAAAGAAGAGTCAAGATGATTGGATAGCTATCGGTGAGAATTTCTCACTCTTCAATTTCTATTTCTAGTTATATATATACTAGGATGCAGACGGTGTTTAGTAGCACCCGACACAATCGTCCACAGACCATGGACTTGTTTGCTTGATTGCAAAAATTAGTTGGAGTATTTGATTGAAATTTGTTCGTTTGATGAAATGAAATTGGATTGATTGATGTGTGAATGGCGTGGGCCTTCACTAGACCGGGGATAAGGCTAGGCCTCGTCCCGTTTCTAGTATCGTGCCGTTATGCCGCCGAAATTTTCTAAAATAAGTTAGAAAAATAAAGATAACATTTTATTTAATAAATGAACCGAATAGAATATTCATAGGTTGAATAAATAGTTTGATCGTTAAAAATATAAATTTTAACGTGAATGTGAATAAATAGTTATTCATTTACAAACCGGACGGTTTGTTTATGTACACCTATTTGAAGGACATTGATTGGGTCGATAAATTTTACACATCGCCCAACTGCACGAATAAAAATCTGTGTTTGATTGTTTGAAACCCCACACGGGTGTTGGGATGAAATATGAAGTTCACTCATCCTGATTGATTAAATATGTCGATCGATTGATTGACAGGCTGTTATAAGCGTTAGATATTTATATTTGATGCTTATACAGTGTAGTGCACTTTGGTTGATGGTTGATTATTTTTCAATGCTATTATGTACGTGTGATGTGTGAAAATCCATATGATTAACTTTATATGGTAATTGATTGGGCCTCATTCCAATTTAGAAAATAAAGAATAATATAAAATAAAGGTTCATGTGTTGACAGTACTCATCCATTAAGATTGGTCATGTGTTGAACAAAATATTTTAGTAATAAAATTTACATCTTTATCAATATAAAATAAAGGTTCATGTGTTGACAGTACTCATCCATTGAGATTGGTCATGTGTTGAACAAAATATTTTAGTAATAAAATTTACATCTTTATCAATATAAAATAAAGGTTCATGTGTTGGCAGTACTCATCCATTGAGATTAGTCATGTGTTGAACAAAATATTTTAGTAATAAAATTTACATCTTTATCAATATAAAATAAAGGTTCATGTGTTGGCAGTACTCATCCATTGAGATTGGTCATGTGTTGAACGAAATATTTTGATAATAACAACTATTTTGAAAAAGAAATATTTGAAATAGAATATTTGAAAATAGAAATTTATGAAGCCGTGTTGGTTAGATTGACGCCATTTTGACGTGAACGATATTTATATCGATTTTATTCATTTCGAAATGAATTGAATATATAACGATTTCGAAATGAATTGAATATATAACGATTTCGAAATGAATTGAATATATAACGATTTCGAAATGAATTGAATTGAATTGAAAACGATTTCGAAATGAATTGAATTGAAAACGATTTCGAAATGAATTGAATTGAAAACGATTTCGAAATGAATTGAATTGAAAACGAATTCAAATTGAATTGAAAGCGAATCGAAATGAATTCAAATTGAATTGAAATTTGAATTGAATAGAAATGAATTTTAAAACGAATTTATAAAGAAGAATTCAATTTTGATTTGATTTGAAAAGGAAGTTGAAATTGCTTTTGAAACGAATTTAAAACCATTTATATAATTCGTTTTAAATAGAAATCGACGAAATATATATTATATATATTATATATATAATATAATGGCCTGAAAAGAACGCGCCGCGCCGCGGCAGTTCGTGAATTTCGACCATTTATTTCAAACGGACATTACGGGAGATCCGACCGTCGGATTCTCCTAAAACCGGAACCGTTGGGTTCGTATCGAAAAGAGCTTTCTAACGAATGTTAGAAATTTGAAATCTAACGGTTGGATTTGGAGATATGTCCAAATCAAATTCGAAAAAGGTCATTGTAAGTGCAGTTCGATAGCCGTTGATGGAAATCGACTGTACGGGCCTTGATAAAATTATTAAAAATAGTAATAATTTGTGTAAAATCATAAGAAATGATTTAGAAAGAATTAGGATGAAAAACTCCATATTTGAAAAGATAAAAATAGATTTTTATCGAAATGAACTAGTTTTGAACTAGAATTATAATTCCATTTATTTTTAAATAAATAAATTGAATTTGAAATTGTTTTGAAAATAACAAGAATTTCCAATGATTGCATTGGAATGGATTTGAATCAAAATTGTCTTCGGAATATTTCGATGTTGGATTTCGTGATTATACAGATATTGTTATGGAAATTTGAAAGATATATATATATCGTTATTTCTAATACGATATATGTTGGTCGTAGAATTTGACATTGAATATAAGCCGATATATTTTCTATTCAGAGCCGTGTGTTTAATATCAAATGTGATTTGGGTTTGTCGTGAATGGTGTCTTAATTAACACTGTTCTTGAACCCAGTTGAGAAAAGATTAAATCTTTTTATTTAGATTTAACGAAGTGTACCAATTAAATAATATTTAATTGGAATTGAATTGATATTGATTTTTGGGTTTATCGTGGACAGTGTTTTAAATAACACTCATTCTTTAACCCGATAATTAATGGAATGTGATTTTGGGTTTGTCGTGAACTGTGTTTTAAATGACACTGATTCTTTAACCCAGTTAGCGATTAAAACTAAGTGGAGTTTTAATGAGTCTTTAACTAGATTGAAAAGAGCGAGAATGGAGTATCACCAGTTTTACTCCAGGCGATAGTTAAATCTTTAATTAGATTTGAACGTGAAATGGTAATTGAATTTACCGATAACACCGTGGTGTTAGATATGAAGTACTACCAGTTTTACTTCATGGGATGAATAGGTTGGGATTGGGAAATTAAAACAAATGATTACTTCGGTAAGGTTCGCTAATCCCGACTAGTTTTGAATTGATATTCAAAAATAGATTAAAGAATAAATTCAAGAAATTTATCTTGGATAAAATTAATGGGAACCTTTCCCTATGAATGTGAAATCAGAAACTAACTGTCGGTTAGCTAAGCAGAATGGTTTTCTGGATATTGATCTGATGTTGGTTTCGGCCTTCGGGGTTAATATTTGGGGAATTATTCTCTTGATTAATTTACGGTTAGTGACCGATGAATTGGAATGAGGCGTATGTTGTGTTTGTGTAACACTTATTTAAAGTATACGCGAGTTATTCGGAAAGACCGGGTTTATCCCATTCTGAATAACTGATACGACGATAAGTCGAAGATGAAGACGATGGTCGAAGACCGGAAGTCTTCACGTCGTTTGGGTGATTACTGATGATCTTGATTGGGCTGTACACCCAAGAAGATGGAAACAGTTGGTGATCGTCCAGACGTACTTGGAGATCGATGGATATGCGGGGTACTAGGTGCCCCCGTTTCGTTCAGACCCAGAACGGACTTGTAAATGGACTGTGTGTCTGACATTGGATTTTAGTCCGTATGATTGATCTCTATTAAATATATATCTGTTTGGCAGCGGAGAATTTATTCTCTTGCTTAACGCCCTTCTCTGAGACGTACGAGCTCAGGGGTTATATATTGATGGGTATCAATCGCATGGAGTGAATTGCCTGTGTGGCATGCCTAAGTGGCAATTGATCGAGGCTTCTGTTGAAAAGCAAAGTCTTGTGGTGATGATCAAAGCACGGCCTTTGTGGCATAGCTTTGTGTAACGTTTACTTCGCGAGTTTCACACCCGGTATGAACCAAAAACGGGAGACGGACCTCAGGGAGGACTTGCGTTTCTTTCTAGCTAGAAGTGGCGTCAGTGGTTTTACACGCCCTGACGAGTTTGACTTATGTGGTTGTTGCTGTTGCGAGGCGCCTCGGTTTGATCGGACGATCCGGGTCCGATGGAGTCATTCGTTGGCTCATTTACGCCCCATAGGGCGGGGGAACGCATGTTCAGGGTTTAAGTTTAATCCACATCAGTGGACCGGCCCTGTCGCTCCAAGGTCACTCGAGCTCTGACCTAAGGCTCGGGCTAGAGAGTCTCGAATCGGTTGAGGACTATCTTTTGCCTCGGTTCATAGACGGAAATCCAATTTCCAATTACGTGACATTTGCGGTTTTATTTGTAGAGCCTAGTATGGCGACATAGTGGGATGGGGCACTTATGCCGTCTATGATTGATACTTATGATTTGAAGTTGTTTATACACTATGCACTTATAGTAGTATCAAATGATTTGTTTTAAACGTATTAAGCATGTTTGGCTATTATAAGGGAAAACCCTATCGTCGGTTGCGTTGCATTGTGTGATGGGACCTGGGTCTTATAATAGCTTCATTTTTAGAAAAGCATTGCGTTGTTTACTTATATGCACTGGTATTCTTGGGAGGAAACCCGTTCCGTGTTATACGGCGTGGTCCCTTGATTTACCTAACTTTAAAAACAAAGATTAATAACTGTTTTAGTTCTCACACCAGTCACATGACTGACCTGGAGTTTATTGTTTTAACCTAAACTCTGGGTGCCCCTATTTTCCACACGGGCAGCTAGTAGTTTTGGTTTTGCAGATTTATATTCACAGGATCCTGGTTTACAGCTGGAACGATATCCGGAAAGCTTTGTATCCGTATATCCCCTTCTAGTTGTGTATTGTATTATTTTCCGCTGCTATGTAATTTATTGTAATCTTTGATATTTCTGTGTAATATTTATTTGTTTATACTCTGTATATTCTTGTAAGCTGATGCATTGTTGTAATATACAATGAAAGGTTCTTCCGTATGCATTCTGTTGTGGCTTGTTCTCGAACTATCCGACGCTTTCCTTTACGGGGAAGTTGCGGGTTTTCATAGTTGGTATCAGAGCTTTGGTTTACAGAGCTCGAGAACAAGGCACATTAGAACCGTACGAAAGAATTCATCAGATATTGGATTAGTAATATCCAATTAGAATGACTCGTTAGAGATAGGATCAGTAGCATCCTAGAACGAGTGTGAAGAGTATATTTTTCAAAAGAAAACAATTCTGTTTTGAAATTTAGATCGTTTTACACGTATTTGAAAAATTTATTTATATTGATTTTGGACAATTCAGTATATAAAGAATTTGCATATACGCCTTGCAAACGTATATTCAAAATTTTAATATATTGGATAGATATAGCATCACACTCTAGTCGCCCGAAGATGATATTGATGATAGCGATCGCATCATCAACATTTATGTTCGAGTTTCGAAGGTGTGATTTTCTATATATTTCCATTAGACTGGTGTGAGAACCAAAACTAATATAGCTAGAATACATTGTTGTGATTTGGCATCAAAACATGATTTTCTTTATATATATCAAAATTATGAACTTGAAACGTTAATCCCCTAATTGATTGATGTTTGTGTTGTTTGTTTATTTGGTTGATAATTTTGAACCATTATGCCTAATTTGATCGGATAATGAATTGTATTGAAATTTGGTCGCATTTGCTTACATATACATGTACTTACATTGAACAGGTCATAGCAAGAAGGCTAGAGCAGAGAATAAAATTTGTTTGCCCGACAAATAGGTACATGTTTACTACATGATTTACTGTTTTGTTTGGGTGATGATGATTTTATGAGCCTATTGGCTAGCCGCTTGGCTTTTTCTTTTTCTTTTTGAGATCTGAAGGACCGGGGAAGCTATTTGAGATTTCCCGATGCTCCCATTGCAGGGGAGGTTATGGCGAAATTTTTCGAAAATTTAGGGTGTTAGCCAAATTTTTGAAATTTTTGAAAATTCTCAGAAACTGAAAAGTTGGAGAATGGAAGCCAGATCGAACGTAGAGTTGAATGATCAAACCACTTTCGACTTTGTTCCTTTTCGGGGACGAAAAGTTTTAAGTGGGGGAGATTGTAATAACCCGGAAAATCTGGGCCAGTTTAAAATTTTTATTTTGGCAATTTTAGCGAATTTTGAATATTTAAAATAGATTATTTTAAATAATATCGACGAGAAATTTATTTTGAATAGAAATCGAACGTATATATTATACGCGTCGTCGTTAGAATATAAATAAATATATATAATTATAAAAGGAATTGAAAATGGCGCGGTAGTTCAATAATTCGATTTCTAACTTCAATTGAATGTACCGGGTGCAAAACAATCTGGATTTTAGTGAAACCAAAAACATTAGGATCTAATTGGGGATATCTTTCCAACGAATCCGAAAAATCAAAGTTTCATAGCGGGAATCAAAAGATATGTCCAGTTGAAAATTCTGAATAGTCGCTATGGAATTCAGGCCCTTAAAAATAGACATTTTGCAAACGACCTCGGATTTCGACGAAACCACTTTTGTTGGATCCGTGATGTCAATTTATTGCTAGGTTTCAAATTTCATAATTTTTCGAATCAATATGTGAGCGTGGCAAAGGAAAACGCGTTTGACCCGTTTTAGTTGATTTTAATCGACTGGAAATTGGCCATTTTTCAAACGGTCTCAGAATTTGACGAAACTAGTTTTGTTAGGACCGTATCGTCAATACGAAGTTAGAAAATATTTTTCGAGAATTGTTAGAGTTAGTATGTGATCCCGGTAATTTGAAATGTACGTTTAAAATTCAATAAAGTGATTTAAATGTAAACTTAACGGAAACTGATTCAAACGATAGAATCCACATACGAAACATGTCCCATTGTGTTCGGAATGGGGGTGAAACGCTATGGACGACAGGCGGTGGACCTCGTTTCGAGGTCGTATGTGAAAGTCAACTTTTTGCAAAATAAAATAATTAAAAAAAATAAAAAAACCCCCCTTTTCCTTTATCTCTGGCCCTCCTCCTTCAAAAACAAATCGATACCAGAATAAAAAAAAAATATAAGACGGAGGCGGAATCCGTCTACCATCGCGCCCCCTAGGCGGCGCCGACCACCGCCGATCCTCCACCCTATCGCTGCCGCTCGCGCCTGCAACCCCCCCTCGATCTCCACCTCGAAGCCAGCGCGAAACCACCCAAACCCGCACGCGTTTCCCCTCCTCCGACCTCGCCCTCCGCCAGCGCCACCTCAGCGCGCCACCCCGACCATCCCGCTCCTCTCCCTCTTCTTCTGAAGTCAACGGCGAGCCTCCCCCCCCCCCTTGCAAGAAAAAAACCGCACCACCTCTATCGTCAGTAAGTTTTCTTATTTAATTAAATAATTTATTTTCTAGACTGATGTTATTTTATATAAGAAAAACTGATTTTTGTTTTGCATTAAAAACTGATTTTTTTTAATATGGTAAAAACTGAATTTTTATAGTATTAAAAACTGAATTTATATAAGTGAAAGACGTGAATTTATATAGGTGAAAGATGTAATTTTTATGATGTGAAGATAATAAACATATGATTTTTATATTTTTAAAGTATAAAAATATGATTTTTATATTTTTAAAGTATTAAAAATATGATTTTTATATTTTTAAAGTAGTAAAAATATAATCTTTTATATTGAAGAAAGATAAAAATATGATCTTTGCATTGTAGAAATATTAGAAATAATATCTTTGTATAGGTAGCAAAAATAAAAACGATATTTTGATATGAGTAGTGAAGTAAAAATATGATTTTTACTTCGAGAAAAATTTAAACTTTATTTTTGAAAAGGAGAAATCTTTATTTTTATATGAAGGCGAAATCTATATTTTGAAATGGGATTTTTTACATATAGAATAGCAAAGCAAAAATTCGATTTTTATATATAGAATAGCAAAGCAAAAATTCGATTTTTATATATAGAATAGCAAAGCAAAAATTCGATTTTTATATATTGAATAGCGAAGTAAAAATTCGATTTTTACATATGTAGTGGCTACGGGCGACTAAAGTGAAAAGAGGCAGAACGACGAAGATTTCTATAAAAGAAGAGTCAAGATGATTGGATAGCTATCGGTGAGAATTTCTCACTCTTCAATTTCTATTTCTAGTTATATATATACTAGGATGCAGACGGTGTTTAGTAGCACCCGACACAATCGTCCACAGACCATGGACTTGTTTGTTTGATTGCAAAAATTAGTTGGAGTATTTGATTGAAATTTGTTCGTTTGATGAAATGAAATTGGATTGATTGATGTGTGAATGGCGTGGGCCTTCACTAGACCGGGGATAAGGCTAGGCCTCGTCCCGTTTCTAGTATCGTGCCGTTATGCCGCCGAAATTTTCTAAAATAAGTTAGAAAAATAAAGATAACATTTTATTTAATAAATGAACCGAATAGAATATTCATAGGTTGAATAAATAGTTTGATCGTTAAAAATATAAATTTTAACGTGAATGTGAATAAATAAATATTCATTTACAAACCGGACGGTTTGTTTATGTACACCTATTTGAAGGACATTGATTGGGTCGATAAATTTTACACATCGCCCAACTGCACGAATAAAAATCTGTGTTTGATTGTTTGAAACCCCACACGGGTGTTGGGATGAAATATGAAGTTCACTCATCCTGATTGATTAAATATGTCGATCGATTGATTGACAGGCTGTTATAAGCGTTAGATATCTATATTTGATGCTTATATAGTGTAGTGCACTTTGGTTGATGGTTGATTATTTTTCAATGCTATTATGTACGTGTGATGTGTGAAAATCCATATGATTAACTTTATATGGTAATTGATTGGGCCTCATTCCAATTTAGAAAATAAAGAATAATATAAAATAAAGGTTCATGTGTTGACAGTACTCATCCATTGAGATTGGTCATGTGTTGAACAAAATATTTTAGTAATAAAATTTACATCTTTATCAATATAAAATAAAGGTTCATGTGTTGACAGTACTCATCCATTGAGATTGGTCATGTGTTGAACAAAATATTTTAGTAATAAAATTTACATCTTTATCAATATAAAATAAAGGTTCATGTGTTGGCAGTACTCATCCATTGAGATTGGTCATGTGTTGAACAAAATATTTTAGTAATAAAATTTACATCTTTATCAATATAAAATAAAGGTTCATGTGTTGGCAGTACTCATCCATTGAGATTGGTCATGTGTTGAACAAAATATTTTGATAATAACAACTATTTTGAAAAAGAAATATTTGAAATAGATTATTTGAAAATAGAAATTTATGAAGCCGTGTTGGTTAGATTGACGCCATTTTGACGTGAACGATATTTATATCAATTTTATTCATTTCGAAATGAATTGAATATATAACGATTTCGAAATGAATTGAATATATAACGATTTCGAAATGAATTGAATATATAACGATTTCGAAATGAATTGAATATATAACGATTTCGAAATGAATTGAATTGAAAACGATTTCGAAATGAATTGAATTGAAAACGATTTCGAAATGAATTGAATTGAAAACGATTTCGAAATGAATTGAATTGAAAACGAATTCAAATTGAATTGAAAGCAAATTGAAATGAATTCAAATTGAATTGAAATTTGAATTGAATAGAAATGAATTTTAAAACGAATTTATAAAGAAGAATTCAATTTTGATTTGAATTGAAAAGGTAGTTGAAATTGCTTTTGAAACGAATTTAAAACCATTTATATAATTCGTTTTAAATAGAAATCGACGAAATATATATTATATATATTATATATATAATATAATGGCCTGAATAGAACGCGCCGCGCCGCGGCAGTTCGTGAATTTCGACCATTTATTTCAAACGGACATTACGGGAGATCCGACCGTCGGATTCTCCTAAAACCGGAACTGTTGGGTTCGTATCGAAAAGAGCTTTCTAACGAATGTTAGAAATTTGAAATCTAATAGTTGGATTTGGAGATACGTCCAAATCAAATTCGAAAAAGGTCGCTGTAAGTGCAGTTCGATAGCCGTTGATGGAAATCGACTGTACGGGCCTTGATAAAATTATTAAAAATAGTAATAATTTGTGTAAAATCATAATAAATGATTTAGAAAGAATTGGGATGAAAAACTCCATATTTGAAAAGATAAAAATAGATTTTTATCGAAATGAACTAGTTTTGAACTAGAATTATAATTCCATTTATTTTTAAATAAATAAATTGAATTTGAAATGGTTTTGAAAATAACCAGAATTTCCAATGATTGCATTGGAATGGATTTGAATCAAAATTGTCTTCGGAATATTTCGATGTTGGATTTCGTGATTATACAGATATTGTTATGGAAATTTGAAAGATATATATATATATATATATCGTTATTTCTAATACGATATTTGTTGGTCGTAGAATTTGACATTGAATATAAGTCGATATATTTTCTATTCAGAGCCTTGTGTTTAATATCAAATGTGATTTGGGTTTGTCGTGAATGGTGTCTTAATTAACACTGTTCTTGAACCCAGTTGAGAAAAGATTAAATCTTTTTATTTAGATTTAACGAAGTGTACCAATTAAATAATATTTAATTGGAATTGAATTGATATTGATTTTTGGGTTTATCGTGGATAGTGTTTTAAATAACACTCGTTCTTTAACCCGATAATTAATGGAATGTGATTTTGGGTTTGTCGTGAACTGTGTTTTAAATGACACTGATTCTTTAACCCAGTTAGCGATTAAAACTAAGTGGAGTTTTAATGAGTCTTTAATTAGATTGAAAAGAGTGAGAATGGAGTATCACCAGTTTTACTCCAGGCGATAGTTAAATCTTTAATTAGATTTGAACGTGAAATGGTAATTGAATTTACCGATAACACCGTGGCGTTAGATATGAAGTACTACCAGTTTTACTTCATGGGATGAATAGGTTGGGATTGGGAAATTAAAACAAATGATTACTTCGGTAAGGTTCGCTAATCCCGACTAGTTTTGAATTGATATTCAAAAATAGATTAAAGAATAAATTCAAGAAATTTATCTTGGATAAAATTAATGGGAACCTTTCCCTATGAATGTGAAATCAGAAACTAACTGTCGGTTAGCTAAGCAGAATGGTTTTCTGGATATTGATCTGATGTTGGTTTCGGCCTTCGGGGTTAATATTTGGGGAATTATTCTCTTGATTAATTTACGGTTAGTGATTGATGAATTGGAATGAGGCGTATGTTGTGTTTGTGTAACACTTATTTAAAGTATACGCGAGTTATTCGGAAAGACCGGGTTTGTCCCATTCTGAATAACTGATACGACGATAAGTCGAAGATGAAGACGATGGTCGAAGACCGGAAGTCTTCACGTCGTTTGGGTGATTACTGATGATCTTGATTGGGCTGTACACCCAAGAAGATGGAAACAGTTGGTGATCGTCCAGACGTACTTGGAGATCGATGGATATGCGGGGTACTAGGTGCCCCCGGTTTCATTCAGACCCAGAACGGACTTGTAAATGGACTGTGTGTCTGACATTGGATTTTAGTCCGTGTGATTGATCTCTATTAAATATATATCTGTTTGGCGGCGGAGAATTTATTCTCTTGCTTAACGCCCTTCTCTGAGACGTACGAGCTCAGGGGTTATATATTGATGGATATCAATCGCATGGAGTGAATTGCCTATGTGGCATGCCTATGTGGCATGCCTAAGTGGCAATTGATCGAGGCTTCTGTTGAAAAGAAAAGTCTTGTGGTGATGATCAAAGCACGGCCTTTGTGGCATAGCTTTGTGTAACGTTTACTTCGCGAGTTTCACACCCGGTATGAACCAAAAACGGGAGACGGACCTCAGGGAGGACTTGCGTTTCTTTCTAGCTAGAAGTGGCGTCAGTGGTTTTACACGCCCTGACGAGTTTGACTTATGTGATTGTTGCTGTTGCGAGGCACCTCGGTTTGATCGGACGATCCGGGTCCGATGGAGTCATTCGTTGGCTCATTTACGCCCCATAGGGCGGGGGAACACATGTTCAGGGTTTAAGTTTAATCCACATCGGTGGACCGGCTCTGTCGCTCCAAGGTCACTCGAGCTCTGACCTGAGGCTCGGGCTAGAGAGTCTCGAATCGGTTGAGGACTATCTTTTGCCTCGGTTCATAGACGGAAATCCAATTTCCAATTACGTGACATTTGCAGTTTTATTTGTAGAGCCTAGTATGGCGACATAGTGGGATGGGGCACTTATGCCGCCTATGATTGATACTTATGATTTGAAGTTGTTTATACACTATGCACTTATAGTAGTATCAAATGATTTGTTTTTAACGTATTAACAATGTTTGGCTATTATAAGGGAAAACCCTATCCTCGGCTGCGTTGCATTGTGTGATTAGACCTGGGTCTTATAATAGCTTCATTTTTAGAAAAGCATTGCGTTGTTTACTTATATGCACTGGTATTCTTGGGAGGAAACCCGTTCCATGTTATACGGCGTGGTCCCTTGATTTACCTAACTTTAAAAACAAAGATTAATAACTATTTTAGTTCTCACACCAGTCACATGACTGACCTGGAGTTTATTGTTTTAACCTAAACTCTGAGTGCCCCTATTTTCCACACGGGCAGCTAGTAGTTTTGGTTTTGCAGATTTATATTCACAGGATCCTGGTTTACAGCTGGAACGATATCCGGAAAGCTTTGCATTCGTATATCCCCTTCTAGTTGTGTATTGTATTATTTTCCGCTGCTATGTAATTTATTGTAATCTCTGATATTTCTGTGTAATATTTATTTGTTTATACTCTGTATATTCTTGTAAGCTGATGCATTGTTGTAATATACAATGAAAGGTTCTTCCGTATGCATTCTGTTGTGGCTTGTTCTCGAACTATCCGACGCTTTCCTTTACGGGGAAGTTGCGGGTTTTCACATTAATTCTCTATTTGATCAACCCCATTTGATTAACTCTATTTGATTAACTTTAATCAATTCTCTATTTATTTAACCCCATTTGATTAACTCTAATCAATTCTCTATTTATTTAAAAAATAAATATTCCTTTTTAATTCTATTTATTTTCTAAATAAATATTTCTTTTCGATTGTATTTATTTAACAAATAATTATTTCCTTTTATAATTTATTTATTTTCTAAATAAATATTTCCTTTTATAACTTTATTTATTTTCTAAATAAATATTTCCTTTTATAATATCTTATTTATTATCTAAATAAATATTTCCTTTTATTACTTCCTTTGATTTTATAGATAATTTCTTTTATAAAATCCTTTTCCTTTTATATATAAAATCCATTGATTCTATATAAATAATTTATTTTCAAAATACACGTTGAAAATCCCCTTTTCTACATCCCAGTATTTCTTACGGTATTTAAAATACCAAATAACAATGATCGATATCATTCAACACACGTAATCAACACAGATTCTATATCACATCAAATATTACAATATATGAAAAGAATGGTATTATAAATATTGAGGGATCCAGTTGGATCCCTCCAACCTGTTTCCCTACATCACAGATGTTAAACAATATAATTAATATCGATTCCCCTTCAATATGAAATATTCTGATAAACATAATCAATATTTGATCAATGACTTATATATATAATTATATTTATATTTTACACTAATCAATCAGCAATTCAATCAAATAATCAACACACAGATATCAATCATCATTTATCAGTTCTAAATATACGTTATAAAAATATGAACTGGTAGAGTTGGTGAGTTTTACTCACATTGGGCGTTCATCGTTAAATAACGATACACGTTCAACAGTTCTATTCAGACGTTTTATTCTTTCATAAATGGAGACGAGCTCCACATCACTCCACATTAGTTCCATCGCGTAGCATTCTCTGATACGATTCCAATGCTTTAGACCGCGCTCAATTCTGACATCGTACCGGAAAGTTATATATTTAACAAGTTTGTATGCTATTTAATTAAATTAAAACTCAAATTCTATTTTTAAATTTCTGGGCCTCACCTTACCATTTCGGCCAAACACCTCTCACTCGATCTGCTAAATTCCTCTCTTTTCTACTCTGTGAATTTCCCCACAAAAATCACTGTAAATCTCAGTTGAGAGTTCCTTCCATGCTTCCAAGTAGTGACCCAACATATTAGGCAAAGCCATTCAAACATTCTCCTCTAAACCATTAAAGGATATCAGACCATTTTCTAAAGAACGAGCTTCTAACCTGTCAGGCTCAGTAGATTGAATTCCTTTTTGTACTATAAAGTTGCTGCTTTAGCATCAAACTAGTGTTAGACTACCAGCTTTGCCATCCATCTATGCGTTTATCATCAAATAACAAGAGAAGAGGTAAGTTTATACAAACCAAATCCACCGCAAGGTTTATCCCATGTTAAACTCATCATTAATACCTTATCACGTCATTAAAAATAACGGCCATCAATTAATCATCTTCTTCCCTGTATAAACTCTTGACCCCGACTCTAATGAACCTGCATAGTGATTTTCCTCCCCTGGACCTTCTTCCATAAGGCATGAAATCAACATCTGTAAATTCCTATAAGCTTCTCATCAGAAACCGCATCAACTCAACCCCTCAAAGTAAAACTCGACATCCCTTCTACTGTCTCGCGCTTTAGGTAAACGGACGCACCACCCAAAAATCATCGACAATATTTATCACCGATACCCACCAAAAAGTTCAACGCAAGTTATAAATTCCGCCGTAAACTCAACTATAACCTCGAATTCATGAATTACGGCTTTCAGATAGCAAGCTACCCAACCCTACAACCGGTTTCGAACTGGAACCAGATCGCATCCCTTGAAATTAGCACAGGAAGGAAGCCCTTGAACCAACGAATTGAAATGAAGTTGTTTTGAGATTTTAGGAATTTTAATTTATTTTTTAGTGATTTATGAAGAACACGATTTGGGTTTATTTTTCTTTCGAAGGAAACTAAGTGGCGGCTCTCAGATTGACTAGAGAATGAATTGGTTTAGGTTTGAAGGGGATTGTAAGGTATTCATAGAAGGTTTCAATATTTTTATATTCGATTATATATCCATTTTTGCCTTCTAAAAATCTGTGTGATCACACACGATATCCAAAAATCATGAAAATGGACATACAACTAGATTTTGACATTTACAGACTCAACAAAACTGGTTTTGTCGAATTCCGACTTCGTTTGCTCACACAGCGTATTTTTAACCATCAAAATACTAGCTGTTTTTCACATTAAAAATCCGTACGGCAACACACTGACTCCAAAAATCACGAAAATTGAAATCTAGCAATAATTTAATACTGCGGATCCAACAAAATTGGTTTCGTAAAAAACGGAGGTCGTTTGCAACTATTTTTAAAGCTCTAAATAAACCCATTTAAATATTAAATATATATAAAGTAATTAAATTAAATATTATCGTATATATATTCACAATAGAATATCATACAGCTCCAATTGGATTTATAACTCGATATTTCAAAATTCCCAGTTATATCGATATTCGATTTATATTTAAAATCCTTTTATAATATAAATATATATTTATAAATTTCGAAGGAATTCCATAGCGACTTTTCTAAAATTTGATTTGGACATAAATCAAAATCCACACGACGAAATCCATATTTTTCTCTTCCATTAGAAAAATATACTTCACCAGCTCCGAACGTTTTTTGTTTCACAGAAATCCGATTTAAAACGGATTCTGTATATTCAATTGAAGTTCGAATTGCCAAATAGCGAACTACCGTGCCATTTCGAGCTCGGTTATAATTATAATATAAATTATACGTTCAACTATCATTCAAATAATATATTCGTAATTCTAATTCAAATTCTAAGCTGAATTAAATATTTTAAATTGTCCAGTTCACATTATATTGCCAGTTCACTATTTCCGACTATTTCGGATTTAAATATATTATTATATTATTTAATTAAATATTCAATATTATTTAATTAAACAACCCTTTAAATTTAAAATTCACTATTTAAATAATTAAATAAATTAATTATAATACCGTAAAAATACGGGACATTACATTCTTCCCCCCTTAAAATAAATTTGTCCTCGAAATTGCTAAGGTAGAAAACAAACCCTATTAACTGCGTTAAAATTTATATGGCTTACTTATTAACTTCAGATTCAGTTGAACCAATTGATTTCAATTAAAATATGAACTCATTCTTATTAACGAAGATTTTCAAAAATCCTAAAAATTTTCTAACACCCGAAATTTTCGAAAAAATTTCACCAGCGCCTCCTTTGTATTGGTCTATCGGTACAACAACAACTCGCCTCTCTGGGCCTTCTCCATCCCAAAAGAAAATCAAACAGCCAAATCGGCTCATAAATCTCATGCTTATCGCAAATATAAACTTGTACCTTTTTGTCGGCGGTATCAACATTATCACTTTCATCTGTTATCAATCCAACATATACCAAATTCATCTCAACCAATTTCCAATCAATATTTGTTCAACGCAGCTATTTGCTTATATCCAAACCAAATCCTCTGCTTATACCAACCAAACTCCATTTCAATTTCCTATATCACCAATCCAATTTTTCTCGATACTATTCTAATCCAATTCAATTCAATTACCACTGAACTGCCTTTATTTCAATTTCAAATTTGCTTTCACAAATTTCAGTTTAATTTGTTTTTATTTCAAACAATCTTTACCTCGGAGTTTCAAATAGCTTAGCCTTTCAAAAAATCAAATATCCTTTTCTGGAATTTCAGTACAACTTGTTTTTCTCAAAACAATAAAAAAAACAGAATCTTTGGTAGTAATCCGTCACTTAGAAACTCGAAAATGAATACTGATGATGTGGCCATCATCATCAGGGTTATTTTCCAACTTATCGAAGTGAGTTCAATACTATAACAATTTCAAAACCATATTTAAACATTTCCATTTTGAAATCATTTTCAAAATATCCTTTACAATGCCTGTAAACAATTTAAAATCTACCAGGATTTTAAAATTCTCATATATTTAATCCAATTCCATTTACAAACACTTTTCATGTTTTTCGGAATTTCAAATTCAAAATTCTGATTTAAATTCAGATTTAATTCATTTCATAACACTTATACGAATTTTGATTGGTTATTTACATAACCATTTCAATTATAATCTTATATGATTATAATCACAACCAACACATCCAATATACTATAGTATTTCAAGTATCTATACTTTGCTTATATCAAAATATGTTTTGGGTACAATTATTTCATTTACCCTCATTTCAAAACATACAATGTCGGTTCATCGTATTCGAGTGTTTATAAACCCCTACCGATACAGTGGATCAAACTGATCGACCAGAACTCATAAACAACCCAACCAATAAATCTCCACAATATTAAACCATTTTATATCAAATAAAAAATACGTTCACGTGTATATATACACTCAACTAAATCTAGGGTATTGCTAACCCCATCTCTACTGAGTCACGCCACAGAGCCAAGGTAATTACTTAACCTTAAGCTCTGATACCACTGTAATGACCTGGGGATTTCGCGATCCTGGTTATCGGCACCAAACACGATGTCGACTAATCAAGCATCGGAAATACAGGATAGTCCATGAAAGAAATTAGAGGGAGAGAATAGATAAGATAGAAACTTAGAATAGAAGAAGAAGAAGATCACACAACATTAGAGTAACATAAATCTCACAGCAGAACGAACAATATATAATATATACATAACTTTGAAATGAAACTAGTATATGTATACAGTAACATTATCAGAGTATGACACTTACAACACAGCGGAAATAAACAATAACTATAAAATCCTGAAGCCTCCTGCTCCAAGCTCTCCAAGTATATCTGTAAAATCCCGACTACTTGACTGCCCGTACAAAATTGGGCACCCAAGAGTTTAGGGGAAAAAAAACAAAATAAAATCCAAGTCAGTCATGGGACTGGTGTGAGTAAAAAAGTTTAAAACAGTCTGAGCAATTAAACGATATCTCATAAGACCACGCCGTATAATGGAACGGGTTTTTCCCTTATGAGAATCCAAATCAATTTGATTTAACTTGCAAATCATTTTGACAGAAAAAATGACCTTTTATATCAAAACTCTTTTGATATTATAATAGTGTCTATCAACCACAATATAATAATCATCTTGCAGAACGCTTTCATCTCATGTTCCACATATGTAGTATACAATCAAAACCGCGAGCACTTATTGGGTAATGGATTTCCAACTATGACAAAGTATGGAACCACCTTCCGATAGCGTACCTCTAGAGAGGAATACACTGGGTTCAACAAGAACATCTTGCAACCCGGCCACACATGACCGACCACTCATTTCGCTTGAGTGTATCGAATGTATATCACCAATGATTAGGATCAGCAACTGTTTTCCGAATGGTACAGCATCGAATAGATTAAAGAATGAAATGAATATCTCTAGATAGGTGATAATACAACCTACTTGGTAGCCAACCACTTAGCCTTCCTGCTTGCCCGATTTTTGTCATTTCCCGGTTGTGAGGCTGGAGGCCACGCTTATCTCTGACAGATCACACATTTATTCACTTTGAATGTCACATCGTCATACCCGCCAAATCACAAATTGATTTCCCCAAAAATACAATGGGTATACAGCTAAGAGAAATGAATTCCTCCGCCACCAAACATACATACGTTTGAAGAGATTAACTTACGCGATCTATTAAATATACTTCATCAGACATTCTTCCTTACAGGTTGTCCTGGGACTAGACAAACCAAAGGCACTATTTTGTAAACATGACAACCCTTGCATAACTCCGTCATCAATTATCTTCATCGTATTTGATCGCAATGCTAACGTCCATATGGAGTGGTTTTTCAGATAATTAATCTGATCCTCGTCTCTCCGTATTGACAACGAAAAAATGGTCAAAAACTTTGATAGTCGGTGAGTTAACTATCAAAGAAAAACACATGTGCAAACAACGATATTATTTACAGATGGAAATTATATCGATCAATCATCAATGAACATTTATCTCTTTAGTTTATTCATTTATTCATTTTTCATCTCCTATTAACATTTCTTATTTTCTAAATTTAGAAAATATACGTTATTAACTTTGAAAACCTTTCCATTTCTTATTTTCTATATTAGAAAACATTTATGATTCTTATTTCGAAAACATTTCCCAAACTCCTACGTTTGGATTTAAACAGATGTTTAAATAAAAATCGTTATGCCAACTCAAAACATTACACTGATTAACTAATTTCACTTGACCAACCTTTACTATCGAACCTTAACCATTCCTTAGTTAAAAACGAAGCCAATCAATTTGGGGTATAACTACCTCTCAGACCTTAACTAAACAAGATTTCTAACTTCGGAATAGACAAGGTTCACCTTTTATACCTCTAATAAACTTCCTTATGTAACTCTCAGATTCTTTTTACGAATCCACTTCTTTTACAGAAATCATTTGATTTTAACAATAGTGTTAAAATCCCATGCTTCTGAAATATAATAACTTCAATATAACTTTATTTATTAATTTGGATAAATAAACAAATAACTAATTTATTAATAAATAAATAAATCTTGATAAAAATGGAAAGTGAATAGTACTTTCCCGAATTCGATATAATCGAATTCAACGTATAATTCTCTTTCGAATAATCTCTATTCGATAACTCATTTTCTAATAAACTATATTCGATTAACTCTCTTCGAATAACTAATATTCGATAATCTCTCTTTCGAATAAACTATATTCGATAATCTTCTTTCGAATAATTATATTCGATTAACTCCTCTCTTCGAATAAACTATATTCGATAATATTCTTTCGAATAAACTATATTCGATTAACTCCTTTAACTCTATTCAATTAACTCTAACTCGATTAACTCTAGCCGATTAACTCAAATTCGATTAACTCTAATCGATTAACTCTAATTCGATTAACTCTAATCTATTAACTCTATTTCATTAACCTTATTGGAATAACTCTAACAATTAACTCCTTTCGAATAAATTATATTCGATTAAATCCTATTCGAATAACTAATATTCGATTAACTCCTATTCGAATAAATAATATTCAATTAACTTCATTTCGAATAAACTATATTCGATAATCACTCTTTCGAATAACTATACTCGATAATCTCCCTTTCGAATAAACTATATTCGAATAACTCCTTTCGAATAAATTATATTCGATTAACTCCTCTTTCTTCGAATAAACTATATTCGATTAACTCCCTTCGAATGAAGTATATTCGAATAACTCTAATTCGACGAACTCTAATTCAATTAACTCTACTTGATGACTCCTTTCGATTAACTCAAATCAATTCTCTATTTGATCAACCCCATTTGGTTAACTCTATCTGATTTACTCTAATCAATTCTCTGTTTGATTAACCCCATTTGATTAACTCTATTTGAGTAACACTATTTGATTAACTCTAATCAATTCTCTATTTGATCAACCCCATTTGATTAACTCTATTTGATTAACTCTATTTGATTAACTCTAATCAATTCTCTATTTATTTAACCCCATTTGACTAACTCTATTTGATTAACTCTAATAAATTCTCTATTTATTTAACAAATAAATATTCCTTTTCAATTCTATTTATTTTCTAAATAAATATTTCTTTTCGATTCTATTTATTTAACAAATAAATATTTCCTTTTATACTTTATTTATTTTCTAAATAAATATTTCCTTTTATAACTTTATTTATTTTCTAAATAAATATTTCCTTTTATAATATCTTATTTATTTTCTAAATAAATATTTCCTTTTATAACTTCCTTCGATTTTATAGATAATTTCTTTTATAAAACCTTTTCCTTTTATATGTAAAATCCATTGATTTTATATAAATAATTTATTTTCAAAATACACTTTGAAAATCCCCTTTTCTACATCCCAGTATTTCTTACGGTATTTAAAATAGCAAATAACAACGATTAATATCATTCAACACACGTAATCAACACAGATTATATATCACATCATATATTACAATATATGAAAAAAACAGTATTATAAATATTGAGGGATCCAGTTGGATCCCTCCAACCTGTTTCCCTGCATCACAGATGTTAAACAATATAATTAACACCGATTCCCCTTCAATATTAAATATTATGATAAACATAATCAATATTTGATCAACGACTTATATATATAGTTATATTTATATTTTCAACCAATCAATCAGCAATTCAATCAAACAATCAACACACAGATATCATTCATCATTTATCAGTTCTAAATATACGTTATAAAAATATGAACTAGTAGAGTTGGTGAGTTTTACTCACATAGGGCGATCATCATTAAATAACGATACACGTTCAACAGTTCTATTCAAACGTTTTACTCTTTCATAAATGGAGACGAGCTCCACATCACTCCACATTAGTTCCATCGCGTAGCATTCTCTGATACGATTCTAATGCTTCAGACCGCGCTCAATTCTGACATTGTACCACAAAGTTATATATTTAACAAGTTCGTATGCTATTTAATTAAATTAAAACTCAAATTCTATTTTTAAATTTCTGGGCCTCACCTTACCATTTAGGCCCAACACCTCTCACCCGATCTGCTAAATTCCTCTCTCTTCTACTCTGTGAATATCCCCACAAAAATCACCGTAAATCTCAGTTGAGAGTTCCTTCCATGCTTCCAAGTAGTGACCCAACATATTAGGCAAAGCCATTCAAACACTCTCCTCTAAACCATTAAAGGATATCAGACCATTTTCTAAAGAACGAGCTTCTAACCTGTCAGGCTCAGTAGATTGAATTCCTTTTTGTACTATAAAGTTGTTGCTGTAGCATCAAACTGATGTTAGACTACCATCTTTTCCACCCATCTATTCGTTTATCATCAAATAACAAGAGAAGAGGTAAGTTTATACAAACCAAATCCACCGCAAGGTTTATCCCATGTTAAACTCATCATTAATACCTTACCACGTCATTAAAAATAACGGCCATCGCTTAATCATCTTCTACCTGTATAAACTCTTGACCCCGACTCTAATGAACCCGCACAGTGATTTTCCTCCCCTTGGACCTTCTTCCATAAGGCATGAAATCAACATCTGTAAATTCCTATAAGCTTCTCATCAGAAACCGCATCAACTCAAACCCTCAAAGTAAAACTCGACATCCCTTCTACTGTCTCGCGCTTCAGGTAAATGGATGCACCACCCAAAAATCGTCAACAATATTTATCACCGATACCCACCAAAAAGTTCAATGCAAGTTATAAATGCCACCGTAAACTCAACTATAACCTCGAATTCATGAATTACGACTTGCAGATAGTAAGCTACTATAACACCCCGAATTTCACTTAATATTAATGTTTAGTAATTAAAGAATAATTAGTCTCAGACGTGAGAATTAAGGGAAATTGGTTTCGCGGTTGCGTTCATCTCGGAAAAATACGCGAAATATAGTCCGAAATTTCGTGAATCGGAGTCCGTATGTCCGAGATATGGCCTTCAGAAGTTTCACGAAAAATCAGAAAGCGAAACAGATTTCAAAAATGCAGAATATGGGCTAGGCGGGAAAATTCCTGCCCAGACCAGGTCGACCTACCCACCAGGTCGACATGGGTGTCGACCCTAGGGTCGACCTCCCTGGTCGAGCCCAGGTGACCTGGGTGCACTGATTTGGGATCTGGGCTGTGTTTTGGTGGCTAGTGACGAGATCTGACGGCTCTAATCTGATTTAGGGTTAATCTAATGGCCTAAAACACCTAACTACTCTTATAAATACAACCTAATCCTACCCTAAAACTCATTAAAATTGGAGACAACGTCGTCATGCCGTCAAAATGCAACTTAGAAGGAGCCTCCACAAGTTAAAGAGGAAGATAGCTTCTCAAATCAACTTCTAATCAACTCTAGCAACTTAATCTTCTTCATAGGAGTGCTAATCAACAAGTTGTGAGTTTCTATGCCTTTAGCAAGCAATTGCTAAACTAATTATGATAGGATATAATGAGGTTATGGTTATGTATATGGATCAATGCAAGTTATGTTATCATATGCTATGTGTTCATGATGCTAGTTATGCAAGTTTATTGTAATAACCCGGAAAATCTGAACCAGTTTAAAATTTTTATTTTGGCAATTTTGATGAATTTTGAATATTTAAAATAGATTATTTTAAATAAAATCGACGATAAATTTATTTTGAATATAATTCGACGTATATATTATATACGTCGTCGTTAGAATATAAATAATTATATATAATTATAAATAGAACTGAAAATGGCGCGGTAGTTCGATAATTCGATTTCAAACTTCAATTGAATGTACGGGGTGCAAAACAATCCGGATTTTAGTGAAACCAAAAACATTAGGATCTAATTGGGAATATCTTTCCAACGAATTCGAAAAATCAAAATTTCATAGCGGGAATCAAAAGATATGTCCAGTTGAAAATTCTGAATAGTCGCTATGGAATTCAGGCCCTTAAAAATGGATATTTTGCAAACGACCTCGGATTTCGACGAAACCACTTTTGTTGGATCCGTGATGTCAAATTATTGCTAGATTCCAAATTTCATAATTTTTCGAATCAATATGTGAGCGTGGCAAAGGAAAACGCGTTTGACTAGTTTCAGTTGATTTTAATCGACTGGAAATTGGCCATTTTTCATACGTTCTCAGAATTCGACGAAACTAGTTTTGTTAGGACCGTATCGTCAATACGAAGCTAGAAAATATTTTTCGAGAATTTTTCTAGTTAGTATGTGACACCGGTAAATTGAAATGCGCGTTCTAATTCAATATAACGATTTAAATGTAAATTCAATGGAAACTGATCAAAATGATCGAATTAGCTTACGATACATATCCCATTGTGTTCGGAATGGGGGTAAAACGTTATGGGCGACAGGCGGTGGGCCTCGTTTAGAGGTCGTATGTAAAAGTCAACTTTTTGAAATTAAAATAATTAAAAATAAAAATAAAACCCTACCCTTTATTCCTTCTCTCTGGCCCCCCTTTATCAGTTCAATTCGATTTAAAAAAAAAAACGAATGAACTCGACGGAATCGAGCACCGCCCCTTCTCCGCCGTCGCGGTGGCGCAGCCCCCCCCCCCTCGTTCGCCTCTCCTTCACTCGATCTTCCTCTCCACTTCCTCCCCTCATCTCCTCCCTCCTCTCGATTACAGCGAGCCCATCGAGAAACCCAAGCCCCAATTCCACCGTAACCCGCCGCTGCAGGCCGTTGGCCACCGGAACCGCACCCCCCTCGCCCTGATGGTCGCCGCGCTGCCTCACCGCCCCCCATCTGATGCTCCTCCACGCTAGAACCCAGAGCCACCCTCCGTACAACCCAGCGCCACCCCGAGCACCTTTGCCTCTATCGAACGCTGTAAGTCCCTCCTTTTTATTTTTATCATTTTTTTGGTTAATCTAATTAGTTTTAGGGATTTTTATACATAATTTTAGGGTTTTTCTTTTATATAAAAATAGAATTTTTATATATGTATAGATATTAAAAATATGATTTTTATATTTTTAAAGTAATAAAAATATGATTTTTATATTTTTAAAGTATTAAAAATATAATCTTTACTATATAAAAGATGTAAAAATATGATTTTTGTTTATGTAGAGAAGTAAAAATATAATTTTTACATGATAGGAATACTAAAAATAGCATCTTTATATGTGTAGCAAAATAAAGATTGATTTTTAAAAGGCGATATTTTTAAATATGAAAAGACGATATTTTTAAATATGAAAAGACGATATTTTTAAATATGAAAAGACGATATTTTTAGATATGAAAGACGATATTTTGAGATGAGTAGTGAAGTAAAAATATGATTTTTACTTCGAGAAAAATATAATTTTTATATTATAGAAAGGCGAAATCTTTTTATATAGCAGCGATGTAAAAATAGAATTTTTATCTATATAATAGCAAAGTAAAAATTCGATTTTTATATATTGAATAGCAAAGTAAAAATTCGATTTTTATATATTGAATAGCGAAGTAAAAAATTTGATTTTTATATATTGAATAGCAAAGTAAAAATTCGATTTTTGTATATTGAATAGAGAAGTAAAAATTCGATTTTTATATATTGAATAGCGAAGTAAAAATTCGATTTTTATATATTGAATAGCGAAGTAAAAATTCGATTTTTACATATGTAGAGAATACGGGCAACGAAGGTGACAAAAAGGCGAGAACGATGAAGATTTCTATCAATGAAGAGTCGTGGTGTTGGATAGCTTTCGGTGAGAACTTCTCACTCTTCAATTTCTCTTTCTAGTTATATATATATACTAGGATGTAGACGGTGTTTAGTAGCACCCGACACCCGTCATCCACAGACCATGGATGGCTTGTTTGTTAAATTGTTTGATTTTGTAGTTGGTTAGTTTATTTGGTTTGAATTGTTTGGTGAAATGAAATTGATTTGATTGATGTGTGAATGGCGTGGGCCTTCACTAGACCGGGGATAAGGCTAGGCCTTGTCCCGTTTCTAGTATCGCGCCGTTATGCCGCCGAAATTTTCTAAAATATGTTAGAAAAATAAAAATATAATTTTTATTTTGTAAATGAACTGAATAAAAATTCATGTGTTAAAATAAAATATTTTATCGTTAAAAATATAATTTTTAACGTGGAAGTGAATAAAATAAAATATTCATTTACAAACCGGACGGTTTGTTTATGTACACTGATTTGACTGACATTGATTGGGACGATAAATTTTACACATCGCCCAACTGCACAACCAAAATCTGTGTTTGATTGTTTGAAACCCCACACGGGTGTTGGGATGAAATTTGAAGTTCAGTCATCCTGATTGATTAAATATGTCGATCGATTGATTGACAGGCTGATATAAGCGTTAGATATCTATATTTGATGCTTATACAGTGTAGTGCACTTTGGTTGATGGTTGATTATTTTTCGTTGCTATTATATGCATGTGTTGTATGGAATCCATATAATTAACTTTATATGGTGATTGATTGGGCCTCATTCCAATTTAGAAAATAAAGAATAATATAAAATAAAGGTTCATGTGTTGACTGTACTCATCCGTTGAGATTAGTCATGTGTTGAACGAAATATTTGAAATAGAAATATTTGAAAACGAAATATTTGAAAACGAAATATTTGAAATAGAAATATTTGAAAACAAAATATTTGAAAATAGAAATATATGAAGCCGGGTTGATTAGATTGACGCCATTTAGACGTGAACGATATTTATATCGATTTTATTCATTTTAAAATGAATATTGAAAAGTGATTTCGAAATCGAATATTTTGAAATGAAATTTGAGTTTGAATAGAATAGAAAATCAGTTGAATTTGAATAGAAAAGAAAACGAATTTGAAATGAATAGAATATCAAGCGATTTCGAAATGAATAGAATATAAAATGATTTCGAAATGAATAGAATATAAAGCGATTTCGAAATAAATAGAATATAAAGCGATTTCGAAATGAATTGATTATAAAGCGATTTCGAAATGAATTGAATAGGAAGCGATTTCGAAATGAATTGAATATAAAACGAATTTGATTTGAATTGAATAGAAAACCAATTTATTCAAATTGAATAGAAAACGAATTGAATTCAAATTGAATAGAAAACGAATTGAATTCAAATTGAGTAGAAAACAAATTGAATTCGAATCGAATTAAAATCGATTTGAATTGAAATCAAATAGGAATGAAAGTAAAAAGGATTTAAAATAGGAAAATTCAATTTTGATTTGAATTGAAATGGAAGTTGAAATTGTTTTTGGAAACGAATTTAAAACTATTTATAAAATTCGTTTTAAATAGAAATCGACGAAATATATATTATATATATAATATAATGGCCTAAATAGAACGCGCCGCGGTAGTTCGTGAATTTCGACCATTTATTTCAAACGGACATTACGGGAGATCCGACCGTCGGATTCTCCTAAAACCGGAACCGTTGGGTTCGTATCGAAAAGAGATTTCTAACGAATATTAGAAATTCAAAATCTAACGGTTGGATTTGGAGATACGTCCAAATCAGATTTGGAAAAGGTCGCTGTAAGTGCAGTTCGATGGCCGTTGTTGGAAATCGACTGTACGGGCCTTGATAAAATTATTAAAAATAGTAATAATTTGTGTAAAATCATAAGAAATGATTTGAAAAAAAATTGGGATGAAAAACTCTATATTTGAAAAGATAAAAATAGGTTTTTATCGAAATGAACTAGTTTTGAACTGAAATTAAAACCCATTTATTTTTAAATAAATAAATTGGATTTGAAATGGGTTTTAAATAGAATTGATTCATGGGTTTATCGTGAACTGTGTTTTAAATAACACTAGTTCTTTAACCCGATAGTAAATAGAATGTGATTTGGGTTTGTCGTGAACTGTGTTTTAAATGACTCTAGTTCTTTAACCCAGTAAAAGGAGTTTTAATGAATCTGCAATTTGATTGAAATGTGAATTGATAATCTAAATTATCAAATTTGGAAAATGAACGAGAATGGTGTATTACCAGTTTTGCTCCAAAGCGATAGTTAAATTTTTAAGTAGATTTGAACGTGAAATGGTAATTAATTTTACCGATAACACCACGGTGTTAGATATGGAGTATTACCAGTTTTGCTTCATGGGATGAATAGGTTGGGATTGGGAAATAAAATAAATAATTACTTCGGAGTGGTTCGCTAATCTCGAATAGTTTGGAAAACCATAATTCGGTTTGAAATGACATCCAAAGGAAGATTAAAGGATAAATTTTAAAGAATTTATCTTGGATAAAATTAATGGGAACCTTTCCCTAAGAATTGAAACTTAGAAACTAGCTGTAGGTTGGTTAAGAAGAATGGTTTCCTGGGTATCGATCTGATGTTGGTTTCGGCCTTCGGGGTTAATATTTGGGGAATTTCTCTCATACTGATTTACGGTTAGTGACTAATGAATTGGAATGAGGCGTATGTTGTGTTAGTGAACAATTGTTTTTAATATACGCGGGTTGTTCGGAAAGTCCGGGTTTATACCCATTCTGAATAACCGATTCGACGATAAGTCGAAGATGAAGACGGTGGTCGAAGACCGGAAGTCTTCACATCGTTTGGATAATTACTGACGATCCTGATTGGGCTGTACACCCAAGAGGATGGAAACAGTTGGTGGTCGTCCAGACGTACTTGGAGATCGATGGATATGCGAGGAAAGTGCCTCCGGTTTCGTTCAGACCCAGAACGAACTTGTAAATGGATTGTGTGTCTGACATTGGATTTTATTCTGTGTTGATTGATTTCTGTTAAATATATATCTATTTGGCGGCGGAGAATTTATTCTCTTGCTTAACGCCCTTCTCTGAGACGTACGAGCTTAGAGGTTATATATCGATAGATATCAATAGCATGGCATGAATTGCCTGTGTGGCACGCTAAGATGCAATGATCAAGGCTTCTGTTGAAAAGCAAAGTCTTGTGGTTGATGATCAAAGCATTCCTACGTGGCAGCTTTGTGTATAACGTGAATTCGCGAGCCTCACACCTCGGTATGGGTTAAAAACGGGATACGGGCCGTTGGGAGAACACGACGTTTCTTTCTAGCTTTGGTGGTGTCAGTGACTTACCAGCCCTGACATTTATATACTTTTCACCTTTGTGGTTGTTGGAATGAGGCGCCTCGATTATAGGTCTGTAAGGACCGGGAAACGTGTGTTCAGGCATAAATAATCCTCTAACGTAAGTGAGGACCGGCCCAACCGATCCAAGTGGCTGCCCAGAGTGTGTAGTCCTGAACATTTGCTAGAGTGTCTCGAAGCGGAGAGGAGCTCGCCCCTTGCCTCGACTCATGACGGAAATCCAATTTCCAATACGTGTATTTCGGCTTTATTTGTAGAGCCTAGTATGGCGACATAGTGGGATGGGGCACTCATGCCGTCTATGATTTATATTTATGATTGAAATTATTTTGACACTATACACTTATTATAGTATCAAATGATTTGTTTTAAACGTACCAAGCATGTTTGGCAGTTATAAGGTAAAACTCTATCCTCCGGCTTGCGTTGCATTGTGTGATGGGACCTGGGTCTTATAATAGCTTCATTTTTCGAAAAAGCATTGCGCTGTTTATTCTATATGCACTGGTATTCTTGGGAGGAAACCCGTTCCGTGTTATACGGCGTGGTCCCTTGAATTACTCTCTTTTAAAGTAAAGTTTTAAATAACTGTTTTAGTTCTCACACCAGTCACATGACTGACCTGGAGTTTATTGTTTTAACCTAAACTCTGGGTGCCCCTATTTTCGACACGGGCAGCTAGTAGTTTTGGTTTTGTAGATTATATTCACAAGATCCTGGTTTACAGCTGGAACGATGCTCGGAAAGCTCTGTATCCGTGTATCACTTTCAGTTGTGTTTTGTATTATTTTTCCGCTGCTATGTAATTTATTGTAATCTCTGATATTTATCAAATGTAATTTATTCAATTATACTCTGTATATTCTTGTATCTAATGGAATTGTTGTAATAACAATGAAATGTTCTTCTGTTTGCGTTCTATTTTGTCTTGTACTCAATTCTATCTGTGCTTTCCTTACCGGGGAAGTTCGGGTCGTCTCAGTTTGGTATCAGAGCTTTGGTTTACAGAGCTCGAGAACAAGACACATTAGAACCATACGAAAGAATTCATCAGATATTGGATTAGTAATATCCAATTAGAATGACTCGTTAGAGATAGGATCAGTAGTATCCTAGAACGAGTGTGAAGAGTATATTTTTCAAATGAAAACAATTTTGTTTTGAAAATTTAAACCATTTTATATGTATTTGAATATTTATTTATTTTGAATTTGGACAATCCAATATATAAAGATTTTGCATATACGCGTCATGAACGTATATTCGAAGTTTTAATATATTAGATAGATATAGAATCACATTCTAGTCGCCCGGACATGATTCTGATGATGGCGCGCCATCACCAGTATCTATTTTCGTTTTCGAAGGTGTGATTACTATATATTTCCATCAGACTGGTGTGAGAACCAAAAACTTATATAGCTAGGTTTATTGTTGTGATTTGGCATCAAAAATGAGATTTTCAGTATATATATCAAAATTATGAATTTGAAACGTTAAATCCACTAATTGATTGATGCTGGTGTTGTTTGTTTAATTGTTTGATAATTTTGAACCATTATGCCTAATTGAACCAAATATTGAATATTATTTAAAATTGGTCGCATTTGATTGCATATACATATACTTACATTGAACAGGTCATAGCAAGGAGGCTAGAGCAGATAATAAAATGTGTTTGCCCGACAAATAGGTACATGTTTACTATAATTTACTGTTTTGTTTGGGTGATGATTTTATGAGCCTATTGGCTAGCCGCTTGGCTTTTTCTTTTTCTTTTTGAGATCAGAAGGCCTGTATGGCAATTTCCGGATTTTCCCGTGGCTCCCGGTGCAGGGGAGGTTATGGCGAAATTTTTCGAAAATTTAGGGTGTTAGCCAAATTTTTGAAAATTCTCAGAAACTGAAAAGTTGGAGAATAAAAGCCAGATCGAACGTAGAGTTGATTAATCGAACCACTTTCGACTTTGTTCCTTTTCGGGGATGAAAAGTTTTAAGTGGGGGAGATTGTAATAACCCGGAAAATCTGAACCAGTTTAAATTTTTTATTTTGGCAATTTTGAAGAATTTTGAATATTTAAAATAGATTATTTTAAATAAAATCGACGATAAATTTATTTTGAATATAATTCGACGTATATATCATATACATCGTCGTTAGAATATAAATATTTATATATAATTATAAATAGAATTGAAAATGGCGCGGTAGTTCGATAATTCGATTTCAAACTTCAATTGAATGTACCGGGTGCAAAACAATCCAGATTTTAGTGAAACCAAAAACATTAGGATCTAATTGGGAATATCTTTCCAACGAATCCGAAAAATCAAAATTTCATAGCGGGAATCAAAAGATATGTCCAGTTGAAAATTCTGAATAGTCGCTATGGAATTCAGGCCCTTAAAAATGGATATTTTGCAAACGACCTCGGATTTCGACGAAACCACTTTTGTTGGATCCGTGATGTCAAATTATTGCTAGATTCCAAATTTCATAATTTTTCGAATCAATATGTGAGCGTGGCAAAGGAAAACGCGTTTGACCAGTTTCAGTTGATTTTAATCGACTGGAAATTGGCCATTTTTCATACGGTCTCAGAATTCGACGAAATTAGTTTTGTTAGGATCGTATCGTCAATACGAAGCTAGAAAATATTTTTCGAGAATTTTTCTAGTTAGTATGTGACCCCGGTAAACTGAAATGCGCTTTCAAATTCAATATAATGATTTAAATGTAAATTCAACGGAAACTGATCAAAATGATCGAATCAGCTTACGATACATATCCCATTGTGTTCGGAATGGGGGTAAAACGCTATGGGCGACAGGCGGTGGGCCTCGTTTAGAGGTCGTATGTAAAAGTCAACTTTTTGAAATTAAAATAATTAAAAATAAAAATAAAACCCTACCCCTTATTCCTTCTCTCTGGCCCCCCTTTATCAGTTCAATTCGATTTAGAAAAAAAAACGAATGAACTCGACAGAATCGAGCACCGCCCCCTCGCCGCAGTCGCGGTGGCGCAGCCCCCCCCCCCCCCCCCCCCCCGTTCGCCTCTCCCTCACTCGATCTTCCTCTCCACGTCCTCCCCTCGTCTCCTCCCTCCTCTCTATTACAGCGAGCCCATCGAGAAACCCAAGCCCCAAATCCACCGTAACCTACCGCTGCAGGCCGTTGGCCACCGGAACCGCACCCCCCTCGCCCTGATGGTCGCCGTGCTGCCTCACCCCCCCCCATCTGATGCTCCTCCACGCGAGAACCCAGAGCCACCCTCCGTACAACCCAGCGCCACCCCGAGCACCTTTGCCTTTATCGAACGCTGTAAGTCCCTCCTTTTTATTTTTATCATTTTATTGGTTAATCTAATTAGTTTTAGGGATTTTTATACATAATTTTAGGGTTTTTATTTTATATAAAAATAGAATTTTTATATATGTATAGATATTAAAAATATGATTTTTATATTTTTAAAGTATTAAAAATATAATCTTTACTATATAAAAGATGTAAAAATATGATTTTTATTTATGTAGAGAAGTAAAAATATAATTTTTACATGATAGGAATATTAAAAATAGCATCTTTATTTGTGTAGCAAAATAAAGATTGATTTTTAAAAGACGATATTTTTAAATATGAAAAGACGATATTTTTAAATATGAAAAGACGATATTTTTAGATATGAAAAGACGATATTTTGAGCTGAGTAGTGAAGTAAAAATATGATTTTTACTTCGAGAAAAATGTAATTTTTATATTATAGAAAGGCGAAATCATTTTATATAGCAGCGATGTAAAAATAGAATTTTTATCTATATAATAGCAAAGTAAAAATTCGATTTTTATATATTGAATAGCAAAGTAAAAATTCGATTTTTATATATTGAATAGCGAAGTAAAAATTCGATTTTTATATATTGAATAGCAAAGTAAAAATTCGATTTTTATATATTTAATAGCGAAGTAAAAATTTCGATTTTTATATATTGAATAGCGAAGTAAAAATTCGATTTTTATATATTGAATAGCGAAGTAAAAATTCGATTTTTACATATGTAGAGAATACGGGCAACGAAGGTGACAAAAAGGCGAGAACCATGAAGATTTCTATCAATGAAGAGTCGTGGTGTTGGATAGCTTTCGGTGAGAACTTCTCACTCTTCAATTTCTCTTTCTAGTTATATATATATATATATATATATATATACTAGGATGTAGACGGTGTTTAGTAGCACCCGACACCCGTCATCCACAGACCATGGATGGCTTGTTTGTTAAATTGTTTGATTTTGTAGTTGGTTAGTTTATTTGGTTTGAATTGTTTGGTGAAATGAAATTGATTTGATTGATGTGTGAATGGCGTGGGCCTTCACTAGACCGGGGATAAGGCTAGGCCTTGTCCCGTTTCTATTATCGCGCCGTTATGCCGCCGAAATTTTCTAAAATATGTTAGAAAAATAAAAATATCATTTTTATTTTGTAAATGAACTGAATAAAAATTCATGTGATAAAATAAAATATTTTATCGTTAAAAATATAATTTTTAACGTGGAAGTGAATAAAATAAAATATTCATTTACAAACCGGACGGTTTGTTTATGTACACTGATTTGACTGACATTGATTGGGACGATAAATTTTACACATCGCCCAACTGCACAACCAAAATCTGTGTTTGATTGTTTGAAACCACTCACGGGTGTTGGGATGAAATTTGAAGTTCATTCATCCTGATTGATTAAATATGTCGATCGATTGATTGACAGGCTGATATAAGCATTAGATATCTATATTTGATGCTTATACAGTGTAGTGCACTTTGGTTGATGGTTGATTATTTTTCGTTGCTATTATATGCATGTGTTGTATGGAATCCATATAATTAACTTTATATGGTGATTGATTGGGCCTTATTCCAATTTAGAAAATAAAGAATAATATAAAATAAAGGTTCATGTGTTGACTGTACTCATCCGTTGAGATTAGTCATGTGTTGAACGAAATATTTGAAATAGAAATATTTGAAAAGGAAATATTTGAAAACGAAATATTTGAAAACGAAATATTTGAAATAGAAATATTTGAAATAGAAATATTTGAAAATGAAATATTTGAAAATAGAAATATATGAAGCCGGGTTGATTAGATTGACGCCATTTAGACGTGAACGATATTTATATCGATTTTATTCATTTTAAAATGAATATTGAAAAGTGATTTCGAAATCGAATATTTTGAAATGAAATTTGAATAGAATAGAAAATCAATTGAATTTGAATAGAAAAGAAAACGAATTTGAAATGAGTAGAATATAAAGCGATTTCGAAATGAATAGAATATAAAACGATTTCGAAATGAATAGAATATAAAGCGATTTCGAAATGAATAGAATATAAAGCGATTTCGAAATGAATTGAATATAAAGCGATTTCGAAATGAATTGAATAGGAAGCGATTTCGAAATGAATTGAATATAAAACGAATTTGATTTGAATTGAATAGAAAACCAATTTAAATTCAAGTTGAATAGAAAACTAATTGAATTCAAATTGAATAGAAAACGAATTAATTCAAATTGAATAGAAAACGAATTGAATTCGAATCGAATTAAAATCGATTTGAATTGAAATCAAATAGGAATGAAAGTAAAAAGGATTTAAAATAGGAAAATTCAATTTTGATTTGAATTGAAATGGAAGTTGAAATTGTTTTTGGAAATGAATTTAAAACTATTTATAAAATTCGTTTTAAATAGAAATCGACGAAATATATATTATATATATTATATATATATAATATAATGGCCTGAATAGAACGCGCCGCGCCGCGGCAGTTCGTGAATTTCGACCATTTATTTCAAACGGACATTACGGGAGATCCGCCCGTCGGATTCTCCTAAATCCGGAACCGTTGGGTTCGTATCGAAAAGAGATTTCTAACGAATATTAGAAATTAAAAATCTAACGGTTGGATTTGGAGATACGTCCAAATCAAATTTGGAAAAGGTCGTTGTAAGTGCAGTTCGATGGCCGTTGTTGGAAATCGACTGTACGGGCCTTGATAAAATTATTAAAAATAGTAATAATTTGTGTAAAATCATAAGAAATGATTTGAAAAAAAATTAGGATGAAAAACTCTATATTTGAAAAGATAAAAATAGGTTTTTATCGAAATGAACTAGTTTTGAACTGAAATTAAAACCCATTTATTTTTAAATAAATAAATTGGATTTGAAATGGGTTTTAAATAGAATTGATTCATGGGTTTATCGTGAACTGTATTTTAAATAACACTAGTTCTTTAACCCGATAGTAAATAGAATGTGATTTGGGTTTGTCGTGAACTGTGTTTTAAATGACACTATTTCTTTAACCCAGTAAAAGGAGTTTTAATGAATCCGCAATTTGATTGAAATGTGAATTGATAATCTAAATTATCAAATTTGGAAAATGAACGAGAATGTAATATTACCAGTTTTGCTCCAAAACGATAGTTAAATTTTTAATTAGATTTGAACGTGAAATGGTAATTAATTTTACTGATAACACCACGGTGTTAGATATGGAGTATTACCAGTTTTGCTTCATAGGATGAATAGGTTGGGATTGGGAAATAAAATAAATAATTACTTCGGAGTGGTTCGCTAATCTCGACTAGTTTGGAAAACCATAATTCGGTTTGAAATGACATCCAAAGGAAGATTAAAGGATAAATTTTAAAGAATTTATCTTGGATAAAATTAATGGGAACCTTTCCCTAAGAATTGAAACTTAGAAACTAGCTGTAGGTTGGTTAAGAAGAATGGTTTCCTGGGTATTGATCTGATGTTGGTTTCGGCCTTCGAGGTTAATATTTGGGGAATTGCTCTCTTACTGATTTACGGTTAGTGACTAATGAATTGGAATGAGGCGTATGTTGTGTTCGTGAACATTTGTTTTTAATATACGCGGGTTGTTCGGAAAGTCCGGGTTTATACCCATTCTGAATAACCGATTCGACGATAAGTCGAAGATGAAGACGGTGGTCGAAGACCGGAAGCCTTCACATCGTTTGGATAATTACTGACGATCCTGATTGGGCTGTACACCCAAGAGGATGGAAACAGTTGGTGGTCGTCCAGACGTACTTGGAGATCGATGGATATGCGAGGAAAGTGCCTCCGGTTTCGTTCAGACCCAGAACGAACTTGTAAATGGATTGTGTGTCTGACATTGGATTTTATTCTGTGTTGATTGATTTCTGTTAAATATATATCTGTTTGGCGGCGGAGAATTTATTCTCTTGCTTAACGCCCTTCTCTGAGACGTACGAGCTTAGAGGTTATATATCGATAGATATCAAGCGCATGGCATGAATTGCCTGTGTGGCACGCTAAGATGCAATGATCAAGGCTTCTGTTGAAAAGCAAAGTCTTGTGGTTGATGATCAAAGCACGCCTACGTGGCAGCTTTGTGTATAACGTGAATTCGCGAGCCTCACACCTCGGTATGGGTTAAAAACGGGATACGGGCCATTGGGAGAACACGACGTTTCTTTCTAGCTTTGGTGGTGTCAGTGACTTACCAGCCCTGACATTTATATACTTTTCACCTTTGTGGTTGTTGGAATGAGGCGCCTCGATTATAGGTCTGTAAGGACCGGGAAACGTGTGTTTAGGCATAAATAATCCTCTAACGTAAGTGAGGACCGGCCCAACCGATCCAAGTGGCTGCCCAGAGTGTGTTGTCCTGAGCATTTGCTAGAGTGTCTCGAAGCAGAGAGGAGCTTGCCCCTTGCCTCGACTCATGACGGAAATCCAATTTCCAATACTTGTATTTCGGCTTTATTTGTAGAGCCTAGTATGGAGACATAGTGGGATGGGGCACTCATGATGTCTATGATTTATATTTATGATTGAAATTATTTTGACACTATACACTTATTATAGTATCAAATGATTTGTTTTAAACGTACCAAGCATGTTTGGCTGTTATAAGGTAAAACCCTATCCTCCGGCTTGCGTTGCATTGTGTGATGGGACCTGGGTCTTATAATAGCTTCATTTTTCGAAAAAGCATTGCGCTGTTTATTCTATATGCACTGGTATTCTTGGGAGGAAACCCGTTCCGTGTTATACGGCGTGGTCCCTTGAATTACTCTCTTTTAAAGTAAAGTTTTAAATAACTGTTTTAGTTCTCACACCAGTCATATGACTGACCTGGAGTTTATTGTTTTAACCTAAACTCTGGGTGCCCCTATTTTCGACACGGGCAGCTAGTAGTTTTGGTTTTGCAGATTATATTCACAGGATCTTGTTTTACAGCTGGAACGATGCTCGGAAAGCTCTGTATCCGTGTATCACTTTCAGTTGTGTTTTGTATTATTTTTCCGCTGCTATGTAATTTATTGTAATCTCTGATATTTATCAAATGTAATTTATTCAATTATACTCTGTATATTCTTGTATCTGATGGAATTGTTGTAATAACAATGAAATGTTCTTCTGTTTGCGTTCTATTTTGTCTTGTACTCAATTCTATCTGTGCTTTCCTTACCGGGGAAGTTCGGGTCGTCTCATTTTATGCTATATGTTCATGATGCTAGTTATGCAAGTTTTATGCTATATGTTCATGATGCTAGTTATGCAAATCACTATGATAAACATTGATTCATTATGACACCATGTTATGCATGTTTTGTGTTTGATTATATGCAAGTTCATATATGACATGTTATGCAAGTTTGGTGTTTGATTACATGCAAGTTCATATATGACATGTTATGCAAGTTTGGTGTTTGATTATATGCAAGTTCATATATGACATGTTATTCAAGTTTGGTGTTTGATTATATGCAAGTTCATATATGACATGTTATGCAAGTTTGGTGTTTGATTATATGCAAGTAACATGTGCAAGTTTACACCTTTGTATGATATGCATACTTATGCAAGTTTACCCCTTTGTATGTCATGCATATATATGCATGTTTACCCCTTTTTATGATATGAGTAACATATGCAAGTTCATCCCTTTTTAGACCTATGACATGTATGCAAGTTTATCCCTTTATGATAGGTCTATGACATGAACATCTATGCAAGTTACACTCTTTATGACATATGTGATTCATGCAAGTTTGGGTTGGTTATTTATGCTAGTTGGGTTTGATGCTGTGGTCATATATGCAAGTTGACACCTTTAAAACCCATGATGATGCTAATGTTATGCTAAATAGAACCCATTGCATTTGTGATGAATCTTCCCTTTTAAGTATGTCTTGTTAGCGTATTACGTGGGGAACGATGGGGTTAATATTCATGTTAACAAAATTGTGGTGAAATGGGTATGATGTTGCATACCATAAGTGGATGGACATAATTGAGTCAATTATGTACATCATTAAATTGGAATTAATTAGGGAAAATTAATTCAAAATATGGGGGTGATTAATTAGGTGTAATTAATCGACTAAGACACGAGGTTGGACCCTTTTGTAGCATAAAACTGCCCGGACCCGACCGGTAAATCCAGCGGGTACAAATGATTGGCCCAATGTGAGAGGTCTTAGGCATAAACTAAATACGTGACAAGTTTAAAGACACGAGGTTAGACTCGGTTATGGCGTAAGGTTGCCCGGACCCGACCGGCAAATCCAGCTGCCATAAAAGATAGTCTAATGTGAGAGGTCTTTGCAAAGGTTACAGTCTTGATCAATTTAGAAACACTTAACCAGATAAGCATGTAGTGGGGCATGAGGGGTTAAGTGGGTGCCTTGGGTGGCATGTGGAAATCAAGTAAGTGCCTTGGGTGGCATGTGGAAATCTAGTGGTTGCCTTGGGTGGCAATAGAAAATACGATTAGAATACTTAACCAAAGTGGAAACATGTGATTAAACATGATTAAAGGGTTAAGTGGGATACACTAGAGGGAGCAAGCTTAGGTGGGTAGCTTGTGGGGGGGCCCATTTCAACTAGTAACCCATATGTATCTTTGTGGGCTCGACCCATGTCGAGGACGGGACACGCGTACTGGGCTTGACTATAAGAGGCCAAAAACGGCTTAGCGGTGGCAACACAAGTCCAACGGGTTTCATATGCGTGTGTGGACCCGGGCTGGTAGGTAAGACGTTGTTGCATCGTGTAGGTATAAGTCGTGCACCGTTGGTTGTATCGGCTTGCCACTTTGGGGAGTGATACACCCCACTGTGGGGCCAGCACGGGTATCTACGTTAGGGAGCCGATCGCTTGGGGAGTAGTGGGTACACCTAGTGGAGATAGGGGCAGACGGCACCTATGTGGTCAGCTAGGGGTACACGAAACTACTAGTTATATTTTCTAAGTCCATGGGTGGGATCAACCTTTAAGTAGGAATGACTGGTGTGGTGCAGTGTAGTAATTACCCTTGGGTGGGTAGATGCGTCTTTACTGATATCTTAGTTCTTCCTATGTCTAGTTGGCTGCTTAGTGTAGTCATTTATCCCCAGTCGTTACCGTACCAAGTTTATATCATACCCTAATTACTTTAATGATTGTATTGTTAAAGTTATAGGACTCGCTCAGACTTATGTCTGACCCCGTTGTTTTTATCTTTTTCCCAACCCTCAGGTTCTCAGAGTGGGCCTAGCACTAGTGGGCTTTGATCAGATTGCTTTATCCATCTTTTGGAGCTTGGACCGTTGATGTAAAGCTCAGCTTATCTTTTCTATTATGGCTATTAGTTATGTAGGGGGATTATGTACTTATGTATTTACCAGGATGGATATTTAGTACTTGACTCTTGTTTTATGGTTTTGTTATTGTAACCAAACATGTTTACCTTCTGCTGCAATGAAATGATGTTTTAGTTAACAAGTATTATTTATATCTGTCTTGTTGTAATTTTTCTGTTCTATATTCACTTAAAATACTCCACCGAAGTTAAGGCATTCCCTTAGTGAGTGACCTTAGCGGGAGTGGGGTGTTACAGCTACCCAACCCTAGAACGTACGGTTTTGAACTGGAACTAGATCGCATCCCTTGAAATTAGCACAGAAAGGAAGCCCTTGAACCAACGAATTGAAATGTAGTTGTTTTGAGATTTTAGGAATTTTAATTGATTTTTCAGCGATTTATGAAGAACATGAGTTGGGTTTTATTTTTCTTCTGAAGGAAACTAAGTGGCAGCTCTCAGATTGATTAGAGAATGAATTAGTTTAGGTTTGAGGGGGATTGTAAGGTATTTATAGACGGGTTTAATATTTTTATATTCGATTATATATCCATTTTTTCCTTCTAAAAATCCATGTGATCACACACGATATCCAAAAATCATGAAAATGGACATACAACTAGAGTTTGACATTACAGACTCAACGAAACTGGTTTCGTCGATTTTCGACTTCGTTAGCTCACACAGCGTATTTTTAACCATCAAAATACTAACTGTTTTCACATTAAAAATCCGTACGGTCACACACTGACTCCAAAAATCAAGAAAATTTAAATTTAGCAATAATTTAATATTGCGGATCCAACAAAATTAATTTCGTCGAAAACGGAGGTCGTTTGCAAAACTGGCTATTTTTAAAGCTCTAAATGAACCCATTTAAATATTAAATATATTTAAAATAATTAAATTAAATATTTATAAATTAATATTATCGTATATATATTCACAACAGAATATCATACAACTTCAATTGGATTTATAACTCGATATTTCAAAATTCCCAGTTATATCGATATTCGATTTATATATAAAATCCTTTTATAATATAAATATATATTAATAAATTTCAAAGGAATTCCATAGTGACTTTTCTAAAATTTGATTTGGACATAAATCAAAATCCGCACAACAAAATCCATATTTTTCTCTTCCATTAGAAAAATATACTTCACCAGCTCCGAACGTTTCTTGTTTCACAGAAATCCGATTTAAAACGAAATCTGTATATTCAGTTGAAGTTTAAATCGCCAAATAGCGAACTGCCGCTCCATTTCGAGCTCGATTATAATTATAATATAAATTATACGTTCAACTGTCATTCAAACAATATATTCGTTATTCTAATTCAAATTCTAAGCTGAATTAATTATTTTAAATTGTCCAGTTCACATTATATTGTCAATTCACTATTTCCGACTATTTCAGAATTAAATATATTATTACATTATTTAATTTAATTAAATATTCAATATTATTTAATTAAAAAACCCTTTAAGTTTCAAATTCACTATCTAAATAATTAAATAAATTAATTATTATACCATAAACATACGGGACATTACATTCTTTCCCCCTTAAAATAATTTCGTCCTCGAAATTGCTAAGGTAGAAAACAAACCCTATTAATTGCGTTAAAAATTATTTGGCTTACTTATTAACTTCAGATTCAATTGAACCAATTGATTTCAATTAAAATATGAACTCATTCTTATTAACGAAAATTTTCTAACACCCAAAATTTTCGAAAAATTTCGCCAGCACCTCCTTTGTATTGGTATATCGGTACAACTACAACTCGCCTCTCTGGGCCTTCTCCATCCCAAAAGAAAATCAAACAGCCAAATCGGCTCATAAATCTCATGCTTATCGCAAATATAAACTTGTACCTTTTTGTCGGCGGTATCAACATTATCACTTTCATCTGTTATCAATCCAACATATACCAAATTCATCTCAACCAATTTCCAATCAATATTTGTTCAACGCAGCTATTTGCTTATATCCAAACCAAATCCTCTGCTTATACCAACCAAACTCCATTTCAATTTCCTATATCACCAATCCAATTTTTCTCGATACTATTCTAATCCAATTCAATTCAATTACCACTGAACTGCCTTTATTTCAATTTCAAATTTGCTTTCACAAATTTCAGTTTAATTTGTTTTTATTTCAAACAATCTTTACCTCGGAGTTTCAAATAGCTTAGCCTTTCAAAAAATCAAATATCCTTTTCTGGAATTTCAGTACAACTTGTTTTTCTCAAAACAATAAAAAAAAACAGAATCTTTGGTAGTAATCCGTCACTTAGAAACTCGAAAATGAATACTGATGATGTGGCCATCATCATCAGGGTTATTTTCCAGCTTATCGAAGTGAGTTCAATACTATAACAATTTCAAAACCATATTTAAACATTTCCATTTTGAAATCATTTTCAAAATATCCTTTACAATGCCTGTAAACAATTTAAAATCTACCAGGATTTTAAAATTCTCATATATTTAATCCAATTCCATTTACAAACACTTTTCATGTTTTTCGGAATTTCAAATTCAAAATTCTGATTTAAATTCAGATTTAATTCATTTCATAACACTTATACGAATTTTGATTGGTTATTTACATAACCATTTCAATTATAATCTTATATGATTATAATCACAACCAACACATCCAATATACTATAGTATTTCAAGTATCTATACTTTGCTTATATCAAAATATGTTTTGGGTACAATTATTTCATTTACCCTCATTTCAAAACATACAATGTCGGTTCATCGTATTCGAGTGTTTATAAACCCCTACCGATACAGTGGATCAAACTGATCGACCAGAACTCATAAACAACCCAACCAATAAATCTCCACAATATTAAACCATTTTATATCAAATAAAAAATACGTTCTGTAATGCCCCGCCTCTATACCCACTATCGTCTAGTTCATTTCAGAGAAATGTCGTAGACCATAACGGAGAATGAGGTTTGTGAAGGGCGACCGATTGTATGATTACTCCATGTGAGGAATGCACATCGAATTCCGATACCGATTAAAATTTCGACATGACCATTCGGCACACAGGGCAACTACAATATGGCTATATGTAATCCGGAAAGCAGTATAAAATAGACAACAACAATATAAACATGGTATATCTTACAGCCAGACACAGAACAATCATATCACAAAGGTGGAATAGATATGAACCAAGAATGTGTACACAAGCTAGTGGTCAACAAAGATCCACTAATCCCAAAATATTAGATACATGCACCAAGATCTACAAAAGAATATGTACACAATGATAGATAATGTCATAGGTACAAAAGTACATAAAGCTACGGAGACAGAATAGCAAGCTGAAAGCGGAAGATCAATCCTGCGAGGAGTCCCAGAGGAGTACCTAAATGACTCGGCCTGACTGGAGTATTATTTATAAGAAAATAAACAATAAATGGATCAGTCTAGCTGTACTTATCAAACAAACCGAGATAACAAGAGATATAACACAGGGTGACATGAACATGGCATGTCGACACAATCAGGAAATGACAATGGAATGTCAGCACACAAATATCTCTAAATAATCTCCTAGCTAATATAGAATGCAACATTCAAATAATAGCACACAACAGGAAATGACAGCGGAATGCCACATACACATCAAATTGATGACCATCGTATCAAAGTAAATCATGAATCATAAATCATTTCTCAAATTAACACGCTTCACGTCAAAGTAATCATAAATCATCAAAGTCATCGTAAATCATCAAGATATCATAAATCATCAAAGTCATCATAAATCATCAAGACATAATAAATCATCAAGAAATCATAAAGGGGCAGACCTGTTCATAGATGAGATACGATCTCTAGGTAGCGAACCCATTTATTTGAGCCGAAGCTCCCCACGAAGCCGGGTTGTGACCCCGGAAGAGAGAAAACACATAATCGTGAAATGTAACGACCCGGGTTTTTGGTCGAATTATTTTAAATATTTAATATGGTTTTAAATATTGAATTTATAATATAAATGATATTTTATATTGATTTATCGATCAAATAATCGAAATACTATTTATTTCAAATATATATATAATTATCGTAATATGAGAATATGAAATAATTAAATTCAAAATTTAAAAACTAAGTCTAAAACAATTCAGATAATTTATAGAAGTTCAATTTGAATAGAATCGATAATAATAATAATTTATTACTAGCAAATTGATTAGTTTTGAATTTAAATTATATTATATTAATTTAATATGGTATATACGTCCAAATTAAATTTCATAGTATATTTTGTTTAGTTCAGAACAGCGTTATGTTTTTGAAACAATCGGCCGGTACATTAAAATAGCGGTTCGTAATGTTAAGTGATGAACCTCGATATATTTTAAACAGATAAGCTTTAAGTCGAATCAGAAATCAAATCAAATTAAGTAGAAAATCTTTACAAAGATTTGTTGTGTACATTCGTTCCCTTCTCCATCTATTTATAACGCGATATCCCTCTTTGTTTTCCATTTTCGTTCCTCAGAATAAAACGCCATTTCCTTGTATAAATTGAAAATTCACTCCTCAAACCAAAACAAACAGCAGTAGTAAATCTAAAACAAAATGGCCTGACTCCTTTTTATTATCAAAATCAAATCCCCTTCTTTCTTCGACAATCGAGTTCACGAAAAAGAAAAGATCGAACTTCGAATTCAAAACTGAGATCGACTTCAGAACAACCGAAATTAGGGGTCACGATTCATCTTTTGAAGTTCGAATTTTTGAACTATGGGTTAGGGCATCGGTAATCGATTTGGGGGGCGTTATGGTCGACATGATGGGGTTTAGGGCATCCGATGGTATTTTTTTTCAAACGGATAATGGGTGGTAGTTCGATTTCGAACCAATGAGCGTGCTGTAGGTCGCGATGATACTGGAGGAGCTGTAATCAAATGGACAAACGAGGTGCGAAGTGGTGTAGTGATGCATATGAAAGATCGTGATGGAGGCAGGATGACCAATCAAGTTCGATTTAAGGATCTGTAGGCTGATTCTTCAATTTAGGCGATTTGAGGTTAATGGTCGTTGTTGCTTGCGGACTTTGGACTGTGGCAGTTGATTGGTATTTACAGTGAAGGAGAAGTCAGATTATAAGGTATTAAGGTAATGTCTGTTTTAAAATTGAGTAGTATATCATTTAAAAATATTAGTACTCCACTGGAAAGAAATATCATTAGCTAATCTGAATTTAGAAACTGAAAGGAAAAATTTAGTTAGAGTATTATTATATAAATTTTTTATTAGAAGAGTGAAATATTTAAACATAAAATCATTAGCTGTTCAAAACCAGGAAGTGTAGAACAGAAAAAAAAATTAAATTTTTATACAAGATCTTGTTAAGGGAAATTCATTTGCTTATTTATAAAATTTTGATTTTTGCTTAGACAAGGATAAATCGAATGGAATCTTTTGTGAGGAGTTCAGAGCCTCAAAAATAGATGAAATGAAATGGGAGTTGGTACAAGTGCAAAAAAATAATCAAGTGAGTAAATCTCACACACCTTTTATTTAGAATTATTTTTATTCGTTAAAAATAATTGTTTGATGCTTGTTTGAAATGCTTTCTGGTTGATTTAAAAATATTAGTTATTTAGGGTTGACTATTATATATATTGGTTTTGTGATTGGATTGTTCCCGCAGTATCATTAGCGGATGCCCGCGGTATCATTAGCAGATGACCCTACGCCCACGTATATAAGTGGATCCCCTTTTATACCGCGATATCCTGCCACGAAGCAGGATGGGTATTACTATGTTGACTAACGTCTGTGGATGCAGGAAAACAGGTTGGAGGAATCCAACTGGATTCCTCAAAAATATATCATCTGTTTGTTTGTTTTCTTGATTTCATATATTCATATATGACATGTTAAAAATAAAATGATTGAAAATTGGGTGATTTGATTGTTTTAAATATCACTGGGCTAAGTGTTAATTTATTTAAAATATCATGGAAAGGATATTTGAGATTAAAAGGGAAAATTCTATTTTTAAATAAAATTTGAAATTTGAATGGAAGAAAAATATAAACTTGTTTTGAAAAATAAAACAAGTAGTTCCTTTATAAACAAAGTTTATAAATAGTTCTTTTATAACGAAGTTATAAATGAAGTGAAAAGAATTATCATTTGATAATTCAGAAATAAAAATACAAGTGTGAAATTGAAAAGGGAAATCTATTTTCAAAAAAAAATAGAAATATCGATTTCAAAAGGAATTGAAATCGAGACTTGTTTAAAGAATGAATAAAGAAAATTCAAATAGAAATTGAATATAAGAATTCAAATAGAAACGGACTTTGAATATAGAATTTAAAGTGTTAAAATGGAATTTGAAATAAAATTCAAATAGAATTTGTGTATAGAAAATTTAAATAGAATTTGTGAATAGAATTTAAATATATTGAATCTGAATATATAGAAATTTGAATTCAAAGGAATTCAAATAGAAATTTGAATTCAAAGGAATTCAAATGGATTTGAAGAAAGAGAGTTCAAATGAAATTAAAATATAGAGATTTGAAAATAATAGAATTTAAACTATGGAATTTGAATAGAGAATTAAAATGGAATTTAAACTATGGAATTTGAATAGAGAATTCAAATGGAATTTAAAATATGGAATTTGAATATAGGATTCAAAAAGAAAATTCAAAGGGGATTTGAATATAAAAATTCAAATGGAGTTTGAATATATGAAATTCAAAGGAAATTCAAATATATAATTTGAACGTAGAAATTCAAATGGGATTTGAATAAAGGAAATTCGAATATAGAAATTCAAATAGAATTTGAAAAAAAAAATAGAAGTGGATTGAAATTTGCATATAGAATTTCAAATAGAAGTGAAATAGATCGGAAATACTATGTTGAATTGGAAAATGGATTTGATATATATTAAAAATATATCAGAATAGAGTTGAATTTATATAAACGAAGTTTTAAAACGTTCATATATATAAATATAATTAAAACGAACTCGCCGCAGCGATGCAGTTCGAAAATTGTCGTTTTGAACTTCAATTGAGTTTACATAACTCGATTGAAGTCAAAATTCTTTGAAACAAGAAACATTTGGACCGATTTGATAATAGTTTTCTGATGGAGGAGAAAATCTGGATTTCGTCGAATAGATTTTGAGTTATATCAAAATCAAATTTTCAGAAAAGCAGCGCCATAACCATTTAAAAACCATAACGGTTTATTTAATTTTATAAAAGGATTTTAAGCGAATAAAATCCAAATTTCGATTTAGAAAATTTCAGATTTGAGTTGTAAATTATATGTGAACTCAAGGGGAGTAATGAATTGATTTTTGAAACAGAAATCAGGTTTTTGATTATTGAATAGAATTAACTAATTTGAATGATAATTAGTTAAGGAGATTTTGAATTTGATATTGGGCTTTGAATAAGTGAATTCGATTTGAAAATTTATATTCGAAATCGAAAAGGAAATTAGAATTGAAATTGAATTTGAATTTAGATATGAGAAAGTTAAATATTTTGTTTGAACATGTTATGTTCAAACAAAGAAGTGAAATAGGCAAAATAGCTAATTAAAGAATAAGTGGGCGAAACTGAATTCAAACGATTGAATTGAGCTGAATTGAATTGAAAACAGGTGAACAAGTGTTAGACAGGTATGGGATGAAGTATATGAAGATTTTAAATTATGTGACCGACAAAAAGGTACATGTTTAAATTCATATATGAGATTTTATGCGCCGTATCGGCAAGCCGCTTGGCTTTTTCTTTTGGATTGGTGAGGGCCGTGGGAGGCTATTTGAAATATCCCGAAGCTCCCGGTATAAAGGAGGTTATGGCGAATTTCTCCGGGAATTTAAGGAGTTAGAATATTTTTAAGATAATTTGATAGTTAGAAATCAATGTATCGATATATATAGAATTCGATAAGGAAACGAAATCAAAAATAGAATGTTGTAAACAAAAAGGGAAATCTATAAATTAGAAATAGAAAGCGAACCATATACATGTTTTAAAAATGAATAATTGGGTTTTATAGTGTGTATTCGAGGTAAGTGGTTTTGCCGTTTTGAAGTTGAGGATGTTTTCAGTCAAGGCCTGAGAGGTAATTTTACTCCAACTTGATTAATTTCATTTTTAATGGATAAATAGCAAGATCCAATCTCGAAGAGAAGTGTTTGAATAATAGTTAGTTGAATAACATAATTTGGGTTGTTGTAGCAATGTTACACAGCATTCGTTTTAACCCAAATGGTGGAATTTTGGAAATATAACAGTAAATATTTCCTGAGTATAATTAAAGTATACTGAAAAGAGATAAGTGATTGAAACTGTTTTCAATTGCAAATAGGATATATTTTCTAAGTATAGAAAATAAAGGAAGGTGATATATGGAAATGTTTTCCAAATGGCGTAAGAGGCCAAGATGATTATCGAAAATATTTAGTTAACCAATATTGATAAGGAAATGGAGAAGAGATTTAATTAATGAAATATTAATTAAAGAGCCCAGTGATTTGTTTGGTATGTTGAATGTACACTTGTTTTTATTCGATAGTTAAATCACAGACTATCAAAGTTTCGACCATCGTTGTCAATATGGAGAGACCAGTTGGATTATTATCCAAAGAACCACTCTGTATTGGCAGTAGCGTTGTGGATCAGATTATATAAAGATAATCGAAGACGGAGTAAAGTGCAAGGGCTTTTTCTACTAATAGAAATTGTGCCTTCGGTTTCATTCAATCCCAGAACGAACGTAAATGGACGAATGTCTAACAAAGTATTTCCAATGATCTAATGGGTTGGTCTGTATAAATATATATGGTGGCAACGGATTTATTCCCTTAGCATAACATCTAAAATATTTGTGCAAATCAACTAGTGATTAACGGATCTGACAATGTGGCATTCAAAATGATTGTGCTATCAATGGATAGAACGTAATCGTAGCCTCAGGCCTCAACAACCGGGAAATGACAAAAATCGGGCAGGCAGCATGGCTATGTGGGTCGCTCCCATTAGGATGTATACTCATCTATCTCGAGATTCATTTAATTTCTTATTTTATTCGATGTTGTCCCATTCGGGAAACGGTTGTTGATCCCAACCGTTGGTGATATACACTCGATACACTCAAGCGAAATGAGTGGTCGGTCATGTGTGGGCCGGGTTGCAAGACGTTCTTGTTGAACCCCAGTGTATCGCCTCTTAAGTACACTGATCGGAAGGTGGTTCCATATCTTGTCATGTTGGAAATCCAATCTCCAATAAGCGCCCTGCGGTTTTTGATTTTATACTATGTATATGGAGCGTGAGATGCAAGCGTTTCCGTTAGATTGTTATTTATTTGATTTGGACACTATTATAATAGCACTGGATTTTCGTATCAAGGTGATTTGGGTCATAGTAAGGTAAAAACCGTCTGTGTTTATGTGTGGGCTGGTCTTACTATTATCTTTCCTTTCGAAAGAATTTTGAAAGTTAAACAATTTGTTGGAGTTTACTCACACCAGTCCCATGACTGACCCAAAGTTTATTTTGTTTGTTTTTCCCTAAACTCTTGGGTGCCCAAATTTGTACGGGCATTCAAGTAGTCGGGATTATACAGATTCATTTGGAGGAGCTGGAAGCAGGAGGCTTCACCAGTTAGCTATAGAATATCATATTTCCGTTGTGTACTATGTTTGTATCCGGGAACAGGTGTTTATAACTGTTCCAGAAATAGTTGTTGTGCTCTGATGGTGGTATGTTTATACAGTTACTGATTTGTATTTCAAAAGCTATGTTATTTAATATATTTTATTCGTTCCGCTGTGAGTTTTAATCTTCGTTTTCTTCTATTCTAATATTTCTTTCTTTCTATTTCTTATCCTCTAACTTCTTTCTAATAATGATTCATATTTCTGTGCAATTTGAGTTGGACGTGTGGCGTTATTAGTCAACTCAGATAGTACGGATTTGCGGGCCTTTACATGAAATCTCTAGAAAACATCATAAAGAGGGGGCATGTTTGTTCACAAATGGGATACGATCTCTAGGTAGCGAACCCATAAGTTTGAGCCGAAGCTCCCCACGAAGCCGGGTCGTGACCCCGGAAGAGAGAAAACATAATCGTGAAATCCCTAGAAAACATCATAAATCATAGAAAATCATAGAAAGTTGGATCAAAGTCCCCCAGGTGAAATCCAAGAATCGTAAATCCCACTTGGGCGATCGAGGACCACAAAACATAAATCATCAAAGGACCGCATCGGTCCGGTGAGTATAAATTACACCGAGATAGTTAATATAAGAAAATAGCTAAATGTCCCATAACCACTCACTATTCTCAAATATTTACAAACCCGTTGTTGATTCATACTAAAAAAAACAAGAATCGTCACAACGTGTTCGAACGTACGAGTCCAAGAGTTATTCGCCAAAGTAAACGTGTAAGGGGTCATAGTCAATAAAGTAAATTTCTCGTCTGATCGATAGAATAAGGATTCGTATATAAATCAATAGAGTCAGAATCGGGTTTAGAACCGAATTTATTTTAAAATGATTTCAATTTAAAAACTGATTAAACATTGGTTCGATGCCAATTGACAGTATAAAACCCCATTATCCATTATGGTTCAATTATTCATGAAAACCATCACCGTAGCGAATAGAACATAACATCATGAAACATAAACTCACATCACAAAAACATACAGGAAATTAAGGGATTACGATTGTAATTTCTATCATCGAATGAATCGAAATCCCAAACTAGCACCCGAAGGTTTTAAACTACATCGGAATAGACCAGAAAGATATCGAGTCGACAATTCACGTTTTAGAAGCGTGAATCGTCTTAACAAGAGTATCGAATAAATTCGATATACAAAATAGAGCGCACGGGCTTTAGAATGATCACTTATTCAACTCACATCCTAAACAATGTGAATAGACCAAAAAAAATCAACGTTGGAAGAATCACTTGAGAATCAAAGACGATGAATCGAGCTGATGGAATCTGTGAATTCATGAAGCTGAAGTTCACAAACGAAGTCTGAACGGGCCGAGCTCCGGCCAGGAAAGAGCCTGGATGGGCCTAAACTGTTGACCATGGTCTCCACTGATCAACAGCCGTTTTTCAGTGATAGACGTCTATCACTCCAAGGACAGACGTCTGTAGTCAAGAAAACTGTTTCCCGAGAGTTTGGACAGACGTCTGACCTATTTTGGACAGATGTCTAAGCTGAAGCAATTATTTATTTTGCTTCCTAAAAAATGACAGACGTCTGTCCCCTTCCTGGACAGACGTCTGAGCTGAAGTGTGGCCATTTTGGCTTAGGAAATGAGGTGCAAATGGCTCTCGGACGAGGCCGGATCAATGGAGATTGCTTATAACATTTTCCTAATGAGAATGAAGCCCACTAAGCTCACCGAAAACACTCAAAAACACATACACACACATGCACACATTCATACAAGAGATTCGTGTCTGTTTTGATCATAAGTTCAAAGGTGAATTAAATTTTAAACCAAAGCTATCATATACGATTCAAGCTAGAATAAGATGGTTTGGCAATGCTAAAGGGAAGTTATAAGGACTTGTGTGCATATAAGAACTTCCCCTATAGCATGCACAAACATTCACACAAGATATTTGCAATGATTCTTGATTATAAACTCCAAAACGACCAAATTATCTAACCAAAACAATCAAATGCGATATAAGTGAATTATGAAGTCTTAGAACTTGTTGGTGCGACAATGGAGCTTCGCAATATCACCAAATCAACAAGTAGCTTATGAATTAGATTGTTTGGACAATTCTAATCATAACTTTCAACTCAATGAAACACAAACACATGAAATCGGCTAAGTTACACTAACCTAACCATTTCACAAGCACAAGCAAACTCGTATGAACACTAAATTATACTTGTACAAGCCAATGGCTTGTGGCATAGATGTGAGTTCAAGAAGAACTCACCTTTGGCTCTTGAATATCAAGAACAAGCTCCAACAAGGAAGAACAAGCACACAAACGAGCAAAGCTCCTCTCTTTCATCAATTGCTCCTCCGAAATCACCTCATACATTCACATGAAGGCACATGAGTGTTAGGGCACACTAAAAATCCGAATTCGAGAGGAGTATAAGGTAGAGAGGGAGAGTAGAGAGCTTACCCATGCCTTAGAATTGGATTTGCGCAAGAATTGAGCTTGGATTTGCAAAACCTAGCTTAGGAATTTCTATTTCCCTTTCCACTCTCCATTTTTATTTCTCTTGAAGGTTTGGAAGTGAATGAAGAGGGAGAGAGCTATTGGGGGTTATAAGGTAGGCTTGGTTAGCCAAACCAAGACCTAACCAAAGTCCCAAATTTCCGAAGCTCGGAACATATCGATGCTTATAGTCAAAAAGGTCGTAAACGATGATCTGGACTCAATGGAAGTGGTCCCGAATCCTAATTTTATTGTTTATGAAAAACGAAATTTTGAGTGACACATCAGACACGGCGATATATTTAAATAAAGTATTTAAATCTATTATCATCGAATGAGCGGGTTGTTACAGACTTCCCCCCTTAAAAGAATTGCATCCCCGCAATTCCTTAAGATTAAAGTAATGAGTAACAACCAAAAATAACACCATGGAGTGGTATCACAAGAACCGACACGAAATGTAAAGATCACACCAACGGCTAGGTGAAATCCCAATTTCGTCTCGCAAGATCATAAAAGCTAGAGTTCAATCTCGAACTTCATTACCCATGAAGGTAGTCATCCCAAATGGGTAAAATAATTCTAGAAAAATTCATAAGCGCTATGAGTTCAAATAGACTCACCTTTCTTCGTATGATTCTCAAAGGAATGAGAATCAATAGAATGCACAAAAATCAAGCGAATCTAATTTGGAATTTAAGGAGCAACAGGATTGCGTCCTACAGACGCGAGAGATCAATAATAGATATTTCTCATAGGATATGAAATGGGAAATTTCGGTGGTTGACTAATCCATTCCCAAACTCAATCACGACGATGTAGTGAACATCAAACCTGAGCAATTTAGTCTTGCGACAAGGTGGCTGACACCAACAAAAGCACAACATAGAGATTCCAACGAATTTAGCTAAGGAAAGCAATTTTCGAAGGAATAATCAATTTTTCCAGGTTGGTACGGAATACCAACGAGCTAGAAACCGATAACAAATATTGGTAACGGAATACCAATGAACTACAAATCGATAATCAAATATTGGTAACGGAATACCAATGAACTATAAATCGATAATCAAATATTGGTAACGGAATACCAATGAACTACTCAGGGATATCGATTTCTAACCAGGTACTAAATCTCATTTAGTAACCATAAAGACGAATCATTAGGAATTATACGAAATTCACAATATTCAAAAACTCGAGTATCAATTCTAGAAAATTAGAAACATCGAGAAGATGATGGATAAGTTGTGCACAACATACCACTTCGGAACAACATGATTTAAGATAATTTTCTGCCAAAAATCTCAAATCGTACAAACATCAGTAATTAATTAAAGAAGCAATAGATAATTTCTCTAACAAGATGAGATTAAATCCAAGATGCCGTAATCCCCAAAGATTTGATTGACAAGTGTTAACAAACGTGCGGAGACAATTGTCAACCCAAATGATTCAAACAAACAAGTGATGAATATCAAAAGAGCTCATCCTTTTGGTATTCATTTCTAAGAACAATGCAAAGCTAAGTCCATAAGTGAATTGACTATAGCACTTCCCGATGATCAACTAGATCATAGATTCGAAGAAAGGAATTATTGAGTTTGCAGTGGATCGCAAAATCTCAAATTTTTCCTCCCCAACGGGAACTCCCATTCTCTCGAGTGACCGTTCACTAAAGAAAATAAGAAGACCCATGGAATCACAAGAATACTAAATTCTCTTTAGCAAATCGAAACAAGGATTAAGAATTAGGCGAGATTCTCAATCACTAAGAATTCTCGAAAATCAAAGATCTGAAATCCAGAAACAAGAGACATAAATAAATAACTTTTTGGGTTGTTTCTGGAGTTATTTAATTTACTCAAAGAAAAGATTCAAGATAGTTTCTAATTGAAAATCTTGAACCACTCAAATTATTGGAATTGCTCCAAGGATATCTAAAAATAAACTATCTAGAAAAATAACAACCAACTACAAAAAATTGCAAAAACCCAAAATATTATTATTTTAATTTACTTATTAGGAGTGAATTTTAATTTTAGGAATCATCTAGAATGTTGGATTGTCACATAATGGTGTTTACGAATTCCAAACTACAACATGGCGTCCCATATCTTGTTCGAGATCCTTAACGCACCCGATGGACAAGTTAACACAAGAAAGTCCTCAAAATTTCTAACGTTCACGCCAATCTCGTGAAAACATAAAAATTCAATAAATCATTCGGGATGGCATAAAGGAAATAAAATTCCTTTATCAACTTACGAATAAAACACAAATGATATCTTTTGATAACGAAGAACACGACTGACGTATATCAAAAGAACATAAATAAAATAATCTCTAAACATGGTAAATGACATTAAGGAATTAATGACACGTACCCTGACTCAAGAAGCGGGATGCTTTCCCTCATTCTTGATCTTGAGTTTGGAACGCAATGAGGTAACACAAATGTATCGTTGTGCATTCGTTGAGTTAATTTAGCACAAATGCTTGGTGACTCACACCGGCACAACGATATAACAAATGAGTTGTTTTAGCCCGAAGGCTTGGTGATCTCACACCGAACTAAAACTACATAGTTGACAACAATGGAGTAGATTTAGTCACAAAGACATAGTATATCAACACCGACCGATAAGTGATCAATAGACCATGCTAGGTACGTAACGACGTACGAAACATTCATAGCTAGAAATCAAGGAATATCAGGATCAAAGGCGCTTACAACATGCGTAACGACGCACGGGCAAGATATGCAATGATCAATCAACTACAAGGATCACAAATGATCAACAAGATAAGTATGATACACAATAGGGAAAACAGACGTCGATTAGCAACTCGAGTCAAAGAATGAATCATAAGCACCACTAAAGCACACGCGCCCTAGATGGACTATAGAAATCAACCCGAAGGGATGAGGGGATAACTATTCTAAAAGACTAAATTAGGCCACTTGAGACATAATCACCCCTCCCGTAGTAGGTACACTGGATGAACCGGCACTTGCACGGCTACGACCAACTATTTAACTTCTTTAAGGAAAAAGAAGGAGGAAAAAGTTAGTCTCAAGTTGAATTCAAACGATGCGAATTCAACCAAAATGGAATCGTATAGGGAGATAAGCTATGACGGGTCTTAAGACTGTAACTAAAACCCTAAAGCACGATTCCTGAGAGAGGCTTAAGACAATACCATCGTCATACTATCCTACACTATTCTGGAAAGTTCGCTCTGATACCAAACTGTAACGCCCCACCTCTATAACCACTATGGTCCAGTTCATTTCAGAGAAATGTCGTAGACCATAACGGAGAATGAGGTTTGTGAAGGGCGACCGATTGTATGATTACTCCATGTGAGGAATGCACATCGAATTCCGATACCGATTAAAATTTCGACATGACCATTCGGCACATAGGGCAACAACACAACGGCTATATGTAATCTGGAAAGCAGTATAAAATAGACAACAACAATATAAACATGGTATATCTCACAGCCAGACACAAAACAATCATATCACAAAGGCGGAATAGATATGATTAAACCAAGAATGTGTACACAAGCTAGTGGTCAACAAAGATCTAATCCCAAAATATTAGATACATGCACCAAGATCTACAAAAGAATATGTAAACAACAATAGATAATGTCATAGGTACAAAAGTACATAAAGCTGCGGAGACAAAGTACCAAGCCGAAAGCGGAAGATCAATCCTGCGAGGAGTCCCAGAGGAGCACCTAAATGACTCGGCCTGACCCGAGTATTATTTATAAGAAAATAAACAATAAACGGATCAGTCTAGTTGTACTTATCAAACAAACCGAGATAACAAGATATATAACATAGGATGACATGAACATGGCATGTCGACACAATCAGGAAATGACAATGGAATTCACCAGACAAATATCTCTAAATAATCTCCTAGCTAATATAGAATACAACATTCAAATAATAGCACACAACAGGAAATGACAGCGGAATGCCAAATACACATCAAATTGATGACCATCATATCAAAGTAAATCATGAATCATAAATCATTTCTCAAATTGACGCGCTTCACGTCAAAGTAATCATAAATCTTCAAAGTCATCGTAAATCATCAAGACATCATAAATCATCAAGACATCATAAATCATCAAGACATCATAAAGGGGCAAACCTGTTCATAGATGAGATAGGATCTCTAGGTAGCGAACCCATTTGTTTGAGCCGAAGCTCCCCACGAAGCCGGGTCGTGACCCCGGAAGAGAGAAAACACATAATCATGAAATCTCTAGAAAACATCATAAAGAGGGGGCAGGTCTGTTCATAGATGAGATACGATCTCTAGGTAGCGAACCCATAAGTTTGAGCCGAAGCTCCCCACGAAGCCGGGTCGTGACCCCGGAAGAGAGAAAACACATAATCGTGAAATCCCTAGAAAACATCATAAATCATAGAAAATCATAGAAAGTTGGATCAAAGTCCCCCAGGTGAAATCCAAGAATCGTAAATCCCACTCAGGCGATCGAGGACCACAAAACATAAATCATTAAAGGACAGCATCGGTCCGGTGAGTATAAATTACACCAAGATAGTTAATATAAGAAAATAGCTAAATATCCCATAACCACTCGCTATTCTCAAATATTTACAAACCCATTGTTGATTCATACTAAAAACAACAAGAATCGTCATAACGTGTTCGAACGTACGAGTCCAAGGGTTATTCGCCAAAGTAAACGTATAAGGGGTCATAGTCCTCAGTTTTACTATGGTAAATAAACTAAATTTCTCTTCCGATCGATAGGTTAAGGAATCGTATATAAATCAATAGAGTCAGAACTGGGTTTAGAACTGAATTTATTTTAAAATGATTTGAATTTAAAAACTGATTAAACGTTGGTTCGATGCCCATTGACAATATAAAACCCCATTATCCATTATGGTTCAATTATTCATGAAAACCATCACCGTAGCGAATAGAACACAACATCATGAAACATAAACTCACATCACAAAAACATACAGGAAATTAAGGGATTACGATTGTAATTTCAATCATTGAATGAATCGAAATCCCAAACTAGCACCCCGAAGGTATTAAACTACATCGGAATAGACCCGAAGGATATCGAGTCGACAATTCACGTTTTAGAGGCGTGAATCATCTTAACAAGAGTATCGAATAAATTCGATATACAAAATAGAGCGCACGGGCTTTAGAATGATCACTTATTCAATTCACATCCTAAACAATGTGAATAGACCAAAAAAATCAACGTTGGAAGAATTACTTGATAATCAAAGACGATGAATCGAGCTGCTAGAATCTATGAATTCGTGAAGCTGAACTTCACAAACGAAGTCTGAACGGGCTGAGCTCCGGTCAGGAAAGAGCCTGGATGAGCCTAAACTGTTGACCATGGTCTCCACTGGTCAACAACAGATTTTCAGTGACAGACGTCTGTCACCCCAAGGACAGACGTCTCCTGTCAGTAAAACTGTTTCCCGAGAGTTTGGACAGACGTCTGACCTATTTTGGACAGACGTCTGAGCTGAAGCTATTATTTATTTTGCTTCCTAAAAAATGACAGACGTCTGTCCCCCTCCCGGACAGACGTCTGAGCTGAAGTGTGGCCATTTTGTTTTAGGAAATGAGGTGCAAACGGCTCTCGGACGAGGCCGGATCAATGGAGATGGCTTATAACATTTTCCTAATGAGAATGAAGCCCACTAAGCTCACCGAAAACACTCAAAAACACATAAACACACATGCACACATTCATACAAGAGATTCGTGTCGGTTTTGATCATAAGTTCACAGGTGAACTAAATTTTAAACCAAAGCTATCATACACGATTCAAGCTAGAACAAGATGGTTTGGCAATGCTAAAGGGAAGTTATAAGGACTTGTGTGCATATAAGAACTTCCCCTATAGCATGCACAAACATTCACACAAGATATTTGCAATGATTCTTGATTATAAACTCCAAAACGACCAAATTATCTAACCAAAACAATTAAATGCGATATAAGTGAATTGTGAAGTCTTAGAACTTGCCGGTGCGACAACGGAGCTTCGCAATATCACCAAATCAACAAGTAGCTTACGAATTAGATTGTGTGGACAATTCTAATCATAATTTTCAACTCAATGAAACACAAACACATGAAATCGGCTAAGTTACACTAACCTAACCATTTCACAAGCACAAGCAAACTCGTATGAACACTAAATTACACTTGTACAAGCCAATGGCTTGTGGCATAGATGTGAGTTCAAGAAGAACTCACCTTTGTCTCTTGAATATCAAGAACAAGCTCCAACAAGGAAGAACAAGCACACAAATGAGCAAAGCTCCTCTCTTTCATCAATTGCACCTCCGAAATCACCTCATACATTCACATGAAGGCACATGAGTGTTAGGGCACACTAAAAATTCGAAATCGAGAGGAGTATAAGGTAGAGAGGGAGGGTAGAGAGCTTACCCATGCCTTAGAAATGGATTTGCACATGGATTGAGCTTGGATTTGCAAAACCTAGCTTAGGAATTTCTATTTCCCTTTCCACTCTCCGTTTTTATTTCTCTTGAAGGTTTGGAAGTGAATGAAGAGGGAGAGAGCTATTGGGGGCTATAAGGTAGGCTAGGTTAGCCAAACCAAGACATAACCAAAGTCCCAAATTTCCAAAGCTCGGAAAATATCAATGCTTATAGTCAAAAAGGTCGTAAACGATGATCCAGACTCAATGGAAGTGGTCCCGAATCCTATGTTTATCGTTTGTGAAAAATGACATTTTGAGTGACACATCGGACACGATGATATATTTAAATAAAGTGTTTAAATCTATTATCGTCGAATGAGCGGGTTGTTACACGTTCACTCGTATGTATACACTCAACTCAATCTAGGGTATTGCTAACCCCATCTTTGCTGAGTCACGCCACAGAGCCAAGGTAATTACTTAACCTTAAGTTCTGATACCACTGTAACGACCCGGGGATTTCACGATCCTAGTTATCGACACCAAACACGATGTCGACTACTCAAGCATCGAAAATACCAGATAGTCCATGAAAGAAATTAGAGGGTGAGAATAGATAAGATAGAAACTTAGAATAGAAGAAGAACACATAACATCATAGTAACACGAATCTCACAGCGGAACGAACAATATATAATAGATACATAACTTTGAAATAAAACTAGTATATGTATACAGTAACATTATCAGAGTATTACACTTACAAAATAGCGGAAATAAACAATAGCTATAAAATCCTGAAGCCTCCTGCTCCAAGCTCTCCAAGTATATCTGTAAAATCCTGACTACTTGACTGCCCGTACAAACTTGGGCACCCAAGAGTTTAGGGAAAACAAAACAAAATAAACTCCGGCTCAGTCATGGGACAGGTGTGAATAAAACTGTTTAAAACATTCTGAGCAATTAAACGATATCTCATAAGACCACGCCATATAACGGAATGGGTTTTTCCCTTATGAGAATCCAAATCAATTTGATTTAACTTTCAAATCATTTTGATAGAAAAAATGATCTTTTATATCAGAACTCCTTTGATATTATAATAGTGTCTATCAACCACAATATAATAATCATCCTACAGAATGCTTTCATCTCGCATTCCACATATATAGTATACAATCAAAACCGCGAGCACTTATTGGGTAATGGATTTCAAACTATGACAAGGTATGGAACCACCTTCCGATAGCGTACCTTTAGAGATGAATACACTGGATTCAGCAAGAACATCTTGCAACCTGGCCACACATGACCGACCACTCATTTCGCTAAGAGAAATGAATTCCTCCTCCACCAAACGTACATACGTTTGAAGAGATCAACTTACACGATCTATTAAATATACTCCGTCAGACATTCTTCCATACAGGTTGTCCTGGGACTAGACAAACCGAAGGCACTATTCTGTAAATAGGACAGCCCTTGCATAACTCCGTCTTCAAATATCTTCATCATATTTGATCGCAACGCTAACACCCATACGTAGTGGTTTTTCAGATAATGAATCTGATCCCGGTCTCTCCGTATTGACAACGGAAAAATGGTCAAAAACTTCGATAGTTGATGAGTTAACTATCAAAGAATGTGCAAACAACGATATTATTTCCAGATGGAAATTATATCGATCAATCATCAATGAACATTTATCTCTTTAGTTTGTTCATTTATTCATTTTTCATCTCCTGTTAATATTTCTTATTTTCTAAATTTAGAAAATATATGTTATTAACATTTGAAAACCTTTCCATTACTTATTTTCTATATTATAAAACATTTATGATTCTTATTTGGAAAACATTTCCCAAACTCCTACGTTTGGATTTAAACAGATGTTTAAATAAAACATTGTTATGCCAACTCAAAACATTACAATGATTAACTAATTTCACTTAACTAACCTTCACTATCGAACCTTAACCATTCCTTAGTTAAAAACGAAGCCAATTAAGTTGGGTATAACTACCTCTCAAACCTTAACTGAACAACATTTCTAACTTCGGAATAGACAAGGTTCGCCTTTTAAACCTCTAATAAACTTCCTTATGTAACTCTCGGATTCTTTTTATAAATCCACTTCTTTTACAAAAATCATTTATTTTAACAATAGTGTTAAAATCCCATGCTTATGAAATATAATAACTTCAGTATAACTTTTATTTATTAATTTGGATAAATAAACAAATAACTAATTTATTAATGAATAAACAAATCTTGATAGAAACGGAAAGTGAATAGTACTTTCCCGAATTAGATATAATTGAATTCAACATATAATTCTCTTTCGAATAATCTCTATTCGATAACTCATTTTCAAATAAACTATATTCGATTAACTCTCTTCGAATAACTAATATTCGATAATCTCTCCTTCGAATAAACTTTATTCGATAATCTTCTTTCGAATAACTGTATTCGATTAACTCCTCTCTTCGAATAAACTATATTCGATAATCTTCTTTCGAATAAACTATATTCGATTAACTCCTTTAACTTTATTCAATTAACTCGATTAACTCTAGCCGATTAACTCTAAATCAATTAACTCTAATCGATTAACTCTAATTCGATTAACTTTAATCGATTATCTCTATTTCATTAACTCTATTGGATAACTCTATCAATTAACTCCATTATTAGAACATGATATTTGAACAAAGTGAATGCTCTAAAACAGAGGTGAGTTCTAATCTTTCGTCAAATTCCATTATTAGAACCTATGCTGATGTTACAAGAATTTCTTTGACTATAATGCCTGGATGGTTTTCATCAAAGAATTCTATTTTTAACAATAAAGTGGGCGGTCGATTTTGTTTTCGTTGTGGAGACTCCTTGCATTTTGCAAAAGATTGTAGAAATGGAGTTCGTTGCTTCAATTGTAGAGGATTGGTGCATTATAAGAAAAACTGTCCGATAAGGTTCACTGGAAAATCGCCGTTGGAATTATTGCGCTTCAACTGTATGATGATATGTTTGAAAATGTCGGAGTTATTAGAATTGTACACTGATGATTTTTCCAGCAACGAGAATAATGGAGCTTACTTAATACTGCTGATGTGTTGGAACCTGGAAGGTATGATAGATGGTATATTGTGGAGTAAAAGAGAGGAAGTTGTAAATATTTTCCTGCCTCTTCCTTCTCCAAAGTCAAGGAAAGAGAACGCTTTTGATTTTAGTTTAAATCTCGTCAAGTTGAGGAGACTTTACACTGATTCGCTGGTAATGAATAAAAGGAAGGTTGTCAGATTGTTAGACAAGGTACTTGCTCATTTTGATATGGTGAATACTATCATTAACTGCGATTATAAGGAAGGAGATTTCCGGTATAATCCTGTAATTGTTGTCTTTCCTGATGATGGAGGTATTAGTGTTGTAGATGACGGGATGGTTGATGATAGGGTTAAGTGGTCAGTGTTAAATGATCCGATGTTATTGGACCCGAGTGTGTTTAATTGCATGGGGCTTGTTGATGAGTTTAAAATTCATGAGGGTAATAATGGGATTAATGTTGGATTTAATATGTTGGAAGAGGAAGAGAGGATAGGAGGGGTAGAAGAAGACTTGGGGGTTGATGACACTATCAGCTTTTCCGATAGCTTCATCATGGATGAAGAGGATCAAGAGGGCGTCTTGGTGAGAAAATGTGTTAGCGATACAGTGGAGGGGAAGGGGGCTAAATGGACAGTGGCACATGACGTGTTTCTTTCAAACAAGTTTGGTATTCTCACTAATGTTGATGATGGGTTAGAGGATGGGAGTGCTTTTGAGGGTGGTCTGTTTCAGGTTTTAACAGAGGTGGAAGGGTTGAGTTCGGGGGTAGGCCAGTTGGAATTGGTGGGGGATCTGAAGGTTGGCGCTGTAAGGAGGTTTTCTGACTTGGCTAACGTGTCTAGGAAGTCAACAGAAGTTGATTCTTTCTATGCTGGGATTACGTGTACTATTTCTTGGTTTAATAGTACTTACATGATGGTTGTTAGCTCAAGCGATATAATGTTTTGCTCATTGACTTTGAGGCCGAGCCACTGCTTATATAGTTGGGTAGATGTTTTATTTCGAATGGTGGACTTTTCGGGAAATGTGTCCAGCTCATTGAGTCCGTGTATTTTTAGTCGGGAGGGAGATTTTCCTGATCCTAGTCTTTCGGTGTCGGTTATTGATGCTGACCATGGTTTATTGAGTAGGGGAGGTTTGGAGGAGGCTAGTGTGGAGTTATTTCAGGATGGTGAGGATCCATCTTCTTCAGCTAGGAGGAGGAGGAGTCGGAGAGTGGTTCCCAGTTCTGGTGTGGTTCGGCGCAGTGCTAGGATCAGTTCTAACTCCTCTCCATTTCGAGGTAGGTCTCAGAGTCCGATTGCTAGTAGTAGCAATTCGGATTTGGGCCCAGGTACGTCTTCTGTTTATGGTAGTTTTTACTCTCCTTATGCATTGAATAATTTATCGACTGGTCAGATGATTCAGCTAGCCAGTGATACAGCCTTTATTTTTACTTATATTGAATTAGATACTGACTTCATTAGGAGTAGGGAACTAGAGAGAGTCTCTTCTTTGAGTAAATGAGGATAGTTAGTTGGAATATTAGGGGTTTAGATGATCCAAAAAAATGTGCAAAAGTTAGGACATTCTTTGTAGATTATCATATAGATATTGCCTTGCTTCAAGAGACTAAAATTGAAAGTCCCGACATTAGTTTTTTCACTAGGATAGATGGCTCTTACATTCGTAACTGGACATCTATTCCGTCTATTGGTAGTGCAGGAGGTCTTATGATTGGTTGGAAAGATAGTCAATATAGGTTTGTACAGGAATTTGCTAAGTCTCATTCATTACACATTATATTATTTTCTTTTAGAGATAATTCTTTATTGGGCATTACGAATGTGTATGGTCCTCACACTAAAATTGGGAGGAGACGTTTGTGGGATGAATGTTCTGAATTTAGGAATATTGGTCCAAATTTTTGGATTGTTGGGGGGGATTTTAATGTTACTAGATTTTTAGGTGAGAGATCTCCTCGGGAAGGTGATTATTCTGATATGGAAGAATTTAATGATTTTATTCTTAATAATGAACTGATTGAGATTCCGCTTAATAATAGGTCTTTCACTTGGTCTAGGTCTAATATTAGTGACAGTCCGTCTTTTGCCTTATTAGATAGGTTTTTTATAAGTACAGAGGTGGATGAAAGATTTACAATTTGTAAAGTTAAAGGATTACCTTTTTTATATTCGGATCATTGTCCTTTAATCCTTTCATGTGATTCAAATATGTTAATTAGCAATAGTTTTAAATTTGAGAGGATGTGGCTTCTGGACACTAGTTTTGTTAAACTTGTTACTATTAAGTGGAAATCGTTAATCTATCTTAATAATTTATACTATGGCAATTCAGCTAAGATTTTTGTGGCGAAATTGGGTAAATTAAGATTTTTTTCATAAGAGGTGGAATAAATTTGTTTTTGGTAGTGTTAGAGTTAAGAAAGATAAGATTTTATGTGAGATGTTAGATCTAGATAAGTTAAGCGAATCTAGGACTCTTAATATATGTGAGAAGGATAGACTTAGTAATCTTAGAAATGAATTTAAATTGATTTTGGAAAAAGAAGAAATAATGTGGAAGCAGAGATCACGTATTCAATGGATTAAAGAAGGGGATAATAACACGAAATTTTTCCATAGTATAGCTAATAAGAGGAGACGCGACAATTTGATTCATTCTATTTTCCTAAATAATGAGGAATTGACAGTTCAGCGTGACTTAAACGAAGCCTTCACCAATTATTACAAAAAAAATTTTGGGACTAGGTTCAAGAGAAGAATAAACATTAATTGGAAGGATCTTTACCCTATGGATGTTAGGGAAGAGCTAATAGATTTAGATGATCCTTTTTCGGAGCAGGAGATTTGGAAGGCTATTAGTGATATGCCTGGTGACAAAGCTCCGGGACCTGATGGTTTTTCTGTTATTTTTTACAAACAATTTTGGGACGTTTTGAAAACAGATGTCATTAATCTATTTAACGATTTTTATAGTGGAAACTTGCGCCTAGGTAACTTTAACTTAGCTAATGTTATCCTTATTAAAAAGTGTGAGGGTGCAAAATATTTAAAAGATTTTAGACCTATCTCTTTTATAAATGTATCAGTTAAGATTATTTCTAAAGTTCTAACGAATAGACTCAGTAGGAAGATGAATGATCTTATAGATCATTCGCAAACAGCTTTTATAAAAGGTAGACAAATAGTAGATGGTGTTGCAGCTGTACAAGAATACATCAATGTATGTGTTAAAAATAATTTTTCATGTTCAATTTTAAAACTAGACTTTGAGAAGGCTTTTGACTCCTTAGATTGGGATTATATATGTGAAGTATGTATGGCAAGAGGGTTTAGTGTCAGATGGACTAACTGGATAATGCTTTTACTTAGGTCAGGTAGTTCTAATATCGTTGTTAATGGGGTTATGGGTAAGAAGATCCAATCTAAGAGGGGTCTTAGGCAGGGTGATCCCCTGTCACCTTTATTATTTAATTTAGCAGCGGATGTCTTTACTAGAATTATTAAGAGAGCTGGAAGATTAGGTGTGTTGGGCAACGTTGGTAATGAGGAATTTAACAATGAATTATCTATTCTTCAATTCGCGGATGATACTTTATTATTTTCTTCTCACCTGCCTAAGCACATTATCGCTCTCAAGTTCATTATTTATTGTTTTGAAATGTTATCAGGCCTTAGGATTAATTTTGAGAAGAGTTCTGTTATGGTTATTAATGACTTTGGTAACGTAGAGACTATGGTTGATAACACTTTGAACTGTTCTGTAATGAGTTTCCCTTTTGATTATCTGGGCTTTAGGATTAGGCCTTCAGAACTAAAGAAGGAAGATTGGATAGTCATAATAGATAAGATCAATAGTCGGCTATCAAATTGGAACAATAAATTTTTTCTAGAGCGGGTAGATTAGTTATGGTTAATTCGGTACTATCTGCTATTCCTGCTTATTGGATGTCTGTTCATAGATTTCCTCAATGGGTTATTGAAAGGATTGATAGAATAAGACGCAATTACCTTTGGAGTGGGGGGAGTGATCAAATTTGTAGAGGTTTCAAGTGTTTAGTAATCTGGGAGGTGTGTTGTAAGGCTAAGAAAGATGGAGGTTTAGGGATTATTAATTTAGCTAATTTTAACTCTTCCTTATTGGCCAAGTGGTTGTGGAAATTTAGGTGTCCTTTAGTGTCGTCCACATGGAAGAATATTGTTTATAAATTTTACTATTCAGGTGGTGATTTTATTGTGGGGTCTAGGATTGGTTGGTATTATAGATTATCTTGCTTTTGGAAGTCAGTTTTAAAGACTTTTGATATTTTTAACTTAGGTTATAAGGTAATTGTTCATTCGGGGGATGTGACGTATTTTTGGCATGATAAGTGGATTTCTCGTTTACCTCTTAAAATTGAATTCAAGGATCTCTTTAATATTTGTAATTTTAAAAATGCTTTGATTAAAGATGTCTTTAGAAGAGATTTGGAACCACCATAGGTGTTTTCTTTTGATAACATCTTAGATGGAGAAATGTTAAGACAATTAGCTTTACTTTATGCTAAACTATCGTTATATCACATTGATGAATATAGGGACTCTATCAGTTGGGTGATGAGTAAGAGTCAAGTTTATTCGGTTAATTCTTTGTATAACTTTATAAATTTTTCCGGAATTTCATTTCGATCTTTTAAGTTTATTTGGAAAGCTAATTCTCCTCCTAAAGCTAAATTTCTAATGTGGTTAATCATTCATAAGAAACTTAATACGATTGAGCATCTAAAGAAAAAGAATATTATAAATGATGTTAAATGTTACTTTTGTAACCTTGGGTACGAGGATGTTGATCATTTATTTTTCTCATGCTATATCACAAATTTCATATTTAATATGGTTTTAAGGATATATGTTTTTGATTGTCCAAATTCTTATAATAGTTGTGTTGATTATTGGGAATTTTATAGATTTGTTTTTAATGGTAGTAAAAGATACATTCTAGATTCTTTAGTCACTATAATAAGCTGGTTTATTTGGTTTGAAAGAAATCAAAGATGTTTTCAGTCTATTTCTGTCTCTTCTGATGATTTAGTAATTAAAATAGCTTATTTTTGTTTGGAATGGATGTCTAGTTCTCATTTGAAGTTTTACCGGAAATTGGGATTTCAGAGGTTTTTGTTTAAGGTTAGACGTAATTTGTATCTATTCATTAGAATCAGTAGTTTTTTTCGTAATTTATATCGCATTGAATGTTAACTGCTTTATTATTCTCTCTTTGTATTCTTTTACTTCACATATATGTATGTGAGATAAGTATGTATTAATATATATTTATATATATATGATATATATATGCGTATATATATTAACATATACATATTTCCTTATATATATGTGAGTGTCATTTTACTGATAAGTTTGTTGAGTTTTCTGCAGATTCAGGGTGTTGATTATCTAGTAGTTTATTAGCAGTTAGCTGGATGGATTGGTAGAAGTTTTTTTCAGGTGCTCAGCAAGATAGATTTTATTGGGGAGCTTTGAAGATTGCTGCATGGATTGATGATTCATAATCCATTCGGATTTATGTTAGAGAGTTTCTATGTGATATTATGTTTCATTTCTTTTATTATTATTTAGTGGTTATGGGTTATTGTATTGGAGTAGATATACTTCAATATCGGGTGGTGGCCTTGCCGGAATTCGATATTGGAGTAGATGGGCGGTGGTTTATCCGGAGCTCATCTATCTACGTCCCTTACAATCCTAGATCAGTGTTAGGTTACATCTTGTAATCTTATGTGATATTTGTTGGACTCTGTAGACATGTTTTTTTATATATACATTTACATGTGTGCTCTCTTCTTCTCAGAAGATCACACATTTTTGATTTCAAAAAAAAAAAACTCTATCAATTAACTCCTTTTGAATAAACTATATTCGATTAACTCCTATTCAGATAACTAATATTCGATTAACTCCTATTCGAATAACTAATATTCGATTAACTCCATTTCGAATAAACTATATTCGATAATCTCTCTTTCGAATAACTATATTCGATAATCTCCCTTTCGAATAAATTATATTCGATTAACTCCTCTTTCTTCGAATAAACTATATTTGATTAACTCCTTTCGAATGAACTATATTCGAATAACTCTAATTCGACTAACTCTAATTCAGTTAACTCTATTTGATTACTCCTTTCAATTAACTCAAATCGATTCTCTATTTGATCAACCCCATTTGGTTAACTCTATCTGATTTACTCTAATCAATTCTCTATTTGATTAACCCCATTTGATTAACTCTATTTGATTAACTCTATTTGATTAACTCTAATCAATTCTCTAATTGATCAACCCCATTTGATTAACTCTAATCAATTCTCTATTTATTTAACCCTATTTGATTAACTCTAATCAATTCTCTATTTATTTAACAAATAAGTATTCCTTTTCAATTCTATTTATTTTCTAAATAAATATTTCTTTTCGATTCTATTTATTTAACAAATAAATATTTCCTTTTATACTTTATTTATTTTCTAAATAAATATTTCCTTTTATAACTTTATTTATTTTCTAAATAAATATTTCCTTTTATAATATCTTATTTATTTTCTAAATAAATATTTCCTTTTATAACTTTTTTCGATTTTATAGATAATTTCTTTTATAAAATCCTTTTCCTTTTATATATAAAATCCATTGATTTTATATAAATAATTTATTTTCAAAATACACTTTAAAAATCCCCTTTTCTACATCCCAGTATTTCTTACGATATTTAAAATACCAAATAACAATGATCAGTATCATTCAACACACGTAATAAAAACGGATTGTATATCACATCATATATTACAATGTATGAAAAGAATAGTATTATAAATATTGAGGGATCCAATTGGATCCCTCCAACCTGTTTCCCTGCATCACAGATGTTAAACAATATAATTAACATTGATTCCCCTTCAATATGAAATATTCTGATAAACGGAATCAATATTTGATCAACGGCTTTTATATATAATTATATTTATATTTTCAACCAATCAATCAGCAATTCAATCAAACAATCAACACACAATCATCATTTATCAGTTCTATATATGCGTTATAAAAATATGAACTGGTAGAGTTGGTGAGTTTTACTCACATTAGATGATCATCGTTAAATAACAATACACGTTCAACAATTCTATTCAGACGTTTTATTCTTTCATAAATGGAGACGAGCTCCACGTCACTCCACATTAGTTCCATCGCGTAGCATTCTCTGATACGATTCCAACGCTTCAGGCCGCGCTCAATTCTGACAACGTACCACAAACTTATATATTTAACAAGTTCGTATGCTATTTAATTAAATTAAAACTCAAATTCTATTTTTAAATTTCTGGGCCTCACCTTACCATTTTGGCCCAACACCTCTCACCCGATCTGCTAAATTCCTCTCTCTTCTACTCTGTGAACATCCCCACAAAAATCACCGTAAATCTCAGTTGAGAGTTCCTTCCATGCTTCCAAGTAGTGACCCAACATATTAGGCAAAGCCATTCAAACACTCTCCTCTAAACATTTAAAGGATATCGGACCATTTTCTAAAGAAAGAGCTTCTAACCTGTCAGGCTTAGTAGATTGAATTCCTTTTTGTACTATAAAGTTGTTGCTGTAGCATCAAACCGATGTTAGACTACCAGCTTTGCCATCCATCTATGTGTTTATCATCAAATAACAAGAAAAGAGGTAAGTTTATACAAATCAAATCCACCGCAAGGTTTACCCCATGTTAAACTCATCATTAATACCTTACCACGTCGTTAAAAATAACGACCATCGCTTAATCATCTTCCTCCCTGTATAAACTCTTGACCCCGACTCTAATGAACCCGCACAGTGATTTTCCTCCCCCTGGACCTTCTTCCATAAGGCATGAAATAAACATCTGTAAATTCCTATAAGCTTCTCATCAGAAACGGCATTAACTCAACCCCTCAAAGTAAAACTCAACATCCCTTCTACTGTCTCGCGCTTTAGGTAAACGGACGCACCACCCAAAAATCATCGACAATATTTATCACCGATACCTACCAAAAAGTTCAACACAAGTTATGAATCCCACCGTAAACTCAACTATAACCTCGAATTCATGAATTACGGCTTGCAGATAGCAAGCTACCCAACCCTAGAACGTACGGTTTCGAACTGGAACCAGATCGCATCCCTTGAAATTAGCACAGGAAGAATGCCCTAGAACCAACGAATTGAAATGAAGTTTGTGACGGCCCGCCCCGCACCAACCGACATTTACTCCAAAAGTGCGCTGTACACATGTCCAATTGGCACGGAACGGTTATCATAAGAAAAGGAAGAGGAGAATGAACATACAAGGAACCTGTAGAATGTCTCACAGCGCATAGAACAAAATATAATAACAACATACTTGACATAAAACAGGAGAGACAGTGCATAATCTGAAAATCAGAACTAAACATCATAGCAGCGGAAATCCAAAATACGGCTTATTACAACTTTTCAACTGTCTCATAGCAAAGTAAGATAAATGAGGTACACTACTAATGCCCAAGTAGCGACCACCAACGACACAGGGAGAATGTGTATATATATATAATACGTGGAAGCCTCCTGCCCGCCTCCGAATCAGCTACTCGCGCATCACCAGCTAACCTGTCTCTAGTCTGCTCGTGTGAGCACCCAGAGTAATAAGAGGAGACATAAAACTCTGGGTCAGACATAAAGCCTGGTATGAGCGATAAGCATCTAAAGTGAACAATAACAGGTAGACTAAAACATACCTGAACCTGGACCTGCAACCAAAGAGTTAGCACTACATACTGTACAACACTCTAAGGTATCATATCAAACGGTATAAAGATACGGAGGTGGGGGAGGTGTGCATGTCATAATGATGGCAAACAGTCAAGCATAGCATCCATCCTCGCATTTCTCACTCGGTGCATAAAGCATACAACATTCACCACTTCGATCACCCAACATTCCTTGCTACGATCACTTTGCCCCATGAAGTCATAAATGGCTCCACTGCACTGATAACGTAGCCACAAATTCCTCGCTATGTCCACTTGCCCCATGGAGTTATTCACCCCATCTGCGCTGGCTCATAGCCTTACCAATCCTTACTATGTCCACTTGCCCCATGGAGTTATTCACCCCATCTGCGCTGGCTCATAGTCTTACTACGCATCACCTTGCCCCTCAGGTCATAATGACCCTACTGCACTGATAACGTAGTCTTGCTACCATCACCTTGCCCCTCAGGTCGTAATGACCCTACTGCACTCATAAGTAGCCCATCATTCCCTTTAGTGGTGAATCGAAGTTATGAATGTCGACAACTCCTTAGCACACGTCCCGCAGCAAAGTCCAACCATGAAGTGAACTCGTTGGTTCCCAACTGGCTCCGGGATCCTGAGCTCTAACTTCCCCTATTGGACTACCTTTGCATCTCGGGTTATTAGTCAATACTGGGTCGGGTCGGGTTCTTCCTCAGGTCATCGGTTCGGGTCGGCGTTCTTTATCCGTTCGGGTCGGGTCCCCTTCTGATGCGGTTCGGGTCGGCATTCCTCTGGGTTCGAGTCAGCTGCTTCTTCTTCTTCGGGTCGGGTCGGTGCTTCCTTTCGGGTCGGGTCGGGTCCTTCTTGGTTCGTGCTTTCGATCCGCCTTCATGCTCCCCTTCATATACTCCTATCCGATCCGCTTTCATGCTCCTGCTCTGATTCGCCTTTGTGTTTCCGATCCGATCCGTCCTCTTCGATCTGATCCGTCCTTCTCGATCCGATCCGCTTTCCTCTATCCGATCCGATCCCAGTTCAGCTAGCGTGGCCTTCCTTTTTGCCACTTTTCCCAAGTGTTGGGTTCCGATTCGATCAGATTCTTTGCTCAGTTCCACATATCCGATCCGAGTCCCCTTATCCGATCCGAACCCTGCACTGTTTTCTGAAACTGTTCCAGCAAGGGTTTACGCCATTCGACGACGTTTTCGAACATTCTAACTATTGAAATCAATCACAAAGCATTTCATATAGTCATAGCAACATGCATAATCAACCACAAACATCATTCACATCAATATCATAGGTTAAAATGGATTAAACATACCCAAAATCCCATATTTCCCCTTAAGCATGTTTAGGTGAAACTAATGATAGGATTAGCAAAACTTAACCAAACTAACCCAAATTCATATCAGAGGTCTAAAACATCATTTAGGAATTTATGAACATTTTTCCCAAATTTTATCATGCTTAAATTTGCTAATTAGCACTAATCACCCCCAATTAGCCTTAATTAGTGTAAAACTATGCAAATCACTCACCTTAGCCACAAAATAAACCAAAATCTGAAATGATTCTCTGACTTGATGCGAATTTCAATACCAACCAGCAGCTCCTTTGTTGATTTGGTGAAGATCTTCCTTGATTGGGGTTGCTAAGCCAAATCCTTAACCAAAAGATGATTTGGAGGTGATTTAGAGGTTGGAGGCCATTTTTAGGGTTCCTTGGTGATAAGTGGAGGCTAGAAAACTGAAATGGAATGATTCTCCATCTCATTTCAGCCCTCCCATAACCCTAATCCCGAAATGGGTTACGGGCCTACTCACTAATCATCCGATTTGGCCCGGTTAAGCAGTTTTTCACCCTCCAAATCCTGTTTCAGTCATATCTCCCAAACGGTAAGTCCGTTTGGCTAATGTGACCACTCTACGGAAAGAGAAACCATCAAACGAATCAAATGGAAGGGGTTTCAAGTCAAAACTCCTTTCCAATCAAAAGTTATGGCCAAAACAGTACCGACTAGGGGCAAAATGGTCATTTAAAAATCGACAAAAATCATAAGTATGGGAAATGACTCTAATAGACGTTTCCCAAAATTATATGACCATAGGACTTCATACGGGAAAGAAATAAATATTCTACAATCCTATGATGTGTAGAATACGGGTCATTACACTCTTCCCCCCTTAAGAAATTTCGCCCCCGAAATTCCCTAATCCAAACATACACAAAGATTCCCGCATGCCTATCAATCATAAAGCAACAATCAAAGATGAAAAACAAGCTAAACAAGTCTATCCTAGCATGCGGAAAAACTAAATTACGAATTAAATCTTACCAGGCAAAGAGTTCTGGATATGCCTTCCTAATGCTCTCTTCTGTCTCCCAAGTACAATCATTCTCGTCCTCGGCCCACTGAACCTTGACTAGCTTCACCAACTTCCTTCGAAGTTGCTTTGTATCAAGCCCCACAATACGAATCGGCTTGCGGTTCCCAACCGCCTCGGGTTCTACTTCGAAGTCTAACTGATCAGGTGAAATAGTCACATCTGAGTCGTGAACGAACTTTCTCAGTTGGGAAACATGAAATACATTGTGAACTCCTGCCATTTTCTCTGGTAAGCCAACTCTATATGCCAAATTCCCGACTAGTTCAAGAACAGGGAACGGGCCAACAAATCTTGGTGCCAACTTGCCTCTCCTGCCAAATCGAATCACGCTCTTCAACGGAGAGATCTTGACAAACACCAAGTCACCAACGGAGAATTTCAAGTCTCTTCTCCTCTTATCAGCATAACTCTTCTGCCTATCTTGGGCAGCTTTCATTCGTTGCTGAATGATCTTAATCTTGTCCGACGTTTCTCTCACCACATCTGGTCCAAGCACAAACTTCTCGCCAGTCTCTATCCAACATGATGGTGAGTTGCACGGTCTTCCGTACAAAGCTTCATATGGAGCCATACCGATACTGGATTGGTAGCTATTATTATATGCAAACTCTACTAGATGCAAATGGTCATCCCATGATCCACCAAAATCCAATATACAAGCTCTCAAGAGATCTTCCAATATACGATTCACCCTCTCCGTCTGACCGTCGGTCTGAGGATGATATGCGGTACTGAGATGTAATCCTGACCCTAGAGCCTCTTGTAAGCTCTTCCAAAACCCACTAGTGAACAACGGGTCTCGGTCACTCACAATGCTTTTGGGTACTCCATGAAATCTCACTACCCACTTCATATACAATTCTGCCAACTTGGCTGCCGTTCTGGTCGATTTGACTGGTATAAATCTTGCGCTTTTAGTCAATCGATCTACAATTAACCAAATGCTATCATATCCCGATCTAGTCCTTGGTAAACCATCGATGAAATCCATCGAGACTTGCTCCCATTTCCATTCGGGAATTTTTAGTGGTTGCAACAACCCACTAGGCTTCTTTTGCTCGGCTTTAACTAGCTTACAATTCATGCATTTGGATATAAACTTCCCAACGTCTCTTTTCATCCCTTCCCAGTAGTAGGTCTGTCTCATGTCTCGATACATCTTATTACCACCAGGATGTATAGTCAGTTTTGAGTGATGACATTCTCTAAGCACTTCATCTCTCAAACCATTCACGTTGGGCACAACTAGTCTTCCATTCTTTCGAAGCCATCCATCTCGATCAAGCCCATACACATTCATCTCCTCATCGATACCCTTCTCTAACTTGGAGATGATTTCTAATAGATTAGGATCGTCCCTCTGGCTAGAACCAATCCGCTCTATCAAAGTGGGTCTGATCGTCAAACTAGCTAGCATAACTGGATCCAATCCGCACTTTGGTCTGAAATAAAACCCCGCGATATACTCCAGTTGCTTCCACTCAAGAAACATTGCCCCTAAGCTGGCATGTATCCTACTCAAGGCATCGGCTACCGCATTACCCTTCCCAGGTGTGTATGCGATATCAAAATCATACGATGCCAAGAACTCTAACCATCTCTGCTGACGGAGATTCAGATCTTTCTGAGAGAAGAGATATTTCAACGATTTATGATCGGTAAACAGCTCAAATCTTTCTCCCAAGAGATAGTGTCTCCACATCTTCAGCGCAAATACAATCGCTGCCAATTCCAAATCATGGGTAGGATACTTCTTCTCATGCGGCTTTAGCTGTCGACTAGCATAAGCTACAACCCTACCTCCTTGCATCAATACTGCACCCAGTCCGGTACCACAAGCATCCGTGTATACCGTCATCTCTTCATTTTCTTTAGGAATGACTAACACTGGCGCACGTGTCAACCTCTCTTTTAGACTCTTGAAGGCATCCTCACACACTCCGTCCCAGACGAAGGACTGATTCTTCTTAGTCAACTGAGTCAATGGTGCTGCAATCTTGGAGAAGTCCTGGATAAACTTACGATAATATCCAGCTAATCCCAAGAAACTTCTTACATCTGTTGCATTCTTGGGCGTAGGCCAATCTTGTACCGTAGCCACCTTCGCAGGGTCCACGGCAATACCACACTCTGAAACAACATGACCCAAGAATCTTACTTCCCTTCTCCAAAAATGACACTTAGAGAATTTCGCTTTCAATTGGTGTTTCCTCAACACCTCCATCACTATCCTCAAGTGCCCCTTGTGTTCCTCCTCTGTCCTTGAATAAACAAGGATATCATCCACGAACACAAGAACAAACTTATTCAACTGATCTCTGAATACTCGATTCATAAGATCCACAAAATAGGCTGGTGCATTGGTCAATCCAAATGGCATAACCAACCACTCATAAAATCCAGACGGCGTCCTAAATGCCGTTTTCGGAACACTCTCATCTGCTACTCGAAGCTGATGAAATCCTGTCGCGGGGTCCAACTGGGAGAACACTCTAGCTCCTTCCAGCTGATCAAACAAATCATCTATCCGCGGTAGAGGATACTTATTCTTCCTCGTCACCTTATTCAACTCGCGATAGTCCACGCACAAACGAAGGGAACCATCTGCCTTAGTGGCAATTACAACTGGTGCTCCCCACTCGGAGACACTCCTTCTAATCAATCCCTTCTTCAAAAGATTGCTGACTTGCACCCCGAGCTCTCGCTGCTCCTTTGGTGCCATACGACAAAGTGGCATCACTATAGGTCTGGCATCTTTCACCAAATCAATACGGAACTCAATCTCTCGGTGTGGTGGAAGCCCGGTCACCTCCTCGAAGATGTCCGGATATTGGCCAACCACGGGCACATCTGACAACTCATCCTGCGGGATGTCGAGGGAATTTACAAAACTAGCCATAACCCCATCACTAGGTAGGCTACCAAACACTACCCTCCGCCCATCATCCGCCCTCACTGTCACCAAAAAGCCCTCACAGTCTACCACCACCTCGTATCTTTGGAGCCAATCGAATCCCAATATAATGCCATACCCAGTAAAGCCCAAAACAAAGCAATCACATACAAACATACATCCATGACTCGATAAGACCAAATTCCTGAAAATCATACTAAGGCTAGTCGAACCACCAATCGGGTTCGTCACAATCAACGGTCTATCGACTATCTCGGGTTCCAGTCCCAACCTATCTACCAGGTCACTAGATATGAAGGAACGGGAAGCCCCAGTATCAAACAAAACTCGAACAGGTATATCATAAATAGAAAGCATACCTTGAATAACAACATTCTTTCCTTTCTCCGCCGCAGTTGGGGCATTCGACGAAGAAGGAACAACATCAATAGCATATGCTTTCACAATCTGCTTCTCCTTAAGAGGTTGCAGACACTTGTCCTTGAAATGTCCCACTTGACCACAGTTGAAGCACTTCTTATCTGCTGGCTTGGCCCGAAAATCTTTAGCATAATGGCCCTTCTTTCCACAGCTGAAGCACTCAACATCTTTCTTGCTCTTTTTCTGGCCACCTTTAGATTGGTCATGCTTCCTCTTATTCTGAGAGCTATTCTTGCCTCCACCGCCTGCTTGCGGCTTTGGCCCTTCTGCAGATGCAGCCTCGGTCTTTGACTTAGGGTAAAGACTCTCTGACCTCAAAGCTTTTCCCACTATCGATTCAAAAGTCTCATCGATGTGGTTAATAAGCCTTTCCCCCAAGTACCCATCCAGACCAGTAATGAACTTCTCATTCTTTTTCTCAGGGGTATCAATGAGAGACAATCCATACTTCGACAAAGTGTCGAACTCAGCAATATAATCAGAAACTGCCCTGCCACCCTGCTTGAGTTCCAGGAACCTCTTGAACAACACCGACTTCTGGGCAGTTGGAATAAACTTCTCGCTAAAGAGAGCGATCCCAAGTAACCTGATCCTCTGGAGTAGCTGTTCTAATGGCATTCCACCAATTCATCGCTCGCCCTTGCAGCTGACGAGATGCTAGCCTTCTCTTCATCGCATCCTCAAGACCCAAGTCATCAAAGATACGGTCACAGCTATCCATCCAGTCCTTAACATCCATGGCCGACTCCGTTCCGTGGAACGGCTTCCCACCAAGATTAGTGTAATCTTTGCACAACTTGGCGAAATCGACCCTAGGCGCCTGCACTACCGGGCCAACACCAACTCCGGGATTGGGAACTGCCCCTTGCACTTCTCTAAGCATGTCTCTCATGAGGTTGGTAAACATCGCCCTCATGTCAGCGGCATTCCCATTATTGGCCCCTCTACCAGTACCTCTAACATGTCGGCTCATCGTCAATCTGTAAAAGGGAAACGATTAACGACCCCATAGTGGTACTAGTGCAGCGCAACTTCATTCTTATACTACTGATAGTATATATACATAACTTTTGAAAACCAAAGTAATCACAAATACGCGCTCTCATATACGTACTAACTCTCCCTAGTGTCTTCCCTAGGTAAACTACGCAACCTAGAGCTCTGATACCAAGTGTGACGGCCCGCCCCGCACCAACCGACATTTACTCCAAAAGTGCGCTGTACACATGTCCAATTAGCACGGAACGGTCGTCATAAGAAAAGGAAGAAGAGAATGAACATACAAGGAACCTGTAGAATGTCTCACAGCGCATAGAACAAAATATAATAATAACATACTTGACATAAAACAGGAGAGACAGTGCATAAGCTGAAAATCAGAACTAAACATCATAGCAGCGGAAATCCAAAATACGGCTTATTACAACTTTTCAACTGTCTCAAAGCAAAGTAAGATAAATGAGGTACACTACTAATGCCCAAGTAGCGACCACCAACGACACAGGGAGAATGTGTATATATATATATAATACGTGGAAGCCTCCTGCCCGCCTCCGAATCAGCTACTCGCGCATCACCAGCTAACCTATCTCTAGTCTGCTCGTGTGAGCACCCAGAGTAATAAGAGGAGACATAAAACTCTGGGTCAGACATAAAGCCTGGTATGAGCGATAAGCATCTAAAGTGAACAATAACAGGTAGACTAAAACATACCTGAACCTGGACCTGCAACCAAAGAGTTAGCACTACATACTGTACAACACTCTAAGGTATCATATCAAACGGTATAAAGATACGGAGGTGGGGGAGGTGTGCATGTCATAATGATGGCAAACAGTCAAGCATAGCATCCATCCTCGCATTTCTCACTCCGTGCATAAAGCATACAACATTCACCACTTCGATCACCCAACATTCCTTGCTACGATCACTTTGCCCTACGAAGTCATAAATGGTTCCACTGCACTGATAACGTAGCCACAAATTCCTCGCTATGTCCACTTGCCCCATGGAGTTATTCACCCCATCTGCGCTGGCTCATAGCCTTACCAATCCTTACTATGTCCACTTGCCCCATGGAGTTATTCACCCCATCTGCGCTGGCTCATAGTCTTACTACGCATCACCTTGCCCCTCTAGTCATAATGACCCTACTGCACTGATAACGTAGTCTTGCTACCATCACCTTGCCCCTCAGGTCGTAATGACCCTACTGCACTGATAAGTAGCCCATCATTCCCTTTAGTGGTGAATCGAAGTTATGAATGTCGACAACTCCTTAGCACACGTCCCGCAGCAAAGTCCAACCATGAAGTGAACTCGTTGGTTCCCAACTGGCTCCGGGATCCTGAGCTCTAACTTCCCCTATTGGACTACCTTTGCATCTCGGGTTATTGGTCAATACTGGGTCGGGTCGGGTTCTTCCTCAGGTCATCGGTTCGGGTCGGTGTTCTTTATCCGTTCGGGTCGGGTCCCCCTTCTGATGCGGTTCGGGTCGGCATTCCTCTGGGTTCGAGTCAGCTGCTTCTTCTTCTTCGGGTCGGGTCGGTGCTTCCTTTCGGGTCGGGTCCTTCTTGGTTCGTGCTTTTGATCCGCCTTCATGCTCCCCTTCATATACTCCTATCCGATCCGCTTTCATGCTCCTACTCTGATTCGCCTTTGTGTTTCCGATCCGATCCGTCCTTTTTGATCCGATCCGTCCTTCTCGATCCAATCCGCTTTCCTCTATCCGATCCGATCCCAGTTCAGCTAGCGTGGCCTTCCTTTTTTCCACTTTTCCCAAGTGTTGGGTTCCGATCCGATCAGATTCTTTGCTCAGTTCCACATATTCGATCCGAGCCCCCTTATCCGATCCGATCTGAACCCTGCACTATTTTCTGAAACTGTTCCAGCAAGGGTTTACGCCATTCGACGACGTTTTCGAACATTCTAACTATTGAAATCAATCACAAAGCATTTCATATAGTCATAGCAACATGCATAATCAACCACAAACATCATTCATATCAATATCATAGGTTAAAATGGATTAAACATACCCAAAATCCCATATTTCCCCTTAAGCATGTTTAGGTGAAACTAATGATAGGATTAGCAAAACTTAACCAAACTAACCCAAATTCATATCAGAGGTCTAAAACATCATTTAGAAATTTATGAACATTTTTCCCAAATTTTATCATGCTTAAATTCTCTAATTAGCACTAATCACCCCCAATTAGCCTTAATTAGTGTAAAACTATGCAAATCACTCACCTTAGCCACAAAATAAACCAAAATCTGAAATGATTCTCTGACTTGATGCGAATTTCAATACCAACCAGCAGCTCCTTTGTTGATTTGGTGAAGATCTTCCTTGATTGGGGTTGCTAAGCCAAATCCTTAACCAAAAGATGATTTGGAGGTGATTTAGAGGTTGGAGGCCATTTTTAGGGTTCCTTGGTGATAAGTGGAGGCTAGAAAACTGAAATGGAATGATTCTCCATCTCATTTCAGCCCTCCCATAACCCTAATCCCGAAATGGGTTACGGGCCTACTCACTAATCATCCGATTTGGCCCGGTTAAGCAGTTTTTCACCCTCCAAATCATGTTTCAGCCATATCTCCCAAACGGTAAGTCCGTTTGGCTAATTTGACCACTCTACGGAAAGAGAAACCATCAAACGAATCAAATGGAAGTGGTTTCAGGTCAAAATTCCTTTCCAATCAAAAGTTATGGCCAAAACAGTACCTACTAGGGGCAAAATGGTCATTTAAAAATCGACAAAAATCATAAGCATGGGAAATGACTCTAATAGACGTTTCCCAAAATTATATGACCATAGGACTTCATACGAGAAAGAAATAAATATTCTACAATCCTATGATGTGTAGAATATGGGTCATTACAAAGTTGTTTTGACATTTAAGGAATTTTAATTGATTTTTCAGCGATTTATGAAGAACACGACTTGGGTTTTATTTTTCTTCCGAAGGAAACTAAGTAGTGGCTCTCAGATTGACTAGAGAATGAATTAGTTTAGGTTTGAGGGGGGTTGTAAGGTATTTATAGAAGGGTTTAATATTTTTATATTCGATTATATATCCATTTTTTCCTTCTAAAAATCCGTATGATCACACACAATATCCAAAAATCATGAAAATGGACATACAACTAGAGTTTGACATTTACAGACTCAACGAAACTGGTTTCGTCGAATTCCGACTTCGTTTGCTCACACAGCGTATTTTTAACCATCAAAATATTGACTGTTTTCCACACGCTGACTCCAAAAATTACGAAAATTGAAATCTAGCAATAATTTAATATTGCGGATCCAACAAAATTAGTTTTGTCGAAAACGGAGGTCGCTTGCAAAACTGGCTATTTTTAAAGCTCTAAATAAGCCCATTTAAATATTAAATATATTTAAAATAATTAAATTAAATATTTATAAATAAATATTATCGTATATATATTCATAATAGAATATCATACAGCTCCAATTGGATTTATAACTCGATATTTCACAATTCTCAGTTATATCGATATTCGATTTATATATAAAATCCTTTTATAATATAAATATATATTTATATATTTCAAATGAATTCCATAACGACTTTTCTAAATTTTGATTTGGACATAAATCAAAATTCACACGACGAAATCCATATTTTTCTCTTCCATTAGAAAAATATACTTCACCAGCTCCAAATGTTTCTTGTTTCCCAGAAATCCAATTTAAAACGGATTCTGTATATTCAATTGAAGTTCGAATCGCCAAATAGCGAACTGCCACGCCATTTCGAAATGGATTATAATTATATTATAAATTATACGTTCAACTATCGTTCAAATAATATATTCGTTATTCTAATTCGAATTCTAAGCTGAATTAAATATTTTAAATTGTCCAGTTCACATTATATTGTCAATTCACTATTTCCGACTATTTCGGAATTAAATATATTATTATATTATTTAATTTAATTAAATATTCAATATTATTTAATTAAACAATCCTTTAAATTTGAAATTCACTATTTAAATAATTAAATAAATAAATTATTATACAGTAAAAATACGGGATATTACATTTAAATCCATTCAAAAGTTCATCAATTTTATTTGAATCAAAATAGAATTTAAATTACATTATAGATCAAACTGATCTTTATTATTTCCATATTCAATAAATTAAATTTTTTAATATATACATATATATTTATTTATATGAAATTTCAAAAATAGTTAATTAATTTTATATATTGTTAATTTTGTATAAATTTCAAGTTTGCAATTGTTGAGATTAATTGGAGCAGAAGAAGAATCAAAAGCAATCAACGTACTAAAGCTTGGAACCCACAATCGCCGAGCAAGAAGATCTAAATATGATAGATGTGTGGGTCTCAACTCCAGGAACAAGTAGTAATCCTCCTGAGCATCCATGAAATGTTGCAGAATTTGTTTTGTCGGATTTTAGGGAGAAGAAAGAGTTGTGTCGTCGGTTTCCTATTTATGGTGTTTATTTTGTTTGCTGATTGTATGATATATTACACGATACTTATGCTTGTGCCACATGATGTAACAAACTACCTAGGCTTATATGCCTAACAAAGATGTTTACCAATTTTTAAAAAATAAATTCAAATTTAAGTTTTATGAATCGATTTCTATGTGTTTGGAGCTCGCACTATCAAATGACAAATTTGATTGCCATGAAACTTGAAATATTACAATAATTTACCATTCAGAATTCAATAAAACCGATTTCATTGAATTTCGAGATCGTTTGTAAAATGGCTATTTTAACAGGTTCATTAATATGTATTATATGCAGTTTTCGTTTATTTACTTTTTAATTCAGTTCAAAAGTTTATCAACTTTATTCAAATCAAAATAGAATTCATTTTAACTTTATAAATCAAATTTCATTTATTTTGGATTCCAATTTTGATTATTAACCAAGTTCAATTTAGGTTTCAATTATAAATTAATTAATTCGATTTCATTCAAATATTTTAATATTATATTTCAACTTTAAATTTTTATCAACACAAATTAAATCATAATTTTATTTGTAATCAGTTCAAGTTATTATTGTCATAATAAGTTTAATTTCATTATTTAAACAATTAAATTAAGTTAATATCACATATTTCCTTTATTAAATCTATCATAATCTTTTAAAATTCCAACCTAATTATAATTAAATTCAAAAAATTTAATGGTTGAAAAATACGGATGTTACACTCTCCCCCACTCAAAATTTTTCGTCATTCAAAAAGACGTAGTAAGAAAGTTGTTAATTAATATATTAAGCATATTATTTTCTACTCAACTTAGAAAACATTAACGTATAAAAACAATTTTATATAAGTATGAAAACTAAAATTTTCTAAGTCATAAATTTATGAAAATTTGGGCAGAGTCTCCTTTGTACAGTTTGTTCCAAAAAAACAAATGTATATATATATATAACCACAAATATACATCTCATCTCAGTGATGAGGCATCCCAAACTATGGGAAAACAATACATAATACCAAAATATTATATATATATATATATATATATATATATAACCCGATACACGTAACTTTCATTAGCTTTATTATCAATTTAGCTTACATTTAAGTAAGAAAAAGAAATATTTTATGTGCATGCAACTCCAGAAGTACGCAAATGCCAATTAGCACCTACTAAAATACTCAACAACAAATAAGTCTGTACATATATATAAGAAATAAATAGATATATACACAAAAATCATACTCCAATAGCAAGTATAATAAACAAAGCTCCAACACTAGTATAACTAAAATTTTAATACATATTCATCATTTCACATATTACATTTAGTTTATTACACTTCATTTCTTATCACTATTCCATTTATTTGCTTTAAATTCATTAACGTTCATTTTTTATCTTATAATAGTTATATACTCTTACACTCCATTCATTTCCAAGGTATTAACTCACTCACTTATTAGCTCGTAATGAGTTCACATATGAAATAACAAACACAACCGAAGAAACAAATAATAATACTCAAACAATCATACTCATCCAAATAAAGTGCAATTACAAGTTTTTCAATGTCAACATATTATTTATACAATTTCATTTTGGTCATTTCACATATAAACAATTCATACTTTTATTTATTATTCAAATTCCCTATTCACTTCCAATTTTTTTAATCGATACAAATTGAATTGTTTTTTTTTCTTTTATTCAATTTCATTTATCTTTTGATTTATTTACATCCATTCAAACCAAATACACTAACGTCTGAGCACTAATTCTCATTAGCCTATTTGATTTGACCTTATTACTTAAGTTAAAGTTGGTTATATCTCAAATTTATGTAAATATTAAAATTAAACACAATTTCATTTTACATTTCTTAAGTTAATCTTTCTTCATCATTTCTCTTGTTCATTTCAATTAAGTTGTACTTCATTCAACTCTAATTCAATTATTGTCAAAATCCAAATCTTATTACTTAAGTTTCATTGGCTTGTATAACATTTTGTTGCTTATTTATATTAGCATTTTTAACTTCTCAAACATTATGGTAAGTTTTACTTATGCTCTAAAATGCAATGGAGTATCAAATAATTTTTATCTATTTTGATTTAGCATTACTTATTTAACAAATTAAGCTAATTTCTATCTTGTATTAATTTTCATTTCATTTTACTTATTTCATTAATCTATTCCCTAATAATTTCTTTTTTTCATTCATTTCCAAGCCATTTCCATTTTGCTTATATAACTTAATTCCTATTTGTAAATTAATATTCATTAGTGAAAAGAATTTACACTTAAGTTTCTTACAATACCATTTATGTTCATCTTTACTGTAATGTCCCGCCTTTTTAACCGCTTCAAATTGGCAATTAAACCAACTTAAGGCGTTCAAATCGACGGATCGTTATTTTGCTTACAGAGTTTAAACCCGAATCAACACACAGAAATAAATATATAACACGGTATTTGAACAACGAAATAACTTGTATATATATTAATCAAAAAACTTTTATACAAAGAATTTCCCTATACAGCGGAAATTTAAAAGAATAGTTTAAAATACAAGAGAAATCTTTACTGTATTAAAAACCTTCAGAGTGCGCATCTCCCTGGAATCCCCAGCCTTGCAAATCTTCAAATTTGTGAGCTGAAATCTGCACTGCTCGGGTCTGACCCGAGCATTCCATGCAAAAACATAAAACACTCGAGTCAGGATTAACCATAGTTCAAGTAAATTAACTTCAATGTAAATTGAACTATAATAGTTGATCCAACATAACAACTTGGGACAACTAGGTCGGGGCAGCATGTATTTCTATATATATACATATATATATATACTAAGATCATGCTTCGAATAACAGGAACACACAAAGTAATACGAGACAGTATGCGCGCCTTAGGCGGTAAGAGGTGACTAATATATACAGCTAGGAAATAAAGCTCAATGTCAATTTATGTCGTAGAACAAGCCACTGAAAACAACAGAGTATCTCATAAGTGATTAGTATACTTGTATCAGGAGTACAATCAATATAACGGTGGCAGAAAGTGCGGATTTCAGGAAAGAGCCAACTGACATCATGCAAATATGAGGTCCATGTAGCAATATAAGGTGGCCACATAAAAAAATTCCGTGTTGACGTGTAAAGATGCAAACATTCATACTTCATTATTGTGAACAAAAATGTTTTCTGCAAGTTTCATTTTTATGGACAAATGTTTCAGTAACACCATTCTAGTAACAAAATGGTTTTAGCGACTCAATTCTGGCAAACTAAAACGGTTTCAGTGATATCTAGTGTAAACCCAAGGAAAAAGTCAACAATTCTTTTGAAAAAAACATTTTTGGCAAATGAATCATGACCGTTTTGGCAAGTTAAAACACTAACAGTTTTACAAGTTAAACAAGAAAGTTTTGAAAGTTAAACATGACAGTTTTGGCAAGTTAAACACGCAGTTTTGCACATATAACATGGCAGTTTTAACAAGTAAAACGCGGCAGTTTTGACAAGTAAAACATCAGTTTTTGGACACATATATCATTAGTTTTGGCAACATATAACATCAGTTTTTGGGCGCATATAACATTAGTTTTGGGCTGTATATAACATTAGTTTTGGGCTGTATATAACATCAGTTTGGGTTGCATATAACATCAGTTTTTGGGCGGCATGTATCCTCAGGTTTGGGCACATATATCAAAGGTTTCGCCACATATACCAAAGGTTTGGCAACATATATCATCAGTTTTGGGCAACATGTAACATCAGGTTTTTGGACACATATATGGCTAGGTGAAGCAACAAGAACATTTATCACACGCATAAACAAATAAATATACTCTATCCCATTAACGGGAACTTGGAAGAATCAACTAAAATTTTGACCTTCAACGTTTTACACATACCCCTGTCAGCCTTTGATCCATTTAAAGCTCATTAGAATATTAACTGCTACATGACAGTCATGTATTTGATAGCTACTTTGGTCCAATTCAATTTCCTTACATGTAACATCTAGAAATCCAACTTCAAGATCAACGTGTAAAATTACTAGTATCTTTATTAGTTGATCTGACATACAGGCAATGTTTACAGTGGAAGAAAATCCTTGTATATACAGCAAAATAACCAAACTAAAGAGCAATAATCATTTGTCTAAAAAAAACATCTTTTACTTCAGTCAACAATACATGGTTTAGAAACAACTAAACAGCAGGAGGCTGTGCAAGGCCCACTACAAGGCTTAATGATAATGCGTACTCATTTATGATTCTAAGGCAGGGAACATGGTGTATATTTATATATGTCAAGGGGTTCAGATTTTACCAAGTAAAGTAAGTGTAGCGGGGTATGGTTAATTAATATTCCTATGTAAAAAAACAGACCATGTATCTATCCATGAATGTACACCGCAGCACACAGCTACACTAGTTTTCAAGGCAAAGAAACAACACCATGTATGTGACATAAGCCCAATATATGATATTCATAACTATCCTCAGATTATATATACACCCTCATTCCATATAAATTAAATATGCAACAGAGTTTATTTCAGCCTACAAGGATCCACACACGTACGGAGTATTGGTTACCGCATGATAGAAAGATCATATTTTTGTAAGCAAATCATATATGCGCGCAACAAGGCACAGTTTTCAACAGCAGGACCTAGTAAAACTAGGATAGGGCAGCGAGCAAAATAGCAGTAAAAATCAACCCATTTACGCTGGAATTTCAAGTGAAAACCTCAAGGCCAAGGCAACAGTTTAAGTATTAACTATCCCATTTTTAATTTACACTGAAATTAAATACTTGAAATAAAGATTAATCGTGAGTGAGGGGAACTCACCTTAAACCGTGGACAGAGGTGAAACACAGCGAAGGTTTGGCCTTTGATTGGTAAAAGCAGCGACTTTGACTTACAGTGAAACTTCAAAGATTGGTCTACGCTGTCTTGATTAGCCGAAACGTGTGTAGTGATTCGATTTCAACTCTGCTGAAGGAGGTGCTTCGCTTTGGGTGCTTGCGATTTCGATTAGGGTTTTTGCTGAAAGATGAGTGGTCTTCGATGGCTCAGCTTCGATTTGAGGAGGAGGTTGATGAATGTTGATTTGAAGTGAAAGGGGCGATTTAATTTTCGGTGGAGGCCGCCATGGATTTGGAGACCATTTTATTTCTCCAGATTTTGGGGTACAAATGATTTCTCTGAAGAGGAGGGCGTGATTTATAGAACACGAAGAGCAGAGGATAAGAACAATGTACAAATCACTAGGTTTAGGATAGCCGCGTTTTCCCAGAATATAGGTCGGTTTAGATTTTTACTGAGGCGGGTTATATTTAAGGTAGGAAATACTTGGGGATGGTTTATTTACGTTTAATATAATATTATTTTCCACCCCTATTTTTCGTCGAACGCTTCGTATTTGCTCCATTAACATAATCTCCAAACGCAACGAAATTTGGCGTACCTCCATATTTCAAAGTTTTTAATTCAATAAAATTAATTTAAGTGTAATCCGATTTCGTTTGTGTACAACGTATTTTAAATTATTTATTGGTTCACTGATTTAATTCTGTTTGTTTACCAACAGTCCGTTTCACAGTAAATTTCAATTTCTGAACATATATACGAATACACACAAATTTAAGCTAATTTCCCATATATTTAAATAAATGCATTTCCCAATTCATTTATCGTCGATAAATGTTTATTTTAATTTTAACTTATTATATTTTCCAGTCGAGTTCCAAATCTGATTCAAATATCCAATTAAAATATTCAACAATAAGTATTTGTTTCCCCATCAACCATCCTGAATTAAATATTTGGTTCAGTTCATACCCAGACCAATATATTCGATTACTAATTCCAGTGTCAATATAAAATTGATTATTCATAGTAAATTATTTAATTAGTCGTATATTCCAATCATCAAATTTCTGGGTCGTTACATTCTTCCCCCCTTTAAAACTTTTCGTCCTCGAAAAGGAGAAATCGTTAGAGTTATACCAATGTACACTTCAAACTTTCATATTTGTGTGAAATTATTCCACAATCGATTTAAATATCGATATTCAAGTCATCGATCTTCTTTGTTTCCATCATATTCAATTTTCTCTGATCATTAAATTAATCTTCAAACTTAACTTCTTAAATTTCAAAATTCGCATAAGTTGGATTTACGCCTCTCAAATTGTTCCAAATTTCATTATAAACATCATTTGTCAATGTCACTTACCCATCGTTGCAACAGTAATGGGTTTAGACTTAGCAATCCTCAACCCAATCTCCTTATATCCAATCTGTTTTATTCTACCAACACTCATAAATAACATTTCCTTTTCAAGTTACACTTGTCGATTGGAAAATTTCATAACTTGAAATCTTTTGTAACCTTTTAAATATCACAGAATTCGTGCAAAATTTTAAATTATTTCGAAGTTATGGATTTAAAATATTCCGAAATTTGCTTTCTTAAATTATCAAGTTGGGTATATTTTAAATTCAAATTATTGATTTGAAAGTATTTTGATAACTCGAAGTTTGACAAGTCCATTGTCGTTCTCGCAGATGTTAGACATACGCTGGCCAGGCGTAAGACTAAAATCTCCAAGCACTAAATATCCTTGCTTCAACTCCCAGTGAAAATATTTCAAAAATTCTTTTAAAATAGATACGGAAAGTACCAATGTGATGTTGATATGCTGATTGTTCATGAATCGCAGATACACAATGGTTCCGTCTGGATCCCCCAGAAAACATCCGTATCCGTAGGAAATCACTTCCCTACGAATTTCGTCATGGACGAATCAACGGAAGATATTTAAGAATCAAAAGACATTCTGAGGTCACTGAGCGTTGATTTCTGTCTCAGAATCATGGAAACAAATCAGGGAATTATGAAGATACTTCAAATCACGAGAACAAAACAAGTCCCAAAGACAAATCAGGTCACGAAGACCAATCAAGTCACGAAGACTAACTGCTGCATCAAACAGGTGGCTCACTATCACTAAAATATCTATATGGACCGCAGGTATACAATGGTTACGCCTGGGTCCCCCAGGAAACATCCATACCCGTAAGCTTTCACAGCTCTGCGGATTACGCCCTTTTAACCCGACTGTAGATCGCAGCAGTCACAATGGTTACGCCTGATTCCCTCAGGAAACATCCGTCCGCCTTAGGCTATCTGCAGCCCTGCGAATTTCGCTACACGGTCGAATTCCAACGACTCTAGATCGCAGCGATCACAATGGTTATGCCTGATTCCCTCAGGAAACATCCGACTGCCGTAGGCTATCTGCAGCCCTGCGAATTGCGCTAGCAGTCGTACTCAATGGCAACTCATGAGTTTTATGTCCGGACAACCTACCGCCACCAGCAGCACTGCAGATTGCGCTATCTGCAGTCCTTCTACATAAGCTCGAAATTCAAAGAAGAAGGATGGTACTTCCCTTATCTTGACTTGAAAACATATAATACTATATACATATAGTATCTAATTCTCATACTTTTCATAATTCATACTTTACATAAGATTCTCTTTCCAAATCAAACATCTCATTCTTATATAAATTCTGTTATATAAGACTTTATTTCAAACTGATTATATCACATTTTTCTCCATATAAGTTTCGAAACTTCTATGCTAAATATCTAAACTCGAACATCCCTCAATTTCCATTCTAATCTTAAAATTTTAGCTTTAAACTCTTAATCAATTCAAATGATTGATTGATATCACTTCAAACTCGGCTTTCTGAATCCACTGGCTATAAACCAAATTTTTCTTTCAATTTCAAATTATAAAATTCATCACTTCATCAACATCTTTATTTGCTCAAAACTCCGGATTTTTCCTTCTTATCACAAATTTTCCTTCACGCATTATCACTTCTTCACATTCATACTTTGACCGTCAATTAGTAAGCGAACAACTTCCTAAGTATCAACCCCGAAGGCCGAAACCAACATCAGATCAACACTCAGAAAGTCATCCAACTTGACTAATCTCTAGCCAGTTCTTAATTTCTTATCAAATCATTGTTTATGCAAATTTTCGAATTCAGTTTACGAACATACATCTTTTATGTTCTGTCATCATTCGTTCTCGACGTGCGGCATTCTTTCCAAAATTCGCTCACCTCCCATGATCTTTTGAAAACATTTCCAATTTTCATATTTTATTTCTATAATTCTACAAAATCACTTTATTCTCAGGGGAAATATTTCTAAATTCGTTATTTGCATTAAACAGTTATTAAATAAAACACTGATATTTTCACTTAACTGCTAGCACTCATTCACTTACTTCACTTAACCATTCTTGCTATCGAATCTTATCCATTTCTTAGTCAATGATGAGGTCAATCAAGTTGGGGTATATTTACCTCTCAGACCTTAACTGAACAATATTATTAACTTTGAAACAGATAAGTTTGCAACTTCGAAACTTTCATTCTCATAACTTTCAAATTTAAATTAAAATTTTACTTTTTTAACGAAAATCGTTGATTGTAACAATCGTTCATGCCTCGAAATATTTAACTTTAAAATATACTTTATCCATTGAATACATAATTAAATAATATTTTCCTGAAACCCGACATAATCGTCTCCCATAAATAACTTCTTTTCGAATAATCTATTATTCAATACCATATTCCGAACTTCGGAAATTATTCTGAACTTCAGATCAATCTCACCGTACTGGTTAACTTTATCACCTCCATCTCCAATTTCAATCGCAACATATTCGTTTTCAAATGTTATTTACTTCAAAAAAAAAAGTAAATATTTCTTTTATCAAAATCTAAACTCGTCACATCCAATTAGCTTTCATTTCACTTGAACCTCGATTCAAATCTTTATTCATATTTTGCTCCATTTACAACTCTCGTTCATACTTCGCTTCTTGATAATTAATTAACAAGTTTTTACCTCACTATTGAATCCATATATTCGATTATACTAATTATAAATTATCTTGCCAATAAACTTCGACACAATTATAATTATACCCTTTTCAATTTTATTATTTTATATTCCGAATTCCAAATAAAATTCATCGTCTCATTTCCGAAACGATTTCCAATTTCCTCTCCTCAATCAAATTCTTATCTGAAATTTTATTCCAATAAATTTCAAATATTTTTTTTATTTTTTTATCGCCAAAAACACACAATTGTTTCATCTATTCTATTATAATTATCTTCCTTAAATGTCGTTTGATGATAGGTTCGAGATTCAAATACAAAGGAATCTTATCGAAGAATAATTCTCGCAAACCTGGATTCGAAGACTTCCGAAGACTGGGGATTCCGAATAGAAATTTCAAATCTCAAAATAAATTTTTATTTCTGCTGCATTATTTCCAAAATACTAATTTTCAAAAATATATATATATATATAATATTTCCAAAATATTTTTCTTTTCAAATTTATTTAAAATTATTTACACGTTTCAAAATTATATTTCGAAATCTTTTTATTTCCAAAATCCACTTTTCCAGTGTTGATTCTATTTCAAACTCGATAAGCTATGCTTTGAAAAAACCAAAGCTCTGATACCACTTGTAACGTCCCGCCTTTTTAACCGCTTCAAATTGGCAATTAAACCAACTTAAGGCGTTCAAATCGACGGATCGTTATTTTTCTTACAGAGTTTAAACCCGAATCAACACACAGAAATAAATATATAACACGGTATTTGAACAACGAAATAACTTGTATATATATTAATCAAAAAACTTTTATACAAAGAATTTCCCTATACAGCGGAATTTTAAAAGAATAGTTTAAAATACAAGAGAAATCTTTACTGTATTAAAAACCTTCAGAGTGCGCATCTCCCTGGAATCCCCAGCCTTGCAAATCTTCAAATTTGTGAGCTGAAATCTGCACTGCTCGGGTCTGACCCGAGCATTCCATGCAAAAACATAAAACACTCGAGTCAGGATTAACCATAGTTCAAGTAAATTAACTTCAATGTAAATTGAACTATAATAGTTGATCCAACATAACAACTTGGGACAACTAGGTCGGGGCAGCATGTATTTCTATATATATACATATATATATATATACTAAGATCATGCTTCGAATAACAGGAACACACAAAGTAATATGAGACAGTATGCGCGCCTTAGGCGGTAAGAGGTGACTAATATATACAGCTAGGAAATAAAGCTCAATGTCAATTTATGTCGTAGAACAAGCCACTGAAAACAACAGAGTATCTCATAAGTGATTAGTATACTTGTATCAGGAGTACAATCAATATAACGGTGGCAGAAAGTGCGGATTTCAGGAAAGAGCCAACTGACATCATGCAAATATGAGGTCCATGTAGCAATATAAGGTGGCCACATAAAAAAATTCCATGTTGACATGTAAAGATGCAAACATTCATACTTCATTATTGTGAACAAAAATGTTTTCTGCAAGTTTCATTTTTATGGACAAATGTTTCAGTAACACCATTCTAGTAACAAAATGGTTTTAGCGACTCAATTCTGGCAAACTAAAACGGTTTCAGTGATATCTAGTGTAAACCCAAGGAAAAAGTCAACAATTCTTTTGAAAAAAACATTTTTGGCAAATGAATCATGACCGTTTTGGCAAGTTAAAACACTAACAGTTTTACAAGTTAAACAAGAAAGTTTTGAAAGTTAAACATGACAGTTTTGGCAAGTTAAACACGCAGTTTTGCACATATAACATGGCAGTTTTAACAAGTAAAACGCGGCAGTTTGATAAGTAAAACATCAGTTTTTGGACACATATATCATTAGTTTTGGCAACATATAACATCAGTTTTTGGGCGCATATAACATTAGTTTTGGGCTGTATATAACATTAGTTTTGGGCTGTATATAACATTAGTTTTGGGCTGTATATAACATCAGTTTGGGTTGCATATAACATCAGTTTTTGGGCGGCATGTATCCTCAGGTTTGGGCACATATATCAAAGGTTTCGCCACATATACCAAAGGTTTGGCAACATATATCATCAGTTTTGGGCAACATGTAACATCAGGTTTTTGGACACATATATGGCTAGGTGAAGCAACAAGAACATTTATCACACGCATAAACAAATAAATATACTCTATCCCATTAACGGGAACTAGGAAGAATCAACTAAAATTTTGACCTTCAACGTTTTACACATACCCCTGTCAGCCTTTGATCCATTTAAAGCTCATTAGAATATTAACTGCTACATGACAGTCATGTATTTGATAGCTTCTTTGGTCCAATTCAATTTCCTTACATGTAACATCTAGAAATCCAACTTCAAGATCAACGTGTAAAATTACTAGTATCTTTATTAGTTGATCTGACATACAGGCAATGTTTACAGTGGAAGAAAATCCTTGTATATACAGCAAAATAACCAAACTAAAGAGCAATAATCATTTGTCTAAAAAAAACATCTTTTACTTCAGTCAACAATACATGGTTTAGAAACAACTAAACAGCAGGAGGCTGTGCAAGGCCCACTACAAGGCTTAATGATAATGCGTACTCATTTATGATTCTAAGGCAGGGAACATGGTGTATATTTATATATGTCAAGGGGTTCAGATTTTACCAAGTAAAGTAAGTGTAGCGGGGTATGGTTAATTAATATTCCTATGTAAAAAAACAGACCATGTATCTATCCATGAATGTACACCGCAGCACACAGCTACACTAGTTTTCAAGGCAAAGAAACAACACCATGTATGTGACATAAGCCCAATATATGATATTCATAACTATCCTCAGATTATATATACACCCTCATTCCATATAAATTAAATATGCAACAGAGTTTATTTCAGCCTACAAGGATCCACACACGTACGGAGTATTGGTTACCGCATGATAGAAAGATCATATTTTTGTAAGCAAATCATATATGCGCGCAACAAGGCACAGTTTTCAACAGCAGAACCTAGTAAAACTAGGACAGGGCAGCGAGCAAAATAGCAGTAAAAATCAACCCATTTACGCTGGAATTTCAAGTGAAAACCTCAAGGCCAAGGCAACAGTTTAAGTATTAACTATCCCATTTTTAATTTACACTGAAATTAAATACTTGAAATAAAGATTAATCGTGAGTGAGGGGAACTCACCTTAAACCGTGGACAGAGGTGAAACACAGCGAAGGTTTGGCCTTTGATTGGTAAAAGCAGCGACTTTGACTTACAGTGAAACTTCAAAGATTGGTCTACGCTGTCTTGATTAGCCGAAACGTGTGTAGTGATTCGATTTCAACTCTGTTGAAGGAGGTGCTTTGCTTTGGGTGCTTGCGATTTCTATTAGGGTTTTTGCTGAAAGATGAGTGGTCTTCGATGGCTCAGCTTCGATTTGAGGAGGAGGTTGATGAATGTTGATTTGAAGTGAAAGGGGCGATTTAATTTTCGGTGGAGGCCGCCATGGATTTGGAGACCATTTTATTTCTCCAGATTTTGGGGTACAAATGATTTCTCTGAAGAGGAGGGCGTGATTTATAGAACACGAAGAGCAGAGGATAAGAACAATGTACAAATCACTAGGTTTAGGATAACCGCGTTTTCCCAGAATATAGGTCGGCTTAGATTTTTACTGAGGCGGGTTATATTTAAGGTAGGAAATACTTGGGGATGGTTTATTTACGTTTAATATAATATTATTTTCCACCCCTATTTTTCGTCGAACGCTTCGTATTTGCTCCATTAACATAATCTCCAAACGCAACGAAATTTGGCGTACCTCCATATTTCAAAGTTTTTAATTCAATAAAATTAATTTAACTGTAATCCGATTTCGTTTGTGTACAACGTATTTTAAATTATTTATTGGTTCACTGATTTAATTCTGTTTGTTTACCAACAGTCCGTTTCACAGTAAATTTCAATTTCTGAACATATATACGAATACACACAAATTTAAGCTAATTTCCCATATATTTAAATAAATGCATTTCCCAATTCATTTATCGTCGATAAATGTTTATTTTAAATTTAACTTATTATATTTTCCAGTCGAGTTCCAAATCTGATTCAAATATCCAATTAAAATATTCAACAATAAGTATTTGTTTCCCCATCAACCATCCTGAATTAAATATTTGGTTCAGTTCATACCCAGACCAATATATTCGATTACTAATTCCAGTGTCAATATAAAATTGATTATTCATAGTAAATTATTTAATTAGTCGTATATTCCAATCATCAAATTTCTGGGTCGTTACATTTACTATAATACGCCCATTTGATAATAACTTCATTTGCAAACTACTTTAGATATCCCTTTGACAATTTATAATACATAAATTAAGAGTTCAACTTTTATTATGACAATAGGTTCATTTAACTAGTTATTTAATGGGTTCAATTTATTTACTTTACTTAGTTGAATTCAATTTCGTAACAATTAAAGTACACATTGTTTACAATCATGAATTACAACTTAACTTTATCTTTCATTATTTACCTATACTTGTATATTATCAAATTATTTATTCCTATAACATTTTAACTTCTTATATAAATGGTGAGTTATATCTATACCATAAGAAAAAGATTTAGTATTATACAAGCTTAACAATTTCCAATTTGTTTCAATTACTTATTTTGAATTCCTAAGAGATTCTATTTTAATTTATATCTCACTTTGGTTCATTTTCTTATTTCATAATTAAGAAGTTCTAAAATTTCAAGTTTAATCTATTTCATTAATTTTCTAAGAACTTAAGAATTCAACTTTGGGTTCATTTCCAAATCAACTTTTGAATAATATATATAATATATACCTTTTATATCAAACTATAACTTTAAAAGATTCAAATGAAATTGAATTTATCAAAATAAAGTATAAAAGGTTATGAGTGGTCTCCCCCACCAGGACTCTCGAAAATAAACGTCAATGATGTGTGCACTCATCACCGAAGTCATTTCGAGAGACAAGATGGCAATATAAAATTATTTCCTTCAAAATCATTAGAAAACAATTTCTATTGGAAATGGCTTCCATATTATACTTATATTATTTCAAAACCTTTGCAAATCAATATTTCAAAAGCACCCGAATTTAAATTTTAAATTTCATATTTAAATTCATGTTATGTCATTATCAATTAACTTAGAAAATTTCATTTTTTGTTCTTAAAATAATTCAACAATCAATAGTTTAGAAATATTGATTAATTGAACAATAAATGGTAATAGTTTAAGATTATCTCTCCTAACAACAAACACAATCAAAATTTATAATTTCCACAATAATTATTTATATAAAAATATAATTCAAAATAATTTTATGTCGGTCTGTCCTATTCGATTTTTTAGAAATCCCTATCAACGCCTTGGCATCCTAAGTATCGACCAAAATTCATAATACTCAACATAAAAGATTAACATAATACAAAACCATTTTATATCAAAATTACACGTACGCTTTCTGATATACACTTAAACTCATTCTAAGGTATTACTACCTTATCTCAATTGAGTTATCCCTAGATAGATCCAATGTTACTGCTAAACCAAAGATTGTAAACCAAATGCAACAGCCTAGATTTTTGACCGTTTAAGCCGACAATAATCCACATACGCCGACTCAAAACAAATCCAAAATACAGATAGTTATTGGGATCAATATAAGAAAAGGAAGAAAGAAGAAAAACAATCATAGAATCTCGCAGTGGAAAGGAAAAATAAAATAAATAATATTTCATGGGGATGTTAAAACATACCTTTGATTATAATTTACAACAATTATCAAAGTTAAACTATCACAAAACATACAAATAAGTGCAGTGGAATAATACTAATAAATACGTCTATCAAGCTCCATCTTCATATTTATAACAAGGTCATCGATAAATGAAAAATTCAAGCTGACCCGAGCATGAATGAAAAGACAAAAACACTCGAATTAGAACTAAAATATTATCGTATCAGTCAAATAAAAATCATGTAATAATATGAGTGTCACAGCATCCGAGATGCTTATGGTAATTCGCATCTCATATCCAATGTGTTCGTGAGTGTAGTAACATAAGAAATGTTACAGGAATTCCCATCTCCTAAGGATCCATTATACTAGATACTATATAATACAATACGCTATTATAATAGTGTTTGTGGTAAATATACTATCAATAATAGTGTAAGCGAGATTACCATTATTACCCTTACAACCTTTATACCGTTGTCATACTGTTTACATAAAACACACCAGCAAGTCGTCAGTGGATAGGGATGCACCATGATATGACAACGTTAAATTAAAATTGTAGGGGGCTCGATCAGGATAATATGACAAGGCATCGAGGCAATACTCATCAGTAGGATTCTACCAGATTGCGGACCTAAGCTAGTGGTAACGTATAGCAGCAGCAACCGCCCACCTCGGACAATACTTACGAAATCAAAGACAGGCCCAATCAGTTATAGAGTAAGAGATATAATATCGAAGAAGAATGTCTGTTAAGAGGAGCTAACTCGGGTTAGTCTGGAATGACTCTTGTTTTAGTCATTTTAATTATTACTTGAAGGTCAAGGCCATCCATCATTGTTTTCTTACTTCATTCCAGTATCGTTCACCAAACCAACTGTAACACCCTGCATTTTATGACAATTAAATATTTAAATAGTAGATATGTGTATGTATATGCATGGACATACATATTTAAAAGAAATATAAAATAATGATAATATATGATTGCATGTAATAAATACATGCATTGAAAAAGAAGAAAAGATTAATGCAAATAAAAATGCAACGCATACGTTAAAAGAAAGAAAGATTTGGTTGCAGGTAGTATAAATATGTTGCAAGCAATGATTTACAAATATTATGCATGGATAATAAAAGAAAAATGATAGAAAAATATGCACGCAAAGTTATAAGGTTACATGCAATAGTTTACATGAAAAAGAGGAATAAGAAAAGAACATTGACCGTTATTGTTCTAAGCCTTGTTATCAAAAGCCTTAGTAGCCCAGTTGGTTAGAACATGTGGCTTTTATACAAGAGGTGCAGAGTTCGATCCTTGCCGCTGTCATATTTTTGTTTTAAGGGAATAGCTAAAATAACACATGTTCATAAGAGAAAATATGTATAAACGCACATATAAGGAAAAGTATACATATAAGGAAATATAGAAAAATATATGTAAATATGTATATGAGAATATATGTTTATTTGTGCAAATATATATATACACAAGAGAAAAGTTCAAAAAAGGCTGCAATCAAAGAAATATGGTAAGAACTAATAAACGGCATAACACCTTTTGAATTTTGAAATCGAAATAAAAGTTGTGCGTATAATAGGCATTAGAAGTTTTGTATACATATAAGGAGATAATATGTAAATATAATGTTTAAATAAATTCCAGATATTCAAACATTCAAAAAAAAACTTCTACGCCAAAGCAGCTCGCGGGACCCACGGAAGGGGGGAGGGGGGACGACCCACCCATATGTGGGTCGACCCACCCCAAATCCGGGAAGATTCATCAATGAATCTAGACTGTCTTCTGAACCAAGTTCGATGCTAACTCAGCGTTGTGTGTACGATAAGATCCTGAACACCTATAAATAGGCTAGTAGAGCCTAGCCTAAATCTCACAATTTCTGAGAAGCCGCCTAAGCTCTGCCATTCTTATTCCTCCTCAAATATCTTCAGAAAAATAAGATAATTAGTTTAGGAAAATTCTGATTCAAGACCTGGAGGAAAAGAATTAATACTAATAAAGAAGGTGTTCATAATCATATTTGAAGTAAGGTAAATTCTTGGATCTGGTCTATTCAATTTTCTCCTCTTTCTTCCCTTTTTATTTTAGTAAAAATTGTGGATCCATGGTTGTTAGATTCTAAATCCAGTTAGGAGAACCATGGAATGCTAGATTTGGACGAGGTTCTGGAATTAGAAAGTAATTAGGTGAGTGAATTTTAGTTATATCATTTTTGATAATGGTATATTACCGTTTTACATTCCCCGTTGTTATGCAATGTAAATCTGCTAGAATGATTAAAGTGTTGAAACGTTGATATGACATGTTGAAATATTAATATGTTAAAATATTAATATGTTGGAATATTCATATATTGAAATGTAAACCCATCAAAATATGTGTAACAATTACTGTTGTATGCATGCATACTTGTGACATATTATGTACTTGAACCCTTGACTATAATAATTGTGATAATTACATGTTAAATCGCTAGAATGGAATAATCACATGATTTTATTATTACATGTTGTCATTGTAAAAAAATGATGTTAATTGCATGTTAGGAAGAACATGCGACATGATAATAAAATAATGGACTTAATATGATATTAAGTATGACATGTAAAATATATATTACAATAAAACTTGAAAGAATGAACATTCCTAAATTTACAGTAAATAGAAAACTATAACTGCGCCTAGACATGAGGTTAAATTCAACTTGTGGTAGAAGTCTTCCTGGAACCGCCCAACAAATCAGCATCCACAAGTTGTTAATTTAATATGAGGGGCCTAGTGCGTAAATATACACGTAACGGTGCTAAGACATGAGGTTAAATTCAACTTTTGGTAGAAGTTTGCCGGGAACAATCTGGCAAATCCAGCATCCACAAGTTGTTAATTTAATCTAAGAGGTCTAGCGCATAAACATATATATGAATATATATATATATAAAGATGGAAATAAATGGCATTAATTGTAATTAATGGAATTAATTGGAAGTAACAACAATAAAAAGGATTGAAATGAATGGGGAATGATAATAACCTATTATAAATTGATTACATTAATGAGAATGTTATATAATAGGTAGGTTTGTCATAGGGACAAGTGAAATTATAACTTAGGTTATAATAAACGGTAAAGAAAATGGAACAACTTATGTAATGAGATAAGTTGTACTTAATTGTAAATTAAGTTATCTATAAGAACAAGAATATGAAATCTGCTGATAAGGACAACATAAGTTACATTAATGGAAAGGAAACTTATTAGTGAACTTAGTTAAGAGAAATAAGTTAATAAGTAAACAACAACAAGTTGTAGTGACAGTATAAGATGGAATTATGATTTAATAAGAAAGAATGAGGCAAACTTATGAAATGAAATAAGTTATATTTAATCATGAATGATAAGTGACATGTTAAACAGAAAACATGTGAATTAAGATATACTTAATAATTAAGTAGAACATGTTATTGAAACTATGAAATTGGACAATGAATAATATAATGAGATTGTAGATTACATACCTTGAATTACAATCTAGAAAATAACATGTTGTGGGCTTATTAATAAACTTAAATGGGTTAAGTTATATGACTGAAATTAATAAACAAGAGGGGTCCATTCCTTAGAGATATAAGGGGCTCGGAAAGAACTTGGTAGCTTGAATAAGAAGTTAATATGATTTGAAATAACCAAGTTAAAAGGAAACCTGATGAGGTTGAGCAAGACATAATTGAACGTTTAGACATAGGGTCTAATAACATATTAAAGTAAGGCGCTTGGACCAGTCCGCACGTTTGAGGATGAATACCCCCAACGGGGTAGATCATCGTGGTGTCATAAGACACGAGGGGAGCGCATGTACATCTGATTATTCTGTTAGCTCCGAAGGACTGGAAGGGGAAGCACGCGGCTTCCTGAGACGTGGAAGGTGCTCCTAGTAGTCCTCTATGCGATGGCAGATGTTTAGGCTCTGCTCGCAGAGGTTGGGTCTGTGCGTTACTACCCGGTGAGTATGCCTTGACTGCAAAAGTAGCTTTGCAGTCAGAATGCTTTGGCAAGATGACACTAGGGTGATTCTGTGATCGCCTCAATGAGAGGCGGGTCAGGAACAAACAAGGATAGTAGATCATCGTGCACACGTCATCGGCAGCCAGTGGGATGTGAAAAGACTACAGCTAAGCCCAAGACGCCATCAACCTTTCACTATCGAGGCACGATAGATGAGGAGAGATGCCAACTGGATGTTTAGATTGTTTGTTAGGGGTAAGTTCTTAGCTCTTGTAGTCTTTACTAGTTGAGGGAGGAGACGAGGTGGGGCCACAGCCACCATGAAAAACAGACCCCACGTAATATTTGTATTTTGAGGCCCCTAAAGGCGGGCCTGTACAGATATGGAAAAGCTCCTGACCGAGTTCCTTGTTTCTTGTACAACCCTGCCACATGACTCAGTGCACAGTAGAGGTTATGTGCAGTTAAGGCATCGAGTACGACTGACAATATGTACATGGGAAAGTCTAGATACATGCATGTCTGCTCTGGGTGGTGTATCGTAGACTCGTGGGGCATTACTCTGTGATGGAATCTAATTTGATCGAAGGTGGCAGTCCATACGCTTACGTAGCATAGTAATGGCAGATATACACAGAACGTAACTTTGTTATATAGAGATCCATACGTCACTCTGGCATAGGATGAGGGACTGCGTACATTTCTATGGCATTACGGTGGAGACCGTGCGAGTGGGGTACCATGGGGTGTACCTCAATATTTGGGGCAACTACATATATACTATATTAGGTTAATCCACAGGAAAATAGATGGGTACGACGTATGTGTAAGCCTTAAGTGTTGTTAACCCAAGTAACATAATAAATAAGAAAATGTAACTGAACGGTATATGTAGGATTATCCAAAATGCATAGTTTAAATCCAGTCACCAGAACTTGTGTTCTGACCCCCTCCTCATAACATACTTGCAGGTTAGATTTGTGGCAGAGATATGATAGCTTTGGATAATAGTTAGGCAGTATTATTAATACGGTAAGGCTATATTTTGATTACATTATATTTTATCCATTCTGTTGTGAGATGTTTTTCTGAGATCTGATATATTTTATATCTCTGTCTTTTCTGTAGGGTACCAGAGCAAACCAGCACAAGTTTCGATAGATTAGAATTTAGAGGAAAAAAATCGGTCTGTCGGAATTCGGGTTATTACATCTGGTATCATAGCCTAGGTTTAGGATTTCTGTATAGATAATGAGTGAACACATTTGTATTTTTAAAATATAAATATTATATATATATATATACACTCCTAGATCCATAGAGGAACCCATTAAATAGAAAGAGTATAATATGGTAAGAATCGGAGTGTCTGTTTTGTACACTAAAGGAATGAATATGGAAACCTGATACCCATAGGTAATTTGGGTAGAAAGTGTACAATGTACTTTGTATCGAAGGAAGGTGAATCCTATATGTTAGTATTTCGGGTTAGTGGGTTTGGCGGTAAAATCTTACAAATTGGAAAAGGTTAAAAAGAGATAAATGGATTAGGAATATATATAGTTGAGGGAATTGACTTTGTGGGAGTGTCTAGGAAATCCTAGTTAAGATTGGTATGACGACCGCCCATAACCACTGCACAAAACAAGAGGAATAATGCACTGAAAGGTGTGCCCCGCAACTATAGACGATCATCAAAGTAGGTAAACAATATCAGAACTTGTCGTAAACTCACAGTGCAAGGATAAAATATAATAGAACATATAAAACAGGTAGTGATAGTGAAGCAAAAAACACTAAACTTTCATGACCACCAGAAAGTATTTCCCATACACGTGGATAAAAACAATAGTGTTTGTACAATTTGCCTCACTACAACACTCAGGGAAATAACAAACAGCGAAAATCAAATTATTAGATAGTAATAAAGATAGTACGCTAGCCTCCTGCTCGCCATCGATCAGCACCACCGTTCCCACTAAGGAATCACCTATCACCTGCTACTTAGTCTTCCCATACAACAATCGGATGAACAACCCAAGTTAATAAGAGGGAAACATTAAACCTTGATTCATACAATAATCTTAGTGAGCGATAAAACAACAAAAAACTTCACCAATAAAGTGTATGAGAATGGGTAAATAACGAACTAATTTACCCAGCTCTAGAGAAGAACTTACACTTTCCTTCCCCACAACATGACAGTGATTGCCTTTACAATCCATACACCAAAAGGGATAACAATTCAGCCATGGCAACCAGAACAACCATTCAGACATAGCAATAGCAACTCAATCACGATCACAACATACATTCAAACGTCCATGACTGACTCTGGCTATCACCGTCAACCTTGCTTTAGAACCCTTGTTATCGTATGACTGGCTAACAATTTGTCGTCAATTGTCAAGGACCACACACGACGCCCCGGTTCTAGCAAAACTCCACACGTTATATGTAACACATGCTACACGCTATACTCAACACGTGTCTAGGCCATACACGACGCCCAAGGCACTCGACTTACAATTGGTCTTCAATTGTACCTCTGCTTTGAGTCCGCTAGAACCTACGACAACGATAATTCCTCGGCCTTCGTCTCTCTAGACGTTATCAATTACGACTATTAATTTGCTCAGAACACTTTAGAGCTATCACTTCACACGAACTCAATACATCCTTGAGTTGTCTCCCCGTTTGTTGCATACAATGAACAACAAACACTTTTCAACACTTCCAAACTTCCCAATTGAATTCACATTGAAGTCACATCATCACCGGAAATGTCCGACCAGAAATAGCCGACCCGAAATGGAAAAATTGGCTGACCAGAATAGATCGACCCAACTTTGGTCCGACCCAACTTATGTCCGACCCAACTTTGGTCCGACCCAACTTTAGTCCGACCTAACTTTGGTCCGACCTAACTTTAGTCCGACCTAACTTCTCCTGACTAGGCCGACCCACCTTTGAATGACTAGGCCGACACATCTATGAATGACTAGGATGACCCACATTTTCTAACTAGGCCGAGCCACTACTTTCGACTAGGCCAACCCAACTTATGTCGATCCAACCTATGGCCGATCCAACTTATGGCCGATCCAAAACCTACATATTGCAGTTCACCTTCGATTTCGACCGAAACTTTGCCAAATGATAAATCCGATGAAACTAACTCATCCAATTCATCAAAAAGGATTACAAGCATGTTATGAAATAACCAATATCATCAATATGACAATTTTATCAAGGATAATGTCAAATTCACCAAAATTGCCACAAATATGCATATAAATAAAAACCATGGATCTAACTTGCACATTCGTATGAAATATAATAGAAATTACCTATTTAAACTTGCTAAATCAGATCCTTGGGTAATTTATATGAAAATGGACTTAATATAGCATAGATCTATGGGAAAATGATTGCATATGATGAAAACATAATTAAACACTCATACACTTCATTGAATCCACGTGAGAGATGTAAATCACCCACTAATTCTTCAAAGCAAGCTAAAATTGATGAAATAAGAATCCGGACAGCAAGCACCTCGCACAAACACTTTGGTCCGATGAATCCTTGCCTCAATTGATGTAGATCTAGCCTCTAATGGTGTAGATCTATTATTTCCCTCTTTGGATTTGGATTTTTAATGGTAGAAAGGTGTTAGAGGAAGGAGCACAAGGCCACCAAACGAGGAAATGAAAAACTAAACTATTTTCCATATCCCTCACCCCTTATTTATACCCTCCCATCAGCCCATTAATGGGCCTCTCCAATTCAGCCCAATATGGCTTACCAAACTTGGACAACCAACTGGAAAACCTTAAAACAACGATTTCTCCCAAACCGCTGAACCAAATTTTTAATGTAACCACTCTACGGAAAGGCAATCATCAATTCCTTTCCAATGGAATAGGTCTCACCCTCTAATTCGACCTGAGTCAAATGTTATACCCTGTACAAGGCTGACCGGGGGAAAATGGTCATAAACAAAATTAGTAAAAATTATGGACATGTCTCACATCCCCATAAGCAACATATTAAAAGATGAGAATGATCCAACCCTCAAGGAATAAAATAAAAATATTTTACGATCTTCTGATACGTAAAATGCAGGCTGTTACATTCTCCCTCCCTCCACCCCCCCCCCCCCCCCCCCCGTAACCTTAAGAATTTCACCCGCGAAATTCCAAGCAAACACAAGCAATCACAACGATTCTACATGGCTATCATCCATGAGAAGCCAATTCTATCATCCAAACTAGCAACCATCAAGCCACACATCCATAGCCTTATCCTAGCACGTGGAATTCTATAAAATAACAACAATGATAACAACAAAATCAACAAGTAATAATGATGGCGCGATATCAATGGGTCATACGGATGAAGAGTTTTGGATGGGTCGTCTTTATACTCTCCCCCGTCTCCCACGTAACGTCATCGCCATCCCCACCCCATTATAACTTAACTAAATTAAATGTCTTTCTCTAAGCTGTTTCGTGTCTCTCCATAACATGAAGCGGCTTACGAGATTTCATAACTACAAACTCAGCTATAAGGTTGACGTACTACTTCGGAGGTACTACCACATCCGGACCATGCGAATATTTTGTAGGAATAATACACGAAAAGCGTTATGCACACACGACATCTTCTCGAGTAATTCTAATCTATATGCAAGCTTTCCAATTCGCCCGACTATCGTAAACGGTCCAACAAACCGTAGCACTTAAGCCACCCACCACAGCGTTTAGAAGCGCTACTGAAAACTCCTCCAACTTGACCGAACGGCTAGAATATCCAACCGACCGACCCACTTGGACCCGAATGGCCCTTGTCTTCCAACCCGGCCGACCCGACCAGCTTTATCCAACCTAGATCCTCCTGACCCGGTTATGTCCGACCCGACCTGATGCCTTCACACAGTTCCATCCCGGCAGACCCAATGGACAACCGACCTGATCAGAATGGACTGACCCGATCCACTTGCTTCTTCAATCAAACATGAACTTCAACCCGACCGACCCGGTCGCGACCAACCGTCCCGATAGGACCGACTAAGTATGGACTGACCCGACCCAAAAATTTGACCGATCCTTTTCCTGGCTTGGTTCTGGGTAGTCCATCGGTAAAATCCATCGATATCAGGAATAACTAATCGCCCTTGCTTTCGAAGCCAACCTTCTCGATCGACTTCGAACTCTTTATCTTCTGGTTCTAGTCACTGGATAAACTCGACAAGCTATGCATCTTGCTTTTGGCTCTCACCAATCCTTTCGATAAGAGTAGGTCTTATCGACAAGCTTGCCAACATTTCAGGTTCCAACTCACACTTTGGCCTGAACTCAAACCTTGCCAAATACTCAAGGCTCTTCCATTTTGAAAACATTGCTCCCAAACTTACGTGTCTTCGACTCAATGCATCTGCAACTGTGTTACCTTTGCCAGGACTATAGGCTATATCAAAATCATACGATGCCAAAACTCTAGCCACCGTTGTTGCCGAAGATTAAAATCCTTTTGGGAGAAAAGATACTTCAATGACTTGTGATCTGTAAACAACTCGAATCGAACTCCCAACAGGTAATGTCTCCACATCTTCAGAGCAAACACAATTGACACCAACTCCAAATCATGAGTTGGATAATTCCTTTCATGCAGCTTCAGCTGTCGACTCGCGTAAGCCACAACCTTATCCTTTTGCATCAGCACTGCTCCAAGTCCAGTACCACATGCATCGGTGTATACCACCATCTCTTCATTCCTACTCGGAATGGTCAACACAGGAGCACTCGTCAATCTCTCCTTCAGTATTCCGAACGCTTGTTCACACTTCGCATCCCATGTGAACACTTGGTTCTTCTTCATTAATCCTATCAACGGTGCAGCTATCTTGGAGAAATCCTTGATAAATCGTCGATAATATCCTGCCAACCCAAGGAAACTTTAAACATCCATCGAATTCTTAGGTCTATCCCAGTCCTGGATTGCTGCCACTTTAGCGGGGTCAACCGTTATCCCTTTTCCAGAAACTACATGGCCGAAGAATCTCACTTCATCCTTCCAAAAGTGATACTTCGAGAACTTAGATTTCAACCGATGCTTTCTCAAGATCTCTAACACAACTCTCAAGTGTGTCTTGTGTTCTTCCTCATTCCTGGAGTAAACCAGAATATCATCCATGAACACAAGCATGAACTTGCTCAACTGGTCTTTGAAAACTCTATTCGTAAGATCCACAAAATATGCTGGCACGTTAGTCAACCTGAATGGCATTACTAACCATTCGAAGAACCCGGACGGTGTACTAAAAGCAGTCTTTGGCATGTTATCCTTAGCCACCATCAACTGGTGAAATCCCGTTGCCAGATCCATCTGAGAAAACACTTTGGCTTCGGGAAGCTGATCGAACAAGTCATCAATCCTTGGCAACATATACTTGTTCTTCTTAGTCACTTTGTTCAGTTCGCGATAGTCCACACACAATCTTAACGAGCCATCTGCCTTGGTTGCAAACACGACCGGTCCACCCCATTCGAAAACACTTCTCCGAATGAACCCCTTTCTTAGAAGGTCTCGAACTTGCACCTCCAATTCTCGTTGTTCCTTAGGCATTATCCTCCTAAGAGGCATAACGATTGGTCTAACACCCATGACCGAATCAATCCTAAACTCAATCTCACAATGCGGCGGCAATCCTTTGACCTCGTCAAAGACATCCTCATACTCATTAGCGATCAACACAGATGACAAGTCTTCTTGTGGAATCACAAGCGAATATAGATAGCTAACGAAGACACCTTCTTCGTGCTTACACTTTATCAACACCTTTCGCCCTTCCACATCCCCGACTCTCACCTCTAGATTTTCACAATTCACCCTTGCCGCATACCTCTTGAGCCAATCTATGCCCAAGATGATCCCAAACCCAGCGAAGTTACAACTAAGCAACAACTCGTAAATGAGCATCCTTGATCAAACGATACAAGATCCACAAAGTATGCAAAGAGCAGATGAACCCATACTAGATTAGGTACAATTAAAGATCTATTACAACATCAAGTTCCGAACCCATTCAACATACAATCTTATTATAGGTAAAAGAAGACGATTCTCTAGTACCAAATAGAACTCAAACAACTTCACTGGCTGGAAGTATATTCAGACAATAACTTCTCCTAGTTCTCATCAGGAATACAATAGGAAATTGGAATAGCTTCCACAACACATGCTTCCTTTGATTGCTTATTCTTTGGAAGGTCCGGACAGTCTTTCTTCTTATGTCCAGGCTTACCACATTCAAAGCACTTCCTTTCGGTTTTCGGCTTCTTACAATCCTTGGCAAAATGACCCTCCAATTGACAATTAAAGCAAGTGAAATTCTTCTTAAATTTCTTCTTATTAACACTGGGGCTAATAAAGGTTTCTTCATCCATAGGAGAATATTCCCTCTGTCGCTTAGCAGAATCCCTTCTGGGTACTTGCGTAGGAACACCACGCTCTACCGACGTTTCTGGAACGAGCATCCTTAACATGGCTACGACCATCATGGCCGCTCCAAACATAAGTAGATATTCCGGTGCAACAACTAAAGCTTCCAATTGGCTTCTTCCATCTCCTACTCTTCCAATCTCAGGCTCACTCCTAGAGGTATGACGACTCATTTTAAATCTAAAATAGAATGATTAGTCCACTTACAAGATAAACTGCTAAAGGAAAACAACCGCTACTACTATATATGCTAATATATACTGTAAACATCCAACTGAAATCTACAAGTACGTCTCTTAGACGTAATTACGTCTTCGAACTTTGGCCACAATCGTTGACTAGAGCTCTGATACCAAATGTGACGACTGCCCATAACCCCTTCTCTAAACAAGAGGAATAATGCACTGAAAGGTGTGCCGGGCAGCTATGGACGATCATCAAAGTAGGTAAACAATATTGGAACCTATCGTAAACTCACAGCACCAGGATAAAATATAATAGAACATATACAACAGGTAGTGATAGTGGAGCAGAAAACACTAAACTTTCATGACCACTAGAAAGAATTTCCCATACACGTGGATAAAAACAATAATGTTTGTACAATTTGTCTCACTACAACACTCAGGGAAATAGCAAACAACGAAAAACAAATTATTAGATAGTAATAAAGATAGTATGCTAGCCTCCTGCTCACCATCGATCAGCATCACCGTTCCCACTAAGGCATCACCTGTCACCTGCTACTTAGTCTGCTCATCCAATAATCGGATGAACAACCCAAGGTAATAAGAGGGAAACATAAAACCTTGAGTCAGACAACAGTCTTAGTGAGCGATAAAACAACAACAAACTTCACCAATAAAGTATATGAGAATGGGTAAATAAACGAACTAATTTACCCAGCACCAGAGAAGAACTTACGCCTGCCTTCCCCACAACATGACAGTGATAGCCTTTACGATCCATACACCAAAAGGGATAACAATTCAGCCATGGCAGCAAGAACAACCATTCAAACATAGCAATAGCAACTCAATCATGATCACAACATGCATTTAAACGTCCATGACTGACTCTGGCTATCACTGCCAACCTTGCTTTAGAACCCTCGTTAACGTGTGACTAGATAACAATTTGCCGTCAATTATCAAGGACCACACACGACGCCCCGGTTCTAGCAAAACTCCACACGCTATACTCAACACGTGCTACACGCTATACTCAACACGTGCTGCACGCTATACTCAACATGTGTCTAGGCCATACACGACGCCCAAGGCACTCGACCTACAATTGGTCTTCAATTGTACCTCTGCTTTGAGTCCACTAGAACTTATGACAACGATAATTCCTCGGCCTTCGTCTCTCTAGTCGTTATCAGTTACGACTATTAATTAGCTCAGAACACTTTAGACCTATCACTTCACGTGAACTCAATACATCGTTGAGTTGTCTCCCTATTTGTTGCATACAATGAACAACAAACACTTTTCAACACTTCCAAACTTCCCAATTGAATTCACTTTGAAGTCACGTCATCACCGGAAATGTCTGACCAGAAATAGCCGACCCGAAATGGCAAAAATGGATGACCAGAAATGGCTGACCAGAATAGGCCGACCTAACTTTGGTCCGACCCAACTTATGTCCGACCCAACTTTGGTCCAACCCAACTTTATTCCGACCCAACGTTGGCCCGACCTAACTTTAGTCCGACCCAACTTCTCCTGACTAGGCTGACCCACCTTTGAATGACTAGGCCGACCCACCTCTGAATGACTTGGCCGACCCACTTTTCCTGACTAGGCCGACCCACTTCTTCCGATTAGGCCGACCCAACTTATAGCCGATCCAACCTATGGCCGATCCAAATTATGGCCGATCCAACTTATGGCCAATCCAAAAACCTGCATATTGCAATTCAACTCCGATTTCGACCAAAACTTCGCCAAATGATAAATCTAACGAAACTAACTCATCCAATTCATCAAAAAGGATTACAAGCATGTTATGAAATCAACAATATCATCAATATGATAATTCTATCAAGGATAATGTCAAATTCACCAAAATCACCACAAATATGCACATGAACAAAAACCCATGGACCTAACTTGCACATTTGTAAGAAATATAATAGAAATTACCTATCTAAACTTGCTAAATCAGATCCTAGGGTGATTTATATGAAAATGGACTTAATATGGTATAGATCTATGGGAAAATGATTGAATATGATGAAAAACATAATCAAACACTCATACACTTCATTGAATCCATGTCAGAGATGTAAATCACTCATTGATTCTCCAAAACAAGCTAAAATTGATGAAATAAGAATCCGGACAGCAAGCACCTCGCACCAAACACTTTGATTCGATGAATCCTTGCCTCAATTGATGTAGATCTAGCCTCCAGTGGTGTAGATCTATGATTTCCCTCCTTGAATTTGAATTTTTAATGGTGGAAAGGTGTTAGAGGAAGAAGGAGCACAAGGCCACCAAATGAGGAAATGAAAAACTAAACTATTTTCCATATCCTTCGCCCCCTATTTATATCCTCCCATCAGCCCACTAATGGGCCTCTCCAATTCAGCCCATTATGGCTTATCAAACCTGGACAGCCAACTGAAAAACCTTAAAACAACGATTTCTCCCAAACTGATGAACTAAATCTTTAATGTAACCAATCTACGAAAAGGCAATCATCAATTCCTTTCCAATGGCACAAGTCTCACCCTCTAATTTGACCTGAGTCAAAAGTTATGCCCTGTACAAGGCTGACAGGGGTAAAATGGTCACAAACGAAATCAGTAAAAATTATGGACATGTCTCACATCCCCATAAGCAACATATTAAAAGATGAGAATGATCCAACCCTCAGGGAATAAAACAAAAATATTTTACGATCTTCTGATATGTAAAATGCACGCTGTTACAATTGGAAACCCACTTTGAGTCTAACCCCATTGTTAACATTTAAGAACTTGAAATTTTAAAAGTTTTGGGAAAATGGTTTATGGTGTTTTCAAGTTTAGATCATAAAAGTTGTAGTTTTAAAATATGTTAAGAACATATTCGAAAAGTACACATATTGGGTTTTAAAGTAAAATGTGGTATATTTTAGAAGTAGTGTTTCTTATGAAAATTTTGTCTAAAATAAAATTCACTCGGAAAAAGGTGCATATTATAGGGCATGCATAGCTCACTAGTTTTCTTTTTATATTGCATTTTGTTAAAAATTCTTAGTAAAGAAAGTTTGGAAATCTCTATTCTTCTGACAATCATTTTTGATAAATTGTTTTAAAAGAGAAAATTCTGTTGGTTGGACAAAATAAGTTGTAGAAATTAAGAATAAAGTAGATGTTTGCACCTTGTAGTAAGAAACTAAACCAACCTCATAAGCATGAACAAGTCATAAACCTGATTGAGAAATAGTTGTCCTTACCTACTCCAGTTTTTGCGATTTGAAAAAAAGAATTGATTTACATTTTTTTAAGATGACATGTTTTCGTGGTTTGGAAAAAGTAAGTTTTCATGAGGAAAAAATAAAGTTTTGATTATTTTTTAGGCTTTTGGAAGAAAAAAATGAAGTGATAAGGCCAAATTGTGTTTTAAAAAAGATGGAGTAGGCAAGGATTAGTGCCAAGGAAAGACGGGAAAAGTTTTGACGCTATGAAGTAGATAGCAAGAACTATCTTGTCGTGGAATAATAGCAAGTTCCCGTAGAATGCGTAAGCATTGAAAAGCCTAGGGTGTTGCTAAAAATTTCTATTATATTAGTACACAGCAAGGACAAGTGGTGACTACTAGACAATAGAAGGGGACATAGTCCTGAGATTCTTGGCCCTTAGTAGTAGCGCCGTATATAGCGTCTATTTTCAAGTTTTATTTGAAGGACTAGAAGGATTATTTGAAACTGAACTTATATCAGAGGATTAAGTTAAATAAGCTAAGAAAAGAGTAATGGCATAACTAAAAAGGAAACAACAAATTCAGTAAAGCAACAAACATGACAGTTAAAGAAATGGAAAATTTTGAGAAAAGATGGATAAGAATAAAAAAATTCCAAGATAAGATGAAAAAGAAAATCAGTAACAAAGAAAATTTTCTTATGTGGGAAGTGCTTGGATAGGAAAATAGGGAATATTAATAAGTAGTTTCATAAAATCCAAGTACACATGGAAAAAGGTTGAAAAAGAAAAACGAAAGATGTGAAAATTTCCATTTTCCACCTTTTTATAACAAAAGAAATCGAACTTAGAAAATTAGAATTTTCTGAAATTCAAAAAATAAAGTTGGTTGGTAGGATGTTGGATGCAACAATTGGATGAACTGCGCTCTTGTTATGCAAGAGTGTAGGAAAATTTGTGACACGACCCAACCTTCCCCGTAAAGGAAAGCCCGGATTGAGTTGAGAACACGACAAATCAGAACACAAACAGAAGAACATTTCATTGCTTATTACAACAATTTACATTAGAGTTAAAGAATATACAGAGTATGAACAAATAATATACATTTGATAAATATCAGAGATTTACAAATTACAATGCAGCAGAAAATAATACAAAACACAACTGAAAGAGATACACTGATACAGAGCTTTTCGAATATCATTCCAGCTGTAAACCAGAATCCTGTGAATATAAATCTACAAAACCAAAACTACTAGCTGCCCGTGTGGAAAATAGGGGCACCCAGAGTTTAGGTTAAAACAATAAACTCCAGGCCAGTCATGTGACTGGTGTGAGAACTAAAACAGTTATTTAACACTTTTACTTTAAAAGTAAATCAAGGGACCACGCCATATAACACGGAACGGGTTTCCTCCCAAGAATATTAGTGCATAAAACAAACAGCGCAATGCTTTTTGGAAAAATGAAGCTATTATAAGACCCAGGTCCCGTCACACAATGCAACGCAAGCCGGAGGATAGGGTTTTCCCTTATAACAGCCAAATATGCTTGGTACGTTTAAAACAAATCATTTGATACTATTATAAGTGCATAGTGTATAAAATCACTTCAAATATAAATGTATCAATCATAGACGGCATAGTATCCCATGCAACTATGTTGCCATATAGGTTTACAATCAAAACCAGAATGTCGTATTGGAAATTGGATTTCCGTCATGAGTGAAGCAAGGGATGTACTCCTCGCCGGCTTCGATACACTCTAGCAAATGCCTCAGGGTCACACAAAGCGATCCCTTGGATCCTCCAAGACCGACCTACACATAGCGGATTGGCAATACCTGAACACATGTTTCCCGGTCCTATAGGACCTATCCATCAGCTCCGTAGAGACCGATATATCCAAGGCGCCTCGCAATCCAACAACCACATAGGTAAAAATATAAAAATGTTTAGGCTTGCAAAACCCTGACACCACCTATAGCTAGAAAGAAATGTCATGTCCTCCTTGGGTCCCTTATCCCGTTTTTGACTCATACCGAGGTGTGAGGCTCGCGAATTAACGCTATACACAAAGCTATGCCATTTAAGGTCGTGCTTTGATCTTCAACCACAAGACTCTGCTTTTCAATAGAAGCCTTGATCATTTGCCACTCAGGCAATTCACGCCATGCGACTGATGTCTATCGATATATAATCTCTAATCTCGTATGTCTCAAAGAAGGGCATTAAGCAAGAGAATAAATTATCCGCCGCCAATCAGATATATATTTAATAGAGATCAATCAACACAAAATAAAATCCAATGTCAGACACACAGTCCATTTACAAGTTCGTTCTGGGTCTGAATGAAACCGGAGGCACCTTATTCCTCGTCTGATATGTCCAATACAGGAGATGTCCTCGCATATCCAGTCGATTTCCTAGTACATCTGGACGATCACCACTTATTACCTTGTCTTGGGTGTACAGCCAAATCAAGACATCAATAATCATCCAAACGATGTGAAGACCTTCGGTCTTCAACCACCGGCTTCATAGTCGACTTATCGTCGAATCAGTTATTCAGAATGGGTATGAACCCGACCTTTCCGAATAACCCGCGTATATAATAAACAAGTGTAATAAAAACACAACATACGCCTCATTCCAATTCAGAATATTCTTTTATTCAAATATTCACATTCTTAGGGATATGTTCCCATTAATTTTATCAAAGATAAATTCTTAAAATTTATTGTAACGTCCCGCATTTTTAACGGTTTGTATTTTAATATTTAAATCGGTTTAAATATGGAAATCATAATATAAGTGGATTTATATATTAATTAAAACGAAGTTGAACGTATCAAAATATATATTAAATATAATCGAGCTCATAATGACGCTGTAGTTCGTAATTTAACGTTTCGAACTTCAACTGAGCGTACAGGATCCGTTACAAGTCGGATTTCCTCGAAACAAGAAACGTTCGAATCTGTTGTACTATATCTTTCTAATGGAAGTGAAAAATTGAGATTTCGAATTATATATTGCAAGTTATTTTTATTTTTGTCCATAGCAGCCTGTAGAACGTTGTTTTAGAATTTTGGATCAGATACTCTTTATATATAAAAGAACAACCTACCTATTTAAAAGGCATATCTGGAAGAAAATTTGAGATAAATATAATGACATATATGGTTAACTTTGAAATGCATATCTAGGGGTACTGTTTAACCAAATAGAATTACCTTACATCATAACATATTTTTATTTGTACCAAATGAAATAAAAAGGGAGTGTACAGTTATATGTAAAAGGGAAGTTTTCTAAAGGAGACGTGTTACTTTTGTGTGCATCTGTCCAAATGCAAGAATGTACCGCCTGGTGGAGCATATAACAAAAGTAGGTAGGTAGAATTATAGTAATTAAGGTGGATGCTCCCATAATTAAGGAGATGGGGACAAGATGATGATTAAACCGACGCAAATACACAAGTGGATAAAGTAGTAGACGTAATGTGGTGGTTGCAAATCAAACAAAATAGTTAGTACATATATATAGTAATAAAACTTCATTCCTTCATGTTTAAGCATTCTTCTACCCTAAGCTTTGTAGAGTACTGCCTAACATGTGTTGCTAACATTCTAGCATGAGTGGTCACCATTCCCGCAGATCACCTATTAACCCTATTATCAGCATTTTAACGCAACTGCTAGAAGTAAGCCTATACATTAGGTTAGTCTGCACGTCCCTATACCTTCACAAGAAATAAACCAATTATATATACATACTAGGTACCTACCCTGTTCTCCGCCATACCTCTACAAGCTATGTTCTAATACTTCATTCGAAAGTAAAGCAACCTGAAATGAATAATCAAATCAGTGCCATAACCTAATCTACTACTCCATCATGCCCTATTACTTCATTATGAAGATTCGGCCATCTATAAAGATAGCTAAGATATTACCATGAGCTTCAGCAAGTTTCAAACCAAAATATAATGGTCTCAGTAAATCTAAAACAAACAACTGAATTTCTTACAAAAGAATATAACGCTGGAGCGGTTCGCATGTTAAGGGAATGGTCACGAACTGGAGCGAGATAATTAATTCCGGGAGAGAGAGGGGCATACTGTGTGGAGTCCAAACTTGCTTGCAAAGGAGATCTAGCGGTTTCGTATACACTAGCATAGGTTATAGCGAAGTGAATGGGCGTGATACTCTACAGTGTGAAGGAGGGGGTTCCACGCGAGGCATGTCGGTACAAATGCTTTGATGCAGGCTTGTATTTTGGAGCGGAAGGCTTGAAGCTGCATTTAAAATGAAGAGCCGTGTAAACATTTGGGAATAAGTGTAGTAAGAACAAGGGGAAGGTGATGTTTATGAGTGAAGTGGGAAAGTAGCAGGGTTCACGCAGATGTGGAAAGTCAGTTGCGTGGTGTGGTGCGTGTTAAATTGCTGGGAAGAAGATCAGTCACTGATGACCGTAACAAGGAGCAAAAGGGAAACTAGAGAGAAAATAAAAAGGGACAAGGAGGGAAGGCTCACGTGTAGAAACCGGTAGCAGGTAGAGAAAATATGTTGGCAAGTAAATGAAAGACGGAATAGCACTTGGGTGCAAGTGGGAACAAGTGAAGGATTTTTAACATGTACATGAGGACGTGCGGGCATTTTGGTGGTGTACGGAAAACCCAATAGGGAGTTTGGACGTGGAAATACATGATGGAAGAAGGTCGTGATGTTTTTGGGTTACAGGAGTTTTAGTTGTGGAACTTTGAGAGGGCGTGTATGAATGGAGTGTGCTCGTCGGGAAGTGGTGCGCTGAAATGGTGATGAGTACAACACTGATGGTAAAGAAATGATCGAACGGATCGCGACCGGATCCGCTAGAAGCATAACGACCGGTTCTACAGTATGGAACTGATTTCACGGAGAACGGAGCTATCGGAATTTCCTAATAAAATCAACAGACGCAAATCGTTATTTAACGGTTAATGCGCCAAGGTGAGTAAATTCACTGACCCTGCTATATTTTAAATTATTATAATTAGATTTTAATGGTTGAGTGCTGTGTGATGGTCGATTAGGTAGATTAAAATTAAAAGGTGTTGACTAACATCTGTGGATGAGGGAAACCGGTTGGAGGAATCCAACCGGATTCCTCGGTATTTATGTGTACTGTTTGTTTCATATGTATGCACTGTTTGAACCCAAATGACAGTAAAACCCCATGTGAATGTTGATGTTGAATGGGAATTCAAAATTTGTTTGATTTAATAAATAAACGATATCAATTTAGAAAGTGGTAACAGTCGACCGTAAACCCATCGTTTTGTTAAGAAGTTGATTGGCTGTAAGGCAAATCAACGAAGTTAATTATAAAAATAATATTTTTATAATTAAAGTGAAGTTTTAAATTTATAATAGAAGATCTATTATAAACCAGTATTTTAGAGTTCATGTTATAAAGTAAATAAAAACGATTGTTGACACTTAAATAAGTGTATAAAGTAGAAATTATCCTACGAATAAATATTTGGATAATTATTTTAAGTCAAACAATTTAGAAATATTATTAGATTAAATATATTAATCTAATGGTAATAAATAATTAAATCAGTAAACGAATTTATTGATGGAATGAAGTTGATTTAAATCAACTATTTAAGTGAAAAATGATTATTAGATTAAATGGGTCCTTGTAAAGAAGTTATAAATAGAACTGTGGAATGAAGTTAAAGCGAAGAGTTAATGTTTAAAATAAATAATCATAAACAACGAAGATTTCAAAGTATGAATATGGTGTTATAAAACCATATTCCAAAATAAAACCAGGAAATACGATTTAATGTATATTCTAAGTAATAAGGGATTGGAGTACAGACGTATATCTGTTCTAAGGTAAGAACGTCGTCGATCAAGGTCTGAGAGGTAAATAAAATACCCCAAGCAGAACGACTTCACTATTGTCGAGGAATGGTATCAGTTTGTAACAGAAAGGGACGTCGAGATTAGTTATAAAGTGGCATATAGCAGTGTATTGCAAGATTTGAACTATAGCGATAAAATAAACGCTGTTGACTAGGCTTAAGCGTGACTGTTATGTCAAGATTAGTTATAAAGGAGAATATTATAGTGTATGACAAGTTTTGAACTATAACGATAAATTAACGCTGTTAACCAAACTAAAGCGTGATTTTTATATATAGCAGCACTAACAGTTTAGTTTGAAATCCAGTTATTCGAAAGTAATAAGTAACGATGTTATAAGAAAATATAAGCATAAGTTTAGAAAAAGAAATTGGAGAATCGTGTTAGAAAACGATGGCAGCATTTCGATGTTCGAAATGTGATTAGAATTAAACCATTAGGAGTTGGAACTATAATTCGATGATATAGAATGTAATAAAGTAAATTATTTTTAGGAATTATAATCTGATAGGATAGTTAATATTAGGTTTAAACCGATAAATTATAATAGGATATATAATCAATATTTAGTTATAAACTTGATATTGATTTAACCAGAAGTGGATTTAGAAACAGAGATTCTAAAGTGGAATGGGAATATGAATTATGAAAGAGATTCCCGTAAACAAGATAACGGTATTTATTACTTGAATAATGAATTATTTGATAAAGGTGATCAGATTTCTATAATAGAAATGATATTCACATTTTAAAGTGAATAATGTTTTAAAGTGAACGCTTGGCAGATTAAAATGTTTAAAATGAAATTGGAAATATTTTTCCAAAATAGTTAGGATATATTATCCAAGTGTAGAAAATAAAGAACGTGAAAAGATTGGAAATATTCGAACGTTAATAACGTATATTTTCTGGAACGTAGGAGAATAAGAGTTTATAATAACTGGAAATGTTTTCCAATAAGTGCGAAAGGCTAAAATGGGGATTGAGAAATATCTAGTAAGATATGGGAATTCGAATAATAAAGTCGAATGTTAATTAAAAAGTTCCCATGATTGTGTGATACATTTGAATGAATGTTGTTTTTACTTCGTTAGTTAAATAACCTACTATCGAAGTGTTTTGACCATCCTTGTCAATACGGAGAGACCGGTTGGATATGTTATCTGAAAACCACTCCGAATAGGAATAAGCGCTGCGAGATATATTATGTTGAAGATAATTGAAGACGGAGTGAAATGCAAGGGTCGTCCCGTTCCAGAATGGTGTTTTATGTTTGTCCAGTCCCGGGACAACTTGTATGGATGAGTGTCTGACAGAGTATACCTAACGAATCACGTACAGTTGATCTATTAAAGGTATTACGTCTGGTGGCGGAGGAATTCGTTCCTCTTGGCTTTTTATACCCGTGATATTTTTGGAAATCAATCAGTGAATTGACGGGTTTGACGATGTGGCATTCAAAGTGAATGGTGATCAAATGTTCTGAAGATAGACGTAGCCTCTTGCCTCACAACCAGGAAGTAACAAAAGTTGGGCTAGGCAGCATGGCTAGTTGGGTCATCCCCAAGAAGGGTGTATTGTCACCAATCTAGAGAAAATTCATATTTGTTCTTCTTTTCGATTGTGTATCTTCGGATGACGGTTGGATGGCCAACAACCGTGGGTGGCAATATATTCGCGACATTCAAGCTAAATGAGTGAGCGGTCATGTGTGGCTGGGTTGCAAGACGTTCTTGTTGAACCCCCAGTGTATACCCTCTAGAGTACCCTGATCGGAAGGTGCTCTCATACCTTGTCTGTTGGAACCAATCTCCAATAAGCGCCCTGCGGTTTACGATTTTATACTATATATACGTGGATCATGAGATGCAAGCATTCTGCTACTTGGTTATTTAATTGAGTAGACATTATTATAATATCACTGGATTTTGATATCAGAATATTTTGGTTTATAGCAAGGTAAAAACCGTCCATGTTTATGTGTGGGCTGGTCTTACTAGTATCCTTTTGTTTAAAAGGATTTTCAAAGTTAAACAGTATGGTTGGAATTTACTCACACCAGTCCCATGACTGACCCAGAGTGTGACGATCCCGAAATCCGATGGGCGGTATTAAGGATAATCATTAGGAAATAACACATTAATCATCCTAGCAGAGTACAGATAATAGCAGAAACAATAAATAAAATAATTTTACATGGATATGACAGCGGAATCACAACATGTAGGAATATCAGAATAGCATAACGTGGGATATACTTAGTAAATAAAAAGGAAAGTGATCAGTCATCATCGCCAAAGGCGGAATACATACATGCAGTGAGACATAATAAGGGTATCAGTCTACATCGCCGAGGGCGGAATACATATACATATAGTGAGAAATACGGAAAATAAATCAGTCTGCATCGCCAGTGGAGGAATCATAACATAAATACAGTAATGGCGGAAAATGTCAAAGTCATCTCTGTGAAGTCAGCCTCGCCATGAGCCAAAAATGCACTCTATGCAGCAGTGCAGAACCAAAAACCACCTGTCACCTGTGTACTAGGCTGCCCGTGTGAAAATAAGGGCACCCGCGTTTGCAAAGTGAAACAAACAACGAGTCAGTCATGGGGACTGGTATGAGGAATCTATTTAACAATTAAACAACAGTAAATAGCAAATCATAGGACCATGCCACTTTCGCGGAACGGGTTTACTCCAGTGATTGCTAGTGCATTTAAAACAAAGTAAATTCTTTTAAAACAACGCAATGCTTTTAGAAAGAATGAAACCAGTATAAGACTCAGGTCCCATCACACAATGCAACGCAAGCCGGAGGATAGAGTTTTACCTTATAAGGGCCAAATATGCTTGATACGTATAAAGAAAAATCATTTGATATTATTACTAGTGCATATATGTTTCAAAAACGAATAGCATCATAAATATCAATCATAGGCGGCATAGCTACCATCTACTATGTCTCCCTACTAGTTCTACAATCAAGTCCGTTATTTCGTATTGGAAATTGGATTTCCGTCATGTCTCGAGGCAAGGGGCAAGCTCCTCTTCGCTTCGAGACACTCTAGCAAATGCCTCGGGACTACACACTCTGGGTAACCCCTGGATCCTCCAAGGCCGGTCCTCTCTTACGTTTGAGGATTAGTTATTCCTGAACACACGTTTCCCGGTCCTTACAGACCTATAATCGAGGCGCCTCGCATTCCAACAACCACGAAGGTGAAAAATAGATATAAATTTCAGGGCTGGTAAGTTACTGACACCACCATAGCTAGAAAGAAACGTCATGTTCTCCTTGGGTCCTTATCCCGTTTTTAACTCATACCGGGGTGTGAGGTTCGCGAATCTACGAAATACACAAAGCTAGGTCACGTAGACCTTGCTTTGATCATCATCCACAAGACTTTGCTTTGCAACAGAAGCCTTGATCACAGCATCTTGGCATGCCACATAGGCAGTCCACTCCATACGATTGATTTCCATCGATATATAACCTCTAAGCTCGTACGTCTCAGAGAAGGGCGTTAAGCAAAAGAATAAATTCTCCGCCGCCAAACAGATATATATTTAACAGAGATCAATCAGTATAGAACAAAATCCAGTGTCAGACACACAGTCCATTTACAAGTCCGTCCTGGGTCTGAACGAAACCGGAGGCGTCAAATTCCTCGTATATCCGTCCAATCAACACATACGTTCAGACGGTTACTACCTCCGTCCCTTTCCGGTAGCTACTCCGGTTAGGAACCTCAGTAGCGCCCATCCAACCGATACGAAGATCGTCGGTCTTGAATCGTCTTTGCATTTTCCAATTCGAATCGCTCGATAAATTATTTGAAATGAGGGTTAGCTCGGCCTTTTCAAATAATTCACGTCATTAGAATTTAAATCGATTCATTTTATGGTTATATTATTCGACATCCATCTTTCGGTTCTTTAGTGTTATTTTCATGTCATACACATACAACCATCAAATATCAAACAATTCAAGCCCAATTGGTTTATTTTCAATCAATATTGCTTGTAATATTTTATAACGATTCTTCGCCATTTTTATTTATTTAAAAATGGCCATATTTAATTAAATGACGTTTCAGGTCGTGTCATGGCACTGGCGCTGTTTTTCCCTAAATTTGTTTTGCACATGTCGGAAAATCTAACCGTTGGATTTCTACAAAGTCTATATCAGTGGGAAGATATTCCCAAAGCGAACCCAACGGTTCCAGTTTCGTGAGAATCCGACGGTCGGATCTTCCACACTAGTCGTTTGAAGTTACGGCTTCAAAATTCGAACTGCAGCGTCGTTATTCGATTTAATTTAATTATATTTATATTTATATATAAATATAAACGAATCTGGCGCTGTTTTCTTCAGATTTGAATTAAACATTCCGGACAATCCAACCGTTGGATTTTTACAAGGTTGGTGCCGTTGGAAAGATATTTCCAAGGCGAACCCAGCGGTTGTGGTTTCGAGAAAATCCGATGGTCGGATTCCTCGCACTAATCGTTTCAAATTATGATTCCGAAACACGAACTGCACGGCCTCTATTCCTTTTAATTATATTTATATATATAAAAATATAGTTCAATCTATAATTTTAACTATAGCTCATTCTATATTTTCAACTTCGTTTTCACTTCAAATATTTCACTAACGCCTTAATATTTCGAAAAATTTCGCCATAACCTCCTTTGTACGGGGAGGGGTTTGGAAATTTATTGGGCCGTATCAGGTACCCAATAAATCCTAAAAAGCATTCACATATTTATAGTGATATATTTTGGTGTTTACGGGGGAGCATGTACTGATAATCACTCAAGAGAATAAATTCCCGTCACCCCGTTTCCGTGTGGAAATAAATAGTCCATATGCCGTATCTAATAACTAGAGGGACGTGATTATTGTCAACTCCAGACCCGTGTGGGGTTTTTATTAATCTGGCAATTTATCGTTATAATTTATATAATCCATATCAGTCATCAGTTCAACCTGTAGTACATAGTCATCGCCATACAAGCCTCTTGCTTATATGGTAAATCTTCCACCTCGTCACACAAGCTCCAATTGCTTATGTGGAATATGATGAAGTATGCCTATCGTCAAGAAGTATGCCATGTAGTGTAGTTCAAAATTAATTGTTACTATCCTATGGCGTTGTTTATTATTTCACACAGAAAAACTAGCACTCCGCATCCAATGGCATTCACAGGAGTTGATATATAAATAAAATTGCGCAGCCAACTCATCAAGGTTTACCTATTTGTCGGGCACGCAAATAATTTCTTTACTCTACAGCTAATCCATTTTTCCTGTTCAACACATGTATATATATGCAGAACAAAGCTAATAAAAATATTTCTAGCAAACTATTATTTATTTCGACACATGTGTATTTTTAACTAACCGTATACATGATAAAAGGAATATTTATTCGACACATGTGTATTTTTAACTAAGCGTATACATGATATTTATTCGAGACATGTGTATTTTTAACTAAGCGTATACATGATAAAAGGAATATTTTTATCATCAAAAATATTTATTCGACACATGTGTATTTTTAACTAAGCGTATACATGATAAAAGGAATATTTTTATCATCAAAAATATTTATTCGACACATGTGTATTTTTACCACTTCATATTCACTATATAAAATATAGTTTTCATTGTCGATTCATTTTATTTTTAAAAGATGATAACATTCAACACATGAACTTCAACTCAACGAATGAACTGCAAATCAACACATGAATATTCCATATAGTTTATATATATATATATATATATATATATGTGATTCTTATTGCTAAAGCCATTTGTTTAATTTCAAATAATATTCAACACATGAATTTCAACTCAACGAATGAATTGCAACTCAACACATGAATATTCGATATAGTTTGTATATATATAAAAATGTGATTTTTATCGCTAAAGCCATTTGTTTAATTTCAAATAATATTCAACACATGAATTTCAACTCAACGAATGAATTGCAACTCAACACATGAATATTCCATATAGTTTATATATATATATATATATATATATATGTGATTCTTATTGCTAAAGCCATTTGTTTAATTTCAAATAATATTCAACACATGAATTTCAACTCAACGAATGAATTGTGACTCAACACATGAATATTCGATATAGTTTGTATATATATAAAAATGTGATTTTTATTGCTAAAGCCATTTGTTTAATTTCAAATAATATTCAACACATGAATTTTAACTCAACGAATGAATTGTAACTCAACACATGAATATTCGATATAGTTTGTAATTTATTTCAATGAATGAAAATTATTCTAACACATAAATGTTTCAGAAAATTTCGGCAGCATAACGGCAGGGTAGTTAAAAACCGGGACCGTCCCTAGTACGACTCCTCGCTCTACCCTAAAACCTCGCGGTTTTTGACAATGGGGATCATGCATCTAGTTCGCATGCAGGCAGCATGTTTTATTTTCAATTCCACAATCCTATTCTATTTTGTTTCAACCACAAGAGGGTATTTTTCAACCACAAAGGTATTTTTCAACCATAATATCAACCACAAACAATTATTTCCAACCATTCTTCATACCATATAATATCACGTCAATCACAAGCAATAAATATCGTCCATGGTCTGTGGACGAGGGGAGTATATATATATATATATAATATAATAATTCACTTGCATTTCATCACAATTCAAAGCATATATGTTTCAAACAACGCTTGTATAATTTATACATCGCTAATATAACTTATACAACACATGTACATGAGGTATACAATGCGTATATAATTTACACTTCGCTTATATAATTTATACAACGCGATTTCATTCACACAAATAGTTTAGATTCCTCACATTGGTTATTGCAGTGCTAAAAATCGTAGGAAGGTCAGAAAAATCCGCGGATTCTTCTAGAATGTAGAGAGCCTCCTTGTGGTCACGGTGTCTCCTGTTTCATCGAATTTTGTTAACATAGCAAAAAGATACGATTTTTACAAGTTTGCAACGCTTTAAAGTGTAAAAATCAGTGGAAAATAGTTTCAGCCGTATACCCTTTTCGATTTCGAAAACTTGGGTTGATCTTTTCGGCAAAACCACGAAGCTTTAGGACGAACGGCCAGCGCTGCGTCGAAGAGGAAGGAAAGAGCTTCCCAATGCCACCTGAGATGGTCAGATCGACGCTTCCTAGAGGGCACGGCGGCGGCGCGAAGTTCGGGGTTTCCCGACGCTATAACTCCCTCAACACTCAACGATAATTCGTGAAATTACTATGGATTTGAAGATCTCTGAACGCTCTTCAAAATGGATCTGAGTTTGCTTGATTTCGTTGTGTGGTTGCGGAGAATTTTAAGAGAGAAGTTTCGGATTCATTTCCGCGTCGCGACAGGAATTTCGATGAAGGAGATGAATTGTGATTGGCCGATGCCCTTTTTATTTTAATTTTTAATTTATTTAATTCCAAAAATACCCCCTTCCACAACCTACCTCGAAATCAAACCCAACGACTGTCGACCCTAGCTAAATACCCCCATTCCGAACACAATGGGATATGTTTCGTTGGCCATTTCGACTGTTACAATCAGTTATTTTTCAAATTAAAATATAAAACATTCGATATTTAATTTAAACGTACATTTCAATTTGCCAGGGCCACAAACTGAATCGAAAAATTCCAGAAAAATAAATCTAGCTTTGTTTTGACGATACGGTCCTAACAAAACCAGTTTCGTCGAATTCTGAGCTCGTTTGCAAAACGGCCATTTTTAGGTCGACCCATTTTAACAGAATTTGACCAAACACGTTATCTTTTGCCCCGCTCACATACTAGCTTCAAAAATTATGAAATTTGAAACATAGCAATAATTTGACATCCCGGATCCAACAAAAGTCGTTTCGTCGAATTCCGAGGTCGTATGCAAAATCTCTATTTTCAAGGGCTATATATACTATATAGCGACCTTTCTGAAAATTCAATTGGCCATAACTTTTGATTTCCGTTATGAAATTTCGATTTTTCAGATTCGTTAGAAAGGTATTGATAAACAGATTTAAACATTTTCAGTTTCGTCAAAATCCGTTATATTTTCCACCGGGCACAGTCGGACAGAGTTTGTATTCAAAATTCCAAACTGCCATACCATACCAAATTCTATATTTTATTGAAATATGCTATTTCAACTATTCAAATTTCTTGGTAATAACCTAATTTAAAAATTTTAAACTGGTTCACATTTTCCGGGTTATTACACAGAGTTTCTTTGCTTATGTTTTCCCTAAACTCTTGGGTGCCCAAATTTGTACGGGCAGTCAAGTGTTTCAGGCTTTGCAGATTCACTTGGAGGAGCTTGAAGAAGAAGGCTCCATCGTTAGTATTTAGAGATTATTTCCGCCGTGATATGATGTATTGTACTCTGATAATGGTATGTATATATAATACAGTTTTGTATTCAAAGTTATGTTATATAATACATTTTATTCGTTCGGCTATGAGTTTCGTGTTTACTCTGATTCTGTTTAGTTGTATTCTTCTTCTTCTATTCTATTAGTTCTATATTTTCTATCTCATCCCCAAATTTCTTTCTATTAATGATCTGAATTTTCGTGCACTTTGGGTTGAATGTGTAGGATATTAGTCAACTCAAATTGGCACGGATTTTCGGGCCTTCACAGTTAGTATCAGAGCTGAAGGTTAAGTGATTACCTTGGCTCTCTAGCGTAACTCAGTAGAGATAAGGTTAGTAATACCTTAGATTGTGTTTGAGTGCATATATATGAGCGCGTATTTGTAATAAATATAAAAACTGTTTTATAATGTGTTGGTTGATCTGTTAAGTGGTATATAAATTCCAGATCGACGCGTTTAGCTGACGAGGTCGATAGAGATTTATAAACGCTTGGATATAGAGATTCGACATAGTATTGTTTTGAAAGAGGGTAAATAAAATAAATTTTACCCAAAATATATTTTGATATAAAAGAAAGTATATATCTTGAGATTGTTATAGTATATTAGATGTGTTGATCGTTATTATGATCGAATAAAATTATTATTGAGATGGTTATATAAATAACCAATCAGAATTTGTATAAGTGAAACAAATAAATCAGATAAACTAAATCTGAATTTAAATCAGATTTGGAATTTAAAACTATGGTAATTTGGAAAAGGGTTCGTAATGAAATTGGATTTAATATATGGAATTTTAAATCCTAGGAATTTAGAAATGTTTTTCCAAGCATTTTGAAAGGATATTTTGATGTAATTTCAAAATAAAGTGTTTAAAATGAGTTTTTGAAAGTGATATAGTATTGAACTCACTTCGATCGCTGGAAAATAATACTGATGATGACTACAGCATCATCAGTGTTCATTTTCGAGTTGTAAGCGACGGATTACTACCACAGATTTTGAATTGTTTTGAAATATTTTGAATTCCTACTATTATACGTAAATATATGTGAATTCAAACTGATTTGAATTAAAACCCAGGACTTTGAATTCTGAAATTTAAAAATTTAACTCATGAAGTTAAAAGGCTTAAAATGGTGAAAGTGAATGAATTTGAGTTTAACCAAAGCCAGTTAGGTGGAAATCGTATTGGAATAAAATTAAACTCGGTGGAGTAATTGAACTTGTGAATTAAGAGTTGGAATTGAGTTTGGAATTGGAATTTGAATTGGAGTTTGAAATGGAATTTGGCTTGGATACTAGAGAATGATTGGATGTGGAAAAGTGGATTGGAGATGGCCTAGAAGGGCGAGTTGTAGAAGTACCAAATAAGCCATGCAAAGGAGATATTGGCGAAATTCTCTGAAAATATAAGCCGTTAGGATTTTTTTAGAATTATTGGAAATATTCGTTAATAAGGAATTACTGTTTTAAAATGGAAATAAATTGTTCAATCAAAATTGAAGATAAATAAAGGATTGTTAACCTGGTGATAATAAGGATTGCATCATTTTCCTACCTTGGTAATTTCGGGGACGAAATTCTTTTAAGGGGGAAGGAATGTAACGTCCCGCATTTTTAACGGTTTGTATTTTAATATTTAAATCGGTTTAAATATGGAAATCGTAATATAAGTGGATTTATATATTAATTAAAACGAAGTTGAACGTATCAAAATATATATTAAATATAATCGAGCTCATAACGACGCTGTAGTTCGTAATTTAACGTTTCGAACTTTAACTGAGCGTGCAGGATCCGTTACAAGTCGGATTTCCTCGAAACAAGAAACGTTCGAATCTGTTGAACTATATCTTTCTAATAGAAGTGAAAAATCGAGATTTCGAATTATATATTGCAAGTTATGTCCAAATTAAATATTCAGAAAAACAGCGGTATATTCGTTTGTGGCCATAACGATTATTTCAATATATTTAAATATCAGATTATAATTTGGACATGGTTCTTTTGAGACATAGCTATAATTTAATTTTTAGAATTTTACTGTAATTTTTAATTAATTAAATATGCAGCTTTTTATTTGAAGTATTTTGCACCCTGTATCAATATTTTGGGGTTTCAAAATATAAGTCAACCTACTGATATTATTATATTTTCGGGATCGTGGCACCCCGCTGGACACGATTGTATTTTTATTTTTGTCCATAGCAGCCTGTAGAACGTTGTTTTAGAATTTTGGATCCGATACTCTTTATATATAAAAGAACAACCTACCTATTTAAAAGGCATATCTGGAAGAAAATTTGAGACAAATATAATGACATATATGTTGAACTTTGAAATGCATATCTAGGGGTATTGTTTAACCAAATAGAATTACCTTACATCATAACATAGTTTTATTTGTACCAAATGAAATAAAAAGGGAGTGTACAGCTATATGTAAAAGGGAAGTTTTCTGAAGGAGAAATGTTACTTTTTTGTGCATCTGTCCAAATGCAAGAATGTACCGGCTGGTGGAGCATATAACAAAAGTAGGTAGGTAGAAATATAGTAATTAAGGTGGAAGCTCCCATAATTAAGGAGATGGGGACAAGATGATGATTAAACCGACGTAAATACACAAGTGGATAAAGTAGTAGACGTAATGTGGTAGTTGCAAAGCAAACAAAATAGTCAGTACATATATATAATAATAAAACTTCATTCCTTCATGTTTAAGCATTCTTCTACCCTAAGCTTCGTAGAGTACTGCCTAACATGTGCTGCTAACATTCTAGCATGAGTGGTCACCATTCCCGCAGATCACCTATTAACCCTATTATCAGCATTTTAACGCAACAGCTAGAAGTAAGCCTATACATTAGGTTAGTCTGCACGTCCCTATACCTTCACAAGAAGGAAACCAATTCTATATACATACCAGGTACCTACCTTGTTCTCCACCATACCTCTACAAGCTATGTTCTAATACTTCATTCGAAAGTAAAGCAACCTGAAATGAATAATCAAATCAGTGCCATAACCTAATCTACTACTCCATCATGCCCTATTACTTCATTATGAAGATTCGGCCATCTATAAAGATAACTAAGATATTACCATGAGCTTCAGCAAGTTTCAAACCAAAATATAATGGTCTTAGTAAATCTAAAACAAACAAATGAATTTCTTACAAATGAATATAACGCTGGAGCGGTTCGCATGTTAAGGGAATGGTCACGAACTGGAGCGAGATAATTAATTCCGGGAGAGAGAGGAGCATACTGTGTGAAGTCCAAACTTGCTTGCAAAGGAGAGCTAGCGGTTTCATATACACTAGCAAAGGTTATAGCGAAGTGAATGGACGTGGTACTCTATAGTGTGAAGGAGGGGGTTCCACGCGAGGCAGGTCGGTACAAGTGCTTGGACGCAGGCTTGTATTTTGGAGCGGAAGGCTTGAAGCTGCATTTAAAATGAAGGAGCCGTGTAAACATTTGGGAATAAGTGTAGTAAGAACAAGGGGAAGGTGATGTTTATGAGTGAAGTGGGAAAGTAGCAGGGGGCACGTAGATGTGGAAAGTCAGTTGCGTGGTGCGGTGCGTGTTAAATTGCTGGGAAGCAGATCAGTCACTGATGACCGTAACAAGGAGCAAAAGGGAAACTAGACAGAAAATAAAAAGGGACATGGAGGGAAGGCTCACGTGTAACAACCCGCAAAAATCAGGACCAATTTAAAAATTTTATTTTAGAAAATTTTAATGAATTTTGACAATATAAAATAATTTATTTAAATAATAATGATCACAAATTTGATTTAAATCGAAGTTAGAATGAATGATTTAATTTTAATTAACAAAAGAGTTAGAAATAACGCGGTAGTTTGAAAAGTCAAACTCGAGCTTTGACTGACCGTACAGGATGCAAAATTTAACGAATTTTAGTAAAACCAAAAATATTAGAATCTATTTAAAAATATCTTTCTAACGAATCTGAAAAATCGAAATTTCATAACGGAAATCAAAAGTTATGGCCAATTCAATTTTTAGAAAGGTCGCTATGAAATTTATAAAGGTCAAAATGCTACATTTTGCATACGAAGGAATTTGAACTCGAAACCACTTCCATTGAGTTCAGAATGATGTTTCTACATTGAAAAACAGTAAACACTTATATATTTTGAGTTTTGGGATTTATTTGTTTAAAAATATATTTTTAATATTAAATATATTGGCCTTAAAAATAGTCATTTTTCAAACGACCACCGTTTTCGACGAAACCACTTTTGTTGGAACCGGAATGTCAAATTATTGCTAGTTTTCAATTTTCAAAATTTTTCGAATTAATATGTGAGCGTAGCGAAATAAAATGTGTTTTGACTATTTATAGTTAAATTTGAACGCCTTAAAAATAGCCATTTTTCAAACAGTCTCAGAATTCGACGAAAATAATTTTGTTGGATTCGTATCGTCATAAGAAAGCTAAAAATATTTTTTTTAGAATTTTCTGAGGTCGTATGTGGCCCCGACATATTTAAATGTTCGGTAGGAATTAAATAATTAATTTAATATTGTATTTTCAATTAAAACCGAAAATAAAACGTGTAGACATCAGAATTGGACATTGGGACATAGCCCATCGCGTTCAGAAGGCCTCAAAACGTTAAGATCGACAGTAAGCAGGCCCAAATCCGAGAAAGTCCAAAAATCCACTTTATTTCACGAAATTCGGAATTTAATATTAAAATAATATAAAAATCCGAAAACCCTAACCCTAATTCTCTAATGGCCAGCCGCCGCCCAGAAATTGATGGCCAGAATTGCTCCAACTTCAAATGCTAATAACTTTTGATCCGTTCGACGAAAATTGACGTATGACCTACCAAATCGAAGAGAATTCAGAGGGCTACAAATCTATACGGTTAAGATCGGATTTTGGTGCACGGATTTCGCGAATTTTGGCCGAGAAGGGGCTGCGGTTTTCAGTGATTTGCGGGTCCTAGGGGAGGCCGAGTTCGACATGGTTGGAGGTGTAGGCGGCTCTCGGCATGGCGGTCGCGGTGGTGGTGTTGGATCGGCGAACGGAGCGCCGTAGGGGGTGCGCACGGAAGCAAGATGACGGCTATATGGGTTCGGCGTGCGTGCGTCTGGGCAACGTGAAGAAGAAGGGTGCGCTTCTTTTTTTTTAATTATTTTATTATTTAATTATTTAATTCGTCCGATCTTTAAAAATTCATAACTCTCTCATACGAGGTCCGATTGACGAACCGTAAATTGCGTTGGAATCACAAAATTAAGAGCTTCGCGATGGCGTAGACCACACCTGATTCTGAGACAGTTGATTTTCAGCCAAAATTTGGGGTGAGAGTTCAAATCTTTATTATTTAATTAACTATTAATTTATTTTCCCACATGAAAATAATTGTATGATGATGATGATTTAGTTCTGAAATGTTTTGGGTGTATGAATTATCGATTGTTGCTTGTGGTGTGCTTATTGTTCATGTTATGCTTAAATCCGTCTTTAAATTGTATATGTTATTGAGTTTAAATTGCAGTTGGAAAATTAAATCTAAATTTCGATTTAAAACATATTTTATTCACATCTAGACGTTCTAATTTATTTTGTTATAATGTCCTTTTCATTTTTCTGAAATGAACAAAGAAATGGAACGACAAATAAAACTTTATTTTTATTTGTTGATGTTACAATGAAATTTGAACGACAAATAGAATATTATTTTTATTTGTTTGTTTACAATAGACTACGAACAACGAATAAAATATATTTCTTTTTGTTCGCCTTAAAGGTTAACTAACAAAGTTCTCATTTTTGGTTGCATAAAAAGAAAACAAAAACTCTTAATTTTGTTGCATTAAAAGTTAACAAACAAAAATTCATATTTTTATCACCGAAAAAAAATGAAACAAGAACTCATATTTTTGTCATTGAATAAAGATGAAACAAAAATCCATACTTTTGTCATTGGGAAAAAAAAAGGAAAAAAAAAAGAAAAAGAAAATGAAAGAAAAAAAGGGAAATTTTCCTTTTATTTGAATTGATGTGAAATATCAATTCAATGTTGATAAAAGAGGATTGTGTTTTGTTTGCATTTCTCAAACAGAAATGTACGAAGGAACAAAAAGATTGTATTTTGTTTGCATCCCTCGATGCGAACAAAATGACAAAATATAGATTTACATTTAAAATAAAAAGAATTATATTTTTCTTGCATTTCTCAATGCAAACAAAATGTTTAAATAAAAAGAGAATTATATTTTGTTTGCATCCCTTGACGCGAACAAAGTATTGAAATAAAGATTTACATTAAAATTTATATTTTTATTTGTGTTTTCAAGACACAAATGAACTTGAAACTTACTTTTTATTTTTATTTTATTTATTTACATTTCATAATGTAAATATCACTTGAAAATAAAACTTACCTTTTTATTTATATTTTATAATGTAAATGTTACCTGAAAACTAAAACTTATTTTATTATTTGCATATTATAATGCAAATGAGACTTGAAAACAAAACTTACATTTTTGTTAACATTTCATGATGTGAATATAACTTGATGATAAAGCTATTTTTATTATTTGCATACTATAATGAAAATAGAACTTGAAAATAAAATTTACATTTTTATTTGCACTTTATAATACGAATATAACATTGAAAATAAAACTTACCTTTTCATTTGCATTTTATAATGCAAATACAACATAAGGATAGAACCTACCTTTTATATGCAATTTACAATGTAAAATAAAAAGTACATTTTTATAGGTAATTAGAAAGGGGATTTGCAATAAAATTAAAACTTACATTTTTATATGTAATTTATGATGGGATATATAATTGTAAAATAGAGTTTACATTTCTATATGTAGTAAAAAATTGAAAATTCGCATTGATATTAAAATAACACTTTTGTAAAGATATTGCATTAGAATAAACAGATAATTTTTGTCGCTTTTTCTTTTAGAATTAAAAACATATTTTGTCACCTTTTCTTTTTAACATAAAAAGGGTCATTTTGTCGCTTCTTCTTTTTAACATTAAAAGAACATTTTTATGTCATGTTTCTTTTTAGCATTAAAAGAAGCATCTTTGTTGTTTTTCCTTTTAGTAATAAAAAGAACATTTTGCTTTCATTTCTTATGATAATATTTTATCGTCATTTTGAATGCGGTAAAAATAGAATTGTTAATGTTGAATATTTTATCGTCATTTTGAATGCGGTAAAAATAGAATTGTTAATGTTGAATATTTTATCGTCATTTTGAATGCGGTAAAAATAGAATTGTTAATGTTGAATATTTTATCGTCATTTTGAATGCGGTAAAAATAGAATTGTTAATGTTGAATATTTTATCGTCATTTTGAATGCGGTAAAAATAGAATTGTTAATGTTGAATATTTTATCGACATTTTGAATGCGGTAAAAATAGAATTGTTAGTGATTCATTTTTATCGACATTTTTGGTGCGATAAAAATAGATAATGTTAGTGATTCATTTTTATCGACATTTTTGGTGCGATAAAAATAGATAATGTTAGTGATTCATTTTTTTTATCGACATTTTTGATGCGATAAAAATAGACAATGTTAGTGATTCATTTTTATCGGCATTTTTGATGCGATAAAAATAGCAACGATAATGTTACATTTTTATCATCATTTTAGATGCGATAAAAAGAATATATTTTTGTGTTACATTTTATGGTCTTTCTAGAGACAATAAAAAGCATAAAATTAAAGAATTACAATTTTATGTAAAATTGCTTTCATTGAAAAGAATAAATATAGAAGACGAGATTTTTGTTGTAAATAATAAACAATGAAAAAGGGAACATTTACATTTTGATGTAAATAAACAATAAAAAGAAAAAAAATTACATTCAAAATGTAAGTTAGAATAAAAAGGACATTTTGGTAAAAAAAAAATGTAAATTACAATAAAAAGTATAGAAATAAAGGTCACATTTTTATTGACCGTTTATAGGCAATAAAAGGAATATAATTAAAAGAGACATTTTTATCGTCGTGTTATATATTGTGTATTACACTTCCATTCACAAGTTACCCGACTTGTGTATGTGATTGGGGCGATAATTTTCACACATCGCCCAAGTGCACAAATTAGTTTACCAATTGCTTGATTGGTTGAAAACCCCACACGGGTGTTGGGATGAAAATTCACATACACTAATCCCAATATTTAGTTGTATGTTGATCGTTAGATCGACGGGCTGTGATGAGCGTTATTATTTAATTTTAACGCTTACACAGTGGAAATTACACTTTGGATGTAATGGATGACTTGATGATTATACTGTTATTGTCATATATATGATGTGTGTGAAATCCATATAATCCAAATTATATGGTAAATGTTTGAGTCGCATTTCGATTCAAGTGTTCTTTTAAATAAGACTATTTTTTACATTAGAAATCCTTTTTATATAAAGTTTTTATATTAAAAAAAAAATAGATTTTTAATTGAGTATATGTTAAAACAAGGAATATTTGTATAAGATAAAGATTTGTAAAATAAAGAATACTTCTCATTTAGAATCTTTTATATAAAGAATATTTTTATGATTATTTTAAAATATGTTTTTAAAAGATTACTAGCATTTGCAATTATATTTTGTGATAGGAAATAAATTTAGATGTGAAGTGGATTTACCGTGGACGATATTTTAAACGACATTTGTCCTTTAATCCAATTTACATTGAGATTATTATTTGGAATTTATAAATCTATTTCATAGATTTAAAAGGGCATTTTCTAAAATCAAAGTCTTCCAATCTAATATATTAAATAGGAATTAAGTGGAAATTCTATTGGTAATAATTGAGATGGGCTTCTGTAAAAGAAGACCGATATTATATATGGAATTTAAGAGGCTTTGCCGTTATTCCATTTATACTATTAGTCTGATACAGAAATCTATATCGATTATGTATTGATTGGATTTCTGTGGAATTCCATATTTTTAGAAATTGATTTATAGATTTTATTTTAAATATTTATCTTTGATAAAATTAATGAGAATCTTTTTAATTGAATATCTTATTAAAAAGAATATTCTGAGTTGGGATGTGACGAAATGTGTGATTTTCCAATATTTGTTTTTAATCCCAAATTACGCAAGTTATTTAGAAAGACCGGGTTTAACCCATTCTGAATAATCAACACGACGATCAAGAGTCGAAGACGAAGACGGTGATTGAAGACCGAAGGTTTTCACATCGTTGGGATGATGATGACTGGTATCTTGAATTGGGATTGGCCTTCCAAGGCAAGGTGTTTGGTAATGATCGTCCAAACGCATTTGGAGATCGACGGACACGATGTTTCGCTCAGACCCAGAGCGGACTTGTAAATGGATTGCGTGTCTGACATTGTATTCTTTTCTACTGTATTTGTTGAACGCTACTAATTATATATTTCTGTTTGGTGTTTAACACCCTTCTCTAAGACGTATGAGCTTGGAGGTTATATATATATTGATAGATGATCAATGATATGGTAGAGTCTGACAATGTGGCATGCTAAGATGCAATTGATCAAGGCTTTGTTGAAAAGCAGGCCTTGTGGTTGATGATCAAAGCACAGTCTAGTTAGGCATAACTTTGTGTATATCGTGACTTAGCGAGCCTCACACACCGGTAGAGTCTAAAACGGGAGAAGGGAACGCAGGGAGTGCACACGTTTCTTTCTAGCTAGAGTGGTGCCAGGGACCTACCAGCGCTGGCATTTATTCATTGTGGTTGTTGGATTTTTCGAGGCCTCGGTTTATGCGGTCGCCACTGGCCGTATTATAGGTCCAAAAGGACCGGGAAGCGTGTGTTCAGGAATTGCCAATCCATTAAGCGTTAACGTATGGACCGGCCCTGCAGGATCCAAGGGTTGGACAGAGTACCAATCCTGGGGCATTGCTAGAGTGTCTCGAATCGGTAAGGATCTCCTCCCTAGCCTTGACACAGATGGAAACCCAAATTTCCAATACGACATCACGCAGTTTTGATTGTATACATATATATGGCGACATAGTGGGATGGGGCACTCATGCCGTCTAGGATTGATATATTTACTTTGATGTATTTCAAATTGGTTGCACACTATTATTATGTAATACCGTGTTTCTCGTATCAAGCATCTTTTGATCATTATAAGGTAAAACCCTATCCTCCAGTTTGCGTTGCATTGTGTGATGGGACTTGGGTCTTGTAATGGTTTCATTTTTCTAAAAAGCATTGCGTTATTTTGACGTTTTACCTTAGTCATGCACTGGCAATCCATAGGAGAAAACCCGTTCCGCGAAAGTGGCGTGGTCCTGTGATTAGCCTTATTATATTATATAGGTTAAGTAGAATTCTCACACCAGTCCCACGACTGACCTGTAGTTTGTTTCACTTTGCAAACTCGGGCGCCGTCTTTCCACACGGGCAGTCGAGTAGCTTTTTGCAGATATAGTTAAGCAGGATCCTGGATTGAAGTCTGAAGCCGGGTCCAGAATATTGATGGCCTTCCGCTGAGATTAGTTCCGCTGTAATGTGTTTAATTTAATTTAAATGTTTCTTCCGCTGTATTATTTATCGATGTACTCTGATATATTCTGTACTCTGATGTAACATTTATTATAGATGTTATAAAAGTCTGTGTTTTTGTTCTGATGTGTTGTATGCCCAAAGTTAAAGTATTCGTAGATTTTCACCTTTCGGGTCAGACCTGTGTGGTTTATGGTCGATTCAAAGGGCGGGAATTTGCGGGTCTTTACAGTTGGTATCAGAGCTCAGGTTAGCTCAAATCTTTGGGGTACAACTCGTTAGAACTGAACGGAAGACTCATCAGAGATTGGATTAGTAATGTCCAATAAGAATACTCATTAGAGATAGGATCAGCAGTATCCTAGAATGAGTAAACTCGTTAGAGATGGGGTTAGTAATGCCCTAGAACGAGTTAAGAGTTACGAATTTATAATTAACGTATTTTCGATATATATAATCTATTCTTTGAAATATGATTTTTATAAATATAAAGTTATATATATTTTGAAAAGATAATCAACCATTAAAAATTAAAATTGAGATAGTTAATTTTACAATTTTTAGCTACGTTCCTTTTCGAGGACGAAAAGTTTTTAAGTGGGGGCGATTGTAACAACCCGCAAAAATCCGGACCAATTTAAAAATTTTATTTTAGAAAATTTTAATGAATTTTGACAATATAAAATAATTTATTTAAATAATAATGATCACAAATTTGATTTAAATCGAAGTTAGAATGAATGATTTAATTTTAATTAACAAAAGAGTTAGAAATAACGCGGTAGTTTGAAAAGTCAAACTCGAGCTTTGACTGACCGTACAGGATGCAAAATTTAACGAATTTTAGTAAAACCAAAAATATTAGAATCTATTTAAAAATATCTTTCTAACAAATCTGAAAAATCGAAATTTCATAACGGAAATCAAAAGTTATGGCCAATTCAATTTTTAGAAAGGTCGCTATGAAATTTATAAAGGTCAAAATGCTACTTTTTGCATACGAAGGAATTTGAACTCGAAACCACTTCCATTGAGTTCAGAATGATGTTTCTACATTGAAAAACAGTAAACACTTATATATTTTGAGTTTCGGGATTTATTTGTTTAAAAATATATTTTTAATATTAAATATATTGGCCTTAAAAATAGTCATTTTTCAAACGACCACCGTTTTCGACGAAACCACTTTTGTTGGAACCGGAATGTCAAATTATTGCTAGGTTTCAATTTTCAAAATTTTTCGAATTAATATGTGAGCGTAGCGAAATAAAATGTGTTTTGACTATTTATAGTTAAATTTGAACGCCTTAAAAATAGTCATTTTTCAAACAGTCTCAGAATTCGACGAAAATAATTTTGTTGGATTCGTATCGTCATAAGAAAGCTAAAAATATTTTTTTTAGAATTTTCTGAGGTCGTATGTGGCCCCGACATATTTAAATGTTCGGTAGGAATTAAATAATTAATTTAATATTGTATTTTCAATTAAAACCGAAAATAAAACGTGTAGACATCAGAATTGGACATTGGGACATAGCCCATCGCGTTCAGAAGGCCTCAAAACGTTAAGATCGACAGTAAGCAGGCCCAAATCCGAGAAAGTCCAAAAATCCACTTTATTTCACGAAATTCGGAATTTAATATTAAAATAATATAAAAATCCGAAAACCCTAACCCTAATTCTCTAATGGCCAGCCGCCGCCCAGAAATTGATGGCCAGAATTGCTCCAACTTCAAATGCTAATAACTTTTGATCCGTTCGACGAAAATTGACGTATGACCTACCAAATCGAAGAGAATTCAGAGGGCTACAAATCTATACGGTTAAGATCGGATTTTGGTGCACGGATTTCGCGAATTTTGGCCGAGAAGGGGCTGCGGTTTTCAGTGATTTGCGGGTCCTAGGGGAGGCCGAGTTCGACATGGTTGGAGGTGTAGGCGGCTCTCGGCATGGCGGTCGCGGTGGTGGTGTTGGATCGGCGAACGGAGCGCCGTAGGGGGGTGCGCACGGAAGCAAGATGACGGCTATATGGGTTCGGCGTGCGTGCGTCTGGGCAACGTGAAGAAGAAGGGTGCGCTTCTTTTTTTTTTAATTATTTTATTATTTAATTCGTCCGATCTTTAAAAATTCATAACTCTCTCATACGAGGTCCGATTGACGAACCGTAAATTGCGTTGGAATCACAAAATTAAGAGCTTCGCGATGGCGCAGACCACACCTGATTCTGAGACAGTTGATTTTCAGCCAAAATTTGGGGTGAGAGTTCAAATCTTTATTATTTAATTAATTATTAATTTATTTTCCCACATGAAAATAATTGTATGATGATGATGATTTAGTTCTGAAATGTTTTGGGTGTATGAATTATCGATTGTTGCTTGTGGTGTGCTTATTGTTCATGTTATGCTTAAATCCGTCTTTAAATTGTATATGTTATTGAGTTTAAATTGCAGTTGGAAAATTAAATCTAAATTTCAATTTAAAACATATTTTATTCAGATCTAGACGTTCTAATTTATTTTATTATAATGTCCTTTTCATTTTTCTGAAATGAACAAAGAAATGGAACGACAAATAAAACTTTATTTTTATTTGTTGATGTTACAATGAAATTTGAACGACAAATAGAATATTATTTTTATTTGTTTGTTTACAATAGACTACGAACAACGAATAAAATATATTTCTTTTTGTTCGCCTTAAAGGTTAACTAACAAAGTTCTCATTTTTGGTTGCATAAAAAGAAAACAAAAACTCTTAATTTTGTTGCATTAAAAGTTAACAAACAAAAATTCATATTTTTATCACCGAAAAAAAATGAAACAAGAACTCATATTTTTGTCATTGAATAAAGATGAAACAAAAATCCATACTTTTGTCATTGGGAAAAAAAAAGGAAAAGAAAAAGAAAATGAAAGAAAAAAAGGGAAATTTTCCTTTTATTTGAATTGATGTGAAATATCAATTCAATGTTGATAAAAGAGGATTGTGTTTTGTTTGCATTTCTCAAACAGAAATGTACGAAGGATCAAAAAGATTGTATTTTGTTTGCATCCCTCGATGCGAACAAAATGACAAAATATAGATTTACATTTAAAATAAAAAGAATTATATTTTTCTTGCATTTCTCAATGCAAACAAAATGTTTAAATAAAAAGAGAATTATATTTTGTTTGCATCCCTTGACGCGAACAAAGTATTGAAATAAAGATTTACATTAAAATTTATATTTTTATTTGTGTTTTCAAGACACAAATGAACTTGAAACTTACTTTTTATTTTTATTTTATTTATTTACATTTCATAATGTAAATATCACTTGAAAATAAAACTTACCTTTTTATTTATATTTTATAATGTAAATGTTACCTGAAAACTAAAACTTATTTTATTATTTGCATATTATAATGCAAATGAGACTTGAAAACAAAACTTACATTTTTGTTAACATTTCATGATGTGAATATAACTTGATGATAAAGCTATTTTTATTATTTGCATACTATAACGAAAATAGAACTTGAAAATAAAATTTACATTTTTATTTGCACTTTATAATACGAATATAACATTGAAAATAAAACTTACCTTTTCATTTGCATTTTATAATGCAAATACAACATAAGGATAGAACCTACCTTTTATATGCAATTTACAATGTAAAATAAAAAGTACATTTTTATAGGTAATTAGAAAGGGGATTTGCAATAAAATTAAAACTTACATTTTTATATGTAATTTATGATGGGATATATAATTGTAAAATAAAGTTTACATTTCTATATGTAGTAAAAAATTGAAAATTCGCATTGATATTAAAATAACACTTTTGTAAAGATATTGCATTAGAATAAACAGATAATTTTTGTCGCTTTTTCTTTTAGAATTAAAAACATATTTTGTCACCTTTTCTTTTTAACATAAAAAGGGTCATTTTGTCGCTTCTTCTTTTTAACATTAAAAGAACATTTTTATGTCATGTTTCTTTTTAGCATTAAAAGAAGCATCTTTGTTGTTTTTCCTTTTAGTAATAAAAAGAACATTTTGCTTTCATTTCTTATGATAATATTTTATCGTCATTTTGAATGCGGTAAAAATAGAATTGTTAATGTTGAATATTTTATCGTCATTTTGAATGCGGTAAAAATAGAATTGTTAATGTTGAATATTTTATCGTCATTTTGAATGCGGTAAAAATAGAATTGTTAATGTTGAATATTTTATCGTCATTTTGAATGCGGTAAAAATAGAATTGTTAATGTTGAATATTTTATCGTCATGTTGAATGCGGTAAAAATAGAAATGTTAATGTTGAATATTTTATCGACATTTTGAATGCGGTGAAAATAGAATTGTTAGTGATTCATTTTTATCGACATTTTTGGTGCGATAAAAATAGATAATGTTAGTGATTCATTTTTATCGACATTTTTGGTGCGATAAAAATAGATAATGTTAGTGATTCATTTTTTTTATCGACATTTTTGGTGCGATAAAAATAGACAATGTTAGTGATTCATTTTTATCGGCATTTTTGATGCGATAAAAATAGCAACGATAATGTTACATTTTTATCATCATTTTAGATGCGATAAAAAGAATATATTTTTGTGTTACATTTTATGGTCTTTCTAGAGACAATAAAAAGCATAAAATTAAAGAATTACAATTTTATGTAAAATTGCTTTCATTGAAAAGAATAAATATAGAAGACGAGATTTTTGTTGTAAATAATAAACAATGAAAAAGGGAACATTTACATTTTGATGTAAATAAACAATAAAAAGAAAAAAAATTACATTCAAAATGTAAGTTAGAATAAAAAGGACATTTTGGTAAAAAAAAAAAATGTAAATTACAATAAAAAGTATAGAAATAAAGGTCACATTTTTATTGACCGTTTATAGGCAATAAAAGGAATATAATTAAAAGAGACATTTTTATCGTCGTGTTATATATTGTGTATTACACTGCCATTCACAAGTTACCCGACTTGTGTATGTGATTGGGGCGATAATTTTCACACATCGCCCAAGAGCACAAATTAGTTTACCAATTGCTTGATTGGTTGAAAACCCCACACGGGTGTTGGGATGAAAATTCACATACACTAATCCCAATATTTAGTTGTATGTTGATCGTTAGATCGACGGGCTGTGATGAGCGTTATTATTTAATTTTAACGCTTACACAGTGGAAATTACACTTTGGATGTAATGGATGACTTGATGATTATACTGTTATTGTCATATATATGATGTGTGTGAAATCCATATAATCCAAATTATATGGTAAATGTTTGAGTCGCATTTCGATTCAAGTGTTCTTTTAAATAAGACTATTTTTTACATTAGAAATCCTTTTTATATAAAGTTTTTATATTAAAAAAATAAATAGATTTTTAATTGAGTATATGTTAAAACAAGGAATATTTGTATAAGATAAAGATTTGTAAAATAAAGAATACTTCTCATTTAGAATCTTTTATATAAAGAATATTTTTATGAATATTTTAAAATATGTTTTTAAAAGATTACTAGCATTTGCAATTATATTTTGTGATAGGAAATAAATTTAGATGTGAAGTGGATTTACCGTGGACGATATTTTAAACGACATTTGTCCTTTAATCCAATTTACATTGAGATTATTATTTGGAATTTATAAATCTATTTCATAGATTTAAAAGGGCATTTTCTAAAATCAAAGTCTTCCAATCTAATATATTAAATAGGAATTAAGTGGAAATTCTATTGGTAATAATTGAGATGGGCTTCTGTAAAAGAAGACCGATATTATATATGGAATTTAAGAGGCTTTGCCGTTATTCCATTTATACTATTAGTCTGATACAGAAATCTATATCGATTATGTATTGATTGGATTTCTGTGGAATTCCATATTTTTAGAAATTGATTTATAGATTTTATTTTAAATATTTATCTTTGATAAAATTAATGAGAATCTTTTTAATTGAATATCTTATTAAAAAGAATATTCTGAGTTGGGATGTGACGAAATGTGTGATTTTCCAATATTTGTTTTTAATCCCAAATTACGCAAGTTATTTAGAAAGACCGGGTTTAACCCATTCTGAATAATCAACACGACGATCAAGAGTCGAAGACGAAGACGGTGATTGAAGACCGAAGGTTTTCACATCGTTGGGATGATGATGACTGGTATCTTGAATTGGGATTGGCCTTCCAAGGCAAGGTGTTTGGTAATGATCGTCCAAACGCATTTGGAGATCGACGGACACGATGTTTCGCTCAGACCCAGAGCGGACTTGTAAATGGATTGCGTGTCTGACATTGTATTCTTTTCTACTGTATTTGTTGAACGCTACTAATTATATATTTCTGTTTGGTGTTTAACACCCTTCTCTAAGACGTATGAGCTTGGAGGTTATATATATATTGATAGATGATCAATGATATGGTAGAGTCTGACAATGTGGCATGCTAAGATGCAATTGATCAAGGCTTTGTTGAAAAGCAGGCCTTGTGGTTGATGATCAAAGCACAGTCTAGTTAGGCATAGCTTTGTGTATATCGTGACTTCGCGAGCCTCACACACCGGTAGAGTCTAAAACGGGAGAAGGGAACGCAGGGAGTGCACACGTTTCTTTCTAGCTAGAGTGGTGCCAGGGACCTACCAGCGCTGGCATTTATTCATTGTGGTTGTTGGATTTTTCGAGGCCTCGGTTTATGCGGTCGCCACTGGCCGTATTATAGGTCCAAAAGGACCGGGGAGCATGTGTTCAGGAATTGCCAATCCATTAAGCGTTAACGTATGGACCGGCCCTGCAGGATCCAAGGGTTGGACAGAGTACCAATCCTGGGGCATTGCTAGAGTGTCTCGAATCGGTAAGGATCTCCTCCCTAGCCTTGACTCAGATGGAAACCCAAATTTCCAATACGACATCACGCGGTTTTGATTGTATACATATATATGGCGACATAGTGGGATGGGGCACTCATGCCGTCTAGGATTGATATATTTACTTTGATGTATTTCAAATTGGTTGCACACTATTATTATGTAATACCGTGTTTCTCGTATCAAGCATCTTTTGATCATTATAAGGTAAAACCCTATCCTCCAGTTTGCGTTGCATTGTGTGATGGGACTTGGGTCTTATAATGGTTTCATTTTTCTAAAAAGCATTGCGTTATTTTGACGTTTTACCTTAGTCATGCACTGGCAATCCATAGGAGAAAACCCGTTCCGCGAAAGTGGCGTGGTCCTGTGATTAGCCTTATTATATTATATAGGCTAAGTAGAATTCTCACACCAGTCCCACGACTGACCTGTAGTTTGTTTCACTTTGCAAACTCGGGTGCCCTCTTTCCACACGGGCAGTCGAGTAGCTTTTTGCAGATATAGTTAAGCAGGATCCTGGATTGAAGTCTGAAGCCGGGTCCAGAATATTGATGGCCTTCCGCTGAGATTAGTTCCGTTGTAATGTGTTTAATTTAATTTAAATGTTTCTTCCGCTGTATTATTTATCGATGTACTCTGATATATTCTGTACTCTGATGTAACATTTATTATAGATGTTATAAAAGTCTGTGTTTTTGTTCTGATGTGTTGTATGCCCAAAGTTAAAGTATTCGTAGATTTTCACCTTTTGGGTCAGACCTGTGTGGTTTATGGTCGATTCAAAGGGCGGGAATTTGCGGGTCTTTACATCACGTGTAGAAACGGGTAGCAAGTAGAGAAAATATGTTGGCAAGTAAATGAAAGACGGAATAGCACAGGGGGTGCAAGTGGGAACAAGTGAAGGATTTTTAACACGTACGTGAGGACCTGCAGGCATTTTGGTGGTGTATGGAAAACCCAATGGGGAGTTTGGACGTGGAAATACACGATGGAAGAAGGTCGTGATGTTTTTGGGTTACAGGAGTTTTAGTTGTGGAATTTTGAGAGGGCGTGTATGAATGGAGTGTGCTCGTCGGGAAGTGGTGCGCTGAAATGGTGATGAGTACAACACTGGTGGTAAAGAAATGATCTAACGGATCGCGACCGGATCCGCTAGAAGCGTAACAACCGGTTCTACAGTGTGGAACTGATTTCACGGAGAACGGAGCTATCGGAATTTCCTGATAAAATCAACAGACGCAAATCGTTATTTAACGGTTAATGCGCCAAGGTGAGTAAATTCACTGACTCTGCTATATTTTAAATTATTATAATTAGATTTTAATGGTTGAGTGCTGTGTGATGGTCGATTAGGTAGATTAAAATTAAAAGGTGTTGACTAACATCTGTGGATGCGGGAAACCGGTTGGAGGAATCCAACCGGATTCCTCAGTATTTATGTGTACTGTTTGTTTCATATGTATGCACTGTTTGAACCCAAATGACAGTAAAACCGCATGTGAATGTTGATGTTGAATGGGAATTCAACATTTGTTTGATTTAATAAATAAACGATATCAATTTAGAAAGTGGTAACAGTCGACCGTAAACCCATTGTTTTGTTAAGAAGTTGATTGGCCGTCAGGCAAATCAACGAAGTTAATTATAAAAATTATATTTTTATAATTAAAGTGAAGTTTTAAATTTATAATAGAAGATCTATTATAAACCAGTATTTTAGAGTTCATGTTATAAAGTAAAAAAAAACAATTGTTGACACTTAAATAAGTGTATAAAGTAGAAATTATCCTACGATTAAATATTTGGATAATTATTTTAAGACAAACAATTTAGAAATATTATTAGATTAAATATATTAATCTAATGGTATTAAATAATTAAAGTCAGTTAACGAATTTATTGATGGAATGAAGTTGATTTAAATCAATTATTTAAGTGAAAAATGATTATTAGATTAAATGAGTCCTTGTAAAGAAGTTATAAATAGAACTGTGGAACGAAGTTAAAGCGAAGAGTTAATGTTTAAAATAAATAATCATAAACAACGAAGATTTAAAAGTATGAATATGGTGTTATAAAACCATATTCCAAAATAAAACCAGGAAATACGATTTAATGTATATTATAAGTAATGAGGGATTGGAGTACAGACGTATATCTGTTCTAAGGTAAGAACGTCGTCGATCAAGGTCTGAGAGGTAAATAAAATACCCCAACTTGAACGACTTCACTATTGTCGAGGAATGGTATCAGTTTGTAATGGAAAGGGACATCGAGATTAGTTATAAAGTGGCATATAGTAGTGTATTGCAAGATTTGAACTATAGCGATAAAATAAACGCTGTTGACTAGGCTTAAGCGTGACTGTTATGTCAAGATTAGTTATAAAGGAGAATATTACAGTGTATGACAAGTTTTGAACTATAACGATAAATTAACGCTGTTAACCAAACTAAAGCGTGATTTTTATATATAGCAGCACTAACAGTTTAGTTTGAAATCCACTTATTCGAAAGTGATAAGTAACGATGTTGTAAGAAAATACAAGCATAAGTTTAGAAAGAGAAATTGGAGAATCGTGTTAGAAAACGATGGCATCATTTCGATGTTCGAAATGTGATTAGAATTAAACCATTAGGAGTTGGAACTATAATTCGATGATATCGAATGTAATAAAGTAAATTAGTTTTAGGAATTATAATCTGATAGGATAGTTAATATTAGGTTTAAACCGATAAATTATAATAGGATATATAATCAATATTTAGTTATAAACTTGATATTGATTTAACCAGAAGTGGATTTAGAAACAGAGATTCTAAAGTGGAATGGGAATATAAATTATGAAAGAGATTCCCGTAAACAAGATAACGGTATTTATTACTTGAATAATGAATTATTTGATAAAGATGATCAGATTTCTATAATAGAAATGATATTCACATTTTAAAGTGAATAATGTTTTAAAGTGAACGCTTGGCAGATTAAAATGTTTAAAATGAAATTGGAAATATTTTTCCAATATAGTTAGGATATATTATCCAGGTGTAGAAAATAAAGAACGTGAAAAGAATGGAAATATTCGAACGTTAATAACGTATATTTTCTGGAACGTAGGAGAATAAGAGTTTATAATAACTGAAAATGTTTTCCAATAAGTGCGAAAGGCTAAAATGGGGGTTGAGAAATATCTAGTAAGATATGGGAATTCGAATAATAAAGTCGAATGTTAATTAAAAAGTGCTCGTGATTGTGTGATACATTTGAATGAATGTTGTTTTCACTTCGATAGTTAAATAACCTACTATCGAAGTGTTTTGACCATCGTTGTCAATTCGGAGAGACCGGTTGGATATGTTATCTAAAAACCACTCCGTATAGGAATAAGCGCTGTGAGATATATTATGCTGAAGATAATTGAAGACGAAGTGAAATGCAAGGGTCGTCCCGTTCCAGAATGGTGCTTTATGTTTGTCCAGTCCCAGGACAACTTGTATGGACGAGTTTCTGACAGAGTATACCTAACGAATCACGTACAGTTGATCTCTTAAAGGTATTACGTCTGGTGGCGGAGGAATTCGTTCCTCTTGGCTTTTTATACCCGTGATATTTTTGGAAATCAATCAGTGAATTGACGGGTTTGACGATGTGGCATTCAAAGTGAATTGTGATCAGATGTTCTGAAGATATACGTAGCCTCTAGCCTCACAACCAGGAAGTAAAAAAAGTTGGGCTAGGCAGCATGGCTAGTTGGGTCATCCCCAAGAAGGGTGTATTGTCACCGATTTAGAGAAAATTCATATTTGTTCTTCTTTTCGATTCTGTATCTTCGGATGACGGTTGGATGGCCAACAACCATGGGTGGCAATATATTCGTGACATTCAAGCTAAATGAGTGAGCGGTCATGTGTGGCCGGGTTGCAAGACGTTCTTGTTGAACCCCAGTGTATACCCTCTAGAGTACCCTGATCGGAAGGTGCTCCCATACCTTGTCTGTTGGAACCAATCTCCAATAAGCGCCCTGCGGTTTACGATTTTATACTATATATACGTGGAGCATGAGATGCAAGCGTTCTGCTACTTGGTTATTTAATTGAGTAGACATTATTATAATATCACTGGATTTTGATATCAAAATATTTTGGTTTATAACAAGGTAAAAACCGTCCATGTTTATGTGTGGGCTGGTCTTACTAGTATCCTTTTGTTTAAAAGGATTTTCAAAGTTAAACAGTATGGTTGGAATTTACTCACACCAGTCCCATGACTGACCCAGAGTTTCTTTGCTTATGTTTTCCCTAGACTCTTGGGTGCCCAAATTTGTACGGGCAGTCAAGTGTTTCAGGCTTTGCAGATTCACTTGGAGGAGCTTGAAGAAGAAGGCTCCATCGTTAGTATTTAGAGATTATTTCCGCTGTGATATGATGTATTGTACTCTGATAATGGTATGTATATACAATACAGTTTTGTATTCAAAGTTATGTTATATAATACATTTTATTCGTCCCGCTATGAGTTTCGTGTTTACTCTGATTCTGTTCAGTTGTATTCTTCTTCTTCTTATTCTATTCTATTAGTTCTATATTTTCTATCTCTTCCCCAAATTTCTTTCTATTAATGATCTGAATTTTCGTGCACTTTGGGTTGAATGTGTAGGATATTAGTCAGCTCAAATTGGCATGGATTTTCGGGTTTACTCTGATTCTGGTGGCGGAGGGATTCGTTCCTCTTGGCTTTTTATACCCGTGATATTTTTGGAAATCAATCAGTGAATTGACGGGTTTGACGATGTGGCATTCAAAGTGAATGGTGATCAGATGTTCTGAAGATAGACGTAGCCACTAGCCTCACAACCAGGAAGTAACAAAAGTTGGGCTAGGCAGCATGGCTAGTTGGGTCATCCCCAAGCAGGGTGTATTGTCACCGATCTAGAGAAAATTCATATTTGTTCTTCTTTTTGATTCTGTATCTTCGGATGATGGTTGGATGGCCAACAACCGTGGGTGGAAATATATTCGCGACACTCAAGCTAAATGAGTGAGCGGTCATGTGTGGTCGGGTTGCAAGACTTTCTTGTTGAACCCCAGTGTATACCCTCTAGAGTACCTTGATTCGAACGTGCTCCCATACCTTGGCTATTGGAACCAATCTCCAATAAGCGCCCTGCAGTTTATGATTTTATATTATATATACGTGGAGCGTTGGATGCAAGCGTTCTGCTACTTGGTTATTTAATTGAGTAGACATTATTATAATATCATTGGATTTTGATATCAAAATATTTTGGTTTATAGCAAGGTAAAAACCGTCCATGTTTATGTGTGGGCTGGTCTTACTAGTATCCTTTTGTTTAAAAGGAATTTCAAAGTTAAACAGTATGGTTGGAATTTACTCACACCAGTCCCATGACTGACCCATAGTTTCTTTGCTTATGTTTTCCCTAAACTCTTGGGTGCCCAAATTTGTACAGGCAGTCAAGTGTTTCAGGCTTTGCAGATTCACTTGGAGGAGCTCGAAGCAGAAGGCTCCATCGTTAGTATTTAGAGATTATTTCTGCTGTGATATGATGTATTGTACTCTGATAATGGTATGTATATACAATACAGTTTTGTATTCAAAGTTATGTTATATAATACATTTTATTCGTTCCGCTATGAGTTTCGTGTTTACTCTGATTCTGTTCAGTTGTATTCTTCTTCTTCTTCTTCTTCTTCTATTCTATTAGTTCTATCTTTTCTATCTCATCCTCAAATTTCTTTCTATTAATGATCTGAATTTTCATGCACTTTGGGTTGAATGTGTAGGATATTAGTCAGCTCAAATTGGCATGGATTTTCGGGCCGTCACAGTTATTCTGTAATCTTCCTTTGGATATCATTCAAACCGTATTAAGGTTTTCCAAACTAGTCAGGATTAACGCACATTACCGAAGTAATCATTTATTTAATTTCCCAATCCCAACCTATTCATCCCATGGAGCAAAACTGGTATTACTCAATAACTAACACCATGGTATTATCGGTAAAATCAATTACCATTTTCCGTTCAAATCTAATTAAATATTTAACTATCGCTTGGAGCAAAACTAGTGCTACTCCATTATCGATCATTGCCCCGAATTTGATAATTTAAATTATCACATTCTCGTTTCAATCTAATTAAAGATTCAATAAAACTCCCCTTAGTTTTAATCTTCCCAAAAATTAGTATTAATGATTATTTTACTTTGGAAACACAAACATGTCGCATCAACAATCTACACCATACTATTGATTTCTGTCGATATATAACCTCTAAGCTTGTACGTCTTAGAGAAGGGTGTTAAGCAAGAGAATAAATTCTCCGCCACCAAACAGATATATATTTAGCAGAGATCAACCATACAGTTCGAAATACAATGTTAGACATGTAATCCTGTCTTTAACTAGGTTAAAGAACCAATGTCATTTAAAACATGGTTCACAATAAATCCAAATCCTCTTCCATAAAAATGGAATCTTCACTGAAAAACAGATCAATATAAAATCGATATCAATTTCCGTATCCGACTAATAATATAAATGGAATAATGACAAAGCTTTTTTTAAATTTCATATATATTAATAATCTTCCTCTACAGAAGCTCATTTCGATTATTATCAAATCGAATTCCATTCAATTCCAATTTAATATATTAAATTGGAAAAAATTACCTTGGAAAATTCCCGTTAAATCTTAATAAGAAGATTTATAAATTCCAAATCACATTTCACTGTAAATCAGGTTAAAAAACGAATGTCGTTAAAAACACAGTTCACAATAAACCCAATTCACATTCCATTTTCAGTTCCAATTAAATGTTAATTAATTAGTAATTCTTATTTAAATGTTAATTGAAAGATTTATTCTTTTCACACTAGGTTTAAGAACGGTGTTAATAAAGACACCATTCACGACAAACCCAAAATCCAATCCTATTCAATTCCAATTAAATATTAATTAATTGGTAAACTCTTCTAAATCTTATTTAAAAGGTTTAATCTTTTCTCAACTGGGTTTAAGGACAGTGTCATTTAAAACACAGTTCATGACAAACCCAAAATCCAATTCAATATTAAATACAAGGCTCTGAATAGAAATTATATCAGCTTATATTCAATACAAATTCTGAGATCAACAAATATCGTATTGGGAATAACGATATATATCTTCCAAATTCCTCCACAATATCTGTATAATCACGGAATCCAATATCGAAATATTCCAAAGATAATTTCAATTCAAATCCATTCCAATTCATATATTGGGAATTCCGGTTATTTTTAAAACATTTCAAATCCAATTTATTTATTTAAAAATATTGGATTTATAATTCTAGTTCATAACTAGTTCATTTTGATAAAAATATATTTTTATCTTTACAAATGTGGAATTTTTCATCCCAATTCTTTCCAAATCATTTATTATGATTTTACACAAATTATCGATATTTTTAATAATTTTATCAAGGTTCGTACAGTCGATTTCCATAAATGGTCATTGAACTGCACTTACACCGACATTTTCCAAATTTGATTTGGACATGATTCCAAATCCAACCGTTAGATTTCAAATCCCTTATATTCGTTGGAAAGCCCTTTTCGATACGAACCCAAAGTTTCCGATTTTAGGAGAATCCGACGGTCGGATCTCCCGTAATGTCAATTCGAAGTCAATGGTCGAAATTCGTGAACTGCCGCAGCGCGTTCTATTCAGGCCATTAAATATATATATAATAAATATATTATATATATTTCATCGATTTCCATTTAAAACCTATTTTATAAATCATTTTAAATTCGCTTTCAAAACAATTTCAACTTCATATTCAATTTCAAATCAAAGTTGAATATTCCATATCATTAATATATAAATGATAATATTTTCAAAACATTAGATTTTGAAACCACTTCCTTTTCGATATTCATTATAAAAATGAATAAAATCGATATAAATATCATTCACGTCAAAATGGAGTTAATTTAATCAACACAGCTTTATATTTTTAAATATAATCGTGTCCATCCCAAATCGGACATCAGAATCATATTTTGATCCATTACTGAATATTATTTTAAAATATTAGTTATTTAAAATATTTATTATACGTCATTTTAAAATATTCGTTAATTTAAAATATTTGTTCTTTCCGAATTGGAATCAGACACAGCCAATTACCACATAATTTTATTTATATGGATTTCATACACACATGTACACAACAATAATCAAACACAGTCAAATAATGCTTACAACAGCCTGTCAACCATTCAATTGACATACAACTAAATATTAGGATTAGTGTATGTCCAATTTCATCCCAATACCCGTGTGGGTGTTTTAAACAACTAACACTGATTATTATTTGTACAGTTGGGCGATGTGTAAAATATATCGTCCCAATCAATATCAGTTAAATGTGTGTACATAAACAAATCGTCCGATTTGTAAATGAATATTTACTTTATTCATATACACGTTAAAAATTATATTTTTAACTATAAAATATTTATTTCATCTCATGAATATTTTATATAGTTCATTTATACAATAAAAATGATATTTTTATTGTTCGAACATTTTTAGAAAATTTCGGCAGCACAACAGCGCGATACTAGAACCAGAACAAGGTCTAGCCTTATCCCTCGCCTACTAATGGCTCGTGCCATGTACATACAAATTCTAATCAATTCATTTGATTTCCCAAACTAAATTCAACCAAACAATCCAATCAACCAAACAACCAAACAAACATGGTTTCAAACATAGGTGTCGGGTGCTACTAAGCACCGTCTGCGTCCTAGTATATATATTTAACTAGAAAATAAATTAAAGTGAGAAGTTCTCATCTTTGGGATCCACTCCGTCATTCTTTAATTGGCGGATTTTGTCGTCACGCTCCGTTTTGTCGTTCTCACACTTGAATTCGCCTCTTTAGCTTTAGAAGTTGTATACGGCCTCCAATCTTCACCAAACTTTGTGTCTAGCCCAAACGCGCCATTCCGGACAAGTTTTTCCTAGTGGACTTTCTTCAAATAACGCACCAATTCGCCGGAAATCGCAAAAAACAACAACAGGTCCGTTAACTTCGGATGCGATTTTCGGACAGCTCCGCAATCTAAAATAGGACTTTCATATACCAAATCAAAGAGAAAATCGTGCTCTTCGATTTTAGTATTATGGAGTTTTGGCCAGAAGCGCACCGTTTAAGAGTTATTGGCAAAATAGGGATAGAATGTTTTATGCAAAACGGGATTTTTGGAGAAAAATGGGTTTTTGGACTTGGCGGGGCCCACGGCCGGAGTTGGGTGGCCAGAGGGCGGGGGCGGACATGGCTGGATTGGGTGAAGCGGCGGGTGGCAGTGGTGGTGCGGCGGTGGGGCTAGATGAGGTGGTTGGTGGTGATTTGGGGTTTAGGGATTTGAAATTCAAAGAGGGAAAGAGGAGGAGAGAGAGGAGAGGAGGAGGAGGAGGTGGTGGAGGGGGCGCGGTGGTGGGGGGAGATGGCTGAAAGGGGAGCGACGGGTTCCTTCTTCTTTTTTTGTGCATTTTGATTGAGGAGAAAGAAGAGGAGAGTGTTGACCATTTATATATTTAATTAAACTTTATTCCTAAAAGTTACTTTTTTCATTCGAACCCCAAACCGAACCAAACGGCTTTTGCCCCAAGCTAGTTACCCCTATTCCGGACACAACGGGATATGTCCCGTTAGCCAATTTGACTGTTACGACCAGTTTTCATTTAAATTAAAATATAAATCAATATATTGAATTAAAACGTACATTTTAATTTACCGGGGCCACATACTGATCCCAAAAATTCCAGAAAAATAAATTTAGCTATGTTTTGACGATACTGTCCTAAGAAAACTAATTTCGTCAAATTTGGAGATCGTTTGAAAATGGCCATTTTCCAGTCAATTAAATTCAAATTGAATTGACCAAACACGTTTAAATTCATTACGCTCCCATATTAACTCCAAAAATTATGAAAATTGGAATCTAGCAATAATTTGACATTCCAGATCCAACAAAAGTGGTTTCGTTGATAACGGAGGTCGTTTGCAAAATCGTTATTTTTAAGGGCTATATATTGTATAAAATTCCATAACGACTATTCTGAATTTTCAACTGGACATAAATTTTTATTCCCGCTATGAAATTTGCATTTTTCACATTCGTTGGAAAGATATTTTCAAATAGATTCAAATATTTTGGGTTTTACTAAAATCCGGTTTATTTTGAATCATGTACATGCATTTGAAATTTGAAATCGAATTTTCAAACTACCGCGCCACGTCCAATTCCTTTTATAATTAAAATAATTATTTATATTCTAATTTTGATTTAGATTAATATATACGTTCTAATTCAATTCAAAATTAATTTGTAGTCGTTATTATTTACAATAAATCATTTTAAATATTCAAAATTCATTAAAATTGCCAAAATAAAAAATTTAAATTGGTTCTGATTTCTTGGGTTGTTACAATCTCCCCCACTTAAAATCTTTTCATCCTTGAAAAGGAACGAAGCTGAAAGTTGTTTAACTATTCAACTCAACTTTCAGTTTGGCTTTCATTCTTCAACTTTTCAGTTTCTAAGAATTTTCAAATTCTTCAAAAATTTGGCTAACACCCTAAATTTTCAAAAAAAATCGCCATAACCTCCTTTGTACGGGGAGACATTTAAAACCTCAACTAGCGACGCAGGGCCTTCATCATCCAAAAAGAAAAAGAAAAAGCCAAGCGGCTTACCAATCGACTCATAAAATCACCAAAACCCAATAAATTTGTAAACATGTACCTATTTGTCGGGCATACAATTTTATTCCTCTTCTCTAGCCTCCTCGCTATGACCTGTTCAATACACATGTATGTACATGTATGCAGTTTTCAAAAAAATTCAGTTCAGTTCAACATTCGATACAATTTGGCTAAATTTACCTTTCATTCATGTATTGGTTTTATTAGTTAACGAATAATCATACAACATAACCAGCAATCAATTAGTTGATTAGCTTTTCAAACAGATAATTTTCTATATATACATGAAAATCATATTTTGTGTGTCAAATCACAACAATAAATCCTACCTAGTTTTGGTTCTCACACCAGTCAATTGGAAATATATAGAAATCCCACTTTCGAAACTCGAACACAAATATTGATGATGTCCGGACATCACCAGAATTATCCTCGAGTGACTAGAGTGTGATTCTATATCTACCCAGTATATTAAAACTTCAAATATACGTTTGTAAGGCGTATATGCAAAATCTTTATATACTCGATTGTCCAAATTCAATATAAAATAAATAATCAAATACGTATTATAAGATTTAAATTTTCAAAACAATATTTGTTTTCACTTTTATTTTGAAAATAACACTCTTTCGACTCATTCTAGGATACTACTGATCCCATCCCTAACGAGTCATTCTTATTGGATGTAACTAATCCAATCTCTGACGAATTCTTTCATTTGGTTCTAAAGTGTCTTGTTCTCGAGCTCTGTAAACCAAAGCTCTGATACCAAACTGACATGACCCAAACTTCCCCGTAAAGGAAAGCCCGGATTGAGTTGAGAACACGACAAATTAGAACACAAACAGAAGAACATTTCATTGCTTATTATAACAATTTACATCAGAGTACAAGAATATACAGAGTATGAACAAATAATATACATTTGATAAATATCAAAGATTTACAAATTACAATGCAGCGGAAAATAATACAAAACACAACTAAAAGAGATACACGGATACAGAGCTTTCCGAATATCATTCCAGCTGTAAACCAAGATCTTGTGAATATAAATCTGCAAAACCAAAACTACTAGCTGCCCGTATGGAAAATAGGGGCACCCAGAGTTTAGGTTAAAACAATAAACTTCAGGTCAGTCATGTGACTGGTGTGAGAACTAAAACAGTTATTTAACACTTTTAGTGTAAAAATTAATCAAGGGACCACGCCGTATAACATAGAACGGGTTTCCTCCCAAGAATACTAGTGCATAAAACAAAAAGTGCAATGCTTTTTGGAAAAATAAAGCTATTATAAGACCCAGGTCCCATCACACAATGCAACGCAAGCCGGAGGATAGGGTTTTCACTTATAATAGCCAAATATGCTTGTTACATTTAAAACAAATCATTAGATACTATTATAAGTGCGTAGTGTATAAAATCACTTCAAATATAAATGTATCAATCATAGAAGACATATTATCACATGTTACTATGTCGCCATATAGGTTTACAATCAAAACCAAAATGTCGTATTGGAAATTGTATTTCCATCATGAGTCGAGGCAAGGGATGTACTGTAACACCCCGAATTTTCTATTAACTGTATATTAACAAATTAAAGTATAATTAATTCTTAATGAAATAATTAAGGGAAATGGTTACGCCATTGCGTTCGTCTCGAAATTCTGCTTGAGATAGAGTCCGAGTTTGCGGGAATCGGACTCCGTATGAAGGAGTTATGACCTCCGGAAGTTTCAGAATTCAAATTAAAAATTCAAACAGTTCAAAAATTGGTTCAAATTTCAAATTCAGACCCAAACTGGGCTGGGCGGGAAAATTCCCGCCCAGGCACTAGGTCGACCTGGGGGTCGACCAGGGTGACCAGGTCGACCTGGGGGTCGACCTGCCCAGTCGACCTGGTTTGGCCCTGGCTGACCTGGTCGGGTTCTGGTCGATTTCTGAGGCTTGGCTATGTCACTAGGGCTGACATGTCGCATTTTGGTTGGCTCCTTTCGAAGTGAATGGTCTAGGTTCGTCTATGATCATCTGACGGCTCAAATCAATCTGAAAATCTATAAATACAACTTAAGACTCCAACCTAAATTCACATAAGAAATTAGAGAAGGAGCCTCCATGCTGTCTGTAGGAAATTGAGAGGAGCCTCCACTTGTAGAAAAGCTTAGAGATGAGCTAAATTAGAGTTAAAACATGAATCAAATCAACGTTAGTCTACCCAAAGGAAAGCATATCAAATTCAGAACTCAGAAATCAGAAAACAGGACCGTCGTTTGTTGTAAGTATAGTGATTTTTCCGATGTGAATAAAAGTTAGGATTTGATTCGATGTAAAATGGAAACGGAATTGTGTTATTATGTAACAACGATGTTAATTCACATCGATGTATTGAAATGATTGTGGTATTGTGACGTTTGTGGTATAGTTGAGTTGATAATGATCCGATTGTACATTTAGAATCACATGCAAATTGTATAGTTCATGTTGTAATCGATACCTATATGTTTATGTGATTATATAGGTTGTATGTGATTAAGATTTCATGTATATATACATGCTAGAACCTTTATGCCAAAACGATTATGTTCACATACATGCTAGTATGTTTGTAAGAAAGTTGCAAGTTAATTGGATCCATGTCAAGATCCACTTTAATATATGTTTCATGATGTAGTTAGACATATGATTGGATCTAGTTCACACATGCGATGAAATTATACATACTTTATGAAAACGTCACATTCTTGTCATGTGCTAGTTATGTTCGATGTTATGCCTAGATCCAAAAGATGTTTAGGCTTATGTTGTCTAAATCATATGCTAATTTATGTGACACCTATTTGGTTAGATCCCTATTTCAATGCAGGATCGCATATATGAAAGTTGATTTAGGCTATGTTGTAAATTCACATGTATGTTGATTAGTCTATGTTGCAAGTTCACACCTATGATATTCATGTTGACTATTTCGCAAGTTCACACCTATGATGTTCATATTGACTATGCCAAAAATGCCAAGTTTACACCTATGTCATGTTCTTGTTTGTGAATTCCCTTATTCCAATTTTGTATGTGCTAAATTAGGCTAAGTTTTTAGCCTAGTATCATATGTTAAAACCATGCGAACGAAAATTAGGCTAAGATTGTTAGCCTAATATTTAAACGGGGTAACGTTGGGAATATTGGTAAAACTTGACAAAAATGGAATTGGCATGTTTGTCACATGCCAAAATTTGGTGGCACTTGAATGGTATAAATCTTTATACCAAAAATGTTAAACCAGGAAAGTGGGCCACAACATTTAATTGTTGACAAATTTACATATATCAAGTAATAAAGACAAATATGTAAATTTAGAAAATACGAATATGCTTAACACGAGGTTGGATTGAGTTGTGATGTAAACCTGCCCGGACCTGCCCGGCTGTCCAGTAGTCACAACAATACCTATCCAATGTGGGTGGTTAAGCATGGAGCCCAATAAGGACCCGAGGTTAGACTGAGTTACAGTGTAAATCTGCCCGGAACCGACCAGCACATCCAGTAACTGTAACAATGCCTGTCTAATGTGAGTGGTCGGTGTTTTAAAAAGCTAAGGACAGACTGTCAGGATGGTAGGGTTAAGTAAACTAAAAACTTAACCAATTCAACATGTTAATTAAATTGATGGGTGGGGTCAGATAAATACAGACACTTAACCACTTAACATGTTTCACTAGAAAACCCTATTAACGGGGACCCATTTCAGTAGTAACCCAATTAGGTATCATGGTACCCTGAAACTAGGCAGGGTGGGGCACGATTACTGGGCTGATTGTAAGCGGTCAAAAAGCAACGGCGGTGGGTGCTACATTGTGGGTTCTAACGGAGTGTGAGCATGCACACACTTCGGAGCAGACAAACAGGGCACTGGGGGCACCAGTAGTATAACCTATGCATTATAAGGATTGTGTTGGGTCGCCACCATGGGACTTGATACACCCCATGGTGGGGCCAGCATAGATATCTACAATCTTTGGGGGCCGTAAGACACAGATGATTATGCAAGTTGGAGCCGATCTTTAGAAAAAGGGGATCACTTTACCTCCTGCATGGGGTGCCAGTTAAGACAATTCTAGTAAGTGCAGAGAGATATAGTATGGGGTGCGATAGTATATTCGATTCAAATTGCTTTGTCTTAGTTTATGATACTTCCCTGTCCCAGTTTATACTTATCATGCCCTTATTCTTATTCTCATAGTGAAGAGTCACTATACTTACCAGGCTTTATGTCTGACCCTATTTTCTTTCGTCTTCTTTTCTTTCGTTCCCCCACCCCCCTAGGTCCACAGGGAGGAAACAACTCAGCTTAATCAGACTCTTTGCAAGCTTCAAGATCGTAGATGTACGGTTTGGACTCTCTTGCTTTAGCTATGGCTGTTGGACACAATCATGGGGATTTATGCAGTTTTAATTGTGTTTTATGCTTCTTTATTTAATAACCAAGACAGAAATGTTGATGTAATGTTTTGGAAGTTGTTATGTTACAATTATGGAAGTGTTTTGTATGAACAAGTATTTTACGAAATAAAAAGTCTGTTGTTTTCCGCTGCTTATATATATGTGTTTATATCTGTCTTGTGTTTTATCTGTGACTTTTACTTAAAAACCTCCACCATAGTTAAGGCAGTCCCTTGTGAGTGACCTTAATGGTGGGTGGGGTGTTCCACTTGGTATCAGAGCATAGATTTACCAGACTAGATAAAAATTTTGAAAACTATTTTCAAAAAGAAGTTTAAAGAAGCATTTTTTCAAGAAAAAGCGTTGTTTTTAAAAGGCATAACTCCCCCAAAGCCATATGCACTATCTCTCTGTCCTTTGTCTTGAATACTTTCCTTTTTGTTCCAGCATGTCTGGAGATCTTAACCTTCTAGAAGGAGTACCGATACCCGGCTGGTTCCGAAGGTACCTAGAGGCTAGGGCCAATGGTGCGAGTCCAGCAGACATTCCTCCTCCCACCGTAGCAGCAGTTCCTCCACCTCCTCCTCCTCCTCGTGGAAATACTTTCGCTAAGATATGTAGAGACTTTAAGGCTATGGGTGGAAAGGACTTTTATGGAACTAAATCCTTTGTAGTAGCAAGGAACTGGCTGAAGGAGACCAAGGACTTGTTCGTCATCTTCGAAGTTGACGACAGGAAAAAGAAACAGCTAGCAGTGTGGTTGCTTAAAGATGAAGCTTCCTATTGGTGGGAAGTTACCCATGCTGAAAGGCCAGTGGAGACTTGGGAAGATTTTAGGATGCGATTTGAGATGAAATTCATCTCCCAAGCTGAAAGAAGCCTGCAAATGGAGAAGTTCCTAATCCTTAAACAAGGAAGTATGACAATCAAGGAATATGTAAATCAGTTTAATCAGCTGGCCAAATTTGGGCTGGATTTAGTAAACACCCAACACAAGAAGGTTCTTCGCTTCATAAAAGGTCTAAATGAACCTCTACATAGCCTTGCTATGACCCATATACCTATAGGGGCGACCTATGAAAGCTTGGTGGACATGGCGCTGCTACACGAGGAAGATAAAGGCAAGAAAGAGGTAAAGGCGGAAGCGTCTCAAGAAAAGAAAGAGGGTTTACAGGCTAAGAAAACAGACTTCAAGAAAGGTGAGAAGAACAACAAATCCCGTGAAAAGAGAAAGTGCAATTTCTGTGGCATTGAGGGACATATAGCAAAAGACTGTAGAAAGAAGAATATAAAGATGAATGGTGGCTGTTTCCATTGTGGTGAGACTGTGCACTTGGCTAAGGACTGCCCAAAGAAGCGAGGGCAGGGACAAAGGACTGGATCCACCTCAGGAGGGCAAGTTCACGCGCTGACGGCACCTCCACAGGAACGAGGTAGAAATATTTCTATAGAAAGCTTAGTTTATCTGTATGATCATCCAGTTCACACTCTCTTTGATTCTGGTGCATCACACTCCTTTATTTCATCTGCTTTAGTAGAATCTCAGCACCTAGACACTAGTATGGTATAAGATCCCTTGGTTGTTTCAAATCCAATTGGGGGCTCGGCTTATTTGTCGATGGTTTGCTTGGATTTGAAAATCTCTATTCTAAGTGTTAAATTTAGATGTAGTGCCTTTGTTTTGGGCTTCTCAGGATATGGATTGATCTTAGGCATGGACTGGTTATCCAATAACGGTGCCATTCTTGATTGTGAGAAAAGAGGTGTTAGGTTCTTGACTCGGCTCGGTAACACTCTAGAAATTTCTTGTAATCCCTTGAATGCTATTATGCTTAGTTATCTAGAGTCGCTTGATGCTTCTGTTGAGAATTTGCAGTCGATTAGAGTGGTTCGGTAATTTCCGGATGTCTTTGAAGAGGTGAAAGGATTACCTCCGAAGCGGGAAATAGACTTCCGCATATATCTTGTTGATAATGCAAGGCCTGTAGCTCTGCCTGTTAGACATATGGCTCCAAAGGAGAGAAAGGAGCTCAGTAAGTAAGTTAAGGTGCTTCTTGAGAAGGGGTTTATAAGGAGAAGTATCTCGGAATGGGGTGCTCCAGTGGTTTTCGCCACCAAGGTAGATGTTTCACTACGTCTTTGTGTGGACTATAGGGAGCTAAACAAGCTGACTAAAAAGAATAGACACCCGCTTCCCAGAATAGACGATTTGTTTGATCAGCTTGTAGGTGCGTCGGTCTTCTCCCAACTTGATCTATCTACTGGGTTCCATCAGCTAAGGGTAGCTGAAGATAGTATTGATAAAACGGCGTTCAGAACCCCAGACGGTTTCTATGAGTGGCTTGTCATGCCTTTCGGCTTGACAAACGCACCCGCTTATTTCGTAGACCTAATGAGCAGGGTGTTCAGATAATTCCTCAATAAGTTCGTGGTGGTCTTCGTAGATGATATTTTGATCTTCTCAAAGAATGAGGAAGTACATGCTCAACATCTGAAGGAGATCATGGAAACTCTTCGCGTACATCAGCTAAAAGCCAAATTCTCCAAATGCCACTTTTGGAGAGAAGAGGTTAGATTTCTTGGATATATAGTGTCCAAAGAGGGGTTAGCAGTGGACCCTGCGAAGGTGGTGGCAGTGCAAGATTGGAAGACACCTAGGAATGCAACCGAAGTCCGAAGCTTTCTTGGGTTAGCAGGTTTTTACCGAAAGTTCATTAGGGATTTCGCGAAAATCTCAGCTCCACTCACAAGGCTAACAAAGAAGAAGCTGCCATTCGCTTGGGATTTAGATTGCGATATTGCCTTCCAACGCCTGAAAAGGGCTCTCACAACAGCCCCAGTTCTAACTTTGCCTGATGGAAGCAAGATGTTCACAGTATATATGGATGCTTGTGGTACGGGGCTAGGCGTTGTTCTAATGCACGAAGGGAGGGTAGTAACTTATGGTGGAAGACAATTGAAGGTTCATGAAAAGAACTACCCAACCCACGATCTTGAGTTGGCCGCCATCGTCTTTGCGCTTAAGTCTTGGCGCCATTATCTTCTAGGTGAGAAGTTCAAATTATATACTGACCATAAATCGTTGAAATATCTTTTCTGGCAGAAAGATCTTAACTTAAGGCAGCAAAGATGGATGGAATTCCTTGCCTCGTATGATTTTGAAATTTCCTATACTCCCGGCAAAGGCAACGTAGTAGAAGATGCGTTGAGCCGAAAGAAGCTGACCTTGAGCCCTCTCTTTGTAAAAAGGCAAAGCTTGGAGTATATAGCCAGTTTCGACTTTAGGCCTTCCTCAGATTTTATACCTGGTTTATTGGCATCCCTAGAAGTACGGCCCAATCTTTTAGACTCAATAGGGGTCGTACAATGTGAAGACCCTCAGCTTGTGGATGTGATTGATAAGATAATTAGGGGTGAAACTTCCAGTCACCTCAATAGGTACTCCATCGATGATAAGGGTTGACTGAGGCGAGATGGAAGACTGTGCTTCCCACAAGCAAGGGATTTGTTAAAGAAGGTTCTCGAGGAAGCACATCATTCCAAGATGACAATACACCCAGGCGAGGACAAGATGTACAAGGACGTAAAGAGAGTTTTCTATTAGAGCGGCATGAAGAAGGACGTGGCAGATTTCATTTCTAAGTGCATGACATGCCAACAGGTCAAAGCGGAACAAAAGAAACCTGGAGGACTGCTTCATCCTCTAGAAGTCCTGGAATGGAAGTGGGATAGCATTTCAATGGACTTCATTGACGGGTTGCCTAGGTCAAGAAGGGGCAATACTTGCATTTGGGTAATAGTGGACAGGCTCACTAAAAGCGCCCATTTTATACCTATCAAGAGTAGAAGGACTGCCTCATCTCTAGATTCTCTTTATCTCAAGGAAATAGTTCGACTCCATGGAATTCCCTCCAGCATAGTGAGTGACAGAGATCCCATCTTTACGAGCAAATTTTGGCGGAGTCTGCAAGAAGCTATAGGCACACAGTTATGTTTGAGCATGGCCTATCACCCCCAAACTGATGGCCAGACAGAAAGGGTGAATAGAGTATTGGAAGATCTTTTGAGTCTATGTGTTCTTGACTTCGGAGGGACTTGGGAGGATCATCTTCCTTTAGTGGAATTCACCTACAACAACAGTTACCAAGCCACCATCGGAATGGCGCCCTTCGAAGCTTTGTATGGAAGACCGTGCCGATCACCAACTTTTTGGTGGGAGTCTACTGATAAGATTATACTTGGGCCAGACATGATTCAAGAGACTTCAGAAAAATTGGACTTGATATGAAGGAGAATGAAAACAGCCCAAGACAGACAGAAATCCTATGTCGACAAAAGAAGGACCGACCTTGAGTTTGAAGTTGGGGACAGGGTTTTCCTTAAGGTATCTCCCTTAAGGAACGTCGTTCGCTTTGGATCCGCAGGAAAGCTAGCACCAAGATTTGTAGGACCGTTCCCTATCATCGAGAAGATTGGGAAAATGGCTTATAGAGTAGAGCTGCCCGAAATGTTGGCAGGAATTCACAACGTCTTTCACGTTTCTCATCTCCAGAAATATCTACATGAATCTGCGGAAGTGGTGGAGCCAAACATTCTAGAAGAAGCCAAAGTAGAACGCGAAGCAATCGTAAGAAGAGTTCCAACTCGAATCATAGGAACTGAAGTGAAAAAGCTACGCAACCGCGAAGTAAAGCTCGTCAAAGTTCAGTGGAGCGATGCCGAGGAAGACGCGACTTGGGAAACTGAGAACGGAATACGCGCGGCTTACCCTTTTCTTTTCGAGGGTACATCTTTGATTTCTCTCTTTCCTTAAGTTGTGCTTGAATCTATCTTTTTAGGTATATCTCCTTGGTCTTATTCTTTTATCCTTAGGTAGAAAACCCCTTTAGATGTAAACATGTATTTGAAACATGTTATGGTTGATAGATGCAAGTGGTTGCAAGTGATTGCTAGTGGTTGCTCGTGGATGCATATACACACACAACCTTGGTTTTAGATCGGCTCAGTCACTTCATATTGCATATGCATATGTGTATTCATGTTTGTATATGGTTGAAAATTTAAATGTTGTCATATGGATGTTGCATTTGTATGAATGGTCGCGCACTCATGTAGAATTATGAGTAAGGAAAATTTTGCATACATAATGGATTCATGACCCTTACATAATTTGCATTAAGGAGGTCAACTGAATCAGTAGAACGCCTGATTTTGCATTAGATAAGGACATATACATACACTGTGCATATGATCATGAAGCATTAGAAGTCTTTTAAGGACAATGGACACCTGTGTTTGACGATTGAGTAGATGGACGATTGGATGTTAGGACTTACGTTCTTCCAAACTTGAAGATTTCGGGGACGAAATCCTAAAAGAAGGGGAGAATGTAACACCCCGAATTTTCTATTAACTGTATATTAACAAATTAAAGTATAATTAATTCTTAATGATAGAATTAAGGGAAAAGGGTTATGCTATTGCGTTCGTCTCGAAATTCTGCTTGAGATAGAATCCGAGTTTGCGGGAATCGGACTACGTATGATGGAGTTATGACCTCCAGAAGTTTTAGAATTCAAATTAAAAATTCAAACAGTTCAAAAATCGGTTCAAATTTCGAATTCAGACCCAAACTGGGCTGGGCGGGAAAATTCCCACCCAGGCACCAGGTCGACCTGGGGGTCGACCTGCCCAGTTGACCTGGTTTGGCCCTGGCTGGCCTGGTCGGGTTCTGGTCGATTTCTGAGGCTTGGCTGTGTCACTAGGGCTGACATGTCGCATTTTGGTTGGCTCCTTTCGAAGTAAATTGTCTAGGTTCGTCTATGATCATTTGACGGCTCAAATCAATCTGAAAATCTATAAATACAACTTAAGACTCCAACCTAAATTCACATAAGAAATTAGAGAAGGAGCCGCCATGCTGTCGGTAGGAAATTGAGAGGAGCCTCCACTTGTAGAAAAGCTTAGAGACGAGCCAAATTAGAGTTAAAACACGAATCAAATCAACGTTAGTCTACCCAAAGGAAAGCATATCAAATTCAGAACTCAGAAATCAGAAAACAAGACCGTCGTTTATTGTAAGTATAGTGATTTTTCCGATGTGAATAAAAGTTAGGATTTGATTCGATGTAAAATGGAAATGGAATTGTGTTATTATGTAACAACGATGTTAATTCACATCGATGTATTGAAATGATTGTGGTATTGTGATGTTTGTGGTATAGTTGAGTTGATATTGATCCTATTGTACATTTAGAATCACATGCAAGTTGTATAGTTCATGTTGTAATCGATACCTATATGTTTATGTGATTAAGATTTCATGTATATATATGCTAGAACCTTTATGCCAAAACGATTATGTTCACATACATGCTAGTATGTTTGTAAGAAAGTTTCAAGTTAATTGGATCCATGTCAAGATCCACTTTAATATATGTTTCATGATGTAGTTAGACATATGATTGGATCTAGTTCACACATGCGATGAAAGTATACATACTTTATGAAAACGTCACATTCTTGTCATGTGCTAGTTATGTTCGATGTTATGCCTAGATCCAAAACATGTTTAGGTTTATGTTGTCTAAATCATATGCTAATTTATGTGACACCTATTTGGTTAGATCCCTATTTCAATGCAGGATCACATATATGAAAGTTGATTTAGGCTATGTTGTAAATTCACATGTATGTTGACTAGTCTTTGTTGCAAGTTCACACCTATGACATTCATGTTGACTATTTCGCAAGTTCACACCTATGATGTTCATATTGACTATGCCAAAAATGCCAAGTTTACACCTATGTCATGTTCATGTTTATGAATTCCCTTATGCCAATTTTGTATGCGCTAAATTAGGCTAAGTTTTTAGCCTAATATCATATGTTAAAACCATGCGAACGAAAATTAGGCTAAGATTGTTAGCCTAATATTTAAACGGGGTAACGTTGGGAATATTGGTAAAACTTGACATAAATGGAATTGGCATGTTTGTCACATGCCAAAATTTGGTGGCACTTGAATGGTATAAATCTTTATACCAAAAACGTTAAACCTGGAAAGTGGGCCATAACATTTGATTGTTGACAAATTTACATATATCAAGTAATAAAGACAAATATGTAAATATAGAAAATACGAATATGCTTAACACGAGGTTGGATTGAGTTGTGATGTAAACCTGCCCGGACCCGCCGAGCTGTCAAGTAGTCACAATAATACCAATCCAATGTGGGTGGTTAAGCATGGAGCCCAATAAGGAACCGAGGTTAGACTGAGTTACGATGTAAATCTTCCAAGAACTGACCGGCACATCCAGCAACCGTAACAATACATGTCTAATGTAAGTGGTCGGTGCTTTAAAAAGCTAAGGACAGACTGTCAGGATGTGTTTGCGAACAAATTATACAATTGTAAACAACTGCAAAATCCGTTCGGCTTTCCTAAACAACAAGGATTGTTGTAGAGGGTGTCAAACTCTGGGACCAAAAATATTTTAATTAATAAATCCAATCAAGTTATTTCAAGATTTTGATTGATTGAAAACAAGAAAATAACAACAATTAAATAAAGAAGAGAGAATTATCTAATAAGAGAAAGCAGTTAGGGGTTAATGACATAGATTAGATTAATATTCATCAATAGCCAATCGAATAAATACAGACCTAATTCATGTTTCTGTCACAAACATGAATCAACTATAATTAGGTTTCTAGAAACAAATATGTAAATAACAACAAGTATAGCCTATGCAGGAGCTCAGCTCTTAAACAACCATAGGCTATTAGGACAGATTCACTATTTTATTTCTAAGACCCTAAATATTAAATCAAAATCTGATAAGTGTTATATCGAACTCGAATATACCCTGTGAAGGAGCACAGCTCTTAAACGACACAGGATATGAAGGTCCAGATCTAACCCTTAGTTCAAATCTAAATCTACATACATGAAGTTCTAATCTTTTGGCTATGTGATTCATATTGAATCATATCTATTAGCGTCATCACCCCCTAATCAAAGAGGATTAGCTAGACATAGCTAAAAGAAAAAAAAATAAAAAGAAAATAACAGACATGAACATAAATAAAATGCAAATAAAAACTAAATAGAAGAGAGAAAGCAGAGTTTTATTCCAAGCAAAGGATTACAGAATAAAACTAAGTGTCTTTACATGAATAAGATACAAGGTATTTATAGTTGTATTGGCCAAGGCTAAGAGGCTCATCACACAATGTGGGACAAAAACCCATTTTCAAAATAACACATAAATCAAGTAGCTAAGTGTGAACACGTTTGAATGTGAAGCCTTACAAAGGAGCTAGTGTGAACGCATGCAGAGAAAATAGGTTGCGGGCTTTAACTCTAATTGCCTTGAGTATGAATAAGAATTCCAAGTGATCAGAAAAGCATTGAATCTTAACTTTGAAATATGCAGCAGAAAGTAGTTGAACAGCAACATCTCTTCAGATCTTCAAGCTTTAATCCACCTTTAAAAATCAACACTCTTCTTGCGCAAATTCTTCAAGCTTTTCAACAATTAAATGCATTAATCCATTTATCTCAGATAATCTGAAAAACACAACTATAAATACACAGTATCAATTATTTTAAAGATAAAATTAGATAAATAAGCGGATAAAATATAAACATTTACGTGTATATCAAATACCCCCACACTTATCTTTTTATTCGTCCTCGAATAAACTAAACTAAGATATGTCACACTTTCGTAGGAAACACGGTTGCATTTAACGTATGCAACAAGCCATTAAACCTCTGGGTGTCCCCAGCAGGACGAGTGTTGTCTCATGAGGGGTTTCAGCGGATACTACCCAGTAAATCCAGAGCGTCTTAAGTACGCGAATTAATCAAATGATATATTTAAGGTCTTTCACATTCCAAGGATTTCACCTAACTTCAATAGTAATGGTTAAGCCCCAAATTGTCCATCCCATAATTAGTGCAAAAATGAACAAAAATTTTCAAGCTGAATCATAATTCCTTGATAACACTGTAATTGTCTTGAAGGTTAAGAGCGTGGTGTCAACCAAAGTTCTACATATCGACAATGTGCACCCAATCATTTCTTTATTCTTCTCTTTTTTTTGATTAATTTTGCACCAATGTAACTGTAATGTATTGGATATGAGTTATGCATAGATGAAGGAAAATTTTTGTAAGTTCTAAAAATATTCTAGATAAGAGGGCAAGTGTATTAGTTGAATTTCAAGCTACAAAAGATAAAGTAATACTAAGGCACATATGGACATTTTTTTTCCTTTCATCTCCTCAACTACAATCCTTGCTTCTAAGTACGGTATGATGGATGTGGATGGAATGGAAATGGATGCTTCATAGTCAGGAATGATGAAGACTATTTTATTCAGAGAGACTCTCTCTTTATTTAATTTTTTTTTCTTTTCTTTTCTTTTTCTCTTTTTTTTCTTTTTCTTTTTTTTTCTTTTGCATGGTGAATGATGAATGGAGATGGAATAATGACGTACATGATTTCATTTGATTCCTCCTCTACTACCAACACTTCATGAAAGGAAAGTTTTGTGCCCTAGTTACTCTACTTCTATAACCTTAATTCAACACACAAGTATGGATTGATGTTATACAAAAAGCTGAAAGGAATGATAAGCAAAGTTTCGTAAGATAGATAACCCATATAAAATAAGATGTGGTATATGGTTATCCTACCTTAAAACAAGTACGGAGTGGGTGGTGTAATATTGGTATAAAAAGTGACGTTTTTGACCTTTAAACAAAGGCTCTTGAGTATACCAATATAAGATAAACTTGTCGAAACATGGATGTAAATCGACTAAAACTTGGGTTTGAATAATGTGGGGTATCGAAGAAGAACGCTACAATGAGTCATTTCTCCTTAACTGGGCCAAGTGGATTTTAGAACTTACGATTTTGAAAATTTGAGTGAAAAGAAAATATTATGCATGAAAACGAACTCAGAAAATCCAATGTAAGTGCAAAATCATTATTATTTGACTTTTTTTTTGATTATTTTTACTTGCACGTTCTAACATGTATAACAAAGGTTGACACGCTTACTCCAGAACACGACTAACGTCTGCACAGTCTCAAGCCAGCATCTTAAAAAGACACATTACGATTCAATGAATAAATAATGTTCATTCTCATCACCCAACAATTCAACTTATCAAACAAGAACCAAGGTGTTATTTATGAATTTTAAGTTAATCCTTGTTCAATGAATGACCTACTTCATAAAATTTGATTGCTGATGTAATGTAAATTCCCCCCACACTTGAGTGTGACTGTGTCCTCACAGTCGTAAATCAGACATATCTTAGTGAAAGGAAAAATAAAATAAGAGACTATTTACATATGTACAAAAGAGGGTTAGTGTGTCTTACCGAATGTAATGTGGCTCATGGAGGACCATGAGCTCTTCCTCTTGGTTGGGTATTGGTTCCAAGTAAGGTTTAACGCGTTGACCATTGACCTTAAAGGATGATCCATCAGTTGGATTCTCAATTTCAACCGCACCATACGGAAAAACAGTCCGTACAGTGTAAGGTCCTGTCCATCTAGATTTTAGCTTACCCGGAAATAAATGCAGTTTTGAGTCATACAACAGAACTTTTTGACCTAGCATGAAAGTTTTACGTAAAATTGATTTATCATGAAAAACTTTTGTTCTGTCCTTGTAAATTCGTTCATTTTCATAGGCATCATTTCGAATTTCATCAAGTTCATTAAGTTGAAGCTTCCTATGTTCACCTGCTTGCTCTAAATCAAGATTCAAAGTTTTTATTGCCTATAACGCCCTATGTTCTAGTTCAACTGGCAAGTGACATGGCTTACCAAAAATCAACCGATAAGGGGACATACCCAAGTTGGTTTTGAAAGCAGTGCGGTAAGCCCAAAGAGCGTCGGTTAACTTTTGGGACCAATCTTTACGATTTCGATTCACGGTTTTCTCAAGAATTTGTTTAATCTGCCTATTCGATACTTCAACTTGCCCACAAGTTTGAGGATGGTAAGGAGTAGATAACTTGTGGGTTATCGAATACTTTCTCATGAGAGCTTCAAAAGAACGATTACAGAAGTGTGTACCATTATCACTGATTATTGTGCGAGGTGTGCCAAACCTAGAAAAGATGTTTTCTTTCAAGAAGCGCACAACAACCTTGTTATTGTTTGTTTTGCATGGTACAACTTCGACCCATTTGGAAACATAATCAACAGCTAAGAGAATGTAAAGGTTCCCAAAAGAATTAGGGAAGGGTCCCATGAAGTCTATACCCTACACATCAAAAATTTCGACCTCTAGAATGGGGTTCAGGGGCATCATATTCCGTTTAGAAATTTTCCCCAAGAATTGACATCGATCACAAGTTTTGCAAAATTCGTACGCGTCTTTGAAAAGGTTGGGCCAGTAGAAACCCGATTGGAGAACCTTTTCGGCTGTCTTTTTGGGACCGAAGTGACCACCACAGGCTTGGTCATGACAGAAAGAGAGGACACTGTGAGTTTCAGTGTCGGGAACACACCTTCGAATGATTTGATCGAGACAATACTTGAAAAGATATGGGTCGTCCCAATAAAAATGTTTCACTTGGGAAAAGAATTTGTGTTTATCTTGCTTAGACCAAAAAGGAGGGGTATGCTTAGTGACTAATTAGTTGACAATGTCAGCAAACCAAGGATCAGTGGATAGAGAAAACAGCTGTTCATTAAGGAAATTCTCGTTGATCGGAAGAGAAGAAGACGGGGCATTTGGAAGACGAGACAAGTGGTCCGCAATAACGTTGTCAGAACCTTTTTTATCCTTAATGGTAAGGTCAAATTCTTGAAGTAGAAGGATCCAACGAATGAGATGAGCCTTAGCATCCTTTTTAGAGAAAAGATACCTAAGTGCGGAATGATTGGTATAAATTGTGATGTGTGAGCCAACTAGATAAGGCCTGAATTTTTCTAGAGCAAAAACAACTGCCAAAAGTTCTTTTTCAGTGGTCGTATAATTGATTTGGGCATCGTTCAAAGTCTTACTCGCATAGTAAATAATGTGAAGAATCTTATCGATACGTTGTCCTAGGACAGCGCCAACAGCGAAATTCGAGGCATCACACATGATTTCAAAAGGCAGCTTCCAATTAGGAGAGAAAATGATCGGGGTAGAGACAAGTTCATTTTTAAGACGCTCAAAAGATGAAATGCAATCAGAATTGAAGTCGAAAGGAACATCCTTACCAAGAAGATTGGTCAAAGGTCGAGTGATTTTGCCAAAATCTTTTATAAAGCGACGGTAAAAACCAGCATGACCTAAAAAGGATCGGATGTCCTTAACGGATTTGGGAATGGGAAGATTCAAGATAACTTCGATTTTGGCTTTGTCTACTTCAATTCCTTTGTTAGAGATGACATGTCCCAAAACAATGCCATGTTTAACCATGAAGTGACACTTTTCCCAATTAAGCGTTAAGTGTTTATCTTTGCAACGGTTAAGAACAAGATCCAGGTGATGTAAACACTCAGTGTAGGAATCCTCGAAGATGGAAAAATCATCCATGAACACTTCCAAAAATCGCTCGATCATATCAGAAAAAATGCTAATCATGCACCTCTGAAAGGTTGCAGGTGCATTACAGAAACCAAAAGGCATACGTCGGTACGCAAATGTACCAAATGGACACGTGAAAGTGGTTTTCTCTTGGTCCTCGGGAGCGATAGGGATTTGATTATATCCCGAGTACCCGTCAAGGAAACAATAGTACTCGTGACCGGCTAGTCGTTCTAACATTTGATCGATAAATGGCAGAGGGAAATGATCCTTTCGTGTTACAGCGTTAAGTTTCCTATAGTCAATGCAAACACACCAACCAGTCAGGGTGCGGGTTGGGATAAGCTCGTTAGCTTCATTTTGAACCACGGTAATCCCTGATTTCTTAGGTACAACATGAATCGGACTAACCCATTGACTATCGGAAATCGGGTAGATGATTCCATTGTCAAGGCATTTAAGGATTTCAGCCCGAACTGCTTCTTTCATGATGGGGTTTAGTCGACGTTGGGGATCACGAGTGGGTTTGGCATCATTTATAAGGTGGATTCGATGTTGGACAATCGAAGGACTAATCCCCTTAATATCAGCCATGGACCAACCAATTGCTTCCTTATTTTTCTTAAGGATGGGAAGGAGCAATTGTTCCTGCTCTAAAGTAAGGTCAGAAGCAATAATAACAGGAAAAGTTTCATTGTCTCCTAAGTAAGCGTACTTAAGATGACTGGGCAGCACTTTGAGGTCAGATTTTGGGGGCGACTCAACCGAAGAAATTGGTTGAGGGATAGACTCATTTGTGAGAGGCTAGACAAGAATCTAATCAGATACATTTTCGGGAGTATCTTGAAACAAAGTTTCGTAATTTGATTCAATTTCATTATTCAGATGGTCGAGCTCAGATTCATTATTGTGGACAACATGGATTTCAGAAAACTGGTCCACATAAGAGTTAGGAGAGTTTTCAGTTCTGAAGATGTTTAGCTCGACAGTCATGTTACCGAAAGAAAGTTTCATAGACCCATTTCTACAGTTGATGAGAGCATTAGAGGTTGCTAAGAAGTGTCGTCCTAGAATCAAAGGGATCTGGTTTGCAGGATTGCTAACCTGTTGAGTTTCTAAGACAATGAAATCAACTGGAAAGATGAATTCGCCAATTTTGATCAACACATCCTCGATTTCGCCCATAGGTTTCTTAATTGAACGGTCAGCAAGCTGAAGGGTAACCTTGGTGGGTTTCAGTTCTCCTAGCCCTAATTGGCGATAGACGGAATATGGAAGCAAGTTAACACTAGCACCTAAGTCTAGCAGGCATCTATCGATTTTCTTGTCCCCAATAGTACATGATATTGTGGGGCAGCCAAGATCTTTGTATTTCGCTGGCATCGATTGGGACAAGACTTCACTTAGAGTTGCCGCTAGAAACACTTTCTTAGGTACATGTGTATGATGTTTTTGAGTGCACATATCTTTTAGAAATTTTGCGTATTGTGGAACTTGTTGTATAATATCTAAAAGAGGAATGTTCACTTTAACTTGCTTAAATATTTCAAGGATTTTTTCTAGCTGATCCGTCTTTTTCCTAGGTCATAGTCTATGAGGAAATGGAGTAGATAACTCAGTAGGTTGGGCTACTTGAGTTTGAGGATGGTCCTTGTCAGAAATTGGCTCAATGTTTTGATCTGAGTTGGTCGAATTTTCGATAGGGTTTGGAAGATCGTCCGGTAAAGCATTTGGGTTGACCACATGGTTGTTAATCTTTTTGCCGGATCTAAGAGTCGTGACCGCATTCAAGTGACTAACGTTTGAATCTTGAATGATGTGAATTTTGTAGGAGTTAGGATTTTGACGGTTGGGGTTTGGAATGGGTTGACTCGGGAAAGTGCCTCTTTCCCGTTCGCTCACCGAAGTGGCTAACTGACTCATTTGCATTTCAATTTTAGCGATCGATTGACTCGTGTTTTGCATGTGCGAAGTCAATAAATTTTGAAGATTAGTATTTGATTGGAGATTTTGAGTCGTCGCTTTAGTCAATTCTTCGAGAGTTTTCTCCAGTGATGTCAATCGTTTACCGTCTTAGGGAACAAAAGATTGTTGCGCTTGATTTTGAGAAGGTGGCGTAGGATGTTGGAATTGAGTTTGTTGAAAGGGAGGTTTCGAAGTATTATTCGAAAATGACTGAAAAGGTGGTCGAACCGCATTCGAATTTGCATTGTTTTGGGTCCAAGAGAAGTTAGGATGGTTTCTCCAACCTGGATTGTACGTTGGGGAGAATGGATCATTCCTAGCTTTGTTAAATGCGTTGAGTTGTTCCAATGAATGTGGGCATTGATCAGATATGTGGTTAGGATCGTTACATTTGTAACATGAGGTCTGAGATGCTTGAGCTTGATTTATTTGCGTTGATGAAAGGACATTATCGAATTTGGATATCATCGCGTCTATTTTTGCTTCTAAGGCTACTGATGATCCTACCGAATGAGCGTTAGATCGGGAATAAATCGATTTCTCGTTAGATCTTTCCCATTGAGCTGATTTTTCGGCCAAATTTTCGAGAAATTGCCAAGCGGCATTGTGATCTTGGGCTAGAAAATTTCCTTGGCACATTGATTCGAGCATGGTTCGAGATTTATTTTCAAGTCCATCGTATAAAATTTGACAAAGAGTCCATTTTTCGAAATTGTGATGTGGACATTTGACTAGAAGTTCTTTAAATCTTTCAAAATATTTTGCAAAGGATTCACCCCCAAATTGATGAAAATTGACGATTTCGTTTCGGATTTTGGATGTTTTTTCCAAAGGGTAAAATTTCTTTAGAAAAATGTTCACAAATTCACCCCAAGTTCCAATCGTATTTGAAGGCAAGCTATACAACCATTTCTCAGCATAATCGGTGAGTGCAAATGGAATTAACCTAAGTTTGATTCCATCGTCACTTAATTGTTGAAATTTCATGGTTGCACAAACTTGTTCAAATTTGGTCAAGAAGATATAAGAATCATCACATTCTAAATTGCCAAACTTTGGAAGAGTATTTATGTGATTCGAATGAATTTCAAAGTGGTTATCCGTTGGGGCGGGCAATATGATGCAAGAAGGAATAGAAACCCGATCGGGGAAGTATCTATCCATAAGAGATCGAGGGGGATTTTCTTCGGCCATGGTTAAAGAAATGTTTGTTTGGACTAAACGATTGTCTGAAGGATCACAAGTCCAATGACGCATGCACTAGCGAGAAGAATAAGGGAAGACGAGAAAAAACAAATTTGAGCGATTTTTATTTATTTATTTATTTATTTATATGAACCTAATGCAATTTACAATTTCTAGAATTATATAATGACGGTTTAATTTATTTCAACAAAAGACTTCTCAGCCAGTTAACGGACAGGAGTTATCAGTGCACCAGGAATCACCCTAGCAATACAGCCGAAGGTTTAAGTACCTTCAGAGGAACAACCGATATAATATTTACGAATCACCGTAATATTTATAAACAGTTATTACTCTGCCGTAGTCTAGACACCGAGAAATAGTCCATTAGAACTAAACCAAATTGTCAAAATATAATGAAGTCCTTAGAAAATAAAAATAAAACTAAGATGAATGCAATTTTTTTTAGTCACAGAATGAACAGTCTCAGAACAGTCACAGAATAGTCAATTGCAGAAATAAAAAAAAACAAATTTTTTTACAAGCAAGCCGATGCCCTGCAGAAGATTCTTACAAGCAATGTCTATATATATTTTTTTATTTGCAGCAGCGGTCCCTGCAGAGATAGAAAATACTCATCTTGATCGGCAGTCCGTCCAGTGCAATTGGGTAGCGCTAGCGCGTTCACACCCCACTTGGCTAGAGCGTTCACACCCCATTTTTATACCCCTTATTTTTTTGTTTTGTTTTTTGAATTGAAATAAAAAACTAAAAACAAAAGAAATCACAAAAAAACAAAGATTTTGAACTAAGGAGAAAAAAACTAAGCTAAAAGAAAGAAATCAAAAGAATTAATTCTAAAACTAAGCATGCACTACAAAAGAGATTAGTGCTAAACCAAAACCTATCAAACACTTTGATCCCGTCCAATTGCTGAAAATAAACTGACTCCTGGGCCAAAAGATCACAAATCAAAGGTCACTAAACAAATATTCAGTTTCTACCACAAGTCACGCCCTCCAATTATATTTTCACAATAATGCAGCCCCCCTTCTACCTTTATTTCCCAGATAATCCAAACAAAAAGAAGGCAACAAATTAGTCTCCCAAATATAGCTTTTCCGACCTTTTTTTTATTTTCTGGACCGTATAAAAAAAATCAAAACAAACGCTCAGCGGTTTTCTTTCCGCAACAAAGGAAGGAAACCCAGGTCAAGCCAAAGCGGTTCACCCGTGCATAAAAAAAGTTGCCAAACCCTGTTCAACCAAAACACAATACATCCAGATATTCTCTTCTAAACAATAGAGAGAAAAACGAAGAAATTTTATTCCCCAACGCAAAACCAATATCCGAACTGACTTGCATTTTTCTTTCCGCCAAAATTTGTCTGTGATGTTCGAATCAGTGCGCTCGAAGGCAGGGTCGAGTTGGATCTGATGAGAGCATATTTGGGTTTCTTGTTTTTGGAATTGGGTTGAACGGTTTGAGGTTTCGTGGACTATAGTTCAGATGGAAGGGTTTTAAATCATGGGTGTTGATGTCGAGATTTGGCTATGAGTTTCGTTACCGCGATAATGAAAGAGGGTTTCTAGTGCTTGGTTCTAGGATCTGTGTGAATAGGGGTATTCAAAAGGAGGCTTCGGATTTGGTTACGTAGCTGAACTGGTGTATGGTGAATTGTTTGATGAAGGTGAGGGAATTTAGGATCTGGAAGTTTGCCTGATAAGGGTTTGTGAGTGGATGGCAATGGGATGGAGTATGATTGGGCGGCTTTTGGTTTTGTTCTCGTGACAGAGGAAGAACGTGAATTATGATTTGTGGTGAAGGTCCGATGGTGTTTGGGTTTTGCTATTTGAAGGAGTTTAAATTGGTGAATAGTGAAGGGTGGTATTTGCGTGATGGATTTTGGGGTGATCTGGTTGCGAATTTTTCAAAGGGTATTGGCTTGTTTTGGAGTAATGGACGTCAGGTGTTGGGTAATTGTAAGGAGAAGATGATGGAACACAGCAGCAGTTTTGTTAAGAGATGGTGGAAAGTGGAAGGTTGGTGATTGAGTTTGTGGGTTGATTGTGTGATTGGCAGAACTTTGGTGATGAAAACAGAAAAGGAAAAGGAACGCAATATATATTTTTTTAAATTTTATTTGTGGGAATTGAAAGGAAAGAAATTTGTGAAAGAAAAGGGAAGAAATTGTACTAAAAAAAAGGAGGGAAATAAAAAAAACAAAAGGCAAGATTTCTTTTGTTACTTGTAGAAAAGAAATGTACAGACTAGAAAAGGAATAAGAAAAAGGAAAGATATCAAAATCAGGAAAGAAATCAAACAAAATTTTGCAATTCTTTTTTTTTCTTTTGGTAGGAAGATTACAGTATCATTGACTAACACCAAATCAAACTAATCAATTTTGTTTTCTTTTTTCTATCTATGCTAGAAAACAAAAGGGAACCAAATAGAATATATATACTTTTTTTTAATGAAAGAAAACTACAAAGAAAATAAAATTAAAATTAAAATTAAATATAACTCGAAGGATTAAAAAAAATTATTTTAGTCCCCGGCAACGGCGCCAAAATTTGTTTGCGAACAAATTATACAATTGTAAACAACTGTCAAATCCGTTCGGTTTTCCTAAACAACAAGGATTGTTGTAGAGGGTGTCGAACTCTGGGACCAAAAATATTTTAATTAATAAATCCACTCAAGTTATTCCAGAATTTTGATTGAATTGCAAATTGACAGAAAATAAACAAAAAGCGAGTTTTTAACAATAAAGAAAGTAATTAGGGAGTAATGACATAGATTAGATTAATATTCATCAATAGCCAATCGAATAAATACAGATCTAATTCATGTTTCTGTCACAAACATGAATCAACGATAATTAGATTTCTAGAAACAAATATGTAAATAACAACAAGTATAGCCTATGCAGGAGCTCAGCTCTTAAACAACCATAGGCTATCAGGACAGATTCACTATTTTATTTCTAAAAACCTAAATACTAAATCTAAATCTGATAAGTGTTAGATCGAACTCGAATATACCCTTTGAAGGAGCACAGCTCTTAAACGACACAGGGTATGAAGGTTCAGATCTAACCCTTAGTTCATATCTAGATCTACATACATGAAGTTCAAATCTTTTGGCTATGCGATTCATATTCAATCATATCTATCAGCGTCATCACCCCCTAATCAAAGAGGATTAGCTAGACATAGCTAAAAGAAAAGAAAATAAAAAGAAACTAAATAACATGAACATAAATAAAATAAAATAACAACTAAGAGAAATGGAGAAGAAGAGTTTTATTCCAAGAAGAGAATTACAGAATAAAACTAAGTGTGTTTTTACATGAATGAGATAAAAGGTATTTATAGCTGATATGACAAAGACTACTTGGCAAATTCCACAATGTGGGACTAAAGAATTAGCCCAAATAACACATAAGCTAGTGTGAACGGGGTTGTAGAGTAAGAGGCCTTGTAAGTGAGCTAGTGTGAATGCGTGCAGTGCATGAATGAGAAGCCTTGCAAATGAGCTAATGTGAACGCTACATGAGTGAAATGGTCTGCAATTGGGCCAATGTGAACACAATATGAGTCTTTAGTGAGCCAAATCTACCCAACTGAACTCTTGCAACCGTTCTTCAAGCTTTAAACTCTTCAAGCTTTAGTAATTTTAACTTCACTCTTTTTCAGCAAATTCTTCATGCTTTATTCATCAAATGCTCTAAACCATGATTCTTTTCAACAATCTGAAAACACAGCTATAAATACACAATATCAATTATTTAAAAGATAAAATAAGATAAATATGCGGATAAAATATACACATTTACGTGTATATCAGGATGGTAGGGTTAGGTTAACTAAAACACTTAACCAATTCAACATATTAATTAAATTGATGGGTAGGGTTAGATAAATACAGACACTTAACCACTTAACATGTTTGACTAGAAAACCCTAGTAACGGGGACCCATTTCAGCAGTAACCCAATTAGGTATCGTGGTACCCTGAAACTAGGCAGAGTGGGGAACGATTACTGGGCTGATTGTAAGCGGTCAAAAAGCGACGGCGGTGGGTGCAACAGTGTGGGTTCTAACGGAGTGCGGGCATGCACACACTTCGGAGCAGACAAACAGGGCACTGGGGGCACCAGTAGTATAACCTATGCATTCTAAGGATTGTGTCGGTCGCCATCATGGGACTTGATACACCCCATGGTGGGGCCAGCATAGGTATCTACAATCTTTGGGGGCCATAAGACACAGATGATTATGCGAGTAAGAGCCGATCTTTAGAAAAAGGGTATCACTTTACCTCATGCATGGGGTGCCAGTTAAAACAATACTAGTAGGTGCAGAGAGATATAGTACGGGGTGCGATAGTATATTCGATTCAAATTGCTTTGTCTTAGTTTATGATACTTTCCTGTTCCAGTTTATACTTATCATGCCCTTATTCTTATTCTCATACTGAAGAGTCACTAGACTTACCAGGCTTTATGTCTGACCCTATTTTCTTTCGTCTTCTTTTCTTCCGTTCCCCCCTCCCCCCAGGTCCACAGGGAGGAAACAACTCAGTTTAGTCAGACTCTTTGCAAGCTTCAATATAGTAGATGTACGGTTTGGACTCTCTGGCTTTAGCTATGGCCGTTGGACACAATCATGGGGATTTATGTAGTTTTAATTGTGTTTTATGCTTCTTTATTTAATAACCAAGACAGAAATGATGATGTAACGTTTTGGAAGTTGTTATGTTACAGTTATGGAAGTGTTTTGTATGAACAAGTATTTTATGAAATAAAAAGTCTGTTGTTTTCCGCTGCTTATATATATATGTGTTTATATCTGTCTTGTGTTTTATCTGTGACTTTTACTTAAAAACCTCCACCAAAGTTAAGGCAGTCCATTGTGAGTGACCTTAACGGAGGGTGGGGTGTTTCATGTACTCCTCGCCGGCTTCGAGACACTCTAGCAAATGCTTCAGGGTCACACACAGCAATCCCTTGGATCCTCCAAGGCCGGTCCATACATAGCGGATTGGCAATACCTGAACACATGTTTCCCGGTCCTATAGGACCTATCCATCGGCTCCGTAGAGACCGATATATCTGAGGCGCCTCGCATTCCAACAACCACATAGGTAAAAATATAAAAATGTCGGGGCTTGCAAAACCCTGACACCACCCATAGCTAGAAAGAAACGTCATGTCCTCCTTGGGTCCCCTATCATGTTTTTGACTCATATCAAGGTGTAAGGCTAACGAATTAATGCTATACACAAAGCTATGCCATTAAAGGTCGTGCTTTGATCATCAACCACAAGACTCTGCTTTTCAACAAAAGCCTTGATCATTTTCCACTCAGGCATGCCACATAGGAAATTCATGCCATGCGACTGATGTCTATCGATATATAACCTCTGAGCTCGTACGTCTCAGAGAAGTGTGTTAAGCAAGAGAATAAATTCTCTGCCGCCAAATAGATATATATTTAATATAGATCCATCAACACAGAATAAAATCCAATGTCAGACACACAGTCCATTTACAAGTTCGTTCTGGGTCTGAACGAAACTGGAGGCACGTTATTCCTCGTCCCGTATGTCCAATACAGAAGAGAGGTCCTCACATATCCGGTCGATCTCCAAGTACGTCTGGACGATCACTACTTATTACCTTGTCTTAGGTGTACAACACAATCAAGACATCAATAATCATCCATATGATGTGAAGATCTCCAGTCTTCAACCACTGTCATCATCGTCGACTTATCGTCGAATCAGTTATTCAGAATGGGTATAAACCTGGCCTTTTCGAATAACCCGCGTATATAATAAACAACTGTTATAAAAACACAACATACGCCTCATTCCAATTCAGAATATTCTTTTATTCAAATATTCACATTCTTAGGGATATGTTCCCATTAATTTTATCAAAGATAAATTCTTTAAAATTTATTATTTAATCTTCCTTTGGATATCATTCAAACCATATTACGGTTTTCCAAACCAGTCGGATTAACGCATCTTACCGAAGTAATCATTTATTTAATTTCCCAATCCCAACCTATTCATCCCATGGAGCAAAACTGGCATTACTCCATAACTAACACCATAGTGTTATCGGTAAAATTAATTACCATTTTCCATTCAAATCTAATTAAAGATTTAACTATCGCTTGGAGCAAAACTGGTGCTACTCCATTCTCGATCATTTCCCGAATTTGATAATTTAAATTATCACATTCTCGTTTTAATCTAATTAAAGATTAATTAAAACTCCCCTTAGTTTTAATCTTCCCAAAAATCTATATTAATGATTATTTAACTTTGGAAACACAAACATGTCGCATTGACAATCTACCCCGTTCTATTGATTTCTGCCGATATATAACCTCTAAGATCGTACGTCTTAGAGAAGGGTGTTAAGCAAGAGAATAAATTCTCTGCCACAAACGGATATATATTTAGCAGAGATCAACCATGCAGTTCAAAATACAATGTTAGACATGTAATCCTATCTTTAACTGGATTAACTAACCAATGTCATTTAAAACACGGTTCACAATAAATCCTATTCCATAAAAATGGAATCTTCATGGAAAACAGATCAATATATAATTGATATCAATTTCCATATCCGACTAATAATATAAATGGAATAACAACAAAGACTTTTAAATTTCATATATATTAACAATCTTCCTCCACAGAAGCTCATTTCGATTATTATCAAATCGAATTCCATTCAATTCCAATTTAATATATTAAATTGGAAAACTTTACTTTGGAAAATTCCCGTTAAATCTTAATAAAAAGATTTATAAATTCCAAATCACATTTCACTGTAAATCGGGTTAAAGAACGAATGTCGTTAAAAACACAGTTCACAATAAACCCAATTCACATTCCATTTTCAATTCCAATTAAATGCTAATTAATTGGTAATTCTCCTTTAAATGTTAATTGAAAGATTTATTCTTTTCACACTGGGTTTAAGAACGGTGTTAATAAAGACACCATTCATGACAAACCCAAAATCCAATCTTATTTAATTCCATTTAAATATTAATTAATTGGTAAAATCTTCTAAATCTTATTTAAAAGATTTAATCTTTTCTCAGCTGGGTTTAAGGACAGTGTCATTTAAAAAATAGTTCACGACAAGCCCAAAATCCAATTTAATATTAAATACAAGGCTCTGAATAGAAATTATATCGGGTTATATTTAATATCAAATTCTGAGATCATCAAATATCATATTGGGAATAACGATATATATATCTTCCAAATTCCTCCACAATATTCATATAATCACGGAATCCAATATTGTAATATTCCGATGATAATTTCGATTCAAATCCATTCCAATTCATATGTTGGAAATTCTGGTTATTTTTAAAACCATTTCAAATCCAATTTATTTATTTAAAAATATTGGATTTATAATTCTAGTTCATAACTTGTTCATTTCAGTAAAAATATATTTTTATCTTTACAAACGTGGAATTTTTCATCCTAATTCTTTCCAAATCATTCATTGTGATTTTTTACAAATTTTCGATATGTTTAATAATTTATCAAGGCCCGTACAGTCGATTTCCATAAATGGTCATCGAACTGCACTTACAACGACCTTTTCCAAATTTGATTTGGACATAATTCCAAATCCAACCGTTAGATTTCAAATCCCTTATATTTTTTGGAAAGCACTTTTCGGTACGAACCCAACGGTTCTGACGTTAGGAGAATCCGGCGATCGGATCTCCCGTAATGTCAATTCAAAGTCAATGGTCGAAATTCGCGAACTGCCATGGCGCGGCGCGTTCTATTCAGGCCATTAAATATATATAATATATGTATTTCGTCGATTTCCATTTAAACGTATTTTATAAATTGTTTTAAATTCGTTTTCAAAATGATTTCAACTTCATATTCAATTTCAAATCAAAATTGAATATTCCATACCATTAATATATAAATGATAATATTTTCAAAACATTAGATTTTGAAATCACTTCCATTCCGGTATTCATTATAAAAATGAATTAAATCGATATAAATATCGTTCACGTCAAAATGGTGTTAATTTAATCAACACGGCTTTATATATTTAAATATATTCGTGTCCATTGCAAATCGGTCATCAAAACATATTTTGATCCATAACCGAATATTATGTTAAAATATTAGTTGTTTTAAAATATTCATTATTTGTCATTTTAAAATATTCGTTAATTTAAAATATTCGTTCTTTTCGAATTGGAATCAGACACAGCCAATTACCATATAATTTTATTTATATGGATTTCACACACACATGTCCACAACAATAATCAAACATAGTCAACCATCATCCAGAGTGCATTACACAACTGCATAAGCGCTAAATATGAATAATTAACACTTACAACAGCCTGTCAACCATTCGATTGACATACAACTTAATATTAGGTTTAGTGTATGTCCTATTTCCTCCCGATACCCATGTGGGGTTTTCAAACAACTAACACTGATTATTATTTGTGCAGTTGGGAGATCTATAAAGTATATCGTCCCAATCAATATACATTAAACGTGTGTACATAAACAAATCGTCCAATTTGTAAATGAATATTTATTTTATTCATATACACATTAAAAATTATATTTTGAACTATAAAATATTTATTTCATCTCATGAATTTTTTATACAGTTCATTTATACAACAAAAATGATATTTTTATTGTTCAAACATTTTTAGAAAATTTTGGCAGCACAATGGCGCGATATTAGAACCGGAATAAGGTCTAGCCTTATCCCTCGCCTACTAATGGCTTGCTCCATGTACATACCAATTCTAATCAATTCATTTGACTTCCCAAACTAAATTCAACTAAACAATCCAATCAACCAAACAAACATGGTTTCAAACAAAGGTTTCGGGTGCTACTAAGCACCATCTGCATCCTAGTATATATATATATATATATATATATTTAACTAGAAAATAAATTAATGTGAGAAGTTCTCACCTTTGAGATCCACTCCGTCATTCTTTAATTTACGGATTTTGTCATCGCACCTCGTTTTGTCGTTTTCTCGCACTTGAATTCGCCTCTTTGGCTCTAGAAGCTGCATACGGCCTCCAATCTTCATCAAACTTTGTCTCTAGCCCAAACGCGTCATTCCGGACAACTTTTGTCTGGTGGAATTTCTTCCAATAACGCACTAATTCACCGGAAATCGCGAAAAACAACACCAGGTCCGTTAACTTCGAACGCGATTTGGGACAACTCCGCAATCCAAAATAGGACTTTCATATACCAAATCGAAGAGAAAATCGAGCTCTTCGATTTTGGTATTATGGAGTTTTGACCAGAAGCGCACCGTTTAAGAGTTATTGGTAAAATAGTGACAGGGTGTTTTATGCAAAACGGGATTTTTGGAGCAAAATGAGTTTTGGGACTTGGCGGGGCCCACGACCTGAGGTGGGTTGTTAGAGGGCGGCGGCGGACCTGACTGGGGTAGGGGAAGCGGCGGGTGGCAGTGGTGGTGCGGCGGTGGGCCGGAGGAGGTGGTTGGTGGTGATTTGGGGTTTGGAGATTTGAAATTCAAAGAGGGAAAGAGGAGGAGAGAGAGGAGAGGAGGAAGAGAAGGAGGTGGTGGAGGGGGGCGATGGTGGAGGGAGATGGCTGAAAGGGGAGCGACGGGTTCCTTCTCATTTTTTTTGTGCGTTTTGAATGAGGAGAGAGAAGAGGAGAGGGTTGACCATTTGCATATTTAATTCAATTTTATTCCAAAAAGTTACCTTTTTCATTCGAACCCCAAATCGAATCCAACGACTATCACCTCTCACTAATTACCTCCATTCCGGACACAATGGGATATGTCCCGTTAGCCAATTCGACAGTTGTGACTAGTTTTCATTTAAATTAAAATATAAATCAATATATTGAATTTAAACGTACATTTTAACTTAAAAGGGCCACATACCGATCCCAAAAATTCCAGAAAAATAAATTTAGCTATGTTTTGATGATATGGTTCTAACAAAACTAATTTTGTTGAATTTGGAGACTGTTTGAAAAATGGTCATTTTCCAGTCGATTAAATTCAAACTGAATTAACCAAACACGTTTAAATTCACCACGCTTACATATTAATTCCAAAAATTATGAAATTTGGAATCTAGCAATAATTTGACATTCTAGATCTAACAAAAGTGGTTTCATCGAAAATGGAGATCGTTTGCAAAATCGCTATTTTTAAGGGCTATATATTATATAAAATTCCATAGCGACTATTCTAAATTTTCAACTGGACATAACTTTTTACTCCCGCTATGAAATTTGGATTTTTCACATTCGTTGGAAAGATATTTTCAAACTGATTGAAATATTTTTTGTTTTACTAAAATCCGATTTATTTTGAATCATGTACATTCATTTGAAATTTGAAATCAAATTTTCAAACTACTGCTTCATTTCCAATTACTTTTATAATTAAAATAAATATTTAAATTCTAATTTCAATTTAGATTAATACATACGTTCTAATTCGATTCAAAATAAACTTCTAGTCGTTATTATTTACAATAAATCATTTTAAATATTCAAAATTCATTAAAACTGCAAAAATAAAAATTTTAAATTGGTTCTGATTTTCCGGGTTGTTACAATTTGAATGAAAATGTATTTTGATTTTCGAAATATTGCATTCATGTAGAATTGCCAGTATATTTAGCATGTGCGCATCATGTTTTTAAAGGATTTTTGAAAAAAATTGCATACATATAGAAGGTACCGCTTAGGCATACGTGTATTATTATGTTGTATTACACTCTACACCAGTGCACAATGTTTACAAAAATTGGATACACACATGATGGATGGGTATTATGTGAGGGGTTATCTGATTTTTACCCTTATTAAATTTTGGGGACGAAATTTCCTAAGGGTGGGAGAATGTAACACCCCGTATTTTATGACAATTAATTATTTAAATAGTGCATATGTGTATATATATGCATGGACATAAATATTTAAAAGAAAAATAAAACAAAGATAATATATGATTACATGTAATAAATACATGCATTGGTAGCTAATACTTGTTAATGGCTTTTCTTCTCCCTCTTGAGTAGCTAATACTTGTTAATGGTGTCCTCTCTTCCTTCTTCCCTGTAACACCCCGTATTTTCAGTGAATATTTAAATTAACGAATTTAAGAACATTTAATTTTTATAAGAAGAATTAAGGGAAACGGGTTATTCCATTGCGTTCGTCTTGGAATTATGCTTGAGATAGAGTCCGACTATGCGTAAATCGGACTCCGTATGAAGAAGTTATGGAGTTCAGAAGTTTTCTAATTTAAAACAGAAATTAAAATAATAATTAAAATCAGTTCGAATTTCGAATTTCAGACGAAGCAGGCTGGGCGGGAAATTTCCCGCCCAGGGGTGTCGACATAGGTGTCGACCCCCCCAGGGGTGTCGACATGGGTGTCGACCCCCCTATGGGGTCGGCCCCTTCGACCTGATCCGAACAGTGACGATTTTTTGAGTCATTAGGGCATATTTGTCATGTTCTGGTTGGTTCTCTTAGGTTTGGATGGCTTTGATTGGACCTAGGTTGATCTAACGGCTCACATTAACCTAAACTTCTATATAAGCAACCTAAAGCTAAACCCTAATCCTCATAACCTTGCTCTAAGAAGCCGCCATGCTGTCCATGGTCAACCTAGCATAGCCTTCGTTTCTCCTTAAACTAAATCAAGCTCCAAACCTAATTCAATTTAGAGAATTGAACATCTACAACAAAGGATAGCTATTCAGTTTCAGAATACATATCCCAGAACACAAAACTTATTCTTTTTCTGTAAGTCTAGTTATCATTTAGATCTAAATATCTAATAGAATCATAACTATGATAATTGGATTTAGAACAACACCTAATGTAAATTCGTGCATATCCTTTTGTAAAACTTGAATTGCTTAAGTCTATGATACCTATCATGTTGTATGATGAACCTATCATGTTGTATGTAATTTGGTGATGAACCTATCATGTTGTATGATAAACCTATCATGTTGAATGTAATTCGGTGATGAAACTATCATATTGTATATTAATATGGCAATGAAACCTATCATGTATTCTGCTATGTTATGTTTATGCCAGTTCATAAGTTAAGCCATGTTCATATATGCCATATGTTTAGATCTACGTTCTCATATGTTTAGATCTATGTTAATTTGATCCAACTCAAATGCAAGCTCACATGTACATGCCTAATTGGATTTGTGTAATTCTATGTAAGTTCCCGTTCATACGCTTAAGATTCATATTAATTGGATCTAAAATGCAAGTTCATTGTTCTATGCCAAATTTATATGATACATGTTTAGTTAGATCCATATTTTTATGATGTTGGAATGTTACATGTTCCTCTTTTTTCCCCCTTTTTGTTTATGAGTTAGGCTAAATTGCGAGCCTAACGTTCTATGTGAATTGTGCGAACGTATAACGTGGGTAACGTTGGGAAAAACATTGAATTACGTATTATTGGCATAGTTTGGCTCATAATCATGTAAATGATTAGTAGCATGAAATGGTATGATTTATATACCTAAAAATTATGAACATGATTTAGAGGGTAAATGGGGCATGACTTGAATGACAAAAATTGAATGATAATTTACATATAAACATGAAGGGTAAATATGTAAATTAAGTAAAAAAACGAATATGCCTAACCCAAGGTTAGATTGAGTTATGGTGTAAGACTACCCGGAACCGCCCGGCAAATCCAGCAACTATAACAATATAGATCTAATGTGAGAGGTTAGCGCATTAAGCCCAAAAGAACCCGAGGTTAGACTGAGTTGTGGTGTAAGACTGCCCGGAACCGACCGGCACATCCAGCGACCGCAACAGTAAATGTCTAATGTGAGTGGTTGGTGCTTTAGTGAACGAATTAAAGCTAAGACAAGAATGGTAGGGTTAAGTTAATTAAGTCGACACTTAACCAATACAACATGTTAACTAAACTGATGGGTGGGGTTAGGTTAATTTGAGAACACTTAACCATTTTAACATGTTGATTAGGAAACCCTAGTAATGGGGACCCATTTCAGTAGTAACCCACATAGATGTATCATGGTACCCTGAACTAGGTAGGGTGGGGCACAATTACTTGGTTGATTATAAGTGGTCAAAACAACGGCGGGTGGTGCATCAGTGTAGGTTCCGACGGAGTACGGGCGTGCACGTACTCCGGAGTGGAAAAAGCAGGCACTGGGCATCAGTAGTCATACACTGTGCATCTTGTATTGTGTCGGGTTGCACCCTAGGATTTGATACACCCCATGGTGGGACCAGCACAGGTATCTACAATCGAGCGGGGTTGTATGACACAAGTAGTAAATGCAAGCGAGTAGGAGTCGATCGATAAAGGGATCACTTTGTTTGAACACATGATGATGATTGAAACATTTAGCAGGTGCAGAGAAATGAAAAGGAGTGCGATAGTATGATTAGTTTATCTTGCCTTTTTTTATCTTGCCTTATCTCATGTTACCTTATTTCTTTGTTACTGTCCTACGCCCAGTTTATTCATGTCATGATCCTCTTACCTGTTTACATGCTGAATAATCACTGGACTTACCAGACTTATGTCTGACCCATTTTTCTTTCGTCTTCTTTTATTCCGTTCCCCTAAGGTCCGCAGGGAGAGAATACTTCAGCTTAGTTCAGACCATTTCCAGCTTGAAGAGAGTAGATGTATTGCTTGGATTCTCTTTTCTTGGGCTATGGCTTTGGATACACTTATTGGGGATTTATGTTGCCTTATTTACTTTATGCTTCTTTATGTTTTAATCAAGACAGAGATTTTGTTGTAATAATTTGGAAGTTGGTTTTGAGACAGTTGTTGTAATGTTTGATTGAACCACATGCTTATGAAATAAATTTAGTTTTTCTGTTGTTTATATGTCTGTCTTATAAATTATCTGTGTCTTTTACCTATAGCGCTCCACCGAAGGTATGGCATTCCCTTTGTGAGTGACCTTAACGGAGGTGGGGTGTTTCACTTGGTATCAGAGTTGATGGTTTCCAGATCAGATAAAATTTTGGAAACTAATTTTCAAAAATAAGTTTAAAGAAGCATTTTCAAGAAAAAGTGTTGTTTTTATTTTAAAAAGGCATAATCCCCAAAGCAGTATGCACTATCTTTCTATCCTTTGTTCTGAATCTTTTCTTTTTCGTTTCATCATGTCTGGGGATCTTAACCTTCCAGAGGGCGTACCGGTACCTGGCTGGTCCAGAACATACCTAGAGGCTAGGGCTAGTGATGCAGGCCCAGCAAACGTTCCTCCTCCCCCAGCTGCAGTCGTTCCTCCTCCTCCTCCGCGTGAAAACGCTTTCTCAAAAATATGTAGAGACTTTCGAGCCATGGGTGGAAAGAAATTTAATGGAACTGAATCATTCATGGAAGCAAGTAACTGGCTTAATGAAACTGAGGTTTTGTTTGTTATCTTCGAAGTGGACGATAGGCAGAAGATACAGTTAGCTGTATGGTCGCTTAAAGACAAAGCCTCTTATTGGTGGGAATTTACTAATGCTGAAAGACCAGTTGAAACTTAGGAGGATTTCAGAATGAGGTTTGAAATGAAATTCCTCTCACAAGCTGAATGAAGCCTACAGATGGAGAAGTTCTTAGCCCTCAAACAAGGAAGTATGTCGGTCAAGGAATACGTCAACCAATTCAACCAGCTAGCTAGATTCGGACTGGAGTTAGTGAACACTCCATATAAGAAGGCTCTCAGTTTTGTTAAAGGGTTGAATGAGCCACTGCACAGCGTAGCTATGCCCCATATACCTATGGGTGCAACTTATGAGAGAATGGTGGACATGGCATTGCTACAGGAGGACGACAAGGATCGCAAGAAAGAGGCAAAGGTGGAAGTACCTCAAGATAAGAAAGTGGAGGGATCGCAGAATAAGAAGACGGATTCCAAGAAAGGCGGGAAGAATAACAAACCCCGTGACAAGAGGAAGTGTAACTTTTGTGGCATTCCTGGACATCTGATTAAGGACTGCAGCAAGAAGAAGAGGAAGATGGGTGGTTGTTTTCAGTGCGGCGAGACATGACACATAGCTAAGGACTGCCCAGGAAAGCAAGGGCAAGGGCAAGGGCAGAGGACCGGATCTACTTCTGGAGGGCAGGTTCACGCTATCATAGCACCTTTGCACGAATGAGGTAGAAATATTTCTGTTGAGAGTTTAGTTTATCTTTTTGATCATCCTGTTCGTACACTCTTTGATTCTGGCGCATCGCACTTTTTTATATCTACTGCTTTAGTTGAATCTCTGCACCTAGACACCAGTATAGTAGAGGATCCCTTGGTTGTTTCCAATCCAATTGGGGGCTCGGCTTATTTGTCAATGATTTGTTTGGATTTGGAAATTTTTATACTAAGCGTAGGGTTTAAGTGTAATGCCTATGTTTTGGGCTTCACGGTCTATGGGTTAATTCTAGGCATGGATTGGTTATCCGGTAATGGTGCCATCCTCGATTATGAAAAGAGAGTGGTTAGTCTTATGACTCGCCTCAGTAACACTCTCGAAATCTCTTGTAATTCCATGAATTCTGTTATACTTAGCTACCTAGAATCTCTTGATGCGTCTGATGAAAACTTGTAGTCTGTTAGAGTAGTCCGTGAATACTCAGATGTATTTGAAGAGGTGAAGGGCCTACCTCCGAAGCGGGAGATAGACTTCCGCATATACCTTGTTGATAATGCAAAACCCGTTGCTTTACCCGTTAGACACATGGCTCCAAGGGAGAGGAAAGAGCTCAGAAAGCAAGTTAAAGAGCTGCTCGAAAAAGGGTTCATAAGGCAGAGTATTTCTGAATAGAGTGCTCTAGTAGTATTCGCAACCAAAGCGGATGGTTCACTTCGCCTATGCGTTGACTATAGGGAGTTAAACAAGCTGACCAAGAAGAATAGGCACCCATTTCCAAGAATAGACGACTTGTTTGATCAGCTTGTAGGTGCATCGGTTTTCTCCCAACTAGATCTGGCTACCGGGTTTCATCAGCTAAGAGTGGCTGAAGACAGCATTGATAAGACTGCGTTCAGAACCCCGGATGGTTTCTTCGAATGGCTTGTCATGCCTTTCGGCTTGACAAACGCACCCGCTTATTTCGTTGACTTAATGAGCAGGGTGTTCAGGGAGTTCCTTAATAAGTTTGTAGTGGTCTTCGTAGGCGACTCTCGAAAAATGAAGAAGAGCATGCTCTGCATTTAAGGGAAGTCATGGATACTCTTCATGCACATCAGCTGAAGGCAAAATTCTCCAAATGCCATTTCTGGAGAGCAGAAGTAAGGTTCCTTGGACATGTAGTGTCCAAAGAGGGGATAACTGTGGACCCCGCAAAAGTAGTTGCGGTGCAAGATTGGAAGGTTCCACGGAATGCAACCGAAGTCCAAAGTTTTCTCGGGCTAGTGGGCTTTTACCGAAAGTTCATTAAAGACTTTGCGAAAATCTCAGCCCCACTCACAAGATTGACAAAGAAGAACCTAACTTTCGCTTGGGATTTGGATTGCGATGTTGCTTTCCAATGTTTGAAAAGGGCTCTAACAACAGCCCCAGTTCTGACATTGCCTGACTGGAGCAAAATGTTTATCGTATACACAGACGCATGCGGTATAGGATTAGGCGTTGTCTTGATGCAAGAAGACAAGGTAGTTTGTTATGGAGGAAGGCAGTTGAGGGCACATGAGAAGAACTACCCAACTCATGATTTGGAACTAGCTGCCATTGTTTTTGCTTTTAAGTCATGGCGTCATTACCTACTAGGAGAAAGGTCTGAATTGTTTACTGACCATAAATCGTTAAAGTACCCTTTCTTACAGAAAGATCTTAACTTAAGACAACAAAGGTGGATGGAATTTCTTGCCTCATATGATTATGAGATTTCCTATACCCCTGGCAAGGGCAATGTAGTAGCAGACGCCTAGAGTAGAAAGAAGCTGACCTTAATTCATCTCTTTGTAGAAAGGCAAAGCTGAGTACATAGCAAACTTTGACTTTAGACCCTCCTCTGAATTTGTACCTGGTTTGTTAGCATCGCTAGAAGTGCGGCCTACTCTTTCGGACTCAATAGGAACCGCGCAACGTGAAGACCCTCAACTAGTTGATGTAATGGATATGCTAATTAGGGGTGAGACTTCTAGTCACCTCAATAGATACTCCATCGATGATAAGGGTTGGTTGAGGCGAGATGGAAGACTATGCGTCCCACAAGTAAGGGATTTGGTGAAGACGGTTCTCGAAGAAGCACACCATTCTAAGTTGAATATACACCCAGGAGGAGACAAGATGTATAAAGACATAAAAAGGATTTTCTTTTGGAATGGCATGAAGAGGGATGTAGCTGAGTTCGTCTCTAAGTGCTTGATATGCCAGCAAGTCAAAGCAGAGCAGAAGAAGCCTAGTGGTCTGCTTCATCCTCTAGAGGTCCCACAATGGAAATATGATAGCATTTTGATGGACTTTATTGATGGGTTGCCTAGGTCAAGAAGGGGCAATACCAGTATTTAGGTAATAGTGGACAGGCTCACTAAAAACGCTCACTTTATACCTGTTAAGAGTAGAAGGACTGCCTCATCCTTAACATCCATTTATCTTAAAGAGATAGTTCGACTCCATGTGATACCCTCCAGCATAGTGAGTGATCGAGACCCTATCTTTACGAGCGAGTTTTGGAAGAGTTTGAAAGAGGCTATAGGCACACAGTTATGCTTAAGCACGGCCTATCACCCCCAAACCGATGGTGAGACGGAAAGGGTAAACAGAGTACTAGAAGATCTCTTGAGACTGTGCATTCTTGATTTTGGTGGAACATGGGAGGATCATCTTCCTTTGGTGGAATTCTCTTACAACAATAGCTACCAAGCCACCATAGGCATGGCACCCTTTGAAGCTTTATATGGAAGACCATGCCGATCACAAACTTGTTGGTGGGAGTCTACAGACAAGCTCATACTTGGGCCGGACATGATCAGAGAAACTTTAGAAAAGGTGGACTTGATACGAAGGCGAATGAAAACTGCCCAAGATAGACAAAAGTCCTACGCAGACAAAAGAAGGACCGACCTTGAGTTTGAGGTTGGAGACAGGGTGTTCCTTAAAGTATCTCCTTTGAGGAATGTCATCTGCTCTGGGTCCGTAGGAAAGGTTGCACCAAGATTTGTAGGACCATTTCTTATCATTGAAAGGATTGGGACGATGGCTTACAGAGTAGAGCTACCCGAAAGACTGGCTGGAGTTCATAATGTTTTTCATGTTTCTCAACTACGAAAGTGCTTACATGAGTCTGCGGAAGTTGTGGAGCCAAGCATACTAGAGGAAGTAGAAGTGGAACGAGAAGCGACTGTGAGAAGAGTTCCAACCCGTATCATGGGTACAGAAGTCAAAAAGCTATGCAACCATGAAGTCAAGCTTGTTAAAGTTCAATGGATTGACACTGAGGAAGACGTGACTTGGGAGACTGAGGACAAGATACGTGCAGCCTACCCTTTTCTTTTTGAGGGTACATCCTTGATCTCTTTTTCCATAAGTTTATGCATGCTAGTATCTATCCTTTTTAGTATATTTCCTCGGTCCTATTCTTTATACTTAGGTAGAAACCAATGGATGTAAACATGTACTTGAAACATGTTATGATTGATGGTTGCAAGTGGTTACTAATGGTTGCTCGTAGATGCATACATACACACATTAGGTGTTAGATCGGCTCAGTCACTTTCATGTTGCATATGCATATATGTATATGGATTGAAACTTGGTGTGTTATCATATGGACGTTGCATTTGTATGAATTATTGTGCTCTCATGTAGAAAGTATGATTAGGAATAATTGCATACATAATGGACTCATGGCACCGACATAATTTGCATTAAGGAGGTTAACTGAATTAGTAGACTGCCTGATTTTGCATTAGATAAGGACATATACACACACAATGCATATGATCATAAAAGCATTAGAAATCTTTTTAAGGACAATGGATGCCTTTGATTGATAGTTGAGTATATGGATGTTGGATGTTAGGACACATTCTTCTTAACTTAGAGATTTCGGGGATGAAATCCTTTTAAGGAGGGGAGAATGTAACACCCCGTATTTTCAGTGAATATTTAAATTAACGAATTTAAGAACACTTAATTTTTATAAGAAGAATTAAGGGAAACGGGTTACGCCATTGTGTTCGTCTCGGAATTCAGCTTGAGATAGAGTCCGAGTTTGCGTAAATCGGACTCCGTATGAAGAAGTTATAGAGTTCAGAAGTTTTCTAATTTAAAACAGAAATTAAAATAATAATTAAAATCAGTTCGAATTTCTAATTTCAGACGAAGCAGGCTGGGTGGGAAATTTCCCGCCCAGAGGTGTCGAACCCCCCCAAGGGGTGTCGACATGGGTGTCGACCCCCCCATGGGGTCGACCCCTTCGACCTGATCCGAACAGTGACGATTTTCTGAATCATTAGGGCATATGTGTCATGTTCTGGTTGGTTCTCTTAGGTTTGGATGGCTTTGATTGGACCTAGGTTGATCTAACGGCTCACATTAACCTAAACTTCTATATAAGCAACCTAAAGCTAAACCCTAACCCTCATAACCTTGCTCTAAGAAGCCGTCATGTTGTCCATGGTCAACCTAGCATAGCCTCCGTTTCTCCCTAAACTAAATCAAGCTCTAAACCTAATTCAATTTAGAGAATTGAACGTCTACAACAAAGGATAGCTATTCAGTTTCAGAATACAGATCCCAGAACACAAGTCTTATTCTTTATATGTAAGTCTAGTTATCATTTAGATCTAAATGTCTAATAGAATCATGACTATGATAATTGGATTTAGAACAATACCTAATGAAAATTCATGTCGATCCTTTTGTAAAACTTGAATTCTTAAGTCTATGATACCTATCATGTTGTATGATGAACCTATCATGTTGTATGTAATTTGATGATGAACTTATCTTGTTGTATGATGAACCTATCATATTGAATGTAATTTGGTGATGAAACTATCATATTATATATTAATATGGCAATGAAACCTATCATGTATTCTGCTATGTTATGTTTATGCAAGCTCATAAGTTAAGCCATTTTCATATATGCCATATGTTTAGATCTACATTCTCATATGTTTAGATCTATGTTAATTTGATCCAACTCAAATGCAAGTTCACATGTACATGCCTAATTGGATTTGTGTAATTCTATGTAAGCTCCGGTTCATATACTTAAGATTCATATTAATTGGATCTAAAATGCAAGTTCATTGTTCTGTGCCAAATTTATATGATACATGTTTAGTTAGATCCATATTTTTATGATGTTGGAATTTTACATGTTCCTCTTTTTCCCCCTTTTTGTTTATGAGTTAGGCTAAGTTGCGAGCCTAACGTTCTATGTGAATTATGCGAACGTATAATGGGGGTAACATTGGGAAAAACATTGAATTACGTATTATTGTCATAGTTTGGCTCATAATCATGTAAATGATTAGTAGCATGAATTGGTATGATTTATATACCTAAAAATTATGAACATGATTTAGAGGGTAAATGGGGCATGACTTGAATGACAAAAATTGATTGATAATTTACATATAAACATAAAGGGTAAATATGTAAATTAAGTAAAAGACTAATATGCCTAACTCGAGGTTAGATTGAGTTAGGGTGTAAGACTGCCCGGAACCGCCCGACACATCCAGCAACCATAACAATATAGATCTAATGTGAGAGGTTAGCGCATTAAGCCTAAAAGAACCTGAGTTTAGACTGAGTTGCGGTGTAAGACTGTCTGGAACCGACCGGCACATCCAGCGACCGCAACAATACATGTCTAGTGTGAGTGGTTGGTGCTTTAGTGAATGAATTAAAGCTAAGACAAGAATGCTAGGGTTAAGTTAATTAAGGCAACGCTTAACCAATACAACATGTTAACTAAACTGATGGGTGGGGTTAAGTTAATTAAGGCAACACTTAACCAATACAACATGTTAACTAAACTGATGGGTGAGGTTAGGTTAATTTGAGAACACTTAACCATTTTAACATGTTGATTAGAAAACCCTAGTAACGGGGACCCATTTCAGCAGTAACCCACATAGATGTATCATGTTACCCTGAACTAGGCAAGGTGGGGCACGATTACTTGGCTGATTATAAGCGGTCAAATCAACGGTGGGTGGTGCATCAGTGTAGGTTCCAACGGAGTACGGGCATGCACGTACTACGGAGTGGAAAAAGCAGCCACTGGGCATCAGTATTCATACACTATGCATCTTGAATTGTGTCGAGTTGCCACCATAGGATTTGATACACCCCATGGTGGGACCAGCACAGGTATCTACAATCGAGCGGGGTCGTTTGACACAAGTAGTAAATGCATGCGAGTAGGAGCCGATCGATAAAGGGATCACTTTGTTTGAACACATGATGATGATTGAAACATTTAGTAGGTGCAGAGAAATGGAAAGGAGTGCGATAGTATGATTATTTTATCTTGCCTTGTTTTATCTTGCCTTATCTTATGTTACCTTATTTCTTTGTTACTGTCCTACGTCCAGTTTATTCATGTCATGATCCTCTTACCTGTTTACATGCTGAATAATCATTGGACTTACCAGACTTATGTCTGACCCATTTTTCTTTCGTCTTCTTTTCTTTCGTCCCCCCCCCCCCCGGTCCATAGGGAGGTAATACTTCAGCTTAGTTCAGACCATTTACAGCTTGAAGAGAGTAGATGTATTGCTTGGATTCTCTTTTCTTGGGTTATGGCTTTGGATACACTCTTACTAGGGATTTATGCTGCCTTATTTTTTTTTATGCTTCTTTATGTTTTAATCAAGACAGAGATTTTGTTGTAATAATTTGGAAGTTGGTTTTGAGACAGTTGTTGTAATGTTTGACTGAAACGTGCTTATGAAATAAATTTAGTATTTCCGTTGTTTATATGTCTGTCTTGTAAATTATCTGTATCTTTTACCTATAGCGCTCCACCGAAGTTAAGGCATTCCCTTTGTGAGTGACCTTAACAGAGGTGGGGTGTTTCACTTGTGACCTTTTCTATCGAAATATTCTTCAAAATATAAGCCTTTTCTTTTCCCTCGTCCAGCTTATTCCTCGTCATCTTCTACTTCTCGTCCATCTTTTATCCCTTCCTCCTTCAATCCTTCCTCCAAACATGCTTGGTCTTCTGTCTCTCGTTTGGTTCCCTTTCATGTCCCTCCTTCATCTCATCGTACCTCATCTTTTCATTCGCTTCCTGTTCGTGCTTATCCTAGTTCTAATCGTTTTCCTCGTCGTGTTGATTTTTCCTATCGCTTAGCAGTGCCAGCTTCTAATCATTCTCGTTCTCACCATTCTCGTCCTTCATTTCATTCCTTATCAAACCGCTTTTCTGTCCTCCCTGATCAACATGATGATTTACCACCGAAGTCTTATGCTCATGTGGTGGCTTCGCCACCATCATCACCGTTTAAACCTTCACCCGAAAAGTCATTCAGACATCCTTTACACAAATTCGTCTCTGTTTTTCAAACAGTCGCTCAACTGAAAAAAGAAAGAAGATGCCTACAGTGCGCATGCAAGGGTCGCGTGGCAAGTGCGTGCAGGGATCCAAAAATATGTTTCAAATGTGGTTTGCTTGGTCACTCAGTGTATCGTTGTCCAAAGATTTTTTTTTTTATGTTGGTAGCTCTTCGTCTTCAGCACCCAAAGCCGTCAAAAATAATAATAATTACCACGTTCACTGGGTACCCAAGCAAATCAACTACCCTGCAAAAAATGCTTGTCAACCATCGCTTCGTAATGCCATCCGTCAAGTTAATTACCATGAAAATTCCAATAACATGCAATTTATTCAGCCCAATTCCCATCAGTCTCACCCCAATCTCCGCTTTTTCAAACCTCAAAAAACTTTAGAATGGTGGATGCTTCGAAATGCATTGTAGCAAAGACCCTGACTGGAAAGTGGAGTGCGGAAACATTACATCAAGCTTTGGAAGTAAACCTTGAACATGATTGTTGGCCGATGTCGATTATTACAAACAACTCTTTCTTGGTTCATTGTCCTACTTATTATAAAAGAGATCATGCATTACTCCTAAAAATTCTGACCAAACCAGGAGCAGCGATAAGTTTAGAAACTTGGGATGAAGATGTGAGAGAGCCAGAACCTGCATTGGAAACTGAATATGGGCTAAGGTGGAAGGATTTACGGAATTTCTCAAATACACGATGACGTAGTGAAGGAAATTTTAAAACCTATGGACAGAGTTCTCGCTGTGGACGATTGCGACTGGTGTCACTTTGACCATAGATATTTTCTTGTGAAATTGCAATTTTATGAAGGAATTGGTTCAAAAAATGAGTTTGCAACCCGCTTCAACAACAAAGTGCATATTATCAAAGTTCAACGAAGCAAGCATGAACATCCTGGCACAAGACCAAAATTAGTTTTTATTGGTAATGAAGAGGAGCAAGTGGTGCCATGTATTCATAATTTTCAAGATATTAGCTCGGAGGATCGGTTTGATGCTATAATTGAAGAGGCAGTGATGTTACCACCATTACCTTCCATCTTTAGGGAAGTGAATATGAATTTTAATTTACCAGGCTTTGATACTCAAGAGATGGAGCAAGATGACCAAGAGAAGGTGAACCAAGAAATGCATGTTGATTAGATTCAAGAAGTAGGTGTTGGTCTGAATCCCTCTTTAAACCAAATTATTCCTCGTACTAATGATTTCTCTATGGTTCCTATTCAAACCATCCTATTTGACATTAGTTCAATCCCTCCACCACAATCCCCTCCTCATCAGCCATAGTCAGATGATCAAAACTGGCCTCAATTTCTCTTTCCTATCTTTGTTCGTCGAAGTGGAAGACGCAACAATCCTGAAGTTACTGGTAGTTTTTTAACTCCTGTTGTTTTTTCCTCTACTAATAAACGTTTGAATAAAAAAATATCAAGCTACATGGGTGTGAATTTATGTGACGTACACTATAAAGCCATGCATGCATTAGAACAGGAGCGTACTAATAGACATCAATGATAGTTGTCACATGGAATGTACGGGGGTTGGGGGGCCATTCAAAATGTCATGATATTAATCTAGTTTTGTACCCACTAAATCTTGATATACTTTTCCTTCAAGAAACTAAACTCCCAGATCCCTCGAATTATCATTTTAGTTTGATTGGTGTATCCTCTTTAACTGGTTGGACTTATGTTAATGCAATTGAGACCAGAGGTGGTCTTATTACTGCATGGAATGAATCTGTGTGGTCTTTGCATCAATTTTTTTCCACTTATTCTGCTTTGCATGTATCTCTTAACCACACTGCCACTAACACTCTTTGCTTCTTTTCTAACATCTATGGTCCTCAGGATCCTTATGAAAGAATAAACCTGGAAACATTGTAAACATATGGCTATTTTCTTCCAAGGTCCTTGGGTAATAGGGGTGATTTCAATACCATTAGAAATGTTAATGAAAGAAAATCTAGAATCAATTCTCCCGATACTGATGCTTTTAGTTCATTCATTTTTGATTGTTGTCTTATTGATCCCCATATCTGCAATCGTTCTTTTACCTAGTCAAGTCACAGATTTAATCCTTCTCTTGCTAAGCTCGACCGATTTCTTTTCAATTCTTCTTGGAAGGAGAATCATCCTTTATCTATTGTTTCCATCCTTGCTTCTATCATTTCTGATCATTGCCCTATTATCCTTGATTCAGGTTCTCTTTCTAATTTTAAGCATCCATTCAGATTTGAGCATCTATGGTTACTTGAACCATCTTTTAAGGAATTTATTCAAATAGTTTGGGATCATCCTATTCATTCTCAATCTGCTACGCATAAAATTGTCCTTAAATTGAGATCATTGAGGAAACTGATTAAACCATGGGCCAAATCTGTTTGGGGTTCAATTTGTGCTCGCATTTCCAATATTCAAGAAGGAATTTTAAATCTTAATATCCTGGAAGAATCTCGTCCCTTAAATGATGAAGAATATAATTCATTGAAGAGTCTCGAATCTGAATTGGAGAGATTGTTTAAGCAGGAAGAAATTGGTTAGAAACAAAGATCTAAAGCTAAATGGTTAGAGGAAGGAGATAAAAATACTGCTTACTTTCATAGAATTGCAAATGGAAGGAGACGAGCTTCCTACATTCTTTAAATCTCTCATGAAGGTTAATTATATTCGAATCATGACGTCATACTTCTTCTCTTCTCTAATTACAATTCTAGGTCGTTCATCCTTTGCTATTTCGTTCATTGATTGTAGTTTACTTTACCCTTCTTCAGATGCTATTTCTATTGACCAACCATTTTTAGAAAAGGAAATATGGGCTGCTTTAAATGAAATGAACGACGATAAAGCACCTGGCCCAGACGGTTTTGGGCCTTCATTCTTTAAATCTTTTTTGGCTATGGTGAAAAATGATAATATGGCCATATGTAATGAATTTTACGAAAACCCTAGTCTTATCTCTCGTCTTAACTACGCTAACATTGTGCTTCTTCCCAAATTCTCTGGTGCAAATTCGTTCTCCGATTTCTGCCCCATTAATCTGCTCAATATCACTTTTAAAATCATCACCAAATCTCTCGCTGATCGCCTTCAATCTGTGATTTCTGATCTTGTTGGTGCTGAGCAATCAGCTTTCATTCATAGATGTTGCATTTTCGATTGTATTGCGGCTACTCAAGAGGTAATTTCTTACTGTCACAATACTAATACACCAGGTGTCCTCCTAAAATTAGACTTTTCAAAAGCGTTTGACTCAGTAAATTGGGAATTTATTTTACAAATGTTTAAGCACAAGGATTTCTCTCAACGCTGGTGTAATTGGATTGATTGTATTCTTAGAACTAGCCATTCAACCATTTCTATTAACGGAAGCGCTGGTGGTTTTATTAAATCCAACAGGGGGCTATGGAAAGGAGATCCATTATCTCCTCTCATTTTTGTGTTAATAGAAGATGTATTCAATCAAATGGTCAAGAGAGTGATCGCAAACAACTACTTTGATGGAATTCATCTTCCAAATGCTTCTCAAGCAATTTCTAATCTTCAATTTGCGGATGATACAATCATTTTTTCTTCCCCTAACCTTAATCATATTCACTGTCTTAAAGTGGTGCTTTATGTATTTGAGCTTATTTCGGGTCTTTCCATTAACTTTTCGAAAAGCTCAATCATAATGTTAAGTAAAGCTGACCATTTAGGCCCTTCCATCTCTTCTATCCTCAATTGTTCGATTCATAAGTTTCCAATTGTTTATTTGGGAATTCCTCTTAGATATACCAAACTTCATAGATCAGATTGGTTGCCACTCGTTCATAAAATTGAACAGAGGTTATCTTTGTGGAAAGCTAATACTTTATCCTTCGCTGGTCGATTAGTGTTGGTTAAAGCTGTATTATCTGCTTTGCCAACTTATTGAATGTCTTTTCACAAGCTACCTAAGTGGGTAATCTCAAAAATTGATTCAATAAGGAGTGCTTTTTAATGGAATGGAAATAAGGTTAAAAGATTGGTCAACTAGCAAACTGTGTGCTTACATATCGATCAAGGGGGCCTGGGAATAATTAACCTCTTTAATTTCAATTTGGCTTTATTATCAAAATGGTTATGGTGTGCAGTTTTTCCAGGTTCCTTCATATGGAATGACTGGATTCTTTCTATTTATTACTCTAGTAACTCTCACCTTGTATTGCATTCTTTCCCCTCTGTCAAACCTTTTCCATTTTGGATTGGTGTAATTTCTTGTATTCCTCGAATTAAAAACTTATTTCATGTCAGGTTGGGTGATGAGGATTCTTGTTTATACTGGCATGATATTTGGCATAGTCATGTCCCTCTTTCTCAAGTTTTTCCTGCTCTTTTCCCTAAGATTTCAAATAAGTTCTCTTCAGTGGCGAGTTTGATTCATTTTGGTCCCTCTTCTCTTTGCCCTTCATCATTATTTGATGTTCAAGTTCTTGATAATCTCCTAGATATTTTTAGTTTGATTTTGCAAACTCATATCCTTCACTCTCCTGATTGTTATGTTTGGGCTCTATCACCAAGAAAGGGATTTTCAGTTGCTTCATTGTACAATTATATCAATTTTTCTGGTAGGTCTTTCTCTTTTTCAAGACTTTGGATAATTCATCTTCCTCCAAAGGTTTTCTTCTTTAATTGGTGCTTGATACATGGTAAAATTAACACGAGAGCTAAGTTGCATAGACTCAATTTGATTGATGATCCTCACTGTGCTTTTTGTGCAAGGCATGTAGAATCTATTGATCATCCTTTTTTGGAATGCAAGTTCTCTTTCCCTATTCTTACTACCACTGGTATTTATCTGCTTGGAACGGTACCTAATATATCATCACTATTTGGCTATTGGCAATATTGTGTTGTCAATAATGTTTTAGACTCCTTTCTATTAATATACTGTTGGTGCATTTGGAAAGAAAGGAATGTAGTTGTATTTAACAAACCCCTGAAGAAATTTGAGGGTTTATGCAGACTCATTATTTACTACTTTCACTCTTGGACAGGGCAATCTTCTTCGGTCTGGTTTATGCTTGCTTTGCCAGCGATTAATAGCCCAGCCGAATCAGTGGGTTTAAATCATGGAGACTCGATTCCAGACTTGCATTAACTTGGTTATGGTTGCATGGTTTAGTCAGTTCTTATGTGGGTTTATTTTTTGTCTTGAGTATGTACTTTGTTTACTGATTATTCGCTCCTGGGTTGTTTTGTTTCTAGTGTAAACGTTGATATGGTGGGTACTTATGTATAATCATCTCTCTTTAGAACTATTAGCCACCAGTTGGGCTTGTCAACTGGGTTATATATATTAATATTATGCTTAATCGGTTATGTAGTTTCGTGCTACACATCCGTCCTACTCAAATAAAAATACATGCATTAAAAAACAAGAAAAGATTAACGCAAATAAAAATGCAACGCATACGTTAAAACAGAGAAAGATTTGGTTGAATGCAGTATAAATATGTTGCATGCAATGAGTTACAAATATTATGCATTAATAATAAAAGAAAAATATGCATGCAAAGTGATAAGGTTACATGCAATAGTTTATATGAAAAAGAGGAATAAGAAAAGAACCAGGACCATCATTGTTCCAAGCCTTGTTAACAAAAGCCTTAGTAGCCCGGTTGGTTAGAACATGTGGCTCTCATACAAGAGGCGCAGAATTCGATCCTCGCTGCCATCATATTTTTGTTTTAAGGGAACGACTAAAGTAACACATGTCCATAAGAGAAAATATGTATAAATGCACATATAAGGAAATGTAGAAATATATATATATGTGTGAATATTTATATATATACAAGAGAAAAGTTCAAAATAAGGCTGTAATCAAAGAAATATGGTAAGAACTAATAAACGGCATAACACCGTTTGAATTTTGAAATCAAAATAAAAGTTGTGCGTATATATATACGCGTAAAATATGCATTGGAAGTTTTGTATACATATAAGGAGATTATATGTAAATATAATGTTTAAATAAATTCCAAAAATTCAAACATTCAAAAATAAAACTTCTGTGCCAAAACAGCTTGCGGGACCCACCACTACACCATAATGGCCATTTGGTAACCCTTATTTTTTTCAATTGCCAACACTTATTTGTGTTGTAGACTAGTCATGGTAATAAGCATTGATATGTTAAAAATGTGTCACTAAAAATAAAAATTTATATTTTTTTTATTGCCAACGCTTATTGCGTTGGTAGGCCTAGTTGCCGAGGGCAAAAACGTAAACACCCGCTTTTTTCTGCCGAAACCCTATACTTACCCATCCCCAACGCTTTACACTCCTTCGGCTGCATTGAAAAGAATTAGAAAGCTGAATTTCACGGTGATTCAAAGAAACTAGATTTTCCTACCTCTTCGGCCATTTCTAGTTCGGCGATTTGGAGATCCACTGTCAAATTAGAGGCAAGGATGCATGTGATTTCCGTGATTTTTAGTGAGTAAGAAAACCCCTAATTTCCTACAACTGATATTATTTCAGGGTCCGACTAGTTGCTTGAGATTTCTTTAAGCGGGTTAATCACTGCAAGCGAAATTAGAAATTCCGATGAATCATCTTTGGCCTTTGTTTCGGCTCTTGTTATAAACATAAAAGTTAGGCTTCTATGATTTCAAACCCAATGTCCTTGTTGAACTGAACCTACCTTGCATGATGAAGTTATGAGGGAGATTCCAGAACCTAATCTTTATAAATTGTACAAGCGCTTCGTCCCTATTTATCAACATAATATAATTGTCATGCTCAGTTCCACTATCGTTAAAGAAGTTCCAATGATATTGAATTGGAGATCCAACTGGGGATCTTATCGTTGATATTTTGCTTGCTGCTTCGAAAATTGAATGCTTCCATGAAAAAATTTCGCTCTTTAATTTGTATTGTGCGTCCAGCGCTGAATGTTAGGTTTTCAAGTTAAGGGAGCAAAGTGTTTCTTGAACCCAAATCGATTCTGCTGTAATTCTTTAGTGTAAATTTTCACCTAGGCTTTCTTTTGCTGACTTGGAAAGTGCTTCTTTCACAACATGTGGAATTGGCATTTATAGAAAGATTTATTCATTAATAAATTTTACAGTCTTGAGCACTTGGTATACGAACTTTCCTCGAAAGGCAAGTTTTTGCGCTGAGAAGAAGAAAGACCAGATAAAGGAACTCGAGGAGAAGGCAACCACCATCTGTTGCTTGACCAACTTCGGTTGTTTCTGCTTCCTCCTTCTGAGTACCAAAACTCCATGTGCACCATTGAATCCAAAACATCAATTAGCATACTAGCTCCATTTTTCTTTGTAGGAACTAATTCTACCATGTGAGTGGAAGGGGAGAGAAACCACCCCATCTCTTGACACCACGTTCTTTTTCTTTCTTCAGATAAAGGTTCCGGTTTCCGTAGTTCTCCAAAAACAGAAGTTGAAAGATTACAGATAGCGGCAGACAAAGCCATCGATGTACTAATCCCTTTCGTACCACCACTCATGTCTTCACCAAGCAGCAACTTGCAAATCTTTCCTTCATATTCTCAACATCAGAGACATTCATCGTGTAAACAATTTGCCTCTTCCCTTTAATACATAGACTATGAAGATTTTGAAGTGGCTCCAACTGGATAAGAGATTGTTTATCTTCTTGGTTTTTGCTGGAAACCATTATTCGCTTTGAAAAAAACGAAGGGTTGTAAGCATATTTACTAGAGGAACAGCTTGATGCAGCATCCTCATCAAGAAAATCAGTTGTTGTGAAGCCTTCTCCACCACTTGTGGCACTTCCACCGTGACTTTCAGAGTCGTAAGTACAGTTGTTGAGAATGCTTTCCAGTCCATTGTATGTTGTTACTTTGTCATGCTCTTCAAATTCAATATTGATATCTTTATTTCTTCTACAACAAAACTGTCTTCTCATTATTTTATACAATATCTTTAGCAATGAACTGGAAACTACAAATGACTTGCACCCTACAGATCAAAATAAGAGTTTAGGCATAAATAAATGGAAAGAGGGAGACTCTGGAAAAAGAATAAAAAAATAAGTAGGAATGGAAAAGAAAAATGAGAACCGATAATTGAACGCACATAATTCATGTTCATGTATTGTTTACAGTGTCATATTAGAAAAATAAATTATATCCATGTTTGTCGAAACAATATGATGATGTTTTTTATTAGATAGTTTCATACTTCCAAAATATTTAATCTTATACGTCTACCTGTGGAACTCTTTTCTCATGATGCACTGCTCATATACAGTCGTATGATATATGCTTTCCTTCACTGACTAGTAACTTATTTCTCTTCTGTTTCTAGTACTTAAATTTTTAAGTCGTCATCCGTTAGTACCATAATAATGGTTTTGTTGCATTCTTAATATATAGGGGTTGAAGGGCCATTACATTGATATATATTATTTTTGTACATTAAATTAAGTTTTGCAAATGGTTGGTTAACGTTTGCCTGTTCTACTACAACTAACCCAGGCATGGTTGTTCAAATTTTTTAAATGTCATTCGTTGGTATATATATTGTATTGCATTCCAGTTTTAATTGGTTAATAAAAAAAATTTGTTGCAGTACACCTGATACGTGCATATTGATAGTATGTACATGAATACACACAGATTTCTTTTATTTGATTTTTAATATTGCTTTTATGTTTGCAGTTTTATGGACAACATTGGTTTATACACACAGACTTCTTTACAAATATTTTGACCGTTGGAAATAGTTAGATTTAAATTTAGATCCAGATTTTTAGACAGTTTAGTTCATATATTTTCGGCTGGACAACTTATATTATTTCGTTCATCTATGGTCCAATTCTCTGTGGACAAAGCTTAGTGCAACCATGCCGGTTCAGAAGTCAAATTTTATATATTAGGACTTAATATAACTGATTAGCTACCTACATCAGTTGGTGATCTTATACCGTGTATTAATGTTGTATCTCATTTGAATTTTTTTTAAATAAAACTTAATTGCTCAACTCTTCTAGGTTTGGTATCTTCCCAAGAAATCGGTTTAAATTCCATTTACCACTGTTGTATCTATTATATTTTTGAGCAAGTTCATAGCTTAATTGAATTTACTAATAGCAATTAATGAGACTTGAGATAGAAGTTAGAGTTGTAGAAACGTCTTGATAATTGATATATACATTTACAATCCTTTTTCCATCTTGATACTAGTGTTGTTGTTTATTTATTTAATGCAGATGTCCTCCTACTTAAGACCATCGACCGACTATCATGATTACTTCCTATGTCCTTATCCGTTGGTCTATTCAGACAATTCGGGAACTCCTCGAAAAATTGTTTGTTCAGCCGAATCTCATACACCAACTCCATTTAGCGGATACGAGAGAATAAAATCGAGATTAGAAAAAGATTTACATTATTAAGTATACAAAATAATATGGCACCGCCTCCAGATCGACATCACCAACAAGATTGCCACCTTTGCCAACATTCTATGTTGGAGAAGTACAATCTCGAAGGTTTCAATGTCGTTGCAACGTTGAACCAATATTCAGAACATGTTATTTGAATAAAAACATTAGCCGTCGATATTTTATTTGTGCAAACACTGGAACTCTTAGAGATTGTGGACTCGTCCACTGGATTGACGAACCATTATGTGATCGTGGTGTGGTATTTGCATTGGAGGTTCTTGAAGAAAACAAAAGGCTTAAAAAGGAACTTAATTTGCAAGATTTCATCGAATTCAATAGACAAAGATGTGTCAAAATTAAAAAGGTACGACTTTGAACTTATAACATTTACTACTACTTGAAACTTAATTGATGTTATTTAATTAAATGCACGCAGGAAGTAGTAGAAGAAGCGGAGAAAAAGAGAAAATTTGGTGGAACAAGCTTTGCAAATTTTTGGATGTAAGGTTCGTTATTTGACTGAAGTTTCGCATTTGGTACTTGTAGACTTCAAATGTAAAAACGTCTTGCATTATGTTAATTCTATATTGTTGTTACTATGGAATTGGATATTGATTTTTGATGTTTATTTGATTATAATTTGCATATGTATTGAATTTTTTTTGTTAGTTCATACTTTGTTGTTCTCATGAATATGGATTTTTTTCCTTATTGATTTTGTTACATGTTGCTATGTTGAGATAATATCATAGTTGAATGCATATTAAATAGAGCTTATGCAATCTTGTATGGAAGCATAATTGTTGCATGTTACCAACGCGGATAAGCGTTACGAATCAATATTTCCCAACGCTTATAAGCGTTGCAAATGAATATTTTCCAACGCTTATAAGCGTTGTGAATGAAAATTTCCCAATGCTTGTAAGCATTGTGAATGAACATTTGCCAACACTTATAAGTCTTGCGAATATTATCAACCCCCACCCCCTACGGTGACACGTATAAGTGTCACTGAAATTATTAGCGACGCTTATACTCGTTGGGAATCCCCTATTTTGGTGTAGATTATAGAGGAGGGTCGACCTGGGGGTCGACCACCTATAGGGTGGTCGACCCAGGGGTCAACACATTCCAGATCCGGGAAGATTCATCAATGAATCTGGACTATTTTGTTAACCAAGTTCGATGCTGACTCAGCGCTGCGTGTACGATAAGATCCTGAACACCTATAAATAGGCAAGCAGAGCCTAGCCTAAATCTCATAATTTTTGAGAAGCTGCCAAAGCTCTGCCATTCTTCTTCCGCCTCAAATGTCTTTAGAAAAATAAGATAATTAGTTTAGGAAAATTTTAATTCAAGATCTGGAGGAAAAGAATGAATATTAATAAAGAAGATGTTCAGAATCATATTCGAAGTTAGGTAAATTCTTGGAACTAGTCTATTCAATTTTCTCCTCTTTCTTCCTTATTTCTTTTAGTAAGAATTGTGGATCCATGGTTGTTAGGTTCTAAATCCAGTTAGGGGAACCATGGAATGCTAGATCTGGACCAGGTTTAGGAATTGGAAAGCAATTAGGTGAGTGGATTTAAGTTATATCATTTTTGATAATGGTATACTATCGTTTGACATTCCCCGTTATTATGCAATGTAAATCTGCTAGAATGATTAAAGTGTTGAAATGTTGATATGACATGTTGAAATATTAATATGTTAAAATATTAATATGATGGAGTATTCATATATTGAAATGTAAACCTATCAAAATATGTGTAACAATTACTGTTGTATACATGCATACCTGTGACATATTACGTACTTGAACCCTTGACTGTAAGAATTGTGATGATTATATGTTAAATCATTAGAATGGAATAATTACATGATTTTATGATTACATGATGTCATTGTAAAAAAAATGAAGTTAATTACATAGGAAGAACATGCGACATGATAATAAGATAATGGACTTAATATTATATATTTATGACATGTAAAATATAGATTACAGTAAAAATTGAAAGAATGATCATGCCTAAATTTATAGTAAATAGAAAACTGTAACCGCGCCTAGACACGAGGTTAAATTTAACTTGTGGTAGAAGTCTGCCCGGAACCGCCCGACAAATCCAGCATCCGCAAGTTGTTAATTTAATGGGAGGGGTCTAGTGCGTAAATATACATGTAATGGTGCTAAGACATGAGGGTAAATTCAACTTGTGGTAGAAGTCTGCCCGAAACCGTCCGACAAATCCAGAATCCACAAGTTGTTAATTTAATGTGAGAGGTCTAGTGCAGAAACATATATATGAATATATATATATATATATATAAAGATGGAAATAAATGGCATTAATTGTAATTAATGGAAATGAATGGAATTAAATGGAAGTTACAACAGCAAAAAGGATTGGAATGAATGGGGAAAGATAATAACCTATTATAAATTAATTACATTAATGAGAATGTTATATAATAGGTAGGCTTGTCTTTGGGACAAGTTGAAATTATAACTTAGGTTATAATTAACGGTAAAGAAAATGGAATAACTTATGTAATGAGACAAGTTGCACTTAATTGTAAATTAAGTTTTTTGTAAGAACGAGAATCTGAAATCTGCTGGTAAGGACAATATAAGTTATATTAATGGAAAGGAACTTATTAGTAAACCTTAGTTACGAGAACTAAGTTAATAAGTAAACAACAACAAGTTGTAGTGACAGTATAAGATGGTAGTATGATTAAATAAGAAAGAATGAGGCAAACATATGAAATGAAATAAGTTACATTTAATCATAAATGATAAGTGATATGTTAAATAGAAAACATGTGAATTAAGATATACTTAACTACATATTAAGTAGAACATGTTATTGAAACTATGAAATTGGACAATGAATAATATAAAGAGATTGTAGATTGCAGACCTTGAATTACAATCTAAAGAATAACATGTTGTGGGCTTATTAATAAACTTAAACGGGTTAAGTTATATGACTGAAAGTAATAAGCAAGAGGGGTCTATTCCTCAGAGATATAAGGGGCTCAGAAAGAACTAGGTAACTTGAATAAGAAGTTAATATGATTTGAAATAATTAAAAGGAAACCTGATGAGGTTGAGCAATCGCATAATTGAATGTTTAGACATAGGGTCTAATAACATGTTAAAATAATGAGCTTGGACCAGTCCGCACGTTTGAGGGTGAATAATCCAACGGGGTAGATCATCGCGGTGTCATGAGACACGAGAGGAGCGCACGTCCCTCTGATTATTCTATTAGCTCTGAAGGACTGGAAGGGGAAGCACGCAACTTCCTAAGATGTGGAGGGTGCTCCTGGTAGTCCTCCATGTGGTGGCAGATGTTTAGGCTATGCTCGCAGAAGTTGGGTCTGCGCGTTACTACCCGGTGAGTAAGCCTTGACTGTAAAAGTACCTTTGCAGTCAGAATGCTTTGACGAGATGACACTAGGGTGATTCAGCGATCGCCTCAACGAGAGGCGGGTCAGGACCAAACAAGGATAGTAGATCATTGGGTAGTTGTCAGCGGCAACCAGTGGGATGCGAAAAGACTAGAGCTAAACCCGAGACGCCATCAACCTTTCACTATCGAGGCACGGTTGTTGAGGGGAGACGCCAACAGGATGATTAGATTGTTTCTTAGGGGTAAGTCCCTTAGCTCTTGTAGTCTTTACTAGTTGAGAGAGGGGTCGAGGTGGGGCCATAGCCATCATGAAAAACAGACCCCACGGAATATCTGTATTTTGAGCCCCCTAAAGGCGGGCCTGTACAGATATGGAAAAGCTCCCGACCGAGTTCTGTGTTTCTAACACAGTCCTGCCACGGGACTCGGTGCACAGTAGAGGTTATGTGCGGTTAAGGCATCGAGTACGATTGACAATACGTACATAGGAAAGTCTAGATACATGCATGTCTTCTCTGGGTGGTGTATCGTAGATTCATGGGGCATTACTCTGTGATGGAATATAATTCGATCAAAGGTGGCAGTCTGTATGCTTACGTAGCATAGTAATGGCAGATATATGTGGAACGTTGTTATATAGAGATCTGTATGTCACTCTGGCGTAGAATGAGGGACTGCGTACATTTCTGTGGCATTACGGTGGAGAACGTGCATGTGGGGTACCATGTGGTGTACCTCAATTTTGGGGGCAGCTGCATATATACTGTATTAGGTTAATCCACTGGAAAATAGATGAGTACGACGTGTGTGTAAGCCTTGAGTGTTGTTAACCTAAGTAACCTAATAAATAAGAAAATATAATTGAACGATATACGTAGGATTACCCAAAATGTGTAGTTTAAATCCAATCACCAGAACATGTGTTCTGACCCCCTCCTCATAACATACTCGCAGGTTCGATTTGTGGCAGAGATATGATAGCTTTGGATACTGGTTAGGTAGCATTATTACTATGGTAAGGCTATAATTTGATTACATTATATCTTATCCATTCCGGTGTGAGATGTTTTTCTAATCTCTAATATATTTTATATCTCTGTCTTTTCTGTAGGGTACCAGAGCAAACCAACACGAGTTTCGATACATTAGAAATTTGAAGAAAAAAAATCAGTCTGTCGGAATTTGGATTGTTACACCAACCTACTTCATTCTAGATTCTCCACAACGCACACAGTTGTTAAAGTGGTTTTTGTTATTAGCGGAGAGTTTCGTAATATCCGATCTTGGTCTCTTTAATAACCAAACATTTTAATTTTTCACACCAGTCTGTTCTTTTACATTTCAAATAGGTTCATGCTTAATATCAAAGTATCAGATTTTGTTTTAAAACCATTTCATATCTGAAATAAAATATATTTTCATATTAAATCTCTATTTAATGCAAACTTGGAATATTGAAACAATTCCAAAATTTTAAAACAATTTGAATAGTTAAATAGTTTAATTTGTTTATATAGTATAATAGTTTAAATATATTTGAATTAATTTGAAAAAAAGTTAAGACTATAAAAGTTGGTAATAGGATTTATCAAATTTTAGTTAAATATATGTATATATATAGTTAAAATATTAAAGAAGTTTATAAGTTAGATAGTTGGTTGCTAAAAATAGTTTATCTAAAATAGTTAATATATATATATGTGTGTGTGTGTGTGTGTAAGTTAAAATAAAATAGTTTATAACGAAAGATAGATTATAAAGTAAAATAGTCATTTATTAAAGTAGTTTATTAAAATAGTTACAATATATATATATAAGTTAAATAGTTATGTAGAAAAATAGTTATATTATAGTTTAAAATCCTATAGTTGGAATTAGAATTGTTTCTTCCAAATTTAAAATAAATCTTGATATCATATTCCAATTCTGAATGAAATCAACTAAATTCCAATATTTCAATTGGAATCGACATTTCAAATTCAATTAATTTATCAGAAAATTCGAATTGAATATTAAAGTTTCCAGATTAGAGTTTTCTTCTTTAATTATTCAAGTTATAACAATTACAAGTTCATGTAACAATCCGCTCGACGATTTTAGATTTAGATATTTTATCTAAATATATCATCATATCTTATGTGTCACTAAAAATGTCGTTTTTCACAAACGATAAAATTAGGATTCGGAACCACTTCCATTGAGTCCGGATCATCGTTTACGACCTTTTTGACTATAAGCATCGATATGTTTCGAGTTCATGAAAATTGGCACCTTGGGTAGGGCTTGGTTGAGCTGACCTAGCTCACCATATAAACCGAAATCAGCCCCCTCTTCCTCTCATTCATTCCAAACACTCAAAGGAAGATAGAAATGGGGAGAGGAAAGGGAAATTAGAATTCCTAAGCTAGGGCTTACAATCTAGAGCTCAATTCTTGTGCAAATCCAATTCTATGACATGGGTAAGCTCTCTCTACTCGATCTCTACCTTTCTCTCCTCTGAATTTTGGATTTTCATGATGTTCTAACATCCATAATCTTCATATGTGTTGATGAAGTGATTAGAGAGGAGTGATTGAAGAAAGAAAGCTTCTTTGCTTGGATTTGTGCTTGTTCTTCCTTGTTGGAGCTTGTTCTTGTCATTCAAGAACCAAAGGTGAGTTCTTTGATGAACTCACATCTATGCCTCAAGCCTATGTGCTTGTAAAGTGTAATTTAGGACCATTTCATGTTGCATTTGCTTGTTGAATTGGTGAGGAGAACTTATACTCCCCGGTTTATTAGTTTGAATTTCATTCGGAATAGAAATCATGATAAGTATTGTTAATACGATCTAATTCATATGCTATGAGTTGATTTGGTGAGGTTGTGAAGTACCATTGTCGCACCCGGCAAGTTCTAAGACTTCACGATTCGCTTATATCGCGTGCATTCGTTTTAGTTTGGAAATTTGGTTCGTTTCGAATCTATAATTAAAATCATTGCATTTGAGCTTTGTGAGTTGATAAGGTGGATCGAAGAGGTCTCATTGACGTCTCGAAGAAGTCACAAGCCTCGACGATCGGCGCTAGACACTCACGGGGGAGCAAATCCCCCTAGGTTCGACCTGGGCAACGGCCCAGGTCAGGACCGGTAGACTGGCCCAAATGGGGCAGTCGACCGGTTTTCTTTCTGTTTGAAAAGATCGACCGCCCCTCTTTGGCCGGTCGACTGGTCTCGGTTCAGCCTGGGCAGTTGCCCAGGCAAGAACCGGTCAACCGGTTCCAAACCGGCGGTCGACCGGTTTGGCTGAACCTGGGAAATTTTGCCCAGGCATGACTCTATGTCGATTGTGCGCCCCCGCGCACGACCCCGCTTGTTTCCGGACTCCTCGGCTCTTCCGTGCACGTCGATGGTCTTCGAATTCACCGGAGATCATCGTAAAGCCGTGCAATCCTTTTGGTATATCGAATTTATTCGATACTCTTGTTAAGATGATTCACGCCATTAAAACGTGGATTATCGACTCGATAACCTTCGAGCCTATTCCTATGTAGTTTAAAACTTTCGGGTACTAGTTTGGGATTCCGATTTGTTGGTTAATCGAAATTATAAACGTTATCCCTTGATTTCCTGTACGTTGTTGTGATGTGAGTTTATGTTTCATGATGTTCGTGTTCTATTCGCTACGGCAAAAGTTTTCATGAATAATTGAACCACAATGGATAATGGGGTTTTATGTTGTCAATGGGTATCGAACCAACGTTTAATTAGTTTTAAATTCAAATCCTTTTTAAATCAATTCAATTTCTAAATTCAGTTCTGATTCTATTGATTTATATACGATTCCTTATCCTATCGATCGGACGAGAAATTTAGTTTATTTACCTTAGTAAAACTGAGGACTATGACCCCTTATACGTTTACTTCGGCGAATAACTCTTGGACTCGTGTGTTCGAGCATGTGTGGTGATTTTCTCTATTTTGAATAGAAACCAATTACAGGTTCGTAAATATTCGAGAATAGCATGTGGTTATGGGATATGCCGCTATTTCCTTATATTAACTAGCTTGGAGTAATTTCTATTCACCCGGATCGATGTGATCCTTTATGACTTGTGTTTTGTGGTCCTCGATCATCCGAGTGGGATTTACGATTCTTGGGTTTCACCTATGGGATTTCGGTCCAACCTTCATGATTTATGTTTTGAGAATGAACTAACAACGGGTTAGTAAATATTCGAGGATAGCGAGTGGTTATGGGACATTTAGCTATTTTCTTATATTAACTATCTTGGTGTAATTCATACTCACCCGGATACATGGTATCCGCCTCTATGACATAGTTGTTTGGTTCGCAATTGCCAGACTGGGAAATTACGATTTGTGAACTTCATCTTTGGGACTTCGTTCCAACTATCTATGATTTTCTATGATTCATGTTTCCCTCTATCGGGGTCACGACCCGGAACCTTGGGGAGCTTCGGCTCTAAACAAATGAGTTCGCTACTTAGAGATCGTATCTCATCTATGAACAGACCTGCCCCCTCTTTATGATGTTTTCTAGGGATTCATGATTTATGTGTTTCTCTCTACCGGGGTCACGACCCGGCTCTTTGGGGAGCTCCGGCTCGAACTTGTAGGTTCGCTACATAGAGATCGTATCTCATCTATGAACAGGTCTGCCCCTTTATGATGTTTTCTTGATTTCGAGTGATTTCTGGATTCTTGATTACTTTGACGTGATGCGCGTTAATTTGAGAAATTATTTATGATTCATGATTTACTTTGATGCGATGGTCATCAATTTGATGTGTATTTGGCATTCCGCTGTCATTCGTGTGTTTAGTTTATTTGACATTCCATTGACATTCATGTGTTTAGTTTATTTGGCATTCCGCTGTCATTTCCTGTTGTGTGCTATTATTTGAATGTTGCACTCTATATTAGCTAGGAGATTATTTAGAGATATTTGTGTGCTGAAATTCCATTGTCATTTCCTGATTGTGTCGACATGCCATGTTCATGTCATCCTATGTTATATCTCTTGTTATCTCAGTTTATTTGATAAGTACAGCTAGACTGACTCGTTTATTATTTATTCCTCTAAATAATACTCGGGTCAGACCGAGTCATTTTAGGTACTCCTCTGGGACTCATCGTAGGATTGATCTTCCACTTTCAGCTTGCTACTCTGTCTCCGCAGTTTTACGTACTTTTGTACTTATGACATTATCTTGTTGTGTACATATTGTTTTATTTAGATCATGGTGCATGTATCTATTCTTTTGGGATTAGTGGATCTTTGTTGATCACAAGCTTGTTGTACACATTCTTGGTTTATTCATATCTATTCTGCCTTTGTGATATGATTATTCTGTGTCTGGCTTTGAGATATACCATATTTATATTATTGTTGTTGTCCATTTAATACTGCTTTCTGGATTGCATATAGTCATCGTGTAGTTGCCCTATGTGCTGAATGGTCATGTCGAAATTTTAATCGGCATCAGAATTCAATGTGCATTCCTCACATGGAGTAATCATGCAATCGGTCGCCCTTCACAAACCTCTTTCTCCGTTATGGTCTACGACATTTCTCTGAAATGAACTGGACGATAGTGGGTATAGAGGCGGGGCGTTAAAGTTCACAACTTAAATATCACTTTAAATTAGGTTAATTTAAATTGAATTTGAAGATATATAATTATTATAATTTTAAAACAATTCAATGTCAATATATTCATTCATATTAAATTTTCAATTTTAACTTCAGTTTACAACATTAAGTAATTTCCTTTGGTCTTTATATTTCAAAACCCAAAGTTCAAATTCAAAGAAAATCAATTTATAAAACATCATTTATATTGTCTTTAAAAAAAAATACATAAAAGTTCAAGGTTAGAACAAATTTTATTTAACTAACTGGTGCTCGTATATAATTTTCTATCATATAGCCAAGTGATACTAAAAATTTGATTTTAGGATTTCAGGAATGGATATATATCATTTCGATCGAAATCAGGGTTATGGGTATTTATCATTTCAACCTATGTTCTTAATTCATTTTAATGATTAATCCCGGGTTTATTTGATGTCCGTAACATCTAGGGTAAATGGTTGGGATTAATCAACACAAACAAACCGTCATATGTATTAAGGTAAATAAAAGGGTGAATCACACAATTAAACATCAATATACCAAACATATCAATCTAAGACATCCACCAAAATCAATCCATCCAAATAGTTCAATATAACGTCGGTTTACTAGTCATTAGGTGTTGGGTTTTAAACTAGTAATTAGATTTCAAATTTAACCTAATTGTAAAATTTAAACTAATAGTCAAATTAAATTATACTATTGATTTAAATCAAAATAAATAAGAAATTTTAACTACCAAACAGAAATCAATACAACCATATCATAGCATAATTTAAATTTAACTAAAAATCTAAAATTTTAGTTAACCGTAAGTGGGTTTAATCACTATCCTTCGATTCCGAACGCATTTAAAATCCAAAAGTAGCCCAAAATTGAACAATATCTAAATCCAACCAAACCAACTACATGTCGTCCGGAATTTCGATACGATCCCAATGAAATAAACTACGCGTTAATCTGAGTTTGTATGTAAAAGTTATACATGATTGAACATACGAACATTAAATTATACAAAAATAAACAAAATACCTCACCCCTAACATATGCCACGTGATCATCTTCATCCAAATATCCTGCACACGTTCATTTCAAAACGCCTGTAGCTTAACCCACCATGGCCAATTCTTTAATCCTCTATATCTCCCTCATCTAAGCGTCGAATTTCATGTAACCACCACTGAACTATATCACTTTGCATATTCCATCATTTCCACATCATCAAATCAAACTCAGCCTCACCCAAAAAATTGTGTTCACTAGGCCTGCATGCACAAGGTTGTAAAAGAAGAGACTTTTTATATCACTGAAATCTGCAAAAGTTCGCTACCTAATGCTAAATTCCGCTACAAATCCAATTATGATATTAAATTCGTGAATCAATCTCTATGTAAATCAAGAATCCCATCCCTAGTTTATTATCCTTCACTGTAACAAAATGTTGGACCCAAAAGATGAGATTGTACCCTCTGAAAACCCAGCTCCAAATAGATCTTGACTCAAGCAACTTAGCGAAACAAGTTTCAAAATTTTAGGATTTATATTTAAATTGTTTTGTTTTTTGTAAGGTGGCGTAGCCATTGATTGCGCCTCCTGCTCACAATTAATATACTGGCACCTTGAACAAGAGGAAATGTGATTAGGGTTTGGTTAGGATTAAAGAGGTATTTATAGACAAAGCAACTCACTATAATACTTACTTTTAATTCCATTCAAAAGTTTGTCAATTTCATTTAAATTAAAAATGAATTTAAAATACATTATAAATCAAACTGATCTATATTATTTCCATATTCAATAAACTAAAATTTTCAATATATATATATATATATATATGAAATTTCAAAATTAGTTTATTCATTTTATAAATTGTTAATTCATTATAAATTTCAAATTTAAGTTCTATAATGGATTTCCATGCATTTGGAGGTCGCACGATCAAACGACAAATCCAACTGACACAAAATCTTAAATTTTGCAATAATTTACCATTCTGGATCCATTGAATTGGATTTCATCAAATTCCAAGATCATTTGCAAAATGGCTATTTTAGCAGACTAATTAATATATATATTATATCTTTTTTTCGTTTATTCACTTTTTAATTGAATTCAAAGGCTTATTAACTTTATTTAAATCAGAATAAAATTCAAATTAACTTTATAAATCAAATTTCATTTATTTTGAATTTCAATCTCGATTATTAATAAAATTTGCAAAATGACAATAGCAATTTGGGTTTCATTTATAAATTAATTAAATCAATTTCATTCAAATATCTTAGTATTAAATTTTAACTTTCAACATTTATTAGTACAAACTAAATCGTATTTTTGTTTGCAATCAGTTCGAGTTACTATTTTCATAATAAGTTGGATTTTATTATTTAAACAATTTAATTAAGTTCACACCACATATTTTCACAATTAAATCACAAGTTTCTAAATTCTAACCATAATTATAATTAAAGCTTATTAAATTCAAAAATTTTAATGGTCGAAAAATACGAGTTGATACGTATACCACTTTAACAATTGTATACGTGGTGGAGAATCTAGAATGAAGAAAGTTGGTTTGGCGAACACTATTGGAATAAAGTAAGAGAACGATGATGGATTGCCTTGACCTTTGGGTCAGAATTAAAATGACTAAAACAAGAGTAACTGTGATTAATAGAGGCAGCACTCCTCATCGGAGACACTTCTTTGATACCATATTTATTATTTGTGATATGATTGGGGACCTTTGATTTTGGGAGTGCTATTTGAGATTGGCGGTAGCTGCGGCTATGCATTACCACCAGTCCGGGAGTGCAACTGGTAGAATGCTACACTAGATATTGCCTCGTGTGCCTTTTCATATTATCCTGATCGAGCCCCCTATGATTTTGATTTAACATTATCGTATAACAACGCATCCATATCTACCGACAGTTTAATAGGTGTTCTATATGCAATGTTTATGATTTTTTTTATAAAAGGTGTAAGGACAGTAATAGTAATCTCGCTTACGCTATATTCAATATTGTATTTAACCATAAACACTATTATAATGGTGTATTGTATTATATAATATCTAGTTTAACAGATTCTTAATATCAAACATTCTTTAAGTTACTTGTGCATTTCATTTGAGCGTTACAAGTAGTGATTTACTATTGAGAATATAAATCCGGAATCAAATGTTTTAATTTATGACTTGATGCTCGAGCCAGACTGAGGAGTTCAGCTTTAGCAGTTCATTTTGTGAGAGCCAGAGATCTATTGGAGGTTCAGCTTATTATCTAACTACTATCGCTCCCTTGGTGATTTGATTATTCCATTTCTATTCTTTGTTTATATACTAGGCATTTATGTATCTAAGATTTCTAATGTATTAATTTATTACTTTGATATTATGTATTCTGATTTTGAGGTTTTTTGATTAGTAGCTTTATGAACTACTAAGTTACTAATTCAATTGCGAGTCATTCTTCTATTTAGTATTTGTAATCATTTGTGCTATGTGACTTGATTTTATTAAACCGCTAGTTAAAACAGTCTGCTATTTCAAATGATTTGAGTTGGTTTAATTACCGACTTATATGATACGAGAAGGGGGATCGTTACACTGTTGGACAATGATATTGCTAGTATTTGTTTTGTAGTTTAGCAGCATCATTTACCTGAATATTTTATTTGTTGGTAGGTTTTTCTTGTAGAATGTTTTCTTTACTGTTCTTTGTTATTTGATTTTATTTAGTTGGTATTTTTTTATTTCTTCCTTTTGTTCTTCTTTCTCTATTTTGTTGGAATTACTCTTTATTTTTTCTTTTCTGTAATTTTAACTTGCTATATTTTAGTTTCGTTTCTTTGGTTTATCTAGAGTTTCTGCTGAAGATTTAGTCTATTTTTCTACTGTCGGTTCAACTTTAACTTGTTTATCTTCGGGTTGAACTTCCAATTCAACTTCGACTATAGCCCTATTTTTTGTGGAACATCAGTGAACTGTGGTTCCACTTGTAGTTGAAATTCTATTTGATTTTGACTATGCGTTGAAGTTTTAGGAACGCTTGTAGAAGACGTGTCGATTTCGTTTCGGGTGCCATTATTGTCGTTATGATGATTTAGAAGGTTCTGGTAAAATGAGAGAGTGTGATGGAAGATTAATTAAAATGAGATAAATAAAGAAGTTTAGACTTTTGGGCCTCTTTTGCTTAGCGTAAAGGAAAGATACGCATGTTCTTCTCCCTAATTTTTTTTAAGCAGATTGTTATTTATAATTTTTACCCATTACAAAAATCATATTCAAAAATGCAATTTGAAGTTTAAATATCATATTTCAAATATCACTTTTCAAACTCTGATATCTCAAACTCTATTTCTTTATGAAATTCATAAAAATAATATTTTAGAAAAGGCATTCCATTATACCTTATAAAAAATCAAACTAAATTTTTTATTTTTTCATAAACATACATCAAAACTATTTCAAAGTTCAAAAATCATACTTCAATCTATATTTTAAACTACATTTCATAAGTATATTTTCAAAAATATTATCTCAAAATTATTTCAAAGTTTAAATATCATATTTTAAAAAATGTTTCAAATTTTGATATTTGAAATAATGTTTAGTTTATATTCTTTACAAAAATGATTTTTCAAAAAAGGTATATCTTTTAATCTTATAAAATAAAACTATATCTCAAAATTCAATCTCAAACACGATAAGCATTGCCTCAAATTGAAAAATGATTTAGAAAAGTAATATAGTTAATTTATAAATTAGTTTGAAAATAAAATAACACAAATATCAAAATTCCTGACACATTATGTAATTAATTTTGAACTCATGGTGATTTTCTATTAAGAAATTAGCAAATGACGATTTTCAAATCCAACGTTATTAAATTATAAATAAATTTGAATTCAAGGAAATTCTCTAAGTAATACTTTGTATTAAGAAATTTATGAACTAGATTCGTAAAAAAAATGAAATTGTAGAAATTTTCCAAGTTAGGAAATTTATAAACAAATATGAATAATTCAAGCTACATTAAATTTCAAAGCTCAACATCTACACATATCATAATCAACCTACACTAAATACTCCACATAAAACAAATTCGAGATTAGCAAATAATATTACGCATAGTGAGAAAGAGGGAGACACAAATAATTTTTTCATCGATGTGGAGCTTCAAGAACGATATGCCACGATTTAAGTGTAAGGACCCAAGATTTTCGACGGTTAAAATATATAGTTAACTTGGATTTAGTATCGAAATTTGTATTTATACTTGAAATTTATTTAGAATTTTAAATATAGTCTGTTTAAACTTGGTTTTAAATGAGTTTGTAAGTATAAATTGAATTTCAGTTTATGAATCTAAATGGTTTGGTTAAAATTTATAGGTTTAAATATATTAAACTAATTGAGATATATTGTTTGAAAATTTGTAAATTTGGTTTTGAAATATAATTTAACTTGAGAAATATAATTTTATTTAATTTATTTAATTTGCATTTTGTTTTAATTTAATTTAAGTTGTATATTTGAAGTTGTATCAAATACACTTGTATGGTTTGTACACTTAGGGTATACTAAAATTGGTATGTACACTTGATATATAATTTCTTTAATATATTGAGCTACTTGTACATAGCTTGGCTGAAATTTTTTAACACTTGTTAAACTTCTGTTGAAGAAATCAACACTTATCCTTTTTGTTTTGTTTTACTCCACATTTATTTTACTTTTCCTCATTTTCCTTTTTACTCGTCCCCTTTTCATCTAATTCGGCTGAAACCCTCATTCCACAAAATTGCGAAATCAATGTCTTCCTTCCCTCTCAAATCGGAAATCACTCCTCCACCAAGGCAAATCGACCCCATCGAGTGCCGCCCTTATTCCCTTCCATGCTCGAGCCTTCCTTTTCTCCATCCACCACTATGCCTCGAAGCTCCAACTCAGCACCACTGTGCAAGATTTACTCATAGCCCTTGTTCCATCTTCACTGTAAAAGGTGAGTATACCTCACGATTGCCTAATTCAAGTATATAACTATTGTGAAATTAGGTATATTTCTTGGTAGCTTCCCTGCTCCTTGATATTCCTGCTTTATTTTGTTTGTCACTGATGAGAACCAATATTGTATCTAAATGAGCCATTGTTTTAATTTTGTCCCACCTGCTTGCAGTCACCATTGTTTTTGTATGCTACTTGAGTGTAACTATATATATATATGTGTGTGTGTGTGTGTGTGTGTGTGTGTGTGTGTGTCAGATCTGCCTCTTAAGTGGTATAACCCCAATTTTTGGCTACCCTACACTATTGTATACATCAATGGTTGTGTTTTACATGGAGGATAACGCACATGTGTGTATACATGTATGTTCTTGTACGTGTATACATAGATTGTTAGCATACGTAAAAGACAAACGCTGCCTTGATTTTTCTGCATATCCCTTTTGTGAGATCTTCCCGTTATTTTTCAAAACTGAATATACATTTTGGATTTTTTTTGGCCTTGGGAACACACACACACACACATGTATATATATATAGGCCTGGACACTGCCAACATGTGTGTGACTTAAGTAATGGTTATTTGCTTACCTTGTTTTAATGATTTTGAGATGCCCATTTCCTATATTGCCTGGCCATACACCAGATCTGTATGTGAGAATTGTTTTTCCTTGGAAGTTTCGACACCCTATTTTCTTGAGGTGTGTATATATACATACTTTGGTATTTCTATGCTTCTTGTGTGCCTGTGTATACATATACACATATGTATGTGTATATTTAGGGATGTTGTGCAGTTAAGACTCAAACCTCAAACCCCTATATTTTTTAGTTATGGTCTCTGAGATGCCATATTGTTGTTGTCCATTCCATTTACTCACATAAGTATTTCTGTGGAATTATTAAATATGTTTGAGTTGTAACAAATTGTATTATTTTCTTGATTTCACATTTGGCTTGGTTTGGGTTGGCGTTAAACCTTTGCACTAGTATATTTTGCATGCCACTGACCCTTTTACTTAGTAACATGGCTTGTGTGCATAGTTCATATGTAACCAAATGCAGTTTAAAATCGTGCCTTTTGTTCGTTTTAATATGCTCCTTGTGCTTTAATTTCATCCTTCCCTTGGGATTTAAAACGTTATACGGTAAAATATGTGAAGCCTTAAAATTTCTGCACCCCATCCTGTGATAATGAACTAATTCAATGTATTCTAGCTATGTGTAGAATTGCTTTGGCTTGTCACTTAATATTTGTGGCTGCCCCTATTAGGCATGCATATTTTATGAACATGCTTGGTATAGCCAATTATCTCATGCTGTCTTAATTGGTTTTATCCCATGATTTAAATATATTCCAACAGTTTATACATGCAGTCATACTAAAATGTTTTGTGTATAAGAGTACTATATTTGGACCTTTCCTTTAGTTTATTACCTGCTGCCTTAATACCCTATCATTTGAAAAATACATGGGTTCAGTTCACCCTATGCATGCAAACTTATGCTACATCTTTTAGTGCCTTGTTGTACTAGATTGTGAATATATTGCCTAATTCAAATTCCATCTATTTTTGGACTGGCCTATAGATGTACCTCTTAAATTTTGAAATTATACATATGATGTCTTCACCACTTGGTTGCCATACTAATACAGCTCGGTATATTATATTTTCATGACCCTTGTTGTAATATGTCTCGTGATTGATAATGTTTTGTTGGACCATATAATTCTGAACTTATTCGATATTGAATACTTATTAGTTACCAAACAAATAAAGTATGGATGCTTTACTTTTCCAATTGTCGCATGTTATCACAACTGCCTTCTTTATACATATGATACATGTATTCATTCCTTGGCTTGTAAATTTAATCATGCTGACAGTAATTGTTTGATAGTCTGGCACATATTCAAATATTCACTAAAATGTTAGGATTAACTAATTTATTTCAATACTTTATTGAAGTTGACTTACTTGAATTAAGTTAATCCTGACCCGAGTGTTTTATTTTTTGCATAAAACACTCGGGTCAGGACGAGTATTGTAGATCTAAAGACTTTAGCTATCGAAGTTAGAGAGTGGTAAAGATGTGCACGCTCTAGATCGTAAAATCTATAATTTTTGTTGTAGCAACCCGAAAATCACCGCCCTTCGAATCCGACCATAAGCCACACATGTCCAATCCAAAATGACAAAGAAAGATGGGTTGTTATGAGAACATGACGCATTAGAACATAGGACAAGAGAACATTTTATTGCTATTACAACAATTTACATCAGAGTACAAGATATCAGCGTACAAATAAATAATATACAGCGGAAAAATATATATCGGAGATTAACAAATTACAAAACAGTGGAATTTTAAATACATAAATATAATCATCGAAAGACTAGAAAATAAACCAGAGTACATCACCATCCATAATCCAGGAACCTGTTGAAAAAATATCTTCAAAACTGAGAAACAATAAACTCCAAGTCAGCCATAGGACCGGTGTGAGAATAAAATAGTTATTAACTTTATTTAAAATTGGGTAAATCACGAGACCATGCCGTATGACACGAAACAGGTAAATCAGGTCCTATCACACAATGCAGCACAAGCCGGAGTATAGAGTCTTACATTATAATGGCCAAACATGATAGATACGAGGGAATTAAATATCATTTGATATTATTATTAGTGTTTAAGTGTTTAAAACAATTTCGAATATAAATGTATCAATCTTAGAGGGCATAATACCCTCATCCTATTATGTCGCCATAGTATACAACTAAAACCATAAAGTCGCATATTGGAATTTGGATTCCCATCATGTGCTGTGGCAAGGGATCTCTCCTCATCTGAATTCAGAACACCTCTAGCAAAATGCCCCCGGGGCTACCAATCCCTTTGTATTTGGTAGGGCCGGTCAGCAGTACTACGCTGATTAGCATTTCCTGAATCATACATTTCTTGGTCTTATTGGACCTCTTGGTCAGTATGTCAGCCATCTTGGCCTTGTGCGGCCATATCTGAGGCGCCTTGCTTCCAACATGGACATAAGTAAAAACGCCTGGGCTCTATACCACGGCATCACTTTTAGATAGAAAGAAACGCATGTCCTCCTTGCAGTCCCTCATCCCATTTTTGTCTCATATCGGGGTGTAAAGCTCGCGAATTAACGCCATACACAAAGCTAAGTTATATATATGTTATGCTTTGATCATCATCCACAATCTATGCTTTTCAACAAAAGCTTTGAGCCATGTATCTCAGCATGCCACATTGTCAATTCATACCATACAACTGATCTCCAACAATATACAACCTCTGAGCTCGTACGTCTCAAAGAAGGGTGATAGGCTAAGAGAACAAATACTCCGCCACCAAACAGATATATATTTAGTAGAGATTAATTAATACAATATAAAATGTCAGACACACAATCCATTGGCAAGTTCGTTCTGGGTCTGAACGAAACTGGAGGCACCTTATTCCTCGTCCCATGTATCCAATACAGAAGAGAGGCCCTCGCATATCCGGTCGATCTCCAAGTACGTTTGGATGATCACCACTTATTACCTCGTCTTAGGTGTACATCCCAATAGGGACATTAGTAATAATCCAAACGATGTGAAAATCTCATGTCTTCAACCACCGTCTTCATGTCTTCGACTTTTAATCGTCGTAACAGTTATTCAAAATGGGTCAAACCAGATCTTTCCAAATAACTCGTGCATCATTAAAATCTTGTGTTATATAAATATACAAAAAATCTCATTCCAATCCCGAATATTCTTTTATTCAAATATCCATTACATGGGAATTAACACCATAAATCTTATCAAAGATATATTTTCATTTAAACCTCTTGTTTAAATCTTTTCTTTGAAAACATTGCAAAAGATTTTGTAATATTTTTTCACAATCTTAAACCAAATTAAGGTTTATATGCCTTGTTGTGATCATTGAGCGTTACCGAAGTGATTAATCATTTTATTATCCCAATCTCAACTTATTCATTCGATGGAGAAAAACTAGTAGTACTCCATATCTAACACCCATCGTGTTATCGGTAAACTTAATTACCATATAATGCTCCAAATATAATTACAGATTTTACTATCGCATGGAGTAAAACTAGTGGTATTCTATCTCGAACACTTCTTGAATTTGGTAAATTTAATTACACTATTCACATTTCAATCTAATTAAAGATTTACTAAAACTCCAACTTAGTTTTAATCTCAAAAATCAATACTTAATGATTATTCAAATTTTTAGGAAATTAATCCTGTCTTTAACTGGGATAAAGAACAAATGTCATTTAAAAACATCATTCACAATAAACCCAAAATCCAATTTGATATTAAATACAAGGCTTTGAATAGAAATAGCATCGACTTATATTCAATATCAAATTCTGAAATCAACAGATATCATCTTAGAATAATGATATCTATATCTTCCAAATTCCTCAATGATATCCATGTAATTACGGAATCCAGTCTCGAAATATCCGAAGATAATTTCCATTCAAATGCTTTCCATTCATATGTTGGAAAACTTCTGGTTATATAAAAACCATTCACAATCCCATACGTTTATTAAAACCATTGGACTATTAATATTTAGAAACATCATCCGATCTTAGTCAAATATCAGATGTCCTTTCGGTTCTTCCCACCCCTCGCCTAATGGAATAATTTCCAGTTAGATCTCACATGTGCTACTAGACTGTACTCTCGGAAATCATCGAATATTCCTTTTGGTTCGTAAGTCTAGTTGTTACTAGTTCATTTAGATAAGAATATCTTTTATCTTTACAAAAAATGAAATATTTCATCCAAAAGTATTTGCAAATCATTTATTACGATTATTTTTCTCTATTTTTAATAATATAAAATTTTTCCATATTAATCATCTTCAATTTCAGGACATTATTGGTTCTGCTGCTGTTTTTATTCAAATTTGAATTGAACTTATCTCAAAATCTAGCCATTGGATTTCAGAGCTCTTATTATCATATGGAAGATCTTATCGATACGAACCCAATGGTTTTGGTTCCAGGAGAATCCGACAGTTGGATCTCCCGTTACGTCAATTCGAAGTTACAGGTTGAACTTCGTGAACTGTTGATGCGCGATATGTTCTATTCAAGCCCAGATCGATTTATAAGTTTAAAAATAAATTGAAAACACTTCCAAATCACTTTTATAATTTATATAAAATATATATGATCATCGTTGAAAACTCGTTTCAGTCGTTTCACCTCAGAATCATGTATTTCACTATACGGTCAACTTCAATATTATTTTAATGAATAAAATAATATATTTTGTCAAAAGTCATTATTTTACATTCAAATTTTCCTTACAGTCATCATAAAAATAAACGAGTAACTTTCGAAAGAAAACTTCTTTTAAAACGTTTACCTAATGACCTAACCGAACTTCATTTTGAAAAGCTACTATTCGTTTCGATTTTAAAACTTCATCATGCAAAAACTGTACAAAAATTAATTCAAAATCAGTTCGTTTAGTTACGAAAATTCATCAATATTTTAACATCTTTGCGTCCATCCAAAATCGGATGTCAAAATCAAACATTCATTTTTCATTGAACATTACATTATTAAAATATTTAGTTCTCTTCCGAATTGGAATGGAATCTCAACAAATATCAATATAAACAAATTTATATGGATTACATATATCATATGTATTCAATAATAGTTATTTAACATTTAAATTACATACAGCACACCGCATCCAATTCACACACAAAGTGCACTATACCATATAAGCCTTAAATTTAAATAAATAATGCTTATATAGTTCTGGCAATTCGCAGATTGATAGTCTACACACTTAGGATTTAGAATTGTGTTAATCTTCCTCCCAATACCCGTGTTGGGTTTTCAACCAAATTATTTAATCAATCTTATTAAATTCTAGTTATTATTCAGCCCAATCGATATCACTTAAATAGATGAACATAAACAAGTCATTCGACTTGTAAATGGATGTTTAATCCAGTTTCAACTACCATAAATATTTTAACATATTTTTTAACATGTTAATTAACTCAAAATCACATGCAAATCATAACACAATCAATCATCCATTCATCCATCTAGTTTTCAAACAACTTGTAATGTAAGCTATCATATACCATATAACAATTTGTGATAATTAACTAAATAAAAACCAGCATAGACAATTAATATATATTCATTTATGATTATAATAACTATAAAAAAAATCAGTTTGAGTGAAAGTTCTCACATTGGTCGTTTATCGCTAAATAATGATAAACATCGCTCGATTACATCGAATGTTTTCCTTCGCCAAAAATTGCCACGACCTCCAAATCACTCCAAGTTAGGGTTCGTTCTAAAGCTCTCGTCGACATGGTTCTAATGCTTATTGTTTCGCTAAATTCCAATAATGTATGAAAAAGTTATGATTTTTACAAATTTGTGTACATACTTCTATAAACACTTAATAACATATTTATGATTTTAGCTAAGCAAATTAAACATTTTGAGTGCGAAATTCTCTCCAAAGCATCCTAACATCACGGCACTTCAACATCGAATCTCTAACTATGAGCTACCATATACCCTTTTTTCTTCTCGTTTTTCTTCTCGAATCACCTCAATATTCCTTGCCAACACTTGTACACACTCTAACTTGAGTTTCGAGGAGGAAAGTTACGATTTCAATTGGTTTGGAGGCTTATGGGGTACGCATCTTCGTTGTCCAATGGGGGTGCTGATGTGGCAACGACTATGAAGGTGCCTCATGGGGGCCACTTAGGGGTTGTTAAAGGTGGTTGATCCAAGATAGAAGCCTAAAGGTAGCATATTTGTACACAAAAGAAGAGAATGAAGGTGTTTAAGGAGGAGAGAGGGGGAGGGGACCCACAGCCGTGGCCTGGGGTGATGCTAACATGGCACCGACAGAGGAGTGGGTGTGGAAGGCCAGAGGGTGGCGGTGGTGGAGGCTTAAAAGAGGAGGAGGCCATTGGGGGAGGAAGAAATGAGGTAGGGATCAAAATGAAAAGTGGAAGGAAAAGAAAAGAAAGAAGAAGGTTTTTTTTTTGCAAAGTGGGTTTTCCCTGGATGGATGAGGTGGCTCCATGATATAAAGAGGAACTAAAACACCTTGGCCCGTTGGACTCTCTCCGTTTGATAAAGTGGAAGGAAAAGTGTGTTAGTTCACTTCACGCCTTTCGATCGCACGACTATATCAAATCCATTTGTCATGAAATTTTGGATTTTGACAATAAATGTAATTCCAGATCTAAAAGAACAAGTTTCGTCGAATTTCGAGGTCGTTTGACCTTCCATTTTATTTTTTAATCTCGTTTCAATTTAATTTCAATGTGCGATTTTAGCGTACGTTTTATTCTCGCACGCCACATGTTAGCTCCAAAAATGACGAAATTTGGAATTCTACCATTATTCGACACTACGGATTCAATAAAAAAAGTTTCGTCGAAATCTGAGGTCATCTCGATAATGTTCCTTTGTAAACTGCACAAATTATTGCGTTATTATTACATCGAACAGTTTTATCTTGTATGGTCACATACTAACTCCGTTTGGGACGAAATTTGAAATATAGAAATGATTTAGTATTAGGATCCAATAAAATTGGTATCGTCGAAAATGGAGGCCGTCTACAAATTGACTATTTTTAAGGCTTATTTAATATTATTATAATATTATATAATTCCATAGTGACTAATTGAAAATTTTATTTGAATATAACTTACAATTTATAATACGAAATCTCTATTTTTTACTTTCATTAGAAAGATATAATTAATTAAATTCTAACGTTTCTGGTTTTACTGAAATCCGACTTATTTTGAATTTTGTACATTCATTTAAAGTTCAAAACTAAATTTCTCTAACTACCGTGACATTATGAGTTCGTTTTAATTAAAAAAATCATATGTTCAAACTTCATTTTAAAATAAATTCTAAGTCATTAATTATCAAAATAAATCGTTTTAAGTTATCGATTTTTTTAAATCGACTACAAATCCTTGTTAAATTTACCAAAAATATATTCTAAATTAGTTCCAAAATTTTGGGTCGTTACATTTGTAAACTTTATTTTAATTAAAATTTATGTATTTAATATTCCACTATAAAAATATTGTAAATCATGATATTTTTGTATAAAATTTCACTGTGAGATATTGTTATCTTTTTTCTGTGTTGTGATTCTGTGTATATTTTGTTTAAATCCTGTAAGCAATAACAATCTGTCTCTTTGAGCGATTCGAGTTGGTTTAATTACCAACTTGAAGAGGTCAAAAAGGTAGGTCGTTACATCAAGACTAAGAATAATCTAGCTCAAAGAAACTTAAAATCAATGCAGTTGAGTCTTCGATGATCTTCCCACCCCGAGAATAGTGGCTGTGAGATGTGAATCCAAAAAAAATCATCGATCCAATCAATCCGCCAATCGTCGAAGTTGTTGGAGTTGGGGTTGATGATATGTGATCTATGTTGAATCCCGCATTAGCAATATGTTAAAGTCATGTTGACAAGCTATTGAAGTCGACGTGATTTTGTGGGCAATGAAGATCCTAAACTAAATTGAAATTATATGGCCAAGACATGGGTAAGCATGATAAAAAAAGGATATATGGACAAATTACATAATGCTCCACTTATTAATATGTTATTCACGGGCGAACCAGTTGTATAAACACTTATATGTGTTGGAAATGATAGTCGGTTTATTGCAAAGTTTTTATAAAAGAATATTTATTTATACTAGCTTATTTTTAGGTACACTAACATTTTTTTCAATGTTTCCATTTTTAACACTTATAAATGTTAGAAACTTAAAAACATAAAAGGTTGCATGTGTAGTAAACACAACATGTATGATAATTCATATTGTCAATACATTAAAAAAATCCATCTTAATTGTTCCATATTAAATATTTAAGACAATATCTTTGGATATCATTTAGGATATTTTCAACATCCTTTATCCTTATTTATTCATGGATTCTCATCAATTTATAATAATATCATTGTGGAACATTTGGTGTATTTGATGATCATATAAACCATTATACCAGATTTAACTCTAACATCTCCATTAGTTATCAACTGATACAAAGAAGCACAGACACGATGTCTTAATTTGATAATAAAAATTATTATTAGCAAAACTATTTTAGCAAAAAAACTATGAATTTGAGTTTTAGCTAATTGTGATACTAACCTCATAAAACTAAGAATATGAATTCTCTCTAGAGTAATGTTCCACTTGTAATGTTTCCACTCGACTTAGCTATAGTCATTTGATGAACGTCGTGTCATGATTTAATTATAATCAAAGAGGAGTTTCCATATTAAAGCTTAATAGTATTATCAAGCGAAGAGAATTACATAATATTGTCATATTAGCCTATAGAAAACTCATGTTTGTCATATTATATAATAACCATTAACACTTAACTCATTGATATTTTAGCATCCATGATGTAACAATCGGGATTTTTGATGATGAATATTTAAGTAATTTAAATATTTAAAACAATTAATTTTAAGAAATAATGTCTTGAAATTTATTTAAGTGAACATTAAATTAACTTGAAAATGAGAATCTTGAATTTAAAAATCGAGTTAAGTTAATTTGAAGCTATATAAAATTCCACTTGAAATAGAACGATAATAATAATTTTATTATCAATGGATTTGACTATTTGAAATCGATTTATATTTTATCGATTTGATCTAACACGTGAAAATAGCCATTTTTAAAACAACCTGAGATTTACATGAAATCGATTTTACAAAATTTGTAATGGTTAATTATTGTAAGATTTCCAGTTTCGTGTCAATTGGAGTTGTTATGTGATCGTGTGCGAGATAAATGCATATCGATTAATGGTTGAATTTAAAATAGTGTTTTTGCAAACATTCTCGAAATTAGACGAAACCAGTTTCAACAAATCCAGAATATCAAATTATTGTAGAATTTTAAATTTTGTAGCAATCAGAGCTTATATGTGGTCGTCCAAACATAAAACGCTCGACGTTAAAACATGTGAATATAAATTAATAAAACAATAAAAACTTTGCCTATAAATATAAGATCATCCTCCTTAGAAACAAAATTCCATATTCTGTGAAGTGAAAGTGTAAGACACCACTTCCTCTAACTTCAAACAATTATATAAAATCGAATTCAATGAAATCGTGTGTTTCTGGATTCGTTGAACGCACCAGCCTGGAGGATACAATCTTGTAGTCTCATTATTAGGTGCAACAATATTTTTTGGACATCCAAATGTTCCCAACGAAGCTAGGGTAAGGTCATGGGCGAGCTAGGAGAGGCTGGGCAGGAATCGAGGGTACAAAGGAGTTCGTGGCAACATGTAGCTTCGATGGTAATTTTTTGGTGGGGTTCGATTCTGGAAATTATCGCACCACCTGTAGGGTGGTGCTAGGTAGGGTTCGAGGATGGAAACTACGTGAGGAATGCATGCTTGATGTATTGGTTGGAGATGGAAATTCACAAAGAGAAGATTGATGGTGGTGGTTTCGTGCTCTTTCGTGGAGAAATTGGGACGTGGGGGTTGGAGAAAGCCACAACCATGGTAGTTGGAGCGTGTATTTGCCTATAGAAGAAATTTTGAATATGGGGGAGGAGAGATTAGCTAATTAATTATTAGTTAATATGTTAATAATCATTAAATTCAATTGAAAACTTGTAAAATGTGTCTTACTCATTTTAGGTCAGAATTGAATGCCGATGGTTGCGTTACGATCGAGGCAGCAATACCAACATATAGAAACTGGATTGGATGGATTCGGGGATGTTTGAAATTTTATCTAATTTTAAACATCATTTGAAAATTAGACAAAATAACGGGAAATCATCAATCGAAATTGAATGATAAGTTAACTCTCACGCTTTCTAGAATACTATGATGTGGTTAAATTCATATAATAGCATTCACCGTTGTTAGTATAAATTGTGTGTTTGGATGCTTTCAATGATTATTACTTGTTTGATGATTAATGTTATTTATATTTCCGTCATTTTAAATGAATTAGATTAGAATTTCTATTTTGTATGCATATATAAATGGTATTGAGCTATGATGCAGGGAGAATAGGTTGAAGGGATCCAAGTTGATTCCTCAAATATTTTGGATGTTATTTGCTTTCATATTATTCATGTAGGAACTGTTTAACCCAAGTAACATTAAAATTTGATTTGGACGTTCATTGTTGAATTCCGATGTGTTATCAATCAATAAACAATATTGATCATGTAACAACCTGTATTTTACCATATAATAATTAACGTATTTAATTATATAAATAGTGATTTAGAGATTTGAATGGTCATAGAATTAAATAATAGTGAATATTTAATTAAATTAAATAATAGAATAATATATTTAATTTCAGAAATAGTCGGAAATAGTAGAATTCACAATATTGTGTGAATTGGGCAATTCAAAATATATATTTCAGTTTGGAATTGAATATATTATTTAAACGAAGTTTGAACGTAGAATCATAATATACTTATAATCGAGCTCGAAATGGCGTGGCAGTTCGCTATTTTGCGATTTGAACTTTAAACGAATATACAGAAGCCGTTTTAAATCGGATTTCTGTGAAACAAGAAACGTTCAGAGCTGGTGAAGTATATTTTTCTTATGGAAGAGAAAAATCAGGATTTCGTCGTGTAGATTGTGAGTTGTGTCCAAATCAAATTTTAAAATAGTCGCTATAGAATCGTTTATCGACCGTAACGGTTTATTCGATATAACTAGATACCGGTTTTGGATTTAGACAAGATTCTTTTGAGACGTAGTGATAATTTAATTTTTAGAATTTTATTGTAATTTTTAATTAATTAAATAAGCAAATTTTTATTTATAGTATTTTCCACACTGTAATCAACATTTTAAGGTTTCACAAAATGAGTTAATCTACCGATATTATTATATTTTTGGGATCGGGGCACCGAGCTCGACACAACGGTATGTTTATTTCTGTCTATAGCAGTTCGTAAACAAACAAAATTTCACGAAATGAAGTACCCTTAGTAAGTAAATAGTAATGTAAATAAAAATATAGTTGGCCAATTCCATCATGCATATATATTCCTTCCTAGTGAAGCATTCAAAAGATGCGGAACCTATCCTAACAGGCCTTATCTCTCATAGGTGTATTTAAACAATATACGTGTTCACCTTTATGTGTACGCTCCTATCCAAGACCACGTGGTTGAGGAAGTAATCAGAGAAATAGGTTGTATCATACAACTACCAAGCATTCGTACACCTCACCTCCCATCCAATTTATGTTACACGATGTACACGTTTGCCTTAGCATTCAAGATCTTTCGTTCTGACCTACCATTTGCTGTGATTTCCTTCACACCACGTCAGCCTCACATTTCCTTACCTACCAAGTAACTTAGACTATATAAATACGTCCCCCATTCATCTATCTTTAGTTTGGCACCAAATCAAAGCCAAGTTTCAATGGCTATTCGAAATAAAAGACCAGATTAAAAACCCCATCTTGAACGTTTCACGCAACTGGTACCAGCTTTCCAAAGCAACAGTAAATGAGCCGTGAGCACTGTGCGTGAGTACTATCGAACAGGGAAGGACATGTGGGTTTAATGGCATGGAAATAGTGGAGTTTGGTGTACAGGAGGGTGGACTTGCACGTGAAACGATAAAGGAGGAGACAGTGGAGGATTTGGTAAGAAGTATACTTGCGCTCTGTATGGCATGAGGACATTCCAGTGTTGGGTTTAGAGGGGGTCAGGGCTGACGCTTGTTTGGAGAGGATGAGGATACTGGGTATGTAATTAAAGAGGAGCTCACGGTTTTTAATGAAGAAGGGAATAGAGAAGTTGCGGAAATAAGAAGAAGAGGGAGTAGTGGTTGGGGTGGAAAATGCGTGAGCATATAAGTGGGTACTGGTGCATGTTTTGTACACATATGAAGTAGTGGTCGTTGTGTGAGGAGGAGTTGGCCAAAGTCATGGCGATAGGGAGTTCCTGAGGCCAAGTAGAGACTTATGTGAATTTTGTTGAGGGATCTTGAGGGCCGTGAAGACCAACTGGAGGAATGCGCTGCGAGGGAGAAGGAGAGATTAGTGGGGGTAATCCTTGGTTAAAAATTAAAAAGAAAACGTAATCAGGATTTTTATTTAATTAATGGTAAAGTGTTTTTCCATTTCCATGGGAAGATTGGAGCAAAGAGTTTAGAAATACATATGCAGGAGTGCGAAAAGTATTTTTGCAGGAGAAGAAGATGCAGTTAGGTGAATATTGGGCCATGTTAGAAGAGGTGAGGCCCAAACATGTTTAAGGATAATATAAGTTAGTTTTAATTAATTAAAATTAAATAAGATGAACAAATTTGTTAAGATCATAAATTACTCATACGTTATCAGATTTCAGCAAAACAAGATAGGTTGGGATCGTAGGACGGACACTACACGATGGAACTGAGTGGAAGTCCATCGGAGCTCATTACAATTTATGGCGAAATAAATTGTCTGTCAGAATCAAGCGATGGTTATCGTTATTAACGATGATCGTCCAATGTGAGTAAAACTCACCAACTCTGAACAGTTATATTTTTATAACATATTTTTAGAACTGATAATTATCTTTTGATTGTTGTGTGTTAACTGTTTGGTTGAATTGCTTATGTATTGGTTGAAATTATATATATAAATATATATATATATATATATCGTAAAAATATATATTGATTCTGTTATCAGAATATTTCATAGTGAAAAGAAATTGATGTTAATTATATTGTTTAACATCTGTGGATGCAGGGAAACAGGTCAGAGGAATCCAACTGGATTCCTCAACATTTATTTTACTATTTTTCGTATATGGTAATATATGATGTGATATATAATCTGTGTTGATTATGTGTGTTGAATGATATCAATCATTGTTATTTGAGTATTTTAAATACCATAAGAAATACTGGGATGTAGAAAAGGGGATTTTCAATGTGTATTTTGAAAAGAAAATATTTATAACATCAAAGGATTTTATAAAAGGAAATATTTATTTGTTGAATAAATAGAATAAGATAAAAGGAAATATTTATTTGTTAAATAAACAGAATAAGATAAAAGGAAATGTTTATTTGTTGAATAAATAGAATAAGATAAAAGGAAATATTTATTTGTTGAATAAATAAAATAAGATAAAGGAAATATTTATAAAAGAATAGAATTTTTATAAAAGGAAATATTTACAAAATAATAGAATTATAAAAGGAATATTGATTTAGAAAGTAAATGGAACTAAAAAAAGGGAAATGTTGGGAAAATGAATAGAGTTTATAAAAAGAGAATTTTACATTAGGAAGGTTTAGACCCGTGCTTCGCACACGGGTGTAACATGATATTGATTTAAAGTAAATATTTTGCAAATAAAATATTACAAAGGATATTGGGGTTTGAATTAGGAATTTAAATGGAATTACTGAAATTAGAACTGACTGGAAATTAGTTAAGTTGAATGGCTTTCTGGGTATCGATATGATGTTGGTTTCGGCCTTCGGGGTTAATACGTAGGGGGTTGTTCTCTTACTTGTTTACAGTTAGAGACTGATATATGTAAAAAGATAGTGATGCGTGAATTAGAAATGGAAACGTTTTCCAAAGTTAATAACGTATATTTTCTAAAATTAGAAAATAAGGATTTGATGAATATATGGAAACGAGAAATGGGGAAATGAATAAATGTTGATTGATGATTGATCGATAAAATTTCCATCTGGAAGTAATATGTTGGTTGTACACATGTTTTTCTTTGATAGTTAAATCACCGACTATCGAAGTTTTTGACCATTTTTCCGTTGTCATTATGGAGAGACCGGTTGGATTATTATTCGAAGAACCACTCCGTATTGGCATAAGCGTTGCAAACCAAGTATGCCGAATATATTGAAGACGGAGTAAAGTGCAAGGGCTATTGTATAAATCTTAGGTAGATATTGCCTAAGATGGATGTACTGAATAGTGCCTTCGGTTTGTCCAGTCCAAGGACAACTTGAATGGACGAATGTCTGACAGAGTATATCTGGTAGATCGCGTAAGTTGATAGTTTCAAACGTATTTACGTTGGTGGCGGAGGAATTCGTTTCTCTTAGCTTATACCCGTGGTACTTTTGGGGAAATCAATTTGTGATTTGACGGGTATGAAGATGTGGCATTCAAAGTAAATGAAAGAGTGATCCGTTAAAAGATGTGGCATTCAAAGGAATTCGTTTCTCTTAGCTATATAATCCTTATCAACTGGGAAATGACAGAAATCGGACAGGCAGCATGGCTAAGTGGGCCGCACCTAATTAGGGTATATTGTCACCATCTAGAGAATATTAATATTTGTACTTCTTTCAATTCTATATCTCCCGAGAACGGTTATGTTGGAATACTAACCGAGGGGTGGCAATATATTTGATACATTCAAGAGAAATGAATGGTCGGTCATGTGTGGCCGAGTTACAAGATGTTCTTGTTGAACTCCAGTGTATCGCTTCTAGATTACACTGATCGGAAGGTGGATCCACACCTTGTCATAGTTGGAATCCATTCCCCAAATAAGAGCCCGCGGTTTTGATTGTATATTATATATGTAGAACGTTAGATGCAAGCGTTTTCTGCAAGATTTCTATTTACTTGATCTAGACATTATTATAATATCAGACAAGTATCGTTTTAGAAATATTTTGGGTTATCATAAGGTAAAAGCCATCCGTGTTTATGTGTGGATCGGTCTTATGATTATCCTTTGTTTCAAAAGAAATTTTGAAAGTTAAATCAAATGATTTGAGTTTACTCACACCAGTAATATGACTGATCCAGAATTTATTTTGTTTTGTTTTCCCTAAACTCTTGGGTGCCCAATTTTGTACGGGCAGTCAAGTAGTCGGGATTCACAGATACTTGAAGAGCTGGAGCAGGAGGCTTCAGGATTATATAGCTATTGTTATTTCCGTTGTGTTGTAAGTGTTATACTTTAATAATGGTATTGTATATTCAAGTACAAATTTATATTATATAATATATGTTATTCGTTCCGCTGTGAGATTCGTGTTACTCTGATGTTGTATGTTCTTCTTCTTCTATTCTCAGTTTCTATCTTATCTATCCTCACCCTCTAACTTCTTTCATGGACTATCCGGTATTTTCGATGCTTGATTAGTCGACATCGTGTTTGGTGTCGATAACCAGGATCGCAAATTCCCCGGGTCGTTACAGATCAATTTATTAGCAGCAAATGGCCTAAAATATATCTTTTTAAAACGTCGATTAGTCTTAAGCCGAATTAACTAAATTGAAATTATAATTTTTTTATAATTAAAGCAAGATATTAATTTTATTTTATATAAGTTATATAAAATAGAGATTTTATAAATGAATTAATATTTATAACTGATTTTATAAAAGTAATTATAAAAAAATTTATATAGAAAATTTCTATGTTTTAAACATATTTTATAAGTAAGGCAAAAATTAGCATAAGGGTTGATTGGAATAATCGTTTAAAAGAAACAACTAAGTGGGATGATATTAAATTAATTACGTTATTTATTAATTTAAAGGGAAGGATTACTAAAATTAGTTAAAAAGGTAACTATGTTTCCAAGTTAACTAAGTCAACTGTTTTAATTGAAATTGGTTATTAAATTAATTTGTTTTCAATTAATTTAATAGAAATAGTTAACAAACCATAATTTAAACTTAATAAGATTTCTTAAAAATTAATTAATCACCTAATTAACTGTAATTAAGGATAACTATCGAGTTGATAATCACTAATAAAGTTAGTTATCATTTTAATAACTTTTTAGAAATAGATTAACTATTTTATTTTTGTTAATAAGGAAGTTAACTACTTTTACTTTAGTTAATTTTGAAGTTAATTATTATTTTTATTAATAATAATTTAGGTGATTTCCTTTTAACAGGGATTCAATCAACGAAGTTATTAAGTTGTGATAAGTTTTTAACTGAAATTTTATAAAGATTTATATTAATGGATTTTATTAATAAATCCAAGTTTTACAAAGTTTAGAAAAACCCAGTTTTATAAATAAATAAGTTTTATAAGTGTTTTCTACGGTTGGAATGACTTTATAAGTTGATTATAAAACTCAAGAAAAGGATTAAATGGAGCTAAAATTTAGAGTTGGTAAGATATAAAGTTTTGGAAATCTAAAATAGAGCCTAAATTTTCTGAATTTGATTATGCAAATTAAGTTCTGAATGATTCAATTTCAATTTCGAAAATTTTAAATAAGAGATGAAGCTTATTAAGATAGAACAAAAATAATTTTTGTAAATAGACTTATAAGGATTTTTGAAAAAGAATTCTTTTTATAATTAAATCAAGGCTTTGTGAATAATATTATAAACAGATTTGGTAAATGGAATTACGATAATAAATCCATGTTAAGTTTTATAGTAAGATGCTTATTGAATTTGTATAAAAGGATTTGGTAAATGGAATTATGGTAATAAATCCGGTTAAGTTTTACAATAATATGTTCAATGGATTTATGTAAAAAGATTTGGTAAATGGACTTTTGTAATATACAGAAGTTGTAAACCGAATTGCATTAAAAAGGTTTAAAAGCTAAGGTTTTGTGTTTTAGTAAGGATTTACTTAACAAATGAATAAAGAAAAAGTGGTTATACTTGAAAGGAGATGTTACTTCTATAAGGAACGGTTTATAAAACCATATTTAAATGGAATAGTAAATGAGATTTGTGAGATATTATAGTTAATATCAGTTTTGAGTTATAAACTTTTATCTATCTTAAGATAAGAATGCTGTCGAATCATGGTCTAAGAGGTAAATAAAATACCCCAATTTTAATGACTTCATTATTATCCAAGGAATGTACTAGTTTGAAATGTTAGTGATGTTGAAAATAAATTATTATTTCCAAAATAAATATTGTGTAACATCTCGCATTTTTGTCGGTTGGTATTTGAATATTTAAAACAGTTTAAATATTTAATTCGTAATATAAATGGATTTATATATTAATTAGAACGGAGTTGAACATATAAAAATATATATTAAATATAATCGAGCCCGTAATATCGCGGCAGTTTGTAAATTAACATTCTGAACTTCAACTGAGTGTACCGAACTCGTTTTGAATCGGATTCCTTCGAAACGAGAAACGTTGGAATCTGTTGAGCTGTATCTTTCTAACAGAAGTGAAAAATCAAGATTTCGGTGTATAGATTGCAAGATACGTCCAAATCAAATATTCGAAAAGTCGTTGTAGAAGCATATATCGACCGTAACGGTTATTTGAATATAACTTGATATAGGTTGAAAATCTGGACAAGGTTCTTTTGAGGCGCAGCAATAATTTAATTTTTAGAATTTTACTGTAATTTTTAATTAATTAAATATGCAACTTTTTATTTGGGGTATTCTGCACTCTGTATCGGTATTTCGGGGTTTCACAGAATGAGTTCAACTACCGGTATTATTATATTTCGGGGATCAGGGCACCTCGCTCGTCATGATCATATTGTTAGTTCTGTCCGTGGCAGTCCGTAAAATGAATGGAATTTGTTTGGAGCGAAGTGCACTAAGCATTTAAAATACCTATGTATATATATATCTTATTTGGCCTTGTCTGCCCAGCCTTGATACACGTCCAATCTATAATGAAAACAACTAATATCCATACCACAAAATTAGATGATGCATACAATAGTAGGATAAGTTGAGCGTTATAATATAACATATAACAATGTACAGCGCAGAAAAAGGAAAAGACAGCTACAATGTGTTTTCTAATCAAATACGTAGTCCCAAAGGAAGCCATACCCAATATCAAATCGAAATGGTCACCATGTCCGCACGCAGATCTAAAAGCATGTCTACATGGAAGCTACTCTCTCTGCCATCACCTAACGAAAACGACAGCCCTTAATCCTTATCCCCTTCTATATAAACCTAGTTCTTTTTCAGGAAACAAAACCGAAGTTTTCAAAACTTTAAAACAATTCAAAGGAGTCTCAGACGAGAGTAAAATGGTGATAGGAGTTTTCGTTTTCATGCAAAGGAGAAGCAGCCAGGGTGACGCGGGTTTTAACTGCTGTGTGCGGTTCATCACTGTTGGACGCGGTTTGCAAGGCTCGTTCGAGTTCAGCCTTAAGGTGTTGATGATAAAGAGGGATCGAAGGCGAGAGTTTGCATGAGGAGTTTTCGGCAATGGAGTACTGCAGCCGGGTGGATCTATGTGGAGGAGCGTGCATGAACGGTAACGAGATTCCCTGGAGCTCGCTTGTTGCTTGCGGATATATGATAAAGGCAGTAGTGATGGGAAGGCCGAAGCATATTGGACTAATTGGGCTTACGTTCTGTGATGGTGGGGGCTGTGATGCAGGAAGGAAAGGACGGTTTGGTGTATGGACGTGCATGCGAGAAGGGAAGGGGATGTAAACGTGGTGCAGCGTTGGTCTGGAAGTGGTGCAAGACTTTCGACAGTAGACTGAAGTGGAGTTTCATGGTGTGTTTGCTTCATTGGGGTAGGTTCCTATCAGCAAGGAAGGGTAGTTTCGTGAACATGAGATGGGATCAGTGCGTGGATGGCACTTGCAATGATTATAGAAGAGGGTGGAACGCATGGCAACAGTGGGGAGAGAAAACAAGGTGGACCGGTTATAAAAAGAGAGAAGCAGCTCTTTACGTGAGCATACAAGAGAAAAGGAGCTGAAGTGAGTAGAAGCAGCACCTGTTTTTTTGAAGTGGCGCTGGAATGTGCTGGGAAGAAGGGTTTCACGCATGCTATGTTGGGGGAGCACGTACGGCTGTGCATGAGCAGACTTCTGGGTACAAGTTTTGAGGTGCCAAGAGCAGGCGTGGGCGTGAACATTGAAGTTGAAGAGGGACGGGAATGTTAACACCATACTGTTGTGGCACTTGATCATGGGAAGATGGTTGCCATGGTGCTAGTTGTCTGGAATTCGCAAGGAAAGAGGAGGATCCGCGTATGTGAAAACTTAAGTCGGGCAAAGGAAGAATGAGGTGGTGCAAACTCGAAAGTGAGGTGGCGGCTTCACAGGTATAAGCATGAAAAATGCGTGCTGGAAGTGGAGTTTCAAAGTGTGGACGGGTGTTATAAAGTGAAGAGGAGTACCTGGCACTAAGGTGAATGTAAATGGAAGGTGCTCATGTATGGACCGAAGTTGCAAAAGTAAAAAGGGGTAGTAAGAAGATAGCTGAGACGGTGGTTCTTGTTCATGGCATTCATTTTCATTGAAAGGGAAGTTAAATGAGAAAATGGTACCAAGTAAAAGGGAGAGTATCATGTTGATGTTAGTAGTGTTCTAGTCAAAGTTAAAGTTAGTACCATTAAGGAAGTGGTGATAATACTGAGGACGAATATTTGGTATAGAAACAGATGTGTGTGCATGATGAAGATGGTTCTGGGATTGCTATGTAGAGATGAACGTGGAGTGTAATGTGAAGCACGGGTTCAAACAAAGAAAAATGTGATGCGGATTAGCTGAATGGTGGAGATATTGTGCTCGTTCCTAAACCAGTGTGAATGGTTTGTATTGGCGTGGACACCAAAGGTGTAGAGATGGATTCAGATAGGTGATGGAAAATACGGAAATGGCGGCGTTCGAATTTACTGGAAGTGGGCGATGGGAATGACGCGGGGTACATATCTGGAATTGGCAGATATAAATATAAACGATGAAGAAGAAAAAAGAATGCAGAAGGACGCTGGATGTATGTTTTAAATAGACGCTGGATTCATGCATGGACTGATGTGAATCAACCGACGCAAATCGTTATTTAACGGTTAACGCGCCAATGTGAGTAAAATCACTAACTCTGATCTATTTTAAAATATTGCAGTTATATTTTAATAATGTTTGAATGTTGTGTGATGGTTGATTAGGTTGATTACAATTAATTCGGTTGAATATTATATACCGTTATATATATGTACACATCATCAGTTGGACACTGATTCCACCGATTAGAATACCCCCTAGTATAGAGTTAGTGTAAATTTGTGTGGACTGACATCTGTGGATGCGGAAACCGGTTGGAGGAATCCGACCGGATTCCTCGATATTTATATGTACTGTTTGTTTTGTATGCACTGTTTGAACCCGAATTATATTAAAAACCCGGTGTGAATATTGATGTTGAACGAAAATTCAACATTTGTTTAGATTAAATAAATAAACGATATCAATTTAGAAAATGTTAATAGTCGATGTTAAAACCATCGTTTTGTTAAGAAACTGATTTACCGTCAGGCAAATCAATGAAGTTAATTATAGAAATTATATTTTTATAATTAAAGTGAAGTTTTAAATTATAATAGAAGTTCTATTATAAACCAGTATTTTAGAGTTCGTTTTTATAAAGTAAATAAAAACGATTGTTGACATTTAAATAAGTTTATAAAGAAGAAATTATCCGACAATTAAATATTTGAGATAAACAATTTAGAAATATTACTAGATTAATTATATTAATCTAATGTTAAGAAGTAATTAAAATCAGTTAACGAATTTACTGATGGAAATAAGTTGATTTAATCAACTGTTATTTGGGAACATGATTATTAGATTAATTGGTCTTTAATTAATCTAATGAAAACAGGTTAGAAATAAGTTTATCGAAATTAATGAGAGTTAATTACCATTTAAGAAGTTATAGATAAGAACTGGGAAATGGAGAAAGCAAAGAGTTAATGTTTAAATTAAATATTCATAAACCACAGAGATTCCAAAGTAAGAATATGGTGTTGTAAAACCATATTCCAAAATACAACAAGGAAATACGATTTAATAAATATATTAAGTAATAAGGAATTTGAATACAGACTTGTATCGATTCTAAGGTAAGAACGTTGTCGATCAAGGTCTGAGAGGTAAATAAAATACCCCAACTTGAACGGCTTCGCTATTACCGAGGAACGATATCAGTTTGTAACGGAAAGAGATGTCAAGGTTTTTGGTAACAGAAAGAGATGTCAAGATTTTTGTAACAGAAAGAGATGTCAAGATTTTTGTAACAGAAAGAGATGTCAAGATTTTTGTAACGGAAAGAGATGTCAAGATTTTTGTATAAAAGGAATATGGCAGCGTATGCAGGTCTTAGAATTTTAGCGATAAAATAACGTTGTTGATAAGATAAGTGTGACTGTTATGTCAAGATTAGTTATAACAAAGAATATTACAGCGTATGACAAGTTGAATTATAGAAATAAAATAACGTTGTTGATAAGGTAAGTGTGACTGTAATTAGTTATAAGGAGAATATTACAGCGTATGACAAGTTTAGAACTATAGCGACAAATTAACTGCTGTTGATTTGACTTAAGCATGACTTTTATATATAGCAGCACTTCCTAGGAAATGTAACAGTTTGGTTTGAAATCCAATTATTCTAGAGTAATAAGTAACGACGTTTGTTCAAAGAAATATAAGGAAGAGTTTAGAAAAAGAATTGGAGAATCGTATTAGAAACTGATGACAGCATTTCGATGTTCGAAATGTGATTAGAATTAAACCATTAGGATTTGTAACTAGAATTCGATGATGTCGAATGTATTAAAAGTAAACTATTTTTAGGGATTATAATCTGATATAATAATTAACATTTAGTTGTAAACAAATAAATGTTAAAGAGGATAGGAGTCAGTACTTAGTTTAAACTTGATATCGATTTGATAAGAAGTTGACTTAGAAACAGAGTTTACAAAGTGGAATAGGAATATATAAAGTATGAAAGAGATTTCGATAAACGGGTCATGGTATTGATTTATTTGATAAAGATGTTCAGATTTCTATAATAGAAATGATATTCACATTTCAAAGGGAATAATGTTTTAAAAGTGAACGTTGGGCCGATTAAAAGGTTAAAATGAAATTGGAAGTATTTTCCAATGCAAATAGGGTAGATTGTCCAAGGGTAGAAAATAAAGAATGTGAAATTAATGAAAATAGTTCGAACGTTAATAACGTATGTTTTCTGGAACATGAAAGAATAAGAGTTTATAATAACTGGAAATGTTTTCCAAGAAGTATGGAAAGGCTAAAACGGGATTTGAGAAATATCTGGTAAGATATGAGAATTCGAATAATAAAGTCGAATGTTAAAATTAAAAATACCCGTGGTTGTGTGATGTTAATTATACATTAGAATGAATGTTGTTTTTCTTCGATAGTTAAATAACCGACAATCGAAGTGTTTGACCATCGTTGTCGATATGGAGAGACCGGTTGGATACGTTATCTGAAAAACACTCCGTATAGGCATAAGCGCTGCGAATTAGATATGCTGAAGAAAATTGAAGAAGGAGTTAAATGCAAGGGTCGTCCAGTTCTAGAACGATGTTTATTTGTTTGTCCAGTCCCAGGGCAACTTGTATGGACGAGTGTCTGACAGAGTATTTCTAACGGTCACGCCGTTGATTTTATGAATATACCAAGTTGGTGGGGAGAAGGTGACTTCTCTTTATTCTACACCCAGTGTGCATTTGTGTAATCAATGTGTGATTACGGATTTGACGATGTGACATTCAAAGTGAATGGTGATCAGATGTTCTGAAGGCAGACGTAGCCTCTAGCCTCACAACCAGGAAGTAACAGAAGTTGGGCTAGGCAGCATGGCTAGTTGGGTCATCCCCAAGCAGGGTGTATTGTCACCGATCTAGAGAAAATTCATATTTATACTTCTTTTCTATTCTGTATCTTCGGATTGACGGTTGGATGGCCTACAACCGTGGTGGCAATATATTCGCGACACTCAAGCTAAATGAGTGAGCGGTCATGTGTGGCCGGGTTGCAAGACGTTCTTGTTGAACCCTGAGTGTATCCCCTCTAGAGTACACTATTCAGAAGGTGCTCCCATACCTTGTTTGTTGAAATTCAATCTCCAATAAGTGCCCTGCGGTTTATGATTTTATACTATATATATGTGGAGCGTGAGATGCAAGCGTTCTGCTACTTGATGATTTAATTGAGTAGACATTATTATAATATCACTGAAGTTTGATATAAAAATATGTTGGGTTATAGTAAGGTAAAAACCGTCCATGTTTATGTGTGGGTTGGTCTTACTATTACCTTCTTGTTTGGAAAAGGATTTTCAAAGTTAAACAGTATGGTTGGAATTTACTCACACCAGTCCCATGACTGACCCAGAGTTTATTTTGTTTGTTTTCCCTAAACTCTTGGGTGCCCAAATTTGTACGGGCAGTCAAGTGTTTCAGGCTTTGCAGATTCACTTGGAGGAGCTCAAAAGCAGGAAGCTTCACCATTAGTTATGTAGAGTTATTTCCGCTGTGATATGATGTATTGTACTCTGATAATGGTATGTATATACAATACAGTTTTGTATTCAAAGTTATGTTATATAATACATCTTATTTTGTTCCGCTGCGAGTTTCGTGTTACTCTGATTCTGTTCAGTTGTGATCTTCTTCTTCTTCTATTCTATTAGTTCTATCTTTTCTTTCTCACCCTCTAAATTCTTCTATTAATGTCCTGGTGTTTTCGATGCTTGAATAGTCAACAGTGTGTTTTTATGTTGATTTTCTGGGTCGAAATTCCAGCCGTTACATATTGTAACTTTATTTGGTGAGGTTTAGAAATTTAATAAAACTGTCAGGTTTTATAGAAACAATGAATCACTTGACATTGTTTGGCCCAAGTACAATGTATGACTATACTTATATCATTCGATTAAGTATATAACACTGTTTTCTAAGCAATGGAAATAATATGGTTTTGTGATTACACTTCTTCGAAGAAAAAAGTGTATAACTATGGTTTTTTAAGTAATGAAACCAAGAGTTATATTGGTTTGAAGAACGGAAGTAGATGTTGGAAATTTAATTATTATTTCCATTAGCATTATTGTAAACATTAATCTGCAAAGTTTGAAGTTAAATAAAATAGTTTGGGTTTTCCGGTAATAAACAATGTGTTGCATGAGATTGTTTGACCCATGTAAGATTGGTAATTAGACTCATACGATTTGGTTAAATATATATAGCGATATTTTCGAAGTAAAGGAAATAAACAAGGCGTTTTGTGAGTACGCCAATTCTAAAGAGATAAGTGTATGGTTATGGTTTTCAAAGTAAACGAAAATAAGAGATTTGTTTATATAGTTGTCTCGTTAAGTTAAGTATATGTAGATTTTTAAGAATCAATGAAATGATTTTAATGAAAAGTTTAATTAAAAGGTCCCGTGCTACTAATGTACTTAACTGTAATGTGTGATTTGACAGTTGAAGAACCGACTATCAATAAATTCCCTATTTAAATTATAACGAGTTGGTTCGAGGAAACCGAGATGGGAACTGGACCCAAAACCACTTCGAATTGACTTTGCGTTCGAAACTAATTTGCGGGTATGCTTATGCGTGCTAAGATGATTTGAAGGCGTAGACCTTCAAAGCAAAAAGGGGTGCTCGCTGATGTCTTGGGTTAACTAGCAGGATTATACATGTAGCAACAAGCTCTACGTTCTGGGTTCTGCATTTTGCAAGGATTTAATGTTATTTACCCTAGGGGTTATCCAAATAGGATGTAGTAAAAGAGTACCTTCAATTTGTCCTAATCTTGGACAACTTGTATGGACAAATGCCTGACATGTATTTCCTAATATCATGTATGTTGCCTTTTACAAATATGCCAAGAATGATGGTGGAAACGACTTTTTTTAGCTCAACACCTAGAATATCTTTGTGAAAATCAATCATTAATTAACCGATCTGACAAAGTGGCATTCAAAGTGAAATGTTATGTCTTAAAAAGGTAATCGTAGCCTCAAGCCTCATCAACCGGGATGTGACAACCCGGAATCTCGACCTTTGAAAATCAGCATTTGGCACAACTCAAGCATCAAACGTCGGAGATTCGAATGTCGGATTCTGTATCGTTTTTAGGGTAACAACACATAAGCACAGAACAAAATAACTATTTCATTATCATTACAATAATTTTTACATTAAAGTACAACAGAAAATTACATACATAGCGGAAACAACTAAACTCAGCGGCAGACTATGAAATGATGTAGAGTATAGCACCAGCAATAATCCAGAATCCTACTCTAAAAAGACTCCAAAACTAAATGTGAAAAACCTAAACTACCAGGTTGCCCGTGTAGAAAATATGGGCACCCAGAGTATAGGTGGAAGAACAATAAATTGAAGGTCAGCCATTGGACAAGTGTGAGAAACTAAAATAGTCATGTCTTTGAAAAGTAGAGTAATTCATAATACCACACCGCATAGACACGGAACAAGTTTTCCCTTATGAATACCAGTTCATAAAAACTCGCAATGCTTTTTGAACTGAAGCTACCACAAGGTCTCTCAACACACACACACCATGCAAACGTAGACTTGGAAAGGTTTCTCCATATGATAGCCAAACGTACTTGATACACGAAAATCATTTGATATTATTATTAGTTTCTAAATGTGGAAATTATTTTCGAAAATAAATGTATCAATCATAGCTAGCATAATATCCTATACCATTATGTCAAAATATAGGTTTACAACTAAAACTGTAACACCCCACCTCCGTTAAGGTCACTCTCAAAGGGAATGCCTTAACTTCGGTGGAGCGTTTTAAGGTACAAGATACTAATAAATTACAAGACAGATAATTAAAGCAGCGGATAATTAAAGCAGCGGAAAAGAAACCAACTTCATTCCATAAATACTTGTTCAATACAACATTTCAACAAACAGTTTCAATCTTCCAAATTATTACATCTGTCTTGAAAACATAAAGAAGTAATACTGAAAGTAAAATGACATAAATCCCCAACATGTCTTTGACCACAGCCATAGCCATAGCTCAAAAAAAGAAAGTCCAAGCTCTACATCTACAGTCTTCAAGCTTTGATTTGATCCAGCCAATCAGAAGTGTTCCCTCCCTGCGGACCTGGGGGGGAACGGAAGAAAAGAGGCGAAAGGAAATTAGTCAGTCATAAGTCTGGTAAGCCCAGTTATTTAATAGCATGTAAACAAGTAAAAGACTGTGACATGAATAAACTGAACTTAGAATGATACCACAAGGATAGGGTAGTCCTAAAACAAGATAAGGTAAGACTTAACTAGATTTGGCTATCGCACCCACTTTTACTTCTCTGCACCCACTAAGAACTTGTTTAACTAGCAATGTATGTTCATGGTAAAGTGATCCCATTCATGTATTGATCGGCTCCTACTCGCATTCATGTATTCTCGGTGTCATGCGGCCCCACGTGATTATAAAGTACTTGTGCTGGTTCCATTATAGGGTGTATCAAGTCCTATAATAGCAACCCCTGACACGATTCTAGATGCACAAGTGTACGCCTGGTGCCCAGTGTCTGCTTTCTCCACTCCGGAGCCCGTGCACGCCCGTACTCTGTCGGAACCTACACTGACGCACCTAACCGCCGCCTTTTTTGACCGCTTATATTCAGCCCAGTAATCGTGCCCCACCCTGCCTAGTTCAGGGTACCTTGATACGTTCATGCGGGTTACTGCTGAAACGGGTCCCCGTTACTAGGGTTTTTCTAGTCAACATGTAAATTGGTTAAGTGTTCTTGACTTGACTTAACCCCTATAAATCTTGCCTAGTTAACATGTTGATTTGGCTAAGTGTTTTCTAAATTACCTAACCCCACCAATCTTGTCTTGTTCACATGTTAAGTTGGTTAAGTGTTTTCTTAATTACTTAACCTCACCACTCTTGTCTTGTTAAGTTGGTTAAGTGTTTCCTTAATTACTTAACCTCACCATTTCTAGCTTTATTGTTCATGATCTTTAAATAATTAATTAATTAAAGCACCAACCACTCACATTAGACAGGTATTGTTGTGGTTACTGGATGTGCCGGTCGGTTCCGGGCAGGTTTACACCATAACTCAGTCTAAGCTCGGGTTAGGCATATTCGTCTTTTCTAGATTTACAATTTTATATATGCAAATTTCTACAAGTATTTCATGTCACATGTTTTAATTCAAGACTAATGGTATATAAATTAAACCATTCATGGCCTTAACCAATTACATGGTATTGGACCCACCTACATATTTACATGTTTTGGTTTAATAATTACCCCCAACGTTACCCCCATTTGTTCGTTCACATTAATCACATAAAGACATTGGGCCCGCTAATTGGCCCAATCTATAAACGAGAGATAAAGGAGGGAACATGCATAACATAGGTTCAATCAACATATATCATGTAATTTGGCATAAACATCAGTTATAGACTAGCATGTGACATAATCATGACACGTCCAATTCCAAAACATATATGATTATAACATTAACATATAGGTGTAAACTAGATCTAATAAGGTGAACTTGCATAAATTCACTTCACAAACTTGCATATAAATAAGGATCTAGTTTCGATCTAACATGTAACTTGCATATGACAGATATATATAATTAGATCGTACCTTGGATCTATCATAAATTATATAACTTGCATTAATCATGTGAACCTAAATGGACCTTGACATGGATCCAATCATAAAGTTTGTAACTTGTGTATGGACATATGAACATAGGCATGTGGATCTAACATAAAACTTGCAACTTACATATAAACATAAAGATCTAACATAAAACTTGCAACTTGCATATGAACATATGGATCTAACATAAAACTTGCAACTTACATATGAACATATGGATCTAAATAAAACATAGGAATATGTACATGTAGATCTTGACTTGGATCTAATATAAAACTTACAACTTGCATAAAAAAATATACATGTAGATCTTTACATGAAACACATAACTTATATATGATATTGATAGTTTCAAATAGATCCAATACCAAATCCAATAATCCACAATCATTCCAATTCATGATAAAATCATCACAATAAATCGATATGAATTAACATGGTATAATTCTAATTTCACTTTATATCAAATCATGTCTTAGATTTATTTACGTCTAAAAGATAACTGCGCTTACAATGAACGAAGGTCTTGATTTTTGGATTCTGAATTCGTGAGTTGAAATGCTCACCTTTGATGTAGACAATCGTTGTATTGATTTAGTTTGGTTCATCTCTATGTTAGCTTCAAGTGGCGGCTACTCTAGGTTGTCTAATGGCAGCATGACGGCTCTAGGTTCAATTTTTAATTTGATTTAGAGGTGAGATATTAGATTGCTTTTATAGAGATTAGATTGAATAGGAGCCGTCAGATCATCTCAGAATAAATCAAGACCATTAAGACAAGATAGAGTTATCTAGAACAGCCAACTCAGCCGCTAATGACTCAACAGTGAGTCATAGTTCGTCTTTTCTAAATTCACATATTTTATATATATGTCTAATTATATATGTAAATTAATCTTAATTTAATCATTCCATAATTATTCTTTTAATTATGCTCACAATAAATGGTTTACCAAATATACCATTTCATGAACCAATCTATGCCAAGAAAATTTCATGTTTTCCCTTGATTCTCGCATTTATAATTAAGTATTCTTTAATTTGTTATTACAACATTAACAGAAAATACGGGGTGTTACATTCTTCCCTTCCTTTAAGGATTTCGTCCCCGAAATCTTCAAGTCAAGAAGAACGTATATCTTACCATCCAATCGTCCATCTACTCAACCGTCAAACACAGGCGTCCATTGTCCTTAAAAGACTTTTAATGCTTCATAATCATATGCATAGTATGTGTACATGTCCTTACCTAATGCAAAATCAGGCGGTCTACTGATTCAGTCGACCTCCTTAATGCAAATTATGTCAGTGCCATGAGTCCATTATGTATGCAATTTTCCTATCCAAAATTTCTACATGAGTGCACGATCATTCATACAAATGCAAGGTTCATATGGTAACACATCAAGTTTCAATCCATATACAAACACATATATGCATATGCAATATGAAAGTGACTGAGCCGATCAAATTCCTAAAGTGTGTGTATATGCATCCACGAGCAACCACTTGCAACCACTTGCAACCATCAACCATAACATGTTTCAACTACATGTTTTCATCCAAATGGGTTTCTACCTAAGGATAAAGTATAGGATCGAGAAGATATACTTAAAAGGATAGGTACAAGCATAAACTTAATGAAAAAAGAGATCAAGGATGTACCCTCAAAAAGAAAAGGGTAGGTTGTGCGTATTCTGTCCTCAGTTTCCCAAGTTGCATCTTCCTCGGCGTCGCTCCATTGAACCTTGACAAGCTTGACTTCACGGTTGCGTTGCTTTTTGACTTCTGTACCCAAGATACGAGTTGGAACTCTCCTTACAGTTGCTTCTCGTTCAACTTCTACTTCCTCTAACATGCTTGGTTCCACCACTTCCGCAGACTCATGTAAGCACTTTCGCAGGTGAGAGACATGAAAGACATTATGAATTCCATCCAATCTTTTGGGCAGCTGTACTTTATAATCCATCTTCCCAATCTTCTCAATGACAGGAAATGGCCCTACAAATCTTGGTGCTAACTTTCCTATAGATCCGAAGCGAACGACGTTCCTCAAAGGGGATACTTTAAGAAACACCTTGTCTCCAACTTCAAACTCAAGGTCGGTCCTTCTTTTGTCTGCATAGGACTTCTGTCTATCTTGGGCAGTCTTCATTCTCCTTCATATTAAGTCTACTTTCTCTGAAGTTTCTATGATTATGTCTGGTCCAAGTATGAGCTTATCTGTAGACTCCCACCAACAAGTTGGTGATCGGCATGGTCTTCCATACAAAGCCTCGAAGGGTGTCATGTCTATGGTGGCTTGGTAACTATTGTTGTAAGCGAACTCCACTAAAGGAAGATGATCCTCCCATGTACCTCCAAAGTCAAGAATGCACAGTCTCAAGAGATTTTCTAGTACTCTATTCACCCTTTCCGTCTGACCATCGGTTTGTGGGTGATAGGCCGTGCTTAAGCATAGCTGTGTGCCCACAGCCTCTTGCAAACTCCTCCAGAACTCGCTTGTAAAGATAGGGTCTCGATCACTTACTATGCTGGAGGGTATCCCATGGAGTCGAACTATCTCTTTAAGATATATGGATGCTAGAGATGAGGCAGTCCTTCTACTTTTGACAGGTATAAAGTGAGCGCTTTTAGTAAGCCTGTCCACTATTACCCAAATTATGGTATTGCCCCTTCTTGACCTAGGCAACCTATCTATAAAGTCCATTGAGATGCTATCCCATTTCCACTATGGGACCTCTAGAGGATGGAGCAGATCACCAGGCTTCTTCTGCTCCGCCTTGACTTGTTGGCATATTAAACACTTAGAAACAAATTTAGCTATGTCTTTCTTTATGCCATTCCAAAAGAAAACTCTTTTGATGTCTTTATACATTTTTTCTCCGCTTGGGTGTATGGTCAGCTTGGAATGGTGTGCCTCTCCTAGAACCGTCTTTACCTAACCCCTTGCTTGTGGGACACATAGTCTTCCATCTCGTCTCAACCAGCCCTTGGCATCAATGGAGTATCTATTGAGGTGACTAGAAGTCTCACCCCTAATTAACTTGTACGTCACATCGGCTAGCTGAGGGTCTTCTCTTTGCGCAGCTCCGATTGATTCTAATAGAGTTGGCCGCACTTCTAACGTTGCTAGCAAGCCAGGTACAAATTCAAAGGAGGGTCTAAAGTTAAAGCTTGCTATGAACTCCAATCTTTGCCTTTCCACAAAGAGAGGGCTTAAAGTCAGCTTCTTTCTACTCAAGGCGTCTACCACTACATTGCCCTTACCAGGGGTATAGGAAATCTCAAAATCATATGAGGCGAGAAATTCCATTCATCTTTGCTGCCTCAAATTAAGATCTTTCTGAGAGAAAAGGTATTTTAATTATTTATGATCAGTATATAATTCGAACTTTCTCCTAGCAGATAATGACGCCATGATTTAAGGGCGAAAACGATGGCAACTAGTTCTAAATCATGAGTTGGGTAATTCTTCTCATGAAACTTCAACTACCTTCCTCTATAGCAAACTACTTTGCCTTCTTGCATTAGGACAGCGCCCAATCCTGTTCTGCACGCGTCTGTATATACTGTAAACATCTTGCTTCCATCAGGAAATGTCAGAACTGGGGATGTTGTCAGAGCTCTTTTTAAACGTTGGAAAGCAATGTCGCAATCCAAATCCCAAGCAAAAGCCAAGGTCTTCTTTGTCAATCTTGTCAGCGGAGCTAAGATCTTCGCAAAGTCCTTAATGAACTTTTGATAATAGCCCGCCAGCCCGAGAAAGCTTCGGACTTCGGTTGCATTTCGCGGAATCTTCCAATCTTGCACCGCGACTACTTTTGCGGGGTCCACGGCTATTGTAATGACCCGATTTTTGTCGACTTTGGTTATCGCAATAAACTCAATGACGACTAACCAAACATCGAAAAATACTGGAAACTTAATAGAAAGAAGTTAGAGGGTGAGAATAGATAAGATAGAAACTTAGAATAGAAGAAGAAGAAGATGCAACATCAGAGTAACATGAATCTCACAGCGGAACGAACAACATATAATAGATAGCATATCCTTGAAATAAAAGATTGTACTTGAATATACATATCATTATCAAGTACAGCACTTACAACATAGGGAATAACAATAGCTACATAAAATCCTGAAGCCTCCTGCTCCAGCTCTTCAAGTATATGCAAATCCCGACTACTTGACTGCTCGTACAAAATTGGGCACCCAAGAATTTAGGGAGTACAAAACAAAATAAACTACGGGTCAGTCATGGGACTGGTGTGAGTAAAAAAGTTTAAAACAGTTTGAACAAGTAAACGATATCTCATAAGACCATGTCGTATAACGGAACGGGTTTTTCCCTTATGAGAATCCAAAATATCTTTATATCAAAAACCTTTTGATATTATAATAATGTCTATCAACCACAATATAATAATCATCTAGCAGAAACGCTTTCATCTCACGTTCTACATATATAGTATACAATCAAAACTGTAAGCACGTATTGGGTAATGGATTTCCAACTATGACAAGGTATGGAACCACCTTTCGCTAGTGTACCTCTAGAGAGGAATACACTGGGTTCAACAAGAACATCTTGCAACCCGGCCACACATGACCGACCACTCATTTCACTTGAGTGTATCGAATGTATATCACCAACGGTTGGGATCGGCAACCGTTTCCCAAATGGGACAACATCGACAATAGATTTTTAGAAGTAAATGAAACTCTAGATCAGGTGATTATACACCCTAATAAGTGCGACCTACATAGTCATGCTGCCTTCCCGATTTCTGTCATTTCCCGGTTGTGAGGCTAGAGGCCACGCTTATCTCTGACAGATCACACGTTTATTCACTTTGAATGTCACATCGTCATACCCGCCAAATCACAAATTGATTTCCTCAAAAATACAATGGGTATATAGCTAAGAGAAACGAATTCCTCCGCCACCAAATGTATATACGTTTGAAGAGATCAACTTACGCGATCTATTAAATATACTATGTCAGACATTCTTCCATACAGGTCGTCTTGGGACTAGACAAACCGAAGGCACTATCCAGTAAAACCATCTTAGGCAATCTTTACCTAAGATTTATACAACAGCCCTTGCACTTGACTCCGTCTTCAATTATCTTTGGCATATATGATTCGTAACGCTTATGCCAATACGGAGTGGTTCTTCGGATAATAATCCAACCGGTCTCTCCATATTAACAACATTAAAATGGTCGAAAACTTCGATAATCGGTGAGTTAACTATCAAAGGAAAACACGTGTGCAAACAATGATATTATTTCCAGATGGAAAATATATCGATCAACATCATTGAACATTTATCTCCCTATTTAACTTATTCATTTTTTTCCATCTCCTATTTCCATATATTCAACATTTCTTATTTTCTAACTTAAGAAAATATATGTTATTAACAATGGAAAACATTTCCATTTCCTGTTTTCTATATTAGAAAACATTTCTGATTTCTTATTTGGAAAACATTTCCAAAGTTCCTTCATTGGATTTAAACAGATGTTTAAATAAAACATCGCTATGCCAACTCAAACTATTTACTAAATTCACTTAACCACCATTCACTATCAAACCTTAGCCATTCCTTAGTTAAGAAGGAAGTAAATCAAGTTGAGGTATAATTACCTCTCAGACCTTAACTGAACAACGTTTTAACTTCAGAATAGACAAAGTTTATCTTTTAAACCTTTAACAAACTTCCTTACGTTACTCTCTTTCGAATAATCTCTATTCGATAACTCCTCCCTTCGAATAACTATATTCGATAATCTCTATTACGAATAACTAGATTTGAAAACCTTTCTTCGAATAAACTATATTCGATTAACTCTACTCAATTAACTCTTATCAATTAACTCTCTTGGATTAACTCTTTTTGATTAACCCTAATCGATTAACTCTATTTGATTAACTCTAATCGATTAACTCTATTTGATTAACTCTAATCGATTAACTCTATTTGATTAACTCTAATCGATTAACTCTATTTGATTAACTCTATTCACTTAACTCCTTTCGAATAAACTATATTCGATAACTCCTTTAATTCTATTCGAATAAACTATATTCGATTAACTCCTTTAATTCTATTCGAATAAACTATATTTGATTTACTCCTTTAATTCTATTCGAATAAACTATATTCGATTTACTCCTTTAATTCTATTCGAATAAACTATATTCGATTTACTCCTTTCGAATAACCAATATTCGATTAACTCACTTCGAATAACCAATATTCGATAACTCCTCTTCGAATACATTATATTCGATAACTCTTCTCGAATAAACTATATTTTATTACTCTTCTCGAATAAACTATATTCGACAACTCTACTCGATTTACTCCATTTGAATAACTCTAACTGGTTAACTCTAACTTTAACTGGTTAACTCTAACTAGTTAACTCTAACTGATTAATTCTAACTGATTAACTCTGATTGATTAACTCTGACTGGTTAACTCTAACTGATTAATTCTAACCAAATAACTAATATTCGATAACTCCTTTCGAATAACTAATATTCGATAACTCCTTTCGAATAACTAGATTCAATCTCTTTCTTTCGAATACGCTATATTCGATAATCTCCTTTCGAAAAACTATATACGATAATCTCACTTTCGAATAACTAAATTCGATAACTCCTTTTAACTTTATTTGAATACTAATATTCGATAACTCCTAATTCGACTAACTCTAATCGATTTATTCTAATTTGATTAACTCTATTTAATTACTCTATTGGCTTAACTCTAACTCTAACTGATTAATTCTAATTGGTCAACCCTAACTCGTTTACTCTTTTGAATTAACTCCTTGATTTATTCCTTTGAATTATCTCCTTTGATTAATTCCTTTTCTATTTGTTTACTTAACAAATAACTATTCCCTTTTCAATTCTATTTATTTAACAAATAAATATTTCTTTTATCTTTCCTATTTATTTAACAAATAAATATTTCCTTTACCTTTTCTATTTATTTCCTATAAATAGGTATTTCCATTTAATCTATTTGTAAATGTTTTACAAATATTTCCTTTAAAATTCTATTTGTAAATGTTATACAAATATTTCTCTTTCTATTTGTTTGTAAATGTTTTACAAATATTTCTCTTTCTATTTGTTTTTGCAAATATCTTCCTTTGTATTTGTTTTACAAATAATTCCTTTCTATTTGTTTTACAAATAATTTCCTTTATATTTGTTTTCGAAATAATTTCCTTTATATTTGTTTCACAAATAATTTCCTTTTTAACTCTTTTGATTTTATAATTATTTCCTTATATAAAATCCTTTTTCCTTTTATATATAAAATCCATTGATTGTATATAAATAATTTATTTTCAAAATATACTTTGAAAATTCCCTTTCTATATGCCTATATTTCTTACGGTATTTAAAATACCAAATCACAATGATCGATATCATTTAAACACACATCATTATCAACAGATTTTATATCACATCATATATTACAATATATGAAAATAGTAAAATAAATGTTGAGGAATCCAGTTGGATTCCTCCAACCTGTTTCCCTGCATCATAGATGTTAAACAGTATAATTAACATCGATTTCATTTCAATATGAAATATTCTGCTAAACAGAATCAACATTTGATTAACGATTTATATATATATATATATCATTATCTATAATTTCAACCAATATACAAGCAATTCAACCAAACGGTTAACACACAACAATCAACAGATGATTAACAGTTCTAAAATTACGTTATAAAAATATAACTGTTTAGAGTTGGTGAGTTTTACTCACATTGACAGTTCATCGTTAAAGAATGATAAACTGTTTGTTTGATTTGAATCAAACAATTTATTTTGCCATAAATTCAAACGAGCTTCGATTCGCTCCCGGTCAGTTCCATGGCGTAGCCACCGTCCATACGGTCTCAACGGATCTGACCGTTTGTGATTCTAATATCGTATGGATAAGAAATTCACTTTACAAGTTAATACATTGTTTTAAATAAAAATCAAAGACTTAATCAAATTTCAAATTGGGCTCTCACCCTTTTTAACCAAACCGGCCCACTGCCCTTAAAACCCAACCCGCCTCATCTCGTCTTCCTCAATGTATACTCCGAACTCCTGCTCCTCTAAACATGGCCGCGTTCTGCCCCAACATCCTCTTTCTCATCTCCACAAAAAAATCAACTAAAATATCCATTATTCCTCTTTTTCAAAGCTCTTCATCATCATACAAATTTGATCAAACTCGGTTCACTCCATTCGAGATGTGGCTCCAGGAGTCCGTAGCTCTGACTGAAAAAGTCACGACCTTGAATTGTGCGGAAATCACCAGAAGTTTGTATACGAGTGTTAAATGATGCTACGATCCCAATATCGACATCAAAAACTTGGATTGATGCTTGTAAATCGCGAATTCCTAAACCCTAGCGTTCGCTGCCTCCATATCAGCGAAGAAAAATGACGCTGAACCCCATAAAAACACTATAGGATCGAAGAGGCACATCATACGAACTCGATTAAACTTGTTTGGGGATTTATTGTATTTTTCTTGAATTGTTTTTGATTAATTTCTTTGCTGCGTTTTGGGTGTTCAGAAAGAAGAAGTGGCGGCTTAAGGGAACGTTTATATAATGAGGGCGAGATTTCTTTGTGTGGTTGAGAAAAGTGTGTGCGTGGCCTTTGTTTACTCCACAATTAGATTAGGATATTTTATTTTTATTTTCAATTATTTGTTTCTGACTTCTAAAAATTCGTGTGGTCACACATGATACTCAAAAATCACGAAACTGGACAAGTAGCTAGAGTTCGACATTACGAACCCAACAAAACTGGTTTCGTCGAATTCCGACTTCGTTTGCTCACACAGCGTATTTTTAACCGTCAAAATACTGACTGTTTTCCACATTAAAATCCCGTACGGCCACATACTGACTCTAAAAATCGCGGAAATTGAAATCTAGCAATAATTTAATATTGCGGATCCGACCTATTTAGTTTCGTCGAATTCTGAGGTCATTTGCAAAACTGGCTATTTTTAAAGCCCTAAATAAACCCTTTTAAATATTAAATATATTTAAAAACAATTAAATTAAATATTTATAAATAAATATTGTCGTATATATTCACAAACGATATCATACAGCTATAGAATATTCCTATATGAATTTCTAACTTGATATTTCAAATCCCGATTAAATCGATATTCGATTTATTATGAAATTCCTTTTATAAATATAAATAAATCGTTATAAATTATAAAGGAATTCAATAGCGACATTTCTAAAATTTGATTTGGACATAAATCAAAATCTACACGACGAAATCTCGATTTTTCTCTTCCACTAGAAAAATATACTTCACCGGCTCCTAACGTTTCTTGTTTCACAGAACTCCGAATTAAAACGGCTTCTATATATTCGTTTAAAGTTTGAATCGCCAAATCGCGAACTGTCGCGCCATTTTGAGCTCGATTATAATTATATTATAATTCTACGTTTCAACGGTCGTCGATTGAATATATTTGTTCATATAATTCAACTCTAAATTGGACTATATATTTTAAATAATCCAAATTACACAATATTGTGAATTTCACTATTTTGGATTATTTCTGAATTAAATATATTATCCTATTATTTAATTAATTAATTATTCTATATGATTTAATTAAATAACCATTTAATTCCCTATATCACTATTTATATAATTAAATAAATTAAATTACATCGCTGAAAAATGCAGGTCGTTACATTCTTCCCCACTTAAAATAATTTCATCCTCGAAATTGCTAAGGTGGAAATCAAACCCTATTGACTGGCCAGACTTATTTGTTCACTTCTCAACTTCAGTTTCCACTGGACAAATTTAATTTTAATTTAATTATTAATTTAATTCTATTAATGAATATTTTCAAAAATCCTGAAAATTTTCTAACACCCGAAATTTCTAAAAAAATTCGCCAGCACCTCCTTTGTACGGCTCAATCGGTACAACCAAAACTCGCCTCTTTAGGCCTTCTCCAACCCAAAAGAAAATCAAACAGCCAAGTGGCTTGCCAATCAGGCTCATAAATCTCATGCTTATACAAAATATAAACTTGTACCTTTTTGTCGGGCATATCAAATTTATCACTTCCATCTGCTGTTAATTCAACATATACCAATATCAATCCAATCAAACTCTGATCAATTTATCCTCAACACAACCATTCGCTTATTCAAGCCAAATTCAATTTCAAATCAAGGTTCTATTCACGATTTTCAAATTCTTAACTCATCAATCCAATACCATTTCAGATTCTATCTCACAATTCAAAACATGATTCTACTTGATATATCGTATCCAATTCAATTTCCAGTTAATGGGTTTCAATTCAGTTCCAGCTTGGTTTCACAAATTTCTATTTAAATTTGTTTTTAATTCAAACAGTCTTTTCCTAGGAGTTTTAAACAGCTTTGTTTTTCTCAAAAACCAAACTTTCCTTTGCAGGATTCAAACAACTTGTTTAACAATTTTAAAAACAATCTCTTTGGTAGTAATCCGTCACTTACAACTCGAAAATGAACACAAATGATGCTGCAGTCATTATCAGAATTATTTTCCAATTATCGAAGTGAGTTCAATACTATATCACTTTCAAAACCATTTCTAAACACTTCCGTTTTGAAATACATTTCAAAAATACCATTTACAATGATGTAAAACAATTTAAAATCGCCCAGGATTTTAAAATTCTCATATACTTAATCCAAATCATTTATCAATACTTATTCAAATTTCCAGGGTTTTACTTTCAATTCTGATTTTAAATTTAGATTTAATTCATTTCAATTTCATGTATTGCACTTATATGAATTCTGATTGGTTATATATAACCATTTCACATTTTATAATCTTGTCTGATTATAATCACAACCAACACATCCTATATGTGATAATATATCACATATCCGTTCTTTGTTTATATCAAATATAATTTGGATAAAATTATTTCATTTATCCTCTTTTCAAAACATACCATGACGGTTCATCGTATTCAAGTGTTTATAAAATCCTACCGATATAGTGGATCAAACTGATTGACCAGAACACATAAACAACTCAACCCATAAATCTCCACAATATAAAACAAATTTTTATATCAATAACAAATACGTTCACTCGTATATATACACTCAACTCAATCTAGGGTACTACTAACCCCATCTATACTGAGTCACGCCACAGAGCCAAGGTAATTACTTAACCTTAAGCTCTGATACCAACTATAACGACCTGGTTTTTGTCGACTTTGGTTATTGCAATAAACTCAATGACGACTAACCAAACATCGAAAAATACCGGAAAGTTAATAGAAAGAAGTTAGAGGGTGAGAAAAGATAAGATAGAAACTTAGAATAGAAGAAGAAGAAGAAGAAGATACCACATCAGAGTAACATGAATCTCACAGCGGAAAGAACAACATATAATAGATAACATATCCTTGAAATAAAAGATTGTACTTGAATATACATATAATTATCAAGAACAGCACTTACAACACGGCGGAATAACAATAGCTATATAAAATCCTGAAGCCTCCGGCTCCAGCTCTTCAAGTATCTGCAAATCCCGACTTACTTGACTGCCCATACAAAATTGGGCACCCAAGAGTCTAGGGAAAACAAAACAAAATAAACTCCGGGTCAGTCATGGGACTGGTGTGAGTAAAACAGTTTGAACAAGTAAACGATATCTCATAAGACCACACCGTATAACGGAACGGGTTTTTCCCATATGAGAATCCAAAATATCTTTATATCAAAAACCTTTTGATATTATAGTAATGTCTATCAACCACAATATAATTATCATCTAGCAGAAACGCTTTCATCTCATGTTCTACATATATAGTATACAATCAAAACTGTAAGCACGTATTGGGTAATGGATTTCCAACTATGACAAGGTATGGAACCACCTTTCGCTAGTGTACCTCTAGAGAGGAATGCACTGGTTCAACAAGAACATCTTGCAACCCGGCCACACATGACCGACCACTCATTTCGCTTGAGTGTATCGAATGTATATCACCAACGGTTGGGATCAGCAATCGTTTCCCGAATGGGACAGCATCGACAATAGATTTTTAGAAGTAAATGAAACTCTAGATCAGTTGGTTATACACCCTAATAGGTGCGACCTACATAGTCATGTTGCTTGCCTAATTTCTGTCATTACCCGATTGTGAGGCTAGAGGTCACGCTTATCTCTGATAGATCACACGTTTATTCACTTTGAATGTCACATCGTCATAACCGCCAAATCACAAATTGATTTCCTCAAAAATACAATGGGTATACAGCTAGGAGAAACGAATTCCTCTGCCACCAAACGTATATACGTTTGAAGAGATCAACTTACGCGATCTATTAAATATACTCTGTCAGACATTCTTCCATACAAGTCGTTCTAGGACTGGACAAACCGAAGGCACTATCCAGTACAACCATCTTAGGCAATCTTTACCTAAGATTTATACAACAACCCTTGCACTTGACTCCGTCTTCAATTATCTTTGGCATATATGATTCGCAACGCTTATGCCAATACGGAGTGGTTCTTCGGATAATAATCCAACCGGTCTCTCCATATTAACAACGTTAAAATGGCCGAAAACTTCGATAGTCGGTGAGTTAACTATCAAAGAAAAACACGTGTGCAAACAACGATATTATTTCCAATTGGAAATTATATCGATCAATCATCATTTTACATTTATCTCTCTATTTGACTTATTCATTTTTTTCCAATCTCCTGTTTCCATATATTCAACATTTCTTATTTTCTAACTTTAGAAAATATACGTTATTAACAATGGAAAACATTTCCATTTCCTGTTTTCTATATTAGAAAACATTTCTGATTTCTTATTTGGAAAACATTTCCAAAGTTCCTTCATTGGATTTAAACAGATGTTCAAATAAAACATCGCTATGCCAACTCAAACTATTTACTAAATTCACTTAACCACCATTACCTATCAAACCTTAGCCATTCCTTAGTTAAGAAGGAAGTCAATCAAGTTGGGGTATAATTACCTCTCAGACCTTAACTAAACAACGTTTTAACTTCAGAATAGACAAAGTTTATCTTTTAAACCTTTAACAAACTTCCTTACGTAACTCTCTTTCGAATAATCTCGATTCGATAACTCCTCCCTTCGAATAACTATATTTGATAATCTCTCTTACGAATAACTAGATTCGAAAACCTTTCTTCGAATAAACTATATTCGATTAACTCTACTTAATTAACTCTTATCAATTAACTCGATTGGATTAACTCTTTTAGATTAACTCTAATCGATTAACTCTATTTGATTAACTCTAATCGATTAACTCTATTTGATTGACTCTAATTGATTAACTCTATTTGATTAACTCTTTTCACTTAACTCCTTTCGTATAAACTATATTCGATAACTCCTTTAATTCTATTCGAATAAACTATATTCGATTAACTCCTTTAATTCTATTCGAATAAACTATATTCGATTTACTCCTTTAATAATATTCGAATAAACTATATTCGATTTACTCCTTTAATTCTATTCGAACAAACTATATTCGATTTACTCCTTTCGAATAACCAATATTCGATTAACTCACTTCGAATCACCAATATTCGATAACTCCTCTTCGAATACATTATATTCGATAACTCTTCTCGAATAAACTATATTTGATTACTCTTCTCGAATAAACTATATTCGATAACTCTACTCGATTTACTCCATTTGAATAACTCTAACTGGTTAACTCTAACTTTAACTGGTTAACTCTAACTAGTTAACTCTAACTGATTAATTCTAACTGATTAACTCTGACTGATTAACTCTGACTGGTTAACTCTAACTGATTAATTCTAACCAAATAACTAATATTCGATAACTCCTTTCGAATAACTAATATTCGATAACTCCTTTCGAATAACTAGATTCGATCTCTTTCTTTCGAATACGCTATATTCGATAATCTCCTTTCGAATAACTATATACGATAATCTCACTTTCGAATAACTAAATTCGACAACTCCTTTTAACATTATTCGAATACTAATATTCGATAACTCCTAATTCGACTAACTCTAATCGATTTATTCTAATTCGATTAACTCTATTTAATTACTCTATTGGTTTAACTCTAACTCTAACTGATTAATTCTAATTGGTCAACCCTAACTCGTTTACTCTTTTGAATTAACTCCTTTGATTTATTCCTTTGAGTTATCTCCTTTGATTAATTCCTTTTTATTTGTTTACTTAACAAATAACTATTCCCTTTTCAATTCTATTTATTTAACAAATAAATATTTCTTTTATCTTTCCTATTTATTTAACAAATAAATATTTCCTTTACCTTTTCTATTTATTTCCTATAAATAGATATTTCCATTTAATCTATTTGTAAATATTTTACAAATATTTCCTTTAAAATTCTATTTGTAAATGTTTAACAAATATTTCTCTTTCTATTTGTTTGTAAATGTTTTACAAATATTTCTCTTTCTATTTGTTTTTGCAAATATCTTCCTTAGTATTTGTTTTACAAATAATTCCTTTATATTTGTTTTACAAATAATTTCCTTTATATTTGTTTTACAAATAATTTCCTTTATATTTGTTTCACAAATAATTTCCTTTTTAACTCTTTTGATTTTATAATTATTTCCTTATATAAAATCCTCTTTCCTTTTATATATAAAATCCATTGATTTTATATAAATACTTTATTTTCAAAATATACTTTGAAAATTCCCTTTCTACATGCCAATATTTCTTACGGTATTTAAAATACCAAATCACAATGATCGATATCATTTAAATACACATCATTATCAACAGATTTTATATCACTTCATATATTACAATATATGAAAACAGTAAAATAAATGTTGAGGAATCCTTGCATCATAGATGTTAAACAATATAATTAACATCGATTTCATTTCAATATGAAATATTCTGCTAAACAGAATCAACATTTGATTAAAGATTTATATATATATATATATATCATTATCTATAATTTCAAGCAAATATACAAGTAATTCAACCAAATAGTTAACACACAGCAATCAACAGATGATTAAAAGTTCTAAAAATAGGTTATAAAAATATAACTGTTCAGAGTTGGTGAGTTTTACTCACATTGGCAGTTCATCGTTAAAGAACGATAAACTGTTTGTTTGATTTGAATCAAACAATTTATTTTACCATAAATTCAAACGAGCTTCGATTCGCTCCTAGTCAGTTCCATGGCGTAGCCACCGTCCATATGGTCTCAATGGATCCGACCGTTCGTGATTCTGATATCGTATGGATAAGAAATTCATTTTACAAGTTAATACATTGTTTTAAATAAAAATCAAAGACTTAATCAAATTTCAAATTGGGCTCTCACCCTTTTTAACCAAACTGGCACACTTCCCTTAAAACCCAAACTGCCTCATCTCGTCTTCCTCAATGTATACTCCGAACTCCAGCTCCTCTAAACATGGCCGCGTTCTGCTCCAACATCCTCTTTCTCATCTCCACAAAAAAATCAACTAAAATATCCATTATTCCTCTTTTTCAAAGCTCTTCATCATTATACAAATTTGATCAAACTCGGTTCTCTCCATTCGAGATGCGGCTCCAGGATTCCGCAGCTCTGACTGAAAAACTCACGACCTTGAATTGTGCGGAAATCACCAGAAGTTTGTATACGAGTGTTAAATGATGCTACGATCCCAAAATCGACATCAAAAACTTGGATTGATGCTTGTAAATCGTGAATTCCTAAACCCTAGCGTTCGCTGCCTCTATATCAGCGAAGAAAAATGATGCCGAACCCCATAAAAACACTATAGGATCGAAGAGGCACATCATACGAACTCGATTAAACTTGTTTGGGGATTTATTGGATTTTTCTTGAATTTTTTCTGATTTATTTCTTTGCTGCATTTTGGGTTTTCAGAAAGAAGAAGTGGCGGCTTAAGAGAACGTTTATATAATGAGGGCGAGATTTCTTTGTGTGGTTAAGAAAAGTGTGTGTGTGGCCTTTGTTTAGTCCACAATTAGATTATTTGTTTCTGACTTCTAAAAATTTATGTGGTCACACATGATACCCAAAAATCACGAAACTGGACGTGTAGCTAGAGTTCGACATTACAAACCCAACAAAACTGGTTTCGTCGAATTCCGACTTCGTTTGCTCACACAGCGTATTTTTAGCCATCAAAATACTGACTGTTTTCCACATTAAAATCCCGTACGGCCACATACTGACTCTAAAAATCGTGGAAATTGAAATCTAGCAATAATTTAATATTGCGGATCCAACAAAATTAGTTTCGTCGAATTCTGAGGTCGTTTGCAAAACTGGCTATTTTTAAAGCCCTAAATAAACCCTTTTAAATATTAAATATATTTTAAAACAATTAAATTAAATATTTATAAATAAATATTATCATATATATTCACATACGATATCATACAGCTCTAGAATATTCCTATATGAATTTCTAACTTGATATTTCAAATCCCGATTAAATCGATATTCGATTTATAATGAAATTCTTTTTATAAATATAAATAAATCGTTATAAATTATAAAGGAATTCCATAGCGACTTTTCTAAAATTTGATTTGGACATAAATCAAAATCTACACGACGAAATCTCGATTTTTCTCTTCCACTAGAAATATGTACTACACCGGCTCCTAACGTTTCTTGTTTCACAGAAATCCGAATTAAAACGGCTTTTATATGTTCGTTTAAAGTTCGAATCGCCAAATCACGAACTGCCGCGCCATTTCGAGCTCGATTATAATTATATTATAATTCTACGTTTCAACGGTCGTCGATTGAATATATTTGTTCATATAATTCAACTCTAAACTGGACTATATATTTTAAATAATCCAAATTACACAATATTGTGAATTTCACTATTTTTGATTATTTCTGAATTAAATATATTATCCTATTATTTAATTAATTAAATATTCTATATGATTTAATTAAATAACCATTTAATTCCCTATATCACTATTTATATAATTAAATAAATTAAATTATATCGCTGAAAAATGCGGGTCGTTATAGCTATCCCCTCTTTGGACACCACTTGTCCAAGAAACCTTACTTCTTCTCTCAAAAGTGGCATTTGGAGAATTTTGCTTTCAGCTGATGTGCTCGAAGAGTATCTAACACTTCCTTTAAATGCACAACATGTTCTTCCTTGCTTTTTGAGAAGATTAAGATGTCGTCTAGGAAGACCACTACAAATTTATTGAGGAATACCCGGAACACCCTGCTCATCAAGTCTACAAAATAGGCAGGTGTGTTTGTCAAGCCGAAAGGCATGACAAGCCACTCGAAGAAACCATCCGAGGTCCTAAATGCGGTCTTGTCAATTCTATCCTCAGCCACTCTTAGCTGATGAAACCCAGTAGCCAGATCTAGTTGGGAGAAAACGGATGCACCTACGAGTTGATCAAACAGATCGTCAATTCTTGGGAAGGGGTGCCTATTCTTCTTAGTCAGCTTGTTCAACTCCCTATAATCTACGCATAGGCGGAGTGAACCATCAGCTTTGGTCGTGAATACTACTGGAGCACCCCATTCAGAAATACTCCGTCTTATGAACCCCTTTTCAAGCAGCTCTTTAATTTGCTTGCTGAGCTCCTTTCTCTCCCTTGGGGCCATGTGCCTAACGGGTAAAGCAACGGGCTTTGCATTATCAACAAGTTATATGAGGAAGTCTATCTCCTGCTTCGGAGGTAAGCCCTTTACCTCTTCAAACACATCTAAGTATTCGCGGACTGCAAATTCTCAACAGACGCATCAAGTGATTCAAGACAACTAAGCATGACAGAGTTCATGGGATTACAAGAGATTTCGAGAGTGTTACCGAGGCGAGTCATGAGTCCAACCACTCTCTTTTCACAATCAAGGATGGCATCATTACTGGATAGCCAGTCCATGCCTAGAATCAGCCCATAGCCCGTGAAGCCCAAAACAAAAGCATTACATTTAAACCCAACACTTAGAATAGAGATTTCCAAATCCAAACAAACCATTGACAAATAAACTGAGCCCCCAATTGGATTTGAAACAACCAAGGGATCCTCTACTATATGGGTGTCTAGGTGCAGAGATTCAACTAAAGCAGTAGTTATAAAAGAGTGCGATGCGCCAGAATCAAAGAGAGTACGAACAGGATTATCAAACAGATAAACTAAACTCTCAACAGAAATATGACTACCTCATTCCTGCAGAGGTGCTACGAGAGCATGAACCTGCCCTTCAGAAGAAGCTCTAGTTCTATGTCCCTGCCCTTGCCTTTTGGGGTAGTCCTTAGCCAAGTGTCATGTTTCCCTGCAATGGAAACAAGCGCCCAACTTCCTCTTTTTCTTTCTACAGTCCCTAGCCAAATGTCCAGGTATGCCACAGTAATTGCATTCCAGCTTCTTACGGGATTTATTATCCTTCCCGCCTTTCTTGGGGTCTGCTTTCTTGTTTTGAGATCCCTCTTCATTTTTATTTTGAGGCTCTTCCTTCTTCACCTCCTTCTTGCCATCTTTGTTCTCCTCTTGCAACAGATCCATGTCCACCAGCCTTTCATAAGTTGCTCCCATGGGTATATGGGACATTGCCAGGCCTTGCAGTGGCTCATTCAGTCCTTTGCCAAAATGGAGAGCCTTCTTGTGTGGAGTGTTGACTAACTCCAGTCCAAATCTGGCAAGCTGATTGAATTTGTTGACATATTCTTTGACTGATAGGTTGCCCTGCTTAAGTGATAGGAACTTCTCCATTTGCAGACTTTGCTCAGCTTGTGAGAGGAACTTCATTTCAAATCTCTCCTTGAAGTCCTCCCAAGTCTCTATCAGTCTTTCAGCATTAGTGACCTCCTACCAGAAGGAGGCCTCATCTTTGAGCAACCACACCACCAACTGTAGTTTCTGCCTCTCATCTACTTCAAAGATAACGAATAAGTCTTCAATTTCTTTGAGCTAGTTTCTGGCTTCTATGAAAGATTCACTACCCTTGAAGTCTTTTCCACCCATGGATCTAAAATCTCTACAAATCTTTGAGAAAGCATTTCCTCTCGGAGGAGGAGGAGGAGGAGCTGGGGGAGGCGGAGGAACGCCTGTTGGGTCTGCTTCATTGGCCCTAGCTTCAAGGTACCTTCTAAACTAACCAGGCACCGGCACATCCTCAGGTAGGTTAAAGTCCCCAGACATGCTGAAATAAAAAGAAAGATTCAAAACGAGAGATTGAAAGATAGTGCATATGGCTTTGGGGATTATGCCCTTTTTAAAAAAAATTAAAATAACACATTTCTTGAAAATGCTTCTATATAACTTCTTTTTGAAAAAAAGTTTCAAAAATTTTATCCAATCTGGTAACCATTAGCTCAGATATCAAGTGTAACACCCCACCTCCGTTAAGGTCACTCTCAAAGGGAATGCCTTAACTTCGGTGGAGCGTTTTAAGGTACATGATACTAGTAAATTACAAGACAGATAATTAAAGCAGCGGATAATTAAAACAGCGGAAAAGAAACCTACTTCGTTCCATAAATACTTGTTCAATACAACATTTCAACAAACAATTTCAATCTTCCAAATTATTACATCTGTCTTGAAAACATAAAGAAGAAATACTGAAAATAAAATGACATAAATCCCCAACATGTCTTTGACCATAGCCATAGCTCAAAAAAGAAAGTCCAAGCCTTACATCTACGGTCTTCAAGCTTTGATTTAATCCGGTCAAGCAGAAGTGTTCCCTCCCTGCGGACCTTGGGGGGGGGGGGGGGGGGACGGAAGAAAAGAGGCGAAAGGAAAATGAGTCAGACATAAGTCTGGTAAACCCAGTTATTTAATAGCATGTAAACAAGTAAAAGACTGTGACATGAATAAACGGAACTTAGAATGATACCACAAGGATAGGGTAGTCCTAAAACAAGATAAGGTAAGACTTAACTAGATTCGAATATCGCACCCACTTTTAGTTCTCTGCACCCACTAAGAACTTGTTTAACTAGCAATGTATATTCATGATAAAGTGATCCCATTCATGTATTGATCGGCTCCTACTCGCATTCATGTATTCTCGGTGTCATGCGGCCCCACGTGATTATAAAGTACTTGTGCTGGTTCCATTATAGGGTATATCAAGTCCTATAATGGCAACCCCTGACACAATTCTAGATGCACAAGTGTACGCCTGGTGCCCAGTGCCTGCTTTTTCCACTCTGGAGCCCGTGCACGCCCGTATTCCGTCGGAATCAACACTGACGCACCTAACTACCGCCCTTTTTGACCGCTTATATTCAGCCCAGTAATCGTGCCCCACCCTGCCTAGTTCAGGGTACCTTGATACGTTCATGCGAGTTATGCTGAAACGGGTCCCCGTTGCTAGGGTTTTTCTAGTCAACATGTTAAATTGGTTAAGTGTTCTAGACTTGGCTTAACCCCTATCAATCTTTCCTAGTTAACATGTTGATTTGGCTAAGTGTTTTCTAAATTACTTAACCCCACCAATCTTGTCTTGTTCACATGTTAAGTTGGTTAAGTGTTTTCTTAATTACTTAACCTTACCACTCTTGTCTTGTTAAGTTGGTTAAGTGTTTCCTTAATAACTTAACCTCACCATTTCTAGCTTGATTGTTCATGAGCTTTAACTAATTAATTAATTAAAGCACCAACCACTCACATTAGACAGGTATTGTTGTGGTTAATGGACGTGCCGGTTGGTTCCGAGAAGGTTTACACCACAACTCAGTCTAACCTCGGGCTTTTCTGGGCTTGATGCACTAACCTCTCACATTAGACAGGTATTGTTGTGGTTACTGGATGTGCTGGTCGGTTCCGGGCAGGTTTACACCACAACTCAGTCTAAGCTCGGGTTAGGCATATTCGTCTTTTCTAGATTTACATTTTTATATATGCAGATTTCTACAAGTATTTCATGTCACATGTTTCAATTCAAGACTAATGGTATATAAATTATACCATTCATGGCCTTAACCAATTACATACATATTTACATGTTTTGGTTTAATAATTACCCCCAACGTTACCCCCGTTTGTTCGTTCACATTAATCACATAAAGACATTGGGCCCACTAATTGTATAAACGAGAGATAAAGGAGGGAACATGCATAACATAGGTTCAATAAACATATATCATGTAATTTGGCATAAACATCAGTTATAGACTAGCATGTGACATAATCATGACATGTCCAATTCCAAAACATGTATGATTATAACATTAACATATAGGTGTAAACGAGATCTTATAAGGTGAACTTGCATAAATTCACTTCACAAACTTGCGTATAAATAAGGATCTAGTTTAGGATCTAACATGTAACTTGCATATGACATATATATATATATATATATATATAATTAGATCGTAACTTGGATCTATCATAAATTATATAACTTGCATTAATCATGTGAACCTAAATGGACCTTGACATGGATCCAATCATAAAATTTGTAACTTGCATATGGACATATGAACATAGGCATGTGGATCTAACATAAAACTTGCAACTTACATATGAACATATGGATCTAACATAAAACTTGCAACTTGCATATGAACATATGGATCTAACATAAAACTTGCGACTTACATATGAACATATGGATCTAACATAAAACATAGGAATATGTACATGTAGATCTTGACTTGGATCTAATATAAAACTTACAAATTGCATAAAAACATATACATGTAGATCTTTGCATGAAACACATAACTTGCATATGATATTGATAGTTTCAAATAGATCCAATACCAAATCCAATAATCCACAATCATTCCAATTCATGATAAAATCATCACAATAAATCGATATGAATTAACATGGTATAATTCTAATTTCACTTTATATCAAATCACGTCTTAGATTTATTTACGTCTAAAAGATAACTGCGCTTACAATGAACGAAGGTCTTGATTTCTGAATTCTGGAGTTGAAATGCTCGCCTTTGATGTAGACAATCGTTGTATTGATTTAGTTTGGTTCGTCTCTATGTTAGCTTCAAGTGGCGGCTACTCTAGGTTGTCTAATGGAAGCATGACGGCTCTAGGTTCAATTTTTAATATGATTTAGAGGTGACGTATTAGGTTGCTTTTATAGAGATTAGATTGAATAGGAGCCGTCAGATCATCTCAGAATAAATCAAGACCATTAAGACAATATAGAGTTATCTAGAACAGCCAACTCAGCCCCTAATGACTCAGCAGTGAGTCATAATTCGTCTTTTCTAAATTCACATATTTTCTATATATGTCTAATTATATATGTAAATTAATCTTAATTTAATAATGCCATAATTATTCTTTTAATTATGCTCACAATAAATGGTATACCAAATATACCATTTCATGAACCAATCTATGCCAAGAAATTTTCATGTTTTCCCTTGATTCTCGCATTTATAATTAAGTATTGTTTAATTTGTTATTACAACATTAACAGAAAATACGGGGTGTTACAAAAACCATCCAAACTCATAGTGGAGAATGAATTTCCAACAAATGACCGAACTAAGGAACTTCCTTACCGAATTCGAACACCTCTAAGGGATGTCTTGAGAATCAACACAAGTTCTCTGCCAATACAAAGTCGGGATCTCCTTACCTAGTCACACTAGAGTACGTCATATCTCGGTCGTTGCCAACCTGTAAATCGGGCGCCCGCAACATAAACAACCATAAAAAGTAGAAGTCACCACTAAAGTAATACCTAGGTTCCATACCATGGTACACCTTTTTTATCTAGAAAGAGATGATACCTTATAACCTTGCTGCAACTTTCTTGTTTTGGCCATTTCCGGGGTGTAAGGCTTGTCGAACTCTCGTTACACAAAGCTACGCTTCTTTAAGCCATGCTTTGATCATTAATAACACATCGCTCAGTAAGCCACATTGTCATTTCATAATATATTATTGATAGTTACTAACCATACAATCTTTGAGCTCGTACGACTCAAAGAAGGGTATTTAGCTAAGACAATAAATTCTCCGCCACCAACAAAAATATGTTTAGCAACTACCAAATCTGAGACGATCCGTACTTCCTGGTCTGCCTAAACCGAACAAGAAGGCGGGTTGCTTTGAGAACACGACACATCAGAACACAAACATGAGAACGTTTCCTTGTTATTACAACAATTTACATCATTGTACAAGATATCAGAGTTCAAATAAATAATAAATAGCAGGAAATATCAGAGATTTAAATTACAAAATAGTGGAAATATATATACATAAATACAATGCACAGCGGAATTACATCAACTACCACAACTTAAAGAAATACACAAACACAAAGCTTTCCAAATATAGCTCCAGTTGTAATCCAGGATCTTATGAAAAGAAAGATCTATAAAACCAAAACTACTAGCTGCCCGTGTGAAAAATATGAGCACCTAGAGTTTAGGAGGAAACAATAAACTCCATGTCAGTCATGGGACTGGTGTAACGACCCGGATTTTCGGCGACTTTGGTTATCGACATAAGCTCGATGTCGATAACCAAAACATCGAAAAATCCCGGTAATTAATGAAAGAAATTAGAAGGTGAGAATAGATAAGATAGAAACTTAGAATAGAAGAAGAAGAAGAACACAACATCGGAGTAACACGAACCTCACAGCGGAACGAATAACATATAATAGATAACATAACTTTGAAATATAATAGTTATGTATACAATAGCACTTATCAGAGTACAACACTTACAACACAGCGGAACAAAAATCTATATAACTAACGCTGAAGCCTCCTGCTCCAAGCTCCTTTAGATAGATCTGAAAAATCCTGAACTACTTGACTGCCCATACAAATTTAGGCACCCAAGAGTTTAGGTAGAACAAAACAAAATAAACTCCGGGTCAGTCATGGGACTGGTATGAGTAAAACAGTTTAAACAGTTTGAACAAGTAAACGATATCTCATAAGACCACGCCGTATAATGGAACGGGTTTTTCCCTTATGAGAATCCAAAATATCTTTATATCAAAAACCTTTTGATATTATAATAATGTCTATCAACCACAATATAATAACCATCTAGCAGAAACGCTTTCATCTCACGTTCTACATATAGTATACAATCAAAACTGCAAGCACGTATTGGGTAATGGATTTCCAACTATGACAAGGTATGGAACCACCTTCCGATCAGTGTACTCTAGGAACGATACACTGGAGTTCAACAAGAACATCTTGTAACTCAGCCACATATGTCCGACAACTCATTTTGCTTGAGTGAATCGAATGTATATCACCAACGGTTGGGATCAGCAACCGTTCCCGTATATATATGGGACAACATTGATAGATTTAAGAAACAAATGAATATTCTCTAGATAGGTGATTATACACCCTACTTCGGTGCGACCGACTTAGCCATGCTGCCTGCCCGATTTCTGTCATTTACCGGATGATGAGGCTAGAAGTTACGCGTTATCATCACATCAGATTCACTTCGAATGCCACATTGTCAGATCCATCGAAAATCACTAATTGACGTCTACAACCATACATTACGTGTCAGCTAAAAGAAGTTTCCTTCTCCGCTTCCACTCTTGGTACGGTTGAAGAAATCAATGTACGTGACCTTTTTGGAAATATTCTGTCAGACATTCATTCACACAAGTCATCCTCATTCACTTAGAATGTCACATCGTCATACCCGCCAAATCACACATTGACTTATCCAAAAATAACACGGGTATACAGCTAAGAGAAACGAATTCCTCCACCACCAAACGTGAATACGTTTGAACAGATCAACTTACGCGATCCATTGGATATACGCTGTCAGACCTTCGTCCATACAAGTTGTCCTGGGATTGGACAAACTGAAGGCACTATTCAGTACATCCATCTTAGGCACTGTTATCTAAGACTTATACAATAGCCCTTCAAATTTTACTCCGTCTTCAATTATCTTTGGCATATATGATTCGCAACGCTTATGCCAATATATAGTGGTTCTTTGGATAATAATCCAACCGGTCTCTCCATATTAACAACGTTAAAATGGTCAAAACTTCGATAGTCTGTGAGTTAACTATCAAAGACAACAAGTGTGCAAACAACGATATTATTTCCAGGTGGAAATAATATCAATAAATCATCAACATATATCTATATATATATTCACATTGCCTTATTTTCTATGTTTAGAAAATATATGTTATTAACACTGGAAAACGTTTTCCATTTGCTTATTTACAAATCACTACTCTTCCCCAACTATCAGTCCCTGACTGTGAACTAGTATGAGAACAATTCTTTAAGTATAAATCCCGAAGGCCGAAACCAACATCAGATAGACACTTAGAAAACCATTCAATTTACTAATCTCTAGTCAGTTCTAATTTTACTTAACTCTATTTGATTAACTCTGATTGATTAACTCTAACTGGTCAACCTTAATTAATTAACTCTAACTGGTTTTACTTAGTTTGACTAACTCCATTTATTAACTCGACTGACAAATTCAACTCGATTAACTGAACTAATCACTTTGATTAACTCGACAAATTCACTTTGGTTAACTTAACCAATACACTTAACTAATTCACTTAGTTTAACTTAACTAATTCTCTTAGTTTAACTTAACTAATTCACTTTGATTAATCTAACTATTCACTTAACTCCTATCGAATAAACTATATTCGATAACTCCACTAACTCTACTCGAATAAACTATATTCGATTAACTCCTTAAATCTATTCGATTTGATAACTCCCCTTTTCGAATAACCAATATTCGATTAACTCACTTCGAATAACCAATATTCGACTACTCACTTCGAATAACTAATAATTGATAACTCCTTCGAATAAACTATATTCAATAATCTCCTCTCGAATAACTAGATTCGATTAACTTAACTTATTTAACTTAACTTGATTAACTCCTATCGAATAACTAGATTCGATTAACTTAACTTATTTAAATCATCTGGTTAACTTGACTTACTTAACTCACTGGTTAACTTGACTTACTTAACTCACTGGTTAACTTGACTTACTTAACTCACTGGTTAACTTGACTTACTTAACCCAACTGGTTAACTCGACTTACATAAACCAACTGGTTAACTTGACTTACATAACCCAACTGGTTAACTTGACTTACTTAACCCAACTGGTTAACTTGACTTACATAACCCAACTGGTTAACTTGACTTGCATAAACCAACTGGTTAACTCTATTGAACTGGTTAACTCTACTGAACTGGTTAACTCTACTGAACTGGTTAACTCTACTGAACTGGTTAACTCTACTGAACTGGTTAACTCTACTGAACTGGTTAACTCTACTGAACTGGTTAACTCTACTGAACTAATTAACTCTATTGAACTGGTTAACTCTACTGAATTGGTTAACTCTATTCAACTAACTCGACTCGACTAACCCCTTTCGAATAGCATATTCGTTTTACTAACTTTCGAATACCATATTCGATTTACTCCCTTCGAATACCATATTCGATTTTATTCACTTTATAAAGATTTCCTTTTTAACAACGTTTTATTCATTTGAAAAGATTTACTTTTAAATAACGGTTCTACACTTTAAAAATATTTCCTTTTTATAACGTTTCCTTTTCAATTCTATTTGTAAATGGTTTACAAATATTTCCTTTTCAAATTTATTCTTAAAATATTCTAACTCCTTAAATTCTCTGAAAAATTCGCCATAACCTCCTTTGTAACAGGAGCATCGGGAAAATCCCCAAACCCGCCACATAGGCCTTTCCATTCAAAAAGAAAATGGTTTGTAATTATTTCCTTTTTGAATATCTCCTATTTATAAATATTCCAATTTATAAACATTTCTTATTTATAAATATTCCACTTTATAAATATCTCTTATTTATAAATATTCCAATTTATAAATATTATATTTTCAATATCACTTTGAAAATTCCCTTATCAACATTCCGGCATGTTATGGTATTTTAACATATCAAATTACGATGTCTAATCTCGTCCATACACACAATCAACAACAGGTTATAATTCAAATCATATATTAAAATATATGAAAAACAATAAAATAACTGTTGATGAATCCAGTCAGATTCCTCCAACCTGTTTCCCTGCATCCAGAGATGTTACACAACATGATTGTCATCACTTTCAGTTTAATATGAATTATTCTGATAAACAGAATCAATATATAACTATCTAACTGGTTATATTATATATATATATATATAATATTTCGTTAACTGATTAGCAGTTCAATCAACAGTCAACACACAGTCAATCAGACAATTTCTAACAGTTCTAAAAATACAACATGAAATTATAAATTGTTCAGAGTTAGTGAGATTTACTCACAGTTGCGCGTTAACCGTTGAATAATGGTTTGCGTTATTCGACTCAGTCGGACAATTTATTTCGCCATAAATTGTAACGAGCTCGGATTCACTCCTGTCAGTGTCATTGTGTTGCTCCCGTCCATACGATCCCAACGTATCTTGTTTCGTCTGATTCTGACATCGTACGTAATAGTTATGGTATCTCTAAGTTAATACACATTTTATATTAAATAAAACTAAAAAGTTTTAAATCTCATTGGGCCTCACCACTATTCTTTGGCCCAAAACCCCAACCGTGAATACCCACCCGAATGAACAGTACCCCAACCCTTCTTCCCCAAATGTATTTGCCGTGAGCTCCTCCTGTACAACACCAACAAAATGGCCGAGCTTCTTCCATTCATACTCCTTCATCTCATCACGATAAAATCAATAAAAACCACCAATATTCTCCTCATGATCTCCTCTTCGAAACCATCCCCTCGATACCACACTCGACATCTTCGTTTTGTGTCCGTCGAACAACCCCTACTGAGCAAAACACCATCGCGACCCCCCCATTTCAGCACAAAAGTGCGGTTTTCTTTCCTGCACCCCAATCCCATATCAACTTCGAGGATCGAAGTCTCAAACGCCCTAAAAATCCAACATTTATGCAACGCTGTTAAGGACCCAGCGATTACGAACGAGCTCGAACTCAGTAAAACGTTTCTAGAATCGAAGAGCAAGGTAATACGAAATCAAAGGATCTTACGTTACAATTTATAGAAATATATATGATTTATTCAGATTTTCAAAAGCTACTGTATGATTTTTGTGAAGAGGAATTTGGCGGCTGTGAAAAATCTGACTTAGAGGAAACATGAATTAGGTTTTAAGGGATAGGTAGGGTATTTATAGGTAGGATAAATATCTAGATATTTTTATTTTAATATTTTAATATTTTTATTTAATCCTTTATATTCGTTTCTGACTTCTAAAAATTCGTGTGATCACACATGATGCCCAAAAATCACAAAACCGGACATGTAGCTAGAGTTCGACATTACGGTCCCAACGAAACTGATTTCATCGAATTCCGACTTCGTATGCTCACACAGCGTATTTTTAACTGTCAAAATACTGACTGTTTCTCGCTCTAAAAATCCGTACGGCCACACAGTGACTCTAAAATCGAAACTTGGAATCTAACAATAATTTGACATTGCGGATCCAACAAAATTAGTTTCGTTGAATTCCGACTTCGTTTGCAAAAGTGGCTATTTTTAAAGCTCTAAATAGCCCTTTTAAATATATAAATATATTTAAATAAATTAAATTAAATATAATTGAATTAATATTATTGTATATATTCACATAGAATATACCACAGCTCCAGAATATTTCTGCATGGATTTATAGCTCGATATTCTAAATCCATATTATATCGATATTCAATTTATATTGAAATTCCTTTTATAAATCGTTACGAATTATAAAGGAAATTCCACAGCGACTTTTCTGAAATTTGATTTGGATGTAAATCAAAATCTACACGACGAAATTCCGATCGTTCTCTTCCATTAGAAAACTATTATCTAATCGGTCCTGACGGTTCTTGTTTCATAGAAATCCGACTTAAAACGGACCCTGTATATTCAGTTGAAGTCAAAATCGCCAAATCGCGAACTGCAGCGCCATTTCAAGCTCGATTTTAATTATAATATAATTATACGTTCAAACTGTCGTTGATTGAATATATTCGTCAATATGATTCAACTCTAAGCTGAATTAAATCTTGGGGATGACCCTGTTCACATTATATTGTGATTTCCAATATTTTTGATTATTTCTGAATTAAATATATTATTTAATTTAATTAAATATTCCATATTATTTAATTAACGATGATTTAATTCCCTAAATCACTATTTATATAATTAAATTAATTAATTATAATATCTCTGACAAATGCGGGTCATTACAACTGGTGTGAGAACTAAAAACAGTTACTAATTTTATTTTAAAGTTGGGTAAATCAAGGGACCACGCCGTGTAATACGGAATGAGTTTCCTCCATATGAATACCAACTTAAAAATAAACAATGCAGTGCTTTTTGAAAAATGAAGCCTTTATAAGACTCAGGTCCCATCACACAATGCAAACACAAACTAGAGGATAAAGTTTTACCTTATAATGGCCAAATATGGTTGAATGTGAAATTTATCTTTAATTATTATTATAAGTGAAGAAATCAACTTCAAATATAAATGTATCAATCAAAGACGGCATAGTACCCTATGCTACTATGTTGCAATATAGGTTTACAACTAAAACCAAAAGTCACATATTGGAAATTGGATTTCATCTATGAACCAAGGCAAGGGATCTTCCTTCTGATTCGAGACACTCTAGCCTGTGCCTCAGGACTCACTCGCGAGTGCACCTGGAGAGGCAGGGTCGGTCCACACCTAACGTTTAAGGATTTGTAATTATTGAAAAATAGGTTTCTCTGCCCTATGGGGCATAAAATCTGGTTAGTATGTCAACCATTAAGGCCTTTTGGTTGGCCATATCCGAGGTACCTCTCTATCCATCAACCACATAAGTAAATTGTCTGGGCTCCATACAATGAAATCACTCATAGCTAGAAAGAAACGCATGTCCTCCCTGCTGTCCTCCCACGATTCTGCTTCATACCGGGTTGTGAGGCTCACAAATTAACGCTATACACAAAGTTGTGCTACTTAAAGCTTTGCTTTGATCATCATCCACAAGGCCCTGCTTTTCAAAAAAAGCCATGATCATTTGCATCTTAGCATGCCACATTGTCAATCCATACCATGCCATTGATTTTTGCCAATATATAACCTCTAAGCTCGTACGTCTCAGAGAAGGGAGTTAAGCAAGAGAATAAATTCTCCGCCACCAAACAAATTTATATTTAGCTGAGATCAATGAATATTGCACACAATAAAATGTCAGACACAATCCATTTACAAGTTCATTCTGGGTAATGAAACCGGAGGCACCTTATTCTCGTCCCATATGTTGAACATAGGAGAGAGGCCCTCACATATCCGAACAATCAACAAGTATGTCCAGACAACTACCACTATATCCCCTTCAAGGTTACAGCTCTATCAAGGGCATCAGTAGTAATCCATTCTATGTGAAGATTGTTGGTCTTGCGCCATCTTCAATATCTTCAACTTTTAGTTGTCGTAACAGTTATTCGGAATGGGTTAAACCCGGTCTTTTCAAATAACTTGCACATCTTATAAACAAGTGATATATAACACATCATGCGCCTCATTCCAATCAAGAATATTCTTTTATTTAAATATTCTTTATACTGGGAACTATTCCCCTTAACTTTATTGAAGATTTAATTTAGTTAAACCTCTTGTTTAAATCTTACTTTGAAAATCATTACAAAATGTTTTATTATATTTTTCACATCTTAAACCAAATTAAGGTTTATATAACTAGTCGGGATTATCGATCCTTACCAAAGTAATCATTCATTTTATTATCCCAATCCCAACCTATTCATCCCATGGAGCAAAACTGGTGGTACTCCATATTTAACACCCCTAGTGTTATCGGTAAATTTAATTACCACTTACCGTTTCAAATCTAATTAAAGATTTAACTATCGTATGGAGTAAAACTAGTGGAACTCCATCTCGAATACTTGTCGCGTTTGGTAAATTTAATTACCATTTAACTTTCAATGTAATTAAAGATTCATTAAAAATCCAACTTAGTTTTAATCTTCAAAATTCATTTCTTAATGATTATTCAACCTTTGAAATTAATCTTGTCTTTACTTAGGTTAAAGAACAAATGTCGTTTAAAACACCCTTCACGATAAACCCAAAATTATCTTCCATTGTATATGGAATCTTCACAGAAATCTAAACCATTTATAATCGATATAAATTTCCGTATCAGGCTAATACTATAAGTGGAATAGCAGAGAAGCCTTTTAAACTCCATAAATAGTAAATGCCTTCCTTCACAGAAGATCATTTCAATTGTTATGAATCGAATTTCATTCAATTCCAATTTAATTAAATAAACTGGAAAACTTCTCTACATCTTAATCAAAAGATTCATTCCATTCACAAATGGGTTCAAGAACAGTATTAATGAAAATACCATTCATGACAAACCCAAAGTCCAATTTGATATTAAATATAAGATCTTAAATTGAAATCATGTCGACTTACATTCAATACTAAATTCTAAAACCAACAGATATCGTTTTGGAATAATGATATTAATATCTTCCAAATTCCCATAACTGTATCCGTATAATTATGGAATCCAATATTGAAACATCCGAAAATAATTTCCATTCAAGTTCATACCAATTTATTTATTTTATAAAAATCATTCAATCATTATTCTAGTTATTAACTAGTTCATTCGGATAAAAATGTATAACAACCCAGATTTTAGGGATACTGAATTGGGAATCCAATAACAAATTGGTAATAATTATATTAAATATTTTCTTAATAAATTTAATAAATGAAAATAAAATATCAAAAATGGATGGGAGGCAAAATTGATGAGGATCAATAAATCAGATGTGCATAGTTAACATGAAGAATTTCACCCTTTTTGTTGCATAATGGAATTTGTTTTGTGAATGAACTATTGAGGAAAAAAAATGTACTTATGTGTTCATAAAAGGAAATAATTATAATAAGGGTGAAATAATAATAATAATTATTATTATTATAAATTAGTTAAGTGGTGAACAAATATTTTGCATATAATAAAAAGACAAATTCATATGTAATTGGAAAAGTGCAACGGTAATGGAAATTTTTTGTTTGAATTCATAAAGTATGTTCATTATTATTGTGTTATTTTAAATAATATAAAATAATATTTTCATGTTATTTTTTAATTTATGGAAAAAAAAGAAGTTCACACAATGTTGAAAATATGTGTAAAGTGAGGTAAAAAGATGATATTATGTCACTTTTTTATAAAAAAGAAAATAAAAGGAAAAGATTATAAAAGGGGAAAAAATTACATTAGGTTGGAAAGCTCTAGAAACTAATTTTATAAGGGGGGAAACAAAAAATATTTACAACAGGACAAATCTTAATCATTATGTTGCATAAGAAAAGAAGGGGGGAAATAAAAGGAAAGGGGAAAAGTGTAGATATTTGTTAAGAAGGATCTAGAGAAGGGGCTAAACATAAAAATCCTTCTCATCTTATCTTCCGTTCCTTTCCTCGTACTGTACATATTTTCAAAGCTAGAAACCGCAAGTGAGAAAAGAAGAAAAAAATTCAAACTTCTCATTCATAGAAAAAAAATCAAAAAAAAAAAAAAATCAATCTTTGCAATTGAAGAAAGGATTCCCATTCATTGTTGTAAGTGTCCTTAACCTAATCTTATTTCATCTTCTTCTCTTGTCCTTCCATTGATAGACTATTTAGGGGTTTTGATTTTCTGTTAATAATTGAAGGAGGCTTTCAAGCAATCAAAAGCAAGCTGTCATAGGGCTTCAAGATTGCTTTTTGGAGTTGTAGGTGAATGAAGTTATAACATTTCTTCTCTTTTTGGTTTGGATTTAGTATGCACGTTGGCATAAATGTGAAATTTTGATTGTGAATTAGCTTCTTCCCCCATGTATGCTTTAATCTTGTAATGTTGAGCAATTAAGATTAGATTTGAAAGAGTTTTGCGGTAGTATTTCAAAATTGAATGCATTATACATTAAAATTGGTTGCATGCATACCATTTTTAATGCATGCAAGGTATACGTTTAAATGCCTTGTATTTGTTACATGCATATAATTTTTATCGCATGTAATGTATATGTATAATTGCATCATACAAGAAATTTTTATAATTAAGGAAATAAAACTGAAAATTTTCAGTTTTGAGGGTTGGGGAAGGAGCAGTTGCAGCTCCTTGAGCTGCAGCTGGGCTGCCTGCAGCCCTAAGCTGCATAGAAGCATCCCATGCTGGACTGCACTGTGCAGCCCAGGCGGGCTACACTGTGCAGCCCACGGGGCTACAGGTGCAGCCCGCGCGAGCTGCACTAACAGCCTGGATTGCTGTCAGGTGCAGCCCAGGCGGGCTGCGGGGTGCGGGTGCGGGTGCAGCCCTCTCGGGCCGAACTATGTAGCCCACATCGACTGCAAGTGCAGCCCAGGTAGGCTGCACAAGCAGTCCATGCGGGCTGTCCTGTGCAGCCCAGTGTAAACTGGGTAAATAATAATAAACTTGTTTAAAATTATTTTTGTATTTTAAAAATAATTATATGTTTTATATTAGAAAATTATTGTTTTCTTTAATTTTTTTGAAAGAATTTTTTTTCCTACAAGCAAAAATAATTGTATTATATAGAAATTAAATTAAATGGTCGAATAATTTTGTTGATTTCAATCAAGTTTAACATACTAAGTAATGCCTATGTTTCGTTTTAATATATAAGTATTATGTGGTACTTGTGTATTAGAGCGAAACGGAAGAGTAAAAATCTATGGACAAGTGTTAATCTTTTTGTAGAGTATACTGGGTTTTATAAAGCTTACCTTTATGAATGTTGCCATGATTGGTTTTATGAAGTGTTTTGGCATTATAAACAATATGAACTTTTAAGGCATTAATTTACAAAATAATATTTTAAAATACTTTCTAGGATTGGTATAGATTTGACTCTATTGTACCAATGGACCAAAACTCCATCCTGGTCGACCTGATTCAGGATCGCTACCTGAATTGGTGGTTTTAAATTTTTCCCATCAACCAACAAAGGTCAAAGGGTCTGCTACATTGCGCAGTTTTGTTGTTTCGATCAGGATTCCCGATCGATGGGTCACGAACTACAAAAGATGAAGGCGTGGGGGTCCCACGTGTAGTACCGTGTACGGATAGCATACGGCCTTCGCCTTAGACCGTCTTGGTTATCCTGGGTTGATCGCCAGGTGTGTTATGGCGCTATGAGTAGATTACGGTGCTGATGTCTCAATGCACTCACGAGCACTACCACTGTGATTTTACAATACTAGCGTCTGTTTATTTGGTATATGTAACAACCCGTGTTTCGACAGACCGATTTTTTTTCCAAAAATCCAGTCCATTGAAACCGAGTTAGTTTGTTCTGGTATCCTACAGAAAAAGACAGAGACATAAAACAAGTCAGAATTCGGAAAACATCTCACAGCGGAAGGAAAATATAGTGTAATTAAGATATAGCTTTACCTTAATAATAATACAGCTAAACCAGTATCCAAAGCTATACATCCCCTGTCATGAACCTAACCTGCGAATGTTGGGAGGAGGGGGTCTAAATATAAGTTATGAGTGAATGAATTTAAATTACACTTCCTGGATAATCCTACATATATCGCTCAATTACATTTTCTCTCTTATTAGGTTATTCATGTCATTAGCACTCAAGGCTTTCACAAACACGTCGTACCCATCTACTCCTTAGAAGATTAACCTAATATAATGTATATGTAGCTACCACCAAACTAAGGTACACCCCATGGTACCCCACTTGCACAGTCTCCTCCGTGATATCACAATAACAAGATAACATAAGATAAGGTAAGGTAAGATAAACTGAGTATGCTACCATACCCATTTCTATTTCTCTGAAACTACTAGCCTTATGCACTCATAATAAAATGATCCCATCATCGATCGGCTTCTACTCGCATATATTTATTACTTATGTCATTCGGCCCCCACTTGTTTGTAGATACTTGTGCTGGTCCCACCATGGGGTGTATCAATCCCTGTGGTGGCAACCCGACACAATTCAAGATGCACAGTGTATGACTACTGATGCCCAGTGCCTGCTTTTTCCATTCCGGGGTACGTGCACGCCTGTACTCCATCGGAACCTACACTGACGCACCACCCGCCGTTGTTTTGACCGCTTATAATCAACCCAGTAATCATGCCCCACCCAGCCTAGTTCAGGGTATCATGATACATCTATGTGGGTTACTGCTGAAATGGGTCCCCGTTACTAGGGTTTCCTAATCAACATGTTATAATGGTTAAGTATTCCCAATTTGACCTTACCCCATCCATCTGTTTAATTAACATGTTGTATTGGCTAAGTTTGTGGGCCTATGCACACAACAAATATTACCCACCAACCCGATATGTACTTAACCCCTTCTACTGATTCAAGCATGTTTATTTAAAGGCTAAGTTTGTGGGCCTATATATACTAATATTACCCACCTACCCAAAGTTTACTTAACCCTCCCACTTATCAAGTCAATATGTATTGTTGGTTAAGTTTGCCTTAACTCTATCCACTTTGTTCATGTAATATTGGTTAAGTGATGTCTATTCATGTTAACTTAACCTATCCACACATCATGTTATATTGGTTAAGTGTTTCGTATTAACTTAACCCTACTCATTCATCATGTTATATTGGTAAAGTGTTTCTCATTAACTTAACCCTACTCACTCGTCATGTCTGGTTTATTAGCATTAATTCGTTCATTAATGCCTTAACCTCTCACATTAGAACTGTTGTTTGCGGTTGCAGGATGTGCCGGGCGGTTCCGGGCAAACTTCTACCGCAAACTTATTCTAACCTCGGGTTTTTCTTGGGCATGATGCACCAAACTCTCACATTAAACCTGTTGTTGTGGTTGCTGGATTGTGCCGGGCGGTTCCGGGCAGTCTACACCACAACTCAGTCTAACCTCGGGTTAGGCATGTTCATCTTTTTTTATTTAATTTACATATTTTCCATTCATGTTTATATGTAAATTATCCCTAAGTGTTATCATTCAAGTCATGTCCCAATTACCATTTAAATCGTGTCCACAATTCTAGGTATACAAATTATACCATTTCATGCTACTAACCGTTTACATGATGTTGAACCAATTTATGCCAGTAGCATATAATTTAAATTTGGCATAAAACAACCTAAATTTAATTTAGTGTATAATTGTGAACTTGTATTTTAGTTAGATCCAATTATCATAGATCTAAACATATAAAACATGTAGATCTAAACATGTAAACATATATGAACACGGCTTAGCTTATGGATTTGTATATAACATATCATAAAAGAATCACCAAATCAATATACAACATGATAGGTACAATAGTCTCGTAGGCATAGGTGATTTTAGATTAGTCACAAGGATAAACATAAATCAAAATTGTTTATCTTACAACTAGGCACAAATTCTAGTTTCAATTCATCACAAGTCATGGCTTTTTTTAGTTCAAATCTGAATAATAACTATACTTACTTTGTAGTTATGCCAATAATCAAATTTATACATGATTGATTTACGCTCAAATTAACCCCGTTCTCTTTTTCCCACAATCTTTGTTCCGAACTCACCTAATTGTTCCAACTAAATTTGCATATCCTTTTAGTAATGTCTCAGGTTAATATATATCAAATTATTGGTATTCCCTATTCCCAGTATTTTATAGGTTATATAAAAATTCCCCAATCACAAGTTTTTGCCCAAAATCTACCGTACAAGTTACTTCAATTTTCCCAAACATTCTATCACCACTACAAGTATCATTCATACGCATGCCTTTCAGCGAGATCTAGACTAGGCTCGAAATTAGCCTAGTCTATAAATGAAAAGGAACGGGAAAGAGAACATAATAGACAGAAGTATAAACCACAAGATTTTAATTATATTAAGTATTTTAATCTTTTGTTGAATTTCTGAACGATCTACATATAATTATTCATAAGGGTGATTTAAACCCACTCACCAGCTTGCTTTCCAAAGACCTTTAGATCTGATCCGTTCTATCATTCATAGTTTTTCATTCCCGCTTTAACTCGATTTCCAAGCCTAATAATAATGAACTTGTAATTAATTCTTTTTCTTCGAATAAGGAAGAGAGGAACTAAGAAGTAAATTGAATAGTAGATCGGATCAAGAGATTACCTTACTTGATTAAGAGATCTAAAATCATAGATTCGTTGCGACTAAAAGAGAAAGAGGAATTGCTGAAGTGCTGAAGTAGAACCCCAAATCTCTAGGTTTGAATTCCTCTAATAGATTGAAGAGGAAAAAGACTAGAGAAAACTATGTTGAAGCAGCACTTCGTCGTTGTCGTCGAATTAGATCAATAAAACAATGAGTCTATAGTCTATTATATAGCTGGTAGGTCAAGAATGGAGCCACAAATCTGTCAAGGAGTGCACAAACGAACAGAGCCCAGATCTGTTTATGGGGGTCGACACACTATGGGGGGTCAACCCCTACGTCGACTCCCCTTAAGGGGGGTCGACACCTATGTTGACCCCCTTTAAGAGGGGTCGACACATCTGAGTGGGAAATTTCCCGCTCAACCCAATTTTGACTGAATTCAAAACGGTTTGAATTTCTGGGATGGTTAATATATATATATATAGATATATATATACACACACACATAATCTTACACGTATACAAACTTCTATTGCTTATAAATTTTTCGTACGTTATCCGTTTTATGCAAACTTGGTGTCCATCTGAACCAGAATTTCGAGGCGGACGCAATGACGATGTCCGTTTTACCTAATTCCTGATACTTGGATTAAGTACATTTGTTTTATTATCCTTTTTGTTACATACAATGTTACCGTACAAATTTTCTTCTCTTCATCATATGTATTAATTTAAACTGCACATCACCACCATGTATATCCACATTTTTAATTATATTAAAAATGCGGGGTGTTACATTCTCCCACCCTTTAAAAATTTCGTCCCCGAAATTTGGTAAGGGTAAAATCAAATAATTCCTCGCATATTATATCATCCATCATGTGTACATCCAAATTTTCAAACATTGTGCACATGTTCAAAGTGAAACATCATAGTAATGCATGTATGCCTAATTTGGTACCACCTATATGTGTGCAATCTTTCAAAAATTCTTTCAAAACATGATGCTCACATCCTAAATATACCTGCAGTTCTATATGAATGCAATATTTTTGAAAAATCAAAACATTTTTCACCCAAATTTTCCTACACTCCTACAGAATAAGAGCATAGTTCATCCAATTATTGCATCCGAAATCCTACCAACCATCTTTAAGTTTCAAAAATTGGAAAAAAAATCTAACTTTTCCTAAATTTTGATTTCCTTATATTTTGTAACTGAAAAATACACTTTTTCCGTTTTATTTTACTTACCTTTCTCATAATTTTTTCTTTTTTTTCAATTATTCTTAAACTTTCATTTTCTTCATCATTATATTATTCTCTTTAAGACACAGTGTCCTTATGTACGAAGAATTAACCACGACAGAAGATTTTCTTATACTTAAACAAACAAACCCATAGATTCTACTACGTTAAAATAAGTTTTAGTACATCATTACTACAACTATATAAATAGAAACGAGATAATCAGGCACTGCATCATAAGATTCTTAAGATCATACTGCCACAATGATCCTAGAATGGGGTTAGGGATCTGACCAAAGAAACTGCGGATGAGGGTCTCCAGTCCATCAATCTTTCCCTCAACCCTATCTAGAAGCTTCTGTTGCTGCCTATGCCCGTCTCTAACCTCCAACTGTAAATTCTGCATCCTAGCCTCCACCTGATCAAAGCGCTGTTAGGAGGTATACATCTCCTGTATAATCTGGTGCTATGTCTGGCCAAACTCAACATGTGTCCTAAGCATCTCTTGCTGCCCTCTCAAGATATCCTGATGCTCCCTCGTCAACTGAGTCTGTCGCTCAGAGATTGCCCTTAGCTCGTCTCTCCAATCTTGCTCCCTAGAGGTCCAAGTATCCCATCCTGAAGCTTGGGGGGTCTGAGCATCACTCCAAGCCTGCTCTGTCTGCTGATGTGGATCTGATCCTCCAAATGGTGCATATTGGGGCTCCCTCTCTGGTGTGGGCTGGTATCCAAAATCATGTGCATACCCCTCCTCCTACGCTCCCCCCTCTTCTTCATCTTCACCCTCATGTTCCATAGGATGAGGGTCTAAGTCCACTAATTCCGGTAGCTCAATATGCATCCTAGACAATGCACCTAAATCTATGATACGGGAAGGGTGAGAGGAGGGTGATATATAACTTTCTCTGGCTAGAGGGACATGGTATCGAGTAAACACTAGTGTCCACAAATTTCCAAAAGCGATGTTGGTCTGCCTCGCCTCCCTAGTAGCTTCATAATACTGTAAAATGGTGCGGGCCCAATTCACGTGAAGTCCTGCAAAGATGGCATAGGTAGCAAGTTTAACTGTGTGAGAAATCTTATCGAATCCCCCAGTCTTAACAACAAGATTATACTGTAAAATGCATATGACTAATCTAGATATAGGGCGCAAATGAGACATATCCCACTCCCTCTGATATACATTAAAGAAAATTCTATGCCAAACAGCCATATCAGTCATATCTACGTCTTCCAAATTGAGTCCAAACCCACGAATACCGAGCATATCTCCAAATTGTACTTCATTAAACCTAATCATGGTCCCTTTTACCTCGGACTCATAAGTAATCATTCCATGGTTATCTTGCCCAATAACTAAATTAGCGTCAAAAAGGCGAACTAACCTTTTATAGCCTTTCTGCTCTACTATGTTGACATCCAAAATCACAGTCAAACCCGCCGCCGTGAACAATGTTTCCAACGGGGTTCCTATAAAATCCCCAAACTTGACTGGTCGCCCTAGCAAAAGATTGAATCCCGCGGTTGCCTCGTATGCTTCGACTATCTCCCTCCGATTGCTACACCATGCAATTTCTTAGGGTGTTAAATGGGGAAAAGAGGCAAGAAGAGAGGGTTGTTCTTCCATGGCGATTTTTCTTCGAATAGAGAGGGGATTTATGTAGATCCGAGTAGAGGGCGTCGCTAGCTTCGATTTGGTACCAACCTTCCGCGAAACGGTGGTGTTTTGAGGTGGTGGAGGGCTTGGAAAGGGGTGGTGAAATTGGGTTTTCGGGTGGCTGGAGGGTGCTAGGTGGAATGGGGAACGAAGGCTTCGGCCTTCGTTTTTTTTCTGATGTGGGGGAGGGGGGTCGACACCTATGTCGACCCCCCTAAAGGGTGTCAACTCCTATGTCGACCCCCTTCTGGGGTGTCGACCCCAGTGTCGACTCCTTTTTTTTCGTGTTCTCGCTCAGACGTCTTCTTGCTAGATGATCCATCTCCATTCCTTGTGTCCCACTGTTTTTAATTTCTGACGGGTTTTCTAGGGACCACTTATCCCTTCCTTGTATCCATTCCAATTTCATAATTAAAAATATTATTGTCTTCCATGGGATATATATTCTTAAATATCCATTATTCTGTACACTTTTGTTTCTTCTAAAAGAATTTCCCTGTTCTCCATTTTAGTGTACACGGGAAATATTTCATCTAAAATCTTTTCCTCTTTTGCAAGTGAGTCCTCGATTAGTCTAAGTATACCTATATTTATATTTAAGAAAACACAAGTACGCCCACTCATTATTTCCCTAGGAACACTAAACCTGGCTCTGATACCAAATGTAACAACCCGTGTTCCGACAGACCGTTTTTTTTTCAAAAATCCAGTCCATCGAAACTGAGTTAGTTTGTTTTGGTATCCTGCAGAAAAAGACAGAGACATAAAACAAGTCAGAGTTCGGAAAACATCCCACAGTGGAAGGAAAATATAGTGTAATTAAGATATAGCTTTACCTTAATAATAATACTACTAAACCAGTATCCAAAGCTATACATCCCCTTTCATGAACCTAACATGTGAATGTTGTGAGGAGGGGGTTAGAACATAAGTTCTGTGTGAATAAATGTAAATTACACTTCCTAGATAATCCTACATATATCGTTCAATTACTTTTTCTCTCTTATTAGGTTATTCGTGTCATTAGCACTCAAGGCTTTCACACACACATCATACCCATCTACTCCTTAGAATATTAACCTAATATAATGTATATGTAGCTACTCCCAAACTGAGGTATACCCCGTGGTACCCCACTTGCACGGTCTCCTCTGTGATATCACAATAACAAGATAACATAAGGTACGGTAAGGTAAGATAAACTGAGTATGCTATCGTACCCATTTCTATTTCTCTGAAACTACTAGCCTCATGCACTCATAATAAAATGATCCCATCATTGATCAGCTTCTACTCACAGATATTTATTACTTGTGTCATTCGGCCCCCGCTTGTTTGTAGATACCTGTGCTGGTCCCACCATAGGGTGTATCAATCCCTATGGTGGCAACCCGACACAATTCAAGATGCACAGTGTATTACTACTGATGCCCAGTGCCTGCTTTTTCCATTCTGGGGTATGTGCACGCCCGTACTCCGTCGGAACCTACATTGACGCACCACCCACCGTTGTTTTGACCGCTTATAATCAGCCCAGTAATCGTGCCCCACCCTGCCTAGTTTAGGGTATCATGATATATCTATGTGAGTTACTGCTGAAATGGGTCCCCGTTACTAGGGTTTCCTAATCAACATGTTATAATGGTTAAGTGTTCCCAATTTGACCAAACCCCATCCATTTGTTTAATTAACATGTTGTATTGGTTAAGTTTGTGGGCCTATGCACACAACAAATATTACCCACCAACCCGATATGTATTTAACCCCTTCTACTGATTCAAGCATGTTTATTTAATGGCTAAGTTTGTGGGCCTATATATACTAACATTACCCACCTACCCAAAGTTTACTTAACCCTCCCACTTATCAAGTCAATATGTACTATTGGTTAAGTTTGCCTTAACTCTATCCACTTTGTTCATGTAATATTGGTTAAGTGTTGTCTATTCATGTTAACTTAACCTATCCACACATCATGTTATATTGGTTAAGTGTTTCTTATTAACTTAACCCTACTCATTCGTCATGTTATATTGGTTAAGTGTTACTCATTAACTTAAACCTACTCATTCGTCATGTCATGTTTATTAGCATAAATTCGTTCATTAATGCCTTAACCTCTCACATTAGAATTGTTTTTTGCGGTTGCTGGATGTGCCAGGCGGTTCCGGGCAGACTTCTACCGCAAACTTATTCTAACCTCGGGTTTTTCTTGGGCATGATGCACCAATCTCTCACATTAGACCTGTTGTTGTGGTTGCTGGATTGTGTCGAGCGGTTCCGGGCAGTCTTACACCACAACTCAGTCTAACCTCTGGTTAGGCATGTTCGTTTTTTTTATTTAATTTACATATTTTCCATTCATGTTTATATGTCATTATCCTTAAGTGTTATCATTCAAGTCGTGTCCCACTTACCATTTAAATCGTGTCCACAATTCTAGGTATACAAATTATACCATTTCATGCTACTAACCGTTTACATGATTTTGAACCAATCTATGCCAGTAGCATATAATTTAAATTTAGCATAGAACAACCTAAATTTAATTTAGCGTATAATTGTGAACTTGTATTTTAGTTGGATCCAATTATCATAGATCTAAACATATAAAACATGTAGATCTAAACATGTAAACATATATGAACACGGCTTGGCTTATGGATTTGTATATAACATATCATAAAAGAATCACCAAATTAATATACAACATGATAGGTACAATAGTCTCATAGGCATAGGTGATTTCAGATTAGTCACAAGGATAAACATAAATCAAATTTTTTTATCTTACAACTAGGCACAAATTCTAGTTTCAATTCATCACAAGTTGTGACTTTTAAATATGAATAATAACTATACTTACTTTGTAGTTATTCCAATAATCAAATTTATACATGATTGATTTACTCTCGTATTAACCCCGTTCTCTTTTTCCCATGATCTTTGTTCCGAACTCACCTAATTGTTCCAACTAAATTTGCATATCCTTTTAGTAATGTCTCAGGTTAATATATATCAAATTATTGGTATTCCCCATTCCAAGTATTTTATAGGTTATATAACAATTCCCCAATCACAAGTTTTTGCCCAAAATCTACCGTACAAGTTATTTCAATTTTCCCAAACATTCTTTCACCACTACAAGTATCATTCATACGCATGCCTTTCGGCGAGATCTGGACTAGGCTCGAAATTAGCCTAGTCTATAAATGAAAAGGAACGGGAAAGAGAACAGAATAGGCAAAAGTATAAACCACAAGATTTTAATTGAATTAAGTATTTTAATTATTTGGGGAATTGCTGATCGATCTGCATATAATTATTCATAAGGGTGATTTAAACCCACTTACCAGCATGCTTTCCAAAGACCTTTAGATCTGATCTGTTCTATCATTCATAGTTTTTCATTCCCGCTTTAACTCGATTTCCAAGCTTAATAATAATGAGCTTGTAATTAATTCTTTTTCTTCGAATAAGGAAGAGAGGAACTAAGAAGTAAATTGAATAGTAGATCGGATCAAGAGATTACCTTACTTGGTTAAGAGATCTAAAATCATAGATTCGTTGCGACTAAAAGAGAAAGAGGAATTGCAGAAGTAGAACCCCAAATCTTCGTGTTTGAATCCCTCTAATAGATTGAAGAGGAAAAATACTAGAGAAAACTATGTTGAAGCAGCACTTCGTCATTGTCGTCGAATTAGATGAATAAAACAATGAGTCTAGGGTCTATTATATAGCTGGTAGGTCAAGAATGGAGCTATAAATCTCTCCAGGAGCGCACAAACGAACAGAGCCCAGATCTATTTATGGGCGTCGACACCCTATAGGGGAGTCGACCCCTATATCGACCCCCCTTAAGATGGGTCGACACATCTGAGCGGGAAATTTCCCGCTCAGCCCAATTTTGACTGAATTCAAAACGGTTTGAATTTATTGGATGGTTATATATATATACACACATAATCTTACACGTATACAAACTTCTATTGCTTATAACTTTTTCATACGTTATCCGTTTTATGCAAACTTGGTGTCCATCTAAACCAGAATTTCAAGGCGGACGCAATGGTGATGTCTGTTTTACCTAATTCCTGATACTTGGATTAAGTACCTTTGTTTTATTATCCTTTTTGTTACATACAATGTTACCGTACAAATTTTCTTCTCTTCATCGTATGTATTAATTTAAACTGCACATCACCACCATATATATCCACATTTTTAATTATATTAAAAATGCGGGGTGTTATAGTATATGTTATGAGTCATGTTATATTTATCCCGTAGTACCCATAATTCTTTATTACCTTCTTATTTGTTTGGATAATGATGGAAAATTACCCAAGTTGATTTGAAACCCAGTATTTCAACCAACGTGTGTACTTATTATATTATCATATTGCTTTAGATATGATAATTGTGTTGGTATTGTATTGAGTTACATACAATACCTTTTTCTTTTAATCTATATGTGTACTTATTATATTATCATATTGCTTTACATATGATAATTGTGTTGGTATTGTATTGAGTTACATACAATATCGATGCTTGGGATCATGGCTTATTTGATGTGATGATTATGCTAAATTGTTCATTCATACGCCTCATGTTGACTTATACATGTGGCATCATTTATCTTTTGTTATCAAATTTTGATGTCCATAGATTCATACTTCACTCACACTAGAAATAGTCTGACCTGTGTGATTTGAATTTACAATCCTTGGGTCAGGTTGAGGATTGTTCGCAGGTTAGGTTGTGTGGACTATAGCAGCATTCTTATCTTTTTCCACGTTTCAGGGTTTTGGACTATGCAGCTTCGGACAATCATTAGCTAATATTATTATGGTATGTATGCTATTATGTATTTTGGGAAGTGATATTATGTATTATGGACTATGTACTCCGGACATCTTTATTATGATATGTATTATGTATTCTACTGTAGTCATTGTGCTACGCTTGATTCTATTATATCTTGTACTATGTAACTTGGGAAATTCTCTTGTACCGTTACTTTGAACTTAGACTGAGCACGAATGGTACGTTGAGAAGTTTTAAATTCTCGTGCTAGTGTTCGTTCAAATGAATGAGTACAGCTTTTAGCCCTATCGAGTTCCATTCTCCGTGCTTTCCGACAGTAATACTTAGTATTGCTCTTGGTTAGCATGGGTATAAGGGTCGGGCATTACAAAATGCCTTTTATCTTTTCAAATGTGGAATATTTCATCCAAAATCTATCTAAATCATTTATTATGATTTTACATAATTTATTCATATGCTTAATAATTTTATCAAGGCCATTATAGTCGGTTTCTAATATTGGCCACCGAACTGCATTAATAGCGACCTTTTCCAAAACTGATTTGGACATATTTTAAAATCTAACTTTCAAATTTAAATCTCATATATTCATTGGAAAGATCTATTTGATACGAACCCAAAGGTTCTGGATTTAGGAGAATCCGACGGTCGGATCTCTCGTTATGTCCATTTCAAGTTAATGGTTGAAATTCGCGAACGGTCGCTGCGCGATGCGTTCTATTCAAACCATTTAAATACATATAATATATATCGTTGATTTCTATTCAAAATGTATTTTATAAAACGTTATAAATTTGTTTTATAAACGATTTCACTTCCATTACAATTTAAATTAAAATTGAACCTCTTATATCTTTATAATCTCAAAATGATAATATTTCAAAACGTTAGTTTTTGAAATTCAGTCTTCTCAGTTTTCATTATAAAAATAAACAGAACTGAATAAAATCCGATCGAGCTAAAACATCTTTTGTATACTTAAATTGGCTTCATATTTTTATATTTTCGTGTCCATCCAAAATCAGACATTAAAATCAACTTTTCAATTCTCATTGAATATCACATTTAAAAAATATTCATGTTCATTCCAGATTGGAATAAAATCTCAACCAACATCCATATAAATAAAGTAATATGGATTAAATTCATCATAAACACCCAACAATAGTTGCAAACAACTATTAACATACAAAATGGCATCCAGTGTGCATTTTATTTTTATATAAGCTTCAATCAAATAATTGACGCTTACATAAAACTGTGAATCAATCGATTAACCGCAAATTCACACAAGGGAGATGTGTGAGTCAAATATCATCCCAAGATCCTTGTGCGGTTTTCAATCAACAACAACTAATTAATGAATCATCACTCGCATACAATGCACACACAATAGTCATAAATAAATAAATACTCAACTATCAAATGCCATTTATGGCGCCACATGTGTCCATACACGTCGTATGTCATGCAAGTGTCACATATTCATTCAACGCTTCTAATGCAAATGATTTGTGAATAGTTCAAGCGTTGAACTCCAAAAGGGGATAATATAACTATATGATACAATTTCTAACTTGCAACATAAAATGCATAACCATTCTAATATACTAATTTATGATAGAAGTTCACTTTTCATACAACTAAATAATAATTTAGTTAGAGCTCTCACCCATAAGCTAAACCAAACACCATGACACTTCTTATGTAGATTTTTCTTGTCGCGCACTCGTCGTTTGTCGTTCTCCGCACTCGAATTCACCTTTCTGGCTATAGAATTTGCATACGACCTCCAATCTTCACCAAACCTAATCACTAGCACAAAAACGTCATTCGAGACAACTTTTTCCTAGTGGACTTTCTTCCAAAAGTGCACCAATTCGCCAGAAATTGCAAATCTTCTCTCTAGGTCTGCGATCTTCAAATTCGTTTTCCGAGCTGCCCCAAACTCCAAAATTCGATTATGATACGACAAATTCATAGATAAAAACGAGATCTACAACTTTCGTATATGGGGCCTCGGCCAGAAATGCACGGATCAACGGGTATTAAGCAAAGAAGGACAGTGGGTTATTTGCAAATGGGAAATTTTGTGAAAAGTGAGATTTTTGTGAAGGTGGGGCCCACGGTCGGAGGGAGGGGCCTGACTGGTGGCACAGGGGGTCTGACGTGATTGGGGTGGTCGGTGGTGGCGGCGGAGTGGGTGGTTGGTGATTTAGAGTTAGGGTTTGTAGAGAAAAAGGAGGAGAGAGAGAAGAGAAGGAGAGAGAGAGGAGGAGGATGGGGAGGGGGCTGATCGGCGGTGGCGGTGGGGAGGAGGGTGGTTGCGGCAAAATGGGTGAGGGAGCTCACCATTAAAAGGAAAAGAAGAAGAAAGAAGAGGAGGAGAGAAATGAAGAAAGAAAAGGAGGAAAAGTGATTTTATCTCTTTCTCCATCTGATTACCCGACTGTTAATGATCTCTGTTTGTCACGTATTTCGAATACGAGATAATACACGTCAAGATGAGTCCAACTAATCAAGTTTCGTCGAATTCTGAGTTCGTTTGACCATCTGTTTAATTTCTCAAACAGACTCAAATAATGTTCAAAAAAACGCGATTTTAGAGTATCTTTTCTTCTTGTATGCCCAAACACTAACTCCAAAAAATATGGCATTTTGGATTTAATCATTATATGACGATACAAATCCAAAAAAAATGGAATCGAATTCTGAGATTGTCTCAATAATGTTTCTTAATAAACTGATCGCTTGTTTTTGAACAAAGGTTTTGCTTCGCACAGCCACATACTAAGTCCGTTTGATGCGAATTTTGAAACCCAATAATAATTTGTTATTATGAATCCAAAAAAAAATTATCTCCTCGAATTATGAGCTTCCTAGCAAAATTTCACTTTTTAAGGGCTAGGCATTGATTTAAAAATCGAATTTATACAATTTTCAAAAACAATGCTTATAAATCAATTTAATAATTTTACCGAGTTTGTTTTAAGTCAAATAAAATTTAAAAACTAGTTTTAAAATTATTGTCAAATTTTATTTAGCAAAAATAACCAATTTATATTCTCAAATTCATTAAAATAGCTTAAATTAAAATTTTAAATTGATTTTGAAAATATGGGTTGTTACAAAATCATTATATTATAAAATACAATGTCAGAAACACATCTATACAAGTCCATTCTAGGTCTGAATAAAATTGAAGGCACCTTATTCCTCTTCCAATAAAGGAGAGAATCCCTTACAAATCAAAAATTCCTCCAAATACGTTCGGACCACTGCTACAATACCGATGCAACCATCTCAAGCATGGAGTGACCCACTTGAGACATTTAGCTAGCAGTCCTTTCAATGCGAATTTTTTGTCTTTGAAGCCGTCTTTAATATCTTTATTTATTCCATGACGTCGTACTATTATTTGGAATGGTTTTGCCGGACCTAAATTCTAAATATCGATCTTTTCAAATTACAATCGCTATTTTAAAATTATATGGAAATACTTGATTCACTAAGTCTCTCTTTCATTTCGATTGGTTAATTAAAACCTTAATGTGGAAATTATTCATTTTTTAAATCCCTCTTTAGAACATATCTTTTTAAATCAACATAGTTAAAATCTTTATTTAAGATTCATTAGTTCTCCAATTCCTTTCCATTTCCAAAACAAGATCTTTAAGCATTTCTCCATTAGCTTTTTAAAAGATCTTAATCCATTTCGTAAACTTCTCTTTAAAACTTATCTTTTGAAATCAAAGAAAATCAAGCTTCAAAAATCTTAATAATCATTCGTTACTTTTTCCTAAGATTCTTTAACCCTTTATTCCTTTATTTTCCTTTTTAATCCCATCTCTAACACAAAATCGTTAAACACCATCTTCATTATCCTTTAGAAGATCTTAATCCTTTTTAAATATTCCCAAATCATAAATCAATCTTATTGGGTTAAAGAATGATGCCATTTAAGACACCATTCACAAAAAATCAGAAACCAATTGATATTAAATGTAAGATTTAAATAGAAATTATATCCGCTTATATTAAATATCAATTCTCGTAACCAACGAATACTATAAGTGGAATAACGATATAAATATCTTCCAAATTCCTCAAATAGTACATATCTATAAAACAAAATTCGGTACCAAATATTCGAGGATTATTTCTATCCAAATCCAATTTATTTAAATTGGAAAACTTTACCTTAATCAAAATATTTATTAAAACATATCCTTCTTTCTTTGAAAATCATCTCTAAATAAAAATCATTATTCTTTATTAGCCTCTTAAAGGATTTAACTCCATTTTTAAATTCCAAATAGTACTCGTCCTTGGGTTGAAGAATGATGTCATTTAAAACACCATTCACAACAAACCCAAAACCAATTTATATTGAATAAAGTTTACATCAGCTTGTATTTAATATTAATCCTCAAAATTAACTAAAATCAAAAGTGGAATAACAATAGGAATTACCTTTCAAATTCATCGAATAGTAAAATTTGAGCTACGAGTTCAAATATCAAATAACTAAAAATTTATTTTCATTTAGTTTTCAAAATCCAAAACTAATTTATATTGAGTATAAGAATTAAACAGAAATTGTATCATCCTATACTCAATATTAATTTCTGTATTCAACACATACTATAGGTGAAATAATATTATAATCACCTTTCAAATTCCATGAATAGTATATGACTCATCTATGGAATTTAATATCAATTATATAGAGGTTATTTCCATTTATCCCCAAATAAGCCTTTATTTGTTTAAATTTTTAAGTAACTTAATTTGATCAAAACCAATTTTTTTTAAGTGTCCAAAATTTCTAAAAACATCTTATCTATCATTTAAAAATGATTACTTAAGTCATAGATGGAAACAAATGAGTTTAAAACCTTTAAATAAACCACTATCGGAAAATGTTGTAAAAGTGTTACAATGGGCTCGTATTAACTAGTTTAGTCAAAACGACTTTTATATTATCCAAGACTTTACATTATCAATCAGAATCACTTTTAAATGATTTATAAATATTAAAAAAAAATCCATGTTTTACAAAATTTACCCAAGGGGTTCCCCTTCAGATACATGAATGAATGACATTACTGTCCTGGCTATGAAGACTGCTTCATAAGAGAGTGGCAAACCAATACTTGGAGCTCCTACAAATGTGTATTCTACGAAAAGCTTAAAGCTTGCAAATCTGAGCTGAAACAATGGAATAAGATTAGTCCTAAAGAAGATGCTTTGATTCAGGAGATAGAACAAAAAGTTTAGGAGTTAGAAACTACAGTTGATAATAATCCTAAGAATATAATTTTGTTTGAAGAAATGATGCATGTTAAACTTCATTTTTCCATTCAGCAAAGGATTAGATTTTGGGGACTGAAACAAAAAGCAAAAGTACTGTGGCTCTAACAGGGTGTCACCAACTCAAAAATAAATTATTCGAAAATAAAATTCGGAAAATATCAAAATAATGTTAGAGTATTATTAACAGCAGCATGTGAAATTTTATACAAACCAGAGGAGATTGAACACCAGGCTATATTTTATTTCACTTCTCTATTCAATGGTAATCCTACTGTTTCTCTACATGCTTTTAATTCCAGAACCACAATCAATGAGCTAGGTAAGGCTTTACTTCTATAGCCTATTACTTTAGCTGAAGTGAAGGAAGCAGTATTCTCAGTTCATGATGATTCTAGCCCTAACTTGGATAGTTTAAATGCAAAATTCAGGAAAACCCATTGGGATCAAATCAAAAAAGAGTTGTTATTGGCAGTGCAAGATATATTCCAAAGTGGGAAACTGACTAAAGGAAGTAACCATACCTTTGTCACATTGATTCCAAAGATTGAGAGACCTACAAATATAACTTATTACAGACCTATATCATGTTGCAACATGTTTTATAAGATGTTTAGTAAGATTATGTGTAATAGAATGAAACCATTTTTTCCCTACTTTATATAAGATAATCAGTGTGCTTTTATAACTGGTCGATATATAGGTGACAGTATCTTACTAGCACATGACTTACTTCGAGATTTTAAAAGGACTGGAGTTAAAAAAAATGAGTTTAGGTATATGTACATAAGGCCTATAACATGATAAATAGGGAATTTATTTGTCATATTATGAATTTGATGGGTTTCCCTACTCATTTTACAAATCTAATCTATGAATGTATATCGACTGCATCCTTTTCTATTCTATTTCTAGGCATACCTAAGGGCTTTATGACTTTGAACCAAGGGACCAGACAGGAAGACCCTTTGATCCAATATTTGTTTTGTATTACAACAGAGTATTTTAGTTTTGCCTCAACAAAGTGGTAGTATCTCAGCAGTTTCATCCTGTTCATAATTTCCAGCCTCAGATCAGCCATCTTCTTTACACAAATGATTTATTAATATTTGGAAAAAGCACTAAACTTTTGGTCTCCATATTGAAGTTAGTGTTTCATCAACTTAGTGAGTTCTCTGGCCTTAATGTATATGCTCTTAAAACAAAGATCTATTTCAGTGAGAATGCAAGTAATGTTCAAGACATTATTGACATCTTGGGCTTCGAAATGGGTCATCTCCCTATAAAGTATCTTGGTGTCCCTTTATCTTCTACCTATTTGCACTATTCATATTGCACATCCCTTCTGCATAAGGTGCAATCTAAACAAAGGGGTTAAACGTTAATTTCTTAAGTTTTGTTGGTCGTGAAGAATTAATTCACACAGTTATTACCCCTATGGTTTTATATTGGTTGTTTATGTACCAGCTTCTAGAGTACACTATTGACAAGTTAAATACACTCAATGCCGACTTCTTCTAGGGTGACTCTCACCACAAAATTTTTAGACCAAAAAGTGGTTCTAACACCCAATTAAATGATAATTCCAAAATAAAATGAAATAAAAAGCAATAAGAACACAAGATTTATAGTGGTCATGCGTTAATAAGCCTACGTCCACTTTAAACTTCTTTGATTGATGAATTGGTTACAAATACAATGATAATAGCCACTCAATCTCACTAGTATAACCAATAATCACTCTAAATTCGTAGAATTGTACTAAAGGAGTTTGGGTACAATCTGATATAAACAGAGGAATATAATTGGTGATGATACTTGAGTGGATAGAGAGCCAAAAGATCCCTCAAAATGAAGTGTTGTGGTGTTTTTATAGGCATAAAGCATGGTCGGGTCGGATGCCACGTGGGTCCCATCCCGTAAATCTCGGGTTTGGATGCACCATGATAAAGACATCACATTAGCGACGCGGATAATTGGGTTGTAACTGCCCCGGATTTGTAGGAACGTGTTGTGTAACTGCCTCTGGGCAGCAGTTATGGGGTCGGATCGGTGGGAGGAATACAAAACCGGACCAGTATAGGTGTAGGATTATTTTACTTCATGCTTTCATGGGATCGAATAAACATCTTCCGACCCGACCCGCTTTTGTTTGCTGGAGTTGAGTTGTTGGTTTGCATGCATAAGACGGGTTCGGTCTGAACCGATCTGGTTTCCTGTCTACCTCATTTTCCTGTTCTTGAGTACATCCATTAATTAATCACTTAGCTTTGTATGGCATGGTCATATAATAGGCTAACATTTTCCTTCTCGAAGTACGTTTTCATTGGAGATGATGCGTGCTTCGAAATAGTCAACTTATTTGTTCTTGAATCAGTGTTAATCAGCAGTCATGTTTTTTTGGTAGAGTCGTGACGCTTTATGAAGTCGCGTCTTTTGGTATCTGCAAGGCCTATAAATACATCATGGGATTAGGAATTATTTTTGTTGTTTCCAATAACTTCGAGACTTCACTTAAGGTCTAAGTGATTTCTTCAGGTAATCATTTCGATGTATATATGTGGGTTTTAACATTTTCTTCCGAATTTCTTTATTCCTCTTTTATGTGTCAAGTCATGTCATTGAATTAGTAATCATGTTTCAGATCGATTTACTCTGACCAGTTTCGCACTGGTCCACCACCACATTACTGAGCTGAAAGGCCTTGAATTTGCTTTTTGATCGGGTCGAGTTTGATGGTCAAGTCCACTAGAACATGAAGGGTTTTCTCATCTCACGTATATAAGTTGGTGTCCCTTCCTCATTTCTTCACTTTCACTATCGCGTCTTAACCGTCATTCTCCAGTAAATTCTACTTTCAAAACTTCCAAAAATCCACCTAATTTTCAAATCAAATTTGTAGGTGGGTGTAGCATCTTATTTTCTTCGATCTTATCACTGATTTCGTGTGAATAGTGCTTAAAGTTTGCATCAATTTGGGTTGTTTTTTCTTCGTCCATGTTAGAGTCGACGTCTGATCTTTTGTTCTCACCGCCATTGTCGTTGGTGACTCTGCCGTTGCCTTAAAGCGTTGACGTTGACGATCTGAGGTCGGCGCTATGAATATCGATTCATAAATATGTCCAGTTTAGGTGAAGGAAGAATGATGTATGTAGGACTTTTGGTGAAATGAAGAAGATGGTTGGAGGATTAGGAACGGTTCGGGTCGGTGCAAGTGGTGTTAAAAGAATACTATGAGAATGCTTGAGCACCAGAGTTGGTTACAGTGACTTGAATCAGTTCGACATAACTTTCTACAAAATGCCAACCCGATCCGACGCTTCTCCACTCATTGCTTCGAACTGAACTGCTGTTGTACCCTTCCTAATTTCGATTCGACCCGACGTATTGATCCAAAGATTTCTGAACCGACCTGGCACTTTCAACATGGGATATATGCACATCCTTATTTTAACTGAACTTGGTCAAAATTAATAATCTAATGATGCAGATTCTCCTCATAATCTTGCCTAAAACTTAATTAAAACTAGACATGGTTTGCAAACTCATGGACAGTTAGGATAGAGCCTTCTAAATTAGACATTCTCGAATTGAATTAACAAATGAATATTTAACCTTCCTTTATACCACATTCAATCCTGATTATTTTATATTTTCTGATTTCAGCACTGCACACACTAGCATAGATTAGCACATATACACACACGTGGGGCACAGGAAACTACATTTTAATTTCTGTCATCTCTTGGATAGTACAACAATCATGTCTGGAAGACGTTCAACTAGATTGGCCGAGAAGACTGAAACTTTGGTGCCATCCGAAAATCCCAACCTCGAAGATGTCTCATCTACTTCGGACTCAACATGGGACAGTGTAGGCTCGGACTACGAGATAGAAATTCACAAGAGTGCAGAATCCTCTGGAAGCGAAGTTTCTATGGATGAAGAAGAGGAAGGAGGAGTGGGAGACAATCGTGCTCCCGAAGAATTTGATAATGCAACTATCTTAGGAGCACCTATAGACTCAGTTAAGTCGACGATTGATGATCCCAAGCTTAGGCACCTGTAACACCCCATAATTTTAACAACATTAAAGATGATAAACTAAAGAATAATTAATTTAATATCCAGAAAAAAGTGAAACGGAACGTGCCATTGCGTTCATCTCGGAATTCTGGTCAAAACAGACACCTGGTATGCGTAAAACGGACACTGTATGAAGAAGTTATTAAGGTTTAAAGTTTGTATACGCATAAGGAGAATATATATATGAATAAAATATATCTAGAAAATTCAAAATAGTTCAAAATTCAGAAAATTGGGGGAGCGGGAAAATCCACGCCCAAGGGTGTCGACCCCATCAAGGGGATGTCGACCGATGGGTATACCCCATAAGGGGGGGGGTCGACTCCCCTACGGCAGATCTGGGCAGAATAGGGTTTCTCCTGATGGCTATTTATATGGCCTCATTTCTCTTGTTTCTCCACACCAAAAATAATGGAGAACTAGATGCTGCCTCTGCCCAGATTAAACCAAGTTTTTTCTTCTTCAGCAATCAACTATAGTTTAGAGATATGTGATTCAACATCAGCAATTCTTTCTTCTATTTTCCTAGATCCAGTCACAGTGAGTCTATGTTAATTTTAGATCTAAATATTAAAAAAAGCAAATCTTGACATGACTATAACTTGGATCTATGCCTATGACTATTTGAATCATATCAGATCTGCTATAACCTGTTTGTCTAAGTTATTCTGACATGACTATGAACTAGATCTGAACCTATACCTATTTATCATGTCAGATCTGCCATTGTTTGTAGATCTAGTTGATTGTTTAGATCACCTCATGCCTGTTCCTATTACGTTTTTGGCTTAATCAGATCTGTTATTAGTTATATATCTAATTCATTGTTTAGATCTCATCATGCTTGTTTATGATGTCCCTATTATGTTTGAATCAGTTCTATTGTCACATGTTCATCAGATCTGCTCCTATATGCTTATCTTGTCACTATGCCACCATATGTTTATGCCTATTTCTGCCATTATATGTCGATCTTGTTAGTATGATCATTTATGTCAGCTTCCCTTCATCTTTTTCCCTTTTATTTTATAGCCAGGCTACCTTCGAGCCTAGGCATGCCGTTGAAATATGCGAACGCGTTAAATTGGGAACGAGGGGAAAACGGTAAAATTGGGGCATAGCTTGTAATTGTAAACTTGGGCATAACTTGAATGAAATATATGAATGTTAATTTGGGGCATAAATCAAATTGTGATTAAAGGCCATAATTTGGGCATATGGTTCATTATGAACATAACTTGGGAAAGGGGCATGAAAACATAAAACGACATAGGAATAATTGGTTAATAATTGAAATGCCTAGAATCGCAATAATTAGAAACTGTAACCGCGCTTAGACACGAGGTTAGATTACATTTGTGGTGGAAGTTTGCTCGGAACCACCCGGCATATCCAGTGACCACAAGTGGTGAATCTAATGTGAGGGGTCTAAGTGCATGAACACGAGACGTGCTAAGACACAAGGTTAAGCCCGGCTTGTGGAAGAAGTCTGCCTGGAACTGACCGACATATCCAGCATCCACAAGTGGTAGGATTGATGTGGGAGGTCTAACACATTATAACCATAAATGAATATGGTAATGAATTGGAAATACTTAATCTAGTTGAATCCATAGCGATTGTATGAACATATAACTTGAGTAGGGGTTAAGTAAGCTTGTTTGAAACGGTGGGTAGCACTACACCAAAACAACATATTTGACATACTAGGATATGAAAATTCAATACGGCTTAAAGCCTTATCAAATTTGATATGGCTCATAGACATATCAAATTTCATTTGCTACAACTGAACTAATATGCACCTTCCCCAACCTTTTAGATCTAACCGTAGATCGTTAAAACTTCGGATTGGTTCATATGACACACTTTTGAGCCGTATTAAATTTCCTTGTCTGTTCTCTTTTTTTCTATTTGCCTTCTCCATTTCACTTTCCCATTTCGGTCGAGAAAAAAATTCCCAAATAAAAAAATTGTGTCTCCAAAGGAATTAGGGTTCTCCCCCAAATCAAATCGCGATTAGAAAAGCTTCTCTGGAATTCGAAGCAAACCGATGGCTTCCTCCTTTGTATCAATGGTGGCAGCCTCCCTAAGGTTTCTTTGGAATCGGGTTCTTCAATAATTTGTTTCATCGAATTAAAGCTCCACTGATTTCCGATTTGAGATGTTGATTACTCTCTGAAAAATCGCATGTGATTTTCTCCCTTGTTCTCTTTTATTTATGCTCGATTTTTCGATTGGATTTTCTATGTATTGCCAATGATGAAACTATGTGTTTTTATAGGGTAATCTGATATAGGGAATACTAAAGAAATAATTTCTAAATCAAATGTTTCTATAGGTAATCTAATCTATGTAAACCATGATGTATGTGAAACCATTTATTCGAAAGTGTGTTGTGTAGACATTCTGGATAAATGCTACTGTTTTATTTTGCTACTACCATATGAATCAGCTTTTATAAGAACAGTGACAGTACCATTGTCCCTAACAAATTTGTTAGATTATATAACATTCAGACAATTTGCTACATAATTATTTTGCGTTATATGCTTAGCTATATCTGAGACAAAGTGCATTTCAGTTGCAAAATTTTTACACTAAAAGCAGAAAAATACAATATTTTATTGAACATCCACACTTGATCGGTATTTAGATATCGACTTTATAATATGTATTTTGTTGATGAGAATATTAATCCTGATATTATTATTTTTTTGGTATCCTATATCACTATTAGACTGATATGTTAGTCGATGCCAATATTAATTATTTGGTATGGAAGTAACCTTAATTTAATCTGTTTAAACAGGACTACTCAGCTTAATCTATCCCAGTCGAAATGTTAGCTTTAATGGCCACCACAAACTTTTGGTATATTTTCTTGGCACCATGATGGGAATGTAATCCTCAAGCTGCAATTCATTTTACATATAATTTTAATTCATAATCAGACTACAATGAATATCTAAAACCAAACAAAGTTTATTGTATTTATTTAATTTTTATGTTTTATTTATATAATCAGCATTCAAGCTTTATATTTTAAAATTACATAGACGTATAATACTTGGGATCTTTCCATCTTTAAAACATTGGTTCAGCCTTTGATGTTTTGTGAAGTTTTTCATTGTTCTGACAAAGTTCTCACAAGGCATGACCCATTTAATCAATTTTTTAACACCTTGCTGGCTTGGGCACTCTCCGTGAATTTAATGTCAAGAACCCTTGTACTTTTAGCCATTAACAAATAAATTTAACACCTCCTACAACCTTACACTGTTCTGTTGTCATCTCAATGCCTTGACCCGACGAGCTGCTATTCACGGATAAAATCAGTCTGTTTTTCAAAAAACTTTTATTTTTTTGGTTTCCTCGCATTTCTCTAGGCTTAAATATGCTTATGTGGTGTATATCAACCTGAGTTTGATGTAATATATTTACAGCCAGGAGATGTTTAACAAGTGGCAAGGTCAGAGATGGTGAGCAGAAAACTATGACAAAGTTATGGAGCTCTACAACGTTCAAAAATTAAATCGACAGTCTGCACCTCTCCCAATTCCTCTCAGATCTGAAGATGAGGTAAAATTGTCTTAATTAATTGCTGTAAATTTACACAGTCTAACTTTGAAGTCCATCGAACAAGTTCTATATCGACCTCTACAATATTTACTATTATCATGCATTTTGTGGCGAAAGCTTAAGAGCTTGCTGTTCGGAACAGCAAGCCATTGCTATTCGGAGCTGCAATTGCTTGTTGTTTCGAACAACAAGCTCTTAGGCTTGCTATTTTGGAATAGTAATGGCTTGCTTTTCTGAAACAGCAAGCCTAAGAGCCTGCTGTTCGAAGCTGCAATTACTTGTTGTTTCGAACAGCAAGCTCTTAGGCTTGCTGTTTCGGAACAGCAAGCCATTGATGTTCCGAACAACATCTAGTAGACGGTTAATTCCTATATTTTTGATATGCACTAAATTTTCGTGTGTCATGTGAAATTCAAATTAGATGGTTAATTCCTATATTTTTGATTAATCAGTCGCAGCCCAAATCTTACATCTCCATATATAATAGTAATAATAAAAAAAACAATGTTGATGAAATCGAAACTGAAAATCACCAAAATACTTATAACTCCACTTTCATTTATTACTTTGTACTAAAAGTATCTTCAATGGCCTCTTTATTCAAGCTTTTAATTTCGCATAAAGAAAGAAGCACCACCTAACACAAAAAATTACATGTAATATTTACTGTAATATTCAAGGATAGATTTAGAATCTTGAATTGGTCCAGATGGGTATTTAATATCGCCTAAAATCAAACGCCTGTAGTGGTTCTTTTCTAATATTAAATGAAGATTAATTATAAGGTGCACCTATAAAATAAACATTCGACCGTCGGTGATTATCTTTAATATTCAAGTGCTAATATTACACCCTGAATTGGCTGAAGTTGTTCTAAAATGTTAATTGCAAGAGACTCTTTGAAGGGAGGGGGTAGGTGCATAGATTAATGGAAAGACAAAATATATTTTATTCTTCTGTTTAGTGTATATATTTGGGTGAATGTTAGTTCCAAATTTTATTTCTTACTTAATAGTTATTTGTGTGTTATAGCTTGTAATAATATCTTATGTAGCACTATATTTTATTTCTTACTTAATAGAAGATGTCAAAAGAAGACGAGGATACATCATCATCTAAGGTACACACCAAATCTCCTATTATCAAATAGGTTAGTGTTATACGTTAATATTTCATTTCTTATATGATATAAGTCATTCAAAAAAGTTGGATATACCATCCATTGGTTGTACCAAATCTCTCCTATTACTAAGGTGGATGGCTTTTTTCTAGACTTATAAATGAAATGTTATGACTGTTGTCTAACCAGCATTCTGTACTTGATTGGCAAAAAAAATCTCCATGCAAATAGGAAACTTTCCTTACTGTAATTGTTTTTAAATGTTAAAAGCTGTGAGCAATCAGTTTCAGATGTAATAGTTGACAACAAACTTCAGCGTCCTGGTAATGCTTCTGAGGACTAAAGTATACCTCAAACGCTTCTGCTCACCCTCTTCAATATTCTCTGTATTTAAATAAATGGATTATTAAGGTATCGCGCCTGAGTTTGCAAACTCGGTTCGATCTGAGTTTGCAAACTCGGTTCGATCGGAGTTTGCAAACTCGGTTCGATACGGAGTTTGCAAACTCGGTTCGATACCGAGTTTGCAAATTCGGTTCGATCTGAGTTTGCAAACTTAGTTCGATCTGAGTTTTCCAACTAAGTTCAAAAATAAGTTTGCAAACTCGGTTCGATCTGAGTTTACAAACTCAGTCTGATACTGAGTTTGCAAACTTAGTTCGATCTGAGTTTGCGAACTGAGTTCGAAACTGAGTTTGCATGAACTGAGTTTGCAAACTCGGTTCGATCTGAGTTTGCATGAGTTTCAAACTCGGTTCGATCTGAGTTTGCATGAGTTTACAAACTCGGTTCGATATGAGTTTGCAAACTCAGTTCGATCTGAGTTTGCAAACTCAGTTCGAAACTGAGTTTGCATGAACTGAGTTTGCGAACTCAGTATCGAACTGAATTTGCATACTCAGTATGAAACTCATCATGCCATATGTAGATGTTATTTCCTTCATGTGCATGTCACTGGTTGTATACATGAGCAAATGAACCTGCCACATGTTCCATGTAGAACCTTTTTTCTCTGTGTACACTGCCTTGTTTTGCATTTGTGTCTTGACCAAAAAAATGTTACTTTTCTCAGGCCTATTGCATGTATATGCCACTTGTATTTGCTCCAATATTCATTGCTCATGTTTGATTCTTATTATGTTCTGTTTGTTGTTGATTTGTCCATAATTCATTAAAGCTAAAATGGTTAATATTGGGAAGAATGGAAAGGGTATGCATGTACCAGTACTTAATTTTGTAATTATGTTTTGTATTAGAATAAAATGCAATGTAATACACACAATGTAATTGTAACAATGTAATAGTGAATGACAGAATTTTAATGTATTAAATTTTCTTTCATATTTTGTTAAATGTATTTAATTATAGGACAATGTTTTTTTTTTTTGAATTAGATAATGTTATGAGCCATATCAATCCAAGGGATTGATACAGCTCAAAGCCATATCAAATCCATTGATTGACACGGCTTTGAGCCGTATCAATTCATGCATTTGATACGGCTTTGAGCCGTATCAATCACTTAGATTTGATACGGCTTAAGGCCGTATCAAATAACAAAGACGCCATTTTTTGATACGGCCTAAAGCACTGCCAAATCGATTTTGATACGGTTCAGAGCACTGCTTAATTGGCATTTCTGGTGTAGTGTGGGTTAAGTAGATCTTGGGTGGGTGGGTAATATTTACATAAATAGGCCCACAAACTTAACCTATGGGGTTATGCAATCTTTTACTCTTGTATGAAATAACCTATGGAAAACCTAGCGGGGATGCAAGCGTAAGGGGAAGCTTGTATCATCTTGTGTGTGGGACCCTTTCAGTCAGTAACCCATATATAGGTATCGAAAGAGTACTCCGAACTAGGTCGGAGTCAGGGCACACTTATTGGGCTGATTGTAAGAGATCCAAACGTGGGGGACGATGTGGGCGGCACATTCCGACGGGGTCATGTGCGTGCATGGATCCGGCAGACGAGGTTTAAACGCCGTGACACATGTAGATATGGTTGTGCACATCCTGAAAACGAAGGGTTGCCACTTTACGGAATGATAAACCCTACTGTGGGGCTAGCACAAGGTATCTACGGAGTAGGGAGCTGATCGATTAGGGTAGTAATTAGGGTACCTCTAGACTTCGGTATGTTGGGGAGCCCATTAATACCCCTTAGGGGTAACCCCGGTATGTTGGGCTGTTTGTTGATTGTATGGAGTGAAAACCTCTCATTGGAAGTACCCCTAAGTCTACCATCTTATACTTGATGGGGATCATCTTGTTAATAAGACACTAGTATTGGTGTAGAGAAATCATTAGAGAAGCGTAGTATACTCTATCATGTTTGTCTTGTTTACCTTGTCATACCTGCCTTATATGATGTTATCTCTCTTATCAACTTTATATGCCTGTCATGATACTTTTACTTTTTTATATGCTAAAAGTAACTGGACTCGCCAGACTCTATGTCTAACCTATTTTGTTTCTTTTTCTTTCTCTCTCCCCCTCCCCTCCCCCCTTTGGTTCTCATGGTGGGAATACTCAAGCTTGATCATGATTCTTCTTTCATTCTACTTGGAGCTGCTTAGATGTATTGCTCGAGCTCTTATCTTTTCTACTATGGCTATGTTTTAGTTGTGGAATTATGCTTCTTTTATTATTGTACTCTGATGTTTTAAGTAGAAGACAGAAATTTTAAGATAATATACTGGGTTTATGTAATTTTAGACTTATGATCTTTTGAACCACCATGTTGTGCTTTATGATTAATAAAGTTTTAAATTACGCTGCTATTTTATATCTATCTTGTAATGTTTCTGTTTCCGTTTACCTATAATGCTTCACAAAACTTAATGCATTCTCTTAATGAGTGACATTAACGGGCATCAGTTGTCACACTTGGTATCAGAGCTGAAGGTTACCGGATCGGATAAAAGTTTTTGAAAATTATTTTCAAAAAGGTTTTAAAAGAATGCACTTTCAAAAGAAAAGTCTATTTTGAAAAAAAAAATCCCCAAAGTTATATGTAACATCTTTCGATTCTTTATTTGAATCCCTTTTCCTTTTCTTTTTAGCATGTCTGGGGAACCTAATATTCCTGAGGGCATTACAATACCAGGTTGGTTCCGTCGGTATCTTGAGGCCACGGCACCTGCCGGTGGTCAAGCAGACGTTCCTCCCCTAGTTGCACCCGTCGTTCCTCCTCCTCCTCCACATGCAGATAATTTCTCTAAGATCTACAAAGATTTCTGTGCTATAGGAGGAAAGCCATTCCATGGAACAGAGACGTTCGTAAAGGCAAGGAATTGGCTCAAAGAGACGGAGGATCTATTTGGAATTTTTGAAGTGGACGATTGTAGGAAGATTCAGTTAGCCACCTGGCTACTGAAAGATGAAGCTTCGTTCTGGTGGGAAGTGATGCAAGCAGGGCGTCAAGTGGAGACTTGGGATGATTTTCGGCAAAGGTTTGAAATGAAGTTTCTTTCTCAAGCTGAGACAAGCATGCAAATGGAAAGGTTTCTGGCACTCGAGCAAGGATGCATGACTGTCAAAGAATATGTCAACAAATTCAACCAGCTAGCGAGATTTGTGTTGGAGCTAGTAGATACTCCGCATAAGAAAGCTTTGCGGTTTGCTAGAGGACTGAATGAACCCCTTCATGGGTTAGCTATGTCTCATATTCCAATGGGAGCAACTTTTGAAAGGATCGTTGATATGGCCTTGATGCATGAGGAAGATAAAGCTGAAAAGAAAGAAGTTAAGGTTGAGGAAACACAAAATAAGAAAGTATGGCCCAAGAAGGGACAAGGGAAACAACAACAAAAGAAAGGCGGAAGAATGACAAGGCTAAGGATAAGAGGAAGTGCCATAATTGCGTATGCGAGGGTCATTTGATCAAGGACTGCAAAAGAAGGAAGAACGTTTGCTTCAGTTATAGAGACGTCGGACACTTTTCTAAGGAGTGCCCGAAGAAGCAAGGACAAGGTCAAAAGGCAGGAGCTTCTGAAGCGCAAGTGCATGCTCTCGCTATCAGTGCTCCAGATCGAGTTAGGAAAGTTTCGGTGGAAGGTTTGATTTCTCTTTCCAATCATCCTATTAGAACACCTTTTGAATCTGGCGCTTCACATTCATTTATATCTGATTCTGTGGTTGAGTTTCTACACTTTACTACTAGTATGGTGGTGGATCCCACTGTTGTCTCAAACCCCATTGGTGGTTCAGCTCATTTGTCCATGATTTGTCGGGGTTTGAGAATATCTATGTTAGGCATCAAGTTTGAGTGCGACGCATATATGCTCGGTTTTATAGGCTACAGTTTGATTCTAGGTATGGATTGGCTAGCCATGTATGGTGTCATTCTGGATTGTGAGAGGAGGGTCATTAGATTTTTGACTTGCCACAGGAGGACCCTCAAGATTTCTTGTAACCCTAAGGGGTCTGTCATGCTTAGTTTCCTAGAGTCTCTTGATGCATCTACCAATGATCTGCAATCTGTGCCAGTAGTCCGTGAGTATTCTGATGCTTTTGAGGAGGTTTATGGCTTACCTCCGAGGGGCGATATCGATTTTCATATATACTTGGTAGACAATGCAATGCTAGTTGCATTACCTATGCGCTATATGGCTCCAAGACAAAGGAGGGAGCTCAGCAAGCAAGTAGGGGAGCTACTTGAGAAAGGGTTTATTAGGTGAAGCATACTTGAATGGGATGCTCCGGTGGTATTCGCAACTAAGACGGATGGTTTACTTCGCTTATGTGTAGACTACAGAGAATTGAATAAACTCACAAAGAAGAACAAGCACCCACTCCCAAGGATAGTTGATCTGTTTGACCATCTTGTTGGTGCATCAGTATTCTCTCAGTTAGACTTGGCCACGGAGATTCATCAGTTGAGGGTGGCCGAGGACAGTATAGACAAGACCGCTTTTAGGACTACATATGGCTTCTTTGAATTGCGTGTTATGCCTTTTGGGTTGATGAATGCACCCGCCTATTTTGTTGATCTGATGAGTAGGGTGTTTCGGGAGTTTCTAAATAAGTTCGTCGTGGTCTTTGTTGATTATATCTTGATCTTCTAAAAGATCGAGGAAGAACATGCCCAACATTTGAGAGAAGTTTTGAAAAATCTGCGTACGCATCAGCTTAAGACGAAATTCTCCAAATGCCATTTTTGGAGAAAAAAGGTGAGATTTCTAGTGCATGTGGTCTCTAAAGATGGGATAACAGTAGATCCCGCAAAGGTAGTTATAGTTCAAGATTGGCAAATTCCAAAGAATGCAACGGAGGTGAGAATTTTTCTTGGATTGGCAGGATATTATAGGAAGTTCATTAAGGACTTCGCAAAGATATCAGCTCCTCTCTAGGCTGACGAAGAAGAATCTGACATTTTCATGGGATATATATTGTGATGTTGCTTTCCAGCGATTGAAGAGGGCTCTGACAACAGCCTCACTCTTGACCTTGCCCGATGGGAACAAAGTGTTCACAGTATACACTGATGTGTGTGGTACAGGGGTTGGAGCAGTTTTGATGCAAGAAGGAATGGTAGTATGTTATAGAGGTAGACAGCTAAGAGTTTACGAGAAGAACTACCCTACCATGAATTAGAGCTAGCTGCCATAGTATTCGCGCTTAAGACGTGGCGCCATTATTTGCTTGGAGAGAAGTTCGAGTTGTACACCGATCATAAATCTCTCAAGTACTTGTTCTAGCAGAAGTATCTTAATTTAAGGCAACAAAGGTGGATGGAGTTCCTAGCATCTTATGACTTCGAGATTGCTTGTAACCATGGCAAGGGTAATGTGGTGGCAGACGCACTGAGTAGGCAAAGAATGGCCTAAGACCCTCCACCGAGTTTTTTCCTGGATTATTTGCATCACTGGAGGTGCAACCTACTCTTATGGATCAGATAGGAGCTTCCCAGCGAGAGGTGTAACGGCCCGAAAATCCGTACCAATTTGAGCTGACTAATAGCCTACACATTCAACTCAAAGTGCACGAAAGTTCAGATCATTAATAGAAAGAAATTAGAGGATGAGATAGAAAAGATAGAACTAATAGAATAGAAGAAGTAGAACATCAGAATCAGAGTAAACACGAAACTCACAGCGGAACGAATAAATTTTTATTATTACATAACTTTGAAATACAAAATCTGAATTTGTATACACATACCATATCAGAGTCTAACTCATATACATCATAGCGGAAATAATCTTTAAATAACTAAAGGTGAACCCTTCTGCTTTGAGCTCCTCCAAGTGTATCTGTAAAAGCTTGAAACACTTGTCTGCCCGTACAAATTTGGGCACCCAAGAGTTTAGGGAAAAACAAACAAAATAAACTCTGGGTTAGTCATGGGACTGGTGTGAGTAAATTCCAACCATACTGTTTAACTTTGAAAATCCTTTTCAAAACAAGAAGATAATAGTAAGACCAGCCCATACATAAACATGGACGGTTTTTACCTTACTATAACCCAACATATTTTTATATCAAACTTCAGTGATATTATAATAATGTCTAATCAAATAAATAACCAAATAGCAGAACGCTTGCATCTCACGCTCCACACATATATATAGTATAAAATCATAAACCACAGGTCGCTTATTGGAGATTGGATTCCAACAGACAAGGTATGGGAGCACCTTCTGATCAGTGTACTCTAGAGAGTATATACTGGGGTTCAACAAGAACGTCTTGCAACCCGGCCACACATGACCGACCACTCATTTAGCTTGAGTGTATCGAGTATATTGCCACCCATGGTTGTTGGCCATCCAACCATAATCCGAAGATACAGAATCGAAAAGAAGTATAAATATGAATTTTCTCTAGATCGGTGGCAATACACCCTGCTTGGGGATGACCCAACTAGCCATGCTGCCTAGCCCAACTTTTGTTACTTCCTGGTTGTGAGGCTAGAGGCTACGTCTATCTTCAGAACATCTGATCACCATTCACTTTGAATGCCACATCATCAAATCCGTACTCACATATTGATTACACAAATGCACACTGGGTGTAGAATAAAGAGAAGTTACCTTCTCCCCACCAACTTGGTATATTCGTAAAAATCAACGGCGTGACCATTGGAAATACTATGTCAGACACTCATCCATACAAGTTGTCCTGGGACTGGACAAACAGAAAGAACCATTTCTGGAACTGGACGACCCATGCATTTCACTCCATCTTCAATTGTCTTCAGCATAATATAATTTGTAGCGCTTATGCCTATACGGAGTGGTTTCCGGATAATATATCCAACCGATCTCTCCGTATTGACAACGATGGTCAAAATACTTCGATAGTCGGTTATTTAACTATCAAAGTAAAAACAAACATTCATTCAAATGAACAACTAAACATCACACAACCACGGGCACTTTTATTTAACATTCGTATTTATTATTCGAATTCTCATATCTTACTAAATATATCTCAAACCCTGTTTAGCCCTTTCACACTTCTTGGAAAACATTTATGGTTATTATAAACTCTTATTCTCTTATGTTCCAGAAAATATACGTTATTAACGTTCAAAACATTTCCATTCTTTTCACGTTCTTTATTTTCTACACTTGGATAATATACCCTAACTATATTGGAAAAGTATTTCAAATTTCATTTAAACATTTTAAGCTGCCAAGCGTTCACTTTAAAACATTATTCACTTTAAATGTGAATATCATTTCTATTATAGAAATTTGAACACCTTTATCAAATAATTCATTATTCTAAGTAATAAACACTGTTACTTGTTTACTGAAATCTCTTTCATATTTATATTCCCATTATACTTTATAAACTCGGTTTCTAGGTCAACTTCTTGTTAAATCAATATTAAGTTTATAACTAAATATTGATTACATATAATTTATTTGTCTAAACCAAATACTAACTACCCTATCAGATTTTAATTCCTAAAACAATTTACTTTAATACATTTGACATCGTCGAATTTTAGTTCTAATCCCTAATAATGTTAGTTAGTTCTAATCATATTTCGGACATCGAAATGATGTCATCGTTTTCTGAAACGATTCTCCAGTTTCTCTTCTAAACCTATGCTTATATTTCTTTGGATAAACACCGTTTACTTATTACTTTAGAATAAGTTGATTTCAAACCAAACTGTTTGCATTCCCTAGGGAGTAGTGCTATATAAAAATCACGTTAATGTTTGGTTAACAACGTTAATTTATCGTTACAGTTCAAAACTTGTCATACGCTGTAATATTCTCCTTTATAACTAATCTCGACATAACAGTCACGCTTAAGCCTAGTCAACAACGTTATGTTATTGCTATAGTTCTAAGACTTGCTATACGCTGCCATATTTCCTTTTATACTAATATCAACATCTTTTTCAGTCACAAACTGATATCGTTCCTCGATAATAGTGAAGCCGTTCAAGTTGAGGTATTTTATTTACCTCTCAGACCTTGATCGACAACGTTCTTGCCTTAGAACAGATATAAGTCTGTATTCTAATCCCTTATTACTTATAATATTCATTAAATCGTATTTCCTTGTTTTATTTTGGAACATGTCTTTATAACACCATATTCATACTTTGAAATCTTCGTTGTTTATGATTATTTATTTTAACATTAACTCTTCGCGTTAATTTCATTCCACAGTTCTGTTTATGACTTCTTTACAAGGACCCAGTTAATCTAATAATCATTTTCAATTAAACAGTTGATTTAAATCAACTTCATTCCATCAGTAAATTCGTTAACTGATTTTAATTACTTCTTACCATTAGATTAAAATATTTAATCTAATAACATTTCTAAACTGTTTGTCTTAAAATAATTCCCAAATATTTAATCGTCGGATAATTTTTACTTTATAAACTTATTTAAATGTCTACAATCATTTTTATTTACTTTATAAAAACGAACTCTAAAATACTGGTTTATAATAGAACTTCTATTATAAATTTAAAACTTCGCTTTATTTATAAAAATAAAATTTTTATAATTATCTTCATTGATTTTCCTGACGGCCCATTAACTTCTTAACAAAACGATGGGTTTACGATCGACTGTTACCACTTTCTAAATTGATATCGTTTATTTATTAAATCAAACAAATGTTGAATTCCCATTCAACATCAACATTCACATGGGGTTTTACTGTCATTTGGGTTCAAATAGTGCATACATATAAAACAAACAGTACACATAAATACTGAGGAATCCAATTGGATTCCTCCAACCAGTTTCCTCCATCCACATATGTTAGTCAACCCAATCAACCAGGGAATATTATAATCGATGGAATCAGTATCCAACTGATAAAAATGCGGAACGTGACATTCCTTCCCCCTTAAAATAATTTCGTCCTCGAAATTGCTAAGATAGGGAAAATGCTACAATCTCTGCTATAACATGTTAAAAATCTTTTTGGTTTACTTTAAAATTTCAATTTCAACTGAACTGATTAATTCCAATTAAAATATTACTTTTTTCTTATTAACGAATATTTTCGAAAATTATGAAAATTTCCTAACAGCTTTAATTTTCAGAGAATTTCGTTAGCATCTCCTCTGCACAGCTTATTCGGTATTACTACAACTTGCCATTCTGGGCGTTTTCCAATTTCAAGAGAAAACAGCCAAGCGGCTTTTCAAAGTAGCTCAAAAATCTCATACCCAAATATACTGTAAACTTATACCTTTTTATCGGGCATTCAACTCTTTTCTTTTCCATTTGTTGCCGTATCAGCATATACAAATGCATTTCCATTTGATTTCCAATCAACTTATTCTTCAATCATATCATTCGCTTTTACTAAGCCAAATTTCTATTTCAACCCCAATTCAATTTACTGATTTATTTCTCCAATCATTTATCTCTATCTTCAATCATTTATTTCTCCAATTTCGTTTAGCTTATTTTAAGTTCCACTTTAGTCATTTTAACTCCATAAGTTAAATCTTTATTTCAAAATTCAAATTCTTGGGATTTATTTCAAATCTGTTTGAAATCATATATTTATTCAAAACATTTGAATTTCTGACAACTTGTTTTCCTCATAATAATTCAAAAACACAACCTTTGGTAGTAATCGTCACTTAACAACTCAGAAATGAACACCGATGATGTCTGGATCACCATCGGAATTTATTTTCCAGTCATCGAAGTGAGTTCAATACTGTATTACTTTCAAAACTCATTTTCATTTGAAAATCACTTATAAATATCTTTTCAAAAGGCTTGGAAAATAATTCTGAATCCACCCAGGATCTTAGAATTCCATATATAAAATCCAAACTCAAAATTTATTTACACACATTTCTAGGTTTCTAGAGTTTTATTTCGATTCTGGTTTTAATTTCAGATTTTGTTCATTTGATTTTACGTATTATACTTATATAATATTTCGATTGGTTATTTATATAACCAACTCAATTATAAATCTTATTCGGTCATAATTATGATCAACATCTAATATATATTAGATAATTCCAATATTTATGCTTCCTATATATCAAAATATATTTTTGGGTAAAATTATTTCATTTGCCCTCTTTTCAAAAACATACTGTGTCGAATTACTCTGTTCAAGAGTTTAATAACACATATCGATACAGTTTGCATTACTGTTTCGACCAGAATTCATAAATCACTCGACTGACCAGTCAACACAATATAAAACTGTTTTTATATTAATCTACAAATACGTTCACTCGTATATGTACACTCAAACTCAATCTAGAGTATTACTAACTCCATCTCTATTGAGTTACGCCATAAAGCCAAGGTAATCACTTAACCTTCAGCTCTGATACCAACTGTAACGGCCCGAAAATCCGTACCAATTTGATCTGACTAATAGCCTACACATTCAACTCAAAGTGCACGAAAGTTCAGATCATTAATAGAAAGAAATTAGAGGATGAGATAGAAAAGATAGAACTAATAGAATAGAAGAAGAAGAACATCAGAATCAGAGTAAACACGAAACTCACAGCGGAACGAATAAATTTTTATTATTACATAACTTTGAAATACAAAATCTGAATTTGTATACACATACATATCAGAGTCTAACTCATATACATCATAGCGGAAATAATCTTTAAATAACTAAAGGTGAACCCTTCTGCTTTGAGCTCCTCCAAGTGTATCTGTAAAAGCCTGAAACACTTGTCTGCCCGTACAAATTTGGGCACCCAAGAGTTTAGGGAAAAACAAACAAAATAAACTCTGGGTTAGTCATGGGACTGGTGTGAGTAAATTCCAACCATACTGTTTAACTTTGAAAATCCTTTTCAAAACAAGAAAATAATAGTAAGACCGGCCCATACATAAACATGGACGGTTTTTACCTTACTATAACCCAACATATTTTTATATCAAACTTCAGTGATATTATAATAATGTCTAATCAAATAAATAACCAAACAGCAGAACGCTTACATCTCACGCTCCACATATATATATAGTATAAAATCATAAACCGTAGGTCGCTTATTGGAGATTGGATTCCAACAGACAAGGTATGGGAGCACCTTCCGATCAGTGTACTCTAGAGGGTATATACTGGGGTTCAACAAGAACGTCTTGCAACCCGGCCACACATGATCGACCACTCATTTAGCTTGAGTGTATCGAGTATATTGCCACCCATGGTTGTTGGCCATCCAACCATAATCCGAAGATACAGAATCGAAAAGAAGTATAAATATGAATTTTCTCTAGATCGGTGGCAATACACCCTGCTTGGGGATGACCCAACTAGCCATGCTGCCTAACCCAACTTTTGTTACTTCCTGGTTGTGAGGCTAGAGGCTACGTCTATCTTCAGAACATCTGATCACCATTCACTTTGAATGCCACATCGTCAAATCCGTACTCACATATTGATTACACAAATGCACACTGGGTGTAGAATAAAGAGAAGTTACCTTCTCCCCACCAACTTGGTATATTCGTAAAAACCAACGGCGTGACCATTGGAAATACTATGTCAGACACTCGTCCATACAAGTTGTCCTGGGACTGGATAAACAGACAACACCATTTCTGGGACTGGACGACCCATGCATTTCACTCCATCTTCAATTGTCTTCAGCATTATATAATTTGCAGCGCTTATGCCTATACGGAGTGGTTTCCGGATAATATATCCAACCGATCTCTCCGTATTGACAATGATGGTCAAAATACTTCAATAGTCGGTTATTTAACTATCAAAGTAAGAAACAAACATTCATTCAAATGAACAACTAAACATCACACAACCACGGGCACTTTTATTTAACATTCGTTTTTATTATTCGAATTCTCATATCTTACTAGATATTTCTCAAACCCTGTTTAGCCCTTCCACACTTCTTGGAAAACATTTCTGGTTATTATAAACTCTTATTCTCTTATGTTCCAGAAAATATACGTTATTAATGTTCAAAACATTTCCATTCTTTTCACGTTCTTTATTTTCTACACTTGGATAATATATCCTAACTATATTGGAAAAGTAATTCAAATTTCATTTAAACATTTTAATCTTCCAAGCATTCACTTTAAAACATTATTCACTTTAAATGTGAATATCATTTCTATTATAGAAATCTGAACACCTTTATCAAATAATTCATTATTCAAGTAATAAATACCGTTATCTTGTTTACTGAAATCTCTTTCATATTTATATTCCCATTCTACTTTATAAACTCGGTTTCTAGGTCAACTTCTTGTTAAATCAATATTAAGTTTATAACTAAATATTGATTACATATAATTTATTTGCCTTAACCAAATACTAACTACCCTATCAGATTTTAATTCCTAAAACAATTTACTTTAATACATTCGACATCATCGAATTTTAGTTCTAATCCCTAATAATGTTAGTTAGTTCTAATCATATTCCGGACATCGAAATGATGTCATCGTTTTCTGAAACGATTCTCCAGTTTCTCTTCTAAACCTATGCTTATATTTCTTTGGATAAACACCATTTACTTATTACTTTAGAATAAGTGGATTTCAAACAAAACTATTTGCATTCCCTAGGGAGTAGTGCTATATAAAAATCACGTTTATGTTTGGTTAACAACATTAATTTATCGTTACAGTTCAAAACATGTCATACGCTGTAATATTCTCCTTTATAACTAATCTCGACATAACAGTCACGCTTAAACCTAGTCAACAACGTTATTTTATCGCTATAGTTCTAAGACTTGCAATACACTGCCATATTTCCTTTTATACTAATATCGACATATTTTTCCGTCACAAACTGATATCGTTCCTCGATAATAGTTAAGCCGTTCAAGTTGGGGTATTTTATTTACCTCTTAGACCTTGATCGACAACGTTCTTACCTTAGAACAGAAATAAGTCTGTATTCTAATCCCTTATTACTTATAATATTCATTAAATCGTATTTCCTTGTTTTATTTTAGAATATGGTTTTATAACACCATATTCATACTTTGAAATCTACGTTGTTTATGATTATTTATTTTAACATTAACTCTTCGCGTTAATTTCATTCAACAGTTCTGTTTATTACTTCTCTACAGGGACCCAGTTAATCAAACAGTTGATTTAAATCAACTTCATTCCATCAGTAAATTCGTTAACTGATTTTAATTACTTCTTAACATTAGATTAATATATTTAATCTAATAACATTTCTAAACTGTTTGTCTTAAAATAATTCCCAAATATTTAATCGTCGGATAAATTTTACTTTATAAACTTATTTAAATGTCTACAATCGTTTTTATTTACTTTATAAAAACGTACTCTAAAATACTGGTTTATAATAGAACTTCTATTATAAATTTAAAACTTCGCTTTAATTATAAAAATAAATTTTTTATAATTATCTTCATTGATTTTCCTGACGGCCCATCAACTTCTTAACAAAACGATGGGTTTACGATCGACTGTTACCACTTTCTAAATTGATATCATTTATTTATTAAATCAAACAAATGTAGAATTCCCATTCAACATCAACATTCACATGGGGTTTTACTGTCATTTGGGTTCAAACAGTGCATACATATAAAACAAACAGTATACATAAATACTGAGGAATCTGGTTGGATTCCTCCAACCGGTTTCCTCCATCCACATATGTTAGTCAACCCAATCAACCAAGGAATATTATAATCGATGGAATCAGTATCCAACAGATGCGGCGATATATATATATATTTCAACCAATTTAATTGTAATCTACCTAAATGAACATCACACAATATTTAATCAACATTAAAATATAATTATCATATTTTAAAATAGATCAGAGTTAGTGATTTTACTCACCTTTGCGCGTTAACCATTAAATAACGATTTACTTCAGTCGATCCGATCTGGCATTTAATTCTTCTGTGATTCGCAATGAGCTTCCATCCATTCCGAACCAGCGCACCAGCGTAGTACTCTCCAGTGCGGTTACAGCGAATCCTGTTTTGCCTCATTCGCTCACTTGTGTTAACACGTCACTGATCACTGTATTAACCCCTACCCACCATCGTTAGCTGTCGAGTGTTCCCCAGTATCTCCTTCGCCATCAAATTTTAATTTGTTGTGCATAGTGATTATGTACAATGTTGCCGTAACAGTTAACATCTCCCATGCCATCTCGTTTTGGGACTTTCGTGCACCTTTCTTTTCTTTCTTTTTCTTTTTCAGTGAAAGGGTCGAAGCCTATCAATGATTTCATCCCTCCACTTAACCATTTATTTCCAGTAAAACCGTCACCCTGTTGCAACATACCCATCCGATCATGTTCCTACTTTCCATGTTCGAATAACATACCACTACCTGACTCGAGCCCGACTCCTTCCTCTTACTATCTTCTTCCAGTCCAGTGGCTCCATGGCTGAGCACTTCAACTCGGACCACCAACTTTCCACTAGCATTGTACGAGACAGCATACCATGAAAATGATGACACAACAAAAGCCAGAGCCTTTCCTCGAGCACCACTCTACCACTTTACCCAAATCATCCGCAACAAGGGAAAGGCGATAGTAACCCCAGAACACATTTTCAAACTGAACATGGCAAGGACAAAACGATAACACTTCACACTCTCAACGTCACCTTTCCTTCTCACGGTGTCTACTCTCCTCAGCGAGCTCCTCCACATCACGAAATGACCGTGCCGCTCCTCCGTCGTACAACAGACATGCATATGCAAACTTCCACTCACGTATATACATATACATAATGTTTTTTTCTTCCCAGTACCTTGAATATTTCACGTGGAAACAAGAACCAAGCCAAACTCCTTCACGGTCATCAACACCACACCACCAAGGCGCCTACCTTCATCTATACGCTGAACGTTTTGCAAGTCCATGCTCACCCCGGTTCATCTTGTCACATCCCTATATCCCTGCGTTAGTACTTCTCCTCATTCATCTGCAATACCGCTCGTAACCTCTTCCATTCACTTTCCCTTCCATACTTTAAAACATCATCGCCCCATTCTTGCGGTATCCCCTGTACTACACAATGCTCCCTTACCCTCCTCCTGTCTACTTCAATAATAATAACAAAGCCAACCCTTAAGGCCTGTTGCCTTTATTTCCATTCCTTACATTACTTCTGTGCGTGATAACCCCTCTCCTATGCAACCTTATTTCCCTCCGTTGCCTCAACGTTGAGTTGCCACCCCAGCGTTCAAAAGACAGCACCCCCACTTCGAAACTTTCCAGCCCATTCTGGTTTCATCGAACAAGCTGCCACTAAGTGCCATCTCTACCCGAAAGTTTCTATCTCCTTGCAGCTCGTGGCCTTCCTGGTGCTTGTGGTTCTAAGTTTTCTTTTCGTGATTTTATATTTTTATGTGATTTGTTTGAGGATTTTAAATCTGGTGTTTTTCTTTGAAGTTCGGTTTCTGTAAAGGATTTAAGAAGCATTACGTATTTATAGCTTTCAATACCTTCACTGCAAAGTAATAGGAGCTAGACTAGGGTAGGTTTATATAGGTTTTGTATTTCCGGGTTACTTCATTGCTACGAAATAGAGGATAGCCTAGGGTAGCTGTTAAAAGTACAACGTAGAGGGGAGGCTTCATTTGGTGAGAACTCGGGTATATGCGGGGGAGGTGGGAATAAACTTCAAAATAGGGAGTGGGTGGCCTTACTGCTAAGTATATATATATATATATATATATATATATAGAATAGGGATGTGGTGTCTGATTTCTTTGTCGGCAAGTATTTCCTTGCCTTAGTTATGAAGCATTAGAGGTATAGTTATGCGCTAATAGGTTAGCATATTTTATATTGGGTTTTAATATTATTATGTATATGTAAAACTTACTACACGCCATACATGTATATGTAACGGTTCATGCGTGTATAGTAAAAGTAATACAAATTAGGAGATATTTTATAGGGGATCGAAATGAATCTCGACACCATGCAAATTTGAAGTTTATACGGGATATGTTATACAGTATTTTGTTTATTTATGGACTACCACAGACAGAAGTAAGAGTAAAGTCGTGCTCAACGAGGTGTCACGATCCCAAAAATATAATAATATCGGTAGTTTGACTTATATTGTGAAACCCCGAAATATCGATATAGAGTGCGAAATACTCCAAATAAAAAGTTGCTTATTTAATTAATTAAAAATTTCAGTAAAATTATATAAATTAAATTATTGCTATGTCCCAAAAGAACCTTATCCCGATTCGAAGCCGTTATTTAAATATATTCAAATAACCGTTATGGTCCATATACGATTTCATAGCGACTTTTTGAATATTTGATTTGGACATATCTTGCAATCTATTCGACGAAATCTCCATATTCCACTTCTGTTAGAAAGATACCCTTCAACAGATTTCAATATTTCTTGTTTTGTAGAAATCCGATATAAAACGAGTTCTGTAGACTTAGTTGAAGTTCAGAACGTTAAATTACGAACTGCCGCGATATTATGGGCTCGATTATATTTAATATATGTTTTTATACGTTCAACTTCGTTTTAATTAATATATAAATACGCTTATACTACGAATTCAATATTTAAACTGATTTAAATATTCAAATTTAAACTGATAAAAATGCGGAACGTTACAAGCGGATCCACAGATTTCAGACATCTTGGATAGGCTCAGTAAGGGAGAGACTTCTAATCACCTCAATAGATATTTCATAGACAATAAAGGATAGTTGCGACGAGATGTGAGGATTTGTGTTCCCCAAACTGGGAGTTTATTAAAGACAATCCTAGAAGAAGTCCATCATTCTAAGATGACTATTCATCCAGGCGGTGATAAGACATATAAAGACATGAAGAGTGTTTTCATTTGGGCTGGGATGAAGAAAGATGTGGCAGAATTTGTTTCTCAATGTTTGGTTTGTCAGCAAGTTAAAGCTGAGCAAGAGAAGCCTGGTGGTTTACTTCATCCTTTGGAGGTTTCACAGTGGAAGTGGGAGAGCGTCTCTATGGATTTCATAGATGGTTTGCCTAAATCAAAGAAAGGCAACACCAGTATTTGGTTGTAGTAGATAGCCTTACTAAGAGCGCTCATTTCATTCCGGTTAAGAGCAAGAGGATGACGGCATGGTTGGCAAGACTTTAGGTTCGTGAGGTAGTCCGTCTTCATGAAGTACCTTTCAGTATCGTAAGTGATCGTGACCCCATTTTTACTAGTGAATTTTGGAGGAGCTTGCAAGAAGCATTAGGTACACAGTTGTGTTTGAGCACCGCTTATCACCCACAGACCAATGGACAGACAGAAAGGGTGAATAGAGTTCTTGAGGATCTTTTAAGGATGTGTATCTAGACTTCGGAGTGACTTGGGAAGAGCACCTTCCTTTAGTAGAGTTCGCCTACAACAATAGTTATCAAGCTAGCATTGGCATGGCATCCTTCGAAGCATTGTATAGACGACCCTATAGATCACTAACTTGTTGGTGGGAGTCTATAGAAAGGCTACTACTTGGACCAGATATGGTTAGAGATACATCCGAGAAGATTGATCTTATTAGATGGCGAATGAAGACCGCTCAAGATAGGCAGAAGTCCTACGTAGACAAGAGAAGGACTGACATTGAGTTTGAGGTGGGAGACATGGTTTTCATTAAGGTGTCACCTTTGAGGAATTTGGTTCGCTTTGGATCAGTAGGGGAATTGGCGCCAAGGTTTGTAGGGTCATTTCCCATAACAGAGAGGATTGACCAAATGGCCTATAGAGTAAAGCTACCAGAAACACTATCCGGTGTTCATGATGTTTTCCACGTTTATCATTTGTGGAAGTGCTTGCATGGTACCGTAGAAGTAGTTGAGACGAGTATATTGGAAGAAGTAGAGTTGGAACGGGAGGCGACAGTTCGACGAATTCCTACCCGTATTCTTGGATCAGAAGTTAAGAAGCTATGCAACCGAGAAGTCAAACTGATGGAAGTTTAGTGGGGAGATAACCCAGAGGATGCAACTTGGGAGACCGAAGACAAGATTCGTGCTTCGTACCCTTTTATTTTCGAGGGTATATTCTTAACTTCCTTTCCAAAGCTTTTGTTTATGCTTGTTTCTATCATTTAAGTATATTCTATCGACCGAATCTTCGACCTTTAGGTAGGAAACCCATGAATGTAAACATGTGTTTGAGACATGTTATGTTTGATGGATGCAAGTGTTTGCTAGTGGTTGCTCATGGATGCATATACACACACAGTAGGCACTAGATTGGCTTAACCACTCTCATAATGCATATGGATGTCTATGCATTTTTCTTCTTTTAATGGATGAAAGTGGATGTACCACTATATGGATGTTGCATTTGGATGAATGACTGTGCACACATATAAAACTTACATGTTATAATAAGATTATTTGCATACAGGATGGATTCATGACACTGACATACATTGCATTAAGGAGGTCGACTAAATCAGTAGACCACCTGATCTTTCACATTAGTATTGGGACACATATACACACACCTTTGCATATGTTCATATAAGCATTAGAAATTTTTAAGGACATTGGATGCTTGTGATTGGTAGATGAGTAGATGGGTGATGGATGTTAGGATATACATTCTTCTTAACTTAGAGATTTCGGGGACGAAATCCTTTAAGTAGGGGAGAATGTAACGCCCCGTAATTTTAACAACATTAAAGATGATAAATTAAAGAAAAATTAATTTAATATCTAGAATTAAGTGAAACGAACTGCGCCATTGCGTTCATCTCGGAATTCTGGTAAAAATAGACACCTGATTTGCGTAAAATGGACATCATATGAAGAAGTTATTAAGGTTTGAAGTTTGTATACACATAAGGAGAATATATATGAATAAAATATATCCAGAAAATTCAAAATAGTTTAAAATTCAGAAAATTGGAGGAGCGGAAAATCCACGCCCACGAGTGTCGATCCCATCAAGGGGATGTCGACCGCTGGGTCGACCCCATAAGGGGGGTCGACCCCCCTACGGCGGATCTGGGCAGATTAGGGTTTCTCCTGATGACTATATATATGGCCTCATTTCTCTTGTTTCTCCACACCAAAAATAATGGAGAACTAGATGCTGCCTCTACCCAGATTAAACCAAGTCTTTTCTTCTTCAGCAATCAACTAGAGTTTAGAGATATGTGATTCAACATCAGCAATTCTTTCTTCTATTTTTCTAGATCCAATCACAGTGAGTCTATGTTAATTTTAGATCTAAATATTTAAAAAAGTAAATCTTGACATGACCATAACTTGGATCTATGCCTGTGACTAGTTGAATCATATCAGATCTGCTATAACATGTTTGTCTAAGTTATTCTGACATGACAATGAACTACATCTGAACCGATACCTATTTATCATGTCAGATCTGTCATTGTTTGTAGATCTAGTTGATTGTTTAGATCAGCTCATGCCTGTTCCTATTACGTTTATGGCTTAATCAGATCTGTTATTAGTTAGATATCTAATTCATTATTTAGATCTCATCATGCTTTTTTATGATGTCCTATTATGTTGGAATCAGTTCGATTGTCACATGTTCATCAGATCTGCTCCTATATGCCTATCTTGTCACTATGCCACTATATGTTTATGCCTATTTCTTCCATTATATGTCGATCTTGTTAGTATGATCATTTATGTCCTCTTCCCTTCATCTTTTTCCCTTTTATTTTATAGCCAGGCTACCTTCGAGCCTAGGCATGCTGTTGAAATAAGCGAACGCGATAAATTGGGAACGAGGGGAAAACGGTAAAATTGGGGCATAGCTTGTAATTGTAAACTTGGGCATAACTTGAATGAAATATATGAATGTTAATTTGGGGCATAAATAAAATTATGATTAAAGGCCATAATTTGGGCATATGATTCATTATGAACATAACTTGGGAAAGGGGCATGAAAACCTATAACAACATAGGAATAATTGGTTAATAATTGAAATGCCTAGAATAACAGTAATTAGAAACTGTAACCGCGCTTAGACATGAGGTTAGATTATATTTGTGGTGGAAGTCTGCTCGGAACCACCCGGCATATCCAGCGACCACAAGTGGTGAATCTAATGTGAGGGGTCTAAGTGCATAAACACAAGACGTGCTAAGACACAAGGTTAAGCTCGGCTTGTGGAAGAAGTCTGCCCGGAACCGACCGACATATCCAACAGCCACAAGTGATAGGCTTAATGTGGGAGGTCTAGCACATTATAACCATAAATAAATATGGTAATGAATTGGAAATACTTAACCTAGTTGAATCCATAGCGATTGTATGAACATATAACTTGAGTAGGGGTTAAGTAAACTTGTTTGAAATAGTGGGTGGGTTAAATAAATGGTGGATGGGTTGGTAATATTTACATAAATAGGCCCACAAACTTAACCTGTGGGGCTATGCAATCTTTTACTCTTGTATGACATAACCTGTGGAAAACCAAATGGGGATGCAAGCGTAAGGGGAAGCTTGTATCATCTTGTGTGTGGGACTCGTTTCAGTCAGTAATCCATGTATAGGTATCGAATGAGTACTCCAAACTAGGTCGGAGTCAGGGCACGCTTACTGGGCTAATTGTAAGAGATCCAAACGTGGGGGACGATGTTGGCGGCGCATTCCGATGGGGTCATGTGCGTTCATGGGTACGGAAGAGGAGGTTTAGACGTCGTGACACATGTAGACATGGTTGTGCACATCCTGAAAACGAAGGGTTGCCACTTTAGGGAATGATACACCCTGCTGTGGGGGCCAGAACAAGGTATCTACGGAGTAGGGAGCTGATCGATTAGGGTAGTAATTAGGGTACATCTAGACTCCGGTATGTTGGGGAGCCCATTAATACTCCTTAGGGGTAACTCCGGTATGTTGGGTTGTCTGTTGATTGTATGGGGTGAAAACCTCTCACTGGAAGTACACCTAAGTCTACCATCTTATACTTGTTGGGAATCATCTTGTTAATAAGACACTAGTATTGGTGTAGAGAAATCATTAGAGAAGCGTAGTATGCTCTATCATGTTTGTCTGGTTTACCTTGTCATACCTGCCTTATATGATGTTATCTCTCTTATCCACTTTATATGCGTATCATGATACTTTTACTTATTTATATGATAAAAGTAACTGGACTCGCCAGACTTTATGTCTGACCCATTTTCTTTCTCTTCCGTTCCCCCCCCCCTCAAGGTTCTTAGGGCGGGTATACTCAAGCTTGATCAGGATTCTGCTTTCATTCTGCTTGGAGCTGCTTAGATGTATTGCTCGAGATCTTATCTTTTCTACTATGGCTATGTTTTATTTGGGGAATTATGCTTCTTTTATTATTGTACTCTGATGTTTTAAGTACAAGACAGAAATTTTAAGATGATGTACTAGGTTTATGTAATTTCAGAATTATGATGTTTTGAACTACGATGTTATGCTTTATGATTAATGAAGTTTTAAATTCCGCTGCTATTTTATATATGTCTTGTAATGTTTCTGTTTCTATTTACCTATAATGCTTCACGAAACTTAATGCATTCTCTTAATGAGTGACATTAACAGACGTGGGGTGTCATAACGGCTGTGTTTAAAACATGAGATTCTTTGGAATGACACCAAGGGTAGCTACTGAAACAGACCGGTCTCATAATCCACCCGAAGGATACATGGCGATCAACCGGTTGATGTGTATCGTATGAGCCATCCCTTCGTTTCCACTATTCGTCGTCGATTTTCTAAGACGAATGAAAATCGCCCCCATGCAACTTTATCCCAATGCCTATGCATATCTGTATAGATTATACATTGCCTATAAGGAATTTCTGGGGACAAAGCTTACTTTCGAACACGTAAGCTTCTTTTATAATTTTAAACACCGAACAAAAGAAACTCCGTCTTTCGAGTTCGTGCCAAAGAATAAGATTATTGACGAACCATTTAGCAGTAAAGTAGGTGATGTGAAGACTGAATGGTTCTATATCAAGCAACAACCAGGATGTGCTACGTGATGGCTTCAATACAACAAGCTTTAGACTATGATGTTCTGACTTTAATTGCTGCCGTAAATGTACTGGATTGCCTTATTCTTTTGCAGCTGCTAACCCGAAAAGGAGGTGTACCAGGTGTACTTGGATAGCATGAACCGTTTTCTTAATGGTGAACAAAAACTACTAACTGTCAGAGAATTTCTAATGGATGATTATCTTCATCGTCATCATCTATTTGCTATAACTCGAAGCATAGGCCACGGGAGTGGTCCTTATGTATATGTGCCCCTAACCGAGGAACCAACTGCAACTTTAGTTGAGAAAGGAAGAGAGTTTGAAAGATCAGGAACTCGCAGGCTCCCTTAAGGAATTGCAACCAAAAGACAAAGAAACGACTGAGGAGGTGGCTCCAACTATTCCCCGAAAAAGGTAACTATGCTTCCAAGTTGACTAAGTCAATTGTTTAATTGAAATTGATTATTAAATTAATTTGTTTTCAATTAATTAAATAGAAATAGTTAACAAACAGTTGTTTAAACTTAATAAGATTTCTTAAAAGTTAATTAATCACCTAATTAACTGGGATTAAGGATAACTATCGAGCTGATAATCATTAATAAAGTTATTATCATTATAATAACTTTTTAGAAAGAGAATAACTATTTTAATTTAGTTAATAGGGAAGTTAAATACTTTTACTTTAATTAATGTTTAAGTTAATTATTATTTTTATTAATAATAATTCATGTGATTTCATTTTTAATTGGGTTTCAATTGAGGAAGTTATTAAGTTGTGACGAGCTTTTAATTGAAATTTTACAAAGGATTGTATTAATGGATTTTATCAATAAATCAAAATTTTACAAAGATTAGAAAAGCCAAGTTTTATAAACGAAGAAGTTTTATAAGTGTTTTCAATGGTTGGAACAACTTTTATAAGTTGATTATAAAACTTAAGAAATGGATTGGATTGAGTTAAAATTAGAAGTGGAAAGATATGAAGTTTTGGAAACCTAAGCGAAAGCCTAAAATTTATTGAATTTGACTATGCAAGTTAAGTTTTAAAAGATTCGATTTCAAATTAGAAAATTTTAAATAAGAGATGAAGTTTATTAAGATAGAGCTAGAATAAGTTTTGTAAATAGACTTATAAGGATTTTTACAAAAGGATTCCTTTTATAATGAAATCAAGGCTTTGTGAATAATGTTGTAGTAGGATTTGGTAGATGAATTTACGGTAATAATTCTAAGTTTAGTTTTATAATAAGGTGCTTAATGGATTGGTGTAAAAGTATTTGGTCAATAGATTTGGTAAATGGATTTTAAGTAATATATCCAAGTTAAGTTTATAATAAGATGTTTAATGTATTTGTGTAAAAGGATTTGGTAAATGGATTTTTGTAAAAAATTCAAAATTGTAAACCGAATTGTATTAAAAAGGTTCAAAAGCTAAAGTTTTGTGTTTTAGTCAAAATTTACTTAATAAACGAATTAAGTAAAAGTGGTTAAAATTGAAAGGAGATATTTCTAATGTAAGGAATGGTTTATAAAACCATATTTATATGGAATAGTAAATGAGATTTGTGAGATATTTTAGTTAATATCATCTTTGAGTTACAAATTTTTATCTTTCTTAAGATAAGAACGTTGTGGAATCAAGGTCTAAGAGGTAAATAAAATACCCAACTTGAACGACTTCATTATTATCCAAGGAATGATATTAGTTTGCAATGTTAGAGATGTTGGAAATAAATTGTTATTTCCATAAGAAATATTGTAAGTTTATTTGGCAAGGTTTAGAAATTTAATGAACCTATTAGGTTTTGTAGAAATAATGAATCAACTGACATTGTTTGGCCCAGGTACAATGCGTGGCTACACTCATATCATTCAGTTTAAGTATATAGCACTATTTTCTAAGTAATGGAAATAGTATGGTTTTGTAAATACACTTATTCCAAGAAATAAGTTTATAACTATGACTTTCGAAGTAATGCAACCAAGAGTTAAACTGGTTTGAAAAACGGAAGTGAATGTTAGAAATTTAATTATTATTTCCATAAGAATTATTGTAAATTTTAATCTGCAAAGTTTTGAAGTTAAATAAAATGGTTTGGGTTTTTTGTAATAAACAATGTGTCGCATGACATTGTTTTACCCATGTAAGATTGGCAATTAGACTCATACCATTTGATTAAGTATATATAGCGATATTTTCGAAGTAAATGAAATAAAGAAGGGTTTTATGAATACACTTATTCTAAAGAGATAAGTATATGGTTATGGTTTTCGAAGTAAAAAAAGAAGAATAGATTTGTGAATATATTTATCCCGCTAAGATATGTATATGGAATCGATTTTTAAGAATCGATGAAATGATTTTATAAATAATTTAATTAAAAGGGTCTGTGCTGTTGATGTACTTAATTGTATTGTGTGATTTGATAATGAAAGAATTGACTATCAATAAATTACCTGTTTAACTTACATCGAGTTGGTCCAAGGAAACTAGGATGGGAACTGGACCCAAAACCACTTCAAACTAACTTTGCGTTTGAAAAAGAATTTATAGGTATGCTTATATGTGTTAAGATGACTTGAAGGTGTAGACCTTCTAAGCGTAAAGGGGTGTTCGCTGATGTCTCAGGTTAATTACCATGATTAAACTTGTAGCAGTAATCCCTATGTTGTAGGTTCTTCATGTTGCAAGGACTTCTTGTTACCAACTCAAGGGGTTATCCCGACAGGATATAGTAAAAATGTACCTCCGGTTTGTCATGTTCCTGTACAAATGTTTGACAGTGTACTTCCTAAAATCACGTATGCTGGCTTTTACAAATATACCAAGAATGATGGCGAAGAAGACAACTTCATTAACTTAACACCCAGAGTATCTTTGTGCAAATCAATTAGTGATTGACGGCAATGTGACATTCAAAGTTGAATGTGATGTCTTAAAAAGGTAATTGTAGCCTCAAGCCTCATCAAGTGGGAAATGACTGTAATCGGGTAAGCAACAGAGCTATGTGAGCCGTACTCACTAGGGTATATCATTACCTGATCTAGAGAATTTAGTTGTCCCTTTTGTATGCTTCGGAATGAGTACGGTTGGTTGGCATCAACCGTGGTGATGATATATCTGGTACACTCAAGTTGAATGAGTGGTTGTTTCAATATGGCCGGGTGCAAGATGTTCTTGTTGAACCCCTGTGTTTTTATCTCTAGAAGAATATTGTTCGGGAGGTAGTTCCTTACCTAGTCATGTATGGAAATCAAACTCCAATACGAGCCATACAGTTTTAGATGTAAACTAACTATGTCGAAAAGTGAGATGCAAGCTTGTCGGCTATATTCCTATTTTATTGTGGATTTTAGACACTATTATAATATCATGGAATTTATAATAAAAGTGATTTGGTTCTCGTAAGGGAAAACCACATGCCATATTAATGTGTGGTCATGTCTTATGAGAGTTCCATTCTTTCAAAGAATTTTAAAAAAATTAAGCAATATGTTTGTGATGTGAGTTTTCTCACTAAAAGTACTTCAAACTGATCGAATCCGAGTGATTTTATTTTTCTCAAAATGGGCTCGATCAAACCGGTATATTTCCAGATTCCATTAGGTTTTGCTTGGAGCTTTAGGAGAGGAGCCGGAGTCGAGACGAATTCCTGCATTTTTCGATATTAATTTTATTTTCACTGTGTGTTGTATTTATCAGATTGTATAGGCTGATCTAGTAGTGTACTCTGATTTTGTAATCATGTGTATACAGTTTTCTCTTTGTGCAAAGAGTATTGATATATTATATTTTGTCCGTTCCGCTGTGAGATTCTATTCTACTCTGTTTTCGATTGTGTTTATATTCTTCGTCCTTTTCTATTCTAATATTTCTTTCTTTCTTTTCACCCTCTATCTTCTTCTTTTTAACTATCTGAGTTTTTGATACTTGAGTTTTGGCAAGTAAATACAAGTAATGTATTAGTTTCGAAATTCGAACGTCGAAAATCTGGGTCGTTACACATGAGTATGCCCAACATTGGGATAGTGTTACGTATTCTCGTTTCAATAGATGTATTGATATCCAATCTTGATAAGCTAGAGTGGGAATATTTAAAACGGTATGTTTATTTTACTATGATAAATCAATTATGATTACAACTTATTGTAACTATTATTGCATAACATGTCATCTATGGATTTTCTATTAAATACACTTTTAATTTAATCAATTAATTAATACAAAATGTTATATTAATTATATAATTGAAAGGAAAAATATACAATTCGAAAAGACTGATTATCTAGTTAGATATATGCAACGATTACATTATTACCCATGAGGTATACCCCTAACTCTACTAAAACCGACACCAATTTTTATTTATTTTCTATCACGATTACAACACAGATTACTCTACAATGATACTATTTCTGAGAGTATGCTCTTTGGTAGCTAATTATTTCCTCTTTGTTTTGGACTTATTGACATAATGCCTTTCTTGACTAATGTGATATATTTCACCACAACCTTCTTCGTCGAGTACATGAACAATTAAATGCACATCACTGCAAACTTTTTTTTGGTCTAACATAAACAATTAACTGCATAAACAATTAATGCGATATCATCGACACTGACATTATAGTTAAACTCCAAATCGCCATAAAGTTGAATCAAAATCTCATCGTCAATTGTATATTATCCATAGCAGCAAGCAAAAAGACGTACACAATTTGACAATAACTAAATAATATGATAATCAAATGAAATTATTGAGAGTTACCTCAGATGATGAGGCAAATCTACCGAAATTATACAATTTAATTGAAAGAAAATTGCAAGGGTTTTGATCTTTTCTATTTAGAAGTTTGGTAAGTAGAAATGAAAAGGGAGACAATAAAGATGGGCATTTGTATATTTATATCAAGTAGAGAACTTGTGCATTCAAAAATAACATGTATGTAGTACATTCCATAAAAGGGGCGACATAACAAAAGTTGCCTTTATCAAACAATGAAATAAAGATGGTGGAATCTCAAATTGCGTCTACGTTGTATTTCTTAAAAAAAATTAAACATAGTTTGCAATCGAGCCAGTATGTTTTATTTTAAATAACATAGATAACATTTGAAATGTTTCTTTACATTTTTACTAACGTGGCGCGGAACTGATCAAACCGATATATATTTGTAATTAGTTCTAGAACAGGTCTACCTAAGTAATGACTTTGCAAAATTAGTTAAAATTAAGCTATTTTTATCTAGAAAATATTTCACTGCAGTAAATCTATAAAGACACGAAATATATACGTAATTGATAATAAAAGTTGATATCCACTCATGGATTGACCACATTTTACCTAATGTAACCCAAAAAAAAATGCTCTAGATCTCTTGTCTAATCTAGGGCTGTCAACGGATACTTTCGGATACGGATGGTGATATATCTGTATCCATATCTGAAATCATTTTCGGATATCGGATATCGGATATCCGTATCCGCGAATACAGACGAATATCAGATAATTATCCTATCCACCAGCAATTGATAAATAAAGAAATATAATTGAAATTTTTTAGCTTAACATAAAAGTTTTTCAATTCCATTGATCAAAATAGTGTTAAAAATAAACATATATGATGAAATTAAATAGATTTGAGTCGCTAATATGCATTTATTGCATATAATATATATCTTCGACTTCGTAAAGCAATAAACAATTCTTATTCATCGTACTAAAATACATATAATTTTAAGCATAATGCTAAAAAAACTGGACGGATAATTTTCGGATGCGGATATCTTTGTGTCCGTATCTACATCCGTTTTTTCGGATATCAGATATTTATCCGCTTTTCGGATATGGATGCGGACGGATATCGGATTTTCGGGTATCCATTGACAGCCCTAGTCTAATCATTTTTTGCGTTATCAGCGCGCCTAATTGTCTGACCATACAGCTGGCTCGATGTAATTTTAAATATCACTTGTCAATCTTTGGTATTTCAAACTATATTTCTTAATAAAAACAATATTTCAGAAAAGGCATTCCTTTTTCTCTTATTAAAAAATCAAACAAAATTTCATTTTTTTTCATATGCATATTTCAAAATTATTTTAAAGTACAAAAATCGTACTTCAAGCTATATTTCAAACTACATTTCATAATTATATCTCAAAAATCTTATCTCAAATTTATTTCAAAGTTATAATATCATATTTTAAAATGTTTCAAATTTTGATATTTCAAACAATGTTTCTTAGTTTATACTCTTTATAAAAACGACATTTCAAAAAAAGATATATCTTTTATCTTATAAAATCAAACTATATCTCAAAGTTCAATCTCAAACACGATAAGCATTGCCCCAAATCCAAAAATGATCTAGAAAAGTAATATAATTAATTTATAAATTAGTCTACCAGTCATTGATTTGAAAATAAAATAACATACAAATATGAATTCTTATGTAGTTAGTTTTGAATTCATTGTGGTCAGCTATTAAGAAATTAGCAAATGACGAATTTCAAATCCAACGTTAAATATTTTATAAATAAATCTGAATTCATGGAAATTCTCTGTGTAATACTTTGTATTAAGAAATTTATAAAATGAAATTGTAGAAAATTTTCAAGTTAGGAAATTTATAAATAATTCAAGTTATATTAAATTTCAAAGCTCACATATTATAACAACCTACGCTGAATTCTTCACACAAAACAAATTTGATTAATAAATAAAATTACACAGATAGAGGAAAAGGGAGACAAAAAGAATTTTGTCGTCGATATGGAGCTTCATGAATGATATGCCACCATCCAAGCATAAAAATAATCAAGCTTAAAGAAATTTAAGATTGACGCAGATAACGTTGAGTCTTCGTTGACCTAGCCGCCCCAAGAACAAAAGCTGTGAGATGTGAATCAAAAAACAAATATCGATCCAATCAAGCCCCCAATCGTCGAAGTTGCTGGGGTTGGCGTCTACGATACGTAGTCCATGTTGAAGCCCACATTAGCAATATGTTGAAGTCATGTTGACAAGTTGCCAAAGTCGACGTGATTTTGTAGGCAATGAAAATCCTAAATTAAATTGAAATTATATAGCCAAGAAATAGGTTAATTATGAGAAAAGAGAGTATATAGATAAATTACATAATGCTTCACTTATTAACATGTTATTTACGAGCTAACAGTTATATAAAAACTTATCTGTATTGGAAATGATAATTAGTCTGTTGTGAAGTTTTTATAAAAGATTATACTAGCATTTTTTCAGGTACGCTAACATTTTTTTTTAAGGTTTTCATTTGTAACACTATATATACATAGAACATTGCATGTGTAGTAAACACAACTTGTAAGATAATTCATATTGTCATACACTTAAAAAACCATCTTAATTGTTCCATATAAAACATTTTAAGACGATATTTGTGGATATCATTTGGACATTCTTAACATCCTTTATCCTTCATTATTCGTGCATTCTCATCGATTTATAAAAATATCATTATGGAACATTTCACGTATTTGCTAATCATATAAAACTTTGATGAAATTAATTAGAGTTACCTTAGATGATCAAGCAAAAAGGCGTCCAGTATTTTACAAAAGTCGCCTACATCAAACAATGAAAAAAAGACAATGGAATCTCAAATTGCGTCTATATTAGATTTCTAATAAAAATTAGATGCAATTTGTATGTTTTATTTTAGAAAACATAGATAACATTGAGATGTTGCTTGTATGTTTTTAGTAGAGTACAATTCCATTTATAATTGGCCACGTTTTCACATCAGCATAGTAAATAAATAAAAAAAAATCCTCTAAAGACAAGAAAAAAGAAAGAAAGAAATTAACGCTCCAAGTCTGATGTTTAATCAGTTTCTTGTGTTATCACTTAGCCTGATTGTCTGACCAAACAGCTAAGCGCGTCAAATCCTCTCAGGTTACTACTGTGGGCGAGTTTCCTATGTTGTCCCATACTGTAGATTATTTGGTTTTTTTTTTTGTACAAATAATTTTATCAGATGCCAATTGTTGAGCGAGGAGGAAGTTGCAAGTGTGGGTCAGTTTCTCACACGGTCATCGGTACTGTGATGACATAAGCATCAGCTGAGCTCATTTGTCGTTCAATTTCTAGTTATCACAGTGCTATTCCTTGTTATATTTTTCTTCCTACTCAATATAAATGTACAGTAGTTTGCCTGACCAAAATATTTTTACACGGTGTCAATATACATTATACATTCTGCTGTTTGCCTTATGCCATAACTTCTAAACCATTTAAACATTCTATGAAGAGTAGCATCATCTGCATGGTTTAAACATTGCGATTAAAGTATGTATCAATCCATAGAATTGGACCAGGGCAACATGGAGCAACGCTCAGGCTTTGAAATATACTCAGGTTCAGAACACCACTGCTGTTTATTACCAAGTGATGCTCACAGACCATTCTTTTGCTGGAATTTATGGATTGAGGACTCTGTTGTGATTGCTGCAGACATAAAGTTGGAATACGCAAAAGTAAGAGAGTTGGGTGGCAATATTTTCTGAGGGTTGGGATATGAAGATCCCTATTGGAGATGCTGTCCTTATTTTTTGGTTCGTTGTGTTATTTTGTGACATTTACCGGAGTTTTATATATTTAAATAGCTAATGCTTGTTCTTTCTCAAAATGCATGTCTTCTTCAAGCTTAAATCACACACTCACACATAGACATGTTAATTGGGCGGACCAGACCGGAGATAGGGGTGTTCATGTCCTATCTTATAAGACTTTCGGTCGTACACGGATTGGACAAGAAGTTGGCTCGGACATTGTTCGTACGAGCCGGAGCCGGACAATGTTCGAACAATAGAAAAATATCGAACATTTTCGGATGGACATATTTCCGTATACTTTTTCTTGTCCTAAGCGAGAATCGTACGGGCACTTATCAAACGCCTTACCCCTTCGGATCGAGTCGTACAACGGACTATCTTGTCCCATTAACACCCCTACACACACGAACAAAAAGTTATTGCAGGTCAGTTTGAAATATTTATATTTGCTTATAAAAGGCAGCATGGACTAACATAATACAGAGAAACACATATTGATATTCATAGGACTTAGAGAGAGATTTTATGAGCTACCATGAAGGAACTTGGTGGAATGGAAAACCTTCACCTCTTCTTTTTCATTTTTTTTTACAAATAATTTGTATTGGATAGGTAGGTGGTACTATAAAGTTGCACTTAAGACTGTGAAAATTTAGTATTTCACCAAGTGTCGTTTGATGTAAATTGGAAATTTGAACATCTTTAGGATTGTTAGTCAAGGAGACAACACTTGATTGTAAACGAAGTAACTTTTAATGTTGCATGTGTTACCCTATCCCCCACCGCAGAACAACATTTGTTCCATTTTTCTTGCGATGTGGGACTAATGGCAAGTTTAGTGCATGCCTACTCCTACTAATAACACGATTCATATTTAGCAATACACATGATCCAATTCATTTGTTATATGTTTATGTATTAGTGGAAACTCTAGTATGAATATACATATTGCATATTTTGTAATTAACCAGTGTGCACTCTGTAATTGCACGTGATGACATTGTAAAAAATAAGTGAATTCATTTTGTAGGTTATAATATTTATTGTGAATAACATTAGCTACTTTTGTTTCGTTTGTTTAAAATTCAAATGATTCAATCTTAGTTGAAATATTAAATAAAATTTGAACATGTGACTTGATATTTTGTAATAGTAATGTTGATATTTGGTTGATTATAGAAAATTTTGTATTTTAATCATTGAAATAGTTTTTTTTTTTGGAAAGGAATTATTAAAATAGTTGATAAGTTTGTAACATGAAGAAAATAAATGAAAATATTGATGGTGATAAAAAAATAGTTAAGAATATTAAAGACGTTGATAGCTTAATTTGAAACATTGAATTAAAAATGACATGAATATTATTTTAAACTAGTTTGAATGAGAATTTAAAATTATGCGTGCTTGAATGTTAAATAAAAGGAGGAAATCAAGAAGAGCAGATAGATTAACTATTCTTTTACTATCCTTTAGTATATAGTTAAATGATGAGCGATAAAAATATAATGAAACAATTTTTTTTTGAGATTCAAATTATTAATTTTTAGCTTTAAACCATCTATCTATAGAGAAATATAAAAAATATTGAATAAAAAGTAATGTAGCATCAGATCATACAGGAATGTGATTAAGTTGTTATTACCATGTTATGGTTATATAATAGATTTTATATTCTAGCATTTGCAAGATTGTTGCAAGTCTAGTGATATGTTTTTTTGCTCGTTTTACTCTTGAAATTAATTTTACAGTTCACTATTTCTTTTGTGCATATTTATATTTTGTTTATATTGTTTAATATTAAAAAGTTAATGGAAATGTAGACATAAGAATACCATTGATAGACTATCAGTTAGATCGAATTAAACAGAATTAGAAACAAACTAACGATAAATATAGGTACTTTAGTACAAATCATTTATCAAAACAGTGTGTGATTTAATGCAATATTCATTTTGTAATTTTGATACAAAATTAACTTCCATTGAAGAACAAAGAACTAATTTTTATTGGAAATAAAATAAAGTTTCCTCTTACAAAATATATTGTATAATATTTTTCCTTTTTTAGGATAATCAACTTTAATTCAAAACTAATAAATAAACTAAGCTTGAACCTACCCTCACATCGTGTCCACGACCATAATAAACGTTCTTATTTATAAGATAGATTCCCAATTTTAAGATTTTTTTTTTCTTTAAAATTTTGAATTTATGACTTGAATTTTGCAATATATGAAATTTATAATATTTTGGTTAGTTTTCAATTTTAAGCATTATATTTACAATTTTAGCTACAAAACATTATACTTGTTTTTATAGTTTTATTTCTTTAAACTTGTTTTTCTTAAGTGTGATTTTTCAATTTACTTTGAAATTTGTGATTTCTATGTTTGTAATTTCTAAAAACTTGGGTTCCACTTGGCTTGTCAATTTTAGTTTGTATTTTCGTCAAAACGTGTGTGTCTATTGCATGTATTGTTTAATCAATGTCCGTTCGAATCTCTTACAGGACATGGCACAAAGGTGCATTTGTTCGGTCCAATCCAACCCATTTGTATCCCTAGTTACATTTTTAAGGGTGTGCTCATAAGCATCTTTGTTGGTAAGAATCTTCTCCACATCTTATGGTGCATCAAATATGAAAGAGATTTCTCTTTTGTGTGAAGTAATATTTGGTACTTCCATGCTCCTTTGGTAGTTTCTGGTTCGTAATATACTTTTCTTAATTCATTTCCCGACTCTCCACAAATTCAGTCTTTTTTCATTTATCATTCCACTTTCAGTCTCCTTTTAAGTTCTTCTTTTTCATTCCTCTTTCACTTCATATAGATGTAAATTAAGTTATTCATGTAGATTCGACAACTAAAACTAGCACTTTAGTTTTTGTTGTTGTTATGTGTTTAAAATGACACACTAAGTTCAATATTAAATTAGTCTTACATTTACACATGGAATGAGATTGATACATAAATATTTCATTGCGAAATTATTCTAAAAATTCGAGTTGTGCATGATTCAATGGTTATACATACACGTAATGCATAAACTTTAAACTAAGCATGTAATACTACACATTATATTTCACAACCTTGAATGGACACATGATTCGATTTACATATATTCAATAAAAAATGTAAAATAATTGATAAATTAATTAGAGTAGACATTTCAAAGATACATTACAATTTTAAAAGTTCAAAAATGTACCCGCAACAATTTTCTTGAAACAAAATTTCTATACACCATTTTATCGATCATGGATCAAATTAAGGTTGTTACAATTGAACTATCAACCTTTCATATGGTTAGCTTACGGTAGCGATTCAAGAATTTTGAAACCTTGATAAAACATGTCAACCATACTTGATTTTATAATTGTATTATACAACAAATATGCAATTTGGCAATGTAAGTTACAGACGTACTTCTACAATAATCGGATATGATTTTTAAGCACCAAGAACGTGTGCATACATGGTCTTCTTTATAAACAAACAAAGTAGCTCATAAAAAAGGTTGAACAACGAATATTTGTCAACGATAATATGTGTAATTGACAATCTATGTAAAAAGGGCTTCAGATTTAAAAATGTGTTGATTGATTGTATTAAACAGTTACAGTTAGGAAAATTTATGTTGTTGACAATGGTCACAATTACAACTAGAGTAAACAACAATAATTGCCAGGACTGTAACACCCCTTGATTGTTAACAATTGTCAGGACTTTTAGATTATTTTTAGATTATTTTTATGGCATTTTTGTAACACCCCACCTCCGCTAGGGTCACTCACAAAGGGAATGCACTAGTTTTGGTGGAGTATTATCTAGGTAAACATACACAGAGATATCACAAGGCAGAACATAAATAAAGCAGCGGTAGAAATTGAAAACCAAATTTCATTACTTTCAAGAAAAGGGTCAAAACCTCATATATCCAAAGTAAAAATTATTCCATTACATCAAGTTCTAAATAAAGAAGCATAAACTTAAGATAACAAAAGTAAATTATTCCCCAAAATAGAAGAAGTGCAGCCATAACATAGCTCAAGACCAAACCGTACATGAGCTGACAGAAAGCAAGCTAAATCCAAGCTAAGAGCTAGCGTTTCCTCCCTGAGAACCTTGGGGGGGGGGGGGGGGGACGAAAGAAAAGGAGGCGAAAGAAGAAGGGTCACTCATAAAGACTGGTAAGCCCTAGTGACTTTCAGTATAAAAACTAGTAAAGTTAAAAAGACATGAGTAAACGGAAAGTAAACATAGGGATGATAATAAGTCTGGCAAGATAACTAAGATAACAAGACAAATCAAGTCTAGCATCGCATATTCAAGATTCGCTGTACCAACTGTACTAGTATTCTAACCCATGTCAAGTATTAACCATGAAATGATCCCTTGGCCCAATATCATGAAATGACCCATTACGGGGTCCTACAGTACGATCTACTAATTGATCGGCTCCCAACAAGTTCTAGCTCGTCATGTGTCTATGTCATACGGCCCAATCACAAAATGTAGTCACCTGTGCTAAGTCCACCATAGGGTGTATCAAGCCCTAGGGTGCCAACCACCGACACGAATCAAGCACGCACAGTGTAAACCTACTGGTGCCCAATGCCTGCTTTTTCAACTCCGGACTACGTGCACGACCATAGTCCGCCTGAACCTACAATGGCGCACCAACTCAGCCGTCGTTCTGGTCGCTTACAATCAGCCCAGTAATCGTGCCCTACCCTGCCTAGTCCCAGGGTATCGTGATACATCCAAGTGGGTTACTGCTGAAAAGGACCACGTAACTAGGGTTTCTAATGGGTTAAGTGTTGTCATTCAAATTCGTGACTTAACCCTATCCAATCATGTATCAAGTTGGTTAAGTATATTCAAGTGGTTCATGACTTAACCCTATCATGTAGCATAAATTCATTAATGCACCCCAACCTCTCACATTAGACTAGTTGTTGTGGTCACTGGATTTGCCGGGCGGTTCCGGGCAGATTTACACCACAACATAGTCTAACCTCGGGTTTTAGGTGCGATATGACCAACTACCCACATTGGATCCTATTGTTTGCAGTCACTGGATTTGCCGGGCGGTTCCGGGCAGATTTACACTGCAAACTCAACCCAACCTCGAGTTGGTCATGTTCAAGTTTATTCTAAGTGTCATGTCCAGGTTCAAGTTTCGAGTCTAAATTCATGTCAAGTTTTCATGTCATGTTTCATATCAAATCGTGTCAGGTTCATGTCCATATCCAGGTTCAAATTATAACAATGTTCACGTTTCAAGTTTATAGTAAATTCAGGTTTGCCTAAACTACCCAAATCGTATTCCCATCGCACGTGAATTCGAATCGATATAAACAAATCTAATTAGGGAATAACATAGAAAGAACGGGCATAAGGTGGCAAAAGTGATTATACGTCAAGCATGGTATAACTTGAGATAAATGACTACAACAATACTGGCATATGGAATAGTGGTCTCAAATATCTAACCTAGCAAAATAGGGTGATAGTCATGGTAACAGTTGACATAAGATAATAACCCCAAACTTGTGAATAACAACTAATTCAACATCACATGCATGTTAACATCATGGACATGAGGGGTTTAGGTTTACAACATGTTTAGGCCCCAAATCAATTTCATATAAATATTCCCACAAGTCAAGGTTCAAGATGAATAGATCCAAGGTGAATAATAGTAGATCCAAAATAATATATCCAAAAGGAACAATAATAGACCCAAGATATACAATGATAGATCCAAGATAATTATCATACTTAGGTTCAATTCTAATTTACAACATGTCCATATTAAGTTTAAAGTTTAGATCTAAAAGTAACTGGGGCTTACAGATCGTGGTTTGAGAATTAAAAAACAAAGAGGTGATGTTGAATCTCGAGTCTAACAGAAATCCCCCAAACAGCAATACTCTACACGTAGCCTTGTTGGAGAAGAAGCAATCCCTTTTCTCTAACTTTTCAACAAGAGTTTTAGCAGCATAAGGTCAGAGAGAATTTGTGTAGAGAGACTAGAGTTAGGGGCTGTTTATATAGGATCAGGCCAACGAATTTAGACAGAAATCGGACTAGAAACATCAGAGTGAATTCTGACTCAAAAATGGGATCGGCAACCAGGTCGACACCCAGGTCGACTCTATGGTCGACCTGGTCCTGGGCAGGTCGACACTATGGTCGACCTGGCCCTGGGCGGGAAATTTCCCGCCCAGTCCGTTCTGGGGTTTGAATTCGAAATTTGAATTCGAATTCTGAGCTGTTTTTGAACTTGAAATTTCTAAAACTTCAAAGGGTCATAACTTGGTCATACGGACTCCGATTTTCGAAAACTCGGACTCGTTTCCAAGCAGAATTTCGAGATGAACGTAATGGCGTAACCCGTTGCCCTTGATTCTTATTTTAAAAAATTAATTCTGCCTTGATTTATGGTTATATACCGTTATTAAAATACGGGTTGTTACATTCTCCCCTCCTTAAAGGATTTCGTCCCCGAAATCTCTAAGTTAGAAAGAATATATCATACCATCCAATCATCCATCTACTCAAAACATCATCCACAGACAACCATTGTCCTTAAAAGATTTCTAGTGCTGTACGAACATATGCAGAAAGTGTGTGTATATGTACTTATCTAATGCAAAAGATGAAGCGGTTACTGATCCAGTAGACCTCCTTAATGCAAAATATGTTAGTGTAATGAATCCAACATGTATGCAAATTCCTAACATAATTTATAATCTCTAAGTTAGAAAAAAAATCAATCAAAGTTTATTGCATAGAACTGTTGTACTGAAATAATTGACTACATGAAGTAACCATGCAAGTACGAATTGTATTGCAATAAAAGGGAAGATGAAAATAACTATTTTTAGAATATAAAGGAAAAATAAATGCAGGATTATTGTACAAAGAAATAAGAATGTAATAAAGGAAAACATAAGAAATTAAGAACAATATGTTATATAAGCGAAATTTTATTTCCAAAATAGGTGCTGTAAACCTAATAACCTACTACAAATAAATAACCAAACTCATTATTCCAAAAATAAAATAATGAAATCATAAGATGAACTTTAGGAATAAAATTCAAAGCAATTGTCAATAATTTTGAATAAAAATAATAATTTCAACATCGAATAAACTGAAAAAATAAGAGAATAGAATTTAAACCTTGGAATCAGGCTTATCGATCCATTTAGGCAAGATTATTTTTTAAGGAGCTATGTAAATTTGTAACACTCATATCAAGATAGGAAAATAATGTAACAATATAAAATGAATTTAAAATTTTGTTTAGATAAAAAGTGGACATAATAAATGTAAAAAGGAAAATGAACATGGAACATTTCAGAATGGTCTCTTGTTTGTCTAATCCATGAGTAATCAGTGCGCCTAATTCTAGAAATCTTGATACAGAGATGACGTGTGTATTAGTACTTAAACCAAAATATTAGACTCAAAATAAACGATGAAATCCAGTTCAAAATATTTTTCCTACAGAAAATCGATAGTTTGCAAGAATCCCCTGAATGCAACCCTAGATTCAGTCATGGGGTTTAGCTGCTTGTTCGAAATCATGGGGGAAGAGGATAGGTAGTACAGGTCAGGTGAAGCATCAGCTTCACAGTACGATCTCCATCATGTGCCCTCGTCAAACAACCAGGCCCGTAATTAAAGAAGCTTCACAGTACGAGACGAGGCCGGTTCTCCTGCAGTGCTTTACGCTTCAAACGAGACCATGATGGTGTCAAATCCTCTCAGTTTATTACTGTGGGCGAGTTTCATATGTTGTCCCATTCCGTAGATTATTTGGTTTATTTCTTGTACAAATAATTTTATCAGATGCCAATTGCTGAGCGAGGAGGAAGTCGCCAGTGTGGGTCGGTTTCTCACACGGTCATCTGTACTGTGATGACAAACGCATCTGCTGAGCTCATTTTTTTCCCGTTCTCTTCCTAGTCATCGCACTGTCACTCCTCGTTCTAATTTTCTGCCCATCAAAATAAATGCCGGGAGTTTGCCTGACCAAAATATTTTTACACGCTGTCAAGGAATAAACATTAGACAGTCTGCTTGTTTGCCTTATGACTTAACATTTAACTTCTAGATTATTTAAACATGGGGTGAAGAATATCGTCATCTGCATGGTTTAAATATTGCGGCTAAAATATGTATCAATCCGCAGCGTTGGTGCATCAGCTGATGCAATGGGACCAGGGCAACATGGAACAATGCTCAGGCTTTGAAATATACTCAGGTTCAGAACACCACTACTGTTTATTACCAAGTGATGCTCACACCCCATTCTTTTGCTGGAATTTATGGATTGGGCACTCTGTTGTGTTTGCTGTAAACATAAAGTTGGAATATGCAAAAGTAAGAGAGTTGGATGGCAATATTTCCTGAGGGTTGGGATATGATGATCCCTATTGGATGATGCTCAGGCTTTGAAACAATCACAAGAGCGTGGTTCGAAAGGTTCACTCAAGTGATGAAAAAACAAGGCTTTGAAACAATCACACGTTGATTCTTCAATTATGATAGAAGCTCCTGTGGCTTATGTATAAAGCCGAATCTCCTGCAGTACTTTACGCTTCGAACGAGACCATGATGGCGTCAAATCCTCTCAGGTTACTACTGTGGGCGAGTTTACTATGTTGTCCCATACCATAGATTATTTGTTTTATTTCCTGTACAAATAATTTTGTTAGATGTCAATTGTTGGGCGAGGATGAAGCTGCAAGTGTGGGTTGGTTTCTCACACGGTTGTCTGTACTCTGATGACAATTGCATCTACTGAGCTCATTTTTGGTTCTCTTGCTGGTATCACACTGCGGTTCTTGATCCCCTATTTTCCCCCCCAATTCAAAATAAATGTTCAGTCATTTTTGGTTCTCTTGCTGGTATCACACTGCTGTTCTTGATCCCCTATTTTTTTCCCCAATTCAAAATAAATGTTCAGTCGTTTGCCTCATGCTTACCATGTAACCTCTAAATTATTCAAACGTGGTGTGAAGAATCTCTCGTCATCTCCATGGTTTAAACATTGGGACTAAAGTATGTATCAATCCACAGAACAATGCTCAGGCTTTGAAATACAATCACGATCAGAACACCACTGTTGTTTATTATCAACTGATGCAAAAGCATGAGAGTTGGATGGCTATTTTTTCTGAGCCTTGAGATATGATGATCGCCATTGGATGATGCTTAGACTGGTGAATCTTCATTCCTTTTCCTTTTTCTGGGTGTCATTACGTTATTTTATCATTTGACATTCATGGGAGTTTTTTAAATTTAAATAGCTAATATATAATGCTTGTTCTTTCTCTAATGCATATCTCCTTCAAACTAAAATTAAATATATATTTAGATAAAATCGTCACATGTTATTTTTCTTATAAATGGCTGTATGAACTAATATAATACAGAGAAACACATATTTGTACATAGTTGTACTTAAGGTTGTAAAAATGTTGTATTTCATTAAGGGCTTTTTGATGTAAATTGAAATTTTGAACATCCTTAGGAGTGGCCATGGAGACAACACTTGATTGTAATAGAAGATATTTTCAATTTACATGTTATACTAATCTCTAACACACACACCTCCCTCCACCCCCACCCCACCCCTATCCCCCCTCCCCCTTATTTGTTCGTATTTCTTCATGTTAACAAGTGAACTCATTTTTGCAGATTATAATTTTTATTATGAATGATAATAGCTACTTTTGTTTCGTTTATTTTGATCGCTGTGTCCCATCCTAAGCTTACTTTTATTTATATATTTTAATATTGCGGTCATTTCTTCCTCTTTTCTTCCCAAGCAGGCTAAATGTGGTTTTGCATGTTGTCAAGAAGCTCATCAAACATTCTGGTTTATTCACACTTCATGACTTAAAACATTAACATCTAAATAATTTGTAATTTAAACATGGCAACCAATAAATGGCATCGGAGTATCAGCTGATGCTGCGGAACCGGAGCAAGATGGGACGATGCTTCAGGCTTTGCAATATAGTCGGGTTCTGTATCAATAAATAATCTTACCAGACAACTCTTATCGAGACTTGATTGGTTGCCTATAGTCATCTGAATTCTGATGGCAGAAGAACTTCCTCAACTCAATCTTTTATTGACAGCCAATTCTGATGGAAGAAGATGCATCTAACCAACGTATCAACTGATGCAGTGGAGGACTGGGGAATGATGGAACACATTTCAAGCTTTGCAATATAATCAGGATCAGAACACCACTGTTGTTTATGATGAAATCACAATAACAATATACTCTTATCCCGCAATTGATTAAACGGGTGAAATTAATGTTGTAGATGTAAAATTGGAAAACACAGAAGCAAGCGTGTTTGGTGCCTATTTTTTCTCGATTTTGGGAGGATGGTGATCGCAATTTGGGTCTTTCCCAATGAGCTTTGTGTGTTAATTCTTTAAAAAAAAAATCTTCAACCATATAACCAGGTATTTACAGTTTGTTACTATATTATGGTCCGCTCTGAGCTCATGAAAAGCATACAGTTTATGTCATATGTGTTTGTTTTTTGTATGGATGGATAGTCACGTCTTGTAGCTGATTCTGTTGAACTACTTGAGTTCAGAGAATCAGAATTACTGCATGCATGTGGGATTGCCATTGAGTATATTCGCAAATTACTGCTTCGACTGGCTACAACGGCCTGATTTTAAGTGTGAATGCCAACTTTGTTTCCATGCTTTTCGTTTCCTTGTTTCACCACCTGAAGTAGTAAAGCCGACTGACATAAAGTATAGCAAGAGGAGTCCATACCTACTTGGCAACATGTACTAAGTCAGATGGTTGACACAAAACAGTACCAAGACAGCAGCTCATTGATGAAGGACCACAGGAGCAGATTAAAGATTTGTGCTTCGGACTGATAGGGGTGCGCCAGTCCAAGCAGTGGTGCAACACTTGAACGACACGCAAAAGCCCCAATAGCAAGCTATGGGAATGGGCTTCACCCCACAAAAAAATTAATTTAATATCGTTGTGGCCCAATGGACCACGTATCAGATATTAAACTGATAAGAACAGATACTACACTTGATCTTAGACAAAAGGCCGAGAAAGGTATGAGTTCTACATCCGCACAGCCCTTTGTTATGTATGCAGTTCTCAGTCGCTTCGTTCTATCAAGTAGGTGATGCGGACTAAAAGCTCGTTACCCTCCGTGTTCTCCTCCTCTACTGCACTTCAATTTACAGCAAAATAGAGCGTTTGTTCCTACTCTACTTCTTTTTCCATGACATCTCAGACTCCATTCTTACACGGGTACGTACTATATAGTTAAGGCCTCTCTCACATCCTTCTCCTCATTTGATGTTGCTTCATTATGATTCCAGGTTTGCTTATTTTATCATTTCTCTGCTGCTAGCTGTCTTGTATTTTCTTTTTCGTTTTTCAGAGTTGTCATGTCTTTGTTAAGACTGTGGGATCGGAAATTTTAATCTATGGAAACATGGAATTCTATGCACTTTCTTTATAGTATGTTACATACCTACCGTTTTCACATACGTATGGGCACATCTGCACATGCCAAGTGCTAAGGGTTTTATGCGCCTATATCATAACATGTTCAGTTTGACCTCTGTCTGTTTGTTCTTCTAATAGTATATCAAGTACTAAGTGTGCTGAGTTCAATTCATGCCAGTGCGTTATTTTTTCTAAAGGAAAGCTGGACATTGCACACCCATCTCTTCTGGTTTGAAGAATATTTAGATATTACTGATATTTTATTTTATTTTTGAAAATTGGGTACTTGTATACAAATTTGGATGGGATGAACTTACAATCTTGATAAAGCGATCAGACAGAATCGAACCCGTGACCTCTTGCATCCTGCCATTATGCTCTAACAAGCTGAAACAAGGATGAATCTCTCCTACGGTAGTTATATTACACACACATATCATATATATACATACACTAATAAAGATAATTGGAATTGGGCATATATGTTGATTTTCTCATGGAAAATAAACCGAATCAATCACAGGCAATTTCCTTACCATATACATGAAGATTCAATAAGGTATTAATATCAACAGAGAATTCAATAAGATATCATGGCGTCAGATCCTCTCAGGTTATTACTGTGGACGGGATTACTATGTTGTCCCATATCGTAGATTATTTGTTTTATTTCTTGTACAAATAATTTTGTCAGATACCAATTGTTGAGCGGTGAGGAAGCTGCAAGTGTGGGTTGGTTTCTCACACGGTCGTCTGTACTGTGATGACAAATGCATCTGCTGAGCTCATTTTTTTCGTCCTCTTGCTACTTATTTCTAGTTATCACACTGCCACTCGTTTTATTTTTCTTCCCCTTCAAAATAAATGTTCGGTAGTTTGCCTGACAAAAATATTTTACCCACTGTCAAGGAATATACAATTGACATTCTGCCTATTTGACTTAATATTTGACATTTAGATTATTTTAAACATAGGGTGCAGAATATCGTTATCTTCATGGCTTAAAGATTGCTGCTAAAGTACGTATCAATCCACGGAGTTGGTGCAGCAGCCCATGCAACATGGAACAATGCACAGGCTTTGAAATATAATCAGGATCAGTACACCACTGTTGTTTATTATCAACTGATGCTTACAACCCATTCTTATGCTACAATTTATGGATTGGGCACACTGTTGTGCCTGCTGTAAACATAAAGTTGGAATATGCAGAAGTAAGAGAGCTGGATGGCTATTTTTTCTGAGCTTTCGGATATGATGATCGCTATTGGATGATGCTTAGACCGGTGAATCTTCGTACCCTTTCCTTTTGTTGGGTGTCATTACGTTATTTCATTATTTGACATTCACCGGAGTTTTATAATTTAAATAGCTAATGCTTGTTCTTTCTCTAATTGCATATCTCCTTCAAGCTAATGTTAAATATATTTTTAGATAAAATTATCACATGTCAATTTTCTTATAAAAGGCTGTGTGAACTAATGTAATACAGAGGACCACATATTCGTACATAATTGTACTTAAGGTTGTTAAAATTTTATTATGTCATTAAGTGTTTTTTAATGTAAACTGAAAATTTGAGCATCCTTAAGGAGTGCCCAAGGAGACAATACTTAATTGTAATAGAAGAAATTTTCATTGTTATACATGTTCTAATCTTTAATACACACCCCCACAACCCACCCCCACCTCTCCCTACCCTATTTGTTTGTATTTCTTCATGTTAACAAGTGGATTTCCTTTTTGCAAATTATAATTTCTATTATGAATAATAATAATTAGCTACTTTTATTTTGTTTATTTAAAATTCAATTGAATCAATTTTAGTTGAAACATTGAATAAAATTTGAACATGTGACTTGATACTTAGTAATAATAATGTTGAGATTTGATTGATTATTAAAAAATTTGTATTTTAATTACTGAAATAGTTGATAAGTTTGTAACATGAAGAAAATAATGGAAAATATTGACGATGATAAACAAAACAGTTGAGAATACTAAAGATGTTGATAGCTTAATTAATTTGAACATTGGATAAAAGATGACATGAATATTATATTAAATTAGTTTGAATGAGAATTTATAATTATGTGTGTGTGAATGTTAAATAAAAAGAGAAAATCAAGAAGAATGGATTAACTGTTCTTTTACTATCGTTTAGTAAGTAGTTAAGTATGACAAAAGACAAATAGCGATGGATAAAAATATAATGAGACAACTTTTATGAAATTCGAACTTTTGACTTTTAACCTTAAACGATCTATCTATACAGAAATATGAAAAATATTGGATGAAAAAATAATGTAGCAGCCCATCATCAAGGATGTGATTAAGCTATATTATCATGTTATGGTTGTATAATAGATTTTATATTCGAGCATTTGTAGGATTGTCGTAAGTCTAATGATACGTTATTCCTCTCATTTTACTCTTGAAATTAATTTTGCAGTTCACTATTCCTTTAGTGCATATTTGCATTTTGGTTATAATGAATATTATTGATAGATTATCAGGTAGCTCGAACTAATTGAAATTCAAAAGCAAACCAACGATAAATATAGGTTCTTTAGAGCAAATCATTTATGAAAAAAGTGTGTGATTTGATGCAATATTCATTTTGATTAAAAAAAAAAAAAACTTCCATTGTAGAACAAAGATTTTTTTTTTAAATAAATAAATCAAAGTTTTTTCTTTCAAAATATATTGAGCTTTTGCAGAATATTTTTTCCATTTTCTAAATCATCCATATTTCTTCAAAAATAATAAATAAACTAAGCTTGAACCTGTCCTCATGTGGTGTCCATGACCATAAATAAATGTTTTTGTTCAGAGGATAGGATAGCCACAGAAGCTCTTGCAGCTTATATATAAAGCCGATTCTCCTGCAGTGCTTTACGCTTCAAACGAGACCATGATGGCGTCAGATCCTCTCAGGTTACTACTGTGGGCGAGTTTACTATGTTGTCCCATACCGTAGATTATTTGGTTTTTTTTCTTGTACAAATAATTTTATCAGAAGCCAATTGTTGAGCGAGGAAGAGGTTGCAAGTGTGGTTCGGTTTCTCACACGATCATCTGTACTGTCATCACATTGCCACTCCTTGTTCTATTTTTCTTCCCTTCAAAATAAATGTTCGGGAGTTTGCCTGACCAAAATATTTTTACACGGTGTCAACGAATAAACATTAGACAGTCTGCTTGTTTGCCTTATGACTCAACATTTGACTTCTAGACTATTTAAACATGGGGTGAAGAATATCGTCATCTGCATGGTTTAAATATTGCGGCTAAAATATGTATCAATCCACAGCGTTGGTGCATCAGCTGATGCAATGGGACCAGGGCAACATGGAACAATGCTCAGGCTTTGAAATATACTCATGTTCAGAACACCACTTCTGTTTATTACCAAGTGATGCTCACAGCCCATTCTTTTGCTAGAATTTATGGATTGGGCACTCTGTTGTGTTAGCTGTAAACATAAAGTTGGAATATGCCAAAGTAAGAGAGTTGGATGGCAATATTTCCTGAGGGTTGGGATATGATGATCCCTATTGGATGATGCTCAGGCTTTGAAACAGTCACAAGAGTGTGGTTCGAAAGGTTCACTCAAGTGATGAAGAAACAAGGCTTTGAAACAATCACACGTTGATTCTTCAATTATGATAGAAGCTCCTGTAGCTTATGTATAAAGCCGAATCTCCTGCAGTACTTTACGCTTCGAACGAGACCATGATGGCGTCAAATCCTCTCAGGTTACTACTGTGGGCGAGTTTACTATGTTGTCCCATACCATAGATTATTTGTTTTATTTCCTGTACAAATAATTTTGTTAGATGTCAACTGTTGAGCGAGGAGGAAGCTGCAAGTGTGGGTTGGTTTCTCACATGGTTGTCTGTACTGTGATGACAATTGCATCTACTGAGCTCATTTTTGGTTCTCTTGCTGGTATCACACTGCGGTTCTTGATCCCCTATTTTTTTTTTCCCAATTCAAAATAAATGTTCAGTCATTTTTGGTTCTCTTGCTGGTATCACACTGCCGTTCTTGATCCCCTATTTTTTTCCCCCAATTCAAGATAAATGTTCAGTCATTTTTGGTTCTCTTACTGGTATCACACTGCCGTTCTTGATCCCCTATTTTTTTTCCCCAATTCAGAATAAATGTTCAGTCGTTTGCCTCATGCTTACCATGTAACCTCTAAATTATTCAAACGTGGTGTGAAGAATCTCGTCATCTCCATGGTTTAAACATTGGGACTAAAGTATGTATCAAGCCACAGAACAGTGCTCAGGCTTTGAAATACAATCACGATCAGAACACCACTGTTGTTTATTATCAACTGATGCAAAAGCATGAGAGTTGGATGACTATTCTTTCTGAGCCTTGGGATATAATGATCGCCATTGGATGATGCTTAGACTGGTGAATCTTCATTCCTTTTCCTTTTTCTGGGTGTGCATATCTCCTTCAAACTAAAATTAAATATATATTTAGATAAAATCGTCACATGTTATTTTTCTTGTAAATGGCTGTATGAACTAATATAATACAGAGAAACACGTATTTGTACATAGTTGTACTTAAGGTTGTAAAAAAGGTAGTATTTCATTAAGGGCTTTTTGATGTAAATTGAAATTTTGAACATCCTTAGGAGTGGCCATGGAGACAACACTTGATTGTAATAGAAGATATTTTCAATTTACATGTTATACTAATCTCTAACACACACACCCCCCTCCACCCACACCACCCCTATCCCCCCCCCCTTATTTGTTCGTATTTCTTCATGTTAACAAGTGAACTCATTTTTGCAGATTATAATTTTTATTATGAATGATAATAGCTACTTTTGTTTCGTTTATTTTGATCGCTGTGTCCCATCCTAAGCTTACTTTTATTTATATATTTTAATATTGCGGTCATTTTTTCCTCTTTTCTTCCCAAACAGGCTAAATGTGGTTTTGCATGGTGTCAAGAAGCTCATCAAACATTCTGGTTTATTCATACTTCATGACTTAAAACATTAACATCTAAATAATTTGTAATTTAAACATGGCAACCGATAAATGGCATTGGAGTATCAGCTGATGCTGCGGAACCGGAGCAAGATGGGACGATGCTTCAGGCTTTGCAATATAGTCGGGTTTTGTATCAATAAATAATCTTACCGGACAACTCTTATCGAGACTTGATTGGTTGCCTATAGTCATCTGAATTCTGATGGCAGAAGAACTTCCTCAACTCAATCTTTTATTGACAGCCAATTCTGATGGAAGAAGATGCATCTAACCAACGTATCAACTGATGCAGTGGAGGACTGGGGAATGATGGAACACAGTTCAAGCTTTGCAATATAATCAGGATCAGAACACCACTGTTGTTTATGATGAAATCACAATAACAATATACTCTTATCCCGCAATTGATTAAATGGGTGAAATGAATGTTGTAGATATAAAATTGGAAAACGCAGAAGCAAGCGTGTTTGGTGCCTATTTTTCTCGATTTTGGGAGGATGGTGATCACAATTTGGGTCTTTCCCAATAAGCTTTGTGTGTTAATTCTTTTAAAAAAAAAATCTTCAACCATATAACAAGGTATTTACTGTTTGTTACTATATTATGGTCCGCTTTGAACGACACGCAAAAGCCCCAATAGCAAGCTATTGGAATAGGCTTCACCCCACAAAAATAATAATTTAGTATCGTTGTGGCCCAATGGACCACGTATCAGATATTAAACTGATAAGAACAGATACTACACTTGATCTTAGACAAAAGGCCGAGAAAGGTATGAGTTCTACATCCGCACAGCCCTTTGTTATGTATGCAGTTCTCAGTCGCTTCGTTCTATCAAGTAGGTGATGCGGACTAAAAGCTCGTTACCCTCCGTGTTCTCCTCCTCTACTGCACTTCAATTTACAGCAAAATAGAGCGTTTGTTCCTACTCTACTTCTTTTTCCATGACATCTCAGACTCCATTCTTACACGGGTACGTACTATATAGTTAAGGCCTCTCTCACATCCTTCTCCTCATTTGATGTTGCTTCATTATGATTCCAGGTTTGCTTATTTTATCATTTCTCTGCTGCTAGCTGTCTTGTATTTTCTTTTTCGTTTTTCAGAGTTGTACGCATTGAATTATTTGATTGAAAAGAGAGAATGAAGTCGTCATGTCTTTGTTAAGACTGTGGGATCGGAAATTTTAATCTATGGAAATATGGAATTCTATGCACTTTCTTTATAGTATGTTACATACCTACCGTTTTCACATACGTATGGGCACGTCTGCACATGCCAAGTGCTAAGGGTTTTATGCGCCTATGTCGTAACATAAAGTTAGAATATGCAAAAGTAAGAGAGTTAGATGGCAATATTTCCAGAGGGTTGGGATATGATGCTCCCTATTGGATGATGCTCAGGCTTTGAAACATTCACAAGAGCGTGGTTCGAAATGTTCACTCAAGTGATGAAGAAACAAGGCTTTGAAACAATCACATGTTGATTCTTCAATTATGATAGAAGCTCCTGTAGTTTATGTATAAAGCCGAATCTCCTGCAGTGCTTTATGCTTCAGACGAGACCATGATGGCGTCAAATCCTCTCAGGTTACTACTGTGGGCGAGTTTACTATGTCGTCCCATACCGTAGATTATTTGTTTTATTTCTTGTACAAATAATTTTGTTAGATGTCAATTATTGAGCGAGGAGGAAGCTGCAAGTGTGGGTTGGTTTCTCACACGGTCGTATGTACTGTGAAGACAAATGCATCTACTGAGCTCACTTTTACCGTCCTCTTGCTACTTATTCCTAGTTATCACACTGCCCCTCGTTTTATTTTTCTTCCCCTTCAAAATAAATGTTTGGTAGTTTGCCTGACCAAAATATTTTTATACGCGGTCAAGGAATATACAATTGACATTCTTCCTGTTTGCCTTATGACTTAACATTTGACTTTTACATTATTTTAAACACGGGGTGAAGAATATTGTTATCTTCATGGCTTAAAGATTGCTGCTAAAGTACGTATCAATCCACAGAATTGGTGCATCAGCCCATGCTACATGGAACAATGCTCAGGCTTTGAAATATAATCCCGATCAGAACACCACTGTTGTTTATTATCAACTGATGCTTACAGCCCATTCTTATGCTACAATTTATGGATTGGGCACACTGTTGTGCCTGCTGTAAACATAAAGTTGGAATATGCAGAAGTAAGAGAGCTGGATGGCTATTTTTTCTGAGCTTTCGGATATGATGATCACTACTGGATGATGCTTAGACCGGTGAATCTTCGTTCCCTTTCCTTTTTTTGGGTGTCATTACGTTATTTCATTATTTGACATTAACCGGAGTTTTTATAATTTAAATAGCTAATGCTTGTTCTTTCTCTAATTGCATATCTCCTTCAAGCTAATGTTAAATATATTTTTAGATAAAATTATCGCATGTTAATTTGCTTACAAAAGGTTGTGTGAACTAATGTACGTAATACAAAGGAACACATATTTGTACATAGTTGTACTTAAGGTTGTAAATTTTTTATTGTGTCATCAAGTGTTTTTTGATGTAAATCGAAAATTTGAACATCCTTAGGAGTGCCTAAGGAGATAACACTTGATTGTAGATTATACATGTTACCAATCTCTAGCACACACTCCCACAGCCCACCCCCTCCCTACCCTATTTGTTTGTATTTCTTCATGTTAACAAGTGAATTCATTTTTGCAGATTATAATTTCTATTATGAATAATAATAGCTACTTTTATTTGTTTATTTAAAATTCAAATGAATCAATTTTAGTTGAAATATTGAATAAAATTTAAACTGCGACTTGATACTTAGCAATAATAATGTTGATATTTGATTGATTATTAAAAATTTTGTATTTTACTTATTGAAATGGTTAATAAGGTTGTAACATGAAGAATATAAATGAAAGTAAAAGATGTTGATAGCTTAACTTGAAGCATTGAATAAAGGATGACATGAATATTATTTTAAATTAGTTTGAATGAGAATTTAAAATTATGCGTGCTTGAATGCTAAATAAAAAAAGAAAATCAAGAACGGATTAGCTATTCTTTTACCATCGTTTTGTAAATGGTTAAGTATGCCAAATAGTGATGGATAAAAATATAATGAAACAACTTTTATGAGATTCAAACTTTTGACTTTTAACCTTAAACGATCTAACTATACAGAAATATGAAAAATATTGGATGAAAAAAATAATGTAGCAGCCAATCATCGGGGATGTGATTAAGCTATATTATCATGTTATGGTTATATAATAGATTTTATATTCGAGCATTTGCAGGATTGTTGTAAGTCTAATGATACGTTATTCTCTCATTTTACTCTTGAAATTAATTTTGCAGTTCACTATTCCTTTAGTGCATATTTGCATTTTGTTTATAATGATAATACTCACAAATTAATGGAAATGTAGAGAAATGAATATTATTGATATATTATCAGTTAGCTCGAACTAATTGAAATTCAAAAGCAGGCCAACGATAAACATAGGTACTTTAGAACAAATCATTTATAAAAAAAGAGTGTGATTTGATGCAATATTCATTCTGATAAAACAAATTAACTTCCATTGTAGAACAAAGAAATTAATTTTTTGAAATAAATCAAAGTTTTTTCTTTTAAAATATACTGAGCTTTTACAGAATATTTTTTCCATTTTCTAAATCATCCACATTTCTTTTAAAATAATAAATAAACTAAGCTTGAACCTGTCCTCATGTGGTGTCCACCACAATAAATATTTTTGTTCAGAAGATAGATTTTCAGTTTCAAGATTTTTTTTCAACTTTAAATATTTGAACTTACGACTTGATTTCTCTATGATTGTAATTTTGTAATATATGAAATTTATAATATTTTGGTTATTTTTCAATTTTAGGCTTTCAATTTAAATATTTAGCCACAAAATATTATAGTTTTATTTACATGAACTTTTTTCTTATGTTTGATTTTTCAGTTTACTTTGAAATTTATGATTTTTATGTTTGAAATTACTAAAAACTTAAGCCTTGTTTGGCTTATTATTTTTAGTTTTGTATTTTCGTCAAAACAAGTGTCTGTTGCATGTATTATTGGAAACTAAACAATAAAAAAACGAAATTATCATATAAAATATGAAACATTTTTCTTTTCATGTTTTGGGAGGTAATAATGGTGCGAAAAACAATCAAAGACCTCTTTGTCCGTTGAAGGTTGCAATGGCTAAGAATTGAAAATTTTCTTCTGATATTTTTTGATATTTCCTAGTGCAAGTTGAAAACACAAAAACCAAAGTATAAAACAAAACCAAACGGACCCTTATATTTTTTATTACAAATTTTAAATGTCTAAACATGTGGTTTGTTCGAATGGATACCTGCATCGTAAACATTTTAAGGAATAAATTCTTCAGTGTAGATGATAGAAAACGTCTTAAACGGTTAAAGCTTTAAAATGATTAGTTTACTTTTTTTATTCTTGTAATACATGACACTTCTATATTTTATCTATGAAAACAAGGTTTTGTTGAACAAATTAACCTATAGAACAAAACAAAGTTACCAAACATTCATATAACACAACACCGCCTGATAATAAATGTCATAAATAAGAATGTAAAATTTGTGCGAGTGTCCGATATCTAGGTCGGTCCAAAGTTGTAAATCGCTCAAATCGTGTTTGTTAGGTTATGATTTATAACACGAGTTATGACATGAAAAAGTGTATGGAAATATGTTTAGTTGATATTGTTCGATGTTTTCCTATTGGACGTACATTGTTCGTCCCTTGCGAGACTAGCATGAACAATGTCTACACTTAAATCTTGTGTGGTCAATGCTCGGTTGTTGCTCGACTCGTACAAACAGTGTCCAAACTTAAATCTTGTCTGGTCCATATCCGTCCAAATCTCTTATAGCACATGATATAAATGCGCATTTGTTCGGTCCGATCCAACCCATTTACACTCCTTGATAACACTTTTAAGGGTGTGTTCATAAGCATATTTCTTTACGTCTTATCGTGCATCAGACATGAAAGGAGGCTTATCTTTTGTATGAAATATTATATGGTACTTCGATGCTCCTTTGGTCGTCTCTGGTTCGTAATATCCGTTTCATAATTTATTTCTCAACTCTACACAAACGCAATCTTATGTTTTTACCATTCCACTTTCATTCTCCTTTCAAATTCTTCTTTTTCATTCCAATTTCATTTCATAAAAAATGCACATTAAGTTACTCATGTAGATTCAACAACTACAACTAGCACGTTCGTGTTGTTGTTGTGTTTTTAATATGAGGCACACTTAAGTTCAATCACTATTTCATATATCGAAAATATCGCCCGAGATCTCATTCGAGATCTCATTTTGGACTCCTTCCAAAACGAAACAGCAAATATCACTATAAATCTCCTTTCGAATATATCGCCCGAGATATTGTAATATCGAACGATATATCGACCGAGACGAGATACAGGAATATCATCCGAGATTTTGGTTTTTTTGGTTAAGATTTAAATCCGTGCCTAAACCAGAACAGTTATTAAAATACTTAAATATAGCCACGATAATCTCTTGTTAATTAACATTTTGCATGTTAAGTGACCATATTTTATGTTCATATATGTTCTACAATACTTATGATTTTCATTTTTTTTACATATATGTTACCCATGAAATCATGTATTTTCTGTTCTACTTATGCTGAACTTGTTAATGTTTTAGATCTTTATTATGTTTTATGTCTAACAATAATTTATGTTTATGGATCATATGTTGTAAGCACTAATCTATTTACATTGTGTTATGTTTCTGTTTTAAGCATATTATGATTTAGAGTACAAATGATATTTCGTAAATTAAGAATAATAATTTTGCATTTCAAAGTTTAAGTTACTATATATTTAATAGCATTCATAAAAATCATTATGTAAGAATATCATTTTTTAATATATCATATACTCCGAGATTGTTCCGATATGAACTTTCAGACCCGAGGTGGAAATCCAATACGAACCTCCGAGTTAGACTAATCTCATTCGAGACCTCCCCTAATACGAGCAGGTCCGGCCCACTGCATAGTCGAGGGAGACAAAGGACTGGGGCATCGCAGGAAATGGGGGCAACAACAAAAAATTGATCTGCTTTGCTCATCTCCCATCGCTGCTGCAAAAGAAAATTGCAACCGCCTATATCTCCAATTTTTAGTCGCTGCAATCATCATCGCCGCTGCAACCGACTTATCTCAAATTGCAAACCCTAAACTCAGACTCTAGAATTGCAGCCGTCAAATTGCTAACCCTGACTTCAGTTTCATATTAGAGCCTCAAATCACAATTTGGATAAGCCTCCGCTCAAACAACGTGAGTTCATCTTTAGATTATTATTATTTTTTCAAAGTAGTTGATGGCAAATTATACGTAGTCCTCACCTTTGTTCGTTTTCCTGGATATAAATTAGTGAATAGTATCATCACGATCTGTCAATCTGAACTCATTCTTCTATATGATATGGTACTACAAGATTTTAGAAGCAGATCACATTTTGTTCATTGTGAACAGAGAGAGAGAGAGAGGGAGAGAGAAGGAATACAATTTGATTTTCTATATGATAGCATATTTCATGTAACACCCCGCCTCTGCCAGGGTGACTCTTGCAAGCACTCTGACTTTGGAGGGGCGTTTGAATCAGGTAAACATGCATAATGATATATCAAGGCAGAACAAGAACATATGTAAATAGAGTAAATAACATAGATAAAACAGCGGAAGATTTCAAACCATTTCAAAATAAGTCTGGTACAACATAATGTCAATTTTCCAAATAAACAAGTCTAGATAGAACAACATCAACTGAAAAACTGAAATACATAAGTGCTATCCCCAAATAAGTGGTAACCATAGCTAGCTTCATGTCGAAACCGTACATGAGCTGAAATCCCACAAGCAAGCAATCCGAAATCCAAGCTAAGCTCCTGTATTCCCTCCCTGAGAACCTGGGGGGGGGGGGGGGGGGGACGGAAGAAAAGAGGCGAAAGAAAACATGTCAGTCAAAAAGACTGAGTAAGCCCTACTACAATCAATGTAAACTGATAAAGTTAACTGGCATAAGCAGCAGGGATGAATATAAGGATAACAACATACTAGCATGATGATTAACTATCAAGGTAGATAAAGGTGTCATCGCATAATCAGGATTAAGGTTTTGCACCACAGGTGTACTAGCAAACTAACATGACTGGAATAACCAAGTATCGATCCCTTGGCCCATGCTTTGGCCCAATAACATGAAATGACCCTAATACAAGGTCCAACCAAACGGTCTAGTCGATCGGCTCCCTAAGCCTAACTCGTCACGTGTTGGTGTCAATACGGCCCAAACATGATTGTAGTCGAACTGTGCCGGGTCCACCCTTCGGGTGTATCAAGCCCTAGGGTGTCAACCCCTGGACACCATAAACATGAGTGCACAGTCCCGATCTACTGGTACCCGTGCATGTTTTCTCCGGCTACGGACTATGTGCATGACCAGAGTCCGCCCGGAACTACACCGGCGTACCACCCTGCCGTCGTTTATTGGTCGCTTACTTCCAGCCCAGTAATCGTGCCCCCACCCTAGCCTAGTCCCTAGGGTCATGATGATACAAACTAGGGATTACTGCTGGAGTGGACCCCCATTGCTAGGATTTCTCTAGTGGGTTAAGTACGGTTTAACCCCTTCACTAATCATGGATTAACTTGGTTAAGTGCAACGATGAGTTCACGACTTAACCCCGATTAATCTACCAAGCCCAAATTGGTTAAGTATTAAATGGATCGTGACTTAACCCTAATCATGAGGCATTAATTAATTAATGCGCCTTAACCTCTCACATTAGACTTTGTTGTGGTTACTAGTTAAGCCGGGCGGGTCCGGGTAGCTTTACACCACAACTTGGTCTAACCTCGGGTCCAAGGTACAACATGACCAACTTCTCACATTGGGTCCTATTGTTTGTAGCAACTAGTTAAGCCGGTCGGTTCCGGGTAGGTTTACGCTACAAACTCAACCCAACCTCGAGTTGGCCACACTTATATTTTTTAAGTGTCATGTCCATCGTGTTTCCAAAACACATTACAAGTTTTCAAGCAATTGGGTAGACCTAACTTAATAGGTAAATTCCCAATGGGTAGACCTAACTTAATAGGTAAATTCCCAAGCTTATGTTTTTATGTCTTTTAAGTTTACCCAACCCCAAACGCAATCCCATCGCTTACATATCGCAATAGCGCATAAAGGATAGAAAGAGGGAACTTGGCATAATCATGACATAAAAGTGTTGAAGCCACAAGTTCAACATGGTGGCATATGAAATATACATATGTTCATATACTTGCATTAGGCCTCAAAAAGCATGCATAACTTGCATATCATATGACAACTTGCATATCAAACTTGCATAGCATAACTTGCATATCATATGACAACTTGCATATCAAACTTGCATAGCATAACTTGCATATCATATGACAACTTGCATATCAAACTTGCATAACATAACTTGCATATCATATGACAACTTGAATATCAAACTTGCATAGCATAACTTGCATATCATATGACAACTTGCATATCAAACTTGCATAGCATAACTTGCATATCATATGACAACTTGCATATCAAACTTGCATAGCATAACTTGATGAACTTGCATAACACATCATAGTAAACTTGCATATAAACTCGCATATCATACATTTAACTTTAAAGTTTAAGTATGAAAGTAGAATAGGGCTTACAATGCTTATGCGGACTCAAATGAGTATAGCAAATGTAAGAAGACCCTTATGCAACCAATTAAACCCCAAAAATGCAAGCAAAATTGATCAAAACTCTTTCTTTATGGTGCCAATATAGAGACTTGACTTGAATGCAAGCTAATGATGATCATACAAGTCTAAAAACACTTGTATGCATGGAAAATCTCATAAAAATTTGTTTAGGAATTTTATGAAGAGAGTGGAGGCCATGAGAGGATTGATTTTGCCATAGTTTAGTTGCTAGAATGAATAATGATGATTTAGGGTAGGTTAGGGTCTTATTTATAGATTAGGCAAGTGTTTTAGGCCATAGGATTAAACCCTAGTTGCAATCTCAGCCCTCAAAACCGAATCTGGCCCCCAAGCTCAACACAATCTCCAAATGGTGCACCAGGCTAAACAGCCCGGCTGGACCAAGTCGACAGCCAAGTCGACAGGGCTGTTGACTTGGGTCCAACCAAGTCGACTCCCAAGTCGACAGGGCTGTCGACTTGGGTGTTCTGGCGGGATTTTTCCCGCCTGGCCCAATAACCCCCAAATTTCCAAATTCAGATTTGAATTTGAAATCTGTTTTTACTTTGAAATTTTCGGAAAACTTCGTTGGGCCTTAATAGGGTCATACGGACTCCGATTTTCGAAAACTCGGACTCTATTTCGCGTATTTTTCCGAGACGAACGCAATGGCATAGCCCGTTTCCCTTGATTCAGATTTTAGAATTAAATTCTGCCTCGATTTCTGTCATTACAGGTTATTGAAAATACGGGTTGTTACATTCTCCCCTCCTTAAAGGATTTCGTCCCCGAAATCTTCAAGTTAGGAAGAACGTATCCTACCATCCAATCATTCATCTACTCAAAACATCATCCACGAGCAATCATTGTCCTTACAAAATTCTAAATGTTGTATGAACATATGCAAAGGTGTGTGTATATGTACTTATCTAATGCAAATATCATCAATGCAAATTATGTTAGTGAAATGAATCCATATGTATGCAATTCCTAACATAATGTATAACATCTATATGTGTGCACATAACATACATCCATATGCAACATCCATGTGATAACACAAAAATTTTCATCCATGAATAAGCATAAACACTCATGCATATGCAATATGAGGAGTGTGTGAGCCGATCTAGTGCCTAATCGTGTATAATGCATCCACGAGCAACCACTTACAACCACTTGCAACCATCAAGCATAACATGTTTCAAACACATGTTTCATCCAAAGGGTTTCTACCTAAGGTTCTCATGACAAGATTAACTAGATAAACTAGATAAACATGGATAGCAAAGAGAAAGATATGCTAATAAAGAGAAGAGATTAGGAGTGTACCCTCAAAAAGGAATGGATAAAGCCCACGCATCTTCTCCTCGGTTTCCCAAGTTGCGTCTTCTTCGGCTTCACCCCATTGAACCTTCACCAACTTGACCTCTCGATTCCTTAGCTTCTTGGTCTCCGTCCCCAAGATACGAATCGGAGCTCTCCTCAAGGTAGCTTCTTTCTCCACTTCTACATCTTCCAGAACACTTGGCTCAACAACCTCTGCTGATTCATGTAAACATTTCCGGAGATGCGAGACGTGAAAAACATCGTGTACTCCGGCAAGCTTCTCGGGCAACTTCACTCTATAAGCCATCTGCCCAATTCTCTCTATAATAGGGAATGGTCCAACAAACCTCGGTGCTAGCTTCCCAACGGCTCCAAATCGGACCACATTCCGCAAAGGAGAAACCTTCACAAAAACCATATCCCCAACATCAAACTCCAAATCAGTTCTTCGCTTATCAGCATAGGATTTCTGTCGGTCTTGGGCCGCTTTCATCCGTCTCCGAATCAACTCGACCTTCTCGGATGTATCTCTGATCATATCAGGCCCAAGTATAAGCTTATCTGTAGTCTCCCACCAACACGTAGGCGACTTGCACGGCCTCCCATATAAAGCTTCGAATGGTGCCATCCCTATGCTTGCCTGATAACTGTTATTATATGCAAACTCAACAAGAGGAAGATGGTCTTCCCAAGTACCACCAAAATCCAGAATACAAAGCCTCAACAGATCCTCGAGTACCCTATTCACCCTTTCGGTTTAACCGTCCGTCTGTGGGTGATAAGCAGTACTTAGATTCAACCTTGTGCCCATAGCTTCTTGCAAGCTATTCCAGAATTGACTTGTAAAGATTGGGTCACGGTCACTGACAATACTAGAAGGGACTCCATGAAGTCTCACAATCTCACGAAGATATACGGACGCTAGCCAAGCTGCGGTCCTCTTGCTCTTTACTGGAATGAAATGAGCACTCTTCGTAAGTCTATCTACAATAACCCAAATGCTCGTATTCCCTTTCCTTGACCTTGGCAGCCCATCGATAAAATCCATGGAGATACTCTCCCACTTCCAAAGTGGAACGTCTAAAGGATGCAATAGCCCACCGGGCTTCTTTGACTCGGCCTTAACTTGCTGGCAAATGATACATCGAGAGACAAACTCTGCCACATCCTTCTTCATCCCAGGCCAAAAGAAAATGCGCTTCATATCTTTATACATCTTATCTCCGCCCGGATGTATAGTCAACTTAGAGCGATGCACTTCCTCAAGAACCTTTCTTACCAAATCTTCTACCATGGGAACACATAACCTTCCGTCTTTCCTCAGCCAACCCTTATCATCAATAGAATATCGAGTGAGATGACTAGACGTCTCTCCTCGAATCAGCTTATCCATAATCTCAACTATCTGAGGGTCTTCTCTCTGAGAAGCCCCAACTTGATCAAGAAGGGTAGGTCTGAGTTCCAGAGATGCTAAAGAACCGGTCATCGACTCAATCGCCAAAGAGAAATCAAAGGTTGCCACATACTCTAAATTCTTCATCTCAACGAATAGAGGACTTAGGGTCAACCTTTTTCTACTCAATGCATCAGCTACCACATTTCCCTTGCCAGGGATATAGGCTATCTCAAAATCATAGGACGCCAAGAATTCCATCCATCTTTGTTGTCTCAGATTCAGATCCTTCTGAGAAAAGAGATACTTCAATGACTTTTGATCGGTATAAAGCTCAAATCTTTCCCCCAGAAGATAATGGTGCCAAGCCTTGAGTGCATATACTATTGCTGCCAACTCTAAGTCATGAGTGGGATAATTCTTCTCATGCACTTTGAGTTGTCTACCGCCAAAGCATATCACCCTTCCTTCTTGCATCAGAACTGCTCCTAACCCCGTGCCACATGCATCGGTGTATACTGTAAATAACTTCCCTCCATCGGGCAAAGCTAGAACAGGTGCTGATGTGAGAGCTCTCTTGAGCTTCTGGAAAGCAAGCTCGCATTTTATGCTCCAAGCAAAAACTAAATTCTTCTTCGTCAATTTAGTGAGAGGAGCGGATATCTTCGCGAAGTCCTTGATGAACTTCCGCTAAAAGCCTGCAAGACCTAGAAAACTTCTCACTTCGGTTGCATTCCTTGGAGTCTCCCAATCCTGAACTGCAACTACCTTAGCGGGATCCACCGCTAAGCCTTGCTTAGACACTATATGCCCAAGGAATCTAACTTCTCTTCTCCAAAAGTGACACTTGGAGAACTTGGCCTTCAGCTGATGCGCTCTAAGCGTATCCATCACCTCCACGAGATGCCTTGCGTGCTCTTCCTCATCCTTAGAGAAGATCAGAATATCATCTACGAAGACCACGACAAACTTGTTCAAGAACACCCTGAACAACCTACTCATCAAGTCCACAAAATATGCGGGTGCATTAGTCAAGCCGAACGGCATGACAAGCCATTCGAAGAATCCATCTGGAGTTCTGAACGCAGTCTTGTCTATACTATCTTCAGCTACCCTGAGCTGATGAAATCCAGTAGCAAGATCAAGCTGAGAGAAAACAGAAGCACCGACAAGCTGGTCAAAGAGATCATCAATCCTCGGTAACGGGTGTCTGTTCTTCTTAGTCAGCTTATTCAGCTCTCGATATTCAACACAAAGTCTGAGAGAACCATCTGCCTTGGTAGCAAATACCACAGGCGCTCTCCATTCAGATATACTTCGTCTAATGAAGTTCTTCTCAAGCAACTCTTTCACTTGCTTACTTAGCTCCCGCTTTTCACGCGGAGCCATGTGCCGAACGGGCAAAGAAACCGGCTTTGCATTATCCACCAGATAAATGCGGAAATCAATCTCTCGCTTAGGGGGCAACCCCCTAACTTCATCAAAAACATCCGGATACTCTCGAACCACTCTCACAGACTGAAGAGTTTCCATTGACGAGTCGAGTGATTCAAGATAGCACAACATGACGGGACCTCTCGGATCACAAGAAATCTCTAGGGTGTTTCCGAGGCGGGTCACGAGCCTCACAACCCTATGCTCACAATCAAGAATGGCTCCATATCTGGACAGCCAATCCATGCCCAATATCAATCCGTATCCCCTAAAACCAAGAACATAAGCACTGCACAAGAACTCTACACTCAGTATAGAGATCCTCAAATCCCCACATATCATAGACAAATGGGCGGAACCCCCAATAGGATTTGAGACACAAACGGGATCATCTACCAAGCTAGTACTAAGGTGCAAACTATCAACAAGATCAGATGGAATAAAGCTATGCGATGCACCAGAATCAAACAAAGTACGAACTGGAAAATCAGAAATATATACAAGGCTCTCAACAGAAATACTACCTCGATCGGGAACTGGAGCGGTATTGAGAGCATGAACTTGCCCTCCTGAAGGTCCAGCACGCTGAGTCTGACCCTGGCCTTGCCCTCGCTTCTTCGGGCAATCCTTACTGAAATGTCCAGTCTCACCGCAGAAAAAGCATTCGTCATTCTTCCTTTTCCTCTTCTTACAATCCTTGATAAGATGCCCAACTGAACCGCAATAATGGCACTTCCCCTTGTTGTTCTTGCCCTTGTTGTTGTTCCCCTTGTTGCCTTGACTCTTGTTCTTGTTCTGATTGCCTTGACTACTTTGACCACTTGGATTACCCTGATTTCCTTTTCCCTGCGAATCAGTCTTCTTGGCTTGAGTATCATCCATCTTGGTTTCTTTCTTGACATCTCCCTGAAGTAACGCCATATCAACCAAACTCTCAAACGTGGCCCCATGGGGAATATGTGACATAGCCAATCCCTGCAACGGCTCATTCAATCCTCTAGCAAAACGAAGAGCCTTCTTCTGAGGAGTATTCACCATATCCAAGCCAAAACGAGCTAACTGATTGAACTTGTTCACATATTCTTTGACAGACATATCTCCTTGCTTCAAAGTTATGAACCTCTCCATTTGCAGATTCTCCTCAGCAGAAGATAGAAACTTAAGCATGAACCTTGCCCTGAAATCGGCCCAAGTCTCAACAGGCCTAGTACCATTGGTGACTTCCCACCAATAAGCGGCTTCATCCTTCATAAGCCAAACCGCCAACAAGACCTTCCTCTGATCGTCTATCCCAAAGATAGCAAATAAATTCTCGGTCTCTTTCAACCAATTTCTGGCCTCTACAAAAGTCTCAGTGCCTTGAAAGTTCTTGCCACCCATTGCTTTGAAATCTTTGCAAGTCTTTGCGAAGTCAGCTTGAGGATGCTGAGGGGGAGGAGGAAGAGGAACCTCAGCGACAGGAGGAGGAGGAACATTAGCGACAGGAGGAGGAGGAATATTAACTACCGGAGGAGGAGGAGGAACATCTGCGGGGCCGGCCTCGGTCGCCCTAGCCTCCAAAAGTCTCCTATACCAAACAGGTACGTGTACTCCCTCCGGAATAGCAAAGTTATCGGCCATACTGAAAATGAAGAAAAAGACAGATTCAGAATAGAGAAAAACGAAGGGATTTTGCTAATGGCTTTTTGGGGAATAGCCTTTAAAATAAACTAGACTTTTCTTTGGAAAATACTTTATACTTTGTTTTGAAAATAGTTTTCCAAAAGTTTTAAAAACCCTTTTTGTTCCTTCTCGTAAACCATATGCTCTGATACCAAATGTAACACCCCGCCTCTGTCAGGGTGACTCTTGCAAGCACTCTGACTTTGGAGGGGCGTTTGAATCAGGTAAACATGCATAATGATATATCAAGGCAGAACAAGAACATATGTAAATAGAGTAAATAACATAGATAAAACAGTGGAAGATTTCAAACCATTTCAAAATAAGTCTGGTACAACATAATGTCAATTTTCCAAATAAACAAGTCTAGATAGAACAACATCAACTGAAAAACTAAAATACATAAGTGCTATCCCCAAATAAGTGGTAACCATAGCTAGCTTCATGTCGAAACCGCACATGAGCTGAAATCCCACAAGCAAGCAATCCGAAATCCAAGCTAAGCTCCTGTATTCTCTCCCTGAGAACCTGGGGGGGGGGGGGAACGGAAGAAAAGAGGCGAAAGAAAACAGGTCAGTCAAAAAGACTGAGTAAGCCCTACTACAATCAATGTAAACTGATAAAGTTAACTGGCATAAGCAGCAGGGATGAATATAAGGATAACAACATACTAGCATGATGATTAACTATCAAGGTAGATAAAGGTGTCATCGCATAATCAGGATTAAGGTTTTGCACCACAGGTGTACTAGCAAACTAACATGACTGGAATAACCAAGTATCGATCCCTTGGCCCATGCTTTGGCCCAGTAACATGAAATGACCCTAATACAAGGTCCAACCAAACGGTCTAGTCGATCGGCTCCCTAAGCCTAACTCGTCACGTGTTGGTGTCAATACGGCCCAAACATGATTGTAGTCGAACTGTGCCGGGTCCACCCTTCGGGTGTATCAGGCCCTAGGGTGTCAACCCCTGGACACCATAAACATGAGTGCACAGTCCCGATCTACTGGTACCCGTGCATGTTTTCTCCGGCTACGGACTATGTGCACGACCAGAGTCCGCCCGGAACTACACCGGCGTACCACCCTGCCGTCGTTTATTGGTCGCTTACCTCCAACCCAGTAATCGTGCCCCCACCCTAGCCTAGTCCCTAGGGTCATGATGATACAAACTAGGGATTACTGCTGGAGTGGACCCCCATTGCTAGGATTTCTCTAGTGGGTTAAGTACGGTTTAACCCCTTCACTAATCATGGATTAACTTGGTTAAGTGTAACGATGAGTTCACGACTTAACCCCGATTAATCTACCAAGCCCAAATTGGTTAAGTATTAAATGGATCATGACTTAACCCTAATCATGAGGCATTAATTAATTAATGCGCCTTAACCTCTCACATTAGACTTTGTTGTGGATACTAGTTAAGCCGGGCGGGTCCGGGTAGCTTTACACCACAACTTGGTCTAACATCGGGTCCAAGGTACAACATGACCAACTTCTCACATTGGGTCCTATTGTTTGTAGCAACTAGTTAAGCCGGTCGGTTCCGGTTAGGTTTACGCTACAAACTCAACCCAACATCGAGTTGGCCACACTTATATTTTCTAAGTGTCATGTCCATCGTGTTTCCAAAACACATTACAAGTTTTCAAGCAATTGGGTAGACCTAACTTAATAGGTAAATTCCCAATGGGTAGACCTAACTTAATAGGTAAATTACCAAGCTTATGTTTTTATGTCTTTTAAGTTTACCCAACCCCAAACGCAATCCCATCGCTTACATATCGCAATAGCGCATAAAGGATAGAAAGAGGGAACTTGGCATAATCATGACATAAAAGTGTTGAAGCCACAAGTTCAACATGGTGGCATATGAAATATACATATGTTCATATACTTGCATTAGGCCTCAAAAAGCATGCATAACTTGCATATCAAACTTGCATAGCATAACTTGCATATCATATGACAACTTGCATATCAAACTTGCATAGTCTAACTTGCATATCATATGACAACTTGCATATCAAACTTGCATAGCATAACTTGCATATCATATGACAACTTGCATATCATATGACAACTTGCATATCAAACTTGCATAGCATAACTTGCATATCATATGACAACTTGCATATCAAACTTGCATAGCATAACTTGCATATCATATGACAACTTGCATATCAAACTTGCATAGCATAACTTGATGAACTTGCATAACACATCATAGTAAACTTGCATATAAACTCGTATATCATACATTTAACTTTAAAGTTTAAGTATGAAAGTAGAATAGGGCTTACAATGCTTATGCGGACTCAAATGAGTATAGCAAATGTAAGAAGACCCTTATGCAACCAATTAAACCCCAAAAATGCAAGCAAAATTGATCAAAACTCTTTCTTTATGGTGCCAATATAGAGACTTGACTTGAATGCAAGCTAATGATGATCATACAAGTCTAAAAACACTTGTATGCATGGAAAATCTCATAAAAATTTGTTTAGGAATTTTATGAAGAGAGTGGAGGCCATGAAAGGATTGATTTTGCCATAGTTTAGTTGCTAGAATGAATAATGATGATTTAGGGTAGGTTAGGGTCTTATTTATAGATTAGGCAAGTGTTTTAGGCCATAGGATTAAACCCTAGTTGCAATCTCAGCCCTCAAAACAGAATCTGGCCCCCAAGCTCAACACAATTTCCAAATGGTGCACCAGGCTAAACAGCCCGGCTGGACCAAGTCGACAGCCAAGTCGACAGGGCTGTCGACTTGGGTCCAACCAAGTCGACTCCCAAGTCGACAGGGCTGTCGACTTGGGTGTTCTGGCGGGATTTTTCCCGCCTGGCCCAATAACCCCCAAATTTCCAAATTCAGATTTGAATTTGAAATCTATTTTTACTTTGAAATTTTCAGAAAACTTCGTTGGGCCTTAATCGGGTCATACGGACTCCGATTTTCGAAAACTCGGACTCTATTTCGCGTATTTTTCCGAGACGAACGCAATGGCATAGCCCGTTTCCCTTGATTCAGATTTTAGAATTAAATTCTGCCTCGATTTCTGTCATTACAGGTTATTGAAAATACGGGTTGTTACATTTCAGAGATGTAGAAAACATGTATTTAGAACCTCTCCACCTACCGTACCAAATCAAAGCATTCAATTGCCATGGTCCTTTAATTGATAAATTGGGGGTGGATGTCGTACTTTTTTTTCTTTTTACTGTAAAACGTAGTTGTAAGGAGATGCCAGTCTGATACTAGTGTTTTGATAGAACATTATGATGATACTGTATATCTTAAGAGCATGGATTCATTTATATCAGGTTGGTTTATCTTTCTTTTTTTTAAACCTGTATTTGTTTGTTCCTTTGGTTCCATGTGCATTTTTTGTTTCTTCATTGAAAGTGATTATTGGTCATCATTTTATTTTATTTGGTCAAGGGGCAGTGAAACAAACAAAAATACTTATTCGACTAGGGCATCCAATACCCTTGGGCCGACCCTGAATACGAGATCAAGTCTCTAAAATTCCCGAGTCGAAACGCGACTGATATCTAAGATTTAAAACCTTGAGTTCAATGTTAAATTAGTCTTAGATTATATGGAATAAGACTGATACATAAACATTTTCATCGCAAAACTAGTCTAAAAATTCAAATTGCGCATATTTCAATGGTTATACATGCACATAATGCATAAACTATAAACTATAAACTTTAAACTAAGCACGTAGTATCACACATTATATTTCACAATCTCGAATGGGCACATTATTCAATTTACATATATTCAACAAGATGTGTAAAATAATAGTCATTAGATAAGTTTAACAAATTATCCAAAGATACATTACAATTTCAATAAAGTTAAAAAATGCACATGCAACAATTTTCTTAAAACAAAACTTCTATAGCATTGATTATGGATCAAATTAAGGTTGTTACAATTGAACCATCAATCTTTTATAAGGTTAACCTATGCTAAGGCAACGATTCTAAATTTTTGAAACCTTGATAAAACATACCAATCGTACATGATTTTATATATAGCATTTTACAATAAAATATGCAATTTGACAATATAAGTTTTGAGATATAACTTTTACATTAATTGGATATGATTTTTATGCACTACGAATGTGTACATACAACCTTCTTTATAAACAAGCGAATTAGTTCATGAAACAAGTTGAACAATGAATAGTTATGAACGATAATGTGCGTAATTGATAATCTATGTAAAAAGGTTTCCGATTTAAAAATGTGACGATTAATTATAGTAAATGGTGACGGTTAAGAAAATTTTATACCATTGACAACGGTTGAAGTTACGGTTGAAGTAAACAACAACAGCTGTCGCAACTGTAATACACCTAGATTAGAATCCAATCTTCCTCCACACTAGATTATCGGGCATGGACTCGAATCTTAAAAATAGGCCCTTGGAAAAAACTTAATCTACAAATGGATCTTCCTTTTGACTTATTACAAAAATAAGATCAGTTTTTAAATTTACACCGATATTTTTGAATACATACATGTATTTTCAAAATGAAAACGATACAAATTTTAAGTTTATACACGCGCACTTTTAAATGGGCTTCAAATTGCACATGTACACAGTTTAATATTGCATCTGCTCTGAAAATGTGCATATACATATACAAACAAAGAAGTATTCTTATAATAAATTGCAGACCAAGCCGAACTTTTTAATCTACTCTATTGGTGCCAAATATCCTTTAATGAGTACATTTCACAATTTCATATTGTATATCATTTGTTATCTTTAACCATTTCATATTGAGCAGTGAGACAGATGTGTGTGTGAGCTTGATTTCTTGCATAGTTGTCCGTATCATAATAACAAAGTGCGTCTGAGCTTGTTTTCATTTTTATTTTATATTCTTCTTCCCAATTCAAACAATATTCAAACAAAATAAGTAACTAGTAATTTTTTTAAAAGTATATTATGAATTCATTTAATAAAACCATAAAGAAATAATACATACCATCCAAATGAGGCATTAATGTTAGAAGGTGCGCAAAAGAGAAGGAGATTGCTATTTCCTTTAAGCTTTTTGGAAGATAATGATATGAATTGGACCTTATCTGGTTTGTTAGCTCTGAATTGAGTTGGTCCTTTACCGATCGAAAACACGACCTACTGTATATCAATTAAAAATTTAAGTACCTCAGTGGACATAAAATTGTAAAAATCTAGCAGTATACATGCTCTTGAAATGGAATGCCAAAATGGTTCGAGAACATGAAGGTGGACGCAGGTAGGGCTATAGTGACATATGTAACATGTTATTGATTACTCTTACATAGAGGTCCGGCTCAAGGGCAAGGCTCGTCAGATCGATGAATTGGGCAACCCACCTTATTGGGGCAAGAACTTATAAAAAATAACATACAAATGTTAATAAAGGAAGCCTAGCTGGGTGAAAATTTCAATAAAGAAAGCGCGGCCTGGTTGGAAAAGGCATCATAGCCATTTGCAAATGGGGCAGGCTTGATTCCCACTTGGTCCATTGCAAGAAAATTTCCCCCCATTTCCAGTTTCTCCCTGTCGGGCTTCCCATTGCCAAGTTTTCTCCGTTGGGCTTCTGTTTTGCCTTAGGCAACCCGGATCATTGGGCTGACCCTGCTTACATGGTGTGTGCATAGAATTCTATATTTATTAAACAAAAATCGACCTTCAAATATTTTTACTGCATATTAATCGTTTCCCATACTTTTTATACATTTTTTTTATCATAAATATTTATATATTAAAAATAAAAAGATACACCGGTTTTTATAGTGGACCGACCACTTCAGCCTTAAAAGAATTACAACACTGAATCTAGGCAACAACATAACTCCACGGCGTCCACGTAGGGAGCCATATTACCTCCACGCAGAGAGCCATACCAAACAGGCAGAACCTGTTACAAGATCAAGAGACCATAAAATTACAAGCACTAGCCTTCAAAAAATACCATGAAAATATCACCAAAAACCACTAAAGCCTACAGCAAATCTGCCGTAACCAAGCAATTACACAAAACGGGCCGCCAAACGCCAAACCGGTTCATTACAGCATCACAGAGGTGAGATAGCGCATACCTAAAGGAAGGCGTGAACTTGGTAAAAGAAATCGGAGGAGCTGAGCATCCAACGAGATTGATAGCTTGAGCTCAAGAGCTGCTTATAGTCGCATGGCAAAAACATGGCCACCAAGCATTACAGAAAGCAAGACCCAATCCATAGCAGCAACACAACACAACGCGCTAACTTGTGTCCAAAACAAAAATGACTATATCAAATTCCTTTCTTTTAAAAAAAATGATATATTCAAAATTAAAATTTGAAATCTTACCACGTTTTCAATAACCATAAAAAATTGGAACCCCACCACTTTTTATATAATGGACACCAAAAAGTCATGATTACTATAGATGCTCCTGCAGTGTATTCGAAACAGATGCCCATGCAGTGCTTCTCTTCTTCACACGAGATCATCATTTCTTTAAGTTGCAGCACAGAATATTGGGTTGAATTTGAGATTCATTAGTTCAATATATCTTAACCGATGTGCTACTACGTAACTTATACTTTATAACCCCTTAACCCCACATTGAGAATCATTTGTGTTTGTACCATTTTAAGTAATTTTATGAGATACCCATCAATGAGCAATGAGGATGTTGCTAGTGTTGGTGCAAACATGATATTCAGTTTTTCTCGATATTTAAATATGTTTAGTATACTATTGGTTTCCCAAAAACAAATGAAACTTCTTTAATAAATTTATTTCTAAAAATTCACTTCTTCCCAAAGAATTCAAAATAAATTATATATAGACACTTTAATGTTTTCCATGAAATTTAAAAGTTATAAATCAAAATGATTCAAACTTTTCTAAAACGGAAATAAGTGTTGTGCAAAAATTATAAAATTTAGTACGTATTTATTGTTTTGATGAAAAATATTGAAATCTTGTGAATATGCGAGAATGCTGGACACTCTAAAAGCTCAAACGCAATCCTGCTCTTCAAATAAGACCATTACTTGACATATATGTTAGCACTGAATCATGGGTCATATTCAACCTTAATCCACACTTGTGTGATCATTATGGTTACTCAACTATTTTGTTAAATGGATATAGTTTTTAGTCCCACATCATATAATATTTGAGTTGATAGTAGTATAAAATACAACTGACATTTGCTATTGACCAGTGAGGAGGATACACATGTGAGATTGGTTTCCCACATGTTTGTTTGTAATTCGAGTTGATAAAGCACTCTTGACACAATTTTATTATTTTTTAACACCTCTACCCACCGCACCAAACAACAACATTCCCCCCCCCCCCCCCCCCCCACAACAAAACCACCCTTTTCCTCCCAAAATCCACCACATGCACACGCAAAAAATTCCAGGGCTTTGGAGAAATTAAATGTAAACATACCTTTTACCAAATAAATTTTAATATAATGAAAACATTTACTCATTCTCAAAAATAACTTCTGAAAGAAGTCGAAACTTTTCCACCATATTTTATGTTTTTTTTTCTTTTTTCTTTCTAAATATGTTGCAATCGGTGATACGCAAATCACAATTTGGGCAACAAATAATCTTACATATTTTGTGGAGAGATTTGTTGTTAGATTTGGTGCTAGATTTGATGAAGAGATATTGGTTGCTATATTTGTGGACATTTATTGCAAGGATATTTGGTGCTTAACTAAATAGTTTTATAACATATATGAAGATAATTTGGATGCCAAATTTTCTTGGGCATAAAGCAATTCTCTCTATAAAAAGGGCCAGCTAACATCTTTATTAGGTGTGGGTGAGAGCCACCAAGAGTGGGTGAGAGCCACCAAGAGTGGTGGTGAGAGCCACCAAGAGTGATCATTCTAGCTATTCCAAATTGAGTGTTCTCCTTCAAATTTGTTAACCATTAGATATTCTCCACCTATTTCTCAATAAGGTTATTGATTCTAGTTGTAATTGTTTGTAACAATAGTTCACTACAAGAAAACAGGCTATTTGCGACGGCTTCAGACGGGCCGTCGGCGGCCGTCGGAAATTTTCGTGATAAACTGACTACCAAACTCTTTCTTCCTCATTTCTTTTGCTCATCCATTTTTTCCATCTACGGTTTTTAAAACCCTACCACCCAAAATCCTATTTTTTTTGCCTCCAAATCCCGATTTCTTCGCGTAAGAACCTCCTTGGCTTTCATTCAGATCTCTAGAGCAATCAATTTAAGGTATAATCTCTTTTTTTCCACAAAAATCCAATTTTTTCCTAAATCTATATTTGCTTAGATTAGAAAATTAGGGTTATCTGTTGATTGCAATTGGTTTAAATAGCGTTTTAGTGAGGTTATAGCATCCTATTATGTGCGTATTTCATGTATAATGAAATTGAAAATTTTATGTGCAATGTTTGGTTATTTATGCATATATCCCCCTTAACTTGATTTTGACCATTGTATAATTGTGGTTATTTGTGTATATGTGCACCGTTATGTACATGTTATTCTTGTATTTATTGCAAAAGTGGAAAATCTTACAAAAATTGTTTAAGTACATCTAACAAAACAAAAATCCTTTTTGTGATTTAAGTTATTTATGAATCAACGATGCTGATTTAAGAGAACACATCAAAATAGGATAATATGCATGAAATCGATGCATTATATCTATGAATATTACATGTACGAATAAACTTGTGAAATAACATACAAAGCTAACTATTTTCAGTGTTGGAACAACCGTGTGGGAAGCATTTATCAAGTATTGGAACACTGACGAGGCGAAGGTAAGTGTACAAAATTATTTGTAAATATCAAAAATATTTGATTGATAATGTCATTCTTTGCAGACCCGGCCCAACAACCTCCATACTTGCGCACATATTGTCCGTGATGCTGATGATAATATCATCATGACATATTAACTACTTTACTTTATCTCTTGCTTAAAATAAACGAGCAATTAAATCATGTTCTACCAAATTTGATGATATGAGCTTGTCCAATTTTGTTTTCGCCAACTTCTTCATGAATGAACTCTTGGCAATAATTGCAGGGAGACAAATTGGACGAATTTGAACCTCTCTTCGATTACAGTGCAGTCACCCCCTTTATGTAGTCATCGAAGGTAAACTTCCTTACTTATATCTTGGTGTTTTTGTTGGAATCTCAAATCCTTTTTCTTTTTCGTTAGTATTAATGCATATATATTATAGATGACGACGATGACACCGTTACTTTAACTATTTTGGATGGGCCTACGGGAAAAAGATGCTTAAATTCTGATTTTAAGGTATATTTTTCTATTTTTTTGTGTTAAATATATTTTTAAGGTATGTTAATTCTGATTTTAAGGTATGCTTAAATTCTGGTTTTGGATGCGCGTATGCGAAAGCGACGCGAAACAGGCGGTGTAGATTTGGAAATCAAGTGGTAAACGATTTTTTTCTTAATATAATTTTTAGTTTAGAAATAAAATCATGTACCCTTACACAGTTGCTACAAATATGAGTTAGGATTCAAACTGTCCACTCCATCATAATTTGTACAAAGTATGAGTTAGGATTTGGAAATCAAACAGATTTTTTTGGGGTAGTGTATTTATTACTGGTGTATATATATATATATATATATATATATATATATATATATATATATTGGTGGACTACGTGGTGTGCACAAATTTATGTATTATGTAGTTAATGTTTTAAGTTTATGGTGAAATTTTTATTTTTTTTGTTAATTGGTTGAGAGCTGATATGTTGGGTTATCTATTGATTGATTAGATAGTGGTTTTAGTGAAGAAGTATAGTTGGAAGGCTAAATAGCGGCTGAAATTTCAAAAAAAAGATATGTAGGTTTTCCGACGGCTTACGACGGCCGTCGGAAACCGTTACAAACCGCCAAAAACTATCGGAAACAAAAACTACGGGTTGTGACGAAAACCGTCGGAAAATCAGATTTTCGACGCCTCTAAAAGCGACAGTTATTTCCGACGGCTTCCGACGGCCGCCGACAGTTTTCAGCCGTCGGAAATAGCCTTTTTTCTTGTAGTAGTTGAGATCGATTGTAAACAATTTGTTATTAGAAAATCAATAAAGAGGGTGGTTGAGTGGAATATCGTGTGCTCATATTTCCGATATTATTTGTGGTGTTGTTTTTTTCAATCAAATTCATCTTCAAGTGATTGGGTGATAAAGATCATGTTTTCAAGGCCTTTTGTCAAACTTCCGCTGAGCACAAAACCCCAACAGTTTGGTATCAGAGCCAGGTTCATCGCATAGCTTGGAGTGATTTTAGATTGAAGGTTGTAGATGTCGGAGATGATGTTGCTTTCATGGATGACTATTGTAGAGTAGGAGATTTTGAGAATTTGGAATGAAGAATCTAGTCCACAGCAAGGTGGAGAGGTTGGTTTTGATCACTGCTGAAGATCTGTTGAGGATCATGTTATCGACTGTTGTCTTCACGTTGATAATTTTCGAGAGATCCATGTAGATGAAGAGGGATCAAGTGGTAGACGTCAATAAAGAGGAGGTGTGATTGAGCCTGGAAATCAATTAGGTAATCTTGTGGTCTGATGAAATCAAGAAGGTGTGATTGAGCATGTAAATCAATTGAGCCTGGACTTGAAGAGAAGACATGATGGTTTTATCTCGTAGTCGTTAAAATCGAGATGGTGTTAATTGAGAAAGAAGAGGTTGAAAGTGAGAGCTAAGAGGCTATTGTTTGAGTGGAGGAGATGTTGTGATTTGGTATCAAGGTGGAGTGTTGAAATCGGTGATACGCAAATCACGATTTTGGGCAACAAATAATCTTACATATTTTGTGGAGAGATTTGTTGCTAGATTTGGTGCTAGATTTGATGAAGAGATTTGGTGCTAGATTTGATGAAGAGATTTGGTGCTAGATTTTATGGAGAGATATTGGTTGCTATATTTGTGGACATTTATTGCAAGGATATTTGGTGCTTAACCAAATAGTTTTATAACATATACGAAGATAATTTGGATGCCAAGTTTTCTTGGGCATAAAGCAATTCTCTCTATAAAAAGGGCCAACTAACATCTTCATTAGGTGTGGGTGAGAGCCACCAAAAGTGGGTGAGAGCCACCAAGAGTAGTGGTGAGAGTCACCAAGAGTGATCATTCTAGCTATTCCAAATTGAGTGTTCTCCTTCAAATTTGTTAGCCATTAGATATTCTCTAACTATTTCTCAATAAAATTATTGATTCAAGTTGTAATTGTTTGTAACGATAGTTGAGATCGATTGTAAATAATTTGTTATTAGAGAATTAATAAAGAGGGTGGTTGGGTGGAATATCGTGTGCTCATATTTTTGATATTATTTGTGGTGTTGTTTTTTTTTCAATCAAATTCATCTCCAAGTGATTGGGTGATAAAGATCCTATTTTTCGGGCCTTTTGTCAAACTTCCGCTGAGCACAAAACCCCAACAAAATATGTTTAGAAACTAATAGTTTTCAGATTTCTCCAATAAAACCGAACTTGTTTAAACAAATTTCAAACAATCTTCCAGAAGACAAATATTTTTTAGATTTCAAAAAATATTAATTAATTCAAATAAATAAAACATAAGGGTACATCCCTTCGTGTAATCTCATATTTAAAGAAGTCATGGGTAGTGGCCAATACTTCATGTATTCATTGTGTGCAAACATGACGAGGACTTTGATTAAGCTCCTGTAGCATATCTAAAACAGAAGCTACAGTGTTTATCTCTTAGAAACGAGACCATCATTTCTACAAAACATGGCATCAAATCCTGGACTGGATTAGAAGTTCCTTTACTGAAGATATCATTACCGGCGATCCATTATAGGGTTTATTTACTACATTATACAGTCCTGCATTGTTGATTATTAGTTATGTTTCTTGCATGAATAATCTTTGTTAGAAGTATAGCATGTCATTCAATAAGTCAAAGCATGTGTGCTATTTTCATATTAGAAGTCGTGTATGTGATTCTACATTTAGGCATGTTTAAATCTTTGATTTTTGTTTTTGCTCTAAGCATGTTTTGTTGCCTATATAATAGACAGTTAGTTAGTCTAATGAACCAAATGACAGTATTATTTCTTTCATCCTAACTTACCTTTATTTTTATATTTTAATATTGCAGTCATTTCTTTTCTCTTTTCTTCCCAAGCAGGCTAAATGGCTTTGCATGGTGTCAAGAAGCGCATCAAACATTCTGGTTTATTCACTATATGACTTAAAACACTAACATCTAAATAATTTGTAACTAAACATGGTAACCAATAAATGGAAATGGAGTATCAGCTGATGGAGTGGAACTAGAGCAAGATGGGACAATGCTTCAGGCTAAAGCTAAGTAAATTTGCATAAAACTATTGTATGTCCACTTCGAAACATGTCCATTTGCTTCTATAAAGTTTTGTGAACACAACGTAGAGACAGACACATATGCAAGAGTTTAAACATATCTGTAAGTAATTAATTGCACATATGTGTTCCTGTATACATATTAGAAAATGTTAGAAAACATGGTTATTCTCACTAATACCAACCTGCATCCCATTTTTGCTGATTCCCACTAATACCGTCTCCGTGTATGCTTCAATTGTCGGATGCCATTGGGCTAGCTCCAATTTCCAGATTTGATTACAAATCAAGGTAATTCTATATTTTTTTGTGCTATTACTATTAAATGTTGTTCAAAATTAGGTCTTTGTAGATTTATTTTTTTGTTGTAGTTTAATTAAACATACATCGTGTAAATTGGTACATTTTACATATATTTATGGTGATTTATTGCACATATGTGTTCCTGTATACAAATTAGAAAATATTAGAAAACATGGTTCATACTTATTGGACCTATGGAATTCATACTTATTGGACCTATGGAATATGTATTAACATTTTTCATACTTAATTTGTTTTTTTTTAATTAGCTGGTTTCCTAAATTAGTATTAATATGTTTTGCTTTTACATTAGTTTTCACTCATTCTTTAACTTCTGCGAAATTGAAGTGACTTTCAGCGATTACTCTTTTACCCTATCTACAGACATTTTAGATCTTGATTTTTCTATTTGACAAATGGTGCTTTTTCGAAGTTTTTAAGTTCACTCTCTTTGATTGAGATTACAATCTTTTTCGGTTTTACAATTTTTTTCATCGTTTATTTGCACTTTAGAAAATTAGGGATCTTGATTTATTCTCCATATTTCATATTGCTTTTAAACGTTTTGAAACTTCTTTTTGAAAAAATGAAAGATACATTACATTTTATTTTAAAAATATCGGTGTGTTGTTAAGGCTTTTTTTACTTTGTTTTACATTTTTCAAAACTTTAACAAAAAATTAAATCATCCTGAATGTTTATTATTCAGGTGGTTGTTTTTTGAAATTTATTTAATTATTATACAATTTTTGAAAACAAATTGATCTTTTGTGCTGGCTCAGTCTTCTATATGGTTGCTATCAAAATTATAACAATAATAATTTGTTCAACTATCTATTTTCTAATTAAGTGTACATCTTACGTAAGTAGATCGAAAAATAACCCATGATGATAGATAATAAAGTCATTGATTTTACCCATTTTTTTATTGTTGTCGGTACATACCCTCTTATATAGTGCTCCAGTGTACTTTTGTAAACATTATATAGTGTAGTAAGTTCGTTATAACAGAAAATTAAAAGGAAAGAATCGAACTATAGGCACCCAGCAACATATTTTTTAATTCTTTCACTCTACCCTAATATATATCCTCTCTATGTAAGGATTACATTTATTGATGATGGTAATGAAGAATTCTAAAACACCATTCAAAATATTTTACATGGATTCCTTTAAAGCACTAATTTACTGATGGACGCTGAAAAATTATTGATTTTCTTATATACTTTTTGATGCGTATGATAATATTTGGTCATATAGGTTAAAGAGCAGGTAATAATGCATATTCTGTAAATATTTTGCCTTAGGTTCTGTTTAAAGTTTCCTTAAAAATTGAGAAAAAGTCAAGCTACAATAATTCGGCAACCAAATTATGTAAGCAGGCACATGAAACTTATATAGCCATGTTTCTTGCTTCTGTTTTGCTATGACATTTTCTAAATTTGTTTTTCATCGTAAACTTTTCATTTCATATCATTTACTCATACCAATTCACAATTTTGATATTAGTATTCATTTATTTTATTAGGTTTTATGATGATGATAATGAAGATATCTGGTGTACCACATTACTTGGATCAAAGATATTTAAGTTGATGTAGATTACTTTAACCAAATTTCTTTTAAAGAACAAAGAACATGTTGAGGTAAATTACTTGACATCGACTTTTCTATGTAATACAAAGACCATAAGGAGTTGTGTTTTTAAAACAACTTTTGGAATTTTCCCATATATGAAAATTAATATTGGAATAAAATTTCAAATTGAGCCAAGAAAGGCTAAAAAAACTCATAATGTTAGTAGCTATTCACTTGAGCACTCCATTCACTGATGCTTTTTGTCAGATCATTATAACTGAAACAAATATGAAAGTTTATTATCTATATTTATTCATTTGATACTGACCCATTGCATTATAATTAACCATTTGAAATGTAACAATTTAATGGTTGTTTCACTCCAACGCATGAAATTCCACAAAGAAGCTATGGCAGAAAGAGTACATGAGATATTGTTAAATAACACGGTTTTAAGTATATCCTAATATGTCGAACTTTATATTCTTCGTAGAAATTATATTCAAACAACTCTAATTTTATGGGAGTTAATTGTCACTTTTAAATGCAAGGAATTGTAAGGAGTTCACAGTACATAGGAAGCACCTTCCGTAATTCTATGCTTCTTCTTCACCCTATTGGCACAAACTAATAGACGATTTTGAACCTCCATTGAGTGATTGTAGACACATTCAACGGTCATCTTGAAAGCTACCGGGCCGGCCTACCACCAATCTGCAACAGTGTTTGTGTTGGTTAGAGCTACTAAGTGGATTGTCGTCTGCTGCTTTGGTCCTTTGTTTCCGCCTACAATGACTTGCCTTGGGGATTGCTCTCGGTTATTCTACAACATGTTTAGGTAATCTCCATTTCCAGTTATTCATGCTCTCCAGTTAATTTGCTTTTGTCTGAAATTTGCGCTCGCCCAATGGTTAATTTTGGTTAACTTCTGCTTGGGATACTGTTTAATAACTATTTTTTGTGTGTTTGTTACCAAATACTAGTCAATGATTTCATTAACTTTTTCCTACTACCAGGATGAAATTCTGAATTTATCATTTGACTCAATTGAGATGATTTTAATTCTAAAATTATTTACCTCTTTTTATTATCGGTCTGATTTTAAAATTTTGCTTCAGTCCACTAATGTAATACTGGCCTAATATTGTAAATAAGTGAATTCACTGCATTATTTTCTTTGCAATCTTCTATAACCTACATTAGTGTCGTAGGAACATGTGTTTTTGAAAAATTATCCTGTTTTCTGAATCGACGTGTTACGTCTTGAAATAGAGTGTATTATTCACTGTTTGATCGTATATTGCATTCGGGTGTTGACGAAACCATCATAAACTGTTGTATTGCACTTTGTTGTAAAAGGCATCCACATTTGGAGCATACACTGATGTATAGTTTGTGGACAATCAAATAGATAGTTTTTGCAAATCTGTAATGATTAGTCTACAATACTGTAATCCAATTTGTATTTAAGGCCTGGGTATTAATAGATCATTAATAGTTTAATAAAGAAATGAATGGTACAAGAGCGTTATATGGTTTACTTTCATTGTGTAATAATGAGACACGAATGGACTAGCAAGTTCATATGTATTCTATTAGCTCGGATATCATTAAAGAATCAGGATTTAGAATATCTAACATTTTTGTTCTATTCCATACAAAATAATCGAGTTTCAAATTTATGCAGTTTGTATATTTTCCTTGTCGAGGTTTTTGTTTAGTTCAGTCTGCTAATGCTACTGTTATGATTTTTTTTTTCAGTTTAGAAAAGATTCAGATATGTTGAGTTGTGGTTCTATTCAGATTTCAGAACTTTAACAATTTGCACCCCACAAAGGCTTTTCAAACTAAATCTTATTTTGTGCATCCTATAACGTTCAGTTCACATTTAAGATAATTGCAAGACGGATTTATTGCAATAACAATTTATATCCTTTAATACTTTTTTGGAAGGGCATTTTTTAGATTTTATGAATAATTGTTTTGTACATTGAATGGATAATGCTTGCTGCTTGGATTTTGCGTAGATTTTGAGAATATTTATGGATATATATATATATATTGCATTGAATTGTTATATCGTTAGGTAGTCATCTCTGTCTTAAATTTGTAAGTGATGTTTATAAAAGGTTGACTTCATTACAAATTTTACAAAAAAAATTGAAATTTCAACTTGTGTGAGATTTATGCATAGGTTGGTTGAGTATAATTTACACGTCAAATGAGTAAAGATAGAATGTTATATTAGGAGTATTTTATATTTGGCTTCTGATGATCCTTTTTGATGTTAATTTAAGAATTTGAAAATAGGAAGAACAAATTAATGATTCATTAAAATTGAAGAACTGAAATATATCAACCACAATAAATATCCATGTAAAGACCAAATACATTTATAGCCGCAGTTGTGTTGATATGATAGTATTTCTATTCCATCTTTTGTGAAACATATTTTTCTTCTTCTGGAATTCAAAGCAAACTGGTGTAATAAATATTTCAAATACGTTTCTTTTCATTTAAAGGAAGTACTTGGTCCTTAAATACACAAGTAAATGGAGTATCACCAATTTGTTGTTTTATTCACTATGAAACATGCTATATGGCCTAGCATAAGCTCATTAACTTTCTACTAATTAATTTGAAAAGTATACTCTTCTACTTTTTATGTTAGTCGCACCAGTTATAGTCTCTTTCTCTATCCTAAACACGAAAGAAAATTATTTCACCATAAAATGTTAGTTGTCCAACATGTGAATTGCAGTGTTTGATGCTTCCAATCTTCCCCATGTAGTTAAAATATTTATCTGTTTAAATAATTTTTGACTAAATCATCAATTTTTTATCACACCAAATATTTTCATCTGTTTCTATTGTAGCCTAAAAATGGAGCATTGCCTAGATGGCTGTTTTCAGTACTATTTTCATCCATTTCTACGCTAATTTTTGTGAACATCAACCATATCTAACAATGGACTGGAATTTATATTTTCAATATTATAGCCCAATTTAATACTGTGCATTAATCAAAAAAATAAATAGGACAAACTCTGTATGCTCCTTTTGTTCATAAGTAGCATTTATTTTTTTAATCCTTTTTTTACTGTATTTTTATTTGTGATTAGCATTTAACTTTTTTTGTTACGAAGAAGCACATCAACTGTGTTGGTTCGTTGTGAATTATTGCACATCAACTGTGTTGCTTCGTTGTGAATTATTGCACATCAACTGTGTTGCTTCGTTGTGAATTATTTCAATCTAATATCATACTGTTTTTTCCATCAATCATTTTGTTCAACGAATGAGCATGTGCTACATTGAATCTCATCTTTTATCATTTTAGTTTAAAGAGGATTCTATAATGTTATAACTATTGTACTTCCATTTTTCTTTTTATGTTGCACTCTTTGTTTCTTTACCATTTAACATAATTGCATTCATTTTTATAACTTAAAGTAGAGTAGGAGGGATTGCCATAATCCAAGCGGCAAGGATGTGAAAATTCACCATTGTGCGTGGAAAACACAATTGGTCGTAAATAAAACAATGTAAGTAGGTAAAATTGTTCCTTTTTTAGGAGTTCCATTTCCAATGCATGGGCTATCTTTCAGTTTTTCTTGGGGCATACCATGCTTAGCAAGCCGTCTTTTCGCTCTTTGCCCCCTTCTCACTGTTGAGATCGCGCTTGGCCTGCGGTGGATTACGCCTGTTGTTCACCTTCCTCTCTGTGCCCAAGGTAAATGTTTTCCCTCTTATTAATGTTTTTCAATCTGCGGGTTTTCATTTATATGACACATCATTGCCATTCATTAGAGTGTGGTGGTCTATCATTAATGACAAGTAGCCGTTCAATTCTCAAACACACGCATTAATATTTTACATGGTTCCTCTATTTTATCATATGTAGTTCCTTTTTATGTTACAAATCTTAATAATTAATACAACCATTGATTGAGCAAATTATATGCTTATAGGATAGAACTAGGAAGCGACACCACGATTGATATATGTGATCATACGCCAATTCTCTGATACTGCTTTTTTTTACATGTAGTATTCTTAGTTTTGTAACAAAACCACAAAATATTTCAAAAGTAGAATTCTCTTTATGTAATATATATATATATATATACACACACACACACACGGACACACACACACAACAACTGAATCTGAAAATTTAAATGACGGGTCATTCCCTCTTCTCTATATGAATGCTATGGTGCGTGTATTGATGCCGGCAACCTTTTCCTTTGATAAAATATAAGTAAAAAATTTATTTAGAAAAAAAATATGTATATAGAACCAAGTAATTTTGGGTTAGATCAGCGACAAGATTATAAACAACTTTCCTTTATATGCATACACGTATGTGTGGACGTGGAAAAAAAGTATACATGATATTATAAAATATATGTAAATAGAAACGTTTACTTTTATTATCGAAATTAGTGATTGGGTTGTAAACTAAATGAGCCCATCGAATTCCAGCATTTAAGCTTCCTAAAGAACTGACTAGAACTAGGCAAGTATATTAGAAGCTCGACCCTGCTGCAGTGCTTGAAATAGTACCAATGAAAGGATGGTGCAGGTATAACACATACTTTTGCAAAGTCACTGGCTAGCAAGATATTATATGTACACGTGTCTTTCCTTTGGACCTTGAGAATTCATATACATCTTGGTTTAGCTTTACAAAATTAAAGTTTTATATGCTACTTACTGTCTTAATCTTGCTTCTTCAAATCTTTCAAATGTGACTTCAAATCTTGGGAATACTCAGTTACTGGGTTGCTTGCTTAGAATGTTGACTGGAATACAGAGTATAACCCAACCAATGCTTGGAGCGATGCCTTCAGACTATGTCAGTGACATGAATATCTAGATCTGCTTTATTATAGTCTCCTTCAATGACGTAAAATAAACAATGAGAAGACTGTTTAATGTGGTAGTGGTTGTGTCAATTACCTATTTCTTATTTTAGAAGTCATGTATCTAACAGGGAACTGACATGATATCATGATCACTATTTTTCATACAGGAACTACTGATGATGCACTTAATGTTGACCTTGCAGCATGGGGCTCTTTGACATAGTTTCATGAGAGGTTCATTTTGTTTCATGACAGTGGTTCATTTCTTAATATAACACGCATTTATGGTGTTATAATGAATGTTTTGATTAATAAAAAATCATATTTAATGTTCTTTCAATCTGAGTTGAATTTTAAGTTGTATTTTATTAACATGAATACCATTCAAATGTATGGTATACAAAATATTTTTAATGTTGATTCACATTCAAATTCATTTAAAGTGAATAATCATTAAATCAACATTGTATTTAACAAAATAACTTTATTAATTTTGAATAATATTTAGAGCTCTGCTAAGGACACTCGCAATCCCCCCGAGAGAAATTCATGAGGGGGCCCGCGCCTTTTTTTTAATTTTTAAAATTTTTTTTGCACGCCCCACTACTTTCTGCAGTGGGGCCCATGATTGGACACTCGCACTGTGCGCGAGTGTCCTTAGCTTTTTTTTCTGATATTTATGTACATATAATGTTTAATTGGTCATATACAAAACATATGCATGTGTGCCTATGATATGTCATATGTTTTATTTTGGATGTAACATTCCCAAATAGTCAGTGGTGTTCTTATATGTTATTTTGCCAACATGTCATTAATGCATATATCAATGTTTTGTCATTCGTCTTATAAGGCATAATTTGTCTTCGAGCAAGCTATAGTCTCCACATATTAATTTTTGTAAAGAAGTGTTAGTTTTGTTAATTATGTGGATAAGTTAATATCGAAGTTTGTTAGAACCATCGTAAAAATATTGTTTGATTTAATTATATTATATTTGACACTAATTTTTCTTATTACAATTATTTTTTCAAAAGAATTCTACTGGCTCATCAATGTTTTGTATATTATGTTCTTATTGTACATTTTTAAAGAAATATCAATGTGCATATTTTTCATTTTCTGATTCTTTCGCTTCTATTCCATTTTCTCACAATATTGTCTTTTTGTTCTTTTTCATTTTTCAATGCATGTCGTAGTTAAAAAGAAAAAAAAATCTAATCCTAGTCTGAATCAAAATAAAATTCTTTCCAAGCAATTATTAGTTAATTTCTTTAATTTGTTTAATTTAATAAGAATCTAATTAAATTGGTTAATTCTTTTTTGCTTCATATTCAACTTGAATTATTTATGATTTTATTCATGCTTCACAGTGATTGTATTCCTAATATTATCTTCCATTTTATAGCTTTTTGGAGAAATAATCTGCAGATCTCCAAAATAAAATAAAAAAATAAGCAACTGGTTCTCTGCATCTTTTATATTATATAATTGTATAAAAATCTAGATCTTTTGTATTCTTATTTACATAACAACAATCATGCATTCCTTATTTCATTATTATTTACGTATGTAAAGGAATATATCATATGTTTATCATATACTAATTCGTGTGTGTGTTTTTTTTTATAACGTACAACAAAATGGGTTTTCTCACATCTTTATTCATATTTGTCAAATGGTTATATCTATACACTGTTAAAGTTTATATGACCCAACGATTCTGTAGATTTTGTTTCATAGTTAAATGAAATTAATTTTGAGGACTGTTAAAGGGACTCTACATTTGATTAAGGGAATAACTAATTTTTATTTATTGTATAATTGTTATGGAGAGGACAATATAAATTAGCCTCCCCTAAAACATATAAATTAAAATTTTGATATTAACCCTATATAATCCTCATTAATATAAACCATAATATCTAACCTTAATTGATGCTTATAATTTATTGCTGCACATAAAAAAAGAAAAACGAATATAATTAATGTAATGAAGGCACAAGAAAGTTTTGTGGGTAATCAAAAGGCATCCGATTACATAATTAATTGTAATTTCATATTGTAATTGGTATGGTTAATTAAAAATAAATGCAGAAATGAAAATTTTGATCTAATATGATGTATTGAATTTGTGTAATTGGGATGTTTAGTAATTCACACGTTTGTTACTTACGATGAATTCGTAAGTCCGGGTTTAACATAAGCGATGAGCCAGATGTAGTTAGGACTCTTTTTAAAATAAAAAATAAAAAATCAGTCCCTCCCTCAACAGAAATTTTTTAAACTGGAATCCCCTTAAAATTATCCTCCCCTTAACCAAATGTGGAGTCCCTTTAACAATCCTCTTAATTTTAGGTGCTTCTTGAATTTTATAAATCATTATTTTATTATGTAAAATTCCTACATCGAGGATTTTTTGGTCTTTGTGTATATCTTGGTACCTATTTTGTATGTCCAAATGACAATTTATTTTCATTACATTTTTTATTGACCATGTTTCCTTACACTATTTCACCCGACTTTTATTTTCAATGAACTACCACATATCCATATGTATTTAGTCGAATACCGATTTAATTTATTTTGAATTATTCTAATATGTATATATGTGTGTGTGCGCGCACACACACACACACATATGTGTGTGTGTGTGTGTATATGTACGTATGTATGTATGTATGTATGCATAGTATTTTAGCTATTACATTTGCATGAACATTTGGTGAAAAATAGAAAACTGTCTAGAAATATAAAACATTCGATTAAACAATATACATGTTACATACAAGTGCCATGTTGTGTCACATTGTCTATGTTAGAAATATAATATTTCAAATCTACTAGATGCAATTAAAGCAGTTCACAATCCTACAGTTGTCGAGGTGAAGAATTTATAGCGTGGATAAAGCATGAGTGCAGTGGAAAATAAAGGAGGTATAAATAATTTCATTAGATATAAAACAAAACACCAATTGTCAGTTTACTCTTATTCTCACATCGTCTGTGTAGGAGATAGAAATATCGTTTAATCTTATATAACAAAACTAAAGAGTATCATGATTCATGCAATTTAGATCCTGTGACTATGATAGATTTCTAATTTACGTTGATCATTTATGCATTGAAATTGAGTTTCACGCTGGCTTTCTTGGTTTTGGTTTATGAAATAGCTAGATTAATCAAACTTTTTACATAAATATTGCACAACTGGATGCTGAAAAACCTTGATTTAGCACGTAGAGCGGAAAATAATGAGGATTAAAGCGGATATATTGTTCATTGAGGCTAAATTCAAAAAGTGTTGCAATCTAAGAGAATTATGCACCATAGGTTGGATTTTGCAGGAATTTAGTTGCATAAAATCTATTGTAAAATTTGCTTAAATTTGATTATTGTGAATAATATAAAAAAAAATTTGTAACAAAGCAAGGGATGGATTGAATTTCTTTTTATACCAAATTTTAAAATTATGTCAATTTGAACACAATTTATCTATTATAAGCTTAGAACACATTTATAAAAACAAATTATATACGTTCATATTTATATGTTAAGCATAAGATCAAATTGTATTAACTTAAATCACTTATATTTAAAAATTAATAATTATGTATGCTTAAGGTAGTGTAATATTTATCTAATTCGAAACAACTGGTTTTTTATGTTAACGATTGTTGTACAAAGCCATTAGTCTCAAAATAATAATTTTCTACGTATGTGAATTTAGATTGTTCAAGCAAATTTATCAAAAAACCTTTTTTGGTTGTGTTAAAAAACCCTAATCAAAGTAATTACAATCCATAAACATGTATTTCCTGTTTAATATATCTAAATATTCAGTAAATGCACTGTCAAAATCGTATCGCAAAGCCCGTGTGCACGGGTTCACACTTGTTGGATATGATTTTTAAGCACCAAGAACGTGTGCGTACATGGTCTTCTTTATAAACAAACAAAGTAGCTCATAAAAAAGGTTGAACAATGAATATTTGTCAACGATAATATGCGTAATTGACAATCTATGTAAAAAGGGCTTCGAATTTAAAAATGTGCTAATTGATTGTATTAAACGGTTACAGTTAGGAAAATTTATGTTGTTGACAATGGTCACAATTACAACTGGAATAAACAACAACGATTGTCAGGACTGTAACACCCCTTGATTGTTAACAATTGTCAGGACTTTTAGATTATTTTTAGATAATTTTTATGGCATTTTGAACTTGTTCATACAAATTTTCATTATTCAAACTTTAAGGCATTTGTTTCCTACTTTATGTTGCAATAAAAATCCTTTTCTTGTCAGTGTGAAATCCATGTTCTGTCTAAACACCATAGGAATATTTGTCCTCAACATGTTTATACACCCTAAATGCCATTTGCACTTGTGCACAGTAATCTACAAGGACGGTCCATGGTCTCTCTACTTATAATGATAAACGCTAGTTTATTATTCTTATTGTGGATCATACAAGGCTAACTTGGGTTTATTTGCTTAAAGAAAATTTTGAAGTGGAAAGTGTGTTCAAAAAAATTTGTGACATGATTCAAAATTAATTTCAAACAAGTATAAAAATTTTACGTAGTGATATTATTCTTGTTGATGATCATAGAATGCTTACTTGGGTTTATTTGCTTAAAGAAAATTTTGAAGTGGAAAGTGTGTTCAAAAAAATTTATGACATGATTCAAAATTAATTTCAAACAAGTATAAAAATTTTACGTAGTGATACTGGGCATGAATATTTTTCATAAATTTTAGGTTAATTCTTTGCTGAAAAAGGAATTATTCAACAAAGTTCATGTAATAACAAAAATGATTTCTTTTAGATAAGAAGCAAAGAAAATTGAAGGAAGAAGAGAAAATGAAATCCTGGAACATTTCTAAATAACAAAATAGGAAATGAAAGGACATATAATCTAATTATTATATAATGGGAATTTGTTCTAGAGTTTGTGTAACACCCCGTATTTTCTTTGAACGTATAAGTAACAAATCAGAGAATAATTAAATTATAAAATAAGAATCAAGGGAAACAGGTTGCGCCATTGCGTTCATCTCGGAATTCTGCATGAAATCGAGTTCGAGTTTTCCAAAATCGGAGTTCGTATGACCAAGCTATGACCCTCAGAAGTTTCAGGAATTTGAATAAAATAAAACAGCTTGAAAATAAAGCTAGAAATTCGAAATTCAAACCCAGAGAAGGCTGACGGGAAAATTACCGCCCATATACCCAGGTCGACTGGGGAGTCGACCCCCCCCCCCCAACCAGGTCGACTGGGGTGTCGACCTCCCCATGACCAGGTCGACTGGGGAGTCGAACTGGGGGTCGACCTGCTCCCGAAACCCAGTTTTTGAACCTGGTTCATTCTGATGTATCTGGTCTCGTTTTCTGTCTAGATTCGTCCGGCTAATCCTATATAAATAGCCCCCTAGCCTCATTTTCTGTACACACTTTCATTCTGTCTATACTCCGTCTCTGTTCTAACTAAAAATAAAAATGGCGTCGCTACTCTGCTAGAATCAAAACTTGGACTGATGCATCTTCTTCCAACCTGAATAGAATTAAAAGCTAAATCAAATCTCAAATCAAAGTTTAGAGCCACAACAACAATTAAAGAGGAGTAATTCAGCATTTCTTCATCAACAACAGTTTATTATCCTTTCTTAAAACCACGAAAGGCAAGTATAGTTATTTTCCGAAATAAACTTTAATTATAATTGTGACATGATTGTAAATCTGAATTTGAGGTTGTGTATGTTCTGTTCTGATCTATTTTATTCTGTATCTCTTTCTTCTTTCTGTTCTATAGCCAGGCTACCACGAGCCTGCGCCAAATCTCATAAGAGATTAACGCACAAACGCTAAACTTTGGGACAAATAATGAATGATGGCATAATTGGACATGGCTAATCTGTGACTGAAAGGACATATGTTGTAAACTAGATTTAGATCTATGCATATTCTGTGAATTGAAAGAAGAGGAACCATTGTATGTTAACATGTGACTTGAGACATTGGACATAACGTATATTTTGAATTAAGATCTGTTATAATTTAAGGCTCTAGATTGTTGGGCATATTGTCTATGTAACGATTCATGACTTGAGATAAAAAGAGAATATGACTTAGGTGTAAAGGTCTATATTAAGATTTGATAACTGTTAAATGTGAATAACAACTAAGTGGGAGATTTTTGAATATATGACATGCACTGAAATCGATGGCTATATTTGGTATAATTTATATGTGAATCTTTTGTACTAGGAAAGTTTAACTAAATTTGGGACATGTGTTATATGGTAAATTACGACCCTAATCTGTGCCATGTAAATTCAATGCAAACGTGGGGTATATGATCATATTGTGAATCATGACAACTATTTAGGCATGCAAACTTAGGCCAAATTTATAATTAGGCAAGATATGTCTATGAAACTTTAAGGAATGATTAAATCTGTTATATTGCCTAATCTGCTAGTTCTGTTATATTGCCTAATCTGCTAGTTCTGTTATGTTGCCTAATCTACTAGTTCTGTTATATTGCCTAATCTGCTAGATCTGTTATATTGCCTAATCTGCTAGATCTGTTCATCTGCTAAATCTTTTGAAAACTGAGTATTGAAATTTGAGTATGAATATCTGTAGACTCGATCTAGAAATTGAGCAAAACTTGTTAATAGAATATCAAATAATCTGCTGTAACTTGTACAGAAGTTAATTTGTTAAATTAACATAATTAGTCTGATATTAGCATAGTCTGTGAATGAATGCATTGGCTAAACATGAAACATGGCTAACTCGAGGTTAGAATGAGTCTGCGGCATAATCCTGCCCGGAACCGCCCGGCACATCCAGTGGTCGCAGACAATAGGTTCTAATGTGAGAAGTTAGTCATAACGTGCTTGAAACCCAAGGTTAGACTCAGTTTGCGGCAGAAATCTGCCCAGAACCAACCAGCCTAACCAGTGGCCGCAAACTGTCAGTCTAATGTGAGAGGTCTGCGCATTAATTTTTAATTAATACAAATCTAAGATAAATATGATGTCTAAAACGTGTTGGGTGGATAGGGTTGAACCAATTGGACTAATGAATTTAACAAACCCGTTTCGTGAATCTGTAGGCCCAATTACAAAGGTGGGCAAATCTGTTAAATCTGTATATCTGATCCGTTAGTATGAAAACTTGTCTGATCTGTGAACTAGTTGATCTGAATTCTGTATGTCTGAACTTGTAAACAAGTTAATTTGAAATCTGTTAGTCTGGGGACACAAGGTTAGGAGGGAAATTACTTGTGTCATCTGTTCTTTGGGACTCATATTAGTCAGTAACCCTTTCTGGTATCAAAACTTTAACCCAACAGTAGGTAGGGTCCGGGCACGCTTACTGAACTAATTATAAGCGGTTCATTCTGATAATGGCGAGGGGGTGTTGATGGTGTGTTCCAACCTGGTCATGTGCGTGCATGGATCCCGGTCTGCCTCTGAGGATGTAAGACGTCCTGACATCTGTAAATAGGTCTGTGTCATTTAAAGGTTGCCACTTTGGGGAGTGATACACCCTTTTGTGGGGCAGGCACAGGGTATTTATGTATTAGGGAGCCGATCGCTTGGGGTAGGGTTTTAGGGTACACTTAGTTCTGTCTGTTTCTGTTGGTACCGTCTATTTCTGTTGGGTGGTAACACCTGTCTATTTCTGCGTGGTACCGTTTGTTCGGATGGTAAATGCCTATTTACTATTGTACACTTAATTCTACATTCTGTTTCTGTAGGGATTAATCTGTTTCTGTTTCTGTACCTTCTGTTCGGGCGGTAAAGGCACATTATTAGCATTCTGTTTCTGTCTGTTTCTGTTGGGGTGGTAAAGGCCCATTACTAGCACATTCTTCTGTGGAAATTATCCTGTTCCCGTTTCTGTTTCAGTTTAGACATTGGGGTGACACCTAATCCTGTTATACTAGTATTAGTGCAGAGAGGTGAAAAGTAATATTATTCTGTTTCTTCTGTTTAACCTAAGTATATCTGCTGCTCCTGTTACTGTTATCTCTTATCCAGCTTATTTTCATGTCATTGTTATTATTATATGTTCATATGCTGAAAGTCACTGGACTTGCCAGACTTTATGTCTGACCTTTCTTGTTTTCGCCCCCTTTTCTTCCGTTCCCTCCCCTCCCCCCAGGTTTCCAAGGAGGGAATACTTTAGCTTAATCCGGATTTCTTCTGCTTGAAGTACTTAAAGTGCTTAAAATATGGCTTGACTCCTTATGGCAGCTTCTGTAGGGATTATGATTTTAAAAATTATGCATTCTATAAGGCTTTTGTACAAGAATGATATTTTTGTACTTGAATTCTGATATTGTGATTTCAAAAGATGTAACCAAACTTGCTTCGGTTTCTGTTAGTAATAAAGTTATAAAATTTTCAAGTACTGTTTTATCCGTCTTGTAAATTTCTGTTCTGTCTACTAAAATGCTCCATCAAAATTAAGGCATTCCCTTTGTGAGTGACCTTAACGGAGGTGGGGTGTTACACTTGGTATCAGAGCTGAAGGTTACCAGATTGGGTAAAGTTTTTGAAAACTATTTTCAAAAAGGTTTTGAAAGGAAATATTTTCAAAAATAAAGTTTATTTTGAAAAACATAATCCCCAAAAGCCATATATCTATCTTTTCAGTTCTCCGTTTTGAATCCTTTTCCTTTCGTTTCAGCATGTCTGAGAATCTTAACCTTACAGAGGGGGTGTCAATACCTGGCTGGTTCAGGAGGTACTTATAGGCTAGGGCCAATGATATAGGCCTAGCAGATATTCCTCCCCCAGTGGCAGCGGTACCACCTCCTCCTTCTCCTCCTCGTGGAAATGCTTTCACAAAGACGTGTAGAGACTTCAAGGCTATGGGTGGAAAAGACTTCTGTGGAACTGAATCCTTCGTGGCAGCAAGAAACTGGCTGAAGGAGACCGAAGATTTGTTCGTCATTTTCGAGGTAGACGATAGGCAGAAGATACAATTGGCGGTATGGTTACTCAAGGACGAAGCTTTCTATTGGTGGGAAGTCATTAACGCCGAGAGGCCAGTTGAAACATGGATGGATTTCAGAACAAGGTTTTAGACGAAATTCCTCTCGCAAGCTGAATGAAGTCTACAACTGGAAAAGTTCTTATCTCTTAAGCAAGGAAGTATGACGGTCAAGGAATACGTCAACCAGTTCAACCAACTGGCTAGGTTCGGACTGGATTTAGTCAACACTCAGCATAAAAAGGCTCTCTGCTTTGTTAAAGGATTGAACGAGCCACTACACAGTCTAGCCATGACCCATGTACCCATGGGAGCGACTTACAAGAGATTGGTGGACATGACAATACTGCACGAGGAAGACAAGGGCAAGGAAGAGGCAAAGAAGGAAGAACCACAGAACAAGAAAGCATGACCCAAAAAGGAAACACAAAAGAAGATTGAGAAGTCTGAAGATAAGAAGGAGAAAAAGTGCTTTACTTGTGGAAGCTCGACTCATCTGAACAAGGATTGCAGAAAAAGGAAGGGCACTTGCTTCAACTGTGGTGAGATGGGAACTGTCCCATAAAAAGAGGACATTTCAGAATGGTCCCTTGTTTGTCTAATCCATGCGTTATCAGTGCGCCTAATTAGCTGACCAAACAGCTGGCTCAATCTGTGCGTTTTGCAGTAAAAAATTCTAGAAATCTTGATACAGAAATGACGTGTGTATTAATACTTAGGGTGTGTTCTTTGCAAGCAGAAGCGGAGAATTTAAGCGGAGAATTTGAGCGGAGAATGGTAGTTAGCGGATCATGCGTTTGGCGGTTTAAGCGGAGTATTTTATTTATATTTTGTAATTTAACTAATTACCGATTAAACATAACATTATAATTATTGCAGAATAACACGGTTAACAAAACATAACGGTCCATTACATAAAAACAGTACAGAAAGTGATTTACTGTAGAAATACAAAACAGAAATAATAGTATGATTTCTAATCGTTGCTTGGTCCGTTCTTGATCAGAAAGTACTTGTAGTCAGCAGTAAGTTGATCGCGCTTTGTCTCAAATGTCATCCATGGTATTGCATCGTCATCGTTTAAGAGATTGAATATATCTGCCTTGTTGGGATCTGCAACTATGTGTAATGCTTCTGCTAAATTAAAATCTGCTCCTTCGCTCAAACGTTTAACGCGTCCTATCATATCAGCTTGACTTAAAGAATTTCATGTCGACCGTATACTGTTTGCTGTCAAATTGTTCGGGGTAGGACTTTCCGTAGTTGTAGATTTTTGCACTTTTCGGGCGTGGAGGTAATCGACGAGATCAGCAAACTTATTGTCCATGTCACCACGCCCTTTTTTGAAACCTCTCTTTTTACCAGAGGTTGAACCAACATGTCGAGTTCACTGTGGAATGGGAGTTTCGGGCACGTTTGTTTGAGTGGCCGGTTCAGGAACCCAAGAATGATGCGTTGGTGAATTCAAATTGGGAATAGTATTTTGCCCATGGTCTTCTGTTTCATTGAGCTGACTGTGGAAGTGCTCAACTGCCTATGGATTAGCATAACTTTCTGGCAAAGAGGGAGTAAACTGTGGTGTTTGCTCAGGTTGAGTAACAGCAGGAGTATATGCTGGCGTATACGCCGTCTGTCCAGTTGCATGTGTGCCTTGAAACAGTTGTTGTTGTACCTCCAAATGTTCAAGTGGTGACTTTTTAAATTTCAGAATGGATTGCCCAAATTCCTATTTTAACAACATTAATTAATAACGGGTCAATTAAAAAACAAAGCAGAAGTTTACTGCGAATACCTTTAAACGATCATCCCACCATTCATCAGAGCCTGAAACCGTTTGACGATTAGGATCCCAACCAGCTCCAGTTTTGTTGTTCAAGCTTTCTCGTTTAACCCATTCCCTTCGAAGACTATTATACTTGTGCCGAACTTTGTTTTCGTCGATCAATTCCAGAGTTTCATCTGATCTTGTAACGTTGATTTCGACCGCTGCAGCATTAAATTTTTCCGCTATCGCTTTGGTAACCCCTTTCTTGTTATTACCACATTTTCCATACGCCGCAACGACGCATTTAAGCAATAGTCATGTTGCTTCACTGCTCCAATGGTGTTTAGGTTGTCGATTTGCCATTTTTCAGTGAAGATGGAGGAGTGTTTAGAGAAGTAGAAGATGATTTTGGGGTAGAAGGAGAAATGAAGGAGGGTGGGATTTTATAGAAGAGGAGGGGTTGGTGCCCAACGGCTCCAATTGAAGTCATTGGGTACCGACGCGTCGGTACCCAACGGCTCCAATTCGAGCCGTTGGGCTAACGGTCCTTAATGGACCATTTCTGAACCGACGCGTCCGTAGAAGAAATGCTCTGTTAAGGATCAAAGAACATCCCCTTAAACCAAAATATTAGATTCAAAATAAACGATGAAATCCAGTTAAAAATATTTTTCCTGCAGAAAATAGATAGTTTGCAAGAATCCCCTGAATGCAACCCTAGATTCAGTCATGGGGTTTAGCTGCTTGTTCGAAATCATGGGGGAAGAGGATAGGTAGTACAGGTCAGGTGAAGCATCAGCTTCACAGTACGATCTCCATCATGTGCCCTCGTCAAACAACCAGGCCCGTAATTAAAGAAGCTTCACAGTACGAGACGAGGCCGGTTCTCCTGCAGTGCTTTACGCTTCAAACGAGACCATGATGGTGTCAAATCCTCTCAGTTTATTACTGTGGGCGAGTTTCCTATGTTGTCCCATTCCGTAGATTATTTGGTTTATTTCTTGTACAAATAATTTTATCAGATGCCAATTGTTGAGCGAGGAGGAAGTTGCGAGTGTGGGTCGGTTTCTCACACGGTCATCTGTACTGTGATGACAAACGCATCTGCTGAGCTCATTTTTTTCCCGTTCTCTTCCTAGTCATCGCACTGCCACTCCTCGTTCTAATTTTCTACCACACTATCAAGGAATAAACATTAGACAGTCTGCTTGTTTGCCTTATGACTTAACATTTAACTTCTAGATTATTTAAACATGGGGTGAAGAATATCGTCATCTGCATGGTTTAAATATTGCGGCTAAAATATGTATCAATCCGCAGCGTTGGTGCATCAGCTGATGCAATGGGACCAGGGCAACATGGAACAATGCTCAGGCTTTGAAATATACTCAGGTTCAGAACACCACTACTGTTTATTACCAAGTGATGCTCACACCCCATTCTTTTGCTGGAATTTATGGATTGGGCACTCTGTTGTGTTTGCTGTAAACATAAAGTTGGAATATGCAAAAGTAAGAGAATTGGATGACAATATTTCCTGAGGGTTGGGATATTATGATCCCTATTGGATGATGCTCAGGCTTTGAAACAATCACAAGAGCGTGGTTCGAAAGGTTCACTCAAGTGATGAAAAAACAAGGCTTTGAAACAATCACACGTTGATTCTTCAATTATGATAGAAGCTCCTGTGGCTTATGTATAAAGCCGAATCTCCTGCAGTACTTTACGCTTCGAACGAGACCATGATGGCGTCAAATCCTCTCAGGTTACTACTGTGGGCGAGTTTACTATGTTGTCCCATACCATAGATTATTTGTTTTATTTCCTGTACAAATAATTTTGTTAGATGTCAATTGTTGAGCGAGGAGGAAGCTGCAAGTGTGGGTTGGTTTCTCACACGGTTGTCTGTACTCTGATGACAATTGCATCTACTGAGCTCATTTTTGGTTCTCTTGCTGGTATCACACTGCGATTCTTGATCCCCTATCCCCCCCCCCCCCCAAATTCAAAATAAATGTTCAGTCATTTTTGGTTCTCTTGCTGGTATCACACTGCCGTTCTTGATCCCCTATTTTTTTCCCCAATTCAAAATAAATGTTCAGTCGTTTGCCTCATGCTTACCATGTAACCTCTAAATTATTCAAACGTGGTGTGAAGAATCTCTCGTCATCTCCATGGTTTAAACATTGGGACTAAAGTATGTATCAATCCACAGAACAATGCTCAGGCTTTGAAATACAATCACGATCAGAACACCACTGTTGTTTATTATCAACTGATGCAAAAGCATGAGAGTTGGATGGCTATTTTTTCTGAGCCTTGAGATATGATGATCGCCATTGGATGATGCTTAGACTGGTGAATCTTCATTCCTTTTCCTTTTTCTGGGTGTCATTACGTTATTTTATCATTTGACATTCATGGGAGTTTTTTAAATTTAAATAGCTAATATATAATGCTTGTTCTTTCTCTAATGCATATCTCCTTCAAAGTAAAATTAAATATATATTTAGATAAAATCGTCACATGTTATTTTTCTTATAAATGGCTGTATGAACTAATATAATACAGAGAAACACATATTTGTACATAGTTGTACTTAAGGTTGTAAAAAATGTAGTATTTCATTAAGGGCTTTTTGATGTAAATTAAAATTTTGAACATCCTTAGGAGTGGCCATGGAGACAACACTTGATTGTAATAGAAGATATTTTCAATTTACATGTTATACTAATCTCTAACACACACACCTCCCTCCACCCCCACCCCACCCCTATCCCCCCTCCCCCTTATTTGTTCGTATTTCTTCATGTTAACAAGTGAACTCATTTTTGCAGATTATAATTTTTATTATGAATGATAATAGCTACTTTTGTTTCGTTTATTTTGATCGCTGTGTCCCATCCTAAGCTTACTTTTATTTATATATTTTAATATTGCGGTCATTTCTTCCTCTTTTCTTCCCAAGCAGGCTAAATGTGGTTTTGCATGTTGTCAAGAAGCTCATCAAACATTCTGGTTTATTCACACTTCATGACTTAAAACATTAACATCTAAATAATTTGTAATTTAAACATGGCAACCAATAAATGGCATTGGAGTATCAGCTGATGCTGCGGAACCGGAGCAAGATGGGACGATGCTTCAGGCTTTGCAATATAGTCGGGTTCTGTATCAATAAATAATCTTACCAGACAACTCTTATCGAGACTTGATTGGTTGCCTATAGTCATCTGAATTCTGATGGCAGAAGAACTTCCTCAACTCAATCTTTTATTGACAGCCAATTCTGATGGAAGAAGATGCATCTAACCAACGTATCAACTGATGCAGTGGAGGACTGGGGAATGATGGAACACATTTCAAGCTTTGCAATATAATCAGGATCAGAACACCACTGTTGTTTATGATGAAATCACAATAACAATATACTCTTATCCCGCAATTGATTAAACGAGTGAAATTAATGTTGTAGATGTAAAATTGGAAAACACAGAAGCAAGCGTGTTTGGTGCCTATTTTTTCTCGATTTTGGGAGGATGGTGATCACAATTTGGGTCTTTCCCAATGAGCTTTGTGTGTTAATTCTTTAAAAAAAAAATCTTCAACCATATAACCAGGTATTTACAGTTTGTTACTATATTATGGTCCGCTCTGAGCTCATGAAAAGCATACAGTTTATGTCATATGTGTTTGTTTTTTGTATGGATGGATAGTCACGTCTTGTAGCTGATTCTGTTGAACTACTTGAGCACAGAGAATCAGAATTACTGCATGCATGTGGGATTGCCATTGAGTATATTCGCAAATTACTGCTTCGACTGGCTACAACGGCCTGATTTTAAGTGTGAATGCCAACTTTGTTTCCATGCTTTTCGTTTCCTTGTTTCACCAGCTGAAGTAGTAAAGCCGACTGACATAAAGTATAGCAAGAGGAGTCCATACCTACTTGGCAACATGTACTAAGTCAGATGGTTGACACAAAACAGTACCAAGACAGCAGCTCATTGATGAAGGACCACAGGAGCAGATTAAAGATTTGTGCTTCGGACTGATAGGGGTGCGCCAGTCCAAGCAGTGGTGCAACACTTGAACGACACGCAAAAGCCCCAATAGCAAGCTATGGGAATGGGCTTCACCCCACAAAAAAATTAATTTAATATCGTTGTGGCCCAATGGACCACGTATCAGATATTAAACTGATAAGAACAGATACTACACTTGATCTTAGCCAAAAGGCCGAGAAAGGTATGAGTTCTACATCCGCACAGCCCTTTGTTATGTATGCAGTTCTCGGTCGCTTCGTTCTATCAAGTAGGTGATGCGGACTAAAAGCTCGTTACCCTTCGTGTTCTCCTCCTCTACTGCACTTCAATTTACAGCAAAATAGAGCGTTTGTTCCTACTCTACTTCTTTTTCCATGACATCTCAGACTCCATTCTTACACGGGTACGTACTATATAGTTAAGGCCTCTCTCACATCCTTCTCCTCATTTGATGTTGCTTCATTATGATTCCAGGTTTGCTTATTTTATCATTTCTCTGCTGCTAGCTGTCTTGTATTTTCTTTTTCGTTTTTCAGAGTTGTCATGTCTTTGTTAAGACTGTGGGATTGGAAATTTTAATCTATGGAAACGTGGAATTCTATGCACTTTCTTTATAGTATGTTACATACCTACCGTTTTCACATACGTATGGGCACATCTGCACATGCCAAGTGCTAAGGGTTTTATGCGCCGTTTTCATCAATTTACCCTTAATTTATCTTAATTTCAACCTATAATGCCTCATATTATCAAGTTTTTGATAAGAACATTGTGTAAATACTAATAAAAATGGTCATTTTTGTATTAACAGGGTAATTTTTTTTTTCTAATATTTTAAAATCAGGGGAGGGGGGGGGCATGGCCCCTACTTACTCCCCCTTGGTTCCGTCCTTGGACACTGCCGCTCCTTGTTCTATTTTTCTTCCTTCAAAATAAATGTTCTGGAGTTTGCCTGACCAAAATATTTTTACACGGTGTCAACGAATAAACATTAGACAGTCTGCTTGTTTGCCTTATGACTCAACATTTGACTTCAAGACTATTTAAACATGGGGTGAAGAATATCGTCATCTGCATGGTTTAAATATTGCGGCTAAAATATGTATCAATCCACAGCGTTGGTGCATCAGCTGATGCAATGGGACCAGGGCAACATGGAACAATGCTCAGGCTTTGAAATATACTCATGTTCAGAACACCACTGCTGTTTATTACCAAGTGATGCTCACAGCCCATTCTTTTGCTGGAATTTATGGATTGGGCACTCTGTTGTGTTAGCTGTAAACATAAAGTTAGAATATGCAAAAGTAAGAGAGTTAGATGGCAATATTTCCTGAGGGTTGGGATATGATGATCCCTATTGGATGATGCTCAGGCTTTGAAACAATCACAAGAGTGTGGTTCGAAAGGTTCACTCAAGTGATGAAGAAACAAGGCTTTGAAACAATCATACGTTGATTCTTCAATTATGATAGAAGCTCCTGTAGCTTATGTAGAAAGCTGAATCTCCTGCAGTGCTTTATGCTTCAAACGAGACCATGATGGCATCAAATCCTCTCAGGTTACTACTGTGGACGGGATTACTATGTTTTTCCTGTTGGAAATATTCAACCTATTGGGGCCACATATGCTAATGTATTGGCTATCTTATGACTAAGTCCGAATACGTGATCTAGTTTGAAATAAATATCTGAGGACTTTTAGGGTATAATTGTCATGTAATATAATAATGTGTGGATACCGGAGTGATAATTTTTAGTTTGTTGAAGGGCCGAACTAAAAATATCACACTACTATATATATAGGGTTATGGTCCCTGAATTACACAAGTTATCAGAGTGTTCTCTTACCTCTTCTATAGAAACACATTTATAGATCTGAGCTTGTGTCAATTTGGAAGATCAAACCTCAACCTAATTCTACGTATCAGCAAGCACCGATGGATTCAGGTACGGCTTCCGCTAATTTTATTGATCTTATTCAGTTCATTCTCGATTGAATCAATGTGGTTATGTCCAGATCTGTAGTGAATTATATTCTAACAAGTGGTATCAGAGCCAACCATTATTGATTCTATTGGGAAAATTTTGATTTTTTGTTTGATCATATATACGTATGACGAGTTTATTAAAGTTTGATATTGTTTTGCCATTTCAAAACAAAAGTTGAATTGTGTTTTTTCAATTCATGCGGTGTATATGATATGTTTTTTTTTTCTTTCTGAAACTGGTCGGGTTCATTACCTGCTGCTAATATTAAAAAAAAAAAAATTAATTTTGTGCTAAGTTTAAGATCTATATGGATTCAGATTCATTGTCTCATGTTCCTTACGTTGTTTTTCAATGGATATGTATTATATTTACATAAAATAGTTTGCTGTAGTAACTTTTCAGTAAGGACGTTTTTTGGATTCATGCACTATAAATCTAATTTGCTGCTGAGACCTAGGGTATGTTTTATGATTTATCAATTAATAACCTGCAACGTGAGGACATGATTGTTTTTCTCATCCATTAAAGTTTTCTGCCATATACCTTCACTATTTTATATCATTGTGGTTATGGATCCAATACCCTATTCACCTGTTATGAATCTTATGATGTGCAGATAAACCCATCAGGTTAGCGTTCCATTTTTATTTATTTTTTGTTTTTTGTGGAACGCTGATTTATCTAGTAGTGCTGACAGTAATGTTGGCCTCTATTAGATTCATTCTGTTTCTTATGATATTATAGATAATTAATGGCATGCTATAAAGTTACTGCATGTTATAATTGCAACTGCCTGTGTATCATATTATATAGAATACGCATGATATTATTTTTTATTTTATTTTTTATTTGACAAGTTCAAGATCCGAAAGTTTGGCTATCCATATTTTATGGATCTTATTTCGGATTCCCTTGTACTGTTGTTCGCATAAACTAATTTTTTGTGAACTGACTTTAAAGTTTTATTGATCTTAACCATCATTTCAGTTTAATTTTTTGATATGTCATATGAGTTAAGATGCAAACAAATTTAAATTTTTTGGTGTCTCTTTACAACTGTAAATATTTTACATTAGTAGTGAATTAACTTTAAAATAATATGTCACCAAAGTGACCTCTATATTTTGGTGGTTCATGAAAATGTTTGATATTTGTGTGTAGTTATTCATGCGAATATTAGTCAGCCCAAAGGAAGGCTAATATTTGGTCGAATCACTTACACATGTGTGATGATAAATACGTGACAATTATAAGGATTTAAGAGTGAATAATTAATCGGCCTAAAGGAAGGTTGTTATTCGACTTTTATTTATTGTCAGTATTTGATCGTTACAACAAGAGTATCACTTGCAATTAATATTACTGTCCAAAGACTTGATATTAATGTTGTACTAGATATCTTGAAAAAGAGAAATACCAATTATTTGAATTTACTACTGTTGGTTTATAATGTAAGCATACTTAACTGATTCTTTTATTGATTACAGTTAATATGTAACAACCCGTATTTTCAATAACCTGTTATAACATAAATCGAGGCAGAATTTAATTCTAAAATCTGAATCAAGGGAAACGGGCTATGCCATTGCGTTCGTCTCGGAAAAATACGCGAAATAGAGTCCGAGTTCTCGAAAATCGGAGTCCGTATGACCCAGTTAAGGCCCATTGAAGTATTCAGAAATTTCCATGTTAAAAACAGATTTAAATTTTAAATTAAAAACAAGGGTTAGGACTAACTGGCGTCAGGCGGGAAAATTCCCGCCAGGACCCCCATGTCGACAGGCATGTCGACAGGGTCCCTAAGGTGTCGACTGCCCTGTCGACAGCTCTGTCGACACAGGGTGGCCGGGCAGTTTTGCCTGGCGCACCATTTTTGATTTGGGCCTGGTTGTGTGGCTTGGTTCTAGAGAATTCCGAAATCTGATGGACCTAATTCAACCTAGGGTTAATCCTATGGTCTAAATCACTAGCCTAATCTATAAATAAGACCCTAACCTACCCTAAATCACTCATTATTCATTCTAGCAACCAAACTATGTCAAATTGAATTCTCAAATGGCCTCCACCTAAAAACCCTAGCCTCCACCCTCTTCAAAAATCATTCCTATGAAGATTTTGATGTTCATACAAGCATTTCTAAGTTGTATGAATGATCATTAGCTTGCATACATCATCAAGTTGCAAGCTTTATTTGCTAAGCTAGAGTTTTTGGGATTTTTGTTAATTGGAGCTTTGTTTTGGGTTTTTATATGCTTGCATAAAAGGGCTTCTCAATCTTTATTAGTAGAATTGTGTCTTCATAATATTTGTAAGCCCTCTTACCTTCATTTTAGAAACTCTAAAGTTAATGTGTGATGAAAGTTGGGATTTATGCATGTTTAATAAGTTATGCATGCTTATGCGAGTTTACTATGCTATGTTACACATGTTTGATAAGTTATGCGTGTTTATGCAAGTTCACTATGCCATGATTTGCAAGTTTAACAAGTTATGCATGTTTATGCAAGTTCACTATGCCATGATTTGCAAGTTTAACAAGTTATGCATGTTTATGCAAGTTCACTATGCCATGATTTGCAAGTTTAACAAGTTATGCATGTTTATGCAAGTTCACTATGCTAAGTTATGCAAGTCCAACATGTTATGCATGTTTATTATGATATGTAAGATTCATCATGTATGTTGTGCCAAGTTCCCTCTCTCTATCCTTTATGCGTTATGACGAATATGTAAGCGATAGAATGACGTTGGGGGGTTTGGGTAAAACTTAAAATACATGAAAATATAAGATTGGGAATTTACCTATTAAGTTAGGTCTACCCTTTGGGAATTTACCTATTAAGTTAGGTCTACCCAAGTATTTGTTAAACTTGTAATTATGTTTTGAAATTAAAGTGGACATGACACTTAGAAAACATAAGTGTGGCCAACTCGAGGTTGGGTTGAGTTTGTAGCGTAAACCTACCCGGAACCGACCGGCTTAACTAGTTGCTACAAACAATAGGACCCAATGTGAGAAGTTGGTCATGTGTACCTTGGACCCGAGGTTAGACCAAGTTGTGGTGTAAAGCTACCCGGACCCGCCCGGCTTAACTAGTAACCGCAACAAAGTCTAATGTGAGAGGTTAAGGCACAATTAAATTAATTAATGCCTCATGGTTAGGGTTAAGTCATGGCCCACTAATACTTAACCAATTTTGGGGATACGAGGGATTAAATGGGGTTAAGTGGTGAACTGTTGGTTACACTTAACTAATTTAATCCATGATTAGTGAGGGGTTAAACCACACTTAACCCTCTTAGAAAACCCTAGCAACGTGGTCTGTTCCAGCAGTAATCCCAGTTTGGTATCATTCACAACCCTAGAGGCTAGGCTAGGGCGCGACACGATTACTGGACTGATGTAAGCGACCAAAGCGACGGCTGAGTGGTACAGCGGTGCGGGTCCAGGCGGGCTACGGACGTGCACGTAGTCCGGTGTTGGACAAACTCGAGGCACGGGTACCAGTAGGTTTAGACTGTGCATTATTGCTTAGGTGTCTGGGGTTGACACCCGAGGGCTTGATACACCCGAAGGTGGACCCAGCGCAGTCTGACTACAACCATATGTGGGCCGTATGGACACCAACACTTGACGTGTTAGGTTTATAGGGAGCCGATCGACTAGACCGTTGGGCTGGACCTTGTATTAAGGTCACCTCATGCTATTGGGCCAAAGTTTGGGCTGAGGGATCAATACATGTTATGTTAGTTTGCTAGTACACTGTGGTGCAAAGCTTAATCTTCTTTATGTGATGACACCTTTATCTATTGCCAGTATGTTCATCTCAGTTTCCATCATGATGTTAACTTTATTAGTTTATAGACTGATCGTAGTAGGGCTTACCAGTCTTTTTGACTGACCTGTTTTCTTTCGCTTCTTTTCTTCCGTTTCCCCCCCAGGTTCTCAGGGAGGGAACAGTGGTGCTTAGCTTGGATCGCTTGCTTGTTTGCTGGATAGCTCATGTATGTCTGGACATTGAGCTCGCTATGGTTTATCATCTTTATTTTGGGGATAGCACTATGTATTTCAGTATTTCTGTTTATGATGTACTAGACATGTTTATTTTGGCAGATGACTTTATGATGTACTAGACTTGTTTTGAGATGGTTTGAGATATTCCGCTGTTTTATCTTCACTTACTCTGTTTTATATATATATATATTTATGTTCTTGTTCTGCCTTGATATATCATTATGCATGCTTACCCAGTTCTAACGCCCCCCAGAAGCTAGTGCCCCCGAAAGAGTGACCCTAGCGGAGGTGGGGTGTTACATAATATGACTACGGTATCTGCCAATCTTAACAATATTCCTATTCTGACTGGAACAAACTTCAAGGATTGGAAAGAGAACATATTACTTGTTCTTGGCTGCATGGATCTTGACCTTGCACTTAGAATGGACGCACCTACCCTTCTTACGGATGAAAGTTCTTCTGATGCTATAAAGAACTTTGAGAGGTGGGATCGTTCAAACCGCATGAGTCTAATGATCATAAAACGCGGCATTCCGGAGGCATTTAGGGGTGCGGTGTCTGAAAAGATAACCAACGCCAAAGATTTCCTTGCTGAGATTGAAAAACGTTTTGCCAAAAACGATAAGGCGGAGACAAGCACGCTTTTGCAACGCTTGATTTCCATGAAGTATCAAAGAAAAGGAAACGTAAGGGAGTACATTATGGAAATGTCAAATGTTGCTTCAAAACTTAAGGCACTTAAGCTAGAGCTTTCAGATGATTTACTCGTGCATTTGGTATTAATCTCTCTTCCTTCACGGTATAACCAGTTCAAAATCAGTTATAACTGTCAGAAGGAGAAATGGACTCTTAATGAGCTCATTTCATACTGTGTGCAAGAAGAAGAGAGGTTGAAGCATGATAAGACTGAAAGTGCTCATTTGGCTTATACCCCTAAGAGAAAAGACAAAAAGAGAAAGAAGGATAATGAAGCTGCTAAGGGTCCGGCAGAAAAGAAACAACAAAAGGAAACTGATGGTTGTTTCTTTTGTAAAAAGCCTGGACATTTGAAGAAAGATTGTACCAAATATCACGCTTGGCGTGTTAAGAAAGGTATGTCTTTTGCTTTGGTCTGTTCTGAAGTAAATTTAGCTACAGTACCTAAAAACACTTGGTGGATAGATTCCGGTGCCTCTACTCACATAAGTGTTTCTATGCAGGGCTGCCTGAGCTACCGAAATCCAACTGATGCTGAAAGATACATCTATGTGGGCGATGGAAAATCGGTTCAAGTGCAGGCTATTGGGCATTTTAAGTTATTATTAGGAACTCAGTTTTATTTGGATTTATTTGATACTTTTGTAATACCGTCATTTAGACGGAATTTGGTTTCTATTTCTAAATTGGACAAATCTGGATATACTTGTTCATTTGGGAATGGTATTTTTAGTTTATCAACAAATTCAACTCTTGTTGGAACTGGTTCTCTTAATGTTTGTGATAACTTATATATGCTTGATGTTAATTCATTTTATAATGAAGCCTTGCATGTGGAATTACATGGTACTAAAAGAAAAGCTAACAAAGAAAACTCAGCCGCATTATGGCACAAGCGCTTAGGTCATATATCTAAAGCTTAAATTCAAAAGCTCGTGTCAGATGGCATTTTGCAATCCCTTGATTTTTCAGACTTTGATGTTTGTATAGTGTATCAAGGGAAAAAGACCAAACATAAGAAAATAGGTGCCAATAGAGCAACCGACGTCTTAGAATTGATACATACAGACATTTGTGGGCCATTTCCTGAGGCATCATGGAATGGACAACAATATTTTATCACATTCATAGACGACTATTCAAGATATGGCTACCTATATCTTATACATGATAAATCGGAATCCTTGGACATGTTCAAGAAATTTAAGTTAGAGGTTGAGAACCAACTCAACAAAAGAATAAAAACTGTCAGATCTGACCGTGGCGGTGAATATTATGGTAAATCTGACGGGTCAGGTGAACAATGCCAAGGACCGTTTGCCCACTTTCTAGAGGAATGCGGAATAGTCCCACAATACACAATGCCGGGTTCACCTAGCATGAATGGTGTTACTGAGAGACGAAACCGAACCCTTAAAGATATGGTAAGGAGTATGATTTGTCATTCTACCTTACCAAAATCACTCTGGGGAAAGGCATTAAACACAGCAGTTTATATCCTTAATAGGGTACCCACTAAAGCAGCTGCCAAAACACCTTATGAGCTTTGGACAGGCAAACAGCCCACTCTAAAGCATTTTCATATTTGGGGATGTCCAGCTGAGGCAAGACCTTATAGGCCCAATGAAAGAAAATTGGACTCTAAAACAGTGAGCAGCTACTTTATTGGTTATTCTGAGCGATCTAGGGGCTATAAATTTTATGATCCCACACTAAGGAAAATTTTTAAGACGGGAACTGCAACATTTTTTGAGGGTGTAGAGTTTGGGGGGAGAAATAAAGTAAGGAACATTGCTTTTGAGGAGGAAACATCATCTATGATATCCACTAAGGTTACTTCTTCAAATGATATGATGGTTGTCGTGCCTGTCATTGATCAAGAAGTAAATATGGAACCTCAACAAGACAATGTTGAAGAAAATCCCTTTCAAGTTGAAGACAATGTTCTACAAGAACAAACTCAACAACCTTAACAAGAATTACCATTAAGAAGATCCACTCGAGATAGAAGAAGTGCCATTCCGGATGATTATGTGGTATTTCTTCAAGAATTAGAGGATCACAATGGATTGGTGGAAGATGATCCTATCAACTTGCACCAAGCCATGCAATATATTAATTCTCAAAAGTGGATTAAGGCTATGAATGAAGAGTATAAATCCATGCAAGACAATAAAGTTTGGGACCTTGTCACTTTGCCTGAAGGTGCAAAACCCATTGGTTGTAAATGGATATTTAAAACCAAAAGGGATGCAGAAGGTAAAGTAGAAAGATACAAGGCACATCTTGTAGCAAAAGGTTTTACTCAAAAGGAAGGCATCGATTTTAAAGAGACTTTCTCTCCGGTTTCATCGAAAGACTCTTTTAGAATAATTTTGGCGTCTGTTGCACATTTTGACCTTGAGTTACATCAAATGGATGTTAAGACTGCTTTTCTCAATGGAGACATTGAGGAAACAATTTATATGGTGCAACCAGAAAACTTTGTGGTCGGAGATCCAAAGAATACGGTTTGCAGATTAAAGAAATCCATTTATGGACTCAAACAGGCATCTCGTCAGTGGTACTACAAATTTCATAAGGTAATTACCTCATTTGGTTTTGAGGCGAACATTATTGACAACTGTGTGTATCACAAGTTTTGTGGGAGTAAATTTGCATTCTTGATTTTATATGTTGATGACATATTGCTAGCCAGCAATGATTTACATACATTGCATGAAACCAAGAGATTTCTTTCAAACAACTTTGAAATGAAAGATCTTGGCGAAGCTTCTTTTGTATTAGGAATCCAAATACACCGTGATCGTTCATGTGGTATTCTTGGATTGTCACAAAAAGGCTATATAGAAAAGGTGCTTGAAAGGTTTGGAATGCAAGATTGTAAAGTAGGAGATACCCCTATCGCTAAAGGAGATAGATTTTGTCTCAAACAATGCCCTAATAACATCCTTGAAGTTAATGAAATGCAGAAAATTCCTTATGCATCTATCGTAGGGAGTTTGATGTATGCTCAGGTGTGTACGCGTCCGGATATTGCGTACATTGTAGGAGTATTGGGTAGATATCTTAGTAATCCTGGAATGGATCACTGGAAAGCAGCAAAAAGGGTTATGAGGTATCTTAAGAGAACAAAGGACTATATGCTTACATACAGAAGATCAGATCAGTTGGAGATCATTGGGTATTCTGATTCTGACTTTGCTGGATGCCCAGATAGTAGAAAATCCACTTCAGGATATATATTTCTACTAAGTGGGGGAGCCATATCATGGAAGAGTGTTAAGCAATCACTCATAGCTTCTTCTACCATGGAAGCAGAGTTTGTGGCTTGTTACGAGGCATCTAATCATGGGAAATGGCTGCGAAATTTTGTCACTGGGCTGCGCATTGTCGATAGTATTGAAAGACCATTAAAGTTATATTGTGACAATAAATCAGCAGTATTATATTCCAATAACAATAGAAGCTCAAGCAAGTCAAATTATATTGACATCAAGTTTCTTGTTGTAAAGGAGAGAGTGCAGAATGGTTTGATATCCATAGAGCATATTGGGACAAATTCCATGTTGGCGGATCCGCTTACAAAAGGATTACCACCCAAGGTCTTTCATGAGCATGTTGCTAAAATAGGTGTATCTTTTATTTAAGGATTTTTTGGTTCAAGGGGAGTTTGTAATAAGTTAGTTTTATGATGTTGCTCTATAATTTGGTTATGGACATACTTTAGTTTTTCTGATCAGAAATAAAGAAATAAAAGTCATTTTTCTTTTGCACTCCATTTGTTCATATATATATATTGAACATTTTGATCTCAATAAAGTAAAGTTGGACCAGTTGGAAATAGGCATGCAAAGATCACATTTCATGTAATTTCCATGCTACACATACATGATTGATCTATGTCATTTGGTTATGTTAGTATATGTGATCATTGATGGGTTTAGTTACAATGATAGTGACGGAAGCCGCTTTGGTCCTATATTAACACAATCAATGGACGAGATTGTTTTGGATATACCTTATTATTAAGATAGCTATTTGAGAGCTCATAAAGTAAATACATTTATAAAGTTGCATATGTGGCCCAGGGGGAGATTGTTGGAAATATTCAACCTATTGGGGCCACATATGCTAATGTATTGACTATCTTATGACTAAGTCCGAATACGTGATCTAGTTTGAAATAAATATCTGAGGACTTTTAGGGTATTATTGTCATGTAATATAATAATGTGTGGATACCGAAGTGATAATTTTTAGTTTGTTGAAGGGCCGAACTAAAAATATCACACTACTATATATATAGGGTTATGGTCCCCGAATTACACAAGTTATCAGAGTGTTCTCTTACCTCTTCTATAGAAACACATTTATAGATCTGAGCTTGTGTCAATTTGGAAGATCAAACCTCAACCTAATTCTACGTATCAGCAAGCACCGATGGATTCAGGTACGGCTTCCGCTAATTTTATTGATCTTATTCAGTTCATTCTCGATTGAATCAATGTGGTTATGTCCAGATCTGTAGTGAATTATATTCTAACACTTGTTGCACATTTTGACCTTGAGTTACATCAAATGGATGTTAAGACTACTTTTCTCAATAGAGACATTGAGGAAACAATTTATATGGTGCAACCAGAAAACTTTGTGGTCGGAGATCCAAAGAATATGGTTTGCAGATTAAAGAAATCCATTTATGGACTCAAACAGGCATCTCGTCAGTGGTACTACAAATTTCATAATGTAATTACCTCATTTGGTTTTGAGGCGAACATTATTGACAACTGTGTGTATCACAAGTTTTGTGGGAGTAAATTTGCATTCTTGATTTTATATGTTGATGACATATTGCTAGCCAGCAATGATTTACATACATTGCATGAAACCAAGAGATTTCTTTCAAACAACTTTGAAATGAAAGATCTTGGCGAAGCTTCTTTTGTATTAGGAATCCAAATACACCGTGATCGTTCACGTGGTATTCTTGGATTATCACAAAAAGGCTATATAGAAAAGGTGCTTGAAAGGTTTGGAATGCAAGATTGTAAAGTAGGAGATACCCCTATCGCTAAAGGAGATAGATTTTGTCTCAAACAATGCCCTAATAACATCCTTGAAGTTAATGAAATGCAGAAAATTCCTTATGCATCTATCGTAGGGAGTTTGATGTATGCTCAGGTGTGTACGCGTCCGGATATTGCGTACATTGTAGGAGTATTGGGTAGATATCTTAGTAATCCTGGAATGGATCACTGGAAAGCAGCAAAAAGGGTTATGAGGTATCTTAAGGGAACAAAGGACTATATGCTTACATACAGAAGATCAGATCAGTTGGAGATCATTGGGTATTCTGATTCTGACTTTGCCGGATGCCCAGATAGTAGAAAATCCACTTCAGGATATATATTTCTACTAAGTGGGGGAGCCATATCATGGAAGAGTGTTAAGCAATCACTCATAGCTTCTTCTACCATGGAAGCAGAGTTTGTGGCTTGTTACGAGGCATCTAATCATGGGAAATGGCTGCGAAATTTTGTCACTGGGCTGCGCATTGTCGATAGTATTGAAAGACCATTAAAGTTATATTGTGACAATAAATCAGCAGTATTATATTCCAATAACAATAGAAGCTCAAGCAAGTCAAATTATATTGACATCAAGTTTCTTGTTGTGAAGGAGAGAGTGCAGAATGGTTTGATATCCATAGAGCATATTGGGACAAATTCCATGTTGGCGGATCCGCTTACAAAAGGATTACCACCCAAGGTCTTTCATGAGCATGTTGCTAAAATGGGTGTATCTTTTATTTAAGGATTTTTTGGTTCAGGGGGAGTTTGTAATAAGTTAGTTTTATGATGTTGCTCTATAATTTGGTTATGGACATACTTTAGTTTTTCTGATCAGAAATAAAGAAATAAAAGTCATTTTTCTTTTGCACTCCATTTGTTCATATATATATATATTGAACATTTTGATCTCAATAAAGTAAAGTTGGACCAGTTGGAAATAGGCATGCAAAGATCACATTTCATGTAATTTCCATGCTACACATACATGATTGATCTATGTCATTTGGTTATGTTAGTATATGTGATCATTGATGGGTTTAGTTACAATGATAGTGACGGAAACCGCTTTGGTCCTATATTAACACAATCAATGGACGAGATTGTTTTGGATATACCTTATTATTAAGATAGCTATTTGAGAGCTCATAAAGTAAATGCATTTATAAAGTTGCATATGTGGCCTAGGGGGAGATTGTTGGAAATATTCAACCTATTGGGGCCATACATGCTAATGTATTGGCTATCTTATGACTAAGTCCGAATACGTGATCTAGTTTGAAATAAATATCTGAGGACTTTTATGGTATAATTGTCATGTAATATAATAATGTGTGGATACCTGAGTGATAATTTTTAGTTTGTTGAAGGGCCGAACTAAAAATATCACACTACTATATATATAGGGTTATGGTCCCCGAATTACACAAGTTATCAGAGTGTTCTCTTACCTCTTCTATAGAAACACATTTATAGATCTGACTTTGTGTCAATTTGGAAGATCAAACCTCAGCCTAATTCTACGTATCAGCAAGCACCGATGGATTCAGGTACGGCTTCCGCTAATTTTATTGATCTTATTCAGTTCATTCTCGATTGAACCAATGTGGTTATGCCCAGATCTGTATTGAATTATATTCTAACACTTGTTGCACATTTTGACCTACATCAAATGGATGTTAAGACTACTTTTCTCAATGGAGACATTGAGGAAACAATTTATATGGTGCAACCAGAAAACTTTGTGGTCGGAGATCCAAAGAATACGGTTTGCAGATTAAAGAAATCCATTTATGGACTCAAACAGGCATCTCGTCAGTGGTACTACAAATTTCATAATGTAATTACCTCATTTGGTTTCGAGGCGAACATTATTGACAACTGTGTGTATCACAAGTTTTGTGGGAGTAAATTTGCATTCTTGATTTTATATGTTGATGACATATTGCTAGCCAGCAATGATTTACATACATTGCATGAAACCAAGAGATTTCTTTCAAACAACTTTGAAATGAAAGATCTTGGCGAAGCTTCTTTTGAATTAGGAATCCAAATACACGGTCGTCTGTACTGTGATGACAAATGCATCTACTGAGCTCATTTTTTCCGTCCTCTTGCTACTTATTACTAGTTATCACACTGCCACTCGATGTTTTATTTTTCTTCCCCTTCAAAATAAATGTTCGGTAGTTTGCCTGACCAAAATATTTTTACACACTGTCAAGGAATATACTATTGACATTCTGCCTGTTTGCCTTATGACTTAATATTTGACTTTTAGATTATTTTAAACATGGGGTGAAGAATATCGTTATCTTCATGGCTTAAAGATTGCTGCTAAAGTACGTATCAATCCACGGAATTGGTGCATCAGCCCATGCAAGATGGAACAATGCTCAGGCTTTGAAATATAATCAGGATCAGTACACCACTGTTGTTTATTATCAACTGATGCTTACAACCCATTCTTATGCTACAATTTATGGATTGGGCACACTGTTGTGCCTGCTGTAAACATAAAGTTGGAATATGCAGAAGTAAGAGAGCTGGATGGCTATTTTTTCTGAGCTTTCGGATATGATGATCGCTACTGGATGATGCTTAGACCGGTGAATCTTCGTACCCTTTTCTTTTTTTGGGTGTCATTACGTTATTTCATTATTTGACATTCACCGGAGTTTTATAATTTAAATAGCTAATGCTTGTTATTTCTCTAATTGCATATCTTCTTCAAGCTAATGTTAAATATATTTGTAGATAAAATTATCGCATGTCAATTTGCTTATGAAAGGCTGTGTGAACTGGTGTAATTCAGGGGAACACATATTCATACATAGTTGTACTTTAAGGTAGTAAAAAATTTATTATGTCATTAAGTGTTTTTTTATTATTTGCTTATAATAGCTTTTGCAAAATATTTTTTCCATATTCTAAATAATCCATATTTCTTTAATTAACATAGAAGCAAGAGTGTTGATTCTTTAATTAACATAGAAGCTCCTGCATCTTATGTATAAAGCTGATTCTCCTGCAGTGCTTTACGCTTCAAACGAGACCATGATGGCGTCAAATCCCCTCAGGTTAATACGGGGGGCGAGTTTACTATGTTGCCCCATACCATAGATTATTTGTTTTATTTCTTGTACAAATAATTTTATCAGATGCCAACTGTTGAGTGAGGAGGAAGCTGCAAGTGTGGGTCGGTTTCTCACACGGTCATCTGTACTGTGATGATAAACGCATCCGCTGAGCTCATTTTTCGTTCAATTTCTAGTTATCACAGTGCTATTCCTTATTCTATTTTTCTTCCTACTCAATGTGATGTTCAGTAGTTTGCCTGACCAAAATATTTTTACACAGTGTCAAGGAATATACATTCTGCTGTTTGCCTTATGCCTTAACATTTAACTTCTAAACCATTTAAACATTCTGTGAAGAGTAGCGTCATTTGCATGGTTTAAACATTGTGATTAAAGTATGTATCAATCCACAGAATTGGACTAGGGCAACATGGATTAATGCTCAGGCTTTGAAATATACTTAGGTTCAGAATACCACCGCTGTTTATTGCCAAGTGATGCTCTCAGCCCATTCTTTTGCTGGAATTTATGGATTGGGCACTCTGTTGTGATTGCTGTAGACATAAAGTTGGAATATACAAAAGTAAGAGAGTTGGATGGCAATATTTTCTGGGCAAATTCTATTTGGATCCAAGAATTTGCTGAGTATACCCAGAAAAAACGATGACAAAACTGCCCTTACTTTGCAATATTTTTTTTTTCAATTTTCAGCATACCTCGTAGGTCCCCTACGAGATTCTTTACTCCATCTCGTAGAGCCCCTACGAGATTCTTTACTTTACCTCGTAGGGCCTCTATGAGGTAAAGTAAAGAATCTCGTAGGGGCTCAACGAGTTGGAGTAAAGAATCTCGTAGGGGTTCTACGAGAGAGGGTAAAAATATCTTTTTTTAAATAATGCATGGGTGAACTTAGCAAAACATTGGGTTGACCTTTTTTTTCGGATTTGCTGGGTTTATTCAGCAAATTCTTGGGTTCAAATAGAATTTGCCTATTTTCTGAGGGTTGGGATATGAAGATCCCAATTGGATGATGCTGTGGCAGGTGAATCTTCATTCCTCTTCCTTGTTTTTTTTGTTCGTTATGTTATTTTATGACATTTACTGGAGTTTTATATATTTAAATAGCTAATGCTTGTTCTTTCTCAAATGCATGTCTTCTTCAAGCTTAAATCACACACTCACACATAGGGGTGTTAATCGGGCGGACCGGACCGGACATAGGGGTGTTCATGTCCTATCTTATAAGACTTTCGTTCGTACATGGATTGGACAAGGAGTTGGCTCGGACATTGTTCGTACGAGCCGGAGCCGGACAATGAACAGACAATGTTCGAACAATAGAAAAATATCGAACATTTTCGGATGGACATATTTCCGTATATTTTTTCTTGTTCTAAGCGAGAATCGTACGGACACGTATCAAACGCCTTACCCCTTCGGATCGAGTCGTACAACGGACTATCTTGTCCCATTAACACCCCTACACACACGAACATAAAGTTATTGCATGTCAAGTTGAAATATGTATATTTGCTTATAGAAGGCAGCATGGACTAACATAATACAGAGAAAGTCATATTGATATTCCTAGGACTTAGAGAGAGATTTTCTGAGCTACCATGAAGGAACTTGGTGGAATGGAATACCTTCACCTCTTCCTTTTTTTTTTTTTTTCAAATAATTTGTATTGGATAGGTAGGTGGTAGTACAAAGTTGCACTTAAGGCTGTGAAAATTTAGTATTTCACCAAGTGCCGTTTGATGTAAATTGGAAATTTGAACATTCTTAGGATTGTTAGTCAAGGAGACAACACTTGATTGCAATCGAAGAAACTTTTAATGTTGCATGTGTTACCCTATCCCCAACCACAGAACAATATTTGTTCCATTTTTCTTGCGATGTGGGACTAATGGCAAGTTCAGTGCATGCCTACTCCTACTAATAACGCGATTCATATTTAGCAATACACATGATCCAATGTATTAGTGGACACTCTAGTATGAATATACGTATTGCATATTTTGTAATTAACCAGTGTGCACGCTGTAATTGCACATGATAACATTGTAAAAAATAAGTGAATTCATTTTGTAGATTATAATATTTATTGTGAATAACATTAGCTACTTTTGTTTCGTTCATTTAAAATTCAAATGATTCAATCTTAGTTGAAATATTAAATAAAATTTGAACATGTGACTTGATATTTTGTAATAGTAATGTTGAGATTTGGTTGATTATTGAAAATTTTGTATTTTAATTATTGAAATAGTTTTTTTGGTAAGGAATTATTGAAATAGTTGATAAGCTTGTAACATGAAGAAAATAAATGAAAATATCGATGATGATAAATAAAATAGTTAAGAATATTAAAGACGTTGATAGCTTAATTTGAAACATTGACTTACAAATGACACGAATATTATTTTAAACTAGTTTGAATGAGAATTTAAAATTATACGTGCTTGAATGTTAAATAAAAGGAGGAAATCAAGAAGAGCAGATAGATTGACTATTCTTTTACTATCCTTTAGTATATAATTAAATAATGAGCGATAAAAATATAATAGAACAAATTTTTTTTTGAGATTCAAATTATTAATTTTTAGCTTTAAACCATCTATCTATAGAGAAATATAAAAAATATTGAATAAAAAAGTAATGTAGCATCAGATCGTACAGGGATGTGATTAAGTTGTTATTATCATGTTATGGTTATATAACAGATTTTATATTCTAGCATTTGCAAGATTGTTACAAGTCTAGTGTTATGTTTTTTGCTCGTTTTACTCTTGAAATTAATTTTACAGTTCACTATTTCTTTTGTGCATATTTATATTTTGTTTATATTGTTTAATACTAAAAAAAGTTAATGGAAATGTAGACATAAGAATATTATTGATAGACTATCAGTTAGATCGAATTAAACAGAATTAGAAACAAACTAACGATAAATATAGGTACTTTAGAACAAATCATTTATCAAAACAGTGTGTGATTTAATACAACATTTATTTTGTAATTTTGATACAAAATTAACTTCCATGGAAGAACAAAGAACTAATTTTTATTGGAAATAAAATAAAGTTTCCTCTTACAAGAAATATATTGTATAATATTTTTCCTTTTTTAGAATAATCAACTTTAATTCAAAACTAATAAATAAACTAAGCTTGAACCTACCCTCACATCGTGTCCACGACCATAATGAATGTTCTTATTTATAAGATAGATTCCCAACTTTAAGATTATTTTTACTTTAAAATTTTGAATTTATGACTTGAATTTTGCAATATATGAAATTTATAATATTTTGGTTAGTTTTCAATTTTAAGCATTATATTTACAATTTTAGCTACAAAACATTATACTTGTTTTTATAGTTTTATTCCTTTAAACTTGTTTTTCTTAAGTTTGATTTTTCAATTTACTTTGAAATTTGTGATTTCTATGTTTGTAATTTCTAAAAACTCGGGTTCCACTTGGCTTGTCAATTTTAGTTTGTATTTTTGTCAAAACGAGTGTGTCTATTGCATGTATTGTTTAATCAATGTCCGTTCGAATCTCTTACATGACATGGCACAAAGGTGCATTTGTTCGATCCAATCAAACCCATTTGCATCCCTAGTTACATTTTTAAGGGTGTGCTCATAAACATATTTGTTGGTAAGAATCTTCTCCACGTCTTATGGTGCATCAAATACGAAAGAGATTTCTCTTTTGTGTGAAGTAATATTTGGTACTTCCATGCTCCTTTGGTCGTTTCTGGGTCGTAATATACTTTTCTTAATTCATTTCCCGACTCTCCACAAATTCAGTCTTTTTTCATTTACCGTTCCACTTTCAATCTCCTTTTATGTTCTTTTTCATTCCTCTTTCACTTCATATAGATGTACATTAAGTTATTCATGTAGATTCGACAACTAAAACTAGCACTTTAGTTTTTTTTATTGTTATGTGTTTAAAATGACACACGAAGTTCAATACTAAATTAGTCTTACATTTACACATGGAATGAGATTGATACATAAATATTTCATTGCGAATTATTCTAAAAATTCGAGTTGCGCATGATTCAATGGTTATACATACACGTAATGCATAAACTTTAAACTAAGCATGTAATACTACACAATATATTTCACAGCCTTGAATGAACACATGATTCGATTTACATATATTCAATAAAATATGTAAAATAATAGATAAGTTAATTACAGCAGACATTTCAAAGATACATTACAATTTTAAAAGTTCAAAAATGTACATGCAACAATTTTCTTGAAACAAAACTTCTATACACCATTTTATCGATCATGGATCAAATTAAGGTTGTTACACTTGAACTATCAACCTTTCATATGGTTAGCTTACGGCAGCGAATCAAGAATTTTGAAACCTTGGTAAAACATGCCAACCATGCTTGATTTATAATTGTATTATACAACAAATATGGAATTTGGCAATGTAAGTTAGAGACGTACTTCTACAATAATTGGATATGATTTTTAAGTACCAAGAACGTGTGCGTACATGGTCTTCTTTATAAACAAACAAAGTAGCTCATAAAAAAGGTTGAACAATGAATATTTGTCAATGATAATATGCGTAATTGACAATCTATGTAAAAAGGGCTTTTGATTTAAAAATGTGCTGATTGATTATATTAAACGGTTACAGTTAGGAAAATTTATATTGTTGACAATGGTCACAATTACAACTGGAATAAACAACAACAATTGTCGGGACTGTAACACCCCTTGATTAGAATTCAATCATCCTTCAAACGATTATGTGATATGACTTGTGTTTGAGTATGGATGTATGATAATCGCAATATGGACTCATCCAAGCCAAACCCAACTCAATTGAGAGTCTTATTACCTAAGTAGATGAGGAAGAAGCATAATGCTAAAAAATAAGTACCTCATTGGGGATCAAATTGTAAAGAACCTAGCAGTATTTATGCTTTTAAAATGGAATACCATAATGGGAACATAAATGTGGATGCATGCAGGGCTATAGTGACACATGTAAGATGTTATCGATTACTCTTATGTAGTGTGTGCGTAGAGCTCTGTATTTATGAAGCAAAGACCGACCATCGAATATTTTTACTAGATATTAACCTTCTCCCTTGTTTTTATACAATTACCAACGACAAATTTCCAAAAAACACAAATGACATTGAAATCTTTTCTTTTTTTTTTTTGAAAATAAAAAGATACATTCAAAATTAAAATTTGAAATCTTACCACATTTTCGTCTACCATAAAAAATTGGAACCCTACCACTTTTTTTATATACCATACACCAAAAAGCCTTGATTGCTATGGATGCTACTACAATGTATCGAAAGCAGATGCCCCTGCATCGCTCCTCTTCTTTGCATGAAATCATCATTTCTTCTTGTTGTAGCATAGAATATTGGGTTGATTTTGAGATTCATTAGCTCAATATATATTAACCGTTATGTCACTACATAATTTATACTCCCTCATTGCAAATCATTTGTGTATGTACCATTTAAGTAATTTTACGAGATATCCATCAATGAACAATATGAGAACGCTGCAAGCGTTGGTGCATGGTTTTCTGCATCGTTAGTTGGATTCTAATGTTAAAGCCGTGCAGTTAGAGCTCTGCTATAGCCATGCAAAATCCCCACTATCGTTGATCGCTATGCTATTTTAGTTTGATATTACTAAACGGTAGATCCATTTTTTAAAACGGCGATATTTTTTACTACACCATCTCAGTCAAGACTTTTTAGCATTATTTAACAGTATTAATGTACGTAAGTTAGAAATCTATTGTTAGTTAACAAATCTACTCTGCATAAATTATAATATTCTTTAGTTTTGTTATCTAAGATCAAACAAGATTTTCTTTTTCCTTGTAAATGATCTGAGAATGAGAATAAATTAATTTTTTAATATTTGGTTTTCTATCTGTAGGTTAAACTAGTAAAAATGTGCATGTACTTGGTCATAATTTGTTTCCTTAAACGTAGGTACTAGTTAGTTAAATAGATGTTATTCAAATCCAATTTTTTGGTAGATTTTTTAGCCTTTATATTATATAGCTCTCGCTTGGCTATTCAATAAAAAAAATGTGAAGTTTTCTTTCGTCCAGATTCTTATGGTATCAAAGCCTACCACTTGAAATTACCAAAACCCTCTTTCTTTTCTCTTTCTTATAGTTGATAAAAACATTGATACTATGCCTATTTCTCAGATTTCATCCATTAATGCTATTCAGTCATCTATGCTAATCACCGTGCGTAGACTGAATGGACAAAATTATCTCAAATGGTCTCAGTCTGTGAAACTCGCAATTGATGGTCGTGGTAAACTGGGTTTTCTGGTAGGAAGAAAAACAGCTGAAGCCAGAGGATCCAGGGTACGCACTGTGGCGATCAAAGAACTCATTGGTTACGATCTACTCCACTCCATGGATACCTTAATTGCAAAGCCTCATATGTTTATGAAGATAGCTAAAGAGGTATGGGACTTTGTTCATGACATTTATTCTGACCAGGAGAACTTTTCTCAAAATTTTGAGTTCAAACTCGACTCCGACAGTCCATGCAACGACAGCGTGATGTCACAAGCTACTACAATGAGATTGTCACTTGGTGGCAAGAGCTGAACCAGTCCAATGATGATGTTTGGGAGAGCCAGACGGATTTTCTCAAGCACAAGAAGCGGGAAGAAAGAGATCGGGTCTTTATGTTGTTTGCTGGAATTAATCAGTATATGGATGAGGCTAAAGGAAGAATTGTGAGATGCAGACCTCTACCCTCTACTCGAGAGGTATTTTTTGAAATACGGGTAGAGGAGAGTCGCAGGAAGGTGATGTCCAACAATGAACGATCCTCAACATTAAGTACTGACACATCTGCTTTTTTTGTCGAAGGAGCAAAAACTAATAATGTCAGGAAAAAAATCACGGTGTGATTTATGCAAAAAATATTGGCACACCAGAGAGAAATGCTGGAAAATACGTGGTAAGCCACCTGGAGGAAAACCAACCCGTTTGGAAAGAGCTTTACAATCCGTGGTTGATACTTCTTCGGAACCAAATATCAAATATGGACAGTCTCCATTCACGAAGGAGCAAGTAGAGCAGCTGTTGAATTTGTTACGTTCCAACTTCTATTAGTCTTCCTATTCTTTCGTTCAGTATGATAATTCTATTTTCTAGTCAACTTTTGTTTTTGTTCGATCTAAAACAACCTAGATTATTGATTCAGGTGTTTTCGATCATATGGCTAGCTGTTCTAGTTTTTTCTTTCCATATAAGCCTTGTGCGGGAAATAATTAAATTCGTATGGCAGATGGATCTTTTTCTGCTATTGCTAGTGTAGGAGATGTGAAACTCTCTAATACACCAACCTTGTCTAATGTTCTCCATGTTCCTGAATTGTCTTCCAATCTCATCTCTATTAGTAAACTAACCTCTTCTTTAAACCGCACCGCAAATTTTTTCTTTCTTATTGCGCATTTTAAAATTAGGCCTTGGGGACGATGATTGGCAGTGCTAGGGAGTGTGGTGGTATTTACATTTTAAACGAGGGATTGCTAGGGAGTGTGGTGGTATTTACATTTTAAACGAGGGAACGTTCACTGTAACGACCTGGGGATTTTCGACTCTGAAAATCGACACAAATACCAATGTCGACTATTCAGACATCGGAAATATCAGATAGTTAATAGAAAGAAGTTAGAGGGTGAGAATAGGTAAGATAGAAGATTATAATAGAAGAAGAAGAAGAATACAACAACATCAAAGTAACACGAATCTTACAGCGGAACGAATAAAATATAGTATACAAAATAACATTTGAAACACCAATCTGTATTTGTATATTGGAGTACAACACTTACATTACAGTGGAAATAAACAATAGCTATAAAATACTGCTAAAGCCTCCTGCTCCAAGCTCCATCTAGTGTATCTGTAAATCCCGACTACTTGACCGCCCATACAAATTTTGGGCACCCAAGAGTTTAGAGAAAACAAAACAAAATAAACTCTGGGTCAGTAATGGGACTGGTGTGAGTAAACTCCAACCACTTGGTTTAACTTTTAAAAATCATTTTTCAAAAGAAGTGATAATCGTAAGACCAATCCACACATAAACATGGATGGTTTTTACCTTACGATAACCCAAAACATTTTCAAGATCAATACTTTTCTGATATTATAATAATGTCTAATCACAAATAATTAACAATCTAACAGAACGCTTGCATCTCACATTCCACATATATATAGTATACAATCAAAACCGGAGGCGCTTATTGGAGATTGGATTCTGACTATGACAAGGTATGGAACCACCTGCCGATAGTGTATCTCTAGAGAGGAATACACTGGGTTCAACAAGAACGTCTTGCAACTCGGCCCACACATGGCCGACCACTCATTTCTCTTGAGTGTATCGAATATATTGTCACTTACGGTTGCTAGCAACATAATCGTTCCCGGGAGATACAGAAGCGAAAAGAAGTAACAAATATGAATATTCTCTGGATGGTGACAATACACCCTAACGGGAGCGACCCACTTAGCCATGCTGCCTGACCGATTTTTGTCATTTCCCGATTGATGATGCTTGAGGTCATATCGTATCTTTTGACAGATCGTACATTCATTTTGAATGCCACATCGTCATACCCGCCAAATCACAATTTGATTTCCACAAAATACCACGGGTATAAAGCTAAGAGAAACTAATTCCTCCACCAACAAACGTGGATTCGTTTGAAGCGATCAACTTACGTGATCCATTAGATATACTCTGTCAGACATTCGTCCATACACGTTGTCCTGGGTTTGGACAAACCGAAGACACTATTCTGTAAATCCATCTTAGGCAATTTCTACCTAGGATTGCCAGAACAGCCCTTGCACAACTCCGTCTTTAATTATCTTCATTATATTTGCTTCGCAACGCTAATGCCATACGGAGTGGTTTTCAGATAATAAATCTGATCCCGGTCTCTCCGTATTGACAACGGAAATGGTCAAAAATCTTTGATAGTCGGTGATTTAACTATCAAAGGAAAACAAGTGTGCAAACAACGGTTGTATTTCCAAATGGAAATCTTATCGATAAATCATCAATCAACACTTATCCCTTTAAATTAATTTGTCATTCCATTATCCATTTCCTTATTCCCGTTTTCATATATTCGTAAATTCTTATTTTCTAAATTTAGAAAATATACGTTATTAATCATTGGAAAATATTTCCATATTTACTCCTATTTCTTATTTCTATATTAGAAAACATTTTTGATTCTTATTTGGAAAACATTTCCGAAACTCCTTCATTGGATTTTAAACAGATGTTTAAATAAAACATCGCTATGCCAACTCAAAACATTAAACTCATTAACTAAATTCACTGAACCAACCTTCACTATCGAACCTTAACCATTCCTTAGTTAAAAATTGAGTCAATCAAGTTGGGGTATAACTACCTCTCAGACCTTAACTGAACAACCTTTCTAACCTCAAAATAGACAAAGTTCACCTTTTAAATCTTCAACAAACTTCCTTACGTAACTCTCGGATTCTATTTACGAATCCACTTCTTTTACAGGAATCATTTGATTATAACAATAGTGTTATAATCCCATAATTCCGATATATATATAATAACTTAAATATAACTTATATTTATTAATTTAAATAAATAAATGTTTTATTAAATAAACAAATCTTGATTTAAAACCCGGAAAGTAAATAATACTTTCATACATTCGATATAGTTGAATCCCGATGTATAATCCTCTCTCGAATAATCTATATTCGATAATTCTCTCTCGAATAAACTATATTCGATAATCTCTCCTTCGAATATGCTATATTCGATAATCTTTCCTTCTTCGAATAAACTATATTCGATAACTCTTTCCTCCGAACAAACTATATTCAATTAACCCTATTCGCTTAACTCTAATCAATTAACTCTCCTCGATTAACTCTAATTAATTAACTCTATTCGATTAACTCTAATCAGTAAACTTTATTCGATTAACTCTAATCGATTAACTCTATTTAATTAACTCTATTCAATTTACTCTATTCAAGTAACTCTTATTTGAATAATTAATTTTATTTTAATCCTATTTCCTATCTTATTCAAATTCCCATTTGAATTCCTATTTCAAATCCCAATTTTCCTTTATAAATGATTAAATTATAAAATATTTATTTCAATCCATTGTTCACATCGAATGTGAAAATATCCCTTTATATGATCCATTAAGTTTGATTTCGTATTTTTAAATAATATCGCATTTCCAAATTCTATTTATACTTTTATTTATAGAATTATTCATACAAAATCTCCTTTTTATTTCTAACACTTAAATCTCGTTTATAAATCCTTTTATAATTGCTACATTCAATTTCAATCTCAAATACCGATGTTAAAACCGATTTTTACTTCCATATATAAATTCATACTTATATATTCAATTTATCAAATGATAAATTATTTACTTAATTTATAAAACATTATTTATAAATTAATCTTCTACATTTTATCTGTTAAAACAGATTTCTACTTAATTCTACTTTAAATTAATCATTCCCATTTATCTGTTTAAACAGATTTCCATTTAATATTTATTTCCCACTTATTTTCTTTTATGAGGTTCTATTCATTTTATACAATACTCCCTTTTATAACTACTATTTATTTTCTGAATAAATATCCCCTTTATAATTCCATTTATAAATGATTCCAAATATTTCCTTTTCAATTCTATTTGTAAATGTTTACAAATATTCCCTTTTCAATTCTATTTGTTTTACAAATACTTCCGTTATATAGTTCTCTTTATTTCGTATAAATATTTCATTTATAAAATTCTATTTATTTAATATAAATATTTCCTTTGTATAGTTCTATTTATTTTATATATAATCCCTTTTCTAATTTTATTTATTTTCCAAAATATTACCTTTTATAATTATATTTATTTCATTTAAATATCTCCTTTTATATAAAATCCATTGATTTTATATAAATATTTTATTTTCAAAGTACACTTTGAAAATTCCCTTTTTACATTTCACTATTTCATATGGTATTTAAAATACCAAATCAAAAGGACCAATCATCATCCAAATACACACAATCAATAACAGATTATATACCACATCATATATCACAATATAGGAAAACAATATTATAAATATTGAGGAATGCAGTTGGATCCCTCCAACCTGTTCCCCTGCATCCACAGATGTTAAACAATATAATTAACATCAATTTCATTTCAATATGAAATAGTCTGGTCAACAAAATCAATATTTAATTAACGATATTTATATAACTATATCGATATTTCCAACCAATCAGCAGTTCAACCAACCAATAAACACACAACAATCAACCAATCTTTATCAGTTCTAAAAATACGTTATGAATTATATACTGAGCAGAGTTAGTGAGATTTACTCACCTTGGACGGTTATCGTTAAATAACGATAATTATCGGTTGATTCTGACAGACAATTTATTTTGCTATAAATTGTAACGAGCTCCAATTTATTCCCAGTCAGTTTCATTGTGAAGCCGTCGTCCATATAATCCCGATGGATTTTGTTTCACTGAATTTTGATACTGTATGAATAAGTTATACGGTTTATAACTTAATACATTATCAAATTAAAAATTTAACTTAATTTCTTTTTATTTAATTGGGCTTCAAACTTACCCTCAACCGGCCCAATAACAAATTGAACCTGCTCCACTATATACTGCTTCTTCCCACTCCATGAAATCAACCAATTCCAACGTCCAAAATTCCAAGCCATTTACTGGTAGTGTAGTTATTCATTTTTGTTCCTTTTTCCATTATATTTCTTGTTTGGGCCTCAACGTTTAACCTAGGACCCACGATGAACAGTAGCCCCGTCTTCCCCGTTAACTTCTGAAATTCACTGCTCTTTCAAATGGCCATTTTCAAATGCTTCGATCCATCTCAGTCACACTATACTCCATCGTTTCACAAACCAATAATACCTTCATCTCATCGAATTTCCCTCAATGCAAACCATCAAAGTTGAACTCGATGCCCCCTTTTCATCGCGTCGACAAGTCAGTTTTCATGGCATACAGGAGCACACGTGACATCATAACTCATGGAATCCATCCAAAATTAGCAAACACAAGCTATTTAATATCTTAAACTCCATTACCACCTCAAAATCATACACCGATGCTTCTACTCCCCCATACGATGAACCCTAGTTCACGCGAGAAGTAAAATCGCGAAACAGAATGATGTCGAGTTAAATAAAAACCTCACCAGATCGAAGAGAATACTCACGGGATTCAAAAATATATATATCGAGATTTATAGGATTTTCTACGATTTTGTTTTGATTTTCAAACTCTTCGTTTGCTGAGAATAGGAATAGAAAATTTACGGCGGAAATATTTTGACCAAGGGCAATGAAGAACTTAGGGTTAGGGTAAAGGATGGTATTTATAGGTGATTTAAATTTTTTTTTTTATTGATTGTTATATTCAGTTTTAATCAACTGCTACTAGTATTTATCATTTAAAAATTCATGTTGTCACATACGAATCCTTTTTTCGATGAAAATGGACATGCAGCTAGAGTTCGACATCACGGACCCAACGAAACTTGTTTCGTCGAATTCCGACTCTGTTTGCTCACACAGCATATTTTTAAAGTCATATTATTGACTATTTTTCAAAATAAAAATCCGTACGGCCACACACTGACTCCAAAAATTTCAGAAATTGAAATCTAGCAATAATTTAATATTGCGGATCCAACAAAATTAGTTTCATCAAAAACGGAGTTCGTTTGCGAAACTGGCTATTTTTAATGTTCTAAATAAACCCATTTAATTATTAATATATTTAAAAACAATTAAATTAAATATAAATAAATTTATATTATCGTATATATATTCACATAATATCATATAACCCCAAAATATTCCTATCTGAATTTATAACTTGATATTTCAAATCCGGGTTAAATCGATACCCAATTTATATAAAAATCCTTTTATAATATAAATAAATTGATACAAATTATAAAGGAATTCCATAGCGACTTTTCGAAATTTTGATTTAAACACAACCCACAATCTACATGACGAAATCTCGATTTTCCTTATCCATTAGAAAAATATACTTCACCAGCTCCGAACGTTTCTTGTTTTACAGAAATCCGGCTTAAAACAGATTCTATATATTCTTTTAAAGTTCGAATCGCCAAATTACGAACTGCCGTGCCATTTCGAGCTCGATTATAATTATATTATAATTATATGTTCAAAGTTCGTTTAAATAATATATTCGTTAATATAATTCAACTCTAAATTGAATTAAATCCCACATACTATTCAATTCACACAATATCATGAATTCAGCTATCTCCGACTGTTTCAGAAATTAAATATATCATTTTATTATTTATATTAATTAAATATTCCATATTATTTAATTAAACGACCATTTAAATCTCTAAATCATATTTAAATAATTAAATAAATTATCTATTATACCGTAAAAATACGGGACATTACATTCACTGATAAAGAAGCTCAACGAAATTCTTGCCTGCAAGTTGCATCAAATTTTATAGATGATGAGATTTTTTTATGGCAATTTTGGACTTGGTCATACAACTTTTCATTATTTAAAGCATTTATTTCCTACTTTATGTTGCAATAAAAATCTTTCTTCTTTTCATTCTGAAATCCATGTTCTGTCTAAACACCATCGGAATATTTGTCGTTAACGTGTTTATAAACCCTAAATGCCATTTGCACTTGTGCACAGTGATCTACGGGGACGGTCCAGGGTCTCTTCTTATAATGATAAACGCTAGTTTATTATTCTTATTGATGATTATACAAGGCTAACTTGGGTTTATTTGCTTAAAGAAAAATTTGAAGTGGAAAGTGTTTTCGAAAAAAATTATGACATGCTTCAAAATTAATTTCAAACAAGTATAAAAATTTTACATAGTGATAATGGACGTGAATATTTTTCATATATTTTAGGTAAATTCTTTTCTGAAAAAGGAATTATTCAACAGAGTTCATGTAATAACACTCCTCAACAAAACGACATTGCTGAAAGGAAAAATAAGCACCTTCTTGAGATAATTCGTGCTTTACTTTTTTCAAATAATGTTCCTATATATCTTTGGGGTGATTCGGTTGTACATGTCACTTGCTTAATGAACATACTTCCTTCTAAGCTTTCAAATTTCAAAACACCTATAGATGTGCTTCAAAATTTATTCACAGAATCTTGTTTGTTTCATGATGTCTATAAAAATCTTTGGTTGCACTATTTTTTATTAGAAATGCTAGTAAACTCGATCCAAAAGCAAAAGAAGTGTGTTTATTGGTATTGTTTCGAATAAAGAAAGATATAAATGTTTTGATCCCACTTGTAGAAAAACTTTTGTTACTATGAATGTAATTTTTTTAAATGTTCCATCTTTGAATTCTAATCCAAGATTTAGATTTTGGATAACAAATAATAATTTTAACTCACATTACCATCTCAAAAATGTTGAAAATAATTTTTGATGATCCTACATTAGATCTGGACTTTCTAGGATACGATTTAGGAAACAAAAATATAAGACAAATTAAGGAGATAGGTGCGAGTTAAAATCGGGGTAACTCGAGAATTAGTGACCGTGAAAATCGTGAGGCTGAGAATATTTTACAAAAAAAATGAATCTCAACGACAAAATGAACGTAACGATCAAAATAGAAATAGATTTGGGCAAGTATATGAGCGAAAGTTTACTTGTTGAAGAAGTGAAGTCTCAACACCCCTACCCTGCAAAGAATTTGAACTTGAAAAAGAAACTCAATCGAACAACTCCTCTAATCCTATTCCTTTTTATTCTCCCGAGTTTGTTTTTGCAATAGCTATCTGAAAAGGAAAGCGTTCATGTCCCAAATACTCTATGTCTCTTTTTATCTCTAACTCAAAACTCTCATCCTCATTTGCCACTTTCATCGGTAATATTTTAATGGGAATGGAACTCAAGAGAGATGCAAAGCTTGACTGGTAGCCGAGGGATTTACACAAACCTATGGCATTGATTACACCGAGACATTTTCTCCCGTAGCCAAACTTAAAATTTTTCGGATTTTGTTGTCTATTGCAATTAATTTAAACTGGTCATTAAGGCAGTTTGACGTGAAGAAAGCTTTTTTGAATGGAAGGTTGGAAGAAGTATATATGCTCTCACCATCCGGTTTTGAACACAAGTTTGGAACAGAAGTTTGTAGGCTGAAAAAAGTACTTTATGGCTTGAAACAATCTCGACGAGCGTGGTTCAAAAGGTTCTTTCAAGTGATGAAGAAATGAGGCTACACTCAATCATCATCCGACCATACCTTGTTCATACATCACTCAAAAAATGAAAAAAATTGCAGTCTTGATTGTTTACGTTGACGATATACTTGCTCACTGGTGAATATCTCAAAGAATTAGAGGCACTGAAAGAAAAGTTATTTGACGAATTTGATATCAGAGATCTGGGAGAGATTAAGTACTTCTTAGCTATGGAAGTTGCATGATATAGACAAGGAACCGTTATTTCACAATAGAAATATATCCTTAACCTACTAGGAGACGCAGGAATAGGTGATTACTGTCCTACAACTACTCCTATTGATCCAAACAAGAAGCATGGTGATATTCAATAAGGAAAACTAGTGGATGTGCAACAATATCAACGACTAGCTGGAAGGATTATCTATCTGTCTCACTCTCGACCTGACATTGCATTGGTTGTGAGTACGGTGAGTCAGTTTATGCATCGTCAATACAGAGAACATCTTGAAGCTACTTATCGTATTGTGAGATTTCTGAAGAGCAATCCTATAAAGGACTTCTTTTCAAGAAGGGAAATAACATAAGTATTGAAGCACTTAGTGATGCAGATTAGGCAGGCTCTGTTATATATAGAAAGTTTACTTTTGGATAGTGCACATATGTATGGGGAAATCTAGTAACATGGAGAAGCAAAAAAAAAAAAAAAAGTGGTTGCAAGTAGTGCAAAAGCTGAATACAGAGCTATGGCCAACGGTGTGTGTGAGATCCTATGGATAAAACAGGTGCTTAAGGTGCTAAAGCTGGAAGTCAATCTACCTATGAAGCTATCTTGTGACAACAAGGCAACAATAAGTGTTTCACACATTCCTGTGTAACATGACATGACTAAGCATATAGAAATTGATCGACACTCATAAAAGAGAACTTGAAAATGGATGTAATTTGTATTTAGGGGTGGCAATTAGACCCGGACCCGACCTGTCGGGTCTCGGTTCTAGGCAGGTCGGATTTTGTCGGGTGACTATACATTTCAAAAATTTGGACCCGACCCGACCCGAGCTTCGGTTCGGGTTCGGTTGAATAATAACACTATATATATATATATATTTCAATGTTTTTTGGTTTTGTCTTTTGGGTTGGGTCAATGCGGGTCGGGTTTGATCGGGTCTTAACTGTATTTTTCATCACCTATACTCGACCCAAGACCCATCGAGTTCGGGTCTCTTCGGGTCGGGTCGGGTCGGGTCGGTTCGGGTTTTTGGTTCTCGGTTCTAATTGCCAGCCCTATTTGTATTCCTTTCGTGAAGTCTGAAGACCAGGTTGCGGGTATCTTCACAAAAGGTTTATTTAAACCAACATTTGACTTTCTTATAAACAAGCTGGGTATGTTTGATATCTATGCGCCAACTTGCTAGGTCATAATTTGTTTCCTTAAACGTAGGTACTAGTTAACAGTGTTTTAAATGTTGGCCATCTCGGCCGAGATCTCGTTTTGAGGCCAAAACGAGACGAAAACCTAATATATCGTTATGTATCTCATTTTGAATATGTTGGCGGATATTTACAAATATCGACTGATATCTTGACCGAAACGAAATCACGATATATCACCTGATTTTTGATTTTTTTAACAAGCAAGGCCCATATCAGCCCACCAACAACAAATAAGTCCTCTTTGCTGTTTATTTCCCTTCTCAAAACATCGATATTCCTCAAATAAAATTGAAAGTCGCTGCTCCAAGAAAAAAAGAAAAACGTGTTCATGTAGGTTATTTTTTTGTTTGTCTTTTTCATGCAGGTTATTGTTTTTCATGTGTTTTTCATTGAGGTTATTTCTTTTCATGTGTTTTTCATGCAGGTTATTCCCATGTGTTTTCATGCAAGTTATTGTTTTTCATGCAGTTTTTTCCAAAAGTGCTTTTTATGTGGGTTATTTTATTGTTTCTATCTTTGCGTTTGTTTTCTGTCTCTGCATGCTTTTGTCTTCTGTCTTTGATGCATATTTAAAGCATTTTTGTAATACATTTATCTTCAATAATCGCATGTACGCTGATATGGTTCCGATATTAACTTTAAGCTCCGAGATGTAAATCCGATATTGACGCCCGAGATGTACTCATCTCCTCCGAGATCTCCCCCGAAACGATACCGAGTCACTAAAATCTCTGAGACGAAACGTGACCGATATTATATTTAAAACCTTGCTAGTTTGTCAAATAGGTGTTACTCAGATCCAATTTTTTTTGGTAGAGTTTTAGCCTTTATATGATATAGCTCTCGCTTGGATATTCAATAAAAAATGTGAAGTTTTCTTTCCTCCCAATTCTCAATTTTTATAGAAGCTTTTTGCATTTTCGATTTTCCGCTATATACCCAATTTATCTCCAGTATATTTTTTTGCACCTCTAGAATTACTAAGCATTTTATGTTAAAGCCATTTATAGGGCTCAATTTTTTTCCATAGTACTTATTTTGTGACTTAAATTCCTATTATATTTACAAATACAACATGGATTAGAACACAACTATCGATTTTTTAATTTTTAATTTTATTTTATGAAGTGATAGTAGCAGCCTACTGCTATGCTAGAATACTTTAGACATAAAGTCAAAATATGCAAAAGTTGGAATTAACTAAGACTAGTCTTTCTCATATCTTAATTTTCTTCTTTTATTTCGTTAGTTACATTTTTTAGTTTCTGATATTCACTGTCGACTTTTCGAATGACAAGAGTGATACTGCAGTTGTCCTTGATTGACTAGGTAAAATTTGTTCTTGCTCTAGTGTGTAACTCTTATATAAGCTAAAGTTGATTAAATTTGCAACAAACTATTGTGTGTCCACTTTGAAATATATCCATTTGCATCTATAAAGTTTTTTGAACATAATGTAGAGAAACATATTTGCAATAATAGGGGTGAAAGAGTAAGTAAATAATTAAATGATCATGCGTAGATTTAAAAAAAAGTTTTAACAATGCAGAATTATTTTTGGATCTACTTAAACTGCTGGTTTATATGATATTTATTATTCAATTACAATTTTCAAATATTAAAAAAAACAATCTCATATGCTCAAACAAATCAAGTACTTTTCCTAAAGAATATTTTATGGAAACAATCCTGAATGACCATCAGACATTTGCTGCTGGGCAGTGAGGAAGTTGCAATTGTGAGATTGGTTTCACACATGGTATTCTGTAAACTGATGACAATGCATTCCTAAGCTCATTTTTATTTACATTAAAAATTTTAAACCCCATACCTGATCGTTATAATATTCGTTGTTAGGCATCGAATCATGGGTCAAATTCATTCTTTACTCCACGCCTGATCCTTATGGTTATTTAACTATTTTGTTATATGGATATAATTTGTAGTCCTACATCACATAATATTTGAGTTGAAAACAACATAAACTACCACCTCAGACATATGTTATCGGGCAGTGAGGAAGATATAATTGAGAGATTGGTTTCGCACATGGTTGTCTGTAAACTGATGACAATGCACTCCTGAGCTTATTTTTTTTATTTACAAATTTTAAACCCCATATTTGATCGTTATAATATTCGCTGCTGGGTATCGAATCATAGGTCTAATTCAGTCTTTACTCCACACTTGATCATTACTGTTATTTAAATTTTTTGTTAAATGGATAAATCGCTTTCTATAACTCAAATTTTGCCAAAAAACTTGAATAAAGTAAACAGTCAATATCGTACAGTTCCTTTTTGGAGGAATTCAAATATGTTTTAAAAATTTTTTTTTTAACAAGGACTTAAAAAACAGCAGGTAGTTTCCAAGATATTTGGTTTTTGTTAAATCTTTAAATGTGTTTATTACACTACTGGTTTTCAAAAAGCAAAAAAAATCTTCTTTAATAATTTATTTCCGAAAGTTCACTTTTCCCAAAGAACTCAAAACTTTTTTCTACAAAGATTCTAATGTTTTTTATAAAATTTAAAAACATATACCAAAATGATTTAGATTTTTCAAAAATAGAAATAAATGATATGTAAAAAAATATTAAATTTCAATACAGATTTGTGGTTTGATGAAAAGTATTGAAATCTTGGGGTTAAATAGAACATCAAACATACCAAAATGTTGGAAACTATAAAATTCTTGTGCATCCCTACTCTTTATTCTTTAAACAAGACCATCATTTGACATATATGTTAGCACAAATCATGACAAAGCACTTCTGAGCTCATTTTTATTTATTTTCATATTTTTGTACCCCACACTTGATCGTTATGGTTATTCAACTATTTTGTTACATGGATATAATTTGTAGTCCCACATCACATAATATTTGAGTTGATAACAGCATAAAATACCACATTAGACATTTGCTGCTGGGCAGTGAGGAAGATGCATTTGTGGGATTGGTTTCACACATGGTTGTCTGTAAACTGATGATGATGCACTGCTGAGCTCATTTTTTTTATTTCCAAATTTTTCAAAAGCTTAAAATACCGCCTCGGACATTTGATGTTGGGCAGTGAGGAAGATGCATTTTCATGTTAGAAGTAGTATACGTGATTCTACATTTAGGCATGTTTAACTTTTTGCTTTCTGTTTTTGCTGCAAGCATCTATTGTAGCCTATATAATTGACAGTTAGCCTAATGAATTAAACGACAATATTATATCTCCATCTTTTGTAGCGTGGGTTGGTTTCCTACACAGTCTGAATTTTGATTGCAGAGGTCCATCCTAGGCTCTTTCTTTCTTTTTCCTTTTTTTTTTGCCGTAGTTTTTTCTTCCTCTTTTCTTCCCTACCGGGCTTAAATGGTTTTACATGGTATCAAGAAGCGCATCAAACATTCTGCTTTGTTCACTTTATGACTTGAATATTTACATCTAAATACTTTGTAGAAGACGTGAAGGAATATGGTATTGGAGTATCAGTTGATGCATTGGAACCGGAACAAGATGATATCATGAGACAATGCTTCAGGCTTTGCAATTTTACTCGGGATCGCCTCATCACTGTTGTTTATGACGAAATCACATTCGCAGACCACTCTTATGCTGGGATTTATGGATGGAGTTTTGGTATGATGACACAATTGTTGTAAAGTTAAACTTGGAATATGTTGAAACAAGACTGATTTGTTCCTATTTCTTTAGAACTTGTGGGAGGATGATGATGATCACAATTTGGGACTTCTTTAAGACTGGTTACTTTCCTGTTTTAATTCCCTTTTTGCTTTCAATGTATATTTCACTGTCTAATATTTACACTGTTAGCCATTTGAATAAGGTCTTAATGAAAGTATCCTAGAAATCGTTTGATGAGTTCTTCAACTAAGCGACAAGGTATTTTCTGTTTGTTACTATATTGTGGTCTACTCTTCACAGACCACGTCTACAGTTTATATATCAGGTGCTTTTGTTTTATATATAATTTCCCTCAGGTGCTTTTGTTGTTTTATTGATGGATAGTCAAATATAAATATATGTTATATCCAACGGTTACATTCTGTATCTTAGAACTTGTATCGAACTTACAGATCCAATCAGTATGCTATCAAGTTTATTTTCGAATACACATGGACATTAAAGTTGGTGGATGCTCTAAACAGATCGACACAGGTGATAAAAAACTGTAAATCGGACAATTTCTCAATCCAGCAAAGCAAATCAATCACAATAGTTGATGGATTTGTAGTTGTTCAGTTAATGTATTATTAATATGCATCCACAACCATGAAACAAGGTATTTACAGTGTGTTACTAAATTGTGGTTCACTCTGAGCTTAACGGAAGAATATAGTTTATATGTCAGGTGTTTTTTTGGTATGGATGGATGGTCACGTCTCGTACCTGATTTTGTTGAACTATATAAGCACAAAGAATCATAATTATAGTAAGAAAACATGGCTTTAAGGTGAGTAAATCGCTTTCTTTAAATTAATATTTACCTCCATTCATTGGGTTTTATAATGATTATATTCACAAATGAAATTACTGCTTTGACCGGCCACAACGACCTGATTTTAAGTGTGAATGCCAAATTTGCCACTAAAAGTAAATTTGCCTCTAAAGTCCAATCGCACACATGATCTCCATTCTTTCCATTTCCTTATTCCACCAGTTGAAGTAGCAAAGCCCATTAGCAAATTGCTTCGCTGGGTGCAGCAAAACCCGAATCTAGAAACTAACAACATTTTAGGATTCGAAATTTTGTAAATAGTTTTTGTTATCTTTGCAAACTGATTCTAGGGATGTATACATAGACTAAGAATAAACATCAATTTTAATTGAGAATGGGTGAATGTTTTGACAACGTAGTCGATCATACTGCACTATTGGTTTCTATTTTAAATTTCAGGAAACAAAATTACATGGATCAGAACCCAACTATCGATTTTTTTTATTTTTTATTTTGTTTATTGAAGTGATAGTAGCAGCCTACTGTTATGCTAGAATACTTTAAAGATAAAGTCAAAATATGAAAAAGTTAACTAAGACTAGTCTTTATTATATCTTAATTTTCTTTCTTTATTTTGTTTGTTACATTTTTCATTTTCTGATATTTTCTGCAGACTTTTTTAATGACAAGAGTGATACTGCAGTGGTCCTTGGCTGATATTTGCTGTAGAGTGTAAACCAGGTAAAATTTGTTCTTTCTCTAGTGCGTAACTCTTATATAAGCAAAAGTTGAATAAATTTACATCAAACTATTGTATGTCCACATTGAAACATATACGTTTGCATCTATTAAGTTTTCTGAAAATAATGTAGAGAAACATATTTGTAATAATAGGGATGAAAGAGTAAGTGAATAATTAAACGGTCATGCGTAGATTTAAACAAAAGTTTTAACAGTGCGGAATTATTTTTGGATTTACTTAAACTATTAGTTAATATGATATTCATTATTCAATTACAATTTTTAAGTATTTTTAGAAAAAAATTATCTTATATGCTTAAACGAATCGAGTTCTTTTCCCAAAGAATATTTTACTGAAACAATCTTGAAAGACCGTCAGCGCTTTATGTATTTCAAAATTCATAATTTTTTGGATAGAAGTAGAAATTTGTCCCAAAAAAGGGAACAAAAAAAAACCAAATTGATCCAAAATAAAATGAGTAATCTGGATTTCTAACATTTCTAAAAGTCCAGTATTTTCGAAGAGCTTATTTCCTATTTTGCCGAAGTTAAATGGCTTTCAATAACTCAAACTTTGTCAAAAATATTGAATAAAATAAACAGTCTATATCGTACAATTCCTTTATGGAGGGATTCAAATGTGTTGAAAAAAATGATTTTTATTTTTATTTTTATCAAGGACTTAAAAAACAGCCGGTAGTTTCCATGATATTCAGTTTTTGTTAATCTTTAAATGTGTTTAAGACACTTTTGGTTTTCCAGAAACAAAAAAAAACTTCTGTAATAAATTTATTACCAAAAAATCACTTTTCCCAAAGACCTCAAACTTTTTTCTACAAAAATTCTAATGTTCCTTAAAAAATTTAAAATTATAAACCAAAATGATTCAATTTTTTTTAAATTGAAATAGATGATATGTAGAAAATATTAAAATTTAGTATAGATTTATTGTTTTGATGTAAAAAACTGAAATCTTGGGGTTGAATAGAACATCAAATATACTAGAATGTTGGAAACTTTAAAATTCAAGTGCGACCCTACTCGTCAAAATAGACCATCACTTGACATATATGTTAGCATCGAATCATGGGTCAAATTCAACCTTACTCCACACTTGATCAATATTGTTAAATAATTATTTTGTTAAATTGCTATAATTTGTAGCCCCACATCACATAATATTTGAGTTGATAATAGCATTAAATACCGCATCATACATTTGCTGTTGGGCAGTGAGGAAGATGCATTTGTGATATTGGTTTCACACATGGTTGTCTGTAAACTGATGACGATGCTTGAGCTCATTTTTATTTTATTTCCAAATTTTAAACCCCACACTTAATCGTTATAATGTTTGCTGCTGGGCATCGAATCATTGGTCAAATTCGGCCTTTACTCCACGCTTGATCCTTATGGTTATTCAATTATTTATTTAAATGAATATAATTCGCTGTCCCACATCACATAATATTTGAGGTTATAATAGCATAAAATATCGCCTCAGACATTTGCTATTGGACAGTGAGGAAGATGCATTTGTGAGATTGGTTTCACACATGATATTCTGTAAAATAATGACAATGCACACCTGAGCTCAATTTTATTTACTTTAAAAAAATTAAACCCCATACCTGATCGTTATAATATTCGCTTTTGGGCATCGAATCATGGGTCAAATTCATCCATTACTCCACACTTGATCCTTATGGTTATTTAACTATTTTGTTAAATGGATAACTCACTTTCTATAACTCAAACTTTGTCAAAGAAATTAAATAAAGTAAACAGTCATATCATACAGTTCCTTTTTGGAGGAATTCAAATATGTTTAAAAAAGACTTTTTTTTTCTCATTAAAGACATGAAAAGACAGCAGGTAGTTTCTAAAATATTCAGTTTTTGTTAATCTTTAAATGTGTTTAGAACACTACTTGTTTCCAAAAACAAAAAATCTTCTTTAATAAATTTATTTCCAAAAATTTACTTCCTAAAGAACTAACTTTTTTCTACAAAGATTCTAATGTTCCCCATAAAGTTTAAAATTATAAACCAAAAGGATTCAAAATCATGGGTCAAACTCAGCCTTCACTCCAACTTGATCCTTACGGTTATTTAACTATTTTGTTAAATGGATATAATTTGTAGTCCCACATCACATAATATTTGAGTTGATAACACCATAAAATACCGCATCAGACATTTGATGTTGGGCGATGAGAACGATGCAGTTGTGAGATTGGTTTCGCACATGGTTGTCTGTAAACTGATGACGATGCACTCCTGAGCTCAATTTTATATTATTTCAAAATTTTGAACCCCACACTTGATCGTTATTCTGTTTTTGTTAATCTTTAAATGTATTTAGAACACTACTTGTTTTCCAAAAACAAAAAATCTTCTCTAATAAATTTATTTCCAAAAATTTACTTTTCCCAAAGAACTCAAACTTTTTTCTACAAATATTCTAATGTTCCCCATAAAATTTAAAATTTTAAACCAAAAGGATTCAAAATTTTCAAAAATAAAAATAAATGATATGTAAAAGATATTAAAATTAAATACAGATTTATGGTTTTGATGAAAAATATTGAAATCTTGGGGTTAAATAGACTTCAGACATACCCGAATGTTGGAAACTGTAAAATTCAAGTGCATACCTACTCTTCAAACAAGACCATCACTTGACATATATGTAGCACCAAATCATGACAAAGCACTCCTGAGATCATTTTTATTTATTTTCAAATTTTTAAACCCCACACTTGATTGTTAATAATATTTGTTGCTGGGCATCGAATCATGGGTCAAATTCAGCCTTTACTCCACATTTGATCGTTATGGTAATTCAACTATTTCGTTAAATGGATATAATTTGTAGTCCCACATCACATAATATTTGAGTTGATAACAACATAAAATACCGCATCAGACATTTGATGTTAGGCGATGAGGAAGATGCATTTGTGAGATTGGTTTCACAAATGCTTGTGTGTAAACTGATGACGATGCACTCCTGAGCTCAATTTTATTTTATTTCAAAATTTTAAACCCCACACTTGTTCGTTATTCGGTTTTTGTTAATCTTTAAATGTGTTTAGAACACTACTTGTTTTCCAAAAACAAAAAATCTTCTTTAATAAATTTATTTCCGAAAATTCACTTTTCCCAAAGTACTCAAACTTTTTTCTACAAAGATTCTAATGTTCCCCATAAAATTTAAAATTATAAACCAAAAGGATTCAAAATTTTCAAAAATAAAAATAAATGATATGTAAAAGATATTAAAATTCAATACAGATTTATGGTTTTGATGAAAAATATTGAAATCTTGGGGTTAAATAGACATCAGACATACCCGAATGTTGGAAACTACAAAATTCAAGTGCATACCTACTCTTCAAACAAGACCATTACTTGACATATATGTAGCGCCAAATCCTGACAAATCACTCCGGAGATCATTTTTATTTATTTTCAAATTTTTAAACCCCACACTTGATCGTTAATAATATTTGTTGTTGGGCATCAAATCATGGGTCAAATTCAGCCTTTACTCCACAATTGATTGTTATGGTTATTCTACTATTTTGTTAAATGGATATAATTTGTAGTCCCACATCACATAATATTTGAGTTGATAACATCATAAAATACCGCATCAGACATTTGATGTTGAGCGATAAGGAAGATGCATTTGTGAGATTGGTTTCACACATGCTTGTCTGTAAACTGATGATGATGCACTCCTGAGCTCAATTTTATTTTATTTTCAAAATTTTAAACCCCACACTTGATTGTTATAATACTTGCTGCTGGGCATCGAATCATGAGTCAAATTCAGCCTTTACTCCACACTTGATCCTTATGGTTATTTTACTATTTTGTTGAATGGATATAATTTGTACTCCCACATCACATAATATTTGGGTTGATAACAACAAAAAATAATGCCTCGGATATTTGCTGTTGGGCCGTGAGGAAGATGCATATGTGAGACTGGTTTCACACATGGTTTTCTGTAAGCTGATGACGATGCAGTCCTGAGCTCATTTTATTTATTCACAAATTTTAAACCCCATACTTGGTCGTTATAATATTCGCTGCAGAGCATCGAATCATGTGTCAAATTCGGTCTTTACTTCACACTTGATCCTTACTGTTATTTAACAATTTTGTTAATTGGATAACTCCCTTTCTGTAACTCAAATTTTGTCAAAAAAAACTGAATAAAGTAAACAGTCAATATCGTACAGTTCCTTTCTGGAGGAATTCAAATATGTTTAAAAAATTGATCTTTTTTTTCTCTTCAAAGACTTAAAAAGACAGCAGGTAGTTTCCAAAATATTCGGTTTTTGTTAATCTTTAAATGTGTTTAGAACACTATTTATGTTCCAAAAACAAAAAAAATCTCCTTTAATAAATTAATTTCCAAAAATTCACTTTTCCCAAAGAACTCAAACCTTTTTCTACAAAGATTCTAATATTCCCCATAAAATTTAAAATTATAAACCAAAAGGATTCAAAATTTTCAAAAATAAAAATAAATGATATGTAAAAGATATTAAAATTCAATACAGATTTATGGTTTTGATGAAAAATATTGAAATCTTGGGGTTAAATAGACATCAGACATACCAGAATGTTGGAAACTGTAAAATTCACGTGCATACCTACTCTTCAAACAAGACCATCACTTGACATATATGTGGCACCAAATCATAAAAAAGCACTCCTGTGATCATTTTTATTTATTTTCAAATTTTTAAACCCCACACTTGATCTTTATAATATTTGTTGTTGGGCATCGAATCATGGGTCAAATTCAGCCTTTACTCCACAATTGATCGTTATGGTTATTCAAATATTTTGTTAAATGGATATAATTTGTAGTCCCACATCACATAATATTTGAGTTGATAACAGCATAAAATATCGCATCAAACATTTGATGTTTGGCGATGAGAAAGATGCATTTGTGAGATTGGTTTCACACATGGTTGTTTGTAAACTAATGATGATGCACTCTTGAGCTCACTTTTGTTTATTTCCAAATTTTTATACAGCATAAAATATCACCTCAGACATTTGATGTTAGGCAGTGAGGAAGATGCATTTTGATGTTAGAAGTAGTGTTCATGATTCTACATTTAGGCATGTTTAACTGTTTGCTTTCTGTTTTTGCTGCAAGCATCTTTTGTAGCCTATATAATAGACACTTAGTCTAATGAATTAAACGACAGTATTATATCTATGTCTCTGTTTTTTTCCTCTCTTTCGAGGTCACCGTTCAGTAAGGATGTTGTAGTATGGGTTGGTTTCCTACACAGTCGTCTGAATTTTGAATGCAGGGGTCCATCCTGAGCTCTTTTTTTTTACTGCAGTTTTTTCTTCCTCTTTTCTTCCCTACCAGGCTTAAATGGTTTTATATGGTGTTAAGATGCGCATCAATCATTCTGCTTTGTTCACTTTATGACTTCAACATTTACGTCTAAATACTTTGTTGAAGACGTGAAGGAGTATGGCATTGGAATACCAGCTGATGCAGTGGAACTGGAACAATATGAGATCATGAGGCAATGCTTCAGGCTTTGCAATATAATCAGGATCACATCATCACTGTTGTTTATGGTGAACTCACAGTTGCAGTCCACTCTTTTGCTGGGATTTATTGACCGGGTTCTAGTATGAAGACACAAATGCCAAAGTTAAACGTGGAATATGCTGAAACAAAGGCAGTCTGTTACCTATTTCTTTTGAGCTTCTGGGAAGATGATTATGGTCACAATTTAGAAATTTTCCAAGGCTGGTTACTTTCCTGCTTTAATTCCTTTTTTGCTTTCACTGTGTATTTGAAACCTGCTTTGATTCCCTTTGATCACAATATGCTGAAACCGTTTGATGAGTGTTGTAAAATTTTCAAAATAAATGCTTTGGGGTATGGGTTTAATTTGAAGAGAAGAATTAAAATAGGAAGAAGAAAGGAGCAAGTAGTTTTTGTCCCACATTGTAAGATATATGTGTGTATGTTGCATACTTAAGTGGCTTTCTCAAGAAGGTGTTGGGGCCTTGGGGCACCCAAATGTTTACTTTGTTGTGAGGAGGGAGACCATGCATATAGACCACACACGCGCGCGCCGTCCGACCGACCGAACCGGGCCGGGTACGGGTTCGGGTTCGGGTCAAATGAGAAATAATTTTTGACCGGAATATATTAGTGATAAACGGGCCAAAACTGGGCCCATTACGGATCCGAAAGAATATTGGGACAGAAAGAAAACCTGTCGACCGATTTCAGTTAAATGGGGTGCGACGTTCGCAAACAGTCATGACGATTCGCTGAAAAGACATCTCCTTTGGTCTGCTATAAATAGCGACGCCCAGAAACGTTGCAAAGCACCAAATAAATCTTATCTTCTTCTTCCTTCGATCTGCAACGCCATTAAAGCGTTACAATAACGCTGTTTCGTCTGTAACACCTCTGTGGTGTTGCAAATTCCTAAAAAAAAAAACGTTGCAGATTCTTCTTCTTCTCTTTGTTCTTCGCACTACTTGCATCATCAGAAACATATATTCAGAGTGCTCTTGGTCGGATCAAAATAGTACAAATTTTGAATCCGATAACGCTGTTTCAAGGCTTCATTGAATCCTGAAGTCAATAGTTCGTTAACCCGTTTGTACCTGGTGGGTTGAACTATTGTCTGAAAGAATTTGCTCCGCAAATCCTTGAAGTCAGAAGTACGGCAGATTCTACTCCTCCAAAAGCGTCTCAAACCAAAAAATTCCCAACAATTTTTCAGACAATATATTCAACCATGGATAGTTTGAGCGCTTTGCAAGTAATGAATCAGCATTTGACGAAGTTGGAGCGTTTTGATGGAGAGAACTTCACTCGTTGGCAGGAGACTATGAAATTCTTTCTGATCACGGTTAAATTATTTCATATTCTCGAAGACGGATTGGAGAAAATACCGGAGGAAACCGATAAGGATAGTGCAGAATTAAAAGCAAAAAGGGCAAAGCGAAAAGAGGAAGATTTTCTATGCAGAGGCCACATACTGAATGCACTGTCTACTCCGATATACAATGCTCACAGGACCTTGGACACGGCGAAGGCACTCTGGACTGCGCTAGAAAGCAAATATCGCATCTCTGAGGCAAGTAATAAGAAATTTCTTATATGCAATTTTATGGATTTCAAAATGGTCACTAACAAGTCCATAATTGGACAAGTTAGTGAAATACTACTGTTAGTAAATCAACTTAAGGATGCCGGAATTGATCTCCCTGAATCATTTGTTGTTGGAGTTATTATTTCGAGACTCCCGAATTCTTGGAATGATTATAAGAAAAAATTAAAACATGCGGAAACCGATTATGATTTAGACGGTTTACAGCGTCATCTTCGTATTGAAGAGGATTCTCGTAAACGCGAACTAGATGATAATCCGCAAACTGAGTCTCAGTCTAAGGCTAATAATGTTGAAATTAACGATAAGTTGAAGCCTAAGAATGAGACACAGTTCAAAAACAAAGGTACCAATTCCAAGAATAAGAAGAAGGGTGACTGTTACTATTGTCACAAACCCGGCCACTATGCCCGAGACTGTCGTCTTCGGAAGAAACAACAAAAAGCGAATGTGGTCGAAGAAAAGCTTGTGGCTGTCGTACAAGAGGCGAACTCCGTTAGTGGCATTGACAATGACTGGTGGCTCGATACTGGAGCAACTATTCATATTTGCAAAGACCGTAATCTGTTCAAGACTTACGATGAGAATAACGGAGAATCCAGCGAAGTAACTAGCGCAAACAAAGTTGCAAGCAAAGTTCTGGGAAAAGGCACTATTGAATTGACATTCACCTCTGGGAAAGTTCTTACTTTAGTCAATGTATTTTATGTACCTGATATGTGTAAGAATTTGATTTCTGGATACCTTCTTAACAAAGGAGGATTCAAGATGGTGTATGAGTCTGATAAGTTAGTGTTGTCCAAGAACAGCAAATTTATTGGACAGGGATATTCTTGTAATGGCATGATTAAGTTGAATCTAATAAAGAAATCTTCTGCTTATATTGTTGACTCTGTTAATTTATGGCATAGTAGATTAGGACATGTTAATTATAAGTCACTTAGAAATATGCATAAATTAGGATTAATTTCTGATTGTGATTTCGAATCCATTTCTAAATGTGAGATATGTGTTCAAGCAAAAATACATCGAAAATCCTTTAAATCCGTTGAAAGGAAAACTGGTTTGCTTGATTTGGTATATAGTGATGTGGGTGACTTGAAAAGTCATATCACCTATGGTGGTAACCAATACTATATAACGTTTATTGATGATTATTCTAGATATGCTTATGTATATCTAATGAAATCAAAAGATGAAGCTTTTGATAAATTCAAAATTTACAAAGCAGAAGTCGAAACACAATTAGGAATTAAAATTAAAGTGTTACATTCAGATCGTGGTGGTGAATATTTTTCAAATGAGTTTACTTTGTTTTGCAAACAAAATGGTATCATTCACCAATGTACTGCCCCTTATACACCACAACAAAATGGTGTTGCTGAGAGAAAAAATAGAACTTTAGTAGAAATGGTTAATGCCATGCTCATAAGTTCTAATTTGCCACATAACCTATGGGGTGATGCTATGTTATCTGCATGTTACATTTTAAATAGAGTACCACTTAAGAAAAATAATATTTCTCCTTATGAATTATGGTTCAATAGAAAACCTAATCTTACTAGACTTAAAGTTTGGGGTTGTTTAGCATATGTTAGAAAACCAGACCCTAAACGACCAAAGTTAGGTAATAGGGCTTTTAAATGTGTTTTCATTGGATATTCTCTTAATAGTATAACTTATAGATTTATGATTCTTGATACCTTAGAAGTCATAGAATCTGTAGATGTAGAATTTTTTGAAAATCAAACTATTGAGAATTCATTGAGATCATCTAGTCCAGAACCAACTGAGACTAATGATACAAATGATGATGAATATGCTCCTGCTCAGAACAGCAAGGAAGTGTCAGTACCAGATGATAGTATTGAACACAGAAGAAGTAAAAGAGCGAGAATAGAGAAGGACTATGGTCCTGACTTCATAACATATCTCGTAGAAGGCAATAAGGACAAACTCCTTAATATGACAAGATATGTAATGAACGTCGATGATGATCCCAAAACTTATTCTGAGGCTATGAGTTCTAGAGATTCTAATTTCTGGAAAGAAGCTATCAATGATGAAATGAATTCCATAATGTTAAATCAAACTTGGGTATTAAGCGATTTACCTCCTGGTGCTAAACCTATAGGATGTAAATGGATATTCAAGAAAAAGTTGAATACAAATGGATCCATTGATAAGTTTAAAGCCAGATTAGTTGCTAAGGGATATAAACAAAGACAAGGAGTAGATTATTTTGATACATATGCTCCGGTGGCTCGCATATCTTCGATACGTTGTTTAATAGCACTTGCATCAATTCATAACTTGGTCATACATCAAATGGATGTAAAGACAGCTTTTCTAAATGGAGATTTAGAAGAAGAGATATACATGGAACAACCTGAAGGTTTCATAACCCCAGGCCAAGAAAAGAAAGTTTGTAAATTAGTTAAATCTCTTTATGGCCTGAAGCAAGCTCCCATGCAATGGCATGAGAAGTTTGATAAAGTTGCACTGTCATTTGGATTCATTGTTAATGATGCAGATAAATGTATCTATAGCAAATCGGATAACAACGGTTATGTTATAATATGTTTATACGTTGATGACATGCTGATATTTGGTTCCAACATATCCTGTGTAAATGAAACTAAAAAGTTTCTATCTTCTAAATTTGATATGAAAGATCTGGGAGAGGCTGATGTAATTCTAGGAATTAAAATCATTAGGAAAACGGGGGAGTTATTATTAACTCAATCTCATTACATTGAAAAGTTCCTAAAGAAGTATAATCATTATGATGACAAACCAGCACCAACTCCTTTAGATCCAAGTATAAAATTAGAAAAGAACACTGGACGTACCATTTCTCAATTGGAATATTCCAGTATTATTGGGAGTCTTATGTATGCTATGCATTGCACTAGACCAGATATCGCACATGCTATAAGTGTATTATGTCGATTTACGAGTAATCCAGGTTTCGAACACTGGAAAGCCATTTCCAGAGTCTTAGCTTATTTGAAGGGAACCATCAACTATGGTTTATCTTATAAAGGATATCCTGCTGTAATAGAAGGATATAGTGATGCAACCTGGAACAATGTAGAATCGAAATCCAAGTCTACGACTGGATGGATATTTACATTAGGAGGAGCTGCTGTGTCTTGGGCTTCCAAGAAGCAGACCTGTATATCTGATTCAACTATGTTATCAGAATTAATTGCATTAGCAGACGCATGTAAGGAAGCAGAATGGCTTAGAAATTTGTTAGTAGAAATCCCATTATGGAAGAAGCCATCTCCAGCAGTCTTGATTAATTGCGATAATCAAGCAACGATATATAATGTCTCTAATAAAACATATAATGGAAAGTCTAGACATGTGAGTCTAAGACATCAAATGGTGAGACAGTTACTCAAAAGTGGAGTTATAACTGTTGACTACATAGAAACAAAGAAAAACTTGGCTGACCCACTTACGAAGAGTCTTCCAAAGGCTATGGTTTCTATAAAGTCAAAAGAAATGGGACTAAGGTCTGTGAATGAAGATTGATCATCCTTAACAGAAACCCAACTTGTGTCTTGAAAAGGATAGACAAAGTTCAATGGGTACCAACAAGTTAAGGAAATGATTATGGAACACTAAATCAATAATCCCATAATGTTTAGTGTTGGATTCTGCATGAACAAAGGATGGATGAATATCCTTAATAAGTCTAGAAACCCTAAAAGGTGTCTCGCAGAAACACCTTAAGTGACTTACCTATATGAGTATGGAAATCAGGCCGTTTCCTAAGAAAGTAAGACCGCTTTCGAAGTAGACTCATGAACCAGGATTTAAGCACATGGCCATTAACGTGCTGAGCAATACAGAACACTCTAACTAAGGAATACAACATGTGTGATTGTTCCGGTTTTATCATTAAGGGATACTTGGTTCAAGATTCGTTCACCATTGAATCTCGATAGAATTTTGAATGGTTTACACTAAGTAAAAGTTCAAATCCAAAAGATACTTTTATCTATGTGTTGTTTCCACGATGATGCAAAACTTGATCTTAGAACTACATAGGCTTGATCCCACTTGGGTATGTAGGAAGTCACACTAGTGACTCAGCCGTCCACTTTAATCTTATTTTGAAAATTGGGGGAGATTGTTGTAAAATTTTCAAAATAAATGCTTTGGGGTATGGGTTTAATTTGAAGAGAAGAATTAAAATAGGAAGAAGAAAGGAGCAAGTAGTTTTTGTCCCACATTGTAAGATATATGTGTGTATGTTGCATACTTAAGTGGCTTTCTCAAGAAGGTGTTGGGGCCTTGGGGCACCCAAATGTTTACTTTGTTGTGAGGAGGGAGACCATGCATATAGACCACACACGCGCGCGCCGTCCGTCCGACCGACCGAACCGGGCCGGGTACGGGTACGGGTTTCGGGTTCGGGTCAAATGAGAAATAATTTTTGACCGGAATATATTAGTGATAAACGGGCCAAAACTGGGCCCATTACGGATCCGAAAGAATATTGGGACAGAAAGAAAACCTGTCGACAGGCCAAATTCAACCAGTCGACCGAATTTTTCTCTGTTTGATATCGGTCGACCGGTGATATTGACCTGTCGACCGATTTCAGTTAAATGGGGTGCGACGTTTCAAATTGAAACAGATGTGACTGTCGCAAACAGTCATGACGCTTCGCTGAAAAGACATCTCCTTTGGTCTGCTATAAATAGCGACGCCCAGAAACGTTGCAAAGCACCAAATAAATCTTATCTTCTTCTTCCTTCGATCTGCAACGCCATTAAAGCGTTACAATAACGCTGTTTCGTCTGTAACACCTCTGTGGTGTTGCAAATTCCTAAAAAAAAAACGTTGCAGATTCTTCTTCTTCTCTTTGTTCTTCGCACTACTTGCATCATCAGAAACATATATTCAGAGTGCTCTTGGTCGGATCAAAATAGTACAAATTTTGAATCCGATAACGCTGTTTCAAGGCTTCATTGAATCCTGAAGTCAATAGTTCGTTAACCCGTTTGTACCTGGTGGGTTGAACTATTGTCTGAAAGAATTTGCTCCGCAAATCCTTGAAGTCAGAAGTACGGCAGATTCTACTCCTCCAAAAGCGTCTCAAACCAAAAAATTCCCAACAATGAGTTCTTCAACTAAGTGGCAAGGTATTTACTGTGTTACTAGATTGTGGTCTACTCTTCACAGATCACGTCTACGGTTTATATATATATATATATATATATATATATATATATATATATATATATGGGATATGCTATTGTGCCCGAATAGAATTAGCCAAAAAACGCGGATCTGAAAAGTGACGGTCAGCAATTCAGGTGACGTGGACACAATTCATGGGATGTGCATAATCCAAAGACCTTAAATCTTTTCGCACAAAATGACAAAATGATTTTCGGGCGTAATAGCATTTTTGTATGTATATATATATATATATATATATATATATATATATATATTACTTAAACATAAAAGCACAATTCCAACTGCGCTTACGTGGCCTTACAGAATTGGGCGTTTTCTGAATTCTCTTCTCTAGAAAGACATACACATCCGCATTTACTGATAAAACAAAAATCTCAAATAAAATGAAGATAAAACAAGGGGTGGTGCTAAATGCAGTAAAAATTTGCTCTAGACAGTAATCAAAAATGGGTCTAATTTACTGTAATATCCTTCACTTATTTTCTGTGCACCTCCACTTGTTTTCTGTGCACCAACCAATAGATAAAAAGAATTAATGACTTTATCCATTCACTTTCGTTCTGTTTTCTGTGCACCACCTTTCATTCTGTTTTTTGTTTTCTATATATATTACATGCGTCGTCTCTTTCCTGTATACATAAAATTATGTCATCTCTCCTGTCAGTGACCAATGTACAGTATACATTAGCTTGAGTTAAGGTTTCACGTACTTAAAAACAAGGTAATTGAATTATATTTTTTCTAATCATTCCTCTTTCCTGTATACATAAACGCATTCTAGAATATGTTTTCATTTGCAGGTGTCATCTATCAACTGTTTTTTATATGTTTAGTAGCTAAAGCCTAAAGGTATGGCATCAGTTCTCTTTATCTTCTTATTGGGTCATTCACATATACTATCTTAATCATTTTTTGTGAGTCTTTAGTTGCATGCTACACGTATTACATATAATACGTATATATGTATTCATTCATGCAAGTACAACTATTATTGGTTTTTTTCTTCCCGAAAGCAGTAACCATTTTAGGATATACAAACATAATAAAATGCTTGATTAAATTACAAACATGAAATTTTATATAAATAATATTACTTTTTCAGTTAAGTATGAATATTTTTTAATTTAAGTATGACACTATTTTCATAAAAATATGTCTTTTAAGGGTTCAACGTTTTTCTCTTGTTCTCCTTTTTAGAATTAACAGTGTAAAATTACTTGTTCTTTTTTACCATTATTCCACGTTAACTTGTTTACTTTAGTTTGGGACTGGTTAAATATTTATAATACACTATCAAATGAACAACTCATGTTTCACCCTTAAATGTTTTTAAATATCTTTTTTACAAAAGAATTGTTATAATAATTATAGTTTGCATTAATAATATATATTTCAGTAGTTATGTACAATAATTATTGAAATAATAATATTTATTTCTTTAAATAATTATAGTTTGCAATAATTTCTTTAAATGTAAAATAATAGAATTTTATATATATAATATTTACTTCAAAAATTATGTAACATAAGTGTAGAACATTAAGTATACAATTTACAATAATAGTGAACAATATTTTTTTGCATCTACGTACTTATATAATTTATTTTTCATGTATAAAGATTTTTTGACATGTAATTTTGTTTAATTTCAGTTTTAACCGATGGACAGTGGAGGAGATTTTGACGTAAGTATTAAATATATCTAACATATTTAAACTCAATTTCATTATATATTTGTATGTGTATTATTTTATTTATATTGTTCTTTAAAATTACAGGATATATATTTTGAGTTTGGTTCAAGCAAATTGGAGGATTTTGGTCATCTATTTCAAACAGAGCAGATTTTTTTGAGTCGACAAGAACTAAAAACATTTGTCAGAGATGTTGGGAAAAAGAATAATATTGGCATAGTCATTATGAGTTCTAAAGGAGGCAAAGGCAATGGATCAGGTGATGCTTATGTCTATTTTGGATGTGAAAGATCCTCAACTTATCGCCTAAACAAGAAGGAAGGAGGTGAACCTGAAGTTAAAAAGCGTAGCAGTGGAACAAAAAGATGCGACTGTCCATTTCGTCTTTGAGGAAAAGAAATGTATGGAGGAACTTGGAGATTGTTTGTGATTAACGGGAATCATAATCATAATATTCCTGTATACAATATTGGTCGTTCAGTAATGAGCAGGTTGTCCCAGGATGAAAAACTTAAAGCAAAAGAAATGACAAGAGCTCACGTGCCTCCGTCTCAGATTTTGATTTCAATAAAGAATGAAAATAAAGACAATTTAACAACGATGAAGCAGATGTACAACTACAGGCAAAAGATGAGAAAGGAAGAAATGGAAGGCAGGTCTGTTACTCAGCAGCTTATGAGTTACTTGAACAAAGAATCCTATTTTTATAATTATCGGAATTCACCCACCACCAATATGATTACTGATTTGTTTTTTGCAAATAAAAAAGCTGCCCAGCTTGTGCATCATTTTTATTATGTCTTGTTAATCGATTGCACATACAAGACTAATAAATATAAAATGCCGCTACTAGAGATAGTTGGATGTGTTCCAACAGGTAAAAATTTTGTCATCGGAATGACATTCTTACAAGATGAGAAGAAAGACAGTTTTGTGTGGGCCCTTCAATGCGTCAAATCTCTCTTTGATCTTAATCGTCTCCCTGAAGTTATCGTTACCGATAGAGAGCATGCTTTAATACATGCAATCAATGATGTTTTTCCATGCACATATCATATGTTGTGTACACGACATATAGCAAAAAATGTGGAAGCTAGAGCAAGACTGGCTACTAAAAGTCATGCATTTGCACAAGCATTTGTTGGTAATTGGAATAGACTTGTCTATGCTCAAACAGAAATGGATTATGAAGGAAAGCTGCAACAGTTTCAAAAGACTTATGTTGGTCATCATCAGCTACTAAACTATGTTGAAACTACATGGTTAATTCATGCAAGAAAATTTGTGCATGCATACACGAATAAGGTGTTGCATTTTGGAAATCGTACCACAAACAGGTATTAATTTAATTTTATTAATATTTCACATCTTGATTTATAATATTTTATTTATGTTATTGTTCTCCCTTATGATAATAGGGTTGAAAGCGCTCATAATTCACTAAAAAGATTTCTCAAGACATCTACTGGGAGTTTAGACACGATTTGGTTAAGGGTGCATTCATTGTGGGAACTTCAAGAAAATGAAATTAAAGCTAGCTTTGTAAGCTCCTCAAGCAAGGATCTTCATATTACTGTCTTACACCTTCTAACACAATTGACAGGTAAAATTTCTCATATGGCAATTAAGAAGATTATGAAGGAATATAGCCGATATGGAGTAGACACAACCCCTACCACATGTGGTTGTTACTTGAGAACAACACACGGACTCCCATGTGCACATGAGATGAGGTTACTGGATGAGGAAGGAAAGAGTATCGAGTTAAATGATGTTCATATTTTTTGGAGAACTCTTCATATGGAAAGTATTACTCATTATTCTGATGATCAACGCACTCAATATCAGGATGATGATGAGATCTTATTGTCTTATTTTAATATAATGATGAAACAATCATCGGAAGCAAAGAAAATGTACATTTCTCAACTTGAGAAGTTAATACATCCTGAAACACTTGCATTGGAAGAACCCTTAACTGATCGCAAAAGTAAAGGTCGGCCGACGGGTAGGAGTTCCACGAAGAGAGATCCTTCATTTTTTGAGCATGTTGAAAAACAAGTTCCTAAACAAAAATTAGGAGATAAGCGTAAAGTTTCTACGAGTGACGAATCTCTTCCCTTGGAAATTCCGCAATTTATTATTCCGTACATTCATAAATGTACAGATGTTTCTGCAGATGGTAATTGTGGGTATAGATCAGTTGCTCATCAGATTTATGGATCGGAAGATCAGTGGAGAAGAGTGCGTACAGAATTGTACGATTTCATTGAAGGGAGTTTAGATTACTGGATGAAAGTATGGCATAAAAATAAAGATGAAGCATGGACTACGTTACAGAGGGTTAACTATTGTGAAAGTCCTTGTCCATATGAATATTGGATGTCATTGGAAGAGATGGGTCCAGTAATTGCGACTATTTATAATGTGATATTAGTTGCTATAGACCCTATACAAATGGGTGCTTTAACATATTTGCCCTTATATGTTCACGAAGGGATTACTAGCCCAAATAAGCTTATTGGCATTGCCTATCTAAGAAAGTTTAATCACTTTGTTTCGGTATGTACATATTATTATCTAGATTTGTTATGCTTTAATTATTGACTTATATCGTACCTTATTAAATATTAATCATTAACGGTACAAACATTATTTACAGGTTACTATGGTGGATAATTGTCCTGTTCCGGAGATCTATGGATTTTGGTTCAGGTTTCGTGATGTTTCGGTACATGGATGGGAGACACCTTTAAAAGTTAGAATCGAGAATTGGAAATTGATAGGCGGATAAAAATTATCAATGTGTAATTTTAAACATCTTTAATGTACAAATGAGTTGACTTTTTAATATTATTTTATGATTTTGTTCTTTTAATTGAATTTTATTCCAAATTTTTAATTTGGTGATTTGTTTATGAATTTAACTGATTTGTAGTAAATGTAAATGATTTAGTTTTAACTTTTGTAATTGTATGTCCAATGGCAGAATTGATTTTGTCAACCCCTATAATGTTCTTGGAAAAATGTCGTTACTTTCAAGAGGTAATATTTTGATTCTATAGTTTTTATTTGTGCTAAAAATTGTAAGTTCTAATCTTACTGTTAAATTCCAATTTTTTGGAGGTCTTTCCATTTTTGTTAATGAGGTTTGTGATCAAGCACAATGTATTAAACTTGAAGTGCAATAATTCGAAGCATACAAAGGTAGAAAATCATAAGGTAGCCGTGGTAAAATCGTTAAAAAGGAGAATGAAAAAAACTTGATACTTTAATATGAAGAAAACCATTTGGAAATGAAACATGAATTATCTGTGTAATATCAAAATTTATGAAGAAAACCTACTTGCAATATTTTTATGTTCATCCATTTTCCTGTTGTACACAGAATTTTTATAATTTGGGAATCTAACCAATTTATGAAAAAAAAGAATGAACAACATTCCTCAGATAGTAATTTATCTCTTTTCTTACAATCTTAAGATGAAATATAATGCAAACTTTTGTTTGAAACACATACATCTTTTGCTTGGTCTATTTCATGTAAAGTTGATTCATTTACTTGTTCTGAATTTATTTAGATATACGATATTACTTGGGAAATATGGTACCATTAACCTTCTCATACATGCTGAACTTTAGTTGTAACGATCCAATATTTTCAATGTTTAACATATGATATAATTTAATTTTTTGAATATCAAGTGAAATTAATAAGGTTTAAATACAAATATTGTTTTAAAAATATATATATACCAGTTTAAATAAATATTTTGTTCTATGTTATAGGAATTAATGATTTTGTAAAAGAAAACTTAGTTTAAGAATGTGTTCAATATATATGAGATTTAACAAGTAATTATTTTATATGATTCATTTAGAGTTATGTAATGTTGTTTCGAATCTATTTTTAATACTAAGATTTAAATTTTAAAAATTGTTGGTTAAATATAAATTTTAAGACAATAATATTTTTGATTTAAATTTATTTAGTTAAACGATACCCATTTGGCAAAACAGTTCATTATTGATCGAATTGTCAAAACAATTGGCGAATTCAGTTGCTAGAATCGATCAGAATTTGAAATTAAATTATAATTAAATATTCGTTTTAAATTTTTGTTCAGTTTCTGTTTGCGTAGCCTTAAAATATTTTATAGAATTTTACTGTAAATTTAATTTTGGAAAATAAACATATATTTTCTAATGTATTTAGGGTAACTGTGGTCCCTTTTGACACGTTACAGAACTAATCAACCGGTCTATTTTATTACTGTTTTGGGATCACGGTACATTGTTATACACAATTATATGATTAGTTGTGTTTATTCGCTAACTATAATTATATAATAAATATAAAAGACAATGAATAAAAACTTAAAGGTTTACATGGAAAAGATCAAAGAAGGTATGGGATGGAAAACCCATGGCATGCATACGCTTCCATTAAAATAACGTGCATGCGTTAGTGCTTATATCACCATATGAAAATATGTCCCAAAAGCCATGTTTAGAAAAAAAGAAAAAAAAGAAAAAAAAAAAGGGAAAATCACACAAGAAAACGTGCAAGTATATGAAGCATAGGAGGGACATTTGTCCACTGACTTTACACGTGCCTATGGTTCTCTCATTCCATCTCCTACACCAAATTTTATGTGGTAATCACTATCATTGTCTTTCCTGGGAAATGGTGCCGCTCATCTTACTACTCCAATTATGAGCCATCAAGTCATTTAATATTAGCAAGGGCTAATCTGTAATTGCCGTTTCCTGCATGAAGCAAAATTTTACTGCATTTGGCAGTCATGTAAATCAAAGCAGCCCACGTTACCACCTTTTCAGCATCTACTTCCCGAATTCCAGTAGCTGAAATCAAATCGTTCTCCTAACCCCACCCCATTCTTTCGATTCCCTTCCAATCTTCAACAACTGATTGGCGCAACATTCTACCTGAGTATCAACAATCCATCGTCAATTCCTACCGAGATCTGCAACCCCAATCGCCATCGTCTGCTGCAGCAATTCTGCTGAACGACGACAGATTTCCAAGTCGCCCTTGAAGTGATATTAGCTATCGCCCATTCAACAGTTTTTTTTTTTTTTACACCGATCAAATCTCCTTTCGATGAAGGTGCGTCTAATTTGACAAACTTGCCTGCATTTGTTGCATTTGTTAGTTGTGTTAGTCTCTTCTTCACTGTGTCTGATTTTCTCTTCATACACACTCTTTGATGATTTTTTTTACATACTGCATGCATCCGTGTTTTCGAAATTGGATAATGACCAATATTTTCCAATTTCTTTGTTTTACATTGAGGATGAGATGTACAGAATTTATACAATGACTCATTAGAGCAATTAATTTATAAAACTTATTCATCTGAAGGCAAAAACAATGGTCAAAATATGTTTTTAATCTTTGCTTGTCTAGCATTTTTGAAAAACTAGCAGATTCTGAAATTGTTGATGCTATAACAGTTCAATACATCAAGCATTTTTCAATCTTTCAAGACGCAAACTTAGTAACACAAGTATGAGGTTGATAGCATAAGATATTTGGGAATAGTTAGCAACCAGGGTTTGACTTGGTTGAAACAATCCATGTAAGTAGGAAATAATTATAAGTATCCATGTTAACATTGTTAATTCTTTTTTAATAGATCTGTTCTTATCATTTCATTCTTATAAATATATGGTCCTAATTTATCAATTTTTGATTTTATTATGCTACATAGAAAATTAACTGTATCGGCAATGTCTTTTTAACCGTAGTTTGAACCCTTTGTGAATCTTACTTTACACTCTATGATGCAAGTTTGTTGATGAAAATCAACTTACGGAATTCTCAAAGTAATATAAAATTAAAATAGAATCTAAATTGTATAATGTATTTTTGGTGAATAACAACCAGGTAAGATATTTGGGAAAGTCTCCTTTGAATTATGTCGAAACCACTATTCATTGGTTCATATTTATTGTTTTTATATATTAATTATTTGTATTGTGTGCTATGTTTCCTATAGCTGCATTTTTTTTATTTACAATTTTCTGATTCCACTTACATCAAATGCTATCATGATTATCTGCATTGAATTGTGAATTGTGACGAACTTTATAATGATTGTTTTCTCTTAGATATTATTGCTTGGGTTATGTCTGTTTTACCTCCTCTTATATATCAGCTACTGGTTAGAAATCTGCTAATGTGGCATGAGCATATCACCAGTTCGTTAGGAATACATACTTATGTTTGGAAAACTGATTGTGCCACAACACCAAAAAAGATGATTTGTAACGGATAGAGTCGTGACAAAGTGGATTCATAACGACCACAGTCGTGACTATCAGATGCGTTGCTAATGTCGTCACAAAATTTTATCACGAGAATCGTCATTATAACAAGCGCGCGTTTTTCTGGAACATAGATGCGTTATAACGATCTATGCCGTTGTAATATACGTAATTTACAATGACAGTATCTATTATAACTCAGAGGTTTTGTCACGAGAATACCCGTTACAAATACTGCAACTACATTTCATGTTGTCACGACATATATCGTTGTAACAGTTGATTTTTATCACGATAACACATTTATAATTCATATTTTTTTTTCATGAGAATACTCGTTAATACTCCATCTTTTATCACGATAATACCCGTTGTAACATAGAAAATTTGTCACGAGATCACCCGTTGTAAATACTGTAACTACAGTTAATTTTGTCACGACACTTTTCGTTATAACAGAATGAATACTGTTACCAGCCACCATTACAATATATACATACTGAACCATGTACATACAGCATACTCACAGATTCACATGAAATAACATATACAATTCAGAAACAATTAACAACAAAACTACTGAAACAACAATTGATTATATAGCAACACAAATTTCCATAGAATTCAAAGTACGATACATAACATCAATATTAATCTTCAAAGTACGATGCAACATAGTTTCAACGTAGACGATACTCGGACCAAATAATAAAGCCACCATCAATTATATCAGAAAGTTTGTAGTTACCATTTTAGGGCGCTTTATAAATAGGTGCTTCCGGATCATACACTTCCTCCACCCATACAACCTTTTCGCCTTGTAACACCTCTCTATGATGACATATCTTTTGTTTCCCTTGATGTCCTTTTGCTACTTTCAATGAATTGTCAGACAGTAGCACAATCGGTTGTCTTTCCCTTAATGAGGATCCAACAACATTTTGGATCGATCCCCAAGCTAGCTCCTGCACTGTTATGCTTTCTATTATGATGGTGCTCTATGTTTGCTATAAATATTTGATGGAAAGTAATTGTATTTGAAAGGAAATGAAAGAAGTTTTGGAGAATAGGAATTTGTTTACATGTTTTGATAGAGAAATGAAAGGAGTATTGGAATTGAATGTTCGAAAATCTTCTATTCAATGATGTCTTATAATCGAAATCGAAAATCAATGATAGGGATATTATCTGAAAATGGGACAACTGTTGCAAATCCGGTGTCTATTCAGCAAATGGAAATCTCTTATTTTACGGAATTGTATAATTCAGACATGATAGTATAGAATTTTGAACATATAATCTATAAGAAAAGAAAAAAACTAGTTAAAAGGTTCTACTTACATATTTCTCTGCTGCACATGGGATAAACGTACCGGGTTTTTTTAAACCTTGGAACGTGTAATTTTCCAAACCTTGGAACATATAACCTTCTCTTCTGAATTCTCTACTGCCTAAACAAACAAACGTAAAAACAGCCTTTTACATATAAATGTAGTTTGTACGTAAAATATTTATTTATTTTCACAAGTTACTAGAAATGAAAATCATCATCTTTGATTCTATATGCATGCTAATGTTTTTAAATGTATCGCATCGATGAACCTTTCACATTGTGGCTAAAGTTTATCCGCAGTTGAAGAAACAGGCAAATGAAGCTCACTGTATTAGGAACCAATTCACAAACTAACTTTTGAAAAGAACTTGAAATGCCAGCACGAATTTTTCAAGCAACAACTACTTCAGGTTATCATTGACAACTGCATCAAACAAGCATCCAAGGGAAGTTGTCGGAGGGGCAAATTTGGCAACTTGATGACTGCGATGGAATTTCAAAATGTAGCGACTTGGCAGTAGAGTTATCTTGGTGGCTTACGGTTCTAGGTAACGCGACATCATCATCGCAAGGAGCATGGTTTTTAGAAGTGGAAACTTTTAGCCTTAACTTTTAAGACTGCTTTGAATTCTTTTTCTTCATGAGGAGCAGGATATTTTTCATATTTGGATATATTCTCAAAAGAGAGCACTCTTTTGGAAAAAAAAATTGGCATGGGATAAATGCAGGCTTATAAAAATATGTGTGTTTTAAGGCGAAATTCCCTCTATACTGACACAGGTACGCACACACAAGAATGCACACATTAAAATCGATACATATGCAGTCGGGAAAATAACTTGTTTTTATCATCCTGTGCAAGATATTTGTTCCATTTTCTATTACATATTAAATATTATTTTTAGACTCTACTCAAAAGAATGCATATTAAACAAAAGTAAGGAAGAAACTGACTTTTTTGTGACCTTTTTCTAAATCAAATGTCATTTTCAACAGAAGAAAAAAATATGCTTTTGTCTTTTTATTGTTACATATAAACAAAATGATTTTTTTTAAAATAAAATACAGGCACAGTTGCTGAGCTGCACAGCCTGAAAACCTCATATAGCTAAATTCTTTATGTTCAAATGAAGGAGAAATGGTATCCAAGGATAACAGCTCTTGAGAAAAGGATGATTATATATTGAAAATGTAAAATGACAGTTAAACAAAGTACCACCAATGCTTTCCATAAATTGTTTTTATAGACACATCATTCCGCTCCGTGCAGCCAACTGGAACAAGAGAACGAAGCAAGACACCAAAACGGGAAGACCACTTTTTTGAATCACTACCTTTAGCGCCTTCCAAATCAACAAATATTGAGTACTTTCTACTTGATGGTGGAGGAGGAACATCCACATCTGATGTGTTATCTGTATTCGGTGATACGGTACTATAACCACCTGTCATTCTGTAATGCACAGTTATTAACATATGTAATATAAGAAAAGAGTATAGATAAAATAACGTATATGTTGTGTATACATGGACAAAGTTGATTCCTTCTGCCTTTTCTCGCCTGTCGAATAGAAGGAAACACACATCTAATAAAAATCCATTCAGCACAAAACTGTTAAGATAATTGGTTTGCTTGCATATCTGAAATTTCACTATACAATAAACCTTTTTTTCTAGGCACGCTATATATTTCTTTTTTAGCCTATTGTAAATAGAAAGCATGTAATAACACAATAATTAGTTGTGTTTGCTGTCTCAGTTTTTGAAGACTTGAAGCATACACGTCTAATGCTAAAATCTGAATATACACACATATATAGGTACAGGCTTAGCTCTGAAGGCATTCTGGCAGGATTTCCTCCAAAATCAACAAGTTCGATGATGCTAAAGTTATATACGATCTCAATGTAAAAAGATAATAAAAAATTCTTGCAAATTATTTTATTTTGAATGCGTTAAACCAGCTAGGACCGCAATTGGTGTTCAAATCGTCAAGTTTGTTTTTTTATATTCTCGTTTCTCTGGCTGGAAAAGGAGGCTATGCAAACATTTTTTGTGGGGGCCAGCCTTACACTATAAATATCTAATGCAATAGCCAGTGACAATAGCAAAGAAGCCTCCAAGTCAACAAATGTTTTCTAAAATTTTGTGAGGATATTCAGAAATAAATTAATTGCTGCTTTAATAAAATATTTTCCGCTTTAAAGATTATTCATTCTTGCACTGCAGTGATTCATGTTCTTGACATCTATTGCTTTGATGTTTTCTAGAATAAAAATGGAAAACGTTGTGCCACTTGTATATTTTTCCATCTTGGTTTGCATATATGATCGAGTGAATATAACTTTAAAAAATGCAGCAACAACAAACTATTTTTATTTACCTGTAAAACGTGGCTTGTATGAAAGCTAATTAAGCTGTACAAGTAACAAATTGGCATAGTTTACATAGATGAAATACCTGTAGTTTTAGTTTTGAAGTGGTTAAGGGGCACATAAACACTAAGAAGATGGATCAAAGCCTTCCCTATTCCTAAGGGGGACGTGTCAGCAAATTCAAACTAAGAGGGACATATCCACATCTGATTCAAATATAAGATTGGAATGTCATATTTGTATGCATTGCATCCGCGAATATTTTCAGGTATGTAAAATTATAAAAAGTATAACGCCTTATATATTTTCAGGTATGCAAATATTTGTCATATGTGACCAAGTCTAATAAGGCATCCATCCAAATTTCAATGAGTAAATCAAACCTGAAATAAAAGCAGGTCCAGAATATGCATTTAAATGTAAATATTTCAACCTATAAATAGATGCACTATATACCAGAGTGATTTGACTTTAAGGTATATAATAGTGTATTGGTTTTTCATCTTTTTTAGAAAAATATAGTTGTTCATGTCTGACATGTGAACGAATGTTACGAACCAAACAGCGTAAGTATGCATTTTATATTCAAGGTATATAATAGTGTATTTTGCTGAAAATAGCAGGAATTTATATTCAGTTACTAGAATGGTTATAAATGATGGTAGAGTAGACTATATATTGTTAGCACACAAGTATTTTTGCTAGATATAACTCGCATAACTAGTATACAAATTCTAATATAAAAGCTAATTTTGACAGTGGTTGATGGTTGATTAAAAACTAAACACAACAGAACACAAGTGAATGCAAATGCTAAAAACAAAAGAACTGAAGGAAATACACAGTGAATGACAGAACTACATGGCAGATGCAGAGATCGAAGAGTGTAATAAAATTGGCATTAACAAGTAGAATGCAAAAACACAAATGCAATGAACAAATCATGGGTGTATCTAATTACTGTACGTTTTAATTAATATGGGTTAGTTAGTAAATTTAATTATACGGTTTACCTAAGAATTTTTAATAATTAACACATAAAACCTTGAGACACATGCATTGAATTGTACTTATACTAAATTAGTCCTACCAACTGATCTTGACTGCAAACTAAAACACGTGAAACAACAAAAAATAGTGTTGCATCCATGTCATATTTGCAGTAATTTATCAAAAATGTCACTTTCCAGAAACCAATTCCCAAAAAATATATTGAATGGAAACACTATAAAGATGGTTAATTTGAGGATGATGAATGAATAATTAGTTCACAATCACACAAACTTTTGTATTTGTGAAATAGCATTTTTCATCAACGTTTAATATAAGTTGGTGTATCTATAGACTAAACACACAAAACACAATAGCCATTATATAACAGTAATCAATCTAATTAATAATCTGTTGAAATGATATGTTTTTGACACTTACATTTTCAAAATTAAAACTTAACAACTTTTGTTAATCAATTTGTTAATTAGCAGCATCAACTAATTGCTCCATCGACTGTTACAGCTTGAACAATAAGCTCAGAACGTCTTTTGACTGTAATTATGAAATAAACATACCTGAAATCACTCAGTTTATCGTCCTACTTCTGCTTCCTCCTATTCTCCATAATTAATCGATTAACTACCCGATAAGAATAGAACATAAATATTTCAATGCTTACTTTTGCTGAAAATTTAAGGAATTCATCTACAAATGAGGAAAACGACGACTCCAGAACATAAAAAAAATAATAAGGCATGTTTTTCTTTAAAAAAAGCACCCTTAGCTTGACAGTTAAGGAACTATTGGATTTTTATAATTTGCTGAAGATAAAGATACTGGAAAAAAATAGTATGCAATGACATTTCATTTTCAAGTCGTTCACTGTTCTTCTTACAAAGAATCAATGAGAGACCGTCATGAGAAAAACTTAAGTGCATTAGCAGAAGAATTGAAAAAGAAAACAAAATGGTGGTGCAACATTAAACCACCACTGGTTTTTATCAAACTATCATTGCTACATTAAAGATTTGAGTAGTATTTATTGTATTTTTATATTACTGCCAAATACAGTACCAAGTACAAGTCAGTAGCATATAAGAAAACTAGGTGTAAATTGCATAATTATACAAGGATTCGTACCAGATACGAAAGAAGCAAAAAGTGAATTGGAGTTTAAGGTTAATTAAGATGAACAACAACCTAGTTAGAACTTATTTGAACAAAGTGCAACAAACAAAAACTAAACCAGAAACAGTACGTAGAAAATTCAATCTAGACTAAAATGCTTAATGCAACAGCATGTGTGCATTAATATAAGGTCACAAGTTCAAATTTTCCAAAACTAAAAAGCTGAAGTATTAAACAAGTCAAAATCAAAACCAAAGATTTAATCACAACTAAAGATTCAAACAAGTACATAACTATATAGTAATTAATCTGCATGGAATTCGAAATTAAACATTGCGAGTTAAATTTACATGCTGATCATGGTCCCAATGCGGCCTAAATTTTCAGATAACCAAGCAACCTGGGCCAAAATTTAATGCATTATATCTCATTTCCAAACCTTATTAAAGTATCATGTGATAGTGATGGGTTTCTGGCTGCAAGTTGCACAAGCAGACCCTCGGGATAACCAAAACTGTTTATGTGTAACATAATTAACATGATTAATTGGCAAAATAATTACAAGCACATGCTCGTACTTGGAAAATGACTTCAAAAGCAGATTATTATTAGCTGGCAAGATCATAGCGTAAAAAAATCAGTATTCCAAGAACTTATAAGGTATCTAATTTAGTTATACTAATGATTTCGTAGATCATAATTTCATTAACTTATAAATTTTCTAACTTAAATATGCTGATTTCATCAATCTGATTACGGTCAGTATAACAAAATAAGCTATCAAATCTCATCAATTCCATCACTACAAATTGCACGTTCTCAATTGGGTAAACTCTTGTTGGGAAATTTAGATGGGATAAGACGACTCGAAGGTGTGGAAGAATGCGTTAAGAAACTCGAAGGTGTGGAAGAAATTACCTAACAATCAGATGATGCTCGAGATTCACAAACGATGCTTCAGATTCAAAAGGAGTTAGGATTCATCTCTAAATTTTTAGCGTAATATTAATGTGAACGGGATCGACATCGAAAATAGAAATTAGTAAAGGAAATTGATTTAGGGGAACGGGAAAAGTGCCCTAGCGTTGAGAAGAGTATTGTAATCCCCTATTGTTAGAAGCCTGTGCAACGAAATAAAAGAAGTAAATTACGAACTTGTCCTTCATAGTTAATCTAATTACATAGTCATTAAATTGTGTCACGATAATAGTAGTTGTAATGGTTTAATCATGAAAATATTCGTGATAATCTTATAACGAATGTAGTCATGACAATTTCCGAAAAGTTCCTGTTGCAAAATTGTTGATTTGGTGTTGTCCCACTCTCTCCAACAAACTCCCTAAGTATCTAATACTCCACATGCATTCAAAATATCTCTGGCTTTATTTACACAATAGGAATAGCTCCTCTTTTGTATGCAGCACCCCCATCTCTATCCATTTTTCTGGTTGTCCTTTTAACATTTACAGTTTTAATTCTGATTTAGATCATCGAAGGTTCGTTCGTTAATTTTGAATATGTCAATTTTTCTCTTATATGATATTTTAGATGTTACAAAGATTTTGGATGGGTTAAGTAAACCATATGAACGTTTTCACAGTAGATTAGGCATATGCGATGTGGTAAGCCTCATCATTCGTGTGTAACTATTTCTTCTAATTTTTCATTCTATTTGACTTACTTTACTCCTTTCAATTCTCAAAGGTAAGCAACTTGATACATTCTGCATACTGTCTGTAGTTTAAATAAACAATGGCTAGCTCTTTATTCCTTTTTTTTTTACAGATAGTAAAAACCAGTTCTTCGCACAGCTTATCTAATAACCACCCTTCTTCTACTTGACGGTGGTAACCGAATCAGAAGAACTTCGGATGAGTACTAACAAAGTTATGGGTCCGTCTATTTCCACCCCAGTAATTTCTCTTCACACCCCGTTAAAATTTTTATAAATTAAATACCAATTATGCCCTTTACATCATTATCTATGGGTTACTTTAGAGTACAGGAAACGTTGGAAATCGCTTAAGCAACAGATACTTGCAACTTCCACTTTGCAATTTAGATGTTACGAACAAAAATAAAGTTAATGAAATTGATATTGCAACTTCGTAGAATCAGATCGGATGAACTAATTTGTGTGCTTTATTGTGTTGTACATTCATCACTTAGGAAACAAAGTGATAGACGCCACATGGAGTATACAGTCTCCTTAATATCCACACGTAACCTAAGCACCATCTTCACCATCTTCCAATTTTATGCTAAAGCGCAGATTCTTATTTTCTTACTCTCGGATCTCTTTTCTCCCTCTTTTTGTTTGTCTCCTCCCATCATCTTGCAAATCGGCTTTTCTGTCTTGGAATCACTTTTTTTTTTTTTTTCTTTTTTGAAATTTAGGGTTTTGGAAAAGAGGAGCTGTATTGAAGAAGAAAGGGGCAATTCGGGTATAAACGGGGTGGGATGAGTAAAAGGAGGGGGTGACTTATTTTTCTAAATTACTGGGGTGGGAAGAGTAAATATCGGGGGGGTGAATAGATGGACCCCAAAGTTATTACAGTATATATATTCAGGTACAGTTTTTTTTTATTTTCAATACATGATCTGTTCTCCTACCTTTTGCTCATTCATCGAACCTGAAATTCAATAATGTCTTCATTCAGTTAAGTAATTGATGGATCTGTTCATGCTTTGGTGCTCATCACGGATACAATATGTCAGAATGCATGATTTTACAGACGTAGTAAGTATACAACTGATTTTGAGGTTAGTTGCTAACAGTGATTACTCGATCATTATATCATTATTCAACCGATGGTTGTAGGTACCCAACTGCTCATCATGGTTAGAATGAGTAGTGGCTCACATGGCAAATTTAGGATGCTGATGATTTCAACGGTTGTAAGTATTATTAGTAGTTCGATTTCCTCATTTCTGTTTTTTGCTCCTAAATGAAATATCTAACTAATTTTAAAATTGCAACCTGTATTTTATGGGCACATCTGATGTTAAGCATGAGAATACAGATGGATTTTGGTTTTAAACGAATAACCGGCAGTGTTTGTGTTTCTCTCAAAATCCTTCATTTTATTAAAAATCTACATTTACATTATTAGAATGAGAATCATGGCTGGTGGAGAAGGAACTGAAGGCGAAGTTTGGAGTCGACAATGGCGATTTAGGAGGCGGTAGGAAGAACGAAACTGGTTACTGTAACTGGAAAGGAGGACAACCCTAATTCTAGGCAGAAACATCTTACTTGAACTGTTAGGTAAATACTACACTAACTATATATTTTATATGAATATTAATCATAACGCATTAAGGTGGTAGTGTTGGAATAAATGTTCAGCTACTATCTCATTCGAAATTAATCTACAATGTCCAACTGTTGCTTTTGATATTTAATGTTTTGTGGTGTTTTATTCTCCTTAGCTACTTGATGCAATTTTGGGCTGGGCTGTCGTATAGACACCCTTACGATCATGGACAAACATGCAAGCATACTATGAAATCTACTTGTAATTTTGGTAAATTTCATCCTTTTGTTTTCAGATTATTTTCTACGTCTGTAAATTTAATCGATAATATCAGTTCTATTCATATTTCAATATATTGATTTTTAGTACTATGATTACCACTATATTAATCGAGTCATTTAATTTTTGTGTGAATAATGAATGCCTGAATTAACTGAGTAGGTATTAACCGTGTAACTTAAGTTTTAATATTTCTCTTACGCTTTGTATTGCTCTTAATGTTTGTTTTTCCTTCTATGCATACACATGCTATTGAAACATGAATTTTGGAATCCCTGATGAAATAAACTATTAGGTAAATGTTCTTTGGCTGAAATAAAATTTCTATTTTCATCGGACTCCCATTTTGATTTGTAGTAATAAATGTTATGATTGGTCATACTTGGTTTTTGGATATTGTTTAAACGTATTTACCTTCTTCTTCTGAGTTACTGTCAATCGATTTTTTGGTTAAAAAGCTTAGTTGTTCATATTTTCACAGTAATATTGTTTATAGGCAATGGCGAAATCATATATTTGATGCCTAATTTTTGTTCTCAATGTCACATTCTTAAACAAGCTTATAAGGCCTAAACTTAAACTTAATAGTAGATGACTGTAAACTGGTTGTTGTGTTTCTTAGTTCTACTCAATGAAACATATTTATGATAGTAAAATGGTTTTTAAACCAATACATACATCTATTTTTAAATAACCATATACTTGGCCTTCTATGGTTATTTAGGAAATTGAAAACTAGCATCTATATTTTGTTCTTACAACAGATGATATCATATGTATTCCTTAGTTTAGTCCTGCACTAATATCGATTTTCTCAGTTCGTGCAAGTATTTTATATTACAATCTACAATAGGTTAGGAAATATTGGGTAACTGCAGTGTTGTCTGCACTGCACTACCCATCACAAATTCATCACTTTTCCCAAAAATATAAAAGTACAGTCAACATGAGATTTGAGTTACCGAACACAGGAAAAGTATATCAAATTAGTTTTATCATGCCATTAGTTTCATATGCATGTCACTCATATGTCTTTTACATCCTAAGTTCACTAAAGTAATAAGTCAAGCCATTAACATATGCTCCTTCTTAGGAAATAAATGGTAAAGAGAAGAGGAAGCCTTTTCCACTGTCTGCTTTCTCCTGTTTCTGTTAGCTTATTACATGTCACGTAGATACATCAACGACATACTATTCGAACAACTCCCGATTAAATGCGAAATTATCTTCTTTTTAGGGGCTGTTGTAAGGTGTAATATTTCAAGCATGATTATAGCTCATCATTTCCTCCAACCGTATCTTCAAAATATCGGTTGTGCATTTGCAAATTTGCAAAAAACAAAGGAAACTTACGTTAATGCTCTTACCTCAATTTACAGCTAATGATTAGAGAAATTGGTTAACATATCTTATGCCTCAATTGTCAAAGCATCAATGATTTAATTTTTGGCCATGAATTTAGTATTTGTTTCCAAACTAACCATTCCAGCATCTCAAATATATTTGTACCATCTTGCCAAATTTCGTTGAAGGTTAAAAATGAAGAATTATTCTAATACTGATTTTGACTTTATTTATATGGTAAACTCCATTAATTAATATATATTTACATTAAACTATATGTACTCTTGGTTATTCAAATTTCAATGCATAATTATAGGAGTGGATATAAATTTACGTCTTTTTGCAAAATTATGCATTCATTTACTTAAGGTAGTAGCTATATTTTATGGCTTAACTTATATATGAGTTAAAAATATGGTTTCATTTTTGGATCCACGTTTACTTTTTGAGCAAAAAGGAAATTATTTCACATAAATTGCACATTACTCCTTTATTTTTTTTACTACAATTTTGGACTTGCTGATGAAATATTTGGACATACTTAGCTTTCCTAATAAATTTATTTTGCATAATTTTAGCTTTACCTATAAATCTCCTGTATTAAACATATGGTCAGTGCCTTAAAAGTTATACATAATATAAAATTTATTTTCCTCAACTATCAGCTGTCCACCATCTAATTTTCAAATTCCTGCTAATCCTGAAATATGCCCTCTTACATCGGCAATTGAGGAATGCATGACTATTTTCAAAGTAAACCAACTGGCAAAATGTATTTCCAATGCTTACTCAGAATCATTGAATTTATTGGATCCAAGTTGGTAAGCTATTAAAGTATTTTTAGTACATTATGTAGGCAATCGAAACAACACTAAAGTTTGCAACTTTTTTCATTTAGAAAATAGTTTGAAGATCCCGAGAGCAGCAATGTTGAATTAACATTAAAAAATATGATTGTTGAGGTGATATAAGAATCAATGGGTTGGACTGAATAACTCTTTTCACTATAGGTACCCTAACGAAATATGGAGTTCTTACGTCAATTCTAACTAAAAGTCCCATAGACTTAGGTTAGGATTTGAGCTTACCATATTTACTATAAGACTGACATTGTTTCTTTTATTGTTGGGACAATTAATATACAGGGCATATTATCATGATATATTGGCTCTAAATATACAGTTGCAATTTTTAACGAAAATATCACCATCATTTCAGTATTTGAAAGCTGCTTTAATGTTAAACAAAACACGTATATAAATTGCGTTTACTGATCACTAATATTCTTTCTATAATTATGATTAGAACATGAATTTCAAAAACATTTAATGTTATACATAGCAAGTAAACAAACCTTTGATTATATTCTCAAACAACTTCGGTTTATTATCAACTGTAAAAAAACTCTATTCCAAGTTAAGAAAACTGCTCAAGCTTTGAGCAACAGAATATTTGGCCATGTCTGAGTCTATTTTTGTATTTCTTATTTAAGTCAAATTACTGATAAAATACGTTTCTTTCTCATTTTTTGGCATTGGAGGGCTAACCAATCAATCTGTTGGAACGAAATTTTTATCATGTTCTAATTATCTGACGTTGTACTCATTGTTTGTGTGATAATATTTAATATACGACGTATTTAATAGGGAAATATTCATTGTTTGTTGAAACTTCTGCATAGATTTTGTCATGCAGATTTTTCTCCATTTTAATGGAAACAAATTTACAGTACTATATGACTTTTACCTAAATTATCATTTATTGATCTAAAAATAAATTCTTAAAATTTAAATTTAAGTTCAATGATTTGACAAGGTTGTGAATTTTAGTTTTAGTAAGAGCATTAAAGAATGTTTCCTTCATTGTTTGTAAAATTTCAAAAAATTAGTATTATATGAAAATACTACCCAATAATTGATAGGTGAATGTTAAGGATGACAGGACAAAGGCTTTCTGGTTTATCATTCTGAATAGGTATCTACATTTTTACTTTATCACAATGGTTATAGGTTTATGTTTAAATGACCTGTTTGTCCGCTGCACTTACTTGAAGGATATTCAGGTTACTTTTTTAAACTAAAAATTCAAATTTGTGTTTTAATCCGTGGATTATTCTTCACCTATTTGCATAGAGTTCTTAGCTGGAGCAAATATCACAAGGATCATATTTGCTTTACAAGTGTCTGTATCAACGTTTTGCTTTCCTGTGAATCCTACTCCGATATTATTTCACTCCCATATGTATACGTTACTAAGTTTGCATCTTGAAGAATGTGCTTATAATTTAACCTAAGTGCTATTTTTTGCTTCCCAAATAATTGCAATTACATTAGATAAGTGGTTGTTCGTACATAAATTATGTATAGTTGACCTGTTTGTAATTATATTGACACAAACTGAGTAGAGCCTGCATTGGTGGTTTGGGATGAAGCAAAGAAACTAGAGAAACCGTTTAAAAAAAAATATGACTTCGGGTTCAAAAAAATTGAACTGTTAATGTAAAAAAACAACAACTAGGAAGTCCTATGCTATATCAATTTTTGCTTACAAGCATCTTTATGTTTTTATCCCTACCCTGATGTACTATTTTTGTCTGTTTACGATTCTTATGTTTACATATTGTTTGTTGTTTCTGTCCACTGTTCATATCATCTTCTGTTTTTCATACGTAGTTTGATGGCAAATAAAGCTGGATGTCCAATGATGCACACACGGATATGTCAACATTCGGTAAGAAAACTTCAAAACATGTTTCTTTATCGCATGTATTTCATTACTTCGCTTACCAACGTATGGACCATTACTGCAGATAAGCAAGCGCTATGGCCGTTTCTCACACTCATTTTTGCTTCCCGCGATTACTGCTTGGATTCTTTGATTTCTGTGAATCTCACCGCTATTTCTTAAATAGAAGCATTTTTTGTTCTGTCTAGCTTTTGAATCCCGACCTCATGTTCAGGTATTTTTAAGGTTTCCTTTGTTATGTCGATTCAAAATGATATCCCATAGAACAATGTTTATTTCCCTTTTATTGGTGAAAATTGTTTGTGCTGGTAAACTTTATTGTTTCAAACTATATCACTTAGCCTTTTCTATATTATGAGTTCAGCTTTGGATTCATCCATTTTTAGATCTATATAACTATGTCTACTAAATTTTTAATATGATCAGATCATATATATTCACTTTAATTAAAATTAAATTTGCACACTTTTTCATTTTTCGTCCCTTCAAACTCAGTTAATAAAATTTTATTTTTAAGATATATAGTCTACAATGTAGAGCTAATATTGAAGAGAACATCAGCATTATTTAAGCTCCAATTATATCTTCATACCTTGCATCTAAAGTCAGAGCTAAACATAATTATATGAAGATAATAAATAAGAGAACTTCCTATCTCAGCTAGGCAAAACTTCGAAAATTTACAGGAAGATTTGAGGTTAGTTAACTACACAAAGATGCTATTACTATTCAATCTATTAAAAAAGCACAAGTTTACTTTGGGCCATATATCCGTTAAACTCCAGTTCTCTCTATGTCTTCATTGAACAATGAAATTGGATGAAAAGCATGCGACGGACCAGTGGTCCATTAAATTCTGTTTTTCCTCCTTATAATTAAGTCAGTAAAAGTGTGGTCACTCTAGCAGTGGAAACCATGCAAGAGTTATTTCTTTAGGTGTGAAACAATGTAGGATCCCTGCTTATGCTAAAATAATGCAGCAAAACGTGAAGTTCAGAATGTGAAGTGGTATGGTGGGTACGCAAGACATGGTGGGTATGCTATTTGGGATCAACCAATCCTTGAGTCTAGAGAGACCCGTAAGCAAAGCACAATAACTAAGAAACAAATGTAGTACTCATTCATTTGGTAAGTGACAAATATATAATAAGTGGATGGTGTACCATATCTTTGTGACTTCTATCTTAGCTCCCTTATATTGGTGTATGACAGATAGACATTAATATGTAACAACAATGTTTGGGAAATAACACTGGTTGCTAAAGAGAACATTCATCAAATAGGGCATTAGCTACTGAGCCAGTAGGTGCTAATGATGCTGCTAATCTAGGTGTACTAGTATCAATGTGTTATTCCTTTTTATCTAATTGTATAATACTGGTGTTTGTTGTCAATTTAGGATGCATTTGCAGTACAGAAAATCTACATATTATAGCTTGAACATTTCCTCTTTTTCGTGTTTTCGGTAGGATTTGGCTTAACTGAAGGCTTCATTTGAATCGAAGACCGTGTTTACTGATGTTTTCCTCAGAAATAAGTAGGGTGAGAAAAAATATTGATGGATTACCCTTTGATATTCATTGATAACTCTTATTAGTCTCAGAATTTGTATGTAACTATTGTTTGTAACTTTTTGAAATATTACTGATATGTTACCGACATCACATTGAGTTATGAACTTAAAAAAAAGGCTTGAATTTCCAAAGAAGAGCAGTAAAAATATATACGGAAGCGAGTGCTGGGTACGTTATATGGTCATCAATAGTGAAATGCAATGTTTAAAGACAAAATGCAATGCTGAATTACTGCTAATGATGGAAGTTAGCTGATGTCAAAAATAAGGATACTACTTTACAGTTGATGTTGGTGACTTAATTTGGTTTGATAAGTGACCTAGAATTGTAAATGTGCTTTGTTTTGTTAGATTTTCTCAATTATTTAAGAAACTATTCAGCCTTTTATACCGTACCATTATGAATAACCCTGGTGCAATTTATGATTTTACGCTTGTAACATTAATTATGTAAGGAAAATCAATATTGGCATTTCATCTTTTGCATGACTGTATATTGTGAAGCAATTATTTATAGTTTTTTATCCTTTACCCATTTGTTAGAAACATTTCGTCAAAATGATCTACTTTAGAAAGAGAGTCAAAAATGAAAACAAACCAGAAAGCAAACCTAATTGACATAACTCACATAAGGAATACCTTCTATTTGTAATTACATTAACTTGATTATGCCTATTTCATTTTTGATTGACTCAATAATAATAATATGATACATTGTCCTACAAATTACATTTTCTATCAAACTCAATAATCAAACAATAACTCTCATTCACCTCAATTTAGTTCTTAATTCAACAAAATTATACCACCTTGCCACTAAAATCTTTGGTCATAATATGTACAAGTTAACACTAGCTGGCCTGGAAATTTGAGGAGTTTTCATCTTGAAGAATATTGAAAGTACAATTTTTAAGTCCTACGTGTGCTCTCTATAGATCTTTAATCCATTTTTCTACCTTGCAAAATCAATTTCATTTTTGTCTTTGTTTTATGGATTTGTTTTTGTGATAATTAATTTGATCTTTTCATACTCATTCTACTGATGCTATATATCTTTCTCCTTAGATGGGAATGCAAGAAGAAATGGGGAATGGGAGAACAGAAACAATGTTGCCTACAACTAATAAAAGGTAATTTAATATAATTTTTTAGCATTATTGTTCTGCGAAGATGCGTGGCGGTGGCCGTCAAAAACATGCAATTGTTGCAAAGTTGGCATAAATAATAAATTAATAGGGATTTACTGTATAAATTTTGAAGTGATAATTTCTCAATTGAAAAATAAGCGTGCATTTTAGATAATTCTTTTTTTTTATTATTCCTACATCATAGTTTTCATGTTCTCCTTTATTATGCTTTCGTTACGCAAACTGCCATGATCGTGTACCCTCCTACTTTTGAAAATGGGCAAGGATTGACAAAGATTTATTATATTCATCTTTGTTTAATATGCATTGTTTCTCTTATGTATTCATCATTTTGGCTGCATAGTTATTCATTATTTTTGATCTATTATTTTATTACATGTTTTACTTGGCTATAGGAATGACAATTGAGCAGGTAGAGAAAGTTTTGTGTGTCACTGAGGTTATACCATTGTTTTTATTTATGCTATTGTTCTTATTTTTACCACCAATTTTAGGAACATAACGTATTTATTTGCAATATGCTCAACATATCTATTCTGGATGAACCAGTAACACTTATGTTAGGAAAGCATTATATTAATCCTTTGCTCCTTGTAGTTATGAAATATCTTTTGAAATAGTTCAAAGAATAACGGTGCGTGTTGTCAGCCCATTACAACATTTGAGAGGTTCATAAATTCAACAATTTATGATTTTATCGCTAGGGTCTCATCCAAACTAAGCTTTTCTTGCCTCAAAAATAATAATTATCGTGGTTTTTGCATTATTAGGCATATTCAGTCATTATATTTTTATTTCTTCGCTAAACAAGAACATATGAACATGGAAACAGGAAAGGGAGTAAAGAAGAACACATGATTATGGTTACTTTAGTAAAAGAAAAGTAAAGATGATGAAATCAATAAATCACTGAATAAGCTATACTTCAAAATTAAATGTCAAACCATAGAAACAAGGAACGTGTGACGTGGCCACGTTCCGCGAACCGGTTTGTTCGTCCCCGATCCCGAAACGTTAGCGATCGCGAAAAGAAGATGATGACGCATAGGTTTTTGAAAAGAATAAAGGACTCTTCGATTTGTGTTGTACAACTGTATATGGTTGTAATATATATTGGAAGGACAACTATATAATATATCAATTTGTATATATAATATAAGGGAAGTTGTAAATTTACAAGATCTTCACAAAATTTGGTAATTAACATAAAAAATAAATAGATCAGTTTTTCCAAAGTAGAAGAAAAAACATATTTCATACCCTTGCGTTCCCTCGTACCCATGCGTTCCCTTGTACCGGAAACATTCAAGACAGCCTTCCACGTATCTGTTTTCGTACCGCGTTTTGTATCGAACCACATCCTATGTAACCATGTGTCAAACTAATAAGTTTTGAACCATTGACAATGCCAAATCCTTTCATATGTGAAACAATATATTGCTTATCTATATTTTCAGGTTAACATGGAATTTTGTAAGTATTAATTTGTATCTAACAATACTATGTAGTTTCCAAATTTTGCATATTGTATTAAGCATTGTTTGTCTTTTAACTTTTGCAGATCATTACTTATAAAGTAATTTCAAAGCTTCTATTTTAGTATATATATATATATATATATATATATTTATGGTAAAAAATTTAAACTTATCATATGATATTGAAATCCTACGTTTTGTAATTACAACAATTGTTATTCATTTTGGTTAACTATACATACAATATTTTTAATAATATTTACAAATTTATCTCGGCAGAAAATGTTTTGAATCATTCAATTGGGGTGAAATATAATGATGGAATCATTGTTGGCCATTTATGATACTCTTGGACCCTTGGTTGGCCTTTTTTTCATACAATGAAATTTGTTCTTTCCCTTCCTTTGGGATTTTTGAATTTTAATATCTTCGTTTAATTTTAGCTTCGCTGCTAACAAAATTCAGGGTCAAATGATAGAAAATGTTGAGCTTCCTCTGACCTGCCATGTTTTTCACACATCCAAGGAAAAATTGTTTGTACATGTTTATCGAAAACTCCGTTTACCAAGAAATTTAAGAAATTTACACGAAGGTTGATTTCTTAATTCCTTTCTAATCGGCATTATTTACGTAACATAATCATATTTTATACTGGATTTGATTGGCTTTTGTACTCCAGCTTTTAGATATGCTGCTTCAATAAGCACCTACAAATGCATATCCAATTTGAGTTTAGCAACTGCAATGTATACTATTTGGGACATCAATGTTGCAACACTTGCAGTTGCATTTGACTCATATTCATTCTCTTCTTTTGGTTGGATTCTTTTGTTAGGTACACAATAAAACTATATTTTACTGCCTTATTCCTAATAAATGAACTGATTATGCATATAAACCTAAGGCTATGTGTAATTATGTATATTCATTTTGGCCTTCATTGTTCAACGTTGTATATTACGTATAATCAGTATAAAGGTAAACATTTGAGTATCGGGTTGCATAAATAACCATGTTCTTATATTTTAATTGGTTTGCTTTGTTATCCTTATAAGTTACTCAACTCATGCAGTTAAAATAAATCAACCATGACTTAATTTTTCTGACATACATAAGCCATGATTAATCCATCATAAATTAAACTTAAACATTGTCTGCATCTATAACAACATTTTACTTCAAAATGTAAATATGCATAAAAGAAATTTCAGCCGTCCACCCACAATTGATTATGATCATTGACGTAATGACGTTATAACTCTCAAAACAACCCGTGTGCGAAGCACGGGTTCCAACCTAGTGTGTGTGTGTGTATATATATATATATATATATATATATATATATATATATATATATATATATATATAAGGTGCGTGCTTTTGTAGTTTTATTGATGGATAGCCAAATATAAATATATGTTATATCCAACGGTTACGTTGTGTATCTAAGAACTTGTATCCAATTTGCAGATCCGATCAGTATGCTGTCAAATTTATCTTCAAATACACATGGACATCAAAGTTGGCCGCCATGTTTGTATACAGTTCGAGCTTATTGATACAGTACAGGCAATGCAAACTCAATTGTATTTCCATATATATAGAGCAACTTTCTGAATAGCGTTGGTTGGATTACACGGAAAGTATACACTATTTCAAATGCTATATGTTCTTTTCACTCTTTTATATCTACCATGTAAACAAATCAGGTTCTAGTGTTTTTTCTTGTTGCCTTTGTAACTTCTGTGGTTTTCTAGTCAGTTTGATATTAATAAGTGAGGATTGCTAACCATAAATTGGTGAAAAGTCAAGACAATATTCAGCATTTTGTTACTAGTCACTTGGCATATATGTCAGCGTTGAATTATGGGTCAAATTCAACCTTACTTCATCATAGATCATCATGGTTATTCCACTATTTGATCAATAGATGTAACATACAGTCCCACAGCATATAATATTTGAGTTGATAATAGTATAAAAAATAACATCAGAAATTTGTTGTTGGGCAGCAAGGAAAAAAACATCAGCTTTTTGATGAAAATAATTGAAACCTTGCGAATAAAATAGAAAATGAATTTTTAGGTTAAAATAAAACCATTATGAGAGAACCCTTGTATTCCAAAAAAACTCACTAAATAAAAATAAAATAAAATAAAAAGTAAATCAAATTTAATGGGATACATGATTGGGTAGAAGAAATCAAACATTACCATCAGAGTATCGTCTCCATGCTCTGCCTCTGCTGAATAAATTTGTATTTAAATAATCTATAGGTCATAGCCACTTCATATCCCTTTTGTGTAAATATGATGATGGCTTTAATTACCAAAGAAGCTCCTGCAGCTTATATAAAGCCGATGCTCCCACAGTGCTTCGCAGCTTATATAAAGCCTATGTTTATCATCAACTAATGCTTAGCTTGGCTTTATCGATTGGGCATTAGAGCATCTCCAATCCTTCCCAATGTAATTCCTATGTGGCATCAATGGTAAGACAATGTAGAACTAATTTATTAAAAAATCTATTACCTATGACAACAAAATTTGTTTTTGTTGCTTCAATGCAAACATGTTAAAATGTTAAAAGTTGTGTATGTGTTATAAAACTAGTTGTGATTAACCTTTAACATTGTGAAATACAATGTCTAAAATTGGATATTTCATTTCGCAATGTCTAACAAAAAATTGTCACATCATATTACACATACCATTAACATTAAAGATTAGAAAATGAATAAAATTGTAAATTATATATGTGTCATTTGATTTAACATGTGCATTGGAGATGCTCTTACTGTTTTGATTATTGTAGGCATAAAGTCGAAAATACAAAAGTAAGAGGATTGGATGGCTATTTTTCCTGAGCTTTGGGATACGATAATCGCTATTGGATGATGCTAAGGCTGCTGAATCTTCATTCCTCTGCCTTTTTTTTGGGTTCATTACATTATCATATTATTTTAAATTTACAGGAGTTTTCCTTATTTAAATACCTAATACTTGTTCTTTCTCTAATGCATATCTCCTTTAAGCTAAAATTAAATATATTTTTATATAGAATTATTACATATCAATTTGAAATATTTATATCTGCTCATAAAAGGCTGTGTGAATTGAGAAGAAACACATATTGGTATCCATAAGCAGGGGTGGAGCCATTCACGTCCCATCTAGGACCACTGCCCTAGGTCAAAATCCCTTAACAACGCAAAAAATCCGCAAATCTGGCCAATTTCCCTAACTTAATCCAAACTTCTACCCTAGATGGAGGCAAACAAATGCAATTTGGACAAAATTATCAGATGCAGCTCAATTTGGCCTAGCTAAGCCAAGAAGCTAGCTCCACCACTTTCCATAGGAGGAAGAGAGAAATTTTCTAGGCTATCATGAATGGATTTCGTGGAATGAGAAACCTTCTCTTCTTCTTTTTCAGTTTGTTTAATATAATTTGAATTGGATAGGTAGGTGGTAGTCAATAGTTGTACTTAGATTTGTAAAAATTTAGTATTTCATTAAAGTGTCGTTTGATGTAAAATGGACTTTCGAGATATTAAACATCCTTAGGAGTGGTAGTCAAGGGGACAACACTTGATTGGAATAGAAGAAATTTTTAATGTTACATGTTACTAATGTAACATTCGAGATTTTTGACCGTTCAAATCGACAATGATCCTCAATGTCAACTTAAACAAATCAAAAATATAGATAGTTATTGGGACTAAAATAAGAAAAAGAAGAAAGAAGAAAACAATCACAAAATCTCACAACGGAAGGACAAAATATAATAAATAAATAACAGTTCATGAAGCTGTTAAAACATATATTGATTTTACATTTACAAAGATTATCAGAGTTAATTAAATACAACATACCAATATATGCTGCGGGATAAAATAAATGAATACGTCAATCAGGCTCCATCTTCGTCTTTATAACTGTGTGTTCTTTAACTGAAAACTCAGGCTGATCCGAGCATAAATGAAAAGACAAAAACACTCGGATCAGAACTAAAATATTCTCATATCAGTTAAATCAATTTTATGTGATAATATGAGTGCAATAACTTAAGAGATGTTACAGGAAATTTAGCTTTAAGGCTATGCACTCGAAGGGTCTCCAACACTTACCTAATATGTAGGGCATGCTCTTCCTCGCTCTTAGAAAAGATCAAGATGTCGTCCACAAAGACTACCACGAATTTATTAAGGTACTCCCTAAACACCCTACTCATCAAGTCAACAAAGTATGCGGGGGCGTTTGTCAAACAGAAGGGCATCACAAGCCACTCGAAGAAGCCGTCTGGAGTCCTAAAGGCAGTCTTGTCTATGCAATCCTCAGTCACTCTCAACTGATGGAAACCCGTGGCTAAGTCCAACTGCGAAAACACTGAGGCGCCAACTAACTGATCGAAGAGATCGTCAATCCTCGGCAGTGGGTGCCTATTCTTCTTAGTAAGCTTATTAAGTTCTCTATAGTCCACACATAGTCTAAGGGACCCATCTGCCTTCGTGGCAAATACTACTGGAGCACCCCACTCCGATATATTACATCTGATGAACCCCTTCTCAAGCAATTCTTTCACTTGCTTACTGAGTTCTCTTCTCTCCCTTGGAGCCATGTGGCGCACTGGCAATGCAACTGGCTTTGCATTATCTACTATATATATTCGAAAGTCTATCTCACGTTTTGGGGGTAAACCACTCACCTCATCGAAGACATCAACATATTCACGGACTATACGAACAGAATGTAAATCATCATCGGATGTGTCAAGGGATTCTAGGTAGCTAAGCATTACTGGACCTCTAGGGTCACAAGAAATATCAAGGGTCTTTCCACAACTAGTCAATAATCTAACTACCCTTCTTTCACAATCTAGGATGGCCCCGTATCTAGTTAGTCAATCCATACCTAGAATCAAGCCGTAGCCTACGAAGCCAAGAACAAAGGCGTTGCATTCAAACCCAACGTCCAAGATAAACACTCTCAAATCCCGAAAGATCATAGAAAGATGAGCCGAACCACCAATAGGATTTGAGACTACTAAGGGATCTGTAACTAGACTAGTATTTAGGTGCAGTGTTTCAACTAATGATGTAGAGATAAACGAATGTGATGCGCCAGAATCGAATAAAGTACGGACATGATGATCAAACAGAAAAACTAAACTTTCAACGGAAATTGCTCTACCTCGTTCTTACAGCGGTAGGACCACGAGAGCCTGAACTTGCCCCCTTGCCTGCCCTGGTGCCATAAGAGCATGCACCTGTCCTCCCGAGGTAGACCCTGCCCTCTACCCTTTCCTTGGGCAATCCTTAATCAGATGTTCCGCTTTGCCATAGTGGAAACAACCAGTCTTCTTTTACTTCCTACCTTCTTTGCTTAGATGGTCGGGTGTCCCACAGTTAAAGCATCTTTTCTTTCCCTTACCATTGTTGCCTTTACCACATTTCTTGTTCTGTTGTTCTGTTACGGTTTGTTTTGATCCCCTTTCTTCTCGGGTGCCTTATTAGCATTGGCGCCCTTCTCTTCTTCGTGCATAGGCACCATGTCAACTAGCCTCTCAAAGATAGCCCCCATGGGGATGTGGGTCATAGCTAACCCATGAAGCGGCTCGTTCAAACTCTTAACAAATCTCAGGGCCTTCTTTTCTGGTGTATTCACCAAGTCCAAGCCAAATCTCGCCAACTGATTGAATTTGTTGACGTATTCTTTCACTGATAGATTCTCCTGCTTCAATGCTAGAAACCTTTCCATGTATAGATTCTCTTCAGCCGTGAGAGAAACTTCGCCTCAAACCTCCACCTGAAATCTGGCCATGTATCAACTGGACGCTCTCCATTAGTGACCTCCCACCAAAACGAGGCCTCATCCTTCATTAGCCAGGCGACTAACTGGACCTTTCTCCCATCTTCCACTTCAAAGATCCCAAACAATTCTTCCACCTCCTTTAGCCAGTTACGAGCTTCAACAAATGTCTCCGTCCAGTAAAAAGGTTTTCCGCCCATCACCCGAAAGTCCTTACATATCTTTGCAAAAGTATCAACACGAAGAGGAGGAGGAGGATTTGCTGGACCTGCGGTGGTGGCCCTAGTCTCCAAATACCTCCTAAACCATCCTGGTATCGGTATTCCCTCGGGTATCTCGGGAATTCCAGACATACTGAAACGAAAAAGGAAAGATTCAATACAAAAGAACCGAAGGAAAGATATATGGCTCTTGGGGTTATGCTTTCTAAAATAAGCTTTTCTCTTGAAAATACTTTCCTTAAAATATACTTTTGAAGATACTTCTTTATAAAAGTGTTTTTGAAAAACAGTTTTTAAAAATTCATATCTGTTCTGGTAACCTTCAGCTCTAATACCAAGTGTAACACCCCACGTCCATTAATGTCACTCACAAAGGGATTGCATTAACTTCTATGGAGCATTTTAAGTGTGTATAGAACAGAAACTTAACAACAAGACAGATATAAATAGTATTTAAAAATTTAAAATTTTATTCATTGCAGCGGTAAACACATAAGTTTGATTACATCATCAAAAACCAGAGTCAAAGTACATAATATCCATCTTGACTAAATCAAAGTACATAAATTGAAAGACATAACCCCAGTACAAAATAGCCATAAATAAGAGTGGCTGAACTTTACTTCAGCGATCCAAGCAACTTCTAAAAGCAAGAGATACAGCTGTCCAAAATCAAGCCCTACTAGTGCTAGTTCCAACCTGAGCACCTGGGGGGGGGGGGAGGGGGGAAGGAAGAAAAGAGGTGGGAACAAAGGGGGTCAGACATAAAGTCTGGCGAGTATGATAACTTTAACAATATGATTACCAAAATAACTAGGCTAAGGCATAAGTTAGAAAATAAGGAAATGACTGTGAACAATTGGGTATGACAGAGTAAACATGGAAATAAGGTGAACAAAGATAACGTTAAAGGCGCACCTAAACCACTATAAGATAATTACTATACTGCACCACCACTAGTCACCCTAAGGTTGATCCCGCCTACAGAACTTAATAATGATAATGGTAGTTTCGTGCACCCCTAGTTGCCTTCATAGGTGTCGTCTGCCCCTATCTCCACTAGGTGTACCCACTACCCCCATGCGATCGGCTCCCTAACTCGTAGATACCCGTGCTAGCCCCACAGTGGGGTGTATCACTCCCCAAAGTGGCAACCCGATACCACCAATAATGCACGACTCATACCTACACGATGCAACAACGTCTTACCTACCAGCCCGGGCCCACACACACACATGAACCCGTTGGTCTTGCGTTGCCACCGCTAATCCGTTTTGGCCTCTTACAGTCAAGCCCAATACGCGTGTCCCGTCCTCGACTTGGGTCGAGCCCACAAAAGATACTTATGGGTTACTGGTTGAAACAGGCCCCCATTACTTGACACAAGCTATCCACCTAAGCTTGGTCCCCTCTAATATATCCCACTTAACCCGCTTCTTATTCATGTTCACTTACATGTTTCAATTTTGGTTAAGTGTTTCTAATCGTATTTCAAATGCTACCCAAGACACCCACTTAATTCCACATGCCACCCAAGGCACCCACTTAACCCCCTCATGTCCCACTACATGTTTATCTGGTTAAGTGTTTCTTAATTCATTAACAATGTAACCTTGTAAAGACCTCCCACATTAGACTGACATTTGTGGCAGTTGGATTTGCTGGGCGGGTCCGGGCAGTCTTACACCACAAACGCATCTAACCTCGTGTCTTTACAACTGTCACGCATTTAATTTATGCCTAAGACCTCCCACATTAGACTGGCATTTGTGGCAGCTGGATTTGCCGGGCGGGTCCGGGCAGTCTTATACCACAAAAGAGCCTAACCTCATGTCTTAGACGATTAATTACACATAATTAATTGTCCCCCAATTTGAATTAATTTCCCTATTCAAAATATCAATTAATTCCAAATTTAACTATGGCCATAATTGACTCAATTATGTCCATCTATTTATGGTATGCAAAATCATACCAATTATCTTCACATATTTATTTTATGCCATTTAAGGCATTTATGCCAATTCTCAATATTAAATCTTTTAATATTATCCCATGGCCTCATGTTGTACGTCCATTCATTTAACGTAAAATATATGTTAGACTCGAATAGTCTAACTTATGGAATAAAGAGAAAACATCACAACATACATAGAAATAAAACTAGATCTAAACATAAGGGGTGAACTTGCATGTGTGAATGAGGTTCTACATCTAAAACTTGCATAGGCCAAAGTCACAAACTTGCATAAAACTACATATGTCATAGATCTAAATCTAAAGGTGTAAACTTGTTTGGGTAATAGTCACAAACTTGCATAAATCATGTATGTCATAGATCTACATCTAAAGGTGTAAATTTGCATAGGCAATAATCACAAACTTACATAACATGATTCATACTCCAAACACATATATTTATATAAACTTGCATATGTGATTTATGCAACATAACGATGGTGTAAACTTACATCTAAACATGTAAACTAGCATGTAGAATTTAGCATATAACTCACACATGTCATAGCCTAACTTTAGATCTAAAATAGATGTCATGAAGCATGTAAGGTTATACATAAAATTTTCACTAACTTGCATACATACATATGATTTATCATATGAATTAGTCCCAACAACATAACTAAACTAGCATATGAAATATCAATATGGATTGATTATACATAAGCCAATCATAGAATTACAACATAGATGATAACATCACAACTTTGCAACATAGATATAACATCATAGAATTTACAACATAAATGATAACATCACAATTTTACAACATAGATGATAACATGCGGTCAATAATTCACAACATAACCATATAATCTGCATCATAACTCAATCCAATTAAATTGTTAATCAATTTATTAAAGAAATCGAACTCACAACTCAAAGAAGGCCCTGAGTTCTGAAATCTGAGTTCTGAAGTTGAATTAGCTTTCCTTTGAAGTAGATTCATTGTTAGAGTTGAATAGGATTGAATTTGATTAGCTTTCTTCCTCTCTAATTAGTGGCGGCTATTCTAGACTGCAAGGTGATGGCATGGAGGCCATGAATCTAATTTTAATTTGATTTTAGGGTTTGAGTCTACATGTCTTTTTATAGAGTTTAAGATTAGTTTAGGCCGTCGGATCAACCCAGAATTAATCCCAGCCAATCAGAGCAGATCAAAAACCCTAAGAGTCAGCATACAGTCACAAACAGATCACCAATAAAATCTGCCCGAGGGGGGGGGGCAGATCGACCCCCAGGTCGACCTGGTTAGGGTAGGTCGACCCTATGGCCGACCTGGCCCTGGCGGGAAATTTCCCGCCTAGCCCATTCTGACTCTGAAATTTGAATTTTCGAAATCTGTTTTGAATTTTCTGAAACTTCCGATGGCAATAACTTCTTCATACGAAGTCCAATTCACGCAATCTTGGACTCTATCTCAACCAGAATTCCGAGACGAACACAATGGCGCAACCCGTTTCCCTTAATTCTCACATCTGAGATTAGTTATTCTTTAATTTATGAACATTAATATTGAAAATTACGGGGTGTTACATCTGTGTTTGTTTCCATAGAAATCATCTTTAAGTAATTGGGTGAATAAGATCCTGGACGCTTCCGCATAGGCGCAGGTTTACACAACAGTTGGTATCGGAGCTAGATCATCGCAAAGCTTAGAGTGATTTTGGAGTGGAAAAATCAATTTTTTGGTGATGGATATGATGGCGCTGTTGGTGAAGACTAATTTTAATTGGGGATTTGAAGGCCTCAATGGTTTGGTTGTTGGAAATGCGGAGAAGCCCTACGATGTGGATGAGGGAAGATGGAAGAAGACGAAGATGTTGGCAATTGGTTTGTTTTGCCTGTACCTTGGTGATTCGGTTCATGTTATCGACAGAGCTCTCGCTTGGCTATTCAATAAAAAAAATGTGAAGTTTTTTTCCTCTAGATTCTTACGGTATCAGAGCCTACCACTTGAAATTACCAAAACCCTCTTTCTTTTCTCTTTCCTATAGTTGATAAAAACATTGATACTATGCCTATTTCTCAGACTTCATCCATTAATGCTATTCGCTCATCTATGCTAATCACCGTGCGTAGACTGAATGGACAAAATTATCTCAAATGGTCTCAGTCTGCGAAACTCGCAATTGATGGCTGTGGTAAACTGAGTTTTCTGGTAAAAAGAAAAACAGCTGAAGCCAGAGGATCCACGGTACGCACAGTGGCGATCAAAGAACTCGTTGGTTACGATCTACTCAACTCCATGGATACCTTAATTGCAAAGCCTCATATGTTTATGAAGATAGCTAAAGAGGTATGGGACTTTGTTCATGACATTTATTCTGACCCAGAGAACTTTTCTCAAAATTTTGAGTTGCAAACTCGACTCCGACAATCCATGCAACTGCAGCGTGATGTCACAAGCTACTACAATGAGATTGTCACTTGGTGGCAAGAGCTGAACCAGTCCAATGATGATGTTTGGGAGAGCCAGACGGATTTTCTCAAGCACAAGAAGCGTGAAGAAAGAGATCGGGTCTTTATGTTGTTTGCTGGAATTAATCAGTATATGGATGAGGTTAAAGGAAGAATTCTGAGATGCAGACCTCTACCCTCTACTCGAGAGGTATTTTTTGAAATACGGGTAGAAGAGAGTCGCAGGAAGGTGATGTACAACAATGAACGATCCTCAACATTAAGTACTGACACATCTGCTTTTTTTGTCGAAGGAGAAAAAACTAATAATGTCAGGAAAAAAATCATGGTGTGATTTATGCAAAAAATATTGGCACACCAGAGAGACATGCTGGAAAATACGTCGTAAACCACCTGGAGGAAAACCAACCCGTTTGGAAAGAGCTTTACAATCCGTGGTTGATACTTCTTCGGAACCAAATATCAAATATGGACTGTCTCCATTCACGAAGGAGCAAGTAGAGCAGCTGTTGAATTTGTTACGTTCCAACTTCTATTAATCTTCCTATTCTTTCATTCAGTATGATAATTCTATTTTCTAGTCAACTTTTGTTTTTGTTCGATCTAAAACAACCTAGATTATTGATTCAGGTGTTTTCGATCATATGGCTAGCTGTTCTAGTTTTTTCTTTCCATATAAGCCTTGTGCGGGAAATAATAAAATTCGTACGACAGATGGATCTTTTTCTGCTATTGCTAGTGTAGGAGATGTGAAACTCTCTAATACACCAACCTTGTCTAATGTTCTCCATGTTCCTGAGTTGTCTTCCAATCTCATCTCTATTAGTAAACTAAACTCTTCTTTAAACCGCACCGCAAAATTTTTCTTTCTTATTGCGCATTTTAAAATTAGGCCTTGGGGACGATGATTGGCAGTGCTAGGGAGTGTGGTGGTATTTACATTTAAACGAGGGATTGCTAGGGAGTGTGGTGGTATTTGCATTTTAAACGAAGGAACGTTCACTGTAACGATCTGAGGATTTTCGACTCTGAAAATCGACACAAATACCAATGTCGACTATTCAGACATCGGAAATACCGGATAGTTAATAGAAAGAAGTTAGAGGGTGAGAATAGGTAAGATAGAAGATTAGAATAGAAGAAGAAGAATACGACAACATCAAAGTAACACGAATCTCACAGCGGAATGAATAAAATATAGTATACAAAATAACATTTGAAACACAAATCTGTATTTGTATATTAGAGTACAACACTTACATTACAGCGGAAATAAACAATAGCTATAAAATACTGCTAAAGCCTCCTGCTCCAAGCTCCATCTAGTGTATCTGTAAATCCCGACTACTTGACCGCCCGTACAAATTTTGGACACCCAAGAGTTTAGAGAAAACAAAACAAAATAAACTCTGGGTCAGTAATGGGACTGGTGTGAGTAAACTCCAACCACTTGGTTTAACTTTTAAAAATCATTTTTCAGAAGAAATGATAATCCTAAGACTAATCCACACATAAACATGGATGGTTTTTACTTTACGATAACCCAAAACATTTTCAAAATCAATACTTTTCTGATATTATAATAATGTCTAATCACAAATAATTAACAATCTAGCAGAACGCTTGCATCTCACATTCCACATATATATAGTATACAATCAAAACCGGAGGCGCTTATTGGAGATTGGATTCTGACTATGACAAGGTATGGAACCACTTGCCGATAGTGTATCTCTAGAGAGGAATACACTGGGTTCAACAACAACGTCTTGCAACTCGGCCCACACATGGCCGACCACTCATTTCTCTTGAGTGTATCGAATATATTGTCACTTACGATTGCTAGCAACATAACCGTTCCCGAGAGATACAGAAGCGAAAAGAAGTAACAAACATGAATATTCTCTAGATGGTGATAATACACCCTAACGGGAGCGACCCACTTAGCCATGCTGTCTGCCCGATTTTTGTCATTTCCCGATTGCTAAGGCTTGAGGTCATAACGTATCTTTTGACAGATCGTACATTCATTTTGAATGCCACATCGTCATACCCGCCAAATAACAATTTGATTTCCACAAAATACCACGGGTATAAAGCTAAGAGAAACGAATTCCTCCGCCAACAAACGTGGATTTGTTTGAAGCGATCAACTAATGTGATCCATTAGATATACTCTGTCAGACATTCGTCCATACACGTTGTCCTGGGTCTGGACAAACCGAAGACACTATTCCGTAAATCCATCTTAGGCAATTTCTACCTAGGATTGCCAGAACAGCCCTTACACAACTCCGTCTTTAATTATCTTCATCATATTTCCTTCGCAACGCTAATGCCCATACGGAGTGGTTATCAGATAATAAATCTCATCCCGATCTCTCCGTATTGACAACGGAAATGGCCAAAAATCTTTGATAGTCGGTGATTTAACTATCAAAGGAAAACAAGTGTGCAAACAATGGTTGTATTTCCAAATGGAAATCTTATCGATAAATCATCAATCAACACTTATCCCTTTAAATTAATTTGTCATTCCATTATCCATTTCCTTATTCCCATTTCCATATATTCGTAAATTCTTATTTTCTAAATTTAGAAAATATACGTTATTAATCATTGGAAAATATTTCCATATTTACTCCTATTTCTTATTTCTATATTAGAAAACATTTTTGATTCTTATTTGGAAAACATTTCCAAAACTCCTTCATTGGATTTTAAACAAATGTTTAAATAAAACATCGCTATGCCAACTCAAAACATTAAACTCGTTAACTAAATTCATTGAACCAACCTTCACTATCGAACCTTAACCATTCCTTAGTTAAAAATTGAGTCAATCAAGTTGGGGTATAACTACCTCTCAGACCTTAACTGAACAACCTTTCTAACCTAAAAATAGACAAAGTTCACCTTTTAAATCTTCAACAAACTTCCTTACGTAACTCTCGGATTCTATTTACGAATCCACTTCTTTTACAGGAATCATTTGATTATAACAATAGTGTTATAATCCCATACTTCCGATATATATATATAATAACTTAAATATAACTTATATTTATTAATTTAAATAAATAAATGTTTTATTAAATAAACAAATCTTGATTTGAAACCCGGAAAGTAAATAATACTTTCCTACATTCGATATAGTCGAATCCCAATGTATAATCCTCTCTCGAATAATCTATATTCGATAATTCTCTCTCGAATAAACTATATTCGATAATCTCTCCTTCGAATAAACTATATTCGATAATCTTTCCTTCTTCGAATAAACTATATTCGATAACTCTTTCCTCCGAATAAACTATATTCAATTAACCTTATTCGCTTAACTCTAATCAATTAACTCTCCTCGATTAACTATAATTAATTAACTCTATTCGATTAACTCTAATCAGTCAACTCTATTCGATTAACTCTAATCGATTAACTCTATTTAATTAACTCTATTCAATTTACTCTATTCAAGTAACTCTTATTTGAATAACTAATTTTATTTTAATCCTATTTCCTATCTTATTCTAATTCCCATTTGAATTCCTATTTCAAATCCCAATTTTCCTTTATAAATGTTTTAAATTATAAAATATTTATTTTAATCCATTGTTCACATCGAATGTGAAAATATTCCCTTTATATGATCCATTAAGTTTGATTTCGTATTTTTAAATAATATCGCATTTCCAAATTATATTTATACTTTTATTTATAGAATTATTCATACGAAATCTCCTTTTTATTTCTCACACTTAAATCTCGTTTATAAACCCTTTTATAATTGCTACATTCAATTTCAATCTCAAATACCGATGTTAAAACCGATTTTTACTTCCATATATAAATTCAGACTTATATATTCAATTTATCAAATGATAAATTATTTACTTAATTTATAAAACATTATTTATAAATTAATCTTCTACATTTTATCTGTTAAGACAGATTTCTACTTAATTCTACTTTAAATTAATCTTTCCCATTTATCTGTTAAAAAAGATTTTCATTTAATATTTATTTCCCACTTATTTTCTTTTATAAAGTTCTATTCATTTTATACAATACTCCCTTTTATAACTCCTATTTATTTTCTGAATAAATATCCCCTTTATAATTCCATTTATAAATGATTCCAAATATTTCCTTTTCAATTCTATTTGTAAATGTTTACAAATATTCCATTTTTAATTCTATTTGTTTTACAAATATTTCCGTTATATAGTTCTCTTTATTTCGTATAAATATTTCATTTATAAAATTCTATTTATTTTATATAAATATTTCCTTTGTATAGTTCTATTTATTTTATATATAATCCCTTTTCTAATTTTATTTATTTTCCAAAATATTACCTTTTATAATTATATTTATTTCATTTAAATATCTCCTTTTGTATAAAATCCATTGATTTAATATAAATATTTTATTTTCAAAATACACTTTGAAAATTCCCTTTTTACATTTCACTATTTCATATGGTATTTAAAATACCAAATCAAAAGGACCAATCATCATCCAAATACACACAATCAATAACAGATTATATACCACATCATATATCGCGATATAGGAAAACAATATTATAAATGTTGAGGAATGCAGTTGGATCCCTCCAACCTGTTCCCCTGCATCCACAGATGTTAAACAATATAATTAACATCAATTTCATTTCAATATGAAATAGTCTGATCAACAAAATCAATATTTAATTAACGATATTTATATAACTATATCGATATTTTCAACCAACCAATCAGCAGTTCAACCAACCAATCAACACACAACAATCAACCAATCTTTATCGGTTCTAAAAATACGTTATGAATTATATACTGAGCAGAGTTAGTGAGATTTACTCACCTTGAACGGTTATCGTTAAATAACGATAATTGTCGGTTGATTCTGACAGACAATTTATTTTTCTATAAATTGTAATGAGCTCCAATTTATTCCCAGTCAGTTTCATTGTGGAGCCGTCATCCATATAATCCCGATGGATTTTGTTTCACCGAATTCCGATACTGTATGAATAAGTTATACGGTTTATAACTTAATTCATTATCAAATTAAAAATTTAACTTAATTTCTTTTTATTTAATTGGGCTTCAAACTTACCCTCAACCGGCTCAATAACAAATTGAACCTGCTCCACTATATACTGCTTCTGCCCACTCCATGAAATCAACCAATTCCAGCGTCCAAAATTCCAAGCCATTTACTGGTAATGTAGTTCTTCATTTTTTTCCTTTTTCCTTTATATTTCTTGTTTGGGCCTCAACGTTTATTCCAAGCCAGCCCAATTACGTAGGACCCACGATGAACAGTAGCTCCGTCTTCCCCGTTAACTTCTGAAATTTGCTGCTCTTTCAAATGGCCATTTTCGAATGCTTCGATCCATCTCAGTCACACTATACTCCATCGTTTCACAAACCAATAATACCTTCATCTCATCGAATTTCTCTCAATCGCAAACCATCAAAGTTGAACTCGATGCCCCCTTTTCATCGCGTCGACAAGCCAGTTTTCACGGCATACAGGAGCACACGTGACATCATAACTCATGGAATCTATCCAAAATTAGAAAACACAAGCTATTCAATATCTTAAACTCCATTACCACCTCAAAATCATACACCGATGCTTCTACTCCCCCATACGATGAACCCTAGTTCATGCGAGAAGTAAAATCGCGAAACAGAATGATGTCGAGTTGAATAAAAACCACACCAGATCGAAGAGAATACTCATGGGGATTCAAAAATATATATATCGAGATTTATAGGATTTTCTACGATTTTGTTTTGATTTTCAAACTCTTCGTTTGCTGAGAATAGGAATTGAAAATTTACGGCGGAAATATTTTGACCAAGGGCAATGAAGAACCTAGGGTCAGGGTAAAGGATGGTATTTATAGGTGATTTATATTTTTTTTATTGATTATTATATTCAGTTTTAATCAACTGCTACTAGTATTTATCATTTAAAAATTCATGTGGTCACATACGAATCCTTTTTTCGATGAAAATGGACATGCAGCTAGAGTTCGACATCACGGACCCAACGAAACTTGTTTCGTCGAATTCCGACTCTGTTTGCTCACACAACGTATTTTTAAAGTCAGATTATTGACTATTTTTCACATTAAAAATCCATATGGCCACACACTGACTCCAAAAATTTCGGGAATTGAAATCTAGCAATAATTTAATATTGCGGATCCAACAAAATTAGTTTCGTCGAAAACGGAGTTCGTTTGTGAAACTGGCTATTTTTAATGTTCTAAATAAACCCATTTAATTATTAATATATTTAAAAACAATTAAATTAAATATAAATAAATTTATATTATCGTATATATATTAACATACAATATCATATAACCCCAAAATATTCCTATCTGAATTTATAACTTGATATTTCAAATCCAGGTTAAATCGATACCCAATTTATGTAAAAATCCTTTTATAATATAAATAATTCGATATAAATTATAAAGGAATTCCATAGCGACTTTTCGAAATTTTGATTTGAACACAACCCACAATCTACATGACAAAATCTCGATTTTCCTCTTCCATTAGAAAAATATACTTCACCAGCTCCGAACGTTTCTTGTTTTACAGAAATCCGGCTTAAAACGGATTCTATATATTCGTTTAAAGTTCGAATCGCCAAATTACGAACTGCCGTGCCATTTCGAGCTCGATTATAATTATATTATAATTATACGTTCAAACTTCGTTTAAATAATATATTCGTTAATATAGTTCAACTCTAAATTGAATTAAATCCCATATACTATTCAATTCACACAATATCATGAATTCAGCTATCTCCTACTATTTCAGAAATTAAATATATTATTCTATTATTTATATTAATTAAATATTCCATATTATTTAATTAAACGACCATTTAAATCTCTAAATCATATTTAAATAATTAAACAAATTATCTACTATACCGTAAAAATACGGGACATTACATTCACTGGTAAAGAAGCTCAACGAAATTCTTGCTTGCAAGTTGCATCAAATTTTAAAGATGATGAGATTTTTTTATGGCAATTTTGGACTTGGTCATACAAATTTTCATTATTTAAAGCATTTGTTTCCTACTTTATGTTGCAATAAAAATCTTTCTTTTTTTCATTCTGAAATCCATGTTCTGTCTAAACACCATCGGAATATTTGTCATTAACGTGTTTATACACCCTAAATGCCATATGCACTTGTGCACAGTGATCTACGGGGACGGTACAGGGTCTCTACTTATAATGATAAATGCTAGTTTATTATTCTTATTGATGATTATACAAGGATAACATGGGTTTATTTGCTTAAAGAAAAATTTGAAGTGGAAAGTGTTTTCGGAAAAAATTATGACATGCTTCAAAATTAATTTCAAACAAGTATAAAAATTTTACGTAGTGATAATGGACGTGAATATTTTTCATATATTTTAGGTAAATTCTTTGCTGAAAAAGGAATTATTCAACAGAGTTCATGTAATAACACTCCTCAACAAAACGACATTGCTGAAAGGAAAAATAGGCACCTTCTTGAGATAAGTCGTGCTTTACTTTTTTCAGATAATGTTCCTATATATCTTTGGGGTGATTCTGTTGTACATGTCACTTGCTTAATGAACATACTTCCTTCTAAGCTTTCAAATTTCAAAACGCCTATAGATGTGCTTCAAAATTTGTTCACAGAATCTTGTTTGTTTCATGATGTCTATAAAAATCTTTGGTTGCACTATTTTTTATTAGAAATGCTAGTAAACTCGATCCAAAAGCAAAAGAAGTGTGTTTATTGGTATTGTTTCAAATAAAGAAAGATATAAATGTTTTGATCCCACTTGTAGAAAAACTTTTGTTACTATGAATGTAATTTTTTTAAATGTTCCATCTTTGAATTCTAATCCAAGATTTAGATTTTGGATAACAAATAATAATTTTAACTCACATTACTATCTCAAAAATGTTGAAAATAATTTTTTGATGATCCTACATTAGATCTGGACTTTCTAGGATACGATTTAGGAAACAAAAATATAAGACAAATTATGGAGATAGGTGCGAGTTAAAATCGGGGTAACTCGAGAATTAGTGACCATGAAAATCGTGAGGCTGAGAATATTTTACAAAAAAATGAATCTCAACGACAAAATGAACGTAACGATCAAAATAGAAATAGATTTGGGCAAGTATATGAGCGAAAGTTTACTTGTCGAAGAAGTGAAGTCTCAACACCCCTACCCTGCCAAGAATCTGAACTTGAAAAAGAAACTGAATCGAACAACTCCTATAATCCTATTCCTTTTGATTCTCCTGAGTTTGTTTTTCCAATAGCTATTTGAAAAGGAAAGCGTTCATGTCCCAAATACCCTATGTCTCTTTTTATCTCTAACTCAAAACTCTCATCCTCATTTACCACTTTCATCAGTAATATTTCAATGGGAATGGAACTCTAGAGAGATGCGAAGCTTGACTGGTAGCCGAGGGTTTTACACAAACCTATGGCATTGATTACACCGAGACATTTGCTCCCGTAGCCAAACTTAAAATTGTTCATATTTTTTTGTCTATTGCAATTAATTTAAACTGGTCTTTAAGACAGTTTGACGTGAAGAAAGCTTTTTTGAATGGAAGGTTGGAAGAAGTATATATGCTCTCACCATCCGGTTTTGAACACCAGTTTGGAATAGAAGTTTGTAGGCTGAAAAAAGAACTTTATGGCTTGAAACAATCTCCACGAGCGTGGTTCAAAAGGTTCTTTCAAGTGATGAAGAAACGAGGCTACACTCAATCATCATCCGACCATACCTTGTTCATACATCACTCAAAAAATGAAAAAATTGCAGTCTTGATTGTTTACGTTGACGATATACTTGCACACTGGTGACTATCTCAAAGAATTAGAGGCACTGAAAGAAAAGTTGTTTGACGAATCTGAGATCAGAGATCTAGGAGAGATGAAGTACTTCTTAGCTATGGAAGTTGCATGATATAGACAAGGAACCGTTATTTCACAACGGAAACATATCCTTGACCTACTAGGAGATGCAGGAATGGGTGATTACTGTCCTATAACTACTCCTATTGATCCAAACAAGAAGCATGGTGATATTCAATATGGAAAACTAGTGGATGTGCAACAATATCAACGACTAGCTGGAAGGCTTATCTATCTGTCTCACTCTCGTCCTGACATTGCATTGGTTGTGAGTACGGTGAGTCAGTTTATGCATCGTCCATACAGAGAACATCTTAAAGCTACTTATCGTATTGTGAGATTTCTGAAGAGCAATCCTATAAAGGACTTCTTTTTAAGAAGGGAAATAACATAAGTATTGAAGCACTTAGTGATGCAGATTAGGCAGGCTCTGTTATAGATAGAAAGTTTACTTTTGGATAGTGCACATATGTATGGGGAAATCTAGTAACATGGAGAAGCAAAAAAAACAAAATGTGGTTGCAAGTAGTGCAAAAGCTGAATACAGAGCTATGGCCAACGGTGTGTGTGAGATCCTACGGATAAAACAGGTGCTTAAGGTGCTAAAGCTGGAAGTCAATCTACCTATGAAGCTATCTTGTGACAACAAGGCAGCAATAAGTGTTGCACACATTCCTGTGTAACATGACATGACTAAGCATATAGAAATTGATCGACACTCATAAAAGAGAACTTGAAAATGGATGTAATTTGTATTTAGGGGAGGCAATTAGACCCGGACCCGACCTGTCGGGTCTCGGTTCTAGGCAGGTCGGATTTTGTCGGGTGACTATACATTTCAAAAATTTGGACCCGACCCGACCCGAGCTTCGGTTCAGGTTCGGTTGAATAATAACACTATATATATATATATCAATTATTTTTGGTCGGGTCAATGCGGGTCGGGTTTGATAGGGTCTTAACTATATTTTTCATCACCTATACCCGACCCGAGACCCATCGGGTTTGGGTCTCTTTGGGTCGGGTCGGTTCGGGTTTTCGGTTCTAATTGCCAGCCCTATTTGTATTCCTTTCGTGAAGTCTGAAGACCAGGTTGCGGGTATCTTCACAAAAGTCTGAAAACCAACATTTGACTTTCTTATAAACAAGCTGGGTTTGTTTGATATCTATGCGCCAACTTGCTAGGTCATAATTTGTTTCCTTATACGTAGGTACTAGTTAGCAGTGTTTTAAATATCGGCCATCTCGGCCGATATCTCGTTTTGAGGCCAAAACGAGACGAAACCTAATCTATCGTTATGTATCTCGTTTTGAATATGTTGGCGGATATTTACAAATATCGGCCAATATCTTGACCGAAACGAAATCACGATATATCACCTGATTTTTGATTTTTTTAATAAGCAAGGCCCATATCAGCCCACCGGTAACAAATAAGTCCTCTTTGCTGTTTATTTCCCTTCTCAAAACATCGTTATTCATCAAAACATCGATATTCCTCAAATAAAATTGAAAGTCGCTGCTCTAAGAAAGAAAGAAAAACGTGTTCATGCAGGTTATTTTTCTGTTTGTCTTTTTCATGCAGGTTATTGTTTTTCATGTGTTTTTCATTGAGGTTATTGCTTTTCATGTGTTTTTCATGCAGGTTATTCCCATGTGTTTTCATGCAAGTTATTGTTTTTCATGCAGTTTTTTTCAAAAGTGCTTTTTATGTCGGTTATTTTATTGTTTCTATCTTTGTGTTTGTTTTATGTCTTTGCATGCTTTTGTCTTCTGTCTTTGCATGCATATTTAAAGCATTTTTGTAATACATTTATCTTCAACAATCGCATGTACGTCGATATGGTTCCGATATTAACTTTAAGCTCCGAGATGTAAATCCGATATTGACGCCCGAGATGTACTCATCTCCTCCGAGATCTCCCCCGAAACGATAACGAGTCACTAAAATCTCCGAGACGAAATGTGACCGATATTATATTTAAAATCTTGCTAGTTTGTCAAATAGGTGTTACTCAGATCCAATTTTTTTTGGTAGAGTTTTAGCCTTTATATGATATAGCTCTCGCTTGGCTATTCAATAAAAAATGTGAAGTTTTCTTTCCTCCAAATTCTCAATTTATTTTGAAGCTTTTTGCATTTTCGATTTTTCTCTATATACCCAATTTATCTCCAGTATATTTTTTTGCACCTCCACTGCCGTAGAATTACTAAGCATTTTTTGTTAAAGCCATTTATAGGGCTCAATTTTTTTCCATAATACTTATTTTGTGACTTAAATTTCTATAAAATTAAAAATACTACATGGATTAGAACACAACTATCGATTTTTTTATTTTTTATTTTATTTTATGAAGTGATAGTAGCAACCTACTGCTATGCTAGAATACTTTAGACATAAAGTCAAAATATGCTAAATTTGGATTTAACTAAGACTAGTCTTTCTCATATCTTAATTTTCTTCTTTTATTTCGTTAGTTACATTTTTTAGTTTCTGATATTCACTGCTGACTTTTCGAATGACAAGAGTGATACTGCAGTTGTCCTTGATTGACTAGGTAAAATTTGTTCTTGCTCTAGTGCGTAACTCTTATATAAGCTAAAGTTGATTAAATTTGCATCAAACTATTGTGTGTCCACTTTGAAATATATCCATTTGCATCTGTAAAGTTTTCTGAACATAATGTAGAGAAACATATTTGTAATAATAGGGGTGAAAGAGTAAGTAAATAATTAAATGGTCATGCGTAGATTTAAAAAAAAGTTTTAACAGTGCAGAATTATTTTTGGATTTACTTAAACTGTTGGTTTATATGATATTTATTATTCAATTACAATTTTCAAATATTAAAAAAAAAACAATCTCATATGCTCAAACAAATCAAGTAGTTTTCCCAAAGAATATTTTACGGAAACAATCTTAAATGACCATCAGAAATTTATGTACTTCAAAATTCAATTTTTTTAATAGAAGTAGAAATTTATCACAAAAAAGGGGAAAAAATCCAAAATAAAATGAGTAATCTGGATTTCTACCACTTTTAAAAGTTCAATATTTTCGGAGAGCTTATTTCTCTTTTGCAGAAGTTAAATCGCTTTCAATAACTCAAACTTTGTCAAAAATATGAATAAAATAGACAGTCTATATCGTACAATTCCTATATGGAGGAATTCACATATGTTGAAAAAAATAATTTTTATTTTTATCAGACTTAAAAAACAGCTGGTAGTTTCCAAGATATTCGGTTTTTGTTAATCTTTAAATGTGTTTAGGACACTTGGTTTTCCATAAACAAAAAAAATCTTCTTCAATAAATTTATTTCCAAAAATACACTTTTCCCAAAGAACTCGCTTTTTTCTACAAAGATTCTAATGTTCCCCATAAAATTTAAAATTATAAAACAAAATGATTCAATTTAAAAAAAAATGGAAATAAATGATATGTAGAAAATATTAAAATTTAGTATAGATTTAAAGGTTTTGATGTAAAAAATTGAAATCTTGGGGTTGAATAGAACATCAAATATACCAGAATGTTGGAAACTTTAAAATTCAAGTGCAACCCTACTCGTCAATTTAGACCATCACATGACATATATGTTAGCATCGAATCATGGGTCAAATTCAACCTTACTCCACACTTGATCAGTATTGTTAAACAATTATTTTGTTAAATTGATATAATCTGTAGCCCCACATCACATAATATTTGAGTTGATAATAGCATAAAATACCGCATCATACATTTGCTGTTAGGCAATGAGGAAGATGCATTTGTGAGATTGGTTTCACACATGGTTGTCTGTAAACTGATGAAGATGCACTCATGAGCTCAATTTTATTTTATTTCAAAATTTTAAACCCCACACTTGATCGTTATAATATTTGCTACTGGGCATCAAATCATGGGTCAAATTCATCCTTTACTCCACACTTGATCCTTATGGCTATTCAACTATTTTGTTAAATGAATATAATATGTAGTCCCACATCATATAATTTTTGTGGTTATAATAGCATAAAATATCGCCTCAAGCATTTGCTGTTGGACAGTGAGGAAGATGCATTTGTGAGAACGGTTTCACACATGGTTGTCTGTAAACTGATGACAATGCACTCCTGACCTCATTTTTATTTTACTTTAAAAAAATTTAACCCCATGCCTAATCGTTATAACATTCGCTGTTGGGCATCGAGTCATGGATCAAATTCAGCCTTTAGTCGACACTTGATCCTTATGGTTATTTAACTATTTTCTTAAATGGATATAATTTGTAGTCCCACATCACAAAATATTTGAGTTGATAACAACATAAGATACCGTCTTAGACATTTGCTGTTGGACAGTGAGGAAGATGCATTTGTGAGATTGGTTTCACACATGGTTATCTGTAAACTGATGAGAATTCATGCCTGAGCTCATTTTTATTTATTTACAAATTTCAAACCCCATACTTAATCGTTATAATATTTACTGCTGGGCATCGAATCATGGGTCAAATTTAGCCTTTACTCCACACTTGATCCTTACGATTATTCAATTATTTTGTTAAATGAATATAGTTTGTAGTCCCACATCAGACATCACATAATATTTGATGTTATAATAGCATAAAATATCGCCTCAGACATTTGTTGTTGGGCAGTGAGGAAGATGCAATTGTGAGATTGGTTTCACACATGGTATTCTGTAAACTGATGACAATGCACTCCTAAGCTCATTTTTATTTACTTTAAAAAATTTAAACCCCATACCTGATCGTTATAATATTCGATGTTAGGCATCGAATCATTGGTCAAATTCATTCTTTACTCCACACCTGATCCTTATGGTTATTTAACTTTTTTGTTATATGAATATAATTTGTAGTCCAACATCACATAATATTTGAGTTGAAAACAACATAAACTACCACCTCAGACATTTGTTATCGGGCAGTGAGGAAGATGTAATTGAGAGATTGGTTTCACACATGGTTGTCTGTAAACTGATGACAATGCACTCCTGAGCTTTTTTTTTATTATTTACAAAGTTTAAACCCCATACTTGATCGTTATAATATTCGCTGCTGGGCATCGAATCATAGGTCTAATTCAGTTTTTACTCCACACTTGATCATTACTGTTATTTAAATTTTTTGTTAAATGGATAAATCGCTTTCTATAACTCAAATTTTGTCAAAAAACTTGAATAAAGTAAACAGTCAATATTGTACAGTTCCTTTTTGGAGGAATTCAAATATGTTTAAAAAAATGATTTTTTTTAACAAGGACTTAAAAAACAGCATGTAGTTTCCAAGATATTTGGTTTTTGTTAAATCTTTAAATGTGTTTAGTACACTACTGGTTTTCCAAAAACAAAAAAATCTTCTTTAATAATTTATTTCCGAAAGTTCACTTTTCCCAAAGAACTCAAAACTTTTTTCTACGAAGATTCTAATGTTTTTTTATAAAATTTATAAACATATACCAAAATGATTCAGATTTTTCAAAAATAAAAGTAAATGATATGTAAAAAAATATTAAATTTCAATACAGATTTGTGGTTTTGATGAAAAGTATTGAAATCTTGGGGTTAAATAGAACATCAAACATACCAAAATATTATTTCTCATCAAAGACATGAAAAGACAACAGGTAGTTTCCAAAATATTCAGTTTTTGTTAATCTTTAAATGTGTTTAGAACACTACTGTTTTCCAAAAACAAAAAATCTTCTTTAATAAATTTATTTCCAAAAATTCACTTCCTAAAGAGCTAACTTTTTTCTACAAAGATTCTAATGTTCCCCATAAAGTTTAAAATTATATAAAAAAAAAAAGAATTCAAAATCATGGGTCAAATTCAGCCTTCACTCCACACTTGATCCTTACGGTTATTTAACTATTTTGTTAAATGGATATAATTTGTAGTCCCACATCACATAATATTTGAGTTGATAACAACATAAAATACCGCATCAGACATTTGATGTTGGGCGATGAGGAAGATGCAGTTGTGAGATTGGTTTCACACATGGTTGTCTGTAAACTAATGACGATGCACTGCTGAGCTTAATTTTATTTTATTTCAAAATTTTAAACCCCACACTTGATCGTTATTCGATTTTTGTTAATCTTTAAATGTGTTTAGAACACTACTTGTTTTCCAAAAACAAAAAATCTTCTTTAATAAATTTATTTCCAAAAATTCACTTTTCCTAAAGAACTCAAACTTTTTTCTGCAAATATTCTAATGTTCCCCATAAAATTTAAAATTGCAAACCAAAAGGATTCAAAATTTTCAAAAATTAAAAAAAATGATATGTAAAAGATATTAAAATTCAATACAGATTTATGGTTTTGATGAAAAATATTGAAATCTTGGGGTTAAATAGACATCAGACATACCCGAATGTTGGAAACTGTAAAATTCAAGTGCATACCTACTCTTCAAACAAGACCATCACTTGACATATATGTTACACCAAATCATGACAAAGCACTCCTGAGATCATTTTTATTTATTTTCAAATTTTTAAACCCCACACTTGATTGTTAATAATATTTGTTGTTGGGCATCGAATCATGGGTCAAATTCAGCCTTTACTCCACACTTGATCGTTAAGGTTATTCAACTATTTTGTTAAATGGATATAATTTGTAGTCCCACACATAATATTTGAGTTGATAACAACATAAAATACCGCATCAGACATTTGATGTTGGGCGATGAGGAAGATGCATTTGTGAGATTGGTTTCACACATGCTTGTCTGTAAATTGATGACGATGCACTCTTGAGCTCAATTTTATTTTATTTCAAAATTTTAAACCCCACACTTGTTCGTTATTCAGTTTTTGTTAATCTTTAAATGTGTTTAGAACACTACTTGTTTTCCAAAATCAAAAAATCTTCTTTAATAAATTTATTTCCAAAAATTCACTTTTCCCAAAGAATCCAACTTTTTTCTACAAAGATTCTAATGTTCCCCATAAAATTTAAAATTATAAACCAAAAGGATTCAAAATTTTCAAAAATAAAAATAAATGATATGTAAAAGATATTAAAGTTCAATACAGATTTATGGTTTTGATGAAAAATATTGAAATCTTAGGGTTTAATAGACATCAGACATACCCGAATGTTGGAAACTACAAAATTCAAGTGCATACCTACTCTTCAAACAAGACCATTACTTGACATATATGTAGCACCAAATCATGACAAAGCACTCCAGAGATCATTTTTATTTATTTTCAAATTTTTAAACCCCATACTTGATCGTTAATAATATTTGTTGTTGGGCATCAAATCATGGGTCAAATTCAGCCTTTACTCCTCACTTGATCGTTATGGTTATTCAACTATTTTGTTAAATGGATATAATTTGTAGTCCCACATCACATAATATTTGAGTTGATAACAGCATAAAATACCGCATCAGACATTTGATGTTGGGCGATGAGAAAGATGCATTTGTGAGATTGGTTTCACACATGCTTGTCTGTAAACTGACGATGATGCACTCCTGAGCTAAATTTTATTTTATTTCAAAATTTTAAACCCCACACTTGATTGTTATAATACTTGCTGCTGGGCATCGAATCATGGGTCAAATTCAGCCTTTACTCCACACTTGATCCTTATGGTTATTTTACTATTTTGTTGAATGGATATAATTTGTACTCCCACATCACATAATATTTGGGTTGATAACAACATAAAATAATGCCTCGGATATTTGCTGTTGGGCCGTGAGGAAGATGCGTATGTGAGACTGGTTTCACACATGGTTGTCTGTAAGCTGATGACGATGCAGTCCTAAGCTCATTTTATTTATTCACAAATTTTAAACCCCATACTTGGTCGTTATAATATTCGCTGCAGAGCATCGAATCATGTGTCAAATTCAGTCTTTACTTCACACTTGATCCTTACTGTTATTTAACTATTTTGTTAATTGGATAACTCGCTTTCTGTAAATCAAATTTTGTCAAAAAAACTGAATAAAGTTAACAGTCAATATTGTACAGTTCCTTTCTGGAGGAATTCAAATATGTTTAAAAAATTGATCTTTTTTTTTCTCTTCAAAGACTTAAAAAGTCAGTAGGTAGTTTCCAAAATATTCGGTTTTTGTTCATCTTTAAATGTGTTTAGAACACTACTTATTTTCCAAAAACAAAAAAATCTCCTTTAATAAATTTATTTCCAAAAATTCACTTTTCCCAAAGAACTCAAACCTTTTTCTACAAAGATTCTAATGTTCCCCATAAAATTTAAAATTATAAACCAAAAGGATTCAAAATTTTCAAAAATAAAAATAAATGATATGTAAAAGATATTAAAATTCAATACAGATTTATGGTTTTGATGAAAAATATTGAAATCTTGGGGTTAAATAGACATCAGACATACCAGAATGTTGGAAACTGTAAAATTCAAGTGCGTACCTACTCTTCAAACAAGACCATCACTTGACATATATGTGGCACCAAATCATAAAAAAGCACTCCTGAGATAATTTTTATTTATTTTCAAAATTTTAAACCCCACACTTGGTCGTTATAATATTTGTTGTTGGGCATCGAATCATGGGTCAAATTCATCCTTTACTCCACACTTGATCGTTATGGTTATTCAACTATTTTGTTAAATCACTACTGAATATCAAAGCAACAGTGGCATTTATAGATGCCCCCATTATCACAAACAGAGGCCAAAAAATGTGTTAAACTGCCGCTATTACTTTGAGAGGCAGAATAGCATCCACCCCAAAAAATGTCGTTGCTAAAAAGAAGCAAGGGCGCATGTTTTATTAAATCTGCCGCTATTACAGTATGGTACACGTAAGAAATATAATATCATTGAAGGCAAGTCTAAACGCCTCTAAAAGTATTAAATGCCAGGGATAGTTGGAATGCCCCTATTGCTGCATTTAACAGTCCTGTAAATGTATGCAGATAATGGAATAAAATATATGACAGAACAACATCAAACAAAATTATAATAAAAAATTGATTGGACTTCTATATTGCAAACAAACAGAGCTACAACGTACAATTAATGAGCATCTTGTAACATTCAATATACTGAACAAAACTGACATTTCCATAAAGCATCACAACTAATGACCAAAATGATACATGACAAAAAAACTAAGAGTACATTAAAGTTTCTCTCTCTAGAACATCATCTTCACCCGAATCAAGAATGACCAAATCGACCAAATTGTATATTCCACGTTGGATGTGGCTGGTTACTTGTTCCATGTAGCACTCGTTCTTTTTGAAAATCTGTATCAGTGAAAATCAATGCAATACTTCAGGGATTGAGGTGCTTATAAGCTGGACATTATTTATGATGACTAGAAAAAAGTAAGTTTCACACTTCCACTTGCATAAAATAATGTATTTTGCTGCAAATGGTGGCAGTTATGGATGAACATAACAGATATCCTACATATGAAGATATGCTACAACATATAGTGTATCACATTGATAAATAAGAAACATGTTGTATTTCTAAGGCAACATGACTTCAATAAAACACATGTACCTAAATGCAGGTTGTGATACTGGGGAACTGTTCATATATATGAATATGATATTAAAAGTTAGGTGTAATAACATAAACTACTAAATATTTTGCATTATCGATAAACAAATATGTATAAAATCACCAGATATGTTGTTAGGAGTGGTACCAAGTGTCACAAAGTGCTATTAAGGCATTAATTGGCAATTTGAAGACTCGATTTTTTTTTTCATTTAGACATTTAATCCACCCCTTCTCTTAGGTGCTTTTTGAACGCTAAGTTTTTATCGAGACGCTAAAAAAATATGTGTTTTCAATTTGATTTTCTTTCATTTGACTAAATTCAACATACACTGAAAACACTCGATCATTTCGCTTGTTTATTAATAGATTGTTTGTTGAAGCTATTCGTCTTCAAGTATAATTTCAAAATTAAACTACATTTCATATATTTCATCTCGAAATAGATATACAACCATTCAACAAGTGTTCCCTTTATAACTTAAAATAAATGTGTGGTTAGGCTAAATAAGTGTACAAGAACAGTTACCTCTTAATTTCTCACTTTTTTTTAACTTTGTAGTTTCTTTATTTCAGTTTCTTATTCGATTTATTCTTGAATATTATTTTGAATATTTTTGGAATATCGCCTAAATTAATCATTTATAATAAAAATATAAACTGTTCAATATTACCATAATTTTATTATGAGTTCACGATTATTTGGCAAACAAACATTTGATACACACATGGAACAAATTTTATTATTCGTAAATCTTTCACATTTTTGTATATTATAACAAGGTTATTACGGCGGCAAGTTGAGTCGATAGAGGTCCAACTAGTCGACTAGCTAGACTAGTCATAGACTAGTCGAACTAGTCGATAAATAAATAAATATGTACGTATATATTAATTCATGATAATTGTGGTTCGTATTCCACTTCGGGTTACTTCTTCTCCAGATCGTATTCCACTTCGTGATTTGCGGTCGATTTCGGGTTAATTAAGATGAGATCGTAAGTATAAATAAATCGACTTCGGGTTAATTCTTCTCCAGTTTGTATTCGACTTCGCGATTTCAGGTGAATTCTTCTTGATTTTGACTTCATGATTTCAGGTAAATTCTTCTCGATTTCGACTTCGTGATTTAGGGTTCAAGTTCGTGATTTCGACTTCGACTTCATGATTTAGGGTTCCAGTTCGAGTGCAATTTCATGATTTAGGGTTTAAGCTCGACTAATGGCAAGTCGACTCTTCCAGTCGATGCTCCGATGTCGGCTAATCAAGTAGTCGCCGACTAGTTGTGACAAGTCGAGCGCCGTAATAACACTGTATTATAATAGTGATTGGTTTATTTTGAAATTTATTAGCGACAAACTGAATGTGTGCGTATACACAAACACACATGCACATATGCATCAATACTATATTATTACACTCTAATCAAAACCTACTAAGTTTCTTATGGTATGTGTCTATTCTGTTTAATAGTTACTTAATGCAAATTTTCATTGTACTGAATTATATGATGAGCACTTATTTTCATCCAAACTTCCCTTACACATCACCTAAACTCTTTAGGGCAGTCTTACCGCCTAGCACTGCTTCGAACAACATAGATTTCTATTATAATATAATAATCAATATTATACATACAAAACACATGTGTGTCACAAAGCATCATGTTGCTATGATTTTGTAACTATTACTGTCAAATATGTATTTATATCATTTCAGTAGTATCAAAAGGAAAAAAAATTAGTATAATAGAAACAGATAAAATATAATGAAAAAAACCAAGTTTAATAAAACATTTGCAAGTGGATACCTGAGAAAGCGAGTCCCATAGCATTCAAGAAAAATATCGTATAAACAATTGTAAAGTTGTGAAATTATAAAGTAGTGACCAAAGATATCAAACTTACCTCATTTTAGGCTAACACGTTATTAAACCAACTTCAGTGTTTATCTTTTCCCTTGTAAACAAAATCAAAAGGCTCAACATCATCGTAATAGTGACCATGCTTCTATTTCTGCTCTAACGAAAATCCAAGAAATAATAATAAAAAATATTTTTGATGAAAGAAGTAATAAATTTAATATGTTATAACCAACAAAATGATCACATCGAACATTTCCAACTAGTACCAGAATCCAACAGGTTATATTAAGCTTTTGTCTCTTCATTTTAGATTGTATCCTTTGCATTAACATAAAATAAGATATGAGGAATTAGTCATTCACTGCTACCAGAATTTTAATTAAAATTAGCAAATTTAATTGGTCACTAAAATTGTGATAGTAGCCACACAATAATACTGATTTCTTGTTGGTTTATATGCACTTAATACAAAGAATAAAAAATGTTAAATAAAATTAAATGAAGGATGCAAATCACATTGATTTCTTGGCATTTTGTTACTGAGTTTAAAACAATGACATTGATAACTTTTTGCATAACCAAAAATAGAAATCCAAAGGACATAAGGAAAACAATAAAAGTTATTTTAAGACTTTATATTTATACTCTAAATAATTAAAAGAAAAACTTTCCTCTAAGTTGCTGAAAGTCCATTATTTGGAAGCTACTAATATTTTATTTTAGCTAATCAAATAATTAACATGAAATTTTCTCCAGTTCTCTGGTAACATTTGTAGTACATTTTAGGTTCTCCTACTCCAACTAGAAAGGGATGAGACGGTGCAACTACATAGCCATGATTTATTACAAATTTGTAGTGCCTTTAAAAAGTGCAAAAAAAATAATAAAGAATTAATTTTTCTCATTATTTCTCGTTCGTTATTAACGATATTTCCATGGAAGTGGTTACGTGATCACATACAAGTATACAACCTATGAGTTAGACACTATAAATAAAGGTTCTTATAAATTAATATTTGCAATGACCAAGAATAGAAAGTTCTTAAAGACCATTAATAAAACTGCAAAATACATACAGTTGTTAAAAACATTTATAACAATTTTTCACCCTATGTTATAAAAGTGTCATTATGTTGTAATGATTAATCCTCATGATGCATATTCATATAAAGTAGTCTATAGCGCAAGCCTTACGCTATGCGTTATGCGTAATAGCACTTGCTATTGCGTTCATTTAGAGAAGAAAATCAAGTATATTCTGCCTAACTGGCGTTTTTTTTTTATATATATATTTTTTGCGTCATATCCAAATCGTTCAAGACTCCAAATACAAGCACTACCATATTTTATGCATGTATTACATATTCTTTTTATGTAAAATACTAAAATGTAATTATTATATTACAGAAAATTTGATAAGTTCATAATGTACATTCAAAATAATTAATGGATGTAATATATTTTCCTTACAAATTTGAAATTTATTCTTATAGTTGTGAGTTATAATGAAATTTATTTCTATTTATCAATTATGGTGTCATAAAACTCTAAGAAAAAATGCATGAAAATATACTTTTGTACAAATTGTTTTTAAAAAAAATATACTAACAAGTACTAAGAAAAAAATTATAAATAAGAAAAGTTGTAAAGTGAAAATAAAATCAAATGAAAATAATGTATGAAGTCTACAATAACAAGATTCAAATAAACAAAAAGTTAAATGTAATTCAAGTGTACAATAACAAAACATAGAAATTATATTATGCTTCTAAATTTTTATAACATAGTCACTAGTTTTATCTAAATCATAATCATTGATAATTATTTAAAAGATCCTCAATTTCTTCTTCTTTCGAGTCCTACTCTATGGGATTTTTCCTTTTGAGTCGTTATAAATATAATAGCGTGTTATTTTAGGTTTAATTCACTGTCCAAACATTTAAAAAATAGGCAAAAACAAAATAGCGCGCTATTTTGAGCTATGCGCTATTTTTACGTTATAGGGAACCTTTGCGCTATTATAAATACAATAGCGCAAGCATTGCGCTATGCGCTATTTGTCGTTATAGCGCGTGCTTTGATAACACAGTTCATAAGTAAATAAACAATTTGTTTTCTAGGTTGAAGACATAAATGCAACAATAAACAAGAGCGAAATCTTTTTAAGCGTTTTATGGTTCTTCCATTGCGCAACTGTTAAAGATAAACATCCACTGGGTTTGTTTGTGGCACGTGATTTTTCCATATTACAAAACTAGCAACACATGTAGAAGTCAACGGTTTGAATTTATTTTTAATGGTAAATCTTATCAATTTTAGAAATTTAACATAAATAGTTATATATTATCACATATTAAATGTTTTTTGTATGTATTTCTTAGTTGCCAAATATTTTGAAAGATGCAATGAAGATGGTTGTGCCATTTCGTCACATAGAACGAAACCAAAAAAAATGTCAAAATCTTCATGTTGAGGTCATTTAGGGTCAGACAACATGGTTTGTTAATGGGCAATCAACCTAGCAAGACAACATGGTCATTTAGATGTCACAATGTCTATGGTTTTCTAATCAATGTTCTAACAAATTTGAATTATAGAGACGAAGTTTAAGAGAATATACTCTTAATGAGTAAACTAATCATCCAAATATTAAAAAGAAACACCGAAAATATTGCAGATGAGTAAGTAGTAATCATCTGAAATTCATAAGCTCCAGGAAATAAGCACAATCCATCATTTCGAAGATCTACACCCAATCCAGATTTAGAGGAATGGACTGATCTGATAGAATCATTGCTGCTCCCAAATTAATAACAATCGTCCCCAAATTGGTGATAGTCATCTCAATTTCAGCCATATCCACCACTTGGTTGCCATTTTTGGTTGAAGCCAGCTAATTCCTAAATCTATTATTTTGAAATTATCTAAAATTAATTTTAGGATTTGGGATCGAAGAAGAAAGGCGCGGGGAAGAGAAATGATTTGAGAATGAAAATAAGCTAAGGTACAAAAGTTATGCCTCATAAACTTTAAGTTACCAATTTCTGGCCTTAATTAAAATAATAAAAACTACAAAAATAAAAGGACGTTATTTGTGACATTTGAATCTGTCTATATTAACGTTAGTTGGGACCATCGTAACTTTTGCCTCTAATTGGTTGGAAATAGAGGCGTTACATCTAATCTGCCTTTAACTAATGGCCCCAAATACTTCTAATTTTGGTAGTGAATGGATATAGGCTGCGTTTGTTTTTTGTTAAATGTTCTGAATGCTTGTTCTGAATTATAAATCAGAACTTTTAAAGTTGTTTGTTTTTTGTTGAAGTTCTGAATGAAACCATCAATTCAGAAAAAATAATTCAGAACATTTTTAATGCTTAATTTTTGTTCTGAATGCTGAATATTGTTTTTTGTTCTGAATGCTGAATGCAAACAACCAAATTAGCAATCGTTCAGAATTCAGCATTAAGCAATCAGCATTCAGACTTCAGAGTTCAGCGATCAGAATTCAGAATTCAGCATTTTAAGCAAACGAAGTCATAATTTGTAGTCCTACATCACATAATACTTGAGTTGATAACATCATAAAATACCGCATCAGACATTTGATATTGGGTGATGAGGAAGATGCATTTATGAGATAGGTTTTACACATGGTTGTCTGTAAACTGATGATGATGCACTCCTGAGCTCATTTTTGTTTATTTCCAAATTTTTATACAGCATAAAATACCGCCTCAGACATTTGATGTTGGGCAGTAGGGAAGATGCATTTTGAACTTTTTTCTACAAAGATTCTAATGTTCCCCATAAAATTTAAAATTATAAACCAAAAGGATTCAAAATTTTCAAAAATAAAAATAAATGATATGTAAAAGATATTAAAATTCAATACAGATTTATGGTTTTGATGAAAAATATTGAAATCTTGGGGTTAAATAGACATCAGACATACCAGAATGTTGGAAACTGTAAAATTCAAGTGCATACCTACTCTTCAAACCAGACCATCACTTGACATATATGTGGCACCAAATCATAAAAAAACACTCCTGAGATCATTTTTATTTATTTTCAAATTTTTAAACCCCACACTTGATCTTTATAATATTTGTTGTTGGGCATCGAATCATGGGTCAAATTCAGCCTTTACTCCACACTTGATCGTTATGGTTATTCAACTATTTTGTTAAATGGATATAATTTGTAGTCCAACATCACATAATATTTGAGTTGATAACAGAATAAAATACCACATCAGACATTTGATGTTGGGCGATGAGGAAGATGCATTTGTGAGATTGGTTTCACACATGGTTGTCTGTAAACTGATGATGATGCACTCCTGAGCTCATTTTTGTTTATTTCCAAATTTTTATACAACATAAAATATCGTCTCAGACATTTGATGTTGGGCAGTGAGGAAGATGCATTTTGATGTTAGAAGTAGTGTTCATGATTCTACATTTTGGCATGTTTAACTGTTTGCTTTCTGTTTTTGCTGCAAGCATCTTTTGTAGCCTATATAATAGACAGTTAGTCTAATGAATTAAACGACAGTATTATATCTACATCTCTATTTTTTTTCTCTCTTTCGAGGTCACCGTTCAGTAAGGATGTTGTAGTGTGGGTTGGTTTCCTACACAGTCGTCTGAATTTTGAATGCAGAGGTCCATCCTGAGCCTTTTTTTATTTTACTGCAGTTTTTTCTTCCTCTTTTCTTCCCTACCGGGCTTAAATGGTTTTATATGGTGTTAAGAAGTGCATCAATCATTCTGCTTTGTTCACTTTATGGCTTAAACATTTACGTCTAAATACTTTGTAGAAGACGTAAAGGAGTATGCTATTGGACTATCTGCTGATGCATTGGAACCAGAACAAGATGAGATCATGAGGCAATGCTTCAAGCTTTGCAATATAATCAAGATCACGTCATCACTGTTGTTTATGATGAAATCACAGTCGCAGACCACTCTTATGCTGGGATTTATGAATGGGGTTCTGGTATGATCGCACAAATGCTGTAAAGTTAAATGTGGAATATGCTAAAACAAAGATGGACTGGTACCTATTTCTTTTGAGCTTATGGGAAGATGATGATGGTCACAATTTAGAAATTTTCTAAGACTGGTTACTTTCCTGCTTTAATTCCCTTTTGCTTTCACTGTGTATTTGAAACCTGCTTTAATTCCCTTTGATCACAATATGCTGAAACCGTTTGATGAGTTCCTCAACTAAGTGACAAGGTATTTACTGTTTGTTACTATATTGTGGTCTACTCTTCACAGACCACGTCTACGGTTTATATATCAGGTGCTTTTGTTGTTTAATTGATGGATAGTCAAATATATGTTACATCCAACGGTTACATTCTGTATCTAAGAACTGGTGCATAGAACATACACTGTATACAGTCAAATTTATCTTCAAGTACAAATGGACATCAAAGTTGGTGGATGCTCTTAACAGATCGACATAGGTGATAATAAACAGTCAATCGGATAATTTCTCAATCCAACAAAGCAAATCAATCACAATAGTTGATGGATTTGCAGTCGTTCAGTTAATGTATTATTAATATACATCCACTTTGAATGGAGCTTCTATCAACATCTTAAAGAGATTTTATAGTCGGCCATGTTTGTATGTTGAAGAATTTCCCACAGCAACCAATCGGTTGACCACCATGTTTGTATACACATGGACATCAAAGTTGCAGATACGATCAGTATGCTGTCAAATTTATCTTCAAATACACATGGACATCAAAGTTATACAGTTTGAGCTTATTAATACAGTACAAGCAATGCAAACTCAATTGTATAATTTGTATTTCCATATATATAGAGCAACTTCCTGAATAGCATTGGTTGGACTACATGGGAAGTATACACTATTTCAAATGCTAAATGTTCTTTTCACTCTTTTATATCTACCATGTAAACAAATCAGGTTCTAGTGTTTTTCCTTGTTGCATCTATAACTTCTATGGTTTTCTACTCAGTTTGATATTAATAAGAGAGGTTTGCTAACCATAAATTGGTGAAAAGTCGAGACAATATTCAGCATTTTGTTACTAGTCACTTGACATATACGTTAACGTTGAATTATGGGTCAAATTCAACCTTCATCATAGATCATCATGGTTATTCCACTATTTTGATCAATAGATGTAACATACAGTCCCACAGCATATAATATTTGAGTTGATAATAGTATAAAAAGTAACATCAGAAATTTGTTGTTGGGTAGCAAGGAAAATAACATCAGCTTTTTGATGAAAATAATTGAAACCTTGCGAACAAAATAGAAAATTAATTTTTAGGTTAAAATAAAACCATTATGAGAGAACCCTTGTATTCCAAAAAAAAGTCACTAAAAAGGTAAAAAAAAGTAAATCAAATTTAATGGGATACATGATTGGGTAGAAGAAATCAAACATTACCAATAGATTATCGCCTCCATGCTCGGCCTTTGCTGAATAAATTTGTATTTAAATAATCTATAGGTGGTAGCCACTTCATATCCCTTTTGTGTAAACATGATGATGGCTTTAATTACCAAAGAAGCTTCTGCAGCTTATATAAAGCCGATGCTCCGGCAGTGCTTTGCGCTTCAAACGAGATCAAAGCTGAGGAAAGCTGAGGTTCCTTCTCTCACTCTCAGCTATTATTGTTGGCGAGTTACTATATTGTCCCACACCATAGGTTTTTTGTTTTATTTCTTATACAAATAATTTTACCAGATGGTAATCATTGAACGAGGAGAAAGTTTCGACTGTGGGTTGGTTTCTCACATGGTTATCTGCATTGTGATGATGATAAATTCATTTGCTGAGCTTATTTTTAATCACACTGTTGTTCTCAATCTGTTTTTTCCTAATTCAAAATAAATCTCTAAATTATTTAAACTTTGCCTTTTTATGCAAGAATTTATTGATTGGGCATACTATTGTGGTTGCTGTAAACGTAAATGTCTTAGCCCAATCCTGAATATAAATCCAATCGTCGATCAATAAGGGCGCGATACATTCATCGGCCCATAATTAACAATGGGCCAATGAATGTATCCACATATCATTTATGCTACCAGCCCATCATCGTATCCACCTATTATATAGTCTTGGCCTATTATTTTTAATCATATAAAAATATGATTTTTATGTATGTTAGAGTATGATTTCTAGCTATGAAAAAATTATATTTTTGAATATGAAAAGATTATATTTTTTAAATATGAAAATATTATATTTTTAAATATAAAAAGATTTGATTTTTATTTATTGAAAAGATTAGATTTTTAACAAAGTAACGATTAGATTTTTATCATAGTAAAAACTAGATTTTTATATAAGAAGTAGCATTATAAAAATTATATTTTTATATAAGAAATAGCAATATAAAAATTAGTTTTTTATATAAGTAGTAGTATTATAAAAATTAGATGTTTATATAAGAAATAGCAATATAAAGAAAATATGATTTTCATATATATATATATATATATATATATATATATACACACACATATAGCGTTATGTTAAAAATGTGATTTTTTATATATATAAGGCTTTGAACAGAAATGTTATTTTTAATATAAATAGCGTTGTTAAAAATGTGATTTTTAAATATAAATATCGTTGATTAAAAATACGATTTTTAAATATATAAACATCATATTAAAAATGTGATTTTTACTATGAACAGCATGGAAAAGATTACATTAGAATTTCGGGAAAATCCAAACGGTTCAGAAATTCAGAAATAAAATTGAAGGAGTGGATCCCAAAGGTGAGAACTTCTCACTCTAATTTTATTTTCTAGTTAAATATATATACTAGGATGCAGACGGTGCTTAGAAGCACACGACACCTTTGATTGAAACCATGGATGTTTGGTTGTTTGTTTGATTGATAAATTGGTTGAATTTGATTTGGGATGTAAATGGAATTGATTAGAATTTGTATGTGTATAGCGCGAGCCAGTATTAGGTGAGGGATAAGGCTAGACCTTATTTCGGTTTTAGTATCGCGCCGTTATGCTGCCGAAATTTTCTTAAAATGTTAGAATAGTAAAAATATCATTTTTATTGTATAATGAACTGTATAAAATATTCATGTGTTGTAATAAATATTTTATCGTTAAAAATATAATTTTTAACGAGTATATGAATGAAAACATATATTCATTTACAAATCGGACGATTTGTTTATGTACACACACTTGATTGATATTGATTGGGATGATAAATTTTACACATCGTCCAACTGCACAAACAGCATTCGGTATTTGTTGGTTGAAACCCCACACAGGTATTGGGATGATATTTGACGTACACTAATCCCAATTGTTTAGTGGTATGTCACTCGATTGGTTGACAGACTGTTGTAAGCATTAATTTTTTTTATTTAATGCTTACGCAGTTGTGTAATACACTCTGGATGATGGTTGACCGTGTTTGATTACTGTTGTGTACATGTGTGTATGAAATCCACATACATAAAATTATATGGTAATTGATTGTGTCTGATTCCAATTCGGAAACAACGAATATTTTAAAATGATGAAGAATAAATATTTTAAAATAACTACTATTTTAAAATGAATTTATAAAATATGTTTTAAATGGAAACCGACGAAATATATATAATATATATTATATATATTTAATGGCCTAAATAGAACGCTCCGCGCCGCGGTAGTTCGCGAATTTCGACCATTAACTTCAAATTGGGATTACGAGAGATCCGACCGTCAGATTCTCCTAAAACCGAAACCTTTGGGTTCGTATCCAAAAGAGCTTTCCATCGGATACAAGAGATTTGAAATCTAATGGTTGGATTTGGAATTATGTCCAAATCAAATTTGGAAAAAGTCGTTGTAAGTGCAGTTCGATGACCGTTTGTGGGAATCAATTGTATGGGCCTTGATAAAATTATTAAAAATATTAATAATTTGTGTAAAATCATAATAAATGATTTGAAAAGAATTTGAATGAAAAATCCCACGTTTGAAAAGATAAAAATATATTTTATCAAAATGAACTGGTTATTAACTAGAATTATAATCCAATTATTTTTAAATAAATTAATTGGATTGAGAATGAGTTTTAATATAACCAGAATTTCCAATATATGAATTGGAGTGGATTTGAATGGAAATCATCTTCGGAATATTTCGATATTGGATTTCGTGATTATACAGATATTGTGGAGGAATTTGGAAGATATATATATCGTTATTCCTAATACGATATTTGTTGATTTCAGGATTTGATATTGAATATAAGCCGTTATAATTTCTATTCAGAGCCTTGTATTTAATACTGAATTGGATTTTGAGTTTTTCGTGAATGGTGTCTTAAATAACATTGTTCTTAAACCCCATGTGAAAAGAATAAATCTTTTAACTAAGATTATTAGTGTTTCCAGTTAATTGACATTTAATTGGAATAAAATGGAATGTGAATTGGGTTTATTGTGAACTGTGTTTTAATGACATTCGTTCTTTAACCTGATTTGTTGTACAATGTGATTTGGAATATATAAATCTTTTATTAACATTTAATGGGATTTTCCAAAGGAAAGTTTTCCAATTTAATATATTAAATTGGAATTGGATGGAATTTGATTTGATAATAATCGAAATGAGCTTCTGTGGAGGAAGACTGTTAATATATATGGAATTTAAAAAGCTTTGTCGTTATTCCATTTATATTATCAGTCGGATACGGAAATTGAAATCGGTTATATATATGGATCGGTTTTTCCGTGAAGATTCCATAGTTAATGGAATAGGATTTGGGTTTTATCATGAACTGTATTTTAAATGACATTAGTTCTTTAACCCAGTTAAAGAAAGGATTACATGTCTAACATTGTATTTCGAACTGTATGGTTGATCTCTGCTAAATATATATCTGTTTGGTGGCGGAGAATTTATTCTTTTGCTTAACACCCTTCTCTAAGACGTACGAGCTCAGAGGTCATATACAGGCAGAAATCAATAGTACGGTGTAGATTGTCGATGCGACATGTTTGATTTTCCAAAGTTATATAATCACTAATATTGATTTTTGGGAAGATTAAAACCAAGTGAAGTTTTAATGAATCTTTAATTAGATTGAAATGCGAATGTGATAATTTAAATTATCAAATTTGGGAAATGATCGAGATGGAGTATCACCAGTTTTGCTCCAAATGATAGTTAAATCTTTAATTAAATTTGAACGGGAAATGGTAATTAATTTTACCGATAACACCGTGGTGTTAGATATTTAGTACTACCAGTTTTGTTCCATGGGATGAATAGGTTGGGATTGAGAAATTAAACAAATGATTACTTCGGTAAGGTGCGCTAATCCCGACTAGTTTGGATAAACCTAAATTTGGTTTGAATTGATATCTAAAGGAAGATTAAAATATAAATTTAAAAGAATTTATATTTGATAAAATTAATGGGAACCTTTCCCAAAAGATATAAATATTTGAATAAAGGAATATTCTGGATTGAAATGAGGCATATGTTGTGTTTTTATAGCACTTGTTTATTATATACGCGAGTTATTCAGAAAGGCCAGGTTTATGCCCATTCTGAATAACTGATTTGACGATAAGCCGACGATGAAGACGGTGGTTGAAGACCGGAGGTCTTCACATCGTTTGGATGATTACTGATGTCTTGATTGGGCTGTACACCCAAGACAAGGTAATAAGTGGTGATCATCCAGACGTACTTGGAGATCGACCGGATATGCGAGGACCTTTCTTCTGTATTGGACATATGGGACAAGGAATAAGGTGCCTCCGGTTTCATTCAGACCTAGAACGAACTAGTAAATGGATGTGTGTCTGACATTGGATTTTATTCTGTGTTGACTGATCTCTATTAAATATATATCTGTTTGGTGGTGGAGAATTTATTCTCTTGCTTAACACCCTTCTCTGAGACGTACGAGCTAAGAGGTTATATATCATTAGACATCAGTCGCTTGGAGTGAAATGCCTGTGTGGCATGCTGAGATGCAAATAATCAAGGCTTCTGTTGAAAAGCAGAGTCTTGTGGTTGATGATCAAAGCATGGCCTTGAAGGGCATAGGTTTGTGTATAACGTTAACTCGCGAGCCTCACACGTCGGTATGAGTCAAAAACGGGATAAGGGACCCAAGGAGGACATGACGTTTCTTTCTAGCTGTGGGTGGTGCCCTGGTCTGGAGCCCAGACATTTATTCTATTTTTACCTATGTGGATGATGGATAGCGAGGCGCCTCAGATATATCGGTTACTACGGAGCCGATGGATATAGGTCCTATAGGACCAGGAAACGTGTGTTCAGGAATTGTCAATCCTCAAACGTAAGGGAAGACCGACCTTGGAGGATCCAAGGGTTGCTCGTGATGTGTAGTCCCGAGGCATTTGCTAGAGTGTCTCAAAGCGGTTAGGAGTACATCCCTTGCCTAGACTCATGACGGAAATCCAATTTCCAATACGTGACATTTCGGTTTTAGTTGTAAACCTATACGGCGACATAGTAGCATGGGATACTATGTCGTCTATGATTGATACATTTATATTTGAAGCTTTTTTTGACACTATACACTTATTATAGTATAAAATGTTTTGTTTTAAACATACCAAGCATGTTTGGCTATTATAAGGGAAAACCCTATCCTTCGGCTTGTGTTGCATTGTGTGATGGGACCTAGGACTTATAATAGCTTCATTTTTTCCAAAAAGCATCGTTGTTTGTTTTATGCACTGATATTCTTGGGAGGAAACCCGTTTCATGTTATACGGCGTGGTCCCTTGATTTACTTTTAAAGTAAAGTTTTAAATAACTGTTTTAGTTCTCACACCAGTCACATGACTGACCTGGAGTTTATTGTTTTAACCTAAACTCTAGGTGCCCCTACTTTCAACACGGGCAGTTTGTAGTTTTGGTTTTGCAGATATTATATTCACAGGATCCTGGTTTACAGCTGGAGCTATATTCAGAATGCTCTGTACCCGTGTATTTCTTTCAGTTGTGTTATGTATTGTTTTTTACTAGAGAGAATTATTACTTTTTACTAGAGAGACAATCCATGTTTTCTAAATTACAAAATATTAGAAACTCTAATTTAGTATATTCTGAATTTATTTAAATATTGATGTAATAGTTGATTACATTCTTACCTATGTAATTATTTTCTAAAATAACTTAGCCTCGTTCACGTTTCAATATTTGAGAGTTTACACACATAAAAATGCAAAATCGTGTAAAGTCCTTTCGTACAATAAAAAATACCTCATAAGCAATAAAATTGTCAATAGATACAACAAAAATCTGAAATCCGTGTGCATGAGCATTCGTAAAGCGGATAAATATCCGTTATCCGGAAGAAAGAATGTAGATGCGGATATAGAAACATCTACATTCGGAAATTAACCATTCACATTTTTTTATTGTAGTTTAAATTATGTGTATTTTTGCATAATGAAATACACTAATTTATTATTATATTAAAGTGAAAGTCTACGTTATATACACTAAACACATATTAATTGCTCAATATTTTATTATTATTATATTATTTGTTTTTAACATTTAAATAATTCATCGGATTGAAAAAACTTTATGTTAAACTAAAAGTTTCCACTTATGTTTCTTGATTTAGCAAACGTTCTCGGATTGGATAACTATCCAATATCCGTCTATACCCGCAAAATTAAACTCGACATACTGGCCGAATTCTATAGATATGGAGTGCATTGTATGAACGTGCATCACACATGCCAAATAATCCACTTGTGTATGTGTTTATAATTTATTATAATACAAAATGTATAGTTAATTGGCTAGGGGCAGGCATAAAACGCACCGCAACCGCCCAGACTAAACCGAAAAAAATGTGGAAAACTTGACTGAATCCTTTCTCTAAAGAAAATACCCCAAGCCGAACTAACCCGCTATAATACGGTTCAGTTGCGGTTTGAACTGTTGATCCAACCATATTAAACCGAACCGAATCGCACACTCGCATTAGTAATCTTATGATAAAAAATATAACAAATTACAATTTAATTTTTTATTTTAGCAATGTTTACTCAATTGCAGCGTATGTTGATGATATATTAATAATAACCATTATCACAAAGATTTTTTTTATAGTTTTAATATAATATCATTTTTTTAGATAATGCAAATTATAATCTTACTTGGGTTATTTTATTTAATATTTGTGCCTAAATCAATGTTGATGTCTGGTTAATGTACTAAAACATTTTCACTTTTCAGTGAACATAAAATTGAAGTATTCATTCAGTTAGAAACTAATCTTTCAGTTCAACACAATATTGTGTGTTTTAACTTTTAATTACATAGCGTCACACAATCGTAAATTGATTGTTGATGGAAGTCATTCTCTTATTTCATATTTAATACGGGTTCAAACCGGATCGAATCGAAACTAGACCGTGTTAGAATAAAATCGAACGAAAACCGAATCATTTGAACGATAGTATAATAAATGTAATTTTTATTAACCATTTCATGCGGTTCGAAACGGTGCTCGTCCAGTTGGATGTGCAATCGACATCCGTTAAAATAACCAGTTTTTTGTGTAGTGCTCGTGTCTAAATTGTGTGGCGAAACAGGTGGCTCAACGTGCGCGCATCCATCAACATAATTCTAGAGATGCCGATAGAGAGATGACACGTGTTGACGTTAGAATCAAAATAAATGATCAAATCCAGTATACCTGTAGAAAATCGATAATTCGCAAAAATCCCCAAAATGCAGCCCTAGATTCAGTCATTGAGTTTAGCTGCTTGTTCGAAACTTCGGGGAAGAGGATAGGTAGTACAAGTGAAGCATCAGCTTCAGAGTACGATCTCCATGATGTGCCCTCGTCATACAACCCTCATTTATAGAAGTTACGAGGGGAAGCCGGTTCTTCAGGTCAATATCATGCAAACACATGATGCTTTAACTACCATAGAAGCTTCTGCAGCAACAGCAAGGCGATTCTCCCGCAGTGCTTTACGCTTCAAACGAGACTACGATGGCGTCAAATCCTCTCAGGTTATTATGGGCGGCGAGTTTACTATGTTGTCCCATACCATAGATTGTTTCTTTTATTTCTTGTACAAATAATTTTATCAGATGCCAGTTATTGAGCGAGGAGGAAGTTGCAAGTGTGGGTCGGTTTCTCACATGGTCATCTGTACTGTGTCTGTGATGACATATGCATCAACTGAGCTCATTTTTTCGTTCAATTTCTAGTTATCAAAGTGCTATTCCTTGTTCTATTTTCCTTCCTGCTCAATGTTAATGTTCAGTAGTTTGCCTGACCAAAATATTTTTACACGGTGTCAAGGAATATACATTAGACATTCTGTTGTTTGCCTTATGCCTTAACATTTAACTTCTAAGCCATTTAAACATTCTGTGAAGAGTAGCGCCATTTGCATGGTTTAAACATTGTGATTAAAGTATGTTACATTCTTGTGCATCCCTACTTTTTATTATTTAAACAAGACCATCATTTGACATATATGTTAGCATCAAATCATGACAAAGCACTTCTGAGCTCATTTTTATTTATTTTCAAATTTTTGAACCCCACACTTGATCGTTATGGTTATTCAACTATTTTGTTTAATGGATATAATTTGTAGAGCATCACATAATATTTGAGTTGATAACAGCATAAAATACCGCTTTAGACATTTGCTGTTGGGTAGTGAGGAAGATGCATTTGTGAGATTGGTTTCACACATGGTTGTGTATAAACTGATGATGATGCACTGCTGAGCTCATTTTTTTTATTTCCAAATTTTTAAACAGCTTACCGTCTCGTACATTTGATGGTGGGCAGTGAGGAAGATGCATTTTCATGTTAGAAGTAGTGTAAGTGATTCTACATTTAGGCTGTTTAACCTTTTGCTTTCTGTTTTTGCTGCAAGCATCTATTGTAGCCTACATAATAGACAGTTAGCCTAATGAATTAAACGACAATATTGTATCTCCATCTTTTGTAGCGTGGGTTGGTTTCCTACATAGTCTGAATTTTGATTGCAGAGGTCCATCCTAGGCTCTTTTTTTTTTCCTTACTTCTTTTTTTTTCTTTTTTTTTACTGTAGTTTTGTCTTCCTCTTTTCTTCCCTACCTGGCTTAAATGGTTTTACATGGTGTCAAGAAGCTCATCAAACATTCTGCTTTGTTCACTTTATGATTTAAATATTTACATCTAAATACTTTGTAGAAGACGTGAAGGAATATGGTATTGGAGTATCAGCTGATGCATTGGAACCGGAACAAGATGATATCATGAGACAATGCTTCAGGCTTTGCAATTTTACTCGGGATCGCATCATCACTGTTGTTTATGATGAAATCACAGTCGCGGACCACTCTTATGCTGGGATTTATGGATGGAGTTTTGGTATGATGACACAAATGTTGTAAAGTTAAACTTGGAATATGTTGAAACAAGACAGATTTGTTCCTATTTCTTTAGAACTTGTGGGAGAGGATGATGATGATCACAATTTGGGACTTCTTTAAGACTGGTTACTTTCCTGCTTTAATTCCCTTTTTGCTTTCAATGTATATTTCACTGTCTGATATTTACACTGTTAGCCATTTGAATAAGATCTTAATGAAAGTATCCTAGAAACTGTTTGATGAGTTCTTCAATTAAGCGACAAGGTATTTTCTGTTTGTTACTATATTGTGGTCTACTCTTCACAGGCCACGTCTACAGTTTATATATCAGGTGCTTTTTTTATATATATATGTTATATCCAACGGTTACATTTTGTTGTTTTATTGATGGATAGCAAATATAAATATATGTTATATCCAACGGTTACATTCTGCATCTAAGAACTTGTATCGAACTTACAGATCCAATCAGTATGCTGTCAAATTTATTTTCGAATACACATGGACATCAAAGTTGGCGGATGCTCTAAACAGATTGACACAGGTGATAAAAAACTGTCAATCGGACAATTTCTCAATCCAGCAAAGCAAATCAATCACAATAGTTGATGGATTTGTAGTTGTTCAGTTAATATATTATTAATATGCATCCACAACCATGAAACAAGGTATTTACAGTTTTTTACTGAACTGTGGTTCGCTCTGAGCTTAAGGGAAGAATATAGTTTATATGTCAGATGTTTTTTTCTTTGGTATGGATGGATGGTCACGTCTCGTACCTGATTTTGTTGAACTATTTGAGCACAAAGAATCATAATTATAGTAAGAAAATATGGCTTTAAGGTGCGTAAATCGCTTTCTTTAAATTAATATTTGCCTCCATTCATTGGGTTTTATAATGATTATATTCACAAATGAAATTACTGCTTCGACCGGCTACAACAACCTGATTTTAAGTGCGAATGCCAAATCTGCCACTAAAAGTAAATTTGCCTCTAAAGTCCAATCGCACGCATGATCTCCATTCTTTCCATTTCCTTATTCCACCAGTTGAAGTAGCAAAGCCCATTAGCAAATTGCTTTGCTGGGTGCAACAAAACCCGAATCTAGAAACTAACAACATTTTAGGATTCGAAATTTTGTAAATAGCTTTTGTTATCTTTGCAAACTAATTCTAGGGATGTATACATAGACTAAGAATAAACATCAATTTTAATTGAGAATGGGTGAATGTTTTGACAACGTAGTCAATCGTACTGCACTAGTGGTTTCTATTTTAAATTTCAGGAAACAAAATTACATGGATCAGAACCTAACTACCGATTTTTTTATTTTTTATTTTGTTTTATGAAGTGATAATCGCAGCCTACTGCTATGCTAGAATACTTTAAAGATAGTCAAAATATGCAAAAGTTGGATATAACTAAGACTAGTCTTTATTATATCTTAATTTTCTTTCTTTATTTTGTTAGTTACATTTTTCATTTTCTGATATTCACTGCAGACTTTTTTAATGACAAGAGTGATACTGCAGTGGTCCTTGGCTAATATTTACTGTAGAGTGTAGACCAGGTAAAATTTGTTCTTTCTCTAGTGCGTAACTCTTATATAAGCTAAAGTTGAATAAATTTACATCAAACTATTGTATGTCCACTTTGAAACATATACGTTTGCGTCTATAAAGTTTTCTGAAAATAATGTAGAGAAACATATTTGTAATAATAGAGATGAAAGAGTAAGTGAATAATTAAACGGTCATGCGTAGATTTAGACAAAAGTTTTAACAATGCGGAATTATTTTTGGATTTACTTTGTAACGACCCGCCATTATGACTGTGCTGAATTGACAAAACATGTCAACTCGAAACGTCCAAAACAACAGATTGTTATTAGCTTCTGAGGTAAACAGAATAAATCACAAAATCACAGATCACAGACACAGATACAGAGCAATATAATACCTCGCTGCGGAACATAACTAATACAATAGTAGTTCATGAAGCTACTAAATAAAATTTTACATCAGAGTTACATAGATAATATAATGGAAGTCGAATATAATTATTTTTCTAATACATAGACAAATGATAATAGTATGAAAAAGGAATGATAGAAATAACTAGATTACTGGATCAACTGAACAGGTAGATATAAATGAGCGAAAACCCAATAATCTTCAAACTCCAAGGGTGGATCTCAAAAGCTGTGATAATCGATCTGAGCCGAGCAATAATGAAAAACAAAACAACTCGGATCAGGACTAACATTCCCATGGAAGTAAATCTACTCAAATGAAATGTTTGATGAAATGCAATCAGTAACTTAGAGGATGTTTGGGATCACCATCCTCTAAGGATTCGTTAAATTAATATTATATAGTATAATACGCTATATACAATAATGTCTATCATTAAAGTAAAAATATCAAAATAGCGTAAGCGGGATTACCATGATTACCTTACACTGTTTATACATTCCCATAGTATATACAGTACCGTAATTCCTCCGTAAACTGGAGGTTGATCAGAGGGCACTCCCTATAAAACAGTACAAAACAAAATCGTAGTGGGCTCGTATAAGGCATGCAATGAATGCCAAGGTGGATTCACGGTTTGCAGAGCCGGACTGGTGGTAACGCATAGTAGCTACTATCGCCCACCTCGATACACACTCCTATAATCAAAAGGGCCTAAATCGAATCTCAACAGTAATAGAATAATATCGAAAAAGTGCGCTCGATAAGAGGTATGACCTCACTTGGTCCGTGCGTAGCTCCTGTTTTAGCCACATCAAGCTGACTCAAGGTAGTCAGGGTCTCGTAATTAATATGAAATAAAATAAAATGGAGTCGTTCGCCAAATCATTCCCTTCATTCTGGAACTCCACCGCGTACAGAGTTGTTAAAGTGTTTTCGGTATTGGCAGAGAGTATGACAATAGCTGATCCCGGTCTCTTTAACAACCTATCATTTACATTTTTCACACCGTGGTCATTATTTTATAAATCACTTTACAAATTATTTATATGAATTCTCATATTCGAATTTGAAATCAAATTTAAATATCTAACTTTGATTAAAATTTTGGTTCGGCTTATATTCGCAAAAATTCAAGTTTGAAACCATTCAAATGATTCAAAACATTCCTTTATAAGAAATCGTTTCAAGTCGATTCATTTGAATCCAACACTTTGGTTCGAAATTCGAAATATAAGATTCAATTTAAAACTTACACTTCAATTTAAACAAAACATATCGAGTTATGTAATTCAAGTCATATAATTCGAAATCGTTATTTATAAATTCAAATAATTTAGTTCACCTTTATAAGAATTCGTTTAAGTCGATTCCAAAATTAAATACATAAGTTCAAATTCAGTTAATGCAATTCGAATCAAATCTTACATTTCAATTCCACCAAATAATATCATAATTTGTAACTCAAGTCAAAAATTCAAATTCATATCTTATATCAGTTCATTCGTTAAATCTGTATCGTTACATAAATCCGGATCTTAAACCTTGAATTTAAATCGCAAATCTTACTTATCCATCTTCGGTTTATTATTAAAGTTTATAAATATATATAAGAAAAATAAAATTTGAAAATATATATATATAAGTTTATAAAATTCTAATAATAATTAGAAAATAGATTATAAACATATATAAATTTAAAATAATATAAAATAGGTTTAAAGAAAATATTAATATACAAAAGTTTAAAATTCTTAAAATAAAAATATAAAATCTTAAATTATTATTTAAACTCAAAATTTCCAAATTACTTTATTACGAAAACATGACCAAAGATGTCCGTATTTAAATTTCTACCCTACGGTCAAGTGATACGGATATTTATCATTTCAACCCGCAATTTATAAAATTTCTACGGGTCTATCATTTCAATTCAACCCGCAATCCCAAATTCAACAAAATCGTTCAGGTATATCATTTCAACCCATAATGATTTTTCCTAATCTAATGTCCGTTCGGGTATGTATCATTTCAACCCTTAGTGATTTTCCTAAACTAGGGGTATCTACAGCATAACAAATCATCGCATATCATCAATCACACCATAGTCATATATAATTAATGTATATACATGTCATATGAATATCGTGTCACATATGAAAGTGTATATTTTAAACAAACAATTTCTACCGGCAATCTTATATATTTCATAACAGTTCATTTGATTGATCTAACATCTATGAAATAATGTGAGTCAAGTGTGAGATAAACTCACCTTTCGTGGCATAGAAATGGAGACAATGATTGACTGATTGACATTGAATGAGATGACAACTCCAGGCACGACTTAGAATGGATTCAACTTATATCACTCAATATTTAATTTTTATATTTTTATAGGAGGATGTCGGGGAATTTCAATGAATCAGTTTGGCTATTGGGTTTTAGAACGGTACGGCTATTGGGTTTCGGAATGGTTGGAACCAACATCAAACCCAACTCAAAAATAAACACAACAAAATTTCTTTTCGAAGATTTTATATATATATATATATATATATATATATATATATATATATATATATATATACGCGTACAAACGGTAAAATCATAACATATATATAATTAAAATTCAACACACACAACAAAATATTTTATAAATTTATAAACTATATAACACACCAAACTCGTTATATATTTTTTCTAAAAAAAACAAGCAAAAAAAAACAAACTATGTATATGTTAATTTAGACACATATATTTCCAAAAATCATAATTTTCAAAATCAACATATACATACTCAAACAAAACAGGACACACTTACACCGGAATACGCACACATACGCACACCATATATATATAGAAATACACACAAATACATGCAGTCACGCACACAAATATTTCCATACACGAACACACAGAAAACACTACCCAAACACACATCAAAATATTCACTCACTCACACTATCTGCACTCTCGCACACTAACAATGCCATACACACATTGCAAACAAACATACAAATTAATACAGCTCACGCATCTCATCCTAACACCCTCAGTCAACACGCCAAAATAACACACCCAAAAATAAGAACTTTCACACAAAATAACACACGCACAGGCACTCTTTAGCATACATTTTTTTTTAAATAATTCACCACACACACCACACAAAGGAACACACACAGCACCTCGTCATGACACAACACGCACAAACGATACATACTACACACTCGCATGCACAGAACACAACACACACTCACACTTACCACACACACACATGCGGGAAGGTGGAAGCAAGGCCCGGTGAAGGCTGAACTCGGCAAGGTGGCTAATGGGAGGGACAACGGTCGATTGAAGGGAAATCAGCATAGGTGGGAGGCTTTGCGAAAGGGAGCAGGAGCAGTTTTTTTTCCATGAATATAAACCGACTGAAGGAAAAAAAATGGCGAGGGGGGAGAAAATGGTTTAGATCCAAAAGGAGACGGGATAGGAGAAATAAAATAGGACAGCAAGCGACGTGGAAATAATGGAGCGGTTCATAAGGCCAACCCGTTTTTAAATCAAAAGGCACTAAACAATCAAAGAAAGGGTAGGAGCATATACCCAAAAAAATGGAAACGCAGTTGGGATAAATGAATTTGCAGAAGTATAAAAGAATGGAGCAGGCTTTAAAATCGCAAGGCCACACATTTTCCCTTTTTTTTATACTCTTGTACCTTGTAACCTAGGAAAATAAAAGAACTAATATTTTAGAATCACGTAGGCAATGCATGGTTTGAAGACAAAAAGGATGCGTTGTAATTGTAAAGTATGGCTTTGGAATTTAGAAAGAGAAATGGAAACAAACGTGCATGCCTTTTGTAATATACAAATATAAGTGTTAACCAAAACTTGCATGCATGGTTCATTCATGTTGAAAAGAAAGTGCCCAACATAAGCAAAAAGTGAAAATAACGCACTATAGTAAAGTTACCGACTGAGTTTGCAAATCCAAATTGGCTAGAAAAAAAGGATGAATCCAAATATGGACACATCGAACTCAAATGACTTTGTTTGAAAAATGAACTGTGCAAGGCTTTTTGAAATTACAGCGTGAACCGAGCACCGAAGCTAATAAATGAATATATTGCGCTGATCAGCGCAATGAGACGGACGCAACGGTATATAATTTGCAGTGTCGGGATGCTCCATTCAAAAATGCATTACGGACCCCTTTTAACGTAAAATGCGGATGGAAAACGGAGGTCAAAACGTCCGATTTTCACGAAACGGATTTCGCCGTTGGATTACTGACAACGAATAGAATATTTTTCATGTTTGTTCGAACTGGATTCAGAGAGATTATAAAATAGTTATATTTTAAACTGTTATGCGCAGCCTTGCACTGAAAAATGCGCGATTGACAAACATTCAAATTTTCCAACGAAATTTCTACAACTGCTACATCTCAATATACGTATTTCAAATATCAAATTCCCGTTATGAAAAACCATAGAATATTTTCAAAATAAAAATATGATTTAAATTTGAATTTAAATCATTAAAAATAGCGGGTTGTTACATACTTAAACTGTTGGTTAATATGATATTCATTATTCAATTACAATTTTCAAATATTTTTAGAAAAAAATATCTTACATGCTTAAACGAATCGAGTTCTTTTCCTAAAGAATATTTTACGGAAACAATCTTGAAAGACCATCAGAGCTTTATGTATTTCAAAATTCATATTTTTTTTGGATAGAAGTAGAAATTTGTCACAGAAAAGGGAACAGAAAAACCAAATTGATCCAAAATAAAATGAGTAATCTGGATTTCTAACATATCTAAAAGTTCAGTATTTTCGAAGAGCTTATTTCCTATTTTTGCTGAAGTTAAATGGCTTTCAATAACTCAAACTTTGTCAAAAATATTGAATAAAATAAACAGTCTATATCGTACATGTAAGAACCCGTAACTTCCCCGTGAAGGAAAGAGCGGATACTTTGAGAACAACACACAAATGAACGCAAACAGAAGAACATTTCATTGTTATTACAACAATTCCCTCAGATACAAGAATATACAGAGTATAAATGAATAAAATACATTCGATGAACATCAGAGATTACAATAAATTATATAGCAGCAGAAAAATATACAAAACACAACTGAAAGTGATACACCGATACAGAGCTTTCCGAGCATCGCTCCAGCTGTAAATCTGGATCCTGTGAATATAAATCTGCAAAACCAAAACTACAAGCTGCCCGTGTGGAAAATAGGGGCACCCAGAGTTTAGGTTAAAACAATAAACTCCAGGTCAGTCATGTGACTGGTGTGAGAACTAGAACAGTTATTAATATTTATTTTTAAAGTTAGGTAAATCAAGGGACCACGCCGTATAACATGGAACGGGTTTCCTCCCAAGAATACCAGTGCATAAAACAAACAGCGCAATGCTAAATAAAGAAAAATGAAGCTGTTATAAGACCCAGGTCCCATCACACAATGCAACGCAAGCCGAAGGATAGGGTTTTTACCTTATAACAGCCAAAGCATGCTTGATACGTTAAAACACATTATTTGATACTATAATAAGTGTATAGTGTCAAAACAATTTAAATCATAAATATCAATCATAGGCGGCATGAATGACCCATACCACTATGTCGCCATACTAGGTTCTACAAATAAAACCGAAACATCACGTATTGGAAATTGGATTCCATCATGAGTCGAGGCAAGGGGCAAGCTCCTCTCCGCATTCGAGACACTCTAGCAAATGTCCCAGGACCCCACTTTGATCCTTGGAATCGGCTGGGCCGGTCCTCTTTTACTTTTGAGGATTAGTTATTCCTAAACACACGTTTCCCGGTCCTTACAGACCTATATCCGAGGCGCCTCGCATTCCAACAACCACACAGGTGAAAAGTATATAAATGTCAGGGCTGGTAGGTCACCGACACCACCCTAGCTAGAAAGAAACGTCGTGCTCTCCCAGCGGTCCGTCTCCCGTTTTTGACTCATACCGAGGTGTGAGGCTCGCGAATTCACGTTATACACAAAGCTACGCCACACAGGCCGTGCTTTGATCATCAACCACAAGACTCTGCTTTTCATCAGAAGCCCTGATCAATTGCCACTTACGTGTGCCACACTGGCAATTCACTCCATGTGACTGATGTCCATCGTTATACAACCTCTGAGCTCGTACGTCTCAGAGAAGGGCGTTAAGCAAGAGAATAAATTCTCCGCCGCCAAACAGATGTATATTTAATAGAGATCAATCAACACAGAATAAAATCCAATGTCAGACACACAATCCATTTACAAGTTCGTTCTGGGTCTGAACGAAACCGGAGGCACTTTCATCGCATATCCATCCATCTCCAAGTACGTCTGGACGATCACCAACTGTTTCCCTCATCTTGGGTGTACATCCCAATCGAGATCATCAGTAATCACCCAAACGATGTGAAGACTTCCGGTCTTCAACCACCGTCTTCCTCTTCGACATCTTGTCGAATCGGTTATTCAGAATGGGCAAAAACCCGGCCTTTCTGAATAACCCACGTATATGATAAACAAATGTTATACAAACACAACAAACGCCTCATTCCAATTCAGAATATTCTTTTATTCACAAAATCACATTCTTAGGGAAAGGTTCCCATTAATTTTATCCAAGATAAATGCTTTTAAATTTATTCTTTAATCTTCCTTTGGATATCATTTCAAACTAGTCGGGATTAGAAAACCACACCGAAGTAATTATTTATTTTATTTCCCAATCCCAACCTATTCATCCCATGGAGCAAAACTGGTACTACTCCATATCTAACACCACAGTGCTATCGGTAAAATTAATTACCATTTCACATTCAAATCTAATTAAAGATTTAACTATCGCATTGGAGCAAAACTTTTGGTACTCCATTCTCGATCACCTTTCAGATTTGATAATTTAAATTATCAATTCACATTTCAATCTAATTAAAGATTCATTGAAATTCCACTTAGTTTTAATCTTCTCAAAAATCAACATCCTGCCTTTAACTGGGTTAAAGAACCAATGTCATCTAAAACACGATTCATGACAAACCCAAATCATATTTGATATTAAATACAAGGCTCTGAATAGAAAATATACCGGCTTATATTCAATATCAAATCCTAAAACCAACAAATATCGTATTGGAAATAACGATATAAAATATATCTTTCAAATTCCCATAACAATATCTGTATAGTCACGAAATCCAACATCGAAATATTCCGAAGATAATTTCGATTCAACTCCAGTCCAATTCACATATTGGGAATATTGATTATTTTTAAAATCACTTTCAAATTCAATTTATTTATTTCAAAAATAAATTGATTTTAATTCTAGTTCAAAACTAGTTCATTTCGATAAAAATCTATTTTATCTTTTCAAATGTGGAATTCTTCAGCCCAATTTTTCCCAAATCATTTCTTATGATTTTACACAAATTATAGATATTTTTAATAATTTTATCAAGGCCCGTGCAGTCGATTTCTATCAACGACCATCGAACTGCACTTACAACGACCTTTTACAAATTTGATTTGAACATAATTCCAAATCCAACTGTTAGATTTCAAATTTCTAATATTCATTGAAAATCTCTTTTCGATACGAACCCAACGGTTCCGGTTTTAGGAGAATTCGACGGTCGGATCTCCCGCAACGTCAATTCGAAGTCAATGGTCGAAATTCACGAACTGCCGCGGCACGGCGCGTTCTATTCCGGCCATTATATATATAATATATATATATTATATATATTTCGTCGATTTCCTTTTTAAAACGTATTTTATAAATCATTTTAAATTCGTTTTCAAAACCATTTCAACTTCTTTTCAAATTCAAATCAAAATTAGATTTTTCCTTATAAATTCGATTTAAATTCATTTCAAATTGATTTCAATTCAAATCGATTTTTAATTCAATTTCAGTTCGTTTTCAATTTCATTCAATTTCAATTCGAATTCATTTCTACTCACTTTCAATTCGGATTCATTTCTATTCACTTTCAATTCGAATTCATTTCTATGCACTTTCAATTCGAATTCTAGTTCTTTTCAAAATATCAGATTTTGAAATCACTTTCGATATTCATTATAAAATGAATAAAATCGATATAAATATCGTTCACGTCAAAATGGCGTCAATCTAATCAACACGGCTTTATATATTTCAATAAATTCGTTATTTTATTCAACAAATGAATATATATATTCCATTCAACACATGAATCTATATTTCTTTCAACATACGACTAATCTCAACACATGAGTACTGTCAACACACGATTATTTTTGTTATGTAAAATATTTTATAAAACTATGGTATCTATCGTTTGATTTTTAATTAGACTCCTACTGGGAAGTAGTTCTAATTTTAAATATGATAAAGATGTAAATTTTATTATTTAAAATATTTTACTCAACACATGAATCATTTCAACACATGAATATCGTCAACACATGACTATTTTTATATTCAACACATGTATTTTCTTTTATAATATTCATTATTTTCCCGATTGGAATGAGGCCCAATCAATTACCATATAACGTTAATTATATGGATTCCATACAACACATGTATATAATAGCAACGATAAACAATCAACCATCATCCAAGGTGCACTACACAACTGCATAAGCATCAAATATAAGTAATCAACGTTTACACAGCCTGTCGACTAATCGATCGACATACAATTAAATAATTGGGATTAGTGTACCCAAATATCATCCCAACACCCGTGTGGGGTTTTAAATCAACAAACACAGATTTTTATTTGTGCAGTTGGGCGATGTGTAAAATTTATCGACCCAATCAATATTAGTCAAATCAGTGTATATAAACAAATCGGCTGATTTGTTTATAAATATTTATTTACTCACATTCACGTTAAAAATTATATTTTCAACGATAATTAATTTATTTCAACCATCCACATTTTATTATCGATTTCACATCAACATCACAAACAAATTTCACAACACATCCATTAAACAAACAAGCCATCCATGGTCTGTGGATGACGGGTGTCAGGTGCTGCTAAGCACCGTCTGCATCCTAGTATATATATATAACTAGAAAAGAAATTTAGAGTGAGAAGTTCTCACCAATAGCTATCCTAACTCCATGGCACTTACTATGTAGAACATCTTCACCGTGCTCGCCTTTCATCACTTTCGTTGTCCGTAGCCACTACATATGTAAAAATCATATTTTAATATTGTTGCCATGTATATAAAAATTATATTTTTATACTACTACTACATATATAAAAATTCTATTTTTACACCGCTACTATATATATAAAAATTCTATTTTTACACCGCTACTATATAGATAAAAATTCTATTTTTACATCGCTACTATACAGATAAAAATTCTATTTTTACATTGCTACTATATAGATAAAAATTCTGTTTTCACATCGGTGTTCATATAATAAAGATTATATTTTTATCACGCCATTCTTTATATAAAGACTTCGCCTTTTCAAATATAAAGATTTCGCCTTTTCAAATATAAAGATTTTATTTTTATTTCTTTAACCTATATATAAAAATTCAATTTTTTTATCACTTTAATTCACATATAAAAATTCACGCTTTTTTTACTTCATGAATAAATATCAAAAATCAAGCTTTTTACTTCACGAATAAATATCAAAATCCAAGCTTTTTACTTCACGAATAAATATCAAATTCCAAGCTTTTTACTTCATAAAAATCTCTACTTGCGTATGTAAATTTATATACATAAGAAATCGGACTTTTATTTGCTATTTACTATTAAATAAAACAAAATAAAATCAAAATATATACACTTACAGTCTTTGTTTCCTTCAGTGAAAAGGAGGGGGGGTTCAAACTGGTGCAAGAGGAGGGCGGAAGAGGGTGGACTGGCGGCGTCGGGGTCTGGCAGTGGGGCAGGTGGCGCTTGCGGTGGCCACTGGTGGTTTGAGGGGGATAGGGGGGGCGCGGTGGACTTCAGGAAGGAGAGGAGAACGAGGAGCAGAAGAGGAGGGGTCGAGTTCGAAGCGGAGGAGGGCGGTGGTCCTCCTGGCAGGCGGCGCCTGAGGTGCGACGGCCTTGCTGGCCGTGGCGGCAGCGATTCCCGATCCTCCATTTGTTTCTTTTTATTTATTTATTTATTTATTACGAATTGAATTGAACGAAAGGGGGGGCAGAGAGAAAGTAAGGTGGAGGAGAGAGGTTTTATTTTATTTTATTTTATTATTATTTTAAATTCAAAAAGTTGACTTTTACATACGACCTCTAAACGAGACCCACCACCTGTCGTCCACAGCTAATTACCCCCATTCCGAACACAATGGGATATGTATCATAGGCTGATTCGATCGTTACAATCAGTTTTCGTCAAAATCAACATATAACTTTATATATTGAATTTGAACGCGCATTTCAATTTACCGGGGTCACGTACGAACTCTATAAATTGCAGAAAAATATTTTCTAACTTCATATTGATGATACGGTCCTAACAAAACTAATTTCGTCAAATTCTGAGACCGTTGGAAAAATGGCCATTTTCCAGTCGATTAAAATCAACTGAAACTGGTCAAACGCGTTTTCCTTTTCCACGCTCACATATTGATTCAAAAAATCATGAAATTTGAAACCTAGCAATAATTTGACATCACGGACCCAACAAAAGTGGTTTCATCGAAATCCGAGGTCATTTGCAAAATTTCCATTTTTAAGGGCCTGAATTCCATAGCGACTATTCAGAATTTTCATTTGGACATATCTTTTGATCCCCGCTATGAAATTTCAATTTTTCGGATTCGTTGGAAAGATATTCTCAACTAGGTTCCATTATTTTTGGTTTCACTAAAATTCGGTTTTTTTTGCACCCGGTACATTCAATTGAAGTTTGAAATCGAATTATCGAACTACCGCGCCATGTTCAATTCTATTTATAATTATATATAATTATTTATATTCTAACGACGACGTATATAATATATACGTTCGAATTCCATTCAAAATAAATTTATCGTCGATATTTTTCAAAATAATCTATTTTAAATGTTCAAACTTCGCTAAAATTGCCAAAATAAAATTTTAAACTGGCCCAGATTTTCGGGTTGTTACAATCTCCCCCACTTAAAACTTTTCGTCCCCGAAAAGGAACAAAGTCGAAAGTGGTTTGATTAATCAACTCTACGTTCGATCTGGCTTCCATTCTCCAGCTTTTCAGTTTCTGAGAATTTTCAAATTCTTCAAAAATTTGGCTAACACCCGAAATTTTCGAAAAATTTCTCCATAACCTCCTTTGTACGGGGAGAGGTTTGGAAATTTATTGGGCCGTATTAGGTACCCAATAAATCCTAATAAGCATACACATATTTATAGTGATATATTCTGGTGTTTACAGGGGAGCGTGTATTGATAATAACTCCAGAGAATGAATTCTCGTCACCCTGTCAAAGCCTGAGGGAGTGTGTATTTTAAATGCTCCAGAGGATAAATCCTCGTCACCTCGTCCTGTGTGGGAAATAAATAGTCCATGTGCCGTATCTAATAACTAGAGAGACGTGATTATTGTCAACTCTAGACCCGTGTGAGTTTTTTATTAATCTGGCAATTTTATCGTTACAGTTTAAATAGTCCATATCAGTCATCAGTTCAACCTGTAAAACATAGTCATCGCCATACAAGCCTCTCGCTCGTATGGTAAATCTTCCACCTCGTCACACAAGCTCCAAATGCTTATGTGGTATATGATGAAGTATGCCTATCTTCCAGAAGTATGGCATGCAGTGTAGTTCAAAATTAATTGTTACTATCCTATGGCGACATTTATTAATTCACACAGAATAACCAGCACTCCGCATCCAATGGCATTCACAGGAGTTGATATAATAATATTTCACATCCAACTCATTAAGGTTTACCTATTTGTCGGGCACGCAAATAAAATCTTTACTCAACAGCTATCCAATTTCCTGTTCAAACATATATAATGCACAAGTATATATTTCTAACTATTTTCTAATCAGTTCAATGTGTGATTTAATTGAATAAATTTGTTCTGTTTTTTTTATTGATGATATTCTAATCTTCTCTAAATCAAAGGCCGAAAGTTGTTTAACAAATCAACTCAACTTCCATTATTTTGATTACGGCTTAAGTTCTTCAACTTTTCAGTTTCTAAGAACTTTTCAAATTTTTCAAAAATTTGGCTAACACCCTAAATTTTCGAAAAATTTCGCCATAACCTCCCCTGCACCGGGAGCAACGGGAAAATCCCGAAATTGCCATACAGGCCTTCTGATCTCAAAAAGAAAAAGCCAAGCGGCTCACAAAATCATCATCACCCAAACAAAACAGTAAATTATAGTAAATATGTACCTATTTGTCGGGCAAATAAATTTTATTCTCTGCTCTAGCCTCCTTGCTATGACCTGTTCAATGTAAGTACATGTATATGCAAGCAAATGTGACCAATTTTCAATACAATTCAATATTCGATTCAATTAGGCTAAATGTTTCAATATCATCAAACAAACAACCAAACAACACAAACATAAATCAATTAGTGAATTATCATTTCAAATTCATAATTTTGATACATATACAAAAATCATGTTTTGATGTCAATTCACAACAAATAATCTATCTATATAAGTTTTGGTTCTCACACCAGCCTAATGGAAATACACGAACATAAATATTGATGATGTGGCCACATCATCAGAATTATCCCCGGGTGTCTAGAATGTGATTCTATATCTATCCAGTATACTAAAACTTCAAATATACGTTCATGACGCGTATACGCGAAATCTTTATATACTCGATTGTCCATATTCAAAATAAATAAATATTCAAATATGTATAAAGCGATTTATATTTTCAAAACAAAATTGTTTTCATTTGAAAAATATACTCTTCATACTCGTTCTAGGATACTACTGATCCTATCTCTAACAACTCATTCTAATTGGATATTACTAATCCAATATCTGATGAATTCTTTCGTATGGTTCTAATGTGTCTTGTTCTCGAGCTCTGTAAACCAAAGCTCTGATACCACTGTAAGAACCCGTAACTTCCCCGTAAAGGAAAGAGCAGATACTTTGAGAACAACACATAAATGAACGCAAACAGAAGAACATTTCATTGTTATTACAACAATTCCCTCAGATACAAGAATATACAGAGTATAAATGAATAAAATACATTCAATGAACATTAGAGATTACAATAAATTATATAGCAGCAGAAAAATATACAAAACACAACTGAAAGTGATACACCGATACAGAGCTTTCCGAGCATCGCTCGAACTGTAAATATGGATCCTGTGAATATAAATCTGCAAAACCAAAACTACAAGCTGCCCGTGTGGAAAATAGGGGCACCCAGAGTTTAGGTTAAAACAATAAACTCCAGGTCAGTCATGTGACTGGTGTGAGAACTAAAACAGTTATTAATCTTTATTTTTGAAGTTAGGTAAATCAAGGGACCACGCCGTATAACACGGAACGGGTTTCCTCCCAAGAATACCAGTGCATAAAACAAACAGCGCAATGCTAAATAAAGAAAAATGAAGCTGTTATAAGACCCAGGTCCCATCACACAATGCAACGCAAGCCGGAGGATAGGGTTTTTACCTTATAACAACCAAAGCATGCTTGATACGTTAAAAACACATTATTTGATACGATAATAAGTGTATAGTGTCAAAACAATTTCAATCATAAATATCAATCATAGGCGGCATGAATGACCCATACCACTATGTCGCCATACTAGGTTCTACAAATAAAAACGAAACATCACGTATTGGAAATTAGATTCCATCATGAGTCGAGGCAAGGGGCAAGCTCCTCTCCGCGTTCGAGACACTCTAGCAAATGTCTCAGGACCCCACTTTGATCCTTGGAATCGGCTGGGCCGGTCCTCTCTTACTTTTGAGGATTAGTTATTCCAGAACACACGTTTCCCGGTCCTTATAGACCTATATCCGAGGCGCCTCGCATTCCAACAACCACACAGGTGAAAAGTATATAAATGTCAGGGCTGGTAGGTCACTGACACCACCCTAACTAGAAAGAAATGTCGTGCTCTCCCAGCGGTCCGTCTCCCGTTTTTGACTCATACCGAGGTGTGAGGCTCGCGAATTCACGTTATACACAAAGCTACGCCACACAGGCCATGCTTTGAACATCAACCACAAGACTCTGCTTTTCTACAGAAGCCCTGATCAATTGCCACTTACGTGTGCCACACTGGCAATTCACTCCATGCGACTGATGTCCATAGATATACAACCTCTGAGCTCGTACGTCTCAGAGAAGGGCGTTAAGCAAGAGAATAAATTCTCCGCCGCTAAACAGATGTATATTTAATAGAGATCAATCAACATAGAATAAAATCCAATGTCAGACACACAATCCATTTACAAGTTCGTTCTGGGTCTGAACGAAACCGGAGGCACTTTCCTCGCATATCCATCCATCTCTAAGTACGTCTGGACGATCACCAACTGTTTCCCTCATCTTGGGTGTACAACCCAATCGAGATCATCAGTAATCACCCAAACGATGTGATGACTTCTGGTCTTCAACCACCGTCTTCCTCTTCGACATCTCGTCGAATCGGTTATTCAGAATGGGCATAAACCCGGCCTTTCTGAATAACCCACGTATATGATAAACAAATGTTATACAAACACAACAAACGCCTCATTCCAATTCAGAATATTCTTTTATTCACAAAATCACATTCTTAGGGAAAGGTTCCCATTAATTTTATCCAAGATAAATGCTTTTAAATTTATTCTTTAATCTTCCTTTGGATATCATTTCAAACTAGTCGGGATTAGCGAACCACACCGAAGTAATTATTTATTTTATTTCCCAATCCCAACCTATTCATCCCATGGAGCAAAACTGGTACTACTCTATATCTAACACCACGGTGCTATCGGTAAAATTAATTACCATTTCACGTTCAAATCTAATTAAAGATTTAACTATCGCATTGGAGCAAAACTGGTGGTACTCCATTCTCGATCACCTTTCAGATTTGATAATTTAAATTATCAATTCACATTTCAATCTAATTAAAGATTGATTGAAATTCCACTTAGTTTTAATCTTCTCAAAAATCAACATCCTGCCTTTAACTGGATTAAAGAACCAATGTCATCTAAAACACGATTCACGACAAACCCAAATCATATTTGATATTAAATACAAGGCTCTGAATAGAAAATATATCGGCTTATATTCAATATCAAATCCTGAAACCAACAAATATCGTATTGGAAATAACGATATAAAATATATCTCTCAAATTCCCATAACAATATCTGTATAGTCACGAAATCCAACATCGAAATATTCCGAAGATAATTTCGATTCAACTCCAGTCCTATTCACGTATTGGGAATATTGATTATTTTTAAAATCACTTTCAAATTCAATTTATTTATTTCAAAAATAAATTGATTTTAATTCTAGTTCAAATCTAGTTCATTTCGATAAAAATCTATTTTTATCTTTTTAAATGTGGAATTCTTCAGCCCAATTTTTCCCAAATCATTTCTTATGATTTTACACAAATTATAGATATTTTTAATAATTTTATCAAGGCCTGTGCAGTCGATTTCCATCAACGATCATCGAACTGCACTTACATCGACCTTTTACAAATTTGATTTGGACATAATTCCAAATCCAACCGTTAGATTTCAAATTTCTAATATTCATTGGAAAGCTCTTTTCGATACGAACCCAACGGTTCCGGTTTTAGGAGAATCCGACGGTCGGATCTCCCGCAACGTCAATTCGAAGTCAATGCTCGAAATTCACGAACTGCCGCGGCACAGCGCGTTCTATTCAGGCCATTATATATATTATATATATATATATTATATATATTTCGTCGATTTCCTTCTTAAAACGTATTTTATAAATCGTTTTAAATTCGTTTTCAAAACCATTTCAACTTTTTTTCAAATTCAAATCAAAATTGAATTTTTCCTTATAAATTCGATTTAAATTCATTTCAAATTGATTTCAATTCAAATCGATTTTTAATTCAATTTCAATTCGTTTTCAATTTCATTCAATCTCAATTCGAATTCATTTCTACTCACTTTCAATTCGGATTCATTTCTATTCACTTTCAATTCGAATTCATTTCTATGCACTTTCAATTCGAATTCTAATTCTTTTCAAAATATCATATTTTGAAATCACTTTCGATATTCATTATAAAATGAATAAAATCGATATAAATATCGTTCACATCAAAATGGCGTCAATCTAATCAACACGGCTTTATATATTTCAATAAATTCGTTATTTTATTCAACAAATGAATATATATATTCCATTCAACACATGAATCTATATTTCTTTCAACATACGACTAATCTCAACACATGAGTACTGTCAACACACGACTATTTTTGTTATGTAAAATATTTTATAAAACTATGGTATCTATCGTTTGATTTTTAATTAGACTCCTACTGGGAAGTAGTTCTAATTTTAAATATGATAAAGATGTAAATTTTATTATTTAAAATATTTTACTCAACACATGAATCATTTCAACACATGAATATCGTCAACACATGACTATTTTTATATTCAACACATGAATTTTCTTTTATAATATTAATTATTTCCCCGATTGGAACGAGGCCCAATTAATTACCATATAACGTTAATTATATGGATTCCATACAAACATGTATATAATAGCAACGATAAAGAATCAACCATCATCCAAGGTGCACTACACAATTGCATAAGCATCAAATATAAATAATCAACGCTTACACAGCCCGTCGACCAATCGATCGACATACAATTAAATAATTGGGATTAGTGTACCCAAATATCATCCCAACACCCGTGTGGAGTTTTAAATCAACAAACACAGATTTTTATTTGTGCAGTTGGGCGATGTGTAAAATTTATCGACCCAATCAATATTAGTCAAATCAGTGTATATAAACAAATCAGCCGATTTGTTTATAAATATTTATTTACTCACATTCACGTTAAAAATTATATTTTCAATGATAATTAATTTATTTCAACCATCCACATTTTATTATCGATTTCACATCAACATCACAAACAAATTTCACAACACATCCATTAAACAAACAAGCCATCCATGGTCTGTGGATGACGGGTGTCGGGTGCTGCTAAGCACCGTCTGCATCCTAGTGTATATATATATATATATATATATATATATATAAGTAGAAAAGAAATTTAGAGTGAGAAGTTCTCACCAATAGCTATCCTAATTCCACGGCACTTCCTATGTAGAACATCTTCACCGTGCTCGCCTTTCATCACTTTCGTTGCCCGTAGCCACTACATATATAAAAATCATATTTTTATATTGTTGCTATGTATATAAAAATTATATTTTTATACTACTACTACATAGATAAAAATTCTATTTTTACACCGCTACTATATAGATAAAAATTCTATTTTTATACCGCTACTATATAGATAAAAATTCTATTTTTACATCGCTACTATATAGATAAAAATTCTATTTTTACATCGCTACTATATAGATAAAAATTATATTTTCACATCGGTGTTCATATAATAAAGATTATATTTTTATCACGCCATTCTTTATATAAAGACTTCGCCTTTTCAAATATAAAGATTTCGCCTTTTCAAATATAAAGATTTTATTTTTATTTCTTTAACCTATATATAAAAATTCAATTTTTTTATCACTTTAATCCACATATAAAAATTCACGCTTTTTTTACTTCACGAATAAATATCAAAATCCAAGCTTTTTACTTCACGGATAAATATCAAAATCCAAGCTTTTTACTTCATAAAAATCTCTACTTGCGTATGTAATTTTATATACATAAGAAATCGGACTTTTATTTGCTATTTACTATTAAATAAAACAAAATAAAATCAAAATATATACACTTACAGTCTTTGTTTCCTTCAGCGAAAAGGGGGGGGGGTTCGAACTGGTGCAAGAGGAGGGCGGAAGGGGGTGGACTGGCGGCGTCGGGGTCTGGGAGTGGGGCAGGTGGCGCTTGCGGTGGCCGCTGGTGGTTTGAGGGGGCTAGGGGGGGCGCGGTGGACTTCAGGAAGGAGAGGAGAACGAGGAGCAGAAGAGGGTGGTTGGGTTCGAAGCGGAGGAGGGCGGTGGTCCTCCTAGCAGGCGGCGCCTGAGGTGCGGCGGCCTTGCTGGCCGTGGCGGCGGCGATTCCCGATCCTCCATTTGTTTCTTTTTTTTATTATGAATTGAATTGAACGAAAGGGGGGCAGAGAGAAAGTAAGGTGGAGGAGAGAGGTTTTATTTTATTTTTTTATTATTTTAATTTCAAAAAGTTGACTTTTACATACGACCTCTAAACGAGGCCCACCGCTTGTCGTCCATAGCTAATTACCCCCATTTCGAACACAATGGGATATGTATCGTAGGATGATTCGATCGTTACAATCAGTTTTCGTCAAAATCAACATATAACTCTATATATTGAATTTGAACGCGCATTTCAATTTACCGGGGTCACATACGAACTCTACAAATTGCAGAAAAATATTTTCTAGCTTCGTATTGACGATACGGTCCTAACAAAACTAATTTCGTTGAATTCTGAGACCGTTGGAAAAATGGCCATTTTCCAGTCGATTAAAATCAACTGAAACTGGTCAAACGCGTTTTCCTTTGCCACGCTCCCATATTGATTTGAAAAATTATGAAATTTGAAACCTAGCAATAATTTGACATCTCGGACCCAACAAAAGTGGTTTCGTCGAAATCCGAGGTCGTTTATAAAATTCCATTTTTAAGGGCCTGAATTCCACATCGACTATTCAGAATTTTCATTTGGACATATCTTTTGATCCCCGCTATGAAATTTCAATTTTTCGGATTCGTTGGAAAGATATTCTCAAATAGGTTCCATTATTTTTGGTTTCACTAAAATCCGGTTTATTTTGCACCCGGTACATTCAATTGAAGTTTTAAATCGAATTATCGAACTACCGCGCCATTTTCAATTCTATTTATAATTATATATAATTATTTATATTCTAACGACGACGTATATAATATATACGTTCGAATTCCATTCAAAATAAATTTATCATCGATATTTTTCAAAATAATCTATTTTAAATGTTCAAACTTCGCTAAAATTGCCAAAATAAAAATTTTAAATTGGCCCAGATTTTCGGGTTGTTATAGTACAATTCCTTTATGGAGGAATTCAAATATGTTGAAAAAAAATGATTTTTATTTTTATTTTTATCAAGGACTTAAAAAACAGCCGGTAGTTTCCAAGATATAAAGTTTTTGTTAATCTTTAAATGTGTTTAGGACACTATTGGTTTTCCAGAAACAAAAAGAAAAACTTCTTTAATAAATTTATTACCAAAAAGTCACTTTTCCCAAAGAACTCAAAACTTTTTTCTACAAAAATTCTAATGTTCCTTATAAAATTTAAAATTATAAACCAAAATGATTCAAATTTTTTTAAAATGGAAATAAATGATATGTAGAAAATATTAAAATTTAGTATAGATTTATGGTTTTGATGTAAAAAACTGAAATCTTGGGGTTGACTGGAACATCAAATATACCAGAATGTTGGAAACCTTAAAATTCAAGTGCGACCCTCCTCGTCAAATTAGACCATCACTTGACATATATGTTGGCATCGAATCATAGGTCAAATTAAACCTTACTCCACACTTGATCAATATTGTTAAATAATTTTTTTGTTAAATTGCTATAATTTGTAGTCCCACATCACATAATATTTGAGTTGATAATAGCATTAAATACCACATCATACATTTTCTGTTGGGCAGTGAGGAAGATGCATTTGTGAGATTGGTTTCACACATGGTTGTCTGTAAACTGATGACGATGCATTTGAGTTGATAATAGCATTAAACCCCATACCTGATCGTTATAATATTCGCTGTTGGGCATCGAATCATGGGTCAAATTGATCTTTTACTCCACACTTGATCCTTATGATTATTTAATTATTTTGTTAAATGGATAACTCGCTTTCTATAATTCAAACTTTGTTAAAGAAACTGAATAAAGTAAACAGTCAATATCATACAGTTCCTTTTTGGAGGAATTCAAATGTGTTTAAAAAAAAGATTTTTTTTTCTCATCAAAGACTTGAAAAGACAACAGGTAGTTTCCAAAATATTCATTTTTTGTTAATCTTTAAATGTGTTTAGAATACTACTTGTTTCGAAAAACAAAAAATCTTCTTTAATAAATTTATTTCCAAAAATTCACTTCCCAAAGAACTCAAACTTTTTTCTACAAAGATTCTAATGTTCCCCATAAAATTTAAAATTATAAACCGAAAGGATTCAAAATCATGGGTCAAATTCAGCCTTCACTACACACTTGATCCTTACGGTTATTTAACTATTTTGTTAAACGGATATAATTTGTAGTCCCACATCATATAATATTTGAGTTGATAACATCATAAAATACCGCATCAGACATTTGATGTTGGGGGATGAGGAAGATGCATTTGTGAGATTGGTTTCACACATGGTTGTTTGTAAACTGATGATGATGATGCACTCCTGAGCTCAATTTTATTTTATTTCAAAATTTTAAACCCCATACTTGGTCGTTATAATATTCGCTGCAGTGCATCGAATCATGTGTCAAATTCAGTCTTTACTCCACACTTGAACCTTACTGTTATTTAACTATTTTGTTAAATAGATAACTCGCTTTCTGTAACTCAAACTTTGTCAAAAAAGCTGAATAAAGTAAACAGTCAATATCGTACAGTTCCTTTTTGGAGAAATTCAAACATGTTTAAAAAATTGATTTTTTTTTTCTCTTCAAAGACTTAAAAAGACAGCAGGCAGTTTCCAAAATATTCGGTTTTTGCTCATCTTTAAATGTGTTTAGAACACTACTTGTTTTCCAAAAACAAAAAATCTTCTTTAAAAAATTTATTTCCAAAAATTCACTTTTCCCAAAGAGCTCAGACTTTTTTCTACAAAGATTCTAATGTTCCCCATAAAATTTAAAATTATAAACCAAAAGGATTCAAAGTTTTCAAAAATAAAAATAAATGGTATGTAAAAAATATTAAAATTCAATACAGATTTATGGTTTTGATGAAAAATATTGAAATCTTGGGGTTAAATAGACATCAAACATACCAGAATGTTGGAAACTGTAAAATTCAAGTGCATACCTACTCTTCCAACAAGACCATCACTTGACATATATGTTAGCACCATATCATGACAAAGCACTCCTGAGATAATTTTTATTTTATTTTCAAATTTTTAGACCCCGCACTTGATCGTTATAATATTTGTTGTTGGGCATCAAATCATGGGTCAAATTCAGCCTTTACCCCACACTTGATCGTTATGGTTATTCAACTATTTTGTTAAATGGATATAATTTGTAGTCCCACATCACATAATATTTGAGTTGATAACAACATAAAATACCGCATCAGACACTTGATGCTGGGCGATGAGGAAGATGCATTTGTGAGATTGGTTTCACACATGGTTGTCTGTAAACTGATGACGATGCACTCCTGAGCTCAATTTTATTTTATTTCAAAATTTTAAACCCCATACTTGATCGTTATAATATTCGCTGCAGGGCATCGAATAATGTGTCAAATTCAGTCTTTACTACACACTTGATCCTTACTGTTATTTAACTATTTTGTTAAATGGATAACTCGCTTTCTGTAACTCAAACTTTGTCAAAAAAACTGAATAAAGTAAACAGTCAATATCGTACAGTTCCTTTTTGGAGGACTTCAAACATGTTTAAAAAATTGATCTTTTTTTTCCTCTTCAAAGACTTAAAAAGACAGCAGGTAGTTTCCAAAATAGTCGGTTTTTGTTAATCTTTAAATGTGTTTAGAACACTACTTGTTTTCCAAAAACAAAAAATCTTCTTTAATAAATTTATTTCCAAAAATTCACTTTTCCCAAAGAAATCAAACATTTTTCTATAAAGATTCTAATGTTCCCCATAAAATTTAAAATTATAAACCAAAAGGATTCAAAGTTTTCAAAAATAAAAATAAATGATATGTAAAAAATATTAAAATTCAATACAGATTTATGGTTTTGATGAAAAATATTGAAATCTTGGGGTTAAATAGACATCAAACGTACATACTAGAATGTTGGAAACTGTCAAATTCAAGTGCATACCTACTCTTCAAACAAGACCATCACTTGACATATATGTTAGCACCAAACCATGACAAAGCACTCCTGAGATCATTTTTATTTATTTTAAATTTTTAAACCCCACACTTGATCATTATTATATTTGTTGGGCATCGAATCATGGGTCAAATTCAGCCTTTACCCCACACTTGATCGTTATGGTTATTCAACTATTTTGTTAAATGGATATAATTTGTAGTCCCACATCACATAATATTTGAGTTGATAACAGCATAAAATACCGCATCAGAAATTTGATGTTGGGCGATGAGGAAGATGCATTTGTGAGATTGGTTTCACACATGGTTTTTTGTAAACTGATGATGATGCACTCCTGAGCTCATTTTTGTTTATTTCCAAATTTTTATACAGCCTAAAATACCGCCTCAGACATTTGATGTTGGGTAGCAAGGAAGATGCATTTTGATGTTAGAAGTAGTGTCCATGATTCTACATTTAGGCTTGTTTAACTCTTTGCTTTCTGTTTTTGCTGCAAGCATCTTTTGTAGCCTATATAATAGACAGTTAGTCTAATGAATTAAACGACAGTATTATATCTACATCTCTATTTTTTTTTTCTCTTTCGAGGTCACCGTTCAGTAAGGATGTTGTAGTGTGGGTTGGTTTCCTACACAGTCGTCTGAATTTTGAATGCAGATCTGCTTTTCTTTTCTTTTACTGCAATTTTTTCTTCCTCTTTTCTTCCCTACCAGGCTTAAATGGTTTTATATGGTGTTAAGAAGCGCATCAAACATTCTGCTTTGTTCACTTTATGACTTAAACATTTACGTCTAAATACTTTGTAGATGACGTGAAGGAGTATGGTATTGGACTATCTGCTGATGCATTGGAACCAGAACAAGATGAGATCATGAGGCAATGCTTCAGGCTTTGCAGTATAATCAGGATCACGTCATCACTGTTGTTTATGATGAAATCACAGTCGCAGACCACTCTTATGCTGGGATTTATGAATCGGGTTCTAGTATGATGGCGCAAATGCTGTAAAGTTGAACGTGGAATATGCTAAAACAAAGACAGACTGGTACCTATTTCTTTTGAGCTTCTGGGAAGATGATGATGGTCACAATTTAGAAATTTTCTAAGACTGGTTAATTTCCTGCTTTAATTCCCTTTTGCTTTCACTGTGTATTTGAAACCTACTTTAATTCCCTTTGATCACAATATGCTGAAACCGTTTGATGTGTTCTTCAAGTAAGTGACAAGGTATTTACTGTTTGTTACTATATTGTGGTCTACTCTTCACAGACCACGTCTACAGTTTATATATCAGGTGCTTTTGTTGTTTAATTGATGGATAGTCAAATATATGTTACATCCAACGGTTACATTCTGTATCTAAGAACTGGTGCATAGAACATACACTGTATACAGTCAAATTTATCTTCAAGTACAAATGGACATCAAAGTTGGTGGAAGCTCTAAACAGATCGACACAGGTGATAAAAAACAGTCAATCGGATAATTTCTCAATCCAAGCAAATCAATCACAATAGTTGATGGATTTGTAGTCGTTCAGTTAATGTATTATTAATATACATCCACTTTGAATGGAGCTTCTATTAATGTCTTAAAGAGATTTTATAGTCGGCCATGTTTGTATGTCGAAGAATTTCCCACAGCAACCAATCAGTTGACCACCATGTTTGTATACACATGGACATCATAGTTGCAGATCCGATCAGTATGCTGTCAAATTTATCTTCAAATACACATGGACATCAAAGTTGGCCGCCATGTTTGTATACAGTTCGAGCTTATTGATACAGTACAACTGTACAAGCAATGCAAACTCAATTGTATTTCCATATATATATATAGCAACTTCCTAAATAGCGTTGGTTGGATTACATGGGAAGTATACACTATTTCAAATGCTATGTGTTCTTTTCACTCTTTTATGTCTACCATGTAAACAAATCAGGTTCTAGTGTTTTATCTTGTTGCCTTTGTAACTTCTATGGTTTTCTAGTCAGTTTGATATTAATAAGAGAGGATTGCTAACCATAAATCGGTGAAAAGTCAAGACAATATTCAGCATTTTGTTACTAGTCACTTGACATATACGATCAGCGTTGAATTATGGGTCAAATTCAACCTTACTTCATCATATGATCATCATGGTTATTCCACTATTTTGATCAATAGATGTAACATACAGTCTCAAAGCATATAATATTTGAGTTGATAATGGTATAAAAAATAACATCAGAAATTTATTATTGGGTAGCAAGGAAAATAACATCAGAAATAACATCAGCTTTTTGATGAAAATAATTGAAACCTTGCGAATAAAACAGAAAATTAATTTTTAGGTTAAAATAAAACCATTATGAGAGAACCCTTGTATTCCAAAAAAAGGTCACTAAAAAGGTAAAAAAATGTAAATCAAATTTAATGGGATACATGATTGGGTAGAAGAAATCAAACATTACCATCATAGTATCGTCTCCATGCTCTGCCTCTGCTGAATAAATTTGTATCTAAATAATCTATAGGTCGTAGCCAATTCATATCCCTTTTGTGTAAACATGATGATGGCTTTAATTACCAAAGAAGCTCCTGCATCATATATAAAGCCGATGCTCACGCAGTACTTTGCGCTTCAAACGAGATCAAAGCTGAGGTTACTATATTGTCCCACGCCATTGGTTTATTGTTTTATTTCTTATACAAATAATTTTACCAGATGCTAACCTTAGAATGAGGAGGAAGTTTCAAGTGTGGGTTGGTTTCTCACACAGTCACCTGCGTTGTGATGACAAATGCATCTGCTGAGCTCATTTTTATCACACTGTGTGTTATTGATTGGGCATACTGTTGTGATTGCTGTAAACGTAAATGTTTTAGCCCATTCCTGAATTTGAATCCAATCATCGATCAATAATGGCGAAATACATTCATCAGCCCATCATTAACAATGGGCTGATGAATGCATCCATCCACATATCATTTATGCTAATTTATTAAAAAATCTATTACTTATGTGGCATCTCCAACCCTTCACAATATAATTCTGTGTGACATCAAAAGTTAGACAATGTAAAACTAATTTATTAAAAAATCTATTACCTATGACAACAAAATTGTTTTAGTTGCTTCAATGCAAACATGTTAAAATGTTGATAATTGTATGTGTTATAAAACTAGTGGTGATTAATCTTTAACATTCTCAAATACAATGTCTAAAATTAGAGATTTCATTTCACAATGTCTAACAAAAAATTAACACATCATATTACACATACCATTAACATTTGCATTGAAGATTAGAAAATGAATAAAATTGTTAATTATCTATGTCATTTGATTTAACATGTGCATTGGAGATGCTCTTGCTGTTTTGATTGTTGTAGACGTAAAGTTGGAAATGCAAAAGTAAGAGGGTTGGATGGTTATTTTTCCTGAGCTTTGGGATACGATGATTGCTATTGGATGATGCTAAGACTGCTGAATCTTCTTTCCTCGGCCTTTCTTTTTTTGGGTTCATTACGTTATCATATTATTTTACATTTACATGAGTTTCCCTCTTTTAAATACCTAATACTTGTTCTTTCTCTAATGCCTATCCGCTTTAAGCCAAAATTAAATATATTTTTACATAGAATTATTACATGTCAATTTGAAATATGTATATCTGCTCATAATAGGCGGTGTGAACTGAGAAGAAACACATATTGGTATCCATAAGCAAGGGTGGAGCCATTCATGCCCCAGCTAGGACCACTGCCGTAGGTCAAAATCCCCTAAGAAGGCAAAAAATCTGCAAATCTTGCCATCTACCCTAACTTAATCCAAACTTCTGCCCCAGCTGAAGGCAAACAAGCGCAATTTGGACAAAAATATCAGATGCAGCTCAATTTGGCCTAGCTAAGCTCAGAAGTTAGCTCCGCCACTGTCCATAGGAGGAAGAGAGAAATTTTCTGGGATACCATGAATGAACTCGGTGGAATGGAAAACCTTCTCCTCTTCTTTTTCAGTTTGTTTAATATAATCTGAATTGGATAGGTTGGTGGTAGTCAATAGTTGTACTTAGATTTGTAAGAATTTAGTGTTTCATTAAAGTGTCGTTTGATGTAAAATGGACTTTCGAGATTTTAAATATCCTTAGGAATGGTAGTCAAGGAGACAACACTTGATTGGAATAGAAGAAATTTTTAATGTTACATGTTACTAGTCTCGTGTATTTATCAAGGTTCGAAAACTCGGTTTCGGTCATTTAATATTTTACTTGTTTCGGTCAATTTTGACGGTTTCGGTTTTTGTTTCGGTTTCGGTCCAAAAATCAAACTTTTATACATTTGTATTCATATTAGTTCCTAGATATAAATTCAAAGCCAAAGCCCACACTAATCCAAGCCATTCCCAGAATAAATTGAAATACGCTTAGCAGCCGAAAACCCAACCCTCAGAAACCAAAAGGTTGAACTAAAACAGCAAATAAAAGCAAAAACCTAAAAAATGAAGAAGGAAAGGAAGGGGTAATAATACCCTCAGAAACAAAAAAATAACGCAGTAAAAAAGAAAGAAAAAGCAAACAAAAAGGCTGAACTCGAAAGGAAGAGGGGGGAAATCACCTGCGGCGGCAATCGGATTCCTCTTGCGATGACCAAATCCAAATAAATACCCGCAGCTTGAAAATAGGGTTAGTTCTTATTTTGCTTTTCGATTATTGATTTCGCATGCCATCTATTGTCGTACTTCTATTCTCCTTCTGATTTCACAATCACGAATTTTTCTGATTGTTTGATGGGACAAGATTTTACTCTAATCTCGTCCCGTCGCCGACTAGAACCGGTACGAGTTCACCGATATCTCGTGGTTCCGTCCGGAACCCCCAACCGTGGTGTGTGTGTGTGTATATATATATGTGTGTGTGTCTCTCTCTCTCTCTCTATATATATATATATATATATATATATATATATATAACAGGGTAAATTTTTATCCAAATAGCTACAAGAATCCGCAAATACAACGAAATAACTAACTACAAGTTGACAACATTCAGTTCACAAACTCTCTTTCCAAATTTAGGGTTCTCCAATCGTCGGGGTCATGGCGGATGCAAGCGCCCTCTTTGAATATCTTCACTCCTTGCTGTCCAGCTTCACATCTCCAGTGCTTGTAAGTCTCGTCTCCTTAAGTTCGTAAGCATTCTTCTCGGAATTCTTCGTATTTGAATTTCTATCTCAGTTGATTTGTTCAGATAAAGCTAACACGTTCTTCTTTGTGCCAATGAAAGCCCTGTCATTCCTCTCACGTCAGATGCAATGGATGACGTTGCTATGTCAATTCTGAGCAATTCCTAAATTGTGTGCGCCATATTACTCCTCGTGTTTAGCTATTCAATTTCTTCTTTCAAATTATGTACATTATCAATTCATAGAATTTTAATTTTTATATAGACCATGTATGTTTCATGTAAGAAAACTTGAAAAAGGATGATCAAGAGACTCTTTAGCTGTGTTGTAGAAAACACAATTAGTTCCCAGAATTACTCCCCATTTGTTATTTGTCCCCGGTCGGAAGTCATGTTGAATTACTACATAAGTTGTGTGTGAAAATTTAGGAGTAACAAACAGTGGCGAATCCAACATTTGTTCCCAGGTAGGGCAAAAATTTTAAGAATTTTGTCTCATACCATCGAAAAAATTTGAATCCTACTCTTTATATACCAGCCTATGTTTCAACATTGCAAATCAATCAAATCAGTGAGACCGGTAGCCATTGTTGGTTGGTGTTGGCTGGTTTCAGGCCCAGATAGGGCATTTTAGTTGTTCTCAGGTAGGGCGATCAACTGAAATGTGTAAAATTTTGCCACGCTTCCAAATTTCCAGCTGGGGCGGTGGCCCTTGCTGGCTACCATGTAGATCTGCCTCTGGTAACAAAACTACTTCTGTTAAAATTATGACATGTCACCTTTTCTTTTCTTTTCTTCCGAAGCGTTTTTGGAACAAAGTTACATTTTTTCCATTTTTCCAGCACCAGGCATCTTCAGTAAAGTCAGCGTATGAGGATTCTTTGTACTTCATGTTTGAAATTTCTCATCACTAGCTGGTTATCACAAAACCAATTTTTATTAGCTATGTTACCGTCAACATTAATTTAGGTCTAATAACTTTCCCATTCAAGTAATTCAATTAAACTTTTCCCATTTCACCATTGGTCTTTCCATAAATTGGTGTTTCTCCCAACAAAAGTTTTTTTTATAAATAAGTGGTTGAAGTTCTTTTTTATATTTCAGGATGTTTTTCTATGTTACAGAAGCATTATTGTCTATATGTAAACACCAAAAGTTGTCCTTTACATATCAGACCCTCATCCATTTGACCTAGATGTTATTAGATGTAAGCACATTCCACGTAAGTTTAATTGGTTAGGCTTTATTAAGCTCAAAAAAATTTCTTAAACTAGCATCCCCTCCTTCTCTTGGTTTGCGGAGATCATCATAACTAATCTTGTGCATAACCCCCCTCCATATAAAATTTGCACATGCAACATTGATTTTTGAGATGAAGTAGTCTGGGTCTGAAATGTTTGTAACCAGAATTTCACCATTGAAGTCATAGCAATATGAACTAACTCAATCCTTTCGGAAAATCGTAGCAATCTAGATCTCTACCCTTGAAGCATGTCCTTTATTTTTCCATCAGCTTGCCACGTTCTTTGTCTGTAATTATGTTACTAAAGAGAGGAACTCCCAAGTATTTCACTGGTAGATTCCCTTCTGTAACTCTAAGCCTCTACATGTACTATCTTAATTTTTGCAAAACATACTAAAGTAGCATTTGGTTTTTAATTCATTTAGTTTCAGACTAGCTAGCCTTTCCAATTCACCTAAAATCCCCTTTATCATGTAGTCCACAACCCTAACATGTGCTTTAGTAACAATCAATAGATCAACATATGTTAGGTGAGTAATCTTTGGATCAATGTTATACACTGAACATATCAAGTTGTTGTGACAAGCTAACTCCATTTGAAGTGAAGACCATTCCATTGCAATGACAAATAAATATGGTTGGAGAGGGTCTCCTTGCCTGATTTCTCTGTTTCTATGAATAAAATCCTTGGGTACACCATTAATAATGACCAAAAAATGGGGTATTTAAACAAAACTCAATTAACTTGATCAACTTATCGGGGACACCCTTGTGTAACAACATATGTATAATGAACTACCTGTTAACTCTATCATAAGCTTTGTGCAAATTTATCTTCAAACAAGTTCTATCACCACTTTTCTTATTGAATCCTCTGACTAATTCATGCACCATTAAAGAATTTTCAAAAATGAATCTTCCTTTAATAGAAGCACTTTGGCATTGTATTTCTTGAGATGTGAGACTAATGGTAAGTTCAATATATAGCTACTCCTAATATAGTGCAGTTCATACTTAGCAATACATATGATCCAACTCACATGTTAGCTGATTATGTATTGGTGGACACTTAAGCATGAATATACGTAATATTGCATATTTTGTAATTTACCAGTGTGTAATTCGTAATTGCACATGGTGACATTCTAAAAAATAAGCCAATTCATTTGTAGATTATAATTATGAACAATATTAGCTTTTTTTTACTTATTTAATATTCAAATGAATCAATTTTAGTTGAAATATTAAATAAAATTTGAATATGTGACTTGATACTTTGTAATTATAATGTTGAGATTTGATTGATAATTGGAACTTTTATGTTTTATTAATAGTTGATTAGTTTGTAACATGAAAAAAATAAATGGAAGTACTGATGATGATAAGCAAAATAGTTAAGAATATTAAAATTGTTGATAGCTTAATTTGAAACAATAGGTAATAGATGACATGAATATCATTTTAAACTAGTTTGATTGAGAATTTAAAATTATGTGTGCTTGAATGTTAAATAAAAATAGAAAACCGAGAAGAACGGATTAACTATTCATTTACTATCATTTAGTAGATAGTTAAATATGATAAATAGTGAGGGATAAAAATATAAATGAAACAACTTTTATGTGATTCGAACTTTTGAATTTTATCCTTAACCCATCTACATTTATATGGAAATATAAAAAATATTGAATTATTGAGTCACATCGTCGGGGGATGTGGTTAAGCTATTATTATGTTATCGTTGTGTAATAAATTTTGTATTCAAGCATTTACAAGATTGTTGTGTGACTAATTATATGTTATTCTCTCATTTTACTCTAGAAAATTAATTTTGTTTTTTACTATTCTTTTTGTGCATATTTGCATTTTGTTTATATTGTTTTATGCTCAGAAATTAATGGAAATGGAGACATAAGAATACTATTGATAGATTATTACTTAGATCGAGCTAATCGAGACTCAAAATGAACCAATGATGAATATTAAAACTTTATAGCAAACCATTTGTGAAAAAAATGTGTTATTTAATACAATATTCATTTTGGTGGATAAATTAACTTCTATTAAAAAACAAAGAACTTAAAAATTTTGAAAATAATTGAAGCTTTTTCTTTTAAAATATATCAAACTTTTGCAAAATAAATTTTCCATTTTCAGAATAATCAGTATTTCTTCAAAAATAATAAATAAACTAAGTTTGAATCTATCCTCACATGGTGTCCACGAACATAATAAATGTTTTTATTTAGAAGGTAGATTTCCAATTTTAATATTTTTTAATTTCAAAATTTTGAACTTACGATTTGAGTTTTATATGGTTGAAATTTTGTAATGTATGAAATTTATAATATTTTGGTTATTCCTCAATGTTAAGCTTTAAGCTTAAATATTTAGCTACAAAATATTATACTTTTTGATAGTCTTATTTCCCTAAGCTGATTTTTCTTAAGTTTGTTTTTTCAATTTACTTTGAAATTTATGATTTATATGTTTTAAATTTCTAAAAATTTAGCCCTCATTTGGCTTGCTTTTTAGTTTTGTGTTTTCATCAAAACAGTGTGTCTGTTGCATGTATTGTTGGAAAACAAACAGTTTTAAAAAAATGAAATTAACATGTAAAAAATGAAACAATTTTATTTTGTTTTTCATGTTTTTGGAGACAATAATGGTAAAAAAAGAAGCCAACCCTCATTGTCCATTGATCGTCGTGATGGCTAAGAATTGTGCATCTTGTTATGATATTTCTTGGTATTTCCTTGTGCAAGTTGAAAACACAAAATCCAAAATGCAAAACAAAACCTGATGGGCCCTTATATTTTGTATTACAAATTTTATATGTCATAAAATGTGGTTTGTTCGAATGGATTCCTGCATCATAAACATTTTAATGAATAAAATCATTAATGTAGATGATAGAAAACATCTTTATTAATTAAAGCTTTAAAATGATTAAATTGCTTTTATTATTCTAGTAATACATGAAACATTTATATTTCTTCTATGGAAACAAGGCTTTGTTGAACAAAATAACCTATATATAAAAAATAGTTACCAGACATTCATATAACACAAAACGTGATAACATATGTCAAGAATAAGGATAAAAGTTTTGTATGAGTGCCTAACGTCCGAGTTGGTCCAAAGTTGTAAATCGCTTTGATCTTGTTCGTATGATTATCATCTATAACACGAGTTAGGACAAGAAAAAATGTTCAAAAATATATTAGTTTGATATTTTTCGATGGTTTTCTGTTGTTCATACACTGTTTGTTAAATTTGGTGATACAAAATCAAAAATTGATTGGAACAAATTTGCAAAGAATGGAAAGTAAATATTATTATAATGAGAATGCATTGATTGCATTTGATGAGATGGTAGAGAAATAAATGAAGGTATTAATTTCTTCCATCTATGCTAAAGAAACGGATTCCTTTACTTTCTATCTTTGCACATTTGTTGCTATGGTAATTTTCCTCCATTATATTATTACCATATGTTGGTTGGTAATGTAATTGATGACTCACATGGATTTGCACTGGCTATATATTGAGGGGTAGACTTTAGTGTAAACCCATCCTGGCATGGAGCCAGTGATCCCCAATGGTGTCTCTTCTTATTAAGCCTGTTTGAGGTTTGGATATGTAAACTCTTATTTTGTAATCTCCTGTAATTCTCTCATGTGGAATAAAATCTCTCTCTTTTGGAATGGATGTACACTATCTTATGGAGGATAGTGGAACCAATATAAATATTGTGTCTCTTTGTTTCTCTGTTATAGTTATTTACTATTTGCTTGATGTAATAGAATAATTGCTATCTGATTAGATTGATGTTCAATTGGCAAATCTAGATCCTGCTTATTGCGCTTCCGCAATTGTGCAATTTTTTTGCATATCAGATTGGTATCAGAGCGAGGCGATTTGTTTTAAATTGTGCATCAATTATTTCTACAAAGGTTGGTAGGTTCAGTGGTGACTATGCTATTACTATTTTGGGAGAAAAGGAAGACTTTGGTAGAGGAGATTATGTTGAGAGAGAAGAATGTTCCAATCTGGGAACTTTGACGTGATATGGAGTTTACTGCGTTGAAGGGACCATTGGATTTGAAAACTTTTGATCATGTTTTAGACAAGGGTCTTCATATTGACGATGCTCGAGGGATCCAAGATGATTAGGAAAGGAGCTCAGGTCAAGTGATAGACGAGTGTCGAGACAGATATCATTGTGGTTTAGACAGGGGTCTTCACGTTGATGATGCTCGAGTGATCCGGGGTGATCGAGGAAGGAGCTCAGATCAAGTGTCAGATGGGTGTCGATGTTATTACAAGCACTTTTAGACCGTTGTTTTTGCGTGGTGCATTTCATGAGGAAGATGCATCTTTTGCAGGCGGTGGATGAAGTTTGTAATAACTAAGTGGCAGGAGAGAGATTTTTTGTGCGTACAGAGATTTGGATTTTGGCTCTGTATTTGAATTGGTGATTGAGAGAATTATTTTTGGCATTGGCGATTTTGAGATTACTTTGGTGTCTGCCTTCTTATTTTTTCTTTTCGATATTTGCAACATTTTGTTGGCGGGCGGGGACGTAGTCTGAGCTCACTAACATAGTGTGATGGGGGGTAGCTTTGCTGGAACCTAATAGGAAAATATTCATTTTTGGTTTCTATCTCATTGTGAGATTTTGATTGAATGTGGAGTTCTGTTGAAGAGTTTTTTGATGTGAAGAGAATTTGATTCGAGATGGGGTGTTGCAGATATATGATTTTGGATCAAGGTGGAGTGTTAAATTTGGTGATACAAAATCACAAATTGATTGGAACAAATTTGCAAAGAATGGAAAGTAAATATTTTTATAATGAGAATGCATTGATTGCATTTGATGAGATGGTAGAGAAATAAATGAAGGGATTAATTTCTTCCATCTATGCTAAAGAAATAGATTCATTTACTTTCTATCTTTGCACATTTGTTGCTGTGGTAATTTTCTTCCATTATATTATTACCATATGTTGGTTGGTAATGTAATTGATGACTCACATGGACTTGCACTGGCTATATATTGAGGGGTAGACTTTAGTGTAAGCCCATCCTAGCATGGAGCCAGTGATCCCCAATGGTGTCTCTTCTTATTAAGCCTATTTGAGGTTTGGATATGTAAACTCTTATTTTGTAATCCCTTGTAATTCTCTCATGTGAAATAAGATCTCTCTCTTTTGGAATGGACGTACAATATCTTATAGAGGATAGTGGAACCAGTATAAATATTGTGTCTCTCTGTTTCTCTATTATAGTTATTTACTATTTGCTTGATGTAATAGAATAATTGTTATCAGATTAGATTGATGTTCAATTGGCAAATCTAGATCATGCTTATTGCGCTTTCGCATTTGTGCAATTTTTTTGCATATCACTGTTCGTTCGTTGCGAGACTAGCAAGAGCAATACCTGCACTTAAATCTTGTCCAGTCAATGTTCTGCAGTTTCTCAACCCATGCGGACAATGTCCAAAATTAAATCTTGTTTGATTCATGTCCGTCAAATCTCTTATAGAACTGGCACGAACGCACATTTATTTGGTCACATCCAACCTGTTTACACACTTAGGTAACATTTTTAAGGGTGTGTTCATAAGCATTTTTGTTGATAAGTATCTTCTTCACATCTTGTGGTGCATCAAACAAGAAAGGAGGCTTCTCTTTAGTTTGAAGTAATATTTGGTAGTTCCATTCTCCTTTGGTCGTTTTTGAAACGTAATATCCTTTTCTTAATTCGTTTCCCAATTACCTGCAAACACAATCCTCTTTAGTCTACCATTCCACTTTCATTCCACTTTCAAATTCTTCTTTTTCATTCCTCTTTCACTTCATAAAAAATGCACAATAAGTTATTCATGTAGGTTTGACAACTACAACTATCACATTAAGTTATTTGTCATGTTTAATAAGATTAACACATAAACATTTCATTGCAAAATTAGTCTAAAAATTCGAATTACGCATAATTCAATGGTTATACATACACGTAAAGCATAAACTTTAAACTAAGCATAATATAAGACACATTATATTTCACATCCTCGAATGGAAAAATGATTTAATCTTACATATATTTAATAAGATATGTAAAATAATAATCATTAGATAAGTTAATTAGAGCAAACATTTCGAAAACGCATTAAATTTTGAAAAGTTCAAAAATGCACATGCAACAATTTTATTGAAACAAAACTTTTGTACATCTTGGCATTGATTATGGACAAATTAAGGATGTGACAGTTGGACCATTAACCTTTCATATGGTTAGCATATACTACGTTAATGATTATAGATTTTTGAAATCTTAGTAAAGCAGACCAACTGTACATGAGCCTGTACATGAGTTTTTGTATTGTGTGTTATAGTAAAATACGTAATTTGACAATTTAAGTTAGAGTTATAACTTTTACATAAATTGGATAAGATTTTTAATGTAACGACCCGCCTTTTAGATAGCTTTAAGTTGGTAATTAAACCAACTAAGACCGCTCGAAGCGATAGATTGTTATTAGCTTACGGGGTTCAAACAGAATCAAACATAGAAATTACACAATAAATAAACTACAATATCTCACGAATAATTTTATACAAAATATCAGAGTTTAGAAAATTTTATAGTGGAATTTAACTATATACATTTTTAAAATAAAACAATTTTTACAGATTTTCAATCTATAGAGCGCGCGATTTCCTGAGTCTCTAACTTTGATAGGTTGAAAATCTAAGTTGTAATACTCTGTTTGACCCGAGCGTTTCATGTAAAACATAAAACACTCGAGTCAGGATTAACTTTATTCAAGTAAATCAACTTCAATAAAATACTAAATATAATAGTTAATCCTAACATGAATACGAAGTTACTACATTCGAATATATGTTCAAATGACCCAAATAGTTGTGGTGCACATAATTTTTGGTCATTACATGTGCTCGAAAGTACAAGCAAAGCAAACCACATACACAAGTTTACTATAAGGCCAGCATGTGTTCAGGCTTAATCAAGACAAAGGATGGGTTCAATTTTTTCTTGTATATTCGTATGAAACAAAATAGAATACAAATTCTAAATATATCACATGTAATTAGGTTTGCACATCAAGGCTTGGACTTGCCTCAGGTAACCAGGGAATTAAAATGTTAAGATATGACAGGTCACGTGTATATGGCAAAGCATGGAAACAAATGCCAAGCAAACAACTCACAGTAAATGATGTATTAAACCTCACGTGGTAATCATGGCAGTTGCAAGATGCTAACAACAAGCAAGGGAAAGTGAAAAAAAGGCACACGCATACGAGTAAAATTTAAGCGGCAAAAATTTATCAACACAGGACAAAGAAATGACATAGCGGGGAACGAAATTACATATTTTAGTTTATACAAAGCAGTCAAATAATTACAGGTAGTGTAACGACCCGCATTCTACGCATCGGAGGATCGTAGAATATTTATTTCTTTTTCATGCGAGGTCGTATAGTCGTGTAACTTTGGGGAACGACTATTGGGGTCATTTCCCATGTTCATGATTTTTGCCAATTTTTAAATGACCATTTTGCCCCTAGCTGATCTTGTTTTAGCCATAACTTTTGATTGAAAAGGAGTTTTAACCTAAAACCACTTCCATTAGATCCGGATGATGGTTTACCTTTCCGTAAAGTGGTCACATTAGCCAAACGGACTTACCGTTTGAGAGATATGGCTGAATTAAGGTTTAAAGGGTGAAAAACAGCTTAACTGGGCCAAATAGGGTGATTAACAGTTAGGCCCATTGGGGGATTTCGGGATTAGGAGTTTAGAAGGACTGTTAGGGTTTATAGAACATCCTTTTCTCATTTTTCAGCCGCCACATATCATTCCTCTCAACCTAGCAATGGCCTCCACTTGCTAAAACACCCCCAAATCACCTTCTAATCACCATTTAATCAAGTTTTAGCCTAATCTACGTCAAATCAAGCCAAATCAACACCTAATCTAGGTTGGAGCTGCTGTGTAGTCTTGGGAACAACGCCAAACAGAGGATAATTTCAGATTTGGTATTTTATTATGGCTAAGGTGAGTGATTAGCACCTTTTTAACTAATTATGGCTAATTAGGATTGATTAGTGTTAATTAACGAATTTAAGTATGATTAAATTCTAGGAAAATATTTATAAATTTCGAAATATTGTTTTAGAGCTCTGTTAGAAGTTTGGGTTGATTTGGTTAAGTTTTGCTAATCCTATCATTAGATTTGCTTAAACATGATTAAGGGGAAAATATGGGTTTTGGGTATGTTTGATCCTTTTTGACATATCAAATTGTTGTTTTGGTGTTTGTGGTCAATTCTATATGTTGCTATAACTATATGGTATGCATTTATGATTGATTAGAATAGTCGAAAACGCCGTCGTATGGCATAAAACAGTCGCTGGAAAAGTTGCAGGAAATGTGCAGGGTTTCGGATCGGATCGAATCGGATATGGGGCTCGGATCGGATAGGAGAACCGGGCAAGGGATTTGATTCGGATCGGAACTTGACACTAGAGGAGGCTTGGCAAGAAGGAAGGCTACTTGCAAAGAGTTGGAGTTGGGTTGAGGATCGGATCGGGTCGGAATGGAACGTGGGATCGGATCGGAATGAGCAAGCTGGAGCAAGAGGGACGAACCGAACCGATGTGACGTGGAGGACCTCATATACCGAACCGAACTAGACTAAGACCAGGAGTGCCGAACCGAACTAATGTGACGTGGAGGACCTCATATATCGAACCGAACCAGATTGATGTCCAGGAACTGGAGCAAGCCGAACCGAACCGCATAAGGAAGCCGAACCGAACCGGATTGGGGCTGCGATTACGCGACGACTCTTTTGAAGACCAGCTCCAATTCGACCAAAACCCGAGATGCAAAGGAAGTCCAAATAGGAAGTAGAACCCAGGATCCAGATGGGAACCAAAGAGTTAACTTCATGAGTTGGGCTTTGCTGCGGGACGTGTGCTAAGGGGTTATCGATGTCCATAACTTTGATTCACCACCAAGAAGGATGTTAGGCTACGGATCAGTGCAGTGGGGTAGATGTTACTCCATGGGGCAGAGTGATCGTAGCATGACTATGAGCCAGTGTAGTGGAGTCGCCATGACTTCATGGGGCAGAGTGGACATAGCAAGGACTAGTGGCTATTGATCAGTGCAGTGGGGTTGCCATGACTCCATGGGGCAGAGTGATCATAGCAAGGAATAGGGTGATCAAAGTGGTGGATATCGTATGCTTTACGCACTGAGTGAGAGATGTGAGGATGGTTGCTATGATTGATTGTTTGTCATCACTATGTCATGCACACCCCCACCCCCGTATTCTTTACACCATATGTTAGTGGCACCCTAGAGTATTGTACAGTATGTAGTGCTAACTCTTTGGTTGCAGGTCCAGGTTTAGGTATGGTTTAGTATACATGTTATCATTCTGTTTTGATGCTTATCGCTCATACTAGACTTTTGTCTGACCCAGAGTTTTATGTCTCCTCTTATTACTCTGGGTACTCTTAAATGGGCAGACTAGAGACAAGTCAGGTGGTATGCACGAGTAGCTGTACCGGAGACGAGCAGGAGGCTTCCACGTATGATATATATATATATATAGATAGATATTCTCCCTGTGTCACTGTTGGTCACTACTCTGGGCATTAGTAGTGTACCTTTCCTTTCTTTTGCTTTAGAGACAGTTTTAAAGTTGTAATAATGATGAAGTGGAATATAAGCTGTATTTGGATTTTCCGCTGCTACGATGTTTAGTTTTCAGCTTATGCACTGTCTCACCTGTTTTATGTCAAGCATGTTATTATTATATTTTATTCCATGCGCTGTGAGACATTCTACATGTTCCTTTGGTAGTTCTAGCTTCAAATTCCATTCTTTTCCTTTCTTTGGCGACCGTCCCGTGCTGGTTGGACATTGACACAACGCACTTTCATTGAAATGTCGGCTGGTGTGGGGCGGGCCGTCACATTTGGTATCAGAGCTCTAGGTTGCGCAGTTAACCTAGGGAAAGACATCAGGGAGAGATAGTACGTATATGAGAGCGCGTATTTTTTATATTTTGGTTTTCAAAAGTTATATATATATATATAGTATATTTAAGGAAGAAGTCGCATTGCACTGGCACCACTGAAGAGATGGTTAATCATTTTCTCCTTACAGATTGAACGATGAGCCGATATACTAGGGGTACTGGTAGAGGAGCTAATAATGGGAATGCTCCTGATATGAGGACGATGTTCACTAACTTCATGAGAGAGATGCTTAGAAATGTTCAAGGAGCAGTTCCTAATTGATCGTCGCTAATCTATGAATTAGAAAAGCGCGACATTTGTAATAAATTCTGCAAGCATACAGGTGTGTAGCATACAGGTCGAACACAGGGAGGTGAATTAAATCAAATTATTTATCTAATCTCTTGGGCGAGTTAGACAAAAGTGGAGGTTGATTTTGCAAAACAAAATAAAAAGCGAAACTACAATTAAAAGATGCAATTAAATTTACTGCAGATTCGAATCTAATCGGATCTGTAATAAATTCAACGATTAAAGATAAAATAGAACAATGGAAACAAAATTGCAGAACAGAATTAAACGAACAGAAAATAAAAATTAGGATTACCGCTGAATCTAATCAGACGGTCAATCACTAATGAGAAGAAATGCAAAATACAAATAGTGTTCTACCGAATCTAATCATGTAGACAACACTAATTGCTAAGAAATAGAGAAAAATAAAAAGAAAAATGAGTTTTATTAATGAAGAAGAGAATAAAATGAGATATAGGATAGGATGGTGGCTACAATGCCATTACAAGGGTATATATAGGGTAGATAGCCAAACCCTAACCCTAATCCTAATGATAATTGGGCCTGGTCATTACATCACTAATTAGTTTACAATGAGAAACATAAATGGGCCTTAGATAAATAAAGCAAATTTGGGCCTTTTCTCTTTTCCTCTTGCTTCCTTGACACTTCTTCATTGATTTGTGATGTGCAAAGCCTTGTTATCAATCCTTTCCTTGTCCAACAGCAACTAGATGTGATATCTTCATCTACAATTCTTCAAAAATGCAAATACACAGCAAATTGAACACTATTTCTCTACATTTCTGGTTGCATGCGGGCTGGGTTGGAATATCTGTAAAAGTAACAAAACAATACCCAAGTAATATTTATTTATATACAAAAGATAAGATATAAGAGCATAAAGTAAACACATTTCTATGTCAATCAAATACCCCCACACTTATCTTTTACTCGTCCTCGAGTAAAAAGAAAATGGAAAACTAACTAGATAGGTCACACTTTCGTAGGAAACACGATTGCATTGAGCGCATGCAACAAGCCGTTAAACCTCTAGGTGTCCCTAGTAGGACGAGTGGTGTCTCGTGAGGGTTTTCAGCGGATACTACCCACAAAATCCAAATGCAGTATGCTATAATTCTAACGAAACTACATGAATGCAATGGACATATGCAAAATAAAAGCAAAAAATGAAAACAAGACTTGTTTCTGAAGTGGTACAACAAATTAAATTAACAATTTCTAGTTAGTTGATTTTATTTTAGATACCTCGACTTGTCACAAATTTTCAATATAAATCAAGTTTTCAAATGTTAAATTCCAGTTTGGCCAGTTAGTTCGGTCGATAACATAGTGCAGCCATGAAATAAATTCTTAGTTTGCTTGGCACAGTTTTCAAAGTGGTATTCTAATTTTCTCATGTATGGCTAGTCAAATCAATAAGGTCAAGAAGTGTTTGGGTATCATCGCTTATTCTTTATTCTATAAAATTTTAATATTTATGATTAAGTACATACACCTAACTAAAAAGACCAAGGTTTACCACCCATGCACTGCCTCGCGGACTAACGTAGAGTGGGTAAAGAGCTTGGCGGATTGTGCAGGCCGACTTTGACTTTGTCAACAACGTGTCGGTAATCCTTAGGTGTCCAATCTCATAAAATGAGACCAAGATATTCCAACGCTGACTTTGTCAACAACATGTCGGATAGAGCTTGGCGGGTTTGCACACCAACGCTTGATATACAAGCAATGTTGGATACCCTTGGATTACTATTATTTGAAAATATAAGCACAAAGGAGAGTTACGCGAATTCATCTTAACACAACTTAGTTTTAAAGATTTGAAAAGCCAATCTAAGTATTTTACGTCCTCCACTTATTTAAACAAAGTCTACAATATAGAATAGATTTCATGGCCATCACCTAAGAATCTCCCTATGTACCAGTTACACTATTATCCATCAAAATTAAACTTTTCATTATATTTCTTATTCGATCTAAGTTGAGAGAAAAAAAAATACTATCAACTGGCTAAAAATTCTAAACTTATTTTGTTGTATCAATTGAAAATGAGTCATATTTGAAAAAAAAATGGCATGTTACTACAGTCGAAAATGCATGATGGTCCTATTTAAATGATGAAAATGAAAAGAAAGAAAAATAATGAAAAAAAATGAGTGAAATGCAGACTCCCCCCCACACTTGAACTAAACAGTGTCCACACTGTAAACGTTTCCTAAATTTGAAAGATCGTACCTAAAGATGGATTAAATGTAAAATGATTTGTAAAATGAAATGCAGTCTAACTATATGTAAGAATGGATCATATGTACAATGATATATGTGTTTGCGATGTATGCGATGCAAAGAATTCCACCAACTTTTTCCCCCACACTTGGTTCTTGCCCTATGAGTCCCATTCCCACTATGTCAAGGCATGTTTTCTAACAAGCAAGAGTTTTTGAAAACCATCTCGTCTTTATATCTCGATTTATAGTCCAGGAGATAAATATCTAGGGTCGTCCTAACCTGAAGTTTTTCAACCAAGCCAGCATTCCAAAAGTAATTCATGTATTCAACAAATTTATCAGTGTAATTGTTCAAAAATTTGTGATCGTATGTAAATTCAGTGAAATTTGAATTCTGAGTGTTGTTCAAGACTATGTGATCACATTTCTCATCATTAATTGACAACGTATTTTCGACACTGACAATTTCAAGCTCATTTGAAATTTTCTCAAAGTTGAAACTTTCGAACTCGTGACGTGAATCCACTTCTTCCTCGTTTGGCAATTCATCCTCGTACAATCCAAAAAATTCCTGCTCATTAAAATCCATTTCCAAATTTGAATTGAAAAATTCAAAATCTTTATTCTGCTCAATTTCTAGAATTTCAAGTTTCTTGCAGCCTGAAAGAGGAAGATCAAAATCTGAGTTTAAATCTTTTTCCCGGAAAGAGTTGAAATCCAAATCATTTATCGAATTTTGAACAACTTCATCAAGACGATTATTCTCAATTTCCAAAATCGTTATTTGAAAATTTTCGATGTTAGTAGAAATTGGATGCTCTTGTTGTTCTTTCAAAGATGTCAATAAACAAAGAAGTTCATCGGCCTTTTGATTTAGCCTTTCTTGCCTCTCTCTAAGAATGTTAAGACGATCGTTGATTTGAGAGCTCTCGTTTTGGATTTCTTGATTCTCAAAATTATAATCCACATTAATTTCACAATCAATATTATTTCCAATGTGGTGGTTGTTTGAATTTTCAGAAAAATGACAGTGATATTGGAAATCATTTTGATATGGGCTATAATTTTGAAAATTTTGGTTTTCAACCTCATAATGATGTGGGTCAAAGCCATATTGAGATTCAAAGTTATTTTCATGTGGATGTGGCCCATAATCGAAATTGTTGAAATTTGAATTGAAGTCGTCATTTCGATCATAACTTTGAAAATGTTGGTCATTTTGAAAATATTGAAAATTGTTGGCATTTGGGTCGCAAAATTTTGGAAAATCATGTTTCATGAGTTGCAATTCATACTCATATTCTTCAAGAGGACGTCTACTCCGATTATTATCCCACAAATCTCTCAAAGATTTTTTTGAATCAGACATTTGAAATGAAATCACGGCAAGACAGAAATTATTCTCACTTCAAAATAGTATAAAAGAACGAGTTGTGCTCTATTAATTAACTGACTCAATTAGAAGGGGGAAGAGGGTCTTATGGTCGTTCACGTATAGTTTGAATACTAAGGGATACGACCAATGTTTTACGGGTAGTATGCAACCTCTTTTGCTAATAGTTTAATAAATTGAACTACTATATATCCGCGATCCAATTATACGAGACAGTCACTTCACAAAGCACCACTTTTCAATTATATTATTTTGTATGAGCTCGTATTTTTCCTAAAACCAATGTCTAATGAATTTTAAAGTTGAAAACCAATGAGAGTGATGGTTGTAATTTTGAAAATTCGTACCTAACAAACAGATTCAGAAATTTCAATCACAGAACAGTCACAGAATAATACAAGAAGTGAAAAAAAATTGTACAAGCAAGCCGCTGCCCTTGTAGAAGATTTTTACAAGCAATTTCTATATTTTCAAAGTAGCTTCAGCACTGTCTGTAAATCGTTAAACGGTTCTTCAACACTTTTCTCTTGCCTTTCTTTGAATTTGATCTCTCTCTCTTTTGTGTCCCTTTTTTTTCTTTAATAAAAGAAAATAATCAAAGAAAACAATTACTTGAAGAAAGGAACAAAACCAGCGAGATCAATCCAATACAACAAATGACAAATCACGCCCTTCCTTTTATGTTTGTTTTTTTTTCTTCTCGTTTTTACTTTTTTTTTTAAAAAAAAACAACAAAGAGAAAAAAAAACACAAGAAATGGAAACGAACGAGGAAAGGGAAAAGAGAAAAAAAAAACTAAATTAAGGAAGAAGAAAATACTAAACTCAGAAAAAGAAAAAGAAAAACCATGCTTGGCACAAATTCAAGGACTCACGTATTCAAAAACAAAAGAACGCACCCAACTAGTCAAACAGGGCGTGACTCGGTCAAGACGCACCTGCATAAACCACTTTTATAAAATGAATACCAAACCTTCCTTGGAAAAAAAATCACTCCTTTCTGGGAAAAAAAAATTCCAACTGCCCTAAAAATAAAGAAAAGAAGCGCCGCCCCTTTGTTTAGAAAAAAAATCACGCCCCCCTTATTTTTCGAATTGGATTTCCGAATTGCCTTTGAGTTTTTGTGGCTGAACGTTTGGTTCACAGTGGCGAATTCGGACTTGATGCAGCGTTTAAGAGGGGGTTGGTTTGATTGTGTTTGGATTTGTGCTTGTCGGACGAGAAGAAGAACTTGGATGTTCACACTTTGGGGTTTCTGCAGCGTCGAATTGTGTTTGCTGTAGGGTTGAAAACGGTTTTGGATTTGTGGTGAGGGGTTTCAGGACTGTGAACTGGTTAGGGTGGTTGTTGTTGCGGTTTGGCTACAGGGGTTTGGAGGGGTAGTAGGTAGATGGTATTTGATTAACTGTTGGTCTAAGAGATCTGGTAAAGAGAGACAGGCTGTTGATGGTATTTGGGTGAGCGGACGTTGGCGTTGAAACTGGGAGTATTGTGGAAGTGATGGTTCGTTTTTGTGGTAGTGTTTTGAGGGAAGTTTCGGTTGTAACAGTGGATTTGGACTTGGAGGATGGTGAAGAGGGAGATTCGTTGGTGGGTGGGTTCTGCTGTAGACGAGAATATGGTTTATAGTGTATGGTCGGAGAAGATGGATGGATTGGCTTGTGCGTGGTGAGTGTATGAATCGGTTTGGGTTACAGGAACCAGAGTGGTGAAGGATGGGCGTTGATGTGGGGTGAAGGTCAGAACTGAGCAGAGGACTTTGATGGTCAGTATGTTGAGGGTTGGTATGGTAGTGGTGTTGATGGAAGGGGCAAAGTGGTAGAGATACAATGATGAAGTGGGTTGTGTTTAGGAGAGGTGATGATTTTGTTTTCTGGTTTTCCCGGGATGATGGAAGAAAAGATTGTGTATTTGCAGAGGAACAAGCTGGTGGTATGATAAAGGAAAGAAATACGACAAAAGAAGTAAGTAGTGATTTTTTTTTTGTGTAAAAGAAGAAATGTGAAAAATTGGAAAGAAATTTGAGAAAAAAGGAAAAGCAATAAAGGAGAACAATTGGAAAGAGAAAAAAAATTGGCAAGTATTAATTTTTCTCTTATCAGGGAGATTATAGTATCATTGAGTGATACCAAATCTTACAAATCGAGATTATTATTTTCTATATATACAATAAAACAAAGAGAAAATAAAAACAAAAACTAACATGAATCAGAAATTAAATAAATAATAAAATTCAATCATTACCTCCCCGGCAACGGCGCCAAAAACTTGATCGTCGCTAATCTATGAATTAGAAAAGCGCGACATTTGTAATAAATTCTGCAAGCATACAGGTGTGTAGCATACAGGTCGAACACAGGGAGGTGAATTAAATCAAATTATTTACCTAATCTCTTGGGTGAGTTAGACAAAATTGGAGGTTGATTTTGCAAAACAAAATAAAAGGCGAAACTACAATTAAAAGATGCAATTAAATTTACTGCAGATTCGAATCTAATCGGATCTGTAATAAATTCAACGATTAAAGATAAAATAGAACAATGGAAATAAAATTGCAGAACAGAATTAAACGAACAAAAAATAAAAATTAGGATTACCGCTGAATCTAATCAGACGGTCAATCACTAATGAGAAGAAATGCAAAATACAAATAGTGTTCTACCGAATCTAATCGTGTAGACAACACTAATTGCTAAGAAATAAAGAAAAATAAAAAGAAAAATGAGTTTTATTAATGAAGAAGAGAATAGAATGAGATATAGGATAGGATGGTGGCTACAATGCCATTACAAGGGTATATATAGGGTAGATAGCCAAACCCTAACCCTAATGCTAATGATAACTGGACCTGGTCATTACATCACTAATTAGTTTACAATGAGAAACATAAATGGGCCTTAGATAAATAAAGCAAATTTGGGCCTTTTCTCTTTTCCTCTTGCTTCCTTGACACTTCTTCATTGATTTGTGATGTGCAAAGCCTTGTTATCAATCCTTTTCTTGTCCAACAGCAACTAGATGTGATATCTTCATCTACAATTCTTCAAAAATGCAAATACACAGCAAATTGAACTCTATTTCTCTATATTTTTGGTTGCATGCGGGCTGGGTTGGAATATCTGTAAAAGTAACAAAACAATACCCAAGTAATATTTATTTATATACAAAAGATAAGATATAAGAGCATAAAGTAAACACATTTCTATGTCAATCACTAATGCTGCAAATGGTGGTGGTGCAGCGGTGCAGGCGCCTAGAGCCGATTTCGCCAAGCTTTGCAAGGATTACACTAGTCTTGGTGGAAAGCCATTCCACGGAACGGAATCGGCTACAGAAGTTCAGGATTGGTTGGATAGCTGTGAGCGTATCTTCGAAGACTTGGGTATCGAGGATGCGATGAAGAGGAAGCTAGCATCCTGTCAGCTGCACGGACGGGCGATGAATTAGTGGAATGCTATTAAGACGGCTACTCCAGAGGATCAAGTTACATGGGATAAGTTTAAGACCCGATTCAGTGATAAGTTTATCCCAGCTGCTCAGAAGTCAGAGTTGTTTAGGAAGTTCTTGGAGCTTAAGTAGAATGGTAGGGTAGTCTCGGAGTATACTGCTGAGTTCGATACTTTATCGAAGTATGGATTATCTCTTATCGACACTCCCGAAAAGAAGAATGAGAGGTTCATAACAGGCTTAGATCAGTACTTGGGGGAAAGGCTTATAAACCATATCAATGAGACGTTTGAATCGATTGTGGGGAAAGCATTGAGGTCAGAGAGTCTTTACCTATGACGAAGACCGAGGTTGCATCTGCAGAGGAGCCAAAACCGCAAGCAAGCAGTAGAGGCAAGAATGGTTCTCAGAATAAGAGAAAGCAGAATCAGGCCAAGGATGGCCAGAAGAAAAAGAATAAAAAAGATGTTGAGTGCTTTAGCTGTGGCAAGAAGTGCCATTATGCTAAAGAATGTCGAGCAAAGCCAGTAGACAGAAAGTGCTTCAACCGTGGCCAAGTTGGACATCGAAAGGATAAGTGTCCGCAACCCCCTAAAGAAAAGCAGATTGTGAAAGCATATGCTATCAATGTTGTTCCTTCTTCGTCGAATGCCCCAACTGCGGTGGAGAAAGGAAAGAATGTCGTTATTCAAGGTATGCTTTCTATTTATGATGTTCCTGTTCGAGTATTGTTTGATACCGGAGCTTCCCGTTCCTTCATATCTAGTGACTTGGTAGATAGGTTGGGATTGGAACCCGAGATAGTCGATAGACCTTTAGCAATGACGAACCCGATTGGTGATTCGACTAGCCTTTGTATGATTTGTCGTAATGTGGTCTTATCGAGTCATGGATGCATGTTTGTTTGTGATTGCTTTGTTTTGGGCTTTACTGGGTTTGGCATTATTTTGGGAGTCGATTGGTTCCAAAGATACGGGGTGGTGGTAGACTATGAGGGCTTTTTGGTGACAGTTAAAGCGGATGATGGGCGGAGGTTAGTGTTTGGTGGTCTACCTAGTGATGGGGTAATGGCTAGTTTTCTAAATTTCCTCGACATCCCGCATGATGAGTTGTCAGATGTGCCCGTGGCTGGCCAGTATCCGGACGTCTTCGAGGAACTGACCGGACTTCCACCACACCGAGAGATTGAGTTCCGTATTGATTTAGTGAAAGATGCCAGACCTATAGTGATGTCACTCCGTCGTATGGCGCCAAGGGAGCAGCGAGAGCTCGGGGTGCAAGTAAGCGATCTTTTGAAGAAGGGATTTATCCGTAGAAGTGTCTCCGAGTGGGGAGCACCAGTTGTGTTTGCTACCAAGGCAGATGGTTCCCTTCGATTGTGTGTGGACTACCGCGAGTTGAATAAGGTGACGAGGAAGAATAAGTATCCTCTACCGCGGATAGATGATTTGTTTGATCAGTTGAGTGGCGCGAGAGTGTTCTCCCAGTTGGATTTCGCGACAGGTTTTCATCAGCTTAGGGTGGAAGCTGAGAGTATAGCTAAAACAGCATTTCGGACGCCGTCTGGATTTTATGAGTGGTTGGTCATGCCATTCGGGTTGACCAATGCACCAACGTATTTTGTGGATCTTATGAATAGGGTATTCAGGGACCAATTAAATAAGTTTGTTCTTGTGTTCATGGACGACATCTTGGTTTATTCGAGGACAGAGGAAGAACACAAGGAACATTTGAGGATAGTAATGGAGGTGTTGAGAAAACACCAATTGAAAGCAAAGTTTTCTAAGTGTCACTTCTGGAGGAGAGAAGTGAGATTCTTGGGACATGTTGTTTCAGAGAATGGTATTGTCGTGGATCCTGCGAAGGTGGCTATGGTACAGGATTGGTCTACGCCCAAGAATGCAACAGACGTAAGAAGTTTCTTGGGATTAGCTGGGTATTATCGGAAGTTCATCCAAGACTTTTCCAAGATAGCAACACCGTTGACTCAGTTGACCAAGAAGAATCAAGCTTTCGTCTAGGACGAAAAGTGCGAGAATGCATTTAAGAGTCTAATGGAAAATTTGACATGTGCACCAGTGTTAGTCATTCCTAAAGGGAATGAAGAGATGACGGTATATACAGATGCCTGTGGTACCGGACTAGGTGTTGTATTGATGCAAGGAGGTAGGGTTGTAGCTTATGCTAGTCGGCAACTGAAACCGCACGAGAAAAGATGTAACACCCCATGTCCATTAATATCACTCTCAAAGGGAATGCATTAACTTTCATGGAGTATTATTGGTGTATAGAACAGAATATAACAAGACAGATACATATATTAGTACTTGAAAATTTTAAAACAACTTTTATTGCAGCGGAGAAATAGTTTGGTTACAACAACATCAAAAACCAACAATAAAACCAAGTACACTTAATATCCATCTTGACAAATTGTTTTCTGAGTACATAAAGTAAAAAGCATAACCCTAACATAAGTAGCCATAAAAGAGATGAGCTGAACTTTACTTTCAGCAATCCAAGCACTTCCAAAAGAGAGAGAAAGAGATCCAAATCAAGCTCCACTAGCACTAGTCCCACCCTGAGAACCTGGGGGAGGGGGGAAGGAAGAAAAGAGGCGAAAACAAAGGGGGTCAGACATAAAGTCTGGTGAGTCCAATAACTTTAACAATATAATTATTAAAGTAACTAGGATAAGGCATAAACTGGTAAAACAAGGAATGACTGTGAAACAAGTGGGCAAGACAAAACAAACAAGAGGAATATGCTGGCGTTAATTGCGCTCCTAATCACTATAGGAGAATTACTATACTGCACCATTACTAGTCACCTTAAAAGTTGATCCCGCCTACTGAACATAATAATCATAATGGTAGTTTCGTGTACCCCTAGCCGTCTTCATAGGTGTCGCCTGCCCCTATCTCCACTAGTTGTACCCACTACCCCCATGCGATCGGCTCCCCCTGTGCTGGTCCCACAGTGGGGTGTATCACTCCCCAAAGTGGCAACCCGATATCACTAATGATGCACGACTTATATCTACACGATGCAACAACGTCTTACCTACCAGCCCGGGCCCACGCACGCACATGACCCCGTTGGACTTGCGTTGCCACCGCTAGCCCGTTTTGACCTCTTACAATCAAATCCAGTAAGCGTGTCCCGTCCTTGATTTAACTCGAGCTTACAAAGATACTTAATGGGTTACTGGTTTGAAAAGGGTCCCCATACTTGACACAAGCTTTCCACCTATGCTTGGTCCCTACTAAAATTTCCCACTTAACACCTTCTTATTCATGTCTTCTTACATGTTTCACTTGGTTAAGTGTTTCTAATCGTATTTCACATGTCACCCATGTCACCCACTTAACCCCCATGTCCCACCACATGTTTATCTTGGTTAAGTGTTACTTAATTCATTATAACCGTAACCTTGTAAAGACCTCCCACATTAGACCACCGTTTGTGGTTGCTGGATTTGTCGGGCGGGTCCAAGCAGTCTTATACCGCAAACGAGCCTAACCTCGTGTCTTTACAATTGTTACGCATTTAATTTATGCCTTCGACCTCTCACACTAGACTACCGTTTGCGGTTGCTGGATTTTCCGGGCGGGTCCGGGCAGTCTTATGCCGCAAACGAGCTTAACCTCGTGTCTTAGGCGTTTATTACACATAATTATTTTACCCCAATATGAATTAATTATCCTTATTCAAATTGTCAATAATTTCCAAATTAATCTATGTCCATAATTGTCACCTAAATTATGTCCATAGTTTTCAGGTATATAAATTATACCCATTAGTGTCTCAAATTAATTATATGCCTTTAAAGCCATTTTATGCCAATTCACAATTTGTATATTTAATATTTTCCCATTGCCCCCACATCGTTCGTACGTTTAATAGGAAATACGTTAGACTCGCAAATAGTCTAACTCATAAAAAAAAACATCACAACTTGCATAACACATAAAATGGATCTAACTTGCAAATGAGAATTATAACATAAGTTTGCATAGCTAATAATTTGCATAGGCAATGGACATATAGAACACAAATTTGCATAAACTATGTACTTCCATGGATCTAAATACAGATCTAAACATGAAATTGTGAACTTACGTATATAAATAAGGTTTTCACCTAAACTTGCATATGTGAATATAGTTTTCACCTAAACTATCATATATGAATATGGTTTTCACCTAAACTTACATATATGAATATGGTTTTCACCTAAACTTGCATATAGATTCCTACAAACTTGCATATGAATCTAAACATGTAAACTAATACCACATGTTTTACACATAAACTAGCATGTATATATATATACACATACTTGATTCACATACAAACTTGTGTATAATTCGCATACAGACTTGCATATGATTCACATCCAATCTAGCATATAATTTACATCCAAACTTGCATATAAACCGATGTCATAAAATGAATCAAGTTAATCATATGTGATTGGACATATGAAATAGATCTACTAACATAAGTTAACAAAACTGTCATATGTTCACAAACAGACGATAACAAAGTTAAGTAGCGTCACATGATTCTACAGACATGTTCTCATAATCCCAATTATAAGTCATCATAATTAATTTATTAATTATTTTGTGAACGAAATTGTACTCACAAAGACAGATTAGAGAAGAGAATAGTTCGTTCGTCGTTTGTATAAGAATTCTGACTTGCAATTCCTAAGCTTTAAGAAGGAGGAGAACTATTCCAGCAACAGCATGGAGGCCAAGGGATTAATTTAGTTTAGGTTTAGAGCTTGAGTCTATTCGTGCTTATATAGTGTTTTAGATTAATATAAGCCGTTAGATTATCATAGGGGAAATCAGAACTATTCAAGCCAATTAGAACCATCCAGAAACCGCCAACTATGCCCTAATGACTCAGCAACGTGTCAGAAATCGTCACAGTTCAGATCTACCCGAGGGGGGTAGGTAGACCCCCATGTCGACCTATATAGGGGAGGTCGAACTCCTGGTCGACCTGGCCTGGAGCGAGAAAAATCCCGCCCAGCCCGCTTCTGTGTTTGAATTCGAATTTTGAATATTTAAATCTGAGCTGTTTTAAATTTATTTAAATTTCTGAAACTTCTGAGGCCATAACTTCCTCGTACGAAGTTCGATTTACGAAAACTTGGACTCTATCCCAAGCAGAATTCCGAGACGAACGCAATGGCGTAACCCATTTCCCTTAATTCTTCTTCTAAAAGTTAAGTGCTCTTAAATCTGTTAATTTTAATATTTAAAATTACAGGGTGTTACATTCTCCCCTCCTTAAAGGATTTCGCCCCCGAAATCTCCAAGTTAAGGAGAATGTATATCCTAACATCCAATCATCCATCTACTCAACCATCAAACACAGGCATCCATTGTCCTTACAAGATTTCTAATGCCGTATGAACATATGCAAAAAGTGTGTGTGTATGTTCCTTATCTAATGCAATATCAGGCGGTCTACTAATTATGTTGACCTCCTTAATGCAAATCATGATAGTGCCATGCGTCCATTATGCATGCAAAAGAATCCTAACGATACATATTATTTCTACATGTGTGCACACCCATTCATCAAAATGCAGCATCCATATGATAACACAACCATTATACATCCACTAATTTAAATATGCACACATATTTATATGCAATATGAAAGTGATTGAGCCGATCTAGTGCCTAATGTGTGTGTACATGCATCCACGAGCAACCACTAGCAACCACTTGCTTCCATTTGCATCCACCAAACATAAAATGTCTCAAACACATGTTTACAACCATAGGGTCTTTTCCTAACTAAAGATCGAAGGTATCATCGCAAAGACATACTAAATGATAGGACAAGTATCAATCAAAGCGGTAGAAAAAGGAGAAGTTAAAAACATACCCTCAAAAAGGAAAGGGTACAGCGTACGCATCTTGTCTTCCGTCTCCCAAGTCGCGTCTCCTTGATCATCTCCCCATTGCACTTTGACCAACTTGACCTCTTTGTTGCGTAGCCTTTTGACCTTCGATCCGAGAATGCGTGTAGGAGCTCATCTAACCGTGGCATTTCACTCTATTTCCACTTCTTTGAGCGTGCTCGGCTCCACCACTTCCGCCGTACCATGTAAACACTTATGCAAATGCGAAACGTGAAACACGTCATGAACACCACTGAGTTTCTCTGGCAACTTGACTCTATACGCCATCTGCCCAATCCTCTCTGTAATTGGAAAGGGTCCTACGAACCTCGGTGCCAACTTCCCTACTGATCCAAAACGAACAACGTTTCTCAATGGTGACACCTTAATAAAAACCATGTCACCAACATTGAACTCAAGATCGGTTCGTCTCTTATCAGCATATGACTTCTGTCGGTCCTGCGTCGTCTTCATTCACCGTCGAATCAAGTCTATCTTCTTCGATGTCTCCCTAATCATATCGAGTCCAAGCAAAACCTTATCCATAGATTCCCACCAACAAGTAGGTGATCGACATGGTCGTTCATAAAGAGCCTCAAAAGGTGCCATGCCATTGCTAGCCTGAAAGCTGTTTTTATAGGCGAACTCCACTAATGGAAGATGTTCTTCCCATGTTCCTCCAAAATATAAGATGCATAGCCTCAAAAGAACTTTTAGAATCCGATTTACTCTCTCGGTTTGGCCGTCCGTCTGAGGGTGATAAGCGATACTTAAGCACAATTGTGTTCCAACCGCCTCTTGTAAGCTCTTCCAAAACTCGCTAGTGAAAATGGGATCTCTATCGCTTACAATACTAGAGGGTATGCCGTGCAGACGAACTATCTCTCGAAGGTAAGAATATGCTAACCATGTGGCGGTCCTCCTACTTTTAATGGGAATAAAATGGGCACTTTTGGTAAGTCTGTCTACAACTACCCAAATCCCCATATTACCCTTCCTTGATCTTAGCAACCCGTTTACAAAATCCATGGAAACACTTTCCCATTTCCACAACGGAATCTCTAAAGGGTGGAGCAAACCACCGGGCTTCTTTTGCTCTGTCTTGACTTGCTGGCACACCAAGCATCTAGAAACGAACTCAGCCACGTCCTTCTTTATTTCGGCCCAAAAGAAAACTCGCTTCATATCCCTATACATCTTGTCACCACCGGGATGTATGGTCATCTTGGAGCAATGTGAGTCTTCAAGAATTGTCTTCCTCAAGCTCTTGTCTTGTGGCACACAAAGTCTCCCATCTATATGCAACCAGCCTCTCTCATCTATAGCATATCTATTAAGATGACTAGAAGACTCCCCTCCTATAAGCTTGCCTACTATCTCAACCAACTGTGGGTCATCCCGCTATGCCTCTCCAACCCGACCCAAAAGTGTAGGTTGTACCTCTAGCGATGCCAATAATCCTGGTACATAATCGACAGAGGGTCTGAAGTTAAAGGTAGATATATACTCCAAACTCTGTCGCTCTATGAACAAAGGACTCAAAGTCAACTTCTTTCTACTTAAGGCGTCAGCTACAACGTTACCCTTGATTGCAGTATATGTGATCTCAAAATCGTAGGATGCCAAAAACTCCATCCACCTCTGTTGCCTCAAGTTTAGATCTTTCTGAGAGAACAAGTACTTTAGCGACTTATGGTCTGTATACAACTCAAACTTTTCTCCAAGAAAATAATGATGCCATGACTTGAGTGCAAAAACTATGGCAGTCAACTCTAAGTCGTGGGTAGGGTAATTCTTCTCGTGGACTTTCAACTGCCTTCCACCATAGCATATCACCCTTCCCTCTTGCATTAAAACTGCGCCAAGCCCTGTTCTGCAAACATCGGTATATACTATGAATGGCTTACTTCCATCTGGTAAAACTAAAACTGGAGCTGTCGTCAAAGCCCTCTTCAAACGTTGGAAAGCATCATCATAGTCAACATCCCATGAAAAGGTCAAGTTCTTCTTCGTCAACCGAGTAAGTGGGGCTAATATCTTCGTGAAGTCCTTAATGAACTTCCTATAATAACCTGCCAGCCCTAAAAAGCTTCTTACTTCTGTTGCGTTCTTAGGAATCTTCCAATCTTGGATTGCCACCAACTTTGCGGGATCCACAACTATCCCTTCCTTAAAGACCACGTGTCCTAAGAACCTCACTTCTTTTCTCCAAAAATGGCATTTGGAGAACTTAGCTTTGAGTTGATGCGCTCGTAGGGTCTCTAAGACTTCCCTAAGATGTAGGGCATGCTCTTCCTCGCTTCTAGAGAAAACCAAGATATTGTCCACAAAGACTACCACAAACTTGTTTAGAAACTCCCTAAACACCCTACACATTAAGTCAACGAAGTATGCGGGTGCATTCGTCAAACCAAAAGGCATGACGAGCCACTCGAAGAAACCGTCAGGAGTTCTAAATGCAGTCTTATCTATGCTGTCTTCAGCCACCCTTAGCTGATGAAATCCTATAGCCAAATCCAACTGCGAGAAAATCGAAGCACCAACCAACTGATCGAATAAATCATTTATCCTCGGCAATGGGTGTCTGTTCTTCTTTGTGAGCTTATTTAGCTCTCTATAGTCCACGCACAATCTAAGTGAACCATCATCTTTCGTAGCAAAAACCACTGGAGCACCCCATTCTGAAATACTTCTTCTTATGAACCCCTTCTCAAGCAACTCTTTCACTTGCTTACTGAGTTCTCTTCTCTCTCTCGGGGCCATGTGGCGCACTGGTAATGCAACTGGCTTTGCATTATCTAATAGGTATATTCGAAAGTCTATCTCGCGCCTCGGGGGTAAACCCCGAACTTCATCGAAGACGTCACCATATTCACGGACCACACGAACGGATTCCAAGTCATCATTGGATGCATCAAGAGATTCTAGGTAGCTAAGCATCACCGGACCTCTAGGGTCATAAGAAATATCAAGGGTCTTGCCATAACGAGTCAACAATCTAACTACCCTTCTTTCACAGTCTAGGATGGCACCGTACCCAGCTACCAATCCATGCTTAGAATCAAGCCGTAGCCCATGAAGCCAAGAACGAAGGCGTTGCATTCAAACCCAACGCCCAAGATAGACAATCTCAAATCCTGACAAATCATTGAAAGATGAGCCGAACCACCAATAGGATTTGAGACTACTATGGGATTCGTAACTAGACTAGTATTTAGGTGCAGTGTTTCAACTAACGAAGCAGATACAAACGAGTGTGAAGCGCCGGAATCAAACAAAGTATGACCAGGATGATCAAACAGAAAAAAAAAATTTCAAAAGAAATGTTTCTACCTCTCTCCTTTCCTGGTGCCATGAGAGCATGAACCTGCCCTCTTGCCTGAAATCCATCCATGTCTCCACTGGACGCTCTCCATTCGTGACCTCCCACCAAAACGAGGCTTCATCCTTCATTAACCAAGCAGCTAATTGGACCTTCCTTCCATCTTCTATCTCAAAGATACCAAACAAATCTTCCACCTCCTTAAGCCAATTTCGAGCTTCAACAAATGTCTCTGACCCATGAAAAGGTTTCCCGGCCATTGCCCGAAAGTCCTTGCATATCTTTGAAAAAGTATCAACACGGGGAGGGGGAGGAGGAGGAGCGGCTACAGCTGGGGGAGGAGGAACATTTGCTGGGCCTGCGACGGTGGCCCTGGCCTCTAGATACCTTCTGAACCAGCCTGGTATTAGTATGACCTCGGGTATCTCGGGTTCTCCAGACATGCTGAAAAAGAAAAAGGAAGAGATTCAAAACGGAGAATCGAAGGAAAGATATATAGCTCTTGGGGGTTATGTTTTTTAAAATAAACTTTTCTCTTGAAAATACTCTCCTTAAAACATATTTTTGAAAGTATTTCTTTATAAAAATGCTTTTATAAAACAGTTTTTCAAAGTCTCTTATCTGTTCTTGGTAGCTGTAACAACCCGTAAATTCTGGGCTAGTTTAAAAAATTTATTTTGGCAATTTTAGTGAATTTTGAACATTTAAAATGAATTATTTTAAATAATATCGATGAGAAATTTATTTTGAATAGAATTCGAACGTATATATTACACACGTCGTCGTTAGAATATAAATAATTATATATAATTATAAAAGGAATTGAAAATGGCGCGGTAGTTCGATAATTCGATTTCAAACTTCAAATGAATGTACCAGGTGCAAAATAAACCGGATTTTAGCGAAACCAAAAATAATAGGATCTAATTGATGGTATCTTTCCAACGAATCCGAAAAATCAAAATTTCATAGCGGGGATCAAAAGATATGTCCAGTTGAAAATTCTGAATAGTCGCTATGGAATTTAGGCCCTTAAAAATAGCCATTTTGCAAACGACCTCGGATTTCGACCAAACCACTTTTGTTGGATACGCGATGTCAAGCTATTATTAGGTTTCAAATTTCGTAATTTTTCGAATCAATATGTGAGTGTGGCAAAGTAAAACGCTTTTGACCAGTTTTAGTTGATTTTAATCGACTGGAAAATGGCCATTTTTCCAACGGTCTCAGAATTCGACGAAATTAGTTTTGTTAGGACCGTATCGTCAATACGAAGCTAGAAATTATTTTTCGGGAATTTTTCGAGTTAGTATGTGGCCCCGGTAAAGTGAAATGCGCGTTCAAATTCAATATATAGAGTTATATGTTGATTTTGACGAAAACTGATCGAGACGATCGAATCAGCCTACGATACATATCCCATTGTGTTCGGAATGGGGGTAATTAGCTATGGATGACAGGCGGTGGGCCTCGTTTAGAGGTCGAAAATAAAAGTTGCTTTTTTTTTAGAATTAAAAAAAAAATTACTTATATAATATTCCCCCCCTCAGTTTTCTCTTTCCCCTTTCATTATTTACAAATCGATTTTCAGGAAAAAAAAGAGAAGCCGATCCACGTCCCCCCCTCCCCCCCCCCCCCGCCAAGCCACCGCCGCCTCCATCCCCCCCACATCGCCGAAGTCCGACCGCGCACCCCCCTCCTGCTGCGACCGCGTACCCCCTCTCCTACTGCCGACCGCGCACCCCCCTCCTACTGCTGACCGCGCACCCCCCCTCCTGCTGCCGACCGCGCACCCCCCCTCCACCTAGCGACGCGCACCCCCTCCCCTCTCTTCAGCTCCTCTCTTTTCCTCTTTGAGCCACAAGACAACAGTGAAGCTCCTTCTTTTCTTTCCTTCTTCGATGTATGTAAGTTTTGTTTTTAATTTATTTTATATAATTAGCATTTATATAATCAGTTTGTTTTATATGAATTAGCAAATATAAAAAGATTAGTCTTTTTGTTTGAAGAAAAATCCGATTTTTATTTAGAAGAAAGGTCGGATTTTGAGTCAAGGAAAGACAAGATTTTTATATATTGAATAGCAAAGTAAAAATTCGATTTTTATATATTGAATAGCAAAGTAAAAATTCAATTTTTATATATTGAATAGCAAAGTAAAAATTCGATTTTTATATATTGAATAGCAAAGTAAAAATTCGATTTTTATATATCGAATAGCAAAGTAAATATTCGATTTTTATATATTGAATAGCAAAGTAAAATTTCGATTTTTATATATTGAATAGTGTTGAGTCAAGAACTTTTAATGATCGTTTTGATTAATGACGAGAAGAAGCTTCATGATCGACAAAAAGAAGATTCAATGGTTTCATAGGTTAGAAGTTGGTTATTTAGAATATTTTATGTAAAATCTATCCTCAAATAATCATACTTCTCATTGATTTCAAAATTATGCATGAAAGCTCGTTTTTATTGTATATTGACAAAAACAGGTCAACCTGTTAAAAATAACAGGTCAACCTATTTTTAAATATAACAGGTCAACCTGTTAAAATTAACAGGTCAACAGCTTTTTGAAATAACGGTCAAAAACCTATCAACATATTAATTTTTCCTGTCGACCTATTTTTGAATTTCATGAAGAGTCATCTTCTTTCTTGAAAAGTTGCATCCATTTCTCTTCATTTAAAATCATTTCTTTTGATTGCAACTTTTCACCAATAATTGCAACTTCTCAATTACTATAAATACATCAGTTTTCAATCAATCAAATTACCGAATTTTCTCTCCATTCTCTGATCTATATTGTATTATTCTTAGCATTCAAAAAGCACTCAAAAGCATTCAATTATCGTTTGAATCTCCAAGCATATTTAACACACTTGTGATTCAACTCGATAATACACTTCCAAATCTTTGCAAACATCAATATATATTTGAGGATAAGATTATAGGAAGGTTGTACTCAATCATTGACTAATCATTGTTGAAGAAAGAACACATTCAAGGTCAAACTCTTGTAATCGTTTTGTGGGTAAGCTTGTAGCCCGTGAAATCAAGTGGGTAAGCTTGTAGCCCGTGAAATCAAATGGGTAAGCTTGTAGCCCGTGAAATCAAGTGGGTAAACTTGTAGCCCGTAAATCAAGTAGTGTTGTGAACCTGTTCCTCCGGGTGAAGCGAGGGTGTTGTTTAGTGAAAAGCCGAAGAGGAGCTTCGGGACTGGACGTAGGACGGGAGGTCCGAACCAGTATAAAAATCCTGGTGTCATTACTCTACTTTACTTTATCTACAACATTTATATTTGTTAGTAGTATATTTCTTGTTTGCGAATTTTTACCTGCGTAACTATTGAATAGCTTAAGTTATCAAATACATTCCGCATAGCCATATTATAGATCCTGCACAAGTCGTACACAACCGACTCTTTCAATTGGTATCAGAGCAAGGTCATCATATAACCGTAACACAGTTATTTGATATATTCTAAGTAATATGGCAAATAACGCAAGTACAAGTAACACCACTTACACTGAAGGTCAATCGACACAAAGACCTCCTATCTTTAATGGCCTAAACTATAACTATTGGGCAACACGTATGGCTTTTTATATGCAATCAACAAGTTATGATGCATGGAATGCTGCTCAGAAAGAAATAGTTAATCCAACAACTGAGTACGCAGAATGGACTCCTGCTGAGAAAACAGCAGCAGCTGTAAATGCAAAAGCAATAAATATGTTGTTTTGTGCATTAGACCAAAATGAGTATAACCGTGTTAGTATCTGTACCACTGCTTATCAAATTTGGCAAACACTAAAGACCACTCATGAAGGTACTAACAAGGTTAAACAAGCAAAAATAGCTTTGTTGAAAAGTCAATTTCAAAATTTCAAAATGAAGCCAAATGAAACAATCAATGAGATGTATTCAAGGTTTCAAACTATTCATCATGCTCTTATCGGGTTAGGACAAAAATATTCTGACTTCGATGTAGTTTCAACAGTCCTACATTCACTGACTAATGAATGGGAAGGAAAAGTATTAGCCATAGAAGAAGCTAATGATCTTTCCACCATGAAGCCAGATGAATTGATAGGAAATCTTATGTCCTATGAAGCTAACTTGCAGGCTCGAAAAGATCAAAAAGAAGAAAAGAAAAATGTAGCTTTTCATGCTGATGAAGACATCTCAGATTCTGAAGATGAGGATCTAGCATTCATTGCAAAAGGATTCAAAAAATTCTTAAAGCAACGAAAAGCTAGTCGATACAACAGAAAGATGTTCGGATCAAACAGACCGTCATCATCGAATGTAGAATGCTTTAACTGTCATAAGAAGGGACATATGCAAAATGATTGTCCAGAACAATAGAAGAAGACAGAAAATGACAAGTTCAAACACAAAAAGGACAAGTCAAAAAAACGGGCATTCTCAGTAACTTGGGATGATTCAGATTCATCTTCATCCGAATGTGAAAGCGACTCAGATAATGAACAAGCAAATATATGCTTTATGGCTAAAGAAGATGAGGTACAAATTCCTTCTTTTGAAGAAGTTCTTGATATAAATGCTGAGTTGATATATAAATATAAAGATATGAAACGACAATGCAAACAAGCTCAAGCTGATTTAAGTAGAGTAGAATTTGAACGATATATGTTAAAAGATGAAAAGAAAATATTAGAAGAGGAACTTGGAAAGGCTCAAGAATCATCATCAAATATTGACTCTCAACTATCTCTTTTGACTCAAGAAATTGAAGTTCAAAAAAAGAAGAATGATACTCTTACTACTGAGAATCATGAGCTTAAAGAAAAAATTAAATCTCTAGATCTTGAAAAAGCTAGTTTACAAACAAAGTTAGACGATATTACTAAAAATGTTTCTAACTTTAACAAAGGTCGAGAAAATTTGACAAAAATTATTGAGAGTTCACAATCAGCTACAAATAATCAAGGGTTGGGATATAAGAAACAAGTTATCAAGAAACATCTTGGCAAAAGAAAAAGGAAAAATAAGGTAGTATAAGAAACTGAAGCTAAGAAAAATCTTAGTTTATTATATTCCGAACCAAAACCGATTGTGAAATTTCAAAAGAAGAATGTCAAAACTATAAAAATATGGGTTCCTAAAACAAATAACAATTTGATTAGGAACAAGTATATTCAAAAAAATTTGAGTACTGTGCATCATAATCCAAATTATTTGTATAAAGGAGATATCGGACCCGTATGGGTTTGGACTCCTAAGACCTAACTCTTAGGACCCTATAAAAAGTGGGTACCATGAACTTAACTTTATTTTTTGCAGGTCCCACTTAAGAAAAGAGGAAAGTGGATACTAGACAGTGGTTGTTCAAAGCATATGACTGGAGACAAGAGCCTATTAACAAATATCACGTATTCGGATGGTGGTTCAGTCACTTTTGGAGATAATTCAAAAGGCTATATCATCGGCAAAGGCGATGTGAGCAATTTTGGTACATCTAACTTACCTCTTATTACAAATGTCATGTTAGTTAAGAATTTGAAACATAATTTATTAAGTATCAGTCAATTGTGCGACAAAGGTTTTACCATTTCTTTTTCGGATAATAAATGTAGTATTTTAGATAAAGATCAAAATATAACTTTTGAAGGAAATAGAGATAGAAACATCTATATTCTAAATATGAATATCAATCATAATTCAGATATGTGTCTTGTAGCAAATGATAATGATCCATGGCTATGGCACAAACGTTTCTGTCATATAAACTTCAGAACTATTGACAAGCTAGCCAAAAACGAACTAGTAAAAGGTTTACCCAAACTTAGCTTTAAAGTTGACAATCTTTTGACGCATGCCAAGTAGGAAAATTGACAAAATCATCATTTAAATCTAAGAAGGTAATATCAACATTACAACCACTTGAGTTATTGCATATAGATTTATTTGGACCTACTCAAATACAATCCATAAATCATAGTCGATATGTGTTTGTAATTGTTGATGACTATTCTCGTTATACATGGGTGATTTTCTTGAAAAATAAAAGTGACACGTTTACTCATTTCAAATCCTTCATCAAGAAAATTCAAAAGTCAAAAGGACTTAAGGTTAAGAATATAAGAAGTGATCATGGCGGAGAATTCAAAAATAATAAATTTGAACATTTTTGTACAAAGAAAGGTATTAATCATAATTTTTCGTTTCCTCGAACTCCACAACAAAATGGAGTTGTAGAACGGAAAAATCGGACATTACAAGAATGTGCAAGGACATTATTAAATGGAAGTACTTTACCAAAACATTTTTAGGCAGAAGCTGTAGCAACTGCGTGTTATGTTTTGAATCGTGTATCCATTCGACCTCTTACTAAAAATACACCTTATGAATTATTTAATGAAAGAAAGCCAAATATTTCATACTTCAAAGTTTTTGGTTCAAAATGTTTTATTTTAAACACGAAAGATCATCTTGGTAAATTTGATTCAAAAGCTGATGAAGGAATCTTTGTTGGCTATTCGGATCAAAGCAAGGCTTATCGTGTATTCAATAAGAGAACTAAAACTATTGAAGAATCACTTCATGTATCTTTTGACGAATTCTATAAACCGTTTCATAATATAACGGATGACGAAGAAACTATAGTCACTGATAATCCTACCATCACAAATAATGACTCTGACTCAGAAATTATTGAGAATATTCCTCAACCTATTATTGTACCTTCTCCAACAAGATTTAGATCTCCTCCGAGAATTCTAAGAGATCATCCAGTTAAAAATATTATTGGAGAAGTAACATCACAAATTAGAACAAGGAATCAACTTAATCAAATGAGTCATGTTGCGTTTATCTCAAATATCGAACCTAAAAATCCTAAAGAAGCTGCTACTAATGAATACTGGATCATTTCCATGCAAGAAGAACTAAACCAGTTCGAGCGCAATGATGTATGGGAACTTGTTCCAAGGCCGACTGATCAATCAGTTATAGGAACTAAATGGGTATATAAAAATAAGGCCGATGAACAAGGGAACATTACAAGAAATAAAGCAAGATTGGTAGCACAAGGATATAATCAAGAAGAAGGTATCGATTATGAAGAAACCTTTGCTCCCGTAGCTCGATTAGAAGCTATTCGAATCTTACTATCCTTTGCTTGTCATCATGATTTCAAACTTTATCAAATGGATGTCAAAAGTGCTTTTTTAAATGGGTTTATCAAAGAGAATGTATATGTCGAACAACCTCCTTTGTTCATACATGAGAAATATCCGGATCATGTATATAAACTTAAGAAAGCTTTATATGGATTGAAACAAGCACCTCGTGCTTGGTATGAACGATTAAGAAGCTATCTCATAGATTCTTAATTTCAAATTGGAAAAGTTGATCAGACTTTATTCATTAAACATTCTCAAAAAGATATATTAGTTATCCAAATATATGTAGACGACATTATCTTTGGTTCAACAAACGATGAACTTTGCAAAGAATTTGCAAATATTATGACCAAAGAATTTGAAATGTCACATATGGGAGAACTATCATATTTCCTCGGTCTTCAAATCAAACAGCTTTCAAATGGTATATTTATCAATCAAGAAAAATATTGCGGAAATCTTGTTAAACGCTTCGGACTAGAAAATACCTCTGGTAAACCAACTCCTATGAGTATGACCACACATCTTGAAAAAGATGAACTTGGAAAGAATGTTGACCAGAAGTTATATCGTAGTATGATAGGTTCTCTATTATATTTAACAGTTAGTCGTCCTGACATTATGATGAGTGTTTCTTTATGTGCACGTTTTCAAGCCTATCCTAAAGAATCACACTTACGAGCAGTGAAACGTATAATTCGCTATCTTAATAATACCAAAGATTTCGGTCTTTTCTATCCAAAAGAATGTACATTTGAATTAGTATCATATAGTGATGCTGATTTCGGAGGATCACGAACGGATAGAAAGAGCACAAGTGGTACGTGCCATTTTATTGGAAAATCACTTGTCTCTTGGTTTAGTAAGAAACAAAATTGTGTTTCACTTTCGACGTGTGAAGCGGAATATATATCAGCGGCACTAGCATGTACACAAGTTATATATATGCAACAAACACTTAAAGACTTCGGTATAAACTTATCGAATTCTATTATATATTGTGATAACACGAGTGCAATAAATTTATCCAAAAACCCAGTTAACCACTCTCGGACTAAACACATCGATATTCGACATCATTTTCTGAGAGATAACATTGAAAAGGGTAATATAAATCTCGAATACGTAAATACGGAAAATCAACTTGCTGATATATTTACAAAGCCTCTACTGGAATCAAGTTTTGTCAACTTACGTAGAGAGCTAGGGTTGGTTTCAAGAAAAGAACTCGAAGAGTAAAAATCTTTTTAACATATATCAAGAGTTCGTACATTATTTTTTTTCAAAAACCAATGTCTTTTTTTTACTATATTTAGAAGAGAATTTTTCTATGGTTAAACAAATACGAACCATCTCTTTTCTTTCTCCAAATAGAAAATTCCTTCCATATATATGATTATATTTTATTTTCTTGAGTGCTCTCAGACAAATTTTTCTCTCAAATCTCCATTAAATAACGTATTATCATGGCTCATATCTGTGATGAATGTGCACGAAAATCGCACATCACCATAACAAGTTCCGAGTCTGAAGAACACTACTCCCCTAAGACACCGGAACACCCTCCTGGCTTTCATCAGAATTCTCGTACACCTGGAAATACTCCAACATCGAAACGATGCAAGAAGGCTCTTTTCTGTTCCCCACGAACCAAAGAAAAGATTGACGAGATACACCACTATCAAAAACACCAAGTCGATCTCCAAAGGGAGATGTACTATGAGCAAAAATTAACTTCCTCTCGTTTGACGTATCTCGAGCAAATAGCTTCACTATTCAGTAGTTCCAACAAGCATAACGTTCATGAGCCAATACCTATTCCATCATCATCAGGAGCACCCAACTCATGGGATAGGAACTATAACAAAAATGAAGGCGGAAGCGGAAAATATTCTCCCTGGGAACCAAGGAAATAATAATCATGTTGGATCTAAGGAGATTTATTTATATATTCCGTTTAATAATGTTTTTATTTCCTTTTTCATGTGTTTACTTTGTTTTATTATAATAAAAATTATTTACGTATTGATTTCATTCTATTTCCAAAAAAAAAAACAGTTTGATTCAAATCCTGTCGACCTAAAATAAAATCCTGTCGACCTAAATAGGTGAATTTCAAGTCAGAGAGTTTTTAGGTCGACCTGTCCAATAATTTATGTCGACCGGTTCTTGTTTTTCACTATCCAGAAAAGAATTAGGTCGACCGGTAACGAAAATTATGTCGACCGGTTTTGTTATTCACAATCCAGAGAAGAATTCGGTCGACCGGATATAAAATTTATGTCGACCGGTTTCACATGTTTTTCACACAGAGATATTTTCGGTCGACCGGTATACTTTCTTAGGTTGACCGGTTCTATTTCAACAAGAAAAGGGTTGACCGTTAGAACATTTCGGTCGACCAGTTTAAACAATTTCTACCTCCTTCTCCAACCCGAAACTTTTTAGGTCGACCGCCTTGATTTCATAGGTCGACCGGTCACTGTGAAAACTGTTTTTTTTATATAGACATGTCGATTCACAAATTTAAAACCACCGCACTTTTTCATTCACTATTTCTTCAAAATTTCGAAACACCTTCTCTATCAAGCCCTAATTTCTAAAAATTCCATTTTTTTTTTCAAATCTCCAATGGCTCCAAAGACAAAGAAATCAAAAACTTCTACCTCCTCAACATCAATTCAACCCATCGATGCTCAAATCAAAAATTGGCTTATGGATCCAATAGCTGTAAGAAGATGGAACAAAATGAAAGATTATACCTTTCACTAAGGAGTGTTTATCAAATTCAACGATTTCTTTCTCTATAATGTTAGAGAAATAGCAAACAGAGCAGGAATCGAGTCTCTTCTTAGTTTTGAAGACAACAATGTGGAGATTAATCATATCATGATTAAACTATTCTATGCTAATCTCAACTTGGAAAAATTCAAGCCAGAGAACTCATCAGATTGCTTATGGTCAGTGGTCTGTGGCCAACATGTGTTTATCTCTAAAGATAGAATGGCTGAAGTTCTTCAATCTCCAAATGATGGTATATCCTTTTCAAATGACTTCTGTCATGTTCATATTAGAGATAAAGTTAGTCACTTATTCATTGAAGATCATAAGTCAAGTGCAAAAGGAGTTAATCTACGACCTATGCCGAGAATTCTTCATCATAGCCTCACTCATTCAATTTTACCAAGAACCGGAAACTTTGACGCAATTTACAGAGAAAATTTTAGGGCATTGTACGCCATCTATGGAAAAATATCAATATAAATTGGATTGAGTTGATATTTGATGAGATTTTAACGGTAAACAGACTCTCTCGTCCTCATAGTTTTTACAACGAATACATTATGCGTCTTTTAATAAATTGCGGAGTTCCAACTCCAGAATCGAAAATTTCAAAGCCGAAATGTATAAATAAAGCTTCGAAGAAGAGAATGAAACTTCCACAGCCATACCTGAACATTATTCCTTATGAGAAATACATACATCAAGGTCCTCCTGAACCTTCTACATCACATGTTCCTATGTCGGATCCTCCTGAACATTCTACATCACATGTTCCTACGTCGAGACCAGAAGATGTTAAGATTCCTTCACCCACTTCTACAACAAAGGAATCTCTTGAACAAATAGCAAGGAATCAATTTCTTCTGGAAGCACGACTTAAGCGAACCGATAAAAAGCTTGATCGCTTAGATACCAAGATGGACAAACGATTCAACAAACTTAAGTCCTTTTTCAGCATTCTCTGGGGAGCAATTTCATGTGGAGCTTCTTCCTCAACCACACATGATCAAAATCCAGGAAAACGACCAATGCCTCCTACTTTCACATGGTCTACTTCGGAGGAGACCACTAGCTCTGGAGAAAGTACTCAGCATAGTCGTGGTCATGGAATCTCATATGTTGAACCAAGTAGGCATGATGGAGAAGAAGAACAATTTGATGATGATAAGGAAGAAGAAGGAGAAAAAGAAGAAGCGGATAAGGAGCAGGAAGTAGAAGGAGATGAGGAAGAGGAATCCTCTGAAGAAGAAACAGATGAGGAGGAAGGATCATCAGAAGAAGAAGGAGACGAAACCGACTCTGATATACCTCCTCAATAGTTCTATCTATCTATGGTTATGATATTATGTCTTCAAAAAACACTATTAGCTTTTCTATGTGTTTTGTTTTATGTTTGCTACGAAAAACTTGGGGTGGTCTTGTATATTTTGGTATTGTGTGTAATGTATGATATACTCTGGATGTGGTGTCTTATGCTATTTAATCTCTCTCATGTTTATTATACCCTTTTTGTCGATGACAAAGGGGGAGAGAATGATTACTAACCTTCTTTTTGCAGAGATTTAGTTATTTTTTGTCCAGGGAGATCATATACTCAGGGGGAGTTAGAGCATATATACAGGGGGAGATAGCAATGGAGATCATATTTTAAAAGCTATGTTGTCATCAATCAAAAAGGGGGAGAATGTTGAGTCAAGAACTTTTAATGATCGTTTTGATTAATGACGAGAAGAAGCTTCATGATCGACAAAAAGAAGATTCAATGGTTTCATAGGTTAGAAGTTGGTTATTCAGAATATTTTATGTAAAATCTATCCTCAAATAATCATACTTCTCATTGATTTCAAAATTATGCATGAAAACTCGTTTTTATTGTATATTGACAAAAACAGGTCAACCTGTTAAAAATAACAGGTCAACCTATTTTTAAATATAACAGGCCAACCTGTTAAAATTAACAGGTCAACAGCTTTTTGAAATAACGGTCAAAAACCTGTCAACCTATTAATTTTTCCTATCGACCTATTTTTGAATTTCATGAAGAGTCATCTTCTTTCTTGAAAAGTTGCATCCATTTCTCTTCATTTAAAATCATTTCTTTTGATTGCAACTTTTCACCAATAATTGCAACTTCTCAATTACTATAAATACACCAATTTTCAATCAATCAAATTACCGAATTTTCTCTCCATTCTCTGATCTATATTGTATTATTCTTAGCATTCAAAAAGCACTCAAAAGCATTCAATTATCGTTTGAATCTCCAAGCATATTTAACACACTTGTGATTCAACTCGATAATACACTTCCAAATCTTTGCAAACATCAATATATATTTGAGGATAAGATTATAGGAAGGTTGTACTCAATCATTGACTAATCAGTGTTGAAGAAAGAACACATTCAAGGTCAAACTCTTGTAATCGTTTTGTGGGTAAGCTTGTAGCCCGTGAAATCAAGTGGGTAAGCTTGTAGCCCGTGAAATCAAATGGGTAAGCTTGTAGCCCGTAAATCAAGTAGTGTTGTGAACATGTTCCTCCGGGTGAAGCGAGGGTGTTGTTTAGTGAAAAGCCGAAGAGGAGCTTCGGGACTGGACGTAGGACGGGAGGTCCGAACCAGTATAAAAATCCTGGTGTCGTTACTCTACTTTACTTTATCTACAGCATTTATATTTTTTAGTAGTATATTTCTTGTTTGCGAATTTTTACCTGCGTAACTATTGAATAGCTTAAGTTATCACATACATTCCGCATAGCCATATTATAGATCCTGCACAAGTCGTACACAACCGACTCTTTCAAATAGCAAAGTAAAAATTCGATTTTTATATATTGAATAGCAAAGTAAAAATTCGATTTTTATATATTGAATAGCGGTATAAAAATGTGATTTTTATATATGTAGTGAAAGCGGACAACAAAAGTGACAAAAGGCGAGAACGGCGAAGACTTCTACATTTGAAGTGTCGTGGAGTTGGGATAGCTTTGGTGAGAACTTCTCACCGTTAATTTTATTTTTCTAGTTATAAATATATACTAGGATGCAGACGGTGTTTAGTAGCACCCGACACCCGTCGTCCACAAACCATGGACGGCTTGTATGCTTGTTTGTATGATTTTGATGTGTAGTTGATTGTGTGATGTGGTGTGAAATGAAATAAAATATTTATATAGTTGAAAATATTTTATAGTTAAAAATAGAATTTTTAATGTGTATATGAAATGAAATAAAAATAAACAAATCGAACGATTTGTTTGTAAACACACATTTGACCGATATTGATTGGGACGATAAATTTTACACATCGCCCAACTGCACAAATAAAATCTGTCTTTGATTGTTTGAAACCCCACACGGGTATTGGGATGATATTTGACGTACACTAATCCCGGTTGTTTAGTTGTATGTCGATCGATTGATTGACAGACTGTTATAAGCGTTGAATATTTATATTTGATGCTTATACAGTGTAGAATGCACCTTGGATGAGGGTTGATTATTCATCATTGTTATTGTATACATGTGTTGTAGAAAATCCATATAATTAACATTATATGGTAATTGATTAGGCCTCATTCCATATTTGAAAAAGAAATATTTGAAATAGAAATATTTGAAATAGGATATTTGGAAATAGAAATATATGAAGCCGTGTTGATTAGATTGACGCCATTTTGACGTGAACGATATTTATATCGATTTTATTCATTTTATAATGAATAGCGAAAGTGATTTCAAAATCTGATATTTTGAAAAGAATTGAAATTCAAATTGAAATAGAATAGAAATGAATTCAACTTGAAATTGAATAGAAATGAATTCGAATTGAAATTGAACAGAAATGAATTCGAATTGAAATTGAATAGAAATGAATTCGAATTAAAATTGAATAGAAATGAATTCGAATTGAAATTGAATAGAATTGAATACGAATTGAAATTGAATTGAATTAGAACTGAAATTGAATTAGAAATCAATTTGAATTGAAACGAATTTAAAACGAATTTATATTGGAAAAATTCAATTTTGATTTGATTTGAAAATGAAGTAGAAATCGTTTCGAAAATGAATTAAAACGATTTATAAAGCACGTTTTAAATTGAAATCGACGAAGTACATATTATATATATAATATAATGGCCTGAATAGAACGCGCCGCGCCGCGGCAGTTCGCGAATTTCGACCATTGACTTCGAACGGATATTACGGAGATCCGACCGTCGGATTCTCCTAAAACCAGAACCATTGGGTTCGTATCGAAAAGTGCTTTCTAATGAATATTAGAAATTAGAAATCTAACGGTTGGATTTGGAATTAGGTCCAAATCAAATTTGGAAAAGGTCGCTGTAAGTGCAGTTCGATGGCCATTGATGGAAATCGACTGTACGGGCCTTGATAAAATTATTAAAAATATCAATAATTTGTGTAAAATCATAAGAAATGATTCGTGAAGAATTGGGGTGAAAAACTCCATATTTGAAAAGATAAAAATAGACTTTTATCGAAATGAACTAGTTTTGAACTAGAATAATAATTTATTTATTTTTAAAATAAATAAAGTGGATTTGAAATGATTTTGAAATATAACCAGAACTTCCAATAATTGAATTGGAATGGATTTGAATCGAAGTTGTCTTCGGAATATTTCGATGTTGGATTTCGTGATGATACAGATAATGTTATGGGAATTTGAAAGATATATTAATATCATTATTCCCAATACGATATTTGTTGGTCGTAGAATTTGATATTGAATATAAGCCGGTATATTTTCTATTCAGAGCCTTGTATTTAATATCAAATGTGATTTGAGTTTGTCGTGAATGGTGTCTTCATTAACACTGTTCTTAAGCCCAGTGGAGAAAAAGATTAAATCTTTTTATTTAGATTTAATGAAGTGTACCAATTAAATAATATTTAATTGGAATTAAATTGGTATTGATTTTTGGGTTTATCGTGAACAATGTTTTAAATAACACATGTTCTTTAACCCGATAATGAATGGAAGGTGATTTTGGGTTTATCGTGAACCGTGTTTTAAATGACACTGATTCTTTAACCCAGTTAAAGATTAAAACTAAGTGAAGTTTTAATGAATCTTTAATTGGATTGAAACGATCGAGAATGGAGTATCACCAGTTTTGCTCCAGGCGATAGTTAAATCTTTAATTGGATTTGAACGTGAGATGGTAATTGAATATACCGATAACACCGTGGTGTTAGATATGAAGTATTACCAGTTTTACTTCATGGGATGAATAGGTGGGGATTGGGAAATAAAATAAATGATTACTTCGGTGTGGTTCGCTAATCCCGACTAGTTTGAATTGATATTCAAAGAAGATTAAAGAATAAATTTAAAGAATTTATCTTTGATAAAATTAATGGGAACCTTTCCTAAAGTGTAAGAATATTTGAACAAAAGAATATTCTGAATTGGAATGAGGCGTATTTTGTGTTTGTGTAACACTCGTTTATTATATACGCGAGTTATTCGGAAAGACCGGGTTTATCCCATTCTAAATAACTGATTCGACGTGGTGTCGAAGATGAAGACGGTGGTCGAAGACCGGAGGTCTTCACGTCGTTTGGGTGATTACTGATGATCTTGATTGGGCCGTACACCCAAGAGGAGGGAATCAGTTAGTGATCGTCCAGACGTACTTGGAGATCGATGGATATGCGGGGTACTAGGTGCCCCCGGTTTCGTTCAGACCCAGAACGAACTTGTAAATGGACTGTGTGTCTGACATTGGATTTTAGTCTGTGTGATTGATTTCTATTAAATATATATCTGTTTGGCGGCGGAGAATTCATTCTCTTGCTTAACGCCCTTCTCTGAGACGTACGAGCTCAGGGGTTATATATTGATGGATATCAAATGCATGGAGTGAATTGCCTGTGTAGCATGCCTAAGTGGCAATTGATCAAGGCTTCTGTTGAAAAGCAGAGTCTTGTGGTTAATGATCAAAGCATGGCCTTTGTGGCGTAGCTTTGTGTAGCGTTGATTCGCGAGCCTCACACCCCGGTTGTGAACCAAAAACGGGAGAGGACCTCAGGGAGGGCATGCGTTTCCTTCGAGCTAGAAGTGGCGTCAGTGGTTTTACACGGCCCGACGAGTTTGACTTATGTGGTTGTTGCTGTTGCGAGGCACCTCGGTTATATCGGTCGATCTGGGACCGATGGAGTCATTCGTTGGCTCATTTACGCCCCATAGGGCGGGGAAACGCAGTGTTCAGGCATTTTAATCCACATCGGTGGACCGACCCTGTCGCTCCAAGGGCTCACCTGTGTCTGGGTCCTGAGGCTCGGGCTAGACAGTCTCGAATCGGTTAGAGGACGATCCCTGGCCTCGGTTCATAGATGGAAATCCAATTTCCAAATACGATATGTGCGGTTTTGATTGTGAACCTATATATGGTGACATAGTGGCATGGGACGCTCATGTCACCTATGATTGATACTTATGATTTGAAATTGTTTTGACACTATACACTTATAGTAATATTAAAAACATGAAATTTAGCGTATCAAGCATTCTTTGGCTATTATAAGGTAAAAACCCTATCCTCCGGCTTGCGTTGCATTGTGTGATGGGACCTGGGTCTTATAATGGCTTCATTTTTCTTTATTTAGCATTGCGCTGTTGTTTTATGCACTGGTATTCTTGGGAGGAAACCCGTTCTGTGTTATACGGCGTGGTCCCTTGATTTACCTAACTTTAAAAATAAAGATTAATAACTGTTTTAGTTCTCACACCAGTCCCATGACTGACCTGGAGTTTATTGTTTTAACCTAAACTCTGGGTGCCCTGATTTTGACACGTGCAGCTAGTAGTTTTGGTTTTGCAGATTTATATTCACAGGATCCTGGTTTACAGCTGGAATGATATCCGGAAAGCTTTGTATCCGTATATCTCTTCTAGTTGTGTATTGTATTATTTTCCGCTACTATGTAATGTATTGTAATCTCTGATATTTCTGTGTAATATTGATTCGTTTATACTCTGTATATTCTTGTAATCTGATGAATTGTTGTAATATAAAATGAAATGTTCTCCCGTCTGCGTTCTGATGTGGCTTGTTCTCGAACTATCGGCGCTTTCCTCACCGGGGAAGTTACGGGTTTCCACAGTAACTTTCAGCTTTGATACCACGTGTAACACCCCATGTTCATTAATGCCACTCTCAAAGGGAATGCATTAACTTTCATGGAGTATTATTGGTGTATAGAATAGAATATAACAAGACAGATACATATATTGGTACTTGAAAATTTTAAAACAACTTTTATTGCAGCGGAGATATAGTTTGATTACAACAACATCAAAAACCAACAATAAAACCAAGTACACTTAATATCCATCTTGACAAATTGTTTTCTAAGTACATAAAGTAAAAAAGCATAACCCCAATATAAGTAGTCATAAAAGAGATGAGCTGAACTTTACTTTCAGCAATCCAAGCACTTCCAAAAGAGAGAAAGAGATCCAAATCAAGCTCCACTAGCACTAGTCCCATCCTGAGAACCTGGGGGGAGGGGGAGGAGGAAGAAAAGAGGCGAAAACAAAGGGTGTCAGACATAAAGTCTGGCAAGTCCAATAACTTTAACAATATAATTATTAAAGTAACTAGGATAAGGCATAAACTGGTAAAATAAGGAATGTCTGTGAAACAAGTGGGCAAGACAAAACAAACAAGAGGAATATGTTGGTGTTAATTGCGCTCCTAATCACTATAGGATAATTACTATACTGCACCATTACTAGGCACCTTAAAAGTTGACCCCGCTTACTGAACATAATAATCATAATGGTAGTTTCGTGTACCCCTAGCCGTCTTCATAGGTGCCACATGCCCCTATCTCCACTAGTTGTACCCACTACCCCCATGTGATCGGCTCCCTAACTCGTAGATACCCGTGGTGGTCCTACAGTGGGGTGTATCACTCCCCAAAGTGGCAACCCGATACCAATAAAGATGCACGGCTTAAATCTACACGATGCAACAACGTCTTACCTACCAGCCCGGGCCCACGCACACACATGACCCCGTTGGACTTGCGTTGCCACCGCTAACCCGTTTTGACCTCTTACAATCAAATCCAGTAAGCGTGTCCCGTCCTCGATTTAACTCGAGCTCACAAAGATACTTAATGGGTTACTGGTTTGAAAAGGGCCCCCATACTTGACATAAGCTTTCCACCTATGCTTGGTCCCCACTAAGATTTCCCACTTAACCCCTTCTTATTCATGTCTTCTTACATGTTTCACTTGGTTAAGTGTTTCTAATCGTATTTCACATGTCACCCATGTCACCCACTTAACCCCCATGTCCCACCACATGTTTATCTTGGTTAAGTGTTACTTAATTCATTATAACCGTAACCTTGTAAAGACCTCCCACATTAGACTACCGTTTGCGGTTGCTGGATTTGCCGGGCGGGTCCGGGCAGTCTTATACCGCAAACGAGCCTAACCTTGTGTCTTTACAATTGTTACGCATTTAATTTATGCCTTCGACCTCTCACATTAGACTACCGTTTGCGGTTGCTGGATTTTCCGGGAGGGTCCGGGTACCGCAAACGAGCCTAATCTCGTGTCTTAGGCGTTTATTACACATAATTATTTTACCCAAATATGAATTAATTATCCCTATTCAAATTTTCAATAATTTCCAAATTAATCAATGTCCATAATTGTCACCTAAATTATGTCCATAGTTTTAAGGTATATAAATTATACCAATTAGTGTCTCAAATTAATTATATGCCTTTAAAGCCATTTTATGCCAATTCACAATATGTATATTTAATATTTTCCCATTGCCCCCTTGTCGTTCGTACATTTAATAGGAAATACGTTAGACTCGCAAATAGTCTAACTCATAAAAGAAAAAGAAAAGAAACATCACAACTTGCATAACACATAAAATGGATCTAACTTGCAAATGAGAATTATAACATAAGTTTGCATAGCCAATAATATGCATAGGCAATGGACATATAGAACACAAATTTGCATAAACTATGTACTACTATGGATGTAAATATAGATCTAAACATCAAATTGTTAACTTGCATATATAAATAAGGTTTTCACCTAAACTTGCATATATGAATATAGTTTTCACCTAAACTTGCATATATGAATATGGTTTTCACATAAACTTACATATATGAATATGGTTTTCACCTAAACTTCCATATAGATTCCTACAAACTTGCATATGAATCTAAACATGTAAACTAATACCACATGTTTTACACATAAACTAGCGTATATATATATATATATATATATATATATATATATATATATACTTGATTCACATACAAACTAGTGTATAATTCACATACAGACTTGCATATGATTCACATCCAATCTAGCATATAATTTACATCCAAACGTGCATATAAACTGATGTCATAAAATGAATCAAGTTAAACATATGTGATTGGACATATGAAATAGATCTACTAACATAAGTTAACAAAACTGTCATATGTTCACAAACAGACGATAACAAAGTTAAGTAACGTCACATGATTCAACAGACATGTTCTCATAATCCCAATTATAACTCATCATAATTAATTTATTAATTATTTTGTGAAAGAAATTGTACTCACAAAGACAGATTAGAGAAGAGAATAATTCGTTCGTCGTTTGTATAAGAATTCTGACTTGCAATTCCTAAGCTTTAAGAAGAGGAGAACTATTCCAGCAGCAGCATGGAGGCCAAGGGATTAATTTAGTTTAGGTTTAGAGCTTGAGTCTATGCGTGCTTATGTAGAGTTTTAGATTAATATAAGCCATTAGATTATCATAGGGGAAATCAGAACCATTCAGGCCAATTAGAACCATCCAGAAACAGCCACCTATGCCCTAATGACTCAGCAACGAGTCAAAATTCGTCACAGTTCAGATCTGTCCGAGGGGGTAGGTCGACCCCCAGGTCGACCTGTATATGGGAGGTCAACCCCCTGGTCGACCTGGCCTGGAGCGGGAAAAATCCCGCCCAGCCCGCTTCTGTGTTTGAATTCGAATTTTGAATGTTTAAATCTGAGCTGTTTTAAATTTATTTAAATTTATGAAACTTCTGAGGGCCATAACTTCCTCGTACGAAGTCCGATTTACGAAAACTTGGACTCTATCCCAAGCAGAATTCCGAGATGAACGCAATAGAGTAACCCATTTCCCTTAATTCTTTTTCTAAAAATTAAGTGTTCTTAAATTTGTTAATTTTAATATTTAAAATTACGGGGTGTTACAAAAGATATCCTACCCATGATTTGGAATTGGCAGCGATCGTGTTCGCATTGAAGATATGGAGACATAATCTCTTGGGAGAAAGATTCGAGTTGCTTACCGATCATAAATTGTTAAAGTATCTTTTCTCTCAGAAGGTTCTAAATCTCCGACAGCAAAGATGGTTAGAATTCTTGGCTTCCTACGATTTCGATATCGCATATACACCAGGAAAGGGAAATGCGGTTGCTGATGCATTGAGTAAAAGACATGCCAGTCTAGGGGCTATGTTTCTTGAATGGAAGCAACTGGAGTACATCGCCGGTTATGATTTCAGACCAAAGTGCGAATTGGACCAAGCAATGTTAGCAATTTTGACGATCAGACCCACTTTGATTGAGCGGACCGGCTCCAGTCAGAGGGACGATCTTAATCTACTGGAAATCATCTCCAAGATAGAGATGGACATCGACAACGAGGAGATGAACAAGTATGGGCTTGATCGAGATGGATGGCTTCGAAAGAATGGTAGATTAGTTGTACCCAACGCAAATGGATTGAGAGATGAAGTGCTTAGAGAGTGTCATCGCTCAAAGCTGACCATACACCCCGGTGGTTACAAAATGTATCGAGACATGAAGCAGACCTACTACTTGGAAGGGATGAAAAGAGACGCTGGGAAGTTTATATCCAAGTGTATGAATTGCCAGTTAGTTAAAGCTGAGTAAAAGAAGTCTAGTGGTTTGTTACAACCGTTAGAAATCCCAGAATGGAAATGGGAACAAGTCTCGATGGATTTCATCGACGGTTTACCAAGGACTAGGTCAGGTCATGATAGCATTTGGGTAATTGTGGATCGATTGACCAAAAGTGCTACGTTTATACCAGTCAAGTCGAGTAGAAGGCAGCTAAGTTAGCTGAACTATATATGAAGTGGGTAGTGAGATTTCATGGAGTACCAAAGGGTATTGTGAGCGACCGAGATCCATCATTTACTAGTGGGTTTTGGAAGAGCTTACAAGAGGCGTTAGGATCAGTATTACATCTCAGTACTGCGTATCATCCTCAAACCGACGGTAAGACAGAGAGGGTGAATCGAGTGTTAGAAGATCTCTTGAGAGCTTGCATATTATATTTTGGTGGATCATGGGATGACCATTTGCATCTAGTAGAGTTTGCATATAATAATAGTTATCAATCCAGTATTGGTATGGCTTCATTTGAAGCTTTGTACGTAAGACCGTGCAACTCACCGTCATGTTGGTTAGAAACTGGTGAGAAGTTTGTGCTTGGACCAGATGTGATAAGAGAAACTTCAGATAAGATTAAGGTTATCCAACAGCAAATGAAGGCTGCTCAAGATAGACAGAAGAGTTATGCTGATAAGAGGAGAAGAGATCTAAAATTCTCCATTGGCGACTTGGTGTTTGTCAAGATTTCTCCGTTAAAGAGCGTGATTCGATTTGGCAAGAGAGGCAAGTTAGCACCAAGATTCGTTGGATCATTCCCAGTTCTCGAACAAGTTGGGAATTTGGCATATAAAGTTGAGTTGCCAGACAAGATGGCGGGAGTTCATAAAGTATTTCATGTTTCCCAGTTAAGGAAATTCGTGCACGACCCCGATATGGCTATTTCACCCGATCAGTTGGATGATATCGAAGTAGAACCCGAGGTGGTTGGGAACCGCAAGCCGATTCGTGTTGTTGAGTACGATACAAAGCAACTTCGAAGGAAAGCAGTGAATCTAGTCAAAGTTCAGTGGGGTGAGAATGAGAATGACTGTACTTGGGAGACAGAGGAGAGCATTAGAAAGACGTATCCAGAACTCTTTGCCTGGTAAGATTTTAATTGCGACTTAGTTTTCCACATGCTAGGATAGGCTTGTTGTGTTGTTTTGTATACTTTATTGTTTTGTTAATGATTGGTAGGCATGCGGGATCCCTTGTATGTTTTGGGTTAAGGAATTTCGAGGATGAAATTTCTTAAGGGGGGGAGAATGTAACGACCCGCATTCTACGCATCGGAGGATCGTAGAATATTTATTTCTTTCTCATGCGAGGTCGTATAGTCGTGTAACTTTGGGGAACGACTATTGGGGTCATTTCCCATGTTCATGATTTTGGCCAATTTTTAAATGACCGTTTTGCCCCTAGCTGATCTTTAGTCGTCCATAACTTTTGATTGGAAAGGAGTTTTGATCTGAAACCACTTCCATTAGACCCGGATGATTGTTTACCTTTCCGTAGAGTGGTCACATTAGCCAAACGGACTTACCGTTTGGGAGATATGGCTGAATTAAGGTTTAAAGGGTGAAAAACAGCTTAACCGGGCCAAATAGGGTGATTAACAGCTAGGCCCATTGGGGGATTTCGGGATTAGGAGTTTAAAAGGACTGTTAGGGTTTAGAGAACATCCTTTTCTCATTTTTCAGCTGCCACCTATCATTCCTCTCAACCTAGCAATGGCCTCCACTTGCTAAAACACCCCAAATCACCTTCTAATCACCATTTAATCAAGTTTTAGCCTAATCTACATCAAATCAAGCCAAATCAACACCTAATCTAGGTTGGAGCTGCTGTGTAGTCTTGGGAACAACACCAAACAGAGGATAATTTCAGATTTGGTATTTTATTGTGGCTAAGGTGAGTGATTAGCATTTTTTTACACTTATTATGGCTAATTAGGATTGATTAGTGTTAATTAACGAATTTAAGTATGATTAAATTCTGGAAAAATATTTATAAATTTCGAAATATTGTTTTAGACCTCAGTTAGAAGTTTGGGTTGATTTGGTTAAGTTTTGCTAATCCTATCTGTAACAACCTGAAACTTCGGGCAGTAAATATTTAAATATGGAGGTTATTTAAATATTTAAAACTTGGATTTAATGGTTTTATAACCTTGATTAAATCCCTTTATAAATAATAATTAAAGAGAAGAAAATATGTTGTTGAATTTTTTTTACAAAGATAAGTAATTCAAAGAAAAATCGATAATGTGACCGAAAACAGTTTTATTGATAAACGAGGTTTTGCTTATTAAAAGTTGTTGGAATATCATGTGCATGTAGTAATGTTAGAAGAACACATATATGTGTATATAAATATCATAGAAGTAACATGCAAATGATATATGTGTACATGTTCTAGAAAATGAAAAATGGCTTAACATGATAGGGACACGTGTCACCAAAAGAATGGAACACATGTCTTGTAAGTAAATAATGTAATGACACATAACCATATTAGGCATCCATGTGTAGAAAAATCTAAAGACATCTAAGTAGACATGTGTCTACATCCTAAAGCATGGTTGTTAAACATGAATATATGTATTCATGTAAGGGAAAACAAATTTAAAAGAAGAAGCTTATCATGTAAGCTAAAAGAAAAAGATAAGAAAAAAAGAGATAAGGACACATAAACCTCTTAGGTGTCCATGTGTAGAAACATCTTAGGACACCTAAGTAGGCATGTGTCATCATTCTATGATTTGCATGAATGATGAAGGACAAGTGTCCAAAACTAAATTACCAAACTAGCCTTGAAATTTTCTATATAAAGGGTGGAAAGGTTCATTTTTTTATTATGCATTCAAAAACATAAAACCAAGATTAGAAAAGGAAGAGAGGTTTGGGAGAAGCCTAGAGGATAAATACAAGATCAAGGCACAAGTATAAGGTAAGAAAAACGATGTAAGTTCATGTATTCATTTCATATTTTGAAGAAAAGTTGTGAAAGTTACGAAGAAACGATAGAACCCGAAACACTGAAAATGACGTTCGGTATTTTGGGCATAAATTTTGTAATTATTTATGAAATTTCGACTTCTCTATCAATTTGGAAAGCAAATTCAAAGGGCTACAACTTTGTCTTCGTCCACCTTTTCTAATTCGGCCGTTTTCATACTCGAAAACTGGATGCAAAGTGAGGTAAAAATCAGCCTGAAAATGACATGTTAAAAATGCCTCATGATGTTTGATTTTACATATTAAATTGGTAAACGATTTTGAGGTTTTCTTTTGATGATAATTAAGTAGACTAATAGGGCTTCTTACTGTAGAAAAATTGGAGTCAAAATCTATTTTTATCATAGAGAAACAACGCGAAACATTTTGCCCAAAAACAGGCTAAAATCTGATTTTCGGAACTTTTTAATAACACTTCGAAACGCTATCTTTTCTATTAATGAAGCACGAAACCAAGCCAGAACCTTTCTATAGCACCCAGAAACGCTATAGTAGCTGATTTTAGTCTAGAATCATTATACACCATCCAGAACTTGTCATAGCACTTCTGGAAGAGCTGTCTTTTCTCTGAATTGACTATGAAGTATCTTAAAACGAGCAGAACTTTTCATAGCATGACTGAAACACTGTTATAGATGTTATGAGTATTTAATTATGGTAAACTATTCCAAATTCTCTCAAATTTGGACTTGAGTTTCTTTATAGTACCATAAACAAACTAATAAAGCCGAGGATGTTAAATCAAAGTAAAAATGAGTCAAAATGTGTCAAAATTGAGAACAAGGAAGGTGGATGAATTTCGAAGATTCGACGAAAATAATTGATTACTTGGGAGTGATGATAAGTACTATGTGATGTTCTACGAGACTTTTGCATAAAGATAGCAAGGAATATTGTAAGTATGTTTATCATCTAATTCATTTTTATTTCATAACTTGTGTTATAATTTAATGATGCCTATGAATTTAACATACTATATTGGTTGCGATCTTTGCTTTGGCAAGCAATCAACACATACGACTGATGATTGAGGACATTTATGATTAGTGTTTTAAATGATGTATGAATACCATTCAATCGAGACATGAATAGTGTGTGTTTAAACGGGGTGTAATTAGTGTTTTAAACAAGGTATGAATTAGGTGTATTTTAACGAGATAATGAATAATGTTGAATTTAACTATTTTAGTACAATCTTTGAAGATCTTTCCAAACATATATTATAGAAATATCAAGGTGGTTGAGATTTGTTTATGAATAAATTTTTGCATAAAGAAGATGATTAGTATTTACAATAAAAGATGTTTATCTTTTGAAAGGAAGATCTGTAATAGATATATAGATTTCAAAATAAAAGACTGGAATGTTCTAGGGTGATAGAGAGGATAGTGTCTAGGCTTGGGTTTGGAAAATATAGTTTCCTGTTCTCCCTGGCTATCCCTAACTGATCCGACGAACGGGATGGTTAACTCAAAATTTAATTTGAAACTTAATTTGAAATTATTTGAAAAATAATATAAGATTACTTTTGAGAATCTCTACCTGATATAAAGAGTATTTTTGAAGTAAACATTGATTTTAAATGTTTTGTGTAAAGAAGAACTACGTTGGCTTGATCCTGTATCTAATTGCTTACCCAATTAGATAAAGGTACGTAGGCAGTCACAAGGGGTAGTGATGCAGCTGCTTTATTAATAAAAATATTTTTTTTGTTTTGTATTGGTGCATCTTTCATGTTTTATCATTTAAGTTATACTGACGTTTTATCAAGAAAAGAAATAAAGTTGAATTTTAAACCCGAAATAATTTAGAGGGTTTATATAAGTATATGAGGGTTATCTAAGGTATTATGGACGTATCGGAGAATAATTTTTATTGCGGTCAAAACAGAGCTATCATACAATGGGAATTCGCGTATTTGAGTTATAAACTTTAAACGCTTATAACTTTTGGAATCTAAATCAGATTTCCACCACATGAAGAACGTTTGATTTATATTGACAAGAGCTTTCAAATGAGTGAAAGCCGATTTTAATTTCGGGGTATAATTTTCAAGTCATGTTTCAAACCGTTTCGGAAAAGGACGTTGTAAGTGCAGATCCCGACCGCAACCATAAATAGCCATTTTTAATGTTTTTAAAATATGAAAAAAAAATCATGTAAAATTATTATAAATTATGTAAGAGTGTTTTGAATTGGAAATTTTAAGTTTTGACTAGCATGAAATTCCGGGGCGTTACACTATCATTAGATTTGCTTAAACATTCTTAAGGGGACAATACGGGTTTTGGGTATGTTTGATCCTTTTTGACATATCAAATTGTTGTTTTGGTGTTTGTGGTCAATTCTATATGTTGTATAACTATATGGTATGCTTTGTGATTGATTAGAACAGTTAGAATAATCGAAAACGCCGTCGTATGGCGTAAAACAGTTGCTGGAAAAGTTGCAGGAAATGTGCAGGGTTTCAAATCGGATCGGATCGGATATGGGGCTCGGATCGGATAGGAGAACCGGGCAAGGGATTTGATTCGGATCGGAACTTGACACCAGAGGAGGCTTGGCAAGAAGGAAGGCCGCTTGCAAAGAGTTGGAGTTGGGTTGAGGATCGAATCGGGTCGGAATGGAACATGGGATCAGATCGGAATGAGCAAGCTGGAGCAAGAGGGACGAACCGATGTGACGTGGAGGACCTCATATACCGAACCGAACCAGACTAAGACCAGGAGTGCCGAACCGAACCAATGTGACGTGGAGGACCTCATATATTGAACCGAACCAGATTGATGGCCAGGAACTGGAGCAAGCTGAACCGAACTAGGGAAGGACAAGCGAATCGAACCGCATAAGGAAGCCGAACCAAACCAGATTGGAGCTGCGATTACGCGATGACTCTTTTGAACACCAACTCCAATTCGACCAAAACCCAATATGCAAAGGAAATCCAAATAGGAAGTAGAACTCAGGATCCAGATGGGAACCAAAGAGTTAACTTCATGAGTTGGGCTTTGCTGCGGGACGTGTGCTAAGGGGTTATCGATGTCCATAACTTTGATTCGCCACCAAGACAGATGTTGGGCTACGGATCAGTGCAGTGGGGTAGATGTTACTCCATGGGGCAGAGTGATCGTAGCATGGCTATGAGCCAGTGCAGTGGAGTCGCCATGACTTCATGGGGGCAGAGTGGACATAGCAAGGACTAGTGGCTATGGATCAGTGCAGTGGGGTTGCCATGACTCCATAGGGCAGAGTGATCATAGCAAGGAATAGGGTGATCAAAGTGGTGGATATCGTATGCTTTACGTACTGAGTGAGAGATGTGAGGATGGTTTCTATGGTTGATTGTTTTCCATCACTATGTCATGCACACCCCCACCCCCGTATTCTTTACACCATATGTTAGTGGCACCCTGGAGTATTGTACAGTATGTTCTTTGGTTGCAGGTCCAGGTTCAGGTATGGTTTAGTATACCTGTTATCGTTCTGTTTTGATGCTTATCGCTCATACCAGACTTTTGTCTGACCCAGAGTTTTATGTCTCTTCTTATTACTCTTGGTGCTCTTAAACAGGCAGACTAGAGACAGGTCAAGTGGTATGCACGAGTAGCTGTACCGGAGACGAGCATGAGGCTTCCATGTATGATATATATATATAGATATTCTCCATGTGTCACTGCTGGTCTCTACTCTGGGCATTAGTAGTGTACCTTTCCTTTCTTTTGCTTTAGAGGCAGTTTTAAAGTTGTAATAATGATGAAGTGGAATATAAGCTGTATTTGGATTTTCCGCTGCTACGATGTTTAGTTTTCAGCTTATGCATTGTCTCACCTGTTTTATGTCAAGTATGTTATTAATGTATTTTATTCTATGCGCTGTGAGACATTCTACAGATTCCTTTGGTAGTTCTAGCTTCAAATTCCATTCCTTTCCTTTCTTTGGCGACCGTCCTGTGCTGGTTGGACATTGACACAACGCACTTTCATTGAAATATCGACTGGTGCGGGGCGGGTCGTCACAGGTAGAAACTAGAATATATATGTCAACAAATACACGATCAGAAAAGAGTTAGATAAATAACATATGATTTATTTCATGGCAACTGTATACCTGTTTCGATGCACAAGTAGTTTATACAAAACGCATAAGTCGGACAAAAACAAATCGAAATGGACAGCAGTTTAACAACCAATCCAACATATCCAAGCCAGCAAAGTAACAGGTAATAAAAGATGCATGAAAGAAATATGTAACAACCTGAGTTTTCGGTGATTACCTGCTATAATTAATAACAGATAAAATAAGATTATTTGGATGATAATTAAGTTGAATATACCATTAATTTGATTATTTAACTTAATTACAAATGCTAATAATTTAAACTTTAGTTTTATAGGTTGATTAAGGAAAAATGCGAGAGTTAATCACTTAAAGAGAATTAAGGCTTGGGGATAAATAAATGAGAATTAAGGAATTTTGGTGTTTAATGATGATTATTGGAGGGAAGTAGAAGGTTGGGTTAGAAATAAATAATTTTGCTAGGATATAATGTTTATTTCTAATACTATGTGTATGAATTAATCTTGGCCATACAAACTGATTTAATAAGGAAGTTCAGAAATTTATCAATGTAAAACTAAAGGCTTAAATTATAATGTTGAGTAAATTTTTGTTAAAGTATACATTTTGTAAGTTTGTGTTCAAGGTAAACATGGAATCATGAATTTAATGACAAGTTTGTGTATTATGTAAATCTTAAGAAATCTACATAAGAATAAAATATAAAAAACATAAAATTAGTTGTAAAATATTATTAGATATAGAAAATTTAAATTTTGTATGTGATTGGGTGATTTATGTGTTATAATATAGTCATTAAAATGTTTTATCCCAAAGTTATGCAAAACATACATAAGTTTATATAGAAATGTTCATATTTTGTGAAATATAGAAAATTTGATGTAGAATGTTAATTGTGAAATATAGAAATGTTTAATTGGCACTGTCAATAATATGAGGTGAAGGCAACAACGGATTGAGTCTTACCTTCATGACCTTGTTTGTAGACATTCTATACGCTATTGTTTTTATCATTGAGCGCAGTCATCCTAGCTATCTCTTATAGTATCATGAAGAGATATCATTTCTTTTCATAAGTAATTGTTCCTATATGACATGGTATCCTTTACATAAGAGGATGTCACATCTTTCAATCGCTCGACCTTATCCAGTGATCTGTTATGCTAATAAACGTAACTCGCCTAATTCGAGTTTTATTATGATCACGAAGTTTAAATTGTTGTATGAAATCTCCTTTTGTGGTTCACACCTTTACTCACTCCATTTAGTTATATTATAATTTGATGAACCATATCTAAACAAGATATATTGCATTCCTTTATGCAATCATGATGAATCATTGACATACCACGGTAGAGATCTCTACTTGATGACTTATATCATCCCATTAGTAATCATGGAACGGTCTTCTCCTTACCTCATATTATTATCACCTTTACTAATGATAAGTTCTAGCCTACTTGACCCGTGTGTTTTCACTCGGGTCAGACAAAGTTTGTTTCAGGTTTAGCTCTTCTCTTGGTCCTAGCTGGTTCTTACTGCTATCATTTGAGATTTTTCACACTCTTATGGCATATTATCGAGATTTTAGTCTTTACTTTTCGTAAGTGGTCGTCATACCACTTTGATATATTATTTGTATTGTATCGAGATGTATCATTGTATATGTATGCATATACATATATGTATATGTATCTGTATTGTTCTGTGATGTAGTTATAGTGTTTTGTTCTGATAGATCCATAGCCATCTATGGCTTAGTCTCAAGTATTTATTGAATACGTCGATCCACTTGAAAAAAATTATAGCATCTGTCATCGTGTTCAGTAGAAAGTTGAGATAAGTTTATAGTTGGTCGCCCCTAATTTAACAACCCATCCAGAATGAGACTAAATTTTGAACTAGAAAAGGCCCATCGAAACTTAGAGCCATTCTAAACGGGTCGTTGGTTCCTGCAAGGATTACATTTTCACAGATAACAATAAACGTATATTTCGAATGGAAATCTCACACAGCGGAAAGAGAAAATATAATATTCAAATAAGATGTACCATTATTTTAAAAATCTCAGAAATACACAGTCACCGTTACATTTATTCAAATGGTAAATCAAATAGTTCATCCAAAAGAAGTAAGGCAATAACTACCAATAATCATAATAACTTCATCTTCTCCATCGTCTTCAATCAAGACTTCATCCATTGCTTTACCCTATCTACTGACCTGTTTGGATGTTAAGGAGAGGGGGTCAGAACATAAAGTTTTGTGTGACTGGAATATATTATTACTTAATGTCCATACCCTATATTCTTAGTAGGTTACATATGTCAAGGTTTGTCTATGCAACACACAAGATTTCACACAAACATAAGTATCTAACCAATGGGGTGGATATCCAAGTCAATCGCCCATTAGTGTTTTTACGGTAAAGACCCAACGAGGTGGCATTCTCGGTCACTTTTAGCCTTATTAAAGGTGGATTCTCATAATCTCTTGTAACCCTGAGGCGGACCCTTAGCCCTTTAAGAAACCCGTCCTAATACGTTAAACGTTCTTTAGTCTATTCTCTCATTTGTAATATGAGAAGTAGTATTGCGAACGTTACTACTTAACTGATATTACCCCGTAGGACACCTATGTCACTTAAGACTTCCCTTAGACAGTTGATGAGCAAGCAATGGCCACATATCCTTTAATTACCAGCATGTCCCTAGTTCAACCCTTACAATCTTTTAGAGGAAGTAGACATCCCCCGTGAACTACCTTACTCCGTTATCCGTTTTATGCCTAACCACTTTTAAAGAAGGAGGACCCAAACACTTACCTTAACACTAATAAGGGTGGATCCCATGACTTGCGTTCCTCTCCAAGGAATAAACCTTCGGAGGGATCCTAGTCATAACCACTTAAAACCCAAATTAGATAAAAATGGTGAGTCAACCACTTAAGACCTTCTTAAGGAGTAGTAAGCCTATTTGTTTTCACACATCACTTATATATATATAGTTACATATATACACACACTAGAGCTCTCACAATGAACCATATACCTGTAGATGCTGGATATACCGGTCGGTTCCGGGCAGGCTTCTACTACAAGTCGGTTTAACCTCGTGTCTAGTGTACTAAGTTTATGAATGGCCCATGGCACCTAGACATCTCACATTAGTTGGGCCTACTTGTGGTTCCTGGATATGTCGGTCGGTTTCGGGCAGGCTTCTACCACAAATGGCAACTAACCTCGTGCATATGTGTCATTTATTTACATATATATACTCAAGCCATTCTATATATACGCACACACAAGCAAACAAATATATATGAATATTTGTTAAGGGGACATTTCAAATCAAATTTTAACCTAATCACATTTATTACGCTAATATAACGTTAATTACATTTAAATAATTAATATAATAATAGCACCTAATTAACGTAACTCGTATAAATGGGGAAACGTTCTAATCGGGATGGAAATTGTCATTTATTAGATTAAGGCATACAAGTTTAGATCTTTCCATATTTTACTGCTACACCGTAACATGATGACATAATGAACATATAGAAAATAGAAATGATGGAAAACATACACATACATAACAACTACAACTTGTATCCTAGTCATAGAAAAAGTTTCAATATTAAATTAAAAGTTGAGTATTTCATACACTAAATCTATGTTTCACCCAATCCACCCTTTTTGTGGTGTTCTACACCCAAAAATGTCTGCATTTGACTTATTCCAATTTATGAATGCGTTTACATTCAAATTAGGATCCAAACCCAATTCAATTATGAAACAATTCAAATCCCAACCTTTTTAGGCCAAATCAAATGATAATTGCGGTGAATTGCATAAAATATAATTAATAATATACTACTCATTTTTTACCTTTAATCCAATACAAAAACACAATTCTACAAAACCAATTCAACATGACCATTCCTAAGTGATTACAAAGTAGAATATTTGGAGTTTTTTCATATTTTATTATCGCATAACCAAATCTTCAAAGGCATAACTATTCATATAGCAAACTGATAATAATATGAATACGCCTTTAAGCAAGACTAGATTCCATTCACAAGTCAAGTGGAGATGTGATAGAAATCTGAAGATCTACGACAGTTCTCAATGTTCAAGCGAGCTCTGATTGATCTCCAAACAATATAAATATAAGAAACATATAATTAGACTCTTATATATATTGTTTGTGCAAAATTCCAACTTCCTAAACATATATAAATTGAAATAGAGAGATATGAGAATGGAGGTAGAGAAGTAGAAGAACCTTCACCCTTTTGTCTTTATTTTTCTATGGAATTCAGAAGCTTGGAGGCAGAGATTTAGAAGATTAGGTTTTCCATTGTGGGGTTTGAGGGGTTATTTATACATGATCGTGTGAGCGAGAGCCGTCGGTTTAATAAGATTAAATCTGGGTATTTAATATAAACACAACCTCTAAGAAAATCCTAATCAAAGTAGGCTAAATTGGGCATGCCAGCCGACTGGTAGTCGACCGGCGGTCGACCCCCTTAAGGGTGAGCGGTCGACCCCCCTTCGGTTGGGACGCCCAATTTTGCTCGATTGATGAGCTGAACATTTTTATTAATACGTTTCCAATTCTTTTTATGTTATTCCATATTTACAAGATATGTTGTCCCCTTGATCTTATCTCACATTCAAATTTGAATTTCCCTCTTTTATTTTAAATTATTACCTGGACAATATAAATAATATTTACATAATTATATACATATACATATATATATATTTATTTATTTTCTGCGTGCATTGTCCAAATTCAACTGTTCATAACTTCTTCATACGTTGACCGTTTTCAGCATATTATATATGAAAATGATTCAGAATTTTGCCAAGAATCCAAATAAAAGAATTCTTAGTCAAATTCCTAAAGCTGCAAAACCTCATTTTCCAGCCATATCATCTAATTACTTATTTTTAATTATTTAATTTATTATTAATATGTATGAATTTTATGGGGTGTTACATTCTTCTCCCCTTAAAATATATTTCGTCCTGAAATCTGTTTAAGGCGCGAAAAATACAACTCTCACGCATGTTGTACACCCATGTTATTTATAATTCACCCATAAGCAACCATGACTCGCAGTGATTACAAACTGCAGACCCACTAAAGTGATCTCTACCCTGGCATGTAGGTGAAATAAGTGATGCAACATGTATGCAAACAACCTAAATATGCATGTATTTCTATACGGGTGTTTGGTGCGATGGTATTACATCCATTTTCTAACATCCAATCTAGCAATCACGATGCTTCCATAAACGGAAATTTGAGGGCAAAATTACTCATGAAAAGCTGTGGGTGAGTTTGTCACATCTTATCCTCGGTTTCCTATGTGCTTTCCGCAGGGTCACTCCCCCTTTGTACTCGGACGAGGCGAACGGTTTTGTTTCGGATCTCTTGATTCCGTGCTCCACAATCCTTGCAGTTGCATGGGGAACCCTGGAATCCAGCTCAAGTTTCTCTATGTCCCTAATTTCATCAAGCTCGAGTCTGATAGCAGAATCATGCAGGCATTTCCCTAGACGAGATACACGAAAAACATTATGGATTCCCGATAGACGGTCTGGGAGATCCACTCGATAAGCCAAAGTTCCTATCTTCTCGATGATACTAAAAGGCCTACTAAATCTGGTAGCCAACTTCCTAATTTTTCCAAACCGAACAGTCTTCTTAAGAGGGGATACTTTCACGAACACCAAGTCTCGAATATTAAATTCTAGTTCCCTCCTACGCTTATCGGCATACGATTTCTGACGGTTTTGGGTTGTCTTCATTCTCTGCCTAATCAAAGATATCTTCTCCATGGATTCACGGATGAAGTCTGGTCCGAGTATAACCTTGTTGGTAGTTTCCCACCAACAAGTTGGCAATTTGCATGGCCTCCCGTATAGCGCTTCGAAAGGAGTCGTACCAATCGTCGCTTGAAAACTATTATTATACGTGAACTCCACAAGTGGTAGGTGTTGCTCCCAAATTCCTCCAAGGCCGATGATACAAGCTTTGAGAAAGTCTTTTAAGGTCCTATTTACTCTCTCTGTCTGTCCATCAGTTTGTGGATGATAAGTTGTGCTTAAGTTAAGGGTCGTCCCCAATGCTACTTGTAGGCTTCTCTGAAATTCGCTTATGAATAAGGGATCTCTATCACTCACGATACTTGATGGAATACCATGGAGTCTAACTATCTCTTTAATATATAATTGAGGTAACGTGGCTGCAGTCCTTGTCTTCTTGACTGTTATAAAATGGGCGCTTCTGGTTAAACGATCTACCACAACCCAAATGACCTCATTCCCTTTTTGGCTTATAGGAAGTCTGTCTATGAAGTCCATGGAAATATGTTCCCGCTTCCACGTGGGGATCTCTAAAGGTAACAACAATCCTCAAAGCTTCCCTTGCTCTGCCTTGACTTTAGGGCATGCTAAACATTTGGCCACAAACTCAGCTACATCTCTCTTCATCCCTTCCAATGTAGATTCCTCTTCATATCCTTATACATCTTATTCCCACCGGGGTGTATGGTCAGCCTCGACCTATGGTATTCTTCTAAATTTTCTTTCCTCTACCCTTCATCTTTAGGGATGTAAAGTCGTCCATCCCAAAGTAAACTCCCGTCATTGTTAATCGATACCTAACCGAATAAGGAAAGGTCTCTCTTTTTACCTCTTTCTCCTTTATGCCTTTTAACTCTTCGTCACGGTCTTGTGCACTTTGGACTCTTTCTCTTAGAGTAGGTCTAATTATCATATCCCTAAGAAAACCGTTGGAAGTGGTCGATGAGGGTTGCAAATTAAAATTGGCGAGGAACTCTAATTGTTTCCATTCTATCATCGCATTCAATGTCGCATGCTTCCTACTTAAAGCATTCGCCACAACATTCCCCTTGCCCGGGCTATACTGAATCATAAAGTCAAATAAGACAATATATTCCATCCAACTTTGTTGTCTCAAGTTCAAGTCACGTTGAGAAAATAAATACTTAAGAGATTTATGGTTGGTAAATAATTCAAACATCTCCCCTAAGAGATAATGCCTCCACATCTTGAGGGCGAACACTACCGCGGCTAACTCAAGGTCATGCACTGGATATATTTTCTCTGGATCCTTGAGTTTTCTACTAGCATAGGCAAGTACTCTTCCTTCTTGCATAAGGACTGCTCCTAAACCGATCCCACATGCGTCAGTGTAAACGAGAAATGGTTTTGAACCGTTGGGTATAATTAGGACTGGTGTGCTAGTTAATGCTTTCTTTAATTTCTTAAAGGCTATATACTTTTATAACTCCAAGTGAATACCAAATTCTTTCTTGTCACTTGGGTTAATGGAGTAGCAATCTTTGCGAAATTTTTAATGAATTTCCTATAATACCCGACCAATATAAGGAAACTTCTTACCTCTATAGCATTTCGGGGTGTCCTCCATTCCTTGATTACCTCGATCTTCGAAGGGTCTATGGCCAAGCCTTTACTTGACATAATATGTCCTAAAAATCTCACTTCTTCCCTCCAGAAATGGCACTTCAAGAATTTTTGCTTTTAGTTGATTCTATCTTAATATCCTAACTCTTATCTCAAGTTTTTTACATGCTCTTCACAGTCTTTCAAAAATATAAGGATATCATCTACGAAGACTACCACAATTTTATTTAGAATGCCCATAAACACTTTACTTATGAGGTCAACAAATAAAGTGGGTGCATTCATTAATCCGAAGGGAATAACTTCCCATTGGAACAATCCACCTGGCGTCCTAAATGCAGTTTTGTCCTTGTTTTCCTCCGTAATACTTAACTGGTGAAATCCAGTAGCAAGGTCTAGTTGGGAAAGTATTTGGGCTCCTCCCAAATTGTCAAAAAGGTCATCGATTCTTGTTAAAGGGTACCTGTTCTTTTTGGTCAATTTATTAAGTTGTCTATAGTCCACACAAAGTCTCACAGATCCACCTGCTTTGGTGGTAAATACTATAGGTGCACCTATTCTGAGGTACTTTGATGAATAAAACCTTTTTGCAACAACTCTGAAATCTGCTTGTCTAACTCCCTTCTTTCCTTGGGCACCATCTGCCTCAAGGGTAGTGCTATAGGTATAGCATCCTTCCATAGGTTAATGCGAAAGGAGATTTCTCTGTGTGGTGGAAGTCCCATAACTTCCACAAAAACGTCCAAGAACTCACAAACTATAGGGATGAAGATGGTCCTTCAGAACTATGAGACAAGGAATATAAAAAGGTTTTATCCATATTTCTAACGTTACAAGGAATATTTAGGGTGCGTCCTCCTCAGCTCCTAATACGAACGAGCCTCTTATCGCAATCTAGGACGACCCCATAAAACGATAGCCAATCCATACCTAAGATAAGGTCATACCCCATAAAATCCAAAGCATACGCTTCACAATGGAACTCGACACTATCGACCTCCTATACTAGGTATTTACAAAACTGATCAAGATACTTAGATCCTCCGATAGGGTTGGCCACCTCAATCGGACTATCCGAGATAGATATGGAAAGGTTCAACAGATTTACTAATCGCTTGGAGATAAAAAAAAATGGGTCGCTCCAGAATCAAACAAGGTGTATGCTGAATTTCCTAAAATAGAGATTATAACTTCATGTGCGGCTTGTCCTTGATCTCTCGGGGGTCGGCTTTGAATTGGGGTTGCTTCGATTGCATAGTTCTAGCCACTTTTGGTAGCTTTGGGCAGTCTTTGGACATGTGTCCTTCTTCATGGCAGTTGTAACATTTTCCCTTGAACTCCTTCTTGGCCAATGAGACCCTACAATCGTTGGACTCTTGGCCCTTGCGGTTACGTCTCGTGCAAATCTTTGCATCCTTTTTGAAGTTCTTCATCTTCTTGTTTTCCCACTATTCTTTCTTCTTGTTCTTGTTGGACCTTTATCCTTTCTCACCCTCCTTATCCTCCTTGGAGCTTTCAGCCATGCAAAGGGTGGCTGTCTCAACTAAAAGTCTCCCCAACTGCTACTTGGGCTAACAAGGTTTCTTTCAACGGGGAGTTTAGTCCCTTCACAAACCTAATAGCTTTATTCATGGGGGTGCCTACCTATCCTCTACAAAACTTACATAACTCATTGAATTTGGATACGTATTATTGCAGACTCAAGCTTCCTTGCTTGAGGTGGATGAATTTCTCTAGCTGAATAGTCATTTCTGCCCTTAGCAAAAATTTCGCTTCAAAGAGGTTCTTGAATTCGACCCATGTGAATTTCTGACCCACATTCTCCATTGATGTTAAGTTCCACCACTCTAGGGCTTCATCCTTCAAATGCCAGATCACTATCCTTCTTATTTCATCAGGTTAGGCAGTAGCCTCAAAGTTTCTTTCACAGTACATAACCCAAGATTGGGCACTAGCAAAGCCTTCCTTTCCAAAAAAGGGTTTACCTCCAAAATTCTTAAAGACCTTGCATAAGCGAGAAAAATCAAAGGCCACATCAGCGGCAGGAGCTGTGGAAGCCTCCGTGGCAGGATTAGCCATAGGGACCTTTAAATGACCCGATCTCGCCCTTTCGGGAAAGCCCGGGTTGAGTTGAGAACACAACAAATCAGAACACTAAAATAGAACATTTCATTGCTATTACAACTATTACATTAGAGTACAAGAATATAACAAAGTATGAACAAATAATATACATCAGAAGAATATCAGAGATTAAAATACATTACATAGCAACGAAAAAATAATACATAACACAACTGAAAGAGATGCACAGATACAAAGCTTTCAGAATATAGCTCTAGCTGTAGATCTAGGATCCTGGGAAAATAATATCTGCAAAACCAAAACTACCGACTACCCATGTGGAAAATACGGGCACCCAGAGTTTAGGTAAAAACAATAAACTCCGAGTCAGTCATAGGACTGGTGTGAGAACTAAAACAGTTATTAAATCTTTACTTTAAAAGAGAGTAAATAAAGGGACCATGCCGTATAACACGGAGCGGGTTTCCACCCAAGAATACCGGTGCATAAAACAAACAGCGCAATGCTTTTTGAAAAAATGAAGCTATTATAAGACTCAGGTACCATCACATAATGCAACGTAAGCCGGAGGATAGAGTTTTCCCTTGTAATAGCCAAACATGCTTGGTACGTTTAAAAAAAATCATTTTGATATTACTATAAGTGTATAGTGTGAAAATCACTTCAAATATAAATGTATCAATCATAGACGACATGGGTATCATATATTGTGTCGCCATACTAGGCTCTACAATTAAAACCGAAATGTCACGTATTGGAAATTGGAATCCATCTATGGGTCGAGGCCAGGGATGGCTCCTCACCGTTCGAGGCACTCCAGCAAACGCCTCAGGTCGCTCCCTTAGCAACCTTGGATCTTCAGGGTCAAACTTCTCTTACTTTTGAGAATTAATTATTCCTGAACACACGTTTCCAGGTCCTATCAGACCTATCCATCGACCCCATAGTGACTGATATATCCGAGGCGCCTCGCTATCCATCATCCACATATGTAAAAAATATAAATGTCTGGGCTCCATATCATGACACCACCCATAGCTAGAAGAAACGTCGTGCACTCCCTGCAGTCACGATCCTGTTTGTAACGACCCGGTTTTTGTCGACTTTGGTTATCGCCATAAACTCAATGATGACTAACCAAACATCGAAAAATACCGGAAAGTTAATAGAAAGAAGTTAGAGGGTGAGAATAGATAAGGTAGAAACTTAGAATAGAAGAAGAAGAAGATACAACATCAGAGTAACACGAATCTCACAGCGGAACGAACAACATATAATAGATAACATATCCTTGAAATAAGATCAGTATATGTATACAGTAACATTATCAGAGTACAACACTTACAACACAGCAGAAATAACTATAGCTATATAATCCTGAAGCCTTCTGCTCCAAGCTCACCAAGTATATCTGTAAATTCTTAACTACTTGACTTCCCGTAACAAATTGGGCACCCAAGAGGTTAGGGAAAACAAAATAAACTCTGGGTCAGTCATGGGACTGGTATGAGTAAAACAGTTTAAAATAGTTTGAGCAAGTAAACGATATCTCACAAGACCACGCCGTATAACGGAACGGGTTTTTCCCTTATGAGAATCCAGAATATCTTTATATCAAAAACCTTTTGATATTATAATAATGTCTATCAACCACAATATAATAATCATCTAGCAGAAACGCTTTCATCTCACGTTCTACATATATAGTATACAATCAAAACCGCAAGCACGTATTGGGTAATGGATTTACAACTATGACAAGGTATGGAACCACCTTTCGCTAGTGTACCTCTAGAGAGGAATACACTAGGTTCAACAAGAACATCTTGCAACCCGACCACACATGACCGACCACTCATTTCGCATGAGTGTATCGAATGTATATCACCAACGGTTGGGATCAGCAACCGTTTCCCGAATGGGACAACATCAACAATAGATTTTTAGAAGTAAATGAAACTCTAGATCAGGTGATTATACACCCTAATAGGTGCAACCTACATAGCCATGCTCCCTGGTCGATTTCTGTCATTTCCCGATTGTGAGGCTAGAGGCCACGCTTATCTCTGACAGATCACACAATTATTCACTTTGAATGTCACATCGTCATACCCGCCAAATCACAAATTGATTTCCCCAAAAATACAATGGCTATACAGCTAAGAGAAACGAATTCCTCCGCCACCAAACGTATATACGTTTGAAGAGATCAACTTACGCGATCTATTAGATATACCCTGTCAGACATTCTTCCATACAGGTTGTTCTGGGACTGGACAAACTGAAGGCACTATTCAGTATATCTATCTTAGGCAATCTTTCCCTAAGATTTATACAACAGCCCTTGTATTTTACTCCGTCTTCAATTGTCTTTGGCATATATGATTCGCAACGCTTATGCCAATACGGAGTGGTTCTTCGGATAATAATCCAACCGGTCTCTCCATATTAACAACGTTAAAATGGTCAAAAACTTTGATAGTCGGTGAGTTAACTATCAAAGAAAAACACGTGTGCAAACAACGATATTATTTCCAAATGGAAATTATATCGATCAGTCATCATTGAACATTTATCTCTTTAGTTCATTAATTTATTCATTTCCTGTTTCCATATATTCTAAATTCTTATTTTCTATTCTCAGAAAACATTTCTGATCCTTATTTGGAAAACATTTCCAAAACTCCATCTCTATCAAACCTTACCATTCCTTAGTTAAGAAGGAAGTCAATCAAGTTGGGGTATAATTACCTCTCAGACCTTAACTGAAAAATGTTTTAACTTCGAAATAGTCAAAGTTTATCTTTTAAATCTTTAACAAACTTCCTTACGTAACTCTCGGATTCTATTTACAAATCCACTTCTTTTATAGAAACATTTGTTATAACGATAACGTTATAATCCCTCCTTTCGACATTTCTAACTTCAAAATCTAATCTTTATTCTTTAATGTGAATAAATAAATAAACACCTAATTTATAAATAAATAAATCTTGATTTAAACACCGGAAAGTATAAGTACTTTCCCGAATTCGATATAATCGAATTCGCCGATTAACTCTCTTTGAGTAATCTCTATTTGACTATCTCTTCTTCGAATAACCTATTCGATTAACTCTCTCGAATAACTAAATTCGATAAACTCCTTCTTTCGAATACACTATGTTCGATAACTTCTTTCGAATAAACTATATTCGATAACTCCTTTCGAATAACTAAATTCGATTAACTCCTTTCGAATAACTAAATTCGATTAACTCCTTTCGATTAAACTAATCGATAACTCCTTTCGAATAACTAAATTCGATTAACTCCTTTCAATTAAACTAATCGATCACTCCTTTCGAATAACTAAATTCGATTAAATCCTTTCGATTAAACTAATCGATCACTCCTTTCGAATAACTAAATTCGATTAACTCCTTTCGATTAAACTAATCGATAACTCCTTTCGAATAACTAAATTCGATTAACTCTTCTCTCGAATACACTATATTCGATAACTCTACTTCGAATAAGCGATATTTGATAACTCTAACTGATTAACTCCAATTGGTTAACTCTAACTGGTTAACTCTAACTGATTAACTCTAACTCTAATCGATTAACTCTAACTGGTTAACTCTAACTGATTAACTCTAACTGGTTAACTCTAACTGATTAACTCTAACTCTAACTGATTAACTCTAACTCTAATCGATTAACTATAACTGGTTAACTCTAACTGATTAACTCTAACTGGTTAACTCTAACTGATTAACTCTAACTGATTAACTCTAACTCTAATCGATTAACTCTAACTGGTTAAGTCTAACTGATTAACTCTAACTCGATTAACTTAAATCTATTAACTCTAATTTGATTAACTCTAACCGAATAACTAATATTCGATTAACTCATTTCGATTTACTCTTTTGAATTAACTCCTTTGATTCATTCCTTTGAATCATTCCTTTTGAATTGTCTCCTTTGAATTATCTCCTTTTCTATTTGTTTACTTAACAAATAACTACTCCCTTTTCAATTCTATTTATTTAACCAATAAATATTCCCTTTCAATTCTTTTTATTTAACCAATAAATAATTCCTTTTCATCTTTCTACTTATTTAACAAACAAATATTTCTTTTATCTTTTCTATTTATTTCCTAAATAAATATTTCCTTGATACTTCTATTTGTAAATGTTTTACAAATATTTCCTTTATATTTGTTTTCACAAATATTTTCCTTTATATTTGTTTTCACAAATAATTTCATTTATATTTGTTCTATTTATTTTCTAAATAAATAACCCTTATACTTCTATTTATTATCCCAATAAATGTTCCTTATATGATCTTATTTATTATCCCAATAAATATTCCTCTTTATAAAATCCTTTGATTTTATGAATAATTCCTTTTTATAAAATCCCTTGATTTTATAAATATTTTCTCTTAAATAAATTCTCATCCATTTTATAAACAAATCGCCCTTTTTATAAAATCCTTTGATTTTATAAATAAATTCCTTTTTTAATTCTTCTTTGACTTTATAAAGTATTTCCTTTTTTCCTTCTATATATAAAATCCATTGATTTTATATAAATAAATTATTTTCAAAATATACCTTAAAAATCCCCTTTTATCATTCTAGTATTTCTTCTGGTATTTAACCTACCATTTAACAATGATAAATATCGTCCAACCACACATAATCAACAACAGATTATATATCGCATCATATATCACAATATATGAATAACAGTAAAATAAATGTTGAGGAATCCAGTTGGATTCCTCCAACCTGTTTCCCTGCATCCACAGATGTTAAACAATATAATAACATCGTTTTCACTTCGATATGAAATATTCTGCTAAACAGAATCAATATTTGATTAACGATATATATAAATATCGTTATCTATAATTTCATCAATACATACGCAATTCAACCAAACAGTTAACACACATCAATCAACAGATAATTATCTGTTCTAAATATACATTAGAAAAATATAACTGTTCAGAGTTGGTAAGTTTTACTCACATTGGACGATCATCGTTAATAACGATAACCATCTCTTGATCCAGACAGACAATTTATTTTGCTATAAATTGTAACGAGCACCAATCCACTCCCAGTCAGTTCCATTGGGTAGTGTCCGTCCATACGATTCTATCAGATCTTGTTTTGTCGAGTTCTGATATCGTATGACCAGGTTATACAATTTAGAAGTTAATACACTATTTTGAATTTAAAAAATAAATAAATTAACTTTCACTTAGGCTTAACCTCTTCAATAAGGCCCATCATCAAATTAAAATACTTAGGCCCGTCGTGACCTTCTTCCCCAAAACACCGTGACCTGCTCTTAAACCTCCAACGCCATTTCCTTGTCGTTCTCCAACTCCCCCTTCCTCCTTACTCCACCGCATCACTGGAAAACACCACCACTGGCCTCCTCTTCCCAAAGGTTCCATCCTCCACATATTAACTTCAAGCTCGACGCAATCACCACTAACGCGTCGCCAGGATCCCGTATTGCCACTGCTATAGGAAGCGACTTCAATCCTGACTGAACCACATGAAAATTTACCAGAAACAGACATTCGATCCCAGGAACCTAGAAACCAAACTCGTTTCGACAAATGATGCTTCGATTTACCACAAACTTTAACCCTAGCTTCGCTGTTGCATTTGGATCCTCCAAGACTGCTGTCGCACACTTTGAAACTGATATGAAATCGAAGAGAACTCTTTCCTGATTCCAAATATATCTCGATTTTGATTTACAGAATTTTGAGGAAATTTTTTTTTTTTTTTTTTCAAAGATTACGAGATGGGTTTTTGTTTGAGGAAGGGAATCGTTTTCTCCTGTTATAAACTTACGGTGGTGGTTGAAGGTTATGGTTGAGAAAGAGGATGGGTGGCCTTGTTTAGGTCCACACAAAATTTAGGATATTTTACTAATTTTATTTTCATTTTATATTTGTTTTTAGTACTCTAAAAATCCCTACGAACACACACGATATCTAAAAATCATGAAAATCGGCATACAGCTACATTTCGACATTACGGTCCCAATGAAACTGGTTTCGTCAAATTCCGACTCCGTTTGCTCACACAGCGTATTTTTAAAGGTCAATTGATTGACTGGTTTTAACTTTAAAAATCGGTATGGCCACATACTGACTTCAAAAATCACGGAAATTGAAATCTAACAATAATTTAACATTGCGGATCCAAAAAAATTAGTTTCGTCGAATTCCGAGTTCGTTTGCAAAATTGGCTATTTTTAAAGCTCTAAATAACCCTTTTAAATATATAAATATATTTAAAAACAATTAAATTAAATATTTATAAATAAATATTATTGTATATATCCATAGTAGAATATCATACAGCTCCACTGGGATTTATAACTCGATATTTCAAAGTTCTCAGTTATATCAATATTCGATTTATATTTAAATCCTTTTAAAAATATAAATAAATCATTATAAATTATAAAGGAATTCCTTTGCGACTTTTCTAAAATTTGATTTGGACATAAATCAAAATCCACACGACGAAATCCTGATTTTTCTCTTCCACTAGAAAAATATACTTCACCAGCTCCTAACGTTTCTCGTTTCACAGAAATCCGGCTTAAAACGAATCTTGTACATTCAGTTGAAGTTCAAATCGCCAAATAACGAACTGCCGCGCCATTTCAAGCTCGATTTTAATTATAATATAATTATACGTTCAACTGTCGTTCAAATAATATATTCGTTATTCTAATTCAATTCTAAACTGAATTAAATACAACAGATGATCCAATTCACACCATACTGTGAATTCCGCTATTTCTGACTATTTCAGAAATTTAATATATTATTATAATATTTATTTTAATTAAATATTCAATATTATTTAATTCTGGTCATTTTAAATAACCAAACCGTTATTTAAATAATTAAATAAATTATTTCTATACCATAAAAATACGGGTCGTTACATTCATTCCCCCTTAAAATAATTTCATCCTCAAAATTGCTAAGGTAGAAATCAAACCCTATTAACTGGTTAAAACTTATTTGTTCACTTCTTAACTTCAATCTCAACTGAACCAGTTTAATTTTAATTAAAATATTAATTAATCCTTATCAATGAAAATTTTCAAAAATCCTGAAAATTTTCTAACACCTTAACTTTTCGAAAATTTTTACTGGCATCTCCTTTGTACTGGTCGATAGGTCAAACTCCAACTCGCCTCTCCATGCCTTCTCCAACCCAAAAGAAAATCAAACAGCCAAGTGGCTTGCCAATTCAGCTCATCAAAATCTCATACCATATGAAATATAAACCTGTACCTTTTTGTCGGGCATATCAACTCTATCACTTCCAAATGCTATCCACTCAGCATATACCAATGTTATCCCAATCAAATTCTAATCAATTTATCCTCAACACGTCTATTTGCTTATATCCAAAGCAAATGCCATTTCAACTCAAGTTCAATTCTTGATTCCAAATCTTGATTTACCAAACCAATTCTATTTCAACTTAACTGATTTCAATTAAATTCCAGCTTACTTTCACAAATTTCTATTTAAATTTGTTTTAATTCACATAATCTATTTCTGGGGTTTTAAACAACTTTGTTTTTTCTCAAAAATCAAACTTTCCTTTGCAGGATTCAAACAATTGCTTTTCTTAAATCATTTCAAAAACAATGTCTTTGGTAGTAATCCGTCACTTAGAACTCGAAAATGAACACTAATGATGTGGCCAGCACCATCAGAGCTATTTCCCAGCCATCAAAGTGAGTTCAATACTATTTCAAAACCATTTCTAACACTTCCATTTTGAAATACATTTCAAAATACCATTCACATTGCTTGTAAAAAAATTTAAAATCTCCCAGGATTTTAAAATTCTCATATATTCAATCCAAATTCATTTACCAACACTTTCCCAATTTCCAGGGTTTTTAATTTCAATTCTGATTTTAATTTCAGACTTAATTCACCTGATTTCACGTATTTCACTTACATGAATTCTGATTGGTTATTTACATAAACATTTCACATTTTATAATCTTATTTGATTATAATCGCAACCAATATATCCAATATATTATGATTCCAATATCCATACATTGTTTATATCAAAATATAATTTGGGTAAAATTATTTTCATTTACCCTCTTTTCAAAACATATCGTGTCGACCCATCGTATTCGAGTGTTTTAGAAACCCCTATCGATATTGTGGTGCCCCACCATCGACCAGAATCCATAAACAACTCAACCAATAAATCTACTCAATATAAAACCATTTATATCCAATAACAAATACGTTCACTCGTATATATACACTCAACTCAATCTAGGGTGTTACTAACCCCATCTCTACTGAGTCACGCCACAGAGCCAAGGTAATTAACTTAACCTTAAGCTCTGATACCAACTGTAACGACCCGTAAAAAGGTGAGTAGGCTTTGCAACCATCCTCTCCTCTCCCAAGGCAAAGGGTTACCGCTCCCCCGTGGCTTACATTGGTACCCAACTCCAGGCTTTACGGCCAGCCTCTCGACTCGACCAACCCTCTATATTGCAGTACCTGTAGAGGTAAGAGTCTCCGTTCGCCACCAAACCGCGAAGCGAGAACCCCCTATCAGACGTACCAGTTAAGCAACATGGACTGGTATGAGTAAAACAGTTTAAAATAGTTTGAACAAGTAAACGATATCTCACAAGACCACGCCGTATAACGGAACAGGTTTTTCCCTTATGAGAATCCAGAATATCTTTATATCAAAAACCTTTCGATATTATAATAATGTATATCAACCACAATATAATAATCATCTAGCAGAAACGCTTTCATATCACGTTCTACATATATAGTATACAATCAAAACCGCAAGCACGTATTGGGTAATCGATTTCCAACTATGACAAGATATGGAACCACCTTTCGCTAGTGTACCTCTAGAGAGAAATACACTGGGTTCAACAAGAACATCTTGCAACCCGGCCACACATGACCGACCACTCATTTCGCTTGAGTGTATCGAATGTATATCACCAACGGTTGGGATCAGCAACCGTTTCCCGAACGGGACAACATCAACAATAGATTTTTAGAAGTAAATGAAACTCTAGATCAGTTGATTATACACCCTAATAGGTGCGACCTACATAGCCATGCTGCCTGCCCGATTTCTGTCATTTCCCGGTTGTGAGGCTAGAGGCCACGCTTATCTCTGATAGATCACACAATTATTCACTTTGAATGTCACATCGTCATACCCGCCAAATCACAAATTGATTTCCCAAAAAATACAACGGGTATACAGCTAAGAGAAACGAATTCCTTCGCCACCAAACGTATATACATTTGAAGAGATCAACTTACGCGATCTATTATATATACTCTGTTAGACATTCTTCCATACAGGTTGTCCTTGGACTGGACAAACCAAAGGCATTATTCAGTACATCCATCTTAGGCAATCTTTACCTAAGATTTATACAACAGTCCTTTTATTTTACTCCGTCTTCAAATATCTTTGGCATATATGATTTGCAACGCTTATGCCAATACGGAGTGGTTCTTCGGATAATAATCCAACCGGTCTCTCCATATTAACAACGTTAAAATGGTCAAAAACTTCGATAGTCGGTGAGTTAACTATCAAAGAAAAACACGTGTGCAAACAACGATATTATTTCCAAATGGAAATTATATCGATCAATCATCATTGAACATTTATCTCTTTAGTTCATTAATTTATTCATTTCCTATTTCCATATATTCTAAATTCTTATTTTCTATTCTCAGAAAACATTTCTGATCCTTATTTGGAAAACATTTCCAAAACTCCATCACTATCAAACCTTACCATTCCTTAGTTAAGAAGGAAGTCAATCAAGTTGGGGTATAATTACCTCTCAAACCTTAACTGAACAATGTTTTAACTTCGAAATAGTCAAAGTTTATCTTTTAAATCTTTAACAAACTTCCTTACGTAACTCTCGGATTCTATTTACGAATCCACTTCTTTTACAGAAACATTTGTTATAACGATAACGTTATAATCCCTCCTTTCGACATTTCTAACTTCAAAATTTAACCTTTATTCTTTAATGTGAATAAATAAATAAACACCTAATTTATAAATAAATAAATCTTGATTTAAACACCGGAAAGTATAAGTACTTTCCCGAATTCGATATAATCGAATTCGCCGATTAACTCTCTTCGAGTAATCACTATTTGATTATCTCTTCTTCGAATAACCTATTCGATTAACTTTCTCGAATAACTAAATTCGATAAACTCCTTCTTTCGAATACACTATGTTCGATAACTTCTTTCGAATAAACTATATTCGATAACTCCTTTCGAATAACTAAATTCGATTAACTCCTTTCGAATAACTAAATTCGATTAACTCCTTTCGATTAAACTAATCGATAACTCCTTTCGAATAACTAAATTCGATTAACTCTTTTCGATTAAACTAATCGATCACTCCTTTTGAATAACTAAATTCGATTAACTCCTTTCGATTAAACTAATCGATCACTCCTTTCGAATAACTAAATTCGATTAACTCATTTTGATTAAACTAATCAATAACTCCTTTTGAATAACTAAATTCGATTAACTCTTCTCTCGAATACACTATATTCGATAACTCTACTTCGAATAAGCGATATTTGATAACTCTACTCGATTAACTCCATTTGAATAACTCTAACTGATTAACTCCAATTGGTTAACTCTAACTGGTTAACTCTAACTCTAACTGATTGACTCTAACTCTAATCGATTAACTCTAGCTGGTTAACTCTAACTGATTAACTCTAACTGGTTAACTCTAACTGATTAACTCTAACTCTAACTGATTAACTCTAACTCTAATCGATTAACTCTAACTGGTTAACTTTAACTGATTAACTCTAACTGGTTAACTCTAACTGATTAACCCTAACTCTAACTGATTAACTCTAACTCTAATCGATTAACTCTAACTGGTTAACTCTAACTGATTAACTCTAACTCGATTAACTTAAATTTATTAACTCTAATTCGATTAACTCTAACCGAATAACTAATATTCGATTAACTCATTTCGATTTACTCTTTTGAATTAACTCCTTTGATTCATTCCTTTGAATTATCTCCTTTGAATTATCTCCTTTTCTATTTGTTTACTTAACAAATAACTATTCCCTTTTCAATTCTATTTATTTAACCAATAAATATTCCCTTTCAATTCTATTTATTTAATCAATAAATATTTCCTTTTCATCTTTCTATTTATTTAACAAATAAATATTTCTTTTATCTTTTCTATTTATTTCCTAAATAAATATTTCCTTTATACTTCTATTTGTAAATATTTTACAAATATTTCCTTTATATTTGTTTTCATAAATAATTTCCTTTATATTTGTTTTCACAAATATTTTCCTTTATATTTGGTTTCACAAATAATTTCCTTTGTATTTGTTCTATTTATTTTCTAAATAAATAACCCTTATACTTCTATTTATTATCCCAATAAATGTTCCTTATATGATCTTATTTATTATCCCAATAAATATTCCTCTTCATAAAATCATTTGATTTTATAAATAATTCCCTTTTATAAAATCCCTTGATTTTATAAATATTTTCTCTTAAATAAATTTTCATCCATTTTATAAACAAATAGCCCTTTTTATAAAATCCTTTAATTGTATAAATAAATTCCCTTTTTATAAAATCCTTTGATTTTATAAATAAATTCCCTTTTTAATTTATCTTTGATTTTATAAAGTGTTTCCTTTTTTCCTTCTATATATAAAATCCATTGATTTTATATAAATAAATTATTTTCAAAATATACTTTGAAAATCCCCTTTTATCATTCTATTATTTCTTATGGCATTTAACCTACCATTTAACAATGATAAATATCGTCCAACCACACATAATCAACAACAGATTATATATCGCATCATATATCACAATATATGAATAACAGTAAAATAAATGTTGAGGAATCCAATTGGATTCCTCCAACCTGTTTCCCTGCATCCACAGATGTTAAACAATATAATAACATCATTTTCACTTCGATATGAAATATTCTGGTAAACAGAATCAATATTTGATTAACAATATATATAAATATCGTTATCAATAATTTCACCAACACATACGCAATTCAACCAAACAGTTAACACATATCAATCAACAGATAATTATCAGTTCTAAATATACGTTAGAAAAATATAACTGTTCAGAGTTGGTGAGTTTTACTCACATTGGACGATCATCGTTAATAACGATAACCATCTCTTGATTCAGACGGACAATTTATTTTGCTATAAATTGTAACGAGCACCAATCCACTCCCAGTCAGTTCCATTGGGTAGTGTCCGTTCATACGATCCTATCGGATCTTGTTTTGTTGAGTTCTGATATCGTATGACCAAGTTATACAATTAAAAGTTAATACTTTATTTTGAATTTAAAAAAAAACTTAAATTAACTTTCACTTGGGCTTAACCTCTTCAATAAGGCCCATCATCAAATTAAAATACTCAGGCCCGTCGTGGCCTTCTTCCCCAAAACACCGTGACCTGCTCTTAAACCTCCAACGCCATTTCCTTGTCGTTCTCCAACTCCCCCTTCCTCCTTACTCCACCGCATCACTGGAAAACACCACCATTGGCCTCCTCTTCCCGATGGTTCCATCCTCCACATATTAACTTCAAGCTCGACGCAATCACCACTAACGCGTCGCCAGGCTCCCGTGTTGCCACTGCTACAGGGAGCGACTTCAATCATGACCGAACCACATGAAAATTTACCAGAAACATCCATTCGATCCCAGGAACCTAGAAACCAAACTTGTTTCGACAAATGATGCTTCGATTTACCACAAACTTTAACCCTAGCTTCGTTGTTGCATTTGGATCCTCCAAGACTGCTGTCGGACACTTTGAAACTGATATCAAATCGAAGAGAACTCTTTCCTGATTCCAAATATATCTCGATTTTGATTTACAGAATTTTGAGGAAATTGTTTTTTTTTATTTTCAAAGATTACGAGATGGGTTTTTGTTTGAGGAAGGGAATCGTTTTCTCCTGTTATAAACTTGCGGTGGTGGTTGAGGGTTGTGGTTGAGAAATAGGATGGGTGGCCTTGTTTAGGTCCACACAAAATTTAGGATATTTTACTAATTTTATTTTCATTTTATATTTGTTTTCAGTACTCTAAAAATCCCTACAAACACACACGATATCTAAAAATCATGAAAACCGGCATGCAACTATAGTTCGACATTACGGTCCCAACGAAACTGGATTCGTCAAATTTCGACTTTGTTTGCTCACACAACGTATTTTTAAAGGTCAATTTATCGACTGGTTTTCACTTTAAAAATCGGTACGGCCACATACTGACTTCAAAAATCACGGAAATTGAAATCTAACAATAATTTAACATTGCGGATCCAAAAAAATTAGTTTCGTTGAATTCCGAGTTCGTTTGCAAAACTGACTATTTTTAAAGCTCTAAATAACCCTTTTAAATATATAAATATATTTAAAAACAACTAAATTAAATATTTATAAATAAATATTATTGTATATATCCACAGTTGAATATCATACAGCTCCACTGGGATTTATAACTCGATATTTCAAAGTTCTCAGTTATATCGATATTCGATTTATATTTAAATCCTTTTAAAAATATAAATAAATCGTTATAAATTATAAAGGAATTCCATAGCGACTTTTCTAAAATTTGATTTGGACATAAATCAAAATCTACCCGATGAAATCCTGATTTTTCTCTTCCACTAGAAAAATATAATTCACCAGCTCCTAACGTTTCTCGTTTCACAGAAATCCGGCTTAAAACGAATCTTGTACATTCAGTTGAAGTTCAAATCGCCAAATAACGAACTGCCACGCCATTTCAAGCTCGATTTAAATTATAATATAATTATATGTTCAACTGTCATTCAAATAATATATTCGTTATTCTAATTCAGTTCTAAACTGAATTAAATACCATAGTTGATCCAATTCACACCAAATTGTGAATTCCGCTATTTCTGACTATTTCATAAATTTAATATATTATTATAATATTTATTTTAATTAAATATTCAATATTATTTAATTCTGGTCATTTTAAATTACCAAACCATTATTTAAATAAATAAATTATTTCTATACCGTAAAAATACGGGTCGTTACACTGTTTTTGACTCATACCGAGGTGTGAGGCTCGCGAATTAACGCTATACACAAAGCTATGCTATTTAAAGCCGTGCTTTGATAATCAACCACAAGATTATGCTTTTCAATAGAAGCCTTGATCTTTTGCATCTCAGCATGCCACACAGGCAATTCATGCTATGCGACTGATATCTATCAGTATATAACCTCTAAGCTCATACGTCTCAGAGAAGGGTGTTAAGCAAGAGAATAAATTCTCCGCCACCAAACGGATATATATTTAATAGAAATAAATCAACACAGAATAAAATCCAATGCCAGACACACATCCATTTACTAGTTTGTTCTGGGTCTGAACGAAACCGGAGGCACCTTATTCCTCGTCCTATATGTCCAATACATGAGAGAGGTCCTCGCATATCCGGTCGATCTCTAAGCACGTCTGGACGATCACCACTTATTATCTTGTCTTGAGTGTACAACCCAATCAAGACATCAATAATCATCCAAACGATGTGAAGAACTCCGGTCTTCAACCACCATCTTCATCGTCGACTTATCGTCGAATCAGTTTTTCAGAATGGGTATAAACCCGGTCTTTCCAAATAACTTCCGTATTTTATAATCAATAACCAAGTGCTATAAAAACACGTCATAGTCCTCATTCCAATTCAGAATATTCTTTTATTCAAATATTCACATCATTAGGGAAAGGTTCCCATTAATTTTATCAAAGATAAATTCTGTGAAATTTATTCTTTAATCTTCCTTTGGATATCAATTTAAACCAAATTAAGGTTTATCAACTAGTCGGGATTATCGTGCCTTACTGAAGTAATGATTTGTTTAATTTCCCAATCCCAACTTATTCCATGGAGAAAAACTGGTAATACCCCATATCTAACACCACGGTGTTATCGGTAAAATTAATTACCATTTCACGTTCAAATCTAATTAAAGATTCAACTATCGCCTGAAGTAAAACTGGTGATACTCTATTCTCGATCATTTCCCAAATTTCATAATTTAAATTATCACCTTCACATTTCAATCTAATTAAAGATTCATTAAAACTCCATTTAGTTTTAATCTTCCCAAAAATCATTATTAATGATTATTTAACTTTGGAAACCCAAACATGTCACATCGACAATCTACACCGTACCACTGATTTCTGCCAATATATAACCTCTAAGCTCGTACGTCCCAGAGAAGGGTGTTAAATAAGAGAATAAATTCTCCACCACCAAATAGATATATATTTAGTAGAGATCAACAAATACAGTTCGAAATACAATGTTAGACATGTAATCCTCTCTTTAACTGGGTTAAAGAACCATTGTCGTTTAAAACATAGTACACGATAAACCCAAAATCACATTCCATTAATTATGGAATATTCACGGAAAATAGATCAATATATAATCGATATCAATTTCCGTATCCAACTAATAATATAAATGGAATAACGACAAAGCCTTTTAAATTCCATATATGATAACAGTCTTCCTCCACATAAGCTCACTTCGATTATTACCAAATCGTATTCCATTCAATTCCAATTTAATATATTGAATTGAAAAACTTTACTTCGGAAAATTTTCATTAAATCTTAATAAATGATTCATAATTTCCAAATCACATTCTACTGTTAATCGGGTTAAAGAACGAATGTCCTTAAAAAACACAATTCACAATAAACCCAATTCACATTCCATTTTATTCTAATTACTGTAATATAATTGGAAACTCTAATAATCTTAATTATAAGGTTTATTCTTTTCACACGGGGTTTAAGGACAATGTTTCTGAAGACACCATTCACGACAAACCCAAAATTCACATTGATATTAAATATAAGGCTCTAAACAGAAATTATATCGGCTTATATTCAATATCAAATTCTGAAACCAACACATATCGCATGGGGAATAACGATAAATATATCTTCCAAATTCCTCCACAATATCCATATAGTCACGGAATCCAATATCGAAATATCCCGAAGATGATTTCTATTCAAATCCATTCCAATTTATAGATTGGTAATTTCTAGTTAGATTAAAACCATTCTCAAATCCAATTTATTTATTTAAAAACATCGGATTATTTTTCTAGTTAATAACTAGTTCATTTGATAAAACTATATTTTTATCTTTAAAAACATGGAAGTTTTCATTCAAATTCTTTCCAAATAATTAACAATGATTTTACACAAATTATTAATATTTTTAATAATTTTATCAAGGTCCGTACAGTCAGTTTCCAATAAACACCGAACTGCATCCATAGCGACCTTTTCCGAATTTGATTTGGACATAATTCTGAATCCAACCGTTAGATTTCAAATCTCTTATATTCTTTGGAAAGCTTTTTTGATACGAACCCAAGGTTCCGGTTTTAGGAGAATCCGACGGTCGGATCTCCCGTAAAGTCAATCCGAAGTCAATGGTCGAAATTCGCGAATGGTCGCGGTGCGACGCGTCGCATTCAATTCGGGCCATTATATTATATATAAAATATATATAATATATATTTAGCTCAAAAAGTATTTTATAAATTCGTTATAAAATCGGTTCCCACTTTCATTTCAATTTTAAATCAAAATTGAATACTCTTTAGGGTTATAATATTTAAATTATAATATTTTCAAAATATCAGATTTTGAAATCATTTCCTTTTCGATATTCATTATTAAAATGAATAAAATCGATATAAATATCGTTCACGTTAAAACAGCGTAAATCTAATCAACACGGCTTCACATACTACAATATTTTCGTGTCCATTCAAAATCGGACCTCAAATTCACATTTTAATCCTTTACTGAATATTATTTTAAAATATTCATTATTTTAAAATATTCATTTTTTCTGAATTGGAATCAGACCCAATCAATTACCATATAATGTTAGTTATACGGATTTCGTATATCACATGTACACAACAACAATGATAAATAATCATCCATCATCCAGAGTGCATTACACAACTGCATTAGCATTAAATATAAATAATTAATGCTTACAACAGTCTGTCAACCAATCGATTGACATACAACTAAACAATTGGGATTAGTGTACGTCAAATATCATCCCAATACCCGTGTGGGGTTTCAACCAACAAATACTGAATATTATTTGTGCAGTTGGGCGATGTGTAAAATTTATCGTCCCAATCAATATCAGTTAAATGAGTGTGCATAAACAAATCGCCCGATTTGTAAATGAATATTTATTTTCATTTCAGGAGAATTTTATGCCGCTCGTATATACATTAAAAACTATATTTTAATAATAGAATATTTATTTCAACACTTGACTATTTATGTAGTTCATGTATTCAATAAAAATGATATTTTCATTATTCAAACATATTATTTGTGTAACACCCCACCTCCATTAAGGTCACTCGCAAAGGGAATGCCTTAACTTCAGTGGAGCGTTTTAAGTGAATATATAACAGAAAATCACAACAAGACAGATATAAAGCAGTACTTGAAAATTAAAACTTTATTTCATTGCAGCGGATAAACCCATATGTTTGATTACATCATCAAAACTATAAATCAAAGTCAAGTACATCATATCCATCTTGATAAAACAAAGTACATAAACTGAAAGACATAATCCCCAACATTAAAATAGCCATAAATAAAGAGAAGCTGAACTTTACTTCAGCGGTCCAAGAAATCTTCTAAAAGCAGTCCAAGATCAAGCTCCACTGGTGCTAGTTCCAAGCTGAGCACCTGGAGGGGGGGGGGAGGAAAGAGATGGAAAGGGGGGGGGGATCAGACATAAAGTCTGGCGAGTGCCATAATTCTAACAATATAATTAACAAAGTAACTAGGCTAAGGCATAAGTTGGAAAATAAGGAAATGACCATGAACCATTGAGTATGGAAGAGTAAACAAGGAAACAGGATGATCAACGATATCGTTTGAAGCACACCTAACCCACTAAGATAATTACTAAACTACACCAACACTATGGGATAATTGCTATACTGTACCGCCACTAGTATACTGCACCACCACTAGTCACCCTAAGGTTGATCCCACCTACAGACTTAATAATGATATTGGTAGTTTCGTGCACCCCTAGCTGCCTTCATAGGTACCATCTGCCCCTATCTCCACTAGGTATACCCACCACCCCCAAGCGATCGGCTCCCTAACTCGTAGATACCCGTGCTGGCCCCACAGTGGAGTGTATCACTCCCCAAAGTGGCAACCCGATACAACAAAAAGAATGCACGGCTTATACCTACACGATGCAACAACGTCTTACCTACCAGCCCGGGTCCACACACGCAAATGAACCTGTTGGACTTGCGTTGCCACCGCTAACCCGATTTGGCCTCTTACAGTCAAGCCCAGTATGCGTGTCCCATCCTCGACTTGGGTCGAGCCCACAAAGATACGTATGGGTTACTGGTTGAAACGGGCCCCCATTACTTGACACGAGCTATCCACCTAAGCTTGGTCCCCTCTAGTACATCCCACTTAACCCACTTCTTATTCATGTTTCAGTTACATGTTTCATATTTCGGTTAAGTGTTTCTAATTGTATTTCCAAGTGCCACCCAAGGCACCCACTAGATTCCACATGCCACCCAAGGCACCCACTTAACCCCCTCATGTCCCACTACATGCTTATCTGGTTAAGTGTTTCTTAGTTCATTAAGACCGTAACCTCATAAAGACCTCCCACATTAGACTGCCATTTGTGGCAGCTGGATTTGCCGGGCGGGTCCGGGCAGTCTTACACCACAAAAGAGCCTAACCTCGTGTCTTTACAATTGTTACGTATTTAGTTTATGCCTAAGACCTCTCACATTAGACTGGCATTTGTGGCAGCTGGATTTGTCGGGCGGGTCCGGGCAGTCTTACACCACAAAAGAGTCTAACCTCGTGTCTTAGACGATTAATTACTCCTAATTAATCACCCCCAATTTGAATTACTTTCCCTATTCAAATTATCAATCAATTCCAAATTTAGCGATGTCCATAATTGACTCAATTATGTCCATCCATTTATGGTATGTAAAATCATACCAATTTCACCACAATTTTATTTTATGCCTTTTAAGGCAATTATGCTAATTAAATATTTTTAATATTATTCCTTTTTTTCCCATGTAGTACGTTTGTTCTTTTAACGTAAAAATATACGTTAGACTCGAATAGTCTAACTCATAAAGTAAAAGAAAGCATCACATATATACATAATTAAAGCATAGATCTAACATAGGGGTGAACTTGCATATGTGAATGATGTTCTACATCTAAAACTTGCATAGGCCAAGATTACAACTTGCATAATAACATATGTCATGGTTCCAAATTTTAAAGGTGTGAACTTGATGAAATAATGGCCACAAACTTGCATAAACATCATGTATAACATAGAACCAAATCTAAAGGTGTGAACTTGATGAAATAATGGCCACAAACTTGCATAGACATCATGTATAACATAGACCCAAATCTAAAGGTGTGAACTTGATGAAATAATGGCCACAAATTTGCATAGACATCATATGTCATGAACCTATATCTAAAGGGATTAAACTTGCATAGGTAATAACATAACATGATTCATGTCCAACTCATAAATTCACATATGTGATTTATACATCGCAACAATGGTGTAAACTAATATCTAACATGTAAAGTATCATGTCATAGCCTAATCTTTCAATTAAATTCTCACATAAACTAGGTGCCATAATCATGTAAGATCACATGTAATTCTACCCAAACTTGTATATGATTCATGTTTGAATCAACATCTAAACTTTCCTACATATGATTTATCATATGAATCAATATCGCAAACTAGCATAAGAAACATGACGGTTTGATTGTGTATAAGATTACAACATGGATGATAGCAACATAACTTTGCATCACAACATAACATCATAGGTATTTCAATCATAATCCTACAACATAATTACAACATGCAATCAATACTTCATATCACATCCATACAATCCGCGTTATAACTTAATCTAATTAAATTACTAATTATTTTGCTAAGAATATCGAACTCACAACTCAAAAGCAGTCTTGAGTTCTGAATTCTGATTTCTGGTGTTGAATTAGCGCTCCTTTGATGAAGAATCGCTGTTAGGGTTGAGTGGTTCTGATTTGGTTGCTGTTCTTTCTCTTTGATTTGGTGGCGGCTGCTCTAGGGCTCAAGACAACAGCATGACGGCCATAGTTTAGTTTTAATTCTGATTTAGGGTTTGTGTCTATCGGTCTTTTTATAGAGTTATGAATTAATTTAAGCCGTCGGATGTTCTTAGGGTTAATCAAAACCATTCAATTATGATAGGGTGATGAGTCAGCCCTAATGACTCATCAAGGAGTCAGAATGGACTCAACAACACGGGTCAGCCTGAACCAGAAAGCTGTGCAGGCTCCAGCCTCGGCCTGGGCGCACTTGGCAGGTGCGCCAGTGTAAATATGTACTGGCGCACTTCCCAAGTGCGCCAGTGCATTTATTTTTATTTTTTTTCTCTACTTTGCCACCAAACTTCGTTCGTCCATAACTCTTTCATCCGGTACTCATTTCCCGCAAACTCAGACTCTATCTTCACTAGAATTCCAAGACGAACACAATGGCGCAACCCAATCCCCATAATTATCACGTCTGAGATTTATTATTCTTTAATTCAATTAATTCGATTATTCAAAAATCCGGGGTTTTACATTCTCCCCTCCTTAAAGGATTTCGCCCCCGAAATCTCCAAGTTAAGGAGAATGTATATCCTACCATCCAAACAACTATCTACTCAACCATCAAACACAGGCATCCATTGTCCTTATAAAATTTCTAATGCTGTATGAACATATGCAAAAAGTGTGTGTATATGTTCCTTATCTAATGCAAAATCAGGCGGTCTACTGATTCAGTTGACCTCCTTAATGCAAACCATGATAGTGCCATGCGTCCATTATGTATGCGAAAGAACCTTATCGATACATATCATTTCTACATGTGTGCACAACTATTCACCAAAATGCAACATCCATATGATGATACAACCATTATTCATTCATTATTCAAATATTTACACACATTTATATGCAATATGCAATATGAAGTGACTGAGCCGGTCTAGTGCCTAAATTGTGTGTATATGCATCCACGAGCAACCACTAGCAAACACTTGCATCCACGTGCATCCACCATCCATAACATGTCTCAAACACATGTTTCAACCATAGGACTATCCTATCTAAAGGTCAAGGATACTAGCGAGAGGACATACTAAAGATAAGATAAGTACAAGGTAAGCGATAAAGGAGAAATCAAAAGACATACCCTCGAAAAGAAAAGGGTACAATGAACGCATCTTCGCTTCCATCTCCCAAGTAGCGTTACTCTCATCATCTCCCCATTGCACTTTGACTAGTTTGACCTCTCGATTCCTCAACTTCTTAATCTCCGACCCAAGAATGCGCGTAGGAGCTCGTCGAATCGTCGCATCACGCTCGATCTCCACTTCTCTAAGCAAGCTCGGCTCTACCACCTCTGCGGTCTCGTGCAAGCACTTCCTCAAATGTGATACATGGAATACGTCGTGTACACCACTAAGTCTCTCGGGCAACTCCACTCTATACGCCATCTGCCCAATCCTTTCCTTAATAGGAAACGACCCTACGAACCTTGGTGCTAACTTCCCAACGGACCCAAAGCGAACGACGTTCCGTAATGGAGACACCTTGACAAAGACCATGTCCCCAACATCAAACTCAAGATCTGACCTCCTCTTGTCCGCATAAGAAATCTGCCTATCTTGCGCCGTTTTCATCCTTTTTCGGATCAAATCAATCTTTTCCGAAGTCTCTCTAATCATATCGGGCCCAAGCAAGATCTTATCTGTAGCTTCCCATCAACATGTAGGCGAACGACACGGCCGTCCATAAAGAGCTTCGAATGGTGCCATGCCAATGCTAGACTGAAAGCTGTTATTATATGTGAATTCTACCAACAGAAGATGTTCCTCCCATGTACCTCTGAAATCTAAGACACATAACCTCAAAAAGTCCTCTAGAATATGATTCACCCTCTCGGTATGGCCGTCCGTCTGAGGATGATATGCGGTGCTCAAACATAACTGAGTCCCTACTGCCTCTTGCAAGCTTCTCCAAAATTCGCTAGTGAAAATAGGATCGCGGTCGCTCACTATGCTAGAAGGAACACCGTGCAAACGAACTATTTCTCGAATGTATACGGAGGCTAACCATGGAGCAGTCCTCTTACTCTTCACGGGAATGAAATGGGCGCTCTTAGAAAGTTTGTCTACCACGACCCAAATACCTGTATTACCCTTCCTCGATCTCGGTAATCCGTCAATAAAGTCCATCGAGACGCTTTCCCACTTCCATTGTGGGACCTCCAATAGATGAAGCAATCCACCGGGCTTCTTTTGCTCCGCTTTTACTTGTTGGCACACCAAGCATCTAGCGACATACTCAGCCACATCTTTCTTCATGCCAGCCCAAAAGTAAACCCATCTCATGTCCATGTACATCTTGACCCCGCCGGGATGGATGGTCATCTTCGAACGATGTGCATCATCAAGAATGGTCTTCCTTAGGTCATCGTCTTTTGGTATACAAAGTCTACCGTCCCTACGTAACCAACTCTTATCATCTAGGGTATACCTACGGAGATGGCTCGATGACTCCCCTCCTTTGAGCTTTTCTACTAACTCAACCAACTGTGGGTCGTCTCTTTGTGTCTCTCCAATCCATCCCAAAAGCGTAGGTCTAACCTCTAAGGATGCTAGCAAACCAGGTACGAAGTCAATGGAAGGTGTAAAGTCAAACATAGAGATGAACTCTAAACTTCGCCGCTCAACAAACAACGGACTCAAGGATAATCTTTTTCTACTTAAGGCATCTGCCACCACGTTACCCTTGCCAGGGGTATATGCTATCTCGAAGTCGTAGGATGCTAAGAACTCCATCCACCTTTGCTGCATTAAGTTCAAGTTCTTCTGAGAAAACAAGTATTTTAACGACTTGTGGTCAGTGAACAATTCGAATTTCTCGCCAAGAAGATAATGACGCCAAGACTTAAGCGCGAAAACATTAGCGGCCAACTCTAGGTCATGTGTAGGGTAATTTCTTTCATGCACTCTCAACTGCCTTCCACCATAGGCTATTACCCTTCCCTCTTGCATTAGGACTGCGCCTAGTCCTGTCCCACAAGCGTCAGTATAAACGGTAAATGGCTTACTCCCATCTGGCAATACTAAGACTGGGGTTGTGGTCAAAGCTCTCTTTAAACGTTGGAACGCATCATCACAATCTACGTCCCACATGAAGACTAAATTCTTCTTCGTCAAGCGTGTTAATGGAGCTGATATTTTTGCGAAGTCTTTGATAAACTTCCTATAGTAGCCGCCAACCCTAAGAAACTTCTCACCTCGGTAGCATTTTTAAGGACCTTCCAATCTTGGATGGCCACTATCTTCGCGGGATCCACTGCTATCCCTTCTTTGGAAACCACGTGCCCTAAGAATTGCACTTCTTTCCTCCAAAAGTGACATTTGGAAAATTTAGCTTTAAGGCTATGCGCTCGAAGAGTCTCCAACACTTCCCTAAGATGTAGGGCATGCTCTTCCTCGCTCTTAGAAAAGATCAAGATGTCATCTATAAAGACCACCACGAATCTATTAAGGTACTCCCTAAACACCCTACTCATCAAATCAACAAAGTATGCGGGGGCGTTTGTCAAACCGAAGGACATCACCAGCCACTCGAAGAAACCATCTGGAGTCCTAAAGGCAATCTTGTCTATGCTATCCTCATCCACTCTCAACTGATGGAAACCCGTGGCTAAGTCCAACTGCGAAAACACTGAGGCGCCAACTAACTGATCGAAAAGATCGTCAATCCTCGGCAGTGGGTGTCTATTCTTCTTAGTAAGTTTATTAAGTTCTCTATAGTCCACACAAAGTCTAAGGGACCCATCCGCCTTCGTGGCAAATACTACTGGAGCACCTCACTCCGATATACCACGTCTGATGAACCCCTTCTCAAGCAATTCTTTCACTTGCTTACTGAGTTCTCTTCTCTCTCTTGGAGCCATGTGGCGCACTGGCAATGCAACTGGCTTTGCATTGTCCACTAGATATATTCGAAAGTCTATTTCACGTTTTGGGGGTAAACCCCTCAACTCATCGAAGACATCAGCATATTCACGGACTATGGGAATAGATTGTAAATCATCATCGGATGCGTCAAGGGATTCTAGGTAACTAAGCATTACTGGACCTCTAGGGTCACAAGAAATATCAAGGGTCTTTCCCGAACGAGTCAACAATCTAACTACCCTTCTTTCACAATCTAGGATGGCCCCATATCTAGTTAGGCAATCCATACCTAGAATTAAACCGTAGCCCATGAAGCCAAGAACAAAAGCGTTGCACTCAAACTCAACGCCCAAGATAAACACTCTCAAATCCCGACAAATCATAGAAAGATGAGCCGAACCACCAATCGGATTTAAGACTACTAAGGGATCAGTAACAAGACTAGTATCTAGGTGCAGTGTTTCAACTAATGATGTAGAGATAAACGAATGCGATGCGCCAAAATCGAATAAAGTACGGACAGAATGATCAAACAGAAAAACTAAACTTTCAACGGAAATTGCTCTACCTCGTTCTTGCAGCGGTGGGACCACGAGAGCCTGAACTTGTCCCCTTGCCTGCCCGGGTGCCATAAGAGCTTGCACCTGTCCTCCCGAGGTAGACCCTACCCTCTGCCCTTTCTTTGGGCAGTCCTTAATAAGATGTCCCGCTTTGCCACAGTGGAAACAACCGGTCTTCTTCTTCTTCCTACAATCTTTGCTTAGATGGCCGGGTGTCCCATAGTTAAAGCATTTCTTCTTCCCCTTAGCATTATTGCCTTTGCCACCTTTCTTGTTCTGTTGTTGCTGTTGCGACTTCTTTTAATCCCCTTTCTTCTCGGGTGCCTTATTAGCATTGGCGCCCTTCTCCTCTTCATGCATGAGTGCCATGTCAACTAACCTCTCAAAGGTAGCCCCCATGGGAATGTGGGTCATAGCTAACCCATGAAGCGGCTCGTTTAAACCCTTAACAAATCTTAGAGCCTTCTTTTCTGGAGTGTTCACCAAGTCTAAGCCAAACCTTGCCAATTGGTCGAATTTGTTAACGTACTCTTTCACCGATAAATTCCCTTGCTTCAGTGACAAGAACCTTTCCATGTATAGATTCTCTTCAGCCCGTGAGAGAAACTTTGCCTCAAACCTCTGCCTAAAATCTTGCCATGTATCGACTGGGCGACCCCCATTAGTGACCTCCCACCAAAACGGGGCCTCATCCTTCATTACCAAGCAGCTAGCTGGACTTTCCTTCCATCATCCACTTCAAAAATTCCAAATAATTCTTCCACCTCCTTTAGCCAGTTACGAGCTTCAACAAATGTCTCCGTTCCATGAAAAGGTTTCCCACCCATTGCTCTAAAGTCCTTGCATATCTTTGCAAAATTATCGACACGAGGAGGAGGAGGAGGATTTGCTGGACCTGCGGCGGCGGCCCTAGCCTCAAGATATTGACGGAACCAACCGGGCACATGAACGCCCTCTGGTATCTCAGATGCTTCAGACATACTGAAACGAAAAAGGAAAGATTCAATACAAAAAGGACTGAAGGAAAGATATATGGCTCTTGGGGTTATGCTTTCCAAAATATACTTTTCTCTTGAAAATACTTTCCTTAAATCATACTTTTGAAAGTACTTCTTTATAAAAAAAAATTGTTTTGAAAAATAGTTTTTCAAAAATTCATATCTGTTCTGGTAACCTTCAGCTCTGATACCACGTGTAACACCCCACCTCCATTAAGGTCACTCACAAAGGGAATGCCTTAACTTCAGTGGAGCGTTTTAAGTGAATATAGAATAGAAAATCACAACAAGACAGATATAAAGCAGTACTTGAAAATTAAAACTTTATTTCATTGCAGCGGATAAACCCATATGTTTGATTACATCATCAAAACTATAAACCAAAGTCAAGTACATCATATCCATCTTGATAAAACAAAGTACATAAACTGAAAGACATAATCCCCAACATTAAAATAGCCATAAAAAAAGAGAAGCTGAACTTTACTTCAGCGGTCCAAGAAATCTTCTAAAAGCAGTCCAAGATCAAGCTCCACTGGTGCTAGTTCCAACCTGAGCACCTGGAGGGGGGGGGGGGGGGGAAGGAAAGAGATGGAAAGGGGGGTCAGACATAAAGTCTGGCGAGTGCGATAATTCTAACAATATAATTAACAAAGTAACTAGGCTAAGGCATAAGTTGGAAAATAAGGAAATGACCATGAACAATTGAGTATGGCAGAGTAAACAAGGAAACAGGATGATCAACGATATCGTTTGAAGCACACCTAACCCACTAAGATAATTACTAAACTACACTAACACTATGGGATAATTGCTATACTGTACCGCCACTAGTATACTGCACCACCACTAGTCACCCTAAGGTTGATCCCACCTACAGACTTAATAATGATATTGGTAGTTTCGTGCACCCCTAGCTGCCTTCATAGGTGTCGTCTGCCCCTATCTCCACCAGGTGTACCCACTACCCCCAACCGATCGGCTCCCTAACTCGTAGATACCCGTGTTGGCCCTACAGTGGGCTGTATCACTCCCCAAAGTGCCAACCCGATACAAAAAAAAGAATGCACGGCTTATACCTACACGATGCAACAACGTCTTACCTACAAGCCTGGGTCCACACACGCATATGAACCCGTTGGACTTGCGTTGCCACCGCTAACCCGGTTTGGCCTCTTACAGTCAAGCCTAGTATGCGTGTCCCGTCCTCGACTTGGGTCGAGCCCACAAGGATGCGTATGGGTTTCTGGTTGAAACGGGCCCCCATTACATGACACAAGCTATCCACCTAAGCTTGGTCCCCTCTAGTACATCCCACTTAACCCACTTCTTATTCATGTTTCAATTACATGTTTCATATTTCGGTTAAGTGTTTCTAATCGTATTTCCAAGTGCCACCCAAGGCACCCACTAGATTCCACATGCCACCCAAGGCACCCACTTAACCCCCTCATATCCCACTACATGCTTATCTGGTTAAGTGTTTCTTAATTCATTAAGACCGTAACCTCATAAAGACCTCCCACATTAGACTGCCATTTGTGGCAGCTGGATTTGCCGGGCGGGTCCGGGCAGTCTTACACCACAAAAGAGCCTAACCTCGTGTCTTTACAATTGTTACGTATTTAGTTTATGCCTAAGACCTCTCACATTAGACTGGCATTTGTGGCAGCTGGATTTGCCGGGCAGGTCCGGGCAGTCTTACACCACAAAAGAGTCTAACCTCGTGTCTTAGACGATTAATTACTCCTAATTAATCACCCCCAATTTGAATTACTTTCCCTATTCAAATTATCAATCAATTCCAAATTTAGCGATGTCCATAATTGACTCAATTATGTCCATCCATTTATGGTATGTAAAATCATACCAATTTCACCACAATTTTATTTTATGCCTTTTAAGGCAATTATGCCAATTAAATATTTTTAATATTATTCCTTTTTTCCCCACGTAGTACGTTTGTTCGTTTAACTTAAAAATATACGTTAGACTCGAATAGTCTAACTCATGAAATAAAAGAAAGCATCACATATATACATAATTAAAGCATAGATCTAACATAGGGGTGAACTTGCATATGTGAATGATGTTCTACATCTAAAACTTGCATAGGCCAAGATTACAACTTGCATAACAACATATGTCATGGTTCCAAATTTTAAAGGTGTGAACTTGATGAAATAATGGCCACAAACTTGCATAAACATCATGTATAACATAGACCCAAATCTAAAGGTGTGAACTTGATGAAATAATGGCCACAAACTTGCATAAACCTCATGTATAACATAGACCCAAATCTAAAGGTGTGAACTTGATGAAATAATGGCCACAAACTTGCATAAACATCATGTATAACATAGACCCAAATCTAAAGGTGTGAACTTGATGAAATAATGGCCACAAATTTGCATAGACATCATATGTCATGAACCTATATCTAAAGGGATTAATCTTGCATAGGTAATAACATAACATGATTCATGTCCAACTCATAAATTCACATATGTGATTTATACATCGCAACAATTGTGTAAACTAATATCTAACATGTAAAGTATCATGTCATAGCCTAATCTTTCAATTAAATTCTCACATAAACTAGGTGCCATAATCATGTAAGGTCACATGTAATTCTACCCAAACTTGTATATGATTCATGTTTGAATCAACATCTAAACTTTCCTACATATGATTTATCATATGAATCAATATCGCAAACTAGCATAAGAAACATGACGGTTTGATTGTATATAAGATTACAACATGGATGATAGCAACATAACTTCGCATCACAACATAACATTATAGGTATTTCAATCATAATCCTACAACATAATTACAACATGCAATCAATACTTCATATCACATCCATACAATCCGCGTTATAACTTAATCTAATTAAATTACTAATTATTTTGCCAAGACTATCGAACTCACAACTCAAAAGCAGTCTTGAGTTCTGAATTCTGATTTCTGGAGTTGAATTAGCGCTCCTTTGATGAAGAATCGCTGTTAGGGTTGAGTGGTTCTGATTTGGTTGCTTTTCTTTCTCTTTGATTTGGTGGCGGCTGCTCTAGGGCTCAAGACAACAGCATGACGGCCATAGATTAGTTTTAATTCTGATTTAGGGTTTGTGTCTATGGGTCTTTTTATAGAGTTATGAATTAATTTAAGCCGTCGGATGTTCTTAGGGTTAATCAAAACCATTCAATTATGATAGGGTGATGAGTCAGCCCTAATGACTCAGCAAGGAGTCAGAATGGACTCAACAACATGGGTCAGCCTGAACCAGAAAGCTGTGGAGGCTCCAGCCTCGGCCTGGGCGCACTTGGCAGGTGCGCCAGTGTAAATATGTACTGGCGCACTTCCAAAGTGCGCCAGTGCATTTTTTTCTCTACTTTTCCACTAAACTTCGTTCGTCCATAACTCTTTCATCCGGTACTCGTTTCCCGCAAACTCAGGCTCTATCTTCACTAGAATTCCGAGATGAACACAATGGCGCAACCCAATCCCCATAATTCTCACGTCTGTGATTTATTATTATTTAATTTAGTTAATTCGATTATTCAAAAATCCGGGGTGTTACAATTCAACACATGAATATTTTAATAGTTTATTTCAGAAAATTTAATACACATTTCAGTTTCAAAAAAAAAATCGGCATTATAACGACGCGACATTAGAACCGGAGTAATGTCTAGCATTACCCCTCTCCTGATACTGGCTCGCGCCATACACAATAATCAATCCAAACAACAAAAATCCAATACAATCATTTCACCACAATACAGTCAATTTCACCACAATATAATTCAAACAAACAACCATGGTTTGTACAATAAATAGTGTCAGGGGCTACTAAGCCCCGTTTGCAACCTAGTATGTATTTTACTGTAAAATAAATTGAGTGAGAAGGTGTTCTCACATTGGGATCCACTCCGCCGTTCTTTAAACGACGGTTTGGTTTTAAATCTACCCTAAATTGTAACTAGCTCCAAATTGGACCTGGTTAGTCTTGCTGTGAAGCTTTCGTCCCCACGATCGCAACGGATCTAGTTTCATGCGATTTGGACCTCGTATGAAGTAGTTAAGGTTTTTAATACATTTGATAATTAAATGGTAATTAAATAAAATAATTTAAACTTTAATAACACTTTTAAAAACGTTACCTTTTTGAATTAAAACCCTGGAACCACCGTCGATCTAGAATTGCCGCCGCCAATGATTGGCTTGACCGGAGTTCGATCAGAGGGGCCCGTGACATAACCCTACGTGAGCCGCGCCTCCCCTGACCACCGCTTCGAGTTCAATGCCCCTAATCGGTTGGAAATCGCCTCGAAACGCGCTGAGTTTGGGTGGAACAATCGAACCCAATGCGCGACGATAATTCTCCAAACTGCCATGGATTTGAAGAGCTCAGAACATACTTCGATTTTCGTTTTATTACTTTCTTGAATTGTTGAGTGGATCAAGAGAAAAGAGTGCAATAAGATTTGAACGATTCCGTTCTTTCATCGAAGAAAGCGGGGGCCTGATTAATGAAGAGAGAGATGAGGTTTTTTCTTATATATATATATATATATATTAATATTATTTAATTCGAAAATTAGGGTTTTTTGCATTCGAACTCCAATTCAAACCCAACGACTGTCATCCCTAGCGTAATACTCCTATTTCAGACACAATGGGATATGTTTCGTAAACCACTTCGGCTATTTCAATCAGTTTTTACCAAAATTAAAATATAAATTAATATAACGATCAAAATTAATTTCAACGTACATTTAAATATACCGGGGCCACATACTAACTCCAAAATTTCCACAAAAATAAATCTAGCTATTTTTTGGTGATACGGTCCTAACAAAACTAATTTCATCGAATTTGGAGGCCGTTTGAAAAATGGTCATTTTCCAGTCGATTAAATTCAAACTATATTGACCAAACGCGTTTAAATTCACCACGCTCACATATCAATTCCAAAAATTATGAAATATGGAATCTAACAATAATTTTACATTTCGGATCCAACAAAAGTGGTTTCGTCGAAAACGGAGGTCGTTTGCAAAATGGCTATTTTTAAGGGTTATATATTATATTAATATATATATATATATAAATTCCATAGCGACTATTTCAAATTTTAAACTAGCCATAACTTTCAACTTATATTATGAAATCTCAATTTTTCACATTCGTTAGAAAGAAATAATTAAACAGATTCAAATGTTTCTGGTTTTACTGAAATCCGATTTATTTTGAATTCTATACATTCAATTGAAATTAGAAATCGAATTTTCAAACTACCACGTCATTTCTAACTCTATTTATAATTAAAATAAATTTATACGTTCTAACTTCGATTTAAATAATATTTTTGTCATTATTATTTAAAATAAACCCTTTTAAATAACCAAAATCCATTAAAATAGCTAAAATAAAAAATTAAAATTGGTTCTGAAAATCCGGGTTGTTACAGACCTGCTCCACAGTACGGAAGTACTGCTGGTATCATTCTGGCAAGTAACGGGGGTCTTTCTTGGTTTCCCTGCTCATGAGGATTTTTATCCATTCTACTATCTGAAAAGAAAAGAAAGAATCCCTTAATGGAAACTCGTGAGATATTACTTATACTGAAAAAAGAAGAAACGATAAAGGTGCCTAGTATAAATGCGTATGCTTATTAGGGTAAACATATATTATACATATGATCTTGATTTTTTTTTTTCAAATTACAAATACGCCTCTCATACATATATTTCCCTTATAACCGAGTAACCTATGCTCTAATACAAAATGTAACAACCCACCCGGAATGGGCATAAATTTCGACCTAGAAAAGGCCCATCGAAACTTAGAGCCATTCTAAACGGGTTGTTGGTTCCTGTAAGGATTACATTTGCACAGATAAGAATAAACATATACTTCGAATGAAAATCTCACACAACGGACAAAGAAAATATAATATTCAAATAAGATGTACCATTATTTCAAAAATCTCAGAAATACATAGTCACCGTTACATTTATTCAAAAGGTACGTCAAATAGTTCATCCAAAAGAAGTAAGGCAATAACTGCCAATAATATCATTATAACTTCATCTTCTCCGTTGTCTTCAATCAGGACTTCATCCATTGCTTTACCCCATCTACTGACCTGTTTTGATGTTAAGGAGAGGGGGTCAAAACATAAAGTTCTGTGTGGTTGGAATATAGTATTACATAATGTCCATACCCTATATTCTTAGTAGGTTACGTATGTCAAGGTATGTATACACAACACACAAAATTTCACACAAACATAAGTATCTAACCAATGGGGTGGATATCCAATTCAATCGCCCATTAGTGTTTTTAGGGTAAAGACCTAACGAGGTAGCATTCTCGGTCACTTATGACCCTATTAACGGTGGATTATTACAATCTCTTATAACCCTGAGGCAGACCCCTAGCCCTTAAGAACCCTGTCCTAGTACGTTAACATGATTTATTCTCTCATTTGTAATACGAGAAGTAGTATTGTGAACGTTAATACTTAACTGATATTACTCGGTAGCACACCTATGTCACTTAAGACTTCCCTTAGACAGTTGGTGAGCATGCAATGGCCACATATCCTTTACTTACCATCATATTCCTAGTCGATCCCTTACAAGCTTCTAGAGGAAGTGGACATCACTCGTGAATTACTCTACTCCGGTATCCGCTTTATGCCTAACCACTTTTAAAGAAGGAGGACCCAAAGACTTACCTTAACACTATAAGGGTGGGTCGCATGACCTGGGTTCCTCTCGAAGGAATAAACGTTCGAAGGGATCCTAGTCTTAACCACTTAAGATCCAAATTCGATAAAAAGGGCGAGTCAGCTTCTTAAGACCTTCTTAAGGAATAGTAAGCTTATTTGTTTTCACAAGTCACTTATATGTATAGTTATATATATATATATACACACATTAGACCTCTCACATTGAACCATATACCTGTAGATGCTGGATATGCCGGTCGGTTGCGGGTAGGATTCTACTACAAGTCGGTTTAACCTCGTGCCTAGTGTACTAAGTTTATGAATGGCCCATGACACCTAGACATCTCACATTAGTTGAGTCTACTTATGGTTACTGGATATGCCGGTCGGTTCCGGGCAGGCTTCTACCGCAAATGGCAAGTAACATCATGTCTATATGTCATTTATTTACATATATATATATATATATATATATATATATATATATATATACTTAAGCCATTCTATATATATACACACACACGCACACACAAGCAAACAAATATATATGTATATTTGTTAAGGGGACATTTCAAATTCGAACTTTAACCTAATCACATTTATTATTCTAATATAACGTTAATTACGTTTACATAATAAATATAATAACAGTGTCTAATTAACTAACATTCATATACACGGGGAAACTTTCTAATCGGGATGGCAATTGTCATTTATCAAATTAAGGCATACAAGTTTAGGTCTTTCCATATTTTACCGCTACAACATAACATGATGGCATAATGAACATATAACAAATAATAGTAATGGAAAACATGTACATACATAACAGCTACAACTTGTATCCTAGGCATGTAGAAAAAGTTTCAATATTAAATTAATAGTTGAGTATTTCATACATTAAATCTATATTTCACCCAATCCACCCTTTTTGTGGTTTTATACACCCAAAAATGTTGGCATTTGATTTATTCCAATTTATGAATGTGTTTACATCCAAATTAGGATCCAAACCCAATTCAATTATGAAACAATTCAAATCCCAACCTTTTATGCAAAATCAAATGATAATAGTGGTGAATTGCATAAAATATAAATAATAATATACTACTCATGTTTACCTTTAATCTTGTACAAAAACACAATTCTACAAAACCATTTCAACATGAAAATTCCTACATGATTACAAAGTAGAAGATTTTGGGGGTTTTTCATGTTTTATTATCGCATACCCAAATCTTTATAGGCATAACAATTCATATAGCAAACTGATAATAGTATGAATATGCCTTTAAGCAAGACTAGATTCCACTTACAAATCAAGTGGAGATGTGATAGAAATATCAAGATCTACGAGGGTTCTCAACATTCAAGCGAGCTCTAATTGATCTCCTAACAATATAAATATAAGAAACATATAATTAGATTCATATATATATATATATATATTGTTTGTGCTAAATTCCAACTTCCTAAACATATATAAATTGAAATAGAGAGATATAGGAATGGAGGTAGAGAAGTAGAAGAACCTTCACCCTTTTTCTCTTTATTTTTCTATGGAATTCAGCAGCATGGAGGAAGAGGTTTAGAAGATTAGGTTTTCTAGTATGGGGTTTGAGGGATTATTTATATTTTCTCGTGTGAGTGAGAGCCGTAAGAATAAATCCGAGCCTTTAATATAAATACAACCTCTTAGAAAACCCTAATCACAGTAGGTGGAATTGGGTCTGCCAGTCGACAGGCGGTAGGCCGGCTGTCGACCCCCCTTTAGGGGGAGCGGTCGACCACCCTTCGGTTGGGGCGCCCAATTTTGCTCGATTGATGAGCTATTGATTTTTATTAATACTTTTCCAATTCTTTTTATGTTATTCCATATTTACAAGATATGTTGTCATTTTGATCTTATTTCACATTCAAATTTTAATTTCCCTCTTTTACTTTAAATTATTACCTTGGACAATATATATAATATTTACACAATTATATATATATATATATATATTCTGCGTACACTGTCCAATTTCAACTGTTCGCAACTTCTTCATACGTTAACCGTTTTCAGCATAATATATATGAAAACGATTCAGAATTTCACCACAAATCCAAATAAAAGAATTTCATAGTCAAATTCCTAAAGCTGCAAAATCTCATTTTCCCGCCATATCATTTAATTGCTTATTTTTAATTATTTAATTTATTATTAATACTTATGAATTTTACAGGGTGTTACACCTAACCAACCCTATTCTCCGCATTGGCAGGCAGAATTACCATGTAATCCTCTTTGTTAATGTTGGTCTTGGGGTGGGGCATATAGTTTGGTACCAGAGCGGGATTTCAGAAAAGAAACAAGAAATACGAAACAAAAACATGTATAATGATACATCCAAATATAGTATGAGTGTTACTAACCCTTTATCTTCGATCTTTTGTCCTTCTTTGATTCGTTAGGAAGATAATTTGTGATGTGTTAAGGAATATATGTATTCCACAATATTCCAAGTTAATTCGATGATATCTTATCTTAAGAATAATTCCTTTTAATTGTTCCAATCGAGTCCTTTCACCCATTTATATCGAAGAAGTTATGAGTGAGCTTTGATGTTCTATCTTGAGATGTCCTTGAGGATTGCGAATTCGATTGAGAGAATCAACAATACTCGATTTGATGTTTGGGGATCACTGGATTTATTCCTTATGATTCATCTTTTCATACATATTAGCATGAAAATTTTCTATTTAAAATCCTTTCTAAAATTTTCAATGTTAGAGATGAGTGGCTTAGGTGTTGCTATACCTCCTTCGATGTTCTATAGTATATTACTATTTGATATCCTGATTCTTTAGATTTGGGTTTCTATTCTCTAGAAAAAGAAAAAAATTATAATTCTGAAATCCTTGAGCTTACCTTTTGGTGTTGAGATGATGATGATATATCTTGAGTTTCTATCTTGCCGACTTTGTTGTTTGAGTACATTTGGGTTTGTCACCCTTTGGGTGATTGAATGTTTTATTTGGGTCCTTTTTTCTCTTTAGCTGATGCCTAACTTTTATTCGATGACACATAGGCTTCTTTCAATCTATAAGAAGTGTTGGACTGTTATTTTAACTTGACTTTCCGATGAATTCCATAGACAACGAGTTACGGGAGAATAGCAGGGTCTTTACCATACCTCTTACTCGAGTGATTCTCCTACGTAATTCTTTGTACCATGAGGAATGACGAACATTCTAGCTTATTCTACCGGTCTTTGAATCGAGTATCCAAAGAATATCTCGATGACCTCTTTTTGTGATTATGATTTTTTGAGTTGAATCTAAACTGAGTTTTTTTTAAAATCTATTAAAGTAAAGATTTATTTAAAGAGGATTGAAATTTTATTTTGGGATAAGAAATGAAATGAGGTCTATATGAACTTTTTTTGTAAAAGATGATTTTTCTTCGTGTTAGGTTGTCCATCGAGTGTTTAATGATTCTGGTCGATATGCCTGATCAACATTTTCGATAGTGATTTACTGAATACTAAGGTAAGGCAATCAGACATGATAAGTAAAATTTAATAAGATTATAGTGGGATGTTTTGTATCCTTAAGAAGTGATCTAAAAGTTTATTTGAGTGACTTTTGTGATATCTTTAGAAATTCTGGAATCCTAAATTTTCCATATCTTATTTTTCGAATAGACTTAAAAGAATTGTTTGAACAATTAATCGTGTAAAGTAAGAATTTATAAAGTTAAATTTATTTCTAAATTACGAATTTACATTAAAATATTAACAAAATTTCTAGCAAAGAAAATTTGAGATTTTATTTTCCTAAGTAATGAATTTTGAATTATAAGAATTTTGAGTTCATACCCATCTATGTAGGGTATCTTGATTCCTTTAGCTTCTGTTGCCCTTGTGCAATAATTTAATTACTTGCATTTTGTGGTCGTTGAGGTTGGTGGTTTATGAAAAAGCCACTATCTTTTGATTTTCTCTATCCTTCTTGGTTTTCTTTGTTTCTTTTTAGTACTTTTCTGTTAGGGGAATGCGGAAAATTTTGGTTGTTAATCTCTTTATTTTCTTGAGTTTTGGATGAAGTTGAGTGAAATCTCAACCTCGTTCGAGGAACTTTAAGGAATCCTTTTTTTTTTGAATAAATTAAGGGGTATTTTTGCCTTTATGTTCTTTTTTTAGGGTGAGGCGCCTTTAGAGTTTTGAGATGTCTCTTGGAAAATATTTACAAAACGCTTATCCTATATAGATGTTCAGGGAAATTTATATAAGTATCAATTAATTATCTTCTTCTTTTCCTTCATCTCGAATGACGGATGAGGAAATTTTGATTTTGTGCTTGTTTAGCTTTCCTTTGTATGATAAGATTAAGACATTGAATGCATACACTTCTCTAGAAATTGCGAGGATGCAATTTTGTTAAGGGGGAGAGTCTGTAACAATCTGATTTTTCGGTGATTACCTGCTATAATTAATAACAGCTAAAATAGAATTATTTGGATGATAATTAAGTTGAATATACCATTAATTTGATTATTTAACTTAATTACTTATGCTCATAATTAAAACTTTAGTTTTGTGGGTTGACTGAGGAAAAATGTGGGAGTTAATCACTTAAAGGGAATTGAGGCTTGGGGATAAATACATGAGGATTAAGGAATTTTGGTGTTTAATGGTGATTATTGGAGGGAAGTAGAAGGTTGGGTTAGAAATAAGTAATTTTGCTAGGATCTAATGTTTATTTCTAATACTATGTGTATAAATGAATCTTGGCCATAAAAATTGATTTAATAAGGAAGTTTAGAAATTTATCAATGTAAAACTAAAGGCTAAATTATAATGTTGAGTAAATTCTTGTTAAAATAAACATTCTGTAAGTTTGAGTTTAAGGAAAACATGGAATCATGAATTTAATGACAAGTTTGTGTATTATGTAAATCTTCATAAATCTACATAAGAATAAAATATGGAAAATGTAAAATCAGTTGTAAAATATTATTAGATATATAAAATTTCGATTTTGTGTGTGATTGGGTGATTTATGTGTAATAATATAGTCATTAAAATGTTTTATCCCAAAGTTATGCAAAACATACATTAGTTTATATAGAAATGTTCATATTTGGTGAAAATATAGAAAATTTGATGAAAAATGATAATTTGAATTGTAAAAGAGTTTTCAAATATTTTATCAAAATTGTTAAGAATTTTTATAGGTTGCTTGTTTTTAAAACATGAGGATTATGTAGAGAAATAGAGTAAACATTGTTTAACTATGTTAACATAGCGTAAAAACTAGCGCTTAATGGCCTAAATATGCATTTAAAGGTTTAAATGCTTACATAAAGGCTTAATTATTTTAGTTGGTCCCTAATCACTCATTAACCTAGGAATCTCTAGATGAAAAGCTTCAGTGCGTTGCTTTCCTAAAGCCTTTCCTCCTCCTTGGCAAAAACCCTAAGAAACCTAAGAGGAAAGTTACTATAATTCAATGTCAAGCCTCCAAACCATCTGAAAATTATAGATATCGGTAATTTGAAGCTGTCAACAGCAGGTAATCTCTCTAAAGCTCGAAATTAATCCATCACTATCTCAGGTTTGTTGAGATTTACTGTAAGATTGAATTATTTTGCTTGCATGCTGCTATAATGGTTTTTACAAGAAAAAAGAAGGCTTCTTCTTAGTATTTAGGCACTCCAAATCTCCAACTTGGCTCCATTCTTGTTGTAAATCTTGATAAAGGTAAGCAAAAACGCTTACTGTAAGCTAGCTTTTACCAATTTTGATTTGATTTGATGATATTCCATAGTTGTTGTTTTGAATTCTATGAATTTTGTTTTCTGAAAATGCACTGTAGTAAAACAAGAATATCTCTCTCTCATTTTTTATTCAATTGAGGTCAAATTTTTTCTATGGAAACTAGATTAAATAAGGAACCTTTCTTCTTCAGGTTATATTTTGATATATTTTTGTTTAATGGACCTGAAATCGAATTGTAAACAGAAGTACAATTCTGTCTCATTTTCTGAAGAAAAAAAAGGTTGTAGTAAAACAAGCATATCTCCTTTGTTTCTTATCCGATTGAAGTCAAATATTTTCCTATGAAAACTAGATTCAATAAGGAACAATTCTTCTTCAGGTTATTTTTTGATATTTTGCTGTTTGATGGACCTGAAATCGAATTGAAAACAAAAGTACGATTTTGTCTTTGATAGAATTATTTTTGAGTTTGAATCTGAAACTATTTTGAGCATAACTTCTTCGTTTCTTAACTGCATTTTATGATTTTTAATGTTTTGGAAAGCTAAGAATTCAAGCTACAACTTTCACTTTATATGTTTCGCTAAATTTTGAAGTTTTCTATGCTAAAATCACGATTGTTTGTCGCTGGCCTGTTGAGTATCTCATTTACAGGCAGAGTTTGATATATTTAGTAAAATGACTATTAACGATAGTTTTCTCAACATTGGAGATAGGTCTAAGGAAATGGACCTAAGGGAAAAACGGAATTATCCATTTCCCACAAGCTTGAGTTAGTTCACCGTTTCCTAGATATAAAGGTCTCAAACCCGAAGATTAGTTACTCTTCCCTCAAGGGGTGAGTATCACACCTACGAGAATTAAGGACCGATGGTTATCTTGGGATAAGGGTTTCGTAAACTCGTTGCAAGTTAGGGAGCTAAACAGCCTACAGAAGGGTGCTTTAGGACCTATATTCAAGGATAAAGCTTGCGTATGATGCTCTTGTTGTGGGGAAAGCATAAGGTAGTTTGGCACTCGTTGAAAGGGTTGGATTGAGAATCAATAAACAGCACAACACAGTAATACATCATATAATATGCGAAATAGTAAAGAACACAATAATTTATAGTTGTTCGGCTCGGATTGAACCTACGTCCGCTTTAAGGGCTTTGATGATTTTATCCATGGAGGAGGTTACATAAGAAATCCCCATATTGATTTACAAATTAGGTTTTGCTCTCTTAGAAATGAAAGCAATATTGTGGAATCGGGAAAAGTCCCCTCAAATGACTAGTGTCTTATTTATAGGCAAATTGGGCCCCCTTCTGTTGTGAACCCAGCAGAAGCCTTTTCCGGATGTTGAACTAAGGTTTCACCCGCTCTTGTAACTTTCGGTTTCGCTAAAGAGGTCTAGTCCGCCTTTCTCTTTATCGAATGTCATTACTGATGTCCTCTTGCTTTCGGAATATCAGTCTCGGGCTTTTGGGAGTGGTCCCGCTGTCATGCTCTCGGACTTCATTTATAACTTTTGGTCTTGGCAGTAAATCCTTAGTGTGTTGCGCATACGTTTCCATTATGCCTTCCGATGAAAGGCTTTCAACTCCGGGACCATTAGGTTCGGTCTGCTTCTGTGCTTGGTTTTGGACATCGAATCATAAAGACTTTAATGCCGTGAACGGGTTTCGTTAAAGAGTGTCAGTTCTAGCTGCTTTATTTCCCTCTGTATTCGTTACTTGTTTTGGCAGATGATGCTTTCGCTTGCCGGTTCTGCTTCTAGAACTACGGGTATGGGTATCTCCTTTTTTGCCCTGCTTCACTCTAGCATATCTGGTTTTGATAACAAAGATATGCTTCTGGAACATCTTTCGGTGATGTCGAAACTGCTTCTTGATTATTATCAATACCAAGCAAGTTGGTATCGATAGTCTCTTGCTTCTCTCTCCTAGGTCTCAGACCGTAAGCCTTTCGGCAATTCTTATCACCGGTGATGTCGAAACTACTTCTTGATTACTATCAATACCAAGCAAGTTGGTATCAATAGCTTCTTGATTATCTTTCGGTGTTTCCCTATCGGTGTGCTTTTCTTGTATTGGTTCTGGGCTTCCGCCCGTCATGCTTGTATTGATAGAATACTGGCCATGTCTTCCTTCTTTCTTGCTGCTATCGGCATCAGACCGAAACTCTTGTGCTCTAAATCTTCTTGGCTGCCGGTATCCACTTCCAGCTTGCTTCCAGCTCTCGAACTCTGCTTCTAGCAGCTCCTTAGCTATGCCCTTTTGTTCATAATCTCGGTTCCGCTGTCTGAAACCCTTTATTCTTTCGGCTTTGGATCTTTTACTTCTTTATATCCAGCCAATGCGAATTTTGGTGTTAACGGTTAGCCCCCTAGTATAAAGAAGCTTTTGTTCTTTAGGACAAAATCTGCGATTCCTGTATTGTTTCTTCAGTAACTTAAAAAATATTAGAAAAGTTCTCAGTATTAGTTTCGCATAATCAAGAGTAATGATGCAAGGGGATGTATCAATTTTCCTTAATAAAAAAAGGGGCTAAACATTAAGCCAAAGTTATGAGCTTTTTGTGGACTTAGTGTGTTAATTTAAACATGTACCCATAGAACCAAATATTAGGGGTAAATATTTCACGAGTTTAGAAAACTTCTCTGTACAAAGTTATTGTGAGATCATTACCCTTGTTGGAATGCTTTGGACGAGAGGTCTGTAATACCTGCTTTTATGCTAGCTTAGGGACCCTTTCCTTGGAACAATAGCGGTATATCCGAACTCCACACGTAAACATGGTAGAAGGGAATTAACATTTTTTTTGGAAAATTTCGTAGAAAATTCATAATTAAACTTGACTGTTAGAAGAAAACAGGTTTAGTGGTTTGTCTTCCGAAAATATTGTAAATCTAAAATACTCATTTTGGAAATATTAGGGAAAGTGAAGGCTCAGATTTGAACTTGTGCAACAGGAATTCGAAAACTTGAATGCAATGGGAAAATGAAAGCTTATGAATAGAAAATTGGGTATCAGAAATTCACATCTGCAATCAGTAGAAATCCCGAGACTCACACTCGATTAGCAGAAATCACATGAAATCACATCAGAAATTGGTAGAAACCCAAGACTCATACCCGGGTAAGTGAAAACCAGAGATCATATATGAACTCCGAGATTCACACTCGGGAAAGTATAATTGGAGATCATATAGAAAGCGCGAGACTCACACTCGGCTAAATGAAAGTCAAAAATCTTATAGAAACCCCGAGACTCACACTCCGGTGAATGAAAATCCGAAATCATATAGAAATCCCAAGACTCATACTTGGGTTAGTGAAAACCAGAAATCGTATAGAAATCCGAGATACACTCGGGTGAATGGAAATCAGAAATCATATATTACCCGAGATTCAACTCAGGTGAATGGAAATCAGAAATCATATAGAAAACCCGAGACTCACACTCGGGTGAATGGAAATCAGAAATCATATAGAAACCTCGAGACTCACACTCAGGTTAGTGAAAACCAGAAACTGTATAGAAACCCCAAGAGTCACACTCGGGTTAGTGGAAACCAGAAATCGTATGGAAACCTCGAGACTCACACTCGGGTTAGTGGAAACTAGAAATCATATAGAAACCCCGAGACTCACACTCGAGTGAGTGGGAATCAGAAATCATATAGAAACCCCGAGACTCACACTCGGGTTAGTGGAAATCAAAAATCATATAGAAACCCTGAGACTAACACTCGGGTTAGTGGAAATCAGTAATCATATAAAAACCTTGCACCAATTGGTAGTTACTGGAAAAAGTCATGAGTGGAGTGTCTTAATAAAAGCATAAGGTGACAATCAAAAGATTTACTTTAAGGACACCCTATGAAAGCATTTAAAATCATCCAAGGAATACATATGTGCTTGGTGTTAATCTATCCAAACATTATAGGAAGTAATTAAGCAACCATATATTATATATAGGGTTCCTCGAAGGCTTATTCTAAGAAACCATACGAGCAAAAGAGTCGTAAATATACCAAGGGATAACTCCTCGGACGCATATGTAGAGGACTTCTTTCGAAATAAATTAATCCTATAGTGAACCAAATAGTCATTCAGTAGTAGTTCCGTTCAGTTTTCAAACCATTTAACCTTTCAACAATAGTTCTGTTCAATTGTTTCATCATTTAACCATTCAACAGGTAGTTCCGTTCAACCGCCCAAATTATCAATTGTTCGGTCGTTCAGCAGGTAGTTCCATTTGGTTATTTGAATCCACAATCATTCAGCGAAAAGTTCCGTTGGGTCATTCGGTTATCAACCGTTCAGCGAGAAGTTCCGTTTGATTATTTGGTCATAGGGTATCTATCACCTAATCTTCCCCTAACCCCCAGGATATGCAAATGAATGAATGCTCTTTAAGAGAGAGACACAGGTCCATTTATAGGTAGATGCATAACTAACCCCCACTTAAGGGGCAACTCCGCTAACCGGAGATGCAGGTATGTTTAGGCCCCCCGGTAGGGCACTCCATTGCTGAAGATGCAAGCATTGTAGCCCTGATTGAAAGGCACTCCCTCATAGGATATGTTGCTTCTCTTCTTGGAAGCTTTGTTGCACCCTTCTGGAGGCTTTTGTTTACCTCTCCTCATCCGGAAGGTTGTGTTTGTTGCGGCTTCTCTCTTTGGAAGCTTTGTTTGACGCTCCTCTTCTGGGAGGTTGTGTTTGTTGTGGCTTTTCTCTCTGGAAGCTTTTTTTGATGCTCCTCTTCCGGGAGGTTGTGTTTATTGTGACTTCTCTCTCCGGAAGCTTTGTTTGTATGCCTTTCCTTATCAAGGCTGTATTGCTAGCATGCTCCACACCTTTCATAGAAGCATTTGTACATGTCGATAAATAAGACTGGTGTAACGAACATGGATTTTCGACCCCGAAAATCGACACAAACACCCGGTCGAACATTCAAGCATCAAAACACCGGAACGTTATTAGAAAGAAATTAAAGGGTGAGATAAGAAAGAAAGAAACATTATAATAGTAAAAGAAGAAGAACCAAAAAAACACAGAGTCTCACATCGCAGCGGAATAAAATATAATATATAAATAACTTTATTGAGAGCTTGAAATTTAAAACTTACAATCATTTGAGTACATTAGTGCATCTGGACAGTTATAATTATTTGTCCTCATATACAACACACAGCGGAATAATACTAGATGATAGCATACGTCTGAACACCTTCAGCTCGTCTTTGGATTTCACAGCATCCGATAACCTAAACCTGTACAACTTGGTTCTACCCGAGCATTACAAACACAGGGTCAGTCTGGTGAACCAGAGTGAGAAAAACTTGCTAAGTTTGTAATATCATCCAAATTGATTTTAAAGTTAAATTCTTTCGAAAGAAAAGGATAATCGAAAGACCAAATCCACACATAAATACGGATGGTTTTCACCTTACGATAACCCAAAACATTTTGAAATCAATATCTTATTCTGATATTATAATAGTCTCTAAATACACATTAATAGAATCTAGCAGAACGCTTGCATCTCATGCTTCACATATATAGTATACAAAAAAAACCAGGCGCTTATTGGAGATTGGATTTCCGACTATGAAAAGGTATGGAACCACCTGCCGATAGTGTATCTCTCTAGGGGAATACACTGGGTTCAACAAGAACGTCATGCAACCCGACCCACACATGACCGACCACTCATTTCGCTTGAGTGTATCGAATGTATATCACCAACGGTTGGGAGCTACCCACCGTTTCCCGAAAAGGGACAATATCGAAATAGATTAAAGAAGCAAATAAATTTTCTCTAGATAGGTGATTATACACCCTAATGGGAGCGACCCACATAGCCATACTGCCTGCCCGATTTTTGTCATTTCTCGGTTGATGAGGCTTAAGGTTATACGTCTCTTTTAGAACATCTGGCCACCATTCACATCGTCTATAGAAGTCATCCAGGAACAGGATGAACAGAAAGCACCCTCCTACCACATCCTAGGAATCACCCTATAGATCAGTAACGAGTAGTCCTTGCAATCCGTAGATTCCAACCACGACAGAATCACAGTATATCTCTAGGGATCAGCTAGAGATTGTAAGTAACTCTTCCGTTTTATGAAGATCTACGGTCTTTAATTGCTCCATCTCGATCAGCATCTTCAACATATTCGTATTTATTGGTCGGAATGGTTTTCGAATATAAATTCGATCCTGGTCTTTCCGTACCAATACCATTGGGCCAGATTTTGATAGTCGGTTATTTAACTATCAAAATAAACAATCATAAAAATAAAAATAAATTCATTTGCTTAGTATATAGCGTCACATAGCCATTAAAATAATATATCGGTTGGAAATACCCAAAAATAATATATCAGTTATAATATATTCAAATCATTTTATTTATATACTTAGAAAATATATCTTAAATCATATCCAATTCCCCGCTAACTACCATTTCAAACCATTAGCTATAATATTACTTATTATTTATAAGTGCATAATCGATTCAACTTATCATTGTAAAACAATCGTTACTAGATACCCTTTTTGTTTTATTATTTGAACACAATCATCGTCACTTATCCTTTAGAATAAGCTCATTCTAAATCTTTTCGCGTTACTTTGAAAATATCGCTATATTTTCACAAATACCCTTTTTATTCATTTTATTATGGAAATATCATTTTACATTCTCAGGCCCCTTTTTTCTTCTTTTTTTATTTGGAAATCCCATTATATATATTTCCAAATTTCTTTAAATAACGTTACCTTATTATTTCTCCAAAATAAATTACTTCTAATATCTTCACCATTACGACTAATATCATCCTCCGATAATCCTAAAGTCATTCAAGTTGGGGTATTTTAATTACCTCTCAAACCTTGATCAACAACGTTCTTATCTTAAGATACATATCAGTTGTAATACCAAAACCCGATATTCATTCCCACTATCAAAACAAATCCCATTTTAATTATATCTTAACGAAATCTCAACTCTAATTAAAATAGCGGATCTAGATCATATCTTTATAATTAAATATTCCTAACCATTTTAATTCAAACTTGGTTTCCGTTCCAATTTCCATTTCCAATAACTAGTTCCAATAATATATTCAGTAAACTTTGGGTTTTATAACTACACAAACTCTTGGATTTCATGGAATCCAGTTAATTCTAATTCAATAAGAGTTTAATTAAACCTTCAATTTAATTATAAACCTTTAATCGCTTAAATGTTTATTAAACTATAAACATGACTTTAAAACTTCTCAAACTTCCATTACTAAATTTTATATCTCTGGATTATCACTTTGATTATTATTAACTAACTAATAATCAAGTTTGATCATTTATTAAAATAAAACTGGGTTTCTTCACTATTACTACTTCCATTAAATTAACAATCTCAGGTAACACGACTTCTAAACATGATTTATTCGTAAATCAATTCCACTTAGCCCTTTCCATTTTAAATTAATTAATAAAATAATTAATTAAAATAATTCCATTTATTTTGATTATAATTAAATAAATATTCATCGATTCAATATAATTCCATTTTAACTGTTACTTAAAAATAATAAATTTTAGTTATAAATCGTTACATTAATCCTTGCTCACTTACTTATTTGTCTTAGTAATAAAAGAAATAGCTTTATAAATCATTCAATAATTAAAATGAGGCACGTGCTTCACACATGGCAGATTTTGGTACAAAAATGGTGATTGGTGGTTAAAATAAATAATATATATATATAAATGTGGTTGGTTTATTTCCTATATAAATACTTCATTTTTAATTTATATATTTAAAAATCTATATTCAGTTATAAAATAAATTTCTTAACTGCATTTCTATCGATTTACCTGATGGTAAATCAATCTTCATAAAACAATGTATAATTTGGCCATCTGTTATTAATTCTCCAACCAATACTACGCATGGGTTAATAACACAACAAATGTTGAATTTAGATTCAACAATCGATATCCAAATCAATAATCCAATCATATTGGTTAAACAGTTCATGTAACGATCATATGCAAATAAATAAGCAATTCAACTTATAGTGGTCAACCAATAATAATAATTCAAGCACCCAATTTAATTTAAATATGTTTACATTATTATAAACGTAACCAACAAGGTAAGTACCTCTATTGGAAATAATCGTTAAAAATAACGATGTCATTTCATTTAAATTAAACAACGTTTAATTTAAATAATCGATATAACAATATTTAACAACATCCAAACAATCAAATAAATCAACAATTAGCAAACATGGCATAAAAAAATAAACCCAACTTATAATAATTATAAGTGGGAGAACTGAGTGAGTTTAACTCAACTTGGTATTGTTCGGTCGATTAAACGATCTGATTTGATTTAATTAAATTAAATATATGTTTAATTTAATTAAAAACTCAAGCTACTCTTAACTCCGTCCGTTCCAACCCCATAATGTTGTGTTTGTTGCCAGGACTCCAGAGTTGTGTGTTTTGTTCAATTCTGTCCACATAATAAGAAGTTATTTTAATGTTCATAAAATTTTATTGAATAATTAACTTCCTAAGTAGAGTTTAATTAAACTAATTATAATGTTAAAAATAAAAAGACCGGTATAAACTTACGTTGGGGTTTGGCAAAATAATCCGACCATCTGTCCTTTTCTCACGTTCAAAATATGAACGATATGTATGTTCATCCCATACAGCTCTTATATATATATATATATATATATATATATATATTTATTTATACCATTTTCTTCCCCACACTTGTGCCATTTTCCTTTCTGGCTATTTCGTTGCTTCCGGTTTCATCATTCCCCCATATGTTACCAGACTTCAAAACTGCCTCCTACCCAACCTTCTTTAAATCACACTACCGTATTTATATTTTCTCCCATGCTATCTTTCCCAATGTCACCTTCTAGTTGTATTCCCTTTTTTTGAATATATTTTTCCTTAGTCCAAAAGCACAAAATAGCCCAACACCCAGTTTTCCAGCCCACGTCCCTTACTGGTCCTCACGCATGTCACCTCCCTTTTGATTCTTCCCATCTGCATGCACATGAATCCAACGTTTACTCTTTCCCCAACGCACAGGCTTATTTATTTATTTATTTTATCTAATACTTGAACAACCCAAAACCCATATTTCAAAAGCCCAGACTCGTACCATACAGTACACCATCTTCCTCGACATTTGTTTTTTTTAAACCCCATGCCATTTAAGTCCACGAAAATATTCCACGCACCTTCACTATTCTACAACCTTAAACTCCACTTCATCATTGCCATATCCTCCACCCATCTCTATTTCCCATTCCACATTTACTTTCGAAACTTCTCCATTTTTGTTGTAGTATGCAACCCAAAGGACTTCAACATGCTCCAGTATGTATTTTTCTTCCTTCCTTCGTAACCATTAACCACCGTACGTTTGCTACCGCTACTTGCACTGACCGTCGTCGATCATGCTCTGACCTCTGACCGAACCTAGTCCCCTCTTCCATTGATGGTGACCTGAACCCACCCCATGCCGCATTAACTTCCCACCCCCTCCCCTCCCCCGAGAACCCCACAACCGCACCGTCCCGACCAACTCTCTGCCTCCGCTGTTTTCACGAGACACCGCCCATCACCTTCAAACCCACACAGATCCTCCCCTTCCCCTATTGTGTCACGCCTATAAATTAGACTTCACCTATATGTTTCCTCTTTTCATTTTGAATGGAGAGTGGATTTTGTTTGCTGAAAGAAAGGGGGTGCGTGCTATTTATAGCAGAAGGAAATGGAGATAAGGATGATGTTGGCTTCATGTCATAACGTTGAGGAATAGAGATAGGTTGCATGAAGAATGGAGTGCAGACCTGAACCTTTCATTTCAGTTGAAAGCAAGTGTGCATGGATTTCATGGCTAAAATATAATATAGGGTAGAGTTAAGCATGTGCCTCAACATTCTAGGTCTGCATGTCGCAGATTAGCATGTGTTGGTTGTCATGGGAAAAGAAAGTTGGTAGCTGAAGATGAAACAGAGAAGTAGGGGTTGAGTAATATTAGATAGCTTCTGAATGTTCGTATAGAAAAAGATAGGTTAGTCTCGATTTGTGGGTTGACAAGTCTGTACATTTTTGTGTAGAATTGAGGTAGGTTGTATTCATCCTACTTTGCCTGGGATGTGAAGCTTTCATTTTAGTAGGCCTGAGGTGACTCGATGTGCATTTGCTAAGTTGCAACCGTACGGGGTAGGATAGACTTGCGCCATTTTAGTTTAGATGGGTATTTTAATTCACTGGCTTAAGCATGTACTACATATATATGTATGTGTGTGTATATATATATAAGGCTAGGCATGTTAAGCGGACTTATGATGTACTATGCTGGGCATGTGGGTGTGAGTAGGTTAGCTGTGTATAATTTGTACTCTTATTAGCGACTAGGTTAGCATTCTTTCTTTAGGCCACGTTCTTAGTCTCAATAAATCTTAAAAATGAAGGAATAAGATAGAAACTTAAGGTAGTCAACTTTTATTTATGCACCATGTGTTGTACCATTCCTTAGTATTTAAGAATTGTTTGGGACAGTAAAACTAGGTTAGGCTACATATATTTTCAATTAAATTACTTAGGGTGGAAGCTTTTTTATATATATACACGGTTAGTTTTATTTTACCGTCACTTACCACTTTTACGTTGGCATTTAGTATTCGTATCGACATTCATGAAACCCAAACACGATGCAACTGGATGCACCATTACGTTTTGAAGTTCTGGTTCGAACAAAATAAATTTCGTTAAAAACGGACTCTGTTTGCACGACTACCTTATTTTTTAACCTACCGGTTCATCTTTAAATTTCGTCTACCGACAAAATAACCCCGATTGGCCCAAAACTTGAAATTTAACAATAACTAATGACATGTATTCCAATAAAATTCGTTTTGTCGAAAACATAAGTCGTTTGGAAAACAGGTATTTCTATCGCTTATATAATATCGTTAAAAATATAAATAAATTATAAAACAATTAAATAAATAATAAAAAATTATTATTATCATATATATATATATCCAAATAAAATAATACGTAACTTTAAATTCAACTAATATGGAAGTGTAACTTAACATTAATTTCAAGTTAACGATATTCGAATTATATATAAATCCTTATTAAATTTATTAAATAAACGTTATCGTTTATTAATGATTTTCATAGCGATTATTTTAAAATTTGATTTGGACATAACTTAAAATATATAAGCTGAATTCTCGATTTTTCTCCTCCATTAGAAAATAAAAATCAATAAGATCCTAACGTTTCTTGTTTCACAGAATTCCGGCTTGAAATGGATTCTATATATTCAATTGAAGTTCAAAACTCAATATTACAAAATACTGCGACATTTCGAGTTCGTTTCAAACCAAATATAAATATAAACGTTCTATCATCATTTTATAAATGAATTCAATATTAAATCCATTAATGTTTCGAATATAATATTTGAAACTAATTTAAATATTCGAATTCAAATGATCAAAAAATCCGGGTCGTTACATTCTTCCCCTTAAAAGAATTTCGTGCCCGAAATTGTTAAGTAAGAAGAATGCTCCAAACCAAAATTATTTTCAAAATAATTATATTAAAATATTATCAAAAATAATTTCTAAGTTTAAAATTTACGAAAAATCCGTGAGCACCTCCTCTACATGGCTCGATCTAAACAATAATAAACGCCACTCTGGGCCCCACATCGATCAAAAGAAAACAAAGCTAGGTGGCTACCCAACTCAGGGTATAAAATCAAACACCCAATCAATAAAATTAAGTTTTACCTATTTGTCGGGCAACTCAAACTCTAATCATGAGGAAAATCAACTAACAACTCTTCCTCTTTCCAATCCTGCACTTAACTCAATATCCAATGCCAATAACAGTTATAGGGTTAAATCATTTTAGTTTCTTTCCATATTTGATTCCATTTGAATTCATTATACTGAAATTTATCTCTTTAGTTTAAATTCATTCAACTACTAATGAATTGTTTTATTATCCAACCAATATATCTTCAAATAAACATCAATCCATAATCCAATAAACGACCAATCAACATAACTAATTCATTCATATTAACTTGTTTTTAAGTTAACTTCTGATTTATTTAATAAGGTATTTAAATTCTTAATCACAATTTTTTACTGGTTATATTAAGCCATTCAAATTTATAATCCAATTTGAATTTACTTACAACCAACAAACCAATAAATGAATAAAATTATTTCTTTTCTATATAAAAATATAATTTGGCCAAAATTATTACATTTACCCTCTTTACAATATTGCGTTAGTTTCCAGTTCAACTTGAACTCATCAAACAACACAATACAAAACATTGGTATATAAAATCTACAAATATGCTCTCGTGTATATAAATACTCATTCTCGATCTAGGGTATTACTAACCCCATCTCTATCGAGTTACACCACAAAGCCAAGATTATAACTAAACCATTGCTCTGATACCATTGTAACGAACATGGATTTTCGACCCCAAAATCGACACAAACACCCGGTCGAACGTTCAAGCATCAAAACACTGGAACGTTATTAGAAAGAAATTAGAGGGTGAGATAAGAAAGAAAGAAACATTAGAGTAGTAGTAGAAGAAGAACCAACACAACACAGAGTCTCACATCGCAGCGGAATAAAATATAATATATAAATAACTTTATTGAGAGCTTGAGATTTAAAACTTACAATCATTTGAGTACATTAGTACATCTGGACAGTTATAATTATCTGTCCTCATATACAACACACATCGGAATAATACTAGATGATATCATACGTTTGAACACCTTCAGCTCGTCTTTGGATTTCACAGCATCCAACAGCCTAAACCTGTACAACCTGGTCTAACCCGAGCATTACAAACACCGGGTCAGTCTGGTGAACCAGAGTGAGAAAAACTCGCTAAGTTTGTAATATCATCCAATTGGATTTTAAAGTTAAATTACTTTCGAAATAAAAGGATAATCGTAAGACCAAATCCACACATAAATACAGACGGTTTTGCCCTTACGATAACCCAAAACATTTTGAAATCAATATCTTATTCTGATATTATAATAGTGTCTAAATACAAATAAATAGAATCTAGAAGAACGCCTGCATCTCACGCTTCACATATATAGTATACAAACAAAACCCCAGGCTCTTATTGGAGATTGGATTTCCGACTATGACAAGGTATGGAACCACCCGCCAATAGTGTATCTCTAGAGGGGAATACATTGGGTTCAACAAGAATGTCTTGCAACCCAGCCCACACAAGACCGACTACTTGAGTGTTTCGAATGTATATCACCAATGGTTGGGAGCTACCCACCATTTCCCGAAAAGGGATATCATCAAAATAGATTAAAGAAGCAAATAGATTTTCTCTAGATAGGTGATTATACACCCTAATGGGAGCGACCCACATAGCCATGCTACCTGCCCGATTTTTGTCATTTCCCGGTTAATAAGGCTTGAGGTTATACATCTCTTTTAGAACATCTGGCCACCATTCACATCGTCCATACAAGTCATCCAGGAACAGGATGAACCGAAGGCACCCTCCTACCACATCCTAGGAATCACCCTATAGATCAGTAGCGAGTAATCCGTGCAACCCGTAGATTCCAAGCATGACAGAATCACAGTATATCTCTAGGGATCAGCCAGAGATTGTAAGTAACTTGTAACAACCCGAAAATGCGAGCCAATTTAAAATTTTTATTTTGGCAATTATAGCGAATTTTGAAAATTTAAAATGAATTATTTTAAATAATATCGATGAGAAATTTATTTTGAATATAATTAGAATGTATATAATTATATACGTCGTCGTTAGAATATAAATATTTATTTATATATATAAAAGGAATTGAAAATGGCGCGGTAGTTCGATAATTCGATTTCAAAATTCAAATGAATGTACCGGGTGCAAAATAAACAGGATTTTAGCGAAACCAAAAATAATGGAATCTAATTGAGAATATCTTTCCAACGAATCCGAAAAATCAAAATTTCATAGCAGGGATAAAAAGATATCTCCAAATGAAAATTCAGAATAGTCGCTATGGAATTTCGGCCCTTAAAAATAGCCATTTTGCAAACGACCTCGGATTTCGACAAAACCACTTTTGTTGGATCCGCGATGTCAAATTATTGCTAGATTCCAAATTTCGTAATTTTTCGAATCAATATGTGAGCATGGCAAAGGAAAACGCGTTTGACCAGTTTCAGTTGATGTTAATCAACTGGAAAATGGCCATTTTTCAAACGGTCTCAGAATTCGATGAAACTAGTTTTGTTAGGACCCTATCATCAATACGAAGTTAGAAAATATTTTTCTGGAATTTTTCGAGTCCGTATGTAACCCCGGTAATTTGAAATGTATGTTTAAAATTCAGTATAATGATTTAAATGTAAATTCAACGAAAACTGATCGAAACAGTCGAATCATCTTACGATACATATCCCATTGTGTTCGGAATGGGGGTAATTAGCAATGGACGACAGGCGGTGGGTTCGATTTCGAGTTCGAAAATAAAAGTTGCTTTTTGAAATCAATAAATAATTAAATATATATATTTTATATAAACCCCCCCCTTATTCCCTCTTCTCTCTCTCCATCTCAGAAATCGATTAAAGAAAAAAAAAGAAAAAAAAAACTAAAACCCGATGATTTCTAAAATGATTTAGAATTGTATTATGTTTTACATTGTGGTTCATCGCGTATTCGATTAGTTGCTATTGATAACATATCTGTTTGGTGGCGGAGAATTTATTCTCTTGCTTAACACCCTTCTTTGAGACGTACGAGCTCAAAGGTTATGTGATTAATAGTGACTGATCATATGTGTGAATTGCTGATGTGAAGTACTATGTTTTGAAAGTACTTGTGATTATTATGTTGTGAAATGATTTTTCCTACTTCGGGATATAAAATGATTTAGTGTGTGGCTAAAGAGTCGGGTAACCCTGAGACTAAAAGTATGGGTGAGAGGGCGGTGTATGCTCTCCATGTGTGGGAGGTGCATCGTCGGTGTAGCCTGCTCCTATGTGGGGTAGGTGCACATTTATATATATCGAGTTGTAAGGTGCGTACCCTTTGCCTTGTCGATGGGGAGCACGATATTTGGTTGCATACTTGTTTGTATGCATTGTTATGTTTTGGAATTCATATTTCCAGACGATTTGATTTGAGATCCCGAAGTGAAATCTACTTTGATATAGAAAGTTAGATATGTATTTCAAATGATTTGAAATAGAAATCGGGAAATAAAGTCCAAAGGAATAATTTCTGTAAATTGAATTGGATTTAGAAAATCTACGTGTGGTGATTAATCTAAATGGGTAGATTGGGATATTGCATGTTGATTGATGCATAGTAGATCCATATCTATATTACAGATTGTTGTTTATACACTGGCATTCATGGGGGTAAACCCGTTCCGCGTTAGCGGCGTGGTCCCGTGATATGCCATATGATTTATATAAGATTATAATTGTTTAGAGTTTCTCACACCAGTCCCATGACTGACCTATAGTTTGCTTTTCCCTTGCAAACTCGGGTGCCCCTATTTTCCACATGGGAAGCTAGTAGTTTTGGTTTTGCAGATTTATATCCACAGGATCCTGATTTACAGCTGGAACGATATCCGGAAAGCTCTGTATCCGTATATCTCTTCTAGTTGTGTATTGTATTATTTTCCGCTGCTATGTAATTTATTGTAATCTCTGATATTTATCGAATGTATATTCATTCATACTCCGTATATACTTGTATTCTGATGGAATTGTTGTAATAAGCAATGAAATGTTCTTCCGTCTGCATTCTATTTTGTCCTGTTCTCAAGGTAATCCGTGCTTTCCTTACCGGGGAAGTTACGGGCTATCACAGTTGGTATTGAGTAAGATCCTGGATTGAAGCTTTAAGCCGTGTCCAGGCATTTACAGTCTTCCGCTGTGTAATTTATATTTCCGTTGTGCATTGTATTACATTTATGTAAATTTATCTTCCGCTGTGTATTATTTTCGATATACTCTGATATTCTGTACTCTGATGTAACATTATTATGATGTTTATAAAAGTCTTCTGTTATTTGTTCTGATGTGTTGTATACCCAGAGTTAGCGTATGCAGGATTCGAACGGTCTTGATCAATTTAACGATTGATTAGGTCCGGGCGAAATCCGTGTCGTTACAGGTGGTATCAGAGCTTTGGTTTACAAAGCTCAGAGAACAAGGCACATTAGAACCATACGAAAGAATTCATCAGATATTGGATTAGTAATATCCAATGGGAATGACTCGTTAGAGATGGGATCAGTAGTTTCCTAGAACGAGTGTGAAGAGTATATTTTTAAAATGAAAACAATTTTTGTTTTGAAAATTTAAATCAATTATTCGTATTTGATTATTAATTTATATGAATTTGGACAATCCAATATATAGAGATTTTGCATATATGTCTTACAAACGTGTATTCGAAGTTTTAATGTATTGGATAGTTATAGAATCGCACTCTAGTGCCCGGGGATAATTCTGGCGACGGGGCACCATCTCCAGTATTTATTTTCGAGTTTCGAAAGTGAGATTTCTATATATTTCCAACTTACTGGTGTGAGAACCGAAACTAGATAGGGCTTATTGTTGTGATTTGGCATCAAAAATCTGATTTATTGACTATGTATCAAAGTTATGAATTTGAAAAGCTAATCAACTAATTGATTGATGGTTGTGTTGTTTGATTATTGTTTGTTAATTGAAATTTTGAACCATATAGCCAAATTGTATCAAATAATGAATTGTATTGAAAATTAGTTGCATTTGCATGCATATACATGTACTTACAATGAACAGGTCATAGCAAGGAGGCTAGAGAAGAGGAATAAAATTGTATGCCCGATAAATAGGTACATGTTTAACATAATTTACTGTTTTGTTTGGGTGATGATGATTTTATGAGTCGATTGGCTAGCCGCTTGGCATCTTCTTTTTCTTTTTGAGATCAGAGGGCCTATATGGCAATTTCGGGATTTTCCGGTGCTCCCGGTGCAGGGGAGGTTATGGCGAAATTTAGGGTGTTAGCCAAATTTTTGAAAAATTTGAAAAGTTCTTAGAAACTGAAAAGTTGAAGAACTTAAGCTGTAATGAAAATAACGGAAGTTGAGTTGATTTGTGAAACAACTTTCGGCTTCGTTCCTTTTCGGGGACGAAAAGTTTTAAGTGGGGGAGATTGTAACAACCCGGAAATGCGAGCCAATTTAAAATTTTTATTTTGGCAATTATAGCGAATTTTGAATATTTAAAATGAATTATTTTAAATAATATCGATGAGAAATTTATTTTGAATATAATTAGAACGTATATATTTATATACGTCGTTGTTAGAATATAAATATTTATTTATATATATAAAAGGAATTGAAAATGGCGCGGTAGTTCGATAATTCGATTTCAAAATTCAAATGAATGTACCGGGTGCAAAATAAACCGGATTTTAGCAAAACCAAAAATAATGGAATCTAATTGAGAATATCTTTCTAACGAATCCGAAAAATCAAAATTTCATAGTGGGGATAAAAAGATATGTCCAAATGAAAATTCAAAATAGTCGCTATGGAATTTCGGCCCTTAAAAATAGCCATTTTGCAAACGACCTCGGATTTCGACGAAACCACTTTTGTTGGATCCGCAATGTCAAATTATTGCTAGATTCCAAATTTCGTAATTTTTCGAATCAATATGTGAGCATGGCAAAGGAAAACGCGTTTGACCAGTTTAAGTTGATTTTAATCGACTGGAAAATGGCCATTTTTCAAACGGTCTCAGAATTCGATGAAACTAGTTTTGTTAGGACTGTATCGTCAATACGAAGTTAGAAAATATTTTTCTGGATTTTTTCGAGTCCGTATGTGACTCCGTTAATTTGAAATGTACATTTAAAATTCAGTATAATGATTTAAATGTAAAAACAACGGAAACTGATCGAAACAGTCGAATCAGCTTACGATACATATCCCATTGTGTTCGGAATGGGGGTAATTAGCTATGGACGACAGGCGGTGGGTTCGATTTCGAGTTCGAAAATAAAAGTTGCTTTTTGAAATCAATAAATAATTAAATATATATATTTTATATAAACCCCCCCTTTTTCCCTCTTCTCTCTCTCCATCTCAGAAATCGATTAAAGAAAAAAAAAGGAAAAAAAACCTAAAACCCGATGATTTCTAAAATGATTTAGAAATGTATTATGTTTTACATTTTGGTTCATCGCGTATTCGATTAGTTGCTATTGATAACATATCTGTTTGGTGGCGGAGAATTTATTATCTTGCTTAACACCCTTCTTTGAGATGTACGAGCTCAAAGGTTATGTGATTAATATTGACTGATCATATGTGTGAATTGCTGATGTGAAGTACTATGTTTTGAAAGTACTTGTGATTATTATGTTGTGAAATGATTTTTCCTACTTCGGGATATGAAATGATTTAGTGTGTGGCTAAAGAGTCGGGTAACCCTGAGACTAAAAGTATGGGTGAGAGGGCGGTGTAGGCTCTCCATGTGTGGGAGGTGCATTGTCGGTGTAGCCTGCTCCTAGGTGGGGTAGGTGCACATTTATATATATCGAGTTGCGAGGTGCGTACCCTTTGCCTTGTCGATGGGGAGCACGATATTTGGTTGCATCCTTGTTTGTATGCATTGTTATGTTTTGGAATTCATATTTCCAGACGATTTGATTTGAGATCCCGAAGTGAAATCTACTTTGATATAGAAAGTTAGATATGTATTTCAAATGATTTGAAATAGAAATCGGGAAATAAAGTCCAAAGGAATAATTTCTGTAAATTGAATTGGATTTAGAAAATCTACGTGTGGAGATTAATCTAAATGGGTAGATTGGGATATTGCATGTTGATTGAAGCATAGTAGATCCATATCTATATTACAGATTGTTGTTTATACACTGGCATTCATGGGGGTAAACCCGTTCCTCGTTAGCGGCGTGATCTCGTGATATGCCATATGATTTATATAAGGTTATAACTGTTTAGAGTTTCTCACACCAGTCCCATGACTGACCTGTAGTTTGCTTTTCCCTTGCAAACTCGAGTGCCCTTATTTTCCACACGGGCAGCTAGTAGTTTTGGTTTTGCAGATTTATATCCACAGGATCCTGATTTACAGCTGGAACGATATCCGGAAAGCTCTGTATCCGTATATCTCTTCTAGTTGTGTATTGTATTATTTTCCGCTGCTATGTAATTTATTGTAATCTCTTATATTTATCGAATGTATATTCATTCATACTCTGTATATTCTTGTATTCTGATGAAATTGTTGTAATAAGCAATGAAATGTTCTTCCGTCTGCATTCTATTTTGTCATGTTCTCAAGGTAATCCGTGCTTTCCTTACCGGGGAAGTTACGGGCTATCACAGTTGGTTAACTCTTCCGTTTTATGAAGATCTACGGTCTTCAATTGCTCCATCTCGATTAGCATTTTCAACGTATTCGTATTTATTGGTCGGAATGGTTTTCGGATATAAATTTGATCCCGGTCTTTCCGTACCAATACCGTTGGGCCAGATTTTGATAGTCGGTTATTTACCTATCAAAATAAACAATCATAAAAATAAAAATAAATTCATTGGTTTAGTATATAGCGTTAGTTGGCCATTAAAATAATATATCAGTTGAAATACCCAAAAATAATATATTAGTTATAATATATTCAAATCATTTTATTTATACGCATAGAAAATATATCTTAAATCATATCCAATTCCCCATTAACTACCATTTCAAACCATTAGCTATAATATTACGAATTATTTATAAGTGCATAATCGATTCAACTTATTGTCGTAAAACAATCGTTACCAAATACCCTTTTTGTTTTATTATTTGAACACAATCATCGTCACTTATCCTTTAGAGTAAACTCATTCTAAATCTTTTCTCGTTACTTTGAAAATATCGTTATATTTTCACAAATCCCCTTTTTATTCATTTTATTATGGAAATATCATTTTACATTCTCAAGCCCCTTTTTCTTCTTATTTTATTTGGAAATCCCATTTTATATATTTCCAAATTTATTTAAATAATGTTACACTATTATTTCTCTAAAATAAATTATTTCTAATATCTTCACCATTACGACTAATATCATCCTCCGATAATCCTGAAGTCATTCTAGTTGGTGTATTTTAATTACCTCTCAGACCTTGATCAACAACGTTCTTATCTTAAGATACATATCAGTTGTAATACCAAAACCCGATATTCATTCCCAATACCAAAACAAATCCCATTTTAATTATATCTTGACGAAATCTCATCTCTAATTAAATAGCGGATCAAGATCGTATCTTTATAATTCTATCTTCCTAGCCATTTTAATTCAAACTTGGTTTCCTTTCCAATTTCCATTTCCATTATCTCGTTCTAATAATATATTCAGTAAACTTTGGGTTTTATAACTACACAAACTCTTGGATTTCATAGAATCCAATTAAATCTAATTTAATAAGAATTTAATTAAAACTTCGATTTAACTATAAACCTTTAATCGCTTAAATGTTTATTTAACTATAAACGTGACTTTAAAACTTCTCAAACTTCCATTACTAAAATTTATATCTCTAGATTATCACTTCGATTATTATTAGCTAACTAATAATCAAGTTTGATCATTTGTTAAAATAACATTGGGTTACTTCACCATTACTGCTTCCATTAAATTAACAGTCTCAGTTAATGCAACTTTTAAACATGATTAATTCGTAAATCAATTCCACTTAGCCCTTTCCATTTTAAATTGATTAATAATATAATTAATTAAAATAATTCCATTTATTTTGATTGTTATTAAATAAATATTCATCAATTAAATATAATTCCATTTTAATTGTAACTTAGAAATAATAAATTTTAATTATAAATCGTTACATTAATCCTTGCTCACCTGCTTATCCATCTTAGTAATAGAAGAAATATCTTTATAAATCATTCAATAATTAAAATGAGGCACGTGCTTCACAAACGGCAGATTTTAGTACAAAAATGGTGATTGGTGGTTAAAACAAATAATATATATGTGTGGTTGGTTTATTTCCTTTTTAAAAACTTCATTTTTAATTTATATATTTAAAAATCTATATTTAGTTATAAAATAAATTTCTTAACTTCATTTCTATCGATTTACCTGATGGTAAATCAATCTTCATAAAACAATGTATATTTGGGACATCTGCTATTAATTCTCCAACCAATACTACGCATGGGTTAATAACACAACAAATATCGAATTTAGATTCAACAATCGATAACCAAATAATAATCCAATCATATTGGTTAAACAGTTCATGTAACGATCATATGCAAATAAATAAGCAATTCAACTGATAGTGGTCAACCCATAATAATAATAATTCAAGCACCCATTTAATTTAAATATGTTTACATTATTATAAACGTAACCAACAAGGTAAGTACCTCTATTGGAAATAATCGTTAAAAATAATGATGTCATTTCATTTTAATTAAACAATGTTTAATTTAAATAATAGATATAACAATATTTAACAACATCCAAACAATCAAATCAACCAGTGTAAAAAGTTATTTTAATGTTTATAAAATTTTATTAAATAATTAACTTCATAAGTGGAGTTTAATTAAACTAACTATTTTGTTAAAAATAAAAAGAACGGTATAAACTTACGTTGGGGTTTGGCAAAATAATCCGACCAGCTGTCCTTTTCTCACGTTCAAAATAAGAATGATATATATGTTCATCCCATACAGATCTTATATACTATATATATATATATATATATATATATATATATTATACCATTTTCTTCCCCACACTTGTGCCATTTTCCTTTCTGGCAATTTTGTTGCTTCCAGTTTCATCGTTTCCCCATATGTTACCAGACTTCAAAATTGCCTCCTACCCAACCCTCTTTGAATCACACTACCATATTTATATTTTCTCCCATGCTATCTTTCTCGACGTCACCTTCTAGTTGTATTCCCTTTTTTCATTGTTTTCCTTAATCCAAAAGCGCATAATCGCCCAACACCCAGTTTTCCAGCCCACGTTCCTTACGGTTCCTCACGCATGTCGCCCCCTTTTGATTCTTCCTATCTACATGCACATGAATCCAACATTTACTCTTTCACTAGTGCACAGGCTTAATTATTTATTTTCTCTAATACTTGAACAACCCAAAACCCATATTTCAAAAGCCCATACCCGTACCATACAGTACACCATCTTCCCCAGCATTTGTTTTTTTGAAAACCCCATGCCATTTAAGTCCACGAAAATATTCCCTGCAGCTTCACTATTCTGCAACCTTAAACTCCACTTCCTCATTACCATATCCTCCTCACACACCTATTTCCCATTCTCCATTTACTTTCGCAACTTCTCCATTTTTTCTGTAGTATGCAACCCGAAGGACTTCAACATGATCCAGTGTGAATTTTCTTCCTTCCTTCGTAACCATTAACCACCGGGCTTTCACCGCTGCTACCTGCATTGACCGCCGCCGATCATGCTCTGACCTTCGACCAACCCTAGTCCTTCTTCCGTTGATGATGACCTGAACCCACCCCATGCCACATTAACTTCCCACTCCGCCTCAGAACCCCACAACCTCGTCGTCCCAACCAAGTCTCCGCCTCTACTGTTTTCGCGAGACACCGCCCATCACCTTCAAACCCACGCAGATCCTCCCCTTCCCCTGCTGTGTCGCGCCTATAAATTAGACTTCACCTATATGTTTCCTCTTTTCATTTTGAATGGAGAGTGGATTTTGTTTGCTAAAAGAAAGGGGGTGCGTGCTATTTATAGCAGAAGGAAATGGAGATAAGGATGATGTCGGCTTCATGTCGTATCACCTAGGAACAAAGATAGGTTGCAGGAAAAATGGAGTGCAGACCTGAAGCTTTCATTCAAGTTGAAAGCAAGTGTGCATGGCTTGCACGGCTAAAATATAATGTAGGGTAGAGATAAGCATGTGCCTCAACATTCTAGGTCTGCATGTCGCAGATTAGCATGTGTTGTTTGTCATGGGAAAAGAAAGTTTGTGGCTGAAGATGAAATAGAGAACTAGGGGTTGAGAAATATTAGATTGCTTCTGAATGTTCGTATAGAAAAAGATAGGTTAGTCTCGATTTGTGGGTTGACAAGTCTGTACATTTTTTCGTAGAATTGACGTAGGTTGTATTCATCCTACTTTGCCTGGGACGTGAAGCTTTCATTTCGGTAGGCCTGAGGTGACTCGATGTGCATTTGCTAAGTTGCAACCGTACAGGGTAGGATAGACTTGCGCCATTTTAGTTTAGATGGGTATTTGAATTCACTGGCTTAGGCATGTACTATATATATATTTAAGGCTAGGTGTAACACCCCACGTCCGTTAGTGTCACTCACAAAGGGAATGCACTAAGTTCTGTGGAGCATTTAGGGTAAAAGATGCAGATAAATTACAAGACAGACAGAAATTAAACACCGGAAAATAAAACTTTGCTTTATTGACAAAATAGTTTGTACAATGATTTCTTTACAATATCAGAGTATCATCTGTCTTACAAAATAAAGAAGCATAAAACAACATTTATATTCCCCGATTTAGCAAGAGCCAGCCATAGAATTTGAAAAGAGAATCCAAGCAAACTTCGACAAATCTTCAAGCTGGGAAAGAGTGGCAGTCCAACTTAACCTGAGCTAAACTATTCCCTCCTTTACTACCTGAGGGGGGGGGGGGACGGAAGAAAAGAAGACGAAAGAAAAACAGAGTCAGACATAAAGCCTGAGTAAGTTCAGTAATTTCTAGCATGTGAACATGGAAAAACAAAACGACATAAATTAACTGAATACAAGATTACACCATGACGATAGGGTCAACAAGATTAGACAAGGTAATCACAAGATATGCTAAGATAAGATAAACTGGATACGCTCTAATACTTTCACCGCTTCGCTATTTCCTTGTTATACTGGTTTCTATATCTCTGCACCACCTAACTAGTGTCCCAACTAGTAACGTTAACGCGATCCCAATCCCTATATTTTCCATCGCCTTCAGGCATCCATTTATTTATTTGTTACCTAGATTTAATCTAGGGTTTTCTACCAAGTGCCTTCTAGATTCAACTAGAGTTTACGCTGTCTGCTGAATGCTTCTCGGATTAAGGATTTATGCCACCTAGTTCAACTAGGAATTATGCTACCTGTCGAACGATGCCCCCAAGTCAGGACACACTACCTAGAGTGGTATATGTTCCTATACTTCCCCACGCATGTATCGCGAATCGTTATCGCTTGTCTAGATGCACATGTCCCCTAATGTGCGGTCCGAGTCCTTTGTCAGGGCAAAACAAGGAATACAGAACTCGGTCGGGAGCTTTCAGATATCTGCCGATGCAGATGCTAAGGTCTGTTTTTGTTCCAGGGGCTATGGTCCCACTTGACCCCTCCCTCAACTAATGAAAGGCACACTTTGTAAAATGAGAACTATACGCCGGCCCCCCGGTGCCCCCACTATCCTATGGCCATCCTCACCCATAACTAGATAGCAAGTATATGGTCTTTTGGAGTTCTCCGCCTTTCCGCTTCACGTATCTCGATTGACTGAAGATGGATGGTAGACGACGAGTCGCTATCACAGGGCTACCGTTTGCTCGCCGAATCACGCCGGTCCATCCTAGTCTTTAGGTTGCCATGTATTGCAACCATGGCATACCCCTGGTTCTTCTACGCAGACCTTAACCTCTGTGGGCCCAGGCGGATCATCTGCAGCCTCACAGAGGGATACCAAGAGTACCCTCACGTCCCCTCGAAGCCTCGGGCTTCGTAACCCAATTCGTTGGAGCCTTCTTTCTACTCAGACGGACATTCGCTCCTTCCCGTGTTATACTAAGAATTACTACTTAGTTTTATTAACTAAGATTTACCACTTAGTTTCCAGAATCGTAGTTTTCTTAACTAAGGTTTACTACTTAGTTCTCTTTCCCGTCAATTTGGATTGGTTAAGTGTCATTAGTATATTCAAGCCAACTTAACCCTCTTCATTCATCCTGTTAAACTGGTTAAGTGTTATCATTTGACTTAACCCGACCACAAACCAAGTTGTATTGGTTAAGTATTTATTACTTAACCCTACCCATTTACCCTGTATTGGTTAAGTGTTCTTTTAACGTAACCCTGCCCGTCTGTTTTAACTAACATGTTATTAATGGTTAAGTATTACCCCTTCATGTTTTAGACTTATCCCTATTCCTTTATCACAATCTGACGGTTAAGTGTTCAAGTTTACTTAACCCTACGGTCTTGTCCAGCTAACGTATCAAATTGGCTAAGTGTATTAACTTTACTTAACCCCACCTTCTAGTCATGTTAATTTGGCTAAGTGTATTAACTTTACTTAACCCCTACAAGTCTCGTTTTGCTACCTTGGGTTTGGTTAAGTGTCTCTATGGACTTAGCCCTCTCATTCTAGCTTAACTGTGTTAAGTTGGTTAAGTGTTCCTATGGACTTAACCCTCCCATTCTAGCTTAACTGTGTTAAGTGTCAGTCGGAACCTAACCCCACCAATCAGTCTAATTATAATGTTGAACTGGTTAAGTGTCTTAGTTAACTTAACCCTACCATTCTTGTTCTAGCTTTAACTAAATAGATTAAAGCCACGACCGCTCACATTAGACAGATATTGTTGTGATTACTGGATGTGCCGGTTGGTTCCGGGCAGATTTACATCGCAACTCAGTCTAACCTCGGGTTAGGCCTATTCGTGTTTTCTACTCCAAAGGGTTTTTGATTAGTTTTCAAATCAGGTTTTGAAAGTAACCATCCCGTCCGTCGGATCAGTTAGGCATAGCCAGGGAGAGCAGGAAACTTGTATTTTCCAAACTCAAGCCTAGACACTATCCTCTCTGTCACCCTAGAACTTTCTGGCTTACTATTAAAAGAAATGTCGTTAATAAACCTTTAATTTGTCTAAATTCACATTTCCTCATTTAGGCCAGATTCTATAGGTAAATTATTCCTAATTTACTTATTTCCCAATTACTCTTTTAATGTAAATTGTCAACATTTATTTCTATGGCCCATTTCCCCTTCTAAAACTTATTTATGCTTTTTGGTATGTGGACTATACCAAATTAAGTGTCACTAACCATGATTTTTCTAAATCTGACATTTATTCTCAATTATGGCCAATTTCACATTTATGCCAATATACTTACCGTGCCAAATTAGCTAATCCAATTCCGATTCAACATTCTAATTCTAGACTTATTACTCTAGTTCACTATTCATGTAAATTCCAGATTTACACGTCAATACTACATCTTATAATTCATGTCAAATTTATCCAATTTGCATTTTTATGAACATGCCATAATACATGTTCCCAATTTATGCCAAATTCCATGTTTTACAACTATGTTTTAGTACATTTCACATTATGCCCAAATCGTGTTCCCACCGTTCGTATAATCGTGATTCAGTCTAGATTAAAGCTAGGTTCGTAGAAACTAGGGAATGAACCAAAGATGTTATGCAAATGATGGACATACTAACTGGCATAAAAAGGGTTGAATCACGATGTCGGTTCAAGAACATGGGTAGACCTAACTTAATAGGTAAATTCCCAAGGTCTAAAACCAAGGATAGACAGGATAGAGACACAGGTTCAAGAACATGGGTAGACCTAACTTAATAGGTAAATTCCCAAGGTCTAAAACCAAAGAAAACCAAGGACAGGCAGAATAAATAATCGGGTTTAATCTCATAATCACAGAACTTAAGAAACACTTTCCTAGTCATGAATCATAGGTGTTTAATCACAGATGTCCTATTTATGTCATAGACGATTGTTATGCTTCCTAATCAAAGGTATAGGCTTGTGTTCATAGTCATGGAAATAATTCTCATAGTCACAGTCACAGTCATAGGCAGTGTCCATAGTCATAGGCAATGTTCATAGTCTTAGGCAATGTTCATAGTCAAAGAGGCATATGGTTCTGAGATCCATAGTTTCATAGTCACGGTCTTATTTGTCCTCGAATCATAATAGTTCTTAATTTGGTCCAAAGAAATAGGCATTGATTTAATAGAAAGAATTGGCATACTCTTTTACTCCTTTAATTCCATGTCACGAAAAGAGAAACGTTCAAGTCTAGAAATAACTGACTTACTGAGATTAGATCAGAATAGAAAGATGGTGTTGCTAAGATTCGTAGAAAAACAGTCGTTGGAGTTGTTTGAACCTCCTTTTGAATCCTAGCTTGAATCTCTTTTTCTTGAAAGTCTTTGAGCAGCACCTCCTCGTCTTGATTTATTTTATATATATTATTTTATTTAGTTAAGAAGAGAGAAAGAGGCCATGTTTCACCAAGAATCTTTGCAGCATAAGGGTAGAGGAGAATTGTGAATAGAGAAGAAGACCAGGGCTGTTTATATAGTGTTAGGAGGACGAACCTGGTCAGATAACGCGACCAAATACATCAGAACGAACCGGCTGCAGAAAGCTGGAAAAACAGGGGGGTCGACCCCCAGGTCGACTATGTAGTCGAACTGGGTGCCCCAGGTAGACTACCCAGTCGACCTGGGTAGCCCAGGTCGACTACCCAGCCGACTTGGGTGTCTTGGGCGGGAAAATTCCCGCCCTGGCCAATCCGGCCCGATTTTTGAAATTTGAATTTGTTTTCTGTCTGTTCGAATTTTAAACTAAACTCTGAAACTTCCGGAGGCCATATCTCCCTCATACGGACTCCGATTTACGCAAACTCGGACTCGTTTTCATGCAGAATTCCGAGACGAACACAATGGCGCAGCCCGTTTCCCTTGATTTTGATTTTAAATTATAATTCTGCCTTGATTTGTGAATCTTAGTGTTACAGAATTACGGGGTGTTACATTCTCCCCCACTTAAAAGGATTTTGTCCTCGAAATCTTCAAGTTAGGAAGAATTTGTCCTACCATCCAATCACCCATCTACTCAACCATCCAATCACAGGCATTCATTGTCCTTAAAAGATTTCTAATGCTTTCATGTTTATATGCATAGTGTGTGTATATGTCTTTATCTAATGAAAAATCAGGCGGTCTACTGATTCAGTTGACCTCCTTAATGTGAATCATGTCAGTGCCATGCGTCCAATCATGTATGCAAGCATCCCTAGTTATGTAAATACTGCATGCGTGCACAGCCATTCATCCATATGCAACATCCATATGATAAGATATCAGGCTCAACTTACAAACAAATACATATCTGTAAATGCAATATGGAAGCGTCCGAACTGATCTAGCACCTAATACGTATGCATATGCATTCACAAGCAACTATTTGCAACCACTTGCAACCATCAACCATAACATGTTTCAAATACATGTTTACATCCAATGGCTTCTACCTAAGGATCGAAGATACGACCTAGGTGATATACTTTGGAAAGAGAGAAATAATTATGCGTAAAGCTCCTAAACAAAGAAATCAAGGATGCACCCTTAAAGAAAAGGGTATGATGCTAGTATCTAGCCTTCTTGAGCTTTACTCCACTGTATATTAACTAATTTAACTTCACGATTTTGAAGTTCCGGCTCTCCATTTCCAAAATAGACAGATGTCAAATCGCGGTAGCAAGTGTACATACCAAGATGGCTTGAGGTCTCTCCTCTTAGCTTATCCATCATGCCATAACTATGAGAGTCAAAAGATCACTCCGTACTTTTTGGAGTGCCTGCCACAACTATTCATCTCTCACGCAAACCATCCTAGTCGAACTCGAAATTCCTCAAGTACAAGCCCCAAAAGCCTAAACCAATATCAGACAAGCACCTAAGGAATATCTCCTCCGAATTTAGACGATTTAGTGAGATGATATAAGCAAACTCGATAGCCATTCTCAAATCCCTACTAACCAAAAATAAACTGGTCGGACCACTAATTGGATTTGAGACTCTAGTGGGATCTTTCTACTATATAAGTACTATGGTGCAGAGACTCAACTATGGAAGTGGATATGAACAAATGCGAAGAGCTAAAACCAAAGGAAAGAGTACAAACAGCAAAACTAGACTCTTCCAACCGGACTACCTTTCTCCTAGGTACGCTTGGTGGTGAAAGCATGTACTTGTCCTTCTGAAAATCTTGTTCCTCGTTCTTGCCCTATCATTCCCTAGTAAAGATACTTCCTCTTGTCTTAGGCTTTATAATTTCTTCCTCCTTCGTGTGCTAAGTCTACATCCATGAATTCCTCATCTTAGGGTTATGCTCCTTAGCCAAACTCCTCATCCCCTCCGTGTGTAGTCATGTTCTTAAAAACTGCCTCCATCATCCGGAAAACCCTATATGCTTCGAAAGAAAACTGCCCGTAGATGAAACAACTACGGCTATGGATGGAAGCCGGGCACTACTTTGCCCTCCGATGAGGTTACCTCCCAGAAAGCCAGGAGCCCCCAGAGACTCAAGAAAGAAGGAGACAAGAATTTAAGCAGAGGAAGAGAAGATAGTGCGTATGGCTTTGGGGAATATGTCTTTAAAACAAATCTTTTCTCTTGAAAATGCTTCTTTAAAAACCGTTTTGAAAAAAAAAAATTCAAATCTTTTATCTGATCCGGTAACCTCCAGCTCTGATACCACGTGTAATACCCCACGTCCGTTAGTGTCACTCACAAAGGGAATGCACTAAGTTCTGTGGAGCATTTAGGGTAAAAGATGCAGATAAATTACAAGACAGACAGAAATTAAACACCAGAAAATAAAACTTTGCTTTATTGACAAAATAGTTTGTACAATGATTTCTTTACAATATCAGAGTATCATCTGTCTTACAAAATAAAGAAGCATAAAACAACATTTATATTCCCCGATTTAGCAAGAGCCAGCCATAGAATTTGAAAAGAGAATCCAAGCAAACTTCGACAAATCTTCAAGCTGGGAAAGAGTGGCAGTCCAACTTAACCTGAGCTAAACTATTCCCTCCTTTACTACCTGAGGGGGGGGGGAACGGAAGAAAAGAAGACGAAAGAAAAACAGAGTCAGACATAAAGCCTGAGTAAGTTCAGTAATTTCTAGCATGTGAACATGGAAAAACAAAACGACATAAATTAACTGAATACAAGATTACACCATGACGATAGGGTCAACAAGATTAGACAAGGTAATCACAAGATATGCTAAGATAAGATAAACTGGATACGCTCTAATACTTTCGCCGCTTCGCTATTTCCTTGTTATACTGGTTTCTATATCTCTGCACCACCTAACTAGTGTCCCAACTAGTAACGTTAACGCGATCCCAATCCCTATATTTTCCATCGCCTTCAGGCATCCATTTATTTATTTGTTACCTAGATTTAATCTAGGGTTTTCTACCAAGTGCCTTCTAGATTCAACTAGAGTTTACGCTGTCTGCTGAACGCTTCTCGGATTCAGGATTTATGCCACCTAGTTCAACTAGGAATTATGCTACCTGTCGAACGATGCCCCCAAGTCTAGGACACACTACCTAGAGTGGTATATGTTCCTATACTTCCCCACGCATGTATCGCGAATCGTTATCGCTTGTCTAGATGCACATGTCCCCTAATGTGCAGTCCAAGTCCTGTGTCAGGGCAAAACAAGGAATACAGAACTCGGTCGGGAGCTTTCAGATATCTGCTGATGCAGATGCTAAGGTCTGTTTTTGTTCCAGTGGCTATGGTCCCACTTGACCCCTCCCTCAACTAATGAAAGGCACACCTTGTAAAATGAGAACTATACGCCGGCCCCCCGGTGCCCCACTATCCTATGGCCATCCTCACCCATAACTAGATAGCAAGTATATGGTCTTTTGGAGTTCTCCGCCTTTCCGCTTCACGTATCTCGATTGACTGAAGATGGATGGTAGACGACGAGTCGCTATCACAGGGCTACCGTTTGCTCGCCGAATCACGTCGGTCCATCCTAGTCTTTAGGTTGCCATGTATTGCAACCAAGGCATACCCCTGGTTCTTCTACGCAGACCTTAACCTCTGTGGGCCCAGGCGGATCATCTGCAGCCTCACAGAGGGATACCAAGAGTACCTTCACGTCCCCTCGAAGCCTCGGGCTTCGTAACCCAAATAGTTGGAGCCTTCTTTCTACTCAGACGGACATTCGCTCCTTCCCGCGTTATACTAAGAATTACTACTTAGTTTTATTAACTAAGATTTACCTCTTAGTTTCCAGAATCGTTGTTTTCTTAACTAAGGTTTACTACTTAGTTCTCTTTCCCGTCAATTTGGATTGGTTAAGTGTCATTAGTCTATTCAAGCCAACCTAACCCTCTTCATTCATCCTGTTAAACTGGTTAAGTGTTATCAGTTGACTTAACCCAACCACAAACCAAGTTGTATTGGTTAAGTATTTATTACTTAACCCTACCCATTTACCCTGTATTGGTTAAGTGTTCTTTTAACTTAACCTTGCCCGTCTGTTTTAACTAACATGTTATTAATGGTTAAGTATTACCCCTTCATGTTTTAGACTTAGCCCTATTCCTTTATCACAATCTGACGGTTAAGTGTTCAAGTTTACTAAACCCTACGGTCTTGTCCAGCTAACGTATCAAATTGGCTAAGTGTATTAACTTTACTTAACCCCACCTTCTAGTCATGTTAATTTGGCTAAGTGTATTAACTTTACTTAACCCCTACAAGTCTCGTTTTGCTACCTTGGGTTTGGTTAAGTGTCTCTATGGACTTAGCCCTCTCATTCTAGCTTAACTGTGTTAAGTTGGTTAAGTGTTCCTATGGACTTAACCCTCCCATTCTAGCTTAACTGTGTTAAGTGTCAGTCTGAACCTAACCCCACCCATCAGTCTAATTACCATGTTGAACTGGTTAAGTGTCTTAGTTAACTTAACCCTACCATTCTTGTTCTAGCTTTAACTAAATAGATTAAAGCCACGACCGCTCACATTAGACAGATATTGTTGTGATTACTGGATGTGCCGGTTGGTTCCGGGCAGATTTACATCGCAACTTAGTCTAACCTCGGGTTAGGCCTATTCGTGTTTTCTAGTCCAAAGGGTTTTTGATTAGTTTTCAAATCAGGTTTTGAAAGTAACCATCCCGTCCGTCGGATCAGTTAGGGATAGCCAGGGAGAGCAGGAAACTTGTATTTTCCAAACTCAAGCCTAGACACTATCCTCTCTGTCACCCTAGAACTTTCTGGCTTATTATTAAAAGAGATGTCATTAATAAACTTTTAATTTGTCTAAATTCACATTTCCTCATTTAGGCCAGATTCTATAGGTAAATTATTCCTAATTTACTTATTTCCCAATTACTCTTTTAATGTAAATTGTCTACATTTATTTCTATGGCCCATTTCCCCTTCTAAAACATATTTATGCTTTTTGGTATGTGGACTATACCAAATTAAGTGTCACTAACCAAGATTTTTCTAAATCTGACAGTTATTCTCAATTATGGCCAATTTCACATTTATGCCAATATACTTACCGTGCCAAATTAGCTAATCCAATTCCGATTCAACATTCTAATTCTAGACTTATTACTCTAGTTCACTATTCATGTAAATGCTAGATTTACACGTCAATACTACATCTTATAATTCATGTCAAATTTATCCAATTTGCATTTTTATGAACATGCCATAATACATGTTCCCAATTTATGCCAAATTCCATGTTTTACAACTATGTTTTAGTACATTTCACATTATGCCCAAATCGTGTTCCCACCGTTCGTATAATCGTGATTCAGTCTAGATTAAAGCTAGGTTCGTAGAAACTAGGGAATGAACCAAAGATGTTATGCAAATGATGGACATACTAACTGGCATAAAAAGGGTTGAATCACGATGTCGGTTCAAGAACATGGGTAGACCTAACTTAATAGGTAAATTCCCAAGGTCTAAAACCAAGGATAGACAGGATAGAGACACAGGTTCAAGAACATGGGTAGACCTAACTTAATAGGTAAATTCCCAAGGTCTAAAACCAAAGAAAACCAAGGACAGGCAGAATAAATAATCGGGTTTAATCTAATAATCACAGAACTTAAGCAACACTTTCCTAGTCATGAATCATAGGTGTTTAATCACAGATGTCATATTTATGTCATAGACGATAGTTTTGCTTCCTAATCAAAGGTATAGGCTTGTGTTCATAGTCATGGAAATAATTCTCATAGTCACAGTCATAGGCAATGTCCATAGTCATAGGCAATGTTCATAGTCTTAGGCAATGTTCATAGTCAAAGAGGCATATGGTTCTGAGATCCATAGTTTCATAGTCACGGTCTTATTTGTCCTCGAATCATAATAGTTCTTAATTTGGTCCAAAGAAATAGGCATTGATTCAATAGAAAGAATTGGCATACTCTTTTACTCCTTTAATTCCATGTCACGAAAAGAGAAATGTTCAAGTCTAGAAATAACTGACTTACTGAGATTAGATCAGAATAGAAAGATGGCGTTGCTAAGATTCGTAGAAAAACAGTCGTTGGAGTCGTTTGAACCTCCTCTTGAATCCTAGCTTGAATCTCTTTTTCTTGAAAGTCTTTGAGCAGCACCTCCTCGTCTTGATTTATTTTATATATATTATTTTATGTAGTTAAGAAGAGAGAAAGAGGCCATGTTTCACCAAGAATCTTTGCAGCATAAGGGTAGAGGAGAATTGTGAATAGAGAAGAAGACCAGGGCTGTTTATATAGTGTTAGGAGGACGAACCTGGTCAGATAACGCGACCAAATACATCAGAACGAACCGGCTGCAGAAAGCTGGAAAAACAGGGGGGGTCGACCCCCAGGTCGACTATGTAGTCGACCTGGGTGCCCCAGGTAGACTACCCAGTCGACCTGGGTTGCCCAGGTCGACTACCCAGTCGACTTGGGTGTCTTGGGCGGGAAAATTCCCGCCCTGGCTAATCCGGCCCGATTTTTGAAATTTGAATTTGTTTTCTGTCTGTTCGAATTTTAAACTAAACTCTGAAACTTCCGGAGGCCATATCTCCCTCATACGGACTCCGATTTACGCAAACTCGGACTTGTTTTCATGCAGCATTCCGAGACGAACACAATGGCGCAACCCGTTTCCCTTGATTTTGATTTTAAATTATAATTCTGCCTTGATTTGTGAATCTTAGTGTTACAGAATTACGGGGTGTTACACTAGGCATGTGTTAAGCGGACTTATGATGTACTATGCTGGGAATGTGGGTGTGAGTAGGTTAGCTGTGTATAATTTGTACTCTTATTAGCCACTAGGTTTGCATTCTTTCTTTAGGCCACGTTCTTAATCTCTATGAATCTTAAAAATGAAGGAATAGGACAGAAACTTAAGGTAGTTAGCTTTTATATATGCACCATGTGTTGTTCCATTCCTTAGTATTTAAGTATTGTTTGGGACAGTAAAACTAGGTTAGGCTACATATATTTTCAATTAAATTACTTAGGGTGAAAACTTTTTTTTATATATACACGGTTAGTTTTATTTTACCGTCATTTACCACTTTTACAATGGCATTTAGTATTCGTATCGACATTCATGAACCCCAAACACGATGCAACTGGACACACCGTTACGTTTTGAAGTTCTAGTCCCAAGAAAATAAATTTCGTTGGAAACGGACTCCGTTTGCACAACTACGTTATTTTAACCTATCAGTTCACCTTTAAATTTCGTCTACCGACAAAACAACCCCGATTGGCCCCAAACTTGAAATTTAACAATAACTAGTGACACGTATTCTAATAAAATTTGTTTTGTCGAAAACGGAAGCCGTTTGAAAAACAGGTATTTCTATCGCTTATATGATATCGCTAAAAATATAATTAATTATTAAACAGTTAAATAAATAATAATAAATTATTATTATCATATATATATATATATATATATATCCAAATAAAATAATACATAACTTTTAATTCAACTAATATGGAAGTATAACTTAACATTAACATTTTCAAGTTAACGATATTCTAATTATATATAAATCCTTATTAAATAAACATTATCGTTTATTAACGATTTCCATACCAATTATTTTAAAATTTGATTTGGACATACCTTAAAATATATAAGCTGAATTCTCGATTTTTCTCCTCCATTAGAAAATAAAAATCAGTAAGATCCTAATGTTTCTAGTTTCATAGAATTCTGACTTGAAACGGATTCTGTATATTCAGTTGAAATTCAAAACTTAATATTACGAACTACCGCAACATTTCGAGTTCGTTTTATACCAAATGTAAATATAAACATTCTATCGTCGTTTCATAAAAGAATTCAATATTAAATCCATTAATATTTCGAATATAATATTTGAAACCAATTTAAATATTCGAATTCAAATGATCAAAAAATCTTGGTCGTTACAACTGACGATAGTGTTTTATGAAATTTTTAGGTTTTGAGCAATCTCATTTGAATCGGGTAGTGTTTGGCGTTTAATTGTCTTCTTTGTCATATATTCCTTTGGGAGGCTTCCTCTAAAGCTTTCCGTTGATTAATAATTCTGTTGTGCATTTAGCCGTGCATTGTGTTCTTTTTATGCTCCTATTTGAAATCTCGTTCCCTCCCATGGGAAAAGACATAAGCATAAATTGGACTTGCTTTAAGTGCTCTCTTCTATCTTTCGGTCCAACCCGCGGGATAACATATAGGCAGAAGATGTTCCCTTTGAGCTTTTGTTGTAGGAAAAAGCTTGAACAGGTTTTGGTTTTTACCTGTGATGACACTTGAACTTGTATTAATATTTTCTTGACTATAAGCAAGATACAAAGTGCAATGGTTAATGAAAATAGAAAAATGAAACAAAAAACTTGTTGTTGGATCCTAAGCCTTTACCGGAATGTTCTTGACCATTTCTCCTACTGATCAACTTTCAACTCTTTTCAAATAAGATCTTTTTACTTTTTGGTTTGGATCCTATATGTCACACCATGACATTGACTGGTTTGATGCCCTTTTGTATTATGACAAGAGCAATAATCTTTTCCTTTTCTTAATCTGAAACTCCTTCTGCACAAGAATTGCAACTAATTCCTACTGTTTTCTGACCTTGCTGCAAGCTTTTCCTTGTGTTGAGAATTTCTTCCATGTGAATGAATTTGTCGGTTCTAGAATAAAATCACTTAAGCTTTCACATTCGTTTAAGATAAGCTCCTTCCAGAAAGGTGTTGGTGCGAGCAACCCTGAATGCACAGCTATTAACTTTTCTTTGTCCATTGCCCCTTCCACTTTGAGTGACTCGATATGAAATCTCTTTAGATATTTATCATGTGATTCTTCTGATCCCAGTTTAATAGTGGCTGAATTGTAAATGCTGATCTTTGGATCCTTCCACACATGGAATTATGTACTGAACGCAGTAGATAGTTGTTTCCAAGTGTTGATAATTAGGCCATGGTAATGTTTGCACCATTTGATAGCTTCTCCACGAAGCGTTGTCAGGAAGATCTTGCAATGGAGTGTTTCAGGAACGTTATATAAATCCATGTAGTTTTCGAAGACACAAAGGTGGTTTTCTGGGTCTGCAGTTCCATCATACAGAAGTGGTGGCATTTTCATGTCAAATTAATCTCTTGCTGTTTTGATTCCATGGGAGAAGGTGATTCCTTGCAGGTACCTATCTTCTGACAACATTGTGCACTCACTTTCTTTTGGGCTGCCCATTTCCTTTGATAATTGGTTGCTTCCTTGCATAACTGGAATGTCTTGTAGGCTTGGTGTAGTTACAACTTGGGCATTAACCCCTTGAGGTTCTACCGTTCTTGACTCTATTTCATAAGGTTCTGCTTCGGAAGACTATTTGACTATATTTTAATCAATAATTCTTCATGCAATATCGATTTGTGAAGCTAACACCCATACTTCCAATTCTTTGTCTGCCTCTATAACCGGGTTTGAAGGTTCCTCCGTTTGTAAACCTGCTAAGCTAAAGCCCAGAAGTATATCATCTTCTAGGGTGGATGATGCACTGAAATCTTGCTCATGATTTTTTCTCGGTCTAACCATCTTCAATGGGTATTGGGAGTTACTTTTAATGATCGAAAGAAAAATAAGGTAAATTCCTTACGCCGGAAAGGAGACAATAAGGATGGAAGTTTTGAGATAAGGACGGAAGTGGGAAAAATAAGACCGAAAGATCAAGGTTATGCTATCCCTCAAATAGCTTAGATCAATGATGCTTTTAAATGTTTGACCGGTATCCGGAAGCTCCTATGGAGACTCTTTATCTATAACTTTGCTTATTTAAAGCCTAGTCCAACCCGGGATGGAAAAACACAGTTAGAAACATGACATGGTTACCTAAAGGGTTGAAGGTAGGAATAGGGATCGTAGGTTCAGGCCTTCCTAGTGCCGAAATGTTAATGATATTTTCCATCAACACAGGAGATGGGTCTAAGGAAATGGACCTAAGGGAAAAACATGATTATTCAGTTCCCACAGGCTTGAGTTAGTTCACCATTTCCTAGGTATCAAGGTCTCAAACCCGAAGAATAGTTACTCTTACCTCAAGGGGTGAGTATCACACTTACAAGAATTAAGGACCAAATATCTTGGGATAAGGGTATTGTAAACTCCTGCAAGTTAGGGAGCTAAACAGCCTGCAGAAGGATGTTTTAGGAGACCTAGGTTCAAGGAAAAGGCTTGTGTATGAAGCTCTTGTTGAGGGGGAAAACATAAGGTAGTTTGGCACCCGTTGAAAGGGTTGAATTGAGAAGCAATAAACAGAACAACACAATAGTACATTATACAATATGCGAAATAGTAAAGAACACAATAATTTATAGTTGTTTGGCTCGGATTGAACTTACGTCCAGTTTAAGGGCTTTGATGAGTTTATTCATGGAGGAGGTTACACAGGAAATCGCTAAATCAATTTACAAATTAGGGTTTGCTCTCTTAGAAATGAGAGAAAGATTGTGGAATCAGGAAAAGTCCCCTCCAATGAGACCCCTAGCGTCTTATTTATAGGAAAATTGGATCCCCTTCTATTATAAACCCAGTAGAAGACTTTTTCGGATGCTGAACTAAGGTTTCAGTCGCTGTTGTAACTTTCGGTTCCGGTAGAGAGGTCTCGGCTGCCTTTCTACTTATCGAATGTCTTTACTAATGTCCTCTTGCTTTTGGAGTATCAGAATCGGGCTTTCGGGAGTGGTCTCGCTATCATGCCTCTCGGAGATTCATCTATAAGCTTTTGGTCTTGGCTGTAAATCCTTAGTGTGTTGCGCATATGTTTCCGGTATGCCTTCTGATGAAAGGCTTTTGGCTTCGGGACCATTGGTTACGGTCTGCTTCTGTGCTTGGCTTTTAACATCGAATCATAAATACTTTAGTGTCAGGAATGGGTGTCGGTAAAGAGTGTCAGTTCTAACTGCTTTATTTCCCTCTGTATTCGTTACTTGCTTTGATAGACGATGCTTCCACTTGCCAGTTCTACTCCTAGAACCACAGGTAGGGCTATCTCCTCTTTTTCCCTGCTTCACTCTAACGAATCTGGTTTTGATTATGAAGATATGCTTTTGGAACATCTTTCGGTGATGTTGAAACTGCTTATTGATTATTTGCAATACCAAGCAAGTTCGTATCGACAGCCTCTTGCTTCTCTCTCCTAGGTTTTGGACCAGATTCCTTTCGATAACTTCTTATCACCAGCTTTCGGTATTATGTGGAATGCTTCTGGGATTTTTTTCCCTGCCTCTTGCTAAGTGTCGGTTTGCCCTGCCGGTGTCCTTTTCTTGTATTGCTTCCGGGCTTCCGCCTGTTATGCATGTATTGATAGAGTACTAGCCACATCTTCCTTCTTTCTTGCCGCTATTGGTATCGGACCGAAACTCTTGTGCTTTGAATCTTCTTGGCTACCGGCTTGCTGCCGGCTCTCGGACTCTACTTATGGCATCTCCTTAGCTCTGCCCATTTCATCGTAACCTGGTTCCGCTATCCGAAACCTTCTGTTCTTTCGGCTTTGGAGCTTCTGCTTTTTTACATCCAGCCAGTGTGAATTTTGGTGTTAACAATGACCATAACTTTTGAACTACTAATCCGATTTTGATGGTCTTTATATCATTGGAAATCTTAGACTTAGTAGAACAAATTTCTCTTTATAAACATTTTAAGATTTTGTATTTTGTTATGTCAAATATTAATTATTTACCACAGGCCTGAAATGTTTAGTTTCTATGTTTGATGAAATTTTGCCGATTTCGATAATTTCAATTGCATTCTTTTAATTAAACTTAATGTTATTAGATGTAAATGATGTTCATCAATGGACTAGAATAGATTTGAAGAAGTCATAATTTAAATTTGATTTAAATTCCATTAAATTTATATATTGACTAATATCGATAATTGGGTATTTTGATGGTTTTAAATGATTTTTATTCTAAATAAATTCTAGATAATTTCTTTTAAAAAATAATTGTTTATAAAATAAATACTTTTAGGATATTTAAAGGTTTTTTTAACAATTATTAATTACTTAAAGTATTTTATAAATAGAAAATCTCTTTAATAAATGGATTTTTCTATGTAAAGCTTTATGAAAAAATTCTAAAAGTTATTTAAAAATCCTATTTCCTTTGTAATTTTTTTAAATATAGATTTGATTATTTTTATGAATTTCGGACGTATATGGAAGAGATTTAAATGATTTAGTAAAAACACATTGAACGGGACATGTGATTTTACTTTATCAATTAATATGGGATTTAAACGATCGAAACCTTTCAAGATCTGATGTTTTGAGCTGGTTTTGATGAGGCTAAATCATGGTGAAAGTTATTGGTTCTAGAACTACTCTTATAGAGTATATTCAATGATGAACTAATCAAGACAAATTATATTATAATTACCAATGAGATGAGGCAATTATGAGGCTGAAATTCTGACTTTGAGTTTATGGTTAGCAAAAACCATCATGATGTTAAGTAAACTTGCCAATGACATGAGGTAAGCCGTTTTATAATGTGTTTATGATGTTTTGATGTTTATGATGTATTTGGACTTTTCGATGAGATGAGACAAGTGATGATGCCACTTAGTACTCATCAAATAAAGAGAGAGTGATGAGACGAGTTGGTGTCTTTATACTAGCCGATGAGATGAGGCGGTGTATATCTGCTGATGCTTTATGATGATTTCTAGTGTGGTATCGACTAAGGGCTAGTAAACTGTTATGTGCGAACGTATGGTATGGGACATATATTGACGCCTTGTAGGTTCCTACCCGAGAGGTTGAGACACATTCAAAATGTCACTAGTACTATAGACCGAGTACTCGATTGGAGTCATCACGATGTTCACGATGGTATTATTCGACTCCAATCATCACGATGTTACTCGGGTTTTTGTGACTGAGTGTCATTAAGATGTTTCTGACTATAGTCAAGCACGATGATCATGATGTTATGATATTATGTGACCCCAAGTCATCATAATGTATGGTACCAAAATTTAGTACTAGTCAAGAAGTTAAGTATGTGCAGTTTTATATGATGCCTTGATATTTCGAATTCATCTTTTTGATGATGATGATCGAATAAGGCCTCAAGAAGTAAAAAGGCCAAGTTTATATTATGTTTTATAATGATTTCAAATATGACATTCTGAACGCTTTTTGGATGCTATCAAGATAGAATTGTGACATTTTTGTGATTATACCAATGAAACGAGGTATAGATTATTGTAACTCTTTTATGATGAGTTTTAGTAATGGATTTGAGATGTATTCATATTTATACCGATGAGATGAGGTATAATAATAAAGAAGTTTCTATTAGATGAGTTTTATAATATACTGAGTTGTGTTGGTATTGAGTATATGACGATGAGACGAGGCATATTTATAAGTGTATATCCTTAATTTAAAGATTATGTACTTACTTATGGTGCGTGATTATATAGTTACCCTCCTTTTTGAAGATAATTGATTCTTTAGAAGTTTTAGTCGATGTTGAATTGGCACTGCCGATGATATGAGGCGAAGGCAACAACGAAGTAAGTCTTACCTTCATGACCAAGTTTATAGACATTCTATATGCTTAAGTGTTGTTTTGGTCATTTAAGCACAATAATCCGAGATATCTCTTATAGTATCATGAAGAGATATCATTGCTTTTCATGAGGAATTGTTCCTATATGGCATGGTATCCTTTACGTAAGATGATATCACATCTTTCAACCGCTCGACCTTATCTAGTGATCTATTATGCTAATAAACGTAACTAGACTAATTCGAGTTTTATTATGATCATGAAGTTTAAATTGTCGTATGAAATCTCCCTTTGTGGTTCACACCTTTACTATTCCATTTAGTTATATTATAATTAGATGAACCATATCTAAATAAGACATATTGCATTCCTGTATGCAATCATGATGAATCCTTGACATACCACCCTAGAGATACTTGATGACTTATATAATCCCATTAGTAATCATGGAACAGTCTTCTCCTTACCTCATATTATCATTACCTTTACTAATGATAAGTTCTAGCCTACCTGACCCGTGTGTTTTCACTCGGGTCAGACCAAGTTTGTTTCAGGTTTAGCTCTTCTCTTGGTCTTAGTTGGTTCTTGGTGCTATCATATGAGATTGTTCACATTCTTATGGCATATTATCGAGATATTGGTCTTTAATTTTCATACATTGTGTGGTTGTCATACCACTTTGATATATCATTTGTATTGTATTGAGATGTATCATTGTATATGTATGCATGTACATATAAGTGTATATACATATATATATATATATTTGTGTTTGTACTGTTCTGTGATGTAGTTATAGTGTTTTATTCTGATAGATCCATAGCCATCTATGACTTAGTCTTAAGTATTTATTGAATATGTCGATCCACATGCAAAAAAAATAGAATTTATCGACGTGTTTAGTAGAAAGTTGAGACAAGGTTATAATTGGTCGCCCGTAACCAGCCCTATTCTTTGCATTGGCATACAGAATTACAATGTAATCCTCTTTGTTAATGTGGGTCTCGAGGTGGGGCGTTACAAAATCTATACAAGGAAATTCAAATAGTCAGGCCTAAACTCAATAGTTTTATAATGAAGTTAAACTATTTGAACAAAAGAAAACCGTGAGAAAAATCTCACCTTAGTTTGGCGTTGGCTTCGATTGGATTGGCTGGAGCTTCGGAGAATGGTGGAAGCGATGTGACGGAGGAAGGAGGCATAGGTGATGGAGTTGTTGAAGCTTCGGTGGAAGCGATTTGATTTTTGTAGAGAGCATTTCGATTTTTGCGGAGGAATTGATTTTCGGTTAAGTGATATAAAAGAGGAAGGTTGTGTTGTGAATTTCAGAAAGAAAATTCAAAAAAGGAAAATGCTACATAGTAAACTTGTGCATTCAAGCCAGGTTTCATTTTTTTTATGTATATGTGTATGTATGTATGTATGTATGTATGTATATATATGTGTGTGTGTGTGTGTGTGTGTGTGTGTGTGTATGTATTGGCATTTAGAAAATTTAGAAGAAGAAGCAATCGTGTAAGTGGGAAGGAGAATGGCATGCAAGTTATGGAAGTAAGGGATGTTTGGGAATAAGAGAATATGACAGTTTATGGTTACAAGCTTTGGAATATAACGGCATGCTTTCCTTGCAAAGAGAAACACATGTCAGGTTAAAGCCAAGTAAATGAGTCCTTTAGAATTCAAAAATCATTGTGACCATTCAACTTTCCTTATTTTTTGTACACATTGCTTATGTTTTTTTAAGGTGCCTCGGATTTCTAAGAGTGAGGCTCAGGAATAACTTAAGGAAGTTTCCAAGATGTAAATTAAATATGCTTCAGATTCTAGAAAAAACACGATGTTTTATTTGCTTAAATAAATGTAAGTTTAGGTTTCAAGAGCAAGATAAAAGGAAATAGAACACACCTTGTTTTGTTTATCTAAACATATAACGTAACATATTCGTTGTGTATATAATGCATGTGTGAGTTCTTTGACATGCATGCATGAAAATATGTAAGCACTTGTTGTGCTTAAATATCATATTATTTAAAATATTTGGGTGCACATATAGTTATCCGAATGTTCTAATTTCACAAAACGAAATATGACGTTCCCTTCAGAATACAGTCTAGTATTTTTAGTTCTAATTCGCTCAAATTTAGATAACGTTTCATTTGCAATGATTTTTTAAATGTTTAATTAAATTAACGCGAACGGAGTAAACTTGCGTATTTTTCTACGGAATTCATTCCTCCGCTATATCTACTTAGACGCATCTCTAATATTTAATTTTGGTTTTTTATTTAAATTTTAAAATTTATTATTATTTATGATATATTGGTTGCCGCTACTTCTAAACAATCATCAAAAATCAATTCAAATGGAACGAACGAATTTGGACATTTTCGATATATAATTATTTAGCCGACTTCTATATGAAAATAATAAATCTTAACGATCAACGTTTCATTATAAATCAATTCCATGTTTTAATTTCCTAATAAATACATTCTAAATTAAATTTATCGTTTAATTCTTATTTTAAAACCATTTTAAATTCAATGATTAAATTTAATTCAATAACTTAAACGGTCGAAATTTAAGGGATGTTACATTTAAGCACTATGAACGTGTGCATACATGGCTTGTTTATAAATAAACTAGGTCATAAAAAAGGTTGAACAACGAATATTTGTCAACGATAATGTGCACAATTGATAATCTATGTAAAAAAGGTTTCCAATTTTGAAATGTGACCGTTAATTATAGTAAATTGCTACGGTAAAAAAAACCTAGTTGATATGGTTGTAATTGCAGTTGAAGTAAATAAGAAGAATTGTGGCAGTTATAATACTCTTAGATTAGAATTCAATCTTGCTCCACACTAGATCATGAATGGACACGATCTTAAAAATAGGACTTTGGAAAAAACTTAATCTACGAATGGATCTTCCTTTAGACTTGTGACAAAAATAAGATTAGTTTCCAAGGTTCACATTCTCAAAATTTATACGTATATTTTTGAATATATGCATATTTTCAAGATGAGGATGTGAAAATTTTATGTTTATACCTACGCACTTTTAAAATGCACTTCAAATTGCGCATATACGCAATTTGATTTTGTATGTGCTTCGAAAACTCACATAAAGCATATTCTTATAATAAATTGCATACTAAGCCTAATTTTGTAATTAACTCTATTATCGGTATATATTGTTTAATAAGTATATTTCGTTGTCTTACATTGTAGGTTAGTTGTTTTTATATCTTTAACCACTTCATATTAGGTTGTGAGACAATTGCATGCTTGAGATTGGTTTCTTGTATGGTTGTCTGTATCATAATAATAGTGTGCATGTGCTCATTTTCGTTTTTAATTTATATTCTTCTTCCCCACTCAAACAAAATTAGTAAATAGTAATCTTTTCAATGTATTATGAATTTATTTAATAAACCCATAAAGAAAGAATACGTACCATCCAAATGAGGCATTAATGTTACAAGGTGCGCAAAAGAGGAGGAGATTGCTATTTCATTTAAGCTTTTTGGAAGATAATGATCTGAATTGGACCAGGGGAAATAAGGTGTGAGGAAAAACTTAAAAAAAAAGGTTGAATGACACCAAATTTGTTTTTTAGGCTGAAGGATAAACTTTGAAAAATATTAGATTAAAGGACAGTGCTAAATAGAACTAGCATATTGTGCAGTGTAAAACTGAATATAATGCTAGTTGTAATTAGCATTTCGGTATAATGTAAAAACAGAATATAATGCTAATTGTACTTAGCATTTTCCTTCAATCTAGTTTTTTTAAAGAGTTTGTGCTTCAGCGAATAAGCGTAAAAATAAAACTTAATGCCATTCAGTCTAACTTTTTCCTAAAGTTTGTCCTTCTCCCTAATTACCCCATTGGACCTTATATGATTTGCCGGTTTTGAATTGAGTTAGTGCTTTGTCATCTATTTAACTAATCTAAAACACGGCCTTTGAATGTCATTTAAAAAAATTAATATAAAAAGAATTGTAAATTGTGATTTTCAAAAGAAGTTAAATAAATTTACATTTTTGATATATGTATATTTACTTCTCAAATAATTATGTGATATGACTTGAGGTTGGGTATGTATTACAAGCACAACAAGGATCCATCCAAGTCAGACCCAGCTCAATCGAGAGTCTTATTAACTAGGTAGATGAAGAAGAAGCATAATGCTAAATATTAAGTACCTCATCAACTTGTAAATAATTGAGCAGCATTCATGCTCTTAAAATGGAATGCCAAAATGTGTCAAGAATATAGACCATAGTGTCATATGTAACATATTATTGATTACTCTTATATAGCGTGTGTGTAGAGTTCTATATTTATGGAACAAAGATCGACCATCAAATATTTTTACTGGATATTAATTTTTCCCTACTTTTTATACAATTACCAATAATAAGTGTCCAAAACACAAATGACACTGATATCAAATTCCTTTTTTTTATAAATAAAATGATATATTCAAAATTAGAATTTGAAATCTTACCATGTTTTCACTTAAAATAAAAAATTGGAAATCCATCACTTTTTTTATATATACCATACAACAAAAAGACTTGATTACCATGGATGATGTCGTAGCGTATTCGAAACAGATTCCCTGCAACGCTCCTCTTCTTTACACGAGATCATCATTTCTTCAAGTTGTAGCATGGAATATTGGGTTGAATTGAGAATCATAAGCTTAGTATATCTTTATTGACGTGCCACTATATAATTTATACTTTTTAATCCCTCGTTGCAAATCATAAGTGTTTGTACCATTTTAAGTTATTTTATCAGATATTTAGCAATGATCAACGAGTATGTTGCAAGCGTTGGTACATGCACTACAAGAGGAATATGGAATTCCAATAACTAGGGCCTTTGGCGGGCCGTTGGAAAGGCATTGAAAGCCGTAGGTACATTCGTCGGTATACGGATCAAAGGTTTCCAACGACTTCCAATGCCACTAATAACTATTTTACAATGGCTTCCAACATTATAAATTGGTCATGTGAATTTCTTGCTGAGTCAATAAGATAATGGAAATTGTTGCATGCCATTGAAATTTAGCTGTTGCTAACCATTGAATTGTATGGACCTATAAGCCGTTGGAAACCATTGGACGATGTTGAAAATTTGGGTACTTTTTTTCTTCAGATTTCAGATTACTCACTTCCAGCCACCCACAATCTCGTATTCAAAAAACAGCTCCATTTCGAGCATATACATCACAACCACAATCACATATATACAAACACATAATAGTATACCAAAATCAAACACAAAACATTGAAAACACGTAACATAAACCAATATTTACAAAATACATCAACCCTGTGTCATCAACACAACATATATGTACATACATCTCAATGTCATCAACCCAACGTCTAAATAAATAGTCATCCAATGCCATGTCCAAACCATTATCACCAGCAAAATATCAACACATACAATCCATCATAATGTATTAAGCATTATCCTCACCCACTCTCGCATATATATATATATATATATATATATATATATATATATAACATCAAAACAAACTAACCTCAACTCACTCTACCTGGAAGATGACAGACATGTACCGTACTACGCAATGAACTCCGCTAGACGCTAGTTAAGCTGTTCCATTTGCTCTTCGCGACGACGATCACGGTCATTAAGCTCTGCGATTTGGGCTCGTAGATGTATGATCTCCTCCTTTGTCCTGAGCCCTCTAGTATAACTGCTGAGATGTCCTAACCTGTATGTAATTTTAGATTTTCATTATTTCATAATAGCAACTCAAAATTTCAGTTTTTATTATAAATTTTAGTTTCTATTACTGCTAGAACCATAACTTCTGTTCGGGTTGGTAGATCCATGAAAGCCTCAAAAATCATATCCTCATCCTCGGCAGTCAACTCTGTCCTCCCAGTCTCCTCAAGCATATGTGCCCTTTATTGCTGAAATTTATCCGGTTAAACAAAATACAACTGAATTTAGATAACACTATTTTAATTAAATTATAACTTTAAATTAATTATGTTATACTTATATATGCATCACATGGTTTGGCATCGTTGTCCCAAAAGTAGGAAACTGAGCATGTGTCGTCTATCTGACTCACTGCATGTATATTCTCAAAAACATCCCAGTACGACGATGCACCACGCTGTCTCTCTCTGAAATATATATATATATATATATATTAGAACTTAAACTTAAATCAAATAATTTTTAACAAGTTAGAACTTAAAATCTTTAACTGTGAAATTAATTTATATACCAGGTCCTTGCGATGGTGCTGGAACAACTTGGAACCACCACAATGTGTAACCGGGTTCTTGCTCCTATTTGCCGAATTTCTTGCAAACTCGGCCTATAAATTTAAATTAAAAAAATGTTTCATTCTAATTTATATATTAATTGAGTAGAACAATTTAAATTAAATATGTAGTAAATTTACCTGATACTGCCCATTATTAAACCAAGTATAAAAATCATCCCATACCTTTGCGCTCATCTAATCCGGCTTTTTCCAGCTGATTTTATGCTATTTAGTGTTTCTTTGTAATTTTTAGTCACTTTACTATTCCAGTGGCATTAGACAAGCAAAATATCTGTCTCTTGGAGATCCACTGCACCCTGCATTTTTTAAAAATGACATAAATATGAACTGATCAAATAGGAGCATGACTACTTAATGTAACAAATGAAATATACCATAAAATTCAACATAATAGTCTCCTTGACATTGTATGGTACAAATGTCCACTTGGGCCAACAAGAAGTCATGTGAGCCATGTAAGCGTGTTTTGATATCCCCAAGACTATATTAGAGGGCTCAACTCAAAACCACTGTGTTAAATGAAAAAAAAACATTTAATATTTCATGGCTACTGTATATATATCTATAATATGCTGTACATAAATGAAATTTATACTTAAAACTTAATACTTAACCTCTATTGGCTATTGGATTAAACCACACCACAGGACGTAATAACTCCTGCAGTGGACCACCGCCATCGCTACCTACCGGAGGATGAGAAGAAGAAGGAGATTCATAACCTGTGTGTATGTGTGACGTCATACCTATTACATACAACAATATAACATAACATAAAAGGGCTATGTAAAATAAACAGTATGACATAACATAAGAAGTCTATGAGATATAAATAATATGTCATAACATAAAATTATAACAAACAGTATGACGTGGCAACATAAAATTACATTTTTGAAATGAGGATTATTTATTAGTTTTGTCACTTTCGGATTCTGACTCTATTTTCTCCTCTATATATGGTTCATGTAACGACCCGCATTCTACGCATCATAGGATCGTGGAATATTTATTTCTTTCACATGCGAAGTCGTATGGACATGTAACTTTGGGAGACGATTATTGGGGTCATTTCCCATGTTCATGATTTTTGTCGATTTTTAAATGACCGTTTTGCCCCTAGTTGGTACTGTTTTGGCCATAACTTTTGACTGGAAAGGAATTTTGACTTGAAACCACTTCCATTGGATTCGAATGATGGTTTCTCTTTCCGTAGATTGGTTACATTAGCCAAACGGACTTACCGTTTGGGAGATATGGCTGAAACAAGGTTTAGAAGGTGAAAAACAGCTAATCGGGCTTAACCAGGTGATTAGCAACTAGGCCCAGTGGGGGATTTCGGGATTTGGGGTATTTAAGGGCTGCTAGGGTTAGGATTTCGGTTTTAGATTCATTTTTCCAGCCGCCACTTACCTCCTTCAAGCTCTAGCAATGGCCTCCACCTTCTAATTTCATCCCAAATCATCTCTAATCACTTTCTAATCGAAGATTAAGCAAAACTACATCAAATCAAGGGAGTGTAGCACCAAATCAGAGGGAGAGCTGCTGGAACACATAGGGATTGGATCCAAATCAGAGATTATTTCAGATCTAAAGTTTGTTTGGGGCTAAGGTGAGTGATTTGCATAGTTCCTCACTAATTATGGTAATTAGCGAAGATTAGCGAAATTATGGCTCAGAAAAATCTAGAAAAATTCCCAAAATTCTAAAACATCATTTTATGCCTCTGATATGAATTTGGGTTAATTTCGACTAATTTTGCAAATCCTAGAATTCGGGGGATTAAGGGGTAATTAGTGATAATTAGCGAATTTGTGCATGTTAAAAATCTGGAAAAATATTCAGAAATTCTGAAATATTGTTTTAGGCCTCTGTTAGAAAATTTGGCTAATTTGGATAAGTTTTGCTAATTCTATCGTTAGATTTGCTTGAACATGCTTAAGAGGGAAATATGGATTTTTGGGTATGTTTGATCCGTTTTGACATATCATATTGTTGTTTTGCTGTTTGTGGATGTTTATACATGTTGCTATGACTGTATGATGTGCTTTGTGACTGATTAGAAAAGTTAGATTGGTTGAAAACGCCGTCGTATGGCGTAAAACAGTCGCTGGAAGTAGTTGAAGGGAATATGCAGAACCCGGATCGGATCGCCCCCTATCTCCCACGACCCGATCGCGAGTCATCACCATTCGCGAGTCATCACCACGATCCGCTTGGGAGAGCAAGCCATGAACTGCTTCAGAAGCTAAGGGACTGATGGCCAAGGAATCACGAACCACGATCCGAACCGTATGCAGATGACCACGATCCAAGCTGAAGGAGCTTGTCACGAATCGATCTAGAGGGGAGCGCACGATCCGAAACAGAGGGTGACCACGAGCTAGTGACTGCGAACCGAACCAGAGTGGTGCGACCCGAACCGTTGGAGGGCGGAGCACGATCCGAACCTGAAGGAAGACCACGACCTGAAGCAAAGTGAAGTGAAGAAAGGAAGACCGATCCGAATGGAGATGACAACCAAAACCCGAGATGCAAAGGTAGTCCGAATGGAAGTTAGAGCTCAGGATCTAGATGAGAACCAACGAGTTCACTTCATGGTTGGGCTTTGCTGCGGGACGTGTGCAAAGGGGTTGTCGGTATTCATAACTTTGGTTCACCACTGAGAGATGGATAGTGGGTTTGTAGTGATAGTTACACGGGATTGGATTCCGTCATGGCCCAAAGTATTAGGTGACCAAAGTAGTGGATATCGTATGCTTTACGCACTGAGTGAGGGATGTGAGGATGATTGCTATGCTTGATTGTTTGACATCACTATGACATGCACACCCCCACCCCCGTTATCTTTACACCATTTGAAAGGGCACCTTAGAGTGTTGTACAGTATGTAGTACTAACTCTTTGGTTGCAGGTCCAGGTTCAGGTATGATTGGATTATACCTGTTATTATTCTGTTTAGATGCTTATCGCTCATACCAGGCTTTATGTCTGACCCAGAGTTTTATGTCTCTTCTTATTACTCTGGGTGCTCACACGAGCAGACTAGAGACAGGTTATGGTTAGCTGGTGATGCGCGAGTAGCTGATTCGGAGGTGAGCAGGAGGCTTCCACGTATGAGATATAGATATTCTCCCTGTGTCATTGGTGGTCGCTACTTGGGCATTAGTAGTGTACCTCCTTTATCTTGCTTTTGCTTTGAGACAGTCTGAAAAGTTGTAATAAGCTATATTTTGGATTTCCGCTGCTATGATGCTCAGTTCTGGTTTTTAGCTTATGCACTGTCTCTCCTGTTTTATGTCAAGTATGTTATTATTATATTTTGTTCTGTGCGCTGTGAGACATATTACAGGTTCCTTGATTAGCCCATTCTCTTCTTTCTTTTCCTTCTGGCGACCGTCCCGTGCTAACTGGACATGTGTACAGCGCACTTTTGGAGTAAATGTCGGTTGGTGCGGGGCGGGCCGTCACACTTGGTATCAGAGCTCTAGGTTGCGTAGTTAACCTAGGGAAAGACGCTAGGGAGAGTTAGTACGTATATGAGAGCGCGTATTTGTGATTACTTTGGTTTTCAAAAGCTATATATATACTATTGGTAGTATAAGAATGAAGTCGTACTGCACAAGCACCACTATGGGGTCGTTAATCGTTTCCCCTTTTACAGATTAACGATGAGCCGATATCCTAGAAGTGCCGGTAGAGGGACCAACCATGGGAATGCTCCTGACATGAGGACAATGTTCACCAACTTCATGAGAGACATGCTTAGAGATGTTCAGGGAGCAGTTCCCAATCCTGGAAATGGTGGTGGTCCAGTAGTGCACGCGCCTAGGGTCGATTTCGCCAAGTTGTGCAAGGATTACACTAACCTTGGTGGGAAGTCGTTCCACGGAACAGAGTCGGCCACAGATGTTCAGGATTGGTTGGATAGCTGTGATCGTATCTTCGACGACTTGGGTCTTGAGGATGCGATGAAGAGAAGGCTAGCGTCTCGTCAGCTGCAAGGGCGAGCGATGAATTGGTGGAATGCCATTAGAACAGCTACTCCAGAAGATCAAGTTACTTGGAATCAGTTTAAGACTCGCTTTTGTGATAAGTTTATTCCAGCTGCTCATAAATCAGAACTGTTCAAGAAGTTCTTGGAGCTTAAGCAGAACGGTAGAGTAGTCTCGGAGTATATCGCTGAATTCGACACTTTATCGAAAAATGGATGGTCCCTTATCGATACAGTCGAAAAGAAGAACGAGAAGTTCATAACTGGCTTGGATGGGTACTTGGGGGAAAGACTTATAAACCATATCGATGAGACGTTCGAGTCTATTGTAGGAAAGGCATTAAGGTCAGAGAGCCTTTTCCCTAAGTCGAAGACTGAGGTTGCTACGGCATCTGCAGAGGAGCCAAAGCCGCAAGCAGGCGGTGAAGGCAAGAAGAATTCTCAGAACAAGAGGAAGCAGAACCCGACCAAGGATGGTCAGAGTAAGAAAAATAAGAAAGATGGCGAATGCTTTAGTTGTGGCCAGAAGGGCCATTACGCCAGAGATTATCGAGAAAAGCCTGGGGAAAAGAAGTGCTTTAACTGCGGCCAGGCGGGACATCACAAGGATGATTGCCTACAACCTCCTAGGGAGAAGCAGATTGTGAAAGCGTATGCTATCAACGTTGTTCCTTCTTCGTCAAATGCCCCAACTGCGGCGCAAAAGGAAAAAGGTGTCGTTATTCGAGGTATGCTTTCTATTTAAGATGTTTTGATCGGGTTTTGTTTGACAAACCTGAGTTAGTCGATAGACCTTTAGTAGTGACGAACCCGATTGGTGGTTCGACTAGTTTTGGCATGATTTGTTAATGTGGTCTTATCGAGTCATGGATGTATGTTTCCTTGTGATTGCTTTGTTTTGGGCTTTACTGGGTTTAGCATTATTTTGGGGAGTCGATCTACTCCAAAGGAATAGGGTGGTATTAGCTACCTACCTAGTGATGGCGATAGTAACTGGAGTTAAGGAAGCTAAGAGGTTATCGTTGCAATAAGTTCTAGTTGTCTCTGGGAGGCAAATGAGTACTCCAGTGCTAGATTGTTTTGCTAGTATCACCTCACGTGGATTGTCCGAACTCGGAGGAGATGTTCCTTGGGTGCTTGTCTGATATTGGTTTAGGCCTTTGGGGCTTGTGCTTGGGGAATGTCGAGTTTGACTAGGATGGTTGCGTGAGGGATAAGTAGACGTTGCGATTTTCATTGGATGATATCTTGGTTCACTCGAGGAGTGACGGGCAGACGGAACGTGATAAGACTGTTCAATGGTATAGACTGCCTAGGGTTGGACTCGATAGGGTTATGAGATTGCTCGAGTGAGACTCGAGAAAGATGCAAAGTAATGGATTGTTTAGGACCCTATGTTGATGTTCTCTATTGGATACTAGAACTTTGAAGGAATAGGATGTGCTCGTTGATCATGGAAGATACAACGAAGATTAGGGAGATTCAAGTTGGACTTGAACTCGTAAAAGAAAATAGGTGTTCGTTGATCTTGGAGATGCAACGAATAGGGAGACGACTCACGTTGGACTAGAGTTTGTTGGCACTCAAGACTGGGTCTGAGTTATAGAGTGACTCGAGTTGGACTCGAGAAGGCTGCAAGGAATTGGATTCAGCTCGAGTTGGACTCGAGAGGGCAGCAAGAAAATGGATAGACTTGGGTTGGACTCAAGTATTTTAGGAGGACTAAAAGCAGGGGTATCTGGGGACGCCCGTTACCTTGGATCCGTTGGACGTGATCTAGTTATCCTTGGAGGATAAACGTACGTTGGACGTACGGTAGTCCGATTGGAGGCTGGGCTTCCATTAGTTTAATTATTCTTGGAGGATAAACGTACGTTGGACGTACGGTAGTCCAAAGGGAGGCAGGGCTTCCATTGGCCTGGGATTGGTTGGACCAGTCAAGTAGGTATCGGTGTATGTATGGAGGCAGGGCTTCCATTAGTTATTGATGTTGGTTGGACCAGACAGGCTGGAATCGACATATTGGGATTGGTTAGACCAATCATGTAGGTGTCGATGTGTTTATGAATTTAGCAGGTGATAGGTAGGACTTGTTTGATGGATGTTATGGTTGCTATGTTGTTCCTATTTTTCTTCCCTTGAGTAGACTATCACCTGTAGGGTTCCAGCGATGGGGAACAAAGTGATTGTAGTAGGACTATGAGCCAGTGCAGTAGAGTCGTCATGACTCGAGGGGCAAAGTGGACATAGTAAAGGATTAGTAAGGCTATGAGCCAGTGCAGTGGAGTTGTTATGACTTCATGGGGCAGAGTGGACATAGCAAAGGACTAGTGACTATGGATCAGTGCAGTGGAGTCGCCATGACTCAATGGGGCAGAGTGATCATAGTAAAGGATTTGGGTGCAGTACTAGTTGCATTGAGTAGGAGACATGCCAGTTTAGGGGTTTTGTTTCTAGGATGGAAGCAACTAGAGTATGTCACAGGATATGATTTCAGACCCAAGACTGAATTGGATTCAGAAACGCTAGTAAGCTTGACGATTAGATCGATTTTGATTGAGTGGATCGTTTCCAGTTAGAAGGACGATCCTAATCTATTGGAAACCATCTCTAGGGTAGAGATGGGTATCGATGGAAAGAGAATGATCAAGTAAGGATTTGATCGAGAAGGGTGGCTTCGAAAGAGTAAGGGACTAGTTGTACCCAACATAGATGGACGGAGAGATGAAGTGCTTAGAGCATATCATCACCCGAAATTGACTATACGTCCCAGTGGTAACAAGATGTATTGAGACATAGAGCAGATATACTATTGGGAAGGGATAAAGATAGGCAGAAGGCTTATCTCGATAAAAGACGAAGAGATTTGGAATTCTTCGTTAACGACTTGGTGTTTGTCGAGATCTCTCCATAGAGAATGTGATTCGGATTGGTTGGAGAGGTAAGTTAGCACCAAGATTTGTTGGCCCATTTCCAGTCCTCGAGCAAGTTGGGAATTTGGCGTATGAAGTAGAGCTACCTGACAAGATGGCGGGAGTTCACAACGTATTTCATGTTTCCCAGTTAAGGAAATTCGTGCACGACCCTAGTGTGGCTATTTCACCTGATCAGTTGGATAACATCGAAGTTGAACTCGAGGCGGTTGGGAACCGCAAGTCTATGTGTATTGTTGGGAATGATACGAAGCAGCTTCGAAGGAAGGCGGTGAAACTAGTCAAAGTCCAGTGGGGTGAGAATGAAAGAGACTGTACTTGGGAAACAGAGGAAGATATAAGAAAGAAGTATCCAGAACTCTTTGCCTAGTAAGGTTTTGGTAGTGATAGTTTCTTCCCTTGTTAGTAAACCGCATGCTAGGATAGACTTGTTTTGCATGTTGATTGTTGTTTACGGTTGATAGGCATGCAGAACCCTTTTTGTGTTTTAGTTAGGGAATTTCGGGGACGAAATTTCTTAAGGGGGGAAGAGTGTAACGACCCGCATTCTACGCATCATAGGATCGTGGAATATTTATTTCTTTCACATACGAAGTCGTATGGTCATGTAACTTTGGGAGACGATTATTGGGGTCATTTCCCATGTTCATGATTTTTGTCGATTTTTAAATGACCGTTTTGCCCCTAGTTGGTACTGTTTTGGCCATAACTTTTGACTGGAAAGGAATTTTGACCTAAAACCACTTCCATTGGATTCGAATGATGGTTTCTCTTTCCGTAAAGTGGTTACATTAGCCAAACAGACTTACCGTTTGGGAGATATGGCTGAAACAAGGTTTAGAAGGTGAAAAACAGCTAATCGGGCTTAACCGGGTGATTAACAACTAGGCCCAATGGGGGATTTCGGGATTTGGGGTATTTAAGGGCTACTAGGGTTAGGATTTCGGTTTTAGATTCAATTTTCCAGCCGCCACTTACCTCCTTCAAGCTCTAGCAATGGCCTCCACCTTCTAATTTCATCCCAAATCATCTCTAATCACTTTCTAATCGAAGATTAAGCAAAACTACATCAAATCAAGGGAGGGTAGCACTAAATCAGAGGGAGAGCTGCTAGAACACATAGGAATTGGATCCAAATCAGAGATTATTTCAGATCTAAAGTTTGGTTGGGGCTAAGGTGAGTGATTTGCATAGCTCCTCACTAATTATGGCTAATTATGGTAATTAGCGAAGTTTAGCGAAATTATGGCTCAGAAAAATCTAGAAAAATTCCCAAAATTCTAAAACATCATTTTATGCCTCTGATATGAATTTGGGTTAATTTCGACTAATTTTGCAAATCCCGGAATTTGGGGGATTAAGGGGTAATTAGTGATAATTAGCGAATTTGTGCATGTTAAAAATCTGGAAAAATATTCAGAAATTCTGAAATATTGTTTTAGGCCTCTGTTAGAAAATTAGGCTAATTTGGATAAGTTTTGCTAATCCTATCGTTAGATTTGCTTAAACATGCTTAAGAGGGAAATATGGATTTTTGGGTATGTTTGATCCATTTTGACATATCATATTGTTGTTTTGATGTTTGTGGATGTTTATACATGTTGCTATGACTGTATGATGTGCTTTGTGACTGATTAGAAAAGTTAGATTGGTCGAAAATGCCGTCGTATGGAGTAAAACAGTCGCTGGAAGTACTTGAAGGGAATATGCAGAACCCGGATCGGATCGCCCCCTATCTCCCACGACCCGATCGCGAGTCATCACCATTCGCGAGTCATCACCACGATCCGCTTGGGAGAGCAAGCCACGAACTGCTTCAGAAGCTAAGGGACCGATGGCCAAGGAATCACGAACCACGATCCGAACCGTATGCAGATGACCACGATCCAAGCTGAAGGAGCTTGTCACGAATCGATCTGGAGGGGAGCGCACGATCCGAAACAGAGGGTGACCACGAGCTAGTGACTGCGAACCGAACCAGAGTGGTGCGACCCGAACCATTGGAGGGCGGAGCATGATCCGAACCTGAAGGAAGACCACGACCTGAAGCAAAGTGAAGTGAAGAAAGGAAGACCGATCCGGATGGAGATGACAACCAAAACCCGAGATGCAATGGTAGTCCGAATGGAAGTTAGAGCTTAGGATCCAAATGGGAACCAACGAGTTCACTTCATGGTTGGGCGTTGCTGCGGGACGTGTGCAAAGGGGTTGTCGGTATTCATAACTTTGGTTCACCACTGAGAGATGGATAGTGGGCTTGTAGTGATAGTTACACAGGATCTGATTTCGTCATGGCTCAAAGTATTAGGTGACCAAAGTAGTGGATATCGTATGCTTTACGCACTGAGTGAGGGATGTGAGGATGATTGCTATGCTTGATTGTTTGACATCACTATGACATGCACACCCCCATCCCCATTATCTTTACACCATTTGAAAGGGCACCTTAGAGTGTTGTACAGTATGTAGTGCTAACTCTTTGGTTGTAGGTCCAGGTTCAGGTATGATTGGGTTATACCTGTTATTATTCTGTTTAGATGCTTATCGCTCATACCAGGCTTTATGTCTGACCCAGAGTTTTATGTCTCTTCTTATTACTCTGGGTGCTCACACGAGCAGACTAGAGACAGGTTATGGTTAGCTGGTGATGCGCGAGTAGCTGATTCGGAGGCGAGCAGGAGGCTTCCACGTATGAGATATAGATATTCTCCCTGTGTCGTTGGTGGTCGCTACTTGGGCATTAGTAGTGTACCTCCTTTATCTTGCTTTTGCTTTGAGACAGTTTGAAAAGTTGTAATAAGCTATATTTTGGATTTCCGCTGCTATGATGCTCAGTTCTGGTTTTTAGCTTATGCACTGTCTCTCCTGTTTTATGTCAAGTATGTTATTATTATATTTTGTTCTATGCGCTGTGAGACATATTACAGGTTCCTTGATTAGCCCATTCTCTTCTTTCTTTTCCTTCTGGCGACCGTCCCGTGCTAACTGGACATGTGTACAACGCACTTTTGGAGAAATGTCGGTTGGTGCGGGGCGGGCCGTCACAGTTCATCTGTAGTCTCAAATGCTTCAACTAATGCATTCAATTCATCGTTTAGAGGTCCAAATTCTTTTTGATCATCGGTTATTACTGTTCCTCTATTTTTCTCGACATCTGCTTGATAAGCTTGTTCATTGGGAATATTCCGTCAGTCAAATGTAAATCTTGCCTTTGTTTTAAAAACAACCGACCAATCTATTATGTCTCTTTTTAGAGATGGATAAGGAGTGTAATATACTTGAAGAGCTTGTTTGGCAAGTACAGAAGGATCGTACTTATAATAACCTGAAGTATATTTTATTTCTATAAGATTGTATCTTTGGTGCATGTTGATTCCAGAATCAAGAGCGTTGCTGAACCAGTTTCATTTAAACAAAAATACTTCTTCTGCGGATCGTGTGAAATATGTCAATTGCAAAATCAGGGTTAGTACGCCATAAATATCGTTTATATGGTCTTTTGAATCATCACTACCTTTAACAAATACACCGGTATTGTTAGTAAATGTTTCAACACCGCATTATTTAGTATTAAATTTATATCCATTAACAAAAAATATTGGATATGTCTTGAATTTCCTTTTTGGTCCCATGGCTAAATATTTCAATCCTTCATCTACAACACAATTTGTTGTATCAAAAACGTAATTAGTAAACCAAGTAGCGAATTATTTGCTGATATCTTCGTTTGAATGTTGTGATTCGTAAATGCTGCAATTATAGGACAAATGTTACATTATGATTAAAGATTCACATATATTGATGATATAAGTTCATTACCTAACGAACGGTGCAACTACAGTGCAGTTGAGAAGAATATATGTGTGCGCTGCATAATAATCTTTATCATCCAGCCACGCTTCCATACATTTACCAGAAGGCCGACCATGTTTTTTAAAAATAGATAAAGTCGCTTGACAATCAACTTGATCAATACTTTCAAATGATATGTTCACATGGTCACTAAAATAATGAGAGAAAAAAACGAAGCTTCTTCTTTGATGTATGATATGCAAATTTAACCTTCGACTCGAGCTTTCTGTCTCACTATTTTCTTTTAATTATTTAAGTACCTATTCAGAATTACTGTAAATCATTTTTTTATACATTCCATTAACCAATATTTAATTAACTAAATATTAATATACCTTTCAAATGGATACATCCATCCATATTGCACAGGCCCTCGAAGACATGCTTCTAATGGAAGACGAATAGGTAAATGGTCTATAACGTTGAAAAAACCTGAAAGAAATATTTTTTCCAGTTTGCAGAGAAATATAGGGACTTCTTCCTATAGTTTGCATAGACAATCAATTATTAATGTAGTAGAACAAAGCTCCTTATAAAATAACTAAGTTATGTTACAATAGGCCAAACTTTTACGGGCAACAGTTCTTTGAATGCGACGGGCAACAAATTTTCCATCATAAAATGACAATCGTGACTTTCATCACGCTAAGTTTATTATTTTTATAGCCGACACATCTACAAAGATTAGAAGATATACCATCCGGGAATCTTAATCCTTCCACCCATTTTAAAAGTATTTTAACTTTTTTATTTTATAGTTCATAGCATGCTTTTGGTTTTTTGGTGTCATTTGGCTTTAAATGAAGCTCAGGACGATTACATATTATTTTAATATCACGCCTTGATTTCAAATCATATTTCATCTTCCCTTTGACATTCAAAATTGTATTAAACACATTTACTAACACGCTTTTCTCATTATGCATCACATCAGTATTACGAGGAATCAGGAGATTTTTCAAATAAAGCAACTCCCAAAATATGCTTTGTTTGCACCAATTATGAATCGACAATTTACCTTGAATTTCTGTCTGTTCTCCAGTTTCATATATCTTTGGATAATCATTTACAAGTTCATAAATATCTTCACTTGACCAAACTGTAGGTGGTCTCAAAGTTTCATGTCTATTAGCTGTAAAAATAAAACTTCCCTCTTCTAAAAGGATGATCAATATGAAGAAAACATTAATGACAGTCAAACCATGAAATTTTCTTTCCATGAGCTAAAGAAATTGCTCTTATTTCTTCCATTCAGTAAGGACAAGCTAGACAACTAGCCATACTCCAACCTGGAAGCATTGCATATGCAGGAAAATCACTGATTGTCTACTATAAAGAAGCATACATACGAAAGTTTTATTTTTGTGAAATATCATATGTTTTTACTCCTTTGTACCATAATTTTTTTAATTCTTCAATCAAAGGTTGTAAATAAACATTGATTCCTTGTGTGAGATCATCAGGACTAGGGAAGACAACCGTGAGAAACATATAAGGAGTTTTCATACATATCCATGAAGGTAAATTATAAGTTGCGACAATTATAGGTTAGGACTTTTATTTTGCACCAAATTGAGAAAAGGGTGAAAATACATCTGTACATAAACCAAGTTTAACATTATGACTCTCGGATGCAAATCAGGATACTTTTGATCAAAACGCTTTCATGCTTTCCCATCAACTGGGTGTGTTAACGTACCTTCTTCCTGTGTTCTCACACAGTGCCATCTCGTATGTTGCGCGGTTACAGAAGATGTTTATAACCTTTGAAGTCTAGGAGTAATAGGTAAATAATGCATACTTTTATACGGTACTTCTTTCCCCTTTTTCTTTCTTGGTTTGTATCTTTCCTGATTACATATTTTGCAATTCTTAAGGTTAATAGCTTCCTTCCAATATAACATGCAACTTTTTAGACATGCATCCATTTTTTCATACGGTAAACCAAAAGCCAACATCATTTTTTTTTTACTTCATAATGATTTTTGCACATTAAATTATTGGGAGGCATATGTTGCTTCGTAGCTTGTACAACAGTCGTAAATCCAGCTTATGTGAGATTGTACTTAGATTTCATCACAATGTATTCAGCAGTTACTGATAATCAAGTTCTGCTTTTACAGATTTCCCAAAAGGGTTTCTTTGCGGCTTCTAATAAATCATTGTTTTTTGCTCCAATATTTGGTTCTTCTTCAGCATTACCATCGTCATCAGTAATTTGTGAAATATGGAACATTGAACGTGTAACATCTTTAGTCATATGTTGTATGAGATTCATTGTAGTAATTTCATTATTCACTACCTCCTCAGCTTGTATATATGTAGAGGCTAACTGTTCTCCATGACGATCCCAAACCAAATAAATCGGCACAAAACTGTGCTGACGCAAATGAACTCTAACCATTTGCGGTATCAAATGCTTTAATAATTTACATCTACTACATGGACAAAGGATTTCATCTTCGTTTCCGTTGTTACTTAAAGCGAAATCAATAAATACGGCAACACCATTAATAAATTGTTCACTTATTATGCCATAACTTCTCTTTTTTTGTACATTCAGTTTCGATCAGTAAAATAATCGTCCATTTTTCCTAAGTAGATAATTAAAAAGTATGATAAAATTTGCATTGACATTTTACTAAAACAATTTTATTGATGTTAATTGATCATTTACACTTTACTTTTGGGTCATCTTACCTCCCATTACCAATACAATAACGTAATTAAATCGCGTAATTTTTTTCAATTTAAATAGTTTAACAAAATTTTGGCAGCACTTCGTTGTGGTTCCCTAAAAAATACACAATTGCGTGTACACAGAGAACATAAAGGAAGATCTTTCGAAATTTGGAGAACCATTTGAATGAAATGATTTACGAGACTTAATTTTGTTATTGTGTTCGTAACTTGTCAAATACAAGGACAAATCCAAAAAATATTGTATATGATGAATATAATTGTCTGTTATGTTAACAAAACGAACATTCACATAACGTCATATACAATACTTATCAGACAAGGTCAAAAAACTCTGTGAGGCTTTATGAATATAATATATTACGATTGGTGCTCTTCAATCTCTACTTGTACGTATATGCACTTTATCACGTATACATATATTTTCAACATTCAATCGAACAAACCATACGTTATATATAAAATTAAATATTGTTTTTGATAGATTATATAAAATATAAACTTAATTATTTCCAATTCCACTAAACATTTTCGACAAATTAAATATCGTTTTCGATGAATTGGGACTCAATAAATTCAACTAATACATAGATTAATTAACAACACTATACATGCAACACTATATATGCACATATATATACAACATAAACTAATTAACCATAGATTAGCAACACTATACATAAATTAATAACATGACTAATCCAACCAATATATACATGCATTAACAACACTATACAAACAAACATAAACTAATTAACCTTAAATTATAAAATCTAGGGTATAAAAAATTGATTAAGGTTTATACCTTGAGTATTAGAGAGAAACAAAAGCCTAGAGAGGAGGAGGAGAGAGCTTTTATGATGTTGGAGAGGGTAGAGGCGACAAACCGTGTGGTGGCTGGCGACTTTGGGAAATGGAGGTAGGATTTGGAGTTTTTTTTGAGTGAGAAAACGAAATGGGGGAAGGAGGAAGCAGATCGATGAATTTCTACTCGACTAGCCAACGGCTAGCAACGGCCGCCAACGACTTTAAAATCAATGGCGTCCAACGACTTCCAATGTTTTATTTTTTAATAATGTAAAGAAAATTCCAGAAATAAGCTATCGTCGGAAGCCATTTCCAGCTGTTGTTGGCGGCCGTTGCCAGCTTCCGTTGTTATATACTATGTGTCTTGTAGTCATGGTTTTTTGCATCATTATTTGAAAGCTGATGTCAAAGCTTTGCTATAGCCATGCAAAATCCCCACTATCTTCGATATATATGCTATTTTAATTTAATGCAAATGGTAGATCGGTTTTTAAGCGCTGATGTTTTTTAGTATATCCACTGAATAAAATCATTATAGCATCCGTTTTGGAAGTATTAATTTGTATATTCATTAGATCTATAAGCTCTCATACAAGTACTTAGATATAGAATGTAGTCTTGGATATAATATATATGTATGCTTGATTATCCATTAATAAAACAACATAAACACTTATTATGTAAATTGTAGACGTGGTTTGTGAAAAGGACTTTGTTATGCTTCCTATGAGCCCAGGCCGAACCAATATAGTAATATATATATATATATATATATATATATATATATATATGTTACCTAGTCACTTAACTGAAGAATTTGTCAAAAAAATAGAATATGTTCACTGATAGCTTATTCTCATAGCCAACAATTTAATTAACATCATATAAGAAAATATACTGTGAAAGCAAAAGGGAATTAAAGAAGGAAAGTCACCAGTCTTAGAGAAGCTCCAAATTGTCTGAACTATAAAGTTGCTATGTTAATGAGATAAAGTGGAAAGCACTTGGCCTTGATGCTGTCTGAGGCTGTATGTACTTCCATGTGGCACACGTGGTGCACGAGACGAACGGTAGGATCGTTCCTACCGTCAAAAGCTTCCAACACAGGCAGTTTGAAGTCCGATGGATTCTGAGAGTTTCCGATATCTTGAGTGAAGGGGTTGTGAGTAACACATTCAAGTCGCCGTGGGCATAGCGTCGAATGACATCGGCGACTTGGCTTTTGCTTCCCATGTCAATAAATTGATTTAAGTTATGCAGATTGTTGCTGGTGCCCCAACGTTAAGTCCAATGTTAGCGAAAGGTCAAGCGCCAAGATAAATATCTTGCTCAATCCTAGCCTGAGGTGCCTCGGCATGCACGAATCCAAGATTGGGAACTATGTGAGTTCCTGTTTCCAAAGCTGCGAGCACTATCTCTTGAGTGGCATTCCCAAGGCTTGATTCAAAGATTTGATTTGCGACAGCCTGAGCTGAGCCTTGAATGGAATTGGGGGTGTTTCCCCCGAACCTAGCTGATCCAATACTTGTTTGTGTATTGGTGTTGACACGGGGTTGTTCTTCAGGAATTTCCCCCAAGTCCCGAGCTAATCCTTGTGGAGCACTAGTTGTTCTGATAAGATTTTCTTGGCCCGACTGCCTCATAAATCCTTTGAGTCGAGCGACAAGAGTGGTCATGGTGGCCTCTTGGTGACGGAAATGTTCTTCTTGCTATTTGAAGCGAGCAGTAAGTTTATTGGCTAAGTCCTTGACGACTTCGTCGATGTCGTCTCTGGTGACAAAGTTAGATGGGTGTCCGTCGAGGAGAGTTTTTGCTCCTACTCTACACCTGCTCCTTCCGAGCGAGTTATATGTTTCCCTTAACCATGGCGGGAAGCAAGTGAAGTTTGTTTCTAAAAGAAAGTTGAAGTTGAATTCTAAAATCCAAAGACCGAAGTCGAGAGCTGAGGTTGAGAACTAAAGCAGAAAACTAAAGTCGAGAACAGAGACTGAAATTGAAACCCACCTTTTCAGCCGCTTCAAGTCGGTAATTAAACCGACATAAACCACTCGAAACAATAGATTATTGCTTAGTTTACAGGGTTTAAACAGAATCAAACACATGAATCACAAAATAAATAAACTACAATATCTCATAGCAGAATACTTTTATATAAAATATCAGAGTTTACAAAATTTTACAGCGAAATTTAACTACATACATCTTTAAGATAAAATAAATTTTACAGAATTTTCGATCCAGAGCGCGCGCATCTTCCTGAGTCACTAACTTCAATAGCTGAAAATCTAATCTATAATACTCGGTCTGATCCTGATCGTCCAATGTAAAACACAAAACACTCGAGTCAAGATTAACTTTATTCAAGTAAATCAACTTCCATAAAATACTAAATATAATAGTTAATCCTAACATGAATACGAAGTTACTACATTCGAATATATGTTCAAATGGCCCAAATAGTCGCGATGCGCATAATTATGGTCTTTACATGCGCTAGAGAGTCCAAGCAAAGAAAACCATATATACAAGTTTACTATAAGGCCAATATGTGTTCAGGCTTAATCAAGACAAAGGACAGGTTCAATTTTTTCCCCTTTATATTCATATGAAACAAGACAGAATACAAATCTAAATATATCACATGTAATCAGGGTTACACAACAAGGCTTGGACTTGCCTCAGGTAATCAGGGAATTAAAATGTTAACATATGGCAGGTCACCTGTATATGGCAAGGCATGGAAACAAATGCGAAGAAAATAACTCACAGTAAATGATGTATTAAACCTCACATGCTAATCATGGAAGTTGCAAGATGCTAATAGCAAGCAAGGGAAAGTTAAAAAAATGCTTTATATTTTGTAAATTACATTTTTATAACAATGTTATTATTTTGTAAATTCACATTTTAAACAATGCTTTATATTTTAAAGACAATACTATTTTATATTTAAAAACAATACTATTTTATATTTTAAAAACAATGTTTTCAAAAAAATAGCTTTAAAACAAAGTTATTTAAATTAATTACTTAATAAAAATAAATAAACAAGCTTACTGTTATCTTCTTCAAGGTTCACGCAGGAACCCAAATCATCGTGCCCTAGGGCTTTAGCTCGTAGGTGGGAGGCGGAGCTTGATTTAATGGTGGAGGTGGGCTCCTGGCAGTTCAGGCGGAGCTCAGACGGTGCAGCACTAGGTTGAGTTGACTGAGGTGGAGAGGCAGATCCAATGGAGGAGGCCGCGGGTGCTGGGTCTTTGATCAAAGGGGCGATCGATGTCATGAGGTGGAGCGAAAAGGGGAGGTGGCAGATGTAGAAGGGGAGGAGGGGCGGCGAACTAAGGCGGTGGCGATGGCGTCACCATTTTCGATTTGGGGAGGATCGGGTTTTTTCCAGATCGAAGGAAATGAATATGCGGAGGGGGGTTTAAGTGAAAAGTTGTATTATTATTTATTTTTATTTTAATTAATTCTCCAAAAAGTTGACTTTATATTTGAACTCCAAACGAAACCCAACGAATGTCACCCCTATCTAATTACCCCTATTCCGAACACAACAAGATATGTCCCGTAAGCCAATTCGACGGTTTCGATCAGTTTTTCTTTAATTAAAATATAAATCAATATATATTGAATTTGAACGTACATTTTAATTTACCGGAACCACATACTGACTCCAAAAATTCTAGAAAAAATTATTTCTAGCTTTGTTTTGACGATAAGGTCCTAACAAAATTAGTTTCGTCGAATTTGTAGACAGTTTGAAAAATGGCTATTTTCTGGTCGATCCAATTTAACTGAAATTGACAAAACACGTTTTAATTTGCCACGCTCACATATTAATTACAAAAATTATGAAATTTGGAATCTAGCAATAATTTGACATTCCGGACCCGACAAAAGTGGTCTCGTCAAAAACGGAAGTCGTTTGCAAAATGGCTATTTTTGAGGGCTTTATATATATTTAAAATATATAATAATTCTATAGCAACTATTTTAAATTTTAAACTGGACATAACTTTAAATTTATATCATGAAATCTCAATTTTTCACATTCATTAGAAAGATATGTTTAAACAGAATCAAATATTCCTGGTTTCGTCCGATTCTGATTTAAAATGAATTCTATACATTTAATTGAAATTTAAATTCGAATTTTCAAATTACCGCGCTATTTCGAGTTCGTTTTATAATTAAAATAAATTTATACTTTCCAACTTCGATTAAAATAAATTTTTAGTCATTATTATTTAAAATAAATCATTTTAAATATTCAAAATCCATTAAAATAGCTAAAATAAAAAATTTAAATTGGTTCTGAAAATTCGGGTTGTTACAATCTCCCCCACTTAAAATCTTTTCATCCTTGAAAAGGAACGGAGCTGAAAGTTGTTTGACTAACCAACTCAACTTTCATTCTGGCTTTCATTCTTCAACTTTTCAGTTTCTAAGAAATTCTAATTTTTCAAAAATTTGGCAACACCCTAAATTTTCGAAAAATTTCGCTATAACCTCCTTTATACTGGGAGACCTTTAAAACCGCAACTAGCCTCACAGGGCCCTCACCAATCCAAAAGAAAAAGAAAAATCCAATCGGTTCATAAAATCATCAAAACCCAAGTAAATGGTAAACATGTATCTATTTGTGGAGCATACAATTTTATTCCTCTTCTTAGCTTCCTTGCTATGACCTGTTCACACAAATATATGTACATGCATGCAATTTCAAACAATTTACAATGTAGTTCAATATTTGATTCAATTTTGCTTAATTCAGCTTTCATTTTCCTATTGGTTTCAATAATTTTATTAGTTAAACTAATAATCAAACAACACAACCAGTAATCAGTTAGTTGGTTAAATTTTCAAATATATAACTTTATACATATTCAAAAATCACATTTTTAGTGTCGAATCACAACAATAAACCCTATCTAGTTTTGGTTCTCACACTAGTCAATTAGAAATATATAGACATCCCACTTTCGAAACTCGAACGTAAATTCTAATGATGTAGATACAATCATCAGAATCCTCTTCGAGCGAATAAAGTGTGATTCTATATCTATCCAGTATATTTGAGGCTTCGAATACACGTTAATTACGCGTATATTCAAAATCTTCATATACTTGATTGTCCAAATTCAAATCAAATAAAATACTCAAATGCGAATAATAAGGTTTAAATTTTCAAAACAAAAATCGTTTTCATTTTTATTTTAAAAATAACACTCTTCACACTCGTTCTAGGATACTACTGATCCTATCTCTAACAAGTCATTCTTATTGGATATTACAAATCCAATCTCTGATGAATTCTTCCGTTTGGTTCTAATGTGCCTTGTTCCCGAGCTCTGTAAACCAAAGCTCTGATATCACAAATGAAATGACCCAAACTTGCCCTTACGGGAAAGCCCGGATTGAGTTGAGAACACGACAAATCAAAACACAATCGCCAGAACATTTCATTGTTTTTACAACAATTTACATCAGAGTACAAGAATATAACAGAGTATGAATTAATATTACACATTGGAAAATATCAGAGATTTAAATTACATTAGCAGAGGAAAAATAATGCATAATGCAACTGAAAGAAATACGCGGATACAGAGGTTTCCCAATATAGCTCCAGCTGTAAATCCAGGAACCTATGAAAATAATATCTGCAAAACCAAAACTACTAGCTGCCCGTGTGGAAAATATGGGCACCTAGAGTTTAGGTTAAAAGAATAAACTCCAGGTCAGTCATGAGACTAGTGTGAGAACTAAAACAATTATTTGAAACTTTACTTTAAAATTTGGTAAATCAAAGGACCACGCCGTATAACACGGAAGGGGACTACCCCCAAGAATACTAGTGCATAAAACAGTTTATAAGCAGCGCAATGTTTTTTTGGGAAAATGAAGCTATTATAAGACTCAGGTCCCATCACACAATGCAACGCAAGCCGAAGGATAGAGTTTTCCCTTATAATAGCCAAACATGCTTGGTACGTTTAAAACAAATCATTTGATACTATTATAAGTGCATAGTGTATAAAAAAACTTCAAATATAAATGTATCAATCATACACTGCATGGGTACCATATATCGTGTCGCCATACTAGGTTCTACAATCAAATCCGAAATGTCACGTATTGGAAATTGGATTTCCTTCATGAGTCAAGGCAAGGGATGTACTCCTCGCCGGCTTCGAGACACTCTAGCAAAGGCCTTAGTTTCCCCGCAGTGAACCCTTGGATCCTCCGAGGCTGGTCCACACTTACGTTAGTTGACTAGTATTCCTGAACACACGTTTCCTGGTCCTATAGTCACTATCCATCGGCTCTGTAGTAATCGATATATCTGAGGCACCTCGCAATCCATCATCCACATAGGTAAAAATATAGTAAATGTCTCGGCTCCATACCATGACACCACCCATAGCTAGAAGGAAACATCGTGCACTCCTTGGGTCCCTTATTCCGTTTTTGACTCATACCGAGGTGTGAGGCTCGCGAATTAACGCTATACACAAAGCTATGATATTTAAAGCCGTTCTTTGATCATCAACCACAAGATTTTGCATTTCAACAGAAGCCTTGATCATTTGCGTCTCAGCATGCCACACTGACAATTCACGCCATGCGACTAATGTTTATCGGTATATAACATCTAAGCTCGTATGTCTTAGAGAAGGGTGTTAAGCAAGAGAATAAATTCTCTGCGACAAAACAGATTGATATTTAATAGAGATCAATCAACACAGAATAAAATTCAATGTCCTACACACATCCATTTACAAGTTCGTTCTGGATCTGAACGAAACCGGAGGCACCTTATTCCTCATCCCATATATCCAATACAGAAAAGAGAGGTCCTGGCATATCCGGCCGATCTCCAAGTACGTCTGGACGATCACCACTTATTACCTTGTCTTCGGTGTACATCCCAATCAAGACATCAGTAATCATCCAAACGATGTGAAGAACTCCGGTCTTCAACCACCATCTTCATCGTCGCCTTATCGTCGAATCAATTATTCAGAATGGGTATAAACCCAGCCTTTCCGAATAATTCACGTATCTTATAACCAGGTGCTTTAAAAAATACAACATATGCCTCATTCCAATTCTGAATATTCTTTTATTCAAATATTCATATTCTTTGGGAAAGGTTCCCATTAATTTTATCAAATACAAATTCTTTTAAATTTATACTTTAATCTTCCTTTGGATATCAATTCTAAACCGAGTTAAGGTGTATCAACTAGTTGGGATTAGCGAACCTTACCGAAGTAATCATTTGTTTAATTTCCCAATCCCAACCTATTCATCCCATGGAGCAAAACTGGTAATGCTCCGTATCTAAAACTACGGTGTTATCGGTAAATTAAATTATCATTTCACGTTCAAATCTAATTAAAGATTTAACTATCGCCTGGAGTAAAACTGGTGGTACTCCATTCTCGATCATTTCACAAATTTGATAATTTAAATTATCACATTCTCATTTCAATCTAATTAAAGATTCATTAAAACTCCACTTATTTTTAATCTTCTAACAATCATTGTTAATGATTATTTAACTTTGGGAAATCAAACATGCCGCATCGACAATCTACACCGTACCATTGATTTCTGCTGATATATATAACCTCTAAGCTCGTACGTCTTAGAGAAGGGTATTAAGCAAGAGAATAAATTCTCCACGACCAAACAGATATACATTTAACAGAGATCAACAATACAGTTCGAAATACAATGTTAGACATATAATCCTGTCTATAACTGGGTTAAAGAACCAATGGCATTTAAAACACAGTTCACGTTAAACCCAAAATCACATTCCATTAATTATGAATCTTCACGGAAAAACAGATCAATATATATAATAGATATCAATTTCCGTATCCGACTAATAATATAAATGGAATAACGAAAAAGCCTTTTAAATTCCATATATATTAGCAGTCTCCCTCCACAGAAGCTCACTTCGATTATTACCAAATCGAATTCCATTCAATCCCAATTTATTTTTTTTTAAATTGGAAAATTTGCTTTGGAAAATTCCATTAAATCTTAGAATAAAGATTTATAAATTCCAAATCTTGACTTCACTGTTAATTGGGTTAAAGAACAAGTGTTATTTAAAACATCGTTCATGAAAAACCCAAAAATCCAATTCTTAATTCAATTCCAATTAAATATTAATTAATTGGTAAACTTCTCTAAATCTTAATTAATGGATTTATCTTTTCTCAACTGGGTTTAAGAACAATGTTATTTAATACACAGTTCATGACAAACCCAAAATCCAATTTAATATTAAATACAAGACTCTGAATAGAAATTATATCGGCTTATATTCAACATCAAATTCTGAAACTAACGGATATCGTATTTGGAATAACGATATCTGTATCTTCCAAATTCCCATAACAATATCCGTATAACCACGGAATCCAATATCGAAATATTCCAAAGATTATTTCTATTCCAATCCATTCCAATTTATTCATTAGAAAATTCTAGTTATTTTTAAAACCATTTCAAATCCAATTTACTTCTTTAAAAATATTGGATTATTGTTCTAGTTAATAACTAGTTCATTTTGATAAAAATATATTTTTACCTTTACAAATGTGGAATTTTTCATCCAAATTCTTTCCAAATCATTTATTATGATTTTACACAAATTATTAATATTTTTAATAATATTAATGCCCTTTCAGTCGATTTCCATAAACGGTCATCGAACAGCATTTACAACGACCATTTCTGAATTGTATGTGGACATAATTCCAAATCCAACCATTAGATTTCAAATATCTTATATTCTTTGGAAAGCTCTTTTCGATACGAACCCAATGGTTCCAGTTTTAGTAGAATCCAATGGTCCGATCTCCCATAAAGTCAATTCGAAGTCAATGGTCGAAATTCGCGAACGGTCGCGGCGCGACGCGATCTATTCAGGCCATTAATATATATAATATATATATTATATATATTTCGTTGATTTCCATTTAAAACATGTTTTATAAATCGTTTATAAATTCGTTTTAAAACAATTCTAACTTCTTTTTCAGTTTTAAATCAAAATTGAATACTCTTTATCATTATAATATATAAATGATAATATTTTCAAAATATCTATTTTGAAATCATTTCCTTTTCGATATTCATTATAAAAATGAATAAAATCGATATAAATATCGTTTGCGTCAAAATGGCGCAAATCTAATCAACAAGGCTTCACATTTTAATCCTTTACAGAATATTATTTTAAAATATTCGTTATTTTAAAATTTCGTTATTTCTGAGTTGGAATCAGACACAGTCAATTACCATATAATGTTATTTATATGGATTTCATACACATGTACACAACAATATTTATACACAGTCAAGCATCATCCAGAGTGCACTACTCAACTGCATAAGCATCAAATATAAATAATTAACGCTTACAACAGTCTGTCAACCAATCAATTGACATACAACTAAACAATTGGGATTAGTGTACACCAAATATCATCCCAATACCCGTGTGGGGTTTCAACCAACAAATACCGAATATTATTTGGCAGTTGGGCGATGTGTAAAATTATCGACCCAATCGTTATCACAAAAATAGGCGAGCATGAACTAGTCGTCCGACTTGTAAATGGATGTGTAAACTTATTTTTAACTATCCAATAATTATTTTATTTATCGCAGTTATAAGCTAAAAATAATATTTTCAACTAATTAAATTTTTCTAACACTTTTTAGAAAATTTCGGCAGCATAACGGCACGATACTAGAACCGGAATAAGGTCTAGCCTTATCCCTCGCCTAATACTGGCTCGCACCATACACAAACCAATTTCAATCCAATTCACAACCAAATCAAATCAAAACAAATAAATCAATAAATATCCACATTTCCACAAGACAATCCAAACAGCCAACCATGGTTTGTACAATAAAATAGTGTCGGGGGCTTCTAAGTCCCGTCTGCATCCTAGTATATTTTTATCGGTAAAATAAATAGAGTGAGAAGGTGTTCTCACCTTGGGTTCCACTCCGTCAGTCTTTATTGGACGATGGTGGATTCTATTTTGCTTCCAGTCGGTTCCATCGCAATTTGTTTCACGCGGTTTATGTTAAAAATCACATTTTTAAAAATGATTTTTATAAATAAAAATCACATTTTTAATATGATGCTATTTTAATTTAAAAATCAAATTTTTATCATAATGCTATATAAATGAAAATCATATTTTTATAATACTATATATATATATATATTAAAAATCATATTTTTAACACAACGATATTTTTAAAACAATGTATGTAATTTAAAAATCATATTTTTATAACAAAGGTATTTATATAAAAATCATATTTTTATTTTAATGTTATCTTTATAAAAATCACATTTTTACTTAAGCTATTTCTTTTAAAATTACATTTTTATTTAAGTTATTTCTTTATAAAAATTACATTTTTATAACAATGCTATTATTTTGTAAATTCATATTTTAAACAATGCTTTATATTTTAAAAACAATACTATTTTATATTTAAAAAACAATACTATTTTATATTTTATAAACAATGTTTCCAAAAAAAATTACAGCTTTAAAACAAAGTTATTTAAACTAATTACTTAATAAAAAATAAACAAGCTTACTGTTATCTTCTTCAAGGTTCACGTAGGAACGCAAATCATCATGCCCAAGCGATTCAGCTCGCAGGTAGGAGGCGGAGCTTGATTTAAGGGTGGAGGCGGGCTCCTGGCAGTTCAGGCGGAGTTCAGACGGTGCAGCGCTGGGTGGAGTCGACTGCGGTGGAGAAGCGGATCCAATGGAGGAGTCTGTGGGTGCTGGGTCTTCGATCGAAGGGGCGATCGATGTCGCGAGGTGGAGCGAAAGGGGGAGGTGGCGGTCGATGGAGAAGGGGAGGAGGGGCGGCGAACTAAGGCGGTGGTGATGGCATCGCCATTTTCGATTTGGGGAGGATCGGGTTTTTTTGCTGATCGAAGGAAATGAAAATGGGGAGGGGAGTTTAAGTGAAAAGTTTTATTATTATTTATTTTTATTTTATTTAATTCTCCAAAAAGTTGACTTTACATTTGAACTCCTAACAAAACTCAACGACTATCGCCTCTAGCTAAATAACCCCATTCCTGACATAATGGGATATGTCCCATAAGCAAATTCGACTGTTTCGATCAATTTTTCTTTAAATTAAAATATAAATCAATATATATTGAATTTGAACATACATTTTAATTTACCGGACCACATACTAACTCCAAAAATTCCATAAAAATTACTTTTAGCTTTGTTTTGACGATACGGTCCTAACAAAACTAATTTCATCGAATTTGGAGACCGTTTGAAAAATGGTCATTTTCTGGTCGATCAAATTCAATTGAAATTGACAAAACACGTTTTAATTTGCAATGCTCACATATTTGTAACGTCTCGTATTTTTACAGTATAATAATTAATTTATTTAATTATTTAAATAATGGTTTGGTAATTTAAAATGACCAGAATTAAATAATATTGAATATTTAATTAACATAAATAATAGAATAATATGTTTAATTTCCGGAAATGTCGGAAATAGTGGAATTCACAATATTGTGTGAATTGGATCATTTATAATATATAATTCAGTTTAGAGTTGAATTATGTTAACGAATATATTATATAAATGATAGTTGAACGTATAATTATATTATAATCGAGCTCGAAATGGCGCGGCAGTTCGTAATTTGGCGATTCGAACTTTAAACAAATATACAGAATCCATTTTAAATCGGATTTCTGTGAAACAAGAAACGTTCGGAGCTGGTGAACTATATTTTTCTAATGGAAGAGAAAAATCGGGATTTCGTCGTGTAGATTTTGATTTATGATCAAATCAAATTTTCAAATAGTCGCTATGGAACCGTTTATAAACCATAACGATATATTTAATTTTAATTAAATATTGGTTTCGAATTTCGATAGGATCTATGAGACGTAGGTATAATTTAATTTTTAGAATTTTTCTATAATTTTTATTTTGGAAAATAAACACTTTTTATTTTGAAGTATTTTGCACCCTAAATCAGCATTTTTGGGTTTCACAAAATGAGTAAACCAATCTATATTATTATATTTTTTGGATCGTGGGACATTGCTCGTCTCACTGGTATTTTTATTTTTGTCGATATTTGTCTGTATATGGACGAAGTTCTATGTGATGGGGTATCGGGATTCTATAAACTTTAACAAACGCAAGCACGTTCCTATGTCTTCCTTTCTATTTTTATTGTTCTCTCACGTCCTCTCTTGGTCAAATCCGTAGTCTTGTTTTCTGCAACCGTCATTTCTTCGATGCTAAGGAAGTAAACTAGGTGTGTATATTATATTGTTTTCATTGCTAAGGAAGACCGCCCGTATATATATACATATGCTTCCACAACAAATAACCTTTCGAGATACAACCATTTAACACTTACTGTTTCTCTTTTTCTTTCTCCCACGCAAGGGACAACGGAGGCGTTCCGCTCAGCAAACAAAAACACCAAAACCCAAGTATTGAAAAACGAGATGGTTAAAATGCGAATAAAAATCAATCTATCCTCCAAATAAAATCCAGGTTATATATACTTGAAACTCTACCCAGATCCGCTTCAACTTCCTACCAAGTTGTAGGACTCGAACGAAATTTCACAGATCCAATATTTTCAGTGCCAGATAGGGTTTTAGATTGTCGGAGTTTAGGCAACAAATGGGTGCTCTGGTTGTTGGCGTGGGTTTCACCAAGGCGAAGCAACACGCTGGATTTTTTTTTGGGAAAAATCCATGACATTTTTGTTCGATATTTCCCCTGTAACTGTGCTTCGATGGACTGGGACACGATTTACGGGGGCGTTCGAATTTCTTAAAGTAGGTATGGCGGAAGAGGGTTGTTGCGCTGAAATGGAGTGGTCAGGAAGTACTGGAAGCTTGCATAGAGGAAATGATGACATGCGCATACAGTTTAAAACAGAAAGGAAGGAGATCAAAATTTCTTGTTTGCCTCAGTAAAGTAAAGCTGACGTGGAGGAGATAAATACTATTTGGAAGAGGGTACGTGGTACATGGAGGGTGAAACACCCCACCTCCGCTAGGGTCACTCTCAAAGGGAATGCCCTAATTTTGGTGGAGGTTTATAAGTATAAGTCACAGATACACAAGACAGATATAAATACACATATTTTTGAACAGCGGAAACAACAACAATTTTTATTCCAACAAAATACGTGTTACACCAACCAAGTCATAATTTGTCTTACAATACTTCCAAAAACATATCATCTTTATAACTGTCTTGATTACATTATTTAAAGAAGCATAAAAACATAAATAAACTGCATAAGTCCCATAATTGCTGTCCAAAGCCATAGTCCAAAACGAAAAAGATCCAAGCAATACATTCTTTCTCTTCAAGCTGGATGTGGAAACTGGTCAAGCTGCGGTATTCCCTCCCTGTGGACCTAGGGGGGGGGAACTAAAGAAAAGAAGACGAAAGAAAAGTAGAGTCAGACATAAAGCATGAGTAAGTCCAGGACTATTCAGTCTATGAATAAAGAACTGGGCATGATAAGTATAAACTGGAAATGGGAAAAGTACTATAAACAAGTTAAATTGTCTAGAGTCGAATATACTTATCGTACCCCATATTAATCTCTGCATCCATATAAACTAGTTCCCAACAGGCACCCCATAATCAGGGTGAAGTGATTGTTTCTAATGATCGACTCCTACTCGCATAGTTACATGTGTCTTACGGCCCCCGATGTTGTAGTTACCTATGCTGGTCCCACCATGGGGTGTATCAAGTCCCATGGTGGCGGCCCGACACAATCCTAGAATGCACAGGTATGCTACTGGTGCCCAGTGCCTTATTTTTCTGCGCCGGAGTGTGTGCACGCCCGCACTCCGTTAGAACCTACACCGCTGCACCACCGCCGTCGTTTTGACCTCTTACAGTCAGCCCAGTAATCGTGCCCCACCCTGCCTAGTTCAGGGTATCCTGATACACCTTGTAGGGTTACTGCTGAAAAGGGTCCCCCGCTACTAGGTTTTCTATTTCTAGCCAACATGCTACGTTGGTTAAGTGTTTTGTAAACCTAACCCCCAATCAGTCTGTATAGTTTAGCATGTTCCATTTGATTAAGTATTAATTCAATTTACTTAATCCTATCAATCCTGACTCAGCCTTAATTGTCTTATTAAAGCCTCGACCTCTCACATTAGACATGTATTGTTGTGGCTGCCTGTTGCCGGTTGGGTCCGGGCAGTCTTACGCCACAACTCAGTCTAACCTCGGGTCCTTATTGGGCTCCGTGTTTAACCACCCACATTGGATAGGTATTGTTGTGACTACTGGACAGCCGGGCGGTTCCGGGAAGGTTTACATCACAACTCAATCCAACCTCGGGTTAAACACATCGTATTTTCTAAATTTACATATTTTGTCTCTTTTCTTTTTATATGTAAATATTTGCGGACCATTATTCAAATTCATCTTTATTGGGTAAAATTAATTTATACCACTTAATTGTTTTTCAAGGTTGTTGGCATGTGTCAAACATGCCAACACATATGTTCTATATTTTAACCCAAACGTCAGTATCCCCGTTTTACACGTTCGCTACAATATAAGATATGTTGGGTTTAACATTTAAACCCAACTTAGCCATATGAAAAAGGGGAGGCTTATAACATGGTGTTTATAAGGTAACATAAAAAGGGGAGTGTGAACGCATGAACTTGCAACATAACGATCTAATTAACATGAATTAGGCACATGTGAACTTGCATTGTAATAGCATATAATCATGGCATAAACATACTTAAACATGAATCATTCTATTCATATAATCATGGCATAAACATACCTAAACATGAACCATTCTATTCATATAATCATGGCATAAACATACCTAAACATGAACCATTCTATTCATATAATCATGGCATAAACATACCTAAACATGAAATCATGGTTTTTAATATATTCATGTAAACTTGCAATTGGAATGTAAATCTAAATTAATTATGTTTCACAAATATCACCATATGATTTTGATAACAACTTAGGCCTAAAACATGTTTTCAACTGGGCATAACACCAAACATAGTTTAGTCATGTTCATAAAGATGCTTTCTTTTGTCTTTAACACAAAAGTATGGTTTTATACTTAAATCACGATGCCAATTCCAACATAAATTCATATAAACCATAGTACTTAGTTGAATCCAATTACATACTAAAAGTAATCATAAAAGTATGTACATCACACTGGCATAATAGTGAATCATATACTTGCATGAATCCCAAATAAGCTACCACAACATATGGTTGTTAACATGAATCATATACTTGCGAATATCCAATAGGCCTAACATCGTTATACCACAATATCCCAAATTGATTCAGAATTAGAATCATAGCAACATACAATCATGAATTAAATTAAGTACAATTCCATTTCTCATTTTACATAAATCGAAACTCAATTGTTCATTCACATCGGAATAGCACTCTACTTACAACGTATGACGAATCTTCAATTCAGGAATCTGAATTCTGAATTTGGAGATGTTATCCTTTGTTGTAGGCGTTGTTTTGATTTTAATTGACGTTGCTTTAAGCTTTCGAATTGTCTCCTAATTGTCTCTCAATTTCTGACGGCTATTCCTAGTATTTCCTCAGCAGCATGATGGTCTCATCTCCATTTTTGTTTGTATGAATTAGGGTGAGTCTTAGGTCCTTTTTATAGAGTTTGTGAATTGATTAGGACCGTTGATGGAGCTTGGATTAATATTAGCCGTTCATTTGAAGGAGAGACCAATCAGGAGCTGACACCTAGCCCTAGTGACAAGGCAAGGCTCAGAAAATCGACTAAGCACAGACCAGGCCAGCCAGGGGGGCAGGGTTCGACCTGGCTCAGGGGCCAGGTCGACCCCCTAGTCGACCCCCGGGTCGACTATGTAGTCGACCTGGGTGCCCCAGGTCGACTACCCAGTCGACCTGGATAGCCCAGGTCGACTACCCTGTCGACCTGGGTGTCTTGGGCGAGAAAATTCCCGCCCTGGCCAATCCAGCCCGATTTTTGAAATTTAAATTTGTTTTCTAAGCTGTTTTGGTCTGTTTGAATTTTAAACTGAATTCTGAAACTTCCAGAGGCCATATCTCCCTCATACGGAGTCCGTTTTACGCAAACTCGGACTCTATTTCAAGCAGAATTCCGAGACGAACGCAATGGCGTATCCCATTTCCCTTAATTCTTTGATTTGAAATTAATTATACTTTATTTTGTGAATTTCACTGTTATAGAATACACGGGGTGTTACATTCTCCCCCACTTAAAAGGATTTCGTCCCCGAAATCTCCAAGTTCAGGAAGAATGTATGTCCTAACATCCAAACATCCATCTACTCATCCATCAAACACGAGCATCCATTGTCCTTAAAAGACTTCTAATGCTTCCTGACCATATGCGAAGTGTGTGTACATGTACTTATCTAATGCAAAATCAGTCGGTCTACTGATTCAGTTTACCTCCTTAATGCAAATTATGTAAGTGCCATGAATCCATTATGTATGCAAATTCTCCTATTCATGATTCTACATGAGTGCACAATCATTCATATAAATGAAACATCCATATGACAACACATTAAACTTCAACCATATACGAATATAAATACATTTATGCATATGCAATATGAAGTGACTGAGCCGATCTAAAACCTAGATTGTGTGTGTATATGCAACCACGAGCAACCACTAGCAATCACTTGCAACCACTTGCAACCATTATCCATAACATGTTTCAATTACATGTTTTCATCCAAAGAGTTTCTACCTAAAAGATAAGGTCGAGGAGATATACCTAAAAAGATAGATAGAAGCGCAACTTAAAGAAAAAGGAAAGATCAAAGATGTACCCTCGAAAAGAAAAGGGTAGGTTGCACGTATTCTAGCTTCAGTTTCCCAAGTTGCGTCTCCCTCGGCGTCGCTCCACTGAACTTTGACGAGCTTGACTTCGCGGTTGCGTAGCTTTTTCACTTCCGTTCCTAATATGCGGGTTGGTACTTTCCTCACGGTTGCTTCGCGTTCCACTTCAGCTTCTTCTAGAATATTTGGCTCTACCACTTCAGCAGATTCATGTAGACATTTTCGAAGGTGCGAAACATGGAAAACATTGTGAACTCCGGCCAGCTTTTCGGGTAGCTCTAATCTATAGGCCATTTTCCCAATTTTTTCAATAATAGGAAACGGCCCTACGAACCTTGGTGCTAGCTTTCCTGTGGTTCCAAAACGAACAACATTCCTTAGTGGAGATACCTTAAGAAAAACTCTGTCCCCAACCTCAAATTCAAGGTCGGTCCTCCTCTTATCGGCATAGGATTTTTGTCTGTCTTGGGCTGTCTTCATTCTTCTCCGTATTAAGTCTACTTTTTCTGAAGTCTCTCGGATCATATCTGGTCCAAGTATGAGCTTGTCAGTAGACTCCCACCAACAAGTGGGCGATCGGCACAGTCTTCCATATAAGGCTTCGAAGGGCGCCATTCCGATGGTTGCTTGGTAGCAGTTGTTGTAGGAAAATTCCACCAAAGGAAGATGGTCTTCCCACGTTCCTCCGAAGTCAAGGACGCACAGTCTTAAAAGGTCCTCCAAAACTCTGTTCACTCTTTCTGTCTGGCCGTCAGTTTGGGGATGATAGGCTGTGCTTAAGCATAACTGTGTGCCTACCGCTTCTTGCAGACTCCGCCAAAACTCACTTGTGAAGATAGGGTCTCGGTCACTAACAATGCTGGATGGTATTCCATGGAGTCGAACAATTTCCTTGAGATAAAGAGATGCTAGGGATGAGGCAGTTCTTTTACTTCTGACAGGTAAAAAGTGGGCGCTTTTAGTAAGCCTATCCACTATTACCCAAATGCTAGTGTTGCCTCTTCTAGACCTAGGCAGCCCATCAATGAAGTCCATTGAGATGCTATCCCACTTCCACTGCGGGACCTCTAGAGGATGGAGCAGACCGCCAGGCTTTTTCTGTTCCGCCTTAACATGTTGGCGCACCATACACTTAGAAACGAAATCTGCCACGTCCTTCTTCATGCTGTTCCAAAAGAAAGTTCTCTTTATGTCCTTGTACATTTTATCCCCGCCTGGGTGTGTCTTCATCTTGGAGTGATGTGCTTCCTCGAGAACCTTCTTTACTAAATCCCTTGTCTGTGGGACGCATAGTCTTCCATCTCGCCTTAGCCAACCCTTATCGTCGATGGAGTATCTGTTGAGGTGACTTGAAGTCTCACCCCTAATTAGCCTATCAATCGTTTCCACAAGCTGAGGGTCTTCGCGTTGTGCTGTCCCTATTGAGTCCACTAAAGTCGGGCGTACTTCGAGAGATGCTAGCAAGCCCGGTACAAAATCGGAGGAGGGCCTAAAGTCAAAGCTGGCTATAAACTCTAGGCTTTGTCTTTCAACAAACAGCGGGCTTAGGGTCAGTTTCTTTTGGCTCAACGCGTCTGCCACTACGTTGTCTTTGCCCGGAGTGTAGGAGATCTCGAAATCGTACGAGGCAAGAAACTCCATCCACCTATGTTGCCTCAAGTTAAGATCCTTCTGCGAGAAAAGATATTTGAACGATTTATGGTCAGTGTAAAGTTCGAACTTCTCACCTAGGAGATAGTGTCGCCAAGACTTGAGTGCAAAGACGATGGCGGCTAACTCAAGATCATGGGTCGGGTAGTTCTTTTCGTACACTTTCAACTGCCTTCCACCATATGCTACTACCCTTCCTTCTTGCATTAAGACAGCGCCTAGCCCTGTCCTACATGCATCTGTATAAACTGTGAACATCTTGCTTTCATTTGGCAACATCAAAACTGGGGCTGTTGTAAGAGCCCTTTTCAGTCGTTGGAAAGCAAACTCGCAATCCAAGTCCCAATTGAACACTAGATTCTTCTTGTTCAGCTTTGTGAGCGGAGCTGAAATCTTTGCAAAGTCTCTGATGAATTTCCGATAGAAGCCTGCTAGCCCGAGAAAGCTTCGGACTTCTGTTGCGTTCTTTGGTGTCTTCCAATCCTGTACCGCTACTACTTTAGCAGGGTCCACAGCTAACCCTTCTTTGGATACTATGTGCCCAAGGAACCTAACTTCTTCTCTCCAAAAGTGGCATTTGGAGAATTTGGCTTTTAGCTGATGGACTCGCAGAGTTTCCATGATTTCCCTTAGGTGCTGAGCATGCTCTTCTTCACTCTTTGAGAAGATCAAGATATCGTCTACGAAGACCACTACGAACTTATTGAGGAAATCTCGGAACACCCTACTCATTAGGTCCACGAAATAAGCGGGTGCGTTTGTCAAGCCGAAAGGCATGACAAGCCATTCAAAGAAGCCGTCTGGGGTTCTGAACGCTGTCTTATCGATACTATCTTCAGCCACCCTTAGCTCATGAAATCCGGTCGCTAAATCGAGTTGGGAGAAAACAGACGCCCCTACAAGCTGATCAAACAGATCGTCAATTCTGGGGAGAGGGTGCCTATTCTTTTTCGTTAGCTTGTTGAGCTCCCTATAGTCAACACATAGACGGAGTGAACCATCCGCCTTTGTAGCGAACACCACTAAAGCGCCCCATTCTGAAATGCTCCTTCTAATGAACCCCTTTTCTAGAAGCTCTTTAATCTGTTTACTGAGCTCCTTTCTTTCCCGTGGAGCCATGTGTCTAACGGGAAACACAACGGGCTTTGCATTATCCACAAGATATATGCGGAAGTCTATCTCCCGCTTCAGAGGCAAGCCCTTCACCTCTTCGAAGACATCCGGATATTCTCGGACCACTCTAACCGATTGCAAACTTTCAACAGAAGCATCTAGCGATTCAAGATAACTAAACATAACCGCGTACGAGGGATTACAAGTAATTTCCAGAGTGTTACCGAGTTGGGTCAGAAGCCTAACCACCCTTTTCTCACAATCCAGGATGGCACCATTACTGGATAGCCAATCCATGCCCAAAATCAAACCATATCCCGAAAAGCCCAAAACAAAGGCACTACATTTAAATTCTATGCTTAGAATAGAAATTTTCAATCCCACATAGATCATAGACAAATGAGCTGGGCCCCCAATTAGATTTGAAACAATTAAGGGGTCCTCTACCATTCTAGTTTCTAGGTGCAGAGATTCTACTAAAGCAGATGAGATAAAGGAGTGTGATGCGCCAAAATCAAACAAAGTGCGAACTGGGTGATCATAAAGATAAACTACACTTTCTACAGAAGTATTTATACCTCGCTGCTACAGAGGTGGCGCTTCTAGCACATGAACTTGTGCCCCTGAGGTGGATCCAGCCCTCTACCCCTGCCCTCGCTTCTTTGGGCAATCCTTAGCCAGGTGGCCTGCTTCACCGCAAGAAAAGCACCCACCATTCATCTTGGCCTTCTTTTTCCGACAATCTTTCACTAAGTGCCCCACTTTGCCACAGAAATTACACTTCCTCTTCTCTTTGTTGTCTTTCCCACCCTTCTTAAAGTCTGTCTTCTTAGGTTGTAGACCCTCTTTCTTCCCTTGAGAGCTTTCTGCCTTTGTCTCCTTCTTGCCCTTATCCTCTTCGTTCAGCAATACCATCTGCACCAACCTTTCATACGTAGCTCCCATGGGTATATGGGTCATGGCCAAACTGTGTAATGGCTCATTCAACCCCTTGACAAAGCGGAGAGCCTTCTTGTGTGGGGGTGTTGACTAGGTCCAGTCCGAACCTAGCCAGCTGATCGAACTGGTTAACATACTCTTTGACTGTCATATTCCCTTGCTTAAGAAATAAGAATTTTTCCAACTGAAGACTCCTTTCAGCTTCTGAGAGAAATTTAGCCTCAAACCTTGCCCTAAAGTCCTCCTATGTTTCCACTGGTCTTTCTGCATTAGTGACTTCCCACCAGTAGGAAGCCTCGGCTTTAAGTAGCCATACTGCCAGTTGTACCTTCTGCCTATCTTCTACCTCAAAGATGACGATTAAGTCCTCGGTTTCTTTCATCCAATTCCTGGCTACCACGAAGGACTCGGTTCCATGAAAGTCCTTTCCTCCCATAGCTTTAAAATCTTTACATATCTTAGCAAAAGTATTTCCCCACGGAGGAGGTGGAGGAAGAGGTGCTGCTCCAGCTGGATGATTTCCTGCAGTTGGAGGAGGAGGAACGGTAGGACCTGGCTGAGTGGCCCTTGCTTCTAAGAATCGTCTAAACCAACCAGGTATGGGTATACCCTCTGGCAAGTTAAGTTCCTCGGACATGCTCAAAAAGGATAGATTCAAATCGAAGGATAAAAGATAGTACCTATGGCTTTGGGGGACTTTTCCTTTTTAAAATAAAATAATATTTTATCTTTAAAAATGCTTCTTTAAATTTTCTTTTGAAAATAAATTTTCAAAACTTTTTATCTTATCTGGTAAACCTATGCTCCGATACCAAGTGAAACACCCCACCTCCGTTAGGGTCACTCTCAAAGGGAATGCCCTAATTTTGGTGGAGGTTTATAAGTATAAGTCACAGATACACAAGACAGATATAAATACACATATTTTTGAACAGCGGAAACAACAGCAATTTTTATTCCAACAAAATACGTGTTACACCAACCATGTCATAATTTGTCTTACAATACTTCCAAAAACATATCATCTTTATAACTGTCTTGATTACATTATTTAAAGAAGCATAAAAACATAAAGAAACTGCATAAGTCCCATAATTGCTGTCCAAAGCCATAGTCCAAAACGAAAAAGATCCAAGCAATACATTCTTTCTCTTCAAGCTGTATGTGGAAACTGGTTAAGCTGCGGTATTCCCTCCCTGTGGACCTGGGGGGAAACGAAAGAAAAGTAAAGTCAGACATAAAGCCTGAGTAAGTCTAGGACTATTCAGTCTATGAATAAAGAACTGGGCATGATAAGTAAAAACTGGAAATGGGAAAAGTACTATAAACAAGTTAAGTTGTCTAGAGTCGAATATACTTATCGTACCCCATATTAATCTCTGCATCCATATAAACTAGTTCCCAACAGGCACCCCATAATCAGGGTGAAGTGATTGTTTCTAATGATCAGCTCCTACTCGCATAGTTACATGTGTCTTATGGCCCCCGATGTTGTAGTTACCTATGCTGGTCCCACCATGGGGTGTATCAAGTCCCATGGTGGCGGCCCGACACAATCCTAGAATGCACAGGTATGCTACTGGTGCCCAGTGCCTTATTTTTCTACGCTGGAGTGTGTGCACGCCCGCACTCCGTTAGAACCTACACTGCTGCACCACCGCCGTCGATTTGACCTCTTACAGTCAGCCCAGTAATCGTGCCCCACCATGCCTAGTTCAGGGTATCCTGATACACCTTGTAGGGTTACTGCTGAAAAGGGTCCCCCGCTACTAGGTTTTCTATTTCTAGCCAACATGCTACGTTGGTTAAGTGTTTTGTAAACCTAACCCCCAATCAGTCTGTATAGTTTAGCATGTTCCATTTGATTAAGTATTAATTCAATTTACTTAATCCTATCAATCCTGACTCAGCCTTAATTGTCTTATTAAAGCCTCGACCTCTCACATTAGACAGGTATTGTTGTGGCTGCCTGTTGCCGGTTGGGTCCGGGCAGTCTTACGCCACAACTCAGTCTAACCTCGGGTCCTTATTGGGCTCCGTGTTTAACCACCCACATTGGATAGGTATTGTTGTGACTACTGGACAGACGGGCGGTTCCGGGCAGGTTTACATCACAACTCAATCCAACCTCGGGTTAAACACATCGTATTTTCTAAATTTACATATTTTGTCTCTTTTCTTTTTATATGTAAATATTTGCAGCCCATTATTCAAATTCATCTTTATTGGGTAAAATTAATTTATACCACTTAATTGTTTTTCAAGGTTGTTGGCATGCGCCAAACATGCCAACACATATGTTCTATATTTTAACCCAAACGTCAGTATCCCCGTTTTACACGTTCGCTACAATATAAGATATGTTGGGTTTAACATTTAAACCCAACTTAGCCATATGAAAAAGGGGAGGATTATAACATGGTGTTTATAAGGTAACATAAAAAGGGAGTGTGAACGCATGAACTTGCAACATAACGATCTAATTAACATGAATTAGGCACATGTGAACTTGCATTGTAATAGCATATAATCATGGCATAAACATACTTAAACATGAATCATTCTATTCATATAATCATGGCATAAACATACCTAAACATGAACCATTCTATTCATATAATCATGGCATAAACATACCTAAACATGAACCATTCTATTCATATAATCATGGCATAAACATACCTAAACATGAAATCATGGTTTTTAATCTATTCATGTAAACTTGCAATTGGAATGTAAATCTAACTTAATTATGTGTCACATATATCACCATATGATTTTGATAACAACTTAGGCCTAAAACATGTTTTCAACTAGGCATAACACCAAACATAGTTTAGTCATGTTCATAAAGATGCTTACTTTTGTCTTTAACACAAAAGTATGGTTTTATACTTAAATCACGATGCCAATTCCAACATAAATTCATATAAACCATAGTACTTAGTTGAATCCAATTACATACTAAAAGTGATCATAAAAGTATGTACATCACATTGGCATAATAGTGAATCATATACTTGCATGAATCCCAAATAAGCTACCACAACATATGGTTGTTAACATGAATCATATACTTGTGAATATCCAATAGGCCTAACATCGTTATACAACAATATCCCAAATTGATTCAGAATTAGAATCATAGCAACATACAATCATGAATTAAATTAAGTACAATTCCATTTCTCATTTTACATAAATCAAAACTCAATTGTTCATTCACATCGGAATAGCACTCTACTTACAACGTATGACGAATCTTCAATTCAGGAATCTGAATTCTGAATTTGGAGATGTTATCCTTTGTTGTAGGCGTTGTTTTGATTTTAATTGACGTTGCTTTAAGCTTTCGAATTGTCTCCTAATTGTCTCTCAATTTCTGACGGTTATTCCTAGTCTTTCCTCAGCAGCATGACGGTATCATCTCCATTTTTGTTTGTATGAATTAGGGTGAGTCTTAGGTCCTTTTTATAGAGTTTGTGAATTGATTAGGACCGTCGATGGAGCTTGGATTAATATTAGCCGTTCATTTGAAGGAGAGACCAATCAGGAGCTGACACCTAGCCCTAGTGACAAGGCAAGGCTCAGAAAATCGACCAAGCACAGACCAGGCCAGCCAGGGGGGCTGGGTTCGACCTGGCTCATGGGCCAGGTCGACCCCCTAGTCGACCCCCAGGTCGACTATGTAGTCGACCTGGGTGCCCCAGGTCGACTACCCAGTCGACCTGAGTGTCTTGGGCGGGAAAATTACCGCCCTGGCCAATCCAGCTCGATTTTTGAAATTTAAATTTGTTTTCTAAGCTGTTTTGGTCTGTTTGAATTTTAAACTGAATTCTAAAACTTCCGGAGGCCATATCTCCCTTATACGGAGTCCGTTTTACGCAAACTCGAACTCTATTTCAAGCAGAATTCCGAGACGAACGCAATGGCGTATCCAGTTTCCCTAAATTCTTTGATTTGAAATTAATTATACTTTATTTTGTGAATTTCACTGTTATAGAATACACGGGGTGTTACAGAGGGTACTGGGCCGGGGTTTGTTTCTATAATCCCAATGTTTAAATTAAAAGAAAAAGAACGTGAAGAAAAGGTGGAGTTCATTTTGGGATTTTCTAAAATTGTTATAGAGTAGCAGGTTGGATTTATTCAGGAAACGGGTTGATTTGGTAGGTTTGGGCAGAAGCATAAATAAGTTGGTGGGCAGATTTAACGGTAAACCCCAATTTAAAATTTTCAGAAATTTAGTTTAATTTAAATTAGCCTAGTTTTAATTTAAAACCCATTTAAATATTTGTATAAAATTGTAATAACAATAACTTGCTCATATGTTAACGGAATTCAGCAAAACAAGATCCGTTGGGATTGTATGGATGGCAGCTACACTATGGAACTGATTTGGAGTGAATTGGAGCTCGTTACAATTTACGGTGGAATCAAACGTCCGTCTAAATTAAAGATAGTTTCTTGTTATTTAACGTTAACTGTCCAATGTAAGTAAATCTCACTAACTCGAACCAGTTTATATTTTTATAACGTATTTTTAGAATTGATAAATGTTGATTGATTGCTGTGTGTTGACTATTTGGAAGAACTGCTAGTTAATTGGCTGAAAATATAGATATAATTATATGTATAAATCGTTAATCAGATATTGATTATGTTTATCAAAATATTTCATACTGAAATGAAATTGATGTTAATTATATTGTTTAACATCTATGGATATAGAGAAACAGGTTGGAGGGATCCAACTGGATTCCTCAATATTTATAATACTGTTGTTTTTCATATATTGTGATATATGATGTGATATTTAATCTTTGATTGATTATGATGACACTGGTCTTGTTATTTGGTATTTTAAATACCATAAGAAATACTGGAATGTAAAAAGGGAATTTTCAAAGTGTATATTGAAAATAAAATATTTATAAAATCAAAGGATTTTATAAAAGAAAATATTTATAAAATCAAAGAATTTTATAAAAGGAAATATTTATAAAATCAAAGAATTTTATAAAAGGAAATATTCATATGAAATAAATAGGATATTATAAATGACATATTTAAATGAAATAAATAGGATATTATAAATGACATATTTATATGAAATAAATAGGATATTGTAAATGAAATTTGTAAAACAAATAGAATTGAAAAAGGAAATATTTAGGAAATGAATAGAATTTTATAAAAGGAAATATGTGGAAAATAAATATTAAATGGAAATCGGTTTTAATAGATAGATGGAAAATATTAATTTAAAGTAAATTTTAAATTGAATCTGTTTTAACAGATAAATTGAGCAGATTAATTTATAAATAATGTTTTATAAATTAAGATTTTTTTATCATTGGATAAATTGGATATATAAGTCTGAATTTAAATGAAGAAGTAGAAATCGGTTTTAACACCAATATTTCTAATGGAATGTAAACATAGCAATTATAAAGGGGATTATAAATGAGATTTAAGTATTAGAAGTAAAAGGTATTTCGTATGAAAAATTCTATAAATAAAAGTATAAATAGAATTTAGAAATGGAATATTATTTTTAAATACGAAATCAAACTGAATTGATATATAAAAGAAATATTATTCACTTTCGATGTGAATAATGGATTAAAATAGTTATTTTATAAATTAAAACATGTATAAAGAAAAATTGGGATTTGAAATATAAATTCAAATGGGAATTTGAATGAGATAGGCAATAGGGTTAAAATAAAATTAGTTATTCGAATAGAGTTAAATCGAGTATTGGTTATTCGAATAGAGTTAATCGAATATTAGTTATTTGAATAGAGTTAAATCGAATATTGGTTATTCGAATAGAGTTAAATCGAATATAAGTTATTCGAACAGAGTTAAATCGAATATAAGTTATTCGAAGAGAATTAATCGAATAGAGTTATTCAAAAGAGAGTTATCGAATATAAGTTATTCGAAGAGAGTTATTCGAAAGAGAGTTAATCAAATAGAGATTACTCGAAAGAGAGTTATACGTGGAATTCGATTATATCGAATGTATGAACTATTTACTTTCCGTTTTTAAATCAAGATTTATTATTTCATTAATAAATTAGTTGTTTATTTATTTATTCAAATTAAGAAATAAAAGTTATATTAAAGTTATTATATCTCGGAAGCATGGAATTACAACACTATTGTTATAATCAAATGATTTTTGTAAAAGAAGTGGATTCGTAAATAGAATCCGAGAGTTACATAAGGAAGTTTTTTAAAGATTTAAAAGGTGTACTTTGTCTATTTCGAGGTTAGAAATGTTGTTCAGTTAAGGTTTGAGAGGAAGTTATACCCCAACTTGATTGACTTCATTTTTAACTAAGAAATGGTTGAGGTTCGATAGCGAAGGTTGGTTAAGTGAATTTAGTTAATGAATGAAATGATTTGAGTTGGCATAGCAATGTTTTATTTAAACATATGTTTAAATCCAATGAAGGAGTTTTGGAAATGTTTTCCAAATAAGAATCAGGAGTGTTTTATAATATAGAAAATAAGAAATGAGAGTAAAACGGAAATGTTTTCCAATGATTAATAACGCATATTTTCTAAATTTAGAAAACCAGAATTTACGAATATATGGAAACGGGAATAGGGAAATGAATAGTTGAATGACAAATTAATGTAATAACCCGTAAATCTGGGCCAGTATAAAAATTTTATTTTGGCAATTTTAGCGAATTTTGATTATTTAAAAAGAATTATTTTAAATAATAACGATGAGAAATTTATTTTTAATAGAATTCGAACGTATATATTTATTCGAATCGTCGTTAGAATATAAATATTTATTTTAAAATATAAAAGGAATTGAAAATGGCGCGGTAGTTCGATAATTCGATTTCAAACTTCGATTGAATGTACCGGGTGCAAAATAAACCGGATTTTAGTGAAACCAAAAATATTAGAATCTATTTGAGAATATCTTTCCAACGAATCCGAAAAATTGAAATTTCATAGCGGGAATCAAAAGATATGTCCAGTTGAAAATTCTGAATAGTCGCTGTGGAATTCAGCCCCTTAAAAATGGAAATTTTGCAAACGACCTCGGATTTCGATGAAACCACATTTGTTGGATCTGGGATGTCTAGTTATTGCTAGGTTTCAAATTTCATAATTTTTTGAATCAATATGTGAGCGTGGCAAAGGAAAACGCGTTTGACCAGTTTCAGTTGATTTTAATCGACTGGAAAATGGCCATTTTTCGAACGATCTCAGAATTCGATGAAACTAGTTTTGTTAGGACCGTATCATCAATACGAAGCTAGAAAATATTTTTCGGGAATTTTTCGAGTTAGTATGTGACCCAAGTAAATTGAAATGCGCGTTCAAATTCAATATATAGAGTTATATGTTGATTTTGACGAAATCTGATCGTAACGATCGAATCAACCTACGATACATATCCCATTGTGTTCGGAATGGGGGTAATATGCTAGGGGCGATAGTCGTTGGGTCCCGTTTGGTGTTCGAATATAAAGCCAATTGGTTGGAGAATTAAATAAAAATAAATAATAATATAAATTTTCAATAACCCCCCCACCTTTCTCTTTCCCCCGATAAAACAGAAAAAAAAGGGAAAGAACGGAGGGGCGCGCCGCCTCCTCCATCGCCGCAGCAGCGGCGCTGCTGCCACCGTGCCGTCCCCAACCTCCACGCGCCCCCCCCCCCCAAACTCCTCTTCCTCCATTCGAACGCCCCGAACCCAAACCCCCCTCGCCCCAAATCGCCACCGCAACCCCATCAGCCGCCGCCGCCGAGACCCAGAGCCGCCACCACCATTCACCCCCCTCCTCCTCAGTTCAACAGCAACCCCCCCTTCGATTAAAACGCTGTAAGTTTAGTTTTTATTTTTATTTTTGCTTTTAGTTTAATTATATTCATTGTTTGATTTTCTGATTTTGTTTTTATTTATATAACATAGTTAGATCAGTGTTATTTATAGAAAATGGTATTAAAAATTTGATTTTTAATATATATAACCTTGTCTAAAAAAATACGATCTTTATATATGTATCGTTAAAATAAAGATGCGATCTTTATATGAATGTCATTGAAATAAAGATTCGATTTTTATTTATATTTTTCAATTGAAAGATAAGATTTTTAAAACGATGAAGTTTGGATTTTGGCTAGCAAAAAGATTATATCTTTGTAGTAGGAAAGATATGATTTTTATATTATAAAAAGAATAAAAATATGATTTTTATCATATAATTTTTATACTAATGGCAGATTAAAAATATGATTTTTATTCATGTAGAGTAATAAAAATATAATCTTTATTAAGAGAAGAGCAATATAAAAATATAATTTTTATAACGAAGGGAAAGTAAAAATTCGGTTTTTAAATATTGAATAGCAAAGTAAAAATTCGGTTTTTATATATTGAATAGCAAAGTAAAAATTCGATTTTTATATATTGAATTGCGAAGTAAAAATTCGATTTTTATATATTGAATAGCGAAGTAAAAATTCGATTATTATATATTGAATAGCAAAGTAAAAATTCCACTTTTATATATTGAATAGCGAAGTAAAAATTCGATTTTTATATATTGAATAGCGAAGTAAAAATTCGATTTTTATATATTGAATAGCGAAGTAAAAATGTGATTTTTACATATGTAGAGAATACGGGCAAAGAAAGTGACAAAGGGCGAGTGGCGAAGATTTTCTACAAAGAAGAGTCGTGGCGTTGGATTAGCAATTCTGTGAGAATTTCTCACTCTTCAATCTACTTTTCTAGTTTAAATATATACTAGGATGCAGATGGTGTTTAGTAGCACCCAACACCCGTCGTCCACAGACCATGGACGGCTTGTTTGCTTGATTTTTTGATTTTGATGTGTAGTTGATTGTGTGATGTGAAATGAAATAAAATATTTATATAGTTAAAATATTTTATAGTTGAAAATAGAATTTTTAACGTGTATTTAAAATAAATTAATATAAACAAATCGAACGATTTGTTTATATACACACATTTGACTGATATTGATTGGGACGATAAATTTTACACATCGCCCAACTGCACAAATAAAATTTGTGTTTGATTGTTTGAAACCCCACACGGGTATTGGGATGATATTTGACGTACACTAATCCCGATTGTTAGTTGTATGTCGATCGATTGATTGACAGACTGTTATAAGCGTTGAATATTTATATTTGATGCTTATACAGTGTAGAATGCACTTTGGATGATGGTTGATTATTCATCGTTGTTATTGTATACATATGTTGTAGAAAATCCATATAATTAACCTTATATGGTAATTGATTGGGCCTCATTCCAGTTTTGAAATGGAAATATTTGAAATAGAAATATTTGAAATAGAATATTTGAAAATAAAAATATATGAAGCCGTGTTGATTAGATTGACGCCATTTTGACATGAACGATATTTATATCGATTTTATTCATTTTATAGTGAATACCGAAAGTGATTTCAAAATCTGATATTTTGAAAAGAATTGAAATTCGAATTAAATTGAATAGAAATGAATTCGAATTGAAATTGAATAAAAATGAATTCGAATTGAAATTGAATTGAATTGAAAACGAACTGAAATTGAATAAGAAATCAATTTGAATTGAAATCGATTTGAAATGAATTTAAAACGAATTTATATTGGGATATTCAATTTTGATTTGAAATTGAATATGAAGTTGAAACCGTTTTGAAAATGAATTTAAAACGATTTATAAAGCAAGTTTTAAAAGGAAATCGACGAAGTGTATATTATATATACATAATATAATGGCCTGAATAGAACGAGCCGCGCCGCGGCAGTTCGCGAATTTCGACCATTGACTTCGAACGGATATTGCGGGAGATCCGACCGTCGGATTTTCCTAAAACTAGAACCGCTGGGTTCATATCGAAAAGAGCTTTCTAACGAATATTAGAAATTTGAAATCTAACGGTTGGATTTGGAATTGTGTCCAAATCAAATTTGGAAAACGTCGCTATAAGTGCAGTTCGATGGCCGTTGATGGAAATCGACAGTACGGGCCTTGATAAAATTATTAAAAATAGTAATAATTTGTGTAAAATCATAATAAATGATTTGGAAAGAATTGGGATGAAAAACTCCATATTTGAAAAGATAAAAATAGATTTGTATCGAAATGAACTAGTTTTGAACTAGAATAGTAATTTATTTATTTTTAAAATAAATAAAGTGAGTTTGAAATGGTTTTGAAATATAACCAGAATTTCCAATAATTGAATATGGATGGATTTGAATCGAAATTGTCTTTGGAATATTTCGATGTTGGATTTCGTGATCATACAGATGTTGTTATGGAAATTTGAAAGATATGTATATATATCGTTATTTCCAATACGATATTTGTTGGTCGTAGAATTTGGTATCGAATATAGGCCGGTATATTTTCTATTCAGAGCCTTGTATTTAATATCAAATGTGATGTGGGTTTGTCGTGAATGGTGTCTTCATTAACACTGTTCTTAAGCCCAGTTGAGAAAAGAATTAAATCTTTTTATTTAGATTTAATGAAGTGTACCAATTAAATAATATTTAATTGAATTGATATTGATTTTTGGGTTTATCGTGAACAGTGTTTTAAATAACACTTGTTCTTTAACCCGATAATTAATGGAATGTGATTTTGGGTTTATCATGAACCGTGTTTTAAATGACACTGATTCTTTAACCCAGTTAAAGATTAAAACTAAGTGGAGTTTTAATGAATCTTTAATTAGATTGAAAAGGTGTTAGAATGGAGTATCACCAGTTTTACTCCAGGCGATAGTTAAATCTTTAATTAGATTTGAACGCGAAATGGTAACTGAATTTACCGATAACACCGTGGTGTTAGATATAAAGTATTACCAGTTTTACTTCATGGGATGAATAGGTTGGGATTGGGTAATAAAATAAATGATTACTTCGGTGTGGTTCGCTAATCCCGACTAGTTTGAATTGATATTCAAAGGAGATTAAAGAATAAATTTAAGAATTTATCTTTGATAAAATTAATGGGAACCTTTCCCAAAATATAAGAATATTTGAATAAAAGAATATTCTGAATTGGAATGAGGCGTATGTTGTGTTTGTGTAACACGTGTTTATTATATATATATACGCGAGTTGTTCAGAAAGACCGGGTTTATCCCATTTTGAATAACTGATTCAACGTGGTGTCGAAGATGAAGACGGTGGTTGAAGACCGGAGGTCTTCACGTTGTTTGGGTGATTACTGATGATCTTGATTGGGTTGTACACCCAAGAGGAGGGAAACAGTTGGTGATCGTCCAGACGTACTTGGAGATCGATGGATATGCGGGGTACTAGGTGCCTCCGGTTTCGTTCAGACCCAGAACGGACTTGTAAATGGACTGTGTGTCTGACATTGGATTTTAGTCTGTGTGATTGATTTCTATTAAATATATATCTGTTTGGCGGCGGAGAATTTATTCTCTTGCTTAACGCCCTTCTCTGAGACGTACGAGCTCAGGGGTTATATATCGATGGATATCAAACGCATGGAGTGAATTGCCTGTGTGGCATGCCTAAGTGGAGAATGATCAAGGCTTATGTTGAAAAGCAAAGTCTTGTGGTGATGATCAAAGCACAGCCTGTGTGGCACATCTTTGTGTAACGTGAATTCGCGAGCCTCACACCCCGGTGGTGAACCAAAAACGGGAGACGGACCTCAGGGAGGACATGCGTTTCTTTCTAGTTAGAAGTGGCGTCAGTGGTTTTACACGCCCTAATGAGTTTGACTTATGTGGTTGTTGCTGTTGCGAGGCGCCTCGGTTTGATCGGACGATCCGGGTCCGATGGAGTCATTCGTTGGCTCATTTACGCCCCATAGGGCGGAGAGACGTATCGTTCAGGCATAATAATCCACATCGGTGGACCGGCCCTGACGATCCAAGGCTTGTCTGCGCGCTTGCCTGAGACTCGGACTAGACAGTCTCGAATCGGTTGAGGACTATCTTTTGCCTCGGTTCATAGATGGAAATCCAACTTCCATTACGTGACGTTTCGATTTTAGTTGTAATCCTACATATGGCGACATAGTGGGATGGGGCGCTTATGCCGCCTATGATTGATATTTATGATTTTAAGTTGTTTTATACACTATGCACTTATAATAGTATCAAATGATTTGTTTTAAACGTATCAAGCATTCTTGGCTATTATAAGGTAAAAACCCTATCCTCCGGCTTGCGTTGCATTGTGTGATGGGAACTAGGTCTTATAATAGCTTCATTTTTCTTTACTTAGCATTGCGCTGTTGTTTTATGCACTGGTATTCTTGGGAGGAAACTCGTTCCGTGTTATACGGTGTGGTCCCTTGATTTACCTAACTTTAAAATAAAGATTTATAACTGTTTTAGTTCTCACACCAGTCACATGACTGACCTGGAGTTTATTGTTTTAACCTAAACTCTGGGTGCCCCTATTTTCCGCACGGGCAGCTAGTAGTTTTGGTTTTGCAGATTTATATTCACAGGATCTTGGTTTACAGCTGGAACGATATCCGGAAAGCTTTGTATCCGTATATCCCTTCTAGTTGTGTATTATATTATTTTCCGCTGCGATGTATTTAAATGTAATTTAAATATCTGATATTTCTGTGTAATATTGATTCATTTATACTCTGTATATTCTTGTAATCTGATGGTATTATTGTAATAAACAACGAAATGTTCTCCCGTCTGCGTTCTTTTGTGGCTTGTTCTCGAACTATCCGCGCTTTCCTCACCGGGGAAGTTACGAGTTTTTACATTTGGTATCAGAGCTTTGGTTTACAAAGCTCAGAGAACAAGACACATTAGAACCATACGAAAGAATTCATCAGATATTGAATTAGTAATATCCAATTAGAATGACTCGTTAGAGATGGGATCAGTAGTATCCTAGAACGAGTGTGAAGAGTATGTTTTTAAAAATGAAAACAATTTTTTTTTGAAAATTTAAATCAATTATTCGTATTTGATTATTTATGTTAAATTGATTTGGACAATCCAATATATAAAGAATTTGCATATATGTCTTGCAAACGTATATTCGAAGTTTTAATGTATTAGATAGTTATAGAATCGCACTCTAGTGCCCGGGGATAATTCTGGTGACGGGGCACCATCGCCAGTATTTATTTTCGAATTTCGAAAGTGATATTTCTATATATTTCCATTAGGCTGGTGTGAGAACCGAAACTAGATAGGGCTTATTGTTGTGATTTGGCATCAAAAATCTAATTTTTGACTATATATCAAAGTTATACATTTGAAATGATAACTAACTAATTGATTGATGTTTGTGTTGTTTTGTTATTTGTTTGAAATTTTGAACCGTTACGCCTAATAGAATCAAATAGTGAATTGTATTAAAAATTTGGTCGCATTTGCTTACATATACATGTACTTACATTGAACAGGTCATAGCAAGGAGGCTAGAGCAGAAGAATAAAATTGTTTTCCCGACAAATAGGTACATGTTTATCATAATTTACTGTTTTGTTTGGGTGATGATGATTTTATGAGCCGATCGGCTAGCCGCTTGGCTTTTTCTTTTCTTTTTGAGATCTGAAGGCCTGTATGGCAATTTCGGGATTTTCCCGTGCTCCCGGTGCAGGGGAGGTTATGGCGAATTTTTTCGAAAATTTAGGGTGTTAGCCAAATTTTTGAAAAATTTGAAAAGTTCTTAGAAACTGAAAAGTTGAAGAACTTAAGCCGTAGTGAAAACTCTGGAAGTTGAGTTGATTTGTGAAACAACTTTCGGCTTTGTTCCTTTTCGGGGACGAAAAGTTTTAAGTGGGGGAGATTGTAATAACCCGGAAATCTGGGCCAGTTTAAAATTTTTATTTTGGCAATTTTAGCGAATTTTGATTATTTAAAAAGAATTATTTTAAATAATAACGACGAGAAATTTATTTTGAATAGAATTCGAACGTACATATTTATTCGAATCGTCGTTAGAATATAAATATTTATTTTAAAATATAAAAGGAATTGAAAATGGCGCGGTAGTTCGATAATTCGATTTCAAACTTCAATTTAATGTACCGGGTGCAAAATAAACCGGATTTTAGTGAAACCAAAAATATTAGAATCTATTTGAGAATATCTTTCCAACGAATCCGAAAAATTGAAATTTCATAGCGGAATCAAAAGATATGTCCAGTTGAAAATTCTGAATAGTCGCTGTGGAATTCAGGCCCTTAAAAATGGAAATTTTGCAAACGACCTCGGATTTCAACGAAACCACTTTTGTTGGATCCGGGATGTCTAGTTATTGCTAGGTTTCAAATTTCATAATTTTTCGAATCAATATGTGAGCGTGGCAAAGGAAAACGCATTTGACCAGTTTAAGTTAATTTTAATCGACTGGAAAATGGCCATTTTTCGAACGATCTCAGAAATCGATGAAACTAGTTTTGTTAGGACCGTATCATCAATACGAAGCTAGAAAATATTTTTCGGGAATTTTTCGAGTTAGTATGTGACCCCAGTAAATTGAAATGCGCGTTCAAATTCAATATATAGAGTTATATGTTGATTTTGACGAAATCTGATCGTAACGATCGAATCAGCCTACGATACATATCCCATTGTGTTCGGAATGGGGGTAATGTGCTAGAGGCGACAGTTGTTGGGTCCCGTTTGATGTTCGAATATAAAGTCAACTGGTTGGAGAATTAAATAAAAATAAATAATAATATAAATTTTCAATAACCCCCCACCTTTCTCTTTCCCCCGATAAAACAGAAATAAAAAAAGGAAAGAACGGAGGGGCGTGTCGCCTCCTCCATCGCCGCAGCAGCAGCGCTGCTGCCACCGTGCCGTCCCCAACCTCCACGCACCCCCCCAAACTCCTCTTCCTTCATTCGAACAACCCGAACCCAAACCCCCCTCGCCCCAAATCGCCACCGCAACCCCATCAGCCGCTGCCGCCGAGACCCAGAGCCGCCACCACCATTCACCCCCCTCCTCCTCAGTTCAACAGCAACCCCCCCTTCGATTAAAACGCTGTAAGTTTAGTTTTTATTTTTATTTTTGCTTTTAGTTTAATTATATTCATTGTTTGATTTTTTGATTTTGTTTTTATTTATATAACATAGTTAGATCAGTGTTATTTATAGAAAATGGTATTAAAAATTTAGTTTTTAATATATATAACCTTGTCTAAAAAAATACGATCTTTATATATGTATCGTTAAAATAAAGATGCGATCTTTATATGAATGTCATTAAAATAAAGATTCGATTTTTATTTATATTTTTCAATTGAAAGATAAGATTTTTAAAACGATGAAGTTTGGATTTTGGCTAGCGAAAAGATTATATCTTTGTAGTAGGAAAGATATGATTTTTATATTATAAAAAGAATAAAAATATGATTTTTATCATATAATTTTTATACTAATGGCAGATTAAAAATATGATTTTTATTCATGTAGAGTAATAAAAATATAATCTTTATTAGGAGAAGAGCAATATAAAAATATAATTTTTATAACGAAGGGAAAGTAAAAATTCGGTTTTTATATATTGAATAGCAAAGTAAAAATTCGGTTTTTATATATTGAATAGCAAAGTAAAAATTCGGTTTTTATATATTGAATAGCAAAGTAAAAATTCGATTTTTATATATTGAATTGCGAAGTAAAAATTCGATTTTTATATATTGAATAGCGAAGTAAAATTTCAATTTTTATATATTGAATAGTGAAGTAAAAATTCGATTTTTATATATTGAATAGCGAAGTTAAAATTTGATTTTTATATATTGAATAGCGAAGTAAAAATTCGTTTTTTATATATTGAATAGCGAAGTAAAAATGTGATTTTTACATATGTAGAGAATACGGGCAAAGAAAGTGACAAAGGGCGAGTGGCGAAGATTTTCTACAAAGAAGAGTCGTGGCGTTGGATTAGCAATTCTGTGAGAATTTCTCACTCTTCAAACTACTTTTATAGTTTAAATATATACTAGGATGCAGACGGTGTTTAGTAGCACCCGACACCCATCGTCCACAAACCATGGACGGCTTGTATGCTTGATTTTTTGATTTTGATGTGTAGTTGATTGTGTGATGTGATGTGAAATGAAATAAAATATTTATATAGTTAAAATATTTTATAGTTGAAAATAGAATTTTTAACGTGTATTTAAAATAAATTAATATAAACAAATCGAACGATTTGTTTATATACACACATTTGACTGATATTGATTGGGACGATAAATTTTACACATCGCCCAACTGCACAAATAAAATTTGTGTTTGATTGTTTGAAACCCCACACGGGTATTGGGATGATATTTGACGTACACTAATCCCGATTGTTAGTTGTATGTCGATTGATTGATTGACAGACTGTTATAAGCGTTGAATAATTATATTTGATGCTTATACAGTGTAGAATGCACTTTGGATGATGGTTGATTATTCATCGTTGTTATTGTATACATATGTTGTAGAAAATCCATATAATTAACCTTATATGGTAATTGATTGGGCCTCATTCCAGTTTTGAAATGGAAATATTTGAAATAGAAATATTTGAAATAGAATATTTGAAAATAAAAATATATGAAGCCGTGTTGATTAGATTGACGCCATTTTGACATGAACGATATTTATATCGATTTTATTCATTTTATAGTGAATACCGAAAGTGATTTCAAAATCTGATATTTTGAAAAGAATTGAAATTCGAATTAAATTGAATAGAAATGAATTCGAATTGAAATTGAATAAAAATGAATTCGAATTGAAATTGAATTGAATTGAAAACGAACTGAAATTGAATAAGAAATCAATTTGAATTGAAATCGATTTGAAATGAATTTAAAACGAATTTATATTGGGATATTCAATTTTGATTTGAAATTGAATATGAAGTTGAAACCGTTTTGAAAATGAATTTAAAACGATTTATAAAGCACGTTTTAAAAGGAAATCGACGAAGTATATATTATATATATTATATATATATATAATATAATGGCCTGAATAGAACGCGCCGCGCCCCGACAGTTCGTGAATTTCGACCATTGACTTCGAACGGATATTGCGGGAGATCCGACCGTCGGATTCTCCTAAAACTGGAACCGTTGGGTTCGTATCGAAAAGAGCTTTCTAACGAATATTAGAAATTTGAAATCTAACGGTTGGATTTGGAATTGTGTCCAAATCAAATTTGGAAAAGGTCGCTATAAGTGCAGTTCGATGGCCGTTGATGGAAATCGACTGTACGGGCCTTGATAAAATTATTAAAAATAGTAATAATTTGTGTAAAATAATAAGAAATGATTTGGGAATAATTGGGATGAAAAGCTCCATATTTGAAAAGATAAAAATAGATTTGTATCGAAATGAACTAGTTTTGAACTAGAATAGTAATTTATTTATTTTTAAAATAAATAAAGTGAGTTTGAAATGGTTTTGAAATATAACCAGAATTTCCAATAATTGAATTGGGATGGATTTGAATCGAAATTGTCTTTGGAATATTTCGATGTTGGATTTCGTGATCATACAGATGTTGTTATGGAAATTTGAAAGATATGTATATATATCGTTATTTCCAATACGATATTTGTTGGTTGTAGAATTTGATATCGAATATAGGCCGGTTTATTTTCTATTCAGAGCCTTGTATTTAATATCAAATGTGATGTGGGTTTGTCGTGAATGGTGTCTTCATTAACACTGTTCTTAAGCCCAGTTGAGAAAAGGATTAAATCTTTTTATTTATATTTAATGAAGTGTACCAATTAAATAATATTTAATTGAATTGATATTGATTTTTGGGTTTATCGTGAACAGCGTTTTAAATAACACTTGTTCTTTAACTCGATAATTAATGGAATGTGATTTTGGGTATATCGCGAACCGTGTTTTAAATGATACTGATTCTTTAACCCAGTTAAAGATTAAAACTAAGTGGAGTTTTAATGAATCTTTAATTAGATTGAAAAGGTGTTAGAATGGAGTATCACCAGTTTTACTCCAGGCGATAGTTAAATCTTTAATTAGATTTGAACGTGAAATGGTAATTGAATTTACCGATAACACCGTGGTGTTAGATATGAAGTATTTCCAGTTTTACTACATGGGATGAATAAGTTGAGATTGGGAAATAAAATAAATGATTACTTCGGTGTGGTTCGCTAATCCCGACTAGTTTGAATTGATATTCAAAGGAGATTAAAGAATAAATTTAAGAATTTATCTTTGATAAAATTAATGGGAACCTTTCCCAAAATATAAGAATATTTGAATAAAAGAATATTCTGAATTGGAATGAGGCGTATGTTGTGTTTGTGAAACACGTGTTTATTATATATATATATATATATATATATATATATACGCGAGTTGTTCAGAAAGACCGGGTTTATCCCATTCTGAATAACTGATTCGACGTGGTGTCGAAGATGAAGACGGTGGTTGAAGACCGGAGGTCTTCACGTTGTTTGGGTGATTACTGATGATCTTGATTGGGATGTACACCCAAGAGGAGGGAAACAGTTGGTGATCGTCCAGACGTACTTGGAGATCGATGGATATGCGGGGTACTAGGTGCCTCCGGTTTTGTTCAGACCCAGAACGGACTTGTAAATGGACTGTGTGTCTGACATTGGATTTTAGTCTGTGTGATTGATTTCTATTAAATATATATTTGTTTGGCGGCGGAGAATTTATTCTCTTGCTTAACGCCCTTCTCTGAGACATACGAGCTCAGGGGTTATATATCGATGGATATCAAATGCATGGAGTGAATTGCCTGTGTGGCATGCCTAAGTGGCGAATGATCAAGGCTTCTGTTGAAAAGCAAAGTCTTGTGGTGATGATCAAAGCACAGCCTGTGTGGCACAGCTTTATGTAACGTGAATTCGCGAGCCTCACACCCCGGTGGTGAACCAAAAACGGGAGACGGACCTCAGGGACGACATGCGTTTCTTTCTAGTTAGAAGTGGCGTCAGTGGTTTTACACGCCCTGACGAGTTTGACTTATGTGGTTGTTGCTGTTGCGAGGCGCCTCGGTTTGATCGGACGATCCGGGTCTGATGGAGTCATTCGTTGGCTCATTTACGCCCCATAGGGCGGAGAGACGTATTGTTCAGGCATAATAATCCACATCGGTGGACCGGCCCTGACGATCCAAGGCTTGTCTGCGCGCTTGCCTGAGACTCGGACTAGACAGTCTCGAATCAGTTGAGGACTATCTTTTGCCTCGGTTCATAGATGGAAATCCAACTTCCAATACGTGATGTTTCGATTTTAGTTGTAATCCTATATATGGCGACATAGTGGGATGGGGCGCTTATGCCGCCTATGATTGATATTTATGATTTGAAGTTGTTTTATACACTATGCACTTATAATAGTATCAAATGATTTGTTTTAAACGTATCAAGCATTCTTGGCTATTATAAGGTAAAAATCCTATCCTCCGGCTTGCGTTGCATTGTGTGATGGGAACTAGGTCTTATAATAGCTTCATTTTTCTTTACTTAGCATTGCGCCGTTGTTTTGTGCACTGGTATTCTTGGGAGGAAACCCGTTCCGTGTTATACGGCGTGGTCCCTTGATTTACCTAACTTTAAAATAAAGATTTATAACTGTTTTAGTTCTCACACCAGTCACATGACTGACCTGGAGTTCATTGTTTTAACCTAAACTCTGGGTGCCCCTATTTTCCGCACGGGCAGCTAGTAGTTTTGGTTTTGCAGATTTATATTCACATGATCCTGGTTTACAGCTGGAACGATATCCGGAAAGCTTTGTCTCCGTATATCCCTTCTAGTTGTGTATTATATTATTTTCCGCTGCGATGTATTTAAATGTAATTTAAATCTATGATATTTCTGTGTAATATTGATTCATTTATACTCTGTATATTCTTGTAATCTGATGGTATTGTTGTAATAAACAATGAAATGTTCTCCCGTCTGCGTTCTTTTGTGGCTTGTTCTCGAACTATCCGCGCTTTCCTCACCGGGGAAGTTACGGGTTTTTACAATTAAATTAAAGGGGATCAGTGTTGATTGATGATTTGCTCGGTAAGATTTCCATTTGGAAATACGACCATTGTTTGTTCATATTTTGCTTTGATAGTTAGATAACCGACTATCAAAGTTTTTGACCATTTCTGTTGTCAATACGAAGAGACCGGGATCAGATTTATTATCTGAAAACCACTCCGTATGGGCATTAGCATTACGAATCAAATATGATGAAGATAATTGAAGATGGAGTTTGTGCAAGGGCTATTCTGGCAAATCCTAGGTAGAAATTGCCTAAGATGGGTTTACAGAATAGTGCCTTCAGATTGTCCAGTCCCGGGACAACCTGTATGGAAGAATGTATGGAAGAGTATATTTAATAGATCGCGTAAGTTGATCTCTTCAAACGTATTTAAATTTGGTGGTGGAGGAATTCGTTTCTCTTAGTCGTATACCCATTGTATTTTTGGGGAAATCAATTTGTGATTTGGCGGGTATGACGATGTGACATTCAAAGTAAATAAAAATGTGATTTATACGTTATGGCCTCTAGCCTCAAAACCAGGAAATGGTATAAAATCGGGTAGGTTGCATGGCTAAGTGGTTAGCTACCAATTTGGGTGTATTGTCACCTGATCTAGAGAAATTCCATTTACTTCTATAATCTATTTCGATGTTGTCCCTTTCGGGAAACGGTTGCTGATCCCAACTGTTGGTGATAATACATTCGGTACACTCAAGCGAAATGAGTGACCGGTCATGTTTAGCTTGGATTACAAAATGTTCTTGTTGAACCCGGTATATTCCTCCCTGGAGATACGCTGTCGGAAGGTGGTCCCATACCTTGCCAGTTGAATTCATTACCTAATAAGCGCCCGCGGTTTTTGATATATATATTATGTATGTGGAACGTGAGATGAAAGCATTCTGCTAATGATTATTTAGTCGTGGTTGATAGACATAATTATAATATCAAAAGAGTTTTGATATAAAGATTATCGTTTGTTTAAAAAAGGATTTTGAATGTTAAATCAAGTGTTTTGGATTCTCATAAGTGAAAAACCCATTCCGTGTTATACGGCGTGGTCTTATGAGATATCGTTTATTTTCTCAAACTGTTTTAAATTTTTTACTCATACCAGTCCCATGACTGACCCGGAGTTTATTTTGTTTTGTTTTCCTTAAACTCTTGGGTGCCCAAATTTGTAGGGAAGTCAAGTAGTCAGGATTTTACAGATATATTTGGAGAGCTTGGAGCAGGAGGCTTCAAGATTTTATAGCAATTGTTTATTTCCGCTGCGTTGTAAGTGTTGTACTTTGATAAACGTTATTCTATACATATACTGGTTTTATTTCAAAGTTATGTTATATTTTATTCGTTCCGCTGTGAGATTCATGTTACTCTGATTTTTTTGTTGTGATCTTCTTCTTCTATTCTAATTTTCTATCTTATCTATTCTCATCCTCTAACTTCTTTCTATTAACTATCTGGTATTTTCGATGCTTGGGTAGTCGACATTGAGTTTATGTCGATTACCAAGGTCGCAAATCTCCCGGGTCGTTACAGTAGTATCAGAGCTGAAGGTTTAGTGATTACCTTGGCTCTGTGGCGTAACTCAGTAGAGATGGCATTAGCAATACCCTAGATTGAGTTTGAATGTACATATACGAGAGAACGTATTTGTAGATTTTATAAAATTTGTTTTATATTGTGGAGATTTATTGGTTGAGTTGTTTTTGAGTTCTAGTCGATCAGTTTGATCCACTATATCGGTAGGGATTTATAAACACTCAAATACGATGAACCGACACTGTATGTTTTGAAAAGAGGGTAAATGAAACAATTTTATCCAAATTATATTTTGATATAAAAGGATGATTAATATTTGAAGTATTATCGTATATTGGATGTGTTGGTTGTGATTATAATCAAATGAGATTATAAAAGTGAAATGGTTATGTAAATGGCCAATCAGGATTCATATAAGTGTAATATATGAAATCAGATGAATTAAATCCGAAATTAAAATCAGAATTTGAAATTTAAAACCCTGGAAACCTGGAATGATATTAGCAAATGAATTTGGACTTAAGTCTATGAAATTTTAAGATCCTGGGAGATTTTAAATTGTTTACAAGCATTGTGAATAATATTTTGAAATGTATTTCAAAATGGAAATGGTTAGAAATGGTTTTGAAAGTAATATAGTATTGAACTCACTACGGTCGCTGGAAAATAATTCCGATGATGATCCGGATATCATCGGTGTTCATTTTAGAGTTTCTAAGTGACGGATTACTACCAAAGGTATTCATTTTGAAATGTTTTGAGAAAAGCAAGTTGTTTTGAATTTTGAAAAGGAATATTTGATTTTTAAAAAGCTAAGCTGTTTAAAAACTCCTAGAAGCAAATTGTTTGATTAAAAACAATTTAAATAGGAATTTGCAAAAGCAAATTGAAATTGAATTGGTTTCTTGAATATAAATTGGACCCATGTGAATTGAAATGGATTGATTTTTGAAATAAAAATCCGATTTGAGTTATGAGATAAAGATCTCTGATTAGAGAAATTAACCAGTTTATGAAATATGGGATGGAACTTAACTTGGTTAAGTATATTGATTGGTGAGTTAAGAAATTGAAAATCAAGAATGGTACTTGAGATTGAGAATGGAATTTTGCTTGGATAAGTGAATGGTTGTGTCGGAGATAAAAGTGATTTGAGTTTGATTGGGATGACCTTGGTATATGCTGAATTATCAGTAGATGGAAAGGATATAATGATATGCCTGACAAAAAGGTACAAGTTTATTTTTATATGAATATGAGATTTATGATCCTATTTGGCAAACCGATTAACTGTTTTATTTTCTTTGGATTGGAGTAGTCCTAGAGAGGCGAGTTGTAGTTGTGCCGATTGAGCCGTACAAAGGAGACGCTTGCGAAATTTTTCAAAAATTTAAAGTGTTAGAAATTTTTCAGAATTTTTGAAAATTTTCGTTAATCGAAATAAATTAATATTTTAATTGAAATTAATCAGTTCAGTTGAAATTGAAGTAAAGAAGTAAACAAATGATTTTTAACCCAGTTAATAGGATTTGTTTTCTACCTTAGCAATTTCGAGAACGAAATTATTTTAAGGGGGGAAGAATATAACATCCCGTATTTTTACGGTATAATATTTAATTTATTTAATTATTTAAATAATGGTTTGGTAATTTAAAATGACCCGAATTAAATAATGCTGAATATTTAATTAATATAAATAATAGAATAATATATTTAGTTTCCGGAATAGTCGGAAATAGTGGAATTCACAATATTGTGTGAATTGGATCATTTATAATATATAATTCAGTTTTGAGTTGAATTATGTTAAAGAATATATTATATAAATGATAGTTGAACGTATAATTATATTATAATTATAATCGAGCTCGAAATGGCGCGGCAGTTCGTAATTTGGCGATTCGAACTTTAAACAAATATACAGAATCCGTTTTAAATCGGATTTCTGTGAAACAAGAAACGTTCGAAGCTGGTGAACTCTATTTTTCTAATGGAAGAGAAAAATCGGGATTTCGTCATGTAGATTTTGATTTGTGATCAAATCAAATTTTCAAGTAGTCGCTATGGAACTGTTTATAAACCATAACGATATATTTAATTTTAATTAAATATTGGCTTCGAATTTAGACAGGATCTTTGAGACGTAGGTATAATTTAATTTTTAGAATTTTTCTGTAATTTTTATTTTGGAAAATAAACACTTTTTATTTTGAAGTATTTTGCACCCTAAATCAGCATTTTTGGGTTTCACGAAATGAGTTAACCAGTCTATATCATTATATTTTTGGGATCATGGGACATTGCTCGTCTCACTGGTATTTTTATTTTTGTCGACAGCTTTCTGTATATGGACGAAGTTCTATGTGACGGGGTACAGGGATTCTATAAACTTTAACAAACGCAAGCACGTTCCTTTGTCTGCGTTTCAATTTTTATTGTTCTCTCACGTCCTCTCTTGGTCAAATACGAAGTCTGATTTTCTGCAACCCTCATTTCTTCGATGCTAAGGAAGTAAACTAGGTGTGTATATTATATTGTTTTCATTCCTTCATTGCTAAGGAAGACCGCCCGTATATATATACATATGCTTCCACAACAAATAACCTTTCGAGATACAACCATTTAACACTTTAATATTTCTCTTTTTCTTTCTCCCATGCAAGGGATAACGGAGGCGTTCCTCTCAGCAAACAAAAACACGAAAACCCAAGTACTAAAAAACAAGATGGTTAAATGCAAATAAAAATCAATCTATCCTGCAAATAAAATCCAAGTTATATATACTTGAAACTCTACCCAGATCCGCTTCAACTTCCTACCAAGTTGTAGGACTCGAACGAAATTTCACAGATCCAATATTTTCAGCGCCAAATAGGGTTTCGGATTGCCGGAGTTTTAGGCAACAAATGGGTGCTCTGGTTGTTGGCGCGGGTTTCACCAAGGCGAAGCAACACGTTGGATTTTTTTTGGGAAAAATCCATGAAATTTTTGTTCGATATTTCCGCTGTAGCCGTGCTTCGATGGGCTGGGACACGATTTGCAAGGGGCGTTCGAATTTCTCAAAGTAGGCATGGCGGAAGAGGGTTGTTGCGCTGAAATGGAGTGGTCAGGAAGTACTGGAAGCTTGCGTAGAGGAAATGATGACATGCGCATACAGTTTAAAACAGAAAGGAAGGAGATCGAAATTTCTTGTTTGCCTCGGTAAAGTAAAGCCGACGTGGAGGATTTAATTGGAGGAGATGAATACTATTTGGAAGAGGATACGTGGTACATGGAGGGTATTGGGCCGGGGTTTGTTTCTATAAGCCCAATGTTTAAATTAAAAAAAAAGAATGTGAAGAAAAGGTGGAGTTCATTTTGTGATTATCGATTTTTTTTATAAAGTAGCAGGTTGGATTTATTCAGGAAACGGTTTAATCCGGTAGGTTTGGGCAGAAGCAGAAATAAGTTGGTGAGCTGATTTAATGGTAAAGCCCAATTTAAAATTTTCAGAAATTTAGTTTAATTTAAATTAGCCTAGTTTTAATTTAAAACCCATTTAAATATTTGTATAAAGTTGTAATAACAATAACTTGCTCATATGTTAACGGAATTCAGAAAAATAAGATATGTTGGGATTGTATGGACGACAACTACACAATGGAACTGATGTAGAGTGAATTGGAGTTCGTTACAATTTACGGTGGAATTAAACATCCTTCTGAATCAAAGATAGTTTTTCGTTATTTAACATTAACTGTCCAATGTGAGTAAATCTCAATAACTCTGATCAGTTTATATTTTTATAACGTATTTTTAGAATTGATAAATGTTGATTGATTGTTGTGTGTTGACTGTTTGGATGAACTGCTAGTTAATTGGCTGAAAATATAGATATATATGTATAAATCTTTAATCAAATATTGATTATGTTTATCAGAATATTTCATACTGAAATGAAATTGATGTTAATTATATTGTTTAACATCTGTAGATGCAAAGAAACAGGTTGGAGAAGTCCAACTGGATTCCTCAATATTTATAATACTGTTGTTTTTCATATATTGTGATATATGATGTGATATATAATTTGTGATTGATTATGATGACACTGGTCTTGTTATTTGGTATTTTAAATACCATAAGAAATACTGGAATGTAAAAAGGGAATTTTCAAAGTGTATTTTGAAAATAAAATATTTATAAAATCAAAGGATTTTATAAAAGAAAATATGTATAAAATCAAAGAATTTTATAAAAGGAAATATTTATAAAATCAAAGAATTTTATAAAAGGAAATATTTATATGAAATAAATAGGATATTATAAATGACATATTTATATGAAATAAATAGGATATTATAAATGACATATTTATATGAAATAAATTGGATATTATAAATGAAATATTTGTAAAACAAATAGAATTGAAAAAGGAAATATTTTGGAAATGAATAGAATTTTATAAAAGGAAATATGTGGAAAATAAATATTAAATGGAAATCGGTTTTAACAGATAGATGGAAAAGATTAATTTAAGGTAGATTTTAAATAGAATTTGTTTTAACAGATAAATTGAGAAGATTAATTTATAAATAATGTTTTATAAATTAAGTAAATTTTTTACCATTGGATAAATTGGATACATAAGTCTGAAATTAAATGAAGAAGTATAAATCGGCTTTAACACCAATATTTTTAATGGAATGTAAACATAGCAATTATAAAGTGGATTTTAAATGAGATTTAAGTATTAGAAGTAAAAAGGGATTTCGTATGAAAAATTCTATAAATAAAAGTATAAATAGAATTTGGAAATGAATATTATTTTTAAATACGAAATCAAACTGAAATGATATATAAAAGAAATATTATTCACATTCGATGTGAATAATGGATTAAAATAGTTATTTTATAAATTAAAACATGTATAAAGAAAAATTGGGATTTGAAATAGAAATTCAAATGGGAATTTCAATGAGATAGGCAATATGGTTAAAATAAAATTAGTTATTCGAATAGAGTTAAATCGAGTATTGGTTATTCGAATAGAGTTAAATCGAATACTGGTTATTCGAATAGAGTTAAATCGAATACTGGTTATTCGAATAGAGTTAAATCGAATATAATTTATTCAGATAGAGTTAAATCGAATATAAGTTATTCGAAGAGAGTTAATCGAATAGAGTTATTCGAAAGAGAGTTATCGAATATAAGTTATTCGAAGAGAGTTATTCGATGAGAGTTATTCGAAAGAGAGTTAATCGAATAGAGATTACTCGAAAGAGAGTTATACGTGGAATTCGATTATATCGAATGTAGGAAAGTACTATTTACTTTCCATTTTTAAATCAAGATTTATTATTTCATTAATAAATTAGTTGTTTATTTATTTATTCAAATTAAGAAATAAAAGTTATATTAAAGTTATTATATCTCGGAAGCATGGAATTATAACACTATTGTTATAGTCAAATGATTTTTGTAAAAGAAGTGGATTCGTAAATAGAATCCGAGAGTTACGTAAAGAAGTTTGTTAAAGATTTAAAAGGTGAACTTTGTCTATATCGAGGTTAGAAATGTTGTTCAGTTAAGGTCTGAGAGGTAGTTATACCCCAACTTGATTGACTTCATTTTTAACTAAGAAATGATTGAGGTTCGATTGTGAAGGTTGGTTAAGTTAATTTAGTTAATGAATGAAATGATTTGAGTTGGCATAGCGATGTTTTATTTAAACATCTGTTTAAATCCAATGAAGGAGTTTTGGAAATGTTTTCCAAATAAGAATCAGGAATGTTTTATAATATAGAAAATAAGAAATGAGAGTAAATGTGTAAATTTTTTCCAATGATTAATAACGTATATTTTCTAAATTTTGAAAACAAGAATTTACGAATATATGGAAACGGGAATAGGGAAATGAATAATTGAATGTCAAATTAAATGAAAGGGGATCAGTGTCAATTGATGATTTGCTCGGTAGGATTTCTATTTGGAAATACGACCGTTGTTTGTATAGATGTTTTCCTTTGATAGTTAAATAACCGACTATCAAAGTTTTTGACCATTTCCGTGGTCAATACGGAGAGACCGGGATTAGATTTATTATCTGAAAACCACTCCGTATGGGCATTTGCATTGCGAATCAAATATGATGAAGATAATTGAAGATGGAGTTTGTGCAAGGGCTGTTCTGGCAAATCCTAGGTAGAAATTGCATAAGATGGGTTTACAGAATAGTGCCTTCGGATTGTCTAGTCCCAGGACAACCTGTATGGAAGAATATCTGACAGAGTATATTTAATAGATCGCGTAAGTTGATCTCTTCAAACGTATTTACGTTTGGTGGTAGAGGAATTCGTTTCTCTTAGCTGTATACCTGTTGTATTTTTGGGGAAATCAATTTGTGATTTGGCAGGTATGACGATGTGATATTCAAAGTAAATAAAAGTGTGATCTATATGTTATGGCCTCTAGCCTCACAACCAGGAAATGGTATAAAATCGGGTAGGTCACATGGCTAAGTGGTTAGCTGCCAATTATGGTTTATTGTCACCTGATCTAGAGAAATTCCATTTACTTCTATAATCTATTTCGATGTTGTCCCTTTTGGGAAATGGTTGCTAATCCCAACCGTTGGTGATAATACATTCGGTACACTCAAGCGAAATAAGTGACTGGTCATGTTTAGCCTGGGTTACAAGATGTTTTTGTTGAACCCGGTGTATTCCTCTCTAGAGACACTGTTGGAAGGTGGTCCCATACCCTGCCAGTTGGAATTCATTACCCAATAAGTGCCCGCGGTTTTTGATATATATATGTATATATATATATATATTATGTATGTGGAACGTGAGATGAAAGCGTTTTGTTAATGATTATTTAGTTGTGGTTGATAGACACTATTATAATATCAATAGAGTTTTAACAATAAAGATTATCGTTTGTTTCAAAAAGGATTTTGAATGTTAAATCACGTGTTTTAGATCCTCATAAGGGAAAAACCCGTTCCGTGTTACACGGCGTGGTCTCATGAGATATCATTTATTTTCTCAAACTGTTTTAAATTGTTTACTCATACCAGTCCCATGACTGACCCAGAGTTTATTTTGTTTTGTTTTCCCTAAACTCTTGGGTGCCCAAATTTGTATGGGCAGTAAAGTAGTCAGGATTTTACAGATATATTTGGAGAGCTTGGAGCAGGAGGCTTTAGGATTTTATAGCAATTGTTTATTTCCGCTGTGTTGTACTTTGATAAACGTTATTGTATACATATGCTGGTTTTATTTCAAAGTTATGTTATATTTTATTCGATTTTCTTGTTGTGATCTTCTTCTTCTTCTATTCTAATTTTCTATCTTATCTATTCTCATCCTTTAACTTCTTTCTATTAACTATCCGGTATTTTCGATGCTTGGGTAGTCGACATTGAGTTTATGTCGATTACCAAGGTCGCAAATCTCCCGGGTAGTTACAATATTAGTTCCAAAAATTATGAAATTTGAAATCTAGCAATAATTTGACATTCCAGATCCAACAAAAGTGGTTTCATCGAAAATGGAGGTCATTTGCAAAATGGCTATTTTTAAGGGCTTTATATATATTTAAAATATATATAAATTCCATAGTGACTATTTTAAATTTTAAACTGGACATAACTTTCAATTTATATTATGAAATCTCAATTTTTCACATTCACTAGAAAGATATGTTTAAAAAGATTCAAATATTCCTGGTTTCGTCCGATTCTGATTTAAAATGAATTCTATACATTCAATTGAAATTTAAATTCGAATTTTCAAACTACCGCGCCATTTCGAGTTCGTTTTATAATCAAAATAAAATTATACTTTCTAACTTTGGTTAAAATAAATTTTTAATCGTTATTATTTAAAATAACATTTTAAATATTCAAAACCCATTAAAGTAGCTAAAATAAAAAAATTAAATTGGTTTTGAAAATCCGGGTTGTTACAAAATAATTTGCAACAACTTTCTGTTTATGACATTTTCAGATTCCAATGTTTATTGGTCCAAAATTTTTATTTTTAGATGACAAAAATTTGTTCACTTTTTATAAAAAAATTGTAAAAATCTAAATCCATCTTCCTAAGCCAAAATCCTTCTACTCCCTTCAATTAAATTGCTTGAGGCATTGATTTCTGGATATGCTCATATCATGGTATTAAAGAGAGCATAGTTGTTCTTCTGATTGGAATAGTGGATCATGCTTTTCGTAGCCATATTCGTATTGACCTGCATCATCTTCCTTTTATACACCATGAAAGGTTAGTTTATCTCATATAACTTACATTTTTATAGAAGTAAAATTCAGCACATTTGAAATGCTATGAAATGTATAGGATTGTCTTAGAAAATTGTATTATATGATATACACAACCGATATATATGATATGAATGTGCAAATGTGACATGTATTACTTTATGTATATGTTTGATTTGTTAAGTTTACTTCATGTATATGTTTGATATGTTTGATTTGTTGAGTTCATTGATATTGTTTATTTATTTGTTCTCATATTACAAGTTCCTTATGGGTTGAAATGATACATACTCGAATCACTTTATATATTTTGAAAATGGATTGAATCGATTTGGGATGCGGGTTGAAATGATATATAGCCGGGATTCGAAATTTTAAATCTCGGAATGAAATGATATAAATATATATCCATATTACTCGGCCTAGGTAGAAAATTATATACAGACACTGTAAGTCTATTTTGAAATAGTTTCTAAATGTAAATATATTGTAACGACCCCGACTTCCCCGATCCCCGAAGAGACGGTGGATCCCAGATTTCTTTGAGAACACGACGCATCCGAACACAGAACATTTCATTGCCATTACAACCATTACACCAGAGTTCAATAATATATCAGAGTATGAATTAATATTACACAGCGGAAATAAAATAATATCAGAGATTAAAATACAAATCAACGGAAATTTACATGTATAAATACAATGTATAGCGGAAAATAGATCAATAACACAACTGAAAGAAATACAAGGATACAAAGCTTTCCGAATATAGCTCCAGCTGTAATCCAGGATCCTAGGAAAAGAAATCTGCAAAACCAAAACTACTAGCTGCCCGTGTGGAAAATATGTACACCCAGAGTTTAGGTGAAAAAAATAAACTCCGAGTCAGTCATGGGACTGGTGTGAGAACTCAAAAACAGTTATCAATTTTTATTTTAAAGTTAGGTAAATCACGGGATCACGCCGTATGACACAGAACAGATTTCCTCCACATGAATACCATAAAACAAAACTCGCCGTGCTAAATAAAAGAAAAATGAAGCTATTATAAGACTCAAGTCCCATCACACAACGCAACGCAAGCCAGAGGATAGAGCTTTACCTTATAATAGCCAAATATGCTTGGTACGTGAAATTTATCTTTTATTATTACTATAAGTGAAAAATTCAACTTCAAATATAAATGTATCAATCGTAGACGACATAGGTACCATATATTATGTCGCCATACATAGGTTTACGACTAAAACCGAAAAATGTCATATTGGAAGTTTGGATTTCCATTATGATGGATGCTGATTCGAAAGATCTACCACGTAGTGCAATACTCAACGGCTTACGTCTAGGGCATTGGAAAACACCGTAATGCTCATCCGCCTTTTTGGGAAATCAAGTATCACTGCGGCTTACGTCCCTGCCAGAGAAAACACCGCTTACTATATCCCTCTGGGAATCGGGGGGTGTGCCCAATACCTCAGGGCATGGAGCGACCACACTCAACTCATCTCGGTCGACCGAATCCATGACAACCCTAAAAGTGTCTATCCTCATCTCAAAAGCATATTAATCAAACCATCAATTCACTATCATACCGGTGTGTGAGGCTCGCGAATTAATGCTACATAAAGTTGCGCTACTTAAAGCTATTCTTTGATCATCAACCACAAGGCTCTGCTTTTCAACAAAAGCCCTGATCCATGCATCTCAACATGTCACATTGTCAATACATACCACATCATTGATTTCTACCAATATATAACTTCTAAGATCATATGTCTCAGAGAAGGGTGTTAAGCAAGAGAATAAATTCTCCGCCACCAAACAGATATATATATTTAGTAGAGATCAACGAATACAGCATAAAGGAATACAATGTCAGACACACCATCCATTTGCAAGTCCGTTCTGGGTCTGAACGAAACTGGAGGCACCTTATTCCTCATCCAATATGTCCAATACAGGAGAGAGTCCCTCGCATATCCGAACAATCAACAGGTACGTCTGGACATCTACCACTGCAATCCCATCCTGGGAGCTAACCAATCCAGGGCGTTAGTAGTAATCCGTTCGATGTGAAGATCGTCGGTCTTCAACCACCGCCTTCAATATCTTCGACTTTTAATCGTCGTATCAGTTATTCATAATGGGTTAAACCCGGTCTTTCCGAACAACTCACGTATCTTATAATCAAGTGCTATAAAAACACATCATACGCCTCATTCCAATCCAGAATATTCTTTTATTCAAATAATCTTTACATTGGAAATTATTCCCATAAATCTTATTAAAGATTTAATTCATTTAATCCTCTTGTTTAAATCTTCACTTGGAAACCATTTCAAAAGATTTTGTATTATCTTTTCACAACTTTAAACTAAATTAAGGTTTACCAAACTATCCGGGATCATCGAGCCTTACCGAAGTAATCATTTTTTTTATTTTTTTTCAATCCTAACCTATTCATCCCATGGAGAAAAATTGGAAGTACTCCATATCTAACACCCACTGTGTTATTGGTAAATTCAATTACCATTCAACGTTCAAATCTACTTAAAGATTTAACTATCACATGGAGTAAAACTGGTGGTACTCCATTTCGAACACTTCTCAAATTTGGTAAATTTGATTACCACATTAACATTCTAATCAAATTAAAGATGTATTAAAACTCCATCTTAGTTTTAATCTTCAAAAATCATTATTTAATGATTATTTAACTTAGGAATAAATCATGTCTTTAACTGGGTTAAAGAACGAATGTCATTTATAACATCGTTCACAATAAACCCAAAATCATCTTCCATCAAAATGGAATCTACACGAAAATCATAACAGTATATAATCGATATAAATTCCTGTATCCGACTAATACTATAAATAGAATAACGGCCAAGCCTTTTAAATTCCATAAATAGTAACAGTCTTCCTTTTCAACAACTCATCTCGATTATTATCAAATCGAATTCCATTCAATTCCAATTTAATATTTAAATTGGAAAATTTTACTATGGAAAATTCCATTAATCTTAATTAAAAGATTATAAATTCCAAATCATATCTTCACTGTTAATTGGGTTGAAGAACAAATGTTATTTAAAACATTATTCACGATAAACCCAAAAATCCAATTTTAATTCAATTATAATTAAATATTAATTAATCGGTAAACTTCTCTAAATCTTAATTAAAAGATTTATTCTTTTCTCAACTGGGTTTAAGAACAGTGTTATTGAAGATACCATTCACGACAGATCCTAAAATGCAATTTGATATTAAATACAAGGCTCTGAATAGAAATTATATCGGCTTATATTCAATATCAAATTCTGAAACCAACAGATATCGTATTGGGAATAACGATATCTGTATCTTCCAAATTCCTTAACAATATTTGTATAATCACGGAATCCAATATTGAAATATTCCGAAGATTATTTCCATTCAAATCCATTCCAATTTCTGAGTTGGAAAGCTCTAGTTATTTCAAAACCCATTTTTTCAATCCAATTTATTATTTCTAAAAATAATTGGATTATTATTCTAGTTATTAACCAGTTCATTTTGATAAAAATACATTTTATCTTTTCAAATATGGAATTTTTCATCCAAAATATTTCCAAATCATTTATAATGATTTTAAACAATTTCTAATTATTTTTAATAATTTTATTTAGGCTCGTACAGTCGGTATCTGTAACACCCCATAATTCTGTAACGCTAAGATTCACAAATCAAGGCAGAATCAAAAGTTAAAATCAAAATCAAGGGAAATGGGCTGCGCCATTGCGTTCGTCTCGGAATTCTGCATGAAAATGAGTCTGAGTTTGCGTAAATCGGAGTCCGTATGAGGGAGATATGGCCTCCGGAAGATTTAGCGAAGTTCAAATTTCAAAACAGGTCAGGTTCAAAATTTAAATTGGACCCAGAATGGGCTGGGCGGGAATTTTCCCGCCCAAGGCACCTAGGTCGACTGGGTAGTCGACCTAGGCACCTAGGTCGACTGGGTAGTCGACCTGGGTCACCCAGGTCGACTGGGTAGTCGACCTGGGGGTTGACCCCCCCTGCTTTTTCCTGTTTTCTGCACCTGGTTCGTTCTTCTGTATTCGGACGCCATCCTGACCAGATTCGTTGACTTCTACCCTATATAAACAGCCCTAGTCTTCTTCTCTATTCACAATTCTTTTCTACCCTTATGCTACAAAGATTCTTGTTAGACATGGCTTCTCCTCCTCCTCTAAAATATACAAATAAATAATATATATAAAATAAATCAAGACGAGGAGGTGCTGCTCAAAGACTTTCAAAGAGGAGATTCAAGCTAGAATTCAAGTGAAGATTTGAATGACTGCAACGACTGTTTTTCTATGAATCATAGCAACGCCATCTTTCTATTCTAATCTAATCTCTGTAAGTCGGTTACTTTTTAGATTTGAACGTCTCTCTCTGTTTGTGACATGAATTAAAGGAATAAAAGAATATGCCAAATCTTTCTATTTGAATATGTGCCTATACTCTTGAACCTAATTAAGAACTGTTATGATTCGAGGACAAATAAGACCATGACTATGAAACTATGGACCTTAAAACCATATGCCTATGACTATGAACATTTGCCTATGACTATGAACATTGCCTATGACTATGGACATTGCCTATGACTATGAACATTGCCTATGACTGTGACTGTGACTATGAGGATTATTTCCTTGACTAAGCCTATGCCTTTGATTAGGAAATATAAACTATTTCCTATGACATAACAAGGACATCTGTGATTAAACACATGTGATTCATGACTCGGAAAGTGTTGCTTAAGTTTTGTGACTATGAAATTGGGTCTAAACCCGATCATCTATTCTGTCTATTGTTGGTTATCTTTGGTTTTAGACCTTGGGAATTTACCTATTAAGTTAGGTCTACCCATGTTCTTGAACCTACGTCTATATTCTGTCTATTCTTGGTTTTCTTTGGTTTTAGACCTTGGGAATTTACCTATTAAGTTACGTCTACCCATGTTCTTGAATCGACGTCGTTATTCAACCCTTTTTATGCCAGTTAGTATGTCTATCCTTTGCATAGCATCTTTGGTTCATTCTCTATTTTCTACGAACCTAGCTTTATTTATAATCTTGAATGAATCACGATTATACGAACGGTGGGAATGCGGTTTGGGCAAACTATGAAATTTACTAAAAACGTAGTTTAACTTGGAAATTGGCATAAATTGGGAATATGTATTGTGGCATGTCCATAGAAATGCAAATTGGATAAATTTGACATGATGTGTAATTTAAATCTAGTATTGACATGTAAATCTAGCATTTACATGAATAGTGAACTAGGGTAATAAGTCTAGTTTGACGTGAATTAGAATGTTGAATCGGAATTGGATTAGCTAATTTGGCACACTAAGTATATTGGCATAAATGTGAAATTGGCCATAATTGAGAATAACTGTCAGGTTTAGAAAAGTCATGGTTAGTACCACTTAATTTGGTATAGTTTACATACCAAAAAGCATAAATATGATTTAGGAAGGGAAATGGGCCATAGAAATAAATGTAGACAATTTATATTAAAAGAGTAATTGGGAAATAAGTAAATTAGGAATAATTTACCTATAGAATCTGGCCTAAATAAGGAAATGTGAATTTAGACAAATTAAAGGTTTATTAATGACAACTCTTTTAATAATAAGCCAGAAAGTTCTAGGGTGACAGAGAGGATAGTGTCTAGGCTTGGGTTTGGAAAATACAAGTTTCCTGCTCTCTCTGGCTATCCCTAACTGATCCGACGAACGGGATGGTTACTTTCAAAACTTGATTTGAAAATAAATTGAAACCCTTTGAACTTAGAAAACACGAATATGCCTAGCCCGAGGTTAGACTGAGTTGCAATGTAAACCTGCCCGGAACCAACCGGCACATCCAGTAGTCGCAACAATACCTGTCTAATGTGAGTGGTAGCGGCTTTAATTTATTTAGTTAAAGCTAGAACAAGAATGAAGAGGGTTAAGTTAACTAAGACACTTAACCAGTTCAACATGATAACAAGACTGGTGCGTGGGGTTAGATTCATACAGTTAAGCTAGAATGGGAGGGTTAAGTCCATAGGAACACTTAACCAACTTAATGCAGTTAAGCTAGAATGGGAAGGGCTAAGTTCATAGGGACACTTAACCAAACTTATGGTAACAAGACCAGACTTGTAGGGGTTAAGTAACTAAGAAAACACTTAGCCAAATTAACATGTTAACTAGACTAGGAGGTGGGGTTAAGTAAAGTTAATACACTTAGCCAAATTAACATGTTAACTAGACTAGAGGTTGGGGTTAAGTAAATACACTTAGCCAATTTGATATGTTAGCTGGGCTAGACCGTAGGGTTAAGTAAGCTTGAACACTTAACCATCAGGTTGTGATAAAGGAATGGGGTTAAGTCTAAAACATGAAGGGATAATACTTAACCATTAACAATAACATGTTAGTAAAACAGACGGGCAAGGTTAAGTTAAAAAGGAACACTTAACCAACACAGGGTGAATGGGTAGGGTTAAGTAATAAATACTTAACCAATATAACTTGGTTTGTGGTAGGGTTAAGTCAACATGAGTTACTGGTAACACTTAACCAGTTTAACAGGGTAAATGAGGAGGGTTAAGTTAGCTTGAATTGACTATGACACTTAACCAATCCAAATTGACGGGAAAGAGAACTAAGTAAACCTTAGTTAAGAAAACAACGATTCTGGAAACTAAGTGGTAAATCTTAGTTAGTAAAACTAAGTAGTAATTCTTAGTATAACACGTGAAGGAGCGAATGTCCGTCTGAGTAAAAAGGAGGATCCAACGAATTGGGTTACAAAGCCCGAGGCTTCGAGGGGACGTGAGGGTACTCTTGGTATCCCTCTGTGAGGCTGCAGATGACCCGCCTGGGACCACAGAGGTTAAGGTCTGCGTAGAAGAACCAGGGGTATGCCTTGGTTGCAATACATGGCAACTTAAAGACTAGGATGGACCGGCGTGATTCGGTGAGCAAACGGTAGCCCTGTGATAGCGACTCGTCGTCTACCATCCATCTTGAGGCAATCGAGATACGTGAAGCGGAAAGGCGGAGAACTCCAAAAGACCATATACTTGCTATCTAGTTATGGGTGAGTATGGCCATAGTATAGTAGGGCACCGGGGCCGGCGTATAGTTCTCATTTTACAAGGTGTGCCTTTCATTAGTTGAGGGAGGGGTCAAGTGGGACCATAGCCACTAGAACAAAAACAGACCTTAGCATCTGCATCGGCAGATATCTGAAAGCTCCCGACCGAGTTCTGTATTCCTTGATTTGCCCTGACACAGGACTCGGACCGCACATTATGGGACATGTCCATCTAGACAAGCGATAACGATTCGCGATACATGCGTGGGGAAGTATAGGAACATATACCACTCTAGGTAGTGTGTCCTAGACTTAGGGGCATCGTTCGACAGGTAGCACTAGTTGGACTAGGTGGCATAAATCCTGAATCCGAGAAGCGTTCGGCAGATAACGTAAACTCTAGTTAAATCTAGAAGGCACTTGGTAGAAAACCCTAGATTAAATCTAGGTAACAAATAATAAATGTGTGCCTGAAGGCGATGGAAAATACAGGGATTGGGATCGCGTTATCATTACTAGTTGGGACGTTAGTTAGGTGGTGCAGAGATATAGAAATCGGTATAACAAGGAAATAGCGACGCGGCGAAAGTATTAGAGCATATCCAGTTTATCTTATCTTAGCATACCTTGTAACTATCTTGTGTTAATCTTGTGACCTTGCTGACCCTATCATCATGGTGTTATCTTGTATTCAGTTAATTCATGTCGTCTTGTTTTCCATGTTCACATGCTAGAAGTTACTGAACTTACTCAGGCTTTATGTCTGACTCTGTTTTTCTTTTGTCTTCTTTTCTTCCGTTTCCCCCCCCTAGGTAGTAAAGGAGGGGATAGTTTAGCTCAAGTTAAATTGGACTGCCACTCTTTCCAGCTTGAAGAATTGTCGAAATCTGCCTGGATTCTCTTTTTAGATGCTATGGCTGGCTTTTGCTAAAATCGGGGAATATAAATGTATTTTTATGCTTCTTTATTTTGTAAGACAGATGATACTCTGATATTGTAAAGAAACCATTGTACAAGTTATTTTGTCAATAAAGCAAAGTTTTATTTTCCGCTGTTCAATTTCTGTCTGTCTTGTAATTTATCTGCATCTTTTACCCAAAATGCTCCACAGAACTTAGTGCATTCCGTTTGTGAGTGACACTAACGGACGTGGGGTGTTACACGTGGTATCAGAGCTGAAGGTTACCGGATCAAATAAAAGATCTGAAAAATTATTTTCAAAACGATTTTTAAAGAAGCATCTTTAAGAGAAAATATTTGTTTTAAAGGCATATTCCCCAAAGCCGTACGCACTATCTTCTCTTCCTCTGTTTGAATTCTTGTCTCCTTCTTTCTTGAGTCTCTGGGGCTCCTGGCTTTCTGGGAGGTAACCTCATCGAAGGGCAAAGTAGTGCCCGGCTTCCAACCATTGTCGTAGTTGTTTCATCTACGGGTAGTTTTCTTTCGAAGCTTATAGGGTTTTCCGGACGATGGAGGCAGTTTTCGAGAGATTTGTCAACATGACTACACACGGAAGGGGATGAGGAGTTTGGCTAAGGAGCATAACCCTAGGATGAGGAATTCATGGATGTAGACTTAGCACACGAAGGAGGATAAAACCTAAGACAAGAGGAAGTATCTTTACTAGGGTATGATAGGGCATATGCTTAAGGACAAGGGCAAGAACGAGGACGAGATTTTCAGAAGGACGAGTACATGCTTTCGCCACCAAGCGTACCTAGGAGGAAGGTAGTCCGGTTGGAAGGGTCTAGTTTTCTGTTCGTACTATTTCCTTAGGTTCTAGCGCTTCTCATTTGTTCATATCCACTTCCATAGTTGGGTCTCTGCACCATAGTACTTGTATAGTAGAAAGATCCCACTAGAGTCTCAAATCCAATTGGTGGTCCGACCAGCTTTTTTTTGGTTGTTAGGGATTTGAGGATAGCTATCGAGTTTGCTTATATCATCTCACGTAGGTCGTCTAAATTCGGAGGAGATATTCCTTGGGTGCTTGTCTGATATTGGTTTAGGCCTTTGGGGCTTGTACTTGAGGAATGTCGAGTTCGATTAGGATGGTTTGCGTGAGAGAGGAATAGTTGTGACAGGCACTCTAAAAAGCACGTAGTGACCTTTTGACCCTCATAGTTATGGCATAATGGAGAGACTTCAAACCATCTTGGTAAGTACATTTGGTATCATAGTTAACATCTGTTTATTTTGGAAATGGAGGTCAGAGACTTCACAATCGTGAAGTTAAATTAGTTAAGACACAGTGGAGTAAAGCTCAAGAAGGCTAGATACTAGCATCATACCCTTTTCTTTAAGGGTGCATCCTTGATTTCTTTGTTTAGGAGCTTTACGCATAATTGTTCCTCCCTTCCCAAGAATATATCCTCTAGGTCGAATCTTCGATCCTTAGGTAGAAACTCTTTTGGATGTAAACATGTATTTGAAACATGTTATGGTTGATGATTGCAAGTGGTTGCAAATGGTTGCTCGTGAATACATATGCATACGTATTAGGCACTAGATCAGTTCGGACGCTTTCATATTGCATTTACAGATATGTATTTGTTTGTAAGTTGAGCCTGATACGTTATCATATGGATGTTGCATATGGATGAATGGCTGTGCACGCATGTAGTATTTACATTACTAGGGATGCCTGCATACATGATTGGACGTATGGCACTGACATGATTCACATTAAGGAGGTCAACTGAATCAGTAGACCGCCTGATTTTGCATTAGATAAAGACATATACACACACTATGCATATGAACATGAAAGCATTAGAAATCTTTTAAGGACAATGAATGCCTGTGGTTGAATGGTTGAGTAGATGGGTGATTGGATGGTAGGACACATTCTTCCTAACTTGAAGATTTCGGGGACGAAATCCTTTTAAGTGGGGGAGAATGTAACACCCCATAATTCTGTAACGCTAAGATTCACAAATCAAGGCAGAATCAAAAGTTAAAATCAAAATCAAGGGAAACGGGCTGCGCCATTGCGTTTGTCTCGGAATTCTGCATGAAAACGAGTCCGAGTTTGGGTAAATCGGAGTCTGTATGAGGGAGATATGGCCTCCGGAAGATTCAACGAAGTTCAAATTTCAAAACAGGTCAGGTTCAAAATTCAAATCGGACCCAGAATGGGCTGGGCGGGAATTTTCCCGCCCAAGGCACCCAGGTCGACTGGGTAGTCGACCTGGGCACCCAGGTCGACTGGGTAGTCGACCTGGGGGTCGACCCCCCTGCTTTTTCCTGTTTTCTGCACCTGGTTCGTTCTTCTGTATTCGGACGCCATCCTGACCAGATTCGTTGACTTCTACACTATATAAACAGCCCTAGTCTTCTTCTCTATTCACAATTCTTTTCTACCCTTATGCTGCAAAGATTCTTGTTAGACATGGTTTCTCCTCCTCCTCTAAAATATACAAATAAATAATATATATAAAATAAATCAAGACGAGGAGGTGCTGCTCAAAGACTTTCAAAGAGGAGATTCAAGCTAGAATTCAAGTGAAGATTTGAACGACTGCAACGACTGTTTTTCTACGAATCATAGCAACGCCATCTTTCTATTCTAATCTAATCTCTGTAAGTCGGCTACTTTTTAGATTTGAACGTTTCTCTCTGTTTGTGACATGAATTAAAGGAATAAAAGAATATGCCAAATCTTTCTATATGAATCTGTGCCTATACTCTTGAACCTAATTAAGAACTGTTATGATTCGAGGACAAATAAGACCGTGACTATGAAACTATGGACCTTAAAACCATATGCCTATGGCTATGAACATTTGCCAATGACTATGAACATTGCCTATGACTATGGACATTGCCTATGACTATGAACATTGCCTATGACTGTGACTGTGACTATGAGGATTATTTCCTTGACTAATCTTATGCCTTTGATTAGGAAATATAAACTGTTGCCTATGACATAACAAGGACATCTGTGATTAAACACCTGTGATTCATGACTAGGAAAGTGTTGCTTAAGTTTTGTGACTATGAAATTGGGTCTAAACCCGATCATCTATTCTGTCTATTCTTGGTTATCTTTGGTTTTAGACCTTGGGAATTTACCTATTAAGTTAGGTCTACCCATGTTCTTGAACCTACGTCTATATTCTGTCTATTCTTGGTTTTCTTTGGTTTTAGACCTTGGGAATTTACCTATTAAGTTAGGTCTACCCATGTTCTTGAATCGACGTCGTTATTCAATCCTTTTTATGCCAATTAGTATGTCTATCCTTTGCATAGCATCTTTGGTTCATTCCCTATTTTCTACGAACCTAGCTTTATTTATAATCTAGAATGAATCACGATTATACGAACGGTGGGAATGCGGTTTGGAAAAAATATGAAATTTACTAAAAACGTAGTTTAACTTGGAAATTGGCATAAATTGGGAATATGTATTGTGGCATGTCCATAGAAATGCAAATTGGATAAATTTGACATGATGTGTAATTTAAATCTAGTATTGACATGTAAATCTAGCATTTACATGAATAGTGAACTAGAGTAATAAGTCTAGTTTGACGTGAATTAGAATGTTGAATCGGAATTGGATTAGCTAATTTGGCACGCTAATATGGCATAAATGTGAAATGGGCCATAATTGAGAATAACTGTCAGGTTTAGAAAAGTCATGGTTAGTACCACTTAATTTGGTATAGTTTACATACCAAAAAGCATAAATATGATTTAGGAAGGGAAATGGGCCATAGAAATAAATGTAGACAATTTATATTAAAAGAGTAATTGGGAAATAAGTAAATTAGGAATAATTTACCTATAGAATCTGGCCTAAATAAGGAAATGTGAATTTAGACAAATTAAAGGTTTATTAACGACATCTCTTTTAATAATAAGCCAGAAAGTTCTAGGGTGACAGAGAGGATAGTGTCTAGGCTTGGGTTTGGAAAATACAAGTTTCCTGCTCTCCCTGGCTATCCCTAACTCATCCGACGAACGGGATGGTTACTTTCAAAACTTGATTTGAAAATAAATTGAAACCCTTTGAACTTAGAAAACACGAATATGCCTAGCCCGAGGTTAGACTGAGTTGCGATGTAAACCTGCCCGGAACCAACCGGCACATCCAGTAGTCGCAACAATACCTGTCTAATGTGAGTGGTAGCGGCTTTAATTTATTTAGTTAAAGCTAGAACAAGAATGAAGAGGGTTAAGTTAACTAAGACACTTAACCAGTTCAACATGATAACAAGACTGGTGCGTGGGGTTAGATTCATACAGTTAAGCTAGAATGGGAGGGTTAAGTCCATAGGAACACTTAACCAACTTAACGTAGTTAAGCTAGAATGGGAAGGGCTAAGTCCATAGGGACACTTAACCAAACTTATGGTAACAAGACCAGACTTGTAGGGGTTAAGTAACTAAGAAAAAACTTAGCCAAATTAACATATTAACTAGACTAGGAGGTGGGGTTAAGTATAGTTAATACACTTAGCCAAATTAACATGTTAACTAGACTAGAGGTTGGGGTTAAGTAAATACACTTAGCCAATTTGATATGTTAGCTGGGCTAGACCGTAGGGTTAAGTAAGCTTGAACACTTAACCATCAGGTTGTGATAAAGGAATGGGGTTAAGTCTAAAACATGAAGGGATAATACTTAACCATTAACAATAACATGTTAGTAAAACATACGGGCAAGGTTAAGTTAAAAAGGAACACTTAACCAACACAGGGTGAATGGGTAGGGTTAAGTAATAAATACTTAACCAATATAACTTGGTTTGTGGTAGGGTTAAGTCAACATGAGTTACTGATAACACTTAACCAGTTTAACAGGGTAAATGAGGAGGGTTAAGTTAGCTTGAATTGACTATGACACTTAACCAATCCAAATTGACGGGAAAGAGAACTAAGTAAACCTTAGTTAAGAAAACAACGATTCTGGAAACTAAGTGGTAAATCTTAGTTAGTAAAACTAAGTAGTAATTCTTAGTATAATACGGGAAGGAGCGAATGTCCGTCTGAGTAAAAAGGAGGCTCCAACGAATTGGGTTACGAAGCCCGAGGCTTCGAGGGGACGTGAGGGTACTCTTGGTATCCCTCTGTGAGGCTGCAAATGATCCGCCTGGGCCCACAGAGGTTAAGGTCTGCGTAGAAGAACCAGGGGTATGCCTTGGTTGCAATACATGGAAACCTAAAGACTAGGATGGACCGGCGTGATTCGGCGAGCAAACGGTAGCCCTGTGATAGCGACTCGTCGTCTACCATCCATCTTGAGTCAATCAAGATACGTGAAGCGGAAAGGCGGAGAACTCCAAAAGACCATATACTTGCTATCTAGTTATGGGTGAGGATGGCCATAGGATAGTAGGGCACCGGGGGCCGGCGTATAGTTCTCATTTTACAAGGTGTGCCTTTCATTAGTTGAGGGAGGGGTCAAGTGGGACCATAGCCACTGGAACAAAAACAGACCTTAGCATCTGCATCGGCAGATATCTGAAAGCTCCCGACCGAGTTCTGTATTCCTTGATTTGCCCTGACACAGGACTCGGACCGCACATTATGGGACATGTGCATCTAGACAAGCGATAACGATTCGCGATACATGCGTGGGGAAGTATAGGAACATATACCACTCTAGGTAGTGTGTCCTAGACTTGGGGGCATCGTTCGACAGGTAGCACTAGTTGGACTAGGTGGCATAAATCTTGAATCCGAGAAGCGTTCGGTAGATAACGTAAACTCTAGTTAAATCTAGAAGGCACTTGGTAGAAAACCCTAGATTAAATCTAGGTAACAAATAATAAATGTGTGCCTGAAGGCGATGGAAAATACAGGGATTGGGATCGCGCTATCATTACTACTTGGGACGTTAGTTAGGTGGTGCAGAGATATAGAAATCGGTATAACAAGGAAATAGCGAGGCGGCGAAAGTATTAGAGCATATCCAGTTTGTCTTATCTTAACATACCTTGTAACTATCTTGTGTTAATCTTGTGACCTTGCTGACCCTATCATCATGGTGTTATCTTGTATTCAGTTAATTCATGTCGTCTTGTTTTCCATGTTCACATGCTAGAAGTTACTGAACTTACTCAGGATTTATGTTTGACTCTGTTTTTCTTTCGTCTTCTTTTCTTCCGTTTCCCCCCAGGTAGTAAAGGAGGGGATAGTTTAGCTCAGGTTAAATTGGACTGCTACTCTTTCCAGCTTGAAGAATTGTCGAAATCTGCCTGGATTCTCTTTTCAGATGCTATGGCTGGCTTTTGCTAAAATCGGGGAATATAAATGTATTTTTATGCTTCTTTATTTTGTAAGATAGATGATACTCTGATATTGTAAAGAAGCCATTGTACAAGTTATTTTGTCAATAAAGCAAAGTTTTATTTTCCGCTGTTCAATTTCTGTCTGTCTTGTAATTTATCTGCATCTTTTACCCAAAATGCTCCACAGAACTTAGTGCATTCCCTTTGTGAGTGACACTAACGGACGTGGGGTGTTACAGTATCCAATATCGGCCACCGAACTACATCCACGGTGACCTTTTCTAAAATTGATTTGGACATAATTTGAAATCCAACCGTTCAAATTTAAACCTCATATATTCATTGGAAAGATCTTTTTGATACGAATACAAAGGTTTCGGCTTTAGGAGAATCCGATGGGTGGATCTCCCGTTACATCAATTCGAAGTTAATGGTCGAAACTCGCGAACGGTCACTGCGCGGCACGTTCTATTCAAGCCATATATATATATATATATATATATATATATATATATAGTATATTTTCGTCGATTTCTATTTAAAACGTATTTTATAAATCGTTTACAAATTCATTTTAAAACGATTTCAACTTCCATTTCAGTTTTAAATAAAAATTGAATATTCCATATCATTATAATATTATTATAATAATATTTTCAAAATATCAGATTTTGAAATCAATTCTTTTTTATATTCATTATAAAATAAATAAAGTCGACTGATAAACCCGTTTGAGTAAAATTGGTGTATTTCTACTTAACTCGTCTCCATATATTTCTATATTTTTGTGTCCATCAAAATCGGACATCAAAATCATATTTTGATTATTTAGTGAATATTATTTTTAAATATTCATTCAATAATTTAATTCTTCACTGAATGTTATTTTAATATATTCGTTCGTATATTCTGAATCGGAATGCGATTCAATCAATTACCATATAATTTCAATTATATGGATTTCATACATCGCATGTATTCAACAATAATGATAAATAATCATTAAACATTCAAACATCATCCAGAGTGCATTCTTCCACTGTATAAGCATTAGATAAGTAAATAACGCTCAATGCAGTATGTCAACCAATCGGTTGACATACAACTTAATATTGGGATTAGTGTATGTCAAATATCATCCCAATACCCGTGTGGGGTTTTCATACAACAACAGCCTATTTAAATAAATCATTGGTTAATAAATTTAACCAATTCAATTTCGGTTTGAATTATTTTCTAATTAACCCATTTTTCACTATTTAAATTATAATTGAATATTTACATAACATTTCAACAACCACAAAGTGTATCCACATTGTTTGAAATGCGAGTGTCGTATATTCAAACAATGCTTCTTATGCAGATGAGTCGTGAATAGTTCATGTGTTGAACTCAAGCAATGTCACATACAATCAGATAAAATTCAACATTGGAAATTCATATATTTTCAGTTATAAAATAAATAAATAATTGTACAAATATTTTAGCGAGAGAATTCTCACTTTGGGTTCCACTCCGCCATCTTTATTTGATGATCGTTTTAACAAAATTAAACAGTCGTTTAATTTTGTCAAAAATTCCAACTGCCTCCATTTCCATCCTAGTCGGTTCCATTACGTAGAGTTCGTTGTTGTGATTGCAACACAACTGAAATCGTTCCATTCCGACCACGTATGAAGAAGTTATGATCATATATGCATTAATTACAAAATTGAATAATTAGTAAAGTAAGTAACATTAATTACATTAATTAAAGTATCTCCATCATTTACATCAGGCCGCCTTTCCAAACCCACCTTCGATTTGATTTTCCGTCCACCGCGCCTCCTGTAGATGACTGGAACCCCATCTGAGCACCCCCTTCCGACCGCCTACGCGCCACCTTCCACCACGTTGAGCACGGTCGACTTTGGTCGCCACTGACGCCGGAAAAACGGCTTCGAACGCCACCCAGTTGAGCTCGAAATTTGATCTGCTTGCGCCATGGTTCATGATTAAACCCATCGGAAATGGAAGAGCTCACTTAGCTCGACAATTTATCAGTTGGAAGTTTCTGAAATTAAGGATTGGATTGAATGAAAATTTGTGAAGAAATTTCGAACAATCGTAGCCTTAAAAACTGAGAGGCAGCAGCTTCTGTTTGAGGAGTTAGGGTTTAGAAGAAAAGGGTATTTAAAATAATATTTTATTATTTATTTATTTCTTAAAAATCAATTTTCGCTAACGAACTCCAAATTGAGCCCAACGACTATTGCCCTAGCTAATTACCCCCATTCCGGACACAATGGGATATGTTTCGTAAGCCAATTCTACTGTTCCAGTCAGTTTTTCTCAAAATTAAAATATATAACATTCAATATTGAATTTGAACGTACATTTTAATTTACTTGGGCCATATACTGACTCCAAAAATTAAAGAAAAATAAATGTAGCTATGTTTTAATGATACGGTCCTAACAAAACTAATTTCGTTGAATTTGGAGACCGTTTGAAAAATGGACATTTTTCCAGTCATTAAATTCAAACTGAAATTACCAAACACGTTTAAATTCACTGTGCTCATATATTAATTCCAAAAATTATGATATTTGAAACCTAATAATAATTTGACATTCTGGATCCAACAAAAGTGGTTTCGTCGAAAACGGAGGTCATTTGCAAAATAGCTATTTTTAAGGGCTATATATGATTAAAATATATATAAATTCCATAGCGACTATTCTAAATTTTAAACTGGACATAACTTTCAATTTACATTATGAAATCTGAATTTTTCACATTCTTTAGAAAGATATAATTAAATAGATTCATATGTTCCTTGTTTTACTGAAATCCAATCTATATTGAATTCTATCCACTCAATTGAATTAAAAATCGAATTTTCAAACTACCGCACCATTTCAAACTCCTTTTATAATTAAAATAAATTTATACATTCTAACATCGATTTAAATAAATTTTTAGTCGTTATTATTAAAAATAAATTATTTTAAATATTCGAAATCCATTAAAATAGCAAAAATAAAATTTTTAAATTGGTTCAGAAATTCCGGGTTGTTACATATATTTTTAGTTATAATATTATTTTTAAAATTTAAATAATTTAAATTAGTTTGTAAGTAATTTAATAAATATTTTATTATATTTTAATATTATTCAGATTTTAGATATAATATATAAATATAGATTTTACAAAAATATAAATATATTTTTTTCTCAATACTTTACATTACGAAAGGTTTAAGGAAAGATTTGGAATATAATTGTAACTTATGTTTAATAATTGAATTGAAATGGAATTCAAATTTTAGCTACATTGATTTTAAAAATAAAATGTAATTTGGAAAATGATGAAATGAGTTTTATATGAAATTGATTAAGATAATGATACTTAATAATTTGATTTGATAATAATTTATGAAACGAATGGTTTAAATCTAAATATAATTGAAGTAATATTTATAAGTGATTAAACTTGAAATCTAGGATTTAATAGTCGTGAAATGAAAGAAATGCTATTTAAAGTAAAATTGAAATTTTGAGAATTTTATTGAAGTATAAAAATTTGAACCCAACTTGAATAATATCTATAATGTATTGGAATTTGAATATACTGTTATGTTGGAATTAATTTAAAGTGAAGTTTTCGTAACTGAATTGATCATAAATTGAAATTGAAAATATGGATATATGGTTCAGGTTGGATTAGTATTCAAAACTAGATTTTTAAACTACTACTATTTTATACAAAAATAATTTAGATTATTTTAAATAATTATTATTTTATAACTATTTATATTAAATTTAACTATTAAACATCTTATAATTGTTTTAAAATTCAATTATGTTATTCAACTACTACATTATGTATTTTATAATCATTTTTACGAATTTATCTTATACAAATCTATTTATTTTAAATTAAACTACAATATATCATATTAATTAATTTAAATAAATGTAACATCGCGTATTTTTATCACTTAAGTTTTGGATATTTAATTTAGTTAAGTGTTGAAATCGTAATATTAATGGAATTTTATATTAATTAAAAAACGAAGTTGAACGTATAAATATATATATATATATTAAATATAAACGAGCCCGAAATGGTGCGGTAATTCATAATATTTAGTTTTGAACTTCAATCGAGTGTACAGAATCCGTTATAAGTCGGAGTTCGTTGAAATAAGAAATATCTGAATCTATTGAACTGTAATTTTGCAATAAAGGAGAAAAATCAGAATTTCGTATTGTAGATTGTTAGTTATAGCCAAATCAAATTTTAAAATAGTCTCTATGGAATTATTTATAAAACAATAATGATTTATTTAATAAAATGAATCGATTTTAAATCAATTTAATAATGGTTTAACTGGAGAATGAAATATTAGGTTTAAAATTCAAGTTAATTAATTCTGGAATTTATATCAATTCAGTTTTAGTATATAAATGATAATAGAAATTTATTTATTAATTTATATTCAGTCAAATTTAATGTTAAATCAATTTAATTTAATATCTTCTGTAAATGGTCGAATTAGACTATGGAACATGTTCCATTGTGTTTAGAACGGTGGTAGAACCCTAGAAATGCTATTTGTTGCATTTAAATAAGATTTCGAAATCAACGCAATATTTTAATTAAATAGTTTTACATCGGTTCAGATAAAATAGGGTAGCCAACCCTTATTAATAAAGACACTACTCCTATTCCTTCCTGGCGAAGGAATTCTGCAAGCCTACCGTGAGTAGCTGTTCGTTCTATCTCTTCTATCATACATCAAGAAACACTGCAAACCTATTTCTTCCTAATGTCAATGCCTCAGCTAGCTGAAGTGGATGTTCTTCTTATCGCTTTACCCTTCGCACTAAATAAAAGGAGCAATCCTTCGTAACTAAGTCATTCCCAAATCAAACAAAATCATTTACTTTCTTTTCCTTTTTTGTTGTTCTGTCCTTCAAATCTATCCACCGTAAATAAAATAAAAAAGGAAAATAAACTGAAATCGCTAGTTGATATGCGACACATCCGGAAGCTCGAGACGATTTGGAGCATCATGATTTGAAATCTCCATCTTTTCTGAAGCTTGACCAACATTAGAGTGCTCGTGGAGTTTGAATAGGACGAACTGGAGGACTGATGAGGGGGAATCGCTGGTGATTAGAGTTGAAAGCAGGGTGCGATGTGGTGGAGGGGGTTCGATTTGTTAAGTTGAATTGGAATGCAAATGGAAAAAGGAGCCAGTGTAGTTCAGGAAGAATGACGCGTGGAAATCGATGCTGTGTGGAGTTCAAGTATACAAAAAATGAACTGAGGTGAGTTTGGGTATGTGGTTATGTTCTAGGATGGTGGATGCATGGGGGAAGTGGTCTGTTGATAGGGGAGTGCAGGTCTGAAGGTGGACGTTGTCGTTTGAAATGAGGGGATCGACAATGAGATTTTGGGTGAATTTGGAGCGCAGTTTGCAAACAGGTATGGTGAAGGTTGGTTCGGAAATACTATGATGTCGTTCAGATATATCATAGAGATGTGGAATTGGATGATTTAAGAAGGTCAGATTTTTTGTAGGGGAACTCGACGTGTTTTTATATATATGCGATGCCTGATGGTTTAAAGAAAGACTAAGAAGGTGAGGCTAATGTAGTTTAGGTTTGACAATGGAGTAATTAAGGGAGTTGGATCTCTGAATTTTGCGATGGGGAAGCTGAGGAAGGGACGGACATTGGAGAAATGGTCTAGTCATTTTGTCAGTAAGAATTTGATCAGTTTGAGGCATCATAGTGGAGGTTGAATTTAGGGTCTGATTGTATTAGTTGTTGGAAAGGAAGCGTCGTGGCTTGAACTAGGTGTTGTAGCAATGTTTGATCGACCGGGGTACCGCTGCAGTAGCCAGGCATAAGGTATACATTTTATTGAGATTTAAAATACTTTAAATTTATTTAATTATTCGTTAAGTAATTTTAATTAATAATTGATCAATCATGAATTAAAAATAAATAATCGTAGGTAATTTTTCTATTCAAGATGATTTGTGGACGCGACGATTAATAAATTAAATGGAATATATAATAATAATATTGGTGATTGATGATTGGCTATTTCCCGCAATACCACTAGCGGATGCCCGCAGTACCATTAGCGGATGATTTCCCTATACATCCCACAATATATATAGTGGATGACCTTCTATACCGCGATATCCTGCCTTGAAGCAGGATGGGTATTATTATTGTTGACTAACATCTGTGGATGCAGGAAAAACAGGTTGGAGGGATCCAACTGGATTCCTCAACATTTTATTTATTTGTTTTCACATATATGTTGTCATATGATACGATTGATAACTTGTGATAGTGTATGACATGTTTGGATGTGTATTACCATTGGTCTTTGATTTTTGAATGTCAAACTAATGGATATGAATTTTAAAACAGAATTTAAATATATAAATGTATTTAAAAGGAAATTTTATTTTCAAATGGAATATTTATTTAGTAACTTAACTATAAATAGAATTGGACAACAAAGATTTATTTTAACAAATAAGACAACAAGTTGATTTTATAAAAAATATTTATAAAGAAGTGAATTATTATTATTATTATTAGATAATTCAGAAAATATAACATCGGGTTTAAAACCGATAATTCAAATAGATTTGAAATTTCAGTTCAAAGGAAACTATGAATGAGATTATATTAAATAAACTGTATAATTGGAAGTTATAATAGAATTGAAATTTCAAGTTTGAAGTCAACTCGACTAAGTAAGTCAGGCATGGATTTATATTGAAAGTATTATTCGCGATTAAGGTGAATAAGAAGGGTAAAATAAGTGGTGTGAAAAATAGGAATTTATAGAAGTAAGTAGAAAGGTTTTCCAAATTATAAATTCTAATTGAATTTAAGAAGAACTAGTTTGAATAATATAATATAGATTATACTATAGAATTTTACATACGGTTTTTAAATAGTAAATACTGTTAAAATTTGCAAATGATAGTTATATATGAATATTTTAGAACAGGAGTTATAAATAGAATGGAATGAAGTTTTATTAAAAAAAACTAGAATGAGTCAAGATTTATTTTGGAATCAAGATGTTATATGAAACTTGTTTTGCAAAGGGTTAAAATGAAATGGAATTGGTTAATGAAATTCATCCTTATAAGAAAAATCTTGTTTCAATTTAGAAATAAATATTTAGAAAATGTTGCAAATCGAATCCTTAAGGGAATATTTTATAAAGGTTATAGCGATGTTTTACTAATGTTATTTATAAGTAAAATATTTGAATAGTTATAATTTGAGATAAATACTTCATTTAAAATGGTGATTGAGATGGGAAATTCTATTCGTTATTAAATTTAGAAATGAAATTAAATAGAAACTAACTAGAGATTAGTTGAGATGAACGGTTTTCTGAGTATCGATCTGATGTTGGTTTCGGCCTTCGGAATTGATATTTAGAAAATTATTCACTTACTAGTTTACGATTGGGAACTAATGACCAAGACGAGAAGTGTATTCTAAAAATATTTAAAATGAACAGTTTTTGAATGTTCTTATACCAATATAAGAAGAGAAATATTCATTTCAGATGTTGGGAAAATTAAGAAGCTTAATTAGCGAATGATTAATTAAGGGGCCTAAATATTGAATCATTAAATTCAATTTTCTTTTATGGATGAATGGTTGTTTTATTTGATAGTTAAATAACCGACTATCAAATCTGGCCTAAAATGATTGTTGGAACAGAAAGATCGGGATTGAATTTATATTTGAAAACCATTCCGACTAGCAAATACGTAAACATTGAATATGTACCCGACGTTGATCGAGATAGAGCATTTGAAGATCGTAAATCTTTATAAAACGGAAGAACTACATAAAATCCCTGGTTTAGCGGCCAGAGATATACTATGGTTCTATCGTGGTTAGAAATTTACGGATTGCAAGGACTTCTAGCTATTGATCTGTAGGGTGATTCCTAGGATGCGGTGGGAGAGTACCCTCGATTTGTCCGGTCCTAGGACAACTTGTATAGACGGATGTCTGACAGAGTATTTCCATAAGAGTCACGTACGTTGATTTCTTCAAACGTACTATAGTTGTTGGCGTAGAAGGGCACTTCTCTTAGCTTAACTACTAGAGTATTTTTATGGACATCAATTAGTTATTTTCTGATGGGTCTAACGATGTGGCATTCAAAGTGAATGGTGGCCCGATGATCTAGAAAGATGATTATAACCTCAAGCCTCACAACCGGAAAATGACAAAAATCGTCCAGGCAGCATGGCTATGTGGGTTGCCCCCATTAGGGTATATTGTCACCATCTAGAAACAATATGTTATTTGTTCTTCTTTCATTTTCTGTATCTCCCAGGAATGGTTATGTTACTAGCAACCATAAGTTGACAATATATTCGATACACTCAAGAGAAATGAGTGGTCGGTCATGTGTGGGCCGGGTTGCAAGATGTTCTTGTTGAACCCAGTGTATTTCTCTCTAGAGATACACTATCGGTAGGTGGTTCCATGCCTTGTCATAGTTGGAAATCCAATCTCCAATAAGCACCGGCGGTTTTGATTGTATACTATATATGTAAAGCATGAGATGCAAATGTTCTGCAAGGTTCTAATTATTTATATTTAGACACTATTATAATATCACAACAAGATATTGATTTCAAAAATATTTTGGGTTATCGTAAGGTAAAAACCGTCTGTGTTTATGTGTGGATTGTTGTTACGATTATCCATTACTTTCGAAATGATTTTTAACTTTAAAATCAAGTTGAATGCTACCAATAATTTAGTGGGTTTTTCTCAAGCTAGTTCACCAGACTGACCTATGAGTTTGTAATGCTCGGGTCAGACCTAGATGGGTCAGACCGAGTTATACAGGCTTAGGATAAGAAACGAAATTTCAGGAGACGAGCTGGAGGAGTTCAGACATATGATTCATATAGTATTTCGCTGTTTGTTATAAACAAGGATAGATTGTTATAACTATCCAGATATGTTGAATGTCAATTGTACTCTTATTAATTGTAAGTATTATTTCAAGTTTTCAATAAAGATTTATATCTGTATTATATTTTATTCCTCTGTGATGTGAGACTATGTATTATTGTTCTTCCTCTTTCTTCTATTCTTAACATTCTTTCTTTCTATTTCTCATCATCTAATTTCTCTCTATTAGCTTTCTGGGTTTTCAATACTTGAATTTGGACACGGGATGTATTAGTGTTTGGATTCGAGAGTCAAAATTTTCTAGGTCGCTACAGTTCATATCAGAGCAATGGTTTAGGAATAACCTTGGCTCTATGGTATAACTCGATAGAGATGGGGTTAGTAATACCCTAGATTGAGTTTGAGTCTATATACGTATATATGAGAACGTATTTGTAAATTTTATAAAAATGTTTTGTATTGTGTTATTTTATCGTTTCAATTTTGAACTGGTGACGGACACAATGTTGTTATGCAAAAAGAGTAAATGAAATAATTTTTCCCAAATTATATTTTTATATAAAAAGAAATAGTTTTCTTATATTGTATTGGTATTGGGTTGTTTGATTTGTTTGAATGGAATTCAAATACGATTATTGAAGTAAATTGGTTTAATATAACCAGAAGATTAAATAAATGATTCTGAAATAAAATCAGAACTTGAAATATAAATTGGAAACTAAGGAAGAAAATTCCAATATAATGAATTGAATGGATAAGAACTTGATTAAAGAAAGCTAAATAAATTTGGACTGGAATTGAAATCATATTAAATAAAAATGAACTCGCCACGTCGTGGTAGTTCGTAATTTGAAGATTTGAACTCCAATTGAGTATATAAGATTCAATATGAGTCTGAGCACTTTGAAACAAGAATTATCTAGATCTATTGAATTATAATTTTCTAATGGAAGAGTAAAATCGAGATTTCACATAATAGATTTTGAGTTATGTCTAAATCAAAATTTCAGAAAGTCGCTATGAATCGTTTATAAATTAAAGCGATATATTAATGGAGATAATAAAAATTAGATTTCCATTAAAATTTGGAATTGAGTTATTAAATAAACTTAAATTCAGGAGAATTAAATAAAAGGGATTTTTGCAATAAGAATCAGATTATGAAATGAAGATATCTAATGTGTGAAATCAATTAGTTATAATAAATTATAACTTGGCTAAAATAGGATCGGTGAATTAAAATTATGGAAATTAATATGGAGTAAAAATGCTTGAATTCCAGTTGAAATGTCAGCAAATTGAATGTGGATAATCTTAATAGAGCTCGACACATATCGTTAAAATATATCAATTGAAATACAAAGTAAATTGAAATGAATCCAATTCAAATGAATATAATTGAATATAACTTGGAAGAATAAATCAAATTGAGTTTGATTGAAATTGAATGAAAATTTGAACTCAAATGTAATTGGACTTGTATATTAAAATTAAAAACATGGAACCTGGACTGTAAATAAACCCAACTTGTTTATAAGCAAATGTATAAACATTTGAACATGAAGGTTTAAATTATCATGAGTTGAGTAAGATAACAAGTTAGTGGATGAATTGGTGAATTGGAAGTAAAAAATTAAATTGCTTATAATCAGTTAGGAATACATTTGCATATGATTGAGCAGGTTTATTAGAAGGAAGCAAGTGTGAGGCATATTATGGGTAGCCCTACAAAAAGGTACATGTTTAATTCAATATGGGATTTTATGAGCCTATTTGGCAAGCCGCTTGGCTTTTTATTTTTATTTTTGACTGGAGAGGGCACAGAGAGGCATTTTGTAGTTGTACCGATAAGCCCGTACAAAGGAGGTGCTGACAAAAAATTTCGAAAATTTAGGGAGTTAGAAAAAATTTCAACAATTTGAAAATTTTTGTTTACAAAAAGTAAATCAAATGTTAAGGATTTTTGAGTGAAGCTGAAAATTAGTAAGTTGGTTGTATATTGAAGTAAGCATCGAGTTGCATGAGTGAATTGTGAGAAGTTAATAAGATATAACTATTTTTCCTACTTGGTAATTTCGAGGACGAAATTCTTTTAAGGGGAAAGGAATGTAACGTCCCGTATTTTTGTCACTTAAGTTTTGGATATTTATTTTAGTTAAGTGTCGAAATCATAATATAAATGGACGTTTATATTAATTAAAAAATGAAGCTGAACGTATAAATATATATTTTAAATATAAACGAGCTCGAAATGGCATGGTAGTTTGTAATATTTAGTTTTGAACTTAAATCGAGTGTACAGAATCCGTTATAAGTTGGAATTCGTTGAAATAAGAAATATCTGAATCTGTTCAAATATGATTTTGTAATAAAAGAGAAAAATCAGAATTCCGTATTGTAGATTGTTAGTTATAGCTAAATTAAATTTTCAAATAGTCGCTATGGAATTATTTATAAAACGATAACGATTTATTTAATAAAATGAATCGATTTTAAATCAATTTAATATTGGTTTAACTGGAGACCCAAATGTGACGATAGGGAATTTCGCTCGATCCGAATCAGTCGCTAAACTGATCAAGACTGTTCGAAACCCCTGATCGCCTTGAGAACACGACAAACCAGAACACAAATAGAAGAACATTTCCTTGTTAATTACAACAATTCCATCAGATTACAAGAATATACAGAGTATAAATGAATATTATACATAACAAAATATCAGAGATTACAATAAATTACATAGCAGCGGAAAATAATACAAAATACAATTGAAGGAGATATACGGATACAAAGCTTTCCGAACATCATTCCAGCTGTAAACCAGGTTCCTGTGAATATAAATTTGCAAAACCAAAATACTAGCTGCATGTGTCGAAAATAAGGGCACCCAGAGTTTAGGTTAAAACAATAAACTCCAGGTCAGTCATGTGACTGGTGTGAGAACTAAAACAATTATTAATCTTTATTTCAAAGTTAGGTAAATCAAGGGACCACGCCGTATAACACGGAACGGGCTTCCTCCCAAGAATACCAGTGCATAAAACAACAGCGCAATGCTAAATAAAGAACAATGAAGCTATTATAAGACCCAGGTCCCATCACACAATGCAACGCAAGCCGGAGGATAGGGTTTTTACCTTATAATAGCCAAGAATGCTTGGTACGTGAAATTTCATGTTTTATTATTACTATAAGTGTATAGTGTCAAAACAATTTCAAATCATAAGTATAAATCATAGGCGGCATGAATGCCCCATACCACTATGTCGCCATATATAGGTTTTACAACTAAAATCGCAAAGTCACGTATTGGAAGTTGGATTATCATCTATGATATGAACCGAGGCTAGGGATCGTCCTCACCGATTCGAGACGCTCTAGCCCGTGTCTCAGGATCAAAGCTCGAGTAACCCTAGGAGCGACAGGGCCGGTCCACACGGAGTGGATTAAAATGCCTGAACATGCGTTTCTCCGCCCTTTGGGGCATCAAATGAGTCCACTGACTCCATTGGTTCGAGAACGACCGATGTATCTGAGGCGCCTCCAATTCCAACAACCACATGAGTCAAACTCGTCAGCCAGTTCAAGCACTGACGCCACTCCTAACTAGAAAGAAACGCATGCCCTCCCTGAAGTCCATCTCCCGTTTTTGGTTCACGTCGGAGGTGAAACTCGCGAATTAAACATTACACAAAGCTACGCCACAAAGGCCGTGCTTTGATCATCACCACAAGACTTTGCTTTTCAACAAAAGCCTTAATCATTTGCATCACAACATGCCACACAGGCAATTCACGCTATGCAACCGATATCAATCACATAGAATGAAATCCAATGTCAGACACACAGTCCATACAAGTCCGTTCTGGGTCTGAACGAAACCGAAGGAACCACGTACCTCACCTATCCATCGATCTCCAAATACGTCTGGACGATCACCAACTGATTCCCTCCTCTTGGGTGTACAGCCCAATCAAGATCATCAGTAATTATCCAAACGATGTGAAGACCTCCGGTCTTCGACCACCGTCTTCATCTTCGACTTATCGTCGTATCAGTTATTCAAAATGGGATAAACCCGGTCATTCCGAATAACTCGCGTATATAATAAACAAGTGTTACACAAACACAACATACGCCTTATTCCAATTCATCTGTCACTAACCATAAACTAGTAAGAGAACAATTCCCTAAATATTAACCCCGAAGGCCAAAACCAACATCAGATCAATACCCAGGAAACCATTCATCTTAACTAATCTTCAGTTAGTTGTTAAATTTCACATTCTTAGGGAAAGGTCCCCATTAATTTTATCAAAGATAAATTATTTAAATTTATTCCTTAATCTTCTTTCGAATATCTATTCAAAACAAATTATGGTTTATCCATACTAGTCGCGATTAACGAACCTTACCGAAGTAATCAATTGTTAAATTTCCCAACCCCAACCTATTCATCCCATGAAGTAAAACTGGTAGTACTTCATATCTAACACCACGGTGTTATCGGTAAATTCAATTACCATTTCACGTTTAAATCTAATTAAATATTTAACTATCGTCTGGAGTAAAACTGGTGGTACTCCATTCTCGATCATTCCTTGAATTTGATAATTTTAATTATCAAATTCACTTTTCAATGTATTTAAAGATTCATTAAAACTCCACTTAGTTTTAATCTTTAACTGGGTTAAAGAACCAATGTCATTTAAAACACGGTTCACGATAAACCCAAAATCACATTCCATTCTATCAGCTTTTAACCGTAAAATAGCAAGTGAGCAATTCCCTAAGTAATAACCCCGAAGGCCGAAACCAACATCAGATCAATACCCAAGAAACCATTCAACTTAACTAATCTTTAGTTAATTTCTGATTTTCTTAACTCCATTGGGTCTAAGAACAGTATTATTAAAGATACCGTTCACGACAACCCAAAATCACATTTCATTAATTGTCGGGTTAAAGAACAAATGTTATTTAAAACACCGTTCACGATTAACCCAAAAATCAATTTCAATTCAATTCCAATTAAATATTATTTAATTGGTACACTTCATTAAATCTAAATAAAAAGATTTAATCTTTTTCTCAACTGGGTTTAAGAACAGTGTTAATGAAGACACCATTCACGACAAACCCAAATCCCATTTGATATTAAATACAAGGCTCTGAAAAGAAAATATATCGGCTTATATTCAATATCAAATTCTACGACCAACAAATATCGTATTGGAAATAACGATATAATTATATCTTTCAAATTTGCATAACGATATCAGTATAATCAACAAATCCCACATCGAAATATTCCGAAGACAATTTCGATTCAAATCCATTCCAATTCAACTATTGGAATTTCTGGTTGCTTTTAAAACCATTTCAAATCCAATTTATTTAATTAAAAATAAATGGATTTTAATTCTAGTTCAAACTAGTTCATTTCGATAAAAATCTATTTTTATCTTTTCAAATATAGAAATTTTCATCCCAATTCTTCACAAAACATTTCTTATGATTTTTCACAAATTACTGCTATTTTTAATAATTTTATCAAGGCCCGCACAGTCGATTTCCATCTACGGCCATCGAACTGCACATACAGCGACCTTTTCCAATTTTGATTTGGACATAATTCCAAATCCAACCGTTAGATTTCAAATCTCTAATCTTCATTATAAAGTTCTTTTCAATACGAACCCAACGGTTCCGGTTTTAGGAGAATCCGACGGTCGGATCTCCCGTAATATCCATTCGAAGTCAATGGTCGAAATTCGCGAACTGCCGCAGCGCGACTCGTTCTATTCAGGCCATTATATTATATATATAATATATATTTCGTCGATTTCCTTTTAAAACGTATTTTATAATTCATTTTAAATTCGTTTTCAAAACGATTTCAACTTCATATTCAATTTCAATTCAAAATTGAATATTACACTATAAATTCCTTTTAAATTCATTTCAAATCAATTTCAATTCAAATCGATTTCAATTCAATTTAAATTCGTTTTAAATTCAATTCAAAACGATTTCAATTCTGTTTCAATTTAATTCGAATTTCAATTCATTTCAATTTAATTCGAATTTCAATTCTATTCAATTTAATTCGAATTTCAATTCTATTTAATTTAATTCGAATTTCAATTTATTTCAATTTAATTCGAATTTCAAATCTTTTCAAAATATCAGATTTTGAAATCACTTTCAATATTCATTGTAAAATGAATAAAATCAACAAAATTCCCGTTCGTGTTAAAATGGCGTTTAACTACTTAACACGGCTTCACATTTCAACATTCACTGAATATTATTTTAAAATATTTGATTATTCTGAACTGGAATCAGACACAGTCAATTACCATATAATGTTGATTATATGGATTTCACACAACAAATGTATATAGCAACAATGCAAACAACAATCCATCATCCAGAGTGCATTCTACGCTGTATAAGCATTGAATATAAATATTCAACGCTTACACAGTCTGTCAATCAATCGATCGACATACAGCTAATTATTGGGATCAGTGTATGTCTAATTTCATCCCAATACCCGTGTGGGGTTTAAATCAATCAAACACGGTTTTTATTCGTGCAGTTGGGCGATGTGTAAAATTTATCGTCCCAATCAATATCAGTCAAATGTGTGTATATAAACAAATCATCCGATTTGTTTATAAATATTCATTTCATTTTATATACACGTTAAAAATTCTATTTTTAACCATACAATATTTATTTTTCTATATAAATATTTTATTTCACATCACACAATCAACTACACATCAAAATCAAACAAACAAGCATACAAGCCGTCCATGGTCTGTGGACGACGGGTGTCGGGTGCTACTAAACAGATTCTACATCCTAGTATATATTATTAACTAGAAACAAAATTTAAAAGTGAGAAGTTCTCATAGAGGGTTCCACTCCGCCGTGCTTTATTTCTATGCGTTTTAGAATTACGTTTGCTTTCCACCAGTTCCATCACACGATGTTTCACGCTATTCATGATAAAAATTATATTATTATCACTTTATTTCAATAAATAAAAATCATATTTTATTTCTACTTCCTATATTTTTGCAACGCTTCTTTCTATGTAAAAATTATATTTTTACTTCTTCTACATAATAAAAATTATATTTTTATATCTCATACATAATAAAGATCGAATTTTTATTATCTATATAATATAAAAATCATATGTTTACTCCTCATAACCTAAAAATCTCGTCTTTCCTTATTTAAAAATCACGTCCTTTCTTGTTATTCATACAATAAAAAATCTCTTTTTTATTCGTTGTCTACATAGGTAAAAATCAAATTTTTATGATGTTAAAAATTGAATCTTCCTCTTGTTAAAAATTGAATCTTCCTAGTTGCAAAATAATGTATATATTTTCCCCTTAGAAATCAGATTTCTAACTTGATTACACTAAACTACAGGTTTTAAATAAATTAAATCAAAATAAAATAAAAACGACTTACAGCGAAATAAGGGGGGACTGAGGGGGTGAACTGGCGGCAGGGGGGTGTCACACGCGTGGTGGTGGCCCAGGGCGAGGTCGGCGGTGGTCAAGGCAGGGTGGCGGCGCAGCTAGGCTCCGGGAGTGGGCGGTTTAAGGGGGAAAGGGGTTCGGTTTTTGTGAGTGGTGGAAGGAGGAGAGGCGGAGGGGAAGGGGGGCGCGCTTCGATGATGGCGGCGGAAGTAGGGGCCGCGACAGTGTAAGTAGAGGGGGCGTCGGTTTTTCTTCTGGCGGCTGCGAGTTTTGAACGAAAGGGGATAGGGTTTGTTTGTGAAGGAAAATAAATATATACACTATATTTTAGTTATTAATTAATTCATTATTTTGTTCATTTTCTTCCAAACTCCAAATCAAATGCAACGAGTGTCGCCCCCAGCTAATTACCCCCATTCCGAACACAATGGGATATGCTGCGTAAGCCAATTCGATCCTTTCGATCAGCTTTTCGTCAAAATCAACATATAACTCTATATATTGAATTTTAACGCGCATCTCAATTTACCGAGGTCACATACTAACTCGAAAAATTCTAGAAAAATATTTTCTAGCTTCGTATTGACGATACGGTCCTAACAAAACTAGTTTCGTCGAATTCTGAGACCGTTTGAAAAATGGCCATTTTCCAGTCGATTAAAATCAACTGAAACTGGTCAAACGCGTTTTCCTTTGCCACGCTCACATATTGATTCGAAAAATTATGAAAATTGGAATTTAGCAATAACTTGACATCACGGATCCAACAAAAGTGATTTTGTCGAAATCCGAGGTCGTTTGCAAAATTTCCATTTTTAAGGGCCAGAATTTCATAGCGACTATTCTGAATTTTCATTTGGCCATAACTTTTGATTCCCGCTATGAAATTTTGATTTCTCGGATTCGTTGGAAAGATATTCTCAAATAGATTCTAATATTTTTGGTTTCGCTAAAATCCGGTTTATTTTGCACCCGGTACTTTCATTTGAAGTTTGAAATCGAATTATCGAACTTCCGCGCCCTTTCCAATTCCTTTTATAATTTAAAATAAATATTTATATTCTAACGACGATCTATTTAAATATATACGTTCGAATTCTATTCAAAATAAATTTCTCGTCGATATTATTTAAAATAATTCATTTTAAATATTCAAAATTCATTAAAATTGCCAAAATAAAAATTTTAAACTGGCTCGGATTTCCGGGTCGTTATAATCTCCCCTACTTAAAACTTTTCGTCCCCGAAAAGGAACGAAGCCGAAAGTTGTTTAACTAATCAACTCAACTTTCATTATTTTCTTTACGGCTTAAGTTCTTCAACTTTTCAGTTTCTAAGAAATTTTCAAATTCTTCAAAAATTTGGCTAACACCCTAAATTTTCGAAAATTTCGCCATAACCTCCCCTGCACCAGGGACTTCGGGATATTTCATATAGCCTCCCATGGCCTTCTTCAATCCAAAAGAAAAAGCCAAGCGGCTAGCCAATCGGCTCATAAAATCACCCAAAACTCAAGAAATACAATAAACATGTACCTATTTGTCGGGCAAACAATTTTATTCCTTTGCTCTAGCCTCCTTGCTATGGCCTGTTCAATGTAAGTACATGTATATGCATGCAAATGCAACAAATTTTCAATACAATTCACTATTTGGTTCAATTTGGCTAAAGGTTCAACATTTAATTAATCAAACAATAATCAAACAATACAACCAGCAATCAATTAGTTGATTAACATTTCAAATTCTTAATTTTGATATATAGTCAAAAATCACATTTTTGGTGCCAAATCACAACAATAATCCTTATCTAGTTTTGGTTCTCACACCAGTCAATTTGAAATATATAGATATCGCACTTTCGACACTCGAATATAAATGTTGATGACGCCGCGGCATCATCAGAATCACCTCCGGGCAACTAGAGTGTGATTCTATATCTATCCAGTATATTAAAACTTCGAATACACGTGGATCATACGTATACACTACATCTTTATATACTGGATTGTCCAAATTCAATATAAAATAAATAATCAAATACGAATAATTGATTTAAATTTTCAAAACAAATTTTGTTTTCATTTTTTTAAAAACATACTCTTCACACTCGTTCTAGGATACTACTGATCCCATCTCTAACGAGTCATTCTCATTGAATATTACTAATCCAATCTCTGATGAATCCTTTCATTTGGTTCTAACGTGTCTTATTCTCCGAGCTCTGTAAACCAAAGCTCTGATACCAAATGTGACGACAGAGAATTTCGCTCGATCTGAATCAGTCGTTAAACCGATCAAGACCGTTCGAAACACCTAATCGCATTGAGAGCACGACAAATCAGAACACAAATAGAAGAACATTTCATTGTTAATTACAACAATTCCATCAGATTACAAGAATATACAGAGTATAAATGAATATTATGCATTACAAAATATCAGAGGTTACAATAAACTACATAGCAGCGGAAAATAATACAAAATACAAATGAAGGAGATATACGGATACAAAGCTTTTCGAACATCATTCCAACTGTAAACCAGGTTCCTGTGAATATAAATCTGCAAAACCAAAACTACTAGCTGCCCGTGTCGAAAATAAGGGCACCTAGAGTTTAGGTTAAAACAATAAACTCCAGGTCAGTCATGTGACTGGTGTGAGAACTAAAACAGTTATTAATCTTTATTTCAAAGTTAGGTAAATCAAGGGACCACGCCATATAACACGGAACGGGCTTCCTCCCAAGAATACCAGTGCATAAAACAATAGCTCAATGCTAAATAAAGAACAATGAAGCTATTATAAGACCCAGGTCCCATCACACAATGCAACGCAAGCCGGAGGATAGGGTTTTTACCTTATAATAGCCAAGAATGCTTGGTACGTGAAATTTCATGTTTTATTATTATTATAAGTGTATAGTGTCAAAACAATTTCAAATCATAAGTATAAATCATAGGCGGCATGAATGCCCCATACCACTATGTCGCCATATATAGGTTTTACAACTAAAATCGCAAAGTCACGTATTGGAAGTTGGATTATCATCTATGATATAATTCGAGGCTAGGGATCGTCCTCACCGATTCGAGACGCTCTAGCCCGTGTCTCAGGATCAGAGCTCGAGTGACCCTAGGAGCGACAGGGCCGGTCCACACGGAGTGGATAAAAATGCCTGAACATGCGTTTCTCCGCCCTTTGGGGTGTCAAATGAGTCAACTGACTCCATCAGTTCGAGAACGACCGATGTATCCGAGGCGCCTCCAATTCCAACAACCACATGAGTCAAACTCGTCAGCCAGTTCAAGCACTGACGCCACACCTAACTAGAAAGAAACGCATGCCCTCCCTGAGGTCCTTATCCCGTTTTTGGTTCACATCGGATGTGAAACTCGCGAATTAAACGTTACGCAAAGCTACGCCACAAAGGCCGTGCTTTGATCATCACCACAAGACTTTGCTTTTCAAAAAAAGCCTTGATCATTTGCATCTCAGCATGCCACATAGCCAGTTCATGCTATGCAACCGATATCAATCACACAGAATGAAATTCGATGTCAGACACACAGTCCATACAAGTCCGTTCTGGGTCTGAACGAAACCAGAGGCACCATGTACCTCGCCTATCCATCGATCTCCAAATACGTCTGGACGATCACCAACTGATTCCCTCCTCTTGGGTGTACAGCCCAATCAAGATCATCATAATTATCCAAACGGTGTGAAGACCTCCGGTCTTCGACCACCGTCTTCATCTTCGACTTATCGTCGTATCAGTTATTCAGAATGGGATAAACCCGGTCTTTCTGAATAACTCGCGTATATAATAAACAAGTGTTACACAAACACAACATACGCCTTATTCCAATTCATCTGTCACTAACCGTAAACTAGTAAGAGAACAATTCCCCAAATATTAACCCCGAAGGCCGAAACCAACATCAGATCAATACCCAGGAAACCATTCATCTTAACTAATCTTCAGTTAGTTGTTAAATTTCACATTCTTAGGGAAAGGTCCCCATTAATTTTATCAAAGATAAATTATTTAAATTTATTCTTTAATCTTCTTTTGAATATCTATTCAAAACAAATTATGGTTTATCCAAACTAGTCGGGATTAACGAACCTTACCGAAGTAATCAATTGTTAAATTTCCCAACCTCAACCTATTCATCCCATGAAGTAAAAATGGTAGTACTTCATATCTAACACCACGGTGTTATCGGTAAATTCAATTACCATTTCACGTTTAAATCTAATTAAAGATTTAACTATCGTCTGGAGTAAAACTGGTGGTACTCCATTCTCGATCATTCCTTGAATTTGATAATTTTAATTATCAAATTCACTTTTCAATCTATTTAAAGATTCATTAAAACTCCACTTAGTTTTAATCTTTAACTAGGTTAAAGAACCAATGTCATTTAAAACACGGTTCACGATAAACCCAAAATCACATTCCATTCTACCAGCTTTTAACTGTAAAATAGCAAGTGAGCAATTCCCTAAGTATTAACCCCGAAGGCCGAAACCAACATCAGATCAATACCCAAGAAACTATTCAACTTAACTAATCTTTAGTTAATTTCTGATTTTCTTAACTCCATTGGGTCTAAGAACAGTATTATTAATGATACCGTTCACGACAACCCAAAATCACATTTCATTAATTGTCGGGTTAAAGAACAAATGTTATTTAAAACACCGTTCACGATAAACCCAAAAATCAATTCCAATTCAATTCCAATTAAATATTATTTAATTGGTACACTTCATTAAATCTAACTAAAAAGGTTTAATCTTTTTCTCAACTGGGTTTAAGAACAGTGTTAATGAAGACACCAATCACGACAAACCCAAATCCCATTTGATATTAAATACAAGGCTCTGAATAGAAAATATATCGGCTTATATTCAATATCAAATTCTAAGACCAACAAATATCGTATTGGAAATAACGATATAATTATATCTTTCAAATTTCCATAACGATATCTGTATAATCACCAAATCCCACATCGAAATATTCCGAAGACAATTTCGATTCAAATCCATTCCAATTCAACTATTGGAATTTCTGGTTACTTTTAAAACCATTTCAAATCCAATTTATTTAATTAAAAATAAATGTATTTTAATTCTAGTTCAAACTAGTTCATTTCGATAAAAATCTATTTTTATCTTTTCAAATATGGAAATTTTCATCCCAGTTCTTCACAAATAATTTCTTATGATTTTTCACAAATTATTGCTATTTTTAATAATTTTATCAAGGCCCGTACAGTCGATTTCCATCTACGACCATCGAACTGCACTTACAGCCACATTTTCCAAATTTGATTTGGACATAATTCCAAATCCAACCGTTAGATTTCAAATCTCTAATCTCCATTAGAAAGTTCTTTTCGCTACGAACCCAACGGTTCCAGTTTTAGGAGAATCCGACGGTCGGATCTCCCGTAATATCCATTCGAAGTCAATGGTCGAAATTCGCGAACTGCCGCAGCACGACGCGTTCTATTCAGGCCATTATATAATATATATTTCGTCAATTTCCTTTTAAAACGTATTTTATAATTCATTTTAAATTCGTTTTCAAAACGATTTCAACTTCATATTCAATTTCAAATCAAAATTGAATATTCCACTATAAATTCGTTTTAAATTCATTTCAAATCGATTTCAATTCAATTTCAATTCGTTTTAAATTCAATTCAAAACGATTTCAATTTAATTCGAATTTCAATTCATTTCAATTTAATTTGAATTTCAATTCTATTCAATTTAATTCGAATTTCAATTCTATTTAATTTAATTCGAATTTCAATTTATTTCAATTTAATTCGAATTTCAAATCTTTTCAAAATATCATATTTTGAAATCACTTTCGATATTCATTGTAAAATGAATAAAATCGACAAAATTCCCGTTCGTGTTAAAATGGCATTTAACTACTTAACATGGCTTCACATTTCAACATTCACTGAATATTATTTTAAAATACTTGATTATTCTGAACTGGAATCAGACACAGTCAATTACCATATAATGTTGATTATATGGATTTCACACAACAAATGTATATAGCAACAATGCAAACAACAATCCATCATCCAGAGTGCATTCTACGTTGTATAAGCATTGAATATAAATATTCAACGCTTACACAGTCTGTCAATCAATCGATCGACATACAGCTAATTATTAGGATCAGTGTATGTCCAATTTCATCCCAATACCCATGTGGGGTTTCAATCAATCAAACACAGTTTTTATTTGTGCAGTTGGGCGATGTGTAAAATTTATCGTCCTAATCAATATCAGTCAAATGTGTGTATATAAACAATTCCTCCGATTTGTTTTTAACCATACAATGTTTATTTTTTATATAAATATTTTATTTCACATCACACAATCAACTACACATCAAAATCAAACAAACAAGCATACAAGTCGTCCATGGTCTGTGGACGACGGGTGTCGGGTGCTACTCAACACCGTCTGCATCCTAGTATATATTATTAACTAGAAACAAAATTTAAAAATGAGAAGTTCTCATAGAGGGTTCCACTCCGTTGTGCTTTATTTCTGCGCGTTTCAGAATTGCGTTTGCTTTCCACCAGTTCCATCACACAATGTTTCACGCTGTTCATGGTAAAAATTATATTCTTATCACTTTATTTCAAAAAATAAAAATCATATTTTATTTCAACTTCCTATATTTTTACAACGCTTCTTTCTATGTAAAAATTATATTTTTACTTCTTCTACATAATAAAAATTATATTTTTTATATCTCACACATAATAAAGATCGAATTTTTACTATCTATATAATATAAAAATCATATTTTTACTGCTCATATCCTAAAAATCTCGTCTTTCCTTATATAAAAATCACGTACTTTCTTGTTATTTATACAATAAAAAATCTCTTTTTTATTCGTTGTCTACATAGGTAAAAATCAAATTTTTATGAAGTTAAAAATCGAATCTTCCTCTTGTTAAAAATTGAATCTTCCTAGTTGCAAAATAATGTATATATTTTCCATTTAGATATCAGATTTCTAACTTGATTACACTAAACTACAGGTTTTAAATAAATTAAATCAAAATCAAAATAAAATAAAAACGACTTACAGCGAAAAAAGGAGGGACTGAGGGGGTGAACTGGCGGCGGGGGTGTCACACGCGTGGTGGTGGCCCAGGGCGAGGTCGGCGGTGGTCAAGGCAGGGTGGCGGCGCAGCTAGGCTCCGGGAGTGGGCGGTTTAAGGGGGAAAGGGGTTCGGTTTTTGTGAGTGGTGGAAGGAGGAGAGGCGGAGGGGAAGGGGGGCCGCGCTCCGATGATGGCGGCGGAAGTAGGGGCGCGGCGGTATAAGTAGAGTGGGGCATCGGTTTTTCTTCTGGCGGCTGCGGGTTTTGAACGAAAGGGGATAGGGTTTGTTTGTGAAGGAAAGTAAATATATATACTATATTTTACTTATTAATTAATTCATTATTTAGTTCATTTTCTTCCAAACTCCAAATCAAATGCAACGAGTGTCGCCCCTAGCTAATTACTCCCTTTCCGAACACAATGGGATATGCTGCGTAAGTCAATTCGATCCTTTCGATCAGTTTTTCGTCAAAATCAACATATAACTCTATATATTGAATTTGAATGCGCATCTCAATTTACCGAGGTCACATACTAACTCGAAAAATTCCAGAAAAATATTTTCTAGCTTTGTATTGACGATACGGTCCTAACAAAACTAGTTTCGTCGAATTCTGAGAACGTTTGAAAAATGGCCATTTTCCAGTCGATTAAAATCAATTGAAACTGGTCAAATGCGTTTTCCTTTGCCACGCTCACATATTGATTCGAAAAATTATGAAAATTGGAATCTAGCAATAACTTGACATCACGGATCCAACAAAAGTGATTTCGTCGAAATCCGACGTCGTTTGCAAAATTTCCATTGTTAAGGGCCAGAATTCCATAGCGACTATTCTGAATTTTCATTTGGCCATAACTTTTGATTCCCGCTATGAAATTTCGATTTCTCGGATTCGTTGGAAAGATATTCTCAAATAGATTCTAATATTTTTGGTTTTTTCTAAAATTCGGTTTATTTTGCACCCGGTGCTTTCATTTGAAGTTTGAAATCGAATTATCGAACTACCACGCCCTTTCCAATTTCTTTTATAATTTAAAATAAATATTTATATTCTAACGACGATCTATTTAAATATATACATTCGAATTCTATTCAAAATAAATTTCTCGTCGATATTATTTAAAATAATTCATTTTAAATATTCAAAATTCATTAAAATTGCCAAAATAAAAATTTTAAACTCGGTCGGATTTCCGGATCGTTACAATGAAATATCAGGTTTAAAATTCAAGTTAATTAATTCTGGAATTTTTATGAATTCAGTTTGTGTATATAAATGATAATAGAAATTTATTTGTTATTTTATATTCAATCAAATTTAATGTTAAATCAATTTAATTTAATATCTTCTGTAAATGGTCGAATTAGACTACGGAACACGTTCCAGTGTGTTCAGAACAATGGTAGAACCCTAGAAATGCCATTTGTTGCGTTTAAATAAAAGTTCGAAATCAATGCGATATTTTAATTAAATAGATTTACATCGGTTCGGATAAAATAGGGTAGCCAACCCGTACTAATAAAGACACTACTCCTGTTCCTTTTTGACGAAGGAATTCTGCAAGCCTACCGTGAGTAGCTGTTCGTTCTATCTCTTCTATCATACATCAAGAAACACTGCAAACCTATTTCTTCCTAATGTCAATGACTCATCTAGCTGAAGTGGACATTCTTCTTATCGCTTTACCCTTCGCACTAAATAAATGGAGAAATCCTTCGTAACTAAGTCATTCCCAAATCAAACAAAATCATTCACTTTCTTTTCCTTTTTTGTTGTTCTGTCCTTCAAATCTATCCACCGTAAATAAAATAAAAAAGGAAAATAAAAGCTGAAATTGCGAGTTGATCCGCGACACATCCTGAAGCTCGAGACGATCTGGAGCATCGCGATTTGAAATCTCCAGCTTTTCTGAAGCTCGACCAACGTTAGAGTACTCGTGGAGTTCGAATAGGACGAATTGGAGGACTGATGAGGGGGAATCGATGGTGATTGGAGTTCAAAGAAGGGTGCGATGTGGTGGAGGGGGTTCGATTTATTAAGTTGAATTGGAATGCAAATGGAAAAAGGAGTCAGTGCGGTTCAGGAAGATTACGCATTGAAATCGATGTTGTGTGGAGTTCAAGTATAATGGAAATAATCTGAGGTGAGTTTGGGTATGTGGTTATGTTATGGGATGGTGGATGCGTGGTGGAAGTGGTCTGTTGATAGGGGAGTGCAGGTCTGAAGGTGGACGTTGTTGTTTGAAATGAGGGGATCGACAGTGGGATTTTGGGTGAATTTAGAGCGTAGTTTGCAAACAGGTATGGTGAAGGTTGGTTCGGAAATACTGTGATGTCGTTCATATATATCATAGAGATGTGGAATTGGATGATTTAAGAAGGTCAGAGTTTTTGTAGAGGAACTCGACATGTTTTTATATATACGTGATGCCTGATGGTTTAAAGAAAGACTAAGGGGGTGAGGCTAATGTAGTTTAGGTTTGACAATGAAGTAATTAAGGGAGTTGGGTCTCTGAATTTTGCGATGGAGAAGCTGAGGAAGGGACAGACATTGGAGAAATGGTCTAGCCATTTTGTCAATAAGAAGCTTATCAGTTTGTGGCATCATAGTGGAGGTTGAGGTTAGGTCCTGATGGTATTAGTTATTGGAAAGGAAGCGTAGTGGCTTGAACTAGGTGTTGCAGCAATGTTTGATCGACTTGGGTGCCGCTGCAGTAGCCAGGCATAAGGTATACATTTTATAGAGATTTAAAATACTTTAAATTTAATTAATTATTCGTTAAAGTAATTTTAATTAATAATCGATCAATCATTAATTAAAAATAAATAATCATAGGTAATTTTTCTATTCAAGACGATATGTGAACGTGACGATTAAGAAATTAAATGGAATATTCGTCAAAAGGAAACCGAGGTGAGTTAAACTCACTCAATTAAATTATTGGGAACATTTTTTAATAGTTCAAATTTTATTTATTGCTTATTGGATGATAATTGATTATATAAAGTAGTAATAGTACGTATATATATTATATAATAATAATATTGGTGATTGGTGATTGGGTATTTCCCACAGTACCATTAGAGGATGCCCGCAATATCATTAGCGGATGATTTCGTTATACGTCCCACAATATATATATTGGATGAACTTCTATACCGCGATATCCTTCCTTGAAGTAGGATGGGTGTTATTATTGTTGACTAACATCTGTGGATGCAGGAAAAACAGTTTGGAGGTATCCAACTGGATTCCTCAACATTTTATTTATTTGTTTTCACATATATGTTGCTATATGATACGATTGATAACTGTGATTGTGTATGAATTTTTTGGATGTGTATTACCATTGGTTTTGATTTTTGAATGTCAAGCTAATGGATTTGAATTTTAAAATGGAATTTAAATATATAAATGTATTTAAAAGGAAATTTTATTTTCAAATGAATATTTATTTAGTAACTTAATTATAAATAGAATTGGACAACAAAGATTTATTTTAACAAATAAGACAACAAGTTGATTTTATAAATAAGTTTTATAAAGAAGTGAATTATTATTATTGTTATTATTAGAGAATCCAGAAAATATAACTTGAAGATAGATGAAAATGTGGTTTAAAACCGATAATTTAAATAGATTTGAAATTTATATTCATAGGAAACTATGAATGAGAATATATTAAATAAATTGTATAATTGGAAGCTACAATAGAATTTAAATTTCATGTTTGAAGTCAACTCGACTAAGTAAGTCAGGTATGGATTTATATTGCAAATGTTATTCGCAATTAAGGTGAACAAGAAGGGTAAAATAAGTGGTGTGAAAAATAGGAATTTATAGAAGTAAGTAGAAAGGTTTTTCAAATTATAAATTCTAATTGAACTCAAGCAGAACTAATTTGAATGCTATAATTGTAAAACCCCGTAATTTTGGCAACATTAAAGAGGAAAAATTAGAGAATAATTAATTTAATATCTAGAATAAGGGAAACGGACTACGCCATTGCGTCCGTCTCGTAATTCTAGTCAGGATAGACATTTGGTTTGCATAAAACAGACACCATATGAAGAAGTTACGAAGGTTTGAAGTTTGTATACGCACAAGAGAATATATATATATATATATATATATATATATATATATATATATATGGTTCAAGAATTCAAAAATTAGGTCCAGAAGTTCAAAATCTAGAAATTCGGGTGAGCGGGAAAAATCCCGCCTAGGGGAGTCAACCCCTTAAGAGGGGTGTTGACCTATGGGTCGACCCCTCAAGGGGGGTGTCAACCCATGGGTCAACCCCCTAAGGGGTGGGTCGACCCCCTTACAGTTGATGTGGCAAGTCGGTTCTGAGGGCTAGCAGCTATATATACGACCTCATTTCTCTAGTTTTCTCACACTAAAATCAATGGAGGCCAAAATGCTGTCGGTGCCTGGACTGAATCAATCTTCTGCAATCATGTTTAGAGATTCAAGTGTAGATCTATGATTCAACCTCCGCTTTTTTCCTTCTATTTTTCTAGATCCGAATACTGTGAGTTTAAGTTACCTTTAGATTTAAATAATTAAAAGAAAAGTAAGATATAACTGTAATTTAGATATATCCCTGTGAGTGAATCATACCAGATCTATTGTAATTCGTGAATCCATGATAATCTGAATTAACTATGACTTGGATCTTAACCTTTATCATGTCAGATCTACTATTGATTATAGATCTAGTTCACTATTTAGATCATCTTGTACCTATCATGTTTGTGGTTAATTTGGATCTGTCATTAGTTGGACATCTAAATCCTTGTTCAGATCTAATCATGCCTTTTATGACATCCTTACTATGTTAGAACTAGTTTTATTATCACAAGTTCACCAGATATGTTCTTATATGTCCATCTTAACATTATGCCATTATATGTTTATGTCAATTTTGTTATAATAATCATTTCTGTCATCTTCCCTTCACCCTTTCCCTTTTATTTTATATAGCCAGGCTACTTTCGAGCCTAGGCATGCCGCTAAAAATATGCGAATGCGTTAGTTTAGGAACGAGGGGAAAAATATTGAAATTGGTCATAACTTGTAAAGAGGAAATCTGGCATAACTTGAATAATGTTTATGAATATGAATTTAGGGCATATCATTATGAACATATTTAGGGAAAAGGGGAATAAACGCAATACGACATAGGTAGAATTGGCTAATAATGAAATGCCTAGGATTACAGCAATTAGAAACTGTAACTGCGCCTAGACACGAGGTTAGATTACACCTGTGGTGGAAGTCTACCCGAAACCGTCCGGCATATCCAGCGACCACAAGTGGTGAATCTAATGTGAGAGGTCTAGGTACACAAATACGAGACGTGCTGAGACACGAAGTTAAGCCCGACTTGTGGAAGAAATCTGTCCGGAACCGCTCGACATATCCAGCATCCACAAGTGGTAGGCTTAATGTGAGGGGTCCAGCACATTAGAACCATAAATGGACACGGTAATGAATTGGAATACTTAACCTAGTTGAATCCATAGGGATTGTATGAACATGAACTTGAATAGGGGTTAAGTAAATCTGTTTGGACAGTGGGTAGGTTAAGTAAAATCTGAGGGGGTGGGTAATATTTATATATAGGCCCACAAACTTAACCGGTTGGAGTTATGTAATTAAAGACACCGTTAGGTAAGCATAACCTGTAGAAATGATGGGGTTATGTAATTAAAGACACCAATAGGTATACATAACCTGTGGAAATCCTAGTGGAGATAGAAGACAAGGGGGAGAGCTTGTATCATCTTATGTGTGGGACCCGTTTGAGTCAGTAACCCATATAACGGTATCGAACGAGTGCTTCGCCCTAGGTCGGAGTCAGGGCATGCTTACTAGGCTGATTATAAGAGATCCAAATGAGGAGGAAAGTGTGGGCGGCGCAAACCGACCGGGGTCATGTGCGTGCATGGGTCGGGCAGAAGGGCATAAGACGACCGTGACACCAGTAGATATGGTTGTGGACATCACGAAGAGTTTCCACTTTAGGGAGTGATACCTCCTACTGTGGGGCCGACACAAGGTATCTACGGAGTAGGGAGCCGATCGATTAGGGTAGTGGTTAGGGTTCATTTAGAGTCTGGTAAAGTTTAGGAGCCTGTTAGGATTGGGCTGCCTGTGGATTGTATGGGGTTAAAACCTTTCACCAGAAATACGCCTAAGTGTACCATCTTATAGTTGTTGTGATCATCTTATTCTGGTTATCTAGTGTTAGTGCAGAGAATAAGAGAAATCTTTACAGAAGCGTGTACACTCTATCATGTTTACCTTGCCATACCTGCCTTTTATGGCATTATCTTTCTTATCCACTTTATATGCCTGTCATGATACTTTTACATATTTACTTGCTAAAAGTAACTGGACTCGCCAGACTTTATGTCTGACCCTTTTTGTTCCTCTTCTTTCTTCCATTCCCCCTCCAAGGTTCTCTTAGAGGAAATACCTAAGCTTGACCAGGATTCTGCTATCATTTGCTGGAGCTGCTTAGATGTATTGCTCAAGCTCATATCCTCGTTACTATCGCTATGTTTTTTTGGGGGGGATTTTGCTTCTTTTATTTTGTACTCTGATGTTTAAGAGCAAGACAAAAGTTTTTATCATGTACTGGTTTTTATGTAATTCAGACATATGATGTTTTGAATCACGATGCTTTATGATTAATAAAACTAGTTTTTATTCCGTTGCTATTTTTGTATCTATCTTGTAATGTTTCTATTTATGTTTACCTATAACACTTCACGAAATTTAATGCATTCTCTTAATGAGTGACACTAACGGATGTAGGGTGTCACAATAATATAGATTATACTATTGAATTTTACATACGGTTTTTAAATAGTAAATATTATAAAAGTTTGCAAATGATAGTTATATACGAATATTTTAGAACAGAAGTTATAAATAGAATGGAATGAAGTTTTATTAAAATAAAACTGGAATGAGTCATGATTTATTTTGGAATCAAGATGTTATATGAAACTTGATTTGCAAAGGGTTAAAATGAAATGGAATTGGTTAATGAAATTCATCGTTATAAGAAAAATCTTGTTTCAATTTAAAAATAAATATTTAGTAAATGTTGCAAATCGAATCCTTAAGGGAATTTTTTATAAAGGTTGTAGCGATGTTTTGTTAATGTTATTTATAAGTAAAATATTTGAATAGTTCTAATTCAAGATAAAAATTTTATTTAAAATGGTGATGATATGGGAAATTCTATTCATTTATAATTTAGAAATGAAGTTAATTAGAAATTGATTAGAGATTAGTTGAGATGAATGGTTTTCTGAGTATCGATCTGATGTTGGTTTCGGCCTTCGGGATTGATATTTAGAAAATTATTCGCTTACTAGTTTACGGTTGGGAACTAATGACCAAGACGAGAAGTGGGTTCTAAAAATATTTAAAATGAACGGTTTTTGAATGTTCTTATACTAATATAAGAAGAGAAATGAATATTTTAGATGTTGGGAAAATTAAGAAGCTTAATTAGCGAATGATTAATTAAGGGGCCTAAATATTGAATCAATAAATTCTATTTTCTTTTATGGATGATTGTGTAACAACCCGGAAAATCAGAACCAATTTAAAAAATTTAATTTGGCTATTTTATTAGATTTTGAATATTTAAAATAAATTATTTTAAATGATAACGACTAAAAATTCTTTTGGATCGAAGTTATAGCGAATATATATATTTTAATTATAAAGCAAGGCCTGAAATGGCGCGGTAGTTTGAAAATTTGAATTCGAATTTTGACTGACTGTACAGGATTCAAAATAAATCGGATTTTAGTGAAACCAAAAATATTTAAATCTGTTTTTGAATATCTTTCTAACGAATCTGAAAAATCGAAATTTCATAGCGGGAATCAAAAGTTATGGCCAAATGAATTTTCATAAAGGTCGCTATGGAGTTTATATAGCCCTTGAAAATAGATATTTTACAAACGACCTCCGTTTTCGACAAAACCACTTTTGTTGGATCCGGGATGTCGAATTATTGCTAGATTCCAAATTCCATATTTTTGGAAGTTAATATGTGAGCGTGGCAAAAGAAAATGTGTTTGGTTAGTTTTAGTCAATTTGGATCGACCAGAAAATGGCTATTTTTCAAATGGTCTCCAAATTCGATGAAACTAGTATTTTTAGGACCGTATCGTGCAAACATAGCTAGATTTATTTTTCTGTAATTTTTGGAATCAGTATGTGGCCCCGGCAAATTGAAATGTACGTTCAAATCCATATTTGAATGTTTTATATTTTAATTTGAAGAATAACTGATTGAAACGGTTGAATGGGCCTACGAAACATATTCCATTGTGTCCGAAATGGGGGTATTTAGCTAGGGACGACAGTCGTTGGATTTGTATTGGAGTTCGTTTGGAGAAACAGATATTTTTGGAATTTATATAAATATCGGCGAATCAGAAAATTCCATTCATTAATATAAAAATAAAAAAAACTTGATTTTCTCTCTCCCCGACATCGACGAACGACGGAAACGAGCTCCTTCCTTCTCTCCTCTTTTTATTCCAATCCGCTTAGTAAAATCAAATGCCACAGTTGAGGATTTTGTAGGGTTCCTCACGAGCTTCACATCCATATAAAGATTTGATATTTTCGTTCCTCATAGCGTTCGAATAGCGCCCCCGAAGTCCCGATCTTTGGATCGCCGCCGCCGCTTACTCCGACCACGAACACTACCACTCCATCACACGTGGGTGCGCGACTCGACCCCCTTCGACGCTGCAAAGCCCGATCCTCGCATCACTTCACGGTTTGGGTGAAAAAACCAAACCTAGTTTGGAACCATTTGCTGAAAGGTACGACCTTTGTTTGTTTTAACTGATTTCGATAAACAAAAGCGTTGCAAACTTATAAAAATCTTATCTTTTTGCTATTTGGTCGAAATTCAGTGAAACAAGAGACATTGGACTCGTGTGGACGTCTTCTACATTCTAGAAGAGACCGGAGATTTTTTGGAGCTTCCTACAATTTTTGGAGAAGTGGAACCCAATGTGAGATTTCTAAATTATAAACGATATGGAATGGCGATGTGTAAATTATATAATCGATGTATAAGTTATATAATCATTGTACACCTCATGTATAAGCATTGTATAAATTATATGTGTGATGTATAAGTTATATATGCATTGTAAAAATCATATGTGTGTTGAATGGAATAGAATGATATTGAAATGAAATCAAAATATATTTATATACGTATATCTATATATCTATATATATATATATACTCCCCTCGTCCACAGACCATGGACGTTATATATTGGTTGTGATTGTTTGGATTTTGGTTGACGTGAAATTTGGTGAATATTACGAATGGTTGATTTGATTATGGTTGTTTGTGGTTGAAAAAAAATAGGATTAGTTTGTGGAAAATTTCGTCTGTGTATGAACTAGATTATTGAAATCCCCATTATCAAAAGCTGCGAGGCTTTAAGGTAGAGCGAGGAGCCGTACTCGGGACGGTGCCGGTTTTAACTACCCTGCCGTTATGCTGCCGAAATTTTCTGAAATATTCATATGTGTGATTAATATTCATGTGTTGGAAAAATATTAATTTTTTAAATGTAATGGTTTAAACGATAAAAATAACATTTTTATGAATGCATGAAATGAAATGGTTTTGAACGATAAAAATAACATTTTATAGTATGTATGAAGTATATAAAATACTCATGTTGGAAATAAATAGTTTAAACAATAAAAATCACATTTTTATAATATATATGAATCGCTAAAAATCTTCATTTTTAAAATAAATTGTTTTAACAATAAAAATCACATTTTATTATATATACGAACTGTTAAAAATAGTCATGTGTTGAAATAAATATTTGTTGGGTAAAATTTTTATTTTTATCAAATATATGAAATGAAAATAGTTTGGAAATCGAAGAATGAATTATATTTATATATATAATTAAATTAAAACGAATAACGAAACTGTAGTTCATATTTTGAAATCATGATTTTAAACGATTATTACGGAAGATCCGACCGTCGGATTTTCCCGAAACCGAAACCATTGGGCCCGCTTTGAAAATATTTTTCCAACGATACCAAATTTGTAAAGATCCAACAGTTAGATTTTGTGAAATGTTAAATTCAAATCTGAATGAAAACAGCGCCAGAATGGATTATATTTATATATATAAATATAATTAAATTAAATCGAATAACGACGCTGCAGTTCATATTTTGAAATCATAACTTTAAACGATTGAACTGGGAGATCCGACCGTCGGATTTTCCCAAAACTGGAACCGTTGGATTCGTTTTGAAAAGATCTTTCCAATGGTATAAAAATTTTAAAGATCCAACGGTTAGATGTTGAGATATGTGTAAATCAAATCTGAAGAAAAACAGCGCCATGGCCGCGTTATGGCCTGAAGCGTCGTTTAAATAGATTGGCTATTTTTTTAATAAATAAAAATAGCGAAAAATCATTATAAAATATTATAAATGATATGAAATGGAAATCAACTGAATTTACTCGGTTTACTGGATATTTGATGGTTGAATGTGTTTGACGTGAAAATTACATTAATGAACAAAATTATTGATGTCAAATAATTTAACAATGGAAATGAATTGATTTGAAATTCTAAATATACGTGAATTATTTGAAAAGGCCGAGTTAATTCTCATTTCAAATAATTGATCGACGGTTAGAAGTCGAGAATATGAAGACGGTGCAAGACCGATGATCTTCACATCGAATGGATGACTACTGATGCCTTTGATGGGAGTTGCTGCCCTGAAGGGGTTACAGTGGTGGTTGTCCAGACGTACTTGTTGATCGTTCGTATATGTGAGGGCCTCTCTCCTGTATTGGACATACGGGAGAGGAATAAGGTGCCTCCGGTTTCGTTCAGACCCATAACGGACTTGTAAATGGATGTGTGTCTGACGTTGTAACTTGACAACGTGGCATGCCGAGATACTGTGATCAAAGCTTTTGTTGAAAAGCAGAGCTTTGTGGTTGATGATAAAAACACGGTTTTAACTAGCTAGCTTTGTGTTTAGTGTTGATTTGCGAGCCTCACACCCCGGTATGAACCAGAAATGGGAGAGGACTGCAGGGAGGACATGCGTTTTCTTCTAGCTAGGAGTGGTGTTTTGGGTTTTACACGCCCAGGCATTTTACTTATGTGGATGATGGATAGCGAGGTGCCTCAGTTACTTTGGTCTCTTCGGAGCCGATGGTTTGGTCGGGATATGACCAGTTTACGCCCCCATAGGGCGGGGAAACGCAGTGTTCAGGCATTTTAATCCACTCTGTGTGGACCGGCCCTGAAGATCCAAGGCTTGTCTGCATGCTTGCCTGAAACATGGGCTAGATTGTCTCGAAGCGGTAAGGACAATCCCTTGCCTTGGTTCATGACGGAAATCCAATTTCCAAATACGACATCGTGCGGTTTTGATTGTAAACCTATATATGGCGACATGATATATGGTACCCATGCCATCTATGATTGATAGTTATGATTGAAATTGTTTTTGAAACATATCAACACTAATAATAATATCAAATGCTTTTGTTTTATTCATATCAAGCATATTTTTGCCATTATAAGGTAAAACCCTATCCTCCGGACTGCGTTGCATTATGTGATGGGAACTGAGTCTTATAATGGCTTTATTTTTGTAAAAAGCATTGCAATATTTAAATGATTTACTTGTTTTAAGCACTGGCAATCCAATGGAGTAAACCCGTTCCGCGTTAGCGGCGTGGTCTTGTGATTGGCCTTATTATTAAAATAAGTTAAGTAGATTTCTCATACCAGTCCCATGACTGACTCGTAGTTTGTTTCACTTGCAAACTCGGGTGCCCTATTTTCTACACGAGCAGCCTTGTATTCAGGTTTTAGCAGGCTCTCTCTGGATAGTTATGGAACTGAAGATGGATTCTATCACTTCTTTCTTTTTATGCTGTTCAGCTCCTGTTGTACATATTATGTTTTGATTTCGCTGTAGACATTTTATGTAAAGCTGAACTGTATTTTGTACTAAGTATGATCCTGTATACTGTGTAACTCTAATGGTTATGTTTATCCAGTGTATTCTGTTGTACCTTATCTGGTGTATTTATATATTTCTGTTCTGCTGTTATCTGTTTATGTGTTATATTCCAAAGATTACCCTTGCCACCATGGGACGGGGGTTTGGGGTCGTCACAACGTGGTATCATAGCTTTGGTTAAGCTTATTTCTAGAATATAACATATTAACGAACTCGTCCGAAATAGAATCAGAAGTGTTCTACGACGAATAACTCATTTCAGATAGGATCAGTTATATCCTAGAATGAGTGTAGCAGAATGAAATACACCCCGATAGATGCATATACATTTAAATATATGTCTCTATGTTTCAAAATACCTTTTCTGTTGGCCTAGCACTTTGTCTGCTATTTGCAGACATAGAAAATGAGTGGCAGAAGCTGAAGAAGTAATCCTATGGTTCGACAATTTAATGAGCCAGTTGTGCTCCCACAGCAAGGATCAGATATAGAAGCTCTATTAAAGAGGTATCGAAATCTGTGTGGAGTACCGTTCTCGGGTAATGAGTCCATTATTCAAACTCAAGCTTGGATGCGCTCTGTAGAGAGAATTTTTGAAGGTTTCAAGCTGAGAGATGATCAGAAAAGATTACTGGCATCCTGGGCACTCAAAGACGAAGCTTTAATCTGGTGGGAAACCATTATTAAGGATAGTCCAGAAGGTAACATTACCTGGGAAAGATTTGAAGAAATTTTCAATGAAAAGTTTATTCCTCCAGAAGCAACTGAGCGGTTAGGTGATGAATTCTACTATCTGATACAAGGAGATATGACCATTCCGGAATATCACAAGAAATTCAATGAACTTTCTCGTTTCACCCCGCATCTAGTTCAAAATCCAAAGATGAAGAATCTGAGGTTTATTAACGGGCTTCAAAGAAAGTACCAAAGTAGTGTAACTACACACGTGCAACAACCTTTTTCTGAAATGATATACATGGCTTATCAGTATGAAGATCTAGATAAGCAAGGTCTTTTGGGCGATGAAGAGGAAGTCAGTTCTAGCAACAAAAGGAAATTTGAAACTGATAGCCCAGAGACAAGTACACAGCCTGAGGCAAGTACGACGTCTGGGGTCAGAAAGAAGCCTAGAGGCGATAGGAAAAAGGTTGAGTTTGTGAAAGGACCAGTAACGACTGCCATATGCAATAACTGCAAGAAGCAAGGTCATTTTCAAGGGAATCACAAATCCTCGATAAAAGGAAGAAATATTGGATCAAAATCCAATAAGAAGGGTTGAGAGAATAGAAAATGCAATCTTTTCCATCAGACTGGTCATATAAAGTGAGACTGTTGGCTGTTGAAAACGACCAAAGTGGCACAAGTGAACGAAGTGGCAGAGGTTCCGACACCCTCAGTCAGTCAAGGAAGGCCAGATGTTTTAGAAGGCATGCTTACTGTCAAAAATATTCCGGTTAAAGTACTGTTTGACACGGGCGTGTCATGAAGTTTTATTTCGACTAAGGTGGTAAAGAAATTGGATTTGAAACTGAAAAAGCTTAAAGAACCCATAACTGTCCATAATCTGGTTGGGGGTTCCCTCAATCTTAGTTGGAATTGTGGGGTGCCTGTTTCTTTTTCCTGTTATCGGTTCCCTACTATCTCGATCATCATTAATTTCACAGAATTTGATCTTATTTTGGGATTGGATTGGTTAACCAAACGTGAAGCGAAAGTTAACTGTGCAGAAAGAATTGTTAAAGTTAAAACAAAGCTAGGATTTATAACCATACCATGAAGGTCCGAATTCTGATAGAAAAGACTTATGGTCAGCTCTGGACGTTTCTCCTGCTCAATTAGAACCTGTTCCTGTCGTTACGGAGAATATTCCGATCGACATAGAAAATATCCCTGTCGTGAAAAACTATGCGGATGTGTTTGAAGAAGTTGTTAGCTTACCTCCGCGTAGAGAAATCGATTTCAAAATCTCTTTAATTCCGAATGCAAGGCCAGTAGTTCATTCTATTCAAAGAATGACCTTGAAGGAAAAAGAAGAATTAGACAATCAAACTCGACAGCTTGTATGGAAGGGTCTGATCAGGCCTAGTTTCTCTGATTGGGGAGCAGCAGTGGTGTTTGTACCAAAGTCAGACGGTACTCTCAGACTATGTGTGGATTATCATGACTTGAATATGCAGACATTAAAGAATAAATATCCATTGTCGTGCATTGATGATTTGTTGGATCGTCTGAATGGTGCACAAGTATTTTCCCGAATGGACCTAGCTACAGGTTTCCATCGGCTTCGTATTGCCGAAGAGTGTGTTCCTTTGACAGCATTCAGAGGTCCAGATTTATTCTACGAGTGGTTAGTAATGTCGTTCGGCTTATGTAACACTCTAGCGTATTTTGTCGATCTAATGAATAGGGTATTCAGAGAAGTATTGAATAAATTTGTACTAGTTTTCATTGATGACATATTAATCTTCTCTAAGTCAGAGAGCGAGCATGCAAAACATTTGTGTAACAACCCGCATTCTACGCATCGGAGGATCGTAGAATATTTATTTCTTTCTTATACGAAGTCGTATGATCACGTAACTTTGGGAAACGACTATTGGGGTCATTTCCCATGTTCATGATTTTTGCCGATTTTTAAATGACCGTTTTGCCACTAGCTGATCTTGTTTCGGCCATAACATTTGATTGGAAAGGAATTTTGACCTGAAACCACTTCCATTAGATTCGTTTGATGGTTTACCTTTCCGTAGAGTGGGCACATGCGAAAAACGAACTTACCGTTTGGGAGATATGGCTGAAATAAGGTTTGGAAGGTGAAAAACCGCTTAACCGGGCCAAATAAGGTGATTAGTAATTTGGCCCATAACCCATTTCGGGATTAGGGTTATGGGGAGGCTGAAATGAGTTAGGGTTTCATTTCATTTCAGTTTTCTAGTCTCCATTTACCTCTAAGAAACCCTAAAAATGGCCTCCAACCTCTAAATCACCTCCAAATCACCTAGAACTTGAAGATTGGGATTAGCAACATCAAATCAAGGGAGATCTTCACCAAATCAAGATTAGAGCTGCTGGAACACATAGGGATTGGATCCAAATCATAGAATCATTTCAGATCTATAGTTTACTTTGTGGCAAAGGTGAGAGATTTGCATTGTTTTCACTAATTATGGCTAATTATGGTAATTAGCGAAGATTAGCGAAATTATGGCTCAGAAAAATCTAGAAAAATTCCTAAAATTCTAAAACATCATTTTAGGCCTCTGATATGAATTTGGGTTAATTTCGACTAATTTTGCAAATCCCGGAATTTGGGGGATTAAGGGGTGATTAGTGGAAATTAGCGAATTTATGCATGATTAAAATCTGGAAAAATATTCAGAAATTCTTAAATATTGTTTTAGACCTCTATTAGAAAATTTGGCTAATTTGGATAAGTTTTGCTAATTGTATACCCAAACATGATTAAGAGGGATTAAGGGAAATTATGGGGTTTTGACCATGTTTGATCCATTTTGGCATGTCATATTGTTGTTTTGGTGTTTGAGGTCACTTCTACTTGTTGCTATGACTGTATGGTATGCTTTGTGATTGATTAGAATAGTTGGAATGGTCGAAAACGTCGTCGAATGGCATAAAATGTTCGCTGGAAAAATTGCAGGAAAACAGTGCAGGCTTTCGGACCGAATCGGATGGATGGGCTCGGACCGGAGCAGACTGAGCAAAGTATCTTCGAACCGAACCGAAGCTTGACACAAGAGAGAGTGGCAAAAAGGAAGGCCACCATTATATGAACCGGATCGGATCGGCTATAGAGACCATGACCTGGAGCTCGAACCCGAACCGCGCTACATACTGGAGCACCCGATCCGCTTGCACAATCCGAACCGTGGAGCAGGGAGAACGATCCAAAGATGGTCCACGACTCCGCCAGCAGCTCCGACCCGAACCCATGGATGGAGATGGACTTGGATACCCCGACCCGACCCGTTGAGGTGTTGATGATCCGAACCGCCACCAGGTGGATACCACGAGCCGAACCGTGTGATGATGGGAGCTGGAGACCGAACCGAACCGATGGCTAGGAGGGGACCCGAACCGACCCGGTGATGACCAATAACCCGAAATGCAAAGGTAGTCCAAATGAGAAGTTAGAGCTCAGGATCCAGATGGGAACCAATGAGTTCACTTCATGATTGGGCTTTGCTGCGGGACGTGTGCAAAGGGGTTGTCGGTATTCATAACTTTGGTTTACCACTGAGAGATGGATAGTGGGCTTGTAGTGATAGTTACACGGGATTGGATTCCGTCATGGCCCAAAGTATTAGGTGACCAAAGTAGTGGATATCGTATGCTTTACGCACTGAGTGAGGGATGTGAGGATGATTGCTATGCTTGATTGTTTGACATCACCATGACATGCACACCCCCACCCCCGTTATCTTTACACCATTTGAAATGGCACCTTAGAGTGTTGTACAGTATGTAGTGCTAACTCTTTGGTTGCAGGTCCAGGTTCAGGTATGATTGGATTATACCTGTTATTGTTTTGTTTTGTTGCTTATCGCTCATACCAGACTTTTGTCTGACCCAGAGTTTTATGTCTCTTCTTATTACTTTGGGTGCTCACACGAGCAGACTAGAGACAGTTTAGCTGGTGATGCGCGAGTAGCTGATTCGGAGGCGAGCATGAGGCTTCCACGTATGATATATAGATATTCTCCCTGTGTCGTTGGTGGTCGCTACTTGGGCATTAGTAGTGTACCTCCTTTATCTTGCTTTTGCTTTTTGAGACAGTTTGAAAAGTTGTGATAATGTTGGCTTTGGATCATAAGCTGTATTTGGATTTTCCGCTGCTATGTTAGTTTGTCTTCAGCTTATGCACTATCTCACCTGTTTTATGTCAAGTACGTTGTTATAATATTTTGTTCCATGCGCTGTGAGACATTCTACAGGTTCTTGATTAGTTCATTCTCTTCTTTCTTTTCTTCTGACGACCGTTCCGTGCTAACTGGACATGTGTACAGCGCACTTTTGGAGTAAATGTCGGTTGGTGCGGGGCAGGTCGTTACATTTTGTATCAGAGCCAGGTTGCGTAGTTAACCTAGGGAAAGACACCAGGGAGAGATAGTACGTATATGAGAGCGCGTATTTGTGATTATTTTTGTTTTCAAAAGCTATATCTATATATATTATTAGTATAGCTAAGGATGAAGTCGTACTGCACTAGCACCACTATGGAGATGGTTAATCATTTTCTCTTTACAGATTGAACGATGAGCCGAGACACGAGGGGTGCTGGTAGAGGGACCAATAATGGAAATGCTCCTGACATGAGGACGATGTTCATTAATTTCATGAGGGAGATGCTTAGGGATGTTCAGGGAGCAGTTCCCAATCCCGGAAATGGTGGTGGTCCAGTAGTGCAGGCGCCTAGGGTCGACTTCGCCAAGTTGTGCAAGGATTACACTAACCTTGGTAGGAAGCCGTTCCACGGAACGGAGTTGGCCACAGATGTTCAGGATTGGTTGGATAGCTGTGATCGTATCTTCGACGAATTGGGTATTGAGGATGCGATGAAGAGAAGGCTAGCGTCTCGTCAGTTGCAAGGGCGAGCGATGAATTGGTGGAATGCCATTAAGACAGCTACTCCAGAGGATCAAGTTACTTTGAATCAGTTTAAGACTCGCTTTTGTGATAAGTTTATTCCAGCTGCTCATAAATCAGAATTGTTCATGAAGTTCTTGGAGCTTAAGAAGAATGGTAGGGCAGTCTCGGAGTACATCGCAGAATTCGACACTTTATCGAAATATGGATGGTCCCTTATCGATACAGTCGAAAAGAAGAACGAGAAGTTCATTACTGGTTTGGATGGATACTTGGGGGAAAGGCTTATTAACCACATCGATGAAACTTTTGAATCGATTGTTGGGAAAGCTTTGAGATCAGAGAGTCTTTACCCTAAGTCAAAGACCGAGGTTGCATCTGTAGAAGGGCCAAAGCCGCAAGCAGGCGGTGGAGGCCAGAACAATTCTCAGAACAAGAGGAAGAAGAACCCGACCAAGGATGGTCAGAGTAAGAAAAATAAGAAAGATGGCGAATGCTTTAGTTGTGGCAAGAAGGACCACTATGCCAGAGATTGTCGAGAAAAGCCTAGGGAAAGGAAGTGCTTTAACAGCGGCCAGGCGGGACATCACAAGGATGATTGCCCACAAACTCCTAGGGAGAAGCAGATTGTGAAAGCGTATGATATCAACGTTGTTCCTTCTTCGTCGAATGCTCCAAGTGCGGCGCAGAAGGGAAAGGGTGTCATTATAAAAGGTATGCTTTCTATTTAAGATGTTTTTGTTCGAGTATTGTTTGACAAACCCGAGATAGTCGATAGACCTCTAGTTGTGACGAACCCGATTGGTGGTTCGGCTAACCTTAGCATGATTTGCCATAACGTGGTCTTATCGAGTCATGGATGTATGTTTGTTTGTGTTTTCTTTGTTTAGGCTTTACTGGGTTTAGCATTATTTTGGGGAGTTGATCTACTCCAAAGGAATAGGGTGGTATTAGGTACCTACCTAGTAATGGCGATAGTAACTGGAGTTAAGAAAGCTGAAAGGTTATCGTTGTAATACGTTCTAGTTGTCTCTGGGAGGCAAATGAGTGCTCCAGTGCTAGATTGTTTTGTCAGTATCACCTCACGTGGGTTGTCCGAACTCGGAGGAGATGTTGTAACAACCCGGAAATTCTGGGCCAGTTTAAAATTTTTATTTTGGCGATTTTAGCGAATATTGATTATTTAAAATGAATTATTTTAAATAATATCGACGAGAAATTTATTTTGAATAGAATTCGAACGTATATATTATATACGTCGTCGTTAGAATATATAATAATTATATATAATTATAAAAGGAATTGAAAATGGCGCGGTAGTTCGAAAATTCGATTTCTAATTTCAAATGAATATACAGAATCCAATATAAGTCAGAATTGAACGAAACAAGAAATATTTGAATCTGTATAACTATATCTTTATAACGAAGTTAACAAACTGAGATTTCATTTTAGAAATGATAAGATATGTCCAGTTTAAAATTAGAAATAGTCGCTGTGGAATTTATATATATTTTTATATATATAAGGCCCTTAAAAATGGACATTTTGCAAACGACCTCGGATTTCGACGAAACCAGTTTTGTTGGGTCCGTGATGTCGAGTTATTGCTAGATTCCAAATTTCATAATTTTTCGAATCAATATGTGAGCGTGGCAAAGGAAAACGCGTTTGACCAGTTTCAGTTGATTTTAATCGACTGGAAATTGGCCATTTTTCCAACGGTCTCAGAATTCGACGAAACTAGTTTTGTTAGGACCGTATCGTCAATACGAAGCTAGAAAATATTTTTCTGCCATTTTTAGAATTCGTATGAGGCCCCGGTAATTTGAAATGTGTGTTTAAAATTCAATATAGCGATTTAAATGTAGATTTAAAGGAAACTGATCGAAACAATCAAAGCAGCTAGCGATACATATCCCATTGTGTTCGGAATGGTGGTAAAACGCTATGGACGACAGGCGGTAGGCCTCGTTTCGAGGTCGTATGTAAAAGTCAACTTTTTAATAATTAAATAATAAATAAATAAAAAAAATATCTTCTCCCCTTCATACTCCAGGCCCCCCCCCCCCCGATAGAAATTCATTCAGATTGAAATCGAAAGAAAAAAAAAAAAAACACAATCGACAGATCGGAGAAACCACGGCGCCGCCCACCGCCTGCTCCGCCTGCCCCCTCGCGCCGCCCAAGCAAGCGCCGCCACCTCCTTCTCCCGCTCAGGCGAGAGCGAACAACCCTAGCCCCCCCTCTTCTCGCCGTTCCTCTCCCCTTACAGACCCCCCCTCGACTTCACCAGACGTCCCCACCGCCTGCGACCACCCGCGACCCCCCTCGCGCGCCTCTCCTGAACCCCCACCTCCGACGCCTCTGCCACGAGCCCCCCCCCCTGGTAAGTTTTTCTGAATTTAATTTATTATTTAAAACTGTTTTTATATTTAATTTATTATTTAAAACTGTTTTTATTTTTAATAAGTAATTTAAAACTGTTTTTATTTTTAATAAGTAATTTAAAACTGTTTTTATTTTTAATAAGTAATTTAAAACTGTTTTGATTTTTTAATTAGCATTTAAAAACTGAATTTTTATAATGATTTAAAAACTGATTTTAAAATGAATTATAAACTAAAAGGAGATCAGAAATTTAAAAGGAAAAATCAGATTTTTTAGATATTGAAAGTCAAAATAAAAATCATATTTTTATATGTTGAAAGTCGAAGTAAAAATCATATTTTTATATATTGAATAGCATAGTAAAAATTCGATTTTTATATATGTAGTGGCTACGGGCGAAAGAAAGTGATAAGTGGCGAGAACGACGAAGAATTCTGCGAAATGAAGAGCCGTGGAGCTAGGATAGCTATATGTGAGAATTTCTCACCTTTCAATTTATTTTCTAGTTATATATATATATACTAGGATGCAGACGGTGCTTAGTAGCACCCGACACAATCGTCCACAGACCATGGACTTGTTTGTTTGGTTGCATAGATTAGTTATATGATTTGATTTGAATTTGGTTGTTTGGTGATTTTGATTGATGTGTGAATGGCGTGGGCCTTCACTAGACCGGGGATAAGGCTAGGCCTCGTCCCGTTTCTAGTATCGTGCCGTTATGCCGCCGAAATTTTCTAAAATAAGTTAGAAAAATAAAGATATCATTTTATTGAATAAATGAATTGAATAGAAATTCATAGGTTGAAATAAAAGGTTTTATCGTTAAAAATATAATTTTTAACGTGAATGTGAATAAATGAATAGTTATAAACAAATCGGCCGATTTGTTTGTATATACACTGATTTGACTGATATTGATTGGGTCGATAAATTTCACACATCGCCCAACTGCACAAATAAAATATGTGTTTGATTGTTTGAAACCCCACACGGGTGTTAGGATGAAATTTGAAGTTCACTCATCCTGATTGATTAAAAATGTCGATCGATTGATTGACAGGCTGTTATAAGCGTTAGATATCTATATTTGATGCTTATACAGTGTAGTGCACTTTGGTTGATGGTTGATTATTTTTCAATGCTATTATACATGAGTTGTAGGAAAATCCATATGATTAACTTTATATGGTGATTGATTGGGCCTCATTCCAATTTGAAAAATAAAGAATATTATAAAATAAAAGTTCATGTGTTGACAGTACTCATTCATTGAGATTGGTCATGTGTTGAACGAAATATTTTGATAATAACAACTATTTTGAAAAAGAAATATTTGAAATAGAATATTTGAAAATAGAAATTTATGAAGCCGTGTTGATTAGATTGACGCCATTTTGACGTGATCGATATTTATATCGATTTTGAAAACGATTTCGAAATGAATTGAATTGAAACGAATTCAAAATGAATTGAAAACGATTTCGAAATGAATTGAAAACGAATTCAAAATGAATTGAAAATGATTTCGAAATGAATTGAATTGAAAACGAATTCAAATGGAATTGAAAGCAAATTGAAATGAATTCAAATTGAATTGAAATTTGAATTGAATAGAAATGAATTTTAAAACGAATTTATAAAGAAGAATTCAATTTTGATTTGAATTGAAATGGAAGTTGAAATTGCTTTTGAAATGAAATTAAAACGATTTATAAAATTCGTTTTAAATAGAAATCGACGAAATATATATTATATATATAATATAATGGCCTGAATAGAACGCGCCGCGCCGCGGCAGTTCGCGAATTTCGACCATTTATTTCAAACGGACATTACGGGAGATCCGACCGTCGGATTCTCCTAAAACCGGAACCGTTGGGTTCGTATCGAAAAGAGCTTTCTAATGAATGTTAGAAATTTGAAATCTAACAGTTGGATTTGGAGATACGTCCAAATCAAATTCGAAAAAGGTCGCTGTAAGTGCAGTTCGATGGCCGTTGTTGGAAATCGACTGTACGGACCTTGATAAAATTATTAAAAATAGTAATAATTTGTGTAAAATCATAAGAAATGATTTAGAAAGAATTGGGATGAAAAACTCCATATTTGAAAAGATAAAAAATAGATTTTTATCGAAATAGACTAGTTTTGAACTAGAATTAAAATTCTATTTATTTTTAAATAAATAAACTGAATTTGAAAAGGGTTTTAAAAGTAACCAGAATTTCCAATGATTGCATTGGAGTGGATTTGAATCGAAATTGTCTTCGGAATATTTCGATGTTGGAATTCGTGATTATACAGGTGTTGTTATGGAAATTTGAAAGATATATTAATATCGTTATTTTCAATACGACATTTGTTAATCGTAGGATTTGATATTGAATATAAGCCGATATATTTTCTATTCAGAGCCTTATATTGAATATCAAATGTGATTTGGGTTTGTCGTGAATGGTGTCTTCACTAACACTGTTCTTGAACCCAGTTGAGAAAAGATTAAATCTTTTTATTTAGATTTAATGAAGTGTACCAATTAAAAATGATATTTAATTGGAATTGAATTAGTATTGATTTTTGGGTTTATCGTGAACAGTGTTTTAAATAACACTTGTTCTTTAACCCGATAATTAATGGATTGATTTTTGGGTTTATCGTGAACAGTGTTTTAAATAACACTTATTCTTTAACCCGATAATTAATGGATTGATTTTTGGGTTTATCGTGAACAGTGTTTTAAATAACACTTGTTCTTTAACCTGATAATTAATGGAATGATTTTTGGGTTTATCGTGGACAGTGTTTTTAAATAACACTCGTTCTTTAACCCGATGATTAATGAATGTGATTTTGGGTTTATCGTGAACCGTGTTTTTAAATGACACTGATTCTTTAACCCAGTCAAAGATTAAAACTAAGTGGAGTTTTAATGAATCTTTAATTAGATTGAAATGATCGAAAATGGAGTATCACCAGTTTTGCTCCAGGCGATAGTTAAATCTTTAATTAGATTTGAACGTGAAATGGTAATTGAATTTACCGATAACACTGTGGTGTTAGAGATGAAGTATTCACAGTTTTACTTCATGGGATGAATAGGTTGGGATTGGGAAATTATAACAAATGATTACTTCGGTAAGGTTCGCTAATCCCGACTAGTTTGAATTGATATTCAAAAGTTGATTAAAGAATAAATTCAAGAATTTATCTTTGATAAAATTAATGGGAACCTTTCCCTATGAATGTGAAATTAGAAACTAACTGTCGGTTAGCTAAGTAGAATGGTTTTCTGGATATTGATCTGATGTTGGTTTCGGCCTTCGGGGTTAATATTTGGGGAATTATTCTCTTGATTAATTTACGGTTAGTGACTGATGAATTGGAATGAGGCGTATGTTGTGTTTGTGTAACACTTATTTAAAATATACGCGAGTTATTCGGAAAGACCGGGTTTATCCCATTCGGAATAACTGATACGACGATAAGTCGAAGATGAAGACGATGGTCGAAGACCGGAGGTCTTCACGTCGTTTGGGTGATTACTGATGATCTTGATTGGGCTGTACACCCAAGAAGATGGAAACAGTTTGTGATCGTCCAGACGTACTTGGAGATCGATGGATATGCGGGGTACTAGGTGCCTCCGGTTTCGTTCAGACCCAGAACGGACTTGTAAATGGACTGTGTGTCTGACATCGGATTTCATTCTGTGTGACTGATATCGGTTGCATGGGATGGTTTGCCTGTGTGGCATGCTAAGATGCAAATGATCAAGGCTTCTGTTGAAAAGCAAAGTCTTGTGGTGATGATCAAAGAACGGCCTTTGTGGCGTAGCTTTGTGTAACGTTTACCTCGCGTGTTTCACACCCGGTATGAACCAAAAACGGGAGACGGACGTCAGGGAGGGCATGCGTTTCTTTCTAGCTAGAAGTGGCGTCAGTGGTTTTACACGCCCTGACGAGTTTGACTTATGTGGTTGTTGCTGTTGCGAGGCGCCTCGGTTATATCGGTTTCGGCCGAATGCATTCTGGTCGGCTGACGGACCAGACTTACACCCCATAGGGTGGGGAGACGTAGTGTTCAGGCATAATAATCCACTCCGTGTGGACCGGCCCTGAGGATCCAAGGGGCAGTTGCGGCTGTTCCTGAGGCTCGGGCTAGACAGTCTCGAATCGGTTGAGGACTATCTTTTGCCTCGGTTCATAGACGGAAATCCAATTTCCAAATACGTGACTTTGCGGTTTTATTTGTAAACCTATATATGGCGACATAGTGGCATGGGACGCTCATGCCGCCTATGATTGATACTTATGATTTGAAGTTGTTTTATACACTATGCACTTATAATAGTATCAAATGATTTTTTTTAAACGTATTAAGCATTCTTTGGCTGTTATAAGGGAAAACCCTATCCCCCGGCTTGCGTTGCATTGTGTGATAGGACCTGGGTCTTATAACAGCTTCATTTTTCTTTATTTAGCATTGCGCTGTTTGTTTTATGCACTGGTATTCTTGGGAGGAAACCCGTTCCGTGTTATACGGCGTGGTCCCTTGATTTACCTAACTTTTAAAATAAAGAATAATAACTGTTTTAGTTCTCACACCAGTCACATGACTGACCTGGAGTTTATTGTTTTAACCTAAACTCTGGGTGCCCTTATTTTCGACACGGGCAGCTAGTAGTTTTGGTTTTGCAGATTTATATTCACAGGATCCTGGTTTACAGCTGGAACGATATCCGGAAAGCTTTGTATCCGTATATCTCATTCTAGTTGTGTAATGTATTATTTTCCGCTGCGATGTATTTAAATGTAATTTAAATCTCTGATATTTCTGTGTAATATTCTTTTATACTCTGTATATTCGTGTAATCTGATGCATTGTTGTAATATACAATGAAGTGTTCTTTGATATGTGTTCTGTTGTGGTTTGTTCTCGAACTATCCGACGCTTTCCTTTACAGGGAGGTTGCGGGTTTTTACACGTGGTATCAGAGCTTTGGTTTACAAAGCTCAGAGAACAAGACACATTAGAACCATACGAAAGAATTCATCAGATATTGGATTAGCAATATCCAATTGGAATGACTCGTTAGAGATAGGATCAGTAGTACCCTAGAACGAGTGTGAAGAGTATATTTTTAAAGTGAAAACAAATTTTGTTTTGAAAATTTAAATCAATTATTCGTATTTGATTATCTATTTATATTGATGTGGACAATCCAGTATATATAGATTTTGCGTATACGTCTGATCCGCGTGTATTCAAAGTTTTAATATATTGGATAGATATAGAATCACACTCTAGTCGCCCGGAGATGGTACTGATGATAGCACGTGCATCATCAGTATTTATGTTCGTGTTTCGAAGGTGTGTTTTCTATATATTTCCATTAGACTGGTGTGAGAACCAAAACTAATATAGTTAGAATTATTGTTGTGATTTGACATCAAAAACATGATTTTTGTATATGTATCAAAATTATGAATTTGAAACTCTAATTCACTAATTGATTGATGTTTGTGTTGCTTGTTTATTTGTTTGATGATTTTGAACCATTTAGCCTAACTGAATCAAATATTGAATTGTATTGAAAATTGGTCGCATTTGTTTGCATATACATATATATCATTGAACAGGTCATAGCAAGGAGGCTAGAGCCAGAGAATAAAATTTGTTTGCCCGACAAATAGGTACATGTTTACTACATAATTTCCTGTTTTGTTTGGGTGATGATGATTTTGTGAGCCTATTGGGTAGCCGCTTGGCTTTTTCTTTTTCTTTTTGAGATCTGAAGGACCGGGGAAGCTATTTGAAATTCCCCGATGCTCCCGGTGCAGGGGAGGTTATGGCGAAATTTTTCGAAAATTTAGGGTGTTAGCCAAATTTTTGAAATTTTGAAAATTCTCAGAAACAAAAGAGTTGGAGAATGGAAGCAAGATCGAGCGTAGAGCTGATTAATCAAACCACTTTCGACTTTGTTCCTTTTCGGGGACGAAAAGTTTTAAGTGGGGGAGATTGTAACAACCCGGAAATTCTGGGCCAGTTTAAAATTTTTATTTTGGCGATTTTAGCGAATATTGATTATTTAAAATGAATTATTTTAAATAATATCGACGAGAAATTTATTTTGAATAGAATTCGAACGTATATATTATATACGTCGTCGTTAGAATATATAATAATTATATATAATTATAAAAGGAATTGAAAATGGCGCGGTAGTTCGAAAATTCGATTTCTAATTTCAAATGAATATACAGAATCCAATATAAGTCAGAATTGAACGAAACAAGAAATATTTGAATCTGTATAACTATATCTTTATAACGAAGTTAACAAACTGAGATTTCATTTTAGAAATGATAAGATATGTCCAGTTTAAAATTAGAAATAGTCGCTGTGGAATTTATATATATTTTTATATATATAAGGCCCTTAAAAATGGACATTTTGCAAACGACCTCGGATTTCGACGAAACCAGTTTTGTTGGGTCCGTGATGTCGAGTTATTGCTAGATTCCAAATTTCATAATTTTTCGAATCAATATGTGAGCATGGCAAAGGAAAACGCGTTTGACCAGTTTCAGTTGATTTTAATCGACTGGAAATTGGCCATTTTTCCAACGGTCTCAGAATTCGACGAAACTAGTTTTGTTAGGACCGTATCGTCAATATGAAGCTAGAAAATATTTTTCTGCCATTTTTAGAATTCGTATGAGGCCCCGGTAATTTGAAATGTGCGTTTAAAATTCAATATAGCGATTTAAATGTAGATTTAAAGGAAACTGATCGAAACAATCAAAGCAGCTAGCGATACATATCCCATTGTGTTCGGAATGGGGGTAAAACGCTATGGACGACAGGCGGTAGGCCTCGTTTCGAGGTCGTATGTAAAAGTCAACTTTTTAATAATTAAATAATAAATAAATAAATAAAAAATATCTTCTCCCCTTCATACTCCAGGCCCCCCCCCCCCGATAGAAATTCATTCAGATTGAAAACGAAAGAAAAAAAAAAAAAACACAATCGACAGATCGGAGAAACCACGGCGCCGCCCACCGCCTGCTCCGCCTGCCCCCTCGCGCCGCCCAAGCAAGCGCCGCCACCTCCTTCTCCCGCTCAGGCGAGAGCGAACAACCCTAGCCCCCCCTCTTCTCGCCGTTCCTCTCCCCTTACAGACCCCCCCCCTCGACTTCACCAGACGTCCCCACCGCCTGCGACCACCCGCGACCCCCCTCGCGCGCCTCTCCTGAACCCCCACCTCCGACGCCTCTGCCACGAGCCCCCCCCCCCCCCCCCCCGGTAAGTTTTTCTGAATTTAATTTATTATTTAAAACTGTTTTTATATTTAATTTATTATTTAAAACTGTTTTTATTTTTAATAAGTAATTTAAAACTGTTTTTATTTTTAATAAGTAATTTAAAACTGTTTTTATTTTTAATAAGTAATTTAAAACTGTTTTGATTTTTTAATTAGCATTTAAAAACTGAATTTTTATAATGATTTAAAAACTGATTTTAAAATGAATTATAAACTAAAAGGAGATCAGAAATTTAAAAGGAAAAATCAGATTTTTTAGATATTGAAAGTCAAAATAAAAATCATATTTTTATATGTTGAAAGTCGAAGTAAAAATCATATTTTTATATATTGAATAGCATAGTAAAAATTCGATTTTTATATATGTAGTGGCTACGGGCGAAAGAAAGTGATAAGTGGCGAGAACGACGAAGAATTCTGCGAAATGAAGAGCCGTGGAGCTAGGATAGCTATATGTGAGAATTTCTCACCTTTCAATTTATTTTCTAGTTATATATATATACTAGGATGCAGACGGTGCTTAGTAGCACCCGACACAATCGTCCACAGACCATGGACTTGTTTGTTTGGTTGCATAGATTAGTTATATGATTTGATTTGAATTTGGTTGTTTGGTGATTTTGATTGATGTGTGAATGGCGTGGGCCTTCACTAGACCGGGGATAAGGCTAGGCCTCGTCCCGTTTCTAGTATCGTGCCGTTATGCCGCCGAAATTTTCTAAAATAAGTTAGAAAAATAAAGATATCATTTTATTGAATAAATGAATTGAATAGAAATTCATAGGTTGAAATAAAAGGTTTTATCGTTAAAAATATAATTTTTAACGTGAATGTGAATAAATGAATAGTTATAAACAAATCGGCCGATTTGTTTGTATATACACTGATTTGACTGATATTGATTGGGTCGATAAATTTCACACATCGCCCAACTGCACAAATAAAATATGTGTTTGATTGTTTGAAACCCCACACGGGTGTTAGGATGAAATTTGAAGTTCACTCATCCTGATTGATTAAAAATGTCGATCGATTGATTGACAGGCTGTTATAAGCGTTAGATATCTATATTTGATGCTTATACAGTGTAGTGCACTTTGGTTGATGGTTGATTATTTTTCAATGCTATTATACATGAGTTGTAGGAAAATCCATATGATTAACTTTATATGGTGATTGATTGGGCCTCATTCCAATTTGAAAAATAAAGAATATTATAAAATAAAAGTTCATGTGTTGACAGTACTCATTCATTGAGATTGGTCATGTGTTGAACGAAATATTTTGATAATAACAACTATTTTGAAAAAGAAATATTTGAAATAGAATATTTGAAAATAGAAATTTATGAAGCCGTGTTGATTAGATTGACGCCATTTTGACGTGATCGATATTTATATCGATTTTGAAAACGATTTCGAAATGAATTGAATTGAAAACGAATTCAAAATGAATTGAAAACGATTTCGAAATGAATTGAAAACGAATTCAAAATGAATTGAAAACGATTTCGAAATGAATTGAATTGAAAACGAATTCAAATGGAATTGAAAGCGAATTGAAATGAATTCAAATTGAATTGAAATTTGAATTGAATAGAAATGAATTTTAAAACGAATTTATAAAGAAGAATTCAATTTTGATTTGAATTGAAATGGAAGTTGAAATTGCTTTTGAAATGAAATTAAAACGATTTATAAAATTCGTTTTAAATAGAAATCGACGAAATATATATTATATATATAATATAATGGCCTGAATAGAACGCGCCGCGCCGCGGCAGTTCGCGAATTTCGACCATTTATTTCAAACGGACATTACGGGAGATCCGACCGTCGGATTCTCCTAAAACCGGAACCGTTGGGTTTGTATCGAAAAGAGCTTTCTAATGAATGTTAGAAATTTGAAATCTAACGGTTGGATTTGGAGATACGTCCAAATCAAATTCGAAAAAGGTCGCTGTAAGTGCAGTTCGATGGCCGTTGTTGGAAATCGACTGTACGGACCTTGATAAAATTATTAAAAATAGTAATAATTTGTGTAAAATCATAAGAAATGATTTAGAAAGAATTGGGATGAAAAACTCCATATTTGAAAAGATAAAAAATAGATTTTTATCGAAATAGACTAGTTTTGAACTAGAATTATAATTCTATTTATTTTTAAATAAATAAACTGAATTTGAAAAGGGTTTTAAAAGTAACCAGAATTTCCAATGATTGCATTGGAGTGGATTTGAATCGAAATTGTCTTCGGAATATTTCGATGTTGGAATTCGTGATTATACAGGTGTTGTTATGGAAATTTGAAAGATATATTAATATCGTTATTTTCAATACGACTTTTGTTAATCGTAGGATTTGATATTGAATATAAGCCGATATATTTTCTATTCAGAGCCTTATATTGAATATCAAATGTGATTTGGGTTTGTCGTGAATGGTGTCTTCACTAACACTGTTCTTGAACCCAGTTGAGAAAAGATTAAATCTTTTTATTTAGATTTAATGAAGTGTACCAATTAAAAATGATATTTAATTGGAATTGAATTAGTATTGATTTTTGGGTTTATCGTGAACAGTGTTTTAAATAACACTTGTTCTTTAACCCGATAATTAATGGATTGATTTTTGGGTTTATCGTGAACAGTGTTTTAAATAACACTTATTCTTTAACCCGATAATTAATGGATTGATTTTTGGGTTTATCGTGAACAGTGTTTTAAATAACACTTGTTCTTTAACCTGATAATTAATGGAATGATTTTTGGGTTTATCGTGGACAGTGTTTTTAAATAACACTCGTTCTTTAACCCGATGATTAATGAATGTGATTTTGGGTTTATCGTGAACCGTGTTTTTAAATGACACTGATTCTTTAACCCAGTCAAAGATTAAAACTAAGTGGAGTTTTAATGAATCTTTAATTAGATTGAAATGATCGAAAATGGAGTATCACCAGTTTTGCTCCAGGCGATAGTTAAATCTTTAATTAGATTTGAACGTGAAATGGTAATTGAATTTACCGATAACACTGTGGTGTTAGAGATGAAGTATTCACAGTTTTACTTCATGGGATGAATAGGTTGGGATTGGGAAATTATAACAAATGATTACTTCGGTAAGGTTCGCTAATCCCGACTAGTTTGAATTGATATTCAAAAGTTGATTAAAGAATAAATTCAAGAATTTATCTTTGATAAAATTAATGGGAACCTTTCCCTATGAATGTGAAATTAGAAACTAACTGTCGGTTAGCTAAGTAGAATGGTTTTCTGGATATTGATCTGATGTTGGTTTCGGCCTTCGGGGTTAATATTTGGGGAATTATTCTCTTGATTAATTTACGGTTAGTGACTGATGAATTGGAATGAGGCGTATGTTGTGTTTGTGTAACACTTATTTAAAATATACGCGAGTTATTCGGAAAGACCGGGTTTATCCCATTCGGAATAACTGATACGACGATAAGTCGAAGATGAAGACGATGGTCGAAGACCGGAGGTCTTCACGTCGTTTGGGTGATTACTGATGATCTTGATTGGGCTGTACACCCAAGAAGATGGAAACAGTTTGTGATCGTCCAGACGTACTTGGAGATCGATGGATATGCGGGGTACTAGGTGCCTCCGGTTTCGTTCAGACCCAGAACGGACTTGTAAATGGACTGTGTGTCTGACATCGGATTTCATTCTGTGTGACTGATATCGGTTGCATGGGATGGTTTGCCTGTGTGGCATGCTAAGATGCAAATGATCAAGGCTTCTGTTGAAAAGCAAAGTCTTGTGGTGATGATCAAAGCACGGCCTTTGTGGCGTAGCTTTGTGTAACGTTTACCTCGCGTGTTTCACACCCGGTATGAACCAAAAAGGGAGACGGACGTCAGGGAGGGCATGCGTTTCTTTCTAGCTAGAAGTGGCGTCAGTGGTTTTACACGCCCTGACGAGTTTGACTTATGTGGTTGTTGCTGTTGCGAGGCGCCTCGGTTATATCGGTTTCGGCCGAATGCATTCTGGTCGGCTGACGGACCAGACTTACACCCCATAGGGTGGGGAGACGTAGTGTTCAGGCATAATAATCCACTCCGTGTGGACCGGCCCTGAGGATCCAAGGGGCAGTTGCGGCTGTTCCTGAGGCTCGGGCTAGACAGTCTCGAATCGGTTGGGGACTATCTTTTGCCTCGGTTCATAGACGGAAATCCAATTTCCAAATACGTGACTTTGCGGTTTTATTTGTAAACCTATATATGGCGACATAGTGGCATGGGACGCTCATGCCGCCTATGATTGATACTTATGATTTGAAGTTGTTTTATACACTATGCACTTATAATAGTATCAAATGATTTGTTTTAAACGTATTAAGCATTCTTTGGCTGTTATAAGGGAAAACCCTATCCCCCGGCTTGCGTTGCATTGTGTGATAGGACCTGGGTCTTATAACAGCTTCATTTTTCTTTATTTAGCATTGCGCTGTTTGTTTTATGCACTGGTATTCTTGGGAGGAAACCCGTTCCGTGTTATACGGCGTGGTCCCTTGATTTACCTAACTTTTAAAATAAAGAATAATAACTGTTTTAGTTCTCACACCAGTCACATGACTGACCTGGAGTTTATTGTTTTAACCTAAACTCTGGGTGCCCTTATTTTCGACACGGGCAGCTAGTAGTTTTGGTTTTGCAGATTTATATTCATAGGATCCTGGTTTACAGCTGGAACGATATCCGGAAAGCTTTGTATCCGTATATCTCATTCTAGTTGTGTAATGTATTATTTTCCGCTGCGATGTATTTAAATGTAATTTAAATCTCTGATATTTCTGTGTAATATTCTTTTATACTCTGTATATTCGTGTAATCTGATGCATTGTTGTAATATACAATGAAGTGTTCTTTGATATGTGTTCTGTTGTGGTTTGTTCTCGAACTATCCGACGCTTTCCTTTACAGGAAGGTTGCGGGTTTTTACAGATGTTCCTTGGGTGCTTGTCTGATATTGGTTTAGGCCTTTGGGGCTTGTGCTTGGGGAATGTCGATTTCGACTAGGATGGTTTGCGTGAGGGGTAAATAGTTGCTGTGATTTTTCATTGGATGATATCTTGGTTTACTCGAGGAGTGATGGGCAGATGGAACATGATAAGACTGTTCAATGGTATAGACTGCCCAGAGTTAGACTCGACTGGGACTCAAGAAAGATGCAAAGTAATGGATTGTTTAGAACCCTATGTTGATGTTCTCTTTGGATAGTAGGACTTTGAAGGAATAGGATGTGATCGTTGATCATGGAGGATACAACGAAGATTAGGGCGATTCAAGTTGGACTTGAACTCGTAAAAGAAAATGGGTGTTCGTGGATCTTGGAGATGCAATGAATATGGAGACGACTCATGTTGGGCTAGAGTTTGTCGGTAATGGATACTCAAGACTGGGTCTGAGTTATAGATTGACTCGAGTTGGACTCGAGAAGGCTGCAAGGAATTGAATTCGGCTTGAGTTGGACTCGAGAGGGCAGCAAGATAATGGATAGACTTGGGTTGGAATCAAGTATTTTAGGCGGACTAAAAGCAGGGGTATATGGGGACGCCCGTTACCTTGGATCCGTTGGACGTGATCTAGTTATCCTTGGAGGATAAACATACGTTGGACGTACTATAGTCCGTAGGGAGGCGGGGCTTCCATTGGCCTGGGATTGGTTGGACCAGTCAAGTAGGCATCGGTGTATGTTTGGAGGCTGGGCTTCCATGAGTTATTGATGTTGGTTGGACCAGACATACAAGAATCGACATGTTGGGATTGGTTAGACCAGTCATGTAAGTGTCGATGTGTTTTTGACTTTAGCAGGTGATAGATAGGATTTGTTTGATGGATGTTATGGTTGCTATGTTTGTTCCTATCTTTCTTCTCTTGAGTAGACTATCACCTGTAGGGTTCCAGCGATGGGGAACAAAGTGATTGTAGTAGGACTATTAGCCAGTGCAGTAGAGTCGTCATGACTCGAGGGGCAAAGTGGACATAGTAAAGGATTAGTAAGGCTATGAGCTAGTGCAGTGGAGTTGTTATGACTTCATGGGGCAGAGTGGACATAGCAAAGGACTAGTGGCTATGGATCAATGCAGTGGAGTCGCAATGACTCCATGGGGCAGAGTGATCATAGTAAAGGATTTGGGTGCGGTAATAGTTGCATTGAGTAGGAGACATGCCACTCTAGAGGTTATGTTTCTAGGATGGAAGCAACTAGAGTATATCACAGGATATGATTTTAGACCCAAGAGTGAATTGGATTCAGAAACGCTAGTAAGCTTGACGATTAGATCGATTTTGATTGAGTGGATTGGTTCCAGTTAGAAGGACGATCCTAACCTATTGGAAATCATCTGTATGGTAGAGATGGGTATCGATGGAAAGAGAACGATCAAGCAAGGATTTGATCGAGAAGGATGGCTTCAAAAGAATGGAGGACTAGTTGTACCCAACGTAGATGGACTGAGAGATGAAATGCTTAGAGCATATCATCACTCGAAATTGACTATGAATCCCGGTGGTAACAAAATGTATTGAGACATGGATTAGACCTACTACTGGGAAAGGATAAAGAAAGACGTTGGGAAGTTTATGTCCAAATGCATAAATTGCCAGTTAGTTAAAGCTGAGCAAAAAGAAGCTTAGTGGTTTGTCACAACCGTTGGAAACAAGTCTCAATGGATTTCATTGATGGTTTACCAAGGACTAGGTCAGGTCATGATGGTATTTGAGTGAATTGTATATTAGAGAATGAAGGCTACCCAAGATAGACAGAAGACTTATCTCGATAAGAGACGAAGAGATTTGGAATTCTTCGTTAACGACTTGGTGTTCGTCGAGATCTCTCCATTGAGAATGTGATTCAGATTGGTTGGAGAGGTAAGTTAGCACCAAGATTTGTTGGTCCATTCCCAGTCCTCGAGCAAGTTGGGAATTTGGCGTATGAAGTAGAGCTACCTGACAAGATGGCGGGAGTTCACAACGTATTTCATGTTTCCCAGTTAAGGAAGTTTGTGCAAGACCCTAATGTGGCTATTTCACCAGATCAGTTGGACGATATCGAGGTTGAACCCGAGGCGGTTGAGAACCGCAAGCCTATGCGTATCATTGGGAATGATACGAAGCAGCTTCGTAGGAAGGCGGTGAAACTAGTCAAAGTCCAGTGGGGGTGAGAATGAAAAAGACTGTACTTGGGAAACAGAGGAAGATATAAGGAAGAAGTATCCAGAACTCTTTGCCTGGTAAGGTTTTGGTAGTGATAGTTTCTTCCCTTGTTAGTAAACTGCATGCTAGGATAGACCTGTTTTGCATGTTGATTGTTGTTTTGGGGCTGATAGGCATGCGTGACCCTTTAAGTGTTTTGGTTAGGGAAATTCGGGGGCGAAATTTCTTAAGGGGGGAAGAATGTAACAACCCGCATTCTACGCATCGGAGGATCGTAGAATATTTATTTCTTTCTTATACGAAGTCGTATGATCACGTAACTTTGGGAAACGACTATTGGGGTCATTTCCCATGTTCATGATTTTTGCCGATTTTTAAATGACCGTTTTGCCCCTAGCTGATCTTGTTTCGGCCATAACATTTGATTGGAAAGGAATTTTGACCTGAAACCACTTCCATTAGATTCGTTTGATGGTTTACCTTTCCGTAGAGTGGGCACATGCGAAAAACGGACTTACCGTTTGGGAGATATGGCCGAAATAAGGTTTGGAAGGTGAAAAACCGCTTAACCGGGCCAAATAAGGTGATTAGTAATTGGGCCCATAACCCATTTCGGGATTAGGGTTATGGGGAGGCTGAAATGAGTTAGGGTTTCATTTCAGTTTTCTAGCCTCCACTTACCTCTAAGAAACCCTAAAAATGGCCTCCAACCTCTAAATCACCTCCAAATCACCTAGAACTTGAAGATTGGGATTAGCAACATCAAATCAAGGGAGATCTTCACCAAATCAAGATTAGAGCTGCTGGAACACATAGGGATTAGATCCAAATCAGAGAATCATTTCAGATCTATAGTTTACTTTGTGGCAAAGGTGAGTGATTTGCATTGTTTTTCACTAATTATGGCTAATTATGGTAATTAGCGAAGATTAGCGAAATTATGGCTCAGAAAAATCTAGAAAAATTCCTAAAATTCTAAAACATCATTTTATGCCTCTGATATGAATTTGGGTTAATTTCGACTAATTTTGCAAATCCCGGAATTTGGGGGATTAAGGGGTGATTAGTGGAAATTAGCGAATTTATGCATGATTAAAATCTGGAAAAATATTCAGAAATTCTTAAATATTGTTTTAGACCTCTGTTAGAAAATATGGCTAATTTGGATAAGTTTTGCTAATTGTATACCCAAACATGATTAAGAGGGATTAAGGGAAAATATGGGGTTATGACGATGTTTGATCCATTTTGGCATGTCATATTGTTGTTTAGGTGTTTGAGGTCATTTCTACTTGTTGCTATGACTGTATGGTATGCTTTGTGATTGATTAGAATAGTTGGAATGGTCAAAAACGTCGTCGAATGGCGTAAAATGTTCGCTGGAAAAGTTGCAGGAAAACAGTGCAGGCTTTCGGACCGGATCGGATGGATGGGCTCGGATCGGAGCGGACTGAGCAAAGTATTGCCGAACCGAACCGAAGCTTGACACAAGAGAGAGTGGCAAAAAGTAAGGCCACCATTATATGAACCAGATCGGATCGGCTATAGAGACCACGACCTGATGGTGGAAGGAGCTCGAACCCGAACCGCGCCACGTACTGGAGCACCCGATCCGCTTGCACGATCCAAACCGTGGAGCAGGGAGCACGATCCAAAGATGATCCACGACTCCGCCAGCAGCTTCGACCCGAACCCATGGAGATGGACTTGGAGACCCCGACCCGACACGTTGAGGTGTTGATGATCCGAACCGCCACCAGGTGGATACCACGAGCCGAACCGTGTGATGATGGGAGCTGGAGACCGAACTGAACCGATGGCTAGGAGGGGACCCGAACCGACCCGGTGATGACCAATAACCCGAGATGCAAAGGTAGTCCAAATGAGAAGTTAGAGCTCAGGATCCAGATGGGAACCAATGAGTTCACTTCATGATTGGGCTTTGCTGCGGGACATGTGCAAAGGGGTTGTCGGTATTCATAACTTTGGTTCACCACTGAGAGATGGATAGTGGGCTTGTAGTGATAGTTACACGGGATTGGATTCCGTCATGGCCCAAAGTATTAGGTGACCAAAGTAGTGGATATCGTATGCTTTACGCACTGAGTGAGGGATGTGAGGATGATTGCTATGCTTGATTGTTTGACATCACTATGACATGCACACTCCCACCCCCGTTATCTTTACACCATTTGAAATGGCACCTTAGAGTGTTGTACAATATGTAGTGCTAACTCTTTGGTTGCAGGTCCAGGTTCAGGTATGATTAGATTATACCTATTATTGTTTTGTTTTGTTGCTTATCGCTCATACCAGACTTTTGTCTAATCCAGATTTTTATGTCTCTTCTTATTACAACGGGTGCTCACACGAGCAGACTAGAGACATGTTAGCCGGTGATGCGCGAGTAGCTGATTCGGAGGCGAGCAGGAGGCTTCCACGTATGATATATAGATATTCTCCCTATGTCGTTGGTGGTCGCTACTTGGGCGTTAGTAGTGTACCTCCTTTATCTTGCTTTTGCTTTTTAGGACAGTTTGAAAAATTGTAATAATGTTGGCTTTGGATCATAAGCTGTATTTGGATTTTCCGCTGCTATGTTAGTTTGTCTTCAGCTTATGCACTGTCTCACCTGTTTTATGTCAAGTACGTTGTTATAATATTTTGTTCCATGCGCTATGAGACATTCTACAGGTTCTTGATTAGTTCATTCTCTTCTTTCTTTTCTTCTGACGATCGTTCCGTGCTAACTGGACATGTGTACAACGCACTTTTGGAGTAAATGTCGGTTGCTGCGGGGTGGGTCGTCACAATTTGGAACAAGTGTTAGAAATTCTGAGAAAGAATGTTTTAAAAGCCAAATTTTCCAAATGTATATTCTGGCAAGAAGAAGTGAAGTTCCTTGGCCACGTCGTGTCAAAGGAAAGAATTTCTGTAGATCCCAGTAAAATTACTGCTATTCAGAATTGGAAACAGCCGACTACACCCACAGAAGTCCGAAGGTTTCTCGGGTTGGTAGTTATTATCGGAAGTTCGTTAAGGATTTTTCGAAGATATCTAGTTCCTTAATGAAGCATACTAAGAAACATTCAAGGTTCAATTGGACTCCAGAATGTGACGTAGCTTTCCAAAAGATGAAGTTAAGATTGACAACTACTCTAGTGTTAACAATTATTGATGGCAATCAAGACTTGAAAGTCTGGACAGATGCTTCTAAAGAAGGTCTTGGTGCAGTATTAATGCAAAGAGGCCAAGTAGTCACTTATGCTAGCTGTCAATTGAAGCCACATGAGAAGAATTATGCAACTCACGATCTTGAATTATTAGCCATCGTGTTTGCTATGAAAATCTGGAGGCATCATCTATTGGGTGAGAAATTTGAATTATATATTGATCATCAATCATTGAAGTATTTATTCACCCAGAAAGATCTGAATATGAGACAGCAGCGTTGGTTAGAATTTCTCGTGGCATATTCTTGATATTTTATATAGTTCGGGGAAAGCCAATGTTGTGGCTGATGCGCTCAGCAGAAGGAATGTAATCATCGCCAATCTTATAATCACGCCTTTGTTGATTGATAACATATCTGCTCTTCAGAAGGATGATTACTTCATTCGGAAGATCAGAGAGAGAATTCAGAAAGGCGAGGCCTCGAGTTTTCAGATTGATAGCGATGGGATTCTGAGGTTAAAAGGCCGAATTTGTGTGCCAAACATCCCTGAACTCCGAAGCGAAGTATTGGATGAATGTCACAAATCCAAACTGAGTATCCATCCAGGAGTGAGAAAAATGTATAATGATATCAAATGCACCTTCTGGTGGAGATCGATGAAAAGAAACATTTCCTTGTACGTTGGTCGGTGTTCTACTTGTCAACAAGTCAAAAGCGATCAACAGAAACTCGTCGGATTGTTGCAACCATTGGAAATTCTAGGTTGGAAGTGGGAACAAATTTCTATGGATTTCATAGATGGCTTGCCCAGAACCAGGAAAGGAAATGACAGTATTTGGGTAATCGTAGATCGTTTCACGAAGACCGCCCATTTCATACCTGTCAGATCAAAAAGAACCGCTCAGAGTCTGGCGCAGATTTATTTCAAGGAAATTGTTAAACTTCATGGTGTTCCCATGAGTATCGTTAGTGATCATGACCCATTTTTGCTAGTAAATTCTGGGAAGCATTCCAAGCAGAATTGGGAACAAAGTTGAACTTGAGCACCGCTTATCATCCTCAAACAGATGGCCAAACTGAGAGGGTGAACCGTATACTAGAAGATTTATTGCGGGCATGTGTTATTGATTTTGGCGGATCATGGGAAGACCACTTGCATTTGGCCGAGTTCTCATACAACAACAGCTACCAAGTGAGCCTGAAAATGTCACCATTCGAAGCATTGTATGGTAGACCATGCAGATCTCCCGCTTGTTGGGTAGAACCTGGCAATAGACTTGTATTGGGACCCGATATGATTCGCGAAGCTTCAGACAAAGTCGATTTCATTAAGAAACGATTACTAGCCGCTCAAAGCCGATAGAAGAGCTATGCAGATTCAAGAAGAAGAGATTTGTCTTTTTCTGTTGGTGACTATGTATATTTGAGGGTTTCTCCAATGAGAGGAGTAGTCCGATTCGGTAAAACAGGGAAGTTGGCGCCCAGATTTATTGGTCCATTTCCTATGCTCGAACGGATTGTAACTCTCGTTTATAGAGTTCAATTTCCTGATTGGTTGCCTGGAGTACATGATGTGTTTCACGTATCTCTACTTCGAAAGCATGTGCATGATCCAGACTTAGTCGTGGAAGAAGCCGCGCAACAAGATTTGGAAATTACTCCAGAATTAGCTGTAAGGAGAGAGCCGATAAAGATTATTGGCAAAGAAACTAAAGAGATGAGGAACAAGAAGGTTCACTTAGTCAAAGTGCAATGGAGTGGAGATCCGCGAGACTGTACTTAGGAAACTGAGGAAGGCATTAAGTAAGCCTATCCCGATTGCAGGGTGGATATCTCTGATTAACTCTGGTGCAAGGTACATTTACCATATTTTGCATTCCGTAATGTTTTCTACTTGGTTGTTGTTTCCTTTTCATGGATGCAAAACTTTTAATTATATAGTCTGAATGATTTTAAAAGAGTATATGGATTAATTATTAGATTTTTGAAGAGTCAATCAATAAATTGATAGCTGTATGTGTTGTGTAATTAATAATTTGATTAATCAAATTATTGGAATGATAATTAATTTAATCAATAAGAGAATGAAAGGTAAATTTATGTAAATTAAATCAAAGATTGAACTGATTGAAATAGATAAAAATATATACATGTACATTATATATGTTTGAATAGGTTAGTGGATTTGCTATTGAGTAAAGAATTTATTTGTGTGCCCGACAAATAGGTAAACCTTAATGAGTTGGATGCGCAATTTTATTATTATATCAACTCCTGTGAATGTCATTGGATGCGGAGTGTTGGTTTTTCTGTGTGAAATAATAAACGTCGTCATAGGATAGTAACAATTAATTTTGAAATACACTACATGGCATACTTCTTGAAGATAGCATACTTTATCATATACCACATAAGCATTTGGAGCTTGTGTGACGAGGTAGAAGATTTACCATACGAGCGAGAGGCTTGTATAGCGATGACTATATTACAGGTTGAACCGAAGACTGATATGGACTATATAAAATATAAAGGTAAATTGCCAGATTAATAAAAAACCCACATGGGTCTGGAGATGACAATAAACAAGTCTCTCTGGTCATTAAGGCACAAAAACCAATTATAGGGTGACGAGAATTTATTCTCTGGAGTTATGATCTATACACACTCCCCTGTGGACACCGGAATATATCACTATAAATATGTGTATGCTTTTTAGGATTTATTGGGTAACTAATACGACCCAATAAATTTCCAAACCCCTCCCCGTACAAAGGAGGTTATGGCGAAATTTTTCGAAAATTTAGGGTGTTAGCCAAATTTTTGAAGAATTTGAAAATTCTTAGAAACCGAAAAGTTGAAGAATGGAAGCCAGAATGGAGGTTGAGTTGGTTAGTTAAACAACTTTCAGCTTCGTTCCTTTTCGGGGACGAAAAGATTTTAAGTGGGGGAGATTGTAACAATCCGGAAAATCAGAACCAATTTAAAAATTTTAATTTGGCTATTTTAGTAGATTTTGAATATTTAAAATAAACTATTTTAAGCGATAACGACTAAAGATTCTTTTGGATCGAAGTTATAGCAAATATATTTATTTTAATTATAAAGCAAGGCCTGAAATGGCACGGCAGTTTGAAAATTTGAATTCGAACTTTGACTGACTGTACAGGATTCAAAATAAATCGGATTTTAGTGAAACCAAAAATATTTAAATCTGTTTATGAGTATCTTTCTAAAGAATCCGATAAATTGAAATTTTATAGCGGAAATCAAAAGTTTCGGCCAAATGAATTTTCAGAAAGGTTGCTATGGAATTTATATAGCCCTTGAAAATAGACATTTTGCAAACGACCTCCATTTTCGACGAAACCACTTTTGGTAGATCCGGGATGTCGAATTATTGCTAGATTAAAAATTCCATAATTTTTGGAGTTAATATGTGAGCGTGGTAAAAGAAAATGTGTTTGGTTAGTTTCAGTCAATTTGGATCGACCAGAAAATGGTCATTTTTCAAACGTTCTCCAAATTCGACGAAACTAGTTTTGTTGGGACCGTATCATCCAAACATAGCTAAATTTATTTTTCTGTAATTTTTGGAATCAGTATGTGGCCCCGGCAAATTGAAATGTACGTTCAAATCCATATTTGAATGTTTTATATTTTAATATGAAGAATAACTGACTGAAACAGTCGAATGGGCCTACGAAACATATTCCATTGTATACGGAATGGGGTTATTTAGCTAGGGACGACAGTCATTGAATTTGAATTGGAGTTCGTTTGGAGAAACATATATTTTTGGAATTTATACAAATTTCGGCGAATCAGAAAATTCCATTCATTAATATAAAAAAATATAAAAAACTTGATTTTCCCTCTCCCCGACATCGACGAACGACGGAAACGAGCTCCTTCCTTCTCTCCTCTTTTTCTTCCAATCCACTCAGTAAAATCAAATGCCACAGTTGAGGATTTTGTAGTGTTCCTCACGAGCTTCACATCCATATAAAGATTTGATATTTTCGTGCCCCGTAGCGTTCGAATCGCGCCCCCGAAGTCCCGATCTTTGGATCGCCGCCGCCGCTTACTCCGACCACCGAACACCACCGCTCCACCGTGCCCGGGTGCGCGACTAGACCCCCTTCGACGCTGCATAGCCCGATCCTCGCAACGCTTCACGGTTTGGGGGAAAAATAAAAACCTAGTTTGGAACCATTTGCTGAAACGTACGGCCTTTGTTTATTTTAACTGATTTCAACAAACAAAAGCGTTGCAAACTTATAAAAATCATATCTTTTTGCTATTTGGTCGAAATTCAGTGAAACAAGAGACATTGGACTCGTGTGGACGTCTTTTACATTCTAGAAGAGACCGGAGATTTTTCGGAGCTTCCTACATATTTTGGAGGAGTTGAACCCAATGTGAGATTTCTAAATTATAAACGATATGGAATGGCGACGTATAAATTATATAATCGATGTATAAGTTATATAAGCGTTGTACACCTCATGTATAAGCGTTGTATAAATTATAAGTGCGATGTATAAGTTATATATGCGTTGTAAAAATCATATGTGTGTTGAATGGAATTGAAATGATATTGAAATGAAATCAAAATATTTATATATATATATACTCCCCCCGTCCACAGACCATGGAAGATATATATTGGTTGTGATTGTTTGGATTTTGGTTGATGTGAAATTTGGTGAATATTACGAATGGTTGATTTGATTAAGTTTGTTTGTGGTTGAAAACAAATAGGATTAGTTTGTGGGAAATTTCGTCTGCGTACGAACTAGATTATTGAAATCCCCATTGTCAAAAGCTGCGAGGCTTTAAGATAGAGCGAGGAGCCGTACTCGGGACGGTGCCGGTTTTAACTACCCTGCCGTTATGCTGCCGAAATTTTATGAAATATTCATATGTTTGATTAATATTCATGTGTTGAAATAGATTCATATGTTGGAAAAATATTCATTTTTGAAATGTAATGGTTTGAATGATAAAAATAACATTTTTATGAATGTATGAAATGAAATGGTTTTGAACGATAAAAATAACATTTTATAGTATGTACGAAGTATATAAAATATTCATGTTTGAAATAAATTGTTTAAACAATAAAAATCAAATTTTTATAATATATATGAATCGCTAAAAATCTTCATTTTTAAAATAAATTGCTTTAACAATAAAAATCACATTTTTTTATATATACGAAGTATTAAAAATAGTCATGTGTTGAAATAAATATTTGTTGGGTATCAAATATATGAAATGAAAATAGTTTGGAAACGAAGAATGAATTATATATATATATATAATTAAATCAAAACGAATAACGATGCTGCAGTTCGTATTTTAAAATCGTGATTTTAAACGATTATTACGGGGGATCCGACCGTCGGATTTTCCCGAAACCAAAACCGTTGGGTCCGCTTTGAAAATATCTTTCCAACAATACAAAATTTGTAAAGATCCAACGGTTAGATTTTGTGAAATGTTAAATTCAAATCGGAATGAAAACAGCGCCAGAATGGATTATATTTTTATATATAAATATAATTAAATCAAATCAAATAACGACGCTGCAATTCGTATTTTGAAATAGTAACTTTAAACGATTGAACCGGGAGATCCGACCGTCGGATTTTCCCAAAACTGGAACCGTTGCATTCGTTTTGAAAAGATCTTTCCAATGGTATAATATTTGTAAAGATCCAACAGTTAGTTTTTCAGATATGTGTAAATCAAATCTGAAGAAAAACAGCGCCATGGCCACGTTATGGCTTGAAGCGTCATTTAAACAGATTGGCTATTTTTTTAATAAATAAAAATAGCGATAAATCGTTATAAAATATTATAATCGATATGGAATGGAAATAAACTGAATTTACTCGGTTTACTGGATATTTGATGGTCGAATGTGTTTGACGTGAAAATTACATTAATGAACAGAATTATTGATATCAAATAATTTAACCATGGAAATGAATTGATTTGAAATTCTAAATATACGTGAATTATTTGAAAAGGCCGAGTTAATTCTCATTTCAAATAATTGTTCGATGGTTAGAAGTCGAGAATATGAAGACGATGCAAGACCAGTGATCTTCACATCGAATGGATGGCTACTGATGCCTTTGATGGGAGTTGTTGCCCTGAAGGGGTTACAGTGGTGGTTGTCCGGACGTACTTGTTGATCGTTCAGATGTGCGAGGGCCTCTCTCCTGTATTGGACATACGGGAGAGGAATAAGATGCCTCCGGTTTCGTTCAGACCCAGAACGGACTTATAAATGGATGTCTGTCTGACGTTGTAACTTGACAACATGGCATGCTGAGATGCTGTGATCTAAGCTTTTGTTGAAAAGCAGAGCTTTGTGGTTGATGATCAAAGCACGGTTTTAAATAGCTAGCTTTGTGTTTAGCATTGATTCGCGAGCCTCACACCCCGGTATGAACCAGAAACGGGAGAGGATTGCAGGGAGGAAATGCGTTTCCTTCTAGCTAGGAGTGGTGTTTTCTGTTTTACACGCCCGGGCATTTTACTTATGTGGATGATGGATAGCGAGGCGCCTCGGTTACTTTGGTCTCTTCGGAGCCGATGGTTTGGTCGGGATATGACCAGTTTACGCCCCATAGGGCGGGGAAACGCAGTGTTCAGGCATTTTAATCCACTCTGTGTGGACCGACCCTGAAGATCCAAGGCTTGTCTGCGCGCTTTCCTGAGACATGGGCTAGATTGTCTCGAAGCGGTAAGGACGATCCCTTGCCTTGGTTCATGACGGAAATCCAATTTCCAAATACGACATCGTGCGGTTTTGATTGTAAACCTATATATGGCGACATGATATATGGTACTCATGCCGTCTATGATTGATACTTATGATTGAAATTGTTTTTGAAACATATAAACACTAATAATAATATCAAATGCTTTTGTTTTATTCGTATCAAGCATATTTTGGCCATTATAAGGTAAAACTCTATCCTCCGGTTTGGGTTGCATTGTGTGATGGGAACTGAGTCTTATAATTGCTTTATTTTTGTAAAAAGCATTGCGATGTTTAAATGATTTACTTGTTTTAAGCACTGGCAATCCAATGGAGTAAACCCGTTCCGTGTTAGCGGCGTGGTCCTGTGATTGGCCTTATTATTAAAATAAGTTAAGTAGATTTCTCATACCAGTCCCATGACTGACTCGTAGTTTGTTTCACTCGTAGTTTGTTTCACTTGCAAACTCGGCTGCCCTATTTTCTACACGGGCAGCCTTGTATTCAGGTTTTAGCAGACTCTCTCTGGATAGCTATGGAGCTGAAGAAGGATTCTATCACTTCTTTCTTTTTATGCTGTTCAGCTCCTGTTGTACATATTATGTTTTGATTCCACTGTAGACATTTTATGTAAAGCTCAACTGTAACAACCCGGAAAATCTGGGCCAGTTTAAAATTTTTATTTTGGCGATTTTAGCGAATTTTGATTATTTAAAATGAATTATTTTAAATAAAACCGATGAGAAATTTATTCTGGATTGAATTCGACGTATATAATTATATACGTCGTCGTTAGAATATAAATAATTATATATAATTATAAAAGGAATTGAAAATGGCGCGGTAGTTCGATAATTCGATTTCAAACTTGAATTGAATGTACCGGGTGCAAAACAATCCGGATTTTAGTGAAACCAAAAATGATAGGATCTATTTGATAATATCTTTCCAACGAATCCGAAAAATCGAGATTTCATGGCAGGAATCAAAAGATATGTCCAGTTGAAAATTCTGAATAGTCGCTATGGAATTCAGGCCCTTAAAAATGGGAATTTTGCAAACGACCTCGGATTTCGACGAAACCAGTTTTGTTGGGTCCGTGGTGTCGAATTATTGCTAGGTTTCAAATTTCATAATTTTTCGAATCAATATGTGAGCGTGGCAAAGGAAAACGCGTTTGACCAGTTTCAGTTGATTTTAATCGACTGGAAATTGGCCATTTTTCCAACGGTCTCAGAATTCAACGAAACTAGTTTTGTTGGGACCGTATCGTCAATACGAAGCTAGAAAATATTTTTATGGAATTTTTCTAGTTAGTATGTGACCCCGGTAATTTGAAATGTACGTTTAAAATTCAATATAGTGATTTAAATGTTAATTCGAACGAAAACTGATCGAAACAGTCGAGTTGGCTCACCAGACCTGTCCCATTGTGTTCAGAATGGGGGTATTTAGCTGGGGACGGCAGTCGCTAGGTTCTGATTGGAGTTAGCATGAACAAACTAAAGGATTTTCAAATTAAAAGAACTTTAAAAATAAAAAAAATAAAAAAATATATTATACATAAGGAGATTTTCTGTCAAACCCTTATTCCACTTTGCCCCTAGGTCAAACCCGATTCTTCTGAGCCCCTCGCCATCGATTCCGTCGTCCGCCAGGAGAGCACCACCGCGCTGGAGGCGCGTACCTCAAGGCCGCCACCCGCTGTCGAGACCTCTCCCCCTCCTCGTTCCCGCCTCTAGAACCCTTTACCCCTTTTGTAGAATCGCGCGAGCCCCGAATCGAGCCATCGGAGCACGATGGCGCCACCATACCAGCGCCGCACTCCTCCAGCTCCGACGCCCTCCGCGAGCCACCTGCCTTCGACGCAGCGCCGACCCGACATCAGCCCCCCCCCTCGGTAAGTCCTGTTTTTTTTATTTACTTTAAAACTGAAATTTTATAAAGGATTTAAAACTGAAATTTTAATTAGGTTAAAACTGAAATTTTAATTAAGTTAAAACTGATTTTGTTTTAGAAGTTAAAACTGATTTTGTTTTAGAAGTTAAAACTGATTTTTAAATAAAAGTAAAAACTGATTTTAAAATAAAAGTAAAAACTGATTTTAAAACTGATTTTAAAATAAAAGTAAAAACTGATTTTTTAGAAAAAGGTTTGAACTTTAAAATTGAAAAGATCGGGTTTTTAGAATAGGAAAGATCATATTTTTAAAATAGAAAAGGCGAAATTTTTATTGGGTAGAAGAAATAAAAAAATATGATTTTTATCTATAGAACTTCGAAATAAAAATTTTATTTTTATATATTGAATAACGAAATAAAAATTCGATTTTTATATATTGAATAACGAAATAAAAATTCGATTTTTATATATTGAATAACGAAATAAAATTTTGATTTTTATATATTGAATAACGAACTAAAAATATGATTTTTATATATGGAATAGCGAAGTAAAAATTCGATTTTTACATATGTAGAGAATACGGGCAACGAAGATGAAGAAAATGCGAAAGCGACGAAGACTTCTGCAAAGTCTAGTGGTGAAGATTGGATAGCTATCGGTGAGAATTTCTCACCTTTCGATTTCTTTTCTAGTTATATATATATATATACTAGGATGTAGACGGTGCTTAGTAGCACCCGACACAATCGTCCACAGACCATGGACTTATTTGTTTGGTTGCATAGATTAGTTATATGATGTGATTTGAAATTGAATTGTTGGGTGAAATAAATTGATTTGATTGATGTGTGAATGGCGTGGGCCTTCACTAGACCGGGGATAAGGCTAGGCCTTGTCCCGTTTCTAGTATCGTGCCGTTATGCCGCCGAAATTTTCTAAAATATGTTAGAAAAATAAAAATATCATTTTATTGAATAAATGAATTGAATAGAAATTCATAGGTTGAAATAAAATGTTTTATCGTTAAAAATATAATTTTTAACGTGAATATGAAAATACTGAAGTGAATAAATAAATATTCATTTACAAACCAAATGGTTTGTTTATGTCCACTTATTTGAATGACATTGATTGGGACGATAAATTTTACACATCGCCCAACTGCACAACTAAAATCTGTGTTTGATTGTTTGAAACCCCACACGGGTGTTGGGATGAAATATGAATTTCACTCATCCTGATTGATTAAATATGTCGATCGATTGATTGACAGGCTGTTATAAGCGTTGAATATCTATATTTGATGCTTATACAGTGTAGTGCACTTTGGTTGATGGTTGATTATTTTCAATGTTATTATATACATGTGTTGTATGAAAATCCATATAATTAATTTTATATGGTAATTGATTGGGCCTCATTCCAATCGTGAAAATAAAGAATATTTTGATAATAACAAATATTTTGATAATAGGAAATATTTGAAATAGAATATTTGAAAATAGAAATTTATGAAGCCGTGTTGATTAGATTGACGCCATTTTGACGTAAACGATATTTATATCGATTTTATTCATTTTAAAATGAATCTTGAAAAGTAATCTCGAAATCGAATATTTCGAAATGAATTGAATTGAAAACGATTTCGAAATGAATTGAATTGAAAACGATTTCGAAATGAATTGAATTGAAAACGATTTCGAAATGAATAGAATTGAAAACGATTTCGAAATGAATAGAATTGAAAATGATTTCGAAATGAATAGAATTGAAAACGATTTCGAAATGAATAGAATTGAAAACGATTTCAAAATGAATTGAATTGAAAACGATTTCGAAATGAATTGAATTGAAAACGATTTCGAAATGAATTGAATTGAAAACGATTTCGAAATGAATTGAATTGAAAACGATTTCGAAATGAATTGAATTGAAAACGATTTCGAAATGAATTGAATTGAAAACGATTTCGAAATGAATAGAATTGAAAACGATTTCGAAATGAATAGAATTGAAAACGATTTCGAAATGAATAGAATTGAAAACGATTTCGAAATGAATTGAATTGAAAACGATTTCGAAATGAATTGAATTGAATATGAATTCAAATTGAATTGAAATTTGAATTGAATAGAAATGAATTTTAAAACGAATTTATAAAGAAGAATTCAATTTTGTTTTGAATTGAATTGGAAGTTGAAATAGATTTTGAAACGAATTTTAAAACTATTTATATAATTCGTTTTAAATAGAAATCGACGAAATATATATTATATATATTATATATATAATATAATGGCCTGAATAGAACGCGCCGCGCCGCGGTAGTTCGTGAATTTCGACCATTGATTTCATACGGACATTACGGGAGATCCGACCGTCGGATTCTCCTAAAACCAGAACCGTTGGGTTCGTATCGAAAAGAGCTTTCTAACGAATTTGATAAATTAGAAATCTAACGGTTGGATTTGGAATTATGTCCAAATCAAATTTGAAAAAGGTCGCTATAAGTGCAGTTCGATGGCCATTGATGGAAATCGCCTGTACGGGCCTTGATAAAATTATTAAAAATAGTAATAATTTGTGTAAAATCATAAGAAATGATTTAGAAAGAATTGGGATGAAAAACTCCATATTTGAAAAGATAAAAATAGATTTTTATCGAAATGAACTAGTTTTGAACTAGAATTATAATTCTATTTATTTTTAAATAAATAAATTGAATTTGAAAAGGGTTTTGAAAATAACCAAAATTTCCAATGATTGCATTGGAGTGGATTTGAATCGAAATTGTCTTCGGAATATTTCGATGTTGGAATTCGTGATTATACAGGTGTTGTTATGGAAATTTGAAAGATATATATTTATATCGTTATTTCCAATACGACATTTGTTAGTCATAGAATTTGATATTGAATATAAGCCGATATATTTTCTATTCAGAGCCTTGTATTGAATATCGAATGTGATTTGGGTTTGTCGTGAATGGTGTCTTCACTATCACTGTTCTTGAACCCAGTGGAGAAAAGATTAAATCCTTTTATTTAGATTTAATGAAGTGTAACAATTAAATAACATTTAATTGGAATTGAATCGATATTGATTTTTGGGTTTATCGTGAACAGTGTTTTAAATAACACTTGTTCTTTAACCCGATAATTAATGAATGTGATTTTGGGTTTATCGTGAACCGTGTTTTAAATGACACTGATTCTTTAACCCAGTCGAAGATTAAAACTAAGTGGAGTTTTAATGAATCTTTAATTAGATTGAAAAGATCGAAAATGGAGTACCACCAGTTTTGCTCCAGGCGATAGTTAAATCTTTAATTAGATTTGAACGTGAAATGGTAATTAAATTTACCGATAACACCGTGGTGTTAGATATGAAGTATTACCAGTTTTACTTCATGGGATGAATAGGTTGGGATTGGGAAATTAAAACAAATGATTACTTCGGTAAGGTTCGCTAATCCCGACTAGTTTGAATTGAAATTCAAAGGTAGATTAAAGAATAAATTCCAGGAATTTATCTTTGATAAAATTAATGGGAACCTTTCCCTATGAACGTGAAATTTAGAAACTAACTGTCGGTTAGCCAAGCAGAATGGTTTTCTGGATATTGATCTGATGTTGGTTTCGGCCTTCGGGGTTAATATTTGGGGAATTATTCTCTTGATTAATTTACGGTTAGTGACTAATGAATTGGAATGAGGCGTATGTTGTGTTTGTGTAACACTTATTTAAAATATACGCGAGTTATTCGGAAAGACCGGGTTTATCCCATTCTGAATAACTGTGTAACAACCCGTAAAATGCGAGCCAGTTTGAAATTTTTATTATGGCAATTTTAGCGAATTTTGATTATTTAAAATGAATTATTTTAAATAAAATCGACGTGAAATTTATTTTGAATAGAATTCGAACGTATATATTATATACGTCGTCGTTAGAATATAAATATTTATATATAATTATAAAAGGAATTGAAAATGGCGCGGTAGTTCGATAATTCGATTTCAAACTTCAATTGAAAGTACCGGGTGCAAAACAATCCGGATTTTAGTGAAACCAAAAATAATGGAATCTAATTGATAATATCTTTCCAACGAATCCGAAAAATCCAAAGTTCGTAGCGGGAATCAAAAGATATGTCCAGTTGAAAATTCTGAATAGTCGCTATGGAATTCAGGCCCTTAAAAATGGACATTTTGCAAATGACCTCGGATTTCGACGAAACCAGTTTTGTTGGGTCCGTGATGTCGAATTATTGCTAGGTTTCAAATTTCATAATTTTTCGAAGCAATATGTGAGTGTGGTAAAGGAAAACGTGTTTTGACCATTTCAGTTGATTTTAATCGACTGGAAATTGGCCATTTTTCAAACGGTCTCAGAATTCGACGAAACTAGTTTTGTTAGGACCGTATCGCCAATACGAAGCTAGAAAATATTTTTCTAGAATTTTTCTAGTTAGTATATGACCCCGGTAATTTGAAATGTACGTTTAAAATTCAATTTAGTGATTTAAATGTAAATTCAAAGAAAACTGATTGTAACGATCAAATCAGCTTGCGATACATATCCCATTGGGTTCAGAATAGGGGTAAAACGCTATGGACGACAGGCGGTGGGCCTCGTTTCGAGGTCGTATGAAAAGGTCAACTTAAGGTTGAATTGAATAATAATAAAATAAAATAAAAAAAAACACTTTCCCTTCCCTCCATATACCCCCCCCCCCCCCCCGATTCATTTCAGTAAATCGAAATAAATAAATAAAAAAAAGGGGGAGAGACGAGAGAAAAGGGGGGCGGAGGAGCTCGTCGCTCCTCCGATCGACCCCCCACCGATGGCGGAAACCCCCCGCCCCCCACCTCGCGATGGCGGAAACCCCCCCCCTCCAGCTTCTCCTCCCCCTCGCGACTCTCTCTCCTCCCTCACCCAACCCGCTTCCTCACCGACGAGCAGCAAGCCCTAGCCGATTGGAAGCCGCACCCCATGCCACCGTGGATCCCTCCACCTACACCTCAGGCCGCCGCAACCACCAGTGAACCCCCCCCCCCCCCCTTCGCTGACCAAAAACCTGTAAGTTTTCTTTTTTAAAACTGTTTTTTTTGTTATTTGAAAACTGTTTTTTTTGTTATATTTTAAAACTGATTTCTTAAGGTTTTTAAACAGATAAATTGAAAAAGGTTTTAACTTTAAATTGAAAAAGGTTTTAACTTTAAATTGAAAAAGGTTTTAACTTTAAATTGAAAAAGGTTTTAACTTTAAATTGAAAAAGGTTTTAACTTTAAATTGAAAAAGGTTTTAACTTTAAATTGAAAAAGGTTTTAACTTTAAATTGAAAAAGGTTTTAACTTTAAATTGAAAAAGGTTTTAACTTTAAATTGAAAAAGGTTTTAACTTTAAATAGAAAAAGGTTTTAACTTTAAAAAGAAAATGGTTTGAACTTTAAAAAGAAAATGGTTTGAACTTTAAAAAGAAAAAGATTTGATCTTTAAAATAGAAAAGATAGAATTTTTATATGTTGAACTTCGGATTAAAAATAGGATTTTTATATATTGAACTTTGAACTAAAAATTCGATTTTTATATATTGAACTTTGAACTAAAAATTCGATTTTTATATATTGAACTTTGAACTAAAAATTCGATTTTTATATATTGAATAGCGAACTAAAAATTCGATTTTTATATATTGAACTTTGAACTAAAAATTCGATTTTTATATATTGAATAGCGAACTAAAAATTCGATTTTTATATATTGAACTTTGAACTAAAAATTCGATTTTTATATATTGAACTTTGAACTAAAAATTCAATTTTTATATATTGAACTTTGAACTAAAAATTCGATTTTTATATATTGAATAGCGAACTAAAAATTCGATTTTTATATATTGAATAGCGAACTAAAAATTCGATTTTTATATATTGAACTTTGAACTAAAAATTCGATTTTTATATATTGAACTTTGAACTAAAAATTCGATTTTTATATATTGAACTTTGAACTAAAAATTCGATTTTTATATATTGAATAGCGAACTAAAAATTCGATTTTTATATATTGAACTTTGAACTAAAAATTCGATTTTTATATATTGAACTTTGAACTAAAAATTCGATTTTTATATATTGAACTTTGAACTAAAAATTCGATTTTTATATGTTGAATAGCGAACTAAAAATTCGATTTTTATATATTGAATAGCGAAGTAAAAATTCGATTTTTACATATGTAGTGAAAGCGGACAACAAAGGTGACAAAAAGGCGAAACGACGAAGACTTCTGCAAATGAAGTGCCGTGGAGCTAGGATAGCTATAAAGTGAGAATTTCTCACCTTTCAATTTAATTTTTCTAGTTATATATATACTAGGATGCAGACGGTGCTTAGTAGCACCCGACACAATCGTCCACAGACCATGGACTTGTTTGTTTGACTGTTTGGTGATTGATTGCGATATTGGTTTGAATGTGGTTTGTGGTGTGAAAAATCGAATCGATAAATTGGTTAGGATTAGACGTGCGCCGCTATAAGGCGAAGGAGTAAGGCTAGGTTAGACCCTTACTCCAAATTTTGTGGTTTGCATAACGAAAGTGAATTTGATTGATATGTGAATGGCGTGGGCCTTCACTAGACCGGGGATTAGGCTAGGCCTTGTCCCGTTTCTAGTATCGTGCCGTTATGCCGTCGAAATTTTCTAAAATAAGTTAGAAAAATAAAAATATCATTTTATTGTGTAAATGAATAATAGAAATTCATAGGTTGAAATAAAATGTTTTATCGTTAAAAATATAATTTTTAACGTGAAGTGAATAAAATAAAATATTCATTTATAAACCGGACGGTTTGTTTATGTACACCTATTTGAATGACATTGATTGGGACGATAAATTTTACACATCGCCCAACTGCACAAATAAAATCTGTGTTTGATTGTTTGAAACCCCACACGGGTGTTGGGATGAAATATGAAGTTCACTCATCCTGACTGATTGAATATGTCGATCGATTGATTGACAGGCTGTTATAAGCGTTAGATATCTATATTTGATGCTTATACAGTGTAGTGCACTTTGGTTGATGGTTGATTATCTATCGTTGCTATTATATACATGTGTTGTATGAAAATCCATATAATTAACTTTATATGGTAATTTATTGGGCCTCATTCCAATTTGAAAAATAAAGAATATTATAAAATAAAAGTTCATGTGTTGACAGTACTCATCCATTGAGATTGGTCGTGTGTTGAACGAAATATTTTGATAATAACAACTATTTTGAAAAAGAAATATTTGAAATAGAATATTTGAAAATAGCAATTTATGAAGCCGTGTTGATTAGATTGACGCCATTTTGACGTAAACGATATTTATATCGATTTGAAAACGATTTCGAAATGAATTGAATTGAAAACGATTTCGAAATGAATTGAATTGAAAACGATTTCGAAATGAATTGAATTGAAAACGATTTCGAAATGAATTGAATTGAAAACGATTTCGAAATGAATTGAATTGAAAACGATTTCGAAATGAATTGAATTGAAAACGATTTCGAAATGAATTGAATTGAAAACGATTTCGAAATGAATTGAATTGAAAACGATTTCGAAATGAATTGAATTGAAAACGATTTCGAAATGAATTGAAAACGAATTCAAATTGAATTGAAAACGAATTGAAATGAATTCAAATTGAATTGAAATTTGAATTGAATAGAAATGAATTTTGAAACGAATTTATAAAGAAGAATTCAATTTTGATTTGAATTGAAAAGGAAGTTGAAATTGCTTTTGAAACGAATTTAAAACTATTTATATAATTCGTTTTAAATAGAAATCGACGAAGTATATATTATATATATTATATATATAATATAATGGCCTGAATAGAACGCGCCGCGGCAGTTCGTGAATTTCGACCATTTATTTCAAACGGACATTGCGGGAGATCCGACCGTCGGATTCTCCTAAAACCGGAACCGTTGGGTTCGTATCGAAAAGAGCTTTCTAATGAATGTTAGAAATTTGAAATCTAACGGTTGGATTTGGAGATACGTCCAAATCAAATTCGAAAAAGGTCGCTGTAAGTGCAGTTCGATGGCCGTTGTTGGAAATCGACTGTACGGGCCTTGATAAAATTATTAAAAATAGTAATAATTTGTGTAAAATCATAAGAAATGATTTAGAAAGGATTGGGATGAAAAACTCCATATTTGAAAGGATAAAAATAGATTTTTATCGAAATGAACTAGTTTTGAACTAGAAAGATAATTCTATTTATTTTTAAAGAAATAAATTGAATTTGAAATGGTTTTAAAAATAACCAGAATTTCCAATGATTGCATTGGAGTGGAATTGAATCGAAATTGCCTTCGGAATATTTCGATGTTGGAATTCGTGATTATACAGGTGTTGTTATGGAAATTTGAAAGATATATTGATATCGTTATTTCCAATACGACATTTGTTAGTCGTAGAATTTGATATTGAATATAAGCCGATATATTTTCTATTCAGAGCCTTGTATTGAATATCAAACGTGATTTGGGGTTTGTCGTGAATGGTGTCTTCACTAACACTGTTCTTGAACCCAGTTGAGAAAAGATTAAATCTTTTTATTTAGATTTAATGAAGTGTACCAATTAAATAATATTTAATTGGAATTGAATTGATATTGATTTTTGGGTTTATCGTGAACAGTGTTTTTAAATAGCACTCGTTCTTTAACCCGATAATTAATGAATGAGATTTTGGGTTTATCGTGAACCGTGTTTTAAATGACACTGATTCTTTAACCCAGTCGAAGATTAAAACTAAGTGGAGTTTTAATGAATCTTTAATTAGATTGAAATGATCGAAAATGGAGTATCACCAGTTTTGCTCCAGGCGATAGTTAAATCTTTAATTAGATTTGAAAGTGAAATGGTAATTGAATTTACCGATAACACTGTGGTGTTAGATATGAAGTATTACCAGTTTTACTTCATGGGATGAATAGGTTGGGATTGGGAAATTAAAACAAATGATTACTTCGGTAAGGTTCGCTAATCCCGACTAGTTTGAATTGATATTCAAAAGTAGATTAAAGAATAAATTCAAGAATTTATCTTTGATAAAATTAATGGGAACCTTTCCCTGTGAATGTGAAAATTTAGAAACTAACTGTCGGTTAGCTAAGCAGAAGGGTTTCCTGGATATTGATCTGATGTTGGTTTCGGCCTTCGGGGTTAATGTTTGGGAAATTATTCTCTTGATTAATTTATGGTTAGTGACTAATGGATTGGAATGAGGCGTATGTTGTGTTTGTGTAACACTTATTTAAAATATACGCGAGTTATTCGGAAAGACCGGGTTTATCCCATTCTGAATAACTGATGCGACGATAAGTCGAAGATGAAGACGATGGTCGAAGACCGGAGGTCTTCACGTCGTTTGGGTGATAACTGATGATCTTGATTGGGCTGTACACCCAAGAAGATGGAAACAGTTAGTGATCGTCCAGACGTACTTGGAGATCGATGGATATGCGGGGTACTAGGTGCCTCCGGTTTCGTTCAGACCCAGAACGGACTTGTAAATGGACTGTGTGTCTGACATTGGATTTTAGTCCGTGTGATTGATCTCTATTAAATATATATCTGTTTGGCGGCGGAGAATTTATTCTCTTGCTTAACGCCCTTCTCTGAGACGTACGAGCTCAGGGGTTATATATTGATGGATATCAAACGCATGGAGTGAATTGCCTGTGTGGCATGCCTAAGTGGCAATTGATCGAGGCTTTTGTTGAAAAGCAAAGTCTTGTGGTGATGATCAAAGCACGGCCTTTGTGGCGTAGCTTTGTGTAACGTTTACCTCGCGTGTTTCACACCCGGTATGAACCAAAAACGGGAGACGGACCTCAGGGAGGGCATGCGTTTCTTTCTAGTTAGAAGTGGCGTCAGTGGTTTTACACGCCCTGACGAGTTTGACTTATGTGGTTGTTGCTGTTGCTGTTGCGAGGCGCCTCGGATTGATCGGTCGTTCTCGAACCGATGGAGTCATTTAGTTGGCTCATTTACGCCCCAAAGGGCGGGGAAACGTAGTGTTCAGGCATTTTAATCCACATCGGTGGACCGGCCCTGTCGCTCCAAGGCTTGACTGAGTACTTGCCTGGGACATGGGCTAGATTGTCTCGAATCGGTTGAGGACTATCTTTTGCCTCGGTTCATAGACGGAAATCCAATTTCCAAATACGTGACTTTGCGGTTTTATTTGTAAACCTATATATGGCGACATAGTGGCATGGGACGCTCATGTCGCCTATGATTGATACTTATGATTTGAAGTTGCTTTATGCACTATGCACTTATAATAGTATCAAATGATCTGTTTTAAACGTATCAAGCATTCTTTGGCTGTTATAAGGGAAAACCCTATCCCCCGGCTTGCGTTGCATTGTGTGATAGGACCTGGGTCTTATAACAGCTTCATTTTTCTTTACTTAGCATTGCGCTGTTTGTTTTATGCACTGGTATACTTGGGAGGAAACCCGTTCCGTGTTATACGGCGTGGTCCCTTGATTTACCTAGCTTTAAAAATAAAGATTAACTGTTTTAGTTCTCACACCAGTCACATGACTGACCTGGAGTTTATTGCTTTAACCTAAACTCTGGGTGCCCCTATTTTGACACGGGCAGCTAGTAGTTTTGGTTTTGCAGATTTATATTCACAGGATCCTGGTTTACAGCTGGAACGATATCCGGAAAGCTTTGTATCCGTATATCTCTTCTAGTTGTGTATTGTATTATTTTCCGCTGCTATGTATTTAAATGTAATTTAAATCTCTGATATTTCTGTGTAATATTTATTCATTAATACTCTGTATATTCTTGTAATCTGATGCATTGTTGTAATACACAATGAAATGTTCTTCTGTATGCGTTCTGTTTTGTCGTGTTCTCAAACGATAGGGCGTTTCGAACGGCCTGGGCCGGTTTAGCGACCGGTTCGGACCGAGCGAAATTCCTTGCCGTCACAAACTGATACGACGATAAGTCGAAGGTGAAGACGATGGTCGAAGACCGGAGGTCTTCACGTCGTTTGGGTGATAACTGATGATCTTGATTGGCCTGTACACCCAAGAAGATGGAAACAGTTAGTGATCGTCTAGACGTACTTGGAGATCGATGGATATGCGGGGTACTAGGTGCCTCCGGTTTCGTTCAGACCCAGAACGGACTTGTAAATGGACTGTGTGTCTGACATTGGACTTTAGTCCGTGTGATTGATCTCTATTAAATATATATCTGTTTGGCGGCGGAGAATTTATTCTCTTGCTTAACGCCCTTCTCTGAGACGTACGAGCTCAGGGGTTATATATTGATGGATATCAAACGCATGGAGTGAATTGCCTGTGTGGCATGCCTAAGTGGCAATTGATCGAGGCTTCTGTTGAAAAGCAAAGTTTTGTGGTGATGATCAAAGCACGGCCTTTGTGGTGTAGCTTTGTGTAACGTTTGCTTCGCGAGTTTCACACCCGGTATGAACCAAAAACGGGAGGGGACATCAGGGAGGACTTGCGTTTCTTTCTAGCTAGAAGTGGCGTCAGTGGTTTTACACGCCCTGACGAGTTTGACTTATGTGGTTGTTGCTGTTGCGAGGCGCCTCGGATTGATCGGTCGTTCTCGAACCGATGGAGTCATTTAGTTGGCTCATTTACGCCCCAAAGGGCGGGGAAACGTAGTGTTCAGGCATAATAATCCACATCGGTGGACCGGCCCTGACGATCTAAAGGGTTGATGCGTTCTGATCCTATGGCTCGGGCTAGAGAGTCACGAATCGGTTGAGGACTATCTTTTGCCTCGGTTCATAGACGGAAATCCAATTTCCAAATACGTGACATTTGCGGTTTTATTTGCAGAGCCTAGTATGGCGACATAGTGGGATGGGGCACTTATGCCGCCTATGATTGATACTTATGATTTGAAGTTGTTTTTATATACTATGCACTTATAATAGTATCAAATGATTTGTTTTCAACGTATCAAGCATTCTTGGCTATTATAAGGTAAAAACCCTATCCTCCGGCTTGCGATTGCATTGTGTGATGGGAACTGGGTCTTATAATAGCTTCATTTTTCTTTATTTAGCATCGCGCTGTTTGTTTTATGCACTAGTATTCTTGGGAGGAAACCCGTTCCGTGTTTTACGGCGTGGTCCCTTGATTTACCTAACTTTAAAATAAAGATTAACTGTTTTAGTTCTCACACCAGTCACATGACTGACCTGGAGTTTATTGTTTTAACCTAAACTCTGGGTGCCCCTATTTTGACACGGGCAGCTAGTAGTTTTGGTTTTGCAGATTTATATTCACAGGATCCTGGTTTACGGCTGGAACGATATCCGGAAAGCTTTGTATCCGTATATCTACTTCTAGTTGCGTATTGTATTATTTTCCGTTGCGATGTATTTAAATGTAATTTAAATCTCTGATATTTCTGTGTAATATTCTTTATACTCTGTATATTCTTGTAATCTGATGCATTGTTGTAATATACAATGAAATGTTCTTCTGTATGTGTTCTATTGTGGTTTGTTCTCGAACTATCCGACGCTTTCCTTTACGGGGAAGTTACGGGTCTTCACAGTTGGTATCAGAGCTTTGGTTACAGAGCTCGAGAACAAGACACATTAGAACCATACGAAAGAATTCATCAGATATTGGATTAGTAATATCCAACGAGAATGACTCGTTAGAGATGGGATCAGTAGTATCCTAAAACGAGTGTGAAGAGTATATTTTTGAAAGTGAAAACAAATTTTTGTTTTGAAAATTTAAATCAATTATTCGTATTTGATTATTTATTTTATATTGATTAGGACAATCCAAAATATAAAGATTTTTGCGTATGCGCCTACCTAGCGTGTATTCGAAGTTTTGATATATTGGATAGATATAGATTCACACTCTAGTCGCCCGAAGGTGATTCTGATGATTGTAGCTACATCATCAGAATTCATATTCGAGAGTCGAAGGTGTGATATTTATATACTTCCTATTGACTGGTGTGAGAACCAAAATTAGATAGGACACATTGTGGTGAATTGGCATCAAAAACATGATTTTTGTATATGTATCAAATTATGAATTTGAAACTCTAATTCACTAATTGATTGATGTTTGTGTTGCTTGTTTAATTGTTTGATAATTTTGAACCATTATGCCTAATTGCATCAAATATTGAACTGTAATGAAATTTGGTTGCGTTTGCTTGCATATACATATATATCATTGAACAGGTCATAGCAAGGAGGCTAGAGCCAGAGAATAAAATTTGTTGCCCGACAAATAGGTACATGTTTACTACATAATTTCCTGTTTTGTTTGGGTGATGATGATTTTGTGAGCCTATTGGCTAGCCGCTTGGCTTTTTCTTTTTCTTTTTGAGATCTGAAGGACCGGGGAAGCTATTTGAAATTCCCCGATGCTCCCGGTGCAGGGGAGGTTATGGCGAAATTTTTCAAAAATTTAGGGTGTTAGCCAAATTTTTGAAATTTTGAAAATTCTCAGAAACTGAAAAGTTGGAGAATGGAAGCCAGATCGAACGAAGAGTTAATTAATCAAACCACTTTCGACTTTGTTCCTTTTCGGGGACGAAAAGTTTTAAGTGGGGGAGATTGTAACAACCCGGAAAATCTGGGCCAGTTTAAAATTTTTATTTTGGCGATTTTAGCGAATTTTGATTATTTAAAATGAATTATTTTAAATAAAACCGACGAGAAATTTATTTTGAATTGAATTCGACGTATATAATTATATACGTCGTTGTTAGAATATAAATAATTATATATAATTATAAAAGGAATTGAAAATGGCGCGGTAGTTCGATAATTCGATTTCAAACTTGAATTGAATGTACCGGGTGCAAAACAATCCGGATTTTAGTGAAACCAAAAATGATAGGATCTATTTGATAATATCTTTCCAACGAATCCGAAAAATCGAGATTTCATGGCAGGAATCAAAAGATATGTCCAGTTGAAAATTCTGAATAGTCGCTATGGAATTCAGGCCCTTAAAAATGGGAATTTTGCAAACGACCTCGGATTTCGACGAAACCAGTTTTGTTGGGTCCGTGGTGTCGAATTATTGCTAGGTTTCAAATTTCATAATTTTTCGAATCAATTTGTGAGCGTGGCAAAGGAAAACGCGTTTGACCAGTTTTAGTTGATTTTAATCGACTGGAAATTGGCCATTTTTCCAACGGTCTCAGAATTCAACGAAACTAGTTTTGTTGGGACCGTATCGTCAATACGAAGCTAGAAAATATTTTTATGGAATTTTTCTAGTTAGTATGTGACCCCGGTAATTTGAAATGTACGTCTAAAATTCAATATAGTGATTTAAATGTTAATTCGAACGAAAACTGATCGAAACAGTCGAGTTGGCTCACCAGACCTGTCCCATTGTGTTCAGAATGGGGGTATTTAGCTGGGGACGGCAGTCGCTAGGTTCTGATTGGAGTTAGCATGAACAAACAAAAGGATTTTCAAATTAAAAGAACTTTAAAAATAAAAAAAATAAAAAAATATATTATATATAAGGAGATTTTCTGTCAAACCCTTATTCCACTTTGCCCCTAGGTCAAACCCGATTCTTCTGAGCCCCTCGCCATCGATTCCGTCGTCCGCCAGGAGAGCGCCACCGCGCTGGAGGCGCGTGCCTCAAGGCCGCCACCCGCTGTCGAGACCTCTCCCCCTCCTCGTTCCCGCCTCTAGAACCCTTTACCCCTTTTGTAGAATCGCGCGAGCCCCGAATCGAGCCATCGGAGCACGATGTCGCCACCATACCAGCGCCGCACTCCTCCAGCTCCGACGCCCTCCGCGAGCCACCTGCCTCCGACGCAGCGCCGACCCGACATCAGCCCCCCCCCTCGGTAAGTCCTGTTTTTTTTATTTACTTTAAAACTGAAATTTTATAAAGGATTTAAAACTGAAATTTTAATTAGGTTAAAACTGAAATTTTAATTAAGTTAAAACTGATTTTGTTTTAGAAGTTAAAACTGATTTTGTTTTAGAAGTTAAAACTGATTTTTAAATAAAAGTAAAAACTGATTTTAAAATAAAAGTAAAAACTGATTTTATAAGATTTTAAAACTGATTTTAAAATAAAGGTAAAAACTGATTTTTTAGAAAAAGGTTTGAACTTTAAAATTGAAAAGATCGGGTTTTTAGAATAGGAAAGATCATATTTTTAAAATAGAAAAGGCGAAATTTTTATTGGGTAGAAGAAATAAAAAAATATGATTTTTATCTATAGAACTTCGAAATAAAAATTCGATTTTTATATATTGAATAACGAAATAAAAATTCGATTTTTATATATTGAATAACGAAATAAAAATTCGATTTTTATATATTGAATAACGAAATAAAAATTCGATTTTTATATATTGAATAACGAAATAAAAATTCGATTTTTATATATTGAATAACGAACTAAAAATATGATTTTTATATATGGAATAGCGAAGTAAAAATTCGATTTTTACATATGTAGAGAATACGGGCAACGAAGATGAAGAAAATGCGAAAGCGGCGAAGACTTCTGCAAAGTCTAGTGGTGAAGATTGGATAGCTATCGGTGAGAATTTCTCACCTTTCGATTTCTTTTCTAGTTATATATATATATATATATATACTAGGATGCAGACGGTGCTTAGTAGCACCCGACACAATCGTCCACAGACCATGGACTTATTTGTTTGGTTGCATAGATTAGTTATATGATGTGATTTGAAATTGAATTGTTGGGTGAAATAAATTGATTTGATTGATGTGTGAATGGCGTGGGCCTTCACTAGACCGGGGATAAGGCTAGGCCTTGTCCCGTTTCTAGTATCGTGCCGTTATGCCGCCGAAATTTTCTAAAATATGTTAGAAAAATAAAAATATCATTTTATTGAATAAATGAATTGAATAGAAATTCATAGGTTGAAATAAAATGTTTTATCGTTAAAAATATAATTTTTAACGTGAATATGAAAATAGTGAAGTGAATAAATAAATATTCATTTACAAACCAGATGGTTTGTTTATGTCCACTTATTTGAATGACATTGATTGGGACGATAAATTTTACATATCGCCCAACTGCACAACTAAAATCTGTGTTTGATTGTTTGAAACCCCACACGGGTGTTGGGATGAAATATGAATTTCACTCATCCTGATTGATTAAATATGTCGATCGATTGATTGACAGGCTGTTATAAGCGTTGAATATCTATATTTGATGCTTATACAGTGCAGTGCACTTTGGTTGATGGTTGATTATTTTCAATGTTATTATATACATGTGTTGTATGAAAATCCATATAATTAATTTTATATGGTAATTGATTGGGCCTCATTCCAATCGTGAAAATAAAGAATATTTTGATAATAACAAATATTTTGATAATAGGAAATATTTGAAATAGAATATTTGAAAATAGAAATTTATGAAGCCGTGTTGATTAGATTGACGCCATTTTGACGTAAACGATATTTATATCGATTTTATTCATTTTAAAATGAATCTTGAAAAGTAATCTCGAAATCGAATATTTCGAAATGAATTGAATTGAAAACGATTTCGAAATGAATTGAATTGAAAACGATTTCGAAATGAATTGAATTGAAAACGATTTCAAAATGAATAGAATTGAAAACGATTTCGAAATGAATAGAATTGAAAACGATTTCGAAATGAATAGAATTGAAAACGATTTCGAAATGAATTGAATTGAAAACGATTTCGAAATGAATTGAATTGAAAACGATTTCGAAATGAATTGAATTGAAAACGATTTCGAAATGAATTGAATTGAAAACGATTTCGAAATGAATTGAATTGAAAACGATTTCGAAATGAATTGAATTGAAAACGATTTCGAAATGAATTGAATTGAAAACGATTTCGAAATGAATAGAATTGAAAACGATTTCAAAATGAATTGAATTGAAAACGATTTCGAAATGAATTGAATTGAATATGAATTCAAATTGAATTGAAATTTGAATTGAATAGAAATGAATTTTAAAACGAATTTATAAAGAAGAATTCAATTTTGTTTTGAATTGAATTGGAAGTTGAAATAGATTTTGAAACGAATTTTAAAACTATTTATATAATTCGTTTTAAATAGAAATCGACGAAATATATATTATATATATTATATAATGGCCTGAATAGAACGCGCCGCGCCGCGGTAGTTCGTGAATTTCGACCATTGATTTCAAACGGACATTACGGGAGATCCGACCGTCGGATTCTCCTAAAACCAGAACCGTTGGGTTCGTATCGAAAAGAGCTTTCTAACGAATTTGATAAATTAGAAATCTAACGGTTGATTTGGAATTATGTCCAAATCAAATTTGAAAAAGGTCGCTATAAGTGCAGTTCGATGGCCATTGATGGAAATCGACTATACGGGCCTTGATAAAATTATTAAAAATAGTAATAATTTGTGTAAAATCATAAGAAATGATTTAGAAAGAATTGGGATGAAAAACTCCATATTTGAAAAGATAAAAATAGATTTTTATCGAAATGAACTAGTTTTGAACTAGAATTATAATTCTATTTATTTTTAAATAAATAAATTGAATTTGAAAAGGGTTTTGAAAATAACCAAAATTTCCAATGATTGCATTGGAGTGGATTTGAATCGAAATTGTCTTCGGAATATTTCGATGTTGGAATTCGTGATTATACAGGTGTTGTTATGGAAATTTGAAAGATATATATTTATATCGTTATTTCCAATACGACATTTGTTAGTCGTAGAATTTGATATTGAATATAAGCCGATATATTTTCTATTCAGAGCCTTGTATTGAATATCGAATGTGATTTGGGTTTGTCGTGAATGGTGTCTTCACTATCACTGTTCTTGAACCCAGTGGAGAAAAGATTAAATCCTTTTATTTAGATTTAATGAAGTGTACCAATTAAATAACATTTAATTGGAATTGAATCGATATTGATTTTTGGGTTTATCGTGAACAGTGTTTTAAATAACACTTGTTCTTTAACCCGATAATTAATGAATGTGATTTTGGGTTTATCGTGAACCGTGTTTTAAATGACACTGATTCTTTAACCCAGTCGAAGATTAAAACTAAGTGGAGTTTTAATGAATCTTTAATTAGATTGAAAAGATCGAAAATGGAGTACCACCAGTTTTGCTCCAGGCGATAGTTAAATCTTTAATTAGATTTGAACGTGAAATGGTAATTGAATTTACCGATAACACCGTGGTGTTAGATATGAAGTATTACCAGTTTTACTTCATGGGATGAATAGGTTGGGATTGGGAAATTAAAACAAATGATTACTTCGGTAAGGTTCGCTAATCCCGACTAGTTTGAATTGAAATTCAAAGGTAGATTAAAGAATAAATTCCAGGAATTTATCTTTGATAAAATTAATGGGAACCTTTCCCTATGAACGTGAAATTTAGAAACTAACTGTCGGTTAGCCAAGCAGAATGGTTTTCTGGATATTGATCTGATGTTGGTTTCGGCCTTCCGGGTTAATATTTGGGGAATTATTCTCTTGATTAATTTACGGTTAGTGACTAATGAATTGGAATGAGGCGTATGTTGTGTTTGTGTAACACTTATTTAAAATATACGCGAGTTATTCGGAAAGACCGGGTTTATCCCATTCTGAATAACTGATACGACGATAAGTCGAAGATGAAGACGATGGTCGAAGACCGGAGGTCTTCACGTCGTTTGGGTGATAACTGATGATCTTGATTGGGCTGTACACCCAAGAAGATGGAAACAGTTAGTGATCGTCTAGACGTACTTGGAGATCGATGGATATGCGGGGTACTAGGTGCCTCCGGTTTCGTTCAGACCCAGAACGGACTTGTAAATGGACTGTGTGTCTGACATTGGACTTTAGTCCGTGTGATTGATCTCTATTAAATATATATCTGTTTGGCGGCGGAGAATTTATTCTCTTGCTTAACGCCCTTCTCTGAGACGTACGAGCTCAGGGGTTATATATTGATGGATATCAAACGCATGGAGTGAATTGCCTGTGTGGCATGCCGAAGTGGCAATTGATCGAGGCTTCTGTTGAAAAGCAAAGTCTTGTGGTGATGATCAAAGCACGGCCTTTGTGGCGTAGCTTTGTGTAACGTTTGCTTCGCGAGTTTCACACCCGGTATGAACCAAAAACGGGAGGGGACATCAGGGAGGACTTGCGTTTCTTTCTAGCTAGAAGTGGCGTCAGTGGTTTTACACGCCCTGACGAGTTTGACTTATGTGGTTGTTGCTGTTGCGAGGCGCCTCGGATTGATCGGTCGTTCTCGAACCGATGGAGTCATTTAGTTGGCTCATTTACGCCCCCAAAGGGCGGGGAAACGTAGTGTTCAGGCATAATAATCCACATCGGTGGACCGGCCCTGACGATCTAAAGGGTTGATGCGTTCTGATCCTGTGGCTCGGGCTAGAGAGTCACGAATCGGTTGAGGACTATCTTTTGCCTCGGTTCATAGACGGAAATCCAATTTCCAAATACGTGACATTTGCGGTTTTATTTGCAGAGCCTAGTATGGCGACATAGTGGGATGGGGCACTTATGCCGCCTATGATTGATACTTATGATTTGAAGTTGTTTTTATATACTATGCACTTATAATAGTATCAAATGATTTGTTTTCAACGTATCAAGCATTCTTGGCTATTATAAGGTAAAAACCCTATCCTCCGGCTTGCGATTGCATTGTGTGATGGGAACTGGGTCTTATAATAGCTTCATTTTTCTTTATTTAGCATCGCGCAGTTTGTTTTATGCACTGGTATTCTTGGGAGGAAACCCGTTCCGTGTTTTACGGCGTGGTCCCTTGATTTACCTAACTTTAAAATAAAGATTAACTGTTTTAGTTCTCACACCAGTCACATGACTGACTTGGAGTTTATTGTTTTAACCTAAACTCTGGGTGCCCCTATTTTGACACGGGCAGCTAGTAGTTTTGGTTTTGCAGATTTATATTCACAGGATCCTGGTTTACAGCTGGAACGATATCCGGAAAGCTTTGTATCTGTATATCTACTTCTAGTTGCGTATTGTATTATTTTCCGTTGCGATGTATTTAAATGTAATTTAAATCTCTGATATTTCTGTGTAATATTCTTTATACTCTGTATATTCTTGTAATCTGATGCATTGCTGTAATATACAATGAAATGTTCTTCTGTATGCGTTTTATTGTGGTTTGTTCTCGAACTATCCGACGCTTTCCTTTACGGGGAAGTTACGGGTTTTTACATCAACCGTATTATGTACTAAGTATGATTCTGTATACTGTGTAACTCTGATGATTATGTTTATCCAGTGCATTCTGTTGTACATTATCTGGTGTATTTATATATTTCTGTTCTGCTGTTATCTGTTTATGTGTTATATTCCAAAGATTACCCTTGCCACCGTGGAACGGGGGTTTGGGATCGTCACAGATTGGTTGTTTTACTTGATAGTTAAATAACCGACTATCAAATCTGTCATGAAACGATTGTTGGTACGGAAAGACAGGGATCGAATTTATATTTGAAAACCATTCCGAATAGCAAATACGCAAAAGTTGAATATGTACCCGACGTTGATGGAGATCGAGCATTTGAAGACCGTAAATCTTTATAAAACAGAAGAACTACTTAAAATCTTTGGTTTAGCGGCCAGAGATATACCGTGGTTCTATCGTGGTTAGAAATTTATGGATTGCAAGGACTTCTCGCTACTGATCCGTAGGGTGATTCCTATGATGCGGTAGGAGAGTATCTTCGGTTTATCAGGTCCCAGGGGAAGTTGTATGGACAGATGTCTAACAGAGTATTTCCATAAGAACCACGTACGTTGATTTCTTCAAATGTACTATATTTGGTGGTGGAGAAGGGCATTTCTCTTAGCTTAACTACTACAGTATTTTTGTGGACGTTAATTAGTGATTTTCTGACTGGTTTGACGATGTGGCATTCAAAGTGAATGGTGGCCAGATGATCTAGGAAGAGATTATAACCTCAAGCCTCACAACCGGAAAATGACCAAAATCGGGTAGGCGGCATGGCTATGTGGGTCGCCCGCTTTAGGGTATATTGTCACCATCTGGAGAAAATTCGTTATTTGATCTTCTTTCATTTTCTGTATCTCCCGGGAATGGTTATTTTGCTAGCAACCGTAAGGTGAAAATCTATTCGATACACTCAAGGGAAATGAGTGGTCGGTCATGTTTGGGCCGGGTTGCAAGATGTTCTTGTTGAACCCAGTGTATTCCTCTCTAGAGAGCACTATCGACAGGTGGTTCCATACCTTGTCATAGTTGGAAATCCAATATCCAATAAGCGCTGGCGGTTTTGGTTGTATACTATATATATAGAGCATGAGATGCAAACGTTCGGTTAGATTCTAATTATTTGTATGTAGACACTATTATAATAACACAACAAGATATTGATTTCAAAAATATTTGGGGTTATCGTAAGGTAAAAACCGTCTATGTTTATGTGTGGATTAGTCTTACGATTATCCTTTTCTTTCGAAATGATTTTTAACTTTAAAATCAAGTTGGATGCTACCAATAATTTAGTGGGTTTTTCTCACGCTGGTTCACTAGACTGACCTGTGCGTTTGTAATGCTCGGGTCAGACCCAGTTGGGTTAGACCAAGTTGTACAGGTTCAAGATAAGATACGAAATTTCAGGAGATGAGCTGGAGGAGTTCAGACGTATGATTCATATAGTATTCCGCTGTGTGTTGTAAACAAGGAAAAATTGTTATAACTATCCAGATATGTTGAATATCCGCTGTACTCTGATTAATTTTATGTATTATTTCAAGTTTTCAATAAGATTTATATCTGTATTATATTTTATTCTGCTGCTATGTGAAACTATGTATTATTGTTCTTCTTCTTTCTTCTAATCTTAACATTCTTTCTTTCTATTTCTCATCCTCTAATTTCTTTCTTTTAGCTTTCAAGGTTTTCGATATTTGAATTTGGACATGGGATGTATTAGTTTCTGGATTCGAGAGTCAAAATTTTCCGGGTCGCCGCAATAAAAGTCTATTTCTGATCTGAGCTATTAGATCCAAAATGTTTAATATGAAAATTTTGAATAACGATGAGTGTTATATAGAAATTTGAAATCTAATGTAATTTTGTTAAAGAACCATTTGGAAATGTGAAATTTTGAATTTGAATGTAAAGAAAATAATGATTTGGTTGAAATATTTAAACTTCATTGTTTAAATATAAAACTAATATTTAGAGTAAATTGATTCATGAAATTTTAAAATATGATCTCAAGCATAAATGACCAATGTAACGACTCAGATTTTCCGATCATTTGAATTTGAATGTCTAAATCTATTTTAAATATTATATTTGAAATATTAATGGGTTTTTAATATAGAATTCATGATTAAATGACGAATGAATGTTTTAATTTATATTTAATTATAAACGAACTCGTAACACCGTGGTAGTTCGTAATATTGAGTTTTGAACTTCAATTGAATTTACAAAATCCTTTTTAAGTCGGAATTCCATGAAACGAGAAATGTTATGATCTAGTTGATTATAATTTTTTAAAGAGAAAAATTGAAATTTCATATTATAGATTGTTAGTTATGTCCAAATCAAATTTTCAAATAGTCCCTATGGAAACCGTTATAGATTATAACGTTTAATTAAGAAATTTAAAAAGGATTTTAATAAAATTTGGATATCATTTAACCCAAAATTTATAATGTTGAGTTATAATTTCATATTGGTTTATATGTAAAGCTGCATGCTATTTTAATTGGATATATACGACAATAATTATTTATTATTATTATTGAATTTAATTGTTTAGGAATTTATATATATTTTCGATATTATATAAGCCTTAGAAATATCTATTTTCCAAACGACCTCCGTTTTCGCTGAAACGAATTTTATTCGAATACGTATTGCTAATTATTGCTAGATTTCCAATAAGGAGCCAATCGGAATTGTTTTCTCAGTACACGATATTTATGTTTGAATCAACAAACTAATTGAAGTTTTAAATAGCGTCATTTTGCAAATAGAGTCGAATTTCGACGAAATGAATTACTTTGGGATTGTAACGTTAAGACATAGTAATACATCCATTTTCGTTGCATTTCGGATTCGTGTGTGCCGGTACGAATTTAACAGTCAGCGTTAAATAGCGATACCGTGTAAATTCAAACCTACACTAATTTAACTTACCCTATATAAAACCTATAAAGTGCAAGCCATCCAATCACCTATCTCTATCTCAAAACGTACACAGCCTAGATGAAAGCAAGTACAAACATGTACCCCTACCAACGCATGCACATGCTATGATCCATGTAACAATCCAGAATTTTTAACCAATTTAAAATTTGAATTTTTATTACTCAATTTGAATTTAAATTTGAATTTGACATAAATATATATATTTTAGAATATTTAATAATTTTGATAAGTTATATGATAGATTTTACTTGAATTATAAATGAGAATGAATATTAATAAGTTTTGATTTATTAACACTATTTGTCGTTCGATCGGATTTGACAAACCATAACATGAATTAGTAGTGTTAGAATTAAGTGTTGCCCTTGTTTTCATAGCATTTAAGGGAAAATGCTCCAAAAGTTCACCTTCTCTCCTTAAGACAAGTGTAAGGACACTTGTACTTTTGCATGCCTCCTTTCATGCATGGTTTCCACTTGCCCCCTTATCTGTCTTTACCTCCTTACTTCTCCTTTCCTATATAAGGAGCTCTTTACTTCACTTTTTATCATCCAATTTCATTTTTCCTATCTTCCTTCTTCTTAAGCTTATGGACATGGTTTACATGGCATGAGTCTTCCTCTTTTCCACCACCGCCTTGCCAAAGTTCGTCCTCCTCCTGCTCTTATGATAGATAGAGAGAGAGAGATTAGTATATATTTTGGTGATGAAGACGTTGCACCGAAATACTGTTTGACGGTTTGCTCAGCTGGGATCGCCTACCAAGAAATTTGGAAAGCTGTTTGGTGAGAACTCTTTAACCACAATTTATATATTTAATTAGCAGTTAGACTAATTTAAATATAGTGATGAATTATTAGTGGTTATGATGATTGATGATTGTTATGATGGATGATGGATGCGTAGTTTATAACACACACACACTATTAAGTGTTAGTGTTATAACGCTTGTGCACAGTTATAATTTATCTAACTATGTTGATGATGGTTGCTATGGATGTTTTAACGATTGTTGATGTTGTTTCACACACACCATGACACAGTAATTATGATATCACATCGACGATTGAAAATCTCATTCGTAATTGGAAACAATACCATTTTTGAAATTGAAGGTTAATAATTGGAAGAAACACACACACACATATATATATAAATTCATATAAATTGATAAAGTTTCTTTAAATGAATAAATAAATACCTGAACGTTCTAGGATGATAGAGAGGATAGTGTCTAGGCTTGGGTTTCGAAATAAAGCTTCCTGCTCTCCCTGGCAATCCCTAACTGATCTGACAAACAGGATGGTTAATTTGAAGTTATTTGAATTTAGAAATGAATTGGAATTTGATTTATTAAGTAAAAAAAATAAAAGTTGAATTTTAGATCCAAAATAATTTGGAAAGTAAATTTAAATGATTTTAAAAGGGTTATATAAGGATATAATGGTTTTCTACGATATTTTGAAGTATCGTAGAATAATGGTTATTATGGTCAAAATAGAGCTTGTCGCATAGCGACAATTTACGTATTTTAGATGCAAACTTTAAACGCTTATATCTTTTGCAATCTAAATTGGATTTCCATAAAATGAAAAACACTTGATTTCCATTAACAAGAACTTTCAAATGAGTGAAAGCAGATTTTAAATTCGAGTTATAATTTTCAAGTTATGTTTGAACCGTTTTGGAAAAGGTCGATGTAAGAACAATTGTTGACCATAGCTATAAACAGCTATTTTTAAATGTTTTAAAAATATGGAAAATTTTTGTAAAATCATTACAAATTATGAAAAGGTGTTTTGAATTGTAAAATTCATGTTTTCGCTAAGATAAACGATATTTTGATTGAAATAGTTAAAATAATTGTTTTGTAATGCTATTGTAACACTTTTGAAACGCTATTATAACGCTTTCTTCGAAAACAATCTATTTTGAAGTTTTAACCTGTAAAATATCTTCCGAATTATAAGTAATGATTTGTGGAATGTTTTCGAAAGTTTAAAAGTATTAGAAATATTTTATATGGAATTTAAATTGATATTAAAACGGGTTTTCCAATTTTAAATAATTGGATATGGTTGGAGATAAATCTTCGGATGTTTGATATTAATTAATTAAATGACGACTCTTACTATTTGAGGAATTTAAAAGATAGTTCACCATTATTCCGTTTATAGTGTGAGTTGGATATCGAGATTAATATTAAGTATAAATTGATGGTATTTCTATCCAGATCTAATGTCAAAGAGTTTGATAAATCTTTTAAGTAAGATATGGGTTTCCCAATTTGATTGGGATAAGTTGGATAGAAATAATCTTCGGATATTTGATATGAAATTCTTTTTTGTAAACGTATACTATTTGAGGAATTTGGAAGATATTATTATTATATTGTTATTCCACTAATAGGATTCGTTAATTATGAGAATTGATATCGAATATAAGTAGATACAATCTCTTTGTAACTTATGTTCAATATCGATTGATATGGGTTTTGTCGTGAATCATAACTTTAACAATATCATTCTTGAAACCCAATGAGATTGAGTTGTGGAAATTCATATCGTAAATTGGGATTTAATCAAATCTTTGATTTGAGAAAATTAAAAATAAGAAATTGGGAACCAAATATAATCTTTTAGTTAAGATTAAAGAATTGAATGTTGGAAAATCGATTTAATTGTAAACTATGGTTGAAATATGGATTAAAGGATTTTCAAAGGAAACTGGGTTTTGATAACGAGTTATCAAACGGAAAATTAATTGAGGCTTGGGGGCTAGATTATCTTTGATTTAGGGGATGTGTTTTAAAGAAGAAGAGTTAAATATGGATTTTGTTAAAGATAATTTGTGAATGGGTTTAAAGAAATTTAATTTGACAAAACTAAGATGGAAGGAGATTTGGTTGAAAGCCTGTGTGTTCCATAATTGTGTTTTAACAATTACGCTTATTATTTGGGAAGACCGGGATCGGATATATGTCCGAAAACCATTCCAAGTAATAATACGATGTTGTGGAGCAATTGAAGACATTGAAGACCGGGACCCTTCATATCGTAATGACGACTTGCTGAATGTCTCAAATAGGTAGCTCCCATTTGCAGATGGATTTTATATCAGATAAGTGGAAAGAAGCCCAAACGTATGTGAAGGAAATTCGGATTGTTGTTTCATTCAGACCCAGAACGAACATTTATGGATTATGTGTCTAACATTGTAATTGACTGCGTAGCACTGATCTCTATTAAATATATATATGTTTGGTGGCGGAGAAATTATTCTCTTGCTTAACACCCTTCTGTAAGACTTATGAGCTTAGAGGTTATATATCGATAAAAATCAGTGATGCATTGTGAATGGACAATGTGACATACATAAGTTATGTGGTGAGCTTTGGAGTATCAAAGCATGGCTTATTTAAGCGTAGCTTTGTGTATATCGGGACCTTGGCAAGCCTCACATCCCGGTAAATGGCCAAAACAGGAAGAAATGCAGCAGGGTTATGGGGTGTTGTCTCCTTCTAGATAAAAGGTGTACTATGGTATGGAGCCCAGGTATTAACCTATGTGGTAAAAGCATCTAATTTTGTGGTTTTTGTTGGCGCATGCTCGGAAAGGTCGGTAACGACCGGGAGATGACATACTCAGGCGTACTCTAAGTTACCCAGTTAAGGTGTAACCCGGCCTTGTGTTGGCATGAGGAGCATCACTGTTGATCCTCGGACATCCCTCTAGAGGTGTTCAAAATTCGGTTTGGAAGGATGTTCCATTGCCTGGTCATTGTTCGAAACCCAATCTCCGCTGCGAGCCTGTACGATTTTGATTGTATACCATACGTAAATATAATATATAGTACCTATGCTGGCTAGGATTGATACATTTACTTTCGAAATTGTTTTCGCACTATATTATAGTATTGAAAGAGGATTTCCCGTATCAAGCATTTTTGACTGCATAAGGAGAAACCTCGCCCAAGTGTGCGTTTGCATTGTGTGTATGCCGCGAGACCTTATGTTAGTTTCATTATTCAGAAAGTCATTGCGAATTTCTATGCACTGGTATTCACATGGAGTAAACCCGTTCTGCATTAGCGACGTGTTCCGGTGAATTACCTAAGTTTAAAATAAACCCTAAAAACAACTGTTTTGAGTTCTCACACCAGTCCCATGACTGACCTTGAGTTTATTGTTCCTACACCTAAACTCTGGGTGCCCATAATATTTGCACGGGCAGCCTAGTAGTTTGGTTCACAGATTTAGTCCTGGAGTTGGTTAGAGCAGGATGCTGGTTTAGCTGGAGCTATTATATCTTGGAGCATGCATATTCTTCCGCTGAGTTTAGTATCTTTTCCGCTGTGTAATCTATGTACTTTGATGTTTATCTGGTAACTCTGATGTAATATTATTGTAATGATAATGGAAATGTTCTTTTTATTTTGTGCAAATGTGTAAGTACTCCTAACAATCCGTCTTTATGAACGGTTTAAGTTGGTTTAATTACCAGCAAAAACCAAGCAAAAAGTCGGGTCGTTACATTTGGTATCAGAGCTTTGGTTTATACAGAGCTATGGGATACGACACATTTGAACAAAAGGAAAGACTCATCAGAGTTATAATATCTCATTAGAGATAGGGTTAGTAATACCCTAGAATGAGATTTTAGAATATTATACTTGAGAAAGCGTATTTGGAAATATGAAATGAGTTTTGAAAAGTTATATTTTAAGAAAGAAACATATTTTGGAAATATATGGTTAATTATAACCTGGATACTTAATCAAACGATTAAGGTTAAGTTTACATTTTATGATTATAATTACACATAAAATAATTCTTATGGCATGGTAATTAAGCCCCTTCCACTAATCATGAAAATGATCCGAGTACAAATGCCTTTTGGATTTAACGTCACTATTGGGTAACATTTCAAAATATTGATAAACTTGGGTCTAATTTGTTAAGGTAACTAATCAATATGGTTATTAAAAATTAGAATTTGAGTATTGTATTCGATGTTGAGGTTGGACTGTCGAGTATAAGAAGATTTTGAATATACGCCTAGCTAACGTATATACGAAGTCTTAAGTATACTAGATAGGTATAGAATCACACTCTAGTTGCTTAAAGATGATTCTGTTGATGACTGCAGCATCATCAGTATGTATTTTCGAGTTTCGAATGTGGGATGACTACATGATTCCGATTAAAACATCAATATATACTTAAACTAATTTAGATAAGTGTTTGAAAATATTTGGTAAATTAATGTGAATTAGAATAAGTATGCGAGATCTTGAAAATTTGATACGCTGTAAGAATTATATCAGGTGAACCTGTAATAAGGATAAGCCAGTAAAGAATATATGAGAAAGTGCATTTGTGATATATATATATAAAGGTTTTGAAAGGATGTATAACTCAAATCAAAATTTTGAGTAAGAATTGGCAGTTACTTTGGAATTGATTTTGAAAGGATATATTTTGAATATAAAGGAAAAAGATCTTTGAAAATATCTGGAAATTAAAAACTTGAGCACGAACATCTTGTGATTGGGATTTCTCAGTTGATTAAAAGACATTTACGCAAGGTTGTAATTTACACAAGCAATCCAAATATAGAAAAAAGTAGTTTGGGAAGCAATTTAAAGGATAAGTTGAAATTAATTAATCAGGATATTTTATAATTAGTCCTTCCCAACTAATTAAATTTAAAATGCAAATATCTAGAGAATTCAGTTTCACAATATGACTATAAGATATTTGACTATATTTTGGTTAAGGACCACGGTGGTTAAAGATGTTAATAAAAATATATCTAAATGGTTTCTCTAAATTTTGAAGGAAATAAGTTTTGTAACCTTGAATTTGGAATAATTAATGAGAATAGCAAAAACTATATAAGGAATTAAAATATTGAAATATCGACAATTTTGGACAGATGATAAGTTCTAAAGTATATTGTGGTTACAAAAAGGAAATATTTAAGTAAGCATGAGTACCTTGTGAATTAAGTTTCACAATTTGATTAAAGGATATTTGGCAAGCGGGAATAGTAAGAAGAAATTACCTAAACAAAAACATTTAGACAAGCTGAGTTCGAAGATGATCAAGTTTTTCGTGTAACGAATAATAGTAAATTTTGCAAACTGAAAAGGAATAAGTTTCATAACCATTGTATTTGCAAGATAAGATCTAAGAGAATAAATTTATAAATCTGAATTTTCTTGAAGGAGGTAAATGTTTGAGTAAGTAATTGGCTTAGTAAACGATGAATCGAATATAATGGGTGATTGCAAGATATCGTTGGAGGACATGTAAATATGGTTATCCATAAATATGTGTGTTAGAATATTCTACCCGGTATATCCATTATGAGAACGGGAAGCTTTGGTATAAAGAATTTTAATCTTCTGTCTGAAAATCTACAAGATGTCAAATGAGTAATTGCGATTCCCTTCCCTTTTCTAGGATGAAAAGTTTTAGTGCGGGTGAATGTAACGATCCAGAATTTTTAACTAATTTAAATTTTGAATTTTTATTACTTAATTTGAATTTGACATAAATATATATGGTTTAGAATATTTAATAATGTTGATAAGTTATATGATAGATTTTACTTGAATTATAAATGAGAATGAATATTAATAAGTTTGGATTTATTAACACTATTTGTTGTTCGATTGGATTTGACAAACCATGACATGAATTAGTAGCGTTAGAATTAAGTGTTGCCCTTAGTTTTCATAGCATTTAAGGGAAAATGCTAGCAAAAGTTCACCTTCTCTCCTTAAGACAAGTGTAAGGACACTTGTATTTTTGCATGCCTCCTTTCGTTAATGGTTTCCACTTGTTTCCTTATGTGTCTTTACCTCCTTACTCCTCCTTTGCTATATAAGGAGCTCTTTACTTCACTTTTTATCATCCATTTTCATTTTTCCTATCTTCCTCCTTCTTCTTAAGCTTATGGACATGGTTTCCACGGCATAAGTCTTCCTCTTTTCCACCAACACCTTGCCAATGTTCGTCATCCTCCTCCTCCTCCTCTTATGATAGAGAGAGAGATAAGTATATATATTTTGGTGAAGAAGACGTTGCGCCGAAATACTGTTCGACGGTTCGCTCAGCTAGGATCGCCTACCAGAAAATTTGGAAAGCTGTTTGGTGAGAACTCTTTAACCACAATTTATATATTTAATTAGTAGTTATAATTTAAATATAGTGATGAATTATTAGCGGTTAATGATGATTGATGATTGTTATGATGAATGATGGATGCGTAGTTTAGAACACACGCACTATTAAGCGTTAGTGTTATAACGTTTGTGCTCAGTTATAATTTATTTAACTATGTTGATGATGGTTGCTATGGATGTTTTAATGATTGTTTATGTTGTTTCGCACACACCATGACACGACAATTATGGTATCACATTGGTGATTGAAAAATCTCCTTCGTAATTGGAAACAATATTATTTTTGAAATTGAAGGTTAATAATTGGAAAAGACATATATGTATGAATTCATATATATATATATATATATATATATATATATATATATATTGATAAAGTTTCTTTAAATGAATAAATAAATACCTGAAAGTTCTAGGATGACAGAGAGGATAGTGTCTAGGCTTGGGTTCGAAAATAAAGTTTCCTCCTCTCCCTGGCTATCCCTAACTGATCCGACGAAGGGATGGTTAATTTGAAGTTATTTGAATTTAGAAATGAATTGGAATTTGATTTATTAAGTAAAAAAATAAAAGTTGAATTTTAGATCCAAAATAATTGGAAAGCAAATTTAAATGATTTTAAAAGAGCTATATAAGGATATAATGGTTTTCTAAGATATTTTGAAGTATAGTAGAATAATGGTTATTATGGTCAAAATAGAGCTTGTCGCATAACGACAATTTACGTATTTTAGATACAAACTTTAAACGCTTATAACTTTTGCAATCTAAATTGGATTTCCATAAAATGAAAAATGTTTGATTTCCATTAACAAGAACTTTCAAATGAGTGAAAGAAGATTTTAAATTCGAGTTATAATTTTCAAGTTAGGTTTGAAACCGTTTTGGAAAAGGTCGATGTAAGAACAATTGTTGACCATAACTATAAACAACTATTTTTAAATGTTTTAAAAATATGGAAAAAAATTGTAAAATCATTACAAATTATGAAAAGGTGTTTTGAATTGTAAAGTTTAATTTTTGGCTAAGATAAACGATATTTTGATCAAAATAGTTAAGATAATTGTTTTGTAACGCTTTTGTAACAATTTTGAAACGCTATTGTAATGCTTTCTTCGAAAAAGAATCTATTTTGAAGTTTTAACCCGTAAACTATCTTCCAAACTATAAGTAATGATTTGTGGAATGATTTCAAAGGTTCAAAAGTATTATAAATATTTTATATGGAATTTAAATTGATATTAAAACGGGTTTTCCAATTTTAAATAATTGGATATGGTTGGAGATAAATCATCGGATGTTTGATATTAATTCGGTAGATGACAACTCTTATTATTTAAGGAATTTAAAAGGTAGTTCATAAATATCCCGTTTATAGTGTGAGTTGGATATCGAGATTAATATTAAATATAAGTTGATGGTATTTCTTTCCAGATCTAATGTCAAAGAGTTGGATAAATCTATTAAGTAAGATATGGGTTTCCCAATTTGATTTGGATAAGTTGGATAGAAAATAATCTTCGGATATTTGGTATGAAATTATTTGGTGTAAACGTACTATTTGAGGAATTTGGAAGATATTATTATTATATCGTTATTCCACTTATAGTATTCGTTGATTATGAGAATTGATATCGAATATAAGTAGATACAATCTATGTGTAACTTATGTTTAATATCAATTGATTTGGGTTTTGTCGCGAATCATATCTTGAACAATATCATTCTTGAAACCCAATGAGATTGAGTTGTGGAAATTCATATCGTAAATTGGGATTTGATCAAATCTTTGATTTGAGAAAATTAAAACTAAGAAATTGGGAACCAAGTATAACCTTTTAGTTAAGATTAAAGAATTGAATGTTGGAAAATCGATTTAATTGGAAATTATGGTTGAAATACGGATTAAAGGATTTTCAAAGGAAACTGGGTTTTGATAACGAGTTATCAAACGGAAAATTAATTAAGGCTTTGGGGCTAGATTATCTTTGATTTAAGGGATGTGTTTTAAAGAAGAAGGGTTAAATATGGATTTTGTTAAAGATAATTTGAGAATGTGTTTAAAGAAATTTAATTTAAAAAAATCTAAGATGGAAGGAGATTTGATTGAAAGCCTGTGTGTTCTGTGATTGTGTTTTAAACATTAAGCTTATTATTTGGGAAGTCCGGGACTGGATGTATGTACGAAAACCATTCCAAGTAATAATACAACGTTGTGGAGCAATTGAAGACCTGGACCCTTCATATCGTAAGGACGACTTGCTTAATGTCTCAAATGGGTATCTCCCATTTGCAAATGGATTTTATATCAACTAAGTGGCAAGAAGCCCAAACGCATGTGAAGGAATTTCAAATTGTTGTTTCGTTCAGACCCAGAACGGACATTTATGGATTGTGTGTCTGACATTATAATTGACTGTGTAGCACTGATCTCTGTTAAATATATATCTATTTGGTGGCGGAGAAATTATTCTCTTGCTTAACACCCTTCTCTAAGACGTATGAGCTTAGAGGTTATATATCAATAGAAATCAGTGATGCGTTGTGAATGGACAATGTGGCATACTTAAGTTATGTGGTGAGCTTTGGATGATCAAAGCATGGCTTATTTAAGCATAGCTTTGTGTATATCGGGATCTCGGCAAGCCTCACACCGCGGTAAATGGCTAAAACAGGAAGAAATGCGGCAAGGTTATTGGGTGTTGTCTCCTTCTAGATAAAAGGTGTACTATGGTATGGAACCCAGGTATTCACCTATGTGGTAAAAGCTTCTACTTTTGCGGTTGATGTTAGCGCGCGCTCGGAAAGGTCGGTAACGACCAGGAGATGACATACTGAGGCATACTCTAAGTTACCCAGTTAAGCGGTAACCTGGCCTTGTGTTGGCATGACGAGCATCATTGTTGATCCTCAGACATCCCTCTAGAGGTGTTTAAAATTCAGTTCGGAAGGAAGTTCCTTTGCCTAGTCATTGTTGGAAACCTAATCTCCGCTATGAGCCCGTACGATTTTGATTGTATACCATACGTCAGTATAGTATATGCACTACAACAAAATATGTTATTTATAACGCTATTTAATAACACGTTAGTCTGAACTGTTATCATTTATACGACTCCCTTCTAAAATTTATTCAGGCCTCTCTTAACTTCACGTGTAACGCTCCACCTCACCAAAATTTTCACGCTCTCCCTCCAACTTTCCTAATTATTGTCTCTCTCCCTCCAAAATCATTTCACCTACCTCCAAAACTATTTGGCCTCACAAAAACTAGGTCGTTTCTCTCCGATATCCTCACCCAATCGAAGAAAGCAAAATCTTCTATCTCCAATCTCCTCAATCGATCTGTTGAAGCTAGGGTGGGTTCCAAAGGAGACTGCTAAGGAACGCAAACATTGGAGAAGGACGACAGGGGTTCCAATGCAAACACCGGAGCAAACGGTGGTTCTGCTAAGGAGCGCAGGGGGAGGCCTCCAAAGGAGACTGCTTGAGGTTTGGTTTCTTTATTTGTATGGATTCATCTAGGGTTTCTGATTTAGATGATTAGATGCTTGTGTTTCAGTTACAGTATTTTGGTTATTTTAGTATGGTTCATCATTGTTGGCCTTTTAGTTGGAATCATGTAGATGTTTTCATTTGCATTTGCATTAGATTTGAGTGAACATTTGACATATGAGGATGTAATTGATGGTTGACATTTATCTCATGTGGCAATTACCCAATTTATGATCTGTAATAGATAAAAAGACCACTTTAGATAGGTAGTTAAGTATTTGCTGCTAGTAACAACCTTAGGCTTAAACTAGCTTAATAAGGCTTGTATTTTTTGGTTTTTTTATCATAGATTAATGCTAAAATTGATTTTGTATCTGATTACGGTTTGTTGTTAGACTGCACTATTGCAAGCCTGTCGTCAAGGCGATCGGGAGGCCGTAGTAACTCTCATGATCTTTAATGTTATCATGAGTTTTTTTATAAAAACAATTTCCGTTGTAACAAATAATTGATTAATTCAACTTTAGGATGCTTACTAATTCATACATTTTTATCTTTTTTGGATACTGAAGGTGACAAAATTACAGTACCTTGTTAGAAGAACTATAGCAGGTGGGCACTGCAGAAGTTTTAGATTATTGCTTGCTGATTTTATTACAAGATACTTTAAACATGAATAACACGAAAGGCTCTGCTTCCCTTTTGGTGTTTAAGAACTGCTGCATGTGAGTTCAGTCAGATATGTAAATGGTTTCATAATTTCAATTTTCAAGTGTTTTATTATATGGTTTTCATTCATTCATTTATTTATAATGGTAGTGCACTTTGGAGGTTTTTGAATGAAGCAACGGATAGAGGTTTAACAACTTCGCATTAGGCAGCATTATATGGTCACTCCGATTGTTTGCATCTTTTGCTTGATCTCCAGGCAAATGTTTCAGCAGTGACTTAAATTATGGTTCATCCATAGCTAGAATGATTGGTTAGTTTCTGCTTATCTTATTATCTATACTTTAACCAGCAATAGACTTTAAATCATTTAACGAAATCACTGATTCCAGCTGCCATTTTCTTATCAAAATGATTTATCGGAATGAATTAATTCATGTGTAGTAGTGATGATCAAATTCTTATTTAGCACCTTTAATTATTACTACTGATTTTCATGAATTTAATAGAACGTGCTCAGTTGATAAAGCTATAGCAAAATAAAATAAATGAACAAATAAAGCAATAGCAAAATAAATTGGAAAATCATATTTACTTTTCTATTGTTTTATTAGTTGATTGTGAAAATCATATTTATTGTAAAAAACATATTTATCAAGGCTTAATTATGAAAAGTAGATGGTACCAGCTGATGTTGCAAATCACTAGGGACAATGCTATCTTGTGCCTTTACCATCGCTGCATTCCGACCTCATGTATCAAGCATTTGGAAATGTCAAGCGAATTTATTAAAAATTTGAATAAAAACAGGTTAATGGACAAATAAAGAAATAGCAAGTCACTACAAGAAGTTAAAAATATATGAATGATACATGATATCAGAACTATATTATTATTATTAGCAATCCTTGGGTAATTTGATTAAGAAACTGAAGTTCATGGGTGAAATTAAACCTTTATCAAATTAAACTCTAATTCATTCATTATTCGTCAAAATGACATAATTTAATGTCTAGGAGTAGGATGCATTAATTTTTCAAGATGTTGAAATTAGTATTTGATTCTAAGCATCTTTTTTCCATGCCGAGGTTTATGATATCATAACATTTCATTATTCCGCACCACTATCGGCATAGTCACCCTGATGTAGCAAAAGTGCATCATCTGAAATTTTCAAGTGTGTGCTTATTTCACTGCACTTAATGAACAAGATTATTATTATGTATACAAGTGCTGGATATTCTTCAGATTTTGAACCATTTTCCTATAAAAAAAACATTTGTATTGCTTTTCTGTGTCTGCCAACTTACAGAGTTAATATGTTAGAAAATTCCTCACCAAGTCATCTTAAAGCATCCCTATAAATGTATGGTTGTTGTGTAGGTAAAATCAAGTTAAACACTGTGAATTCATGCATACATACATAGATGTCTATGCAATAACACAAAATTTGATTTTCTTGTCAAAATTTATTAGTATTGACAGAAAAGTTTCACCACTTCATCAATACATTGCAATTCATCCATCAAGCTATAATGATTTTCCACCATCTATTATTTCACTTCCTTTCCCCATTTTTTCTGTTTTGAAATCATTCTCTATGTGATATTCCTGTTTGGTCATCTTTGCTTCTTTTGGATATGGCCGTCTGTTAGGGGAGAGAACATTGAGTCTGAATATAGAAGGATAAGATATGGTACTGGGACCATAAGTTGATCTGAAAACATGGACTTGGTAATGCTCCTGTTTGATCGCATATTTTTTATGATTAATAAATAGTCATGCAGTGCACATGTTATTGTTTTCCACTAAGCAATTGATAATTACATGTAGTGGTCCTCATTGGCATTTGTGTACGTACTTGTATAATCATATAGTAGTAGGTAAATAAATGTTTGGTTAACTGATATTGTGGGTTAATGGAGTTCTGTTAAAGTCGATTGAGTCGGTTAACTCGCTTAACTCGGTTAAATGCCCAACTCTATAACTTGAACAACCCTTCACACGCACATAGTTATATACTCGTGTACTTTACATCTAAAATAGTTGGAAAAATCAGGCCCTAAAATGGGTGTCATTGGCCAATCTATGAGGGATGCGATAAAAGTTTAGCGGATGATGATCTTTGTCTGAAAGACAAAATTGGTGCTCTTGTAAGTACAGTTTATGGAAATATTATTTGTACTTTACAACTTCTATTTTCCAGTTCTTATTGATTAGGAAGCCTCCACTCTCATGTTTTTTTGTTGCAATGTTTTGTATGAACTATGGACGTATATAATTATACGTTTATCGTTTCATTGACTCAGGTTGGAATTTATCATCTTGTTTAAGTTTATTTTATCCTTGAGAAAATAGAATGTCAATTTGTATACTCATTAAAAGTCTATTTGGACTCGTCATTCTTTGTATCTTGTACAGGAGATCTGTGAATTATAAAAATTACCGCGAACCTTGTGTATGTTTCTTCATGCTATGTCAACGGTTTCAAGTACAATATCTAGGTAGTATGAAATTTGGTCTGTTAATGATTGTTTTCATGAGTAACAAAAAAAATTCATGATGATTTACCGCTGTCTAAGCAACGATATGTGAACATAAATTTCATGATAGCACATTACTGCCAACTGTTGATGTAGATGTGGACACAATATCCACAGTATGATGTTGAGAATTATGAGGATTAAAAGATTTGAATGTCCATGAATCTTATTCAGCAATTTTATGTGATGGTCTCACGCAATGTCTTAACAATAATTGTCATGAATATGTGTTTACTAAAACAGCCGCCACCGCACGTCTCCATCCACTCGAGGTTTTCAGTTTCGAGTAGAGCTAGAAGAAAGGGAAACAATGGGTGCTCTCAAGCTTCAGAAGAGACTCGCCGCAAGTGTTCTCAAGTGTGGAAAGGGGAGAGTCTGGTTTGATTCAAATGAGACCATGCCGGATATGGTAAGAGAAAGGGTACAAGGGAGGCTAGACTTCCATCCAAGATTCTTTGGATGTGGCGTATGCGAGTTTTAAGGCGCGTGTTGAAGAAGTATCGTGAATCAAATAAGATTGACAAGCACATGTACCATGACATGTACATGAGAGTAAAAGGTAACGTCTTCAAGAATAAGTGAGTGCTTATGGAAAGCATTCACAAATCTAAATCTGAGAAGGCACGAGAGAAGACTTTGGCCTATCAGTTTGAAGCTAAGCGTGCCAATAGCAAGGCAAGCCGGGAAAGAAAGCAAGCTAGAAGGGAGGAACGCTTTGCACAGGGACCAGTTGAGAAGGTAGCAGCACCTGCACAGCAGCAGCAGCAAAACCAGCAGAAGCAGCTGCAAAGAAAACAAAGAAGTAAGGAGATCTTTTTTTCTGTTGAACCACTAGTCAAAATTTTCAGTTTTCGAATTTATATATGAATTATGTTTTTTTTAAAGAAAAGAAATATTTGTACTCTTTATTGATATTATCATCTCCTTTGCTTGTTTTTGGATGCTTGAGTTATATAAAACTAGATATGTAATTCTTATTTGTTTAAAAAAAATGTCTTAACAATAATTAAATATTTTATTTTAAGACTTACCACTCCTTTGTAAGATAGAAAGTATAGCTCTAGTTAATCCTAGATAGACTGCACAAAGTAAGTGATGCTCTTATGGTTTCGCTTTAGATTATTTATTAATTCTGATATGCATTGTTGTACCTAATTACAGAAAAGATACTTATGGCGTGCTTTGGGAGTTAGTTGATCCTGATCAGATATAAGTTAAGGTACGTTTGGATTACTCAAGTTTAAATAATTCGACAAAATTGAAATGATGAGATTTACGTTGGTGTATGCAAAATTATCATGTGATCCAATGGATTTTGGAGCTATGCGGAAAATTAGAGCTATAGAACTTGGAAGAATTTGAGGTTTGTAACTGTATATTTTGTGTAATCTATTAAGCCTTAATATTTCTATTTCTGTTTTAAGGCTTTGATATTATTCTCGCTGAGTTTAGTCCAGAACATCACTAAGAGTTTGCTTACGTTGATATATTATTTGTAGTGGATGTATTCGCAGTGGTAGTAAATTTAGATGGACAAAGCTTCAGGATCCGGCTAATACAGAGAGATTAAGATATCCATGAATTCTTACCAAGCTTTGTTACTTTCTAATGGATGCTTTGAAAGAGAGAGGTGCTAAAATGAAACCATTGATTTGTGCTTGTTTAACGAAGGAAACAAATAAAGTTTTCATTGTTGGAGTATCACCATGGTCTGATTTAATGTTAGAATAAGGTTCTACTCAGAATTTAAAGTTATTCCTACCTTCCCTTTTTGTTTTGCTTGGTACTTGTTTCTATATAGTTTGAATATAGCAGCATGAGCTAGCAACCGACCTTTGATCACCAGAATTTGATTTTAATTAGCCTGAACGGATTTCCAATAACCTGAACTACTTTGAATTTAGTCTCGAACAACACCACATTATTGCTAATTTTGTCTTCTCATTATTTGTAATAACTCATGATTATGATTTCACCTTGTTTCGCTCTTATTTTTGTTATTATCACAAATTTACCATATTCTGATGATTAAATTTCTGTTACTTTCAAACATATATTGACCATGTTAAACTTAACAAGATTGTAAATCATAATCAGACATGTAAATTTGGTACTCTTCTAAAATTTTATTTGTCTGAAAAGATAAATTACATTGAAAATATGATGTCAGTTTGTTTTTGTCTCACTGCGTGTAGTGTACCAACATTATCCACTATTTACACTGACAGTTGATCGAGCACATCGGATAGGGCAGACTCTTCCTGTTACTGTTTCTCGAATCACTATCAAAGATACAATTGAAGATTGATTTTTTTCTCTTCAGGTACCATGTTCAGCGATTTTTATCTTATTTATGTATTGGTTCAGTGATTTTTATCCTAATTAAATCTTATTCTCAGTTGTAGTCCATGCGAATGGTTATGTACACCTTCGAGTTAACAGTCGAGAGGGGGGTTTTATGTTCTTATCAGGAACTTACATTATGGGCTTCTGGGATTGCTTGTGTAAAATGCTCTCAGTCAGGTGCAAATTTGTTTCCATACATGGTGAAGTGTTGTGACGGCAAGGAATTATGCTCGGTCCGAACCAGTCGCTAAACCGACCCAGACCGTTCGAAACGCCCTATCGTTTGAGAACACGACAAAATAGAACGCATACAAAAGAACTTTTCATTGTTATTACAACAATGCATCAGAATACAAGAATATACAGAGTATAAATGAATATTACACAGAAATATCAGAGATTTAAATTACATTTAAATACATAGCAGCGGAAAATAATATAATACACAACTAGAAGAGATATACGGATACAAAGCTTTCCGAATATCGTTCCAGCTGTAAACCAGGATCCTGTGAATATAAATCTGCAAAACCAAAACTACTAGCTGCCCGTGTCAAAATTAGGGCACCCAGAGTTTAGGTTAAAACAATAAACTCCAGGTCAGTCAGGTGACTGGTGTGAGAACTAAAACAGTTAATCTTTATTTTAGTTAGGTAAATCAAGGGACCACGCCGTATAACACGGAACGGGTTTCCTCCCAAGAATACCAGTGCATAAAACAAACAGCGCAATGCTAAATAAAGAAAAATGAAGCTGTTATAAGACCCAGGTCCCATCACACAATGCAACGCAGCCGAGGATAGGGTTTTTTCCTTATAACAGCCAAAGAATGCTTGATACGGTTAAAACAAATCGTTTGATACTATTATAAGTGCATAGTGTATAAAACAACTTCAAATCATAAGTATCAATCATAGGCGGCATAAGCGTCCCATGCCACTATGTCGCCATATATAGGTTTACAAATAAAACCGCAAAGTCACGTATTTGGAAATTGGATTTCCGTCTATGAACCGAGGCAAAAGATAGTCCTCAACCGATTCGAGACTGTCTAGCCCGAGCCTCAGGAACAGCCGCAACTGCCCCATGGATCGTCAGGGCCGGTCCACCGATGTGGATTATTATGCCTGAACACTACGTCTCCCCACCCTATGGGGTGTAAGTCTGGTCCGTCTGCTGACCAGAATGCATCGGCCGAAACCAATATAACCGAGGCGCCTCGCAACAGCAACAACCACATAAGTCAAACTCGTCAGGGCGTGTAAAACCACTGACGCCACTTCTAGCTAGAAAGAAACGCAAGTCCTCCCTGAGGTCCGTCTCCCGTTTTTGGTTCATACCGGGTGTGAAACACGCGAAGTAAACGTTACACAAAGCTACGCCACAAAGGCCGTGCTTTGATCATCACCACAAGACTTTGCTTTTCAACAGAAGCCTCGATCAATTGCCACTTAGGCATGCCACACAGGCAATTCACTCCATGCGTTTGATATCCATCAATATATAACCCCTGAGCTCGTACGTCTCAGAGAAGGGCGTTAAGCAAGAGAATAAATTCTCCGCCGCCAAACAGATATATATTTAATAGAAATCAATCACACAGACTAAAATCCAATGTCAGACACACAGTCCATTTACAAGTCCGTTCTGGGGCTGAACGAAACCGGAGGCACCTAGTACCCCGCATATCCATCGATCTCCAAGTACGTCTGGACGATCACCAACTGTTTCCATCTTCTTGGGTGTACAGCCCAATCAAGATCATCAGTTATCACCCAAACGACGTGAAGACTTCCGGTCTTCGACCACCGTCTTCATCTTCGACACCACGTCGAATCAGTTATTCAGAATGGGATAAACCCGGTCTTTCTGAATAACTCGCATATATATTATAAAAGTGTTACACAAACACAACATACGCCTCATTCCAATTCAGAATATTCTTTTATTCAAATATTCCTATACTTTGGGAAAAGTTCCCATTAATTTTATCCAAGATAAATTCTTTAAATTTATCCTTTAATCTCCTTTGAATATCAATTCAAACTAGTCGGGATTAGCGAACCACACCGAAGTAATCATTTATTTAATTTCCCAATCCCACCCTATTCATCCCATGAAGTAAAACTGGTTATACTTCATATCTAACACCACGGTGTTATCGGTAAATTCAATTACCATTTCACGTTCAAATCTAATTAAAGATTTAACCATCGCCTGGAGCAAAACTGGTGATACTCCATTTTCGATCATTTCAATCTAATTAAAGATTCATTAAAACTCCACTTAGTTTTAATCTTTAACTGGGTTAAAGAATCAGTGTCATTTAAAAACACAGTTCACGATAAACCCAAAGTCACACTCCATTGATTATCGGGTTAAAGAACGAGTGTTATTTAAAACACTGTCCACGATAAACCCAAAAATCAATATCAATTCAATTCCAATTAAATATTCTTTAATTGGTACACTTCATTAAATCTAAATAAAAAGATTTAACCTTTTCTCAACTGGGTTCAAGAACAGTGTTAGTGAAGACACCACTCACGACAAACCCAAATCACATTCGATATTCAATACAAGGCTCTGAATAGAAAATATATCGGCTTATATTCAATATCAAATTCTACGACTAACAAATGTCGTATTTGAAATAACGATATAAATATATATCTTTCAAATTTCCATAACAACATCTGTATAATCGCGAATTCCAACATCGAAATATTCCGAAGACAATTTCGATTCAAATCCACTCCAATGCAATCATTGGAAATTTTGGTTATTTTTAAAACCCTTTTCAAATTCAATTTATTTATTTAAAAATAAATAGAATTATAATCCTAGTTCAAAACTAGTTCATTTCGATAAAAATCTATTTTTATCTTTTCAAATATGGAGTTTTTCATCCCAATCCTTTCTAAATCATTTCCTATGATTTTACACAAATTATTACTATTTTTAATAATTTTATCAAGGCCCATACAGTCGATTTCCATCAACGGCCATCGAACTGCACTTACAGCGACCTTTTTCAAATTTGATTTGGACATAATTCCAAATCCAACCGTTAGATTTCAAATTTCTAATATTCGTTAGAAAGTTCTCTTCGATACGAACCCAACGGTTCCGGTTTTAGGAGAATCCGACGGTCTGATCTCCCGTAATGTCCGTTTGAAATCAATGGTCGAAATTCGCGAACTGCCGCGGCGCGGCGCGTTCTATTCAGGCCATTATATTATATATATAATATATATAATATATATCGTCGATTTCTATTTAAAACGAATTATATAAACAGTTTTAAATTCGTTTCAAAAGCAATTTCAACTTCCATTTCAATTCAATTCATTTCGAAATCGTTTTCAATTCAATTCATTTCGAAATCGTTTTCACTTCAGTTCATTTCGAAATCGTTTTCACTTCAATTCATTTCGAAATCGTTTTCAATTCAATTCATTTCGAAATATTTCAATTCAATTCATTTCGAAATATTTCAATTCAATTCATTTCGAAATATTCGATTTCAAAATTACTTTTTAATATTCATTTTAAAATGAATAAAATCGATATAAATATCGTTCACGTCAAAATGGCGTCAATCTAATCAACACGGCTTCATATATTGATATTTTCAAATATTCCATTTCGAATATTTCTATTTCAAATATTTCTATTTCAAATATTTCTATTTCAAATATTTCTATTTTAAAACTGGAATGAGGCCCAATCAATTACCATATAAAGTTAATTATATGGATTTTCATACAACACATGTATAATAGCATTGAAAAATAATCAACCATCAACCAAAGTGCACTACACTGTATAAGCATCAAATATAGATATCTAACGCTTATAACAGCCTGTCAATCAATCGATCAACATATTTAATCAATCAGGATGAGTGAACTTCAAATTTCATCCCAACACCCGTGTGGGGTATCAAACAATCAAACAAATATTTTATTTGTGCAGTTGGGCGATGTGTAAAATTTATCGTCCCAATCCATATCAGTCAAATGGGTGTACATCAACAAATCGTTTTGATTTGTAAATGAATATGTTATTTTATTCATTTCCAATAAAAATGATATTTTTATTTTTCTAACATATTTTAGAAAATTTCGGCGGCATAACGGCGCTATGCTAGAAACGGAATAAGGCCTAGCCTTGTCCCCGGTCTAATAATGGCCACCGCCATACCCATATCAATCAAATCACTTTCGTTATGCAAACCACAAAATTTGGAGTAAGAGTCTAACCTAGCCTTACTCCTTCGCCTTATAACGGCGCACGTCTAATCCTAACCAATTTATCGATTCGATTTTTCACACCACAAACCACATTCAAACCCATATCGCAATCAATAACCAAACAGCCAAACAAACAAGTCCATGGTCTGTGGACGATTGTGTCGGGTGCTACTAAACACCGTCTGCATCCTAGTATATATATATATAACTAGAAAAGAAATTAAAAGGTGAGAAATTCTCACCTATAGCTATCCTAGCTCCACGGCACTTCTTTTGCAGAATTCTTCGTCGTTCTCGCCTTTTTATCACCTTCGTTGCCTGTATTCACTACATATGTAAAAATCGAATTTTTACTTCGCTATTCAATATATGAAAATTGAATTTTTTATTATGCTATTCAATATATAAAAATCATATTTTTAATTCGAAGTTCAACATATAAAAATCATATTTTTATACTACTATGTTTTCAAAATAAAGATTATATTTTTCTTCGCTACTTCCCACATTAAAATTCCGATCTTTCCACTTAGAAAGATCCGACCTTTTCTATGTAATTTACTCTATAAAAATCCAAACTTTCTATTTTAACAAAAATCTAAATAAAATCGTGCATTTCATATATAAAACCCCTAGTTTTAATAAAATAAAAATTTCAGTTTTCATACATTAAAATTTCAGTTTTTATAACAACAAGAATTTCAGTTTTATAACAACAAGAATTTCAGTTTTATAACAAATTAAAACACAAATAAAAATAAAAAGAAAAAGGGAGGCAAGGACTTACGGCGCTGACATGAGGGAGGGGGAGGGCGCTGGAGTGTTGCAGGCTGCAGGCGGAGGGAGGGGAAGTCGTCGGAGAGGTGGCAGGTCGGAGGGGATAGGGGGCGACGTGGGTTGGGGGGCGCGGCTAGGGCTCGGGGTTTGGGTTGGATTTGGATCGGGGTGGGGGTCTAGGCTGGAGGAGGAGAAGCGACAAGAGGAGGAGGAAGAAGAAGAGCGGCAGCGGCGGCAGAGGGGGGCGGCAGTGGTGAATCGCCAACGACAGGGTTTTTTTTTTTCTTGATTTCTGTTTCGATTAAAAGGAGAGGAGGGGGGGCCAGAGCGGGTTAACGGGGGGGGGGGGGGGGGAGAAAAGGTTTTTTTTATATTTTATTATTTAATTTTCCATAAAAAGCAACTTTTATTTTCGACTTCAAAACGAGGCTCACCGCCTGTCGTCCCTAACGTTTTACCCCAATTCCGAACACAATGGGATATGTATCGCAAGCTGATTCGATAGTTACAATCAGTTTCCGTTGAATTTACATTTAAATCACTATATTGAATTTTAAACGTACATTTCAAATTACCGGGGTCACATACTAACTCTAAAAATTCTCAAAAAATATTTTCTAGCTTCGTATTGACGATACGGTCCTAACAAAACTAGCTTCGTCGAATTCTGAGACCGTTTGAAAAGGGGCCAATTTCCAGTCGATTAAAATCAACTGAAACTGGTCAAACGCGTTTTCCTTTGCCACGCTCACATATTGATTCGAAAAATTATGAAATTTGGAATCTAGCAATAACTCGACATCTCGGACCCAACAAAACTGGTTTCGTCGAAATCCGAGGTCGTTTGCAAAATGTCCATTTTTAAGGGCCTGAATTCCATAGCGACTATTCAGAAATTTCAACTGGACATATCTTTTGATTCCCGCAATGAAATCTCGATTCTTCGGATTCGTTGGAAAGATATTATCAATTAGATCCTAATGTTTTTGGTTTCACTAAAATCCGGATTGTTTTGCACCCGAAACATTCAATTGAAGTTTGAAATCGAATTATCGAACTACCGCGCCATTTTCAATTCTATTTATAATTATATATAAATATTTATATTCTAACGACGGCGTATATAAATATATACGTCGAATTCAATTCAAAATAAATTTCTCGTCGATATTATTTAAAATAACTCATTTTAAATATTCAAAATTCGCTAAAATGGCCAAAATAAAAATTTTAAACTGGCCCAGATTTTCGGGTTATTACAAGTGTGTTCTTTTTTGGTTGCAGAAAGCTGACAGTGATGGATATGTCAAAAAAACTGGTATATTATCAAAGCTGAAATCATTTTGTTTAACAAGCATGCAGGTATATTATCAGAGCTGAAATCATTTTCTTTTGATTCTCATACCATATATGTGAGGTATGAACCCAAATGATGATATTTGTTTGTTATTATCCAATAAAGCGTAAGAAACTTACAACACATGATTAGGAAAAGCATCCAATTTATCAGGATATGGCAAAAAAAATTGATGCCAAAAAAGAGGTAAAAAATGGGGATGCAATAATGAAAAGCAATATGTTCAGCTTCGTTTTAACTTAGGTTAAAGAATGTGAATGTAAGAATTTTTTATGGTCAAATAAATAGCAATACACAAAAATTAACTATTTTTAAGGTCACAATGGAAATAATTAATCATCTTTTGTGCGTTTGTTCACCATACAATATATAGCAGGTGAACTTAATTATTAATATGCTAAATATGAACAAAACTTTATTTCTTTTTAATGCAATGTTGGATGGACAGCATATATGTATTTCTAACATACCTAAGATGAAGTATTGCTAACAGAATATGTCGGCCACACTACTGGTTCTACATATATACGATATTACACTGTATTGAGCAAGGGTTTTACCCATCCGCACTTTATCTATTATTTACAACTTTGGGTTTGTATCAAATGGGCTTTTGACTGTTGTACATAGCCTATATAAACTGCAGTTATCCTATACATTATATATTCATTGTTACATTTCCTGAATAAAGTAATTCTCTTGTTTCTGTTAATCCTGTATCATCATCTTCTCGTTGCTAATGGGTGATGAAACTTAAGCAGCATCAGACAATGGTCTGAATGCCTCTCTTGATAATACATCCGCTGACCAACCAACCTGTTAAATTTGATACGTAAATTTGATATTAGTTTGGCAAGGAAGAGCTAGCTGGGCCAAGGACGAAGAAAGGACCTCCAGTTTTATTTTTTCAGCATGCTTGGACACAGGTAAGCACTGATTTATTTTATTAAAGTAAAGAAAGTAATTCACTGCTTCTTTATTTAACTTTTCCTTTGGATTAATCTAGTTGCTCCGTGCCTCCATTGTTAGTTTGCAACTCTGTTTATTTTTGTGGTAAGAAATATTTGAATGGAAGTAGTTAGACGCACTGTCCCCTAGCTAACCAATTCATTATATATTTTTTATGATCTCAGTCGCTTGCATGTGTAGAGCACTAGTCAACGTATCAATTTGTTTATACAACCCTACTGTCCGTTTATCAACTGGATTAAAAATCAGATGATTGCAAGTTAAGTTCAGATTTTTCTTAGCATGCCGACGCTATTCAGGTCTTTCCTTAGCATGGCGGTCATTCTTTCCAATGTTTTCCCATTTCATTTTATGATTTTTTTTATTTTTGCAGACATGCTTATTTGGAAGTAAGGTCCTTTGTCGTAAGTAGATCAGATCTTTTTGGAACTGGGTGATTGCATAGTATCCATGGACTATTTGATGGAAAAAGACAGGCTTTGAGCAGTTGAAATTCTTATTGATGCACTTGGTACTTGTAGACTTTAAATATGGACTATGTTCTCTTTTGTGTACTCAAATTGACGTTAATACAGAATTGAAAACATATGTATTGAATTTGATAACTCATGGATTGAAATTAATATTTGTTAGTTGATACTTTATATTGTTATCATGCATATGTGTTATATTTGTTAGTTATTATATATTTTTTTGTTCATACATTGCTTTTTAAATTGTTATGAAGATTCATTTTGATTGTTATTATTGAAATGTATGAGCTGTAAAAGGATTTAGCAATACCATAACATGTTGATTTAATAGCATCATATAGACGCTATCAAATAAATATGTTATAGCCGTTATACTGTGTTATAAATATTCCCATTTTCATTGAGAATTTAGATGTATTATAGCGGTGAAGGTGAGCTATTGTATTAGATAACATAGCGGCAAATATGTGTTGTAAAACCATGCTATTTTATAGCGGTTTTTTTGGTGTTACAAATATTCAGCAGTTTTTTATAACATGTCGATATATAACGTTTATCAAACCGCTATAGTATTCATTAATAGCGGCTATATGCCGCTATAAAAGACAGTTTCTGTTGTAGTGATGGTACCTATGATGGCTAGGATTGATACATTTACTTTCCAAAATTGTTTTCGCACTAGATTATAGTATTGAAAGAGGATTTTCACGTATCAAGCATTTTTGACTGCATAAGGAGAAACCTCGCCCATGTGTGCGTTTGCATTGTGTGTATGCTACGAGACCTTATGTTAGTTTCATTTTTCAAAAAGTCATTGCAAATTTCTATGAACCGATATTCACATGGAGTAAACCCATTCCGCATTAGCGGTATGGTCCGCTGAATTACCTAACTTTAAAATAAATCCTAAAAATAATTGTTTTGAGTTCTCACACCCGTCCCATGACTGACCTGGAGTTTATTGTTCCCACACCTAAAATCTGGGTGCCCATAATATTTGCACGGGCAGCCTAGTAGCTTGGTTCGCAGATTTAGTCTTGGAGTTGGTTGGAACAGGATGCTAGTTTAGCTGGAGCTATTATATCTTGGAGCATGCATATTCTTCCGCTGAGTTTAGTATCTTTTTCGCTGTGTAATCAATGTACTTTGATGTTTCTCCGGCAACTCTGATGTAATATTATTGTAATGATAATGGAAAAGTTCTTTTTATTTTTTGCAAATGTGTAAGTAATCCTAACAATCCGTCTTTACGAACGGTTTAAGTTGGTTTAATTACTGGCGAAAACTGAGCAAAAAGCCTGGTCATTATAATTCATATGTTGCCTACCCTATCAGCATAAACAAAAAGTACCTGTACAATCCTATGATTTGTAAATTCTTACTCCATATGAATGTCCTTTTCCATATTGCTCGTTTACTAATTACTCCTTAAACAACAAATTTTTAAACCTGGTAAGTATATCCCTAATGGCTCAAAAGCTTCAACCCCGATGACAGGTTGCACAATCTGACCATACCAACAATAAGTAATATTTTAAACCTAAATGCTAAAAAAATAGTTACATCCGTAAATAGAAAAATGTTTAACTAGGTATAAATATCTCACAATGTTCAGCTTTTTGTAATAATGTACAAACAGTTTATTAATTAGTGTTTTAGGTGTAATAAGGGTCAAAGTAGCAAGTAGCAGTAAAATTTGGTGACTTAACATCCTTGAGTATTTAAGTAGACCGTCCATGCCAAATTTTACATAGAAATTGAACAAGTTTATAATTTGCATTGTCGTAAAACACGACAAACATGATACATCATCAAAACATGCTAAATCAAGACATAGACCGAAATGTTGTAACTTCTTCAGATTGTACAACATTGATAACAACGTATGGAAGCTGATGTTTCACCTACTGAATGTTGCACTTGAATTGTTAAATATTAATATAATTTGGGCCATATTATTTATCTAATCGGGACAAACTATATACAATACATATACGAAAATTGCAGCTACCCTATAAGCTACGCACATGCAAATTTCTGAAGAACTATCTAATGTAGAGCTAACATCTGCTAACAGCTATCCTAAGTTTTTAGATCAAACTTACTTTGCGAAGTAAAATCATCCCAGACCTTAGCTCCAGCTATCCTACTACCTATCAACAATGCCTTGCTCTCCAAACTAATTTCGTGATTGTCAAGTTTTCATCCCATGCCTACCACGACATCTTCATGTATATATACCGAATCCTAGTTGTGACGGCCCTCCCCGCACCAGCCGACATTTCCCTGAAATGCGCTGTACCGATACCCAACTAGCACGGGACGGTCGCCAAAGGAAAAGGAAAGGAAAGGGACCTAAGGGGATGAATCAATACAAGGGACCTGTAGTATATCTCACAGCGCGTGGAATAAAGTATAATAATAACATACTTTGACATAAAATAGGCGAGACAGTACATAAGTAGAAAACTAAACATCATAGCAGCGAAAAATCCAAATACAGCTTATGTTCCACATCATCATTATTACAACTTTTGAAAACTGTCTCTAAAGCAAATAAGGAAGGTACACTACTAATGCCCAAAGTAGTGACCAGCTGCGACACAAGGAGAAATGTAACGCCCCGTAATTCTGTAACATTAAGCTTCACAAATTAAAGTATAGTTAATTTTTAGAAGAAGAATTAAGGGAAACGGGTTACGCCATTGCATTCGTCTTGAAATTCTGCTTGATATAGAGTCCGAGTTTGCGTAAATCGGACTCCGTATGATGAAGTTATGGCCTTCAGAAGTTTCAGAAATTCAAAATAAATAAAACAGATTCGAAATTCAAATTCAGAGCACACACCCGGGCTGGGAGGAAAATTTCCCGCCTAGGACCCAGGTCGACCAGGGGGTCGACCTGGGGGTTGACCTACCCTGGGTCGGCCTGTTCAGGACTTGGACGATTTTCTGCGAGTGTTGAGTCAATAGGGCTTGTGTGGCACCTCCTCGTTGGCTCCTCTTGATAAGAATGGTCTTGATTAACTCTAAGATGATCTAACAGCTCTTATTAACTTGAAATCCTATAAAAAGACCCTAATCCTCAACCCTAAATCACACTAATTCATTCCAAGAGCCGTCATACCGCCATACTCAACCTAGGATAGCCACCATTCTCTTTCAACTAAAAAGAAAACTAGAAAGCTACGAAGTGAATCAAATCTAAATTAAAAGAACGACTAATCTACATCAAAGGAAAGCTATTCAGCTTCAGAAAAACAAGACTTGCCTATATTTTGTAAGTACAGTTATATTTCCGATTTAAACAGTAATTGGAAGTCATGCCTTGTAAGAAACTGATATTAGAACGGTGCCTATTAGTTTATCTATGTGGATTCATGTTTATTCATGTGATTTTCCTATGTTATATTCTTGTGTTGAAACTACTATATGATACTTATATATATGAAATTATCATGATTTGTAATTTCCATATGTCATATTTTTGTGATGAAACTAATTGGGATTGATGTTCTCATGTAGTATGTTTGTGGTTTTTATATGTTTACATGAAGCCATCATGTTTGTTGATTTTCTTAGTTATGCCATATGCAAGTTCATGAGGCTAAGCTATGTTCACATAATCCTATATGTCTAAATTCACATGACTTTATGATTAGATCTATATATATGTTAATTTAAACATGTTTATAGGTTAGATCCAAGTTAGATCTATATATGTTAATTTAATGTAAGTTACATATTTTTATGTTAGATCCAATTTAGATATACATATGTTCATGGGTATGCAATCTAGATCTGTATATGTTCATGGGTATGTAATTTAGATCTATGCTAGTTCTCACAATGGTGATTAGTAGATCTAATTTATTCACACTTACATGCCACGTCAAGTTTATACATATACTTATATGTCAAGATTATATTTATATTGTATGCAAGTTGTATGACATGATTCCACAAAATTTATAAGAACCTATCATGTTGTGAATCAATCTATCATGGTTAGAAACTGGGTGATTCCCTTATGCTATGTTGCACACAAGTTGTTAGGCTAAACAATGTTCGTACAACCTTATATATTTAGATCTACAACCTTACATGTTTAGATCTATGTTAAGTAGATCCAATCCCATGCAAGTTCACCCTTACATGCCCAAGTCTAGTTTGTGTAGATCTATGTAAAGTTCACATGCTTACTGTAAAGACCCGTAAATTCTCGCTCTTTGGATCGACCATAAACCACACAAGTCTGACCCAAAGGTTGGAAATCCACGAATACTTTAACTTTGGGAATACAATACATTAGAACAACAACATCAGACTTTTATAACATCAATAACAAATGTTACATCAGAGTACAGAATATCAGAGTACATTGACTAATAATTACAGCGGAAGATAATTTTACATTATTTTAATACATTGCAGCGGAAATAAAATAACTAAGGCAGCGGAAGAAAACTATGCTCTGGACACAGCTTTAGGCTTCAATCCAGAATCCTGCTCGAGGTAAGAACCTGTAGACAAACTACTCGACTGCCCGTGTGGAAAGAGGGCACCCGAGTTTCTAAAGGTGGAAACAAACAACGGGTCAGTCATGGGACTGGTGTGAGAATTCATGCAAGTTGATTATCATATGCCAAATTTATATGTCGCATTTTTTTTATGCTATTGAAATATTACATGCTCTATGCTTTTCCCATTTTTATGAGTTAGGCTAAATATCAAGCCTAACACTATATGTAATTTTGCAAACGTACAACGGGGGTAACATTGGGAAAACATGAAATTAAACGTAATTGGCATGTTGTCACATAAGCATGTAAATAAATAGTGGCATGAAAATTGTATAATTTATATACCAAAAATTATGTATATGATTCAGAAGGAAAGTGGGCCATAATTTACATATAAACATGAAAAGTAAAAATATGTAAATTTAGTAAAAGACAAATATGGCTGACCCGAGGTTAGATTGAGTTGTGGTGTAAGACTGCCGGGACCCGCCCGGCACATCCAGCAACCACAACAATAGCTATCTAATGTGAGAGGTTAGCCATTAAGCCCGATAAACCAGAGGTTAGATTGAGTTGTGGTGTAAGACTGCCCGGACCCGCCCGGCACATCCAGCAACCACAACAATACCTATCTAATGTGAGAGGTTGGTGCTTTAATAAATAAATTAAAGCTAAGGAACAGCTAAGAAAGAATGGGAGGGTTAAGTCCATAGGAACACTTAACCAATATAACATGAATGACTAGGGTTAAGTTAATAAGAAACACTTAACCAATATATAACATGACGTGTGGTAGGGTTAAGTAACACAAGAGGATATACTTAACCAATATATATATATATATAACATGATGTATGGGAAGGGTTAAGTTAACACGAGAGGGCAACACTTAACCCATATAACATGATTTGTGAAAGGGTTAAGTTAACACAAGAAGGCAACACTTAACCAAGGTAACACGACTAGTAGGTGGGTTAAGTTAACTTGAATTGATTGATGACACTTAACCAATACAACAACATCAAAGCAAGGAAAAATGGGGAAGTTATGACTTAAGATATAACGTAAGGCAGGAAATGTGGGGAAACACCCGTGCGCCATCACTTGATAAAAGAGAACTTAAGTCATGTTTGAATTCAATGATAAACCTTAGTTGATGGGAAATAAGTAACAAACCTTAGTTAAGAGAACTAAGTAAATAACGAGAAAGAGAACTAAGTAGTAAACCTTAGTTAAGCGGACTAAGCTGTATACCTTAGTTAAGAAAACGAATGATTCAGGAAACTAAATAGTAAACCTTAGTTAAGAGAACTAAGTAGTAAACCTTAGTCAAGAAAACCAAGTAGAATACGAGGAGGAGCGAACGTCCATCTGATCATGAAGAAGGCTCCAACGAACTGGGTTACGAAGCATGCGGCTTCGAGGGGACGCGAGGGTACTATTGGTATCCCTCTGTGAGGCTGCAGATGATCCTCCTGGGCTTACAGAGGTTAAGGTCTGCATTAGAAGATCCAAGGGTATGCCTTGGTTGCAATAATAAGGCAACCTAAAGACTAGGATGGACCAGCGTGATTCGGCGAGACCAATTTTTTCCCTGTGATAGCAACTCGTCGTCTACCTACCATCTTGAGTCAATCGAGTACGTAAAGCGGAAAGGCGGAGAACTCCAACAGACCATATACTTGCTATCTAGTTATGGGTGAGGTTTGGCCAATAGGTTTGTGGGGGCATAGAGGGCCTGCGTATAGTTCTCATTCTTGTTTTTCTTGGGTGCCTTTCATTTGTTAGTTGAGGGAGGGGTCTAGTGGGACCATAGCCACTGTAAAAGCAGACCTTAGCATCTGCAATCGGCAGATATCTGAAAGCTCCCGACCGAGTTCCGTGTTTCTTGATTAGCCCTGCCATGGGACTCGGGTCGCACATATAGAGGACATGTGCATCTAGACATCGATAACGATTCACGACACATATGTGGGGAAAGTCTAGGAACATATACCGCTCTGGGTAGTGTGTCCTAGACTAGGGGGCATCGTTCAGTAGCTAGCATAATCCCTAGTTGGACCTAGGTCGCGTAAACCCTGAATCCGAGAAGCGTTCAATAGGTAGCATAAACCCCAGTGGCCCTGGGTAGCGTAAACCCTGGTTGAATCTAGGAAGCGTTCGATAAGTAAACCCTAGTTGGATCTAGGTAACACTCGATGGATAAGGGACTGCATACACAATAAAAAGGGGATCATTTTATCATGAACACACGATGCTAGTTGAAACAATCCTTAGTGGGTGTAGAGAAATAGAAGTGGGTGCGATAGCCAATTCCGTTAATCTTACCTTGTCTTGTTTTAGGATTATCTTATCACTATGGTATGGTTCTAAGTTCGGTTTGTTCATGCCATTGTCCTTTTCTTGTTTACATGCTGAAGTATAACTGGACTTACCAGACTTATGTCTGACCTAGTTTGTTTTCGCCTCTTTTCTTCCGTTCCCCCCCCCCCCCCCCAAGGTATCCAAGGAGGGAATAGCTCATCTCATTTTGGACTACTACTCTTTCCAAGCTTGAAGATTCTTTGACGCATTGCTTTGAACTCCATTTTCTACTGCTATGGCTGGCTCATGCTTTATTGGGGAATATCATTGTCAGTTTATGCTTCTTTATTTTAAACAAGATAGATGCTTTGTTGTAATAAGTATTGGTGTTGTAAAACAATATTTGTACAAGCTGGTTTTAATCAATAAAGATTATTTATTTTCCGCTGCTTTATTTGTCTGTCTTGTAATTTTTCTGCAACTAGTACCAAAAATGCTCCACCGAAGTTAAGGCATTCCCTTTGTGAGTGAACTTAACGGAGGTGGGTTGTTACACTTGGTATCAGAGCGGAAGGTTATCGGATCAGATAAAAGATTTGAAAATTTATTTTCAAAACGGTTTTAAAAGAAGCATTTTCAAAAGAAAAGTTTTGTTTTAAAGGCATATTCCCCAAAGCCATATGCACTATCTTTTGACCCTCTGCTTGAATCCTTGTTTCCTTCTTTCTTGAGTCTCCGGGGCTCCTGGCTTTCTGGGAGGTAACCTCATCGCGGCATGGTTCCGTAGGCTTGATGAGACTACGACACCTGTCAAAGGGCGAAGTAGTGCCCAACTTCCATCTATAGCCTTAGTAGTTTCACCTACGGCAAATTTTCTTTCGAGCTTTGTGGGGTTTTCGGTGCGATGGAGGCAGCTTTCGAGAGACCTGTCAACATGTTACACAAGGATGGTAAAGATGAGAATGAGGGAGTTTGGCTAGGAAGTACAACCAAAGGATGAGAAAACTCATGAATATGGACTTGGTTCACAAAGGAGGAAAGAATAGTAAAACCTAAGACAAGAGGAAGTATCTTTACTATGGTATAGCGGGTCATATGATTGAGGACAAGGGCAAGAACGAAGGACAGGATTTTCAAGAGGACAAGTGCATACTCTCACTACCAGCATACCTAAGAGAGAGGTAGTAAAGTTTCTGTTGAAAAAACTAGTTTTTCTTTTTGATCATCCTGTTAGTACTCTTTTTGATTTTAGCGCTTCACATTCGTGTATATCTGCTTCCATAGTTGAGTCTCTGCACCTTAGTATAGTAGAAGATCCCATTAGTGTCTCAAATCCAATTTGTGGTTTGGCTCATTTATCTTTGGAAAGGATTTGAGAATTGCCATATTAAGTATTGAGTATTGAGTTTAAGTGTAGTGCTTATGGGTTGATTCTAGGCATGGAACGGTTAACTATAATCATGAAAAGAGAGTAGTTATACTTATAACTCGCCTCGATAATACTCTCGAAATCTCTTGTAATCCTTTGAATTTTGTTTGGCTTAACTACCTAGAATCTCTTGATGCATTCATCGTTGATTTGAAACATGTTCGCGTGGACCGACACCTTTGATGAAGTTCGGGCTTTACCCTCGAGGCGTGAAATAGACTTTGCAAGACGAAAGCTCGAGGAAGACAATCCTTGAAGAAGCGTTTACATGATACCGTGGAAGTAGTGGAGCCGAGCATGCTTAGGGAAGTGGAAGTAGAGCAAGATGCCACGATTAGACGAGCTCCTACATGCATCCTTGGATCGGGGGTCAAGAAGTTACACAACCGTGAAGTCAAGCTTGTTAAAGTTCATTGGAGTGACGTCGAAGAGGACACAACTTGGGGGACTGAGGACAAGATACGCGCAGCCTACCCTTATCTTTTTGAGGGAATACCCTTGATTCCTCCTTTTCTGTTAAGTTTATACTAATCTTTATCTTTTAAGGTATATCCTCCAAGTCATATCTTCAATCCTTAGGTAGAAGCCAATGGATGTAAACATGTGTTTGAAACATGTTATGATTGATCGTTGCAAGTGGTTGCTAGTGGTTGATCGTGGATGCATATGCACACATTAGGCACTAGATCAGCTCAGTCACTTTCATATTGCATTTGCATATATGTATTTGTTTATGGATTAAACTTGATGTGTTATACTATGGACGTTGCATTCGAGTGAATGATTGTGCACTCATATAGAAATAATATGTATCATTAGGATTGCATACATATTGGACGCATGGCACTGACACGATTTGCATTAAGGAGGTCAACTAAATCGGTAGACCGCCTAATTTTGCATTAAATAAGGACATACACACACACTATGCATATGATCATGAAAGCATTAGAAATCTCTTTAAGGACAATGGATGCCTGTGATTGAATGGATGAGTAGATGGATGATTGGATGGTAGGACACATTCTTCCTAACTTGAAGATTTCGGGGACGAAATCCTTTAAAGGGGGGGAGAATGTAACACCCCGTAATTCTGTAACATTAAGCTTCACAAATTAAAGTATAGTTAATTTTTAGAAGAAGAATTAAGGGAAACGGGTTACGCCATTATGTTCGTCTCGGAATTCTGCTTGAGATAGAGTCCGAGTTTGCGTAAATCGGACTCCGTATGACGAAGTTATGGCCTTCAGAAGTTTCAGAAATTCAAAATAAATAAAACAGATTCGAAATTCAAATTCAGAACACACACCCGGGCTTGGCGGGAAATTTCCCGCCCAGGACCCAGGTCGACCAGGGGGTCGACCTACCCTGGGTCGGCCTGGTCAGGACTTGGACGATTTTCTGCCAGTGTTGAGTCATTAGGGCTTGTGTGGCACCTCCTGGTTGGCTCCTCTTGATAAGAATGGTCTTGATTAACTCTAAGATGATCTAACGGCTCTTATTAACTTGAAATCCTATAAAAAGACCCCTAATCCTCAACCTTAAATCACACTAATTCATTCCAAGAGTCGTCATACCGTCATACTCAACCGAGGATAGCCACCATTCTCTTTCAACTAAAAACAAAACTAGAAAGCTACGAAGTGAATCAAATCTAAATTAAAAGAACGACTAATCTACATCAAAGGAAAGTTATTCAACTTCAGAAAACAGATTTCAGAAAAACAAGACTTGCCTATATTTTGTAAGTACAGTTATATTTCCGATTTAAACATTAATTGGAAGTCATGCCTTGTAAGAAACTAATATTAGCACTACACCATAATATCAGTTTGCCACACCCAAATGCGGAAGAATTGCCACGGCTTCGAGCTGTGGCAATTTTGGAACGGCTTTAAGCCGTGGCAAACTGAATTAGTACGGCATTGGGCCGTGGTCATTTTGGAATGGGTCTGGTCCGTTCTAATGCTAAGGGCAAAATTGTCACCGTATACTTATCCCTTGCGTCTCAATAGATTCACGCTGCCAAACAAAACGGAGCTCTCCCAAAAATACTCAGATCTATCTTGTGAATTATCAATCTAAAGATTTACCACTGCGTAAATTTTGAATCCAAACTAGCGTCTTCATCTCACTCGAAGATTCCAATTCAAGTGCTTTTTCAGGTATTCAATCGAAACCCTATTTGTATGTTTAAATGTTTAATTGTGAATTATCCTTGCTTTCCAGGCTTTGCCTGTGCTTTACTCGATATGTATTCGAGTGTAAATGGGTTACAGATCGATTTTTTATGTGCTAGGTTTAAGGCAGTTTAGTTGGATTTTCGGTTGTCTTGGGGATCGAATCGAGTAGAGCTTTAAGTGCAACTCTTCCTTGCTGTTACTTCTTCCTGTTGTGGTAAGTGGAAACTTCGTACCTCCTGTATTTGTGCTCTTTCCATTTTCCATTTGTATGTAATACGTTGCAAGTTATACTTCCAGACTCACAGTCCATTCAAATTTGTTATTGATGTCTTTGTTATAAATTTACATTGGTATTCCTATCGCAAGTAACTATGTGTACACTCACTTCTGGTTACACCACGATATTTATTTCTTATTGCTGTTCTATGAAATTTACAAATTGCAACTGAGTTGTTCCCATTATTTCAGCTGATTAAAAAAAATGTGCCATGTTTTCGACTTCATATTTGTACATGAACAAAGTTTGAAGGGTTCTAACTGATTTTCGATCGAAGTTGCAATTTTTGTTAGAAGTGAATTTGGGTTATGCTTGTAACACCCCGTAATTCTGTAACACTAAGATTCACAAATCAAGGCAGAATTAAATTTTAAAATCAAAATCAAGGGAAACGGGCTGCGCCATTGCGTTCGTCTCGGAATTCTGCATGAAAACGAGTCCGAGTTTGCGTAAATCGGAGTCCGTATGAGGAAGATATGGCCTCCAGAAGTTTCATCGAAGTTCAAATTTCAAAACAGACTCAGAAGCGGGCTGGGCGGGAAATTTCCCGCCCAGGACCCAGGTTGACCAGGGGGTGGTCGACCAGGGTGTCGACCTGGGGGTCGACCCCCCCCCCCCCCCCCATAGGTCGACCTGGGAGTCGACCTACCCGCTTTTTCCAGATCTGCAGCCTGGTTCGTTTTTCTGTATCCGGACGCCATTCTGACCAGATTCGTTGACTTCTACACTATATAAACAGCCCTAGTCTCCTTCACTATTCACAATTCTTCTCTACCCTTATGCTGCAACGATTCTTGGTAGACATGGCTTCTTCTCCTCCTCTAAATTAAATAATAAATAAATAATACATAAAATAAATCAAGACGAGAAAATGCTGCTCAAGACTATCAAGAGGAGATTCAAAACAAGTTAGGATTCAAGTGAAGATTCAAACGACTTCAACGACTGTTTTACTACGAATCTAATCTAATCTCTGTAAGTCGGTTACTTTTTAGATTTGAACGTTTTTCTCTGTTCGTGACATGAAATTAAAGGAATAAAAGAATATGCCAAATCTCTCTATTCGAATCAGTGCTTATATCTTTGGACCTAATTAAGAACTGTTATGATTCGATGACCAATAAGACTGTGACTATGAAACTATGGACCTTAAAACCATATGCCTCTATGACTATGAACATTGCCTATGACTATGAACATTGCCTATGACTGTGACTATGAGAATTATTTCCTTGACTATGAACACAAGCCTATGCCTTTGATTAGGAAACATAAACTATTTCCTATGACATAACAAGGACAACTGTGATTAAACACCTATGATTCATGACTAGGAAAGTGTTGCTTAAGTTTTGTGACTATGAAATTGGGTCTAAACCTGATTATCTATTCTGTCTATTCTTGGTTTTCTTTGGTTTTAGATATTGGGAATTTACCTATTAAGTTAGGTCTACCCATGCTCTTGAACATACGTTGTTATTCAACCCTTTTTATGTCATAAGATTTTCAGACCTATAGGCCATCGATGTTTTAGATCAATTTCAGTGTAATTCGTTAGGTCTGTAATTAGTAAATTATCATTCCATGCCAGTTATTATGTCTATCTTTTTCATAGCATCTTTGGTTCATTCCCTTTTTATTTACGAATCTAGATTTATCTATAATCTAGATTGAATCACGATTATACGAACGGTAGGAATACGATTTGGGCAAAATATGAAATTTACTAAAAACGTAATTATAAACTTGGAAATTGCCATGAATTGGGGACATGTATTATGGCATGTTCATAGAAACGCAAATTGGATAAATTTGACATGAATTATAGGATGTGTAATTTAAATCCAGTATTGACTTGTAAATCTAGCATTTACGTGAATTGTGAACTAGAATAATAAGTCTAGTTTGACATGAACTGTAATTAGAATGTTAAATCAGAATTGGATTAGCTAATTTGGCATAATAAGTATATTGGTATAAATTTGAAATTGGCCATAATTGTGAGTAATTGTCATGTTTAGCAAAATCATGGTTAGTGACACTTAATTTGGTATAGTTTACATACCAGAAAGCATAAATATGATATAGAGGGGAAAATGGGCCATAATAATAAATGTTGACAATTTACATTAAGAGAGTAATTATGAAATAAGTAAATTAGGAATAATTTACTTATAGAATTTGTCCTAAGTGAGAAAATGTAAATTTAGACAAATTAAAGTTTTATTAACGACATCTCTTTTAATAACACACCAGAAAGTTCTAGGGTGACAGAGAGGATAGTGTCTAGGCTTGGGTTTGGAAAATACAAGTTTGCTGCTCTCCCTGGCTATCCCTAACTGATCCGACGGACGGGATGGTTACTTTCAAAACCTGGTTTGAAAATTAATCAAAACCATTTGAACTTAGAAAACACGAATATGCCTAACCCGAGGTTAGACTGAGTTGCGATGTAAACCTGCCCGGAACCAACCGGCACATCCAGTAATCGCAACAATATCTGTCTAATGTGAGTGGTAGTGGCTTTAATTTATTTAGTTAAAGCTAGAACAAGAATGGTAGGGTTAAGTTAACTAAGACACTTAACCAATTCAACATGATAACAAAACCGATGGGTGGGGGTTATGTTCATACAGACACTTAGCACAGTTAAGCTAGAATGAGAGGGATAAGTCCATAGGAACACTTAACCAACTTAACACAGTTAAGCTAGAATGGGAGGGCTAAGTCCATAGGGACACTTAACCAACTTAACATGGTAACAAGACAAGATTTGTATGGATTAAGTAACTAAGAAAACACTTAGCCAAATTAACATGTTAACTAGACTAGAAGGTAGGGTTAAGTAAAGTTAATGCACTTAGCCAAATTAACATGTTAACTAGACTAGAGGTTGGGGTTAAGTAAAATTTAATACACTTAGCCAATTTGATATGTTAGCTAGACTAGACCGTAGGGTTATGTAAACTTGAGCACTTAACCATCAGATTGTGATAAAGGAATAGGGTTAAGTTTAAAACAGGAAGGGATAATACTTAACCATTAATAACATGTTAGTTAAAAACAGACGGGCAAGATTAAGTTAAAAAAGAATACTTAACCAATACAGGTTGAATGGGTAGGGTTAAGTAATAAGAAATACTTAACCAATATAACTTGGTTTGTGGTAGGGTTAAGTCAACATGAATTACTGATAACACTTAACCAGTTTAATAGGATAAATGAAGAGGGTTAAGTTAGCTTGAATTGACTAATGACACTTAACCAATCCAAATTGACGGGAAAGAGAACTAAGTAGTAAACCTTAGTTAAAAGGAGCTATGTAGTAAACCTTAGTTAAGAAAACAACGATTCTGGAAACTAAGTGGTAAACCTTAGTTAGCAAAACTAAGTAGTAACTCTTAGTATGACACGGGAAGGAGCGAACGTCCGTCTGATTAAAACGAAGGCTCCAACAAATTGGGTTACGAAGCCCGAGGCTTCGAGGGGACGTGAGGGTACTCTTGGTATCCCTCTACGAGGCTGCAGATGATCCTCCTGGGATCACAGAGATTAAGGTCTGCGGTAGAAGAACCAAGGGTATGCCTTGGTTGCAAAATATGGCAACCTAAAGACTAGGATGGACCAGCGTGATTCGGCGAGAAACCGGTAGCCCTGTGATAGCAACTCGTAGTCTACCATCCATCTTGAGTCAGTCGAGATACGTGAAGCAGAAAGGCAGAGAACTCCAAAAGACCATATACTTGCTATCTAGTTATGGGTGAGGATGGCCATAGGTTAGTGGGGCATAGGGGGCCTGCGTATAGTTCTCATTTTTCAAGGTTTGCCTTTCATTAGTTGAGGGAGGGGTCGAGTGGGACCATAGCCACTGGAAAAAAAACAGACCTTAGCATCTGCATCGGCAGATATCTGAAAGCTCCCGACCGAGTTTTGTGTTTCTTGATTTGCCCTGCCACAGGACTCGGGCCGCAGATTACATGACATGTGCATCTAGACAAGCGATAACGATTCGCGATACATGCGTGGGGAAGTCTAGGAACGTATACCACTCTAGGTAGTGTGTCCTAGACTTGGGGGCATCGTTCGACAGGTAGCATAATCCCTAGTTGGACTAGGTGGCATAAACCCTGAATCCGAGAAGCGTTCAGCAGATAGCGTAAACTCTAGTTGAATCTAGAAAGCACTTGATAGAAAACCCTAGATTAGATCTAGGTAATAAATAATAAATGTATGCCTGAAGGCAACGGAAACTACAGGGATTGGGATTACGTTATCGTTACTAGTTGGGACACTAGTTAGGTGGTGCAGAGATATAGAAATCAGTATAACAAGGAAATAGCGAAGCGACGAAAGTATTAGAGCATATTCAGTTTATCTTATCTTAGCATATCTTGTGATTATCTTGTCTAATCTTGCTGACCCTATCGTCATGGTGTTATCTTGTATTCAGTTAATTCATGTCGTTTTGTTTTTCCATGTTCACATGCTAGAAGTTACTGAACTTACTCAGGCTTTATTTCTGACTCTATTTTTCTTTCGTCTTCTTTTCTTCCGTTCCCCCCCCCCCCCCCCCAGGTAGTAAAGAAGGGAATAGTATAGCTCAGGTTAAGTTGGATTGTCACTCTTTCCCAGCTTGAAGATTTGTCGAAGTTTTGCTTGGATTCTCTTTTCAGATGCTATGGCTGGCTCTTGCTACATTGGGGAATATAAATGTTGTTTTATGCTTCTTTATTTTGTAAGACAGATGATACTCTGATATTATAAAGAAATCGTTGTACAAACTATTTTATCAATAAACCAAAGTTTTATTTTCCGCTGTTTTAATTTCTGTCTGTCTTGTAATTTATCTGCATCTTTTACCTTAAAATGCTCCACAGAAACTTAGTGCATTCCCTTTGTGAGTGACACTAACGGATGTGGGGTGTTACACGTGGTATCAGAGCTGAAGGTTACCAGATCAGATAAAGGATTTGAAAAATTATTTTCAAAACGGTTTTAAAAGAAGCATTTTCAAGAGAAAAGATTTGTTTTAAAGGCATATTCCCCAAAGCCCTACGCACTATCTCCTCTTTCTCTGTTTGAATTCTTGTCTCCTTCTTTCTTGAGTCTCTGGGGCTCCTAGCTTTCTGGGAGGTAACCTCATCGATGGGCGAAGTCATGCCTGGCTTCCATCCATAGCCGTAGTTGTTTCACCTACGGCCAGTTTTCTTTCAAGTTATAGGGTTTTCCGTACGATGGAGGCATCTTTCAAGAGATTTGTCAACATGGTTACACACGGAAGGGGATGAGGAGCTTGGCTAAGGAGCACAACCCTAGGATGAGGAATTCATGGATGTAGTTTTAGCTCACGAAGGAGGAAGAAATTATAAAACCTAAGACAAGAGGAAGTATCTTTACTAGGGTATGATAGGGCATATATTTAAGGACAAGGGCAAGAACGAGGAACAAGATTTTCAGAAGGGCAAGTATATACTTTCACCACCAAGCGTACCTAGGAGAAAGGTAGTAAAGTTCTGTTGGAAGAGTCTAGTTTTGCTGTTCGTACTCTTTCCTTTTGTTTTAGCGCTTCGCATTTGTTCATATCCACTTCCATAGTTGAGTCTCTGCACCATAGTACTTTTATAGTAGAAAGATCCCACTAGAGTCTCAAATCCAATTGGTGGTCCGACCAGTTTATTTTTGGTTAGTAGGGATTTGAGAATTGTTATCGAGTTTGCTTATATCATCTCATGTAGATCGTCTAAATTCAGAGGAGATATCCCTTTGGTGCTTGTCTGATATTGGTTTAGGCCTTTGGGGCTTGTACTTGAGGAATGTCGAGTTCGACTAGGATGGTTTGCGTGAGAGATGAATAGTTGTGGCAGGCACTCTAAAAAAGCATGTAGTGACCTTTCGACCCTTATAGTTATGGCATGGTGGATAAGAGGGAGACCTGTAATCATCTTAGTACATACACTTGGTACCGTAATTGACATCTGTTTATTTTGGAAATGGAGGTCAGAAACTTCACAATCGTGAAGTTAAATTAGTTAAGATACAGTGGAGTAAAGCTCAAGGAGGCTAGATACTAGCATCATACCCCTTTCCTTAAGGGTGCATCCTTGATTCTTCTCTTTTGTAAGAGCTTTACGCATAATTGTTTCTCTCTTTCCAAAGTGTATCCTCTAGGTCGTATCTTCGATCCTTAGGTAGAAGCCAATGGATGTAAACATGTATTTGAAACATGTTATGGTTGAAGGTTGCAAGTGGTTGCAAATGGTTGCTCGTGAATGCATATGCATAGGTATTAGGCACTAGATCAAGTTCGGACGCTTTCATCTTGCATTTACAGATATGTATTTGTTTATAAGTTGAACTTGATATGTTATCATATGGATGTTGCATATGGATGAATGGATGTGCACGCATGTAGTATTTACATAACTAGGGATGCTTGCAACGATTCTTCTCTACCCTTATGCCGCAATGATTCTTGGTAGACATGGCTTCTTCTCCTCCTCTAAATTAAATAATACCTAAAATAAATCAAGACGAGAAAATGCTGCTCAAGACTATCAAGAGGGGATTCAAAACAAGCTAGGATTCAAGTGAAGATTCAAACGACTGTTTTTCTACGAATCTAATCTAATCTCTGTAAGTCGGTTACTTTTCAGATTTGAACGTTTTTCTCTGTTTGTGACATGAAATTAAAGGAATAGAAGAATATGCCAAATCTCTCTATTCGAATCAGTTCTTATATCTTTGGACCTAATTAAGAACTGTTATGATTCAATGACCAATAAGACTGTGACTATGAAACTATGGACCTTAAAACCATATGCCTCTATGACTATGAACATTGCCTATGACTATGAACATTGCCTATGACTGTGACTGTGACTATGAGAATTATTTCCTTGACTATGAACACAAGCCTATGCCTTTGATTAGGAAACATAAACTATTGCCTATGACATAACAAGGACAACTGTGATTAAACACCTATGATTCATGACTAGGAAAGTGTTGCTTAAGTTTTGTGACTATGAAATTGGGTCTAAACCTGATTATCTATTCTGTCTATTCTTGGTTTTCTTTGGTTTTAGATCTTGGGAATTTACCTATTAAGTTAGGTCTACCCATGCTCTTGAACCTACGTCGTTATTCAACCCTTTTTATGTCATAAGATTTTCAGACCTATAGGCCTTCGATGTTTTAGATCAATTTCAGTGTAATTCGTTAGGTCTGTAATTAGTAAATTATCATTCTATACCAGTTATTATGTCTATCTTTTTCATAGCATCTTTGATTAATTCCCTTTTTATCTACGAATCTAGATTTATCTATAATCTAGATTGAATCACGATTATACGAACGGTGGGAATACGATTTGGGCAAAATATGAAATTTACTAAAAACGTAGTTATAAACTTGGAAATTGCCATGAATTGGGGACATGTATTATGGCATGTTCATAGAAACGCAAATTGGGTAAATTTGACATGAATTATAGGATGTGTAATTTGAATCTAGTATTGACTTGTAAATCTAGCATTTAAGTGAATTGTGAACTAGAATAATAAGTCTAGTTTGACATGAACTGTAATTAGAATGTTAAATCAGAATTGGATTAGCTAATTTGGCATAATAAGTATATTGGTATAAATTTGAAATTGGCCATAATTGTGAGTAATTGTCATGTTTAGCAAAATCATGGTTAGTGACACTTAATTTGGTATAGTTTACATACAAGAAAGCATAAATATGATATAGAGGGGAAAATGGGCCATAATAATAAATGTTAACAATTTACATTAAGAGAGTAATTATGAAATAAGTAAATTAGGAATAATTTACTTATAGAATTTGTCCTAAGTGAGAAAATGTAAATTTAGACAAATTAAAGGTTTATTAAAGACATCTCTTTTAATAACACACCAGAAAGTTCTAGGGTGACAGAGAGGATAGTGTCTAGGCTTGGGTTTGGAAAATACAAGTTTCCTGCTCTCCCTGGCTATCCCTAACTGATCCGACGGACGGGATGATTACTTTCAAAACCTGGTTTGAAAATTAATCAAAACCCTTTGAACTTAGAAAACACAAATATGCCTAACCCGAGGTTAGACTGAGTTGCGATGTAAACCTGCCCGGAACCAACCGGCACATCCAGTAATCGCAACAATATCTGTCTTATGTGAGTGGTAGTGGCTTTAATTTATTTAGTTAAAGCTAGAACAAGAATGGTAGGGTTAAGTTAACTAAGACACTTAACCAATTCAACATGATAACAAAACCGATGGGTGGGGGTTAGGTTCATACAGACACTTAGCACAGTTAAGCTAGAATGAGAGGGATAAGTCCATAGGAACACTTAACCAACTTAACACAGTTAAGCTAGAATGGGAGGGCTAAGTCCATAGGGACACTTAACCAACTTAACATGGTAACAAGACAAGATTTGTAGGGGTTAAGTAACTAAGAAAACACTTAGCCAAATTAACATGTTAACTAGACTAGAAGGTAGGGTTAAGTAAAGTTAATACACTTAGACAAATTAACATGTTAACTAGACTAGAGGTTGGGGTTAAGTAAAATTTAATACACTTAGCCAATTTGATATGTTAGCTGGACTAGATCGTAGGGTTAAGTAAACTTGAGCACTTAACCATCAGATTGTGATAAAGGAACAGGGTTAAGTTTAAAACAGGAAGGGATAATACTTAACCATTAATAACATGTTAGTTAAAAACAGACAGGCAAGGTTAAGTTAAAAAAGAATACTTAACCAATACAGGTTGAATGGGTAGGGTTAAGTAATAAGAAATACTTAACCAATATAACTTGGTTTGTGGTAGGGTTAAGTCAACATGAATTATGTAACACCCCGTGATTCTGTAACACTAAGATTCACAAATCAAGGTAGGATTAAAAGTTAAAATCAAAATCAAGGGAAACGGGCTGCGCAATTGTGTTCGTCTCGGAATTCTACATGAAAACAAGTCCAAGTTTGCGTAAATCGAAGTCCGTATGAGGAAGATATGGCCTCCGGAAGATTCAGCGAAGTTCAAATTTCAAAACAGGTCAAGTTCAAAATTCAAATCGGACCCAGATTGGGCTGGGCGAGAATTTTCCCGCCCAAAGCACCCAGGTCGACTGGGTAGTCGACCTGGGGGTCGACCCCCCCCCCCCCCCCCGCTTTTTCCCGCTTTCTGAACATGGTTCGTTCCTCTGTATCAGGACGCCATTCTGACCAGATTCGTTGACTTCTACACTATATAAACAGCCCTGGTCTCCTTCTCTATTCACAATTCTTTTCTATCCTTATGCTGCCTCTGAGAAAATATATAAATAAGTAATATATAAAATAAATCAAGACGAGGAAGTACTGCTCAAATTGTCAAGAGGAGGTTCGAATCAAGATTAAAGCTTCAGGATAAGAATCAAAGGCTAACTCAAATGATTTCGAGCAACGTCGCACGAATCATAGCATCGCCATCCTTCTATTCTAATATAATCTCTGTAAGTCAGTTACTTCTCAGATTTGAACGTTTCTCTTTTCGTGACATGAAATTAAAGGAATAAAAGAGTATGCCAATTCTTTCTATTTGAATAAATGCCTATTTCTTTGGACCTAATTAAGAACTGTCATGATTTGAGGACAAATAAGACCGTGACTATGAAACTATGGACCTTAGAACCATATGCCTCTATGACTATGGACATTGCCTATGACTGTGACTGTGACTATGAGAATTATTTCCTTTGACTATGAATACAAGCCTATGCCTTTGATTAGAAAACATAAACTATTGCTTATGACATAACGAGGACAACTGTGACTAAACACCTATGATTCATGACTAGGAAAGTGTTGTTTAAGTTTTGTGACTGTGAAATTGGGTATAAACCTGATTTTCTATTCTGTCTATTCTTGGTTTTCTTTGGTTTTAGACTTTGGGAATTTACCTATTAAGTTAGGTCTACCCATGTTCTTGAACCTACTCTGTCTATTCCTGGTTTTAGACCTTGGGAATTTACCTATTAAGTTAGGTCTACCCATGTTCTTGAACCTACGTCGTTATTCAAACCTTTTTATGCCAGTTATTATGTCCATCCTTTTTCATAGCATCTTTGGTTCATTCCCTATTTTCTACGAATCTAGATTTATCTATAATCTAGATTGAATCACGATTATACGAACGGTGGGAATACGATTTGGGGAAAATATGAAATTTACTAGAAACGTAGTTTTAAAACTTGGAAATTGGCATAAATTGGGAACACGGATTATGGCATGTTCATAAGAATGCAAATTGGATAAATTTGACATGAATTATAGGATGTGTAATTTAAATCTAGTATTGACTTGTAAATCTAGCATTTACATGAATTGTGAACTAGAATAATAAGTCTAGTTTGACATGAACCGTAATTAGAATGTAAATCAGAATTGGATTAGCTAATTTGGCATGATAAGTATATTGGCATAAATTTGAAATAGGCCATAATTGGGAGTACTTGTCAGGTTTAGCAAAATCATGGTTAGTGGCATTTAATTTGGTATAGTTCACATACCAAAAGGCATAAATATGTTATAGAGGGGGAAATGGGCCGTAAGAATAAAAGTTGACAATTTACATTAAAAGAGGAATTAGGAAATAAGTAAACTAGGAATGATTTACTTATAGAATTTGTCCTAAATGAGAAATGTAAATTTAGACAAATTAAAGGTTTCTTAATGACATCTCTTTTAATAATACACCAGAAAGTTCTAGGGTGACAGAGAGGATAGTTTCTAGGCTTGAGTTTGGAAAATACAAGTTTCCTGCTCTCACTGGCTTTCCCTAACTGATCCGACGGACGGGATGGTTACTTTCAAAACCTGATTTGAAAATTAATCAAAACCCTTTGAACTTAGAAAACACGAATATGCCTAACCCGAGGTTAGACTGAGTTGCGATGTAAACCTGCCCGGAACCAACCGGCACATCCAGTAATCGCAACAATATCTGTCTAATGTGAGTGGTCGTGGCTTTAATCTATTTAGTTAAAGCTAGAACAAGAATGGTAGGGTTAAGTTCACTAAGACACTTAACCAATTCAACATGATAACCAGACTGGTGGGTGGGGTTAGGGCCATACAGTTAAGCTAGAATGGGAGGGTTAAGTCCATAGGAACACTTAACCAATTTAACACAGCTAAGCTAGGATGGGAGGGCTAAGTCCATAGGGACACTTAACCAAACTCAAGGTAGCAAGACAAGATTTGTAGGGGTTAAGTAACTAAGAAAACACTTAGCCAAATTAACATGTTAACTAGACTAGAAGGTGGGGTTAAGTAAAGTTAATACACTTTGCCAAATTAACTTGTTAACTAGACTAGAAGGTGGGGTTAAGTAAAGTTAATACACTTAGCCAAATTAACATGTTAACTAGACTAGAGTTTGGGGTTAAGTAAAATCTAATACACTTAGCCAATTTGATATGTTAGCGGCGCTAGACCGTAGGGTTAAGTAAACTTGAACACTTAACCATCAGGTTGTGATAAAGGAATAGGGTTAAGTCTAAACATGAAGGGATAATACTTAACCACTAATAACATGTTAGTTAAAACAGACGGGCAAGGTTAAGTTAAAAGGAACACTTAACCAATACAGGATGAAAGGGGTAGGGTTAAGTAATAAGAAATACTTAACCAATATAACTTGGTTTGTGGTAGAGTTAAGTCAACTGATGGCACTTAACCAGTTTATCAGGATAAATGAAGAGGGTTAAGTTAGCTTGAATTGACTAATGACACTTAACCAATCCAAATTGACGGGGAAGAGAACTAAGTAGTAAACCTTAGTTAGAAGGAGCTAAGTAGTAAACCTTAGTTAAGAAAACAACGATTCTGGAAACTAAGTGGTAAACCTTATTTAGCGGAACTAAGTAGTAATTCTTAGTATGACACGGGAAGGAGCGAACGTCCGTCTAATTAAAAAGAAGGCTCCAACGAATTGGGTTACGAAGCCCGAGGCTTCGAGGGGACGTGAGGGTACTCTTGGTATCCCTCTGTGAGGCTGCAGATGATCCTCCTGGGCTCACAGAGGTTAAGGTCTGCGGTAAAAGAACCAAGGGTATGTCTTGGTTGCAATACATGGCAACCTAAAGACCAGGATGGACCGGCGTGATTCGGCGAAAAAACGGTAGCCCTGTGATAGCAACTCATCGTCTACCATCCATCTTGAGTCAGTCGAGATACGTGAAGCGGAAAGGCGGAGAACTCCAAAAGACCATATACTTGCTATCTAGTTATGGGTGAGGATGGCCATAGGATAGTGGGGCACCGGGGGCCTGCGTATAGTTCTCATTTTTCAAGGTGTGCCTTTCATTGATTGAGGGAGGGGTCAAGTGGGACCATAGCCACTGGAATAAAAACAGACCTTAGCATCTGCATCGGCAGATATCTGAAAGCTCCCGACCGAGTTTTGTATTCCTTGATTTCCCCTGTCACAGGACTCGGACCGCACATTACAGGACATGTGCATCTAGACAAGCGATAACGATTCGCGATACATGCGTGGGGAAGTATAGGAACATATACCACTCTAGGTAGTGAGTCCTAGACTTGGGGGCATCGTTCGACAGGTAGCATAATCCCTAGTTGGACTAGGTGGCATAAACCCTGAATCCGAGAAGCGTTCAGCAGATAGTGTAAACTCTAGTTGAATCTAGAAAGCTCTTGATAGAAAACCCTAGATTAGATCTAGGTAATAAATAATAAGTGTATGCCTGAAGGCAACGGAAACTACAGGGATTGGGATCACGTTATCGTTACTAGTTGGGACACTAGTTAGGTGGTGCAGAGATATAGAAACCAGTATAACAAGGAAATAGCGAAGCGGCGAATGTATTAGAGCATATCCAGTTTATCTTAGCTTAGCATATCTTGTGATTATCTTGTCTATTCTTGCTGACCCTATCGTCATGGTGTTATCTTGTATTCAGTTAATTCATGTCGTTTTGTTTTTCCATGTTCACATGCTAGAAGTTACTGAACTTACTCAGGCTTTATGTCTGACTCTGTTTTTCTTTCGTCTTCTTTTCTTCCGTCCCCCCCCCCCCCAGGTAGTAAAGGAGGGAATAGTATAGCTCAGGTTAAGTTGGATTGTCACTCTTTCCCAGCTTGAAGATTTGTCGAAGTTTTGCTTGGATTCTCTTTTCAGATGCTATGGCTGGCTCTTGCTAAAATTGGGGAATATAAATGTTGTTTTATGCTTCTTTATTTTGTAAGACAGATAATACTCTGATATTATAAAGAAATCATTGTACAAACTATTTCATCAATAAAGCAAAGTTTTATTTTCCGCTGTTTAATTTCTGTCTGTCTTGTAATCTATCTACATCTTTTACCCTAAATGCTCCACAGAACTTAGTGCATTCCCTTTGTGAGTGATACTGACGGATGTGGGGTGTTACACGTGGTATCAGAGCTGAAGGTTACTAGATCAGATAAAGGATTTGAAAAATTATTTTCAAAACGGTTTTAAAAGAAACATTTTTCAAAAGAAAAGATTTGTTTTAAAAGCATATTCCCCAAAAAGCCATACGCACCATCTTCTCTTCCTCTGTTTGAATTCTTGTCTACTTCTTTCTTGAGTCTCCGGGGCTCCTGGCTTTCTGGGAGGTAACCTCATCGATGGGCGAAGTAGTGCCCCGGCTTCCATCCATAGCTGTAGTTGTTTCACCTACGGGCAGTTTTCTTTCAAAACTTATAGGGTTTTCCGTACGATGGAGGCAGCTTTCGAGAGATTTGTCAACATGGTTACACACGGAAGGGGATGAGGAGTTTGGCTAAGGAGCGTAACCCTAGGATGAGGAATTCATGGATGTAGATTTAGCTCACGAAGGAGGAAGAAATTATAAAACCTAAGACAAGAGGAAGTAACTTTACTAGGGTATGATAGGGCATATAATTAAGGACAAGGGCAAGAATGAGGAACAAGATTTTCAGAAGGGCAAGTACATACTTTCACCACCGAGCGTACCTAGGAAAAAGGTAGTGAAGTCCTGTTGGAAGAATTTAGTTTTTCTGTTCGTTTTAGCGCTTCGCATTTGTTCATATCCACTTCCATAGTTAAGTCCCTGCACCATAGTACTTGTATAGTAGGAAGATCCCACTAGAGTCTCAAATCCAATTGGTGGTCCGGCCAGTTTATTTTTGGTTAGTAGGGATTTGAGAATAGCTATCGAGTTTGCTTATATCATATCACGTAGATCGTTTAAATTCAGAGGAGATATTCCTTGGGTGCTTGTCTGATATTGGTTTAGGCCTTTGGGGCTTGTACTTGAGGAATGTCGAGTTCGACTAGGATGGGTTGCGTGAGAGATGAATAGTTGTGGCAGGCACTCCAAAAAAAAGCACGTAGTGACCTTTCGACTCTTATAGTTATGGCATGTTGGGTAAGAGAGAGACCTCAGACCATCTTAGTACGTACACTTGGTACCGTGATTGGCATCTGTTTATTTTGGAAATGGAGGTCAAGAACTTCACAATCGTGAAGTTAAATTAGTTAAGATACAGTGGAGTAAAGCTCAAGAAGGCTAGATACTAGCAACATACCCTTTTCCTTAAGGGTGCGTCCTTGATTTCTTTGGTAGGAGCTTTACGCATAATTGTTTCTCTCTTTCCAAAGTATATCCTCTAGGTCGTATCTTCGATCCTTAGGTAGAAACTCCTTTGGATGTAAACATGTATTTGAAACATGTTATGGTTGATGGTTGCAAGTGGTTGCTAATGGTTGCTCGTGAATGCATATGCATACGTATTAGGCTCTAGATCAGTTCGGACGCTTTCATATTGCATTTACAGATATGTATCTGTTTGTAAGTTGAGCCTGATATGTTATCATATGGATGTTGCATATGGATGAATGGCTGTGCACGCATGTAGTATTTACATAACTAAGGATGCTTGCATACATGATTGGACGCATGGCACTGACATGATTCGCATTAAGGAGGTCAACTGAATCAGTAGACCGCCTGATTTTGCATTAGATAAAGACATATACACACACTATGCATACGAATATGAAAGCATTAGAAATCTTTTAAGGACGATGAATGCCTGTGATTGGATGGTTGAGTAGATGGTTGATTGGATGGTAGGACACATTCTTCCTAACTTGAAGATTTCGGGGACGAAATCCTTTTAAGTGGGGGAGAATGTAACACCCCGTGATTCTGTAACACTAAGATTCACAAATCAAGGCAGGATTAAAAGTTAAAATCAAAATCAAGGGAAACGGGCTACGCCATTGCGTTCGTCTTGGAATTCTGCATGAAAACGAGTCCGAGTTTGCGTAAATCGGAGTGCGTATGAGGAAGATATGGCCTCCGGAAGATTCAGCGAAGTTCAAATTTCAAAACAGGTCAAGTTCAAAATTCAAATCGGACCCAGATTGGGCTAGGCGGGAATTTTCCCGCCCAAGGCACCTAGGTCGACTGGGTAGTCGGCCTGGGTCACCCAGGTCGACTGGGTAATCAACCTGGGGGTCGACCCCCCCCCCCCCCCCCCGCTTTTTCCCGCTTTCTGAACCTGGTTCGTTCCTCTGTATCCGGACGCCATTCTGAGCAGATTCGTTGACTTCTACACTATATAAACAGCCCTGGTCTCCTTTTCTATTCACAATTCTTTTCTATCCTTATGCTGCCTCTGAGAAAATATATAAATAAGTAATATATAAAATAAATCAATACGAGGAAGTACTGCTCAAGTTGTCAAGAGGAGGTTCGAATCAAGATTAAAGCTTCAGGATGAGAATCAAAGGCTAACTCAAACGATTTCGAGCAATGTCGCACGAATCATAGCATCGCCATCCTTCTATTCTAATATAATCTCTGTAAGTCAGTTACTTCTCAGATTTGAACGTTTCTCTTTTCGTGACATGAAATTAAAGGAATAAAAGAGTATGCCAATTCTTTCTATTCGAATCAGTTCCTATTTCTTTGGACCTAATTAAGAACTATCATGATTCGAGGACAAATAAGACCGTGACTATGAAACTATGGACCTTAGAACCATATGCCTCTATGACTATGGACATTGCCTATGACTGTGACTGTGACTATGAGAATTATTTCCTTTGACTATGAATACAAGCCTATGCCTTTGATTAGAAAACATAAACTATTGCCTATGACATAATGAGGACAATTGTGACTAAACACCTATGATTCATGACTAGGAAAGTGTTGTTTAAGTTTTGTGACTGTGAAATTGGGTATAAACCTGATTTTCTATTCTTGGTTTTCTTTGGTTTTAGACTTTGGGAATTTACCTATTAAGTTAAGTTTACCCATGTTCTTGAACCTACTCTGTCTATTCTTGGTTTTAGACCTTGGGAATTTACCTATTAAGTTAGGTCTACCCATGTTCTTGAACCTACGTCGTTATTCAAACCTTTTTATGCCAGTTATTATGTCCATCCTTTTTCATAGCATCTTTGGTTCATTCCCTATTTTCTACGAATCTAGATTTATCTATAATCTAGATTGAATCACGATTATATGAACGGTGGGAATACGATTTGGGGAAAATATGAAATTTACCAGAAACGTAGTTTTAAAACTTGGAAATTGGCATAAATTGGGAACACGCATTATGGCGTGTTCATAAGAATGCAAATTGGATAAATTTAACATGAATTATAGGATGTGTAATTTAAATCTAGTATTGACTTGTAAATCTAGCATTTACAAGAATTGTGAACTAGAATAATAAGTCTAGTTTGACATGAACCGTAATTAGAATGTAAATCAGAATTGGATTAGCTAATTTGGCATGATAAGTATATTGGCATAAATTTGAAATAGGCCATAATTGGGAGTACTTGTCAGGTTTAGCAAAATCATGGTTAGTGGCATTTAATTTGGTATAGTTCACATACCTAAAGGCATAAATATGTTATAGAGGGGAAAATGGGCCGTAAGAATAAAAGTTGACAATTTACATTAAAAGAGGAATTAGGAAATAAGTAAACTAGGAATGATTTACTTATAGAATTTATCCTAAATGAGAAATGTAAATTTAGACAAATTAAAGGTTTCTTAATGACATCTCTTTTAATAATACACCAGAAAGTTCTAGGGTGACAGAGAGGATAGTGTCTAGGCTTGAGTTTGGAAAATACAAGTTTCCTGCTCTCCCTGGCTATCCCTAATTGATCCGACGGACGGGATGGTTACTTTCAAAACCTGATTTGAAAATTAATCAAAACCCTTTGAAGTTAGAAAACACGAATATGCCTAACCCGAGGTTAGACTGAGTTGCGATGTAAACCTTCCCGGAACCAACCGGCACATCTAGTAATCGCAACAATATCTGTCTAATGTGAGTGGTCGCGGCTTTAATCTATTTAGTTAAAGCTAGAACAAGAATGGTAGGGTTAAGTTCACTAAGACACTTAACCAATTCAACATGATAACCAGACTGGTTGGTGGGGTTAGGGCCATACAGTTAAGCTAGAATGGGAGGGTTAAGTCCATAGGAACACTTAACCAATTTAACACAGCTAAGCTAGGATGGGAGGGCTAAGTCCATAGGGACACTTAAGCAAACTCAAGGTAGCAAGACAAGATTTGTAGGGGTTAAGTAACTAAGAAAACACTTAGCCAAACTAACATGTTTACTAGACTAGAAGGTGGGGTTAAGTAAAGTTAATACACTTAGCCAAATTAACATGTTAACTAGACTAGAAGGTGGGGTTAAGTAAAGTTAATACACTTAGCCAAATTAACATGTTAACTAGACTAGAGGTTGGGGTTAAGTAAAATCTAATACACTTAAGCCAATTTGATATGTTAGCGGGGCTAGACCGTAGGGTTAAGTAAACTTGAACACTTAACCATCAGGTTGTGATAAAGGAATAGGGTTAAGTCTAAACATGAAGGGATAATACTTAACCACTAATAACATGTTAGTTAAAACAGACGGGCAAGGTTAAGTTAAAAGGAACACTTAACCAATACAGGATGAAAGGGTTAGAGTTAAGTAATAAGAAATACTTAACCAATATAACTTGGTTTGTGGTAGGGTTAAGTCAACTGATGACACTTAACCAGTTTATCAGGATAAATGAAGAGGGTTAAGTTAGCTTGAATTGACTAATGACACTTAACCAATCCAAATTGACGGGGAAGAGAACTAAGTAGTAAACCTTAGTTAAAAGGAGCTAAGTAGTAAACCTTAGTTAAGAAAACAACGATTCTGGAAACTAAGTGGTAAACCTTAGTTAGCGGAACTAAGTAGTAATTCTTAGTATGACACGGGAAGGAGCGAACGTCCGTCTAATTAAAAAGAAGGCTCCAACGAATTGGGTTACGAAGCCCGAGGCTTCGAGGGGACGTGAGGGTACTCTTGGTATCCCTCTGTGAGGCTGCAGATGATCCTCCTGGGCTCACAGAGGTTAAGGTCTGCGGTAGAAGAACCAAGGGTATGCCTTGGTTGCAATACATGGCAACCTAAAGACCAGGATGGACCAGCGTGATTCTGCGAGAAAATGGTAGCCCTGTGATAGCAACTCGTCGTCTACCATCCATCTTGAGTCAGTCGAGATACATGAAGCGGAAAGGCGGAGAACTCCAAAAGACCATATACTTGCTATCTAGTTATGGGTGAGGATGGCCATAGGATAGTGGGGCACCGGGGGCCTGCGTATAGTTCTCATTTTTCAAGGTGTGCCTTTCATTAGTTGAGGGAGGGGTCAAGTGGTACCATAGCCACTGGAATAAAAACAGACCTTAGCATCTGCATCGGCAGATATCTGAAAGCTCCCGACCGAGTTCTGTATTCCTTGATTTGCCCTGTCACAGGACTCAGACCGCACATTACAGGACATGTGCATCTAGACAAGCGATAACGATTCGCGATACATACGTGGGGAAGTATAGGAACATATATCACTCTAGGTAGTGTGTCCTAGACTTGGGGACATCGTTCGACAGGTAGCATAATCCCTAGTTGGACTAGGTGGCATAAACCCTGAATCCGAGAAGCGTTCAGCAGATAGTGTAAACTCTAGTTGAATCTAGAAAGCTCTTGATAGAAAACCCTAGATTAGATCTAGGTAATAAATAATAAGTGTATGCCTGAAGGCAACGGAAACTACAGGGATTGGGATCACGTTATCGTTACTAGTTGGGACACTAGTTAGGTTTTGCAGAGATATAGAAACCAGTATAACAAGAAAATAGCGAAGCGGCGAATGTATTAGAGCATATCCAATCTATCTTAGCTTAGCATATCTTGTGATTATCTTGTCTATTCTTGTTGACCCTATCGTCATGGTGTAATCTTGTATTCAGTTAATTCATGTCGTTTTGTTTTTCCATGTTCACATGCTAGAAGTTACTGAACTTACTCAGGCTTTATGTCTGACTCTGTTTTTCTTTCGTCTTCTTTTCTTCCGTCCCCCCCCCCCCCCAGGTAGTAAAGGAGGGAATAGTATAGCTCAGGTTAAGTTGGATTGTCACTCTTTCCTAGCTTGAAGATTTGTCGAAGTTTTGCTTGGATTCTCTTTTCAGATGCTATGGCTGGCTCTTGCTAAAATTGGGGAATATAAATGTTGTTTTATGCTTCTTTATTTTGTAAGACAGATAATACTCTGATATTTTAAAGAAATCAATGTACAAACTATTTTAGCAACAAAGCAAAGTTTTATTTTCCGCTGTTTAATTTCTGTCTGTCTTGTAATCTATCTGCATCTTTTACCCTAAATGCTCCACAGAACTTAGTGCATTCCCTTTGTGAGTGACACTGACGGATGTGGAGTGTTACACATTACTGATAACACTTAACCAGTTTAACAGGATAAATGAAGAGGGTTAAGTTAGCTTGAATTGACTAATGACACTTAACCAATCCAAATTGATGGGAAAGAGAACTAAGTAGTAAACCTTAGTTAAAAGGAGCTAAGTAGTAAACCTTAGTTAAGAAAACAACGATTCTGGAAACTAAGTGGTAAACCTTAGTTAGCAAAACTAAGTAGTAACTCTTAGTATGACACGGGAAGGAGCGAACGTCCGTCTGATTAAAACGAAGGCTCCAACGAATTGGGTTACGAAGCCCGAGGCTTCGAGGGGACGTGAGGGTACTCTTGGTATCCCTCTGTGAGGCTGCAGATGATCCTCCTGGGCTCACAGAGGTTAAGGTCTGCGGTAGAAGAACCAAGGGTATGCCTTGGTTGCAAAATATGGCAACCTAAATACTAGGATGGACCAGCGTGATTCGGCGAGAAACCGGTAGCCCTATGATAGAAACTCATCGTCTACCATCCATCTTGAGTTAGTCGAGATACGTGAAGCGAAAAGGCGGAGAACTCCAAAAGACCATATACTTGCTATCTAGTTATGGGTGAGGATGGCCATAGGTTAGTGGGGCATATGGGGCCTGCGTATAGTTCTCATTTTTCAAGGTGTGCCTTTCATTAGTTGAGGGAGGGGTCGAGTGGGACCATAGCCACTGGAATAAAAACAGACCTTAGCATCTGCATCGGCAGATATCTGAAAGCTCCCGACCGAGTTCTGTGTTTCTTGATTTGCCCTGCCACAGGACTCGGGCCGCACATTACAGGACATGTGCATCTAGACAAGCGATAACGATTCGCGATACATACGTGGGGAAGTCTAGGAACGTATACCACTCTAGGTAGTGTGTCCGAGACTTGGGGGCATCGTTCGACAAGTAGCATAATCCCTAGTTGGACTATGTGGCATAAACCCTGAATCCGAGAAGCGTTCAGCAGATAGCGTAAACTCTAGTTGAATCTAGAAAGCACTTGATAGAAAACCCTAGATTAGATCTAGGTAATAAATAATAAATGTATGCCTAAAGGCAACGGAAACTACAGGGATTGGGATTACGTTATCGTTACTAGTTGGGACACTAGTTAGGTGGTGCAGAGATATAGAAATCAGTATAACAAGGAAATAGCGAAGTGGCGAAAGTATTAGAGCATATCCAGTTTATCTTATCTTAGCATATCTTGTGATTATCTTGTCTAATCTTGCTGACCCTATCGTCATGGTGTTATCTTGTATTCAGTTAATTCATGTCGTTTTGTTTTTCCATGTTCACATGCTAGAAGTTACTGAACTTACTCAGGCTTTATGTCTGACTCTGTTTTTCTTTCGTCTTCTTTTCTTCCGTCCCCCCCCCCCCAGGTAGTAAAGAAGGGAATAGTATAGCTCAGGTTAAGTTGGATTGTCACTCTTTCCCAGCTTGAAGATTTGTCGAAGTTTTGCTTGGATTCTCTTTTCAGATGCTATGGCTGGCTCTTGCTACATTGGGGAATATAAATGTTGTTTTATGCTTCTTTATTTTGTAAGACAGATGATACTCTGATATTATAAAGAAATCGTTGTACAAACTATTTTATCAATAAAGCAAAGTTTTATTTTCCGCTGTTTTAATTTCTGTCTGTCTTGTAATTTATCTGCATCTTTTACCTTAAAATGCTCCACAGAACTTAGTGCATTCCCTTTGTGAGTGACACTAACGGATGTGGGGTGTTACAATGCTGTTTCTTCAAAGTTAGCCAAATGTTATATTATTAATTCAAATACACAATACTATTGAAATACTCGGTCTTCTTATGATTATAAATTAAGCATCCTTCAAATTTTATATCCATTAAAGAACAAAGTGATTATTGCATTTTAACTTAAAAGGTGTGAATAATGACAAAAATTTACTATAAACTCTAATCTAAGATTCAAAAACAGAAAACAATGGAATATGAAATCATTATTATATTATCAATTTGTTACAGCTATATTATGTTTTTGTTCCATAATTTCATTTGTTCAACATCGCAGTTGCCATTAACAAAACTGATTAGTATTTAAGAAATAACTCAATTCAGTAGAACTTATTTTTGCCAGCAAACCAGCATTTGCACTGTATATGAAACAAAAAATTAATTAAATTTTTTTGTCTAACAAAATATTGGTCTGTGAATTTTTTTGCACTGTATATGTCTGCAAATTGCCAATAAGAGATCCAATCAAAGTTTAAAGTTTATCAAAGGTTTGGGGTATTTAATAACATGTAGATTTCAAATTCTAGCATGTGTTTAACTATTTATCCATGTTTATTTGAATATGTAAGATCTATTTGTATGATCCAATGTTTCTTTATCTAAGACTACCGAACGTTTAGATGAATCCAATATTTCTTTACCTAAGGCTATAGTATGTTTAGATTGTTTTCAACTAAAAAAATGAAAATTGTGGTTTGAAACATATTATAGATAACATATATGGACATTAATGAAGCATACATTGTTTAACAAATTACAAAATTATACAAGATAAACAATGTTAGGATTGTTTAATAACATGTGCAGTCAATGAGTGGACATTTTTGAATATTCTTCTGACCCACAATGGAATAACTGACTGCGACTTTTGTACTTTTTAGTGTGATATCAAACATTCGTATTACGGCAACATTGATTGGTTAAGTTTGCATTATATAGGAATGAATGGGTATATAGGAGATAAACTTTCATAACCAGTATTCTATTTTTATCTGTCCAATGCAGGGACTGTGATAGTTGCTTAACTTCATGTGCATAAACTATTGCAAGTTGAAATTAAGGTACACTTCATTCAAAGAAAAAAAACACTTATCTGTTTTACGCTCTAATACTTATCTTCACAGGTTTATTAAACACTAAGCTACTTCTACCTGTCTTTCAAAGAATATGATTTCTTAATTCTTTATGTGTGTAATCCATGTTACCATACAGAATACTTTTGAGGTAATTTTGAAGAAGTCCTTGTCTAATATTTTCTTTGAGGCAATTTCAAAGAATACTGGTTTATGTATTGTGTTGGGTAAAGCATTTTAATTTGAAATTTTGTTTATGTATTGTGCCCTGAGTTTGGTAACTGTATTCAAGGCTATCAAGTTTCTACTATTGTCTTTCCTATATTGCATTATATGTATTGTGCTTAAGAAATCGACATTTTCTTCCCATTGCCAATGATATCTGCCCATTCTATGACTTAAGAAGAAGCATCTTTGTAGATATGATTTCATTGGCTACTTAAAAAACCTGTTGGATTTTAGTAAAAGTAACATTAGAAGAATTAAAAAAAACAAATTTAATCTCATGATTCAAGCAGCTAAAAGTATTACATTTTATTTGCAGAGTACGGCGGGAACAGTAATGCTTTGTGGTACATGCCAAAATACCTATGTAATAAAAGTAGACTTAATATCAGTCAAGACTACTTAAGCAACAATAAGAGTAATTTTTTTACATAACTTCCCACTTTTTATGATCTTCTCAAATTTCTTCAGTCTTTCAACAAATAGTAATGCTCAGAATTTAATGACATTTTAGATTAGATTTTGATAAATAATATCTTATTCATGGGAGGGTTTTCTTTGATAGCAGTGAAATTATTTACATTAAATCAGGTATTCTATCTGCTCTAATAAGCTAATCTTTTGCTATTAAAATATATAGTTAAATAATTCAATTTATTCGATATAGTTCAGATAGCATTAACAGGAAACATGGATTTAGAATTAGCTAGGAAGATTGTGTATTCCGCATGCGTTTTCTGTTAGACATTCAGTATACTTTAACAATACCCAATTGTGAAACCCTAGATCTGAAATGTAACCATATTGATTTAATCGAGAACAAATCAGAAAATAGATAACTTGATTAGCGGAAGCGTACCTGAATCTGTATTTAATCGGTGCAATACCTGAATCCGTAGTCGGTTGTTAAACAAGAAGATGTAATTTGGTTTGGGCTTCCAAATTGACACAAACCCTAGATTTGAAATCAGCTCTCCGTAGAAGAGGTTAGAGAGTTTCTAAGGCTTGTGTAATTCGGGGACCATAACCCTTTATTTATAAAGTTGGCATTTTGCAATTCGGCCCTTCAACAAATTATAAAATGCCCCAGTATCTACACATTAGGCCCATGATAACTTAAACTTTAAGCCTATTAATTCTAATCGAAAATTAGATCACTTTAATTAGGCTTTACACCAAAATAGCACAACACATTTTATTTTACATATGTGACCCAATTGTCGAAATATTCCAACAATCTCCCCCTGGGCCACATATGAAATAACCTTAAAATGTGTTTAACTTTATGAGCTCCAAAATTTGCTATTTATAACATACGGTGTATTTGAAACAATCTCGTCCATTAATTGCGTTGACAAAGGATCAAAGCGGCATTCGTTCAATTTATCGTAACTAAACCCAACAATGGTCACATATATCAATACAATCAAATGACATAGATCAATCATGGATGCGTAGCATGGAAATTACATGAAATGTGATCTATACATGTCTATTTCCAACTGGTCCTTCTTTAGTGAGATCAAAACGTTTAATATTTAAACAACCTAAGTGCAAAGAAAACTTCATTACTTTATTTCTGATCAGAAAAAGAACTTGATTTACATATATCTGTAACCGAAACATAGAGCAGTGAGTCATACGATAATACCAAATACAAACTCCCCCTGAACCAGAATATCCTTTCATAAAAGTTACACCAATTGAGCTATATGCTCATGAAAGACCTTAGGTGATAGTCTTTTGGTAAGCGGATCCGCCATAATGGAGTTTGTCTAAATATGCTCTATGATTTACAATATATTTTGCACTCTTCCCTTATTGGAAAATAATATATACTTTACTGTCACAATATTACTTGGTCTTTTAATTCTTTATCAATAACTGGAGTCTTGTGACAAAATTTTATTATTATTTTCCATATTTGGATGTCTTATAATTAACCAAAGACGATATTTTCAAAGTGGTGAAAACTATAAGTGCTTAAGTGACACTTTTCCCATATATAGTTTCACCCATAAAATATATTATCATTGCTAGAAGTGGATCTTTTACGGTAATGACATCCAAAATATCTGGATCGTAATTCTTTATGATCTCCAACCGATCCGATCTTTTATCTATGAGCATATGATCTTTTATTTTATTCCTTAAAGATATCTCATAACCATTTTGGCTACTAAATCAGTGATCCACTTTTAATATCAGTAAGGTATCTGTCAAATAAAATAATACACGCATATTCATATGTGTATATACATTAGTATGCATTGGAATTCAAACTGCAAATGCATGAAAAATCTTTTGCATTTCTTTAGTTTCAAGGATGGCAACATTTATCTATTTTGGTAAAAGAAAATCAACTGAATCGCAGTTTACATACCAAATCTTTTAAGCATTTATCTTCCTAATTCTTTTGTAATAATCCAAATATCACCCCATGAAAAATAATGGTGTATTTGAATCCCAAATACAAAAGACTAATCCATAAATGAGTTTCTTAAGTAGTTTCACCAATGTCTCCATTGAGAAACATAACTTTAATCTCCATCAGATAATGCTCAAAAGTATAAACTGTAGTAAGCTCCAATGTGATCGATTCAGAATCGTTTACTATGTCCAAAATGAAACATTCTTAAAAGAAAACAAAATTTCCTTTTAATAATAGCGATTTCAATAAAAGTGCCCTATAAAATTCAATATTACCCACTTGATCCCTTTTTGGCTTTGAATAGTTATTCATAACCAATGATCTTATTACTTAAGTTAGAGGGAAATTTCAAACTTTGTTATCCATATAGATTTATACCATATGTTCATTTCTTAAATCCATATTTTAAATTAGTACCTTACATGGATTGATGTAAGTCCGTAGCATCATCTTTATCAATCCATTATTTATCTTTATGAAGAAATACTACACAATAATCTGAAATAGCATTTCTTCCCATTTACGTGGATTTCCTTAGTGATCTTGCATCTTTGAGGTTGTTGAGTTTGTTTTCTTGAAGCAATATCCTTAGCTTAAAGAAAAAATTATCTTCAACATCGTCTTATTATGGTTCTTAATTTACTTCTTCTTAATAAAAGAAAACAAATCTTAAACTTTAAGTGAAGAAGCAACCGCAGTTGAATCAAAGATAATGATTCTCTTTAAAGACAATGGTATTACTTTATTTCTCCCCCAAAACTCAACATCCTCAAAAAAAAAAAAACTATTGCATTTCCCGCTTTAAAAGTTTTCCTTAGTGTGGGTTCATAAAAAAATTATAAACTTTAAATCGCTTAGAGTATCAATAAAGTATTTTCTATTTTTATGATATCTCAATCTATAACTCCTTAGTAAACTGAAACAAATAATTATATTAATCACCAAAACAAAATTTGAGATATCATTCAACAAGCCATTTAGCATAAGTAGTCATAACTTTTATGTCAGACATCGATAGCTTCATTTACTTAAAATTTTGAATTTATTCAAGCAGTTTGACTTAAATCTCAATAATAACTTTATATATCTGTATATCTCATTAAAGAAACAACTATAAAAAAATATCCGTATGTTATTTCTTTTCTTTGAGATCCTTAACGACTTCTTAATCCTTATTCATACATTTATTTACAATGTATATCAAATGAGTACTTTAATCTTGAAAACTTCAATCTTCCTTCTAATTACCAAAGTGCTGAATTAGCCAAATAAGATGATATCATATTCTTAAAATAATATTAATCTTAAAATGATCATACTGGAGATAGCACCAAAATAACAATAACTTGAGTGGCTTTAACTTTTGAAGTGATATTTTTCCATATACTACTCATTTTTATTTCTTTTACTTCGAATTTATGGAATCAAGCACCAAAAAATATATGCTAATTTCCCCTTATTGTTTTCACAGAATCTTCACATATAGTCCATCCTTGAAAAACTTCTGAAATATTTACTTAATGATCCTTTAACTCTTGCCTTTTAAATTATACCACCTTTCAATATTCTTCATAATATTATAAGAATATCTAACCGTAGTAGGATTGATTGTAACCCTCCTAGTTACAAGAGTTAAATCTACAAAGTTAAGAACAATGACATGCTCTCATACAAATTCTTATATTTATCCCAAAACAAGATGGGAATATTCTTTAAATTGGCAGATAATTCAGTTAAATTAGCTGAAAATGAACAAAAAATAAAATGAAGATTGACCATACATGCTCATAGCCAAATATCAACCATAGTAAATTCAAATCATTGGTAAAACTCTTTTACAAGATATCTAGTACACATTAATATCAAGTCTTTGGACAGTAATATTAACTGTAAGTGGTACTCTTGTTGTAATGATCAAACACTGACAATAAGTTCAAGTCAAATAACAATCTTTCTTTTGGCCGATTAATTATTCACTTGAAAAAAAAACTTTATAATTGTCACGTATTTACCATCACACATATGTAAGCGATTCGGCCAAATATTAGTCTTCCTTTGGGCCGGCTAATACTCGCATGAACAACTACACACAAATATTAAACATTTTCATGAACCACCAAAATATAGAGATCACTTTGGTGACATATTATTTTAAAGTTAATTCACTACTAATGTAAAATATTTACAGCTGTAAAGAGACACCAAAAAAATATTTGAATTTATTTCTTAATAAATATACAATATTTTTGAGTGTTATAAAACACTTCGCTTTAGGTCCGTATAACAACTAAAATATCAAAAATTATAACCGTAGCACGATAGATTTTTAATTATAGTTGTCATAATCTTTTGCTTTAGGTATGTGATTATATTCATGATATTCCCTAAATAAATATGACGATGAAAAACATCATTAATAAATCACATAATATATATCACATATGAACACCACAATTAAGCGATACATAAATGACATAATGGATGTCAGGCTGAATAACATAAAATAACTAAGGAGTTATAATGTATATTTGAACTGTAATATAGCTGTATATAAAATTGTGTCACTTTACCTAATTTATACTCAAAGTTGAATTCTATATAACCGAATCCCATAGAAAACAATGTAGGATAAACATCAAATTCTCATATTATGATGCATAAAAAAAAACTATACTTATTTGCATTAGCTAAAATACAGCAGCTTTTAAATTCAAGTATGCTACTGTTAATGGTAATGCGCACACAATTGGCATTTGGACTGGAGTATATGTTTACCTTAAACCTTATCATCTGTTATTACCAATCATTATGATGGTGAGATGTTTGGATAAACCTATCTTATCACTTTGAACTAAATGACATCCAGTTCATAGGAGGTAACCGCAGGCTAAACTTAGAAAAAAAAACCAATACATAAAATACAACTGCTACGCCTCTTGGCCCATCCATGCATTATAAAAGGCAATCCAAATATATTTTTAAAAAAAAAAAAAAAAAACTCATTGAATGGGCAAAGCTGACGATGAATCTGCGATAAATTGCAGCTGCGTTTGCAACTTTTTTTTTTTTTTTTTTAAATATAATAATAAGTCGAAGGCATTTAAAAAAAAAATTGTTTGCCAATGTAGTATTATTGTCAATTAACAAATCCTTTGACCAGGCACCATGCACCAGACGTTTAAAATGTACAACCAAATATAATTTACTAAATCATACATAACACGGAAACCTATATAGTATGATCTGCACATATAACAAATATCCACAAAAAAGGACACGTAATTCGTAAGTAGCCTAATTATATTAATTAGTAACATACCTAATCTTAATGGACCACTGAAAGCATGCACTGCAGTATATCTAGAGAATTGTTTTATAACATGCACTCCAGCATGGTCCATGCATGTTATGTTGCAAGAAAATGAAACTGCTGAATTAATCACTACTTTAATGTATGTAATGTGACTTCAGACGTTATATATCGTGTTATCCTGACATGCAATGAAGCAAAGGGATTGTATATGACCGAATGGATCGAAATGAGAATTCAAATTCAGATCTAAAAACAAAATCAGTCTTTTTTAAATTTCAGATTAAAAAAAATTAGTTTTTTTTTTTTTCTCAATCAAACCAATTATGGACGGCTCTGATACCACTTGTTAGACTTTCAGTATACTTTAACAATACCCAATTGTGAAACCCTAGATCTGAAATGTAACCATATTGATTTAATCGAGAACAAATCAGAAAATAGATAACTCGATTAGCGGAAGCGTACCTGAATCTGTATTTAATCGGTGCAATACCTGAATCCGTAGTCGGTTGTTAAACAAGAAGATGTAATTTGGTTTGGGCTTCCAAATTGACACAAACCCTAGATTTGAAATCAGCTCTCCGTAGAAGAGGTTAGAGAGTTGCTAAGACTTGTGTAATTCGGGGACCATAACTCTTTATTTTTAAAGTTAGCATTTTGCAATTCGGTCCTTCAACAAATTATAAAATGCCCCGGTATCTAGACATTAGGCCCATGATAACTTAAACTTTAAGCCTATTAATTCTAATCGAAAATTAGATCACTTTAATTAGGCTTTACACCAAAATAGCACAACACATTTTATTTTTACATACGTGACCCAATTGTCGAAATATTCCAACATTTTCTTGTTTACTTATCATATTTTGTATTATTCCACTAAAACTATTTTGTTGTTTTGTTCATAAAAGCATTATTAATGTGTAAGACGGAAAGAATAAATAGATGTTTAATGCTTGATGTGCTACAGGTTTAAGTTGTATATTTAGAAGTGTTGACGTCAAATGAAATACTTCAAAACAGCAGTAAAACGCTTTTTATCATTTAAGTTCAAAGAAAAACGAGGCACAAGTACAAAATGTAAACAAAAATTAACTCTAAGGAAACACGTTTTCTTTTAATATGGAATTCACATACATATACTGCATGGTTATAAATGTGATTTAACTAAAAATCTGAATGCTGAGATAGTGCAATGAAATTCCATCTTGGAACAGGAGATTAATGAAAAAGTTTACATGAAATAAAATTTATTTCGACTTACCAGATATGTATAATTTATTGTATTGTATAGTTTCAAAACAAAGCTTACATATAAAAATGGTATTTGTCATCCGTTCTTTTTGTCTTCAAAGCTAAGCATATTTATTAAAGTCACCTGATAGCATCCGAGCTTTATGTATTTTCTCTGAGTCATGGCCTAAGTGTCTTCTTTTCTTCATTCAAGTTGCTTTCATATAAAATAGTAGTAATAAATAGACGAAACCTCCATAGTTAGTAGAATACAGGTAGTAATAAATAGACGAAACCTCCTAGCATATCAATATTGCATGAAGTCAATCAATGAACTGTTATTTCTATTTAAAAGATGTGAGCTAGAAGTGACGTTAAATTTATAGATGATCAAAGCTGGTGATATATTAATTCCCATTGAAAAACAAAGTTTGAAGTGTTTAACAAAAAACTGTAATTAGTATTTATATTATTAAAAGAGAAAGTTTAAATTCCTGAAGAAGTGACATTGATTCACATATTAGAAGAAAAAAAAATTAATTGGTAACTAACACCAATTGTGTTTACTTATAGATAAAAACAGGAAACTTAATTTCATGTAAAAGTTAGAAAATCAGTAAATGTTTCTGATGATACCAATTCATGCACTAATTTGAAGATATCGAATATTCATTCAGTTCGCCAAGCAAAATTATGAAAATGAAATGGTTCCTTATTGCTATTCCATGATTCCAAATTGAACCATGTATCAGCCAATGAGGATTCAATCTTAATTCAGATAATTTCCTGCAAGAATACATGCAGACATCAGAATAATAGAAATGAAGTGCTTTTATGTTAAATTGTGAGTCCTTAGTTTAATAAATAACAGGTTCAGTGTGCAAAACATAGCACTCGTCTGAATCCCAATTTAGGGTGCTGCAATGGAATAAAGCCTGAATAACATGAGAAATAAACGTAGTAACAGCAAACAAGCAAATAATTTTGATATTTTTGGGTAATGATTAACATTTAAAGGAAGCCCGGTATCTTTATAGATCGTAACTGGATGCCTTTACTTGGTTGTGCAAGAAGCATGAACAAACTTGTTTTGGTTAGCTTCTTATGGTTCTTAAGTATAGCGACAAACATTATTTGATGCTCAGGTCCTTTGCAGTCAAACCCGTTGTACAAACTGGGAAAAAAAGTCCACTCAAGGAACAAATTTCGCCTTACTGTGTATCCTGGAAATGATCATTCTTTGGTTTTATCCATGCTCGTTACATTCGTTGATCAAACCAGTATATCATCACAATAAGTATGCATCTTATAAGAAAAAATCTGTCTAGATTTAGTGATATTTCCTGTTTTAATTGTAGTTGCATATAGCTTAACAATCCTACTGGTGTATATGACATGAAGTACAATCTTACATTCCATTGTCAAAATGATAACTACATTGGTGATCCCTTGTAGTTGTAGCTTAAACTTTTGTATACGTATGGATATGCATATATGCTCTTTTATAATGAAAAATTCATATTACTTGATGAGATATGAACATCTCATATGCATGAGATTGTTATTTGGTGTGTTGATAATCTATCTATAGAGTAATGCAAATGGTGCGTTTCCAGTCTTTCAGGTGTTAGAACAAGTCAATATATCATAGCACAGATTATCATAAATACATCAATAACTGGATTTGGTAACCAATAAATTGCTGCTTAAATGAATTTTTTTTCATGTGTAGCCGCTAAACCAATTAAAAAAGTTATTGTGCAAAAATTAAACGATGAAATAAAAAATGAGTGGTAAAACATTATAATATGCAAACATATATAATGATGATGATGATGATAATAAAAACAATTTTTGCTTATCCATGTCTACTTCTTTTTTTTTTTTTTTTTTTTTTTTTTTTGCTAGAGATTTTTCAACCTATTATTTTGCACGAGCATATTGTTGGCGTGTTGCATAAAAGACAATTATTGGCGTATTGCATCCTAGTTTGTTGAGATTTAATGTACTTGCATCGTCACATCGCATGATTGTATATATTGTATTGCACTGGAGCTATCATAATCATGCCTACATGCATGGATATATACTGAACATATTTAGTAAATTGACATAAGCATATATTCCTAGGCCATTTAGCAAATTATCACGGGACTGCATTTTTCCCCCTTCTTCGTAATTTGAACTTTGGGTATGAGTAACCTTCATAGAAAACTAATTTTTTCACCATAGAAATTTCTCATGTGTTAGGCACTTTAGTTTGCGATGTATACACTTTTATCATTTTAAGGGTTATAATATGTGGTAATACTGATGGAGTCCCTTTCGCAAATTGTGTCAATTCAGTGGATGTTCAAATATTTCAGTCTTCGATTCAACATCTATCTAAAAATATTATAACTATAGTCTTTCATTCCTTCACTTTTTTCCCTTTTCTTGATAAACCATGCCAAAATTTTAACTGACACCATGGAAGTTATACGTACACCGAGGGAACTATTTTGTATTTTAAATTTAAGTGCATTTTTAATAGAGTTTTCATGTCAGCTGCATTATATTGCCAATATCTGAAAACCTAATGCCTACCCATTTTTATTTTCAGACCTTGAATTTGGAAGGTAGAAAATCAGTTTCTGCTGTAAAGAGAAGGGATCTTTGGGAAATACAAACGAGGATTCAAAATTTCCTTATGAAGAAGAGCCGAACATATGGAAATAGTCGATCTAAATTAACTTCATTGAATGAAGAAATATGTTATCTGGTCCGAAAAATAATGGAGGATGAAGAAGCATTACACATATTGCTACATCAATGTGCTTTACTATGAGAAATGAGCAGGAAGGTTGCTGAAAATGTTGAACTGTTAAAAGAAATCCATTCCAGTATACTACAAAGCAAAGGTGTGTTTAGTGAACAAACGAGATATGCGTCTAAGCTTTATACATTGCTTTATGGTAAAATTTAGTTTTATTGTTTTTTTGTTAAACCGGGCTTTTGATTAAAAAAATTGCTTTGAATTTCATGTTTCTATTGAAGTTTAGGATGTCCATACCATTCAATCACGAGAAGCATAATGTATGCATTATTCTACTGAGACGCTGTTGCATGTACTTCCATTTTATATAAATTTTGTTCTTAAGGACATTGCACAAATATTTTAAATTTTGTTTTTTTGTATAACATTTACTTTCATCTGTTAGCATGTCGTTTGTACTGACCTGAGCTCCAGGTTGACTTTTAGGAACCAACTTCTTTGAGCATCACGTTTGAGTAGTTTTAATATAATATGGAAACTCATATCATGGAGAAGCTTTTTACAGAATGGGACTCTTGTTTCATATCAAATTAACAAATATTTTCTATATTTCCTTTTTTTTAGTTGAAGTCATTTAATTACATTTTCATATAAGTTGTTTTTTTCTAATGCACTTAGGCACATTTTTCTTTACTTATGGTATCCCTTTACTAAAGTTTTATATTCACAGAATATTTGACAGAATTAGTGCTAAGTAATATATATAATGTTTTTGGAAGCATTAAATTCAACTCACCAATTGTTTGTTTTACCTTACTATTCACAGTGAAAATTCGATGGTTTAGTTATCATCCTCCTCTACTCAATACATTTAGGATGTGCATATGGCGCAAAATTTATTTCAACTGCATTACGAATATACAATAATACGTTGGTACTGTACAACATATTAACATTTTGTAGATAATCCAATCAAATATCCAGTTGCCTAACACAAACTTTGCTTTGCAAGTCCGTCATCTGATGTAAGGGTCGGTTGTGGATGGGTTGTGGTCTATTTGTTGAATACTGAAGTTATACGTAATATGTATGAACTTTGAATTTAGACGTAATATTCAGTTAATTTGTATCATGCACTATATAATTAGGTTTGAAGTAAGCCTAAATATTCAGTTAATTTGTGATGTAAACAATACTTGTACAACTTATTACTGTTTAAGGTTAAGTACATGTGTTTGCGGAATAGGCTTGAGAAAAGGAATTCATAATGTAGCAATGTGATGCTGGGGAGTTTCTTCAATTGAATTTAGCCACGGTCCAAAACCGTGGTAAAATTATATATAAAAAAATTACAGTTTATGTTCCACATCATCATTATTACAACTTTTGAAAACTGTCTCTAAAGCAAATAAGGAAGGTACACTACTAATGCCAAAAGTAGTGACCAGCTGCGACACAGGGAGAATATGTAACACCCCGTAATTCTGTAAAATTAAGCTTCACAAATTAAAGTATAGTTAATTTTTAGAAGAAGAATTAAGGGAAACGGGTTACGCCATTGCATTCGTCTCGGAATTCTGCTTGAGATATAGAGTCCGAGTTTGCGTAAATCAGACTCCGTATGACGAAGTTATGGCCTTAAGTAGTTTCAGAAATTCAAAATAAATAAAACAGATTCGAAATTCAAATTCAGAACACACACCCGGGCTGGGCGGGAAATTTCCTGCTCAGGACCGAGGTCGACCAGGGGATCGACCCGGGTACCCAGGTCGACCAGGGGGTCGACCTACCCTGGGTCGGCCTGGTCAGGACTTAGACGATTTTCTGCGAGTGTTGAGTCATTAGGACTTGTATGGCACCTCCTGGTTGGCTCCTCTTGATAAGAATGGTCTTGATTAACCCTAAGATGATCTAACAGCTCTTATTAACTTGAAATCCTATAAAAGGACCCCTAATCCTCAACCCTAAATCACACTAATTCATTCCAAGAGTCGTCATACCTCCATACTCAACCTAGGATAGCCAGCATTCTCTTTCAACTAAAAAGAAAACTAGAAAGCTACGAAGTGAATCAAATCTAAATTAAAAGAACGACTAATCTACATCAAAGGAAAGCTATTCAGCTTCAGAAAACAGATTTCAGAAAAACAAGACTTGCCTATATTTTGTAAGTACAGTTATATTTCCGATTTAAACATTAATTGGAAGTCATGCCTTGTAAGAAACTGATATTAGAACGGTGCCTATTAGTTTATCTATGTGGATTCATGTTTATTCATGTTATTTTCCTATGTTATATTCTTGTGTTGAAACTACTAGATGATACTTATATATATGAAATTATCATGTTTTGTAATTTCCCTATGTCATATTTTTGTGATGAAACTAATTGGGATTGATGTTCTCATGTAGTATGTTTGTGGTTTTTATATGTTTACATGAAGCCATCATGTTTGTTGATTTTCCTAAGTTATGCCATATGCAAGTTCATGAGGCTAAGCTATGTTCACATAATCCTATATGTCTAAATTCACATGTCTTTATGATTAGATCTATATATGTTAATTTAAACATGTTTATAGGTTAGATCCAAGTTAGATTTATATATGTTAAATTAATGTAAGTTACATATTTTTATGTTAGATCCAATTTAGATCTACATATATTCATGGGTATGCAATCTAGATCTGTATATGTTCATGGGTATGTAATTTGGATCTATGCTAGTTCTCGCAATGGTGATTAGTAGATCTAATTTATTCACACTTACATGCCACGTCAAGTTTATACATATATTTATATGTCAAGATTATATTTATATTGTATGCAAGTTGTATGACATGATTCCACAAAATTTATAAGAACCTATCATGTTGTGAATTAATCTATCATGGTTAGAAACTGGGTGATTCCCTTATGCTATGTTGCACACAAGTTGTTAGGCTAAACAATGTTCGTACAACCTTATATATTTAGATCTACAACCTTACATGTTTAGATCTATGTTAAGTAGATCCAATCCCATGCAAGTTCACCCTTACATGCCCAAGTCTAGTTTGTGTAGATCTATGTAAAGTTCACATGCTTATGATTCATGCAAGTTGATTATCATATGCCAAATTTATATGTCGCATTTTTTTTATGCTGTTGAAATATTACATGCTCTATGCTTTTCCCATTTTTATGAGTTAGGCTAAATATCGAGCCTAACACTATATGTAATTTTGTGAACGTACAACGGGGGTAACGTTGGGAAAACATGAAATTAAACGTATTTGGCATGTTGTCAAATAAGCATGTAAATGAATAGTGGCATGAAAATGGTATAATTTATATACCAAAAATTATGTATATTATTCAGAAGGAAAATGGGCCATAATTTACATATAAACATGAAAAGTAAAAATATGTAAATTTAGTAAAAGACAAATATGGCTGACCCGAGGTTAGATTGAGTTGTGGTGTAAGACTGGCCGGACCTGGCCGGCACATCCAGCAACCACAACAATACCTATCTAATGTGAGAGGTTAGCCATTAAGCCCGATAAACCCGAGGTTAGATTGAGTTGTGGTGTAAGACTGCCCAGACCCGCCCGGCACATCCAGTGACTACAACAATACCTATCTAATGTGAGAGGTTGGTGCTTTAATAAATAAATTAAAGCTAAGGAACAACTAAGCAAGAATGGGAGGGTTAAGTCCATAGGAACACTTAACCAATATAACATGAATGACCAGGGTTAAGTTAATAAGAAACACTTAACCAATATATAACATGACGTGTGGTAGGGTTAAGTAACATAAGAGGATATACTTAACCAATATATATATATATATATATATATATATATATATAATGATGTATGGGAAGGGTTAAGTTAACACGAGAGGGCAACACTTAACCCATATAACATGATTTGTGAAAGGGTTAAGTTAACACAAGAAGGTAACACGACTAGTAGGTGGGTTAAGTTAACTTGAATTGATTGATGACACTTAACCAATACAACAACATCAAAGCAAGGAAAAATGGGGAAGTTATGACTTAAGATATAACGTAAGGCAGGAAATGTGGGGAAACACCCGTGCACCATCACTTGATAAAAGAGAACTTAAGTCATGTTTGAATTCAATGATAAACCTTAGTTGATGGGAACTAAGTAACAAACCTTAGTTAAGAGAACTAAGTGAATAACGAGAAAGAGAACTAAGTAGTAAACCTTAGTTAAGCGGACTAAGTTGTAAACTTTAGTTAAGAAAAGAACGATTCAGGAAACTAAGTAGTAAACCTTAGTTAAGAGAACTAAGTAGTAAACCTTAGTCAAGAAAACCAAGTAGAATACGAGGAGGAGCGAACATCCATCTGATCATGAAGAAGGCTCCAACGAACTGGGTTACGAAGCATGCGGCTTCGAGGGGACGCAAGGGTACTCTTGGTATCCCTCTGTAAGGCTGCAGATGATCCTCCTGGGCTCACAGAGGTTAAGGTCTGCATTAGAAGAGCCAAGGGTATGCCTTGGTTGCAATAATAAGGCAACCTAAAGACTAGGATGGACCAGCGTGATTCGGCGAGACCAGTTTTTGCCCTGTGATAGCAACTCGTCGTCTACCTACCATCTTGAGTCAATCAAGTACGTAAAGCGTAAAGGCGGAGAACTCTAACAGACCATATACTTGCTATCTAGTTATGGGTGAGGTTTGGCCAATAGGTTTTTGGGGGCATAGAGGGCCTGCATATAGTTCTCATTCTTGTTTTTCTTGGGTGCCTTTCATTTGTTATTTGAGGGAGGGGTCTAGTGGGACCATAGCCACTGTAAAAGAAGACCTTAGCATCTGCAATCGGCAGATATCTGAAAGCTCCCGAACGAGTTCCGTGTTTCTTGATTAGCCCTGCCACGGGACTCGGGTCGCACATATAGAGGACATGTGCATCTAGACATCGATAACGATTCACGACACATACATGGGGAAAGTCTAGGAACATATACCGCTCTGGGTAGTGTGTCCTAGACTAGGGGGCATCGTTCGATAGATAGCATAATCCCTAGTTGGACCTAGGTCGCTTAAACCCTGAATCCGAGAAGCGTTCAATAGGTAGCATAAACTCCAGTGGCCCTGGGTAGCGTAAACCCTGGTTGAATCTAGGAAGCGTTCGATAAGTAAACCCTAGTTGGATCTAGGTAACACTCGATGGATAAGGGACTGCATACACAATAAAAAGGGGATCATTTTATCATGAACACACGATGCTAGTTGAAACAGTCCTTAGTGGGTGTAGAGAAATAGAAGTGGGTGCGATAGCCAATTCCGTTAATCTTACCTTGTATTGTTTTAGGATTATCTTATCACTATGGTATGGTTCTAAGTTCAGTTTGTTCATGTCATAGTCCTTTTCTTGTTTACATGCTGAAGTATAACTGGACTTACCAGACTTATGTCTGACCTAGTTTTTTTTCGTCTCTTTTCTTCCATTCCCCCCCCCCCCAGGTAGCCAGGGAGGGAATAGCGCAGCTCATTTTGGACCGTTACTCTTTCCAAGCTTGAAGATTCTTTGACGCATTGCTTTGAACTCCATTTTCTACTGTTATGGCTGGCTCATGCTTTATTGGGGAATATCATTGTCAGTTTATGCTTCTTTATTTTAAACAAGACAGATGCTTTGTTGTAGTAAGTATTGGTGTTGTAAAACAATCTTTGTAAAAGCTGTTTTTAATCAATAAAGGTTCTTTATTTTCCGCTGCTTTATTTGTCTGTCTTGTAATTTTTCTGCAACTAGCACCAAAAATGCTCCACCGAAGTTAAGGTATTCCCTTTGTGAGTGACCTTAACGGAGGTGGGGTGTTACAGAATATATAGGAATAATACGTGTAAGCCTCCTGCTCGTCTCCGGACAGCAACTCGTGCACAACCAGCTAACCTGTCACTAGTCTTCCCATTTAAGAGCACCCAGAGTAATAAGAAGAGACATAAAACTTTGGGTCAGACAAAAGTCTGGAATGAGTGATAAGCAGCAAAAACAGAACAGTAACAGGTATACTAAACCATACCTGAACCTGGACCTGTAACCAAAGAGTCAGCATAACAAGATGTACAATACTCTAAGGTAACACTAACATAAGGTGTCAAGATACGAGGGAGGGGTGTGCATGTCATAGTGATGTCAAGCAATCAATCATAGCAACCATCCTCACATTTCTCACTCAGTGTGTAAAGCATACGATGTCTACCACTTTGATCACCCAATTCTTTGTTACGATCACTCTGCCCCATGGAGTCATGACGGCTCTACTGCACTGATCCGTAACCACTAATACTTTGTTATGTCCACTCTGCCCCATGGAGTCATGACAACTCCTGTAACACCCCATGTCCATTAATGTCACTCACAAAAGGGAATGCATTAACTTCTATGGAGCGTTTTAAGTGAATATAGAACAGAAAATCACAATAAGACAGATATGAAATAGTACTTGAAAATTTAAAACTTTATTTATTGCAACGGAAGGTAAATATGTTTGGTTACATCACCAAAACCCAAAGACTAAAGTCAAGTACATAAATACATCTTGACAAAATCAGAGTACATAATATAAAAAGCATAATCCCATAAATAGCCATAAAAAAGATAGGTTGAGCTTTACTTCAGCAATCCAAATCCAAGTGCTCCCAAAGAGATCCAAATCAAGCTTCCCACCCTAAGAACCTGGGGGGGGGGGGGGGGAAGGAAGAAAAGAGGTCGAAACAAAGGGGGTCAGACATAAAGTCTGGCAAGTCCGATAACTCCAACAATATAATTATCAAAGTAACTAGGATAAGACATAAGCTTGGTAAATAAGGAAATGACTGTGGACTAATGGCAAGACCAAGCAACCAAAAATAATAGGATGAGCAAAGATAACGTTAAAGGCGCTTCCTAATCAATATAGGGTAATTACTATACTCTACCGTACTGTACTGTACTGTACTAATACTAACTGCACCCATACTAGTCACTCTAGAAACTTGATCCCTCTTGACTAAATAGAATGATGATAGCTTCGTGTACTACTAGATGTACCCACTATCCCCACTAGATGTACCCCTTCAATGGTAATTCCATGTAATCCTAGCTGACATCATAGGTGCCGCCTGCTCCTATCTCCACTAGGTGTACCCCTTTAATGATTAATTAATAATGGTAGCTTCGTGTACCCCTAGCTGACTACATAGGTGTCGTCTGCTCCTATCTCCACTAGATGTACCCACTACCCTGCCCCATTCGATCGACTCCCTAACTCGTAGATACCCGTGCTGGTCCCACAGTGGGGTGTATCACTCCCCTAAAGTGGCAACCCAATACAACTTAAGGATGCACGGCTTATACCTACACGATGCAACAACGTCTTACCTACCAGCCTGGGCCCACGCACGCACATGACCCCGTTGTACTTGCGTTGCCACCGCTAACCCATTTTGGCCTCTAACAATCAGGCCCAGTAGGCGTGTCCTGTCCTCGACTTGGGTCGAGCTCACAAAGATACTTAATGGGCTACTGGACTGAAAAGGGCCCCCACCAAGCTTCCCGCCTAGGCTTGGTCCCCTCTAATACATCCCACTTAACCCCATGTCCACTTACATGTATAAATTTGGTTAAGTGTTTTCTAATTTAACCTAGTCTCACCCTTTTGTTTAATTAACAGGTTGTATTGGTTAAGTCTGTGGGCTTATATACACAAATATTACCCACCTACCCAAGATTTACTTAACCCTCTCACTGGTTCAGACATATTAATTTACGGTTAAGTTTGTGGGCCTATATGTACTAATATTACCCACCTACCCAAGATTTACTTAACCCACTCATTCCGTATAACCCAGTTTACTTAACCCCCAACTTAAACTTAAGTTCTTACAATCCCTAGGGATCAGATTTGGTTAAGTAGTCCATTTCATTTACCATGTCCATTTTTAATTAATTAATCAATTAATTAAAACCTTTCCCTTCATAGGTGTCAATACCTATTTTATCCAATAATTTGAATTACATGTCATAATTGTTTCTATTCAAATTACTCCATTTTTCTAATCGTATTTCTCATGACATCCTCATGTCACCCACATGTCACCCACTAGATTCCTCATGCCACCCAAGGCACCCACTTAACCCCCTCATGTCCCACTACATATTTACTTTGGTTAAGTGTTTCTTAATTTATTACTATCGTAACCCCTGTAGGACCTCTCACATTAGACTGACATTTGTGGCTGCTGGATTTGTCGGGCGGGTCCGGGCAGTCTTACACCACAAACGAGCCTAACCTCGTGTCCATACAATTGTTACGCATTTAGTTTGGGCCTTTGACCTCTCACATTGGGCTACCATTTGTGGCTGCTGGATTTGCCGGGTGGGTCTGGGCAGTCTTACACCACAAATGAGTCCAACCTCGTGTCTTAGGCAATTAATTATACATAATTAATTTCCCCTAATATTTGAATTACTTTCCCTATTCAAATTACAAATCATTTCCATATTTATTTATTTATAAATATGTCACCTTAATTATGTCCACTATTTATGGTACATAAATTGTACCAGTTTACATCTCAAATTAATTTCATGCCTTTTTAGGCATTTGTGCCAATTCCCAATATTTAATATCCCTATTCAAATTCAAATTAATCTATGTCCATAATTAAACTATGTCCATTACTACACATTAATTTTCCAATTAATGCCTTCATTAAAATTTTCGCCTTTTAAGGCAATTCACCTTAATTAATATCTCAAATTCGTTATATGCCTCATTTACATGCCAATTCACATTTATTAACATAATCAATATTTTCATCCCATATTTGGATTAATTATTCCTAATCAAATATGTTAATAAAATTCCAATTATCTTTATGACCATAATTCACATTAATTATGTCCATATATCACTTTGCCAACTAATATCTCAATTTACATATACGCCTCTTTTAAGGCTATTACATGCCAATTCACATTTATTAACATAATCAATATTTTTCCCATAACCCCCGCGACGTCCGTTCGCATAGAATATATGATAGACTAAGAAATGGTCTAACACATGAAAAAGGAAAAAAACACCACATATTCACATAACATACAAAATAGGCCTAACTTGCATATGAGAATTTACCATATAACTTGCATAAAATCATAGATCTAAACATAGGCCTAAAAGGTATGAACCTGCATGTTATGAATAAGATTTTCATCACAAAATTTACATAGGCAATAACCACAAACTTGCATAACATGATTCATATTCCAAACTCATATTTTTATATAAACTTGCATATGTGATTTATGCAACATAACAATGGTGTAAATTTACCTCTAAACATATAAACTAGCATGTAAAGATTTAGCATATAACTCATACATGTCATAGCCTAACTTTTGATCTAAAATAGATGTCATAATCTTTACTAACTTGCATGTGATTTATGTCTAAATCAACATCTAAACTTGCATACATACATATGATCTATCATATGAATCAACATAACCAAACTAGCATTTAAACAACATGATGATTTGATTATACATAAGCCAATCATAGAATTACGACATAGATCATAACTTTACAACATGTATGATAACATCACAATTTAACAACATAATCATATCATACGGTCAATAATTCACATCATATCCATATAATCCACAATTATATCTAATCTTACTTAATTTAATAATTATCTTGATTAGAGAAATCGAACTTGCCTTTCGTGGTTAAAGAATTATGAACAATTGATCAAACTTGATGCAGAATTGTTGTAGCGACGTTAGTTGATTCGTTGTTGAAGCTCTAAGCTTGAATTAGGTTGAATTGATTAGCTATCTTCCTCTTTAGTTGGCGGCGGCTACACTGAGTTCCATGGCGACGGCATAACAGCTTTAGTTTCAATTTTAATTAGGTTTAGGGTTAGCATTAGGATGTATTTATAGGTGTAGGAAGTTATTTAGGACCATTAGATTAACCCTGAACCATGAGAACCAACCAAATGCAAAATCTGCATTTGAGCGAATCGGCCCACGGGTTGACAGCCAAACACCCTGGATTAACCCCTAGTCGACCCAGCGAGGCTTGGGTCGACCTCAAAAATGGGCCGGTTCGGTCATTCCCCCCTCCCAATTCGCTGTTTTGAACTTTTTCGCATATTTATTTATTTAATTTTTAATTTTTATATATATATATCAATATATATATATTTCTCTGTGCAACCCATTTCACTTAATTCTTTTCTAAAAATTAAGTATACTTTAATTTGTGAATTTTAATGTTATAAAATTACCGGGTGTTACATTCTCCCCTCCTTAAAGGATTTCGTCCCCGAAATCTCCAAGTCAAGAAGAATGTATATCCTACCATCTAATCGTCCATCTACTCAACCATCAAACACCAGCATCCATTATCCTTAAAAGACTTCTAATGCTTTAATGTTTATATGCACAGTGTGTGTATATGTCCATATCTAATGCAAAATTAGGCGGTCTACTGATTCAGTCGACCTCCTTAGTGCAATTCATGATAGTGCCATGCGTCCAATATGTATGCAAAAGATTCCTAACAATACATATGAATTCTATATGCGTGCACAACCATCCACCCGAATGCAGCAACCATATGATAATACAACCATTATACATCCATTTTACTAAATACATCCATATATATGCAATATGCAATATGAAGTGACTGAGCCGATCTGGTGCCTAATAGTGTGTGTATATGCATCCACGAGCAACCACTAGCGAACACTTGCATCCACTTTGCATCCATCATACATAACATGTCTCAAACACATGTTTCAACCATAGGATTTCCCTAACTGAAGGTCAAAGATACTAGCGAGAGGACATAGTAAAGATAAGATAAGCACAAGCTAAGCGATAAAGGAGAAATTAAAAGACATACCCTCGAAAAGAAAAGGGTACAATGAACGTATCTTCTCTTCCGTCTCTCAAGTAGCGTTACTCTCATCGTCTCCCCATTGTACTTTGACTAGTCTGACCTCTCGATTTCTCAACTTCTTGATCTCCGACCCAAGAATGCATGTAGGAGCTCGTCAAATCGTCGCATCACGCTCTATTTCCACCTCTCTAAGCAAGCTCGGCTCCACTACCTCCACGGTCTCGTGTAAGCACTTCCTCAAATGTGATACATGGAATACGTCGTGTACACTACTAAGTCTCTCAGACAACTCCTCTTATCCGCATAAGATTTCTGCCTATCTTGCGCTGCCTTCATCCTTCTTCGAATCAAATCAATCTTCTCTGAAATCTCTCTAATCATATCGGGTCCAAGTAAGATCTTATCCGTAGATTCCCACCAACGTGTAGGTGAACGACAAGGTCGTCCATAAAGAGCTTTGAAAGGTGCCATGCCAATGCTAGACTGAAAGCTATTATTATATGCGAACTCCACCAATGGAAGATGCTCTTCCCATGTACCCCCAAAGTCTAGGATACATAGCCTCAAAAGGTCCTCTAGAATACGATTCACCCTCTCGGTTTGGTCGTCTTTCCGAGGATGATATGCGGTGCTCAAACATAACTGAGTCCCTACCGCTTCTTGTAAGCTCCTCCAAAATTCACTAGTGAAGATAGGATCGCGGTCGCTTACTATGCTAGAAGGAACACTATGCAAACGAACTATCTCTCGGACGTATACATAAGCTAACCATGGAGCAGTCCTCTTACTCTTCACGGGAATAAAATGGGCGCTCTTAGTAAGTCTATCTACTATAATCCAAATCCCCGTATTATCCTTCCTCGATCTTGGTAATCCATCAACAAAATCTATCGAGATACTATCCATGTGAACTCATCGCAACTATCCATCTCCCATGCAAGCCGTCCTATTCGAACTCGATATCCCCCAAGCACAAGCCCCAAAGGCCTAAACCAATATCAGACAAGCACCCAAGGAATACCTCCTCCGATTTCAGACAGTCTACGTGAGATGATACTAGCAAAACAAATAATTGGGCACTTAACCGACTCTGGCTGTCCTCGCCAGTCTTGCTTCAAAACCATCACTAATCACCTAACTGACTTTGCATTATCCCCTAGGCACACACGAATACCCCGTGCCTCTAGGTAAACCCCGCACTTCATCGAAGACGTCACTATACTCACGGACCACACGAAAAGATTCCAAATCACCGTTGGATACGTCAAGAGATTCGAGACAGCTAAACGTCAATGAACCCCTAGGGTCACAAGAAATATGAGGGTATTTCCATAATGAATCAATAGTCTAACTACCCTCCTTTCACTATCTAGGAAGGCACCCCGCCTGGGTAGCCAATCCACCCCTAGAATCAAACTATAGCCCGTGAAACCAAGGACGAAGGCGTTGCATTCAAATCCAACATCCAAGATAGACACTCTCAAATCCCGACAAACCATTGAAGGATGAGCCGAACCACCAAAAATATTTGAGACTAGGATGGGATCCTTAACTAGACTAGTATTTAGGTGCAGTGTTTTCAACTAACGAAGCAGATACTAATGAGTATGAAGCGCCAGAATCAAACAAAGTTCGAACAGGATGATAAAGGAAACCAAATTTCTACCTGGACGGTCCTACCCCTATCAGGTATACCAGCCGTGAGGGAATATAACTACCCTCCAGAAGATCCTGTACTTTGCCCTTGCCTCTTTGGACAATCCTAATAAGGTGTCCTATTTCTCCAAAAGGATAACTACTAGCCTTCTTGATCACATTCCCCATTCGTGACCTTCCACCAAGATGAGGTTTCGTCCTTCATTAACCAACAGCTATTTGAACCTTCCACCCTTCGTCTACCTTAAAGGTATCAACAAGCCCTCCACTTCCTTGAACTAACTTCTAGCCCGTCAAACGTCTAAGTCCCTTGATGTGGTTTTTCGTCCTTCGTATGGAAGTCCCTATTTATCTTAGAAAAAGCATCTATACGCGGAGGGGAAATCCAAAAAAGAGAAAGAGGAAGAGATTCAAAACGGAGACTCGAAGGAAGGATATATGGCTCTTGGGGATTATGTTTTTTAAAACAAACCTTTCTTTCAAAAATACTCTTCTACAAACATATTTTTGAAAGTATTCTTTATAAAAATGCTTTTGAAAAATAGTTTCTCGAAATATCTTATCTGTTCTGGTAACCTTCAGCTCTGATACCACGTGTAACACCCCATGTCCATTAATGTCACTCACAAAAGGGAATGCATTAACTTCTATGGAGCGTTTTAAGTGAATATAGAACAGAAAATCACAACAAGACAGATATGAAATAGTACTTGAAAATTTAAAACTTTATTTATTGCAACGGAAGGTAAATATGTTTGGTTACATCACCAAAACCCAAAGACTAAAGTCAAGTACATAATATCCATCTTGACAAAATCAGAGTACATAATATATAAAGCATAATCCCATAAATAGCCATAAAAGAGAAAGGTTGAGCTTTTCTTCAGCAATCCAAATCCAAGTGCTCCCAAAGAGATCCAAATCAAGCTTCCCACCCTAAGAACCTGGGGGGAGGGGGGGCGAAGGAAGAAAAGAGGTGGAAACAAAGGGGGTCAGACATAAAGTCTAGCAAGTCCGATAACTCCAACAATATAATTATCAAAGTAACTAGGATAAGACATAAGCTTGGTAAATAAGGAAATGACTGCGAATTAATGGCAAGACCAAGCAACCAAAAATAATAGGATGAGCAAAGATAACGTTAAAGGCGCTTCCTAATCAATATAGGGTAATTACTATACTCTACCGTACTATACTCTACCGTACTGTATTGTACCGTACTGTACTGTACTAAAACTAACTGCACCCATACTAGTCACTCTAGAAACTTGATCCCTCTGGACTAAATAGAATGATGATAGCTTCGTGTACTACTAGATGTACCCACTATCCCCACTAGATGTACCCCTTCAATGGTAATTCCATGTACTCCTAACTAACGTCATAGGTGCCGCCTGCTCCTATCTCCATTAGGTGTACGCCTTTAATGATTAATTAATAATGGTAGCTTCGTGTACCCCTAGCTGACTACATAGGTGTCGTCTGCTCCTATCTCCACTAGATGTACCCACTACCCTGCCCCATTCGATCAACTCCCTAACTCATAGATACCCGTGTTGGTCCCATAGTGGGGTGTATCACTCCCCTAAAGTGGCAACCCAATACAACTTAAGGATGCACGGCTTATACCTACACGATGCAACAACGTCTTACCTACCAGCCCGGGCCCACGCACGCACATGACCCCGTTGGACTTGCGTTGCCACAGCTAACCCATTTTGGCCTCTAACAATCAGGCCCAGTAGGCGTGTCCCGTCCTCGACTTGGGTCGAGCTCACAAAGATACTTAATGGGCTACTGGACTGAAAAGGGGCCCCACCAAGCTTCCCACCTAGGCTTGGTCCCCTCTAATACATCCCACTTAACCCCATGTCCACTTACATGTATAAATTTGGTTAAGTGTTTTCTAATTTAACCTAGTCTCACCCTTTTGTTTAATTAACAGGTTGTATTGGTTAAGTCTGTGGGCCTATATACACAAAAATTACCCACCTACCCAAGATTTACTTAACCCTCTCACTGGTTCAGACATATTAATTTACGGTTAAGTTTGTGGGCCTATATGTACTAATATTACCCACCTACCCAAGATTTACTTAACCCACTCATTCCGTATAACCCAGTTTACTTAACCCCCAACTTAAACTTAAGTTCTTACAATCCCTAGGGATCAGATTTGGTTAAGTAGTCCATTTCATTTACCATGTCCATTTTTAATTAATTAATCAATTAATTAAAACCTTTCCCTTCATAGGTGTCAATACCTATTTTATCCAATAATTTGAATTACATGTCATAATTGTTTCTATTCAAATTACTCCATTTTTCTAATCGTATTTCTCATGACATCCTCATGTCACCCACATGTCACCCACTAGATTCCTCATGCCACCCAAGGCACCCACTTAACCCCCTCATGTCCCACTACATATTTACTTTGGTTAAGTGTTTCTTAATTTATTACTATCGTAACCCCTGTAGGACCTCTCACATTAGACTGACATTTGTGGCCGCTAGATTTGTCGGGCGGGTCCGGGCAGTCTTACACCACAAACGATCCTAACCTCGTGTCCATACAATTGTTACGCATTTAGTTTGGGCCTTTGACCTCTCACATTGGGCTACCATTTGTGGCTGCTGGATTTGTCGGGCGGGTCCGGGCAGTCTTACACCACAAATGAGTCCAACCTCGTGTCTTAGGCAATTAATTATACATAATTAATTTCCCCCAATATTTGAATTACTTTCCCTATTCAAATTACAAATCATTTCCATATTTATTTATGTATAAATATGTCACCTTAATTATGTCCACTATTTATGGTACATAAATTGTACCAATTTACATCTCAAATTAATTTCATGCCTTTTTAGGAATTTGTGCCAATTCCCAATATTTAATATCCCTATTCAAATTCAAATTAATCTATGTCCATAATTAAACTATGTCCATTACTACACATTAATTTTCCAAATAATGCCTTCAATAAATTTTTCGCCTTTTAAGGCAATTCACCTTAATTAATATCTCAAATTCGTTATATGCCTCATTTACATGCCAATTCACATTTATTAACATAATCAATATTTTCATCCCATATTTGGATTAATTATTCCTAATCAAATATGTTAATAAAATTCCAATTATCTTTATGACCATAATTCACATTAATTATGTCCATATATCACTTTGCCAATTAATATCTCAATTTACATATATGCCTCTTTTAAGGCTATTACATGCCAATTCACATTTATTAACATAATCAATATTTTTCCCATAACCCCCGCGACATCCGTTCGCATAGAATATATGATAGACTAAGAAATGGTCTAACACATGAAAAAGGGAAAAACACCACATATTCACATAACATACAAAATAGGCCTAACTTGCATATGAGAATTTACCACATAACTTGCATAAAATCATAGATCTAAACATAGGCCTAAAAGGTATGAACCTGCATGTTATGAATAAGATTTTCATCACAAAATTTACATAGGCAATAACCACAAACTTGCATAACATGATTCATATTCCAAACTCATATTTTTATATAAACTTGCATATGTGATTTATGCAACATAACAATGGTGTAAATTTACCTCTAAACATGTAAACTAGCATGTAAAGATTTAGCATATAACTCATACATGTCATAGCCTAACTTTTGATCTAAAATAGATGTCATAATCTTTACTAACTTGCATGTGATTTATGTCTAAATCAACATCTAAACTTGCATATATACATATGATCTATCATATGAATCAACATAACCAAACTAGCATTTAAACAACATGATGATTTGATTATACATAAGCCAATCATAGAATTACGACATAGATCATAACTTTACAACATGTATGATAACATCACAATTTAACAACATAATCATATCATACGGTCAATAATTCACATCATATCCATATAATCCACAATTATATCTAATCTTACTTAATTTAATAATTATCTTGATTAGAGAAATCGAACTTGCCTTTCGTGGTTAAAGAATTATGAACAATTGATCAAACTTGATGCAGAATTGTTGTAGCGACGTTAGTTGATTCGTTGTTGAAGCTCTAAGCTTGAATTAGGTTGAATTGATTAGCTATCTTCCTCTTTAGTTGGCGGCGGCTACACTGAGTTCCATGGCGATGGCATAACATCTTTAGTTTCAATTTTAATTAGGTTTAGGGTTAGCATTAGGATGTATTTATAGGTGTAGGAAGTTATTTAGGCCCATTAGATTAACCCTGAACCATGAGAACCAACCAAATGCAAAATCTGCATTTGAGCAAATCGGCCCACGGGTTGACAGCCAAACACCCTGGATTAACCCCTAGTCGACCCAGCAGAGCTCGGGTCGACCTCAAAAATGGGACGGTTCGGTCATTCCCCCCTCCCAATTCGCTGTTTTGAACTTTTTCACATATTTATTTATTTAATTTTTAATTTTTATATATATATATCAATATATATATATTTCTCTGCGCAACCCATTTCACTTAATTCTTTTCTAAAAATTAAGTATACTTTAATTTGTGAATTTTAATGTTATAAAATTACGGGGTGTTACAACTCCACTGCACTGGCTCATAGCCTTGCTACGATCACTCTGCCCCATGAAGTCATGACAACTTCACTGCACTGATCCATAGCCAATATCCGTCTCTCGGTGGTGAGTCAAAGCTATAGGCGTCGATAACCCCTTTGCACACATCCCGGAGCAAAGCCCAACTCATGAAGTTATCTCGTTGATCCTTATTTGGATCTTGAGTAATAACCTCCCATGTGGGTTTCCTTTGCATCTCGGCTTTTGGTCGAATTGGAGTTGGTCTTCAGAAGAGTCGTCACGTAGTAGAGGTAGAGGTCCAAACTCGGTTCGGTTCGGTTCGGTCTATCCAGTTCGATTCGGTATGTGGTGCTCAGGCTCCTCATTCGGTTCAGCTTAATTCCCCTCCTTCGGTTCGGTTCGGGTTCACCTCCTCCATGTGGTTCGGTTCGGTGCTTTTCTTCTTGGTTCCATTCGTCCCTCCTGCTCCAGCTTGCTTACTCCGATCCGATCCTGCATTCTATTCCGATCCGATCCTCAACCCAACCCCAACTCTTTGCAAGTGGCCTTCCTTCTTGCCAAGCCTCCTCTGGTGCCAAGTTCCGAACGGAATCAAATCCCTTGCCCGGTTCTCCTATCCGATCCAAGCCCTATATCCGATCCGAAACCCTGCACTTTTCCTGCAACTTTTCCAACGACTGTTTTACGCCATACGATGGTGTTTTCGACCATTCTAACTTTTCTAATCAATCACAAAGCATACCATACAGTCATAGCAACATGTATAATCATCCACAAATAGCAAAACAACAGTTTAACATGTTTATACGGATCAAACATACCTAAAAACCCATGTTTTTCCCTTAATCCCCCTTAATCATGTTTAAGCATACAATTAATAAAACTTATCCAAATTAGCCTAAACTTCTATCAGAGCCCTAAAATAATATTTTAGAATTTTACAAATTTTTCCATATTTTTCTGAGCCATAATTTCGCTAGTTATCACTAATCACCCCTAATTAGTTGTAATTAGAGAAAAACTATGCAAATCACTCATCTTGGCCACAAACAAACTATAGATCTGAAATATTATCTGTTTTGGGTCGAATTCTAATGCAACACAGTAGCTCCAACTCTGGTTTGGTGTTATTTCCCCTTTATTTGACGTAGCTTGGCTTAATCTTCAATTAGAAAGCGATTAGGAGCGATTTTGGATGAAATTAGAAGGTGGGGGCCATGGCTAGGGTTAGAGAAATGTTTTAGGCAGCTGAAAAATAAAATAAAATTCGTTTCCTAACTGTTCTCAGTCTCCCCATAACCCTAATCCCGAAATGGGTTATGGGCCCTCTTGCTAATCACCCTAATTAGGCCCGGTTAAGCTGTTTTTCACCTTCTAAACCTTGTTTCAGCCATATCTCCCAAATGGTAAGTCCGTTTGGCTAATGTGACCACTCTACGGAAAGGTAAACTATCATTCGGATCCAATGGAACTGGTCTCAGGTCAAAATTCCTTACTAATCAAAAGTTATGGCCGAAACAAAATCAGTTAGGGGCAAAACGGTCATATAAAAATCGGCAAAAATCAAGAACACGGGGAATGACCCCAATAGTCGTTCCCCAAAGTTACATGACCATACGATTTCGTATGAGAAAGAAATAAATATTCTACGATCCTTCGATGCGTAGAATGTGGGTCGTTACATCCCCCCCCCCCCCTTTAAGAAATTTCACCCCCGAAATTCCTTAACTAAGAAACAAGCAAAGGATCCCGCATGCCTATCAACCATTCACAACAATCAAACATACAAAAACAAACAAACAAGTCTATCCTAGCATGCGGAAAACTAAGTCGTAATTAAAATCTTACCAGGCAAAGAGTTCTGGATACGTCTTCCTAATGCTCTCCTCTGTCTCCCAAGTACAGTCATTCTCATTCTCGCCCCACTGAACTTTGACTAGATTCACCGCTTTCCTTCGAAGTTGCTTCGTATCGTTCTCGACAATACGAATCGACTTGCGGTTCCCAACCGCCTCGGGTTCTACTTCGATATCATACAATTAATCAGGTGAAATAGTCATATCGAGGTCATGCACGAAATTCCTTAACTGGGAAACATGAAATACGTTATGAACTCCTGCCATCTTCTCTGGTAATTCAACTTTATATGCCAAATTCCCAACTTGCTCGAGGATTGGGAATGGACCAACAAATCTTGGTGCCAGCTTTCGTCTCCTTCCAAATCGAATAACATTCTTTAATGAAGAGATCTTGACAAATACTAGGTCGCCAATGGAGAATTTCAAATCCTTTCGCCTCTTATCAGCATAACTCTTCTGCCTATCTTGGGCAGCCTTTATTCGCTGTTGAATGATCTTAATCTTATCTGAAGTTTCTCTTATCACATCTGGTCCAAGCACAAACTTCTCACCAGTTTCTAACCAACATGACGGTGAGTTGCACGGTCTTCCGTACAAAGCTTCAAATGGAGCCATACCAATACTGGATTGGTAGTTATTATTATATGCGAACTCAACCAAATGCAAATGGTCATCCCATGATCCTCTAAAGTCCAATATGCAAGATCGCAAAAGGTCCTCTAATACACGATTCACCCTCTCTGTTTAACCGTCTGTTTGAGGATGATACGCACTACTGGGATATAATTCTGACCCTAGAGCCTCTTGTAAGCTCTTCCCAAACCCACTAGTAAACAACGGGTCTCGGTCACTCACAATGCTTTTAGGTACTCCATAGAATCTTACTATCCATTTCAGATACAGTTCAGCTAACTTAGCTGCTGTTCTATTCGACTTGACGGGTATAAACCTTGCACTCTGGGTCAATCGGTCAACAATCACCCAAATGCTATCATGGCCCGATCTAGTGGTAACCCATCAATGAAATCCATTGAGACTTGTTCCCATTTCCATTCTGGAATCTCTAATGGTTGTAACAAACCACTTGGTTTCTTTTGCTCGGCTTTAACTAGCTGGAAATTTATGCATTTGGATATAAACTTCCCAACGTCTCTTTTCATCCCTTCCCAGTAGTAGGTCTGCTTCATATCTCGATACATTTTGTTACCACCGGGGTGTATAGTCAGTTTTGAGTGATGACATTCTCTAAGCACTTCATCTCTCAATCCAATGACATTGGGTACAACTAGTCTCGCATTCTTTCTAAGCCATCCATCTCGATCAAGCCCATACTTGTTCATCTCCTCACCGTCTATACCCATTTCTAACTTGGAGATAATTTCCAATAAGTTAGGATCATCCTTCTGACTGGAACCAATCCACTCAATCAAAGTGGGTCTGATCGTCAAACTTGCTAACATTTCTGGATCCAATTCGCACTTTGGTCTGAAATCATACCCAGCGATATACTCAAGTTGCTTCCATTCAAGAAACATAGCCCCTAAACTGGCATGTCTTCTACTCAATGCATCAGCTATCGCATTGCCCTTCCCTGGTGTATATGCGATATCAAAATCATAGGAAGCCAAGAATTCTAACCATCTCTGCTGACGGAGATTTAGATCCTTCAGAGAGAAAAGATACTTCAACGATTTATGATCGGTAAACAGCTCAAATCTTTCTCCCAAGAGGTAATGTCTCCACATCTTCAATGCGAACACGATCGCTGCCAATTCCAAATCGTGGGTAGGGTATCTTTTCTCATGTGGTTTCAGTTGCCGGCTTGCATAAGCTACAACCCTACCTCCTTGCATCAACACAGCACCTAGTCTGGTACCACATGCATCCGTGTATACTGTCATCTCTTCATTCCCTTTAGGAATGACTAACACTGGTGCACACGTCAACTTTTCCTTTATACTCTTGAATGCATTTTCACACCTTTCATCACAAACGAAAGCTTGATTCTTCTTGGTCAATTGAGTCAACGGTGTTGCCATCTTGGAGAAGTCTTGGATAAACTTACGATAATATTCAGCTAACCCCAAGAAACTTCTTATGTCTGTTGCATTCTTGTACCGTAGCCACTTTCGCAGGATCCACGGTAATACCATTCTCTGAAACAACATGGCTCAAGAATCTCACTTCCCTCCTCCAGAAGTGACATTTAGAAAATTTCGCTTTCAATTGGTGTTTCCTCAACACCTCCGTCACTATCCTCAAATGTTCCTTATGTTCTTCCTCTGTCCTCGAGTAAACTAAGATATCGTCTACGAACACAAGAACAAACTTATTCAATTGATCCCTGAATACTCTATTTATAAGATCCACAAAATATGTTGATGCATTGGTCAACCTGAATGGCATGACCAACCACTGATAGAATCCAGACGGCGTCCGAAATGCCGTTTTAGCTATACTCTCAGCTTCCACCCTAAGCTGATGAAAACCTATCGCGAGATCCAACTGGGAGAACACCCTCGCGCCACTCAACTGATCAAACAAATCATCTATCTGCGGTAGAGGATACTTATTCTTCCTCGTCACCTTAGTCAACTCGCGGTAGTCCACACACAATCGAAGGGAACCATCTGCCTTTGTAGCAAACACAACTGGTGCTCCCCACTTGGAGACACTTCTTCTGATAAATCCCTTCTCCAAAAGACCGCTTACTTGCACCCCGAGCTCTCGCTACTCCCTCGGTGCCATACGACGAAGTGGCATCACTATAGGTCTGGCATCTTTCACTAAATCAATATGGAACTCAATCTCTCGGTGTAGTGGAAGTCCGGTCACTCCCTCGAAGATATCCGGGTACTAGCCAATAATGGGAATTCCTGCTAACTCATCCTGCAATATGTTAAGGGAATTTAGAAAACTAGCCATCACCTCATCACTAGGTACCACCAAACACTACCCTCCGCCCATCATCCACCCTAATAGTCACCGAAAATCCCTCACAGTCTACCACCACCCCATATCTTTGGAGCCAATCGACTCCCAAAATAATGCCAAACCCAGTAAAGCCCAAAACAAAGCAATCACAAGCAAACATACATCCATGACTCGATAAGACCACATTACGATAAATCATACTAAGGCTAGTCGAACCACCAATCGGGTTCGTCACCGCTAAAGGTCAATCGACTATCTCGGGTTCCAATCCCAACCTATATACCAGGTCACTAGATATGAAGGAACGGGATGCCCCGGTATCAAACAGTACTTGAACAGGAACATCATAAACAGAAAGCATACCTTGGATAGCGACATTCTTTCCTTTCTCTGCCGCAGTTGGGGCATTCGACGAAGAAGGGACAGCACTGATGGCATATGCTTTCACAATCTGCTTCTCTTTAGGGGGTTGCGGACATTTATCCTTGTGATGTCCCACTTGGCCGCAGTTGAAGCACTTCCTGTTCGCTGGCTTTGCTCGACATTCTTTAGCATAATGGCCCTTCTTGCCATAGCTAAAGCAATCAACATCTTTCTTGCTCTTCTTCTGGCCATCCTTAGTCTGATTCTGTTTCCTTTTGTTTTGAGAATTATTCTTGCCTCCACCGCTTGCCTGCGGCTTTGGCCCCTCTGCGGACGCAATAGCGACTTCAATCTTGGGTTTAGGATAAAGGCTCTCTAACCTCAATGCTTTTCCAACAATCGATTCAAAAGTATCATCAATATTGTTTATAAGCCTTTCCCCCATGTACTAATCTAAGCCTGTTATGAACTTCTCATTCTTCTTCTCGGGAGTTGAAACACCCCACATCCATTAAGGTCACTCACAAAGGGAATGCCTTAATTTTGGTGGAGGTTTATAGGTAAAAGTCAAAGATAAAAACATAAGACAGATATAAACACATATGTATAAGCAGTGGAAAACAACAGACTTTTATTTCATAAAAGACGTGTTTACAAAAACATTTCCATAATTGTCTCAAAACACTCTTCTAATTATTACAACCATAATACTGTCTTGATTTCATAACTTAAAGAAGCATAAAAACATAAGTAAACTGCATAAGTCCCCATAATTGCTATCCAAAGCCATAGTTCAAAATGAAAGAGATCCAAGCAATACATTCTCTCTCTTCAAGCTGGATGTGAAACTGGTCAAGCTGCGGTATTCCCTCCCTACGGACCTGGGGAGGAAACGAAAGAAAAGAAGACGAAAGAAAAGTAGAGTCAGACATAAAGCCTGAGTAAGTCTAGGACTATTCAGTCTATGAATAAGAAAAAGAGCATGATAAGTACAAACTGGAAATGGGAAAGCACCATAAACTAAGTTAAGTTGTCTAGAGTCGAATACACTATCGTACCCCATATTAATCTCTGCACACCCTATAAACTAGTTCCCAACTGGCGCCCCACAATCAGGGTGAAGTGCTCCTTTTTTTATGATCGGCTCCTACTCGCAAAGTTACATGTGTCTTACGGCCCCCAATGTTGTAGCTACCTATGTTGGTCCCACCATGGGGTGTATCAAGTCCCATGGTGGTGGCCCGACACAGTTCTAGAATGCACAGGTATACTACTGGTGCCCAGTGCCTAATTTTTCTGCGCCGGAGTGTGTGCACGCCCGCACCCCGTTAGAACCTACACTGCTGCACCACCGCCGTCGATTTGACCTCTTACAGTCAGCCCAGTAATCGTGCCCCACCCTGCCTAGTTCAGGGTATCCTGATACACCTTGTAGGGTTACTGCTGAAAAGGGTCCCCCGCTACTAGGTTTTCTATTTCTAGCCAATATGCTAAGTTGGTTAAGTGTTTTGTATAAACCTAACCCCCAATCAGTGTGTATAGTTTAGCATGTTGTATTTGATTAAGTATTAATTCAATTTACTTAATCCTATCAATCCTGACTTAGCCTTAATTGTCTTATTAGAGCTCCAACCACTCACATTAGACAAGTATTGTTGTGACTGCCTGTTGCCAGTTGGGTCCGGGCAGTCTTACGTCACAACTCAGTCTAACCTCGGGTCTTTATTGGGCTCAATGCTTAACCACCCACATTGGATAGGTATTGTTGTGACTACTGGACAGCCGGGCGGGTCCGGGCAGGTTTATGTCACAACGCAATCCAACCTCGGGTTAAGCATGTCGTATTTTCTAAGTTTACATATTTTGTCTCTTTTTCTTTTATATGTAAATATTTGCGGGCCATTATTCAAATTCATTATTCTTGGGTATAATAATTTATACCATTTAAAATGTCATGAATCGTTGGCATGTGCCAAACATGCCAACACATATACTTTAATTAACCCCAACGTATTCCCCCGTTTGTACGTAATAATATAACATATGTTGGGCTTCAACATTTTAGCCCAACTTAGCCACATAAAAAGGGGAGGCTTAGAACATGATGTATATATATATATATATTCTAAGTAACATCAAAAAGGGGTGTGTAAACGCATGAACTTGCAACATAGCGATCTAATTAACATAAATTAGGCACTTGTGAACTTGCATTGTAATAGCATATAATCTTGACATAAAACATACCTAAACATGAATCATGGTTTTAATCTAATCATGTAAACTTTTATTCAAAGTATGAATCTAACTTAATTATGTGCCACATATATTATCATATGTTTTTTAACAACAACCTAAGCCTAAAACATATTTTGTTTGGGCATAAAGTTAAACATAAACTAGTCATGTTCACAAGTTCACAAAGATGCTTACTTTTGTCACTAATACAAAAGAATGGTTTTCACTTGAATCATGATGCCTATTCCAACATAAATTCATATGAATCATAATACCCAATTGGATCCAACTACACTAAAAATGATCATAAAAATATACATAGAAGGATCTAAAATCATGTTGGCATAATAGTGAATCATATACTTGCATAAGTCTTAACTTGGTTGCAACGAAATACATATAACTTCTCATTAACCACAACGTATCAAATTTCCAACATGAGTTATATACTTGTATCGCAAGTATTCAATAGATCCAATATCATGTTAATTACACTACCACATCCCAAATCCATTCATAGCAAATCATAGCAACCTACAATTATGAATTAACATTATTATAATTAAAGTACAATCCCATTTCTCATTCTACACAGATCAAGTCTCAATTATTCATTCACATCGGAATAGCACTCTACTTACAACGTATGACGAATCTTGTATTCAGGACTCTGAATTCTGAATTTGGTGATGCTATCCTTTGTTGTAGGCGTTGTTTTGATTTAATTGTCGTGGCTTTAAGCTTTTGAATCAATTCCTAATCGTTTCCGATTTGACGGCTACTCCTAGTCTTTCTTCAACAGCATGACAGCTCCATACTCATTTTGTTTGTGTGAATTAGGTGGAGTCTTAGGTCCTTTTTATAGAGTTTGTGAATTGATTAGAGTCGTCGATGGAGCCAAGATTAATATAAGCCGCTCGTTTTAAAGAGAAACCAATCAAGAGTTGACACATAAGCCCTAGTGACAAGACCAAGCCTAGAAATTCGGCCAAGCACAGACCATGCCGGCCAGGAGGGGCTGGGTTCGACCTGGCTCAGGGGCCAGGTCGTCTACCCAGTCGACACCCAGGTCGACTACCCAGTCGACCTGGGTCTTGGGTGGGAAAATTCCCACCCAGCCCAATCTGGGTCCGATTTTGAGTTTGAATTCGTTTTTCTGAACTGTTTCTGCCTGTTTGAATTTTAAACTGAATTCTGAAACTTCCGGAGTTCAAATCTCCCTCATACGGAGTCCGTTTTACGCAAACTCGGGCTCTATCTCAAGCAGAATTCCGAGACGAACGAAATGGCGTATCCCGTTTCCCTTAATTCTTTGATTTGAAATTAATTATACTTTAATTTGTTCATCTTACAGTTACCGGAAAATTCGGGGTGTTACATTCTCCCCTCCTTAAAGGATTTCGTCCCTGAAATCTTCAAGTCTAGGTGAATGTATATCCTAACATCCAAACGTCCATCTACTCATCCATCGAACACGAGCGTCCATTGTCCTTAAAAGACTTCTAATGTTTCATGATCATATGCAAAGTGTGTGTACATGTACTTATCTAATGCAAAATCAGGCGGTCTACTGATTCAGTTGACCTCCTTAATGCAAATTATGTAAGTGTCATGAATCCATTATGTATGCAAACCTTCCTATTCATGATTATACATGAGTGCACAATCATTCATATAAATGCAACATCCATATGACAACACCTTAAACTTCAAACATATAAGAATGTAAATACATATATGCATATGCAATATAAAGTGACTGAGCCGATCTAAAACCTAGATTGTGTGTGTATATGCAACCACGAGCAACCACTAGCAATCACTTGCAACCACTTGCAACCATCATCCATAACATGTTTCAACTACATGTTTTCATCCAAAGGGTTTCTACCTAAAAGATAAGGTCGAGGAGATATACCCTAAAAGATAGATAAAAGCACAAATTAAGGAAAAAGAAAGATCAAAGATGTACCCTCAAAAAGAAAAGGGTAGGCTGCGCGTATTGTGTCCTCAGTTTCCCAAGTCGCGTCTTCCTCGGCGTCGCTCCACTGAACTTTGACGAGCTTGACTTTGTGGTTGCGTAGCTTTTTCACTTCCGTTCCTAAGATGCGGGTTGGAACTTTCCTCACGGTTGCTTCGCGTTCCACTTCAGCTTCTTCAAGGATGTTTGGCTCTACCACTTCAGCAGATTCATGTAGACATTTTCGGAGGTGCGAAACATGAAAGACGTTGTGAACTCCAGCTAGTTTTTCAGGTAGCTCTAATCTATAGGCCATTTCCCCCATTTTCTCGATAATAGGAAACGGTCCTACGAACCTTGGTGCTAGCTTCCCTGTGGTTCCAAAACGAATGTCATTCCTTAGAGGAGATACCTTAAGGAAAACTCTGTCCCCAACCTCAAACTCAAGGTCAGCCCTTCTCTTGTCCGCGTAGGATTTTTGTCTATCTTGGGTTGTCTTCATCCTCCTTCGTATTAAGTCTACTTTTTCTGAAGTCTCTCTGATCATATCTGGTCCAAGTATGAGCTTGTCAGTAGACTACCACCAACAAGTGGGTGATCGACACGGTCTTCCGTATAAGGCTTCGAAGGGTGCCATCCCGATGGTGGTTTGGTAGCTGTTGTTGTAGGCAAATTCCACCAAAGGAAGATGGTATTCCCACATCCCTCCGAAGTCAAGGACGCACAGTCTTAAAAGGTCCTCCAAAACTCTGTTCACTCTTTCTGTCTGGCCGTCGGTTTGGGGGTGATAGGTTGTACTCAAGCATAACTGTGTGCCTACCGCTTCTTGCAGACTCCGCCAAAACTCACTTGGGAAGATAGGGTCTCGGTCGCTAACAATGCTGGATGGTATTCCATGGAGTCGAACAATTTCCTTGAGATAAAGAGATGCTAGAGATGAGGCAGTCCTTCTACTTTTGACCGGTATAAAGTGGGCGCTTTTAGTAAGCCTATCCACCATTACCCAAATGCTAGTGTTGCCTCTTCTAGACCTAGGCAGCCCATCAATGAAGTCCATTGAAATGCTATCCCACTTCCACTGTGGAACCTCTAGAGGATGGAGCAGACCGCTAGGTTTCTTCTGTTCCGCCTTAACCTGTTGGCAAATCATACACTTAGAAACGAAATCTGCCACGTCCTTCTTCATGCCGCTCCAAAAGAAAGTTCTCTTTATGTCTTTGTACATTTTATCTCCGCCTGGATGTATCGTCATCTTGGAGTGATGTGCTTCCTCGAGAATCGTCTTTACTAAATCTCTTGTCCGTGGGATGCATAGTCTTCCGTCTCGCCTTAGCCAACCCTTATCGTCGATGGAGTATCTGTTGAGGTGACTTGAAGTCTCACCCCTAATTAGCCTATCAATCGTCTCCACAAGCTGAGGGTCTTCGCGTTGTGCTGTCCCTATTGAGTCCAAAAGAGTAGGGCGCACTTCAAGAGATGCTAACAAACCGGGTACAAAATCAGAGGAGGGCCTAAAGTCAAAGCTGGCTATAAACTCTAGGCTTTGCCTTTCAACAAACAACGGGCTTAATGTTAGCTTCTTTCTGCTCAAAGCATCTGCGACTACGTTGCCTTTGCCCGGAGTGTAGGAGATCTCGAAATCGTACGAGGCAAGAAACTCCATCCACCTTTGTTGCCTCAAGTTAAGGTCCATCTGCAAGAAGAGATACTTCAAAGATTTATGGTCAGTATACAGTTCGAATTTCTCACCTAGGAGATAGTGGCGCCAAGACTTAAGCGCAAAGACGATGGCGGCCAGCTCGTGATCATGGATTGGGTAGTTCTTTTCGTGCACTTTTAACTGTCTCCCGCCATAAGCTACTACCCTTCCTTCTTGCATTAAGACAACCCCTAGTCCTGTGCCACAAGCATCCGTGTATACCGTAAACATTTTGCTTCCATCTGGTAACGTCAGAACTGGGGCTGTTGTAAGAGCCCTTTGTAGTCGTTGGAAAGCAAACTCGCAATCCAAATCCCAAGCAAACGCTAGGTTCTTCTTTGTTAATCTAGTGAGCGGAGCTGATATTTTTGCGAAGTCTCTGATGAATTTCCGATAGAAGCCTGCTAGCCCGAGAAAGCTTCGGACTTCTGTTGCATTCCTTGGTGTCTTCCAATCCTGTACCGCTACTACCTTAGCAGGGTCCACAGCTAACCCTTCTTTGGATACTACATGCCCAAGAAACCTTACTTCCTCTCTCCAAAAGTGGCACTTGGAGAATTTGGCTTTTAGCTGATGGACTCGCAGAGTTTCCATGATTGCCCTTAGGTGTTGAGCATGTTCTTCCTCACTCTTTGAGAAGATCAAGATATCGTCTACGAAGACTACCACGAACTTGTTGAGGAATTCTCTGAACACCCTACTCATCAGGTCCACGAAGTAAGCGGGTGCGTTTGTCAAGCCGAAAGGTATGACAAGCCATTCAAAGAAGCCGTCTGGGGTTCTGAATGCTGTCTTATCGATGCTATCTTCAGCCACCATTAGCTGATGAAATCCGGTCGCCAAGTCGAGTTGGGAGAAAACTGACGCTCCTACAAGCTAATCAAACAGATCGTCAATTCTGGGGAGAGGGTGCCTATTCTTTTTCGTTAGCTTGTTGAGCTCCCTATAGTCAACACATAGACGGAGTGAACCATCCGCCTTTGTAGCGAACACCACTGGAGCGCCGCATTCTGAAATGCTCCTTCTAATGAACCCCTTCTCTAGAAGCTCTTTAACCTGTTTACTGAGCTCTTTCCTTTCCCGTGGAGCCATGTGTCTAACGGGCAACGCAACGGGCTTTGCATTATCTACAAGATATATGCCGAAGTCTATCTCCCGCTTCGGAGGTAAGCCCTTCACCTCTTCGAAGACATCCGGATATTCACGGACCACTCTAACCGATTGCAAACTCTCAACAGAATCATCTAGCGATTCAAGATAACTAAGCATAACCGCATATAAGGGATTACAAGTAATTTCCAGAGTGTTACCGAGTTGAGTCAGAAGCCTAACCACCCTTTTCTCACAATCAAGGATGGCACCATTACTGGATAGCCAATCCATGCCCAAAATCAAACCATATCCCGAGAAGCCCAAAATAAAGGCACTACATATAAATTCTACGCTTAGAATAGAATTTTTCAATCCCACACAGATCATAGACAAATGAGCTGGGCCCCCGATTGGATTTGAAACAATTAAGGGGTCCTCTACCATACTAGTTTCTAGGTGCAGAGATTCTACTAAAGCAGATGAAATAAAGGAGTGTGATGCGCCAGAATCAAATAAAGTGCGAACTGGGTGATAATAAAGATAAACTACACTTTCTACAGAAGTATTTATACCTCGCTATTGCAGAGGCGGTGCTTCTAGCGCATGAACCTGTGCCCCTGAGGTGGATCCAGCCTTCTGCCCCTGCCCTCGCTTCTTTGGGTAATCCTTAGCCATGTGGCATGTCTCACCACAAGAAAAGCACCCACCATTCAACTTGGCCTTCTTCTTCCGGCAGTCTTTCACTAAGTGCCCCACTTTGCCACAGAAAATACACTTCCTCTTCTCTTGGGACTTGTTGTCTTTCCCGCCCTTCTTAAAGTCTGTCTTCTTAGGCAGTAAACCTTCTTTCTTCCCTTGAGACCCTTCTGCCTTTGTCTCCTTCTTGCCCTTATCCTCTTCGTTCAGCAATGCCATCTACACCAAATTTTCATACGTAGCTCCCATAGGTATATGGGTCATGGCCAAGCTGTGTAATGGCTCATTCAATCCTTTGACAAAGCGGAGAGCCTTCTTGTGCTGAGTGTTGACTAGGTCCAGTCCGAACCTAGCCAGCTGATCGAACTGATTAACGTACTCTTTGACTGTCATATTCCCTTGCTTAAGAAATAAGAAATTTTCCAATTGAAGGCTCCTTTCAGCTCCTGAGAGAAATTTAGCCTCAAACCTCGCCCAAAAGTCCTCCCATGTTTCCACTGGTCTTTCTGCATTGGTAACTTCCCACCAGTAGGAAGCCTCGCCTTTAAGTAGCCATACTGCCAGTTGTACCTTATGCCTATCTTCTACCTCAAAGATGACGAATAAGTCCTCAGTTTCCTTCAGCCAGTTCCTGGCTTCCACGAAGGACTCGGTTCCATGAAAGTCCTTCCCTCCCATAGTTTTGAAATCTTTACATGTCTTAGCAAAAGCATTACCACGCAGAGGGGGTGGAGGAGGAGGTGCTGCTGCAGCTGGGGGAGGAGGAGGATTTTCGGAAGCTGGGGGAGGAGGAATAGCGGGACCTGGCTGATTGGCCCTTGCTTCTAAGAATCGTCTGAACCAACCAGGTATTGGTACACCGTCTGGCAAGTTAAGTTCTGCGGACATGCTGAAACAAAAAGGACAGATTCAAAACGAAGGATAAAAGATAGTACCTATGGCTTTGGGGGACTATGCCTTTTTAAAATAAAATAACATTTTATCTTTAAAAACGCTTCTTTAAATTTTCTTTTGAAAATAAATTTACAAAACTTTTTATCTGATCTGGTTAACCTCGCTCTGATACCAAGTGAAACACCCCACCTCCATTACGGTCACTCACAAAGGGAATGCCTTAATTTTGGTGGAGGTTTATAGGTAAAAGTCAAAGATAAAAACATAAGACAGATATAAACACATATGTATAAGCAGCGGAAAACAACAGACTTTTATTTCATAAAAGACGTGTTTACACAAACATTTCCATAATTGTCTCAAAACACTCTTCTAATTATAACAACCATAATATTGTCTTGATTTCATAACTTAAAGAAGCATAAAAACATAAGTAAACTGCATAAGTCCCCATAATTGCTATCCAAAGCCATAGTTCAAAATGAAAGAGATCCAAGCAATACGTTCTCTCTCTTCAAGCTGGATGTGAAACTGGTCAAGCTGCGGTATTCCCTCACTGCGGACCGGGGGGGGAACGAAAGAAAAGTAGAGTCAGACATAAAGCCTGATTAAGTCTAGGACTATTCAGTCTATGAATAAGAAAAAGAGCATGATAAGTACAAACTGGAAATGGGAAAGCACCATAAACTAAGTTAAGTTGTCTAGAGTCGAATACACTATCGTACCCCATATTAATCTTTGCACCCCTTATAAACTAGTTCCCAACTGGCGCCCCACAATCAGGGTGAAGTGATCCTTTTTTTTATGATTGGCTCCTACTCGCATAGTTACATGTGTCTTACGGCCCCCGATGTTGTAGCTACCTATGTTGGTCCCACCATGGGGTGTATCAAGTCCCATGGTGGTGGCCCGACACAGTTCTAGAATGCACAGGTATACTACTAGTGCCCAGTGCCTAATTTTTCTGCGCCGGAGTGTGTGCACGCCCGCACCCCGTTAGAACCTACACTGCTGCACCACCGCCGTCGATTTGACCTCTTACAGTCAGCCCAGTAATCGTGCCCCACCCTGCCTAGTTCAGGGTATCCTGATACACCTTGTAGGGTTACTGCTGAAAAGGGTCCCCCGCTACTAGGTTTTCTATTTCTAGCCAACATGCTAAGTTGGTTAAGTGTTCTGTATAAACCTAACCCCCAATCAGTGTGTATAGTTTAGCATGTTGTATTTGATTAAGTATTAATTCAATTTACTTAATCCTATCAATCCTGACTTAGCCTTAATTGTCTTATTAGAGCTCCAACCACTCACATTAGACGGGTATTGTTGTGACTGCCTTTTGTCGGTTGGGTCCGGGCAGTCTTACGTCACAACTCAGTCTAACCTCGGGTCTTTATTGGGCTCAATGCTTAACCACCCGCACTGGATAGGTATTGTTGTGACTACTGGACAGCCGGGCGGGTCCGGGCAGGTTTATGTCACAACGCAATCCAACCTCGGGTTAAGCATGTCGTATTTTCTAAGTTTACATATTTTGTCTCTTTTTCTTTTATATGTAAATATTTGCGGCCCATTATTCAAATTCATTATTCTTGGGTATAATAATTTATACCATTTAAAATGTCATGAATCGTTGGCATGTGCCAAACATGCCAACACATATACTTTAATTAACACCAACGTATTCCCCCGTTTGTACGTAATAATATAACATATGTTGGGCTTCAACGTTTTAGCCCAACTTAGCCACATAAAAAGGGGAGGCTGAGAACATGATGTATGTATATATATATATATATATATATATATATTCTAAGTAACATCAAAAAGGGGTGTGTAAACGCATGAACTTGCAACATAGCGATCTAATTAACATAAATTAGGCACTTGTGAACTTGCATTGTAATAGCATATAATCTTGACATAAAACATACCTAAACATGAATCATGGTTTTAATCTAATCATGTAAACTTTTATTCAAAGTATGAATCTAACTTATTTATGTGCCACATATATTATCATATGTTTTTTTAACAACAACCTAAGCCTAAAACATATTTTGTTTGGGCATAAAGTTAAACATAAACTAGTCATGTTCACAAGTTCACAAAGATGCTTACTTTTGTCACTAATGCAAAAGTATGGTTTTTACTAGAATCATGATGCCTATTCCAACATAAATTCATATGAATCATAATACCCAATTGGATCCATCTACACTAAAAATGATCATAAAAATATACATAGAAGGATCTAAAATCATGTTGGCATAATAGTGAATCATATACTTGCTTAAGTCTTAACTTGGTTGCAACGAAATACATATAACTTCTCATTAACCACAACGTATCAAATTTCCAACATGAGTTATATACTTGTATCGCAACTATTCAATCGATCCAATATCATGTTAATTACACTACCACAATCCAAATCCATTCATAGCAAATCATAGCAACCTACAATTATGAATTAACATTATTATAATTAAAGTACAATCTCATTTCTCATTCTACACAGATCAAGTCTCAATTATTCATTCACATCGGAATAGCACTCTACTTACAACGTATGACGAATCTTGTATTCAGGACTCTGAATTCTGAATTTGGTGATGCTATCCTTTGTTGTAGGCGTTGTTTTGATTTAATTGTCGTGGTTTTAAGCTTTTGAATCAACTCCTAATTGTTTCTCGATTTGACGGCTACTCCTAGTCTTTCTTCAGCAGCATGACAACTCCATACTCATTTTATTTGTGTGAATTAGGTGGAGTCTTAGGTCCTTTTTATAGAGTTTGTGAATCGATTAGAGCCGTCGATGGAGCCAAGATTAATATAAGTCGCTCGTTTTAAAGAGAAACCAATCAAGAGTTGACACATAAGCCCTAGTGACAAGACCAAGCCCAGAAATTCGGCCAAGCACAGACCAGGCCAGCCAGGAGGGGCTGGGTTCGACCTGGCTCAGGGGCCAGGTCGACTAACCAGTCGACACCCAGGTCGACTACCTAGTCGACCTGGGTAACCCAGGTCGACTACCCAGTCGACCTGGGTCTTAGGCGGGAAAATTCCCGCCCTTCCCAATCTGGGTCCGATTTTGAGTTTGAATTCGTTTTTCTGAACTGTTTCTGCTTGTTTGAATTTTAAACTGAATTCTGAAACTTCCGAAGGTCATATCTCCCTCATACGGAGTCCGTTTTACGCAAACTCGGGCTCTATCTCAAGTAGAATTCCGAGACGAACGATATGGCGTATCCTGTTTCCCTTAATTCTTTAATTTAAAATTAATTATACTTTAATTTGTTCATCTTACAGTTACCGGAAAATTCGGGGTGTTACAGGAGTGTCAATGAGGGATAATCCATACTTCGATAAAGTATCGAACTCAGTAATATACTCCGAGACTTCCCTACCATTCTGCTTAAGCTCCAAGAACTTCCTAAACAATTCTGATTTCTGAGCAGCTGTGATAAACTTATCACTAAATTGAACCTTGAACTGATCCCAAGTAACTTGATCCTTAGGGGTAGCTGCCTTAATATCATTCCACCAATTCATAGCCCGTCCTTGCAGCTGACGGGATGCTAGCTTCCTCTTCATTACGTCTTTGATCCCCAGATCCTCGAAGATACGCTCACTACTATCAAGCCAATCCTGAACTTCCGTAGCCGATTCCGTTCCGTGGAACGGCTTCCCACCAAGGCTAGTGTAGTCCTTACAGAGCTTGGCGAAATCAGCCCTAGGTGCCTGCACCATTGCACCACCACCATTTGCAGCATTAGGAACTGCTCTTTGCACATTTCTAAGCATCTCTCTCATGAAATCAGTGAAAAACATCCTCATATCAGGAGCATTCCCATTATTAGCTCCTCTACCAGTACCCCTCATATATTGGCTCATAGTTCGATCTGTTAAGAGAAACGATTAACCATCCCATAGTGGTGCCAATGCAATGCGACTTCATCCTTAGATATACTAATAGTATATATATAAAACTTTTGAAAACCAAAAGAATCACAAATACGCGCTCTCATATACGTATACTATCTCTCCCTGGTGTCTTTCCCTAGGTTAACTACACAACCTAGAGCTTTGATACCAAATGTGACGGCCCACCCCGCACCAGCCGACATTTCCCTAAAATGCGTTGTACCGATACCCAACTAGCCTGGGACAGTCACCAAAGGAAAAGGAAAGGAAAGGGGTTTAAAGTGATGAATTAATACAAGGGACCTGTAGTATATCTCACATCGCATGGAATAAAGTATAATAATAACATACCTTGACATAAAACAGGCGAGACAGTGCATAAGCGGAAAACTAAACATCATAGCAGCGGAAAATCCAAATACAGCTTATGTTCCACATCATCATTATTACAACTTTTGAAAACTGTCTCTAAAGCAAATAAGGAAGGTACACTACTAATGCCCAAAGTAGTGACCAGCTGCGACACAGGGAGAATATATAGGAATAATATGTGTAAGCCTCCTGCTCGTCTCCGGATAGCTACTCGTGCACAACCAGCTAACCTGTCTCTAGTCTGCCCGTTTAAGAGCACCCAGAGTAATAAGAAGAGACATAAAACTCTGGGTCAGACAAAAGTCTGGTATGAGTGATAAGCAACAAAAACAGAACAGTAACAAGTATACTAAACCATACCTGAACCTGGACCTGTAACCAAAGAGTCAGCATAACAAGATGTATAATACTCTAAGGTAACACTAACATAAGGTGTCAAGATACGGGGGAGGGGTGTGCATGTCATAGTGATGCCAAGCAATCAATCATAGCAACCATCCCCACATTTCTCACTCAGTGTGTAAAGCATACAATGTCTATCACTTTGATCACCCAATTCTTTGTTACGATCACTCTGCCCCATGGAGTCATGACGGCTCCACTGCACTGATCTGTAACCACTAATAATTTGCAATGTCCACTCTGCCCCATGGAGTCATGACAACTCCACTGCATTGTCTAATAGCCTTGCTACGATCACTCTGCCCCATGAAGTCATGACAACTTCACTGCACTGATCCATATCCGTCTCTCGGTGGTGAGTCAAGGCTATAGGTGTCGATAACCCCTTTGCACACGTCCCGCAGCAACGCCCAACTCATGAAGTTATCTTGTTGACCCTTATTTGGATCTTGAGTAATAACCTCCCATTTGGGCTTCCTTCGCATCTCAGGTTTTGGTCGAATTGGATTTGGTCTTCAGAAGAGTCGTCGCGTAGTAGACGTAGAGGTCCAAACTCGGTTCGGTTCGGTCTACCCAGTTCGGTTCGGTATGTGGTGCTCAGGCTCCTCATTCGGTTCAGCTTAATTCCCCTCCTTCGGTTCGGTTCGGGTTCACCTCCTCCATGTGGTTCGGTTCGGTGCTTTGCTTCTTGGTTCCATTCGTCCCTCCTGCTCCAGCTTGCTTACTCCGATCCGATCCTGCATTCTATTCCGATCCGATCCTCAACCCAACCCCAACTCTTTGCAAGTGGCCTTCCTTCTTGCCAAGCCTCCTCTGGTGCCAAGTTCCGATCTGAATCAAATCCCTTGCCCGGTTCTCCTATCCGATCCAAGCCCTATATCCGATCCGAAACCCTGCACTTTTCCTGCAACTTTTCCAACGACTGTTTTACGCTATACAACGGCGTTTTCGACCATTCTAACTTTTCTAATCAATCACAAAGCATACCATACAATCATAGCAACATGTATAATCATCCACAAACAGCAAAACAACAATTTAACATGTTTATACGGATCAAACATAGCCAAAATCTATGTTTTTTCCTTAATCCCCCTTAATCATGTTTAAGCATACAATTAACAAAACTTATCCAAATTAGCCCAAATTTCTATCAGAGCCCTAAAATAATATTATAGAATTTTACAAAAAAAATCAGATTTTTCTGAGTCATAATTTCGCTAGATATCATTAATCACCCATAATTAGCTGGAATTAGTGAAAAACGATGCAAATCACTCACCTTGGCCACAAACAAACTATAGATCTGAAATATTATTTGTTTTGGGTCGAATTCTAATGCAACACCGTAGCTCCAACTTTGATTTGGTGTTATTTCCCCTTGATTTGACATAGCTTGGCTTAATCTTCAATTAGAAAGCGATTAGGAGCGATTAGGGATGAAATTAGAAGGTGGAGGCCATGAATACAGTTAGAGAAATGTTTTAGGTGGCTGAAAAATGAAATAAAATTCGTTTCCTAACTGTTCTCAGTCTCCCCATAACCCTAATCCTGAAATGGGTTATGGGCCCTCTTGATAATCACCCTAATTAGGCCCGGTTAAGCTGTTTTTCACCTTCTAAACCTTGTTTCAGCCATATTTCCCAAACGGTAAGTCCGTTTGGCTAATGTGACCACTCTACGGAAAGGTAAACCATCATTCGGATCCAACGAAAGTGGCTTCAGGTCAAAATTCCTTACCAATCAATAGCTATGACCAAAACAAGATCAGCTAGGGGTAAAACGGTCATATAAAAATCGGCAAAAATCATGAACATGGGGAATGACCCCAATAGTCGTTCCCCAAAGTTACGTGACCATACGACTTCGTATGAGAAAGAAATAAATATCCTACGATCCTTCAATGCATAGAATGCGAGTCGTTACACTCATCATCGTCTTTTCTTCTTTACAGCGAGAAAATAATAGAGTCTCCACCGCTGAAAATAATATCTTCACGTATACTCCATTAAAAATCACGATTTATGTCTTAAAAATTGCTTAAAAGCCATCCACACATTTCCACTGTCTTGAAATTTCAAACGACATTGTTCGAGTAGGAATGCCGAAAACTGGGTATGGAGTTTACTCGAGATTTATAGATCAATGTGCAATTTCGTCTAGGGGAGTGATGAGCGAAGTGGCGCGAGCTCATGGCCTTTCTTTCGAAGTTTCTGGGTAAAATAACGGTTGCACCTGGGGGCCTTAGTTTAACGTGGTCAGAGCTAGAATGGGACGGAGGGGGTGTAGATTATGTTGGCGAGTCGGGCGTGGGAAGTGATTTCGAACAATTTTTTTATGGTGGTACGTTGTCTTTTTCGTGGTATCACTATTTATGTATGCACAGGGAGGGACAAAATGGAGCTTCAGGAAATGGGTTTGGAGAAGAAGCTCCGGTAGCACGAAGAAGAATAGTGCAGTCTGGGTTTTAAAGTAAGGGCGTGGGGTGAATTGAAAAAAGGTGAAGCCCATTTACATAAAAATTTAAGTTTAAATTAAATTTTTTTAAACCTTATTAATACAATATGTCAACCATAAGTTATCAGAATTGCGTGCGGTCGGTCTCTTTGGAACCGTAAGGATGCAGGCTATGAGATGGAGCTGGTCTGGTCAAGTTTGAAAGCAACGGTAATTTTTAATTAAATTAAGCACCTGTTTAATTCAATTAAAAACAAGAGGTTTAACGACATAATTAAATCAAGGTGAGTTAAACTCACTCAGTTGTCCCACTTATATTTGATATAAGTCGGGTTTTATATTGTGTGCTATGTTTGGTAATTGTTGGTTGATTTGATGATTGTTTGGATATTTACTGAATATTTTTATATATTATTTAAATTAAACATTTGTTTAATTTAAATGAAATGAAATCGTCATTTTTAACTATTATTTCCAATCGACATAACTTACCTTGTTGGTCACGTTTATAATAAAATAAATGTATTAAATTGAATTGGATGCTTGAATTGTTATTATTTGTCGACCATTATCAGTTGAATTCATTATTCATGATTATTTTAATATAACGTATTGAATGGATTGTTTTATTTGAGGTAACCTATTTGGATGCAGGGAAAAACAAGTTGGAGGGATCCAACTGGATTCCTGAAATTTATTGTTTATTTTCATATGATCATTATATGAACTGTTTAACCAATATGATTGGGTTATTGATTTGATTATTGGTTGTTGAATCTAAATTCAACGTTTATTTTGATAGTAACCAATGGGCAGTATTGGTTGAGAAGCAGATGGCCTAAATATACACAGTTTATTTACCGTCAGGTAGATCGATAAAAATGAAGTTATAAATTTATTTTATAACTGAAGATAGAATTTGAAATATATTATTTTGAAAAGAAGTTTATAAAATGAAATAAATATAAGTATTTATTATTTAGATTCATAAGGAATCTTTTAATGATTTTATAAATCTAATTCTTTTATTAGTAAGACCGAAAAGCAAGTGAGCGGATATTAATGTAACGTTTAATAACCGAGACAAATTGTTTTTAAGAAATAATTAAAAAAGAATTTTATTGAGATTGATTATTAATGTTAATAATAATCAAAGTAAATGGGATTATTTAAATTAATTTAAATATTAATTAATTTAAAAGAAAAGACCAATCGAGATTGATTAACGAGTTAATCATGTTTAGAGTTGAACAAGGTAACGACATTAGCTGAAATTTGTTTTATTGAATTAGTTTATTAATTTAATGGTAATAGTAAATGGTGAAGCAAATCATTTTATTTTTATCAAATATTAAAAGTTGATTATTATTTATTTAACAATAATCAAAGTTGTGATATTGGAATATAAAATTTAATAATGAAGGTTTATGAAGTCTTGAAGCACTGTTTATAGTTAAATGATATTTTTGAGAAGAATTATATTAATAGTAATACAAGTTAAGTTTAAAATTTAATTCTTATTGGAATCATATTTAATTAGATTCTATAAAATCCAAGATTTTGAGGAAGTTATAAAACCCAAGTTTTATTGAATGTATTATTGAATCAAGTTATCAGAAATGGCTTATGAACGAAGTAAAAGCTGAAGATATGAAATTAAGGAATTGGAACCTAACTGGAGATCGGATAAGTTAAATGATTTTCTGAGTATTGATCTGATGTTGGTATCGGCCTTCGGGGTTGATATTTAGGAAATTATTCTCTTACTGATCTACAGTTAGGGACTGATGAAGGTATGAAATGGAGATCAAACTTGAAAACCCAAGTTTTGAGTTAGAGTGGCTAGATGAGTTAAGTTATAAGGATGCGATCTAAGTTCGTTATATTAAATATGTGATGACCCCAAACTTCCGTAGTACAAAAGCAAGGATAATCATTGGAATATAACATAATTACAACAATAGCAAATCTCAGATAACATCATAACACATAAATCATTGCAGTGGAAATAGAAATGTCATCAACAGCACAACATCAGAACATCAGAGTAGCACATTTACAGGATACACTTAGCAAATAGAAAGTCTCAGCAAACAGAAATAAGTCTAAACTCCATCAAGTACATCAAAAATAGAGGATGTCTAAATGTCTCAAAGCATAAATAAAAGATAAAAATGTCCTTCATCTTCTTTCCTTAAGCATGCTCCAATCTAGAATGTATCCATAATAACCTGAACCTGTCACTTGGCTGCCCGTGTGAAAAAGAGGACACCCGAGTTTGCAAAGTGAAACAAACTACGAGTCAGTCATGGAACTGGTATGAGCAATCTTTCCTAACTTATCTAACAATATGGCTAATCACAGGATCACGTCGCTAACGCGGAATGGGTTTACTCCATTGGATTTCCAGGGCATAAGTTTAATAAAAAAATTTATTCAAAACAACGCAATGCTTTTTAGAAAAATGAAATCATTATAAGACTCAAGTCCCATCACACAATGCAACGCAAACCGGAGGATAGAGTTTTACCTTATAATGATCAAACATGCTTGATACGTAGAAAATAATATTTTAATATTATTATTAGTGTCTAATCAGTTTTAAAATACTTCGAAGTAAATGTATCACTCCTAGACGACATAGCTACCATATACTATGTCGGCATATATAGGTTTACAATCAAAACTGTAGTGTTGTATTGTAAATTGGGTTTCCATCATGAGTCAAGGCTAGGGACGATCTCCTTACCGATTCGAGACACTCCAGCAATGTCCCATGATCACACCTACGGGCAACCCTTGGATCCAGCAGGGCCGGTCCACAAATACTTTAGTGGATTGGCAATTCCTGAACACATGCTTCCCAGTCCTATTGAACCTATAATTTGGTCACTATCGACCAATAAATCCGAGGTACCTCATAATCCATCAACCATATAAGTAAAATGTCAGGGCTTGTAAAATCCTGATACCACTTCTAGCTAGAAAAAAACGTGTGCACTCCCTACGTTCCCTTGTCCCGTTTCTGACTCTCACCGGGGTGTGAGGCTCGCGAGGTAACACTATACACAAAGCTGTGCCGAAATAGGCTATGCTTTGATCATCAACCACAAGGCTCTGCTTTTCAACAAAAGCCTTGATCATCTGCATCTTGGCATGCCACATTGACAATCCACGCCATGCGATCGATAACTACCAATATATAAACTTTGAGCTCGTGCGTCTCAGAGAAGGGTGTTAAGCAAGAGAATAAATTCTCCGCCACCAATTAGATATATATTAAATAGAAATCAATTTACATGGAATGAAATCCAATGTCAGACACACATCCATTTACAAGTCCGTTCTGTGTCTGAACGAAACCGGAGACACCTTATTCCTCGTACCGTATGTCCAATACGGAAGAGAGGTGCTCGCTTATCCGGACAATCAACAAGTACGTCCGGACAACAACCACTTTAACCCTTTACTGGGAGCTAACCAATGTCGGGCATCAGCAGTTATCCATTCGATGTGAAGATCACCGGTCTTCAATCACCGTCTTCAACATCTTTAACCCTTTACCGGTCTTCAATCACCGTCCGGACAACTACCACTTTAACCCTTTATTGGGAGCTAACCAATGCCAAATAAAAAAAATGTTTTATTGGCATATCATATCTACATATTCATAATGTCAAACAAGATATATTTTATTTACATGACAATTGAGCCAATGACAAATAAAAAGCTAATTTTTATTTGTATTTCTATTTTTAACTTTAACCAATAAAAAGGAATATTTTATTTGTATAAAGTCTTCAGTGTATGTTTTGACAATAAAAATAATTCATACAAATTCTAATGTATGTATTGTCAATACAAATGATTCTTTGACTTTGCATATAAATTCTAATATATGCATCGCCAATAAAAATGATTCTTTGACTTTGCATATAAACTCTAATATACGCATCGCCAATAAAAATGATTCTTTGACTTTGCATATAAACTCTAATATATGCATTGTCAATAAAAATGAATTTTTGACTTTGCATATAAACTCTAATATATGCATCGTCAATAAAATGTTATTTTAACTTTGCATATGAATTCTAATATATACATCGTCAATAAATGTTACTTTAACTTTGCATATAAATTCTAATATATGCATCGTCAATAAAATGTTATTTTAACTTTGCATATAAATTCTAATATATGCATCGTCAATAAAATGTTATTTTCCATTTTTGTTGAAAATTCCTTTTTTCCTAGTTTCTTACATTACATTAAAAATGTGAATTTTTAATGTAGACATGTTTTTTTTTTTAAAAAACATGAACATTTCTTTATTCCCTTACATTACATTAAAAATGTGAAATTTTAATGTAGACATGTTTTATTTTAAAAAATGAACATTTTCCTAGCTTCTTATTTCAATTCATTAAAATGATAAAAATGTTTCTTTTCATTTTTGTTGAAATTTCTAATTCAACAAAATGGTAAAAATGGTTCTTTTCATTTTTGTTGAAAATTCTAATTCAACAAAGTGATAAAAAATTTCTTTTCATTTTTTTTGAAAATTCTAATTCAACAAAATGGTAAAAATGTTCTTTTCATTTTTGTTGAAAATTCTAATTCAACAAAATGATAAAAAAGTTCTTTTCATTTTTGTTGAAAATTCTAATTCAACAAAATGATAGAAATGTTCTTTTCATTTTTGTTGAAAATTTATAATTCAACAAAATGATAAAAATGTTCTTTTCATTTTTGTTTCGATTAAACCATTAAAAAAAGTGATAATTTTTGTTTAAACTAAACTATGAAGCAAAAGTGATAATTTTTGTTTCAACTAAACTATGAAACAAAGGTGATAATTTTGGCTTTAACTAAACCATTAAACAAAAGTGACCATAAAAATGGAACCTTTTTATTTTAATATTTTTATTATAATGAAAACAAATTTTTGACTAAAACCATGTTTCATGTAAACAATAAAAATGAGATTTTGATTGTAAATCTAAATTTGACAAAACCATGTTTCATGTTAACAATAAAAATGAATATTTTAATTGTTAATCTAATTTTGACAAAATCATGTTTCAAGTTAACAATAAAAATGAATATTTTATTATAAATCTAAATTTGACAAAGTCATGTTTCAAGTTAACAATAAAAATGAATATTTTAATTGTTAATCTAAATTTGACAAAATCATGTTTCATGTTAACAATAAAAATGAATATTTTAATTGTTAATCTAAATTTGACAAAATCATGTTTAATGTTAACAATAAAAATGAATATTTTAATGTAAATCTAAATTTGACAAAATCATGTTTCAAGTTAACAACAAAAATGAATATTTTAATTGTTAATCTAAATTTGACAAAATCATGTTTCATGTTAACAATAAAAATGAATATTTTAATTATTAATCTAAATTTGACAAAATCATGTTCGTGTTAACAATAAAAATGAATATTTTAATTGTTAATCTAAATTTGACAAAATCATGTTTCATGTTAACAATAAAAATGAATATTTTATTGTTAATCTAAATTTGACAAAATCATGTTTCATGTTAATAATAAAAACGAATATTTTATTGTAAATCTAAATTTGACAAAATCATGTTTCAAGTTAACACTAAAAATGAATATTTTAATTGTTAATCTAAATTTGACAAAATCATGTTTCATGTTAACAATAAAAATGAATATTTTAATTGTTAATCTAAATTTAACAAAATCATGTTTCATGTTAACAATAAAAATGAATATTTTAATTGTTAATCTAAATTTGAAAAAATCATGTTTCATGTTAACAATAAAAATGAATATTTTATTGTTAATCTAAATTTGAAAAAATCATGTTTCATGTTAACAATAAAAATGAATATTTTATTGTAAATCTAAATTTGACAAAATCAATAAATCTAAATTTGACAAAATCATGTTTTAAGTTAACAATAAAAATGAATGTTTTAATTGTTAATCAAAATCTAAACAAACCATGTTTCATGTATCTAAATAAAAGATGAAACTTATATTATAAAATCAAATAAATATTCATAGATCTGAAATAAAAATAATTTGTTTATTTCAAATCGAGATCTAATAATAAACTATAGATTCGAATAAATGTCCAAAATTTGATCTGCTCCACATCAGTTCTAATCAGTCCAGAAATGTTGATCTCGGACTCACGACCGTAATGGATCTGAAATTATTCAATTCCGAGTTCGTATGAATAAGATACGATTTTATTTGTGTTAATAACATTTTAAATAAATTAATTAAAAATAGAATTATACCCTTCTTCCCCAATCAATAGAACATGGCCGCGGTATAAACCCAACTCTTCGATTCTAGGGTTCGCGTTTTCGTCCAAACCATGGAGCTTCACGACGATCAGAGACCACCACGTCGGAGGGGGAGGAGGTGAGCACCAGGGGGGACCCACGCCGTCACATGCGATCGTGGCTAGGGTGTATGGCAGTGGTTCGAACGTGGCCTGTTTATGGCGCTGGAACTCGTCGGTTGCTCGACGATAATGGTTGTTGTCCTTACGGATGTGGAAAGGGGAAAGAGCACTGCAATTTTGTCCAAAAAAAGGGAGGGGTTTTATTGTATGGATGACGAGAATTTGAGGAAGGAAGTTCGGAGCCTCTAGGCCATGGAATATGATGGTGGCGGCGGCTGTATGTTTGAAATTAGGGTTTGGTTTTTCTATTATTTATAATATAATAATATTAAATGTTCTAATTACTGGTTTAGCCCATTAATCCTTAACAGCTCGAATTTCAGGCCAACAAAAGTTGTTCCTTCCCAATTGCCCCCATTCTGGACACAATTGGCTAGGTCCCGTCAGCCCAAACGATCGTTTTTAGCCTGTTTTCTTTAATTTAAAATTTAAATCATTTATTTATTTAATTCGATCGTACATTTAAATTTACCGGGGCCACATACGGAATCCGAAAATTCCCGAAAAATAAATCGGCTATGTTTTGACGATACGGTCCTAACAAAATTAATTTCGTCGATTTTGGAGACAGTTTAATTTACTACGCTCACATATTAATTCCAAAAATTCTGGAAAATTAACTTTTGCAATAATTTTACATTCCGGATCCGACAAAAATGGTTTCGTCGAAAACGGAGGTCGTTTGTATAATGGCCATTTATACGGGCTATATATTATATTAATTCCATAGCGACTATTTTGAATATTCAACTGGCTATAACTTTTTATTTCCTCTATGAATTTTGATTTTCGGATTCGTTGGGAAGATATTTTTAAACAGATTTAAATATTTTTGGTTTCATTAAAATCTGATTTATTTTGAATCCTGTACATTCAGTCAAAGTTCATATTCAAATTTTCAAACTACCGTGCTATTTCTAATTCCTTTTAAAATTAAAATAAATATATTTGTTCTAACTTCAATTTAAATAAATTTTAAATCGTTATTATTTAAAATAAATTATTTTAACTATTCAAAATTCATTGAAATAGCCAAAATAAAACTTTTTAATTGGTTCTGATTTTCTGGGTTGTTACAATCTCCCCCACTTAAAAGCTTTTCATCCCCCAAAAGGAAACAATAGTAGGAAACAAAACGGAAAATGCAACATATTGTAAATGTACCTCAGCACAAGAGTTATTCGGAGATGTCCACTCTGCACTTGGGATATGCCTGTTTGATGCTATCCTCAGTCTCCCATGTACAGCCTCTAGGATTCCCGCTCCACTGCACTTTGACTAAGTGGATCCTCTTGCTCCTCAGAACTCGGATCTCTTTGCCAACAATTTTCACTGGCTCCCTCCTTACTGCTAAGCTCGGGGTAATCTCCAAATCTTGTTGTGGTGCTTCCTCCACAATTAAGTCTGGATCATGTACATGCTTACGGAGTTGGGATACATGGAATACATCATGCACCCCTAGCAACCAGTCAGGCAAATGCACCTTATAAGAGAGAGTTCCAATCCTTTCGAGAATAGGAAATGGACCAATGAATCTCGGCGCCAACTTGCCAGTCTTCCCAAAACGAACTACTCCTCTCAGTGGGGAAACCCTCAAGTACACATAATCACCAACAGAGAATTCTGAATCCCTTCTTCGTGAGTCTGCATAGCTCTTCTGTCGGCTCTGAGCAGCCAGTAGTCGCTTCTTGATGAAATCAACTTTATGTGATGCTTCACGAATCATGCCGGGACCCAATACTAATCGATTGCTTGGTTCCACCCAACATGAGGGAGATCTGCATGGCCTTCCATATAATGCTTCAAATGGCGACTTCTGCAAGCTTGCTTGGTAACTATTATTATAAGAGAACTCAACCAAGTGCAAGTGATCTTCCCATGACCCGCCAAAATCAAGAATGCATGCTCGCAACAAGTCTTCCAATATGCGGTTCACCCTCTCAGTCTGACCATCTGTCTGAGGATGATAAGCGATGCTCAAATTCAATTTTGTCCCTAGCTCCTCTTGAAATGCTTCCCAGAATTTACTAGCAAATATGGGATCACGATCACTAACAATGCTACTGGGAACTCCATGTAGTCTAACAATCTCTCTGAAATAAAGCTGCGCCAGACTTCGAGCTATTCTATTAGATCTGACAGGGATAAAATGGGCGGTTTTCGTGAAACGATCTACAATCAGCCATATACTGTCATTCCCTTTTCTGGTTCGGGGCAAGCCATCAACGAAGTCCATAGAAATTTGGTCCCACTTCCAACTTGGAACCTCTAGCGGTTGCAGCAATCCCGCGAGCTTCTATTGATCACTTTTAACTTGCTGACAGGTGGAATATCTAGCAACATATATGGAAATGTCCCTCTTCATAGATCTCCACCAAAATGTGCGTTTGAGGTCATGATACATCTTTCTCAATCCTGGATGAATACTAAGCTTAGATTTGTGAAATTCATCCATTACTTCCTTTCTGAGCTCAGGAAGGTTCGGAACACAAATTCGGCCTAACAGCCTCAGAACCCCTTTGTTGTCAATCTGGAAACTCATGGGTTCGCCTTCCCAAACTCTTTTGCTAATTCTCTGGATAAATTCATCATTCTTCTAAAGAGCAGAGATCTTATCAATGAAGGAAGGTGTAATAATGAGATTGGAGATGATAAGATTGGTGTTGGCCGCATTCTTCCTGCTGAGCGCATCGGCTACAACATTGGCTTTCCCTGGAGTATATAGGATGTCCAGATCATGGGCCGCAAGAAATTCTAACCAACGTTGCTGCCTCAAATTCAAGTACCTTTGGGTGAACAGATACATCAAGGATTTGTGATCAGTATACAATTCGAACTTCTCACCCAAAAGATAGTGCCGCCATATCTTTAAAGCAAATACGATGACCATCAACTCAAGATCATGTGTAGGGTATCTTTTCTCATGCGGTTTCAACTGGCGGCTAGCATATGCAACTACTTTGTCTCTCTGCATTAACACCGCACCAATACCTTCAATAGAAGCATCTGTCCAGACTTTCAAATCTTGATTGCCATCAATAATGGTCAACACGGGAGCAGTGGTCAACCTCAATTTCAGCTCTTGGAAAGTCGCCTCACATTCGGGTGTCCAAATAAACTTTGTATGCTTCTTAGTTAGCTTCATCAATGGACAAGATAGTTTCGAAAAATCTTTAACGAATTTCCGATAATAGCCAGCCAATCCTAAGAAACTTCTGACTTTTGTAGGAGTGCTCGGCTGCTTCCAATCTTCGATACAACATGGCCGAGGAATTTCACTTCTTCTTGCCAGAATATGCATTTAGAGAATTTGACTTTAAACACATTCTTTCTCAAAATCTCCAAAACTTCTTTCAGATACTTTTCATGATCAACAGTGGATTTAAAAAAGATTAAGATGTCATCGATGAAAACCAACACGAATTTATTCAAGAAATCCTGGAATACTTTGTTCATCAGATCGACAAAGTAGGCTGGAGCATTACATAAGCTGAACGGCATTACTAGCCATTCATAGAATAAGTCTGGCCCTCTGAAAGCTGTTAAAGGAACACATTCTTCGGCAATGCGCAATTGATGGAAACCTGTAGCTAGGTCCATTCTAGAGAATACTTGCGCTCCATTCAAGCGGTTCAACAGATCATCAATACACGACAATGGATATTTATTTTTCAACGTTTGCTTATTGAGGTCACGGTAGTCCACATATAGTCTGAGGGTACCATCTGACTTTAGGACAAACGCCACTGCTGCACCCCTATTTGAGAAGCTAGGCCTGATCAGACCCTTCCACAAAAGTTGTTTAGTTTGATTGCTCAGCTCCTCTTTTTCTTTCAGCGTCATTCTCCGAATAGGATGCACAACTGGCCTTGCATTCGGAAATAAGTCAATCCTGAAGTCGATTTCTGTACGTGGAGGTAAGCTATCAACTTCTTTAAACACATCCACATAATCTCCAACGACAGGATTATCCTCAATAGAAGTAGGAGTAACTTCTAGAGAAGACCAGAATTCTTTCCTATCTGTGGCTGAGCCATGGCATGGTATAGCAATAATATCTCCGAATTTGGTTTTAATTTTGACTATTCTTTCAGTGCATATTAACTCAGCCTCATACTTTGATAGCCAATCCAGTCCAAGTATGATATCATATCCGGAAAAACTCATAACGATCGAGTCAAAAGGAACTGAAAGTAAGAATAAGAAACAGGCACTCTACAATACTGATCGAGAATAAGTGAACCTCCTATCGGACTATGGGCTCTGGTAGATTCTTTAAGTTTTCTTGGTTTGATTTTTAAATTTTAAATCGTGTCACTAGAAATGAAACTTTGTGATGCACCAGTGTCAAACAATACTATAATAGGAATGTTCTTAATAGTAAGAGTGCCTCCTAAAACATTAGGTTTACCTGCTCCTTCGGAAGAAGCTGGTGCAACCGCTCCATCGTACACATGAGCCACCTCAGATTTCTTCAACAGAGGACAATTTCTGATAAAGTGCCCCGTCTTATGGCAGTTAAAGCACTCCTGAGTATTCTGAGGATTCTGACCGCGATTCTGACTGGGTCCAGACTCATTCCTCCTTGGTTTCTTTGGAGCTCGGCATTTGTAGTCAAAGTGCCTCATCTTCTGGCAATTAAAGCATATCACCTTGGATTTGTCCCTTTTACTCCCTTGAGGCTTGGCGGTAGAAGAATTGCTCGCCCCTGGTTTCTTGTCAGCTTGCTTCCTTTTGTTATTATTCTGATTCTTCCCCGATCTTGCTGGAATTTATATCATTGTCCTCATATCGACAAGCCATCTCGATCACCTCATTAAATGGGAGCTTAATGTGTGTTGTGAATCTGTTCAGATATTTTCTGGAGAGGCCATTAATGAATCTTTTGTTTTTCTGGACTGGGTCCCGAATTAATTCTAGAGCATAGCGTGAGAGCTCTTAAAACTTCCGCACATACTCTGAAACAGTCATATCTCCTTGCTGCAAGTTGGTAAATTGATCGTGGAGACGCTCTACTTCCTGTGGAGGAATAAACTTCTCGTTGAAGAGTTCCTTGAATTTGGCCCAAGACATGTCGGCCTCATTATTTCCAATTATGACAGTATCCCACCAAATTTCAGTCTCATCTTTCAACAGCCACGATGCCAAAATACGCTTGCGGTGGTCTTCTAATTCCAGGCCTCCAAATATCTTCTCGCAATTCTTTAGCCATGCCTAAGCTTCTATTATTGTCTCTCGCCCGGTGAATGACACGCCCCCTAAATTCCTGAACTTCTTGGCCACCTTGTCTAAGTCAAAAGGATGTGGGTGTGGAGGTGGTGGTGTTACAGCCTCGGGAGTGGGCTACCTCTAAGCAGTGGGTGTCTCATCTCTTACTGGTCCTCTGGCCCTACCTCTACCTCGGGCTCTTGCTCTCGCTTTAGTGCTCATTTTCGGTTAGTTCTGTACCATTAAGGAAAGAGTTATACTAACAGAAATGATAATTTTAAAGGAAACGTTAAAAACAGAGACATATAGAAAAATGATAATGATGTAACGACTGATTAATATGTGCTATTCTGCTGTGCTCATTCTAGGACATTACTAATCCTATCTCTAATGAGCTACTCGCCTTAGAATACTGTTGATTCTATCTAGACGAATTGTTTTAAATATGTTATACTCTTAAGCTAAGGTTAACCTTTAGATCTGATACAAACTGTGATGACCTCAAACTTCCGTAGTATGAAAGCAAGGATAATCATTGGAATATAACATAATTACAACAATAGCAGATCTCAGATAACATCATAACACATAAATCATTGCAGCGGAAATAGAAATGTCATCAACACCACAACATCAGAACATCAGAGTAGCACATTTACAGGATACACTTAGCAAATAGAAAGTCTCAGCAAACAGAAATAAGTCTAAACTCCATCAAGTATATCAAAAATAGAGGATGTCTAAATGTCTCAAAGCATAAATAAAAGATAAAAATGTCCTTCATCTTCTTTCCTTAAGCATGCTCCAATCTAGAATGTATCCATAATAACCTGAACCTGTCACTTGGCTGCCCGTGTGAAAAAGAGGACACCCGAGTTTGCAAAGTGAAACAAACTACGAGTCAGTCATGGAACTGGTATGAGCAATCTTTCCTAACTTATCTAACAATATGGCTAATTACAGGACCACGCCGCTAATGCGGAATGGGTTTACTCCATTGGATTGCCAGGACATAAGTTTAATAAAAAAAAATTATTCAAAACAACGCAATGCTTTTTAGAAAAATGAAATCGTTATAAGACTCAGCTCCCATCACATAATGCAATACAAACCGAAGGATAGAGTTTTACCTTATAATGATAAAACACGCTTGATACATAGAAAATAATATTTTAATATTATTATTAGTGTCTAATCAGTTTTAAAATACTTCGAAGTAAATGTATCAATCCTAGACGGCATAGCTACCATATACTATGTCTCCATATATAGGTTTACAATCAAAATCGTAATGTCGTATTGGAAATTGGGTTTCCATCATGAGTCAAGGCTAGGGACGATCTCCTTACCGATTCGAGACACTCTAGCAATGTCCCAGGATCACACCTACGGGCAACCCTTGGATCCTGCAGGGCCCGCCCACAAATACTTTAGTGGATTGGCAATTCCTGAACACACGCTTCCCAGTCCTATTGAACCTATAATTTAGTCACTATCGACCAATAAATCCGAGGTACCTCATGATCCATCAACCACATAAGTAAAATGTCAATGCTTGTAAAACCCTGATACCACTTCTAGCTAGAAAGAAACGTGTGCACTCCCTGCGTTCCCTTATCCCGTTTCTGACTCTCACCGGGGTGTGAGGCTCGCGAGGTAACGTTATACACAAAGCTATGACAAAATAGGCTATGCTTTGATCATCAACCACAAGGCTTTGCTTTTCAACAAAAGCCTTGATCATCTTCATCTTGGCATGCCACATTAACAATCCACGCCATGCGATCGATAACTACCAATATATAACCTCTGAGCTCGTGCGTCTCAGAGAAGGGTGTTAAGCAAGAGAATAAATTCTCTGCCACCAATCAGATATATATATTAAATAGAAATCAATTTACATGGAATGAAATCCAATGTCATACACACATCCATTTGCAAGTCCATTCTGGGTCTGAACGAAACCGAAGACACCTTATTCCTCGTCCCGTATGTCCAATATGGAAGAGAGGTGCTCGCTTATCCGAGCAATCAACAAGTACATCCAGACAACTACCACTTTAACCCTTTACTGAGAGCTAACCAATGTCGGGCGTCAGCAGTTATCCATTCGATGTGAAGATCACCGGTCTTCAATCACCGTCTTCAACATCTTCAATTTAAATCGTTGTATAATTATTTGAAATGAGATTGAACTCGGTCTTTTAAAATAATTCTCGCATATATATAATTTAAAACCATTTCATATTGTTAATATTATTTAATAACGATTTATTGCTATTTTTATTTATATAAAAATAGCTAAATTTAATTCAATGACGCTTCGGGTCAATAGGCGGCCCTGGCACTGTTTTTATCAAAATTTGATTTACACTTTTCTCGAAATATGACCGTTGGATTTTAACAAAATTTATATCATTGGAAAGAACTCCCCAAAGCGGTCCTAACGGTTCCAGTTTTGGGAAAATCCGACTGTCGGATCTTTCGGTATAATCGTTTAAAGTTACGATTCTGAATCGCGAACTACCGTGCGCGATTCATTTAATTTTAATTTATCTTTATATATATAATTATATATAAATATAAACTATTCGACGATTCCACTAACGCATTTATCACGCCAAATAAAAAAAATGTTTTATTGGCATATCATATCTACATATTCATAATGTCAAACAAAATATATTTTATTTACATGACAATTAAGCCAATGACAAATAAAAAGCTAATTTTTATTTGTATTTCTATTTTTAACTCTAACCAATAAAGAGGAATATTTTATTTGTATAAAGTTTCCAGTGTATGTTTTGACAATAAAAATAATTTATACAAATTCTAATGTATGTATTGTCAATACAAATGATTCTTTGACTTTGCATATAAATTCTAATATATGCATTGTCAATAAAAATGATTCTTCGACTTTGCATATAAACTCTAATATATGCATTGTCAATAAAAATGATTCTTTGACTTTGCATATAAACTCTAATATATGCATTGTTAATAAAATGTATTTTAACCTTGCATATAAATTCTAATATATGCATCGTCAATAAAATGTTATTTTAACTTTGCATATGAATTCTAATATATGCATCGTCAATAAAATATTACTTTAACTTTGCATATAAATTCTAATATATGCATCGTCAATAAAATGTTATTTTAACTTTCCATATAAATTCTAATATATGCATCGTCAATAAAATGTTATTTTCTATTTTTGTTGAAAATTCCTTTTTTCCTAGTTTCTTACATTACATTAAAAATGTGAATTTTTAATGTAGACATGTTTTTTTGTTTTTTTTATTTTAAAACATGAGCATTTCTCTATTTTCTTACATTACATTAAAAATGTGAAATTTTAATGTAGACATGTTTTATTTTAAAACATGAACATTTTCCTAGTTTCTTATTTCAATTCATCAAAATGATAAAAATGTTTCTTTTCATTTTGTTAAAAATTCTAATTCAACAAAATGATAAAAATGGTTCTTTTCATTTTTGTTGAAAATTCTAATTCAACAAAATGATAAAAAGGGTTCTTTTCATTTTTGTTGAAAATTCTAAATCAACAACATGATAAAAATGTTCTTTTCATTTTTGTTGAAAATTTTAATTCAACAAAATGATAAAAGAACAAAAATGTTCTTTTCATTTTTGTTGAAAATTCTAATTCAACAAAATGATAAAAAGGGTCCTTTTCATTTTTGTTGAAAATTCTAATTCAACAAAATGGTAAAAATGTTCTTTTCATTTTTGTTGAAAATTCTAATTCAACAAAATGATAAAAATGTTATTACATTTTTGTTGAAAATTCTAGTTCAACAAAATAATAAAAATGTTCTTTTCATTTTTGTTGAAAATTCTAATTCAACAAAATGATGAAAATGTTCTTTTCATTTTTGTTTCAACTAAACCATTAAACAAAAGTGATAATTTTTTTTAAAACTAAACTATGAAGCAAAAGTGAAAATTTTATTCCAACTAAACTATGAAACAAAGGTGATAATTTTGGCTTTAACTAAACTATTAAACAAAAGTGACAATAAAAATGGAATCTTTTTATTTTAATCATTTTATTATAATGAAAACAAATTTTTGACAAAAACCATGTTTCATGTAAACAATAAAAATGAGATTTTTATTGTAAATCTAAATTTGACAAAACCATGTTTCATGTTAACAATAAAAATGAATATTTTAATTGTTAATCTAAATTTGACAAAATCATGCTTCAAGTTAACAATAAAAATGAATATTTTATTGTAAATCTAAATTTGACAAAGTCATGTTTGAAGTTAACAATAAAAATGAATATTTTAATTGTTAATCTAAATTTGACAAAATCATGTTTCATGTTAACAATAAAAATGAATATTTTAATTGTTAATCTAAATTTGACAAAATCATGTTTCATGTTAACAATAAAAATGAATATTTTATTTTAAATCTAAATTTGACAAAATCATGTTTCAAGTTAACAATAAAAATGAAAATTTTAATTGTTAATCTAAATTTGACAAAATCATGTTTCATGTTAACAATAAAAATGAATATTTTAATTGTTAATCTAAATTTGACAAAATCATGTTTCATGTTAACAATAAAAATGAATATTTTAATTATTAATCTAAATTTGACAAAATCATGTTTCATGTTAACAACAAAAATGAATATTTTACTGTTAATCTAAATTTGACAAAATCATGTTTCATGTTAACAATAAAAATGAATATTTTATTGTAAATCTAAATTTGACAAAATCATGTTTCAAGTCAACAATAAAAATGAATATTTTAATTGTTAATCTAAATTTGAAAAAATCATGTTTCATGTTAACAATAGAAATGAATATTTTAATTGTTAATCTAAATTTGACAAAATCATGTTTTATGTTAAACAATAAAAATGAATATTTTAATTGTTAATCTAAATTTGACAAAATCATGTTTCATGTTAACAATAAAAATGAATATTTTATTGTTAATCTAAATTTGACAAAATCATGTTTCTTGTTAACAATAAAAATGAATATTTTATTGTAAATCTAAATTTAACAAAATCATGTTTCAAGTTAACAATAAAAATGAATGTTTTAATTGTTAATCAAATTCTAAACAAACCATGTTTCATGTATCTAAATAAAAGATGAAACTTATATTATAAAATCAAATCAATATTCATAGATCTGAAATAAAAATAATTTTTTTATTTCAAATCGAGATCTAACAATAAACTATAGGTTCGAATAAAAGAAAGAATTTCTATTATCGAACAAGATCTAACAAACATGAGCATCACAATCAACATTCAACAAATTCAAACTCCAAGCATCACAAATCTGATTTTATTAACATAACTACATGGATTTCAAATAGCAAGAAATAATTAAATTTTTAATTATAAAAATAGAAATCTCACAGTCGGGTTTAATTCTGAATAATTCAGAATTAGATTTTGTCCAAAATTTGAGCTGCTCCGAATCAGTCCAGAAATGTGGATCTCGGACTCCCGATCGTAACGGATCTGAAATTATTCAATTCTGAGTTTGTATGAATAAGATACGATTTTATTTGTGTTAATAACATTTTAAATAAATTAATTAAATATTTAAAAATATAATTACACCCTTCTTCCCCAATCAACAGAACATGGTCGCGGTATAAACCCAACTCTTCGATTCTAGGGTTCGCGTTTTCATACAATCAATGGAGCTTCGCGACGATCGGAGACCACCACGCTGGAGAGGGTGGAGGCACGCACCAGGGGGACCCACATCGTCACGTGCGATTGTGGCTAGGGTGTATGGTGGCGGTTCAAACGTGGCATGTTTATGGCGCTGGAACTCGTCGGTGGCTCGACGATAATGGTTGTTGTCCGTATGGATGTGGAAAGGGGAAAGAGCACTACAATTTTATCAAAAGAAGGGAGGGATTTTATTGTATGGATGAAGAGAATTTGAGGAAGGAAGTTCGGAGCCTCTTGGCCGTGGAACACGATGGTGGCGGCGGCTGTATGTTTGAAATTAGGGTTTGGTTTTTCTATTATTTATAATATAATAATATTAAATGTTCTAATTACTGGTTTAGCCCATTAATCCTTAACAGCTGGAATTTCAGGCCAACAAAAGTTGTCTTCACCCAATTGCCCCCGTTCCGGACACAATGGGATAGGTCCTGTCAGCACAAACAATCGTTTTCAGCCTGTTTTCTTTAATTTAAAATTTAAATCATTTATTTATTTAATTCGATCGTACATTTAAATTTACCGGGGCTACATACGAACTCCGAAAATTCCCGAAAAATAAATCTAGCTATTTTTTGATGATACGGTCCTAACAAAATTAATTTTGTCGAATTTGGAGACCGTTTGAAAAATGGCCTTTTTAACAGACGATAAAATTCAACAGAAATTATCGAACACAGATTAATTTATTACGCTCACATATTAATTCCAAAAATTCTGGAAAATTAACCTTAGCAATAATTTGACATTCCGGATCCGACAAAAATCGTTTCATCGAAAACGTAGGTCGTTTGTATAATGGCCATTTATACGGGCTATATATTATATTAAATTCCATAGCGACTATTCTGAATATTCAACTGGCCATAACTTTTTATTCCCGCTATGAAATTTCGATTTTTCGGATTCGTTGGAAAGATATTTTTAAACAAATTTAAATATTTTTTGTTTCACTAAAATCTGATTTATTTTGAATCCTGTACATTCAGTCAAAGTTCATATTCAAATTTTCAAACTACCGTGCTATATCTAATTCCTTTTAAAATTGAAATAAATATATTCGTTCTAACTTCTATTTAAATAAATTTTAAATCATTATTATTTAAAATAAATTATTTTAACTGTTCAATATTCATTGAAATAGCCAAAATAAAAATTTTAAATTGGTCCTGATTTTCCGGGTTGTTACAAAATAAGAGATGAGGTTTATCGAGATATAACTGAAATAGGTTTTGGAATAAACTTATCAGAAGTTTATAAAATGTTCTATTTTGGAATGAAGACTTGTATTTAAAATGTATTTAAAAGATTTAAAGATTTTAATTAACGAATGGAAAATTAAATGGAGAAGTGATGTTGAATAATAAACCAATGTATCTATTTTATTTTTATGATTGTTTATTTTGATAGTTAAATAACCGACTATCGAAATTATGCCTAACGCGTTGTTATTACGGAAAGACTGGGATCGAATTTATATTCGAGAACCATTCCGTAAAAAAAACGTTATCGTGGAAAATGTTGATCGAGATGGAGCAGTTGAAGACCGTGATCTTCATAAAACGAAAGAATTACTTAAAATATTTGGCTGATCCCTAGAGATATATTGTGATTCTTTCGTGGTTGAAGTATATGGATTGCAAGGACTAATCATTACTGATCTATAGGGTGATTCCTAGGATGTGGTAGGAGGGTCCCTTCGGCTTGTCTAGTCCTAGGACAACTTATATGGACGGATTTCTGACAAAATATTTCCAAAAGGATCACGTACGTTGATTTCTTCAAATGTACCATAGTTGGTGGCGGAGAATGGCACTTCTTTTATCTTAACCACTAGAGTATTTTTGTGGACGTCAATTAGTGATTTTCTTGAAGATTTGACGATGTGGCATTCAAAGTGAATGGTGGCCAGATGTTCTAGAAAGACAATTTTAAACCTCAAGCCTCATCAACCGTGGAATGACCAAAATCGGGCAGACATCATGGCTAAGTGGGTCGCTCCCAATTAGGGTGTATTATAACCATCTAGAGAATATTCATATTTTTTCTTCTTTTCGCTTTTGTATCTCTCGGGAACGATTATGTTGGTTCCAACCGTAGGTGACAATATATTTGGAACGTTCAAGCGAAATGAATGGCCAATCATGTGTGGCCGAGTTGTAAGATGTTCTTGTTGAACTCCAGTGTATCCTCTCTAGAGTACACTGCTCGGAAGGTGGTTCCATATCTTGTCATAGTCGGAATAGTTTATCCAATAAGACCCTGAGGTTTTTTTTGACTGTATACTATGTATGTGGAGCGGGAGATGCAAGCGTTCTACTAGATTGTTATTTATTTGATTTTGACAATCTGATCTATTTCTGATCTGAGCTATTAGATCCAAAATGTTTAATATGAAAATTTTGAATAACGATGATTGTGATATAAAAATTTGAAATCAAATGTAATTTTGTTAAAGAACCATTTGGAAATATGAAATTTTGAATTTGAATGTAAACAAAATAATGATTTGGTTGAAATATTTAAACTTCATTGTTTAAATATAAAACTAATATTTGGAGTAAATTGATTCATGAAGTTTTAAAATATGATTTCAAGAATAAATAACCAATGTAACGACTCGGATTTTTCGATCATTTGAATTTGAATATTTAAATCTGTTTTAAATATTATATTTGAAATATTAATGGATTTTTAATATAGAATTCATTATTAAACGACGATTGAATGTTTTAATTTATATTTAATTATAAACGAACTCGTAATGCCGTTTTGAACTTCAATTGAATATACAAAATCCCTTTTAAGTCAGAATTCGATGAAACGAGAAATGTTATGATCTAGTTGATTATATTTTTTTAAAGAAAATATTGAAATATCATATTATAGATTGTTAGTTATGTCCAAATAAATTTTTTAAATAGTCTCTATGAAATTGTTATAGATTATAACGTTTAATTAAGAAATTTAAAAAGGATTTTAATAAAATTTGGATATCATTTAACCCAAAATTTACAATGTTGAGTTATAATTTCATATTGGTTTATATGTAAAGCTGCATACTATTTTAATTGGATATATTAAACAATAATTATCTATTATTATTGAATTTAATTGTTTTGGAATTTATATATATATTCGATATTACATAAGCCTTAGAAATAGTTATTTTCCAAATGACCTCCGTTTTTGCTTAAACAAATTTTATTGGAATACGTATAGCTAATTATTGCTAGATTTCCAATTTTGAGCCAATCGGAGTTGTTTTCTGAGTACGCGATATTTATATATGAATCGACAAATAAATTGAAATTTTAAATAGCGTCATTTTGCAAACGGAATCAGATTTCGATGAAACGAATTACTTTGGGATGGTAACGTTAAGACATAGTAGTATGTCCATTTCCGTTGTATTTGGGGTTCGTGTGTGTCGGTGCGAATTTAACAGTCAGTGTTAAATTGCGAAACCGTGTAAATTAAAACCTAAACTAATTTAATTTACCGTATATAAAACCTACCCAAAGTAATTCCTAAGCTAAAGTGAAAGCCATCCAAGCACCTATCTCTACCTCAAAACGTACACAGCCTAGATGAAAGTAAGTACAAACATGTAACCCTACCTACGCATGCACATGCTATGATCCATATGTAGCCTATCCTATCAGCCTAAACACACAGTACCTGTATAATCCTAAGATTTGTTAATTCTTATTCTATATGAATGCCCTATACCATATTGCTTTTTTACTAATTACTCATTAAACAACTAATTTTTAAACCTAGTAAGTATATCCCTAATGGCTCAAAAGTTTCAACCCCGATGGCAGGTTGCACAATCTGACCACACCTACAATAAGTAACATTTTAAACCTAAATGCTAAAAAACAGTTACATCCTTAAATAGACAAATGTTTAACTATGTATAAATATATCACAATGATCAGCTTTTTGTATTAATGTACAAACAGTTCATTAAATTGTGTTTTAGGTGTAAATAAGGATCAAAGTAGCTTGTAGCAGTAAAATTTGATAACAACGTACGGAAGCTGATGTTTCACCTACTGAATGTTGCACGTGAATTGTTAAATATTAATATAATTTGGGTCATATTATTTATTTAATCGGGACAAACTATGTACAATATACATATACGAAAATTGTAGCTACCTTATAAGCTATGCACATGCAAATTTCTGAAGAACTATCTACATGCACAGCTAGCATCTACTAACAGCTATCCTAAGTTTTTAGATCAAACTTACTTTGCGAACTAAAATCATACCAGATCTTAGCTCAAGCTATCCTACTGCCTATCAACAATGCCTTGCTCTCCAACCTAATTTCGTGATTGCCATGTTTTCATCCCATGCCTACCACGATATCTTGATGTATATATACTGAATCCTCATCATCGTTTTTTCTTCTTTACATCGAGAAAACAATAGAGTCTCCACCGTTGAAAAATAATATCTTCGCGTATACTCCATTAAATATCACGATCTATGTCTTAAAAATTCCCTAAAAGCCATCCATACATTTCCACTGTCTTGAAATTTTAAACGACATTGTTCGAGTATGAATGTTGAAAACTGGGTATGGAGTTTACTCGAGATTTATGGATCAATGTGTGATTTCGTCTGGGGGAGTGATGAGCGAAGTGGTGCGAGCTCGTGGCCATTTTTTGAAGTTTCTGGGTAAAATAACGGTTGCACCTAGGGACCTTTGTTTAACGTGGTCAAAGCTAGAATGGGTCGGAGGGGGTGTAGATTATGTTGGCGAGTCGGGTGTAGGGAGTGATGTCGAACAATTTTTTTATGGTGGTACGTTGTCTTTTGCGTGGTATCACTATTTACGCATGCACAGGGAGGGACAAAATGGAGCTTAAGGAAATGGGTTTGGAGAAGAAGCTCCTGTAGCACGAAGAAGAATAGTGTAGTCTGGATTTTAAAGTAAGGGCGTGGGGTGAATTGAAAAAAGTGAGGCCCATTTACTTAAAAATTTAAGTTTAAATTAAATTAAATTGTTTTAAACCTTATTAATACGATATGTCAACCATAAGTTATCAAAATTGCGTGCGGTCGGTCTCGTTGGAACCGTAAGGGTGCAGGCTACGAGATGGAGCCAGTCTGGTCAAGATTGAAAGCAACGGTAATTTTAAACTAAATTAAGCAGCTGTTTAATTTAATTAAAAAAAGCAGTTTAACAACATAATTAAATCAAGGTGAGTTAAACTCACTCAGTTGTCCCACTTATTTTTTATATAAGTCGGATTTTATATTGTGTGCTATGTTTGCTAATTGTTGGTTGATTTGACGATTGTATGGATATTTACTGAATATTTTTATATGTTATTTAAATTAAATGTTTGTTTAATTTTAGTAAAATGAAATCGTCATTTTTAACTATCATTTCCAATCGACATAACTTACCTTGTTGGTCACGTTTATAATAATATAAACGTATTGATTTGGATGCTTGAATTGTTATTACTTGTCGACCATTATCAGTTGAATTCATTATTCATGATTATTTTAAATTATCGTATTGAATGGATTATTTTATTTGAGGTAACCTATTTGGATGCAGGGAAAAACAGGTTGGAGGGATCCAACTGAATTCCTCAAATTTATTGTTTATTTTCACATGATCATTATATGAACTATTTAACCAATATGATTGGGTCATTGATTTGATTATTGGTTGTTGAATCTAAATTCAACGTTTATTTTGATATTAACCAATGGGTAGTATTGGTTGAGACGCAGATGGCCTAAATATACACCGTTGATTTACCGTCAGGTAAATCGATACAAATAAAGTTATAAATTTATTTCGTAACCGAAGATAGAATTTGAAATATATTATTTTGAATAGAAGTTTTTGAAAGGAAATAAATAGAAATATTTATTATTTAAATTTATTAGGAATTTTTAATGATTTTTTAAATCTGATTCTTTTATTAATAAGACCGAAAAGCAAGTGAGCGGATATTAATGTAACGTTTAATAATTGTAACACCCCGTAATTTTAAAACGGGACATAAGAGATAATTAAAAATAATTAATCTTTAAAAGAAGAAATAAAGGAAACGGGTTGCACCGTTGCGTTCGTCTCGGAATTCTACTTGAGATAGAGTCCGAGTTTGCGTAAAACGGATACAATATGAAGAAGTTATGGAGGTTAGAAGATTTCGGTTTAAACCAGAATTAAAATAAAATATTCAAAACAGCGAAGGCGGGAGGAGGAAACGTGGAACCGACCACGTTTGGGGTGTCGACCCGAGACCCGCTGGGTCGATAATGTCGACTCAGACACTTTGGGGTTGACACCGGGGTAGACGTAGGTGTCGACCCCCCCTTGTAGGGGTCGACCCGCTCAGCCAGATCCAAAGAGTGACGATTTCTGACTTGTTGCTGAGTCACTAGGGCATAGGTGGCGGTTTATGGATAGCTCTAATTGGTCTGGATGGTTCTGATTTCTCCTAGGTTGATCTAACGGCTTACATTAATTTAAACTTCTATATAAACAACCCCAACCCTCAACCCTAAACCACACAATTTCATTTCAAGGAGCCGTCATGCTGTCCATGGCCAAACTAGTGTAGCCTCCAGTCTTCCCTAAAACTAGAAAACAAGTTAGAAGCTACGAATCAAATCTAAATTAGAGAATCGATAGTCTACATCAAAGGATATCTTTTCAGTTTCAGAAAACAAATCCCAGAAAACAAGATTTGTCCTATTTTTTGTAAGTTCAAGTTACTTTCAGATGTGAATTCTTAATTGAAATTCTTGGCATGTAATAATATGAATCCAAGCTATACCTGATTATGAGATAATCCTTTCAGATTTATCCTATCTATTTTATCAGATCTGTGCCTGCGATGTTATTCAAATCTATTTTATCATATTTGTGCCTACGATGTTATTCAAATCTAATCTATCAGATTTATGCCCGCGATGTAATTTTATTCAGATCTATACTTCTTTTATGTTCCTGATACTGCTATTATCAAATCTAACGTCGTATGGCTATTTTATGCCTAATCTTTTATGTTTCCTCTTCTTTCCCTTTTATTATGGATCTATGTTGTCTCGAACCTAGATGAAATCTTGTTATATATACGATTGGAATACGGGAGAATTGGGCCTAATCTATTTTATGTACTATTGGGCGTAAGTTGTAATTGAGATTTGGACATAACTTGTAATTGAGATTTGGGTATAACATGTAATTGATATTGGGGCATTATTATCATTATAACTGCAAGTTTGGGTTAAATGGCGTATAAATCAAGTTTTGGGCGTGATTGTTATTGTTCTGAATTGGGGTAACTTGAAACATTAAACCTAGATTGGGGGAAAAAATGTAAATTGGAATATTAAATCTAGATTGGGCCTAACTATTGGCTGAGACGCCAAGTATAATGAATATTGTAATTTTGGGGCAAGATTATTATTGCAAATTTGGGAAGATTGGGTGTAACCTACTTTGAGTTATAACTTGTAATTAAATTTGTGGGGCATAACTTGAAATTAGCTTTGTTGGGTATAACTTGAGAATTGGAACATGACTAGTTTTGTGAATTTGGGATAATTAGCATATAAAATCTAGACTTGGACATGTATGGTAAATATGCTAAAAAGATAAGCATGCCTAACCCGAGGTTAGATTAAGTTGCGGTGTAAAACTGCCCGGAACCGCCCAGCACATCCAGTAACTGCAACAACACAGATCTAATGTGAGAGGTTAGCGCATTTAGCCCAAAAACCCAAGGTTATAATGAGTTTGCGGTAGAAGTCTGCCCGGAACCGCCCGGCACATCCAGCAACTGCAAACAACAGTTCTAATGTGAGAGGTTAAGGCGTTAATGAATGAATTAATGCTAATAAGCAAGACATGCTAATAACTGAATGGTAGGGTTAAGTTAATTTAGGCAACACTTAACCAATACAGCATGTTAATTAAACAGGTGAGTAGGGTTAAGTTAATAAGAAACACTTAACCAATATGACATGATGAATGGGTAGGGTTAAGTTAAAATAAGAGAGCAATAGCTAACCAATATAACATGATGCGTAGAAGGGTTAAGTTAAAACAAGAGAGCAACACTTAACCAATATAACATGATGAATGGGAAGGGTTAAGTTAACACAAGAAGGCAACACTTAACCAATGTAACACGACAAGTGGGTGGGTTAAGTTTACTTAAATTGATTGATGACACTTAACCAATACAGCATGATGAACGCATGGGGTTAAGTTAATAAGAAACACTTAACCAATGTAACTTGATGAATGAATGGGGTTAAGTTAATGGGAAATACTTAACCAATATAACATGATGAATGAACGGGGTTAAGTTAATAGGAAACACTTAACCAATCCAACATGACGAGGGAGAAGGGTTAATGAGAAGAACTTAACCAACATGACATGATGAGTGGGTGGGTTAAGTTAACATGAATGGATAACACTTAACCAATATGACATAATGTGTGGGAGGGTTAAGTACATATCGGGTTGGTGGGTAATATTAGTAAATATAGGCCCACAAACTTAACCATTAAGTAAACATGTTTGAATCAGTGGGAGGGTTAAGTACATATCGGGTTGGTGGGTAATATGAGTAAATATAGGCCCACAAACTTAACCATTAAGTAAACATGTTTGAATCAGTGGGAGGGTTAAGTACATATCGGGTTAGTGGGTAATATTAGTAAATATAGGCCCACAAACTTAACCAGTAAGAAACCCTAGTAACGGGGACCCATTTCAGCAGTAACCCACATAGATGTATCAAGGTACCCTGAAACTAGGCAGGGTGGGGCACAATTACTAGGCTGATTATAAGCGGTCAAAATAACGGTAGGGGGTACGTCAGTGTAGGTTCCGACGGTTTACGGGCGTACATGTACTCCGGAGTGGAAAAAGCAGGCACTGGGTACCAGTAGTTATACACTGTGCATCTTGAATCGTGTCGGGTTGCTATCATAAGGATTGATACACCTTATGGTGGGACCAGCACAGGGTATCTACACACAAGAGAGGGCCGATTGACACAGACACATGGGACATTAATACAAGTAAGGAGCCGATCGATAGGGTAGTAAGGGTACATCTAACATCTTCATAGGAATTAGGCTGATTGAGGTAAGATCCTCATACTAGATGTACACCTGATGGCTACCATAATTGCGGGGATTGGGATCACGTTATCATATTATCATTTTACATAGATTACTAGTTGGGACACTAGTTAGAGGGTGCAGAGATATAAAAATCAGAATAATAAGGTATTAGCGAAGCAGAGAAAGAGTAGAAGCGCATTCAATTTATCTTGCCTTGTCATATCTTGTGCTAATCTTATGTTATCTTGTTATACTTGTTATCACGGTATTGTCTTATATTCAGTTTATTCATGTCATGATGCTTTTGCCTATTTACATGCTGAAAGTCACTGGATTTACCATACTTATGTCTGGCCTAGTTTGTTTCCGCCTCTTTTCTTTCGTTCCCCCTCCCCCAGGTTCACAGGGAGGAAATGTTACCACTTAGCTCAGTTTTCTTTCCAAGCTCGAAGATAGTCGACATATTGCTTTGGACTCTCTCTTCCATTGCTATGGCTGGTTCATGCTTTATTGGGGAATATAGTTGTTATTTTTATGCTTCTTTTATACTTGGAAGTTTTTGAATCAAGACAGAAGTTTTATGTATTACTTTTAAGTATGATTGAGACAATTGTTGTAAAAGCTTGACTGAACCACATTGTTTATAAAATGACTTTATTTTCCACTGCTTTATCTTGTTTGTCTTGTAATTTATCTGCATCTTTTACCTAAAACGCTCCACAGAAGTTAAGGTATTCCCTTTGTGAGTAACCTTAACGGAGGTGGGGTGTTTCACTTGGTATTAGAGCTGAAGGTTACCGGATTAGATAAAAGATTTGAAAAATTATTTTCAAAACGGTTTTAAAAGAAGCATTTTCTAAAGAAAAAGGTTTTGTTTTAAAGGCTTATTCCCCAAAGCCATAGGCACTATCTTTTGATCCTCTATTTGAATCCTTGTTTTCCTTCTTAACTGAGTCTTCGGGGCTCCTGGCTTTCTGCGAGGTAACCTCATCGCAGCATGGTTCCGTAGGCTTGATGAGACTAAGACACCTGTCAAAGGGCGAAACTTCCATCTATAACCGCAGTAGTTTCACCTGCGGCTAATTTTATTTCAAGCTTTGTAGGGTTTTTCGTGCGATGGATGCAGCTTTCAAGAGACTTGTCAACAAGTTACACAAGGATGGCAAAGATGAGAATGAGGGAGTTTGGCTAAGGAGCACAACCCAAGGATGGGGAACTCATGGTTATGGACTTGGTTCACAAAGGAGGAAAGAATAGGAAATCTAAGACAAGAGGCAGTGTCGTTATTATGGTATAACGGGTCATATAATTAAGGACAAGGGCAAGAACTAAAGACATGATTTTCAGGAAGGCAAGTGCATGATTCCACCTCCAACGTACCTGAGAGAGAGATAGTAACGTCTAGTTTTTCTTTTTGATCATCCTGTTAATACTCTTTTTGATTTTAGCGCTTCACATTCGTTTATATCTGCTTCCATAGTTGAGTCTCTACACCTTAGTACTTGTATAATAAAAATCCCATTTTTGTCTCAAATCTGGTTGGTGGTTCGGCTCGTTTATCTTTGGTTTGTAAGGATTTGAGAATAGCTATATTAAGTATTGAGTTTAAGTGTAATGCTTATGTTTTTGGTTTCATGGGCTATGGGTTTATTCTAGGCATGGATTGGTTAGCTAGTAATTATGAAAGGAGGGTAGTTAGACTTTCTAATACCCTCGAGATTTCATACGATCCTAAGGGATCAATTTGTCTTGGCTACCTAGAATCACTTGATGCATCTATCGACGATTTTGATCCATTGGAGTAGTCCATGAGTACGCAGATGTTTTTGATTAGGTTAGGGGTTTGTCCCCTAAAACGCGAGATAGACTTCCGCATATATCTAATTGACAATGCAAAACCAGTTGCATTACCTGTACGACACATGAATCCAAGGGAAAGGAAGGGCTCAGTAAACAAGTAAAAGAGTTACTTGAAAAAGGGTTCATAAGGCGAAGTATTTCTAAATGGGGTGCTCCAGTTGTTTTCGCTTCAAAGGCGGATTGTTCACTTCGCTTGTGCATAGATGATATTTTGGTTTTCTCTAAGAGTGAGGAAGAGCATGCTTTGCATCTAAGGGAAGTCTCGGATACCCTCCAAGCCCACCAGCTTAAGGCTAGGTTCTCCAAATATCATTTTTAGAGAGAAAAAGTAAGGTTTCTAAGACATGTGATATCCAAGGAAGGGATAACAGTAGATACCGCAAAAGCAGTTGCGGTTCAAGATTAGAAGGTCCCAAGGAATTCAACGGGAGTAAGAAGTTTTCTTGGATTAGCGGGCTGGTATAGGAAGTTAATTAAGGACTTTGTAAAGGTATCAGCCCCACTTATTAGATTGACGAAGAAAAATCTAACCCTTGCTTGGGGTTTGATTTGTGACATGATGGACAAGCTAAGTAGAGGAGAGATCTCTAATCATCTTAGTATATACACTTGGTAACATGGTTAGCATCTATTTACTTTCAAGAGATAGTTCTTCTACATGCATTGCAAGAAGCCCTGAGTATGTAGTTATATTTATCATCCTCTAACAGAACGGGTGAATAGGATTTTGGAAGACCTTTTGAGGAAATGTTAGCATGACACAGCAAAAGTTGTAGTGCCGAGCATACTGGAAGAAGAAGAGGTGAAACGAGAGGCGACATTGAAATGAGTTCCAACTCATATTTTGGAAACAGAAATTAAGGAGCTACGCAATCATGAAGTCAAGACAGTCAGAGCATAATGAAGCGAAGCTCAAGAATATGCGACTTACAAGACTGAAGACTAGATAAGCGCATCATACCCTTTTTGAGGGTATATCCTTGATCTCTCTCTTTTTCTGTAAATTTTATTTGCTAGTCTTTATCTTTTAAGTATATCCTCTCGGTCCTATCCTCGATCCTTAGGTAGAAGTCAATGGATGTAAACATGTGTTTGAGACATGTTATGTTTGGTGGATGCAAGTGGATGTAAGTGTTTGCTAGTGGTTGCTCATGGATGCATATACACACATACTAGGCACTAGATCGGCTCTGTCACTTCCATATTGCATATGCATGAGTGAATTTTTATATATATGGATTGAAACTTGATGTGTTATCATATGGATGTTGCATTTGTATGAATGATTGTGCACTCATGTAGAAGTTATAAAGTACGATTAGGAATAATTGCATACATGATGGACTCATGGCACTAACATAATCCGCATTAAGGAGGTCAACTGAATCAGTAGACCGCCTGATTTTGCATTAGATAAGGACATATACACACACTATGCATATGTTCATGAAAAGCATTAGATACATTTTAAGGACAATGGATGCCTGTGATTGAATGGTTGAGTAGATGGATGTTGGATGGTAGGATATACATTCTTCTTGACTTGGAGATTTCGGGAACGAAATCCTTTAAGGAGGAGAGAATGTAACACCCCGTAATTTTAAAACGGGACATAAGAGATAATTAAAGAATAATTAATCTTTAAAAGAAGAATTAAGGGAAACGGGTTGCGCCGTTGCGTTCGTCTTGGAATTCTACTTGAGATAGAGTCCGAGTTTGCGTAAAACGGATAAAATATGAAGAAGTTATGGAGGTTAGAAGATTTCAGTTTAAACCAGAATTAAAATAAAATATTCAAAACAGCGAAGGCGAGAGGAGGAAACGTGGAACCTACCACGTTTGGGGTGTCGACCCGAGACCCGCTGGGTCGAACCTATGTCGACTCAGGCACATTGGGGTCGACACCGGGGTCGACATAGGTGCCATCCCCCCCTTGTAGGGGTCGACCCCCTCAGCCAAATCCGAACAGTGACGATTTATGACTTGTTGCTGAGTCACTAGGGCATAGGTGGCGGTTTCTGGATAACTCTAATTGGTCTGGATGGTTCCGATTTCTCCTAGGTTGATCTAACGGCTTACATTAATTTAAACTTCTATATAAACAACCCTAAACCACATAATTTCATTTCAAGGAGCCGTCATGTTGTCCATGGCCAAACAAGTGTAGCCTCCAGTCTTCCCTAAAACTAGAAAACAAGTTAGAAGCTACGAATCAAATCTAAATTAGAGAATCGATAGTCTACATCAAAGGATAGCTCTTCAGTTTCAGAAAATAAATCCCAGAAAACAAGATTTGTCCTTTGTTTTGTAAGTTCAAGTTACTTTCAGATGTGAATTCTTAATTGAAATTCTTGGCATGTAATAATATGAATCCAAGCTATACCTGATTATGAGATAATCCTTTCAGATTTATCCTATCTATTTTATCAGATCTGTGCCTGCGATGTTATTCAAATTTATTTTATCAGATTTGTGCCTACGATGTTATTCAAATCTAATCTATCAGATTTATGCCTGCGATGTAATTTTATTCAGATCTATACTTCTTTTATGTTCCTAATACTGTTATTATCAAATCTAACGTCGTATGGCTATTTTATGCCTAATCTTTTATGTTTTCTCTTCTTTCCCTTTTATTATGGATCTAGGTTGTCTCGAACCTAGACGAAATCTTGTTATATATACGATTGGAATACGGGGAATTGGGCCTAATCTATTTTATGTACTATTGGGCGTAACTTGTAATTGAGATTTGGGCATAACTTGTAATTGAGATTTGGGTATAACTTGTAATTGATATTGGGGCATTATTATCATTATAACTGCAAGTTTGGGTTAATTGGTGTATAAATCAGGTTTTGGGCATGATTGTTATTGTTCCGAATTTGGAGTAACTTGAAACATTAAACCTAGATTGGGGAAATTATAAATTAGAATACTAAATCTAGATTGGGGCTAACTATTGGCTGGGACGCCAAGTATAATGAATATTGTAATTTTGGGGCATGATTATTATTGCAAATTTGGGAAGATTGGGTGTAACCTACTTTGAGTTATAACTTGTAATTAAATTTGTGGGGCATAACTTGAAATTAGCTTTGTTGGGTATAACTTGAGAATTGGAACATGACTAGTTTTGTGAATTTGGGATAATTAGCATATAAAATCTAGACTTGGACATGTATGGTAAATATGCTAAAAAGATAAACATGCCTAACCCGAGGTTAGATTGAGTTGCGGTGCAAAACTGCCCGGAACCGCCCGGCACATCCAGTAACCGCAAAAACACAGATCTAATGTGAGAGGTTAGTGCATTTTGCCCAAAAACCCGAGGTTAGAATGAGTTTTCGGTAGAAGTCTATCCGGAACCGCCCAGCACATCCAGCAACCGAAAACAACAGTTCTAATGTGAGAGGTTAAGGTGTAAATGAATGAATTAATGCTAATAAGCAAGACATGCTAATAACTGAATGGTAGGGTTAAATTAATTAGGCAACCCTTAACCAATACAGCATGTTAATTAAACACGTGAGTAGGGTTAAGTTAATAAGAAACACTTAACCAATATGACATGATGAATGGGTAGGGTTAAGTTAAAACAAGAGAGCAACACTTAACCAATATAACATGATGCGTGGAAGGGTTAAGTTAAAACAAGAAAGCAACACTTAACCAATATAACATGATGAATGGGAAGGGTTAAGTTAACACAAGAAGGCAACACTTAACCAATGTAACACGACAAGTGGGTGGGTTAAGTTAACTTGAATTGATTGATGACACTTAACCAATGCAGCATGATGAACGCTTGGGGTTAAGTTAATAAGAAACACTTAACCAATGTAACTTGATGAACGAATGGGGTTAAGTTAATGGGAAATACTTAACCAATATAACATGATGAATGAACGGGGTTAAGTTAATAGGAAACACTTAACCAATCCAACATGACGAGTGAGAAGGGTTAATAAGAAGCACTTAACCAACATGACATGATGAGTGGGTGGGTTAAGTTAACATGAATGGACAACACTTAACCAATATGACATAATGTGTGGGAGGGTTAAGTACATATTGGGTTGGTGGGTAATATTAGTAAATATAGGCCCACAAACTTAACCATTAAGTAAACATGTTTGAATCAGTGGGAGGGTTAAGTACATATCGGGTTGGTGGGTAATATGAGTAAATATAGGCCCACAAACTTAACCATTAAGTAAACATGTTTGAATCAGTGGGAGGGTTAAGTACATATCGGGTTAGTGGGTAATATTAGTAAATATAGGCCCACAAACTTAACCAGTAAGAAACCCTAGTAACGGGGACCCATTTCAGCAGTAACACACATAGATGTATCAAGGTACCCTAAAACTAGGTAGGGTGGGGCACGATTACTAGGCTGATTATAAGCGGTCAAAATAGCGACAGGGGGTACGTCAGTGTAGGTTCCGATGGTTTACGGGCGTGCACGAACTACAGAGTGGAAAAAGCAGGCACTGGGTACCAGTAGTTTTACACTGTGCATCTTGAATCGTGTCGGGTTGCTATCATAAGGATTGATACACCTTATGGTGGGACCAGCACACGGGGTATCTACACACAAGAGAGGGCCGATTGACACAGACACATGGAACATTAATACAAGTAAGGAGCCGATCGATAGGGTAGTAAGGGTACATCTAACATCTTCATGGGAATTAGGCCGATTGAGGTAAGATCCTCATACTAGATGTACACCTGAAGGCTACCACAATTGTGGGGATTGGGATCACGTTATCATATTATCATTTTACACAGATTACTAGTTGGGACACTAGTTAGAGAGTGCATAGATATAGAAATCAGAATAATAAGGTAGTAGCGAAGCAGAGAAAGAGTAGAAGCGCATTCAGTTTATCTTGCCTTGTCATATCTTGTGCTAATCTTATGTTATCCTTATTATCACGGTATTGTCTTATATTCAGTTTATTCATGTCATGATGCTTTTGCCTATTTACATGCTGAAAGTCACTGGATTTACCAGACTTATGTCTGACCTAGTTTGTTTCTGCCTCTTTTCTTCCGTTCCCTCCCCACCTCCCCCAGGTTCACAGGGAGGAAATGTTACCACTTAGCTCAGTTTTCTTTCCAAGCTCGAAGATAGTCGACGTATTGCTTTGGACTCTCTCTTCCACAGCTATGGCTAGTTCATGCTTTATTGGGGAATATCGTTGTTATTTTTATGCTTCTTTTATACTTGGAAGTTTTTGAATCATGACAGAAGTTTTATGTATTACTTTTAAGTATGATTGAGACAATTGTTGTAAAAGCTTGACTGAACCACATTGTTTATAAAATGACTTTATTTTCCACTGCTTTATCTTGTTTGTCTTGTAATTTATCTGCATCTTTTACCTAAAACACTCCACAGAAGTTAAGGCATTCCCTTTGTGAGTGACCTTAACGGAGGTGGGGTGTTTCAATAATCGAGACAATTTTTTTTAAGAAACAATAGAAACATAATTTTATTGAGACTGATTATTAATTATTTAATAATAATCAAAGTAAATAGGATTATTTAAATTAATTTAAATATTAATTAATTTAAATGAAAAGACCAATCAAGATTGATTAACGATTTAATCATGTTTAGAGTTAAACAAGGTAACGACTTTAACTGAAATTTGTTTTATTGAATTAGTTTACTAATTTATTGGTAATAGTAAATAGTGAAGCAAATCATTTTATTTTTATCAAATATTAAAAGTTGATTATTATTTATTTAACAATAATCAAAGTTGTGATATTGGAATATAAAATTTATTAATGAAGGTTTATGAAGTCTTGAAGCACTGTTTATTGTTAAATGATATTTTTCAGCAGAATTATAGTAATAGTAATACAAGTTAAGTTTAAAATTTAATTGAAACGACCCAAACTCGCTCTTACGGGAAAGCCCTCAGAACGCAAACTATATAACACTTCATTGCTGTTACAACAATTACATCAGAGTACAAGAATATTATAGAGTATGAATAAATAATATACATCAGAAAAATATCATTGATTTAAATTACAAAGCAGCTGAAAAATAATACATAACACAACTGAAAGTGATATACGGATACAAAGCTTTCCGAATATAGCTCTAGTTGTAAATCTAGGATCCTGTGAAAATAATATCTTCAAAACCAAAACTACTAGCTGCCCGTGTTGAAAATATGGGCACCCGGAGTTTAGGTTAAAACAATAAACTCCAGGTCGGTCAATGGACTGGTGTGAGAACTAAAACAGTTATTTAAAATTTTAATTTAAAATAGAGTAAATCAAGGGACCACGCCATATAACACGGAATTGGTTTTCTCCTAAGAATACCAGTGCATAAAACAAACATCGTAATGCTTATTGGAAAAATGAAGCAATTATAAGACTCAGGTCCCATTACACAACGCAAGCCAAAGGATAGAGTTTTCCCTTATAATAGCCAAACATGCTTGGTACATTTAAAACAAATCATTTTGATATTACTATAAGTGTATAGTGTCGAAATCAACTTCAAACATAAATGTATTAATCATAGACGGCATGGGTACCATATATCATGTCGCCATCAGACCTATACATCAGCCCCGTAGTGACCAATATATGTGAGGCGCCTCGCAATCCATCATCCACATAAGTAAAAATGTCCGGGCTCCATACCATGACACCACCTCTAGCTATAAAGAAACGTCGTGTTCTCCCTGCTTCCCTGATCCCGTTTTAGACTCATACCGGGGTGTGAGGCTCGCGAATTAACGCTATACAAAAAGCTATGCTATTTAAAGTCGTGCTTTGATCATCAACCACCAGGCTCTGCTTTTCAATAAAAGCCTTGATCACATGCCACTCAGCATGCCACACTGTCAATCCATACCGTACCACTTATTTCCACCAATATATAACCTCTAAGCTCATACGTCTCAGAGAAGGGAGTTAAGAAAGAGAATAAATTCTCCACCACCAAACAAAAATATATATATTTAGCAAAGATCAACGAATACAGTATAAAGGAATAAAATGTCAGACATAACATCCATTTGCAAGTCCGTTCTGGGTCTGAACGAAACCGGAGGCACCTTATTCCTCGTCCCATATGTCCAATACAGGAGAGAGGTCCTCGCATATCACGTCGATCTCCAAGTAAGTCTGGATGATCACCACTTATTACCTTGTCATGGGTGTTCAACCCAATCAAGACATCAGTAATCATCCAAACGATGTAAAGATCTTCGATCTTCAACCACCATCTTCATCGTCGACTTATCGTCGAATCAATTATTTAGAATGGGTAATAACCCGGTCTTTTCGAATAACTCGCGTATCTCATAAACAAGTGCTACACAAACACAACATACGCCTCATTCCAATCCAGAATATTCTTTTATTCAAATATTCTTTTCACAATTTAAACCAAATTAAGGTTTTCTAAACTAGTCGGGATTAGCGAACCTTACCGAAGCAATCATTTATTTTATTTCCCAATCCCAACCTATTCATCCTATGGAGAAAAACTAGTAATACTCCATATCTAACACCACGGTGTTATCAGTAAAATTAATTACCATTTCACGTTCAAATCTAACTAAAGATTTAACTATCGCCTGGAGTAAAACTGGTGGTACTCCATTCTCGATCATTTCCCAAATTTGATAATTTAAATTATCACATTCACATTTCAATCTAATTAAAGATTCATTAAAACTTCACTTAGTTTTAATCTTCCAACAATCATTATTTAACGATTATTTAACTTTGGAAACCCAAACATGCCACATCGACAACCTACACCGTAACACTGATTCCTGCCAATATATAATCTTTAAACTCATACGTCTCAGAGAAGGGTGTTAAGCAAGAGAATAAATTCTCCACCACCAAACAGATATATATTTAGCAAGGATCAACAATACAGTTCAAAATAAAATGTTAGACATGTAATCTTATCTTTAATTGGGTTAAAGAACCAATGTCATTTAAAACACAGTCCACGATAAGCCAAAAATCACATTCCATTAACAACGGAATATTCACGGAAAACAAATCAATATATATAATCGATATCAATTTCCGTATCCGACTAATAATATAAACGGAATAACGACAAAGCCTTTTAAATTCCATGTATATATTAACAGTCTTCCTCCATAGAAGCTCACTTCGATTATTACCAAATAGAATTCCATTCCATTCCAATTTATTTTATTAAACTGGAAAACTTTACTTTGGAATATTCCATTAATCTTACTAAAAGATTTATATATTCCAAATCACATTTCACTATTAATCGGGATAAATAACGAATGTCGTTAAAAACACAGTTCACAATAAACCCAATTCACATTCCATTTTATTCCAATTATTAAATATAACTGGAAATTCTAATAATCTTAATTAAAAGATTTATTCTTTTCACACGGGGTTTAAGAACAGTGTTACTGAAGACACCATTCATGACAAACCCAAAATCCAACTTGATATTTAATATAAGGCTCTAAATAGAAATTATATTGGCTTATATTCAATATCAAATTCTGAAACCAACACACATCGTATGGGGAATAACAATATATATCTATCTTCTGAATTCCTCTACAATATCCGTATAGTCACAGAATCCAATATCGAAATATCCCGAAGATGATTTCTATTCAAATCCATTCCAATTCAAACATTGGAAAACTCTAGTTATATTAAAACCATTCACAAATCCAATTTTTTTATTTAAAAACGTTAGATTATCTTTCTAGTTAATAACTAGGTCATTCTGATAAAAATATATTTTTATCTTTACAAACGTGGAATTTCTCATCCAAATTATTTCCAAATCATTTATTATGATTTTACACAAATTATTAATATTTTTAATAATTTTATCAAGGCCCTACAGTCGATTTTTCAATAACGGCCACCGAACTGCATCCATAGCGACCTTTTCCAAATTTGATTTCGGACATATTTTAAAATTCAGCTGTTAGATTTCAAATCTCTTATATTCATTGGAAATCTCTTTTCGATACGAACCCAATGGTTCTGATTTTAGGAGAATCCGACGGTCGGATCTCCTGTAATATCAATTTGAAGTCAAAGGTCGAAATTTGCGAATGGTCGCAGCGCGGCGCGTTCTATTCAAGCCATTAATATATATATATATATATATATATATATATATATACATACAATATATATCTAATATATATTTCATTTAAAATGTATTTTATAAATTCGTTTTAAAAATGATTCCCACTTTCATTTCAATTTTAAATCAAAATTAAATACTTCTTATCATTATAATATTTAAATGATAATATTTTCAAAATATCGGATTCTGAAATCATTTCCTTTTCGATACTCATTATAAAATGAATAAAATCGATATAAATATCGTTCGCGTTAAAATGGCGCATATCTAATCAACACAGCTTCACATATTTCTATATTTTCGTGTCCGTCCAAAATCGGACATCAAATTCACATTTTTATCCTTTACTGAATATTATTTTAAAGTATTCGTTATTTTAAAATATTCGTTATTTTAAAATATTGGTTCTTTTAAAATATTCGTTCTTTCTAAATTGGAATCAGACTCAATCAATTACTATATAATGTTATTATATGGATTTCATACAACACATGTATACAACAACAATGATAACCAATCATCCATCATCCAGAGTGCATTATACAACTGCATAAGCATTAAATATAAATAATTAACGTTTACAATAGTCTGTCAACCAATCGATTGACATACAACTAAACAATTGGGATTAGTGCACGTCAAATATCATCCCAATACCCGTGTGGGGTTTCAACCAACAAATACTAAATATTATTTATGCAGTTGGGCGATGTGTAAAATTTATCTCAATCAATGTTAGTTAAATGGGTGTACATAAACAAATCGTCCGATTTGTAAATGAATATTTATTTTCATTTCAGGAGAATTTTATGTCGTTCATATATATGTTAAAAATTATATTTTTAACGATAAAATATTTATTTCAACACTTGACTATTTTATATAGTTCATACATTCAATAAAAATGATATTTTTATTGTTCAAACATTTTACTCAACACATGAATATTTTTAATAGTTAATTTCAGAAAATTTCGGCATTCTAACGGCGCGATATTAGAACCAGAGTAATGTCTAGTATTACCCCTCTCCTGGTACTAGCTCGTGCAATACAGAATCACCAATCACAATCAATATACCATCATACAATCAATAACCATAATACAGTCAATTTTCCTATAATACAATTCAAACAAACAAACAACCATGTTTTGTACAAATAAATAATGTCGGGGGCTACTAAGCCCCGTCTGGAACCTAAAATATATTTAATTGTAAAATAATTTGAGTGAGAAGGTGTCTCACATTGGGATCCACTCCGCCATTATTTTCTGAAGTTTTGATTTGTTGTTCTGGTTGCAGAATTTGCAAACGAACTCCAATCTTCACACGATCTTTTTTCTTAGCTAAAACGCGCTATTCCGGACAACTTTCGCCTAGTGGTCTTTCTTCCGAAAATGCTCCAATTCACCAGAATTCGTGAAAAGACATAAACAAGACAACAAATTTTGGATGTGTTTTCTGAACAACTCCGTAATCCAAAATACGGCTTCCATATACTCAAATCGAAGAGAAAACCACGCTCTTCGATTTTGGCACTGTGGAGTTTTGGCCAGAAGCACTCGGTTGGAGATTTATTGGCTGTGGAAGCTCAGGGTATTAAATGTAAATACAGAAAATTATAAAAATTTGATTTTTACAGAGGAGGGGGCCCACAAGTGGCTGGAGGCGGCTGAGGAGGTGGCGGCGGATGCGGGGTAGGCTAGGGGTGGCTCAATTGGTCGACGGCTGGCCAAGATGGTTGGAGGCGACGGGTTTTGTGTGTCTGGGCGTTGGATTGAAGAGGAGAGAGAGAAGAGAGAAGGAGGAGGCGATGGAGGGGGTGCGGCGGCCTGGGGGGAGCGGCTGCGGTGGTGTAACGGTGGGGGAGGCGATGGGCAATGAAACTTTCTCTTTTTTTAATTAATTTCGTTTGAACGAGAGTGGAGAGAGTTAGGGAGAGTTGACCAAGTATAAATTTTATACATATATTTAATTTTATTTTAATTCCCATTTAGTTACTTTTTAATTCGAACTCCAAATCAAGCCCAACGACTGTTGCCTCTAGCTAAATACCCCTATTCCGGACACAATAGGATATGCTCCGTAAGCCAATTCGACCATTTCGATCGGTTTACATCAAAATTAAAATATAAATTAATATAACGTTCAAAATTGATTTTAACGTACTTTTTAATTTACCGGGGCCACATACTGACTCCAAAAATTACAGAAAAATAAATCTAGCTATATTTTAACGATACGGTCCTAACAAAACTAGTTTCGTTAAATTTGGAGGCCGTTTGAAAAATGACCATTTTTCAGTCGATTAAATTCAAACTAAATTTACCAAACACGTTTAAATTCACCACACTCACATATTAATTCCAAAAATTATGAAATTTGGAATCTAGCAATAATTTGACATTTCGGATCCAACAAAAGTTGTTTTGTTGAAAACGGAGGTCGTTTGCAAAATGGTTATTTTTAAGGGCTTATATATTAGGGTCCGTTTGGCACAGGTCCCTATTATAGTTTTAAATTCACGCCACATCCCTATCATGTTTCATATTCAATGTCGCCCCCTATTTTTAAACAGCCGCTCCTTCTTTTTTCCACTCCCGCCTTCTGTTGTGTCCACTTCCGCCTTCTACGTTTTCTACCCAGAATTTTACGCGCTGACAGTAAAAAAAAATTCTAAATTCTGGAAACCTCCACAGGAGTCCACGCAAGAAAAAAAAGTTGCATACATCTGTGCAACTTTTGCCAGTAGTTGCACGTATGTATGCAACTATTTGTATACACATGCCCATATTTATGCACGTCTCTTGAAAAACTTCGTACATGTATGTTGTTTTCCTATAAAACTGCATACATGTATGCAGATATGTAAAAATCAATGCAGAAGTGAAAAAAAACGGACGTTTGTATGAACTTATTAAGTAAATGCATCAGAAGATGCATGTATTCAGAGTATGTGCATACATGTACGCATTTATACTGCAGTTTTGTCGTAGAAAATGAAATAAATGCATACATGTATGCAACTATATGAAATATATGCATTTGTCGATGCATTTTACTGCATTTCGATGTTCTTTGTGTAATTCTTGATTTTGATGTTTTTTCACCTAAATTTTTTTCTAATTAATTATTTTAATTTAATACGAATTTAGGTAATTTTTTTACATATTTTTTAATTTTTTTTACTGAATTTTCAAAAAATAGGGACTAAATTTACAATAAGTTTATGACCGGACCTGAGCCTAATTAAGTTTCGTTTTAGGGATGTGTGCCTAATATTCACTATATATTAAATTATATATATATATATATATATCATAGCGACTATTTTAAAATTTAAACTGGGCATAACTTTCAATTTATATTATGAAATCATAGTTTTTCACATTCGTTAGAAAGATCATATAAAATAGATTCAAATGTTTCTGGTTTTACCAAAATCCGATTTATTTTGAATTCTATATATTCAATTGAAATTTAAAGTCGAATTTTCAAACTACTACGCCATTTCAAGCTCATTTTATAATTAAAATATATTTATACATTCTAACTTCAATTTAAATAAATTTTAAATCATTATTATTTAAAATAAATCATTTTAAATGGTCAAAATCCATTAAAATAGATAAAATAAAAATTTTAAATTGGTTTTGAAAATCCAGGTTGTTACAATCTCCCCCACTTAAAATCTTTTTGTCCTCGAAAAGGAACGAAGTTGAAAGTTGTTTAACTAACCAACTCAACTTTCATTCCGGATTTCATTCTTCAACTTTTCAGTTTCTAAGAATTATCTAATTTCTCAAAAATTTTGCTAACACCCTAAATTTTCGGAAAATTTCTCCACAACCTCCTTTGTACAGCCCTATCGGTAAAACCACAACTTGCCTCACAAGGACCTCATCAATGAAAAGGAAAAGAAAAAGCCAAACGGCTAGCCAATCGCTCATATAATCATCAAACCCCCAATAAATACAGTAAATATGTACCTATTTGTCGTGCATAGAATTTTATTCCTCTTCTTATCTTCCGTGCTATGATCTGTTCATTATATACACATGTAAATATATGAAATTCCAATAAATTTTCAATTTAATTCAATATTTGATTCGATTTGGCTTTACTTATCATTCATTCTCATATTGGTTAAATCAATTATCGTTCCAATATTTTTTTTATTAGTTATACTTAACAATCACACAACACAACCAGCAATCAATTAGTTGATTAAATTTTCAAATATATAATTTTGATATACTAAAAAATCCTATTTCAATGCCAAATCACAAACAATAAATTCTAACTATGTTTTGGTTCTCACACCAGTCAATTGGAAATATATAGATATCCACCTTCGAAACTCGAAAATAGATACTGATGATGTCCGGACATCACCAGAATCATTCCCGGGAGACTAGAGTGTGATCCTATATCTATCCAGTATATTTGAGGCTTCTTATACACGTGGATCAGACGTATATTGAAATTTCAATATACCCGATAGTCCAAAATCAATTTAAAGTAAAATACTCAAATACGTATAATAAGGTTTAAATTTTGAAAACAAAATTTGTTTTCATTTTTATTTTAAAAATAACACTCTTTAAAACTCATCTAGGATACTATTGATCCCATCTCTTGTAACGACCCGGAAAATCTGAACCAATTTAAAATTTTTAAATTGGCTAAAATAATGGATTTTAAATATTTAAAATAAATATTTTAAATAATAGCAATGAAAAGTGAGTTTGAATCGACGTTTGAAAACGAATATAATTAATTCTAATTATAAACAAGGCTTGAAATGGCGCTGCAGTTTCAAAAATTGAATTCAAACTTTGTCGGACTGTACCGGGTGCAAAACAAAACGAATTTGAGTAAAACCAAAAATATTTAAATCTGTTAGTGAATACCTTTCTAACGAATCTGAAAAATCGAAGTTTCATAGCGGGATGCAAAAGTTATGGCCAAATGAATTTTCTGAAAGGTCGCTATGGAATTTATATAGCCCGTGAAATTGGCCATTTTGCAAACGACCTCGGAATTCGGCGAAACCACTTTTGTTGGATCCAGAATGTGAAGTTATTGCTAGGTTTCAAATTTCATAATTTTTGAAGCTAGTATGTGAGCGTGGTAAAGGAAAACGTGTTTTGGTCAATTACAGTTAAATTGGATCGACCAGAAAAGGGCCTTTTTGCAAACGGTCTCAGAATTCGATGAAACTAGTTTTGTTGAGATCGTATCGTCAAAACTAGCTAGATTTATTTTTCTGGAATTTTTCGAATCAGTTTGTGGCCCTGGAAAATTGAAATGTACGTTCAAATTTAATATTGAATGTTATATATTTTAATTTGAAGGAAAACTGACTGAAACAGTCGAATGGGCCTACGAAACATATCCCATTGTGTTCGGAATGAGGGTAAAACGCTAGGGACGACAGTCGTTGGGTTTGGATTGGAGTGCGTATGAGATAAGGGGTATTTTTGGATTTTTAAAAAATTATAAATATAAAAAAAATCTGATTGGGCCATCCCTTTTCTCTCTCCCCGCTTCTCTCTCTCCCCCATCGCGATCTACGACGGAAAACCCTTCGAACCTCCCCGATCAAATTCAGATCGCTCCGATCATCTTCAAGCGAGGCTCTAGTGGGGGTTTTTGAAGATCTCCCTTCCACCTTCAAATCCATGTAGGATTCGCCCTCCCTCATCTCGTCTTCGTCGCAGATCGACGCTCCAAAGTCGAGGTTTTCAGGTCGCCGCCGCTACCAGCTCGAGCCACCGGAGCGGACCCCACCACCATCGATAGGAGCGCGGTTCGGAGCTCGACAACGTGGTATGGTCTGATCGGGCTGCAACTTCGCGGATTAGAGTAAAAATCTAAACCTAGTTTTGAAGCTTCAAGGAGGTATACGACTGATTTTAATATAAACTATATTATAGCAGTTTTAAGCGCTACGGTTTTTGATTTCACTGTAAAAATCATATCTTTTTCGTTTGTTGACGAAATTCAGTGAAACAAGAGACAGTGGACTCGTGTTGACGTCTTCTACATTCTAGAAGAGACCGCATATTTTTCTGAGCCTTCTTCTATTTTTGGTGGAGTGGAACCCAATGTGAGATTTCTAATTTATAAACGATATGGAAAACGACGATGTATAAATTATATAGTCGATGTATGAGTTATATAAGCATTGTACACCTCTTGTATAAGCGTTGTATAAGTTGTACGTTCGATGTATAAGTTGTATGTGCGTTGTAAAAATTATATATGTGTTGAAATAGAAGTGAAATGCTATATATAAATATATATATATATATATATATATATATATATATATATATACGCCCCTCGTCCACAAACCATGGACGATATTTATTGGTTGTGATTGGTGTGAAAATTGATTGATAGCGAATGGTTGATTGGAATTGTTTGTGGTTGATATTGATTGATTGTGGTTGAAAAATACCTGTTTGTGGTTGAGAAATATTTGGTTGAAACCACATAGGATTAGTTTGTGGAAATGAAATAAATATATACATGCCGCCTTCGTGCGAACTAGATGCATGAATCCCCATTGTCAAAAACCGCGAGGTTTTAAGGTAGAGCGAGGAGCCGTACTAGGGACGGTCCCGGTTTTAACTACCCTGCCGTTATGCTGCCGAAATTTTAAATAATATTCATGTGTTTGAATTATTTTCATTTGTTGAAACTATATTTATTCGTTGAACAGAAAGCCTTCATGTGTTGAGTCGATATTCATTCGTTGAATTGAAATTCATGTGTTGAATGGTATTCGTGTTTTAAATATAAAAATCACCTTTTTATCGATTTATACAAACTATAGAAAACCTTCATGTGTTGAATCGAAATTCATTCGTTGAATTGAAATTCATGTGTTGAATGGTATTCATATTTTGAAAGAAATTGTTTTATAATAAAAATCCCATTTTTATCATCGATATGAACTATATAAAATAATCTTGTTTTAAAATAAATTGTTTTATAATAAAAATCATACTTTTATTACCTATATGAACTATATAAAATAGTCGTGTTTTGAAATAAATTGTTTTACGTTAAAAATCACATTTTTATTATATACATGAATTGTTAAATACAGTGAAGTGTTGAAATAGAAGACAGTTAGATAAAAATATCATTTTTATCAAATGTATGAAATTCATATGGTTTTGAAATCGAAGAATAGATATATATAAAAAGAATTGAAATATATCGAATAACGACGCTGTAGTTCGTATTTTGAAACCGTGATTTCAAACGATTATACTGGGAGATCCGACCATCGGATTTTCCCGAAATCGCAACCGTTGGATTCGCTTTGGAAATATCTTTCCAACGGCACCAACTTTGTAAAAATCCAATGGTTGGATTGTCTGGAATGTTTAATTCAAATCTGAAGAAAAACAGTGCCAGAATCGATTATATTTTTATATATATAAATATAATTATATTTAATCGAATAACGACGCTGCAGTTCGTAATTTGAAATCGAAACTTCAAACGATTATACCGGGAGATCCGACCGTCGGATTTTCCCGAAACTGGAACCGTTGGATTCGTTTTGAAAAGATCTTTCTAATGATGTAAATTTTCTGAAGATCCAACGGTTAGATTTTCAGATATGTGTAAATCAAATCTGAAGAAAAATAGCGCCACAGCCGCGTTATGGCCCGAAGCGTCGTTTTGAATAAATTGGCTATTTTAAAATAAATAAAAATAGCGATAAATCGTTATAAAATATTATAAACAATATGCATGTGATTTAGAAATTAACTGAAGGTTAGCTAAGTCGAATGGTTTCCTGGGTGTTGATCTGTTGTTGGTTTCGGCCTTCGGGGTTAATATTTGGGAAATCGTTCTCTTGCTGATTGACGGTTAGTGACTAATGAATTGAAATGATGCGTGTGTATGTTAGTGTTGCACTTGTTTATTATATACGCGAGTTGCTCAGAAAGACCGGGTTTATCCCATTCTGAATAACTGAATCGACGGTAAGAAATCGAAGATGAAGACGGTGGTCGGAGACCGAAGATCTTCACCTCGTTTGGATGGTAACCGAGGTCCTGATTGGGAGGCATCCCGAAATATGGATAATGAGTGGTGATCGTCCAGACGTATGTGGTGATCGATGGGTTTGCGAGGTATATAGTGCCTCCAGTTTCGTTCAGACCCAGAACGGACTTGCAAATGGACAGTGTGTCTGACATTGGGATTTATTCTGTGTGATTGATAGCCATCAGTTGCACGGTGTGAATTGCCTGTGTGGCATGCTAAGATGCAGTGATCAGGGCTTCTATTGAAAAGCAAAGTCTTGTGGTGATGATCAAAGCACCGCCTGTGTGGCGTAGCTTTGTGTATAACGTGAAATCGCGAGCCTCACTCCCGGTATGAACCAGAAACGGGAGAAAGGACCTCAGGGAGGGCATGCGTTTCCTTCTAGCTAGGAGTGGCGTCAGTGGTTTTACACGCCCTGACGAGTTTGACTTATGAGGTTGTTGCTGTTGCGAGGAGCCTCGGTTAGATCAGACGATCCGGGTCCGATGGAGTCATTTGTTGGCTCATTTACGCCCCTAAGAGAGGGGAAACGTATTGTTCAGGCATAATAATTCACCTCAGTGGACCGGCCCTGACGATCCAAGGCTTGCCTGCGCGCTTGCCTGAGACATGGGCTAGATTGTTTCGAATTCGGTAAGGACTATCTTTTGCCTTGGTTCAAGACGGAAATCCAATTTCCAAATACGTGACTGTGCGGTTTTGATTGTATCCCTATATATGGCGATATAGTGGTATGGGGCATTAATGCCGTATATGATTGATAGTTATGATTGAAATTGTTTTTGAAACATATAAACACTAGTAATAATATCAAATGCTTTTGTTTTATTCGTACCAATCATATTTTGGCCGTTATAAGGTAAAAACTCTATCCTCCGGTTTGCGTTGCATTGTGTGATGGGAACTGAGTCTTATAATGGCTTCATTTTTATAAAAAGCATAGCGATGTTTAAAAGAATGATTTTTTTAAAGCACTGGCAATCCAATGGAGTAAACTCGTTCCACGAAAGTGGCGTGGTCCTGTGATTAACCATATTTCAATTGTGTTGAGTAGATTTCTCATACCAGTCCCATGACTGACTCGTAGTTTGTTCCACTTTCAAACTCGGGTGCCCCTTTTTCTACACGGGCAACCATGTATTCAGGTTTAGCTGGTTCTTTCTGGATAGCTGGAGCTGAAGATGGATTCTATTATTTATCTCTTTTTATGCTATTCAGCTCCTAATGTACATTATGTTTGTTTTCCGCTGTAGACATTTATGTATGGCTGAACTGTATTTGTACTAAGTATGATCCTGTATACTGTGTAACTCTGATGATTACGTTTATCCAGTATATTCTATTGTCCATTATCTGGTGTATTTATTTAATTATGTTCTGTGTGTAATAATAAACGTCGCCATAGGATAGTAACAATTAATTTTGAACTACATTACGTGGCATACTTCTGAAGATAGACATACTTCATCATATACCACATAAGCATTTGGAGCTTGTGTGACGAGGTGGAAGATTTACCATACGAGCGAGAGGCTTGTATGACGATGACTATATTTTACAGGTTGAACTGATGACTGATATGGACTATTTAAATTGTAATGATAAAATTGCCGGATTAATAAAAACCCCACACGGGTCTGGAGTTGACAACAATCACGTCTCTCTAGTTATTAGATACGGCACATGGACTATTTATTTCCCACACGGGACGAGGTGACGAGGATTTATCCTCTGGAGCATTTAAAATACACACTCCCTTTGACAGGGCGACGAGAATTTATTCTCTGGAGTTATTATCAATACACGCTCCCTGTAAACACCAGAATATATCACTATAAATATGTGTATGCTTATTAGGATTTATTCGGTAACTAATACGGCCCAATAAATTTCCAAACCTCTCCCCGTACAAAGGAGCTTATGGCGAAATTTTTCGAAAATTCCGGGTGTTAACCAAATTTTTAAAGAATTTGAAAATTCTCAGAAACTGAAAAGTTGGAGAATGGAAGCCAGATCGAACGTAGAGTTGATTAATCAAACCACTTTGGACTTTGGTCCTTTTCGGGGACGAAAAGTTTTAAGTGGGGGAGATTGTAACAACCCGGAAAATCTGAACCAATTTAAAATTTTTAAATTGGCTAAAATAATGGATTTTAAATATTTAAAATAAATATTTTAAATAATAGAAATGAAAAGTGAGTTTGAATCGACGTTTGAAAACGAATATAATTAATTCTAATTATAAACAAGGCCTGAAATGGCGCTGCAGTTTCAAAAATTGAATTCAAACTTTGTCGGACTGTACCGGGTGCAAAACAAAACGGATTTGAGTGAAACCAAAAATATTTAAATCTGTTAGTGAATACCTTTCTAACGAATCTGAAAAATCAAAGTTTCATAGCGGGATGCAAAAGTTATACCCAAATGAATTTTCTGAAAGGTCGCTATGGAATTTATATAGCCCGTGAAATTGGCAATTTTGCAAACGACCTCGGAATTCGGCGAAACCACTTTTGTTGGATCCGGAATGTGAAGTTATTGCTAGGTTTCAAATTTCATAATTTTTGAAATTAGTATGTGAGCGTGGCAAAGGAAAACGTGTTTTGGTCAATTACAGTTAAATTGGATCGACCAGAAAAGGGCCTTTTTGCAAACGGTCTCAGAATTCGACGAAACTAGTTTTGTTGGGACCGTATCGTCAAAACTAGCTAGATTTATTTTTCTGGAATTTTTCGAATCAGTTTGTGGCCCTGGAAAATTGAAATGTACGTTCAAATTTAATATTGAATGTTATATATTTTAATTTGAAGGAAAACTGACTGAAACAGTCGAATGGGCCTACGAAACATATCCCATTGTGTTCGGAATAGGGGTAAAACGCTAGGGACGACAGTCGTTGGGTTTGGATTGGAGTGCATTTGAGATAAGGGGTATTTTTGGATTTTTAAAAAATTATAAATATAAAAAAAATCTGATTGGGCCATCCCTTTTCTCTCTCCCCGCTTCTCCCTCTCCCCCATCGCGATCTACGACGGAAAACCCTTCGAACCTTCCTGATCAAATTCAGATCGCTCCGATCATCTTCAGGCGAGGCTCCTATAGGGGTTTTTGAAGATCTCCCTTCCACCTTCAAATCCATGTAGGATTCGCCCTCCCTCATCTCGTCTTCGTCGCAGATTGACGCTCCAAAGTCGAGGTCTTCAGGTCGCCGCCTCTGCCAGCTCGAGCCACCGGAGCGGACCCCACCACCATCGACAGGAGCGTGGTTCGGAGCTCGACAACGTGGTATGGTCTGATCGGGCTACAACTTCGCGGATTGGAGTAAAAATCTAAACCTAGTTTTGAAGCTTCAAGGAGGTATATGGCTGATTTTAATATAAACTATATTATAGCAGTTTTAAGCGCTACGGTTTTGATTTCACTGTAAAAATCATATCTTTTTCGTTTGTTGACAAAATTCAGTGAAACAAGAGACAGTGGACTCGTGTGGACATCTTCTACATTCTAGAAGAGACCGCATATTTTTCTGAGCCTTCTGCTATTTTTGGTGGAGTGGAACCCAATGTGAGATTTCTAATTTATAAACGATATGGAAAACGACGATGTATAAATTATATAGTCGATGTATGAGTTATATAAGCGTTGTACACCTCTTGTATAAGTGTTGTATAAGTTGTACGTTCGATGTATAAGTTGTATGTGCGTTGTAAAAATTATATATGTGTTGAAATAGAAGTGAAATGCTATATATATATATATATATATATATATATATATATATACGCCCCTCGTCCACAAACCATGGACGATATTTATTGGTTGAGATTGGTGTGAAAATTGATTGATAGTGAATGGTTGATTGGAATTGTTTGTGGTTGACATTGATTGATTGTGGTTGAAAAATACCCGTTTGTGGTTGAGAAATATTTGGTTGAAACCACATAGGATTAGTTTGTGGAAATGAAATAAATAAATATATACATGCTGCCTGCGTGCGAACTAGATGCATGAATCCCCATTGTCAAAAACCGCGAGGTTTTAAGGTAGAGCGAGGAGCCGTACTAGGGACGGTCCCGGTTTTAACTACCCTGCCGTTATACTGCCGAAATTTTGAATAATATTCATGTGTTTGAATTATTTTCATTTGTTGAAACTATATTTATTCGTTGAATAGAAAGCCTTCATGTGTTGAGTCGATATTCATTCGTTGAATTGAAATTCATGTGTTGAATGGTATTCGTGTTTTAAATATAAAAATCACCTTTTTATCGATTTATACAAACTATAGAAAACCTTCATGTGTTGAATCGAAATTCATTCGTTGAATTAAAATTCATGTGTTGAATGGTATTCATATTTTGAAAGAAATTGTTTCATAATAAAAATCCCATTTTTATCATCGATATGAACTATATAAAATAATCTTGTTTTGAAATAAATTGTTTTGTAATAAAAATCATACTTTTATTACCTATATGAACTATATAAAATAGTCATGTTTTGAAATAAATTGTTTTACATTAAAAATCACATTTTTATTATATACATGAATTGTTAAATACAGTGAAGTGTTGAAATAGAAGACAGTTAGATAAAAATATCATTTTTATCAAATGTATGAAATTCATATGGTTTTGAAATCGAAGAATAGATATATATAAAAAGAATTGAAATATATCGAATAACGACGCTGTAGTTCGTATTTTGAAACCGTGATTTCAAACGATTATACCGGGAGATCCGACCATCGGATTTTCCCGAAATCGCAACCGTTGGGTTCGCTTTGGAAATATCTTTCCAACGGCACCAACTTTGTAAAAATCCAACGGTTGGATTGTCTGGAATGTTTAATTCAAATCTAAAGAAAAACAGCGCCAGAATCGATTATATTTATATTTATATATATATAAATATAATTATATTTAATCGAATAACGACGCTGCAGTTCGTAATTTGAAATCGAAACTTCAAACGATTATACCAGGAGATCCGACCGTCGGATTTTCCCGAAACTGGAACCGTTGGATTCGTTTTGAAAAGATCTTTCTAATGATGTAAATTTTGTGAAGACCCAACGGTTAGATTTTCAGATATGTGTAAATCAAATCTGAAGAAAAACAGCGCCACGGCCGCGTTATGGCCCGAAGCGTCGTTTTGAATAAATTGGCTATTTTAAAATAAATAAAAATAGCGATAAATCGTTATAAAATATTATAAACAATATGCATGTGATTTAGAAATTAACTGAAGGTTAGCTAAGTCGAATGGTTTCCTGGGTGTTGATCTGATGTTGGTTTCGGCCTTTAGGGTTAATATTTGGGAAATCGTTCTCTTACTGATTGACGGTTAGTGACTAATGAATTGAAATGATGCGTGTGTATGTTAGTGTTGCACTTGTTTATTATATACGCGAGTTGCTCAGAAAGACCGGGTTTATCCCATTCTGAATAACTGAATCGACGGTAAGAAATCGAAGATGAAGACGGTGGTCGGAGACCAGAGATCTTCACCTCGTTTGGATGGTAACCGAAGTCCTAATTGGGAGGCATCCCGAAATATGGATAATGAGTGGTGATCGTCCAGTCGTACGTGGTGATCGATGGGTTTGCGAGGTATATAGTGCCTCCGGTTTCGTTCAGACCCAGAACGGACTTGCGAATGGACAGTGTGTCTGACATTGGGATTTATTCTGTGTGATTGATAGCCATCAGCTGCACAGTGTGAATTGCCTATGTGGCATGCTTAGAGGCAGTGATCAGGGCTTCTGTTGAAAAGCAAAGTCTTGTGGTGATGATCAAAGCACTGCCTGTTTGGTGTAGCTTTGTGTATAACGTGAAATCGCGAGCCTCACACCCGGTATGAACCAAAAACGGGAGAAAGGACCTCAGGGAGGGCATGCGTTTCCTTCTAGCTAGGAGTGGCGTTAGTGGTTTTACACGCCCTGACGAGTTTCACTTATGTGGTTGTTGCTGTTGCGAGGCGCCTCGGTTAGATCGGACGATCTGGGTCCGATGGAGTCATTCGTTGGCTCATTTACGCCCCAAAGGGCGGGGAAACGTATTGTTCAGGCATAATAATCCACCTCGGTGGACCGGCCTTGACGATCCAAGGCTTGCCTGCGCGCTTGCCTGAGACATGGGCTAGATTGTCTCGAATTCGGTAAGGACTGTCTTTTGCCTTGGTTCAAGACGGAAATCCAATTTCCAAATACGTGACTGTCCGGTTTTGATTGTATACCTATATATGGCGACATAGTGGTATGAGGCATTAATGCCGTCTATGATTGATAGTTATGGTTGAAATTGTTTTTGAAACATATAAACACTAGTAATAATATCAAATGCTTTTGTTTTATTCGTATCAATCATATTTTGGCCGTTATAAGGTAAAAACTCTATCCTCTGGTTTGCGTTGCATTGTGTGATGGGAACTGAGTCTTATAATGGCTTCATTTTTATAAAAAGCATAGCGGTTAAAAGAATGATTTGTTTTAAAGCACTGGCAATCCAATGGAGTAAACCTGTTCCACGAATGTGGCGTGGTCCTGTGATTAACCATATTTCAATTGTGTTGAGTAGATTTCTCATACCAGTCCCATGACTGACTCGTAGTTTGTTTCACTTTCAAACTCGGGTGCCCCTTTTTCTATACGGGCAGCCTTGTATTCAGGTTTAGCTGGTTCTTTCTGGATAGCTGGAGCTGAAGATGGATTCTATTATTTCTCTCTTTTTATGTTGTTCAGCTCCTATTGTACATTATGTTTGTTTTTCGCTGTAGACATTTATGTATAGCTGAACTGTATTTGTACTAAGTATGATCCTGTATACGGTGTAACTCTGATGATTACGTTTATCCAGTATATTCTATTGTCCATTATCTGGTGTATTTATTTAATTATGTTCTTCTATTATCTGTTTCTGTGTTATATTCCAAGGATTACCCTTGCCACCGTCAATACGGGGTTTGGGGTCGTCTCATCTCTAATGAGTCATTCTCATTGGATATTACTAATCCAATCTCTGATTAATTCTTTCGTTCAGTTCTAATATGTCTTGTTCTCAAGCTTTGTAAACCAAAGCTCCGATACCAAATATGAAACGACCCAAACTCGCCCTTACGGGAATGCCCGGATTAGGTTGAGAACATGACAAATCAGAACGCAAACAATAGAACACTTCATTGCTGTTACAACAATTACATCAGAGTATAAGAATATAACAGAGTATGAAAAAATAATATACATTAGAAAAATATCAGAGATTTAAATTACAAAGCAGCGGAAAAATAATACATAACGCAACTGAAAGAGATACACAGATAAAAAGCTTTCCGAATATAGCTCTAGCTGTAAATCCAGGATGCTGTGAAAATAATATCTGCAAAACCAAAACTACTAGCTGTCCGTGTGGAAAATATGGGACTGGTGTGAGAACTAAAACTGTTATTTAAAATTTTACTTTAAAATAGAGTAAATCAAGGGACCACGCCATATAACATGGAACAGGTTTTCTCCCAAGAATTGCAGTGCATAAAACAAACAGCGTAATGCTTTTTGGAAAAATGAAGCTATTATAAGACTCGGGTCCCATCACACAATGCAACGCAAGCCGGAGGATAGAGTTTTCCCTTATAATAGCCAAACAAGCTTGGTACGTTTAAAACAAATCATTTTGATACTACTATAAGTGTATAGTGTCAAAATCAACTTCAAATATAATTGTATCAATCATAGACGGCATGAGTACCATATATCATGTCGTCATACTAGGTTCTACAACTAAAACCGAAATGTCATGTATTGGAAATTGGATTCCATCATGAGTCAAGGCTAGCGATGGCTCCTTCCAATTCGAGACACTCTAGCAAATGCCTCAGGATCCCTCGTAGTGGACCCTTGGTTCCTGCAGGGCCGGTCCACACTTACGTTAGTGGATTAGTTACTCCTGAACACATGTTTCCCGGTCCTATCAGACGTATCCATCGGCCCCATAATGACCAATATATCCGAGGTGCCTCGCAATGCATCATCCACATAAGTATAAATGTCTGGGCTCCATACCATGACACCACCTCCAGCTAGAAAGAAACGTTGTGTTCTCTCTGTGTCCCTGATCCCATTTTAGACTCATACCGGGGAGTAAGGCTCGCGAATTAATGCTATACACAAAGCTATGCTATTTAAACCATGCTTTGATCATCAACCACAAGGCTCTGCTTTTCAACAAAAGCCTTGATCACATGCCACTCAACATGCCACACTGTTAATCCATACCATACCGCTTATTTCCACCAATATATAACCTCTAAGATCATACATCTCAGAGAAGGGTGTTAAGAAAGAGAATAAATTCTTCGTCACCAAACAGATATATATTTAGCAGAGATCAACGAATACAGTATAAAGGAATACAATGTCAGATATATCATCCATTTGCAAGTCCGTTCTGTGTCTGAACAAAATCGGAGGCATCTTATTCCTTGTCCCATATGTCCAATATAGGAGAGAGGTCCTCGCATATCATGTCGATCTTTAAGTACGTCTGGATGATCACCACTTATTACCTTGTCATGGGTGTACAGCCCAATCAAGACGTCAGTAATCGTCCAAACGATGTGAAGATCTCCGATCTTCAACAACCGTCTTCATCGTTGACTTATCGCCGAATCAATTATTCAGAATGGGTATAAACCCAGTCTTTCCGAATAACTCGCATATCTCATAAACAAGTGCTATACAAATACAACGTACGCCTTATTCCAATCTAGAATATTCTTTTATTTCAATATTCTTTTCACAATTTAAATCAAATTAAGCTTTTCCAAACTGGTTGGGATTAGCGAACCTTACCGAAGCAATCATTTATTTTATTTCCCAATCCCAACCTATTCATCGCATGGAGCAAAACTGGTAATACTCCAAATCTAACACCACGGTGTTATCGGTAAAATTAATTACCATTTCATGTTCAAATCAAATTAAAGATTTAACTATCGCCTGGAGTAAAACTGGTGGTACTCCATTCTCGATCATTTACCAAATTTGATAATTTAAATTATGACATTCACATTTCAATCTAATTAAAGACTCATTAAAACTTCACTTAGTTTTAATCTTCCAACAATCATTATTTAATGATTATATAACTTTGGAAACCCAAACATGCCACACCGACAATCTACACCGTACTACTGATTTCTGCCAATATATAACCTCTAAGCTTATACGTCTCAGAGAAGGGTGTTAAGCAAGAGAATAAATTCTCTGCCACTAAACAGATATATATTTAGCAAGGATCAACAATACAATTCGAAATACATTGTTGGACATGTAATCCTGTCTTTAACTGGGTTAAAGAACCAATGTCATTTAAAACACAGTTCACGATAAACGCAAAATCACATTCCATTAACTATGGAATCTTCACGGAAAACAAATCAATATATATAATCAATATCAATTTCTATATCCGGCTAATAATATAAATAGAACAACGACAAAGCCATTTAAATTCCATATATATTAACAGTCTTCCTCCAAAGAAGCTCACTTCGATTATTACCAAATCGAATTCCATTCCATTCCAATTTGTTTTATTAAATTGAATAAATTTACTTCAGAAAATTCCATTAATCTTACTAAAAGATTTATATATTCTAAATCACATTTCACTGCTATTCAGGTTAAAGAACGAATGTCGTTAAAATCATAGTTAACAATAAACCCAATTTACATTCCATTTTATTCCTGTTACTAAATATAACTGGAAACTCTAATAATCTTAATTAAAAGATTTATTCTTTTCACATGGGGTTTAAGAACAGTGTTACTGAAGACACCACTCACAACAAACCCAATTTGATATTAAATATAAGTGTTTATCCCTCAAAGATCATACATGCATTGAAGAATTAAGTCCATACTAGAGCCATAAAACAAGCACTCACGAGATTCGTACATGTATGCCTCACCCAAGATCGTTCGTACACAACAAGGTCAAACATGGACTACGGCTCGAACAAAAGAGCAAAAGGTAGTCATAAAGTGTAGCACGATTATACAGAGAGGTCGCGCGTTAAGGATGGTAATGCCCAAAGACTGTGAGGCCCGCACATTCTGCAGAGATCGCTCATATCATGAAAGTTGCTTATACTCGCATCAAAAAAATCAGTCGCACAAGACAAAGAAGGGAACCGGCTTCATTCGCATGATCCATTCCGCAGTCGTTCGACCACGAAACCACCCATGGACCTCACATCCGTTTATGGAATTACAACCTCGAACACTCGCTCTTCCCTTGATCTGTCACTAGTACTACAATTAGAGCAATCGCACACATATCAGCTTTACAGGTTTTGATCAACCGCTCGTTTACCATCAGATATGAGCACTTCAATCAGATGATGTATGTGCGAAGGCCTCAAACGCGATAACACATCACTCGTTCCTATGCAGTCGCTTACACAGGATAGCTGGAAACAGCTGTCACCAGTTGGCTACAACTAAGCAGTGGCATGTTCGTAATTAATAAGACGGGCGATCCATAGCCTACAAAGAGGGACTCCATTCATTTCTCGAGAGGGGGGAACACCTATAAATAAGCCATAGTTACCACTGGAAGGGGGACCTTGGGGCACCACGAAGTGCTGCTAAATTCCGTCTTTAGCCATTCCTTAAACATTTCAGCCATGATCATCATCACCATCCGAAGATCTTTCATCCATTCGGCTATAGCGTCCGTCAAAATCCTATAGGTGCCAAAGATCGAAGACCGCCTCCTCCTCCGTCGCCTATCCGTCCTACTTCATCATAGATCCTTCCATTCCACCATTGAATCTTGTGAATCTAAACGAAATTTGTATGTAAAAGTGAGAATATACTGAGTGAATAAGAAGATGTACAAAGATCAAGAGATGATATGTCTTGAAATCATTATCATGATAATGCAAATTCCATTCACAGTGGATGTAGGCCTAACACAAGGCTGAACCACTCTAAAACCTCATTTCCATTTTGTTTTCCTTGGCATTTTTACTTTCAATTGTTGTTGAGTACGGCTCCACTATCTCCTAACCATATTGGTGAAGTACATTCATTGTACCCTTGGTGTTTGAACCATTTTTGGTGAAAACATTTGGCGCCCACCATGGGGCCGTATTTGCATCCTTACCTGTGGAAATTCAACGAGATTTTCTCAGAAAACTTTGCTTGAAATCATGGATATACCAAAAGGAGACCATCCGTGAAGTCAAAGACCCCACCGACAATACTAATATTTTCACATTGCCTGCCTCTCATTTCGAGACAGGAGAATCGTCGAGAGCCGCGGTTACTGTAACAAAAAGAGAACTGGAAGAAGCAATAGCGGGACTGACGAGTCAGATAACCACCACAAACAGCGCAATGATGAAGAAACTTGAGTCAATGTTCGCTATTCAAGCCGCTACTGCAAAAGCTACGCTAAGTGCCACTTGTTTTCTACCTACGCGAACAAGTCAAGCCTACGATACAGAATCCTCTGCTTCGAGCACAAAATAAGGAAATTACGTTCGGGAAGCTAGATATCATGCTAACCTAGACCATGGAAAAGCTAAAGCACTTATGTGCAATTCCTCCGATGGCACAACCTCTCGACGAGCGGATGATCCTACGAAAGGGGCATTCCTCTCGAAGGAAACCCCATATTCCCCGTCTCCAAATTGTAATTACACGCCTGGGCAAGAAGGTGGCAAGGAAGAAGGTGCTCGTTCCCTGGGTCAGAGTAAAGAGTAGGAATATATCTTAGAAATGGCGTGTGAAATTGTGAAAAAGAGCTTGAAACAAGTAGACAATCGAAAGGAGTGGGAATTTCTTCCTACTAAGACCCCACTCACTAAGAGAATTAAAATGGCTATACATCTGCAGAGATTTAAGCCTCCAGCACTGCAATCCTATGAAGGAACAAGCGACCCCAATGTATTCCTGTGCAAATATGATCGGCATATGGATGGGGCGCGCGCCACCGACGAGATCAAATTCCTATACTTTCCACCTTATTTAGAGGGGGTGGCCTACCTCTGGTTCACAAAGCTACCGCCAAAATCTGTAGATGACTTCGCTACCTTGGCCCAATTATTCAGTAAGCAATTCAGATTCCAAGCAGCCAGAATCCGGGATGTCATGGAGTTAAGTGAAATACAACAAAGACCAGGAGAGTCCATCAAAGATTTTCTCACCCGCTTTAATATGGCAGTGGCCGAAGTTGAACATTATGAGCCCCAACTGGTTATGATGGCCTTGAAGGGAGCCGTATGTGAAAAGACCAAGTTAGGATGATGGATTAAGAAAAAAAACCAAGTACACTCGAACAGATACTTAATAAAGATGGAAAATATATGAGCATTGAAGAGAATTCGGTGCGTGACAGGCTAAAAAGGAAAGATAGTGCACAAGGCAGTTTTGATAGTCGGAAGAGAAGTAATGAAAGAAAAGATAACTGGGCTAAGAAGAAGCTGTGCTTCTTTAAAAATTCTGAGCTCACTCCCCTCAATGATACCATAGGGAATATTTTCATGGAAACCAAGGATATAGAGAAATATCTGATCCCGAAACAAATGCAGGTTGAAGATGGTGCTCTAAGATCAGGAAGGTTTTGTCGTTTCCATAACCAGCCAGGGCACGACACAGATGATTGTAGGCATCTAAAATCATTAATCGAGGAGCTGGTCAGAAAGAATCATTTGCAACAATACGTACAAGCCCATGAACACTGCTCCAACTCTCCACATGCAATAAGTAATGAGAAGATCGCTCAGGCTGATCCAAGGCCAACATTTACTTGAGGATCAGTTATCAGCGTCCTAATTACGGGGTTCTAAAAAAAAAAATCAACCTCCATTACTTTACTTTGCTTTACTATTTAAGAACTAGTAGTCATTTTATCTACTCTTTTAGTCGCGTATTCCTAGCAGATGATTCACTTATGTTGTATTAAACAAAAGTTATATAAATCAAAAGTTATATGCTGACCTAAATGACATGATTGTAAAACCATACTAAGGGCCAATCTCTTAATTGCAGGCATAGTTGGAGCAATCTCTCATCCCCAATTAAACCATAACAGAAAACTTCTCAAAGCACATTCCAAGCAAAGAAACTTAAAGACCAGAAACATCATCCCAAATAAGAATATTGTTTCAAGAAGATATGCTGCTCTGTGGTAAATAATGAAAAGTATGGTAAACAAATAACAAGTCAGGAAGCTACATTTTTCACTATGAAACACGCTAAACTCTTAGCAAGCATCCATTGAAGGAGTTGGCGTCAAGCTTTGAGGAAAATACAAAGATAGCATTAAATTTGTCCCACGGAATTAAAATTTCTTTTTGTCAATCCCAAATGAGGCACCTTGTTAGGTGCAGGGCATGAATTCTTCGAATTGAACAAAAACTCGATAAGAAGAATTAGTGTCCACCTCTCGGGATGAAGCATAAATATATATAAAAAAGAAACTAGGATGGAAGCACCAGTCCTAGTGCGGGAAGGATTAAAACAAACAGAAATCCTAGCTGAAAGGGGGTAACAGAAATCCAAGCCGAAAAGGGGTAACAGAAATCCTAGCCGAAAGGGGGTAACAGAAATCCTAGCCGAAAGGGGGTATCCAACAAGGTCTTTTCATTTCTAGAGAAATCAGAACAAATAAGACCGAACTTGGATCGAAAATTGAAACCCAAGACCTCCCAGGAGGCACCCAAAAAAACAACGTAATAACCTTGCGTATTTAAAATCTAATCCTTCAACAACCCGTACTACCAGGTTAGCGGGAAATACGATTGACTACCAACCTAATAAACACGAGCTGATCGACCAAAAATGAAGTCATGACTATAACTAAGAAAATTCGCAAAAAATTGGTCGTTTCACAAGTGCGCTGCAACGTTACAACGAAAAACGAACGTCCAATAAAATCATTCGGCTAGCAAGAACGAATTCTTGAAAGACATTATCTTCCGCAAAAGCGAATGGCGAAGCCGTTATAATATCAGACATAACAACATAAGAGCGTACGAGCATAAAATATTAGGCGAGGACCGGCACTCGCATATACAACCGGTCTAAGTACACGACGATAAGAAAATGGGTTGAGATCAAAACATAAGGATCACAAATGCAACTTCTTAAACAGAAGAAAAGAGGAGGTGAACCAAGTGCTTAACATCTATCTTTAGTTCTTTTGTTTACAATATCAGGAGAGGACAGGTTGATAATTCCTGGGCTTTCTGCAACGGGTTTCCTTCTGCGCGTCAGAGAAGACACGGCCTTAATATTCCAAGCTTCATCCTCATCTTCTAGGTCGGACATGTTAAGTAGTGTTGGATCGCCTGGTAAAGGAGTGGTGCGTGGACTAATATTGGTTGATACTAAAATGGTCAACAGTGGCAGTTTGAACAGCGGTACCGCTAGCAAACAAAAGAAGTGGCGAGGGCGGACCTGGCACAAATGAATAACGAGCACAAAATTCAGCAAACCCACATGAAGAGGTAAGGTAATCCAAGTCCGGCGCGGACTGATAGATATCAGTTTTACTTGGAGTTACTAGATATGTAAAGTCGACCCCGTAATCATTTAAAGGAGTATCATCATGACTCGTGCATTGTTTAAGGACATCCTCTTGAATGGTGTGTTCCCTAATGGGTCGAACTCCGACAGCATCTTGGACAGAATAATTCGTAGATGGAGTCTGAGGGCTTGAAGCTTCGATATCAATAGGACCGGACGGGTTACGAGTGAAAGTAACATTCGGGGATTTCCCCCTGGAAGATTGAGCTCACTCGTCTGCCAAGATTTTCCTGCCTTCAGCCAAAGCCTTACGATCTTCTTCTTCCAAAAGGTTCTCTTGCAGATATTCATCATCGACACCACTAGAATATGAGTGCACTTGTTCCAAAACAAGAGCCAAAGTCCATGGAAACTCCTTTTTCAGATAACTCAAACTTCGGTGACTCATCACACGGTAAACATAAAATTGGAACAGATTATTATCAGCCCTAATCCTGGTTTCATCAAGTTCTTTACGCAGCTTGATCTTGTCCTCTTCTAGAATCCTAAGAGTCTCATTTTGAGAGTTAATCCTGCCTTAAAGAACTGCTTTCTCTTGCTGATGACAAGACGAAGCTTACCTCTCTAAATTTAATTGACGTTCAGCAAGTTCTTGGGCAGACTGAGCCTCTCAGAGTTCCCCCCTTACAACCTCAAGCTTCCTTTTGAGTTCCTCATTTCTAGCCTCCAAGTTGTTCACTCTAACACTCCCACTTTTTAAAGAGGCGATTTCAGATTCCTGAAACTTGATCAAGTGAACTAACCCAGCTTTGTCATTCTCCAAGAGGTCAATATGGTCAAGATGTCGGGCATTCAACCTCTGGAACTCATAACAAAACTAGGCCCAATGTTCTAACCGTCTATCAACTGTGCTCATGGCCAGATTCAACCGTGTTTCAAGTTGACTTCTGGTGGTGTTAAATTGGGTAATCATGCAATTTTTGATAGTACTTAAACCCTCAATAACATCTCGTCTATCGTTTGGATGTAGATCTAAGTCAAAATGCATTCCTCTTAAATCCCAACCTCCGAAACGATCCTTAAGCATCAAGTTACCAGGCGAAACCCAGTAAGAAGGTCGATTGAGAATTGTCTGAATTTGGGCAGAAGTTGGAACGATGGATCATCCGGGGAAAGTAGGGACATCAAGGTCTAAAAAATTAGACGATGAAGAACGTTCGTGAATTTCACTTTTGCCATGGTCGTTCCTGCTCCTTTTCTTTTTCTCTCCTTCTGTAAGGTGTCCACTCTTATTGCCCTTATCCGATGCCCGTACATAATCGAATTCTTCCCTTCTTAAAGAATCAGTCAGCGGAAGTTTGAGAATGTGTTGAGGTTGAGAACACGAGGACGATTGGGAGCGCTTCAAATGACGAGAAAGGCGAGATTCTAAAAGACTTTGCAGATCAATGGAGCTAGCTTGTTGGAAGAAACTATCTGATACTGAGTGTAGCATACCCGTACCTGGCCAAGGGGACGAAACAAAACATTAGCAAGCATATAAAGAAACTGTAAGGTTTGCAGAAAATGCCTATAATGGTTATTTTAGTGCACATCCGATAACGAACCAATGTCAAGGGAAGCTCCTGAATCAAATGTCACCCCAGGCCGTTGGGCAGTTTCTTGGGTTTTCTCCTGACAGACATTACAGGATCAGAAGTCACAATATCACCTTGACTAAGATAATTGATGGTGTCCAAATCTCCCAAGCCTCTGAAAGTTCTTGTAGAATTCTCTTCTTGGGTAAAAAGGGGGGCGGGATTTTCAATAATCTTGTTAGAGAGTGTATCATCTTTTGTACCATCTATTTCACTTTCTTCAATAACAGGAAGCAAGGGAGATCCCGGGGAAGACTGGCTACTATCACCCAGGACTAAGCACTTCTTTTTGGTAAAGGATTTTCCCGTGACACTTTGCGTATAAGCCAAGGTTTTCTTAATGGATCTTGAAGGATGGAGTAGCTGATATTTGTGAAGGTTTCCCTCTGAAAGTAGCACTTGCCTACTTCTCTCAGCCTTGTCAATAGCGAACAAAGAATCAAAAAGAGCCTGGTCGAGGACGAGGCCTTCATTGGAAGGAATTGCCGCAAGATAGAAAGAGAACCATTAAAGAAGAAGAAAGAAGAAGAAAAAACTCCAAGCAGGGGGCAGTTACCTCCTTCCATCCACCGCCCATAGAAGCTCGGAGGGCATCGAACATAAAAGTATTGGTCTGGAAACCCTTTGACACCATCTGTTAGGCCTATAATAATCCTACAATATCTGCCCTCCATAGAAATGAAAGAAGGACCGTCTTCCTCCCTTCTTTTGAAAACATATAAGGAACAGATGTCCTGAAACGTAGGTGCTCGTTGCTTGACTCTCATAAAAAGTATGTATAGCCCCTGTAAAATATGATATCCATTGGGATGCAATTGATATAGGGCAATAACTAAATACCGCAAGACGGACTCTAAATAGGAGTTAAAGGGAGGAACCGCTCCGCTAGACAACACACGATGGTTGACTTCTACGTACCCAGGGGGAGGACGATCAGCCGAATCTTCTTTCTTGGGAAACCTAACTTCATCTTTCGAGAGTTTGAAACGAGCACATATTTGTAGATATAAGTCGAATGGGAGCGTCGATTTACGACTGGCAGAAGGCACTCATCCAAGGAGTCGGGGTTGAGGATAAATTTGACTAAAAGATCCAATAGTTGGGGCAACCTCAGCCACCTGACCAGAACCACCGGCCTCTTCAGACATAGTACTTTCATTGAGGCTTTGACTAGGTGGGCTTTTGGTTTGCATTTCTACGTGGATAGACATGAAATAAGCTTCAACCAGGTTGTTAATAGTAAAGGAAGAACAACTTTTAAGTGAATGTGCCCTTCAAACAAAGCATTCCATCAAACATACCTAGTTCACTAAGACTTACCAGTAGTACAAACAAGCTCAAAGGTATGTGGTAAGGTTTGCCATTACAGCATAACAAAGAAAGCAAACCAGGATCGACTGGTCGCTCATAACCACTACATATATGAAGGTTCTGACCCAGTCGCTTATCAAATGACCATTGGATGCTCATAAAAATAAACAGTGCCAGCAACGAACAGAACATAAAGCAATGACAGCAATATCAAAGATCTATGACACAGACATTCCATCGAGTATTTGGCAAAGGCATGGTAAATTAAAATCGTCGTTTCAGAAAGATTCTAACAATCAACTTGTAAACATTTCGTTGCAATCAAAGAACAAGAAGGGACTGTTGTGCAAATCGAGTCTATCAAACAATTGTTTTCAAACTCCTGAACATACTAAGCCAAATTTGTTAAAGCTTCAATACATGGTCAGATAATTTGGCTTTTACCAATCAGGAACTTTTATGGGGCAAGCTGGATTAACTCAAGAAGCAAAGTTAAAGGAGAAATTTATTTACATACCAGCAAGCGAGTTCGATTAGGAAGAAGAAGCGCTCTAACCAATTTCGAAATTGAGGGAATCCAAGCGAGATAACAAATTAAGAAAGGTAATAATCGGAGCCAATAAGGAATCTCCTACATCAGAGCCGCCATTAAAGCAAGTTTTTAGAAAAAAAATACATAAAGGCCGGGAAAACGAAGAGACAGTACTTAAAGAAGGCTAAAAGGTCCTTTCAAATTAAATTGATGCGACAGCTTTGACAGGCCAGGGTAAAACACTTAATTATCCCGGAAAATAGCCCATCAAGACCCAGTCAGCAAATTAGTTATGTCTGTGCAAGAATGATCATAAGGATATTCAATGAGCGCAGAACGTTAGTAAGTGTGCTCATCTTACGGTAAATTGGCCTTAATCCGTCAATTAACGTTACATTTCATTATTTCGAAGCATGTAATCTTCGCAAGCTAAGAATTACAAACTTCGAGGGGCAAATGTTCATCCCTCAAAGATAATATATGCATCAAAGAATCAAGTCCATACTAGAGCCATAGAACGAGCATTCATGAGATTTGTACATGTATGCCTCAACCAAGATCGTTCATACGCAACAAGGTCAAACATGGACTATGGCTCGAACACGAAAGCAAAAGGTAGTCATAAAGTGCAGCACGATTATACAAAGAGGTCGCGCGTTAAGGAAGGTAATGCCTAAAGACTGTGAGGCTCGCACATTCTGCAGAGATCGCTCATATCAAGAAAGTTGCTTATTCTCGCATCAAAGAAATCGGTCGCACAAGACAAAGAAGGGAACTGGCTTCAGTCGCATGATCCATTCCGCAATCGTTCGACTACGAAACCACTCATGGACCTCACATCTGCTCATGGAATTACAACTTCGAACCCTCGCTCTTCCCTTGATCTGTCACTAGTACTACAATTAGAGCAATCACACACATATCAGCTATACAGGTTTTGATCAACCGCTTGTTTACCATCAGATATGAGCACTTCAATCAGATGATGTATGTGCGAAGGCCTCAAACGCGATAACACATCACTCGTTCCTATGCACTCGCTCACACAGGATAGTTGGAAATAGCTGTCACCAGTTGGCTACAGCTAAGCAGTGGCATGTTCGTAATTAATAAGACGGGCGATCCATAGCCTACAAAGAGGGACTCCATTCATTTCTCGAGAGGGGGCACACCTATAAATAAGCCATAGTTACCACTGGAAGGGGGGACCTCGAGCCACCACGAAGTGCTGCTAAATTCCGTCTTTAGCCATTCCTTAAACATTTCAGCCATGATCGTCATCACCATCTGAAGAACTTTCATCCATTCGGCCATGGCATCCGTCAAAATCCTATAGGTGCAAAAGATCGAAGACCTCCTCCTCCTCCATCACCTATCCGTCCTACTTAATCATAGATCCTTCCATTCCACCGTTGAATCTTGTGAATCTAAACGAAATTTGTATGTAAAAGTTAGAATATATTGAGTGAATAAGAAGATGTACAAAGATCAAGAGCTGATATGTCTTGTAATCATTATCATGATAATGCAAATTCCATTCACAGTGGATGTAGGCCTAACACAAGGCTGAACCACTCTAAAAGCTCGTTTCCATTTTGTTTTCCTTGGCATTTTTACTTTCAGTTGTTGTTGAGTATGGCTCCACTTATCTCCTAACCATATTGGTGAAGTACATACCCTTGGTGTTTGAACCATTTTTGGTGAAAACAATAAGGCTCTAAACAGAAATTATATCGGCTTATATTCAATATCAAATTCTGAAACAACACATATCGTATGGGGAATAAAGATATATATCTATCTTCCAAATTCCTCCACAATATCCGTATAGTCACGGAATCAAATATCAAAATATCCCGAAGATGATTTCGATTCAAATCCATTCCAATTCATACATTGGAAAATTCTGGTTAGATTAAAACCATTCACAAATCCATTTTTTTATTTAAAAACGTTGGATTATCTTTCTAGTTAATAACTAGTTCATTCTGATAAAAATAAATTTTTATATTTACAAATGTGGAATTTTTCATCCAAATTCTTTTCAAATCATTTATTATGGTTTTACACAAATTATTAATAATTTTATCAAGGCCCGTACAGTCAATTTCCAATAACGGTCACCGAACTGCATCCATAACGACCTTTTCCAAATTTGATTTGGACATATTTTAAAATCCAACCGCTAGATTTTAAATCTCTTATATTCATTAGAAAGCTCTTTTCTTATACGAACCCAACGGTTCCGGCTTTAGGAGAATCCAACGTCGGATCTCCCGTAATGTCAATTCGAAGTCAATGGTCGAAATTCGCCAACGGTAGCAGCGCGGCGTGTTTTATTCAAGCCATTAATATATATATATATATATAATATTTTATTCAGAACGTATTTTATAAATTCGTCTTAAAAACGATTCCCACGTTCATTTCAATTTTAAATCAAAATTGAATACTCCTTATCATTATAATATTTTCAAAATATCAGATTTTGAAATCATTTCCTTTTCGATATTCATTATAAAAATGAATAAAATCGATATAAATATCGTTCGCATTAAAATGGCGCATATCTAATCAACATGGCTTCACATATTTCTATATTTTCGTGTCCATCCAAAATCGGACATCAAATTCACATTTTTATCCTTTACTGAATATTATTTTAAAATATTCGTTTTTTTTATATTCGTTATTTTAAAATATTCGTTCTTTTTGAATTGGAATCAGACCCAATCAATTACCATATAATGTTATTTATATGGATTTCATACAATACATGTATATAACAACAATGATAACCAATCATCCATCATCCAGAGTGCATTACACAACTGCATAAGCATTAAATATAAATAATTAACGCTTACAACAGTTTGTCAACTAATCGATTGACATACAACTAAACAATTGGGATTAGTGTACGATAAATATCATCCCAATACCCGTGTGGGGTTTCAACCAACAAACTGAATATTATTTGTGCAATAGGGCGATGTGTAAAATTTATCGTCCCAATCAATGTCAGTTAAATGAGTGTATATAAACAAATCATCCGATTTGTAAATGAATATTTATTTTAATTTCAGGAGAATTTTATGGCATTCATATATACGTTAAAAATTATATTTTTAACAATAAAATATTTATTTCAACACTTGACTATTTTATATAGTTCATACATTCAATAAAAATGATATTTTTATTGTTCAAACATTTTATTCAATACATGAATATTTTTAATAGTTTATTTCGGAAAATTTCGGCATTATAACGGCGTGATATTAGAACCGGAGTAATGTCTAGCATTACCCCTTTCCTGATATTGGCTCGGACCATACACAATCACCAATCACAATCATTATACCACCATAGAATCAATAACCATAATATAGTCAATTTTCCCATAATACAATCCAAACAAACAACCATTGTTTGTACAAATAAATAGTGTTGGGGGTTACTAAGTCTCGTCTACATCCTAAAATATATTTAACTGTAAAATAATTTGAGTGAGAAGTTGTTCTCACATTGGGATCCACTCCGCCGTTATTTTCTTACGCTTTGATTTGTTGTTGTGGTTCTAGAATTTGCAAACGAGCTCCAATCTTTGCACGATCCTTTTTTTAAGCTTAAACGCGCTATTTCGGACAACTTCCGCCTAGCGGCCTTTCTTCCGAAAATGCTCCAATTCACCAGAATGTGCGAAAAAACATAAATCGGTCAGCAGATTTTGGATGCGTTTTCTGAACAACTCTGCAATCCAAAATACGGCATCCATGTACTCAAATTGAAGAGAAAATCATGCTCTTCGATTTCGGCACTGTGGAGTTTTGGCCAGAAGTGCACGGTTGGATAGTTATTGGCTGTGTAAGCTCAGGGTGTTAAATGTAAATATTGAAAATTATAAAAATTTGATTTTTACAGAGGAGGGGTCCACAAGCGGCTGGAGGCTACTGAGGAGGTGGCGACGGACGCGGGGTAGGCTGGGGGTGGCTCAGTTGGCCGACAGTGATGGTCGGAGGCGGCGGGTTTTGGGAGTTTGGGCGTTGGATTGAAGAGGAGAGAGAAGGAGGAAGAGATCGAGGGGGAGCGGCGGCCAGAGGGAGGCGCGGCGGCCTGGGGGGAGCGGCGGACAGAGGGAGGAGCGGTGGCCTGGGGGGAGCTGCGGCGGTGGTGCGACGGTGGAGGAGGAGATGGGCGACGCGATTTTCTCTTTTATTTAATTATCCTCGTTTGAACGAGTGTGAGGGAGAGTTGACCAAGTATAAATATATAATTAATTTTATTTTAATTCCCATTTAGTTACTTTTTAATTCAAACTCCAAATCAAGCCCAACGATTGTCTCCCTAGCTAAATACCCCCATTCCGGACACAATGGGATATGCTGTGTAAGCAAATTCGACCGTTTTGATCAGTTATCATCAAAATTAAAATATAAATTAATATAATATTTAAAATTGATTTCAATGTACTTTTTAATTTACCGGGGCCACATACCGTTTCAAAAAATTATAGAAAAATAAATCTAGCTATGTTTTGACGATACGGTCCTAACAAAACTAATTTTGTCGAATCTGGAGGCTGTTTGAAAAATGGTCGTTTTCCAGTCGATTAAATTCAAACTAAATTTACCAAACACGTTTAAATTCACCACGCTCACATATTAATTCCAAATATTATGAAATTTGGAATCTAGCAATAATTTGACATTCCGGATCCAACAAAAGTGGTTTCGTCGAAAACGGAGGTCGTTTGCAAAATGACTATTTTTAAGGGCTTATATATTAAATTAAAAATATATATAAATTCAATAGCAACTATTTTAAATTTTAAACTGGACATAACTTTCAATTTATATTATGAAATTAAATTTTTTCACATTCCTTAGAAAGATATTATTAAATAGATTCAAATGTTTCTAGTTTTACTGAAATCCGATTTATTTTGAATTATATATATTCAATTGAAATTTAAAATCGAATTTTCAAACTACCGCGTCATTTCAGGCTCGTTTCATAATTAATATAAATTTATACATTCTAACTTCGATTTAAATAAATTTTAAATCATTATTATTAAAAATAAATCAATTTAAATGTTCAAAATCCAATAAAATAGCTAAAATAAATTTTTTTAATTGGTTCTGAAAATCCAGGTTGTTACATTAATTCTTATTGGAATCATATTTAATTAGATTCTATAAAATCCAAGATTTTGATGAAGTTATAAAACCTAAGTTTTACTGAATGTATTATTGAATTAAGTTATCAAAAATGGCTTATGAACGAAATAAAAGCTGAAGATATGAAATTAAGGAATTGGAACCTAACTTGAGATCGGTTTAGTTAAATGATTTTCTGAGTATTGATCTGATGTTGGTATCGACCTTCGGGGTTGATATTTAGGAAATTATTTTCTTACTGATCTATAGTGAAGGACTCATGAAGGTACGAAATGGAGATCAAAACTAAAAACCCAAGTTTTGAATTAGAGTGGCTAGACGAGTTAAGTTATAAGGATGCAATCTAAGTTCGTTATATTAAGTAAGAGATTAGGTTTATCGAGATATAAATGAAATGGGTTTTGGAAAAAGCTTATTAGATGTTTATAAAATGTTCTATTTTGGAATGAAGACTTGTATTTAGAATGTTTTTGAAATATTTAAAGATTTTGTTTAACTAATGGGAAATTAAATGGAGAAGTGATGTTGTATAATAAACCAATGTATCTATTTTATTTTTATGATTATTTATTTTGATAGTTAAATAACCAACTATCGAAATCATGCCTAATGCGTTGCTATTACGGAAATACCGGGATCTAATTCATATTCGAAAACCATTCCGTCCAACAAATACGTTGTCGTGGAAGTTGCTGATCGAGATGGAGCAGTTAAAGACCATGAACTTCATAAAACGAAAGAATTACTTAAATATTTGGCTGATCCCTAGAGATATATTGTGATTCTGTCGTGGTTGAAATATATGGATTGCAAGGACTACATGTTACTGATCTATAGGGTGATTCCTAGGATGTGGTAGGAGGGTCCCTTCGGCTTGTCGAGTCCTAGGACAACTTATATGGTTGGATGTCTTACAGACCCAAAAGAGTCACGTACGTTGATTTCTTCAAATGTACCATAGTTGGTGGCGGAGAAGGGCCCTTCTTTTTACTTAACCGCTAGAGTATTTTTGTGGATATCAATTAGTGATTTTCTAGAGGATTTGACGATGTGGTATTCAAAGTGAATGGTGGCCAAATGTTCTAGAAAGACGATTTTAAACCTCAAGCCTCATCAACTGGAAAATGACCAAAATCGGGCAGACATCATGGCTACATGGGTCGCTCCAATTAGGGTGTATTGTAACCATTTAGATAATATTCATATTTGTTCTTCTTTTCGCTTTTGTATCTTCGGGAACGGTTATGTTGGTACCAACCGTAGGTGACAATATATTTGGAACGTTCAAGCGAAATGAATGGTCGGTCATATGTGGTCGAGTTGCAAGATATTCTTATTGAATTCCAATGTATCCTCTCTAGAGTACACTGCTCGGAAGGTGGTTCCATACCTTGTCATAGTCGGAATAGATTATCCAATAAGACCCCGTGGTTTTTTTGATTGTATACTATATATATGGAGCGAGAAATGCAAGCGACATGTTAGATTGCTATTTATTTGATTTTGACAATCTGATCTATTTCTGATCTAAGCTATTAGATCCAAAATATTTAATTTGAAAATTTTGAATAACGATGATTGTGATATAAAAATTTGAAATCAAATGTAATTTTGTTAAAGGACCATTTGGAAATATGAAATTTTGAATTTGAATGTAAAGAAAATAATGATTTGGTTGAAATATTTAAACTTCATTGTTTAAATATAAAACTAATATTTGGAGTAAATTGATTCATGAAATTTTAAAATATGATTTCAAGCATAAATGACCAATGTAACGACTCGGATTTTTCGATCATTTGAATTAGAATATTTAAATCTGTTTTAAATATTATATTTGAAATATTAATGGATTTTTAATATAGAGTTCATTATTAAACTACGATTGAATGTTTTAATTTATATTTAATTATAAACAAACTCGTAACGCCGTGGTAGTTCATAATATTGAGTTTTGAACTTCAACTGAATATACAAAATCCTTTTTAAGTCAGAATTCCATGAAACGAGAAATGTTATAATCTAATTAATTATAATTTTTTAAAGAGAAAAATTGAAATTTCATATTATAGATTAATAGTTATGTCCAAATCAAATTTTCATATAGTCTCTATGGAAATTGTTATAGATTATAACGTTTAATAAAGAAATTTAAAATGGATTTTAATAAAATTTGGATATCATTTAACCCAAAATATATAATGTTGAGTTATAATTTCATATTGGTTTATATGTAAAGCTGCATACTATTTTAATTGGATATATACGACAATAATTATTTATTATTATTGAATTTAATTTTTTGGATTTTTTTTTTGATATTATATAAGCCTTAGAAATAGCTATTTTCCAAACGACCTCTATTTTCGCTAAAACGAATTTTACTGGAATACGTATAGCTAATTACTGCTAGATTTCCAATTTGGAGCCAATCGAGGTTGTTTTCGGAGTACGCGATATTTATATATGAATCGACAAATAAATTGAAATTTTAAATAGCGTCATTTTGCAAACGGAGTCAGATTTCGTCGAAATGAATTACTTTGGGATTGTAACGTTAAGACATAGTAGTGCGTCCATTTCCGTTGCATTTGGGGTTCGTGTGTGTCGGTTCGAATTTAACAGTCAGCGTTAAATAGCGATACCGTGTAAATTAAAACCTACACTAATTTAACTTACCCTATATAAAACCTACCCTAAGTAATTCCTAAACTAAAGTGCAAGCCATTCAAGCACCTGTCTCTACCCAAAACGTACACAACCTAGATGAAAGTAAGTACAAACGTGTATCCCCACCCATGCATGCACATGTTATGATCCATATGTAGCCTACCCTATCTGCCTAAACACACAGTACCTGTATAATCCTAAGATTTGTAAATTCTTACTCCGTATGAAAGCCCTGTACCATATTGCTCGTTTACTAATTATTCCTTACACAACTATTTTTCAAACCTGGTAAGTATATCCTTAATGGCTCAAAAGCTTCAACCCCGATGGCAGATTACACAATCTGACCACACCTACAATAAGTAGCATTTTGAACCTAAATGATAAAAAACAGTTACATCCTTAAATAGACAAATGTTTAAGTATGTATAAATATCTCACAATGTTCAGCTTTTTGTATTAATGTACAAACAGTTCATTAAATAGTGTTTTAGGTGTAAATAAGGATCAAAGTAGCATGTAGCAGTAAAATTTGGCGACTTAACATCCTTGAGTATTTAAGTAGATCGTCCATGCCAAATTTTCCATAGAAATTGAACAAGTTTATAATTTGCATTGTCATAAAACACAAAAAACATGATACATCATCAAAACATGCTATATCAAGACGTAGACCGAAATGTTGTAACTTCTTCATATCATACAACATTGATAACAACGTATGGAAGCTGATGTTTCACCTACTGAATGTTCACTTGAAGTTTTAAATATTAATATAATTAGGGTCATATTATTTATTCAATCGGGACAAACTATATACAATATACATATACGAAAATTGCAGCTACCCTATAAGCTACGCGCATGCAAATTTCTGAAGAACTATCTACAAGCACAGCTAACATCTACTAACAACTATCCTAAGTTTTCAGATCAAACTAACTTTGAGAAGTGAAATCATCCCAGACCTTAGCTCCAGCTATCCTACTGCCTATCAACAATGTCTTTCTCTCCAAACTAATTTCGTGATTGCCAAGTTTTCATCCCATGCCTACCACAACATCTTCATACATACATATATATATATATATACTAAATCCTCATCATCGTTTTCTCTTCTTTACAGCGAGAAAACAATAGAGTCTCCACCTTTGAAAAATAATATCTTCGTGTATACTCCATTAAAAATCACGATTTATGTCTTAAAAATTCCCGAAAAGCCATCCACACATTTCCACTTTCTCGAAATTTCAAATGACATCGTTCGATTATGAATGTCAAAAACTGGGTATGGGGTTTACTCGGGATTTATGGATCAATATGCGATTTCGTCCGGGGGGAGTGATCAGCGAAGTGGCGCGAGCTCGTGGCCTTTTTTTCAAAGTTTCTGGGTAAAATAACAGTTGCACCTGGAGGCCTTAGTTTAACGTGGTCAGAGCTAAAATGGGTCAGAGGGGGTGTAGATTATGTTGGTGAGTCAGGCATAGGGAGTGATGTCGAATAATTTTTTTATGGTGGTACGTTGTCTTTTGCGTGGTATCACTATTTATGCGTGCATAGGGAGGGATAACATGGAGCTTCAGGAAATGGGTTTGGAGAAGAAGCTCCTGTAGCACGAAGAAGAATAGTGCAGTCTGGATTTTAAAGTAAGGGCGTCGGGTGAATTGAAAAAAGGTGAGGCCCATTTACTTAAAAATTTAAGTTTAAACTAAATTAAATTGTTTTAAACCTTATTAATACAACATGTCAACCATAAGTTATCAGAATTGCGTGCGGTCGGTCTCTTTGGAACCGTAAGGATGCAGGCTACGAGATGGAGCTAGTCTGGTCAAGATTGAAAGCAACGGTAATTTTTAAATAAATTAAGCGGTTGTTTAATTTAGTTAAAAACAAGCGGTTTAATGATAGAATTAAATCAAGGTGAGTTAAACTCACTTAGTTGTCCCACTTATATTTGTATAAGTCGGGTTTTATATTGTGTGCTATGTTTGCTAATTGTTGGTTGATTTGATGATTATTCGGATATTTACTAAATATTTTTATATATTATTTAAATTAAATGTTTGTTTAATTTAAATGAAATTAAATCGTCATTTTTAACTATTATTTCCAATCGACATAACTTACCTTGTTAGTCACGTTTAAAATAATATAAACGTATTAAATTGAATTGGATTATTGAATTGTTATTATTTGTCGACCATTATAAGTTGAATTCATTATTCATGATTATTTTAAATTATCATATTGAATGGATTGTTTTATTTGAGGTACCCTATTTGGATGCAGGGAAAACCAGGTTGGAGGGATCCAACTGGATTCCTCAAATTTATTGTTCATTTTCATATGATCATTATGTGAACTTTTTAACCAATATGATTGGGTTATTGATTTGATTATTGGTTGTTGAATCTAAATTCAACGTTTATTTTGTAGTAACCAATGGGTAGTATTGGTTGAGAAGTAGATGGCTTAAATATACACCGTTGATTTACCGTCAGGTAAATCGATAAAAATGAAGTTATAAATTTATTTTATAACTGAAGATAGAATTTGAAATATATTATTTTGAATATAAGTTTATAAAAGGAAATAAATGTAAATATTTATTATTTAAATTTATAAGGAATCTTTTAAAGATTTTATAAATCTAATTCTTTTATTAATAAGACCGAAAAGCAAGTGAGCAGATATTAATGCAACGTTTAATAACCGAGACAATTTGTTTTTAAGAAACAATTAAAACGGAATTTTACTGAGATTGATTATTAATTATTTAATAATAATCAAAGTAAATGGGATTATTTAAATTAATTTAAATGAAAAGACCAATTGAGATTGATTATTGAGTTAATCATGTTTAGAGTTGAACAAGGTAACGACGTTAACTGAAATTTGTTTTATTGAATTAGTTTATTAATTTAATGGTAATAGTAAATGGCAAAGCAAATCATTTTATTTTTATCAAATATTTAAAGTTGATTATTACTTATTTAACAATAATCAAAGTTGTGATATTGGAAAATAAAGTTTATTAATGAAGGTTTATGAAGTCTTGAAGCACTGTTTATAGTTAAATGATATTTTTGAGCAAAATTATATTAATAGTAATACAAGATAATTTTAAAATTTAATTCTTATTGGAATCATATTTAATTGGATTCTATAAAATCCAAGATTTTGACGAAGTTATAAAACCCATGTTTTATTGAATGTGTTATTGAATCAAGTTATCAGAAATGGCTTATGAACGAAATAAAAGCTGAAGATATTAAATTATGGAATTGTAACCTAACTGGAGATCGGTTAAGTTAAATGATTTTCTAAGTATTGATCTGATTGGTATCGGCCTTCGGGGTTTATATTTAGGAAATTATTTTCTTACTGAACTACGGTTAGGGACTGATGAAGGTATGAAATGGAGATCAAAATTGAAAACCCAAGTTTTGAGTTAGAGTGGCTAGACGAGTTAAGTTATAAGGATGCGATCTAAGTTCGTTATATTAAACAAGAGATGAGGTTTATCGAGATATAACTGAAATGGGTTTTGGAATAAACTTATCAGATGTTTATAAAATGTTCTATTTTGGAATGAAGACTTGTATTTAAAATGTTTTTAAAAGATTTAAAGATTTTGATTAACGAATGGGAAATTAAATGGAGATGTGATGCTGTATAATAAACTAGTGTATCTATTTTATTTTTATGATTGTTTATTTTGATAGTTAAATAATCGACTATCAAAATCATGCCTAATGCGTTGTTAGTATGGAAATACTGGGATCAAATTTATACTCGAAAACTATTCCGTCCAACAAATACGTTACCGTGGAAGATGCTGATCGAGATGGAGCAGTTGAAGACCGTGATCTTCATAAAACGAAAGATTACTTAAAATATTTGGTTGATCCCTAGAGATATATTGTGATTCTGTCGTGGTTGAAATATATGGATTGCAAGGAATACTCGCTACAGATCTATAGGGTGATTCCAAGGATGTGGTAGGAGGGTCCCTTCGGCTTGTCAAATCCTAGGACAACTTATATGGACGGATGTCTGACAGAGCATTTCCAAAAGGGTCACGTACATTGATTTCTTCAAATGTACCGTAGTTGGTGGCGGAGAAGGGCACTTCCCTTATCTTAACTGCTAGAGTATTTTTGTAGACGTCAATAAGTGATTTTCTGGAGGATTTGACAATGTGGCATTCAAAGTGAATGGTGGCCAGATGTTCTAGGAGGATTTTAAACCTCAGGCCTTATCAACCGAGAAATGACCAAAATCAGGCAGACATCACAGATAAGTGGGTCGCTTCCAATTAGGTTGTATTGTAATCATCTGGATAATATTCATATTTGTTCTTCATTTCGCCTTTGTATCTATCGGGAACGGTTTTGTTGGTACCAACCATAGGTGACAATATATTTGGAACGTTCAAGAGAAATTAATGGATGATCATGTATGGCCAATTTTCAAGATGTCCTTATTGAACTCTTGTATATCCCCTCTAGAGTACACTGATCGGATGGTGGTTCCATACCTTGTCATAGTCAGAATAGATTAACCCAATAAGACCCCGCGGTTGCTAGATGTATGTTTTGTGTTATCGTAAGGTAAAAATTGTCTGTATTCATGTGTGGATTTGGTCTTACAATTATCCTTTTCTTTCGAAAATAATTTTGACTTTACAAATCAAGTTGGATGATCTCTCTAACTTAGTGATTTTTCTCACGTTGGTTCACCAAACTGGTCCTAGCATTTGCAATGCACGGGTCAGACCGAGTTTTACAGGTTCAGGTCGTCAAATGCTGTGAAGAGACGAGCTAGAAGAGTTTAGACATATGATATTATTTAGTATTATTCTAGTGCGTGTTGTATATGAGGACAGGTTATTATAACTGTCTAGATATGTTGATGTGCTCTGATGATTGTAGGTTTTAATTCAGTTTCCTAATAAAGTTTTATTTTCATATGATATTTTGTTCTACTGCGATGTGAGATTCTGTGTTATGTTAGTTCTTCTTCTTATTATTCTATTCTAACTTTCTTCCTTTTTATCTCAACCTCTAACTTCTTTCTTTTAGCTTTCTGGGTTTCGATACTTGAATTTGGACACTGGATGTATTAGTGCCTTGATTTGAGAGTCGAAATTTTCGAGATGCTACAACCATGGTGTGAAAAATGTAAACGTTTGGTTATTAAAGTGACTGGGATCGTATATTGTCATACTCTCTGCCAATACCAATACCACTTTAACAACTGTGCACGTGGTGGAGAATCCAGAATGAAGTAGGATGATTTTGAGGCAATTATTGGATTTGAAGAAAGAGAACGATGATGGATAGCCTTGACCTTCGGTTCACAATTGAGATGACTAAAACATTAGCCATACTCAGGCCAATATGAGTTGGCTATCCTTAACAGACATGCTTCTTCGATGCCATATATAGTACTTTGTGACTGATTTGGGCGCCTCTGGATTTGGGAGTATTGTTTGAGGTGGGCGGTAGCTGGCGGCTATGCGTTACTACCAGTCTGGGTCCGCAATCTGGTAGAATCCTACTAATGGGTATTGCCTCAATACCTTGTCATATTCATCCTGATGGAGACCCCTACGGTTTTGATTTGTACCGTACCTATGGAGTTCCCTCTGATAGCCGCTATTTTACGGTAGATTCCACTGGATCTGTATAGACTACGGTATTATAAACGGTGTAAGGGTAATAATGGTTATCCCGCTTATGCTATTTTCAATAGTATATTTAACCATGGACACTATTATAATAGCGTATTGTATTATATGATATCTAGTTAAACGGATCCTTAGAGGATGAAAGTCCCAAACATCCTTCAAGTTAATGATGAATTTCATTGAACATTTCACTTGAGTTGATTCACTGATATAAGAATATTAGTCCTGATCTGACTTGTTTTGTTTTGCATTATTTCTTAGGTTAGACCTAGTATTGCAATACTGATATTTTACCCTTCGAAGATGGAGGCTATTAAAGACGTCAAGTCTATCTATTAGTTCTGGTTATTTCTTCTTTGTATTAGAAATTCTTGTATTTAGACTTTCGCTGTATTTAATTTTGTAACGCTGATATTATGTATAAGGTTTGAATTTTTATCTAGTAGCTTCATGAACTACTATTGTATTTTATTTATTCCACTGTGAGATATTCTGCTTTTCTGTGTCTTTGATTTTTTTGATTTGATTTATTAAAACCTCTAGCAATAACTATCTTCTTTTTCAAACGATTTGAGTTGGTTTAATTATTGAGTTAAATGGTAAGAAAAAGTGAATGTTGCATAGTTCATTCATTTTATTTTTTTAGTTATACCAATGTATTTAATTCAAGTATCTTTGATTTATATACAAATTTCAAAGTTTATAAGAAAATTCTTTGAAATTTTTTCTTTTATATCAAAAATGGTTTTTGATAACTTGATATTTTCACGAGTTTATCGACGTTCTTAAAGAATCTGGTAATACGCTGATCAGATGTAAAACTAAAAATCTCGAAGTACTAAGTAAACTTGTTTCAACATCTAGTGAAAATACTTGAAAAACATTAAATAGATAAAAGAAGTATCATCCAACAAACCAACTAATAAAACTTTTCATGAATCGCGGATACACAATGGTTACGCCTAGTTCCTCCAGAGCATCCGTACCCACACGAAATTTCTTCCCTGTGAAGTTCGTCATGAATAGCTCAACGGAACGGATCAATAGAATATAATAACCTGAGATCATCATGGAATGCAGCGCCTAAGGTCGCTGTATCACCGGGTCGAGAGGGCAAAGTGTAGTGGTCATAGGTGGTTAGACAATCACTGCCTTACGCATTTCGCCATAATACCTCAAAACAATCGCATGGATCACGGTCTACATCTAGTAACACTGATGATTACTTCTCTTTCACTCGTAGACCTTAGGGAATCACTGCCCTACGAATTACGCCATATGGACCACAGATACACAATGGTTGCATCTGGATCCTCCAAGAAACATCTATACCTATAGGCGTTAGCAACCCTATGATTTTGCCATCAAAAAACGATCATAGATTGTAGTAGACACAATAGTTACACCTGGTTCCCCAGGAAGCATCCATCGCATAGGCCTTCGCGGCATTGCAAATTTCACTATGCAGCCAAGTTCAAAGGAAAACTTATGAGTATTACGTCTGGACAACCACTATCAAAGAAATATCAACAAAAGTTTCTATAGAGTAGGACCTCGATTTTCAAAGAAGGGTACATCCCATATCTTCGACTTAAAATCATATGATACTACATACAGTATTCATTTCATTCGCCTATATCGTACTTATATAAAATTTCTTTACATCAAAAATTTCAAATCAAATTTCAACATGTTGTTCTTATATAAATTCATTTTATATAACATTTCATTTCATATCAACAACCTTCAAATCAATAGTTTTGAATTTACTACATTCTTGTATAAATCTTTCATATATATAAGTTTCGAAAACTTCATATCAAATATCCAAAATCGAATATTCTCGAAATTCCATTTCAATATCAGATTCAGTTTTGGTTCGGATATTTTATATCATTTCAACTTCAGATAAACAAATCAATCCATCATCGAAACTTCAAATTCAGTTTAGATTACTAGTCATGAATATCATTATTCAACTGAATCTTTACATTCAATAATTTCAGACTTAAATTGCTTGGATCGGAAATATATAATTTTATCTTTAAAATAGTTAAGTTAAATTTGAAATAGTTTCAATAAAATAATAGCTTGATATAAATAGGTTTGAGTTAAAATAAATAGGTTTTGGAATAAAATAGTTTTAATAAACTAATTAGGTTTGCTATAGAATAGTTGAATAAGATAGCTTAGTTTATATTCAAAATAGTATAAATAAAGAAAATAAATCAAATTTTACAGTTTAGGAAAATAGTGTGTGTGTGTGTGTGTGTGTATATATATATATATATTAGTTGTAAAGCAAAATACTAATTTCAAGAGATAATCCAATCTGAATCAATTTATTTGAAATTCCAATGCTAATTCAGCTTTGATTTCAAAATACGATTTCAATAACCAATTCTCAAATCGAACATTATTCACAAAAGAAATAAAATCCTTCAAAAGCTTCTGAAATTAGCTTATAATTCACACAGTTGAGTTTGTACAAAATAACCTTCCTAAAATAATTCAAATACATTTCATATAAGTTGGATTCAATATATTTCAAAACATTAAGAAATCTATTTCAATCCATTGCAATTATCTTTTACATCTCATTTACAATACTTGCATTACATATTCTAAAAATCAATACTTCGAAATTTCAATTGTCAATTGTTGTCATAATTCAAAGTCCAAATATTTGTTTCAAATACAAAATCATGTCACTAATCCAACTTTATCATAGACTTTTCTGATGCACGGTAAATGTAAGGGTACAAGGATATGAATTGAGTAGTTATGAAAGCTCAAGCATGAATAAACAGAGGTGAGCGGGTTGGACAACAAGAAGTAAAGCTAAGTGAACGAATCAACATGAACAAAGGGATCTATTCGCATGGCCAACGGGGTAAATGATGCAGCTACGAATTCCATTATTTCCCTAATTTAAATAGGATTTGCTTTAATTAGTTCATATTTCCAAAATATTCACTTATCGTCTTAATTTTTTTGCTATTTCACCAAGTCATTCACCATTAACTATTTAAATTCACAATTTAATTCTGAACATTCATTTGTAAATTCGACTAATATTTCACAATAGCGTAACTTTATTTAAATTTTGATCATTTACCCAAGTTCTCATTAAAATTTGTCCAAATCGTTTTCGAAAATTTATCAAAATAATTAGTCCAAGTATTTCTTGATGTTTCAATTGAAACCATATAGTCATCCCACTTTCGAAACTCGAAAATAAATATTGGTGATGTCGCGACTATCACCCAAATCATCTTCAAGCGACTAAAGTGTGATTCCATTTCAATCTAGTATAGATAAGACTTTGTATATACGTTAGTTAGGCGTATGTTCAAAATCTTACATGCTCAATGGTCCAACCTTGATGTCAAATGAAATATTCAAATTCTTTGTTATAACATATGCCATCTCCAAATATATAAGACAAAACTTCAAAATGATTTATCAATTTCAAATAAATTTGTTTCAAAATTTATTAATTTCAAAAAGATTTCGTTGCGCTACTCTTTCAAAATATTTGCTTCAAAACAATTAATATTTTAGATTACGCTCTCTAGTGATTGATTCTTATTAAACTCCATTAGCTAAGCTTCGTGTAAACCAAAGCACTGATACCAACTGTAACGACCTGCCTTTTTGAGTGCTTCAAGTCGATAATTAAACCAACTTAAACTTGTTAACGTGGGGAACTATCGTCGATTCAACCGTCGCCAACCCTAGAGTGTAAGTGTCATAGAAACACAATAATCCAAATGTAAAGTAATAAAAAGTAGGGAGAACACAACTTTTTATAGTGGTTTGACACTAACGCCTATGTCCACTTCATAGTAATCATTCACCATATAATAATTGATTACAAGAGTTGTACAAGTTCGGACAATATTTGTGTATACACGTTGCAATAGAACAACGAAATGTTTATTAATTCTAACCTTTGACCAAAATGCCCATCTTCTTCATCGTTGAGTGGAAAAAGTGTTGACTTGGTCAACAATCTCTAAAGAGTACCTTCAATGACCAAGAAATCCAATAAAATAACCATAAGCAGTGTAAATGTCCAAGAAATCCAAAAAATTCCAAAATAGTCCAAAAGCGGTGAAAAAGGTCCTTTTGACTGTCCAAGAGTTGAAGGAAATGTGTATGCAATGTTTTAGAGGTCCATGCCATGTGGAATGATCATAGGGAAGAAGGTGGATGCCATTAATGATGCTTGAGAGCTCCAAATGTCCAAAATACCATATAAGAACCAACCCCTTTGAATGTCAAGCTTAGGGGTATTTATAGGTGAGTTTTGGGTGTGTTAGACCAAATTTCACATCCTTGAGGCATACGAAATTCGCATCCCAAAATCGAAGTCAAAAAACCAAAGTTTTTCAAAAAAATCATGAAAATTGGAAAATCTAGTGAAAATGCGTGCCGATCAGGCAAAAACAGGTGATCACATGGTAATAATGCAGAAAAAAGTATTCTGCCACTTTCCTGGCTAGGTTTTACCCAGAAAACATGAAAATCGGAAAATTTGGTGAAAACGCATGTCGATCAGCCAAAAATAGGTAATCGACGTGGTAAAAACCCAAAAAATGTAATATGCCACTTTCATGGCACATTTGCCACTTGGTAAATTTCGAATCCCTAAAATTCAATGAAAACACATATTTGGGAAGAAAATTTTGATGATCTGTGTGTGTTTCCATCATGCTAAGGTGATCTGGCAAAATCCAAGAAATTTCGAATACCTCTGATTTGGCACGAATTTTGTATCAAATTCCATGATGTGGAGTTGGTGAAATTTCGAATCCCACTAAGTTGATCAACCCTTTTTCGTGTGCCAGATTTCGTATCCCTTCATTTGGCAAATTTTGAATCCCTTACGTGACATGGGGAAAAGCTTGCCTAGGCTGATGCATGATTGGGGATTTCGAATCCCTGGAGGGATTCAAAATGAAGGGATACGAAATTTTCCCTTGCTAAGCCAATTCTCTGAACCAACTTTTTTGTGTGATGTGGCGGAGTCATGCATGTGAAAATGGGTGATCAAATCGTGTTGATCCACAGTTTTTTGAACATGCCAAATTTACCAACTGTGCCGAAGTGCCAGATTTGCTATGGTGATCATCTAAGGTTTTACACGTGGTTTTTCGTGATTTTCCCATGCTAATTAGGCAATTTTGATGTGCCAAATAAGATTTTGCCAATTTAACAGATTTTGATACCGTGAGTCACGCAAGCCATTTTTCGTGATCATGCCATGTCGACCAGCTGTTTTTGAGCGCACGACACTGTTTTTCGGAATATGCCAGATTATGATGTCGTGAGCCGCACAAGCCATTTTTCGTGATCGTGCTATGTTGATCAACTATTTTTGAGTGTGCGACACTGTTTTTTGGAAAATGCCAGATTTCGATGCCATGAGTCGCGCAAGCCATTTTTCGTGATCGTGCCATGCCGATCAGCTGTTTTTGAGTTCGTGACACTGTTTTTTGGCAAATGTCGATTTTACCAAGTTTGATCGCGTCGTGAGTCACGCAAGCCATTTTTCATGATCGTGCCATGCTGATTAGCTGCTTTTGGGTGCGCAAAATACGAATTTGCCAAAATCCATATATTTTTCCATGACAAGTTTTGAAACGTGATTGCACCAACATGCTCAAGCATTTTGAGCTGATCGTACCAAGTCGATCACGTATTTTTACTACGCCAGTTTTTCCAAGTCCATTAACGATGATTTTATGAATCTACACCATTTCCAAGTCTTTTCTAGATACATCGCGACATTGATCAAATCTCTCTGTGTTTTATAACGATGTTTTAGATGCTTGCTTGTGTCACTAACCAAAATCTTGACGTATGACAACTTCGACTAAAAAGGGTGTTAACATTTTCCCCTCCAAAACATGTCTTGCTTGATAAGAGGAAGATGTGTTTTGCAAGAAGGCCAGAAATCCATAAACCAAAGCTAGGAGAAGTCAGAAGTGAGCTTCTATTACCAGTAAACCGGAGATCCACAGTTGCATCGGATCATATTATTCTCTAACCAGAAATCCAGAAAGCCTAAAATTCGATGAGAGTCGATGATCGATTTAGATCGTTTAGAGATAACCCGAATAACATGAATGACCAGAATAACTAGATAATCGGAGGACCGCAGGAGTCCAATAACTTGAAAGACCAGAAAGTCTGGGATAACCGGAATAGTCCAGCGACTATAGAGGTTGGGTTTGAGCATAAGGTCAATAACCACTTATATCGTAATAAAATAGAAACTCGATGACTACTGAGTTCGTGTCTTGAATAAAAGTCCGATGATTATTGAGATTATATTAGAATGAAAATGCGATGATCGCTGGGATAGTATTAGGATGGAGTGCTAAGCCCGGGATGTTTGGATCCTAGAAAATAGGAACCATGGGCTTGCCGAGTCTTGTCGGAGAAAGTATGTAACTGCAAAATAATACTTTGCACTTGGTGGACCAAGTTATGTAATGTTATATATAAGAAGAGTCAAGCTGCAAAGATTCTTGCGATAAGAGGGTCGTGATAAGGAACTCCCGTGCTTGGCAGACTAAGTCAGGTAGTTCTTATGCTTGGCGAACTTATTCAGAGAATCTTAACACTCAATAAGCTCAATCATTGGAGGAAGTCGTGGACCGGAGTCCGAAGTTAAGAACTAGAGTTCAAAGTTCACACTTGACTGATCAGGGAGGAGGATACCGAAGTCTTAAATTTATACTGGACGGATCCAGTGCGGGAGAGACCAAAGTCTTATATTTATATTGGACGGATCCAATGCGGGGGAGACCAGAGTCATACATTTATACTGGACGGATCCAATATGGATCCGGAGCCTTATGCTTATACTGGATGGATCCAATGTGTAGTCGGAGCCCTTTGTTTATACTGGACGAATCCAATATCGAGCCGGAGCCCTATGTTTACACTGGACGGATCCAGTATGGAGCCTAAGCCCTATGTTTATACTGGACGGATCTGGTGTGGAGTCAGAGCCCTATGTTTATACCGGACAGATCTAGTGTGGAGCCGGAGCCCTATGATGATCTTTATTAATATCATGAAAGTACATTGTTCGTTAGTTCAACCCCGAACACGACTGGAAGCCACAAGCCAGTTCCGTGCGTGTGGCTCGACGTTTCTACTTTGATTACATACTAGAAAACCAAAAAGGGCGATGAGTTGCCAATAACAAAAACAACATAAGTATTGGACTGGGGTCCGGGAAATCTAAAGAGTATCTTCAGAGCTAGGTTAGTCGATGACCATTCCCTGGGGACGACCAGTCCTGCCCCTGCCCTGAGATGTCGTGGCGGGAAGAGCAGGTGGTGCAGATGTTGTTGTTGGATTCAAGACATACCGATGTACGTTGCCATGCCTGATGCGGGATTCAACAAGATTGCAAAACTACCTGCAGTGGTTGGTGTCATGACCTACCGGTTCATGGAATAAGCAGTATTTGTCGGAGCTTGCCTGCTGCAGAGTCAGGTCTCTCCTAGGAGACTTCTGGAAAGGCGTAGTTTCGTGTATGTCGAGATAAATCCTTTACAGGCCATGAGTAATCTCAGTTTAGGATGGGAACTTTAGCTCAAAGCATGGACGTGAGTTTTGGTTGTCCCGAGATTTTGCCTAGGCTTTGTCAAGCATGGATGACCTTGAGTCTGCCGTGGAGTTGGTTCGATGCATGGGTTTTTCATTGTAGGAGTCCTTCTTCCCTAAGGAATCTTTTGGCTTCAAAGCAGAATTCGGTGAGGTCCCTCGGCTGGTCTCGTCTTAATGAAGTCTTGAAGTTTGTCTTGTCAAGAATGCCGGAGACGACAACATTAGGACCATGGATGGATCTGGCATATCAACAGAGGCCACCGCTGCACTGAATCATTCGAGAAATTTGCTCAGAGTCTCGCCTATTCTCTGCTTGACATATGTTAAAGTCATGACGTTCCTTGGTTGAGAGATGTGAACTCTGAATTGCTCGACGAATCTCGCAACTAAGGCATTCCAACTATTAATTGATTCTAGTTCTAACTGTCTAAACCATAGAGCTGCTATGTCAGTGAGATAAAGCGGGAAGCACTTGTCCATGACACCGTCTGAGGCTGAATGTACTTCTATGTGGTGCATGTAGTGTACGAGATGAATAGTAGCATCTTTCCTACCGCCGAAAGCTTATAACACCGATAGTTTGAAGTCTGGTGGATTCTAAGAGTTTCTGATGTCCGAAGTGAAGGGGCTACGAGTAACACAGTCCAAGCTGGCATGGGGTGCCTCGCTGTGGGCGTAGCGTCGAATGACATCGGCGACTTGGCTTTCACTTCCCATGCCAAGAAATTGATTCAAGTTATGCAGATTGACACTGGTGCCCCTAGCGTCAAGTCCAATGTTAGCGAAAGGTCGAGCGCCAAGCAAAATATCTGGCTCAATCCTAGCTTGAGGTGCCTCGACATGCACGAATCCAAGATTACTAACTATGGGAGTTCTTGTTTACAAAGGTACGCGCATTGATGCCTAAGTGGCATTCCTAAATCCTGATCCAAAGATCTGATTGACGACAACCTGAGTTGAACTTTAAATGGGATTGCGGGTGTTTCCCTCGCGCCTAGCGGATCCAATAGCTGTCTGCGGATTGGTGTCATCACAGGGTTGTTCTTCGGGAATTTCCCCCAAGTCCCAAGCTAATCCTTGTGAAACACTAGAACTTTTTCTAACAAGCTTTTTTTGGCCCGAATTCCTCGTGAATCCTTCGAGTCGAGTGAGAAGAGTAGTCAAGGTGGCCTAATGGTGACAGAAATGTTCTTCCTGTTGTTCCAAGCTAGTAGTAAGATCTCTGGTTAAGTCCTTGCTGACTCCATCGATGTCATCTCGGGTTACTAAGTTAGATGGTTTTCCGATCGAGGAGAGTTCTTGGTCATCCGCTGCACCCGCTCCTTCCGAGTGAATTATCTATTTTCTTGTAACCATGGCGTGTAGCGAGTGAAGTTCATTTCCAGAAGAAAGTTGAAGATGAATTCTAAAATCCGAAGGTCGAAGTCGAGAGCTGAGGTCAAGAACTAAAGCTGAGAATTGAGACTGAAGCTGAAACCCGCCTTTTCGACCGCTTCAAGTCGGTAATTAAACCAACTTAAACCGCTTGAAACGATAGATTGCCATTTAGCTTACGGGGTTTAAACAGAATCATGCACATAAATCATAGAATAAATAAACTACAATATCTCACAGTAGAATATTTTTTTACAAAATATCAGAGTTTACAAAATTTTACAGCGGAATTTAACTACGTACATTTTTAAAATAAAATAAATTTTACATAATTTTCGATCCAGAGCGCCAGCGTCTTCCCGATTCTCTAACTTCGATAGCTGAAAATCTAAGCTGTAATACTCGGTCTGACCCAAGGGTTTCATGTAAAACACAAAACATTCAAGTCAGGATTAACTTTATTTAAGTAAATAATCTTTAATAAAATACTAAATATAATAGTTAATCCTATATGAACAAAAACATTCGAATATATGTTCAAATGGCCCAAATAGTCGTAGTGCCCATAATTTTTGGTCATTACGTGCGCTCGAGAGTACAAGCAAAGCAAACCACATATACAAGTTTATTATAAGGCCAACATGTGTTCAGGCTTAATCAAGACAAAGAATAGGCTCATTTTTTTTTATATTCATACGAAACAAGATAGAATACAAATCTAAATATATCACATGTAATCAGGGTTACACAGCAAGGCTTGGAATTGCCACAAGTAATCAGAGAGTTAAAATGTTAACATATGGCAAGTCACGTGTATATGGAAAGGCACAGAAACAAATGCCTAGCAAATAACTCATGGTAAATGATGTATGACGGTTAGAAAAGATATGGATAAACAATATACGATTTTTTTTCAAGGCAATTGTATACCAATTTCAATGCACTAGAAGGTCATACGAGATGCATAAGTCGAACAAAAACAAATCGAAATGGACAGCATTTTAACAACAAACCCAATATATCCAAGCTGGTAAAGTAACAGGTAATAAAAGATGCATGAAGCAAATCCGGACAACGAAATTCAAACAGTCAGGCCTAAACTATTATACTTTGTTTTATACTAAAGTTAAACTATCTGGACGAAAGAAAACCATAATAAAAATCTCACCTTAAATCTTCGTTGGCTTCAATTTGATTAGCTGGAGCTTCGGAGAGTGGTGGAAGTAATGCGGTGGAGGAAGGAGGCGCAGGTGACGGACTTGTTGAAGCTTCGGTGGAAACAATTTGATTTTTTCAGAGAGCATTTCGATTTTTGCGGAGGAATTGATTTTCGGTTAAGTTATATAAAAGAGGAAGGCTATGTTGTGAATTTCAGAAAGACGTAGAAGAAAAGGAAAAGGCTACACAGTAAACATGTGCACCCAAGGCAGATTTCATATATATATATATATATATATGTATGTATGTATGTATATGTATATATATGTGTGTGTATGTATGTATGTATTGGCATTTAGACAATTTGGAAGAAGGAGCAATCATGAAAGTGGGAAGGAGAATGGCACGCAAGTTATGGAAGGAAGGATGTTTGGGAAAATGAGAATATGACATTTTATGGCTACATGCTTTGGAATATAAAGGCAAGCATGCCTTGTAAAGAGAAATGCATGTCAGGTTAAAGCAAAGTAAATGAGGCCTTTTGAATTTGACAATCATAGAGATCATTCAATTCTCCTCTTTTTTTGTACATATTGATTACTTTTTTTAAGATGCCTTGAATTTCTAAGAGTGAGGCTCAAGAATAAAGTAAGTAAGTTTCCAAGAATTTAAATTAAAGATTCTTTGGATTATAAAAAACACAATGTTTTATTTGTTTAAATAAATGTAAGTTTAGGCAGGGACGGAGCTTAGAATTTTAAAAGAGGGGGGCCAAAAAAAATGTAACTGTACATCTTTGTGCTTTGCCATATTAAATAATTATGTATAATACTGATATCTATTCAATATAATTAATACTTGGTGGATCCAAGACCCCTACTTACAGTACAAAGCTTGCGGTAACATATTCAATGTAATTAAATATACATTCACTAGCAGCGACGAAGCACAAACCTTGTGCTAGTACTTAGTGAATGAATTTAACAAAAATCAAGGGGAGGACATGACCCATACTAGCCCCGCTGTAGCTCCGTCCCTGAGTTTAGGTTTCAAGAGCAAGATAAAAGGAGATAGAACGCATTCAATCTTTTGTTTTGTTTAACTGAACGTAACATATTCATTGTGTACAGAATGCATGCGTGAGTTCTTTGACATGCATGCATGAAAATATATAACCACTTGTTGTGCATAAAAATCATATTATTTGAAATATACGGGTGTACATACGGTTATCCAAATGTTTGAATTTCACGAGTATATTTCGTTGTCTTACATTGTAGGTTATTTGTTTTTGTATCTTTAACCATTTCATATTAAGAAGTGAGACAATTGCATGAGTGAGATTGGTTTCTTGCATGCTTGTCTGTATCATAATAATAAAGTGTGTTTGTGTTCATTTTCGTTTTTAATTTATATTCTTCTTCCCCACTCAGACAAAATAAGTAAATAGTAAATCTGTTCAATGTATTATGAATTTATTTAATAAAACCATAAAGAAAGAATACATACCATCCAAATGAGGCATTAATGTCGCAAGGTGTGCAAAAGAGGAGCAGACTGCTATTTCTTTTATGCTTTTTGGGAGATAATGATTTGAATTGGACTACTGGAAAATAGGCATAAGGACAAACTTAAAAAAAGGTTGAATGACACCAAAAAAAATTTTTAGACTGAAGAACAAACTTTGAAAAATATTAAATTGAAGGACAGTGCTAATAGAACTAGCATATTGTTCAGTGTAAAACTGAATATAATTCTAGTTGTAATTAGCATTTCGGTATAATGTAAAAACCGAATATAATGCTAATTGTACTTAGCATTTTCCTTCAGTCTAATTTTTTTAAAATCCTTCGGCGAAAAAATGAAACTTGATGTCATTCAGTCTAATTTTTTCCTAAAGTTTGTCCTTCTCCCTAATTACCTCTATTGTACATTGCGATTTTCAAAAGAAGTTAAATAAATTTGCATATTTGAAATATGTATATTTACTTCTCGAGCGATTATGTGATATGACTTGAGGTTGGGTATGTATGACAAACACAACAAGGATCCATCCAAGTCAGATCTTGCTCAACCAAGAGTCTTATTAACTAGGTAGATGAAGAAGAAGCATAATGCTAAATACTAAGTACCTAATCAACTTGTAAAGAATCTAGCATCATTCATGCTCTTAAAATGGAAACCCAAAATGTGTCGAGAACATAGAGGTGGATGCAGGCAGGGCCATAATATCGTATCTAACTTGTTATTGATTACTCTTGTATAGTGTGTGTGTGTGTAGAGTTATATATTTATGTAACAAAGACCGACTATCAAATACTTTTACTAGTTACTAATTTTTTTTCCCTACTTTTTATACAATTACCAATAACTAGTGTCCAAAACATAAATGACACTGATATGAAATTCCTTTTTTTTTAAGATATATTCAAATTTTGAATTTGAAATTTTACCACGTTTTCGTTTACAATAAAAAATTGGAAACCCACCACTTTTTTTAAATATAACATACACCAAAAAGACTTGATTACCATAGATGTTGTCGTAGTGTATTCGAAACAGATTCCTTGCAATGCTCCTCTTCTTCACACGAGATCATCATTTCTTCAAGTTGTAGCATAGAATATTGGGTTGAATTTGAGAATCATAAGCTCAGTAAATCTTAATTGATGTGCCACTGCATAATTAATACTTTTTAATCCCTCGTTGCAAATCATTTATGTTCGTACCATTTTAAGTTATTTTATGAGATGTCCATTAATGAGCAATGAGGATGTTGCAAGAGTTGGTACATGGTTTTTTGCATCATTATTTGAGAGCTGGTGCCAAAGTTTTGCTATTGGTGTGCAAAATCCTCACTACCTTTGATCTATATGCTATTCTGATTTAACGTAAATGGTAGTCAGTTTTTACGTGTTGACATTTTTTAGTATATCCACTAAATCAAATCTTTGTAGCATCTGTTTTGGCAGTATTAATTTGTAAATTGATTGGATCTGTAAGTTCTCATATAAGCACTTAGATATTGTTGATACCAAAATTTGGCACAACACCCGAGAGATAAATTTGCAGAGATTAAATAAAGAAAAATAAAATGAAAAATGCAAAAAAAAAGTGATCACACACAGATTTATAGTTGTTCGCATTAATGAGCCTACGTCAACTTTATAATTCGTCTTATATCAGATAATGTATTACAGTTGAATTGTTACAATAGTGATATAATCAAAAATCTGTCGAAAAAGTCCCTTCTTCTAACTCTCGAAGGTCTATTTATAGATGCAACAATATTTGAATTGGTTGAGATACGTGTTCTATGATACAAAACTTAAGGAGATCCGATGAGTTCTTTTTCTGGATGGCGGCCTGAATTTTATCCACAACAACAGGTGACATCTGACCTCATCATAAAGAGATGATTACCTGCGTTCGAATAGGAGTGAGACCGATTCCTCAGGAGGATATTTGGCACAATGCCGAAACGAATCTGACCTAGTCGGTCTGAAAGTCGCGGGTTCCAACTGGCTCATACTTCGGGTCCTTGGATCGGTCGAATCCATAGCCAGGATTACAATGGCTTTCTTGTCATTTGGACCGGATCCCTCAGTACCAACGAATCTTGGCGGGCTTACCAAAAGGCTTGTCAAAACTTTGCCCCTCAAAGTATGTCGTGTTAAGAACATGGCATGCTTTGAATATTTCATCGTGGACTATTTCTCTCCATAACAGGAATCAGAAGTATGCATCTGCAACGGCTGGAAGAATTATACGGGTTAAGGGCCGACCAGATGTCCTGGGAACCAACCATTTACTCGGGAAATATTAAAGCCCTGCGGTTACACGTCCATTCGATTAGACTCGGCTCAGTAGTGAATCGCCATGTCATCCTGTGTGTCTGGTCCAGTAGTCATATCCATAGAAGACAAAGAGTCCAGCCGTTTAAATATAAAAGGCTGGCCCACCATCTTTATTTACTTTTCACTTTTTACCACAACCGATTATGTTGCTATGGGAAAATTGGATAAATACTTTTGAAAAAAAATCAAGATCTTCTTTTCTGATTCTTCCGCAGATACCAATGTTCTTCCTCTCACTTCTTTTTAAACAATGATTTTGTATGCAGATCCTTCCTTTTTTTCTTTTTCACTTCAATCTGTGCCTTGAGTTGCCGGCGTTGTACTTGCCAATGTCGTAGACTGTTGAAGCGACGGTGGTAATTTATTTTGCTGATAGTGCAAGCGGGAGTGACTGGTGATAAGAATGGAGTTATCTTTGTGAAGAAGTTCCCCGCCTTCCAAAACTTTTCAAATTTCAAATTATAGGACATGTGGCCATATGAGAGACGAAATGATAGTATAGGTATGAATAGGCAGGTATAATGGTCCTCGACATGATCAGGTGGAAGAAGATAAAGGGGGATGTCAAAAATCGATGCTTGCCAACTCAACGTCGTAGAATAAGTGGTTGATTTCATCAGGCTTGACAATACTATTTAACCTTGAGTCGACAAGGTCATCGGTCGGCTTCTTTAGGGCTAAAAAGCCATAAAGTCGGATGCGTACTTGACTGCGGCTTCTAACTCAAGCTGTCACTTTTGTACACACTTGTGAATGCACATGTTGAGGTTCTACGATTTCCTCGATCTAACTGAGGCTTTTCTTTCTTGCAGCATAACTCATAATGCCAGGACGATGCATCACTCATGCACTCGAGGATGAAAAGAAAAAGGCTATGTCTGCTGCTATGGACTTGGGGAGCTCCTCGGCTTCTACTTCCAGAACCGAGCCTGAATCTGGACTTAACGTCGTTACTCATAGTCGATTAGTCGATCATTCTCATGTTATGGAAACTGAAGAGTCAAGTGGGATGACAGTTACACCCGATACTCTACCCAATGCTAATTTTATAACAGATCCTAAAGACTCTCAGCCAAGTACAACGACCGACAAGCAGCTGGACAACCTCAGTTTGAAACATAAACTTCCACGACTCGACATGCATGCTCCCAAACATGGGGATCTTCCCCACGACCCGTCGAGTGGTTATGTGGCAATTACTCGTCTAATGTGTACTACTAGTGTTGTTGCCCCGCTTTCTCCATTTACACTTAACTTTTTAAGGCAAATGAATCTAGCTCCCATGCAATTTCATCCGATCGCATACACCAAGTTGTTGTCTTTATGTGTTGTTTACATGAAGTACTTGAATATAACCCCCACGCTTGACGACATAGTATTTTTATTCAACCTTAAGAATTAAGAGCAGACATCTCCTTCTTTTCTTTATCTTGAGGCTGTCCATTCTCGAAAAATTGTCGAAGGCATCCCCAGCAAGCTAGGTGATGTCGTGCATGCCTAGTTTTCCTTTAAACATCAACTGGGATGTGTCCACCGCTGGCTCTAATGTTGTATGTTCCTTTACTCCGATTTATTTGATCACACCTAAGTATCTTATACAAATTGTTTCCATGTAGATAATGAGCCGTCACGGCCCGAAGGAGGAGAATTCCGGGATTGGTTTGATATGTTGGCTGCCATTAAGCAGGATGACCGACATTACAAGGTTCTTTTAACCGATGGAATCTTCATCATTATCATCTTCCGGATACGAAAAGGTCGTTAGGACCCTCAAACATCAAGGGTTCTTCTTCACTCATCATCAAGTCGAACGTGCCTCCTCCCTAAAAGAAATCAACCCAAGTTAAGGTCGTGCCCCCAGTCGAAGGGTCGTCTACTCATCCCTCGTCCGGAGGGGAAAATAATACTCGTCATCATGTCAGGATGAAGAAGCCAGATCCTAAAAGACTACACTAGGAGTCGTATTTGCCGGAAATGCAAAAGGAAATAGTAGATGTTTCGGGGGAGGTACAAGGTGAAACAGTCAAGGATGAGCCACCCGACCCCTAATTTCAAGATACTGATGTCAAAGGGGATTCCCTTCCTATCCACGGTCCCCAAGAAGAAGAGTCGTCCCTTCCTTTCCACAGCTAACAAAACGTAGAAATGCCCGATTCAATCTTGTCTTCTCAAAACTTGGATCCGGACACGTTTTTCTGCAGTAAGTCCGGGGAAGTTTAATACCGGTTGATCATTAGGACACAGGAAATGTTCACCAAATTTCAAGCACGGGTTAGTCTAAGAGAACGTTTCTAGAGAATAGATAGCATTAGTACTACACGTCACAACACTTTTTTCTCTTGGGTATACTTATTTTTTTATTCATAATGAAGATGTAGTGGATGAGGAGTATTACCATGTCAACTTTGATTCTTTGCTAGAGGGAGATGATCCCATTCTATCATCCCTTCCGCAAGTCATACAGGTGGGCAACCACTAGGACATTGATCGAGAAGAAAAAAAGAAAGGAGGAAAGAAAAGGGAGGAGAAAGAAAGAGGCCGAGAGAGAAAGAGATAAAAGAGAGGAGAAGATGGAAAAGAGGGGAGCAAGTCGAGGGAAAAAGATGAACATGAGATGCTCAAGCACGGATGGTCATCCCATTCCCGGGATAAATCTTCCAAGAACAGTGACAAAGTTTCCAACAAGCAACCTCGAGCTGTTCCAAGTCATCCCGAACTCCCAATTGATCCTTTTCTTGAGACACGATCGGCTGAAATTCAGGACCACAATTCTACTCCTCTTCCAATTCAACCTGGAGAGGGCCCCAGATGCCAACCTCTTTGGGTCAAGAGAGGGCAGCTGTCGACCGAACCTGGGAACTTGAGAAGCTCTTCCCAGATCTTTATTTTACAGAAATCAGCCTTCCCACATGCTACAGCCATTTCCCCCAAGTTTCCATAATCGAGTTAGAACTAATCTTGATTCTACTCTCACTCAACATGACAAGGTGCGTGCACACGCGAGGCAAGTATGCGAAGTGATGAGGGGTAAAACAGAGGAGAATGGATGCTTGCATAGAGAGCTAGCTACTAACAAGAAATCTTTTGAGACGCTACAGAAGTGGATAGTGGAATGTGAGTCCGATGTGGTTACTACCTAGGAAAAAGGCGAGAAGACTTTTAAGGACCTGAAGAATCGATGTGAGGAGGCGACCGAGAGCATTTAATCCTGAGAACCGAAAACGAGACTTTAAGGGGTAACAAGGGTCGGTTAGGTAGAGAGGTACAAAACTTCAAGGATCACCTGGGTGCATCTGAACTCGCCAGAAAACAGGCCGAGAGTGTTGCCACTTAGGCGATCAAAAATGTTGCAAATGCTCATCTTTAGCTCAAAACTAAAATTGATTAATGTCAAACACGCCGTCGAGAAGAGAGAAACGAGTAAAAAATTTGGAGCCAAAATTCTGCGGTTTTTTACCCATGTCCTTCGTCACCGAAACTTATCTTGGGCTAGAAACTACCGGCGGGGTTTAGCTGACGCATTGGGGGTTTTCATGAAAGAGGAAGCCGAGGCAGGAAGGGGCGACTCGATAAAAGAGGAAGCTTTGATTGCTCAGTACTTAAACGATGATGAGCAGAGGGTGTTGGTCGAAGAGAAGAAAAAGTTGGAGGAGATGAGAGATGTTGTACGATATGCGGCCAAGGGGAAGTTGGTTTGTGAGGCTGGTACAAGTATGATGAAAGCATCTCTTCCTCCTTCGAATGCGGGGGTCGGTTCGTCCTCTATCCATCCTCACCCGAATCAGCCTTTCGGCTTGGTAGAGGAATATAGTTCAGATGACCCTTTTCTCCTTTTGCCCAAGGAAGGCTCGGCTGCTCCGGCTTCGCCAAGGAAAGTTTCAGACTGTCCGACAGAGTTCGTGGCCAAAGATAACTTCTCTTCTTCTTAAGTCCACTGATCGTCTGTCTCCTTGTTCATAACTTTTGCCTGTCTTGTTGCAGGTATATTGTTGGTGAAAGATGTCACTGAGGTGGAGACCGATGTATTGGAGAAGAATCCCATCACCATCCCTGGTAATGGCGAAAAGAGGGTCGAGGCTCCAAAGAAATCCAGTGTTGATGAGATTCGATCAGAGGATGATGATGTGGAGTTCATAAAGGAGATCAAAAAAACAGCCCGTCCATCTCTGGCGGAGATAAAGGCTAGGAATGAGAAAAAGTTTTCTTCTCTCAAAGTCGAACCATCTGACAAACCACTCAACATTCCTCCCTACTAATATATTACACTAACTTCACTCTCATCTGGCAACGCGGCTTCTTTCCCATCTCCGACAATCCCGAGCGGAAGAAAAAATGTTACCACTACATCATGTCGATCAATGTCTTTTGGTAGCACGCTCAAAAGCCCGAAGCCCAGTTTGACTACTGAGGAGATAAAAGAATGGATTAGGAAGTAAAAGATGGAGGACATGAGGAAGCATAGAGATAAGCTTCCCTGAACTTATATTCATTTGTTGTTGGTTTTCTATTGGCCCTTTGGAAGTTGTATGCGAGTGCGGCCCTCGTGTTTTTTCCTTTGTCGAGTCTTGTAATTTGTGGATGAAGTTCGATGTACCTATAAGAGATGTTAGTTTGTAAATGTAACTGAATGTGTAAGAATGTTTCTTTGTTTTCAAATACTTGTGTTATTGATGTGTCCCAAGTATTGTGAAAGTTATTGTAACGACCCGTATTCTACACATCATACGATTGTAGAATATTTATTTCTTTCCCGTATGAAGTCGTATGGTCATGTAACTTTGGGAAACATCCATTAGAGTCATTTCCCATGTTCATGATTTTTGTCGATTTTTAAATGACCATTTTGCCTTTAGTTAGTACTGTTTTGGCCATAACTTTTGATTGGAAAGGAATTTTGACCTGAAACCACTTCCATCGGATTCGTTTGATGGTTTACCTTTCCGTAGAGTGGTCATAATAGCCAAACAGACTTACCGTTTGGGAGATATGGCTGAAATAATGTTTGGAGGGTGAAAAACTGCTTAACCGGGCCAAATCGGGTGATTAGTGAGTAGGCCCATAACCCATTTCGGGATTAGGGTTATGGGGAGGCTGAAATGAGATAGAGGATCATTCCATTTCAGTTTTCTAGCCTCCACTTATCACCAAGGAACCCTAAAAATGGCCTCTAACCTCTAAATCACCTCCAAATCATCTTTTGGTCAAGGATTTGGCTTAGCAACCTCTAATCAAGGAAGATCTACACCAAAGCAACATTGGAGCTGCTGTTTAGCATTGGGATTCACATCAAATCAGAGCTTTATTTCAGATCTTAGTTTTGTTTGTGGCTAAGGTGAGTGATTTGCATAGTTTTACACTAATTATGGCTAATTAGGGGTGATTAGTGTAAATTAGCGAATTTAAACATGATAAAATTCAGGAAAAATGTTCATAAATTCGTAAATGATGTTTTAGACCTCTGGTATGAATTTGGGTTAAATTGTTTAAGTTTTGTTAATCCTATCATTAGTTTCACCTAAATATGCTTAGGGGAAATAAGGGGTTTTGGGTATGTTTGATCCATTTTAACCTATCATGTTGATGTTTTGATGTTTGTGGTTGATTATGCATGTTGCTATGACTGTATGAAATGCTTTGTGATTGATTTCAATAGTTAGAATGGTCGAAAACGTCGTCGAATGGCGTAAACACTTGCTGGAACAGTTTCAGAAAACAGTGCAGGGTTCGGATCGGATCGGATATGGGGCTCGGATCGGATATGTTGAACTGAGCAAGGAACCCGATCGGATCGGAACCCAGCACTTGGGAAAAATGGCAAAAAGGAAGGCCACGTTAGCTGAACTGGGATCGGATCGGATTAGGGAGGACGGATCGGAACGGAGGCACGAGCTGGAGGGGAGATGACACCCGACCCGACCCGAGGTAAAGCACCCGAACCGAACCGATGGAGGACAACCGACCCGAACCGCACCAGGAGAAGACCCGACCCGAACCAATGAAGGATACCCGACCCGAACCGATGGCTTGAAGAGGACCCGATCCGACCAGTATTGACCAATAACCCGAGATGCAAAGGTAGTCCAATATGGGAAGTTAGAGCTCAGGATCCAGTTGGGAACCAATGAGTTCACTTCATGGTTGGACTTTGCTGCGGGACGTGTGCTAAGGAGTTGTCGACGTTCATAACTTCGATTCACCACTAAAAATGAATGATGGCTACTTATCAGTGCAGTAGGGTCATTACGACCTGAGGGGCAAGGTGATGGTAGCAAGACTACGTTATCAGTGCAGTAGAGTCATTGTGACTCGAGGGGCAAAGTGATGCGTAGTAAGACTATGAGCCAGTGCAGTGGGGTTCTTGTGACTCCATGGGGCAGAGTGGACATAGTAAGGACTAGTAAGGCTATAAGCCAGTGCAGTGGGGTTCTTGTGACTCCATGGGGCAAAGTGGACATAGTGAAGGATTTGTGGCTACGTTATCAGTGTAGTGAAGCCATTTATGACTTCATGGGGCAAAGTGATCGTAGCAAGGTATGTTGGGTGATCGAAGTGGTGAATATCGTATGCTTTACGCACTGAGTGAGAGATGTGAGGATGGATGCTATGTTTGATTGTTTGCCATCCCTATGACATGCACACCTCCCCCACCTCCGTATCTTTACACTGTTTGATATGGTACCTTAGAGTGTTGTACAGTATGTAGTGCTAACTCTTTGGTTGCAGGTCCAGGTTCAGGTATGTTTTAGTCTACCTGTTATTGTTCACTTTAGATGCTTATCGCTCATACCAGGCTTTATGTCTGACCCAGAGTTTTATGTCTCCTCTTATTACTCTGGGTGCTCACACGAGCAGACTAGAGACAGGTTAGCTGGTGATGCGCGAGTAGCTGATTCGGAGGCGGGCAGGAGGCTTCCACGTATGATATATATATATACACATTCTCCCTGTGTCGTTGGTGGTCGCTACTTGGGCATTAGTAGTGTACCTCCTTTATCTTACTTTTGCTTTGAGACAGTTTGAAAGTTGTAATAAGCTGTATTTTGGATTTCCGCTGCTATGATGTTTAGTTCTGATTTTCAGCTTATGCACTGTCTCTCCTGTTTTATGTCAAGTATGTTATTATTATATTTTGTTCTATGCGCTGTGAGACATTCTACAGGTTCTTTGTATGTTCATTTCCTTCTTCCTTTTCCTTCTCACGACCCGTTCCGTGCTAACTGGACATGTGTACAGCGCACCTTTGGAGTAAATGTCGGTTGGTGCGGGACGGGCCATCACACTTGGTATCAGAGCTCTAGGTTGCGTAGTTAACCTAGGGAAAGACACTAGGGAGAGTTAGTACGTATTTGAGAGCGCGTATTTGTAATTATTTTGGCTTTCAAAAGCTATGTATATATATACTATTAGTAGTATAAGAGTGAAGTCGCACTGCACTAGCACCACTGTGTGGTCGTTAATCGTTTCCCTTTTTCAGATTGACGATGAGCCGAGACACTAGGGGTGCTGGTAGAGGGACCAACCCAGGGAATGCCGCTGACATGAGGGCGATGTTTACTAACCTCATGAGAGACATGCTTAGAGAAGTGCAAGGGGCAGTTCCCAATCCCGGAGTTGGTGTTGGCCCAGTAGTGCAGGCGCCTAGGGTCGATTTCGCCAAGTTGTGCAAAGATTACACTAATCTTGGTGGAAAGCCGTTCCACGGAACGGAGTCGGCCACAGATGTTCAAGATTTGATGGATAGTTGTGACCGTATCTTCGATGACTTGGGTCTTGAGGGTGCGATGAAGAGAAGGCTAGCGTCTCGTCAGCTGCAAGGGCGAGCGATGAATTGGTGGAATGCCATTAGAACAGCTACTCCAGAGGATCAGGTTACTTGGGATCAGTTCAAGGCTCGCTTTAGCGAGAAGTTTATCCCAGCTGCCCAGAAGTCAGTGTTGTTTAAGAGGTTCTTGGAACTCAAGCAGAACGGAAGGGCAGTTTCTGATTATATTGCTGAGTCCGACACTTTGTCGAAGTATGGATTGTCTCTTATCGATACTCCTGAAAAGAAGAATAAGAAGTTCATTACTGGCCTGGATGGGTACTTGGGGGAGAGGCTTATTAACCACATTGATGAGACTTTTGAATCGATCGTGGGGAAAGCTTTGAGATCAAAGAGTCTTTACCCTAAGTCAAAGACTGAGGCTGCATCTGCAGAAGAGCCAAAGCCGCAAGCAGGCGGTGGAGGCAAGAATAACTCTCAGAATAAGAGGAAGCAGGACCAATCTAAAGGTGGCCAGAAAAAGAGCAAGAAAGATGTTGAGTGCTTCAGCTGTGGTAAGAAGGGCCATTATGCTAAAGAATGTCGGGCCAAGCCAGCGGAAAGGAAGGGCTACAACTGTGGTCAAATGGGACATCAGAAGGATAAGTGTCCGCAACCTCTTAAGGAGAAGCAGATTGTGAAAGCATATGCTATTGATGCTGTTCCTTCTTCGTCGAATGCCCCAACTGCGGCGGAGAAAGGAAAGAATGTTGTTATTCAAGGTATGCTTTCTATTTATGATGTACCAGCTCGAGTTTTGTTTGATACTGGGGCTTCCCGTTCCTTCATATCTAGTGACCTGGTAGATAGGTTGGGACTGGAACCCGAGATAGTCGATAGACCATTGGTTGTGACGAACCCGATTGGTGGTTCGACTAGCCTTAGTATGATTTGCAGGAATTTGGTCTTATCGAGTCATGGATGTATGTTTGTATGTGATTGCTTTGTTTTGGGCTTTACTGGGTATGGCATTATATTGGGAGTCGATTGGCTCCAAAGATACGGGGTGGTGGTAGACTGTGAGGGCTTTTTGGTGACAGTGAGGGCGGATGATGGGCGGAGGGTAGTGTTTGGTAGTCTACCTAGTGATGGGGTTATGGCTAGTTTTGTAAATTCCCTCGACATCCCGCAGGATGAGTTGTCAGATGTGCCCGTGGTTGGCCAGTATCCGGACGTCTTCGAGGAGGTGACCGGGCTTCCACCACACCGAGAGATTGAGTTTCGTATTGATTTGGTGAAAGATGCCAGACCTATAGTGATGCCACTTCGTCGTATGGCACCAAGGGAGCAGCGAGAGCTCGGGGTGCAAGTCAGCAATCTTTTGAAGAAGGGATTTATTAGAAGGAGTGTCTCCGAGTGGGGAGCACCAGTTGTGTTTGCCACTAAGGCAGATGGTTCCCTTCGTTTGTGTGTGTACTATCGCGAGTTGAATAAGGTGACGAGGAAGAATAAGTATCCTCTACCGCGGATAGATGATTTGTTTGATTAGCTGGAAGGAGCAAGAGTGTTCTCCCAGTTGGACCTCGCGACAGGATTTCATCAGCTTCGAGTAGCGGATGAGAGTGTTCCGAAAACGGCATTTAGGACGCCGTCTGGATTTTATGAGTGGTTGGTCATGCCATTTGGGTTGACCAATGCACCAGCCTACTTTGTGGATCTTATGAATCGAGTATTCAGAGATCAGTTGAATAAGTTTGTTCTTGTGTTCGTGGATGATATCCTTGTTTACTCAAGGACAGAGGAGGAACACAAGGGACACTTGAGGACAGTGATGGAGGTGTTGAGTAAACACCAATTGAAAGCGAAATTCTCTAAGTGTCATTTTTGGAGAAGGGAAGTAAGATTCTTGGGTCATGTTGTTTCAGAGAGTGGTATTGCCGTGGACCCTGCGAAGGTGGCTACGGTACAGGATTGGCCTACGCCCAAGAATGCAACAGATGTGAGAAGTTTCTTGGGATTAGCTGGATATTATCGTAAGTTTATCCAGGACTTCTCTAAGATAGCAGCACCGTTGACTCAGTTGACTAAGAAGAATCAGTCCTTCGTCTGGGACGGAGTGTGTGAGGATGCCTTCAAGAGTCTAAAGGAGAAGTTGACGCGTGCGCCAGTGTTAGTCATTCCTAAAGGGAATGAAGAGATGACGGTATACACGGATGCTTGTGGTACCGGACTGGATGCAGTATTGATGCAAGGAGGTAGGGTTGTAGCTTATGCTAGTCGACAGCTAAAGCTGCATGAGAAGAAGTATCCTACCCATGATTTGGAATTGGCAGCGATTGTATTTGCGCTGAAGATGTGGAGACACTATCTCTTGGGAGAAAGGTTTGAGTTGTTTACCGATCATAAATCATTAAAGTATCTCTTCTCTCAGAAAGATCTGAATCTCCATCAGCAGAGATGGCTAGAGTTCTTGGCTTCATATGATTTTGATATCGCATACACACCTGGGAAAGGTAATGCGGTAGCTGATGCCTTGAGTAGGAGACATGCCAGTTTAGGGGCAATGTTTCTTGAGTGGAAGCAACTGGAGTATATCGCGGGGTTTGATTTCAGACCAAAGTGCGAATTGGATCCAGTCATGCTAGCTAGTTTGACGATCAGACCCACTTTGATAGAGCGGATTGGTTCTAGTCAGAGGGACGATCCTAATCTATTAGAAATCATCTCCAAGTTAGAGATGGGTATCGATGAGGAGATGAATGTGTATGGGCTTGATCGAGATGGATGGCTTCGGAAGAATGGAAGGCTAGTTGTACTCAATGTCAATGGATTGAGAGATGAAGTGCTTAGAGAATGTCATCACTCAAAACTGACTATACATCCCGGTGGTAATAGGATGTATCGAGACATGAGACAGACTTACTACTGGGAAGGGATGAAAAGAGACGTTGGGAAGTTTATATCCAAATGCATGAATTGCCAGCTAGTTAAAGCTGAGCAAAAGAAGCCTAGTGGGTTGTTGCAACCATTAGAAATTCCCGAATGGAAATGGGAGCAAGTTTCGATGGATTTCATCGATGGCTTACCAAGGACTAGATCGGGATATGATAGCATTTGGGTAATTGTGGATCGATTGACTAAGAGCGCAAGATTTATACCAGTCAAATCAACCAGAACGGCAGCCAAGTTGGCAGAACTGTATATGAAGTGGGTAGTGAGATTTCATGGAGTACCCAAAAGCATTGTGAGTGACCGAGACCCGTTGTTCACTAGTGGGTTTTGGAAAAGCTTACAAGAGGCTCTAGGGTCAGGATTACATCTCAGTACCGCATATCATCCTCAGACCGACGGTCAGACGGAGAGGGTGAATAGTATATTGGAAGACCTCTTGAGAGCCTGTATATTGGATTTTGGTGGATCATGGGATGACCACTTGCATCTAGTAGAGTTTGCATATAATAATAGCTACCAATCCAGTATCGGTATGGCTCCATATGAAGCTTTGTATGGAAGACCGTGCAACTCACCATCATGTTGGGTAGAGACTAGCGAGAAGTTTGTGCTTGGACCAGATGTGGTGAGAGAAACTTCGGATAAGATTAAGATCATTCAGCAACGAATGAAAGCTGCCCAAGATAGGCAGAAGAGTTATGCTGATAAGAGGAGAAGAGACTTGAAATTCTCCGTTGGTGACTTGGTGTTTGTCAAGATCTCTCCGTTGAAGAGCGTGATACGATTTGGCAGGAGAGGCAAATTAGCACCAAGATTTGTTGGCCCATTCCCTGTTCTTGAACTAGTCGGGAATTTGGCATATAGAGTTGGCTTACCAGAGAAAATGGCGGGAGTTCACAATGTATTTCATGTTTCCCAACTAAGGAAGTTCGTTCACGACTCAGATATGACTATTTCACCTGATCAGTTAGAGGACTTCGAAGTAGAACCCGAGGCGGTTGGGAACCGCAAGCCGATTCGTATTGTGGGGCACGATACGAAGCAACTTCGAAGGAAGGCGGTGGAACTAGTCAAGGTTCAGTGGGGCGAGGACGAGGATGATTGTACTTGGGAGACAGAGGAGAGCATTAGAAAGGCATATCCAGAACTCTTTGCCTGGTAAGATTTACTTTGCGATTTAGTTATTCCGCATGCTAGGATAGACTTATTTTACTTGTTTTGCATGTTTGATTGTTGTTTTATGACTGATAGGCATGCGGGACCTTTGTGTGTGTTTTGATTAGGGAATTTCGGGGGCGAAATTTCTTAAAGGGGGGGGGGGGGGGAGAGTGTAACGACCCGTATTCTACACATCATTGGATTGTAGAATATTTATTTCTTTCCCGTATGAAGTCGTATGGTCATGTAACTTTGGGAAACATCCATTAGAGTCATTTCCCATGTTCATGATTTTTGTCGATTTTTAAATGACCATTTTGCCCTTAGTTAGTACTGTTTTGGCCATAACTTTTGATTGGAAAGGAATTTGACCTAAAACCACTTCCATCGGATTCGTTTGATGGTTTACCTTTCCGTAGAGTGGTCATAATAGCCAAACGGACTTACCGTTTGGGAGATATGGCTGAAATAAGGTTTGGAGGGTGAAAAACTGCTTAACCGGGCCAAATCGGGTGATTAATGAGTAGGCCCATAACCCATTTCGGGATTAGGGTTATGGGGAGGCTGAAATGAGATAGAGGATCATTCCATTTCTGTTTTCTAGCCTCCACTTATCACCAAGGAACCCTAAAAATGGCCTCTAACCTCTAAATCACCTCCAAATCATCTTTTGGTCAAGGATTTGGCTTAGCAACCTCTAATCAAGGAAGATCTACACCAAAGAAACATTGGATCTGCTGTTTAGCATTGGGATTCACATCAAATCAGAGCTTTATTTCAGATCTTAGTTTTGTTTGTGGCTAAGGTGAGTGATTTGCATAGTTTTACACTAATTATGGCTAATTAGGGGTGATTAGTGTAAATTAGCGAATTTAAACATGATAAAATTCGGGAAAAATGTTCATAAATTCCTAAATGATGTTTTAGACATCTGATATGAATTTGGGTTAATTTGGTTAAGTTTTGTTAATCCTATCATTAGTTTCACCTAAATATGCTTAGGGGAAATAAGGGGTTTTGGGTATGTTTGATCCATTTTAACCTATCATGTTGATGTTTTGATGTTTGTGGTTGATTATGCATGTTGCTATGACTGTATGAAATGCTTTGTGATTGATTTCAATAGTTAGAATGGTCGAAAACGTCGTCGAATGGCGTAAACACTTGCTGGAACAGTTTCAGAAAACAGTGCAGGGTTCGGATCGGATCGGATATGGGGCTCGGATCGGATATGTTGAACTGAGCAAGGAACCCGATCGGATCGGAACCCAGCACTTGGGAAAAATGGCAAAAAGGAAGGCCACGTTAACTGAACTGGGATCGGATCAGATTAGGGAGGACGGATCGGAATGGAGGCACGAGCTGGAGGGGAGATGACACCCGACCCGAGGTAAAGCACCCGAACCGAACCGATGGAGGACAACCGACCCGAACCGCACCAGGAGAAGACCCGACCCGAACCAATGAAGGATACCCGACCCGAACCGATGGCTTGAAGAGGACCCGATCCGACTAGTATTGACCAATAACCCGAGATGCAAAGGTAGTCCAATATGGGAAGATAGAGCTCAGGATCCAGTTGGGAACCAATGAGTTCACTTCATGGTTGGACTTTGCTGCGGCGGGACGTGTGCTAAGGAGTTGTCGACGTTCATAACTTCGATTCACCACTAAAAATGAATGAGGCTACTTATCAGTGCAGTAGGGTCATTACGACCTGAGGGGCAAGGTGATGGTAGCAAGACTACGTTATCAGTGCAGTAGAGTCATTGTGACTCGAGGGGCAAAGTGATGCGTAGTAAGACTATGAGCCAGTGCAGTGGGGTTCTTGTGTCTCCATGGGGCATAGTGGACATAGTAAGGACTAGTAAGGCTATGAGCCAGTGCAGTGGGGTTCTTGTGACTCCATGGGGCAAAGTGGACATAGCGAAGGATTTGTGGCTACGTTATCAGTGCAGTGAAGCCATTTATTACTTCATGGGGGCAAAGTGATCGTAGCAAGGTATGTTGGGTGATCGAAGTGGTGAATATCGTATGCTTTACGCACTGAGTGAGAGATGTGAGGATGGATGCTATGTTTGATTGTTTGCCATCCCTATGACATGCACACCTCCCCCACCTCCGTATCTTTACACTGTTTGATATGGTACCTTAGAGTGTTGTACAGTATGTAGTGCTAACTCTTTGGTTGCAGGTCCAGGTTCAGGTATGTTTTAGTCTACCTGTTATTGTTCACTTTAGATGCTTATCGCTCATACCAGGCTTTATGTCTGACCCAGAGTTTTATGTCTCCTCTTATTACTCTGGGTGCTCACACGAGCAGACTAGAGACAGGTTAGCTGGTGATGCGCGAGTAGCTGATTCGGAGGCGGGCAGGAGGCTTCCACGTATGATATATATATACACATTCTCCCTGTGTCGTTGGTGGTCGCTACTTGGGCATTAGTAGTGTACCTCCTTTATCTTACTTTTGCTTTGAGACAGTTTGAAAGTTGTAATAAGCTGTATTTTGGATTTCCGCTGCTATGATGTTTAGTTCTGATTTTCAGCTTATGCACTGTCTCTCCTGTTTTATGTCAAGTATGTTATTATTATATTTTGTTCTATGCGCTGTGAGACATTCTACAGGTTCTTTGTATGTTCATTTCCTTCTTCCTTTTCCTTCTCACGTCCCGTTCCGTGCTAACTGGACATGTGTACAGCGCACCTTTGGAGTAAATGTCGGTTGGTGCGGGACGGACCGTCACAGTTATAGGGGGCGAATTTAATGTCTCCTGTTAATCTAAGTTTCTGAGGATGGCTTAAGTGCAACTTATAGTTGGATCACTTGTTTATCCTCATTCCCCCACTGTCATGAGGAATTATCTCAAGCGCTAAGCCTCCCTGTCGGTCCCAAGATAGATTCGACCATTCTGTGAGCCGACTATGGGGATGACAACTTCTGATCCGTAAGACAAGGCGAAGGGAGTGTGTCCGGTGGCAGTCTTATGGGTGATCTGACATGCCCAGAGGGCTAAAGGGAGTTCATTGACTCATTTTCGTATCTCATTCCAATCACTTCTTTAAAATGGATTTAATAATTTTATTGATCTTTTTGACTTGTCCATTAGACTATGAATGTGCAATCGCGGTGTATTTTTTTCTCTATGTGATATCTTTCACAAAAATCCCTGAATTTTGAGCTATTGAACTGAGTCTCATTATTTGTGATAATAGTTCGAGGTATCCCATATCGACATATGATATTTCTGACAATGAAGTTAATGACTAGCTTTAGTGTAATCGGGCCATCTGTTCGGCTTCTGCCCATTTTGTAAAATAGTCTACCTCTGTGGTCACATACTCTGCACTTCCTTTTGAAATTGGCAGGCTCCCAAAGATATCTATCCCCCAAATGGAGAATGGCATAGGGCTGACCGTTTGAGTGAGCTCTATTGGTGGGGCTCGTGGAATCTATCAAACCTTTGGCATTTATCACATCGTCTGGATTAATTAGCTGCATCCTTGCTGACAGTCGGCCAGAAGTACCCATATCGCAGCACTTTCTTAGCTAGAGTTTGCCACTGTTGTGTGCACCACATTCCCCCACATGCAATTCTATCAATATTCTTTTGATATCATCATTGGCTACAAACCGAAACATGGGCACAGAGAAACCACTTTTATAGAGTTGGTCTTTCTGGATGACGTACCTACAGGCCTACCGCACGATAGCCCGTCTTTCGTTTCTTTTTTGGGATGAGTGCCAGTAGGAGGAAATTATTAATGGGAGCTATCCAAGACTTTCTTTCAGGCTCGACTTCTTCTTGGTCGACCTCCATCTGGTCGATGCTCGAAATGCCAAGAGTCTCTATTGGAACTAACTCCGTTTCACTCGGGTTGTCTGAACTAGTGATTTTTGCCAACCTATCTGCCTTTTGGTTTTCCTCTCTAGTAATTTAGGAGATGCTATATCGGTCGAAGTCATGTTGTATTCTCTCGACCTGCTTAAAATAGGTGGAAATTTGAACGCTTTTGGTCTTAGATTCTTTCCAAACCTGAAACACAATAAGTTGTAGATCACAGAAAACTCCAAGTGATGTTATTCTTAAATCCCTCGCGAGTTTGATCTCAGCAGTCAGGGCTTCATACTCGGAGTCATTGTTTGTTGCCAAAAAATCCAGTCTCAGGGCATAATAGATCGACCACCCCTTAGGAGATAACAATATTATGCCAGCACCAAAGCGCCGGTCATTACGGACTCCATCCGTGTACAGTTTCCAAGTGTCAGATCTCGACTCTGTATTCGGAGGTTCGGTACGATCTTCCAAGTCGTCATCCTCTGAAGTAGTAAATTCAGCAATGAAATCGTCTAGTGCTTGCCCCTAGATGGATTTCCACGGAACGAAAGTTAGGTCGAACTTACTCAACTCAATGTTCCATTTAAGCAGTCTTCTGCTTGCCTCGGGTCATTGCAAAACTTGACGAAGAGGTTGGTCGGTGAACACTTTGATAGGGTGAGCCTGGAAGTAATGCCGAAGTTTCGTGATGTAATCATCAGACTATAGGCGAGCTTCTCGATCTTTGGATAGTTGCGTTCAACCCCTGTCAATTTCTTACTCACATAATAAACTGGTCGTTGTATTCGGTCTTATTCACGGATTAGGGCCGAGCTGATTGCATGCGCGGACACTGCCAAATACACAAATAGATCTTCATGGTCGATTGATTTAGACAAGATGGGAGGTTTCTCTAGGTGATCGAGCATGTTTTGGAAGGCTTCGATACAGTCAGGCGTCCAAGCGAAGTTCCGATTTCCTCTTTTAATCAATTCAAACAAGGGTAAGCACTTATCAGTTTCCTTGGATATGAATCGACCCATTGCTGCAACCTTTCTTGCCAAGCTCTGTACATCTTTGATTCTTCTAGGTTCCTGAATTCTTCGGAGAATGCTGAATATCTCTGACAAGTCTTTAACGTGGTAGGATGATTGTCTCGACTTTACTGACATATCATCTACGTATACCTCCATCGTTCTTATTATCTGATCGTGAAACATTCAGTTGACCAAACGTTGATATGCGGTCCCAGCATTCTTTAAGTCGAATGGCATACTACATAATAGTACAACCTGAGGTCCGTTATGAAGCTAGTATGCTCTTGGTCTGGGACGTGCATGGCAATCTAATTGCACCCCGAGTAAGCATCCATAAATGAGATGAGTTCATGACATGCGGTTGAATCGACCAGTTGACCAATCCGATGCAATGGAAAACTGTCCTAAAGGCAGGATTTATTCAAGTCGGAGAAGTCGATGCAAGTTCACCACTTCCCGTTAGCCTTTTTCACAAGTACAAGGTTGGCTACCCAGTCGGGATAAGTCGAGTCTCAAATAAACCCAATGGCTTGTAGCTTTTTAACTTCTTCGTTTAGGGTCGTAGATCTTTCTTGACCAAGCATCTGCCTCTTCTACTTATAGGGGTGTACTTCGGATCAATACTGATGGAGTGAGTTATGATGGAGGGTGAAATTCCACGCATGCCGGCGTTGGTCCAAGCAAACATGTCAAGGTTAGCACGGAGAAATTCGGTCAACTCCCTCGTCCGGAGGGGGTCGAGATGGGATCTGATCTTCAAAACCCTCGTCGGGTCATCGTATCGATTGAGATCTCTATAGTGGTTTCATTCGAAGATGTCTTCCTACATCCCGGTTCTTCGTCCTCTCTTGGATCGATATCCTCGAGTTGGCAGATGGACGGTCCTTTCTGGGATGTTTTCTGCAGTTGCTATGCTTCCTTCCCCTCCGTCGGGGGAGGGGTATCTTCATATTCCTTGCTACTTTTGCCTCGTAGATCTTTCCATTCCACCAAGTAGCAAGCTCCCCCTATTACTTGATATCCTCATACCGTCCTGATTCCATCATCAGTCGGGAATTTCAAAAGCAAACACCAGGGAGCAATACATGCTCTAAACTCCACTAGGGTCGGTCGCCCTAGAAATGTGTTATACTGGGAGTTTATAATCATTACAACAAATGGCAGAATCCTAACTCTCCTGCAATCTCCGTCTCCCAATTCTATGGATAGCTTGATCTGGCCCCCGATCACGGAAGATGATGTCATCGGTCATCGTCCTTCTTTGCTTTATTGGACTTAAAGCTTTAGGGGTGCTCGTCTCCGCAACATCGAGATGCTTCGCGGAATTTACATAGCATTCCATGGTTTGAATGCTACCCTACTGGATGTGGCCCTCCAATAATGGCATTGATCGCTACGCCCTTTTCTTAGGCTGTGGCTCTAAGCATCGTCGGACTTTGTTTAGGTGCCGAAATCCCTTGTCCCCTGTCTCTTGGGTTCACTTTATATTCTTCGAGTTTTCCTTCTTGAATCAGCTTTTCGACGATGTCCCGAATGAGACGGCATTTACTGGTTGTATGTCCATAAATCTCGTGGAATAAACAAAACTTTCTAGTTGCCCGCTCTTTCTCAATAGGCTCACGCAAAGGTATCTTCTTGTAGTGAAAAGTGCTATATGTATCGAGATAAATATTTTCCAGCGTGTCAATCAATGCTATATAAGTTTCAAAAACCTGGAATCGGAGTTGCTTTCTGGATTTCCCTCTTTGTTCAGGGTTTCCATTGGCTTCCTTCGACCCGCCACTATTTCTTTTGTTGCGGTTCCCAACATTCACATCTGCCTTTCCTGAATTATCTCTAGACTTCTTGGCTGCTAGATTACTCTGAATGGGCCTAGTAGATACGTCCTTCGACCCGTATTCTTCATCTAATTATGCATCCTCCTGCTGCAATCAAACGTTGGCCTTTTCGTAGAACATCTCAATGGTTATGGACGGCTTCCCAATTAAATACTTTTTGAACTATGTCGTCTTATCGATGCCATCTACCATGGCCATCAACAGTTTCTCATGATTAGGGTTGCTTACTTCGATTGCAGTTCGATTGAACCGATTATGGTAGTTCCTTAGAGATTCGGCTCTTTCCTGCTTGACTGCAAAAAGAATTATGACATGCTTCGACTTAAAGCGTGGAGTCGAAATTGGTTCAGGAATTTCTCGCTTAGGTCTTTGAAGCTCGGGACCGACCTCATGGGTAAGAGGGTGAACCACATGAGTGCTACCCTGCTCAAGAAAATTGGGAAAGCTTTGCGTTTAAGGGTGTCCAGAGCTACTGCCACCTCCATATGCCATGATTATCTCATCAAATGTTGTTGCGTGTCCGTGATTCCATCGTAATGGTTCATCTTGGGAATATTGAACCTTATGGGAAATTCTGCTTATAGGATGTTATTTATGAAAGGCGTATTGCTTCGGTCGATACCCCAGTCTTCATTCTTGTAGCCCTTACTATCATTTATAATCTAACGTACCATGGAGGTCAGATCTGAAGGGATAATTGTACATCGATTGGCCTCCTCGACCGACCAACCTCTTCGCGCCCCCTCTCTAGGCAACGTCGCCTAATTCGCCATTTGGTTGGTCCCTCGTCTTCCCCGTGCTTCTCGGTCAATCACAAGATGACGAGGAGGAAGGACAAGAGCTTGGGTCGTCTGATCGTTGTTTTGGCGTGTTGAGGGAGAGGCATTCTGATCCCGTCGGGATGTAGGGTCGATGTTTTCCACATCTACCAGGTTGGCTTGAGTTTGACCTTCTGTTTCTGCTCGAACTGAGCCTCCTCCCAGACACAACTGCCATATATTTTCGGGTCTTTCCAATGGGTGTCATGGTTGACGCTGACCTCTATTTTCTCCGGATGATGATGAACTCACCAAGTTCTGATCCAGTCGACGAAGGGTAGGTTGATTACTTCTAAATTCTTCTAGTTGCCTTAACATTCGGTTCATATCCTGCCTCATTACAACGTTCTCCCAGGCATGAATATTTAAGGCCTTCGTGGTCTCCCGGAGCTGATTCAATACATTCATGAACTCATCACGGGTGGAAAAAGTTGAGAGGGAAGTTGGATCTGCTGCGAAAGGTTGTTCTGAAGGTTGTAAAGCAGGTCGGTCCGCATTGGGCTCTAGAGCGGTCGACCCTCCAGCCACATCTGCTGACGTTGCAGCCATAGGCTGCATTCTAGTGAACGCATTGACGATTTGGTAACCATGACTTAACAATGTTGAAGAAAACAAACAAAGGATCTTGTCTTGGACTTGACAATCCGAAAGTAGAACAAAATCATTCAAACGCTGTGAATATTAGGTTCTCAATGAAAGCACCAAAGTGTTGATACCAATATTTGGCACAACACCCGAGAGATAAATTTGCAGAGATTAAATGAAGACAAATAAAATGAAAAATGCAGGAAAAAATGATCACACATAGATTTATAGTGGTCGACGTTAGCGAGCCTACACCCACTTTATAATTCGTCTTATATCAGATAATCTATTACAGTCGAATAGTTACAATAGTGATATAATCAGAAATTTGTCGAAAACGTCCCTTCTCCTGACTCCTGAAGGTCTATTTATAGATGCTACAATATTTGAATTGGTTGAGATATGTGTTCAATGATCCAAAACTTGAGGAGATCCTGAAGATGAGTTCTTTTTCTGGATAGCGCCCTGATTTTCATCCACAGCAACAAGTGGCATCTAACCTCATCATAAAGAGATGATTAGTTGCCTTCGAATAGGAGTAAGACCAATTCTTCAAGAGGATATTTGGCACAGTGCTGGAACGAATCTGACCTAATCGGTTCTAAAGTCGCGGGTTCCAACTGGCTCATACTTCGGGTCCTTGGATCAGTCGGATCTGTAGCCAGGATTACACGGGCTTTCTTGTCATTTGGATTGGATCCCTCAGTACCAACGAATCTTGACGGCCTTACCAAAAGGCTGGTCAACACATATAGAATATAGTTGTGGATATAACATACATGTGTGCTTATTATCCATCAATAAAATAACATAAACACTTATTATGTAAACTGTAGATGTGGTTTGTGAAGAGGACTTTGTTATGCTTCCTATGAGCTCAAGGCGAACCAATATAGTAAAAAACAAACAGAAAAAAAACCTAGTCACTCAGTTGAAGAGTTCGTCAAAAAAAATAGAATACTTTCACTGATAGCTTATTCAAATTAGGGCTGTTATGGTAACGGTAAATTTACCATTACCAGTCGATCGGTAACCATTTTTAATTGAAATCGGTATACCAGTTGAAACGGTATGGTAACGGTAAATTTACCGTTTTTAACGGTAAAATATCGGTAACATTTCTTCAATACTAGCGGTAACGGTAATTTTACCAGTTAATTCAAAACATAAGTATACTCATCTGATATGCTTTATTACATGCATTTAGAACCAAATAAATGATTGTATTTAGTTCAATAATCAGGTGAAATAATTTCAGGTACACTTGTTTCCTTTTTCATTTATGTTTTTTATAAACTAACACTATATATAATATAATAAAGATGCACTGTGTATAAAAATATGTCAAGAAATAAACTTTGATGGACAAACAGTAATTTACCATTACCAGTGTAATGGTTACCAGAATATCGGTATACCAGTCGATCGGCAACGGTAACGGTAAGCAATTCTGGCTTACCAGTAAAAATGGTACGGTATCGGTATTTGTCAAACGGTAACAGTAACCATTACCATAACAGCCCTAATTCAAATAGCTAACAATTTACTTAACATCATATAACAAAATACACAGTGAAAGCAAAAAGGGAATTAAAGCAGGAAGGTCACCAGTCTTAGAGAAGCCCCAAATTGTGACCATTATAATCCTCCCAAAAGCCAAAAGAAATAGGAACCAACATGTCTTGTTTCAGCATATTCCAGATTAACTTTATAGCTTTCATGTCATCATACCCAATCCATGTATAAGTCCTAGCACAAGAGGAGACTGCTACTGCAATTTCAACATAAACAACAATGGTGTTGTGATCCTGATTATATTGCAAAGCCTAAAGCATTGCCCCCCGTTGCTCTGGTTCTACTGCATAGCTGATACAGCAATGCCATGGTTGCAATGTTTAAATTACATAGAGATCACATTCCTTCATATCACGTACAAATTATTCAGATTTCAATGTTTTAAGTCACAAAGTAAACAAACCAGAATGTTTGATGTATACTTCTTGACACCATGCAAAGCATTTACCATATAACATGCTTGGGTACAAAACAGGAAGAAATGACCGAAAAAATAAACTATTGATAGTAAATTGGTTTATATCAAAACTCTTTCCAGACGTTGTCTGAATTTCTTTTATAACTTGAGAAATGACTGAAAAAAGAACTGATAAAAAACCAGGGTTGTGTCATAACTTTTTGTTTTTGAGAATGAATAGGTTTTTTTATTGTATTTGATTTAGATATAAAGTTTTTTTTCCTTTTCTTAATATTTTTTTTACAAGGGAAATTGAATTTTTGAAATTAAATTCAATACCTATAGCGCTTATAGTGAACACAATGATTCGAACCGTGTAAAGTCTACCTAGTATACTCTGTCTCTTATCATTATCCTTTAGTTGAAATATTCAACCCTGATGTAAATTCTTTCTAATGAGTGGGTTTATCAAATAAAATAATCATACATTGACAAAACTCACTATTTAGTTTGAGGAAAGAAGAACCCAAAAGAAAAAAACTAGGGGCTTTTACAGAGAACCAGTCAAATCAACTTATGTACATTAAATGCAATAGGATTTTGTTCACACTTTTTTTTAAGTGTGAACAAAACACTTTCCTCTTATTGGAGGAATTTGGTGGGTCACATATGGACCCCCCCTGAATTCCTCCAATAAAGTCCGAGTGTTTTGTTCACACTTAAAAAAAAAGTGTGAACAAAATTGGACTCCATTAAATGTATCTTCAAACACAAACGAATATCAAAGTCATTCGAAGCTCTTAACAGATCGACACATTCGACGTAAAATAATCAATTGGACAATTTCTCAATTCGACACAATAGATCAATCACAATAATTGAGAGACTGATAAAAATAACAGTACATAAAAGATATCGAGTTTTTATAGTGATTCTGCAAATGTCTTGTTAGTTTGCATCCACTTCATAAAGAGCCTTTATTAATATCAAAGAGCGTGAAATCGATTTGCAATAAGACAAATTATATTCATGTCCCATTTTATGTCTTTCTTACTTTGTTAAATTTTAAAAAACTAAATGATGTTTTTCATCTTGTTGTATTCAAGTAAAAAATGCATCTATCGGTTCATATCTTTCACTTTTCTTTTTTCCTTGCACTAAAAACAATTCTCTTTCACTATCAAACAAGCATATGATTTTTTTCTGTGTTTACACGAAGTTTTCAAAACTCTATGTAAGCCTTCTTATGTTAGTTTATTGTAAGAGAATATTTTGGTAATCAAGATCACATCTAACTTGAAGTTGTGGTAATCCTAATGTGTATTGCACTAAGAACTATACTAAACTAGGGCTGTCAATGGGTCGTGTCGGGTCGGGTTTCGTGTCGGGTCAAGTCGGGTTCGGGTCAATTATTAAACGGGTCGGGTCAACCCGTTTAATAAATGGGTCAGTTTTGGCCAACCCGAACCCAACCCGTTTATAAACGGGTTGACCCGACCCGACCCGTGTAACCCGTTTATCTAATTGGGTCGGGTCGGGTTGACCTGGTTTGACCTGTTTATGTATTTTCAGAAATCCCATAAGCAATTAACTGATTAAGCATATGATACAATCTACTCTACAATGTCTACATGCATACATGTCATTAACCATGTTAAAAGCCTGTTAATAAACTAACATTTCAAAAACACCAAACCTACCATATGTTCATTCATAAAGTTCAATCAACAGAAGCCACAGCACGTGCTTTATTCATTTTCCAAACAAGCATAAATGAAGGCAAGTCTCTAAAAGTAAAACACACACATTTGTGGCTTTGTAATTGTGACAGCACCGGACTTCCCACGTTCAAATCTTCTAGTAGGTCAATTAAATTTGCTACCACCTTTCATTATCAATCCTTGCCAACCCCTCACATACGCACATAACTCCACAAACCAAAAAACCCACACTTAAATACAAAAAAACAACAAATCTCAAACAAACAGAACAAAAAAAAGAAACCCGCAACAAACATGGAAGTCATGCTTCCCATACATTGCAATATTGCATAGTGCATAACCATTAACCAGCTAAGCAATAAACATACATAGAAATATAGAATCCATACACCAAATTCCAAAATACATGGATCACCTCCAAATAGTCTAGCAGTTTAACACTTAACAACTAATACTAATAGTGATACAAATAAAAAATTACATGGAAACACAGAACGGAACTTCAACATCCAGCAATTCCACATTTTGCCTATTGCTTTTGAATTCCTTGGGTCTTCACTCTGCAGTCTACACAATGGAATACAAAATGTAAAAAACGTGATATATAACTAAAATGAGCTGACCATTTGGACATACAGCATGAGCGGAAAAGAAATGCAAAATCATAAACCGAAAAGAAATGCAAAATCATAAAGGATACTTGACTGTTCTATCATGAATGCATGGATGGATTGCTTGGATTTGGAGCTTATGAAACATTAAAAATCATGTGTTTTGACTCTGATATACTGCTGCTTAGTTATAACTCGGAGCTGCCGCTGAGCGGTACCCCGGAGCTGCCGCCGAGCTGCAGCCCGGAGCTGCCACTGAGCTGCTGCTTAGCAGCATCTCAGCGCTGCAGCAGCAGCAGCGTCGCTGCTGCTACTGCAGCGCTGAGCTGCTGCTAAGCAGCAGCTCGGCGGCAGCTTCGGGCTGCTGCTCGGCGGCAGCTTCGGGCTGCTACTCGGTGGCAGCTCCGAGCTAAGACATATCGGCACATTTGCAATGCATAATAATTAAAAGTAGCAACTAAATTTTATATAATAAAAGAAGACATATCGGCACATTTGAAAAGTTATAACTAAAAATGCTAATGTTATTAAACATACCGGTTAATTGAGTTGACGCTGATTGTTAGAAGAACACTCAGCGGTTTGAGAGTGGATGCCATCGATTTCTAGGTTGCTAATGTCCTCCGTTAATTCTTCAAGATTAATAGGAAAAGTAGTAGCACCTGTCAAGTTACTATATTTTTAGAAAATTAAATTTTATATAATGGACAACAAAGTAAGAAATTCAACCTCCATCCCCAAATATCCAATCTCGTGTGCATACGATTGCTTCTACAACTTCGGGCTTAAGTGCACTTCGATATTGATCGAGAACTCGACCACCTACACTAAATGATGCTTCCGATGCAACAGTAGATATAGGAATGGATAGCACATCACGAGCCATAATAGACAATTCTGGAAATCTAAATTGATTTGCTTTCCAATATTCAAGAATATCCAAATTTGTCTTCCTATCCAACTTTGGTTCATCCAAGTACAATTCTAATTGAGTTTTTTGAGCTGAAAATGTAAATTCTTCACTCTCAAAATTGTCAAAATCCTACATATATATATGCAAGATACAGTAAATACTAAATTGTGTAATAGAAGAAAGATTTTTGAAGTTTAAATGCGTGGTTATATAAAGTTCACCTTCATAACATCCAAGCATTCTTTAGAAACCAAAGTATCCCCTACAGAAGATTGACTCAGACTACTAAAAGCGTTGTCTACTTTTTTACCATACATTTGCATGTAAATATCAAAAAGAGAAAACAAAGTATCACGAACTTTACCCATTTCTACAGAACCACCACCATAAAGTCTCTTATACGAAAACTCCACAAATTGAATCTTATACCTAGGATCTAGAATAACAGCAATCGAGAGAATAAGACTATATGTCTTCCAATATTTCTCAAATTTTCCCGTCATACCATGTGCAATCCTACTCATAAAACTATCACCATCAACCAATGCTCTTTGCAAAGTTTCTTGAACAACAAATACTTGACGAAAATACAAATTTGCAGTAGGATATTTGGAGCCAGAAAAGAGACAAGTCACATCATAGAAGACCTTTAAAAACTTACAAATTTGTTCCACCTTAACCCACTCAGATTGAGAAATAGCTTGTTTATAGTTGGAATCACTCAACTGTAAATGACGGAAAACACGCTGATAATAAATAGCACTCTCAAGCATGAGAAACGTGGAATTCCATCTAGTAGGAACATCCTGTCGTAAACCTTTCTTACACTCCAAAGAAACATGAGATACGCAATCTAAAATTTTTTGCTTCCTTGCTTGTGAGCCTCTTACATATTTAATGCTCTCCCTAATTTTAGACACACATATATCAACTTCTTTTAACCCATCTTGCACTATAAGATTAAGAATATGAGCACAACATCTAATGTGAAAAAAATCACCATCCATCAACAAAGACTCCCTCAATAAAAATTGCTCCTTTAACAAATTAGCAAATACATCATTTGCACTAGCATTGTCTAAAGTAATGGAAAATATCTTTCTTTCAATTCTCCAATCAGTCAACAAATTATAAATTTTTTCGGACAAAGCAACTCCAGTATGTGGAGGAGGCATGAAACTAAAATTTAGAACTCTCTTTTGGAGGACCTAATTAGCATCAACATAATGAGCAGTTAGACAAATGTACCCATCAGTCGCTATAGAAGTCCATAAATCGGAAGTCAAACAAATTCTCCTTGGAAGTGAAACTAATGTGTGTCTAAGTTTCAATTTTTCCCTTTCATACATTTTAATCACATCAGCTCTAGCAGTATTTCTAGAAATCAACTTAATATCCGCACAGACATAAGAAAATAATTGTCTAATTCCAGCGTATTCAACAAATTGAAATGGTAGATCATGCATCAATATTGACATTACCAACAATTCTCTAAATTTATCCGAATCAAATTGAGACGACCTTGTCATAAGAGGGCCCTCGGTTTGACTTAATAGCAATTGACCTAGATCCTGATTTTTGGTACAAGCTTTAATATGTCGTTTTAAGTTTCCAGTGCCATAACTACTATCACATAAATAAATAGTACCACATTTCATACACTTAGCTCTTTTTTTACCATCATCTAGCAATGGAATAATTTCAAACTTAGCCCATACCTCAGAAGTAAGCTTTCTACGTCTCTTACCGACAGCTTTTTCATTTTCTATTTCTATGTTTTCTGCTTCCACTTCTTCCATACTAGCATCTTCAACTTGATCACTACTAGGGGTAAAAACACTCATCTCTTTTCTGCAAAACAAAAGAAAAAAAAGAAAACTGTCATATAAAATAATTTAGCTGCATATAAAATGTTGTGTACAAGTGAATCAAGTGACACATGTAGAAGTGATACATATAAAAGCCCCACTATACAACTGTTAAATTAAAGTGCAATAATCTTATATGCATAAAGAAAAAAATATAACCTTTTTAGTGGAATGCAGTTTGAATTATATTATGAAAGTTCTGTTTAAAGTTGTGAGTGATTTTGAGATTTATGTCTTTAAAGTTTAAACACTGCCATGATAACATCACTGCCATTAGAGTGAAAATATGTTTTAATTATCATCATAAACATAATAACGCTGATAACATCACTGCCATGAGAGTTTAAAACATAATAACATCGCTGCCAAGAGAAACGCTGATAACAAACCCTTAATCGAATACAAAAAATCGAAAGAAAAATAAATACCGAAGACAGTGAAAATAACGAAGACAGTGAAAAGAAAATACCGATGCTCTCGGGTTTGAAACCGTGACCGGTCTTCTTCAATTGAACTGGAAGCCCGGTAAAGTACTGGACTGTGGGCGGCGGCTTGGTAAAGTACTCCTGGCTTCGGGCTGGACTGTGGCGGCGGCAGCTCCGGGTTTTAACTTGAAAATAACGAAAGGGGTAAGAAACCCTAGAATGTGTGTGTAAATTGTAATGATGTAATCGGTAATCTGCTATTCATTTTCGCTGGAAGCCTGGACTGTGGGCTCGCTGGGCTGGGGCTGGGCCTTGTTTTTCATAAATAATGGGTGTGTATTTTTAAACTGAAATAATAAAAATATGTTTTAATTTAAACGGGTTCACGGGTTCATATACGGGTTCACAGGTCAACCCGTGACCGACCCGTTTATTAAACGGGTCAGAGCGGGTTGACCCGAAACTGACCCGTTTATAAATGGGTCGGGTCGTGTTTCGGGTCGTGTACGAAATTGACGGCCCTATACTAAACCCAGTAAGATGGAATACAATGAGTATTTTTTTTCTTTGTTTTTTTAAGTCATGCTAAATTGCATCTTATTTTATCTTCTAGATCGTAGTCTTGGATGAAAATATGATGGATCTGACTAGCAAGTTGATTGAATTTTTGGAAACTTTAATCATTTTTTTACTATTCACGACTGAACAACGTTTGTCCGCACAAAACACTTGCATCAAATAGCAAATCTTTGTTTATACTTTATACCGATTAAAAGACTTGCATCCAGCGATGTAAATCGATCGGATCGGACCAGACAGAGTTATGCTTAGTTTATGTCCTAAATAAAATCGGATCGAATACAGACCAAGCAGAATTTTAACTCGTACAAATTTTGTTGTTCTAACTTGTGCCTAAATGAAATCAGTCGGATAGGAACATGTGTTTTTCGTACACAGGCACGAATAGACTCGGTCGGCCATGACTATATATATCAAAATTTATAATTTTTATCATACTTTCTCTCAACTATATATCAAAGTGCAAGGAATTCAGACCAATTCGAACGAACACGGACTGAACGTGATCTTTTCTCGTATAAATTTTGTTGTCCTAACTCGTGTCCTAAATAGAAATTGAACAGACTCGAACGGATGTATTTCGGTAACAAACACGAACCATCACCGGACATTCGTGTAAAATATACAGCCTTACTTGCATCTCTGTTAAAAATTGCTTTTAGAAAACTTTGTGCCCTCGGCAGTTGTAAACAATTAACACTTGCTTATACTCTATACTATACTATTAAAGCTAAGTAAAAATTATTTAACTCTCAGGCACTCTGCATTTCAGATCATTGGTTTTTCATCTATGCTACACTATCAAAGCTGATTAAAAATTACTTAACCCTCAGGCCCTCTGCATTTCAGACCATTGGTTTTTCATTCAGATTGAACTAGATTATGACAGGTGTAATTTGATACTGAATCGCCATAGCGCTTCACTCCTTCGCACATTCGCGGTCTCTTGCGCTTTCCTTTTTCTAAACCTAGGTAATTTGATACTGAATCGCCATAGCTGTGTCGATAGATTCAGGTAGCTCTTCGATCGTTTGCTGATTCTCGCCGTAAATTCAATCGCGTTGAAGGTAGCTCTTCGATCTTCTCCCAGCTAGAGCAGGCGGCTGGAGCTTTCCACCGTAATCTCTTCCTGATCATTTAACCGCATCGTTTCGTATGCCAGCCTACCTTCCCCCTTTCGATTTTACGAGCTTTTTCCTATTTTCCCCCAAGATGTCTGTCGATCATCGTGTCAAGGTGATCTCCTCTCACTTTTTTGTGTCCTTCATTTGCTTCTTTTTCTACCAGATATTTATTTATTATGGATTGCTGAAATGGTTTGTTGTCATTGAGAAAATCCATAGTTTTATTTTCACTGAGAATTGACACTGTGTTGCGATGGTAAAACATAGGAAAAAAAAACCATGGTTTCTATTGCACAATTTTGCTTTCAATTGGGATGGGTGATATTTGTATATCATAGAATATTGAAATGATTTGTTGCCCGTTAGAAAGTTCGTTGTTGTCTTTTGATTTAGAGTTTGTGTTGGGCTGGTACAGAATAGAAAACAACCGTGGTTTTTATTACACAAGGTTTTTATGGATTGAAGATATCTACAGAACTATTGTATATAGAAGATTACCATATATGTATAACAATATTTCCTCTCTCGGTTCAGACAAAAACAAGAAAAGGTACATATTTAATAAAAAAACACGTGACTTCCCAAATGTTATTGTGTTTAATATGCTCTCTATGTTAGCAAACAGCAATATACATAATTTATTTGAAATGTCATCATGGGTAACTGAGCACACCCAAAGTTCATCGTATTAGGCCAGTTAGACGGTATTATTTAATGTCTAATTTGGTCTATCAAACCTTGTGTTACTCAAAAGAGATAAAGTTATAAGCATAGTCCATAGGGAAAATAAATAAATTAAAAGATTGGGCAGCCAAAAGTTATTGAAACGTAGAAAATTATATATTAGTTGGTTGAATAATCTATAAACAATTAGTCTCCATGAGTGAACAGTGAGCAGATAAATTTTGTTTGCAAAATCTATATGTTTAATATAGAATATATTTCAACTTATTTTCGCATAAATTAGAATCATATATTGCCTTAAACGATAATAATGTCTCACTGATTATCAGTTTTTTTCTTTTTTGTGGATACTATAAAGTATAAGGTATATAATCTAACGACATTTTTTCAGTTTTTAGCTTTTGATCATATCACTAGCTTACAATCTGTAAATTGCAGATATAAAGTTCATTGGTTGTAATTGCATCAACTCAACTACTTACACAAATATTTTATGGTAATTAATGCATATTATGTGTGGTGCTTTGCTTTATCTGGATTTTATAACTTAATAGTTATTCTGTGGATTTGTATGCTTATCGTACGTTCATGTCTTCTTATATATTAAAGTAGTATATTATCAACGTTTTTGCGTATGGAAAATCAATTTAATTGTTTATCAAGTTGCCTTCTGTATAATTCATTTGCAGATAAAATTATAATTTTCTCTCGTACGTAACTAGACCATGTTTATTGTATATCATCTTGGTTCTCATGGAAGTAACATGCAAAGCCTCAAAATATTTGAAAACGACCCCAAGTCATATGATACTCCAATATGCGATTTCATTTCGAGTTTGTCTCGAAAAAACAACAAAATTTCAATAGCATCGGTCCACTGTTCAAAAAGATAGGTAAGGGTAGGGTAGATACTTGCCAGTCGACTTGAAGGCCACTACCATGAAAGAATGCATGCTCCATGTCTTCAATCTATCAGTTTCCTTTTATATTTGGTTTTCTTAAGTTAATTGAATTCTCCTCACATGGACTAGGTAAATCATTGTAACTTGTTTGTATGTTCTTTCTCTGTTGGATGATAATTCACACAAAAAGGTTGAATTCCTTTCCACCCTCTTACTCCCTATTTCAAATTTCAAATTGAGGGATTGGTTAAATTAGACTTCAAATAGACAAATGGTGAGCCATTGATGTTCACGGTTAGGTTTTTCCAAATGTTGCTCTAGGTGGCAAACTCGGTTTTTTCAATCCTCCCTCACCACTATTTTTCAGCAGATTTCCTGCTTGTCCTTATCCTGATTCCATTGGCCATACTACCAAATTTGTTGGTTGATTCATTACCACTATTCTTTATTTGTCCAACTATTTATCCTATTTGAGGTAAAAATTCAAATTTATGAGTGTGTTTTCTTTTCTTTTTTGTTATTGTCTGTTTGTCATATACTATGTAAAGGTCAACGTATAGGTCCCTGTCTTGATGTGTACTTTCTCATCATTGATAACGCAGAAATTGGCTAATCGACCGTGGTTTCTTCTTTGGCGAACTTCCCACTGTTCATTATTTTTTTATTTTTCAGCTATAGCTAACATAATTTTGCTTATCAAGTATGATGTGATAAAGGCTAGCCTTTGGATTTGTTCTTGCTTAGATGCTATCAGTGAAGTAGTCTATATAACCATTGATAGTGATTATCAGTATGGGATTATGAATGTAGTTCCAAAGGCATATACGTCCCAATTTGAATGGTATGCATTAAAAATACATCTGATGATCATTAATCGTTGATTTGCAATTGATCAAAGATTCCTGGTTTTTTTTTTTTTTTCATTAACAACAGACCAAAAAAGAATTGCAATTATTTGGTACCAAACTGATACGAATCCCATTTGTTATTCCTAGGATCCAATATCTCATTTTATAAATCGCAGTCATCAATACTGTGATTTGGTTTGGGCTGAGAGGCTAATTTAAATCATTAAGACCTGGGAATCTGTTTGTTGACTTGATTTTTTCCTGTGACATTTAATTTATCAATGTAGCTGGTGTGCTCTTAGGTTCTTTCAGGTTTTTTTTTCCTAAATGCTACGATGCATAAGGCATATATCTTTTTCTATTTTTCTATATATTCATGTTAATTAAGGAATTTAGAAGAATACCAATGTGAGTTTATATGGACGGAAAGTGGACCATAGAAACAGGAAACGTGGGACGTGACCACGTTCCGCGAACCGGTTTGTTCGTCCCCGATCCCGAAACGAAACGCGACCCGGAAACGTTAGCGGTAGCGAAAAGAAGATGATGACGCACAGGTTTTTGAAAAGAATAAATGACTCTTCGATTTGTGTTATATAACTGTATATGGTTGTAATATATATTGGAAGGACAACTATGTAATATATCAATTTGTATATAGATTGAAAGGGCAGTTTTAAATTTGCGAGATCTTCACAAAATTTGGTAATTAACATAAAAAATAAATAGATCGGTTTTTCCAAAGTAGAAGAAAAAACATGTTTCGTACCCTTGTGTTCCCTCGTACCCATGCGTTCCCTCGTACCGGAAACATTCAAGACAGCCTTCCACGTATCCGTTTTCGTACCGCGTTTCGTATCGAACCACGTCCTATGTAACCATGAAGTGGACAATAAAAGCTTAATTAAAATCTGATATATTTTTGAACTGAAATGTTGTTCGTTGATCTAAAATGCGACAACTGCTTTTTACATACAATCTTGACTTTGATATATTTGAATAAACATTACTTGAAAGAAGTAGGACCCTAAATATATTTTATGTTTGTTTGTAATCAAATATTCCAGCCGCAATTATTTTAGCTTCAGCTCATGTAAAGTGTATCTAGGTATATTTTACATCATTTTGCAATTTCTCAAAGTTGTAGGCGAGCTAGCAACTATTGAATGATGCAATTGTGATATCACAAAGCATAGACAACTATACATGAAAGTATCAGAGAAGTTAGCATGTAAATCTATAAACACATCGGTAGGTACACGATTAGTTCTTTCTAATTTTGTAGGGGTTGACATATTGAATATCTTTCCCTCTATTTTAATTAAAATGTAGTTTTGTTATATCACATGAATTTTTCTAGAGGTTCAAAAGTGTCCTGACTAATAAAAATTTCTATGTAAAAGACCTTCAAGGTTTGAGCTAATATAGAGCTTTTGGGCTTGGAGATCAATCGTTTGTTTGCGAGTTCTCAGTTCCAGAAGTGTTCAGTTGTATTGATCTGCATCTGAAATTTATTTCTTTCAAGTCATGGAAGTTGAGATTGTGCTGCTTCCATGATTGATCAACGTTATAACATTTAAGCTCTGAAATCGTCTCATTTGGGCATTTCATCTTCTAAATAACTGTACATAGTTGGGTATGTAAATCACATGTTTGTGTGTGCAGCTTGCTTCGTAATTTTTGAAGGTCACAACTGCAATGGATACAACTCTGGCTCGGGTTATGCACGTCCGCAAAGAGGAGGAAAGGTACAATATACTTTCTCAAGCTTATATGAAAATTTGCTTGGTCGTCAGACTATTACTGTATTACAACATGCTTATTGAGCATGACAAAGGTTTCTTTTATGTTTGGCAACCTACTAATTCTATTCACCCATTTTTTTATTGATCAATCTGATATATCTTCCCATTGTGACGTTGTTTTTTGTGTATTGAGGATGTTTATGCTGAATTGATCAATATATAGGTTAAGACTTTAATTGATAAGTTATATTGCATTGTGTTTAAAAGCTAAAAATAGCTTAATAATACACCGTTGTGATCATTTTTTATGAACTATAAGTATTTGTAAATAAATTAAGACCATCTACACCTTTCGTATAGGTTAATGATGAATGGTTATGATCTATAATTATAAGTTTTTGTGGTAGGGTGTCCATTTTGAGTCTAACTTTTTTGTAGTTGATATGTGCTATTTTTCTTTATACATGAAGTTGAGTTGTTTTGGATTCTCATTGCTTAATGAAATTAACCGATCTTCAGATCAATTTTTCAATATAAACAATTATAAATTCGGAAGCATGTTTACCAGAACTGAAGAAATAAATTTTGGCAATCTCCATGATTTTATGCACAATTTCCTTAAGTTCTAGATAGCTATGCATATATGTTTTTACTATGAATCAATTTTTAATCGTTTTAGGAATCTTCATTTGTTAATAAATTTAGTTTTCATCATCTGCAATATAATGGTGGTATATAGAAAATTGCTATTATTTTACAGATGGGTTTTCAGTAATGGAGTGTAATCCAAGAAATCATTTACCTATGAGGAAAATATTACCTAGCATTCTTGATTTTGTGTGATCATCCATTATTTGAAATCTTACCAGTTGCCGTGTTATCCATATGACTATGTTAAGAGGTCATATTCTTCTTGATTTGCTTCAGTTTCACTGTTCGGCTTATGGAGTTCGATATTATAAAAAATTGCAATTTTTATGGTTTTTAGTTGTTGCATCATTTTTTCAATGATCATTATGTTGTTAAAAGCTTACTTTTTGGTTCCAGCAAGCATCTTTCTTTTGAAGTACATTGATATGCATTTTAGTTCTCTCTTTTACCAACATTTATACGTGTTGTTTTTGTGAATCGATAATGCTTGATTACGAGTTTCATCACTAACAAGTTCTAATGGGATATGAAATTCCTACAGATAAATGGTATCCCTCGGCCATTTCCATGTAGAGCTCTTTGTTATCAACTACCAAACAAAGCGAGTATTAAGTTTTCCCTTGCAATCTATTTTGGTTTGTTATTCGTCTTCCATCTCAATACATTAGTTACGAAATTATTCATTGGAGTAATATAGTTTTATGTTAACATCTAAGGGTTCATAATCAAATATTTTATGGAACTAAATGTGTATTTGGTCTTTATCTTATGTTGTTTAGCATATACAAATTGTTATATTTATCCTTCTCACCTAAGGTGGGTCTGTGTCTTATGTTATTTAGCATATACAAAATGTTATGTTTATCCTTTTCATCTAACATGCTAAAAGTTCACCATGAAGAGTTGATAATTCCAATAGTATTACATGATCCAAGTAGAAATAGAAATGCTAATTTCATGAAAAAATACATGTCTCCAATCAATGGTCTCATATAGGCTATTTGTAGGATGACTGTAGTTACAATTTAAAAAAGATTATGTGCTTTATCTGTTTCATATATATTGTTATATTTACCCCTTACGCAGAATGTAAAGCCATATTATGGATTTTCTATTAGAGAAAGGAAGATAATTTTTTATGGGACAAATTTTTGGTTTAAGCCTCTGAAATTAACTTATTGTATCAACATGCCTCTTTCATAACTTATTATGAAAGTAGGCCTGTTTTCTATGAGGGCACTTTGCCTTGCGCATTCCTTTTGTGCGCATGAACAAATTTGTTCATGCGCACAGTTTTTTTTTTTTTTTTTTTTTTTTTTTTTTTAACACTTGCGCACTCCATGGAATTCGTAGCAGCTCACTGTTTTTTGATGGCCAAAAATGACCTTGTGCACTCCATTGTTGCGCAAGAACAAATTTGTTCTTGCGCACAAATGGAGTGCGCAAGTGTAAAAAATAAAAACCTGCGCACTCCATTTCTGCGCAAGAACAAATTTGTTCTTGCGCAAAAATGGAGTGCGCATGGTCAGTTGGCCTGATAGAAAACATGCATATTTTCATAATAAGTTATGAAAGAGGCATGTTTATACAATAAATTATTTTCATATGCTCAAACCAAAAATTTGTCCTTTTTTTTTTTTAAACATATCTTGATCGCACAGTTCTTCGGAGTCAAACATGGAGTGGTTGCTAAAAATTTATTGACAACCTACAGGGATTATTTCTTCTCATAAGAAAGTTTAGATGAAAGTCACCTGCATGGAAGATACTCAGAGGAATGAAAACATGGCACCACTTGAAATTGATGAGATACTCAGTAATGTGGAAGTTTTCTTTTCTTTTGAAATTATGCTTATCGACTCAAGTAACTTGAGTTGAGACGTGAAACCTATTCAATGACCATTAGTAATCTGTACTGGAAACGTAATTATTTTCATACAACATCTTTGATCCCATTTCAAATGAATCTTGGATTTTACCTCCTCGCTCTACTACAGCTCTGCCTTTTTTCCTGCTATGTTGAATGTTGACAAATACAACTCAAATCCGTTCAATTATTTTGGTTCTGTTGCGCATAACTAGTAACTTTAATTACATTTTTTTCTATTATTTTATTGAAACAATTTGAAGTGTGTTTTTGTCTGCAGTCCACAGCGATTACTTAAAAGAAATGCATGTACATTGCATTAACTATGTAATTGCAGAAGCTGCCACATTGCCAATAATGCCACAGTAACTATGTCTATGTATTAATGATAAAACTTTCATGTAAAGTATACTTTACCCTTTGGCAGTTTGTGAATTTTAGTATATCATTATAATTATCAGTTGATTTTAAGTGAAATTATAAAATAATATATATTTACGCATCCTTATTTCTTGCTCACAGCTAATAATGGTTTGCATTGATATTCACGTGGGATATTTGTTATCATTATATTAAAATTCCTATATATCGGGATCTGATCTCTACAACTGCAATATTACAATCTCTACAACTGTAATATTACAGCTACACGCGTGCGAAGCACGAGTTCACACTAGTTAGTTTTATATTAATAAGAGAGTCAGAGATAAATGTTAACCATATATTGATGAAAAGTGGAGACAATTATTGGTATTTTGTTCTTAGTTTCTATTCATTATACAATGCATGAAAAGTTACTTCCACTCTAACTACTAAATATCGTAATTTTTCAGATAAAGGAAATCAAAATTATAAGCCTTATAATTATTATTAGAAAATTAAGTAAAATTCAGCTTAACATGCATGTCATTGAATGTTGGGAATTTTAAAAGATCTGAATGCAAGCCCAACCTTGGGTCTAGGCCCACTAGGCGGTGGCCTAGGGCCTTCAATATTTAGGATCCTCAAAATTATATATTTCTTTTATATATAAAGTAACCGGTTTATAGCTATACAAAAGTGTATTTGGACAATTGGTTACATTGTAGTTTTTCAAATCCCAACAGCCTCGCTTACTAAGTTTTTTTTTAGGCTTCCTAAAAACTCATTTCTGCTGGCGTTGCCTTTTTTCTTGCCTTGGGTCTTCAATAACTCAGGGTCGGGCCTATCTAAATGCAACGCTACTCTTCGAATAAGACCATCACTTGACATACATGTCATCATTGAATCATGGATCAAATTCAACTCTACTTCACATTTGATCATCATGGTTATTCAAACTTGTTGAAAAGTTCAAACTTGTTAAATTATTAGAACTTTACATACATGTCAGCCTTATAATTATTAAAACTTTATTTAAATCTAAAATTTCTAGCTTTTTTAATTTCAAGGACATACCCTTCAAAATTTAGTCATAAGAACAACATATTAAAAAAATGAAATTATACAGTATCATTATACGAAAATCGTATGCAAAACTGATATGATGACCGAACCCAGCCCGTCAACCTATACTCTCATCTACCAATCCTCATGAAACAAGCAATCTCAATTTATCTTTGATTACCACTCACACTCAAGGCTTCTTCGTACTTCACAAATTTCAAGAAGGGAACCTCTTTAGTCCTGCGCGAGCTGGTGCATATGCACTACCGGTCGCCACTTCCAATCGGCACCGAAACCCCACCTTCAACCACCAGTAACCCTGCTACCGATGCTGACGCATTCCCCTTACCGCAATGTCACTCCACCTTCGACTATCTGATCCGCCCTCAATAAAATCAAATGAAATTAATTTTTGACCTAAAATAAAAAAACCAACCACTACACAAATCAGCTGATGAAATTCATTTTCGATCTGCCATCCGTTCTCAAAAATTAGATGATCAATTCATGGCCCAAATAAACCAATTTACTATTTTACTTCTCTCTTTCTCTCTTTTCACATACTTAATAAAAATTTCGTGAAATCAATTTCAAAATAAATTAGCCTTGAATTTAGGCAAAGTTTCCAGTTGGTAGTTTTGTTAAAAAAATTCAAATCTATTTTGGGCTTAGGTTTGTTTTTGAAGAGAGAAGAAAGAAAAGAAGAAGAAGGGTGTAGGGATTAGTCCCACATTGTAGAAGATTGAAAGGAATGCTAGTATATCAATGGATTTCTTAAGAGGATGTTAGGGCCTTGGGCACCCAAATGTTTACTTTGTTGTGAGGAGGGAGACCATGCATCTCTATACCACAAACGCGCGCGCCGCCGTCCGACCGAACCGGGCCGGGTGCGGTTCCGGGTCCAATGACAATATTTTTGGATATGATTTTCTATACAGTAATGGGCCGGTTTTGATCCCATTAAGGACCAGAATGTATTTTAAATAACGGGTGGGAAATATTGTGATGTTTTGAACCGTTGCAAATAAATAGACACGACATTCTTCTTCCTTAAGGTCTGTAACACCCCGTAATTTGTGCAACATATTAAAATGATAAACTAAAGAATACTTAATTAAATATTTAGAATTAAGTAAAATGGATTGCGCCATTGCGTTCGTCTCGGAATTCTGCTTAAGATAGACTCCGAGTTTGCGTAAAACAGACATCGTATGAAGAAGATATTAAGGTTTGAAGTTTATATGCATATAAGCCATATATATATATATATAAACAATTCCAGAAAATCAAAATCAAAAGCAAGAAAATAGTGGGAAATCGGCCCGTTAGGGGTCGACCCCAGCCCTAAGGGTGTCGACCCATGGGTCGAAACCAACACAGAGGTGTCGACACCCATGTCAACCCCTATGTCGACCCCCTCTCCCCCTCGAGATCTGGGCACAATTCAACTTTTGAACGTGGACTCATTTCTTGACTAGATTCATTGACCTTAGGCTATAAATAGGACCACATTCTCATTGTTTTTATTCACCAAAAACAATGGAGACAACGAGGTGCTGCCCCAACTTAGTTTGATCTAGCCTATTCTTCTTCAACAACAAGTTATACGTATTCAAGGATCTGTGCTGCAACATCTACAATCGATCTTCTGTTCTTTAGATCCAATCATAGTGAGTTTGCGTTGCTTTTAGATATAAACACATAAAATGTAATCTTGACATGTTTATAAGTTTGGATCTAAGCCTATGCCTGTTAGTAACCTGAATCATAATAGATCTGGCATTACTTGTGCACCTGATCTATTGATTAGTGCCTATATGCCTATTCATGATATCCATATTCTGTTAGTTTGCCTAATCATGTCATCTTATGCCTATTATGTTAGTTTGCCTAATTATGTCATCATATACCAGTTTTATTTACTATGCCTATCCTTTTTCTCTTCTCCCCTTTTCCCTTTTAGTTTTTATTGCCAGCCTACCTTTGAGCCTAGGCCTATCGCTGAAATACGCGAATGCACGAATTTGGGAATGATTAATTTGGGGCATAATTCAAATTGTAAACATGATTGGGAATTTTGGGCATAATTTGTACCTTCAGGCAAAACTTGGGATTTGGGGGCATAATCTATATCTTGTTCTAAACCTTAATCTGGGGCATAACTTGTATCATAGATCGGACGGGGATTTGGGGAATAATGAACATGGTAATTGGTTAGTAATGAAAATGCCTAGATTTACAGTAATTAGAAACTGTAACCACGCTTAGACACGAGGTTAGATTACACTTGTTGTAGAAGTCTGCCCGGAACCACCCGGCATATCCAGCGTCCACAAGTGGTGAATCTAATGTGAAGGGTCTAAGTGCATAAGCGTACACGTAACGGTGCCAAGACACGAAGTTAAGTCCGACTTGTGGAAAAAGTTTGCCCGGACCCAACCGGCATATCCAACATCCACAAGTGGTAGACTTAATGTGGGAGGTATAGCGCATTATAACCATAAATGAATGAATGGTGATGAACTTGAAATACTTAACCTATTTGAATCCATAAGGATTACATGAACCTGTTAAATTGAGTAGGAGTTAAGTAAACTTGCTTGAATCAGTGGGATGGTTAAGTTAATCTTGTTAAACATGTGAGGACGGGTTAAACATACGAACCCGACAAACTTAACCCGTTGGGGTTGCAATCTTGTTAAACCAGTAGGCATAACTTGTTGAAATCCTAGTAGTAGGGATGCAAGCCTAGGGGGAAGCTTGTATCATCTGTCGTGTGGGACCCGTTTCAGTCAGTAACCCATCTTGGTATCAAACGGGAAACCCCGAACTAGGTCGGGGTCTGGGCACGCTTACTGAGCTGGTTATAAGAGGTCACTTTAGTGAGGGTGTTGACAGCGCGTTCCAACTGAGTCATGTGTGTGCATGGGTCTGCTTGCTAGGGAAGATAAGACGCTGTGACATCTGTAGATATGGTTTGTGCACATCTTGTAAACAAAGGGTTGCCACTTTAGGAAGTGATACATCCTATTGTGGGGCCAGCACAAGGTATCTACGAGTTAGGGAGCCGATCGATTGGGGGTAGAAATTAGGGTACATCTAATCTTGCTTGTTTAGGAGCCCGTTATCACCGTTGGGGGTTAACACCTGTCAGTTCTATTGGGCTACCTATTATTGTATGGGTTAAAACCTCTCACTAGAAGTACGCCTACGTCTACTATCTTGTACCTGGTGGGATCATCTTGTTCTTGTTATACTAGTATTGGTGCAAAGAAAAGTATTAGAGAAGCGCAATGCATGTTCTGTTTTGTTTATCCAGTTTACCTTGTTATACCTGCCTTTTGACACTGTTATCTCTCTCCAACTTATATGCATGTCATGATGCTTTTACTTATCAGGAAAATACCCAAAAGGACAAAATGAAAAAAAAATTGTTCCTTAAGGACATGGGGTTAAAATTTTGTCCATAAGGACAAATTTTAGTGTAAAGGGGGGAATTATAGTGGGCCCCTGAATTCCTCCCTTTACACTAAAATTTGTCCTTATGGATAAAATTTTGCCCCCTTGTCCTTATGGAACAATTTTTTATTCAATTTGTCCTTAAGGCTAAAAACCCCTTTACTTATTTATATGCTAAAAGTAGCTGGACTCGCCAAACTTTATGTCTGACCCGTTTTGTTTCCTCTTCTTTCTCTTCTGTTCCTCCTTCCCCCCCCCCCCCCCCCCCGGTTCTCAGGGTGGGAATACTCAAGCTTGATCAAGATTTTTCTTTCCTTCTGCTTGGAGCTGCTTAGATGTACTGCTTGATTTCGTATCTTCTCTACTATGGCTATATTTTGGGGATTATGCTCTTTTATGTATTATTGTGCTCTGATGATGGTTTTTGTACAAGGCAGAAACTTTATGTTTTCAATATTTCAAACTTATGATGTAAACATGTTTTAGACCACGATGTTTTCTATTTAATAAAGTTTTAAATTCCGCTGTTATTTTACATCTGTCTTGTAATGTTTCTGTTTTTGTTTATCAATAACGCTTCACGAAACTTAATGCATTCTGATAAAGAGTGACATTAATGGACGTGGGGTGTCACAGGGTCAGACCCCGAGTTTATGTTATGCTCGGGTCGGGGTCAAACCTGAGTAATTACAGCTTAGATTTGAAGCTGACAACGATAAGGATTCGTGAAGACGCACTCTCTTTGGTTCGTTCTTCTGTTTTATTTATTTACTTTTAAATCTTACGTATTGTATTGTAAAATCTTCCGCTGTATACAAATAAAATTTTGTAAACTCTGATATGTTTTGCAATAAAATTTTCGTTGTGAGATATTGTTCTCTTTTCTTTGTCTGTGATTCTGTGTGTATTTTCTATTTAAACCATGTTAGCTAATAATGAGCTGTCATTTTGAATGTTTCGAGTTGGTTTAATTACCGACTTGGAGCGGTTAAAATGACAGGTCGTTACACCAACTCCCAAGGTCTGAAAAGGTGCCATTGATTTCAGAAAAGTTGTGCCCATTCAATCTCTATTTATTTATCTATTCAATCTTATTCTCTCTACCTCTCATTCAAATTTCAAACAACTTTCTTCATAACTATACTCTTCAAAAACAACTCTTTAATGACTTCCTCAAGCACACCTCAAACAATGAGATTATCTAAAACCATCAAATGATATATCTACAATGATAAAGAAGCAAAAAATGCCTATGTTGACTACCTAGCAAATGGAAAAGTCAATACGGGAGTCGTTGCCATCTTTGAAGATTTTCCATCTTACAATCTTCATTCTCTTTTCGAACAAAATGGAGTTTTGAGTCTAATAGATTCACGGGATAACAATGAAGTATGTTATCATAATCTAGTCAAAATGTTCTATGCAAATATAAATCGTGGCTTTTACGAAGGAGATGAAAATCAAGTATGGAGTAGCGTAAAAGGCACTCAAATAATTTTAGATTGTGAAATGTTGGGTAACATCTTGAATTGTAAGAGTACGGGCTCGGGTTTTTTGGAATTCGAAATTGATGAAATGGATTTGGAAACCATTAACCACATATTTGAAAGCGATGCTCATTTGGAATTAAAAAATTGCTTTTTCCACCCAAAAGCAAGAACTATCAACCTCCTCCTTCAACATACCATCACTCCTCATTTCGGAAATTTCAACAACCCTACCCTTAAAGTCCAAAAGCACTCTTTGCTATTATTGGTGTTTATGACATTAATTGGACCGATATGATTTTAAAAGAATTTAAGCCCAAAGAAATGTCCACAAGAGAAAACTCTCTTTATTATGGAGTTTACCTTACTTGGATTTTTAAATACTTTGGAGTGGATGTCAAGGGAGAAGAATTTGTGTTAAGAAAGGTGTTTAACTCATCGAATATACATCTTATGCAAATTCCACTCACCTTTAAGCCTTATGAAGCATTCGAAGATAAACAAGCTCGTATGCAACAAGAACAAGATCCTATGGATATCGAAGAAGAAGAAGAAACTTCTTTGGAAAGTATAGAGCGTCCATCCAATACTAGAACCATTTCCAAAGAAATGTTTGTCTAAAATCAATCAAAGTTAGTCAAGAACCAAAAGAAGATCAAAAGGACTCTTAGTCATATGTCTAAGTTCATTGGAAAAATAGGAAGAAAACTTGGAATATCATCTTCCTCCTCATCATCCGCTGAAATCTAAGCTTATCTAGTTTATGTTATCTATCGTATTTTCTTTCGAATCTCGTATTTAGTATCTTATATAAGTTGGATGTATTTGTGACGACCGCCCATAACTCCTTCATTTAACAAGGGAAGAAATGCGCTGAAAGATGTGCTAGGCAGCAATGGACGATCATTGAGATATGAAACACAAGTGGAACCTGTCGTATAACTCACAACGTAACGTTAAAATATAATAGAACATATACAACAGGCAATAATAGTAAAACATAATTGCACAAAAATTTAAACTTCCATATCATTAAGGAATATCCATAACTTCTTTGAACTACACCAATAATCTCTGTACAAAAGGCCTCACTACAACACTCAGAGAATACATCAGACAGCGGAAATCATCATAATACGTATAGTAAGGAACTGGTACGTATGCCTCCGGCTCGTCTTCATTCATCCACATCGTCCTCACCAAGATATCACCTGTCACCTGCTACTTAGTCTCCCCATCCAAAACCAGATGAACAACCCAAGGTTATAAAAGGGAAACATAAAACCTTGAGTCAGACAACAGTCCTAGTGAGCGATAAAACAACTAACTAACATCATTAATAAAGTATATGAGAATAGGTAGATAAACCAACTATCCTACCCATGCACATCAACTAAGAAGAACCCACACCCGTCTTCCCTACATCTGACAGTGATAGCCTTTACAATAAGCATTTGAAAAAAACTATACATTCATGGCAATCAGAAATGACCAGACAATAGCAATCATAGCAAGTAGTTATATCTCACGTAAACTATCCTAATCGAGATCGACATTCCTCAAGCACAAGCCCTGAAGGCCTAAACCAACATCAGACAAGCACCCAAGAAACATCTACTTCGACGTTAGACAATCTACGTGAGATGGTATAAACAAAACAACCAACATCAATGACTCTGGCTATCACCGCCAATCCTGCTTTGAAACCATCGTTAATCGTATGACCGGCTAAACACCTTATCATCGACTGTCAAGGGCTAATGGTAAACCCCGGTTCTAGCAAAACTCCATACGTCATACAACGAAACGTAACTAGGCCCATCGAGCTACCCAGGGTACTCGACCATTCGACCGATCTTTTAGGCGTCCCTATTATACCCCTGATTTGAGTCTGCTAGAACCCACGACAACGATAATTCCTCGGCCTTCAGTATCTCTTTGAATCACCAACGACCCGAGCCAGTCCAACCTGAAGCTAGCATCTTCCAACGACCTAAGGCATCAACGAGCCAAACACCAAGACTTGACGACCTTGCATCACCCCTTGCATATTCTATACAGGCCGAACCATGCTCAACGATCTGGTTTCCAACAACCTAAAGCTCACCCCCCTGTCTCCATTTCAGGATGAACGATCCATGTCCCAGAATTTCTGCCCGGTCCATGCTCTAGGATTTCTGCCTGGTCCATGCTCCAGAATTTCTGCCCGGTCCATACTTCAGAATTTCTGCCTGATCCATAAAACTGCCCTGTAACAACCCGTATTTTCAATAAACTGTTATAACATAAATCGAGGCAGAATTTAATTCTAAAATCTGAATCAGGGGAAACGGGCTATGCCATTGCGTTCGTCTCGGAAAAATACGCGAAATAGAGTCCGAGTTTTCGAAAATCGGAGTCCGTATGACCCGGTTAAGGCCCATTGAAGTTTTCAGAAATCTCTATGCTAAAAACAGATTTAAATTTCAAATTAAACAAAACGGATTAGGGCTAATCAGGGTTAGGCGGGAAAATTCCCGCTAGGGGCCCCATGTCGACAGGCATGTCGACAGGGCCCCCAGGGTGTCGACAGCCCTGTCGACAGGGGGTGCCCAGGCAGTTCAGCCTGGTGCACCATTTCTGATTTGGGTTGGGTCTTGTGGCTTGGTTCTGGAGAATTCTGAGATCTGACGGGCCAAAACTAACCTAGGGTTAATCCTAGGGCTTAAAACACTCTAATCTTCTATAAATATACCCCTAATCCTACCCTAAAGCCTCATTAATCAATCTTGCAACTAAACTATGTCAATTTGAATCCCCAAATGGCCTCCACCTAAAACCTAGCCTCCACCTTCCTCAAAGTTAAATCCTATGAAGATATGATGATCATACAACCTTTTCTATGTTGTATGAATGCTTAATAACTTGCATACTTCATTAAGTTGCAAGTTTGATTTGCTAAAGTTTGTGTTTTGGGATTTTTGCAAAAGGGTTTTCTTATTTGAAGCTTTGTTTTGGGGTTTTAAAGGGCTTCTTCATCTTATTTGGTGGATTTGTGACTTGTTTATATTTGTAAGCCCTCTTACCTTCACTTTACAAACTCTAAAGTTAATGTTTGGTGAAAGTTGAGATTTATGTGAGTTTAGTTGATTATGCATGCTTATGCGAACTCACTAGGCCATGTTTTATATGATTCATAAGTTATGCATGCTTATGCGAACTCACTATACCATGTTTTACATGTTTCATAGGTTATGCATGCATATGCGAGATTACTATGCCATGTTTTACATGTTTCACAAGTTATGCATGCTTATGCGAGTTTATTATGCCATGTTCTACATGTTTCATGGGTTATGCATGTTTATGCAAGTTCACCTTACCATGTTATGCAAGTTTAATGGATTATGCATGCTTATGCAAGTTCACCTTACCATGTTATGCAAGTTTAATGGATTATGCATGCTTATGCAAGTTCACCTTACCATGTTATGCAAGTTTGATGGACTATGCATGTTCACCTTACCATGTTATGCATATTTAATAAGCTATGCATGTTTATGCGAATTCACTATGACATGATTTGCAAGTTTAACATGTATGCATGTTTATTATGATATGTGAAGTTCATCATGTATGTTATGCCAAGTTACCTTTTATACCCTTAAGCGTTATGACGAATATGTAAGCGAGATAATGACGTTGGGAGGGTTTGGGTAAACTTAAAAGTACATGAAACTAAAAGATTGGGAATTTACCTATTAAGTTAGGTCTACCCCTTGGGAATTTACCTATTAAGTTAGGTCTACCCAAGTATATGTTAACTTGTAAATATGTTCTAGAGTGGACATGACATTAGATAACATGATATGGCCAACTCGAGGTTAGACCTAGTTGTGGTGTAAATCTTCCCAGGTAACCACAACGTGGGGTCTAATGTGGGTAGTTGGTCATGTTGCACCATAAGACCCGAGGTTAGACCTAGACGTGGTGTAAATCTTCCCAGGTAACCACGGATGTCTAATGTGAGAGGTTGGGTGCATTAAGTAATTAATGCCTCATGATTAGGGTTAAGTCATGGCCCACAAATACTTAACCAATAATGGGGATGCGAGGATTAGATGGGGTTAAATGGTTACACTTAACTAATTTAATCCAGGATTAGTGAGGGGTTAAAACCACACTTAACCCTCTTAGAAACCCTAGCAGCGTGGTCTGTTCCAGCAGTAATCCCAGTTTGGTATCATTCACAACCCTAGGGGCTAGGCTAGGGCGGGGCACGATTACTGGACTGATGTAAGCGACCAAAGCGACGGCCGAGTGGTACAGCGGTGCGGGTCCGGCGGGCTACGGACGTGCACGTAGTCCGATGTTGGACAAACTCGAGGCACGGGTACCAATAGGCTTAGACTGTGCATTATTGCTTAGGTGTCTGGGGTTGACACCTTAGGGCTTGATACACCCGAAGGTGGACCCAACACAGTCTGACTACATCCATGTGGGCCGTATGGACACCAACACTTGACGTGTTAGGTTTATAGGGAGCCGATCGACTAGACCGTTGGGCTGGACCTTATACTAAGGTCACTCCATGTTATTGGGCCAAAGTTTGGGCTAAGGGATCAAGATCTGTTTTGTGGGTTTGCTAGTACACTGTGGTGCAAAGTTTAATCTCGTCTATGGGATGTCACCTTTATCTGTTTCCAGTATGCTCATCTCAGTTTCCATCATATTGTTAACTTTATTGGTTTATAGATTGATCGTAGTAGGGCTTACCAGTCTTTTTGACTGACCTGTTTTCTTTCGCTTCTTTTCTTCCGTTTCCCCCCCCCCCCCCACAGGTTCTCAGGGAGGGGCTACATCTGCTTAGTGGATCTTTGGCTTGCTTGTTGGATAGCTCATGTATGGATCTGAGCTAGCTGTGGCTTATCTTTTATTTCTGGGGATTAGTACTGATGTTATACCATGTATTTTGTTATCACGTATCTAGACTTATGTTATATTTTGGATCATGACATTTTGATATTATGTACTTGACTATGTCGGTTTTCTGAAATGATGATGATGGGTTTTATCTGCTACCGCTGCTTTACTAATATTTATTTATAAAAATTCTGTCTTGCGATATCTCTGTGCATGTTTACCTTCACAATAACGCCCCTCCAAAGCTAGTACATTCTAAGGAGTGATCCTGGTGGAGGTGGGGTGTTACATTTGGTATCAGAGCACAAGGTTAACAAGATTGAACAAAACTTTTGAAAAAAAAACCCTTTTGAAAAGCTATTTTCAAAAACCTACTAATTATTTTCCAAAATAAAGTCTAGATTATTTTAAGGCTAATCCCCAAAAGCCATCAGCGTTATCCTTCGTTCCCTTGACCTAATCTTATCTTATCTTTCGTTTCAGTATGGCTGAGAATCTTGACATCCCAGATGGAGTGAACGTACCACTCTGGTATAGGAGACTTCTTGAAGCTAGGGCGGCAGCTGGTCCCGCCAACCCTACTCCCACTCCTCCTCCTGTAGTTGAGAATCCTATCCCTAATATCCCTCCTCCGGTGGTCCCTGCTCCCCCTCCTCCAGCAGCTAATATTCCCCCTCCCGTTGCTAATGTTCCTCCTCCTCCCGTTGCTGAGGCTCCTCTTCCTCCTCCTTCCCCTCAGCACCCTCAGATTGAGTTTACGAAGGTTTGCAAAGACTTCAAGGCAATGGGAGGCAAGAATTTCCTAGGCACGGAATCTTTCGTTGAAGCTAAGAATTGGCTGAAGGACACGGAGGACTTGTTTGCCATCTTTGGGATTGATGACGAGAGGAAGATCTTGTTGACAGTATGGCTTCTGAAGGATGAGGCGGCCTATTGGTGGGAGGTCACCAATGGGACGAGGCCCGTTGAGACTTGGGCCGATTTGAGGGCTAGATTTGTGACCAAGTTTCTATCTTCAGCGGAGGCGAATTTACAAATGGAGAAGTTCATTGCATTAAAGCAAGGTGATATGTCTGTCAAGGAGTATGTGAACAAGTTTAATCAGCTGGCCCGCTTTGGTTTGGATATAGTAAACACCCCGGAGAAGAAGGCTCTTCGATTTGCCAGAGGATTGAATGAGCCGCTACAGGGCTTGGCGATGTCACATATTCCGCATGGAGCCACTTTCGAGAGTTTGGTCAATATGGCTCTGCTTCAGGGAGATGGAAAGAAAGAAGTCAAGTCGGGCGATACCCAAGCGAAGAAGGCTGATTCTCAAGGCAAAGGCAACCAAGGTCAAGGCAGTCAAGGAAATCAAAATAAGAACAAGAAGGGCAACAACAAAGGCAAGGGGAAGTGCAATTACTGTGGCATAGCTGGGCACTTTGCTAAGGATTGCAGGAAGAAGAAAAGGAAGCTTAGTGGTGGATGCTTTTCTTGTGGGGAGACCGGGCACTTCAGCAAAGAATGCCCAAAGAAGAAAGGACAAGCTGGATCTTCAGGAGGGCAAGTTCATGCTCTCAATGCCGCTTTAGTTCCCGAGCGAGGTAGTGTTTCTGTTGAGAACCTTGTTTAAATCTCTGACCTTCCAGTACGTACCTTGTTTGATTCCGGTGCATCACATAGCTTTATTTCGTCTGATCTTGTTGATAGCTTGCACCTCAGTACTAGCTTAGTGGATGATCCCGTTTGTGTTTCGAATCCCATTGGGGGTTCTGCTCATCTATCTATGATATGTGAGGATCTGAGGATCTCTATACTCAGCGTTGAGTTCTTGTGTAATGCGTATGTTCTAGGTTTCAGGGGATACGGATTGATCTTGGGCATGGATTGGTTGTCTAGATATGGAGCCATTCTGGATTGTGAGCATAGGGTTGTAAGGCTTGTGACTCGCCTGGGCAACACCTTAGAGATTTCATGCAATCCGAAGAATCCCGTCATGTTATGCTATCTAGAATCTCTCGACTCATCAGAGGAGGCCCTTCAGTCTGTAAGGGTGGTCCGAGATTATCCAGATGTGTTTGAAGAAGTTAAGGGGTTGCCCCCTAAACGAGAGATTGACTTTCGCATCTATCTGGTAGATAATGCTAAGCCTGTTTCTTTGCCCGTTCGGCATATGGCTCTACGTGAGAGACGGGAGCTGAGCAAGCAAGTGAAAGAATTGCTTGAGAAGGGCTTCATCAGAAGGAGTATATCCGAATGGGGAGCGCCTGTGGTGTTTGCAACTAAGGCAGATGGCTCTCTTCGACTCTGTGTGGATTATAGAGAATTGAATAAGCTGACTAAGAAGAACAGACACCCGTTACCGAGGATCGACGATCTCTTTGATCAACTTGTTGGTGCTTCTGTTTTCTCTCAGCTTGATCTTGCTACGGGTTTTCATCAGCTCAGAGTGGCTGAAGACAGCATAGACAAGACTGCATTCAGAACTCCAGACGGATTCTTTGAATGGCTTGTTATGCCGTTCGGTTTGACGAATGCACCCGCGTATTTTGTGGATTTGATGAGTAGGGTGTTTCGGGAGTTCTTGAATAAGTTTGTCGTGGTCTTTGTTGATGATATTCTAGTCTTCTCCAAGGATGAGGAAGAGCATGCGAGGCACCTAGTAGAGGTGATGGACACACTCAGAGCACACCAGTTAAAAGCCAAGTTCTCCAAGTGCCACTTTTGGAGAAGGGAAGTCAGATTTCTTGGGCATATCGTATCCAAGCAAGGCTTGGCGGTGGATCCCGCTAAGGTGGTTGCGGTTCAGGATTGGAAGACGCCAAGGAATGCAACCGAGGTGAGAAGCTTTCTGGGTCTTGCGGGGTTTTACCGGAAGTTCATCAAGGACTTCGCGAAGATATCCGCTCCTCTTACTAAGTTGACGAAGAAGAACTTAGTCTTTGCTTGGGATATGGATTGTGAGCTTGCTTTTCAAAAGCTCAAGAGAGCCCTCACCTCAGCACCAGTTCTAGCCTTACCCGATGGTGGTAAGATATTTACCGTGTACACTGATGCTTGTGGCACGGGATTGGGTGCCGTTCTGATGCAAGAGGGCAGAGTTATATGTTTTGGCGGGAGGCAACTTAAGGTGCATGAGAGGAATTATCCCACTCATGATCTAGAGCTGGCAGCGATTGTATATGCGCTCAAAGCATGGCGTCATTATCTTCTGGGAGAGAGATTTGAGCTATATACTGATCATAAGTCTTTAAAGTATCTCTTTTCGCAGAAAGATCTGAACTTAAGGCAGCAGAGATGGATGGAATTTTTGGCTTCCTATGATTTTGAGATATCCTATACCCCTGGCAAGGGGAATATTGTAGCGGATGCGTTGAGTAGGAAAAGGTTGACACTAAGTCCTCTATTTGTTGAGATGAAAAATTTAGAGTTCTTGGCGACCTTTGATTTCTCTTTGGCAATGGAGTCGGTGACCGGTTCCTTGGCATCTTTAGAGCTCAGGCCTACCCTTCTAGATCAAGTTGGGGCTTCGCAAAAGGAAGACCCTCAGATAATTGAGATCATGGACAAGCTGGTTCGAGGGGAGACATCTAGTCACCTTGCTCGATATTCTATAGACGATAAGGGTTGGCTAAGGAGGGATGGAAGGCTTTGTGTTCCGATGGTAGAAGACTTGGTGAGGAAAGTTCTTGAGGAAGCACATCGCTCCAAGATGACTATACATCCAGGTGGTGATAAGATGTATAAGGACATGAAGCGCGTTTTCTTCTGGCCTGGAATGAAGAAGGATGTGGCGGAATTTGTCTCGAGATGTGTTATTTGTCAGAGAGTAAAAGCTGAGTCAAAGAAGCCCGGTGGGCTGTTACATCCGCTAGAGGTCCCGCTATGGAAGTGAGAGAGCATTTCTATGGACTTTATTGATGGGCTTCCAAGGTCCAGGAAGGGGAATACGAGCATATGGGTCATTGTGGATAGGCTCACGAAGAGTGCTCATTTTATCCCAGTGAAGAGCAAAAGGACCGCATCTGGACTAGCATCAGTATATCTTCGTGAGATAGTGCGACTACATGGAGTCCCTTCCAGCATAGTCAGTGACCGAGACCCCATCTTTACTAGTCAGTTCTGGAACAGTTTGCAGGAGGCTATGGGCACGAAATTGAACCTGAGTACGGCCTATCACCCACAAACAGACGGCCAAACAGAAAGGGTGAATAGGGTACTTGAGGACCTGTTGAGGCTTTGCATTCTGGATTTTGGTGGTGCTTGGGAAGACCACCTTCCTCTTGTTGAGTTTGCATACAACAACAGTTATCAGGCAAGCATAGGGATGGCACCCTTTGAAGCTTTGTATGGGAGGCCGTGCAAGTCACCTACATGTTGGTGGGAGTCCACGGATAAGCTTATACTTGGACCCGACATGATTAGGGATACATCCGAGAAGGTCGAGTTGATTAGAAGACGGATGAAAGCGGCCCAAGACCGGCAGAAATCCTATGCTGACAGGCGAAGGTCCGAATTAGAGTTTGAGGTTGGGGACAAGGTTTTCGTGAAGGTTTCTCCTTTACGGAATGTGGTCCGGTTTGGAGCTGTTGGGAAGTTAGCACCGAGATTCGTTGGACCCTTCCCCATCATTGAGAGAATTGGGAAGATGGCTTATAAAGTGCAATTGCCCGAAAAATTGTCCGGAGTGCATAATGTCTTTCATGTCTCGCATCTCCGAAAGTGCCTGCATGAGTCCGCTGAGGTGGTTGAACCTAGCATTCTTGAAGACGTGGAAGTAGAGAAAGAAGCAACTTTAAGGAAAGCTCCGATTCGTATCTTGGGGACAGAGACCAAGAAGCTAAGGAATCGTGAGGTCAGATTGGTGAAAGTTCAATGGGGTGAAGCCGAAGAGGACGCAACTTGGGAAACCAAGGAGAAGATGCGTGGGCTTTATCCATTCCTTTTTGAGGGTACACTCTCAATCTCTTTCCTTTGTTAGTATATCTTTCTCTTTGCTATCCATATTTATCTAGTTATCGTGTTAAGCTTGTCATGAGAACCTTAGGTAGAAACCCTTTTGGATGAAACATGTGTTTGAAACATGTTATGTTTGATGGTTGCAAGTGGTTGCAAGTGTTTGCAAGTGGTTACTCGTGGATGCATGATACACATTAGGCACTAGATCGGCTCACACACTCCTCATATTGCATGTGCATGAGTGTTTATGCTTATTCTTGGATGAAATTTGTATGCAATCACATGGATGTTGCATATGGGTGTATGGTTGAGCACGCATGTAGGTATTATACATTATGTTAGGGATTTGCATACATATGGATACATTTCACTAACATAATTTTGCATTGATCATTGCATTAGATAGGTACATATACACACACTTTTGCATATGTTCATACAGCATTTAGAATCCTTTAAGGACAATGGTTGCTCGTGGATGATGTTTTGAGTAGATGGATGATTGGATGGTAGGATACGTTCTTCCTAACTTGAAGATTTCGGGGACGAAATCCTTTAAGGAGGGGAGAATGTAACAACCCGTATTTTCAATAAACTGTTATAACATAAATCGAGGCAGAATTTAATTCTAAAATCTGAATCAGGGGAAACGGGCTATGCCATTGCGTTCGTCTCGGAAAAATACGCGAAATAGAGTCCGAGTTTTCGAAAATCGGAGTCCGTATGACCCGGTTAAGGCCCATTGAAGTTTTCAGAAATCTCTATGCTAAAAACAGATTTAAATTTCAAATTAAACAAAACGGATTAGGGCTAATCAGGGTTAGGCGGGAAAATTCCCGCCAGGGGCCCCATGTCGACAGGCATGTCGACAGGGCCCCCAGGGTGTCGACAGCCCTGTCGACAGCCCTGTCGACAGGGGGTGCCCAGGCAGTTCAGCCTGGTGCACCATTTCTGATTTGGGTTGGGTCTTGTGGCTTGGTTCTGGAGAATTCTGAGATCTGACGGGCCAAAACTAACCTAGGGTTAATCCTAGGGCTTAAAACACTCTAATCTTCTATAAATATACCCCTAATCCTACCCTAAAGCCTCATTAATCAATCTTGCAACTAAACTATGTCAATTTGAATCCCCAAATGGCCTCCACCTAAAACCTAGCCTCCACCTTCCTCAAAGTTAAATCCTATGAAGATATGATGATCATACAACCTTTTCTATGTTGTATGAATGCTTAATAACTTGCATACTTCATTAAGTTGCAAGTTTGATTTGCTAAAGTTTGTGTTTTGGGATTTTTGCAAAAGGGTTTTCTTATTTGAAGCTTTGTTTTGGGGTTTTAAAGGGCTTCTTCATCTTATTTGGTGGATTTGTGACTTGTTTATATTTGTAAGCCCTCTTACCTTCACTTTACAAACTCTAAAGTTAATGTTTGGTGAAAGTTGAGATTTATGTGAGTTTAGTTGATTATGCATGCTTATGCGAACTCACTAGGCCATGTTTTATATGATTCATAAGTTATGCATGCTTATGCGAACTCACTATACCATGTTTTACATGTTTCATAAGTTATGCATGCATATGCGAGATTACTATGCCATGTTTTACATGTTTTACAAGTTATGCATGCTTATGCGAGTTTATTATGCCATGTTCTACATGTTTCATGGGTTATGCATGTTTATGCAAGTTCACCTTACCATGTTATGCAAGTTTAATGGATTATGCATGCTTATGCAAGTTCACCTTACCATGTTATGCAAGTTTAATGGATTATGCATGCTTATGCAAGTTCACCTTACCATGTTATGCAGGTTTGATGGACTATGCATGTTCACCTTACCATGTTATGCATATTTAATAAGCTATGCATGTTTATGCGAATTCACTATGACATGATTTGCAAGTTTAACATGTATGCATGTTTATTATGATATGTGAAGTTCATCATGTATGTTATGCCAAGTTACCTTTTATACCCTTAAGCGTTATGACGAATATGTAAGCGAGATAATGACGTTGGGAGGGTTTGGGTAAACTTAAAAGTACATGAAACTAAAAGATTGGGAATTTACCTATTAAGTTAGGTCTACCCCTTGGGAATTTACCTATTAAGTTAGGTCTACCCAAGTATATGTTAACTTGTAAATATGTTCTAGAGTGGACATGACATTAGATAACATGATATGGCCAACTCGAGGTTAGACCTAGTTGTGGTGTAAATCTTCCCAGGTAACCACAACGTGGGGTCTAATGTGGGTAGTTGGTCATGTTGCACCATAAGACCCGAGGTTAGACCTAGACGTGGTGTAAATCTTCCCAGGTAACCACGGATGTCTAATGTGAGAGGTTGGGTGCGTTAAGTAATTAATGCCTCATGATTAGGGTTAAGTCATGGCCCACAAATACTTAACCAATAATGGGGATGCGAGGATTAGATGGGGTTAAATGGTTACACTTAACTAATTTAATCCAGGATTAGTGAGGGGTTAAAACCACACTTAACCCTCTTAGAAACCCTAGCAGCGTGGTCTGTTCCAGCAGTAATCCCAGTTTGGTATCATTCACAACCCTAGGGGCTAGGCTAGGGCGGGGCACGATTACTGGACTGATGTAAGCGACCAAAGCGACGGCCGAGTGGTACAGCGGTGCGGGTCCGGCGGGCTACGGACGTGCACGTAGTCCGATGTTGGACAAACTCGAGGCACGGGTACCAGTAGGCTTAGACTGTGCATTATTGCTTAGGTGTCTGGGGTTGACACCTTAGGGCTTGATACACCCGAAGGTGGACCCAGCACAGTCTGACTACATCCATGTGGGCCGTATGGACACCAACACTTGACGTGTTAGGTTTATAGGGAGCCGATCGACTAGACCGTTGGGCTGAACCTTATACTAAGGTCACTCCATGTTATTGGGCCAAAGTTTGGGCTAAGGGATCAAGATCTGTTTTGTGGGTTTGCTAGTACACTGTGGTGCAAAGTTTAATCTCGTCTATGGGATGTCACCTTTATCTGTTTCCAGTATGCTCATCTCAGTTTCCATCATATTGTTAACTTTATTGGTTTATAGATTGATCGTAGTAGGGCTTACTAGTCTTTTTGACTGACCTGTTTTCTTTCGCTTCTTTTCTTCCGTCCCCCCCCCCCCCCCCACAGGTTCTCAGGGAGGGGCTACATCTGCTTAGTGGATCTTTGGCTTGCTTGTTGGATAGCTCATGTATGGATCTGAGCTAGCTGTGGCTTATCTTTTATTTCTGGGGATTAGTACTGATGTTATACCATGTATTTTGTTATCACGTATCTAGACTTATGTTATATTTTGGATCATGACATTTTGATATTATGTACTTGACTATGTCGGTTTTCTGAAATGATGATGATGGGTTTTATCTGCTACCGCTGCTTTACTAATATTTATTTATAAAAATTCTGTCTTGCGATATCTCTGTGCATGTTTACCTTCACAATAACGCCCCTCCAAAGCTAGTACATTCTAAGGAGTGATCCTGGTGGAGGTGGTGTGTTACATGCCCAGTCCATAAAACTTCCCAGTTCATCAACTTTCCATTTCTTGGGGAACAAGAAAAACGAACTGACCTAAGGAAAAATGACCTAACTCCAGATGTGACCAAAAATAGCTCCAATCTTGACCAAATCATCGCTAAACGACAACATTGATGCGACCATCTAAATCATCCAATTCAACCATAAAAACTTCATGAAATCATTAACAACATCAAAATGACAATTATTCATCGATAATTATATAAAATTCACCAAAATCAAGATACATGAATGAACAAACAAAACAATGGATCTAACTTGCATAAACATATGAATTAACATAAGAATTATCGGTTTAAGTTGCTAAATTAGGCCCTATGGTGATTCATATGAAAATATACTTACCATGATGTAGATCTAGGTGAAAACAACTTAAAATGATGAAAATAAGATAAAAAAAACCATATAGTTGATTGATTTCGTGTGAGAGATGCTTATCACTCATTAATTCTTCGAATTAACTCGAAATCGCTAAATTCTCAATCTGGACAGTGAAGAATATGCTTCAAACATCTAGATTTTATGTGATCTCTCCTCGCTTGACGTAGATCAAGCTTCAAATGATGTAGATCTTCGATTCTCTTATATAGATCTAGAATTTTAACGGCAGAAAGGTGTATTTGATTGAGCAAGGAGAATCACAAGCTCAGCCAAATGAGAGAATGAAGAAAGTAAACTATTCTCCATGCCTCTAATCCCCTATTTATGGTCTCCCACCAACCCACTAATGGGCCTCCTCAAATCATCTCATCAATGGTTTACAAAACCTGAAATTGTGGAACACTAAAACAACGATTCCTCCAAAACCGCTGAACAAAATATTTAATGTGACCACTCTACGGAATTGGCAACATCATTTCCTTTTCAATGAAACCGATCTCAACACCTGATTCGATCCCAGTCAAAAGTTATTCCCTGTACAAGGCTGACAGGGGGAAATTGTCACAAATAGAATTGGTAAAAAATTATGGACAAGTCTCACATCTCCATAACCAACATATCAAAGTATGAGAATGATCAAACCCTCAGGGAATTAAATAAAAATATTTTACGATTCTCCAATACTTAAAATGCAGGCTGTTACATTATTCCCTCCTTTAGGAATTTCGCCCACGAAATCCCAAGCAAACACAAGCAACTAAAACAATTCTGCATGCCTATCATCCATGAGCATCCAATTTACCATCCAAACTAGCATCCATCAAGCCATGCATCCATAGCCTTATCCTAGCATGTGAAATTCTAATAACAATAGCAGTAACATTAATAGTACAAGTTACAATGGGGTAAGAATGATACGACGCTTGTGGGTCATACCAACGTAGAGTTCTGGATGGGTCGCCTTCGTATTCTCTTATGTCTCCCATGTACAATCGTCATCATCCTCACTCCATTGTACCTTGACCAACTAAACCGTCTTCCTCCTAAACTATTTCGTGTCATTCCCTACAACACGAAGCGGCATACGAGGTTTCGTAACTACAGTCTCGACTTCTAGGTCTTCGTATTGTTCCGGAGATACATCCACATTCGAATCATGCACACACTTGTGAAGAAACGACACATGGAAAATATTATGCACACTCGACATCTTCTCGAGTAACTCCAACCTATATGCGAGCTTTCCAATTCGCTTTATTATCGGAAACAGTCCAACAAACCTTAAAGCTAACTTTCCTTTGCTTCTAAACCGAACAACGTGCTTTAACGGTAAAATCTTCACGAAAACCATATCGTTAACGTCGAATTCCAAATCCTTACGACGCTTATCCACATAACTTTTCTGACGATCTTGGGCTGTCTTCATTCGTTGCCAACGATCTCGATACAATCCGATGTCTCTCTGATCATCTCAGACCCAAGTATCAACTTATCTCCAGTTTCTAACCAACAAGCCGGAGAATTACACAATCTACCATACAACGCCTCGTATGGTGCCATCCTAATGCTCGACTGGTAGCTATTACCATACGCAAACTCAACTAAATGTAGATGGTCCTCCCATGATCCTCCGAAGTCTAACACACAAGCTCTTAAGAGATCTTCCAAAACTCGGTTAACCCTCTCGGTTTGACCATCAATTTGGGGATGATAAGTCGTATTAAATACAACTCGGTTCCCAAAGTCTCTTGCAAACTCTTCCAAAATCCACTTGTGAACAATGGATCTCGATCACTCACTATGCTCTTCGGGATACCATGGAATCAAACTATCCATTTTATATAAAGCTCAGCCAACTTCGATGCTTTCCTAGTCGATTTGACAAGAATAAGCCTTGCACTTTTGGTCAAGCGATCCACGATGACCCAAAATCCTTCGTTTCCTGTCCTGGTTCTAGGCAGTCCATTGATATCTGCTCCCACTTCCACGTAGGAACTTCCAATGGCTGAAGTAATCTATGACGGCCCGCCCCGGACCAGCCGACATTTCCTTAAAAATGCACCGTGCCAATGCCCGACTAGCACGGGACGGTCGCCAAAGAAAGGAAAAGAAATGAATTTGAACTAACAAGTAACCTGTATAATGTCTCACAGCGCATAGGATAAAATATAATAATAACATGACTTTGACATAAAACAGGCGAGACAGTGCATAAGCTGAAAACTAAACCATCATAGCAGCGGAAAATCCAAATTACAGCTTATGTTCCACATCATCATTATTACAACTTTGAAAACTGTCTCTAAAGCAAAGTAAAGGAAAGGTACACCACTAATGCCTAGAGTAGTGACCAGTAGCGACACAAGGAGAATATCTATATATATATATCATACGTGGAAGCCTCCTGCTCGTCTCCAGTACAACTACTTGTACATACCACCTAACATATCTCTAGTCTGCCCGTTTAAGAGCACTCATAGTAATAAGAAGAGACATAAAACTCTGGGTCAGACAAAAGTCTGGTATGAGCGATAAGCAACAAAACAGAACAATAACAAGTATACTAAACCATACCTGAACCTGGACCTGCAACCAAAGAGTCAGCACAACAAGATGTACAATACTCTAAGGTAACACTAGCATATGGTGAAAGGATACGGGGGATGGGGTGTTCATGTCATAGAGATAGCAAACAAATCAAGCATAGCAACCATCCTCACATCTCTCACTTAGTGCGTAAAGCATACGATACCCATTACTCTGTTCACCTAATCCTTTGGGCCATGACGGAGTCCAACCCCGTATAACTATCACTACAATCCCCTAATCCGTCTCTTAGTGGTAAACCAAAATTATAGGTATCGATAACCCCTTTGCACACGTCCTGCAACAAAGTCCAACCATGAAGTTAACTCGTTGGTTTCCGATTGGATTCTGAGTACAAACTTCCCATTTGGACTACCTTTGCATCTCGGGTTTTGGTCTCTTCCTCTCTGGATCGGTCTTCTTCACTTCTCTTTTCTTCAGGTTATACTTCCAGTTCGGTTCGTGGTTCACGTCTCCAGTCCATGCACCTTGGTTCGGATCGGTCGTTACCATCCCTGGCGGTTCGTGGAGCTCTGGCGGCGGCGGCTCGTGGTACCCCTGGTCGGATCGTGACTCACTTGAACGGTTCAGTTCGTGGAAGATCATCCAGGTCGGGTCGTGGTCTTCAAGTGCTGGCTTGTCTCAGCTCACGATCCCCAAGGTGATCGACTCGTGGATGTTCTGCTCGTGGTGATCAAACTCGAAGAGGTGAGGAACATCTTGCGACTTGTGGTGTATGGTGCTCCATGGCTCGTGGTACATGGCCTCGATCCGGTCGGCTCGTGGGGAAGGACTCACGATCGGGTCGGTTCGGGTAGGGGCGATCAAATCCGGTCCGGGTCAAATTCCTGCAACTCTTCCTGCAACTGTTTTACGCCATACGACGCCGTTTTGGACTATTCTAACTGTTCTAATCAATCACAAAGCATACCATACAGTCATAGCATCATATAGAATCGACCACAAACACCAAAACAACAATTTGATATGTCAAAATGGATCAAATCTACCCAAAACCCATATTTTCCCCTTAAGCATGTTTAAGCAAGTCTAACGATAGGATTAGCAAAACTTAACCAAATTAACCCAAACTTCCAACAGAGGTCTAAAACGGTGTTTAAGAATTTCTAAACATTTTTCCAGAATTTAATTATGTTTAAATTCGCTAATTAACACTAATTACCCTTAATTAACCATAATTAGTGTAAAAACGAGGCTAATCACTCACCTTTGCCACAATTAAAACTTTCAGAACTGAAACTCCTCTGATTTGGGGGAATACCAATGTCTAACAGCAGCTCTAACTCTGAAATGATGCTATTTCTCCTTGATTTGATGTTGCTAAGCTTAATCCTCGATTAGAGAGCGATTTGGGATGAAATTAGAAGGTGGAGGCCATTGTTAGGGTTTCTAAGAGGTAAATGGCGGCTAGAAAACTGAAATAGAATGAAAACCTAACTCATTTCAGCCTCCCCATAACCCTAACCCCGAAATGGGTTATGGGCCTATTCACTAATCACCTCATTTGGCCCAGTTAAACAGTTTTTCACCTTCTAAACCTTATTTCATCCATATCTCCCAAACGATAAGTCCGTTTGGCTAATGTGTCCACTCTACGAAAAGGTAAACCATCATCCGGATCTAATGGAAGTGGTTTCAGGTCAAAACTCCTTACCAATCAAAAGTTATGGCCAAAACAAGATCAGCTAGGGGCAAAACGGTCATTTAAAAATCGGCAAAAATCATGAACATGAGAAATGACCCCAATAGTCGTCCCCCAATGTCACACGACCAATATTCTACGATCCTCCGATGCGTAAAATGCGGGTCGTTACATTCTCCCCTCCTTAAGAAATTTCGTCCCCGAAATTCCTTAACCCAAAACATACAAAGGATCCCGCATGCCTACCAATCATTAACAAAACAATAAAGCATACAAAAAAACACAACAAGCCTATCCTAGCATGCAATTTACTAACAAGGGAGTACTATACCGATATAAAAACCTTAACAGGCAAAGAGTTCTGGATACTTCCTCCTTATGTTCTCCTCTGTTTCCCAAGTACAGTCTTCCTCATCATCACCCTCACTGAACTTTGACTAGTTTCACCGCCTTCCTTCGAAGCTGCTTCGTATCATTCCCAACAATACGCATAGGCCTGCGGTTCCCAACCGCCTCGGGTTCAACCTCGATATCGTCCAACTGATCCGGTGAAATAGTCATATCGGGGTCGTGCACGAATTTCCTTAACTGGGAAACATGAAATACGTTATGAACTCCTGCCATCTTCTCTGGTAATTCAACTTTATACGCTGAATTCCCTACTCGCTTGAGAACGGGAAATGAACCAACAAACCTTGGTACCAATTTGCATCTCCTACCGAATCGAATCACACTCTCCAATGGAGAGATCTTGACGAATACCAAGTCGTTGACGAAGAATTCCAAATCTCTTCGTCTTCTATCAGCCTAACCCTTCTGCCTATCTTGGGAAACCTTCATTCGTTGTTGGACAGCCTTGTTCTTATCTGAAGTTTTTCTTATTACTTCTAGTCTAAGCATAAATTTCCCACTGTTTTCTAACCAACATGATGGTAAGTTGCACGGTCTTCCGTACAAAGCTTCAAATGGAGCCAATCCAATACTAGACTGATAACTATTATCATATGCGAATCCAACTAGATGAAAATAGTCATCCCATGATCCACCAAAATCCAATATACAAGCTCTCAAGGGAACTTCTAATACTCGATTCACCCTCTCTATTTGACCATCGGTTCGAGGATGACACGCGGTACTGAGATGTAATTCTGATCCTAAAGCCTCTTGTAATCTCTTTCAAAATCCACTAGTAAATAATGGATCTCGGTCACTCACAATGCCTTTGGGTACTCTATGAAATCTCACTACCCACTTCATATACATTTTTACTAACTTGGTTGTCGTTCTATTCGATTTGACAGGTATAAACCTTACACTCTTGGTTAATTGATCCATAATCACCCAAATACTATCATGGCCCGATCAAATCCTCGGTAAACCATCTATGAAATCCATCGAGACTTATTCCCAATTCCATTCGGGAATTTTCAACAATTGTAACAAACCACTAGGCTTCCTTTGCTCAGCTTTAACTAACTAGCAATTAATACTCTTGGAGATAAACTTCCCAACGTCTCTCTTCATCCCTTCCCAGTAGTAGGTCTGCTTCATGTCTCGATACATTTTTTTACCACTGGGGTGTATAGTTAGTTTTGAGTGATGACATTCTCTAAGCACTTCATCTCTCAAGCCATTGACATTGGGTACAACTAGTCTCCCATCCTTTCGAAGCCATCCTTCTCGATCAAGCCCATACTTGTTCATCTCCTCATCATTTCCCATCTCTAACTTGGAGATGATTTCCAATAGGTTGGGATCGTCCCTCTGACTAGAACCAATACGCTCAATCAAAGAGAGTCTGATCGTCAAACTTGCTAACATTTCTGGATCCAATCCATACTTACGTCTGAGATCATATCCCACGATATAATCCAGTTGCTTCCATTCCAGAAACATAGCATCTAAACTGGCATGTTTCTTACTCAATGCATCAGTACAACACCTAGTCTGGTACCACATGCATCTGTGTATACCGTCATCTCTTCGTTCTCTATTACCAGAATCCTACAGGTGATAGTCTACTCAAGGGAAAAATATAGGAACAAACATAGCAACCATAACATCCATCAAACATGTCCTACCTATCACCTGCTAAAGCCATACATACGTCAATACCTACTTGACTGGTCCAACCAATCCCAAGACTAATGGAAGCCCCGCCTCCATATGAACTACCATACGTCCAACGTACGTTTATCCTCCAAGGATAACTAGATCGTGTCCAACGGATCCAAGGTAACGGGCGTCCCCAGATACCCTTGCTTCTAGTCCGCCTAAAACACTCGAGTCCCACCCAAGTCTATCCATTATCTTGCTGCCCTCTCGAGTCCAACTCGAGCCAATCCATTTCCTTGCAGTCTTCTCGAGTCCAACTCGAGTCAATCTATTACCCATAAACTCTAACCCAGTCTTGAGTATCCATTACCAACAAACTCTAATCCAGCGTGAGTCGTCTCCCTGTTCGTTGCATCTCCAAGATCAACGAACACTTTTTTATTTTACGAGTTCAAGTCCAACTTGAATCGTCCTAACCTTCGTTGCGTCTTCATGATCAACAAACACATACTATTCCTTTAAAAAGAACATCAACATAGGGTCCTAAACAATCCATTTCTTTGCATCTTTCTCAAGTCCCACTCGAGACATCTCATAACCCTATCGAGTCTAACTCGGGGCAGTCCGCATCATTGAATAGTCTTATCATGTCACGCTGTCCATCACTCCCCGAGTAAACCAAGATATCATCCAATGAAAAATCGCAAAAACTATTTATCTCTCACGCAAACCATCCTAGTCGAACTCGACATTCCCCAAGCACAAGCCCCAAAGGCCTAAACCAATATCAGACAAGCACTCAAGGAACATTTCCTTCAAATTCAGACAATCTACGTGAGATAATACTAGCAAAACAACTAAGCAATCACAAGCAAACATACATCCATTAATCGATAAGACCAAATTATGACAAATCATACCAAGGTTAGTCGAACCACCTATTGGGTTCGTCACATCTAAAGGTCTATCGACTATCTCAGGTTCCAATCCCAACTTATCTACCAGGTCACTAGATATGAAGGAATGGGATGCCTCGCTATCAACAAAACTAGAACAGAAACATCATAAATAGAAAGCATACCTCGAATAATGACGCCCTTTCCCTTCTCCGCCGCAGTTGGGGCATTCGACGAAGAAGGAACAGCGTTGATAGCATATGCTTTCACGATCCGCTTCTCTTTAGGAGGTTGTGGACATTTATCCTTGTGATGTCCCACTTGGCCGTAATTGAAGCACTTCCTTTCCCCAGGCTTTTCCTAACAATATCTAGCATAGTGGCCCTTCTTGCCACAACTAAAGCACTCTTTATCTTTCTTGTCCTTCTTTTTCTGACCACCCTTGGTCTGATCCTGTTTTCTCTTATTCTGAGACTCCTTCTTACCTCCACCGCCTTGCTTGCGACTTTGGTTTCTCTACATATGCAATAGCAACATCGACCTTTGACTTAGGGTAAAGACTCTCCGATCTCAATGCTTTCCCCCTATAGACTCGAACCTCTTGTCGATGTGGTTTATCAGTCTTTCCCCTAAGTACTCATCTAAGCCGGTTATGAACTTCTCATTCTTCTTCTCGGCAGTGTCGATAAGAGACAATCCATACTTCGATAAAGTATCGAACTCAGCAATATATTACGAGACTGCCCTACCATTCTGCTTAAGTTCCAAAAATTTCGTAAACAATTCAGATTTGTGAGCAGCTGGAATGAACTTTTCGCTGAAACGAGTCATAAACTGATTCCAAGTAACTTGATCTTCGGGAATAGCTGCTTTACTAGCATTCCACCAATTCATAGCTCGTCCTTAAAGGTGACGCGATGCTAACTTTCTCTTCATGGCATCATCGATTCCCAAGTCCTCGAAGATGCGCTCACAACTATCCAACCAATCTTGAACATCCTTAGCCGACTCCGTTCCATGGAACGGCTTCCCGCCAAGACTAGTATAATCCTTGTTAAGCTTGGCGAAATCGGCCCTAGGCGCCTGCACTACTGCACCACCACCGTTAGCAGCATTAGGAACTGCTCCCTGAGCATCCCTAAGCATCTCTCGCATGAAGGTAGTAAACATCGTCCTCATACCAGGAACATCCCTGTTAATTGCTCCTAAACCTGTACTCCTCATATATTGGCTCATCGTTCAGTCTGTAAAGAGAAAACGATTAACCATCTCAATGGGGTGCCCGTGCAGTGCGACTTCATCCTTATATACTAATAGTAAATATATGTATATAGCTTTTGAAAACCAAAATATCACATATATGCACTCTCATATACGTATACTATCTCTCCCTAATGTCTTCCCCTAGGTTAACTACGTAACCTAGAGCTCTGATACCAAATGTAACGACCCGCCCCGGACCAGCCGACATTTCCTCAGAAATGCGCCGTGCCAATGCCCGACTAGCACGGGACGGTCGCCAAAGAAAGGAAAAAAAGGAATTTGAACTAACAAGGAACCTGTAGAATGTCTCACCGTGCATATGATAAAATATAATAATAACATGACTTTGACATAAAACAGGCGAGACAGTGCATAAGCTGAAAACTAAACCATCATAGCAGTGGAAAATCCAAATTACAGCTTATGTTTCACATCATCATTATTACAACTTTGAAAACTGCCTCTAAAGCAAAGTAAAGGAAAGGTACACTACTAATGCCCAGAGTAGTGACCAGTAGCGACACAGGGAGAATATATATATATATATATATATATCATACGTGGAATCCTCTTGCTCGTCTCCAGTATAGCTACTCGTACATACCACCTAACCTGTCTCTAGTCTGCCCGTTTAAGAGCACCCAGAGTAATAAGAAGAGACAAAAAACTCTAGGTCAGACAAAAGTCTGGTATGAGCGATAAGCAGCAAAACAGAATAATAACAGGTATACTAAACCATACCTGAATCTGGACCTGCAACCAAAGAGTCAGCACATAAAGATGTACAATACTCTAAGGTAACACTAGCAAATGGTGAAAGGATACGGGGAAGGGGTGTGCATGTCATAGAGATAGCAAACAAATCAAGCATAGCAACCATCCTCACGTCTCTCACTCAGTGCGTAAAGCATACGATACCCATTACTCTGTTCACCTAATCCTTTGGGCCATGACGGAGTTCAACCCCGTATAACTATCACTACAAGCCCCTAATCCGTCTCTTAGTGGTGAACCCAAATTATAGGTATCGATAACCCCTTTGCACACGTCTCGCAACAAAGTCCAATCATGAAGTTAACTCGTTGGTTCCCGACTGGATCCTGAGTACAAACTTCCCATTTGGACTACCTTTGCATCTCGGGTTTTGGTCTCTTCCTCTCTGGATCGGTCTTCTTCTTCTTCACTTCTCTTTTCTTCAGGTTAGACATCCAGTTCGGTTCGTGGTTCACGTCTCCAGTCCATGCACCTTAGTTCGGATCGGTCGTGACCATCCCTAGCGGTTCGTTGAGCTCTGGCGGCGGCGGCTCGTGGTACCCTTGGCCGGATCGTGACTCACTTGAACGGTTCGGTTCGTGGAAGATCATCCAGGTCAGGTCGTGGTCTTCAAGTGCTGGCTTGTCTCAGCTCACGATCCCCAAGGCGATCGACTCGTGGATGCTCCGCTCGTGGTGATCAAACTCGAAGAGGTGAGGAACATTGTAACGACCCAGAAAATCTGAACCAATTAAAAATTTTTAAATTGGCTAAAATAATGGATTTTAAATATTTAAAATAAATATTTTAAATAATGGCGATGAAAACTGAGTTCGAATCGACAATGGGAAACGAATATAATTAATTATAATTATATATAGAATTGAAAATGGCGCGGTAGTTCGATAATTCGATTTCAAACTTCAATTGAATATACCGCGTGCAAAACAATCCGGATTTTAGTGAAACCAAAAACATTTGGATCTAAATGATAATATCTTTCTAACGAATCCGACCAATCGAAATTTGATAGCGAGAATCAAAAGATATGTCCAGTTGAAAATTCTGAATAGTCGCTATGGAATTCAGGCCCTTAAAAATGGACATTTTGCAAACGACCTCGGATTTCGATGAAACCACTTTTGTTAGATCCGCAGTGTCAAGTTATTGCTAGGTTTCAAATTTCCTAATTTTTCGAATCAATATGTGAGCGTGGCAAAAGAAAACGCGTTTGACCAGTTTCCGTTGATTTTAATCGACTGGAAATTGGCCATTTTTCAAACGGTCTCAGAATTCGACGAAACTAGTTTTGTTAGGACCGTATCGTCAATACGAAGCTAGAAAATATTTTTCTGGAATTTTTCTAGTTAGTATGTGACCCCGGTAATTTGAAATGTGCGTTTAAAATTCAATATAATGATTTAAATGAAAATTCAAAAGGAAACTGATTGTAACGATCAAATCAGCTTGCGATACATATCCCATTGTGTTCAGAATGGGGGTAAAACGCTATGGGCGACAGGCGGTGGGCCTCGTTTCGAGGTCGTATGTAAAAGTCAACCTATTTGCAAAATTAAATAATAATAAAAAAAATATCTAAATTCCCTCCTTTATCATCTTCCTGCCCCCCCCCCCCCCCGACTTCGTTTAACATAAACAGGAAAAAAAAAAAAAAGAAACCCTAAAACTACCGATCGACGACCGCCTCCCAGTTCGAGCCCGAAGCCACCGCCCTCCTCCTCCTTCAATTCGCCAGCCCCCCCCCCTCGAGCGAACGCCGCCGACGAAGCCCCCCCCCCCTCGTTCGCGACACTGAAGCCGCCGCACCTCCCTGAACCGCCGACCGCCACCAGAAAACCCCCTCCCCCCCTTCGCAGCTACATCGGTGAGCATTTCCTATTTTTAGTTATTTAATTTATTTTCTTTTTTATTTATTCTGTAAAACTGTTTTATGTTTAAAGTAAAAACTGTTTTATGTTTTTAAAGTTAAAAACTGATTTTTAAAAGTTTAAAACTGGAATTTTTAAAAGATTAAACCTGAAATTTTTATAAGATTAAAACTGAAATTTTTAAAAGCATAAAACTGGTTTTTTTTTAAAAGAAAGTAAAAACAGATTTTTATAAAAGAATTTTTAAACTGGTTTTTTTTAAAAAAAGAAAGTAAAAACAGATTTTTATAAAGGAATTTTTAAACTGATTTTTGTAAAGGATTTTTAAACTGATTTCTTTTAAAGAATTTTAAAACCTGATTTTTAAAAAAGGAAATAAAAACTGAACTTTAAAAAGAAAAAATCATATTTTTATATATTGAAAGTCGAAGTAGAAATCAGATTTTTATATATTGAATAACATCGTAAAAATTCGATTTTTACATATGTAGAGGATACGGGCGAAAGCGACAAAAGGCGAAGATTTCTATAAAGGAAGTATCGTGCAGTTGGATAGCTATTGGTGAGATTTCTGATTTAAAAATATTATATATGTGTGAAATGAAAGTGAATAGCTATATATAAATTGCTATATATTTATATATATATATATATATATATATATACGCCCCTCGTCCACAAACCATGGACGATATTTATTGGTTGAAATTGTTGTGAAAATTTGATTGATAGCGAATGATTGTTTGGGATTGTTTGTGATTGATATTGGTTGATGGTGGTTGAAAAATACCCATTTGTGGTTGTGAAATATTTGGTTGAAACCACTTAGGATTAGTTTGTGGAAATGAAATAAATATATACATGCCGCCTGCGTGCGAACTAGATGCATGAACCCCATTGTCAAAAACCGCGAGGTTTTAAGGTAGAGCGAGGAGCCGTACTAGGGACGGTGCCGGTTTAACTACCCTGCCGTTATGCTGCCGAAATTTTGAATAATATTTGTGTGTTTGAATTATTTTCATATGCTTAAACTATATTTATTCATTGTATAGAAAACATTCATGTGTTGAATTGATATTCATTCGTTGTTTAGAAATTCATGTGTTGAATGGTATTCATATTTAGAAATAAATCGTTCGATAATAAAAATCACATTTTTATCTATATATAAAAACTATTGAAAACATTCATGTGTTGAATTGATATTCATTCGTTGTTTAGAAATTCATGTGTTGAATGGTATTCATATTTTGAAATAAATTGTTTGATAATAAAAATCACCTTTCATCGACTATATGAACTATATATAAAATAGTGTTATGAAATGAATTGTTTTACAATAAAAATCACATTTTTATTGTATGCATAAATCGTTGAAATGTGAAGTGTTAAAAATAGCCACTTGTTCAAACTAAACATATATGAGTTGAAATATTCATTAATTAGCTAATGAAATGATTTGCACCTATGTATGTAACATTAGAATAAATGGTGTCTTTAAACCAAACAGAAATCAAATATGAAGTTGAATAGAAAAGGATAAATGATAAGAACTGTATATATATGTATATGCATATTCATTAAACAGGTGATAGCAAAGGGGCTAAAGAAGAGGAATAAAATTTTGTGCCCGACAAATAGGTACACATTTACTGATTTGTTTGGGTGATGATTTTGAGCCTGTTGGCTAGCCGCTTGGCTTCTTCTTTTTCTTTTTGAGATTAGAAGGACCGGGAACGCTATTTGCGATTTCCCGATGCTCCCGGTGCAGGGGAGGTTATGGCGAAATTTTTCCAAAATTTAAGGTGTTAGAAAAATATTTGAAGTGAAAACGATATTGAAATTGTTGAATGAACTATATTTATATAAATATAAATAAAATTAAAACGAAACGAAGCCGTGCAGTTCGTATTTTGAAACCGTGATTTCAAACGACTAGTGCGGGAAATCCGACCATTGGATTTTCCCGAAACCTCAACCGTCGGGTTCGCCTTGGAATAATCTTTCCAACGGCACCAACTTTGTAGAAATCCAACGGTTGGATTATCTGGAATGTTTAATTCAAATCTGAAGAAAAACAGCGCCAGAAACGATTATATTTATTTATATATATAAATATAATTATATTTAATCGAATAACGACGCTGCAGTTCGTATTTTGAAATCGAAACTTCAAACGATTGTACCGGGAGATCCGACCGTCGGATTTTCCCGAAACTGGAACCGTTGGATTCGTTTTGAAAAGACCTTTCTAATGATGTAAATTTTGTGAAGATCCAACGGTTAGATTTTCAGATATGTGTAAACCAAATCTGAAGAAAAACAGCGCCACAGCCACTTTATGGCCCGAAACGTCGTTTTGAATATAATGGCTATTTTAAAATAAATAAAAATAGCGATAAATAGTTATAAAATATCATAAGCGATATGGAATGGAAATAAACTGAATTTGCTTGATTTATGTGATGTTTGATGGTTGAATGTGTTTGGTGTGAAAACTATATTAAAGAACACAATTGGTGTTGTCGAATAATTTAACCATTGAAATAAATCGATTTGAAATTCTAAATATACGTGAATTATTTGGAAAGGCCGAGTTAATTCTCATTTCGAATAATCGACCGACGATTGAAATTCGATGATGAAGACGATGGTCGAAGACCGGAGATCTTCACCTCGTTTGGATGGTAGCCGAGGTCCTGATTAGGAGGCATCCCGAAATATGGATAATGAGTGGTGATCGTTCAGACGTGAGTGGTGATCGAAGGGTTTGCGAGGTATTTAGTGCCTCCGGTTTCGTTCAGGCCCAGAACGGACTTGTAAATGGACTGTGTGTCTGACATTGGAATTTATTCTGTGTTGATTGATTTCTGTTAAATATACATCTGTTTGGCGGCGGAGAATTTATTCTTTTGCTTAACGCCCTTCTCTGAGACGCACGAGCTCAGAGGTTGTATATCGATGGACATCAGTCGCATGGCATGAATTGCCTGTGTGGCATGCTAAGATGCAGTGATCAGGGCTTCTGTTGAAAAGCAAAGTCTTGTGGTGATGATCAAAGCACCGCCTGTGTGGCGTAGCTTTGTGTATAACGTGAATTTGCGAACCTCACACCCCGGTATGAACCTAAAACGGGAGAAGGACCTCAGGGAGGGCATGCGTTTCTTTCTAGCTAGGGTGGTGTCAGTGACCTACCAGCCCTGACATTTATATACTTTTCACCTATGTGGTTGTTGCTATTGCGAGGCGCCTCGGTTTGATCGGACGATCCGGGTCCGATGGAGTCACTCGTTGGCTCGTTGACGCCCCAAAGGGCGGGGAAACGCAGTGTTCAGGAATTTTAATCCACATCGGTGGACCGACCCTGACGATTCTAGGGTCACTCGAGCTCTGATCCTGAGACACGGGCTAGAGCGTCTCGAATTCGGTAAGGACTATCTTTTGCCTTGGTTCATGACGGAAATCCAATTTCCAAATACGTGATCGTGCGGTTTCGATTGTATATATACATTTGGCGACATAGTGGCATGGGACGCTCATGTCGTCTATGATTGATAGTTATGATTTGAAATTGTTTTCAAAACATATAAACACTAGCAATAATATCAAATGCCTTTGTTTTATTCGTATCAAACATATTTTGGCCATTATAAGGTAAAACTCTATCCTCCGGTTTGCGTTGCATTGTGTGATGGGAACTGAGTCTTATAATGGCTTCATTTTTATAAAAAGCATAGCGATGTTTAAAAGAAAGATTTGTTTTAAAGCACTGGCAATCCAATGGAGTAAACCCGTTCCACGAAAGTGGCGTGGTCCTGTGATTAGCCAATTATATATGTGTTGAGTGGATTTCTCATACCAGTCCCATGACTGACTCGTAGTTTGTTTCACTCTCAAACTCGGGTGCCCCTTTTTCTACACGGGCAGCCTTGTATTCAGGTTTAGCTGGTTCTTTCTGGATAGCTGGAGCTGAAGATGGATTCTATCATTTATTTCTTTTTATGCTGTTCAGCTCCTATTGTACACATTTTGTTTATTTCCGCTGTAGACATTTATGTATAGCTGAACTGTATTTGTACTAAGTAAGATCCTGTATACTGTGTGACTCTGATGATTACTTTTATCCAGTATATTTTGTTGTTCATTCTGGTGTATTTATTTAATTCTGTTCTGCTATTATATGTTTCTGTGTTATATTCCAAAGATAACCTTGTTTCCGTGAGAACGGGAAATCGGGTCGTCTCAACGTGGTATCAGAGCTTTGGTTAAGCTTAGTCCTGGAATATAACATTTGAACGAACTCGTCAGAAATAGAACCAGTAGTGTTCTAGGACGGGTAACTATATACAGATAGGATCAGCAATATCCTAGTATGAGTAGCAGAATGAAATTACACCTCGATAGACACATTTACATTCAAGTATTTGTCTCTATATTTTGAAATATCTTTTCTGTTGACCTGACACTTGATCTGCTATTTGCAGAAGAACTAGAAAATGAGTGCCAGAAACAGAAGAAATAATATTGACCCGGATATAGAAGCTCTATTCATGAAATATAGAAATTTGGGTGGAAAGCCGTTCTCGGGCGAAGAATCTATTATGAGAACACAAGCTTGGATTCGTTCGGCTGAGAAAATCTTCGAAGCCTTAAAACTGAGGGATGACCAGAAAAGATTACTGGCCTCCTGGGCGCTCGAAGACGAAGCTTTGTTTTGGTGGGATTCAGTTATTAAAGATAATCCAGAAGGTGATATCACCTGGGATAGATTCAAAGTTATTTTCTTGGAAAGATTTACTCCTCCCGAAGCGACTGAGCGCCTATGTGATGAATTTTCTTATTTGATACAAGGTGATATGACCATTCCCGAATATCATAAGAAATTCAATGAACTTTCTCACTTTGCCCCTCATCTAATTCAAAATCCGAAGAAGAAAAATATGAGATTTATTCACGGACTTCAAAGGAAATACCAGAATAAAGTATTGGGGCATGTGAAGCTTCCTTTTTCAGAAATGATTTATATGGCTTATCAATATGAAGATCTAGATAAGAAAGGTATGTTACAGTACGAAGAGGAAGTCAGCTCTAGTAATAGAATTGAGTCTGAAACTGATCGTCCTGAGGCCAGTACAATGTCTGAAGTCAGTAAGGAGCCAGAAGTAAATCGAAAAAGGGACAGATCCGAAAAAGAACCAGCAACGACTACCATATGCAGTAACTGTAAGAAGCCAGGGCATTTGTCGATTAACTGCGGACCCTTAAAGAAGCGATTAAGAGGCGAATTTCAATCCAAGAAGGGATTTCAAGAGAATAGAAAGTGCAGTCAATGCCATGAGGTCGGTCATCTTTCTAAGGCCTGCCCGTTATTTAGAAAACCTGAAGCAGTGCATGTGAACGAAGTGGCAGAAGTACCTGCATCCTCGTCTTCTCAGGAAAGGCCAGATGTTTTAGAAGGCACGCTAACTGTCAAAGATATTCCAGTTAAAGTACTGTTTGACACTGGCGCGTCGCGAAGCTTCATTGCAAAAGATGCAGCTAAGAAACTAGATTTGAATTTGAAAAAGCTCAAAGAACCAATGACTGTACAGAATCCGGTTGGGGGTTCAGTTGATCTCAGTTGGGTTTGTGGAGTGCCGGTTTCTTTCTCTCGTTATCGGTTTCCTACCATTGCAGCCGTTATGAATTTTAAAGAGTTTGATCTTATCTTAGGGTTAGATTGGTTGACCAAATATGAAGCTGAAGTTAAATGCGCCGACAGAGTCGTAAAGGCGAAGATTAAATCAGGTGATTATATAACCATTCCCTGTGAAGGTCAGAATGCTAATAGAAAAGACTTCTGGGCAGCTTTGAATGTTTCTCCAGCCCAAATAGAAAATATCCCTGAAGTCACGGAGAATATTCCTGACTTCATCAAAGACATTCCTGTCGTCAAGAATTATGCGGATGTATTTGAGGAAATCGTTCGCTTACCTCCGCAAAGAGAAATAGATTTCAAAATTGCTTTAATTCCCAATGCAAGGCCGGTAGTACACGCTATTCGAAGAATGTCCTTGAAAGAGAAGGAGGAATTAGACAATCAAACACGACAGCTAGTATGGAAAGGTCTGATCAGGCCTAGTTTCTCTGATTGGGGTGCAGCAGTGGTATTTGTCCCAAAATCTGATGGTACTCTACGTCTATGTGTGGATTATCGTGATTTGAACAAACAGACGATAAAGAACAAGTATCCATTGCCGCGGATTGATGATTTGTTAGATCGATTAAATGGAGCACAAGTATTCTCACGAATGGACCTAGCTACAGGATTCCATCAACTTCGAATTGCCGAAGAGTGTGTTCCAATGACAGCGTTCAGAGGCCCCGACTTATTCTACGAGTGGTTAGTAATGCCGTTCGGATTATGTAACGCTCCAGCTTATTTCGTCGATCTAATGAACAGAGTATTCAGAGGAGTATTGAACAAATTTGTTCTGGTTTTTATTGATGATATTCTAATCTTCTCTAAATCAAAGGCCGAACATGAAAAGCATCTGGAACAAGTGTTAGAAATTCTCAGACGGAATGTATTAAAAGCCAAGTTTTCCAAGTGTATCTTCTGGCAAGATGAAGTGAAATTTCTGGGCCATGTCGTATCGAAAGATGGAATCGCTGTGGATCCAAGTAAAATCACGGCTATTCAAAATTGGAAACAGCCCAGTACTCCCACTGAAGTCCGCAGTTTTCTCGGATTGGCTAGCTATTACCGAAAGTTCGTTAAAGACTTTTCGAAGATATCTGGTCACTTAACGAAGCTTACAAAGAAGCATTCTAAATTCAAATGGACTCAAGAGAGTGAGGAGGCTTTCGAAGAGCTGAAGTTGAGATTAACGACAGCTCCAGTGTTAACCATCATCGATGGCAACCAAGATTTAAAAGTCTGGACTGATGCTTCTAGAGAAGGCCTTGGTGCAGTGTTGATGCAAAGGGGCCAAGTGATTGCTTATGCTAGCCGTCAACTGAAACCGCACGAGAAAAACTATGTAACTCATGATCTTGAGTTATTGGCTATCATATTCTCTTTGAAAATCTGGAGACACTATCTTCTGGGCGAGAGATTTGAACTGTTTACAGATCACCAGTCGTTAAAGTATCTGTTCACTCAGTAGGACTTAAATTTGAGGCAGCAGCGTTGGCTGGAGTTTCTTGCAGCATATGACTTTGAAATTATATACACTCCAGGGAAAGCCAATGTCGTGGCCGATGCGTTAAGCCGAAAGAATGAAATGATCGCCAGTTTCATCATTGCGACTTCGTTGATTGATAAGATATCGGCTCTCCAAGAAGATGACCAATTTATCAAGGGAATAAGTCAGCGAATTCGTGAAGGCAATGCTTCGGATTTCCAGCTTGACAGCGAAGGGATTCTGAGGTTAGAAGGGCGAATTTGCGTTCCAGATATTCCTGAACTCAGAAGAGAGGTGCTTGATGAATGCCACAAATCTAAGCTCAGTATCCACCCGGGTGTGAATAAAATGTATAACGAAATCAAACGCACATTTTGGTGGAAGTCGTTAAAAAGAGACATCTCAATATATGTTAGTCGATGCCCTACTTGCCAGCTAGTCAAAAGCGACCAACAGAAATTGGCTGGATTATTACAACCACTAGAAGTTCCTGGCTGGAAGTGGGAACATATTTCTATGGATTTCAATGATGGTCTGCCTAGAACCAGAAAAGGGAATGACAGTATTTGGGTGATCGTAGATCGTTTCACGAAGACCGCCCATTTCATACCTGTCAGATCAAATAGAACCGCTCAGAGTCTGGCGCAGATATACTTCAGGGAAATAGTTAGACTACATGAAGTGCCGCTCAGCATAGTAAGTGATAGAGATACGATATTCACTAGTAAATTCTGGGAGGCATTTCAAGTCGAACTGGGAACGAAGTTAAACATGAGCACCGCTTATCATCCTCAGACAGACGGTCAGACTGAGAGGGTGAATCGCATTTTAGAAGATCTATTGCGGGCTTGTATTATAGATTTCGGTGGATCATGGGAAGACCATCTGCATTTGGCTGAATTCTCTTATAACAACAGTTACCAGGCGAGCCTGACAATGTCGCCATTCGAAGCATTATATGGTAGACCGTGCCGATCTCCTGCTTGTTGGGTCGAGCCTGGAAATAGACTTGTGTTGGGTCCCGATATGATTCGAGAAGCTGCCGACAAAGTCGATTTTATTAAGAAGCGATTAGTCGTCGCTCAAAGCCGACAAAAGAGCTACGCCGATAAAAGAAGAAGAGATATATCCTTTGAAGTTGGCGACTATGTATATTTGAAAGTATCGCCGATGAGAGGAGTTATCCGGTTCGGTAAAACTGGAAAGTTGGCACCCAAATTCATTGGTCCATTTCCTATTCTGGAACGGATTGGGACTCTCGCATATAAAGTTAAATTGCCAGATTGGTTGCCTGGGGTGCATGATGTATTTCATATATCTCAACTTCGAAAGCACGTTCATGATCCAGACTTGGTCGTGGAAGAAGCAGCTCAACAGGACATTGAAATTACTCCAGAATTAGCCGTGAGGCGAGAGCCGCTAAAGATCATCGGCAAAGAAACCAAAGAGCTGAGGAACAAGAAGGTTCACTTAGTCAAAGTGCAATGGAGTGGAGATCCGCGAGATTGTACTTGGGAAACTGAGGAGAGCATTCAGAAAGCTTATCCTAGATGCCGAGTAGATATCACTGATTGACTCTGGTGCAAGGTACATTTACCCTACTTTGCATTACCATTTAATTCTCTATTCTGTTGCTATTTTCTTCCCATGAATGTGCACTATTTATTCTAAACTCTGAAGGTTAGAAACAAATTGGTTGTTGTATTGTGTGATTGTACATTTATCAAACCACTTTCGACTTTATTCCTTTTCGGGGACGAAAAGTTTTAAGTGGGGGAGATTGTAACGACCCAGAAAATCTGAACCAATTTAAAATTTTTAAATTGGCTAAAATAATGGATTTTAAATATTTAAAATAAATATTTTAAATAATGGCGATGAAAACTGAGTTCGAATCGACAATGGGAAACGAATATAATTAATTATAATTATATATAGAATTGAAAATGGCGCGGTAGTTCGATAATTCGATTTCAAACTTCCATTGAATATACCGGGTGCAAAACAATCCGGATTTTAGTGAAACCAAAAACATTTGGATCTAAATGATAATATCTTTCTAACGAATCCGACCAATCGAAATTTGATAGCGGGAATCAAAAGATATGTCCAGTTGAAAATTCTGAATAGTCGCTATGGAATTCAGGCCCTTAAAAATGGACATTTTGCAAACGACCTTGGATTTCGATGAAACCACTTTTGTTAGATCCGCAGTGTCAAGTTATTGCTAGGTTTTAAATTTCCTAATTTTTCGAATCAATATGTGAGCGTGGCAAAAGAAAACGCGTTTGACCAGTTTCCTTTGATTTTAATCGACTGGAAATTGGCCATTTTTCAAACGGTCTCAGAATTCGACGAAACTAGTTTTGTTAGGACCGTATCGTCAATACGAAGCTAGAAAAAAAATTCTGGAATTTTTCTAGTTAGTATGTGACCCCGGTAATTTGAAATGTGCGTTTAAAATTCAATATAATGACTTAAATGAAAATTCAAAAGGAAACTGATTGTAACGATCAAATCAGCTTGCGATACATATCCCATTGTGTTCAGAATGGGGGTAAAACGCTATGGGCGACAGGCGGTGGGCCTCGTTTCGAGGTCGTATGTAAAAGTCAACCTATTTGCAAAATTAAATAATTAAATAATAATAAAAAAAATATCTAAATTTCCTCCTTTATCATCTTCCTGCCCCCCCCCCCCCCCCCCCGACTTCATTTAACATAAACAGGAGAAAAAAAAAAAGAAACCCTAAAACTACCGATCGACGACCGCCTCCCAGTTCGAGCCCGAAGCCACCGCCCTCCTCCTCCTTCAATTCGCCAGCCCCCCCCCCCTCGAGCGAACGCCGCCGACGAAGCCCCCCCCCCCCTCGTTCGCGACACTGAAGCCGCCGCACCTCCCTGAACCGCCGACCGCCACCAGAAAACCCCCCCCCCCTTCGCAGCTACATCGGTGAGCATTTCCTATTTTTAGTTATTTAATTTATTTTCTTTTTTATTTATTCTGTAAAACTGTTTTATGTTTAAAGTAAAAACTGTTTTATGTTTTTAAAGTTAAAAACTGATTTTTAAAAGTTTAAAACTGGAATTTTTAAAAGATTAAACCTGAAATTTTTAAAAGATTAAAACTGAAATTTTTAAAAGCATAAAACTGGTTTTTTTTAAAAAGAAAGTAAAAACAGATTTTTATAAAAGAATTTTTAAACTGGTTTTTTTTTTAAAAAAGAAAGTAAAAACAGATTTTTATAAAGGAATTTTTAAACTGATTTTTGTAAAGGATTTTTAAACTGATTTCTTTTAAAGAATTTTAAAACCTGATTTTTAAAAAAGGAAATAAAAACTGAACTTTAAAAAGAAAAAAAATCATATTTTTATATATTGAAAGTCGAAGTAGAAATCAGATTTTTATATATTGAATAACATCGTAAAAATTCGATTTTTACATATGTAGAGGATACGGGCGAAAGCGACAAAAGGCGAAGATTTCTATAAAGGAAGTATCGTGCAGTTGGATAGCTATTGGTGAGATTTCTGATTTAAAAATATTATATATGTGTGAAATGAAAGTGAATAGCTATATATAAATTGCTATATATATATATATATATATATACGCCCCTCGTCCACAAACCATGGACGATATTTATTGGTTGAAATTGTTGTGAAAATTTGATTGATAGCGAATGATTGTTTGAGATTGTTTGTGATTGATATTGGTTGATGGTGGTTGAAAAATACCCATTTGTGGTTGTGAAATATTTGGTTGAAACCACTTAGGATTAGTTTGTGGAAATGAAATAAATATATACATGCCGCCTGCGTGCGAACTAGATGCATGAACCCCATTGTCAAAAACCGCGAGGTTTTAAGGTAGAGCGAGGAGCCGTACTAGGGACGGTGCCGGTTTAACTACCCTGCCGTTATGCTGCCGAAATTTTGAATAATATTTGTGTGTTTGAATTATTTTCATATGCTTAAACTATATTTATTCATTGTATAGAAAACATTCATGTGTTGAATTGATATTCATTCGTTGTTTAGAAATTCATGTGTTGAATGGTATTTATATTTAGAAATAAATCGTTCGATAATAAAAATCACATTTTTATCTATATATAAAAACTATTGAAAACATTCATGTGTTGAATTGATATTCATTCGTTGTTTAGAAATTCATGTGTTGAATGGTATTCATATTTTGAAATAAATTGTTTGATAATAAAAATCACCTTTTATCGACTATATGAACTATATATAAAATAGTGTTATGAAATGAATTGTTTTACAATAAAAATCACATTTTTATTGTATGCATAAATCGTTGAAATGTGAAGTGTTAAAAATAGCCACTTGTTCAAACTAAACATATATGAGTTGAAATATTCATTAATTAGCTAATGAAATGATTTGCACCTATGTATGTAACATTAGAATAAATGGTGTCTTTAAACCAAACAGAAATCAAATATGAAGTTGAATAGAAAAGGATAAATGATAAGAACTGTATATATATGTATATGCATATTCATTGAACAGGTGATAGCAAAGGGGCTAGAGAAGAGGAATAAAATTTTGTGCCCGACAAATAGGTACACATTTACTGATTTGTTTGGGTGATGATTTTGAGCCTGTTGGCTAGCCGCTTGGCTTCTTCTTTTTCTTTTTGAGATTAGAAGGACCGGGAACGCTATTTGCGATTTCCCGATGCTCCCGGTGCAGGGGAGGTTATGGCGAAATTTTTCCAAAATTTAAGGTGTTAGAAAAATATTTGAAGTGAAAACGATATTGAAATTGTTGAATGAACTATATTTATATAAATATAAATAAAATTAAAACGAAACGAAGCCGTGCAGTTCGTATTTTGAAACCGTGATTTCAAACGACTAGTGCGGGAAATCCGACCATTGGATTTTCCCGAAACCTCAACCGTCGGGTTCGCCTTGGAATAATCTTTCCAACGGCACCAACTTTGTAGAAATCCAACGGTTAGATTGTCTGGAATGTTTAATTCAAATCTGAAGAAAAACAGCGCCAGAAACGATTATATTTATTTATATATATATATATAATTATATTTAATCGAATAACGACGCTGCAGTTCGTATTTTGAAATCGAAACTTCAAACGATTGTACCGGGAGATCCGACCGTCGGATTTTCCCGAAACTGGAACCGTTGGATTCGTTTTGAAAAGACCTTTCTAATGATGTAAATTTTGTGAAGATCCAACGGTTAGATTTTCAGATATGTGTAAATCAAATCTGAAGAAAAACAGCGCCACGGCCACTTTATGGCCCGAAACGTCGTTTTGAATATAATGGCTATTTTAAAATAAATAAAAATAGCGATAAATAGTTATAAAATATCATAAGCGATATGGAATGGAAATAAACTGAATTTGCTTGATTTATGTGATGTTTGATGGTTGAATGTGTTTGGTGTGAAAACTATATTAAAGAACACAATTGGTGTTGTCGAATAATTTAACCATTGAAATAAATCGATTTGAAATTCTAAATATACGTGAATTATTTGGAAAGGCCGAGTTAATTCTCATTTCGAATAATCGACCGACGATTGAAATTCGATGATGAAGACGATGGTCGAAGACCGGAGATCTTCACCTCGTTTGGATGGTAGCCGAGGTCCTGATTGGGAGGCATCCCGAAATATGGATAATGAGTGGTGATCGTTCAGACGTGAGTGGTGATCGAAGGGTTTGCGAGGTATTTAGTGCCTCCGGTTTCGTTCAGGCCCAGAACGGACTTGTAAATGGACTGTGTGTCTGACATTGGAATTTATTCTGTGTTGATTGATTTCTGTTAAATATACATCTGTTTGGCGGCGGAGAATTTATTCTTTTGCTTAACGCCCTTCTCTGAGACGCACGAGCTCAGAGGTTGTATATCGATGGACATCAGTCGCATGGCATGAATTGCCTGTGTGGCATGCTAAGATGCAGTGATCAGGGCTTCTGTTGAAAAGCAAAGTCTTGTGGTGATGATCAAAGCACCGCCTGTGTGGCGTAGCTTTGTGTATAACGTGAATTCGCGAGCCTCACACCCCGGTATGAACCTAAAACGGGAGAAGGACCTCAGGGAGGGCATGCGTTTCTTTCTAGCTAGGGTGGTGTCAGTGACCTACCAGCCCTGACATTTATATACTTTTCACCTATGTGGTTGTTGCTGTTGCGAGGCGCCTCGGTTTGATCGGACGATCCGGGTCCGATGGAGTCACTCGTTGGCTCGTTGACGCCCCAAAGGGCGGGGAAACGCAGTGTTCAGGAATTTTAATCCACATCGGTGGACCGGCCCTGACGATTCTAGGGTCACTCGAGCTCTGATCCTGAGACACGGGCTAGAGCGTCTCGAATTCGGTAAGGACTATCTTTTGCCTTGGTTCATGACGGAAATCCAATTTCCAAATACGTGATCGTGCGGTTTCGATTGTATATATACATTTGGCGACATAGTGGCATGGGACGCTCATGTCGTCTATGATTGATAGTTATGATTTGAAATTGTTTTCAAAACATATAAACACTAGCAATAATATCAAATGCCTTTGTTTTATTCGTATCAAACATATTTTGGCCATTATAAGGTAAAACTCTATCCTCCGGTTTGCGTTGCATTGTGTGATGGGAACTGAGTCTTATAATGGCTTCATTTTTATAAAAAGCATAGCGATGTTTAAAAGAAAGATTTGTTTTAAAGCACTGGCAATCCAATGGAGTAAACCCGTTCCACGAAAGTGGCGTGGTCCTGTGATTAGCCAATTATATATGTGTTGAGTGGATTTCTCATACCAGTCCCATGACTGACTCGTAGTTTGTTTCACTCTCAAACTCGGGTGCCCCTTTTTCTACACGGGCAGCCTTGTATTCAGGTTTAGCTGGTTCTTTCTGGATAGCTGGAGCTGAAGATGGATTCTATCATTTATTTCTTTTTATGCTGTTCAGCTCCTATTGTACACATTTTGTTTATTTCCGCTGTAGACATTTATGTATAGCTGAACTGTATTTGTACTAAGTAAGATCCTGTATACTGTGTGACTCTGATGATTACTTTTATCCAGTATATTTTGTTGTTCATTCTGGTGTATTTATTTAATTCTGTTCTGCTATTATATGTTTCTGTGTTATATTCCAAAGATAACCTTGTTTCCGTGAGAACGGGAAATCGGGTCGTCTCAAACATCTAGCGACTCGTGGTGTATGGTGCTCCACGGCTCGTGGTACATGGGCTCGATTCGATCGGATCGTGGGGAAGGACTCACGATCGGGTCGGTTCGGGTAGGGGCGATCCGGTCCGAGTCAAATTCCTGCAACTCTTCCTGCGGCTGTTTTACGCCATATGACGGCGTTTTCAACTATTCTAACTGTTCTAATCAATCACAAAGCATACCATACAGTCATAGCATTATATAAAATCGACCACAAACACCAAAACAACAATTTGATATGTCAAAATGGATCAAATCTACCCAAAACCCATATTTTCCCCTTAAGCATGTTTAAGCAAATCTAATGATAAGATTAGCAAAACTTAACCAAATTAACCCAAACTTCCAACAGAGGTCTAAAACGGTGTTTAAGAATTTCTAAACATTTTTCCAGAATTTAATTATGTTTAAATTCGCTAATTAACACTAATTACCCTTAATTAACCATAATTAGTGTAAAAATAAGGCTAATCACTCACCTTTGCCACAATTAAAACTTTCAGAACTGAAACTCCTCTGATTTGGGCGAATACCAATGTCTAACAGCAGCTCTAACTCTGAAATGGTGCTATTTCTCCTTGATTTGATGTTGCTAAGCTTAATCCTCGATTAGAGAGCGATTTGGGATGAAATTAGAAGTTGGAGGCCATTGTTAGGATTTCTAAGAGGTAAATGGCGGCTAGAAAACTGAAATAGAATGAAAACCTAACTCATTTCAGCCTCCTCATAACCCTAACCCCGAAATGGGTTATGGGCCCATTCACTAATCACCTCATTTGGCCCGGTTAAACAGTTTTTCACCTTCTAAATCTTATTTCGTCCATATCTCTCAAACGGTAGTCCGTTTGGCTAATGTGACCACTCTACGGAAAGGTAAACCATCATCCGGATCTAATGGAAGTGGTTTCAGGTCAAAACTCCTTACCAATCAAAAGTTATGGCCAAAACAAGATCAGCTAGGGGTAAAACGGTCATTTAAAAATCGGCAAAAATCATGAACATGGGAAATGACCCCAATAGTCGTCCCCCAATGTCACACGACCATACGACTCCTTAAGAGAAAGAAATAAATATTCTACGATCCTCCGATGCGTAAAATGCGGGTCATTACACAATCCACTTGGCTTCTTCTGTTTAGCGTTCACCAACTGACAATTCATACACTTGGAAATGAACTTTACAACATCCCTTTTCATACCTTCCCAATAGTAGACTCGCTTCGTGTCTTGATACATCTTATTACCACCGGGGTGAAACGTCAACTTCGAGTAATGACATTCCCTCAGAACCTCATCTCTCGATCCGTAGATATCAGGAACAACTAGTCGTTCTTGCTTTCGAAACCAACCTTCTCAATCGACCTCGAATTCTTTATCCTCTGGTTCCAACTTCTGGATAATCTCGACAAGCTTTACATCACGCTTTTGGCCCCCAATAATCCTTTCAATGAGAGTAGGTCTTATCGATAAGCTTGCCAACATTTCAGGTTCCAACTCACATCGTGTCCTAAAATCAAATCCTGCCAAATACTCAGGGCTCTTCCATTTCAAAAATATCTCTCCCAAACCTGCGTGTCTTCGACTCAATGCATCGGCCACCGCGTTACCTTTTCCAGGAGTATAGGCTATACCAAAATCATACGATGTCAGAACTCTAACCACTGTAGCTGCCGAGGATATAAATCCTTTTGGGAGAAAAGATACTTCAACGTCTTATAATTCATAAACAACTCAAATCGAACTCCCAACAGGTAATGTCTCCACATCTTCAGAGAGAATACTATCGCTGCCAACTCCAAGAATACTTCTCATATCCATCGCAATCTTAGTTCTGTCTCAGTCCTGGATTGCTGCCACCTTAGCGGGGTCAACCACTATTCCATTTCCAGAAAATACATGTCCTAAGAACCTCACTTCGCTCTTCCAGAAGTGACTCATCGAAAACTTAGCCTTTTGCTATGATTTCGCAAGATTTCCAAAACAACTCTCAAGTTCATCTTATGCTCTTCCTCGTTCCGAGAGTAAAACATGAATATCATCCACGAACACAAGCACGAACTTGTTCAACTGATCTCTGAAAACCCTATTCATAAGATCCATAAAATACGTTGGTGCGTTAGCCAACCCGACTGGCATCACCAACCGTTCAAAGAAACCGGATGCTGTCCTAAAAGCAGTCTTCGACACACTATCCTTTGCCACCCTCAACTGGTGGAATCATGTTGCCGAATCCATCTGAGAAAACACCTTAGCCTCGTGAAGCTGATTGAAAAGTCATCTATCCTCGACAGTGGATACTTGTTCTTTTTGGTCACGTTGTTCGGCTCACGATAGTCCACACACAATATCAAAGATCCATCAGCCTTTGTTGCAAACAAAACCGCTGCACACCATTCATATACACTTCTCTGAATGAATAATTTTCCCAAAAGGTCACATACTTGCACCTTCCACTCTCGTTGTTCCTTAGGAACCATCCGCCTAAAAGGCACGATGATAGGTTTAACACCTTCGAACAAATCTATTCTGAACTTAATCTCACGATGCGGCGGCAACCCTTTGACCTTGTCACAGACATCACTAAACTCACTTATGATCGACACTGATGACAAGTCCTCCCATGGAATCGCAAGCGAATATAAATAGCTCACGAAGACACCATCTTTGGGATTACACCGAATCAAAACCATTCACCCTTCCACATTCCCGACTGTCATCCCTAGCTTCTTGCAATCCACTTTTGTTGCATACCTCTTAAGGCAGTCCATACCCAAAATAATCCCAAACCCAGCGAAGTTCAAAACAAAGAAATCACACACTAAGGAGCAACCATGACACGATAACACTAGACCACAAAAAATAATACACAAACTGGACGAACCCCTAACTGGATTAGTCACAACAAAAGGTCTATCGCAAATCTCGGGTTCCATACCCAAGCGGCACACAAGCTCAGTACGAACTTCTCGTTCTTCTGGTAAGGAGTCTCAATGTACGAACGAGCATATTTGGACAAAGCTTCAAAATCAGAAACATAATCCAACACTGGCTGACCATTCTGTTTTAGCTCAATAAACTTCTTAAGTAGAACTGACTTCTGGGCGGTAGAGATAAACTTCATCTCAAACTTGACTCAGAACTGATCCTAAGTGATCTTATCTTCTAGGGTCTCTAAAATGACAGAGTTCGACCAATCCATAGCTCTTCCCTACAGCTATCTAGATGCAAGCTACCTCTTAGTTGCATCGTCAATACCCAAATCTCCAAAGATCCTAATGCAATTATCAAGCAACCCTTGGATCTCCTCAACCGACTCCATCCCCATGAACGGTTTTCCTCCCAAAGATGTGAAGTCTTTAAACAGCTTCGCGATATCCACAACCCTATGCACCTGAACCCCTACATCTACCGTGACTGCCTCTGGAGCGAAGGCCCTCCTCATGATTGCTGCCATCATGGCCTCGAATATATCCTGGTAGTATGGTATACCGCCATTTCCCCCTCCAGGAACAGTCCCCCTAGTAGTATGTCTTGAAGTTTGACAACACATTCTAAATTTGCAATATAAAATGATTAGCCCATGTATGACAAAAACTGCAAATGGAGGTCAAATGCTACTGTGTTATACACTAATATATAGTATTCATCCATCAAAAATCTACAAATACGTCACTTATACGTAGTAACGTCTGCGAACTTTGGATAAAATCGATATCCAGAGCTCTGATACCAAATGTGACGACCGACCATAACTCTTGCACTTAACAAGAGAAGAAATGCGCTGAAAGATGTATCAGGCAGCTATGGACGATATTCGAGATATGAAAAACAAGTGGAACATGTCGTATAAATCATAACGTAAGGATTAAATATAATAGAGAATATACAATAGGTAATAATAGTGAAGCATAATTGCACAGAAATTTAAACTTCCATATCATCAAGGAATATCCATAACTTTTTTGAACTACACCAATAATCTCTGTACAAAAGGCCTCACTACAACACTGAGAGAATACATCAGACAACAGAAATCATAATATGTATAGTAAGAAACTAGTACGTAATGCTCCTGCTTGTCTTCGTTTAGCCACATCATCCTCACCAAGATATCACCTGTCACCTACTACTTAGTCTGCCCATCCAAAACCGAATGAACAACCCAAGGTAATTAAAGGGAAACATAGAACCTTGAGTCAGACAATAGTCTTAGTGAGCAATAAAATAGCTAACTAACATCATCAATAAAGTTATTAGAATAGGTAGATAAACCAACTAACCTACCCACATCAACTGAGAATAACCCACACACATCCTCCCCACATCCGATAGTGATAGCCTTTACAACAAGCATTCGAAAACAACTATACATTCATGGAAATCAGAAGTGACTTGACAATAGAAATCATAGCAAGTAGTTATATCTCACGGAAACCATCCTTATCATGATTGACATTCCTCAAGAATAAGCCCCGAAGGCCTAAACCAACATCAGACAAGCACTCAAGAAATATCTCCTTCAACATCACACAATCTACCGAGATGGTACAAGCAAAACAACTAACATCCATGAATCTGGCTATCACCATCAATCCTGATTTGAAACCATCGTTAATCGTATGACCAACTAAACACCTTGCCATCAACTGTCAAGAGCTATGGTAAACCCCGGTTCTAGCAAAACTCCATACGCCATACAACAAAATGTAACTAGGCCAGTGGAGCTGCCTAGGGTACTCGACCATTCGACCATTCTTTTAGGCGTCCCTATTATACCCCTACTTTGAGTCTACTAGAACCTACGAGAACGATAATTCCTCGGCCTTCAGTATCTCTTTGAATCACCAAAGACCCAAGCAAGTTCGACCTGAAGCTAGCGTCTTCCAACGACCTAAGGCATCAACGAGCAAAACACCACGACCCGATGACCTTGCATCACTCCTTGCATATTCTATATAGGCCGAACCATGCTAAACGATCTGCTTTCCAACAACCTAAAGCTCATCCCCCTGTCTCCATTTCAGGACGAATGATCCATGTCCCAGAATTTCTGCCCGGTCCATGCTACAGGATTTCTGCCCGGTCCATGCTTCAGAATTTTTGCCCGGTCCATGCTCCAGAATTTTTGCCCGGTCCATGCTCCAGAATTTCTGCCCGGTCCATACTCTAGAATTTCTACCTTATCCATAAACTGCCTAGTCCATAAACTATCCATTTCTTGGGGAACAAGAAAAACGACCAGACTCAACATCTGACCAAAAATAGCTCTAATCTTGACCAAATCATCACCAAACTAACATCGATGCGACCAATTCATCCAATTCAACCATAAACACTTTATGAAATCATTAACAACATCAAAATGTCAATTATTCATCGATAATTATATAAAATTCACCAAAATCATGATACATGAATGAATAAACAAAACAATGGGTCTAACTTGCATAAACATATGAATTAACATAAGAATTATCGGTTTAAGTTGCTAGATTAGACCCTATGGTGATTCATATGAAAATACACTTGCCATGATGTAGATCTAGGTGGAGACAACTTAAAATGATGAAAATAAGATCAAACAACCCATATACTTGATTGAATTCGTGTGGGAGATGCTTATCACTCACCAATTCTTCGAATTAACTTGAAATCGCTAAATTCTTAATTTGGACAGTGAAGAATATGCTTCAAACCTCTTGATTTGGTGCAATCTCTCTTCACTTGATGTAGATCTAGCTTAAAACGATGTATGTCTTCGATTCTCTTGTATAGATCTAGAATTTTAATGGTGGAAAGGCGTTTTTGATTGAGCAAGGAGGATCATGAGCTCAACGAAAGGAGAGAATAAAGAAAGCAAACTATTCTCCATGCCTCTAACCCCCTATTTATAGCCTCCCACCAGCCCACTAATGGACATCCTCAAATCATCCTATCAATAGTTTACAAAACCTGAACTTAAATTATGAGATACTAAAACAACGATTCCTCCCAAACTACTGAACCGAATCTTTAATGTGACAACTTTACGGAATTGAAAACACCATTTCTTTTCCAATGAAACCAATCTCAACACATGATTCGATCCTGTCTAAAGTTATCCCCTGTATAAGACTGACAGGGGGAAAATGGTCACAAATAAAATTGGTAAAAATTATGGACCTGTCTCATACCCCCATAACCAATATATCAAAATATGAGAATGATCCAACCCTCAGAAAAATAAATAAAAATATTTTACGATCCATCAATACGTAAAATGCGGGTTATTACAGTATTTGCTTTCAAGTTGTAATGAATGGTGTTTTATTTATGTCAAAACAATCTTTAAATTACTATAAAAACACATTAGAATTAAATAAATTAAAATAATATAATAAGAATTAATTAAAAAATGAAAATTTTCCAAAAAACTACTAATGTATATCACATACATTTTTCACTATGTCGACATATAACTGCTAGATTTTCAAATTTTTTCAAATTTAAAATTTGAATAACTAACACATGTTTATTCAATTCTAACGAATTCCAGACTGAATAAATACCTATTTCTTCCAGAAAAAATTATTCTATCATTTCTCCTTCTTCTCTAATCGATTATTATCTAAAATATCAAATTATGGCAAATCTCATTCATAATTTGCATGAGAATCTTGAAGAAACTTTGAATTCATTCAAGAATATGTTATCCACAATTTTACGTAATCAACGTCCTCTCGAATTAAGTCAAATAAGATGGTATAACACCAAGAGAAGCACTTTGATGCCATCCGTTGGCTAATATCTTCTCTTTTCAAAGACGAAGACAACAATCTCGCTAAAGCACCACCCATAAAAAAGATGAAGATTGGATAGTCATCAAAAAGGATCTAATCTTTGGAGGAGACGGATGAGAGGAAGTTCCAAGAGACGTTTAATTTGAATTGTTTGGTATGATTTGTTTGATTGATTTGATTTGAATTTGTTTGAACTTGTGTGTAAATATTGCTTGGTTTGGATTGCTTGGATTTGAAACTTGTATATATGGATTGATACATTTGTAAATATTAACTATAATACTTGGATAGATTAATTAGTCATACTTTTAGAATAATATAGGCATGAATTTCGGGGGATTCATGTATAATAAGTACTTTAGTATTGAATCAAGTATTATAATCTTAGAATATATAGATAGATATAGGTTGTAGTTATTTATGGTATGGGTTTAGGGGGAGTATTTTTTGAATTTCTTTTTGTTGATGACAATGGGGGAGAAAATATAAAATAAGGATTATTTAGGCTTAATTTAAGGGGGAGTATGTAGGATAGGTATGAGTATGTAGGATTCATGGGGGAGTATTAGAAGGACCAGATCAAAAAGTATCAAAAGGTATCAACAGGTATGAATATTTTATAAATCAAGGTTGTCATCATAAAAAATGGGGAGATTGTTAGAGAATGGAGTTTTGATGACAATAACCTTATTTCAAATATCATTATTAATTGATTATAAAATATATACTAACATCTCTATCTAGAATATATATATATACATATATGCAGGATTTGTATACAGGACTTAAATACTGAAGACTGTACAGTTTTAGAATTCCAAGAGATTCAGGATTCAGAAGAAGACTCAAGACTCATGAGTTATCAAGTTATCAAGATATCAAGATTTCATGAGTTCAAGAAAAATATAGTAATAGAGTCTAGTTTATATGTAAGACTCCGAATAGCACTCCAGGATCAAATTCTGATTTTCAAATTTCAAATCTCAAATTCTGTTTTCAAAATTCAAATTCTAAATTCAAATTATTTTATCTTGTTTATGATTTCAAACAAACAAATTTAAAGTTTTAATAAATATATGTTTATATATAGTTATGAACCTTATAACTTTATAAATATGTTTATATAATATATTATTATGATTTCATATGATTTTACACTTTAGAATATTCATTTATATTACTGAGTTTTGATCCAAGAATTTACAGAATAATAAATATGATTAAACACTTGAAAAATAGCTTTAAAATAAATATACTATACATACGTCGACATACATAGATAGCTATGTCAACATACAACTGTCATTTTTTCAAGAAAGGCAATTAAAACTTTTATAACAACATCACAATTACATTGGTTCAACAATACCATGCGACATGAACTCACAAAAACCGAGCAGAGAAAAAATTATACAATAGAACTACGAAAATAAAAAAACTCTACTCACAAACTAACCAATCACGGAATGCCTAAAATTACAGCGAATTAATGTTGTTTTGAATTATAGCGAAATTGTCATTTTTTCAATTTTCAAAGGAAGTGTATGTTCACTATTTGTAACGTTTCTGAAACGTTGCTATTGAATCTCGCTATATAGCGTTTTGACTATGACAACTATACATAAGCATATATATTGTGTCAACTAACTATGTTTTGCTGGAAGATATTCGACAAGCAGATTCAAGAACACAAATGAAGATCATATATGTTGTAAGAGTCTGTTAGTCGTAGATTTATTTGTTAAAGTCTTCCTTGATGATTATACACACACATTTTATTTATATATATATATATATATATATTTTTTTTCACAATGAAATGGGCAAGGAATAAGTCTGTCTCGGAAAACATACGTCTAAAAATTTTCAACCAGACGTCTGTTTGCTGAAACAAATTTCAGATTCATACAATATTCAGACGTCTGGTACGAAAATTTCAGACGTCTGAATCTACTCCGAAATAAACTATTTCCTTGTTGTTTTATTTTTTAAATCAAAATAGACATCTGAAATTTCTATTCAGACATCTGATTACGAAGGGTTGCAACCTATTATGAAGAGTCACAATTTTCTAATTCATATCTCTTAATTAAATCTTGTCGTGATTAGTTATAACTCTTTGTCTATTATAAATAGAGGCTTGATTAAGTGATCCAATCACCGAATTTTATTCTAACTCTTTCTATATTACTAAAAGCTCTCTAAAATCTAAAAGCACACTGTTTACAAATACTTGAGATTTTAGTCTTCCATACTCTTTCACAAGCTTCACGTTTATCATCAAGGAAAGACTATAGGATGTACTACATATTGACATATCTGTGTTACCAAGAACACAAATAGTCATCAATTATTCTGTATTGAGAAAGTCCTCTTCAGTGGTTGAGGCAAGAAATCTCTTTCGGATGTTCGGGTAATTGTGAACTTGTTCCTCAGGGTAAATTGAGGGCGTTTGTGTTAGTAAAATACCAGAACGGAGTCTAAGACTGGACGTAGGACAGTGGTCCGAACGAGTATAAATCGGCTGTGTGATTTTACTTACAACTACTACTTTGTCGTATTATATTTATACTCCATACTACATGATCCTACTGCTGCTTAGTCACTTTCATTTGGTATCAGAGCAAGGCATCCGATAACCGTAACACCGTTATTTGATACTTTGATATTATGGAGAATAACCCAAGCACTACCTCAACTACATTTGCCGAAGGTCAATCTACTCAAAGACCACCATTGTTCACTGGACTACGTTATAATTATTGGGCAACAAGGATGAGAATATACATGTGGGCAAGTGGTTTTAGTGCATGGAATGCTACTCAAAAAGAATTTACTGCACCTACGACTGAATACTCCACATGGACAACTCAGAAAGATGAAGCAAATGCAAATGCTAAAGCAATGAATATGCTATATTGTGCTTTGGATAGGAATGAATTCAATCATATTAGCATATGTACTTCAGCATATCAGATATGGGAAACACTTAAAACCATCCATGAAGGCACAAGCAAAGTCAAGCAACCAAAAATTTCTATGCTCAAAAACCAGTTCTAGAACTTTAAAATGAGACAAAATGAAACCATCAATGAAATGTACTCAAGGTTTCAACACATTCTACATGAATTGATAGGACCGGGAGAAAAATACAGCGCCTTTGATATTGTATCAAAAACACTAAATTCTCTAACTGATGATTGGGAGAGAAAAGTACTAGCCATTGAAGAAGCAAATGATTTGTCAGCTATGAAACCTAAAGAAATCATTGGAAATCTCATGTCCTATGAAGTAAATCTTCAAGCAAAAAGAGAATTTTCTCAAGAGAAAAAGAATGCAACATTTCATGCCGATAAAGAAGAATCAGAAGATGAGGATTTGGAATTTACTACTAAAAACTTTAAGAAGTTTCTAAAATATAGGAAAGGAAATTTCAAGAAAAATACCTCGAGCAAACCTTCACCCTCAAGTTTAGAATGCTTTAATTGTCACAAGAAAGGTCACATGGTTAAGGATTGTCCAGAACTAAAAGAAAATCAGAAGAGTTACAACAACAAGAATAAGAAAGAAAAATTCAAAAAGAAGGCCTTTTCTGTAACATGGGACGACTCAGATTCAGATTCTTCAAACAGTGATAACGACAGCGAAAATGAACAAGCTAATGTATGCTTCATTGAGCAAGAATCAGAAGTAAGTGATCTATCTTACGATGATTTAATAGAAGTTAATACTGAATATTCAAACACTACAAAAGCCGTTAAGAATTTTTTTATAGAAACTCGTGAAAATCAGATAAGGCTGAGTTTGAAAGAGACATGCTAAAAGATGAAAAAATAATCTTAGAAGAAGAACTTGAAAAGGTTCAAGAGACTCTTTCAAATTCAGATAGTCAGCTTTCACTTTTGAGTCAAGAAATTGAAACTCAGATGGCAAAAAATGACGAAATTAGTTCTGAAAATACATTTTGAAAACCAAAATAAAAGAACTAGAGTTAGAAAATAAAAGTATTGAAACCAAGTTAGATAGTATTTATAAGAATGTATCTAACTTCAATAAGGGTTGAGAAGATTTATCAAGGATCATAGAAAATTCTCAACCATCTTCCAACAAAAATGGTTTAGGATTTAAGAAAGAGTCAAAAATTCCTCCAAAGAAAAATGCAAAACTAAAGAGGAAAATTGATTCAAAAATTAAGGATAAACCAAAATACATCAAAAAGATTAATAAAATTGAGATAGGGGTTCAAAAAAACAAACAATAGCTTGATTAGAAACAAACATATAAATTCATTTATGGAATCTGTTCATAATAATAAAAATTACTTATACAAAAGGGATACTAAACCCACTTGGGTTTAGCTTCCTAAGATCTAACTCTTAGTACCCTATCAAAAAGTGGATACCGATGTGCTTATTAATATTTTTTGCATGTCCCATTCATAAAGAGAAAATGGATTTTAGATAGTGGTTGCTCAAAACACATGACCGGAGACAAAGATATGCTTACCAATATTTCATACTTTGATGGTGGCTCTGTTACCTTCGGAGATAACTCAAAGTGCTTTATCATTGGCAAAGAAGATGTGTGCAACTATGGTATTCAAACTTACCTCCTATTACTAATGTTTCCTTAGTTAAAAACTTAAAACACAATTTACTTAGTATTAGTCAATTATGTGACAAAGGTTTTAAAATAACTTTTTCTAAAAATAAATGTAGTATTTTTGACAAAGATCAAAATCTTATTTTTGAAGGAAATATAGAAAGAAATATTTACGTTTTAAATATAAAAGTTAATAATAATAAAGAAATGTGTTTGATAGACAATAATAATGATTCCTGGTTATGGCACAAATGTTTTTGTCATATAAACTTTAAAACTATTCAGAAAATTTCGAAAAATGAATTAGTAAAAGGTTTAGCTAAGACAAATTTTAAAGTAAAAAATCTTTGTGAAGATTGTCAAATAGGAAAATTGACTAAATCATATTTTAAATCAAAGAAAGTTATCTCAACTATGCAACCATTAGAATTATTACATATGGATCTGTTTGGACCAACTCAGATTCAATCAATAAATCATAATCGATATGTATTCGCAATAGTTGATGACTTTTCGAGATATACATGGACTATTTTTATGAAAAATAAGAGCGATACTTTTGGAAATTTTAAAGATTTTGTCAAAAGAATACAAAATTCTAAAAATCTAAAAATTAAAAACATTCATAGTGATCACGGTGGTGAATTTGAAAATGAGTCATTTGAACATTTTTGTAAAAAAAAAGGAATAAATCATACTTTTTCCTTTCCTAGAACTCCACAACAAATTGGGGTTGTAGAAAGGAAGAATAGAACTTTACAAGAATGTGCTAGAACTTTACTAAATGGATATACTTTACCAAAACAATTTTGGGCAGAAGCTGTAGCAACTACGTGTTATGTATTAAATCTAATTTCAATATGACCTTTAACTAAAAATACTTTTTACGAACTTTTTAATGGAAGAAAACCGAATATCTATTATTTTAGAGGTTTTGGATCTAAATATTTTATTCTAAACACAAAAGATCAACTCAGAAAATTTGACCCTAAAGCTGATCATGGAATTTTTGTCGATTATTCAGAACGTAGTAAGGCTTACCGTATTTTCAATATACGAACTAATATTATAGAAGAATCTTTACACGTATCTTTCGATGAAAATTTTGACAAAAATATAAAAATCAAAGATGATGATGAAATTATGGAGAGCACAAGTCTTGAAAATACTGAAAATAATCCCATAGAACAAATTAGATCACCTCCCAGAATTTTAAGAGACCATCCTACACAAAACATTATTGGAAAAATAGATTCACATTTCAAACAAGGAGTCAACTAAATCAAATGGGTCATGTAGCATTTCTTTCAACTATTGAACCCAAAATTCCAAAAGAAGCCTTTACGGGTGATTATTGGATAATAGTTATGTAAGAGGAATTAAACCAATTCGAATGAAATAATGTCTGGGAATTAGTACCCCGACCAAATGATCAATCAGCTATTGGCACAAAATGGGTGTATAAAAATAAAGCTGATGAACTTGGAAATATTACAAGAAACAAAGCTAGATTAGTAGCACAAGGCTATAATCAAGAGGAAAGTATTGATTATGAAGAAACATTTGCACCTGTAGTAAGACTTGAAGCTATATGCATACTTTTAGTATACGCATGCTTTCACAACTTTAAACTTTATCAAATGGATGTTAAAAGCGCTTTCTTAAATGGATTTATTAAAGAAAATGTATATGTAGACAACCACCATTATTTATACATGAAAAATATTCGGATTATGTTTATAAACTTAAAAAGGCATTATATGGTTTAAAACAAGCACCACGTGCTTGGTATGAAGGACTCAAAAGTTACCAAATAAATTCAGGTTTTCGAATTGGAAAAGCAGATCAAACATTATTTATTAAAATTACGAATAAAGATATTCCAATTGTACAAATTTATGCATATGATATTATTTTTGGTTCAACTAATGAAGATCTATGTAACGAGTTTTCTGCTATTACGACAAAAGAATTTGAAATGTCCCACATGGAAGAATTATCGTATTTTCTCGGATTACAAATTAAACAAGTTTCAATATTTTTATTAATCAAGAAAAATATTGTAACAATCTAATTAAACGTTTTGGTTTAGACAACACTTCTGGAAAGCGAACTCCTATGAGTACTACAGCTCATCTTGACAGAGATGAGAAAAGAAAAAGTGTTTATCAAAAACTATATAGAAGTATGATCGATTCATTGCTTTATTTAACTACAAGTCGTCCTGACATAATAATGAGTGTATGTTTATGTGCAAGATTCAAAGCAGATACTAAAGAATCACACTTAAGAGAAGTAAAAAGGATTCTAATATATCTTAATAATACTAAGGACTTCGGTCTTTTTAATCCAAAAGGATGTCCATTCGAATTAGTATCTTACAGTGATGCTGATTTTGGTGGATCTCGGACGGATAGAAAACGTACAAGTGGTACGTGCCATTTTATTGGAAAATCACTTGTATCTTGGTTTAGTAAGAAACAGACTTGTGTATCACTCTCTACATGTGAAGTAAAATACATATCTATTGCTTTAGTTTGTGCACAGGTGATCTATATGCAGCAAACACTCAAAGATTTTGGAGTAAATTTGTCCAAATCAACAATATATTGTGATAACACTAGTGCAATAAATTTATCCAAAAATCCAATAAATCATTCACGAACTAAACATATCGACATTCGTCATCATTTTTTACGTGATAACATAGAAAAAGAAATTATAAATTTAGAATACATTTCAACTGAAAATCAGATTGCCGACATATTTACTAAACGTTTACTAGAAAATATATTTATTAAACTAAGACACGAATTAGGAATAATATCAGCTAAAGATATATAGTTTAGTATAAAATTACTTTAAACAAATTTCAAAAGCTGGTTCGTATACATGTTAACTTACTAGCCAAATTTAGCTTATTTCCTAAAAATACTCTCTATGCTTAAGTATTTCTCTGGTTATAACTTCCTTAAATACCAACCACATGTTTTCCTTTTAATCTCACTTATATAAGCTTATGTCTTCTTTTATTACAAATCAAAACACAAAGTATAAACTTAAAAGAAGTTCGAAAAACCAATTATGTCTTCCAATAACTCGAATTCCTCGATTAATATTACTTTCACAATGGATAATTCATCAGACACTCAACAATTTCCTACACCAACTCCTAGAAATGAACCACAATATCGATGGGGTAACTATCACATAGGATTCACTCCGGATTCGAAAAAGGCAAAAAGAACTCTATTTTCATCATCGGATACGAAAAGGAAAGTAGATGAAATTCAACACTATCAATCAGAGCAAATAGAACTCCAAAAAGAACTATACTTTGAGCAGAAGGTCACTGCAACTCGTTTAAGTCTCCTCGAGAAAATGATTTATTTGTGGCCCAAAATTAAAGGATGTTTTTGGACCTTTACCAATCCCACCAGACCCTATTGATCCATCCCCATACTATCGAACTGAAAAAGATCCGGTGAATCCTATAAAGAAGTACTATACGTTTAAGTCTCCCCAGCGACCTTCATATAGTCCAAATACTTGGGATAGAAATTACAAAGCAAATGAGGGAAAACGTTTTTCAACGCCAACAAAGACTCCGTCTCCTACAAAATAACTTAAGATTATATCTATTTCATTATTTATTTTATTGTTGAAACCATTATATATATATAATGATAATAAAGTTTTTCTTTCAGCAGAGTTTGTTCTCACAAAAATTAACAAAACAGGCGTCTGAATTATTCCATACAGACGTCTAACTGGAGAGCAATAAAAAAATTTACATCAAAACAGATGTCTGTCTACTCAAAACCAAACGTCTGAAATATGGGTAAAATGAACTACAAGCTTGCTGGTTTATATTTTACCAAAAACAAACGTCTAATACGAAAATTTATACGTCAAAATTCGAAGTTATTAATCTTTATGTTCAACGAAACAAACGTCTGACTTAAATATACCAAACGTCTGAAATTTCAACAAAATGAACTAATTCTATACTATTTGACATTTTTTCAAAAACAGACGGCTGACAAATTTTTTTAGACATTTGAATCGCAACAGAATTTTTTTTATAAAGGACACGACTCTTTCCAACCATCATAACTCTTCATCTTTTCACTTTTTACCATTCATTTCACCTTTTCACCAATTATAAAAACCCTAGCCCCCAATTTACCAAATTACTTCAAAACTTCAACTTTTTACCACAAGATCATGTCAAATTGAGGCAAAAGTACAAGAGAGCAAGAATTTAATCCTCCCTCTGACGAATTAATTCAACAATGGCTTTGGGATGACACCGCCAAGGCAAGGTACAATGTAATGAAAGATTCCAAATTCTTTGAAGATGCTTTTGTTATATTTGATCCTTTCTCAAATTATCGACTTCAACAATATGCTAGACATTACCACTTCGAATCTCTGGTTGATTTTAATACAAAAAATGTCAAAATCTATCATTTGCTAGTCAAATTATTTTTGGTAAACTTAAATCTAGATCATATTAGACCTCAAGACAAAAAGGATTGTGTTTGGTCTTGGGTATGTGGAAAACAAATTCTTCTTCCAACTCAACGATTAGGCCAAATTTTAAATTGTGCTTGGTAAGGACTTGATATCGACACAATTGACGTTGATATGACTACAAGGGATGAGATATCACATAAGTTTATTTCCGATAATCTCATTAATATGCAGCAGTTTGCACATCAAATTCACAATAATTAGAAAATGTTTAAAAAGATGCAAATGATAAAAGAATTTAATTTCCCTCAAAATGACAGATCAATATTATTTAATGCTCAATATTTTCTCAATCTAAAATAAAAATAAATCCGGTTTGTAACGATGATCATATCCTCTATTCGTGATCTAGGTCGTGTTTGTTTAATTTGCCGAAAGCTAAATGCAATTTTTGAATTATGAATGCTAAGGATAAAAAAGTGGTTTCCTTTTTTCAGTTTTATAACTATGTAATTAAAAACTTAGCAAGAAAAATAAAATTCATCCTCAATACAAAACATATTGAATAACTACGAAAATGTAAATATAAATATTTCAAAGATTCATGATTTGTACAATAAAGAACATAGAAAACGAATTATCATTTTATAAAACTACATCCTTAAGATATGCTTTCATCGTTAGAAGCACACATGTCATATAACATGTTAAAGGAACATTCAAAGCTATTGTACACTAATTGAGTGACATATGTGAAATACAGCTAGCAGTTGGCACCTAACACAGATCCATCTAGCAATGTATTTCTGACAGTAAATTTATACCAAAAATATACAAAAACATAACCTATAGCAGTATTCAGAATATAGCTGCCAGCAACAGTTTAGTAGACAGATTCACATTTCAGTTCCAATTCTATAAAGGGTGTCAATTTTAAAGCTTACCTAGCTGAAGTAAAAGGAATAAATTCTTATTCAGCAATGGGAGACTGATTCAAAAACCATGAATAATTTTACTCTTAAGCGATACTTCGAAGAAAGCTATGTCGATAAAAAAAAGGCAAACACAAAATAATATGAAACAAAGATGTAATGAAAGCTAGAGAAGATTTCACCTTCCTCCTTAGCAAAAACTATAAGGAAAGCACCTGCCATGTAAAGGGAAACGAAGATTTAGGGTTAGGATGAGAAATGGGAGAAGGGTAAGATTTCGAGGAATTTTTTTCATTTCAGATGGAATGAAAAAACGAGGAGGGAAGGGACGAGAAAAGAACTGGGAAGGAAAATTACTTTGCCGTTTTGATGCGGCTCAAGGCCGTATTATATGAACTGATCCAAACCTTCAAAGATCTACGGTTAGATTTTAGGGGTTGGGGGAGGTGCGGGTTGGGGGAGGTGCGGATCGGTTGAGTTGTAGCAAATGAAATTTGATACGGCAATTAACTATATAAAATTTGATACGGCTTTCAACCGAATCAAATTTCCGCATCCTGGTGTGCCAAATTTGTTGTTTTGGTGCAGTGTATCTTAGAAGCGCCTACAGACTCTGTTCAGTCGACGATGGATGATCCTAAGGTTAGATGCCTATGTTTAAAACATGGAATTCCCTGAAAAGATACCAAAGTGGCTACCGAAATAGACCGGCCTCATAATCCACCCGAAGGATACATGGCGATTAGCCGGTTGATGTGTATTGTAGGGGTCAACCCTCCGTTTCCAACATTCGTCGTTGATTTTCTAAGACGAATGCGAATTGCCACCATGCAACTCCATCCCAATGCCTATGCCTATTTATATACACTATATATTGCCTACATGAAAATTCTGGGGACAGAACTTACTTTCGAAGTTGTGTGCTTCTTCTGCAATTTTAAATATTGAACAAAAGAAATTCCGTCATTTGTGTACTTCGAGTCTGTGCCAAAAAAGAAGATTATTGACGAACCAATCAGCACTAAAGTGGGTGATGTCAAGCCCGAATGGTTCTATATTAAACATCAACCAGGATGCGCTAGGTGATTGCTCAAATCAAGTAAGCTTCATACTCCGATGTTCTGAATTTAATTGTTGTTGTAAATGTATTGGCTTACCTTATTCTTTTGTAGTTGTTAATCCGAAATAGGAGGTGCACCAAGTGTACTTGGATCGCATGAACTTCTTGCTTAATGGTGACCAAAAACTACTAACCGTTAGAGAATTCCTAGTAGACGACTATCTTCATTGTCATCATCTACTCGCTATGACTCGTAGCATGGGTCATGGGGATGGTCCTTATGTATACGTGGCCACAATCGAGGGACAGGCTGAAACTTTAGTCGAGAAGGGAGAGAGTTCGAAAGGTTAAGAACTCATAGGATCCAGCCAAGAATTGCAGTTAGGTGATGAGAGAACAACAAGGGGTGAGGATCCAACTGTGCTCCGAAAAAGCCCTTACTTTATGCCAATTCAGGATGATGTACTACTGAACTTACCCGTCGGAGATAGGCGACAGTACGTTACTCCTGAGGACGCTGCTACTCACGAGAGACGAACTTCTCCTAAGATGCCACCGTTAACCAAGTCTCAAGTCGATCACTCTCTTATGGATGAGTCCATATGCCAGGGTTTGGGGAGGCTTCCCCTACCCGATGACATTTACACATCGCAAGGTATTTGAATAGATTCTTTCTTTCCCACTTCCGAGGAGGATGTTACTACCGTGAAAGCCGGGTAGACTACACAAACAGGCCTAGTTCCAAGCTCTTGTCCATTGGGGGGATCACTTAGGACATACACAATACACTTGCACTGCACGTCACAACACTTGTGTACCATATTAATTCTGATTTCTAATGCTTACTTGTATCGTTTTACAGGAAAAATGACGCGTTACCGCTACCCTCTTAGAGATGTTCGCTCAAGTATGCCCAGGTTCGATTCCGATACGGGGCATGATCAGGTTGATGGTCGCGGGAGAGATAGTAGGAGACATCATGATTCCAACCATCCTTATTCTTCACGTTCTTGTTCCCCCCATCGGTCAGATACCGACAAGTGTAGGAGTCATCAGGACTGTCGTGAAGGAGACAAATCTCTACCCAAGGTTCCTACTCCTCCAAAGGAAAAACACCATTAGGAAAGGCCACCACCAAAGCATTCCGACCCATAGGATAAAACAAAAGATCCTGAAAAAGGGCAAGAGAAGGGTAAAATGGCCATCCTGAAAAAGGGCAAGAGAAGGGTAAAACGACCCTTGTACCTACTAAATGACACAAAGTTGAACTATCAATAACAAAGCATGTGACACTTGACTTCGAGAATAAACAAAACTGAAAATTCTGAAGAAGCAATTTCCAGATCATCACTTCGAGAATATGCTTTTCGTTCCTGCTCTCGAGCCAGTGCCTTCAAAGTGGACGGACGAAGTCAAGGCAAAAATAGACTTGGTGGATAGGCGGTATAAGGAAATGTACAAGTATTCATATAATCTTTCTAAGATAATCTAAAATTTATTAACCGATGTGGGTCACATGAAAAAAATGGCTGAGTATGACGAGAACATCTTGAAGGACACAGAGAGAGAGAGAGAGAGAGAGGTTGAGGATGCACAGGCTAAGCTTTCCCTTGCACAGCACGATGTTAACAGTTACAAGAAACAACATGAAGAACTAAAATAGCGCTACCATACCGAACTTGAATCTCATGGATAGGAACGCATAGATTTGAAGAATCAAGTCGATGATGCTAAGTCTGAGAGCACCGAAGCAAAGTCAACTTATACCCGTCTTGAACAGGAGAAACCGGAATTATTAAAGAAGAATGTTGATCTAGAAGCCAAGCTGGTGGAAATCGAATCACGGGCAGTTATAGCTGAGGGGAATGCAAACATTGCTCTTAAGTCTTCCAAAGATGCTAATGTACAACTTGTCGAAGCCAAGAAAGAATTGGATGATTATAGTTAGCTCATGGTTGAGTTCTTTGCTCAAGTGATTCACTATCGGGACATTTCCTAGATCAAAGATTACCCGATGACTCTGGTCTATGTGTGGGATCAGATTGTTGATTGGGAGAAAAAGCAGCTTAAGGTGGATACCATCGATGAGGAAAAACCTATAGAGCAATATCTAAAAGGTGAGGAACCAAAATGCTTAGCTGAAGGGTGTAAACTAATTTTTGCTGCTATAGAAGAGGAGATATGCTAGATCAAGGGAAAAAATACTATTGAAGCTGGTTCTTCTTCTGCTGCCTCTAGGGGACTGAAGTAGAGGGGTATGATCCTGAGAATACAGGACTCCCTAAGGAAGCTCTCCTGACTCCAATTGCTAAAACAACTTCAGAAATTCCTACCACTCATGTTGAAAATTCATCTGAAGGTATCTCCACCTTTTCACCTCAATTTATTAAAGCTATTTCAACTTTCAGTCGTATTGTTGGGCAAACGATCGAAGAACCCGAGCTTTCCCCTGAGCTAATAACCGTTGCTTCTCGTTCTTTAGGTGCAAAGTCTGCTGAGAAGACCGAGTAGAAACAAGAAGAAGATGCTGAGAAAGTTATTGTGTCGTCCAGTACCGAGACTCCCAAGGATGGGGATGTTATAGAGGCTTTGAAGGACGACAACGATAATGATGGAGATGACGATGTAGTCGTAACTGGAGGCTCGGGAGAAGTTAACAACATGACATTGGCTTAAATGAAGGCGAAGACTGATGAGCTTCTGAAAGCTAAAGTCGAAGAAGAGCCCCTCAATATTTATCTCGTTCAGGCAGTCCCTCCCGAGCAGAAGATTGTTGTTAAACGTTCAAAGTCAATCACCACTCAGCTAGCGTCGTAGTCCTCTATCGCTCCCCAAGATTCTCCTCAAGATAAGAAGAAGTCGAAGAAACGCCTCCTTACCGATGCTGAGAGGGAAGAAGAAGAAAATGAGAAACAGAAATCTTCTCAGATGTCCAAGCCCTCTCCCAAATCCAAGTGAAAGTTAGCTTAGTCTTTTCCTTTTTGTTTTCCACTGGCTTGTTGTTGTTATAGTGAGTGCGATCCTCACATCTTTTGATTAGTCTCTTTTATGTAAACCTGCATTTATGTAAATATAGTACCTTGTTTTCCTGCAATGTCAAATATTTGCGAGCTTGTCATTTATTACAATTAAATGCATTAGTAGTCAAAACATTATTAATATAAGTAACAAATAATAAATCACATCACAGATTAAACAAAAAGTCACATACGAGCTTCCCTACAAACAATAACCTATGCAAGATAAAATCATTACTAAGGTAAGTAACAAAAAACAGGGGATGTGATGTGTATGATGTGTATGCCCCTAATCAATCTTGAATAAAATGCCTGGCCAGGGCTTGTTCGGGATTGATTAGGTTTGACATTAGACTGCCCCCAATCCTTCAATGGGTTAAGGATCCTTTTTTATTGGCACTTGTTCTCAGTGCCTTTATACTCACATGTCGTATGACCAGGTTAGAGTGTGGCAAAGGCGGTATGGACGTCGTCTTCCCGTCCTTTATACTCTCTCAAATCATGAGAGTTAGAGTCTGAGATGTCGTCTTCACGTCCTTTATACTCTCTCTTGAATCATGAGAGTTAGAGTCTGGGACGTCGTCTTCCCGTCCTTTGTACTCTCTTATCCAAACAATTATGCCGTTTGCTCCAGCTTTCCTTCTACACCCTATTCTTTAGGGAGGAGTCTCACAGGTTTGAGAGTCATACTCGCTCTCAATTCTAATTCGAGTTGTATAGTCTAAGCCCAAAACAAAGCAATCACATAATATAAATAAATAAATGCAGTGAAGGTAAATAACACGCAATATTTTATAGTGGTTCGGCCAAATCATTGCCTATATCCACTTTATATCTTTTGTTTATATCAGCTAAACTATTCTAGGAAAGTCATGCCTTTGTACATAGTTTACAAAACAAAAGAAACAATACAATCTTAAGTTAAATAGTGCCGCAAGTGTAGGGCATTCCACGCTCTGGGGATTTCATCATCATCTACGGTTGTCAGCTCAAAAGCTCCTTTGTCAAGTTTACGTTGAATGGTGTACGGTCCTTCCCATTTCTGACCCAGGTGGATGGGGGTCGGGAAGACACGTTTCAAGACTAAGTCTCCAGGTTCAAAGGTCCGGGGTCGAACCATCTTGTTGTAATATCGAGCAACTAGGTGTCGATGCCTCGAGGTGCATAAGTCTGCTTCATTTCTCTTCTCGTCAATCTCATCCAAGGACTCGAGGAGAAGTGCTTTGTTCATCATCGGATCATAGTACGTTGTCCTATGAGAGGAAACTTCCAATTCCCTGGAATGATCGCTTCTGATCCGAATGAAAGCGAGAAGGGAGTATGACCATTCGTTGATTTGTAGGTCGTTCTGTAGGCCCACAATGCTAGGGGAAATTCATCAACCCATATGGCTTTTGCTTGCTTCAATCGCTTCTTAATAATGGACTTAATGATTTTGTTTACTGCTTCAACTTGTCCATTCGACTGTGGGTGAGCTACTGCGGTGTATCTCTTGTCGATCTTGTATTTCTGGCAGAAATCTTTGAATTCAGTGTTGTCAAACTGGGTTCCATTGTCAGTTATATTGGTCTTGGGAATCCCAAATCGACAAATTATGTACCTGACCACAAAATTAATTACCTGCTTTGTTGTGATCGTAGTAAATGGCTCGGCTTCCTCCCATTTGGTAAAGTAATCTACAGCCACGATCGCGTATTTCGCTCCATCCTTGGTGATTGGTAGGCTTCCGATGATGTCCATTCCCCACATAGCGAATGACCATGTACTCACCATTGACTTAAGTTGACTAAGAGGTGCTCTAGGATTCTTTGCAAACTTCTAACACTGATCGAAGCGTCGCGAATAATCAGCTGCATCTCGATTTATGATAGGCCAGAAGTAGCAATACCACAATATTTTTTTGCCAGTGTTTGACCTCAGGAGTGATCTCCACATTCACCCTCATGCACTTCTTTGAGTGCACGCTTGATGTCTTCATGTGCTATACATCGGAGCAAAGGCATTGAAAATCCCTAACGATAAAGAACTTCGTCTTACATGACATATCTTGCAGCTTTACGAACCACGACCTGTCTCTCATTCTTTTTTGCTGGGAGTGTTCCGTTTTGCAGGAAGTTCTTTATTGGCGTCATTCATGATTCTCTTTCCAGTTCAATTTCTAGCACCAGGTCCACTTCCATCTGGTCGATGCTTGGGGGCTCTAGCACTTTGATCAGGACCATCTCTGTTTCCTCTAGATTGACAGAACTCACCAGTTTAGCTAATCTATCCACTTTCTGATTTTCTATCCGTGGAATGTGGGTTATGCTATAATTCTCTAAGTTGTCTAATAACTCCTCTACCTTTTCTAGGTAAGTAACGAGTCGAGGTCTCTTAGCCTGAAATTCCTTCCGAACCTGGCAAACGACGACTTCAAATGACAGAAAATGTTTAGCGTTGTTATCCCCAATTCCTTAGCGAGTTTCAACCCGGCAATCAGGGCCTCGTATTTGGAGTCATTGTTAGTTGCAGAAAATTCTAATCGTAGGGCATAGTAAATTGATCGTCCTTCAGGAGTTGTCAAAACAACTCTGGTGTCGGATCGTCAATCATTCTTAGCTCCATCAGTGTATAGTTTCCAGGGGCTAAGTTCTAACTTTTGTTCAGAGGGGCCAGCCTTTTCATCTAACACATCCTCCTTGGGTATTGTGAATTCAGCGATAAAGTCGGCTAGTGTCTGCCCCCTTATTAATCTTCTAGATTGGAAGTTTAGGTAAAACTGGCTTAATTCAATATTCCATTTGAGCAGTCGTCTAGATGCTTCAGGTCGTTGTAGGACTTGTCGAAGTGGTTGATCAGTATATACAACAATTGGATGAGCCTGGAAATAATGGCGGAGTTTTCTAGAAGCAATCAGTAGGCTATAGGCAAGTTTCTCTATCTTCGGATAGTTGCGCTCTACTGCCGCCAAATTCTTGCTCACATAATATACTGGTCTTTGGACTTTGTCTTCCTCGCGAACTAGAACTGAACTAATGGCATGAGATGACACTGCCAGAATATACAAATAGATCTACATGGTCCACTGGTTTAGACATTATCGAGGGTTTTTCCAGGAGATCCAGTAGGTTCCAAAAAGCTTCTACGCAATCTGGGGTCCACTCAAAATTGCGCTTCCCACGTTTTATCAAATCGAAAAAAGGAACACATTTGTCTATGGCCTTAGAAATAAACCTGCTTAGAGCTGCGACCTTTCCTACTATGTTTTGGACATCTTTGATCTTTCGTGGTTCTTCAATATTCCTGATTGCCGCAATTTAATTGGAATTAATCTCGATTCCGCGAGAAATGACTACGAAGCCGAATTTTTTTCCTGATGCAACCCCGAGTGAGCATTTCATAGGATTAGGCTTCATTCCATATCGTCGAAGGATACTGAACATTTCCGCTAAGTCTGTTGTGTGGTTGGATGATCGTAGGGGTGAGCATTATTTGGTTAAACCAAATAAACCAACCAAACCAATTTATTTTGGTCGGTTTGGTTTGGTTTCGAAATTAGATCGGTTTGTAATCGGTCCGAAAAAATATTTAATTTGGTTATCTGTTTAACCAAATTAACCGAACTTTTATTATATTTTCAAAATTATTAATAATATAGTAAATATTTTATGTTAGTTTAGTTGTCTAAGTAAATTTTAATCATCACATATGTATCAAAATTACTTTTGGAAAGAATAAGAATCATAAATGATAATACTTTAATCATATATTTATATTTTATTTTAATTTATAGTTACTATTGTTAACATAAAGTCTAAAATATTTTTAGTTCGGTTAGATCGGATAACCAACCGAACCAACCAATCTTAATTTGGTTGGTTTGGTTTGGTTTTCATTTTTATTGGTTTTAGTTTGGTTTGGCAGTTTTCATCATCGGATAAACCGAACCAACCAAACGCTCACCCCTGGATGATCGCTTTGACTTTACGAGCATATCATCCACATAAACTTCCATCGTTTTCCCAATCTGGTTGTAAAACATCTGATTCACTCAACGTTGATAGGTGGCTCTAGCATTCTTTAATCTGAAATGCATCACCACATAGTAGTACAACCCTAAGTCCGTGATGAAACTGGTATGCTTCTGATCTGGCACATGCATAGGAATATGGTTGTACCTCGAATATGCATCCATGGAAGAGAGAAGTTCGTGTCCCACCGTTGAGTCTACTAATTTGTCAATTCTAGGGAGTGGAAAAATGTCCTTCAGGCAGGATTTATTTAGATCAGAAATGTCAATACATGTTCGCCACTTCCCATTGGACTTCTTGACTAGGACGGGGTTTTATATCCAGTCAGGATATGTTGAATCTCTAATGAATCCATTATCTCTTAACTTCTCTACTTCTTCTTTCAAAGCGGCTGACCTCTCCGGGCTCAACATTCGCCTTTTCTATTTCACAGGAGGATGCTATGGGTTTATGCTTAGCGAATGGCTTATAATTGAAGGAGAGACCCCACACATATCGGCGTGGGTCCAGGAAAACACATCTAAGTTTGCTTTCAAAAGTCCGTTAATTCCCTCATCCGGAAGGAATCCAAGTGAGATCCGATCTTCAAGACTTTGTCGGGTCGTCGTCATCGATCGGAACGTCTCTGGTTTCTTCATTGGGCGTTGCCTTCCTGCTCCCTGGTTCTTCGTCCTCTCTAGGATCGATGTCCTCGGGTAGGTCGTCAGGTGACTCCCTCGGTGGCATTTTCATTACTTGCTATGTTGAGCCCTCCTCAGCAGGAGGGGAAGTATTCTTAGAATCCATATCTTTTCCATTGTGCAACATCTTTAATTCTGCCATATATCAAGCTCTTCCGGTGACCTAGTCGCCGCAAACCATTCCCACCCCAGCTTCAGTTGGGAACTTCATTAATAGGCACCAGGGTGCAAGGTAGGCCCTGAATTCTGCAAGGGCCATACGGTCTAATAAAGCATTGTAAGGTGAGTCAATGTCCATGATAACGAATGAGAGGATCCTTACCCTTCAGCGATCTCCCTCTCCTAGCTCCACAAATAAGTCTATCATACCGATTGGAGCTGTCGACGATCCATTGAAACCACGTATCCAACTCCTACATGGTTTCAAATCCTTTATCTCCAACTTTATTTGGTTGAATGCTTTTTTAAACAGGATGTTGATAGAACTCCCGCAGTCCACAAGGACTTTTCATACCAAAGCCGTCACAATGGTTGTAGTTATCACCAATGGATCTACGCTAGGTACTTCAACTCCTATGCTCTCTCTGTCTCGAAAGATAACATCATCTGCTACTATTTTTTGCTGTTTTACTGGTGCAGCCTCTCCAAGATTGCTACATTATCCAATTTCTGGATGTTTGGTTGCATTTACATACTGCTCCATTATTCTGTTGCTAGATCCGACTGGATATGGCCCCCCATTATAGTATTAATGACTATGTTTTTTCTCTTTTGCTGAGCAGTGGACTTGGAAGCGGGCTGATTCTGGTTTGGAACTTGTCCTCATTGACCTTATCGTTTGGAGAAACTTTGTATTCATCCAACTTTCTGGCACGAATTAGATTTTTCACAACATCCCTCAGATGATGACACTCATTCGTAGAGTGGCCATAAGTCTCACGCAACAAACAGAACTTCCCAGTTTCACGTTCTTTTTCGGTCGAATCCCTGGGCGGAGGTTTCTTATACTGGACAACGTTATATGTATCTAAGTAGATATTCTCCAAGGTGTCGCTTAGCGGTGTATAATTTTCAAAAGTCTGAAATCGAGGTCTCTTTTTAGAGTCATTCCTCTGATTCCTACTTCTTTTGCCACCGTTCCCACCTTGGCGGTAATTTCCTCCATTCTTGTTACCAACATTTACTTCGACTTTTCCTGCAATGTCTCCAGATTGCTTGATAGCAACATTGCTCTGAATGTCCTCCTTAGGAGCTCTGTCAGATTTTATCTTTAGGTTGACATATATTTCTTCTCGTCACAGACGTATATTTGCCTTTTCATAGAACCACTCCATAGTTAATGACAGCTTTACAGCCAAGTATTCCCTGAACTCAGTGTCCTTATCAACTCCATCTATCATCACCATCAGGATAGTCAATTCATGCAGGTCACTCACCTAAGTAACTGCCAGATTGAATCGATCCAAGTACGATTTTAGAGTTTCGCCAGGAGCTTGTTTGATTGTAGACAACTCAATGACACTTTTAGATTTTCGGGCATGGAGTCGAAATTGATTCATGAAACTCTCACTTAACTCTTTAAAACTAGAAATTGACCGAGGGGGAAGTCGAGTAAACCACATCAATGCGACGTCTTCAAGATATATTGGAAAGGCCTTGCACTTTACAACATCGGAAGTTGTCGCGAAATTCATGTACCATGAATACCTCATCAAATTCTGCCTCGGGTCGGTTCTTCCACCATATCGATCCATTGTGGGTAAATAAAATTGTCTAGGGAACTGAAAATCCAGGATATCGTCGGTGAAAGGGGTATGGCTATGCTCAATGCCCCAATCTTCGTTGATGTAACCCTTGCTATCCGCCATAATTTGGCGTACCATTGCTTCCACCTTAGCGTTGGTTAGTGTGCTTCCACCTTAGCGTTGGTTAGTGTAGGCTCGGGGTCTGCACTTCTGGTTCTCCGAATATATCCAGTCATTATATCAGGTGATGTTCTTCGATCTCTGGCAACTATCGAGTTTCCTTGCCTTCTACGATCCTGGTCATTCACAGGACGAGTAAGCTGAAGGAGTTGTCGTTGAGTAGGGTTAGTAATGTCGGGATCCCTGGGAAGGACACGAGATCCCTGCATCGGTAGCAACATTGGTTCTCTCAAACTAGGATCATTAGGTCCCAAAGCACGAGCCGCGTCTTCGCGAGATCCTAATGATCCAAATGCCAGCTGCTCAATGTTCTCGAGTCTTTCGTATGGCCTCCTCTGACGTGGATGTTTTTCTTCCAAAGAAGAAGAATGGTACAACACCATATTGCCAGTTTGCCACACCCAAATGCGGGAAAATTGCCACGTCCTTTAGCCGTGGCAATTTTGGAATGGTTTTAAGCCATGGTAAATTCATTTAGCACGGCTTTAAGCCATGGCTATTTTGGAACAGGCTTGGCCCGTTCTAAAATTAAAGGAAAAATATTCACACCCTCGTCCCCTTGTGTCCTTTTTTTTCACGCTCAAAACAAAAGTAAACCATCGATCCCCGAAATAAAAAATGCTCAGCTTCTTCCACGATCAAATTTTTTTTTTTTACCGTTCGCTATATTTTAGATCGAAACCATTTTGCCAATAGATCCTTTTTGCATCTTCCTCTCATTCCAAGGTTCTGATTCAGGTGATTTTTCAGGTATGAAATCGAAACCCTAATTATATGTTTGTTTGTTTTCAGTCTTATTTATTTCGAATCGTAAGATCCTACATCACCTTTTCTATTCTCCGGCCTTCCAATTCTCGATAGAATTAGGGATACAAATAAATCAATTGGATATTCTAGTACATAAAGCTGTCAAGCTTTTGCCCACAGTTCGATTTTGTTAGCTGTTGTTTATAAGACTTTGCAATTCTCCCTTAATAAAAGACATGTTTTTTTCTTCTTCTCATTATTAAAGCAAAGCATGAAGAACATGCTCCATTGTTCTTATAAATAGGAAAACAATAATGCTATACAAGCCATCTTCACAAACAACAACACATTCTTGTTTCGTGTATTATCATTTTTCTCTATGCAAAATGTTTGTACAAAACAATTTATATACGATGAAAGCAAGTTAGGCTTTATATCTGAAATACCAATATATTATTATATGATATGTTAATGACACAAAAAAATATGCAAGAGTTTATAAGTGGAAATTTGTTACAATGTATCGTCATTTGCTTCCAAAGTTATGCAACTAAGTTTGTTGTTTTCTTAATTGATATTTATTTCATTTGCAGGAAAATTTGGCACTACCAATCATCTGCCCAATCGTTTGCTTCTAGATTTTCTTAGCAAAGTGTCATTTAGCTTAGTTTATCTAATTCCGACAGGTAAATGTGGTTTTATTAATTTGACTAGTTGAAGTTCTTCATATGTGAAACTTGAATTTTTGTATTGTGCAAGTAAGATCGAACACAAATTAAGCATAGTATAAATCATGAGTAATCATTATTAATTTGGCTATCAGTCTAAATTGTCTATGATTCAAAAATCCATTATATTAGTCCACATAGAGGTATTTGTTGGTTCCATGTTCAATCTATTCTTCTCATTATCGGAACTGTACATGTTAAACAGTTTGCTTATTTGACATTATAACATTTGCATTCAGTATATTTTGAGTTATCTTATAACATTTTTATTTACAACAAAGTTATCCATTTTTTTGGCATATAAATTATATTTAGCATTATAACAGTCTATGATTCAAAGTTCTACCATATGATTCTTCTTGCAACTAAGAACGTGATAAATAAATAGACAGTATATTCCTTTTGGGTTAATAGGAAAGCAAAAGATTAGTAATAATATTTTATCTTCCCAAGTTGATACCCCTTTTTGGTTTAAGTATGTACCCTTTTTGATTTGGAACACACTATTCTACATATTTATTCTATTTGAACTTTGTAGGACTGCAAGATTATTTACGCATCAAAAGAAGAAGAGCATAACTGTAAGGCCGTTGTTGTTTTCTCAGTTCCTGAAAATATTAACTGAGATGTAAATATGTAACAAGATAGGATTGTATGAGAGCAATTACAAAATTTGGGAAAGATATGAACAAGATCTAACTAGTTTGCTAAAAAGGGACACAGGAAATAACAAACAATAAGATAAGGTCGAACAAGTTCATGACACTGTAAAGGCATTGTCCCGATATTCGAGTTTATCTGAAATAGGTTCAAAGCGGCATTAAATTTGGGAAGTAAAAGGATAATGCTAGATATGAAAGGATCATACTAAGCTAAATTGCAGAACGTGTCATTTAAAGAAAGTGTAAAACGTATTGCATGGGAAAAGTGGGTGCACTAAAAAAAGAAACGATAATACTTGTTAAAGGCAAGTAAGGGCTAGTGAGAGGTTAGGTCAAAACAGAGATGATATCCTGCATTAAATAAAGTTATGGAGTTTAAAGGGCCACTGATGTCAGGTGGGGACGCTCACACAAATGCACATCTTTGGAAGGTGAGGATAAACATTTAACTTCCAAGGACTGCGGTAGGCCAATTCTCAGAAGTTTCAAAGCAAACAAATAGTTAGATACTACTGTAGGCTGATATCAAGTAATTAAAGAATAAATACATAATTAACGGACTACATGTGGCTATTTCTTTGTGGTCTAGAACTTGATTGATGAATATCTAAATACTGCGAGGGATGTGTCTACACAATTTGAATGATTGAATGAACTAGCTTAAAGAGCACCACATAGGTTTGAGTCTATGTAGTCTAATTTTAAAGAATGGATTTAGTAGAATGCTACAATGGGCTAATTCCAAGCAGTATCAGACATGACATAAATACTTAGGGGAGATAAAGGGAGTATTGTGGGGAGAACACAACAATATAATATGTGGTTAAAGAACAACCAAAGGTAAGAACTAGATGGGGATCTCGTTGGGAGCATAGTAGCAAAGAAATATATACTAAAGAATAGTCTAAATCAAATGTAAATATGTAACAAGATAGGATTCAAAGATTATTATCAGTCCCCTTTATAACTTCTTATGTTTAAAAACTGAAACAAAACCACAGCAAGGACTAGGAAAACTGAGATGTAACTTCAGCTTACAAGACTGGAGAAGTTACAAGAGCAGAAATACTCAAGTGAAATTAAATATAAAGATGTGGTGTTTGCAGCTAATGTAACTTCAGGTTAAACATATAACTTCGATTTGGCAAGTACAAGGGCAAAGGAGTGTGCATATGACAGTTTAGGGACTCTCTGCAGTCTTGTAACTTCCCGTGACAGAGAGTCCTCGAATTCTTAATAAATTAAACAATAATAAATATTTAACTATAACTGCAGCAAAATGCTCCTAATGCAGATTTTAGACTTACTTGTATATACCTAGCATCTCTTATAATCTCTTTTATAAAAGTAAACATAACCATGTACTGTTCATAAATTGTGTGCTCTATACTAAGGTGGGTTCGTTTTAAACGATGCATGACATATATTAACATTTTAGATCATAAAAAATGCGGTAAACTTAAATTGATTGCCAAAGCTTCACAACAAGGACTAGAAAAATTCCTGCTAGTTTCCTTTGGTGGTGGGATATCATGAAAAATAACTGTAATATTTTGGTTGACATTTAAAAGAATATTAAACATAAAAAATAATTTTTTGTATTAATTAATTTAAGTATTACTCTCCTTTTGATTGACAATTAGGTAATGCAAGAACATATATTTCTAAAAATTGGATTCACAAATTACTTAACGTAAATTACACAGTATTGCACAAATATTGATTTCACAGTATTGATTTCACAAATTACTTAACATAAATGAGCATTGCAGTCTTTGTATAAAATTTTAAGAAATGGCAGATCAAATTTAAGAATGGCATCTCAGTTAATATTTCACAGTATTGATTTCACAGATCAAATTTTAAGAAATGGCATCTCAGTTAATATTTCATAGATCCAATTTTAAGAAATGGCAGATCAATTTTCATAGTATTGATTTCACAAATTACTTAACGTAAATGAGCATTGCAGTCTTTATATAAAAGATGCATTGCACTGGTAATAGAAAGAATAAAGGTAAGATTTTTTTTTCATCTTGAAGAATGCAACTGACCTGTAGTTATGTTATAGAGATAATTTTGGTGTTAAAATGTAAATCATCATTGCAGTCTTTATATAAAAGATGCACTGCACTTGTAATAAAAAGAATTAAGGTAAGCAATTTTTTTCCCATCTTAAAGAATGCAACTGACTTGTAATTATGTTATAGAGATAATTTTGTTTTTAAAATAGATTCTGATATTTTGAATATGAGTATATTTTGGATCATTAAAGGGGATTGTTAAAGGGACTCCACTTTTGGTTAAGGGGAGGACAATTTTAAGGGGACTCCACTTTAAAAAATAAATGTTAAGGGAGGGTTTGGTTTTTTTTATTTTAGAAAAAACATAGACTAAACTACCCCTTGTCACAACATACAATTCACTATCGTTCTTTTCATATTTCGCGCTGATTTGCCTGCGCATGAATACAATTTCTTATCATTTTCAAGGCGTAAAAATATCTGCATCTTAATTAATGTTCCAATTATACATATTCGATCAGATTTGTTCATTAATATTTAAGTATTTTAAATCGAACCATCGATTTCCAAAATGATATCCATTAACTTACCTGATCTGATATCTTCTGATCACCCACACAACTTTCTTATGTCTCCATTATATTAATTATATCCTTTTTTATTTCATTAAATTGTGCTCATTATTTAGGGTTTAGCTTTTAAAATTTACATTAAATAAAATTATGGGGTTAATATTGGAATTTTTAATTAAATGTTTAAGGGAGGGCTAATTTTTTTGATCCTCCCCTTAACAATTGAACAATAATTTAAATTTTGTCTTCCCCTTAACTAAAAGTGAAGTCCCTTTAACAATCCCCTCATTAAATGCTAGCATTTTTGTCCTTTGAATTTAGAAATAATCATGTTTTTTAGGCATATGTTTGATAATAGGAAAGAAATTATTTTTTGGACAAACATTGTATGTTATCAAAATAAAAAGGAAAAATTTGGCAAGTCATACCTGTTTTGGCAAAGTATAATACAAACAGACCTGTTATAATACAAACATTGTATGGAATATGAAGACATGGAAGGCTACGGTATAACTATATACAAATTTCAGTTTTATCTCTGTAGCGATAATAAGTAAACAAAAATGGATTTGGTAGGAAAAATTTCTTTTGTAAAAGTCAGTTCTTCCTCTTGGTAAAGATCCGCCTGCTATCTTTTCACTCAGTTTTAATGATAATGGGAAGATTTTGGTAGCCTCCTCAACTGATGGAATGATTCATATGTTTGGTATCCTCATTTTTTTTAATGCCATCATAGTGTACATTTATTCACTGTGTAGAAAATGATCCGTCTGCTTCTGCAATCATATAACCTCTGTTGTAAAGCTTGCTCAGTAGAATCTGAAGTAGGCTATACATATATACATCTTAAACCATAGAAAAATTATTGTTATGCTCATGTTGCTCGCGGTAGTGATTTAAGAAACATAGTTTAAATTCTCAGTATGTTATTTAGCTATTTAATTTTTGTTATATGATTTATATATTTTTCCAGGTCAATTTTTTTAATGTCTATTTCCCATTGGCTTTTACCGTTCATTATATGTTATTGTTTCAGAGTCAATTAAAAAGTTGGAAATTTAGCCTTGTGTATTGAAGATTGAAGAGAAAGAAGGATGAAGTATGTAAAGCTAGAAAATTACATTTTCTTTTTTCGTTTCAATTTATATTGATATGTTCAACTAGTTGGTACCGGGACTGCAACCTTGCTTATGTTGATGTTTCCAATTAAAGTTGACAACCTTTTTTTCGTATTTTTTTTTAGGTTTAAAATCAGTTATTCTCTTTTGGTTGTTTTCAACTCTTGTAAATTCGTCTGTAGGCATAGTATTGGACATGTATATGTTTGTTTTGATACAATGACAGCTGCGTCAAGCTGTCGGCGTGCGGTGCATATGAGGTTTTTTGCTGGAAGGTCCGTTTCTGCCATTTTTCTGGTATGCACTTAACCATATGGATCCTTATTGGTTAATTTTCTTCTAGGCATTAGTATTTCATGAACGTCCAAAATTGCGTTGCCATGTGTTTTCTTTCCAGCTATATCCGCTGTTCTTTATGAGTAGTCGGGTCGATTGCCATTGATATTGGGGCTACTCTGCACTTCCATCTAGAGCAATGCACTTATTACCAACCAGGATAGAAAAGGTATGTCCGTAAGTGTGGTTTTCGCTTATTGCATATGTAGCAGGTTAAGAACATTTTCAATTGCTCAAATGTGAATAAATGGTTGAGAAGAAAGACTCTTGTTGGGTGTGTGTACACATGTGTTAAAGCTTAAATTAAACTAATTCAAAGAACTAGTTATTTTTAAATAGCTTTTATTAGTGACACATATCCCATGTGGTAAGGCTTCTAGTTTTAATTGTTGATAGAGATCTTTGATTTGATCCCCTAAGCATACTCTAGGACTGGAGTTCAAGAAAAAAATTAAACAGAAGAAACACATTGCTTTTAACGTTATCATAATGACTTATGGGCTTATATGACCATATGTAACTGGGAGAATCAGTAGTGATAAGGTTGGAAAAATATGTGTTGGAGGAAGAAACACATTGCTGACTTCTGCACAAGATGGCACTGTCATTCAGGTAAAGCACAAATTCATTTTTCCATCCTATTATGATCCCTTTCATATTCAGGTGTATTTTATATATATATATTATATATATATATATATATATATATATGTAATTTTGCCATCTGTCTTTGAAGTCTCTATATTAGAGAAGCTTATGCAGGAGCTAAAATAATTCTCATTCTTATGAAACTTTCTTATTGCAAGTACGAATGCACGGAGGAAAATTCCAATGACTGCTGCTGCATTTTATGCAGATGACTTTATTTTTAGCTTTTGCAGCAAAGACTATCATCACATAATGGGATCTCAACCCAAAAATTCTCTTGTAGCTGTAACTAGAGATTATCTTTCGGTTATACATGCATTCCACAGTACTCTTCTACTGTACAAGACTTGCACTAAATATATTCATCATACGATTGATTTTTTTTCCTTTCATGTATTTGTAGCCAATGGCTATACAATGTTTCACTAGTAATCCACATTATATGGTGATATCATCCCAAGATTCAAATCCACAGTTAGCCATATGGGATTTGTCAAATTTATCGCTACTTTGGTCTTATCAATTTTGTGCAGAAGGTACCGTTTAAATCAATGATGCGCACCTGATTCTCTAACACATATTTTAATGTAATCATAATGAACTATGGTCACAATTGGAAGGAATCATAATAATCATGTGCCACCTATAAATTGATTCAATTTTGTTCACGTATAAATTTACTTTAAGATCGCAATGCTACTTGTATTATTAGTTTATATAACGCTAACTTTGCTTTGTAGGTTGGTCACCTCAAGTAAGGATATGCTATGACGGGTGCTGTAAACACCTCTGTTGGCATGTGTTCAAAATGACTCACCCATGCATCTATCCGGCTCTCATCATATTGCTGTTGACTGTGAAATATGTTGTTGTACAGTTGTGAGTGATGCTGGAATACATTTTGTGCCAACTGTTCTAATTCGGACCAATTTGTCGGATGCACCAATCATGTTTTTATTACTGCACCAGACTTTTCCTATGCAGTGTCTTCCCCAAGTTTGCAGCAGTAGATTGGCATCCCTATTTCAAATATCCCATTGAATCGTGCAATGCATCCAAATGCTCTTACAGCGGTAAAAAAACGTAATTAGTTCTTTAACCTCGTAGTCAGCATTATTTTATGTTCTTTGGAAAATGTAATTAGTTTATTACCTTCTACAATGCTTGGTACATTACATTGTGAAGTCTGAACATTTTTATTTGAATATGCAGTTCATAATGGCAAATGGAGAAAAGAGGCTGGCAAGAAAATATTTATATACGTACAAGCCTACGAAGAGAATGATCCTAAAACACGCGAGGGGTTAGATCCCAATACAGTACAACTGGAGAACTTATTTTGTGAGTACCTGCTACTCTTTTAGTTGCTTTTTATTTGAATTATATGCAATTTCATGGTTCATACTACAACCACAATTACATAAGGAATTCGCGGCTCACTTCATATGCTGACTAATAGGAGACACCGTTAGCCTATCATATGCTGACTAATCATGTACTCAAAAAGCTCCCTATTTTTGTTATTGGATTTGCATGGTACAAACATGGTTGAGCTTTGAACCCTTCTAACTTTGCAGATTAGTACAACTAAGGATGTATAATTGTGTACGTATTACTAATAAAGTGCCAATTTTCTTCAAAAATAATAATATTACGCTTGAACTTTTTGAAACTAACTAAAAAAGTTTCGCTTTGTTAGATGTGAAACACGATGCTAAATTTAATTCTCTATCTTTACAGTTGCATTTCTTACATAAATTTCCATCGGAATGTATATGGACAAATTTGATTTGAACACATTTAAATCATTAAATTTTAGTATATTTGACAATAATAGTCTAAAGTACATGTAGTTATCAATTAATTAATAATAAATAAACGAACATTAAAATGAAATAATAATAATATAGATTTGAAACTATGAAATCACTAGTCACATATTCAGGTTCTGTAATAAAACTATGTAGAACTAGCTTCATATTTACAGAATTAGCTATTATATTTACAGAAATAATCATATGTCTAGGTTGTAAGCAAGAAGAAAACTAAGATAAAAAGCAAATATTTTCATGTTTGTTTTGTAGCTAAGACATGCAGAAAGCAACCTAATATATTAGTTAGTTTTAGACTTTTAGTTACACCAAAATTTCTTGTTATTCCAAATGTTATCATTCGTTGTCATCAAATTGCAGGAAAGCCGATTGATGAAGGTGAGCCTACGGAAAAGGAGATTATAAGGGATGAAAGAAATTCTGGTGTAATCAGTAGTACTTTGCGAGAAATTCAAGTATCATATAAGCTTTGCTTTTTCATTAAAGAATTTTGGTGTAATTAGCAGTACAATGAGGTTACAATTGCTAGATACAATGTCGCGTGCTGCTATTCTAAGCTTAATCAGGTGTCTATTATGTTCAAAACTTCAAATGAAATTCAAAATTTTATTTTTTAGTGAATTATGCTGAAATCAAAATATACCTGTGTTGTTGTTTTTTCTTAATTTTTTTTCTTGTAGGTTCAAGCAGGTCTTTCTGCATTAGAAGATGCAATGCAAGTAGGATATGAAGATTACAAGGTATGATATGATACAAACTGCAAAATCACTTTGTTCCAAATGAAACCTGACCAAAAATGTGTGCCATTATACTGTTGCCATCATAATAAATACATTGCCTTTTATTCATGGTTCACCAATGTTTCTTTAAATATTTTATTTCTTTAAGTAAAAAAGTTGAGTGATTTATGAATTTGACATGGTAAAGCAATTTTGCATACATTTAACATTTTCTAAAATTCAATGCAGGAAGTATGGGAAGAAGCTATAAGGGATATTTCTGACACATGCAATTATTCCTTGTTAAATGTAAGAGAGTCCAGATTTAGCAAATCAGTTATTCCTTAGGATGAACTCAAATTTAGGGAACACAATGTAATATTAAATAGTGTTTTTGAATAAAAGCTCATTGTACAATAGAAAATATCCAAATATTGTGACCATCATTCTAGATAAGAATGGTTTTGACAATGGAAGATGATTCAGCTTTGGTCTAAGCATTTTCAAACTTTGTATATTTTTCATGTGAAATTTGAATTACTGACATGATTATTGTGCCATGCAAATTTTTTTCTAAAATGCACATTTAATTAGCCACGGCTTATAGCTGTGGCTAATTCTCATTTTGCCATGGCTAATTTTTATTTTGCCACGGCTCAAGGCCGTGGCAGAAATTTTGCCATAGGTCATTTTGCCATGGCCCAAAGCCGTGGCAAAATCGTTTTGCCACGGCCCAAAGCCGTGGCGAAATAGCTTTTCTGGTGTAGATATGAGTCGGAGAAGGTGTTCTTTGTTTGTGAAGCTCGTTTATCTGCCTACTCATGTCCTTCATGTTCTCTCGCATAGCGACACTTTCACATCTCTGAACCTCTAAGGCAATTAGTTCTATTCATCATATCAAGCAGGCATGAGAAATCCATGTGTGAGACGGGTGTAGAGGCAGAAGGCTGATCATTAGTTGTCGTGGCTGGCATTGGAGCATTTGCAGTGGCTCGAGTAGAAGTACCAGCCTCAACTGTAGCCGGTTCGAAGGAGATGATAGTTGTGCCACCGGGTCGATTCAGAGAAGAAACATTGGTCTTGGTCGGGTTTTCGGTTTAGTTCGATGCACCATACCCGGTAAGGGTCGGTGTGTTCCCTCCGGATCGGTCCCGAACCATTCCCCTGTGACCTGGTGACAACAGTTACCTGGTGATCTTCACTCGCCTTGTTCTCTCGAGAAGTCTGAGGTTCCTTTCCTTTTCTTGGAGCCATAAAATTCGAATTTCTTGAGATCAACAAACACTTCAAAAACAATGGAAATGCAGACTAACTTCTTCGTACTTGAAAATCCAAACAGTAGAATGATAATCCGGAATGCTGAGAATTCCAATTTCTTAGTGAAAGCACCGAAAAGTGGTTATAACACCCAATTGACTAAAAATTCAAAACAAAATGAAGTAAAAAGCAATAAGAACACAAGATTTATAGTGGTTTGGCGTTAACGAGCCTACTTCCACTTTATACTTCCTTGATTGATGAAATGATCACAAATACAATGAAAATAGCCTCTCAATCTCATTAGTATAGTCAACGATATCTCTCAATTTCATAGAATTATACTCAAGGATTTTGGGTACAATCTGAAATAAATAAAGGAATATTGTTGATGATGAAGTTTGAGTGGATGGAAAGCCTAAAGATCCCTCAAAATGGAGTGTTGTGGTGTATTTATAGGCTGAGAACATGGTTGGGTCGTAAATCTCGGGTTCGGGTGCTCCGTGGTGTGGACAATGCATCAGCAACGTGGGCAAGTGGGTTGTTACTGCTCTTGATTTGTGGACATGTGGTATGTAACTGTTTTGTGTTTGCAGCCGTCCAGTCGGATCAGTGGGGGAGCACTGAACCGAACCGATGATCATCAATCCCAATCCGACCCGTCTGTTCACTCATATCTGATCCCTCTTCTGGGTGTTTTGGTGGAAGCAAAGTAAGTAGCCGATCCGACCTATCTCGTTGTACCTAACCCTATGGATCTCTTCTTGATTGACCATGTTTTCCATCCTTAAACATGTCCGATGTTCAATTCTTAAGCTTTGTATAGCCTGGCTACAAAGTAGGTTAACAATATTCACTTCATTTCCTAACCTTTTCATCACCAAATCACATAAGAATCGAAAAATTCAAGCTTCAATCCCCGTCAAATCGTCGATTTTTTCAGGTTTCTGTTATCATATTTGTGTATTTTTAGCATCTTAACTCCGCTATATATTTTTTTCGTAATTTTTGGATTCTTTTAGAATGGTAGCAAGTTAGTCCTCTTCTACCCATTCCATTGCCGAATGGAACAACGACACCACCAATGCTTTCATTGTTGTGTGCATGGAACATCTGGATTCCCGTGCGCATAACGTTGGATATTGGTACCAGCAGATCGCAACGGCGTTCAACCAACGCACCGAATTGGACTATAATGCTGGTCAAATGAAGAACAAGTTTGATAACATGAAAAGAGATTGGAATCCATGGAACATGCTGCTACAGATTAATGGCGGGGCGTGTGACGAGCAGTTGGATACCCTCGGTGGGATAGACGAATGGTGGGCGACGGTGCCAGTAGTATTGTGCAAATTCAAGAGTGGGTTCCCAACGCGATTTAGAGAGTTGGACTCAATGTTTGGAGGCTGCATTCGTACTGACAAATGTCAGTACATTTGTAATGACCCGCATTTTCAACGGTATAGTAATTAATTTATTTAATTATTTAAAAGGTGATTAAAAGAATTTAATGGTCGTGGAATTAAATAATGGTGAATATTTAATTAAAATAATAAATTAAATAATATATTTAATTCTGACATAATCAGAATTGGCTGAAATGGAGATATGGTGTGAACTGGATCATCTGTGATATATAATTCAGTTTAGAGTTGAAATATATTAACGAATATATTATATAAACGAAGTTTGAACGTATAATTATATTACAATTAAAATCGAGCTTGAAATGGCGCTGCAGTTCGCTATTTGGCGATTTGAACTTCAATTGGATATACAGAAGCCGTTTTAACTCGGATTTCTATGAAACAAGAAACGTTAGGAGCTGGTGAAGTATATTTTTCTAGTGGAAGAGAAAAATTGGGATTTCGTCATGTAGATTTTGATTTATGTCTAAATCAAATTTTAGAAAATTCGCTGTGAAATTCCTTTATAATTTATAAAGGAATTATTTATATTTTAAAAAGGAATTTCAATATAAATCGAATATCGTGTTGACCCAGATTTGAAATATCGAGTTAGAAATCCATATAAGATTTTTCTGAAGCTGTATGGTATTCCACTGTGAATATATACAATAATATTTATTTTTAAATATTATATATAATTGTTTTTAAATATATTTATATATTTAAAGGGGTTATTTATGACTTTAAAAATAGCCACTTTTGCAAACAAAGTCGGAATTCGACGAAACTAATTTTGTTGGATCCGCAATATTAAATTATTGCTAGATTTCAATTTCCGTGATTTTTGAAGTCAGTATGTGGCCATACGGATTTTTAGAGTGAAAAACAGTCAGTATTTTGACGGTTAAAAATACGCTGTGTGAGCATATGAAGTCGAAATTCGACGAAACCAGTTTCGTTGGGACCGTAATGTCGAACTCTAGCTGCATGTCAATTTTCATGATTTTTAGATATCATTTGTGTGCATAGGGATTTTTAGAGTGCAGAAACGTATATAAAATGATTAAAATAAATAACTAAAATATCCCAAAAATTGTGTGGATCTAAACAAGGCTACACACACACTTTTTCAACCACACAAAATTTTGATCTCCCTTATATAATCATTTTTGAGCCGCCATTAACAAATTTTACAGATAACCAATATTTGGAGACTTTGAAATTCAAAAATAAAATCAAAAGAAAAGGGTAAAAATCCAAAGCAAGTATCTTTGTATTAGTGGGATCGTTCTCTTCATTCTAACGTCGGTTTTATCGAGCTCGATGGAATTTTTCTGGCGTGGCGTTTCAACAGTAAATCTAGGGTTTTTGGTTATTGAAATTTCATTGCTTTGAATTGGATTTTGAGGTTCGTTTGGTGTTGGTGATTAATTTCCGCAAGTACTGGTCGAGTTTGGGAGTTTTCTATGCAAAAATAGTTCGATAGATCCACTGTAGCTGCGCGTCGAAGTCTGGGAACCGCAACCAGCATGAGGAGCTCGAACTATACAATGGTGATACGAGTAGGAGGAGGATTGGATAAGAAGAATATTGATGATTTTAGTTTGAATTTTAGAATGAAGATGAAGGAGGTGTTCTTCCTGGAAGCTGCCGTAATGACCATGAGAACTGGAGTGCGGGATCGTGTATCAGGTGGAAGAAGGACTTTAGTGTTGCGGTTGTGGGCTTTAAACGTAAGTGGGCCAAGTTTTTAAGGTTAAAGCCCAAAGAGAAAATAGAAATTTAAGTTTGATTTTAAATTAAATGTATTAACTTGTTTACCCGATATCTAGCTCATACGGAATCGAAATCGAGAACCGTCAGTTGCGTCGGGATCGTATGGACGGCAGCTACACTATGGAGCTAACTGGGAGTGAATACGAGCTCGTTAAAATTTATTGCAGAATAAATTGTCCGTCTGAATCAAATCAAGCGATGGTTATCGTTATTAACGATGATCGTCCAATGTGAGTAAATCTCACTAACTCTGAACAGTTTATAATTTCATGTTGTATTTTTTGAACTGTTAAAAATTGTCTGATTGACTGTGTGTTAACTGTTTGATTGAACTGCTAGTCAGTTAGTTGAATTTCTATGTTGATTCTGTTTATCAGAATATATCATATGGAACTGAAAGTGATGTTGATTTTATTGTGTAACATCCGTGGATGCAGGGAAACAGATTGGAGGAATCCGACTGGATTCCTCAACAGTTATTTTATTGTTTTTCATATATTGTGATATATGATGTAGTTTATAATCTGTGGTTGATTATATGTGTATGGACGATATTTGACATCATGACTTGATATGCTAAACACCATAACATACCAGAACGTGAAAAAGGGGAATTTTCAAATGGTATTTGGAAATAAAATATTTATAAAATCAAAAGGGTATTATAAATGAAATGTTTATAAATGAAATATTTATAAATGAAATATTTATAAATGAAATATTTATAAATAGAGATCTTTATAGGTGAAATTATATAGAAAGGGGAAATCTTTATAAATGAAATATTTATAAAGAAAAGGGAATATTTATAAAATCATAAGATCTTATAAATGAGATGTTTATTGGTTAAATAAATAGGAGATGTTAAACGAGATACTTATTTATTAAGTAAATAAGTTATAAAAGAGATATTGACTTAGGAAACAGAATAAGTTATTAAAAGGATTATTTATTTGTTAAATAAATAAGATAAGATAATGGATTATTTATTTGTTAAATAAATAGGATGAGATAAGGAGATATTTATTTGTTAAATAAATAGAATTAAAAGGAGATATTTATTTGTTAAATAAATAAAGTTAAAGGGAGTTATTCGAATAGAGTTTATTCGAATAGAGTTAAAAGAGTTAATCAGTTAGAGTAAACCAGTTAGGTTAATCAAATAGAGATAAGCAAAATTAGAAACTGACTAAAGATTAGTAAGTTGGATAGTTTTCTGAGTATCGGTCTGATGATGGTTTCGGCCTTCGGGGTTTATACTTGGGAAGTTGTTCTCTTAGCAGTAAACAGTTGGAGTCTGATAGTTGTGGAATGGTAGTGATTGATGATTGATTGATAGAATTTCCATTTGGAAATAATATCGTTGTTTGCACACCTGTTTTTCTTTGATGGTTAAATTACAGACTATCAAAGTTTTGACCATTTTAACGTTGTTAATATGGAGAGACCGGTTGGATTATTATCCAAAGAACCACTCTGTATTGGCATAAGCGTTGCGAATCATATATGCCAAAGATAATTGAAGACAGAGTAAAATGCAAGGGCTATGGTATAAGTCTTAGATAACAGTGCCTAAGATGGATATACTGAATAGTGCCTTCGGTTCATCCTGTTCCTGGATGACTTGTATGGATGAATGTCTGACAGAGTATTTCCATAAAGGTCACGTACATTGATTTCTTCAACCGTACCAAGAGTGGAAGCGGAGAAGGAAACTTCTTTAGCTAACACGTAATGTACTGTTGTAGACGTCAATCGGTGATTTGATGGATTTGACGATGTGACATTCGAAGTGAATCTGGTGTGATGATAAAGCGTAGCTTCTAGCCTCACATCTGGTAAATGACAGAAATCGGGCAGGCAGCATGGCTATGTAGGTCGCACCTATTAGGGTGTATAATCACCCGATCTAGAGTTTCATTTACTTCTAAAAATCTATTGTTGATGCTGTCCCATTCGGGAAACGGTTGCTGATCCCAACCGTTGGTGATATACATTCGATACACTCAAGCGAAATGAGTGGTCGGTCATGTGTGGCCGGGTTGCAAGATGTTCTTGTTGAACCCAGTGTATTCCTTTCTAGAGATACACTAGCGAAAGGTGGTTCCATACCTTGTCATAGTTGGAAATCCATTACCCAATACGTGCTTGCGGTTTTGATTGTATACTATATATGTAGAACGTGAGATGAAAGCGTTTCTGCTAGATGATTATTATATTGTGGTTGATAGACATTATTATAATATCAAAAGGTTTTTGATATAAAGATAATTTGGATTCTCATAAGGGAAAAAACCGTTCCGTTATACGGCGTGGTCTTATGAGATATCATTTACCTGCTTGAACTGTTTAAACTGTTTTACTCACACCAGTCCCATGACTGACCCGAAGTTTATTTTGTTTTGTTTTCCCTAAACTCTTGGGTGCCCAATTTTGTACGGGCAGTCAAGTAGTTGGGATTTACAGATACTTGAAGAGCTGGAGCAGGAGGCTTCAGGATCATATAGCTATTGTTTATTTCCGCTGTGTTGTAAGTGATGTACTTGATAATGATATGTATATTCAAGTAAAACCTTTATTTCAAGGATATGTTATCTATTATATGTTATTCGTTCCGCTGTGAGGTTCGTGTTACTCTGATGTTGTGTTCTTCTTCTTCTATTCTAAGTTTCTATCTTATCTATTCTCACCCTCTAATTTCTTTCATTAATCATCCGGTATTTTCGTCCCTTGGATGTTCGATATGTGTTGTATATCGGATAACCAAGGTCGCTTAAAACCCGGGTCATTACAGTTGGTATCAGAGCAAAGGTTTTAAGTATTACTTGGCTCTGTGGCGTGACTCAGTAGAGATGGGGTTAGTAATACCCTAGATTGAGTTTGAGTGTATATATACGAGTGTACGTATTTGTTGTTGGATATAAAAATAATTTTATATTGTGGAGATTTATTGATTGAGTGGCTTATGAATTTCGGGTCGATCGGTTTGATCCACTGTGTCGATAGGAGTTACTAAACACTCGAATACGATGGGTCGACACGATATGTTTTGAAAAGAGGGTAAATGAAATAATTTTACCCAAAGTATATTTGTTATTATAATCGAGTAAAGATTATAATTTAAATGGTGATGTAAATAACCAATCAGAATTCATATAAGTGAAATATATGAAAGCAGATGAATTAAATCTGAAATTAAAATCCCAGAAATGGGAAAAGTGTTTGTAAATGAATCTGGATTAAGTATAAGGAAATTTTAAAATCCTGGGAGATTTTAAATTGCTTACAAACATTTAAAGGATATTTTGAACTGATTTCAAAATGGAAGTATTCAGAGATGGTTTTGAAAGTGATATAGTATTGAACTCACTTTGATCGCTGGAAAATAGATTCCGATGATGAGCTAGACATCATCGGTGTTCATTTTCGAGTTGCTGAGTGACGGATTACTACCAAAGGAATTTGTTTTTGAATTGTTTTGAGAAAAACAAAGCTGTTTAGAACTCCCAGAATTTGATTTGTTTAATTTAAGACAAATTAAATAGAAATTTGTGAAAGCAAATTTGAAATTGAAATAAAGCCAGTTCAGTGGTAATTGACTTATATTGGAATATAACATATCAAGTAGAATTAGATTTTGAATTGGGAGATATGAATCTGAAATGGTATTGGATTGGTGAATTAGAGTTTGAAATCGAGAATGGAACTCGACTTTGAAATTGAATTTGGCTTGGATAAGCGAATGATTGTGTTGAGGATGAATTGATTGGAATTTGATTGGGATGACCTGGGTATATGTTGAATTGGTAACAGGTGGAAAGGATATAATGATATGCCCGACAAAAAGGTACCAGATTATATTTTATATATGGGTTTGAGATTTTGATGAGCCGAATTGGCAAGCCGCTTGGCTGTTTGATTTTCTTTTGGGTTGGAGATGGCCTAGAGAGGCGAGTTGGAGTTTGATCTATTGACCAGTACAAAGGAGGTGCTGGCAAAAAAATTTCCAAATGGTTAAGGTGTTAGAAAATTTTCAGGATTTTAGGAAATTTTCGTTGATAAGAATTAATCAATATTTAATGGAAATTAAATTAGTTCACTTGAAACCGAATGTAAGAAGTGAACAATTAAGTTCTAACCAGTCGATAGGGTTTGTTTTCTACCTTAGCAATTTCGAGGACGAAATTATTTTAAGTGGGGAAGAATGTAATGACCCGCATTTTCAGCGGTATAATAATTAATTTATTTAATTATTTAAAAGGTGATTAAAAGGATTTAATGGTTATGGAATTAAATAATGGTGAATATTTAATTAAAATAATAAATTAAATAATATATTTAATTCTGAAATAATGAGAATTGGCTGAAATGGCGATATGGTGTGAACTGGATCATCTATGATAAATAATTCAGTTTAGAGTTGAAATATATTAACGAATATATTATATAAACGAAGTTTGAACGTATAATTATATTATAATTAAAATCGAGCTTGAAATGGCACTGCAGTTCGCTATTTGGCGATTTGAACTTCAATTGGATATACAGAAGCCGTTTTAACTCAGATTTCTGTGAAACAAGAAACGTTAGGAGCTGGTGAAGTATATTTTTCTAGTGGAAGAGAAAAATCGAGATTTCGTCGTGTAGATTTTGATTTATGTCCAATTCAAATTTTAGAAAAGTCGCTGTGGAATTCCTTTATAATTTATAAAGGAATTATTTATATTTTAAAAAGGAATTTCAATATAAATCGAATATCGGGTTGACCCAGATTTGAAATATCGAGTTAGAAATCCATATAAGATTTTTTCTGAAGCTGTATGGTATTCCACTGTGAATATATACGATAATATTTATTTTTAAATATTAAATTTAATTGTTTTTAAATATATTTATATATTTAAAGGGGTTATTTAAGACTTTAAAAATAGCCACTTTTGCAAACAAAGTCAGAATTCGACGAAACTAATTTTGTTGGATCCGCAATATTAAATTATTGCTAGATTTCAATTTCCGTGATTTTTGAAGTCAGTATGTGGCCGTACGGATTTTTAGAGTGAAAAACAGTCAGTATTTTGACGGTTAAAAATACGCTGTGTGAGCATACGAAGTCGAAATTCGACGAAACTAGTTTCATTGGGACCGTAATGTCGAACTCTAGCTGCATGTCAATTTTCATGATTTTTAGATATCATTTGTGTGCATAGGGATTTTTAGAGTGCAGAAACGTATATAAAATGATTAAAATAAATAACTAAAATATCCTAAAAATTGTGTGGATCTAAACAAGGCCACACACACACTTTTTCAACCACACAAAATTTTGATCTCCCTTATATAATCATTTTTGAGCCGCCGTTAACAAATTTTACAGATAACCAATATTTGGAGACTTTGAAATTCAAAAATAAAATCAAAAGAAAAGGGTAAAAATCCAAATCAAGTATCTTTGTATTAGTGGGATCGTTCTCTTCATTCCAATGCCAGTTTTATCGAGCTCGATGGAGTTTTTCTGGCGTGGCGTTTCAATAGTAAATCTAGGGTTTTTGGTTATTGAAATTTCAGTGCTTTGAATTGGATTTTGAGGTTCGTTTGGTGTTGGTGATCAATTTCCGCAAGTACTGGCCGAGTTTGGGAGTTTTTTGTGCAAAAATAGTTCGATAGATCCACTGTAGCTGCGCGTCGAAGTCTGGGAACCGCAACCAGCATGAGGAGCTCGAACTATACAATGGTGATACGAGTAGGAGGAGGATTGGATAAGAAGAATATTGATGATTTTAGTTTGAATTTTAGAATGAAGATGAAGGAGGTGTTCTTCCTGGAAGCCGTCGTAATGACCATGAGAACTGGAGTGCGGGATCGTGTATCAGGTGGAAGAAGGACTTTAGTGTTGCGGTTGTGGGCTTTAAACGTAAGTGGGCCAAGTTTTTAAGGTTAAAGCCCAAAGGGAAAATAGAAATTTAAGTTTGATTTTAAATTAAATGTATTAACTTGTTTACGCGATATCTAGCTCATACGGAATCGAAATCGAGAACCGTCAGTTGCGTCGGGATCGTATGGACGACAGCTACACTATGGAGCTGACTGGGAGTGAATCCGAGCTCATTACAATTTATTGCAAAATAAATTGTCCGTTTGAATCAAATCGAGCGATGGTTATCGTTATTAACGATGATCGTCCAATGTGAGTAAATCTCACTAACTCTGAACAGTTTATAATTTCATGTTGTATTTTTAGAACTGTTAAAAATTGTCTGATTGACTGTGTGTTGACTGTTTGATTGAACTGCTAGTCAGTTAGTTGAATTTCTATATTGATTCTGTTTATCAGAATATATCATATGGAACTGAAAGTGATGTTGATTTTATTGTGTAACATCTGTGGATGCAGGGAAACAGATTGGAGGAATCCGACTGGATTCCTCAACAGTTATTTTATTGTTTTTCATATATTGTGATATATGATGTAGTTTATAATCTGTGGTTGATTATATGTGTATGGACGATATTTGACATCATGACTTGATATGCTAAACACCATAACATACCGGAACGTGAAAAAGAGGAATTTTCAAATGGTATTTGGAAATAAAATATTTATAAAATCAAAAGGGTTTTATAAATGAAATGTTTATAAATGAAATGTTTATAAATGAAATATTTATAAATGAAATATTTATAAATAGAAATCTTTATAGGTGAAATTATATAGAAAGGGGAAATCTTTATAAATGAAATATTTATAAAGAAAAGGGAATATTTATAAAATCATAAGATCTTATAAATGAGATATTTATTGGTTAAATAAATAGGAGATGTTAAACGAAATACTTATTTATTAAGTAAATAAGTTATAAAAGAGATATTGACTTAGGAAACAGAATAAGTTATTAAAAGGATTATTTATTTGTTAAATAAATAAGATAAGATAATGGATTATTTATTTGTTAAATAATTAGGATGAGATAAGGAGATATTTATTTGTTAAATAAATTGAATTAAAAGGAGATATTTATTTGTTAAATAAATAGAGTTAAAGGGGGTTATTCGAATATAGTTTATTCGAATAGAGTTAAAAGAGTTAATCAGTTAGAGTAAACCAGTTAGGTTAATCAAATAGAGTTAAAGAAATAGAGTTAAGAAAAATTAGAAACTGACTAAAGATTAGTAAGTTGGATAGTTTTTTGAGTATCGGTCTGATGTTGGTTTCGGCCTTCGGGGTTTATACTTGGGAAGTTGTTCTCTTATTAGTAAACAGTTGGAGTCTTATAGTTGTGGAATGGTAGTGATTGATGATTGATTGATAGAATTTCCATTTGGAAATAATATCGTTGTTTCCACACCTGTTTTTCTTTGATGGTTAAATCACAGACTATCAAAGTTTTGACCATTTTAACGTTGTTAATATGGAGAGACCGGTTGGATTATTATCCAAAGAACCACTCTGTATTGGCATAAGCGTTGCGAATCATATATGCCAAAGATAATTGAAGACAGAGTAAAATGCAAGGGCTATGGTATAAGTCTTAGATAACAGTGCCTAAGATGGATATACTGAATAGTGCCTTCGGTTCATCCTGTTCCTGGATGACTTGTATGGATGAATGTCTGACAGAGTATTTCCAGAAAGGTCACGTACATTGATTTCTTCAACCGTACCAAGAGTGGAAGCGGAGAAGGAAACTTCTTTAGCTAACACGTAATGTACTGTTGTAGACGTCAATCGGTGATTTGATGGATTTGACGATGTGACATTCGAAGTGAATCTGGTGTGATGATAAAGCGTAGCTTCTAGCCTCACATCTGGTAAATGACAGAAATCGGGCAGGCAGCATGGCTATGTAGGTCGCACCTATTAGGGTGTATAATCACCCGATCTAGAGTTTCATTTACTTCTAAAAATCTATTGTTGATGCTGTCCCATTCGGGAAACGGTTGCTGATCCCAACCGTTGGTGATATACATTCGATACACTCAAGCGAAATGAGTGGTCGGTCATGTGTGGCCGGGTTGCAAGATGTTCTTGTTGAACCTAGTGTATTCCTTTCTAGAGATACACTAGCGAAAGGTGGTTCCATACCTTGTCATAGTTGGAAATCCATTACCCAATACGTGCTTGCGGTTTTGATTGTATACTATATATGTAGAACGTGAGATGAAAGCGTTTCTACTAGATGATTATTATATTGTGGTTGATAGACATTATTATAATATCAAAAGGTTTTTGATATAAAGATAATTTGGATTCTCATAAGGGAAAAAACCGTTCCGTTATACGGCGTGGTCTTATGAGATATCATTTACCTGCTTGAACTGTTTTAAACTGTTTTACTCACACCAGTCCCATGACTGACCCGAAGTTTATTTTGTTTTGTTTTCCCTAAACTCTTGGGTGCCCAATTTTGTACGGGCAGTCAAGTAGTTGGGATTTACAGATACTTGAAGAGCTGGAGCAGGAGGCTTCAGGATCATATAGCTATTGTTTATTTCCGCTGTGTTGTAAGTGATGTACTTGATAATGATATGTATATTCAAGTAAAACCTTTATTTCAAGGATATGTTATCTATTATATGTTATTCGTTCCGCTGTGAGGTTCGTGTTACTCTGATATTGTGTTCTTCTTCTTCTTCTATTCTAGGTTTCTATCTTATATATTCTCACCCTCTAATTTCTTTCATTAATCATCCGGTATTTTCGACCCTTGGATGTTCGATATGTGTTGTATATCGGATAACCAAGGTCGCCAAAAACCCGGGTCATTACAACATTGTCCCGGTCGCTCTATCAGTTCATTTGCACGAGGCCCAAATATATGGCGATTTTATTCGGGGCGATACTGCTAAGATCTCGAGTCGTCCGGCTCGTAGGCAGATCAAGTCCAGTGCTGGCCCTTCTCGTTCTGCTCCTCCGTCCATGGACCGAGACGAGCTTATAGATCTGTGTATGTAAGTACGTCAGGACGAAGAGGAGTATGCTGAGTAGGAGGTTGCGGTTGTTCTGTCAGAGAACGACAGAAAGGGTCACAACCCTTTTTATTCTCTGATTGACAAGCCCGCACAGCTGAGGGGTTGTGTTCTTCATTATGTTCGTAAGCTGAGGGCTGGACAGCTGTAGGTTTCTTATATATTTGTTGTAGCTTTTTATTTTGGCAAATTCTATTCGAACCCAACAATATGCTGAGTAGCGCCCCAAAAACATGAAAAAACCGGTATACCCCCAATTTGGCTGAGTAGCCCCCCGCTAATTTTAAAAAAAATCCAAAAATACCCTTCCACGCAGGGGGGATGCGTGGTTTATCAGTGTACCTCGTAGCAGCCCGACATGGTTACTTAGTGTACCTCGTAGCAACTCTCCGTGGTTCTTTCAAAAACCACGTAGGGGTACTGCGAGGTACATTGATAAACCGCGTAAGGGAACTACAAGATGTTCAGAAAACTGGGAAAAAAAATATAACATAGAAAGGGCATTTTTGTCATCGTATTTTTTTTATAAAACGGAGGGCTACTCAGCATATTTCTGGATTCAAATAGAATTTCCTTTTATTTTAGTGTTATGTTTGTATGTTTGAATTGTTTTTGTTTTATGTGAACTGGTATTATGTGTTGTACTGGTGTTTGAATTATGAAATTTAAATTATGCAATTTGTATTCTGCAGTTTGTATTCTGCAATTTGTATTATGCGTTCAATAAAAACTATAATAAACATAAATAAATAAATAATAAAGTAATAATTCTGTCACTTTCAATTTGCCCGTTCCGTAAAAACAAACGCATTCACTATTCGCAACAATTCCTCTTCAAAGTACCCCTTTAAAATAACTCTTTCTGTTCAAAATCAAAGCATCCTGAGAATGATGATGGTTGTATTTGGCGATGTTTTGTTCAAATGTATGGATGCAACAGACCTAGACAGTCGTAACCCTGCTCTCTACAGTCAAAAAACTGTTTAATCATTGTTCCTGGTTGCCTCTTTGTGAATTTGAGTTATATTGTTTTGAACTGCTCCCCGGTCCTCCTCCTTCTTCATTCATCCTGAGGCATCCCTCGTCCTCTCTTGCAAGGGTTTGACTGGATTGGGAGAGGTACTTCCGGTCGAGATTTTCTAGAGAACCTCGTACTGTCCTCCGATGCGCCTTATCCCAATACGCTACAATTTTAGTTACAAAGCATCGTGTATCTTACACGCTACTGTGGTTTAATTCCTTGCTCAGGCAATAAAACATCAATCCGATCTCAACTATTATACTGCGTTACCTAAAAAGTTAAAAATTAGAAATATTTACAGAAATCCCTTGACAAAACCTATGTTATGTTTTAAATATCTTAACCAGATCAATGGGCAACAAGATAGCTAGAACAACTCAAGCTTCAGCATCAGAGTACCATCTCCATGATTTGCCCTCCTCGTATAATCTCGTATTTAAGGAAGTATTGGGTCGCGGCCGATTCTTCAAATCGATTTTATGCAAGCACGATGAAGGCTTCGTACTTGTCAAAGTTTATTTTAAGCGGGGCGATCCCCTGGATCTTAAGGTAAATCTCTGTAATTTTTGTTTCTGGACAATTTTCCTTGTTTAGTTCAATGATTTTATCAAGAAATTTCCGAGGTTTTTAGGAGTATGAAAAGAGCCTGGCAAAAATTAGAGAGACCTTCCGTACTGTGCAGCATCCACATGTCTGGCCTTTTCAAGTAAGCTGATTTTAATGTTCATTTTGGTTCGTGAAAGACAGGAGTTGTTATTTTGATTTTGTAAGAACTGAAAATGTGTGGTGTTAGCCGTGTATATATTCTCTGAGAGAAACAGTCAAACAGATGAGGCTAGCATACTAGCATCTCTCATATATAGCTTTAAACTGATAATTTCATTAGCAGAAGCTGGAGAGTTACATCATTGAAATTCATATGTCTTGTTACATACAGCTAGATACAAAATATAGTATTCCATCCACTCATATTCATCAGCATTAGGAATCTTCGAATAGTTCCCTGAACTATTGTGAAGTTCTCTGGTAGCAAAAATTCTTCTAAGTATAACAAAAGCTTTGCGTGTATCTGCAATTGATCAAGATCAGCAAAGTGAACAATGTTATTAGGAAAATTATGCGCCTTAAATTTGTTGTAAAACCAAAATTATGAATATGCGCCATTGTGCATGGCGTGGTGCGATAATTGCTCCTTATGCATCTGTGGTTTGGCACACATGAGATGGCATACCAAATGATTTTTATCTTCTTAAATATAACTATACTAACATTTTGTGTTTTTTTTACAACAAACATTATTCAATATAAGTGATAAATTAAATGATTTTTATTTATTTTTTATTTTTATATGAGTGATAATCGGAGATATTCACTATCTATAACAAATCAAGTTACTACATTACTTTTTAGACATCATATTTGGTTCTCTAAACAAAATAAAAAGGTTCAGACAGAAAAATGAAAAGGTTCAGACAAAAAAATGAAAAGGTTTACATTTCTATTTCGACTTTAGTGACTTTTGTACTTCAAAATTTATGTTTATACCATTGCGTGTGATGGTATTATTTGGGAAATGACAGAAAAGAAACATTGTTGGATATCTTTTAGTAATTAAATTAATCTTATCCAATAAATTATGTGTATAATAATCATATGATATTTTTAATACACTAGCAGTGATTCAAAAATGTGTGTGCTGTCTGTTTTATCGTGCATCAAGCATTTAGCGATATTTCACGTCTTTGTGTGTTGTGCGCTGTAAGTAGCCATGTATTGAATTTGAACCATCAGTGGTTTCTTTCAAATAAAACAACTGAAAATGCCAAGTTTACAATATTAAATAGAGAACTTTGAAATATGCAATTTTGAAGCTATCTGACATATTCCCAATGATCTTGCATATCAGAAAAAGCTTGCTGCCGATGAGCTTGCATGTTGAAAAAACATTGATGTATTCATATAGAAACGTTGTATATAACTTCAAGTAAAACTAGTAAGTAACCTTGCGTTGATGAAGAAGGTTAATATCTTTTAATTTCTCAACACTGAAAATACGTTTTTGGTTTTAATTTATAATCTTTATTTCCAAAAGTTAAATCGTATTCAAAATTTGATGTGCAGTAAGCCACATAAAAATTTGTACAGTTGATGGAAGTGCAGCCTTTCAAATCCAGTTAAACAAAATGTTTTTCACACAGCTTGTTCTGGAAATTATATGTATAATGCATCGTATACAGATCCTTTGCATCTAACTTCCATTTAAAACCATTCTTTGATCTACTATTATTCATGCTTTGTTCCAGTATACCAATCAATCTACCATATTGCATGATTGTTCTTCCTTCCAAATGCAGTTCAAATCGATTCAACAAGGCAAATTAGGGAAATACGTAAGATTAATAACCTTTTTCAATAGATCTTATTTATATAGTACAATCTTAACCAAAGCTATTGTGATGATCCATGGGTGATGGGTCTGATTAGAAAAGCACTTTGTCACCTTCATTCTCTTTAAATTTAACCTTCAGTTTTGAATTATGTAACGTTCATCTGTCGTGTTTTTTCATACACCCATTCCTACGGTGGTATCCTCGTTTGTAAAAGTAAAATTACCTTTCCGATATCAGTTTTGATCTAATATCTCCATAAAGTGTCGTTTTGATCCAGCATCTTCTGTGACAACTTGTTTAATTGTATGATATTTGGACCGTAGTGATTTACGACTCCTGGACATTTCTTGCCTTGCATATTTTTTCCTGCATTACTAATAAATTTGCTGTGGTGTTATCACAACCTCATCTCCGTTAAAAGTTCCTTTACATGCTATCAGTTTTCCTCTATCTAAGATGAGAACTTAGAGAAGACATATAACAAACAAAAATAGGATAAATTCTTAGTTTACTAAAAATTCTTGCATGGCAGCAGCCTTTTAGTTTTTAATTTGTTTTTATGAATAGAGTTTGAGCTTTATCTATCAACGATTTCATAAATGGATTTATTTAATGCACATATGATGCGGGGCACATGAGAGGATATACCAAATAACCAACATTGCATCCAACTAAAAAAAATGTGCCATTTTAATTTATTGTAATTCATTTTTCACAATCCAAGAATAAATATACATTTTTCAATTTCCTTTGCTTTAAGACAAATTGATGTATTAATTTATATTAAAAGACTTCCTTTTTGCGTAATATTCTTGAAGCTAGATTATGTATTTTATCTTGTAATATAATATTGATTTTGTACAAACAATCTAATATTGGTATTTGGATATATTATATGTTTATTCACTTGGTATGATATAAATTTATTATTCAAATACGTTATACAATTACAAATTAAGTTAATGATTATATTGTTGACTTTTTTGGTTGTGAACAAAATGCACTTAATAACTATTGCAAAACTACAAAAAAATAACTAAAAGGGTGTTGCAAAATAAACGTATCTGAATAACAAACGGAAGCACTAAAATATCAACCTACAATGTCACAAAGCAAATTATCATATTTTTGTCATTTATTTATCACTTGTGCAGATTTAGTTTTAACTTACTACTTTAATCCAGAAATCTAACTTCCAAACGAGTTAGATGATCAACTATGTAACATATAATTGAATAGTTTTATGTGCAGTTTATTCTATTAAATAATACACTTATACACACTAAAAATTAATTAGTAAATGAAGTGATGTTAATTTGAGAAAAATATATTAAAAACTATTTAATTGCTTTAAAATGATTTTTATAGTTGAAGTATATGTTTATAATTTTATGTTTAAAAGATAATTTTGGGAAATGATAAAAAATTGTTGAATATCTTTTGTAGAATATATTAGTTCTGTTAGTTATGACAAGCTTGTAAATTTAATAGAATATACAGGATGTAATATTTGCCTTATTTTGTGCAAAGTTTTTAAAATGTTCATCACCTTTAAGCATTGTGAATAATCACAAATAATGTAGTTAGTACCGAACTCTCAGCTTCCTTGGTAAAAACCGACTTCCTCAGCCAATTACACCACCCCAGAGGACAGTGCATCAATAGTTCTGTGCATTCACACTTATAGATGCATTTATGTAGATCGTATTTATAGTTTCATACATATAACGTTTATAAAAATGGGATCAACTTTAAAACTGTGCCAGTAGTGTAAAAAAAGGCAGGATACCCGTCAAGACCAATGGATTTGTCTCCTGACCTTTCTTTGGTTGCTTTAGATTAGATTTCTTCTTCACTGAATTCATTCTCAAACAGCGCTGATGAAATATTAAAAGGGTGTAGCTATTTCAGTCTACCAGGCAAAATTTGGAATCTTCACTTCAACGCATGGTTGTGATAATTTACGAAAATGCTATTTGGTTCTTTTTATTTGGTAATTTCAGTTTATTTGGTTTCGATGCATGAGATACGATTTTGTCTACTTCCACCATTTGCAATACGATGGAAGTACGTTGTAGTAAGAGTAGGATCATCTTTTTTAAGCCATTGAACCCCCAATCTTTGCTTCAACATAATTTTTTGATTCACAATTTTTATTGTATTCAATTTGTAAGACTCAAAGCCATCTTCTCTCAGTTTTTGTATTACCATCGAAAGACCGAATTTAATGAGTATTCTGTTTTTGCTTGATGCTACCAAAGTGTTCATTTCTTTAGATATTGTCTGTGCTTTTCTTTGATGTACATGAATCTTTCATTATTTTGTCAATTTTATCTCCAATCAACCACATTCTCTGAAATTTGAAATGCTTATTTACCATACAAACTCTGTTTTAAAAATTCTTATAGGCTCTCCTCTAGGCATTTGGCTTTTGTCCAGGCGCTATACTAGCTTTACCATCTGGGTTTTTGTCTAATCCACCTAGGTGAGACATACTGCGTTATTTAAGCACATAAATATGTTTATAAGCACCTTTTATGCATCAATTCAGGCTTGATGCCTCTTATACGCATCAATATATTTGTTTCTAGCTATTTGTCTTCATGGTTGCTTCTAAATCCAATCAAATCCATGACATTTCATTGTGAATCAGTTAATACTAAACATAATACCAAAATTTTATCCAAAGTGCTGAGTTTATCAAAAACGTTTAGCTTCAGTTAATCCTTGATTGTTCTTTGTCTAAGAGATTTCCCAGTCTACGCATTACTGTCTTACGTCCACCTAGCGAATTTTACAATCTTGATCTCAGCTCAGGTATCGTAGGACTAGAATTGAAGCCAACCCTCTTTGATTTGTTGAGGATATTACCCAATCTCCTTATTGAAAATCAGTATGACAAGGTTAAAGATGTGTATTCATAGAGTAAAAAGTGAGTTTTCTATTCTTCAAGGGAAAATGTCAATGAACTCGCATCCGCCCATAAAATTGTCATGATTTTCATGTTTGTTGAAAGAAAAGTTGAGTGACAATATACAATATTTGAAGAATACCGTGAAAAATGTGTCTTTGCTTTATTTATTGCTTAAATTCCTTTCGTCATGCCTCTGTCTCGTAAATATACCATTTGAACTACCATCAATTGAAGACAACTTTAGCCATTAAAGATGTTATCTCCCAATAATGTGAACATCTATTATTTGGTGATTTAGTTTTAGCTTCCTTCAAAAGGATAATGTAAAACGAATGTAGAAAGTTACACTTTGTTTTGTCTATGACATTTATCATTATCTATGAAACCCATAACATTCCATTTGCAACTTTTATTTTATTATCATCATCCACTAAACTCCAAACGTTCCATCAGCTAATCAAAGATTGAGCATATTATGTGTTTATTCATACAGTGATTGGAATTAAATTTATTTTTCATTATTATTCAGATATGTTATACATCAGTATATTAATTTAAAAATTATATTATTGACTTTTGTGGTTATGAACAGAATGTACTAAATAAATAACTATTGCAAAAACTTTTTTTTTTAAAAGATTCAAAATAAATATACTTGAATAACACAACGAATGTGTCAAAATAGCAATTCACAATGTCACAAAGCAAAGCACAATGGAATATCATTTCTTCGGTTTTTGTCACTTGAGATATGCAGGTTTAGTTATATAACTTACAACTTGAATCCAGAAATTTAACGGCTAATCAATAGTTATAAATTTATAAGTTGAAATTTAACTTCTAAACACTTACATGTTAAATTATACAATATAATTGAATGATTTGATGTGCATTTTATTTTTTCAATAATACACGTACAATAAACTCTATTTAGCACATAAAGTGATTTCCATTTGAGATAATCATATTCAAAAAAATAGTCAGTTGCTTTTAAAATGTTTTTTATACTTGAAAGTTTATGTTTAAAATATATTTTTAGAAAGCAATAAAATTTTGTTTGATATCTTTTATAGAGTATATTAGTCTAAGTCCTGTCAATTATGATAAGTTTGTATTTTTTGAAATTTCACGTACAAATTGTAAAAGGTATAATATCTGCCTCATTGCATGCCAAAATTTTGAATTGTTTTGCACCTTTTAGTGTGGTGAATAATTGTGGATAAGGATGTCAACAGATGCTTTCGAATGCGGATAGTGCCATATTCACATCCGAAATCATTTTCGAACATCGGATATCTGCATCCCTGATATGGATGGATATCGGATAATCATCCGATCCGCATACGATCGATAAATCATGCTGGATAAATGAAAATTTAAAGTTTACATAAAGCCTTTTTCAATCCAATTGATTACTAAAGTGCTAAAAATAAACAAATATGATGATAATAAATAACTTTGAGCAATTAACATGCGTTTATTGTGTATTATATAGAATTTCAACTTAATAAAATCATAAATTAATATATTTTATTGTGCTAAAATAAGTATATTTTAAACTATCATAAAAAAAAGCAAACGGATATTTTTTGGATGCAGATATGCCTATATCTGCATCTTTATTTGTTTTTTTTCCGGATATCAGATATTTATCCGCTTTTTGATGCGGATGCGGACGGATTTCGAATTTTTTTGGATATCCATTGACAACCCTAATTGTGGAGAATGTAGCTAGCGTGGATTGAACACCTTACCTCCTTGGCAAAAGCCAGTTTCCTCAATCAATTACACTATTCAGGGAACACAATCTATAATTTTATAATATACATTTTTTTGTACCGTAGTTACAGTACGTCAGTACCTTCGCCACCCTCCACTCGCGTGTGCTACATGTCACAACTACAAGTTTTAGGTAGTTACAACATGCTATTTCAATATATGTTCAGCTATTTGAATCACACCGTGTAAGTTTCAAATCTGTGATTTTTCGTACTAAAGTCGAAGCGTCTAATCACTGTGATAGTGGTGCTGGTCTCTACGTATAATTTCTATAAAATAGGATCAACTTTAAAACTGTGCAACAGTCTAAAGAAAAAGGCAGGATACTCATCAAGACCAAGGGATTCGTCTCCAGACCTTTTTTTTTGTTGCTCTAGATTAGATTTCTTGTTGTGGAAATATTTAAAAGGTGTAACTATTGCAATCTACCAAGCAAAATTTGGGATTCTAACCCCAATATATGCTTGTGGTAATTTATGAAAATGCCATTTAGTTCTTTTTGTTTGGTAACTTCAATTTATTTGGTTTCAACGCATGAGACACGATTTTGTCTTCTTCCGTCGCTCACAATACGCTGGAAATATGATGTACTATGGTCATCTTCTTTAAGCCATTGAGCTTCCAATCTTTGTTTCAACATATCTTCTTGATTCACAATTTTGTTGTATTCAAATTTGAACTCTTTGCTCCAATGTTAATTCTTGATCCACAATTTTGTTGTATTCAATTTGTAAGACTAGAAGCCATCATCTTTCACTTTCAGTTAAAATTTTTGATTCTTTGATACTGTCAAAAGACTAAATTTCCTGAGTATTCTATTTTTGCTTGATGCTTGCAAAGTTCTCTTTTTCATTTCTTCAGATAGATGCGAAGATTGTTGAGTTTGTGGATCATACACTTACTAATTGAATTGTAAGTGCTTTTCATTGATGCACATGAATCTTCCATTACTTTGTCAATTTTATCTTTTATTAACTGCATTCTCTCAAATTTAAAATGCTTATCTGCGATGTATGAATATCTCAACTGAAGTATTATAGGACTAAATTGATGCTAATCCTCTTTGATTTGTTGGAGATATCAATCTCCCGATCTCCTTACTCAAAAATCAATCTAACAAGGTTAAAAATGTATATTCATACTCAGAGCAAAAAGGGAGCTTTCTATTTTTCATGGAAAAAGTCAATCAATTCACGGCCACCCATAAAATTGCCATGATTTTCCATGTGCATTGAAAGAAAAGTTGAGCGACAATCTATAACATTCGAAAATAACGTGCACATCGTGTCTGCTTTATTTCTTGCTTAAATTCCTTTTGTCATGTCTCCAGCTTGTAAATATTCCATCTGTGCTACCATCACATTGAAGACAACTCTTGCTAGTATAGATGTTAACTCCCAATAATGCGATGTTTATTTATTGTTGTCATTGCTGCTGCTACTCTTGGTTCTGTAGCAAACATCAGTTTCTGCATTTTGTAGTTTTAAATGAAAATATTTTCTACTTTTGATTTATGGTGTAAGAACTCGTCTAGGAAATTTTCAGTTAAATGCTAGCATTAGTTACTGTTTGACTAAATAATTCTTATACTTGTAGTTTTGGGTAGAAACAGATAAAGCTGCATACTTGTTAAGGCAATACTTCTTCAGCAACCTTCATGATCGGCTAAGTACACGTCCTTTCCTCAGTCTCATTGAGAAGAAATGGTTAGCGTTTCAGGTATACAGATAACATTGAATATATACTTAAAGAAGCTAGGTAGTGTAACTGCACTCAAATACATGCTAATACAGTGCTTAACTGTGGATATAGAAGAACCCAACTGTTGATTTTCCTTTCGCAATCTATCCTGTACAAGGAACATTGAACTTCATATATTGCGGCTGAATATAATGGGCTGAATCTCTATTTGGATATGCATCAGTTTTTTTATGACTCAAATGATGGGATTTGGATGTTTCTAAGTGTTTTGTTTGTCTGAAACCATTCCACTTCAATCACTTGCACACTTTAGTTAATATAAGACATTAGCATGTGATTTTGTTTTCAGATATATTCATTATTGATTTAGCTTCATTTGTTTTTGCAGTTATTATGTGCAGTGAAGCAGAGCCACGAAAAGGATGTTTGTCATGGTGAGCGACCATGGTCCCTGAAGCAAAATTTCCGTGTACCCATTTTCATGTTATTGGCAAATGTTATTGAATATGCAGGTGATATCAAATGTGAGAACGTTCTTGTTACTTCCTGGAATTGGCTGTATCTTGCAGATTTTGCTTCATTCAAGCCCACTTATATTCCAGATGACGACCCTTCAGATTTTTCTTTCTTTTTTGACACTGGAGGGAGAAGACGGTGCTATCTAGCACCTGAGGTCATTCTCTATACATTTACACCTTTGATCAATTTTCCTTTTATATTCTGTTATTGAAGGTATCCTGGTTCTCTTCTTGACAGTTAGGAAGTTGTTTTCATTAATTTATCGCTATTGAATTTTTGTTATGTAATTGCGTGTCAAGGAAATAGTTCTACTTTGGTATATTTTAACAAAAGCACCAGCTGATCTTTGGGATATCTATGGAGTTTTGTATCATAAGCTGAACCCATTGGATAATCTTTCATTTCTTTTAAACAGATTTAGCGCTTAAATCATTATGTTTCTTGGTTGAACTACAATTTTTGCATAAATAAAAGTTTCCGAATCACAAATTTTTTACCGATTGCTTATGTGGAAAATACATGGGTAATTCCTGGAATGAAGAAATTATTGTCTTTTTTTTTTTTTTCAGTACTCAGTTTTAGTTGTATCTTACTATTTTGAGTAGCTGTAGGATGGTGCTTGTGACAGTATGTTTCTACTGGTACGTTAATAATCAGCATGTATCATTCATGATCTATTGTCATTGAGTTCTTTGGACGGATGTATGTATACTTTTGTTTCCATGTTTGGTTCTTAACAACTGTAAGCTTTTGTTTCTGCATCAACTTCATAACCTTCATTAAGAAACATGAAGTGCCCGTTTGTTCATTTTCTTTGTTAAACATGCTTTCTAATAATATGACTTGAGAAGAAGTACTTGTTTCACGGAGAAGAAGGCAGTTAATTACCTGATACCCGATAATAGAATTAATTGACAGTTCTATGCATTTTTCAGAGATTTTACGATCATGGATGTGAAAATCAAGTTTCACCAGATGCTCCTTTGAAGAAATCTATGGATATCTTTTCCCTTGGGTATGGAACATTTTGTCATTTTTAGACATGTCAGGATTCGTTGCAAAGTTTCTGTCTTTTATGCTTTTACCAGTATGACATTCATTGCGGCACAGTTATTTAATGACTACAATTAGCCCCTTTTTTTTTTCCACTTTTTTCTTTCCAGGTGTGTTATTGCAGAATTTTTTCTTGATGGCCAACCTCTGTTCGAATTATCCCAGCTCCTTTCATATCGCAGAGGGCAATATGATCCTGGTCAAGCTCTAGAAAAGGTTTCTTTTTAATTTATTGTTTTCCGTTTCCTTACCCCTTTCTTTTTAGTACATATCATACACACATACATGAGTACGTTTCATTTTGGTTATACAATCATGATTTTGAATACGATTATTTTTACAGATTCAGGATGCAGGAATTCGCGAAATGATACTTCACATGATTCAGTTGGATCCCACTTCAAGGTTATCCTGTGAAGACTATTTACAGCGTTACACATCTGTTGCTTTTCCGAGCTATTTTTCATCATTCCTGCATAAATTCTTTTCATGTCTGATCCATCTTGACTCCGATTCAAGAGTAAGAAAGTTGCTTACTTCAATGACTGCATCATGTGCTGAAAATGTCAAATCATCTTTTCCAATTTTTTATAGGTTGCAGCAACACAGAATGCATTCCATGAGATACACAATCAAATGTCAAATAATGCATTAATTGAGGACATTCTTCCTGCTTTCTCCGTAAACGAATCTAATCAGAAGATGGAAAACAAAAAACACAATACAAGGTCAGATGATAAAAACACATTTGGTAGCGAAATTGTTGGTGATGTTTCTTCTCTTCTTAAAGAAGCCGAACAAAGAAATCATCGTTCACATTCTACTACACTTCAGAGAGGTCAAAGTGCAAAATCTTATTCAAGGCATCAGTTCAAAAATGACTCCAAAGATAGGGACAAATATATCCCTCTTTTTAGAAAATTACTAAAAAGTGATTTGGATTCACTAGACGATGGATATAATAGCCAAACAGATACATATGATAAACCCATTTTTCTTGGCACTGAATGTAAATTAAGCTGTGAAGGCATGGTACTTATTGCCTCCCTCCTGTGCTCATGCATTAGGAATGTGAAGCAACCACAGTTGAGAAGGTCAGGTGTGCTTCTATTAAAATCTTCGTCATATTACATTGATGATGAAGATCGGTTGCAGCATGTGCTTCCATATATAATTGGGATGCTATCTGATCCAGCTGCAATTGTGCGTTGTGCTGCATTGGAGTCATTATGCGATATTTTAGCTTTAGTTAAAGTTTTTCCCCCTAGTGATGCCAAAATATTTCCAGAGTATATTCTTCCAATGCTATCAAAGCTTCCTAGTGATTCCGAGGAAAGTGTAAGGATTTGTTATGCTAGCAACATCTATAAAATAGCCCTTACTGCTTATAGGTTTCTACTTCACTCTCAGAGTTCAACCGAAGCAGTAACTTCTGATAAAGCTTATTCAACTCAGTTAATTGAGTTAAGGAAATCAATTGCTGAAGTTGTGCAGGAATTAGTAATGGGTCCGAAGCAAACACCAAATATTAGGAGAGCTGTTCTTCAAAACATTGGGTACCTGTGCTACTTTTTTGGTCAAAAGCAGTGCAATGATTTTTTACTTCCCATTCTTCCGGCATTTCTCAATGATCGAGATGAACACTTGCATGCTGATTTTTATGGTCAAATCGTATTTGTATGCTATTTTGTTGGTAAAAGAAGCGTTGAAGAATATCTTTTACCTTATATTGGGCAAGCTTTAAGCGATAACATGGAAGCAGTCATTGTCAATGCATTAGACTGTTTATCAATGCTGTGTAAAAGTAATTTCCTGAGAAAAAGGATTCTGCTTGACATTGTTGAGAAAGTATTTCCTTTGTTGTCTTATCCGATTCAATGGGTGAGAAGAGCGGCTGTAACTTTTGTTGCAGCAAGCAGCAAGAGTTTGGGAGATGTGGACTCTTATGTATACTTACACCCAGTTGTACGCTCTTACCTACTAAGAGACCCTGCTTCACTGTCATCTGAATCATCTATATTTTCGAGCCTGAAACCTTCTCTCTCAAAAACTGTATTTAACCAAATTCTTGAAACAGCAAGAAGTTCTGATATGTTGGATAGGCAAAGAAAGATATGGTATAATTCCTCCGGAAACAAAAATCAGAGGGAAATAGTTGAGCAGAGTCGGAAATTCCCAGGGATAGATTTGAGTACTACAAAGAATGCTGGAAATAAAGAGGTCAACATGCAAAATGGGAGATATGCAACTGTATGTAATTCATTCAACACTTCAAACTTAGCAGACATGAAGGATTCTTTTGCTGCTGACAAACTACAGTTTTCTGGATTTATTTCACCACAAGTTAGTGCAGGGAATAGTTTCATCTGTGATGGACCATCTGAAGGCATACCTGTGTATTCTTTTTGCTCTGAAAAACGTCCTGCTGGTCCTGATTCCTTGATGCACTGGAACTCCATTGGAGTTAATTCGTCATCCATGCCTTGGTCAGGAAGTGCAAATAATAAATCCTTAGAATCTAGTTTGATGCCACCAAAGCTTTTTTCAGGCTCTTTTTACGACGTTAGCAATAGCTCCACAAGGGCTTTTGAGACTTTTGATAAAGGCAGAGCTCAAGACATTACAATCATGTCTAATGCAGCCAAAGGTAGCTCATCTCTTGCTCTAGATGATTCATCACAATCAGACAAAAATGATCAAACTGCGATTTCTGATATTGGTTGGAAACCTAGAGGAGTTCTCGTAGCTCATCTTCATGAACACAACTCAGCTGTGAATGACATAGCTGTATCTAGTGATAATGCTTTCTTTGTAAGTGCATCAGATGACTCTACTGTAAAGATTTGGGATACGAGGAAGTTGGAAAAAGACATATCTTTCCGGTCTAGGTTAACTTATCATTTGGAAAATGGTCGTGCTTTATGCACAACAATGCTTCATGGTACACCACATGCAGTGGTTGGTGCCAGTGATGGTGTACTGCACTCTTTTAACATTGATTACTTAAAACAACCAGGCAACGTTGTTGAAAAATATTCTGGACTTTCCAATGTAGAGAAGAGTGATATAGGAGAAGGTGCCATACTTAGCATGTTAAACTGCCCACCTTCTGATGGTAGCAATACAAGCCATACAGTACTATTTAGTACTCTTCGATCCGGAACATATCTTTGGGACATGAGGCTAAGCACAAAAATTTGGAATTTTAAAGCGACACCCGAAGAAGGATATGTCCGTTCATTAGTGATGGGTCAGTGTGGAAACTGGTTTGTGTCAGGTTCTTCAAGGGGTGTTTTGACGTTATGGGATTTAAGATTTTTATTGCCAGTTAATTCTTGGAAGTATTCTACTGTTTGTCCTATAGAAAAATTATGTTTGTTTATTCCACCTGCAAATTCTGGGTCTGCATTGGCAAGGCCACTAATATATGTTGCGGCTGGATTAAATGAAGTTTCGCTTTGGAATGCAGAAAGTGGAAGCTGTCATCAGGTACACTTTCTTTCTAAATCACCTTTTAATTTATTTTCCTTGCAAGTTTGTGTGTGTGTTTGGTTAAGCAATCTACTTCAGACTGATGAATGATATATAACAGTCGGGCTGTTTAAAAATAAGCCTCATTTCAAGACATTGTTTGACGAAAAAGTTTCCATATTTTTAAACTGCTGTAAGTAACTAGTTTTTACTGAAATTTTGATATTTACCCGATATACATTTTTGGAAAAGCCCAAAAGAAGCGCCAAGTACGCGAAAACTATGTTTTGAAATTTAATATTTCAAAAAACCACATTTTGATCTATTCTAGCAAGTATACAGATACAGCGAAGCGATAGTTTGTAAAATGTGGGTTTGTAGGCTCATATTGATAATAAAAATAGCATGTTTAACTTTATTGTTGACGTACATTAATCAAACATGTCAATGAGTACTTTGCATAAAGTGTCACATTCGCACCTGCATTAGAAATTATTTTCTGATATCTGCGTCTGCAAATATCAGATGGATATTGGGTACTATGCTATCCGTTATCAATGAATAAAGAGATAGGATCAAGAGCACCCCAAACAATGCAGTACCGCTATAGCCGTCTGCTTTCCACCGCACATTCTTGTTTCTCTCTCCTTCCACTAACTTATTTAAATATAAATGAATGGCCCAAGGAGCATTGGGGTGCTTGGAAATAGGGGTGTCATACAACAATTAAAATAAAAAGGAAAAAAAGTTGTTTCTAATGGATTGTGCAGGTGGGATAATTAGTAGCGTGCATATCACATGACCCGCTCCTATAACGTATCAGTGTCATAGAGCGTGCTTCATGAATAAATCGAAGGTATAAATTGAAAATTTTAGTTCAGTGTGTATATGTTCAGTACTGATGGTTATCAGAGTACACCAAAAAAAAAAAAAAAAGATGATAATAAATTGTTTCAAGAAGAGTATACGCGTTTGTATATACATATAACATAGACTATTATTTTGGTAAAACAATAATTACCTATCATTCGTCATAATAAAATACACTAAACTATTATGTCGGCAAAAAGTGGATGTATGATTTTCATACCATCATAGAAGGTAGTTTAAGACGCTAAGGTGCAAAAAAGGCCAATCTTGCGCCTTGGGTATTTTTACTTGTTGTGTCTTTATATGATTTTGTGTTTTTTCTGCTTTTAAAAAACTGCACAATAAATTAACGTTAAGATTGGATAATTTTAGTGTTGTACATCTTTGTAAGCAGTCCTCCAATAAAAAAAACTAGCTATTAGATATGAAGCCACAAATGATATCTTTGAGCAGAACGATACCAAATTCAAGTCTACAGCACTAAAAACATGGAAATTACGACAAAAGGTTGGAAATCTCAAAGACGGTGAAATTTAATTCAACTTCTATTCGTTAATTTCCAGTTTTAGTTTGACTAAACTGTAAATGCAAACTATATTCAACTAAAATTATATTAACATTACCTAGGCCTTGAATTAATTTTTCTTAAGAATTTGTATAGGTTAAAGAATGTATCTTTTCCGTACTACCTAACGTACGAAGATGTCACAGACAATGATAATTAACAAGTACCATACTGTTCTGATATCATCTTCCCAATGATCCAATATGAAATGGTGCAAACCTGCAATCTGGTCTAAGAATCAATTTTTGCAGCATATAAAGTGTCCCAAATGGGATTTCAAATGGTTTCCAGTTTTATGGAACTTATCTAAGTTAGGCCATCATGATCTTCATATTGGAAAGAAATAATCAGAATTTCTGTCAGGCGGTTTATTTAGAATTTGCCTAGTTTAATTTTCTAATAAATATTATGTATACTTCTTTTCTAATTGGGAATATCTTATTTGGTGGAAGTGTAGAAGGAACCTTTTATGCTCTCCGTATCGTGAACATATGGTTTTATATCAATATATAAGTATCATTGTAAATATTGAAGAATATATTTTTACTCACCAAAAAAAAAAAAAAAAAAAGCAAATCATATTTTTGCAGGCAATATTCCTTTGTAAATAATAAAGCATCTTTGTATGTTCTTAGTAGGTACATGTCAACTCTGACGATAATCGGGAGACATGTTTAAAAACTAAAATTCAAATCTTTTAGCACTTCATAATATCCCAATTTTTAAAATTTAATTCGGCTAGTAAGCGGAATATATCTAAACAATAAATTGAAGCAAAACTATGATGGATAACTCTATATTGGCTATGGCGTAGGTAGATGCTTAACTTGTTATTTTTTGGAATGTCAACCCTTCTTTATCACCTCACTAGCTTATACTTATTATTGCTATAATATAAAGATAAATTTGTATTATAAGTATGAAATGTTTATGTAGTATTCATCAAAGGATAAAAATGAGCATCAAAAAATATTTTTGCCACAGTTAAAATATTTAGACAAGTTTAAATCATTATTTTAAGATTATTTGTCAGTAGATGCAATTGAAAAAGAAGCCGGCACCTTTATCCTACACACTTCCTTGTACTATCTATCTATATCTAAACCAAGTTGCACATGTCCTTTTATTTCTTGCCGTTAGAATTTAGGACTATTTTTGATTAAATGTTGCTGTTAGTTTCACTAGAGTTTAGTAGCAGTATTGTCTAAATAATGATAAATGGTAAAGGAATAAATGATAAGTTTACATCCAAAGGGTGTGAGATTTACGTCCAGATCTTGTGTGCTTAGCAAATCAATAGAAAACTAACATGTGTAACCATCCCACAATCCTAAAATGATAGGGATATATTACATCTGGGGTTGGCTATTTATATTTATATATATGCAAGTTTCCTGATATCTTAAGTGTTACGGACTACTATAAAAACCAGTCGGCCTTGCCAAAAAAAGTTTCCTGGTATCTTAATAATCAAAAGTTAAATATCCTTAAGACAATAAATTAATCAAAAATAAACTATACGTCCATGCTACATGGTTTACAAATTTGAAACGGTTAGTTTGATTCGATCTGCTAATAGTATGGATACTCATCAATATATTAATGGTTCAACTTCAGGTATTCAAGTCAGCCAGTGGTGAGAATGAGATCCCCCGTGCATTAGCCAAGGCATCCAGCAAAACAAATATGAAACAAGATGCTACAATTAGTTCCAGTTTTAAATACAGAATGGAGGAGTTGAACGAACCCGAACCTCGTCTTCCAGGCATCCGCACGTTACTTCCCTTGCCTGGGGGAGACTTGTTAACCGGAGGAACTGACTTAAAGATTCGCTGTTGGGATTATCACAGGTTCACAGCAATTAACATGAATAACTTTAGCAGCAGCAATAATATTATTACACAAACGCGCGGACACACACACATACTTACTCACTCACTCACATACTCTTGCTGATTATTGTTTTGTCTTTTAATTTTGAGCAGTCCTGAGCGATGTTATACGGTTTGCGGTCCAGCGATTAAGGGTATTGGTAATGATGAGCGTTACAATGTGAGGTCCAACTCTGGTGTAACCGTTGTGCAGGTATGTTCTGTAAATGTGTCCAGGTTTTAAAAAAAGCCATTAATGCACTGATAAAACTGATAGCCTTGATTACTGACTTAAATATCGGCAAAATGAAATAATGCAGGAAACAAACAAGCGGCCTGGTTCAGGAAAAATAAACCAAAAGGAGTTGTTAATTGCGGCTGCAAGAGATAGAGGAGGTTGCCATCGTGACTCTATACTCTCTCTTGCATCTGCCAAGCTAAATCAAAGGATATTGATATCTAGTGGAAGAGACGGTGCTATCAAAGTATGGAAGTAGGAAGCTTGTCTATATTGCCAATCCGTGCTTTCACTTTCTCATGTACATAATCTCACATAACTTGTTCAATGCTATTAAAGTGGAACAATCTCTATTTGTCAACTGTTCTAACTAGGAAGTGGATATAAGGGGTGGCCAGAGGTGTACAGCTAGCTGCTTTTAGATTTTACCAGGTTGAACAATGTAAATTATCATCCTTTAAACAGATTTATACGATGGGGATGACTACTTAGACACAAAAATAGACACAAATTGATAGACACAGAGTCTTGACCGTTAGATCATTTGTTCTTTTATGGAGGAGTGAAATTCATGGATGATCCAACTGTGTAGATTGTGTCATCAGTTGTGTTAAAACTTCATGTTCAAATAGACTTTGCCTTATATGATATTCTAAACCTTTATGGCGTCTATTGCCGGTATAGTTTTACTTGTGTTGCTATGTTTTGGTCTTCGGTAGATGTATGGTTTTAATGCATATCTATTGTAAGTCATGGAAATGGACCCTGGTTAGCAAGTTTGTGAATTATACATGAATAATTCACAGACAGTGAGAATTATTATTGGTACATTATGAAAAAAAAAATCCTGTTGTATAAAGAAGCATAACCCTTTATGAATGGTTGGCTGAAGCAAAGAAGATGGATGTTATTCCATATGTCTTGACCTTAAAATATTGATTATTCTTATTCATTCGTATCTATTGCACCAATAATAAATGATCCGTCAGAATTCCATAATTTGATCATCTTGGTAAAATTTTCTTGTTATCGACTTATTGAAAGTTGAATTAGCGTGTATCAACGAGCTATATGAATGGAGGAAAAAAGGTAAATTTAATCAATGCAACTTGACGTTTTAGAGCATTTAGAAAATTACAAAAATGAAGAATTTATATTTATCAATAATTCAAATTAGTGCATAACCCATGTGCCGTAACGACAATGTTATTATTAATGATAATTTATTTTAGTTATTGTTAAAAATAGTATGCTATATCTAATTTTTGAAAATTTTATTTGTGATATATCGGTTACAAACTAAAATGATATTCGATTGTTGTTAACTACATATATCTGTAGCTATTAATGTTCTAATCAAAGAAAAAAATTAAATTAAATTTCTTCGTAATGTAGATGTAAATAATTTTTGTTATGTGAGAAATTTGATAAAGTTGCACTGTCATATTGAGTTATTGTTAATGATGCCGATAAATGTATTTATAACAAATCAGATAACAATGGTTATGTTATAATATGTTTATACGTTGATGACATGTTGATATTTGATTCTAATATTCTTGTGTGAATGAAATTAAGAAGTTTCTATCTTTTAAATTTGATATGAAAGATATAGGAGATGCCAACATAATTCTGGGAATTAAAATCATTAGAAAAAAGAGGGAGTTATTACTAACTCGATCTCATTACATTGAGAAGTTCTTACAGAAATACGATCATTATAATGACAAAGCAGCACCAACTTCTTTAGATTCTAGTATTAAATTAGAAAAGAACGCTGCATGAACTATTTTTCAACTAGAGTATTCCAGTGTTATTGAGAGTCTTATGCACTAACTAGCATGCACTTTCCAAAGTGGAGGTCGGGAGTTTGAGTCCCACCAATGTCATGTTTTTAATTTTAAGAGTTCCAACTAAAAGGAAGGAATCAATGAATTGATAGCGTTAACAATGACGTTTATTGCACAGCTATTAACGAACAAAGATTTGACGAGTTATACGCGTAAGTTTGAAATTGAAATATCAAATATACCTTATAAATGAAAGAAAATAATTTACATAACAATATCTAGTAACAAAATGAACGCTACAACCAATGCTAAACAAAAATTTAATGTCGGTAGAATTAACGTAGTGACCCAGGCAACTGGGTCAACCCAGACCGTATGTGGGTCGACATAGGGGTCGACCCACCAGGGGTCCAGGTCGACCCATTGCTGAACCAACTAACGTTATATTTTCGATTATACGATTTGGATTATATTATATTATATTTAATCCGATGAACCAGAATATTCTGTGCACCTATAAAAAGGCTAGCATAGCCTAACCTCCAATTCGTAGTTTCTGAGACGACGCCAAGGCTCTGTCATTTTCTTTCTTCTCCAAATCTTTCAGAAATAGGAATAAATTAGTTTTAGAAATTCTGATTCAAGATTTGAAGACAAGGTATATATCTACAATATAGGTGCTCATATATCTTGTCTGCATGAGCTAAATTTTGTGAATATGAATTATTAGGATTTCTTTCATTCTTTTAGCGTCAGGTTTGTAAATTTATGTTTATTTCAATATTAGATTCAATTAGGAAGACCACTGGACAATAGTCCTGAATCAGATTCAAGAATTGGAAAGCAGTCAGGTGAGTGGATTTAAATTATATCTTTTGGTAACGGTATATTTATCATTTAAATTCCCCGTAATTCATAACGTAATGAATAATTGAAATTATGGTAATTGTGATATAATCCATTCCCTAAGTATGTTAAGAATGTTACTGTTGTACAATCTATTCCATTAACTTTCTATTTGGGTTTGAGAATTACTGTAATATCAAAATTGTGAATCTGACAGTGATTATGCATATATTTTTAAAGCTGAATTCCATGGTAATTTCGTCCTGTTGTAAAAAGAAGTACAGTAAATTGTGGGAATAATGGAATAAGAATTAACAAGCTTAATTTTGTACAGAGATTTACCGTGATTAAATTGGAATTAGGAATTGTGTATGAAAACGATAAATAATATAACTCAGAAAGAAAAAGGGAGTGTAACAACCCGCATATTTAACGTTAATATACTTAAATATTTTATTTAGATATAACGTCGTTAAACGTTAATCGAGTATAGGTCCAAAAAGTCACATTTTGCATACGGATGAATTTGGACTCGAAACCACTTCCATTGAGACCGGATCATTGTTTACAACCTTTTTAACTATAAACTTCGATATATTTCGAGTTTGTGAAAATTGGGGGGGGGGGGGGGGGGCTTGGATGGATAAACCTAGCCACTTAATTAAAGCCTCCCCATCAACCCAATCTCCTTCATTCCCTTCCTCACTTCAAAGAAATTAGAAAATGGGGGAAAGAAAGGGAAATTAGAATTCCCTAAACCTGGTTTGATCCTAGGAGCTCTATTCTTGTAGGAATCAAGTGCAAAATCAAGGAAGAAGCTTATGTAAGTCCATCTCCGTCTTATTCTCTCTTCAATTTCTGAAATTTTCTATAACCTAACTCTTAGGGATTCTATTTATATGCTCTTAGATTGATGATTCAAGAGCTTTTCTTGAAGAGAGATTGATCTTGCTTGGTTTTAGGGTTTCTTTGGGCTTCTTGCAAACGAAGGTGAGTTCTTTTAGAACTCACGTCTATGCCTCAAGCTCTAAGCTTGTATAGTGTGCCTATGGCACGTTTGTATTGCGTATGTAGTGTGTAATTTGGTTTGATTTGAGTAAACATCCATTTCATGAGTTTTGAATTCGATTATATGAATTCGAGTATAAATTTTTGTGCATGTTTGATTCATTTGATATCGGTTGTTTCGGCGAGTCTTAGAAGCCCTATTTTCCCTTGAATAAGTGTTGTAAGCCTTCGTAAGTCGCCTGAGAACCGTCGAAATCGACTTGGCCTTAAGGACAAGCCTCAAGCAGCTCTCTGTAGCAGCTACCAGTCAACTGGTCTGAGATGACCAGTCGACTGGTCATGTAAATTTGACGTCGGTTGGAAAGTTGAACAGTTGACTGGTCTAAAATGGACCAGTCGACTGGTCCATCTGTTTTTCTGCAGTAGACCGGTGGACACCACGGTCTACTGTATAGGTTGTTTTAGGCTCTTTCCCTGTCGAGTTTCGGCTCATTTGGCATTTTTCTATGACATTTCAGTTTCTCTGATTCACAGATTTCTCCATTTTTATTTGATGGACTTTCGACTTATTTGTGGTGAACGAAATTATAATCGATAGTCGTGACATTTTGTTTACGTTATTATAACATGAATTCTTCGTTTGGTCGTCATTTCGATCGTTATTTCACGAGATTTTCCACTTCGAAATTATATAAAAAGGGTTTTAAATTATTAGTAGATACCAAATCTTTTGCTAAACGGTTTTTGATTTTACTTCATTATATGAAGTTATTTTCCAAATTGGCTTCTAATCTGACTTGATTATATGAAGTTATTTTGTAAATTGATTAACTAGTCTGCTAGTATATATTTGATAAACCTTTTTCTCGCTCGTATAAAAATCTAATTAAACGCCTTAGTAAAAACAAGGACTATGACCTCTTGTGTTTGCTTTGACGGTTAATTCTTGGACTCGTTCGATTGAACACCTTGGCAATGATCGTTTCGTATTTCTAGTGGAATATACAACTTGTTCATAAATATTCGAGTAGAGCAAGTGGTTGTGGAACATGTAGCTCGACTCTTATATTTATTAGCTTGGCTTAGTTTACACTATACTCGATTTTCAGATCAATCCCAACCTTCGGGTCACTTTTGCTGCAGATCTTTGGATCGTCTCGAGTTGTGTTCTCTTTATTGAACTTCGGTTCATTCATTGGAATTGTATGTTCCAAGTGGGATCGTGTATTCCCCGATCTTCGGATCATCTCGAATTGTGTTATCAATCTTGTGTTGAATTGGTAGGAGATATCTTGTGCTATCCAATCTTGTGTTGTTTTGGATAGGTGCTAATATTCCTCGTGTGTATCTATATCTTTAGAGTGTGATAATCTTTGATCGAGATTTCTATAAGATATATTGTAGATATTTTTTGTGCCTTCACATTTTCTGTGATTATCTGCTTATATTTATATTTTTATCTCAATTTATTATGATGAGTACAACTAGACTGATCCGTTTATTGTTTATTCTTATAAATAATACTCGGGCCAGACCGAGTATTACAGATGCATCTCATGACTTCTAGCCGGGACCATTCTTGGGTTTTGCTATTTACATTCGAGTTGTAGTTATTGATCTTTTTCTTTGTATATGAGTTAATGACATCTTTGTATACATATTTTTTGGCTAGCGCTTGTACCTATTCTTTTGATGTATAGTGGATCGACTATGACCACTAACATGTATTTTTACCCATATGTTATATTCATATCTATTTCCGCCTTTCTAATGTGAATATCTATGTCTGACTCTGATTGTATTGTTATGTATTTTATATTGATTCCGAATTATATATTGTCATTATGTAGCAGTTGTGAACTTGAATTAGATGTGTCGGACTTCCTCATGAGATTTGAAAAGTAAGACCACATTATTTGATACATTTAGCGCTCGTTCAAAGATATTATATAGATGGTACCTCCTCAACAACCTTATTCTTCGGTTTAATTGACATCATTGCTTGCAATGACCTTGGCTAACGCGAGTATAGAGATGGGGCATTACACTTGGTATCAGAGCTAAACAATATAAGATATTATTGCAAGGGTCATTGTCCTAAGTCTCTCTTAGGAAATCGTGTTTTAGGATTTAGCTCGAGTCTTAGGACCCGTCATATCCTATCTCATATCATGATCCTTGTTTGACTAATCAAATTTATTTGATTTCATCTTTGTGATATCTTGGCCTTGACAAACCTAGAGTCCCGTCCCTTTCCTTATGTAGGAACTCGAATTATTTCCAGCTTTGGGTTGAAATAATTTTTGGGACTTAGTTTTGAAGATTTCTAAATTATTTTATAAAATGATTTAATAAAATAATTTTGGCCTAGTAAAATACTAATTCTTTTGAGATTAGCTTTGCGAGGCGAAAATGAGTTCCGCTAAGCACTGTGAAATGTTTTCAATTATTTATTTATGATTTCAAATTTAGTTCATAAATAAATGGTTGTACATTTGATTATTTGTTTACAAATTTGTGATCCTATTTGGACGTTATTTTCTTTGTTGTGTTAAGTTACCCATTGAGTATGTTAGCAATTCTAATCGAGAAGTGGGACGCCATGTTATTGATAGGAGTTTCTAAACATTCTGATGAGATAATTCTAACACAACACTATTATTAAAAATATTAATGATGTACACCGCCATTGAATTTATCTTTAGCAACTTTATATGAATAAATGGCAATGCAAACCATTAGTATTGATTGTTAATTTGCAACCGTAGGGATTTTAATAAGATAATGATTTGAGAATGGGATATGTATGACTATTGTATATATCCCTTACACCTTTCATAATTTGATTTTTTTTAACTATGAAGTTTGAGATTTCTTATTTTGAACCTATGTTTTGTGAAAATCCTTGCATCTATCTTGAGGTTTTCGTTACCCATTTATCTTGCTATCGAGATAACTTTAGTTTTCTTTGGGTAATGATTTGGTATTCTCTTTTTTTGAGTGTTACTTGTTTCAAGAAAGTAATTCTGCCTTTTTGATTGAATAAGGAATTTAATTAAACGTCTTGGTAAAAATGAATGGGTCGACACACTTGCGTTTACTTTATCGGTTAATTTTTGGACTTAGTCAGTTGAGAATTGTTTTGGAGTTGTATACGTCGATGAGAAATCACATGTGTTGTGTACCTTTATGTACATCGATGTTGATCATTTTTTTTCATTTGAGTGGTGTGTAGTCAATTCGTCTTCAGACGGAATGCACCCGAGCTGTGTGCTCACCGGAGCCGTGTGCTCACCGAGCCGTGTGCTCACCCGAGCCGTGTACTCACCAGAGCTGTGTGCTCTCCCGAGCTGTGTGCTCACTATTAACTGTATGCTCACTTGTGCTCACCATTGAGCTGTGTGCTAACAACCAGAGTTATGTGCTCAGAAATACCTAGTGATCACATGTGTTGTATATCTTTAAGTACATCGGTGTTGATTATTTTCCTTTGCGGTGAGAAGCAACCTCGTCGTAAGACTAAATGATTAGTTAAACCTTCAAGTGGAATCGTGTATTCCAAACCAAGTTGTATTGTGTATTCCAATCCGAGTGGGAATGTGTATTTCTTGCAGTGTAAAGCCATTTTATCGAAAGACAAAAAGCCCCATGTGATGATTTACAACCCTGTAGTGAACAAGATTGCTTATCCCTCCACTAAGTTTAAAACTAATTTACTTGTTGATTATTGTATTTGAGTGGTGTGCTCATTCGTGATTTATAGTGGATTTTGCAATTTGTTTGTAAAAATTTGAGTTAAGTCAGTGGTTATGGGACATTTGGCTAAACTCGCCTATTTACTAACTTAGTGTAAAATTTCGCTTTTCTCGTTAATCGTTTATGATCATTTTGCTATTTATGGAATTTGTATGCTCTCACTTATTGTTATTCGAGCATCTTTCTAAATTTAGTTTTTTCTAGATCTCTTTGTGTGATTTCTAGAATTTGAATGATTCGAGTTTTCATTTGAAAAATTATCTCGAATCCTCTTACGAAAAATGATAAGCTATATTTTGCTTATCTATTTTAGTCTCTTTTTTGTTTTTTGGGGATTTCAAATTCGTTATTTCTGAGATCTCGTGAACATGGGTTAATAATTATTCCAGTTTGTTTTGTTAACCTCATTGGACCAAATTTTCGAGATCATACACCGATCGGTTTGACCTCATTCTTCTTGGCAACATCCTTATGAATTTGAAAACCAAAAGTTTTCGAGTTTTATGACATTCTTCCAACTTCTACCACTTATCATGTTTACATGATTTAGAAGTTGTTCATGAAATATTAGAGGACGTGCTAATATTTCAAATCTGAGATTTTTGGGGTTTATTGGAAACTTAAAAGTTCGAATTTATTTGTTTTTGAAATATTAGAGAACGTGCTAATATTTCCTATTTAGGTGCATAAACCAGACTGTATTTCATGATCTTGTTTCCACCAACAAGATCGCTCATCCTTTTCAATTAAAGGAAATTTTGTAAGCTAGAATACTTTTGAGAAATTTTATAAGAGATAAAAAATTTCTAGCTAAAATGTGATAAGGAATGTTCGACGATTTTGGACAGTCGGTATTTCAAACTTTTAATTTAATTGATTAATTTGTTTGTGTTGAAAACGTAAGAGTATAGGTTTATAATTTATAAACTTATTGAATGTTAAACGAATTAATTAAATTTTATTAAAATGAGCTTGTCGCGTGGCGGTAGTTGGTAATTTTGAGAAATGAATTTCAAACGAGTATACATAATCCAATACAAGTCGAAATTCTTCTAAACAAGAATTATCCGAATCTATTGGATTATAGTTTCCTATGGAAAGAAAAATATTAAAATTTATTTTGTATATTTTGAGATATGCCTAAACCAAATTTTCATGAAAATCGCGGTGTGATTGTTCACGATTTAAAATTTAAATAATTATTGAAGTTGAGGTTTAGAATATATAAAATTCGAGTAGGGAAATTCTAGTTTATTGAAACCACTTGTGACTGAAATAAATTAGTTTCTCGTATATGTTCGTGACTTTTATTTGGACATTATACGTGTATAAACTTAAGTTATATAGTGATTTATAACTCAAAGTTAAAATTTTATTTGAAAGTGAATTTTGAGTTAAATATATCTTTAAACAGATCTTGTTGATGCGAGGTTGTTATTTATATTGAGTTTTTCCTTAAGTAATTACGAGGATGCAATTTCTTAAATGGGGAAGTCTGTAACAACCTTCATATTTAACGATAACATATATAAATATTTTATTTAGATATAACATCGTTAATCGTTAATTGAGTAAAGATCCAAAAAGTCATATTTTGCATACGGATGAATTTAGACTCAAAACCACTTCCATTGAGTCCGGATCATCATTTACAACCTTTTTGACTATAAACTTCGATATATTTCGAGTTTGTGAAAATTGGGACTTTGGTTGGGGCTTGGATGGCCAAACCTAGCCACTTAATTAAAGCCTCCCCATCATCCCACTCCCTTCATTCTCTTCCCCACTTCAAAAAAATAATAGAAAATTGGAGAAAGAAAGGGAAATTAGAATTCCCTAAACCTAGTTTGATCCTAGGTGCTCTATTCTTGTAGGAATCAAGTGCAAAATCAAGGGAGAAGCTTATGCAAGTCCATCTCCATCTTATTCTCTCTTCAATTTCTGAAATTTCCTATAACCTAACTATTTTAACCAAAAATGGTCAAACACCAAATGATGCTAGAAAAGCACGTCACCAAGTAAATGGTATGAAATTGTGAAGCCACGAACACAAAATAAAAGTAAAAGCAATAAGAAGACGAGAATTTTTATAGTGGTTCGATTCAATGAGAATCTACATCCACTTTTCAATCACTTTTCATCATCATGAAGAGAATTACAAATTTTATCATCTCGTACATCGCATTAATTGCACTTGACCACTTTTATGGCAATTCTCCGCTTTTTGCTCTCTTTATGCTTTAGATCACACTTAGATTCGAGGAGGAACTGATCGGATCGTGTAATTATACACTTTTCCTTGATTCCATCATGAAAATGATTTTAGATATGTGCATTAAGGAGGAGCTATGATGATTGGATATCACTTAGAGTAGATCGGAGTGTGAATTAATGGTGCTTGGAGAAGATAAGATCCATCTCATGTTGGAGAAAGGAGGAGAGAAGTTTGGCGGCCATTAATGAAGTTTTTAGAAGCTTTAGAATGATGTAGGAATGGTTTTACAGCCCTTCGGGGTAGTGGAATCGGTCCCTTGAATTGTGGAGCAAGGGGTTATTTATAGAAGAAGTTTGAAGGTAGTGGCAGTTTCGTAATTACGGGGTACAGAGTTTGGATCGGGTAGTAACTTGGATCGGGCATGAAGTTGGATCGGACGTAAAATTGGATCAAGGTATACTTGGATTGGCCTAAACACTATTCATAGAAATGCTTTAACATACCGATCCACTTAATTCTGAAGGTACCGATCCACTTTAATTCATATAGGACCAAACTTGTTTATTTACGTTTTGTGCCACCGCCTCTTTAACAATGACCGGTCCATTCCTTTTCTAGTGTCCCGATCCAAACCTGCTTTACTGGAACTGCCTCAAAACATACCACTTCTACTTAATATGACCGATCCAAAATTAGTAAATGGGACCGATTCATTCTTTAAGCGACGTGTCAGCCCACTTTATGATTGAATGGAACTGACCCATTTTATTCAGTACAAGAACGATTCATATGAGAAGCTTCCATACGGATCCAATAGTTTATATTCTGCTTTTGCTTCTAACTACCATGTTAGCTTCTTTGGAATAAACTGAACTAAATATCTTGTCTTCAACTCGATTTACATGGCTCCTTTATTCATTATATATACATTGTGTATATTTGGTGCATATGTTCTACAATTCATTGTGCTCTACAAATGATGCCAACTTGTTATATTAAATGAAACTGGTCCATGCTCGTGTCACAATGTAAATGCGGCCCTTGTATATGGCAGGAACACCATTTCCTTGTCCACGTTGGTATCATGCGCACTTGTTTAAGGCTGATCCACGTGTCATGCTCTCGTTATGGCATGTTATGGGAAGAATTCACATGGCCTTGGTCTTGCATTATGCTAACTCATATAGCATTTTTCTGATCCATGTGTAAACCAGTCCATTATATTATAAGATGCCGATCCATTGTTTTTAAGCTACTGACCCGGTTCTGAGGTACTGACCGATCCGAATATTGGAACTAACCGATCCGGTCCATTAATAGTGACTGATCCGGTTCTTCGATACTAACCGATCCGGTCCATTAATTCTGACCGACCGAACCATATTGTTAAGGCCGTTCCATATCTGCGACCGACCTGGTCCATTGGAACTGACCGATCTGGTGCTTTAACAGGGTTAACATTTGCCCCTCGAAGCCTGTATTTTTTGCTTGCGAGAAATGCGGCCTTTGAAATAAACATTGATGCTGTCTATGTTGACATATTCTTCAATAGAATCCGGTTATAGTTTTTCGTCTTGTTATGGCGAACCATTCTTTGAATTCATATGCTTCACGTCACCTATTTTGTAATTAAAACAAGCATCTGTGCAATTTTGGACTTATACTTCACTATCGGTCGTCCATATCGATAGCGGGTAATGAATTATAGCGAATTTTATTTTTGAATTGAATAAAGTATCTGCATGGAATTATTTCATTTAACGGTTTAAAACTCGTCAAATGTTATCAATGTTACCTGTACAAATACGATATTCTAATTCGAATTCGCATTAACGCTCAAAATCAAATAATCGACTGAGCCGACTATGGATTTTGAACGCTATCACTATAATAACTTATATGATGGTGTATGGTATTTCACATTTGAGAAATACATATTTTTGATTTATTCTCTGCTTCTCTAGAAGTTTTTGATTATTGGTGCCCTGGCTTTGGAGGTCATCACCAGTCTTCATTATGAGAAGAATTTTTTTTCTGTGAAGAAATTGCTTTCTTTATGGAAATGATTTTTGCTTGTCGCATCGCTTTGCAGTGCGAACTCCCGCGAAGTTTGGGTGAGGGGTGAGGTTGTACCAATCCGCAGAGCGAACATCAGTCATTGGTCGGAGTCACTTAACTTGGTGAGTGATCGCTGCCTGACTGAGGTGCCCTGGACTCCCGTGAACTTTTGGGATAAGGTTAAGGTTGATTCACGGAGCGGTGATCAGTCACCGGTCGGAGTCACTTAACTCGGTAAGTGATCGCTGCCCGACTGAAGCATCGTGGACCTCCATGAACCATGAGGTAAAGGTTAAGGTTAATTCACGGAGCGGTGATCAGTCATCGGTCGGAGTCACTTAGCTCGGTAAGTGATCGCTGCCCGACTGAAGCATCCTGGACCTCCATGAACCATGAGGTAAAGGTTAAGGTTTATTCACGGAGCGGTGATCAGTCATCGGTCGGAGTCACTTAACTCGGTAAGTGATCGCTGCCCGACTGAAGCATCCTAGACCTCCATGAACCATGAGGTAAAGGTTAAGGTTGCATCGATCCGCAGAGTGAACCCCAGTCATCGGTCGGAGTCACTTAACTCGGTAAGCGATTGCTGCCTGACTGAGGTGCCCTGAACTCCCGCGAACCCTTGGGGTTTTGGATCCATGGCTGCTTGCTAATCTCTTGAGTGTTTGACTCATCGGAAATTTCTCGATCTACCATTGAATCGGTGTTATCGGGTTGTGAGGAATTAAGCACTCGTCGGATAGCCCGTAATGAGAAATCGTCTATTGGAAAAAAATTCGTATAAATTTAGCAACTCAGAGATTTATACAGGCAAGTAATACTTCATTCATAATGTCATTGTTCGGAACAGTGCAAATAAATCATTACATAATATTTACAAGAAAGTAGAACATAGCGGAAAGTAAAGTAATGCGAGAAGTAAGGTAAATGCGATAGAGATCGCTTATTTTGAGCTGTAGATATTAGATCATCATCAACGATCATTAGTTGATTATCAGCTTTGGCATAGTGTGAGCAGAAGCTATGTTGCTTGGACCGGATTGGTCATCTTATGCCCCTTGCCCCTTGTTAGTCGCAGAAGGATTTGCATCTTGAGAATTTTTCACATACTGTTGCAAACGGTTCTTCTTAATCAGCTCTTCGATCAATGATCTCAGTTGTCTGCACTCGTTGGTGTTGTGGCATGGCTGATTATGATACCGACAAAGCTTCCCAGATTTGGTCAGATGGTCATTCATTCTCATTGGCCGAGGCTCTAGATAATCTTCTGCGTCCTTTGTGGCAAGGTAAATGTTCTTAGGAGTATCATTCAGAGGTATTAGATCAGACGAGTCAAGAGGAAGAAACTTTTTATTAGCTTTGTTGTCATTTCCGTTGTTGGCTCGCTTCTGCCCCTGCGTACTTTTCTGATTAGGTTTAATAGCTGCACTTTTCGGAGCCTCAAGGAGTTGGTTACCACCAATGATCTGAAGAAGTATAGTATTATCGTCCACTCTCATGTACTCTTCTGCTTTCTTATAGAACTTGTCAAGCGTAGTCGGTTCCTTCATCTTTATCCATCTTCCGAATTCGCTTGTTATGTCTATAGCATCGAGTAGAGCCATGAGGACTATGCGTGGTTCTGGATTCCTCACTTCAGACAAGGCAACATTGAATCGACTGAGGAAGGCTTTGACAATTTCCCCTGGCTTCTGCTTCATTGTTGAGAGAGTAATAGCGTCCTTGGGTTTGGTAGCATACAAGCGGAACTGCTCCTTGAACTTTTTGGTTAGGTCAAAGAAACGGTCTATGGATTTGGGTGGTAGCTTTGTGAACCATAATGACACAACACCTTCTAGATAAAGGGGAAAGTAGGTGCATCTCATTTCGTCAGTCGTCTTAGCTGTGCTCATATGCCACTCAACTTTGGGATCAACGAGGCCGTTGTATGGAGGCAAACTCGGAGGATTAAATTTCTTTGGACATTCTGCTTCAAGGATCCTTTCGATGAACGGAGTCCTATCGGGGGAGAAGTCTCGTTCTCTTTCGTCGTCTTTGCTAGCTTGGTTCTTTTTCATGACTCGTTCTATCATATCTGAAGTGTATTCTTCAGTGGGATCATGTATTCCCCGATCTTCGGATCATCTCGAATTGTGTTATCAATCTTGTGTTGAATTGATAGGAGATATCTTGTGCTATCCAATCTTGTGTTGTTTTGGATGGGTGCTAATGTTCCTCGTGTGTAGCTATATCTTTAGAGTGTGATAATCTTTTATGGCATCGAGATTTCTATAACATATATTGTAGATATTTTTCGAGCCTTCACATTTTCAGTGATTATTATTATGTATTGCATATGTGTCATTATCTGCTTATATCTCTATTTCTATCTCAGTTTATTACGATGAGTACAGCTAAACTGATCCGTTTATTTTTATAAATAATACTCGGGTCAGACTGAGTATTACAGGTGCATCTCATGACTTCTAGCGGGGACTATTCTGGGTTCTGCTATCTACATTCAAGTTGTAGTTATTGATCTTTTTCTATGTATTTGAGTTAGTGACATCTTTGTATACATATTCTTTTTGGCTAGAGCTTGTATCTATTCTTTTGATGTATAGTGGATCAACTATGACCACTAACATGTATTTTTACCTGTGTGTTATATTCATATCTATTTCCGCCTTTGTGATGTGAATATCCGTGTCAGACCATGATTTTATTGTTATGTATTTTATATTGATTCCGAATTATATATAGCCGTTGTGTAGCAGTTTTGAACTTAAATTAGATGTGTCAGATTTCCTCATGAGATTTTAAAAGTAAGACCACATTATCCGATACATTTAACACTCGTTCAAAGCTATTATATGGATGGTCGCTCCTCAACAACCTTATTCTTCGGGTTAGTTGACATCATTGGTGACCTTGGCTAACGCGAGTATAGAGGTGGGGCATTACAGTAAATTAGTAGTGGACTGAGTTAATTGGGGGTAGAAAAGAGATACATTTCCATAATTATCATTATGGTAAATTACAGAGAACATAGCTGCAAGAAAAAGAAATGTAATAAGTATTAGTATGAAACAGGTTTTTTTACCGTATTGCACACCAAACAAATATATATGTATACATGATGTAATAAAAAGAAATAGCTTACAACTACGGATCTTAATTGATGTATATTATGGAAATATATTTTATACATTTCCACCAACCAAATTAACGAAGTGTGTGAAATATTTCTTGTAATAATAAAAATGTACAAGACAGTAAATAAAGAAAGGTTACAACAGTAAAAGTCTGCTTAAATAACAAAAAAAAACCTTGGGAAAATATGATGAACGGGGAATATAACTTATTATAATTAATTATGTGAATGAGAATAAAATATAATAGGTAGACTTGTCCTAGGGATAAGTGAAATTATAACATAGGTTATAACTAATGATGAAAAGAGAACTTATTAATTAAACTTAGTTAAGGGAATTAAGTTAATAAGTAAATCCATAGAAAAGGTTGTGGTAACAATATAACGTGGGGGAGCTATTATAGTGTTGAAAAGCTTCGTAAGTGGAGGAGTTCTGTAAATAGCGACAAAGAAAGTCCATTATCCATCTAATTCTTCTTGCACCACAATCTCCTCAAAATCTTTCCTTTCCTCACTTTCGTCTCCTCAAAGTTCTCATCTTCTCTTGTCCTTGATTTCGACATGCGTGGAACACCTCTATGTACCCCCATTTGTCAATTTCAGATCAAGGTTCTTCCCTTGAAAGCCTATCTGAGCTTTGATTACCCCTAATTTAATCGCCTCTTCTCTTCAACACTCATCTCTCTGAAACCGCTACTATTAACGCTTCCTTCCTCTGTGTGGTAGCTATTGCCGGCAACTACTTGGCTTAACTGTAAGTTCTTCAAGTGGTGGTTACGACAAGGGTGGGGAGACCGACACTGACATGGAGTTAATTTGGCAAGCAACAACTCCTAATTAGTTGATTTGTTTTCGCGTCTCGATGTCGTGTCTGTGATGGTAGATTTCGCTATTTGGGTCTTCAGTGTTTTCCTTATTTTCGTCTAGTTGGAAGTCCTTGTTATACAGTCTTGTGTTTTTTTGTAGTTGTTTGTATTGTTGAGTTGTTTGGTATGTTTTCATTGGTTCTGGAGCTCGGATCTGTATCTTGTAATTCAACAGTATGCTTGGACACGGTTTGGTTATTAAAAAGTCATGTATGACTTTAAGGATCTTTGTATATGGACTTAAGCAGAAATGACTACGATATACTAACTTAGATTAATACAATAGTTATGCAGGTAAAACTAAGCTAGATAGAATATCTCAAATGAATAAAAATAGTAAGTAAAGACATCAAGAATTTTATACCAATTCGGACTTCCCATCCTACGTCCAGACCTGAAGCTTCTCTTCGAAATTCACTAACAACGCCCTCTCTTCACCTGGAGGAATAGGTCACAATACGCTCGAGCACCAACAAGGATGTCCCCGCCCGAGCACCAACACAGGACTTCACAAATTACAAAAGAGTTTTGACTTCTAAATGTGTTCTTGTATCAACACTGAATAGCCAACGGTTAAGTACACTCTTTCTATAATCTTATCCTTAAGTATATGATGTGTATGTGAAGATTGAATGAAGTATATTACTTATTGAATCAAGAGATATGAAATAATTACAATGATTCAATAAGTAAATTGAATATATTAGAGCTTTTTGAATGCAAGAGAATATAGATAGAATAAGTAAGAATAGATTGGAAATCGGTAATTTGGAAATCAAGTTTGTAGTATATATATAATAGTAGAAGAGTAGTGATCCCTCATGAAGAGTTTTAACAAAGAGATGCACCTATTTCTATTCAGAAATGATGAGAAACCCTATCATGAAAGAAAGCAACTCTTTACAAAAAAGGCTGCTGTTTCGAATCAGTCTACTGGTCTGAAAATCACTAGTCGACTGGTTAAAAACACTGTACTTCATTTATATTTAAAAACCTTTAGAAAGTAGCCGCTACTGGGCATAATTGCTCTGACCAGTCGATTGATCTGGTTTGAACTAGTTGACTACTTCAGATATTTCTGTCCAGTCAAGGCTTATTTGAAACCTTATATATATATATATATTGTTTTGTGCATTCGTGTTATACTGTGAGGATAGACTTAGCTCTTCAAACAGATCTCTATATCTTTTATTGTTATGAATCAAAAATCTTGTGAATCAACATTATCCCCCTTTTTTGATTGATGACATCATCTTGCATTCATTTATAAAATATTGATTTGCTCATCCTGAATGTATGCTTGTATATATATTTAACTCCCCCTGAATTTCCGCAACATTTTGTTAGTCCGTAGTATAATATATACTTACTGTGTGACTTCCTGTAACAAAATGTTAGCATATAACATACATATTTGATATATTATTCTCCTCATTTGTCATTGATAAAAAAGAATAAATGTCATGAGATATCATTAATCGAGAATAAAGAATATAAATAATTATAGCACCTTTAGGAGATATTGAATCATGTGCTTTTTCAATAAGCTGAGTTTTCACAGATATTTAGAGATACCGATGTAGCCTTCTTCTTTTTTGTGGTGTACCTGCAAAAAGTATGATGTTTATACTTTGGTACCCACTTGTTTTGTTTGGGTCCAGTGGTTAGATGGAAGGTAACCATACCCAATAGGGTTTAATGGAACCTTTAAAGATAAAATTTTCATTATTAACTACAGAGTCAAAATAATTATCAATATATTTTTCTCTGTTTTTCCAATTTACAGGAAACCAAATACTTAAGTAATCTCTATTGATATTTCTTTTCGTACTTCTAGAGTTATTATGAATATTTCTAGTCATAGAATTATTCGAATTTCTATAATAATTGGATCTTAAATGAGCATTAGTACTAGCATTGATATTCTTATTGTACATAAAAGCATATCTAGTACTACTTCTATGATTATATCCTAAACTACTTTTGTCATGTAAAGGTCAAGATCTAGATAAAATCATATTTAAATCATTTTGACCTTTATTAAATTTCACGAACTTATTTGTACATTTATCAAATTCAATTCCAAAGTCGTGACTGACATTTAAAAAAAAACTGTTATTTTGAAAATCATCAATTTCCTTATTTAATTCAGAGTTCTTTCTTTTTAAAGTACCATTCTCAGTTTTGAGACCACAAATTTGAGATCCTGAATTATCTAAAGAAGATTGTAATTTTTCAAAATTTTCTTTTGAGTCAGAAATTTCATTTTGTAGAATATTATTATTCACCTTAAAAGATCACATTATTTTGATGATTATATGTGCTTTTCAATTAAAGCTCCATTCTCCTTTTTAAGAGACAGAGTTAAAGAGCTAGAATTATTTAAAGAATCTTCTAATGATTTATCTTTATTTTGCAAAAGATCGATTTCCTTTAAAAGACCATTGTTTTTATCTTCTAGTTGCTCATTTTCTTTTTGAAGAAAATATTTTTGAGAAACAAGCTATTCTAAGGTATTTTCAAAACATTTGTCTTGTTTAACTAAAAAAATGTTTTTTTCTTTTAATTTGGAATTTTCTTGCTTACAATTTTTTGACTTAGCTAAAATGACTGTATTGAGTTTGCCCAAAGTTTTAAAATCTTTCAATAATTTTTCATGGACTAACAAAAGATCTTTATATAATGAATCTACACATACCGACTGTGATCTGACTTTAGCCATGAGACATTTGCTTCCTTGCTCTCTTGATTCTGCTTTATTGCTCTTCCATTTTCTAATCCCTTGACAAGATTTCTTTGTTGCCATTTATTCTAGGATGTTGTTACGATCTCTAGAACATCAGGCTCTAATACCAATTAAAAGTCGTGTATGACTTTAAGGATCTTTGTATATGAACTTAAGCGGAAATGACTACGATATACTAACTTAGATTAATACAATAGTTATGCAGGTAAAAAAGCTAGATAGAATATCTCAAATAAATAAAAGCAGTAAGTAAGGACACCAGGAATTTTATATTGGTTCGGACTTCTCGTCCTAGTTCCAGTCCCGAAGCTCCTCTTCGGAATTCACTAACAACGCCCTCTCTTCAGCCAGAGGAATAGGCCACAATACACCCGAGCACCAACAAGGATGTCCCCGCCTGAGCACCAACACAGGACTTCACAAATTACAAAAGAGTTTTGACTTCTAAATGTGTTCGTGTATCAATACTGAAATGCCAACGGTTAAATACACCCTTCCTATAATCTTGTCCTCAAGTGTATGATGTGTATGTGAAGACTGAATGAAGTATATTACTTACTGAATCAAGGGATATGAAATAATTTCAATGATTCAATAAGTAAATTGAATATATGAGATCTTTTTGAATGCAAGAGAATATAGATAGGATAAGTAAGAATAGATTGGAAATCGGTAATCTGGAAATAAAATTTGTAATGTATAAATAATAGCAGAAGAGTAGTGATCCTTCATGAAGAGTTTTAACAAAGAGATGCACCCATTTCTATTCACAAATAAAGAGAAACCCTTTCATGAAAGAAAGCAACTCTTCACAAAAAAGGCTGCTGCTTTGAATCAGTCAACTGGCCTAAAAATCATTAGTCGACTGGTTAAAAACATTGTAATTCGTTTATATTTAAAAATCTTTAGAAACTAGCCATTACTGGGCAGAATTGCCCTGACCAGTCGACTGGTCTGGTTTGAACCAGTCGACTGCTTCAGATATTTCTGTCCAGTCAAGGCTTATTTAAAGCCTTATATATATATAGTTTTATACATTCATATTATACTGTGAGGATAGATTTTAACATATATCTAACACGACTCAATACTCATATACATATACATACATACATATATATATATATATATATATATATATATATATATATATATATAGACTTAGCTCTTCAAACAGATCTCCATATCTTTTGTTGTCATGAATCAAAAATCTCGTGAATCAACAGCTATTTGCTTGGTTGTATCTTCTTCGAGGTCTGATGGATATACACGAGATGCTTCGGCACTGATCCTAGCCGTTAAGTTCGGGAGTGGGCCTGTCTGAGCAACTCTGATGGTGGCTTCCTTGTGTGCTCCTTTGGATTTGTCATCTCCGTCTTATCCCCTGGTATGCAAAATTTTTGTCTTTGGCATGGCATGTATTATCTGTGGTGTGAACTGGGTTCTTTGTAAGGAGTGGCATTCTGGTCCACATCCTTTTCATTGGATTTTCAGTGACATAGGTGAAGCTCTATGCTCTCAACTTTGCCGATTTTTCGGTGAGTTTCGTTACCTTCCACTGCCATGGCTCTCCTCGGTTCATGTCATAATGTCAGATAGTAAGTATTGAAAGTTATGCATGAAATTATGCTACATACTTTTGGTGTGTAGCTCAAGACACTTCGACTGGCTGCTGCAAGGTCTTTTCTTGTTCTAAACACAGTATGCACATTTCAAAATATGTACCTACTGCGGTCATATCATGCAACTGTTCGGGTACCTGTGCCTAAATTAGTAGAGTCTAGTGTTGTGTATGGTATTCAAAAATTAACTCACTTATTTTTGAAGTATGTAATTCATACTCTCCCTACGTTGAGAGTTAGGTCATAAAAGGATGTAATTATAGTAGTTTAGTGCGTTAGCTAGCTCCTATACTGTAATCTTGAATATATACTGTGGATGTCCTACAATAAATATCGTAGACGATGGACGAACCATCTTAAAAACTGAAATGTAGTATGTTGGCAACCACCAACCTCCTGTAATACTTGTATTTATTATTAGTAATAATAAAAGTGTTTGCGGTCATTTTGAAAACCGGTCGGCTTTGCTAAAAAAACAATATAATGTGGGTTATAATACGAGATAAGATGAGAACTTATTAATAAATCTTAGTTAGGGGAACTAAGTTAATAAGTAAACCCACATCAACAGTGGTGGTAATGTTATAACATGAAGTTATAAATAACATGAAAAATTAAAAGAAAGAAGAGGCTTATATTAGTAAACTTATGAATGGGAAAAATATTAAGTTTAATAAATATAATAATAAGTGGCTCATAGATAGTGTCCATTCCGGCAACGTGGTGTTGATTAGGAAAAATAAGCTGCCAAATGTATGCTAGTGAACTAGTAACTTGAACAGAAAAATAAATGTGTAAATAATCAAGTTAATTAGCAATGTGATAAGTTAAAGCAAGCACGTGACTAAAAGATTAGACGTATGATCTAATAACGAGATGAAGTGATGCACTTGGACTTGTCCATACGTATGGAAATGAAAAACCCAACGTGCTAGGTCACCATGGTGTCTGGTGACACGAGGGGGGCACATCCAACTAATTATTCTACAGAACTGGATGGAAGCACCGGGCATCTATGGGAAGTTGTAGGGTACTCAGAGATGAGCCTCTAAGGAATAACCGGATGAAGCCCGTCTCTCGGAGGCAGGTCTGTTACACCATCTAGAGTATACCTTAACTGCAACTATGGTGAGGCAGTCAAAAGATCATGGAAGTTGGCATTGGGTGATTCGGCGATTTGCCTCTCTCTAGGAGGAGGTAGTCAGGACCAAATTACATATAGTAATCATCAGATACCAGTAATCGGCAGTTAGTGGGATGCGAAAAGACTAAGAGCTAAATCAACAGACCAACGAACTTTCACTATTGAGACGTTGGTTGAGGAACACGCTAAATTGGATGCTTGATTGGTTATTAGGGGCACGTCATTAGCTCTTGATGTAGTCTTTCATTAGTTGAGAGAGGGGCCAGGATGGGGCTATAACCATCGTGAAAAGAGACAGACCATATGTGATATCTATATTGTAGTTCTAACGAAGTTATCCTTTACAGATATCGAAAGCCCCCGACCGAGTTTCGTACATTGAATGCAACCCTATTACGGGACTCCACTATAGTAGGTAGTACGTTCGTGTGAGGGTCTAGATAAACGCACTAGGTAGTTTATTATAGACGTTAGGGCATTACTTCGTGTTGAAACGTGATTTAGCCGAGGAGTTCAGATAAGAGGATCCATACGCTTATGTGGCATAGCAATGGTGGTTCTTTGCGATTACATGGCGTAACGATATGGATTTCTGTATGCGGTTTGGCGTAGGATGAAGGTTGTGCATACTCCCGTGGTGTGACGACGGAGACCGTACGAGGAGGGTATTATGAGGAGTACCTTAAGATGTTGGGTGTAACTACATATATATTATATTAGGTTTAATCTATTTGGGAGTAGATAGGTGCGACGTGTGCACAGAGCCTAGAGCGCTATTAACCCGAATAACCTAACAATTAAGAAAATGTCACTGAACAATATATGTAGAATTATTTTAGAATGTATAATTTGTCCTCTCACCAGAACTTGTGTTCTGACCCACTCCTCATAACATACTCGCATGTTAGATCTATGGTAGAGATTTGATAGTCTTTGGACATTTGTTAGACAGCGTCATTATTTCGGTAAGGCTATATTCGATTATTATATTTTTTCCATTCCGCTATGAGATGTTTTATCGAGTTTTGATATATTTATTATCTCTGTATTTTCTGCAGGATACCAGAAAAGCCAACTCGAGCTTCGATAGACTGCGATTTTTAAGAAAATTCGGTCTATTGAAATTCAGGTTGTTACATTAGGTATCAGAGCTTAGGTTTAGGGTTCCTATATAGATTGTGAGTGAATGTATTTGTATTTTTAAATATAAATAATATATACCTATGTCCATAGAGGAATCCGCTAATTAAGTGAACGACACATAAAGGAAGTTGGATTTCAGTTTTGTATACTTAGGAAATAGTTATGGAAGTTTGAGGAATATGGACTCATGAGTGGTTATTATGGATGAAAAGTGTACAAAAAGTTTGAAAAATAATATCCCATATGTTAATACTTGAAATTTTGGTATTTCAGATTAGTGAGTTGGAAAGTAAGGCCTCGTACATTGAGAAAAGATTAAGAAGGGGAAAATTAGATTAGGAATTTTTATATAAACATTTGGCGCAAAAGTGACTCTAGTCTTATTCTTCAATTCAAACGTAGTTTGGAAGAAATTTATGTAAAGAAGAAATTTAGGGTGAAGAAATGCAATTTCTCGCAAAGAGTTTGGAAAATGCAAAAATTAGAAACCACTTTGTAATTAGCCCCATAGTCAGAACTTTAAAAAAAAACTTGGAAAAAAATCTAAGTGTAGAAAAAGTTTTCAAGTTTCAAAATTTTAGAAATTTATTTGTTTGCAATATTAAGAATTGCATTAAAAGAATTTTTTAGGTAATTGTGCAAACTTGGTTTTCAAAGTATTAAATACGTAAGCAAGTTATGGGGTTAAGGATATAAGTGGTTAAGAGAAAGCGTGAATAAATGAATTGGCCTTATGGGGTGCATAGGTAACATTGAGTGAAATAAAACATGAATTCTACTTAAAGGACGGATTGTGACACGCTTTGACTTGTTAGGATAAGAAGAATTATTAGATTAGTTCTTATGAATCAATAGACTTGCAAGTGAATATGTTTTGTTAAAATGATAAGGAAATGTGCAGTGAAAGACATGTACAAAATATAGGTTAAAAGGGTTAATAAAAACTTAATCTTATTCAGTTAAAAATAATTTAGTGAGAAAGGATCTCATTAGTGTGCGTGGACAGTTAGTAAAGGTTTGAGGAAATTTTGAAAAGATATTTCAATTGGTTATTGTTTAGTAGAAAAAGCAAGTTGAACTTTTTGCAAGTAAATTTATGATAGGGTTAGTAATTAATAGAAATCTTTTTTTTAGCACCCTTTGAGGAAATATGGAAGTTTTCTTTAGTATAAACTTGCATTCCTATGTAGTGTTCTATTTTAGAAAAATAGAATGATTTAGTTGGATATTTTCTTCGTAGGTATTTGTAGTGATCGCTATGTAGGAACAAAAACATATGATATTGTGAATAAAATGAAAAGGAAGATAAAAGATGAATAGCTAAAAAAACGACAAACAATGATGACAACTGCAAAAATAAAGAACAATTAAAGAAAATGAATTCTTCCAGGATAAGGTTGGAAAAACTGAAAAGAAAATTTTCTTATGTAAACCGTGCTTGGAATAGAAAATAGGAATTTTTGTAAAATTAACAATTAAATTTTCCAAGTATGGGTAACAATGTGCGTAATAGTGGATGGAAAATATGTAATTTTCCATTTTGTACCTTTTTTTAACATAAAATCGAATTCAGAAAATTAGACTTTTCTAAAATTTGCAAATTTAAAGTTAGTTGGTAGGGTTTGAATGCAAAAATTGGATGAACTACGTTCGTACTCTATAAGAGTGTAGGAAAAATTGGATGAAAAAGTGGTTTTGATTTTCAAAATACTGCATTCATATAGAAATTGTCAGTATATTAGGATGTGTACATCGTGTTTTCAAAAAGTTTTCAAGAAAATTTGTATTCATATAGGACGCTTAGGCATTCATTACATTCATGTATTATTATGTTATGTTATATTTTGCACAAATGCACAAATGGTTGCAAAAAATGGATGTACACATGATGGTTGTAAATTATGAGAGGAATTACTTAATTTTACCCTTACCAAATTTTGGGGATGAAATTTCCTAAGCGTAGGAGAATGTAGCATGCACCCCGCATTTTTAATTAAATAATAAAATAAAATTTGTATAATTTTTATAATTTGGTCATGGAGCTAGCATCATTGCATCCATAACGATTTTTGGATCAATTTAAACCTATAGTTTGCAGAAAATGGATTTAAAACAAAGAAGATATCTTTAAATGAAGTTTTAGAACAAACATGAAAAAAAGAAGATATAAGATAAACATAAATAAGAACAATAGCTACAAATGTTTTTAGTTTAGTGAACAAAAGCTAAGTTTGGTGAGTTGGTAAAACATGCACTTCCTAAGATGGAGGTAAGGAGTTTGAGTCCCGCCAACGTCGTGTTTTTAATTTTAAGAGGGCTAAGTAAAAAGATGCATGTTCTAAGACAAAAATATATGTGAATGTATATATAAGAATATATATATATATATATATATATATATATGAGTGTATTTATACATACATATGTGTATATATGTGCGTGTGTGTGTAAACACACACACACACACACACACATATATATATATATATATATGAATATTAAATTCAAAAGTAATCTGCAATCAATCAAAATGGTAAGAAATAAATGTCGGCACAACGCCGTTTGAATTTTGAAAAGAAATGAAGTTGTGCGTAAATTTATACGCATAAATTCAAAAATTGAAATTAAAGTGTAATTTAAGGACGGAAAATAATAAATGTGGAATAAATGAAAGATAGGCAAGAGAATAGCTGCGTTTGAAATTTGAATATATTAAAAAAGGAAGAAATCAATGAATTGATAGTGTTAATAATGACATTTATAGCGCAACTATTAACGAACAAGATTTATGCGCGTAAGTTTGAAATTGAATTGTTAAATATACCTTACGAATAGAAGAAAATATTTTACATAACAATATTTAGCAAGAAAACGAATGTTACAACCAACATTAAAAAAAATTTAATATCGGCAAAATTAATGTAGTGGCCCAGACAATTGGGTGATCCAGATCATATGTGGGTCGACACACCAAGGGTCCAGGTCGACCCATTGCTAAACTAACTAGCGTTATATTTTCGATTTATACGGCTCATATTATATTATAGTAAATCTGATGAACCAGAATCTTCTGTGCACCTATAAATAGACTAGTAGAGTCTAGCTTCCAACTCATATTTTCTGACATGACGCCAAGGCTCTGCTATTTTCTTTCTTTTCCAAATCTTTCAGAAATAAGAATAAATTAGTTTTATTAATTCTGATTCAAGATTTGAAGACAAAGAATATTGATCTACAATATATGTGCTTAGATTTCTCGTATGCATGAGGTAAATTCCGTGAATCCGAATCATTAGGATTTTTTCGTTCTTTTAGTGTCAGATTAGTAATTTCATATTTATTTCAATATTATATTCAATAAGTAAGACCACTAGGTAACAAATCTGAATCAGATTCAATAATTGGAAAGCAGTCAGGTGACTGAATTTAAATTATACCTTTCGTTATGGTATATTTATCGTTTAAATTCCCTGTAATTCTTAACGTAATGAATAATTGAAATTATGGTAATTATGATATAATATATATCCCAAATACGGTAAGAATGTTACTACTGTACGAATCTACTCCACTAACTTTCTATTTGGGTTTGAGAATTACTTAATATCAAAATCGTGAATCTGACAGTGATTATGGATATATTCTTAAGACCGTAATTCCATGGTAATTTGGGTATGTTGTAAAAAGAAGGACTGTAAACTGTGGGAATAATGGAATAAGAATTAACAAGCCTAATTTTGTATAGAACTTACGGTGATTAAATTAGAATTAAGAATTGTGTATGAAAACAAGAAATAATATAACTTAGAAAGAAAAAAAGAATTAGTAGCGGATTGAGTTCATTGGGGATGGAAAATGGGTCCATTTACATAATTACCATCGTGGTAAATTACAGAGAACTTAGTTGCAAGAAAATAATTATAATAAGGATAAGTGTGAAATAGTTTTTTTTACCGTATTGTACACTAATCAAATATATACATGCACATGATGTAATAAAAAGAAATAGCTTGCAAGTACGAATCTTAATTGATGTATACTACGGAAATAAATTTTGTACATTTCCACCAACCAAATTAATGAAATGTAACGACCTGCATTCTACGCATCGAAGGATTGTAGAATATTTATTTCTTTCACATGCGAAGTCTTATGGTCATGTAACTTTGGGAGACGACCATTGGGGTCATTTCCCCATGTTCATGATTTTTGCCGATTTTTAAATGATCATTTTGCCCCTAGATAATCTTTTTTTGGCCATAACTTTTGATTGGAAAGGAGTTTTTATCTGAAATCACTTCCATTAGATTCGGATGATGGTTTACCTTTCCGTAGAGTGGTCACATTAGCCAAACGGACTCACCGTTTGGGAGATATGGCTGAAACAAGTTTCAGATGGTGAAAAACAACTTAATTGGGCTTAACCGGGTGATTAACAGCTAGGCCCAAAGGGGAATTTCGGGATTTGGGGGTATTTAAGGGCTGTTAGGATTTAAAAAACACCCTTTTTCTCACTTTCACAGCTGCCACTTTCATTCTAGGAACCCTAGTAATGGCTTCCAACATCTAAAACACCCCAAATCACCTCCTAACCGCTAATTAAGCCAAATTTACATCAAATCAAAGAGGATTAGCACAAGAATCGAGGTAGAACTGTTGTATAGCCTTGGGAACAACACCATAACTGAGATTTATTTCAGATCTAAAGTTAATTTGTGGCCAAGGTGAGTGATTTGCATAGTTCCTCACTAATTATAGATAATTAAGAGTAATTAGTGATAATTAGCGAATTTAAACATGTTAAAAATATGGAAAAATATTTATAAAATTCGAAATGATGTTTTAAGCCTCTGTTAGAAAGTTTGGATAATTTGGTTAAGTTTTGCTAATCATATCATTAGTTATGCCTAAACATGATTAAGGGAAAACATGGATTTTTGGCTATGTTTGATCCATTTTAAATACATCATATTGTTGTTTTGATGTTTGTGGTTGATTATACATGTTGCTATGACTGTATGGTGTGCTTTGTGATTGATTAGAACTGTTAGATTGGTCGAAAACGCCGTCATATGGCGAAAAACAGTCGCTGGAAAGCTGCAGGAAATGTGCAGGGTTTCAACCGGATTGGATCAGATTATTGGGCTCGGATCGGATAGCACAACCGGGCATGTGAACTTGATTCGGATTGGAACTTAGCATAAGGGGCTTGGCGAGAAGGAAGGCCATTTGCTTAGAGTTGGAGTTGGGCAGGGGATCAGATCGGAGAGACCAAAAAGGGGATCGGATCGGGCGAATGAAGAAGGATGGGATCAGATCGGGCGAATGAAGAAGGATGGGATCGGATTGGGCGAATGTAGCCGAATGGGATCGGATCGGGATATCTAGGAGGGAGCAACCACCGGACTGAACTAGGAAGCAACCACCGAGCCGAACCCAGGCAGAGGGCATCCGAACCGAACCGAGCTAGAGGGGGAATACCGAACCGAACCGCACCCAGGAGCATACTAGGAAGTACTGGACCGAACCGAACCAATAAGGTCTGGAACACTATGCATATCCGAACCGAGCCGGACGAGTGCTATTACTACTATGCGACGACTCTTTTGAAGACCAACTCCAATTCGACCAAAACCCGAGATGCAAAGGAAGCCCAAATGGGAAGTAGAACTCAGGATCCAGTTGGGAACCAATGAGTTAACTTCATGATTGGACTTTGCTGCAGGACCTGTGCTAAGGGGTTGTCGATGTCTATGACTTTGGATCACTATGTATGGGAGGTACGTGAACGGATTCAGGGCCACAGTGGCCTAGGTACGACTAGTGGGCTGTAGACCAATGAAGTGGGGTAATCTGAAAAGGTTTGGTCATGATCTCATTGGATAAGCTTGGTGGTAGCAGTAGTTGTACAAGTCGAACTCCGTCATTACCTCGATGGGTCTAGTGATCAAAGTGGTGGATATCGTATGCTTTACGCACCGAGTGAAAGACGTGAGGATGGTTGCTATGCTTGATTTGTTTGCCATCACTATGACATGCACACCCCCACCCTCGTACTCTTTATACCATGTGCTAGTGGCACATTAGAGTACTGTACAATATGTAGTGCTAACTCTTTGGTTGCAGCTCCAGGTTCAGGTATGGTTTAGTATACCTGTTATTGTTCTGTTTTGCTGCTTATCGCTCATACCAGACTTTTGTCTGACCCAGAGTTTTATGTCTCTTCTTATTACTCTGGGTGCTCTCACGAGCAGACTAGCGATAGGTTAGCTGGTGATGCACGAGTAGTTGTATCGGAGACGAGCAGGAGGTTTCCACGTATGATATATATAGATATTCTCCCTGTGTTGCTATTGGTCACTACTTTGGGCATTAGTTGTGCACCCTTTCTTTCTTTTGCGTTGGAAACAATTTTAAAGTTGTGAAAATGATGATGTGGAACATAAGCTGTATTTGGATTTTCTGCTACCATGATGTTTAGTCTCATTTTATGCACTGTCTCACCTGTTTTATGTAAAGTATGTTATTATTATATTTTATTCTCTGCGCTGTGAGACATTCTATAGGTTTTTGATTAGTTCATTCTCTTCTTTCCTTTCTTTGGCGACCGTTCCGGGCTAGTCGGGCATGTGTACAACGCACTTTCGGAGGAAATGTCGACTGGTGCAGGGCAGGCCGTCACACTTGGTATCAGAGCTCTAGGTTGCGTAGTTAACCTAGGGAAAGACACCAGGGAGAGATAAAACGTATATGAGAGCGCGTATTTGTGATTATTTTGGTTTTCAAAAGCTATATATATACTATTAGTATAGCTAAGGATGAAGTCGCACTGCACTGGCACCACTATGGAGATGGTTAATCGTTTCTCTTTACAGATTGAACGATGAGCCGATACGCAAGGGGTGCCAGTAGAGGGGCCAATAATGGGAATTCTGCTGACATGAGGACGATGTTTACTGACCTCATGAGGGAGATGCTTAGAGATGTTCAGGGGGCAGCTCCTAATGCTGGTAATGGTGGTGGTCCAACGGTGCAGGCGCCTAGGGCCAATTTCGCCAAGCTGAACAAGGATTACACTAGTCTTGGTGGAAAGCCGTTCCAAGGAACGAAATCGGCCACGGATGTTCAAGATTGTTTGGATAGCTGTGAGCGTATCTTCGAAGACTTGGGTATCGAGGATGCGATGAAAAGAAAGCTAGCGTCCCGTCAGTTGTAAGGACGAGCAATGAATTGGTGGAATGCTATAAAGGCAGCTACTCCCGAGGATTAGATTACTTGGGATCAGTTTAAGGCCCGATTCGGTGAGAAATTTATCCCAGCTGCCCAGAAATCAGAGTTGTTTAGGAAATTCCTGGAGCTCAAGCAGAATGGTAGGGCAGTCTCGGAGTACATTGCAGAATTCGATAGTTTATGAAGTATGGATTATCCCTCATTGACACTCCCGAGAAGAAGAATGAGAAGTTTATAACAGGTTTGGATCGGTACTTGGGGGAAAGGCTTATTAACCACATCGATGAGACGTTTGAATCGATTGTGGGGGAAAGCATTGAGGTCAGAGAGTCTTTACCCTAAGTCGAAGACCGAGGTTGCATCTACAGAGGAGCCAAAGACGCAAGCAAGCGGTGGAGGCAAGAATGGTTCTCAGAATAAGAGAAAACAGAATCAAACTAAGGATGGCCAGAAGAAAAAGAATAAGAAGGATGTTGAGTGCTTCAGCTGTGGTAAGAGGGGCCATTATGCTAGTAATTGTCAGGCCAAGCCAGTGGATTGGAAGTGCTTCAACTGTGACCAAGTGGGACATCACAAGGACAAGTGTCCGCAACCCCCTAAAGAAAAGCAGATGGTGAAAGCATATGCCCTTAATGTTGTTCCTTCTTCGTCGAATGCCCCAACTGCGGCGGAGAAGGGAAAGAATGCCGTTATTCAAGGTATGCTTTCTGTTTATGATGTTCCTGTTAGAGTTTTTTTTTGATACCGGAGCTTCCAGTTCCTTCATATCTAGTCACCTGGTAGATAGGTTGGGATTGGAACCCGAGATTGTCGATAGACCATTAGTAGTGACGAACCCGATTAGTGGTTCGACTAGCCTTAGCATGTTTTGCCATAATGTGGTCTTATCGAGTCATGGATGCATGTTTGTTTGTGATTGCTTTGTTTTGGGCTTTACTGTGTTTGGCATTATTTTGGGAGTCGATTGGCTCCAAAGATACGGGGTGGTGGTAGACTGTAAGGGCTTTTTGGTGACAGCTAGAGCGGATGATGGGCGGAGGGTAGTGTTTGGTGGTCTACCCAGTGATGGGGTAATGGCTAGTTTTCTAAATTCCCTCGACATCCCGCATGATGAGTTGTCAGGGTTGCCCGTGGTTGGCCAGTATCCGAACGCCTTCGAGGAAGTGACCGGGCTTCCACCACACCGAGAGATTGAGTTCCGTATTGATTTAGTGAAAGATGCCAAACCTATAGTGATGCCCCTTCGTCGTATGGCACCAAGGGAGCAGTGAGAGCTCGGGGTGCAAGTAAGCGATCTTTTGAAGAAGGGATTTATCAGAAGAAGTGTTTCTGAGTGGGGAGCACCAGTTGTGTTTGCTACCAAGGCAGATGGTTCCCTTCGATTTCGTGTGGACTACCGCGAGCTGAATAAGGTGACGAAGAAGAATAAGTATCCTCTACCACAAATAGATGATTTGTTTGATCAGTTGAGTGGCGCGAGAGTATTTTCCCAGTTGGATATCTCGACAGGTTTTCATCAACTTAGAGTGGAAGCTGAGAGTATAGCTAAAACGGCATTTCGGACGTCGTCTGGATTTTATGAGTGGTTGGTCATGCCATTCGGGTTGACCAATGCACCAGCATATTTTGTGGATCTTATGAATATAGTATTCAAAGATCAGCTGAATAAGTTTGTTCTTGTGTTCGTGGATGATATACTTGTTTATTCGAGGACAGAGGAAGAGCACAAGGAACACTTGAGGATAGTGATGGAGGTGTTGAGAAAACACCAATTGAAAGCAAAGTTTTCTAAGTGTCACTTCTGGAGGAGGGAAGTGAGATTCTTGGGCCATGTGTTTCAAAGAATGGTATTGCCGTGGATCCTGCGAAGGTGGCTACGGTACAAGGTTGGTCTACGCCCAAGAATGCAACGGACATAAGAAGTTTCTTGGGGTTAGCTGGATATTATCTTAAGTTCATCCAAGACTTCTCCAAGATAGCAGCACCGTTGACTCAGTTGACCAAGAAGAGTTAAACTTTCGTCTGGGACGAAAAGTGTGAGAATGCATTCAAGATTCTAAAGGACAAGTTGACATGTGCACCAGTGTTAGTCATTCCTAAGGGGAATGAAGAGATGACGGTATACACAGATGCATGTGGTACCGGACTAGGTGTTGTATTGATGCAAGGAGGTAGGGTTGTAGCTTATGCAAGTCGGCAATTGAAACCGCACGAGAGAAGATACCCTACCCATGATTTGGAATTAGCAGCGATCGTATTCGCATTAAAGATATGGAGACATTATCTCTTGGGAGAAAGATTCGAGTTGTTTACTGATCGTAAATCGTTAAAGTATCTCTTCTCTTAGAAGGATCTAAATCTCCGACAGCAAAGATGGTTGGAATTGTTAACTTCCTATGATTTCGATATCGCATACACACCAGGAAAGGGCAATGCGGTGGCTGATGCATTGAGTAGAAGACATGCCAGTTTAGAGGCTATGTTTCTAGAGTGGAAGCACTAGAGTACATCGCAGGGTATGATTTCAGACCAAATTGCGAATTGGATCCAGAAACGTTAGCAAGTTTGACGATCAGACCCACTTTGATGGAGCGGATTGGTTCCAGTCAAAGGAACGATCCTAACCTATTGGAAATCATCTCAAAGTTAGAAATGAGAATCGACGAAGAGATGAGCAAGTATGGGCTTGATCGAGATGGATGGCTTTGGAACAATGGAAGACTAGTTGTACCCAATGTCAATGGATTGAGAGATGAAGTGCTTAGAGAATGTTACCACTCAAAACTGACTATACACCCCGGGGGTAACAAGATTATCGAGACATGAAGCAGACCTACTACTGGGAAGGGATGAAAAGAGACATTGGGAAGTTTATATCCAAATGCATGAATTGCCAGCTAGTTAAAGCTGAGCAAAAGAAGCCTAGTAGTTTGTTGCAACCATTAGAGATTCCAGAATGGAAATGAGAATAAGTCTCGATGGATTTCATTGATGGGTTACCAAGGTCTAGATCGGGACATGATAACATTTGGGTGATTGTGGACCGATTGACTAAGAGTGCAAGGTTTATACCCGTTAAGTCGAATAGAACGACAACTAAGTTAGCTGAACTATATGTAAAGTGGGTAGTGAGATTTCATGGAATACCCAAAGGCATTGTGAGTGATCGAGATCCGTTGTTCACTAGAGGATTTTGGAAGAGCTTACAAAAGGCGTTAGGATCAAAATTACATCTCAGTAAAGTGTATCATCCTCAAACCGACGGTCAAACAGAGAGGGTGAATCGTATATTAGAAGACCACTTGAGAGCCTGTGTATTGGATTTTAGTGGATCATGGGATGACCATTTGCATCTAGTACAGTTTGCATATAATAATAGTTATCAATCCAGTATTGTTATGGCTCCATTTGAAGCTTTGTATGGAAGACCGTGCAACTCACCGTCATGTTGGTTAGAAACTGGTGAGAAGTTTGTGCTTGGACCTGATGTGATAAGAGAAACTTCAGCTAAGATTAAGGTTATCCAACAGCGAATGAAGGCTGTCCAATATAGGCAGAAAAGTTATGCTGATAAGAGGAGAAGAGAATTAAAGTTCTCCATTGGCGACTTGGTGTTTGTCAGGATTTCTCCATTGAAAAACGTGATACGATTTGGCAGGAGAGGCAAGTTAGCACCAAGATTTGTTGGTCCACTCCTAGTTCTTGAGCAAATTGGGAATTTGGCATACAAAGTTGGATTACCAGAGAAGATGGCAGGAGTTCACAACATATTTCATGTTTCCCAATTAAGGAAGTTCGTGCATGACCCAGATGTGACTATTTCACCTGATCAGTTGGATGATATCGAAGTTGAACCCGAGGCGGTTGTGAACCGCAAGCCTATGCGTATTGTTGGGAACGATACGAAGCAACTTCGAAGGAAAGCGGTGAATCTAGTCAAAGTTCAGTGGGGCGAGAATGAGAATGACTGTACTTGGGAGACAGAGGAGAGCATTAGGAAGACGTATCCAGAACTCTTCACTTGGTAAGATTTCAGTTTCGATTTAGTCTTTCCGCATGCTAGGATAGGTTTGTTTTATCCGTTTTGCATGTTTGATTTTTGTATATGGTTGGTAGGCATGCGGGATTCTTTGTATATTTTGGGTTAAGGAATTTCGGGGATGAAATTTCTTAAGGGGGGAAGAGTGTAACGACCCGCATTCTACGCTTCGAAGGATCGTAGAATAATTATTTCTTTCACATGTGAAGTCGTATGGTCATGTAACTTTGGGAGACGACCATTGGGGTCATTTCCCCATGTTCATGATTTTTGCCGATTTTTAAATGACCATTTTGCCCATAGCTAATCTTTTTTCGGCCATAACTTTTGATTGGAAAGGAGTTTTGATCTCAAACCACTTCCATTAGATTCGGATGATGGTTTACCTTTCCGTAGAGTGGTCACATTAGCTAAACGGACTCACCGTTTGGGAGATATGGCTGAAACAAGTTTCAGATGGTGAAAAACAGCTTAATTGGGCTTAATCGAGTGATTAACAACTAGGCCCAAAGAGGATTTTCGGGATTTGGGGGTATTTAAGGGCTGTTAGGGTTTAGAGAACACCCTTTTTCTCACTTTCACAGCCGCCACTTTCATTCTAGGAACCCTAGTAATGGCCTCGAACATCTAAAACACCCCAAATCACCTCCTAATCGCTAATTAAGCCAAATTTACATCAAATCAAAGAGGATTAGCACAAGAAACGGGCTAGAACTGTTGTATAGCCTTGGGAACAGCGCCATAACAGAGATTTATTTTAGATCTAAAGTTAATTTGTGGCCAAGGTGAGGGATTTGCATAGTTCCTCACTAATTATAGTTAATTAAGAGTAATTAGTGATAATTAGCGAATTTATACATGTTAAAAATATGGAAAAATATTTATAAAATTCGAAATGATGTTTTAAGCCTCTGTTAGAAAGTTTGGATAATTTGGTTAAGTTTTGCTAATCATATCATTAGTTATGCCTAAACATGATTAAGGGAAAACATGGATTTTTGGCTATGTTTGATCCATTTTAAATACATCATATTATTGTTTTGATGTTTGTGGTTGATTATACATGTTGCTATGACTGTATGGTGTGCTTTGTGATTGATTAAAACTGTTAGATTGGTCGAAAACGCCGTCGTATGGCGTAAAATAGTCGCTGGAAAGCTACAGGAAATGTGCAGGGTTTCAAACCGGATCAGATCGGATTATTGGGCTCGGATCGGATAGGAGAACCGGGCAAGTGAACTTGATTCGGATTGGAACTTAGCATAAGGGGCTTGGCGAGAAGGAAGGCCATTTGCTTAGAGTTGGAGTTGGGCAGGGGATCAGATCGAAGAGACCAAAAAGGGGATCAGATCGGGCGAATGAAGAAGGATGGGATTGGGCGAATGAAGAAGGATGGGGTCGGATCGGGCGAATGAAGAAGGATGGGATCGGATCGGGATATCTAGGACGGAGCAACCACCAGACCGAACCAGGAAGCTACCACCGAGCCGAACCCAGGCAGAGGGCATCCGAACCGAACCGAGCTAGAGGGGGAACACCGAACCGAACCGCACCCAGGAGCATACTAGGAAGTACTGGACCGAACCGAACCAATGAGGACTAGAACACTATGCATATCCGAACCGAGCCGGACGAGTGCTATTACTACTATGCGACGACTCTTTTGAAGACCAACTCCAATTCGACCAAAACCCGAGATGCAAAGGAAGCCCAAATAGGAAGTAGAACTCAGGTTCCAGTTGGGAACCAACGAGTTAACTTCATAATTGGACTTTACTGCGGGAGGTGTGCTAAGGGGTTGTCGATGTCTATGACTTTGGATCACTATGTATGGGAGGTACGTGAACGGATTCAGGGCCACAGTGGCCTAGGTACGACTAGTGGGCTGTAGACCAATGAAGTGGGGTCGTCTGAAAAGGTTTGGTCATGATCCCATAGGATAAGCTTGGTGGTAGCAGTAGTTGTACAAGTCGAACTCTGTCATTACCTTGATGGGTCTAGTGATCAAAGTGGTGGATATCGTATGCTTTACGCACTGAGTGAGAGACGTGAGGATGGTTGCTATGCTTGATTTGTTTTCCATCACTATGACATGCACACCCCCACCCCCCATATTCTTTATACCATGTGCTAGTGACACCTTAGAGTACTGTACAGTATGTAGTGCTAACTCTTTGGTTGCAGGTCCAGGTTCAGGTATGGTTTAGTATACCTGTTATTGTTCTGTTTTGCTGCTTATCGCTCATACCGGACTTTTGTCTAACCCAGAGTTTTATGTCTCTTCTTATTACTCTGGGTGCTCTCACGAGCAGACTAGAGACAGGTTAGCTGGTGATGCACGAGTAGCTGTACCGGAGACGAGCAGGAGGCTTCCACGAATGATATATATAGACATTCTCCCTGTGTCGCTGCTGGTCACTATTTTGGGCATTAGTAGTGCACCCTTTCTTTCTTTTGCTTTGGAGACAGTTTTAAAGTTGTAAAAATGATGATGTGGAACATAAGCTGTATTTGGATTTTCCGCTGCCATGATGTTTAGTTTCAGCTTATGCACTGTCTCACCTGTTTTATGTCAAGTATGTTATTATTATATTTTATTCCCTGCGCTGTGAGACATTCTACAGGTTTTGATTTGTTCATTCTCTTATTTCCTTTCTTTGGCGACCGTTCCGGGCTAGTCGGGCATGTGTACAGCGCACTTTCGGAGGAAATGTCGACTGGTGCGAGGCGGGCCGTCACATGAAATGTGTGAAATATTTCCTGTAATAGTAGAAATGTACAAGACGGTAAATAAAGAAAGGTTACAACAGTAAAGATTTGCTTAAATAACAAGAAAACTTGGGAAAACATGATGAATGAGGAATATAACCTATTATAATTAGTTATGTGAATTGGAATAAAATATAATAGGTAGACTTGTCCTAGGAACAAACAAAATTATAACATAGGTTATAATTAATGATGAAAAAAGAACTTATTAATAAACCATAGTTAAGGAAACTAAGTTAATAAGTAAATCCATAGCAACGGTTGTGGCGACAATATAATGGGGGTTATAATAAGAGAGAATATGTGAACTTATTAATAAACCTTAGTTAGGGGAACTAAGTTAATAAGTAAACCATGGGAAAAATATTAAGTTTAATAAATGTAATAATAAGTGGCTCATAGATAGGGTTTGTTCCAACAGCGTGGGGCTGATTAGGAAAAATAAGCGGCCATGCATTTGCAAGCTAATAAACCAGTAACTGGAATAGAAAAAGGAATTTGTAAATAATCAAGTTAATTAATAATATGATAAGTTAAAACAAGAGCGTGACTAAAAGATTAGATGTAGGATCTAAACACGCGATGACATGATGCACTTGGACTAGTCCGTACGTATGGAGAGGTAGAACCCAACGGGGTAGATCATCGTGGTGTATGGAGACACAAGGGGAGCACGTTTAACTGATTATTCTACCGGACTAGAGGGAAGCATATAGCTTCTACAAGACGTGATAGGGTACTTTGAGATAACCCTCAGAGGAATGTATGAATGAATTCGTCGCTCGGATGTTGGTCTGTTGCACCATCTAGAGTATACCTTGACTGCAAGTATTGTGAGGTAGTCAGAAGACTGTGATAAATGGCGCTGGATGATTCAACAGCTTGTCTCGCTCTGGGAGGAAGTGGTCAGGACCAAATTAAAGATAGTAACCGTCGTATACCTGTCATCGACAGTCAGTGGGATACCAAAAGACTAAGAGCTAAAACAACAGACCAACAGTCTTTCACTATCGAGACATTGGTTGAGAGACACGCTAAATTAGGTGCTGGATTGGTTGTTTGGTGCACATTATTTTCTCTTGATGTAGTCTTTCATTAGTTGAGGGACGGACCAGGGTGGGGCCATAACCACCGTGAAAAGAGACAGACCATATGCAGATATCTGTATTGTTGGCCTAACGAAGCTATCCTTTACAGATATCGAAAGCTCCCGAGCGAATTCCATGCATTGGATGTAGCCCTATCATAGGACTCGAGTTACAGTAGGTAGTACGTTAGTGTGAGGGTCTAGATACACGACTGGGTGGTGTATTATAGACGTTAAGGCATTATTCTACATTGAGATGTGATTCGATCGAGAAGTTCGGATACGAGGATCTGTATGCTTACATGGCATAGCGATGGTGGTTCTATGCTATTACATGGCGTAACCTTATAAATTTTCGTACATAGTTTGACATAGGATGGAGGTTGTGCATACTCTTGTGGTGTGACGACGGAGACCATATGATAAGGGTACTATGGGGAGTACCTTGAGATGTTTGGTATAACTACATATATATTATAATAGGTTTAATCTGCTAGGGAGTAGATGGATGCGACGTGTGTATAGAGCCTAGAGCGCTATTAACCCAAATAACCTAATAATTAAGAAAATGTAACTGAATAGTATAGGTTCGGTTATTTCAAAATGTATAATTTGTCTTCTCACCAGAACTTGTGTTCTGACCCCCTTCTCATAACATACTCGCAGATTAGATTTATGATAGAGATTTGGTAGCCTTTGGACACTTGTGAGGCAATATCATCATTTCAATAAGGTTATATTTGATTATTATGTTTTATTCATTTTGCTGTGAGATGTTTTATCAAGCTTTGATATATTTATTAGCTCTGTCTTTTCTGTAGGATACCAGACAAGCTAACTCGAGCTACAATAAATTGGGATTTTGAGAAAAAATCGATTTATTGAAATTCAGGTTGGTACACATTGCCTATGGTTTACCTTATAAAGGACATCTTGCTGTAATAGATGGATATGGTAATGCAATCTAGAACCATGTTGAAATCAAATCCAAGTCTACGACTGAATGGATATTAGGTAACATTGTTGTGTCTTGGGTTTTCAAGAAGCACACATGTATATCTAACCCAACAATGTTATCAGAATTGATTGCATTAGCAGATGCATGTAAAGAAGCAGAATGACTTAGGAATTTGTTAATGGGAATCCCACTATGGAAGAAGTCATCTCCAGCAGTCATGATTAACTGTGAAAATCAAGCGACGATATACAACGTCTCTAATAAGACATATAATGGGAAGTCTAGACATGTGAGTCTAAGACATCAAATGGTAAGACAGTTAGTCAAAAGTGTAGTAATAACTGTTGACTAAATAGAAACAAAGAAAACCTTGGATGACCCACTCACAAAGAGTCTTCCAAAGGCAATAGTTTCTATAAAGTCAGAAGAAATGAGACTAAGGTCTGTGAATGAAGATTGAACATTGAACATTTTTAACGGAAACCCAACTTATGTGTTGAAAAGGATAAACAAAGTTCAATGTGTACCAACAAGTTAAGAGAATGACTATCAAACACTAAATCAATAATATATAGTGTTGGATTCTACAAGAAAAAGGATGAATAACTGTCCTTAATAAGTTTAGAAACCTTAAAAAGTGTATCGTAGAAACACCTTTAGAGATTTACCTATATGAGTGTGGAAATCAGACTGTTTCCTAGGAAAGTAAGACCGCTTTCTAAATGTGTGCTTTGTTGTGAGAATGGAAGTCATGTACCACACATGCACGTCACTGCCGCCTATCCGATCAGACTGGGTATAGGTTTCGGGTCTGAATTCAATAAGCATAATTTTGGATAAAATTTTAGTACAGTAATGGATCAGATTTTAGCTCATTACAGACCCGAAAACTAAAATTGAATACAGTACAAAGGGACGCGCTGGTTCAAATTTGAAATGAAAATGGTCGTTTGCAACTTCTGCGAACCTTTTCAAATGGTTACAATGCTTGGTGAAAACACACTTCTTACATTGCTATAAATAAGAACACCCAGAATTATTCCAAATCAGTCCATTTTCCCCTTCTTCCTAAAATTCTGCAGTGACATTACTAGCATCTAGAAGGTGTTGCAAATTCTCAATTTGCAACGCTTCTGAACCGTTGTAAAAAATTGTCTTTTTTTTTTCCTCTACTTGCATCATCAAAAATCAAATTTTAGAGTATTCTTGATCGGTTCAAAATCGTACAAACTTTAAGTTCGGTTACGTTGTTCTAAGGCTTCGTTGAATCTTAAAAGTCGATAGTTCGATAATCCATTTGTACCTGGTGTGTTGAACAATTGTCTTAAATAATCTATTACGTAGATCCTTAAAGTCTAAAGTACAACATTATCTTCCTCACGGTCGTCTTGAACCACAAAATCTCCAACATTATGGAGAAAATGAAGATAGCTCCTAAAGTTAGTGAGAGAGTTAAAAATTCTTCTGCTTTACTATTATTTAATAGATTGAACTAGAATTGCTCATAATTGACTTTGTTGTTTACATTTTTCTTTGCTGAACTATTATGGTCAAGTTTCAGGCATGGACGAGAAATATAAATAAAAAAGAAGAGGAGGTGTAATGCATAGCCCTGTCATTATACATTGTTTTGACAGATCGTTCTTATTTTTGGATAATTGCTATAGAAATGAATTATGATGTGTGAACGTCCGAAGAAGAAGAAAAAGTCATTATAACACATCAGTCATCCACTTGGCATTCAAAAGGGAACTACCAGACTTCAAAAGAGAACTACCAGACATGAGCTTTCAATAACTTCAAGATTGAGCAACTACATTCCTGAAACACAAGTAAATTTGCGTTGGAACAGACGATCTCATCTGAAGACATTACAGATACCAGCAACACTTCCGAAAAAAAAAGGGAGAAAAAAGCTTAACAGACTCCATGTTGTAGAATCGGCAGTGTTCCATATGCTGTAATAACATATAAACATAAATAAAATACATCCACTGCAAAACAATGTCCCCTCTCTATATCATATATACTCCCGTGCCCACTCTCTACCCCAGTCTTTACAGAAAATCAATCATCTTTCTTGCCACCAGCTAAAATACGTGAAATCTGAAGTCCACGACTGAATGCTTGGTTAAACAGAAGCCGTGTTTGGAATTCCGACACAAATGGGAACCATGCCAATATTGCCACTGGTGTGAATATGAAAACTCCCATCAAATACTCGTACCCTCTTCCTAGTGCTTTGGCTGACCCCCATAATCCCAGTGATTTCACGGCTGGTCTGCATGCTTGTGCTATCTGTAAAAAAAAAAAAAAAAATTATATTTCAATGTATCACTTCTTAGTTATACATGGTTATATATGCATTTGAAGTACCAAAACAATCATTGTAATAACAAGAAAAATTAGATAATGGGTAGGCATAGAAGTACCTGGAGTAGAGCCCACCCAGTTGGGATGAATGCAAGAAAACTGGCGAATATGTCACCAACTGTGAGATTGACAAGGAGGAAAAGAACAACCATGGTTCCAATTGTTCCAATAAACAGGAATAGCTTGAGTAGCCTGAACATGAGTTGGAAATCTGCACTGAATTTCTTCCTTCCCATTGATACCACCTGAATATACGATAAATAAATAAGTTAGTTTGCATACAGTTCATCATGTAATAATGCATTTACAAGTAGTTTTCAACCGTTTAAAAAGTAAACTAAATGACAAAATCATCCTTTGTTAAACTGTTCAACTTCAACCATAGATAAAAAATCTGCACTTTAATGTTCTAGGTTTCATGTTTTTTGGACTAGAGTTTATCTTGGATGTGTAACTTTCACTGCTGGTCACCGTTGGTTTTATATGTTTACACTACAACGAATATGGCAAAAAAATTGCACTAAAAAAGAACATATAAAATGTAGGCATGCATATCGTGTGCAAATTGTTTGCATTTTTAAGAATAGGAAATGAATGTTGATTACTAACCTTCAATATCAGCATCCCTGCTACAATGACAAGCCAAGAAAGACCATACACCTGTTGATACACCCACATTTATATAATTAGATAAATCACAGAACTACGTATAACCAAATATCAGTTACACATCATATTTATACATTCAGATCAGCCAGTAATATTGAGGACTGCAATTAAAGATACAATTTGGAAAACCACCAAAATTAGAAGCTCGCGATATGTATTTTTTCAACAAATAGGCATTTTAGAGATTGATTTTTTTCTTCTTTTCTTGGGGACTACTTCCTCCTCTCTTTTTATTTTTTTAAAGAAACAGCAAACCTTAATACTGAATACTCAGCAGACATGGAATGATTCAGCATGAAATTAAATGAAGGCGGTATGTACACACCAAAAAGGGGGAAAAAGAGAAGGGGAAGAACGAAAAGAGGCATAAAGGTTTTTATTTTTTTTGGGGGGGGGGGGGGGGGGGGGGGGGGAGTGTTGTGTTTGAAGCAGGGAATGGAGTGAAAAGTAACTCATACCATGATGCTTTTGTTGCCATTAGCAATATGGAGGTGATAAACAATGGCGTATTGGAAAACAAAGAAGCGCAAAGCAAGTATCACTTCCCAAAATCTACCCAAGAACCCTGTAGAAGCCAAATGTTCTTGTTCTTCGTCCCACCATGATTCCCAACTCTTAGTTGAAGGCACTCCAATTCCTCCTCTACTGCTAATCCACTTACTCCAATCATCCCAATCTTCAACTATCTTTTGCCACTCGAATCCAGATGGATTAAACAAGAATGGAGCGAATAACCATGTAATTACAAGGAACCACATTGAAGATGTGATAAGCAAGTAAGCAACACTGTCTGTAGCTGCAGCTCCATACACTTGGTAAACTATTAATAGCACCATCAACTCTAAAGCTTTTGTAAAGTGACTCCTCGAGTACATTCTGTAATTCTCAGCAAACCTAACATGTCTCACGACAAAACCTCTTCCTGTGGCTCTGTATTTTGCACCTCCATGTAATATGGTTCGGCCGAAATAATGTGCTTTCGTGCCAAGAGAGAATGTGAAAAATACTGTACAGAGCTGGAGGTTCATGATGATGAAGTCGCCCAATGCAGTCCTGAAACCCCGTTCGAGACCTATTTCCATAATCATCGGTAAAGACATTAGCAGACCAAGTTGAACTACAGATTGAGATGCCATTGCTGACTCAAGAGCTGTATTTCCTCTCATTTTTGCTTGTCTCATTATCGCTTTCTCTAACCCGCTTGATGCTAAGTAGAGTCTACCGTACAGGAATGCATACACGATGAGGATTACCATCTGCGTGTTTCAAATATAGCTATATGAGTATACACTGTCCCGACTTAGAGCTTATTAACCATAAGGGGAAAGGAGATACCATTGAGCTAACATAAAACCCGACAGTTGTGTAGTAGCACGACATCATTCTAAAAAAGTCAAATCTATGGCCTAATCGATACAAATCTCTACTTAGAATTTGTTCTCCATTCCCGCAAGAAACTTTCGCTTCGAAAAGAGAGATTTGATTGAGTCCAACATCACGCCCTTTACCAACCTGAATATATTCATGATGGGTGACATTTCCTCGCCTCAACGTGGAGTTGAAACCTGCAAACAATGAATAAATCATATGCATAATATGCCAACTATACATTTAAATTTGCACGTCGGTAAAAATATGGAAACGAATGGCCGTACCAGCAAAAATGTCTTCACTAAGATTGATTCCTGCTGAAGCCTTGCTGATACCACCTCTAGTGATGTGGAATATTCTATCAAACACATCAGGATGCCCGTAATGGAAACGTACCCTGTACACAAGGATGTTTTTATGTTTGTGAGTTTGATTTAACTAATTGATATATGATTCTGAAGTTAAAAAGTACATGTAGCAGTTCAAAGCTACAAAATAAAATAAAAAGCTGAAGCAAAATTGCCTAAGGATGAAATATTATTATCGATAACAGCTAGAATTAAAGGAACTTACTTTAGTGGTCTAGCCAGAACTCTTTGACCAATGGTTACAAAACTAGTCTCTTGGTTGGACATGAACCATGCCAAAGATGAAACACTACAAATTCACGTCAAAATTAAGATAAATGAATCTATATAATCATAACAAAAACAAGTGCTGAATTGCATCTAATATAATTTCCTATACCCTCCAGTAAAAATGTGTTCACGAACACCAAGAATAGTAGGTTGACGAACGCCATGATTTCCATTGAATTCTTCTAGAAGGTTGCGCATTTTGAAGGCCTCTTCTAAATAATTATCCTGTGCACATGATTAATGCATATTATTCTTTCAATTTAAATTAAAAGTGACCATTTTATGTTTAACAGATTATGCGAATACCTGATTCATATCAATGGTCTGAAGTGCCTCACCACGAGTAAAGACAATGGCATGATTCTGATTTTCGGGCTTCCCTTCACCAATTTTTGCAGGTCCTGGTAACTTTATGCGGTATATTTCCTGCACATAAATTAGAATTAGTTACATTATGTGTTCATTTTTCAACTTTTTATAGTCTCACAGTAATAGAGTTATTTACCTGGTCAAGGTTATCAACTGCTTTAACCAGTACAGAATAGTAAACCTTCTGCACTTTGTCTCCGTCTCTTTCTTCAACTTCATCAATGTATGCTACACGAAGGCCAGGATAACTATATTCAAACAAATTAATTACTAATGTGTAATTCTGTATGTCTTGATTGAGTTCCAAGTATATATACAGTGACTTTATGAAATGATAAACTCACTTGACCATCAAGTTTAGGATATCGGTCGCACGACGATCCCCAGACCTTTTCTGGTTACCGTATATTTGACAAGTTGCTACATATGTGAATTTCATATCTGCTACGGCTTCAAGTTGTGCAGCTAAAGATCTCTGGCTCTTTTTATCTTCTTCGTCTGGGTTGATCACTGCTTTATATCCTTCCAGTATCTCTGCAATTGATATATTTACAACAGATTGATTGTTTCACTCTGAAAGCACTTTTTAAGGTTACAAAATGGAGAATATTTTAATGTTATTTACTATATCCAACTAAAACAGTAAACTGAAGGGTATCCTTGTGGTTGAAACCCTGATTAATAATCTCCTTCATTTTTAACATGTATTCCGAGCATACATGACAACATATATTCAATAAATTAAATATATAATTAGACACATATATATGAAAAATTTGTGTACAGTGCAAATACGAACTTTCTTGTTCGAATATTACTTACTTTATTGATTTTATTTTAAAGGTAAACTGATAAAAATATTACTGTGCTAACTCACTTTATTACAAAAATCAAATATATGCTTTAAATATTCATACCACTTTCACTAGCCATGTCGAGGAAAGCTTGAAGCTTCAAAGCTCTTCTATAGTACATCATACCCCTTACTGAAACAATATACTCTGATTAGAAACACCTTCAAACTTGTCAAAAAATAATGTATAATTTAGTTATCATATGTATTACCAGTTCTACTCAATGTTTGTCCTCTAAGCGATGCCCAATGTCGTAATTGCAACACATTTTCTTCATTGTTCCATATTTCACTCTCCTTTTTACATCCTATTCGTTCCTTGAAATTGTTCCATTCGTCTAAAATATATACAGAACCCTATGAGTCAGCTTTGACGACATGACAATTTTTTTGTTAGTGCAAAAACTGTTAAGTAATGTAAGTGTTGTGCGTGTCTATATATATATATATATATATATATATATATATATATATATATATATATATATATATATATATATAGAGAGAGAGAGAGAGAGAGAGAGAGAGAGAGCTATAACGCTCAAAACCTGGGTAAATTTTCTGCAGATAAAATAAGATTGATATGCCATCTTCATTTTCCAGCTCAAGGTCACTCTTTGAATACACAGTTTCTTCACTATAATAAGGGGTCATCACACTGCCAGCATTTTAATTTTACAATCAGTGGTACAAACAAATAGAACATGATAAAAATCCAATATGATCAAATGAATGTATTTGACATTTCTACGCATCAATTAGTAACTGAAGAAATGTACAAAAATAATAATAGAGCAGAATATATATTTGTGGATGTGTGTACCTGAATGATAACATTTTACGGACGCGAGGTGCGCGTGGCATGTCCATAAATAAAGAATTAGTGAAAAATGCTATTCTTCTTCGAGCCTCAAGGTTAGTCGGTACATCAGTGGCAGATTCTTTTACGGTCAGCAAGAGGTATAAGCGTTTAATCTGTAATGGAACAATACTCGCAAAAAATTAATCTGCCTACATGCGTATAGATTAGTAGCTAAAAGCGTGCATACCTGTTCCTCCCATTGTGCTGTGTATGCTGGAGGATATACAATAGAAGGCTTTGGGCCCGTGCCAGCAAATAGTTGTCTCTGATCAACTGAATTTTTGTTGCCATGACCAAGCTCAACCAATTCGCTATTTATATCATATTTAGTCAGTAACTACCGATTATACAGAAATATTTTGTCCACGAATTGTAGTTAACTCACCGAATTTCGTTCTGCATCATATCACGGGTAACAACTTCTAACATGTCCTGCAGTAAGAACACAACTGTATCACGCTTTGAGGCATCACCTTCTTTCTGCAATTTGAAATAAGAACAAAAATATCAGTAAAAAATAAAAAAGAATTTTGTAATATAATTATAGTCAATTGGTTAACTGAACTGACCAAGATCTCCACTAGTTGCACAAATTTTTTACATAGATCTGGTAAGGCTTTCAGCTTGAAATTATAAAGGAAAGTGTTCTCTGCAATGCTTGTTTCAACCTCTTTGATAATTATGCCAATAATTCTGTTACAAAAATGCAAAAACCAAGTTAAATGTCATGCTATAGCCAAAGTGCAATACAAAGTAAATGTTGGAGTATACCTTTTTTCGTTTTCACCTATCACAAGAAGGTTAAGAACTAATTTGAACGATTCATATACTTCAAGCACCGCAGATTTCATATACTCATCAGCGCAAATGCGTTTCCATAAGTCTGTGTCCTTCGATCGAAACTGTGCTGCCATATCAAGTGCAATAGGGATCTACAACATACAAACCCCAATACATTAATATTATCTGTTTATTTTTTTTCCTTGGTAGAAGCATTAAGAAATTGTTGAATCAGTACTTTGCTGGCAAGCAAGAAAGGCGGCCATTGAATTAGCTTAAGACTTGGATCTGATGAATACGGAACTAGTAGCAGATCCATTTCCCTATATAGACCAATATATATAAGTTAAATAGCAAACAAGATAGAATATTTTTATTATTTCCAAAGAACTTACCAGTCACTTATAAGGTCTTCTTCGCGGAAACTGCATATCACTTCGTTCCAAAGCTGAGCAAATCTAGCAGCTTCAGTTCTCCTACTTGGAGAAGCCTAAAATGCACAAGGATTATTTAATTTTTTACTTGTTACATTGTGTTTGGTAATATAGTAAATTCCATTAATGTAGCTAACCTCATTAAATTTTTTTGAGAATGAAAACCCTTTCTTTGTTTTCTTCTCTGATGGCACAAGATATGCATTGCATGCTCCAGGTATAGATTGGAACCTTGATCGAAGCATTCCAAGTGTACGTATCTGTAGTAATCAAATTAAAAATATTATTACCATGCTAAAAATACAAGTGCTTAAAATAGCAACTTATTAGAACTTTTACCTCTCCAAGTCGATCAAATGCACCAGAGATGCCACCATATATAGTAGAGAATATTGCATACCATATCTGAGTATCCATAAAATAAACCTGAAAAATATATTAGAGTTTAGTGTGACAATAATAAAACATTTCATCATGCACAAATATGATATTTTATTCCTACAGTTAAATACACACCATTATCACAGGGGCCCAAATAGACATAAGAGCCCCAATGTTGCCTTGATCTGAGAAAAAAGAGAGATAAAGTTCAGAATAAAATCATGCCAATTAGATTAATCCATAAGTGAAAAAAGAGAGAGTGTAAATAAACTCAATACCGTTAGGATAGAACTCATGCCATTCATATCGAACGTTGTGAATGTTCATTATATCCTTTGTTGGTTTTATTAGAGGTCTTATCTGGAAATAGATTCATTAAATGAGAATAAATTCAGTTATCAGAGTAGTTCACAATGAAACATGTAGTTTAGTCATAAAAAAGACATACCTGAACAAAGAAACTGAATGCTAACTTGGAAGCTATGAGCAAAAACCAAAAAAAAGTATATCTGTAATGAGATCAAAAATGTTTTCAGTAAAACAAGCCAATAAAAAGGACAATAATACCATATTTTACTTGTCTTAGTATACATACTTCAGAAGAGCAAACTGGCTTTCATGCATACCCCTTGCAACATACACTCTTGGCTGCAAAATGTTAAAAATACAGTGATATTTAACACTGCGCTTGTAGAGCAAGTAAACGCTAGAGATCAAACATAAATCAGGTATACAACATTGGGCTGTAAACTTAGGGATGTTATTTATATCCATAAACTTTGAAATATGTAGTAAAAATTTGGAATCTAGCTCGCTTAGTGTTGATTTCATACGATTAAAAATGTTCAAAACCAGGGTAAAACTATATGCAATTCATCCTGCAATGTAGCTTAGGTGCAATTTTAAAATCTCCAGCCAACTTGACTTTTATTGATGTTATTAAAAAGCATACAGGAAAAGTGAGTTAACAGTTGCAATTTCTTGCTTGGCTACAACATTATAATTGAAGAAAAGGAACAAGCCAGAACAGAAGAGGTTATACATACCTGCGACCACCACAGTAACAATCTAACGACGAGCCAATCGGAGTTTTCTATCCATCTTCTAAGCATTGGAACAACAAATAAAGCTGCACTAAGAACATTGGGGATCAAATACACTATGACCGCCAATAAATATATTGGTGATCCTCCGTGTATTTTATTGAGGAAGTTTGCAAGAGCCGGAATTGGTAGGTTTATTGTTCTTTGTGATGAACGCAAGTAAAGAGTAGGAAGAATGACAACCCATGCCATGCTAACCAATATCTTGAGAATATTCCTCAAAACATCATGAAATTTCCATCTTAGATAGCCCGGGAAATTAAGAACGATGTTCAAAATATCTGTGATCATATGTTATAAGTAAATAGCTCATAAATATAAAAGAGAAAAAACTTGAAAACGATAGAAAATAAATTAGATTATAAACTTGGTAATGTGTAATTTTACGATACAAAGTTTTACGTTTTCAAAAGGAAAGATCCTACATATTGTACTATTCAATATTTGAGATTACATGACACATGTAAGTAAATAAAGAATACATACTTTGTAGAAGACGAAGAACTGCTGCAGTGATAAAAATGCTAGATATCTCATACAAGGTCTTTTGTTGAAAAATGTCATTTATTCCATATTCACCCCAAGCGATGAGAATCATTGCCTGCAGTTATCTCAAACAATCATTTATACCGAAACTCGGTAAAAAAAGAAATGCAACCCAATGATATATTTTCATATGAAAACTGTGCACATACAAATTTACCTGTAATGCAACTGCATAGAAGGTCCACATACGGTCAAAACTTCGAAATATGTGCCAGAAGGTTCTTGTTTCTACAAAATTTGATTTTCCCATGCTTTTGTTAGCCATTATTTTAGATCGATGTCCCTAAAAAATTTATTGTAGCAAGGTTAATGTATTTTACTCATCTAGTACTTAAAAGTAACGCAAAAAAACAATTAATGTAATAATGTTATAGTTTACTTGAACTGGTTGTACTTCACGTGATGATCTAAAGAAAACAGCATCATCACGCATAGGCCACCCCAAAGAAAAACAATCAGATGACCTATGTAACACAAAAACAATAGTCAGAACATGCAAATTGGTAAAACTTGGTATATACATATGTGCACATACCAAAAATATTCATTTAGATCATCATAATTACACCAATCCGAATGAGGGGCCTTTCCGTGTCTGCCTTTCTTAGCTTCCTGCGAGATACATATAAAAATCATATTTTAAGGGTGAGGTATAAGTCTGAAATACATGCAATGTTTAACAAAAACTACCTTGTCAATAACGCGATATATTGGAGTTACAACTTTTTTCAAAAATGCTTCATCGTCACCCCCATATGATGGTCTGATATTTTCACCAGTCACAACACTGACATTTCCGGCCAATAAACCATGTAGCTCATATGCCATCTGTAAAGCGATGGCATTAAGAAACTTAGATTTGGAAATAGTGATATTTATTTTGGAAGTTCAAGCAACAAATTGCTTACATTATGAAAAATATAAGCTAGGCATTCTGGCATAAATCGAATGTTTGCTGCCTCACCCCAAATCAGAAGATATAAACCCATATATAGAAGTTTTCTTTGTTGCACATCGTGCTGATCTTGAGGAAGCCTAAAAGTATTTCAGTTAACAACATGTCATGCTCAACTAAATTACTAAGAATAGATGAATGGAAGAAACAAACTGCATAGCAATCCTGTTACCTTAAACTATGTTTGCGACCTAAGAATTTGCACCAATTTTTATAGTTTTTGAATAGTTTAGTCATGACAGCATCAACAGCCCTCTCATCCAGCTGAGTGAAGAAACAATATAACAATTTAGTTGAGAAAGTACCTAACAATATAATAAGTAACTTTGCTTTGAACATGAATAAAAGATCAAATGAAATGAAGATCACACCTTGTTAAGTGGCTCTGGTTTGGGTGTTAACCTTACATGAACATTTGCAAGCAGTATTATCAAATTTTCTCTTTGGTTTCTTACGTTGTCTCGCTGAAATCAAGCAATACAATCAGTGCAACATTAAGTTTACCTAAAAATGCAACCCAAAAAAAAAAAAAAAAAAAAAAAAAAAAAAAAAAATCGAAACTCAAATATGATAACCAGTTAACCTGAAATCCAAACATAGCTCTTAGCCAATCTAGCATATCCAAGTCTCCCTGTTTTTGTCTATGTTGTTCGAATGAAGATGGCCAACTCAACCCTCGTGTATTCTTAAGAGCAGCAACAGCAGCTTTAACCTAAGGTTTAAAAACACATTGACTTAAGATACAAAATAGATAACAATGTTTAAATAGAAGATTAAAAAACAAAGTAGTTATATTTGATGAATGACCTCCTCAAGTTGCATGATGGGTTGTGAAGCACCAGCAGCATCTAATGGAAGAATATTGTAAGGAACATAAATTTCATTCTTTTCTTGTACATCTCTAGCGGCTGCAATGATCTGTTCGTAAAAATTCATTAAATATCAACTATATTCTCTACACTAGAGGTATAAGAAAACGTGCTATAAGCCGTGTCATTACTACATACTGGCATTCCCCACATAAAATTCGGTTGATAAATTGGTATATATTTCTCTCAGGCAACATTGATTTGTTGTTCTCTACTTATGATTCAGCACTTATAATATTTAAGCGTATAATACATGCACACTGACATCAGTACAAAAATTATCATTTGACACTAGTTGAAAAGTACGAGGACATAAGCACAAACCTCAGGTGAAACTTCTTCGACCTTCTCAGTCTTGTTAACAGCACAAAGCACTTCGAATAGCACACCAGCTGTCTGATACGCCTTAGCAAGCTGAGCTCTGTTAAATATATGTAACAATGGGCAAAGGAGCCATGTTTCAAATCTGTGTACCTACTATTATTGTGCAAAATTAGTATGGGAAAGTTGCTATGCATACCTATCCGCTTTGTCACCCTTGTCCAAAGCTCTGACATAGTTTTCATAGTATTGCTGATAAAAGCTCTCTATTTCCCGAGCATCGCTTTTTTTCAGACGTTTAGCAAGACTTGGTGTATTATCCTGTCAGTTATAATAGGATTATATGGTCTTTAATTACAGCTTCAATGATTTAAATCAGTAGGTATTTTAACGAATATGTTGTGTGCATGTTTGCTCCTAAGAGACATACAAACTGCATGTATGAATCACAATTGTTCCAATCAAATTCATATAACAATTTACCAATTTTAGTCCTTCCTCCTGAATTAAGCTCCTTCATTTGAGAAAAACAAATAAAATTAAATTTGCACTCGCTTATTTTACTTTCTGAAAGAAGCACTTGCTTTACAGTAGACAAAATGACACTGCTGCTAGTACTTTGTTGTAGTATGGGCCAAAAGCCCGCACTTAACAGTTGGGCCGGAAGTGAAAATTGTTACTTTAATTCCGAATTTAAATATATAAATTATAAATAGACCCATGAATTTCACAAAGATTATGGATTTAAAATAAATTCATGCACTAATTACGCACGTTCGTCGATCCAATGCTTTGCTTATACTGCTTTCTGCGAACGATTGATAAAAATATGAACAATTTATCTTTGTTTTAATTCTAAAATATAACAAAAAATTCAATAAACATTGTTTTAATCATTAATGGATATTTAGATTGTGCATCTCCGTAAATGTACAAGTATTCATTATCACAACCCAGAAAGGAAATGAAAATGTGAAGGATTGCACGTAGCATATCTTGGTGCAATGCGTATATCTCATCAAATAAAAAGACAATCCTCAGAAGCAAAGCCAAATAATTCTTTTTATTACGAAAAAAATAAAACATTAACTGATATTAAAACAATTCAAAATATTCAAAAGATACAGGCATAATTAAATGCATGGTGAGAAAAAAATGAGATAGAGAATCATACTCGCTCCAATCTCTGGAGTAGCCCGGTCTTGAACTGCCTCACTCCTCTACCGGTGGAGCTTGGGTCCAACCTATGCGCCTTCTCAAATGCATAGAATCTACCTACATTCCATTTTTCAATTTCAACATGAGTATAGTTCATACATAAAACTGTAGGCAGTGGTCGAATAAGATGTCTTTAGAGCTGCAAACTTAAAAACTTACATAGATAGGCGACTCGAGGCCTCTCACGCTCGACTTCGGTAGCGACCCTTAAAATAGGGGCAACGGGGGCAAGGGTGGAAGGTACGACTTCATTGTCAAAGACCTCCATGGACATGGTGGTCGTCATGGCAGCGCTTCTAGAGGGCCTTCTAGAGAGGCCCTGGGGACCTGAGAAGGCCCCGCTAGGCATTGATGATGACGCCATGTCCGCGTCTTTCTTTGCCATGGGGGGCAAATCAGATGGAGATGAATTTGGGTTATGTCACACGTATGCTCTGAGATCGATGAATGTGCCTGCCTTCGATCTCAGAGCTAAGTATTAAGGAAGGGGGAGAGAGGTAGAGGGAGAGAGAGGTGGAGGGGAGGGGGAAGAGGTGGCGGGAGAGCAAGCAAAATTATAAAAGAAACGGGTCCCCTTTCTTTTTCCTTTTTTATGATATTGGTCTCTCCTCTTTTTTAGCTCCTACCATGATGGAATGCCTTAAGCTCCTTGTTTCTTTTATTTTCTTTGTTTGTGGATTAATTTTTGATTTGTTTGTTATAATTGCCAGATTATTTGAGATTTACTGGAAATGAAATGCTTATTTTTAAACAATTGACCTTGTGAATATAAATGTATAGTCTAACAAAAAAATTAGTGACTAAATCCTGTTTATCTAGCATGCATTTAATTTGGATATTTGCGAATTGATGTATCATCTAGTCTAAGGAACGGTTTGATGTACATACATGATACACACCTCTATAAAATTTCTGAAACATATCTGCAAGATATCATACAAAAGTATGTATTCATAGTTTCCAAATTCAAACACAAAGTTACAAAAATGAAACACTTTGAATATAGTTTATATAACTGTAAGATAAAATGAACCACATAGGGAGGAAAATTGAAAATTCAATATTCTGTCATGTTGGATAACTCCAGCTAAATACACAAGACCATAGAATACACATAATGCTGCATAAGATACGAAGATCTTGCATTAACCTGCGATTGAAGATCCTGAGGCGGATGTATATGCCTTTTCTAATACTCTAAGCTGGATTCATAGACGCTGGAGCATTCCAACATAACAAGTACAAATCATCAATTCACGTACAAAACAACTCCACTCATCCCAACGCAGAAAACCAAGTTGCTTAATAAAATGGGCTTAGCCGGCTTTTACATAGCTGTTTAAGACGAGAATTGTGAAGTGCAATACACAGCCGTCGGAATACAATTCATTAAAAGATATAGATTGCAATATATCAACACCATAATCACAACCGATTTTATAAAGACGACCTGCCATTTCAAACACAGTAGTCAGCTTTTGCGCTTTCAGAAATCACCAAGCATTCTTCCACCTTCTTCCATCTCTCATTCAAACCAATTTGTTTTAAAAAGGAAAAATAATAAAATAAACCTAGACAAAAATAAACATGAGTAGAGCTTGATATCGTCTTCTAGACAGCAGCAGTTACAGTGACGGACATGTTCCGAGAAATTAAGAAAAACCTCATGTCAAGAAGACATCTCCAACACTACAAGGAAAAGTCCGCGGCCGTAGCCAACCGTAGCTAAAAATTGTCACTATTAAAGCTGACGCTAACCAAATAGCGACATGTTTAACGTCGGCTTCCGTAACCAAACTAACTACGGTTAGAGATAGCGATTGAAGACACGCGACAAGTTGTTCAATAGGTTCATCGTTACGAGGACCACTTACAAATGATAAGTTCACATGGTCATTGGAGTATTGAATAAAAAAGAATGAAACTTCTTCTTCAAGATAAGATTTGTAAATATAACTTTCAACTCGTGCTTTTTGTCATATTTTTTTCTTCAAATGATTCAAATACCTATTACAAAGTTAATTCAGTTTAAATGTACTAACTAACGTAAGTCTGAATTTCAAATTAATATAAACTTTACTGATATTTTTTTATATCTCTCAAAAGGATACATTCATCCATGTTGTAGTGGACCTCGAAAAATTGTTTCGGATGAAGGATGAACAAATGAATGCTTTGTTATATTAAAGAAAACCTAGATGAAATATTTTCTCCAGTTTGCAAGGCAATATTCGAATCCGAAGAATCAGGAAAATAGTGTAAAGTACAAAATGAACACAAAAAATTTCCATGAGGACAAGAGACTAAAAATTTATCCATAAGGACAAATTTTAGTGTAAAGTATGAAATTATAGTGGGTCCCTGAATTCCTCCATTTATAATAAAATTTGTCCTCATGGATAAAAATTTAGCCTCTTATCCTTATAGAACAATTTTTTGTTCATTTTTTTTCTCGAGGCTAAAAACCTCTATTGGAATTTCTTTAAGTTTACGCTACACTACAACAAAAACATCATATTACAACTTTAACTTTACAACGGTCGGAACTGTCAACTAATTATAACTGTCAATTCCCTAAAGTTGTAATAAGCATATTTTTAACAAGTTTTCATTTTGTTAGTTGTAATAGATGCCTATTACAAACTTCATGTTTATAATATCTATATTTAATAACTAATTATATTAATATTTAATAATAATTAATAATAAACTTATGAATCAATAATAATTATTATTAAGTAATTAATAGTTAATAATTAAGTAGTAATTTATTTTTAATAGTTAATGTTAATTGCTTATTAATTAATAATTAGTAACATATAAGCTTTTGACAATTATTAATCGATTATAACTAAGTAGAAATAAGTAAAAGTTAAATAATAACTATTATCAATAAGTAATATTTGATTTGATAGTAACTTTTTTTAGCAGTTTTAATAAATATAATTTTGGCAACTTGTTTTTTCAACGGTTAACAACCGTTTGTTTGTGCTTTTGATAGATTTTTTTAAATTTCAAAAATAGAAACTGAAATTTTCAAAATTAAATTTTAAAAATAGAAACTTAAATTCCAAAAATAGAAACTTAATTTTTTAATAAATTTAAAACTTTTTAAAACATTGAAAATTTCATAAAATTTGTAAGTAACCTCTTTTGCAGAATTGGTTTTGACCACTACAAGAAGTTAAAATCATAACTAAGAAGTAACATGAAATGATGAATATCATAATAATAACCGGTAATTAAGAAATAATAGTTAATATGTAATATTTATTATCTAGTGTTCAGTGAACAATGATTAACATAATTATTTTCTTTGGGAAAAAGATCAATATAGTAATTTTTCTTACTCACTTCCATCATTTTTGATAATTTTCGCTTCCTATATTTTGTGCATCGTTTCATTAACCGTAAACTCCAAATCACCCCGCAAAGTACCAAAACAACATCAAGCCATTCAATTTGGCTCCATACCAAACACCGAAATTTTCGCCTAAAATCAAAACTTTTGGCTCTCGAATCCAAAGTTACTTCCATCCAAACAAAAAATTTCAGTTACTGCATTTTCTAGAAATTTGTTTTTTGTTATCAACTTTCCACTTCCTCACGCAACAAAGAAAGCACCGTTATCCCCAAACTATTCTTCATAAATGGCCAAACCCTAAATCCCTACCGTTGGTGTTGGATTCATACCTAACGTCCCCTCACCAAAATCGCCTGATACCCTAACTCAAATTTGACGTCAGTAGCAAATATGCTACCATAAGTCGGTGGTGCTGTTAGCGTTGGTATATATGGTGGATATAACATATTTTGGGAATGGAGACCGATGCGCTCTTGCGATTCTTCTTCTGTTATAGTCAAGGACGATGAGAAGAAGCATTGTGCCCAGGTGTGAGTTAACCGGCTGGGATTTGCATATTTAGTAACATGTCTTTTACTCATGCAAAACATGTCTTTCTCTTTCTACATCTAATATGTTTCCAGTCCATAGAATTTGAATATTTAGTGACATGCCTTTTACCCATAAAAAAAGTCAGTAGCTTCCTTTTTTCACGAATCAGTATTATATATTTTAGTGAGCATAAAATGATTTTGAATTTGCAATAACTTGGTTAGAGGATCTAATCTAAAATATAGAGGTTTTAAGGTTAAATAAACATAATAGGTTATTGAGGAAAATATTCATAAATCAGTTGTTGTTGGCTGTAGGTGACTGTTACCTCTGCTTTTGTTTGCTCTATGATTTTGAAAATATAAGTTACTTATCTTTTTGAGAGAAATAAACCCTCTCGAATAATCCTTGAAGTCTAGTTTGTTGATTGAGTTCAATAAAATTGCATCATGGATGCTGACTTAGGATTTGTAGGCTGTTATTTTAGGTACTATGCTCATGTGATGTTTTTTTTTTGCTCTAAGTATGCTGCTTCCTTGGGTTGGCTCTATGTCATGCTGACACTATTTTGTGAGTTTGGGTTCTGTCTGTTATCCGCTGATTTTAACTTCACCATGTTTCACCTCGTCGATTGTTATGCAATGGAGGTTTGCATTTTATTGGGAAAAAATTGTTTAACAGGTACAAGGACAAAAATGAAAATTTGCGGAGCTTGGAAAATGATTGGATACTATAGTAAGAACAAATGTGAAAAGTAATAGTATACGTGCTAGTTTGTTATTTCAATCCAGAAGAAAATAGGAGAAAGAGGTATGTCATTTCCATAACTACAATTTTCTTTTTTGTTTTATATTTATAAACTCACACAACATTCATTTAATTAAAATATTGGAATTAAGCTGTAACTAATGGGTTAAGTTAGTATATATCACTTTAGAAGATGAAAGAGCTTTTCGGATGATGGGGATGCAATCTCCACTGTTTTAAAAAAGTTGAATTTACTATACAGGTTGCTTTATTTAACTAGTATTATAGAACTGGCTAGGCTAATAAATCATTTATTTATGATTAGGTTGTATTATTGAGCTTTTGGATGGTTTTAACATCAACTCTTATTTGTAGTGCATTTATGTTTATTAATTTATTTTGTTTTGTTTTCTTGTTTATTTATACCAGTTTGAAGTTTACTGGACAAAACTCTAAGTCATGTTAGAATGCTTAGATAGCTAGATAGGTTTGTGGTAAACGTTGAGTATTCATTTATTTTTGATATATTACTAAACTGTCTCTTATCTAGAAAAGATGAAATTGAAACCGTATCTTATTTTTCTCCATTACTAATCATATATACATGTCTCTAATCATTATTGTTTATATGCTGGCCTAGTTCAGTGCAAGACTGGGTTTTAGGGCATATACTCGCAGTAGCCATTCTCGAGAGCTGGCAAGGAAGCTGTATCAAAGAAGAGGCATATACATATATACACATGCATACACACATATGTATTTCTTCTGCTTTCTTATTATTTAAATATTTTTTTTCGTTTATATCACAGAATTATATTGCCTATGATGGCCTGGCTGTATTATTACGGTCGCTGCTTGAAGGAATCCCAATGCCATGTGATTATGCCATGCTTGTTGTCAGTGAATTCATGTCATTCTGTTATGTCTTTGCTATGTATACTTGGGATGTAGCTTCAGTGTTAATATGGAGCTTCTGTCATATGTTGTTTGTTTTTGTTACATTTGATCATCATTTGCTTAACTTACTACTTCGGATTATGCAGATTTATGAAGGCACTATATGGCTTGCTTGATGGCTCTTCTGACAACACCAAGGTATTTCTTCTAGAATTGTTTATACTTCACATTATCATATCAGTTCATATTTATTTATAGAAATATTAACATTGAATGCTACATAGCTTCTGTTACGTTTTATAGCTTAGGTTACTTCATACTTTAATACACTTCATTCTTATTGCTTAATATGTTATATACTTCATATAGTTTAATTCAAGAAAACCTGCAGCATTGCAAGAATTTCTCAAATTCATTGGAAGTCAACTCAAGAACGAAGACCATTGCAAGACCTGCAACATTGGGAGCAAATCTCAATTTCATTATGTTTGTATTACTTGTAGTGATGTATATTTTTGAAAGATGACTTCAAGTCAATTGGATTCTGGAGTCTTGGTTAATGGACTTTGTAGTTACTTTATGTACTTGAGATACTTGTATGATTTATAAAAAAATGATGAGAGTTTGAAAATTCTAATATATTATTTTGGTTCATGTTTTAAGTTTGTTTGATATCTTCAGTTTTGTAGATAATATATTCTGAAATGAATTCTTTTATTAATAATATGTATATGATTTGTTCATATATTACAACTTTAAATAATACTTCTAATAAAATATATTACAACAGTTGTAATAAAGTTTATTACAATGGTGAAAAACAATTGTAAAATATACATTTCACAACGGTGTCGCAACGGTGCAAAAAAGTTGTAAAAGAATTTAGTCTATTACAACTTCTTAATTGACGACAGTGTCCCCACCGTTGTAAAAAGTATTTTACAACTATTTTCCACTGTTGTAAAATGGTGTTTTTGTTGTAGTGGTTGTGCAATTAACGCGCTTAGTGGATCCAACACAGCGGAGGTCCGTAAAGTCATAGCGGGGATAAAGGGAGAATATAGTGGATGACTCTAAAACAACACATGTAACTCGTACGTAAAGTTTTTACGAATGTAAAAATGAAAATTAAATGAAAAACTAGCACTAAGTTTAATTATCATTAGTATATTCTTAATTTTAAACAAAAAATATGTGCAAATATCTATAAATAAACGTAAATTTCTATTTAACTTAATTAAAATTATAGAATATAGAGTATTTTTGTTTTTAAAATTATATATTAAAAAATCCAATCAAAAAAACCTAGCTTTGTAATTTTTATAATGCATAAATGTCATTTTTAGTTTGTTTCTTTCATCAAAGATACAGCGGAAATAGCGTAATGTAGCGAAAATAACTAGATATATCGGAAATAGCGGAATATAGTGAGGCTTAATGCGAAGAGGCTATATCGGATGCTATTTGAGAAAAGTGTAGCGGTAGTAATCCGCTATTGGATACAGCAACATTATAGTGGGGAATTAACTGCACAGAGTTTAAGTAAACTATCGATTTTTAACGTTGTCGAATAAAGCTGTTTATAAAACATACTTAACTTTGTTATAACACTCAACACTTTTTCAGGCAACGATTCTTTGAACACCACTGGTAATAAATATTCAATCATGATATGATAATCAAGACTTTTCATCCCACTCAATTAATTGTTTTTAAAGTCAACACACCTACAAGATTAGAAGAAATCCCATCAGGAAATTTTAATCCCTCAATCCCATTGAAATCAGTTTCAGTATTGTATTTTCTATTGTTATAATTATTCCTTTTTTATCAAAAAATATTTAGTATGCTATTTTCTTTTATTGAATTCATTTTTAAACATTATAGAAAGCCGATTTTATTAGAATAATTGTTTTATTATATTTATTTCTGAACTGTTTATGAAATCGATATCAGTACATTATTTTCAATTGTTATAATATTTTCAACTTTTCCTTTAAAGAAAAAGGAATTTAGTAGAATATTCCAAAAATTAAAAATAATGGATTTCAGTGTAGTATTTATCGTTGTTAAATTCATTTCCAACTTTTGAACAAAATCGATTTAAGTATAATATTTCTTAACTTTTTTAAACTAAACCATAAACTTTAAAATGTATTTTAAACTACATATAACTGTTAATTTTTTCGTGTAAACTATAACAAACATTATTTTGTGTTTAACATTCGTGTAAACTTATCAATACATATATTAATAAATGATTATACTTTTATTTTCGAACTTTAAATCTACCTTAAGTTTTTAATACAAAATAAAAAAATCAAACCACTAATTTATTGTCGACTAATACACAATATCCATTAGTTTCTAATCGAAAATCACCTAACATTCTAACAAGGAATTTATCTATATTCCTATATTAACTAATAATCTATTATTATCACCAAACAATGATACATCTTTTCTCTGGTATGTGGTATTGTCCAGTTGGTGATACCTTCCACAAATTTATAAGTGGCGATGTAAGTGATAAGAGGAAATTAATGTATCAAATTGTTGGCGATAACATTGAGCTAATTCAAACTGGTCAAGTATGTGAGAATAATAAGCTTGAGTTCTATGATCACTCTTGGGATAAGAACTTCATCTTTAGTGCTCTATATCCATGCTATGTGTCAGATCTAGCCTTGGCTTTTTCCAGTTTCACCCGTGTTGTTGGCCCGCCCAGCACCACTTGTAGATCCTCCTCCTCTGAGGGGGTCTAGAGATGTCACATTTTGTAGTCTACATGCTTTTTTCTAGCTCCAGTTCTATATTGTATAGTGTTCTGACAATTCAAACCAGAATTGGAGTTTTGTGCCTGTGCAGAACTCTTCTTAACTTCTTTCTTTTTCTAATAAAAGTGGTACACCTCAGACAATAAAATGAAGATAAATCGAAAGGGGAACAAGCAGCGATGGACAGTGACGAGGGGAGGCGGTCGAGAACGGAGGGCAGCTATGTTGCACGCAGCGAACGACGAGCTAGGGGAAGGGGTTAGGGTTTTTTCTTTCATTTCTACGATTTATTTCCATGAAAATGAAATGGAAGAGGAAGGCTCTGGCTCGCGAGTTATACATAGTTAACTGTTGGTTCGAGACGACGACCGACGACGACTAATTATTTTGACCGCCGCTAGCCGTCATAAGAGTAAGCCGCTGTGGCACTCCACGTCCGTTAATGTCACTCTTTATCAGAATGCATTAAGTTCCATGAAGCGTTATAGGTAAACAGATACAGAATTTCACAAGATAGGCATAAAATAGCAGCGGAAATTTAAAACATTATTTTCCAATAAAAAACATCGTGGTCAAAAAATCCAGTTACAACATCAGTCTGAAATAAGAGAGATTCTCCTTATCAAGCCTAAGTGTTCCGACCTTGAGAACCTTGGGGGAAGGAAAAGAGAGAAAAGGAAACAAAACGGGTCAGATATAAAGGCTGGCGAATCCAATGACTTTTAGCATATAAATAAATAAAAGTATCGAAACAATAAATAAACTGGATGATAGATAACTGCAGTGCATAGCAGGTATAAACAGGATGAACAGGATAAACTATGCTTCTCAAATATTTTCTCTACACCAATACTAGTATACCATATTAAGTATTACCCCATTACTTAACAGAAACAGAATGATCCCAATGATACTTAAATGGTAGACTTAGATGTACTTCTAGTAACGGGTTTTACCCTAAACAGAAAAAACAGGTGCCTAAACAGAAATAACGGGTGTTACCCTAAACAGAAATAATAGGTACCTAAACAAGACCAGATGTACCCTAATTACTACCCCCAACAATTGAATCCTACCATGTAAATACCCTGTGTCGGCCCCACAGTAGGGTGTATTACTTCCTAAAGTGGCAACCACCAGATGGACACAGACCTATTTACAGGTGTTATAGCGGTTTATTTTCCCAAGCAAGACGGACCCATGCACGCACATGACTCCATTGGAATGCACCATCAGAACACCTCTCCCCAAATAAACCTCTTATAATCATCTCAGTAAGTGTGCCCTGACCCCCACCTATTGCGGGAACCCCCTTTAATACCAGAATGGGATATACGGGCCCCATACAGTAGATGACACAAGTCACCCCTAAATTTGTGTCCCCAATCGACTAGGGTTTCCATAGGTTAAGTTTAACAGGTTCATATAACCCCCCACATATTTAAAAAATTTACTTAACCCCAAAAATTCAACATGTTTACTTAACCCCATCCATAGATTAAACAAGCCACAGATAAACAGGTTTATATGTATATAACCCCCCCACAGATTTAACAGGTTAAGTATTACAGGTTAACAGATATGCATAACCCACAACATGTTTCACATGTTACTTACAATTTAATTAACACGTTTCACTTACTCTTAAATTAAGCCTACAAATTTATATGCCCCAAACCACAAGTCATAATACACAGTCTAAGATATGCCCCAAATTTTAGTCATATTTCACAGTATAGTTTATGCCCCCAAATCATAGTCATGATTCATAGTGCAGGTTATGCCTCCAAATTATCATTCCCAATTTAACCCAATTTCGTTCGTACGCATATTTCTGCGATATCGGACTAGGCTCGAAGGTAGCCTGGCTATAAAAATAAAATGGGAATGAGAGAGGAAAAAGATCAGAAATAGGCATAATAACAGAATAGACATATAACAATAGAAATAGGCATATCAGAAATAGGCATATAAGAACTGAATAGCATATCAGGTATATAAAAGAATACATGTGATAGCATAACTGTTTAGGTGAGAGTCAGATTCTTAACAGACATATATTTAAATCCAGATTTATAAACATGTCAGGATTACTTGTTAAATGTTTATATCTAAAAGTAACATGAACTCACTGTTAGAGTTTATACCCTAAAGGAAATTCATTTGATGAGATTGATAACATTGTTGATGTTATTGTTTTATTTGGAATAAAATATTATTATATTATAATTACTGCGTAATATGAATGTTAATGTAATAGAAGTCCTTAGAATTATAATACAGAATTATATAGTTCGAGTAAGACTTGAATTTGAGATTATATAATATGATCAGTATTATAATTCTTAAATGTGCCTAGTCGAGTTTTATTATTTATATGGGACAACAATAAAGCTTTGAGACTAGTATGTTGATTGACTGATGATCACATCTCATTGATCATTGATATACGTGATATTAGTGTCAAAACATAAATACGTATTGGAGAATATCGTATTGGGATGACCCACCGTGAAATAACTACATAGAATATAGTTAACAGTATCATAAGCTATTCTCATAGTGACAGTGATGTAATGGTCCTTAGACCTGAAATCATTATAATTTTACTTGAGGATATTTGTGTTTTGATATCATCTAAAGTTATTCATAACAGAGTAATGATAACGGCGATTATTGGGTACATCTCTATTCGAATGAAAATTATGAATGATCTAGATGGAATTTAACCCTACAATACATACATACATATATATATACATATATATATATACATATATATATATATATATTTGTAGTGATATCCATGGGCCTCTTGATTGAGTTTGACTGTGAAATGCATGGTCGTGCTCAAATATTGATTTGTTTTAAACAATCTACTCATTGATCAAGAAAAATGGATTAAATTATAAAGGGGATGATACGATCCATGCCTCTAGTTTAGTCCTGGATATATTGGTTAAAAGGATTATATTGCATTGATATACTGGTTACGGAAAGGTTGTATCGAATCATTGATCTTATTATAACTTGTGTAGCAGCGACGTATTGCTAGATGCTAGTCACTGTTTATGATTTTAAATACGATTTAAAATCATTGCCAACGTTGTAATAACCTATAGGGTCACACATTAGAACACTTGAAAAGGATGAGAACCGTTCAAAATAAAAAGAGAGGATCAAACGTTGACTTGTCTCTCTAATTTGAATTGGTATAAGGGCAATTATGGTATTACCTTGTTTAGATTTTATGGTTTCTATACAATAAAAGGAAGGTCGCTACCTTTCTTTTATTCATTCATTTTTAGGGCATAAAATGGAAAATAAATAAAAACCCTAAATACTCAAATCGGCTAGCACCATCCTTCCTTAATCTCAATTTGTTTGACAAAATAAGAGATCAGGTGTTCGTGGATACTTATAGAGGCTCAACGCTTGTTGAGCTCCTCGATTCAATGCACCGATCATTATCTCACTTCCATATTTTTGTAAAGATTCATGGATTTGGCTTCAAAGGTATGAAAAACCCAGTTTGATTTATAATTCCACAAAGATCCTATTTTTAAGTAGTTAAACATTTCAACTGGATGTCGATTTGATCGTGTATACCCTTCAATGGTATCAAAGCCAGATTATTGTGAGTAATTATAAATTAAACTTTGAATTTGGGGTTTGTTCATGTTTGTATCCTTTATACATTACAATTTCATAAGCATGAGTTACACCCTATTGATTATCAGGGCTTACATTATTGGTTTGATTATAAAAGAAAAACTGTTTCTTTTAATTTAGAATTGATATCGGATATCAATTCCATTTAGTGAATCTAATACGATTTAGCAATATGTACTTGGATATGATCTAAAGTAGTAACTGAACTATTTATACAAATAAACAGAGCTAAATTTATTATCAAAGTGTTTGATTAATAAGTATATATAGGTCCAGATTTTATCATTAATTTTCTTTTCTTAATTAAAATTGATTTTACTGATTAATAATCAGTGAGATAGATTTCTGATTTATTTTGATTTTATGAAATCAATAACATGGAATTTTGTTTAGACAAATTATTTTGAATCCAATTTTTTTTCTAAGGTTATGAAACCATCTCTAGTCTATTTGCTGAAGGAATCTTAAAATTCTTACATAAATCCTAAAGTTTAACATTTACATTATATTGATGATGTAAAGGTTAAATTCAAATCATAATAAACAGACTATGATTTGTTAATTTTGTAAAACATATATGAGTGTTTTACATGTGTGTATATAATGTATATACAATAAAATAAATGTAACTGCACTGTCAGTTAAAACGACTTTTGGATTTAAACATATTGATGAAATATATTTATAGTGATAAATACGTAGTATAACCAGTTTTCAAAACCACTAGAAATAGTTTTCCAGTTCAATTCTGTTTTATACTATTGATACAAATAATTGAGTCAAGATTAGGATTTTGTGTGTTCGAGTCGAAGCATATATCTGGGAGTGTTATAAACACAGAAATTATAAGGCTGTTACAAAATCTATTTAAACGATGAAATTGCGTTCATTGTAGAATATTTTATATATGATGTAAAATTAGAAATAGACTTGGATATATATATATATACATACACATATATATATATATATATATATATTTTTCAAACATGTTATCGATATGATTGATCACATCCCTGAATATATATGTGTCGACATATATACATGTATATTGTAAAGGGTTATAATATCCAAGTAAGAAGATTATAACTTATTTAATATATAATAATTTTATATGTGATGAAATCATTTCATTATAAATGATTTTATATATGATATAAAATAAGCTGGAATGGATTTGTGGATTTAAAGATTGGTTGATTCTTTGGCTTAAAAATGTTTAAACCATATCATATGATTATTAGTGTTCTATAATGAATTGATTTCAGTATAATCATAAAATTTTCTTTTGTTATAAAACTGAATAGAATAGTGATTAATATATGTAATATTAATTCTATTCAGTTACCATTTCTTACCCATCATATTTGAGTATAAAACTTTTAATTGTTTATACGTTTATATTTGATATAATTTGTATGATTCCGTGGATTAATATTTTATATTAATCTAACTTTAGCATTGCTAATCTACAACATGAAAGTATGGTGGTAATATATTATTATTTTGGATTAGAACTTAATTTTCGCATTATGATAATTTTCATTGAAAAGCATGAACAAAATTTGTTTTATTATTTAAAATGAAATATGAATTGATATAGGATATCCATTCAGTAATGCAAATCAAGATTGCCAATTCTTATTTGTTAATCCCTGTAATAAGAAATGTTTGATATGACAAATGTATGAATCATTGAGTATGTTAATGAATACAACTATCTTAAAAAAGTTTGATTCATCAATTTTGTTTTGATTTGATCAATCAAATTTCAAGCCCCATTATGATTTGGCCTCCTTGAACATCATATAATACTATTCTATATGTATGGTTGAATTAGATGTAATCTTTTTCAGCACTGAATCAAAGTTGTTTGATTTGTGTTATTAAATTTTCATGGATCCAAATATTTCAACCAAGCTGTTTTGATCAGTTTTGACATATATATAAAAGTTTATTGATATTTTATATGCTATACAGCTGATTTTATATCAATTTTGAACTGTTTTGATTGACAATATGATTGATTTAATGACTGCTATAGAATTGAAAGTCTCATATATATATATATATATATATATATATATATATATATATATATAGATGTGTACACACATACACGTTGATCCTTTTATTTAAATAACTTGACCTAGTCAGTAAAATAATTTTAGCCAAAACGTTGACTAAAATTAGTTGGATGAGCATTCATGTTCATGATAATTACCCCTTTCATGAATATATGAACATATGTCTATAATACCAGTAGAGAAGTTATAGTTTAACAATTTGATTAATATCCTCTATTTGATGTTAGTATAAGATATGCCACTATGCTGTTAGGATATATACTCATATTAAATCTTGGCAGACATTTGCTCTACCCTGATTCTTGATTGAAATTATGTGAAATGAGGAGTACGTCAATATTACTAGATTATATCAATTGCTGGTATATGATGTTGTGCCAATTAGCGATTTGAAATGTTTAAATCTAGCCTGTACAATATATATATATATATGTGTGTGTGTGTGTGTGTGTGTGTGTGTGTGCATTTGATATATTCAATTTACAGTACACATTTTATACATTTGATGTATTCAATCGAGCATGATGCTATGGATTTGAAATTTTGTTTTAAACATGAGCAGATTTATTGCGACTAAACACTGAAACTGTTTCAGTAAGAGGTGGCATAAAAGAAATGCTTGGATTAGGATAAGAAGTTGTTACTAGTATGCTCCAAAATTAAAACAAGTAAGACTTGTTATGTATGTATATATATGTGTGTGTTATTGTCTCAGTAAACATATACATATATATGTAGTAGTACCTCCATTGTATACGTTTTAATGTGGACATATATGTATCAGTGTAAAACTGTATTAGTGGACCATACAATGTTGTTGTTGATGTCTGTTCTTTAAACCATTGTTTCAATTTGTAATGTTATGTATGATTGACTGTGTATATATATGACCAAGAAAATGTATTAATGTGAGAGTGTCTTGACCCTATGTATTTCTAAAAGTATATTTAGAGAATATTGGTTTTAATCTGAATTCCTATGTATGCAAACCCTGCAAGTTTAATATGTACATATTGTTTTTCAATTCGATTGTGCTTATAAGCATATATGTATATAAATAAAGATATGCCTAAGTTTGTCATATTCTGGGTGAATTATAAGCTCGATATATACTAATGATATATTGTTCTTGCATCACATATGTGCCGTAGCATCTTAATTTTACAAACATGATGATGCAAAATAATATTTATGAATGAACCCTAAACTAATTTGAGTCTAAATTTATATAAATTATGATACGATATTGGCTTGGATTTCATATCGCAAACCATGTGATTTAATTTTATATGCATTTGAACCATGAACTATTCACGTAAATATATACTGAAATGTTCAAAACTGCTTATATTGAAATGTTCAACATAATTTATATATATACTGAAAGGTTCAATACCATTTATATTGAGATGTTCGAAACTGGTTATATTATAATATTCAAGACTATTTAGCTTGAAATGTTCAAAAGGAATTCATATATTTTATTCAAATCTGATTTATATTATGAATATAAAATACATATATTATGATATGTGTAAATGACTTTAATATCATTCGCTACTACGAATTATAAAATTCCCTTTGAAAGCAATTTTGTTATATTAAGTAATGGTGAGGTCTTCTAATAATGCACTCATCAATGTCCAGAATCACTATATGTAGGTAATGCCAAAGCATTGTGCATCCTTTTATTTTGGTTATATGCGATGGAGTAAAAGTGATACTTGAACTGTATTATTGGGTCTGACTTAACTAAGCTGCGTAATAAGATTATGGCTTAGAGACAACAACATGAATTATTCTATATTTAAGCAAATGAATAATGCTGAACAAAATGTTCATCATGTGATTCAGGAATTATATGCACGATATAATTGACATAAGATGTCTACCTAAAAGGTTGTGTTTTGGGGATTAGCCAAAGCTAGGTCAAGGCATGACTAGGTATGGGTCTTGGAACACCATTATATATATATACTGATATATGTATAAAAACAAAAGGATGTTAATTTGAGTGGGAGCATATTTTAGTTTAAATTATAAATTAATATAAATATAAAGTTTGATTGTCAAAATTTTATATTTATATTAAAATTATATAATTGAATCAATTAATATTTATTATCCGCCGTAGATATTAAATAACAGATAACTCTGATAATTAAATTTGTTCTTGAGAAGGATAAATTGAATTAAATCATTTCTTGACTAACATTGAAATTTGAGGATTGTCCTCATACAAATTAAAACGTAATGTTCTAACAATTATAGAGGATCTAAAATAAAAGTTAAAGTATGACTTCAAGTGAATGAGATATAAATATTATAATAATATACTTATACATTTCTAGTATTAGATACTAGATGTAAATCACATAAATCTATGTTGATTTTACAGAAATTACAAAATAAGTAGAAATCGATAAAAGGACAAGTGGACTTACGATTGGAAATGAAGCAAACGTTGCTGGATTATCCATAGGAAGTTGGTTCTCGTTGTATATACTGGCTTAATAAATAAATAAAATAATTGTTATTTTGAAATTCCATTTAAAATAAATGTTATTTTAAATCTTTTTTTAGACAAATTTAAATTTCATTTATAATAAAAGAACATTTGTTATTCATTTTATTTAAATGAAATAATTAATGGAATTTCATAAATAGTTAATGATATTTATAAATCAACTATAATGTACTTGACATAAATACTGAATAGATTAAAATTAGTGATTTAAATCCAATATACCTTTAGCATTGTCAGTTAACCCACATAAACTAGAATAGCATATCAAAACTCCATTATGATGGAATTTTGAAATCATTTGATTTTGAATCATATGAAGAATACAAATCTTGTTTATTAGGCAAAATAACTGAACCACCTTTCACTTAACACAGTGAATGAGTGATAAATATTGGGTCTCATACAAAATGATGTATATGGAGGAATGAAACATAATCTAGAGGCAGGTTTTATTACTTCATTATATTTACTTATGATACAGATATGTGTGTCTTATGAAACACATATCCGAATCCTTTGAAAAGTTCAAAGAATTCAAAGTGGAGATAGAAACTGAAACACCCCACCTCCGTTAGTGTCACTCTCAAAGGGAATGCCCTAATTTTGGTGGAGGTTTATAAGTATAAGTCACAGATATACAAGACAGATATAAGAACACATATTTGTAAACAGCGGAAAATCAACAACTTTTATTTCATAAAAGCAAATACGTGTTACAACAACATCACCATAATTGTCTTACATCCTTTCCAAAAACATAACACTTCCATAGTCTGTCTTGATTTCATTATTTAAAGAAGCATGAATAAAACATAGATAAACTGCAAAAGCCCCATAGTGGTTGTCCAAAGCCATAGTTCAAAACGAAAAGGTCCAAGCAATACATTTCTCTTCTTCAAGCTGGATGTTAAGGCTGGTCAAGCTGCAGTGTTCCCTCCCTGTGGACCTGGGGGGGGGGGGGGGGAACGGAAGAAAATAAGACGAAAGAAAAGTAGAGTCAGACATAAAGCCTGAGTAAGTCTAGTACTATTATGTCTATGAATAAAGAACTGGGTATGATAAGTATAAACAAGAAGTGGGAAAGCACTATAAACTTGGTTAAGTTGTCTAGGGTCGAATATACTATCGTACCCCATGTTAATCTCTGAACCCATATAAACTAGTTTCCAACTGGCACCCCATAATCAGGGTGAAATGATCCATTCTATGATGATCGGCTCCTACTCGCATAGTTACATGTGTCTTACGGCCCCCTGATGTTGTAGTTACCTATGCTGGTCCCACCGTGGGGTGTATCAAGTCCCATGGAGGCGGCCCGACACAATTCTAGAATGCACAGGTATGCTACTGGTGTCCAGTGCCTTATTTTTCTGCGCCGGAGTGTGTGCACGCCCGCACCCCGTTAGAACCTACACTGCTACACCACCGCCGTCGATTTGACCTCTTACAATCAGCCCAGTAATCGTGCCCCACCCTGCCTAGTTTCAGGGTATCCTGATACACCTTCTAGGGTTACTGCTGAAAAGGGTCCCCCGTTACTAGGTTTTCTATCTCTAGCCAACATGCTAAGTTGGTTAAGTGTTTTCTAACCTAACCCCCACCAGTCCGTTTAGTTTAGCATGTTCCATTTTGATTAAGTCTTTAGTTCACTTAATCCTAACAATCCTGACTCAGCCTTAATTGTCTTATTAAAGCCTTGACCTCTCACATTAGACAGGTATTGTTGTGGCTGCCTGTTGCCGGTTGGTTCCGGGCAGTCTTACGCCACAACTCAGTCTAACCTCGGGTCCTTATTGGGCTCCATGTTTAACCTCCCACATTGGATAGGTATTGTTGTGACTACTGGACAGCCGGGCGGTTCCGGGCAGGTTTACATCACAACTCAATCCAACCTCGGGTTAAACACATCGTATGTTCTACATTTACATATTTTGTCTTTCTTCTTTATTTTCTTATATGTAAATATTTGCGGCCCATCATTAAGTTAATGGTGTAAAGGTTACACCAATCATGGGCCCAACCCATACTTGAATTTGGGCCCTTCTACTTTATATTTTCATTTATTGATAAATTTAACCCAACGTTATTTTCCCCCCGTTTAACACGTCCGTTTATCATATATATGTTGGGCTTAGCCTTTTTAAGCCCAACTTAGCCATGAGAAAGAGGGGAGGCTTAAAGCGTGATTACATACACAAAAAGGGAATGTGAACGCATGAACTTGCAATGTGACGTTGGAACTACAAAATAGAAACTGGTGTACTTGCATAGTGGTAACATATACTTTGGTCATAAAGCATAAGTGACATGAATCAAACCATGTAAACTTGTAGTTAAGTTAAGAATATCACTATTGACACATAGGCTTAACTACAACTTAAACCTATATTTTTATTCAGGCATAATGTCAAACATAAGCAAATCATGTTCATAAGATTACTACATGTTTACAAAGGTGCTTACTTTTGTTACTAACACAAAAGTATAGTTCAACTTAATCATGATTTTAAATCTATTCACATAACCATGGCATAAATATTTCTAACATGAAATCATGATTTTTACTTTAGTCATGCAAACTTGCAAAAGGGATTTTTGAATCTAACCCAGCTATGTACCACATATGTCATCATATAATTCTTGTTAACAATATAGACCTAACATGGATTTCAATTATGCAAAATATCAATCATAGCCTAGTCATATTCATAAGTTTGCAAATAGGTTTTCTAGTACAAAAGCATGGCTTAATGCATAGATCATGGTGCCAAAATTTCAACATAGTTTCATATGAACTATAATAACCCAAATTTGTTCCAATTACGTACAAAATGATTTTTGTACAAAAATATACATTATGATGGCATAGTAGCAAAACCTCAAACTTGCATGAATTTCAATTAATCAACTGCATACATGTAGCTTCAACATGGATTACATAATTTGCGAATATTCCAAACGTATACTTGCATAAAACTACCGCATGTAGTTTTTTATAATTGAATAACATAATTCGAGAATATCCAAACGTATACAATATTCCAAATCGCTAAGAATCATAGTAACGCACAAATATGAATTACTTTATTGCCACAAGTCAAGTATACAAACCAACACAATTATTTGTTCATACCAAAATAATACTCTACTTACAATTGTGTGGCGAATTCTCCAATTTAGGGATTTGGAGATGCGATTCCTTGTTGATTTGATTTGTTTAGGTTGCTTTATGCTTTAGAATTTGCCTCCTAATCCTCTCTCCAATTGGCGGCTACTCTTAGTCGTTCCTCAGCAACATGACGGCTTTGTTCTTATTTTTGAATGAATAGATTAGGGTGAGTCTAGGGTCATTTTTATAGGGTTTATGAACTGATTAGGACCATTGATGTTGCTTGGATTGATCGTAGCCTTCCATTCGAAAGAGAGACCAATTAGAGCCTGCCACCTAGCCCTAATGACAAAGCAGACTTCTGAAAATCGACCAACATAGAATAGGCCAGCCAGGTTGGGCTGGGTTCGACCTGGCTCTGGACCAGGTCGACAGCCCTGTCGACAGCCCTGTCGACCTGGGTGTCTTAGGCGGGAATTTTCCCGCCCTGGCCAATTGGGCCCGATTTTGGAATTTAAACGTGTTTTTCTGAGCTGTTTTATTCTGTTTGAATTTTAAACTTAATTCAGAAACTTCCGAAGGCCATATCTTCTTCATACGGACTCCGTTTTTCGAAAACTCAGACTCTATTTCGCGTATTTTTCCGAGACGAACGCAATGGCGTATCCCGTTTCCCTTAGTTCTTTGATTTGAAATTAATTATACTTTAATTTGTGAATTTCACAGTTATAGAATTCGCGGGGTGTTACATTCTCCCCCACTTAAAAGGATTTCATCCCCGAAATCTTCAAGTTTAGGAAAATGTATATCCTAACATCCAATCATCCATCTACTCATCCATCAAACACGAGCATCCATTGTCCTTAAAAGACTTCTAATGCTTCATGATCATATGCGAAGTGTGTGTGTGTACATGTACTTATCTAATGCAAAATCAGGCGGTCTACTGATTCAGTTGACCTCCTTAATGCGAATTATGTAAGTGCCATGAATCCATCATGTATGCAAATTTTCCTATTTATGATTTTACATGGGTGCACAATCATTCAATACAAATGCAACATCCATATGACAACACATTAAAGTTCAACCATATACGAATGCAAACATATATGCATATGCAATATGAAGTGACTGAGCCGATCTAAAACCTAGATTGTGTGTGTATATGCAACCACGAGCAACCACTAGCAATCACTTGCAACCATCATCCATAACATGTTTCAATTACATGTTTCCATCCAAAGGGTTTCAACCTAAAGGATAAGGTCGAGGAAATATACTTAAAAAGATAGATAAAAGCGCAACTTAAGGAAAAAGAAAGATCAAGGATGTACCCTCGAACAGAAAAGGGTAGGCAGTGCGTATTCTAGCTTCAGTTTCCCAAGTCGCGTCTCCCTCGGCGTCGCTTCACTGAACTTTGACGAGCTTGACTTCGTGGTTGCGTAGCTTCTTTACTTCCGTTCCTAATATGCGGGTTGGAACTTTTCTTATGGTTGCTTCGCGTTCCACTTCGGCCTCTTCGAGGATATTTGGCTCTACCACCTCGGCTGACTCATGTAGACATTTTCGGAGATGTGAAACGTGAAAGACGTTGTGGACTCCAGCCAACTTCTCGGGTAGCTCTAATCTATAGGCCATTTTCCCAATTTTCTCGATGATAGGGAATGGCCCTACGAACCTTGGTGCCAGTTTTCCTGTGGTTCCAAAACGAACAACGTTCCTTAGCGGTGATACCTTGAGAAAAACTCTGTCTCCAACCTCAAATTCAAGGTCGGTCCTTCTCTTGTCGGCATAGGACTTTTGTCTGTCTTGGGCCGTCTTCATCCTACTTCGTATTAAGTCTACTTTCTCTGAAGTCTCTCGGATCATATCTGGTCCAAGTATGAGCTTATCCGTAGACTCCCACCAACAAGTGGGCGATCGGCACGGTCTTCCATATAAAGCTTCGAAGGGCGCCATTCCGATGGTTTCTTGATAGCTGTTGTTGTAGGCAAATTCCACCAAAGGAAGGTGGTCTTCCCATGTCCCTCCGAAGTCAAGGACGCATAGCCTTAAAAGGTCTTCCAAAACTCTGTTCACTCTCTCTGTTTGGCCGTCGGTTTGGGGATGATAGGCTGTGCTCAAGCATAACTGCGTTCCTACTGCTTCTTGCAGACTCCGCCAAAACTCACTGGTGAAGATGGGGTCTCGGTCACTAACAATGCTAGATGGTATTCCATGGAGTCGAACGATTTCCTTGAGGTAAAGTGATGCTAGGGATGAGGCAGTTCTTTTACTTTTGACAGGTAAAAAGTGGGCGCTTTTAGTAAGCCTATCCACTATTACCCAAATGCTAGTGTTGCCTCTCCTAGACCTAGGCAGCCCATCGATGAAGTCCATTGAGATGCTATCCCACTTCCACTGCGGGACCTCCAGAGGATGTAGCAGTCCGCCAGGCTTTTTCTGTTCCACCTTAACCTGTTGGCACACCATACACTTAGAAACGAACTCTGCCACGTCCTTTTTCATGCCGTTCCAGAAGAAAGTCCTTTTTATGTCTTTGTACATTTTATCTCCGCCTGGGTGTATCGTCATCTTGGAGTGATGTGCTTCCTCGAGAACCTTCTTCACTAAATCTTTTGTTTGTGGGACGCATAGTCTTCCGTCTCGCCTTAGCAAACCCTTATCGTCGATGGAGTATCTGTTGAGGTGACTTGAAGTCTCACCCCTAATTAGCCTATCAATTGTTTCCACAAGCTGAGGGTCTTCGCGTTGTGCTGTCCCTACTGAATCTACTAAAGTTGGGCGCACTTCGAGAGATGCTAGCAAGCCTGGTACGAAATCGGAGGAAGGCCTAAAGTCGAAGCTGGCTATAAACTCTAGGCTTTGTCTTTCAACAAACAACGGGCTTAGGGTCAATTTCTTTCGGCTCAACGCGTCTGCTACTACGTTGCCTTTGCCCGGAGTGTAGTAGATTTCTAAATCGTACGAGGCAAGAAACTCCATCCATCTTTGTTGCCTCAAGTTAAGATCCTTCTGCGAGAAAAGATATTTCAATGATTTATGGTCAGTGTAAAGTTCGAACTTCCCACCTAGGTGATAGTGTCGCCAAGACTTGAGTGCAAAGACGATGGCAGCTAACTCAAGATCGTGGGTTGGGTAGTTCTTTTCGTGCACTCTCAACTGCCTCCCGCCATAAGCTACTACCCTTCCTTCTTGCATTAAGACGGCGCCTAGCCCTGTCCCACATGCATCCGTATAAACAGTGAACATCTTGCTCCCATCTGGCAGCGTCAAAACTGGTGCTGTTGTGAGAGCCCTTTTCAGTCGTTGGAAAGCAAACTCGCAATCCAAGTCCCAATTGAACACTAGATTCTTCTTGGTCAATTTCGTGAGCGGAGCTGAGATTTTCGCAAAATCCCTTATGAATTTTCGATAGAAACCTGCTAGTCCTAGAAAGCTTCGGACCTCAGTTGCATTCCTTGGTGTCTTCCAATCCTGTACCGCCACTACCTTAGCAAGGTCCACTGCTAACCCTTGTTTGGATACTATGTGCCCAAGGAACCTCACCTCTTCTCTCCAAAAGTGGCATTTGGAGAATTTGGCTTTTAGTTGATGGACTCGCAAAGTTTCCATGATTGCCCTTAAGTGTTGAGCATGTTCCTCTTCACTTTTTGAGAAGATAAGGATATCATCTACGAAGACCACTACGAAATTGTTGAGGAAATCTCTGAATACCCTACTCATCAGGTCCACGAAGTAAGCAGGTGCATTTGTCAAGCCGAAAGGCATGACAAGCCATTCAAAGAAACCGTCTGGGGTTCTGAACGCCGTTTTATCGATGCTATCTTCAGCCACCCTTAGCTGATGAAAACCGGTTGCTAAATCGAGTTGGGAGAAAACAGACGCTCCTACAAGCTGGTCAAACAAATCGTCAATTCTAGGGAGCGGGTGCCTATTCTTTTTCGTTAGCTTGTTGAGCTCCCTGTAGTCAACACATAGACGGAGTGAACCATCCGCCTTTGTAGCGAATACCACTGGAGCGCCCCATTCTGAAATGCTCCTCCTAATGAACCCCTTTTCTAGAAGCTCTTTAATCTGTTTACTGAGCTCTTTCCTTTCTCGTGGAGCCATGTGTCTAACGGGTAACGCAACGGGCTTTGCATTATCTACAAGATATATGCGGAAGTCTATTTCCCGCTTCGGAGGCAAGCCCTTCACCTCTTCGAAGACATCCGGATATTCCCGGACCACTTTAACTGATTGCAAATTTTCAACAGAGGCATCTAGCGATTCAAGATAACTAAGCATAACCGCATACGAGGGGTTACAAGAAATTTCCAAAGTATTACCGAGCTGGGTTAGGAGCCTAACAACCTTTTTCTCACAATCAAGGATGGCCCCATTACTGGATAGCCAATCCATACCCAAAATCAAGCCATACCCCGAAAAGCCCAAAACAAAGGCACTACATTGAAATTCTACACTTAGAATAGAAATTTTCAATCCCAAACAGATCATAGACAAATGAGCTGGGCCCCCAATTGGGTTTGAAACAATTAAGGGGTCCTCTACCATACTAGTTTTTAGGTGCAGAGATTCTACTAAAGCAGACGAGATAAAGGAGTGTGATGCGCCAGAATCAAATAAAGTGCGAACGGGGTGATCATAAAGATAAACTACACTTTCTACAGAAGTATTTATACCTCGCTGTTGCAAAGGTGGCGCTTCCAGCACATGAACCTGTGCCCCTGGGGTGGATCCAGCCCTCTGCCCCTGTCCTCGTTTCTTTGGGCAGTCCTTAGCCCTGTGGTCTGTCTCACCACAAGAAAAGCACCCACCATTCTCCTTGGCCTTCTTTTTCCGGCAGTCCTTTACTAAGTGCCCCACTTTGCCACATAAATTACACTTCCTCTTCTCTTTGTTGCCTTTCCCGCCCTTCTTAAAGTCTGTCTTCTTAGGCTGCAAACCCTCTTTCTTCCCTTGAGAGCTTTCTGCCTTTGTTTCCTTCTTGCCCTTATCCTCTTCATTCAGCAATGCCATTTGCACCAACCTTTCATACGTGGCTCCCATGGGTATATGGGTCATGGCCAAACTGTGTAATGGCTCAATCAACCCTTTGACGAAACGGAGAGCCTTCTTGTGCGGGGTGTTGACTAGGTCAAGCCCAAACCTAGCCAGCTCATCGAACTGATTCACATACTCTCTGACTGTCTTGTCCCCTTGCTTAAGAAATAAGAATTTTTCCAACTGCAAACTTCTTTCCGCATCTGAGAGAAATTTAGTCTCAAACCTTGCCCTAAAGTCCTCCCATGTCTCCACTGGTCTTTCAGCATTAGTGACTTCCCACCAGTAGGAAGCCTCGCCCTTCAATAGCCACACTGCCAATTGTACTTTTTGTCTATCCTCTACCTTAAAGATGATGAATAGGTCCTCAGTTTCTTTCAGCCAATTCCTAGCTGCCACGAAGGACTCAGTTCCATGGAAATCCTTTCCTCCCATAGCTTTAAAATCTTTACATATCTTAGCAAAAGTGTTTCCCCGTGGAGGAGGTGGAGGAAAAGGTGCCACTGCAGCTGGATGATTTCCTGCAGCTGGGGGAGGAGTACGGTAGGACCTGGCTGAGTGGCTCTTGCTTCTAAGAACCGTCTAAACCAACCAGGTATTGGCACCCCTTCTGGCAAGTTAAGATCTTCGGACATGCTGAAACAAAAAGGATAGATTCAAAACGAAGGATAAGAGATAATACCTATGGCTTTGGGGAGTGGACTTTGCCTTTTAAAATAAAATAATATTTTTCTTTTTAAAAATGCTTCTTTAAATTTCCTTTTTGAAAATAATTTTTCAAAACTTTTTATCTTATCTGGTAAACCTATGCTCTGATACCAAGTGAAACACCCCACCTCCGTTAGTGTCACTCTCAAAGGGAATGCCCTAATTTTGGTGGAGGTTTATAAGTATAAGTCACAGATATACAAGACAGATATAAGAACACATATTTGTAAACAGCGGAAAATCAACAACTTTTATTTCATAAAAGCAAATACGTGTTACAACAACATCACCATAATTGTCTTACATCCTTTCCAAAAACATAACACTTCCATAGTCTGTCTTGATTTCATTATTTAAAGAAGCATGAATAAAACATAGATAAACTGCAAAAGCCCCATAGTGGTTGTCCAAAGCCATAGTTCAAAACGAAAAGGTCCAAGCAATACATTTCTCTTCTTCAAGCTGGATGTTAAGGCTGGTCAAGCTGCAGTGTTCCCTCCCTGTGGACCTGGGGGGGGGGGGAACGGAAGAAAATAAGACGAAAGAAAAGTAGAGTCAGACATAAAGCCTGAGTAAGTCTAGTACTATTATGTCTATGAATAAAGAACTGGGTATGATAAGTATAAACTAGAAGTGGGAAAGCACTATAAACTTGGTTAAGTTGTCTAGGGTCGAATATACTATCGTACCCCATGTTAATCTCTGAACCCATATAAACTAGTTTCCAACTGGCACCCCATAATCAGGGTGAAATGATCCATTCTATGATGATCGGCTCCTACTCGCATAGTTACATGTGTCTTACGCCCCCCTGATGTTGTAGTTACCTATGCTGGTCCCACCGTGGGGTGTATCAAGTCCCATGGAGGCGGCCCGACACAATTCTTGAATGCACAGGTATGCTACTGGTGTCCAGTGCCTTATTTTTCTGCGCCGGAGTGTGTGCACGCCCGCACCCCGTTAGAACCTACACTGCTACACCACCGCCGTCGATTTGACCTCTTACAATCAGCCCAGTAATCGTGCCCCACCCTGCCTAGTTTCAGGGTATCCTGATACACCTTCTAGGGTTACTGCTGAAAAGGGTCCCCCGTTACTAGGTTTTCTATCTCTAGCCAACATGCTAAGTTGGTTAAGTGTTTTCTAACCTAACCCCCACCAGTCCGTTTAGTTTAGCATGTTCCATTTTGATTAAGTCTTTAGTTCACTTAATCCTAACAATCCTGACTCAGCCTTAATTGTCTTATTAAAGCCTTGACCTCTCACATTAGACAGGTATTGTTGTGGCTGCCTGTTGCCGGTTGGTTCCGGGCAGTCTTACGCCACAACTCAGTCTAACCTCGGGTCCTTATTGGGCTCCATGTTTAACCTCCCACATTGGATAGGTATTGTTGTGACTACTGGACAGCCGGGCGGTTCCGGGCAGGTTTACATCACAACTCAATCCAACCTCGGGTTAAACACATCGTATGTTCTACATTTACATATTTTGTCTTTCTTCTTTATTTTCTTATATGTAAATATTTGCGGCCCATCATTAAGTTAATGGTGTAAAGGTTACACCAATCATGGGCCCAACCCATACTTGAATTTGGGCCCTTCTACTTTATATTTTCATTTATTGATAAATTTAACCCAACGTTATTTTCCCCCCGTTTAACACGTCCGTTTATCATATATATGTTGGGCTTAGCCTTTTTAAGCCCAACTTAGCCATGAGAAAGAGGGGAGGCTTAAAGCGTGATTACATACACAAAAAGGGAATGTGAACGCATGAACTTGCAATGTGACGTTGGAACTACAAAATAGAAACTGGTGTACTTGCATAGTGGTAACATATACTTTGGTCATAAAGCATAAGTGACATGAATCAAACCATGTAAACTTGTAGTTAAGTTAAGAATATCACTATTGACACATAGGCTTAACTACAACTTAAACCTATATTTTTATTCAGGCATAATGTCAAACATAAGCAAATCATGTTCATAAGATTACTACATGTTTACAAAGGTGCTTACTTTTGTTACTAACACAAAAGTATAGTTCAACTTAATCATGATTTTAAATCTATTCACATAACCATGGCATAAATATTTCTAACATGAAATCATGATTTTTACTTTAGTCATGCAAACTTGCAAAAGGGATTTTTGAATCTAACCCAGCTATGTACCACATATGTCATCATATAATTCTTGTTAACAATATAGACCTAACATGGATTTCAATTATGCAAAATATCAATCATAGCCTAGTCATATTCATAAGTTTGCAAATAGGTTTTCTAGTACAAAAGCATGGCTTAATGCATAGATCATGGTGCTAAAATTTCAACATAGTTTCATATGAACTATAATAACCCAAATTTGTTCCAATTACGTACAAAATGATTTTTGTACAAAAATATACATTATGATGGCATAGTAGCAAAACCCCAAACTTGCATGAATTTCAATTAATCAACTGCATACATGTAGCTTCAACATGGATTACATAATTTGCGAATATTCCAAACGTATACTTGCATAAAACTACCGCATGTAGTTTTTTATAATTGAATAACATAATTCGAGAATATCCAAACGTATACAATATTCCAAATCGATAAGAATCATAGTAACGCACAAATATGAATTACTTTATTGCCACAAGTCAAGTATACAAACCAACACAATTATTTGTTCATACCAAAATAATACTCTACTTACAATTGTGTGGCGAATTCTCCAATTTAGGGATTTGGAGATGCGATTCCTTGTTGATTTGATTTGTTTAGGTTGCTTTATGCTTTAGAATTTGCCTCCTAATCCTCTCTCCAATTGGCGGCTACTCTTAGTCGTTCCTCAGCAACATGACGGCTTTGTTCTTATTTTTGAATGAATAGATTAGGGTGAGTCTAGGGTCATTTTTATAGGGTTTATGAACTGATTAGGACCATTGATGTTGCTTGGATTGATCGTAGCCTTTCATTCAAAAGAGAGACCAATTAGAGCCTGCCACCTAGCCCTAATGACAAAGCAGACTTCTGAAAATCGACCAACATAGAATAGGCCAGCCAGGTTGGGCTGGGTTCGATCTGGCTCTGGACCAGGTCGACAGCCCTGTCGACAGCCCTGTCGACCTGGCTAGACCAGGTCGACAGCCCAGTCGACCTGGGTGTCTTAGGCGGGAATTTTCCCGCCCTGGCCAATTGGGCCCGATTTTGGAATTTAAACGTGTTTTTCTGAGCTGTTTTATTCTGTTTGAATTTTGAACTTAATTCAGAAACTTCCGAAGGCCATATCTTCTTCATACGAACTCCGTTTTTCGAAAAGTCGGACTCTATTTCGCGTATTTTTCCGAGACGAACGCAATGGCGTATCCCGTTTCCCTTAGTTCTTTGATTTGAAATTAATTATACTTTAATTTGTGAATTTCACAGTTATAGAATTCGCGGGGTGTTACAGAAACCAATTTTAATAGAAAATAAATACTTTTCGTATAGATCGAATAAGAATGTTTAAGCCAACTATTTAATGACTATCCAGATGAGCTTGAAATTGTTTCACGACTCACTCCACCTAGAACACCATATTGAAATGGTGTGTCTGAAAGGAGTGATCACACCTTATAAGATATGGTACAACCAAGATAAGCCATATAGATCTTCCAATAAATTAAATTTTGAACAATTGCATTTAATCCTACTAAAATGATTTTAAAGGCGCCATATAAGATATGGACTAGGAAATGTCCTAGTATGTCTAATGCATATATTTGGAATGTAAGACATTAATTGAACGTCCTTCCTCTGATAAGATCGGACCCAAATCAGATAACTAATTTTGTGGAATATCCAAAAGAAATAAATGGATATTATTTCTATAAATCCTCAAAGGATAAAATGTTTATTACTCAAATTGGTATCCCTTTAAAGGAGAGCCAGTCTCTTAGATACCAATGGAAATGAAATAGAATTCGAAATGTCTCGGAAACCACAAAATACCATTGAATCTTGTATAGACAAGAAATTGAGTGGGAGCATCACAACAATTCTAATGTTATATATTGATAACACATTAATTATTGTAAATAATGTTAGTTTTAAAACAAGAAATATATATACTGATTCTGAAAAGAAAATGTTTGGGTTAAGAAGTTCATGATTGAACTTAATTCATTGTTGATCCAATGATATACATTGCGATAACAATATGGTTGTTGCTCAGGACTAAGACATTAAACTCATTATCGATCCAAACATATATTTAAGAAATATAACTCTTATGTGAAATTGTTCACAAAATAAATGAACATATCTGCAAAGTTTCAAAAGTTATAATGTTGCAGACCTACTGAGTTAGACTCTGTCGCAGCGAAGTTTAATAGTTACACTAGTTTCATGAGTATATGATACATGTATAATTGACTCTAGTGCAAGTGGGAGATTGTTAGAGTTTATGATCTAGAGGCAATTCATTTGATGAGATTAATAACACTGTTGATGTTATTGTTTTATTTGGAATAAAATATTATTCTATTATATTATATTTACTACGTAATATAAATATTAATATAATAGAAGTCCTTAGAATTATAATACGGAATTATATAGTTCGAGTAAGACATGAATTTGAGATTATATAATATGATAAGTATTATAATTCTTAAATGTTCCTAGTCGAGTTTTACTGTTTATATTGGACAACAATAAAGCATTGAGACTAGTATGTTGACTGACTGATGATCACATCTCATTGATAATTAATATACGTGATATTAATGTCAAAACATAAATACGTATTGGAGAATATCGTATTGAGCTGACCCACCGTGAAATAACTATATGGAATATAGTAAACAATATCATAAGTTATTCTCATAATGATAGTGATGTAATGGTCCTTAGACCTGAAATCATTATAATTTTATTTGAGGATATTTATGTTTTGATATCATATAAAGTTATTCGTAACAGAGTAACGATAACGGTGATTATTGGGTACATCTCTAATCGAATGAATATTATGAATGATCTAGATGGAATTTAACCCATATATATATAGTGATATTCATAGGCCTCTTAATTGAGTTTGACTGCGAAATGCATGGTCGTGCTCAAATATTGATTTGTGTTTTAAACGGTCTACTCATTGATTAAGAAAAATGGATTAACTTATAAAGGGGATGATACGATCCATACCTCTAGTTTTATCCTGGATGTATTGATTAAAAGGATTATATTACATTGATACACTAATCACAGAAAGGTTGTATCAAATCGTTGATATTATTATAAATTGGGTAGCAGCGACGTATTACTAGATGCCAATCACTGTTTATGAATTTAAATATGATTTAAAATCATTCCAATGTTGTAATAACCTACAGGGTCACACATTAGAACACTTGAAAAGGATGAGAATCGTTCAAAACAAAAAGAGAGGATCAAACTTTGACTTGTCTCTCTAATTTGAATTGGTATAAGGGAAATTATGGTATTACCTTATTTAGATTTTACGTGTTCTATACAATAAAAGGAAGGCCGCTACCTTTCTTTTATTCATTCATTTTTAGGCCGTAAAATCGAAAATAAAGAAAAACCCTAAATACCCAAATCGGCTAGCACCATCCTTTCTTAATCTCAATTTGTTTGACTAAATAAGAGATTAGGTGTTCGTGGATACTTGTAGAGGCCCAACGCTTGTTGAGCTCCTCAATTCGATGCACCGGTCATCATCTTGCTTCTAGATTTGTGTAAAGATTCCTGGATTTGGCTTTAAAGGTATGAAAAACCTAGTTTTGATTTATAATTCCACAAAGATCCTATTTTTAAGTAGTTTAACATTTCAATTGGATGTCGATTTGATCGAATACGCCCTTCACTCACAGAGATTGTATCTAAAGAACAGTGAATAGAATGCAAATGTTGCAGATGAGATTCTTGTATCGTATAGGCTGTTGTTGTAGAAAATAGTCTAATTCAATCCAAGTTGAGGCAGCATCTCCTTTCTTCCATTGTTTTAGGTGTATAAAACAATAGAAATGCTACCCCTTATATAGACTTTTTCCAATGAATCTCGCTCAGAAACAATTCCAGGTTCAGGAAATGAACCTGGCCAGATCTGGGATGAGTTGACCTTGAGGTCAACCCCAGGGTCGACACATCCTTGAGTGGGTCGACCTATGGTCGACCCCTCCCCCACCCCAGCGTGGGTCGACCCTCAACAGGTCTCAATCCAGCATGGTCTTCCCGCCTTTTATTTTTGAATTATTTTTAAATTCTGGACTGATTTTGTTTTTATATATTTCTCTTATACATATACAAACTTTTAACCTTAATATCTTCTTCATACGATGTCCGTTTTACGCAAATTTGGAGTCAATCTGAACCGGAATTCTGAGAAGAATGCAATCGTACAGTCCGTTTTACTAATTCCCAAAATTAAATTAAGTATTCTTTAGTTTATCGTTTTAATGTCTTTGAAATTACGGGGTGTTACATTCTCCCATACTTAAAGTATTTCATCCCCGAAATCTCTAAGCTAAGAAGAAAGTTTATCCTAGCATCCATCAACCATCTACTCATCCATCAATCACAGGCATCCATTGTCCTTAAGATATTTCTAATGATTATTTGAGCACAAGCAAAGGTGTGTGTACATGTTCTTATGCCAATGCGAAAAATCAGGCGGTCTACTGATTCAGCCGACCTCCTTAATGTAATGTATGTTAGTGCCATGAATCCAACATGTATGCACATATTCCTAGTATATCATGTAAACTCTATATGTGTGCGCAGTTATGCATCCTACTGCAACACCCATATGATGATACAATCATTTCCATCCATAAAATTTTAAAATGCACACACATCCATATGCAACATGTAAGCGATTGAGTCGATCTAGTGCCTAGTGTGTGTGTATGCATCACAAGCCACCACTAGCAAACACTTGCATCCATCAAACATAACATGTCTCAAACACGTGTTTACACCTATTGGTTTTCTACCTAAAGGTCGAAGATTCGATCGACAGGATACATACGAATGATAGAAACAAGTACCAATAAAAGCATGGAAAAAGAAGTTAAGAGCATACCTTGAAAAGAAAAGGGCCGGTACGCAGCGCGAATCTTGTCCTCAGTTTCCCAAGTTGCATCCTTGCCGTCTTTTCCTCATTGTACTTTCATCAATTTGGCTTCCTGGTTGCGAAGCTTCTTAACCTCTGATCCAAGTGTACGGGAAGGAACTCGTCTAACTGTTGCCTCCCGTTATACCTCTACTTCCTCAAGCATTCTCGGCTCGACAACCTCTGTTGTACCATGTAGACACTTCCACAAATGAGAAGCGTGGAAAACATCATGAACACCCTCCAACCTCTTTGGTAGCTCACCCTATAGGCCATTTGACCAATCCTTTCCATTATGGGAAATGGCCCTACAAACCTTGGCGCCAATTTCCCTACAGATCCAAAGCGAACCACATTCCTCAAAGGTGATACTTTGATGAAAACCATGTCTCCTACTTCAAATTAAATGTCAGTTATTCTCTTATCTGCGCAAGACTTCTGCCTGTCCTGAGCTATCTTCATCTGTCTGCGGATAAGATCAATCTTCTTTAAAGTCTCTCTAATCATCTCAGGTCTAAGTAGAAGCCTTTTGGTAGACTCCCACCAACATGTCGGTGATCTACAAGGTCGTCCATTCGATGCCTCAAAGGGTGCCATACCTATGCTAGTCTGATAACTATTGTTGTAGGCGAATTCAACCAACGGAAGATGCTTTTTCTAAGTCCCTGCGAAGTCTAGGATACACAATCTCAAAAGATCCTCTAGAACTCTATTCACCCTCTCACTTTGCCCATCGGTCTAAGGGTGATACGCGGTGCTCAAACATAACTGTGTACCTAATGCCTCTTGCAGGCTCCTCCAGAACTCACTGGTGAAGATGGGGTCATGATCACTCACAATGCTAGAAGATACTCCATGTAAACGGAACATCTCATGAAGATAAACTAATGCCAACCATGCTGCCGTTCTCTTACCCTTAATAGGAATGAAATGAGCGCTCTTAGTAAGCCTGTCTACTATAACCCAAATACTGGTGTTTCCTTTCCTCGATCTAGGCAAACCATTGATGAAATCCATAGACACTTTCCCACTTCCACTATGGGACCTCTAGAAGACTAAGGAAACTGCCAGGTTTTCTCTGCTCAGCTTTAACTTGCTGGCAAACTAAACATCGAGAAACAAACTCCGCTATATCTTTCTTCATACCAGCCCAAAAGAAAACCCTCTTCATATCTCTATACATTTTGTCACCGCCTAGATGGATAGTCTTTCTTAAATGATGGGCTTCCTCAAGTATCGTCTTCAATAGACTCCCAACTCGGGGAACACAAAGCCTTCCATCCCGTCACAAGCACCCTCTATCATCCGTGGAATATCTAATGAGGTGACTAGAGTCTCCCCTCTACTAAGCCTATCCAAGATGTCTGCTATATGTTGGTCCTCCCACTGTGAAGATCCTATCTGATCCATAAGAGTAGGTCGCACCACTAAGGATGCCAACAAACCAGTTGTAAAATTTGTAGATGGCCTAAAATTGATGGTCGATATGTTCTCCAAGCTCCGCCTCTCTACGAATAGAGGACTCAGAGTCATCCTCTGCCTTCTCAATGCATCCGCCACCACATTACCTTTGTCAGGGGTATAAGTAATCTCAAAATCATAAGGCGCTAGGAACTCCATCCATCTCTGCTGTCTCAAGTTGAGATCCCTCTGCAAGAACAAATACTTGAGAGATTTATGATTCGTGTACAACTCAAACCTCTCTTTAAGTAGATAATGTTGCCAATTCTTAAACGCAAATACTATAGCAGCCATTTTCAAATCATGGGTATGGTAGTTAATCTCATGAACTTTCAACAGTCTACCACCGTAACATACTACCCTTCCCTCTTGTATCGAGACAACACCAAGTCTTGTACCATATGCATCAGTGTACATTGTGAACACTTTATTCCCGTCATGCAAAGTCAAGACTAGGGTTGTTGTCAGAGCCCTCTTTAACCTCTGAAAAGCATCCTCACAGCCAATTCTCCAAGAAAAGGTCAGATTCTTCTTCGTTGGTCTGGTGAGTGGGGTTGATATCTTTGTGAAGTCCTTGATAAACTTCCTATAATAGCCTGCTAAACCGAGAAAACTTCTCAACTTCTTTGCATTCTTTGGAACCTTCCAATCTTGAACTGCAACTACCTTCGCGGGATCCACCGCTATCTTTTCCTTGGAGACCACATGCCCCAGAAATCTTATTTCCTCTCTCAAAAAGTGACATTTGGAGAATTTTGTCTTAAGTTGGTGCGCTCGGAGAGCCCTTAAAACCTCCCATAAATGTAGGGCATGCTCTTCCTTGCTCTTCAAGAAGATCAGAATGTCATCTACAAAGACCACAATGAACTTATTCATAAGCTCCTGGAAAACCCTACTCATCAAATCCACAAAATACGCAGGTGCAGTTGTCAACCCAAAAGGCATGACTAGCCACTCAAAAAAACCATATGAAGTCCTGAAAGCGGTCTTGTCTATACTGTCCTCAGCCACCCTCAATTGGTGAAAACCCATGGCTAAGTCTAACTAAGAGAACACAGACACACCAACAAGATAGTCAAATAGATCATCAATCCTTGGAAGTGCGTGCCTATTCTTCTTGGTGAGCTTATTCAACTCCCTATACTCCACATAGGAGAAGTAGATGATCCACCATAGTTGCAAAGACGACTGGAGCACCCCATCCTGATATACTCCGCCTAATAAACCCCTTCTCAAGTAGCTCCCCTACTTTCTTGTTAAGCTTCTTCCTCTCCCTAGGAGCCATGCGACGCACATGCAATGTGATTGGCTTGGCGTTATCCACCCAATATATTCGAAAATCAATCTCATGCCTCGGAGGTAAACCCCTAACCTCATCAAAAACATCTGCATACTCATAGACTACAGGTACAGATCACAAATCATTGATAGAAGCATCAAGTGAATCTAGGAAACTAAGCATGATAGACCTCTTTGGGTCATGGGAAATCTCGAGAGCCCTCCCATGGAAAGTCAAAAGCCTAACGACCCTCGTTTCACGGTCTAGAATGGCACCCTACATGGCTAGCCAATCCATCCCTAGAATCAAACCGTAGCCCATAAAACCAAGCACATATGCGTTGCACTCAAACTCGACGCCCAACACAGATATCCTCAGACCCCGACAAACCATAGATAGAGGAGTCGTGCCTCCATTGGGGTTTGAGACAATACCGGGATCAGAAACAATACTGGTACTAAGGTACAGAGACTTAACCACAGAATTAGATATAAAAAAGTGAGAAGCGCCAGAATCAAAAAGAGTCCTAACTGGATGATCGGAAAGAGAAATCAAACCTTCAACGAAAACTTTCCTACCACTGTCAAGTCTACTATCCTTGAGAGCATGCTCTTGCCCTCCAAAAGATCCTACCCTTTGGCCCTATCCTTGCTTCTTCGGGCACTTACTAGAATAATGTCCGACCTCACCACACTGGAAACAAACATTCTTCCTTTTTCTGCAATCTTTGACCAAATGACCCAAGCTCCCACAACCATGACATTTCTTCTTGCCTTGATCTTTGTCGTTCTTTCCTCCCTTATTTTGTTGTTCTTTCTTGGGCCACACTTTCTTGTTTTGTGTCTCATCAGTCTTAACCTCCTTTTCTCCTCTTTTCTATCTTCATGCATCAATTCCATATCAATCAATCTCTCAAAAGTAGCCCCCATCGAAATGTGAGATAATGCCAATGCTTGAAGGGGATGATTCAATCCTCTTGCAAACCTTAAAGCTTTCTTGTGTAGGGTATTCACAAGCTCTAGACAAAACCACGCCAACTGGTTGAATTTGTTGACATACTCTTTGATAGACATGCTTCATAGCTGAAGCGCTAGAATCTTCTCCATTTGTATACTCTCTTCTTCCTGAGAAAGAAACTTTGTCTCGAACATCTGTCGGAAATCATCCGAAGTCTCCACTGGACGCCATGGTTGCGTCACCTCCCACCAGAATAAAGCCTCGTCAATAAACTGCCATGCAGCCAACTGTATCTTTCTGCGGTCATCTATCTCGAAAAGCCCAAATAAGTTCTCCGTTTCTTTTATCCAATTCCATGCTTCCACAAAGTTATCAGTTCCTCGGAATGGATTTCCTCCCATAGTACAAAAGTCCTTGCATATCTTAGAAAAATTATCTGCTCGCAGAGGAGGAGGAACACCGGCTACAGCCGGGGGAGGGGAGTCAGCTTGTCCTCCGGTTGGCGTTGTAGCCTCAAGATACCTGTGGAACCAAGCCGATATCTGAAAGCCCTTGGGAAGATTCGATTCCGCATACATGCCGAAAAGAAAAGGGATTCAAACAGATAATCGAAAGATTTTTATATGGCTAAGGGAATATGTTTTTCAAAAACAGACTTTTCTTTTGAAAATGCTTTCTTTTTGAAACCTTTTTGAAAACAATTTTCAAAAACTTTTATCCAATCTTGTAACCATCAGCTCTGATACCAAATATGACACCCCACGTCCGTTAATGTCACTCTTTATCAGAATGCATGAAGTTTCATGTAGTGTTATAGGTAAACAGACACAGAATTTCAGAAGACATACATAAAATAGCAGCAGAAATTTAAAACTTTATTTTCCAACGGAAAACATCATGGTCCAAAAATCCAGTTACAACATCAGTTTGAAATACTGAAAACCAGTTACATCAAATTAAAGTATCTGCCTTGTACAAAAACCATCAGAGTACAAAAATATAAAATCATAGTCCCCAAAAATAGCCATAACAAAGTAGACAAGTAGTCAAAGTGAAACATCTAAGAAGATCCAAATCCAAGCAGGAACAGGATAGAGAGTCCTAATTAAGCCTGAGTGTTCCCACCCCGAGAACCTATGGGGTAAAGGAAGAGAGAGAAAAGGAAACAAAATGGGTTAGACATAAAGTCTGGCGAGTACAATGACTTTTAGCATATAAAGAAATAAAAGTATCGAGACATCAAATAAACTGGATGAGAGATAACTTCAGTATATAACAGGTACAAACAGGGTGAGCAGGATAAACTATGCTTCTCAAATACTTTCTCTACACTAATACTAGTATACCAGATTAGGTATTTTCCCATTACTTAACAGAAATAGAATGATCCCAACAGAAACATAAATGGTAGACTTAGGTCTACTTCTAGTAACGGATTTTACCCCAAACAGAAATAACAGGTACCTAAACAGAAATAACGAGTGCTACCCCAAACAGAAATAATAGGTACCTAAACAAGATTAGATGTACCCTAATTACTGCCCCCAACCATCGGCTCCTTACCACATAAATACCCTATGTCCGCCCCACAGTAGGGTGTATTACTTCCTAAAGTGGCAACCACCAGATGGACATAGACCTATTTACAGGTGTTATAGCGACTTATTTTCCCAAGAAAGCCAGACCCGTGCACGCACATGACTCTGTTGGAATTCGCCATCAGAACACCTCTCCCCAAATGAACCTCTTATAATCAGCTTAGTAAGCTTGCCCTGACCTCTACCTAGTGCGGGGTCCCCCTTTAATACCAGAATGGGTTACTGACTAATACAGGGTCCACACAACAAATTACACAAGCCATCCCTAAACTTGTGTCCCCAACCAACTAGGATTTCCATAGGTTAAGTTTAACGGGTTCGTATAACCCCCCAAAGATTTAACAATTTTACTTAACCCCATAAATTCAACATGTTTACTTAACCCCACCCACAGATTAAACAAGCCACAGATAAAAAGGTTTATATGTATATAATCCCCTACATATTTAACAGGTTAAGTATTACAGGTTAACATATGTGCATAACCCACAACATGTTTCGCAGGTTACTTACAGTTTCATTGACACGTTTCACTTAATCTTAAATTAAGCCTACTGATTTATATTCCCCAAACCACAAGTCATAATTCACAGTCTAAGATATGCCATAAATATTAGTCATATTTCACAGTATATTTTGTGCCCCCAAAATCCTAGTCATGATTCATAGTGCAGGTTATGCCCCCAAATTATCATTCCCAATTTAACCCACACGCATATTTCAACGATATCGGCCTAGGCTCGAAGGTAGCCTGGCTATAAAAATAAGAAGGGAATGAGAGAGGAAGAAGAGCAAAAATAGGCATACTAACAAAATAGACATATGATAACAGAAATAGGCATATCAGAAATAGGCATATAAGAACTGAATAGCAGATCATGTATACAGAAGAATACATGTAATATCAGAACTGTTTAGGTGCGAATCAGATTCTTAACAGGCATAGATTTAGATCTAGATTCATAAACATGTCAAGATTATTTATTAAATGTTTATATATAAAAGTAACATGAACTCACAGAGATTGGATCTAAAAAACAGAGAATAGAATGTAGATGTTGCAGAAGAGATTTTTTTATACGTATAGTCTTTTGATGTAGAAAATTGTCTAATTCAATCCAAGCTGAGGCAGCATCTCCTTGCTTCCATTATTTTAGGTGTATAAAACAATAGAAATGCTAGCCCTTATATAGAATTTTTCAAATGAATCTCGCTTAGAAAAAAGTCAAGGTTCAAGAAATGAACCCGGCCAGGCCTGGGGTGGGTCGACCCTGGGGTCGACACCCCCTTGAGTGGGTCAACCCCCAACGGGTCTCAATCCCTCGTGGTCTTCCCACCTTATATTTTTGAATTATTTTAAAATTCTGGATTGGTTTTGTTTTTACATATTTCTCTTATACATATACAAATTTCTATCCTTAATTTCTTCTTTATACGATGTCCGTTTTACGCAAACTCGGAATCTATCTGAACTAGAATTCCGAGACGAATGCAATGGTACAGTCCATCTTACTTAATTCCCAAAATTAAATTAAGTATTATTTAGCTTATCATTTTATTGTCTTTGAAATTACGAGGTGTTACAGCCGCTATATTCAGCCTTTCTAGTAGTACAACTATCGGTTTATGACATCAGACATTTACGAGCGTTATAGTTAAACTTAAACGAGGCAGATATGCATAAGATGCGCTTTGAATCCCATATAGATCAAAATTTACAATCGGACAAGAATCTGGTTACTATCTGAATTTGAAACCGAAAATAAGCCGAAGTAAAGGGGCATCGCACAGGAAACGATATCGAAAGCAGAAACGCTATAGGCATCACCAAAAGGCTAAGCACTCGGTGTCGGCATCAAATCATTAAAGTAGAAGGCAAGCTATCGACACTAACATGTCTGTAACAGTTAGCTTGGTGTCAATACTCAAAGAAAAGACATTTGATCTAGTTCCGGTACTAATGAAAAGGAAGCAAAGGCTCAGAGCTTGGACAAAGGGATAAAAATAAAATATATTGGTATGATACTGAAAGCAAACAGTGAGCATAATCTGAAAGCAATCGATCCGCCACCAGAACGCAGAGCCACCAAAAGAGAATTAAGGTCGATAGTCAATTTAAGAGCAAATGAATGGTTATCGGTATCGGTTGATTCATTATCGACATCACTGAAAGAATAAAGTCTATTATCGGAATATGATACCAGGAATAAGAAAATACAGGGGATTGTCAACAAACTAAAAGCTCAAATAAAGGTGTTATCGCTACCAACAGGCTTGGTAGCGATACCGAAAGAAGTCAACTGGTAGTCTCCCCTAAAGAAGAAGCAGCAAAGCAAAGAAATTCTAAAGGAAAACGATAACGGAATCCAGAAAGACCAAAAGTCAGCACCGATAGCTGCTGATGTGGCCGACACCTACATCATATGCCATTGCCGAATCTGAAAGCGGGTTGCCGCTGATTGTTACCAAAAGAGGGCCCAAATTGTCTATAAATAAGACTCCAGGGGTCACGTTTTGGGGATCTTTTTCTCATTCTACAATCTTGTATTCTTCTCTTAGAGAGGGAACCCTAATTTCTCAAATCGAATTGGGTATTTCCATAACCATTGTAATACAATCATAATGAATAAAAAAGGGAAAATCGAGACTTAATCTTTTCTCGATTCAATAATCATGTTGTATCATATTGATCGAATGGGGAGTTATTGCTAACCTCTTTTTGTGGATGAGTTGGGCACGAAAGTATTCAAAGATGAGAAACTTATTAGATAAAACCAATGAGTTCCTCCTTATGACTCTTATACATGTTCCAAACCTTTCACATTAAGCCTAATGTAGCACAACACACTAAAAAGGAACTATCCTAACCTTATGATGCAATAGCTAACACAATCAATGCCTTCTTGTATGCTGGTTCGATGTGGAAGTATTATCCTAGTCGATAAGGGTTATGCTATGTCATTAAACCTATTATGATGATACATTAGCCTGTTTCTTTTCAAAATAATGCATATTATTCTATCCTGAATCTAAGGATAACTTTGGTAATGAGGTTTTCAACTTCTGTAAACCTATGATGCCCTTATCCCAAGGTAAATGTTGACTTTTAAGCCACGCAAGCAAGATACTCACCTCTCGAAGGAAAAGTAACTAATCTTTGGGGTTTTAGTTTTGATATCTAAGAAATGATAGAGTAAAGGAATCTGTTAAGGATAATACAAAGACTTACCTCAAAGACATTACAAAGAAATCTGTTAAGGATTTTCTTGGGAGTAAAGGAAAGAGAACCATGGATGAAAAGGTTGATGAAAATGAAAGGGTGGTTCCTTTTACCGATGAAATTATGAATACTATAATACCAGCCCATGTGAAAATCCCAACCATGAAGTATCTTGGAACCACTGATTTGAATGACCATCTAATGGCTTTTGACAGCCAAATGGACCTTTACAATGCTTCGGGAGTCATCCAATGTCGTCTCTTCCTAGTGACACTCCAAGGGGAAGTTGCTAAGTGGTATCGTCGGTATCAGGACAATACCATTTACTCATGGAAGTAGTTCTCTTATGAATTCTCCACACAATTCTGTATCTACAAGGACCTAACAGTAGAATATACTGTCATCCCCAATATAAAGCTAAGGTAGGGAGAGTCCTTGGGAGATTATTTGAAGAGCTTCAACATGGAAGCTTTAAAGGCCCAAGACGTGAATGATCGAGGCAAGCTTATTACTGTTTACTCAGGGCTAATCAAAAAGACTCCTTTCTGGAAGGAGTTGTATATTCACGGGAGTAAAGACTTGCAAGATTTCCACTTTTAGGCTAACAAATTCATCTATATGGATGAGCTATACTACATAAAAAAGAAATTGTCATAGAATAAGATTCCCGAGGGGATGCAGAAAGAATCAGACCAATAGAAAATTTGGAGGAAATAAGTGTTGATTCAACCGATAAAGCTAAGACCATCAAGGTAGGGAAGAGATTGGAAGAACCATTGAGAAGTGACCTGATTCAAATTCTACAACATAATAAGGATGTACTCGCCTAGACCCAATCGGACATGGTAGGAATTAACTAATCTGTCGTGAGCCATGCTTTGAACATAAATACGTCTATAACCCCTATTCGACAAAAGAAAAGGCAATACAATAGAGATAGATCGAAAGCCTTGGATGAATAGGTCAAGAAGTTGATTGTGAATAGTTTTACCCAAGAAGTATTTTATCCCAAATGGTTGGATAATATAGTATTGGTGAAAAAGTCTAATGGGAAATGGACGACTTATGTTGACTACACGGACCCGAACAAAGCTTGCTTAAAGGATTGCAATCCACTTCCCCTAATTGATCAGTTTGTCGATGCAACTATTGGACACAAGTTGCTATCCCTCATGGATGCCTATTCAGGATACAACCAAACCCCTATGATCAAATCCAATGAAGAGCATACGAGCTTCGTTACTGATTGGGGAACGTTTTGTTACAAGGTAATGCCCTTTAGAATAAAGAATGATGGTGCAACATAATAGAGGTTGGTTAATAGAATGTTTCTGGACCAAATAGGGTAAATCATAGAGGTATATGTGGATGACATGCTAGTGAAATCTACCAAGGCAGAAAGTCATCTAAAGGATCTAGAAGAGATGTTCAATATCCTGAGAGAATATCAAATGAAGTTAAAACCCGCAAAAGTGTTCTTTTGGAGTTCAATCTGGAAAGTTCCTAGGATATGCTGTCAACGAACAGAGAATTGAGGCTAGTCCTAATCAAATTAAAGCTATAATGGATATGGGAGAACCTAAGACAAGTAAACAGGTTATGAACCTAAATGGTAAATTAGCAGCCCTGAGTCGATTCATTTCCAAAGCTACTGATAAGTGTGTCCATTTCTTTGACGTAATAAAGAAGAAGAACTTTTATTGGAATGAGGAATAAAGGAAGGCTTTCCATGAATTGAAGGATTATATGGGAAAGCCCCCGATTTTATCTAGTCCCGAAAGAGGGGAAGATCTATACCTTTATATTACTGCCTCTGAGTATGCGATCAGCTTAGTTCTCATCGTGAAAGCAATGGAATACAATTCCCAATTTATTACGTTAGTAGAAGGCTAAAACATGTGGATACCTTGTAGTGGAAAATTTTGCTTATTGTCTAATAATTACAACATGGAAGCTTAGGGGTAACTTTTAAGCACATCCCATTAAGGTTTTAACCAATTTTCCACTCAAACAAGTTTTTAGTAAGCCAGAAACTTCTGGAAGGATAGTAAAGTAGGGAGTTGAGCTTAGCCAATACGAAATCGAGATCCAAGCTCGAGCAACGATTAAAGGACAAACTCTTACCGATCTTGTGAACGAGTGCATAAGTTTCATTACAGAATAATCAACAAAAGAAAACAATTTAAAGGTTAATTGGAAGTTATTTGTAGATGGAGCTTCAAATGAACAAGGAGCAGGGTTAGGGTATATAATAATCACCCTCGACGGGCATCGTTTGAATTATGTAATGAAACTGGGTTTTGCCGCAACGAACAATGTAGCAAAGTAAGAGTCGATGGTGGCAGTACTTACTTTAGAACTACAATTAAAGATACCATGGATTGAGATCTTTAGCGACTCCCAACTAATGGTAAACCAAATTAAGCAAACCTAATAAACCAAGGATGCTAGGTTAGCATTATATGCGAAGAGAACATTAAAGATGCTCACTCAATTCAAAGATTTTTCTATACATCAGATCCCAAAAGAGGAAAAATCCCAAGCCAATTCTTTGGCAAAGTTAGCCCGCTCAAGAGGAGCACTTGAAACTTGAATAATCCGTGTAAGATATCAAGAGAAACCTAGGCACCCGAACCGGGAAAGGAATTGCTAGTTTTAACTAAATTCCAAGCCTTAACAAAGAAATCCGAAAAGGAAAAAGATGTCACTCCCAGTGAGGAACCTATACCAATTGAAAGAGGTTACCATTATGAGAATACTTGGATGGCTCTCATTGTAAACTATCTCTTGAATGAAACCTTACCTACTAATAAGTAATATGTTAGGAGGGTTAAAAACCAAGCTCCTACCTTCGTAATTATAGATAAGGTGCTTTACAGAAAAGGACATTCACTCCCCTACTTGAGATGCGTAAGCCTTGAAGATAGGCTAACTTTGTTAAAAGAAGCACATGAGGGCTTGTGCGGAGATCGTTTTAACGGAATTAAGATAGCCAAGAAAGTTATGCGACAAGGCTTCTATTGGCTGCAAATGGTTAATCAAGAAGTTAAGTACGTCAGGAAATGTGAGAAATGCCAAAGGTATTCTAAGATACTCCGACTACCTCCAAATGACTTGACCACCATCTCAAGCCCATGGCCCTTCGATGTATGGGGAATATACCTAATTGGAACCTTACCAATCTCCAAAAGAGGAGCTAAGTATGCAGTAGTAGCCATCGACTACTTTACTAAATGGGTAGAAGTGGAACCACTTCCAACTATTTCATCTAAGAAGGCATTGAAGTATGTGATAAAGAATATTGTCACATGCTTTGGGATTCCTTATAAGATCATATCAGACAACAAAACAAAATTTGAAAGTGAATAATTCACATAGTTTTGTGATAAAAATGGAATCATAGAGAGTTTCTCTTTCATAGAACATCCAACGAAAATGGTATTGTCGAAGCTACAAATAAAACCATAAAGACAATCTTGAAGAAACGGCTAAACCAAGCTAAAGAAAATTAGGAAGACAAATTGCCATTAGTGCTTTTGGCCTATAAAACCTCGGCCAAAACGACAACAAGACATACTCCATACTCGCTAACCTACGAATACGAAGCTATGCTTCCAATAAAAGTTGAGATCCCTTTACACAGAAGGATAGCTTATGCTTTTGATCCCAGTCAAGAATTGAAAAGGAATCCTTAGACCTAATTAGGGGATTGAGACATGAAGCAACCATTAGAACAGCTGAATATCAAAGAAGAATCACCAAATACTAAAATTCGAGAGTAAGAATAAGAACATTCCGAAAAGGAGTTTTGGTCTTATGAACTGTAATAGCCAACACTAAAAATCCATCAGATTGTCCCCTTAGCCAAACTGGGAAGGACCCTTAATCGTACATCAAGAACTCGCACCTGGAGCATATCGACTCTGCAAGCCAAATGGCAATCTCATACCTAAAACATGAAACACAGAACATTTAAGACCATACATTCGAACTATAGGTGAATAAGAGGTCTCCTTGATAATATTCACATAAAAAAGGGTATGGAAACCCTCTCAAAATTTGGAACTGTCCAAAATGGGTGAAGCAGCCTACAACAGCCAAAAACCCTTGTCATTGCCAAGATGATCAGAGTAAGGCATCTCCCGGAGGGAGGTTGTAACAACCCGCATTCTACGCAACGGAGGATCGCAGATATTTATTTCTTTCTCATATGAAATCGTATGGTCATGTGGCTTTGGGAGACGATCATTGGGGTCATTTCCCATGTTCATGATTTTTGCCGGTTTTTAAATGACCGTTTTACCCCTAGCTGATCTTGTTTCGGCCATAACTTTTGATTGGAAAGGAATTTTTACCTGAAACCACTTCCATTAGATTCGTTTGATGGTTTACCTTTCCGTAGAGTGGTCATAATAGCCAAACAGACTTACCATTTGGGAGATATGGCTGAAATAAGGTTTGGAAGGTGAAAAACTGCTTAACCGGGCCAAATAGGGTGATTAGTGAATGGGCCCATAACCCGTTTCGGGATTAGGGTTATGAGGAGGCTGAAAAGAGTTAGAGTTTCATTCCATTTCAGTTTTCTAACCTCCACTTACCTCTTAGAAACCCTAAAAATGGCTTCCAACCTCTAAATCTCCTCCAAACCACTTTCTAATTAATGATTAAGCTTAGCAACATCAAATCAAGGGGGATCTTCACCAAATCAAGATTAGAGCTGCTGTTTGGCATTGATATTCACGCCATATCAGAGATTTATTTCAGATCCAAGGTTTATTTGTGGCTAAGGTGGGTGATTTGCAGTCCCTCACTAATTATGATTAATTAAGGGTAATTAGTATTAATTAGCGAATTTATGCATGATAAAAATCTGGAAAAATATTTACAAATTCTTAAATGATGTTTTAGACCTCTGTCAGATATTTGGGTTAGTTTGATTAAGTTTTACTAATCATGTCACTAGTTTTTCTTAAACATGCTTAAGGGAAAATATGGGGTTTTGGCTATGTTTGATCCATTTTAACCTATCATATTTATGTTTTGGTATTTGAGGTCACTTCTACTTGTTGCTATGACAGTATGGTATGCTTTGTGATTGATTAGAACAGTTAGAATGGTCGAAAACATCGTCGAATGGTGTAAAACACTCGCTGGAAAAGTTGCAGGAAAATGGTGCAGGCGTTCGGATCGGATCGGGGGAATGGGCTCGGATCGGATAGTGGACTGGGCAAGGGATCACTGAACCGAACCGAGGCTTGGCACAAGGGAAAGTATGGCAAAAAGGAAGGCCACAATGGTTGAACTGGGATCGGATCGAGCTAAAGAAGGGGGAATCGAATCGATTGAAGGGAAGAGAAGGGGATCGGAACAGAAGAGGAAGGGGAAGTGGATCGGATCGGAGACCAGGAACCTGACCTGAACCGATGGAGCAAGGGTACACCGACCCGACCCGCCAGAGAGCACCCGAACCGAACCAATGTACTACGAAGGGACTTGGAGGCCACGACCCGACCCGGAGCACTTGGAAGGAGGCCGATCCGAACCGACAGAGAAGAAGGACTGGGGATTCGAACTGATCCAGTGATGACAAATAACCCGAGATGCAAAGGTAGTCCAAATGGAAGTTAGAGCTCAGGATCCGGTTGGGAACCAATGAGTTCACTTCATGGTTGGGCTTTGCTGCGGGACGTGTGCTAAGGAGTTGTCGACGTTCATAACTTCGATTCACCACCGAAAAGGAATGATGGGCTACGTATTAGTGCAGTAGAGTCATCAAGACTCGAGGGGTAAAGTGATCGTAGTAAGACTATGAGCCAGTGCAGTGGAGCCGTTTTGACTCCATGGGGCAGAGTGGACATAGTAAAGGATTAGTAAGGCTATGAGCCAGTGCAGTGGGATTTGTACAACTCCATGGGGAAAACTGGACATAGCGAAGGATTAGTGGCTATGGATCAGTGCAGTGAAGTCGTTGTGACTTCATGGGGCAGAGTGATCATAGCAAAGTACTGGGTGATCGAATTGGAGAATATCGTATGTTGTACTCACTAAGTGAGAGATGTGAGGATGGTTGCTATGCTTGATTGTTTGCCATCACTATGACATGCACACACCCACCCCCGTTATCTTTACACCATTTATTCAGTGGCACCTTAGAGTGTTGTATAGTATGTAGTGCTAACTCTTTGGTTGCAGGTCCAGGTTCAGGTATGGTTTAGTATACCTGTTATTGTTCTGTTTAGCTGCTTATCGCTCATACCATACTTTTGTCTGACCCAGAGTTTTATGTCTCTTCTTATTACTTTGGGTGCTCTCATGAGCAGACTAGAGACAGGTTAGCTGGTGATGCATGAGTAGCTGATTCGGAGCGAGCAGGAGGCTTCCACTTATGATATATATATATATATTCTCCCTGTGTCGTTGGTGGTCACTACTTGGGCATTAGTTGTGTATCGCCCTTATCTTGCTTTTACCTTTAGAGACAGTTTGAAAAGTTGTAATAATGATGATGTGGAACATAAGTTGTATTTGGATTTTCCGCTGCTATGATAGTTTGTTTTCAGCTTATGCACTGTCTCACCTGTTTTATGTCAAGTATGTTGTTATTATATTTTGTTCTATGCGCTGTGAGACATTCTACAGGTTCCTTGTTGATTCTTCGTCTTCTTCCTTTCCTTATGACGACCGTCCCATGCTAACTGGAAATGTGTACAACACACTTTTGGGGTCAATATCGGTTGGTGCGGGGCGGGCCGTCACATTTGGTATCAGAGCTCTAGGTTGCATTGTTAATATAGGGAAAGACACTAGGGAGAGATAGTACGTATATGAGAGTGCGTATTTGTGATTACCTTGGTTTTCAAAAACTATATGTATACTATTAATATAGCTAAGGATGAAGTCGCACTGCACTAGCACCACTGTGGAGATGGTTAATCGTTTTCTCTTTACAGATTGAACGATGAGCCGATACACAAGAGGTGTTGGTAGAGGAGCCAATAATGGGAATGCTGCTGACATGAGGGCGATGTTTACTAACCTCATGAGAGAAATGCTTGGGGATGTGCAGGGGGCAACTCCCAATGCCGGTAATGGTGGTGGTTCAATAGTGCAGGCGCCTAGGGTCGATTTCGCCAAGCTGTGCAAGAATTACACTAGCCTTGGTGGGAAGCCGTTCCACGGAACGGAGTCGGCCACGGATGTTCAGGATTGGTTGGATAGTTGTGATTGTATCTTCGATGACTTGGGTATCGAGGATGCGATGAAGAGAAGGCTAGCGTCTCGTCACCTGCAAGGGCGAGCGATGAATTGGTGGAATGCTATTAAGACAGCCACTCCAGAGGATCAAGTTACTTGGGATCAGTTTAAGGCTCGCTTTAGCGACAAGTTTATCCCAGCTGCTCAGAAGTCGGAATTGTTTAGGAAGCTCTTGGAGCTTAAGCAGAATGGTGGGGCAATCTCGGACTATATTGCTGAGTTCGACACCTTGTCGAAGTATGGATTATCCCTTGTCGATACTCCTGAGAAGAAGAATGAGAAGTTCATTACTGATTTGGATGGATACTTGGAGAAAAGGCTTATCAACCACATCGATGAGACTTTTGAATCGATTATGGGGAAAGCTTTGAGATCAGAGAGTCTTTACTCTATGTCAAAGACCGAGGTTGTATCTGCAGAAGGGCTGAAGCCGCAAGCAGGCGGTGGAGGCAAGAATAACACTCAGAACAAGAGGAAGCAGAACCAAACTAAGGATGGCCAGAAAAAGAGCAAGAAAGATGTTGAGTGCTTCAGCTGTGGTAAGAAGGGCCATTATGCCAAAGAGTGTCGGGCCAAGCCAGCGGATAGGAAGTGCTACAACTGTGTCCAAGTGGGACATCATAAGGATAAATGTCCACAACCTCTTAAGGAGAAGCAGATTGTGAAAGCATATGCTATCGATGTTGTTCCTTCTTCGTCGAATGCCCCAACCGCGGCGAAGAAAGGAAAGAATGTCGTCATTCAAGGTATGCTTTCTATTCATGATGTACCTGTTCATGTTTTGTTTGATACTGGGGCTTCCCGTTCCTTCATATCTAGTGACCTGGTAGATAGGTTGGGACTGGAACCCGAGATATTCGATAGACCGTTGGTTGTGATGAACCCGATTGGTGGTTCGACTAACCTTAGTATGATTTGCCAAAATTTGGTCTTATTGAGTCATGGATGTATGTTTGTTGTGATTGCTTTGTTTTGGGCTTTACATGGTATGGTATTATATTGGGGGTCGATTGGCTCCAAAGGTATGGGGTGGTATAGACTGTGAGGGCTTTTTGGTGACAGTTAGGGCGGATGATGGGCGGAGGGTAGTGTTTGGTAGTCTACCTAGTGATGGGGTAATGACTAGTTTTATAAATTCCCTCGACATCCCGCATGATGAGTTGTCAGATGTGCCCGTGGTTGGCCAGTATCCGGACGTCTTCGAGGAAGTGACCGGACTTCCACCACACCGAGAGATTGAGTTCCGTATTGATTTAGTGAAAGATGCCAGACCTATAATGATGCCACTTCGTCTTATAGCACCAAGGGAGCAGCGAGAGCTCGAGGTGCAAGTAAGCGATCTTTTGAAGAAGGGGTTTATTAGAAGTGTCTCTGAGTGGGGAGCACCAGTTGTGTTTTCCACTAAGGCAGATGGTTCCCTTCGTTTGTCTGCGGACTATTACGAGTTGAATAAGGTGACGAGGAAGAATAAGTATCCTCTTCCACGGATAGATGATTTGTTTGATCAACTGGAAGGAGCAAGAGTGTTCTCCCAGTTGGACCTCGCGACAGGATTTCATCAGATCCGAGTAGTGGCTGAGAGTATTCCGAAAATGGTATTTAGGACGCCGTCTGGATTCTATGAGTGGTTGGTCATGCCATTTGGGTTGACCAATGCACCAGCATACTCCGTGGATCTTATGAATCGGGTATTCAGAGACCAACTGAATAAGTTTGTTCTTGTGTTTATAGACGACATCCTTGTTTACTCAAGGACAGAGGAAGAACACAAGGGACATCTGAGGATAGTGATGAAGGTGTTGAGAAAACACCAATTGAAAGCGAAGTTTTCTAAGTGTCACTTCTGGAGGAGGGAAATGAGATTCTTGGGCCATGTTGTTTCAGAGAATGGTGTTGCCGTGGACCCTGCGAAGGTGGCTACGGTACAGGATTGGTCTACACCGAAGAATGAAACAGACGTAAGAAGCTTCTTGGGGTTAGCTGGATATTATCGTAAGTTCATCCAGGACTTCTCCATGATAGCAGCACCGTTGACTCAGTTGACTAAGAAGAATCAAGACTTCGTCTGGGACGGAGTGTGTGAAAATGCATTCAAGAGTCTAAAAGAAAAGTTGACGTGTGCGCCAGTGTTAGTCATTCCTAAAGGGAATGAAGAGATGACGATATACACGGATGCTTGTGGTACCGGACTAGATGCTGTATTGATGCAAGGAGGTAGGGTTGTAGCTTATGCTAGTCGGCAACTAAAGCCGCATGAGAAAAAATATCCTACCCATGATTTGGAACTGGCAGCGATCGTGTTCGTGTTGAAGATGTGGAGACATTATCTCTTGGGAGAGAGATTTGAGTTGTTTACCGATCATAAATCGTTAAAGTATCTCTTCTCTCAAAAGGATCTAAATCTCCGACAGCAGAGATGGTTAGAGTTCTTGGCTTCGTATGATTTTGATATCGCATATACACCTGGGAAAGGCAATGCAGTAGCCGATGCCTTGAGTAGGAGACATGCCAGTTTAGGGGCTATGTTTCTTGAATGGAAGCAACGGGAGTATATCGCAGGGTATGATTTCAGACCAAAGTGCGAATTGGATCCAGTGATATTAGCTAGTTTGACGATCAGACCCACTTTGATTGAGCAGATTGGTTCCAGCCAGAGGGACGATCCTAATTTATTGGAAACCATCTCCAAGTTAGAGATGAATATCGATGGTGAGGAGATGAATTTGTACAGGCTTGATCGAGAAGGATGGCTTAGAAAGAATGGAAGACTAGTTGTACCCAACGTGAATGGTTTGAGAGATGAAGTGCTTAGGGAATGTCATCACTCAAAACTAACTATACACCCCGGTGGTGATAAGATGTATCGAGACATGAAGTAGACTTACTACTGGGAAGGGATGAAAAGAGACGTTGGGAAGTTTATATCCAAGTGCATGAATTTCCAGCTAGTTAAAGCCGAGCAAAAGAAGCCTAGTGGTTTGTTGCAACCATTAGAAATTCCCGAATGGAAATGGGAGCAAGTCTCGATGGATTTCATTGATGGCTTACCAAGGACTAAATCGGGACATGATATCATTTGGGTAGTTGTGGATCGATTGACTAAGAGTGCAAGATTTATACTAGTAAAATCGACCAGAACGGCAGTTAAGTTAGCAGAATTGTATATGAACTGGGTAGTGAGATTTCATGGAGTACCTAAAAGCATTGTGAGTGACCGAGACCCGTTGTTTACTAGTGGGTTTTGGAAGAGCTTACAAGAGGCTCTAGGGTCGGAATTATATCTCAGTACCGCGTATATTCCTCAAACCGATGGTCAGACAGAGAGGGTGAATCGTATATTGGAAGATCTCTTGAGAGCTTGTATATTGGATTTTGGTGGATCATGGGATGACCATTTGCATCTAGTAGAGTTTGCATATAATTATAGCTACCAATCCAGTATCGGTATGTCTCCATATGAAGCTTTGTACGGAAGATCGTGCAACTCACCGTCATGTTGGATAGAGACCGGTGAGAAATTTGTGCTTGGACCAGATGTGGTAAGGGAAACTTCAGATAAGATTAAAATCGTTCAACAACGGATGAAGGCTGCCCAGGGTAGGCAAAAGAGCTATGCTGAAAAAAGGAGAAGAGACTTAAAATTCTCCGTTGGTGACTTGGTGTTTGTCAAGGTTTCTCCGTTGAAGAGCGTGATACGATTTGGCAGGAGAGGCAAGTTGGCACCAAGATTTGTTGGCCCATTCCCAGTTCTCGAACAAGTTGGGAATTTGGCATATAGAATTGAATTACCAGAGAAAATGGCGGGAGTTCACAACCTATTTCATGTTTCCCAGCTAAGGAAGTTCGTGCACGACACAGATATGACTTGTAGTGACCCGTATTTTAGCAAGATAATAATTTATTAATTTAATTATATAAATAGTGATTTAGAGAATTAAATGGCCATTAATTTCATAATAGTGAATATTTAATTAAAATAATAAATTAACTAATACATTCAATCCAGAAATAATCAAAAATATTGGACATCACAATATTCTGTGAACGGGGTCATCCCTTGGATTTAATTCAGCTTAGAGTTGAATTATATTGACGAATATATTCAATCGACGTCAGTTTGAACGTATAATTATATTATAATTAAAATCGAGCTTGAAATGGTGCTGCAGTTCGCGATTTGGCGATTTGAACTTCAACTGAATGTACATGATTCGTTTTAAGCCGGATTTCTGTGAAACAAGAAACGTGTGGAGCTGGTGGAGTATATCTTCCTAGTGGAAGAGAAAAATCGGGATTTCGTCGTGAAGATTTTGAGATATGTCCAAATCAAATTTCAGAAAAAGTCGCTGTGGAATTTCCTTTATAATTCGTAACGCTTTATATACGTTATAAAAGGATTTTCGATATAAATTGAATATCGATAAATCTGAAAATCTGAAATATCAAGCTGTAAATTCTGATATGATATTCTAAAGCTGTATAATATCATATGTGAAAATATACGAGAATATTAATTTATTAATATTTAATTCAATTATATCTAAATATATTTATATATTTAAATGGTCTATTCAGCGCTTTAAAAATAACCAGCTTTGCAAACGACCTCAGAATTTAGCGAAACGAATTTTGTTAGATCCGCAATATCAAATTATTGTTAGATTTCCAGTTTCGTGATTTTTAGAGTCAGTGTGTGGCCGTACGGATTTTTAGAGTGAGAAACAATCGGTATTTTGACAGTTAAAAATACGCTGTGTGAGCAAACGGAGTCGGAATTCGACAAAACCAGTTTCGTTGGGACCGTAATGTCGAACTCTAGCTAACTGTCCAATTTCATGATTTTTGAATACTATGTGTGATCACACAGATTTTTAGAAGGGGAAAACGAATATAAAAGGACAAAATAAAATATTAAAATATTAATAAAAAATATATCTAGATATTTGTTAGGGCTATAAATACACCACTATACACCCTAAACCTAATTCCATCTTCACGAAGTCAATAAACAGCGCCTCCACCATTTTTCCACCGTGAGAAAGAAAAAAAAACATGAAAATCAATCTTCAAAAATACAGATAAATTCAAATGAATTCTCTAAATTCCTCAAACCAATTCCTATGAACTCGTAGGTTCATACTCTTCACACTGATATGCATTAGCAAGGGCTCGGTTCGTTTTTGGTTCGGTGGTTGTGTGTCAGCGTCGGCTAGGGCTGACTGTCACAGGAAATAGAAGCGACGAGGAGGAAAACGGGGCGGTGCTGGTTGCTCATGGGGTCGAGGCGCTCGTGTAGAGGGACTCTGGTGGATTCCGGTTCCAATCGACGTCGAACTGGGTGCGTAGTCTCCTGACATCGCAGCGACAGGGAGGAGTTTGGTTTGGGTAAATTTGGTATGGTTGGAAAGCAAATCGAACGAGATGAATTGTGGTGGTGGTTGCAGGTCGGAGCAGTGGTCATGGAGGCGGGGAGGCGCGGTCAACGCGAGGTCAACGGGTGTAAAAAGGGGATCGATTTTTCGCTGGTTTTAGTTTGGGAGAGAAAGGAAATAAAGGGGTCGGGTTTTTAAGTATGGAGGGACGGGCTTTGTTTTTCCAGTAAGGAAATGGGCCAAATTTGAAATGTTGAGCCCAAATGTAAAGAGAGAAGTATGAAGCTATGATTGATACTTGGGTTGGTTGCTTTCAAATGGAGGAATTTAGCTTGCGGTCACAGGAAATGATTTCGGAGAAGAAGCCTACTGTTGAATCACGGGTCAAAGGAAAATGGGTATTGGGCCCGTTCAAAATGGGGTGAGGCCCAATTAAGTGTTTTTTAAATTTAGTTAATTTTATTTAAACGTGTATAACCTTCGAATGCCAATAACTTATTCATATGGAATCAGAATCACGAACCGTAAGTTGCGTTGGGACCGTATGGACGACGACTACAACATGGAGCTGACTGGAAGTCCATCGGAGCTCGTTTGAATTTATGGCGAAATAAATGGTTTGATTCAGATCAAATAACGGTTTATCGTTCTTTAACGATGAACTGCAAATGTGAGTAAATCTCACTAACTCTAAACAGTTTATATTTTCATGTTGTATTTTTAGAACTGTTAAATATTGACTGATTGACTGTGTGTTGACTGTTTGATTGAACTGCTAGTCAGTTAGTTGAATTTCTATATTGATTCTGTTTAACAGAATATATCATATAGAACTGAAAGTGATGTTGATTTTATTGTATAACATCTGTGGATGCAGGGAAACAGGTTGGAGGAATCCGACTGGATTCCTCAACAGTTATTTTATTATTTTTCATATATTTTGATATATGATGTGAATTATAACCGGTTGTTGATTGTGTGTGTATGGACGATATTGAACATCGTGATTGGATATGATTGAACACCGTGACATACCGGAATATTGAAAAGAGGATTTTATAAAAGAGAATATTTATAAATAGAATATTTATAAATAGAAATATTTATAAATGGAATATTTATAAATAGAAAATACGTTTAAGTGGAATCATAAATCAAGGGAAATCTTTATAAAGGGAATATTTATAAAGTGAATTATTTATTTAGAATAAATAGATAAGATACTATAAAATGGATTATTTATTTGTTAAATAAATAAAATATTAAATAGGGATTGTTTACTTAGAAATAAATAGGGGATATTCAAAAAGGAAATAACTGCAAATCATTTTCTTTTTGAATGGGAAGGCCTATGTGGCGAGTTTGGGGATTTTCCCGATGCTCCCGGTACAAAGGAGGTTATGGCGAATTTTCCCGGGAATTTAAGGAGTTAGAATATTTCAAGAATAAATTTGAAAAGGAAATATTTGTAAACCATTTACAAATAGAATTGGAAAGGGAACATTATAAAAAGGAAATCATTTTTTTAAAGTGTAGAACCGTTATTTAAAAGTAAATCTTTTCAAATGAATAAAACGTTGTTAAAAAGGAAATCTTTATAAAGTGAATAGACTAAATCGAATATAGACATTCGAAAGGAGTTAATCGAATATGGTATTCAAAGTTAGTTAATCGAATATGGTATTCGAAAGTTAGTTAATCGAATATGTTATTCGAAAGGGGTTAGTCAAGTCGAGTTAGTCAAATAGAGTTAACCAGTTAGAGTTTACCAGTTAGAGTTAACCAGTTGGAGTTAATTAGTTAGAGTTAATCGATTAGAGTTAAAACGAACTAGAGTTAATCAAATATAGTTATTTGAGACAGAGTTAGTCAAACATAGTATTCAGGGTAAGTTGCCATCTTGTACGACTGCTAGCGTAATTCGCCAGGGCTGTAAATAGCCTACGGCGGTCGGATGTCCCCATCAGGGAGTCAGGCATAACCATTGTGATCGCTGCGATCTAGAGTCAAGAGAATGGAGTTTAATCGAATATTAGTTATTCGATAGGAGTTAATCGAGTTGATCGAGTTGAGAAATAAGTTAAGTTAAATAAGTTGAGTTGATCGGGTGGTTCGACCAAGTTAGTCGAGCCTAGTTAATCGAATCGAATTGGTCGAACCAAGTAAGTCGAGTTAAGTTAGTCAAGTTAGTCGAGCCTAATTAATCGAATCAAATTGGTCGAACCAAGTAAGTCGAGTTAAGTTAGTCAAGTTAGTCGAGCCTAATTAATCGAATCGAATTGGTCGAACCAAGTAAGTCGAGTTAGTCGAGTCAAGTTAAGTTAGTCGAGTTAATTTCGTCGAGTTAAATAAATCGATGTTAGTTTCATCGAAAGGAGTTATCGATGTTAGTTTAATTGAAAGGAGTTATCGATGTTAGTTTCATCAAAAGGGAGTTATCGATGTTAGTTTCATCGAAGGGAGTTGTCGATTATAGTTTAATCGAAGTGAGATTTTCAAATATGAGATATTTGAAAAGGAAGAGTTGTCGAATATTAGTTATTCGAAGAGAGATTATCGAATATCGTTTATTCGAGAAGAAGTTAATCGAATATAGGTTATTCGAAGAAGAGTTAATCAAATAGAGATTTCTCGAAGAGAGTTAATCGGCAAATTCGATTATATCGAATTCGGGAAAGTACTTATACTTTTCCAGTGTTTAAATAGAGATTTATTTATTTATAAATAAATAAGTGTTAGGTTAATTATTCACTAATAAGAATAGAAGTTATAATTAAAGTTAGATAATTCGAAAGTAGGGATTATAGCGTTATCGTTATAACCAATGTTTTAAATATAGAAGTAAATTAGTAAAATTGAATCCGAGAAAGGCGTAAAGAAGTTGTTAAAGATTAAAAGATAAACTTTGACCATTTCGAAGTTATAACGTTGTTCAGTTAAGGTCTGAGAGGTAATTATACCCCAACTTGAGTGACTTCCTTCTTAACTAAGAAATGGTAAGGTTTAATCGTAAAGGAGTTTTGGAAATGTTTTCCAAACGAGAATCAGAAATGTTTTCTGATAAAAGAAAATAAGAATCTAGAATATAGGGAAACAGGAGATAAGTAAATAAATGAACTAAAGAGATTTATGTTAAATGATGTTTGTTCGATAAAATTTCCATTTGGAAATAATATCGTTGTTTGCACACTTGTTTTTCTTTGATGGTTAAATCACAGACTATCGAAGTTTTGACCATTTTAACGTTGTTAATATGGAGAGACCGGTTGGATTATTATCCATAGAACCACTCTGTATTGGCATAAGCGTCGCGAATCATATATGCCAAAGATAATTGAAGACGGAGTAAAATGCAAGGGCTATACTGTTTACAGAATAGTGCCTTCGGTTTGTCCAGTCCCAGGACAACTTGTATGGACGAAGGTCTGACAGAGTATATCCAATGGATCGCGTAAGTTGATCTGTTCAAACGTATTCACGTTTGGTGGCGGAGGAATTCGTTTCTCTTAGCTGTACACCCGTGTTATTTTTGGATAAGTCAATTTGTGATTTGGCGGGTATGACGATGTGACATTTCTAAGTGAATGAAGATGGATGTCTGACATAGTATTTCCAGACGGTCACGTACATTGATTTCTTCAACTATACCAAGAGTGGAAGCGGAGAAGGAAACTTCTTTTAGCTGACACGTAATGTATGGTTGTAGACGTCAATTAGTGATTCTGATGGATCTGACAATGTGGCATTCGAAGTGAATCTGATGTAATGATAAAGCGTAGCTTCTAGCCTCATCAACCGGTTAATGACAGAAATCGGGCAGGCAGCATGGCTAAGTCGGTCGCACCGAAGTAGGGTGTATAATCACCTATCTAGTGAATATTCATTTGTTTCTTAAATCTATCAATGCTGTCCCATATATATACGGGAACGGTTGCTGATCCCAACCGTTGGTGATGTACATTCGATACACTCAAGCGAAATGAGTGGTAGGTCATGTGTGGCTGAGTTGCAAGATGTTCTTGTTGAACTCCAGTGTATCGTTCCTAGAGTACACTGATCGGAAGGTGGTTCCATACCTTGTCATAGTTGGAAATCCAATCATCCAATACGTGCTTGCGATTTTGATTGTATACTATATATGTAGTAACGTGAGATGCAAGCGTTTCTGCTAGATTGATATTTATTTGTACTTAGACATTATTATAATATCAGAATGATATTGCTTTGAAAAGTTATTTGGATTCTCATAAGGGAAAAACCCGTTCCGTATTCACGGCGTGGTCTTATGAGATATCATATACCTATTTAAATGATTTGAGTTTATTCACACCAGTCACATGACTGACCCGGAGTTTATTTTGTTTTCCCTAAACTCTTGGGTGCCTAAATTTGTACGGGCAGTCAAGTAGTCAGGATTTATAGGTATACTTGAAGAGATGGAGCAGGAGGCTTCTAGATCATATAGCTATATTTATTTCCGCTGTGTTGTAAGTGCTGTACTCTGATAAGTGCTATTGTATACATAACTGTTATATTTCAAAGTTATGTTATCTATTATATGTTATTCGTTCCGCTGTGAGGTTCGTGTTACTCTGATGTTGTGTTCTTCTTCTTCTTCTATTCTAAGTTTCTATCTTATCTATTCTCACCTTCTAATTTCTTTCATTAATTACCGGATTTTTCGATGTTTTGGTTATCGACGTCGAGCTTACGTCGATAACCAAAGTCGCTCAAAATTCGGGTTACTACATTTGGTATCAGAGCTTAAGTTAAGAATTTCTTGGCTCTGTGGCGTGACTCTGTAGAGATAGGGTTAGTAATACCCTAGATTGAGTTTGAGTGTATATATACGAGTGCGTATTTGTATTTGATATAAAAATGGTTTTATATTGTGGAGATTCGTCGGTTGAGTTGTTTATGAGTTCTGGTCGATCAGTCTGATCCACTGTATCGGTAGGAGTAAATAAACACTTGAATACGATGGACCGACACAGTATAGATATGTGATATATTATCATATATAGGTTGTGTTGGTAGTAACTATAATCAGATAAGATTATAAAAATTGAAATGGTTATATATAACCAATCAGAATCATATAAGTAAAGTATATGAAATTAAGATGAATTAAATATGAATTTAAATCAGATTTGGAATTAAAATAAGGAAATTTTAAGTTCCTGGGAGATTTTGAAATGGTTTCAAAATGGATGTATATAGTAATGGTTTTGGAAATGATATAGTATTGAAATCACTTGGGTCGCTGGAAGATAATTCCGACGATGACTGCGCAGTATCATCGGTGTGATTTTCGAGTTCTAAGTGGTGGATTACTACAAAAGATTTTGATTTGGATTGTTTTGAGAAAACAAGCTGTTTGGAGATTCAAAGATTTTGAATTGACATTATGATTTCAAATTTGATTTGAAATTTACCCAGGGATTTAAGTTCTGGAATTAAAATTTAATGTATGAAGTTAAATAGACTGAGATGACAAATGTGAATAAGTGAATTAGAATTAAACTTGAACTAAGTTAAATAAAATTGAATTGGATTAAAGATAATCTAGAATGGAACCAAATTGATAAGTCAATAATTTGGAATTTGATATTGGGGTTCGAATGAAATTCGATTTGGATTTGATGATATGAACTGATTGGAATTCAATTGAGATAACACTGGTATATGCTGAGTTGATAGCATATGGAAGTGATAGAGTTGATATGCCCGACAAAAAGGTACATGTTTATATTATATATGGATATGAGATTTATGAGCCGAATTGGCAAGCCGCTTGGCTGTTTGATTTTCTTTTGGGATAAAGAAGGCCCAGAGAGGCGAGTTGGAGTTTGAGATATTGACCAGTACAAAGGAAGTGCTGGCAAAATTTTTTCGGAAAGCTAAGGCGTTAGAAAATTTTCAGGATTTTTAAAAATTTAGTTAGTCAGAATAAATTAGTATTTCAGTCGATATTAATTGGTTCAGTTGAAACCGGAGATAAGAGGTAAGCAGAAAAAAATTTACCCAGTAGATAGGGTCGTCCCTTAGCTTAGCAATTTCGAGGACGAAATTTTATTAAGGGGGGAAGATTGTAGTGACCCGTATTTTAGCAAGATAATAATTTATTAATTTAATTATATAAATAGTGATTTAGAGAATTAAATGGCCATTAATTTCATAATAGTGAATATTTAATTAAAATAATAAATTAAATAATATATTCAATCCAGAAATAATCAAAAATATTGGACATCACAATATTCTGTGAACGGGGTCATCCCTTGGATTTAATTCAGCTTAGAGTTGAATTATATTGACGAATATATTCAATCGACGTCAGTTTGAACGTATAATTATATTATAATTAAAATCGAGCTTGAAATGGCGCTGTAGTTCGCGATTTGGCGATTTGAACTTCAACTGAATGTACATGATTCGTTTTAAGCCGGATTTCTGTGAAACAAGAAACGTGTGGAGCTGGTGGAGTATATCTTCCTAGTGGAAGAGAAAAATCGGGATTTCGTCGTGAAGATTTTGAGATATGTCCAAATCAAATTTCAGAAAAAGTCGCTGTGGAATTTCCTTTATAATTCGTAACGCTTTATATACGTTATAAAAGGATTTTCGATATAAATTGAATATCGATAAATCTGAAAATCTGAAATATCAAGCTGTAAATTCTGATATGATATTCTGAAGCTGTATAATATCATATGTGAAGATATACGAGAATATTAATTTATTAATATTTAATTTAATTATATTTAAATATATTTATATATTTAAATGGTTTATTCAGCGCTTTAAAAATAACCAGTTTTGCAAACGACCTCAGAATTCAGCGAAACGAATTTGGTTAGATCCGCAATATCAAATTATTGTTAGATTTCCAGTTTTGTGATTTTTAGAGTCAGTGTGTGGCCGTACGGATTTTTAGAGTGAGAATCAGTCTGTATTTTGACAGTTAAAAATACGCTGTGTGAGCAAACGAAGTCGGAATTCGACGAAACCAGTTTCGTTGGGACCGTAATGTCGAACTCTAGCTAACTGTCCAATTTCATGATTTTTGAATACTATGTGTGATCACACAGATTTTTAGAAGGGGAAAACGAATATAAAAGGACAAAATAAAATATTAAAATATTAATAAAAAAATATCTAGATATTTGTTAGGGCTATAAATACACCACTATACACCCTAAACCTAATTCCATCTTCACGAAGTCAACAGACAGCGCCTCCACCATTTTTCCACCGTGAGAAAGAAAAAAAAACATGAAAATCAATCTTCAAAAATACAGATAAATCCAAATGAATTCTCTAAATTCCTCAAACCAATTCCTATGAACTCGTAGGTTCATACTCTTCACACTGATATGCATTAGCAAGGGCTCGGTTCGTTTTTGGTTCGGTGGTTGTGTGTCAGCGTCGTCTAGGGCTGACTGTCACAGGAAATAGAAGCCACGAGGAGGAAAACGGGGCGGTGCTGGTTGCTCATGGGGTCGAGGCGCTCGTATAGAGGGACTCTGGTGGATTCCGGTTCCAATCGACGTCGAACTGGGTGCGTAGTCTCCTGACATCGCAGCGATAGGGAGGAGTTCGGTTTGGGTAAATTTGGTATGGTTGGAAAGCAAATCGAACGAGATGAATTGTGGTGGTGGTTGCAGGTCGGAGCAGTGGTCATGGAGGCGGGGAGGCGCGGTCAACGCGAGGTCAACGGGTGTAAAAAGGGGATCGATTTTTCGCTGGTTTTAGTTTGGGAGAGAAAGGAAATGAAGGGGTCGGGTTTTTAAGTATGGAGGGACGGGCTTTGTTTTTCCAGTAAGGAAATGGGCCAAATTTGAAATGTTGAGCCCAAATGTAAAGAAAGAAGTATGAAGCTATGATTGATACTTGGGTTGGTTGCTTTCAAATGGAGGAATTTAGCTTGCGGTCACAGGAAATGATTTCGGAGAAGAAGCCTACTGTTGAATCACGGGTCAAAGGAAAATGGGTATTGGGCCCATTCAAAATGGGGTGAGGCCCAATTAAGTGTTGTTTAAATTTAGTTAATTTTATTTAAAAGTGTATAACCTTCGAATGTCAATAACTTATTCATATGGAATCAGAATCATGAACCGTAAGTTGCGTTGGGACCGTATGGACGACGACTACAACATGGAGCTGACTGGAAGTCCATCGGAGCTCGTTTGAATTTATGGCGAAATAAATGGTTTGATTCAGATCAAATAACGGTTTATCGTTCTTTAACGATGAACTGCAAATGTGAGTAAATCTCACTAACTCTAAACAGTTTATATTTTCATGCTGTATTTTTAGAACTGTTAAATATTGACTGATTGACTGTGTGTTGACTGTTTGATTGAACTGCTAGTCAGTTAGTTGAATTTCTATATTGATTCTGTTTAACAGAATATATCATATAGAACTGAAAGTGATGTTGATTTTATTGTATAACATCTGTGGATGCAGGGAAACAGGTTGGAGGAATCCGACTGGATTCCTCAACAGTTATTTTATTATTTTTCATATATTTTGATATATGATGTGAATTATAACCGGTTGTTGATTGTGTGTGTATGGACGATATTGAACATCGTGATTGGATATGATTGAACACCGTGACATACCGGAATATTGAAAAGAGGATTTTATAAAAGAGAATATTTATAAATAGAATATTTATAAATAGAAATATTTATAAATGGAATATTTATAAATAGAAAATACGTTTAAGTGGAATCATAAATCAAGGGAAATCTTTATAAAGGGAATATTTATAAAGTGAATTATTTATTTAGAATAAATAGATAAGATACTATAAAATGGATTATTTATTTGTTAAATAAATAAAATATTAAATAGGGATTGTTTACTTAGAAATAAATAGGGGATATTCAAAAAGGAAATAACTGCAAATCATTTTCTTTTTGAATGGAAAGGCCTGTGTGGCGAGTTTGGGGATTTTCCCGATGCTCCCGGTACAAAGGAGGTTATGGCGAATTTTCTCGGGAATTTAAGGAGTTAGAATATTTCAAGAATAAATTTGAAAAGGAAATATTTGTAAACCATTTACAAATAGAATTGGAAAGGGAACATTATAAAAAGGAAATCATTTTTTTAAAGTGTAGAACCGTTATTTAAAAGTAAATCTTTTCAAATGAATAAAACGTTGTTAAAAAGGAAATCTTTATAAAGTGAATAGAGTAAATCGAATATAGACATTCGAAAGGAGTTAATCGAATATGGTATTCAAAGTTAGTTAATCGAATATGGTATTCGAAAGTTAGTTAATCGAATATGTTATTCGAAAGGGGTTAGTCAAGTCGAGTTAGTCAAATAGAGTTAACCAGTTAGAGTTTATCAGTTAGAGTTAACCGGTTGGAGTTAATTAGTTAGAGTTAATCGATTAGAGTTAAAACGAACTAGAGTTAATCAAATATAGTTATTTGAGACAGAGTTAGTCAAACATAGTATTCAGGGTAAGTTGCCATCTTGTACGACTGCTAGCGTAATTCGCCAGGGCTGTAAATAGCCTACGGCGGTCGGATGTTTCCTGAGGGAGTCAGGCGTAACCATTGTGATCGCTGCGATCTAGAGTCAAGCGAATGGAGTTTAATCGAATATTAGTTATTCGATAGGAGTTAATCGAGTTGAGAAATAAGTTAAGTTAAATAAGTTGAGTTGATCGGGTGGTTCGACCAAGTTAGTCGAGCCTAGTTAATCGAATCGAATTGGTCGAACCAAGTAAGTCGAGTTAAGTTAGTCAAGTTAGTCGAGCCTAATTAATCGAATCAAATTGGTCGAACCAAGTAAGTCGAGTTAAGTTAGTCAAGTTAGTCGAGCCTAATTAATCGAATCGAATTGGTCGAACCAAGTAAGTCGAGTCAAGTTAAGTTAGTCGAGTTAAGATCGTCGAGTTAAATAAATCGATGTTAGTTTCATCGAAAGGAGTTATCGATGTTAGTTTAATCGAAAGGAGTTATCGATGTTAGTTTCATCAAAAGGGAGTTATCGATGTTAGTTTCATCGAAGGGAGTTGTCGATTATAGTTTAATCGAAGTGAGATTTTCAAATATGAGATATTTGAAAAGGAAGAGTTGTCGAATATTAGTTATTCGAAGAGAGATTATCGAATATCGTTTATTCGAGAAGAAGTTAATCGAATATAGGTTATTCGAAGAAGAGTTAATCAAATAGAGATTTCTCGAAGAGAGTTAATTGGCAAATTCGATTATATCGAATTCGGGAAAGTACTTATACTTTTCCAGTGTTTAAATAGAGATTTATTTATTTATAAATAAATAAGTGTTAGGTTAATTATTCACTAATAAGAATAGAAGTTATAATTAAAGTTAGATAATTCGAAAGTAGGGATTATAGCGTTATCGTTATAACCAATGTTTTAAATATAGAAGTAAATTAGTAAAATTGAATCCGAGAAAGGCGTAAAGAAGATGTTAAAGATTAAAAGATAAACTTTGACCATTTCGAAGTTATAACGTTGTTCAGTTAAGGTCTGAGAGGTAATTATACCCCAACTTGAGTGACTTCCTTCTTAACTAAGAAATGGTAAGGTTTAATCGTAAAGGAGTTTTGGAAATGTTTTCCAAACAAGAATCAGAAATGTTTTCTGATAAAAGAAAATAAGAATCTAGAATATAGGGAAACAGGAGATAAGTAAATAAATGAACTAAAGAGATTTATGTTAAATGATGTTTGTTCGATAAAATTTCCATTTGGAAATAATATCGTTGTTTGCACACTTGTTTTTCTTTGATGGTTAAATCACAGACTATCGAAGTTTTGACCATTTTAACGTTGTTAATATGGAGAGACCGGTTGGATTATTATCCATAGAACCACTCTGTATTGGCATAAGCGTCGCGAATCATATATGCCAAAGATAATTGAAGACGGAGTAAAATGCAAGGGCTATACTGTTTACAGAATAGTGCCTTCGGTTTGTCCAGTCCCAGGACAACTTGTATGGACGAAGGTCTGACAGAGTATATCCAATGGATCGCGTAAGTTGATCTGTTCAAACGTATTCACGTTTGGTGGCGGAGGAATTCGTTTCTCTTAGCTGTACACCCGTGTTATTTTTGGATAAGTCAATTTGTGATTTGGCGGGTATGACGATGTGACATTTCTAAGTGAATGAAGATGGATGTCTGACATAGTATTTCCAGACGGTCACGTACATTGATTTCTTCAACTATACCAAGAGTGGAAGCGGAGAAGGAAACTTCTTTTAGCTAACACGTAATGTATGGTTGTAGACGTCAATTAGTGATTCTGATGGATCTGACAATGTGGCATTTAAAGTGAATCTGATGTAATGATAAAGCGTAGCTTCTAGCCTCATCAACCGGTTAATGACAGAAATCGGGCAGGCAACATGGCTAAGTCGGTCGCACCGAAGTAGGGTGTATAATCACCTATCTAGTGAATATTCATTTGTTTCTTAAATCTATCAATGCTGTCCCATATATATACGGGAACGGTTGCTGATCCCAACCGTTGGTGATGTACATTCGATACACTCAAGCGAAATGAGTGGTCGGTCATGTGTGGCTGAGTTGCAAGATGTTCTTGTTGAACTCCAGTGTATCATTCCTAGAGTACACTGATCGGAAGGTGGTTCCATACCTTGTCATAGTTGGAAATCCAATCATCCAATACGTGCTTGCGATTTTGATTGTATACTATATATGTAGTAACGTGAGATGCAAGCGTTTCTGCTAGATTGATATTTATTTGTACTTAGACATTATTATAATATCAGAATGATATTGCTTTGAAAAGTTATTTGGATTCTCATAAGGGAAAAACCCGTTCCGTATTCACGGCGTGGTCTTATGAGATATCATATACCTGTTTAAATGATTTGAGTTTATTCACACCAGTCACATGACTGACCCGGAGTTTATTTTGTTTTCCCTAAACTCTTGGGTGCCTAAATTTGTACGGGCAGTCAAGTAGTCAGGATTTATAGGTATACTTGAAGAGCTGGAGCAGGAGGCTTCTGGATCATATAGCTATAGTTATTTCCGCTGTGTTGTAAGTGCTGTATTCTGATAAGTGCTATTGTATACATAACTGTTATATTTCAAAGTTATGTTATCTATTATATGTTATTCGTTCCGCTGTGAGGTTCGTGTTACTCTGATGTTGTGTTCTTCTTCTTCTTCTTCTATTCTAAGTTTCTATCTTATCTATTCTCACCTTCTAATTTCTTTCATTAATTACCGGATTTTTCGATGTTTTGGTTATCGACGTCGAGCTTACGTCGATAACCAAAGTCGCTCAAAATCCGGGTTACTACATGACTATTTCACCTGATCAGTTAGAGGACTTCGAAGTGGAACCTGAGGCGGTTGGGAACCGCAAGCCGATTCGTATTGTCGAGCACGATACGAAACGACTTCGAAGGAAGGCGGTGAAGCTAGTCATGGTTCAGTGGGGCGAGAATGAGAATGACTGTACTTGGGAGACAGAGGAGAGCATTAGGAAGACGTATCCAGAACTCTTTGCCTTGTAAGATTTACTTTGCAATTTAGTTATTCCGCATGCTAGTATAGGCTTGTTTTGCATGTTTGATTGTTGTTTTATGGTTGATAGGCATGCAGGACCCTTTATGTGTTTTAGTTAGGGAATTTCGGGGGCGAAATTTCTTAAGGAGGGGAGAATGTAACGACCCGCATTCTACGCATCAGAGGATCATAGAATATTTATTTCTTTCTCATATGAAGTCGTATGGTCATATGGCTTTAGGAGACGACCAATGGGGTCATTTCCCATATTCATGATTTTTGCCGGTTTTTAAATGACCGTTTTGCCCCTATCTGATCTTGTTTCGGCCATAACTTTTGATTGGAAAGGAATTTTTACCTGAAACCACTTCCATTAGATTCGTTCGATGGTTTACCTTTCCGTAGAGTGGTCATAATAGCCAAACGGACTTACCATTTGGGAGATATGGCTGAAATAAGGTTTGGAAGGTGAAAAACTGCTTAACTGGGCCAAATAGGGTGATTAGTGAATGGGCCCATAACCCATTTCGGGATTAGGGTTATGAGGAGGCTGAAAAAAGTTAGGGTTTCATTCCATTTCAGTTTTCTAGCCTCCACTTACCTCTTAGAAATCCTAAAAATGGCTCCAACCTTTAAATTACCTCCAAACCATTTTCTAATTAAGGATTAAGCTTAGCAACATCAAATCAAGGGGGATCTTCACCAAATCAAGATTAGAGCTGTTGTTTGGCATTGATATTCACGCCATATCAGAGATTTATTTCAGATCCAAGGTTTATTTGTGGCTAAGGTGAGTGATTTGCAGTCCCTCACTAATTATGGTTAATTAAGGGTAATTAGTGTTAATTAGCGAATTTATGCATGATAAAAATCTGGAAAAATATTTACAAATTCTTGAATGATGTTTTAGACCTCTGTCAGAAATTTGAGTTAATTTGATTAAGTTTTACTAATCATGTCACTAGTTTTGCTTAAACATGCTTAAGGGAAAATATGGGGTTTTAGCTATGTTTAATCCATTTTAACCTATCATATTTATGTTTTGGTGTTTGAGGTCACTTCTACTTGTTGCTATGACTGTATGGTATGCTTTGTGATTGATTATAACAGTTAGAATGGTTGAAAACGTCATCGAATGGTGTAAAACACTCGCTGGAAAAGTTGCAGGAAAATGGTGCAGGCTTTCAGATCGGATGGGGGAATGGGCTTGGATCGGATAGTGGACTGGGCAAGGGATCACCGAACCGAACCGAGGCTTGGCACAAGGGAAAGTATGGCAAAAAGGAAGGCCACAATGGTTGAACTGGGACCGGATCGAGCTAAAGAAGGGGGAATCAGATCGACTGAAGGTAAGAGAAGGGGATCAGAACGGAAGAGGAAGGGGAAGTGGATCAGATCGGAGACCAGGAACCCGACCCGAACCGATGGAGCAAGGGTACACCGACCCGACCCGCTAGAGAGAACCCGAACCAAACCAATGTACTACGAAGGGACTTGGGGGCCACGACCCGACCCAGAGCACTTGGAAGGAGGCCGATCCGAACCGACAGAGAAGAAGGACTGGGGATCCGAACCGATCCAGTGATGACCAATAACCCAAGATGCAATGGTAGTCCAAATGGAAGTTAGAGCACAGGATCCGGTTGGGAACCAATGAGTTCACTTCATGGTTGGGCTTTGCTGCGGGACGTGTGCTAAGGAGTTGTCGACGTTCATAAATTCGATTCACCACCGAAAAGGAATGACGGGCTACGTATCAGTGCAGTAGAGTCATCATGACTCGAGGGGCAAAGTAATCGTAGTAAGACTATGAGCCAGTGCAGTGGAGCCGTTGTGACTCCATGGGGAAGAGTGGATATAGTAAAGGATTAGTAAGGCTATGAGCCAGTGCAGTGGGGTTTGTACAACTCCATGGGGGCAAAGTGGACATAGCGAAGGATTAGTGGCTATGGATCAGTGCAGTGAAGCCGTTGTGACTTCATGGGGCAGAGCGATCATAGCAAAGTACTGGGTGATCGAAGTGGTGAATATCGTATGCTTTACGCACTGAGTGAGAGATGTGAGGATGGTTGCTATGCTTGATTGTTTGTGAGACGACCCAAAATCCCGTTCTCACGGAAACAGGGTTATCTTTGGAATATAACACAGAAACCGATAATAGCAGAACAGAATTAAATAAATACACCAGATAATGAACAACAAAATATACTGGATAAAAGTAATCATCAGAGTTACACAGTGTACAGGATCTTACTTAGTACAAATACAGTTCAGCTATACATAAATGTCTACAACGGAAATAAACAAAATATGTACAATAGGAGCTGAACAGCATAAAAAGAAATAAATGATAGAATCCATCTTCAGCTCCAGCTATCCAAAAAAAGAACCAGCTAAACCTGAATACAAGGCTGCCCGTGTAGAAAAAGGGGCACCCGAGTTTGAAAGTGAAACAAACTACGAGTCAGTCATGGGACTGGTATGAGAAATCCATTCAACACATATATAATATGGCTAATCACAGGACCACGCCACTTTCGTGGAACGGGTTTACTCCATTGGATTGCCAGTGCTTTTAAAACAAATCTTTCTTTTAAACTTCGCTATTGTTTTTATAAAAATGAAGCCATTATAAGACTCAGTTCCCATCACACAATGCAACGCAAACCAGAGGATAGAGTTTTACCTTATAATGGCCAAAATATGATTGATACGAATAAAACAAAAGCATTTGGTATTATGACTAGTGTTTACATGTTTCAAAAACAATTTCAATCATAACTATCAATCATAGACGGCATGGGTACCATATATCATGTCGCCATATATATATACAATCAAAACCGCACGATGTCGTATTTGGAAATTGGATTTCCGTCATGAACCAAGGCAAAAGATAGTCCTTACCGAATTCGAGACTGCCTAGCCCGAGTCTCAGGATCAGAACGCATCGACCCTTGGAGCGACAGGGCCGGTCCACACGGAGTGGATTAAAAATGCCTGAGCACTACGTTTCGCCGCCCTTTGGGGCGTAAGCGAGCCAACAAGTGACTCCATCCGACCCGGATCGTCCGATCTAACCGAGGCGCCTCGCAACAGCAATAACCACATAAGTCAAACTCGTCAGGGCGTGTAAAACCACCGACGCCACTTTTAGCTAGGAGGAAACGTAGGCCCTCCCTGAGGTCCTTCTCCCGTTTTAGGCTCATACCGGGGTGTGAGGCTTGCGAATTCACGTTATACACAAAGCTACGCCACACAGGCGGTGCTTTGATCATCACCACAAGACTTTGCTTTTCAACAGAAGCCCTGATCACTGCATCTTAGCATGCCACACAGAATAAATCATATGTCAGACACACAGTCCATTTACAAGTCCGTTCTGGGTCTGAACGAAACCGGAGGCACTAAATACCTCGCAAACCCATCGATCACCACGTACGTCTTGACGATCACCACTCATTATCCATATTTCGGGATGCCTCCCAATCAGGACCTCGGTTACCATCCAAACGAGGTGAAGATCTCCGGTCTTCGACCATCGTCTTCATCTTCGACTTTCAATCGTCGATCACTTATTTGAAATGAGAATTAACTCGGCCTTTTCAAATAATTCACGTATATTTAGAATTTCAAATCAATTTATTTTAATGGTTAAATTATTTGACAACATCAATTTTGTTCTTTAATGTGATTTTCACACCAAACACATTCAACCATCAAAAGCCACATAAATCGTGCAAATTCAGTTTATTTCCATTCCATATCTCTTATGATATTTTATAACTATTTATCGCTATTTTTATTTATTTTAAAATAGCCAATTTATTCAAAACGACGCTTCGGGCCATAAAGCGGCCGTGGCGCTGTTTTTATTCAGATTTGATTTACACATATCTGAAAATATAACCGTTGGATCTTCGCAAAATTTACATCATTAGAAAGGTCTTTTTAAAACGAATCCAACGGTTCCATTTTCGGGAAAATCCGACGGTCGGATCTCCCGGTACAATCGTTTGAAGTTTCGATTTCAAAATACGAACTGCAGCGTCGTTATTCGATTAAATATATAATTATATTTATATATATATATAAATATAATCGCTTCTGGCGCTGTTTTTCATCAGATTTGATTTAAACATTCCAGACAATCCAACCGTTGGATTTTTACAAGGTTGGTGCCGTTGGAAAGATATTTCCAAGGCGAACCCGACGGTTGAGGTTTTGGGAAAATCCAAGGGTCGGATTTCCCGCACTAGTCGTTTGAAATCACGGTTTCAAAATACGAACTGCACGGTCTCGTTTCGTTTTAATTTTATTTATATTTATATATTTATATAAATATAGTTCATTCAATGATTTCAATATCGTTTTCACTTCAAAAATTTCGCTAACGCCTTAAAATTTTGGAAAATTTCGCCATAACCTCCCTTGCACCGGAAGCATCGGGAAATCGCAAATAGCTTTCCCGGTCCTTCTAATCTCAAAAAGAAAAAGAAAAAGCCAAGCGGCTAGCCAACAGGCTCATAAAATCATCACCCAAACAAAACAGTAAATGTGTACCTATTTGTCGGGCACAAAATTTTATTCCTCTTCTCTAGCCCCTTTGCTATAACCTGTTCAATGAATATGTACGTACATATATACACAGTTCTTATCATTTATCATTTTCTATTCGACTTCATATTTGATTTCTATTTGGTTTAAAAAACACCATTCATTCTAATGTTACATAAATAGGTGCAAATCATTTCATTAGCTAATTAATGAATATTTCAACTCATATATGTTTATTTTGAACAAGTGGCTATTTTTAACACTTCACATTTCAACGATTTATGCATACAATAAAAATGTGATTTTTATTGTAAAACAATTCATTTCAAAACACTATTTTTCTATATAGTTCATATAGGTGACAAAAATAGGATTTTATATATATAGATAAAAGGTGATTTTTATTATCAAACGATTTATTTCAAAATATGAATACCATTCAACACATGAATTTCTAATCAACGAATGAATATCAATTCAACACATGAATGTTTTCTATAGTTTCTATATATAGATAAAAATGTGATTTTTATTATCAAACAATTTATTTCAAAATATGAATACCATTCAACACATGAATTTCTAATCAACGAATGAATATCAATTCAACACATGAATGTTTTCTATAGTTTCTATATATAGATAAAAATGTGATTTTTACATTTTAAAACGCGAATACCATTCAACACATGAATTTCTAATCAACGAATGAATATCAATTCAACACATGAAGGTTTTCTATTCAATGAATAAATATAGTTTAAGCATATGAAAATAATTCAAACACACGAATATTATTCAAAATTTCGACAGCATAACGGCAGGGTAGTTAAAACCGGGACCGTCCCTAGTACGGCTCCTCACTCTACCTTAAAACCTCGCTGTTTTTGACAATGGGGATCATGCATCTAGTTCGCACGCAGGCGGCATGTATATATTTATTTCATTTCCACAAAACTAATCCTATGTGGTTTCAACCAAATATTTCTCAACCACAAACGGGTATTTTTCAACCAATATCAATCACAAACAATCCCAAACAACCATTCGCTATCAATCAATTTTCACAACAATTTCAACCAATAAATATCGTCCATGGTTTGTGGACGAGGGGCGTAGATATATATATATATATATATATTATATAGCAATTCACTTTTATTTCAACACATATATATATATATATATATATATTTTAAAAGAAATTGAAGAGTGAGAAATTCTCACCAATAGCTATCCAATATTACGACTCTTCCTTTAGAAATCTTCGCCAATCTCGCCTTTTGTCGCTTCGTTGCCCGTATTCTCTACATATGTAAAAATCGAATTGTTACTATGTTATTCAATATAAAAAAGAATCGAATTTGACTTCGCTATTCAATATATAAAGATCATATTTTAAAAATATAGATTATATTTTTAATATTCCTATGATGTAAAAATTATATTTTTATTGCTTTAAAAATATAAAAATCATATCTTACTTCTTCTACTTAATAAAAATTCCGTCTTTTCTATTTTAAAAATATGATCTTTTCTATTCTAAAAATATGATCTTTCTATCCCAGTTCAAATCTTTTCTTTTTAAAGTTTGAATCTTTTTCTTTTTAAAATTCAAATCTTTTTTCTTTTTAAAATTCAAACCTTTTCCTTTTTAAAATTCAAACCTTTTTCTTTTTAAAGTTCTAATCTTTTTTCTTTTTAAAGTTTAAATTAAAAATCAGTTTTTAAATCTGTTAAAAATCAGTTTTTAACTTCTTTTAAAAATCAGTTTTATAACCTGTTTAAAATCAGTTTTTAAACCTCTTAAAAATCAGTTTTACAACCTGTTTAAAATCAGTTTTTAACTTTTAAAAAAAAATCAGTTTTTATAACCTGTTTAAAATCAGTTTTTAAACCTCTTAAAAATCAGTTTTACAACCTGTTTAAAATCAGTTTTATAACCTGTTTAAAATCAGTTTTTAAACCTCTTAAAAATCAGTTTTACAACCTGTTTAAAATCAGTTTTTAACTTTTAAAAAAAAATCAGTTTTTATAACCTGTTTAAAATCAGTTTTTAACTTTTTAAAAAAAATCAGTTTTCCTTTTTCAAAAATCAGAATTTTCCTTTTAAAAAAAAATCAGAATTTAAAATGAAAATAAAATAACAATAACTTACCTTATCAGCGAAGAAGGGGGGAGGCGTCGTCAGAGTCGGCGGCAGGAGGTCGTCAGGGCGGAGCTTCGGTGGAGGCGTCGCGATGCTTCAGGGGGGGGGGGGGGGGCGATGTCTTCGTCGCGCTCGTGCGATCTGGGGGGGGGGGGGGAGTCTTCGGGAGTTGCGCCACTGGGAGGAGGAGGGAGGCTGGACGGAGGGGGGCGGTGGGAGGTCGTCAGACTGGGGGGCTCTCGAATCGGCGTCGCGATGGCTTCGAGGGAAGGATTGGCGAAGCGGAGGGTTCGTCGGCGATGGAGGGAGGAGCAGGCGAAGCGGAGGGATCTCGAACGGTCGTGGGTGGTCTTCGATGGTGGTGGCGTCGCCGATCGATTAGGTTTTTTTTTTCTATTTTTCTTTCTTTCGTTTGAAATTGAAATGAACGGGGGGGGGGGGGGGGGGGCAGAGCGAAGGATAAGGGAGGGGATTTAATTTTTTTTTTATTATTTAATTATTTAATTTTGCAAAAAGGTTGACTTTTACATACGACCTCGAAACGAGGCCCACCGCCTGTCGTCCATAGCGTTTTACCCCCATTTCGAACACAATGGAACATGTTTCACAAACCAATTCGATTGTTACGATCACTTTTCATTCAAATTAAAATTTAAATCCTTATATTGAATTTTAAACGTACATTTCAAATTACCGGGGTCACATACTAACTAGAAAAATTCCAGAAAAATATTTTCTAGCTTCGTATTGACGATACGGTCCTAACAAAACTAGTTTCGTCGAATTCTGAGACAGTTTGAAAAATGGTCAATTTCCAGTCGATTAAAATCAACGGAAACTGGTCAAACGCGTTTTCCTTTGCCACGCTCACATATTGATTCGAAAAATTATGAAATTTGAAACCTAGCAATAACTTCACATCCCGGACCCAACAAAAGTGGTTTCGTCGAAATCCGAGGTCGTTTGCAAAATGTCCATTTTTAAGGGCCTGAATTCCATAGCGACTATTCAGAATTTTCAACTGGACATATCTTTTGATTCCCGCTATCAAATTTCGATTGGTCAAATTCGTTAGAAATATATTACCAATTAGATCCTAATGTTTTTGGTTTCCCTAAAATCCGGATTGTTCTGCACCCGGTACAGTCCGACAAAGTTTGAATTCAATTTTTGAAACTGCCACGCCATTTCAGGCCTTGTTTATAATTATAATTAATTATATTCGTTTTCAATTGTCGATTCAAACTCAGTTTTCATCGCCATTATTTAAAATATTTATTTTAAATATTTAAAATCCATTATTTTATCCAATTTAAAAATTTTAAATTGGTTCAGATTTTCTGGGTCGTTACAATCTCCCCCACTTAAAACTTTTCGTCCCCGAAAAGGAACAAAGTCGAAAGTGGTTTGATAAATCTACAATCCCACCATACAACAACCAATTTGTTTCTAACCTTTCTAAAATATTCTGATCAAATCCTATATTCCTTTAAAAATCATTCAGAGTATAGAATAAATAGTGCAACTCCATAGGAAGAAAATTGCAATAGAATAGAGAATTAAATGGTAATGCAAAGTAGGGTAAATGTACCTTGCACCAGAGTCAATCAGAGATATCTACTCGGCATCTAGGATAAGCTTTCTGAATGCTCTCCTCAGTTTCCCAAGTACAATCTCATGGATCTCCACTCCATTGCACTTTGACTAAGTGAACCTTCTTGTTCCTCAGCTCTTTGGTTTCTTTGCCGATAATCTTTAGCGGCTCTCGCCTTACAACTAATTCTGGAGTAATTTCAATATCCTGCTGAGCTGCTTCTTCCACGATCAAGTCTGGATCATGAACGTGCTTTCGAAGTTGAGATATATGAAATACATCATGAACTCCAGGCAACCAATCAGGAAGTTTGACCCTATAAGCGAGAGTTCCAATCCGTTCCATAATAGGAAACAGACCAATGAATTTGGGCGCCAACTTTCCAGTTTTACCGAACCGGATAACTCCTTTCATCGGCGATACTTTCAAATATACATAGTCGCCAACTTCAAAGGATATATCTCTTCTTCTTCTATCGGCATAGCTCTTTTGTCGGCTTTGAGCGGCGAGTAATCGCTTCTTAATAAAATCGACTTTGTCGGCAGCTTCTCGAATCATATCGGGACCCAACACAAGTCTATTTCCAGGCTCGACCCAACAAGCAGGAGATCGGCATGGTCTACCATACAATGCTTCGAATGGCGACATTGTCAGACTCGCCTGGTAGCTGTTGTTATAAGAGAATTCAGCCAAATGCAGATGGTCTTCCCATGATCCACCGAAATCTAGAACACAAGCCCGCAATAGATCTTCTAAAATGCGATTCACCCTCTCAGTCTGACCGTCTGTCTGAGGATGATAAGCGGTGCCCAAGTTTAACTTCGTTCCCAGCTCGACTTGAAATGCTTCCCAGAATTTGCTAGTGAATATTGTATCTCTATCACTTACTATACTGTGCGGCACTCCATGCAGTCTAACTATTTCCCTGAAGTATATCTGTGCCAGACTCTGAGCGGTTCTATTTGATCTGACAGGTATGAAATGGGCGGTCTTCGTGAAGCGATCTCCGATCACCCAAATACTGTCATTTCCTTTTCTTGTTCTGGGCAAACCATCAATGAAATCCATAGAAATATGTTCCCACTTCCAGCCAGGAACTTCTAGCGGTTGTAATAATCCAGCCAATTTCTGTTGGTCGCTCTTGACTAGCTGGCAAGTAGGGCATCGGCTGACATATAAATAAATGTCCCTTTTCATCGACCTCCACCAGAAAGTGCGTTTGATGTCATTATACATTTTGCTTACTCCCGGATTGATACTGAGTTTTGACTTGTGGCATTCATCCAGAACTTCTTTTCGAAGCTCAGGAATGTTAGGGACACAGATTCGACCTTTGAGCCTTAAAATCCCATCATTGTCTACTTGAAAACTCGAGGGTTCGCCTTGTTGAATTATCCCTCTGATCTTCTGAATGAACTGATCATCCTCCTGAAGAGCAGATATTTTATCTAGCAATGAAGTCGTGATAATAAAACTGGCGATCATTTCATTCTTTCTGCTTAACGCATCTGCCACGACATTGGCTTTTCCTGGAGTATATATAATTTCGAAGTCATAAGCTGCAAGAAACTCCAGCCAACGTTGCTGCCTTAAATTCAGGTCTTTCTGAGTGAACAGGTACTTTAGCGACTGGTGATCTGTAAACAGTTCAAACCTCTCACCCAGAAGATAGTGTCTCCAGATTTTCAAGGCGAATACTATAGCCAATAACTCAAGATCATGAGTTACATAGTTTTTCTCGTGCGGCTTCAGCTGACGGCTAGCATAAGCAATCACTTGGCCTCTTTGCATTAACACTGCGCCAAGGCCTTCTCTAGAAGCATCTGTCCAGACTTTCAAATCTTGGTTGCCATCGATGATGGTTAGCACTGGAGCAGTCGTTAATCTTAACTTTAGCTCTTCAAAAGCCTGCTCACTCTCTGGAGTCCATTTGAATTTAGAATGCTTCTTTGTAAGCTTCGTTAAGTGGCCAGATATCTTCGAAAAGTCTTTAACGAATTTCCGGTAATAACTAGCCAATCCGAGAAAACTGCGGACTTCAGTGGGAGTACTGGGCTGTTTCCAATTTTGAATAGCGGTGATTTTGCTTGGATCCACAGTGATTCCTTCTTTCGATACGACGTGTCCCAGAAATTTCACTTCATCTTGCCAGAATATACACTTGGAAAACTTTGCTTTCAATACATTTCTCCTGAGGATTTCTAACACTTGTTCCAGATGCTTTTCATGTTCGGCCTTTAATTTAGAGAAGATTAGAATATCGTCAATAAAAACCAGAACAAATTTATTCAATACTCCTCTGAATACTCTGTTCATCAGATCGACGAAATAGGCTGGAGCGTTACATAAGCCGAACGGCATTACTAACCACTCGTAGAATAAGTCGGGGCCTCTGAACGCTGTCATTGGAACACACTCTTCGACAATTCGAAGTTGATGGAAACCTGTAGCTAGGTCCATTCTTGAAAATACTTGTGCTCCATTTAATCGATCCAACAAATCATCTATTCGCGGCAATGGATATTTATTCTTTATTGTCTGTTTGTTCAGATCACGATAATCCACACATAGACGTAGAGTACCGTCAGATTTTGGGACAAACACCACTGCTGCACCCCAATCAGAGAAACTAGGCCTTATCAGACCCTTCCATACTAGCTGTCGTGTTTGATTGTCTAATTCCTCCTTCTCTTTCTAGGACATTCTTCGAATAACGTGAACTACCGGCCTTGCATTGGGAATCAAAGCAATCTTGAAATCTATTTCTCTTTGCGGAGGTAAGCGAACAACTTCTTCGAACACATCCGCATAGTTTTTGACGACAGGAATGTCTTTGATGAGGTCAGGAATATTCTCTGTGATTTCAGGAACATTTTCTATTTGAGCTGGAGAAACATCGAGAGCTGACCAGAAATCTTTTCTATTTGCATTCTGACCTTCACAGGGAATGGTTATATAACTCTCTGATGTAATCTTAGCTCTAACAACTCTCTCGGCGCATCTAACCTCTGCTTCATATTTGGTTAACCAATCCAATCCCAAAATAAGATCGAATTCATCAAAATTCATGACGACAGAGATAATAGGGAATTTATAGCAAGAAAAGGAGACGGGTACTGCACAAACCCAACTGAGATTGATGGATCCTCCAACTGGATTTCGGACAGTCATTGGCTCTTTGAGCTTCTTCAAATTCAAATCCAACTTCTTGACTGCACTCTTTGCAATAAAGCTTCGTGACGCGCCTGTGTCAAACAGTACTTAACTGGAATGTTTTTGACATTGAGCGTGCCTTCTAAAACATCAGACCTTTCCTGAGCAGACGAAGATGCAGGTACTTCTACCACTTCATTTACTTGCGCTGCTTTGGACTTCTTAAATTGCTTGCAGTCCTTTTCAAGATGGCCAGTCCGTCGGCATTGAACGCACTTTCTATTCTCTCGAAACTGGTTATCGGTTTTAGACCTCTTCTTTCGTTTCTTCGAGGTTTTACACTTCCTGGTCAGATGCCCCTGTTTATTGCAGTTAGAACATGTGGCAGTCGTTGCCAGTTCCTTTTTAGATTTAGCCCTTTTTCTCTTGGCACCGGGCATCTTACTGACATCAGACTTTGTACTTGCCTCAGGATGATCAGTTTCAGACTCAATTTTATTACTAGAGCTGACTTCTTCCTCGTCGCGCAACATGCCTTTCTTATGGAGATCTTCATACTGATAAGCCATATAAATCATTTCTGAGAAAGGAAGCTTCACATGCCCCAATACTTTATTCTGGTATTTCCTTTGAAGCCCGTGAATAAATCTCATATTTTTCCTCTTCGGATTTTGAATTAGATGAGGGGCAAAGTGAGAAAGTTCATTGAATTTCTTATGATATTCTGGGATGGTCATATCACCTTGTATCAAATAAGAAAATTCATCACATAATCTCTCGGTCGCTTCAGGAGGAGTAAATCTTTCCAAGAAAATTACTTTGAATCTGTCCCAGGTGATATCACCTTCTGGATTATCTTTAATAACTGAATCCCACCAAAACAAAGCTTCTTCTTTGAGTGCCCAAGACGCCAGTAATCTTTTCTGATCGTCTCTCAGTTTTAAACCCTCATAGATCTTTTCTGCAGAACGAATCCAAGCTTGTGTTTCCATAATGGACTCCTTGCCTAAGAATGGCGATCCACCAAGATTCCGAAATCTCTTGTATAGAACTTCTATATTGGATTCTGGCTGCGGGAGCACAACTGGCTCATTAGCTGGTCGAGCCATACGATTATTTCTTCTGTTCTTGTCACTCATTTTCTAGTACTTCTGCAATTAGCAGATCAAGTGTCAGGTCAACAGGAAAGATATTTGAAAATATAGAGACAAATACTTGAATGTAAATGTGTCTACCGAGGTGTAATTTCATCCTGCTTTACTCATACTAGGATATTACTGATCCTATCTGTATGGAGTTACCCGTCCTAGAACACTACTGGTTCTATTTCTGACGAGTTCGTTCAAATGTTATATTCCAGAACTAAGCTTAACCAAAGCTCTGATACCACGTTGAGACGACCCAAAATCCCGTTCTCACGGAAACAGGGTTATCTTTGGAATATAACACAGAAACAGATAATAGCAGAATAGAATTAAATAAATACACCACATAATGAACAACAAAATATACTAGATAAAAGTAATCATCAGAGTTACACAGTATACAGGATCTTACTTAGTACAAATACAGTTCAGCTATACATAAATGTCTACAGCGGAAATAAACAAAATATGTACAATAGGAGCTGAACAGCATAAAAAGAAATAAATGATAGAATCCATCTTCAGCTCCAGCTATCCAGAAAAAGAACCAGCTAAACCTGAATACAAGGCTGCCCGTGTAGAAAAAGGGGCACCCGAGTTTGAAAGTGAAACAAACTACGAGTCAGTCATGGGACTGGTATGAGAAATCCATTCAACACATATATAATATGGCTAATCACAGGACCACGCCACTTTCGTGGAACGGGTTTACTCCATTGGATTGCCAGTGCTTTTAAAACAAATCTTTCTTTTAAACTTCGCTATGCTTTTTATAAAAATGAAGCCATTATAAGACTCAGTTCCCATCACACAATGCAACGCAAACCAGAGGATAGAGTTTTACCTTATAATGGCCAAAATATGATTGATACGAATAAAACAAAAGCATTTGCTATTATGACTAGTGTTTATATGTTTCAAAAACAATTTCAATCATAACTATCAATCATAGACGGCATGGGTACCATATATCATGTCGCCATATATATATATACAATCAAAACCGCACGATGTCGTATTTGGAAATTGGATTTCCGTCATGAACCAAGGCAAAAGATAGTCCTTACCGAATTCGAGACTGCCTAGCCCGAGTCTCAGGATCAGAACGCATCGACCCTTGGAGCGACAGGGCCGGTCCACACGGAGTGGATTAAAAATGCCTGAGCACTACGTTTCGCCGCCCTTTGGGGCGTAAGCGAGCCAACAAGTGACTCCATCGGACCCGGATCGTCCGATCTAACCGAGGCGCCTCGCAACAGCAACAACCACATAAGTCAAACTCGTCAGGGCGTGTAAAACCACTGACGCCACTTTTAGCTAGGAGGAAACGTAGGCCCTCCCTGAGGTCCTTCTCCCGTTTTAGTTTCATACAGGGGTGTGAGGCTCGCAAATTCACGTTATACACAAAGCTACGCCACACAGGCGGTGCTTTGATCATCACCACAAGACTTTGCTTTTCAACAGAAGCCCTGATCACTGCATCTTAGCATGCCACACAGAATAAATCATATGTCAGACACACAGTCCATTTACAAGTCCGTTCTGGGTCTGAACGAAACCAGAGGCACTAAATACTAACCTCCCCTGCACCGGGAGCATCGGGAAATCGCAAATAGCTTTCCCGGTCCTTCTAATCTCAAAAAGAAAAAGAAAAAGCCAAGCGGCTACCCAACAGGCTCATAAAATCATCACCCAAACAAAACAGTAAATGTGTACCTATTTGTCGGGCACAAAATTTTATTCCTCTTCTCTAGCCCCTTTGCTATAACCTGTTCAATGAATATGTACGTACATATATACACAGTTCTTATCATTTATCATTTTCTATTCGACTTCATATTTGATTTCTATTTGGTTTAAAAAACACCATTCATTCTAATGTTACATAAATAGGTGCAAATCGTTTCATTAGCTAATCAATGAATATTTCAACTCATATATGTTTATTTTGAACAAGTGGCTATTTTTAACACTTCACATTTCAACGATTTATGCATACAATAAAAATGTGATTTTTATTGTAAAACAATTCATTTCAAAACACTATTTTTCTATATAGTTCATATAGGTGACAAAAATAGGATTTTATATATATAGATAAAAGGTGATTTTTATTATCAAACAATTTATTTCAAAATATGAATACCATTCAACACATGAATTTCTAATCAACGAATGAATATCAATTCAACACATGAATGTTTTCTATAGTTTCTATATATAGATAAAAATGTGATTTTTATTATCAAACAATTTATTTCAAAATATGAATACCATTCAACACATGAATTTCTAATCAACGAATGAATATCAATTCAACACATGAATGTTTTCTATAGTTTCTATATATAGATAAAAATGTGATTTTTACATTTTAAAACGCGAATACCATTCAACACATGAATTTCTAATCAACGAATGAATATCAATTCAACACATGAAGGTTTTCTATTCAATGAATAAATATAGTTTAAGCATATGAAAATAATTCAAACACACGAATATTATTCAAAATTTCGGCAGCATAACGGCAGGGTAGTTAAAACCGGGACCGTCCCTAGTACGGCTCCTCGCTCTACCTTAAAACCTCGCGGTTTTTGACAGTGGGGATCATGCATCTAGTTCGCACGCAGGCGGCATGTATATATTTATTTCATTTCCACAAAACTAATCCTATGTGGTTTCAACCAAATATTTCTCAACCACAAGCGGGTATTTTTCAACCAATATCAATCACAAACAATCCCAAACAACCATTCGCTATCAATCAATTTTCACAACAATTTCAACCAATAAATATCGTCCATGGTTTGTGGACGAGGGGCGTAGATATATATATATATATTATATATAGCAATTCACTTTTATTTCAACACACATATATATATATTTTAAAAGAAATTGAAGAGTGAGAAATTCTCACCAATAGCTATCCAATACTACGACTCTTCCTTTAGAAATCTTCGCCAATCTCGCCTTTTGTCGCTTCGTTGCCCGTATTCTCTACATATGTAAAAATCGAATTTTTACTATGTTATTCAATATAAAAAAGAATCGAATTTGACTTCGCTATTCAATATATAAAGATCATATTTTAAAAATAAAGATTATATTTTTAATATTCCTATGATGTAAAAATTATATTTTTATTGCTTTAAAAATATAAAAATCATATCTTACTTCTTCTACTTAATAAAAATTCAGTCTTTTCTATTTTAAAAATATGATCTTTTCTATTCTAAAAATCAGATCTTTCTATCCCAGTTCAAATCTTTTATTTTTAAAGTTTGAATCTTTTTCTTTTTAAAATTCAAATCTTTTTTCTTTTTAAAATTCAAACCTTTTCCTTTTTAAAATTCAAACCTTTTCCTTTTTAAAATTCAAACCTTTTTCTTTTTAAAGTTCTAATCTTTTTTCTTTTTAAAGTTAAATTAAAAATCAGTTTTTAAATTTGTTAAAAATCAGTTTTTAACTTCTTTTAAAAATCAGTTTTATAACCTGTTTAAAATCAGTTTTTAAACCTCTTAAAAATCAGTTTTACAACCTGTTTAAAATCAGTTTTATAACCTGTTTAAAATCAGTTTTTAAACCTCTTAAAAATCAGTTTTACAACCTGTTTAAAATCAGTTTTTAACTTTTTTAAAAAAAATCAGTTTTTATAACCTTTTTAAAATCAGTTTTTAAACCTCTTAAAAATCAGTTTTACAACCTGTTTAAAATCAGTTTTATAACCTGTTTAAAATCAATTTTTAAACCTCTTAAAAATCAGTTTTACAACCTGTTTAAAATTAGTTTTTAACTTTTTAAAAAAAATCAGTTTTTATAACCTGTTTAAAATCAGTTTTTAACTTTTTTAAAAAAATCAGTTTTCCTTTTTCAAAAATCAGAATTTTCCTTTTTAAAAAAAATCAGAATTTAAAATGAAAATAAAATAACAATAACTTACCTTATCAGCGAAGAAGGGGGGAGGCGTCGTCAGAGTCGGCGGCAGGAGGTCGTAAGGGCGGAGCTTCGGTGGAGGCGTCGCGATGCTTCAGGGGGGGAGGGGGCGATGTCTTCGTCGCGCTCGTGCGATCTGGGGGGGGGGGGTCTTCGGGAGTTGCGCCACTGGGAGGAGGAGGGAGGCTGGACGGAGGGGGGCGGTGGGAGGTCGTCAGACTGGGGGGCTCTCGAATCGGCGTCGCGATGGCTTCGAGGGGGGGGATTGGCGAAGCGGAGGGTTCGTCGGCGATGGAGGGAGGAGCAGGCGAAGCGGAGGGATCTCGAACGGTCGTGGGTGGTCTTCGATGGTGGTGGCGTCGCCGACCGATTAGAGTTTTCTTTTTCTTTTTCTTTTTTTCTTTCTTTCGTTTGAAATTGAAATGAACGGGGGGGGGGGGGGGGGGCAGAATGAAGGATAAGGGAGGGGATTTAATTTTTTTTTATTATTTAATTATTTAATTTTGCAAAAAGGTTGACTTTTACATACGACCTCGAAACGAGGCCCACCGCCTGTCGTCCATAGCGTTTTACCCCCATTCCGAATACAATGGAACATGTTTCACAAGCCAATTCGATTGTTACGATCAGTTTTCATTCAAATTAAAATTTAAATCTTTATATTGAATTTTAAACGTACATTTCAAATTACCGGGGTCACATACTAACTAGAAAAATTCCAGAAAAATATTTTCTAGCTTCGTATTGACGATACGGTCCTAACAAAACTAGTTTCGTCGAATTCTGAGACCGTTTGAAAAATGGTCAATTTCAAGTCGATTAAAATCAACGGAAACTGGTCAAACGCGTTTTCCTTTGCCACGCTCACATATTGATTCGAAAAATTATGAAATTTGAAACCTAGCAATAACTTCACATCCCGGACCCAACAAAAGTGGTTTCGTCGAAATCCGAGGTCGTTTGCAAAATGTCCATTTTTAAGGGCCTGAATTCCATAGCGACTATTCAGAATTTTCAACTGGACATATCTTTTGATTCCCGCTATCAAATTTCAATTGGTCGGATTCGTTAGAAAGATATGACCAATTAGATCCTAATGTTTTTGGTTTCGCTAAAATCCGGATTGTTCTGCACCCGGTACAGTCCGACAAAGTTTGAATTCAATTTTTGAAACTGCCACACCATTTCAGGCCTTGTTTATAATTATAATTAATTATATTCGTTTTCAATTGTCGATTCAAACTCAGTTTTCATCGCCATTATTTAAAATATTTATTTTAAATATTTAAAATCCATTATTTTAGCCAATTTAAATTTTTTAAATTGGTTCAGATTTTCTGGGTCGTTACAGTTTGCCATCACTATGACATGCACACCCCCACCCCCGTTATCTTTACACCATTTATTCAGTGGCACCTTAGAGTGTTGTACAGTATGTAGTGCTAACTCTTTGGTTGCAGGTCTAGGTTCAGGTATGGTTTAGTGTACCTGTTATTGTTCTATTTAGCTGCTTATCGCTCATACCATACTTTTGTCTGACCCAGAGTTTTATGTCTCTTCTTATTACTCTGGGTGCTCTCACGAGCAGACTAGAGACAGGTTAGCTGGTGATGCACGAATAGCTGATTAGGAGGCGAGCAGGAGGCTTCCACGTATGATATATATATAGATATTCTCCCTGTGTCGTTAGTGGTCACTACTTGGGCATTAGTAGTGTACCGCCCTTTTCTTGCTTTTACCTTTAGAGACAGTTTGAAAATTTGTAATAATGATGATGTGGAACATAAGATGTATTTGGATTTTCCGCTGCTATGATAGTTTGTTTTCAGCTTATGCACTGCCTCACCTGTTTTATGTCAAGTATATTGTTATTATATTTTGTTCTATGCGCTGTGAGACATTCTACAGGTTCCTTGTTGATTCTTCGTCTTCTTCCTTTCCTTCCGACGACCGTCCTGTGCTAACTGGACATGTGTACAACGCACTTTTGGGGTCAATGTCGGTTGGTGCGGGGCGGGCCGTCACAGAGGTGGGGTGTAAGTCGTTTGCCGCGTCCAAAGCAGAAAGGGCTAGGTTAAAGCATCAAAAGCGTAAGCCTACGATCCATGCCAGAAATGGCTGGGATAGAGCGTCTAAATAAGAATTCCCTGCCTCTGCTCATAGAAAAGTACGCTCTGCCTATGCTTAAACTAAGCATGTTCTACCTCTGCTCGTAGAAGAGCACATCCTACCTATGCTTATGTTCCTTGTATCCCACATAAGGGAACGAATAAAGCATGCCCTACCTCCTCTTACAGAAGAGCACGCTCTGCCTCTACTTTGACTAAGCACATCCTGCCTCTATTCGCAGAAGAGCATGCTCAACCCCTGCTTATGTCTCTTCCCTCAGAAGGTAATGAAATCCCAGAGAGTGGCTCACAAAGCACATACATCCTCTGCTTTGACAATCAAAAGCCCAGAGAGTGGCTCATGAAGCATGTACATCCTCTGCTTTACAAATCAAACTTGAAGGGGGTAACAAAATTATCAAATACCAGAAGTGGATTTCTGATCATCAAAACTCGAATCTGGGTTGGTTCAGACTTTTATAAATACCAGAAGTGGATTTATGGTCTTCTATCATCAATACATGAATTTGGGTTGGTTCGGGACTTCTATAAATACCAGAAGTGGATTTCTGGTCTTCTATCATCAATACCAGAATTTGGGTTGGTTCGAGACTTCTATAAATACCAGAAGTGGATTTTTGGTCTTCTATCATGAATACCCGAATTTGGGTTGGTTCGGGACTTCTATAAATACCAAAAATGGAATTTCGGTCTTTTATCATCAATACCAGAATCTGGGTTGGCTCGGGACTTCTATAAACACATAACTGGATTTCTGGCTTTCTATTATTAATACCCGAATTTGGGTTGGTTCGGGACTTCTATCATTACTAGAAGTGGAATCCTGGCCTTCTATCAAATATCCAAATCTGGTTTGGTTGGGAATTCTATTATTACCAGAAGTGGAATTCTAGTCTTCTATCAAATACCCGAATTTGAGTTTTCAGGTCTTTCACTTATTAATTTAGAAATGAATTTCAAACCCTCTATTGTGTGGGGAATAATGTGAGCCATACATTTCTAAAGGTATTCACTTTTATTTCCAGTAAAGAATTTTAAGATCCAACATTGGGTTGGAGTCATGAGCACTTCATTACAAAACTCGGAAATAAGAGTAAAGATTCCTCACACTTTACGCAGGGAAGTCTTCTTAGCTTATAATAAAAGCATTGGTGATCGCTATTCTAATAAAGTATGAATGGTTAGGCTACCCAATTGCAGACATAGTATGCATTGGGCTTAGGTCTGGGCAATACCAAACATAATACGGGCAAATAGCTATAATATCCTACTCCGAGCAAAGGACTAACACCAAATATTAATTTTCGAAATTTATGTAGGCGAAGCACCGGTTGAATTCCAAGTGAAGATATTGTAAACTAGAGCAAAAGGTCTAACTTGAAAAGTCAGAAATACCCTTTCACTATGTGGGACAAATGTTACTACCATAAATCGATGTCGAAAATAAGTCGAAGTGAAGGGGTGTCGTATAGGAACCGATACAGAAAGCAGAAATGCTATCGACATCAGCAAAAGGCCAAGTACTCAGTGTCGACATCAAATCATGAAAGTAGAAGGCATGTTATTGACACCAATGTTTTTGGAACAGTTAGCTTGGTGTCGATACTCAAAGAAAATAAAATTGATCTAGTTCCGATACCAAGGTAGAGGAAGCAAAAGCTCAGAGCTAACTCAAAGGGAAGAAAATAAAAGATGTTAGTACGATACCGAAACCAAACAGTGAGCAAAAGCCGAACGCAATCGATCCGCCACCAGAATGCAGAGCCACCGAAAGAGAATTACAGCCAGTGGTCAATTTATGAGAAAACGAAGGGCCATCGGTATTGGTTGATTCACTATCAACATCCGGATAAAGTCTACTATCAGAATACGATACCATGAATAAGCAAAGACAAGGGATTGTCAACAAATTAAAATCTTCAATAAAGGTGCTATCACTACCTATAGGCTTGGTAGCGATACCGTAAGAAGTCAACCAATAATTTCCACTAAAGCAGAAGAAGCAATGCAATTTTTTTAAAGGAAAATGAGATTGTAAGCCAGAAAGACCGGAAGCCAAAAAAACGAAAGTCGTCACTGAAAACCACTGATGTAGTTGACACCTGCATCCTATGCCATTGCCAAATCCAAAAGCGGGCTTCCACTGACCGTTACTAAAAAGGGCACAACATTGTCTATAAATAAGACCTTAGTGGTCACATTTTGGGGATCTTTTTATCATTCTACAATCTTGTATTCTTTTCTTAGAAAGAAAACCCTAATTTCTATAATTGAATTGGGGATTTCCACAACCATTGTAATACAATCATAATGAATAAAAACGGAAGTCGAGACTTTATCTTTTCTCAATTCAATAATCATGTTATGTCATATTGATCGAACATGGAGTTATTATTAACCTTTTTCGTGGAAGAGTTAGGTACGAAAGTATTCAAAGGTAGGAAACTTATTGGATAAAACTAGTGAGTTCATCCTTACAACTCTTATACGTGTTCCAAACCTTTCACATTAAACCTAACGTAGCACAATGCACTAAAAAGGGCCTATCGTAACTTTATAACGCGATAACTAACACAATTAAGGACTTCTTGTAGGCTGGTCCGACGTGAAAGTATAATCCTAGTCGATAAGGGTTATGATGTCATTAAAGCTACTGTTGTGATACATTAGCCTGTTTCTTTTCAACATAATGTGTGTTGTTATATGCTGAATCTAAAGATAACTATGGTAATGAGGTTTTCAACCTTCTATAAACCTATGATGCCCTTATCTCAAGGTAACTGTTGACTCTTAAACTACGCAAGCATGATACTCACCTTTCTAAGGAAGAGTAACTAATCTTCGGGCCTTTGGTTTTGATATTTTGGAAATGACAGAATAAGTTTAGCATGTTGAGACTGGATTATCATTCAACGTCTTTTAGATCCATTACCCTCTAAATTTCATCACATATGCATTGTCAAACTCTTGATTGGGTGTTGACGATTTTTATCATTAACAAATTTGATTAATTTTTGTGTACATCCTAACGATGATATACACGTTAGCACATGCATCGATGATCCTGTAAGTTTTCTACTTTAATTTTTTTTTTAGCTCTAAAGTTTTAAGAATATAAATTGAATATGCAATTTATTTAAAATTATGTCAGTCATGATCACACATGAGGCTCTTAACCTGGTGTAATTCGCCTTTATAGATCAACTCGAACAATTGATTCAGGCGACATTATTCAAACTTTCTTTCAAGATATAAATTTGGAGATTTTTTGAATACCTGTCTATTAAAGTACCCTCATTATTTAAGGCTTTTTAATGCTTTTAATAAACGTAAATTGCTTTAGTAGATATTGGAAATATTTTAATACTCAGTTGTGTGGTGCTTTAACTATATGTTGGCTGAAGCCCACTCACATTTCACTTTAGTTTTGAAGAGTTAGGTTTGATTTCTTTACGCATTTCTACGCTTACAATAGCAAGAGGAGACCTTACATATGACAAGTTGTACCAGCATTTTAAGATTTCATCTAGGGTACTACCACATTTTGAATTACACGATGGACTGACATCCAGACTGTATATTTGTAGTGATTCATATTTTTCACGTTTGGATATTAAAGTATTAATTATTAATCAACTAACGGTTCCAAAATATTACTTTCCAGAAAGGAATGAATTAGGACTCGAATCTACTTCCATTGAGTTTAGATTATTTGTTACGTAAAGAAAAATTATAAGGATCATCATATGTTAAGATCAGATGTTTTAAGGTCTAAACGATCTCGAAACGCGTGTAAATTTTTCGCTCTAGGGGCAGTCTCTGGTTGGGAAGAAACTTATACCATTGAAACCATAATGCTAAGGTAATGTACACATTCGATTTCTTTTGAAAATTTAAGATAACTGAATATATTATTAATATGAATAATCCAAAACCTTAGAATCTTATTAGCTGCCTACTATTCACTAATTTATTCCCTTCCCAGCATACTGTTTCATTTCAAAACATGGTCGAAACATCTTTCCACTTTTAAAAAATTAAAATCGAGATGTTCACAACACTAAAATCACGAGAATAGATTCTTTGGACTTGAAGCAAGCGAATCTTTGATTCTATGTCTTCGATAAAAGGCAAACATGGTTCTAGTGGAGACCATGCATTTATTATAACTTAGGGTTTAACTTTGCCTGAAATTGGAACAACGACGGATCACAGATTTTCATTGCATTGATATTAACGTTTTGCACCTCCATGTTCCTCGAACTCCAGTTCAGGTAAACCTACCAGGGTGCGACATTTATAGCTTGAAGCCCAATCCACGAAGTTAGGGAGGATGGGTTTCAGAAGGGTAGTGTGGTTATGAAGATGTCGGGTCCATGGAGATTTACTCATGTCTATGGAGTTGATAGATGACTAAGATATTGAAGAAAGAGAAAGTGAAGACAATGAGTTTCTCTAATATAGGTACCATGTGTTTGTAGAGGCAGTCGAGAAAAAGGAGGATTAGTGGGTAAAATAGCTAACTAATTTAATGATTAATGGAAATTGAATCGGTAATGTTATCTATTTAATCTCAAAACGTATAATGTGATGCCTTTTGCATGCGTGGTGCACTTTAGATGTCGTTTCTCGCGTAAGATTCATGATGTTGTTTGGCTAAGGTAAGCGATATTGTCTTTCACTAAACTCTAATTGTTTGTACAATATAAAAATTACGTTGTTATGTGATTTTTAATTTTAAAACACAATTTGTAGGATGGTTGAACATATATATTAATAAATAAAATAATTAAAATGTGAATAGAATAGTTTTAACTAAAATATCATATTTCAACCATTTACGCATTATTTTGATCAAACTGCTGGATTTAGGCTCTTTGTTCGTTTATTTCTCTACTTCAAATAGGTTATACTTGTTTTATTGATGCTATTATGGATGTTAAATGATATTTTAGATATTTATAGGATTATTGTTTGCTTGTTTGCGTAATTTGGTTAAAAATGTCGTTTATAGGTGACATAGTATTAGGAAATTCTCATTCGCTAAAGTTTGGTGCTTATTGATCAAAGCACTAGAGGTGCATACTGGTTGAATGCACAAGGATGATGGCCTCAAGCCAATGAAATAGATTCACAAAGGAACATCAAAACGTGAAAACTAGTATGGAGGCAGAGGATCATTGAATTGTAGAGACTGACTAGAAAATGGAGCAACATTGGAGTTTAGCGACGAAGCTGAAGATCGTGGACTGGTTTAGCGACGGGCTTGGATTTCGTGATGAACGTCGGACGTTTTCATTTGATGTGCATTTAACCTATTTTGGTTTAAAACTTAATGAATTGTTATCCATTATTACAGAATGGTTGATATCGACTACTATTCATGTTGACCACTTTGGCCAGTTTGATATATATAATGGTGTGGTTTCAAGGAGTGGGATATGTTGGTTCATTAGACAATGTTTTTGAGGTGATCGCTCTTCGATCAATGGTTTTGGCATTGATGCAATGTGGTGCTTCAACGATATGGCTTTGTTATTTGACGATGGTGATCTCGCGACCATGAGCGGTGGCTTCAGTGATAGATTAACGATTTCCGAGAGGCATAGACAATCGCAAAGGAGTTAGAATGATTTCATGATGGTTCTTAAAGGGAAATTGATGAGGTCCTATGACAATTGACAGCCGCCATGAATAGCCACAACAGTTGTGACTTGGAGGATGATTGTTGAGTCCTACACAATTAATGCTCAGTGGGGATAACCCTCTTGTCGAATAACTTTTGATGCGAGTTATACAAACCACCTAATGATGAGATCCACTGCAAAATGATTGTGTAAAGGTATTATTAGGTCCTGGCATTGTGCGCATACTCGAAGGGTTAGGGTATTTTATGAACGATTTAAAGTCCAAATGTGGTAGAAGCTGATGCGCCTGTGCCCAAAGTACTATTAATGTAGGATCTGAGTTGGACCGTCAATGTGTCAGAGTCCAAATAGTGTAAGAATTATCTACACCCTTATAAGCGAAGTTGTTTTGGTTGTCAGTGACACAACCCGCTTCCTCAGCCCTCGAAAATCACACTAATACATCCACGGTATACACGTGCCACAAAACCAAGTGCCAGAGAGGCGAATTGGTTGTGATAAGAAAGAAAATAGAAAGAAAGTGGAAAGGATAGAATCTTGCACAATGAAAAATGCATATGTGTGTGTGTGTGTGTGTATATATATATATTATCATAAAAATTGTAACAACCCTGAATTTTGGGGTAAATTTAAAATTTTATTTTAAGTAATTTTAATGAATTTTTGATATTGAAAATAATTTGTTTTAAATAATAACGATTAAAAATTTATATTTAATAAAATAATAAAAAATAATAATAAAAAGTTTGTAAATAAGATTTAGACTCTGTTAATGAGATTAATTAATAATATGTTGATAGGTCCACTATAATAGTTTCCTTGCCTATTCAAAGTGTAACGTTCATCAATTAATAATTTATATATTTATTTATTTTATTTTTATTTTCTTTTTGAATAGTTGCATTCGCTTCCAATGCCTTCCTCTCATCTTTATTTTCTTAATGCAACATTAAAAATAAACACATTTTGAAATAGAAATGTATTGATATAGAATTTACATTTTTATTGTATATACAATATTTAAAAATAAACATTTTGAAATAAAATGTATTGACATAGAATTTACACTTTTAATGTAAATGAGACATTGAGAATGTTTCGACATTAAAATTTACACTTTTAGTGTAAATGATACATAAAAAAAAGATTCATTGTATAATAAATGGTGTTCACATTAGAAACTATATTTTTAATGTAAAAGATGAATCAATAAAATAATTAAAAAAAAGGGGATTCATAGTTTGATAAGACGTTATAACATAATAAAAAAATGTTTTAACAGTAGAAAATGCCCGTTTGTTTAATATTAACATTCACATGCAAACATTTATTTCTAACAATAATATTTAATCTTGTAGTGTTAGTTTTAATTTCTAACAATTAGCATTAACCATGCATCCACCTCTCTCCTCCATGCAATTAATTTATTATCCTTTATTCTATTAATTTCTTTCCTTTATTTTTCTCATCATGTTTCATTCCTTATGTTACTTAACCATGCATTCATTTATCTTTCCTCCTTTTTTTCCTTATTATTATTTTTTGCGTCACAAAACAAATCACCTACATATATATATAAATGAATAAACATATATATATATATATCTTCTATTTATTCTTTCCAACCCATTGAATATGTTACTTAAATTATGATACTTAATGTCATGTGTTTTGAAATTTGAAAGTTAAACGTTCTAACAATTGGCATTATACCATAAATCATGCATTAATTGCATTCCCGTTTCTCTCTCCCTATGTTTTTCTTTTTGAATTTTTGAATAAGAAAAAAACATTGATTAGATTATCATGTGCCTAGTCAGCTAATTCATTTCATTTGTAAGCTACTACATATGTAGGGACACAAGCGAAGGATAAAATCAAATATATAACCAAATGGTAAAATAAAAATATATAAATATATATACATATTGGCTCTACTATAACATCCTAAACTTCTCTAAACCCTAAATCATTTCATAGCCGCCGCCTCCATCTTTCATGAATGGCTAGAAACACTTTACGTTTCCCCCTTAAATCTCTCTCAATCCATTCCTCGATTTGCAAATCGTTCAGCGACAAACATGAAGAACTCAATGAGCTCTAATCAGTCAATGATGGGGATCTTTTTTTTCTTTACCTGAATTGCGTGGAATCAAGACATGGAAGGCGCGGGGTGTCGAAGTCAGATGCGAGCATATGGGTTTCCTCGTGATAGAAATACAATGAAGAAGAAGAAACCAAATAAGGGCATCCACTGTTTTTCTTCAAATGCAATTAAGGCCCTAACCGATTTTAATTATTATTTTAATTAATTAATGTAATCAAAAATTTAAATGTTCATATCTTATGCAAATCAAATAAGAATTTGATGAAACAAAATACGTTGGAATCATCTTGGCCTGATCTACGCAATGAGACCACTCTGGACAAGACTTGGAGCTCGCAGAAATTTTGGTTAAATTAAACCTTCTGTTAGAAGCAATCGTTATTAATGATTTCAGATCTGATCAAGGTGAGAATTCTTTATTTTTAGATAATTAAAAATTTATTAATTTACATGCTTTGCAAATCCACTGTTAAAGTTAATTTGTTGTTATTTGATATGGATGGATGAACCCTGTTATGTTGATCTGTGATTGAGTTGATTACTTTTGTGTTGAAATAAAATCAACAAAATAGAAATGCTATTTATTTTGTTGAATTAGAATCAACAAAATAGGATTTTCATTTTATTTGTGTTAGAATTGATAAATCAGAATATACATATTGTTTATGTTAGAATTGAAAAATTTAAAATAAAAACACCGTTTTGTGTTAGCAAATATGATAGTAGAATAAATAGAGTAAATTTTAATGTCATATGTTCGTCAATATAAAGATGTGCGACAAAAATCATATGTTTTTAAATATAAAGTAGTAGCGACAAAAATTCAATTTTTGTCAATAAAAAGTAGGAGCGATTAGAATTGTCTAATTAGATTAAAAATACCATTTTGATTAGAATTATCTAACTAGATTAAAAATACCATTTTGCTAGAGTTGTTTAATTAGATTAATAATATCATGTTTGCTAGAATTGCTATATTAGAAACAAAAATATCATCTTTATGTTGAAATGAAAATAAGTTAAAACAATAAAAAAATTCACATTCTTATTGTATATGAAAATTGTTCATATTTTGAAACAAACATGTTAACATTTAAAAATACAATTTTAATGTAAAAGTAGAAACTGGAAAAATGATCATATTTTGAAAGGGGAAAATATCTTGCCATTGGAAATCTCATTTTTAATGTAAATGAAGAACATATGAAAATGTTCATGTTAATATACAAACATTCATGTTTGTATAAGAATGTGGAAACATTAGAAATAAAACGACATTTAGTTATAAAATGTTGCACTAGATTGAAAGCCATTTAGTTATAAAATTAACAATTTTGTAGAATTAATAATGTTAAATATAAAATTTACATTTTTATTTGTTGTAATAGAATTGTACACAAATAAAAAAAATTGTCATGTTTGAATAGATTTGTAGGCAAAATGGAGATATCATTTTTATTTTTGTTATGTTGAAAATAGAAAAGTATTGAAACAAACTATCCATTTTTGTAAAATAAAATAGTAAAGACAAAATTTACAATTTTGTCAAAATAGAATAGTTGAGACAAAATTTACAATTTTGTCAAAATAGAATAGTTGAAGAAAAAATTTACAATTTTGTTAAAATGAAATTGTCAAAATAAGAAGTTGCATTTTTATGTAAAGAGAATCATTAAAAATAAGTGTTAAAGTAGAATAAAAATGTCATTCTTGTTAGAAGTGTTAAAGTAGAATGAAATTGTTTTGAAACATAAAAATCACATTTTTATGTTAAAGAGGAATTCATTAAAATATTCAAGTTAGAATGGAATTGTGTTAACATAAAAATGAATCATTAAAGGAATGTTTTTATTTTATATTCAATTAATGGAATTAATTGACGTTGATTTAGAAAGATTACGTCTTTATTATCTAAAAGTTACAATAAAAGGATGCAATTAAAAAGATTACATCTTTGGTGTAAATATGTTAAAGTACAAAGATATGGTTTCAAATTTGTACATCTTGAAAAGGGTTGTTATTATAAAATCATAATAATATGGAAAGTTATAATTTATATTAAGATACTTGAAATCAAGATATTTAGAGATAAAGAATATCTTAAATTTAAGATTCTTTAATGGAAAGGATAATTTCAAATAATATGTTTTGGAAAAATTAATTATAATTATAAATTATAATTGTGCTTGGACACGAGGTTAGGTTACATTTGTGGTGGAAGTCTGCCCGGACCCGACCGACATATCCAGCAGCCACAAATGTTGGGCCTTGTAACGTCCCGTATTTTCTGGCCATTTATTTGAAATAATTTATTATTTAAAATATTGACTTGAGTATAAATAATCAATTTGACCATTTTAATTTGAAAATTTATTTATTTTAAATATTATAATAATATTTTATTTTCGGCAAATTTGGGAAAATGTTGATTTTGCCGTATAACGTGAACGAGCGATTTTAAAATGGTTTAATGTCGTTCGTATTGAAATTATCGTCGCGATTTCATTTAGAAAACGACGTTATAACGTTTAATTTATAATTTAATTATAAAACGAGCTGCAGCGGCGCGGCAGTTCGCGATTTGGCGTTTTGAACTTCAATTGGTCGTATCGGGTTCAAAATAAGTCGGATTTCCTCGAAACAACAAACGTCGGGACCGGTTGGACAATATTTTTCTAATGAAAGAGAAAAATCGAGTTTTCGTGTTGTAGATTTTGTTTTATGTCCAAATCAAATTTTGAAAAGGTCGTTATGGAATTTCGTTATATATTATAACGTTATTTATATTAAATTAAGGGGTTTTTAAATATTTATAATATTGGTTTGGCTTCAAACTCAACCCGAGATATTTTATTGTGGTAGTATACGATATTCTGGTCGTGTATGGCGAATTTCAATATTATATTATAATTATATTGAGGTATTTTAAAATTGGTTTATTTTAGTTGGATTGGCCAGTTATAAAAGGGCCTTTATTCAAACGACCTCAGTTTTCGACGAATTTTTTTCATTGGGACCGCAACAGTAAATTATTGCTAGATTTCAAGTGGCGCATCAATCGGAGTAAATTTGTGAGCGTGGCAAAATAAAATACAAATAAAAATGACCATTTGAACGTGAACGAGCGCCATATGAGCAAACGAACTCGGAATTCGACGAAACAAGTTTCATTAGGACCGTATCGTCAAATTATACTAAGCCGTCCATTCGCATCTCGAACGGGGTTTGTATGTGAGTGCAGCAGCGAATAAACGACGTTCGAAAACGCGATAGACAAGAAATAAAAATCGTTAGTCAACATCGTTCGTCACGTCAACATAAATTATTAATATTTACACTTATATAAACCCCTCCATCACAATTTTCCAGCCATCTCCATTTTCAGCAATGTAAATTTGCAAATAAGACCCTCAACGCAAATCAATTTATATCTTCCAATCCGAGAGGAATTTGTGAGGGCAACCTAAACAAAAGTGATTGATCGGGCTGTTATCTACCTACTGTGAAAAGATGGGGACCTATCGTGGTCGGAGGTGGCCGAAAATCGCGCAGAACGACAAGAAATCAGTTTCGTTCTTAACCTAAATTCGAAAGATCTAGTCGATTTTAGGAGCTGAGACCTTAGGGGAATGAAAGAGGAGAGAAAAGGATTTGATTTGGCTCTGGTCGGAGGTTCTGAAATGGAGTGTGGTGGTCGGGATGTTGAGATGAATGGAGGGGTACAATTTTGGGTCATTTTCGAAAGTCATGGTGGGTTTTGGGGAAATTCCGGCGTCACTGATCATCATTGGTGGCAGGGGTCGGAGGGAACTGGAGCGTGGTGGCCTGCTCTGTCGAGTGGTGGTGGTCCCGTGACCTGGAAGTGCTGGTGGCGGTCGAATTTGGGGGAGGAACAGATTTGGGCGTAATGGCCAAATCAGGCGGAGGCGGAGGTTGTGGGTCACGGTGGTTCTGGCGAGTGGAGTTAGGGCCAAGGCGGACGGCTGGGTGAGGTTGCAGTGGTTCCTGGTGATCAGGGGGTCGAGGTAGGAGGCTCTGATGCGGTTTGGTGGTTTTGTTTTGGTGAAGACGATGAGAAAGTCGGGTTTTAGATACCCCAAAGAAGAAGACGCATTCTTTTCTCCTAATCCCATGATGACGTGGCACAGGCTGCTGATTAACGGTAATGATAAGGGTAATGATTAATTAATTAATTTATTTATTAATTAAAAGTTAAGTTTTAAATCGTATATATTTATCAAAATTTAAATTAACGTATCTTCCTCATACGTTAATGGTTTTCAGCGAAACTGGATCCGTTGGGATCGCAGGGACGAGACCTAGGTGATGGCATTGACTAGGCTCTGATCTGAGACAGTTGAAAATTCAGCTAATTTTGAATGTCTGTTTAGGATTAAATGGTACAAACGCGTCAACCATCGACAGAATAATCTGGTGAGTTAATTCTCACACCTTCTGGAATTCTGTGATATGGTAAATTCATATTAAAATATAATTTACTTTTAAAAATATAAATTGGTTGATTGGTTGCTGTTGATTGTTATGGTTGATTGGATGCTGATAATTAGATTTAATCGAACATATGAAATTTATTTCATATATTGTTATGAAATGTATAACGAGTTGTGATGCAGGGAAGAACAGGTTTGAGGGATCCGACCGGATTCCTCAAAATATTATTTGTTGTTTTATATTGTTGATATTTGAACTGATTGAACACCATATGGTTGAAAACCCTGTATTGAGTGTGATGGTTGAACAAATATTCACCCGTGTTGTGTTTAAAATCAACCGACCGTGTTGATTGAGTAATTGGCAGTGGATGGCCTAAAAGGTGTTGTTTAAACGTCGTTCGACCGTTTGGTGAAACGACGCAGTTTTAAAGTTATAAATTATTTTATAACTAACTTGAAGCTTCCCAGTTATTTTATTCGAGTAATTAAATTAGAAATTTATAAATAAATATTTTTAATCGAGTTTATAAAAGGATTAAAAATACCAGTTTCCAAAATGAGATCGTAAATGAGACTTTTAAGTGAACGAGAAGATTTAAATAAGGTTTTATTTTTTTTAAGTAAAGTAAATTCAACGAAATGAAATTGGAAATGGGTTCGGGGTTATAAAATGAAATCTAGGCAAGTTGGAAAAGGAATGGCATAAATGTTTTGGAACGAATCCAAACAAGGTTTTAAAGAGTTTTAACTTAAACCAAAAATGTCGACATTAAAGGTCAAAGTATTAAATGGAGTGAAACATCGTAAAGAAAATAAGAATTACAAATGTAAAGCAAATACATATAATTTGGATGTGTTAAATATTGAGAATGGGTTTTTGAAATAAAAATCCAAATTAACGAGTTTTATTTAAAGAAGATGTTAAGCAGAATTTAATTATAAAATCCAAGAAAAGGTTGAGTATAGGAATGCCCGTATAAATGGGAGTAGATTATTCAGCGAGTGATAAATCAAAGTGTTATAAGCGATGTATGATTTAAGTTAAAAATGGCGTTTTACGGACATTTACTTAATCAAACAAATTAAGTAAATAGATTATATTTCAAATGTAAGAAAGGTTGGTAAAACCCATATTTGAAATCGAAATGGTAAATGAGATCTTGGAAAAATGGTTAAGTGACAAACTGATATTATTCAGAGATAAGAACGTTGTCGATCAAGGTTTGAGAGGTAAATAAATTACCCCAACTTGAACGGCTTCATTATTGTCAAGGAATGGTATTGGTTTGAAATGAGTGAAAGGTGTTGAAGTTGGTGTGAGATCCTATACGAGAAATATCGAATATAAGTGCGAGATTTTGAAAAACACTATGATATTAGTTTCAAAAGAAATAAGAATCTTGTTTTCAAATTATGTTAAACATTTGTTATTCAATAAGAGTTGATCGAACATAGTAGAGTTAGTCAAACATAATTATTCAGGAAAAGCTACCATTGCGTACGACTGCTAGCGTAATTCGCAGGGCTGCAGATAGCCTACGGCGGTCGGATGTTTCCTGAGGGAATCAGGCGTAACCATTGTGATCGCTGCGATCTAGAGGCAAGAGAATGGAGTAAGTCGAATAAATTAGGAATAAATATAATAGTTTGAATATATTGGGAGGATTAAAAGTTATTAACGAGTTTGTTAAATATATTTTAAAAAGGCCAAGTCATGCCAAATACTGAATCTGTGAAATCATTGACACATTTGTTCTTTGATAGTTAAAACACCGACTATCAAACCAAACCAATACGATTGTTGGTATGGAAAGACCGGGATAGAATTTATATTCGAAAACCATTCCGACCAACAAATACGTGTAGAGATCAGAAGATGATCAAGAGGGAGCTTTGAAGACCGTGGATCTTCATAAGCGGAAGGACTGCGAAAAATCTTTGGTTAGCTCCCAGAGATAAGTTGTGGTTCTGTCGTGGTTGAAATCCACGGGTTGCAAGGACTACTCGCTACTGATCCATGGGGTGATTCCTATATGAGATGCAGTAGGAGAGTGCCTTTGGTTCATCCTTTTCCTGGATGACTTGTACGGACGAGTGTCTGACAGAGTATTTCCAATGGGATCACGTACGTTGATTTCTTCAAACGTATGATAGTTGGTGGCGGAGGACGACAGTTCTCTTATCAACTAGAGTATTTTTGTGGACGTCAATTAGTGATATCTGGCGGATCTGACGATGTGGCATTCAGAGTGAATGGTGGCCAGATGTTCGAAGATTAATTCTAGCCTCAAGCCTCATCAACCGGGAGATGACAAAAATCGGGCAGGCAGCATGGCTATGTGGGTCACTCCCATTAGGATGTATGATCACCTATCTAAAGAAATTCCATTTGCTTCTTTAATCTATGTTCGATGTTGTCCCTTTTCGGGCAGGCGGTTGCTGATCCCAACCGTCGGTGATATACATTCGATACACTCAAGCGAAATGAGTGGTCGGTCATGTGAGGGCCGGGTTGCAAGAGGTTCTTGTTGAACCCAGTGTATTCGCCTCTAGAGATACACGTGCGGAAGGTGGTCCCATACCTTGTCAAGTTGGAATCCAATATCCAATAAGAGCCCGTGGTTTTGGTTTGTATACTATATATGGGGAGCGTGAGATGCAAGAGTTCCTCTAGATTGATATTTACTTGTATTTAGACATTATGATAATATCAGATCAAGTTATGATTTCAAAAATGGTTTAGGTTATAATAAGGTAAAAACCGTCTGTGTTTATGTGTGGACTAGTCTTACTATTATCCTTTGATTTCATAAAGGATTTTCCAAAGTTAAACAAGTTGTGTGTGTGCTGTGAATTTATCACTGATAGTATTCCAGACTGACCCGGTGTATTTTGTTTTAAATCAAATGTGCTCGGGTCAGACCGAGTATGTTCCAGGTTAGGGTTCGCTTGGAGTTCAGGAGCTAGAAGCAAGAGGCTTCACCGCTAGTTAGATAAAGTTATTTTCCGCTGTGATTGATATCTGCTGTACTTTGATGATTGGTATGTATACAAAAGTTCTTTTGAATAAAGAGTTGATATTATATTTTATTCGTTCCGCTGTGAGATTCTGATGTGTTCTTCTTCTTTCTTCTATTCTAATACTTCTTTCTTTCTATTCTCACCCTCTAAATTCTTTCTCATGAAAATCTGGGGGTTCAATACTTGGGTTTTTGGCAAGCGATACGGGTTTATGTATTGTTGTCGAAGACTCAAGCGTCGAGCTTTTCCCCGGGTCGTTACAGTGGTATCAGAGCTATTGGTTTAGAGATAATCTTGGCTCTGTTGTGTGACTCGATAGAGATGGGGTTAGCAATACCCTAGATTGAGTTTGAGTGTATATACGAGAGTGCGTATTTGTATTTTGATATAAAATTATTTTTGAAATTATTTTTGCCCAATTTATTAAAGTAAAGGTTATCGTAGTATGGGCAAATCAATTGAATTGGTTAATGATGATTTGGATGCCATGATTGGATGGTGCTGTTGATTTCTAGAACATGAACTTGAAATAGATAGACTTGGTTGAAAAACCAAAGATGAAATAAATAAGTTGGATAATCAATTTGAAATTAACAAATCTGAATGGATAAACGAAGTGATTATAAATAATCATAGTCTTGTGTGAACTAAATTGTGTGTATGATATAGATGCCATGGATATTTGAACATAATTAGCATTTGTTACTGATGGATTCATTTGAGTTGAGAAACAGGTGCAGAAGTGCCAATACAGCTTTGAAATCCATCTAAGAGGAAAATTCTGGAGTTAATTGAATCCAGTTTAGCATGATAATCAAGTAAGCTCGATAGTATATCGCATATCGCGTAATAGCGCTCGCAAAAAGGTACGTCTATGCAAATATGAATTTTTGGTTTATTTGGGGTTTTGAGTTTGGATTTCGAATTTTTCCGACCATGAGAGTCGAGATATATATATTTCTTGAGCCTGCGATTTGCAGATGTCCTCCGTACAGGGGAGACTCTGCCGGAATTTTCGAAAATCTAAGGTGTTAGAATTTTTTTTGAAAATTATTGGAAAATTCTTTTATATGAATGAATTTGGTTTTTCGACCAATTAGATTTAGTTTGGAAATAAATCGAGTTTTAAATTAAATATTATTATAAAGATAACGGATTGTGACGTTCTTTCTACCTTTGCAATTTCGAGGACGAAATTATTTTAAGGGGGAAGGAATGTAACGTCCCGTATTTTTTGGCCATTTATTTGAAATAATTTATTATTTAAAATATTGACTTGAGTATAAATAATCGATTTGACCATTTTAATTTGAATATTTATTTATTTAAAATATTATAATAATATTTTATTTTCGGCAAATTTGGGAAAATGTTGATTTTGCCGTATAACGTGAACGGGCGATTTTAAAATGGTTTAATATCGTTCGTATTTAAATTATCGTCGCGATTTCGTTTAAAAAACGACGTTTTAACGTTTAATTTATAATTTAATTATAAAACGAGCTGCAGCGGCGTGGTAGTTCGCGATTTGGCGTTTTGAACTTCAATTGGTCGTACCGGGTTCAAAATAAGTCGGATTTCCTCGAAACAAGAAACGTCGGGACCGGTTGGACAATATTTTTCTAATGAAAGAGAAAAATCGAGTTTTCGTGTTGTAGATTTTGTTTTATGTTCAAATCAAATTTTGAAAAGGTCGCTATGGAATTTCGTTATATATTATAACGTTATTTATATTAAATTAAGGGGTTTTTAAATATTTATAATATCGGTTTGGCTTCAAACTCAACCCGAGATATTTTATTATGGTAGTATACGATATTCTGGTCGTGTATGGCGAATTTCAACATTTTATTATTATTATTATATTGAGATATTTTAAAATTGTTTATTTTAGTTGGATTGGCCAGTTATAAAAGAGCCTTTATTCAAACGACCTCAGTTTTCGATGAATTTTTTTTATTGGGACCGCAACAGTAAATTATTGCTAGATTTCAAGTGGCGCATCAATCGGAGTAAATTTGTGAGCGTGGCAAAATAAAAACGACCATTTGAACGTGAACGAGCGCCATACGAGCAAACAAACTCGGAATTCGACGAAACAAGTTTCATTAGGACCGTATCGTCAAATTATACTATGCCGTCCATTCTCATCTCGAACGGGGTTTGTATGTGAGCGCAGCAGCGAATAAACGACGTTCGAAAACGCGATAGACACGAAGTAAAAATCGTTAGTCAACATCGTTCGTCACGTCAACATAAATTATTAATATTTACACTTATATAAACCCCTCCATCACAATTTTCCGGCCATCTCCATTTTCAGCAATGTAAATTTGCAAATAAGACCCTCAACACAAATCAATTTATATCTTCCATTCCGAGAGGAATTTGTGAGGGCAACCTAAACAAAAGTGATAGATCGGGCTGTTATCTACCTACTGTAAAAAGTTGGGGACCTATCGTGGTCCGAGGTGGCCGAAAATCGCGCAGAACGACAAGAAATCAGTTTTGTTCTTAACCTAAATTCGAAAGATCTAGTCGATTTTAGGAGCTGAGACCTTAGGGGAATGAAAGAGGAGAGAAAGGGATTTGATTTGGCTCTGGTCGGAGGTTCTGAAACGGAGTGTGGTGGTCGAGATGTTGAGATGAATGGAGGGGTACAATTTTGGGTCATTTTCGAAAGTCATGGTGGGTTTTGGGGAAATTCCGGCGTCACTGATCATCATTGGTGGCAGGGGTCGGAGGGAACTGGAGCGTGGTGGCCTGCTCTGTCGAGTGGTGGTGGTCCCTTGACCTGGAAGTGCTGGTGGCGGTCGAATTTGGGGGAGGAACAGATTTGGGCGTAATGGCCAAATCAGGCGGAGGCGGAGGTTGTGGGTCACGGTGGTTCTGGCGAGTGGAGTTAGGGCCAAGGCGGACGGCTGGGTGAGGTTGCAGTGGTTCCTGGTGATCAGGGGGCCGAGGTAGGAGGCTCTGATGCGGTTTGGTGGTTTTGTTTTGGTGAAGACGATGAGAAAGTCGGGTTTTAGATACCCCAAAGAAGAAGACACATTCTTTTCTCCTAATCCCATGATGACGTGGCACAGGCTGTTGATTAACGGTAATGATAAGGGTAATGATTAATTAATTAATTAATTAAAAGTTAAGTTTTAAATCGTATATATTTATCAAAATTTAAATTAACGTATCTTCCTCGTACGTTAATGGTTTTCAGCGAAACTGGATCCGTTGGGATCGCAGGGACGAGACCTAGGTGATGGCATTAACTAGGCTCTGATCTGAGACAGTTGAAAATTCAGCTAATTTTGAATGTCTGTTCAGGATTAAATGGTACAAACGCGTCAACCATCGATAGAATAATCTGGTGAGTTAATTCTCACACCTTCTGGAATTCTGTGATATGGTAAATTCATATTAAAATATAATTTACTTTTAAAAATATAAATTGGTTGATTGGTTGTTGTTGATTGTTATGGTTGATTGGATGCTGATAATTAGATTTAATCGAACATATGAAATTTATTTCATATATTGTTATGAAATGTATAACGAGCTGTGATGCAGGGAAGAACAGGTTTGAGGGATCCGACCGGATTCCTCAAAATATTATTTGTTGTTTTATATTGTTGATATTTGAACTGATTGAACACCATATGGTTGAAAACCCTGTATTGAGTGTGATGGTTGAACAAATATTCACCCGTGTTGTTTTTAAAATCAACCGACCGTGTTGATTGAGTAATTGGCAGTGGATGGCCTAAAAGGTGTTGTTTAAACGTCGTTCGATCGTTTGGTGAAACGACGCAGTTTTAAAGTTATAAATTATTTTATAACTAAACTGAAGCTTCCCAGTTATTTTATTCGAGTAATTAAATTAGAAATTTATAAATAAATATTTTTAATCGAGTTTATAAAAGGATTAAAAATACCAGTTTCCGACATGAGATCGTAAATGAGACTTTTAAGTGAACTAGAAGATTTAAATAAGGTTTTATTTTTTTTAAGTAAAGTAAATTCAACGAAATGAAATTGGAAATGGGTTCGGGGTTATAAAATGAAATCTAGGCAAGTTGGAAAAGGAATGGCATAAATGTTTTGGAACGAATCCAAACAAGGTTTTAAAGAGTTTTAACTTAAACCAAAAATGTCGACATTAAAGGTCAAAGTATTAAATGGAGTGAAACATCGTAAAGAAAATAAGAATTACAAATGTAAAGCAAATACATATAATTTGGATGTGTTAAATATTGAGATTGGGTTTTTGAAATAAAAATCCAAATTAACGAGTTTTATTTAAAGAAGATGTTAAGCAGAATTTAATTATAAAATCCAAGAAAAGGTTGAGTATAGGAATGCCCGTATAAATGGGAGTAGATTATTCAGCGAGTGATAAATCAAAGTGTTATAAGCGATGTATGATTTAAGTTAAAAATGGCGTTTTACGGACATTTACTTAATCAAACAAATTAAGTAAATAGATTATATTTCAAATGTAAGAAAGGTTGGTAAAACCTATATTTGAAATCGAAATGGTAAATGAGATCTTGGCAAAATGGTTAAGTGACAAACTGATATTATTCTGAGATAAGAACGTTGTCGATCAAGGTCTGAGAGGTAAATAAATTACCCCAACTTGAACGGCTTCATTATTGTCAAGGAATGGTATTGGTTTGAAATGAGTGAAAGGTGTTGAAGTTGGTGTGAGATCCTATACGAGAAATATCGAATATAAGTGCAAGATTTTGAAAAACACTACGATATTAGTTTCAAAAGAAATAAGAATCTTGTTTTCAAATTATGTTAAACATTTGTTATTCAATAAGAGTTGATCGAACATAGTAGTGTTAGTCAAACATAGTTATTCAGGAAAAGCTACCATTGCGTACGACTGCTAGCGTAATTCGTAGGGCTGCAGATAGCCTACGGCGGTCGGATGTTTCCTGAGGGAATCAGGCGTAACCATTGTGATCGCTGCGATCTAGAGTCAAGCGAATGGAGTAAGTCGAATAAATTAAGAATAAATATAATAGTTTGAATATATTGGGAGGATTAGAAGTTATTAATGAGTTTGTTAAATATATTTTAGAAAGGCCAAGTCATGCCAAATACTGAATCTGTGAAATCATTGACACATTTGTTCTTTGATAGTTAAAACACCGACTATCAAACCAAACCAATACGATTGTTGGTATGGAAAGACCGGGATAGAATTTATATTCGAAAACCATTCCGACCAACAAATACGTGTAGAGATCAGAAGATGATCAAGAGGGAGCTTTGAAGACCGTGGATCTTCATAAGCGGAAGGACTGCGAAAAATCTTTGGTTAGCTCCCAGAGATAAGTTGTGGTTCTGTCGTGGTTGAAATCCACGGGTTGCAAGGACTACTCGCTACTGATCCATGGGGTGATTCCTATATGAGATGCAGTAGGAGAGTGCCTTTGGTTCATCCTTTTCCTGGATGACTTGTACGGACGAGTGTCTGACAGAGTATTTCCAATGGGATCACGTACGTTGATTTCTTCAAACGTACGATAGTTGGTGGCGGAGGACGACAGTTCTCTTATCAACTAGAGTATTTTTGTGGACGTCAATTAGTGATATCTGGCGGATCTGACGATGTGGCATTCAGAGTGAATGGTGGCCAGATGTTCGAAGATTAATTCTAGCCTCAAGCCTCATCAACCGGGAGATGACAAAAATCGGGCAGGCAGCATGGCTATGTGGGTCGCTCCCATTAGGATGTATGATCACCTATCTAAAGAAATTCCATTTGATTCTTTAATCTATGTTCGATGTTGTCCCTTTTCGGGCAGGCGGTTGCTGATCCCAACCGTCGGTGATATACATTCGATACACTCAAGCGAAATGAGTGGTCGGTCATGTGAGGGCCGGGTTGCAAGAGGTTCTTGTTGAACCCAGTGTATTCGCCTCTAGAGATACACGTGCGGAAGGTGGTCCCATACCTAGTCAAGTTGGAATCCAATATCCAATAAGAGCCCGCGGTTTTGGTTTGTATACTATATATGGGGAGCGTGAGATGCAAGCGTTCCTATAGATTGATATCTACTTGTATTAAGACATTATGATAATATTAGATCAAGTTATGATTTCAAAAATGGTTTGGGTTATAGTAAGGTAAAAACCGTCCGTGTTTATGTGTGGACTGGTCTTACTATTATCCTTTGATTTCAGAAAGGATTTTCCAAAGTTAAACAAGTTGTGTGTGTGCTGTGAATTTATCACTGATAGTATTCCAGACTGACCCGGTGTATTTTGTTTTAAATCAAATGTGCTCGGGTCAGACCGAGTATGTTCCAGGTTAGGGTTCGCTTGGAGTTCAGGAGCTAGAAGCAAGAGGCTTCACCGCTAGTTAGATAAAGTTATTTTCCGTTGTGATTGATATCTGCTGTACTCTGATGATTGGTATGTATACAAAGTTCTTTTGAATAAAGAGTTGATATTATATTTTATTCGTTCCGCTGTGAGATTCTGATGTGTTCTTCTTCTTTCTTCTAGTCTAATACTTCTTTCTTTCTATTCTCACCCTCTAAATTATTTCTCATGACAATCTGGGGGTTCGATACTTGGGTTTTTGGCAAGCGATATGGGTTTATGTATTGTTGTCGAAGACTCGAGCGTCGAGCTTTTCCCCGGGTCGTTACAGGCCTAATGTGAGAGGTCCAAGTGCGCAAATACAAATTGGGCCAAGACACGAGGTTAAGCCCAACTTGTGGGATATGTGACGGCCCGCCCCGCACCAACCGACATTTACTCCAAAAGTGCGCTGTACACATGTCCAGTTAGCACGGAACGGGTCGTCAAAAGGAAAAGGAAGAAGGAAATGAACATACAAAGAACCTGTAGAATGTCTCACAGCGCATAGAACAAAATATAATAATAACATACTTGACATAAAACAGGAGAGACAGTGCATAAGCTGGAAATCAGAACTAAACATCATAGCAGCGGAAATCCAAAATACAGCTTATTACAACTTTCAAACTGTCTCAAAGCAAAAGTAAGATAAAGGAGGTACACTACTAATGCTCAAGTAGAGACCACCAACGACACAGGGAGAATGTGTATATATATATCATACGTGGAAGCCTCCTGCCCACCTCCGAATCAGCTACTCGCGCATCACCAGCTAACCTGTCTCAAGTCTGCTCGTGTGAGCACCCAGAGTAATAAGAGGAGACATAAAACTCTAGGTCAGACATAAAGCCTGGTATGAGCGATAAGCATCTAAAGTGAACAATAACAGGTAGACTAAAACATACCTGAACCTGGACCTGCAACCAAAGAGTTAGCACTACATACTGTACAACACTCTAAGGTACCATATCAAACAGTGTAAAGATACGGAGGTGGGGGAGGTGTGCATGTCATAGGGATGGAAAACAATCAAACATAACATCCATCCTCACATCTCTCACTCAGTGCGTAAAGCATACGATATTCACCACTTCAATCACCCAACATACCTTGCTACGATCACTCTGCCCCATGAAGTCATAAATGGCTTCACTGCACTGATAACGTAGCCACTAATCCTTTGCTATGTCCACTTTGCCCCATGGAGTCACAAGAACCCCACTGCACTGGCTCATAGCCTTACTAATCCTTACTATGTCCACTCTGCCCCATGAAGTCGTAATGACCCCACTGCACTAGCTCATAGTCTTACTACGCATCACCTTGCCCCTCAGGTCATATTGACCCTACTGCACTGATAACGTAGTCTTGCTACCATCACCTTGCCCCTCAGGTCATAATGACCCTACTGCATTGATAAGTAGCCCATCATCCATTTTTAGTGGTGAATCGAAGTTATGAACGTCGACAACTCCTTAGCACACATCCCGCAGCAAAGTCCAACCATGAAGTGAACTCATCGGTTCTCAACTGGATCTTGAGCTCTAACTTCCCATATTGGACTACCTTTGCATCTCGGGTTATTGGTCAATACTGGGTCGGGTCGGGTTCCTTCTCAAGCCATCGGTTCGGGTCGGGTATCCTCCATCTGTTCGGGTCGGGTCTTCTTCTGGTGCGGTTCGGGTCGGGTATCCTCCATCTGTTCGGGTCGGGTCTTCTTCTGGTGCGGTTCGGGTTGGGTGCTTCTCCTCGGTTTGGGTCGGGTGTCACTCCCCCTCCAGTTCATGCTTCCGCTCCGATCCGCCTCCTCATCCTTTACATGCTTCGATCCGATCAATCCTCCTCTATCCGCTCCGATCCCTACTCCCTAATCCGATCCGATCCCAGTTCAGCTAGCGTGGCCTTCCTTTTTGCCATTTTTCCCAAGTGTTGGGTTCCGATCCGATCGAATTCCTTACTCAGTTCAACATATCCGATCCGAGCCCCATATCCGATCCGATCCGAACCCTGCACTGTTTTCTGAAACTGTTCCAGCAAGTATTTACGCCATTCGATGACGTTTTCGACCATTCTAACTATTGAAATCAATCACAAAGCATTTCATACAGTCATAGCAACATGCATAATCAACCACAAACATCAAAACATCAACATGATAGGTTAAAATGGATCAAACATACCCAAAACCCCCTATTTCCCCCTAAGCATGTTTAGGTGAAACTAATGATAGGATTAGCAAAACTTAACCAAATTAAGCCAAATTCATATCAGAGGTCTAAAACATCATTTAATAATTTATGAACATTTTTCCCGAATTTTATCATGTTTAAATTCGCTAATTAACACTAATCACCCCTAACTAGCCATAATTAGTGTAACACCCCACAAACTCTATAACTATGAAATTAACAAATTAAAGTATAATTAATTTCAAATCAAAGAACTAAGGGAAACGGGATACGCCATTGCGTTCATCTCGGAAAAATACGCGAAATAGAGTCCGAGTTTTCGAAAAACGGAGTCCGTATGAAGAAGATATGGCCTTCGGAAGTTTCTAAATCAAGTTTAAATTCGAATATGGGGCCCAATGGGCCAGGGCGGAAAAACACCCGCCTGACGCACCCAGGTCGACTGGGCTGTCGACCTGGTCTAACCAGGTCGACAGGGCTGTCGACAGGCATGTCGACCTGGTCCAGAGCCAGGTCGAGCCCAGTCTAACCTGGCTGGCCTATTCTATGTTGGTCGATTTTCTGTGGTCTGCTTGGTCATTAGGGCTAGGTGGCAGGCTCTAATTGGTCTCTCTTTAGGATGAAAGGCTACGATCTAACCAAGCAACATCAATGGTCCTAATCGGTTCATTACCCCTATAAAAACAACCCTAGACTAACCCTAATCTATTCATTCAAAAATTAGAACAAAGCCGCCATGTTGCTGAGGAACGACTAGGAGTAGCTACCAATTGGAGAGAGGATTAGGAGGAAAATTCTAAAGCTTAAAGCAACCTAAACAAATCAATTCAACAAAGGAATCGTATCTCCAAATCCCTAAATTGGAGAATTCGTCACACCATTGTAAGTAGAGTATTACTTTGGTATGAACAAATAACTGTGTTGATTTGTATACTTGGTTGTGGTGATAAATAATTCATAATTTGTGCGTTACTATGATTCTTATCGATTTGGAATATTGTATACGTTTGGATATTCACGAATTATGTATTCATTATAAAGAACTACATTCGGTAGTTCTATGCAAGTATACGTTTGGAATATTCGCAAATTATGTAATCCATGTTGAAGCTACATGTATGTAGTTGATTGAAATTCATGCAAGTTTGGGGCTTTGCTACTATGCCATCATAATGTGTATTTTTATACAAACATCATTTTTGTGAAGTAATTGGAATAAGTTTGGATTATCATAATCCATATGAAATTATGTTGAAAATTTGGCATCATGTATTAAGCCATGCTTTTGTACTAGAAAACCTATTTGCAAACTTATGAATATGACTAGGCTATGATTGATAATTTGCATAATTGAAATTGTTAACAAGAATTATATGATGACATATGTGGTACATAGCTAGGTTAGGTTCAAAAATCCCTTTTTGCAAGTTTGCATCATGATTTCATGTTAGAAATATTTATGCCATGGTTATGTGAACAAATTTAACTATAATTATGCCATGCTTATGTTTGACATTATGCCATGCTTATGTTTGACATTATGCCATGCTTATGTTAGAAATATTTATGCCATGCTTGTGTTTGACATTATGCCTAAATAAAAATATAGGTTCATGTGTCAATAATGATACCCAATTTAGATTCTTATCTCAATTACAAGTTCACATGCTTTGATTCATGTCACCTATGCTTTATGACCAAAGTATATGTTACCACTATGCAAGTACACCAGTTTCTATTTTGTAGTTCCAACGTTATGTTGCAAGTTCATGCGCTCACCTTCCCCTTTTTGTGTATGTAATCACGCTTTAAGCCTCCCCTTTTCGCATGGCTAAGTTGGGCTTTAAAAGGCTAAGCCCAACATATATATAATAAACGGACGTGTTAAACGGGGGAAAATAACGTTGGGTTAAAATTACTAATAAATGAAAATATAAAATAGAAGGGCCCAAATTCAAGTATGGGTTGGGCCCATGATTGGTGTAACCTTTACACCATTAACTTAATAATGGGCCGCAAATATTTACATATAAGAAAATAAAGAAGAAAGACAAAATATGTAAATGTAGAAAATACGATGTGTTTAACCCGAGGTTGGATTGAGTTGTGATGTAAACCTGCCCGGAACCGCCCGGCTGTCCAGTAGTCACAACAATACCTATCCAATGTGGGAGGTTAAAGATGGAGCCCAATAAGGACCCGAGGTTAGACTGAGTTGTGGCGTAAGACTGCCCGGAACCAACCGGCAACAGGCAGCCACAACAATACCTGTCTAATGTGAGAGGTCAGAGCCTTAATAAGACAATTAAGGCTGAGTCAGGATTGTTAGGATTAAGTGAACTAAAGACTTAATCAAAATGGAACATGCTAAACTAAACGGACTGGTGGGGGTTAGGTTAGAAAACACTTAACCAACTTAGCATGTTGGCTAGAGATAGAAAACCTAGTAACGGGGGACCCTTTTCAGCAGTAACCCTAGAAGGTGTATCAGGATACCCTGAAACTAGGCAGGGTGGGGCACGATTACTGGGCTGATTGTAAGAGGTCAAATCGACGGCGGTGGTGTAGCAGTGTAGGTTCTAACGGGGTGCGGGCGTGCACACACTCCGGCGCAGAAAAATAAGGCACTGGACACCAGTAGAATACCTGTGCATTCTAGGATTGTGTCGGGCCGCCACCACGGGACTTGATACACCCCATGGTGGGACCAGCATAGGTAACTACAACATCGGGGGCCGTAAGACACATGTAACGATGCGAGTAGGAGCCGATCATCATAGAACGGATCACATCACCCTGATTATGGGGTGCCAGTTGGGAACTAGTTTATATGGGTTCAGAGATTTAACATGGGGTACGATAGTATATTCGACCCTAGACAACTTAACCAAGTTTATAGTGCTTGCCCACTTCTTGTTTATACTTACCATACCCAGTTCTTTATTCATAGACAGAATAGTACTAGACTTACTCAGGCTTTATGTCTGACTCTACTTTTCTTTCGTCTTCTTTTCTTCCGTTCCCCCCCCAGGTCCACAGGGAGGGAACACAGCAGCTTGACCAACCTTAACATCCAGCTTGAAGAGGAGAAATGTATTGCTTGGACTTTCCTGTTTTGAACTATGGCTTTGGACAATCCACTATGGGGCTTTGCAGTTTATCTATGTTTTATTTATGCTTCTTAAAATAATGTACTCAAGACAGATTATGAAAGTGTTATGTTATGTTTTTGGAAAGGATGTAAGACAATCATGGTGATGTTTTGTAACACGTATTTGCTTTTATGAAATAAAAGTTGTTTGTTTTTCCGCTGTTTACAAATATGTGTTCCTATATCTGTCTTGTATATCTGTGACTTATACTTATAAACCTCCACCAAAATTAGGGCATTCCCTTTGAGAGTGACCCTAACGGAGGTGGGGTGTTTCACTTGGTATCAGAGCATAGGTTTACCAGATAAGATAAAAAGTTTTGAAAAATTATTTTCAAAAAGGAAATTTAAAGAAGCATTTTTTAAAAAGAAAAATATTATTTTATTTTAAAAGGGCAAAGTCCACTCCCCAAAGCCATAGGTACTTTCTCTTATCCTTCGTTTTGAATCTATCCTTTTTGTTTCAGCATGTCCGAAGATCTTAACTTGCCGGAAGGGGTGCCAATACCTGGTTGGTTTAGACGGTTCTTGGAAGCAAGAGCCACTCAGCCAGGTCCTACCGTTCCTCCTCCCCCAGCTGCAGGAAATCATCCAGCTGCAGTGGCACCTTTTCCTCCACCTCCTCCTCGGGGAAGCACGTTTGCTAAGATATGTAAAGATTTTAAAGCTATGGGAGGAAAGGATTTCCATGGAACTGAGTCCTTCGTAGCAGCTAGAAATTGGCTGAAAGAAACAGAGGACCTATTCATCATCTTTGAGGTAGAAGATAGACAAAAAGTACAATTGGCAGTGTGGCTATTGAAGGGCGAGGCTTCCTACTGGTGGGAAGTCACTAATGCTGAAAGACCAGTGGAGACATGGGAGGACTTTAGGGCAAGGTTTGAGACTAAATTTCTCTTAGATGCGGAAAGAAGTTTGCAGTTGGAAAAATTCTTATTTCTTAAGCAAGGGGACAAGACAGTCAGAGAGTATGTGAATCAGTTCGATGAGCCGGCTAGGTTTGGGCTTGACCTAGTCAACACCCCACACAAGAAGGCTCTCCGTTTCGTCAAAGGGTTGAATGAGCCATTACACAGTTTGGCCATGACCCATATACCCATGGGAGCCACGTATGAAAGATAGGTGCAAATGGCATTGCTGAATGAAGAGGATAAGGGCAAGAAGGAGACAAAGGCAGAAAGCTCTCAAGGGAAGAAAGAGGGTTTGCAGCCTAAGAAGACGGACTTTAAGAAAGGCGGGAAAGGCAACAAAGAGAAGAGGAAGTGCAATTTCTGTGGCAAAGTGGGGCACTTAGTAAAGGACTGCCGGAAAAAGAAGGCCAAGGAGAATGGTGGGTGCTTTTCTTGCGGTGAGACAGGCCACAGGGCTAAGGACTGCCCAAAGAAACGAGGACAGGGGCAGAGGGCTGGATCCACCCCAGGGGCACAGGTTCATGTGCTAGAAGCGCCACCTCTGCAACAGCGAGGTATAAATACTTCTGTATAAAGTGTAGTTTATCTTTATGATCACCCCGTTCGCACTTTATTTTATTCCGGCGCATCACACTCCTTTATCTCGTCTGCTTTAGTAGAATCTCTGCACCTAAAAACTAGCATGGTAGAGGACCCCTTAATTGTTTCAAACCCAATTGGGGGCCCAGCTCATTTGTCTATGATCTGTTTGGAATTGAAAATTTCTATTCTAAGTGTAGAATTTCAATGTAGTGCCTTTGTTTTGGGCTTTTCGGGTTATGGTTTGATTTTGGGTATGGATTGGCTATCCAGTAATGGGGCCATCCTTGATTGTGAGAAAAGGGTTGTTAGGCTCCTAACCCAGCTCGGTAATACTTTGGAAATTTCTTGTAATCCCTCATATGCGGTTATGCTTAGTTATCTTGAATCGCTAGATGCCTCTGTTGAAAATTTGCAATCAGTTAGAGTGGTCCGGGAATATCCAGATGTCTTCGAAGAGGTGAAGGGCTTGCCTCCGAAGCGGGAAATAGACTTCCGCATATATCTTGTAGATAATGCAAAGCCCGTTGCGTTGCCCGTTAGACACATGGCTCCGCGAGAAAGGAAAGAGCTCAGTAAACAGATTAAAGAGCTTCTAGAAAAGGGGTTCATTAGGAGAAGCATTTCAGAATGGGGCGCTCCAGTGGTGTTCGCTACAAAGGCGGATGGTTCACTCCGTCTATGTGTTGACTATAGGGAGCTCAACAAGCTAACGAAAAAGAATAGGCACCCTCTCCCTAGAATTGACGATTTATTTGACCAGCTTGTAGGAGCGTCTGTTTTCTCCCAACTCGATTTAGCGACCGGTTTTCATCAGCTAAGGGTGGCTGAAGATAGCATCGATAAAACGGCGTTCAGAACCCCAGACGGCTTCTTTGAATGGCTTGTCATGCCTTTCGGCTTGACAAATGCACCTGCTTACTTCGTGGACCTGATGAGTAGGGTATTTAGAGATTTCCTCAACAAATTCGTAGTGGTCTTCGTAGATGATATCCTTATCTTCTCAAAGAGTGAAGAGGAACATGCTCAGCACTTAAGGGCAATCATGGAAACTTTGCGAGTCCATAAACTAAAAGCCAAGTTCTCCAAATGCCACTTTTGGAGAGAAGAGGTGAGGTTCCTTGGGCACATAGTATCCAAACAAGGGTTAGCGGTGGACCCTGCTAAGGTAGTAGCGGTACAGGATTGGAAGACACCAAGGAATGCAACTGAGGTCCGAAGCTTTCTAGGACTAGCAGGTTTCTATCGAAAGTTTATAAGGGATTTTGCGAAAATCTCAGCTCCGCTCACGAAATTGACTAAGAAGAATCTAGTGTTCAATTGGGATTTGGATTACGAGTTTGCTTTCCAACGACTAAAAAGGGCTCTTACAACAGCCCCAGTTTTGACTCTGCCAGATGGGAGCAAGATGTTCACTGTTTATACGGATGCATGTGGGACAGGGCTAGGCGCCGTCTTAATGCAAGAAAGAAGGGTAGTAGCTTATGGCGGGAGGCAGTTGAAAGCGCACGAAAAGAACTACCCAACCCACGATCTTGAGTTAGCCGCCATCGTCTTTGCACTCAAGTCTTGGCGACACTATCTCCTAGGTGAGAAGTTCGAACTTTATACTGACCATAAATCGTTGAAATATCTTTTCTCGCAGAAAGATCTTAACTTGAGGCAACAAAGATGGATGGAGTTTCTTGCCTCGTACGATTTCGAAATCTCCTATACTTCGGGCAAAGGCAACGTAGTGGCAGACGCGTTGAGCCGAAAGAAATTGACCCTAAGCCCGTTGTTTGTTGAAAGACAAAGCCTAGAGTTTATAGCCAGCTTCGACTTTAGGCCTTCCTCCGATTTCGTACCGGGCTTGCTTGCATCTCTCGAAGTGTGCCCAACTTTAGTGGATTCAGTAGGGGCAGCACAATGCGAAGACCCTCAGCTTGTGGAAATGATTGATAGGCTAATTAGGGGTGAGACTTCAAGTCACCTCAACAGATACTCCATTGACGATAAGGGTTTGCTAAGGCGAGACGGAAGACTATGCGTCCCACAGACAAAAGATTTAATAAAGAAGGTTCTCGAGGAAGCACATCACTCCAAGATGACGATACATCCAGGCGGAGATAAAATGTACAAAGACATAAAAAGGACTTTCTTCTGGAACGGCATGAAAAAGGACATGGAAGAGTTCGTTTCTAAGTGTATGGTGTGCCAACAGGTTAAAGTGGAACAGAAAAAGCCTGGCGGACTGCTACATCCTTTAGAGGTCCCACAGTGGAAGTGGGATAGCATCTCAATGGACTTCATCGATGGGCTGCCTAGGTCTAGGAGAGGCAACACTAGCATTTGGGTAATAGTGGATAGGCTTACTAAAAGCGCCCACTTTTTACCTGTCAAAAGTAAGAGAACTGCCTCATCCCTAGCATCACTTTACCTCAAGGAAATCGTTCGACTCCATGGAATACCATCTAGCATTGTTAGTAACCGAGACCCCATCTTCACCAGTGAGTTTTGGCGGAGTCTGCAAGAAGCAGTAGGAACGCAGTTATGCTTGAGCACAGCCTATCATCCCCAAACCGACGGCCAAACAGAGAGAGTGAACAGAGCTTTGGAAGACCTTTTAAGGCTATGCGTCCTTGACTTCGGAGGGACATGGGAAGACCACCTTCCTTTGGTGGAATTTGCCTACAACAACAGCTATCAACCAACCATCGGAATGGCGCCCTTCGAAGCTTTATATGGAAGACCGTGCCGATCGCCTACTTGTTGGTGGGAGTCCACGGATAAGCTCATACTTGGACCAGATATGATCCGAGAGACCTCAGAGAAAGTAGATTTAATACGAAGAAGGATGAAGACGGCCCAAGACAGACAAAAGTCCTATGCCGACAAGAGGAGGACCGACCTTGAATTTGAAGTTGGAGACAGAGTTTTTCTCAAGGTATCACCGCTAAGGAACGTTGTTCGTTTTGGAACCACAGGAAAACTAGCACCAAGGTTCGTAGGGCCATTCCCTATCATCGAGAAAATTGGGAAAATGGCCTATAGATTAGAGCTACCCGAGAAGTTGGCTGGAGTCCACAACTTTTTTCACGTTTCACATCTTCGAAAATGTCTACATGAGTCTGCTGAAGTGGTAGAGCCAAATATCCTCGAAGAGGCCGAAGTGGAACGCGAAGCAACCATAAGAAAGGTTCCAACCCGCATACTAGGAACGGAAGTGAAGAAGCTACGCAACCGTGAAGTCAAGCTCGTTAAAGTTCAGTGGAGCGACGCCGAGGGAGACGCGACTTGGGAAACTGAAGCTAGAATACGTACTGCCTACCCTTTTCTGTTCGAGGGTACATCCTTGATCTTTCTTTTTCCTTAAGTTGCGCTTTTATCTATCTTTTTAAGTATATTTCCTCGACCTTATCCTTTAGGTAGAAACCCTTTGGATGGAAACATGTAATTGAAACATGTTATGGATGATGGTTGCAAGTGATTGCTAGTGGTTGCTCGTGGTTGCATATACACACACAATCTAGGTTTTAGATCGGCTCAGTCACTTCATATTGCATATGCATATATGTTTGCATTCGTATATGGTTGAACTTTAATGTGTTGTCATATGGATGTTGCATTTGTATTGAATGATTGTGCACTCATGTAGAATCAAGAATAGGAAAATTTGCATACATAATGGATTCATGGCACTTACATAATTCGCATTAAGGAGGTCAACTGAATCAGTAGACCGCCTGATTTTGCATTAGATAAGTACATGTACACACACACTTCGCATATGATCATGAAGCATTAGAAATCTTTTAAGGACAATGGATGCTCGTGTTTGATGGATGAGTAGATGGGTGATTGGATGTTAGGATATACATTTTCCTAAACTTGAAGATTTCGGGGACGAAATCCTTTTAAGTGGGGGAGAATGTAACACCCCGCAAACTCTATAACTGTGAAATTAACAAATTAAAGTATAATTAATTTCAAATCAAAGAACTAAGGGAAACGGGATACGCCATTGCGTTCGTCTCGGAAAAATACGTGAAATAGAGTCCGAGTTTTCGAAAAACGGAGTCCGTATGAAGAAGATATGGCCTTCGGAAGTTTTTAAATCAAGTTTAAATTCGAATATGGGGCCCGATGGGCCAGGGCGGAAAAACACCCGCCTGACGCACCCAGGTCGACTGGGCTGTCGACCTGGTCTAACCAGGTCGACAGGGCTATCGACAGGGCTGTCGACAGGCATGTCGACTTGGTCCAGAGCCAGGTCGAGCCCAGTCTAACCTGGCTGGCCTATTCTATGTTGGTCGATTTTCTGTGGTCTGCTTGGTCATTAGGGCTAGGTGGCAGGCTCTAATTGGTCTCTCTTTAGGATGAAAGGCTACGATCTAACCAAGCAACATCAATGGTCCTAATCAGTTCATTACCCCTATAAAAACAGCCCTAGACTAACCCTAATCTATTCATTCAAAAATTAGAACGAAGCCGCCATGTTGCTGAGGAACGACTAGGAGTAGCCACCAATTGGAGAGAGGATTAGGAGGAAAATTATAAAGCTTAAAGCAACCTAAACAAATCAATTCAACAAAGGAATCGTATCTCCAAATCCCTAATTTGGAGAATTCGTCACACCATTGTAAGTAGAGTATTACTTTGGTATGAACAAATAACTGTGTTGATTTGTATACTTGGTTGTGGTGATAAATAATTCATAATTTGTGCGTTACTATGATTCTTATCGATTTGGAATATTGTATACGTTTGGATATTCACGAATTATGTATTCATTATAAAGAACTACATGCGGTAGTTCTATGCAAGTATACGTTTGGAATATTCGCAAATTATGTAATCCATGTTGAAGCTACATGTATGTAGTTGATTGAAATTCATGCAAGTTTGGGGCTTTGCTACTATGCCATCATAATGTGTATTTTTATACAAACATCATTTTTGTGAAGTAATTGGAATAAGTTTGGATTATCATAATCCATATGAAATTATGTTGAAAATTTGGCATCATGTATTAAGCCATGCTTTTGTACTAGAAAACCTATTTGCAAACTTATGAATATGACTAGGCTATGATTGATAATTTGCATAATTGAAATTGTTAACAAGAATTATATGATGACATATGTGGTACATAGCTAGGTTAGGTTCAAAAATCCCTTTTTGCAAGTTTGCATCATGATTTCATGTTAGAAATATTTATGCCATGGTTATGTGAACAAATTTAACTATACTTATGCCATGCTTATGTTTGACATTATGCCATGCTTATGTTTGACATTATGCCATGCTTATGTTAGAAATATTTATGCCATGCTTGTGTTTGACATTATGCCTAAATAAAAATATAGGTTCATGTGTCAATAATGATACCCAATTTAGATTCTTATCTCAATTACAAGTTCACATGCTTTGATTCATGTCACCTATGCTTTATGACCAAAGTATATGTTACCACTATGCAAGTACACCAGTTTCTATTTTGTAGTTCCAACGTTATGTTGCAAGTTCATGCGCTCACCTTCCCCTTTTTGTGTATGTAATCACGCTTTAAGCCTCCCCTTTTCGCATGGCTAAGTTGGGCTTTAAAAGGCTAAGCCCAACATATATATAATAAACGGACGTGTTAAACGGGGGAAAATAACGTTGGGTTAAAATTACTAATAAATGAAAATATAAAATAGAAGGGCCCAAATTCAAGTATGGGTTGGGCCCATGATTGGTGTAACCTTTACACCATTAACTTAATAATGGGCCGCAAATATTTACATATAAGAAAATAAAGAAGAAAGACAAAATATGTAAATATAGAAAATACGATGTGTTTAACCCGAGGTTGGATTGAGTTGTGATGTAAACCTGCCCGGAACCGCCCGGCTGTCCAGTAGTCACAACAATACCTATCCAATGTGGGAGGTTAAACATGGAGCCCAATAAGGACCCGAGGTTAGACTGAGTTGTGGCGTAAGACTACCCGGAACCAACCGGCAACAGGCAGCCACAACAATACCTGTCTAATGTGAGAGGTCAGGGCCTTAATAAGACAATTAAGGCTGAGTCAGGATTGTTAGGATTAAGTGAACTAAAGACTTAATCAAAATGGAACATGCTAAACTAAACGGACTGGTGGGGGTTAGGTTAGAAAACACTTAACCAACTTAGCATGTTGGCTAGAGATAGAAAACCTAGTAACGGGGGACCCTTTTCAGCAGTAACCCTAGAAGGTGTATCAGGATACCCTGAAACTAGGCAGGGTGGGGCACGATTACTGGGCTGATTGTAAGAGGTCAAATCGACGGCGGTGGTGTAGCAGTGTAGGTTCTAACGGGGTGCGGGCGTGCACACACTCCGGCGCAGAAAAATAAGGCACTTGACACCAGTAGAATACCTGTGCATTCTAGGATTGTGTCGGGCCGCCACCACGGGACTTGATACACCCCATGGTGGGACCAGCATAGGTAACTACAACATCGGGGGCCGTAAGACACATGTAACGATGCGAGTAGGAGCCGATCATCATAGAACGGATCACATCACCCTGATTATGGGGTGCCAGTTGGGAACTAGTTTATATGGGTTCAGAGATTTAACATGGGGTACGATAGTATATTCGACCCTAGACAACTTAACCAAGTTTATAGTGCTTGCCCACTTCTTGTTTATACTTACCATACCCAGTTCTTTATTCATAGACATAATAGTACTAGACTTACTCAGGCTTTATGTCTGACTCTACTTTTCTTTCGTCTTCTTTTCTTCCGTTTCCCCCCCCCCCCCAGGTCCACAGGGAGGGAACACAGCAGCTTGACCAACCTTAACATCCAGCTTGAAGAGGAGAAATGTATTGCTTGGACTTTCCTGTTTTGAACTATGGCTTTGGACAATCCACTATGGGGCTTTGCAGTTTATCTATGTTTTATTTATGCTTCTTTAAATAATGTACTCAAGACAGATTATGAAAGTGTTATGTTATGTTTTTGGAAAGGATGTAAGACAATCATGGTGATGTTTTGTAACACGTATTTGCTTTTATGAAATAAAAGTTGTTTGTTTTTCCGCTGTTTACAAATATGTGTTCCTATATCTGTCTTGTATATCCGTGACTTATACTTATAAACCTCCACCAAAATTAGGGCATTCCCTTTGAGAGTGACCCTAACGGAGGTGGGGTGTTTCAATTAGTGCAAAACTATGCAAATCACTCACCTTAGCCACAAATAAACTAAGATCTGAAATAAATCTCTGATTTGATGCAAATCCCAACCCTAAACAGCAGCTCCAATGTTGATTTGGTGTAGATCTCCCTTGATTAGATGTTGCTAAGCTTAATCCTTGACCAAAAGATGATTTGGAGGTGATTTAGAGGTTAGAGGCCATTTTTAGGGTTCCTTGGTGATAAGTGGAGGCTAGAAAACTGAAATGGAATGATCCTCTATCTCATTTCAGCCTCCCCATAACCCTAATCTCGAAATGGGTTATGGGCCTACTCACTAATCACCTGATTTGGCCCGGTTAAGCAGTTTTTCACCCTCCAAACCTTATTTCAGCCATATCTCCCAAACGGTAAGTCCGTTTGGCTATTATGACCACTCTACGGAAAGGTAAACCATCAAACGAATCCAATGGAAGTGGTTTCAGGTCAAAATTCCTTTCCAATCAAAAGTTATCGCCAAAACAGTACCAACTAGGGGCAAAATGGTCATTTAAAAATCGACAAAAATCATGAACATGGGAAATGACTCTAATGGATGTTTCCCAAAGTTACATGACCATACGACTTCATATGGGAAAGAAATAAATGTTCTACAATCCTATGATGTGTAGAATACGGGTCGTTACAGGATAAGTCTGCCCGGAACCGATCGGCCTATCCAGCATCCGCAAGTTGTAGGCCTAATGTGAGAGGTCTGGCCCATATTAAAAATATAAACGGTTAAATAGAGAATTGGACATTAGAATCAAATTTACCCTTTTAATGTAATTATAAAAGATAGAAATTTGCACTGTTATGAAAATTACATTTTTAATGTAATTTAAAAGAGAGGGATTTTACATTATATTGAAAATTACATTTTTAACGTAATTAAGAAGAAGAATTGGATGATGTAATCAAATTTGCATTTCTTGAATGTAATTTAAAAAGTTAGAATTTTTCACTGTAATGTTAACTACATTTACAACGTAATTAAAGAAGGAAATTTTACAATGCAATTGAAGGATAGGATTTTACAGTATAATGTCAATTACATTTTTCTTAATGTAATCAAAAGAAGAAATATTACTCTTTTTTATGTAACAAAAGAAGTTAGAAGAATTACATTCTTTATAATGTAATAAAAGAGAATATAGTGTAAAGAATGAAAAAGAAAATTCACATTTTTCTATAGTGTAAAGAATAAGAAGGAAATACTACATTTCCAATAAAATGAGAGAAAGAATGTAAATAAAATATGAAATAAAAGTTTACATTTTCTTATGTAATAAAAAGAATTATTTTAGATGACACTTTCATTTGCATTTTTATGTAAATAGGATATGTAGAAAAAAGGAAAACACTTATTTACATTTGGGTAAGTAAATAAGAAAAGAAAAGGAAAACATTTATTCACATGTAGTGTAAATAAATAAGAAAAAGAGATGTCTTAATGACATTTTCTATGCAGTAAAAGAATAAATTGAAAGTTACATTTTGGTTGTAATTACAAATAAATAAATGTGGGAATGGAATTGAAATGTTCATTGAACATGATACCTTGATATGATACATGAACATGATTATGCGCTGTTTGTTTGGTTGATTCGTTGCCCTTATATGTTAATGACTACATGGAATGATTCATATCTACTTTTATCAAAATAAAAATAGTGATAAGTAATAACGTTATGAAATAATTTAAATGATAATTATGCGAAGATTATTTGAAAAGACTGAGTTATACTCATTTCAAATAATCATACGACGTTTTAAATGGAAGAATTGAAGACGGCGATTGAAGACCGACGATCCTCACATCGAATGGGTAACTAGTGTTGAGGCCCTTGATTGATTTTCTCCCAAGACGGGGCTAAGATGGTAGTTATCCGGATGTAGTGTATTACAGATTTGACTTTCACTCAGACCCAGAGCATAAGTTTATAAATGGACGTGTCTGACGTTGAATTTTGTTCTATGTAAATTGATTTCTATTAATGTACGACAGTTGGTGGGGAGAATTTATTCTCTTGGTTAACACCCTTAGAGGTTGTGTATTAATAGTTATCAATCGCATGGCGTGAATTGTCAACGTGGCACGCTAAGATGAAGATGATCAAGGCTTTGTTGAAAAGCAGGCCTTGTGGTTATAACGTTACTTCGCGAGCCTCACAACCTGTTTGAGTCTAAAACGGGAGAAGGGAACGCAGGGAGAGCAACACGTTTCTTTCTAGCTAGAAGTGGTGTCGGTGCTTAAACTGGCTGATATTTACTTATGTGGATGATGGAATGTGGCGCGCCTTGGATGTTAGGTCCTATAGGACCGGGAAACGTGTGTTCAGGAATAATCAATCAACAAACCGCAAGTGTGGACCGGCCCTGCAGGATCCAAGGGTTCTCTGTGGGGAATCCTGAGACAGTAGCTAGAGTGTCTCGAATCGGTAAGGAGCTCCTCCCTAGCCTTGACTCATGATGGAAACCCAATTTCCAATACGACCTCATGCGGTTTTGATTGTAGAACTAGTATGGTGACATAGTAGGATGGGGTACTATGCCGTCTATGATTGATACATTATGATTGAAATGTTTTTGAAACATATATACACTAATAATAATATCAAACCCGTTTTTATCGTATCAAGCATTTTTAACCATTATAAGGTAAAACCCTATCCTCCGGTTTGCGTTGCATTGTGTGATTGGACTTGGGTCTTATAATGGTTTCATTTTTCCAAAAAGCATTGCGTTGTTTTTCGATTTACTTTTAATTATGCACGACAATCCATTGGAGCAAACCCGTTCCACGTTAGCGGCGTGGTCCTTGGATTTGCCATATTGCTATTAGTTATATTAGTAAGAATTCTCACACCAGTCCCGTGACTGACTCGTAGTTTGTTTCACTTTGCAAACTTGGGTGCCCTCTTTTCCACACGGGCAGTCGAGTAGCTTTTTGCAGATATTTATCTCTTGAGCAGGATTCTGGATCGAAGCCTAAAGCTGTGTCCAGAGCATAAAAGTCTTCCGCTGTTTATTGTATTAATTTATTGAAATTTGTCTTCTGCTGTAATTTTATTCTGTACTCTGACGTAACATTATTGTAATTTTTATAAAAGTTTGCTGTTGTTGTTCTAATGTTGTTGTATTCCCGAAGTTAACGTACTCAGGTTTTGAAAGGTCATGGTCGATTTTGCGATCGATCGGGTCGGGCGAAACCCGGGGACGTTGCAGTTGGTATCAGAGCTCTGGTTAGCTCAAATCTTTGGGGTACAACTCATTAGAACGGGACAAAAGACTCATCAGATATTGGATTAGTAATATCCAATAAGAATACTCATTAGAGATAAGATCAGCAGTATCCTAGAATGAGAAAACTCATTAGAGATGGGGTTAGTAATGCCCTAGAATGAGTTGAGAGTAGCAAGCCTATAATATAAGTATTTGTAATTATAATCTATTTTTGGAAAATGTAATTTTTGAATATATAAAAGTTATAAATATTTAAAAAGCTAATTAACCAATTGATTGATGATTGTGTAGTGTAATTATTAGTTCAACTATAAAATTATTTAAACCAATGAATGAATAATAAAGAATAAAAAAATTGAGTAGGATTAATTAAACACTTTTAGCTTCGTTCCTTTACGAGGACGAAAAGATTTTAAGTGGGGGAGACTGTAACAACCCTGAATTTTGGGGTAAATTTAAAATTTTATTTTAAGTAATTTTAATGAATTTTATATATTGAAAATAATTTATTTTAAATAGTAACGATTAAAAATTTATATTTAATAAAATAATAAAAAAAAGTTTTTAAATAAGATTTAGACGTTGTTAATGAGATTAATTAATAATATGTTGATATGTCCGCTTTAATACTTTCCTTGCCTATTCAAAGTGTAACGTTCATCAATTAATAATTTATTTATTTATTTTATTTTCTTTTTGAATAGTTGCATTCGCTTCCAATGCCTTCCTCTCATCTTTATTTTCTTAATGCAACATTAAAAGTAAACACATTTTGAAATAGAAATGTATTGATATAGAATTTGCATTTTTATTGTATATACAATATTTAAAAATAAACATTTTGAAATAAAATGTATTGATATAGAATTTACACTTTTAATGTAAATGAGACATTGAGAATGTTTTGACATTAAAATTTACACTTTTAGTGTAAATGATACATAAAAAAAGATTCATTGTATAATAAATGGTGTTCATATTAGAAACTATATTTTTAATGTAAAAGATGAATCAATAAAATAATTAAAAAAAGGGGATCAATAGTTTGATAAGACGTTTTAACATAATAAAAAAATGTTTTAACAGTAGAAAATGCCCGTTTGTTTAATATTAACATTCACATGCAAACATTTATTTCTAACAATAATATTTAATCTTGTAGTGTTAGTTTTAATTTCTAACAATTAGCATTAACCATGCATTCACCTCTCTCCTTCATGCAATTAATTTATTATCCTTTATTCTATTAATTTCTTTCCTTTATTTTTCTCATCATGTTTCATTCCTTATGTTACTTAACCATGCATTCATTTATCTTTCCTCCTTTTGTTTTTTTCCTTGTTATTATTTTTTCCTTCACAAATCAAATCACCTATATATATATTTATAAATGAATAAACATATATATATATATATATCTTCTATTTATTTTTTCCAACCCATTGAATATGTTACTTAAATTATGATACTTAATGTCATGTGTTTTGAATTTTGAAAGATAAACGTTCTAACAATTGGCATTATACCATAAATCATGCATTAATTGCATTCCCGTTTCTCTCTCCCTATGTTTTTCGTTTTGAATTTTTGAATAAGAAAAAACATTGATTAGATTAACACATGCCTAGTCAGCTAATTCATTTCATTTGTAACCTGCTACATATGTAGGGACACAAGTGAAGGATAAAATCAAATATATAACCAAATGGTAAAATAAAAATATATAAATATATATACATATTGACTCTACTATAACATCCTAAACTTCTGTAAACCCTAAATCATTTCATAGCCGCCGCCTCCATCTTTCATGAATGGCTAGAAACACTTTATGTTTCCCCCTTAAATCTCTCTCAATCCATTCCTCGATTTGCAAATCGTTCAGCGACAAACATGAAGAACTCAATGAGCTCTAATCAGTCAATGATGGGGATCTTTTTTTTTTCTTTACCTGAATTGCGTGGAATCAAGACATGGAAGGCGCGGGGTGTCGAAGTCAGATGCGAGCAGATGGGTTTCCTCGTGACAGAAATACAATGAAGAAGAAGAAACCAAAAAGGGGCAGCCACTGTTTTTCTTCAAATGTAATTAAGGCCCTAACCGATTTTAATTATTATTTTAATTAATTAATGTAATAAAAAATTTAAATGTTCATATCTTATGCAAATTAAATCAGAATTTGATGAAACAAAATACGTTGGAATCATCTTGGCCTGATCTACGCAATGAGACCACTCTGGACAAGATTTGGAGCTCGTAGAAATTTTGGTTAAATTAAATCTTCTGTTAGAAGCAATCGTTATTAATGATTTCAGATCCGTTCAAGGTGAGAATTCTTTATTTTTAGATAATTAAAAATTTATTAATTTACATGCTTTGCAAATCCACTGTTAAAGTTAATTTGTTGTTATTTGATGTGGATGGATGAACCCTGTTATGTTGATCTGTGATTGAGTTGATTACTTTTGTGTTGAAATAAAATCAACAAAATAGAAATGCTATTTATTTTGTTGAATTAGAATCAACAAAATAGGGTTTTCATTTTATTTGTGTTAGAATTGATAAATCAGAATATACATGTTGTTTATGTTAGAATTGACAAATTTAAAATAAAAACACCATTTTGTGTTAGCAAATTTGACAGTAGAATAAATAGAGTAAATTTTAATGTCATATGTTCGTCAATATAAAGATGTAGCGACAAAAATCATATGTTTTTCAATATAAAGTAGTAGCGACAAAAATTCATATTTTTGTCAATAAAAAGTAGGAGCGATTAGAATTGTCTAATTAGATTAAAAATACCATTTTGATTAGAATTCTCTAATTAGATTAAAAATACCATTTTGCTAGAATTGCTTAATTAGATTAATAATATCATGTTTGCTAGAATTGCTATATTTGAAACAAAAATATCATCTTTATGTTGAAATGAAAATAAGTTAAAACAATAAAAAAATTCACATTCTTATTGTATATGAAAATTGTTCATATTTTTGAAACAAACATGTTAACATTTAAAAATACAATTTTTAATGTAAAAGTAGAAACTGGAAAAATGATCATATTTTGGAAGGGGAAAATATCTTGCCATTGGAAATCTCATTTTTAATGTAAATGAAGAATATATGAAAATGTTCATGTTAATATACAAACATTCATGTTTGCATAAGAATGTGGAAACATTAGAAATAAAACGACATTTAGTTATAAAATGTTGCACTAGATTGAAAGCCATTTAGTTATAAAATTAATAATTTTGTGGAATTAAGAATGTTAAATATAAAATTTACATTTTTAATTGTTGTAATAGAATTGTAGACAAATAAAAAAATTGTCATGTTAGAATAGATTTGTAAGCAAAATGGAGATATCATTTTTATTTTTGTTATGTTGAAAATAGAAAAGTATTGAAACAAACTATCCATTTTTGTAAAATAGAATAGTTGAGACAAAATTTACAATTTTGTCAAATAGAATAGTTGAGACAAAATTTACAATTTTGTCAAAATAGAATAGTTGAAGAAAAAATTTACAATTTTGTTAAAATGAAATTGTCAAAGTAAGAAGTTGCATTTTTATGTAAAGAGAATCATGAAAAATAAGTGTTAAAGTAGAATAAAAATGTCATTCTTGTTAGAAGAGTTAAAGTAGAATGAAATTGTGTTGAAACATAAAAATCACATATTTATGTTAAAGAGGAATTCATTAAAATATTCAAGTTAGAATGGAATTGTGTTAACATAAAAATGAATCATTAAAGGAATGTTTTTATTTTATATTCAATTAATGGAATTAAGCGACGTTGATTTAGAAAGATTACGTCTTTATTGTCTAAAAGTTACAATAAAAGGATGCAATTAACAAGACAACATCTTTGGTGTAAATATGTTAAAGTACAAAGATATGGTTTCAAATTTGTACATCGTGTAAAGGGTTGTTATTATAAAATCATAATAATATGGAAAGTTATAATTTATATGTAATAACCCGGAAATCCGAGTCAATTTAAAATTTTTATTTTGGCTATTTTAGCGAATTTTGATTATTTAAAATAGATTATTTTAAATAGTAACGACGAAAAATTTAGTTTGAATGGAATTAGAACGTAATATACGTCGTCGTTAGAATATAAATATTTATTTTAAAGTATAAAAGGAATTGAAAATGGCGTGGTAGTTCGATAATTCGATTTCAAAATTCAAATGAATGTACAGAATTCACAATAAAACGGATTTTAGCAAAAGTAAAAATATTAGAATCTATTTGAGAATATCTTTCCAACGAATCAGAAAAATTGAAATTTCATAGCGGGAATCAAAAGATATGTCCAGTTGAAATTTCAGAATAGTCGCTATGGAATTCTGGCCCTTAAAAATAGCCATTTTGCAAACGACCTTGGATTTCGACGAAACAACTTTTGTTGGATCCGGGATGTCAAGTTATTGCTTGATTCCAATTTTCATAATTTTTTGAATCAATATGTGAGCGTGGCAAAGGAAAACGCGTTTGACCAGTTTCAGTTGATTTTAATCGACTGGAAAATGGCCATTTTCCAAACGGTCTCAAAATTCGATGAAACTAGTTTTGCTAGGACCGTATCGTCAATACGAAGCTAGAAAATATTTTTCTGGAATTTTTCGAGTTAGTATGTGACCCCAGTAAATTGAAATGCGCGTTCAAATTCAATATATAGAGTTATATGTTGATTTTGATGAAAACTGATCGAAACGATCGAATCAGCTTACGATACATATCCTATTGTGTTCGGAATGGGCGTAATTAGCTATGGACGACAGGCAGTGGGTTTCGTTTCGAGTTCGACAATAAAAGTTGCCTTTTGGAGAATAAATAAAATAAAAAAATTAATAAAACCCTTACCCCCTTACTCCTTCCTCTCTCCTATCCTTCCCCTCATTCAATCGAATTTCAGAAAGAAAAAAAAAGGAGAAAAATCGCCATCGCGCCGCCACCGCCCTGAACGGGCCCACCTCCGTCGCTCCTCCCTACCCCCTTCTTCTTCCCCGAGCCCCTCAAAAACCCACGAGATCCAGAATCACCCCCCTGTATTCCTCAGACCACCGCTCCCCTTCTCCTCCTCCACCTCCCCTCGCACTCCCTCTCCTCTCCTTCGCCGACGCACCACAAACCGCGCCCCCTTTTTGCTAACCACCGCCATTTTTTCTGCCTCCACCGCGCCTGCAGCCGACCACCCAACCCCCTGCGAGCCTCCAACACCCCTCCTCCCTCTTTAGGCAGTAGAAAGTAAGTTTTTAATTTTATTTTTATTTATTTACTGATATTTATTTTATTTATTTTCAGTTATAAATATATAGGAGTGTTTGAAAAATCTGATTTTTCATGGGTATATAAGTTTTGATTTTTGACAAGATAAAGATTTGATTTTTGACGAGTTAAAAATTTGATTTTTAAATGGTATAAAGTTTCGATTTTGCATAGAAGAAAAATACGATTTCTCATTATTCAAAGATATGATTTTTATTTATGAAAAGGAACGATTTTTTATTTATACCAAGATTAGATTTTTAACATTATAAAGTTATGATTTTTAACGTTAGAAAGTTCAAATTTTTATATAAAGGAAAGGTAGAATTTTTATACAATGTAGAAAGTAAAAATAGGATTTTTATAGTATAGGAAGAATAAAAATACGATTTTTTTTATTATTTAACTAGTAAAAATTTGATCTTTATATAGTAGGGAGAATAAAAATATGATTTTTATTATATATATTTGAAATAAAAATACGATCTTTATATAAGAAGAAGAAATATAAAAATATAATTTTTATATAGAAAGAAGCACTGTAAATATATATGAAGTAGAAATATAAAAATAGAATTTTTATTTATTAGGATGAAACAATAAAAATATAATTTTTATTTGAACAGCGTGAAAAGAACTGCGTTGGAATTTCAAAGGAATCCAGACGGTTCAGCAGTTCAAAAGCAAAGCACGGCGGAGTGGAACTCTCGGTGAGAACTCCTCACTTTTAATTTATTTCTAGTTTAAAAATATACTAGGATGCAGACGGTATTTTGTAGCACCCGACACCCGTCGTCCACAGACCATGGATGGCTTGTATGCTTGTTTGTTTGATTTTGATGTGTAGTTGATTGTGTGATGTGAAATGAAATAAAATATTTTATAGTGGAAAATATTTTATAGTTAAAAATAGAATTTTTGACGTGTATTTAAAATGAAATAGTTATAAGCAAATCGAACGATTTGTTTATATACACACATTTGACTGATATTGATTGGGACGATAAGTTTTACACATCGCCCAACTGCACAAATAAAATCTGTGTTTGATTGATTGAAACCCCACACGGATATTGGGATGATATATGACATACACTGATCCCAATAATTAGTTGTATGTCGATCGATTGATTGACAGACTGTTATGAGCGTTAAATATTTATATTTGATGCTTATACAGTTAGAATGCACTTTGGATGATGGTTGATTATTTTTCATTGTTGATATATACATGCGTTGTATGGAAATCCATATAAATAAAATCTATGGTAATTGATTGGGCCTCATTCCAGTTTTGAAATAGAATATTTGGAAAAGAAATATTTGAATAGAAATATTTGAAATAGAATATTTGAAAATAGAAATATATGAAGCCGTGTTGATTAGATTGACGCCATTTTGACGTGAATGATATTTATATCGATTTATTTCATTTTATAATGAATATCGAAAGTGGTTTCAAAATCTGATATTTTGAAAAGAATTGGAATTCGAATTGAAATTGAATAGAAATGAATTCGAATTGAAATTGAATTGAATTGAAAACGAACTGAAATTGAATTAAAATTCGATTTGAATTGAAATCAATTTGAATTGAAATCAATTTGAATTGAAATCAATTTGAAATGAATTTAAAATGAATTTAAAATGAATTTATAAGGAAAAATTCAATTTTAATTTGAATTTGAAATGAAGTTGAAATCGTTTCGAAAACGAATTTAAAACGATTTATAAAATACGTTTTAAAAGGAAATCGACAAAGTATATATTATATATATTATATATATATATATATATATATATATAATACAATGGCCTGAATAGAACGCGCCGCGCTGCGGTAGTTCGTGAATTTCGACCATTGACTTCGAATGGATATTGCGGGAAATCTGACCATCGGATTCTCCTAAAACAGGAACCGTTGGGTTTGTATCGAAAAGAGCTTTCTAAATAAAATTAGAAATCTAATGGTTGGATTTGGAATTATGTCCAAATCAAATTTGGAAAAGGTCGCTGTAACTGCAGTTCGATGGCCGTTGATGGAAATCGACTGTACGGGCCTTGATAAAATTATCAAAAATAGTAATAATTTGTGTAAAATCATAAGAAATGATTTATGAAGAATTGGGATGAAAAACTCCATATTTGAAAAGATAAAAATAGAATTTTATCGAAATGAACTAGTTTTGAACTAGAATTATAATTCTATTTATTTTTTGAATAAATAAATTGAATTTGAAAAGGGTTTTAAAAGAAACCAGAATTTCCAATAATTGAATTGGAATGGATTTGAATCGAAATTGTCTTTGGAATATTTCGATGTTGGATTTCGTGATGATACAGGTATTGTTATGAGAATTTGAAAGATATATTTATATCGTTATTTCCAATACGATATTTGTTGGTCGTAGAATTTGATATTGAATATAAGCCGATATATTTTCTATTCAGGGCCTTGTATTTTAATATCGAATGTGATTTGGGTTTGCCGTGAATGGTGTCTTCATTAACACTGTTCTTAAGCCCAGTTGATAAAAAGATTAAATCTTTTTATTTAGATTTAATGAAGTGTACCAATTAAATAATATTTAATTGGAATTGAATTGGTATTGATTTTTGGATTTATCGTGAACCGTGTTTTAAATGACACTGATTCTTTAACCCAGTTAAGGATTAAAACTAAGTGGAGTTTTAATGAATCTTTAATTAGATTGAAAATATCGAGAATGGAGTATCACCAGTTTTACTCCAGGCGATAGTTAAATCTTTAATTAGATTTGAACGTGAAATGGTAATTGAATTTACCGATAACACCGTGGTGTTAGATATGAAGTATTACCAGTTTTACTTCATGGGATGAATAGGTGGGGATTGGGAAATAAAATAAATGATTACTCCGGTATGGTTCACTAATCCTGACTAGTTTGAATTGATATTCAAAGAAGATTAAAGAATAAATTTAAAGAATTTATCTTTGATAAAATTAATGGGAACCTTTTCCCAAAGTATAAGAATATTTGAATAAAAGAATATTCTGAATTGGAATGAAGCGTATGTTGTGTTTGTGTAACACATGTTTATTATATACGTGAGTTATTCAGAAAGACCGGGTTTATCCTATTCTGAATAACTGATTTGACGTGGTGTCGAAGATGAAGACGGTGGTTGAAGACCGGAGGTCTTCACGTCGTTTGGATAATTACTGATGATCTTGATTGGGCTGTACACCCAAGAGGAGAGAATCAGTTGGTGATCGTCCAGACGTACTTGGAGATCGATGGATATGCGGGGTACTAGGTGCCTCCGGTTTCGTTCAGACCCAGAACGAACTTGTAAATGGACTGTGTGTCTGACATTGGATTTCATTCTGTTTGATTGATTTCTATTAAATATATATCTGTTTGGCGGCGGACAATTTATTCTCTTGCTTAACGCCCTTCTCTAAGACTTACGAGCTCAGGGGTTATATATTGATGGATATCCATCGCATGGAATGAATTGCCTGTGTGGCATGCCTAAGTGGCAATGGATCAAGGCTTCTGTTGAAAAGCAAAGTCTTGTGGTTGATGATCAAAGCACGGCCTGTGTGGCGTAGTTTTGTGTAATGTTGATTCGCGAGCCTCACACCCCGGTGGTGAACCAAAAACGGAGAGGACCTCAAGGAGGACATGCATTTATTTTTAGTTAGAAGTGGCGTCAGTGGTTTTACACGCCCTGACGATTTTGACTTATGTGGTTATTGTTGTTGCGAGGCGCCTCGATTAGATCGGATGATTCGGGTCCGATGGAGTAATTCGTTGGCTCATTTACACCCCAACGGGCGGGGAAACGCAGTGTTCAGGCATTTTAATCCACATCGGTGGACCGACCCTGTCGCTCCAAGTGGCTTGATTGAGTACTTGCCCTAAGACTCGGACTAGACAGTCTCGAATTGGTAGAGGACTATCTTTTGCCTCGGTTCACAGATGGAAATCCAACTTCCAATACGTGACGTTTCGATTTTAGTGTTAATCCTATATATGGCGACATAGTGGGATGGGGCGCTTATGCCGTCTATGATTGATACTTATGATTTGAAGTTGTTTTATACACTATGCACTTATAATAGTATCAAATGATTTGTTTTAAACGTATCAAGCATTCTTGGCTATTATTAGGTAAAAACCCTATCCTTCGGCTTGCGTTGCATTGTGTGATGGGACCTGGGTCTTATAATAGCTTCATTTTTCTTTATTTAGCATTGCGCTGTTTGTTTTATGCACTAGTATTCTTGGGAGGAAACCCGTTCCGTGTTATATGGCGTGGTCCCTTGATTGATTTACCTACCTTTAAAATAAAGATTAATAACTGTTTTAGTTCTCACACCAGTCACATGACTAACCTGGAGTTTATTGTTTTAACCTAAACTCTATGTGCCCTTATTTTGACACGGGCAGCTAGTAGTTTTTGTTTTGCAGATTGATATTCACAGGATCCTGATTTACAGCTGGATTGATATCCGGAAAGCTCTGTATCCGTATACCTCTTCTAGTTGTGTTTTGTACTATTTTCCGCTGCTATGTAATTTATTGTAATATCTGATATTTGGTAAATGTGTAATATTGATTTATACTCTGTATATTCTTGTATTCTGATGGAATTGTTGTAATTAACAATGAAATGTTCTTCCATCTGCGTTCTAATTCGTCGTGTTCTCAAAGCAATCAAGCATTTCGAACGGTCTGGGTCGGTTTAGTGACTGATTCGGATCGAGCGAAATTTCCGGTCGTTACATCTTGGTATCAGAGCTTTGGTTTACAGAGCTTGGAGAACAAGACACATTAGAACCATACGAAAGAATTTATCAGATATTGAATTAGTAATATCCAATGAGAATGACTCATTAGAGATACGATCAGTAGTATCCTAGAACGAGTGTAAAGAGAGTTGTTTTGAAAAATAAAATCGAAAACAAGTTTTGTTTTGAAAATTTAATTCAATTATTCATATTTGAATATTAATTTATATTGATTTGGACAATTCAGTATATAAAGATTTTGCATATACGCCTTGCAAATGTGTATTCGAAGTTTTAATATACTGGATAGATATAGAATCACACTCTAACCACTCGAGGATAATTCTTATGATGTCCGGACATCATCAGTATTTATTTTTGAGTTTCGAAAGTGAGATTTCTATATATTTCCAATTGACTGGTGTGAGAACCGAAACTAGATAGGGCTTATTATTGTGATTTGGCACAAAAATCTCATTTTTGACTATATATCAAAATTATGAGTTTGAAATGATAATCAACTAATTGATTGATGGTTGTGTTGTTTGATTACTGTTTTGATTAATTAAAAGTTGTACCTATAACCCAATTGAATCAAATAGTGAATTGTATTGAAAATTTGTTGCATTTGCTTGCATATACATGTACTTACATTGAACAGGTCATAGCAAGGAGGATAGAGCAGAGAATAAAATTTGTTTGCCCGACAAATAGGTACATGTTTACCATAATTTACGGTTTTGTTTGCGTGATGATGATTTTATGAGCCGATTGGCTAGCCGCTTGGCTTTTTCTTTTGGATTGAAGAAGGCCATGGGAGGCTATATGAAATATCCCGAAGTCCCCGGTGCATGGGAGGTTATGGCGAAATTTTTCGAAAATTTAGGGTGTTAGCCAGATTTTTGAAAAATTTGAAAGGTTCTTAGAAACTGAAAAGTTGAAGAACTTAAGCCGTAATGAAAATAATGGAAGTTGAGTTGATTTGTTAAACAACTTTTGGCTTCGTTCCTTTTTGGGGACGAAAAGTTTTAAGTGGGGGAGATTGTAATAACCCGGAAATCCGAGCCAATTTAAAATTTTTATTTTGGCTATTTTAGCGAATTTTGATTATTTAAAATAGATTATTTTAAATAGTAACGACGAAAAATTTAGTTTGAATGGAATTAGAACGTATATATTTATATACGTCGTCGTTAGAATATAAATATTTATTTTAAAGTATAAAATGAATTGAAAATGGCGCAGTAGTTCGATAATGCGATTTCAAAATTCAAATGAATGTACAGAATTCAAAATAAAACGGATTTTAGCGAAACCAAAAATATTAGAATCTATTTGAGAATATCTTTCGAAGAATCCGAAAAATTGAAATTTCATAGCGGGAATCAAAAGATATGTCCAGTTGAAATTTCAGAATAGTCGCTATGGAATTCTGGCCCTTAAAAATAGCCATTTTGCAAACGACCTCGGATTTCGGCGAAACCACTTTTGTCGGATTCAGGATGTCAAGTTATTGCTAGATTCCTATTCTCATAATTTTTCGAATCAATATGTGAGCGTGGCAAAGGAAAACGCGTTTGACCAGTTTTAGTTGATTTTAATCGACTGGAAAATGACCATTTTTCAAAAGGTCTCAGAATTCGATGAAACTAGTTTTGTTAGGACCATATCGTCAATACGAAGCTAGAAAATATTTTTCTGGAATTTTTCGAGTTAGTATGTGACCCCAGTAAATTGAAATGCGCGTTCAAATTTAATATATAGAGTTATATGTTGATTTTGATGAAAACTGATCGAAACGATTGAATCAACTTACGATACATATCCCATTGTGTTCGGAATGGGGGTAATTAGCTGTGGACGACAAGCGGTGGGTTTCGTTTCGAGTTCGACAATAAAAGTTGCTTTTTGGAGAATAAATAAAATAAAAAAATTAATAAAACCATTACCCCCTTACTCCTTCCTCTCTCCTATCCTTCCCCTCATTCAATCGAATTTCAAAAAGAAAAAAAAAGGAGCAAAATCGCCATCGCGCCACCAGGCCAAGGGGGCGCCGCCGCCGCCCTGAACGGGCCCACCACCTCCGTCGCTCCTCCCTACCCCCTTCTTCTTCCCCGCGCCCCTCCAAAACCCACGAGATCCAGAATCGCCCCCCTGTATTCCTCCGACCACCGCTCCCCTACTCCTCCTCCACCTCCTCTCGCACTCCCTCTCCTCTCCTTCGCCGACGCTCCACAAACCGCGCCCCCTTTTTGCTAACCACCGCCGTTTTTTCTGCTTCCACCGCGCCTGCAAACGACCACCCAACCCCATGCGAGCCTCCAACACCCCTCCTCCCTCTTTAGGCAGCAAAAAGTAAGTTTTTTTGTAACATCCCATAATTTCAGTATATTTAAACTTCAATTTAAAATAAATAAAATGGAATATATTGGATGAAAATCAATTTGTGTTGTTAATAATAATGATGATTATTGAATTGAGTATAGATAGATTTCCAAATTTAGTTATTTAGAAAATATGATAATTTGGAACTTAAGATTTTAATAACAAAGTAAATATAAGTGGGTTAAGTAAAAAGGGAAATTTAAGTTAAATTGATTTAATGGTGAAATTATAAATTGTTAAGTTAACGATTTGAAATTCAAATTTAAATTCTAAGGAATCAAATTTAGGAACTTAAAATGAGGGAAATCGATGTGTAAAATTTATTTAGGTTATAATTAAATTAAAATGGAAATTTTGAGTATTTAAATTTGAATTAAAACAATTAATCGAATATTTGATTTTTTTTTAACTGTGAAAATTTAACCATTTTGACAACTGTCTCGGAATCCGATGAAACCAGTTCCATCGGATTCGAAACGGTGAGTTTTTGTTGAGTTCCAAATTTCGTTGTAATTGGACTTGCCGTTTGGCCGTACAGGAGAAAATGCGAATGGAATCAATGGAATATGATAATTGTTGTTTCTCTTTTAAATTTAGCCCATGAATATAAATTTCTTACTAACCCTATCAGCCCATTCATTATACGTATAATTCTTCCATCAGAAAATTTTCTCTAATGGCAGAACCAATATTTACAAACCCTAGTTCAAATAAGATTTCAACTTCAAAATCAAATCTCCTTAAAACCCATCGAATTATATATCAAATTGAAGCTCTCAACTGGTAGAAATCAGATCTACGGTTTGTTGTCGCATGCAGTACGTTGTTTGGTCAGAAATAGATGGTCAAACTTGCAGTTTCGAAACCCTAAGGTGTAAATTTGGGGGTTTTCGATTCTCGGTTTAATTAGAGAATCAGGGATATGGGTTTTGAATAGACCGTCGATACCAGTACGATGGTGGTGGTCGTTCGATTTATAAGCTAAGGAGTCATTGGGAATTTGGGTTTTAGGGTTCGAAACCGTTTTGGGTTTCGATCTGGCGGCGGAGATTGGTGCCACCGGAAGTGATGGTGGCGGTAGTGGTAGGTGCGGGTTCCAATGTGCTTCAGTTCGGTGGTGGTCTCGTCCCTTCCGGTGGCCGGAGCTCAGAGAAAACGGCGGTCAAAATTTGCCTTTTGATGGGTTTGTGCGTGCGCTACTGTAGCACGGGAGAACGATGAGCGGGAAGGAGAAAGGTGGCCTGCTGACGTGGCAGCTCTGGAGTGGTGGGGTTTTTATTTTATAATTTTATATATATTTTAAAATTCAAATCGTAAAACACTCATAACTTCTTCACACGACCTCAGATTGACACGCAGTTTGTTGCGTTAGGATCGTGGCGAAATTGCGGACGTTTGGGTACTGGTTTGCCTGCATTTAGAGACTGTGAAATTTTGGGCTTCTTTTGGACGTCTGATCCACTAAGGACCCAAAGGTGAGTGATTTTCTCACTCACGAAATACTGAATTACTCTCATATTTATTGAATTAAATTATGAAATAAGTTTGGTTGCATGGTTGTGTTGGATTGTTGATGTGTTGTTTAAAATTTGACATGCAAGCGTGTTTACATGCAATTTAGGTAACGATTAGTTATCTAATTTAATTTAAATTTCTAGTTGAAATTCGAACCCTTGATAAATCCTGGAACAGTTTAATGCTGATCAGTTGAATGGAATGATTGTGATGGATGTTGGTTGAAATTTATTACTGAATTCATATTGACATTGCTGATGCTCCTTATTTCAGTATATTGTAGTGCATGTTGATTCGTGATGATAAATCTCCTTTACCCTTGATGTTACGGGCATCTAATGAACCTGGGATTTATCGATAAATAAATTAAGAACACAGAGTGAAATGATAAACCTCTGCGATCCTGATTTGGATTGAAATGATAGATCCATCCCTGAAATATTGAGAAATTAAAATTCAGTCACTTAGCCATTGGATAGAAAATTTTATACAGACATCGGTTGGTTAAACGATTTTCGAATATTTGGAGATTTTATTTGACAAAAATTTCAGTTAAAGAAGTGAACTGATACTCGATAAACCGGTTCCGGTAAAGGACCTAGATCACAAGTGTTATTTAGGTGGTTAAGAAATTATTTCCAAAGGAAGTGAAATTCTTAAAATGAGATTGAATAAAATCTGAAACTTTCAAATTTAGGGTTGGATTTGAATGAAATATTTTATTTGAATTTAAATTTTGAAAAGAAGAGAGGATCTAGGAATAGGGGTTGAATTTCCCTAGATCAAAGATTTGGGTTGAATTGCATTCGAAATAAGCTATTGAATTTTATAACTCCATTGAGACTAGAGTATGGGTTCAAGTAATTGAAGTTCGGAAGAAGGATAAAATTTGATTAAGAATTTTTTTATATGTGTGTATCTATATATTTGCAATGTTTGATTTCAAATAAGTTATTCTTTCCCTAAAATTTTATTTAACCTTTACGTAGAGACTATTTATTTTAGCCTAAAATTTTCTTATATTTTATTATTTAAACTAATTTGAAAAATTTATTTTATATATGTATTCATAGTGATATAAATTATCTTATTCTGTTTTAACCATTATTTCTATACTTATAGGTTGTATAAAGATTTTATTTAAAAAGCATCTATTTTCAAATTTTGTCAAATAATCGTAAACTTCTTCCGAATGGAAAATGCGGAATTTAAACCCGATTCGAGATGGAGTTGAGATAGGTATTCAATATGGAACCAACTTTAACCATTTTTATATGGAAAGGTAATTGATATGTATTCGAATATATTGGGCTCCATAAATGATATGAATGAGTGCTATGGAGATTTATACTCTATTGAATATGAATGGTTTTATAATTCAATCGATTTGAGATAAGTATAACCTTTGAGGTAAAGTATATTCTACTTGAATATGAATCGATTTGGTAAATTATTATATGAGTATAATATAATGACATGGAAATATATTCTAGTTGGAATATAATCGGTTTGGGAATGATTGGGATATTTTTGATATGAAAGTATATTCTATTTTGAATATAAAATGGGTTCGAAGCAAAATATGATATTTTGATATGAAAGCGAACCTTTGAAATGTAAAAGAACCAACCGATGTGAAAAGATGTAAGCGTTGGTTGTAAAAGAGACCGGAGTCGACATAAGGCATACTCTCTGTCAGTGTCGATACCACTTTGACAACTGTGAACGTTTTGACGTATCCAGAACGAGATATGATGACTTGGAGTCGATTATTGAATTGAAGAAGATGATCGAGGACGAAATAGCCCTGATCTTCGGGTCAGAATTGAAATGACTAAAACAGGAGCTATACCGTGACTAACTGAGGTAACACCTTTGATCGGACACACTTCTTCGATACTATTTCTATGAATATGATGATGATGATTTGGGCCCATTTATGAATTATGGGAGTGTGTTCCGAGGTGGGCGGTAGTGGCTGCTATGCGTTACCACTGGTCTGGGAGTGCAATTGGTAGAATCCTACCCTGGGCGTTGCCTTGAGTGCCTTGTCATATTATCCTTATCGAGCCCCATACGATTCTGATTTGTATCGTACCTATGGAGTGCCCTCTGATGCCATCGTTTACGGTGGGTTTACGGTACTGTACAGACTACGGTATTATAAATAGTGTAAGGGTAAAAATGTAATCCCGCTTACGCTATTTTCAGTATTTATAGTTTACTGAGTAGACACTATCATAATAGCATATTATCTATGTATGTATTAGTTTAACGGATCCTCAAGAGATAGAAAGATCCCGTAATATCTCCTGAGTTACTGTACCCATGATATTGATGTTATTTCGTAGTTTAATTTGACTAATATGAGATGATTTAGTGCTGATCCGAGTGTTTGTTGTGTTTTCTTTTTATGCAATACGCCCGGGTCAGCAGATGTTGCAGTTAGCGAAGATTCCCTTGCCTTGGAGGACGAAGACGAAGTTGGCGTATATATCTATTATGAGTATGGTTTAATCACTGCATTTATTTCCGCTGCTTATTATGTACATCCGAATGTATATGTAACTCTGATAATCATTGAATGTTATAATCAGTATACATTTCAACTGCTTTTACTGCTATTTGCTTATTATATGTTGTCCTTCCGCTATGAGATTCTGTTATTGTCTTTCTCTTCTTTCTTTCTTTTTCTTCTTTCCCAATAACTACCTGCATTTGCGATTTGTTTGGGTCGACATGTGTGGCTTATTGTCGATTTTGAATGGTCAAAAAATGTGGGTCGTTACATTTTTAATTTCAGTTTTATTTATTTACTGATATTTATTTTATTTATTTTCAGTTATAAATATATAGGAGTGTTTGAAAAATCTGATTTTTCATGGGTATATAAGTTTTGATTTTTGACAAGATAAAGATTTGATTTTTGACGAGTTAAAAATTTGATTTTTAAATGGTATAAAGTTTCGATTTTGCATAGAAGAAAAATACGATTTCTCATTATTCAAAGATATGATTTTTATTTATGAAAAGGAACGATTTTTTATTTATACAAAGATTAGATTTTTAACATTATAAAGTTATGATTTTTAACGTTAGAAAGTTCAAATTTTTATATAAAGGAAAGATAGAATTTTTATACAATGTAGAAAGTAAAAATAGGATTTTTATAGTATAGAAAGAATAAAAACACGATTTTTTTATTATTTAACTAGTAAAAATTTGATCTTTATATAGCAGGGAGAATAAAAATATGATTTTTATTATATATATGTTGAAATAAAAATCTGATCTTTATATAAGAAGAAGAAATATAAAAATATAATTTTTATATAGAAAGAAGCATTGTAAATATATATGAAGTAGAAATATAAAAATAGAATTTTTATTTATTAGAATGAAACAATAAAAATATAATTTTTATTTGAACAGCGTGAAAAGAACTGCGTTGGAACTTCAAAGGAATCCAGATGGTTCAACAGTTCAAAAGCAAAGCACGGCGGAGTGGAACTCTCGGTGAGAACTCCTCACTTTTAATTTATTTCTAGTTTAAAAATATACTAGGATGCAGACAGTGTTTAGTAGCACCCGACACCCGTCGTCCACAGACCATGGACGACTTGTATGCTTGTTTGTTTGATTTTGATGTGTAGTTGATTGTGTGATGTGAAATGAAATAAAATATTTTATAGTGGAAAATATTTTATAGTTAAAAATAGAAGGATAAATTGACAGGAATAATCCGATGTTTGACGTGTCTTCCCATATTAATCCGAAGTTTGGATTATTTTTAATTAATCCCAAGTTTGGGGGGTCCCTTCCCATATTGATCCCGATGACTTATTAACTTGTTGTAGCTGGTTATCAAACTTAAATTTGTCTTCCCCAAACTAGTTTCCCACTCCAGAAAAATCGTTCAGGGAAGGAGAATTTAAGTTTGATAACCGGCTACAACAAGTTAATAAGTCATCGGGATCAATATGGGAAGGGACCCCCTAAACTTGGGATTATTTAAAAGTAATCCAAACTTCGGATTAATATAGGAAGACACGTCAAACTTCGGATTATTCCTGTCAATTAATCCAAAATAGAATTTTTGACGTGTATTTAAAATGAAATAGTTATAAGCAAATCGAACGATTTGTTTATATACACACATTTGACTGATATTGATTGGGATGATAAATTTTACACGTCGCCCAACTGCACAAATAAAATCTGTGTTTGATTAATTGAAACCCCACATGGGTATTGGGATGATATATGACATACACTGATCCCAATAATTAGTTGTATGTCGATCGATTGATTGACAGACTGTTATGAGCGTTAAATATTTAAATTTGATGCTTATACAGTTAGAATGCACTTTGGATGATGGTTGATTATTTGTCATTGTTGATATATACATGCGTTGTATGGAAATCCATAGAAATAAAATCTATGGTAATTGATTGGGCCTCATTCCAGTTTTGAAATAGAATATTTGAATAGAAATATTTGAAATAGAATATTTGAAAATAGAAAAATATATGAAGCCGTGTTGATTAGATTGACGCCATTTTGGCGTGAACGATATTTATATCGATTTACTGCATTTTATAATGAATATCGAAAGTGGTTTCAAAATCTGATATTTTGAAAAGAATTGGAATTCGAATAGAAATTGAAATTGAAATTGAATAGAAATGAATTCGAATTGAAATTGAACAGAAATGAATTTGAATTAAAATTGAATTGAAAATGAACTGAAATTGAATTAAAATTCGATTTGAATTGAAATCAATTTGAAATGAATTTAAAACGAATTTGTAAGGAAAAATTCAATTTTAATTTGAATTTGAAATGAAGTTGAAATCATTTCGAAAACGATTTATAAAATACGTTTTAAAAGGAAATAGACGAAGTATATATTATATATATTATATATATAACATAATGTCCTGAATAGAACGCGCCACGCTGCGGTAGTTCGTTAATTTCGACCATTGACTTTGAATGGATATTACGGGAAATCCGACCGTTGGATTCTCCTAAAAACCGAAACCGTTGGGTTCGTATCGAAAAGAGCTTTCTAAAGAATATTAGAAATTAGAAATCTAACGGTTGGATTTGGAGTTATGTCCAAATCAAATTTGGAAAAGGTCGTTGTAAGTGCAGTTCGATGGCCGTTGATGGAAATCGACTGTACGGGCCTTCATAAAATTATCAAAAATAGTAATAATTTGTGTAAAATCATAAGAAATGATTTATGAAGAATTGGGATGAAAAACTCCATATTTGAAAAGATAAAAATAGATTTTTATCGAAATGAACTAGTTTTGAACTAGAATTATAATTCTATTTATTTTTTTGAATAAATAAATTGAATTTGAAAAGGGTTTTAAAAGTAACCAGAATTTCCAATGATTGAATTGGAATGGATTTGAATCGAAATTGTCTTTGGAATATTTCGATGTTGGATTTCGTGATGATACAGGTATTGTTATGGGAATTTGAAAGATATATTTATATCGTTATTTCCAATACGATATTTTTTGGTCGTAGAATTCGATATTGAATATAAGCCGATATATTTTCTATTCAAAGCCTTGTATTTTAATATCAAATGTGATTTGGGTTTGCCATGAATGGTATCTTCATTAACACTGTTCTTAAGCCCAGTTGACAAAAAGATTAAATCTTTTTATTTAGATTTAATGAAGTGTACCAATTAAATAATATTTAATTGGAATTGAATTGGTATTGATTTTTGGGTTTATCGTGAACCATGTTTTAAATGACACTGATTCTTTAACCCAGTTAAGGATTCAAACTAAGTGGAGTTTTAATGAATCTTTAATTAGATTGAAAAGATCGAGAATGGAGTATCACCAGTTTTACTCCAGGCGATAGTTAAATCTTTAATTAGATTTGAACGTGAAATGGTAATTGAATTTACCGATAACACCGTGTTGTTAGATATGAAGTATTACCAGTTTTACTTCATGGGATGAATAGGTGGGGATTGGGAAATAAAATAAATGATTACTCCGGTGTGGTTCGCTAATCCCGACTAGTTTGAAATGATATTCAAAGAAGATTAAAGAATAAATTTAAAGAATTTATCTTTGATAAAATTAATGGGAACCTTTCCCCAAAGTATAAGAATATTCGAATAAAAGAATATTCTGAATTGGAATGAGGCGTATGTTGTGTTTGTGTAACACATGTTTATTATATACGTGAGTTATTCAGAAAGACCGGGTTTATCCTATTCTGAATAACTGATTCGACGTGGTGTCGAGATGAAGACTGTGGTTGAAGACCGGAGGTCTTCACGTCGTTTGGATAATTACTGATGATCTTGATTGGGCCGTACACCCAAGAGAGAGAATCAGTTGGTGATCGTCCAGACGTACTTGGAGATCGATGGATATGCGGGGTACTAGGTGCCTCCGGTTTCGTTCAGACCTAGAACGAACTTGTAAATGGACTGTGTGTCTGACATTGGATTTCAGTCTGTGTGATTGATTTCTTTTAAATATATATCTGTTTGGTGGTGGAAAATTTATTCTCTTGCTTAACGTCCTTCTCTGAGACGTACAAGCTTAGGGGTTATATATTGATGGATATCCATCGCATGGAATGAATTGCCCATGTGGCATGCCTAAGTGGCAATGGATCAAGGCTTCTGTTGAAAAGCAAAGTCTTGTAGTTGATGATCAAAGCACGGCCTGTGTGGCGTAGCTTTGTGTAACGTTGATTCGCGATCCTCACAACCCGGTGGTGAACCAAAAAGGGAGAGGACCTCAGGGAGGACATGCGTTTCTTTCTAGTTAGATGTGGCGTCAGTGGTTTTACACGCCCTGACGAGTTTGACTTATGTGGTTGTTGCAAGGTGCCTTGATTAGATCGGACGATCCGGGTCCGATGGAGTCATTCGTTGGCTCATTTACGCCCCAAAGGGCGGGGAAACGCAGTGTTCAGGCATTTTAATCCACATTGGTGGGCCGGCCCTGTCGCTCCAAGTGGCTTGACTAAGTACTTGCCCTAAGACTTAGACTAGACAGTCTCAAATCGGTAGAGGACTATCTTTTGCTTTGGTTCACATATGGAAATCCAACTTCCAATACGTGACGTTTCAATTTTAGTTTTAATCCAATATATGGCGACATAGTGGGATGGGGCGCTTATGCCGTCTATGATTGATACTTATGATTTGAAGTTGTTTTATACACTATGCACTTATAATAGTATCAAATGATTTTTTTTAAACGTATCAAGCATTCTTGGCTATTATAAGGTAAAACCCTATCCTCCGGCTTGCGTTGCATTGTGTGATGGCGCCTGGGTCTTATAATAGCTTCATTTTTCTTTATTTAGCTTTGTGCTGTTTGTTTTATGCACTGGTATTCTTGGAAGGAAACCCGTTCCGTGTTATACGGCGTGGTCCCTTGATTTACCTACCTTTAAAATAAAGATTAATAACTGTTTTAGTTCTCACACCAGTCACATGACTGACCTGGAGTTTATTGTTTTAACCTAAACTCTGGGTGCCCTTATTTTAACATGGGCAACTAGTAGTTTTGGTTTTGCAGATTGATATTCACAGGATCCTGATTTACAGCTGGAATGATTTCCAGAAAGCTCTGTATCCGTATATCTCTTCTAGTTGTTTTGTATTATTTTCCGCTGTTATGTAATTTATTGTAATCTCTGATATTTGGTAAATGTGTAATATTGATTTATACTCTGTATATTCTTGTATTCTGATGGAATTGTTGTAATTAACAATGAAATGTTCTTCCGTCTGCGTTCTAATTCGTCGTGTTCTCAAAGTAATCAGGTGTTTCGAACGGTCTGGGTCGGTTGAGCGACTGATTCGGATCGAGCGAAATTTCAGGTCGTTACATTATATTAAGATACTTGAAATCAAGATATTTAGAGATAAAGAATATCTTAAATTTAAGATTCTTTAATGGAAAGGATAATTTCAAATAATATGTTTTGGAAAAATTAATTATAGTCATAAGTTATAATTGGGCTTGGACACGAGGTTAGGTTACATTTGTGGTGGAAGTCTGCCCGGACCCGACCGGCATATCCAGCAGCCACAAATGTTGGGCCTATTGTGAGAGGTCCAAGTGCGCAAATACAAATTGGGCCAAGACACGAGGTTAAGCCCAACTTGTGGGATAAGTCTGCCCGGAACCAACCGACCACAAGTTGCAGGCCTAATGTGAGAGGTCTGGCCCATATTAAAAATATAAACGGTTAAATAGAGAATTGGACATTAGAATCAAATTTACCTTTTTAATGTAATTATAAAAGATAGAAATTTGCACTGTTATGAAAATTACATTTTTAATGTAATTTAAAAGAGAGGGATTTTACACTATATTGAAAATTACATTTTTAACGTAATTAAGAAGAAGAATTGGATGATGTAATCAAATTTGCATTTCTTTAATGTAATTTAAAAAGTTAGAATTTTTCACTGTAATGTTAACTATATTTACAACGTAATTAAAGAAGGAAATTTTACAATGCAATTGAAGGATAGGATTTTACAGTATAATGTCAATTACATTTTTCTTAATGTAATCAAAAGAAGAAATATTACTCTTTTTTTATGTAACAAAAGAAGTTAGAAGAATTACATTCTTTATAAAGTAATAAAACAGAATATAGTGTAAAGAATGAAAAAGAAAATTCACATTTGTCTGTAGCGTAAAGAATAAGAAGGAAATACTACATTTCCAATAAAATGAGAGAAAGAATGTAAATAAAATATGAAATAAAAGTTTACATTTTCTTATGTATTAAAAAGAATTATTTTAGATGACACTTTCATTTAAATTTTCATGTAAATAGGATATGTAGAAAAAAAGGAAAACACTTATTTACATTTGGGTAAGTAAATAAGAAAAGAAATGGAAAACATTTATTCACATGTAGTGTAAATAAATAAGAAAAAGAGATGTCTTAATGACATTTTCTATGCAGTAAAAGAATAAATTGAAAGTTACATTTTGATTGTTATTTACAAATAAATAAATGTGGGAATGGAATTGAAATGTTCATTGAACATGATACCTTGATATTATACATGAACATGATTATTCGCTGTTTGTTTGTTGATTCGTTGCCCTAATATGTTAATGACTACATGGAATGATTTATATCTACTTTTATCATAATAAAAATAGTGATAAGTAATAACATTATGAAATAATTTAAATGATAATTATGCGAAGATTATTTGAAAAGATCGAGATATACTCATTTCAAATAATCATACGATGTTTTAAATGGAAGAATTGAAGACGGCGATTGAAGACCAACAATCCTCACATCGAATGGGTAACTAGTGTTGAGGCCCTTGATTGATTTGCTCCCATGACGGGGCTAAGATGGTAGTTATCTGGATGTAGTGTTTATTTGTACGGATTTGACTTTCGCTCAGACCTAGAGCATAAGTTTATAAATGGATGTGTGTCTGACGTTGAATTTTGTTCTATGTAAATTGATTTCTATTAATATACGACCATTGGTGGCGGAGAATTAATTCTCTTTCTTAACACCCTTAGAGGTTGTGTATTAATAGTTATCAATCGCATGGCGTGAATTGTCAACGTGACACGCTAAGATGAAGATGACCAAGGATTTGTTGAAAAGCAGGCCTTGTGGTTATAACGTTACTTCGCGAGCCTCACAACCCGGTTGAGTCTAAAACGGGAGAAGGGAACGCAGGGAGAGCAACACGTTTCTTTCTAGCTAGAAGTGCTGTCGGTGCTTAAACTGGATGATATTTACTTATATGGATGATGGAATGTGGCGCGCCTTGGATGTTAGGTCCTATAGGACCGGGAAACGTGTGTTCAGGAATAACCAATCCACAAACTGCAAGTGTGGACCGGCCCTGCAGGATCCAAGGGTTCTCTACAGGGAATCCTGAAACATTAGCTAGAGTGTCTCGAATCGGTAAGGAGCTCCTCCCTCGCCTTGACTCATGATGGAAACCCAATTTCCAATACGACCTCATGCGGTTTTGATTGTAGAACTAGTATGGCGACAAGTAGGATGGGGTAATATGCCGTCTATGATTGATACATTACGATTGAAATGTTTTTGAAACATATATACACTAATAATAATATCAAAACCGTTTTTATCGTATCAAGCATTTTTAACCATTATAAGGTAAAACCCTATCCTCCGGTTTGCGTTGCATTGTGTGATGGGACTTGGGTCTTATAATGGTTTCATTTTTCCAAAAAGCATTGCGTTGTTTTACGATTTACTTTTAATTATGCACGAAAATCCATTGGAGTAAACCCGTTCCGCGTTAGCGGCGTGTCCTTGGATTTGCCATATTGCTATTAGTTATATTAGTAAGAATTCTTACACCAGTCCCATGACTGACTCGTAGTTTGTTTCACTTTGCAAACTCAGGTGCCCTCTTTTCCACACAGGCAGTCGAGTAGCTTTTTGTAGATATTTATCTCTTGAGCATGATTCTAGATCGAAGCCTAAAGCTATGTCCAGAGCATAGAAGTCTTCCGCTGTTTATTGTATTTAATTTATTGAAATTTGTCTTCCACTGTAATTTTATTCTGTAATCTGATGTAACATTATTGTAATGTTTATAAAAGTCTGATGTTGTTGTTCTGATGTTGTTGTATTCCCGAAGTTAACGTACTCAGGTTTTGAACGGTCTTGGTCGATTTTGCGATCGATCGGGTCAGGCGAAACCCGAGGACGTTGCAGTTGGTATCAGAGCTCTGGTTAGCTCAAATCTTTGGGGTACAGCTCATTGGAACGGGACAAAAGACTCATTAGAGATTGGATTAGTAATATCCAATAAGAATACTCATTAGAGATAGGATCAGCAGTATCCTAGAATGAGAAAACTCATTAAAGATGGGGTTAGTAATGCCCTAGAATGAGTTGAGAGTAGCAAGCCTATAATATACGTATTTGTAATTATAATCTATTTTTAGAAAATATGATTTTTGAATATATAAAAGTTATAAATATTTAAAAAGCTAATTAACCAATTGATTGATGATTGTGTAGTGTAATTATTAGTTCAACTATAAAATTATTTAAATCAAGAATGAATAATATAGAATAAAAAAATTGAGTAGGATTAATTAAACACTTTTAGCTTCGTTCCTTTTTGAGGACGAAATGATTTTAAGTGGGGGAGACTGTAGTAACCCTGAATTTTGGGGTAAATTTAAAATTTTGTTTTAAGTAATTTTAATGAATTTTTGATATTGAAAATAATTTATTTTAAATAATAACGATTAAAAATTTATATTTAATAAAATAATAAAAGATAATAATAAAAAGTTTTTAAATAAGATTTAGACGTTGTTAATGAGATTAATTAATAATATGTTGGTAGGTCCGCTTTAATACTTTCCTTGCCTATTCAAAGTGTAACGTTCATCAATTAATAGTTTATTTATTTATTTATTTTATTTTCATTTTCTTTTTGAATAGTTGTATTCGCTTCCAATGCCTTCCTCTCATCTTTATTTTCTTAATGCAACATTAAAAGTAAACACATTTTGAAGTAGAAATGTATTGATATAGAATTTATATTTTTATTGTATATACAATATTTAAAAATAAACATTTTGAAATAAAATGTATTGATATAGAATTTACACTTTTAATGTAAATGATACATTGAGAATGTTTTGACATTAAAATTTACACTTTAGTGTAAATGATACATAAAAAAAAGATTCGTTGTATAATAAATGGTGTTCTCATTAGAAACTATATTTTTAATGTAAAAGATGAATCAATAAAATAATTAAAAAAGGGGATTCATAGTTTGATAAGAAGTTTTAACATAATAAAAAAATGTTTTAATAGTAGAAAATGCCCGTTTGTTTAATATTAACATTCACATGCAAACATTTATTTCTAACAATAATATTTAATCTTGTAGTGTTAGTTTTAATTTCTAACAATTAGAATTAACCATGCATTCACCTCTCTCCTTCATGCAATTAATTTATTATCCTTTATTCTATTAATTTCTTTCCTTTATTTTTCTCATCATGTTTCATTCCTTATGTTACTTAGCCATGCATTCATTTATCTTTCCTCCTTTTTTTCCTTGTTATTATTTTTTCCTTCACAAAACAAATCACCTACATATATATAAAAATGAATAAACATATATATATATATATATATATCTTCTATTTATTCTTTCCAATCCATTGAATATGTTACTTAAATTATGATACTTAATGTCATGTGTTTTGAAATTTGAAAGTTAAACGTTCTAACAATTGGCATTATACCATAAATCATGCATTAATTGCATTCCCGTTTCTCTCTCCCTATGTTTTTCTTTTTGAATTTTCGAATAAGAAAAAAACATTGATTAGATTAACACGTGCCTAGTCAGCTAATTCATTTCATTTGTAACCTACTACATATGTAGGGACACAAGTGAAGGATGAAATCAAATATATAACCAAATGGTAAAATAAAAATATATAAATATATATACATATTGGCTCTACTATAACATCCTAAACTTCTGTAAACCCTAAATCATTTCATAGCCGCCGCCTCCATCTTTCATGAATGGCTAGAAACACTTTCCGTTTCCCCCTCAAATCTCTCTCAATCCATTCCTCGATTTGCTAATCGTTCAACGACAAACATGAAGAACTCAATGAGCTCTAATCAGTCAATGATGGGGATCTTTTTTTTTTCTTTACCTGAATTGGGTGGAATCAAAACATGGAAGTCGCGGGGTGTCGAAGTCAGATGCGAGCAGATGGGTTTCCTCGTGACAGAAATACAATGAAGAAGAAGAAACCAAAAAGGGGCAGCCACTGTTTTTCTTCAAATGTAATTAAGGCCCTAACTGATTTTAATTTATATTTTAATTAATTATTGTAATCAAAAATTTAAATGTTCATATCTTATGCAAATCAAATCAGAATTTGATGAAACAAAATACGTTGGAATCATCTTGGCCTGATCTACGCAATGAGACCACTCTGGACAAGATTTGGAGCTCGTAGAAATTTTGGTTAAATTAAACCTTCTGTTAGAAGCAATCATTATTAATGATTTCAGATCCAATCAAGGTGAGAATTCTTTATTTTTAGATAATTAAAAATTTATTAATTTACATGCTTTGCAAATCCACTGTTAAAGTTAATTTGTTGTTATTTGATGTGGATGTATGAACCCCGTTATGTTGATCTGTGATTGAGTTGATTACTTTTGTATTTAAATAAAATCAACAAAATAGAAATGCTATTTATTTTGTTGAATTAGAATCAACAAAATAGGATTTTCATTTTATTTGTGTTAGAATTGATAAATCAGAATATACATATTGTTTATGTTAGAATTGACAAATTTAAAATAAAAACACCGTTTTGTGTTAGCAAATATGACAGTAGAATAAATAGAGTAAATTTTAATGTCATATGTTCGTCAATATAAAGATGTAGCGACAAAAATCATATTTTTTTTCAATATAAAGTAGTAGCGACAAAAATTCAAATTTTTGTCAATAAAAAGTAGGAGCGATTAGAATTGTCTAATTAGATTAAAAATACCATTTTGATTAGAATTGTCTAATTAGATTAAAAATACCATTTTTCTAGAATTGTTTAATTAGATTAATAATATCATGTTTGCTAGAATTGCTATATTAGAAACAAAAATATCATCTTTATGTTGAAATGAAAATAAGTTAAAACAATAAAAAAATTCACATTCTTATTGTATATGAAAATTGTTCATATTTTTGAAAAAAACATGTTAACATATAAAAATACAATTTTTAATGTAAAAGTAGAAACTGGAAAAATGATCATATTTTGAAAGGGGAATATATCTTGCCATTGGAAATCTCATTTTTAATGTAAATGAAGAATATATGAAAATGTTCATGTTAATATACAAACATTCATGTTTGTATAAGAATGTGGAAACATTAGAAATAAAACGACATTTAGTTATAAAATGTTGCATTAGATTGAAAGCCATTTAGTTATAAAATTAACAATTTTGTGGAATTAAGAATGTTAAATATAAAATTTACATTTTTAATTGTTGTAATAGAATTGTAGACAAATAAAAAAAAATTGTCATGTTAGAATAGATTTGTAAGCAAAATGGAGATATCATTTTTATTTTTGTTATGTTGAAAATAGAAAAGTATTGAAACAAACTATCCATTTTTGTGAAATAGAATAGTTGAGACAAAATTTACAATTTTGTCAAAATAGAATATTTGAAGAAAAAATTTACAATTTTGTTAAAATGAAATTGTCAAAATAAGAAGTTGCATTTTTATGTAGGAGAATCATTAAAAATAAATATTAAAGTAGAATAAAAATGTCATTCTTGTTAGAAGTGTTAAAGTAGAATGAAATTGTGTTGAAACATAAAATTCACATTTTTATGTTAAAGAGGAATTCTTTAAAATATTCAAGTTAGAATGGAATTGTATTAACATAAAAATGAATCATTAAAGGAATGTTTTTATTTTATATTCAATTAATGGAATTAATTGACGTTGATTTAGAAAGATTACGTCTTTATTTTCTAAAAGTTACAGTAAAAGGATGCAATTAAAAAGATTATATCTTTGGTGTAAATATGTTAAAGTACAAAGATATGGTTTCAAATTTATACATCTTGAAAAGGGGTGTTATTATAAAATCATAATAATATGGAAAGTTATAATTTATATTAAGATACTTGAAATCAAGATATTTAGAGATAAAGAATATCTTAAATTTAAGATTCTTTAATGGAAAGGATAATTTCAAATAATATGTTTTGGAAAAATTAATTATAATTATAAATTATAATTTTGCTTGGACACGAGGTTAGGTTACATTTGTGGTGGAAGTCTGCCCGGACCCGACCGGCATATCCAGCAGCCACAAATGTTGGGCCTAATGTGAGAGGTCCAAGTTCGCAAATACAAATTGGGCCAAGACACGAGGTTAAGCCCAACTTGTGGGATAAATCTGCCCAGAACAGACCTGCCTATCCAGCATGCACAAGTTGCAGGCCTAATGTGAGAGGTCTGGGCCATATAAAAAATATAAACGGTTAAATAGAGAATTGGACATTAGAATAAAATTTACCTTTTTAATGTAATTATAAAAGATAGAAATTTGCACTGTTATGAAAATTACATTTTTAATGTAATTTAAAAGAGAGGGATGTTACATTATATTGAAAATTACATTTTTAACGTAATTAAGAAGAAGAATTGGATGATGTAATAAAATTTGCATTTCTTTAATGTAATTTAAAAATTTAGAATTTTTCACTGTAATGTTAACTACATTTACAACATAGTTAAAGAAGGAAATTTTACAATGCAATTGAAGGATAAGATTTTACAGTATAATGTCAATTACATTTTTCTTAATGTAATCAAAAGAAGAAATATTACTCTTATTTTATGTAACAAAAGAAATTAGAACTACATTCTTTATAATGTAATAAAAGAGAATATAGTGTAAAGAATGAAAAAGAAAATTCACATTTTTCTATAGTGTAAAGAATAAGAAGGAAATACTACGTTTCCAATAAAATGAGAGAAAGAATGTAAATAAAATATGAAATAAAAGTTTATATTTTCTTATGTAATAAAAAGAATTATTTTAGATGACACTTTCATTTGCATTTTTATGTAAATAGGAAATGTAGAAAAAAGGAAAACACTTATTTACATTTGGGTAAGTAAATAAGAAAAGAAAAGGAAAACATTTATTCACATGTAGTGTAAATAAATAATAAAAAGAGATGTCTTAATGAAATTTTCTATGCAGTAAAAGAATATATTGAAAGTTACATTTTGGTTGTTATTTACAAATAAATAAATGTGGGAATGGAATTGAAATGTTCATTGAACATGATACCTTGATATGATACATGAACATGATTATGCGTTGTTTGTTTGGTTGATTCGTTGCCCTTATATGTTAATGACTACATGGAATGATTCATATCTACTTTTATCAAAATAAAAATAGTGATAAGTAATAACGTTATGAAATAATTTAAATGATAATTATGCGAAGATTATTTGAAAAGACCGAGTTATACTCATTTTAAATAATCATACGACGTTTTAAAATCGAAGAATTGAAGACGACGATTGAAGACCGACGATCCTCACATCGAATGACTAACTAGTGTTGAGGCCCTTGATTGATTTGCTCCCAAGACGGGGCTAAGATGGTAGTTATCCGGACGTAGTGTTGATTTGTACGGATTTGACTTTCGCTCAGACCCAAAGCATAAGTTTATAAATGGATGTGTGTCTGACGTTGAATTTTGTTCTATGTAAATTGATTTCTATTAATATACGACCGTTGGTGGCGGAGAATTTATTCTCTTGCTTAACACCCTTAGAGGTTGTGTATTAATAGTTATCAATCGCATGGAGTGAATTGTCAACGTGGCACGCTAAGATGAAGATGATCAAAGCTTTGTTGAAAAGCAGGCCTTGTGGTTATAATGTTACTTTGCGAGCCTCACAACTCGGTTGAGTCTAAAACGGGAGAAGGGAATGCAAGGAGAGCAACACGTTTCTTTCTAGCTAGAAGTGGTGTCGGTGCTTAAACTGGCTGATATTTACTTATGTGGATGATGGAATGTGGGGTGCCTTGGATGTTAGGTCCTATAGGACCGGGAAACGTGTATTCAGGAATAACCAATCCACAAACCGGAAGTGTGGACCGGCCCTACATGATCCAAGGGTTCTCTACGGGGAATCCTGAGACATTAGCTAGAGTGTCTCGAATCGGTAAGGCGCTCCTCCCTAGCCTTGAGTCATTATGGAAACCCAATTTCCAATACGACCTCATGCGGTTTTGATTGTAGAACTAGTATGGCGACATAGTAGGTGTAATGTCCCGTATTTTCAGGGAATTTTTTTAATTTATTTTATTATTTAAAATATCGAATAATCGGGTTTAACCATTTTATTTTTGAATATGTTATTAATATTAATAACGTAATAATATTTTAATTTCAAATCTATCAGAAAATGTTGTGTTTGCAATATAATATGAACAGTCAATTTAAAATATTTTTTTTATTGAAATCAGTTTAAATTGTCAATTATAAATTTATATATTTTGCCTACGTTTGATATAGACCTGAAAATTTGATTTGGTGTGTTTTAAATAACAGTCGAAGTCTATAAGCGTCGGTCGCAGTGTTCAGATTAGGATCCAGAACCGCGAAATACTATATAAATGAAGGGTGTGCTAGAACATCGTTTTCATGCCATCAGCAAATCTTTGAATGAGTCGTTTCAAATCAAAAACAAAAATCTTATTTAAAATCTTAGCGGATCAGTGAAAATCTATCCAAAATCACAGCAAATTTCTTACAAGTTAAAATCGTGATTACTGGGACCAAATTAATAAATACACACAGCTAGTTCATTGAAATTCATTCCCTGTAAGTAAACATACGGCAAATAATATAATATATATATGAAATTCTGGTCAGCCGTCCTTTTGTACATAATTCACATGCTTTTTCTATTGCCAATTTTCGTTGTTCTCTGTATATACATACACTACCCAACTTTATTTCTTTTCACCTTGACTTTTCAGCTGCGTTTCTACCCTATTACCCCCTTCGCACATGGCTAAACGGTACAACAACATAATTAAAATCACCAAAGTGTTCTCGTATACAAGATACAAGAAGATCCTATCTAAACCCGAGCGCAACATGACTACACAAATCGGGACTAAATCTTGCCAAAGTCTAAATAAAATCTCATCACAATCTTTGCACCATCTCTTAAAAAAAAATCTTTGAACTAAATCGCTGTACGTATCATTTTAAAGCTGATGAAAATCTTGACAAAGACTTTACAAAATCTGCACGTTATATCAGCAAATCCATACCATAATATTAGAGTACGATATTTTTCCATTCTGGTCAGCAGTCTAAGCTGAATTGTTTACATCTCCATATATCCATTCTTTTCCATTTGAATAGAAAATCCTTATCGATCTAAATGAACGAACAAATCTTAGAAGTCTTTGACATAAATCCTTACCAAATCTCAGTGAATCTCCGCATATGCTAATGCTATGATCAGAATTGCAGCAGCTGTTGATAAAAAGAAACCATGCACATCCTGATTCAAATCTCTCTCCGTACAAATTTTTATAAATCTTCAATAAAATCTCTGTACACAAATCATCCAGCAAACCTCTCGCTCAGCACATACCATGTGCAAGTTCAGCACAAAAAGTCTTGGCGCAAATCTGTATATGTCATTTTCGGATCTTAGAATGGAGATATGCAGTACTTGTTTCAAATTTTTCGGCTAAGACTGTTTCGTCCCTCTTCACACTCTAAAGCAGCGTTGTATCTCTCCATCTCAAACACACATATATTCTCCATGCGGGCATGCTTTCTTCTTCATTCCATCGAGCGAGAATGAAAACCAAACACCAAGCAGTAGAAAATAATATATATTATAATAAACAACGAAAAACGGAATCTTCTCGGTCCACTAAGAGCTGCAATCATCCTCGTCACTCATATACTTTGGATCCGGTTACTAGAAATTGCATGGCACGATTTGTGTGGTGTCCTGTCGCAGCTAGGAGAAGCAGTAGGCGAAGAGTTGGTTATGGCGAGTTTGAGGTAATGAGGGCGGAGATCGAGGTGAGTGTGGAGTTCGACTTTGATATGGCGGTGGTCCGGCGCGTTTTGGTATGACAGCGGTAAAGAGGAGTTGTGTGTATTTGAACTGGAGCGAAGAGGACCAGCGCACGCAGCTCAAGGCGATGGGGTTTAAAGCGGGGTGATGTCTTTTTACTACCATGCAGCGTTGAGGAAATGAGAGCATCATGGGGTGTGTTTCCTTTTTTAGCGGGTCTGCATCAGTGTCGGCCCATCGTACTGGGTTGCCCTAGGCCAACCACGTGGTCGGAAGAAGAAAATATTGTCAGAATGGAAAAAATTGCCCTTCAAGTGAACACACCAAGAATCGAACCTACCACCATTTATCATAAACACATTCAATAAACCACTCAACCACGTGCACTATTTGTTTAGATTACTGGTCCGAACTTATTTCTACAGCAATAATCGATCTTCTTCTTCCTCAACTTGCTTCTTCTTCCTCAAGTTGTCCTTCTCAGATGGGTTGCCCAATTCCATCGCCTCAGAGGCCTTGGCGTCGGGCCGGGCCTGGTCTGCATGTATGGGAAGGGTACATGCTGTTATGGTGGAGGCTCATGGCGTGAAGGAGGAGTAGGGAGGCGGTGTAGTATTGGGTAGATGTTGGTGTTTCAGGAAAGTTTTGGAAAAAGAAAAAAAAAGGAAAAAAAATCAAAAGGGGACCTGGTAACGAAATTTTGGGGTGGGATAAAGATGGTGGGTTAACATGAGGCATGGTTCCTTTTCACTTTGGCTGTTGTTGTAGCGGGACAGGAGAAGACAACAAAAAGGGGGTACTGGAGTGAAATAAGGAGAAGTGGGCTTGGGCTTCCCAGTATATTAAAAAAAAAATGTCATGGTAAAGGAAGGTGAATGCGAGGGCGTGGGGTTTCAGTTGGTCTTCGATGATCATTATCGACGATAGTGGTGAGATTTCGATGTTTGAAGTTTTCGAAGGGAATGAGACATCGCGTTTCTCAGGCGAACGAAGATGGAGCCGCTAATCCCAATTAGATATAAATAATTAAGGTAATTAAAACATTTAATTTTAAATTAATAATTTAGATTAATCTTATATTCGCTTAATTTTGTGTAGTATTGTAATCACCTTTTTGGTACGGTATCAGAATTGCGTGAAACTGGATTTGTTAGAATCGCAGAGACAGGCACACAGTCGAGTTGATTGAACTGAGGATGGAAGCAATTTAAATTTCAAACGCCCGTTTAAAATTAAAGGAAACAACATGGGAATCATCTATCGGACAATAAACTGATGAGTTAATTCTCACACTTTTCTGGACCACTATGATGTGATAAATCCATTTAAAAATATATATTGTTTGGTTGGCTGCATTGATTGTTTGTGGTTGATTTACTGGTTGCTATGCGTTAGATTATTACCATTAATTTATTTATTTAAATTATAATGTTATAACCATCTGTGATGCAGAGAAGAACAGGTTGGAGGGGTCCGACCGGATTCCTCAAAATAACTTGTGAGTTGTTTATTTTTATACTGGTTGCAGTTGAACTGTTTTAAACCCAAAGGACATCAAACGGTTGAATCTTGATGGTTGAGTGGATATGATTGTTGATGTGATTTTGAATCAATCGACAGTGGTTGGCAGTGATGGTCTAAATCTATTGATTTATGACGTTGTTTGCTGGAGGGCAAATTGACGGAGTTTAATTTATTTTATATATAAATTAAAGGTTTCAAATTTTATTTTATATAAGTCGATTAAAATCAAAGTTTATAATTATATTTATAATTAAAATCATATTGTTGAAATGTGATGGTTGAAAGTTTATATAATGAATTTCTACGTAGTTTTATGAACAGGAGTCAGGAACTAACCTACGAGTTAGTAGAAAGAGGATAATTGTTTTTTTTTAAATAATTAACTGATATGTTATATTAATTAAGTTATTTAATTAATTTAAGGAAAGAAACTGAATAGAAATCAGTTAGTAGCATAACTGATAGTTACAGTTGGCAGAAATCAACTGTTTAAATTTGAGTTTGATGATGCGATTAATTTGATTTAAATTTGTATAATTAATAATTTTATGAATATTCGTTAAACTAAAAGAATGGAGTTAAATGTTAGTTAATCTTCTGTTAGCCTACTTTGTGAACTAGGCAACACAAAGTCGAGGTGTCAAGCGTTGAAGAACATTCCTTCTTAGAAAATATCGGGTCGGATCGGAGGGCTACTACCAGTCGGATCGGAGGGCTACTACCAGTTCGGGACGGAACATAGCAAAATGGACAAGGACTTAGTTTCAGCTCAGGTCGGGTCAGATCGGATGCCCCGATCCGAACCCCTTCTGCTCGCTCCACCGAACCGAACCCAACATACCATATCCCTTCACCCCACGATCTCCTGAATGTTCGGAGCGGTTATGACCATTTCCTACCCATGATGACCACGACTCTGATGCGTTGTCAACACTGGAATCCATCCGAGCCCGAGAACGATGGGATGAAAGACACATAGCTCCGACCCGAACCGAATTCTGAGTGAATTTCCACCTATAAATACCCCGTCAAGGGACATTTAAAAGGATCTTTTTTGGCACTTTGAGAGTTCAAATACTTTCAAGAACCTAATTCCAGCATTCCCAGATAATCCAAAACGTCATTCAACATATATTTTGAGATAATTGAATGAATGTACGTGAAAAGTGAGTGAAATTGTGTGAATATCTCATTGTATTTACATCTATATCATCGAAGAAAGTGATTATAAAGTGGACGTAGGCTTTTCGACGCCGAACCACTATAAATTCTGTGTCTCCATTTTACTTTTGATCTTATTTTATTTCGATTTTAGTCAATTCGGGTGTTAGAACCACTTTTTGGTCTAACATTTTGGTGCTTTCACTAAGAACCATTTGAATTCTCTGTTTTTCCGGATTATCGTTCTACTTTTTGGACCGTTGAGTTCAAAGAAGTTAATCCTCAAGTTTCGACGCTTTTGAATATTTGTTGGTTGATTGTTGAAGAACTATGGCCAAAGGAAAAGGCAAGGAAGTTCAAACCAGTCGAGGGAACGGAGTTGGTGAAGATCAGCAAAACGCGGTTGTGACAAGGTCTCGTGGGCTGAGCTCGGGAGTGGATCGGACAGATACAGGAAATCCGAACCGAACTCAAGGAGAGAGCTCCGATCCGATCCAAGTAGGAGAATCTGAAGCAGTGCACTCCCCTAACCCGAACCGATCCGAACAAGTTGCTCTGCTTCGACCCGAACAAGTTTCCCAGCTCCGACCCGAACAGATTGCTCAGCTCCGATCCGATCCGTCGCTAGGTGATGCTGGAACCTCTACTCGAGCTCCTCCAAATGCTCCGACTCCAGCCACCAGGGTCAATGATCAGATCAATCCATCTGCGCCTATTACCCAAGGAGATTTTTTGCGCTTTCTTGACATGCTTGAGAGCACTAGGGAGGCTATGAAAATCCACGAGCGCACCAATCTCATGATGCAAGAGAACATGAGAATCATGAGCAGGGATATTAGCGAACTTCGCAGATAGAGAACCCCATCCCCGGTTCATCACACATCGATGGATCAGTCTTCTTCTTCTGAGGAAGAACGGCCCCGTGAAAGAAGGCCGCTCGAACGACCTCAGAATTTGGAGCAGCTGATGTTCGGATCTTTGGGGTCCGGCGAGGATGCTGCACGGGTACTAGGACCCAATGATCCGAGCTTGAGAGAGCCTATGTTGTTACCAATGCGGGGATCCCATGTATTACCTAGAGACCCTAACCTTACCAATCCCACTCAGGGACAAATGCTCCAGCCCCTTCCTCCTGAGATCGACCGGGAACGTAGGGAACAAAGCAGAGCAGAAGCGGCTCGAAGAAGGAGGGCGTCCCCTGATCAGGAGCCCAGAGGAAACCCGAACATCAGAAGGAGGGCGTCCCCTGATCAAGAGCCCAGAGGAAACCCGAATATCAGAGCCAGGGAGCCTGAACGGCCCTTGACCAATGCTGACGTATGGACTATGGTACGCCAGATCATGTCCGAAAGTCGGAACTACACCAATGAAGATTATGGCATTGAGCGAAGCCATACTCCCTTTACTGACGACATCCTCAACTTTCAGTTTCCCCGACGTTTTAACCTACCGCAGATGGACAGGTACAACGGGAGAACCGACCCGGGACAACATTTAATGCGATACGCATGGCTCATGAATGCTTCTGCTGCCCCTGACGCGGTGAAGTGTAAAGCCTTCCCGATCTATTTAGAAGACGTGGCGCTGCTATGGTTTACCCGACTCCCTCCTCGGTCGATATCGAATTTTAGGGAATTAAGCGAACGTTTTATGAATCAGTTCCGACTCCATGCCCGAAAGTCTAAAATGTTATTGAATTATCAAGAATTAAGCAAGCGCCAGGTGAGTCTTTGAAGTCATATCTCGACCGTTTCAACTTAGCTGTGACAGAAGTCAGTGACCCGCACGAGCCCACCATCTTGATGGCTTTGATGGAAGGAGTTGATCCTGACTCCGAGTTTGGAGATTATCTTTCTGGGAAGCCGCCTCCCACGAGAGAGTTATTTTATGAAAAGGCCGATATTGATTTAAGATGAGAGGAGGCAAGGGCAAACAAAAAGAGAAAGTCCGGAGCGGCTTCAAAAGAAACTGTGCAGAGTAATGTCGCCGTGAAGCAGTCTGGAGAAAGTTCCGGGAAAGTTGAGGTGAATGTGGGAAACAAGAGTGGAAATGATAATAATGGGAACAGGGGCGACGACAACCGTAACGCGAATGGTAACAGGAGAAATAGGAACCGAGGAAGTAATTCTAACAAAAGACCCCGGTTCCAGACCAATGAGAATTATTCACCGCTGAACGACACTCTGGAGAACATTTACTTGGATACATACAATGTTTTGCAATACAAAAGACCGCCGCCTCGGGACTCAACGGAGAAAGAAATCGCAACTGGAAAATTTTGTTTTTTCATGGAACTCATGGGCATTCAACGAATGAATGTCGACATTTGAGAGATTTGATTGAGAAGCTGCTGCGCGAAGGAAACTTGGATGAATATAAGGCTGCGCCAAGAGACAGGGGGCAAGGAGAACATGCTCCAAACCAGAACCAATCTGCTCCCAAGCCTACAGCGCAGCAGAAAGGCAAGGGAATTGTTATTAACACCATAGTAGGTGGACCCCACACAGCTATCCACAGTTTTAGAGCGATGGACCAATACGTTAATGCAGCTAAGCATGTAGATGTGAATGAATGTGATAATTTGGAAGATATCGCCCCTGTGAAACAGCAGAGGACAATGTTTGATGACGTGGTGTTCCGTAGCAGAGACAATACCGGAATCCAGTCACCCACCGAAGATCCGTTGGTCATTACTACTACCATTGGACCGACATTGGTTCATAAGGTGCTAGTAGACAATGGAAGCTCTATTAATATTTTGTTTAAAAAGTCATTCGATCAGATGAAACTTGAGTCTAAAGATTTGAAGCCATGCGAAGGTTGGATCCGAGGCTTCAACGGAGCATCGACAACTCCAATGGGGTATATAGAATTGCCCGTAACATTGGGGCAAGGGGAACGTCGAAGAGTGCGAATGCTTCAGTTTGTAGTGTTGGACGTGGATTCGCCCTACAACGCATTTTTGGGAAAGCCTGCCCTTGCAGAGTTCAGGGCTTGCATCGCCCCTTGGTGTTTATTGCTTAAGTTCCCAACTGAAGCCGGAACGGGAGTAATGAGAGGAGATCAAGTCTACGGACGGGCTTGTTATGTTGCCGAATTAAAGATGTTGATGAAGGGACTCAACATCGAGAGTAAAGGTGCCTCGCCTCCTCCAAAGGAGGGTTCGGCATAGCAATTAGAGGGATCAACCCCGAAGGAGTTGCCCAAAGGAACGCCTGAAGGCTTGGATCCCAGAAAAAATGAGGAACCAGAGGCTAGAAATACAACTCCTAACGAAGCGACAATGAACATACCCATTGACGAAGCTGATCCAACAAGAGTCTTGAAGATTGGATCCCAGTTGGATCCACATCGAGCCAAAGAACTAACTGACTTCCTGAAGGCAAACCTGGACGTGTTTGCCTAGACCCACGCCGACATGTTCGGGATATCGTCATCCATCATGAGTCATTCACTAAATATAAACCCAAAACACCCGCCTGTAAAGCAAAAGAGACGTGTGTTGGGCCCAGAGAGGTCCGCAGCTCTGAAAGAAGAAGTGGAGAAGCTGAAAGAGAACGGATTTATTAGAGATTCGACATATCCTGACTGGATATCGAATCCTGTTTTAGTAAAAAAGCCAAACGGAAAGTGGCGGACATGCATTGATTTTTCAGACTTGAACAAAGCTTGCCCGAAAGATAGTTTCCCACTCCCCAGAATTGACCAGCTTGTAGATTCGACAGTGGGACACGAACTTCTTTCTTTCATGGACGCATATTTCGGGTACAACCAGATTCCTATGCACGTGCCAGATCAAGAACACACGAGCTTCATTACAAATTTGGGGTTGTATTGCTATGTGGTCATGCCGTTCGGATTGAAAAACGCTGGAGCCACCTATCAACGCTTGGTGAACAGGATGTTTTATAACCAAATAGGGAAGACTATGGAAGTTTATGTGGATGATATGCTTGTCAAATCGAAACAGTCCTTCAGGCATACACAAGACTTGGCAGAGATGTTTGGTATCCTGCGAAAGTACCGGATGAAGTTAAATCCTTTGAAATGCTCATTTGGAGTAGCATCGGGAAAGTTTCTAGGTTTCATTGTGAGCTCTCGAGGGATTGAAATTAATCCCAGCCAAATAGCAGCGATAAGAAACATTGAAGAACCGAGGAGAATCAAAGATGTCCAAAGTCTTGCAGGGAAAGTAGCCGCGTTGAGTAGATTTATCTCCAAAGCAACGGACAAATGCGTCCCATTTTTTGACTTGATTAAAAGGGGAAAGAAGAACTTCGAATGGACTCCGGACTGTGTTGAGGCCTTTCGAAATTTATTGGAATTACTAGAGAAACCGCCGATCTTGTCAAAGCCAGTGGATCATGAAGAGTTATTTGTTTACCTAGCGGTTTCGGCTCACGCTGTAAGCACAGCCTTGGTCCGAGAAGAAGACAAAGTGCAAAGGCCGGTATATTATGTAAGCAAGAAATTGGCACCTGAAGAACGCATCTACCCAAGGATTGAGAAGCTTGCTTACAGCCTCCTGATCACCTCCCGAAAACTTCGTCACTATTTCCAAGCTCACCCAATAACCATATACACTGACCAGCCTCTGAGGCAGGTGTTGCAGAGACCCGAAGCATCGGGGCATTTGATCAAATGGAATATTGAATTAAGTCAGTTTGATTTAAATTTTCAGCCGCGGAGGTCGATCAGGGGACAAGCTCTGGCTGACTTTATAGCCGAGTTCACAATCCCAGAGGAGGAAATGATCGATGACAAAGTGGTCAAGTCAGAGGACGAGTTAAAATTAGATCCATGGAAGCTGTACACAGACGGAGCCAAGAACGACCGAAGGTCCGGAGCTGAAGTCGTCTTAATTACTCCTGAGGGACGATCGTTATATTACGCTCTACGATTAGAATTTTCAGCGACTAATAACGACTCCGAATATGAAGCCCTGATTGCCGGGCTGAAACTTGCTAAAGAACTCGGAATAAAGACATTGGATATATTCTGCGACTCCAAAATAGTTGTTTGCCAAGTGCGAAAGGAGTTTGTGGCTCGGGGACCTCGGCTTATCACCTATCCTGGGAAAGTGGAAGAGTTGTTGAGCAACTTGGAACGGTATAACATAACGCATATCCCCAGAGCCGAAAACCAGAAGGCAGACAGGCTAGCAAAGCTAGCTAGTTCCGACAACCCGGAAGAAATCGAAATAATTCCAATTGAAACGTTGGGATCGCCAAGCTTTGAGTCGATGGAAATTGAATTTGCTTTCGAAGCAGAACCGGAGAAGGAATCATGGATGACCCCAATTAAGAATTTCCTTAAGAATGGGATACTCCCGTCGAAGAAGAGTGAGAGACGGGCTGTAGTTCGCAAGGCCACCAGATACATCCTTCAAGATGATATTCTTTATAGACAAGGATTTTCTATGCCCCTGTTACGATGTATAGCACACAACGACATCAAACGTGTACTAAGAGAAGTACACGAAGGTGAGTGTGGAGATCATACAGGAGGTCAAACCTTAGCAAAGAAGGTATTGCGGTATGGATACTTCTGGCCCACAATTAATAAAGATGCAGCTGATTATTCACGACGCTGCGACAAGTGCCAGAGATTCGCCAAAATCCCCAGAGCACTACCGACCCAACTCAGATCAATGGTGAGTCCTTGGCCGTTTGCCATGTGGGGAATTGACATCATCGGAGTTCTACCAATTGCTAAAGGAGGAGCGAAATATGCAATAGTCTTCGTGGACTATTTTACGAAGTGGGTGGAAGCTGAGCCCCTAACCAAAATCACGGCGAGAAAGGTGATAAGTTTTGTGGTTAGAAATATTATATGCCAATTTGGGATCCCAAGGACCATTATAACTGATAACGGAACCCAGTTCGATGGTGCCGAATTCAGAAATTTCTGCCAGAAATATAAGATCGAAAAACGGTACACTGCAGTCACTCATCCACAGTCAAACGGGCAAGTAGAAGCGATAAACAAAGTCATAAAATCCATCCTCAAGAAACGATTGGAACGCGCAAAGGCAAAATGGGTGGATGAATTGCCCTTAGCTTTGTGGGCATATCAGACAACGTTTAAGACAGCTACCGGTCATACCCCTTTCTCTCTCTCATTTGGTTCAGAAGCAGTAATTCCAGTAGAGCTTGAAGTTCCCTCTCACAGGGTAACATATTATGACCCGATGACGAATCGGGCACTCTTACTCGAGTCTCTTGATGAAATCGAAGAAAAAAGGGATGAGGCAGACTTGCGCGCGTCAAGACAACGTCGACGTCAGATGGCACGCTATTATGACAAAAAAGTTCGTTTTAGGACTTTTGAACCGGGAGATTTGGTGCTGAAGCGAGTCTTTCCATCCCTTCCTCACCTCGGTCCAAAGTGGGAAGGACCCTTTGTCATCCAACAGAGACTTGAAACAGGAACCTTCAAGTTAACGACCGTAGATGGCGAAGAGGTACCTAGGGCTTGGAATGCCCAACACTTGATGCGATATTTGAATTAGGAATGTTGTACTCTTTGCTGTTTTCCTTATGAATTTTGTAAAAAGGCACGACTTGCCTTAGAAAAGTCTGTTGATATGAACAAGGAACTATAAAGTGGATGTAGGCTATGACTTAGCCGAACCACTATAAAAATATTGTGTGTCATTTACTTTCCTGCATTATTTATACCTTCAACTACTATTCCGCTACGATTATGGAATATAAGATGATTTAAAACCTGAAAGGTTGAAAACAGCCTACATGCAGGGACAAGCACAATGACTGTTTGTGCGATAAGACATGAAAGAATGGGAAGACGACATTCTTAACTCTAACTCTCAAGAATTGAGAGAGAGTATAAAGGACGGGAAGACGATGTCCTCTGAGGCGAGAAGGAGCACCCAGACAAGAGACCGCCTCAGTAAGAACTCTAACCTGAGTATAAGACAGGAGAGTATAAAAAATGCCAGAAAAAACGACAGGCATCGACGACACAAAGAATGTGACCCCGTCGGAGAATCGGGGACATTCAGACTGTTTGACTAAATCTTGAATAGTTCTTCAAGATTGACTGGGGGCATATATGTACACACATATTTCCCCCTACCATAACTTCATTACACAACTATAGTAAGACATGCATTTTTACACAAGTACAGAACTGATAACTAACAAACATTGCAGGCAACGAATTTTTTTTATTTACAAATGAACGAATTTGTACAGGAAAATAGGCAAAAAGAAGGTGCGAGGGCCACACTTGTATCAACAATTATGGGCCAATCAAATGCTAAAATAAAGCAAGACACCCCATCATTTGGGCTTCAAAGCGGGCTTGGACTTCTTAGTAGCCCTCTCCGCATCCCTCGCGTCTTTTTCGGCCTCCGTCAAGATGCGCTTTGACTTTTTCTTCCCTGAAGCTGAAGCACTGGAATCAGTTGGCTTTTTTCCGGAAGGCGGAGCGCTGGAATCAAAAGAAGACTTTTTAGCAAGTTCTTCTGTAATAGATCTAGTCGAGAGCTTAACCACTAACCTTGATCCAGCATCCACTACTGCGAGGGGCTTAAGGCTTTCGGGGTCTAAGTCTTCAACTTTAAGCTGCATGCGTTTATCTTGTTCAGCCTTCAGTGCAGCTAAAGTAACATCATCGGCACTTTTCGACTCCCCAACTATAGCCACCTCAGGATCTTCCTCATGTCCCCCGTTGCCGCCATCATCTTTTAAGGCATCTATCATTTCGTCATCATGAGGAGTGTCAGCCTTAGACGGATCAATTCCTTCTCCCGAATCTATGGGGGCAGCCTTGTCTTTTCCCCCTTTAGCTTTCTCCGTAGGTTCTGCTCCAGAGGCAGTTCCCTGGGACACATCTGTCTTCTCGGATGGTTCAATACCTACAGAGTGAGAAGCAACAGTTATCAACTCAGGAGAAAATAATGGGTTCTTCATCAATTGCTCAATTACGTGATGAAAGGTAGAGATAGCTTTGACGAATTGAGGTGAAAATGTAGAGATACCTTCCGACGACTTCTCGGCTGGAGTGACCGCTGTCTCCGATGCCGTTTCGGGTATGGGGGATAAAAGAGATGTCCGAGGGATCCCTGGGTTTTCAGGATCATGTCCCTCTACTTCAGAAGTTTCAGAGGCAGTAGAGGAAGAACCAGCCTCAGGAATGTTCTTTTGATTAGCCTTCCGCCTCTCATCGTCCATAACAGCAGCAATGAGGCGGCATCCTTCGGCTAGGCGTTATGGTTCATCATCTCGTAGATATTTCTCCATCAACTTGTCCTCGTCAATGGAATCAACCTTGAGCTCCTCTTTCTCCCATTCAACGATTTGACTCCATACGTGGACTAGGGTGGATGGATAATCTTCAATCTAAGAAATGTTCCGGCAGCGAATGATATGCGCAAAGAATTCAATCATTAATTCCCCGAAACCATGCACCTCTCCCTCAGCTTCCGACAGTTGTTTGCGGGCCTCTTCAGTGGACTTGATAGCACATTCGACGTTACCCTCCGCTAAGGCAGCACTGTTCTCCGCCTCCGCTTGCTTAGAAGCCAAGTCAGCCTTTCTCTTTTCCAATTCAGCATTCTTCCTCGCTAACTCGGCCTTCTCCCGCTCAAGGTCAGCGTAAGCAAGTCGCATTTTGGCAGCATCTGACTTGGCATCTTCGGCTTGTTTTTTCAATTCCGAACGCTCCTGGGTATGGGACTCAAGCAAATCATGGTAGCGTTTTTGCAGATCTTCAAATTGTTGCTTGAAGCTAGTAGCATCCCGTTGAGCGACAGCAAGTTGAGCCTGTGTATCCTCCAAGTCTTTTCCTAAAATTTTTAAGGCCCTTGCATCGTCTTCTGCGGTTTTTTGCATCGAGTCAGCATTCGTGATTAAAGTGCGGATGATTCTGGAAAGGCTGCGCGAATACTTGAACATCTCTGAATACTGTTTCTCGACCGCATCTATTTTTGCTTTGGCCTCATCTGCCCACCTCGAAGAAATAGGCTCGAGAGCAGGTAAAAAAGTCAAGTTTTTGAAGTAATGTTCAGGAAATTGCTCCTCCAGATACGCCCGCTTAACTGCAGTTTCAGCATCTAGCGGTGAAGGTGCGGGGAATGTCAGCTCGGTATCCCTGTGCGTGGAGGGCTCAATGGCCTCTTCATCCTTTCTAGACCGTATAGCGGGAACTTTACGCTTGCTTCATAATTCGGCATCTCTTAGCGGGCTCCTCTCCCTACTGCGCTTTTCTTGTGAAGAGATTGAGCCTTTTGATTGCGGCCTGTCCTCTTCCCGACGACCTTGGTAACCTTTATACCGCTCTGGGTCTGTTCGAACAGGAGAGCGAGAGCATGAGGACCACAGACGATAAGGATCATAGGGCCTTCTATCCTCCTTACTGCGATCTTCGCGACGATCATACTCAGTATCACGGGGCGGATTAGACATGCTGCGGTGAAGTTTCTTGATATCATAATAGGATCGGGACATCGTACCTGCACAACAAGACGAATGAAATTTAGGATCAATATTTTCACAAAAAGAAAGATGCTGTGAGTTGTGGTGCTGTTGTGTTAAGTGCGTCCTAAGTGGTGTTTTCCCCCCGACAAACCCGAGTCCGAAGCCAGACTAGTACGAGCGGGTTCTTTGGCCTTAGCAGGAGTGGTCTCTTCGGAAGAAGTGAAAACTAAAGGATTCTTCCCAAAATCCTCTGAAGTGTAAATAGTTTCAGGCAAGGGGAGATCCCCCAAACCCTGAAATAGTGGATCATCGGTGCTAGGGACATCTCCCTCAGAAGCATCAACCGGTAGATCTTCGAAAGACGTTGACCTTTCCGGAGAAATGGCATCCTCGGGAACAATATACCCCTCGCGGTGCTTTTCGGCCACATTAACCAATTCATCATCTTGAGTAGAAGATGGAGAGGGTGAAGTCTGAAGAGGCACTGTAGGAGCTCTCGAACCTTCGCCCGTTTCTGGGACTACGTCCACTGGGGGAATATATACATATGGACCCGTCCCATGACCAATGCTACGGGTAATGGACAACAACCCATGAAGATGAAGATATTCGTACTTAAGGACTTCATCAATAGTTAAAAACTTCTGATCGCCATTAAGGAGTCGGTGCATCCGATCAAAGAACACTTGATCCGATATTTGTTTTGGATTATCAACTGCAAACAAAAAGAAAAGCGGATTAATGCGGTGGTTTGGATGTACAGAGTTGAAATTTAGAAAACCAGTGCTTTACTTGATTTCGTCCATCTCCTAGCACACCCTGTCTGTTGCTTTACATAAAACCATTCCAGCTTGGAGTCACCCGCTTTACTGCTAAACGGTGCTGGAATTATTTTCCTCTTAGGGACAGACTCGAAGTAACAGAAAGAAGGAGTTTCTCGAGTCCGGTGCTTGAAGTTATAAAAGAAGTGAACGTCGTCAAAAGTGAGCTCTGTTAGCCTACTTTGTGAACTAGGCAACACAAAGTCAAGAAACTAACCATCGAAGAGTATTTCAAGTTATAAGACTCCGGTTCGGATCGGAAGGAAACACCACAATACAGATTGATAGCAGCATATCGGTTCGGATCGGATAGAATTCTCTGTTCGGATCGGATGTCTCTTACTGGATAAATTGGCAAAGCATCTCTGTTCGGATCGGAAGGTCAATAAATCTCAAGTGGATCGGAAAGCCATCTGCTTGCCACGACGCTGGAGCGGAGCAGAGTATGATTAGAGAGGGAGAGACGTCCAAGCTACTCCGGTTCGGATCGGGTATTCCGATCCGAGCCCCCAACCTGCACATCTCCGACCCGCACCCATGATCCAGGAAAGTCTCCTATGAAATCGCCTGGAGAACCGGACCGGATATGACTAATTCCTACCCCTAACGTCCGTCTCTTTGATGTGTTGTCAGCTTGATAGTCCATCCGAACCCGAAGAGAGTGCGATGGATGACACGTGTTCCGACCCGGATTGAATCTCAGGCAAATTCACACCTATAAATACCCCATCTAGAGACAAAGAGAAGGATCTTTTTTCAGCACTTTTGAGAATCCAAGTACCTCTATCGTTCGAATTCCTTTACTCCCGGAAAATCCAAACCATCTTTCATTTCTTGTTTTAATCATTTGAGTGAACAAAAGTGAGTTGTGAGTGAATCTTACATTGCCTTTGTAACTGAATTACTGAATATAGTGAGAATTAAGTGGACGTAGGCATTTCTTCGCCGAACCACTATAAATCTTGTGTGTTCATTCTTATTTCTGTTTTATTTTATCTTGTTTCTAATCAATTTGGGTGTTAGAACCACATTTGGGTCTAACATTTTGGTGCTTTCACCGAGAATCCTCATCTAAATTCTTTATTTTCCGGGATCTCTTTCTACTTTTTGGACCGTTGAGTTCAAAGAAGTGAATCCTTAAGTTTCTCCACTTTCTTACATTCGTTGAAGTAATTGTCAAAGACTCATGGCCAGAGGAAAAGGCAAGGAAGTCCAGTCTGTTCAAGGAAATGGAGCTGGTGAAGATCAGCAACATGCTGTTGTAACAAGGTCTAGGGGGCAGAGTTCAGCAGCAGGGAGAATCAATGCAGGAAATCCGAACCGACAGCAAGGGGAAAGTTCCGATCCGATCCGGGTTGGAGACTCTGAAGCAGTGCACTCCCCCAGTCTGAACCGACCCGACTTGCTCGCTGCACACCGATCCGACCAGGCACCCCAGCTCCGATCCGACCCGACTTCCTACCTCCGATCCGACCCGATGCTTGGTGAAGCTGGAACATCTACTCGAGTCCCCGCGAATGCTCCAATTCCAGCTGCCAGGGTTGGAGACCAGGTCAATCCATCTGCTCCCATCACTCAAGGAGATTTCTCGCGCTTGCTTGATATGCTTGAGAGCACGAGGGAAGCTATGAGAGTTCATGAGCGCACCAATATCATGATGCAGGAAAATATGAGGCTCATGAGTCGGGAAATCAATGAGCTCCGCCGGCAAAGAACTCCGTCACCAGTTCGTCATACACCAGTAGATCAATCTTCATCTTCTGAGGAAGAGAGGCCCCGTGAACGAAGGCCACTCGAACGACCTCAAAACGTGGAGCAGCTAACGTTTGGATCTTTGGGATCTCGCGAGGATATCGCACGAGCATTAGGAAACGATAGCCCCACTCGGGGGCAAAGACTCCAGTCCCCTCTTCCCAAAATCGACCGGGAACGCAGGGAAAGGAATCGAGCAGAGGCAGCTCGAAGAAGAAGGGCATCTCCTGAGCAAGAGCCCCGGAGGAACTCGGACACTAGGGCCAGGGAACCTGAGCAGCCCCTAACTAGTGCCGATGTGCAGGCAATGGTTCGCCGAATTATGTCCGAGAGCCGGAATTATACAAATGAAGACTATGGCATTGAGCGAAGCCATACTCCGTTCACTGACGACATCCTAGACTTCCAGTTCCCCCGACGCTTTAACTTGCCACAGATGGATAAATATAACGGAAGGACTGATCCAGGACAGCACTTGATGCGGTATTCGTGGCTTATGAATGCCGCTGCTGCCCCTGATGAAGTAAAGTGCAAAGCGTTCCCAATTTACCTAGAAGATGTGGCTTTATTTTGGTTTACCCGACTTCCTCCTCGTTCAATTTCTAATTACAAAGAACTAAGCGAGCGTTTCATGAACCAGTTCCGATTACATGCTCGAAAGTCCAAGAGTGTTATTGAATTGTCGAGGATCAAACAGGCACCGGGAGAGTCTTTAAGGGCATATTTAGATCGTTTTAACCAAGCTGTAACTGAGGTCAGTGACCCGCATGAGCCCACTATTCTGATGGCATTGAAGGAAGGAGTCGATCCTGAATCTGAGTTTGGAGACTACCTTTCTGGGAAGACACCCCCCACAAGGGCGATATTCTACGAAAAAGCCGATATTTATCTAAGACGAGAGGAGGCCCGGGCAAACCGGAAGAGAAAGTCTGAGACAGCTTCAAAGGAGAATGTGCAGAGTAATAATGCCGTGAAGCAGTCTGGGGAAAGTTCTGGCAAGGTTGAAGTAAATGTAGGAAACAAGGGTGGAAACAGCAATACTGGAAGCGGGGGAAACAACAACAACCGTAATTCGAACGGTAACAGGAGAAACAGAAATAGGGGAAGCGACCCAAACAAAAGGCCCCGATTCCAGAACTACGAGAACTACACACCATTAAATGACACATTGGAAAATATTTACCTGGACACGTATAATGTGTTGCAGTACAAAAGACCGCCACCTCGTGATTCGACCGAGAAAGAAATGGCGACAGGGAAATTTTGCTTGTTTCACGGAACACATGGACATTCGACCAATGAGTGTCGACATTTGAGGGATGTAATTGAAAAGCTGCTGCGTGAAGGAAAGTTGGATGAGTACAAGGTTGCCCCGAGGGACAGGGGGCAAGGAGAGCAGGCTCCAAAGCAAATCCTACCTGCTCCTAAGCCTACCGCGCAGCAGAAAGGTAAAGGGATCGTCATCAACTCCATAGTAGGCGGACCTCACCCAGCAATCCGAAGCTTTAGGTCAATGGACCAATATGTGAATGCTGCCAAGCATCTAGATGTGAATGAAGGTGACGATTTGGAAGATGTCACCCCCATCAAACAACAAAAAACCATGTTCGATGACGTGGTGTTTCGCAGCCGAGACAACACGGGAATACAATCTCCCACCAATGATCCGTTGGTTATTACTACCACTATTGGGCCGGCTTTGGTCCATAAGGTATTAGTAGACAACGGAAGTTCCGTTAATATTTTGTTCAAGAAGTCATTTGATCAGATGAAGCTTGAGCCCGAAGATCTGAAACCTTGTGAAGGATGGATTAGAGGTTTCAACGGAGCGACGACAGCTCCTATGGGATATATAGAGTTGCCTGTGACCCTAGGGCAAGGAGAACGTAGAAGAGTGCGAATGCTTCAGTTTGTAGTACTGGACGTAGATTCGCCATATAACGCATTTTTAGGGAGGCCTGCCCTCGCTGAGTTTAGAATTTGTATCGTCCCTTGGTGCTTGTTACTAAAGTTCCCAACCGAAGCCGGGACTGGAGTAATAAGAGGGGATCAGGTTTCTGGACGGGCCTGCTATGTGGCCGAACTGAAGATGTTGATGAAAGGAGTTAATGCTGAGAGTAAGGATGCCTCATCTCCCTCAAAGGGGGGCTCGACATAGCAATTAGAGAGATTGAACCCAAGGGAGTTGCCCAAAGGAACGCCTGAAGACCTGGATCCTAGAAAAGACGAGGAACCAGAGGCTAGGAATGCAACTCCTAATGAAGCGACAGTGGAAATTCCTGTTGATAAAGCTGATCCGACGAAAGTTTTGAAGGTTGGTTCCCAATTGGATCCACGTCGTGCTGAAGAGCTGACAGACTTCTTGAAGGCAAACTTAGATGTGTTCGCCTGGACCCATGCTGACATGTGTGGGATATCGCCTTCCGTTATCAGTCACAAATTGAATGTAAATCCGAAGCATCCGCCTGTGAAGCAAAAGAGACGCATGCTGGGCCCAGAGAGGTCGGCTGCTCTCAAAGAAGAAGTAGAGAAATTGAAGCAAAATGGATTTGTTCGAGATTCGACTTATCCCGACTGGATATCGAATCCTGTCTTGGTAAAGAAGCCAAACGGAAAGTGGCGAACTTGTATTGACTTTTCAGATTTAAATAAGGCTTGCCCAAAAGATAGTTTCCCACTTCCCAGAATTGACCAGCTTGTAGACTCGACAGCAGGTCATGAACTTCTCTCTTTCATGGATGCATATTCTGGATACAATCAAATTCCTATGCATGTGCCAGACCAAGAGCATACGAGTTTCATTACGAATTTGGGATTATATTGTTATGTTGTAATGCCGTTCGGATTAAAAAACGCTGGAGCTACTTATCAGCGATTGGTAAATAGAATGTTTTACGATCAGATAGGAAAAACTATGGAAGTTTATGTGGATGATATGCTGGTTAAATCAAAGCAGTCCTCCAGTCATACGCAAGACTTAGCAGAAATGTTTGGTATCTTGCGAAAATACCGTATGAAATTGAATCCTATAAAATGTTCATTTGGAGTGGCGTCGGGAAAGTTCCTTGGCTTCATTGTGAGTTCCCGAGGAATTGAGATCAACCCTAGCCAGATAGCGGCGATTAGAAATATCAAAGAACCAAGGAAAATTAAAGACGTCCAAAGTCTGGCAGGGAAGGTAGCGGCGCTAAGTAGATTCATCTCCAAAGCCACCGATAAATGTGTTCCATTTTTTGATTTGATAAAAAGGGGAAAGAAGAACTTCCAGTGGACTCCCGATTGTGTCGAGGCTTTTCAAAATCTGTTAGAGCTGTTAGAAAAACCGCCAATCTTATCAAAGCCCGTAGACCACGAAGAACTATTTGTTTATCTAGCAGTCTCGGCTCACGCTGTCAGCACAGTTCTGGTTCGAGAAGAAGACAAAGTACAAAGGCCAGTATACTATGTGAGTAAGAAATTAGCAGCGGCAGAGCGCAACTACCCAAAGATCGAGAAGCTTGCTTACAGCCTCCTGATTGCATCCCGAAAGCTTCGTCACTACTTCCAAGCCCATCCAATAACCATATACACCGATCAGCCGTTAAGACAAGTGTTGCAGAGACCCGAAGCGTCGGGAAGGTTGATTAAATGGAACATAGAACTAAGCCAGTTTGATTTGAATTTTCAACCACGAAAGTCAATCAGGGGGCAAGCTCTAGCAGACTTTATTGCGGAGTTCACCATTCCAGAGGAAGAAATAATCAATGACCGAGTGGTTAAATCCGAGGATAAGCTAAAGATGAATCCGTGGGAATTATATACAGATGGAGCTAAAAATGACCGAAGATCCGGAGCTGGAATTGTCTTAGTCACTCCGAAGGGACGGTCGTTATATTACGCCCTGCGATTAGAATTTTCGGCAACAAACAACGACTCTGAGTATGAAGCCCTGATTGCCGGGCTGAAACTCGCTAAAGACCTCGGAGTAAAAGTGATGGATATATTTTGTGACTCTAAGATTGTTGTTTGTCAAGTGCGAGAGGAGTTCGTGGCTCGAGGACCTCGACTTGTCGCTTACCTCAAGAAAGTGAAAGAGCTATTAAGTAGCTTAGAGCGGTACAACATAACACATATTCCCAGAGAAGAAAACCAGAAAGCGGATAGACTAGCAAAATTGGCTAGTTCTGACAATCCAGAAGGGACTGAGGTAATTCCAATTGAAACGTTGGAGTCGCCAAGCTTTGAGTCAATGGAAATGGAATTCGTTCTTGAAGCGGAACCAGAGAAGGAATCATGGATGAGTCCAATCAAGAATTTTCTTAAGAATGGGACACTCCCATTAAAGAAGAGTGAAAAGAGAGCTGTAGTGCGCAAAGCTACCAGATATGTTATACAAGACGATACCCTCTATAGACAGGGATTTTCTATGCCCCTGTTACGATGTATCGCACACGACGACATCAAGCGTGTACTGAGAGAAGTGCACGAAGGTGAGTGTGGAGATCATACAGGAGGTCAAACTTTAGCAAAGAAAATATTGCGGTATGGATACTTCTGGCCTACGATTAACAAAGATGCAGCTGATTATTCACGACGCTGCGATAAGTGCCAGAGATTCGCCAAAATCCCCAGGGCACCGTCAACTCAGCTTAAATCGATGGTGAGTCCTTGGCCATTTGCCACATGGGGAATCGATATCATTGGAGTTTTACCGATTGCTAAAGGGGGAGCTAAGTATGCCATAGTAGCCGTGGATTATTTCACAAAGTGGGTGGAAGCTGAACCCTTGACTAAGATCACCACAAGAAAGGTGATAAGTTTTGTGGTCCGAAATATTATATGCCGATTCGGAATCCCAAGGACGATTATTACCGACAACGGGACCCAATTTGATAGCACTGAATTCAGAAACTTTTGCCAGAAATATAAGATAGACAAACGTTATACTGCAGTTGCCTATCCACAATCTAATGGGCAAGTAGAGGCAATAAACAAGGTAATAAAATCCATCCTCAAGAAGCGATTAGAGCGTGCAAAGGCAAAATGGGTTGATGAATTGCCCCTGGCTTTGTGGGCATATCGAACAACGTTTAAAACGGCTACCGGTCATACCCCTTTCTCTCTCTCCTTTGGCTCAGAAGCAGTAATTCCAGTTGAACTGGAAGTTCCTTCCCACAGGGTTACGTATTATGACCCGATGACGAATCGGGCACTTTTACTTGAGTCTCTTGATGAAGTCGAAGAGAAGAGGGACGAAGCAGACTTGCGTGCAGCAAGACATCGGCGTCAGATGGCGCGCTATTATGACAAAAAAGTTCGCCTCAGAACTTTTGAACCCGGAGATTTGGTGCTAAAGAGAGTTTTTCCATCTCTTCCTCACCTTGGCCCAAAATGGGAAGGACCCTTTGTCATCCAACGGAAACTTGATAAAGGAACATTCAAGTTAACGACCGTAGATGGCGAAGAAGTCCCTCGAGCATGGAATGCCCAACACTTAATGCGATATTTGGATTAGAAATGCTATACTTTTTGCTGTTCTTCCTGTAAACTCTGTAATAAGGCACGACATGCCTTTGGAAAATATGACGATATGAATAAAGGACTATAAAGTGGATGTAGGCTATGACTTAGCTGAACCACTATAAAAATATTGTGTGTTATTTACTTTTATGCATTTACATTCATTAGTTGTTCTGTTGTGATTATAAAATACAGGACAACTGAGAGCCTAAAGAGGGTTGAAAACAGTCTAGACATAAAAAGAAGCACAATGATTATTTGTGCGATAAGACATGAAAGAATGAGAAAACGACATTCTGACTCTAGCTCTCCAGAGAAAGAGAGAGAGTATAAAAGCGTCTCCGACTGAGCGCTGAAAAAGAAATTCTACTCCGAACTCTAACTCTCCAGAGAAAGAGAGAGAGTATAAAAGCGTCTCCGACTGAGCGCTGAGAAAGGTTCAACTCCGAACTCTAACTTTCCAGAGAGAAAGAGAGTATAAAGGCGTCTCCGACCGAGCGCCGAGAAAGAAATCTTTTCCCGTTGAACGACCGGGGAATAGACGAATGACTGAACTCGAACTCTAACTCTCAAGAGAATGAGAGAGAGTATAAAAGAAATGCCAGGAAAAACAACAGGCATTGATGACACAGGAAATGCCATTCCGTTAGAGAATCGGAAGTATTCAGATTGCATGGTTAAGCACTGAATAACTTATGGAGATTGACTGGGGATACCTATACATACACATATCTCCCCTCTCCACAACTTTGTTTCATAACTATAGATATGCATTTTTACATAAGTGCAGAACTGCTAACAAATAAACATTGCAAAAAGTGAATTATCTTTATTTACAAATGAATGAATTTGTACAGGGAAATAACTAAAAAAGAAAGTGCAGGAGCTGCTGTGGTGGCAGCACTTATTGATTCACAAAGATGCTAAAAGGACACGGAGAACCCACTATTTGGGTTTGGGATGAGCCTTCGATTTCTTGGCAGTTTTTTCCGCATCTTTTGCTTCCTTCTCGGCTTCAGTCAAGATCCGCTTTGATTTCTTTTTCCCCGAGGATGTAGTACTGGAGCCAGCAGACTTTTTCCCGGAGGGCGGGGCACTGGAATCAAGAGAAGATTTTTTAGCAAGTTCTTCGGTAATAGATCTAGTGGAGAGCTTAACAACTAACCTTGAACCTGCATCCATAACTGCGAGGGGCTTGAGGACCTCAGGGTCTAATTCTTCAGCCTTTAATTGCAAGCGCTTGTCTTGATCAGCTTTCATGGCAGCTAAGGTAACGTCATCAGCGCTTTTCGATTCCCCGGTTATTACAATCTCCGGTTCCTCATCATGCCCCTCGTCTCCTCCGTCGTCTTTTAAAGCTGCAATCATTTCTTCATCATGGGGAGTAGTGACCTTGGTTGGCTCACTTCTTTCCCCCAGGTCTGTTGAAGCAGCCTTGTCTTCCCCTTCTTTGACCCTATCAGCGGGTTGTGTCCCAGCGGTAGCTCCTTGAGCTACATCTGTCTTCGCGGATGATTCAACGCCTACAAAATGAGAAACATCGGTTATCAACTCAGGCAAGAGCAAAGGATTTCTCATCGAACGTTCAGTCATGTAGCCAAAGGTAGTAGTAGCCTTGACAAGTTGAGGAGAAAAGACAGGGATACCTTCTGAAGACTTCTCAGCGGGGGTGACTACTACCTCTGGAGTTATTTCAGGAATGGGAGATAGTAAAGTTGATCGGGGAATTCCCGGGTTTTCGGGATCATACCCTTCCACTTCAGGAGTTACAGGAGCAGAAGAAGAGGAACCAGCTTCAGGAATGGTTTTCTGTTTAAACTTCCGCCTCTCTTCTTCCATGGCCTCAGCAATTAGGCGGCGCCCTTCAGCTAGGCGCTCCGGTTCGTCGTCTCTCAAATATTTCTCCATCAGCTTATCTTCATCGAGGGAATCAACCTTAAGCTCTTCTTTTTCCCACTCGACAATTTGATTCCACACATGAACCAAAGTGGATGGATAGTCCTCGATCCAGGAAATGTTTCGACGACGAATAATGTGTGCGAAGAATTCGATCATTAGCTCGCCGAAACCCTGAATATCGGCTTCCGCCTCTGATAGTTGTTTGCGGGTTTCCTCCGCAGATTTAATAGCGCATTCCACATTGCCTTCAGCCAGAGCAGCCCTATTTTCCGCCTCTAACAATTTTGAAGCCAAGTCAGCGTTTTTCTTTTCTAACTCAGCATTCCTTTTCGCTAACTCGGCGTTTTTCTGCTCAAGCTCAGCATAAGCGAGACGTGTCTTAGCGGCCTCTGATTTGGCTTCATCAGCTTGCTTCTTCAACTCAGAACGCTCCTGAGTGTGGGATTCTAGCAAATCATGATAGCGCTTTTGCATGTCCTCAAACTGTTGTTTGAAGTTAGAAGCGTTCTTCTGAGCGATAGCTAGTTGAGCTTGAGTATCTTCTAAATTTTTTCCTAAAGTTTTTAGGGCCTTAGCATCTTCCTCCGCAGTTTTGTGCATTGAGTCAGCATTTGTCATTAGCGTGCGGATGATTCTGGAAAGAGTGCGGGAATACTTGAACATCTCGGTGTATTGTTTTTCCACCAAATCAATCTTTGCTCTGGCCTCCTCTGCCCAATTAGAAGAAATAGGTTCAAGGGAGGGTAGAAAGGTCAGAGTCTCGAAGTAGTGCTCGGGAAATTGCTCTTTTAAGTATGCCAGCCTTACTGCGGTTCCCGCATCTGGTGGAGGAGGGGCGAGGATTATTAGTTCAGTGTCCCTTCCTGAAGAAGATTCTGTAGAACCCTTGTCTGTCCGAGGTCGCTTAGTAGCAGGGACTTTTTGCTTACTTCTAGACCCAGTTTCCTTTGGAGGTGTCTTCTCTCTACTCCGCTTTTCATGGGAGGAAGTGGAATCCCTAGATTGTGGTCTATCTTCCTCCCTACGACCTTGATAGCTTTTGTATTTTTCTTGTTCCGGTCGGACTGGTGAGCGGGAGCGTGAGGATCGAGATCGATAAGGATCATAGGGTCTTCTTTCCTCCCTGCCGCGGTCATCCCGGCGGTTATATTCGGCATCCTGGGGAGGATTGAACATGCTACGGCGAAGCTTTCGTATATCATAAGAAGATCGAGACATTGTACCTGCACGATAAGTTAAACGAAGTTTAGAATCGACGGATCCATGGAAAAAGAAGTGCAATGAATGCTAGTGCTACGGTGCAAAGTGCATCCTATGTGGTGTGTGTGTCCCCCCCAACCAACCCGAGTCTGAAGCTAGACTGGTGCGGGCAGGTTCTTTGGCCTTAGCAGGAGTAGTCTCTTCAGAAGAAGTGAAGACTAAAGGGTCCTTTCTGAAATCTTCCGAAGTATATATAGTCTCGGGTAAGGGGAGATCCCCCAAACCCTGAAATATGTGCTCGTCGGTGCTAGGAACATCCCCTTCGGAAGCGTGGGGTGGCGACCCTTGGGGAGATTTTGATTTGTCTACCGAGGTAGTTTCCTCGGGGGCAATATACCCTTCACGATGTTTTTTGGCCAGATTAGCCAGTTCATCATCTTGAGTGGAAGAGGGAGAGGGTGAAGTTTGAAGAGAAGCTGCAGGAATTCCCGAGCCTTCTCCTATTTCTGGAACTGTTTCCACTGGAGGAATATATGCATAAGGGACTGTCCCATGACCGATGCTACGGAAGACGGATAGCAGCCCGTGAAAATGAAGGTACTCATCTTTAAGAACCTCGTCAATAGTAAGGAATTTTTGGTCGCCATTGAGGAGACGGTGCATTCGATCAAAGAACACTTGGTCTGATACCTGTTTGGGATTATCGACTGCAAATAAAAAGGAAAACAGGTCAGGGTGATGATTCAAGTGTATAGAGTCCAGGGTCAGAAAATCAGTGCTTTACTTGATTTTGTCCATCTTCTGGCGCATCCAGACTGTTGCTTTATATAGAACCACTCCAGTCTGGAATCTCCAGCCTTGCTGCTAAACGGCGTAGAGATTATCTTCCTCTTTGGGACCGACTCAAAATAACAGAAAGAAGGGGTTTCCCTAGTCCGATGCTTGAAATTATAGAAGAAATGAACATCGTCAAACGTAAGCTCCACGCCTAGAATTTCACGATATGCTATGAATAAGGTATGCAGATAGGCATATGAATTGGGATGCAGCTGCATGGGGGCAATCCGCATTTGTCTTAAGAAGTCGACGATGAAAGGCGAGAAAGGAGGAATGGCGCCAACCATGCACATCAGACGAGTGACCGTCATATATCCTTCTGGAGGGCTATGTGGACGGTCAGAACGTGAGGGCACTAGAGTGTCTCTCTTCATTATTCCGTACTTCAAGCAAATTCTCACGAGTCGGTCATTGTCAATTGTTGATTCTACGGAATCTGGAGGTGATTCCAATATAATGGCTGAGTCAAATTCATCGGGTGCTCGGTTGTCACCAATCCCTCCTTCCTCCTCAAAGCCTAGGGAAACTTCATTTTCTGAAGACATTTCATCGCTTTCCCGATGACCAACTCCGTAATCCGGACCCTCGCTGTCCCATTCTGGGTCAGATGAAGAAGATATATCCTCGAGAGTGGTTTTGTTGGAAGTTTCTGGAGCTTCTTTCCTCTCAGCTAAACGAGAAGAGCGTCTGGGCCTCATTGTCATGGAACTATTGAAGAAGTAATAGCACGGATTAGAGTGAATTATCCCGTGTCCCCTTTTTGTGTATGTGTGTGAACTAAAGTGTGTGCAACAAATGTGGGAAATACAAAATAGAAGTACAGCAATGCAAGACGAAGCTTTAAAGAGAAAGTAATAGTTAAGGTTGTCCTTGATTCTCATTTATGTTCGCAGGGCACTATCCTAACTGTTCGCGAAGCATATTCGTCTAGGGTAAGCGTTAGTTGAATTAATTGGGTAGTCTTTATGTGCCAAGTTTGATATGTTCGGTTCGGTTCGGATATACGTATGATGGCTGGCTCAATGCAAACACAGACAGTAATCGGTTCGGATGCGTCATTAGAGCAGGGCTAGTTCAAGACAAGGGAAGCAATGGGTTCGGAAGCAGGACTGATCTGATCGGATCGGATGGCCCGATCCGAACCGAACTAGCACCACTCAACCGATCCATTTACTTCAACCTTCACTTCTCCGACCCGAACCGACGTTTTCTGTCCTCCCTGTCTTTCTAAAGTGTGTAACCCGGACCGACCCCTTATCCTACTTCTTCCTTTCTGTTCCTCCGTCTTCTACCCGAACCGACTTCAATTGGTTACCACGCTCCTCGTCTTCTTCCTCTTTTCCCCCTTTTTTCACGAACGGGTCCATATTATCACCTAAGTTATCGTCAAGGGCGGAAATTGGCCCTCTCCAGCTTCGCAACGCCTCGAAGCGACGGCGCGTCCACCAGTAACGATGTGGAATTCAAGCGAAGTTTGTGGCTAAACCATCTCAATCCAACACAAATCGAAATCAAGAGCAATTACTATGAAGCTATTCGAGATTAAAGGGCTACCTACGTGTTCGAGTTAAGAAATCTACGAGGGATAGTTTGGAATATTTGAGTTTCTGAAGTTTTCAATGCTTAGGTCCGAGCGGCAAGAGAAACGAAGAAGGAAGAAATGAAGACGGTGATGGGTTTATATAAAGAATGGAGTTGACTCCTCGTCTCCCTATTTTGTCTCGCCCGATCGGACCGGAGTGGAAGCCCAGTAGCACAACTCTCTCTGAAGGCCCAATGTTTAAGAAATAAATCCACGAATACGCTTCGGATCGGAATCCGAACCGAGTGGAAACTTCACACGTTGATTTAGAATCCGACTCGAATTGAAGAGAAGGAATGTAAAGAAGGAGCACACCTGCAAGAAGCATTACATGGCGAGATAAGTTCCCAAATTTGCTCAGAAATGAAGAAAATGTGTTCGGGTCGAACGCCGAACCGAACAGAAATCTGTGCATTACTCTTGACAATTCTGGTTAAACGACATCAAAGCACGCTTTGTACAACGAAAGCATCCTTTGAGGGGGCAAAATGTTAGCCTACTTTGTGAACTAGGCAACACAAAGTCAAGAAACTAACCATCGAAGAGTATTTCAAGTTATAAGACTCCGGTTCGGATCGGAAGGAAACACCACAATACAGATTGATAGCAGCATATCGGTTCGGATCGGATAGAATTCTCTGTTCGGATCGGATGTCTCTTACTGGATAAATTGGCAAAGCATCTCTGTTCGGATCGGAAGGTCAATAAATCTCAAGTGGATCGGAAAGCCATCTGCTTGCCACGACGCTGGAGCGGAGCAGAGTATGATTAGAGAGGGAGAGACGTCCAAGCTACTCCGGTTCGGATCGGGTATTCCGATCCGAGCCCCCAACCTGCACATCTCCGACCCGCACCCATGATCCAGGAAAGTCTCCTATGAAATCGCCTGGAGAACCGGACCGGATATGACTAATTCCTACCCCTAACGTCCGTCTCTTTGATGTGTTGTCAGCTTGATAGTCCATCCGAACCCGAAGAGAGTGCGATGGATGACACGTGTTCCGACCCGGATTGAATCTCAGGCAAATTCACACCTATAAATACCCCATCTAGAGACAAAGAGAAGGATCTTTTTTCAGCACTTTTGAGAATCCAAGTACCTCTATCGTTCGAATTCCTTTACTCCCGGAAAATCCAAACCATCTTTCATTTCTTGTTTTAATCATTTGAGTGAACAAAAGTGAGTTGTGAGTGAATCTTACATTGCCTTTGTAACTGAATTACTGAATATAGTGAGAATTAAGTGGACGTAGGCATTTCTTCGCCGAACCACTATAAATCTTGTGTGTTCATTCTTATTTCTGTTTTATTTTATCTTATTTCTAATCAATTTGGGTGTTAGAACCACATTTGGGTCTAACAAGCTCTATGCCTAATATCTCATGGTACGCTACATATAGGGTGTACAAGTAAGCATAGGAATTGGGATGCAGCTGCATGGGGGCAATCCGCATTTGTCTTAGAAAATCGACGACGAAAGGAGAAAATGGAGGGATAGCCCCGACCATGCACATCAACTGAGAGATTGCCATATACCCCTCCGGAGGGTTGTGGGGACGATCAGATTTTGATGGCAACAAGGTATCCCCTTTGGGTGTCCCGTACTTTAGTCGTATTCGGATAAGTCTGTCATTGTCGATCGTCGATTCAACGGAATCTTGAGGTGATTCCAGTATGATGGCAGACTCAAATTCATCAGGAGCTCTATCATCTCCAATCCCTCCTTCCTCTTCACAACCCAGGGAAACTCCACCCTCAGAAGACACATTATTGCTTTCGTGAGTTTCAGCCTCGTAGTCTGAGCCCTCATCATCCCGTTCTGGATCTGAGGAAGAAGATATGTCCTCAAGAGTAATTTTGTTGGATGTCTCTGGGACCTCCTTCGTTTCTGCTAATCTAGAGGAGCGTCTGGATGTCATGGTCACGAAACTATTGAAGAAGCAATAGCACAAGTTAGAGTAAATTAGCCCGTATCCCCCCGTGTATGTGTATAAACTAAAGTGTGAACAGTATATGCAGAAAATGTAAAGTTAACGTTCGAAAGTGCGACGCCAAATCTTGGCAAAGTAATAATGTTCAGGGCAGTTCTTGATGTCCATTTATGTTCGCAGGGCACTATCCTAACTGTTCATGAAGTTGGAAGTGATGTCAAGTATTGATTTGGCCAATCAGGCAGACTCTTGTGTATTAAGCTGGGGCTGCTTCGGATCGGTTCAGGTATAAACGATGGGATCGGATCGGAGGCAAGGCATTGCTTTGGTCAGAAGTAGGTATCTAATCGGACCGGTTTGGGATTGTGTGTTCGGAGCAGACCTGATGGACTTGAGTCCCAACGCCCTTACTTTCTTGATCCACATTCCGACCCGATCCGGCTAGATAGACTTCGCCTTCCCTCTTTCAAATTTAACCCCGACCCGATCCGATGCCGAAAACCTCGTATCCTTTTCTTCTCCTACATCCACCATACTTCTTCACCCAAACCGATCCTCCACGTTCTGTATCTTCTTCTTCATCCTCAACCGCAATTGGACCCAATTCGATGTCCAAAACTCCATATAGGGATGAGCATTTATTCTCTCCAACCTCCCAGCGCCTCGAGGCGATGGCAGAGCCACCAGCAACGACTGCGATGAAAGAAGTAGCCATGGCGTCGAAGCCATGCTATGGACATGCCCAATTTGTTCAAATTAACCGCAAAATCTTAATTAAAGGAAGTTACAACGATAAGATTCAGGGTTTCGAGACTACCTATATGTTTATTTTAAGAATCGAAGCAAGAATTTTGAGATTTTTTGGAGGATTAGAGTTTCGGTATGAGAATTAGAAAACGAGAATTATAGAAAAGGAAGAAGAAAGCAGACGAGTGATGGGTTTATGTATATAATAGCACTGACCCCTCGTGTTCCTGCCCTATCTTCCCGCTCGGACCGGATCAAGAGCCCAGCAGCACAACTGGGCCTGCTAGCCCAATACGAAACAGAAAAAGAAGAGGATCCGTTCGGGTCGAAGCCCGAACCGAACAGAATTTCATATGTCAACTTGGCATTTAAATTAAACTAAAATTCGAAGAGGAAGATGAAAGCACAAGGAAAATCAAAAGGAAGATTACCTGGAAGGATAATCGAATGTTAACAAGAGTTCTCCCAGCTATTTGAAAATGAAGAAAGGGATCTACATACTATGCGAAGTACATATAAATAAACATCAAAAGGTGCAACTCCCTGAAGTAGCGTGTCTCTATATGTCAATGGGTACAACTTTCCAACGATTCAACTTCAGGAAGGCACTGTGCAATGACAATCAAAGCATGCTCCGTATCCAACAGAAGCATCCTTTGAGGGGGTAAAATGTTAGCCTACTTTGTGAACTAGGCAACACAAAGTCGAGGTGTCAAGCGTTGAAGAACATTCCTTCTTAGAAAATATCGGGTCGGATCGGAGGGCTACTACCAGTCGGATCGGAGGGCTACTACCAGTTCGGGACGGAACAGAGCAAAATGGACAAGGACTCAGTTTCAGCTCAGGTCGGGTCGGATCGGATGCCCCGATCCGAACCCCTTCTGCTCACTCCTCCGAACCGAACCCAACATACCATATCCCTTCACCCCACGATCTCCTGAATGTTCGGAGCGGTTATGACCATTTCCTACCTATGATGACCACGACTCTGATGCGCTATCAACACTGGAATCCATCCGAGCCCGAGAACGATGGGATGAAAGACACATAGCTCCGACCCGAACCAAATTCTGAGTGAATTTCCATCTATAAATACCCCGTCAAGGGACATTTAAAAGGATCTTTTTTGGCACTTTGAGAGTTCAAACACTTTCAAGAACCGAATTCCAGCATTCCCAGATAATCCAAAACGTCATTCAACATATATTTTGAGATAATTGAATGAATGTACGTGAAAAGTGAGTGAAATTGTGTGAATATCTCATTGTATTTACATCTATATCATCGAAGAAAGTGATTATAAAGTGGACGTAGGCTTTTCGACGCCGAACCACTATAAATTCTATGTCTCCATTTTACTTTTGATCTTATTTTATTTCGATTTTAGTCAATTCGGGTGTTAGAACCACTTTTTGGTCTAACATCTTCGATTAACTATAATTGAAAATAATTATCAAATTGGTTTTGGTTATTAAAGTACTTATTTTTGAATAATCTTAAAAAAAAGATAATTATTCTATTTTTATGTCAAGGTTAACTATTTTTAGTGTAGTTAATATTAGAGTTAATTATTATTTTAATTGATAATTAAAGCGATGATTTTAATTTGAATTCGATTAAGAGGCAAACAACTGGCGGTAAGATTTGGTTAAAGGTTGGTAAGGGTTTATAATCCAAATTTACAAACAAGGTTTGTAAATAAGATTTGTAAGATAATACGACCAATTCAATAAGATTTTGTTAAGTAAATAAGTTTGGATAAATTAAGACTAAAAAGGGGTTTAGTAAAGATGTGCTTAACAAAGTTGGTAAAGAGATTATAAAGAGGTACCAAGATAAGAAATCGTGGTAAAACCATATTGGAATCAAATTGGGATGATAAAGGTTTACTTAAGAAAGGAGATGGTAATAGCATGCCAAGCGGGTTTCGAAATAAAGGAAAGATTTTAGTAATAAATCATATGTCGTTGGATTTAAAAGAAATATAATGATATGCCAAAAGAAAGGGAAAGTATGTTTATAAAGCTATAGCGATATTTTCAAATATAAAGGGATACGTAAAGGATTTTGAGAGTATATATATACGATGTTCTAAGATAAGGAAGATAAAAGATGTGTTTATAAATTATAGCAATATTCTTTGACAAAGGAAATTAAAAAGAGTGTCAAGTAATGTTCAAGGTAACAAAACCATAAGAGTTTTGATAAGATTAAAGTTATGGGATCGATTACAAGAAATCGATAAAATGGTTTAATGAAACATTTCATATGAAGGACCTGAGCTACCAATCCACTGGGATACACTATTACGATTTGATAGTTAAATAACCGACTATCAAAATTTGACCTTTTATCGATTGTTGGTACGGAAAGACCGGGATCGAATCAATATTCGAAAACCATTCCGACCAGCAAATATGTAACGTAGAAATATCAGAAGATGGTCGAGATGGAGCATAGAAGACCGTTGATCTTCATGAGCGGAAGAACTACTCGTTAAATTTCTCTGGCTAGCTACCAAAGTTATGGTGACCTGTGATTCTGTCGTGATTGAAATCTTCGGATTGCAAGGACTTCTCACTACTGATCCTTGGGGCGACTCCTATATAGGTTGCGGTAGGAGAGTGCCTTAAGTTCATCCTGTTCCTGGATGACTTGTATGGATGAATGTCTGACAGAGTATTTCCAGAAAGGTCACGTACATTGATTTCTTCAACCATACCAAGAGTGGAAGCAGAGAAGGAAACTTCTTTAGCTGACACGTAATGTATTGTTGTAGATGCCAATTAGTGATTTTTGATGGATCTGACAATGTGGCATTCGAAGTGAATCAGATGTGATGATAAAGCGTAGCCTCAAGCCTCATCAACCGGTAAATGACAAAAATCGGGCAGGCAACATGGCTATGTGGGTCGCTCCCATTAGGGTGTATAATCACCTATCTAGAGAAATTCCATTTGCTTCTTTAATCTATAATCGATGCTGTCCCTTTTCGGGAAACGGTGGTTTGAGCCCAACCGTTGGTGATATGCATTCGATACACTCAAGCGAAATGATGGTCGGTCATGTGTGGGCCGGGTTACAAGACGTTCTTGTTGAACCCAGTGTATTCGCCTCTAGAGATACACTATCGGCAGGTGGTCCCATACCTTGTCATAGTCAGAATCCAATCTCCAATAAGAGCCCGTGGTTTTTGATTTGTATACTATATATGTAGAGCGTGAGATGCAAACGTTCTACTAGATTATTATTTATTTGTGGTTGATAGACATTATGATAACATCAGAAAAGATATTGGTTTCAAAAATGTTTTGGGTTATAGTAAGGTAAAAACCGTCCGTGTTTATGTGTGGACTGGTCTTACTATTATCTTTTTATTTCAAAAAGGATTTTCCAAAGTTAAACAAGTTGTGTGTTGTGCTGTGAATTTATCACTGAAAGTATTCCAGATTGACCCAATGAATTTTGTTTTAAATCAAATGTGCTCGGGTCAGACTGAGTATATTTACAGGTTATGTTTCGCTTGGAGTACAGGAGCTGGAAGCAGGAGGCTTCCCCGTTAGTTATACAAAGTTTATTCCACTGTGATTGATGTATGTTGTACTCTGATAAATGGTATGTATATATACAATTTTTTTTATAAAGAGGTTTGTTATATTATATTTCTTCGTTCCGCTGTGAGATTCTGATGCGTTCTTCTTCTTTCTTCTATTCTAATATTTCTTTCTTTTTACTCCTCACCCTCTATATTCTTTCTAATAACATTCCAGTGTTTTCGGAGTTTGGAAGGTCGGCATGAGTTACGATAAGGGTATTTATGTCGATTTCCAGGGCCGAAATCTTTGGGTCGTTACAGTAGGATGGGGTACTATGCCGTCTATGATTGATACATTATGATTGAAATGTTTTTGAAACATATATACACTAATAATAACATCAAACCCGTTTTTATAGTATCAAGCATTTTTAACCATTATAAGGTAAAACCCTATCCTCCGGTTTGCGTTGCATTGTGTGATGGGACTTGGGTCTTATAATAGTTTCATTTTTCCAAAAAGCATTGCGTTGTTTTACGATTTACTTTTAATTATGCACGGCAATCCATTGGAGTAAACCCGTTCCGCGTTAGCGGCGTGGTCCTTGGATTTGCCATATTGCTATTAGTTATATTAGTAAGAATTCTCACGCCAGTCCCATGACTGACTCGTAGTTTGTTTCACTTTGCAAACTCGGGTGCCCTCTTTTCCACACGGGCAGTCGAGTAGCTTTTTGCAGATATTTATCTCTTGAGCAGGATTCTGGATCGAAGCCTAAAGCTGTGTCCAGAGCATAGAAGTCTTCCGCTATTTATTGTATTTAATTTATTGAAATTTGTCTTCCGCTGTAATTTTATTCTGTACTCTGATGTAACATTATTGTAATGTTTATAAAAGTCTGCTGTTGTTGTTCTGATGTTGTTGTATTCCCGAAGTTAACGTACTCGGGTTTTGAATGGTCTTGGTCGATTTTGCGATCGATCGGGTCGGGCGAAACCCGGGCCGTTACAAAAATGTTACAGTGGAAAATGTAATCATACTTGTCAGAGTATTTATTAATATCAGCATGGACAACTATAGAACATGTCCTTACAATTGCTGAATGAAACTAAGTAAATGTGGGAATAATTGGATATCTCCATATTCCTTAGCTTCAAGCTCCATCCAGCCGATCCAAATAAAACTTGAGCTACTAGGATGCTCAGAAAAATAGGACTCCTAGAGTTTAAGGGAAATAAAAATAAACCCCGGATCAGTCATAAGACTGGTGTGAGAAACTTGAATTCATCATTTGGAAATAATAGTATACCATAAGACCACAACCCCACATAAACATGGCACGGACTTTTGCCATATGGTAACCAATTCGTTACTACGTAAAATTGTCTGATATTATTTTTAATGACATGCGAGATAAAACCCATTAAAATAAATAAACCAAACCATGAAATTGTTACCATTATTAAATTCTGCACCCTTAATGAAGCTCTACAAACAAAACCAAAAGCTCTTAGGGAAAATGGATTCCCGTACGATTGCAAGGTATGAGACTACCTTTCTATACAGTATACCTCTTGAGGGATGTACCAAGGACCACTGCCCTCCGCCCAACTGGCAAGGTCAGAACAGTTACACAAACCTGCCTGGTAATGCACTGCCCGAATATGTTACCATTCCGATCGTCACCGACCTAGCCAGTAACGTGCATACTTTACTTTTCGACAAATAATGAGAAAGTCCAGAAGGGCGATGTCTGTCTCCTAGTGGGAGCTACCCACTTGACCTCATTGAGTGCCATTTTTCTTCTAACTACGCTGTTGAGGTTAGAGATCTCCAATTACCTTTTTTCAAGTACATTCTTCACTTTGAATGCCATGTTACCAAATCCAACACACTTAATTGGTTTTCACTAATGTACAACCTCGGATGTGACGACTCGGGAGATTTTTGACCCCTAAATCAACATAAAATGCCATGTCGACTATTCAAGTATCAAAAATACTAGATCATAAATAGAAAGAAGATAGAAGGTGAGAAATAGAAAGAAAGATATAATAGAAGAAGAACATAAATACAACATCATCAGTCTCACACGGGAATGTATAAAATATATTATATAACATAACTTTGAAATATAAATTTGTTTGTGTGTGTGTATATATACATAATATTATCATAGTACAACACTTACAACACAACGGAAATAAATAATAGCTATAAAATGCTGAAGCATCCTAAGCTCTTCCAAGTATATCTATAAAATCGCGACTACTTGACTGCCTATACAAATTTTGGTATTCAAGAGTTTTGGGTAGAGAAAAACAAAATAAACTTTTGGGGCTGGTGTAAGTAAACTTCAACCACTTGGTTTAACTTTAAAAATATTTTTAAAAGAAAGGATAATTGTAAGATGGATCCATATATAAGTACATATGGTTTTTACCTTATGATAACTCGAAACATTCTTTGAATCAATATTATTCTGATATTATAATAGTTCCTAAATCAAATAAATATCAATCTAGCAGAACACTTGCATCTCACGCTCCACATACATAATATACAATCAAAACCATGGGCGATTATTAGGTAATGGATTTCCAATTATGAAATGGTATGGAACCACCTTCTAATAGTGTATCTCAAGAGAGGAATACACCGGGTTCAACAATAACATCTTCTAACCTGGCCTAACATGACCGACCACTCATTTCGCTTGAGTGTATCGAATGTACATCACCAACGGTTGGAATCAGCAACCATTTCCCAAAAGGAAGAACATTGATAGAATAAAAAAGCAAATGAATTTTCTCTAGGTATGTGTTAATACACCCTAATTGAGAGCGACCCACTTAGCCATCCTGCCTGCTCGATTTCTGTCACTTCCCGGTTGCTAGATTTGAGGTTACTTTTACCTTTCTAAGAACATCACATCTTTATTCACTTTGAATGCCACATCGTCATACCTGCCAAACCATTTATTGATTTTCCCAAAAATATCACAGGTATAAAGCTAAGGGAAATGAATTCCTCCGCCAGCAAACGTAATATCTTGAAGAGATTAATGTATATGTTTTGTTATGCATACTCTATCAGACATTTGCCCATACAAGTTATCCAGAGACTGGACAAACCGAAGACACCATTCCATCAATCCAACTTAGGCAATTTCTACCTAGGATTAACATAACATCCCTTGCACTTTACCCCGTCTTCAATTATCTTCAGCATATTCTATTCACAACGCTTATGCTCATATAGAGCGGTTTTCAAATAATAGACCTGATCCTGGTCTCTCCGTATTGACAACGAAAATATAAAATGGGCTAAAAATTTGATAGTCGGTTATTTAACTATAAAAGGAAACATCCATACAACCAACGATCCTATTTCGTAATAAAAATTCTATTTATTAAACATCAAGCAATACTAGGTCAATTTTAAATTAATTTCTTTTTAATTTATACATTTCCTTAATTTTCTCTTCTATATCTTTAACTAGATATTTCTGAAAACTCATTTGGCCTCTCAGGATTCTTGAAAAATTATTTCCATCTATTATAACTATTTACCTTCTATATTCTAGGAAATATCTCTTTTTAACATTGGAAAACATTTCCATATATTCACAAATTCTTATTTTTACATTTAGAAAATATACGTTATTAACATTGAAAACATTTCCATTCCTTATTCATGTATCATTGTTCTTCTACATTCATCAGTCCCTAACAGTAAGCTAGTAAGACAACAACTCCTTAAATATCAACCTCGAAGGCCAAAACTAGCTTCAGATCGAGACTCAGGAAGCCATTCAATAAGACTAATCTCCAGTTAGTTTCTAATTTCCTTAACTTCATTTCTTAACTTATTATCAACACAAACGTTTCATTTTCTATGCTTAGAAAACATTTATGATTATGTTTGGAAAACGTTTCCAAAATCCATTTATATGGATTTAAAACGAATGTTGTATAAAACATCGTTACGACCGCTCAACCCCTAATCGCTTGTTAACGAACTGTATCTCTAACCAGCCATCACCATCGAACCTTAACTATTCCTTAGTCAATTATAAAGTCAATCAAGTCGGGGTATAATTATCTCTCAGACCTTAACTGAACAACATTACAAACCTTGAAATAGACAAAGCTCACCACTCCAATCCTAACAAACATCGCTTATGAAATTCTCGGATTTATTTACGAATCCACTTCTTTAACAGAAATCACTGATGATAACAATAACGTTAAAATCTCTATTTTCAAAATAATTAATTTGAAAATATATTTTTTATTCATAAATTTGAATTAATAAATAATAAATTAAATAAATAATAAATTAAATAAATAATTAAATCTTGATTAAAACAGAAAGTAAATAATACTTTCCAGAATTTGATATAATCAAATTTTAAATGTATAACTCTATTTCGAAAAATATCTATTCAATGAATAATCTTTATTCGGTTAACGTTCCGAACTTCATAATAATTTCCCATTTCAGGTTAACTAAGTTTCCATTTTCATTCTAAATTCACCTTTGAATTTATCACATCCAAATATTTAACAATTTCCCTTATAACCATTTAATACTTCAAAATGTTTGCTTTTAACCCATTATCCACTTTAAAATGCGAATATTATTCCTTTCTAGAAATCTAGGCTCTTTATAACAAATCAATATTGATTATAAATTATAGATATTACTACAGGTTCAAATTCCGTTTCCTGAATCATTTTATTACTTCTCAATCTCATTTCATATTATTTATCAAGTTTTGTTTACACATCTACTTTCTAGTCTATTTTTAAACAAGTTTATTATTCTATACAAGTGCGAACCCGTGCTTCGCACACGGGTTTGATTAAAACCGGTTAATATATTTAAATAAATAAAATTGTTGTCCAACACCATTGCAAATATGGTTTTAGACTTAATTTTGTTTTTTTTGTTAAACACGAACCCATATAACATTATTTATATGAAGTCAGAAGGAAAAATAGATAAGACCAGCCCTTGCTATATATGTAAGAAGTTTTGTCAAATTGAATTTGTCACTTCCTCAAAGGTTGATTACAAATACGGATTCCACATTATCATTGACATAAATTATGTAAACTAAAAAATATTTATGTAAACTGAAAAATATTTAATCATGGAAGAACTTGGAAATGATTTGCGATATAATAATAGCAAGACAACAATTTACCATATAACCGTTTATTAACCAATACATCCAATAAACGATATAAGAATGAGTAGTGAAATTTTAATTTGTGAAACTTAAACTTACAGACCAAACGTGCGAAACAACAGTTTAGTATATAGAAACTCTCAAGTATTGCATAATATAGGTACAAATTGTAGCTATATAAGTTACTTTTATTAAAGAAATACCAGACAATGTCAAATGATAACTGAATTATTTGCAATGCAACTGCACAAAAAGCTCATGAAGTATTGGCAATGCTTTCTTCCATGCAATTTGAAAATACTTCCCCAAAACAGCAACAGTAACCTGGAAGATCAACAAAATTGCATGTTAATAAATGCTTTATCATGCTTATGTAGTTCAACCAATAAAGGCAGGTTGAAAAAAATTGCATTAATAAGTCTTCCCCGATCATAATTTTAAAGGAATGGCTAGAACAATTTAGTGTATACCTCTACAAAATTAATGTAATGGTTTAAAAAAAATAACAAAAAATTTTTGGCATCTTCTAGACCCTCATGGTTTCGATTATTGCATAAGTTAAGGGAAACAAGAAGGGCAATGAACTGTGAAAAAATTGCACGAAAATACATTGCATGTGGGAATTTTCCAAACAGTGACAGCCTAGACACAAAGTTATACAAAGAATGCAATCTAAAAAACATGTATTTTTTTGTTAATCCAAGTAGATACTGCATAGAATTAGGATAAACTAAGTTGCACTGTATTCGAACATAGCATACAGTTTATGAATGAAACATATTATTGCTGCTGTAAGTCACAAAAGAAAAGACACGAAAAAATAGTATCTCTTTTCCACTCAATACCTAACATATAGAGGAACGGTTTGTTAGATTTAAATAAGATAATGTTTCTGATTCAAAATTAAATATAATCGATACATTTTTACATCCATTTTAAGAAGGCATAGTGTTTTGTTTTTGTTTTATTCAATAAATGAATTTGCATTAATGCTTCTTTAAATGCACTTAATTTGATTGAAATGTAATTTGAATTGCAGTGTTCTTCACTATTTTACTGGCTACAAATTCAAGCTTTTCAATCGTTAATTTTAGGAACATGGTTTTCAAGTTAGGTCTCTGTATTAATAGAATGGTTTTATTCAGGTGACAGTATAGGAATTTAACATAAGAAGTCTCTAAGTAGTTAATAGTAATCTGAAATTTATAGCTATAGAAACAAATAAGTGCTAGAAAATAACTAAATATATAAAATAGTTGATAAGTCATCATAAATGCCATTTAATTCACAGAAACACAATTGTGTGGTCATAGCATAATTGTACCCACTTCCCATGTATTAAATAATTACCAATACATAAATTTTGAAATTTAAAATTTTGATGAATTTATATTTCATGTACATCATGCAACTATAGATAATATTAAACATAGGAAATTCATGGTTATAGGTAATATTTCTGTTAAGTAAACATAAAAGGATTCCACTCTAGTTAATTGTCTTATAAATGCCAGATCAATGTAAATAAACTATTCCTTTGGAAAATTTAACCATTCAATCACACCATGAACGCCATTTAATTCTCACAAAGAAAAATGAATGATTAGTTATAAAGTTTCCTTTGATGGAAACGAAGTTAACAAATAAAAACATACTCCTTCGTTAGCCATTTGTAAACAGAATAATCAATCGAAATTGATTGTTTTACAACCGTGAAACGCTCCCAAAAGTTTGAGCTCATTATCTTCCATAAGATTTAAGATATAAATGAGATTCTTTTGAGATGATTTAATATTTTAGTTGGATTATTTGTAGAAAAAATCAATCTGTTTATTCAATTTTTCAATGTACCAAATCATGAATATAAGTCAGTTAATAAAATGTTAACAATAGTACATGCGATGAGCTATCGGCTTTACAAAACAAAGCTGCAAAAAATTCCAACCAACCATACATAGAAAATCTATTTTAAGCTTGCATTGAGGAGAAAACAAATGACAAATTATGGCTTGAAATGGATCTGATGAGTTATCTTCAAAAAAGTTAGGAAAGCACAATAGCAGCAATTAACATATTTTAATCAAATTTTTTGTTTGACAACTGAAACTTAAATGGAAATTGATCTTTCAAATTAGTCTAAAATCTTGCATATCGTGTGTAAACTGGTAGCTGATTGATGTTAAATATTTTAAGATAATTTAACCCTTTCACCTTTAATCATGCCTTGAATATCAAAAGGGAAAAATATGGAATATTTTTGAATTATTATACGTATTGTGTTAAATTTATGCTTGTGAATCCACTAAATCCCTATAAATAAATAACAATAAAATCACTATCACCTATAGCCCATGGTTGAATATACAAATGGTAGAATAAACTTTTTAAAATTGCTATATTTATATTAGGAAACTGGATTATGAACAGAGGGAAACAAATCAAATAAGAGTAGTTAAGGCTTATGGCTTTAATATGTTTAACATATTTTTACATGTATAATGTTTTTACTTGTAGAAATTAGTTTCTGTAAAATAAATTACTCTACTTAAGAAATTCTTTTTACACAACATGAGGTGTGCATGTGTGAAATACCCAATATCACATTAATTATTTAGCTAAGTTGTCAACTTATTTATCTTTGGAATGGAGAAAGTGCATGCATTTTAGCAGTAGAGAGAATTTTCTTGTCCTGATTTTCATTGTCTTTTATTGATTACATTTCATTCCGAATTTAACATATAGCTTCAAATTATGTAAGTTCAAAATATATTAAAGAAAATGGCTCCCCTGTAGAAAAAATAAGCGATACTCAGCTATATGTATTATAACATGGAGATAGTACTTGTTAGTTTGATGTAAATCATGGCATCAAAAAGGAGAAAAAGCAATTAGAAATATTATAATTTACCGGGGAAAGTGAAGACAAACATGTAATTAATGTTTAGGGGCAAGCATGGTGTAGAATAGTATGTTGCAAAGTAAGTAATATATTTAATATTTGTAATCGACAATCTGTATACCTGAATTATTTGTATCAAGATCTGTCTATATATCCCATGCCTGAGATATCGACCTGAAATATGAAGTGAAAGGAAACTTACTATATTGCATAAAAGTGGCTAAAGGAAGGGATTGCAACAAATCCATAAAAATAAGTAACCGATAACATCTATGATGCTACAGTTGAACAATATAGTTGAATTAAAGGAGCAAGTTTACACATATGCACTATGTGAACAAAATTACAATATGCAAGTTATCAAATTAGATGAGCATATTATTTTTACAGTAAAGGTTTTCGTGCTTGAATTAATGATAATTTGCAATTCCTATTATTCTTCAACTTAAAATTTTGAGTTAATGATCATTCTTATTTTATCTTTTGAAAAAAATGAAAGGTAGGTTATTTAAGACATTTTGTAATTAGTTTTATTTTTAATTACTTTAAGTATAATATGTCAAAATGGATGATAAAATAACTACGTTTCAAAAGAACTCTTGCATTACTTACAACCGAATAAAAATTAGAGAAACTATGAAACAATCACAGCTGGAAACCTGGGTGTATCATATCTCAAGATATATGAGAAAGACCTATTTGGAAAAAGGTTCAAACAGAAATAAAAAATGAAAAAGGGAATTCCTAATCTCTAAACGCGATAAATCTCAAGATCGAAAATGGAGTACCTGATATCTCTAATCGGATAAATATTTAGGTATGTTCAATGTAAAATAATAGGCAAAGATGGATCAAAATAGAGGAAATTATGAAGAAAATTGAAAATTGTTAGCGAATGTCATCTTACCTTAAATTCTAGTTCACCAAGATATTGATGTCTTTAATTCCAAATGATTTGAACATGCTACAAACAAAGCTAGGCATATATGCTATAACAGTGTCATTTTACCTTAAATTCTAGTTCACCAAGTAAGGAAAGTTATTGGGCTAGATGGCTAAAGAAGGGATTTGGGTCAGATATGCTATAACAGTGTCATGATAAGCAAAAGAAGGAAGTACCATTCTTGTTCACTTACCAGGTTCTTAGTATTTATGGAAAAAGACTATCATTTTTGCTAAATCTCAAATGTGCTAATGTTAGAATCAAATTGGCAGTTTTTTTAAAGAATTTACACAGTTTACATATTATACACATTTAAGTTTCAAATATATGTAGGCTTATTATGATTATGGAAAGAAAATATTACATAGCAAGACCCCATACCATTAAACAAAATTTTAACTCGAGCAAAATGGGTCATATCCAATTGGAATTGGCAACAAAAGCCATAGAATGATAATATAAAGCTTTATTATAGTTAAATAATAATTAGAAGGGAAAAATTAAGTAAAAATATAAAGTATCATCCAGATAAAATATTGTTAGAATTAATTGATTATGCTTTAAAAATAGTTCAAAATCAAAAATTATAAATGATATATGCATGCCATAGAAACATAATAATCAAACCAAATACAAAGTCTGATACTATTGCACATCAATTTTTTTGCTGAATAAGCAATTATGGATTAAACAACTTAAATCAGTTTCAAATTGTATTTTTCCAACATACGAAGAAAAGAACCAAAACAATATCCTAAAAAATTGGATATGGATGGAAAAAACTTCTAATACCAATGAACTAAGATAACAATTAGCATTTATACCAAATCTTTGGATAAAATAGTATTTGTAGAAACAAGTTGCTTGTTTTTACTAAAAATCAAAGTATAGTAACATGTAACTAAAATATTTGCACTACATAATCAAGCTAGTCAAATTGCTCCTTAAAGTCATGTGTAGTCGGAAAATGGAATATCCGAAGGAGATTATTTCATACCTGAGTTAGTGTGTTGATTAATGTATAAAGCATAGTTTGCTCGACATTCATGGCTTAAAGAAAATAAGAACTTCAAAGGAAGATCTATACAAATGAATATTTGTATAATATAGAATGCACAAATAGTTTGTTACCTTAGCAACGATCATTTTGTTTTCTCCTCATTAGTTACCCAATTAGTGTCAGCCTATTCCACTTTTTCCTTCAAAAAGATACTTAGTAAGAGTTCCGATATAGAAATATACATGAAATAGCCTGAAAGTTGTCACTTAAATGGTTCATATTTTATTCTATCTATGCATAATCTTCAGCTTGGTTGGAAGTGGGAACAAACGTTTTCATGTTGTCTAGATTTTAGTATTTTTTTCTACAATGGAACTTCAATAATTATAATGACCCCAAGCAATAAACAAAACTATACTATATGCATTTACATCTGTAAATGAAATTAAAAAATTGGATCCAAAATCAAAGTTCTATATTCAACATAAACTCTAATATCATTTTTTAAAACAATAAATGTTGAAACTTCTCAAATAACTAAAATACCATTAAACAAAATTCTAACTCGAGCAAAATGGGTCATATCCAATTGGAATTGGCAACGAAAGCCACATAATGATAATATAAAGCTTTATTATAATTAAATAATAATTGGAAGGGAAAAATTAAGTAACAAATATTAAGTATCATCCAGATAAAATATTGTTGAAATTAGTTGATTATGCTTTAAAAATAGTTAAAATGAACTAAGATAACAATTAGTATTTATACCAAATCTTTGGAAAAGATAGTATTTGTAGAAAAAAATTGCTTGTTTTTACTAAAAAACAAAGTATAGTAACATGTAACTAAAATATTTGCATTACATAATCAAGTTAGTCAAATTCCTCCTTAAAGTCATGTATAGTCGGAAAATGGAATATTCGAAGGAGATTATTTCATACCTGAGTTAGTGTGTTGATTAATGTATAAAGAATAGTTCTCTCGACATTCATGACTTAAAGAAAATAAGAACTTCAAAGGAAGATATATACAATTGAATATTTGTATAATATAGAATGCACGAATAGTTTGTTACCTTAGCAATGATCATTTGTAACGACCCAGAAAATCTGAACCAATTTAAAATTTTTAAATTGGCTAAAATAATGGATTTTAAATATTTAAAATAAATATTTTAAATAATGGCGATGAAAACTGAGTTAAATCGACATTTGAAAACGAAAATAATTAATTATAATTATATATAGAATTGAAAATGGCGCGGTAGTTCGATAATTCGAATTCAAACTTTGTCGGACTGTTCCGGGTGCAAAACAATCCGGATTTTAGTGAAACCAAAAATATTTAAATCTGTTAGTGAATATCTTTCTAACGAATCCGACCAATCGAAATTTGATAGCGGGAATCAAAAGATATGTCCAGTTGAAAATTCTGAATAGTCGCTATGGAATTCAGGCCCTTAAAAATGGACATTTTGCAGATGACCTCGGATTTCGACGAAACCACTTTTGTTGGGTCCGTGAGGTAAAGTTATTGCTAGATTCCAAATTTCATAATTTTTCGAATCAATATGTGAGCGTGGCAAAGGAAAACGCGTTTGACCAGTTTCAGTTGATTTTAATCGACTGGAAATTGGCCATTTTTCAAACGGTCTCAGAATTCGACGAAACTAGTTTTGTTAGGACCGTATCGTCAATACGAAGCGAGAAAATATTTTTCTGGAATTTTTCTAGTTAGTATGTGGCCCCGGTAATTTAAAATGTACGTTTAAAATTCAATATAGTGATTTAAATGTAAATTCAACGGAAACTGATTGTAACGATCAAATCAGCTTGCGATACATATCCCATTGTGTTCGGAATGGGGGTAATACGCTATAGACGACAGGCGGTGGGTTTCGTTTCGAGGTCGAAAATAAAAGTGGCTTTTTAGAATTAATTTAATCAATAAAATAATATATATATTTTTCTTTTTAAAAACCCTCACCCCCTTTTTTTTTCCTCTCCTTATTTTTCGCTCAGATAAAAAAAAAAGAAAAAAATCGACGCCCGCCTTCGCCGTTGACCATCCCTCCACCACGCCCCTCCGATCGTCTCCCTCCTCCTCTCCTTCTCCCCCGTTCACCTCTCCTCCCTGTCAGACCCGAGATCGCAACCCCAGAATCGCGCCGCCGCATCTACAGCCATCACCCCACACCGCCTCCACCGCCGCCGAACTGAAGGCCGCCCCACCTCCAGCACATCCAGCGCCGACTTTGACGACTCCCCCCTTTCTTCGCAGATCGATGTAAGTTGTTTTATTTTTATTTTATTTTTATTTTTAATTCTGAAAAACTGATTCTTAAAGGTTAAAACAGATTTTTCAAAAGATTTAAAACTGATTTTAAAAGCATTTAAAAACTTATTTTATTTTAATAAGTAAATTATGATTTTTTGTAAAAAGAAAAACTGATTTTAAATAGATTTAAAAACTGATTTTTAAGAGGTCTAAAAAACTGATTTTTAAGAGGTCTAAAAAACTGATTTTTAAGAGGTCTAAAAAACTGATTTTTAAGAGGGTTAAAAACTGATTTTTAAAAGAAGTTAAAATCTGATTTTTAACAGATTTAAAAACTGATTTTTAATTTAAAATTTAAAAAGAAAAAGATTCAAACTTTAAAAAGGGAAAGATTTAAACTTTAGAATAGAAAAGATCATGTTTTTAAAAAAGAAAAGACGGAATTTTTATTAAGTAGAAGAAATAAGATATGATTTTTGTATTTTTAAATTAATAAAAATATAATTTTTACATCATAGGAATATTAAAAATATAATCTTTATTTTTAAAATATGATCTTTATATATTGAATAGCGAAGTCAAAATTCGATTTTTATATATTGAATAACATAGTAAAAATTCGATTTTTACATATGTAGAGAATACGGGCAACGAAAGCGACAAGAAAGAGAGATTGGCGAAGAAGAGTCGTGGGGTTGAATTAGCTATTCGGTGAGATTTCTGATTTAAAAATATATATATATGTGTGAAATGAAAGTGAATTGCTATATATATATATATATATATATATATATACGCCCCTCGTCCACAAACCATGGACGATATTTATTGATTGAAATTGTTGTGAAAATTGATTGATAGCGAATGATTGTTTGTGATTGATATTGGTTGATTGTGGTTGAAAAATACCCATTTGTGGTTGAGAAATATTTGGTTGAAACCACATAGGATTAGTTTGTGGAAATGAAATAAATATATACATGCCGCCTGCGTGCGAACTAGATGCATGAACCCCATTGTCAAAAACCGCGAGGTTTTAAGGTAGAGCGAGGAGCCGTACTAGGGACGGTCCCGGTTTTAACTACCCTGCCGTTATGCTGCCGAAATTTTGAATAATATTCGTGTGTTTGAATTATTTTCATATGCTTAAACTATATTTATTCATTGATTAGAAAACATTCATGTGTTGAATTGATATTCATTCGTTGATTAGAAATTCATGTGTTGAATGGTATTCATATTTTTGAAATAAATTGTTTGATAATAAAAATCACATTTTTGTCTATATATAGAAAATATAGAAAACATTCATGTGTTGAATTGATATTCATTCGTTGATTAGAAATTCATGTGTTGAATGGTATTCATATTTTTGAAATAAATTGTTCGATAATAAAAATCACATTTTTATCTATATATAGAAACTATAGAAAACATTCATGTGTTGAATTGATATTCATTCGTTGATTAGAAATTCATGTGTTGAATGGTATTCATATTTTTGAAATAAATTGTTTGATAATAAAAATCACATTTTTATCTATATATAGAAACTATAGAAAACATTCATGTGTTGAATTGATATTCATTCGTTGATTAGAAATTCATGTGTTGAATGGTATTCATATTTTGAAATAAATTGTTTGATAATAAAAATCCTATTTTTATCACCTATATGAAATATATAGAAAAATAGTGTTTTGAAATGAATTGTTTTACAATAAAAATCACATTTTTATTGTATGCATAAATCATTGAAATGTGAAGTGTTAAAAATAGCCACTTGTTCAAAATAAACATATATGAGTTGAAATATTCATTAATTAGCTAATGAAATGATTTGCACCTATGTATGTAACATTAGAATAAATGGTGTCTTTAAACCAAACAGAAGTTAAATATGAAGTTGAATAGAAAATGATAAGAACTGTATATATATGTACATGCATATTTATTGAACAGGTTATAGCAAAGGGGCTAGAGAAGAGGAATAAAATTTTGTGCCCGACAAATAGGTACACATTTACTGTTTTGTTTGGGTGATGATTTTATGAGCCTGTTGGCTAGCCGCTTGGCTTTTTCTTTTTCTTTTTGAGATTAGAAGGACCGGGAACGCTATTTGCGATTTCCCGATGCTCCCGGTGCAGGGGAGGTTATGGCGAAATTTTCCAAAATTTTAAGGTGTTAGAAAAATATTTGAAGTGAAAACGATATGGAAATCATTGAATGAACTATATTTATATAAATATATATATATAAATATAAATAAAATTAAAACGAAACGAAGCCGTGCAGTTCGTATTTTGAAACCGTGATTTCAAACAACTAATGCGGGAAATCCGACCATTGGATTTTCCCGAAACCTCAACCGTCGGGTTCGCCTTGGAATAATCTTTCCAACGGCACCAACCTTGTAAAAATCCAACGGTTGGATTGTCTGGAATGTTTAATTCAAATCTGAAGAAAAACAGCGCCAGAAGCGATTATATTTATATATATATAAATATAATTATATATTTAATCGAATAACGACGCTGCAGTTCGTAATTTGAAATCGAAAATTCAAACGATTGTACCGGGAAATCCGACCGTCGGATTTTCCCGAAACTGGAACCGTTGGATTCGTTGTGAAAAGACCTTTCTAATGATGTAAATTTTATGAAGATCCAACGGTTAGATTTTCAGATATGTGTAAATCAAATCTGAAGAAAAACAGCGCCACGGCCGCCTTATGGCCTGAAGCGTCGTTTTGAATAAAATGGCTATTTTAAAATAAATAAAAATAGCGATAAATAGTTATAAAATATCATAAGCGATATGGAATGGAAATAAACTGAATTTGCTTGAGTTATGTGGCTTTTGATGGTTGAATGTGTTTGGTGTGAAAATTACATTTAAGAACGATATTGGTGTTGTCGAATAATTTAACCATTGAAATAAATCGATTTGAAATTCTAAATATACGTGAATTATTTGAAAAGGCCGAGTTAATTCTCATTTCGAATAATTGACCGACGATTGAAATTCGAAGATGAAGACGGTGGTCGAAGACCGGAGATCTTCACCTCGTTTGGATGGTAACCGAGGTCCTGATTGGGAGGCATCCCGAAATATGGATAATGAGTGGTGATCGTCCAGACGTACGTGGTGATCGATGGGTTTGCGAGGTATTTAGTGCCTCCGGTTTCGTTCAGACCCAGAACGGACTTGTAAATGGACTGTGTGTCTGACATAGGATTTATTCTGTGTGGCATTCTAAGATGCAGTGATCAGGGCTTCTGTTGAAAAGCTAAGTCTTGTGGTGATGATCAAAGCACCGCCTGTGTGGCGTAGCTTTGTGTATAACGTGAATTCGCGAGCCTCACACCCCGGTATGAACCTAAAACGGGAGAACGGACCTCAGGGAGGGCCTACGTTTCCTCCTAGCTAAAAGTGGCGTCAGTGGTTTTACACGCCCTGACGAGTTTGACTTATGTGGTTGTTGCTGTTGCGAGGCGCCTTGGTTAGATCGGACGATCCGGGTCCGATGGAGTCACTTGTTGGCTCGCTTACGCCCCAAAGGGCGGCGAAACGTAGTGCTCAGGCATTTTTAATCCACTCCGTGTGGACCGGCCCTGACGATCCAAGGATCGATGCGTTCTGATCCTGAGACTCGGGCTAGGCAGTCTCGAATTCGGTAAGGACTATCTTTTGCCTTGGTTCATGACGGAAATCCAATTTCCAAATACGTGATCGTGCGGTTTTGATTGTATACCTATATATGGCGACATAGTGGTATGGGGCATTAATGCCGTCTATGATTGATAGTTATGATTTGAAATTGTTTTCAAAACATATTAACTGTAACACCCCACGCCCGCTATGGTCACTCACTGAGGGAATGCCATAGCATCGGTGGAGTGTTTTAGTGAATATAGAACAGAAAAATTACAACAAGACAGATATATAAATAGTACTTGAAATTTAAAACATCATCTCATAACAGCGGAAATAAACATGTCTGGTTACATCATAAAACCATGATAAAAGTCAAGTACAATATCCATCAAAATAAAGAAGTACATAATCCCACTCTCTCATGCAATAGCCAGAACAAAAGAAAAGATAACTGGATAACTGGAGCTTTACATCTATCCAAGCTCCTAAAGACTGGAACAGCAATCCGATCAAGCTCCACTACCGCTAGGATCCACCGTAGGACCTGAGGGTTGGGAAAAAGATAAAAACAACGGGGTCAGACATAAGTCTGAGCGAGTCCTATAACTTTAACAATACAATCATTAAAGTAACTAGAGAAGACATAAATTTGACCTACGGTAATATCTGGGGATGAATGGCTACACTAAGCAGCTTGGTAGACTTAGGATAAACTAAGATAACCGTAAAGACGCATCTACCCACCCAAGGATAATTACTAACTGCACCACACCAGTCATTCCTACTTAAAGGTTGATCCCTCCCAAGGACTTAGAAAAATTTCCTCATTAGTCTCGTGTACTCCTAGTCCACTACATAGGTGCCGTCTGCCCCTATCTCCACTAGGTCTACTTAGTAAATTTACCCAGTAGTTTCATGTACCCCTACATAGGTGCCGTCTGCCCCTATCTTTATTAGGTGTACCCACTACTCCCCAGCGATCGGCTCCCTACCGTAGATACCCGTGCTGGTCCCACAATGGGGTGTATCATTCCCCAAGGTGGCCACCTGATAATATCAACGGTGCACGGCTTTATATCTACACGATGCAACAACGGCTTATCTACCAGCCCGGGCCCACACACGCATATGAAACCCGTTGGACTTGCGTTGCCACCGCTAACCCGTTTTGGCCTCTTATAGTCAAGCCCAATATGCGTGTCCCGTCACTCGACATGGGTCGAGCCCACAAAGATACGTTTGGGATATTGGTTGAAATGGGCCCCCACAAGCTACCCACCTAAGCTTGTCACTTATCTAGTGTATCCCACTTAACCCTTTAATCATGTTTAATTACATGTTTCCACTTGGTTAAGTATTCTAATCGTATTTTCTATTGCCACCCAAGGCAACCCACTAGATTCCACATGCCACCCAAGGCAACCACTAAATTTCCACATGCCACCCAAGGCACCCACTTAACCCCTCATGTCCCACTACATGCTAATATGGTTAAGTGTTTCTTAATTAATTAAGACCGTGATCTCCCATAAAGACCTCCCACATTAGACTGGCTGTTATAACCGCCTGGTTAAGCCGGTAGGGTCCGGGCAGTCTTACGTCATAACAGAGTCTAACCTCGTGTCTTTACTTTAATCACGTATTTAATTTATGGCTAAGACCTCTCACATTGGGCTGACATTTGTAGCAACTGGTTAAGCCGGTTGGGTCCGGGCAGTTTTACACTACAAATGAGTCCAACCTCGTGTCTTAGTCGATTAATTACACCTAATTAATCACCCCCATATTAATTATCCCTAATTAATATCAAGTTTTCCATAACATGGGTAGACCTAACTCAATAGGTAAATTCCCATGGGGTAGACCTAACTCAATAGGTAAATTCCCACTTATGGTAATTTATTTTTATGGTATGCTTAATCATACCCAATCATACTTTTATTAACATATTTACCAACCCCATCGTTCCCCACGTAAATCGTTCTCATTTCATGACATAATAAAAGGGGAAGATCCATCACAAATATCATGGGTTTAGCATATAACTTTGTCATGGGTTAAGAGGATGTCAACTTGCATATATGAGCATATATTAACCCAACTACATGTAACCCCAAACTTGCATATTATCATACACATATCTTGCATAACATGTTGAACTTGCATATAAGCATTCTCATAACTTGCATAACATGTTAAACATGCATTTAAGCATACACATAACTTGCATAAGCATTCACATACTTGCATAAGCATTCACATACTTGCATAAGCCTTCACATACTTGCATAAACATTCTCATACTTGCATAAGCATTCACATACTTGCATAAGCATGCATAACTTGCATATCATGTCATTTAAGCATATACATATCTTGCATAAGCATTCATATACTCGCATAAGCATGCATAACTTGCATATCATGTTAAACTTGCATTTAAACATATACATAACTTGCATATGAACTTGCATAACTCACTTTGCTAAACATGCATAAATCCACTCATTAAATATGCATAAACCCACTTGTTAAACATGCATAAACCAACTTATTAAGCATGCACCCACTTATAAATTATGCATAAACATAGTAAAACATAAAGTAGCATATCATTACAAATGATTCAAACTCACTAATCCGCATTTAAGACCATAAGTCTCATTATACCCAATCTACTTACTTTAACAATTGATGTTAAAGTGATAGAAACTCACCAAAACCAAGATTAGAAAACTTATGAAGTGGGATTAGTTGCTAAATATGAAGATGGTGATGATTAGAGATTGATTAGAGAGTGATTAGCTTGCAACTTCCTTTATAAACTAGTGGAGGCTCTCTCAAGTTTGATTTTGGCGGCATGAGGCCATCATTTCTATTTTTAGTATGGATTAGGGTAGGTTTAGGGTGTATTTATAGATTAGGAGAGTGTTTTAGGCCCTTAGATTAACCCTAGATTAGATTAGATCCGTTAGATTTAGGAAATCTCTAGAACCCAGCCCAGCCCTAGCCAGAAAACCAGATCTGGTGCACCCAAGCCCCCTGGTTCGACACGCCGTGTCGACAGGCAAGTCAACACCCCTGTCGACAGGCCTGTCGACAGCCCTGTCGACATGGTCAGGGCGGGAATTTTTCCCGCCTGGCCCTGCTGGTTCTAATTTGAAATCTGAATTTTAAATTTCTAAATCTGTTTTTAGCTTTAATTTTCTGCAAACTTCTTTGGGCCATAACCGGGCCATACGGACTCCGATTCTCGAAAACTCGGACTCTATTTCGCGTATTTTTCCGAGACGAACGTAATGACGCAGCCCGTTACCCCCAATTCCCACATCTGAGATTATTTATCCTGTAATTAGTGAATTTTAGTATTAACTAAAATTCGGGGTGTTACATTCTCCCCTCCTTAAAGGATTTCGTCCCCGAAATCTCTGAGCTAAGGAGAATGCATATCCTACCATCCAAACAACCATCTACTCAAACCATCAACCACGGGCATCCATTGTCCTTAAACAGTTTCTAATGATGTATGAGCATATGCAAACAGTGTGTGTATATGTTCCCTATCTAATGTATGAGCATATGCAAACCATGATAGTGCCATGCATCCATTATGTATGCGAGAGAACCCTATCGACACATACAATATCTACATGAGTGCACAATCATTCACCAAAATGCATCATCCATGTGATAACACAATCATTATACATCCACAAATATAGCCTTACACACAATTTTATGCAATATGCAATATGAAGTGACTGAGCCGATCTAGTGCCTAGAGTGTGTGTATATGCATCCACGAGCAGCCACTAGCAAACACTTGCATCCACTTGCATCCATCAACTATAACATGTCTCAAACACATGTTTCAACCATAGGTTTACCCTATCTAAAGGTCAAACAGTACTAACGAGAGGACATACTAAAGATAAGATAAGTACTAGACAATGATAGAGGAGAAAGTAAAGACATACCCTCAAAAAGAAATGGGTACAATGAACTCATCTTCGCTTCCGTCTCCCAAGTTGCGTTGCTCTCATCTTCTCCCCATTGCACTTTGACTAGTTGAACCTCTCTGTTTCTCAACTTCCTAGTCTCTGACCCAAGGATGCGAGTAGGAGCTCGTCGAATAGTTGCATCACGCTCTACCTCTACATCTCTAAGCAAGCTCGGCTCTACCACCTCTGCGGTCTCATGTAAGCATTTCCTCAAATGGGACACATGGAATACATCATGAACACCACCAAGTCTGTCGGGTAACTCCACCCTATATGCCATCCGTCCAATCCTTTCCTTAATAGGAAACGGCCCAACAAACCTCGGTGCTAACTTCCCAACGGATCCAAAGCGAACAACATTTCTCAACGGAGATACCTTAACAAAAACCATATCCCCAACCTCAAACTCAAGATCCGTCCTTCTCTTGTCCGCATAAGATTTTTGCCTATCCTGCGCTGCTTTCATCCTTCTTCGAATCAAGTCAATCTTCTCAGAAGTCTCCCTAACCATATCAGGCCCAAGCAAGATCTTATCCGTAGATTCCCACCAACATGTAGGTGATCGACAAGGCCTTCCATAGAGAGCTTCGAAAGGAGCCATACCAATACTGGACTGAAAGCTATTATTATATGCGAACTCCACCAATGGAAGATGCTCTTCCCATGTACCTCCAAAATCTAAGATACAAAGCCTCAAAAGGTCTTCTAGAACACGATTCACCCTCTCAGTCTGGCCGTCTGTCTGAGGATGATATGCGGTGCTCAGACACAATTGAGTCCCCACTGCTTCTTGCAAACTTCTCCAGAACTCGCTAGTGAAGATAGGATCTCGATCACTTACTATGCTAGAGGGTACCCCATGTAATTGAACTATCTCTCGAAGATATACTGAAGCTAGCCATGGAGCAGTCCTCTTGCTCTTCACAGGTATGAAATGGGCGCTCTTAGTAAGTCTATCTACCACCACCCAAATTCATGTATTACCCTTCCTCGATCTGGGTAACCCGTCAATAAAATCCATCGAGACGCTATCCCACTTCCATTGCGGAACCTCCAATGGGTGAAGCAACCCACCTGGTTTCTTTTGCTCCGCCTTCACTTGCTGGCACACCAAACATCGAGTGACATACTCGGCCACATCTTTCTTCATACCGGCCCAGAAGAAAACCCTCTTCATGTCTTGATACATCTTGTCCCCACCGGGATGAATGGTCATCCTAGAACGGTGTGCATCATCAAGAATAGCCTTCCTCAAACCCTCGTCTTGCGGTACACAAAGTCTACCGTCTCTACGCAAGCACCCCCTATCGTCTAGGGTGTACCTACTCAAATGGCTGGACGACTCCCCCCTTATGAGCTTCTCTACCAACTCAACCAACTGTGGGTCGTCCCTCTGTGCTTCTCCAATCCGCCCCAGAAGAGTAGGTCTGACCTCTAAGGATGCTAGCAAACCGGGTACATAATCAACGGAAGGTCTGACATCAAACATCGAGATAAATTCCAAGCTTCGTCGTTCCACGAATAATGGACTCAAGGACAACCTCTTCCTGCTCAAGGCGTCCGCCACCACGTTACCCTTGCCAGGGGTATACGCTATCTCGAAATCATAGGATGCTAAGAATTCCATCCACCTTTGCTATCTCAGATTCAAATCTTTCTGAGAAAACAAGTACTTCAATGATTTATGGTCAGTGAACAACTCGAATCTCTCACCAAGAAGATAATGGCGCCAAATCTTAAGCGCAAAAACAATAGCGGCCAGCTCTAGATCATGGGTAGGGTAATTTTTCTCATGTGCCCTCAACTGCCTTCCACCATAGGCTATTACCCTTCCCTCTTGCATTAAGACTGCGCCAAGTCCTGTCCCACAGGCATCGGTATAGACAACAAATGGCTTGCTCCCATCTGGCAACACCAAAACTGGAGCGGTGGTTAAAGCTCTCTTTAACCGTCGGAACGCATCATCACAATCTACGTCCCATGTGAAAACAAGATTCTTCTTCGTTAAGCGGGTTAATGGGGCTGATATCTTCGCGAAGTCTTTGATAAACTTCCTATAATAACCCGCCAACCCCAAGAAACTTCTTACTTCGGTAGCATTCTTCGGAACCTTCCAATCCTGAATTGATACTACCTTCGCGGGATCCACAGCTATCCCTTCCTTGGAGACCACGTGCCCCAAGAACCGCACCTCCTTCCTCCAGAAGTGACATTTAGAGAATTTAGCCTTAAGGCTATGTGCTCGAAGTGTCTTCAATACCTCCCCAAGATGTAGGGCATGCTCTTCTTCACTCTTAGAAAATACTAAGATATCATCCACAAAGACCACCACGAATTTATTAAGGAACTCCCTGAACACCCTACTCATCAAATCAACAAAGTATGCAGGGGCGTTCGTCAACCCAAATGGCATCACCAGCCACTCATAGAAACCATCCGGAGTTCTAAAGGCAGTCTTGTCTATGCTATCCTCATCCACCCTCAACTGATGAAACCCCGTGGCTAAGTCCAAATGAGAAAATACTGAAGCGCCAACCAACTGATCGAAAAGATCATCAATCCTCGGCAATGGGTGTCTATTCTTCTTTGTGAGCTTGTTGAGTTCTCTATAGTCTACACAAAGTCTGAGGGACCCATCCGCCTTTGTAGCAAATACTACCGGAGCACCCCACTCCGATATACTTCACCTTATTAACCCCTTCTCAAGCAACTCCCCTACTTGCTTATGGAGTTCCCTCCTCTCACGAGGAGCCATGTGGCGCACTGGTAAAGATACCGGTTTAGCATTATCCACCAAATATATTCGGAAGTCAATCTCCCGCTTCGGAGGTAAGCCCTTCACCTCCTCGAACACATCCGGATATTCCCGGACCACTCTAACAGATTGCAAACTCTCGACCGAAGCGTCAAGCGATTCAAGATAACTTAGCATAACAGAGTCCATGGGATTACAAGAAATCTCGAGAGTGTTACCCAAACGGGTCATGAGCCTAACAACTCTCCTTTCGCAATCAAGAACGACACCATTACTGGATAACCAGTCCATGCCCAAAATCAACCCATAGCCCGTGAAGCCCAACACAAAAGCATCACATCTAAACTCAATGCTAAGTATAGAAATCTTCAAACCCAAACATATCATGGACAAATAAGTGGTGCCCCCAATTGGGTTTGAAACAACCAGGGGATCATCTACCAGACTGGTGTCTAAGTGCAGTGACTCAACTAATGATGATGAGATAAACGAATGCGATGCGCCTGAATCAAACAATGTACGGACATGATGATCAAATAGAAAAACCAGACTTTCAACGGAGATAGTTCTACCTCTTTCCTGAATCGGTGGGACCGCGAGAGCCTGTACTTGCCCCCTAGCCTGACCTGGTGCCATAAGAGCTTGCACCTGTCCTCCTGAGGTAGACCCCGTCCTTTGCCCTTTCTTAGGACAGTCTTTCACTAGATGCCCTGCTTCGCCACAGTGGAAGCAGCCAGTCTTCTTCTTCTTGCGACAATCCTTGCTTAGGTGGCCAGGTGTCCCACAATTGAAACACTTCTTCTTCTTGCCCTTGCCACCGTTGCCTTTCCCACCTTTGCTTTGTTGTTGTTGCTGAGGTCTCTTTTGATCTCCCTTCTTCTCGGTTGCCTTATTAGCATTGGGACCCTTCTCTTCTTCATGCATGAGTGCCATGTCAACTAGCTTCTCAAAGGTGGCCCCCATAGGGATATGAGTCATAGCCAACCCATGCATCGGTTCATTCAAGCCTTTCACGAACCTCAAAGCCTTCTTCTCCGGTGTATTCACCATATCTAGGCCAAACCTTGCCAATTGATTAAACTTGTTGACATATTCCTTCACCGAGAGATTTCCTTGCTTTAGAGTCAAGAATCTTTCCATATACAAGTTTTCCTCCGCCCTTGAGAGAAACTTTGCCACAAATCTTTGCCTAAAATCCGCCCAAGAGTCAACGGGGCGTTCTCCATTAGTGACCTCCCACCAGAATGAGGCCTCTCCCTTCATTAACCAAGCAGCCAACTTGACTTTCTTCCCTTCTTCCATCTCAAAGATATCTATCAACTCTTCCACCTCCTTAAGCCAATCTCTAGCCTCCACAAAAGTTTTAGATCCTTGAAAAGGTTTCCCTCCCATAGCTTTAAATTCCTTGCAAGTCTTAGCAAAAGTATCCGTGCGAGGAGGAGGGGGAGGAGGAAGATCGGGTGCTACGGTTGGTGGAGGAACATTTGTTGGACCCGCAGTGGTGGCCCTAGCCTCCATCAATCTCCTATACCATACTGGTACCGTCACACCCTCCGGAAAGTTAAGATCCTCAGCCATGCTGAAACGAAAAGGAAAGATTCAAAACGGAGAATTCGAAAGATATAGATATGGCTATTGGGGATTATGCTTTCCTTTCAAAAACTTTTCTCTTAAAAGACACGTTTTTGAAAATATCTCTTCCAAAAATGTTTTAGAAAAGTAGTTTTCTAAAAATTTTATCTGTTCCGGTAACCTTTGCTCTGATACCACGTGTAACACCCCACGCCCGCTATGGTCACTCATTGAGGGAATGCCATAGCATCGGTGGAGTGTTTTAGTGAATATAGAACAGAAAAATTACAACAAGACAGATATATAAATAGTACTTGAAATTTAAAACATCATCTCATAACAGCGGAAATAAACATGTCTGGTTACATCATAAAACCATGATAAAAGTCAAGTACAATATCCATCAAAATAAAGAAGTACATAATCCCACTCTCTCATGCAATAGCCAGAACAAAAGAAAAGATAACTGGATAACTGGAGCTTTACATCTATCCAAGCTCCTAAAGACTGGAACAGTAATCCGATCAAGCTCCACTACCGCTAGGATCCACCGTAGGACCTGAGGGTTGGGAAAAAGATAAAAACAACGGGGTCAGACATAAGTCTGAGCGAGTCCTATAACTTTAACAATACAATCATTAAAGTAACTAGAGAAGACATAAACTTGACCTACGGTAATATCTGGGGATGAATGGCTACACTAAGCAGCTTGGTAGACTTAGGATAAACTAAGATAACCGTAAAGACGCATCTACCCACCCAAGGATAATTACTAACTGCACCACACCAGTCATTCCTACTTAAAGGTTGATCCCTCCCAAGGACTTAGAAAATTTTCCTCATTAGTCTCGTGTACTCCTAGTCCACTACATAGGTGCCGTCTGCCCCTATCTCCACTAGGTCTACTTAGTAAATTTACCCAGTAGTTTCATGTACCCCTACATAGGTGCCGTCTGCCCCTATCTTTATTAGGTGTACCCACTACTCCCCAGCGATCGGCTCCCTACCGTAGATACCCGTGCTGGTCCCACAATGGGGTGTATCATTCCCCAAGGTGGCCACCTGATAATATCAACGGTGCACGGCTTTATATCTACACGATGCAACAACGGCTTATCTACCAGCCCGGGCCCACACACGCATATGAAACCCGTTGGACTTGCGTTGCCACCGCTAACCCGTTTTGGCCTCTTATAGTCAAGCCCAATATGCGTGTCCCGTCACTCGACATGGGTCGAGCCCACAAAGATACGTTTGGGATATTGGTTGAAATGGGCCCCCACAAGCTACCCACCTAAGCTTGTCACTTATCTAGTGTATCCCACTTAACCCTTTAATCATGTTTAATTACATGTTTCCACTTGGTTAAGTATTCTAATCGTATTTTCTATTGCCACCCAAGGCAACCCACTAGATTCCACATGCCACCCAAGGCAACCACTAAATTTCCACATGCCACCCAAGGCACCCACTTAACCCCTCATGTCCACTACATGCTAATATGGTTAAGTGTTTCTTAATTAATTAAGACCGTGATCTCCCATAAAGACCTCCCACATTAGACTGGCTGTTATGACCGCCTGGTTAAGCCGGTAGGGTCCGGGCAGTCTTACGTCATAACAGAGTCTAACCTCGTGTCTTTACTTTAATCACGTATTTAATTTATGGCTAAGACCTCTCACATTGGGCTGACATTTGTAGCAACTGGTTAAGCCGGTTGGGTCCGGGCAGTTTTACACTACAAATGAGTCCAACCTCGTGTCTTAGTCGATTAATTACACCTAATTAATCACCCCCATATTAATTATCCCTAATTAATATCAAGTTTTCCATAACATGGGTAGACCTAACTCAATAGGTAAATTCCCATGGGGTAGACCTAACTCAATAGGTAAATTCCCACTTATGGTAATTTATTTTTATGGCATGCTTAATCATACCCAATCATACTTTTATTAACATATTTACCAACCCCATCGTTCCCCACGTAAATCGTTCTCATTTCATGACATAATAAAAGGGGAAGATCCATCACAAATATCATGGGTTTAGCATATAACTTTGTCATGGGTTAAGAGGATGTCAACTTGCATATATGAGCATATATTAACCCAACTACATGTAACCCCAAACTTGCATATTATCATACACATATCTTGCATAACATGTTGAACTTGCATATAAGCATTCTCATAACTTGCATAACATGTTAAACATGCATTTAAGCATACACATAACTTGCATAAGCATTCACATACTTGCATAAGCATTCACATACTTGCATAAGCATTCACATACTTGCATAAACATTCTCATACTTGCATAAGCATTCACATACTTGCATAAGCATGCATAACTTGCATATCATGTCATTTAAGCATATACATATCTTGCATAAGCATTCATATACTCGCATAAGCATGCATAACTTGCATATCATGTTAAACTTGCATTTAAACATATACATAACTTGCATATGAACTTGCATAACTCACTTTGCTAAACATGCATAAATCCACTCATTAAATATGCATAAACCCACTTGTTAAACATGCATAAACCAACTTATTAAGCATGTACCCACTTATAAATTATGCATAAACATAGTAAAACATAAAGTAGCATATCATTACAAATGATTCAAACTCACTAATCCGCATTTAAGACCATAAGTCTCATTATACCCAATCTACTTACTTTAACAATTGATGTTAAAGTGATAGAAACTCACCAAAACCAAGATTAGCAAACTTATGAAGTGGGATTAGTTGCTAAATATGAAGATGGTGATGATTAGAGATTGATTAGAGAGTGATTAGCTTGCAACTTCCTTCATAAACTAGTGGAGGCTCTCTCAAGTTTGATTTTGGCGGCATGAGGCCATCATTTCTATTTTTAGTATGGATTAGGGTAGGTTTAGGGTGTATTTATAGATTAGGAGAGTGTTTTAGGCCCTTAGATTAACCCTAGATTAGATTAGATCCGTTAGATTTAGGAAATCTCTAGAACCCAGCCCAGCCCTAGCCAGAAAACCAGATCTGGTGCACCCAAGCCCCCTGGTTCGACACGCCGTGTCGACAGGCAAGTCGACACCCCTGTCGACAGGCCTGTCGACAGCCCTGTCGACATGGTCAGGGCGGGAATTTTTCCCGCCTGGCCCTGCTGGTTCTAATTTGAAATCTGAATTTTAAATTTCTAAATCTGTTTTTAGCTTTAATTTTCTGCAAACTTCTTTGGGCCATAACCGGGCCATACGGACTCCGATTCTCGAAAACTCGGACTCTATTTCGCGTATTTTTCCGAGATGAACGTAATGACGCAGCCCGTTACCCCCAATTCCCACATCTGAGATTATTTATCCTGTAATTAGTGAATTTTAGTATTAACTAAAATTCGGGGTGTTACATTAACACTAGCAATAATATCAAATGCCTTTGTTTTATTTGTATCAATCATATTTTGGCCATTATAAGGTAAAACTCTATCCTCCGGTTTGCGTTGCATTGTGTGATGGGAACTGAGTCTTATAACGGCTTCATTTTTATAAAAAGCATAGCGATGTTTAAAAGAAAGATTTGTTTTAAAGCACTGGCAATCCAATGGAGTAAACCCGTTCCACGAAAGTGGCGTGGTCCCGTGATTGGCCAAATTATATATATGTGTTGAGTAGATTTCTCATACCAGTCCCATGACTGACTCGTAGTTTGTTCACTCTCAAACTCGGGTGCCCCTTTTTCCACACGGGCAGCCTTGTATTCAGGTTTAGCTGGTTCTTTCTGGATAGCTGGAGCTGAAGATGGATTCTATCATTTATTTCCTTTTATGCTGTTCAGCTCCTATTGTACATATTTTGTTTATTTCCGCTGTAGACATTTATGTATAGCTGAACTGTATTTGTACTAAGTAAGATCCTGTATACTGTGTAACTCTGATGATTACTTTATCCAGTATATTTTGTTGTTCATTATCTGGTGTATTTATTTAATTCTGTTCTGCTATTATCTGTTTCTGTGTTATATTCCAAAGATAACCCTGTTTCCGTTTGAACGGGATTTCGGGTTGTCTCATCATTTTGCTTTCTCCTCATTAGTTACCTAATTAGTGTCAGCCTATTCCACTTTTTCTTTAAAAAGATACTTAGTAAGAGTTCCGATATAGATATATACATGAAATAGCCTGAAAGTTGTCATCAATGGTTCATATTTTATTCTAGCTATGCATAATCTTCAGCTTGGTTGGAAGTTGGAACAAACATTTTCATGTTATCTAGATTTTAGTATTTTTTTTCTACAATGGAACTTCAATAATTATAATGACTCCAAGCAATAAACAAAACTATACTATATGCATTAACATCTGTAAATGAAATTAAAAAATTGGATCCAAAAGCAAAGTTCTATATTCAACATAAACTCTAATATCAATTTTTAAAACAGTAAATGTTGAAACTTCTCAAATAACTAAAATGCCATTAAACAAAATTCTAACTCGAGCAAAATGGGTCATATCCAATTGGAATTGGCAACAAAAGTCATAGAATGATAATATAAAGCTTTATTATAATTAAATAATAATTGGAAGGGAAAAATTAAGTAACAAATATAAAGTATCATTCGGATAAAATATTGCTGAAATTAGTTGATTATGCTTTAAAATAGTTCAAATGAAAAATTATAAACGATATGCATGTCATAGATACATATTAATCAAACCAAATAAAAAGTTTGATGCTATTGCACATAATTTTTTTTGCAGAATAAGCAATTATGGATTAAACAACTTAAATCAGTTTCAAAATGTATTTTTCCAACATACAAAGAAAAGAACCAAAACAATATCCTAAAAAATTGGATATGGATGAAAAAAACTTCTAATACCAATGAACTAAGATAACAATTAGCATTTATACCAAATCTTTTTAAAAAATAGTATTTGTAGAAACAAATTGCTTGTTTTTACTAAAAATCAAAGTATTGTAACATGTAACTAAAATATATGCATTACATAATAAAGTTAGTCAAAATCCTCCTGAAAGTAATTCCTCCTTAAAGTCATGTATAGTGGGAAAATAGAATATCCAAAGGAGATGATTTCATACCTGAGTTAGTGTGTTGATTAATGTAAAGGGCATAGTTCTCTCGACATTCATGACTTAAAGAAAATAAGAACTTCAAAGGAAGATCTATACAACTGAATATTTGTATAATATAGAATGCATGAATAGTTTGTTACCTTAGCAATGATCATTTTGCTTTCTCCTCGGTAATTACCCAATTAGTGTCAGCCTAATCCACTTTTTCCATCAAAAAGATACTTAGTAAAAGTTCCAATATAGAAATATACATGAAATAGCCATAAATTTGTCACTTAAATGGTTCATATTTTATTCTAGTTATGCATAATCTTCAGCTTGGTTGGAACAAATGTTTTCATGTTGGCTAGATTTTAGTATTTTTTTCTACAATGGAACTTCAATAATTATAATGACTCCAACCAATAAACAAAACTATACTATATGCATTTACATCTGTAAATGAAATTAAAAAATTGGATCCAAAAGCAAAGTTTTATATTCAACATAAACTCTAATATCAACTTTTAAACAATAAATGTTGAAATTTCTCAAATAACTAAAATATTCTATGCATGACAAAGAAACTATAAAATTCAGCACATCCTAAGGTTTAAAAAGGCGTTGAATTGGATTTAGGTCGGTTTAGAAAATTAAAGCAACCTTGTAATCTTAAGACTAAAACATAAAAACAGCAAGTTAAAACAGGAAGCAACCAGAAAAAAATGTTGGACAAAGACCAAAAAATGGAATGTATCAAGCCTATGTCACTAAAAAATGGTGCAATCAGAAAAAAAAATATGAATGGAAATCCAAAATAAAAAATTAGGTGTTTGGGTACAAAACAATGAAAATCCAAAATCTGCCGTCTGATTTAGAAATAACCTCGATCCACCAATAAAATTGGGGAAATATTCTAAGTAATACAGTATGCGAACGGATAGTAGTAATATAAATAAAGATCTAAATCTCCAAGATTAAAAAAACTTACAGATTCAGATGAAGAAAAGAGAAAGTAGGCAAAAGAGATTGTCTGGTAGTAGAAGTGGCAGCTTTGAAGCAATCCCCCAAACCGATCGGCCAAGATGGAAAAGCGCCGTAGCTCCTCTTGACGAAATGAGGACAAACTTCATCAAATGCAACAGAGGACGACAGGGTGGTCGAACTTCAGACAATTTTATAGGTCAACATCGACGGTCAGATGACTTCAGATTAGGGTTAGGTATTATTGGGGTGAGAAGCAAAGGACAGCCATTAAACTTTTTGCGAAATTAAGGTTAGGTGCTACTGGGTGAGGAGGAAAGAATGAAGCTTAGGCAGTCCAGAATGAGAAAGATCATGAAAATTAGCAACTCGAGGAAAAGAAACGGGCTGGAACAACGAATATACATGGAATAAAAAATAAAAAAACTTCGCGACTTTTGAGTTTTACTAAACTCGCGGAGCACTGAGAGAGCTCTAAAGTAAACTCAGTAATTATAATATAGTATAGATCAATTTTGTATTTAACTAAAATATATCGATTTCAAACCGAATATTAATTATGATGTCAGATTCCAATTTATATAATATATAATTTCTGAAAATAAATTATTATTATAAACTTCGATATAGTCGAATACCAATTATAAATCCTTATGGATTTATTTTAATTTTATTCATACATCAAACATCGAAATAAATTCTATCACTTTATTTTTAAAATAATTCCCAATTTCCACTCATTTATATACGTTGTTTATAAATTAAATACATGTTTTTATCATTAAAGACAAGTTATTATTTCCTATCCCATTAGGTCTTCAATTTTTATTTTAAAATAGTTTCTTCCTTTTTTAAAACCCAAATTTCTTTACCATTTCATTTTAATATATTTTTATGGTATTTTAAATACCAATTATTTCTGGGTCAGTGCTATTTAAACATCCATAAACATCATATCTATCACAAAACATCTAACATATTATATATCACAATATACGAAAACCAATTGTAATAAATTTTGAGGAATCTATTTGGATCCCTCGAACCTGTTTCCCTGCATTCACCGATGTTAATAAACATAAATAACATCAATTCCACTTCAATATGAGATATCAAAATTAATAGAATCAATATTTAACTAACAATTTATACATATAACTATGTATATAATCTCAACCAATTTATTTGCGACTCATCCAAACAACCATAACACTGCCTTCAACCATCATATATCAATTTCAAATAACGTTTATAATATTATAAAGATGGACAGAGTTAGCGAGTTTTCTCACATTGGTCATTAATTGTTGAATAATGATTATCGGCCAATAGGTCCGGTAAGATGCTTTATTTCGCCAAAAGTTGAGATAAGGTCCAAATCACTCCAAACTAGTTCCATTGTGTAGCATGCGTCTATGCGATTCCAACAGATCTTGTTTCGTCAGATTCTGATAACGTGTGTAAAATTTATGGTTTTTATAATATTGGATACAATACCTATCATTAACTTATAAAATCTTAGTTACCACTTAAAATCGCGTTTTAAATATCCACTTATTATCTTCCCCCTTGCGTTCAAGCAGTCGCTTCTTTCTCAGTATAGGAACTCATTCAAGCCGATGATCATCAACTCAACATTTCCTTAATCACCAACACAATCCAAAACAAAGTGTATCATTCTCCTCCATGTCTTGTGAGCTTCAACATCCATCCATCATCCTCAACCTCGCACGCCTCTAGGGAATTCTATCCCTACCCATCACGCTGATGCCATGAAGAGAAAATGACATTAAAACTCACCAAATCCATAAAAGAACTTCAGCGAGTGTTAAACTGCCACATGAATTCAACTATACACTTCGAATCAATGAACAATGCTTACATCTCAACAATTCTTTAACCCTAGCCACACACTATAAATTTCCAACGTCAACTAACTTCATTCGAACGGGATGACGCTGGTATGAACTTGAAGAGCACCCTTTCATGATTCCATACATATATGTGCTGGATTTTTTTGTGGAATATTCATGCTGTTTAGAATTTATGAAGCCATGACAAAGCTTCGACTTTCATATAAAATGCTGAAAGAAAAAACAACGTTCCCTTCGTATATATAGAAGAAGGAGACATGGCTGCCAAGGAGTAGGGGAATAGGTAAGGTAGTGTAACACCCCATAATTTTAACAACACTAAAGAAGAAAAATTAAAGAATAGTTAGTTTACTATTCAGAATTAAGGGAAACGAACTAAGTCAATGCGTCCGTCTCGAAATTACGGTCAAGATAGACATTTGGTTTGCGTAAAACGGATACCGTATGAAGAAGTTATGAAGGTTTGAAGTTTTTATCCACGCAAGAGAATTATATATATATATGTGTGTGTATACATACATATATATATATATATATATATATATATATATATATATATATATATATATATATATATATATATATATATAAAGAGAGAGAGAGAGAGAGAGGGTCCAAGAATTCAAAAATTAGGTCCAGAAGTTCAAAATCGTTCAAATCACTGAATATGGCTCCATTTCTCTTTTTTTCTACACTGAAAAATAATGGAGGACTAGATGATGTCGGTGCCCAAACTGAATCAAACCTTTTCCTTCATCTGCAATCAAGTTAATCAAGTTATTCAAGTGTAAATCTGTGATACAACCTCCGTTGTTCTTCTATCTTTCTAGATCCAAACACTATGAGTTTAAGTTACTTTAAGATTTAAATAGTTAAAAAATAAAACATGATATGACTGTGATTTGGATCTATGCTTGTCACTGCTTGAATCATACCAGATCTGTAATAACTTGTGAATCCATGATATTCTGGCACAACTATGACTTGGATCTTAACCTTTATCATGTCAGATCTACCTTTGATTATAGATCTAATTCACTATTTAGATCACCTTATACCTATCATTTTGTGGTTAAATTGGATCTATTACTAGTTGGATGTAACAACCCGGAAATTCCGAGCCAATTTAAAATTTTTATTTTGGCAATTTTAATGAATTTTGAATATTTAAAATGAATTATTTTAAATAATAATGACGAGAAATTTATTTTGAATATAATTCGAACATATATATTTATATACATCGTCGTTAGAATATAAATAATTATATATAATTATAAAAGGAATTGAAAATGGTGTGGTAGTTCGATAATTCGATTTCAAATTTCAATTGAACATACCGGGTGCAAAATAAACCGGATTTTGGCGAAACCAAAAATATTAGAATCTAGTTGATAATATCTTCCCAACGAATCTGAAAAATCAAAATTTCATAGCGGGAATCAAAAGTTATGCCCAGTTGAAAATTTAGAATAGTCGCTATGTAAATTATACATGGCCCAAAAAGTCAAATATTGCATACGGATGAATTTGGACTCGAAACCACTTCCATTGAGTTCAAAATGCCATTTAGAACTCCGAAAAGTATAAGCTTCGATATATTCCGATATCTGGAATAGTGGCAATGGGCTTGAGCTTTTCGGTTAGCAAAACATAGCCCTTTAAAAGTGAAATTTTGCATACGGGCTCATAATTCGACGAGATAAATTTTTATGGATTTACAATGACATATTTTTGTTGAGTTCCAAAGGGCGCGTCGAACGGAGTTAGTATGTGGCTGTGCGAGCTAAAACAGTTCAGGGTAAAACATGCAGTCATTTTACAAAGGAACATTATTGATACAACCTCAGAATTCGATTCTACTTTTTTTTCTGGATTCGTATCATCTAATAATGGTTAAATCCAAGAGAGCTTGATTTTTTGAGTTAGCATGTGAGCGTGCAAGAAGAAATGATGCGCCAAAATCGCCTTTTTAGAGCTTATCTGAGCATTTTTGAGAATTTTAACGGACGGTCAAACGACTCGGAATTCGACGAAACTTGTTTCGTTGGACTCGTCTTCACATCTACTATGTCGTATCCGAAATCCACGGCAATTGGATATCGTCGGCGTTCGGACGATAGGCGAGAAACTAGCATATAATCACTTTTCCTCCAATTCCTTCTTCATAATTTCCTCCTTCCTCCTTTTTGCATTTTCCTCTTTAATGGGCACCTCTACCCTCCCCGTCGCTGCCGCCCCTACATCAACCACCGCCGGCCTCCACCAGCACCGCCACCTCCCTCCGACCACCCTCCTCCTCCTCCTCCTCTTCTCTCTCCTCTTCTCTTTCTCTCTCTCCCTTCACAAACCTAAACCCTAGGAGCCACCACCACCACCATGGGCCCCTCCACCACCGTTGCCGCCCACCAGCACCCTCCCCACCTCCAATCAGGCCCAGCGCCGCCACCCCCCAGCCCAACTCCGACCGTGGGCCCCGCTATACCCAAAAACTCATTTTCACCAAAAAACCGTTTTGCAAATAACACCATGTCCTTATTTCGCAAATAACTCCCAAACCGTGCGTTTCTAGCTAAAATTCCTCAGGATCAAAGTCGAAGAGCACGATTTTCTCTTCGATTTGGTATATGATAGTCCTATTTTGCATTGCGGAGTTGTCGGGAAAACGCGTCCAAAGTCTGCTGTCCAAACACTGTCAAAATGCTGTCTTTTCGCGATTTCCGGCGAAATGACACATTTTCGGGAGGAAGACCACTAGGCGAAAGTTTTCCGAAATGGCGCGTTTAAACTAGAAAAAAAGATGGTGTGAAGATTGAAGCTCGTTTGCAAATTCTGGAATCAGAACAGCGAATCCGGGCGTCAGAAAAAAAAAGTGAGTTTTCTCCGTTTTAAAGCTTCTATGGTTTTTGACGAATGTAGTAGAATAAAAATATGATTTTTATATTATAGAAAGAATAAAAATATGATTTTTATATTATAGGAAGAATAAAAATATGATTTTTATATAGTAGAGATAATAAAAATACGATTTTTATATTATATAGATAGTAAAGATTTGATCTTTACTATATGAACAGCGGTATAAAAATAGAATTTTTATCTATATAGTAGTAGTATAAAAATATGATTTTTATATACATAGCAACAATATAAAAATGTGATTTTTATATATGTAGTGACTACGGGCAGTGAAATAGGCAAAAAGGCGAGCACGAGGAAGATTTCTACATAAGAAGAGTCGTGGCATTTGGTTTAGTTAGTCGGTGAGAACTTCTCACTCTAAATTTCCTTTTCTAGTTATAAATATATACTAGGATGAAGACGGTGTTTAGTAGCACCCGACACCATTGTCCACAGACCATGGACTTGTTTGTTTGGTTTTGTAGTTGGTTAGATTATTTGATCTAAATTTGGTTGTTTGGTGAATTGAAATTGGTTTGATTGATATGTGTATGGCGTGGGCCATTACTAGACCGGGGATAAGGCTATGCCTTGTCCCGTTTCTAGTATCGTGCCGTTATGCCGCCGAAATTTTCTAAAATAAGTTAGGAAAATAAAAATATCATTTTATTGTGTAAATGAACTGAATAGAAATTCATGTGTTGAAATAAAATATTTTATCGTTAAAAATATATTTTTTAACGTGTGTGTGAATAAAATAAAATATTCATTTACAAACCGGACGGTTTGTTTATGTACACCTATTTGAAGGACATTGATTAGGACGGTAAATTTTACACATCGCCCAACTGCACAAATAAAATCTGTGTTTGATTGTTTGAAACCCCACACGCGTATTGGGATAAAATACGGCATACACTAATCCCAATAATTAGTTGTATGTCGATCGATGGATCGACAGGCTGTTATAAGCGTTAGATATCTATATTTGATGCTTATATAGTGTAGTGCACTTTGGATTATGGTTGATTATTTATCATTGCTATTATATACATGTGTTGTATGGAATCCATATAATTAACTTTATATGGTAATTGATTGGGCCTCATTCCAATTTAGAAAATAAAGAATATTATAAAATAAAGGTTCATGTGTTGACAGTACTCATCCGTTGAGATTAGTCATGTGTTGAATGAAATATTTTAACAATAAAATTTACATCTTTATTATATATAGAACTAGAAACTAACTTCTTTATAAAATAAAGGTTCATGTGTTGACAGTACTCATCCGTTGAGATTAGTCATGTGTTGAACGAAATATTTTAACAATAAAATTTACATCTTTATTATATATAGAATTAGAAACTAACTTCTTTATAAAATAAAGGTTTATGTGTTGACAGTACTCATCCGTTGAGATTAGTCATGTGTTGAACGAAATAATTTAACAATAAAATTTACATCTTTATCATATATAAAATTAGAAATTAACTGGAAAATAGATGAGATGAGTGGTCTCCTGGATATTGATCTGATGTTGGTTTCGGCCTTCGGGGTTAATATTTAGGGAATCGTTCTCTTACTAATTTACGATTGGAGTCTGATTTAAATCAAATGATAGATACCATAATTTTTATAAAATATATTGAATAACAAAAATAGTCACACGTGGACAGTACTCATTCGTTGAGATTAGTCATGTGTTGACAAAAATATAGATTCACGTATTGAATAGAATAAATATTCATTTGTTGAATAGAATAACGGAATTATTGAAATATATAAAGCCGTGTTGATTAGAGATGCGCTATTTTGACGCGAACGATATTTATATCGATTATATTCATTTTTATAATGAATATTGAAAAGAGATAAAAATCGAATATATATAAAGCAAATTAGAATTGAATTGAATATAAAGCAAATTCGAATTGAATTGAATATAAAGCAAATTCGAATTGAATTGAATATAAACCAAATTCGAATTGAATTGAATATAGAATGAATTGAAATTTGAATTGAATTGGAAATGGAAGTTGAAATGTTTTTGAACGAATTTAAAACTATTTATAAAATTCGTTTTAAATAGAAATTGACGAAATATATTATATATATATATATATATATATAATGGCCTGAATAGAACGCGCCGCGCCGCGGCAGTTCGTGAATTTCGACCATTGGCTTCGAACGGATATTACGGGAGATCCGACCGTCGGATTCTCCTAAAACCGGAACCGTTGGGTTCATATCGAAAAGAGCTTTCTAACGAATATTGGAAATTTGAAATCTAACAGTTGGATTTGGAGATATGTCCAAATCAAATTTGGAAAAGGTCGCTGTAAGTGTAGTTCGATGGCCGTTGGTGGAAATCGACTGTACGGGCCTTGATAAAATTATTAAAAATAGTGATAATTTGTGTAAAATCATAAGAAATGATTTGGGAAAAATTAGGATGAAAAACTCCATATTTGAAAAGATAAAATAGATTTTTATCGAAATGAACTAGTTTTGAACTATAATTAAAACCCATTTATTTTTAAATAAATAAATTGGATTTGAAATGGGTTTTAAATAGAATTGATTTGTGGGTTTATCGTGAAGGGTGTTTTAAATAACACTTGTTCTTTTACCCGATACTATATATATTGTGATTTGGGTTTATCATGAACTGTGTTTAAAATGACATTAGTTCTTTAACCCAGAAAAGGGAGTTTTAATGAATCTGCAATTAGATAGAAATGTGAATTGATAATTTAAATTATCAAATTTGGAAAATGAGCGAGAATGGAGTGTCACCAGTTTTGCTCCAGGCGATAGTTAAATCTTTAATTAGATTTGAACGTGAAATGGTAATTAATTTTACCGATAACACCGTGGTGTTAATTATGGAGTATTACCAGTTTTGCTTCATGGGATGAATAGGTTGGGATTGGGAAATAAAATAAATAATTACTTCGGTGTGGTTCGCTAATCCCGACTAGTTTGGAAAGCCATAATTTGGTTTGAAATGATATCCAAAGGATGATTAAAGAATAAATTTTAAAGAATTTATCTTTGATAAAATTAATGGGAATCTTTCCCTAAGAATGTGAAATTTAGAAACTAACTGTAGGTTAGCCAAGAAGAGTGGTTTCCTGGGTATTGATCTGATGTTGGTTTCGGCCTTCGGGGTTAATATTTGGGGAATTGTTCTCTTGCTAATTTACGATTAGCGACTGCTAAATTGGAATGAGGCGTATGTTGTGTTTGTGTAACATTTGTTTATTATATACGCGGGTCATTCAGAAAGGCCGGGTTTATACCCATTCTGAATAACCGATTCGACGATATGTCGAAGATGAAGACAGTGATTGAAGACCAGAAGTCTTCACATCGTTTGGGTGATTACTGATGATCTTGATTGGGCTGTACACCCAAGAGGATGGAAATAGTTGGTGGTCGTCCAGACATACTTGTTGATCGATGGATATGCGAGGAAAGTGCCTCCGGTTTCGTTCAGACCTAGAACGAACTTGTAAATGGACTGTGTGTCTGACATTGGATTTTATTCTGTGTTGATTGATCTCTATTAAATATACATCTTTTTGGCGACGGAGAATTTATTCTCTTGCTTAACGCCCTTCTCTGAGACGTACGAGGTCAGAGGTTGTATATCGATGGACATCAGTCGCATGGCATGAATTTCCTGTGTGGCACGCCTAAGTGGCAATTGATCAAGGCTTCTGTTGAAAAGCAAAGTCTTGTGGTTGATGATCAAAGCACAGCCTTTGTGGCGTAGCTTTGTGTATAACGTGAATTCGCGAGCCTCACACCTCGGTATGAGTTAAAAATGGGATAAGGACTGCGGGGAGAGCACGACGTTTCTTTCTAGCTTTGGTGGTGTCAGTGACTTACCAGCCCTGACATCTATATACTTTTCACCTATGTGGTTGTTGGATGAGGCGCCTCGATTTTAGGTCTGTAAGGACCGGGAAACGTGTGTTCAGGAATACTAATCCACTAACGTAAGTGTGGACCAGCCCTGAAGCATCTAGGGGTTACCTAGAGTGTGTAGTCCCGAGGCATTTGCTAGAGTGTCTCGAAGCGGAGAGGAGCTTGCCCCCTGCCTCGACTCATGACGGAAATCCAATTTCCAATACGTGATGTTTCGGTTTTATTTGTAGAGCCTAGTATGGCGACATAGTAGCATGGGATACTATGTCGTCTATGATTGATATTTATGATTGAAATTGTTTTGACACTATACACTTATTATAGTATCAAATGATTTGTTTTAAACGTATTAAGCATGTTTGGCTATTATAAGGGAAAACCCTATCCTCTGGCTTGCGTTGCATTGTGTGATGGGACCTGGGTCTTATAATAGCTTCATTTTTCGAAAAAGCATTGCGTTGTTTATTCTATGCACTGGTGTTCTTGGGAGGAAACCCGTTCCGTGTTATACGGCGTGGTCCCTTGAATTACTCTCTTTTAAAGTAAAGTTTTAAATAACTGTTTTAGTTCTCACACCAGTCACATGACTGACCTGGAGTTTATTGTTTTAACCTAAACTCTGGGCGCCCTTATTTTGACACGGGCAGCTAGTAGTTTTGGTTTTGCAGATTTATATTCACAGGATACTGGTTTACAGCTGGAATGATATCCGGAAAGCTCTGTATCCATATATCACCTTCAGTTGTGCTTTGTATTATTTTCCGCTGCTATGTTATTTATTGTAATCTCTGATATTTATCGAATGTATAATATTCATTTATACTCTGTATATTCTTGTATCTGATGGAATTGTTGCAAATAATAGTAAATGTTCTTCCGTCTGCGTTCTGATTTGTCCTGTTCTCAAACGATCAGGGGTTTCGAACGGTCTAGATCGGTTTAACGACTGATTCAGATCGAGCGAAATCCCATGCCGTTACATTGGACATCTAAATTATTGTTTAGATCTTATCATGCTTATTATGGCATCTCTATTATGTTAATCAGTTCTATTATCACATGTTCACCAGATTTGTTCTTATATGCCCTTCTTATCAATATGCCACTATATGTTTATGTCAATTTTGTTAGTATAATCATTTCTGTCATCTTCCCTTCATCTTTCCCTTCTAATTTTATATAGCCTGGCTACTTTCGAGCCTAGGCATGCCGCTGAAATATGTGAATGCATTAAACGGGGAACGAGGGAAAAAACATTCAAATTGGGCATAACTTGTAAATGGGGAATTTGGCATAACCTGAATAAAATGTATGAATATAAATTTGGGGCATATAATTCATTATGAACATATTTTGGGAAAAGGGGCATGACAACCTATAATGACATAGGTAAAATTGGTTAGTAATTAAATGCCTAGGATTACAGTAATTAGAAACTATAATTGCGCCTAGACATGAGGTTAGATTACACTTGTGGTGGAAGTATGCCCGGAACCGCCCGACATATCAAGCGACCACAAGTGGTGAATCTAATGTGATGGGTTTAGGTGCAAAAATACGAGATGTGTTAAGACACAAGGTTAAGTCTAACTTGTGGAAGAAGTCTGCCTGGAACCGACCGGCATATCCAACATCCACAAGTGGTAGGCTTAATGTGAGGGGTCTAGCACATTATAACCATAAATGGACATGGTAATGGATTGGAATACTTTACCTAGTTGAATCCATAGGGATTGTATGAACATGAACTTGAATAGGGGTTAAGTAATCTCGGTTGAAACAGTGGGAAGGTTAAGTATATCTAAGTGGGGTGGGTAATATTTATATATAGGCCCACAAACTTAACATATTGGGGCTATGTAATTAAAGACACCGTTAGGTAAGCATAACCTGTGGAAATGATGGGGCTATGTAATTAAAGACACCATTAGGTAAGCATAACCTGCAGAAATCCTAGTGGGGATACAAGACAAGGGGGAGAGCTTGTATCATCTTGTGTGGGGGACCCGTTTCAGAAAGTAACCCAAAGAAAAGTATTAGATGAGTACTCCGTCCTAGGTTAGAGTGGGGGCACGCTTACTAGGCTAATTATAAGAGATCCAAACGTGGAGGACGGTGTGGGCAGCGCAAACCGATCAGGACATGTGCGTTCATGTCCGGGCAAAAGGGAATAAGACGACCGTGACACCAGTAGATATGGTTGTGCACATCAACGAAGGGTTTCCACTTTAGGAAGTGATACCTCCTACTGTGGGGATGACACAGAGTATCTACGGAGTAGGGAGCCGATCGATTAGGGTAGTAGTTAGGGTACATCTTGACGTATGCCTAAGTCTACCATCTTATAGTTATTAGGATCATCTCATTCTGGTTATACTAGTATTAGTGCAGAGAATTAGAGTAATCATTAGGGAAGCGTTACACTCTGTCATATTTACCTTGTCACACCTACCTTTTGTGATATTATCTCTCTTATCCACTTTATATGCTTGTTATGATACTTTTACTTATTTACTTGCTAAAAGTAAATAGACTCGCCAGACTTTATGTCTGACCTATTTTGTTTCCTCTTCTTTCTCTTCTGTTTCCCCCTAGGTTCTCAGGGTGGGAATACTCAAGCTTGATCAGGATTCTGCTTAGTGTTTCTTGGAGCTGCTTATATGTACGACTTGATTTGCTATCTCTCTACTATGGCTTATGTTTTGGGGAATTATGCTTCTTTTATTATTGTACTCTGATATTTTAAGCACAAGACAGAAATTTTAATAATGTACTGGTTTTAACGTATCTCAGACATATGATGTTTTGAACCACGATGCTTTATGATTAATAAAGTTTTTAATTCCGCTACTATTTTATATCCGTCTTGTAATGTTTCTGTTTTTGTTTACCTATAACGCTTCACGAAACTTAATTCATTCTCTTAATGAGTGACATTAACGGACGTGGGGTGTCACAGGTAGAGGTATGGTTGGCTAAGGTACAAGGTCCCTTCAAGTTTTCCTAAGTACATAGCAAGAATTCCTTTACTGTAAAAAAATGCTGTGTACATAGAGTAGTACACATACTTCTTTAGTAGGATGTAGATTGGCTAGGAACCTAGGTAGAGTTTTACTTCATGGCCAAGGGAAAAGGAATTAAATTAATTTGATTTTTATGTTATTTATTTAGCTAAAACTTAAGTAATGTGTACAATATAGGGTAGGCATGTGCTGAGGTAGGCTCTTAGGGTACAAAGATAGGTTTCTAAAATATTAAAATAAAATTTGATTTGATTTCTAACCAATATATATAATATACACCCATATTTTCAATCAACGTTTTACGCATCCGAGATCACACAACAACTCAAAATACGGCAAAACTTGTCTGTTAGCTTATATTTGACATTCCAGACCCAATGAAACCGATTTCATTGAATTTTGATACCAATTGCCCAAGTTACACACTAATGCTCATTTAATTAAATTAAATTAATTGCTATGCAAAATAGCCGAGCGTTTTTTGCTACCATGTCACACATGACATCAGATTGCCACAAAATTTGGTTTCGTGCAATAGTATAACAATACGGATCCAGTGAAATAATTTTATTGAAATCCATGATTTTTTGAGAAATGGCTATTTTCTAAGCTTAGATAAAATTGAAAAAATATAAATTAAATTCCAAAAAAGTCGACTTATTAATAATAAATTATTATTATTGTATATGCTCAAATAGAATATCATATAACTTCAAAATAAACAAATATGGATTTATAACTTGATATGTCAACATTTCCAATTAAATCGATATTCAATTTATGTTCAAATCCTTTTATTATATCAATAAATCATTGTAATTTATAAAAGATTCCATAGCAACTTTCTAAAACTTTAATTTGGACAAAACAAACAATCTACAAAATGAAATCTGGAATTTTCACCTTCATTAGAAAAATATAGTTCAATAGATTCAAATGTTTCTTGTTTCAAAGAAATCCGAATTATAATGAATCATGTGTATCCATTTAATGTTCAAAACGTAATATTACGAACTACCGCGACGTTATGAGCTCCTTAAATTATATTATAAATTATACATTCAAACGTCATTTAATAAATAAATTCGTTATTATAATTCAATTCTAAACTAAATTGCATCTCTTACATCATCCCATTTCGAACAATATTGCAAATTCAACTATTTCCGACTATTTTGGAAATTTAAATTTATTATCCCACTATTTATATTAATTAAATATCCAGTTTTATTTAAGTTAATCCATTTAAATTATCATATCAATATTTTATATAATTAAACAAATTAGTTATTCAATTGCTAAAAATCCAAGATGTTACATCTGAGCTCCTACGTCTTAGAGAAGGTGTACATAGTGGAGAAGAGTTACCTCCGACACCACAAAACTGTCAGTATTTGCATTTTATAAGTGCAATGTCACACATTCATCCATACAAGTCATCCTGAGTTTGGACAAATCTAAGGCACTACTCTTGCTAGATCGTGTTATCCAGAAAAGAGTAACCCTTGCCCCGTTAATCTAAATGCAGAACTATTGTCGATTTGTAATATAGAAAAATTTCCCGAGAGTCAATGACAACAACCTTTCATTCGATCTCCGTAATTCTTTTTTCTTCATTCTTCATTACTTCGAAATTTTTAATTAATCCGAAGTGGTTTTAATATAGGAGTCATCCAAATCTAATCTCGGTGTCCTCTAATCAATCATTACAAAATATTATTTAAAGTAGTATTAGGTGTTGGGTGTTCTTCATTTGTTAATTCATTTCTTCATAAAACATCTTTTAAGGATGTATAACTTCAAATATTCTTTAGGGTTATATATATATATATTGAATCATCAAATCTCATTCATTAAGTCGTCTTGGTTGGTAAGTCCGTTTTAGTATAATAGATCTGAAGAAATCATACTTATTTCACACCAAATCAATTTTCGTGTTCAATTTCTAATATCTGTCGAATAACTATGTAAACATATTTTAAGTTCTAACAAATAGTAAGGATTCCCTCATTGGAATTTGATACTAAATACAACAAGATTATCGCTAAGAAATCCGATTTATTTATCTTCAAATTTTTTGATCTTCTATACTTAACTCATTTTCGATATTCAACATTATATATCCCTCCCTTAGGAAAGGTTTGAGTGAGTCAGGGCACTGATTGTTCCTAAACATTTCCATGGTTAAAAACCCACATCTGGATCTTAGAAACAAAAAAATCATGTTACTCATCGGCTTATTAGAGCTAAGATTAAAACATCGTTTATTGCTTTATGATTCAATTCAATTACTTAACATCTTTAAATAATTTATAAATTTTCAAAACAATCTCCAAACTACTTATTTTATCATTTAAAAGGTTGGGTAAGTTGAAACTTCAATTTTATTCTTTATTGAAAAGCGTTGCAAAAAGTGCTATTGAAGGAGTTATTTTAGCTTAATTGATCAAAACATCTTTTCTATCATTGGAAATTCATATATAACATCTTAAATGATTCATAAGATTTATTCCATGATTTTCTCAATTTTAAAACTTCATTTTCAAAAAATTTCATTTTATGGATTTTGAACTGCAAAACCGCTATGTTTTTCAAAACTTGAAGGTCATGTTTCAAAGTCCACTCAACGAAATCTTGTTTTTTTGATTCATTGGAAAGTTATGGGTATAACAATTTAGAAAAATCTTACTCTAAAGAATTTGGATTCATATTTTTCCATATACAAAGATCTTCTATTTAAGGAGTGAAATTGCGAATTACACTTTGCAACACACTAAAATTTCATGTTCTTTTCAAACTTCAGTCAAGTTTGTGGGGAGACAGGCATCGACCGAACCTTATGAGTATTCAGACTATAACAATTCCAATGACTAGTCACTCACTTTTGACAGTTATATGGAAGTCGTTATCGTGGAGGAAAGCTTCAAAGAAAGCATCTTTATAATCAACGTATTGACAGCTTGCATTTTGAAAGGTCACCGGCTGCTCGGCTGGTATTAACACTTACAATGATTTATAACTCATTTATAAAAAATTTAAAATCATTTTTAAGAGGCTTAACTATTCTATTTCACCATTTCATTTAATGAAGGAAGTGATTTTCTTTGTTCTTATCGATGTGTATTTAATGTGACTTGTTAAATAATCCATACAATCACCATATAATCATCAAAACTTGATAAAAAATCATCATGACATACATAAGCATCATTAAACACAAATATAGCAATCAAAATCACTTCATTAACATATGGATAATTAGTGTCATTTTGAGTTGGTTTCTCGCCTTCATAGTGTCTAATGTTCCTAACATTGACTACAACTCTGCTATGATAGTACCGAAGTAACTCTAACTCACACCTTCTCCTCTTTTGGCTTGGCTTCCTTGTTTCCTTCCCCTGTGCTCATGGCCTGGGATAGGATAGGCTTTGGGTCTTCATGTTTTGAATTCAAACTTTGAATGTAGTATTCTAATGATGGTTTAAGAAATTAGGGAGAGTTTGAGAGGATTATATTTAGTTTGATGTGGTTTTGATAAAGTTGGTAAGGGAATGAGTATTTATTAGTATTTAGAGAACATTACTGGCGTTGAGAGGAGTAAGAAATGTAGAATTTAGTGTAAATAATTTGAGAAGAGAGGCGAGGTATTTATTGGAAAACCTAGCAAATAAAATATTGGTTGAAAAATTATAAAAAACCTCTACCTCCCCTCATTTTCGGCTGAACTCCCCTTCTTTAGCTATGCTTATCCTTGTGTGTAAGCGGATGTGATGTGTGCATGTATGTGTAATAGTAAGGTGTGTGTAAGAGTAAGATTTTAATTTATTAAAAGTAAACTCCTTTTGTTTTCTTATGCTTGTTTGCATAAACCTCTCACTTTATTTAATACTTCATTAGCCTTTTATATTTATGTTATTGTATGTATATACATATATATATGTATGCATATGTTCCTTACCAAAGGGTTTATAAAGTTCCACGACTTTCATTCATCAAGCAGTTGAGAATCCAAAACCCGTTTATCAGTTATTTTTTATTTTCAATTGAGCTGTTTATCTAAGTAAAACAATTCAAAAATAATTTTCTTATTATACTTAAATAATTAAAACATGATTATTTAGTAATTAAAACCATATTAAATAATATTTATCCATTATTTACAAAATTTAGAATTTTGCTAATAAAATGATATTGATTTTTCTTATATTTTCAGGTCCAGTATATTCCTTTGTATAACTTTTTCATTATTGACATGTTATCGCCATATAAAATTTTTAAAATGTTATTATCACTTAAACCCTTATTTGAATCATTATAATAATAATTAATCCCTTAATTCTTCATTTAAATCCATGATTTTCTGATTGAATATAATATCCTTATTGATGATGTTTTTAATACATTTAACTTCCAAAAATAAAATTGTTGACCCTGCTAAAGCACTCGGTCGGCCTCATTCATATAGTTCGGTTGGCACTAACCAGATCGGTCACTACATCAAGTCGGCCACAATAGTGCAGATCAGACAGTATCAGAGAACCAGGTCGGTTAGTTGTAAAGCACCGAGTCGGTCGTAGATATGTGACACGACCCGAACTTCCCCGTGAAGGAAAGCACGGATTGCGTTGAGGACAAGACAAAATAGAACGCAGACGGAAGAACATTTCATTGTTATTACAACAATTCCATCAGATACAAGAATATACAGAGTATAAATGAATAAATTACATTCGATAAATATCAGAGATTACAATAAATTACATAGCAGCGGAAAAATATACAAAACACAACTGAAAGTGATACACGAATACAGAGCTTTCCGAGCATCGTTCCAGCTGTAAATCAGGACCCTGTGGATATAAATCTGCAAAACCAAAACTACTAGCTGCCCGTGTCGAAAATAAGGGCACCCAGAGTTTAGGTTAAAACAATAAACTCCAGGTCAGTCATGTGACTGGTGTGAGAACTAAAACAGTTATTTAAAACTTTACTTTAAAGGATAGTAATTCAAGGGACCACGCCGTATAACACGAAACGGGTTTCCTCCCAAGAATACTAGTGCATATAACAAAACAACGCAATGCTCTTTGAAAAAATGAAGCTATTATAAGACCCAGGTCCCATCACACAATGCAACGTAAGCCGGAGGATAGGGTTTTCCCTTATAATAGCCAAATAATGCTTGATACGTTTAAAACAAATCATTTGATACTACATAGGTGTATAGTGTCAAAACATTTCAATCATAAATATCAATCATAGACGGCATGGGTACCATATATCATGTTGCCATACTAGTTCTACAATTAAAACCGCAATGTAACGTATTGGAAATTTGATTTTCGTCATGAGTCGAGGCAAGGGGCAAGCTCCTCTCCGATTCGAGACACTCTAGGAAATGTCCCAGGACCCCACTCTGATCCTTGGATCTTCAGGGCCGGTACTCACCTAACTTTGGAGGATTAATTATTCCTGAACACACGTTTCCCAGTCCTTACAGACCTATATCTGAGGCGCCTCGTATCCAACAACCACACAGGTGAAATGTATATAAATGTCAGGGCTGGTAGGTCACTGACACCACCCTAGCTAGAAAGAAACGTCGTGCTCTCCATGCAGTCACTATCCCGTTTTTAACTCATACCGAGGTGTGAGGCTCGCGAATTCACGCTACACAAAAAGCTGCGCCACACAGGCCGTGCTTTGATCATCAACCACAAGACTTTGCTTTTCAACAGAAGCCTTGATCAATTGCCACTTACGCGTGCCACACTGGCAATTCACTCCATGCGACTGATGTCCATCGATATACAACCTTTGAGCTCGTACGTCTCAGAGAAGGGCGTTAATCAAGAGAATAAATTCTCCGCCGCCAAACAGATGTATATTTAATAGAGATCAATCAACACAGAATAAAATCCAATGTCAGACACACAATCCATTTACAAGTTCGTTCTGGGTCTGAACGAAACCGGAGGCACTTTCCTCGCATATCCATCCATCTCCAAGTATGTCTGGACGATCACCAACTGTTTCCCTCATCTTGGGTGTACAGCCCAATCGAGATCATCAGTAATCCCCCAAACGATGTGAAGACTTCCGGTCTTCAACCACCGTCTTCATCTTCGACATCTCGTCGAATCGGTTATTCAGAATGGGTATAAACCCGGCCTTTCTGAATAACCCGCGTATATGATAAACAAACCCAACAAACGCCTCATTCCAATTCAGAATATTCTTTTATTCACAAAATCACATCCTTAGGGAAAGGTTCCCATTAATTTTATCCAAGATAAATTCTTCTAAATTTATTCTTTAATCTTCCTTTGGATATCATTTCAAACTAGTCGGGATTAGCGAACCACACCGAAGTAATTATTTATTTATTTTCCCAATCCCAACCTATTTATCCCATGGAGCAAAACTGGTAATATTCCATATCTAACACCACGGTGTTATCGGTAAAATTAATTACCATTTCACGTTCAAATCTAATTAAAGATTTAACTATCGCTTTGGAGCAAAACTGGTGGTACTCCATTCTCGATCCCTTTTCAGATTTGATACTTTAAATTATCAATTCACATTTTAATCTAATTAAAGATTCATTAAAACTCCACTTAGTTTTAATCCTTTCAAAAATCAACATCTTGCCTTTAACTGGGTTAAAGAACCATTGTCATCTAAAACACGATTCACGATAAACCCAAATCACATTTGATATTACCTACAAGAATCTGAATAGAAAATATACCGACTTATATTCAATATCAAATTCTGAAACCAACAAATATCGTATTGGAAATAACGATATAAAATATATCTTTCAAATTCCCATAACAATATCTGTATATCACGAAATCCAACATCGAAATATTCCGAAGATAATTTCGATTCAACTCCAGTCCAATCTACGTATTGGGAATATTGATTATTTTTAAAATCACTTTCAAATTCAATTTATTTATTTCAAAAATAAATTGATTTTAATTCTAGTTCAAAACTATTTCATTTCGATAAAAATCTATTTTTATCTTTTCAAATATGGAATTTTCAGCCCAATTTTTCCCAAATCATTTCTTATGATTTTACACAAATTATTAATATTTTTAATAATTTTATCAAGGCCCGTACAATCGATTTCCATCAACGGCCATCGAACTGCACTTACAGCGACCTTTTTCAAATTTGATTTGGACATAATTCCAAATCCAACCGTTAGATTTCAAATTTCTAATATTCATTGGAAAGCTCTTTTCGATACGAACCCAATGGTTCCAGTTTTAGGAGAATCCGACGGTCGGATCTCCCGCAACGTCAATTCGAAGTCAATGGTCGAAATTCACGAACTGCCGCGGCGCGGCGCGTTCTATTCAGGCCATTATATATATATATATATATATATATATATATATACATACATATATATATATATATATATATATTTCGTCGATTTCCTTTTTGAAACCTATTTTATAAATAGTTCTAAATTCATTTCAAAAACAATTTCAACTTCATCTTCAATTTCAAATCGATTTGATTTCAATTCAGTTCGAATCCATTTCAATTTTATTTAATTCGAATTCAAATTCGTTTCAATTCAAATTCAAATTCGTTTCAATTCAATTCAATTTGAATTTACCTTCTATTTAATTCAATTCGAATTCATTTCAAATTGATTTCAATTCAATTTCAGTTCGTTTTAATTTTCATTCAAAACGATTTCAATTCGTTTTTAATTCAATTTCAATTTAATTCAATTTGAATTCATTTCTATTCAATTCGAATTCAAACTCACTTTCTATTCAATTCGAATCGAATTCATTTTCTATTCGATTCGAATTCATTTCAAATTGAGTCAATAAAATTTCAATTTGAATTTTAATCTAATTTAATTTGAATTTCATTTCAAAATATTGAATTTTGAAATCACTTTTCAATATTCATTATAAAACGAATAAAATCGATATAAATATCGTTCGCATCAAAATAACGCATCTCTAATCAACACGGCTTTATATATTTCAATAAATTCGTTATTCCATTCAACAAATGAATCTATATTTCTTTCCACACACGACTATTTTTGTTATGTAAAATATTTTATAAAATTATGGTATATATCGTTTGATTTTCAATCAGACTCCACCGTGAAGTAGTTCTAATTTTAAATATGATAAAGATGTAAATTCTATTATTTAAAATATTTTACTCAACACATAAATAGTTTCAAAACATGAATATCGTCAACACATGACTATTTTTATATTCAACACATGAATTTTCTTTTAAAATATTCATTATTTTCCCTACTGGAATGAGGCCCAATCAATCACCATATAACGTTAATTATATGGATTCCATACAAGACATGTATATAATAGCAATGATAAACAATAAACCATCATCCAAAGTGCACCACACAACTGCATAAGCATCAAATATAAATAATCAACGCTTACGTAGTCTATCGACCAATCGATCGACATACAATTAAATAATTGGGATTAGTGTACGCCAAATATCATCCCAACACCCATGTGCGGTTTCAAATCAACAAACACATATTTTTATTCGTGCAGTTGGGCGATGTGTAAAATTTATCGACCCAATCAATATAAGTCAAATTAGTGTATATAAACAAATCGGCCGATTTGTTTATAAATATTCATTTATTCACATTCACGTTAAAAATTATATTTTTAACGATAAAATATTTTGCTTCAACCATCTACAATTTATTATCGATTTCACATCAACATCACAAACAATTTTCACAACACATCAATCAAACAAACAAGCCATCCATGGTCTGTGGATGACGGGTGTCGGGTGCTGCTAAGCACCGTCTGCATCCTAGTATATATATATATATATAACTAGAAAAAGAAATTGAAGAGTGAGAAGTTCTCACCAATAGCTATTCCTACTCCACGACACTTTATTTATAGAAATCTTCGTCGTTCTCACCTTTTTGTCACCTTCGTTGCCCGTATTCTCTACATATGTAAAAATCGAATTTTTACTTTACTATTCAATACATAAAAATTGAATTTTTACTTCCCTATTCAATATATAAAAATCGAATTTTTACTTCGCTATTCAATATATAAAAATCAAATTTTTACTTCGCTATTCAATATATAAAAATCGAATTTTTACTTCGCTATTATATAGATAAAAATTCTATTTTACACCGCTATTCTCTATATGAAGATTTCGTCTTTTCAAATCAAAGTGTTTTCATATTTTCAAATATAAAGATTTCGCCTTTTCAAATATAAAGATTTCACTTTTTCAAATATAAAGATTTCACCTTTTCAAATATAAAGATTTCACTTTTTCAAATATAAAGATTTCACCTTTATTTCATTTCTATATAAATCACCTCTTTATTTCAACGTATATATAATAAAAATCAGATTTTTATTTCGCTACATATACAGAGATGATATTTTTATATTCTCTATCTTATAAAGATTATATTTTTATAATTCCTACTATGTAAAAAATGATATTTTTACCATGCTAGTATACACATAAAAATCGAATTTTTATTTGTTAAAAATCGTATCTTTTATATGTTAAAAACATCGCCTTTTTGCTTAGTCAAAAATCTAACCTTTAGAGTAATAAAAATCCTATCATCATATACACTTTATTTCCAGATTTTATAAATGCTAATTCATATATAAAAAAAACCTGATTTTATATATAAAAATAAAATAAAAACTTACAGCGTTCGCTCGAGGGAGGGCTTGGCGGAGGGGGCTGTTGCACTGCGATGGAGGGGAAGGAGAAGAAGAGAAGGGGAGGAAGGAGGATGGGGGGGTGTGCGGATTCCATCACGAGGAGGAAGGGGAGAAGATCGGGAGGTAGAGGAGGATGGAGGTCGAACGGAGGGGGAGGCGGGGGGGGGGGGGGGGCAGCGCCTGCGGTGGCGCGGCGGCGCCCCGTTGGGAGGAGCGACGACGCTCCTCCCCCCTTCGTCTTCTTTCTCCGTCTTTTTTTTATATACTTTCGACTGAATCGATTTTGAGAAAAGGGGGGGCCTGGTCAACGTAAGGAAAGGAGGGGGCCATATTTTTTTATTTAATTTTATTTTTATATTCCCGAAAAGTTGACTTTTTCATTTGACCTCTAAACGAGGGCCACCGCCTGTCGTCCATAGCGTTTCACCCCCATTCCGAACACAATGGGATATGTACCACAGGCTAATTCGATCATTTCGATCAGTTTCCATTAAAATCAACATATAACTCTATATATTGAATTTGAACGTGCATTTCAATTTGCCGGGGTCACATACGAACTCTAAAAATCCCCGAAAAATATTTTCTAGCTTCGTATTGACGATACGGTGCTAACAAAACTAGTTTCATCAAATTCTGAAACCATTGAAAAAATGGCCATTTTCCAGTCGATTAAAATCAACTAAAACTGGTCAAACGCATTTTCCTTTGCCACGCTCACATATTGATTCGAAAAATTATGAAATTTGAAACCTAGCAATAATTTGACATCACGGACCCAACAAAAGTGGTTTCGTCGAAATCCGAGGTCGTTTGCAAAATGGCTATTTTTAAGGGCCTAAATTCCATAGCGACTATTCAAAATTTTCAACTGGACATATCTTTTGATTCCCGCTATGAAATCTCAATTTTTCGGATTCGTTGGAAAGATATTCTCAATTAGATCCTAATGTTTTTGGTTTCACTAAAATCCGGATTGTTTTGCACTCGGTACATTCATTTGAAGTTTGAAATCGAATTATCGAACTACCACGCCATTTTCAATTCTATTTATAATTATATATAATTATTTATATTCTAACGACAACGTATATAATATATACGTCGAATTCATTCCAAAATAAATTTCTCGTCGATATTATTTAAAATAATCCATTTTAAATATTCAAAATTCGTTAAAATTGCCAAAATAAAAATTTTAAACTGACCCAGATTTTCGGGTTGTTACAATATGGATCGGCCTTAACAATGTGGATCAGTCGATTGCATACACACTAACCGGATAGGTCACTACATCGGGTCGGTCGGTCAGTGCCAAAGTACTGGGGTCGGTTGGTATCATTGGGACGGTCCGTAACAATGGATCGGTCGCTACAGAATAGGTCGGCCTTAACATTGATATATGGGTTGGCTATAAAACAATCCACTCATGAAACAAACTTGAACATGCAACATACATATTAGTGTAAAAGCTTTTATGTAGACAAGGACATACGTGATTTGGCACCGTTAAAACATAAAACGGTCATCAATATTGAATGCGTGAGTGCATGAGGGACTTTAACTAATAAATTGGAGGTGTGGTGAAAATAATACGAGATGTGAACCACATGCCATACGAAAACGTAGTGATTATACAGGTATCTTCATGGATCAAGACCAATACAAAATGTCGCGAATTTGGGCATGACAATTTGGATCGGACCATACCCGTATATATGATCGATCTCAAGTTATTTTCAGCGTTGCATGGCTCAAGTGCATGGTATTTGTACCATCATGTTAATACATTAAAAAGTATGACATATTGGCATCACATAATGGAAAGACATCAGCATGAATTGGAAATGATATTCGCTCCAAGCAAGAAACGGGTCGGTCCTTTATAAAACATATAATGGACTGATACTGTTCAACTAAAATGGGTCGGCACCTTTGGAACAAAATGGGTCGGCATGCTTGGTCAACACGGATCGACCGCCAGCTTGGGAATGTGGGATCATTGCTATATCAATGTATACAAGCAGCACATTAAGTCCAAGTATAACAATTTGAATTGGTTACAAAAGTACTAAGTAGTGTGATGGATTGATTCATGCACACGTGGCGGAAGCAAAAGTATCGGTGGGCACTCACGTAAGCATGGAAGAGGACTGGGACATGTTCTTGCAATAATGGGTCGGTGCAATAAAATATGTGGTGGCACCTATGTAAATAAAGGTGGATCGATCCTGCAGGGATTAAAAGTGGATCGGTGTATAAAATAATAATTTGGATTAGTACGTTCATGAGTACAAAAGTGGATCACTGCATATATGACACTAGATCGGTACATTAAAAGATAAGTGGGTCGGTACATTAATATTAGGCGGTGTCAGCACTGTAATATATGGGATATGCCAGTTGTATACAACAGTAAAGTGGACTAGTGGCATTTCTGTAAATAGTTTTAGGCCGATCCAAGTTTATGGCCAACCCAAATTCTATACTCCATACTTACGAGACTGCCATTGTCCCCAAACTTCTTCTACAAATAGCCCCTTTCTACACACTTCAAGGGACCGATTCCATTACGCCGGAGGGCTGCCAAAATCATCCTCAATCCTTCTAAAGCTTCTAAAAACTCCATTAATGGCCGCCATTAATTTACACTCCGATCCACTCCAAGTGATCTCCAATCACCATTGCTCCTCTTCAAAGCATGGATCTAACACCATTTTCATGATGGAGCCAAGGAAAAGTATTTAATTACATGATCCAATCCGTTCCTTCTCGAATCCAAGTGAGATCTAAAGCAGAAAGAGAGCATAAAGTTGAGAATTATCATAAAAAGTGATTAAGTGTAACAAATGAGATGTGTGAGATCGTAAACTATGTCATCCTCTCCATAATGATGAAAATCACTTGAAAAGTGGATGTAGATTCATTTTGAATCGAACCACTATAAAAATCCTGTGTTTTTACTTGTTTTTCTTCATTTATTTTGCGATTGTGGTCCTTTTAATTTCTAACCATAATTGGTGAAGTGTGATTTCACACAATTGGTGTTTGAGTCATTTTTGATTCTAACAAAAAATTAACATTTTATTTCATATTCTTCTTTAATTAAAAAAATAAGTGTATGTATCCAGAACCGTTCGTGATCCTCATGGATAGAAATCAGTTTTATTGATAAAACAATTTTAGTCATTTTATCAGTATTTTCCCTAAGGAAATATTCTCTAGAATAATCTTCCAAAATGAATTCATTATTTAGGAATAATCCATATTTGAAAATTTAAATTACTTCAAATATCCTCAATCAAGGTGGCCTCAGGTGTTGCAGTCAGGTACACATATTCGAGGCACTGAACCAGTGAATATGAAGATGGATGATGTATGTTATGAATATTCGCTTTTTTATCACCACTTAGTACTTAAACACTTATATTATGCCTTTGATACGATATTTGGCATATGGTAACATGTATCTAGTGTTAGTGCTAACTTTGTAAATGCAAGGGCATATCAGTCTTGATTCTCCATATCAGTTGTGACTTATACTTACAATATTTTGATATTTTCTTATATTGCTTGCATCATATTGTTTCTGGCCCAAGGTTTTATGTTTCCTCTAATTACAATAGGTACTCATCGACAGTGATGATGAGTAGGCCAGATAACAGGTGCAGGCATTATCTAAAGCTGCGCAGGAGAATCACAGGAGGTGACGTCTCCTTATATATAATTATATTATTGTTTATTCCGTTGTATGACACTATGGAGTTATGATAATATCGACTATTTATAACAAAGATAGTTGTCAGTTGAGTTTATTTATGGCTTGTATAAGCTCTATTATTGTTGTTGTTATTATTATTATGTATAACTGTTTGAGCCTATTTCTCTGATAGTTTTGTAATGACCTTGTGACACTATGAAGTCATGATAATATCAACTATTATTTATAGAGATAGTTGTCAGTTGAATTTATTTATGTCTTGTATAAGCTCTATTACTATTATACATAACCGTATGAGCCTATTTCTCTGATAGTGTTGTAATGACCCGTATTTACGTATCAGAAGACTGTAAAATAATTCTATTTAAGTTCCAAGTGGTCGTATCATTCTAATATTTAGATATGTTGTTAATGGGGATGTGATACATGCCCATGATTTTTAACGAATCTTTTTATGGCTGTTTTTCCCTTTTGGAATCTTGTTTTTGCCATAATTTTTGATAGAGATCAAACTAGGTGTTGTAACTAGTCGCATTGCATTGAGATGTAGATTGACATTTTGTAAAGTGGTCACATTAAGAAAACAATTCAACGGTTTAGAGAAATTGCATTTTTAAGTTTTAATTTCTGTTGCACAATCTTAGAGATAGCTAATGGGCTTAGATTTGTTAGCCTATTAGGCTAATGACCTCTTGTTACAAATAGGGATTGTGAGTGTGGGGGGGGGGGGGGGGGGGGGAGGAGAGGGGGAGGGAGGGTGTAGAGACTTTCTCCTCATTCTTTAAATTACGTTGGGCTTTGATTAATCATGTTCAATTTTAATTCTTTCAAACCCTAATCTCTATCTTTCATCAAATCATCTGTATTATTCATCTAGAGGCTAGATTTACATATGGAGAATGAGGTCTCATTAAATTGTCATCAAATTATGCATTTACTCGCTACCCAAATCAGTTCTGCAATTTATTACATTGAATTAAAGGTTTTGGTGGATGATACTGATCTCTTATACGATTGTATTATATTATATGTTATGAAGGTCTTTTAAACAACATACATGCTAATTTAACCCTAAAACTGGATTTTACATGTTAATTATAAATCTAAAAACCCTAAATTACCTTATTATGACATATGCTAAGAAACTTGTTAGATCCAATATGATTAATATGTAATTAACCTTAAATTATGTCAGATCTGTCGTTATTATCATTTGATTCATGATTATATACGATTATGTTTTTGTATGTGACCGAAATTGGATGTAGTTACCATTGGGTTAAATTGATGATTATGGGCTGCGGATTACAAAATTTTCGACCCAATAAAGCAGGATCCAAGAAAAAATCTGTAAATCGAATAGTTTACCTTTTAAAGCTTTTAACCGGTGAATGTGAATTAGATCTGGATCAAATCAACTCGGAGCGCTCCTGGTGATGGCGGCGCCTCTATCGGTAAACGCCACTTCCAAGTCGTTAAACGTAGTGAAGAAGAAGGGAAAATCGAATAATACATCATTGTTACCCAAGTTATAATAAAATCAACGATTCGATACAACCTTTTCTATGACCAACGTGTCAACTAATTTAATCCTTTTTACTAATATATCCAAGATTAAAATCAAGGTGTGTGGAATGCATCATCCTCTTTATAATTTAATCCTTTTATCTTGATCTATGAGTATATTATATAAAACAAATCAATATTTAAGCACGACCATGCATTTTATAATCATACTCAATCAAGAGGCCTATGGATATCTCTACTTATATTATAGGTGTGACCACCCCAAAACCCCGTACGACAGTGGCAAGGGTAATCTTTGGAATACAACTCATAAACAGATAACAACAGAACAGAATTAATTAAATACACCAGATAACGTACAATAAAATACAATGGATAAACATAATCATCAGAGTTACACAATATACAGGATCATACTTAGTACAAAATACAGTTCAGCTATACATAAATGTCTATAGCGGAAAACAAAACATAATATGTACAACAGGAGCTGAACAACATAAAAAGAGATAAATGGTAGAATCCATCTTTAGCTCCAGCTATCTAGAAAGAGCCTACTAAAACCTGAACACAAGACTGCCCATGTAGAAAAAGGGGCACTCGAGTTTGCAAGTGAAACAAACTACGAGTCAGTCATGAGACTGGTATGAGAAATCTACTTAACATATTTTAATATATGGTCAATCACAGGACCACGCCACTTTCGCGGAACGGGTTTACTCCATTGGATTGCCAGTGCTTTTAAAAAAGTAAATCTTTTAAACATCGCATTGCTTTTTATAAAAATGAAGCCATTATAAGAGTCAGTTCCCATCACACAATGCAACACAAACCGAAGGATAGAGTTTTTACCCTATAATAGCGAAATATGCTTGATACGAATAAAACAAAAGACTTTGGTATTATTACTAGTGTTTATATGTTTCAAAAACAACTTCAAATCATATGTATCAATCATAGATGGCATTAATGCCCCATACCACTATGTCGCCATATATAGGTATACAATCAAAACCGCACGGTGTCGTATTTGGAAATTCGATTTCCGTCATGAACCAAGGCAAAAGATAGTCCTTACCGAATTCGAGACTGTCTAGCCCGAGTCTCAAGCAAGTACTCAGTCAAGCCTTTGGATCATCAGGGCCGGTCCACCGTTGTGGATTAAAATGCCTGAACACTGCGTTTCCCCGCCCTTTGGGGCGTAAATGAGTCCAATGACTCCATCAGCTCCACATAGTCACCGATATATCCGAGGCGCCTCGCAACAGCAACAACCACACAGGTGAAAATAATATAAATGTCAGGGCTGGTAAGTCACTGACACCACCCTAGCTAGAAGGAAACACATGCCCTCCCTGATGTCCTCTCTCGTTTCTGGTTCATACCAGGGTGTGAGGCTCGCGAATCAACGTTATACACAAAGTTATGCCATACACGCCGTGCTTTGATCATCAACCACAAGACTTTGCTTTTCAACAGAAGCCTTGATCATCTGCCACTTAGGCATGCCACACATGCAATTCACTCTATGCGACTGATTTCTATCGATATATAACCTCTGAGCTCGTACGTCTCAGAGAAGGGCGTTAAGCAAGAGAATAAATTCTCCACCGCCAAACAGATATGTATTTAATAGAGATCAATTAGCACAGAACAAAATCCAATGTCAGACACATAGTCCATTTACAAGTTCGTTCTGGGTCTGAACGAAACCGGAGGCACCATATACCTCACATATCCATCGATCTCCAAGTACGTTTGGACGATCACCACTTATTATCTATATTTCGGGATGCCTCCCAATCAAGACATCAGTAATCAACCAACCGAGGTAAAGATCTCCGGTCTTCAACCACCATCTTCACCATCGACCTCTTATCGCCGATCAATTATTTGAAATGAGTTTTAACTCGTCCTTTTCAAATAATTCACGTATATTTAGAATTTAAATAAATTCATTTCAATGGTTAAATTATTCGACATCAATAATTCTGTTCTTAAATGTAATTTTCACGCCAAACACATTCAACCATCAAATATCCAATAAACCAGGTAAATTCGGTTTATTTCTATTTCATATCATTTATAATATTTTATAACGATTTATCGCTATTTTTATTTATTTAAAAATAGCCAATTCATTCAACCAACGCTTCAGGCCATAACGCGGCCGTTACGCTGTTTTTCTTCAGATTTGATTTATACGTATCTGAAAATCTAACTGTTGGATCCTCACATATTTTATATCATTAGAAAGATCTTTTCGAAACGAATCCAATGGTTTCAGTTTCGGGAAAATCCGACGGTCGGATCTCCCGCACTAATCATTTGAAGTTACGATTTCAAAGTACGAACTTCAGCGTCGTTATTCGATTTAATTTAATTATATATATATATATATAAATATAATCAATTCTGGTGTTGTTTTTCTTCAGATTTGAATTGAACATTCCAGACAATCCAACTGTTGGATCATTACAAAGTTGGTGTTGTTGGGAAGATATTTCCAATGCGAACCCAACGGTTTCGGTTTCGGGAAAATCCAATGGTCGGATCCCCGCACTAATCGTTTGAAATCATGGTTTCAAAACACGAACTGCAGCTTCGTTATTCGATTAATTATATTTATATTTATATATATATAAATATAACTCATTTTTTTGATTTCAAAACCATATTCATTGCACACATTTGATAAAAACGATATTTTTATCCAATAGATTTTTATTTCAACACATGAATTTTATTACAACACATGAATTCCTATTTAACACATGAATTTCTATTCAACACATGAATTTAATTTCAAAATTCAACACATGAATTTTAATTCAACACATGAATTTTATTTCAATACATGAATTTTATTTCAACATTCAACACATGAATTTTATTTCAACATTCAACACATGAATTTTATTTCAGCATTCAACACATGAATTTAAATCAGACACAAAAATATTTCAGAAAATTTCAGCAGCATAACGGCAGGGTAGTTAAAACCGGCACCGTCCCTAGTACGACTCCTCGCTCTACCTTAAAGCCTCGTAGCTTTTGACAATGGGGATTTTTAATATCTAGTTCGTACGCGGACAAATTTTCCCATATGCTAATCCTATTGGGATTTCAACCACATTCAATCATTTCAAATCAACCATTCATGATATTCACCAAATTTTCACATTAACCAATAATCCAAACAATATCACAACCAATATCTATCGTCCATGGTCTGTGGACGAGGGGAGTGTATATATATATATATACGTATATAACTATATTTCGATTTCATTTCAATATCATTTCAGTATCATTTCAAATTATTTCAACGCATATATAATTTTTACAATGCCTATATAACTTATACATCGAACATACAAATTATACAACGCTTATATAACTCATACATCAACTATATAATTTATACATCATTGTTTTCCGTATCGTTTATAATTCAGAAATCTCACATTGGGTTCCACTCCACCAAAAATCGCAGAAGACTCAGAAAAATATCCGGTCTCTTCTAAAATGTAGAAGATGTCCTCACGGTCCCGGCGTCTCTTGTTTCACTGAATTTCATCAACATAGCAAAAAGATATGATTTTTATTGTGAAATCAAAAACCGTAGCGCTTTAAAGTTCTATTAAGCAATTTAAAATTAAAACAGCCGTACCTCTCTTTAGAAGCGTTCAAAGCTAGGTTTTGAATTATAATCCAATCCGCTACACTAGGTTAAAATCGGACCTCGCCACGTCGTAGAGCTTCGAATCACGGTCAGGCGCGTGGTGGTTTCACGTGGATCGATGCGGCGGTGGTAGCATAATCTCGATCGATGCGGCGGCACTTCGTGGGCCTAGAACTCGAGAACCACTCAACTATCAGGGGTCAAACTCATGGATTTGAAGAGGGAGGGAAGGGCTTCAAAAGGTTAAACTGGGTCGGGGTCTAATGGTGACTGTGGCGGTCGGAAAGTGGACGGGAAGGTTTGAATTGGTAGCCGCCGTCGATCGTGAAGAGAACGAGGGTTTTGAGTGATTTTTAAATTTTTAAATTTATGAATGGAAAATTTCTATTGGTCGATGCTTTATTAAAATTTTAAAATAGTGTTTTCTTAAACGAACTCCTTTTCAAACCAAATGACTGTCGCTCTTAGCTAAATGCCCCCATTCCGAACACAATGGGATATGTTTCGCAGGCCCATTCGACTATTTCAGTCAGTTTCTCTTCAAATTAAAATATAAATCATTCAATAATTGTTTTGAACGTACATTTAAATTTGCCGGGGCCACATACTGATCCCAAAAATTCCAGAAAAATAAATCTAGCTATGTTTTCACGATACGGTCCCAATAAAACTAGTTTCGTCGAATTCTGAGACCGTTTGAAAAATGGCCCTTTTATGGTCGATCCAATTTAACAGAAATCGACCAAACACATTTTCCTTTGCCACGCTCACATACTAACTTCAAAAATTATGAAATTTGAAACCTAGCAATAATTTGACATCCCGGATCCAACAAAAGTGGTTTCGTCGAATTCTGAGGTCGTTTGCAAAATGGCTATTTTCACGGGCTATATAAACTCTGTAGCGACCTTTCTGAAAATTCATTTGGCTATAACTTTTGATTCCCGTTATGAAACTTCGATTTTTCAGATTCGTTAGAAAGATATTCACTAACAGATTTAAATATTTTTGGTTTCACTAAAATCCGTTTTATTTTGCACCCAGTACAGTCAGTCAAAGTTCGAATTCAAATTTCGAAACTGCCGCGCCATTTCAGGCCTTGTTTATTAATAAAAATAATTATATTTATTTTCAAACATCGATTCAAACATACTTTTCATCGTTATTATTTAAAATAACTTATTTTAATTATCTAAAATTCAAAAAATAGCCAAATTAAAAATTTTAAATTGGCTCAAATTTTCCGGGTTGTTACAATCTCCCCCACTTAAAACTTTTCGTCCTCGAAAAGGAACGTAGTCGAAAGTTATTTAATTAACCAACTCAACTTTCATTTTGGCTTTCATTCTTCAACTTTTCAGTTTCTAAGAATTTTCTAATTCTTCAAAAATTTGGCTAACACCCTAAATTTTCGAAAAATTTCACCATAACCTCCTTTGTACGGGGAGGGGTTTGGAAATTTATTGGGCCGTATTAGGTACCCAATAAACCCTAATAAGCATGCACATATTTATAGTGATATATTCCGATGTCCACAGGGGAGTGTGTATAGATCATAACTCCAGAGAATAAATTCTCGTCACCCTATAAATGGTTTTTGTGCCTTAATGACCAGAGAGACGTGTTTATAATCATCTCCAGACCCGTGTGGTTTTTTTATTAATCTTGCAATTTACCGTTACATTTTATATGGTCCATTTCAGTCATCAGTTCAACCTGTAATATATAGTCATCGCCATACAAGCCTCTCGCTCGTATGGTAAATCTTCAACCTCGTCACACAAGCTCCAAATACTTATGTGGTATATGATGAAGTATGCCTATCTTCAAGAAGTATGCCATGTAGTGTAGTTCAAAATTAATTGTTACTATCCTATGGCGACATTTATTATTACGCACAGAACAACCAACACTCTGCATCCAATGGAATTCACAGGAGTTGATATAATAATAAAATTGCGCATCCAACTCATTAAGGTTTACCTATTTGTAGGGCACGCAAATAAATTCTTTACTCAACAGCTAATCCATTTACCTGTTCAATCATATATAATGCACATGTATATATTTCTATCTATTTTTAAATCAGTTCAATACGTGATTTAATTGCATAGATTTACCATTCATTCATTGATTAAATTAACTATCATTCTAATAATTTAATTAATTAAATCCACAATCACACAACACAAACAACAATCTCTTTGTTTTGAACTTTTCAAAAATATACTGATTAATTCATATACTCTTTTGAAATCATCCAGACTATATAATTAAAAAGTTATACATCCATGAAAAGAAAACAACAACAAAGTAGAGAACAAAATGGTAATGCAAAGTATGGTAAATGTACCTTGCACCAGAGTCAATCAGAGATATCCACCTTGCACTTAGGATAGGCTTTTTTAATACTCTCCTCAGTTTCCCAAGTATAATCTCGTGGATCTCCACTCCATTTCGCTTTGACTAAGTGAACCTTCTTGTTCCTCATTATTTGGTTTCTTTACTAATAATATTTAGCGGTTCTCTTCTCACAGCAATTCTTGAGCAATTTCTATATCCCATTGCGCTGCTTCTTCCACGATCAAGTCGGGATCATGCACATGCTTTAGAAGTTGAGATATGTGAAATACATTATGCACTCCAGGCAACCAATCAGGCAATTGAACTCTATAAACGAGAGTTCCAATCCGTTCAAGTATAGGGCATGGACCAACAAATCTGGGCCCCAACCTCCCAGTTTTGCCAAATCGAACCACTCCTCTCATCGGAGAAACCCTTAGATACACGTAGTCACCAACAGCAAATGTTAAATCCCCCCTTCTCGAGTCTGCATAGCTCTTCTGTCGGCTGTGAGCTACTAGCAATCGTTTCTTAATGAAATCGACTTTATCCGCAGCTTCGCGGATCATATCTGGTCCCAGTACAAGTCTATTGCCAGGTTCTACCCAACAAGCAGGAGATCGGCACAGTCTACCATACAATGCTTCGAATGGTGACATTTTCAGGCTTGCTTGGTAGCTGTTGTTGTATGAGAACTCAGCCAAATGCAAATGGTCTTCCCATGATCCACCAAAATCAAGAACACAAGCCCGCAATAAATATTCTAGTATACGATTCACCCTTTCAGTCTGACCATCCGTCTGAGGATGATAGGCGGTGCTTAGATTCAACTTCGTTCCCAGTTCTACTTGAAATGCCTCCTAGAATTTACTAGTAAATATTGGATCTCTATCACTGACTATACTGATCGGCACTCCTTGTAGCTTAATAATTTCTTTGAAATAAACTTGTGCCAGACTCTGAGCAGATCTATTGGATCTGACAGGTATAAAATGGGTGGTCTTCGTGAAGTGGTCTACGATCACCCAAATACTGTCATTTCCTTTCCTGGTTCTGGGCAAACCATCTATGAAGTCCATGGAATTATGTTCCCACTTCCAACCTGGAATGTCCAGCAGTTACAACAATCCGGTAAGTTTCTGTTGGTCGTGTTTGACTAGTTGGCAATAGAGCACCTGCTAACATATATTGAAACGTCCCTTTTCATAGCCTTCCACCAGAATGTTCGCTTGAGATCGTTATACATTTTGGTCACACCTGGGTGGATACTCAGCTTGGACTTGTGACATTCATCTAACACTTCCCTTTTGAGCTCGGGGATGTTTGGAACACAAATCCTTCCTCTCAATCTCAGGATCCCATCGTTATCTATTTGAAAACCCAAGGGTTTGCCTTTCTGAATCCTTTTGATCATATCCTTAATAAAATTATTGTCCTTCTGAAGAATAGATATTTTGTCAATCAAGGAAGTTGTAATAATAAAGCTGGCGATTATTGCATTCTTTCGACTTAGCGCATCGACCACCACATTGGCTTTCCCTGGAGTGTACAAAATCTCAAAATCGTATGTTGCAAGAAATTCTAGCCAACGTTGCTGCCACAGATTCAAGTCTTTCTGGGTGAACAGATACTTTAGCGACTGATGATATGTATACAGTTCAAATTTCTCACCTAAAAGATAGTGCCTCCAGATTTTCAAAGCAAATAAAATGGCTAACAACTCAAGATCATGAGTAACATAATTTTTCTCATGCGGTTTCAGCTGACAGCTAGCATAAGCAACCACTTGACCTTTTTGCATTAATACGGCACCAAGGCCTTCTCTAGAGGCATCTGTCCAGAATTTCAAGTCTTGATTGCCATCGATTATCGTTAACACTGGAGCCGTTGTTAATCTTAATTTTAGCTTCTGAAAAGCCTCCTCACGTTCGGGAGTCCACTTGAATCTTGCGTGCTTCTTGGTAAGCTTTGTTAAGGAACTAGATATCTTCGAAAAATCTTTAACGAGCTTCCGATAATAACTAGCTAATCCAAGAAAACTTCGAACTTCTATGGGAGTACTAGGCTGCTTCCAATTTTGAATAACAATGATTTTACCGGGATCCACAGTAATTCCCACTTTTGATACAACGTGGCCAAGAAACTTGACTTCTTATTGCCAGAATATACATTTGGAAAGTTTGGCCTTCAAGATATTCTTTCGCAGAATTTCTAACACTTGTTCCAAATGTTCCGCGTGCTCACTCTCTAACTTAGAGAAGATTAATATGTCATCAATGAAAACCAGAACAAATTTATTCAAGACATCGCGGAATACTCGATTCATTAAATCCACAAAATAGGCAGGAGCGTTACATAAGCCGAACAGCATTACTAACCACTCATAGAAAAAATCGGGACCTCTGAATGCTGTCATTAGAACACACTCTTCGGCAATACGAAGCTGATGGAAGCCTGTAGCTAGGTCCATCCTTGAAAACACTTAAGCACCATTCAATCGATCCAGCAAATCATCAATCCGCGGCAATGGATATTTGTTCTTCAATGTCTGTTTATTCAAGTCACGATAATCCACATATAGTCAAAGAGTACAGTCTGACTTTGGGACAAACACTACTGCTGCTCCCCAATCAGAGAAACTAGGCCTAATCAGACCTTTCCATACAAGCTGTCGAGTTTGATTATCTAGTTCTTCTTTCTTCTTTAGAGTCATTCTCCGAATAGCGTGCACTACTGGCCTTGCATTCGGAATTAAAGTGATTTTGAAATCAATTTCTCTCTTCGGAGGTAAGCTAATAACTTCTTCGAACACATCAACATAATTCTTTACGACGGGAATATCTTTTATGAGGTCCGGAATATTCTCTGTGACTATAGGGATATTTTCTATTTGAGCAGGAGAAACATCTAGAGCTGACCAAAAGTCTTTTCTACCTGAATTCGGGCCTTCACATAGTATGGTTATATAATTCCCTGATTTAATCTTTGCCCTAACAACTCTCTCGGCACATTTAACCTCTGCTTCGTATTTGGTTAATCAATCCAATCCCAAAATAAGATCGAATTCAGTAAAATTCATGACGATAGAGATGGTAGGGAACTTATAACAGGAAAAAGAGACAGACACCCCACAAACCCAACTAAGATTGAGGGAACTCCCAACCGGATTATGGGCAGTGATAGGTTCTTTGAGCTTTTTCTATTTCAAATCCAGCTTCTTAACTGCATTCTTTGCAATAAAGCTTCGCGACGCGCCTGTATCAAACAACATTTTAACTGGAATGTTTTTGACAGTAAGCGTGCCTTCTAAAACATTAGACCTTCCCTGACTAGCTGAGGGTGCTGAAGTTTCTACCACTTCATTCACATGTACTGCTTCAGATTTCTTTGATATCTGGCACTCCCTTGCGATATGACCTGCCTGGTGACACTTATGGCATTTCCTCTCACCATGTGGATTCTTGGATTTAAATTCATTCTTCTTTTGCTTCTTCGAGGATTTACAATTCCTGGTCAAATGCCCTTGCTTATTGCAGTTAGAGCAGGTGGTCGTCGTTATGGGTTCTTTCTCAGATTTAACCCTTTTCCTCTTGGCTTTGGGCTTCGCACCGACCTCATGCATCGCACTGGCCTCAGGACCATCAGTCTTAGATTCCTCTTTGTTACTAGAACTGACTTCCTCTTCGTCGTTCAAAAGACCTTTCTTATGGAGCTCTTTATACTGATAAGCCAAGTATATCATTTCTAAAAAAGAAAGCTTCACATGCCCCATCATTCTACTTTGGTACTTCCTTTGAAGGCCGTTAATAAATCTCAGATTCCTCCTCTTCGGATTTTCAATTAGATGCCGGGCAAAATGAGAAAGTTCATTGAATTTCTTATGATATTCTGGAATGCTCATATTCCCTTGGATCAGGTAACAGAATTCATCACATAACCGCTCTGTTGCTTCTGGAGGAATAAAACTTTCACTGAAAATCTCTTTAAATCTATCCCAGGTAATAATACCTTCTGGATTATCCTCAATAATCGAATCCCACCAGAGCAAAGCTTCGTCTTTGAGTGCCCAAGATGCCAGTAATCTTTTCTAGTCATCTCTCAGCTTTGAACCTTCAAAAAATTTCTCAGCAGAGCATATCCAGGCTTGAGTTTGAATAATAGATTCATTGCCCGAGAATGGTAATCCACCCATATTTCGATACTTAATTAATAGAGCCTCAATATCTGGTTCTGCCCTACCACTTCTACTTCTGCCACTCATTTTCCAATGTCTGCAAATAGCAGACAAAGTGTTAGGACAACAGAAAAGGTAATTTTAAAGCATAGAGACATATACTTGAATGTAAATGTGTCTATCGAGGTGTATTTGATTCTGCTATACACATACTAGGATACTATTGATCCTATCTGTAATGAGCTATTCATCCTAGAACACTACTGGTTCTATTTCTGATGAGTTCGTTAATATGTTATATTCCAGAACTAAGCTTAACCAAAGTTCTGATACCACGTTGTGACGACCCCGAAACCCCATACGACGGTGGCAAGGGAAATCTTTGGAATATAACTCATAAACAGATAAAAGTAGAACAAAAATAATTAAATACACCAAATAATGTACAATAGAATACACTGGATAAACATAATCATAAGAGTTGCACAGTATACAGGATCATACTTAGTACAAAATACAGTTCAGCTATACATAAATGTCTATGGCGGAAAACAAAACATAATATGTACAACATGAACAGCATAAAAAGAGATAATTGGTAGAATCCATCTTCAGCTCCAGCTATCCAAAAAGAGCCTGCTAAAACCTGAACACAAGGTTGCCCGTGTAGAAAAAGGGGCACCTGAGTTTGCAAGTGAAACAAAGTACGAGTCAGTCATGGGACTGTTATGAGAAATCTACTTAACATATTTTAATATATGGTCAATCACATCACCACGCCACTTTCGCGAAACGGGTTTACTCCATTGGATGGCCAGTGCTTTTAAAACAAGTAAATCTTTTAAACATCGTAATGCTTTTTATAAAAAATGAAGCTATTATAAGACTCAGTTCCCATCACACAATGCAACGCAAACCGGAGGATAGAGTTTTTACCTCATAATGGCCAAAATATGCTTGATACGAATAAAACAAAAGCATTTGGTATTATTACTAGTGTTTATATGTTTCAAAAACAACTTCAAATCATAAGCATCAATCATAGATGGCATTAATGCCCCATACCACTATGTTGCCATATATAGGTATACAATCAAAACCGCACGGTGTCGTATTTGGAAATTCGATTTCCGTCATGAACCAAGGCAAAAGATAGTCCTTACCGAATTCGAGACTGTCTAGCCCGAGTCTCAGGCAAGTACTCAGTCAAGCCTTTGGATCGTCAGGGCCGGTCCACCGATGTGGATTAAAATGCCTGAACACTGCGTTTTCCCGCCCTTAAGGGGCGTAAATGAGTCCAATGACTCCATCGGCTCCACATAGTCACTGATATATATCCGAGGCGCCTCGCAACAGCAACAACCACATAGGTGAAAATAATATAAATGTTAGGGCTGGTAGGTCACTGACACCACCCTAGCTAGAAGGAAACACATGCCCTCCCTGATGTCCTCTCCCGTTTCTAGTTCATACCGGGGTGTGAGGCTCGCGAATCAACGTTATACACAAAGCTATGCAATACAGGCCGTGCTTTGATCATCAACCACAAGACTTTGCTTTTCAACAGAAGCCTTGATCATCTGCCACTTAGGCATGCCACACAGGCAATTCACTCTATGCGACTGATTTCTATCGATATATAACCTCTGAGCTCGTACATCTCAGAAAAGGACGTTAAGCAAGAGAATAAATTCTCTGCCGCCAATAACACACACACACACACACATATATATATATATATATTTAATAGAGATCAATCAGCACAGAACAAAATCCAATGTCAGACACATAGTCCATTTACAAGTTCGTTCTGGGTCTGAATGAAACCGAAGGCACCATATACCTCGCATATCCATCGATCTCCAAGTACGTCTGGACGATCATCACTTATTATCTATATTTCGGGATGCCTCCCAATCAAGACATTAGTAATCAACCAACTGAGGTGAAGATCTCCGGTCTTCAACCACCGTCTTCATCATCGACCTCTTATCGCCGATCAATTATTTGAAATGAGTTTTAACTTGGCCTTTTCAAATAATTCACGTATATTTAGAATTTAAGTCAATTCATTTCAATTGTTAAATTATTCAACATCAATAATTCTGTTCTTAAATGTAATTTTCACGACAAACACATTCAACCATCAAATATCCAATAAACTGGGTAAACTTGGTTTATTTCCATTTCATATCGTTTGTAATATTTTATAACGATTTATCGCTGTTTTTATTTATTTGAAAATAAACAATTCATTCAAACAACGCTTCAGGCCATACCGCGGCCGTGGCGCTGTTTTTCTTCAGATTTGATTTACACATATTTGAAAATCTAACCGTTGGATCCTCACAAATTTTATATCATTAGAAAGATCTTTTCGAAATGAATCCAACGGTTTCAGGTTCGGGAAAATCCGACGGTCGGATCTCCCGCACTAATCATTTGAAGTTACGATTTCAAAGTACGAACTACAGCGTCATTATTCGATTTAATTTAATTATATATATATAATCGATTCTGGTGCTGTTTTTCTTCAGATTTGAATTGAACATTCCAGACAATCCAACCGTTGGATCTTTACAAAGTTGGTGTCGTTGGAAAGCTATTTCCAAAGCGAACCCAACGGTTTTGGCTTCGGGAAAATTCGATGGTCGGATCTCCTACACTAATCGTTTGAAATTACGGTTTCAAAACAAGAACTATAGCTTCGTTATTCAATTTATTATATATATATATAAATATAATTCAATTTTTTCGATTTCAAAACCATATTCATTTCACACATTTGATAAAAACGATATTTTTATCCAATAGCTATTTATTTCAAAACATGAATTTTATTTCAACACATGAATTCCTATTCAACACATGAATTTCTATTCAACACATGAATTTAATTTCAACATTCAACACATGAATTTTATTTCAACATATGAATTTTATTTCAACATATGAATTTTATTTCAACATTCAACACATGAATTTTATTTCAACATTCAACACATGAATTTAAATCAGACACAGAAATATTTCAGAAAATTTCGACAGCATAACGGTAGGGTAGTTAAAACCGGCACCGTTCCTAGTACGGCTCCTCACTCTACCTTAAAGCCTCGCAGCTTTTGACAATGGGGATTTTCAATTTCTAGTTCGTACGCAGATGAATTTTCCTATATACTAATCCTATTGGGATTTCAACCACAATCAATCATTTCAAATCAACCATTCATGATATTCACCAAATTTTCACATCAACCAATAATCCAAACAATATCACAATCAATATATATTGTCCATGGTATGTGGAAGAGGGGAGTGTGTATATATATAGATATACGTATATAACTATATTTCGATTTCATTTCAATATCATTTCAAATTATTTCAACGCATATATAATTTTTACAACGCCTATATAACTTATACATCGAACATACAACTTATACAACGCTTATACATGTGGTGTACAATGGTTATATAACTCATACATTGACTATATAATTTATACATCGTTGTTTTCAATATCGTTTATAATTCAGAAATCTCACATTGGGTTCCATTCCACCAAAAATCGCAGAAGGCTCAGAAAAATATCCGGTCTCTTCTAAAATGTAGAAGACGTCCTCACGGTCCCAGCGTCTCTTGTTTCACTGAATTTCGTCAACATAGCAAAAAGATATGATTTTTATTGTGAAACCAAAAACCGTAGTGCTTTAAAGTGCTATTAAACAGTTTAAAATTAAAACAACCATACCTCTCTTTAGAAGCGTTCAAAACTAGGTTTTGAATTATACTCCAATCCGCTGCACTAGATTAAAATCGGACCTCGCCACGTCATAGAGCTTCGAATCACGGTCAGGCGCGTGGTGGTTTCACGTGGATCGATGCGACGGTGGTGGCACAATCTCGATCAACGCGGCGGCACTTTGTGGGCCCGGAACTCGAGAACCACTCAACTATCGGGGGTCAAACTCATATGGATTTGAAGAGGGAGGGAAGGGCTTCAAAAGGTTGAACTGGGTCGGGGTCTAATGGTGACTGTGGCGGTCGAAAAGTGGACGGGAAGGTTTGAACTGGTAGCTGCCGTCGATCGTGAAGAGAACGAGGGTTTTGAGGGATTTTTATATTTTTAAATTTATGAATGAAAATTTCTATTGGTCGATGCTTTATTAAAATTTTAAAATAGTGTTTTCTTAAACGAACTCCTTTTCAAACCCAACGACTATCGCCCTTATCTTAATACCCCCACTCCAAACACAATGGGATATGTTTCGTAGGCCCATTCGACTGCTTCAGTCAGTTTCTCCTCAAATTAAAATATAAATCATTCAATAATTGTTTTGAACATACATTTCAATTTGCCGGGGCCACATACTGATCCCAAAAATTCCAGAAAAATAAATCTAGCTACGTTTTGACGATACAGTCCCAACAAAACTAGTTTCGTCGAATTATGAGACCGTTTGAAAATTGACCCTTTTCTGGTTGATCCAATTTAACAGAAATCAACCAAACACATTTTCCTTCGCCACGCTCACATACTAACTTCAAAAATTATGAAATTTGAAACCTAGCAATAATTTGACATCCCGGATCCAACAAAAGTGGTTTAGTCGAATTCTGAGGTCGTTTGCAAAATGGCTATTTTCACGGGCTATATAAACTCTATAGCAACCTTTCTGAAAATTCATTTGGCCATAACTTTTGATTCCCACTATGAAACTTCGATTTTTCAGATTCGTTAGAAAGATATTCACTAACAGATTTAAATATTTTTGGTTTCACTAAAATCCGTTTTATTTTGCACCCAGTACAGTCAGTTAAAATTCGAATTCAAATTTCGAAACTGCCGCGCCATTTCAGGCCTTGTTTATAATTAAAAATAATTATATTTATTTTCAAACGTCGATTCAAACATACTTTTCATCGTTATTATTTAAAATAATTTATTTTAAATATCTAAAATTCACAAAAAATAGCCAAATTAAAAATTTTAAATTGGCTCAGATTTTCCGGGTTGTTACAATAGGGTTAAATTCCATCTAGATTATTTATACTGTTTAATCGATTTGAGATGTATCCGATAATTACCTTTATCGTCTACTCGGTTAAAAGTAATTTTTTATGATATCAAATTACAAATGTCCTCGAATAAAATATATAATGATTTTAGTTCTAAGGACCGTTACATCACTATCACTATGAGAATTACTTATGATACCATTAATTATGCTCCATGAAATTTTCTCATGTTGGGTCAGCCTAATACACTATTCTCTTATACATATTTATGTATTGACATTAATATCACATATACTAATGATTAATGAGATATGATTAGTAGTCAATTAACATACTAGTCTCAATTTTTTATTGTTGTCCTATATACAATAAAAAATTGACAAAGGACATTTAAGAATTTTAATACTTATTATTATGTTATATAATCCTATGTTCAAGTCACTTACTTAAAACAATATAATTCTGTATTATTATTCTTAGGACTTATATTATGTTAATAATTATATTATGCAGTAAGTAAAACATAACAGAATCTTTTATTCAGAAAATATAACATCAACAATGTTATTAATCGCATTAAATGGATTGTCTCTAGGGCATAAACTCTAACAATATCCCACTTGCACCATAGTCAATCATTTATGTATCATATACCCATGGAACTAGTGTGACTATTATTCTTATGTTGTGATAGAGTTTTAGTCAGTGGGTCTGCAACATTATTATCTATTGATACTTTGAAGATAAGTATATCTCCTCTGTGAACAACTTCACAGATGAAATTATATTTCTTAAATATGTGTATGGATTGATAATGAGATCAAGGTTTCTAGGCCTGATCAATAGCTCCATTGTTATCACAATGTAAAATCATTGGATCAACAATGGATTAAGTTAGATAATGAACTTCTTAATCCAAACATCCTCCTTCAGAGAATCAGTATCTATTTATTGTTTTAAACTAAAATCAATTCCAATAACTAATATGTTATCAATACATAACATTAGGATTATTGTGTCATTCTGTAATACTCCACATTTTTAATAAAATAAAATAAAATAAATTTGAAGAGCTTCCCGAATTTGTGAACAAGATTAGCGCTATTGCATCCATGGCGATTTTTTAGTCAATTTAGACCTGTGGATTGCGGAAAAATGGAATTAAGACTAAAGAGATATCTTTGAATAAAATATTACAACGAACATGAAAAGAAGGTATAATAAAAGAACGATGAACACCATTGTTTTTAGTCTTGTTAACAAAAGCCTATGTAATCTAGTTGCTAAGAGCACGTGACTTCCAAGAGAGTGGCACAAGTTCGATTTCGTGAGCGCCACATTTTTATTTTAGAGAAATGGCTAAAATAATACTTATTCTAAAGGAAAAATATGTAAAAATGCACAAATATGTAAAAATGCACATATAAGGAAAATTATACATAAAAGTGGATATAAAAATATATGTATACATGTATATGTAAATATATGCGTATATATGTGCAAATATATAGATATGTATATATACAAAGGCTAAATTCAAAATAAACCTGCAATCAATGAAAATACGTAAGAATTAAATAACTACATAACGTCGTTTGAATTTTGAAAACATAATAAAAGTTATGCATATACATATATGTGAAAAGTGGGCATTAGAAGTTTTGTATACATATAAGGACTTTATATGTGAATAAAATTCAAATCAATTTGGACTAAAGACCATGCGCAAAGATAAAAAGAAAAGAAAGGGCCTGGGTCGACCAAGGGTTTGATCCAAGCATGGGTGGGTTGACCCATAGGTCGACCTAAGGAGGCTGGGTCGATCCTGGGGTCGACACATCCTAGATCTGAGCAGATTCATTCGATGAATCTAGACTGTCTTTCAATCCACATTTGTTGCTAATTCAGCGCTGCGTGTACAAGATCATATCCACTTTCTTGAAAACCTATGAATATGCTAGTAGAGCCTAGCCTAAATCTCATATTTTATGAAAGGCTGTCTAGGCTCTACCATTCTTCTTCCTCCTCAAATCTCATAAGAAAATAGAATAATTAGTCTTAGGAAATTCTGATTCAAGATCTGGAGGAAAAGAATGTATATTTGCAAATGGTTGTTCAAAATTCTGATCAAAATAAGGTAAATTCTTGGATTTGGCCAATTTAGATTTCTCTTCTTTCTTCCCTATTCTTTTAGTTTGAGAATTGTGAATCCATGGTTATTTAGATTCTGGATTTTGTTAGGAGATCCATGGAATGCTAGGTTTGGACCAGATTCATGAATTGGAAAGCCGTTAGATGAGTGGATTTAAGTTATACTTTTTGATAATGGTATATTTATCGTTTGGCATTCCCCCGTTAATATGTATAAATCTACTGAGATGTATAAATTTGTTGAAATATAAATCTGTTGAAATGCATAAATCTGTTAAAATGTTTAAATCTGTTGAAATGTAAAATCTGCTAAAATATATAAATATGCTAAAATGTAAATCTGCTGAAATATATAAACCTGATAAAATATGTGGAAAGGATTATTGTTGTATACGGACCTGTTCTAATAACTTGTTAATTGGATATTTTAAGTTAAGTTACAGTGAAATTGGGAATAATGTACTGTACTACCTGTTTCCATTAATCATCTATCGAAGTTGGAATTTACTGTAAATGCTGTAATTATGGAATTTACAACATGAATATTTGTTTAAGAATATTATTATGCCTAAAAATTGTAATAAGTATTACAGTAAAATTTGGAGAATGAATATTCCTAAATTTACAGTAAATGGAAGATTGTAACCGCACTTAGACATGAGGTTAAATTCAACTTGCGGTAGAAGTCTGCCCGGAACCGACTGGAAAATCCAGCATCCGCAAGTGGTTAATTTAATGTGAGGAGACTAGTGTGTAAACATACATATAACCGTGCTAAAACATGAGGTTAAGCCAACTTGTGGTAGAAATCTGCCCAGAACTGCCCGACAAATCCAACATCCACAAGTGGTCGGGTTAATGTGAGAGGTCTGGTGCATAAACATATATATGTATATATATATATATATATATGTATATAATAGGATAAAAATAAATGGCATTAATTGTAATTAATGGAAATAAGTGAATCCTACAACAGTAAGAGAATTGGAATGAACGAGGAATGATAATAACCTATTATGAATAAACCTGAAGTGGAAAGGAAAATATAATAGGTAGGCTTGTCCTAAGAACAAGTGAAAATTATAACTTAGATTATAATAAACGATAGAGAAAATGAGATAACACATATAATGAGACAAGTTGTACTTAATTATAAATTAAGTAATATGTAAATTTGAAAACCTAAAACCTGCTGTTTGTAATAAGTAGGGAAAAGAAGGGAAAACTTATGAAAGGAAATAAGTTGTACTTAATTATGAATTAAGTAATCTGAAAACCTGAGAATCTGAAATTTGTTGATAAGAATAACATGTTAAAGGCTTATTAATGAAATCAAATGGGTTAAGTTATATAACTGAAGTTAATAAGCAAGAGGAACTTGATAACTTGAATAAGAAGTCAATATGAATTGAAATAACCAAGTTAACTGGAAATCTGATGAGGTAGAGCAAGTGCAAAATTAAATGATTAGACATAGGGTCTAATAACACACCAACCTAAGGCACTTGGACCGGTCCGTACGTCTGAAGGTGAATAACCCAACGGGGTAGATCATCGTGGTGTCATGAGACACGAGGGGAGCGCACGTCCATCTGATTATTATGCTTATTCTACCTGTTGTTCTGCTGGTATTCTGCTTGCTCCGAAGGACTAGAAGGGGAAGCACGTGACTTCCTAAGACGTGGAGGGTACTCTTGGTACTCCTCTATATGGTGGCAGCACTATGCTGTGCTTGCAGAGATTGGGTATGCGCGTTACTACCTGGTGAGTATACCTTTATTGCCACGATAGTGGGAAATCAGAAGGCTATGGGGTGGCATAGGTGATTCGAGGATCCTGTTTCCATATGACTTGGCGGGTTATAAACATTTTATCTGTTTGCCTTTAGCGGGTCTAACCATCTATTTGATAGTAGTCGTCAGGTACCAGCCATCGGTAGTCAGCGTGATGCATGATGCGTGATACTGAAAGATGGAGAGCTAGACCAACAGACCATAGACCTTTTACTACCATGGCTTTGGGTGAGGGACATGCCAATTAGGATTTGTTATTTGTTGTTTTCCTAGGCCAAGTCACTAGCTCTCAATTTTGTTTGACTTTCACTAGCTAAGGGAGGGGTCAGATGGAACCATAGCCACTGTGAAAATGCATACCATATAATCTGTGTATACAGATATTTGAAAAGGCTCCCAACTGAGTTCCGTGTATCTGATATATACGGAACTCGGTGCACAATAGATAATATGTGCGGATACATGCATACCGTTTCTGGATGGTGTATCATATAGGTTGAGGCATCGAGTACGATTAACGATACATATGTGAGAAAGTCTATATACATGCATGTTTACTCTAAGTGGTGTATCGTAGACTTTAGGGCATTACTCTGTGATGGAATCTGATTCGATCAAATGATTCAAAGGTGGCATTCCGTATGCTTACATAAAATGGCGATAGCAGGACTATGCGGAATGTAGCGTTGTTATATTGATTTGTACGTCGCTCTGACATAGGATGAGGGATTGCGTATATTTCTTTGGCGTTACGGTGGAGACCGTACGAGCGGGGTACTATGAGGTGCACCTTAATATTGGGTGTAGCTATATATATATTGTATTAGGTTAATCTACTGGGAAGTAGATGGGTACGACATGTGTGTAAGCCTTGAGTGTTATTAACATAAGTAGCCTAATAAATAAGAGAATGTAACTGAACATTATATGTAGGATTATCCAAAATGTGTAGTTTAAATCAAATAACCAGGATTTGTGTTCTGACTCACTCCTCATAACATACTCGTAGGTTAGATTTGTGGAAGAGATGTGATAGCTGTAACACCCCTAAGTCCCACTTGGTGGAAGCCTATGTGAAGTGGGTACTTATATAGTAGAGCCCATCTCTTACTAACGCCGAGGCCTTTTGAGGAACAAAACCCCACACGTATACAATGGCTAAGTTGGTGACAATATCTTGCGTGAACGGAGGTGCGGGTTGTTACAGTGGTATCAGAGCCAATACCTAACCGGAATTGTGGCTTCTGTGTGGACCACAACGTCTGGGTGAGGTGTTTGTGAGCCAACGAGGACGTTGGGCTCTATAGGAGGGGAGAATGTAACACCCCTAAGTCCCGCATCGTGGAAGCCTGTGTGAAGTGGGTACTTATATATTAGAGCCTATATCTTACTAACGCCGAGGCCTTTTGAGGAACAAAACCCCACACTTATACGGTGGCTACGTTGGGGACAATATCTTGCATGAACAGAGGAGCGAGTTGTTACAATAGCTTTGGATACTGGTTAGGCAGTATTATTATCTGGGTAAGGCTATATTTAATTATATTATATTTTATTCCATTCAACTGTGAGATGTTTTCTGAGCTTCGATATGTTTATTATCCTTGTCATTTCTGCAGGGTACTAGACAAACCAACGCGGGTTTCGATAGATTAGAATTTTGAAAAAAAATCGGTCTATCGGAATTTGGGTTATTACACACTTCCACTAAATTGCCTGTCCACACAAGGTTCAATGGTATTTTGTGGTTCCCGAAATGTTTCGAGTTCTACTTTATTCCCGTCGGTATTTTAGAGACTCTTTCTCCTTTTAAAAGGTACCAATTCGAGAAAGTAACATTTTATTCTCAGAGGGTTCATAAAAACAATATCCTTTTGCTTATTTCGGATATTCCACAAAATAACACTGATAAGATTTGCGTCCAAACTTGTCAAAAGCAAGACATTTATCAAACTCCTTACATCCCAAACTTTTATAAAAGATACTATAGCATCGTGGGATATTTTGATGCTCGAATCTCGATACTAATACCACCTGTGTCCAAACTCAACTATCAAAAACCCAAAAAGCTAAAAGAAAGAAATTAGAGGGTGAGATAAGAAAGAAAGAAATTAGAATAGGAGAATAAGAAGAGCCAACATAGAATTAGAGTCTCACATTGCGGCGGAACAAAATATAATATGGAAATAAATCTTTATGGAGAGCTTTGAAATATACTTACAAACATCAAAGTACATCAATACATCTGGATAGTTATAATAATTTTCCCTTATATACAACACACAACGGAATAATAACTATATAATATCATACGTCTGAAGTCTTCTATCTTGTCTCTTCATAACATCGATAACCTAAACCTGTAAAGCTCGATCTGACCCCAGCATTGCAAACTCCAGGATCAGTTTGGTGAACCAGTGTCAGAAAACTTACTAAGTTTATAGGTATCATCCAAATTGGTTTTAAAGTAAAAATCTTTTCGAAAGAAAAGGATAATCGTAAGACTAAATCAACATATAAATACAAACAGTTTTTACCTTACAATAACCTAAAACATTTGAAATCATATCTTTTCTGATATAATAATTTTTAAATCAAATAAATAACCTTCTAGCAGAATGCTTGCATCTCATGCTCAACATACAGTATATAATCTAAAACCGCGAGCACTTATTGGATAATGTATTCCGACTATGACAAGGTATAGAACCACCTTCCAATCAGTGTACTCTAAAGGGGATACACTGGAGTTCAACAAGAACATCTTGCAACCCGGCCATACATGACTAACCACTCATTTCTCTTGAGTTTATCGAATATATTGTCACCTTACGGTTCGTGAACCACTGCATTTCCCAGGAGATACAAAAACGAAAAGTAGAACAAAAATGAATATTCTCTATATAGTGACAATACATTCTAATGGGGGCGACCCACTTAGCCAGGTTGCTTGCCCGATTTTTCTCACTTTCTGATTGATGAGGCTTGAGGTTATAATTACCTTTATGAACATCTGGCCACCATTCACTTTGAATGCCACATCGTTAGCTCTGCCAAATACCATTAATTGACATCCACAAAAATATTTTAGGTTTTAAGCTGAGAGGAGGTGCAATGTCCCGATTTTTAACAACTTTGTTTAATAATAATCATTGATTTATTAATGAGTTAATTAAAATAAAATTAAAGTATAATAATAACAATCTCATGTAACTTTCTATCTAAAACTTCTAAACCTTATGTATGTATACTTATTGCATATATATGTGTGTGAATATATAATAGGAAATAATATTAAATACTTTATAAGATAATGATTAAAAATTACTCTTTGTTGTAATTAGAATTTGATATTTATTACTTAAGAAAATTAGATGACCTTTAAAATTTAAAATCCTATGCATGTCATTTAAAACATGTTAAGATATACATATAGGACATATGTTTAAATCGATACAATTTGCATGTATATAAATGTATATGATATCAAGTAAGCCTTATTATAAAAAGGGGTTTTATGTCAAATTATTACTGGTCTTGCTTCTCATAAAAGCAAAAACAAAAAGAATTGAAACATTAATATAATTTAACTCTAGAAAGGGCTGCAAATCAAAGAAGGATGTACTACATATATGTCTCCTTATATCTAAGAATATTAGTACAACATTTTAATGTGATTACACATTTTAAATTGCAGCAAATCATGAAAAGATATGGTTGCATTGTGTAAACTATTTTCTAAACATTCGGGTACAAGGTTTTAAATGTGATGTGCTATAGAAAAATCTCCTTGAAAGCTAGTGTCATACTCATGTTGAAATGCAAGGGGATAGATATCACCTAACTTAGCCTAAAGAAGAGTAAGATGTCGTAGCTTAAAATATAAGCAAGTTATTAAAACAATGAAAAGACAAATCATGTCATCTTTAAACAATTTCGCGACATGCATTGAATAGATATGGACACAGAAAAGATGTTGTGTTTCTAGAAATTGAGCAAGAGTACAAAATTATAGAAAAGTCTAGTATATTTTATACAACATAGCATGTGTTTGCTGAAATAACCAAATCGAATAGGGGACTAGAAGCCTGGAGCCTAAATATGCCTTAACATCAAATGTTTATTCTGTAGGCTAAATGACCTACAACTATTTAATGAAGAGATTTGTTTAATGCTAAAATATGCCTATAAATACTACTATAAACCCATATAATCCTCACACAAACATTGAACCAGTGAAGAACAATAACAAGCAGCAAAGTCTAAAAGCAGAGGAGAGCAAAATAGTGAGTAAACTTTAAGTATTTCTCTTTTAAACCTATTTCAAGATTTCTATCTTTTATGATTCGAACTTACATATTTACATGTATGCTTCTAGTGTGTGTTTCTATCATATGTGAACAATTCATCATGTTGTTAAATGCTTGAAATGAACAAATATTATACTGAATTGAAAACTGGAAAAGGAAACCAGTACAGAACAGAGATTAATAAAAAAAATAAAGAAAGAAAACAATGAGTAAACAAGTTGTTTATGTTTACATGTTTATTTGTATGCTTCTTGCATCTTCTATAACATGTATATATATATTGGTCTGTGATTTGGTTTCAACACTGTTAACACTTGAAACCAAGCCTCTCTACGTTTAACATGAAGCCCAGTTATACTCCATGTTGTTTACAAATCAGTAATTTGATTTCAAATAAATTTTAGAATCTAAATACTATACAAAATTTGTTCATATGCAAGCAAGTATACGTTAAAAATACTTTTAACTTCGGAAATACTGTATACACTCGGGTAAGGGTACCTTCCAGTAAGAAAGTTTAAAACATAGATTTTTCGAATATCATGTTTTTATGATTCAAGTATACTATTGTCATCGTAGAAGAAAATGGTGAATTTTAATATCAGTCTCACGATTTTCAAATATGGGATGTTGAGATGTGCCGTGATGGTCGGATATTGTGTATGGGAAAAACTCAGGCAATCCAGACAATCAGGATCAATGGCATGGAGCTTGGAGAGGCGTGCGAGGTCGATGAGCATAAAAAAATGCTATATAATGTTTATATCGGGTAGTTTGTGTAGTAGATGAGAAAATAGGTTTCTAGAGGCTGTTTTGGAACCTCTGTTCATTTTCGAATTGCGCAGACGTCACAGGGAGGTACAACACCGGACCTGGGGGTTTTGGAAGGGAGAGACGTTATCTTCGTATGGGCGTAGATAGGTGGAGATCAATGAGCTGTGGTGGCAAGGCGAGAACAGACAGTGGAGGTGTGGTTCTTTTGGACTTCGAATCAATAGCGAAAATCCGATCAAGAGCATCGTGGGTGGAATTAGGTGCGCAATTGGGCTCAGGGGACAATGGGTAACGTATGGCAATTATCGAGGTATCATTACAGTCAAAGGCATGATTGTGTATGTGGAAATATGCACGAGTGTGTATCTCAGTAAGAAAGGAGAGAAGAGAAAGGACTAAGACAACAGAAAAAGTAGGAAAAGAAGAGGACGGGGCTAATGACGAGTGGGTGATCCAGTCGAATGGATCAAACTGGAATGGTTGCCAGGCACGAGTGTTGAAACTTTGGTTTATTGCATGCAGACATGGAGAAAATAATAATGAAAAGAAGAAAGGAAAAGATAAGAGAAAAGAGAAAATGGCCAAGATTTTTGGCCTTGATAGGCTTTAGTAAATGTAAATTAAAATAGAAAACTGGGAGACTTTGAATTTCAGAAGTTGCTTCTATATTCATTTCAGAAGACACATGGTACGATTAAAAAGTTGCTTCCGTAGCCACCTCCTGATTAGAAACTAGCTAGTAAACTAACGAAAATTGTTTATTTTGTTATGTAGTTTGTAAACAGTAAGGTGCATACACATGGTAATTTACAGGCCAACAAAATAAGAGATTTAAGTATAAAGAAGCAAAAAGAAGAAAAGAAGGACCGAGATAAGATGGCCATTAAATTCTGTAGCCAAAGTTTACATTTTTGGCTTTTGGTTTAGTTCACGTCGGCTATGCATGTTGAAGGGTAATTTGTCCGAAAAGGATAAAAAACAAACGAATAGAAATACATGTGGTAAGGGATGGAAGTGGAATAGAAGGGGTGCACAACATGTAAATAGAAGGGAAGAAGACGGGAACGAAAATAGTAAGGAAGGAAAGACTGATGCAATGCAAGAGTAAAATGAAAGAAGCAGGCATTAAAAGTTGGAAGCAAGAAAATAAGAAGGGGAGAAGCATGCATGGGCTAGGGGAGGAAATTGGGCTGAAAAATTTAAATAAACAAATGAAAAAGAAAAGTAGGGAACGGTAAGGGATGGAGTGAGTTGGCATGTTTTGTTGGAAATAGTCGCATGAGATGAGCGTGTGGATAGAGTTGTAGGCCTTGGCTTTGGCCCATGTAAATTAAAAAAATAAAAAATAAAAAAAGAGAAAAGAAGAGATTTGGGCCAAAGTAATAAATTAGAAAGGAGAAATAAAGGGGAAGGGGAAGAGAGGGTATTTGGGCTAAAAGGATTTGGGCCGGTGTAATCAAATGGTAATGTAAAAGGAATTTAAAAACCAAGAAGGTAAATAAATTTAAAACGGGAATTTAAAGTTATAAAATGTTTAAATAAAATAAATATACACATGTAATAAGAATATATGATTTGTTTAAGTATATATATGAAATGAAATAATTATGCAAAAGTGTTGAATTATAGTTTACATTTTAGGACAAGTGACTGTCTACCGGTGAAAACCAAATTGTATTAAGCCAAGTTATATTGAATTGTTATTTAAATCAATGTAAGTTATAATTGTTTCCATTCTAAAATCAGAAATTATAAATCAAGTTGTATTTAATAATTAAATTGTTCTTTTGAATAAATTTAAATAATAAAGAAAATAGGCAAATTTCATTATTCCCGTAACTAGATAATTAGTGATTTGTGAATATTGTAAATGGAATGTTGTATGGATGATAACTGATCATCAATTTAGAGTAGTGTGGCGAACTTGTTTGTTTTAAATTAAAAATTGTTAATTTAATTGATTTCAGTGGATAATCATTTTACAAACAAAGAATGATTTCAACATAAAATAAAGATTTTATTTAATCAGATGACCATCAAAGACATACGCTAATCGTATCGAGAAATTTGGAATTTATATTCCACTTCGATTCGATTTATTCGTACGTGTTAGAGATTATTGAAGATAATTGAAGTCGGAGTTATGCAAGGGCGGTTTTGTTTTTCCTAGGTAGGAATTGCCTAAGATGGATTTACAGAATAGCGCCTTCTATTTGTCCAGTCCCAGGACAACTTGTATGGTCGGATGTCTGAAAGAGTATATCTTTCAGATTTTACTCATTGACTTTCCTTAAATGTATTGCGTTTAGTGGCGGAGGAATTTGTTTTTCTTAGCTTTATGCCCGTAATATTTTTAGGAAAATAAATGAGTGTTCTGACAGATATGACGATGTGGAATTCTAAGTAATCCAAGAAGGTGATCTATCAAAAAGGTAAACATGACCTCAAGCCTCACAACTAAGAAATGAAAAAATCGGGCTGGTATCATAGCTAGTTGGGTCGCACCCAAGCAGGTTTTATTATCACCATTCTAGAGAAATTCCTTATGTGTTCTTATTTCGCTTCTGTATCTCCCGGGAACGGTTAAGTTGCTAGCAACCATGGGTGATAATACATTCGGTCCACTCAAGCTAAATGAGTGACCGGTCATGTGTGGCCGAGTTGCATGATGTTCTTGTTAAACCCCGGTGTATCCCCTCTAGAGTACACTAATTGGTAGTTGGTTCCATACCTTGTCATAGTTGGAATCCAATCTCAAATAAAAGCACTATGGTTTTTTATTTTATACTATGTATGTGGAGCGTGAGATGCAAGCGTTCTGCTAGATGGTTATTTATTTGATAAAAACTATTATAATATCAGATGATTTTGATATCAAAAATGTTTTGGGTTATAGTAAGGTAAAAACCGTCCACGTTTATGTGTAGGCTGGTCTTACTATTATCTTTTCTATCGAAAGGATTTCTAAAGTTAAACAAATCTGTTCTCATAAGAGAATAATCCGTTCTATTTTAAGACATGGTCATATGAAATATTTTCTTGTTTCCAAGCTGTTTTGAAATTTGTTTACTCACACCAGTCCCCTAACTGACCTAGAGTTTATTTTTCAGTGCTTTCCTAAACTCTTCGGTACTCATAACAATTGTTATGGGTAGACAAGTGATCCAGGTGATAAATGGAAATCTTTTGGAATGGAAATTATGGATTAAGCTTAGTAGTTATATCTATATCTAAGTATCAAGTTTTATGTTATATTGGGCCCATAATCATGTAAGATGTATTATGATGAAGTGTTTTATGATGTAATAGACTCTGATATGTAATATATTACATCATATTACATTTTGTTAAATTTCGCTGTGAGATTCTGAAATTTTTGTTAGTTCTATTCTCTATCTATTCTTATTTCTTTAATAATGACACGGCTTCCGAGGTTATCGAAAGTCGCGCCATTACAAAAGGTGTTGTCTCCATCACCAAATAGAAATACATTTGAGGAAATCAACTGTAACGAACCAGGTGTTTTTCAACCCGAAAATTGACACAAAACACTATGTTGAACATCAAAGCATCGAAAACATAGGAATGTTATTAGAAATATATTAGAAGGTGAGATAAGAAAGAAATATTAGAATAGAAGAAGAAGAACCAACCCAACGCAGAATCTTACATCGCAGCGGAATAAAATGTAAAATAGAAATAAACTTTTATTAAGGGCTTGAAATAAAACTACAATCATCATAGTACATCACACATCTGGATAGTTATGATGACCTGTCCTCATATACAACACACAGCGGAATAACAATCGTATATGGTATAATATCATACGTCTGAACGCATCTAGCTCATCTCTAGACTTCTGCAATATCCAATAACCTGGACCTGTACACCTCGGTCTAACCCGAGCATTACAAACACGGGTTAGTCGGGTGAACCAGAGTGAGAGAAACACACTAAGTTTAAAGGCATCACAGAACTTAATTTTAATGTCAAAATCTTTTCAAATGAAAAGGATAATCGTAAGACCAAATCCACACATAAATACAGATGGTTTTACCTTACGATAACCCAAAACATTTTTGAAATCAATATCTTTTCTGATATTATAATAGTGTCTAAATACAAATAAATATCAATCTAGCAGAACACTTGCATCTCACGCTTTACATATAGTATACAATTAAAACCGCAGGCTCTTACTGGAGAATGGATTTCTTGGCAAGGTATGGGACCACCTTACGGGCAATGTACCTCTAGAGATGAATACGTTGGGTTCAACAAGAACATCTTGCAACCCATTCTAAACATGACCGACCACTCACTTCGCTTGAGAGTACCGAATATATCATTACCACGGTTGCGGGCCAGCCAACCGAACCGATATCATACATACATAAATAAAAAGGGACAACCAAATGCATTTGATTTCACCAGATCAAGTAATGATATACCATTTTGATGGGTGCAACCCACATAGCCATGCGATCTACCCGATTTTATGCCATTTCCCGGTTGATGAGGCTAGAGGTTAAGCTTATCCTTCAGAATAACGCATCTCTATCCACTTTGAATGCCATATTGTCAGATCCGTTGGATATCACTAATTGACATCCACAAAAATACTCTGTGTGTTTAGCTAAGAGAAGGTGTACAGCCTTCTCCGCTATTAACAGAAATACGTTTGAAGAAATCAACGCACGTGATCCCTTTGGATATACTTTGTCAGACACTCGTCCATACGAGTCATCTAGGAACACGATGAGCCGAAGGCACGCTCCTACCACATCCTATATAGGTATCATCCCAAGGATCGGTAACGAGTAGTCCTTGCAATCCGAAGATTTCACTTACGACAGAATCACAAGTCAAAATATCTCTGGCCGCTAAACCAGGGAAATTCAGCAAGTGATTCTTCCTTTGATGAAGATCCATGGTCTTCAATGCTCCATCTTCAATTAACATTTCCACGTATTAGCTGGTCGGAATGGTTTTCAAATATCATTCGATCCCGGTCTTTCCGTATCAACAATCATATTTGGTCAGATTTGATAGTCGATTATTTAACTATCAAATAATATCAGGTGAATGAAATGAGTTTACCGATTCAGTACTTGGCATTACTTGGCCTTTTTAAGTAACATCTATTAATTATATTCTTAAAAATCATTTCATTATCTTATAAACTTTTTGAATACAGTTTTCAATATTACTTACGGAAATCATAACTTATGTTTCCCTCAATTTCTGTCGTTTATAAACTAATATCATTCTAGTGTAATCGTGAAGTCGATCAAGTTGGGGTATTTTATTTACCTCTCAGACCTTGACTAACAACATTCATATTTTTAGAATAAATAGAAGTTTATTAACCACACATTTTCCTTTGAAAACCTTATTTGAATCTCAACAATGTTTATTTAATTTATTATTAAATAATCCATTATTATATTTCACCATTAATCTTTAATAATCCTTTATACTTGTAACGACCTGTATATTTTTGCAGAAAAATATTTAATTTAATTTATTATTTTAAATATTATATTTGGAATATTAATGAATTTTAATATTGAATTCATAATTTAAAATGAAGTTTGAACATTATATATTTATATAATTATAAAATGAGCTCGAAATGGCGCGATAGTTCATAAAATGGAGTTTTGAACTTCAATTGAATATACAGGATCTGATATAAGTCGGATTTCTGTGAAACAAGAAATGTATGAATCTCGTTGATGATAATTTTCATATGGGAAAGAAAAATCTAGATTTCGTGTTATAGTTTCTTATTTATGTCCAAACTAAAATTTGAAATAATCGCTATGGAAATCGTTTATAAATTATAACGTTAAATAATAAGGAAATTCTATATATTCAAATATCGTTCAAGTTGAAAATGTTGATATTGATTTATAATTTCATTTGAATTTATATTTGAAGTAATGTATTATCTTATTGAGGTATATTGGATAATAATAATTTATTTCTATTTAATGTAATTGTTTGGTAATTTATTTATATGGTATTATATAATCATAGGAATAATTATTTTTCAAAATGACTTCCGTTTTCGATGAAAAGATTTTTTTGGGATACACGTTCTTTTGTTGACAGTGGCACATGGAGACGGTACATGAACAAGTAGCAACAACATTGTATGTTAATATAATTAAACAGCAACTTCAAATTGAACAGTAAAGTGTAGGTAAATAAAGTGGCAATGGGGTAACGATCGCAAATATTATGTTACATTCGATAACTAATAATTCATGCCAATGGAACAATCCAACTTCATGGACTTAATTTATAATGGCTGTTTAATCAAAATTCATCGTTGTTTTTATAAAAGGGAGGAAAATAGATTAGGAATTTTACACGGAGAGACCTTAATTTTAGCACGAGTTTGTTGATAAAATATTGCATCAGAATGATGAAAATCAGATTAGATATATAAACAAAGAATGAATCAATGGTATAAGGAAAAGTTTGCTAATGATAGAATCGAGCGTTTCATTATATTATCAAATGAACCTTTCACAGATGACAACTTCCCAGGACATAAACGCTACCCTAAATAATGCCGAACTATACTACAGCATAAATATATAATATTATATTTCCTTTGTCTATATAAACCAATCCTATAACCTAATTTTGCATCAAAACTCAATTGCCTGGTCAAAGCTCTTTAGAGCCGCCACCTACGTATTGAATGGCTGGCAAGCCACGATAAATTCTTCTCCAAATCTCTCAATTCCTTCATGGAATTTGGAACTTCCCAACAACAGTTCCCTTAAGCTCAATGTGATCGATAAGCTATACGATAATGATCAAGTTTAAAGGGGTGTACTGATCTGAATTCCGCCCGAAACCCGTAAATTTTCATGGTGCTTTGCTGGAGTTAGGAGCTGTTGGGTGACTGGTAACTGAATGCGCTGACTTAGGTGGTTGGGGAGGAGGGTTTGGTGATGTTGGATCGAGATTAAATGGACGATGTGGTAGTGCAACAACTCAGAAATTAGTTAATGCAGGTTTATTTTCGACGATTGGAAGGGAAAACGAACAGGAAGCAAACAGAAAGTGGTATTGGCCTATGTTAAGATGGTTTATAAAGTAATTAAACATTCAGTTAAGGGTTGTTAATTTAACTTAATCGTGAAGTAGTGCTGAAAAGGGTTCTAATGAAGAACAATATGTAAGAAAGGGACAGTACGCAGGGATTGTCGAGGCCAAATGAAGGGCTTGGGGAAAACTGATACCGTGAGTTCAAAGAAGAAAAGAGTATCTAAAGTGTGGAAACAAAGTCAAGGAGGAGCGGTATCAATATTCGGGCATGTATACTCAAGTATGGAATTAGTAATAACCATAGTTAATTAAATTAAAAAGAAATCGAAATTTGGGATAAGTATTTTAATAAGAAATATCAGAAATTAACCGGTCCATTCTATTTGCAGATCAAGGGCACTGGGCGAGAGCAGAAGGATGGCAGGAGAGAAACGTTGGAGCTAGATGTTTATACTTTCTAATCAATGTAATTAAGCTATCAGTTTAGTAATTAGATTAAAAGTTGATAACTCAGGAATAATAATAAAGTGTAGGGCAGAATAAAGGATGCAAGGAATAAACACGATACCTGAACTTGTTACTGTGAACCAAGGTCGGTCCTGTTATCTTGGTTCTAACCAGAATAATTTGCCTTTAGCATTGAACTAAGAATTAGTTATAGAGTCAGCTAAACATTTAAAAAGATGATTAATGTAGTAATAACTTAACTAAGGATAAATTAGTTAAATTAATTTACATTAATTAAATAATGATAATATTAAACGTTGATATTTTTTAATTATGTTATCAGAACTGAACCAAACCAGTTGCGCTGCAATTGCATTGTCGAACTCTACATTTTAGAACCAAACTGGACAGGTTTGAAAGCTGCTGGAATTTCCAGTTAAATTAAACACATGTTTAATTTAACTAGAATTGAACCGATTAAACAACGGAGCCAGATCAAGGTGAGTTAAACTCACTCAGTTTCCCATTTATATTTTATATAAATTGGGTTTTTATTTTGTGTGCTCTGATTGCTGATGGTTGATATTTGCTAGTTAAATATTTGTTGATTTAACCGATGAAATTAAACCGTTGTTTAATTTCAGTGAAATACCAAATTGTTATTTTAAAAATTTGATCTAATAAAGGTAACTTACCTTGTTGGTCACGTTTATTTATAAACGTGTTTAATTGTTCGAATTGTTTTGTTGATTGATTGATGTTAAATGGTTGTTATTTGCTATTATCAAAATTATCAGTTAAATGGAATTGAATAATTTTATTTGAGATAACCAGTTTGATACAGGGAAGAACAGGTTGGAGGGATCCAACGGGATTCCTCAAATATGTTATTTATTTTCATATTATCATATATGAATTGTCATGATTGGGTGATTGATTTGATTATTGATTTTTGACTGGAAATTCAACCTGTGTCTTGTTTTAATGAATGTGCAATATTGGTTGAGTAACCGACAGTGAATGGCCTAAAATAAATTGTTTTGTTTATATTGATTTACTGTTAGGTGAATCGATAGAACTAAAGTTATACAATTTATTTTATAACTGTAGATAGATTTTTAAATATATTATTTTGAAATTAAGTTTATAAAAGGAAATAAGTACTTATTATTTATTATTTAATTTTATAATTAAGTATTAATTGATTTTATAAAGACAAATTCGGATGTTAATCAGATTATAAGTAAGTGACTAGAAATTAACTTAACGGTTAAATTGGATAATTGTTTCGCTAAGAATCAATTAAATGGAATTAATTTAAATTAATTATATTATTAATTAATTTAAAGTGAGAACTAATTGGAATCAGTTAATGAGATAACTATGTTTTGAATCGACTATGTCGACCCTTTTTAATTGGAATTGGTTATTAAATTAGTGTGTTTTATATAAAATAGTTTAATGAATGTTGCTTAATTTTAATAAGGTTTTAAAAAGGGATTTACTACTTATTTTAGTTAACAAAGAAATTAACTACTGAAGTAGTTAATGGTCGAAGTAAATAATTATTTTAATTAACAATAATTTAGAGAATTTCTTTTTAATGGAAATTCAGTTAAAAAGTAATCGAAGTTGAAATGAAATCTAGTTGAATGGTGAAAGGGGTTTAGGAATAGGTCTTATTTTTAAAACCCGAATTTTTTTAACGAAGTTATAAAGAAAATTTTAAGCGAATACAATAGCTTAAATTAAATGATACATGAATTAAGTAAAAGGAGAAAAACGATAAAAAAGGGTTTATATTAAACCAGAATTTTACAAATGAGGGTTAAAGTGTTGAAGCATCAATTTTACATTAATGTTACTTAAATAATGGGATTAAGTAAAAGTGGGGAATTGGAATAAGAATTCCAAGTGGGAAATGATTGAATGGATTAGAAAAGAAATTGGTAAAAGTGAATTTGGTAAATAAGTGGGTCATAGGGTTGTATAACCAAATCCAAATTATAAAAATGAATTTTTTTAAGAGGCAAAGATTAAAATGAGGTATTTTATAAGAAAGTACTTAATTATGGAATTAAGGAATAAGTGTTATATCCCAGAAAGAGATTTTCAAAAAGTAAGAAGGTTTTATGAAACTGTATTTGAATAAAATAGTTAAATGGAATTTGTGTGGATATTGTAATGAATTATTGGGTTACAGCTCTTATTTATCTGAAGATAAGAACATTGTTGATCAAGGTCTGAGAGGAAATTAAAATACCCCAACTTGAACGACATCAGGATTATCTGAGGGTGATATTAGTTGTAATGGTAAAAGAGTTTAGTAATAATTTATTATTTCATTAGAGAAATAATAATGCAATGTTTTTGGTACAAATTTGGGAAACATATATATAATGAGAATTCCAAAGTACAAGGGAAGTAAAAAGGGGTTATCGAAAATATAACGATATTTTCGAGTTAGGAAGGAAACACAAAGTTGAGTTCTGTTCGATAAGAATAAGCATGAGTTTTTGTTTTCAAGCAATGGATAAAGGTTATTTCGTAACACTATTTTACGGGTAATAAGTTGAACTGATTTCCCAATATTAGATAATAACGTGGCAATGTTTTGAAAGTAAAAATAGAAAACTGGATATGATATAGGATTTTCCCAAGTATAAAAATGAATTTGTAAAAAAAAATCATATGTTAAATAAGAAGCGAAAAGCTATATTCGTAATATCAAAATATTTAACAGTTTTAAATTTACATTTGTTTTTAATTAAAAGGCCAAGTGATGCTGAATACTGAACCAGTGAACACATTGGATTTTCATGATTGAATAACTGTTTATTTTGATAGTTATATCACTGACTATCAAATCTATCCAATATGATTGTTGGTACAGAAAGACCGGGATCGAATTTATGTCCGAAAACCATTCTGACCAACAAATACGTGAAGATATCAGAAGATGATCGAGATGGAGCACTGAAGGCCGCAGATCTTCATAAACATAAGAACTGCTAATATCTTCGGTCTGCTGCCAAAGATGTACTGTGGTTCTGTTGTGGTTGGAAACTACAAATTGCAAGGACTTCTCACTACTGATCCTTGGGGTGGTTCCTATATGGGATGCAGTAGGAGAGTACCTTCGGTTCATCCTGTTCCTGGATGACTTGTATGGACGAATGTATGACAGAGTATTTTCAAAGGAGTCACGTACGTTGATTTCTTCAAACGTATTTCTGTTGATGGCGGAGAAGGCCGTACACCTTCTCTTAGCTAAACCACAGTTTATTTTTGTGGACGTCAAGTAGTGATATCTGGCGGATTTGACGATGTGGCATTTAAAGTGAATGATGACCAGATCTTCCAAAAAATAATTTAAACCTCAAGCCTCATCAACCGGGAAATGACAAAAATCGGGCAGGCAGCATGGCTATATGGGTCGCTCCCATTAGGGGGTATAATCATATGTCTAGAGAAATTCCTTTTGCTTCTTTAATCTATTTCGATGCTGTCCCTTTTCAGGAAACGGTGGTTTGAACCCGACCGTTGGTGATATACATTCAATACACTCAAGCGAAATAAGTGGTCGGTCATGTATGGGCCGGGTTGCAAGATGTTCTTGTTGAACCCAGTGTATTCCCCTCTAGAGGTACGCTATCGGTAGGAGGTTCCATACCTTGTCATAGTTGGAATCCAATCTCCAATAAGAGCCCGCGGTTTTGATTGTATACTATATATATGGAGCGTGAGTGTAACACCCCGTAATTCTGTAACACTAAGATTCACAAATCAAGGCAGAATTAAAAGTTAAAATCAAAATCAAGGGAAAAGGGCTGCGCCATTGCGTTCGTCTCGGAATTCTGCATGAAAACGAGTCCGAGTTTGCGTAAATCGGAGTACGTATGAGGGAGATATGGCCTCCTGAAGATTCAGCGAAGTTCAAAATTCAAAACAGGTCAAGTTCAAAATTCAAACCGGACCCAGGTTGGGCTGGGCGGGAATTTTCCCGCCCAAGGCACCCAGGTCGACTGGGTAGTCGACCTGGGGGTCGACCCCCCCGTTTTTCCAGCTTTTTGCACCTGGTTCGTTCTGATGTATTTAGTCACGTTTTCTACCTAGGTTCGTCCGCCTAACACTATATAAACAGCCCTGGTCTTCTTCTCTATTCACAATTCTTTTCTATCCTTATGCTGCCTCTGAGAAAATATATAAATAAATTATATATATAAAATAAACCAAGACGAGGAAATGCTTCTAAAGATTTCAAGAAGGGGGTCAAGTCAAGCTAGGATTCAAGAGGAGGGTCAAACGACTTCAACGACTGTTTTTCTAAGAATCATTGCAACGCCATCTTTCTATTCCAATCTAATCTCTGTAAGTCAGTTACTTCTAGATTTGAACGTTTTTCTCTGTTCGTGACATGAAATTAAAGGAACAAAAGAATATGCCAAATCTCTCTCTCTCTCTCTATTCGAATCAGTGCCTATACTCTTAAACCTAATTAAGAACTGTTATGACTCGAGGACAAATAAGACCGTGACTATGAAACTATGGACCTTAAAACCATATGCCTATGACTATGAACATTTGCCTATGACTATGGACATTGCCTATGACTATGAACATTGCCTATGACTGTGACTATGACTATGAGGATTATTTCCTTGACTAAACCTATGCCTTTGATTAGAAAACATAAACTAATGCCTATGACATAACAAGGACATCTGTGATTAAACACCTATGATTCATGACTAGGAAAGTGTTGCTTAAGTTCTGTGATTATGAGATTAGGTCTAAACCCGATTATTTATTCTGCCTATCCTTGGTTTTCTTTGGTTTTAGACCATGGGAATTTACCTATTAAGTTAGGTCTACCCATATTCTTGAACCTGCGTCTCTATTCTGTCTATTCTTGGTTTTAGACCTTGGGAATTTACCTATTAAGTTAGGTCTACCCATGTTCTTGAACCGACGTCGTTATTCAACCCTTTTTATGCCAGTTAGTATGTCTATCTTTTGCATAGCATCTTTGGTTCTTTCCCTATTTTCTACGAACCTAGCTTTGTTTATAATCTAGACCGAATCACGATTATACAAACGGTGGGAATGCGGTTTGGGCAAAATATGAAATTTACTAAAAACGTAGTTTAACTTGAAAATTGGAAAAAATTAGGAACATGTATTATGGCATGTTCATAGAAATGCAAATTGGATAAATTTGACATGAATTATAATGTGTGTAATTTAAATCTAGTTTTGACGTGTAAATCTAGCATTTACATGAATAGTGAACTAGAGTAATAAGTCTAGAATTAGAATATTGAATTGGAATTGGATTAGCTAATTTGGCACGGTAAGTATATTGGCATAAATGTGAAATTGGCCATAATTGGGAGTAATTGGCAGGTTTAGCAAAATCATGGTTAGTGACACTTAATTTGGTATAGTCCACATACCAAAAAGCATAAATACGATTTAGAAGGGGAAATGGGCCATAAGAATGAATGTAGACAATTCACATTAAAAGAGTAATTAGGAAATAATCAAATTAGGAATAATTTTCTTATAGAATTTGACCTGAATGAGGAAATATAAATTTAGACAAATTAAAGGTTTCTTAACAACATTTCTTTTATTGACACACCAGAAAGTTCTAGGGTGACAGAGAGGATAATGTCTAGGTTTGGGTTTGGAAAATACAAGTTTCCTGCTCTCCCTGGCTATCCTTAACTGATTCGACGAACGGGATGGTTACTTTCAAAACTTGATTTGAAAATAAATTGAAACCCTTTGAACTTAGAAAACATGAATATGCCTAACCCGAGGTTAGATTGAGTTGCGATGTAAACCTGCCCGGAACCAACCGGCACATCCAGTAGTCGCAACAATACCTGTCTAATGTGAGTGTAGCGGCTTTAATTTCTTTAGTTAAAGCTAGAACAAGAAAGGTAGGGTTAAGACACTTAACCAGTTCAACATGATAACTAGACTGATGGGTGGGGTTAGGTTCAAACTGACACTTAACACAGTTAAGCTAGAATGGGAGGGTTAAGTCCATAGGAACACTTAACCAACTTAACACAGTTAAGCTAGAATGGGTGGGCTAAGTCCATAGAGACACTTAACCAAACTCAAGGTAGCAAAACGAGACTTGTAGGGGTTAAGTAAAGTTAATACACTTAGCCAAATTAACATGTTAACTAGACCAGAGGCTGGGGTTAAGTAAAATCTAATACACTTAGCCAATTTGATATGTTAGCTGGGCTAGACCGTAGGGTTAAGTAAACTTGAACACTTAACCATCAAGTTGTGGTAAAGGAATGGGGTTAAGTCTAAAACATGAAGGGATAATACTTAACCATTAATAATAACATGTTAGTTAAAACAAACGGGCAAGGTTAAGTTAAAAAGGAACACTTAACCAACACAGGGTGAATGGGGAGGGTTAAGCAATAAATACTTAACCAATATAACTTGGTTTGTGGTAGGGTTAAGTCAACATGAGTTACTAATAACACTTAACCTGTTTAACAGGGTAAATGAGGAGGGTTAAGTTAGCGTGGATTTACTATGACACTTAACCAATCCAAATTGACGGGAAAGAGAACTAAGTAAACCTTAGTTAAGAAAACAACGATTCTGGAAACTAAGTGGTAAATCTTAGTTAGTAAAACTAAGTAGTAATTCTTAGTATAACACGGGAAGGAGCGAATGTCCGTCTGAGTAAAAAGGAGGCTCCAACGAATTGGGTTACGAAGCCCGAGGCTTCGAGGGGACGTGAGGGTACTCTTGGTATCCCTCTGTGAGGCTGCAGATGATCCGCCTGGGCCCACAGAGGTTAAGGTCTGTGTAGAAGAACCAGGGGTATGCCTTGGTTGCAATACATGGAAACCTAAAGACCAGGATGGTCTGGCGTGATTCGGCGAGCAAACGGTAGCCTTGTGATAGCGACTCGTCGTCTACCATCCATCTTGAGTCAATCGAGATATGTGAAGCGGAAAGGCGGAGAACTCCAAAAGACCATATACTTGCTATCTAGTTTTGGGTGAGAATGGCCATAGGGTAGTAGGGCACCGGGGCCGGTGTATAGTTCTCATTTTACAAGGTGTGCCTTTCATTAGTTGAGGGAAGGGTCAAGTGGGACCATAGCCACTGGAATCAAAACAGACCTTAGCATCTGCATCGGCAGATATCTGAAAGCTCCCGACCGAGTTCTGTATTCCTTGATTTGCCCTGACACAGGACTCGGGTCGCACATTACAGGACATGTGCATCTAGACAAGCGATAACGATTCGCGATACATGCGTGGGGAAGTATAGGAACATATACCACTCTAGGTAGTGTGTCCTAGACTTGGGTGCATCGTTCGACAGGTAGCATAATTCCTAGTTGAACTAGGTGGCATAAATCCTGAATCCGAGAAGCGTTCAGCAGACTGCGTAAACTCTAGTTGAATCTAGAAGGCACTTGGTAGAAAACCCTAGATTTGATCTAGGTAATAAATAATGAATGTATGCCAGAAGGCAATGGAAAATACATGGATTGGGATCACGTTATCGTTACTAGTTGGGACACTAGATAGGCGGTGCAGAGATATAGAAACCAGTATAACAAGGAAATAGCGAAGCGGCGAAAGTATTAGAGCGTATCCAGTTTATCTTATCTTAGCATATCTTATGACTACCTTGTCTAATCTTGTTGACCCTATCGTCATGGTTTAATCTTGTATTCAATTAATTCATGTCGTTTTGTTTTTCCATGTTCACATGCTAGAAGTTACTGAACTTACTCAGGCTTTATGTCTGACTCTGTTTTTCTTTCGTCTTCTTTTCTTCCGTTTCCCCCCTGGTAGTAGAGGAGGGAATAGTATAGCTCAGGTTAAGTTGGACTGTCACTCTTTCCCAGCTTGAAGATTTGTCGAAGTTTTTCTTGGATTCTCTTTCCAGATGCTATGGCTGGCTCTTGCTAAAATTGGGGAATATAAATGTTGTTTAATGCTTCTTTATTTTGTAAGATAGATGATACTCTGATATTGTAAAGAAATTATTGTACAAACTATTTTATCAATAAAGCAAAGTTTTATTTTCTGCTGTTTAATTTCTGTCTATCTTGTAATTTATCTGCATCTTTTATCCTAAATGCTCCACAGAACTTAGTGCATTCCCTTTGTGAGTGACACTAACGGATGTGGGGTGTTACACGTGGTATCAGAGCTGAAGGTTACCGGATCAGATAAAAGATTTGAAAAATTATTTTCCAAACGGTTTCAAAAGAAGCATTTTTAAAAGAAAAGATTTGTTTTAAAGACATATTCCCCAAAGCCATACGCACTATCTTCTCTTCTTCTGTTTAAATTCTTGTCTCCTTCTTTCTTGAGTCTCTGGGGCTCCTGGCTTTCTGGGAGGTAACCTCATCGAAGGGTAAAGTAGTGCCCGGCTTCCATCCATAGCCGTAGTTGTTTCATCTACGGGCAGTTTTCTTTCGAAGCTTATTGGGTTTTCCGGACGATGGAGGCAGTTTTCGAGAGATTTGTCAACATGACTACACACGGAAGAGGATGAGGAATTTATGGATGTAGATTTAGCTCACGAAGGAGGAAGGAATTATAAAACCTAAGACAAGAGGAAGTATCTTTACTAGGGTATGATAGGTCATATAATTAAGGACAAGGGCAAGAACGAGGAACAAGATTTTCAGAAGGGCAAGAACCTACTTTCGCCACCAAGCGTACCTAGGAGAAAGGTAGTGAAGTCTTGTTGGAAGAGTCTAGTTTTGCTGTTCATACTATTTCCTTTGGCTTTAGCGCTTCGCATTTGTTCATATCCACTTCCATAGTTGAGTCTCTGCACCATAGTACTTGTATAGTAGAAAGATCCCACTAGAGTCTCAAATCCAATTGGTGGTCCGACCAGTTTATTTTTGGTTAGTAGGGATTTGAGAATAGCTATCGAGTTTGCTTATATCATCTCACATAGATTGTCTAAATTCGGGGGAGATATTCCTTGGGTGCTTGTCTGATATTGGTTTAGGCCTTTGGGGCTTGTACTTGAGGAATGTCGAGTTCGGTTTGGATGGTTTGCATGAGAGATGAATAGTTGTGGCAGGCACTCCAAAGAGCACGTAGTGACCTTTCGACTCTTATAGTTATGGCATGGCGGATAAGAGGGAAACCTCTAATCATCTTAGTACGTATACCTGGTACCGTGATTGAAATCTGTTTATTTTGGAAATGGAGATCCGGAACTTCACAATCGTGAAGATAAATTAGTTAAGATACAGTGGAGTAAAGCTCAAGAAGGCTAGATACTAGCATCATACCCTTTTCCTTAAGGGTGCATCCTTGATCTCTTTGTTTAGGAGCTTTACGAATAATTGTTTCTCTCTTTCCAAAGTATATCACCTAGGTCGTATCTTCGATCCTTAGGTAGAAGCCAATGGATGTAAACATGTATTTGAAACATGTTATGGTTGATGGTTGCAAGTGGTTGCTTGTGAATGCATATGCATACGTATTAGGCACTAGATCAAGTTCGGACGCTTGCATATTGCATTTACAAATATGTATTTGTTTGTAAGTTGAACTTGATATGTTATCATATGGATGTTGCATATGGATGAATGGCTGTGCACGCATGTAGTATTTACATAACTAGGGACGCTTGCATACATGATTGGACGCATGGCACTGACATGATTCGCATTAAGGAGGTCAACTGAATCAGTAGACCGCCTGATTTTGCATTAGATAAAGACATATACACACACTATGCATATAAACATGAAAGCATTAGAAATATTTTAAGGACAATGAATGCCTGCGATTGGATGGTTGAGTAGATGGGTGATTGGATGGTAGGACACATTCTTCCTAACTTGAAGATTTCGGGGACGAAATCCTTTTAAGTGTAGGAGAATGTAACACCCCGTAATTCTGTAACGCTAAGATTCACAAATCAAGGAAGAATTAAAAGTTAAAATCAAAATCAAGGGAAACGGGCTGTGCCATTGCGTTCATCTCGAAATTCTGCATGAAAACGAGTCCGAGTTTGCGTAAATCGGAGTCCGTATGAGGGAGATATGGCCTCTAGAAGATTCAGCGAAGTTCAAAATTCAAAACAGGTCAAGTTCAAAATTCAAACCGGACCCAGGTTGAGCTGGGCGTGAATTTTCCCGCCCAAGGCACCCAGGTCGACTGGGTAGTCGACCTGGGTCACCCAGGTCGACTGGGTAGTCGACCTGGGGGTCCACCCCCCCGTTTTTCCACCTTTCTGCACCTGGTTCGTTCTGATGTATTTAGTCACGTTTTCTGCCTAGGTTCGTCCGCCTAACACTATATAAACAGCCCTGGTCTTCTTCTCTATTCACAATTCTTTTCTATCCTTATGCTGCCTCTAAGAAAATATATAAATAAATAATATATATAAAATAAACCAAGACGAGGAAATGCTGTTAAAGATTTCAAGAAGGGGGTCAAGTCAAGCTAGGATTCAAGAGGAGGGTCAAACGACTTCAACGACTGTTTTTCTAAGAATCATAGCAACGCCATCTTTCTATTCTAATCTAATCTCTGTAAGTCAGTTACTTCTAGATTTGAACGTTTTTCTCTGTTCGTGACATGAAATTAAAGGAATAAAAGAATATGCCAAATCTCTCTCTCTCTATTCGAATCAGTGCCTATACTCTTAAACCTAATTAAGAACTGTTATGACTCGAGGACAAATAAGACCGTGACTATGAAACTATGGACCTTAAAACCATATGCCTATGACTATGAACATTTGCCTATGACTATGAACATTGCCTATGACTATGAACATTGCCTATGACTGTGACTATGAATATGAGGATTATTTCCTTGACTAAACCTATGCCTTTGATTAGAAAACATAAACTATTGCCTATGACATAACAAGGACATCTGTGATTAAACACCTATGATTCATGACTAGGAAAGTGTTGCTTAAGTTCTGTGATTATGAGATTGGGTCTAAACCCTATTATTTATTCTGCCTGTCCTTGGTTTTCTTTGGTTTTAGACCATGGGAATTTACCTATTAAGTTAGGTCTACCCATATTCTTGAACCTGCGTCTCTATTCTGTCTATTCTTGGTTTTAGACCTTGGGAATTTACCTATTAAGTTAGGTCTACCCATGTTCTTGAACCGACGTCGTTATTCAACCCTTTTTTATGCCAGTTAGTATGTCTATCTTTTGCATAGCATCTTTGGTTCATTCCCTATTTTCTACGAACCTAGCTTTGTTTATAATCTAGACCGAATCACGATTATACGAACGGTGGGAATGCGGTTTGGGCAAAATATGAAATTTACTAAAAACGTAGTTTAACTTGAAAATTGGAAAAAAATTGGGAACATGTATTATGGCATGTTCATAGAAATGCAAATTGGATAAATTTGACATGAATTATAATGTGTGTAATTTGAATCTAGTATTGACGTGTAAATCTAGCATTTACATGAATAGTGAACTAGAGTAATAAGTCTAGAATTAGAATGTTGAATCGGAATTGGATTAGCTAATTTGGCACGATAAGTATATTGGCATAAATGTGAAATTGGCCATAATTGGGAGTAATTGGCAGGTTTAGCAAAATCATGGTTAGTGACACTTAATTTGGTATAGTCCACATACCAAAAAGCATAAATATGATTTAGAAGGGGAAATGGGCCATAAGAATGAATGTAGACAATTCACATTAAAAGAGTAATTAGGAAATAAGTAAATTAGGAATAATTTACTTATAGAATTTGGCCTGAATGAGGAAATATAAATTTAGACAAATTAAAGGTTTCTTAACGACATCTCTTTTAATGACACACCAGAAAGTTCTAGGGTGACAGAGAGGATAGTGTCTAGGCTTGGGTTTGGAAAATACAAGTTTCCTGCTCTCCCTGGCTATCCCTAACTGATCCGACGAACGGGATGGTTACTTTCAAAACTTGATTTGAAAATAAATTGAAACCCTTTGAACTTAGAAAACATGAATATGCCTAACCCGAGGTTAGATTGAGTTGCGATGTAAACCTTCCCGGAACCAACCGACACATCCAGTAGTCGCAACAATACCTGTCTAATGTGAGTGGTAGCGGCTTTAATTTATTTATTTAAAGCTAGAAGAAGAAAGGTAGGGTTAAGACACTTAACCAGTTCAACATGATAACTAGACTGATGGGTGGGGTTAGGTTCAGACTGACACTTAACACAGTTAAGCTAGAATGGGAGGGTTAAGTCCATAGGAACACTTAACCAACTTAACACAGTTAAGCTAGAATGGGTGGGCTAAGTCCATAGAGACACTTAACCAATCTCAAGGTAGCAAAACGAGACTTGTAGGGGTTAAGTAAAGTTAATACACTTAGCCAAATTAACATGTTAACTAGACCAGAGGCCGGGGTTAAGTAAAATCTAATACACTTAGCCAATTTGATATGTTAGCTAGGTTATACCGTAGGGTTAAGTAAACTTGAACACTTAACCATCAAGTTGTGATAAAGGAATGGGGTTAAGTCTAAAACATGAAGGGATAATACTTAACCATTAATAATAACATGTTATTTAAAACAGACGGGCAAGGTTAAGTTAAAAAGGAACACTTAACCAACACAGGGTGAATGGGTAGGGTTAAGCAATAAATACTTGACAATATAACTTGGTTTGTGGTAGGGTTAAGTCAACATGAGTTACTAATAACACTTAACCAGTTTAACAGGGTAAATGAGGCGGGTTAAGTTAGCGTGGATTGACTATGACACTTAACCAATCCAAATTGACGGGAAAGAGAACTAAGTAAACCTTAGTTAAGAAAACAACGATTCTGTAAACTAAGTGGTAAATCTTAGTTAGTAAAACTAAGTAGTAATTCTTAGTATAACACGGGAAGGAGCGAATGTCCGTCTAAGTAAAAAGGAGGCTCCAACGAATTGGGTTACGAAGCCCGAGGCTTCGAGGGGACGTGAGGGTACTCTTGGTATCCCTCTGTGAGGCTGCAGATGATCCGCCTGGGCCCACAGAGGTTAAGGTTTGCATAGAAGAACCAGGGGTATGCCTTGGTTGCAATACATGGCAACCTAAAGACCAGGATGGACCGGCGTGATTCGGTGAGCAAACGGTAGCCCTGTGATAGCGACTCATCGTCTACCATCCATCTTGAGTCAATCGAGATACGTGAAGCGGAAAGGCGGAGAACTCCAAAAGACCATATACTTGCTATCTAGTTATGGGTGAGGATGGCCATAGGATAGTGGGGCACCGTGGGCCGGCGTATAGTTCTCATTTTACAAGGTGTGCCTTTCATTAGTTGAGGGAGGGGTCAAGTGGGACCATAGCCACTGGAATCAAAACAGACCTTAGCATCTGCATCGGCAGATATCTGAAAGCTCCCGACCGAGTTCTATATTCCTTGATTTGCCCTGACACAGGACTCGGGTCACACATTACAGGACATGTGCATCTAGACAAGCGATAACGATTCGCGATACATGCGTGGGGAAGTATAGGAACATATACCACTCTAGGTAGTGTGTCCTAGACTTGGGGGCATCGTTCGACATGTAGCATAATTCCTAGTTGAACTAGGTGGCATAAATCCTGAATCCGAGAAGCGTTCAGCAGACAGCGTAAACTCTAGTTGAATCTAGAAGGAACTTGGTAGAAAACCCTAGATTTGATCTATGTAATAAATAATGAATGTATGCCGGAAGGCAATGGAAAATACAGGGATTGGGATCACGTTATCGTTACTAGTTGGGACACTAGATAGGCGGTGCAGAGATATAGAAACCAGTATAACAAGGAAATAGCGAAGCGGCGAAAGTATTAGAGCATATCCAGTTTATCTTATCTTAGCATATCTTGTGACTACCTTGTCTAATCTTGTTGACCCTATCGTCATGGTGTAATCTTGTATTCAATTAATTCATGTCATTTTGTTTTTCCATGTTCACATGCTAGAAGTTACTGAACTTACTCAGGCTTTATGTCTGACTCTGTTTTTCTTTCATCTTCTTTTCTTCCGTTCCCCCCCCCCCCAGGTAGTAGAGGAGGGAATAGTATAGCTCAGGTTAAGTTGGACTGTCACTCTTTCCCAGCTTAAAGATTTGTTGAAGTTTTGCTTGGATTCTCTTTCCAGACGCTATGGCTGGCTCTTGCTAAAATTGGGGAATATAAATTTTGTTTTATGCTTCTTTATTTTGTAAGACAGATGATACTCTGATATTGTAAAGAAATTATTGTACAAACTATTTTATCAATAAAGCAAAGTTTTATTTTCCGCTGTTTAATTTCTGTCTGTCTTGTAATTTATCTGCATCTTTTACCCTAAACGCTCCAAAGAACTTAGTGCATTCCCTTTGTGAGTGACACTAACGGATGTGGGGTGTTACAGTGAGATGCAATCGTTCTGTTAGGTTGATATTTTCTTGTATTTAGGCACTATTATAATATCAGAAAAGATATCGATTTCAAAAAAATTTGGTTTATCGTAAGGTAAAAACCGTCCGTATTTATGTGTGGATTTGGTCTTACGATTACCCTTTTCTTTCGAAAAGGTTTTTGAAATTTAAAATCAAGTTGGATGATCCCCCTTAATACTGTGCGAGTTTTTTTCTCACTCTGGCTCACCAGATTGACCTGGTGTTTTCACTACAACAAAATGACCCTATTACAACGGTGGAACACCGTTGTAATATACATTTTACAACGATGGGCAAACCGTCGTGTATTAAGAAGTTGTAATAGACTAATATCTTTCACAACTTTTTTGCACTGTTGTTGCAACACCGTTGTAATATATATTTTACAACTTTTTTCCACCGTTGTAATAAACTTTATTACAACAGTTATGCACCCTTGTAATAAAATCTACTACAAAAGTTATGCACCATTGTGATTGACATTTGGGTTTTAAAAAAAATGAACGTCTTTTGCAACTATAAAAAACAATATACAAAATATAGCAATACTCCATAAGCAAATCTGATATTACAGTTATTTGTAAACTAATTTATTAAAATACTCAAATATTCAGTATTACAAACAATAAGTTTTAGACAACACCGTTGTATTACAAACAATAAGTCAAAATCTTCAACAAGTGCTACGATTTTTATAAGAACCGGAAATTTACATGATCCTTTGGCTTGTGAGACCTTCATACTCAACTTGTAGTGCTTGTGGAAGATCAAAGCGATACAATGTAACATGAGGCTCAATACCTGCAAGTATTGAAATCTCTTATTTTAATTTACAAATTTCAAAGAGACTGGATTATTTGAAAATTTCAGCTGTTAATACCATAGCTAACAAGTGCATCAATTAGATCGTTGTAGTATCGTAAACCTTTGGGATTTACAGGCACTCTTCCATCTGCAAAAAGAATATTTATTACTACTGATTTTTGATGTTAATGTTTACTATTTTTGTCCAGATAAAAATGAAACCAAGTGATTATTTTACCAGGAATAAGCCGAGACCAAGATATTGAGAATCGGTAGGCAACCAAACCTATATCATGCATCAACCTTACATCTTCCTGTCATCGTACAGAAGTCACAAATGATCAGTAAACAAAATAAAATAAGCAGACTGTGATTTATTTTCATCCATAAGCATATAATGTAATTTATGATCTAACATAACTATATGCTCATGTATGCTAAGAGACAACAAAGCTTAAATATTTGTGCGATAATTTACAAAGTAGTTTATTTTTTTAATGATTCCAGATGAAACCCACTGAGAATAGTAAATAATAATCCACATTAAATGGATTTAAAAGCAGGAATAAACCAATATCTGGTGGTTATACAACAAGTTAATCTTAATGGTTATGTACCACATTAATAAAACTTGGGTTTATGTTATGATCAAATAGGCAGTAAAGCAAATACCGTATCTACTTGGTGTGGTAACAGACGTAGTAGACTCACTTGTCTGAAATCATGCATGTTTTGGAGCAAAATTACATGTAAAATGACACAAACCTGTCATATTATGAGTAAACTAAAACTGAATAAAGAAGTGACACATTATGAGAAGTTGAAATAACTTATATCATGCCAATTTCTTATTTAGTTGTTAAGGACTGAATCTTAAATTAGTGAGGACATAGAGTAGTTCTAAAAATGAAATTCAATAATGCTTAAATAAATTATATCTTCCCAGCAATTCTATAAATATATAAATAAAGTTAGTCGATTTATCTGTGAACTAGTAGATACACTCACAGATACACTTTTTTTTTAAAATCACGTAAAAATATATGATATCTGTAACCATTTCGATGAAATAAATTTAAGACAAAATAATAAAGTTCCCGTAAAATCCTTAAACGTTCATAGACAAGTTTACATTGCTAAAAAACCGTTATAATAGAAATGAGGATTAGAGTCAGAGTACCGATCTAGCTACTATTTTTTTCTGAAAAGCTTTATTATATGTACACAAATTTAACATCCAAACAATAAAAATGTCACATAGTGAAGATGGTACACAACTAGTATGTAAAAGAACAATGCAAGAAAATCAACAATGAATTTTAAACACCAAAAGGTTCAAACTGAAGCATGTAAGCAACCAGTGTGTAAAGGACAGTTACAAAGTAATATATTTCCTGCAGGTTCAAAATCGGTACAAGTTCAAACTGAAAACATATAGGCTATAAACTATGGCTACCACACACATACTAATATGGTATTGTTATTCTAAAATATATAGGATACTAAACCTGCATATTTGGCTCTAATGAGCTACTCCTACAAATGGTAATCCATATAATACAATACTGAAACATAAGTTTACCAAATACAGTAAAATCAAAATAATAATAATAATTTTTCTTGGTATCATAATTCCTTACAAACTCTAGAAGGTAGATTTTCCTTTTTCTACAAGTTGTGGTTATGTTTGATTTTGCAGGATTTGATTTTGCTTCAGTAACTTGATTTGTAATATTAACCAGATTTTTTTACCTTGAGAACATGTACTCATATTTTAAGGAGGCTTATTTTTTATTATTTTAATATAAAAAATAATATGGTATTCTTACCAGTCACGGAGTTTGGGTGGAGGACCTGCTACATCAATGGGTCGAAGGAGGATCCGATTGCTTCATTTACCTTTTGGCTATCTCGTCCTCTACGATGGGTTACTAGCTGAAATCCGTCATCATCAGTCGTCGGCTGGGAGGAAAATCTTGCTGAATTAGGGTTGGGGTGCTGGAGGCTGAACTGGTGGTGGAAATTGGCTACGAGTAGGAGGGGAGAGGGGGTTCGGAACTGTGGAAGAGGGGGCGCTGACTGGCAGTTGGAATTTGTCAAGACATAGGTTGGCTGATGAAGGAAGATTAGGGTTTTGTTTTTGATTTAGGGAAGAATACAGAATGTCGGCGCAAAAAGGAGTAAAATACACGACGCGAGATATTTAGAGCCAAAATTTCAGGTTTCCCGCCTCTGTTTCGTCTTAGTGCATTCACATGACATCTAGCGTTTTTTTCCCTGCAAAAGATACGTCTACATGACAATCACTTTTAAATTGAACATAATAAAATTTTACCAAGATTTATAAAAAATTAAATATTATAAGTTAGAGTTGATAATGTACTATGGATTTCTTGTGAATTACTTTTTAATAAAATATGATAAGCTAATATTACTAATTTAATAAAATTTATAAAAAATTACTTTTTAATAAAATTTATAAGTTAGAGTTACTTTTTAAAATTTATAAGAAATTAAATATTATAAGTTAGAGTTGAATATGAATTATTCTTAAATGTTAATATTACTAATTATTAAATATAAGTTGTTATTAATATATAATAAGCCTCTAATACAAGAAATAGAAAAAAGAGTTACTAAAAATAAGTTTAAACAACTTTCTAATTTAACTATTAATTATCACAAATTAATTAGTATATATTTGTTATTACAACAGACAAAAAAGAAAAGTTGTGATATATATGTTTATTACAACAGTGTTTTTTTCACAGTTGTAAAAAACATTTATTACAACAGTGCGTTTTGCACAGTTGTAAAAAAGCATTTATTACAACTATGATTTTCGCACAGTTGTAAAATTAAAGTTGTAATATGATGTTTTTGTTGTAGTGTTTGTAAATGCTCGGGTTAGACCAGGGTGTACAGGTCCAGGTTATCGGATGCTGCGAAGTCGAAAGACGAGCTGGAGGTGTTCAGAAGTATTGTATCCAGTATTTATTCCGTTGTGTGTTGTATATGAGGACAAGTTATTATAACTATCCAGATGTGTTTATGTACTTTGATATTGTAAGTATTTTTAAAGCTCCCAATAAAGATTTATTTTTGTATTATAATTTGTTCCGCTGCGTTGTGAGACTCTGATTCTATTATGTGGTGTTTCTTCTTCTTTTATTCTAACATTTATTTCTTTCTTGTCTTACCCTCTAATTTCTTTTTAATAACGTTCTATTGTTTTCGGTGCTTGGAAGGTTGGCATGAGATACGGTAAATGTATTTACATCGATTTCCGAGGCCGAAAACCATTGAGTCATTACAGTGGTATCAGAGCTATTGGTTTAGTAATAACCTTGGCTCTGTGGTGTAACTTGATAGAGATTGGGTTAGTAATACCTTAGATTGAGTTGAGTGTATATATGCATATGCGAGTGTATTTGTAAATTTTATATACAAATGTTTTGTATTGTGTTGGTTGATCGGTTCAAGTGTTGAGAAGCATTGAACTGACAATGGATACGGTATTGTTTTGAAATGAGGATAAATAAAATAATTTTACCTAAATTATATTTTTGGTATGGAAAAGAAATAGTTTTATCAAATTATTGAGGTATTAGCGTGTTTGATTGATTTGAATGGAATTCAAATTGGATTGACAATTTAAATTGAGACTTAACTTGGTTAAGTGTAATTAAATTCAAAATGATATCGAAATTAAATAAAATAGGTTTGGAAATTGGAAATTTAATGAACAGATAATAATCAAATAGAAATCAATCAGATATTAATCAATTGATGTTCAAATATGTTAAACCAAAATAAAATATTTATATTGAATATAATTTAAATTAATTTGGTTGTGTATTGGCTGCCGGATTGTGAATTGTTTGTTACTGGACGATAGTTTGTTTGAATGGGAATAATCAACGATTTATTTGGGGCTAACTGAATTATAAACTAAAGAATAATTTCTGGCATAATTAAACTGGGATGGAACTTCATATGAATTGGAATTTATGATTTGACCTTGTATTTGATAACGAATTGATGCTGTGTGTTTGTTTTTGGAATTGGTGTGGTTATACCATTTGATTAGTGAAATATTACTTAAGAATTTTGAGACGACCCGAACTTCCCCGTGAAGAAAAGCCCAGATTGAATTGAGGACATGACGAATCAGAACATAGGCAGAAGAACATTTCATTGTTAATTATAACAATTCCATCAGAATACAAGAATATACAGAGTATGAATCAATATTACACATCATAAAATATCAGAGATTACAATACATTACATATCAGCGAAAAATGATACAAAACACAACTGAAGGAGATATATGGATACAAAGCTTTCCAAATATCATTCTAGCTGTAAACCAGGATCCTGTGAATATAAATCTGCAAAACCAAAACTACTAGCTGCCCGTGTCGAAAATAGAGGCACCCAGAGTTTAGGTTAAAACAATAAACTCTAGGTCAGTCATGTGACTGGTGTGAGAACTAAAACAGTTATTTAAAACTTTACTTTAAATCAGATATATCAAGGGATCACGCCGTATAACACGGAACGGGTTTCCTCCCAAGAATACCAGTGCATATAACAAAACAGCGCAATGCTTTTTGGAAAAATGAAGCTATTATAAGACCCAGGTCATATCACCTAATGCAACGCAATCCGGGGGATAGGGTTTTCCCTTATAATAGCCAAACATGCTTGGTACGTTAAAACAAATCATTTGATACTATTATAAGTGCATAGTGTATAAAAAAACTTCAAATATAAATGTATCAATCCTAGACGGCATGGGTACCATATATCATGTCGCCAATACTAGGCTCTACAATCAAAACTGCAAACGTCACGTATTGGAAGTTGGATTTCCGTCTGTGAACCAAGGCAAGGTGTAACGACCCAGAAAATCTGAACCAATTTAAAATTTTTAAATTGGCTAAAATAATGGATTTTAAATATTTAAAATAAATATTTTAAATAATGGCGATGAAAACTGAGTTGAAATCGACATTTGAAAACGAATATAATTAATTATAATTATATATAGAATTGAAAATGGCGTGGTAGTTCGATAATTCGATTTCAAACTTCAATTGAATATACCGGGTGCAAAACAATCCGGATTTTAGTGAGACCAAAAACATTAGTATCTAATTGATGATATCTTTCTAACGAATCCGACCAATCGAAATTTGATAGCGGGAATCAAAAGATATGTCCAGTTGAAAATTCTGAATAGTCGCTTTAGAATTCAGGCCCTTAAAAATGGATATTTTGCAAATGACCTCGGATTTCGACGAAACCACTTTTGTTGGATCCGCAGTGTAAAGTTATTGCTAGGTTTCAAATTTCATAATTTTTCGAATCAATATGTGAGCGTGGCAAAAGAAAACGCGTTTGACCAGTTTCCGTTGATTTTAATCGACTGGAAATTGGCCATTTTTCAAACGGCCTCAGAATTCGACGAAACTAGTTTTGTTAGGACCGTATCGTCAATATGAAGCTAGAAAATATTTTTCGGGAATTTTTCTAGTTAGTATGTGGCCCCGGTAATTTGAAATGTGCGTTTAAAATTCAGTATAATGATTTAAATGAAAATTCAAAAGGAAACTGGCTGTAACGATCAAATCAGTTTGCGATACATATCCCATTGTGTTCGGAATGGGGGTTAAACGCTATGGACGATAGGCGGTGGGCCTCGTTTCGAGGTCGTGGGTAAAAGTCAACTTTATGCAATAATTAAATAAAAAATAATAATAATATATATTTTTAATTCCCTCTCCCCTTCATCTTCCTGGCCCCCCCCCGACTTCATATAACAGAAACAAACGAAAAAAAAAAAAAAAACCCTAAACCTAATCGACCGCCTCCACCAACCTCCCACCGCCGACCGCCCATCCGCTCCGCCCAGTACATCGACGCCTACCTCCCCGTTCGAGCCCCGAAGACATCGAGCGCAACCCCCCCCCGTTCGAGCCCCGAAGACATCGAGCACAACCCCCCCCCCCCCGTTCGAGCCCCGAAGACATCGAGCGCAACCCCCGAAGCAGCGACGCCTTGCCGCCGAAGAAGACGAGTCGCCCCCCCCCCCTTCGCAGCTTCGGTGAGCATTTTCCTTTTTTTTTTATTTTTTATTTTCTGATTTATTTATATAGTTAAAACTGATTTATTTATAAAGTTAAAACTGATTTATTTATAAAGTTAAAACTGATTTATTTATAAAGTTAAAACTGATTTATTTATAAAGTATTAAAACTGATTTATTTATAAAGTATTAAAACTGATTTTGTTTAGAATTTTAAAACTGAAATTTAATTAGGTTTAAAACTGAAATTTTAATAAAGATTTAAAACTGTTTTTTTTTATATAAAGGATTTAAACAGATTTTAATTTTAAGTTAAAAGAAAAGGTAAACTTTAAAAAGATCAGATTTGTGGAGAAGTAAAAATCATATTTTTATTTAGTGAAAGTCGAAGTAAAAATCATTTTTTTTATTTAGTGAAAGTCGAAGTAAAAATCATATTTTTATATGTTGAAAGTCGAAGTAAAAATCATATTTTTTATATGTTGAAAGTCGAAGTAAAAATCATATTTTTATATGTTGAAAGTCGAAGTAAAAATCATATTTTTTATATGTTGAAAGTCGAAGTAAAAATCATATTTTTATATGTTGAAAGTCGAAGTAAAAATCATATTTTTATATGTTGAAAGTCGAAGTAAAAATCATATTTTTATATGTTGAAAGTCGAAGTAAAAATCATATTTTTATATGTTGAAAGTCGAAGTAAAAATCATATTTTTATATGTTGAAAGTCGAAGTAAAAATCATATTTTTATATGTTGAATAGCGAAGTCAAAATTCGATTTTTATATATTGAATAGCATAGTAAAAATTCTATTTTTACATAGGTAGAGAATACGGGCGAAAGCGACAAAAGGCGAAGATTTCTATAAAGGAAGAGTCGTGGTACTGGATAGCTATAGGTGAGATTTCTGATTTAAAATTTATATATATATGTGTGAAGTAAAAGTGAATTGCTATATATATATATATATATATATATATATATATATATATATATATATATATATATATATATATACGCCCCTCGTCCACAAACCATGGACGATATTTATTGGTTGAAATTGTTGTGAAAATTTGATTGATAGTGAATGATTGTTTGGGATTGTTTGTGATTGATATTGGTTGATGGTGGTTGAAAAATACCCATTGGTGGTTGTGAAATATTTGGTTGAAACCACATAGGATTAGTTTGTGGAAATGAAATAAATATATACATGCCGCCTGCGTGCGAACTAGATGCATGAACCCCATTGTCAAAAACCGCGAGGTTTTAAGGTAGAGCGAGGAGCCGTACTAGGGACGGTGCCAGTGTAACTACCCTGCCGTTATGCTGCCGAAATTTTGAATAATATTTGTGTGTTTGAATTATTTTCATATGCTTAAACTATATTTATTCATTGTATAGAAAACATTCATGTGTCGAATTGATATTCATTCGTTGTTTAGAAATTCATGTGTTGAATGGTATTCATATTTTGAAATAAATTGTTCGATAACAAAAATCACATTTTTATCTATATATAGAAACTATAGAAAACATTCATGTGTTGAATTGATATTCATTCGTTGTTTAGAAATTCATGTGTTGAATGGTATTCATATTTTGAAATAAATTGTTCGATAACAAAAATCACATTTTTATCTATATATAAAAACCATAGAAAACATTCATGTGTTGAATTGATATTCATTCGTTGTTTAGAAATTCATGTGTTGAATGGTATTCATATTTTGAAATAAATTGTTCGATAATAAAAAATCACATTTTTATCTATATATAAAAACTATTGAAAACATTCATGTGTTGAATTGATATTCATTCGTTGTTTAGAAATTCATGTGTTGAATGGGATTCATATTTTGAAATAAATTGTTTGATAATAAAAATCACCTTTTATCGACTATATGAACTATATAGAAAAATAGTGTTTTGAAATGAATTGTTTTACAATAAAAATCACATTTTTATTGTATGCATTAATCGTTGAAATGTGAAGTGTTAAAAATAGCCACTTGTTCAAACTAAACATATATGAGTTGAAATATTCATTAATTAGCTAATGAAATGATTTGCACCTATGTATGTAACATTAGAATAAATGGTGTCTTTAAACCAAACAGAAATCAAATATGAAGTTGAATAGAAAAGGATAAATGATAAGAACTGTATATATATGTATATGCATATTCATTGAACAGGTGATAGCAAAGGGGCTAGAGAAGAGGAATAAAATTTTGTGCCCGACAAATAGGTACACATTTACTGATTTGTTTGGGTGATGATTTTGAGCCTGTTGGCTAGCCGCTTGGCTTCTTCTTTTTCTTTTTGAGATTAGAAGGACCGGGAACGCTATTTGCGATTTCCCGATGCTCCCGGTGCAGGGGAGGTTATGGCGAAATTTTTCCAAAATTTAAGGTGTTAGAAAATTTTTTGAAGTGAAAACGATATTGAAATTGTTGAATGAACTATATTATATAAATATAAATAAAATTAAAACGAAACGAAGCCGTGCAGTTCGTATTTTGAAACCGTGATTTCAAACGACTAGTACGGGAAATCCGACCATTGGATTTTCCCGAAATCTCAACCGTCGGGTTCGCCTTGGAATAATCTTTCCAACGGCACCAACCTTGTAAAAATCCAACGGTTGGATTGTCTGGAATGTTTAATTCAAATCTGAAGAAAAACAGCGCCAGAAGCGATTATATTTATATATATATATATAAATATAATTATATATTTAATCGAATAACGACGCTGCAGTTCGTAATTTGAAATCGAAACTTCAAACGATTGTACCGGGAGATCCGACCGTCGGATTTTCCCGAAACTGGAACCGTTGGATTCGTTTTGAAAAGACCTTTCTAATGATGTAAATTTTGTGAAGATCCAACGGTTAGATTTTCAGATATGTGTAAATCAAATCTGAAGAAAAACAGCGCCACGGCCGCCTTATGGCCCGAAGCGTCGTTTTGAATAAAATGGCTATTTTAAAATAAATAAAAATAGCGATAAATAGTTATAAAATATCGTAAGCGATATGGAATGGAAATAAACTGAATTTGCTTGATTTTGTGATGTTTGATGGTTGAATGTGTTTGGTGTGAAAACTATATAAAGAACACAATTGGTGTTGTCGAATAATTTAACCATTGAAATAAATCGATTTGAAATTCTAAATATACGTGAATTATTTGAAAAGGCCGAGTTAATTCTCATTTCGAATAATCGACCGACGATTGAAATTCGAAGATGAAGACGATGGTCGAAGACCGGAGATCTTCACCTCGTTTGGATGGTAACCGAGGTCCTGATTGGGAGACATCCCGAAATATGGATAATGAGTGGTGATCGTTCAGACGTACGTGTTGATCGAAGGGTTTGCGAGGTATTTAGTGCCTCCGGTTTCGTTCAGACCCAGAACGGACTTGTAAATGGACTGTGTGTCTGACATAGGATTTATTCTGTGTGGCATGCTAAGATGCAGTGATCAGGGCTTCTGTTGAAAAGCAAAGTCTTGTGGTGATGATCAAAGCACCGCCTGTGTGGCATAGCTTTGTGTATAACGTGAATTCGCGAGCCTCCCACCCCGGTATGAACCTAAAACGGGAGAACGGACCTCAGGGAGGGCCTACGTTTCCTCCTAGCTAAAAGTGGCGTCAGTGGTTTTACAGGCCCTGACGAGTTTGACTTATGTGGTTGTTGATGTTGCGAGGCGCCTCGGTTAGATCGGACGATCCGGGTCCGATGGAGTCACTTGTTGGCTCGCTTACGCCCCAAAGGGCGGGGAAACATAGTGCTCAGGCATTTTTAATCCACTCCGTGTGGACCGGCCCTGACGATCCAAGGGTCGATGCGCTCTGACCCTGAGGCTCGGGCTAGGCAGTCTCGAATTCGGTAAGGACTATCTTTTGCCTTGGTTCATGACGGAAAACCAATTTCCAAATAGGACATCGTGCGGTTTTGATTGTATACATATATATGGCGACATAGTGGTATGGGGCATTAATGCCGTCTATGATTGATAGTTATGATTTGAAATTGATTTCAAAACATATAAACACTAGCAATAATATTAAATGCCTTTGTTTTATTCGTATCAAGCATATCTTGGCCGTTATAAGGTAAAAACTCTATCCTCCGGTTTGCGTTGCATTGTGTGATGGGAACTGAGTCTTATAACGGCTTCATTTTTATAAAAAGCATAGCGATGTTTAAAAGAAAGATTTGTTTTAAAGCACTGGCAATCCAATGGAGTAAACCCGTTCCACGAAAGTGGCGTGGTCCTGTGATTAGCCAATTATATATGTGTTGAGTGGATTTCTCATACCAGTCCCATGACTGACTCGTAGTTTGTTTCACTTTCAAACTCGGGTGCCCCTTTTTCTACACGGGCAGCCTTGTATTCAGGTTTAGCTGGTTCTTTTTCTGGATAGCTGGAGCTGAAGATGGATTCTATCATTTATTTCTTTTTATGCTGTTCAGCTCCTATTGTACATATTTTGTTTATTTCCGCTGTAGACATTTATGTATAGCTGAACTGTATTTGTACTAAGTAAGATCCTGTATACTGTGTAACTCTGATGATTACTTTTATCCAGTATATTTTGTTGTTCATTCTGGTGTATTTATTTAATTCTGTTCTGCTATTATCTGTTTCTGTGTTATATTCCAAAAGATAACCTTGTTTCCGTGAGAACGGGAAATCGGGTCGTCACAACGTGGTATCAGAGCTTTGGTTAAGCTTAGTTCTGGAATATAACCTTTGAACGAACTCGTCAGAAATAGAACCAGTAGTGTTCTAGGACGGGTAACTCAATACAGATAGGATCAGTAATATCCTAGTATGAGTAAAGCAGAATGAAATTACACCTTGATAGACACATTTACATTTGAAGTATGTGTTTCCATATTTTAAAATACCTTTTCTGTGACCTGACACTTGATCTGCCATTTGCAGAGGTACTAGAAAATGAGTGCCAGAAACAGAAGAAGTAATATTGACCCGGATATGGAAGCTCTATATATGAAATATAGAAATCTGGGTGGAAAACCCTTTTCGGGTGAAGAAGCAATTATGAAAACACAAGCTTGGATTCGTTCGGCTGAGAAGATCTCCGAAGCATTAAAGCTGAGGGATGACCAGAAAAGATTACTGGCCTCCTGGGCTCTCAAAGATGAAGCTTTGTTTTGGTGGGATTCAGTTATTAAAGATAATCCAGAAGGTGATATCACCTGGGATAGATTCAAAGTTATTTTCTTGGAAAGATTTACTCCTCCCGAAGCGACTGAGCGCCTATGTGATGAATTTTCTTATTTGATACAAGGTGATATGACCATTCCCGAATATCATAAGAAATTCAATGAACTTTCTCACTTTGCCCCTCATCTAATTCAAAATCCGAAGAAGAAAAATATGAGATTTATTCACGTACTTCAAAGGAAATACCAGAATAAAGTATTGGGGCATGTGAAGCTTCCTTTTTCAGAAATGATTTATATGGCTTATCAATATGAAGATCTTCATAAGAAAGGAATGTTACGCGACGAAGAAGAAGTCTGTTCTAGTGACAAAGAAGATTCGGAAACTGATATTCCTGAAGCCAGTATGATGTCTGAAGTCGGTAAGGAGCCCGAAGTAAATCGAAAAAGGGCTAGATCTGAAAAAGAACCTGGCACGACTGCCATTTGCAAGAATTGCAATCAGAAGGGGCATTTGTCCAGGAAATGTAAATCTTTAAAGAAACCAATAAAGGATGGATATAGAGCCAATCGAAAGCAAAAGAAGAAAAGGTTGGGAAAAGATGGGGAGTTTCAAGAGAATAGGCATTGTAAACAGTGCCGCGAGGCCAGTCATCTTGCAAAGGATTGCTCGCTCTTAAACAAGGTCGAAGCAGTACATGTAAATGAATTGGCAGAAACTTCTGAGCCCTCAGCTGGCCAAGAAAGACCAGATGTTTTAGAAGGCACGCTAACTATCAAAGACATCCCAGTTAAAGTACTGTTTGACACAGGCGCGTCAAGAAGCTTCATTGCCAAAGATGCAGCTAAGAAACTGGATTTGAATTTGAAAAAGCTCAAGGAACCAATGACTGTCCAGAATCCGGTTGGGGGTTCCATTGATCTCAGTTGGGTTTGTGGAGTGCCGGTTTCTTTCTCTCGTTATCGGTTTCCTACCATCGCAGTCGTCATGAATTTTAAAGAGTTTGATCTTATCTTGGGGTTAGACTGGTTGACCAAATACGAAGCTGAAGTTAAATGCGCCGACAGAGTCGTAAAGGAGAAGATTAAATCAGGTGATTATATAACCATTCCCTGTGAAGGTCAGAATGCTAATAGAAAAGACTTCTGGGCAGCTTTGAATGTTTCTCCAGCCCAAATAGAAAATATCCCTGAAATCACTGAGAATATTCCTGACCTCATTAAAGATATTCCTATCGTCAAGGATTATGCGGATGTGTTTGAGGAAGTCGTTCGCTTACCTCCGCAGAGAGAAATAGATTTCAAGATTGCTTTAGTTCCCAATGCAAGGCCGGTAGTTCATGCTATTCGAAGAATGTCCTTGAAAGAGAAGGAGGAATTAGACAATCAAACACGACAGCTCGTATGGAAAGGTCTGATCAGGCCTAGTTTCTCTGATTGGGGTGCAGCAGTGGTATTTGTCCCAAAATCTGACGGTACTCTACGGCTATGTGTGGATTATCGTGATTTAAACAAGCAGACTATAAAGAACAAATATCCATTGCCGCGGATTGATGATTTGTTGGATCGATTAAAAGGAGCACAAGTATTTTCACGAATGGACCTAGCTACAGGTTTCCATCAAGTTCGAATTGCCGAAGAGTGTGTTCCAATGACAGCGTTCAGAGGTCCCGACCTATTCTACGAGTGGTTAGTAATGCCGTTCGGCTTATGTAATGCTCCAGCTTACTTCGTCGATCTGATGAACAGAGTATTCAGAGGGGTTTTGAATAAATTTGTTCTGGTTTTTATTGACGATATTCTAATCTTCTCTAAATCAAAGGCCGAACATGAAAAACATTTGGAACAGGTTCTAGAGATTCTGAGACGGAATGTATTAAAAGCCAAATTTTCCAAATGTATATTCTGGCAAGATGAAGTGAAATTTCTGGGCCATGTCGTATCGAAAGATGGAATCGCTGTGGATCCAAGTAAAATCACGGCTATTCAAAATTGGAAACAGCCCAGTACTCCCACTGAAGTCCGCAGTTTTCTCGGATTGGCTAGCTATTATCGGAAGTTCGTTAAAGACTTTTCTAAGATATCTGGCCACTTAACGAAGCTTACAAAGAAGCATTCTAAGTTCAAATGGACTCAAGAGAGTGAGGAGGCTTTCGAAGAGCTGAAGTTGAGATTAACAACTGCTCCAGTGTTAACCATCATCGATGGCAACCAGGATTTAAAAGTATGGGCTGATGCTTCTAGAGAAGGCCTTGGCGCAGTGTTAATGCAAAGAGGCCAAGTAATTGCTTATGCTAGCCGTCAACTTAAGCCACACGAGAAAAACTATGTAACTCATGATCTTGAGTTATTAGCTATCATATTCTCTTTGAAAATCTGGAGACACTATCTTCTCGGTGAGAGATTCGAACTATTTACAGATCATCAGTCATTAAAGTATCTGTTCACTCAGAAGGACTTAAATTTGAGGCAGCAACGTTGGCTGGAGTTTCTTGCAGCATATGACTTTGAAATTATATATACTCCAGGGAAAGCCAATGTCGTGGCCGATGCGCTGAGTCGAAAGAATGTAATGATCGCCAGCTTTATTATCACGACTTCCTTGATTGACAAAATATCTATTCTTCAGAAGGAGGATAACTTTATTAAAGATATGATCAAAAGGATTCAGAAAGGCGAACCCTCGTGTTTTCAAATAGATAACGACGAGACCTTGAGATTAAAAGGAAGGATTTGTGTTCCTGACATCCCAGAGTTAAAAAGGGAAGTGTTAGACGAGTGTCACAAGTCCAAGCTGAGTATCCATCCTGGCGTGGCCAAAATGTATAACGATCTCAAAAGAACATTCTGGTTGAAGGCTATGAAGAGAGACGTTTCTATATACGTTAGCCGATGCCCAACTTGCCAGCTAGTTAAAAGCGACCAACAGAAATTGGCTGGATTATTACAACCACTGGAAGTTCCTAGTTGGAAGTGGGAGCATATTTCTATGGATTTCATTGATGGTTTGCCCAGAACCAGAAAAGGAAATGACAGTATTTGGGTGATCGTAGATCGTTTCACGAAGACCGCCCATTTTATACCTGTCAGATCAAACAGAACTGCTCAGAGTCTGGCGCAGATATACGTCAGGGAAATAGTTAGACTACATGGAGTGCCGCTCAGTATAGTAAGTGATAGAGATACAATATTCACTAGCAAATTCTGGGAAGCATTTCAAGTCGAGCTAGGGACAAAGTTAAACTTGAGCACCGCTTATCATCCTCAGACAGACGGTCAGACTGAGAGGGTAAATCGCATTTTAGAAGATCTATTGCGGGCTTGTATTCTAGATTTCGGTGGATCATGGGAAGACCATCTGCATTTGGCTGAATTCTCTTATAACAACAGCTACCAGGAGAGTCTGACAATGTCGCCATTCGAAGCATTGTATGGTAGACCGTGCCGATCTCCTGCTTGTTGGGTCGAGCCTGGAAATAGACTTGTGTTGGGTCCCGATATGATTCGAGAAGCTGCCGACAAAGTCGAATTTATTAAGAAACGATTGCTCGCCGCTCAAAGCCGACAAAAGAGCTATGCCGATAAAAGAAGAAGAGATATATCCTTCGAAGTTGGCGACTATGTATATTTGAAAGTATCGCCGATGAGAGGAGTTATCAGGTTCGGTAAAACTGGAAAGTTAGCGCCTAAATTTATTGGTCCGTTTCCTATTCTGGAACGGATTGGAACTCTCGCTTATAGGGTCAAACTACCTGACTGGTTGCCCGGAGTGCATGATGTATTTCATATATCTCAACTTCGAAAGCACGTTCATGATCCAGATTTGATCGTGGAAGAAGCAGCTCAGCAGGATATTGAAATTACTCCAGAATTAGCTGTGAGGCGAGAGCCGCTAAAGATTATCGGCAAAGAAACCAAAGAGCTGAGGAACAAGAAGGTTCACTTAGTCAAAGTGCAATGGAGTGGAGATCCGAGAGATTGTACTTGGGAAACCGAGGAGAGCATTCAGAAAGCTTATCCCAGATGCCGAGTAGATATCTCTGATTGACTCCGGTGCAAGGTATATTTACCATACTTTACCTCACCATTTAATTCTCTATTCTATTATAATTGTTTGAATGATTTTAGAAGAAAAATAGGAATTAATTTGTATGGCTTTGAAAGGTTAAAAACAAATTGGTTGTTGTGTTGTGTGATCGTAGATTTATCAAACCACTTTCGACTTTATTCCTTTTCGGGGACGAAAAGTTTTAAGTGGGGGAGATTGTAACGACCCAGAAAATCTGAACCAATTTAAAATTTTTAAATTGGCTAAAATAATGGATTTTAAATATTTAAAATAAATATTTTAAATAATGGCGATGAAAACTGAGTTGAAATCGACATTTGAAAACGAATATAATTAATTATAATTATATATAGAATTGAAAATGGCGCGGTAGTTCGATAATTCGATTTCAAACTTCAATTGAATATACCGGGTGCAAAACAATCCGGATTTTAGTGAGACCAAAAACATTAGTATCTAATTGATGATATCTTTCTAACGAATCCGACCAATCGAAATTTGATAGCGGGAATCAAAAGATATGTCCAGTTGAAAATTCTGAATAGTCGCTTTAGAGTTCAGGCCCTTAAAAATGGATATTTTGCAAATGACCTCGGATTTCGACGAAACCACTTTTGTTGGATCCGTAGTGTAAAGTTATTGCTAGGTTTCAAATTTCATAATTTTTCGAATCAATATGTGAGCGTGGCAAAAGAAAACGCGTTTGACCAGTTTCCGTTGATTTTAATCGACTGGAAATTGGCCATTTTTCAAACGGCCTCAGAATTCGACGAAACTAGTTTTGTTAGGACCGTATCGTCAATATGAAGCTAGAAAATATTTTTCGGGAATTTTTCTAGTTAGTATGTGGCCCCGGTAATTTGAAATGTGCGTTTAAAATTCAATATAATGATTTAAATGAAAATTCAAAAGGAAACTGGCTGTAACGATCAAATCAGTTTGCGATACATATCCCATTGTGTTCGGAATGGGGGTTAAACGCTATGGACGACAGGCGGTGGGCCTCGTTTCGAGGTCGTGGGTAAAAGTCAACTTTATGCAATAATTAAATAAAAAAAAATATATATTTTTAATTCCCTCTCCCCTTCATCTTCCTGGCCCCCCCCCCCCGACTTCATATAACAGAAACAAACGAAAAAAAAAAAACCCTAAACCTAATCGACCGCCTCCACCAACCTCCCACAGCCGACCGCCCATCCGCTCCGCCCAGTACATCGACGCCTGCCTCCCCGTTCGAGCCCCGAAGACATCGAGCGCAACCCCCCCCCCCCCCGTTCGAGCCCCGAAGACATCGAGCGCAACCCCCCCCCCCCCCCCCCCCGTTCGAGCCCCGAAGACATCGAGCGCAACCCCCGAAGCAGCGACGCCTTGCCGCCGAAGAAGACGAGTCGCCCCCCCCCCCTTCGCAGCTTCGGTGAGCATTTTCCTTTTTTTTTTTTTTCTGATTTATTTATAAAGTTAAAACTGATTTATTTATAAAGTTAAAACTGATTTATTTATAAAGTTAAAACTGATTTATTTATAAAGTTAAAACTGATTTATTTATAAAGTATTAAAACTGATTTATTTATAAAGTATTAAAACTGATTTTGTTTAGAATTTTAAAACTGAAATTTTAATAAAGATTTAAAACTGTTTTTTTTATATAAAGGATTTAAACAGATTTTAATTTTAAGTTAAAAGAAAAGGTAAACTTTAAAAAGATCAGATTTGTGGAGAAGTAAAAATCATATTTTTATTTAGTGAAAGTCGAAGTAAAAATCATTTTTTTTATTTAGTGAAAGTCGAAGTAAAAATCATATTTTTATATGTTGAAAGTCGAAGTAAAAATCATATTTTTTATATGTTGAAAGTCGAAGTAAAAATCATATTTTTATATGTTGAAAGTCGAAGTAAAAATCATATTTTTTATATGTTGAAAGTCGAAGTAAAAATCATATTTTTATATGTTGAAAGTCGAAGTAAAAATCATATTTTTATATGTTGAAAGTCGAAGTAAAAATCATATTTTTATATGTTGAAAGTCGAAGTAAAAATCATATTTTTATATGTTGAAAGTCGAAGTAAAAATCATATTTTTATATGTTGAATAGCGAAGTCAAAATTCGATTTTTATATATTGAATAGCATAGGAAAAATTCTATTTTTACATAGGTAGAAAATACGGGCGAAAGCGACAAAAGGCGAAGATTTCTATAAAGGAAGAGTCGTGGTACTGGATAGCTATAGGTGAGATTTCTGATTTAAAATTTATATATATATGTGTGAAGTAAAAGTGAATTGCTATATATATATATATATATATATATATATATATATATATATATACATATATATATATATATACGCCCCTCGTCCACAAACCATGGACGATATTTATTGGTTGAAATTGTTGTGAAAATTTGATTGATAGCGAATGATTGTTTGGGATTGTTTGTGATTGATATTGGTTGATGGTGGTTGAAAAATACCCATTGGTGGTTGTGAAATATTTGGTTGAAACCACATAGGATTAGTTTGTGGAAATGAAATAAATATATACATGCCGCCTGCGTGCGAACTAGATGCATGAACCCCATTGTCAAAAACCGCGAGGTTTTAAGGTAGAGCGAGGAGCCGTACTAGGGACGGTGCCGGTGTAACTACCCTGCCGTTATGCTGCCGAAATTTTGAATAATATTTGTGTGTTTGAATTATTTTCATATGCTTAAACTATATTTATTCATTGTATAGAAAACATTCATGTGTCGAATTGATATTCATTCGTTGTTTAGAAATTCATGTGTTGAATGGTATTCATATTTTGAAATAAATTGTTCGATAACAAAAATCACATTTTTATCTATATATAGAAACTATAGAAAACATTCATGTGTTGAATTGATATTCATTCGTTGTTTAGAAATTCATGTATTGAATGGTATTCATATTTTGAAATAAATTGTTCGATAACAAAAATCACATTTTTATCTATATATAAAAACCATAGAAAACATTCATGTGTTGAATTGATATTCATTCGTTGGTTAGAAATTCATGTGTTGAATGGTATTCATATTTTGAAATAAATTGTTCGATAATAAAAAATCACATTTTTATCTATATATAAAAACTATTGAAAACATTCATGTGTTGAATTGATATTCATTCGTTGTTTAGAAATTCATGTGTTGAATGGGATTCATATTTTGAAATAAATTGTTTGATAATAAAAATCACCTTTTATCGACTATATGAACTATATAGAAAAATAGTGTTTTGAAATGAATTGTTTTACAATAAAAATCACATTTTTATTGTATGCATTAATCGTTGAAATGTGAAGTGTTAAAAATAGCCACTTGTTCAAACTAAACATATATGAGTTGAAATATTCATTAATTAGCTAATGAAATGATTTGCACCTATGTATGTAACATTAGAATAAATGGTGTCTTTAAACCAAACAGAAATCAAATATGAAGTTGAATAGAAAAGGATAAATGATAAGAACTGTATATATATGTATATGCATATTCATTGAACAGGTGATAGCAAAGGGGCTAGAGAAGAGGAATAAAATTTTGTGCCTGACAAATAGGTACACATTTACCGATTTGTTTGGGTGATGATTTTGAGCCTGTTGGCTAGCCGCTTGGCTTCTTCTTTTCTTTTTGAGATTAGAAGGACCGGGAACGCTATTTGCGATTTCCCGATGCTCCCGGTGCAGGGGAGGTTATGGCGAAATTTTTCCAAAATTTAAGGTGTTAGAAAATTTTTTGAAGTGAAAACGATATTGAAATTGTTGAATGAACTATATTATATAAATATAAATAAAATTAAAATGAAACGAAGCCGTGCAGTTCGTATTTTGAAACCGTGATTTCAAACGACTAGTACGGGAAATCCGACCATTGGATTTTCCCGAAATCTCAACCGTCGGGTTCGCCTTGGAATAATCTTTCCAACGGCACCAACCTTGTAAAAATCCAACGGTTGGATTGTCTGGAATGTTTAATTCAAATCTGAAGAAAAACAGCGCCAGAAGCGATTATATTTATATATATATAAATATAATTATATATTTAATCGAATAACGACGCTGCAGTTCGTAATTTGAAATCGAAACTTCAAACGATTGTACCGGGAGATCCGACCGTCGGATTTTCCCGAAACTGGAACCGTTGGATTCGTTTTGAAAAGACCTTTCTAATGATGTAAATTTTGTGAAGATCCAATGGTTAGATTTTCAGATATGTGTAAATCAAATCTGAAGAAAAACAGCGCCACGGCCGCCTTATGGCCTGAAGCGTCGTTTTGAATAAAATGGCTATTTTAAAATAAATAAAAATAGCGATAAATAGTTATAAAATATCGTAAGCGATATGGAATGGAAATAAACTGAATTTGCCTGATTTTGTGATGTTTGATGGTTGAATGTGTTTGGTGTGAAAACTATATAAAGAACACAATTGGTGTTGTCGAATAATTTAACCATTGAAATAAATCGATTTGAAATTCTAAATATACGTGAATTATTTGAAAAGGCCGAGTTAATTCTCATTTCGAATAATCGACCGACGATTGAAATTCGAAGATGAAGACGATGGTCGAAGACCGGAGATCTTCACCTCGTTTGGATGGTAACCGAGGTCCTGATTGGGAGACATCCCGAAATATGGATAATGAGTGGTGATCGTTCAGACGTACGTGTTGATCGAAGGGTTTGCGAGGTATTTAGTGCCTCCGGTTTCGTTCAGACCCAGAACGGACTAGTAAATGGACTGTGTGTCTGACATAGGATTTATTCTGTATGGCATGCTAAGATGCAGTGATCAGGGCTTCTGTTGAAAAGCAAAGTCTTGTGGTGATGATCAAAGCACCGCCTGTGTGGCATAGCTTTGTGTATAACGTGAATTCGCGAGCCTCACACCCCGGTATGAACCTAAAATGGGAGAACGGACCTCAGGGAGGGCCTATGTTTCCTCCTAGCTAAAAGTGGCGTCAGTGGTTTTACAGGCCCTGACGAGTTTGACTTATGTGGTTGTTGCTGTTGCGAGGCGCCTCGGTTAGATCGGACGATCCGGGTCCGATGGAGTCACTTGTTGGCTCGCTTACGCCCCAAAGGGCGGGGAAACATAGTGCTCAGGCATTTTTAATCCACTCCGTATGGACCGGCCCTGACGATCCAAGGGTCGATGCGCTCTGACCCTGAGGCTCGGGCTAGGCAGTCTCGAATTCGGTAAGGACTATCTTTTGCCTTGGTTCATGACGGAAAACCAATTTCCAAATACGACATCGTGCGGTTTTGATTGTATACCTATATATGGCGACATAGTGGTATGGGGCATTAATGCCGTCTATGATTGATAGTTATGATTTGAAATTGATTTCAAAACATATAAACACTAGCAATAATATTAAATGCCTTTGTTTTATTCGTATCAAGCATATCTTGGCCGTTATAAGGTAAAAACTCTATCCTCCGGTTTGCGTTGCATTGTGTGATGGGAACTGAGTCTTATAACGGCTTCATTTTTATAAAAAGCATAGCGATGTTTAAAAGAAAGATTTGTTTTAAAGCACTGGCAATCCAATGGAGTAAACCCGTTCCACGAAAGTGGCGTGGTCCTGTGATTAGCCAATTATATATGTGTTGAGTGGATTTCTCATACCAGTCCCATGACTGACTCGTAGTTTGTTTCACTTTCAAACTCGGGTGCCCCTTTTTCTACACGGGCAGCCTTGTATTCAGGTTTAGCTGGTTCTTTTTCTGGATAGCTGGAGCTGAAGATAGATTCTATCATTTATTTCTTTTTATGCTGTTCAGCTCCTATTGTACATATTTTGTTTATTTCCGCTGTAGACATTTATGTATAGCTGAACTGTATTTGTACTAAGTAAGATCCTGTATACTGTGTAACTCTGATGATTACTTTTATCCAGTATATTTTGTTGTTCATTCTGGTGTATTTATTTAATTCTGTTCTGCTATTATCTGTTTCTGTGTTATATTCCAAAAGACAACCTTGTTTCCGTGAGAACGGGAAATCGGGTCGTCACACAAGGGATCGTCCTCACCGCTTCGAGACGCTCTAGCCTGTGTCTTAGGACCCAGACTCAGGTGGGCCCTTGGATTGTAACGACTCGTATTTTCTGGCCAATTATTTAAATTATTTTATTTATTTAAAATGTCAGTTTGAATTTAAATAATCGAATTTAATTATTTTGGAATATTTAATTAATAAATAAAAAATATAATATAATTTTTTTATTCCATAATATTTGGTAATTTGTTGAATCTGCTTATAATGTGAATTGGCAAAATATAAAGGGTTAGTATTGTCTATATTGAAAATATATTGACGATATCGTTTATTTAACGACAGTTGAGCGTATAATTTATAATTTAACAATATAACGAGCACGGTAGTTCGTAAAATGGAGTTTTGAACTTCAATTGACTGTGCAGGATTCAAAATAAGTCGGATTTTCTCGAAATAAGAAACGTCAGGACCGATTAGACAATATCTTTCTAATGGAAGAGAAAAATCTAGTTTTCATAGCGTAGATTTTATTTTATGTCCAAATCAAATTTTGAAATAGTCGTTATGGAATTCCTTTATAATTTATATCGATTTATTTTATAAATAAAGGATTTTTAATTATTTTGAATATCGATTTGGATTGTAATTCAACCCGAGAAATTTTATTTTGAAATATATGCAATTCTAGTCGTGTTTGACCAATTATAATATTTTATTATTTTTATATTGAAGTATTTTAAAATTGGTTTATTTTAATTTAAACTAGACCCTTTAAAAGAGGCTTTATCTAAACGACCTCTGTTTTCAACGAAACAAATTTTATTGAGACCGCAACAACAAATTATTGCTAGATTTCAATCTGCACGTCAATCGAGATTATTTTGTGAGTGTGGCAAAATAAAATGCAAATAAAAACGACCAATTGGACGTAAACGAGCGTTGTTCGAGCAAACGGACTCCGATTTCGATGAAATAAGATTCGTTAGGACTATATCGTCAAATTATACTATGGTGTCCATTTCCATCAAGAACGGAGCTTGTATGTAACCACAGTGACCAATAAACAACGTTCAAAATTGCGATAGACATGAAATAAATATCGTCCATCTTTGTCAGTCATCACATCAACTTAAAATAATATTTACCCACTTATATTTACCCTCCACATTAGAATATCCAGCCAAAGAACTAATTTCCGTCCTCAAATTTTGCAAATAAGTCCCTAACCACTAAATAGTTCATATCTTTGAATCCATGAAGGATTTGCAAGTCCGACCAAAGGCAATGTTGTAGATCGGGATAAGGGGAAGCTCCAAACAAAATTTGGGAGGGTTTCGTTGAGTGTGGTGGTCGGAATTGGCCAAAAACAGCGAAAAACTGACTTGGTTTTGAGGGATTTGGCGGAGTTTGGGTTGACGATTGATGAAGGGCCTGAAGCGATGTTGTAAAGGAGAGAGAGGGCTTCGATTTTTCTTTTGGTCGGAGGGTCAGATATTGAATGGGGTGATCGGAAATTGGGTATTATCGGAGTTGATCATTTTTGGGCATTTTATGGAGTCACGGTCGGATTTGGGTTGATTCCGGCGTGGTCGAGGGTTTAGGGCTAGGGGGTCTGAAGGATAATGCTGCGCAGGTGGGTTGCGAAGCCAATGGTAGTGCTCCGGCGATTTGAAGTGGACCATGGCGACGGAAATCCAAAGTTGAACGAAAATTGGGCAAAACCGATTTCAGACCGGTGGGAGCATCATCGGGGTGGAGGTCTTCGGGCGCCGGAGCTGGACGTTGAGGCGGAGTCAGCGGTGAGGCGGAGGTGGCCTTCGGCGGTCTGAATGGGCGGAGCAACGTCGGTTGGGGTGAGTTGTTCGTGCGAGTATCTGATGAAGAGGAAGAGCATCGGGTATCAGATGGTTGGAGGAAGCAAGACACGTGAAACTATGCTGACGTGGCAAGGATTTAAGGTAATAAAAGGTAATTATGAATTTAATTAAATTAATTAATTATCGTTAAAATTTTATAACCGCGATAATTTCTTCATACATTAACGAAAATCGATGAAATAGGATCCGTTGGGATCGTGGCGACGGAGGCTATGCATACGAGCTGGTCCGGTCAGAAACATGAGCAGTCGGAATTTCATATAATTTTAAACGCAGTTTAAAATTATAAGAAAATGGTGCTGAAATCATCGACTGGAATCACTGGTGAGTTAATTCTCACACCTTTCTGGACTGCTATGATGTGATAAATCCATATAAGTTAAATATCATATATATTGGTTGACTGGTTGCATTGGTTGCTTATGGTTGATTTAATAGTTGCTGATAATTATATTATCATCGTTAATTTATTTAAAATTATATTCTATCATGAAAAGTTATAATAATCTATGTTGCAGGGAAGAACAGGTAAGAGGAACCAGATTCCTCAAATTTATTTATGTTATTCATAGATCATGTTTCTCATATATATGAGTTGTTTACACCAAATTGGCACCAAACCTGTTCAAATTGAATGGTTGTTGATCGTGTTGTGATTTTTAATCAATCGACGGTATTGATTAAGTGATTGGCAGTGATGGTGTAAAATCCATCGGTTATGGCGTCGTTTTGCCGCTAGGCGAACTGACGAAGATTTTAGTTATAAATTTATTGTTATAACTAAAATGAAATTTGGAGTTGTTTATACAAGTTAATTGAAATAGAAATTTATAAATATATCTATATTTATAATCATGGTTTATCAAAGAATTTGTTTAAAAGTTTTATATAATGAAGTATAATGTCATTAATGATCAGAAAAGTAGAAACTAATATATTGATTAGTAAAACTGAATAAGGGTTTATAAAACAATTAAATGATATTTTAAATTAATTAAGTTATTAATTAATTTAAAAAGGGGAAACGGTGAATGAATATCAATTAATAATTAAATGATGTTGACGGTCGACAAAGGAGACTGTTTTAGCTTAAGCTAACAATTGGGTTGATTTGATTTTAATTAATCAAAACGATAATTTTTGAATATTCGATAAGCTTAACGAGGGTTGTTTAAAAATTAGTTAATCTTTGATTAACTAAGATTATCAAGTTAATTATCGCAAATGAGGCCAATTATGAGTAATTATTTGTTTCTAACTAATGTAAAGATTAATTATTTTATTACTAGTTAATAATGGGATCAACTATTTTAATGCAGCTAATGATGTAGTTAATTGTTATTTTGATTAATTAAAGCGATTACCTTTAATTAGAACTCAACTAAAAAGTAACCCAATAGCGATAAGATTGAGTATGGTTTAGCAAGACTTTATTTAATTAAGTAATTTGGTATGGTTATGATTATGACTCAAAAGGGGTTGGTAAATATTTACTTAATAAATTAAGTAAAGAGATTCTAAGGGAATTACCAATGGAAGAAGTGGGTTAAAATACCATGTCGGAATCGAATGGTAAATAAGATTTTGTCGAGCAGTTTACTTAATCAAGAAAAGTGAATTGACATGTAAAGTGGGTTTTCGAATAAAAGAAAATGGTTTATAAAACCAGGATAAGTGGAAATGGAAATGGGATATTAGGGTTTTGAGTTGTAAACTTTTATTGTCTGGATGTAAGAACGGGGTCGATCAAGGTCTGAGAGGTAATTAAAATACCCCAACTTGGACGACTTCACTATTATCAAAAGATGATATTGGTTTGCGATAGTAGAGGATGTTGGGAATAATATATTGAGAAAACATTGCAATATAAATTCGTAATGGTTTAGATATATATTAAAACCAATGGGTTCAAATTAAATAGTATATTATGTGGGTCGGACCCGAAATATGATTTGTCTTATGTAATGTAATTAAAAGTATGATGCTATTATGAAGTAATGAAATGGTATGTTTTGGCAAGCACATCTATTCAAAGAAATAAGTAGTTCTTTATGGGCGACATGAAATAAAGAGTTATAATGGTTTGAAATGGAATTATCTTGGGAATAAAATTTTAATTTCCATTAGCACAATTATTTTATAGTAAATAAATTTGTTTAAGATTATATTATAGGAAATATGTCACTTGACGATATTATAAACATATAAGATTTTCCATTGAAATTATACCTTTTGGTTAAGTATAAATACAATGATATTCCCAATGATTAGAAAAGAGTTATGAAGCGATAGCGATATTTAAAGATAAGAGAATACAAAAAGGGTTTAAGGATAGAAATCGTGTTTTCCCAAGCTAAGGAGAAATAAAGTTGTTTTATGAAATATGAAGAATATTTGTGAAAAAAGGAGATAAAAGTAAATACGATATTCAAAAGTGAGTGTTGATTCATGTTTTCAAAGAAATGAACCAGGAAAGTTGTATTGAGATAAAACTTATGAAATCGATTATAAGAATCGATGGAATAATTTAACGAAGTATTTTTATATAAATGACCTGAGCTGCGAATGTACTTGACAACATTGTTAAGATTTGATAGTTAAACAACCGGCTATCAAATGGGATATTCTACTTACCTTTGACGAGTTGTTTCGAAGAGACCGGGATGGGAACTAGACCCAGAACCACTTCGAATCAACTGTGCGGTTGCGACTAATGTACAAGCGATAAAGATGGAGCATCGAAGACCATAGATCTTCATAAATGGAAGAACCGCTTACGATCTCTGAGTCGACACAGAGATATACTGGGGTTTGGTCATGGTTGAAATATGTGGATTGCAAGAACTTCTCGCTACTGATCCTTGGGGTGATTCCTATATTGGATGCAGTAGGAGAGTACCTTCGGTTCATCCTGTTCCTGGATGACATCAATTAGTGATTTTGATGGATCTGACAATGTGGCATTCGAAGTGAATCTGATGTGATGATAAAGCGTAGCCTCAAACCTCATCAACCGGGAAATAAAAAAATTGGGCAGGCAGCATGGCTATGTGAGTCACTCCCATTAGGGTGTATAATCGCCTATCTAGAGAAATTCCTTTTGCTTCTTTGATCTATCGATTCTGTCCCTTTTCGGGAAACGGTGGTTTGAGCCCAACCGTTGGTTATATACATTCGATACACTCAAGCGAAATGAGTGGTCGGTCATGTGTGGGTCAGGTTGCAAGACGTTCTTGTTGAACCCAGTGTATTCGCCTCTAGAGATACATTATCGGCAGGTGGTTCCATACCTTATCATAGTCGGAATCCAATTTCCAAAAAGCGCCCGCGATTTTTGGATTTATACTATATATATAAAGCGTGAGATTTAAGCGTTCTGTTAGATTGTTATTTATGTGTGGTTTGATAGACACTATTATAATACCAGAAAAGATATTGATTTCAAAAATGTTTGGGTTATAGTAAGGTAAAAACCGTCCGTGTTTATGTGTGGACTGGTCTTACTGTTATCCTGTTATTTCTAAAGGATTTCCAACGTTAAACAAGTTGTCCTTGATGTGAATTTATCAATGAAAGTATTCCAGACTGACCCGGTGAATTTTGATTTGCTTCAAATGTGCTCGGGTCAGACCGAGTATATTTCCAGGTTAGGTTTAGCTTGGAGTTTCAGGAGCTGGAAGCAGGAGGCTTCACCGTTAGTTATTCAAAGTGTATTTCCGCTGTGTTTGATATATAATGTACTCTGATGATTGTATGTGTATATACAGTTTCTTTTTGTAAAGAGATTTGATATATTATATTTATTCGTTCTGCTGTGAGATTCTGATGTGTTGTTCTTCTTCTTTCTTCTATTCTAACATTTCTTTCTTTCTTTCCTCACCCTCTAACTTCTTTCTATTAACAACCGGGGTTCGATACTTGGATGTTTAGCGAGTGATACGGGGTTATATATGATTGTCAAAAATTCGAGCGTCGATTTTTTCCCGGGCCGTTACATGGATCGTCAGGGTCGGTCCACCGATATGGATTAAGATGCCTGAACACTGCGTTTCCCCGCCTTATGGGGGCATTAATGAGCCAAATGACTCCATCGGACCCGGAACGTACGATCTAAACGAGGCGCCTCGCTATCCATCATCCACATAAGTAAAATGTACGAGCGTGTAAAACCCAAAACACCACTCCTAGTTAAAAGGAAATGCATTCTCTCCCTGAGGTCTTTCTCCCATTACTGGTTCACACCGGGGTGGTTCACGAATTAACGCTACACAAAGCTACGCCACAAAGTCCGTGCTTTGATCATCAACCCCAAGACTCTGATTTTCAACAGAAGCCTCGATCATTTGCATCTTAGCATCCCATACAGGCAGTTCATGCCATGCGACTGATATCTATCGAAATATAACCTCTGAGCTCGTACGTCTCAGAGAAGAGCGTTAAGTAAGAGAATAAATTCCCCGCCGTTAAATAGATATATATTTAATAGAAATCAATCGACACAGAATAAAATCCAATGTCAGACACACATCCATTTACAAGTCCACTCTGGGTCTGAACAAAATTGGAGGAACCTTATTCCTCGCATATCCATCGATCTCCAAGTACGTTTGGACGATCACCAACTGATTCCCTCCTCTTGGATGTACAGCCCAGTCAAGATCATCAGTAATTACCCAAACGATGTGAAGACCTCCGGTCTTCAAACACCATCTTCACCTTCGACTTATCGTCGAATCAGTTATTCAGAATGGGTATAATCTCGGTCTTCCCGAATAACTCGCGTGTATAATAAACAAGTGTTATAAATCACAACATATGCCTCATTCCGATCCATAATATTCCTTTATTCAAATATTCTTTTACTTTGGGAAAGGTTCCCATTAATTTTATCAAAGATAAATTCTTTAAATTTATTCTTTCCTTTGAATATAAATTCAAACCATATTATGGTTTATCCAAACTAGTCGGGATTAACGAACCTTACCGAAGTAATCATTTGTTTTAATTTCCCAATCCCAACCTATTCATCCCATGAAGTAAAACTGGTAATACTTCATATGTAACACCACGGTGTTATTGGTAAATCCAATTACCATTTCACATTCAAATCTAATTAAAGATTTAACTATCGTCCGGAGTAAAACTGGTGGTACTCCATTCTCGATCATTACTTGAATTTGATAATTTTAGTTATCAAATTCACCTTTCAATCTATTTAAAGATTCATTAAAACTCTAATTCAGTTTTAATTTCCAAAAATCATTACTTAATGATTATTCAAATCCAGAAAATAAATCCTGTCTTTAACCGGGTTAAAGAACCAATGTCATTTAAAACACGGTTCACGATAAACCCAACATCACATTCCACTAACAATGGAATTTTCAAGGAAAAAAACTCAATATATATAATCGATATAAACATCCATATCTAACTAATAATATAAATGGAATAACGACAAAGCCTTTTAAATTCCATATATATAAGCAGTCTTCCTCCACAGAAATTCACTTCGATTATTACCAAATCGAATTCCATTCCATCCCAATTTATTTTATTAAATTGGAAAAACTTTACTTTGGAAAATCTCGTTTAAATCTTATCAAGAAGATTTATAAATTCCAAATCCCATTTCACTGTAAATCGGGTTAAAGAACAAATGTCATTAAAATACAGTTCACAACAAACCCAATTCACATTCCACTAATTATTGAGTTAAAGAACAAATATTATTTAAAACACTGTTCACGAAAAACCCAAAAATCAATTCCAATTCAATTCCAATTAAATATCATTTAATTGGTATACTTCATTAAATCTAAATAAAAAGATTTAATCTTTTTCTCAACTGGGTTTAAGAACAATGTTAATGAAGACACCATTCAAGACAAACACAAATCCCATTTGATATTAAATACAAGGCTCTGAATTGAAAACATATCTACTTATATTCAACATCAAATTCTACGACCAACAAATATCGTTTCAGAAACAACGATATAAATATATCTTTCAAATTTGCATACCAACATCTGTATAATCACGAAATCCAATATCGAAATATTCCAAAGACAATTTCGATTCAAACCCTTTTCCACTTTATATATTGGAAATCCTGGTTATTTTCAAATCCATTTCAAATCCAATTTATTTATTTTAAAAATAAATGGATTATAACTCTAGTTCCAAACTAGTTCATTTCGATAAAAATCTATTTTTATCTTTTCAAATATGGGATTTTTCATCCCAACTCTTACAAAATCAATTCTAATGGTTTTACACTAATTATTGATATTTTTAATAATTTTATCAAGGCTCGTATAGTCGGTTTCCATCAACGGCCATCGATCTGCAAACCGACCGTTTACAAATTTGATTTGGACATAATTCCAAATCCAACCATTAGATTTCTAATTTCTTCTATTCGTTAGAAACCTCTTTTTGATACGAACCCAACGGTTCAGGTTTTAGGAGAATCTGACCATCGGATCTCCCGTAATGTCCATTCGAAGTCAATGGTCGAAATTCGCGAACTGCTGCAGCGCGACGCGTTCTATTCAGGCCATTATATTATATATAATATATATAATATATATTTCATCGATTTCCATTTAAAACGTATTTTATAAATCGTTTTAAATTCATTTTCGAAACGATTTCAACTTCCATCTCAAATTCAAATCAAAATTGAATTTTCCCATATAAATTCGTTTTAAATTCATTTCAAATCGAATTCAATTCAATTTCAATCCGTTTTAAATTCAATTCAAAACGATTTCAATTCTATTTCAATTTAATTCAAATTTCAATTCTATTCGAATTTCAATTCGAATTTCAAAATCAATTTCAATTTAATTCGAATTTCAATTCTATTTCAGTTTTAATTTCAATTCGAATTTCAAATTCAATTTCAATTTAATTCGAATTTCAATTCTATTTCAATTTCAATTTCAATTCGAATTTCAAATTCAATTTCAATTCAAATTTCAAATTCAATTTCAATTTAACTCAAATTTCAATTCTATTTCAATTTCAATTTGAATTTCAAATTCAATTTCAATTTAATTCGAATTTCAATTCTATTTCAACATCATATTCAATTTCAAATCAAAATTGAATATTCCATATCATCGATATATAAATGATAATATTTCCAAAACATTATATTTTGAAATCAATTCCTTTTCGATATTCATTATAAAAATGAATAAAATCGATATAAATATCATTCACGTCAAAATGGCGTCAATCTAATCAACATGGCTTTATATATTTAAATATAATCGTGTCCATCCCAAATTGGACATCAAAATTAGATTTTGATTCTTTTACTGAATATTATTCGAAAATATTCGTTATTTTAAAATATTCATTCTTTCTGAACTGGAATCAGACACATTCAATTACCATATAATTTGATTATATGGATTTCACACAACAAATGTGTATAACAACAATGAAAACAACAATCCAAAGTGCATTCTACATTGTGTAAGCATTAAATATAAATATCTAATGCTTATACAGTCTGTCAATCAATCGATCGACATACCATTAAACAATTGGGACTAGTGTAACACCCCACCTCCGCCAATGCCACTCTTGCAAGCGCACTAGCTTTGGAGGGGCGTTAAATGAGGTAAACATGCATGCAGATATCACAAGACAGAACATATAAGTAAAACAGAGTAAGTAAAGCAGCGGATAAAACTAGTATTTCAAAACCATAGTCAAGTTACATCAAAGTACTGAGTCATTATTTTCCACAAAACAAATTCTAGAAAAACATAAACTGAAAACCGGAAATAACATAAAGTAAACTATCCCCAATGTAGAATAAGGCCATAGCATGCTTAAGTCCAAACCGTACATGAGCTATCCAGAAAAGCAGCTAAAGATCCAAGCTAGGTACTAGTGTTCCCACCCTGTAAACCTGTGGGGGGGCGGGGGGGGGGGGGGGGGGAACGGAAGAAAAGAGGCGAAAGAAAACGGGTCAGTCAAAAAGACTGGTAAGTCCTATCTACTATTAGTATAAAAACTAATAAAGTTAACTGGACATGTAAAGCAGAGATGAAACATAGGGTGATAACTGGCATGGTGAAAAGATAGATCAAGTGTGGCATCGCATACACAAGGTTAGGTTGCACCAAGTGTGTACTAGTAATCTATGTCAAGTATCAACAAGAAATGATCCCTTGGCCCAAAGCTGGCCCAATACCATGAGGTGACCTAAATCAAGGTCCAACTACTCGGTCTAGTCGATCGGCTCCCTATAAGCCTAACTCGTTGTGTATCGGTGTCATACGGCTTAATCGTGGAATGTAGTTAACTGTGCAAGGTCCACCCCAGGGTGTATCCAGCCCTAAGGTGTAAACCACAGACACAATTCAGGCACGCACAGTCTAAACCTACTGGTGCCCGTGTTCAACTCCGGACTTAATGTGCACGACCATGGTCCGCCTGAACAACCGGTGCACCCTTCAACCGTCTCTTTTGGTCTCTTACAATCAGTCCAGTAATCATGCCCCACCCTAGCCTAGTCCAGGGTACCCATGATACTTCCAAGTTGGTTACTGCTGAAAAGGACCACGTAACTAGGATTTCAAGCGGGTTAAGTGTGGTTAACCCTATCCTAACCATGTATTGAGTTGGTCAAGTGTATTCAAGCAGTTCATGACTTAACCCTATCAATACATCGGGTTTAATTGGTTAAGTATTCAAGTAATCCATGTCTTAACCCTACCAATCCATCGTGTTTAATTGGTTAAGTATATTCAAGTAGTCCATGACTTAACCCTACCAATCCATCGTGTTTAATTGGTTAAGTATTCAAGTAGTCCATGACTTAACCCTACCATGTGGCATTAATTAACTTATTGCACCCCAACCTCTCACATTAGACTTTGTTGTGGTTACTAGTTAAGCCGGGCGGGTCCGGGTAGCTTTACACCACAACCTAGTCTAACCTCGGGTTTTAAGTACGATATGACCAACTACTCACATTAGGTCCTATTGTTTGTAGCCACTAATTAAGCCGGTCGGTTCCGGGTAGATTTATGCTACAAACTCAACCCAACCTCGAGTTGGCCACTTTCATGTTTTCTACATGTCATGTCCACGTTCGTGTTTTCAAGCATAAACACATGTCAAACTTTCATTTCATATTTTCAAGTCATGTTTTCATGTTATTTAAGTTTGCCCAACTACCCATAACGTATTCCCATCGCACGTAAATTCGCATCAATGCAAATAGATCAAAGAGGGAACATAACAATATGACAAGGTGGGCATAAGGTGGCAAAGTCTATCACAAGTCAAACATGGTGATATTTGAGGCCAAAAGGGGTTCAACATACTAGCATATGGCCTCAATATGTATGATAGCATAAAAGGTGACTTGGCCTCAAACATATCAAATAGCATAAGGGTGATTTGGCCACTAGCATACATAATAGCATAAGGGTGATTTGGCCACAAGCATGCATAATAGCATAAGAGTGATTTGGCCACAAGCATGCATAATATCATTAGGGTGATTTGGCCACAAGCATATTAAGGAACGTGAGGGGTTAAGGTTTGGCCACAAGTTAAACATGGTGGCATATGAAGCAAATGTGTTCATAAACTTGCATATTACATTATAAGCCTCAAAACAAGCATGATATCAACTTTAGCATAATAGGTGAAACATGGCCATAAATGACATAGGATGATAGCTAGTGATTCGCATATAACATCATATGCAAGATAACATAAGGGTTATGAGAGTTTCTATGTTGCTTTATGCAACATTTCAAATCAAAGTTCATAGCTTTCCATGCACAAAGCCAAGGTGATAGCTTTACAAACATGCATAGAATAAATCTATGCATAACATGATAGAATCAAAGCTCATAGCTTTCTATGCACAAAGTCAAGGTGATAGCTTTACAAACATGCATATAATAAATCTATGCATAACATGATAGAATCAAAGCTCAAATCATACTTAGGCCCAAACTCAAACTTGCAACATGTCATATTTAACTTCATAGTTAGAATCTAAGAGTAGAATAGGGCTTACAATGCTATGAAGACCTATGAAATAAAATAAGATTGAGACGAAGCCACTAGCAACTCTAAAAACCCCCAATCGAATATAAGCTCCAAGTTGTTTTGAGAAACAATAAGCTCCTTTGATTTGTATGAAGAAAGATCCTTGTTTTGATGAAGAAAGGTGGCTCTTTTACTAGCTTAGGACACTCAAACTTTCATGAAGAGGATGGAGGCCATGATATGAAGATGGAGGCCATGATCAAGAACCATTTTGACATAGTTTAGTTGTAGGAATGATTAATGAGGGTTTAGGCTATGTCTTAGGGTCTTTTTAAAGAAGATTAGGTTAGTTTAGGCCATAGGATTAACCCTAGTTCAGATCTGAGCCATTAAAATCCGTCACAAGCCTCCAAACATGTCTTGAGGAACAAGTCAGGTGCACCCAGGCCAAACTGGCCGACCACCCAAGTCGACAGGGGTGTCGACTGGGCAGTCGACACCACCTGGGGTGTGTCGACTCCCAAGTCGACTTGGGGGTGGCGGGAATTTTTCCCGCCTCTTCAGCTTGGCTGAATTTGAATTCTGAATTCAAATTTGAACTTGTTTTTGAACTTGAAATTTTCTGAAAACTTTGATGGGCCATAACTTGGTCATACGGACTCCGATTTTCAAAAACTCGGACTCTATTTCGCGTATTTTTACGAGACGAACGCAATGGCACAGCCCGTTTCCTTTGATTCGGATTTTATCATTTAATTCTGCCTTGGTTTATGTTATAACATGTTATTTAAAAATACAGGTTGTTACATTCTCCCCTCCTTAAAGGATTTTGTCCCCGAAATCTTCAAGTTAGGAAGAATATATCCTACCATCCATCATCCATCTACTCAAAACATCATCCACAAGTAAACATTGTCCTTAAAGGATTCTAAATGCTATATGATCATATGCAAAGGTGTGTGTATATGTACTTATCTAATGCGAAAATCAGGTGGTTACTGATTCTGTAAACCTCCTTAATGCAAAGTGTGTTAGTGAAATGAGTCCATATGTATGCAAATTCCTAACATAATTCATAATCTCTATATGAGTGCACATAACATTCATCCATATGCAGCATCCACGTGATAGCATAACGAGTTTCATCCATGAATAAGTATAAGCACTCATGCATATGCAATATGAAAGTGTGTGAGCCGATCTTAGTGCCTAATGTGTATCATGCATCCACGAGTATCCACTTGCAAACACTTGCAACCACTTGCAAACATCAAGCATAACATGTTTCATCCAAAGGGTTTCTACCTAAGGTTCTCATGACAAGGTTAACGAGATAACAAGATAAACATGGATAGTGAAAGAAAGATATGTTGGCTAGGAAAAGAGATCGAGAATGTACCCTCGAAAAGAAAAGGATAAAGCCTACGCATCTTCCCCTCAGTTTCCCAAGTTGCTTCTTCTTCGGTTTCATTCCACTGAACCTTTACTAACTTGACTTCTTGATTCCTCAGTTTCTTGATCTCCGTTCCCAAGATACGAATCGGAGCTCGCCTCAAGGTCGCCTCTTTCTATACCTCCATGTCTTCAAGAATACTTGGTTCAACCACTTCGGGTCACTCATGTAGGCACTTCCGGAGATGCGAGACATGAAAAACATTGTGCACTCTGGCCAGCTTCTCGGGCAATTATGAGCCATCTTCCCCACTCTTTCTATAATAGGGAAGAGTCCTTGGTGCCAGCTTCCCAACTGCTCCAAAACGAACCATATTTCGCAAAGGAGAAACCTTCACGAAAACCATGTCTCCCACTTCGAATTCCAGATTTGTCCTTCACTTGTTAGCATAGGATTTATGTCTGTCTTGGGCCGTTTTCATCCGCCTTCGAATCAATTCAACCCTCTCGGATGTGTCCCTTATCATGTCGGGCCCAATTATAAGCTTATCCGTCGTCTCCCGCCAACATGTTGGTGGCTTGCACGGCCTCCCATACAAAGCTTCGAATGGTGTCATTCCTATGCTTGCTTGGTAGCTGTTATTATAAGCAAACTCTACAAGAGGAAGGTGGTCTTCCCAAGTACCACCAAAGTCAAGAACACAAAGTCTCAAAAGATCTTCTAGCACTCTATTCACCCTCTCGGTTTGGCCATCCGTCTGGGGGTGATAGGCTGTACTTAGATTCAATCGCGTACCCATCGCTTCTTGCAAACTATTCTAGAACTGGATGGTGAAGATTGGGTCACGACCGCTAACTATGCTGGAAGGAACTCCATTCAATCGCACTATCTCTCGAAGATAAACAGATGCTAAACCTGATACAGTCCTCTTGTTCTTTACTGGAATGAAATGGGTGCTCTTCGTAAGTCTATCAACTATGACCCATATCCCATAAAGCCCAAATAGTTTGGTCAACTTAATGGACATCCCCACCCCAACTATATAGGCGAGTCATACTCCTTATGGGGTTTGCAATAGAACTAAGATTGAGAATAGGACCGAGAGGATATACTTAAAAGATAACATGCGAGTAAGCTCTACAGAATAATAGGGATCAAGGATATACTCTTAGAAAGAGATATAATGCGCGTACTTAGTCTTCAATCTACTAAGCCGCATTTTCTTGAGCTTAATCCCATCGTGCCTTGACCGTCTTTTAACTTCACAATTTCGTAGCTCTTAATTCTTATTTCCAAAATATGAGTTAGAACTCATTTCACCGTTGCCTCTCGTTCCACTTCCTAAAATACTTGGCTTAAACATAACTGCATGCTCATGGTTTCATGCAAGCTTTCCAAAATTCGTTAGTGAATCCTGGATCTCGTTTACATACCATATGGTATTCCACGCAGAAAAACTATCTCTTGAAAACAAATGTCAATCCATGTTGCCAAATGTACTTACTAGGGTGATTTCTATAACCCATGCTTAAGCGAAATGGACCATCCGCCTTAGTGGCGAACACTACTCGATTGGATTACAAATTTCCAATAAAAGTGCCAAGGGATTCTAGATAACTAATCATGACGGAACCCTAAAGGTCACATGAGATTTCGAGGGTATCACCGAGGCGAGTCATGAGCCTCGCAACCCTATGTTCAAAGTCAAGAATGGCTCCATAACTGGACAACCAACCCATGCCCAACATCAACCTGTGTCCCATAAACCCGAGAACATAAGCATTACACATGAATTCTATGCTCAAGATAGAGATTCTCAAATCCACACAAATCGCAGATAGATGGGCGAAACCCTCAATTGGATTTGAAACTTCTAACGGGATCCTCAACTAGACTAGTACTTAGGTGCAAACTTTCAACAAGATCAGAAATAAAACTATGCGATGTGCCAGAATCAAACAAGGTGCGAACAGGATAATCAGAAATGTAAACAAGGTTTTCTATAGAAATACTACCTCGATCAAGAACTGGAGCGATGTTGAGAGTATGCACTAGCCCTCCTGAAGGTCCTGCTCGCTGAGTTTGCCTTTTCCCTTGTCCCCACCTTTTCGGGAAATCCTTGCTATAGTGTCCAGACTCTCCACAATGAAAGCATTCTCCCAACTTCCTTTTCTTCTTCCTATAGTCTTTGGCTATGTGCCCAGTGATCCCACAGAAGTTGCACTTCCTCCTTTCCCTTGACTTGTTGTCCTTGCTGTTGTTGCTCTTGCCTCCTTTTCCGGAATCTACCTTCTCGCCTTGAGACTCATTTGCCTTGTCCTCCTTCTTGCCACTCTTATCTTCCTCTTGAAACAGGGCCATATTCACCAAACTCTCGAAAGTCGCCCCCATGGGTATATGAGACATGGCCAAACCACGCATTGGCTCATTCAATCCTAGAGCAAAGCGTAGGGCCTTTTTCTGAGCTGTGTTAACCAAGTCTAGACCGAATCGAGCAAGTTGATTAAACGTATCCACGTATTCCCTAACTGTCATGTCCCCTTGCTTTAGAGATAGGAACCTCTCCATCTAAAGGTTCTCTTCTGTCGATGACAGAAACCTCAATCTGAACCTTCTCCTAAAGTCATCCCAAGTCTGAATTGGTCTAGTAGTGGTGGTGACTACCCACCAATATGCAGCTTCCTCTTTTAATAACCATACCGCTAACAGAACTTTCCTACGGTTTTCTATATCAAAGATAGCAAAGAGGTCTTCAGTTTCCTTTAACCAGTTTCTTGCCTCAACAAAAGTCTCCGTCCCAATAAAATTCTTGTCACCTATCGCCTTAAAGTCCTTGCAAATCTTCGCGAAATCCGCTTGTGGATGCGGAGGAGGAGGAGGAACCTCAGCTACGGGAGAGGGAGGAATGTTAGCCACGAGGGGAGGAGGAGGAATGTTTGCGGGGCCAGCTTCATTCGCCCTTGCTTCCATGTACCTTCTAAACCAAATAGGTACTGGCACGCCCTCCAGAATGGAAAAATTATCGGCCATACTGAAATGAAGAAAAAGATAGATTGAGAACGAGGAAACAAAGGATAGTGCTAATGGCTTTTTGGGGAATAGCCTTTTAAAATAAACTAGATTTTTCTTGGAAAATACTTAATTGGTTTTGAAAATAATTTTTTGAAAAGGTAAGTTTTAAAAACACTTTTGCTCAAATCTTGTAAACCTGGCTCTGATACCAAATGTAACACCCCACCTCCGCCAATGCCACTCTTGCAAGCGCACTAGCTTTGGAGGGGCGTTAAACGAGGTAAACATGCATGCAAATATCACAAGACAGAACATATAAGTAAAACAGAGTAAGTAAAGCAGCGGATAAAACTAGTATTTCAAAACCATAGTCAAGTTACATCAAAGTACTGAGTCATTATTTTCCACAAAACAAAGTCTAGAAAAACATAAACTGAAAACTGGAAATAACATAAAGTAAACTATCCCCAAAGTAGAATAAGGCCATAGCATGCTCAAGTCCAAACCGTACATGAGCTATCCAGAAAAGCAGCTAAAGATCCAACCTAGGTACTAGTGTTCCCACCCTATAAACCTGGGGGGGGGGGGGAACGGAAGAAAAGAGGCGAAAGAAAACGGGTCAGTCAAAAAGACTGGTAAGTCCTATCTACTATTAGTATAAAAACTAATAAAGTTAACTGGACATGTAAAGCAGAGATGAAACATAGGGTGATAACTGGCATGGTGAAAAGATAGATCAAGTGTGGCATCGCATACACAAGGTTAGGTTGCACCAAGTGTGTACTAGTAATCTATGTCAAGTATCAACAAGAAATGATCCCTTGGCCCAAAGCTGGCCCAATATCATGAGGTGACCTAAATCAAGGTCCAACTACTCGGTCTAGTCGATCGGCTCCCTATAAGCCTAACTCGTTGTGTATCGGTGTCATACGGCTTAATCGTGGAATGTAGTTAACTGTGCAAGGTCCACCCCAGGGTGTATCCAGCCCTAAGGTGTAAACCACAGACACAATTCAGACACGCACAGTCTAAACCTACTGGTGCCCATGTTCAACTCCGGACTTAATGTGCATGACCATGGTCCGCCTGAACAACCGGTGCACCCTTCAGCCGTCTCTTTTGGTCTCTTACAATCAGTCCAGTAATCGTGCCCCACCCTAGCCTAGTCCAGGGTACCCATGATACTTCCAAGTTGGTTACTGCTGAAAAGGACCACGTAATTAGGATTTCAAGCGGGTTAAGTGTGGTTAACCCTATCCTAACCATGTATTGAGTTGGTCAAGTGTATTCAAGCAGTTCATGACTTAACCCTATCAATACATCGGGTTTAATTGGTTAAGTATTCAAGTAATCCATGTCTTAACCCTACCAATCCATCGTGTTTAATTGGTTAAGTATATGCAAGTAGTCCATGACTTAACCCTACCAATCCATCGTGTTTAATTGGTTAAGTATTCAAGTAGTCCATGACTTAACCCTACCATGTGGCATTAATTAACTTAATGCACCCCAACCTCTCACATTAGACTTTGTTGTGGTTACTAGTTAAGCCGGGCGGGTCCGGGTAGCTTTACACCACAACTTAGTCTAACTTCGGGTTTTAAGTGCGATATGACCAACTACTCACATTGGGTCCTATTGTTTGTAGCCACTAGTTAAGACGGTCGGTTCCGGGTAGATTTATGCTACAAACTCAACCCAATCTCGAGTTGGCCACTTTCCTGTTTTCTACATGTCATGTCCACGTTCGTGTTTTCAAGCATAAACACATGTCAAACTTTCATGTCATATTTTCAAGTCAAGTTTTCATGTTATTTAAGTTTGCCCAACTACCCGTAACGTATTCCCATCGCACGTAAATTCGCATCAACGCAAATAGATCAAAGAGGGAACATAACAATATGACAAGGTGGGCATAAGGTGGCAAAGTCTATCACAAGTCAAACATGGTGATATTTGAGGCCAAAAGGGGTTCAACATACTAGCATATGGCCTCAACATGTATGATAGCATAAAGGGTGACTTGGCCTCAAACATATCAAATAGCATAAGGGTGATTTGGCCACTAGCATGCATAATAGCATAAGGGTGATTTGGCCACAAGCATGCATAATAGCATAAGAGTGATTTGGCCACAAGCATGCATAATATCATTAGGGTGATTTGGCCACAAGCAAATTAAGGAACGTGAGGGGTTAAGGTTTGGCCACAAGTTAAACATGGTGGCATATGAGGCAAATGTGTTCATAAACTTGCATATTACATTATAAGCCTCAAAACATGTATGATATCAACTTTAGCATAATAGGTGAAACATGGCCATAAATGACATAGGATGATAGCTAGTGATTCGCATATAACATCATATGCAAGAAAACATAATGTTATGAGAGTTTCTATGTTGCTTTATGCAACATTTCAAATCAAAGTTCATAGCTTTCCATGCACAAAGCCAAGGTGATAGCTTTACAAACATGCATAGAATAAATCTATGCATAACATGATAGAATCAAAGCTCATAGCTTTCTATGCACAAAGTCAAGGTGATAGCTTTACAAACATGCATATAATAAATCTATGCATAACATGATAGAATCAAAGCTCAAATCATACTTAGGCCCAAACTCAAACTTGCAACATGTCATATTTAACTTCATAGTTAGAATCTAAGAGTAGAATAGGGCTTACAATGCTATGAAGACCTATGAAATAAAATAAGATTGAGACGAAACCACTAGCAACTCTAAAAACCCCCAATCGAATATAAGCTCCAAGTTGTTTTGAGAAACAATAAGCTCCTTTGATTTGTATGAAGAAAGATCCTTGTTTTGATGAAGAAAGGTGGCTCTTTTACTAGCTTAGGACACTCAAACTTTCATGAAGAGGATGGAGGCCATGATATGAAGATGGAGGCCATGATCAAGAACCATTTTGGCATAGTTTAGTTGTAGGAATGATTAATGAGGGTTTAGGCTAGGTCTTAGGTTTTTTTTTATAGAAGATTAGGTTAGTTTAGGCCATAGGATTAACCCTAGTTCAGATCTGAGCCATTAAAATCCATCACAAGCCTCCAAACATGTCTTGAGGAACAAGTCAGGTGCACCCAGGCCAAACTGGCCGACCACCCAAGTCGACAGGGGTGTTGACTGGGCAGTCGACACCACCTGGGGTGTGTCGACTCCCAAGTCGACTCCCCAGTCGACTTGGGGGTGGCGGGAATTTTTCCCGCCTCTTCTGCTTGGCTGAATTTGAATTCTGAATTCAAATTTGAACTTGTTTTTGAACTTGAATTTTTTTGAAAACTTTGACGGGCCATAACTTGGTCATACGGACTCCGATTTTCAAAAACTCGGACTCTATTTCGCGTATTTTTCCGAGACGAACGCAATGGCACAGCCCGTTTCCCTTGATTCGGATTTTATCATTTAATTCTGCCTTGGTTTATGTTATAAGATGTTATTTAAAAAATACGGGTTGTTACAACTAGTGTACGTCAAATATCATCCCTACAGCCGTGTGGGGTTTCAATCAACAAACACAGATTTTACTTGTGCAGTTTGGGCGATGTGTAAAATATATCGTCCCAATCAATATCAGTCAAATGTGTGCACATAAACAAGTCATCCGATTTGTTTATAAATATTTATTTATATACACGTTAAAAATTATATTTTTAACTATAAATATTTTGTGCATTCCACATCACACAATAAAATTTCTACAGCACATCAATCATACAAACAAGTCATCCATGGTCTGTGGACGACGGGTGTCAGGTGCTACTAAGCACCGTCTGCATCCTAGTATATGTTTCAAACTAGACAAATAAAACAAAAGTGAGGAGTTCTCACCTTTGGGTTCCACTTCGCCATTCTCTTTCTGAATTTCTGAATGGCTTGGGTTCGCCCGAAATTCAACGCAGTCTTTTCCACGCTGTTCATATATAAAAAATCATATTTTTATCGCTCATTCCAATAAATAAAAAACATACTTTTATTTCTACTTCATATATTTACAATGCTTCTTTCTATATAAAAATTATATTTTCATTTTCTACTTCTTATATAAAGATCGAATTTTTTATTTTCGCTACTTCAAAATGAAAATCTAATTTTTCTAATATTTAAAATCAAATCTTTATTCTTTAACCATACATGTAAAGATCGATTTTTTTTATCATTACTATACATATATAAAAATCACATTTTTATATCCTCACTTCATATGTAAAAATCGTATATTTATCCCATCGCCACATATATAAAAATCCAATTTTTATTATCTATATAATATAAAAATCATATTTTTATTATTCCTATAATATAAAAATCAAAATTTTATTATTCCTATAATATAAAAATCATATTTTTATTATCTATGTAATATAAAAATCATATTTTTATTGCTTTCTAGATAGGAAAAATCATATCTTTTCTTTTTCAAAGATCATATTTTTATATACGCTATCTATGTAAAAATTGATTTAAAAAAAATGGTTTTGAACATATAAAACTAATTTTATGAATATATTTTAACATATAAAAAAACTGATTTTATAAATATAAATAAAACAAAAACTTACAGCAGAAATCGAAGGACGGGGAGGAACCTGCGCTCACCGGAGGAGGTGCTCGCTGGCATTCTGGTGGCGGCCGGACCCAGAGGCCAGGGCACGACGGATTTGGGTGCTCGAATTGGGTTGGGGTTGAACGTGTAAGGGATTTGGGGGTGCATGCGTTGGAGACGAGGAGTGCGGGAGAGAAGGGGGGCCTCGACGGTGATGTGGAGGAGAGAGGAGGGTCTCGACGGCGATGTGGAGGAGGGAGGACGGGATCCGCTCGTGCGTTTTTTTTCTTTTTTCTTTTGAAAACTGAGGTCAACGGTGAAGGAAAGTGGAGGGGAGAGAAAGTAAGAGGGAGGGTTATATTATATTATATATTTAATTATTTAATTAATTCTAAAAAGCAACTTTTAAATTCGATCTCCAATCGAGGCCCAACGACTGTCGCCCCTAGCTGATTACCTCCATTCCGAACACACTGGGATATGTATTGTTGGCCAATTTTATCGTTTCGTTCAGTTTTCATCAAAATCAAAGTATAAATCTATATATTGAACTTGAACGCACATTTCAATTTACTAGGTCTATATACGGGCTCTAAAAATTCCCGAAAAATATTTTCTAGCTTCGTATTGACGATATGGTCCTAACAAAACTAATTTCGTCAAACTCTGAGATCGTTTGAAAAATGGCCATTTTTCGGTCGATCGAAATTGACTGAAACTGTCAAAACACGTTTTAGTTCACCACGCTCACATATTGCTTCAGAAAATTATGGAGATTTGAATCTAGTAATAATTTGACATTCCGATTCCAACAAAAGTGGTTTCATCGAAAACAGAGGTCGTTTGCAAAATGGCTATTTTTAAGGGGCCAGAATTTCGTAGCGACTATTCTGAATTTTCAACTGGGCATAAATTTTTATTCCCGCCCTGAAATTTCAATTTTTCAGATTCGTTGGAAAGATATTTTCAAATTGATTCTAATATTCTTGGTTTCGCCAAAATCCGGTTTATTTTCAATCCTGTACATTCATTTGAAATTTTAAATCGAATTTTTGAACTTCCACACCATTTTCAATTCCTTTTATAATTAATAATAATTAATTATATTCTAACGTCGATTCAAATAAATATATACGTTCTAATTCTATTCAAAATAAATTTCTCACAGTTATTATTTAAAATAAATCAATTTAAATATTCAAAATTCATTAAAATTGCCAAAATAAAAATTTTTAATTGGTTCGAATTTCAAGGTTATTACAATGTCCCCCACTTAAAACTTTTCATCCCCGAAAAGGAACGAAGCTGAAAGTTGTTTTACAAACCAACTCAGCGTTCATTTTTTTCATTATGGCTTAAGTTCTTAAACTTTTTAATTTCTAAGAAATTTTCAAATTTTTCAAAAATTTGGCTAACACCCTAAATTTTCGAAAAATTTCGCCATAACCTCCCCTGCACATGAGCACCGGGAAAATCCCGAAATTGCCATACAGGCCTCTCCAATTGGCTCATAAAATCATCCAAAACCCAAGAAATTAATAAACATGTACCTATTTGGGCAAACAATTTTATTCTTCTATTCTAGCCTCTTTGCAATGACCTATTCACACACATATATATAAATGCATGCATTTCCAAACAATTTTCAATACAGTCCAATATTTGTTACAATTTGGCCTAAATTTACCTTTCATATACATATTAATTTCAATAATCTCATTTGTTAAACTAATAATCAAACAACACAACCATCAATTAATTAATTGATTAACATTTCAAATTCATAACTTTTATATGTATATATAAAATCATGTTTTTGATGCCAATTCACAACAATAAGCCCTATCTAGTTTTGGTTCTCATACCAATCAATTGGAATCATATAGAAATCCCACTTTCGAAACTCGAACAAAATTACTGAGGATGCCCGGGCATCACCAGAATCATGTCCGGGCGACTAGAGCGTGATTCTATATCCATCCAGTATATTAAAATTCGAATACACGTGGATCAGACGTTTATGCAAAATCTTTATATATTGGATTGCCCAAATTCAATATAAATAAATATTCAAATACGTTGAATAAGGTTTAAATTTTCAAAACAAAAATTGTTTTCATTTTAAAAATATACTCTTCCGACTCATTCTAGGACACTACTGATCCCATCTCTAAAGAATCATTCTTATTTGACATTGCTAATCCAATCTCTGATGAATTCTTCCATTCAGTTCTAATGTGTCTTGTTCCCAGAGCTTTGTAAACCAAAGCTCTGATACCAAACTGAGACGACCGAACTTCCCCGCGAAGGAAAGCCCAGATTGAATTGAGGACAAGACGAATCAGAACACAGACAGAAGAACAATTCATTGTTAATTACAACAATTCCATCATAATACAAGAATATACAGAGAATGTATCAATATTACACACCATAAAATATCAGAGATTACAATACATTACATAGCAATGGAAAATAATACAAAACACAAATGAAGGAGATATACAGATACAAAGCTTTCCGAATATCATTCCAGCTGTAAACCAGGATCCTGTGAATATAAATCTGCAATACCAAAATTACTAGCTGCCCGTGTCAAAAATAGGGGCACCCCGAGTTTAGGTTAAAACAATAAACTCCAGGTCAGTCATGTGATTGGTGTGAGAACTAAAACAGTTATTTAAAATTTTTACTTTAAATCAGATATATCAAGGGACCACGCCATATAACACGAAACAGGTTTCCTCCTAAGAATACCAGTGCATATAACAAAACAGCGCAATGCTTTTTGGAAAAATGAAGTTATTATAAGACCCGGTGTAACGACCCGCGTTTTTCAGCGATATAATTAATTTATTTAATTATTTAAATAGTGGATTAGAAATTTAAATGGTTGTTGAATTAAATTATATGGATTCATTTAATTAAAGTAAACAAATATATTTAATTCAGAAATAATAAAAAAATAGTGGAATTCACAATACTGGGTAATTTGGATTATTTGAAATATATAATACAGTTTGGAGTTGAATAATATTCACGAATATATTCTATAAACAACAGCTGAACGTGTAAATTATAATTTAATTAAAAATCGAGCTCGAAATGGCGCGGTAGTTCGTAATTTGGCGATTCAAACTTTAAATGAATATACATAATTCGTTTTAAGTCGTATTTCTGTGAAATAAGAAACGTTGGAATCTGTTGAACTGTATTTTTCTAATGGAAGAGAAAAATCAGGATTTTGTCGTATAGATTGCAAGATATGTCCAAATCAAAATTTCAAATAGTCGTTGTAGAATCGTTCATCGATCGTAACAGTTTATTTGAAATAACTGCATACTGAATTCGAATTTAGACAAGGTTCTTTTGAGAAGTAGTGTTAATTTAATTTTTAGAATTTTACTGTAATTTTTAAATAATTAAATACAAAACTTTTTATTTGGAGTATTTTGCACCCTATATCAATATTTTGGGATTTCAAAATATGAGTGAACCTACCGATATTATTATATTTCTAGGATCATGACACCTCGTTGGGCATGACTGTACTTTTACGTCTGTCCGTACGTAAGTGGAATTGTAGGAACTGAGGTAAACCATTCTTTAAACAATTAAAAAGATGTATCACGAACTTTTCTAAATAAGACCATAAATCAGCACATCAACGACAAAGACAACGTGTCATAGCAATACGTCTAACATCAACAACATACTACCAATAATTACATGTATACTATAGTGGTTTAGACAAGCATACACAACTTTACCCTGCTATTTGAAACATACATCACGTCCCCTATCCCTTAGCAATTAAGTAACTGGGACTGTGTATATATACGCCTATGCGAATAGACTCTGAGACATGAAGTGAAAAGTCAGCAACCTATTCTTTCAAGAGATATTGAATTAAAGAAACCACATGCCTATCTGGAAAAACATGCACGGACCTAGAAAGCCTAGAAAAAGAAAAAAAACGTCTACCTACTTTGCTACCGGCGAGATGACTATGCCTAAGAATGAAGCCCAGTACTAGCAACTTTTCATTGTCTGGGAAAATCAATGTATAAAAATATGCCGTATCTCTTCAATTCAAAAATGCAGAACTTTATATCATGTGATGGAAAAGAAAATATACTGATGCTTAAAACTCAATGAGATAAGATTTGACTAAAATAAATGTGCATGTATATGTTCAGACCGTATCTTTCCTGTGTACCCATCCTCTAAGCTATACCGGGAATAGTCAGCGTGAAGATGAAAAGAAAACTCAGCAATACAGTGTCTACCTCCTCAAATTTTCAACAGCTACCCTCCCTGATCAGTGAAAAGGAAATACACTGGTATTGGAAATGAATACTCAACTGCAGCCTACCTACCCCTAACGCTACATTGATACGTTTAGATCAAGCTACCCAAGCCGTGACTGCCAAGGCTTGGACTGTATAAATACTGATGGGTTCAATGTTTTTCCTACCACCATGCGTTTTAATGGCCCAAAAGATATAAATAAAAACTCTACGCCCTCTAAAAATCTAAAACTAATATTCAAAATCTCCATTGGGAAAGGCCACTGAGTTATTTCAAGGAGGAGGCGCCTGCGTTCGTAAATGGAGGAGAAGCAACGTTGACAGAGGACAGTGTTGGCACCATGGGGTTCTCGAGTTAATGGCGCACCTATTGTGAAGTTTTTCGGTGATCGCAGGGAAGCTTGGGGTTTGCAAGTTGAAATTGACTGGCGGTTGCTGTGCCGAGCTCGAAGAAGAAACGGTAGGGGTGGAAAGGTTGGCGGTGATGAGATGTATATATAATACTGGAGCGTGAGTTATTATATTGGAGAAGGAGGGGTGCTGTAGCTTCATGGATTTGGTTGGCGGGTCTGGTTTCTTAGCAAATGATGATGGGCCAATGGAAAACAAACACAAAACGTAAGGCCCATAAAGTAAAAAAAAGACAAACAAACATAAAACGAAAGAAGAAGGAACAAGGAAGTGCGGAAGACAACTGTGGGGAGGAAGCAACACGTTGCTAGGTTTTGAAACCAATAAAAGAAGTATAGAGGTGCGTGACTGGGCTTGTTGGGCCAGGAAAAAAAATGGTGTAGAAAAAAAATGCAAGGGACAAGAAGACAATACAAGATGCATGACAAAGAAAAGAACGGAAGGGGGAAAGAGAGGTGCTGCGTTTCTTTTGGGTGCAGGCGTTTTCCCTTCCGTGAGTGTTAGGTTGGGCCGAGCCCAGTTATATATAAGAAAAAAAAGGGGGAAAAAGAAAGAAAGAAAGAAGGAGAGTAGAAGGAGGGCATAAAGAAGGACACACAAATTAACAGAACAAGGGGCCGCTGTTTTAAATTTTGTTGGAAAGAAGCCGTTTCAAACAGTAGAAGAATGGTGGACCAGATTTTACTAGTAAGGCCTATTTAATTAAATCAATATATAGTCGTTTTAGTTTAATGGATATACTAACTTGTAAATTCAATTTCTCGTTCATACGGTGTCAGAATCACGAACCGTCTGTTACGATGGAATCGTAGGGGCGTAAACGACGCGATGGAACAAGTCTTAAAGGATTCGGAGGTCATTACATTTTTAAGAAAAATAAAACGCCTGAATAAAATCAATGAACGGTTATCGTTATTTAACGATAACTGTCTAAGGTGAGTAAACCTCACTAACGCTGCTCAATTTATATTTTATAAAGTATTTTTAGAATTGATAAATATTGGTTGGTTTGTTGTGTGTTGGCTGTTTGGTTGAACTGCTAGTTAATTGGTTGAAATATCGATAACGATATATATAAATCGTTAATCGAATATTGATTCTGCTTATCAAAATATTTCATAGTCGTGTTACTTATGTTGACTAACATCTGTGGATGCAGGGAAACAGGTCGAAGGGACCCAACTGGGTTCCTCAACATTTATTTACTGTTTTTCATATATTGTGATATATGATGTGATTTATGATCTGTTGTTGGTTATTTATGTTTGGTCATTGTCATTTGGTACCTTTAAATACCAAAAGAAATTCTGAAATGATAAAAAGAAATTTTCAAAAGGTATAATGAAATAAGAATGTTTATATAAAATAAAAGGAATTCATAATAAAGGAAACTGTGAAGTGAATATTGAATTTAAAGAAATTTTATAAAAATCAAACGAATTTTATAAAAGGTGATTTTGTACAAATAATTCTGTAAATAGAAATATAAATAGAATTGAAAATGAGAGATTGTTTTAAATACGAAATCAGACTAAAGAAATAGTATAAAGGGGATATTTTTCACATTTAGTGTGAAAAATGGATTTAGGTAAAGATTTTGCAAAGAAACGCATTTATAAAGGAAAATTGGGTTTTTGAAATAGAAGTTAAAGAGAAAGGGAATTTTGAATGGTTAGAAACAAATAACTTTTTTAATAATGAAAATAAGTGTTGAGATTTATAAACAAAGTTTATAAATGAAATTAAAATATAATTATCAGTGGATAATTGAGATTTGCAAATTCGATAGTGAATTTGGAAGAAGCGGAATTTAGAGTTGTTTTAAAAGGAATGATGAAATCCATTTCGATATTCGAAATGTAAAAAGGATTAAGAAAAATCAGTAAAGATTTGTAATTAGAATGTAACTAAACTAGATGTTTTAAAAATAGTTTATTTGAAGAAATTTTATATTGAAGTAATCAGGATTTAACAAAATAATCAGTACTCAGTTGGAAACCGATATTGTTTAATCGAATATAGTTTATTCGAAAGGGAGAATATCGAATACAGTTTTATTCGAAAGAAAGATAAATCAAACATGGTTATTCGAAAAAGAGGTAAATCGAATATAGTTATTCGAAAGGAAGTTGTTAAAATTTAGAAGATGAACTTTGTCTATTTCGAGGTTAGAAATGTTGTTCAGTTAAGGTCTGAGAGGTAACTATACCCCAACTTGATTGACTTCGTTCTTAACTAAGGAATGGTTAAGGTTCGATAGTGAAGGTTGGTTAAGTGAATCTGGTTAATTATTGAGATGGTTTGGGTTGGCATAGCGATGTTTATTTCAACATCTATTTAAATCAAATGAAAGGGGTTTGGAAATGTTTTTCCAAATAAGAACCAGAAAAGTTTTCATAATATGAACAATAAGGAATGGAAGTTAATATGGAAATGTGTCCAATGATTTATAAAGTATATTTTCTAAGTTTAGAAAATAAAAATTTACGAATATGTAGAAATGGGAAAATGGCTAATTAAGGAGAAATTAATTTAAAAGGGAAAAATATTAAATGATGATTGGTCGATAGAATTTCCATTTGGAAATAATATCGTTGTTTGCACACATGTTTTTCTTTGATAGTTAAATCACCAACTATCGAAGTTTTTGACCATTTTACGTCGTCAATATGGAGAGACCGGGATCAGATTCAGTATCTGAAAACCACTCTTTATCGACGTTAGCGTTGCGATCAAATGTGATGAAGATATTGAAGATGGAGTTATGCAAGGACTATCCTGTTTACAGAATAGTGCCTTTGGTTTGTTCAATCCCAGGACAAACGTGAATGGACGAATTTTTGACAGAGTATATCTAACGGATCGCATAAGTTGATCACTTCAAACGTACTTATGTTTGGTAGCGGAGGAATTCGTTTCTCTTAGCTTTATACCCGTGGTATTTTTGGGGAAATCAATTTGTGATTTGGCGGGTATGACGATGTGGCATTCAAAGTGAATGGTGGTCAATTGTTTTCAAAAGATACGTAATGACCTCATGCCTCATCAACCGGGAAATGACAGAAATCGGGCAGGCAGCATGGCTATGTGGGTCGCTCCCATTACGGTGTATGTCACCTATCTTGAGAAAATCCATTTCATTCTATTGTCTATTTCGATGCTGTCCCTTTCTGGAAGATGGTGGGTAGCTCCCAACCGTTGGTGATATACATTCGATACACTTAAGAGAAATGAGTGGTCGGTCATGTGTGGGCCGGGTTGCAAGTTGTTCTTGTTGAACCCAGTGTATTTGCCTCTAGAGATACACTATCAGCAGGTGGTCCCATACCTTGTCAAGGGCGGAATCCAATCTCCAATAAGCGTCCGCGGATTTGTTTGTATACTATATATGTGGAACGTGAGATGCAAGCGTTATGCTAGATTCTAATTACTTGTGATTAGACATTATTATAATATCAGAAAAGTATCGATTTTCAAAATTGTTTTGGGTTATCGTAAGGTAAAAACCATCCGTGTTTATGTGTGGATTGGTCTTACGATTATCTTTTCTTTTGAAAGGGATTTTGAAAAGTTAAACCGATGATTTGAGTTTACTCACACCAGTCCCATGACTGACCAAGAGTTTATTTTTTTTTTCCCCTAAACTCTTGGGTGCCCAAATTTGTACAGGCAGTCAAGTGGTTCAGGTCTTTATAGATATACTTGGAGGAGCTTGAAGCAGGAGGCTTCAGGATTATATAGCTATTGTTGTTTCCGCTGTATGTAAGTGTTGTACTCTGATAAGGTTATTGTATATATACTATTTTATTTCAAAGTTATGTTATATATTATATTTTATTCATTCCGCTGTGAGATTCGCATTACTCTGATTCTGTTCTGTGGTAATCTTTTTCTTCTTCTATTCTAATATTCTTTCTTTCTTATCTCACCCTCTAATTTCTTTCTAATAACGTCCAGTGTTTTCAGTGTGGAAGGTCGGCATGAGTTACGGTAAAGGTATTTATGTCGATTTTCGGGGGCCGGGAATCCTTGAGTCGTTACAGTGGTATCAGAGCTGAAGGTTAAGTGATTACCTTGGCTCTGTGGCGTGACTCAGTAGAGATGGGGTTAGTAATACCCTAGATTGAGTTTGAGTGTATATATACGAGTGAACGTACTTGTAGATTTTATAAAAATTGTTTTATATATTGTGTAGATTTATTGGTTGAGTTGTTTAGGATTTTTGGTCGATCAGTTTGATCCACTGTATCGATTGGAGTTCCTAAACACTCAAATACGATAAACCGACATAGTATGTTTTGAAAGAGGGTAAATGAAATAATTTTACCCAAAATATATTTTGATATAAAAGAAAGGTATATATTGGAATTATTATTATATATTGGATGTGTTGGTTGATTATAATTAAAATGGTTATATAAATAACCAAACAGAATTCGTATAAGTGTAATATGTGAAAGCAGATTAATTAAATCTGAATTAAATCAGAATTGGAATTAAAATTCTGGAAACTGAGGAAAAAGTGTTCGTAAATGGATTCGAGTTAAATATAAGAAATTTTAAGATCCTGGGAGATTTTAATTTGTTTACAAGCATCAAGAATGATATTTTGAAAAGATTTCAAATGGAATTGTTTAAAAATGGTTTTTAGAGTGATATAGTATTGAACTCACTTTTATCACTGGGAAATAATTTTGATGATGCTGCCACATCATTAGTGTTCATTTTCGGGTCTTAAGTGACGGATTACTACCAAAGATATTGTTTTGAATTGTTTTGAGGAAAACGAGTCGATTTGAATCCTGAAAAGGAATATTTGATTTTTGAAAGAGCTAAACTGCTTAAAAATTCCCAGGGGAGATTGTTTGAGCAAAAAAAAATTAAATAATAATTTGTGAAAGTGAATATGAATTGAATTGAAATCAATTAACTGGAAATTGAATTGGAATATATTATATCAAGTAGAATCAGATTTTTGAATTTTGAGATAAGAATTTGAAATGGTACTGGGTTGGTGAGTTGGGAGTGGGAATCAAGAATGGAACTTTGGGGTTGAAATGGAATTTGGCTTGGATACGTGAATGAGTTGGTTTTGAGGATAAAATTGAAACTTTGTTTGGGAATACATTTGTATATGCTGACATGGTAGCAGATGGAAATGATATAATGCTCGACAAAAAGGTACATGTTTAAGTTTCTATAAGAGGTTTTATGCGCCGAATCGGCAAGCCGCTTGGCTTTTTGATTTTCTTTTTGAGTTGGCGAAGGCCTAGAGAGGCAAGTTGGAGTTCGAACGATTGACTGGTACAAAGGAGGTGCTGGCGAAATTTTCTGAAAATTTAAGGTGTTAGAATATTTTCAGGATTTTAGAAAATTTTCGTTAATCGAAAATAATTAAATATTTAATTGAAATAAATTGATTCACTGAAACTGGAGTTAAAGAAGTGAACAAATAAATTTTTACCCAGTGAATAGGGTCGGTCTTCTACCTTAGCAATTTCGAGGACGAAATTATTTTAAGGGGGAAGAATGTAACGACCCGCGTTTTTCAGCGATATAATTAATTTATTTAATTATTTAAATAGTTGATTAGAAATTTAAATGGTTGTTGAATTAAATTATATGTATTTATTTAATTAAAATAAATAATAGAATATATTTAATTCAGAAATAATCAAAAATAGTGGAATTCACAATACTGGGTAATTTGGATTATTTGAAATATATAATACAGTTTGGAGTTGAATAATATTCACGAATATATTCTATAAACGATAGTTGAACGTGTAAATTATAATTTAATTAAAAATCGAGCTCGAAATGGCGCGGCAGTTCGTAATTTGGCGATTCGAACTTTAAACGAATATACAGAATTCGTTTTAAGTCGGATTTCTGTGAAATAAGAAACGTTGGAATCTGTTGAACTGTATTTTTATAATGGAAGAGAAAAATCAGGATTTCGTCATATAGATTGCAAGATATGTCCAAATCAAATTTTCAAATAGTCGCTGTAGAATCGTTCATCGACCGTAGAATTTTATTTGAAATAACTGCATACTGAATTCGAATTTAGACAAGGTTCTTTTGAGAAGTAGTGTTAATTTAATTTTTAGAATTTTACTGTAATTTTTAAATAATTAAATACACATCTTTTTATTTGGAGTATTTCGCACCCTATATCAATATTTTGGGATTTCAAAATATGAGTCAACCTATCGATATTATTATATTTCTAGGATCGTGACACCTCGTTGGGCACGATTGTACTTTTACGTCTGTCCGTACGTAAGTGGAATTGTAGGAACTGAGATAAACCATTCTTTAAACAATTAAAAAGATGTATCACGAACTTTTCTAAACAAGACCATAAATCAGCACATCAACGACAAAGACAACGCGTCATAGCAATACGTCTAACATCAACAACATACTATCAACAATTACATATATACTATAGTGGTTTAGACAAGCATACACAACTTTACCCTGCTATTTGAAACATACATCACGTCCCCTATCCCTTAGCAATTAAGTAACCGGGACTGTGTCTATATACGCCTATGCGAATAGACTCCGAGACATAAAGTGAAAAGTCAGCAACCTATTCTTTCAAGAGATATTGAATTAAAGAAACCACATGCCTATCTGGAAAAACATGCATGGACCTAGAAAGCATAGAAAAAGGAAAAAAACGTCTACCTACTTTGCAACCGGCGAGATGAATATGCCTAAGAATAAAGCCCAGTACTTGCAGCTTTTCATTGTCTGGGAAAATCAATGTATAAAAATATGCCGTATCTCTTCAATTCAAAAACGCAGAACTTTGTGTCATGTGATGGAAAAGAAAATATACTGATGCTTACAACTCAATGAGATAAGATCTGACTAAAATAAATGTGCATGTATATGTTCAAACCGTATCTTTCCTGTGTACCCATCCTCTAAGCTATACCGGGAATAGTCAGCGTGAAGATGAAAAGAAAACTCAGCAATACAGTGTCTACCTCCTCAAATTTTCAACAGCTACCCTCCCTGATCAGTGAAAAGGAAATACACTGGTATTGGAAATGAAAACTCAACTGCAGCCTACCTACCCCTAACGCTACAGTGATACGTTGGGATCAAGCTACCCAAGTCGTGACTGCCAAGGCTTGGACTGTATAAATACTGATGGGTTCAACGTTTTTCCTACCACCATGCGTTTTAATGGCCAAAAAGATATAAAAATAAAAACTCTACGCCCTCTAAAAATCTAAAACTGATATTCGAAATCTCCACTGGGAAAGGCCACTGATTTATTTCAAGGAGGATGCGCATGCGTTTGTATATGGAGGAGAAGCAACGTTGATAGAGGATAGTGTTGGCACCCTGGGGTTCTCGAGTTAATGGCGCACCTGTGGTGAAGTTTTGCGGTGATCGCAAGGAAGCTTGGGGTTTGCAAGTTGAAAGTGACTGGCGGTTGCTGTGCCGAGCTCGAAGAAGAAACGGTAGGGGTGGAAAGGTTGGCGGTCATGAGATCTATATATAATACTGGAGCGTGAGTTATTATATTGGAGAAGGAGGGGTGCTGTAGCTTCATGGATTTGGTTGACGGGTCTGGTTTCTTAGAAAATGATGATGGGCCAATTGAAAACAAAGAAAAAACATAAGGCCCAAAAAGTAAAAAAAAAAAAGGACAAACAAACATAAAACGCAAGAAGAAGGAACAAGGAAGTGCGGAAGACAACTGTGGGGAGAAAGCAACACGTTGCTAGGTTTTGAAACCAATAAAAGAAGTATAGAGGTGCGTGACTGGGCTTGTTGGGCCAGGAAAAAAAATGTTGTAGAAAAAAAAAAGAAAACGCAAGGGACAAGAAGACAATACAAGATGCATGACAAAGAAAAGAACGGAAGGGGGAAAGAGAGGTGCTGCATTTCTTTTGGGTGCAGGCGTTTTCCCTTCTGTGAGTGTTGGGTTGGGCCGAGCCCAGTTATATATAAGAAAAAAAGGGCGAAAAAGAAAGAAAGAAAGAAGGAGAGTAGAAGGTGGGCATAAAGAAGGACACACAAATTTACAGAACAAGGTGCCGCTGTTTTAAATTTTGTTGGAAAGAAGCCGTTTCAAACAGTAGAAGAATGGTGGACCAGATTTTACTAGTAAGGCCTATTTAATTAAATCAATATATAGTCGTTTTAGTTTAAAGGATATACTAACTTGTAAATTCAATTTCTCGTTCATACGGTGTTAAAATCAAGAACCGTCTATTACGATGGAATCGTAGGGGCGTAGGCGACGCGATGGAACAAGTCTGAAAGGATTCGGAGGTCATTACATTTTTAAGCAAAATAAAACGCCTGAATCAAATCAATGAACGATTATCGTTATTTAACGATAACTGTCTAAGGTGAGTAAACCTCACTAACGTTGATCAATTTATATTTTTTATAAAGTATTTTTGGAATTGATAAATATTGGTTGGTTTGTTGTGTGTTGGCTGTTTGGTTGAACTGCAAGTAAATTGGTTGGAATATTGATAACGATATATATAAATCGTTAATCGAATATTGATTCTGCTTATCAGAATATTTCATAGTCGTATTATTTATGCTGACTAACATCTGTGGATGCAGGGAAACAGGTCGAAGGGACCCTACTGGGTTCCTCAACATTTATTTACTTTATTTCATATATTGTGATATATGATGTGATTCATGATCTGTTGTTGGTTATGTATGTTTGATCATTGTCATTTGGTACCTTTAAATACCAAAAGAAATTCTGAAATGATATAAAGAAATTTTCAAAAGGTATAATGAAATAAGAATGTTTATATAAAATCAAAGTAATTTATAATAAAGGAAACTATGAAGTGAATATTGAATTTAAAGAAATTTTATAAAAATCAAATGAATTTTATAAAAGGAGATTTTGTACAAATAATTCTGTAAATAGAAATATAAATAGAAATTGAAAATGAGAGATTGTTTTAAATACGAAATCAAACTAAAGAAATAGTATAAAGGGGATATTTTTCACGTTTAGTGTGAAAAATGGATTTAGGTAAAGATTTTGCAAAGAAACACATTTATAAAGGAAAATTAGGTTTTTGAAATAGAAGTTAAAGAGAAAGGGAATTTCGAATGGCTAGAAACAAATAACTTGTTTAATAATAAAAACAAGTGTTGAGATTTATAAACAAATTTTATAAATGAAATTAAAATATAACTATCAGTGGATAATTGAGATTTGCAAATTCGATAGTGAATTTGGAAGAAGCGGAATTTGGAGTTGTTTTAAAAGGAACGATGAAATCCATTTTGATATTCGAAATATAAAAAGGATTGAGAAAAATCTGTAAAGATTTGTAATTAGAATGTAACTAAACTAGATGTTTTAAAAATAGTTTATTTGAAGAAATTTTATATTGAAGTAATCAGGATTTAACAAAATAATTAGTACTCAGTTAGAAATCGATATTGTATAATCGAATATAGTTTATTCGAAAGAGAGATTATCGAATACACTTTTATTCAAAAGAAAGATAAATCAAACATGGTTATTCGAAAAAGAGGTAAATCGAATATAGTTATTCGAAAGGAAGTTGTTAAAATTTAGAAGATGAACTTTGTCTATTTCGAGGTTAGAAATGTTGTTCAATTAAGGTCTGAGAGGAAACTATACCCCAACTTGATTGACTTCGTTCTTAACTATGGAATGGTTAAGGTTCGATAGTGAAGGTTGGTTAAGTGAATCTGGTTAATAAGTGAGATGGTTTGGGTTGGCATAGCGATGTTTATTTCAACGTCCATTTAAATCAAATGAAAGGGGTTTGGAAATGTTTTTCCAAATAAGAACCAGAAAAGTTTTCATAATATGAACAATAAGGAATGGAAGTGAATATGGAAATGTGTCCAATGATTTATAAAGTATATTTTCTAAGTTTAGAAAATAAGAATTTATGAATATATTGAAATGGGAAAATGGCTAATTAAGGAGAAATTAATTTAAAAGGGAAAAATGTTGATTGATGATTGGTCGATAGAATTTCCATCTGGAAATAATATCATTGTTTGCACACCTATTTTTCTTTGATAGTTAAATCACCGATTATTGAAATTTTATTCCATTTTATGTCGTCAATATGGAGAGACCGGGATCAGATTCATTATCTAAAAACCACTATGTATTGATGTTAGTGTTGCGATCAAATGTGATGAAGATATTGGAGATGGAGTTATGCAAGGACTATCCTGTTTACAGAATAGTGCCTTTGGTTTGTTCAATCCAAGGACAAACGTGAATAGACGAATGTCTGACAGAGTATATCTAACGGATCGCATAAGTTGATCTCTTCAAACGTACTTACGGTTGGTGGCGGAGGAATTCGTTTCTCTTAGCTTTATACCCGTGGTATTTTTGGGGAAATCAATTTGTGATTTGGCGGGTATGACGATGTAGCATTCAAAGTGAATGGTAGTCAAGTGTTTTCAAAAGATACGTAATGACTTCATGCCTCATCAACCGGGAAATGACAGAAATCGAGCAGGCAGCATGGCTATGTGGGCCGCTCCCATTAGGGTGTATATCACCTATCTAGAGAAAATCCATTTCATTCTATTATCTATTTCGATGCTGTCCCTTTCGGGAAGACGGTGGGTTGCTCCCAACCGTTGGTGATATACATTCGATACACTCAAGCGAAATGAGTGGTCGGTCATGTGTGGGCCGGGTTGCAAGATGTTCTTGTTGAACCCAGTGTATTTGCCTCTAGAGATACACTATCGGCAGGTGGTCCCATACCTTGTCAAGGTCGGAATCTAATCTCTAATAAGCGCCTGCGGATTTGTTTGTATACTATATATGTGGAACGTGAGATGCAAGCGTTCTGCTAGATTCTAATTACTTGTGATTAGACATTATTATAATACCAGAAAAGTATCGATTTCCAAAACTGTTTTGGGTTATCGTAAGGTAAAAACCGTCCGTGTTTATGTGTGGATTGGTCTTTCAATTATCTTTTCTTTTGAAAAGGATTTTGAAAAGTTAAACAGATGATTTGAGTTTACTCACACCAGTCCCATGACTGACCCAGAGTTTATTTTTGTTTTGTTTTCCCTAAACTCTTGGGTGACCAAATTTGTACGGGCAGTCAAGTGGCTCAGGTCTTTATAGATATACTTGGAGGAGCTTGAAGCAGGAGGCTTCAGGATTATATAACTATTGTTGTTTCCGCTGTATGTAAGTGTTGTACTCTGATAAGGTTATTGTATATACACTGTTTTATTTCAAAGTTATGTTATATATTATATTTTATTCGTTCCGCTGTGAGATTCGCATTACACTGATTCTGTTCTGTGGTAATCTTTTTCTTCTTCTATTCTAATATTCTTTCTTTCTTATCTCACCCTCTAATTTCTTTCTAATAACGTCTAGTGTTTTCGGTGTGGAAGGTCGGCATGAGTTATGGTAAAGGTATTTATGTCGATTTTCGGGGACCGGGAATCCCTGGGTCGTTCCACCCAGGTCCTATCACATAATGCAACGCAAGCCGGGGGATAGGGTTTTCCCTTGTAATAGCCAAACATGCTTGGTACGTTAAAACAAATCATTTGATACTATTATAAGTGCATAGTGTATAAAACAACTTCAAATATAAATGTATCAATCCTAGACGGCATGGGTACCGTATATCATGTCGCCAATACTAGTCTCTACAATCAAAACCGCAAACGTCACATATTGGAAGTCGGATTTCCGTCTGTGAACCGAGGCAAGGGATCATCCTCACTGATTTGAGACGCTCTAGCCTGTGTCTCAGGACCCAAACTCAAGTGGGCCCTTGGATCGTCAGGGTCAGTCCACCGATGTGGATTAAAATGCCTGAACACTGTGTTTCCCCGCCCTATGGGGCATCAATGAGCCAAACGACTCCATCGGACCCGGATCGTCTGATCTAACCGAGGCGCCTCGCTATCCATCATCCATATAAGTAAAATGTCCGAGTGTGTAAAATCCAAAACACCACTCCTAGCTAGAAGGAAATGCATGCCTTCCCTGAGGTCCTTCTCACGTTTCTGGTTCACACCGGGGTGTGAGGTTCGCGAATTAATGCAACACAAAGCTACGCCACAAAGGTCGTGCTTTAATCATCAACCACAAGACTATGCTTTTTAACAGAAGCCTAGATCATTTGCATCTCAGTATGCCACACAGGCAGTTCATGCCATGCGACTGATATCTATCGATATATAACCTGTGAGCTCCTACGTCTCAGAGAAGGGTGTTAAGCAAGAGAATAAATTCTCCACCGCCAAACAGATATATATTTAATAGAAATCAATAAGAATAGAATAAAATCCAATGTCAGACACACATCCATTTACATGTCCGTTCTGGGTCTGAACGAAGTCGGAAGAACATTATTCCTCGCATATCCATCGGTCTCCAAGTACGTTTGGACGATCACCAACTGATTCCCTCCTCTTGGGTGTACAACCCAATCAATATCATCAGTGATTATCCAAACAATGTGAAGACCTCCGATCTTCAAACACCGTCTTCACCTTCGACTTATCGTCGAATCAGTTATTCAGAATGGGTATAAATCCGGTCTTTCCGAATAACTCGCGTATATAATAAACAAGTGTTATAAAACACAACATATGTCTCATTCCAATCCAGAATATTCCTTTATTCAAATATTCTTTTACTTTGGGAAAGGTTCTCATTAATTTTATCAAACATAAATTCTTTAAATATATTCTTTAATCTTCCTTTAAATATCAATTCAAACCATATTATGGTTTATCCAAACTAGTCTGGATTAACGAACCTTACCGAAGTAATCATTTGTTTTAATTTCCCAATCCCAACCTATTCATTCCATGAAGTAAAACTGGTAATACTTCATATCTAACACCACAGTGTTATCAGTAAATCCAATTACCATTTCACATTCAAATCTAATTAAAGATTTAACTATCGTCTGGAGTAAAACTGGTGGTACTCCATTCTCGATCATTTCTTGAATTTGATAATTTTAGTTATCAAATTCACCTTTCAATCTATTTAAAGATTCATTAAAACTCTAATTAAGTTTTAATTTCCAAAAATCATTACTTAATGATTATTTAAATCCAGAAAATAAATCCTGTCTTTAACTGGGTTAAAGAACCAATGTCATTTAAAACACGGTTCATGATAAACCAAAAATCACATTCCATCAACAATGGAATTTTCATGGAAAACAGATCAATATATATATATATAATCGATATAAATTTCCATATCTAACTAACAGTATAAATGGAATAATGGCAAAGCCTTTTAAATTCCATATATATTAGCAGTCTTCCTCCACAGAAATTCACTTCGATTATTACCAAATCGAATTCCATTTCATCCCAATTTATTTTATTAAATTGGAAAAACTTTACTTTGGAAAATCTCGTTTAAATCTTACCAAGAAGATTTATAAATTCCAAATCCCATTTCTTTGTAAATCGGGTTAAAGAACGAATGTCATTAAAACATAGTTCACAACAAACCCAATTCACATTCCATTAATTATTGAGTTAAAGAACAAATATTATTTAAAACACTGTTCACGATAAATCCAAAAATCAATTCCAATTCAATTCCAATTAAATATCATTTAATTGGTATACTTCATTAAATCTAAATAAAATGATTTAGTATTTTTCTCAACTGGGTTTAAGAACAGTGTTAATGAAGACACCATTCACAACAAAACCAAATCCCATTTGATATTAAATACAAGGCTCCGAATAGAAAACATATCGACTTATATACAATATCAAATTCTACGACCAACAAATATCGTATCAGAAATAATGATATAAATATATCTTTCAAATTTCCTTAACAATATCTGTATAATCACGAAATCCAACATCGAAATATTCCAAAGACAATTTCGATTCAAACCCTTTCCACTTTATATATTGGAAATTCTGGTTATTTTCAAAACCATTTCAAATCCAATTTATTTATTTTAAAAATAAATGGATTATAATTCTAGTTCAAAACAAGTTCATTTCGATAAAAATCTATTTTTATCTTTTCAAATATGGGATTTTTCATCCCAACTCTTTCCAAATCATTTCTTATGATTTTGCACTAATTATTGATATTTTTAATAATTTTATCACGGTCCGTACAGTCAATTTCCATCAACGGCAATCGAACTGCACTTACAGCGACCTTTTCCAAATTTGATTTGGAAATAATTCCAAATCCATCCGTTAGATTCCTAATTTCTTCTATCCATTAGAAAGCTCTTTTCGATACGAACCCAGAGGTTCTGGTTTTAGGAGAATCCGACGGTCGGATCTCCCATAATGTCCATTCCAAGTCAATGGTCGAAATTCGTGAACTGCCGCAGCGCGGCGCGTTTTATTCAGGCCATTATATTATATATATGATATATAGAATATATATTTCATCGATTTCCATTTAAAACATATTTTATAAATCATTTTAAATTCATTTTCGAAACGATTTCAACTTCCATCTCAAATTCAAATCAAAATTGAATTTTCCAATATAAATTCGTTTTAAATTCATTTCAAATCGATTTCAATTCAAATAGATTTCAATTCAATTTCAATCCGTTTTAAATTCAATTCAAAATAATTTCAATTCTATTTCAATTTAATTCGAATTTCAATTTCAATTTCAATTTAATTTGAATTTCAATTCTATTTCAATTTCAATTCGAATTTCAAATTCAAATTCAATTTAATTCAAATTTCAATTCAATTCAAATTTCAGTTCTACTTCAATTTCAGTTCGAATTTCAAATTCAATTTCAATTTTATTCGAATTTCAATTCTATTTGAATTTCAATTCTATTTCAATTTCAATTCGAATTTCAAATTCAACTTTAATTTAATTCGAATTTCAATTCTATTCGAATTTCAAATCTATTTCAATTTCATTTCGAATTTCAAATTCAATTTCAATTTAATTCGAATTTCAATTCTATTTGAATTTCAATTCGAATTTCAAATTCAATTTCAATTGAATTCGAGTTTCAATTCTATTTCAACTTCATATTCAATTTCAAAACAAAATTGAATATTCCATATCATCGATATATAAATGATAATATTTTCAAAACATTATATTTTTAAATCAATTCATTTTCGATATTCATTATAAAAATGAAATCGATATAAATATCGTTCACGTCAAAATGGCGTCAATCTACTCAACACGACTTTATATATTTAAATAAAGTCGTGTCCATTCCAAATCGGACATCAAAATTAGATTTTGATTCTTTTACTGAATATTATTTGAAAATATTCATTATTTTAAAATAATCGTTATTTTAAAATATTCATTCTTTCTGAACTGGAATTAGACACAGTCAATTACCATATAATTTGATTATATGGATTTCAAACAACAAATGTGTATAACAACAATGAAAACAACAATCCAGAGTGCATTCTACACTGTATAAGCATTAAACATAAATATCCAACGCTTACACAGTCTTTCAATCCATCGAACGACACACCATTAAACAATTGGGACTAGTGTACGTCAAATATCATCCCAACACCCGTGTGGGTTTCAATCAACAAACACAGATTTTATTTGTGCAGTTTGGGTGATGTGTAAAATATATCATCCCAATCAATATCAGTCAAATGTGTGTACATAAACAAATCATCCGATTTGTTTAAAATATTTATTTTATATACATGTTAAAAATTATATTTTTAACTATAAAATATTTATTCATTCCACATCACACAATAAAATTTCACAACACATCAATTAAACAAACAAGTCAACCATGGTCTGTGGACGACGGGTGTCGGGTGCTGCTAAGCACCGTCTGCATCCTGGTATATATTTCAAACTAGAAAAATAAAACAAAAGTGAGTAGTTCTCACCTTTGGGTTCCACTCCGCCATTCTCTTTCTGAATGGCTTGGATTCGCCCGAAATTCAACGTAGTCTTTTCCAAGCTGTTCATATATAAAAAATCATATTTTTATCGCTCCATTCCAATAAATAAAAATCATATTTTTATTTCTACTTCATATATTTACAACGCTTCTTTCTATATAAAAATTATATTTTCATTTTCTACTTCTTATATAAAGATCGAATTTTTATTTTTGCTGCATCAAAATGAAAATATAATTTTTCTGATATTAAAAATCAAATCTTTATTCTTTAACCATACTTGTAAAAATCGAATTTTTTATCATTACTATACATATATAAAAATCACATTTTTATATCCTCACTTCATATATAAAAATCATATATTTATCCCATCCCCACATATATAAAAATCCAATTTTTATTATCTATATAATATAAAAATCATATTTTTATTATTCCTATAATATAAAAATCATATTTTTTTTCCTATAATATAAAAATCATATTTTTATTATTCCTATAACATAAAAATTATATTTTTATTATCTATATAATATAAAAATCATATTTTTATTGCTTTCTAGATAGGAAAAATCATATCTTTTCTTTTTCAAAGATTGTATTTTTATATACACTATCTATATAAAAACTAATTTTAAAAATATGGTTTTGAACATATAAAACTAGTTTTATAAATATATTTTTAACATATAAAAAAAAACTGATTTTATAGATATAAATAAAACAAAAACTTACAGCAGAAATCGAAGGAGGGGGAGGAACCTGCGCTCACCAGAGGAGGTGCTCGCTGGCGGTCTGGTGGCGGCCGGACCCGGAGGCCAGGGCACGGCGGATTTGGGTGCTCGAATTAGGTTGGGGTTGAACGGGTAAGGGATTTGGGGGGGGGGTGTGCGCTGGAGAGGAGGAGTGCAGCGAGAGAACGGGGCCTCGACGGTGATGTGGAGGAGGGAGGGGGGTCTCGACGGCGATGTGGAGAAGGGAGGATGGGATCCGCTTGTGCATTTTTTCTTCTTCTGAAAAACGGCGAAGGAAAGGGGAGGGGAGAGAAAGTAAGAGGGAGGGTCATATTATATTATATATTTAATTAATTCTTAAAAGCAACTTTTAAATTCGATCTCCAATCGAGGCCGAACGACTGTCGCCCTAGCTAATTGCCCCCATTGTGAACACAATGGGATATGTATCGTTAGCCAATTTTATCACTTCGTTCAGTTTTCATCAAAATCAAAATATAAATCTATATATTGAATTTGAACGCACATTTCAATTTACCGGGGCCACATACGGGCTCTAAAAATTCTCGAAAAATATTTTCTAGCTTCGTATTGACGATATGGTCCTAACAAAACTAATTTCGTCAAATTCTGAGATCGTTTGAAAAATGGCCATTTTCTGGTCGATCGAAATTGACTGAAATTGTCAAAACACGTTTTACTTCACCGCGCTCACATATTGCTTCAGAAAATTATGGAAATTTGAATCAAGCAATAATTTGACATTCCAGTTCCAACAAAAGTGGTTTCGTCGAAAATAGAGGTCGTTTGCAAAATGACTATTTTTAAGGGACAGAATTCCATAGCGACTATTCTAAATTTTCAACTGGGCATTACTTTTTATTCCCGCTATGAAATTTCAATTTTTCAAATTCGTTGGAAAGATATTTTCAAATAGATTCTAGTATTTTTGGTTTCACCAAAATCCGGTTTATTTTGAATCCTGCACATTCATTTGAAATTTGAAATTGAATTTTCGAACTACCGCGCCATTTTCAATTCCTTTTATAATTAAAAATAATTAATTATATTCTAATGTCGATTCAAATAAATATATACGTTTTAATTCTATTCAAAATAAATTTCTCGCCATTATTATTTAAAATATATCATTTTAAATATTCAAAATTCATAAAATTGCCAAAATAAATTTTTTAAATTGGTTCGGATTTCCGGGTCATTACAAATTTCATATATTTATTATTTATATGTGAGTTAAGTTAAACATAGGTGCCATATGGCTAGTCAGATTGATATTTGTTGAGTAAATCGCATATACATTGAGTAGTATGCTCAATAGCGCTCGTGAAATGTACGCCTAAGCGAAAATCATAGATGTCACTCCGTGTGGGTCGATGTATATATATTATTTGGTCCTGCGATATCATAGATGTCACTTCGTATAGGGGAGACTCTGCCGAATTTTTCCGGGAATTTAATGTGTTAGAATTTTTTTGATATTTTTGAAAATATGTATATACGTTGTTAAATTGGTTTTCAATTTAAAATAAATTGGATTTGAAACTATATGGGACTTGTCACATTTTTTTCACCTTAGCAATTTCGGGGACGAAATTATTTTAAGGGGGGAAGAATGTAACGACCCGTATACATTTTGCAGAAAAATATTTAATTTATTATTTTAAATATTATATTTGGAATATTAATGGATTTTAATATTGAATTCATTATTTAAAACGAATTTTGAACGTAATATATTTATATAATTATAAAACGAGCTCGAAATGGCGCGATAGTTCGTAAAATGGAGTTCTGAACTTCAGTTGAACATACAGGATCTGATATAAGTCGGATTTCTGTGAAACAAGAAACATATGAATCTCATTGATGAAAATTTTCATATGGGAAAGAAAAATCCAGATTTCGTGTTATAGTTTCTTATTTATGTCCGAACCAAATTTGAAATAATCGCTATGGAAATCGTTTGTAAATTATAACGTTAAATAATAAAGAAATTCTACATATTCGAATATCATTCAAGTTGAAAATGTTGATTTTGATTTATAATTTCATATGAATTTATATTTGAAGTAATGTATTATCTTATTTAGGTATATTGGATAATAATAATTTATTTCTATTTAATGTAATTGTTTTGTAATTTATTTGTATGGTATTATATAAGTCGTAGGAATAATTATTTTTCAAAATGACTTCCGTTTTCGATGGAAAGTTTTTTTTTTGGGATACATGTTCTTTTGTTGACAGTGGCACATGGAGACGGTACATGAACAAGTAGCAACAACATTTATGTTAATATAATTAAACAACAACTTCAAACTGAATAGTAAAGTGTAGGTAAATAAAGTGGCATCGGGGTAACGATCGCAAATATTATGTTACGTTCAATAACTAATAATTCATGTTAATGGAACAATCCAACTTCATGGACTTAATTTATACCAGCTGTTTAATCAAAATTCATCGTTGTTTTTATAAAAGGGAGGAAAATAGATTAGGAATTTTACTTGGAGAGACCTTAATTTTAGCATGAGTTTGTTGATAAAATATTATATCAGAATGATGAAAATCAGATTAGATATATAAACAAAGAATGAATCAATGGTACAAGGAAAAGTTTGCCAACGATAGAATCGAGCGTTCTGTTATATTATCAAATGAACCTTTCACAGATGATAACTTCCCAGGACACAACGCTACCCTAAATAATGCCCAACTACACTATAACATAAATATATAATATTATATTTCCTTTGTCTATATAAACCAATCCTATAACCTAATTTTGTGTCAAAACTCAATTGCCTGGTCAAAGCTCTTTAGAGCCGCCACCCACGTATTGAATGGCTGAAAAGCCACGATAAATTCTCCTCCAAATCTCTTAGTTCCTTCATGGAATTCAAAACTTCTCAATGGCAATTCCCTTAAGATCAATGTTGAAGCGACCTGAACTTCCCCGTGGAGGAAGGCCCGGATTGTCTTTGAGAACAAGATGAATAAGAACACAAACAGAAGAACATTTCATTGCTTATTACAACAATTCCATCAGAATACAAGAATATAATAGAGTATGAATAAATAAAATACATTCGATAAATATCAGAGATTACAATATATAACATAGCAGCGGAAAATAATACAAAATAAAACTGAAAGATATAAACGAATATAGAGCCTTTTGGATATCGTTCTAGCTGTAAATCAGGATCCTGTGAATATAAATGTGCAAAACCAAAACTACTAGCTGCCCGTGTGGAAATAGGGGCACCCAGAGTTTAGGTTAAAACAATAAACTCCAGGTCATTCATGTGACTGGTGTGAGAACTAAAACAGTTATTAATCTTTATTTAAAGTTAGGTAAATCCAGGGACAACGCCATATAATACGGAATGGGTTTCCTCCCAAGAATACTAGTGCATAAAACAACAGCGTAATGCTAAGTAAAGAACAATGAAGCTATTACAAGACCCAGGTCCCATCATATAATGCAACGCAAGCCAGAGGATAGGGTTTTACCTTATTATAGCCAAAGAATGCTTGATACGCTAAATTTCATCTTTTATTATTACTATAAGTTAAGAAAACAACTTCAAATATAAATGTATCAATTATAGACGACATGGGTACCATATATCATGTCGCCATACTAGTTCTATAATTAAAACCGCATGATGTCGTATTGCAAGTTGGATTTCCATCTATGAACCAAGGCAATGGATCATCCTTACCGTTTCGAGACTCTCTAGCCCTCCCCTCAGGCAAGCGCGCACGGAAGCCTTGGATCGTCAGGGCCGGTCCACACAGAGTGGATTAAAATACATGAACAATGCGTTTCCCCGCCCTATGGGGCATAAACTGGTCATATCCCGACCAAACTATCGGCCCCGGAACGACTGATATAACCGAGGTGCCTCACTATCCATCATCCACATAAGTAAAATGCTAGGGCGTGCAAAACGTTGACACCTCTCCTAGCTAGAAAGAAACGCATGCCCTCCCTGAAGTTCTCTCCCCTTTCTGATCCACACCGGGGTGTGAGGCTTACGAATTAACGCTACACAAAGCTACGCTATATTAAATCCGTGCTTTGATCATCAACCACACAACTCTGCTTTTCAATGGAAGCCTTGATCATTTGCATCTCAGCGTGCCACATGAGCAATTCACGCTATGCAACCGATGTATATCAATTGCACAGAATGAAATCTGATGTCAAACACACATCCATTTACAAGTTCGTTCTGGGTCTGAACAAAACCGGAGGCACCTTATTCCTCCCCCATATGTCCAATACAGGGGAGATGTCCTCGCATATCCGTCGATCTCCAAGTACGTCTGGACGATCACCATTTATTACCTTGTCTTGGGTGTATAACCCAATCAAGACATCAATAATCATCCAAACGATGTGAAGACCTCTGGTATTCAACAACTGAATTCATCCTCGACACATCGTCGAATCAGTTATTCAAATGGGATAAACCCGGTCTTTCTGAATAACTCGCGTATATAATAGAGAAGCGCTATAAAAACACAACATACGCCTCATTCCAATCCAGAACATTCCTTTATTCAAATATTCTTGTACTTTGGGAAAGGTTCCCATTAATTTTATCAAAGATAAATTCTGTAAATTTATTCTTTAATCTTCTTTTGGATATCATTTCAATCTAATTAAGGATGCATTAAAACTTCACATGGTTTTAATCTTCCCAAAAATCAATATTAACGATTGTTTAACTTGGGAAATCATATCATGTCTTTAACTGGGTTAAAGACTTTAACCAATGTCATTTAAAACACGGTTCACGATAAACCCAAAATCACATTCCATTCCATCAGCCTTTAACCGTAAATTAGCAAGTGTCCCTAAGTATTAACCCCAAAGGCCGAAACCAACATCAGATCAATACCCAGGAAACCATTCAACTTAACTAATCTCCAGTTAGTTTCTGATTTTCATAACTCCACTGGGTCTAAAAACAGTATTATTAAAGATACCATTCGCGATAACCCAAAATCGCATTTCATTAACAACGGAATCTTCATGAAAAACAAATCAATATATATAATCTGTATAAATTTCCGTATCCGACCAATGATATAAATGGAATAACGGCAAAGCCTTTTAAATTCCATATGTATTAACAGTCTTCCTCCATAGAAGATCACTTCGATTATTATCAATCAAATCCCATTCAATTCCAATTTAATATATTAAATTGGAAAACTTTGGAAATTTTCCATTAAATCTTAAAGATTTCTAATTCCAAATCACATTTTATTGTAAATCGGGTTAAAGAACGGATGTCGTTAAAAACACAGTTGACAATAAACCTAATTCACGTTCCATCAGTCTCAAACCGTAAATTAGTAAGAGAACAATTCCCTAAGAATTAACCCCAAAGGCCGAAACCAACATCAGATCAATACCCAGGAAACCCTTCAACTTTGCTAATCTCAAGTCAGTTTCTAATTTTCTTATCTCCATTGGGTTTAAGAACAATATTATTGAAGATACCATTCACAACAAACCCAAAATCCAAATTGATATTAAATACAAGGCTCTGAATAGAAAATATATCGGCTTATATTCAATATCATATTCCAAAATCAACAAATATCGTATTGGAATAACGATATATATATATCTTCCAAATTCCTCCACAATATCCGTATAATCACGGAATCCAATATCGAAATATTCCGAAGATAATTTTAATTCCAATCCATTCCAATTCATATATTGAAATTCTGGTTATTTTCAAAACCATTTCAAATCCAATTTATTTATTTAAAAATATTGGATTTCATAATTCTAGTTCATAACTAGTTCATTTTGATAAAAAAATATTTTTATCTTTTCAAATATGGAATTTTTCATCCCACTTCTTTCCCAATCATTCCTTATGATTTTACACTAATTATTAATATTTTTATCAAGGCCCGTACAGTCAATTTCCATAAACGGCCATCGAACTGCACTTACGGCGACCTTTTCCAAATTTGATTTGGACATAATTCCAAATCCAACCATTAGATTTTAAATCTCTAATATTCATTAGAAAGGTCTTTTCGATACGAACCCAATGGTTCTGGTTATAGGAAAATCTGATGGTCGGATCTCCCGTAATGTCCGTTCGAAGTCAATGGTCCAAATTCACGAACTACCGCAGCGCATTCTATTCAGGCCATTATATGTATATAATATAATATATATTATATATATTTCATCGATTTCTTTTTTAAATGTATTTTATAAATCGTTTTAAATTCGTTTTCAAAACGATTTCAACTTCATATTCAATTTCAAATTAAAATTGAATATTCCATATCATCGATATATAAACAACAGTATTTTCAAAACATTAGATTTTGAAATCAATTCCTTTTCGATATTCATTATAAAAATGAATAAAATCGATGTAAATGTCGTTCACGTCAAAATGGCGTTATTCTAATCAACACGGCATCATATATCTAAATATTTTTGTGTCCATCCCAAATCGGACATCAAAATCAGTTTTTGATCTTTTACTGAATATTATTTTAAAATATTCGTTATTTTAAAATATTCATTCTTTCTGAACTGGAATCAGACATAGTCAATTACCATATAACTAGTGAGTGGCTCGTGCTACGCATACGGGCAGTGTTTGACTCCTGTAAGTGTGCATGGTGTAATGTGCTATTATGATAGAGGTATATATATATGTCATCTTCCATTGATTGTTCTTTTAAAGTTGGAAAACTCTATATGAACACAAAATTTTAACGCAAAATTGTACATAGCAAATCTCAGCCATTATATCTTCCCACGAATTCCGCTTTCCACATAAAGACAAACAAATTCGGTGATCTCCCACTTTGTGTCTTCCATTTTGTGTCCCTGTAACATCCCCCTTTAAAGTTATACTCATCATTTTTACCCTTAGTTTCTTCTAAACATCATTAATTTCAATGCATGAAGATGTCAGGCTGTTGTTGGGATTTACATGGTTAGAAAGAACAATTAAGGTTGTTAGTGATTATATCTAATGCAAGAATTGTAAGCATGAAATGGTTGATAAACTAAGTTTAAAAAAATGTAGATGAAGATAGTTATTTTCATGTAAATGTTGATAAGAATTGAAGGAGTCATTGAAGTCTATTTTCCCCTCTTTTTAATGTCAATATTCTTACATGAAAATTAAGATGCAATTATTCCATTATAGTGTAAATAGTTGTTTTAAATTAATTAATATTTCTATACTACAGTATGAATATTTAACACGAATATGATATTAGACTTTTTGGCCCAAGGTGCAGGCACACAATTACATTAATTTATTTGGGACTCACTATTTGTACATTCAGTTACCTCTAAAACCAAATCAATAGAGATAATTAAAAAACAGTTAAATAAAGGATTAAAGTACCGCCTTTAAGAATTTTGAAACAAACATAAAAGAATGTAAAAGCCAGCTAAACTACGAAGTTGAAAACTAAAAATAAGGTTTACTGATGAATAGTGCTTAAATATTTTGTTAAATCAACCTTTTCTAATCGAACTGAGCATCTGGTAACAAGTACTGTACAACTTGTGAACTCTGGCACATAAAATCACAGGCTTAACATACATCTTTTTTTCCCAAATCCCAACAGAAATTATGTTTGAGTTGTGTTATACAATATACATACATGATCAGTAAAAGATATTCCAAATATACAAAGGATATTTTAGATTACAATGTGCACATACAATCAAACACACATCCTCCACATCCTCTATAATCTAAGTACATAGAGATTTGCAGGAGTTAACAAAGTTGACTGTACAATACTCATCAGACAATTATTTTTCATTACCAATCATACGTGCACATGCCGCAAAGGTCATTTACTTCTGGTCTTGATCGTCAATGGACGTGAAAAATACTGAAAAAAGAAATGCCAGATATTATGATTACATCTGAACTAAGGCTGGAACATGCAGTAAGAAGTAACATAATAGCGGTGAGGTGTAATAACCCGGAAAATGTGAACCAGTTTAAAATTTTTAAATTCGGTTATTAACAGGAAATTTGAATGATTAAAATAGCCTATTCCCATAAAATATAGAATATTTCAATAAATTAGAGAGTTAAGAAATAGTAAGTCAGTTTGAAAATTGATATTTTGCATATGGTCTCAGAATTCGACGAAACCACTTTTGTCGGGTCCGGGATGTCAAACTATTGCTAGGTTTCAAATTTCATAATTTTTCGAATCAATATGTGAGCGTGGCAAAAGAAAACGCGTTTGACCAGTTTCTATTGAATTTAATCGACTGGAAATTGGCCATTTTTCAAACGGTCTCAGAATTCGACGAAACTAGTTTTGTTAGGACCGTATCGTCAATACGAAACTAGAAAATATTTTTCTGGAATTTTTCTAGTTAGTATGTGACCCCGGTAATTTGAAATGTACGTTTAAAATTCAATATAAGGATTTAAATTGTAAATTTCAACAGAAACTGATTGTAACGATCAAAACAGCTTGCGATACATATCCCATTGTGTTAGGAATGGGGGTAAAACGCTATGGACGACAGGCGGTGGACCTCATTTCGAGGTCATATGTAAAAGTCAACCCTTGTGCATAATTTAATAATTAAATAATATAATAAAATAATAAAAAAAAAATATACTTCTCCCCTTTTCTCTTCGTTGGCCCCCCGATCCCTCTTTCATAATAACAGAACGGAAAAAAAAAAGAGAAAGACCTAACCCTAAATCGCGCCGCCCCTTAGCTCGAGCCGCCGACGAACCCACGCCAGATCGCCCCACCACCCTCGCAACCTCCTCCTCCCACCGAACGAACCATCGAGCAACCCTCGCCCTCGACACCTCCGAAACCACTGCCGCGAACCACCATCGAACTCCAGACATCGCCACGCCACGAGCCACCGCCGACTTCCTCCTCCTCCCATTCGAAGCTCGGTGAGCGTTTAATTTAATTTTATTTTGTTTTTGCTTTTTGTTTTTGTTTTACAGTGAATGTATAAACTGTTTTTTTTTATGATTTAAAAACTGTTTTAAAGGGAATTATAAAACTGATTTTTGTTTTAAGTTTTTAAAACAGAAATTTTTAAAAGATTTTAAAAACAGAAATTTTTAAAAGAAATAAAAAGAAACTGTATTTTTAAAGAGTTTTAAAAACTGTTTTTAAAGAAATCAAAAACCGTTTTTAAAAGAAATCAGAAACTGCATTCATTTTTAAAAGGGATTTTTAAAAACTGCATTTTCTAGAAAATAAAAACTGCATTTTCTAGAAAATAAAAACTGCATTTTTCTAGAAGATGAAAACTATTTTTCTAAAAGGAAAAAAAAAAACTGCATTTGAAAAAGATAAAATAAAAACTGCATTTTTTAAAAGAGAAAAAAAAACTGCATTTTTAAGAATAGAAAAACTGCATTTTTAATAAGAGTAAAACTGCATTTTTAAGAATAGAAAAAAAACTGCATTTTTCAAAAAGGAAAAAACTGCATTTTTGATAATTGAAAAAAACTGCATTTTTAAAAGAATAGAAAAAAACTGCATTTTTCTAAAAGGAAAAAAAACTGCATTTTTGAAAGAATAATAAAAATATAATCTTTATATTTAATAGCGAAGTCAAAATGCAATCTTTATATATTGAATAACATAGTGAAATTCGATTTTTACCTATGTAGAGGATACAGTCAACGAAAGCAACAACAAGGCGAAGCAGGCGAAGTTTCTATTAAGGAAATCAATCGTGTGAGTGGATAGCTATTGGTGAGGATTTCTCACTCTTCAATTCCTTTTTATAAATATATCTATGTTGAAAATGAAAGTGAATTGCTATATATAAATATCTATATATATATATATATATATATATACGCCCCTCGTCCACAAACCATGGACGATATTTATTGCTTGAAATTGATTGATTGTTTGGGATTGTTTGTGATTGATATGGATTGATTGTGGTTGAAAAATACCCAATTGTGGTTGAAAAATATTTGGTTGAAACCACATAGGATTAGTTTGTGGAAATGAAAAAATATATACATGCCGCCTGCGTGCGAATTAGATGCATGATTCCCATTGTCAAAAACCGCGAGGTTTTAAGGTAGAGCGAGGAGCCGTACTAGGGACGGTGCCGGTGTAACTACCCTGCCGTTATGTTGTCGAAATTTTGAATAATATTCTTGTGTTTGAATTATTTTCATATGCTTAAACTATATTTATTCATTGTATAGAAACATTCATGTGTTGAATTGCTATTCATTCGTTGTTTAGAAATTCATGTGTTGAATGATATTCATATTTTAAAATAAACCGTTCGATAATAAAAATCACACTTTTATCTATATATAGGAACTATAGAAAACATTCATGTGTTGAATTGCTATTCATTCGTTGTTTAGAAATTCATGTGTTGAATGATATTCATATTTTGAAATAAACCGTTCGATAATAAAAATCACATTTTTATCTATATATAGAAACTATAGAAAACGTCCATGTGTTGAATTGCTATTCATTCGTTGTTTAGAAATTCATGTGTTGAATGATATTCATATTTTAAAATAAACCGTTCGATAATAAAAATCACACTTTTATCTATATATAGAAACTATAGAAAACATTCATGTGTTGAATTGCTATTCATTCGTTGTTTAGAAATTCATGTGTTGAATGATATTCATATTTTGAAATAAACTGTTAGATAATAAAAATCACATATTTATCTATATATAGAAACTATAGAAAACATTTATGTGTTGAATTGCTATTCATTCGTTGTTTAGAAATTCATGTGTTGAATGATATTCATATTTTGAAATAAACTGTTAGATAATAAAAATCACACTTTTATCTATATATAGAAACTATAGAAAACATTCATGTGTTGAATTGCTATTCATTCGTTGTTTAGAAATTCATGTGTTGAATGATATTCATATTTTGAAATAAACCGTTCGATAATAAAAATCACATTTTTATCTATATATAGAAACTATAGAAAACGTCCAGTTGAATTGCTATTCATTCGTTGTTTAGAAATTCATGTGTTGAATGATATTCATATTTTGAGATAAATTGTTTGATAATAAAAATCACCTTTTATTGACTATATGAACTGTGTAAAATAATCTCGTCTTAAAAGAAATTGTTTTATGATAAAAATTTCATTTTTACCACCAACTTGAACTATATAGAAGAACAGTGTTTTTGAAATGAATTGTTTTGTAATAAAAATCACATCTTTATTGTATGCATAAATCGTTGAAATGTGAAGTGTTAAAAATAGCCACTTGTTCAAAATAAACATATATGAGTTGAAATATTCATTAATTAGCTAATGAAATGATTTGCACCTATTTATGTAACATTAGAATGAATGGTGTTTTTAAACCAAACAGGAATCAAATATGAAGTTGAATAGAAAATGATAATTGACAAAAACTGTATATATATGTACCTGCATATTTATTGAACAGGTTATAGCAAAGGGGCTAGAGAAGAGGAATAAAATTTGTGCCCGACAAATAGGTACACATTTACTGATTTGTTTGGGTGATGATTTTTGAGCCTGTTGGCTAGCCGCTTGGCTTTTTCTTTTTCTTTTTGAGATTAGAAGGACCGGGACGCTATTTGCGATTTCCCGATGCCCCCGGTACAGGGGAGGTTATGGCGAAATTTTTCCAAAATTTAGGGTGTTAGAAAAATATTTGAAGTGAAAACGATATAGAAAACATCGAATGAACTATGTTTATATGAATATATAAATATAAATAAAATTAAAACGAAACGAGGCCGTGCAGTTCGTATTTTGAAACCGTGATTTCAAACGACTAGTGCGGGAAATCCGACCATTGAATTTTCCCGAAACCTCAACCGTCGGGTTCGCTTTGGAATAATCTTTCCAACGGCACCAACCTTGTAAAAATCCAACGGTTGGATTGTCTGGAATGTTTAATTCAAAATTAAGGAAAAACAGCGCCAGAAACGATTATATATATATATATATATAAATATAATTTAATTTAATCGAATAACGACGCTGCAGTTCGTAAATTGAAATCGTAACTTCAAACGACTAGTGTGGAAGATCCGACCGTCGGATTCTCACGAAACTGGAACCGTTGGGTTCGCTTTGGGAATATCTTCCTAATGATGTAAAATTTGTGAAGATCCAACGGTTAGATTTTCCGATATGTGTAAAACAAATTTAGGGAAAAACAGCGCCAGTGACACGAAACGACCTGAAACGTCGTTTAATTAAATATGGCCATTTTTAAATAAATAAAAATGGCGAAAAATCGTTATAAAATATTATAAGCAACATAGGTTGCAAATAAACCAGTTGGGCTTGAATTGTTTGATATTTGATGGTTGTATGTGTATGACATGAAAATAACACTAAATAACTGAAAGATGGATGTCGAATAATATAACCATATAAAGAATCGATTTAAATTCTAATGACGTGAGTTATTTGTAAAGGCCGAGCTAACCCTCATTTCAAGTAATTCATCGAGCGATTCGAATTGGAAGATGCAAAGACGATTCAAGACCGACGATCTTCGTATCGGTTGGATGGGCGCTACTGAGGTTCCTAACCGGAGTAGCTACCGGAAAGGGACGGAAGTAGTAGCCGTCTGAACGTGTATGTTGATTGGACGGATATACGAGGAATTTGACGCCTCCGGTTTCGTTCAGACCCAGGACGGACTTGTAAATGGACTGTGTGTTTGACATTGGATTTTGTTCTATATTGATTGATCTCTGTTAAATATATATTTGTTTGGCGGCGGAGAATTTATTCTCTTGCTTAACGCCCTTCTCTGAGACGTACGAGCTTAGAGGTTATATATCGATGGAAATCAATCGTATGGAGTGGACTGCCTATGTGGCATGCCAAGATGCTGTGATCAAGGCTTCTGTTGAAAAGCAAAGTCTTGTGGATGATGATCAAAGCAAGGCTTACGTGGCCTAGCTTTGTGTATTTCGTAGATTCGCGAACCTCACACCCCGGTATGAGTTAAAAACGGGATACGGACTGCAGGGAGAGCACGACGTTTCTTTCTAGCTATGGTGGTGTCAGTGACTTACCAGCCCTGACATATATATCTACTTTTCACCTTTGTGGTTGTTGGAATGCGAGGCGCCTCGATTATAGGTCTGCAAGGACCGGGAAACGTGTGTTCAGGAATACTAATCCTCTAACGTAAGTGAGGACCGGCCCTGAAGCATCCAGGGGTTACCCAGTGTGCGTAATCCTGAGGCATTTGCTAGAGTGTCTCGAAACGGAGAGGAGCTTGCCCCTTGCCTCGACTCATGACGGAAATCCAATTTCCAATACGAGATAACGGCTTCGATTGTAACTTATATATGACGACATAGTGGCATGGGACGCTCATGTCGCCTATGATTGATATTTATGATGCTATTCGTTTTTGAAACATATATGCACTAGTAATAATATCAAATGATTTCTCTTTATACGTATCAAGCATATTTGGCTATTATAAGGTAAAACTCTATCCTCCGGCTTGCGTTGCATTGTGTGATGGGACCTGAGTCTTATAATAGCTTCATTCTTTCTAAAAGCATTGCGATTGTTTTAAAAGAATTTACTCTATTTTAAATGCACTAGCAATCACTGGAGTGAACCCGTTCCGCGAAAGTGGCGTGGTCCTATGATTTGCTATTACTATTGTTTAACTGTTAAATAGATTCCTCATACCAGTCCCCATGACTGACTCGTTGTTTGTTTCACTTTGCAAACGCGGGTGCCCTTATTTTCACACGGGCAACCTAGTACACAGGTGACAGGTGATTTTTGGTTCTGCACTGCTGCACAGCATGCACTTTTGGCTCATGGCGAGGCTGACTTCATAGTGTTGACTTAGATATTTTCCGCCATTACTGTGTATATTATGATTCCGCCACTGGCGATGCAGACTGATTTACTTTCCGTATTTCTCACGATATGTATATGTATTCCGCCTTCGGCGATGTAGACTGATATTCTTATTTTGTCACTGCATGTATGTATTCCGCCTTTGGCGATGATGACTGATCACTTCCCTTCCTTTTTACTAAGTGTATCCCCACGTTATGCTATTCTGATATTCCTACATGTTGTGATTCCGCTGTCATATCCATGTAAAATTATTTTATTTATTGTTTCTGCTATTATCTGTACTCTGCTATGATGATTAATGTGTTATTTCCTAATGATTATCCTTAATACCGCCCCTCGGATTTTGGGGGCGTCACAGTTGGTATCAGAGCTTTGGTTAACCTTAGTTCCGAGATCTAACACATTAAACACCTCGTCAGAATAGAATCAGTAGTGTTCTAATGCGAGTAGCTCATTAGAGATAGGATTAGTAATATCCTAGAATGAGCTAAACAGATCAGCAAAACAATTTGATCAGTACATCATCATTATCTTTCCTTGTATTTCCTTGCTTTATCATTTATGAAAATTATCAAATCTGTGAGCTTGACTCTTTTCTTGCTTATACAGTATTCTTAGATGGCTACACGAGCAGCAACAGCCAGAGGAGGCCGTGGAGGCCGAGGAGATGCAGCAGGAGGACGGGGGAATATCCCCGTAGCTGCAGAGATCCCTATTATTCAGGCACCAGCTCCCGAAGACTTTGAGTTGGATAAAGTGGCAAAGAGATACCGAAATCTTGGAGGGAAACCTTTTACAGGCACAGGCACAGTGACTGAAGCTATCGCTTGGCTGAAGACCTGCGAGAAAATCTTCGAAGGTATGGGCATGGGAACTAACAATAAAGCCTGACTTGGCATTTGGCTTCTTCAGGAAGAGGCAGAGCTGTGGTGGGACGCCATTACTTCTGGAGATGCAGCTGGTACTATCCGAACATGGGAGCAGTTCAGGACATTATTCAATGAGAAGTTTGTGCCAGAACAAGCTCTTGAGAGGATGCGGGAGCAATTTGCTAATCTCCAGCAGGGAGACCTCTCAATTCAAGACTATCTGAATAAGTTCACTCAGCTATCGCGCTATGCCCCAGAGTTGGTTTTGACCGACAAAGCGAAGAATAAAAGATTCATTTTTGGGCTGAAGCGCAAATATCATGATAGGGCTATGAGCAACATCAAACTTTCTTTTACCGAGCTCGTAGAGATGGCTTGCAACTACGAGGACATGGATGAGAGGCATGCTAGCCAAGACCGCGCTAAGAGCCAAGCAGGGATTAAGCGCAAGACCTCAACTGACCAACCTGAATCTAGCATCACCGCGGCCGCGACTCAAAAACCCGCAAAGATCCCAAAAGGCAACTGCTACAATTGCGGGAAGCCAGGTCATTTCTCTAATGTATGCAAAGCCCCAAAGAAGCCAAGGTCCAGTGACTCAGTTGAATGCTACAATTGCCACAAGAAGGGGCACTACAGCAATAATTGTCCTTTGAAGAAGAGCGCACTAGTGGCCCATGTTTATGACGGGAATACCCCGCCAGCTATCACCGACGGCTCAGGTAAACCCGATGTCTTGGGAGGTACCCTTACTATTAAAAATATTCCTGTTTCTGTACTTTTCGATACCGGTGCATCTCGTAGCTTCATTTCTGGTAATATTGTTCATAAGTTAAAATTAAATCCAAGGAAGCTTAAAGAACAAATTAAAGTTCAAAATCCGATAGGAGGGTCTACTATTCTCGGCTCATATTGTAATGTGCCCGCCTCATATTCATGTTATCGATTCCCTTTTAAAGTAATTGTCATGGACCTTTCCGACTTTGATATTATTCTGGGACTTGATTGGTTGACAAAATATAAGGCCGAAGTTAGATGTGCCGAAAGAATCGTTAAAGTTGAAACGAAGCTTGGACCTATATATATACCATGCCATGGCTCAGAAATTAATAGAACAGAATTCTGGGCTTCTTTAGAAATTACTCCCCCTTCAATAGAAAAGATACCGGTCGTGAAAAATTATGCGGATGTGTTTGAAGAAGTAGAGAACTTACCGCCGCAAAGAGAAATTGAATTTAGAATTGATCTAATTCCGAATGCTCGACCAGTAGTACATCCAATAAGAAGAATGGCCCCAAAAGAAAAAGAAGAGCTAAGTAGCCAAACCCGAGAATTACTTTGGAAAGGTCTGATCAGACCAAGCTTTTCAGCATGGGGAGCCGCAGTAGTATTTGTCCCTAAATCAGACGGTACTCTAAGACTTTGCGTCGATTACAGGGATCTCAACAAACAAACACTGAAGAACAAATATCCTTTGCCCCGAATAGACGATCTGTTAGATCAATTAAATGGAGCAACCGTATTCTCCAGAATGGACCTAGCTACAGGTTTCCACCAATTGCGTATAGCCGAAGACTGTGTTCCTTTGACAGCCTTCAGGGGTCCCGATCTATTCTACGAATGGTTAGTAATGCCGTTCGGCTTGTGCAACGCTCCGGCATACTTCGTTGATCTTATGAACAGAGTGTTCCGTGGTGTGTTGAATAAATTTGTTCTAGTCTTCATCGATGACATTCTAATCTACACTAAGTCGGAAGAAGAACATGCAAAACATTTAGAACGAGTGTTGGAAATTCTGAGAAGAAATGTCTTGAAAGCTAAATTTTCTAAGTGTGTCTTCTGGCAGAATGAAGTTAAATTCCTTGGCCACGTTGTATCAAAGGAAGGAATTGCTGTAGACCCAAGCAAAATTACAGCGATTCAGAACTGGAAACAACCTACTACGCCCACTGAAGTTCGAAGTTTCCTTGGATTAGCTAGTTACTATCGGAAATTCGTTCAGGATTTTTCAAAGATATCAGGAGTACTGACAAAGCTTACAAAGAAGCATGAGAAATTCAAATGGACTCCCGAATGTGAAGAAGCTTTCCAGGAGCTGAAACTGAAGTTGACAACCGCTCCGGTATTGACAATAATAGAAGGTAACCAAGACTTGACAGTATGGACTGATGCTTCTATTAGAGGCCTAGGAGCAGTGTTAATGCAAAAAGGCCAAGTGATCGCATATGCCAGTCGTCAACTAAAGCCACATGAAAGAAACTATGCTACTCATGATCTTGAGTTATTAGCTATCGTGTTTGCTTTAAGAATATGGAGGCATTATCTATTGGGCGAGAGGTTCGAACTATACACCGATCATCAATCCCTGAAATACCTTTTCACCCAGAAAGATTTAAATCTGAGGCAACAGCGTTGGTTAGAATTCCTTGCAGCATACGATTTTGAAATTATATACACTCCAGGGAAAGCCAATGTAGTAGCAGATGCGCTCAGCAGGAAAAATGAAATCATTGCCAGTTTTATCATTACTTCTTCCTTACAAGATAAGATTGCTATTCTTCAGAAGGACGATGAATTCATTAAAAGGATTAGCCAGCGGATCCAAGAAGGAAAACCCTCAGATTTTAGCCTCGATAGCCAAGGGGTCCTAAGGTTAAAAGGGAGAATTTGTGTGCCTGAAATTCCAGAGCTCAGAAGAGAAATACTTGATGAGTGCCATAAGTCCAAATTAAGTATCCACCCTGGTGTGAGCAAAATGTATAATGATATTAAACGCACATTCTGGTGGAAGGCGATGAAAAGAGATATTTCAATATATGTTAGCAGATGCTCCACTTGCCAACTAGTCAAGAGTGATCAGCAAAAATTGGCTGGATTATTACAACCATTGGAAATTCCAGGTTGGAAGTGGGAACAAATCTCGATGGATTTTATCGATGGCTTGCCTCGGACTAGAAAAGGAAACGACAGTATATGGGTGATCGTAGATCGCTTCACGAAGACTGCCCATTTTATACCTGTCCGATCCAACAGAACGGCTCAAAGTCTGGCACAGATTTACTTCAAAGAAATTGTTAAACTTCATGGAGTACCGCTCAGTATAGTCAGCGATAGAGATCCCCTGTTCACTAGCAAATTCTGGGAAGCATTCCAGACGGAATTGGGAACCAAATTGAATCTAAGCACCGCTTATCACCCTCAGACAGACGGCCAAACTGAGCGGGTGAATAGAATTTTAGAAGATTTGCTGCGGGCTTGCGTTATAGATTTTGGAGGCTCATGGGAAGATCATTTACATTTAGCAGAATTCTCTTACAACAATAGCTATCAAGCAAGTTTGGGAATGTCTCCATTTGAAGCACTATACGGTAGACCGTGCAGATCTCCCGCATGTTGGGTAGAACCTGGCAACAGACTAGTGTTAGGGCCCGATATGATTCAAGAAGCATCGGATAAAGTCGATTCCATTAAGAAGAAATTAAAAACCGCACAGAGCCGACAGAAAAGTTATGCTGATGCGAGAAGAAGGGATATATCGTTTGCCGTTGGCGATTATGTTTATCTAAGAGTTTCTCCAATGCGAGGAGTAATCAGATTTGGCAAGACTGGGAAGTTGGCACCTAGATTTATTGGTCCCTTTCCTATACTTGAACGGATTGGAACTCTTGCATATAGGGTATCATTACCTGATTGGTTGCCTGGTGTACATAATGTGTTCCACGTATCTCAACTCAGAAAACATGTTCATGATCCAGATCTTGTTGTGGAAGAAGCAGCACAACAGGATATTGACATAACTCCAGAATTAGCACTCAAAAGAGATCCATTAAAGATAGTTGGCAAAGAAACCAGAGAGCTAAGGAGGAAAAAGATTCACTTAGTCAAAGTGCAGTGGAGTAGTGATCCTAGAGACTGTACTTGGGAAACTGAGGAAAGCATTAAACAAGCCTATCCCAAATGCAGAGTGGACATCTCTGACTAACTCCGGTGCAAGGTACCTTTACAATACTTTGCATTTACATTTTATTTCCTGCTTAACTATTATTTCCTTTTCGAGGACGAAAAGTTTTAAGTGGGGGAGATTGTAATAACCCGGAAAATGTGAACCAGTTTAAAATTTTTAAATTCGGTTATTAACAGGAAATTTGAATGATTAAAATAGCCTATTCCCATAAAATATAGAATATTTCAATAAATTAGAGAGTTAAGAAATAGTAAGTCAGTTTGAAAATTGATATTTTGCATATGGTCTCAGAATTCGACGAAACCACTTTTGTCGGGTCCGGGATGTCAAACTATTGCTAGGTTTCAAATTTCATAATTTTTCGAATCAATATGTGAGCGTGGCAAAAGAAAACGCGTTTGACCAGTTTCTATTGAATTTAATCGACTGGAAATTGGCCATTTTTCAAACGGTCTCAGAATTCGACGAAACTAGTTTTGTTAGGACCGTATCGTCGATACGAAACTAGAAAATATTTTTCTGGAATTTTTCTAGTTAGTATGTGACCCCGGTAATTTGAAATGTACGTTTAAAATTCAATATAAGGATTTAAATTGTAAATTTCAACAGAAACTGATTGTAACGATCAAAACAGCTTGCGATACATATCCCATTGTGTTAGGAATGGGGGTAAAACGCTATGGACGACAGGCGGTGGACCTCATTTCGAGGTCATATGTAAAAGTCAACCCTTGTGCATAATTTAATAATTAAATAATATAATAAAATAATAAAAAAAAAAAAAAATACTTCTCCCCTTTTCTCTTCGTTGGCCCCCCGATCCCTCTTTCATAATAACAGAACGGAAAAAAAAAAGAGAAAGACCTAACCCTAAATCGCGCCGCCCCTTAGCTCGAGCCGCCGACGAACCCATGCCAGATCGCCCCACCACCCTCGCAACCTCCTCCTCCCACCGAACGAACCATCGAGCAACCCTCGCCCTCGACACCTCCGAAACCACTGCCGCGAACCACCATCGAACTCCAGACATCGCCACGCCACGAGCCACCGCCGACTTCCTCCTCCTCCCATTCGAAGCTCGGTGAGCGTTTAATTTAATTTTATTTTGTTTTTGCTTTTTGTTTTTGTTTTACAGTGAATGTATAAACTGTTTTTTTTTTATGATTTAAAAACTGTTTTAAAGGGAATTATAAAACTGATTTTTGTTTTAAGTTTTTAAAACAGAAATTTTTAAAAGATTTTAAAAACAGAAATTTTTAAAAGAAATAAAAAGAAACTGTATTTTTAAAGAGTTTTAAAAACTGTTTTTAAAGAAATCAAAAACTGTTTTTAAAAGAAATCAGAAACTGCATTCATTTTTAAAAGGGATTTTTAAAAACTGCATTTTCTAGAAAATAAAAACTGCATTTTCTAGAAAATAAAAACTGCATTTTTCTAGAAGATGAAAACTATTTTTCTAAAAGGAAAAAAAAAACTGCATTTGAAAAAGATAAAATAAAAACTGCATTTTTTAAAAGAGAAAAAAAAACTGCATTTTTAAGAATAGAAAAACTGCATTTTTAATAAGAGTAAAACTGCATTTTTAAGAATAGAAAAAAAACTGCATTTTTCAAAAAGGAAAAAACTGCATTTTTGATAATTGAAAAAAACTGCATTTTTAAAAGAATAGAAAAAAACTGCATTTTTCTAAAAGGAAAAAAAACTGCATTTTTGAAAGAATAATAAAAATATAATCTTTATATTTAATAGCGAAGTCAAAATGCAATCTTTATATATTGAATAACATAGTGAAATTCGATTTTTACCTATGTAGAGGATACAGTCAACGAAAGCAACAACAAGGCGAAGCAGGCGAAGTTTCTATTAAGGAAATCAATCGTGTGAGTGGATAGCTATTGGTGAGGATTTCTCACTCTTCAATTCCTTTTTATAAATATATCTATGTTGAAAATGAAAGTGAATTGCTATATATAAATATCTATATATATATATATATATATATATATATATATATACGCCCCTCGTCCACAAACCATGGACGATATTTATTGCTTGAAATTGATTGATTGTTTGGGATTGTTTGTGATTGATATGGATTGATTGTGGTTGAAAAATACCCAATTGTGGTTGAAAAATATTTGGTTGAAACCACATAGGATTAGTTTGTGGAAATGAAAAAATATATACATGCCGCCTGCGTGCGAATTAGATGCATGATTCCCATTGTCAAAAACCGCGAGGTTTTAAGGTAGAGCGAGGAGCCGTACTAGGGACGGTGCCGGTGTAACTACCCTGCCGTTATGTTGTCGAAATTTTGAATAATATTCTTGTGTTTGAATTATTTTCATATGCTTAAACTATATTTATTCATTGTATAGAAACATTCATGTGTTGAATTGCTATTCATTCGTTGTTTAGAAATTCATGTGTTGAATGATATTCATATTTTAAAATAAACCGTTCGATAATAAAAATCACACTTTTATCTATATATAGGAACTATAGAAAACATTCATGTGTTGAATTGCTATTCATTCGTTGTTTAGAAATTCATGTGTTGAATGATATTCATATTTTGAAATAAACCGTTCGATAATAAAAATCACATTTTTATCTATATATAGAAACTATAGAAAACGTCCATGTGTTGAATTGCTATTCATTCGTTGTTTAGAAATTCATGTGTTGAATGATATTCATATTTTAAAATAAACCGTTCGATAATAAAAATCACACTTTTATCTATATATAGAAACTATAGAAAACATTCATGTGTTGAATTGCTATTCATTCGTTGTTTAGAAATTCATGTGTTGAATGATTGTAACGACCCGCAAATCCGAGCTATCTGAGTTGATTAAATACAACACACGTCCAACCCAAATAACACAGAAATACGACTCATTATTAGAAAGAAGTTAGAGGATGAGAAATGGAAAGAAAGAAATATTAGAATAGAAGAAAAACGAAGATCACAACTCACAGCGGAACGAATAAAATATATTCTATAACATAAGCTTTGAAATACAAATCTGTTTGGTACATATACACATACCATCATCAGAGTACACATAACTTTTGATTCAGCGGAAGTAACTCGAAATAACTAACGTTGAAGCCTCCTGCTTCAAGCTCCTCCAAGTGTATCTGTAAAAGCCTGAAACACTTGACTGCCCGTACAAATTTGGGCACCCAAGAGTTTAGGAAAAACAAAACAAAATAAACTCTGGGTCAGTCATGGGACTGGTGTGAGTAAACTCCAACCACTTGTTTAACTTTCAAACTCTTTTCGAAAGAAAGGATAATAGTAAGACCAGCCCACACATAAACACGGACGGCTTTTACCTTACTATAACCCAAAACATTTTGATATCAAAATCCAGTGATATTATAATAATGTCTACATCAAGTAAATAACCAAATAGCAGAACGCTTGCATCTCACGCTCCACATATATATTATAAAATCAAAAACCGCATGGCGCTTATTGGGGATTGGATTTCCAACATGACAAGGTATGGGACCACCTTCCGATGATGTATCTCTAGAGGCGAATACACCTGGGTTCAACAAGAACGTCTTGCAACCCGGCCCACACATGACCGACCACTCATTTCGCTTGAGTGTATCGAATGTATATCACCAACGGTTGGACTCAAACCACCGTTTCCCGAATGGGCAGAATCGATAGATTTAGAAACAAAAGGAATTTCTCTAGATAGGTGATTATACACCCTAATGGGTGCGACCCACATAGCCATGCTGCCTGCCCGATTTTTGTCCTTTCCCGGTTGTTGCGGCCTGAGGCTACGCATACTTACCATTCCTTGATAACAAAATCACTTTGAATGCCACATTGTCAGATCCGTTAATCACTAGTTAAGTTTGCACGAATATTCTGGATGTTATGCTAAGGGATAAATCCGTTGCAACCATATATATTCATACAGACCAACCCATTTGATCATTGGAAATACTCTGTCAGACATTCGTCCATTTACGTTCGTTCTGGGATTGAACGAAACCGAAGGCACTATTTCTATAAATAGAAAAGCCCTTGCACTTTACTCCGTCTTCAATATATTCAGCATACTTGGTTCTCAACGTTTATGCCGATACGGAGTGGTTCTTTGGATAATAATCCAACCGGTCTCTCCATATTGACAACGATGGTCAAAACTTCGATAGTCTGTGATTTAACTATCGAATAAAAACAAGTGTTCATTCAAACATATCAAACAAATCACTGGGCCCTTTAATTAATATTTCATTAATTAAATTTCTTCTATATTCTCTTATCAATATTTGTTAACCAAATATTTTCAATAACCATATTGGCCCTTTACGCTATTTTTGATTTCGTTTTCTTATCAAATTCTATATATATCGATATATAGATTCCTAATTTTCAAATTTCTTAAAAATATTCTATCTCCTTAAATTCCCGGAAAAATTCGCCATAACCTCCCCTGTATCGGGAGCATCGGGAAATTTCAAATAGCATCCCGGTATCTTCCAATCTCAAAAAGAAAAAGAGAAAGCCAAGCGGCTTGCCGATACGGCGCATAAGTCTCATATATGAATTAAACATGTACCTTATGTCGAGCATTTCATTTATAACTTCATATATCTCATCCCATACCTGTCTAACACCTGTTCGCCTGTTTTCAATTCAATTTCAACACTATCTAATCGTTCGAATTCAGTTCCGCCCATTTATTCTTTAAATCGGCCAATTTGCCTATTTCACTTCTTTGTTTGAACATAACATGTTCAAATAAAATATTTAACTCGTTCATAACCAAATCGAATTTCGATTTCAATTTTAGTCTCCTTTTCTATTTCGAATATAAGTTTTCAAATCGAATTCGCTTATTTAAGGCCCAATATCCATTCAAAAGCTCCTTAACTAATTTCTATTCAATTTAGTTAATTCCATTCAATAAATCAAAATCTGGTTTCTGTTTCAAAAATCATATTCATTTACACAACTTGAATTCGCATATATTTTGCAACTCAACTCTGAAATTTTCTAAATAGAAATTCGGATTTTATTTCTTAAAAACCTTTTATAATATTAAATAAACCATTATGGTTTTAAACGACTTTGGCGCTGTTTTTCTGAAAATTTGATTTTGACATAACTCAAAATCTATACGACGAAATCCAGATTTTTCTCTTCCATTAGAAAACTATTATCAAACCGGTCCTGACGTTTCTTGTTTCAAAGAATTCCGACTTCAATTGAGTCCTGTATATTTAATTGAAGTTCAAATCGCCAATTTACGAACTGCAGCGCTGCGGCGAGTTCGTTTTATTTATATTTATATATATGAACTCTTAAAACTTCGTTTATATAAATTCAATTCTATACTGATATATTTTTAAATATATATCAGACCATTTTTTTTCCAACTCAACAAATATTTCTGATCTTCTATTCCATTTACATTTGAAATCTATATTCAAATTCCAATTCGATTCTAATTCAAATTCTATTTCAACTATTTGAATCCAAATTTCATTTTTAATCTATTTGAACTTCAAATATTTAAACTCATTTTTTTCTTTGAACTTCAAGTACCACATTCACTTCCTTTGAATTCAAATACCATGTTTCAAATTCCTCTTATTCAAATTCCTTCTATTTAAACTCCATTTGAGTTTTGTTTGAATTTATATTTAACACCATTTGAATTCTATTTAATTTCTTATATTTAAAACCTCTTTATTAAAACCCATTATTTAAATCCCATTTGAATTTTCCTTATTTCAAATTCATTTGAACTCCTTTGAATTTAAATTCCATTTCAAAACTATTTGGATTTCCTATTTTGAAATCCTATTCCAATCTTACTTTGAAATCTTATTTTCAAAGTTTATTTCAAATTCTATTTTGAAATTCAATATTCAAATCTCTATTTGAATTTCTATATTCAATCCCATGTTCAAATTCAATACTTGAATCTCTATTCAGATTTCATATTTGAATTTCATTTCAAATCTCTAGTCAAATTTCATATTTCAATTCTTCTTTTGAAATTCTATATTTCAAATTCTATTCGATTTTTCTTTGAAATTCTATATTTCAAAGTCTGTTCAATTCTTCTTTGAAATTCTATTTTTCAAATTCTATTTTGAAATTCTACATTCAAATCTCTATTCAAATTTCTTTATTTGAATTCCTTTGAATTCAAACTTTATTTTAATTCCTTGAATAAAAATTCTATTTTCCATTCTAATCTCGTCTATTCAAATTCTATTTGAACTTCTATTTGAATTTCTAACATTCAAACCCCTTTTCTTTTCTATTTAAAATTCAAATAGTTAAACTCTTTTTCTAACTCTAATATTCAAATCCCATTTGATTCCTATTATTCAAATTCTACTATTTTAAATGTTCTTTTAAATTTCTTTTATTCAAACTCTATTTGAATCTCTATACAAAAATCCAATTTTGGAATTTCTTTATTCAAATTCTATATTCAAATGTTATACTCAAATTTTAATTGAATTATATATTTAAAAATTCCATTTCAAATCCTATTTGAAATTTCTTTTGTATTTCAAATATTTCAACTTCTTTCTAATATTTAAATTCTATTTAAAAATTCTATTTCAAGTTCTATTTTGAAATTTCATTTCAAAATCCTATTTCACACTTGTGTTTTCTATTTCTGAATTATCAAATGATAATTCTTTTTACTTCATTTATAACTTCGTTATAAAAGACTGTTTATAAACTTCGTTTAAAAGAAACTCCTTGGTTTATTTTTCAAAACAAGTTTATATTTTATTTCCATTTAAAAATTCAAATTCTATTTAAAAATAGAATTTTCCCTTTTTAAATCGCCAATATCCTTTCACGATATTTTTAAATATCATTCCTTAAGCCTAGTGACAAAACACATAAAGAAACCAAATATTTATTTTTCTAACACATCATATATAACAATATATATGCAAACAAATAAACAAACAGATAATATATTTTTGAGGAATCCAGTTGGATTCCTCCAACCTGTTTTCCTGCATCCACAGATGTTAGCACATAAATAATACCTATTCTGCTTCGTGGCAGAATATCGCGGTATAGAAGGTCATCCACTAATCATAGCGTGGGACGTATAGGGTAATCATCCGCTATGAAACCGCGGGCATCCGCTAATGAGACTGCGGGAATCCAACCAATCAATCAACCCAATATATATATATATAATAGCCTAAATAACTAATATATATAAAACAATCATAAAACATTCACACAAGCAACAAACAAATTATTTTTAACGAAATAAAAATAATTATAAAGGTGAGTGAGATTTACTCACCGGAGATTGCAGTTGTCGAATATCCTGTTTATTTCCAAATCACCGGCTACGAATCTCCTTGAATGAATTCGCACCTATGATAATTTGATTTAAATTTTCTGGTTAACATTTATTTATTTAAATTAACTATTTAATAGAATAAATAAATTTCATTCATATATAACGGTTACTAAATAAAATATATATATATATATATATTTTTTTACTTCCTAGGTTTTGAACAACCAACGGTTTTAAATTTAAAATATTTCTCTTAACTAATTAAAAATTCATATAATAATAATTCACTAAAAAAAATCCTCTTTTTTTTTTTTCCAAGTTCTGAATTAGTGACTAATTCCAGTCTTAACTAATTTCCAAGCATTTACATTAAACTGTTTCACACTAAAAATAAATACCTAAGTTAATTACTGATTTTGAATTTAACTCATACCTTAATCCTTGTCAACCCCTAGCCTGTTAACCCATCTTTGCAACCCAGAACCAACACCGCACTATCCTTCTTCCATCACGACTTCGCCAATCACCGTGAACTGAAACTCGAGGGCTCCTCCAGACGATGAATGACGTCGAACTCCCTCTCTACTGTATCGCTTATGTTCCCAGGTCCGCACTAACCCACAACGGTGATCGAACTTCACCATACTCGAGCCACCGACGCGCCTCCAAGCCCAGATTCCAACGCCGCAATCGACTTGACCCTCGCTGCCACCAAATACTTCCATACCCGAACCCTAATATCGCGATACCAATCATCGCGTCGAGCTCCAGAGTTTGGCGATTTCGAATTAGAGGGATCTGCCATTTTTACTTTTTTTTTTTTTCTGAGAGGAGCGAAAAGAATAAGACAGAAAAACGAGGAGAGGGTAATGTCGCGATTTTATAAAGGAAAAGGGGACACGATTTTAATTGATGGTCGGCCAAGTACAGGACAATATCCTATTTAAAGTATTTAAAAAGATTTGATATTGATTTTAAATATGATATAATTAAATTTGATTTGATTAAAGAGATTTTTTTTTTTTTAAATAATTAAAATATCTCATGGTCTATGACGTGCCTTCCTGAACCGCTAACTGACCGCAACGACCGACATTTCAGACTACAACGTTATTCTGAACACTACAGAACTGATTCTCAAATTAAATTTGACTATATAGAAAAGATAACAATTTAATTTAACGATTTAAAACATAAATCGATTTCAAAACAATTTTGTTTAACACAAATAAATTATTATCATCGCTCTATTTCAATATACAATTTATATTAATCGACATTGTTTCTATTCAGTTTCAACTTCGAATTGAATTATTTCAAACTTCTCGTATTTCGATAATTATCAAAATAAATCGTATTTCGATTATTTAATCGATAATCCAATAAAATACCATTTATACTATGAATTAAATATTTAAAACCATACTAAAATTTTAAAATAAATTGTTCAAAAATCTGGGTCGTTACATTCTTTCCCCCTTAAAATAATTTCGTCCTCGAAATTGCTAAGGTAGGAAAAATACTATAAACTCGCTAACTTTTCAAAACTCCTTTATGTTGAAACTCACCTCTTCATATTTCAACAAATTAATTCCAACCAAAACTTTTGGTCTTCCTTCATTTGATTTGAATGATCTACGATCAATCCATTTATATCCAATCTATATTCCAATAACCTATTCAAATTGATTCTAATCAATTTACTCCCTTCGGCCCATTTAACTTGTTTAAGTCAAATTTCAATTTCAGAATTCAAATCCCTGGGTTTTCTTTTCAAATTCTTCTGAAATCACATAAATATATACATATATTTATTTCCATTTCAAATTCAAAACATTTGAATTTTCAAATCACTTGTTTCTTTCAAAACAAATTTCCATCAAAACTTTCTAAGGTAGCAATTCATCACTTAGAAACTCGGAAATGAACACTGATGATGTTGCAATCATCATCAGAATAATTTCCCAGCCACCAAAGTGAGTTCAGTGCTTTATTACTTCAAAATCCATCTAAAATGATTTTCTTTCAAATCCTTCTAAAACAAATCTATATTATTTTAATATACTTTGAAAAATATTTTCAAACTTCCCAGGATTTTAAATTCTTAATTCTGGTTTGAATTTAATTCTAATTCATCTTATTTGTATATATAATTTCTATACAAATTCTATTTTGGTTATAAATAACCATTCTAAATTTATAATCTCATTTGATTATAAAATCAACATCCAACACATCCATATAATAATTCTAGAAAATTATTCTTTCTATATCAAAATAGAAATTTCGGGTAAAATTATTTCATTTACCCACTTTAAAACAATACTGTGTCGAATTTCTCTGTTTAAGTGTTTAGAAATTCCTATCGACTTCGTGGCGTCCCACGATTCGACCAGAATTCATAAACCACTCACAGACTAGTCAACACAATATAAAATAATTTTTATATCAATTTAAAAATACGCTCTCTCGTATATACACTCAACTCATTCTAGGGTGCTACTGACCCTATCTCTAATGAGCACATGCCACACAAGCCTAGGTATTCGCTCAACCTAAGCTCTGATACCACCTGTAACGACCCGCAAATCCGAGCTATCTGAGTTGATTAAATACAACACACGTCCAACCCAAATAACACAGAAATACGACTCATTATTAGAAAGAAGTTAGAGGATGAGAAATGGAAAGAAAGAAATATTAGAATAGAAGAAAAACGAAGATCACAACTCACAGCGGAACGAATAAAATATATTCTATAACATAAGCTTTGAAATACAAATCTGTTTGGTACATATACACATACCATCATCAGAGTACACATAACTTTTGATTCAGCGGAAGTAACTCGAAATAACTAACGTTGAAGCCTCCTGCTTCAAGCTCCTCCAAGTGTATCTGTAAAAGCCTGAAACACTTGACTGCCCGTACAAATTTGGGCACCCAAGAGTTTAGGAAAAACAAAACAAAATAAACTCTGGGTCAGTCATGGGACTGGTGTGAGTAAACTCCAACCACTTGTTTAACTTTCAAACTCTTTTCGAAAGAAAGGATAATAGTAAGACCAGCCCACACATAAACACGGACGGCTTTTACCTTACTATAACCCAAAACATTTTGATATCAAAATCCAGTGATATTATAATAATGTCTACATCAAGTAAATAACCAAATAGCAGAACGCTTGCATCTCACGCTCCACATATATATTATAAAATCAAAAACCGCATGGCGCTTATTGGGGATTGGATTTCCAACATGACAAGGTATGGGACCACCTTCCGATGATGTATCTCTAGAGGCGAATACACCTGGGTTCAACAAGAACGTCTTGCAACCCGGCCCACACATGACCGACCACTCATTTCGCTTGAGTGTATCGAATGTATATCACCAACGGTTGGACTCAAACCACCGTTTCCCGAATGGGCAGAATCGATAGATTTAGAAACAAAAGGAATTTCTCTAGATAGGTGATTATACACCCTAATGGGTGCGACCCACATAGCCATGCTGCCTGCCCGATTTTTGTCCTTTCCCGGTTGTTGCGGCCTGAGGCTACGCATACTTACCATTCCTTGATAACAAAATCACTTTGAATGCCACATTGTCAGATCCGTTAATCACTAGTTAAGTTTGCACGAATATTCTGGATGTTATGCTAAGGGATAAATCCGTTGCAACCATATATATTCATACAGACCAACCCATTTGATCATTGGAAATACTCTGTCAGACATTCGTCCATTTACGTTCGTTCTGGGATTGAACGAAACCGAAGGCACTATTTCTATAAATAGAAAAGCCCTTGCACTTTACTCCGTCTTTAATATATTCAGCATACTTGGTTCTCAACGTTTATGCCGATACGGAGTGGTTCTTTGGATAATAATCCAACCGGTCTCTCCATATTGACAACGATGGTCAAAACTTCGATAGTCTGTGATTTAACTATCGAATAAAAACAAGTGTTCATTCAAACATATCAAACAAATCACTGGGCCCTTTAATTAATATTTCATTAATTAAATTTCTTCTATATTCTCTTATCAATATTTGTTAACCAAATATTTTCAATAACCATATTGGCCCTTTACGCTATTTTTGATTTCGTTTTCTTATCAAATTCTATATATATCGATATATAGATTCCTAATTTTCAAATTTCTTAAAAATATTCTATCTCCTTAAATTCCCGGAAAAATTCGCCATAACCTCCCCTGTATCGGGAGCATCGGGAAATTTCAAATAGCATCCCGGTATCTTCCAATCTCAAAAAGAAAAGGAGAAAGCCAAGCGGCTTGCCGATACGGCGCATAAGTCTCATATATGAATTAAACATGTACCTTATGTCGAGCATTTCATTTATAACTTCATATATCTCATCCCATACCTGTCTAACACCTGTTCGCCTGTTTTCAATTCAATTTCAACACTATCTAATCGTTCGAATTCAGTTCCGCCCATTTATTCTTTAAATCGGCCAATTTGCCTATTTCACTTCTTTGTTTGAACATAACATGTTCAAATAAAATATTTAACTCGTTCATAACCAAATCGAATTTCGATTTCAATTTTAGTCTCCTTTTCTATTTCGAATATAAGTTTTCAAATCGAATTCGCTTATTTAAGGCCCAATATCCATTCAAAAGCTCCTTAACTAATTTCTATTCAATTTAGTTAATTCCATTCAATAAATCAAAATCTGGTTTCTGTTTCAAAAATCATATTCATTTACACAACTTGAATTCGCATATATTTTGCAACTCAACTCTGAAATTTTCTAAATAGAAATTCGGATTTTATTTCTTAAAAACCTTTTATAATATTAAATAAACCATTATGGTTTTAAACGACTTTGGCGCTGTTTTTCTGAAAATTTGATTTTGACATAACTCAAAATCTATACGACGAAATCCAGATTTTTCTCTTCCATTAGAAAACTATTATCAAACCGGTCCTGACGTTTCTTGTTTCAAAGAATTCCGACTTCAATTGAGTCCTGTATATTTAATTGAAGTTCAAATCGCCAATTTACGAACTGCAGCGCTGCGGCGAGTTCGTTTTATTTATATTTATATATATGAACTCTTAAAACTTCGTTTATATAAATTCAATTCTATACTGATATATTTTTAAATATATATCAGACCATTTTTTTTCCAACTCAACAAATATTTCTGATCTTCTATTCCATTTACATTTGAAATCTATATTCAAATTCCAATTCGATTCTAATTCAAATTCTATTTCAACTATTTGAATCCAAATTTCATTTTTAATCTATTTGAACTTCAAATATTTAAACTCATTTTTTTCTTTGAACTTCAAGTACCACATTCACTTCCTTTGAATTCAAATACCATGTTTCAAATTCCTCTTATTCAAATTCCTTCTATTTAAACTCCATTTGAGTTTTGTTTGAATTTATATTTAACACCATTTGAATTCTATTTAATTTCTTATATTTAAAACCTCTTTATTAAAACCCATTATTTAAATCCCATTTGAATTTTCCTTATTTCAAATTCATTTGAACTCCTTTGAATTTAAATTCCATTTCAAAACTATTTGGATTTCCTATTTTGAAATCCTATTCCAATCTTACTTTGAAATCTTATTTTCAAAGTTTATTTCAAATTCTATTTTGAAATTCAATATTCAAATCTCTATTTGAATTTCTATATTCAATCCCATGTTCAAATTCAATACTTGAATCTCTATTCAGATTTCATATTTGAATTTCATTTCAAATCTCTAGTCAAATTTCATATTTCAATTCTTCTTTTGAAATTCTATATTTCAAATTCTATTCGATTTTTCTTTGAAATTCTATATTTCAAAGTCTGTTCAATTCTTCTTTGAAATTCTATTTTTCAAATTCTATTTTGAAATTCTACATTCAAATCTCTATTCAAATTTCTTTATTTGAATTCCTTTGAATTCAAACTTTATTTTAATTCCTTGAATAAAAATTCTATTTTCCATTCTAATCTCGTCTATTCAAATTCTATTTGAACTTCTATTTGAATTTCTAACATTCAAACCCCTTTTCTTTTCTATTTAAAATTCAAATAGTTAAACTCTTTTTCTAACTCTAATATTCAAATCCCATTTGATTCCTATTATTCAAATTCTACTATTTTAAATGTTCTTTTAAATTTCTTTTATTCAAACTCTATTTGAATCTCTATACAAAAATCCAATTTTGGAATTTCTTTATTCAAATTCTATATTCAAATGTTATACTCAAATTTTAATTGAATTATATATTTAAAAATTCCATTTCAAATCCTATTTGAAATTTCTTTTGTATTTCAAATATTTCAACTTCTTTCTAATATTTAAATTCTATTTAAAAATTCTATTTCAAGTTCTATTTTGAAATTTCATTTCAAAATCCTATTTCACACTTGTGTTTTCTATTTCTGAATTATCAAATGATAATTCTTTTTACTTCATTTATAACTTCGTTATAAAAGACTGTTTATAAACTTCGTTTAAAAGAAACTCCTTGGTTTATTTTTCAAAACAAGTTTATATTTTATTTCCATTTAAAAATTCAAATTCTATTTAAAAATAGAATTTTCCCTTTTTAAATCGCCAATATCCTTTCACGATATTTTTAAATATCATTCCTTAAGCCTAGTGACAAAACACATAAAGCAACCAAATATTTATTTTTCTAACACATCATATATAACAATATATATGCAAACAAATAAACAAACAGATAATATATTTTTGAGGAATCCAGTTGGATTCCTCCAACCTGTTTTCCTGCATCCACAGATGTTAGCACATAAATAATACCTATTCTGCTTCGTGGCAGAATATCGCGGTATAGAAGGTCATCCACTAATCATAGCGTGGGACGTATAGGGTAATCATCCGCTATGAAACCGCGGGCATCCGCTAATGAGACTGCGGGAATCCAACCAATCAATCAACCCAATATATATATATATAATAGCCTAAATAACTAATATATATAAAACAATCATAAAACATTCACACAAGCAACAAACAAATTATTTTTAACGAAATAAAAATAATTATAAAGGTGAGTGAGATTTACTCACCGGAGATTGCAGTTGTCGAATATCCTGTTTATTTCCAAATCACCGGCTACGAATCTCCTTGAATGAATTCGCACCTATGATAATTTGATTTAAATTTTCTGGTTAACATTTATTTATTTAAATTAACTATTTAATAGAATAAATAAATTTCATTCATATATAACGGTTACTAAATAAAATATATATATATATATATATATTTTTACTTCCTAGGTTTTGAACAACCAACGGTTTTAAATTTAAAATATTTCTCTTAACTAATTAAAAATTCATATAATAATAATTCACTAAAAAAAATCCTCTTTTTTTTTTTTTTTCCAAGTTCTGAATTAGTGACTAATTCCAGTCTTAACTAATTTCCAAGCATTTACATTAAACTGTTTCACACTAAAAATAAATACCTAAGTTAATTACTGATTTTGAATTTAACTCATACCTTAATCCTTGTCAACCCCTAGCCTGTTAACCCATCTTTGCAACCCAGAACCAACACCGCACTATCCTTCTTCCATCACGACTTCGCCAATCACCGTGAACTGAAACTCGAGGGCTCCTCCAGACGATGAATGACGTCGAACTCCCTCTCTACTGTATCGCTTATGTTCCCAGGTCCGCACTAACCCACAACGGTGATCGAACTTCACCATACTCGAGCCACCGACGCGCCTCCAAGCCCAGATTCCAACGCCGCAATCGACTTGACCCTCGCTGCCACCAAATACTTCCATACCCGAACCCTAATATCGCGATACCAATCATCGCGTCGAGCTCCAGAGTTTGGCGATTTCGAATTAGAGGGATCTGCCATTTTTACTTTTTTTTTTTTTTCTGAGAGGAGCGAAAAGAATAAGACAGAAAAACGAGGAGAGGGTAATGTCGCGATTTTATAAAGGAAAAGGGGACACGATTTTAATTGATGGTCGGCCAAGTACAGGACAATATCCTATTTAAAGTATTTAAAAAGATTTGATATTGATTTTAAATATGATATAATTAAATTTGATTTGATTAAAGAGATTTTTTTTTTTAAATAATTAAAATATCTCATGGTCTATGACGTGCCTTCCTGAACCGCTAACTGACCGCAACGACCGACATTTCAGACTACAACGTTATTCTGAACACTACAGAACTGATTCTCAAATTAAATTTGACTATATAGAAAAGATAACAATTTAATTTAACGATTTAAAACATAAATCGATTTCAAAACAATTTTGTTTAACACAAATAAATTATTATCATCGCTCTATTTCAATATACAATTTATATTAATCGACATTGTTTCTATTCAGTTTCAACTTCGAATTGAATTATTTCAAACTTCTCGTATTTCGATAATTATCAAAATAAATCGTATTTCGATTATTTAATCGATAATCCAATAAAATACCATTTATACTATGAATTAAATATTTAAAACCATACTAAAATTTTAAAATAAATTGTTCAAAAATCTGGGTCGTTACAATGATATTCATATTTTGAAATAAACTGTTAGATAATAAAAATCACATTTTTATCTATATATAGAAACTATAGAAAACATTCATGTGTTGAATTGCTATTCATTCGTTGTTTAGAAATTCATGTGTTGAATGATATTCATATTTTGAAATAAACTGTTAGATAATAAAAATCACACTTTTATCTATATATAGAAACTATAGAAAACATTCATGTGTTGAATTGCTATTCATTCGTTGTTTAGAAATTCATGTGTTGAATTATATTCATATTTTGAAATAAACCGTTCGATAATAAAAATCACATTTTTATCTATATATAGAAACTATAGAAAACGTCCAGTTGAATTGCTATTCATTCGTTGTTTAGAAATTCATGTGTTGAATGATATTCATATTTTGAGATAAATTGTTTGATAATAAAAATCACCTTTTATTGACTATATGAACTGTGTAAAATAATCTCGTCTTAAAAGAAATTGTTTTATGATAAAAATTTCATTTTTACCACCAACTTGAACTATATAGAAGAACAGTGTTTTTGAAATGAATTGTTTTGCAATAAAAATCACATCTTTATTGTATGCATAAATCGTTGAAATGTGAAGTGTTAAAAATAGCCACTTGTTCAAAATAAACATATATGAGTTGAAATATTCATTAATTAGCTAATGAAATGATTTGCACCTATTTATGTAACATTAGAATGAATGGTGTTTTTAAACCAAACAGGAATCAAATATGAAGTTGAATAGAAAATGATAATTGACAAAAACTGTATATATATGTACCTGCATATTTATTGAACAGGTTATAGCAAAGGGGCTAGAGAAGAGGAATAAAATTTGTGCCCGACAAATAGGTACACATTTACTGATTTGTTTGGGTGATGATTTTTGAGCCTGTTGGCTAGCCGCTTGGCTTTTTCTTTTTCTTTTTGAGATTAGAAGGACCGGGACGCTATTTGCGATTTCCCGATGCCCCCGGTACAGGGGAGGTTATGGCGAAATTTTTCCAAAATTTAGGGTGTTAGAAAAATATTTGAAGTGAAAACGATATAGAAAACATCGAATGAACTATGTTTATATGAATATATAAATATAAATAAAATTAAAACGAAACGAGGCCGTGCAGTTCGTATTTTGAAACCGTGATTTCAAACGACTAGTGCGGGAAATCCGACCATTGAATTTTCCCGAAACCTCAACCGTCGGGTTCGCTTTGGAATAATCTTTCCAACGGCACCAACCTTGTAAAAATCCAACGGTTGGATTGTCTGGAATGTTTAATTCAAAATTAAGGAAAAACAGCGCCAGAAACGATTATATATATATATATATATAAATATAATTTAATTTAATCGAATAACGACGCTGCAGTTCGTAAATTGAAATCGTAACTTCAAACGACTAGTGTGGAAGATCCGACCGTCGGATTCTCACGAAACTGGAACCGTTGGGTTCGCTTTGGGAATATCTTCCTAATGATGTAAAATTTGTGAAGATCCAACGGTTAGATTTTCCGATATGTGTAAAACAAATTTAGGGAAAAACAGCGCCAGTGACACGAAACGACCTGAAACGTCGTTTAATTAAATATGGCCATTTTTAAATAAATAAAAATGGCGAAAAATCGTTATAAAATATTATAAGCAACATAGGTTGCAAATAAACCAGTTGGGCTTGAATTGTTTGATATTTGATGGTTGTATGTGTATGACATGAAAATAACACTAAATAACTGAAAGATGGATGTCGAATAATATAACCATATAAAGAATCGATTTAAATTCTAATGACGTGAGTTATTTGAAAAGGCCGAGCTAACCCTCATTTCAAGTAATTCATCGAGCGATTCGAATTGGAAGATGCAAAGACGATTCAAGACCGACGATCTTCGTATCGGTTGGATGGGCGCTACTGAGGTTCCTAACCGGAGTAGCTACCGGAAAGGGACGGAAGTAGTAGCCGTCTGAACGTGTATGTTGATTGGACGGATATACGAGGAATTTGACGCCTCCGGTTTCGTTCAGACCCAGGACGGACTTGTAAATGGACTGTGTGTTTGACATTGGATTTTGTTCTATATTGATTGATCTCTGTTAAATATATATCTGTTTGGCGGCGGAGAATTTATTCTCTTGCTTAACGCCCTTCTCTGAGACGTACGAGCTTAGAGGTTATATATCGATGGAAATCAATCGTATGGAGTGGACTGCCTATGTGGCATGCCAAGATGCTGTGATCAAGGCTTCTGTTGAAAAGCAAAGTCTTGTGGATGATGATCAAAGCAAGGCTTACGTGGCCTAGCTTTGTGTATTTCGTAGATTCGCGAACCTCACACCCCGGTATGAGTTAAAAACGGGATACGGACTGCAGGGAGAGCACGACGTTTCTTTCTAGCTATGGTGGTGTCAGTGACTTACCAGCCCTGACATATATATCTACTTTTCACCTTTGTGGTTGTTGGAATGCGAGGCGCCTCGATTATAGGTCTGCAAGGACCGGGAAACGTGTGTTCAGGAATACTAATCCTCTAACGTAAGTGAGGACCGGCCCTGAAGCATCCAGGGGTTACCCAGTGTGCGTAATCCTGAGGCATTTGCTAGAGTGTCTCGAAACGGAGAGGAGCTTGCCCCTTGCCTCGACTCATGACGGAAATCCAATTTCCAATACGAGATAACGGCTTCGATTGTAACTTATATATGACGACATAGTGGCATGGGACGCTCATGTCGCCTATGATTGATATTTATGATGCTATTCGTTTTTGAAACATATATGCACTAGTAATAATATCAAATGATTTCTCTTTATACGTATCAAGCATATTTGGCTATTATAAGGTAAAACTCTATCCTCCGGCTTGCGTTGCATTGTGTGATGGGACCTGAGTCTTATAATAGCTTCATTCTTTCTAAAAGCATTGCGATTGTTTTAAAAGAATTTACTCTATTTTAAATGCACTAGCAATCACTGGAGTGAACCCGTTCCGCGAAAGTGGCGTGGTCCTATGATTTGCTATTACTATTGTTTAACTGTTAAATAGATTCCTCATACCAGTCCCCATGACTGACTCGTTGTTTGTTTCACTTTGCAAACGCGGGTGCCCTTATTTTCACATGGGCAGCCTAGTACACAGGTGACAGGTGATTTTTGGTTCTGCACTGCTGCACAGCATGCACTTTTGGCTCATGGCGAGGCTGACTTCATAGTGTTGACTTAGATATTTTCCGCCATTACTGTGTATATTATGATTCCGCCACTGGCGATGCAGACTGATTTACTTTCCGTATTTCTCACGATATGTATATGTATTCCGCCTTCGGCGATGTAGACTGATATTCTTATTTTGTCACTGCATGTATGTATTCCGCCTTTGGCGATGATGACTGATCACTTCCCTTCCTTTTTACTAAGTGTATCCCCACGTTATGCTATTCTGATATTCCTACATGTTGTGATTCCGCTGTCATATCCATGTAAAATTATTTTATTTATTGTTTCTGCTATTATCTGTACTCTGCTATGATGATTAATGTGTTATTTCCTAATGATTATCCTTAATACCGCCCCTCGGATTTTGGGATCGTCACATGAGGGCTAACAACGAATTGAACGAAGTAACAATGCATTAACAGAAGAAAAGTTTTAGAAGTTACATAAATCATAAATGGCAATCTGATAAGCGACTTAGGACATTTGAAGACAGTTGGACAGAATGTCATACTCTACTGCTTAATTATCTATCCCAGAATAATTTCTTGCATTCTTCTTTTCTTAAAATCTATTTTTTTTGTCTTGCCTTCTGGTCAAGAATAATTCCTTGCACTCTTCTATTCTTACTACTTTTTTGTCCTGCCTTGTGGTAAAACACACACACATACAGACGTGTGTGTAGCGTGTATATATAGACATGCACGCACACACGCGTTGTAATGACCCAGCAGATTTTCGACCCCAAAAATCGACATAAAATCACCATGTCGACTTTTCAAGCATCGAAAACACTGGATTGTCATGAGAAAGAAATTAGAGGGTGAGAAAAGAAAGAAAGAAATTTTAGAATAGAAGAAAGAAGAAGAACACATCAGAATCTCACAGCGGAACGAATAAAATATAATATTAAATCTCTTTATACAAAAGAACTGTATATACATACCAATCATCAGAGTACAACATATAACTGCACAGCGGAAATAACTTTATATATAACTAGCGATGAAGCCTCCTGCTTCCAACTCCTGAAACTCCAAGCGAACCTAACCTGGAACATACTCGGTCTGACCCGAGCACATTTGAAGCAATGCAAAATACACCGGGTCAGTCTGGAATACATTCAATGATAAATTCACAGAACACACACTTGTTTAATTTTGGAAATCCTTTTATGAAATCAAAGGAAAATAGTAAGACCAGCCCACACATAAACACGGACGGTTTTCACCTTACTATAACCCAAACAAGTTTTGAAATCATAGCTTGCCCTGATATTATCATAATGTCTAAATACAAATAATAACAATCTAAAGGAACGCTTGCATCTCACGCTCCATATATATTGTATACAAACCAAGACCGCGGGCGCTTATTGGATATTGGACTCTGACCTTGACAAGGTATGGGACCACCTTCCTAACGTGTATCTCCAAAGACAAATACAATGGGTTCAACAAGAACTTCTTGCAACCCGGCCGTCACATGACCGACCACTCATTTCTCTTGAGTGTATCGAATGTATATCACCGACGGTTGGGATCAGCAACCGCCTCCCGAAAAGGGACAGCATCGAAATATAGATTAAAGAAGCAAATGGATTTTCTCTAGATAGGTGATCATACATCCTAATGGGAGCGACCCACAAAGCCATGCTGCCTGCCCGATTTTTTTCATTTCCCGGTTGGTGAGGCTTGAGGCTAGAATTCCTTTTCAAACATCTGGCCACCATTCACTTTGAATGCCACATCGTCAGATCCGCCAGATCACAATTGATTGATGTCCACAAAAATACTCTAGTTTATTTGGCTAGAGAATAACCATTTCTCCGCCATTAACCATGGTACGTTTGGAGAAATCAACTCATGTAATTCCTTTGGAAATACTCTGTCAGACATCTGTCCATACAAGTCATCCAGGAACAGGATGAACTGAAGGTACTCTCCTACTGCATCTCATATAGGAATCACCCCATGTATCAGTAGCGAGTAGTCCTTGCAAATCCGTAGATTTCAACCATGATAGAATCACAAATCAAAATAACTCCGGCTGTAGGCCAGAGAAATTTGATGAGTGGTCCTTCCGCTTATGAAGATCCACGGCCTTCAATTGCTCCGTCTTCAATTATCATCTTCACGTATTTGTTGGTCGGAATTGTATTCGAAAATAATTCAATTCTGGACTTTCCATACCAACAAGCGTATTGGTCAGGTTTTGATAGTCGGTGATTTAACTATCAAATAATAGATGTGTGAGTAACATGAGTTTGCTGATTCAGCACTTGACCCTACTCGACCTCTTTAAAATATATGTATATACTTAATGATACAAACAAAATTTCCTCTGATTAACTCTGACTGATTTACTTTTATCGGTTAACTCTAACTTGACTAACTCGACTTATTTAAATCAACTGGACTAACTTGACTTGATTACTCCTATCGACTAACTAATATTCGACTTACTCCATTCGCTTGACTCTAGATCGCAGCAATCACAATGGTTACGCCTGATTCCCTCAGGAAACATTCGACCGCCATAGGCTATCTGCAGCCCTATGAATTACGCTAGCAGTCGTACGCAATGGAAACTCTTCCTAAATAACTATGTTTGACTAACTCTATTTCAAATACTATATTCGATCAACTCTAATTGAATAACAAATGTTCAATATAATTTGAAATCAATATTCTTATTTCTTTTGAAACTAATATTTAAATATTATTTATTTCCCAAAACCTTGCATTAGAGTTCGATATTCCTCGTATACGGTAAAACCAATTTCAACGCCTTTACTCGCTCCAAACAAATACCATTCCTCGATAATAGTGAAGCCAATCAAGTTGGGGTATTTTAGTTACCTCTTAGACCTTGATCGACTCGTTCTTACCTCAGAACAGATAATAGTTTGACACTTAGCCACTGATATTCAAATCTCGTTTACCCCTTTGATTTCAACTCTTGGTTTATACATCGTTTCACACTTTTGAAATCCTCGCTCAATTTACTTAATTCATTTGATTAAGTAAATATCCATTAAAACACAACTTTTAACTCAGATCATTATTTCGTTTATAATATCTTAATTTAGAATCAAAATCTTCCATAAAACTCTTATCGCCTTTTATTTTTTAACTTTATTGCTACTTAACCCTTCCTTAGTTTAATTTCAACTAAAGTCATCATTTTAATTATAAACAAATGGTAAATTTTACTATACTAAAGATAGGTAACTTCTTCCATTAACTAAAGATAGTATAATCATTGTTTTGAAAAGCTTATTAAATAAAATCAACTTCATTAACATAATCCAATAATTTCCTTAATTTATAGTTAATCTAAGATTAAATAATTATTTTACATCATTCGTTAAATTTTAATGAATATTCAAAATATTTAAATCAAATTTATTCCAATTTTCAATTTCAACTAAAGACGGCTGATTTTTCATGGACTGTACACCTCACCTAGCAGTTAACTGATTATCATTTGTCATTTCCCCTTTTTAAATTGATTAAAAAGATCAATTAATTTTAAACTCACTATTTAATTTTTTTCTAAAAAAACAATTATCCCAATTTACCCACACGTAGGTAGTTTCTTTGGCTTTCCACTTTTAGAACTCGTATACATCATACGATCTAATTTACAGTAACCTTTTAAATACTCTCTTTTATGATCTCGATTAAAATATATTTTTATAACTTCTTATTTAATTACTTAAATAAAATTACTGGAAAGCTTAAATTTAGTTATAAAATAATTTATAACTTTAAAACTGCGTCGTTTCACCATACGGTGGAACGGACGTCTAAAACAACACATTTTAGGCCATTCACTGCCAATTACCAAATCAACACTGTCGGTTGATTTTTAAACACAACACAGGTGAATATCTATTCAACCATCACGTTCAAACAGGTTTTTCTACCATATGGGGTTAAATCAGTTCAAATATTAATAACATAAAACAAACAACCAACATATAAAATATGTGAGGAATCCGGTCGGATCCCTCCAACCTGTTCTTCCCTGCATCACAGCTCGTTATACATTTCATAATAATATATGAAATAAATTTCATATGATCTACTAATTTAAAACATTTAAATCTGAATAATTGCATCCAATCAACCATAACAGTCAACAGCAACCAATCAACCAATTTATATTTTTTAAAGGTAAATTTTATTTTAATACGAATTTACCACATCACAGGATTCCAGAAAGTGTGAGAATTAACTCACCAGTTTATATTCGGTTGACGCGTTTGTTCTTTAAATCTTGAACGGACGTTCAAAATTTGCTGAAATTTTAACTGCGTCAGATCAATGCCTAGTCAGTGTAACAACCCGAAAATCTAGGTCAGTTTAAAATTTTTATTTTGGCAAATTTAGCGAAGTTTGAACATTTAAAATGAATTATTTTAAATAATATCAACGAAAAATTTATTTTGAATATAATTAGAACGCATAAATATTTATATATAATTATAAATAGAATTGAAAATTGCGCGGTAGTTAGATAATTCGATTTCAAACTTCAATTGAATGTACCGGGTGCAAAACAATCCGGATTTTAGTGAAACCAAAAATAATAGGATCTGATTGGGAATATCTTTCCAACAAATCCGAAAAATCAAAATTTCATAGCGGGAATCAAAAGATATGTCCAGTTGAAAATTCTGAATAGTCGCTATGGAATTCAGGCCCTTAAAAATATACATTTTGCAAACGACCTCGGATTTCGACGAAACCACTTTTGTTGGGTCCGTGATGTCAAATTATTACTAGGTTTCAAATTTCATAATTTTTCGAATCAATATGTGAGCATGGCAAAGGAAAATGCGTTTGACCACTTTCAGTTGATTTTAATCGACTGGAAAATGGCCATTTTTCCAACGGTCTCAGAATTCGACCAAACTAGTTTTGTTAGGACCGTATCGTCAATACGAAGCTAGAAAATATTTTTATGGAATTTTTCGAGTTAGTATGTGACCCCAGTAAATTGAAATGCGCGTTCAAATTCAATATTTAGAGTTTTATGTTGATTTTAAAGAAAACTGATTGTAACGATCGAATTAGCTTGCGATACATATCCCACTGTGTTCGGAATGGGGGTAATTAGCTATGGACGACAGGCGGTGGGCCTCGTTTTGAGGTCGAAAATAAAAGTTTCTTTTGGTGAAAAATAAAATAATTAAAAATTAAAATCTCTTTCCCTTATCTCCTCTGCCCCCCCTTATACTTCAAATCAAATCAGAGAATAAAAAAAACGAATGATCGATCGACGCCGTCCTGGCCACCACACCACCGCCGCCTGCGTTTCGGCCTTCCCCTTCTCCATCGTGCGCCAATTCCCCTCAGTCGATCCCTCGTGTCGCGAATCCCAGACCAAAGGCCCCCCCAAATCGAAGGATGCAGCCTCCCCCAGCCCTGAGACCGCCGCCGCCACTGTTTGGGGACCACCGCCAACCCTCCGACTGTCGCCCTAGCCCCTGCGCAACCCTCCGACGTCGAACTCCGGCGAGAGCGCCTCCACCTCCGACGAGACTGAAAGGAATTCGATTTTTGGTGAGTTTTACTTTATTTTATATGATAATTAGTTTATATAATGTTGTAAATATATAAAACAGACCTAGAATAAATAAAAATGAGATTTTTATTCGATAGGAAAATTAGAAATAGAATTTTTATTCGATAGGGAAGTTAAAAATATAATTTTTATCGTATGTAAAGGTTGAAAATATAATTTTCATATTATATAAATAATAAAAATATAATCTTTTATATTGTAGAAGGATAAAAATATGATTATTACATTTTAGAAGTGTTAAAAATTGGATCTTTATATATGTAGTGAATCAAAGATATGACCTTTATATAGTAGAAGATATAAAAATACTATTTTTATATAAGTAGTGTATTGAAAATATAATTTCTATAAAATAGAAAATATAAAGGCGAAATCTTTATATTTATAAAGGCGAAATCTTTATATTTGAAAAGGCGAAAAATCTATATAGTAGCGGTGTAAAAATAGAATTTTTATCTATATAGTAGCGGTGTAAATATATAATTTTTATCTATATAGTAGCGGTGTAAATATAGAATTTTTATCTATATAGTAGAGTTGTAAAAATAGAATTTTTATCTATATAGTAACGAAAAAAATAGAATTTTTATCCATATAGCGTGATTATAAAAACAGGATTTTTATATACATAGCGAAGTAAAAATTCAATTTTTATATATTGAATAGTGAAGTAAAAATTCGATTTTTATATATTGAATAGCGAAGTAAAAATTCGATTTTTATATATTGAATAGCAAAGTAAAAATTCGATTTTTATATATGTAGTGGCTACGGGCAACGAAGATGACAAAGATGCGATAACGATGAAGATTTCTATAAATGAAGAGTCGTGGTATTGGATAGCTATTGGTGAGAACTTCTCACTCTAAATTTTCTTTTCTAGTTATATATATATACTAGGATGTAGACGGTGCTTAGCAGCACCCGACACCCGTCATCCACAGACCATGGATGGCTTGTTTGTTTAATTGATGTGTTGTGAAATTTGTTGGTGTTGTTGATGTGAAATCGAATAAATGTAGATGGTTGAAATTAAATATTTTATCGTTAAAAATATAATTTTTAACGTGAAAGTGAATAAATAAATATTTATAAACAAATCGGCCGATTTGTTTATATACACTGATTTGACTGATATTGATTGGGTCGATAAATTTCACACATCGCCCAACTACACAAATAAAAATCTGTGTTTGTTGATTTGAAACCCCACACGGGTGTTGGGATGAAATTTGGCGTACACTAATCCCAATTATTTAATTGTATGTCGATCGATTGGTCGACACACTGTGTAAGCGTTAATTATTTATGTTTGGTGCTTATGCAGTTGTGTGGTGCACCTTGGATGATGGTTGATTGGTTATCGTTGCTATTATATACATGTGTTGTATGGAATCCATATAATTAACGTTATATGGTAATTAATTGGGCCTCATTCCAATCGGGAAATTAATGAATATTATAAAAGAAAATTCATGTATTGAATATAAAAATAGTCATGTGTTAACGATGTTCATGTGTGGAAACTATTTATGTGTTGAGTAAAATATTTTAACAACAAAATTTACATCTTTATCATATTTAAAATTAGAACTACTTCCCAGTAAAAGTCTAATTAAAAATCAAACGATAGATACCATAGTTTTATAAAATATTTTACATAACAAAAATAGTCGTGTGTTGACAGTACTCATGTGTTGAGATTAGTCGTGTGTTGTAAGAGATATAGATTCATGTGTTGAATGGGATAAATATTCATTTGTTGAACAGAATAACGAATTTATTGAAATATATAAAGCCGTGTTGATTATAGTTGCGCAATTTTAACGTGAACGATATTTATATCGATTTTATTCGTTTTACAATGAATATTGAAAAGTGATTTCAAAATTTAATATTTTGAAATGAAATTCAAATTAAATTAGAATAAAATTCAAATTGAAATTTTATTGAATCAATTTGAATTGAATTCGAATCGAATAGAAAATGAATTCGATTCGAATTGTATAGAAAGTGAATTTGAATTCGAATTGAATAGAAAGTGAATTTGAATTCGAATTAAATAGAAATGAATTCAAATTGAATTAAATTGAAATTGAATTAAAAACGAATTGAAATCGTTTAGAATGAAATTTAAAACGAACTAAAATTGAATTGAAATCAATTTTGAAATGAATTCGAAGTGAAGTAAATAGAAGGTAAATTCAAATTGAATTGAATTAAAACGAATTAGAATTAGAATTGAATTGAAACGAATTTGAATTCGAATTAAATAAAAATTGAAATGAATTTGAATTGAATTGAAATCAAATCGATTGAGATTGAAGGTGAAGTTGAAATTGTTTTTGAAACGAATTTAGAACTATTTATAAAATTTGTTTTAAAAAGAAATCGACGAAATATATATAATATATATATATATATTATATATATATAATGGCCTGAATAGAACGCGCCGCGCCGCGGTAGTTCGTGAATTTCGACCATTGACTTCGAATTGACGTTGCGGGAGATTCGACCGTCGGATTCTCCTAAAACCGGAACCGTTGGGTTCGTATCGAAAAGAGCTTTCCAATGAATATTAGAAATTTGAAATCTAACGGTTGGATTTGGAATTATGTCCAAATCAAATTTAGAAATGGTCGCTGTAAGTGCAGTTCGATGGCCGTTGATGGAAATCGACTGTACGGGCCTTGATAAAATTATTAAAAATATTGATAATTGGTGTAAAATCCTAATATGTGAATTGGGGAAAATTGGGCTGAAGAATTCGACATTTTAAAGGATAAAAATAGATTTTTGTCGAAATGAACTAGTTTTGAACTAGAATTAAAATCAATTTATTTTTGAAATAAATAAATTGAATTTGAAAGTGATTTTAAAAATAATCAATATTTCCAATACGTGGATGGGACTGGAGTTGAATCGAAATTATCTTCGGAATATTTCGATGTTGGGTTTCGTGACTATACAGATGTTGTTATGGGAATTTGAAAGATATATTTTATATCGTTATTTCCAATACGATATTTGTTGGTTTCAGAATTTGATATTGAATGTAAGCCGATATATTTTCTATTCAGAGCCTTGTATTTAATATCAAATATGATTTGGGTTTATCTGAATCGTGTTTTAGATGACATTGGTTCTTCAACCCAGTTAAAGGCAGGATGTTGATTTTTGAAAAGATTAAAACTAAGTGGAGTTTTAATGAATCTTTAATTAGATTAAAATGCGAATTGATAATTTAAATTATTAAAATCTGAAAAGTGATCGAGAATGGAGTATCACCAGTTTTGCTCCAAAGCGATAGTTAAATCTTTAATTAGATTTGAACGTGAAATGGTAATTAATTTTACCGATAACACCGTTGTGTTAGTTATGGAGTATTACCAGTTTTGCTCCATGGGATGAATAGGTTGGGATTGGGAAATAAAATAAATAATTACTTCGGTGTGGTTCGCTAATCCCGACTAGTTTGGAATGATATCCAAAGGAAGATTAAAGAATAAATTTAGAAGAATTTATCTTGGATAAAATTAATGGGAACCTTTCCCTAAGAATGTGATTTTGGTGAATAAAAGAACATTCTGAATTGGAATGAGGCGTCTGTTGTGTTTGTGTAACATTTGTTTATCATATACGTGGGTTATTCAGAAAGACCGGGTTTATACCCATTCTGAATAACCGATTCGACGAGATGTCGAAGATGAAGACGGTGGTTGAAGATCGGAAGTCTTCAAATCGTTTGGGTGATTATTGATGATCTTGATTGGGCTGTACACCCAAGATGAGGGAAACAGTCGGTGATCGCCCAGACGTACTTGGAGATGGATGGATATGCGAGGAAAGTGCCTCCGGTTTCGTTCAGACCTAGAACGAACTTGTAAATGGATTGTGTGTCTGACATTGGATTTTATTCTGTGTTGATTGATCTCTATTAAATATACATCTATTTGGCAATAGAGAATTTATTCTCTTGCTTAACGCCCTTCTCTGAGACGTACGAGCTCAGAGGTTGTATATCGATGGACATCAGTCGCATGGAGTGAATTGCCAGTGTGGCACGCGTAAGTGGCAATTGATCAAGGCTTCTGTTGAAAAGAAAAGTCTTGTGGTTGATGATCGAAGCACGGCCTGTGTGGCGTAGCTTTGTGTATAACGTGAATTCGCGAGCCTCACACCTCGGTATGAGTCAAAAACGGGATAGTGACTGCAGGGAGAGCACGACGTTTCTTTCTAGCTAGGGTGGTGTCAATGACCTACCAGCCCTGACATTTATATACTTTTCACCTGTGTGGTTGTTGGAATGCGAGGCGCCTCGGATATAGGTCTGTAAGGACCGGGAAACGTGTGTTCAGGAATTGCCAATCCTCAAAAGTAAGAGAGGACCGGCCCTGAAGATCCAAGGATCATAGTGGGGTCCTCGGACATTTGCTAGAGTGTCTCGAACGCGGAGAGGAGCTTGCCCCTTGCCTCGGCTCATGACGGAAATCCAATTTCCAATACGTGATATTGCGGTTTTAATTGTAGAACTAGTATGGCGACATGATAGATGGTACCCATGACGCCTATGATTGATATTTATGATTTGAAATTGTTTTGACACTATACACCTATAATAGTATCAAATGATTTGTTTTTAAACGTACCAAGCATTATTTGGCTATTATAAGGGAAAACCCTATCCTCCGGCTTGCATTGCATTGTGTGATGGGACCTGGGTCTTATAATAACTTCATTTTTCCAAAAAGCATTGCGTTGTTTGGTTATATGCACTAGTATTCTTGGGAGGAAACCCGTTCCGTGTTATACGGCGTGGTCCCTTGAATTACTCTCTTCTAAAGTAAAGTTTTAAATAACTATTTTAGTTCTCACACCAGTCACATGACTGACCTGGAGTTTATTGTTTTAACCTAAACTCTGGGTGCCCCTATTTTCCGCACGGGCAGCTAGTAGTTTTGGTTTTGCAGATTTATATTCACAGGGTCCTGATTTACAGCTGGAACGATGCTCGGAAAGCTCTGTATCCGTGTATCACTTCTAGTTGTGTTTTGCATATTTTTCCGCTGCTATGTAATTTATTGTAATCTCTGATATTTATCGAATATAATTTATTCATTTATACTCTGTATATATTCTTATATCTGATGGAATTATTGTAATATACAATGAAATGTTCTTCTGTCTGCGTCCTTTTGTGTGTTGTTCTCAAAGTATCCGCGCTTTCCTTCACGAGGAAGTTACGGGTCCTTACAGTTGGTATCAGAGCTTTGGTTTACAGAGCTCGAGAACAAGACACATTAGAACCATACGAAAGAATTCATCAGATATTGGATTAGTAATATCCAATTAGAATGACTCGTTAGAGATGGGATCAGTAGTATCCTAGAACGAGTGTGAAGAGTATATTTTTCAAATGAAAACAATTTTGTTTTGAAAATTTAAATCGCTTTATACGTATTTGATTATTTATTTATTTTGAATATGGACAATCCAATATATAAAGGTTTTGCATATACGCGTCATGAACGTATATTCGAAGTTTTAATATACTAGATAGATATAGAATCACACTCTAGTCGCTTGGAGATGATTTTGATGATGGAGCTCCATCACCAAAATTTATGTTCGTGTTTCGAAGGTGTGATATCTATATATTTCCATTAGACTGGTGTGAGAACCAAAACCAATATAGCTAGAACACATTGTTGTGAATTGGCATCAAAAACATGATTTTTGTATATGTATCAAAATTATGAATTTGAAATGTTAAATTCACTAATTGATTGATGTTTGTGTTGTTTGTTTATTTGTTTAATAATTTTGAACCATTATGCCTAATTGCACCAAATATTGAATTATATTGAAAATTGTTCGCATTTGCTTGTATATACATATACTAACATGGAACAGGTCATAGCAAGGAGGCTAGAGTAGAGAATAAAATTTGTTTGCCCGACAAATAGGTACATGTTTACTACAATTTACTGTTTTGTTTGGGTGATGATGATTTTATGAGCCTATTGGCTAGCCGCTTGGCTTTTTCTTTTTGATATCAGAAGGCCTATATGGCAATTTCGGGATTTTCCCGTGGCTCCCGGTGCAGGGGAGGTTATGGCGAAATTTTTCGAAAATTCCGGGTGTTAGCCAAATTTTTGAAGAATTTGAAAATTCTCAAAAACTGAAAAGTTGGAGAATGGAAGCCAGATCGAACGTAGAGTTGATTAATCAAACCACTTTCGACTTTGTTCCTTTTCGGGGACGAAAAGTTTTAAGTGGGGGAGATTGTAACAACCCGAAAATCTGGGTCAGTTTAAAATTTTTATTTTAGCAAATTTAGCGAAGTTTGAACATTTAAAATGAATTATTTTAAATAATATCGACGAAAAATTTATTTTGAATATAATTAGAACGCATATATTATATACGTCGTCGTTAGAATATAAATATTTATATATAACTATAAATAGAATTGAAAATTGCGCGGTAGTTCGATAATTCGATTTCAAACTTCAATTGAATGTACCGGGTGCAAAACAATCCGGATTTTAGTGAAACCAAAAATAATAGGATCTAATTGGGAATATCTTTCCAACGAATCCGAAAAATCGAAATTTCATAGCCGGAATCAAAAGATATGTCCAGTTGAAAATTCTGAATAGTCGCTATGGAATTCAGGCCCTTAAAAATAGACATTTTGCAAACGACCTCGGATTTCGACGAAACAACTTTTGTTGGGTCCGTGATGTCAAATTATTGCTAGGTTTCAAATTTCATAATTTTTTGAATCAATATGTGAGCGTGGCAAAGGAAAACGCGTTTGACCACTTTTAGTTGATTTTAATCGACTGGAAAATGGCCATTTTTCCAACGGTCTCAGAATTCGACGAAACTAGTTTTGTTAGGACCGTATCGTCAATACGAAGCTAGAAAATATTTTTATGGAATTTTTCGAGTTAGTATGTGACCCCAGTAAATTGAAATGCGCGTTCAAATTCAATATATAGAGTTATATGTTGATTTTAACGAAAACTGATTTTAACGAAAACTGATTGTAACGATCGAATCAGCTTGCGATACATATCCCATTGTGTTCGGAATGGGGGTAATTAGCTATGAACGACAGCCGGTGGGCCTCGTTTTGAGGTCGAAAATAAAAGTTGCTTTTTGGTAAAAAAATAAAATAATTAAAAATTAAAATCTCTTTCCCTTATCTCCTCTGCCCCCCCCCTTATACTTCAAATCGAATCAGAGAATAAAAAAACGAATGATCGATCGACGCCGTCCTGGCCACCACACCACCGCCGCATGCGTTTCTGCCTTCCCCTTCTCCATCGTGCGCCAATTCCCCTCAGCCGATCCCTCCTGTCGCGAATCCCAGACCCAAGGCCCCCCAAATCGAAGGATGCAGCCTCCCCTAGCACTGAGACCGCCGCCGCCACTGTTTGGGGACCACCGCCACCCCTCCGACCGTCGCCCTAGCCCCTGCGCAACCCTCCGACGTCGAACTCCGGCGAGAGCGCCTCCACCTCCGACGAGACTGAAAGGAATTCGATTTTTGGTGAGTTTTACCTTATTTTATATGATAATTAGTTTATATAATGTTGTAAATATATAAAACAGACCTAGAATAAATAAAAATGAGATTTTTATTCGATAGGAAAATTAGAAATAGAATTTTTATTCGATAGGGAAGTTAAAAATATAATTTTTATCGTATGTAAAGGTTGAAAATATAATTTTCATATTATATAGATAATAAAAATATAATCTTTTATATTGTAGAAGGATAAAAATATGAATTTTACATTTTAGAAGTGTTAAAAATTGGATCTTTATATATGTAGTGAATCAAAGATATGACCTTTATATAGTAGAAGATATAAAAATACTATTTTTATATAAGTAGTGTATTGAAAATATAATTTCTATAAAATAGAAAATATGAAGGCGAAATCTTTATATTTATAAAGGCGAAATCTTTATATTTATAAAGGCGAAATCTTTATATTTGAAATGGCGAAAAATCTATATAGTAGCGGTGTAAAAATAGAATTTTTATCTATATAGTAGCGGTGTAAATATAGAATTTTTATCTATATAGTAGCGGTGTAAATATAGAATTTTTATCTATATAGTAGCGTTGTAAAAATAGAATTTTTATCTATATAGTAACGAAAAAAATAGAATTTTTATCCATATAGCGTGATTATAAAAACAGGATTTTTATATACATAGCGAAGTAAAAATTCGATTTTTATATATTGAATAGCGAAGTAAAAATTCGATTTTTATATATTGAATAGCGAAGTAAAAATTCGATTTTTATATATTGAATAGCAAAGTAAAATTTCGATTTTTATATACGTAGTGGCTACGGGCAACGAGGATGACAAAGATACGATAACGATGAAGATTTCTTTAAATGAAGAGTTGTGGTATTGGATAGCTATTGGTGAGAACTTCTCACTCTAAATTTCCTTTTCTAGTTATATATATTTACTAGGATGCAGACGGTGCTTAGCAGCACCCGACACCCGTCATCCACAGACCATGGATGGCTTGTTTGTTTAATTGATGTGTTGTGAAATTTGTTGGTGTTGTTGATGTGAAATCGAAAAAATGTAGATGGTTGAAATTAAATATTTTATCGTTAAAAATATAATTTTTAACGTGAAAGTGAATAAAAAAATATTTATAAACAAATCGGCCGATTTGTTTATATACACTGATTTGACTGATATTGATTGGGTCGATAAATTTTACACATCGCCCAACTGCACAAATAAAAATCTGTGTTTGTTGATTTGAAACCCCACACAGGTGTTGGGATGAAATTTGGCGTACAGTAATCCCAATTATTTAATTGTATGTCGATCGATTGGTCGACACACTGTGTAAGCGTTAATTATTTATGTTTGGTGCTTATGCAGTTGTGTGGTGCACCTTGGATGATGGTTGATTGGTTATCGTTGCTATTATATACATGTGTTGTATGGAATCCATATAATTAACGTTATATGGTAATTGATTGGGCCTCATTACAATCGGGAAATTAATGAATATTATAAAAGAAAATTCATGTATTGAATATAAAAATAGTCATGTGTTGACGATGTTCATGTGTGGAAACTATTTATGTGTTGAGTAAAATATTTTAACAATAAAATTTACATCTTTATCATATTTAAAATTAGAACTACTTCACAGTAAAAGTCTAATTAAAAATCAAACGATAGATACCATAGTTTTATAAAATATTTTACATAACAAAAATAGTTGTGTGTTGACAGTACTCATGTGTTGAGATTAGTCGTGTGTTGAAAGAGATATAGATTCATGTGTTGAATGGGATAAATATTCATTTGTTGAACAGAATAACGAATTTATTGAAATATATAAAGCCGTGTTGATTAGAGTTGCGCTATTTTGACGTGAACGATATTTATATCGATTTTATTCGTTTTACAATGAATATTGAAAAGTGATTTCAAAATTTAATATTTTGAAATGAAATTCAAATTAAATTAGATTAAAATTCAAATTGAAATTTTATTGAATCAATTTGAATTGAATTCGAATCGAATAGAAAATGAATTCGATTCGAATTGAACAGAAAGTGAATTTGAATTCGAATTGAATAGAAAGTGAATTTGAATTCGAATTAAACAGAAATGAATTCAAATTGAATTAAATTGAAATTGAATTAAAAACGAATTGAAATCGTTTTGAATGAAATTTAAAACGAACTGAAATTGAATTGAAATCAATTTTGAAATGAATTCGAATTGAAGTAAATAGAAGGTAAATTCAAATTGAATTGAATTAAAACGAATTAGAATTTGAATTGAATTGAAACGAATTTGAATTCGAATTAAATAAAAATTGAAATGAATTTGAATTGAAATCAAATCGATTTAGATTGAAGGTGAAGTTGAAATTGTTTTTGAAACGAATTTAGAACTATTTATAAAATTTGTTTATAAAGAAATCGACGAAATATATATATATATATATATATATATATATATATATATATATTATATATATATATAATGGCCTGAATAGAACGCGCCGCGCCGCGGTAGTTCGTGAATTTCGACCATTGACTTCGAATTGACGTTGTGGGAGATCCGACCGTCGGATTCTCCTAAAACCGGAACCGTTGGGTTCGTATCGAAAAGAGCTTTCCAATGAATATTAGAAATTTGAAATCTAACGGCTGGATTTGGAATTATGTCCAAATCAAATTTAGAAAATGTCGCTGTAAGTGCAGTTCGATGGCTGTTGATGGAAATCGACTGTACGGGCCTTGATAAAATTATTAAAAATATTGATAATTGGTGTAAAATCCTAATATGTGAATTGGGAAAAATTGGGCTGAAGAATTCCACATTTTAAAGGATAAAAATAGATTTTTGTCGAAATGAACTAGTTTTGAACTAGAATTAAAATCAATTTATTTTTGAAATAAATAAATTGAATTTGAAAGTGATTTTAAAAATAATCAATATTCCCAATACGTGGATGGGACTGGAGTTGAATCGAAATTATCTTCGGAATATTTCGATGTTGGGTTTCGTGACTATACAGATGTTGTTATGGGAATTTGAAAGATATATTTTATATCGTTATTTCCAATACGATATTTGTTTGTTTCAGAATTTGATATTGAATATAAGCCGATATATTTTCTATTCAGAGCCTTGTATTTAATATCAAATATGATTTGGGTTTATCGTGAATCGTGTTTTAGATGACATTGGTTCTTTAACCCGGTTAAAGGCAGGATGTTGATTTTTGAAAAGATTAAAACTAAGTGGAGTTTTAATGAATCTTTAATTAGATTAAAATGCGAATTGATAATTTAAATTATCAAAATCTGAAAAGTGATCGAGAATGGAGTACCACCAGTTTTGCTCCAAAGCGATAGTTAAATCTTTAATTAGATTTGAACGTGAAATGGTAATTAATTTTACCGATAACACCGTGGTGTTAGATATGGAGTATTACCAGTTTTGCTCCATGGGATGAATAGGTTGGGATTGGGAAATAAAATAAATAATTACTTCGGTGTGGTTCGCTAATCCCGACTAGTTTGGAATGATATCCAAAGGAAGATTAAAGAATAAATTTAGAAGAATTTATCTTGGATAAAATTAATGGGAACCTTTCCCTAAGAATGTGATTTTGGTGAATAAAAGAACATTCTGAATTGGAATGAGGCATCTGTTGTGTTTGTGTAACATTTATTTATCATATACGTGGGTTATTCAGAAAGGCTGGGTTTATACCCATTCTGAATAACCGATTCGACGAGATGTCGAAGATGAAGACGGTGGTTGAAGACCGGAAGTCTTCACATCGTTTGGGTGATTACTGATGATCTTGATTGGGCTGTACACCCAAGATGAGGGAAACAGTCGGTGATCGTCCAGACGTACTTGGAGATGGATGGATATGCGAGGAAAGTGCCTCCGGTTTCGTTCAGACCTAGAACGAACTTGTAAATGGATTGTGTGTCTGACATTGGATTTTATTCTGTGTTGACTGATCTCTATTAAATATACATCTGTTTGGCGACAGAGAATTTATTCTCTTGCTTAACGCCCTTCTCTGAGACGTACGAGCTCAGAGGTTGTATATCGATGGACATCAGTCGCATGGAGTGAATTGCCAGTGTGGCACGCGTAAGTGGCAATTGATCAAGGCTTCTGTTGAAAAGCAAAGTCTTGTGGTTGATGATCAAAGCACGGCCTATGTGGCGTAGCTTTGTGTATAACGTGAATTCGCGAGCCTCACACCTCGGTATGAGTCAAAAACGGTATAGTGACTGCAGGGAGAGCACGACGTTTCTTTCTAGCTAGGGTGGTGTCAATGACCTACCAGCCCTGACATTTATATACTTTTCACATGTGTGGTTGTTGGAATGCGAGGCGCCTCGGATATAGGTCTGTAAGGACCGGGAAACGTGTGTTCAGGAATTGCCAATCCTCAAAAGTAAGAGAGGACCGGCCCTGAAGATCCAAGGATCATAGTGGGGTCCTGGGAGATTTGCTAGAGTGTCTCGAACGCGGAGAGGAGCTTGCCCCTTGCCTCGGCTCATGACAGAAATCCAATTTCCAATACGTGATATTGCGGTTTTAATTGTAGAACTAGTATGGCGACATGATAGATGGTACCCATGCCGCCTATGATTGATATTTATGATTTGAAATTGTTCTGACACTATACACCTATAATAGTATCAAATGATTTGTTTTTAAACGTACCAAGCATTATTTGGCTATTATAAGGGAAAACCCTATCCTCCGGCTTGCGTTGCATTGTGTGATGGGACCTGGGTCTTATAATAACTTCATTTTTCCAAAAAGCATTGCGTTGTTTGGTTATATACACTAGTATTCTTGGGAGGAAACTCGTTCCATGTTATACAGCTTGGTCCCTTGAATTACTCTATTTTAAAGTAAAGTTTTAAATAACTATTTTAGTTCTCACACCAGTCACATGACTGACCTAGAGTTTATTGTTTTAACCTAAACTCTGGGTGCCCCTATTTTCCGCACGGGCAGCTAGTAGTTTTGGTTTTGCAGATTTATATTCACAGGGTCCTGATTTACAGCTGGAACGATACTCGGAAAGCTCTGTATCCGTGTATCACTTCTAGTTGTGTTTTGCATATTTTTCCGCTGCTATGTAATTTATTGTAATCTCTGATATTTATCGAATGTAATTTATTCATTTATACTCTGTATATATTCTTGTATCTGATGGAATTATTGTAATATACAATGAAATGTTCTTCCGTCTGCGTCCTTTTGTGTGTTGTTCTCAAAGTATCCGCGCTTTCCTTCACGGGGAAGTTACGGGTCCTTACAGTCAGCGTCACCGTCCATGCCTCGTCCCTGCGATCCCAATGGATCCATTTTCGTCAGATTTCGTTAACGTATGAAGAAGATACATTCGTTTAAAGTTTATATAAACTAAACGATAAATAAATAAACTAATAATTAATTAATTAATTAATTAAATTCTTACCGTTAATAACCTTAAATGGCCATGTCAGCCTTGAATTTGTCTTCGCGCGTTTTCGTTTCTCTTTACTCCTCAATCTCGATCATCCTTCTTCCAGTAAAAACCACGACTCAATCTTCCATCCTCCGCCGCCTCTACCATCGATCGGAGGTCCCACCCATCACCTCTCCAGAACCGCCGTCCCACCAGGTTTCTCCGCTCCAAACGCCAACACCCAATTTTGCTCCGACCACCGTGAATCGAGAGTTCCCCCAATTCCGTTCTTGAGCCTCTCGCCGCCGCCACACACCAAATCTGACCACCAGACCTCCACCATAGTGACCGCGACATAACCCCGCGTCGACCCCCCTAGGTCGCAACCCCCACCTGAACTCAGGCCGCCGGAATTCCACTAAATCTGTTCGCCACTTCTGAAAACCAGCCCAAAAACAATGTCTCCGTTCATCTCCCTCCACCGGCCAGCACAATCCATTTCAGACCCTCCGACCAACGCCAAATCAAAGCTCTGCCTCTCCTCTTTCAATCCCCCCCGGATCTAGCCATTTGAAATCAACCACTGCTCCTCCAATTCCGAAAAGAACGAAAATGGGTTTCTATGGTTTTCGTGAATTTCCGGCCACCACACTCGATGAAATCACCCCAAATTTTTACTGGAGCTCCCCCCTGTCCCGATCTACAACTTTGCCTTTGGTCGCCATAGCAAATTCTTCACGGATCGAGAGAAATAAATTGTTTTGTGTTTGAGGACTTATATGCAAAATTACTGAATGGAAATGGGGTTTGGCTGGAAATTTCTGATGTAGGGGTATATATAGATGAGGAAATAATAAATTTTAAGTTGATGTGACGAATAATATTGACTAACGATTTTTATTTCATGTCTATGGCGTTTTCGAACGTCATTTATTTGCTCCTGTGCTCACATATAAACCCCGTTCGAGACGTGACTGGACGATATAATATAATTTGATGATACGGTCCTAACGAAACTTGTTTCATCGAATTCCATGTCTGTTTGCTCGAATGGCCCTCGTTCACGTCCAAACGATCGATTTATTTTGCATTTTATTTTTCCATGCTCACAAATTAACCCCGATGGATGCGCCACTTGAAATCTAGCAATAATTTGTTGTTGCGGTCCCAATAAAATTTGTTTCGCTGAAAACTGATGTCGTTTGAATAAAGGCCCTTTTATAACTGGGTAATTCAAATAAAATAAACCAATTTTAAAATACCTCAATATAATATATATAAAATATTGTCGTTGGCCATACACGACCGGAATTTCATATACTACCAAGATAAAATACCCCGGGTTGAGTTTGAAGCCAAATCGATATTTAAAATATTTAAAAACCCTCATTTCATATAAACACAGTGCTATATATATAATGGAAATTCCATAGCATTTTTTTTCAAAATTTGATTTGGACGTAAAATAAAATCTAGGCAACGAAAATTGGATTTTTCTCTGCTATTGGAAAGATATCGTCAAACCGGTCCCGACGTTTCTTGTTTCGAGGAAATCCGACTTATTTTGAACCCGGTACGACCAATTGAAGTTCAAAATGCCAAATTGCGAACTGTCGTGCCGTTGTAGCTCGTTATTTAATTAAATTATAAACTATATATATTCCGTCGTCGTTTTCTAAGCGAATCATCACTATAATTTCAACATAAACAATATTTGACAACTTTAAACTGCCTGATCACAATATATTTCAAATTCCACATTTTCCAATATTCTAGAAATTAAAATATTATTTTATTATTTATTTAAATAATATATTCCAAATAAAATCATTAAATTCGATCATTTAAATTCAAACCAATCTTTAAATAATTAAAATAATTAAAATATTCTAAATAAATAGGTAGAAAATACGGGTCTTACATTCATTCCCCCTTAAAATAATTTCGTCCTCGAAATTGCTAAGGTAGAAAGAACGTTAAATCCCTTTTATCTTTTCCAAAAATAATTAATTTTAAAACTCGAATTTATTTCCAAACTGACCCAATTACTTTTAAAACCAATTTATTTCAAATAAAGAATTTTCAAAAAAAAATTTAAAAATTTTCTAAAACCATAAATTTTGGAAAAATTTCGGCAGAGTCTCCCCTGTACGGAGGACATCTGCAATATCGCAGGTTCAAGAAATATGTATGCATCGAGTCTCATGGTCGGAAAATCCAAAATTCAAACTCAAAACCCAAACAAAAACCAAAATTCCATATTTGTGTAGGCGTACCTTTTTGCGAGCGTTATTAAGCGATAAACGATATATCATACTTGAGCTTGCTTGGTTATTATGCAGCTCTATTCAACTGGATTCAGTTAACTCCAGAATTTCTTTCTCTTGGATGAATTTTTAAACTAAATTGGTACTTCTGCACATGTTCTCAACTCAAACCAATTCATTAGTCCTCGAAACAATAGCAATAAGGTTCAAACATCAATATCCTACATATCATCCATACCACACACAATTTAATCCACACGGGATTTATAACCAAGTTATAACAATCCATTTATCTCTTATAATTATCCATTCAAATTTATTTAACTGAATTGATTTATTCGAATTATTTATTTCATATTGGTTTCCAACCAATTTGTTTCATGTTCAAGTTCATCCATCGAGCACACCATCCAAACATATCACACAATCAACATTAACAAATCCAAATAATTTACCCATATTATAATAATTTGAAAAAAAATCATTACTTTTATCCTTTTATAAAATAAATTGGGCAAAACAAATTTCAAAAAATAAATTTTACATCAAATCACAAATACGCGCTCTCATTTATATACTCAGACTCAATCTAGGGCATTACAAACCCCATCTCTATTGAGTCACGCAACAGAGCCAAGGTTATCACTAAACCAATAGCTCTGATACCACTGTAACGACCCAGCGGATTTTCAACCCCGAAAATCGACATAAAATCACCATGTCGACTATACAAGCATCGAAAACACTGGATTGTCATGAGAAAGAAATTAGAGGGTGAGAAAAGAAAGAAATATTAGAATAGAAGAAAGAAGAAGAACACATCAGAATCTCACAGCGGAACGAATAAAATATAATATTAAATCTCTTTATACAAAAGAACTGTATATACATACCAATCATCAGAGTACAACATATAACTGCACAGCGGAAATAACTTTATATATAACTAGCGGTGACGCCTCCTGCTGCCAGCTCCTGAAACTCCAAGCGAACCTAACATGGAACATACTCGGCCTGACCCGAGCATATTTGAAGCAAAGCAAAATACACCAGGTCAGTCTGGAATTCTTTCAGTGATAAATTCATAGAACACACACTTGTTTAATTTTGGAAATCCTTTTATGAAATCAAAGGATAATAGTAAGACCAGCCCACAAATAAACACGGATGGTTTTTACCTTACTATAACCCAAACCAGTTTTGGAATCATAGCTTGCCCTGATATTATCATAATGTCTAAATACAAATAATAACAATCTAGAGGAACTGTAACACCCCGTGTATTCTATAACAGTGAAATTCACAAATTAAAGTATAACTAATTTCAAATCAAAGAAATAAGGGAAACGGGATATGCCATTGCGTTCGTCTCGGAATTCTACTTGAAATAGAGTCCGAGTTTGCGTAAAATGGACTCAGTATGAGGGAGTTATGACCTCCGGAAGTTTCAGAATCCAGTTTAAAATTCAAACAGACCAAAACAGCTCAGAAAAACAAATTTAAATTTCAAAAATCGGGCCGGATTGGCCAGGGCGGGAATTTTCCCACCCAAGACACCCAGGTCGACTGGGTAGTCGACCTGGGCTACCCATGTCGACTGGGTAGTCGACCTGGGGCACCCAGGTCGACTACATAGTCGACCTGGGGGTCGACCTGGCCCCTGAGCCACGTCGAAACCCAGCCCCTCTGGCTGGCCTGGTCTGTGCTTGGTCGATTTTCTAAGCCTTGCCTTGTCACTAGGGCTAGGTGTCAGCTCCTGATTGGTCTCTCATTCAAATGAACCGCTAATATTAATCCAAGCTCCATCGACGGTCCTAATCAATTCACAAACTCTATAAAAAGGACCTAAGACTCACCCTAATTCATACAAACAAAAATGGAGATGTGACCGTCATGCTGCTGAGGAAAGACTAGGAATAGCCGTTAGAAATTGAGAGACAATTAGGAGACAATTCGAAAGCTTAAAGCAACGTCAATTAAAATCAAAACAACGCCTACAACAAAGGATAGCATCTCCAAATTCAGAATTCAGATTCCTAAATTGAAGATTCGTCATACGTTGTAAGTAGAGTGCTATTCCGATGTGAATAAAATAATTGTGTTTTGATTTGTGTAAAATGTGAAATAGAATTGTACTTGATTTGTGGTGACAATAATTCATATTTGTATAATGTTATGATTCTAATCGATTTGGGATGTTGTGGTATAACGATTGGATATTTGCAAGTATGTAATTCATGTTGAAAACTACATGTTTGTGGTAGTTTATTTCGACACCTATTGGAAAATTTCAAGTATGTGATTCATGTTGAAAATAACGTCTATATATTTGTGGTAGTTTATTTGAGATTCATGCAAGTATATGACTCACTATTATGCCAACATGATGAACATACTTTTATGATCACTTTTAGTGTGTAATTGGATTCAACTAAGTATTGTAGTTTATATGAATTTATGTTGGAGTTGGCATCGTGATTTAAGTGTAAAACCATACTTTTGTGTTAAAGACAAAAGTAAACATCTTTATGAACATGACTAAACTATGTTTGGTGTTATGCCTAGTTGAAAACATTGTTTAGGCCTATGTTGTTATCAAAATCATATGGTGATATATGTGACACATAATTAAGTTAGACTTACATCCCAATTGCAAGTTTACATGAATAGATTAAAAACCATAATTCATGTTTAGGTATGTTTATGCCATGATTATATGAATAGAATGGTTCATGTTTAGGTATGTTTATGCCATGATTATATGAATAGAATGATTCATGTTTTAAGTATGTTTATGCCATGATTATATGCTATTACAATGCAAGTTCACATGTGCCTAATTCATGTTAATTAGATCGTTATGTTGTAAGTTCATGCGTTCACACTCCCCTTTTTGTGTTACTTAGAATATATAAACACCATGTTCTAAGCCTCCCCTTTTTCATATGGCTAAGTTGGGTTTAATTGTTAAACCCAACATATGTTACATTTTAGCGAACGTATAAAACGGGGGTAATGACGTTTGGGTTAAAATATAAAACATGTGTGTTGGCATGATTTGACGCATGCCAACGACCTTGAAAAACAATTAAAGGATATAAATTAATTTTACCCAATAAAGATGAATTTGAATAATGGGCCGCAAATATTTACATATAAAAAGGAAAGAGACAAAATATGTAAACGTAGAAAATACGATGTGTTTAACCCGAGGTTGGATTGAGTTGTGATGTAAACCTGCCCGGAACCGCCCGGCTGCCCAGTAGTCACAACAATACCTATCCAATGTGGGTGGTTAAACACGGAGCCCAATAAGGACCCGAGGTTAGACTGAGTTATGGCGTAAGACTGCCCGGACCCAACCGGCAACAGGCAGCCACAACAATACCTGTCCAATGTGAGAGGTCGAGGCTTTAATAAGACAATTAAGGCTGAGTCAGGATCGATAGGATTAAGTAAATTGAATTAAGACTTAATCAAAATGGAACATGCTAAACTATACAGACTGATTGGGGGTTAGGTTTACAAAACACTTAACCAACTTAGCATGTTGGCTAGAAATAGAAAACCTAGTAGCGGGTGACCCTTTTCAGCAGTAATCCAATAAGGTGTATCAGGATACCCTGAACTAGGTAGGGTGGGGCACGATTACTGGGCTGACTGTAAGAGGTCAAATCGACGGCGGTGGTGCAGCAGTGTAGGTTCTAACGGGGTGCGGGCGTGCATACACTCCGGTGCAGAAAAATAAGGCACTGGGCACCAGTAGCATACCTGTGCATTCTTGGATTGTGTCGGGCCGCCACCATGGGACTTGATACACCCCATGGTGGGACCAGCATAGGTAACTACAACATCGGGGGCCGTAAGACACATGTAACTATGCGAGTAGGAGCCGATCATTAGAAACGGATCACTTCACCCTGATTATGGGGTGCCTGATGGGAACTAGTTTATATGGGTACAGAGATTAATATGGGGTACGATAAGTACATTCGACTCTAGACAACTTAACCTAGTTTATAGTGCTTTCCCATTTCCAATTTATACTTATCATGCCCAATTCTTTATTCATAGACTGAATAGTCCTAGACTTACTCAGGCTTTATGTCTGACTCTACTTTTCTTTCGTCTTCTTTTCTTTCATTCCCCCCCCCCAGTCCACAGGGAGGGAATACTGCAGCTTGACCAGTTTTCACATCCAGCTTGAAGAGAAAGAATGTATTGCTTGGATCTTTTTCGTTTTGGACTATGGCTTTGGACCGCAATTATGGGACTTATGCAGTTTACTTATGTTTTTATGCTTCTTTAAATAATGTAATCAAGACAGTTATGAAGATGTTATGTTTTTGGAAGTTTTGTAAGACAATTTATGACATGGTTTATGTAACAAATATTTTGTTGAAATAAAAATTGTTGTTGTTTCCGCTGTTCAAAAATATGTGTATTTATATCTGTCTTGTGTATCTGTGACTTATACTTATTAACCTCCACCAAAATTAGGGCATTCCCTTTGAGAGTGACCCTAACGGAGGTGGGGTGTTTCACTTGGTATCAGAGCATAGGTTTACCAGATAAGATAGAAAGTTTTGAAAATTTATTTTCAAAAGAAAATTTAAAGAAGCATTTTCAAAGATAAAATATTATTTTATTTTAAAAAAAAGGTAAAGTCCCCCAAAGCCATAGGTACTATCTTTTATCCTTCGTTTTGAATCTATCTTTTTTTTTCAGCATGTCCGAAGAACTTAACTTGCCAGAGGGTGTACCAATACCCAGTTGGTTTAGACGATTCTTAGAAGCAAGGGCCACTCAGCCAGGTCCTACCGTTCCTCCTCCCCCAGCTGCAGGAAATCATCCAGCTGCAGCAGCACCTCTTCCTTCACCTCCTCTACGAGAAAATACTTTTGCTAAGATATGTAAAGATTTTAAAGCTATGGGAGGAAAGGACTTTCATGGAACCGAGTCCTTCGTGGTAGCCAGGAATTGGCTGAAAGAAACCGAGGACTTATTTGTCATTTTTGAGGTAGAAGATAGGCAGAAGGTACAACTGGCAGTATGGCTACTTAAAGGCGAGGCTTCCTACTGGTGGGAAGTCACCAATGCAGAAAGACCGGTGGAAACATGGGAGGACTTTAGGGCACGGTTTGAGGCTAAATTTCTCTCAGAAGCTGAAAGGAGTCTTCAGTTGGAAAAAATCTTATTTCTTAAGCAAGGGAATATGACAGTCAAAGAGTATGTTAATCAGTTCGATCAGCTGGCTAGGTTCGGACTGGACCTAGTCAACACCCCGCACAAGAAGGCTCTCCGTTTTGTCAAGGGGTTGAATGAGCCATTACACAGTTTGGCCATGACCCATATACCCATGGGAGCTACGTATGAAAGGTTGGTGCAGATGGCATTGCTGAACGAAGAGGATAAGGGTAAGAAGGAGACAAAGGCAGAAAGCTCTAAAGGGAAGAAAGAGGGTTTACAGCCTAAGAAGACAGACTTTAAGAAGGGCGGGAAAGACAACAAAGAGAAGAGGAAGTGCAATTTCTATGGCAAAGTGGGGCACTTGGTGAAAGATTGCCGGAAAAAGAAGGCCAAGATGAATGGTGGGTGCTTTTCTTGCAGTGAAACAGGCCACCTTGCTAAGGATTGCCCAAAGAAACGAGGGCAGGGGCAGAGGGCTGGATCCACCTCATGGGCACAAGTTCATGCACTAGAAGCGCCACCTCTGCAGCAACGAGGTATAAATACTTCTGTAGAAAGTGTAGTTTATCTTTATGATCAACCAGTTCGCACTTTATTTGATTCTGGCGCATCACACTCCTTTATCTCATCTGCTTTAGTAGAATCTCTGCACCTAGAAACTAGAATGGTAGAGGACCCCTTAATTGTTTCAAATCCAATTGGGGGCCCAGCTCATTTGTCTATGATCTGTGTGGGATTGAAAATTTCTATTCTAAGCGTAGAATTTAAATGTAGTGCCTTTGTTTTGGGCTTTTCGGGATATGGTTTGATTTTGGGCATGGATTGACTATCCAGTAATGGTGCCATCCTGGATTGTGATAAAAGGGTGGTTAGGCTTCTGACCCAACTCAGTAACACTCTCGAAATTACTTGTAATCCCTCGTACGCGGTTATGCTTAGTTATCTTGAATCGCTAGATGCCTCTGTTGAAAATTTGCAATCGGTTAGAGTGGTCCGGGAATATCCGGATGTCTTCGAAGAGGTGAAGGGCTTGCCTCCGAAGCGGGAGATAGACTTTCGCATATATCTTGTAGATAATGCAAAGCCCATTGCGTTGCCCGTTAGAAACATGGCTCCACGGGAAAGAAAGGAGCTCAGTAAACAGATTAAAGAGCTTGTAGAGAAGGGGTTCATTAGAAGGAGCATTTCAGAATGAGGCGCTCCAGTGGTGTTCGCTACAAAGGCGGATGGTTCACTCCGTCTATGTGTTGACTATAGGGAGCTCAACAAGCTAACGAAAAAGAATAGGCACCCTCTCCCTAGAATTGACGATCTGTTTGATCAGCTTGTAGGAGCGTCTGTTTTCTCCCAACTCGATTTGGCGACCGGTTTTCTTCAGCTAAGGATGGCTGAAGATAGTATCGATATGACAGCATTCAGAACCCCAGATGGCTTCTTTGAATGGCTTGTCATGCCTTTTGGCTTGACAAACGCACCCGCTTACTTCGTGGACCTGATGAGTAGGGTATTTAGGGATTTCCTCAATAAGTTCGTAGTGGTCTTCGTGGACGATATCTTGATCTTCTCAAAGAGTGAAGAAGAGCATGCTCAGCACCTAAGGGCAATCATGAAAACTCTATGAGTCCATCAGCTAAAAGCCAAATTCTCCAAATGCCACTTTTGGAGAGAGGAAGTAAGGTTTCTTGGGCACATAGTATCCAAGGAAGGGTTAGCTGTGGACCCGACTAAGGTAGTAGCGGTGCAGGACTGGAAGACACCAAAGAACGCAACAGAAGTCCGAAGCTTTCTCGAGCTAGCAGGTTTCTACCGAAAATTCATCAGAGACTTTGCAAAGATTTCAGCTTCGCTCACAAAGCTGACCAAGAAGAATCTAGTGTTCAATTGGGACTTGGATTGCGAATTTGCTTTCCAACGACTGAAAAGGACTCTTACAACAGCCCCAGTTTTGACGTTGTCAGATGGAAGCAAGATGTTCACAGTTTATACAGATGCATGTAGAACAGGGCTAGGCGCTGTCTTAATGCAAGAAGGAAGGGTAGTAGCTTATGGAGGAAGACAGTTGAAAGTGCACGAAAAGAACTACCCGACCAACGATCTTGAGTTAGCTGCCATCGCCTTTGCACTCAAGTCTTGGTGACACTATCTCCTAGGTGCGAAGTTTGAACTTTACACTGACCATAAATCATTGAAATGTCTTTTCTCGCAGAAAGACCTTAACTTGAGGCAACAGAGATGGATGGAGTTTCTTGCCTCGTACGATTTCGAGATCTCCTACACTCCGGGCAAAGGCAACGTAGTGGCAGACGCGTTGAGCCGAAAGAAACTGACCCTAAGCCCGCTGTTTGTTGAAAGACAAAGCCTAGAGTTTATAGCCAGTTTTGACTTTAGGCCCTCCTCCGATTTTGTACCGGGCTTGCTAGCATCTCTCGAGGTGCGCCCGACTTTAGTGGACTCAACAGGGACAACACAACGCGAAAACCCTCAGCTTGTGGAGACGATTGATAGGCTAATTAGGGGTGAGACTTCAAGTCACCTCAGCAGATACTCCATCGACGACAAGGGTTGGCTAAAGCGAAACGGAAGACTATGCGTCCCACAGACAAGGGATTTAGTAAAGAAGGTTCTCGAGGAAGCACATCACCCCAAGATGATGATACATCCAGGCAGAGATAAAATGTACAAGGACATAAAGAGAACTTTCTTTTGGAACGGCATGAAAAAGGACGTGGCAGATTTCGTTTCTAAGTGTATGGTGTGCCAGCAGGTTAAGGCGGAACAGAAAAAAGCCTGGCGGTCTGCTCCATCCTCTAGATGTCCCACAGTGGAAGTGGGATAGCATCTCAATGGACTTCATTGATGGGCTGCCTAGGTCTAGAAGAGGCAACACTAGCATTTGGGTAATAGTGGATAGGCTTACTAAAAGCGCCCACTTTTTACCTGTCAAAAGTAAAAGAACTGCCTCATCCTTAGCATCTCTTTACCTCAAGGAAATTGTTCGACTCCATGGAATACCATCCAGCATTGTTAGTGACCGAGACCCTATCTTCACAAGTGAGTTTTGGCGGAGTCTGCAAGAAGCGGTAGGCACACAGTTATGCTTGAGCACAGCCTATCATCCCCAAACCGATGGCCAGATAGAAAGAGTGAACAGAGTTTTGGAGGACCTTTTAAGATTGTGTGTCCTTGACTTCGGAGGGACGTGGGAAGACCATCTTCCTTTGGTGGAATTTGCCTACAACAACAGCTACCAAGCAACCATCGGAATGGCGCCCTTCGAAGCTTTATATGGAAGATCGTGCCGATCGCCCACTTGTTGGTGGGAGTTTACTGACAAGCTCATACTTGGACCAAATATGATCCGAGAGACTTCAGAAAAAGTAGACTTAATATGGAGAAGAATGAAAACAGCCCAAGATAGACAAAAATCCTATGCCGACAAGAAGAGGACCGACCTTGAATTTGAGGTTGGGGACAGAGTTTTCTTAAGGTATCTCCGCTAAGGAACGTTGTTCGTTTTGGAACCACAGGAAAGCTAGCACCAAGGTTTGTAGGGCCATTTCCTATCATCGAGAAAATTGGGAAAATGGCCTATAGATTAGAGCTACCCGAAAAGCTGGCCGGAGTTCACAACGTTTTCCATGTTTCGCACCTCCGAAAATGTCTACATGAATCTGCTGAAGTAGTAGAGCCAAATATCCTAGAAGAAGCTGAGGTGGAACGCGAAGCAACCGTGAGGAAAGTTCCAACCCGCATATTAGGAATGGAAGTGAAAAAGCTACGCAACCGCGAAGTCAAGCTCGTCAAAGTTCAGTGGAGCGACGCCGAGGGAGACGCAACTTGGGAAACTGAAGCTAGAATATGCGCAGTCTACCCTTTTCTTTTCGAGGGTACATCTTTGATCTTTCTTTTTCCTTAAGTTGCGCTTTTATCTATCTTTTTAGGTATGTCTCCTCGACCTTATCTTTTAGGTAGAAACTCTTTGGATGAAAACATGTAATTGAAACATGTTATGGATGATGGTTGCAAGTGCTTGCAAGTGATCGCTAGTGGTTGCTCGTGGTTGCATATACACACACAATCTAGGTTTTAGATCGGCTCAGTCACTTCTTATTGCATATGCATATATGTATTTATATTCGTATATGGTTGAAGTTTAATGTGTTGTCATATGGATGTTGCATATATATGAATGATTGTGCACTCATGTAGAATCATAAATAGGAAAATTTGCATACATGATGGGTTCATGGCACTTACATAATTTGCATTAAGTAGGTCAACTGAATCAGTAAACCGGCTGATTTTGCATTAGATAAGTACATGTACACACACTTCGCATATGATCATGAAGCATTAGAAGTCTTTTAAGGACAATGGATGCTCGTGTTTGATGGATGAGTAGATGGATGTTTGGATGTTAGGACGTACATTCTTCCTGAACTTGAAGATTTCCGGGACGAAATCCTTTTAAGTGGGGGAGAATGTAACACCCAGTGTATTCTATAACAGTGAAATTCACAAATTAAAGTATAACTAATTTCAAATCAAAGAATTAAGGGAAACGGGATACGCCATTGCGTTCGTCTCGGAATTCTACTTGAAATAGAGTCCGAGTTTGCGTAAAACAGACTCCGTATGAGGGAGTTATGGCCTCCGGAAGTTTTAGAATTCAGTTTAAAATTCAAATAGACCAAAACAGCTCTGAAAAACAAATTTAAATTTCAAAAATCGGGTCGGATTGGCCAGGGCGGGAGTTTTCCCGACCAAGACACCCAGGTCGACTGGGTAGTCGACCTGGGCTACCTAGGTCGACTGGGTAGTCGACCTGGGGCACCCAGGTCGACTACATAGTCGACCTGGGGGTCGACTGGGGGCTCGACCTGGCCCCTGAGCCACGTCGAACCCAGCCCCCCTAGCTGGCCTGGTCTGTGCTTGGTCGATTTTCTGAGCCTTGCCTTGTTACTAGGGCTAGGTGTCAGCTCCTGATTGGTCTCTCCGTCAAATGAACGGCTAATATTAATCCAAGCTCCATCGACGGTCCTAATCAATTCACAAACTCTATAAAAAGGACCTAAGACTCACCCTAATTCATACAAACAAAAATGGAGATGTGACCATCATGCTGCTGAGGAAAGACTAAGAATAGCCGTCAGAAATTGAGAGACAATTAGGAGACAATTCGAAAGCTTAAAGCAACGTCAATTAAAATCAAAACAACGCCTACAACAAAGGATAGCATCTCCAAATTCAGAATTCAGATTCCTGAATTGAAGATTCGTCATACGTTGTAAGTAGAGTGCTATTCCGATGTGAATAAAATAATTGTGTTTTGATTTGTGTAAAATGTGAAATAGAATTGTACTTGATTTGTGGTGACAATAATTCATATTTGTATAATGTTATGATTCTAATCGATTTGGGATGTTGTGGTATAACGATTGGATATTTGCAAGAATGTAATTCATGTTGAAAACTACATGTTTGTGGTAGTTTATTTCGACACCTATTGGAAAATTTCAAGTATGTGATTCATGTTGAAAATAACGTCTATATGTTTGTGGTAGTTTATTTGAGATTCATGCAAGTATATGACTCACTATTATGCCAACATGATGAACATACTTTTATGATCACTTTTAGTGTGTAATTGGATTCAACTAAGTATTATAGTTTATATGAATTTATGTTGGAGTTGGCATCGTGATTCAAGTGTAAAACCATACTTTTGTATTAGAGACAAAAGTAAACATCTTTATGAACATGACTAAACTATGTTTGGTGTTATGCCTAGTTGAAAACATGTTTTAGGCCTATGTTGCTATCAAAATCATATGGTGATATATGTGACACATAATTAAGTTAGACTTACATCCCAATTGCAAGTTTACATGAATAGATTAAAAACCATAATTCATGTTTAGGTATGTTTATGCCATGATTGTTTGAATAGAATGGTTCATGTTTAGGTATGTTTATGCCATGATTATATGAATAGAATGATTCATGTTTTAAGTATGTTTATGCCATGATTATATGCTATTACAATGAAAGTTCACATATGCCTAATTCATGTTAATTAGATCGTTATGTTGCAAGTTCATGCGTTCACACTCCCCTTTTTGTGTTACTTATAATATATAAACACCATGTTCTAAACCTCCCCTTTTTCATATGGCTAAGTTGGCTTTAATTGTTAAACCCAACATATATTACATTTTAGCGAACGTATAAAACGGGGGTAATGACGTTTGGGTTAAAATATAAAACATGTGTGTTGGCATGATTTGACGCATGCCAACGACCTTGAAAAACAATTAAGGGATATAAATTAATTTTACCCAATAAAGATGAATTTGAATAATGGGCCGCAAATATTTACATATAAAAAGGAAAGAGACAAAATATGTAAATGTAGAAAATACGATGTGTTTAACCCGAGGTTGGATTGAGTTGTGATGTAAACCTTCCCGGAACCGCCCGGCTGTCCAGTAGTCACAACAATACCTATCCAATGTGGGTGGTTAAACACGGAGCCCAATAAGGACCTGAGGTTAGACTGAGTTGTGGCGTAAGACTTCCCGGACCCAACCGGCAACAGGCAGCCACAACAATACCTGTCTAATGTGAGAGGTCGAGGCTTTAATAAGACAATTAAGGCTGAGTTAGGATCGATAGGATTAAGTAAATTAAATAAAGACTTAATCAAAATGGAACATGCTAAACTATACAGACTGATTGGGGGTTAGGTTTACAAAACACTTAACCAACTTAGCATGTTGGCTAGAAATAGAAAACCTAATAGCGGGGGACCCTTTTCAGCAGTAACCCTACAAGGTGTATCAGGATACCCTGAACTAGGCAGGGTGGGGCACGATTACTGGGCTGACTGTAAGAGGTCAAATCGACGGCGGTGGTGCAGCAGTGTAGGTTCTAACGGGGTGCGGGCGTGCACACACTCCGGCGCAGAAAAATAAGGCACTGGGCACCAGTAGCATACCTGTGCATTCTAGGATTGTGTCGGGCCGCCACCATGGGACTTGATACACCCCATGGTGGGACCAGCATAGGTAACTACAACATCGGGGGCCGTAAGACACATGTAACTATGCGAGTAGGAGCCGATCATTAGAAACGGATCACTTCACCCTGATTATGGGGTGCCTGATGGGAACTAGTTTATATGGGTACAGAGATTAATATGGGGTACGATAAGTACATTCGACTCTAGACAACTTAACCTAGTTTATAGTGCTTTCCCATTTCCAGTTTATACTTATCATGCCCAATTCTTTATTCATATACTGAATAGTCCTAGACTTACTCAGGCTTTATGTCTAACTCTACTTTTCTTTCGTCTTCTTTTCTTTCGTTTCCCCCCAGGTCCACTGGGAGGGAATACTGCAGCTTGACCAGTTTTCACATCCAGCTTGAAGAGAAAGAATGTATTGCTTGGATCTTTTTCGTTTTGGACTATGGCTTTGGACCGCAATTATGGAACTTATGCAGTTTACTTATGTTTTTATGCTTCGTTAAATAATGTAATCAAGACAGTTATGAAGATGTTATGTTTTTGGAAGTATTGTAAGACAATTTATGACATGGTTTGTGTAACACATATTTTGATGAAATAAAAATTGCTGTTGTTTCCGCTGTTCAAAAATATGTGTATTTATATCTGTCTTGTGTATTTGTGACTTATACTTATAAACCTCCACCAAAATTAGGGCATTCCCTTTGAGAGTGACCCTAACGGAGGTGGGGTGTTTCAGGAACGCTTGCATCTCACGCTCCATATATATCGTATACAAACCAAAACCACGGGCACTTATTGGATATTGGACTCCGACCTTGACAAGGTATGGGACCACCTTCCGAACGTGTATCTCTAGAGGCGAATACACCGGGTTCAACAAGAACGTCTTGCGACCCGGCCCTCACATGACCGACCACTCATTTCTCTTGAGTGTATTGAATGTATATCTCTGACAGTTGGGATCAGCAACCACCTCCCGAAAAGGGACATCATCGAAATATAGATTAAAGAAGCAAATGGATTTTCTCTAGATATGTGATCATACATCCTAATGGGAGCGACCCACATAGCCATGCTGCCTGCCCGATTTTTGTCATTTCCCGGTTGATGAGGCTTGAGGCTAGAATTCCTTTTCAAACATCTGGCGACCATTCACTTTGAATGCCACATCGTCAGATCCGCCAGATCACACTTGATTGACATCCACAAAAATACTCTGGTTTATTTGGCTAGAGAATAACCATTTCTCCTCCATCAACTATGGTAAGTTTGGAGAAATCAACTCATGTATTTCCTTTGGAAATACTCTGTCAGACATCCGTCCATACAAGTCATCTAGGAACAGGATGAACCGAAGGTACTCTCCTACTGCATCTCATATAGGAATCACCCCATGTATCAGTAGCGAGTAGTCCTTGCAAATCTGTAAATTTCAACCACGATAGAATCACAAATCAAAATAATAACCCTGGCTGCAGGCCAGAGAAATTTGACGAGTAGTTCTTCCGCTTATGAAGATCTATGGCCTTCAATTGCTCTGTCTTCAATTATCATCTTCACGTATTTGTTGGTCGGAATGGTATTCGAAAATATTTCGATTCCGGACTTTCCATACCAAAGAGCGTATTGGTCAGGTTTTGATAGTCGGTGATTTAACTATCAAATAATAGATGTGTGAGTAACATGAGTTTGCTGATTCAACACTTGATCCTACTCGACCTCTTTAAAATATATGTATATACTTAATGATATAAACCAAATTTCCTTTGATTCACTCTGACTGATTTACTTTGATCGGTTAACTCTAACTCGATTTATTTAACTCAACTGGACTAACTTGACTTGATTACTCCTATCGACTAACTAATATTCGACTTACTCCATTCGCTTGACTTTAGATCGCAGCAATCACAATGGTTACGCCTGATTCCCTCAGGAAACATCTGACCGCCATAGGCTATCTGCAGCCCTGCGAATTACGCTAGTAGTCATACGCAATGACAACTCTTCCTGAGTAACTATGTTTGACTAACTCTATTTCAAATACTATATTCGATCAACTCTAATTGAATAACAAATGTTCAATATAATTTGAAATCAATATTCTTATTTCTTTTGATACTAATATTTCAATATTATTTATTTCCCAAAACCTTGCATTAGAGTTCGATATTCCTCGTATAGGGTAAAACCAATTTCAACACCTTTACTCGCTACAAATTAATACCATTCCTCAATAATAGTGAAGCCAATCAAGTTGGGGTATTTTAGTTACCTCTCAGACCTTGATCGACTCGTTCTTACCTCAGAACAGATAATAATTTGACACTTAACCACTGATATTCAAATCTCGTTTACCCCTTTGATTTCAACTCCTGGTTTATACATCTTTTCATACTTTTGAAATCCTCGCTCAATTTACTTAATTCATTTGATTAAGTAAATATCCATTAAAACACAACTATTAACTCAAATCATTATTTCGTTTATAATATCTTAATTTAGAATCGAAATCTCCCATAAAACTCTTATCGCCTTTTATTTTTTAACTTTATCGCTACTTAACACTTCCTTAGTTTAATTTCAACTAAAGTCACCATTTTAATTATTACAAATGGTAAATTTTACTATACTAAAGATAGGTAACTTCTGCCATTAACTAAAGATAGTATAATCATCGTTTTGAAAAGCTTATTAAATAAAATCAACTTCATTAACATAATCCAATAATTTCCTTAATTTATGGTTAATCGAAGATTAACTAATTATTTTACATCATTCGTTAAACTTTAACGAATATTCAAAATATTTAAATCAACTTTATTCCAATTATCAATTTCAACTAAAGACGGTTGATTTTTCATCGATCGTACACCTCACCTAGCAGTTAGCTGATTATCATTTGTCATTTCCCCTTTTTAAATTAATTAAAAGCTCAATTAATTTTAAACTCACTATTTAATTGTTTTTTAAAAAAAACAATTATCCCAATTTACGCACACGTAGGTAGTTTCTTTGGCTTTCCACTTTTAGAACTCGTATACATCATACGATCTAATTTACATCAACCTTTTAAATACTCTCTTTTATGATCTCGATTAAAATATATTTTTATAAATTCTTATTTAATTACTTAAATAAAATAACTGGAAAGCTTCAATTTAGTTATAAAATAATTTATAACTTTAAAACTGCAACGTTTCACCGAACGGTAAAACCGACGTCTAAAACAACACATTTTAGGCCATTCACTGCCAATTACCAAATCAACACTGTCGGTTGATTTTTAAACACAACACAGGTGAATATCTATTCAACCATCACATTTAAACAGGTTTTTCTACTATATGGGGTTAAATCAGTTCAAATACAATAATATAAAACAAACAACCAACATATAAAATATATGAGGAATCCGGTCGGATCCCTCCTACCTGTTCTTCCCTGCATCACAGCTCGTTATACATTTCATAATAATATATGAAATAAATTTCATATGATCTACTAATTTAAAACGATTAAATCTGAATAACAGCATCCAATCAACCATAACAGTCAACAACAACCAATCAACCAATTTATATTTTTTAAAGGTAAATTATATTTTAATATGAATTTACCACATCACAGGATTCCAAAAGGTGTGAGAATTAACTCACCAGTTTATATTCGGTTGACGGTTGACGCGTTTGTACCTTTAAATCTTGAACGGACGTTCAAATTTTGCTGAAATTTTAACTGCGTCAGATCAGTGCCTAGTCATCGTCCAGGCCTCGTCCCTACGATCCCAACATATCCAGTTTCGTCAGATTTCGTTAAAGTATGAAGAAGATACGTTCGTTTAAAGTTTATATAAACTAAACGATAACTAAATAAACTAGTAATCAATTATTTAATTAAATTCTTACCGTTAATAACCTTAAATGGCCACGTCAGCCTTGAATTTGTCTTCATGCGTTTTCGTTTCTCTGTACTCCTCAAACCCGATCATCCTTCTTCCAGTAAAAACCACGACTCCATCTTCCACCCTCCGCCGCCTCTGCCATCGATCGGAGGTCCCACCCGACACCCCTCCAGAACCGCCGTCCCACCAGGTTCCTCCGTCCTAAACGCCAGCACCCAATTTTGCTCCGACCACCGTGAATCAAGAGTTCCCCCAATTCGATTCTTGAGCCTCTCGCCGCCGCCACCCACCAAATCAGACACCAGGCCTCCACCATAGTGACCGCCACACAACCCCGCGTCGAACCCCCAGGCCGCGACCCCCACCTGAACTCAGGCCGCCGGAATTCCACTAAATCCATTCGCCACTTCTGAAAACCGACCCAAAAACAATGTCTCCGTTTATCTCCCTCCACCGGCCATTATAGGCCATTTCAGACCCTCCGACCAATGCCAAATCAAAGCTCTGCCTCCCCTCTTTCAATCCCCCCGGGTCTGGCCTTCTGAAATCAACCACAACTCCTCCATTTCTGAAAAGAACGAAAATGGGTTTCTGCGGTTTTCGTGAATTTCCGGCCACCACACTCGACGAAATCACCCCAAATTTTTACTGGAGCTTCCCCCCGTCCCGATCTACAACTTTGCCTTTGTCGCCATAGCAAATTCTTCACGGATCGATAGAAATAAATTGTTTTGTGTTTGAGGACTTAATTTGCAAAATTGCATAATGGAAATGGGGTTTGGTTGGAAATTTCTGATGTAGGGGTGTATATAGATGAGGAAATAATGTATTTCAAGTTGATGTGACGAACGATATTGACTAACGATTTTTATTTCGTGTCTATCGCGTTTTCGAACGTCGTTTGTTTGCTCCTGTGCTCACATATAAACCCCATTCGAGACGCGACTGGACGACATAATATAATTTGACGATACGGTCCTAACGAAACTTTTTTCGTCGAATTCCGTGTCCATTTGCTCGAATGGCCCTCGTTCAAGTCCAAACGATTGATTTATTTTGCATTTTATTTTGCCACGCTCACAAATTAACCCTGATTGATGCGCCAGTTGAAATATAGCAATAATTTGCTGTTGCGGTCCCAATAAAAATTTTTTCGCCGAAAACTGAGCTCGTTTGAAAAAAGGCCCTTTTATAACTGGCCAATTCAAATAAAATAAACCAATTTTAAAATACCTCAATATAATATATATAAAATATTGCCATTAGCCATACACGACCGGAATTTCATATACTACCAAGATAAAATAGCCCGGGTTGAGTTTGAAGCCAAATCAATATTTAAAATATTTAAAAACCCTCATTTCATATAAACACAGCGCTATATATATAAAGGAAATTCCATAGCATTTTTTCAAAATTTGATTTGGACATAAAATAAAATCTAGGCGACGAAAATTGGATCCATTGGAAAGATATCGTCAAACCGGTCCCGACGTTTCTTGTTTCGAGGAAATCCGACTTATTTTGAACCCGGTACGACCAATTGAAGTTCAAAATGCCAAATCGCGAACTACCGCGCCGCTGCAGCTCGTTATTTAATTAAATTATATACTATATATATTCCGTCGTCGTTTTCTAAACAAAGCGTCACTATAATTTCAACATAAACAATATTTGACTACTTTAAACTGCCTGATCACAATATATTTGAAATTTCACATTTTCCAATATTCTGGAAATTAAAATATTATTTTATTATTTAAATAATATATTCCAAATAAAATCGTTAAACTCGATCATTTAAATTCAAACCGATCTTTAAATAATTAAAATAATTAAAATATTCCAAATAAATAGGCATAAAATACGGGTTGTTACACGCGTGGAGACAGAGTATTGAATACGATTGCGCTTTTTATTGAATTCAATCTTAGCTTGGCATCAATATTTGTTGATATTTGAATATTTGTTGTTTCTCTCTATTATAAAAGACTATTAATTAAACAAAAACATCGGTGGAAAATATGGGGCTAGGAACTCAATAAGGGGAGTATTAAAATAACAGGCTAACATGATGGTTCCTTCAGATATGCTTACATACTAATTTCATAAGCAAACTTTCTAAATCATTTAGTACAAAAATATATTTTTTGTTCCATAAATCAATACATTTGAAAGAAGCTAGGTGAACAATCCAATTAAATTTTTGTTGATAATAATAGCACAAATGCAAGGCCTATTAACAATCCAATCATATAATAATCAAAACATCTACTTTCATTTTAACTATTACTTCCCCCGATTAGGGTGCTTAGCAGATTGAACTACACACTAATTTGTGAACATAAGAGTTCATCAGATATAATTTATTTGTTGTTGAGATAGTTAGAAAGAAATGCATTTCTTATGTATATAATTTTAGTTACTTCATAATTAAGTGAAATTTTTTAATATCTTCTTTAAACATGATTAGCTTATTGCAATTTACAGCTAACTTGATCCTAGTTTGACACAAAAAGAATCAGACGCATTAGACTGTCCCATAACATATCTGCTGGCAGTTACAGCAACGGAAACGAACATGAATGTATTATATTTGTTGATCAAGTAATTTTTACAAAGTACTTCAAACATGTTTGATGTAATAATAGTTGGTTGTTAATGAGATTTAAGGTAATGTAATTAAATCAGGCTATCAATAATATTGTAATGCAAAAAATCATAGGGAATGTAGAGGGAAGCACTATAAATTTGTGATAATTTGATATAATTAATACCATTATAATATTTATATGATAAAATAAACATACCAACCTACATCGTTGTCTCAGTAAGGTTACCTTCCATATGACTTATTTGCTTCAACCCATAAAATCATGTAACTTCGAAAACAAAGAAGAGTTCCATCTACCTTGCAATGAAAAATGCCACAAAATTATTTCATCGTAAAAATAAAGATGCTAACACTAATTGCAAATAATGTACAGAATTGTTATATTTCCAAACAGAACACAGAATCATTTATTTTTATAATATACATAAATTTAGCCTTTTGATTTTGAAGCAGTAATTTTAATCGTTACTCAATCTTCAATCTAGTAAATGATCTTTCTTGATACGAAAAAGCATTTCGATAGAATCGTTGACGATATATGGCCTCTAGAATAGTAGTATGGTGCACCAATATACTTACGCTTTTATTTCTTTTGCCAATCATGCCCATGCTAGAGGAAACTTAATCCATGGGGTTCTAACTACTTCAACTTTGTCTATGGACAGGAAGTTAGTAATTTAAAGTTGTACTCCAAACAATTTAGAAAACTCATGTGTTGCAATAAAATTGTGAAGTCTGTGATCCATATGACATACGTAAGCTAGTTTATACTATAGTCCTAGTACATAAATTTATCTTCTGTTTCATATTGAAAAATGTAGTAATATTTGACTTAAATCTAATTAAGATAACGAAAGAAAGAAGAACCCTTTTGGGCACTGTATCCATGTTATATTTTAAAACGACGTTATCTGGTAATAGTTCTCCAATCCGTTCAAAGCTTCGATTTTCAATAACTTATTTATTTTGTATTCATCTGATATTAAGATGGAAAATTGAAGAATGTCATTACGAAATGACATATAATGTTGCCCTGCTGTAACTTAGGCTATTACTTCTTTGAAAGAAAGTTCTAAAATAGTCCTCTTACCTAGCCCATATATGATCTTGTGATTTGGCAAATGGAATCGTAGGTGATCAAATCTACTCTAAATTTGGATAGGGTGAATATTATGTTTAAGGAAATTAAAAAGCTGATATAAAAGTATACTGTGCTTTAATGACCGACTAAAAGATTAGCTATCCAAATGTTAAGTCCCCTTAATAGCCTTCAAAATAGTCTTTACCAAAAAATAGTTTCTTAAAAGATTAGCTATCCGAGTATAAGTCCCTTTAATAAACTTTCAAATATAAAAGATTGGTTATCCAAACGTAAAGTCCCCTTAATAGATTTTCAAATAGTATTTACCAACAAATAGTTTTCGATAAAAAAGTTATGTACAATATTTATTTCCAACTAATTTTCTATGTGTTTTCATCGTTTTCATCCTTTTTAATTAGAAAAAACTTTTACTATTTATAGATTATATCATTAACTTAAGCTTCGGGATGTCAAGACACATAATTTTCATCAAAAATACATTCAAGATTAATTTACTTCTTTTTCAAGTACAGAAAGGTGTTCGTTTTTAATAAGCAACAAATATTTGATATGGACTCTATCATGGATTAGTCAAAAATAATTAAAACTTCTGTTATAAGTTATAATATACCATTTTAACAAATATAAGTTAAATTTTTTGTGCTTCACACTCACTTTCATCTTCATATAATTATTTTGCATAAGTAGTTTATTTATAATCAAATCTTCAAAAAAATAGAACAAAATCAGTAGTAATGCACCGTGAATCCTAAGCATGCCACATCTTAGTAAGATATCCCAAAAGAATATAAATAAAGCTAACTTGAACATGCACTTAGGCTTTACCATTATTATTACGACTTACATTTAAAATGCATTGGAAATGAAGAATACAATGGTATAGTATATATTTAGAGGTAATGTGAAACAAAGAATGTATATAATAAATATCTCTAAAATTAGATAAAATCGACACATTTATTAATATTATTTCAAAGATCGTTAGGAAAAATTCTTAAAGCAAAGATGTAGTAATCACTCAAATTGGTTGGACTGTAGATAAATTCAAGAAAGAACTATTAGTTATGTAACGACCCGGATTTTTAGCCATTTTATTTTGAACATTTAAATTTGTTTTAAATGTTGTGTTGATAATTTAAAAGGATTTTATAATGAATTTATTTATAAAAACGAAGTTTGAACGTTAATTTATAATATAATTATAAAACGAGTTCGAAATCGCGCGGCAGTTCGTAATATAGAGTTTTGAACTTCAACTGGGTATACATGATTCGTTATAACTCGGATTTCTGTGAAACAAGACACGTTGGAACCATATTGATTGTAATTTTCATATGAAAGAGAAAAATCCAGATTTCGTGTTATAATTTGTTAGTTATGGCCAAATCAAATTTTTGAAATAGTCGCTGTGGAAATCGTTATTTAAAATTATACGTGTTAAAATAGCCGTTTTGCAAACAGACTTAGATTTCGATGAAATCAGTTTCATTGGGACCGTATCGTTAAATTATTGTACGGTGTTGAATTGCGTGACAAACCGATGTCGTATGTGACCACGGTAGCCGTAAACGCTCGTTCAGTGCAATTAAATTAATTCAACTGAATAAAGGGATATTAGAGTGTAACTTGAACAAACGATCAAATCAGGCCACGAAACCAGTTCCGTTGAGTTCGTATCGTCGATTAGAGTCAGGATAGCTATATAGTTTGTTAATTTTAAAGACCGGATAATTTGGCGTTAAAAATGGCATTGCGGTACACCTAAAAATAGCCTACCGGGGCGATAGTCTCAGAATGCGACGAAACTAGTGCCGTTGGGTTCGTATCGAAAAGTTATTGTCGGTGTTCGCAGTTTCAAGTTGTTTTGATTTATCTGGTGATCGTGAAAAATTTAAATGCGTGTTGATTTCTGGTTTTATAAAGGAAATTTTTTCATACGATGTCGGAATTTGACGAAACTTGTCCCATTGGGTTCAGAATACCTTTTTACACCAAGATAAGTTTTTTTATCAGTAAACAGAAGTCAACTGTGGCTAGTTTTACTTGATGCTTCATCGCGAAGTTTTGCTAAAATATAAAATAATATATTTTCTCTTATATAATTCATTCCTAACCTATCTGCAATAGCCAACCTACCTATCCTACCATGTCCCCCTACTCTCAACAACTTGCCGACAAAGTAAAATAGGAAAAATGCAAACCTACCCAGGAACAACAGACCTATGTGTACCCTTATCCGTGGCAACCACGGTACCTAATTCTATAAATACATACAGCTCCACTTCTAATCCACGAAACCCACCTCAACCGAAGCTTTTGCGGCTAGTAATAGGATGATCAACAAATAATCCCCTAAAATCATAAAACTATTACATGCAGATTCTCGAAGGAAATTTTCTCCAACTCCACACACATGTGATCAACGCCATTTTGGGTTCGTCGTATATGCACAGCGTGAGTATTCTTCCTAAGGTTCGGGTTTTGCAGAAACGAATGCTATGAGTTTTGACATCGTTTCTCGCTGTAGCACCCGTAATGGCGGAGGATAGAGTGGCAAGCGGTTTGGTGAGGATTGAAACTGCTGAAGCAAGATGGAAGGTGACGTTCAGGTATGGTTTTGGCGATGGAGTGTTAGTGAGTTAGGTGCGGTTTAGTTTGAGGGGTTCGTGAGGAGGAGGCACGGGTTTTGGTGGTAGTTAGGTTCTTTTGTTTTGGAGCTGGCGGCCTTGAAAATGTGGACGAGTTGGGTTATTCAGAAGGATACAGAGAAGAGGAGGGCATCGGAGACTAGTTTTGAAACTTCTGCATGGGATGTGGCTATATTATAGTCCAGACGTTGGATAAATTGGGCTCTACATTTTCAGTTTTTGAACTGTTTGATTGGATGAAGTTGCCTTGATCATACCAAAGAATGGTAGAAGCCATGAACTTGGTAGCAAGGTGAGTTGAACATGCGGTTCGGTGAAGTGTTTTGGTCTTCCTGGAACAAACAAACGGAGTAGAAGTATTACAGTTTACAGAGGTGTCTGCTATGAAGGTGAGTCTTGTGCCAGGGGGGTCTTGGACGTTGAAGTGGTAGTGCGAAATTGATGGTCTGTGTTTGCGGGCACTATGTAAGGAGCATATGATAGAGGAGGTAACAGCAATGGATGGGCGACAGAATATTTGATAATTGGAGAAGATGAGGGTAACAAGTTAACAGAATGATTTGAGGTAATAATAATGATAATGAACAAAATAATTAATACTAGTTAATTATAAATTTGAAATTAATAATGTCAAATTAATTACTAGTTTATAACCGTTATATTTCACTCATCTGTGGACAGAATTGAACGTCGCCGATTACGTTGAAATCATAACAACGCGATCTACATCGTGGAGTTGACGTGACGGAGAATAAAGCTACTGGAATTTCGTAATAAAATCAAGTGTTGATTGATTTTAACGAAAACAGAAGCAAAACCGTCAACCGAAAACCCAGGTGAGTAAACTCACTCGTTTAAAATTATTTTATAATGTGAAATGGTTGCTTGGTTGAATAGTTGATAAATTGATTGATATAATCACATCGTTGATTGATTTTTTCCATTAATGCGATATTATTGATATTATTAACATCTGTGGATGCAGGGAAACAGGTTGGAGGGATCCAACTGGATCCCTCAACATTTTATTTACTGTTTTATTTGATGGTGATATATGTTATGCTACATTATCCATGGTTAAATTTGTGTGTTTGATTTACCCTGGCCTTAGGAACCTGGTATTTTAGATACCGTAAAATATCATCGAATATGGAAAAAGGAAATTTGAATTTAAAAGCGGAGTTTATTTCTAAATTAGAAATAATTTCTTTTCCATTGAATTGCAAATGGAAACCTATTCCATTGGGTAAACCAAGAGAAAAATGTTATACAGAAAGATATAAATTAAGTGGATCATTAACCATTGGATAAATTAAAAGGTGAGTTCAAATATGAATGTATATTTGAAAGTGAGTATCGGTTTTGAAACCAATATTTGAAATGGATTTAAATTTAGCAAAGTACAAAGGAAAGTTTAAAGAAAGATTTTCAAATGCTTAAAGTAAAAGAATAATAGTTTAAAACAAGGAAATATTTTGCAAATAAAATGTATATAAAAAGGAGATTTATAGAAATCGAATTAAGTGGTTAGAAGAATGTATAGTTTATAAATATGTTTAAAGGAGAACTTGAATTGTCTAAAATAAACAGAGTTTATAAATGAACAACGGAAGCGTGTGCGTCGCACACGGTATTTTATTCAAAAACAGCAATCATAACGTTGTTATTATAAGAAATGCTTTTATAATTTTAAACAGCGATTTTAACGCTGTCTTTTTAAGAAATGCTTTTATAAAACTAAACAGTGATTTTAGCGCTGTTATTATAACAGATGTGGTAAATCTAAATAGCAATTTTAACGCTCCCGTTATGATAACTGTTTTAATAGCAATCTTAATGCTATGGTTATGATAAGTGTTTTATAATGCTAGATAGCGGTTTTAACGCTGTTGTTGGAAGCAATGTTTGGTATGAAGTTGTGAGCTCTGAATATTTCAAAGTAAATGATAGCAAGGGTTGGTTAGTGATATCGTTAATTAACGAATGATTTATGATTTAAGTCATAATAACGATGTTTATAACATCAGCAAATTCAAAGGATTTAGAAATGTTTTCTAACTGGAGTAAAAGATATTTTCTCAATAAAGGAATTATATATATTGGAAATGGTTTCCAATATTCAAGTTAGAAAATAAAAGTCATATTAAAGTTATTATATTTCGGATGCAGGGAGTTATAACATCATTGTTATAATCAAGTGATTCCCGAAAAGAAAGTGGATTCATAATCGAATCCGAGAGCAACGTAAGGAAGCGTGTTAAAAGATTGGGAAGATGAACCGTGTCTATTTCGAAGTTAGAAATGTTGCTCAGTTAAGGTCTGAGAGGTAATTATACCCCAACTTGATTGACTTTAGTTTTAACTAAGAAGTGGATAAGGTTCGATAGTGGAAAGTGGTTAAGTGGAAATCAAATGAAGGAGATTTGGCATAGTGATGTTTATTCAAACATCTGTTTAATCAAATGAAGGAGATTTGGAAATGTTTTCCAAATGAGAGTCAGAAATGTTTTCTGAATGTAAAGGACAGGAGATGGAAATGTTTGCCAATGTTAATAGCGTATAATTTCTAAATATATTAAATAAGGAATGTAAATGAAAATGAGAATGGAAATGAATGAATGAATGAACTAAAAGGGATAAACGTTGAATGATGTTTGGTCGATAGAATTTCCTTTTGGGAATAATATCATTGTTTGCACACCGACATGTTTTCATTTGATAGTTAAATCACCGACTATCAAAGTTTTGACCATTTTAACGTTGTTAATATGGAGAGACCGGTTGGATTATTATCCAGAGAACCACTCCGTATTGGCATAAGCGTTGCGAATCAAGTATGCTGAATATTTTGAAGACGGAGTGAAGTGCAAGGGCTATTGTATAAGTCTTAGATAACAGTGCCTAAGATGGATGTACTGAATAGTGCCTTCGGTTTGTCCAGACCCAGGACAACTTGTATGGACGAGTGTCTGACAGAGTATTTCCAAAGGGGGTTACGTACGTTGATTCCTTCAAACGTACGAAGTTGGTGGCATAGAAGGGAAACTTCTTTAGCCTAACAATCTGAGTATTTTTGTGGGAATCAATTAGTGATTTCCGATGGATCTGACGATGTGGCATTCAAAGTGAATGATGGCCAGATGTTCTGGAAGATAATTCAAACCTCAAGCCTCACAACCCGGAAGTGGACAAAAATCGGGCAGGCAGCATGGCTATGTGGGTCGCACCCATTAGGATGTATGACCACCTATCTAGAGAAATTCCTTTTGTTCTTAAATCTATCGATGCTGTCCCTTATCGGGAGGCGGTTGCTGATCCCAACCGTCGGTGATATACATTCGATACACTCAAGCGAAATGAGTGGTCGGTCATGTGTGGGCCGGGTTGCAAGACGTTCTTGTTGAACCCAGTGTATTCGTCTCTAGAGATACACTATCGGAAGGTGGTCCCATACCTTGTCATGTTGGAAATCCAATCTCCAATAAGCGCCCTGCGGTTTTTGATTTAATATTATATATGGAGCGTGAGATGCAAGCGTTCCGCTAGATGGTTATTTATTTGTTGTAGACATTATTATAATATCACCAGATTTGATATAAAAATGTTTTGGGTTATCGTAAGGTAAAAACCATCCGTGTTTATGTGTGGATCGGTCTTACGATTATCTTTTCTTTTGAAAAGGATTTTGAAAAGTTAAACAAATGGTTGGAGTTTACTCACACCAGTCCCATGACTGACCCAGAGTTTATTTTGTTTGTTTTCCCTAAACTCTTGGGTGCCCAAATTTGTACGGGCAGTCAAGTAGTTAGGATTTTACAGATTCACTTGAAGAAGCTTGAAGCAGGAGGCTTCACCAGTTGGCTATAGACTATTATATTTTCCGCTGTGTATTATGTTGTATCTGGAAACAGGTGTTTATAACTGTTCCAGGGATAATCGTTGTGCGCTGATAATGGTATGTATATACAAATACTGATTTGTGCTTCAAAGTTATATTATCTAATATATTTTATTCGTTCCGCTGTGAGTTTGTGATCTTCGTTTTCTTCTATTCTAATATTTCTTTCTTTCTATTTCTCATCCTCTAACTTCTTTCTAATAATGGTTCGTATTTCTGTGCAATTTGAGTTGGACGTGTGGTGTTATTAGTCGACTCAAAGGGTACGGATTTGCGGGTCGTTTCATTTGGTATCAGAGCTGAAGGTTAAGTGATTACCTTGGCTATGTGGCGTGACTCAATAGAGATGGGGTTAGTAACACCCTAGATTGGGTGTGAGTGTATATATATGAGCGCGTATTTGTAGATTCGAGATAAAATTGTTTTATATTATGTTGGCTGGTTTGTTGAGTGGTTTATGAATTCTGGTCGATACAGGATGGACAACTGTATCGATAGGTGTTTCTAAATTCTCGAACAAAACAATTCGACATGGTATTGTTTTAAAAATGGGTGGATAAAATAATCTGCCCAAAGATTATTTTGGTATAAAGGATTAATTTCTGAAATATAATTATATGTGAATGTGTTAGTTGTTATTACAATAAAATGAAATTATGAAATATTGAATTGGTTATATAACCAAGATAAACTAGAACAAAATTCAAACCATAAATTGGAATTTAAATCCCGGATATTTTGAAATATTCCTTAAAGTATTTTAAAGGTAATATGGCATTAGTTTGAAGAGATTTTTGAACAAGGATGATTTTAATGGATTTTAAAAGTAATTAAGCACTGAAATCACTTCAGTGGCGAGAAAATAGTACTGATAATGGGTCGCGACATTATCAGCATTCATTTTCAAGTTTCTGAGTGACGGATTGCTATCATAGTAATTTGGAAATGAAAATATGTTTGAAAAGGACAAGTTATTCAAATGTTTTGAATTGAGTTGATTATAATGTATATAAATATATATGATTTTCAAACTAATTTGAAATAAAACTCGGGAATTTGAATCCTGAATTAAAGTTTAACTTGTGTAAGTTGTAGAAATTGAAATGGTGGAAGTAAATCAATGAATTGAAATTTAACTTTAAATAAAATTGGATTAAATTAGAGATAATCCAGAATGAATTAAACAAAGAGAAAGGCTTGAAATTGGAATTAACTCGACTTATGAATAAGAAAGTTGAATATTTTGGATGTTGTTGATTGGAACTGAATTGGATTCAAGCATAATAGGTGGATTGACTTAAATAGAAATCAAGTTTGAATTGATAAAATGGATGTGAACTGATCAGAAGTTGATTAGAGTTGGAAGTTGGATTGATTGGAAACCAAGTGGAAATGATATATGTATGCTGAGCAAATATTGAATGAAAGCAAATGCATGAGATAGAATTATGCCCGACAAAAAGGTGCATGTTTACAATATTGTTTGGGTTGATGATTTTATGAGCCTATGAGGCAAGCCACTTGGCTTTTTGATTTTCTTTTGGATTGGAGAAGGCCTAGAAAGGCGAGTTGTGGTTGTACCGATTGAGCCGTGCAGAGGAGATGCTGCCGAAATTTTTCAGAATTTAAAGTGTTAGAAAATTTTCAGAATTTTTGAAAATTTTCGTCAGTAAGAATAAATTAGTATTTTAATTGAAATAAATTGGTCCAGTTAAACTGGAGTTAAGAAGTGGGAAAAACAAAAAGGAATTTTAAACCTAGTTAATAAGGTATGTAGCATCTTTTCCTACCTTAGCAATTTCGAGGACGAAATTATTTTAAGGGGGAAGGAATGTAACGACCCGGATTTTTAGCCATTTTATTTTGAACATTTAAATTTGTTTTAAATGTTGTGTTGATAATTTAAAAGGATTTTATAATGAATTTATTTATAAAAACGAAGTTTGAACGTTAATTTATAATATAATTATAAAACGAGTTCGAAATCGCGCGGCAGTTCGTAATATAGAGTTTTGAACTTCAACTGGGTATACAGGATTCGTTATAACTCGGATTTCTGTGAAACAAGACACGTTGGAACCATATTGATTGTAATTTTCATATGAAAGAGAAAAATCCAGATTTCGTGTTATAATTTGTTAGTTATGGCCAAATCAAATTTTTGAAATAGTCGCTGTGGAAATCGTTATTTAAAATTATATGTGTTAAAATAGCCGTTTTGCAAACAGACTTAGATTTCGATGAAATCAGTTTCATTGGGACCGTATCGTTAAATTATTGTACGGTGTTGAATTGCGTGGCAAACCGATGTCGTATGTGACCACGGTAGCCGTAAACGCTCGTTCAGTGCAATTAAATTAATTCAACTGAATAAAGGGATATTAGAGTGTAACTTGAACAAACGATCAAATCAGGCCACGAAACTAGTTCCGTTGAGTTCGTATCGTCGATTAGAGTCAGGATAGCTATATAGTTTGTTAATTTTAAAGACCGGATAATTTGGCGTTAAAAATGGCATTGCGGTACACCTAAAAATAGCCTACCGGGGCGACAGTCTCAGAATGCGACGAAACTAGTGCCGTTGGGTTCGTATCGAAAAGTTATTGTCGGTGTTCGCAGTTTCAAGTTGTTTTGATTTATCTGGTGATCGTGAAAAATTTAAATGCGTGTTGATTTCTGGTTTTATAAAGGAAATTTTTTCATACGATGTCGGAATTTGACGAAACTTGTCCCATTGGGTTCATAATACCTTTTTACACCAAGATAAGTTTTTTTATCAGTAAACAGAAGTCAACTGTGGCTAGTTTTACTTGATGCTTCATCGCGAAGTTTTGCTAAAATATAAAATAATATATTTTCTCTTATATAATTCATTCCTAACCTATCTGCAATAGCCAACCTACCTATCCTACCATGTCCCCCTACTCTCAACAACTTGCCGACAAAGTAAAATAGGAAAAATGCAAACCTACCCAGGAACAACAGACCTATGTGTACCCTTATCCGTGGCAACCACGGTACCTAATTCTATAAATACATACAGCTCCACTTCTAATCCACGAAACCCACCTCAACCGAAGCTTTTGCGGCTAGTAATAGGATGATCAACAAATAATCCCCTAAAATCATAAAACTATTACATGCGGATTCTCGAAGGAAATTTTCTCCAACTCCACACACATGTGATCAACGCCATTTTGGGTTCGTCGTATATGCACAGCGTGAGTTTTCTTCCTAAGGTTCGGGTTTTGCAGAAACGAATGCTATGAGTTTTGACATCGTTTCTCGCTGTAGCACCCGTAATGGCGGAGGATAGAGTGGCAAGCGGTTTGGTGAGGATTGAAACTGCTGAAGCAAGATGGAAGGTGACGTTCAGGTATGGTTTTGGCGATGGAGTGTTAGTGAGTTAGGTGCGGTTTAGTTTGAGGGGTTCGTGAGGAGGAGGCACGGGTTTTGGTGGTAGTTGGGTTCTTTTGTTTTGGAGCTGGCGGCGTTGAAAATGTGGACGAGTTGGGTTATTCAGAAGGATACAGAGAAGAGGAGGGCATCGGAGACTAGTTTTGAAACTTCTGCATGGGATGTGGCTATATTATAGTCCAGACGTTGGATAAATTGGGCTCTACATTTTCAGTTTTTGAACTGTTTGATTGGATGAAGTTGCCTTGATCATACCAAAGAATGGTAGAAGCCATGAACTTGGTAGCAAGGTGAGTTGAACATGCGGTTCGGTGAAGTGTTTTGGTCTTCCTGGAACAAACAAACGGAGTAGAAGTATTACAGTTTACAGAGGTGTCTGCTATGAAGGTGAGTCTTGTGCCAGGGGGGTCTTGGACGTTGAAGTGGTAGTGCGAAATTGATGGTCTGTGTTTGCGGGCACTATGTAAGGAGCATATGATAGAGGAGGTAACAGCAATGGATGGGCGACAGAATATTTGATAATTGGAGAAGATGAGGGTAACAAGTTAACAGAATGATTTGAGGTAATAATAATGATAATGAACAAAATAATTAATACTAGTTAATTATAAATTTGAAATTAATAATGTCAAATTAATTACTAGTTTATAACCGTTATATTTCACTCATCTGTGGACAGAATTGAACGTCGCCGATTACGTTGAAATCATAACAACGCGATCTACATCGTGGAGTTGACGTGACGGAGAATAAAGCTACTGGAATTTCGTAATAAAATCAAGTGTTGATTGATTTTAACGAAAACAGAAGCAAAACCGTCAACCGAAAACCCAGGTGAGTAAACTCACTCGTTTAAAATTATTTTATAATGTGAAATGGTTGCATGGTTGAATAGTTGATAAATTGATTGATATAATCACATCGTTGATTGATTTTTTCCATTAATGCGATATTATTGATATTATTAACATCTGTGGATGCAGGGAAACAGGTTGGAGGGATCCAACTGGATCCCTCAACATTTTATTTACTGTTTTATTTGATGGTGATATATGTTATGCTACATTATCCATGGTTAAATTTGTGTGCTTGATTTACCCTGGCCTTAGGAACCTGGTATTTTAGATACCGTAAAATATCATCGAATATGGAAAAAGGAAATTTGAATTTAAAAGCGGAGTTTATTTCTAAATTAGAAATAATTTCTTTTCCATTGAATTGCAAATGGAAACCTATTCCATTGGGTAAACCAAGAGAAAAATGTTATACAGAAAGATATAAATTAAGTGGATCATTAACCATTGGATAAATTAAAAGGTGAGTTCAAATATGAATGTATATTTGAAAGTGAGTATCGGTTTTGAAACCAATATTTGAAATGGATTTAAATTTAGCAAAGTACAAAGGAAAGTTTAAAGAAAGATTTTCAAATGCTTAAAGTAAAAGAATAATAGTTTAAAACAAGGAAATATTTTGCAAATAAAATGTATATAAAAAGGAGATTTATAGAAATCGAATTAAGTGGTTAGAAGAATGTATAGTTTATAAATATGTTTAAAGGAGAACTTGAATTGTCTAAAATAAACAGAGTTTATAAATGAACAACGGAAGCGTGTGCGTCGCACACGGTATTTTATTCAAAAACAGCAATCATAACGCTGTTATTATAAGAAATGCTTTTATAATTTTAAACAGCGATTTTAACGCTGTCTTTTTAAGAAATGCTTTTATAAAACTAAACAGTGATTTTAGCGCTGTTATTATAACAGATGTGGTAAATCTAAATAGCAATTTTAACGCTGCCGTTATGATAACTGTTTTAATAGCAATCTTAATGCTATGGTTATGATAAGTGTTTTATAATGCTAGATAGCGGTTTTAACGCTGTTGTTGGAAGCAATGTTTGGTATAAAGTTGTGAGCTCTGAATATTTCAAAGTAAATGATAGCAAGGGTTGGTTAGTGATATCGTTAATTAACGAATGATTTATGATTTAAGTCATAATAACGATGTTTATAACATCAGCAAATTCAAAGGATTTAGAAATGTTTTCTAACTGGAGTAAAAGATATTTTCTCAATAAAGGAATTATATATATTGGAAATGGTTTCCAATATTCAAGTTAGAAAATAAAAGTCATATTAAAGTTATTATATTTCGGATGCAGGGAGTTATAACATCATTGTTATAATCAAGTGATTCCCGAAAAGAAAGTGGATTCATAATCGAATCCGAGAGCAACGTAAGGAAGCGTGTTAAAAGATTGGGAAGATGAACCTTGTCTATTTCGAAGTTAGAAATGTTGCTCAGTTAAGGTCTGAGAGGTAATTATACCCCAACTTGATTGACTTTAGTTTTAACTAAGAAGTGGATAAGGTTCGATAGTGGAAAGTGGTTAAGTGGAAATCAAATGAAGGAGATTTGGCATAGTGATGTTTATTCAAACATCTGTTTAATCAAATGAAGGAGATTTGGAAATGTTTTCCAAATGAGAGTCAGAAATGTTTTCTGAATGTAAAGGACAGGAGATGGAAATGTTTGCCAATGTTAATAGCGTATAATTTCTAAATATATTAAATAAGGAATGTAAATGAAAATGAGAATGGAAATGAATGAATGAATGAATGAACTAAAAGGGATAAACGTTGAATGATGTTTGGTCGATAGAATTTCCTTTTGGGAATAATATCATTGTTTGCACACCGACATGTTTTCATTTGATAGTTAAATCACCGACTATCAAAGTTTTGACCATTTTAACGTTGTTAATATGGAGAGACCGGTTGGATTATTATCCAGAGAACCACTCCGTATTGGCATAAGCGTTGCGAATCAAGTATGCTGAATATTTTGAAGACGGAGTGAAGTGCAAGGGCTATTGTATAAGTCTTAGATAACAGTGCCTAAGATGGATGTACTGAATAGTGCCTTCGGTTTGTCCAGACCCAGGACAACTTGTATGGACGAGTGTCTGACAGAGTATTTCCAAAGGGGGTTACGTACGTTGATTCCTTCAAACGTACGAAGTTGGTGGCATAGAAGGGAAACTTCTTTAGCCTAACAATCTGAGTATTTTTGTGGGAATCAATTAGTGATTTCCGATGGATCTGACGATGTGGCATTCAAAGTGAATGATGGCCAGATGTTCTGGAAGATAATTCAAACCTCAAGCCTCACAACCCGGAAGTGGACAAAAATCGGGCAGGCAGCATGGCTATGTGGGTCGCACCCATTAGGATGTATGACCACCTATCTAGAGAAATTCCTTTTGTTCTTAAATCTATCGATGCTGTCCCTTATCGGGAGGCGGTTGCTGATCCCAACCGTCGGTGATATACATTCGATACACTCAAGCGAAATGAGTGGTCGGTCATGTGTGGGCCGGGTTGCAAGACGTTCTTGTTGAACCCAGTGTATTCGTCTCTAGAGATACACTATCGGAAGGTGGTCCCATACCTTGTCATGTTGGAAATCCAATCTCCAATAAGCGCCCTGCGGTTTTTGATTTAATATTATATATGGAGCGTGAGATGCAAGCGTTCCGCTAGATGGTTATTTATTTGTTGTAGACATTATTATAATATCACCAGATTTGATATAAAAATGTTTTGGGTTATCGTAAGGTAAAAACCATCCGTGTTTATGTGTGGATCGGTCTTACGATTATCTTTTCTTTTGAAAAGGATTTTGAAAAGTTAAACAAATGGTTGGAGTTTACTCACACCAGTCCCATGACTGACCCAGAGTTTATTTTGTTTGTTTTTCCTAAACTCTTGGGTGCCCAAATTTGTACGGGCAGTCAAGTAGTTAGGATTTTACAGATTCACTTGAAGAAGCTTGAAGCAGGAGGCTTCACCAGTTGGCTATAGACTATTATATTTTCCGCTGTGTATTATGTTGTATCTGGAAACAGGTGTTTATAACTGTTCCAGGGATAATCGTTGTGCGCTGATAATGGTATGTATATACAAATACTGATTTGTGCTTCAAAGTTATATTATCTAATATATTTTATTCGTTCCGCTGTGAGTTTGTGATCTTCGTTTTCTTCTATTCTAATATTTCTTTCTTTCTATTTCTCATCCTCTAACTTCTTTCTAATAATGGTTCGTATTTCTGTGCAATTTGAGTTGGACGTGTGGTGTTATTAGTCGACTCAAAGGGTACGGATTTGCGGGTCGTTTCAAGTTATGAAGCTTATATACTCCAAATGTTGGATTCAAGGACATTATAATACTAAATTTTGCAGATATAGTTGGTAAAGAAACATAAATTGAGGCTAAATTTTGCAATAAAAACAAATTAGCATGGGAATCAAAATCTATTTGTTAAAAATGCCATAAAAATTGCCTATAGTAATATCAATCTTGTGTTTGACAGATATTTCTCAATCAAAGATGACCGAATGAAAATCTACCCAAAAAAAAGAGTCCATACGTATTGAATTTTCATCGGAGTCTACAAATCATGAATTAGCGATGTCAGCGAGTCATTGTCTGAATCACCATTGAACTATAAAATTAGACAAAAAGCAGTAGTTTCAAAGGGGGGAAATTGGAAGGATTGAAGTAACTACCAGCTCCAAGTTATCAAAATGAGAATTCAGAATAACGAGAATAAAAGGAAAAGAAACTGGGAAGTTTCAAATTTAGCCGTGTGTAAACTTTGTAAGAGGTGGATTTTGCTTTCCTATATAGGTAATAATTAGATACTATTTATACAATTAAATGGCTAAAAATCTTACATGCCTTTATAAATAGAAAAGGTTTTATTTACATGATTGGTTTTCCCTTGTAATCTTTTTGTTAAATACAAATTATGAACCCGAACGGTCTTTTATATGCCGGTAAATTAAGACTATCTTCGGAAAGTATCAGTTGATTGCATTCATATGTATGGGAAAATAGTCATACATAATACAAAAGAGCATTTTGAAATTGTAATTAGTAATATTAATTTGATGAGAATATAAATATCTTCCATAATGACTTACGGTTGTGAGCATAAATGAAATATGAAAAATTTAGAAGTTATGATCCAAATTATTTGACTACTGATGCCAATGTCAAGAAAATTATACTATAAAGGGAAAGGAACATAGGTGCTTCGATATAAAAGAAAAAAAAATCTAAACGGAATAATAAAAGGGAAATTTAATGACTATAACCTATCTAAAACTGCTAAGAAATCACAACTGAGGACAAATCTATTTTTTTCCATAGTTGTTGTATCTTCATGGATTAAAAAAAATCGTATTAATTATGAATAACAGCTTTTTTGGTAGAATTTTTTTTAGTAAAGTGGATGAAAAACTAAATATTTGATAGTAAATACAATAATCATTATTCATTTGGTACAAAAGTTGGATATCAAATGATCAGTAAATAAATTTTTCAAAGACAATGGAAATACGTGTGATGAAGACAACTAACTCATAAAATTTGCAGCATTTATTAATGAAAATGATGAGTCATAACCTAGTGATTCAACTTCGGTTTTTGATTCCTTGTAATTGGGTTATTCAAATAAAGAGTAAGTGATCATAATTTAAGCCAACAGTAGCAATATTAGAGAACATAGCTATGCAGTTAAGCTAACCATGGGTAACCTAATCAATAAGGAAACTAGAGAAATGTACGGGCGTAAGAAGAAAAACATAACTTTAGATTGTATATAAATGCATAATTCATTTACTTCTTTAGCAATTTGATCAAATACCTAATTCATGCCCTAAATTAGTTTGAAATATTAATGAAATTGAATAAGGCAAACTTTTAAATTACCCACTGAGATAGTGGATTTCTAAGTAATTCTTTCATTTTGATAAGCAAATAAATAAATAAATAATGAACATTTGGATACAATAATTCTTACATTTCGTCAGAATGGAAGTTATCTAGGCTCATGTATGGTGGAATTCTAAATATTATTAACATAAACATTGGTTGGCGGTCAAGTAGTAATATTTGTTTGCATGTTATAGTTCAGCAATTTGAATAAAATAAATTTGTTAAAGAACTAATGCTAGAAAAATTCCAACTACACTACTATTTCTTATACAGTGTTGCAAATTTGTGATTCAGGTTTATAAAATGAAAACTACTATAACATATACAATTAATGAAGCTTATATTAGTATACTGGTTGGTTTGATATTTTAACAGACATTTATATAATAATGTAGCATTGGTTTGATATTGGGGAAGTCCTCTCTCTTGAGTACGGGAGCCTTTGGCACTCGGTATCCACCTTTTTTAAAGACAGATCTGTATTCATGGCCTAATCTACTACTCTTCCATGTGGTTCTTATATTATTTCAAAAGAATGCATTTCCGTTGCAGGAACATTATTATGGCTGATTAAAATGCCATAATTCAATAGAAATAAGCCAAGTAAGACCATTGATTTCAACCGAAATAAATGTCAAAAGATGGTATCAACAAAGGGAATGGATAACAACTATTCACAAAACACAAAAAATATTAAAATAAAGATCAGGATATAATAAATGGGTCAGCTTGTTGAATCAATACCATTTTGCCTAAATAAATTGGTGTTGAAATATTTTTCGCTGGATTATTGAATCCCGTCATAAACCTCAAGAAGTTACAGAAAGTAAGCCTGAAATAAAAAACATTTTTTTTAACATACGCTTTGCCAGACTAATTTGTGTAATCCTCATGGAATAAAAAAAAAATCAGAAACCTTTACACCTAAACTATATGAATATTCTCGCAACATAAAAGGAAATAATACATATGAAGCTTCAACAGAAATTGAAACTGGAAATACAACCATTGAATAAGAACTTTAGTGGGTGAATTGATTCGCAGTGTCATAGTAACGAATCCATTCTAAGTCGAAATTTTAAAATTATCATACCTGAAGATTAGAAGCCAACAAAATATATAGAGACTTCACCGTCGAATGATCGCCAATCAATGGAAGAGCAAAGATTTGTAATAAATATTTCAAGTTTATTGGGAAAGTGGCGAACGGTAGGAAGAGATGGATGTTTATCGATGATCTAGTGCTAGGAAACGGTATGAGAATTTGAAAGATAAAAGTGGAGAATAACTGTTGTTGTAGTGTTTTTTACGGTGTGCTTTTAGACCGAACTCTAATTTTTAAGGGACACGTGTCAAACTTTGCATTGTCTGGTTTCTCCTATAATATAAGTAATAGAATTGATTATATGGATTTCATACAATACATGTATACAACAACAGTGATAAATAATCATCCATCATCCAGAGTGCATTCTACACTGCATAAGCATCAAATATAAATATTCAACGCTTACATGGCTTGTCAACCAATTGATTGGCATAAAACTAACTAGTGGGATTAATGTATGTCCCATATCATCCCAATACCCATGTGGGGTTTCAATCAATAAATAATGAATTTTATTTGTGCAGTTGGGAGATGTGTAAAATTTATCGTCCCAATCAATATCAGTCAAATGTGTGTACATAAACAAATTATCCGATTTGTATATAAATATTTATTTTATTCCTATACAAACTAAAAATTATATTTTTAACTATAAAATATTTTATTCCATTCCATAACACACAATCAATTTTCACAACACAACCAAACAAACAAATAAGTTGTCCATGGTCAATGGACGACGAGTGTCGGGTGCTACTAAGCACCGTCTACATCCTAGTATATATTTCTAACTAGAAATAAAATTAAAGTGAGAAGTTCTCAGCTTTGATATCCACTCCACCGTGCTTTGTTTCTGAACGGTTCAGATTTTGTTTCGATTTCAGTCCGTTCTATCGCACTTCTTTTCACGCTGTTCAAAGTAAAAATCATATTTTTATTTCAACGCTATATGGATAAAAATCACATTTTTATACTGCTACTATATAGATAAAAATCAAATCTTTCTATTGCTAATGAATATATAAAAATCACGTTTTTACATTGCCATTCAAATGATAAAAATCTTATTTTTCACTTTGCTACATATATGATAAAAATCACATTTTTATATCTTCACTTTATACATAAAAATCATATTTTTATTTTGAAATCATATACATAAAAATCACATTTTTATGATGCTACATATATGATAAAAATCAAATATTTTTTTGTTTCAAAAAAATCAAATCTTTTTGTGTTTAAAAAACAATCAAATCTTTTTGTGTTTAAAAATATAACCTTTTCTGCTATAAAAAATATAATCTTTTCCATACGAAAAATATAATCTTTTCCTTACGATAATAAAAATCTTATCTTTATAAATAAAAATCTGAATTTTATATACATGGAAATCAAATTTTATATAAGTGAAAATCAGAATTTTATATAATTAAAAAAAATCTGAAAACTTACTGTTGCTTTCGAAGGAGGAGGGGGTTTACTCGCGGGTTCACATGAGTGGACGAGGGAGCTCTTGAAACGATCCAAACTTCCCCGTAAAGGAAAGACTGGATTGCTTTGAGAACAACAAACATCAGAACACAAACTGAAGAACATTTTATTGCTGATTACAACAATTACATCAGAGTACAAGAATATAATAGAGTACGAATACTTATTACACAATAGAAATACAATAATATCAGAGATTTAAATTACATTTAAATAGCAGTGGAAAATAATACAAATATACAACCGAAAGGAATACACGGATACAGAGCTTTCCGAATACCGCTTCAGCTGTAAACTAGGATCCTGTAAATATATCTACAAAAAGCTACTCGACTGCCCGTGCGGAAAATAAGGGTACCCGAGTTTGCCAGTGAAACAAACTACAGGTCAGTCATGGAACTGGTATGTGTAACACCCCACGTCCGTTAGTGTCACTCACAAAGGGAATGCACTAAGTTCTGTGGAGCATTTAGGGTAAAAGATGCAGATAAATTACAAGACAGACAGAAATTAAACAGCGGAAAGTAAAACTTGCTTTATCGATAAAATAGTTTGTACAATGATTTCTTTACAATATCAGAGTATCATCTGTCTTACAAAATAAAGAAGCATAAAAATACATTTATATTCCCCAATTGTAGCAAGAGCCAGCCATAGCATCTGGAAAGAGAATCCAAGAAAAACTTCAACAAATCTTCAAGATGGGAAAGAGTGACAGTCCAACTTAACCTGAGCTATACTATTCCCTCCTTTACTACGTGGGGGGGGGGGAACGGAAGAAAAGAAGACGAAAGGAAAACAGGGTCAGACATAAAGCCTGAGTAAGTTCAGTAACTTCTAGCATGTGAACATGGGAAAACAAAACGACATGAATTAACTAAATACAAGATAACACCATGATGATAGGGTCAGGAAAACTAGACAAGATAATCACAAGATATGCTAAGCTAAGATAAACTGGATATGCTAAGCTAAGATAAACTGGATATGCTATAATACTTTCACCGCTTCGCTATTTCCTTGTTATACTGGTTTCTATATCTCTGCACCACCTAACTAATGTCCCATCTAGTAACGATAACGTGATCCCAATCCCTGTACTTTCCATTGCCTTCAGGCATACATTTATTATTTGTTATCTAGATTTAATCTAGGGTTTTCTACCAAGTGCCTTCTAGATTTAACTAGAGTTTACGTTATCTGCTGAACGCTTCTCGGATTCAGGGTTCATGCCACCTAGTCCAACTAGGGATTACGCTACCTATCGAACGATGCCCCCAAGTCTAGGACACACTACCTAGAGTGGTATATGTTCCTATATTTCCCACGCATGTATCGCGAATCGTTATCGCTTGTCTAGATGCACATGTCCTGTAATGTGCGGCCCGAGTCCTGCGTCAGGGCAAATCAAGGAATACAGAACTCGGTCGGGAGCTTTCAGATATCTACCGATGCAGATGCTAAGGTCTGTTTTTATTCCAGTGGCTATGGTCACACTTGACCCCTCCCTCAACTAATGAAAGGCAAACCTTGAAAAATGAGAACTATACGCAGGCCCCTGGTGCCCCCACTATCGTATGGCCATCCTCACCCATAACTAGATAGCAAGTATATGGTCTTTTGGAGTTCTCCGCCTTTCCGATTCACGTATCTCGATTGACTCAAAATGGATGGTAGACGACGAGTTGCTATCACAGGGCTACCGTTTGCTCGCCGAATCACGATGGTCCATCCTAGTCTTTAAGTTGCCATATATTGCAACCAAGGCATACCCCTGGTTCTTCTACGCAGACCTTAACCTCTGTGAGCCCAGGAGGATCATCTGCAGCCTCACAGAGGGATAACAAGAGTACCCTCACGTCCCCTCGAAGCCTCGGGCTTCGTAACCCAATCCGTTGGAGCCTTCTTTTTAATCAGACAGACGTTCGCTCCTCCTCGTGTTATACTAAGAATTACTACTTAGTTTTGTCAACTAAGGTTTACCACTTAGTTTCCAGAATCATTGTTTTCTTAACTAAGGTTTACTACTTAGTTCTCTTTCCCGTCAACTCGGATTAGTTAAGTGTCATTAGTCAATTCCAGCTAACTTAACTCCCTTCATTTATTCTGTTAAACTGGTTAAGTGTTATCAGTAATTCATGTTGACTTAACCCTACCACAAACCAAGTTATATTGGTTAAGTATTCCTTATTACTTAACCCTACCCATTCATCCTGTATTGGTTAAGTGTTCCTTTTAAATTAACCTTGCCCGTCTGTTTTAAATAACATGTTATTAATGGTTAAGTATTGTCCCTTCATGTTTTAGACTTAGCCCTATTCCTTTAACAAAATCTGATGGTTAAGTGTTCAAGTTTACTTAACCCTACGGTCTAGTCCAGCTAACACATCAAATTGGCTAAGTGTATCAAATTTTACTTAAATCCAACCTCTAGTCTAGTTAACATGTTAATTTGGCTAAGTGTATTAACTTTACTTAACCTCACCTTCTAGTCTAGTTAACATGTTAATTTGGCTAAGTGTATTAACTTTACTTAACCTCACCTTCTAGTCTAGTTAACATTGTAATTTGGCTAAGTGTTTTATCTTTACTTAACCCCATCTTCTAGTCTAGTTAACATGTTAATTTGGTTAAGTGTTCTATCTTTACTTAACCCCATCTTCTAGTCTTGTTACCAAGTTAAGTTGGTTAAGTGTCCCTATGGACTTAGCCCTCCCATTCTAGCTTAACTGTGTTAAGTTGGTTAAGTGTCTATATGAACCTAACCCCACCCACCGGTCTGATTACCATGTTGAATTGGTTAAGTGTCTTAGTTAACTTAACCCTACCATTCTTGATCTAGCTTTAACTAAATAAATTAAAGCCACTACCACTCACATTAGACAGATATTGTTGCGAATACTGGATGTGCCGGTTGGTTCCGGGCAGGTTTACATCGCAACTCAGTCTAAACTCGGGTTAGGCCTATTCGTGTTTTCTAAGTTCAAAGGGTTTTGATTAATTTTCAAATCAGGTTTTGAAAGTAACCATCCCGTCCGTCGGATCAGTTAGGGATAGCCAGGGAGAGCAGGAAACTTGTATTTTCCAAACTCAAGCCTAGACACTATCCTCTCTGTCACCCTAGAACTTTCTGGTGTGTTATTAAAAGAGATGTCGTTAATAAACCTTTAATTTGTCTAAATTTACATTTTCTCATTTAAGACAAATTCTATAAGTAAATCATTCCTAGTTTACTTATTTCATAACTACTCTTTCTAATGTAAATTGTCAACATTCATTCTTATGGCCCATTTCCCCCTCTAAATCATATTTATGCCTTTTGGTCTGTAAACTATACAAAACTAAGTGTCACCAACCAAGATTTTTGTCAAACATGACAAATACTCGCAATTTATGCCAATATGCCAAATTAGCTAATCCAATTCTGATTTGACATTCTAATTACAGTTCATGTCAAACTAGACCCATTATTCTAGTTCACAATTCGTGTAAATGCTAGATTTACAAGTCAATACTAGATTCAAATTTCACATCCTATAATTCATGTCAAATTTATCCCATTTTCATTTCTATGAACATGCCATAATACATGTTCATGCCAATTTCCAAGTTTATAACTATGTTTTAGTAAATTTCATATTTCGCCCAAATCGTATTCCCACCGTTCGTATAATCGTGATTCAATCTAGTTTATAGATAAATCTAGATTCGTAGAAAATAGGGAATGAACCAAAGATGCTATGAAAAAGATAGACATAATAATGGGCATAAGATGACAATTTACTAATTACAGACCTAACGAGTTTCACTGAAATTGATCTAAAACATCAAAGGCCTATAGGTCTAAAAATCTATTAACATAAAAAGGGTTGAATAACGACGTAGGTTCAAGAACATTGGTAGACCTAACTTAATAGGTAAATTCCCAAGGTTTAAAACCAAGAATAGACAGAATAGAGATGTAGGTTCAAGAACATGGGTAGACCTAACTTAATAGGTAAATTCCCAAGGTCTAAAACCAAAGAGAACCAAAAATAGACAGAATAGAAGATCAGGTTTATACCCAATTTTATAGTCACAAAACTTAAACAACACTTTCCTAATCATAGGTGTTTAGTCACAATTGTCCTCGTTATGTCATAGGCAATAGTTTATGTTTTATAATCAAAGGCATAGGCTTGTATTCATAGTCAAAGGAAATAATTCTCATAGTCACAGTCACAGTCATAGGCAATGTCCATAGTCATAGGCAATGTTCATAGTCATAGGCAATGTTCATGGTCAAAGAGGCATATGGTTCTAAGGTCCATAGTTTCATAGTCACGGTCTTATTTGTCCTCGAATCATGACAGTTCTTAATTAGGTCCAAAGAAATAGGCACTAATTCGAATAGAGAGAGAGAGATTTGGCATATTCTTTTATTCCTTTAATTCATGTCACGAACAGAGAGAAACGTTCAAATCTAAAAATAACCGACTTACAGAAATTAGATTAGAATAGAAAGAAGGCGTTGCTATGATTCGTGCGACGTTAGCCTTTAATCCTTATCTTGAAGCTTTAACCTTGATTCGAATATCTTCTTGACAACTTGAGCAGCATAACCTTGTCTTGGAATTGCGTATAATTTTCTTATTTTTATTTATTTATATATTTTCTCAGAGGCATCATAAGGATAGAAAAGAATTGTGAATGAAGAAGGAGACTAAGGCTGTTTATATAGTGTTAGGCAGACGAACCTAGGCAGAAAACGTGACCAAATACATCAGAACGAACTAGGTTCAAAAAGCTGGAAAAAGCAGGGGGGTCGACCCCCAGGTCGACTACCCAGTCGACCTGGGTGCCTTGGGCGGGAAAATTCCCGCCCAGCCCAATATGGGTCTGTTTTTCGAATTTCGAACTCGTTTTTCTGAACTGTTTTGAAATTTGAACTTTGCTGAATTTTCCGGAGGTCATATCTCCCTCATACGGAGTCCGATTAACGCAAACTTGGACTCTATTTCATGCAGAATTCCGAGACGAACGCAATGGCGCAGCCCGTTTCCCTTGATTTTGATTTTAACTTTTTATTCTGCCTTGATTTGTGAATCTTAGTGTTGCAGAATTACGGGGTGTTACATTCTCCCCCAGTTAAAAGGATTTCATCCCCGAAATCTTCAATTTCGGAAGAATGTGTCCTACCATCCAATCACCCATCTACTCAACCATTCAATCACAGGCATTCATTGTCCTTAAAAGATTTCTAATGCTTTCATGTTCATATGCATAGTGTGTGTATATGTCTTTATCTAATGCAAAATCAGGCGGTCTACTGATTCAGTTGACCTCCTTAATGCGAATCATGTCGGTGCCATGCATCCAATCACGTATGCCAGCATCCCTAATTATGTAAATACTACATGCGTGCATGGCCATTCATCCATATGCAACATCCATATGATAACATATCAAGTTCAACTTACAAACAATTACATATCTGTAAATGCAATATGAAAGTGTCCGAACTTGATCTAGTGCCTAATACATATGCATATGCATCCACGAGCAACCATTAGCACCACTTGCTACCACCAACCATAACATGTTTCAAATACATGTTTACATCCATTGGCTTCTACCTAAAGATCGAAGATACGACCTAGAGGATATACTTTGGAAAGAGAGAAACAATTATGCGTAAAGCTCCTACCAATAAAAGAAATCAAGGATGCACCCTTAAGGAAAAGGGTATGATGCTAGTATCTAGCCTTCTTGAGCTTTACTCCACTGTATTTTAACTAATTTAACTTCACAATTGTGAAGTTTCTGACCTCCGTTTCCAAAATAAACAGATTTTAACTATGATACCAAGTGTACATACCAAGATGGTTTGATGTCTCTCCTCTTAGCTTATCCATCACGCCATAACTATGAGGGTCAAAAGGTTACAACTTTCTTTTTAGAGTGCCTGCCACGGCTATTCATCTCTCACGCAAACCATCCTAGTCGAATTCGACATTCCTCAAGTACAAGCCCCAAAGGCCTAAACCAATATCAGAAAAGCACCCAAGGAATATCTCCTCCGAATTTAAACGATCTACGTGAGATGATATAAGCAAACTCGATAGCTATTCTCAAATCCCTACTAACCAAAAATAAACTGGTCGGACCACCAATTGGATTTGAGACTCTATTGGGATCTTTCTACTATACAAGTACTATGGTGCAGAGACTCAACTATGGAAGTGGATATGAACAAATTTCGAAGCGCTAAAACCAAAGGAAAGAGTACGAACAGCAAAACTAGACTCTTCCAACAGAACTTTACTACCCTTCTCCTAGGTACGCTTGGTGGCGAAAGTATGTACTTGCCCTTTTCGAAAATCTTGTTCCTCATTCTTGCCCTTGTCATATCATACCCTAGTAAAGATACTTCCTCTTGTCTTAGGTTTTATAATTCCTTCCTCCTTCGTGAGCTAAATCTACATCCATGAATTCCTCATCCTAGGGTTGTGCTCCCTAGCCAAACTCCTCATCCCCTTCCTTGTTGACAAATCTCTCGAAAGCTGCTTCCATCGTACAGAAAACCCTACTAAGCTTTGAAAGAAGACTGCCCGTAGGTGAAACAACTACAGCTATGGATGGAAGCCGGGCACTACTTCGCCCATCGATGAGGTTACCTCCCAGAAAGCCAGGAGCCCCAGAGACTCAAGAAAGAAGGAGATAAGAATTCAAAAAGAGGAAGAGAAGATAGTGCGTATGGCTTTGGGGAATATGCCTTTAAAACAAATCTTTTCTTTTGAAAATGCTTCTTTTAAAACCGTTTTCAAAATAATTTTTCAAATCCTTTATCTGATCTGGTAACCTTCAACTCTGATACCACGTGTAACACCCCACGTCCATTAGTGTCACTCACAAAGGGAATGCACTAAGTTCTGTGGAGCATTTAGGGTAAAAGATGCAGATAAATTACAAGACAGACAGAAATTAAACAGCGGAAAATAAAACTTGCTTTATTGATAAAATAGTTTGTACAATGATTTCTTTACAATATCAGAGTATCATCTGTCTTACAAAATAAAGAAGCATAAAAATACATTTATATTCCCCAATTGTAGCAAGAGCCAGCCATAGCATCTGGAAAGAGAATCCAAGCAAAACTTCAACAAATCTTCAAGCTGGGAAAGAGTGACAGTCGAACTTAACCTGAGCTATACTATTCCCTCCTTTACTACCTTGGGGGGGGGGGGGGACGGAAGAAAAGAAGACGAAAGGAAAACAGAGTCAGACATAAAGCCTGAGTAAGTTCAGTAACTTCTAGCATGTGAACATGGGAAAACAAAACGACATGAATTAACTGAATACAAGATAACACCATGATGATAGGGTCAGCAAAACTAGACAAGATAATCACAAGATATGCTAAGCTAAGATAAACTGGATATGCTATAATACTTTCGCCGCTTCGCTATTTCCTTGTTATACTGGTTTTTATATCTCTACACCACCTAACTAATGTCCCATCTAGTAACGATAACGTGATCCCAATCCCTGTACTTTCCATCGCCTTCAGGCATACATTTATTATTTGTTACCTAGATTTAATCTAGGGTTTTCTACCAAGTGCCTTTTAGATTTAACTAGAGTTTACGTTATCTGCTGAACGCTTCTCGGATTCAGAGTTTATGCCACCTAGTCCAACTAGGGATTACGCTACCTGTCGAACGATGCCCCCAAGTCTAGGACACAGTACCTAGAGTGGTATATGTTCCTATACTTCCCCACGCATGTATCGCGAATCGTTATCGCTTGTCAAGATGCACATGTCCTATAATGTGCGGCCCGAGTCCTGCGTCAGGGCAAATCAAGGAATACAGAACTCGGTCGGGAGCTTTCAGATATATGCCGATGCAGATGCTAAGGTCTGTTTTTATTCCAGTGGTTATGGTCCCACTTGACCCCTCCCTCAACTAATGAAAGGCACACCTTGAAAAATGAGAACTATACGCAGGCCCCCGGTGCCCCACTATCCTATGGCCATCCTCACCCATAACTAGATAGCAAGTATATGGTCTTTTGGAGTTCTCTGCCTTTCCGCTTCACGTATCTCGATTGACTCTAGATGGATGGTAGACGACGAGTTGCTATCACAGGGCTACCGTTTGCTCGCCGAATCACGTCGGTCCATCCTAGTCTTTAGGTTGCCATATATTGCAACCAAGGCATACCCCTGGTTCTTCTACGCAGACCTTAACCTCTGTGAGCCCAGGAGGATCATCTGCAGCCTCACAGAGGGATACCAAGAGTACCCTCACGTCTCCTCGAAGTCTCGGGCTTCGTAACCCAATCCGTTGGAGCCTTCTTTTTAATCAGATGGACGTTCGCTCCTCCTCGTGTTATACTAAGAATTACTACTTAGTTTTGTCAACTAAGGTATACCACTAAGTTTCCAGAATCATTGTTTTCTTAACTAAGGTATACTACTTAGTTCTCTTTCCCGTCAACTCGGATTGGTTAAGTGTCATTAGTCAATTCCAGCTAACTTAACCCCCTTCATTTATTCTGTTAAACTGGTTAAGTGTTATCAGTAATTCATGTTGACTTAACCCTACCACAAACCAAGTTATATTGGTTAAGTATTCCTTATTACTTAACCTTACCCATTCATCCTGTATTGGTTAAGTGTTCCTTTTAACTTAACCTTGCCCGTCTGTTTAACTAACATGTTATTAATGGTTAAGTATTGTCCCTTCATGTTTCAGACTTAGCCTTATTCCTTTATCATAATCTGACGGTTAAGTGTTCAAGTTTACTTAACCCTACGGTCTAGTCCAGCTAACATATCAAATTGGCTAAGTGTATCAAATTTTACTTAACCCCAACCTCTAGTCTAGTTAACATGTTAATTTGGCTAAGTGTATTAACTTTACTTAATCTCACCTTCTAGTCTAGTTAACATGTTAATTTGGCTAAGTGTATTAACTTTACTTAACCTCACCTTCTAGTCTAGTTAACATGTTAATTTGGCTAAGTGTTTTATCTTTATTTAACCCCATCTTCTAGTCTAGTTAACATGTTAATTTGGTTAAGTGTTTTATCTTTACTTAACCCCATCTTCTAGTCTTGCTACCATGTTAAGTTGGTTAAGTGTCCCTATGGACTTAGCCCTCTCATTCTAGCTTAACTGTGTTAAGTTGGTTAAGTGTCTGTATGAACCTAACCCCACCTACCGGTCTGATTACCATGTTGAATTGATTAAGTGTCTTAGTTGACTTAACCCTACCATTCTTGTTCTAGCTTTAACTAAATAAATTAAAGCCACTACCACTCACATTAGACAGATATTGTTGCGAACACTGGATGTGCCGGTTGGTTCCGGGCAGGTTTACATCGCAACTCAGTCTAACCTCGGGTTAGGCCTATTCGTGTTTTCTAAGTTCAAAGGGTTTTGATTAATTTTCAAATCAGGTTTCGAAAGTAACCATCTCGTCCGTCGGATCAGTTAGGGATAGCCAGGGAGAGCAGGAAACTTGTATTTTCCAAACTCAAGCCTAGACACTATCCTCTCTGCCACCCTAGAACTTTCTGGTGTGTTATTAAAAGAGATGTCGTTAATAAACCTTTAATTTGTCTAAATTTACATTTTCTCATTTAAGACAAATTCTATAAGTAAATCATTCCTAGTTTACTTATTTCATAACTACTCTTTTTAATGTAAATTGTCAACATTCATTCTTATGGCCCATTTCCCCCTCTAAATCATATTTATGCTTTTTGGTATGTAAACTATACCAAACTAAGTGTCACCAACCATGATTTTTGTCAAACATGACAATTACTCGCAATTTATGCCAATATTCCAAATTAGCTAATCCAATTCTGATTTGACATTCTAATTACAGTTCATGTCAAACTAGACCCATTATTCTAGTTCACAATTCGTGTAAATGCTAGATTTACAAGTCAATACTAGATTCAAATTTCACATCCTATAATTCATGTCAAATTTATCCCATTTGCATTTCTATGAACATGCCATAATACATGTTCCCAATTTATGCCAATTTCCAAGTTTATAACTATGTTTTAGTAAATTTCATATTTCGCCCAAATCGTATTCCCACTGTTCGTATAATCGTGATTCAATATAGATTATAGATAAATCTAGATTCGTAGAAAATAGGGAATGAACCAAAGATGCTATGAAAAAGATAGACATAATAACGGGCATAAGATGACAATTTACTAATTACAGACCTAACGAATTTCACTGAAATTGATCTAAAACATCAAAGGCCTATAGGTCTGAAAATCTATTGACATAAAAAGGGTTGAATAACGACGTAGGTTCAAGAACATGGGTAGACCTAACTAAATAGGTAAATTCCCAAGGTCTAAAACCAAGAATAGACAGAATAGAGACGTAGGTTCAAGAACACGGGTAGACCTAACTTAATAGGTAAATTCCCAAGGTCTAAAACCAAAGAGAACCAAGAGTAGACAGAATAGAAGATCAGGTTTATACCCAATTTTACAGTCACAAAACTTAAACAACACTTTCCTAATCATAGGTGTTTAGTCACAATTGTCCTCGTTATATCATAGGCAATAGTTTATGTTTTCTAATCAAAGGCATAGGCTTGTATTCATAGTCATATTTCCTCATAGTCACAGTCACAGTCATAGGCAATGTCCATAGTCATAGGCAATGTTCATAGTCATAGGCAATGTTCATAGTCAAAGAGGCATATGGTTCTAAGGTCCATTGTTTCATAGTCACGGTCTTATTTGTCCTCGAATCATGATAGTTCTTAATTAGGTCCAAAGAAATAGGCACTGATTCGAATAGAGAGAGAGATTTGGCATATTCTTTTATTCCTTTAATTCATGTCACGAACAGAGAGAAACGTTCAAATCTAAAAATAACTGACTTACAGAAATTAGATTAGAATAGAAAGAAGGCGTTGCTATGATTCGTGCGACGTTAGCCTTTAATCCTTATCTTGAAGCTTTAACCTTGATTCGAATATCTTCTGGACAACTTGAGCAGCATAACCTTGTCTTGGAATTGCGTATACTTTTCTTATTTTTATTTATTTATATATTTTCTCAGAGGCAGCATAAGGATAGAAAAGAATTGTGAATGGAGAAGGAGACTAAGGCTGTTTATATAGTGTTAGGCAGACGAACCTAGGCAGAAAACGCGACCAAATACATCAGAACGAACCAGGTTCAGAAAGCTGGAAAAAGCAGGGGGGTCGACCCCCAGGTCGACTACCCAATCGACCTGGGTGCCTTGGGCGGGGAAATTCCCGCCCGGCCCAATCTGGGTCTGTTTTTCGAATTTCGAACTCGTTTTTCTGAACTGTTTTGAAATTTGAACTTTGCTGATTCTTCCGAAGGTCATATCTCCCTCATACGGAGTCCGATTAATGCAAACTCGGACTCTATTTCATGCAGAATTCCGAGACGAATGCAATGGCGCAGCCCGTTTCCTTTGATTTTGATTTTAACTTTTAATTCTGCCTTGATTTGTGAATCTTAGTGTTGCAGAATTACGGGGTGTTATAGTATGAGAAATCTTAACTTAACTATCTAATTATAAGGCTAATCACAGGACCATGCCGCTAACGCGGAACGGGTTTACTCCATTGGATTGCCAGTGCATAAAATAAAGTAAAACGTTAGATAACGCAATGCTTTTTAGAAAAATGAAACCATTATAAGCCCAAGTCCCATCACACAATGCAACGCAAACCGAAGGATAGGGTTTCACCTTATAATGGTCAAAAGATGATAAATACGTAAAACGTATTACTACTAGTGTGTATATGTTTTCATAAATCATTTCAATATAAATGTATTAATCTTAGGCGGCATAGCCACCATATACTATGTCGCCATACTAGTTATACAATCGAAAACGAGATGTTGTATTGGAGATTTGTTTTTCCATCATGCGTCAAGGCTAGGGAGGAGCTCCTTACCGATTCGAGACACTCTAGCAAATACCTCAGGATCACACCTATGGGCAACCCTTGGATAGCTGCAGGGTCGGTCCACTCCGAAGGGTCGTGGATTAGTTATACCTGAACACATGTTTCCCGGTCCTTTTGGATCTATAATATGGCCACTGACAACCTATAAAAAACACGAGGTACCTCATAATCCATCATCCACATAAGTAAAATGTCAGCGCTTGTGGCGACAAGGAATTTCGCTCGATCTGAATCCGTCGCTAAACCGATCTAGATCGCTCGAAACGCCTGATTGTTTTGAGAACACGACAAAATAGAACGCAGACGGAAGAACATTTCATTGTTTATTACAACAATTCCATCAGAATACAAGAATATACAGAGTATGAATGAATATTACACAGAAATATACGAGATTTAAATTACATTTAAATACATCGCAGCGGAAATAATACAAAACACAACTGAAGGAGATACACGGATACAAAGCTTTCCGGATATCATTCCAGCTGTAAACCAGGTTCCTGTGAATATAAATCTGCAAAACCAAAACTACTAGCTGCCCGTGTCAAAATAAGGGCACCCAGAGTTTAGGTTAAAACAATAAACTACAGGTCAGTCATGGGACTGGTGTGAGAACTAAAATAGTTATTAATCGTTATTTTAAAGTTAGGTAAATCAAGGGACCACGCCGTATAACACGGAACGAGTTTCCTCCCAAGAACACCAGTGCATAAAACAAACAGCGCAATGCTAAATAAAGAAAAATGAAGCTATTATAAGACCCAGGTCCTATCACACAATGCAACGCAAGCCGGGGGATAGGGTTTTCCTTATAATAGCCAAACATGCTTAGTACGTTTTAAACAAATCATTTGATACCATAATAAGTGCATATTGTATAAAACAACTTCAAATCATAAGTATCAATCATAGGAGGCATGGGTACCATATATCATGTCACCAATACTAGGTTCTACAAAAAAACCCGCAAAGTCAACGTATTTGGAAATTGGATATCCATCTGTGAACCGAGGCTAGGGGTCGTCCTCTACCGATTCGAGACTGTCTAGCCCGAGTCTCAAGGACAGAACGCATCGACCCTTGGAGCGACAGGGCCGGTCCACCGATGTGGATTAGACGAAATCCTGAACACTACGTCTCTCCGCCCTATGGGGCGTAAATGAGCCAACTAAATGACTCCATCGGACCCGGATCGTCCGATCAAACCGAGGCGCCTCGCACAACAACAACCACATAAGTCAAACTCGTCAGTGCATGTAAAACCACTGACGCCACTTCTAGCTAGAAAGAAACGCATGTCCTCCTTGAGGTCCTCTCCCGTTTTTGGTTCACAACCGAGGTGTGAGGCTCACGAATCAACGCTACACAAAGCTACGCCACAAAGGTCGTGCTTTGATCGTCAACCACAAGACTTTTCTTTTCAATAGAAGCCTTGATCATTTGCCACTTAGGCATGCCACACAGGCAATTCACTCTATGCGTTTGATATCCATCAGTATATAACCCCTGAGCTCGTACATCTCAAAGAAGGGCGTTAAGCAAGAGAATAAATTCTCCGCCGCCAAACAGATATATATTTAATAGAAATCAATCACACAGACTAAAATCCAATGTTAGACACATAGTCCATTTACAAGTTCGTTCTGGGTCTGAACGAAACCGGAGGCACCTAGTACCCCGCATATCCATCGATCTCCAAGTACGTCTGGACAATCACTAACTGATTCCCTCCCCTTGGGTGTACAGCCCAATAAAGATCATCAGTAACCACCCAAACAACGTGAAGACCTCCGGTCTTCGACCACCGTCTTCATCTTTGACACCACGTCGAATCAGTTATTCAGAATGGGATAAACCCGGTCTTTCTGAATAACTCGCATATATAATAAACAAGTGTTACACAAACACAACATACGCCTCATTCCAATTCAAAATATTCTTTTATTCAAATATTCTTATACTTTGGGAAAGGTTCCCATTAATTTTATCAAAGATAAATTCTTTAAATTTATTCTTTAATCTTCTTTGAATATCAATTCAAACTAGTCGGGATTAGCGAACCACACCGAAGTAATCATTTATTTTAATTTCCCAATCCCAACCTATTCATCCCATGAAGTAAAACTGGTAATACTTCATATCTAACACCACGGTGTTATCGGTAAATTCAATTACCATTTCACGTTCAAATCTAATTAAAGATTTAACTATCGCCTGGAGTAAAACTGGTGATACTCCATTCTAACACCTTTTCAATCTAATTAAAGATTCACTAAAACTCCACTTAGTTTTATTCTTTAACTGGGTCAAAGAATCAGTGTCATTTAAAACACAGTTCACGATAATCCCAAAATCACATTCCATTAATTATCGGGTTAAAGAACAAGTGTTATTTAAAACATGGTTCACGATAAACCTGAAAATCAATACCAATTCAATTCCAATTAAATATTACTTAATTGGTACACTTCATTAAATCTAAATAAAAAGATTTAATCTTTTTCTCAACTGGGTTTAAGAACAGTGTTAATGAAGACACCATTCACGACAAACCCAAATCACATTTGATATTAAATACAAGGCTCTGAATAGAAAATATACCGGCTTATATTCAATATCAAATTCTACGACCAACAAATATCGTATTGGAAATAACGATATATATATATATATATATATATATATCTTTCAAATTTCCATACCGACACCTGTATAATCACGAAATCCAACATCGAAATATTTCGAAGATGATTTCGATTCAAATCCATTCCAATTCAATTCCTGGAATTTCTGGTTATTTTCAAAACCATTTCAAATCCAATTTATTTATTTAAAAATAAATAGAATTATAATTCTAGTTCAAAACTAGTTCATTTCGATAAAAATCTATTTTTATCTTTTCAAATATGGAGTTTTTCATCCTAATTCTTCCCAAATCATTTCTTATGATTTTACACAAATTATTACTATTTTTAATAATTTTAGCAAGGCCCGTACTGTCGATTTCCATCAACGGCCATCGAACTGCACTTACAGCGACCTTTTTCAAATTTGATTTGGACATAATTCCAAATCCAACCGTTAGATTTCTAATTTCTAATATTTGTTAGAAATCTCTTTCCAATACGAACCCAACGGTTCCGGTTTTAGGAGAATCCGACGGTCGGATCTCCCGTAATATCCGTTCGAAGTCAATGGTCGAAATTCGCGAACTGCCGCGGCGCGGCTCGTTCTATTCAGGCCATTATATTATATATATAATATATACTTCGTCGATTTCCTTTTAAAACGTTCTTTATAAATCGTTATAAATTCACTTTCAAAACAGTTTCAACTTCATATTCAATTTTAAATCAAAATTGAATATTCCAATATAAATTCCTTTTAAATTCATTTCAAATCGATTTCAATTCAATTTCAATTTAATTCGAATTTATTTATATTCAATTTCAAATCGAATTCATTTATATTCAATTTCAATTCGAATTCATTTATATTCAATTTCAATTCGAATTCATTTATATTCAATTAGAATTCATTTTCAATTCAAATTTCAATTCGAATTCATTTATATTCAATTTCAATTCGAATTCATTTTCAATTCGAATTTCAATTCTTTTCGAAAAATCAGATTTTGAAATCACTTTCGATATTCATTATAAAATGAGTAAAATCGATATAAATATCATTCACGTCAAAATGGCGTCAATCTAATCAACACGGCTTCATATATTTCTATTTTCAAATATTCTATTTCAAATATTTCTTTTTCAAATATTTCTATTTCAAAACTAGAATGAGGCCCAATCAATTACCATATAATGTTAATTATATGGATTTTCTACAACACATGTATACAATAACAACGATGAATAATCAACCGTCATCCAAAGTGCATTCTACACTGTATAAGCATCAAATATAAATATTTGACTCTCATAATAGTCTGTCAATCAATCGATCGACATATAACTAACTATTGGGATTAGTGTATGTCATATATCACCCCACTACCCGTGTAGGGTTTCAAACAATCAAACACAGATTTTATTTGTGCAGTTGGGCGATGTGTAAAATTTATCGTCCCAATCAATATCAGTCAAATGTGTGTATATAAACAAATCGTCCGATTTGTTTATTTTTATTTCATTTCATATACACGTTAAAAATTCTATTTTTAACTATAAAATATTTTCCACTATAAAATATTTTATTTCAACTATAAAAATATTTTATTTCATTTCACATCACACAATTAACTACACATCAAAATCAAACAAGCAAGCATACAAGCCGTCCATGGTCTGTGGACGATGGGTGTCGGGTGCTACTAAACACCGTCTGCATCCTAGTATATATTTTTAACTAGAAAATAAAATTAAAAGGTGAGAAGTTCTCACAGAGGGTTCCACTCCGCCGTGCTTTGCTTTTGAACTGCTGAACCGTCTGATTCCTTTGAAATTCCAATTCAGTTCTTGTTTCGCTGTTCATGATAAAAATTATATTTTTATTTCATCATTTCAATAAATAAAAATCATATTTTTATTTCTACTTCATATATTTTTACAACGCTTCATTCTATATAAAAATTATATTTTTATAATTCTACTTCCTATATAAAGATCGAATTTTTATTTCATCACAATAAAAAATCACATTTTCATAACTATGCTATATGGATAAAAATTCTATTTTTATAACGGTGTTCATATAATAAAGATCAAATCTTTACTATTTATATAATATAAAAATCGTATTTTTACTTCACTAAAAATCATATTTTTATTTCGCTACATACATAAAGATAATATTTTTATATTCTCTATTATATAAAAATCATTTTTTTAATACTTCTACTTTATAGAAATCAATCCTTTTCTACAAATAAAAATCGAATCTTTCATAAATTAAAAAATCTAATGTTTTATATTTTTCTTAACTAATAATCTCCTTTGGAAAAGACGTGCTAATTTCAAGCTTATATAATTTAAATAAACTACTAAATTCCTAATTACTTAATTAAATTAGATTTAATTACCTTTTATTAACTTGTCGATCCACGGATTAAGGGTTATCAAACCCTCGTTGTCCTCCCAGGCTTCGGCCGATCAAAGAAAAGGAGCTCGCCACCCATTTCTTGCTTGCGGTTGCTACCTCATCCAGCTGGAGCTCGTGGTCAGGCGCTGAGCGGGGTGACTGGCAGAAATCAGGGGGGGTGAGGTTTCAGGTGGCTGCGATTGTCGAAGGGGGGGTGTGGGGCTTGGTTGTGGTTGGTGGTCGGGATCTGGCGGCGGCCTTTTGGTGGTTTGGGGTCATGGTCTTCACGTGAGGCGCCTTGGAGAGGAGAGGGAAGGGAGAAGCAGATCAGAGGCGTCAGGGGGAGGGCGGCGCGGCAAGGGAGCGGTGGCGCCCCAAGAGGCGGCGGCGACGATGAGCAAAAAATGGATCGGGGTCTGGGTCATTAATGGTTTTTTTTCTTTTATCTTCTGCGTTGACTGGTTAGGAGGAAGGGAGGGGTTAGGGAGAATTATATATTTTAATTTATTTAATTTTATTTTAAAATTCTCATAAAGTAACTTTTTATTTCGAACCCAAAATCGAACCCACCGACTGTCGCCCTTAGCTAATCACCCCCATTCCGAACACAATGGGATATGTATTGTAGGCCGATTCGACTTTTTCGATCAGTTTCCGTCAAAATCAAAATATAACTCTATATATTGAATTTGAACGTGCATTTCAATTTACCGGGGCCACATACTGACTCGAAAAATTCCAGAAAAATATTTTCAAGCTTCATATCGACAATACAGTCCTAACAAAACTAGTTTCGTCAGATTCTGAGACCGTTTGAAAAATGGCCATTTTCCAGTCGATTAAAATCAACTAAAACTGGTCAAACACGTTTTCCTTTGCCACGGTCACATATTGATTCGAAAAATTATGAAATTTGAAACCTAGCAATAACTAGACATCCTAGATCAAACAAAAGTGGTTTCGTCGAAATCCGAGGTCGTTTGCAAAATTTCCTTTTTTAAGGGCCTGAATTCCATAGCGACTATTCAGAATTTTCAACTGGACATATCTTTTGATCCCCGCTATGAAATTTGGATTTTTCGGATTTATTGGAAAGATATTATCAATTAGATTCAAATATTTTTGGTTTCACTAAAATCCGACTTATGTTGCACCCGGTACATTCATTTGAAGTTTGAAATCGAATTATTGAACTACCGCGCCATTTTCGATTCCTATTATAATTTAAAATAAATATTTATATTCTAACGACGATCTATATAATATATACGTTCGAATTCTATTCAAAATAAATTTCTCGTCGATATTATTTAAAATAATTCATTTTAAATAATCAAAATTCACTAAAATCGCCAAAATAAAAATTTTAAATTGGCTCGGATTTCCGGGATATTACAGCGCCGGTAGGTCCCTGACATTACTCTAGCTAGAAAGATAACGTGTGCACTCCCTGCGTTCTCTTCTCCCATTTTAGACTCATACCGGGGTGTGAGGCTCGTGAGGTTATGTATACACAAAGCTACGCCTAAACAGGTCGTGCTTTGATCATCAACCATAAGGCCTACTTTTCAACAAAAGCCTTGATCATTCGCATCTTGGCGTGCCACATTGACAATTCACGCCATGCTATCGATCACTGTTAATATATACCAGGGTGTTAAGTAGAGAATAAATCCTCCACCACCAAACAGACATATATTAACAGAAATCGATTTAATTCACATGGAACGAAATCCAATGTCAGACACGCATCCATTTACTAGCTTATGCTCTGGGTCTGAGCGAAAACCAAATCCGAACAATCAACAATAGTCCAGACGGCCACCACTGAAGCCCCTTCAAGGTAGCTACTCCCATCAAGGGTCTCTGTAGCAACACATCCATTCGATGTGAAGATCGTCGGTCTTCAACCACCGTCTTCATCTTCGACTCTTCATCGTCGTAGTAATTATTCGGAATGGGTTAAACCCGGTCTTTTCGAATAACTCACTTATTTTATAATTAAAAATCAAGTACTATAAAAACACATCCAATGCCTCATTCCAATTTAGAATATTCTTCTAATAAATTGTTCGCAATATTTTATCAAAGATAAATTCTTTAAATTATTCTTAAATCTTTCTTTTAAAGATTTATTAATAAACCAATTTGGTTTTAAATATCACAAATCATTATTCAATGATTAATTAAATTTAAGAAATTAATCTTATCTTTAACTGGGTTGAAGAACTGATGTCATTTTAAAACACTGTTCACGATAAACCCAAAATCATCTTCCATAAAATATGGAATCTTCACAGAAATCAAATCAATATATAATCGCTGTAAATTTCTATATCCGACTAATAATATAAAAGGAATAACGGCAAAGCCTTTTGAATTCCATATGTAGTATCGATCTTCTTTTACAAAAGCTTATCTCGGTTATTATTAATACAAATTCCATTCGACTCCAATTTAATATATTAAATTGGAAAACTTTACTTTTGTGAAAATTCCCATTTAAATCTTGATAAAAGATTTATAAATTCCAAATCATATTTTCACCATCAGTCGGGTTAAAGAACACATGTCACTTAAAAACATGGTTCACAATAAACCCAACTCACGTTTCGTCTTATTTCAATTACTAAGTATAATTGAAAACTTTTAATAATATTAAATTAAAGATTATTCCTTTCATATGGGGTTTAAGAACAATGTTAATTAAGACAATATTCACGACAAACCCAAATTCCAATTTATTTAATTAAATTTCAGTTAAATATTAACAAATTGGAAAACTTCATTAAATCTAAATTTAATGATTTATTCTAGTTAATAACTAGTTCATTTCAATAAAAATACATTTTTCTAAAATATATTCTTTTTCTAAAATATACCCTCTTCTAAGAAAATTTCTAATATATTCTTTACTGGAACGTGACTCAATCAACATCCATAAATTGCATGAAATCGACAATCATGATGAATAATTAACAAACATCCAAATACAGCCAAAGTGGATTCTACACTTAATATTGGGACTAGTGTAGATCAAGTATCATCCCAACACCCGTATGGGGTTTCATCCAACAAGCAAATACTAAATTATTTGTGCACTTGGGCGATGTGTAAAAATTATCGTCCCAATCACATAAACAAGTCGGATGACCTGTAAATGGAAGTGTAGTATTAAGTATGCATATACTAACATCATATTTAACACATCAAACATTTCAACATCACAGACAAACATTTCAATCCTTTTTATTGTGAACAAATGACAATAAATATCTAGCCTTTTATTCCCATTCTTTTTATAGTTAACAAATGCCAATAAAAATCTATAATTTCAATTCTTTTTATTATGAACAAATAATAATAAAAATCTAACCTTTTATTTTCATTCCTTTTTATAGTTAACAAATGCCAATATAAATCTATAATTTCAATTCTTTTCATTGTGAACAAATAACAATAAAAATCTAACCTTTTATTTTCATTCCTTTTTATTGTCAACCTATCGACAATAAAAATATTAACTTTTATTTCTAATCTTTTGTGTTATCCTTTTAAGTGACCAAAAATGCCTATTTTTAATTCATTCTTTTTAAATGGCAAGAATGTCCCTTTTTATTTTGATTCACATTTTCTAACAGAAATGTACTTTTTTATTCTGATTCACATTTTCTAACAAAAATGTATATTTTATTCTGATTCACATTTTCTAACAAAAATGTATATTTTATTCTGATTCACATTTTCTAACAAAAATGTATATTTTATTCTGATTCACATTTTCTAACAAAAATGTGTATTTTATTCTGATTCACATTTTCTAACAAAAATGTATATTTTATTCTGATTCATTTCAACATAAACAAAATGCCAGTTTTGTCTAATTCATTTCAATGTAAACAAAATGGGTATTTTTACTTCACTCTTTTTAAATGATAAAAAGAATGTTTTTATTTCATTCTTTACATTTGACCAAAAATGCATAATTTTATCATTCTTTTACATTTGATAAAAATGTCAATTTTTCTCATTCTTTTACATTTGATAAAAATGTAGATTTTTCTTTCATTCCTCTTCATTTGCTAAAAATGAGGATTTCATAAAAATATACCTTTTCAATTTATACTTTTTAATGTATAAAAATATACCTTTTCTAATCATACTTTTTAATGTATAAAAATATAAATTTTCATTTCATTCAACTCAAATGTACAAAAATATCCTTTTTATTTCATTCATGTCAAAGTGAAAAAAATGTCCTTTTATCATATTTAAAATTTTTAAACCAAAAATGTTAATTCTGTTCTTTATAATCTAATTAAACAAAATGTTAATTTTGTCCCTTTTCACTAATCAAATTTTGGGAAAAATTGTGTTTCTTTTCACTAATCAAATTTTGACAAAAATGTTATTCTTTTTCATAAATCAAGTTTTGACAAAAATGGTATTCTCTTCGCTAATCTTTCTTTTGACCAGAAATGTTAATTTTGTTCGCTAATCTTTCTTTTGACAAAAATGTTGTTTTTATTCACTATAAACGTATTTGGACAAAAATATGTCTTTTATCTCCATAATTCATTTTCTTTTGCTGTAACAAAATGTGAATTTTTGTCTAATCTTTTTAATGTAAACAAAATATGAATTTTGTCCAATCCCTTATTAATGTAAACAAAAATGTGAATTTTTGCTTAATCTTTTCAATGTAAACAAAATATGAATTTTTATTTCTATAATCATTCTTTCACAAAAATGTGATCTTTATTTCTAATTCTACACTTCCATATTGTAAACAATATAAAAATAAAAACATAATTTCTCTTTATTGGAAAAGGATGTTTAACAAAATCTATTCTTTTTAATGTAAAAATATATATATAAATTTTCATTTAATCTCACTAACATGTTTAATTCAAAAATGATATTTCATTTCACTAACATGTTTTTAACAAAAATGATATTTCATTTCACTAACATGTTTTTAACAAAAATGATATTTCATTTCATTCTTATAAATATGACAAAATTGAACATTTTGCCTCATTCTATTTATTTTAACATATATGAACATTTTTATTTATAACCTTCTTATTATAGTCTTTTTTATTATAATGGGCAAAGATGTTATTTTCATAACGAATTTCTAATCAAAAATGATATTTTGATTTGCAAAGCATATTTCAAATAAAAAGGTTGTTTTTATTTTTATAATCAATTCCTATTCAAAAATGATATTTTGATTTGCAAAACATATTTCAAATAAAAAGGTGTTTTTATTTCTATAATTATATTTTTGACAAGAATGAGATTTTTATTTAACCATAATCTAATTAACAAGAAATGTTAATTCTGCTCTAATCATCATTTCTAAACAAGGTGGTATTTTTGATCTACCTTAACAAAACCTGATCACTACACTTAATCACAACAACAAACATAGAAACACAATTTTTGAATTTATCCCATTCATACATCGATTTCCAATAGCAAAGAAATAATCAAATTTTAATTAATTATAAAAAAATAGAAATCTCACAGGGGTTTTTATCTGAATTTTCATCCTGCTCTGTTTTAGATCTGGTTTATTTCATTGTGAAGATCTCGTTGAGACGGTTACAACGCTCCTGAAATTATTCCATTCCACTTCTGTTTGGAAGAGATACATACATTTGAATCTTTAATTATATAAGTATATTTCTTTAACCAAATTAACTAATTAAGTAAATTAATTATTTTTGACCTCAATCGTTTCTGTTAAATCCTTTTTCCATCGTCATCTTCTGCTTTCTACTCATCGAACTGAACTCGCACCAACCCCCACCGTCGCACGCATCATCAGTTTAACACCCCGAATTTTAGTTAATACTAAAATTCACTAATTACAGGATAAATAATCTCAGACGTGGGAATTGGGGGTAACGGGCTGCGTTATTGCGTTCGTCTCGGAAAAATACGCGAAATAGAGTCCGAGTTTTCGAGAATCGGAGTCCGTATGGCCCGGTTATGGCCCAAAGAAGTTTGCAGAAAATTTAAAGCTAAAAACAGATTTAGAAATTTAAATTTAGATTTTAAATTAGAACCAGCGGGGCCAGGCGGGAAGACTCCCGCCCTAAGCATGTCGACAGGCCTGTCGACAGGGGTGTCGACTTGCCTGTCGACTTGCCTGTCGACACGGCGTGTCGAACCAGGGTGCTTGGGTGCACCAGATCTGGTTTTCTGGCTAGGGCTGGGCTGGGTTCTAGAGATTTCCTAAATCTAACGGACCTAATCTAATCTAGGGTTAATCTAAGGGCCTAAAACACTCTCCTAATCTATAAATACACCCTAAACCTACCCTAATCCATACTAGAAATAGAAATGAAGGCCTCATGCCGCCAAATTAAATCCTAGAAGGAGTCTCCACTAATCTAAGAAGGAAGTTGCAAGCTAATCCCTCTCAAATCATTCTCTAATCATCACCATCTTCATATTTAGCAACTAATTCCACTTCATAAGTGGGTTAATTTTGGGTTTGGTGAGTTTCTATCACTTTAACATCAATTGTTAAAGTAAGTAGATTGGGTGTAATGAGACATATGGTCTTAAATGCGGATTAGTGAGTTTGAATCATTTATAATGATATGCTACTCTATGTTTTTCTATGTTTATGCATAATTAATAAGTGGGATTATGCATGTTTGATAAGTTGGTTTATGCATGCTTAATAAGTTGGTTTATGCATGTTTAACAAGTGGGTTTATGCATATTTAATAAGTGGATTTATGCATGTTTAACAAAGTGAGTTATGCAAGTTATGTATATGTTTAAATGCAAGTTATGCATGCTTATGCAAGTATATGGATGCTTATGCAAGTTATGTATATGTTTAAATGCAAGTTTAATGTGATATGCAAGTTATGCATGCTTATGCAAGTATATGGATGCTTATGCAAGTTATGTATATGTTTAAATGCAAGTTTATTGTGATATGCAAGTTATGCATGCTAATGCAAGTATGTGGATGCTTATGCAAGTTATGTGTATGCTTAAATGCATGTTTAACATGTTATGCAAGTTATGAGAATGCTTATATGCAAGTTCAACATGTTATGCAAGATATGTGTATGATAATATGCAAGCTCATATGCAACATGTTATGCAAACCATGTGTATGATAATATGCAAGTTTGGGTTAAATGTAGTTGGGTTAATATATGCTCATATATGCAAGTTGACATCCTCTTAACCCATGACAAAGTTATATGCTAAACCCATGATATTTGTGATGGATCTTCCCCTTTATTATGTCATGAAATGAGAACGATTTACGTGGGGAACGATGGGGTTGGTAAATATGTTAATAAATGTATGATTGGGTATGATTAAGCATACCATAAAAATAAATTACCATAAGTGGGAATTTACCTATTGAGTTAGGTCTACCCCATGGGAATTTACCTATTGTGTTAGGTCTACCCATGTTATGGAAAACTTGATATTAATTAGGGATAATTAATATAGGGGTGATTAATTAGGTGTAATTAATCGACTAAGACACGAGGTTGGACTCATTTGTAGTGTATAACTGCCCGGACCCGACCGGCTTAACCAGTTGCTACAAATGTCAGCCCAATCTGAGAGGTCTTAGCCATAAATTAAATACGTGATTAAAGTAAAGACACGAGGTTAGGCTCTGTTATGACGTAAGACTGCCCGGAATCTACCGGCTTAACCGGGCGGTCATAACAGCCAGTCTAATGTGGGAGGTCTTTATGGGAGATCACGGTCTTAATTAATTAAGAAACACTTAACCATATTAGCATGTAGTGGGACATGAGGGGTTAAGTGGGTGCCTTGGGTGGCATGTGGAAATTTTGTGGTAGCCTTGGGTGGCATGTGGAATCTAGTGGGTTGCCTTGGGTGGCAATAGAAAATACGATTAGAATACTTAACCAAGTGGAAACATGTAATTAAACATGATTAAAGGGTTAAGTGGGATACACTAGATATGTGACAAGCTTAGGTGGGTAGCTTGTGGGGGCCCATTTCAACCAATATCCCAAACGTATCTTTGTGGGCTCGACCCATGTCGAGTGACGGGACACGCATATTGGGCTTGATTATAAGAGGCCAAAACGGGTTAGCGGTGGCAACGCAAGTCCAACGGGTTTCATATGCGTGTGTGGGCCCGGGCTGGTAGATAAGCCGTTGTTGCATCGTGTAGATATAAAGCCGTGCACCGTTGATAGTATTGGGTAGCCACTTTAGGGGAGTGATACACCCCACTGTGGGACCAGCACGGGTATCTACGGTAGGGAGCCGATCGATGGGGAGTAGTGGGTACACCTAATAAAGATAGGGGCAGACAGCACCTATGTAGGGGTACACGAAACTACTGGGTAAGAATTACTAAGTACACCTAGTGGAGATAGGGGCAGACGGCACCTATGTAGTGGGCTAGGAGTACACGAAACTACTGGGGAAATTTTCTAAGTCCTTGGAGGGATCAACCTTTAAGTAGGAATGACTGGTGTGGTGCAGTTAGTAATTATCCTTGGGTGGGTAGATGCGTCCTTACGGTTATCTTAGTTTATCCTAAGTCTACCAAGCTGCTTAGTGTAGCCATTCATCCCCAGATATTACCGTAGGTCAAGTTTATGTCTTCTCTGGTTACTTTAATGATGGTATTGTTAAAGTTATAGGACTCACTCAGACTTATGTCTGACCCCGTTGCTTTTATCTTTTTCCCAACCCTCAGGTCCTACGGTGGATCCTAGCAGTAGTGGAGCTTGATCGGATTGATGTTCCAGTCTTTAGGAGCTTGTATAGATGTAAAGCTCCAGTTATCCAGTTATCTTTTCTTTTGTTCTGGCTATTGTATGAGAGAGTGGGATTATGTACTTCTTTATTTTGACGGATATTGTACTTGACTTTTATCGTGGTTTTATGATGTAACCAGACATGTTCATTTCCGCTGTTATGAGATGATGTTTTAAAATTTCAAGTACTAATTATATCTGTCTTGTTGTAATTTTTCTGTTCTATATTCACTAAAATACTCCACCGATGCTATGGCATTCCCTTAGTGAGTGACCATAGCGGGCGTGGGGTGTTACACGTGGTATCAGAGCAAAGGTTAACGGAACAGATAAAATTTTTAGAAAACTATTTTTCTAAAAACATTTTTGGAAGAGATATTTTCAAAAACATGTCTTTAAAGAGAAAAGTTTTTTTGAAGGAAAAGCATAATCCCCAATAGCCATATCTATATCCTTCGAATCCTTCGTTTTGAATCATTCCTTTTTCGTTTTAGCATGGCCGAGAATCTTAACTTTCCGGAGGGTGTGACGGTACCAGTATGGTATAGGAGATTGATGGAGGCTAGGGCCACCACTGCAGGTCCAGCAAATGTTCCTCCACCAACCGTAGCACCCGATCTTCCTCCTCCCCCTCCTCCTCGCACGGATACTTTTGCTAAGACTTGCAAGGAATTTAAAGCCATGGAAGGGAAACCTTTTCAAGGATCTGAAACTTTTGTGGAGGCTAGAGATTGGCTTAAGGAGGTGGAAGAGTTGATAGATATCTTTGAGATGGAAGAAGGGAAGAAAGTCAAGTTGGCTGCTTGGTTAATGAAGGGAGAGGCCTCATTCTGGTGGGAGGTCACTAATGGAGAACGCCCCGTTGACTCTTGGGCGGATTTTAGGCAAAGTTTCTCTCAAGGGCGGAGGAAAACTTGTATATGGAAAGATTCTTGACTCTAAAGCAAGGAAATCTCTCGGTGAAGGAATATGTCAACAAGTTTAATCAATTGGCAAGGTTTGGCCTAGACATGGTGAATACACCGGAGAAGAAGGCTTTGAGGTTCGTGAAGGGCTTGAATGAACCGATGCATGGGTTGGCTATGACTCATATCCCTATGGGGGCCACCTTTGAGAAGCTAGTTGACATGGCACTCATGTATGAAGAAGAGAAGGGTCCCAATGCTAATAGGGCACCCGAGAAGAAGGGAGATCAAAAGAGACCTCAGCAACAACAACAAAACAAAGGTGGGAAAGGCAACGGTGGCAAGGGCAAGAAGAAGAAGTGTTTCAATTGTGGGACACCTGGCCACCTAAGCAAGGATTGTCGCAAGAAGAAGAAGACTGGCTGCTTCCACTGTGGCGAAGCAGGGCATTTAGTGAAGGATTGCCCTAAGAAAGGGCAAAGGACAGGGTCTACCTCAGGAGGACAGGTGCAAGCTCTTATGGCACCGAGTCAGGCTAGGGGGCAAGTACAGGCTCTCGCGGTTCCACCGATTCAGGAGAGAGGTAGAACTATTTCCGTTGAAAGTCTGGTTTTTCTATTTGATCATCCTGTCCGTACATTGTTTGATTCAGGCGCATCGCATTCGTTTATCTCATCATCATTAGTTGAGTTACTGCACTTAGACACCAGTCTGGTAGATGATCCCTTGGTTGTTTCAAACCCAATTGGGGGCTCCACTTATTTGTCCATGATATGTTTGGGTTTGAAGATTTCTATACTTAGCATTGAATTTAGATGTGATGCTTTTGTGTTGGGCTTCATGGGCTATGGGTTGATTTTGGGTATGGACTGGTTATCCAGTAATGGTGCCGTTCTTGATTGCGAAAGGAGAGTTGTTAGGCTCATGACCCGCTTGGGTAACACTCTCGAGATTTCTTGTAATCCCATGGAATCTGTTATGCTAAGTTATCTTGAATCGCTTGACGCTTCGGTCGAGAGTTTGCAATCTGTTAGAGTGGTCCGGGAATATCCGGATGTGTTTGAGGAGGTGAAGGGCTTGCCTCCGAAACGGGAGATTGACTTCCGAATATATTTGGTGGATAATGCTAAACCGGTATCTTTACCAGTGCGCCACATGGCTCCTCGTGAGAGGAGGGAACTCCATAAGCAAGTAGGGGAGTTGCTTGAGAAGGGGTTCATAAGACGGAGCATATCGGAGTGGGGTGCTCCAGTAGTATTTGCTACAAAGGCGGATGGGTCCCTCAGACTTTGTGTAGACTATAGAGAACTCAACAAGCTCACAAAGAAGAATAGACACCCATTGCCGAGGATTGATGATCTTTTTGATCAGTTGGTTGGCGCTTCAGTATTTTCTCAGTTGGACTTAGCCACGGGGTTTCATCAGTTGAGGGTGGCTGAGGATAGCATAGACAAGACTGCCTTTAGAACTCCGGATGGTTTCTATGAGTGGCTGGTGATGCCATTTGGGTTGACGAACGCCCCTGCATACTTTGTTGATTTGATGAGTAGGGTGTTCAGGGAGTTCCTTAATAAATTCGTGGTGGTCTTTGTGGACGATATCTTAGTATTTTCTAAGAGTGAAGAAGAGCATGCCCTACATCTTGGGGAGGTATTAAAGACTCTTCGAGCACATAGCCTTAAGGCTAAATTCTCTAAATGTCACTTTTGGAGGAAGGAGGTGCGGTTCTTGGGGCACGTGGTCTCCAAGGAAGGGATAGCTGTGGATCCCGCGAAGGTAGTATCGATTCAGGATTGGAAGGTTCCGAAGAATGCTACCGAAGTAAGAAGTTTCTTGGGGTTGGCGGGTTATTATAGGAAGTTTATCAAAGACTTCGCGAAAATATCAGCCCCATTAACCCGCTTGACGAAGAAGAATCTTGTTTTCACATGGGACGTAGATTGTGATGATGCGTTCCGACGGTTAAAGAGAGCTTTAACCACGGCTCCAGTTTTAGTGTTGCCAGATGGGAGCAAGCCATTTGTTGTCTATACCGATGCCTGTGGGACAGGACTTGGCGCAGTCTTAATGCAAGAGGGAAGGGTAATTGCCTATGGTGGAAGGCAGTTGAGGGCACATGAGAAAAATTACCCTACCCATGATCTAGAGCTGGCCGCTATTGTTTTTGCGCTTACGATTTGGCGCCATTATCTTCTTGGTGAGAGATTCGAGTTGTTCACTGACCATAAATCATTGAAGTACTTATTCTCTCAGAAGGATTTGAATCTGAGACAGCAAAGGTGGATGGAATTCTTAGCATCCTATGATTTCGAGATAGCGTATACCCCTGGCAAGGGTAACGTGGTGGCGGACGCCTTGAGCAGAAAGAGGTTGTCCTTGAGTCCATTGTTCGTGGAACGACGAAGCTTGGAATTTATCTCGATGTTTGATTTCAGACCTTCCGTTGACTATGTACCCGGTTTGCTAGCTTCTTTGGAAGTTAGACCTACTCTTTTGGGGCGAATTGGAGAAGCACAGAGGGACGACCCACAGTTGGTTGAGTTGGCAGAAAAGCTCAAAAGGGGGGAGTCGTCCAGCCATTTGAGTAGGTACACCCTAGACGATAGGGGGTGCTTGCGTAGAGACGGTAGACTTTGTGTACCGCAAGACGAGGGTTTGAGGAAGGCTATTCTTGATGACGCACACCGTTCTAGGATGACCATTCATCCCGGTGGGGACAAGATGTACCAAGACATGAAGAGGGTTTTCTTCTGGGCCGGTATGAAGAAAGATGTGGCCGAGTATGTCGCTCGATGTTTGGTGTGCCAGCAAGTGAAGGCGGAGCAAAGGAAACCAGGTGGGTTGCTTCATCCATTGGAGGTTCCGCAATGGAAGTGGGATAGCGTCTCGATGGATTTTATTGACGGGTTACCCAGGTCGAGGAAGGGTAATACAGGAATTTGGGTGGTGGTAGACAGACTTACTAAGAGCGCCCATTTCATACCTGTGAAGAGCAAGAGGACTGCTCCATGGCTAGCTTCAGTATATCTTCGAGAGATAGTTCGATTACATGGGGTACCCTCTAGCATAGTAAGTGATCGAGATCCTATCTTCACTAGCGAGTTCTGGAGAAGTTTGCAAGAAGCAGTGGGGACTCAATTGTGTCTGAGCACCGCATATCATCCTCAGACGGACGGCCAGACTGAGAGGGTGAATCGTGTTCTAGAAGACCTTTTGAGGCTTTGTATCTTAGATTTTGGAGGTACATGGGAAGAGCATCTTCCATTGGTGGAGTTCGCATATAATAACAGCTTTCAGTCCAGTATTGGTATGGCTCCTTTCGAAGCTCTCTATGGAAGGACTTGTCGATCACCTACATGTTGGTGGGAATCTACGGATAAGATCTTGCTTGGGCCTGATATGGTTAGGGAGACTTCAGAGAAGATCGATTTGATTCGAAGAAGGATGAAAGCAGCGCAAGATAGGCAAAAATCTTATGCGGACAAGAGAAGGACGGATCTTGAGTTTGAGGTTGGGGATATGGTTTTTGTTAAGGTATCTCCGTTGAGAAATGTTGTTCGCTTCGGATCCGTTGGGAAGTTAGCACCGAGGTTTGTTGGGCCGTTTCCTATTAAGGAAAGGATTGGACGGATGGCATATAGAGTGGAGTTGCCCGACAGACTTAGTGGTGTACATGATGTATTCCATGTGTCCCATTTGAGGAAGTGTTTACATGAGACCGCAGAGGTGGTAGAGCCGAGCTTGCTTAGAGATGTAGAGGTAGAACGTGATGCGACTATTCGACGAGCTCCTACTCTCATCCTTGGGTCAGAGACTAGGAAGTTGAGAAACAGAGAGGTTCAACTAGTCAAAGTGCAATGGGGAGAAGATGAGAGCAACGCAACTTGGGAGACGGAAGCGAAGATGCGTTCATTGTACCCATTTCTTTTTGAGGGTATGTCTTTACTTTCTCCTTTATCGCTTGTCTAGTACTTATCTTATCTTCGGTATGCCCTCTCGTTAGTACCTTTGACCTTTAGATAGGGTAAACCTATGGTTGAAACATGTGTCTGAGACATGTTATGATTGATGGATGCAAGTGGATGCAAGTGTTTGCTAGTGGTTGCTCGTGGATGCACATACACACACTCTAGGCACTAGATCGGCTCAGTCACTTCATATTGCATATTGCATAAAAATTGTGTGTAGGAAGATATATTTATGGATGTATAATGGTTGTGTTATCACATGGATGATGCATTTTGGTGAATGATTGTGCACTCATGTAGATATTGTGTAACACCCCGCGAATTCTATAACTGTGAAACTCACAAATTAAAGTATAATTAATTTCAAATCAAAGAACTAAGGGAAACAGGATACGCCATTGCGTTCGTCTCGGAAAAATACGCGAAATAGAGTCCGAGTTTTCGAAAAACGGATATCGTATAAAGAAGATATGGACGAACGAAGTTGGGCGAAAAACCGGAAAACAGGGTCAGAATGCACTGGCGCACTTGGGAAGTGCGCCAGAACAAAAATGCACTGGCGCACTTGTGAAGTGCGCCAGTACATTTTTGACCTGGCGCACCTGCCAAGTGCGCCCAGGTCAAAAATAACCTGCTGGCCAGGTCTGGTCTAGCCCTGGCTGGCCAGGTCGGTGTGTGGTCGAATTTCTGTGGTCTGCTTTGTCATTAGGGCTAGGTGGCGGGTTTTTATTGGTCTCTCTTCCTAATGAATGGCTACGATCTAACCTAGCAACATCAATGGTCCTAATTAATTCCTAACCTCTGTATAAACAACCCTAGACTAAACCCTAATCTATTCATTCAAAATAAGATTATAGCCGCCATGTTGCTGAGGAACGACAAAGAGTAGCCGCCGACTAGAGAGAGTTAGGAAGAAAGTTCTAAAGCCTAAAGCAATTCAAGCAACCTAAAGCTAATCAATTCAACAAAGGAATCGTGTCTCTTAATTAGAGAATTCGCCGCAACCATTGTAAGTAGAGTATTACTTTGGTATAGTAAACAACTGTGTTGATGTGTATGCTTGAATTGTGGCAATGGAAGTAATTCATGTTTGTGCAAAATTATGTTATTCATTATAAAGAACTACATGCGGTAGTTCTATGCAAATATACGTTTGGAATATTGCGCAAATTATGTAATCTATGTTGAAGCTACATGTATGTAGTTGAGTGAAATTTATGCAAGTTTGGGGCTTTGATTATTATGTCGTCATGATGTATACTTTGTGCATAAATCGTTTTGCAAGCAATTGAGACTAGTTTGGTTGTTATAGTTCATATGAAACTATGTCGGAATTTTGATACCTTAATCCATGTATTAAGTCATGCTTATGAATATGGCTAGGCTATGAATGATATTTGGCATAATTGAAATCTATGATTAAGTTTATCTTGTTTAAAAGAGTTATATGATGACATATGTGAGACATGGCTAGGTTAGACTCAAAAATCCCTTTTTGCAAGTTTTAAGCAAACACCATGATTAGGAATATTTATGCATAAGTATATTTATACCATCGTTATGTGATTAGACTTAAACCATGATTATGTTGAACTATGCTTTTGTGTTAGTAACAAAGTATCCCCTTTGTAAACATGTAGAAACCTTATGAACATGACTTGTTTATGTTTATGCCATGAACAAATTGAACTTTACCTATGCCATGCTTATGTTTGACATTATGCCATGTTTATGCTAGAAGTATTTATGCCATGCTTATGTTTGACATTATGCCATGCTTATGCTAGGAGTATTTATGACATGCTTATGTTTGACATTATGCCTAAATAAGAATATAGGTTCATGTTGTAGTTAACCCTACGCAAGTTCACATGCTTTGATTCATGTCACCTATGTTACCCCTATGCAAGTACACCAATTTCTATTTTGTATTTCCAACGTCGTATTGCAAGTTCATGCGCTCACCTTCCCCTCTTTGTGTATACGCCATAAGCCTCCCCTTTTCGCATGGCTAAATTGGGCTTTAAAAGGCTAAGCCCAATATATATATAAACGGACGTGTAAAACGGGGGAAAATAACGTTGGGTTAAAAATAAATTAATGAATGAAAATATAAAATAGAAGGGCCCAAATTCTAGTATGGGTTGGGCCCGTGATTGGTGTAACCTTTACACCATTAACTTAATAATGGGCCGCAAATATTTACATATAAATAAAGAAGAATGACAAGATATGTAAATGTAGAACATACGATGTGTTTAACCCGAGGTTGGATTGAGTTGTGATGTAAACCTGCCCGGAACCGCCCGGCTGTCCAGTAGTCACAACAATACCTATCCAATGTGGGAGGTTAAACATGGAGCCCAGCAAGGACCCGAGGTTAGACTGAGTTGTGGCGTAAGACTGCCCGGAACCAACCGGCAACAGGCAGCCACAACAATACCTGTCTAATGTGAGAGGTTAGGGCCTTAATAAGACAATTAAGGCTGAATCAGGATTGTTAGGATTAAGTGGACTAAAAACTTAATCAAAATGGAACATGCTAAACTAAACGGACTGGTGGGGGTTAGGTAGGAAACACTTAACCAACTTAGCATGTTGGCTAGAGATAGAAAACCTAGTAACGGGGGACCCTTTTCAGCAGTAACCCTAAAAGGTGTATCATGATACCCTGAAACTAGGCAGGGTGGGGCACGATTACTGGGCTGATTGTAAGAGGTCAAAGCGACGGCGGTGGTGTAGCAGTGTAGGTTCTAACGGAGTGCGGGCGTGCACACACTTCGGCGCAGAAAAATAAGGCACTGGACACCAGTAGCATACCTGTGCACTCTAAGGTTGTGTCGGGTTGCCACTATGGGACTTGATACACCCCATGGTGGGACCAGCATAGGTAACTACAGACATCGGGGGCCGTAAGACACATGTAACTATGCGAGTAGGAGCCGATCATCATTGAATGGATCACATCACCCTGACTATGGGGTGCAAATTGGAAACTAGTTTATATGGGTTCAGAGATTAACATGGGGTACGATAGTATATTCGACCCTAGGTAACTTAACCAAGTTCATAGTGTTTGCCCACTTCCTGTTTTACTTATCATACCCAGTTCTTTATTCATAGACAAAGTAGTACTAGACTTACTCAGGCTTTATGTCTGACTCTATTTTTCTTTTGTCTTCTTTCTTCCGTTCCCCCCCCCCCCCAGGTCCTCAGGGAGGGAACGCAGCAGCTTGACCAACCTCAACATCCAGCTTGAAGAAGAGAAATGTATTGCTTGGACTTTCCTGTTTTGAACTATGGCTTTGGATAATCCACTGTGGGGCTTTTGCAGTTTATCTATGTTTTATTTATGCTTCTTTAAATCATGTACTCAAGACAGATTATGAAAATGTTATGCTATGTTTTTGGAAAGGATGTTGTTGTAACACGTATTTGACTTTATGAAATAAAAGTTTGTTGTTCTTCCGCTGTTTACAAATATGTGTTCTTATATCTGTCTTGTATATCTGTGACTTGTACTTATAAACCTCCACCAAAATTAGGGCATTCCCTTTGAGAGTGACCCTAACGGAGGTGGGGTGTTTCACTTGGTATCAGAGCATAGGTTTACCAGATAAGATAAAAAGTTTTGAAAAAATTATTTTCAAAAAGGAAATTTAAAGAAGCATTTTTAAAAGAAAAATATTAATTTATTTCTAAAAAGGCAAAGTCCACTGCCCAAAGCCATAGGAACTATCTCTTATCCTTCGTTTTGAATCTATCCTTTCGGTTTCAGCATGTCTGGAGACCTTACTCCCCAGCTGCTAACGCTTTCACTCCTCCTCCTCCACGTGAACCAGCAAGCGGAAGAGTCCCAGAGTAGGAAGACGAATAATAGTCAAACAAGAAAGGATCGTAACAGTAATAATAAGAAACGAGAAAAAAAAAAAGGAAATGCAATTTTTGTGGTACGGAGGGGCACATAGCCAAGGATTGTAGAAAGAGGAAAAGAAAGCAAGGTGAATGTTTTCATTGTGGGGAGACTGGACACATCAGCAAAGACTGCCCTGAGAAGACAGACTTTGAGAAGGGCGGGGAAGGCAACAAAGAGAAGAGGACGTGTAATTTCTGTGGCAAAGTGGGGCACTTAGTAAAGGACTGCCGGAAAAAGAAGGCCAAGGAGAATGGTGGGTGCTTTTCATGCGGTCAGACAGGCCACAGGGCTAGGGACTGCCCAAGGAAACGAGGACAGGGGCAGAGGGCTGGATCCACCCCAGGGGCACAGGTTCATGTGCTAGAAGCGCCACCATTGCAACAGCGAGGTACAAACACTTCTGTAGAAAGTGTAGTTTATCTTTATGATCACCCCGTTCGCACTTTGTTTGATTCCGGCGCATCACACTCCTTTATCTCGTCTGCTTTAGTAGAATCTCTGCACCTAAAAACTAGTATGGTAGAGGACCCCTTAATTGTTTCAAACCCAATTGGGGGCCCAGCTCATTTGTCTATGATCTGTGTGGGATTGAAAATTTCTATTCTGAGCGTTGAATTTCAATGTAGTGCCTTTGTTTTGGGCTTTTCGGGGTATGGTTTGATTTTGGGTATGGATTGGCTATCCAGTAATGGGGCCATCCTTGATTGTGAGAAAAGGGTTGTTAGGCTCCTAACCCAGCTCAGTAATACTTTGGAAATTTCTTGTAATCCCTCGTATGCGGTTATGCTTAGTTATCTTGAGTCGCTAGATGCCTCTGTTGAAAATTTGCAATCAGTTATAGTGGTCCGGGAATATCCGGATGTCTTCGAAGAGGTGAAGGGCTTGCCTCTGAAGCGGGAAATAGACTTCCGTATATATCTTGTAGATAATGCAAAGCCCGTTGCGTTGCCCGTTAGACACATGGCTCCACGAGAAAGGAAAGAGCTCAGTAAACAGATTAAAGAGCTTCTAGAAAAGGGGTTCATTAGGAGGAGCATTTCAGAATGGGGCGCTCCGGTGGTGTTCGCTACAAAGGCGGATGGTTCACTCCGTCTATGTGTTGACTATAGGGAGCTCAACAAGCTAACGAAAAAGAATAGGCATCCTCTCCCTAGAATTGACGATTTATTTGACCAGCTTGTAGGAGCGTCTGTTTTCTCCCAACTCGATTTAGCAACCGGTTTTCATCAGCTAAGGGTGGCTGAAGATAGCATCGATAAAACGGCGTTCAGAACCCCAGACGGCTTCTTTGAATGGCTTGTCATGCCTTTCGGCTTGACAAATGCACCTGCTTACTTCGTGGACCTGATGAGTAGGGTATTTAGAGATTTCCTCAACAAATTCGTAGTGGTCTTCGTAGATGATATCCTTATCTTCTCAAAGAGTGAACAGAGTTTTGGAATACCTTCTAGTAAGTGAACAAGATCCAAGATTCACTAATGAATTTTGGAGAGCTTGCATGGAACCATGAGTACGTAGTTAAGGCTTGAGCCAAGTATACTAGAAGGAGAATAAGTGAAAGAGGAACGAGAGGCAAGGGTTCCAACTCATATTTTGGAAACAAGGATTAAGAAGCTACGAAATTGTGAAGTTATAGACGGACAAAGCATAATGGAGTTAAGCTCAAGGAAGTGCGACTTAGAAGATTGAAGACTAGATTCGTGCATCGTATCTCTTCTTAAGAGTATATCCTTGATTCCTCTCTTCCTGTAGAGCTTACTTGCATGGTATCTTTTCTGTATATCCTCTCGGTCCCATTCTCAGTCCAATTTCTGTTGCAAACCACATAGGGAGTATGACTCATCTGTTAGTAACACATGTTGGGGCTCGAGGGTGTTCATCGGTTTGACTAAAGTTTTCGGGTTTTATAGGATACAGATTGGTCTTAGGAAGGGACTCCCTTGTGACCTAAAAGGAGTCCATCATGCTTAGTTGCCTAGAATCATATATGGTGGTTGGGTTGAGTAATTCTTTGGGTGTCAGTCTGATGTTGATTACGGTCTTCGGGGCTGATGCTTAGAGAGTTCTTCTCCTAATCAATATATATGTGGCATAGGTTTTCAGTTTTGACATTGCCTAATGGGCACAAAGTTTTTACTTCGACTATACCTTTATGTAGGACCATTCCCTATCATTAAGAAAATTTGAAAATGGCCTATAGATTAGAGCTACCCGAGAAGTTGGCTGGAGTCCACAACGTCTTTCATGTTTCACATCTCCGAAAATGTCTGCATGAGTCTGCCGAAGTGGTAGAGCCAAATATACTCGAAGAGGCCGAAGTGGAGCGCGAAGCAACCATAAGAAGAGTTCCAACCCGCATCTTAGGAACAGAAGTGAAGAGGCTACGCAACCGCGAAGTCAAGCTCGTCAAAGTTCAGTGGAGCGACGCCGAGGGAGACGCGACTTGGGAAACTGAAGCTAAAATACGCAAGGCCTACCCTTTTCTGTTCGAGGGTACATCCTTGATCTTTCCTTTTCCTTAAGTTGCGCTTTTATCTTTTTAGGTATATTTCCTCGACCGTATCTTTTAGGTAGAATCTTTTTGGATGGAAACATGTAATTGAAACATGTTATGTATGATGGTTGCAAGTGGTTGCAAGTGATTGCTAGTGGTTGCTCGTGGTTGCATATACACACACAATCTAGGTTTTAGATCGGCTCAGTCACTTCATATTGCATATGCATATATGTTTGCACTCGTATATGGTTGAACTTTAATGTGTTTTCATGTGGATGCTGCATTTGTATTGAATGATTGTGCACTCATGTAGAATCATGAATAGAAAAATTTGCATACATAATGGATTCATGGCACTTACATAATTCGCATTAAGGAGGTCAACTGAATCAGTAGACCGCCTGATTTTGCATTAGATAAGTTCATGTACAGACACACTTTGCATATGATCATGAAGCATTAGAAGTCTTTTAAGGACAATGGATGCTCGTGTTTGATGGGTGAGTAGATGGATGATTGGATGTTAGGATATACATTCCTCCTAACTTGAAGATTTCGGGGACGAAATCCTTTTAAGTGGGGGAGAATGTAACACCCCGCGAATTCTATAACTGTGAAACTCACAAATTAAAGTATAATTAATTTCAAATCAAAGAACTAAGGGAAACAGGATACGCCATTGCGTTCGTCTCGGAAAAATACGCGAAATAGAGTCCGAGTTTTCGAAAAACGGATATCGTATGAAGAAGATATGGACGAACGAAGTTGGGCGAAAAACCGGAAAACAGGGTCAGAATGCACTGGCGCACTTGGGAAGTGCGCCAGAACAAAAATGCACTGGCGCACTTGTGAAGTGCGCCAGTACATTTTTGACCTGGCGCACCTGCCAAGTGCGCCCAGGTCAAAAATAACCTGCTGGCCAGGTCTGGTCTAGCCCTGGCTGGCCAGGTCGGTGTGTGGTCGAATTTCTGTGGTCTGCTTTGTCATTAGGGCTAGGTGGCGGGTTTTTATTGGTCTCTCTTCCTAATGAATGGCTACGATCTAACCTAGCAACATCAATGGTCCTAATCAATTCCTAACCTCTGTATAAACAACCCTAGACTAAACCCTAATCTATTCATTCAAAATAAGATTATAGCCGCCATGTTGCTGAGGAACGACAAAGAGTAGCCGCCGACTAGAGAGAGAGTTAGGAAGAAAGTTCTAAAGCCTAAAGCAATTCAAGCAACCTAAAGCTAATCAATTCAACAAAGGAATCGTGTCTCTTAATTAGAGAATTCGCCGCAACCATTGTAAGTAGAGTATTACTTTGGTATAGTAAACAACTGTGTTGATGTGTATGCTTGAATTGTGGCAATGGAAGTAATTCATGTTTGTGCAAAATTATGTTATTCATTATAAAGAACTACATGCGGTAGTTCTATGCAAATATACGTTTGGAATATTGCGCAAATTATGTAATCTATGTTGAAGCTACATGTATGTAGTTGAGTGAAATTTATGCAAGTTTGGGGCTTTGATTATTATGTCGTCATGATGTATACTTTGTGCATAAATCGTTTTGCAAGCAATTGAGACTAGTTTGGTTGTTATAGTTCATATGAAACTATGTCGGAATTTTGATACCTTAATCCATGTATTAAGTCATGCTTATGAATATGGCTAGGCTATGAATGATATTTGGCATAATTGAAATCTATGATTAAGTTTATCTTGTTTAAAAGAGTTATATGATGACATATGTGAGACATGGCTAGGTTAGACTCAAAAATCCCTTTTTGCAAGTTTTAAGCAAACACCATGATTAGGAATATTTATGCATAAGTATATTTATACCATCGTTATGTGATTAGACTTAAACCATGATTAAGTTGAACTATGCTTTTGTGTTAGTAACAAAGTATCCCCTTTGTAAACATGTAGAAACCTTATGAACATGACTTGTTTATGTTTATGCCATGAACAAATTGAACTTTACCTATGCCATGCTTATGTTTGACATTATGCCATGTTTATGCTAGAAGTATTTATGCCATGCTTATGTTTGACATTATGCCATGCTTATGCTAGGAGTATTTATGACATGCTTATGTTTGACATTATGCCTAAATAAGAATATAGGTTCATGTTGTAGTTAAACCTATGCAAGTTCACATGCTTTGATTCATGTCACCTATGTTACCACTATGCAAGTACACCAATTTCTATTTTGTATTTCCAACGTCGTATTGCAAGTTCATGCGCTCACCTTCCCCTCTTTGTGTATACGCCATAAGCCTCCCCTTTTCGCATGGCTAAATTGGGCTTTAAAAGGCTAAGCCCAATATATATATAAACGGATGTGTAAAACGGGGGAAAATAACGTTGGGTTAAAAATAAATTAATGAATGAAAATATAAAATAGAAGGGCCCAAATTCAAGTATGGGTTGGGCCCGTGATTGGTGTAACCTTTACACCATTAACTTAATAATGGGCCGCAAATATTTACATATAAATAAAGAAGAATGACAAGATATGTAAATGTAGAACATACGATGTGTTTAACCCGAGGTTGGATTGAGTTGTGATGTAAACCTGCCCGGAACCGCCCGGCTGTCCAGTAGTCACAACAATACCTATCCAATGTGGGAGGTTAAACATGGAGCCCAGCAAGGACCCGAGGTTAGACTGAGTTGTGGCGTAAGACTGCCTGGAACCAACCGGCAACAGGCAGCCACAGCAATACCTGTCTAATGTGAGAGGTTAGGGCCTTAATAAGACAATTAAGGCTGAATCAGGATTGTTAGGATTAAGTGGACTAAAAACTTAATCAAAATGGAACATGCTAAACTAAACGGACTGGTGGGGGTTAGGTAGGAAACACTTAACCAACTTAGCATGTTGGCTAGAGATAGAAAACCTAGTAACGGGGGACCCTTTTCAGCAGTAACCCTAAAAGGTGTATCATGATACCCTGAAACTAGGCAGGGTGGGGCACGATTACTGGGCTGATTGTAAGAGGTCAAAGCGACGGCGGTGGTGTAGCAGTGTAGGTTCTAACGGAGTGCGGGCGTGCACACACTTCGGCGCAGAAAAATAAGGCACTGGACACCAGTAGCATACCTGTGCACTCTAAGGTTGTGTCGGGTTGCCACTATGGGACTTGATACACCCCATGGTGGGACCAGCATAGGTAACTACAGACATCGGGGGCCGTAAGACACATGTAACTATGCGAGTAGGAGCCGATCATCATTGAATGGATCACATCACCCTGACTATGGGGTGCAAATTGGAAACTAGTTTATATGGGTTCAGAGATTAACATGGGGTACGATAGTATATTCGACCCTAGGTAACTTAACCAAGTTCATAGTGTTTGCCCACTTCCTGTTTTACTTATCATACCCAGTTCTTTATTCATAGACAAAGTAGTACTAGACTTACTCAGGCTTTATGTCTGACTCTATTTTTCTTTCGTCTTCTTTCTTCCGTTTCCCCCCCCCCAGGTCCTCAGGGAGGGAACGCAGCAGCTTGACCAACCTCAACATCCAGCTTGAAGAAGAGAAATGTATTGCTTGGACTTTCCTGTTTTGAACTATGGCTTTGGATAATCCACTATGGGGCTTTTGCAGTTTATCTATGTTTTATTTATGCTTCTTTAAATCATGTACTCAAGACAGATTATGAAAATGTTATGCTATGTTTTTGGAAAGGATGTTGTTGTAACACGTATTTGACTTTATGAAATAAAAGTTTGTTGTTCTTCCGCTGTTTACAAATATGTGTTCTTATATCTGTCTTGTATATCTGTGACTTGTACTTATAAACCTCCACCAAAATTAGGGCATTCCCTTTGAGAGTGACCCTAACGGAGGTGGGGTGTTTCATATTGTATGTGTCAATAGGGTTCTCTCGCATACATAATGGATGCATGGCACTATCATGGTTTGCATATGTTCATACATTAGATAGGGAACATATACACACACTTTTTGCATATGCTCATACATCATTAGAAACTGTTTAAGGACAATGGATGCCCGTGGTTGATGATTTGAGTAGATGGTTGTTTGGATGGTAGGATATGCATTCTCCTTAGCTTAGAGATTTCGGGGACGAAATCCTTTAAGGAGGGGAGAATGTAACACCCCGAATTTTAGTTAATACTAAAATTCACTAATTACAGGATAAATAATCTCAGACGTGGGAATTGGGGGTAACGGGCTGCGTTATTGCATTCGTCTCGGAAAAATACGCGAAATAGAGTCCGAGTTTTCGAGAATCGGAGTCCGTATGGCCCGGTTATGGCCCAAAGAAGTTTGCAGAAATTTAAAGCTAAAAACAGATTTAGAAATTTAAATTTAGATTTTAAATTAGAACCAGCGGGGCCAGGCGGGAAGATTCCCGCCCTAAGCATGTCGACAAGGCTGTCGACAGGCCTGTCGACAGGGGTGTCGACTTGCCTGTCGACTTGCCTGTCGACACGGCGTGTCGAACCAGGGTGCTTGGGTGCACCAGATCTGGTTTTCTGGCTAGGGCTGGGCTGGGTTCTAGAGATTTCCTAAATCTAACGGACCTAATCTAATCTAGGGTTAATCTAAGGGCCTAAAACACTCTCCTAATCTATAAATACACCCTAAACCTACCCTAATCCATACTAAAAATAGAAATGAAGGCCTCATGCCGCCAAATTAAATCCTAGAAGGAGTCTCCACTAATCTAAGAAGGAAGTTGCAAGCTAATCCCTCTCAAATCATTCTCTAATCATCACCATCTTCATATTTAGCAACTAATTCCACTTCATAAGTGGGTTAATTTTGGGTTTGGTGAGTTTCTATCACTTTAACATCAATTGTTAAAGTAAGTAGATTGGGTGTAATGAGACCTATGGTCTTAAATGCGGATTAGTGAGTTTGAATCATTTATAATGATATGCTACTCTATGTTTCTCTATGTTTATGCATAATTAATAAGTGGGATTATGCATGTTTGATAAGTTGGTTTATGCATGCTTAATAAGTTGGTTTATGCATGTTTAACAAGTGGGTTTATGCATATTTAATAAGTGGATTTATGCATGTTTAACAAAGTGAGTTATGCAAGTTATGTATATGTTTAAATGCAAGTTTAATGTGATATGCAAGTTATGCATGCTTATGCAAGTATATGGATGCTTATGCAAGTTATGTATATGTTTAAATGCAAGTTTAATGTGATATGCAAGTTATGCATGCTTATGCAAGTATATGGATGCTTATGCAAGTTATGTATATGTTTAAATGCAAGTTTATTGTGATATGCAAGTTATGCATGCTTATGCAAGTATGTGGATGCTTATGCAAGTTATGTGTATGCTTAAATGCATGTTTAACATGTTATGCAAGTTATGAGAATGCTTATATGCAAGTTCAACATGTTATGCAAGATATGTGTATGATAATATGCAAGCTCATATGCAACATGTTATGCAAACCATGTGTATGATAATATGCAAGTTTGGGTTAAATGTAGTTGGGTTAATATATGCTCATATATGCAAGTTGACATCCTCTTAACCCATGACAAAGTTATATGCTAAACCCATGATATTTGAGGTGGATCTTCCCCTTTATTATGTCATGAAATGAGAACGATTTACGTGGGGAACGATGGGGTTGGTAAATATGTTAATAAATGTATGATTGGGTATGATTAAGCATACCATAAAAATAAATTACCATAAGTGGGAATTTACCTATTGAGTTAGGTCTACCCCATGGGAATTTACCTATTGAGTTAGGTCTACCCATGTTATGGAAAACTTGATATTAATTAGAGATAATTAATATGGGGGTGATTAATTAGGTGTAATTAATCGACTAAGACACGAGGTTGGACTCATTTGTAGTGTAAAACTGCCCGGACCCGACCGGCTTAACCAGTTGCTACAAATGTCAGCCCAATGTGAGAGGTCTTAGCCATAAATTAAATACGTTATTAAAGTAAAGACACGAGGTTAGGCTCTGTTATGACGTAAGACTGCCCGGACTCTACCGGCTTAACCGGGCGGTCATAACAGCCAGTCTAATGTGGGAGGTCTTTATGGGAGATCACGGTCTTAATTAATTAAGAAACACTTAACCATATTAGCATGTAGTGGGACATGAGGGGTTAAGTGGGTGCCTTGGGTGGCATGTGGAAATTTTGTGGTTGCCTTGGGTGGCATGTGGAATCTAGTGGGTTGCCTTGGGTGGCAATAGAAAATACGATTAGAATACTTAACCAAGTGGAAACATGTAATTAAACATGATTAAAGGGTTAAGTGGGATACACTAGATATGTGACAAGCTTAGGTGGGTAGCTTGTGGGGGCCCATTTCAACCAATATCCCAAACGTATCTTTGTGGGCTCGACCCATGTCGAGTGACGGGACACGCATATTGGGCTTGATTATAAGAGGCCAAAACGGGTTAGCGGTGGCAACGCAAGTCCAACGGGTTTCATATGCGTGTGTGGGCCCGGGCTGGTAGATAAGCCGTTGTTGCATCGTGTAGATATAAAGCCGTGCACCGTTGATAGTATTGGGTAGCCACTTTAGGGGAGTGATACACCCCACTGTGGGACCAGCACGAGTATCTACGGTAGGGAGCCGATCGATGGGGAGTAGTGGGTACACCTAATAAAGATAGGGGCAGACGGCACCTATGTAGGGGTACACGAAACTACTGGGTAAGAATTACTAAGTACACCTAGTGGAGATAGGGGCAGACGGCACCTATGTAGTGGGCTAGGAGTACACGAAACTACTGGGGAAATTTTCTAAGTCCTTGGAGGGATCAACCTTTAAGTAGGAATGACTGGTGTGGTGCAGTTAGTAATTATCCTTGGGTGGGTAGATGCGTCCTTACGGTTATCTTAGTTTATCCTAAGTCTACCAAGCTGCTTAGTGTAGCCATTCATCCCCAGATATTACCGTAGGTCAAGTTTATGTCTTCTCTGGTTACTTTAATGATGGTATTGTTAAAGTTATAGGACTCACTCAGACTTATGTCTGACCCCGTTGCTTTTATCTTTTTCCCAACCCTCAGGTCCTACGGTGGATCCTAGCAGTAGTGGAGCTTGATCGGATTGCTGTTCCAGTCTTTAGGAGCTTGGATAGATGTAAAGCTCTAGTTATCCAGTTATCTTTTCTTATGTTCTGTCTATTGTATGAGAGAGTGGGATTATGTACTTCTTTATTTTGACGGATATTGTACTTGACTTTTATCGTGGTTTTATGATGTAACCAGACATGTTTATTTCCGTTGTTATGAGATGATGTTTTAAAATTTCAAGTACTAATTATATCTGTCTTGTTGTAATTTTTCTGTTCTATATTCACTAAAATACTCCACCGATGCTATGGCATTCCCTTAGTGAGTGACCATAGCGGGCGTGGGGTGTTACAATCAGGGACCCGGACCACCATCAGATTGTTCCACCAGCGGCGGCTTAACGCCGACAAACTCTAGCCCAAACCCCAGCGAATTCGATCAAGCCTCCCACCTTAGAACCCGTTCGAAAGCTTCCATCTTTAAGGCAAAAATTCTAGCGACTCAGGCGATTAAAACAAATCATGGCCGTTCATACGAAGGAGCTTGAGATGCTCGACATTTTTGTATTTGGAAATTCGAAAACCATTGAACAGTTGTAGAGATCAAGAGGGAAGAAGATCATGAAGAATCGGCCCTCGGTTTCTTATGAAGGCGGCTGTACGTATTGAGGAATAGGGTTTACTGTTTCACCGTATTTCATAGTGTATATAGCGTATTTTTTTATTATTAAATTAATTAATTCCTTTAACTTGAAAAATAATGGTTCGTTGCTATCCACTCCAAATCGAACCCAACGAGTGTCGCCCGCAGCTAATAACCCCCATCCCGGATGCAATGGAATATGTTTTGTAACCCGATTCAGTTGTTACGATATGTTTTCTTTAAATTAAAATATATATCAATATATATTAAATTTAAACGTATGTTATAAATTATCGGGGCCACATACTGACTTTAAAAATTACAGAAAAATCATTTCTAGTTATGTTTTGACGATACGGTCCTAACAAAACTAATTTCGTCGAATTCCGAGGCTGTTTGAAAAATGGCCATTTTCTAGTCGATTAAATTTAACTAAAACGGACAAAACACGTTTTCCTCTGCCACGCTCACAAATTAATTCGAAAAATTACGAAAATTGAAACCTAGCAATAATTTGACATTCCGGTTCCAACAAAAGTGGTTTTATCGGAAACCGAGGTCGTTTGGAAAATGACTATTTTTAAGGGCCATATATTTAATTAAAAAATATATATAAATTCTACAGCGACTTTTCTAACTTTTAAACTGGACATAACTTTTGATTTTTAAAATGAAATTTCAGTTTTTCAGATTCGTTAGAAAGATATGATTAAACAGATTTAAATATTTCTAGTTTCGCTTTATTCTGATTTAAAATGAATCCTGTATATCCTGTCAAAGTTCAAATTCAAAATTTCAAACTGCAGCGCTGTTTTAAACTTCTTTTATAATTAAATTAAATTAAATTTATTCGTTTTAAAATAAATTTTTAGTCGTTCTTATCTAAAATAAATTATTTTACACATTAAAACCCATTAAAATTTCTAAAATAAAAATAAAAAATTTAAATTGACCCTAAAATTCTGTGTCTTTACAATCGCCCCCACTTAAAATCTTTTCGTCCTCGAAAAGGAATGTAGCTAAAAGTTGTTTAATTAACTAACTTAATTAAAAATTTATTTATTGTTTCAATAATTTTGTTAGTTAAATAATTATCATTCCAATAATTTTATTAGCCAAACTAATAATCAAACATCGAGACTATCAATCAATTAGGTATTTAACTTTTCAAATGTGTATAACATTTATATACAGTCAAAAATCATATTTTTAGTGCAAATCACAGCAATGTGTACTAACTAAGTTTGGCTCTCATACCAGTCAATGAAAATATATAGAAATCCCACTTTTGAAACTCGAATATAAACTCTGATGATGATGCATCAATCATCAGAATTATCCCCGGGCGACTAGAGTGTGATTCTATATCTACCCAGTATATTAAAACTTCGAATATCCGTTAATTACTCATATATTCAAAATCCTTATATACTCGATTGTCCACATTAAAATATAATATACTCAAATACGTATATTAAGATAAGATTTTAAAAACTAAATTTGTTTTCATTTTTAAAGAAAATAATACTCTTCACACTCGTTCTAGGATACTACTGATCCTATCTCTAACGAGTTATTCTTATTGGATATTACTAATCCAATCCCTGGTGAATTCTTTCGTTCGGTTCTACTGTGTCTTGCTCTGGAGCTCTGTAAACCAAAGCTCTGATACCAAATGAAACGACCCAAACTTCCCCGTAAAGGAAAGACTAGATTGCTTTGAGAACAACCAACATCAGAACACAAACTGAAGAACATATTATTGCTGATTACAACAATTACATCAGAGTACAAGAATATAACAGAGTACGAATACTTATTACACAATAGAAATACAATAATATCAGAGATTTTTTTACATTTAAATAGCAGCGGAAAATAATACAAATATATAACCGAAAGGAATACACGGATACCGAGCTTTCCGAATACTGCTTCAGTTGTAAACCAGGATCCTGTAAATATATCTGTAAAAAGCTACTCGATGGCCCGTGTGGAAAATAAGGGCACCCGAGTTTTCCAGTGAAACAAACTACAGGTCAGTCATGGGACTGGTATGAGAAATCTTAACTTAACTATCTAATAATAAGACTAATCACAGGACCACGCCGCTAACGCGGAATGGGTTTACTCCATTGGATTTCTAGTGCATAAAATAAAGTAAAACACTAGACAACGCATTGCTTTTTAGAAAATTGAAACCATTATAAGACCCAAGTCCCATCACATAATGCAACGCAAACCGGAGAATAGGGTTTTACCTTATAATGGTCAAAAGATGATAAATACGTAAAACGTATTACTACTAGTGTGTATATGTTTTCATAAATCATTTCAATATAAATGTATTAATCTTAGGCGGCATAGCTACCATATACTATGTCGCCATACTAGTTATACAATCGAAAACGAGATGTCGTATTGGAGATTTGTTTTTCCATCATGAGTAAAGGCTAGGGAGGAGTTCCTTACCGATTCGAGACACTCTAGCAAATACCTCAGGATCACACCTATGGGCAACCCTTGGATAGCAGCAGAGTCGGTCCACTTCGAAGGGTCGTGGATTAGTTATACTTGAACACACGTTTCCCGGTCCTTTTGGACCTATAATATGGCCACTAACAACCTATAAAAAACACGAGGTACCTCATAATCCATCATCCACATAAGTAAAATGTCAGCGCTGGTAGGTCCCTGACATTACTCTAGCTAGAAAGATAACGTGTGCACTCCCTGCGTTCCCTTCTCCCGTTTTAGACTCATACCGGGGTGTGAAGCTCGTGAGGTTACGCTATACACAAAGCTATGCCTAAACAGGTCGGGCTTTGATCATCAACCACAAGGCCTGCTTTTCAACAAAAGCCTTGATCATTCGCATCTTGGAGTGCCACATTGACAATTCACGCCATGCTATCGATCACTGTTAATATATACCAGGGTGTTAAGTAGAGAATAAATCCTCCACCAAGAAATAGACATACATTAACAGAAATCGATTTAATTCACATGGAACGAAATCCAATGTCAGACACGCATCCATTTACTAGCTTATGCTCTGGGTCTGAGCGAAAACCAAATCCGAACAATCAACAATAGTCCAGACGACCACCACTGAAGCCCCTTCAAGGTAGCTACTCCCATCAAGGGTCTCTGTAGCAACACATCCATTCGATGTGAGGATCGTCGGGCTTCAACCACCGCCTTCATCTTCGACTCTTCATCGTCGTAGTAATTATTCGGAATGGGTTAAACCCGGTCTTTCCGAATAACTCACGTATTTTATAATTAAAAATCAAATACTATAAAAACACATCCCACGCCTCATTCCAATTCAGAATATTCTTCAAATAAATTGTTCGCAATATTTTATCAAAGATAAATTCTTTAAATTATTCTTAAATCTTACTTTTAAAGATTTATTAATAAACCAATTTGGTTTTAAATATCACAAATCATTATCCAATGATTAATTAAATTTAAGAAATTAATCTTATCTTTAACTGGGTTGAAGAACTAATGTCATTTTAAAACATTGTTCACGATAAACCCAAAATCATCTTCCATAAAATATGGAATCTTTACAGAAATCAAATCAATATATAATCGTTGTAAATTTCTGTATCCGACCAATAATATAAATGGAATAACGGCAAAGCCTTTTGAATTCCATATGTAGTATCGATCTTCTTTTACAGAAGCTTATCTCTGTTATTATTAATTCAAATTCCATTCGACTCCAATTTAATATATTAAATTGGAAAACTTTACTTTTGGGAAAATTCCCATTTAAATCTTAATAAAAGATTTATAAATTCCAAATCATATTTTCACCGTCAGTCGGGTTAAAGAACACATGTCACTTAAAAACATGGTTCACAATAAACCCAACTCACGTTTCTTCTTATTTCAATTACTAAGTATAATTGAAAACTTTTATTAATCTTAAATTAAAGATTATTCCTTTCATATGGGGTTTAAGAATAGTGTTATTTAAGATACTATTCACGACAAACCCAAATTCCAATTTATTTAATTAAATTTCAGTTAAATATTAACAAATTGGAAAACTTCATTAAATCTAAATTTAATGATTTATTCTAGTTAATAACTAGTTCATTTTAATAAAAATACATTTTCTAAAATGTATTCTTTTTCTAAAATATATCCTCTTCTAAGAAAATTTCTAATACATTCTTTATTGGAACGTGACTCAATTAACATCCATAAATTGCATGAAATCGACAATCATGATGAATAATTATCAAACATCCAAATAACAGCCAAAGTGGATTCTACACTAAATATTGGGACTAGTGTAGATCAAGTGTCATCCCAACACCCGTGTGGGGTTTCATCCAACAAGCAAATACTAAATTATTTGAGCACTTGGGCGATGTGTAAAAATTATCGTCCCAATCACATAAACAAGTCGGATGACCTGTAAATGGAAGTGTAGTATTTAGTATGCATATACTAACATAATATTTAACACATCAAACATTTCAACATCACAGACAATCATTTCAATCCTTTTTATTGTGAACAAATGACAATAAATATCTAGCCTTTTATTCCCATTCTTTTTATAGTTAACAAATGCCAATAAAAATCTATAATTTCAATTCTTTTGATTGTGAACAAATAACAATAAAAATCTAACCTTTTATTTTCATTCCTTTTTATTGTCAACCTATCGACAATAAAAATATTAACTTTTATTTCTAATCTTTTGTGTTATCCTTTTAAGTGACCAAAAATGCCTATTTTTAATTCATTCTTTTTAAATGGCAAGAATGTCCCTTTTTATTTTGATTCACATTTTCTAACAGAAATGTACTTTTTTATTCTGATTCACATTTTCTAACAAAAATGTATATTTTATTCTGATTCACATTTTCTAACAAAAATGTATATTTTATTCTGATTCACATTTTCTAACAAAAATGTATATTTTATTCTGATTCACATTTTCTAACAAAAATGAATATTTTATCTTGATTCATTTCAACATAAACAAAATGCCAGTTTTGTCTAATTCATTTCAATGTAAACAAAATGGGTATTTTTACTTCACCCTTTTTAAATGATAAAAAGAATGTTTTTATTTCATTCTTTACATTTGACCAAAAATGCATAATTTTATCATTCTTTTACATTTGATAAAAATGTCTATTTTTCTCATTCTTTTACACTTGATAAAAATGTAGATTTTTCTTTCATTCCTTTTCATTTGCTAAAAATGAGCATTTCATAAAAATATACCTTTTCAATTTATACTTTTTAATGTACAAAAATATACCTTTTCTAATCATACTTTTTAATGTATAAAAATATAAATTTTCATTTCATTCAACTCAAATGTACAAAAATATCCGTTTTATTTCATTCATGTCAAAGTGAAAAAAATGTCCTTTTATCATATTTAACATTTTTAAACCAAAAATGTTAATTCTGTTCTTTATAATCTAATTAACCAAAATGTTAATTTTGTCCCTTTTCACTAATCAAATTTTGGGAAAATTTGTGTTTCTTTTCACTAATCAAATTTTGACAAAAATGTTATTCTTTTTCATAAATCATGTTTTGACAAAAAGTTATTCTCTTCGCTAATCTTTCTTTTGACCAGAAATGTTAATTTTTTTCGCTAATCTTTCTTTTGACAAAAATGTTGTTTTTATTCACTTTAAACATATTTGGACAAAAATATGTCTTTTATTTCCATAATTCATTTTCTTTTACTGTAACAAAATGTGAATTTTTGTCTAATCTTTTTAATGTAAACAAAATATGAATTTTGTCCAATCCCTTTTTAATGTGAACAAAAATGTGAATTTTTGTTTAATCTTTTCAATGTAAACAAAATATGAATTTTTGTTTATATAATCATTCTTTCACAAAAATGTGATCTTTATTTCTAATTCTACACTTCCATATTGTAAACAATATAAAAATAAAAACATAATTTCTCTTTATTGAAAAAGGATGTTTAACAAAATCTATTCTTTTTAATGTAAAAAAATAATATAACTTTTCATTTAATCTCACTAACATGTTTAATACAAAAATGATATTTCATTTCACTAACATGTTTTTAACAAAAATGATATTTCATTTCACTAACATGTTTTTAACAAAAATGATATTTCATTTCATTCTTATAAATATGACAAAATTGAACATTTTGCCTCATTCTATTTATTTTAACATAAATGAACATTTTTATTTATAACCTTCTTATTATAATCATTTTTATTATAATGGGCAAAGATGTTATTTTCATAACCAATTTCTAATAAAAAATGATATTTTGATTTGCAAAGCATATTTCAAATAAAAAGGTTGTTTTATTTTTATAATCAATTCCTATTCAAAAATGATATTTTGATTTGCAAAACATATTTCAAATAAAAAGGTGTTTTTATTTCTATAATTATATTTTTGACAAGAATGAGATTTTTATTTAACCATAATCTAATTAACAAGAAATGTTAATTCTGCTCTAATCATCATTTCTAAACAAGGTGGTATTTTTAATCTACCTTAACAAAACCTGATCACTACACTTCATCACAACAACTAACATAGAAACACAGTTTCTGAATTTATCCCATTCATACATCGATTTCCAATAGCAAAGAAATAATCAAATTTTAATTAATTATAAAAAAATAGAAATTTCACAGTGGTTTTTGTCTGAATTTTCATCCTGCTCTGTTTCAGATCTGGTTTGTTTCATTGTGAAGATCTCGTTGAGACGGTTACAACGCTCCTGAAATTATTCCGTTATGCTTCTGTTTGGAAGAGATACATACATTTGAATCTTTAATTATATAAGTATATTTATTTAACCAAATTAACTAATTAAGTAAATTAATTATTTTTGACCTCAATCGTTTCTGTTAAACCCTGTTTCCATCGTCATCTTCTGCTTTGTACTCGTCGAACTGAACTCGCACCAACCCCCACCGTCGCACGCATCATTAGGGACCTGGACCACCATCAGATCGTTCCACCAACGGCGGCTTAACGCCGGCAAACTCCAACCCATACCCCAGCGAATTCGATCAAGCCTCCCACCCTAGAACCCGTTCGAAAGCTTCCATCTTTGAGGAAAAAATTCTAGCGACTCAGGCGATTAAAACAAATCATGGTCGTTCATACGAAGGAGCTTGGGATGCTCGACATTTTTGTATTTGGAAATTTGGAAATTCGAAAACCATTGAACAGATGTAGAGATCAAGAGAGAAGAAGATCATGAAGAATCGGGCCTCGGTTTCTTATGAAGGCGGCTTTACGTATTGAGGAATAGGGTTTACTGTTTCACCGTATTTCATAGTGTATATATAGCGTATTTTTTTATTATTAAATTAATTAATTCCTTTAACTTGAAAAATAATGGTTCGTTGCTATCCACTCTAAATCGAACCCAACGAGTGTCGCCCCTAGCTAATAACCCCCATCCCGGACGCAATGGAATTTGTTTCGTAACCCGATTCGGTTGTTATGATATGTTTTTCTTTAAATTAAAATATATATCAATATATATTAAATTTAAACGTACATTATAAATTATCGAGGCCACATACTAACTTTAAAAATTACAGAAAAATTATTTCTAGTTATGTTTTGACGATACGGTCCTAACAAAACTAATTTCGTCGAATTCCGAGACTGTTTGAAAAATGGCCATTTTCTAGTCGATTAAATTTAACTGAAATGGACAAAACACGTTTTCCTCTGCCACGTTCATATTAATTCGAAAAATTATGAAAATTGAAACCTAACAATAATTTGACATTCTGGTTCCAACAAAAGTGGTTTCGTCGAAAACTGAGGTCGTCTGAAAAATGACTATTTTTAAGGGCCATATATTTAATTAAAATATATATATAAATTCTACAACGACTTTTCTAACTTTTAAACTGGACGTAAATTTTGATTTTTAAAACGAAATTTCAGTTTTTTTGATTCGTTAGAAAGATATGATTAAACAGATTTAAATATTTCTGATTTCGCTCAATTCTGATTTAAAACGAATCCTGTATATTCAGTCAAAGTTCAAATTCAAAATTTCAGACTGCAGCGCAGTTTTAAACTTCTTTTATAATTAAATTAAATTTATTCATTTTAAAATAAATTTTTAGTCGTTCTTATTTAAAATAAATTATTTTAAATATTAAAACCCATTAAAATTTCTAAAATAAAAATAAAAAATTTAAATTGGCCCCAAAATTCCGGGTCGTTACAGCTCCGGTCGTGCGGTGGCCGGTCCGTTCGGGTGGGGCGCGGTTCGCTTTCAGATGGCTTGGAGAGGAAATTCGGGCATCGTTCTATTTGAGGGAGGAGGGAGAGGTGGAGAGAGCGAGCGCGGGAGGAGGGAGGAGAGGGATCGAAGGAGAAGGGGGGCGCCTCGCGTTGGCGGCGGCTGGCCGAGGTCACGGCGGCGCGATGTGGGGCTGAGCATCCCGTCGCTTCTCCTTTTCTCTTTTTTTATTTATTTATTTTGTTTTGAATGGTGAGGAGGGCAGAGAGAGTATAAATATTAATATTTATATTTATACTTAACATCGATTCAAATAAATATATATATTCTAATTCTATTCACAATAAATCTCTCGCCGTCATTATTTAAAATATTTCATTTTAAATATCCAAAATTTATCAAAATTGCCAAAATAAAAATTTTAAATTGGTTCGGATTTTCTGGATTGTTACAAATGTGATTGATAAGTTGTATGGTAATGATCAAGTCTAAAGGGGTGTGCTGATCTGAATTCCACCTGAAACCCATAACTTTTCGTGATGCTTTGCTAGAGTTAGGAGCTGTCGGGTGATTGGTAACTGAAGGCGCTGACTCAGGTGGTTGGGGCAGTGGGTTTAGTGATGTCGGATCGAGCTTCAGTGGACAATGTGGAGGTGCGGCAGCTCAGAAATTGGCTGATGCAGGTTTATTTTCGATGATTGGAAGGGATAAAGAACAAGAAGCAAACAGAAAGTGGTATTGGCCTATGTTATGATGGTTTATAAAGTAATTAAACATTCAGTTAAGGGTTGTTAATTTAACTTAATCGTGAAGTAGTGCTGAAAAGGTTTCTAGTGAAGAACAATACGTGAGAAAGGTATAGTGTGCAGGGATTGTCGAGGCCAAGTGAAGGGCTTGGGGAAAACTAATACCGTGAGTTAGAAGAAGAAAAGAGTATTTGAATCGTGGAAACAAAGTCAAGGAGGAGCAGTATCAGTACTCGGGCATGTATACTCAAGTATGGAATTAGTTATAACCATAGTTAATTAAATTAAAAAGAAACCGAAATTTGGGCTATGTGTTTTAATAAGAAATCTCAGAAATTAATTGATCCATTCTATTTGCAGATCAAGAGTACTGGGCGAGTGCAGAAGGATGGCAGGAGAGAAACGTTGGAGCCTGATGTTTATACTTTCTAATCAATGTAATTAAGCTATTAGTTTTATAGTTAGATTAAAAGTTGATAACTCAGGAATAATAATAAAGTGTAGGGCAGAATAAAGGATGCAGGGAATAAACGCGATACCTGAACTTGTTATTGTGAACCAAGGTCGGTCCTGTTATCTTGATTCTAACCAAAATAATTTGCCATTAGCATAGAACTAAGAATTAGTCATAGAGTCAGCTAAACATTTAAAAAGATGATTAATGTAGTAAAAACTTAACTAAGGATAAATTAGTTAAATTAATCTACATTAATTAAATAATGATAATATTAAACATTGATAATTTTTATTTGTGTTATCAGAACTGAACCAAACCAGTTGCTCTGCAATCGCATTGTCTAACTCTACATTTTGGAACCAAATTGGACAGGTTTGAAAGCTGCTGGAATTTCTAGTTTAATTAAACACATGTTTAATTTATCTAGAATCGAATTGTTTAAACAATGGAGCCAGATCAAGGTGAGTTAAACTCACTCAGTTTCCCATTTATATTTTATATAAATTGGGTTTTTATTTTGTGTGCTCTGATTGCTAATGGTTGACCATTTGCTAGTTAAATATTTGTTGATTTAACTGATGAAAGTAAACCGTTGTTTAATTTCAGTGAAATACCACATCGTTATTTTAACGATTTGATCTAATAAAGGTAACTTACCTTGTTGGTCACGTTTATTTATAAACGTGTTTAATTGTTCGAATTGTTTTGTTGATTGATTTATGTTAAATGGTTGTTATTTGCTGTTATAGAAATTATTAGTTAAATGGAATTTAATAATCTAATTTGAGATAACCAATTTGATACTGGGAAGAACAGGTTGGAGGGATCTAACGGGATTCCTCAAATATGTTATTTATTTTCATATTTTCATACATGAACTGTCATGATTGGGTGATTGATTTGATTATTTATTTTTAACTAGAAATTCAACCTGTGTCTTGTTTTAACCAATGGGCAATATTGGTTGAGTAACCGGAAGTGAATGGCCTAAAATAAATTATTTTGTTTATATTGATTTACCGTTAGGTGAATCGATAGAACTGAAGTTATACAATTTATTTTATAACTGGAGATAGATTTTTAAATATATTATTTTGAAATAAAGTTTATAAAAGGAAATAAATACTTATTATTTATTATTTAATTATATAATTAAGTATTAAATGATTTTATAAAGACAAATTCAGATGTTAATCAGATTATAAATAAGTGATTAGAAATTAACTTAATGGTTAAATTGGATAATTGTTTTGCTAAGAATCAATTAAACGAAATTAATTTAAATTAATTATATTATTAATTACTTTAAAATGAGAACTAATTGGAATCAATTAATGAGATAACTGTGTTTTGAATCGACTATATCGACCCTTTTTAATTGGAATTGGTTATTAAATTAGTGTGTTTTATATAAAATAGTTTAATAAATGTTGCTTAATTTTAATTAGGTTTTAAAAAGGGATTTACTATTTATTTTAGTTAATAAAGAAATTAACTACTGAAGTAGCTAATGGTTGAAGTAAATTATTATTTTAATTAATAATAATTTAGATAATTTCTTTTTAATGGAAATTCAATTAAAAGTAATCGAAGTTGAAATGAAACCTAGTTGAATGGTGAAAGGTGATTAGGAACAGTCTTATTTTTAAAACCCGAATTTTGATAATGAAGTTATAAAGAGAATTTTAAGCGAATACAATTGCTTAAATTAAATGATATATTAATTAATTAAAAGGAGAAAAACGATAAAAAGGGTTTATATTAAACCAGAATTTTACAAATGAGGGTTAAAGTGTTAAAGCGTCAATTTTACATTAACATTACTTAATAATAGGATTAAGTAAAAGTGGGGAATTGAAATAAGAATTCCAAGTAGGAAATGATTGAATGGATTAGAAAAGAAATTGGTAAAAGTGAATTTGGTAAAGAAGTGGGTCATAGGGTTTGTTAACCCCGTTCTTGCAACGCGGTTCAGAACTAAGAAGTATTTACGAATGATGACACACGACATAACTGACTCAAGTTGTTTCTACAACATAAATCCAGCACGCATCCACGCGACATGACTTTAAGTCACTAACACGAGATGGTTCCAATTCGTTTACACGGCACGACTCCAAGTCATTGAACATAACATGGAATTAAGGCGTTCAGCGCGCCATGGTGACCGTTACACTCGAGCCGCAAGCATCATATCACGTAAAGCATGTCGTGACAGGGAATATCTAAATACTTAAGTCGCGTGTCGTAAATAATAAAATGTAAGGTCATTAATACCAAGTCATATCGCTGCATGCCATTAATACAGTTAGACCGTGTCATATGCCACGACATTGAGTTCATATCGCGGCATCAGCCATGGCGTTTAAGCCATGTCGCAGCTTGGTATCATGTCGATAATCCTTCCATGACGATAGTGCTACATGGCCAGACTGCATACCAATGAAATCAAGCTGAACTGGCCTCATCCATGCCGCAGCAGCTCCAAGGCGTAAGATAATCATGTCGGATCACAAACTCCATGGTGCTGCAAGCTCATTACATGGCGTATAAAGGAGCCATAGGGCGACATGATTCATATCATAGAGCTATCATGTCGCCATTGTCATATCGCACCAACCTCCAAGTCGTTGAGTATAAAAGGCAAGGTCCACTCAAACCGATAAAGAGCTCACGACATGATGTAACCGAGTTCATTGCATGATGTTAAACTATTGATAAAGCATGTCGCTATTCACATTATACTAAATCAAGTCGTGAGCGTCACCATGCCATAAACAGCTCCATGTCGTGAGTAACTTCATGTCGCAATATTCATGTCATCAAGTCAAGTCATTAACCCTTCATTCTAAAGGTATGTCGTGTGGCGCAAGAGGCATCCCATTTTCCAGCTTGCAACAGCTTACGTACAACTGTAAAGGTAGAATGGAAACAACAGTCAAGCCGTATATTGCAAGAATTAATTCATGTCGTTCAAGTACAACAGCATGTCATGCCGTGTGGATTGATACTCAAGTCAAGGCGATTCAACCATTCGTTTAACACCCCGGATTTTTGAATAATCGAATTAACTAAATTAAAGAATAATTAATCTCAGACATGAGAATTAAGGGAATGGGGTTGCACCATCGTGTTCGTCTCGGAATTCTGGTTGAGATAGAGTCCGAGTTTGTGGGAAACGGGTACCGGATGAAGGAGTTATGGATGAACGAGGATTGGTGGCAAAACAAGAAAAAAATTTGCACTGGCGCACTTGGGAAGTGCGCCAGTACAAATTTGCACTGGCGCACCTACCAAGTGCGCCCAGGCCGAGGCAGCAGGCCTGCACAGCTTTTTGGTTCAGTCTGACCCATGTTGCTGAGTCCTTTCTGACTCTTTGCTGAGTCATTAGGGCTGAGGTGTCACCCTATCCGACTGAATGGTTTTGATTAACCCTAAGATCATCCGACGGCTTAGATTAATTCAAAACTCTATAAAAAGACCCATAGACTCAAACCCTAAATCAGAATTAAAACTAAAACTATGGCCGTCATGTTGTCATCTTGAACCCTAGAGTAGCCGCCACCAATTAGAGAGGAAGAACAGCAAATCAAATCAGTTCTATTCAACCCTAACAACGAATCTTCTTCAAAGGAAAGCTAATTCAACTTCAGAAATCAGAATTCAGAACTCAAGACCTTCTTTGAGTGGTGAGTTCGATAATTTTAATAAAATAATTAACAATTTAATTAGATTAAGTTATGATGCGGATTGTATGGACGTGATGTGAATTATTGATCGCATGTTGTAATTACGTTGTAGAATTGTGTTGAAATCTCTATGACGTTATGTTGTGATGCTATCATTTATGATGTAATACTATCACCTATGTTGTAATTCTATGATTTGGCTTATGTATAATCAAATCAATTTTAGATCTAAAGTTAGGCTATGACATGTGTGAGTTATATGATAAATTCTACATGATAATTTACCTGTTAGATGCAAGTTTACACCATTGTTATGATGCATAAATCACATATGCAAGTTTATATAAATATATGAGTTTGGGATATGAATCATGTTATGCAAGTTTAGGGTTGTTGCCTATGCAATTTTACACCTTTAGATGTACATCTATGACATACATGATTTATGCAAGTTTGTGACCATTATCTCAACAAGTTCACACCTTTAGATTTAGATCCAAGACATATGTTGTTTAAGCAAGTTGTAACTTTGGCCTATGCAAGTTTTAGATGTAGAACATCATTCACACATGCAAGGTCACCCCTATGTTTGGATCTATGTTTTAATTATGTGTATATTGTGATGTTTTCTCCTTATTCCATGAGTTATACTATTCGAGTCTAACGTATATTTTACGTTAAACGAACAAACGTACAACGTGGGGTAAAGGGGATAATATTAAAAAATAATAATTTGGCATAAATGCCTTAAAAGGCATAAAATAAATTTGTGATGAAAATGGGTATGATTTTACATACCATAAATGGATGGACATAATTGAGTCAATTATGGACATCGTTAAAATTGGAATTGATTGATAATTTGAATAGGGAAAGTAATTCAAATTGGGGGATGATTAATTAGGAGTAATTAATCGTCTAAGACACGAGGTTAGGCTCTTTTGTGAAGACTGCCCAGACCCGCCCGACAAATCCAGCTGCCACAAATTCCAGTCTAATGTGAGAGGTCTTAGACATAAATTAAATACGTAACAATTGTAAAAACACGAGGTTAGGCTCTTTTGTGGTGTAAGACAGCCCGGACCCGCCCGGCAAATCCAGCTTCCACAAATGCCAGTCTAATGTGAGAGGTCTTTATGAGGTTACGGTCTTAATGAATTAAGAAACACTTAACAAAATAAACATGTAGTGGGACATGAAGGGGTAAAGTGGGTGCCTTGGGTGGCATGTGGAATCTAGTGGGTGCCTTGGGTGGCATTTGGAAATACGATTAGAAACACTTAACCAAAATTGAAACATGTAATTGAAACATGAATAAGAAGTGGGTTAAGTGGGATGTACTAGAGGGGACCAAGCTTAGGTGGATAACTTGTGTCAAGTAATGGGGGCCCTTTTCAACTAGTAACCCATACGTATCTTTGTGGGTTCGACCCAAGTCGAGGACGGGACACGCATACTGGGCTTGACTGTAAGAGGCCAAACCGGGTTAGCGGTGGCAACAAAAGTCCAATGGGTTCATATGCGTGTGTGGACCCGGGCTGGTAGGTAAGACGGTGTTGCATCGTGTAGGTATAAGCCATGCATTTTTGGGGGTATCGGGTTGCCACTTTGGGGAGAGATACACCCAACTGTGGGGCCAGCACGAGTATCTACGAGTTAGGGAGCCGATCTCTTGGGGGTTGTGGGTGCACCTAGTGGAGATAGGGGCAGGCGGCACCTATGAAGGCAGCTAGGGGTGCACGAAACTAACAATATCATTATTAAATCTGTAGGCGGGATCAACCTTAGGGTGACTAGTGGTGGTGCATTATAGCAATTATCTCATAGTGTTGGTGTAGTTCAGTAATTATCTTATAGTCGTTTAGCGGCGCTTTAACGATATCGTTGTTCATCTTGTTTCCTTGTTTACTCTGCCATATTCAATGGTTCATGATCATTTCCTTATTTTCCAACTTATGCCTTAGCCTAGTTACTTTGTTAATTATATTGTTAAAATTATCGCAGTCGCCAGACTTTAGGTCTGACCCTCTTTGTTTCCTCCTCTTTTCTTCCTTTCCCCCCCAGGTGCTCAGGTTGGAACTAGCACCAGTGGAGCTTGATTTTGGACTACTGTTTCTATGCTTGTAGAAGATTGCTCGGATCGTTGAAGTAAAGTTTAGCTCCTCTTTTACTTATGGCTATTTTGTATTGGGGATTATGCCTTTTAATTTATGTACTTTTGGTAGTCAAGATGGATATTATGTAATTTGACTCTGGTTTCTGATGATGTAAACAAACATATGTGTTTTCCGCTGCAATGAAATAAAGTTTTAAATCTTTGAGTACTGTTTATATCTGTCTTGTTGTTAAGTTTCTGTTCTATACTGGCTTAAAACGCTCCATAGAAGTTAATGCATTCCCTTTGTGAGTGACATTAATGGACGTGGGGTGTTACACGTGGTATCAGAGACGAAGGTTACCAGAACATATATGAATTTTGAAAAACTATTTTTCAAAACAATTTTTATAAAGAAGTACCTTCAAAAGTACGTTTTAAGGAAAGTATTTTCAAGGGAAAAGCTTATTTTAGAAAGCATAACCCCAATAGCCATATATCTTTCCCTCGGTTCTTTTATATTGAATCTTTCCTTTTTCCGTTTCAGCATGTCTGAAGCATCTGAGATACCAGATGTGACGACCCGCAACTTCCCCGTAAAGGAAAGTGTCGGATAGTTCGAGAACAAACCACAACAGAACGCATACAAAAGAACATTTCACTATATACTACAACAGTGCATCAGAATACAAGAATATACAGAGTATAAATGAATATTACACAGAAATATCAGAGATTTAAATTACATTTAAATACATAGCAGCGGAAAATAATACAATACACAACTAGAATGAGATATACGGATACAAAGCTTTCCGGATATCGTTCCAGCGGTACACCAGGATCCTGTGAATATAAATCTGCAAAACCAAAACTACTAGCTGCCCGTGTCAAAATAAGGGCACCCAGAGTTTAGGTTAAAACAATAAACTCCAGGTCAGTCATGTGACTGGTGTGAGAACTAAAACAGTTATTAATCTTTATTTTTAAAGGTAAATCAAGGGACCACGCCGTATAACATGGAACGGGTTTCCTCCCAAGAATACCAGTGCATAAAACAAACAGCGCAATGCTAAATAAAGAAAAATGAAGCTGTTATAAGACCCAGGTCCCATCACACAATGCAACGCAGCCGAGGATAGGGTTTTCCCTTATAACAGCCAAAGAATGCTTGATACGTTTAAAACAAATCATTTGATACTATATAAGTGCATAGTGTATAAAACAACTTCAAATCATAAGTATCAATCATAGGCGGCATGAATGCCCCATCCCACTATGTCACCATACTAGGTTCTACAATTAAAACCGCAAATGTCACGTATTTGGAAATTGGATTTCCGTCTATGAACCGAGGCAAAAGATAGTCCTCACCGACTTCGAGACTGTCTAGCCCGAGCCTCAGGGTCAGAGCGCATCGACCCTTGGATCCTCAGGGCCGGTCCACCGATGTGGATTAAACTTAAACCCTGAACATGCGTTTCCCCACCCTATGGGGTGTAAGTCTGGTCCGTCTGCCGACCAGAATGCATCGGCCGAAACCGATATAACCGAGGCGCCTCGCAACAGCAACAACCACATAAGTCAAACTCGTCAGGGCGTGTAAAACCACTGACGCCACTTCTAGCTAGAAAGAAACGCATGCCCTCCCTGACGTCCTCTCCCGTTTTTGGTTCACAACCGGGGTGCGAGTCTCGCGAATTCACGTTACACAAAGCTGTGCCACACAGGCTGTGCTTTGATCATCACCACAAGACTTTGCTTTTCAACAGAAGCCTCGATCAATTTCCACTTAGGCATGCCACACAGGCAATTCACTCCATGCGTTTGATATCCATCAATATATAACCCCTGAGCTCGTACGTCTCAGAGAAGGGCGTTAAGCAAGAGAATAAATTCTCTGCCGCCAAACAGATATATATTTAATAGAGATCAATCACACAGACTAAAATCCAATGTCAGACACACAGTCCATTTACAAGTCCGTTCTGGGTCTGAACGAAACCGGAGGCACCTAGTACCTCGCATATCCATCGATCTCCAAGTACGTCTGGACGATCACAAACTGTTTCCATCTTCTTGGGTGTACAGCCCAATCAAGATCATCAGTAATCACCCAAACGACGTGAAGACTTCTGGTCTTCGACCACCGTCTTCATCTTCGACCCCACGTCGAATCAGTTATTCAGAATGGGATGAACCCGGTCTTTCTGAATTACACGCGTATATATTATAAAAGTGTTACACAAACACAACATACGCCTCATTCCAATTCAGAATATTCTTTTATTCAAATATTCCTATACTTTGGGAAAAGTTCCCATTAATTTTATCCAAGATAAATTCTCTAAATTTATTCTTTAATCACCCTTGAATATCAATTCAAACTAGTCGGGATTATCGAACCACACCGAAGTAATCATTTATGTTATTTTCCCAATCCCAACCTATTCATCCCATGAAGTAAAACTGGTAGTACTTCATATCTAACACCACAGTGTTATCGGTAATTCAATTACCATTTCACGTTCAAATCTAATTAAAGATTTAACTATCGCTTGGAGTAAAACTGGTGATACTCCATTCTCGATCTTTCCAATCTATTTAAAGATTCATCAAAACTCCACTTAGTTTTAATCGTTAACTGAGTTAAAGAATCAGTGTCTTTCAAAACACGGTTCACGATAAACCCAAAATCACATTCATTAATTATCGGGTTAAAGAACGAGTGTTATTTAAAACACTGTTCACGATAAACCCAAAATCACATTCATTAATTATCGGGTTAAAGAACGAGTGTTATTTAAAACACTGTTCACGATAAACCCAAAAATCAATATCACTTCAATTCCAATTAAATATTATTTAATTGATACACTTCATTAAATCTAAATAAAAAGATTTAATCATTTCTCAACTGGGTTCAAGAACAGTGTTAGTGAAGACACCATTCACGACAAACCCAAATCACATTCGATATTCAATACAAGGCTCTGAATAGAAAATATATCGGCTTATATTCAATATCGAATTCTACGACTAACAAATGTCGTATTGGAAATAACGATATAAATATATATCTTTCAAATTTCCATAACAACATCTGTATAATCACGAATTCCAACATCGAAATATTCCGAAGACAATTTCGATTCAAATCCACTCCAATGCAATCATTGGAAATTTTGGTTATTTTTAAAACCCTTTTCAAATTCAATTTATTTATTTAAAAATAAATAGAATTATAATCCTAGTTCAAAACTAGTTCATTTCGATAAAAATCTATTTTTATCTTTTCAAATATGGAGTCTTTCATCCCAAATCTTCACAAATCATTTCTTATGATTTTACACAAATTATTACTATTTTTAATAATTTTCTCAAGGCCCGTACAGTCGATTTCCATCAATGGCCATCGAACTGCACTTACAGCGACCTTTTTCGAATTTGATTTGGACATAATTCCAAATCCAACCATTAGATTTCAAATTTCTAACATTCGCTAGAAAGCTCTTTTCGATACGAACCCAACGGTTCCGGTTTTAGGAGAATCCGACGGTCGGATCTCCCGTAACGTCCATTTGAAATCAATGGTCGAAATTCGCGAACTGCCGCGGCGCGGCGCGTTCTATTCAGGCCATTATATTATATATATAATATATATAATATATACTTCGTCGATTTCTATTTAAAACGAATTATATAAATAGTTTTAAAATTCGTTTCAAAATCTATTTCAACTTCCATCTCGATTCAAAGCAAAATTGAATTCTTCTCTATAAATTCGTTTTAAAATTCATTTCTATTCAATTCAAATTTCAATTCAATTTGAATTCATTTCAATTTGCTTTCAATTCATTTTGAATTCGTTTTCAATTCAATTCATTTCGAAATCGTTTTCAATTCAATTCATTTCGAAATCACTTTCAATTCAATTCACTTTGAATTCGTTTTCAATTCAATTCATTTCGAAATCACTTTCAATTCAATTCACTTTGAATTCGTTTTCAATTCAATTCATTTCGAAATCACTTTCAATTCAATTCACTTTGAATTCGTTTTCAATTCAATTCATTTCGAAATCACTTTCAATTCAATTCACTTTGAATTCGTTTTCAATTCAATTCATTTCGAAATCACTTTCAATTCAATTCACTTTGAATTCGTTTTCAATTCAATTCATTTCGAAATCACTTTCAATTCAATTCATTTCGAAATGAATAAAATCGATATATATATCGTTTACGTCAAAATGGCGTCAATCTAATCAACACGGCTTCATAATTTCTATTTTCAAATTTTCTTTATTTTTCAAATTGGAATGAGGCCCAATCAATTACCATATAAAATTAATTATATGGATTTCCATACAACACATGTATATAATAGCATTGAAAAATAATCAACCATCAACCAAAGTGCACTACACTGTATAAGCATCAAATATAGATATTCAACGCTTATAACAGCCTGTCAATCCATCGATCGACATATTTAATCAATCAGGATGAGTGAAATTCATATTTCATCCCAATACCCGTGTGGGGTTTCAAACAAACAAACACAGATTTTATTTGTGCAGTTGGGCGATGTGTAAAATTTATCGTCCCAATCAATGTCATTCAAATAAGTGTACATAAACAAACCGTCTGGTTTGTAAATGAATATTTATTTATTCACATTCACGTTAAAAATTATATTTTTAACGATAAAACATTTTATTTCAACCTATGAATTTCTATTCAATTCATTTACACAATAAAATGATATTTTTATTTTCTAACATATTTTAGAAAATTTCGGCGGCATAACGGCACGATACTAGAAACGGGACAAGGCCTCGCCTTATCCCCGGTCTAGTGAAGGCCCACGCCATTCACACATCAATCATATCAATTTCATTTCACCAAACAATTCAATTCAAACAAATAATTCAACTAATCTATGCAACCACACAAACAAGTCCATGGTCTGTGGACGATTGTGTCGGGTGCTACTAAGCACCGTCTGCATCCTAGTATATATATATAATTAGAAAAGAACTTGAAAGGTGAGAAATTCTCACATATAGCTATCCTAGCTCCACGGCTCTTCTTTGGTAGAAATCTTCGTCGTTTCGCCTTTTTGTCACCTTCGTTGCTGCTTTCACTACATACGTAAAAATCACATTTTTACTTCGCTATTCAATATATAAAAATCGAATTTTTTATGCCGAAGTTCAATATATAAAAATCATATTTTTATGCCGAAGTTCAATATATAAAAATCATATTTTTATGCCGAAGTTCAATATATAAAAATCATATTTTTATGCCGAAGTTCAATATACAAAAATCATATTTTTATGCCGAAGTTCAATATATAAAAATCATATTTTTATGCCGAAGTTCAATATATAAAAATCATATTTTTATGTTTTTTAAAAATATAAAGATCATATTTTTCTATCGCTATGTCAAATAGATAAAAATTATATTTTTATCACACTATTTTCCACATAAAGATTTCGCCTTTTTAAATTTAAAGATTTCGCCTTTTTGAATTTAAAGATTACGCCTTTTTGAATTTAAAGATTACGCCTTTTTGAATTTAAAGATTACGCCTTTTTGAATTTAAAGATTAAATCTTTTCTTTTACTCTTTAAAGTTTAACTCTTTTCTATTTTAAAATCTATATCTTTTCCTTTTAAAATCTAAAAATAAAAATCAGTTTTTAAAACAAAATAAAATTCAGATTTTAAGTTAAATAAAATTCAGATTTTAAGTTAAGTAAAATTCAGATTTTAAGTTAAGTAAAATTCAGATTTTAAGTTAAGTAAAATTCAGATTTTAAGTTAAGTAAAATTCAGATTTTAAGTTAAGTAAAATTCAGATTTTAAGTTAAGTAAAATTCAGATTTTAAGTTAAAATAAAATAAAATAAAAAAAGTTACTTACAGGGGGCTCGAACGTCGTACCAAGGCGGAGGGGCATCGCCTTCTCAGGCGGAGGTGGCTGGCGGAGCGCCTGATGGCGGCGGCGCTAGGGTTCGGGGGGGGGGGGGGGGGGGGGGGCGCTCGCTGTCCTCGCGTGGAGGAGGGAGGAGGAAAGAGTCGCGAGGGGGTCGCGGTTCCTTGGCGGCTGGAGCATCGAGGGTTTGGGGCCTGGTCGGGTGTCTCGATTTTGGGGAAGGGGGCGCGCGGCTTCTAGTCGAGAAGGAGGAGAGAGAAAAGATCGGAGCATGGAGGGGGGGGTGCACGCCAGAGGGCGGCGGCGCCAGGGCACAGGCGGCGGCTTCCTCTTGGAGCGACGGGATTCGGTTTTGTTTGTTTGTTTTTTTTTTTTTTTTGTTTCGATTTTCTGTTTTGAAGAGTAAGGGGGGGCCAGAACGTATAAGGGAGGGTTTTATTTTTTTTTTATTATTTATTTTAATTATTTATTTATTTAATTCTGCAAATAGTTGACTTTTACTTACGACCTCGAAACGAGGTCCACCGCCTGCCGTCCATAGCGTTTCACCCCCATTCTGAACACTATGGGATATGTATCGCAAGCTGATTCGATCGTCTCGATAAGTTTCCGTTGAATTTACATTTAAATCGCTATATTGAATTTTAAATGTACATTTCAAATTACCGGGGTCACATACTAACACTTAAAATTCCAGAAAAATATTTTCTAGCTTCGTATTGACAATACGGTCCTAACAAAACTAGTTTCGTTGAATTCTAAGACCGTTTGAAAAATGGCCAATTTCCAGTCGATTAAAATCAACTGAAACTGGTCAAACGCGTTTTCTTTTGCCACGCTCACATATTGATTCTAAAAATTATGAAATTTGGAATCTAGCAATAACTTCACATCCCGGACCCAACCAAACTGGTTTCGTCGAAATCCGAGGTCGTTTGCAAAATGTCCATTTTTAAGGGCCTGAATTCCATAGCGACTATTCAGAATTTTCAACTGGACATATCTTTTGATTCCCGATATGAAATCTTAATTTTTCGCATTCGTTGGAAAGATATTATCAATTAGATTCCATTATTTTTGGTTTCACTAAAATCCGGATTGTTTTGCACCCGGTACATTCAATTGAAGTTTGAAATCGAATTATCGAACTACCGCGCCATTTTCAATTCTATTTATAATTATATATAAATATTTATATTCTAACGACGACGCGTATAATATATACGTTCGAATTATATTCAAAATAAATTTTCTCGTCGATATTATTTAAAATAATTCATTTTAAATAATCAAAACTCGCTAAAATTGCCAATTTAAAAATTTTAAACTGGCCCAGATTTTCGGGTTGTTACAATCTCCCCCACTTAAAACTTTTCGTCCCCGAAAAGGAACAAAGTCGAAAGTGGTTTGATTATTCAACTCTACGTTCGATCTGGCTTCCATTCTCCAACTCTTTAGTTTCTGAGAATTTTCAAAATTTCAAAAATTTGGCTAACACCCTAAATTTTCGAAAAATTTCGCCATAACCTCCCCTGCAATGGGAGCATCGGGAAATTGCAAATAGCGTTCCCGGTCCTTCAGATCTCAAAAAGAAAAAGAAAAAGCCAAGCGGCTAGCCAATAGGCTCATAAAATCATCATCACCCAAACAAAACAGGAAATTATGTAGTAAACATGTACCTATTTGTCGGGCAAACAAATTTTATTTTCTGGCTCTAGCCTCCTTGCTATGACCTGTTCAATATATATATGTATATGCAAGCAAATGCGACCAAATTTCAATACAAGTCAATATTTGATTCAGTTAGGCATAATGGTTCAAAATTATCAAACAAACTAAACAAACAACACAAACATCAATCAATTAGTGAATTAGAGTTTCAAATTCATAATTTGATACATATACAAAAATCATGTTTTTAATGCCAATTCACAACAATGTATTCTAGCTATATATAAGTTTTGGTTCTCACACCAGTCTAATGGAAATATATAGAAAATCACACCTTCGAAACTCGAACATAAATGTTGATGATGCGATCGCTATCATCAATATCATCTCCGGGCGACTAGAGTGTGATGCTATATCTATCCAGTATATTAAAACTTCGACTATACGTTCATGACGCGTATACGCGAAATCTATATATACTCGATTGTCCAAATTCAAGATAAATAAATAATCAAATACGTATAAAGAGATTTAAATTTTCAAAACAAAATTGCTTTCATTTGAAAAATATACTCTTCACACTCGTTCTAGGATACTACTGATCCCATCTCTAACGAGTCATTCTAATTGGATATTGCTAATCCAATATCTGATGAATTCTTTCGTATGGTTCTAATGTGCCTTGTTCTCTAAGCTTTGTAAACCAAAGCTCTGATACCACGTGTGACGACCCGCAACTTCCCCGTAAAGGAAAGTGTCGGATAGTTCGAGAACAAACCACAACAGAACGCATACAAAAGAACATTTCACTATATACTACAACAGTGCATCAGAATACAAGAATATACAGAGTATAAATGAATATTACACAGAAATATCAGAGATTTAAATTACATTTAAATACATAGCAGCGGAAAATAATACAATACACAACTAGAATGAGATATACGGATACAAAGCTTTCCGGATATCGTTCCAGCGGTACACCAGGATCCTGTGAATATAAATCTGCAAAACCAAAACTACTAGCTGCCCGTGTCAAAATAAGGGCACCCAGAGTTTAGGTTAAAACAATAAACTCCAGGTCAGTCATGTGACTGGTGTGAGAACTAAAACAGTTATTAATCTTTATTTTTAAAGGTAAATCAAGGGACCACGCCGTATAACATGGAACGGGTTTCCTCCCAAGAATACCAGTGCATAAAACAAACAGCGCAATGCTAAATAAAGAAAAATGAAGCTGTTATAAGACCCAGGTCCCATCACACAATGCAACGCAGCCGAGGATAGGGTTTTCCCTTATAACAGCCAAAGAATGCTTGATACGTTTAAAACAAATCATTTGATACTATATAAGTGCATAGTGTATAAAACAACTTCAAATCATAAGTATCAATCATAGGCGGCATGAATGCCCCATCCCACTATGTCACCATACTAGGTTCTACAATTAAAACCGCAAATGTCACGTATTTGGAAATTGGATTTCCGTCTATGAACCGAGGCAAAAGATAGTCCTCACCGACTTCGAGACTGTCTAGCCCGAGCCTCAGGGTCAGAGCGCATCGACCCTTGGATCCTCAGGGCCGGTCCACCGATGTGGATTAAACTTAAACCCTGAACATGCGTTTCCCCACCCTATGGGGTGTAAGTCTGGTCCGTCTGCCGACCAGAATGCATCGGCCGAAACCGATATAACCGAGGCGCCTCGCAACAGCAACAACCACATAAGTCAAACTCGTCAGGGCGTGTAAAACCACTGACGCCACTTCTAGCTAGAAAGAAACGCATGCCCTCCCTGACGTCCTCTCCCGTTTTTGGTTCACAACCGGGGTGCGAGGCTCGCGAATTCACGTTACACAAAGCTGTGCCACACAGGCTGTGCTTTGATCATCACCACAAGACTTTGCTTTTCAACAGAAGCCTCGATCAATTTCCACTTAGGCATGCCACACAGGCAATTCACTCCATGCGTTTGATATCCATCAATATATAACCCCTGAGCTCGTACGTCTCAGAGAAGGGCGTTAAGCAAGAGAATAAATTCTCTGCCGCCAAACAGATATATATTTAATAGAGATCAATCACACAGACTAAAATCCAATGTCAGACACACAGTCCATTTACAAGTCCGTTCTGGGTCTGAACGAAACCGGAGGCACCTAGTACCTCGCATATCCATCGATCTCCAAGTACGTCTGGACGATCACAAACTGTTTCCATCTTCTTGGGTGTACAGCCCAATCAAGATCATCAGTAATCACCCAAACGACGTGAAGACTTCTGGTCTTCGACCACCGTCTTCATCTTCGACCCCACGTCGAATCAGTTATTCAGAATGGGATGAACCCGGTCTTTCTGAATTACTCGCGTATATATTATAAAAGTGTTACACAAACACAACATACGCCTCATTCCAATTCAGAATATTCTTTTATTCAGATATTCCTATACTTTGGGAAAAGTTCCCATTAATTTTATCCAAGATAAATTCTCTAAATTTATTCTTTAATCACCCTTGAATATCAATTCAAACTAGTCGGGATTATCGAACCACACCGAAGTAATCATTTATGTTATTTTCCCAATCCCAACCTATTCATCCCATGAAGTAAAACTGGTAGTACTTCATATCTAACACCACAGTGTTATCGGTAATTCAATTACCATTTCACGTTCAAATCTAATTAAAGATTTAACTATCGCTTGGAGTAAAACTGGTGATACTCCATTCTCGATCTTTCCAATCTATTTAAAGATTCATCAAAACTCCACTTAGTTTTAATCGTTAACTGAGTTAAAGAATCAGTGTCTTTCAAAACACGGTTCACGATAAACCCAAAATCACATTCATTAATTATCGGGTTAAAGAACGAGTGTTATTTAAAACACTGTTCACGATAAACCCAAAATCACATTCATTAATTATCGGGTTAAAGAACGAGTGTTATTTAAAACACTGTTCACGATAAACCCAAAAATCAATATCACTTCAATTCCAATTAAATATTATTTAATTGATACACTTCATTAAATCTAAATAAAAAGATTTAATCATTTCTCAACTGGGTTCAAGAACAGTGTTAGTGAAGACACCATTCACGACAAACCCAAATCACATTCGATATTCAATACAAGGCTCTGAATAGAAAATATATCGGCTTATATTCAATATCGAATTCTACGACTAACAAATGTCGTATTGGAAATAACGATATAAATATATATCTTTCAAATTTCCATAACAACATCTGTATAATCACGAATTCCAACATCGAAATATTCCGAAGACAATTTCGATTCAAATCCACTCCAATGCAATCATTGGAAATTTTGGTTATTTTTAAAACCCTTTTCAAATTCAATTTATTTATTTAAAAATAAATAGAATTATAATCCTAGTTCAAAACTAGTTCATTTCGATAAAAATCTATTTTTATCTTTTCAAATATGGAGTCTTTCATCCCAAATCTTCACAAATCATTTCTTATGATTTTACACAAATTATTACTATTTTTAATAATTTTCTCAAGGCCCGTACAGTCGATTTCCATCAATGGCCATCGAACTGCACTTACAGCGACCTTTTTCGAATTTGATTTGGACATAATTCCAAATCCAACCATTAGATTTCAAATTTCTAACATTCGCTAGAAAGCTCTTTTCGATACGAACCCAACGGTTCCGGTTTTAGGAGAATCCGACGGTCGGATCTCCCGTAACGTCCATTTGAAATCAATGGTCGAAATTCGCGAACTGCCGCGGCGCGGCGCGTTCTATTCAGGCCATTATATTATATATATAATATATATAATATATACTTCGTCGATTTCTATTTAAAACGAATTATATAAATAGTTTTAAAATTCGTTTCAAAATCTATTTCAACTTCCATCTCGATTCAAAGCAAAATTGAATTCTTCTCTATAAATTCGTTTTAAAATTCATTTCTATTCAATTCAAATTTCAATTCAATTTGAATTCATTTCAATTTGCTTTCAATTCATTTTGAATTCGTTTTCAATTCAATTCATTTCGAAATCGTTTTCAATTCAATTCATTTCGAAATCACTTTCAATTCAATTCACTTTGAATTCGTTTTCAATTCAATTCATTTCGAAATCACTTTCAATTCAATTCACTTTGAATTCGTTTTCAATTCAATTCATTTCGAAATCACTTTCAATTCAATTCACTTTGAATTCGTTTTCAATTCAATTCATTTCGAAATCACTTTCAATTCAATTCACTTTGAATTCGTTTTCAATTCAATTCATTTCGAAATCACTTTCAATTCAATTCACTTTGAATTCGTTTTCAATTCAATTCATTTCGAAATCACTTTCAATTCAATTCATTTCGAAATGAATAAAATCGATATATATATCGTTTACGTCAAAATGGCGTCAATCTAATCAACACGGCTTCATAATTTCTATTTTCAAATTTTCTTTATTTTTCAAATTGGAATGAGGCCCAATCAATTACCATATAAAATTAATTATATGGATTTCCATACAACACATGTATATAATAGCATTGAAAAATAATCAACCATCAACCAAAGTGCACTACACTGTATAAGCATCAAATATAGATATTCAACGCTTATAACAGCCTGTCAATCCATCGATCGACATATTTAATCAATCAGGATGAGTGAAATTCATATTTCATCCCAACACCCGTGTGGGGTTTCAAACAAACAAACACAGATTTTATTTGTGTAGTTGGGCGATGTGTAAAATTTATCGTCCCAATCAATGTCATTCAAATAAGTGTACATAAACAAACCGTCTGGTTTGTAAATGAATATTTATTTATTCACATTCACGTTAAAAATTATATTTTTAACGATAAAACATTTTATTTCAACCTATGAATTTCTATTCAATTCATTTACACAATAAAATGATATTTTTATTTTCTAACATATTTTAGAAAATTTCGGCGGCATAACGGCACGATACTAGAAACGGGACAAGGCCTCGCCTTATCCCCGGTCTAGTGAAGGCCCACGCCATTCACACATCAATCATATCAATTTCATTTCACCAAACAATTCAATTCAAACAAATAATTCAACTAATCTATGCAACCACACAAACAAGTCCATGGTCTGTGGACGATTGTGTCGGGTGCTACTAAGCACCGTCTGCATCCTAGTATATATATATAATTAGAAAAGAACTTGAAAGGTGAGAAATTCTCACATATAGCTATCCTAGCTCCACGGCTCTTCTTTGGTAGAAATCTTCGTCGTTTCGCCTTTTTGTCACCTTCGTTGCTGCTTTCACTACATACGTAAAAATCACATTTTTACTTCGCTATTCAATATATAAAAATCGAATTTTTTATGCCGAAGTTCAATATATAAAAATCATATTTTTATGCCGAAGTTCAATATATAAAAATCATATTTTTATGCCGAAGTTCAATATATAAAAATCATATTTTTATGCCGAAGTTCAATATATAAAAATCATATTTTTATGCCGAAGTTCAATATATAAAAATCATATTTTTATGTTTTTTAAAAATATAAAGATCATATTTTTCTATCGCTATGTCAAATAGATAAAAATTATATTTTTATCACACTATTTTCCACATAAAGATTTCGCCTTTTTAAATTTAAAGATTTCGCCTTTTTGAATTTAAAGATTACGCCTTTTTGAATTTAAAGATTACGCCTTTTTGAATTTAAAGATTACGCCTTTTTGAATTTAAAGATTAAATCTTTTCTTTTACTCTTTAAAGTTTAACTCTTTTCTATTTTAAAATCTAAATCTTTTCCTTTTAAAATCTAAAAATAAAAATCAGTTTTTAAAACAAAATAAAATTCAGATTTTAAGTTAAATAAAATTCAGATTTTAAGTTAAGTAAAATTCAGATTTTAAGTTAAGTAAAATTCAGATTTTAAGTTAAGTAAAATTCAGATTTTAAGTTAAGTAAAATTCAGATTTTAAGTTAAGTAAAATTCAGATTTTAAGTTAAGTAAAATTCAGATTTTAAGTTAAAATAAAATAAAATAAAATAAAATAAAAAAAGTTACTTACAGGGGGCTCGAACGTCGTACCAAGGCGGAGGGGCATCGCCTTCTCAGGCGGAGGTGGCTGGCGGAGCGCCTGATGGCGGCGGCGCTAGGGTTCGGGGGGGGCGCTCGCTGTCCTCGCGTGGAGGAGGGAGGAGGAAAGAGTCGCGAGGGGGTCGCGGTTCCTTGGCGGCTGGAGCATCGAGGGTTTGGGGCCTGGTCGGGTGTCTCGATTTTGGGGAAGGGGGCGCGCGGCTTCTAGTCGAGAAGGAGGAGAGAGAAAAGATCGGAGCATGGAGGGGGGGGTGCACGCCAGAGGGCGGCGGCGCCAGGGCACAGGCGGCGGCTTCCTCTTGGAGCGACGGGATTCGGTTTTGTTTGTTTTTTTTTTTTTTTTTTTTGTTTCGATTTTCTGTTTTGAAGAGTAAGGGGGGGCCAGAACGTATAAGGGAGGGTTTTTTTTATTATTTATTTTAATTATTTATTTATTTAATTCTGCAAATAGTTGACTTTTACTTACGACCTCGAAACGAGGTCCACCGCCTGCCGTCCATAGCGTTTCACCCCCATTCTGAACACTATGGGATATGTATCGCAAGCTGATTCGATCGTCTCGATAAGTTTCCGTTGAATTTACATTTAAATCGCTATATTGAATTTTAAATGTACATTTCAAATTACCGGGGTCACATACTAACACTTAAAATTCCAGAAAAATATTTTCTAGCTTCGTATTGACAATACGGTCCTAACAAAACTAGTTTCGTTGAATTCTGAGACCGTTTGAAAAATGGCCAATTTCCAGTCGATTAAAATCAACTGAAACTGGTCAAACGCGTTTTCTTTTGCCACGCTCACATATTGATTCTAAAAATTATGAAATTTGGAATCTAGCAATAACTTCACATCCCGGACCCAACCAAACTGGTTTCGTCGAAATCCGAGGTCGTTTGCAAAATGTCCATTTTTAAGGGCCTGAATTCCATAGCGACTATTCAGAATTTTCAACTGGACATATCTTTTGATTCCCGATATGAAATCTTGATTTTTCGCATTCGTTGGAAAGATATTATCAATTAGATTCCATTATTTTTGGTTTCACTAAAATCCGGATTGTTTTGCACCCAGTACATTCAATTGAAGTTTGAAATCGAATTATCGAACTACCGCGCCATTTTCAATTCTATTTATAATTATATATAAATATTTATATTCTAACGACGACGCGTATAATATATACGTTCGAATTATATTCAAAATAAATTTTCTCGTCGATATTATTTAAAATAATTCATTTTAAATAATCAAAACTCGCTAAAATTGCCAATTTAAAAATTTTAAACTGGCCCAGATTTTCGGGTTGTTACACCAGAGGGTGTTCATGTACCCGGTTGGTTTCGTCAATATCTCGAGGCTAGGGCCGCCACTACAGGTCCAGCAAATTCTCCTCCTCCTCCTCCTCCCCCCTCCTCCTCGCGTCGATACTTTTTCTAAGATATGTAAGGACTTTCGGGCAATGGGTGGAAAACCTTTTCATGGGACGGAGACATTTGTTGAAGCTCGTAACTGGCTAAAGGAGGTGGAAGAATTGTTTAGAATCTTTGAAGTGGATGATGAAAGAAAAGTCTAGCTAGCTGCCTGGCTAATGAAGGATGAGGCCTCGTTTTTGTGGGAGGTCACTAATGGGGGACGTCCAGTCGATACATGGCCAGATTTTAGGCAGAGGTTTGAGGCGAAGTTTCTCTCGCGGGCTGAAGAGAATCTATACATGGAAAGGTTTTTGGCGCTGAAGCAAGGGAATCTATCGGTGAAAGAATACGTCAACAAATTCAACCAGTTGGCGAGATTTGGCTTGGACTTGGTGAATACTCTAGAAAAGAAGGCCCTAAGATTTATTAAGGGTTTGAACGAGCCGCTTCATGGGTTAGCTATGACCCACATCCCCATGGGGGCTACCTTTGAATGACTAGTTGACATGGCGCTTATGCATGAAGAGGAGAAGAGAGCCAACGCTAATAAGGCCCAATAAGAAAGGGGATCAAAAGAAGCTGCAACAGCAACAACCGAACAAGAAAGGTGGACAAGGCAACAATGCTAAGGGAAAGAAAAGATGCTTTAACTGTGGGACACCAGGCCATCTAAGCAAAGATTGTAGGAAGAAAAAGAAGACTGGTTGTTTCCACTGTGGCGAGGCGGGACATCTTATTAAGGACTGCCCAAAGAAAGGGCAGAGGGCAGGGTCTACCTCGGGAGGATAGGTGCAGGCTCTTATGGCACCAGGGCAGGCAAGGGGACAAGTTCAGGCTCTCGTGGTCCCACCGCTGTAAGAACGAGGTAGAGCAATTTCCGTTGAAAGTTTAGTTATTCTGTTTGATCATCCTGTCCGTACTTTATTCGATTCTGTCGCATCACATTCGTTTATTTCTACATCATTAGTTGAAACACTGCACCTTGATACTAGTCTAGTTACCGATCCCTTAGTAGTCTCAAATCCTATCGGTGGTTCGGCTCATCTTTCTATGATTTGTCAGGATTCGAGAGTGTTTATCTTGGGCGTTGAGTTTGAGTGCAACTCTTTTGTTCTTGGCTTCATGGGCTACGGTTTAATTCTAGTTATGGATTGGCTAACTAGATATGGGGCCATCCTAGATTGTGAAAGAAGGGTAGTTAGATTGTTGACTTGTTTTGGAAAGACCCTTGATATTTCTTGTGACCATAGAGGTCCAGTAATGCTTAGCTACCTAGAATCCCTTGACGCATCCGATGATGATTTACATTTTGTTCCCATAGTCCGTGAATATGCTGATGTCTTCGATGAGGTGAGAGGTTTACCCCCAAAATGTGAGATAGACTTTCGGATATATCTAGTAGATAATGCAAAGCCAGTTGCATTACCAGTACGCCACATGGCTCCAACAGAGAGAAGAGAACTCAGTAAGCAAGTGAAGGAATTGCTTGAGAAGGGGTTCATCAGACGTAGTATATCGGAGTGGGGTGCTCCAGTAGTATTTGCCATGAAGGCGGATGGGTCCCTTAGACTTTGTGTGGACTATAGAGAACTTAATAAGGTTACTAAGAAGAATAGACACCCACTGCTGAGGATTGACGATCTCTTCGATCAGTTAGTTGGCGCCTTAGTGTTTTCGCAGTTGGACTTAGCCACGGGTTTCCATCAGTTGAGAGTGGCTGAGGATAGCATAGACAAGACTGCCTTTAGGACTCCAGACGGTTTTTTGAGTGGCTTGTGATGCCCTTCGGTTTGACAAACGCCCACGCATACTTTGTTGACTTGATGAGTAGGGTGTTTAGGGAGTACCTTAATAGATTCGTGGTAGTCCTTGTGGACGACATCATGATCTTTTCTAAAAGCGAGGAAGAGCATGCCCTACATCTTAGGGAAGTGTTGGAGACTCTTCGAGCGCATAGCCTTAAAGCTAAATTTTCTAAATGTCACTTTTGGAGGAAGGAATTGCGATTCTTAGGGCGCGTGATTTCCAAAAAAGGGATAGCTGTAGATCCCGCGAAGATAGTGGCCATCCAAGATTGGAAGGTTCCTAAAAATGCTACCGAGGTGAGGAGTTTCTTAGGGTTGGCTGGCTACTATAGGAAGTTCATCAAAGACTTCGCAAAAATATCAGCCCTATTAACGCGCTTGATGAAGAAGAACATAGTTTTCATGTGGGACGTAGATTGTGATGATGCGTTCCAACGTTTAAAGAGAGCTTTGACCACAACCCCAGTCTTAGCGTTGCCAGATGGGAGTAAGCCATTTACTGTTTATACTGATGCTTGTGGGACAGGACTAGGCGCAGTCTTAATGCAAGAGGGAAGGGTAATAGCCTATGGTTGAAGGCAATTGAGAGTACATGAGAGAAATTATCCTACACATGACCTAGAGTTGGCCGCTATTGTCTTCACGCTTAAGTCTTGGCGTCATTATCTTCTTGGCGAAAAATTCGCATTATTCACTGACCACAAATCGATAAAATACTTATTCTCTCAGAAGGACTTGAACTTAAGGCAGCAAAGGTGGATGGAATTCTTAGCATCCTACGACTTCGAGATAGAATATACCCCTGGCAAGGGTAACATGGTGGCAGACGCCTTAAGTAGGAAATGGTTGTCCTTGAGTCCGTTGTTTGTTGAGCGGCGAAGCTTAGAGTTCATCTCTATGTTTGACTTTAAACCTTCCGTTGATTTTGTACTCGGTTTGCTAGCGTCCTTGGAGGTCATACCTACGCTTTTGGGACGGATTGGCGAGGCACAGCGAGACGACCCACAGTTGGTTGAGTTAGTAGAAAAGCTCAAAAGAGGGGAGTCATCGAGCCATCTCCGTAGGTATACCCTAGGTGATAAGGGTTGGTTACGTAGGGACGGTAGACTTTGTGTACCACAGGACGAGAACTTGAGGAAGACCATTCTTGATGATGCAGATCGTTCGAAGATGACCATCCATCCCGGCGGGGACAAGATGTATATGGACATGAGACGAGCTTACTTTTGGGCCGGTATGAAGAAGGATGTGGCAGAGTTTGTTGCTAGATGCTTGTTGTGCCAACAAATAAAAGCAGAGCAAAAGAAGCCCGGTGGATTGCTTCACCCATTGGAGGTCCCACAATGGAAGTGGGAAAGTGTTTCGATGGACTTTGTTGACGGATTACCAAGATCGAGGAAGGGTAATACGGGGACTTGGGTCATGGTAGACAGACTTACTAAGAGCGCCCATTTCATTCCCGTAAAGAGTAAGAGGACTGCTCCATGGTTAGCCTCCGTATACATTCGAGAAATAGTTCGTTTGAACGGTGTTCCTTCTAGCATAGTGAGCGACCGCGATCCTATCTTCACTAGCAAGTTTTGGAAGAGCTTGCAAGAGGCGGTAGGGACTCAGTTATGTTTGAGCACCGCATATCATCCTCAGACGGACGGCCAAACCGAGAGGGTGAATCATATTCTAGAGGACTTATTGAGGTTGTGTGTCTTAGATTTCGGAGGTACATGGGAGGGACATCTTCCATTGGTGGAGTTCGCATATAATAACAGCTTTCAGTCTAGCATTGGCATGGCATCATTCGAGGCTCTTTATGGACGGCCGTGTCGTTCGCCTACATGTTGGTGGGAGTCTACAGACAAGGTCTTTCTTGGACCCGATATGACTAGAGAGACTTCAGAAAAGATCGATTTGATTCGAAAGAATATGAAGACGGCGCAAGATAGTCAAAAATCTTATGCTGACAAGAGGAGGACAGATCTTGAGTTTGATATTGGGGACATGGTCTTTGTCAAGGTGTCTCCATTACGGCACGTCGTTCGCTTTGGGTCCGTTGGGAAGTTAGCACCAAGGTTCGTAGGGCATTTCCTATTAAGGAGAGGATTCGGCAGATGGCGTATAGAGTGGAGTTGCCTAAGAGACTTAGTTGTGTACACGATGTATTCCATGTATCACATTTGAGGAAGTGCTTACACGAGACCGCGGAAGTGGTAGAGCCAACCTTGCTTAGAGAGGTGGAGATAGAGCGTGATGCGACGATTCGACGAGCTCCTACGTGTATTGTTGGGTCGGAGATTAAGAAGTTGAGGAATCGAGAGTCAAACTAGTCAAAGTGCAATGGGGAGATGATGAGAGCAATGCTACTTGGGAGATGGAAGCGAAGATGCGTTCATTGTACCCTTTTCTTTTTGAGGGTATGTCTTTTAATTTCTCCTTTATCGCTTACCTTGTACTTATCTTATCTTTAGTATGTCCTCTCGCTAGTACCTTTGACCTTTAGGTAGGATAGTCCTATGGTTGAAACATGTGTTTGAGACATGTTATGTATGATGGATGCATGTGGATGCAAGTGTTTGCTAGTGGTTGCTCGTGGACACATATACACACACTTTAGGCACTAGATTGGCTCAGTCACGTCATATTGCATATTGCATATAAATGTGTGTACATATTTAAGCTAATGGATGTATAATGGTTATGCTATCATATGGATGCGGCATTTTGGTGAATGGTTGTGCACGCATGTAGAGATAATATGAATCGATAGGATTCTTTCACATACATAATGGATGCATGGCACTATCATGGTTTGCAATAAGGAGGTCAACTGAATCAGTGGACCGCCTGATTTTGCATTAGATAAGGAACACATACACACACTTCTTGCATATGTTCATACAACATTAGAAATTTTATAAGGACAATGGATGCCCGTGTTTGATGGTTGAGTAAATGGCTGTCTAGATGGTAGGATATGCATTCTCCTTAACTTGGAGATTTCGGGGGCGAAATCCTTTAAGGAGGGGAGAATGTAACACACCGGATTTTTGAATAATCAAGTTAACTAAATTAAAGAATAATTCATCTTAGACGTGAGAATTAAGGTAATGGGGTTGTGCCATCGTGTTCGTCTTGGAATTCTGGTTGAGATAGAGTCTAAGTTTGCGGGAAACGGGTACCGGATGAAGTAGTTATGGATGAACGAAGATTGGTGGCAAAACAAGGAAAAAGAATATTGCACTGGCGCTCTTGGGAAGTGTACCAGTACAAATTTGCACTGGCGCACTTGCCAAGTGCGCCCAGGCCGAGGCAGCAGGCCTGCACAACTTTCTGGTTCAGTCTGACCCATGTTGCTGAGTCCTTTCTGACTCCTTGCTGAGTCATTAGGGCTGAGGTGTCACCCTATCCCAACTGAATGGTTTTGATTAACCCTAAGATCATCTGACGGCTTAAATTAATTCAAAACTCTATAAAAAGACCCATAGACTCGAACCCTAAATCAGAACTAAAACTAAAACTATGGCCGTCATGCTGTCATATTGAACCCTAGAGTAGCCGCCACCAATTAGAGAGGAAGAACAGCAAATCAAATCAATTCTATTCAACCCTAACAACGAGTCTTCTTCAAAGGAAAGCTAATTCAACTTCAGAAATCAGAATTAAGAACTCAAGACCTTCTTTGAGTGGTGAGTTCGATAATTTTAATAAAATAATTAGCAATTTAATTGGATTAAGTTATGATGCGGATTGTATGGATGTGATGTGAATTATTGATCGCATGTTGTAATTATGTTGTAGAATTGTGTTGAAATCTCTATGACGTTATGTTGTGATGCTATCATTTATGATGTAATACTATCACCTATGTTGTAATTCTATGATTTGGCTTATGTATAATCAAATCACTTTTAGATCTAAAGTTAGGCTATGACATGTGTGAGTTATATGATAAATTCTACATGATAATTTACATGTTAGATGCATGTTTACACCATTGTTATGTTTCATAAATCACATATGCAAGTTTATATAAATATATGAGTTTGGGATATGAATCATGTTATGCAAGTTTAAGGCTGTTGCCTATGCAAGTTTACACCTTTAGATGTAGATCTATGACATACATGATTTAAGCAAGTTTGTGACCATTATCTCAACAAGTCCACACCTTTAGATTTGGATCCATGACATTTGTTGTTTAAGCAAGTTGTAACTTTGGCCTATGCAAGTTTTAGATATAGAACATCATTCACACATGCAAGTTCACCCCTATGTTTAGATCTATGTTTTAATTATGTGTATATTGTGATGTTTTCTCCTTATTCCATGAGTTAGACTATTCGAGTCTAACGTATATTTTACGTTAAACGAACAAACGTACAACGTGGGGTAAAAGGGATAATATTAAAAAGATCTAATTTAGCATAAATGCCTTAAAAGGCATATGATGAAAATGGGTATGATTTTACATACCATAAATGGATGGACATAATTGAGTCAATTATGGACATCGTTAAATTTGGAATTGATTGATAATTTGAATAAGGAAAGTAATTCAAATTGGGGGATGACTATTTAGGAGTAATTAATCGTCTAAGACACGAGGTTAGGCTCTTTTGTGGTGTAAGACTGCCCGGACCCGCCCGACAAATCCAGCTGCCACAAATGCCAGTCAAATGTGAGAGGTCTTAGACACAAATTAAATACGTAACAATTGTAAAGACACGAGGTTAGGCTCTTTTGTGGTGTAGGACTGCCCGGACCTGCACGGCAAATCTAGCTGCCACAAATGCCAGTCTAATGTGAGAGGTCTTTATGAGGTTACGGTCTTAATGAATTAAGAAACACTTAACCAGATAAACATGTAGTGGGACATGAGAGGGTTAAGTGGGTGCCTTGGGTGGCATGTGGAATCTAGTGGGTGCCTTGGATGGCATTTGGAAATACGATTAGAAACACTTAACCAAAATTGAAACATGTAATTGAAACATGAATAAGAAGTGGGTTAAGTGGGATGTACTAGAGGGGACCAAGCTTAGGTGGATAGTTTGTGTCAAGTAATGGGGGCCCTTTTCAACCAGTAACCCATACGTATCTTTGTGGGCTCGACCCAAGTCGAGGACGGGACATGCATACTGGGCTTGACTGTAAGAGGCAAAACCGGGTTAATGGTGGCAACGCAAGTCCAACGGGTTCATATGCATGTAGACCTGGGCTGGTAGGTAAGACGTTGTTGCATCGTGTAGGTATAAGCTGTGCATTGTTGGGGGTATCGGGTTGCCACTTTGTTGAGTGATACACCCCACTATAGGGCCAACACGGGTATCTATGAGCTAGGGAGCCGATCGCTTGGGGGTAGTGGGTACACCTAGTGGAGATAGGGGCAGGCGGCACCTATGAAGGAAGCTATGGGTGCACGAAACTACCAATATCAATATTAAGTCTGTAGGCGGGATCAACCTTAGGGTGACTAGTGGTGGTGCAGTATAGCAATTATCTCATAGTGTTGGTGTAGTTCAGTAATTATCTTATAGTGGTTTAGTGGCGCTTTAACGATATCGTTGTGTGAAAACCCGTAACTTCCCCGTAAAGGAAAGTGTCGGATAGTTCGAGAACAAGCCACAACAGAATACATACAAAAGAACGTTTCACTGTATATTACAACAATGCATCAGATTACAAGAATATACAGAGTATAAACAAATAAATATTACACAGAAATATCAGAGATTTAAATACATAGCAGCGGAAAATAATACAATACACAACTAGAAGAGATATACGGATACAAAGCTTTCCGGATATCATTCTAGCTGTAAACCAGGATCTTGTGAATATAAATCTGCAAAACCAAAACTACTAGCTGCCCGTGTCGAAAATAGGGGCACCCAGAGTTTAGGTTAAAACAATAAACTCCAGGTCAGTCATGTGACTGGTGTGAGAACTAAAACAGTTATTAATCTTTATTTTAAATCATTAGGTAAATCAAGGGACCACGCCGTATAACACGGAACGGGTTTCCTCCCAAGAATACCAGTGTATAAAACAAATAGCGCAATGCTAAATAAAGAAAAATGAAGCTGTTATAAGACCTAGGTCCCATCACACAATGCAACGCAGCCGAGGATAGGGTTTTCCCTTAAAACAGCCAAAGAATGCTTGATACGGTTAAAAACAAATCGTTTGATACTATTATAAGTGCATAGTGTATAAAACAACTTCAAATCATAAGTATCAATCATAGGCGACATGAGCGTCCCATGCCACTATGTCGCCATATATAGGTTTACAAATAAAACCGCAATGTCGTATTGGAAGTTGGGTTATCATTTATGGTATGAACCGAGGCTAGGGGCAAGATCCTCACCGATTCGAGACGCTCTAGTCCGCCCCTCAGGAACAGCCGCAACTACCCCTTGGATCGTCAGGGCCGGTCCACCGATGTGGATTATTATGCCTGAACACTACGTTTCCCCGCCCTTTGGGGCGTAAGCCTGGCCCGTCATCCGACCAGAAGCATCGGCCGAAACCGATATCACGAGGCGCCTCGCTTTTCAGCAAGTAATAATATGCAACATCCACATGAGTCAAACTCGTCAGCCAGTTCAAGCACTGACGCCACTCCTAACTAGAAAGAAACGCATGCCCTCCCTGAGGTCCGTCTCCCGTTTTTGGTTCATACCGGGTGTGAAACTCGCGAAGTAAACGTTACACAAAGCTACGCTTCAAAGGCCGTGCTTTGATCATCAACCACAAGACTTTGCTTTTCAACAGAAGCCTTGATCATTCGCCACTTAGGCATGCCACACAGGCAATTCACTCCATGCGATTGATATCCATCAATATATAACCCCTGAGCTCGTACGTCTCAGAGAAGGGCGTTAAGCAAGAGAATAAATTCTCCGCCGCCAAACAGATATATATTTAATAGAGATCAATCACACGGACTAAAATCCAATGTCAGACACACAGTCCATTTACAAGTCCATTCTGGGTCTGAACGAAACCGGGGGCACCTAGTACCCCGCATATCCATCAATCTCCAAGTACGTCTGGACGATCACTAACTGTTTCCATCTTCTTGGGTGTACAGCCCAATCAAGATCATCAGTAATTACCCAAACGACGTGAAGACTCCTGGTCTTCGACCACCGTCTTCATCTTCGACTTATCGTCGTATCAGTTATTCAGAATGGGATAAACCCGGTCTTTCCGAATAACTCGCGTATATTTTAAATAAGTGTCACACAAACACAACATACGCCTCATTCCAATTCATCAGTCACTAACCGTAAATTAATCAAGAGAATAATTCCCCAAATATTAACCCCGAAGGCCGAAACCAACATCAGAACAATATCCAGAAAACCATTCTGCTTAGCTAACCGACAGTTAGTTTCTGATTTCACATTCATAGGGAAAGGTTCCCATTAATTTTATCCATGATAATTTCTTGAATTTATTCTCTAATCTTCCTTTGAATTTCGATTCAACTAGTCGGGATTAACGAACTTTACCGAAGTAATCATTTGTTTTAATTTCCCGATCCCAACCTATTCATCCCATGAAGTAAAACTGGTAGTACTTCATATCTAACACCACAGTGTTATCGGTAATTCAATTACCATTTCACGTTCAAATCTAATTAAAGATTTAACTATCACCTGGAGTAAAACTGGTGATACTCCATTCTCGATCTTTTCAATCTATTTAAAGATTCATTAAAACTCCACTTAGTTCTAATCGTTAACTGGGTTAAAGAATCAGTGTCATTTAAAACACGGTTCACGGTAAACCCAAAATATCATTCCATTAATTATCGGGTTAAAGAACTAGGTGTTATTTAAAACACTGTTCACGATAAACCCAAAAATCAATATCAATTCAATTAAATATTATTTAATTCGTACACTTCATTAAATCTAGATAAAAAGATTTAATCTTTTCTCAACTGGGTTCAAGAACAGTGTTAGTGAAGACGCCATTCACGACGAACCCAAATCGCATTTGATATTCAATACAAGGCTCTGAATAGAAGATATATCGGCTTATATTCAATATCAAATTCTACGATTAACAAATGTCGTATTGGAAATAACGATATACATATATATCTTTCAAATTTCCATAACAACATCTGTATAATCACGAATTCCAACATCGAAATATTCCGAAGACAATTTCGATTCAAATCCCCTCCAATGCAATCATTAGAAATTTTGGTTATTTTTAAAACCCTTTTTCAAATTCAATTTATTTATTAAAAATAAATAGAATTATAATTCTAGTTCAAAACTAGTTCATTTTGATAAAAATCTATTTTTATCTTTTCAAATATGGAGTTTTTCATTCCAAATTTTCCCAAATCATTTCTTATGATTTTACACAAATTATCACTATTTTTAATAATTTTGTTAAGGCCCGTACAATCGATTTCCAACAATGGCCATCGAACTGCACTTACAGCGACCTTTTTCAAATTTGATTTGGACATGATTCCAAATCCAACCGTTAGATTTCAAATATCTAATATTCATTAGAAATCTCTTTTCGATACGAACCCAACGGTTCCGGTTTTAGGAGAATCCGACGGTCGGATCTCCCGTAATATCCGTTCGTAGTAAATGGTCGAAATTCACGAACTGCCGCGGCGCGGCGCGTTCTATTCAGGCCATTATATTATATATATAATATATATAATATATATATCGTCGATTTCTATTCGAAATGAATTATATAAATAGTTTTTAAATTCGTTTCAAAATCCATTTCAACTTCCATATCAATTCAAAGCAAAATTGAATTCTTCTTTATAAATTCGTTTTAAAATTCATTTCAACTTCCATTTCAATTCAAAGCAAAATTGAATTCTTCTTTATAAATTCGTTTTAAAATTCATTTCTATTCAATTCAAATCTCAATTCAATTTGAATTCATTTCAATTTGAATTCATTTCAATTTGTCTCCAATTCAATTCGAATTCGTATTCAATTCAAATTCGTTTTCTATTCAATTAAATTCGAATTCGTTTCGTTTGCTATTCAATTGAAATCAAATTCGTTTTCATTCAATTCGAATTCATTATATATTCAATTCATTTCGAAATCGTTATATATCCTATTCATTTCGAAATCATTATATATTCAATTCATTTCGAAATTGTTATATATTCAATTCATTTCGAAATCGTTATATATTCAATTCATTTCGAAATCGTTATATATTCAATTCATTTCGAAATCGTTATATATTCAATTCATTTCGAAATCGTTATATATTCAATTCATCTCGAAATCGTTATATATTCAATTCATTTCGAATCATTTCAAAATATGCGTTTTCGAAATCACTTTTCAATATGCATTTCAAAATGAATAAAATCGATATAAATATCGTTCACGTCAAAATGGCGTCAATCTAACCAACACGGCTTCATATATTTCTATTTTCAAATATTCTATTTCAAATACTTCTTTTTCAAAATAGTTGTTATTATCAAAATATTTCGTTCAACACATGACCAATCTCAATGGATGAGTACTGTCAACACATGAACCTTTATTTTATATTGATAAAGATGTAAATTTTATTACTAAAATATTTCGTTCAACACATGACCAATCTCAATGGATGAGTACTGTCAACACATGAACCATTATTTTATATTGATAAAGATGTAAATTTTATTACTAAAATATTTCGTTCAACACATGACCAATCTCAATGGATGAGTACTGTCAACACATGAACCTTTATTTTATATTATTCTTTATTTTTCAAATTGGAATGAGGCCCAATCAATTACCATATAAAGTTGATTATATGGATTCCATACAACACATGTATATAATAGCATCGAAAAATAATCAACCATCAACCAAAGTGCACTACACTGTATAAGCATCAAATATAGATATCTAACGCTTATAACAGCCTGTCAATCGATCGATCGACATATTTAATCAATCAGGATGAGTGAACTTCAAATTTCATCCCAACACCTGTGTGGGGTTTCAAACAATCAAACACATATTTTATTTGTGCAGTTGGGCGATGTGTAAAATTTATCGACCCAATCAATGTCCTTCAAATAGGTGTACATAAACAAATCGTCTGGTTTGTAAATGAATATTTATTTATTCACATTCACGTTAAAAATTATATTTTTAACGATAAAACATTTTATTCCAACATATGAATTTCTATTCAGTTCATTCTTTAAATAAAATGATATTTTTATTTTTCTAACTTATTTTAGAAAATTTCGGCGGCATAACGGCACGATACTATAAACGGGATGAGGCCTAGCCTTATCCCCGGTCTAGTGAAGGCCCACGCCATTCACACATCAATCAAGTCAATTTATTTCACCAAACAATTCAATTTCAAATCAAATCATCTAACTAATCTATGCAACCAAACAAACAAGTCCATGGTCTGTGGACGATTGTGTCGGGTGCTACTAAGCACCGTCTGCATCCTAGTATATATATATAACTAGAAAAATAAATTGAAGAGTGAGAAATTCTCACAGAAAGCTATCCAAGCTCCACGGCACTTCATATGCAGGAAATCTTCACTGTTCTCGCCTCTTATCACTTTCCTCGCCCGCATCCACTACATATATAAAAATCACATTTTTACTTCGATGTTCAATATATAAAAATCACATTTTTACTTCAATGTTCAATATATAAAAATCGCATTTTTACTTCGATGTTCAATATATAAAAATCGCATTTTTACTTCGATGTTCAATATATAAAAATCGCATTTTTACTTTGCTATTCAATATATAAAAATCGAATTTTTACTTTGCTATTCTATATATAGAAATCGAATTTTTACTTTGCTATTCAATATATAAAAATCGAATTTTTACTTTGCTATTCAATATATAAAAATCGAATTTTTATAACGATGTTATATAGATAAAAATTCTATTTTTATCCCGCTATTTTTCATATAAAGATTTCACCTTTTCAAAAATATAGATGTCGCCCTTTCAAAAAATATCATTATAAAAATCACATTTTTATCTTTCTACACATATAAAGATGATATTTCTAATCTTCCTATCATGTAAAAATTATATTTTTTTTTCCTCTACCTAAACAAAAATCATATTTCTACCACTTCTATATAGTAAAGATTATATTTTTAATACTTTAAAAATATAAAAATCGTATTTTTAATACTTTAAAAATATGAAAATCATATTTTTATTACCGAATAAAATCTTTTCCATTTAAATCTATCTATAATTTACAGCGAGGGTCTTTTTATTTTGAAAGAAACTGATCTTTATACAGTGATTAATTTCATAAAGATCTCTTTTTAATTTACTGCTATAATATTTAAACTGAAAAGAGAATGCAAGGATAATCTCACTGTTAATCTTCCCCCCCTCTTCTTTCCTGTACACGAGCCACCCACAAGAGCCCGTCATTGCTTCCTAGGGTTCCGCCTTGTTGTGCGTGCCATGGTGGAGGAGAAGGGCGGCTTCAGGCAACGCGTCGGTTTTTGGCAGTTCGATTGGAAGTGGGGGTTGACGCGACTGATAAATGGAGGAGGAGAAGACGGGGGAGCGGGGTTGCGAGGCCGGCCTGAGCTGAGGGAGGGTAGCGACGGAGGTGAAGGCGTCGATCGGTGGTGGGCGGCTTCGAGATCGACGGGGCGAATCGATTTTCTCTTCTTCTTTTTTTCTCTGTGGAAATGATGAATCGGGGGGGGGGGGGGTGAGACGACCCGAAATCCCGTTCTGACGGAAACAATGGTTAACTTTGGAATATAACACAGAAACAGATAATAACAGAACAAAATTAAATAAATACACCAGATAATGAACAACAAAATATACTGGATAAAAGTAATCATCAGAGTTACACAGTATACAGGATCTTACTTTGTACAAATACAGTTCAGCTATACATAAATGTCTACAGCGGAAATAAACAAAATATGTACAATAGGAGCTTAACAGCATAAAAAGAAATAAATGATAGAATCCATCTTCAGCTCCAGCTATCCAGAAAAAGAACCAGCTAAACCTGAATACAAGGCTGCCTGTGAAGAAAAAGGGGCACCCGAGTTTGAAAGTGAAACAAACTACGAGTCAGTCATGGGACTGGTATGAGAAATCAACTCAACACATATATACTTGGCTAATCACAGGACCACGCCACTTTCGTGGAACGGGTTTACTCCATTGGATTGCCAGTGCTTTAAAACAAATCTTTCTTTTAAACATCGCTATGCTTTTTATAAAAATGAAACCGTTATAAGACTCAGTTCCCATCACACAATGCAACGCAAACCAGAGGATAGAGTTTTACCTTATAACGGTCAAAATATGCTTGATACGAACAAAACAAAAGCATTTGATATTATGACTAGTGTTTATATGTTTCAAAACAATTTCAATCATAACTATCAATCATAGACGGCATGGGTACCATATATCATGTCGCCATATATATATACAATCAAAACCGCACGATGTCGTATTTGGAAATTGGATTTCCGTCATGAACCAAGGAAAAAGGTAGTCCTTACCGAATTCGTGACTCTCTAGCCCGAGCCACAGGATCAGAACGCATCAACCCTTTAGATCGTCAGGGCCGGTCCACCGATGTGGATTATTATGCCTGAACAATACGTTTCCCCGCCCTTTGGGGCGTAAACGAGCCAACGAATGACTCCATCGGACCCGGATCGTCCGATCAAACCGAGGCGCCTCGCAACAGCAACAACCACATAGGTGAAAAGTATATAAATGTCAGGGCTGGTAGGTCACTGACACCACCCTAGCTAGAAAGAAACGCATGCCCTCCCTGAGGTCCTTCTCCCGTTTTAGGTTCATACCGGGGTGTGAGGCTCGCGAATTCACGTTATACACAAAGCTACGCCACACAGGCGGTGCTTTGATCATCACCACAAGACTTTGCTTTTCAACAGAAGCCCTGATCCCTGCATCTTAGCATGCCACACAGGCAATTCATGCCATACGGCTGATGTCCATCGATATACAACCTCTGAGCTCGTGCGTCTCAAAGAAGGGCGTTAAGCAAAAGAATAAATTATCCGCCGCCAAACAGATGTATATTTGACAGAGATCAATCAACACAGAATAAAATCCAATGTCAGACACACAGTCCATGTACAAGTCCATTCTGGGTCTGAACGAAACCGGAGGCACTAAATACCTCGCAAACCCATCGATCACCGCGTACGTCTGGACGATCACCACTCATTATCCATATTTCGGGATGCCTCCCAATCAGGACCTCGGTTACCATCCAAACGAGGTGTAGATCTCCGGTCTTCGACCGTCGTCTTCATCTTCGAATTTCAATCGTCGTTCAATCATTTGAAATGAGAATTAACTCGTCCTATTCAAATAATTCACATATAATTAGAATTTCAAATCAATTTATTTCAATGGTAAAATTATTCGACAACACCAATTGTGTTCTTTAATGTAATTTTCACACCAAACACATTCAACCATCAAAAGCCACATAAATCAAGCAAATTCAGTTTATTTCCATTCGATATCGCTTATGATATTTTATAACTATTTATCGCTATTTTTGTTTATTTTAAAATAGCTAATTTATTCAAAACGACGCTTCGGGCCATAAAGCGACCGTGGCGCTGTTTTTCTTCAGATTTGATTTACACATATCTGAAAATCTAACCGTTTGAATTTTCGATTTCAAATTACGAACTGCAGCGTCTTTATTCGATTAAATATATAATTATATTTATATATATATATATATAAATATAATCGCTTCTGGCGCTGTTTTTCTTCAGATTTGAATTAAACATTCCAGACAATCCAACCGTTGGATTTTTACAAAGTTGGTGCCGTTGGGAAGATATTTCCAAGGCGAACCCGACGGTTGAGGTTTCGGGAAAATCCAATGGTCGGATTCCCCGCATTAGTTGTTTGAAATCACGGTTTCAAAACACGAACTGCACGACTACGTTTCGTTTTAATTTTATTTATATATATATATATATTTATATAAATATAGTTCGTTCAATGATTTCAATATCGTTTTCACTTCAAATATTTCACTAACGCCTTAAATTTTTGAAAAATTTCGCCATAACCTCCCCTGCACCGGGAGCATCGGGAAATCGCAAATAGCTTTCCCGGTCCTTCTAATCTCAAAAAGAAAAAGAAAAAGCCAAGCGGCTAGCCAACAGGCTCATAAAATCATCACCCAAACAAAGCAGTAAATGTGTACCTATTTGTCGGGCACAAAATTTTATTCCTCTTCTCTAGCCCCTTTGCTATAACCTGTTCAATGAATATGTATGTACATATATACACAGTTCTTATCATTTATCATTTTCTATTCGACTTCATATTTGATTTCTATTTGGTTTAAAAACACCATTCATTCTAATGTTACATAAATAGGTGCAAATCATTTCATTAGCTAATTAATGAATATTTCAACTCATATATGTTTATTTTGAACAAGTGGCTATTTTTAACACTTCACATTTCAACGATTTATGCATACAATAAAAATGTGATTTTTATTGTAAAACAATTCATTTCAAAACACTATTATTTTATATATTTCATATTAGTGATAAAATAGGATTTTTCTTACGAAACAATTTCTTTCAAAACGAGATTATTTTACACAGTTCATATAGTCGATAAAAGGTGATTTTTATTATCAAACGATTTATTTCAAAATATGAATACCATTCAACACATGAATTTCTAATCAACGAATGAATATCAATTCAACACATGAATGTTTTCTATAGTTTCTATATATAGATAAAAATATGATTTTTATTATCAAACAATTTATTTCAAAATATGAATACCATTCAACACATGAATTTCTAATCAACGAATGAATATCAATTCAACACATGAATGTTTTCTATAGTATCTGTATATAGATAAAAATGTGATTTTTATTATCAAACAATTTATTTCAAAATATGAATACCATTCAACACATGAATTTCTAATCAACGAATGAATATCAATTCAACACATGAAGGTTTTCTATAGTTTCTATATATAGATAAAAATGTGATTTTTATTATCAAACAATTTATTTCAAAATATGAATACCATTCAACACATGAATTTCTAATCAACGAATGAATATCAATTCAACACATGAATGTTTTCTATAGTTTCTATATATAGATAAAAATATGATTTTTATTATCAAACAATTTATTTCAAAATATGAATACCATTCAACACATGAATTTCTAATCAACGAATGAATATCAATTCAACACATGAATGTTTTCTATAGTTTCTATATATAGATAAAAATGTGATTTTTATTATCAAACAATTTATTTCAAAATATGAATACCATTCAACACATGAATTTCTAATCAACGAATGAATATCAATTCAACACATGAAGGTTTTCTATAGTTTCTATATATAGATAAAAATGTGATTTTTATTATCAAACAATTTATTTCAAAATATGAATACCATTCAACACATGAATTTCTAATCAACGAATGAATATCAATTCAACACATGAATGTTTTCTATAGTTTCTATATATAGATAAAAATGTGATTTTTATTATCAAACAATTTATTTCAAAATATGAATACCATTCAACACATGAATTTCTAATCAACGAATGAATATCAATTCAACACATGAATGTTTTTTATAGTTTCTATATATAGATAAAAATGTGATTTTTATATTTAAACAATTTATTTCAAAATATGAATACCATTCAACACATGAATTTCTAATCAACGAATGAATATCAATTCGACACATGAAGGTTTTCTATAGTTTCTATATATAGATAAAAATGTGATTTTTATTATCAAACAATTTATTTCAAAATATGAATACCATTCAACACATGAATTTCTAATCAACGAATGAATATCAATTCAACACATGAATGTTTTCTATAGTTTCTATATATAGATAAAAATGTGATTTTTATTATCAAACAATTTATTTCAAAATATGAATACCATTCAACACATGAATTTCTAATCAACGAATGAATATCAATTCAACACATGAAGGTTTTCTATAGTTTCTATATATAGATAAAAATGTGATTTTTATTATCAAACAATTTATTTCAAAATATGAATACCATTCAACACATGAATTTCTAATCAACGAATGAATATCAATTCAACACATGAATGTTTTCTATAGTTTCTATATATAGATAAAAATATGATTTTTATTATCAAACAATTTCAAAATATGAATACCATTCAACACATGAATTTCTAATCAACGAATGAATATCAATTCAACACATGAATGTTTTCTATAGTTTCTATATATAGATAAAAATGTGATTTTTATTATCAAACAATTTATTTCAAAATATGAATACCATTCAACACATGAATTTCTAATCAACGAATGAATATCAATTCAACACATGAAGGTTTTCTATAGTTTCTATATATAGATAAAAATGTGATTTTTATTATCAAACAATTTATTTCAAAATATGAATACCATTCAACACATGAATTTCTAATCAACGAATGAATATCAATTCAACACATGAATGTTTTCTATAGTTTCTATATATAGATAAAAATGTGATTTTTGTTATCAAACAATTTATTACAAAATATGAATACCATTCAACACATGAATTTCTAATCAATGAATGAATATCAATTCAACACATGAATGTTTTCTATATTTTCTATATATAGATAAAAATGTGATTTTTATATTTGAACAATTTATTTCAAAATATGAATACCATTAAACACATGAATTTCTAATCAACGAATGAATATCAATTCAACACATGAAGGTTTTCTATTCAATGAATAAATATAGTTTAAGCATATGAAAATAATTCAAACACACGAATATTATTCAAAATTTCGGCAGCATAACGGCAGGGTAGTTAAAACCGGTACCGTTCCTAGTACGGCTCCTCACTCTACCTTAAAACCTCGCGGTTTTTGACAATGGGGATCATGCATCTAGTTCGCACGCAGGCGGCATGTATATATTTATTTCATTTCCACAAACTAATCCTATGTGGTTTCAACCAAATATTTTTCAACCACAAACGGGTATTTTTCAACCACAATCAAATCAATATCAACCACAAACAATCACAAACCATCATACGCTATCAATCAATTTTCACAACAATTTCAATCAATAAATATCGTCCATGGTTTGTGGACGAGGGGCGTATATATATATATATATATATATATTTATATTTATATATAGCAATTCACTTTTATTTCAACTCATATATATATATTAAAAGAAATTGAAGAGTGAGAAATTCTCACCGAATAGCTATCCAATACAACGACTCTTTCTTTAGAAATCTTCGCCAATCTCGCCTTTTGTCGCTTCGTTGTCCGTATTCTCTACATATGTAAAAATCGAATTTTTACTATGTTATTCCATATATAAAAATTCCATTTCAAAAATATAGATTCCGCCTTTTCAAATATGAAGTTTTCGCCTTTATAAAAATAAATATTTCGCCTCACTATATTATGAAAATTATATTTTCCTTCCTTCTAAAAACCATATTTTTAATCCACTACTTAAGTAAAAATCACGCTTTTCTCCATTTAAAAATATCGTCTTTCTTTCTTTAAAAATCTAATCTTTTCTATTTTTAAAATCAAATCTTTACTGATTTTAAAAATCAAATCTTTACTGATTTAAAAATCAAATCTTTTCTGATTTAAAAATCAAATCTTTTCTGATTTAAAAATCAAATCTTTTTCTGATTTAAAAATCAAATCTTTTTCTATTTAAAATCTAAATCTTTTTCTTTTTACATCGTAAAATAAAATCAGTTTTTCTTTTTAAAGTTTCTAATCTTTTTCTTTTAAAGTTTAAATCTTTTTCTATTTTAAATCTTAAAATAAAATCAGTTTTTAAATTCTTTTTTTAAAAAATCAGTTTCAAACCTTTTGAAAATCTGTTTTAAACCCGTTTATTAAAAATCAGAATTTTTCAGAATTAAAATAAAATAAAATAAAAATAACTTACATTGATTTGTTAAGGAGGAGGGGGTCGTCAGGGTCGGCGGCAGGAGGCGGAGCAGGCGAAGCGGAGGGGCATGGCGGTTATGAGTGGTCTTCGGTGGTGGTGGCGTCGATGCTTCAGGGGGGGCTCGCGATGCTTCAGGGGGGGCTCGGATGCGTCGCGAGGGGGAGGAGCGGGATCGGCAGCGTGGTGGGGGTTCGGCGGTCGTGGTTTCAGGGCGGTGGCGTCGATTGTTTTAGGTTTTTTTTTTCTTTTATTGGTTTGAAATTGAAATGAACGGGGGGGCCAGAAAGAAAGATAAAGGGAGGGAATTAAATTATTTTTTTTCTTTTTATTATTTAATTATTTAATTTTGCAAATAGGTTGACTTTTACATACGACCTCTAAACGAGGCCCACCGCCAGTCGTCCATAGCGTTTTACCCCCATTCCGAACACAATGGGATATGTATCGCAAGCTGATTTGATCGTTACAATCAGTTTCCGTTGAATTTACATTTAAATCACTATATTGAATTTTAAACGTACATTTCAAATTACCGGGGTCACATACTAACTAGAAAAATCCTCGAAAAATATTTTCTAGCTTCGTATTGACGATACGGTCCTAACAAAACTAGTTTCGTCGAATTCTGAGACCGTTGAAAAAATGGCCAATTTCCAGTCGATTAAAATCAACTAAAACCGGTCAAACGCATTTTCCTTTGCCACGCTCACATATTGATTCGAAAAATTATGAAATTTGAAACCTAGCAATAATTTGACATCACGGATCCAACAAAAGTGGTTTCGTCGAAATCCGAGGTCATTTGCAAAATGTCCATTTTTAAGGGCCTGAATTCCATAGCGACTATTCAGAATTTTCAACTGGACATATCTTTTGATTCCCGCTATCAAATTTCGATTGGTCGGATTCGTTAGAAAGATATTACCAATTAGATCCTAATGTTTTTGGTTTCACTAAAATCCGGATTGTTTTGCATCCGGTATATTCAATTGAAGTTTGAAATCGAATTATCGAACTACCGCGCCATTTTCAATTCTATATATAATTATAATTAATTATATTCGTTTTCAAATGTCGATTCAAACTCAGTTTTCATCGCCATTATTTAAAATATTTATTTTAAATATTTAAAATCCATTATTTTAGCCAATTTAAAAATTTTAAATTGGTTCAGATTTTCTGGGTCGTTACAATCTCCCCCACTTAAAACTTTTCATCCCCGAAAAGGAATAAAGTCGAAAGTGGTTTGATAAATCTACAATCATACAACAACCAATTTGTTTTTACCCTTCAAAAATATACTAATCAAATCCTATACCCTTTAAAGATCATTCAGACTATATCATTAAAAGTGTACATTTATGAAAAGAAAATAACAATAGAGTAGAGAATTGAATGGTAGTGCAAAGTAGGGTAAATGTACCTTGCACCAGAGTCAATCAGAGATATCTACTCGGCATCTAGGATAATCTTTCTGAATGCTCTCCTCAGTTTCCCAAGTACAATCTCGCGGATCTCCACTCCATTGCACTTTGACTAAGTGAACCTTCTTGTTCCTCAGCTCTTTGGTTTCTTTGCCGATGATCTTCAGCGGCTCCCTCCTCACGGCTAATTCTGGAGTAATTTCAATATCCTGCTGAGCTGCTTCTTCCACGATCAAGTCTGGATCATGAACGTGTTTTCGAAGTTGAGATATATGAAATACATCATGCACTCCAGGCAACCAGTCAGGCAGTTTGACCCTGTAAGCGAGAGTTCCGATCCGTTCCAGAATAGGAAACGGACCAATGAATTTGGGCGCTAACTTACCAGTTTTACCGAACCGGATCACTCCTCTCATCGGCGATACTTTCAAATATACATAGTCGCCAACTTCAAAGGATATATCTCTTCTTCTTCTATCAGCATAACTCTTTAAAATTCATGACGGCTGCGACGGTATGAAACCGATAACGAGAGAAAGAAACCGGCACTCCACAAACCCAACTGAGATCAATGGAACCCCCAACCGGATTTTGGACAGTCAATGGTTCCTTGAGCTTTTTCAAATTCAAATCCAGTTTCTTAGCTGCTTCTTTGGCAATGAAGCTTCTTGACGCGCCTGTGTCAAACAGTACTTTGACTGGAATGTTTTTGACAGTAAGCGTGCCTTCTAAAACATCTGGCCTTTCTTGACTAGCTGAGGGCCCAGAAGTTTCTGCTATTTCATTTACCTGAACTGTTTTGGTCTTTCTTAAGAGCCAGCAATCCTTTGCGAGATGACCAGTCTTCCTGCATTTACTGCAACTTCTTTTCTCTTGGAAATTCTTCTCTAATTTAGATCCACTCTTGATTCGTTTCTTTAGAGATATGCAACTTATCGAGAGATGTCCTTGCTTATTGCAGTTAGAGCATACAGTTGCCGTTACTGGTTTCTTCTCAGCTTTGGCCCTTTTCCTCTTGACACTGGGCTTCTTACTGACCTCAGACGTTGTACTGGCCTCAGGACGATCAGTTTCAGACTCAATTTTATTACTAGAGCTGACTTCCTCCTCGTCGCGCAACATGCCTTTCTTATGGAGATCTTCATACTGATAAGCCATATAAATCATTTCTGAAAAAGGGAGCTTCACATGCCCCAATACTTTATTCTGGTATTTCCTTTGAAGCCCGTGAATAAATCTCATATTTTTCCTCTTCGGATTTTGAATTAGATGAGGGGAAAAGTGAGAAAGTTCATTGAATTTCTTATGATATTCGGGAATGGTCATGTCTCCTTGTATCAGATAAGAAAATTCATCGCATAATCGCTCAGTTGCTTCGGGAGGAGTAAATCTTTCTAAGAAAATCACTTTGAATCTGTCCCAGGTGATATCACCTTCTGGATCATTCTCTATAACTGAATCCCACCAGAACAAAGCTTCATCTTTGAGAGCCCAGGAGGCCTGTAATCTTTTCTGGTCATCCCTAAGCTTTAATGCTTCAAAGATTTTCTCAGCCGAACGAATCCAAGCTTGTGTCTTCATAATAGATTCTTCACCAGAGAACGGTATTCCACCCATATTTCGATATTTGATTAATAAAGCCTCAATATCCGGTTCTGCATTCCTTCTGCTTCTGACACTCATTTTTTTCTAGTACTTCTGCAAATGGCAGATCAAGTGTCAGGTCACAGAAAAGATAGTTTAAAATATATAAACACATACTCCAAATGTAAATGTGTCTATCAAGGTGTAATTTCATTCTGCTTTACTCATACTAGGATATTACTGATCCTATCTGTATTGAGTTGCCCGTCCTAGAACACTACTGGTTCTATTTCTGACGAGTTCGTTCAAATGTTATATTCCAGAACTAAGCTTAACCAAAGCTCTGATACCACGTTGAGACGACCCGAAATCCCGTTCTGACGGAAACAAGGGTTATCTTTGGAATATAACACAGAAACAGATAATAGCAGAACAAAATTAAATAAATACACCAAATAATGAACAACAAAATATACTGGATAAAAGTAATCATCAGAGTTACACAGTATACAGGATCTTACTTAGTACAAATACAGTTCAGCTATACACAAATGTCTACAGCGGAAATAAACAAAATATGTACAATAGGAGTTGAACAGCATAAAAAGAAATAAATGATAGAATCCATCTTCAGCTCCAGCTATCCAGAAAAAGAACCAGCTAAACCTGAATACAAGGCTGCCCATGAAGAAAAAGGGGCACCCGAGTTTGAAAGTGAAACAAACTACGAGTCAGTCATGGGACTGGTATGAAAAATCCACTCAACACATATATACTTGGCTAATCACAGGACCACACCACTTTCGTGGAACGGGTTTACTCCATTGGATTGCCAGTGCTTTAAAACAAATCTTTCTTTTAAACATCGCTATGCTTTTTATAAAAATGAAACCGTTATAAGACTCAGTTCCCATCACACAATGCAACGCAAACCGGAGGATAGAGTTTTACCTTATAACGGTCAAAATATGCTTGATACGAACAAAACAAAAGCATTTGATATTATGACTAGTGTTTATATGTTTCAAAACAATTTCAATCATAACTATCAATCATAGACGGCATGGGTACCATATATCATGTCGCCATATATATATACAATCAAAACCGCACGATGTCGTATTTGGAAATTGGATTTCCGTCATGAACCAAGGCAAAAGATAGTCCTTACCGAATTCGTGACTCTCTAGCCCGAGCCACAGGATCAGAACGCATCAACCCTTTAGATCGTCAGGGCCGGTCCACCGATGTGAATTATTATGCCTGAACAATACGTTTCCCCGCCCTTTGGGGCGTAAACGAGCCAACGAATGACTCCATCGGACCCGCATCGTCCGATCAAACCGAGGCGCCTCGCAACAACAACAACCACATAGGTGAAAAGTATATAAATGTCAGGGCTGGTAGGTCACTGCCACCACCCTAGCTAGAAAGAAACGCATGCCCTCCCTGAGGTCCTTCTCCCGTTTTAGGTTCATACCGGGGTGTGAGGCTCGCGAATTCACGTTATACACAAAGCTACGCCACACAGGCGGTGCTTTGATCATCACCACAAGACTTTGCTTTTCAACAGAAGCCCTGATCACTGCATCTTAGCATGCCACACAGGCAATTCATGCCATGCGACTGATGTCCATTGATATACAACCTCTGAGCTCGTGCGTCTCAAAGAAGGGCGTTAAGCAAAAGAATAAATTCTCCGCCGCCAAACAGATGTATATTTGACAGAGATCAATCAACACAGAATAAAATCCAATGTCAGACACACAGTCCATGTACAAGTCCGTTCTGGGTCTGAACGAAACCGGAGGCACTAAATACCTCGCAAACCCATCGATCACCACGTACGTCTGGACGATCACCACTCATTATCCATATTTCGGGACGCCTCCCAATCAGGACCTCGGTTACCATCCAAACGAGGTGAAGATCTCCGGTCTTCGACCGTCGTCTTCATCTTCGAATTTCAATCGTCGGTCAATCATTTGAAATGAGAATTAACTCGGCCTTTTCAAATAATTCACGTATAATTAGAATTTCAAATCAATTTATTTCAATGGTTAAATTATTCGACAACACCAATTGTGTTCTTTAATGTAATTTTCACAACAAACACATTCAACCATCAAAAGCCACATAAATCAAGCAAACTCAGTTTATTTCCATTCCAAATCGCTTATGATATTTTATAACTATTTATCGCTATTTTTGTTTATTTTAAAATAGCTAATTTATTCAAAACGACGCTTCGGGCCATAAAGCGACCGTGGCACTGTTTTTCTTCAGATTTGATTTACACATATCTGAAAATCTAACCGTTTGAATTTTCGATTTCAAATTGAGAACTGCAGCGTCGTTATTCGATTAAATATATAATTATATTTATATATATATATATAAATATAATCGCTTCTGGCGCTGTTTTTCTTCAGATTTGAATTAAACATTCCAGACAATCCAACCGTTGGATTTTTACAAAGTTGGTGCCGTTGGGAAGATATTTCCAAGGCGAACCCGACGGTTGAGGTTTCGGGAAAATCCAATGGTCGGATTCCCCGCATTAGTTGTTTGAAATCACGGTTTCAAAACACGAACTGCACGACTACATTTCGTTTTAATTTTATTTATATATATATATTTATATTTATATAAATATAGTTCGTTCAATGATTTCAATATCGTTTTCACTTCAAATATTTCACTAACGCCTTAAATTTTTGAAAAATTTCGCCATAACCTCCCCTGCACTGGGAGCATCGGGAAATCGCAAATAGCTTTCCCGGTCCTTCTAATCTCAAAAAGAAAAAGAAAAAGCCAAGCGGCTAGCCAACAGGCTCATAAAATCATCACCCAAACAAAGCAGTAAATGTGTACCTATTTGTCGGGCACAAAATTTTATTCCTCTTCTCTAGCCCCTTTGCTATAACCTGTTCAACGAATATGTATGTACATATATGCACAGTTCTTATCATTTATCATTTTCTATTCGACTTCATATTTGATTTCTATTTGGTTTAAAAACACCATTCATTCTAATGTTACATAAATAGGTGCAAATCATTTCATTAGCTAATTAATGAATATTTCAACTCATATATGTTTATTTTGAACAAGTGGCTATTTTTAACACTTCACATTTCAACGATTTATGCATACAATAAAAATGTGATTTTTATTGTAAAACAATTCATTTCAAAACACTATTATTTTATATATTTCATATTAGTGACAAAATAGGATTTTTCTTACGAAACAATTTCTTTCAAAACGAGATTAATTTACACAGTTCATATAGTTGATAAAAGGTAATTTTTATTATCAAACAATTTATTTCAAAATATGAATACCATTCAACACATGAATTTCTAATCAACGAATGAATATCAATTCAACACATGAATGTTTTCTATAGTTTCTATATATAGATAAAAATATGATTTTTATTATCAAACAATTTATTTCAAAATATGAATACCATTCAACACATGAATTTCTAATCAACGAATGAATATCAATTCAACACATGAATGTTTTCTATAGTTTCTATATATAGATAAAAATGTGATTTTTATTATCAAACAATTTATTTCAAAATATGAATACCATTCAACACATGAATTTCTAATCAACGAATGAATATCAATTCAACACATGAAGGTTTTCTATAGTTTCTATATATAGATAAAAATGTGATTTTTATTATCAAACAATTTATTTCAAAATATGAATACCATTCAACACATGAATTTCTAATCAACGAATGAATATCAATTCAACACATGAATGTTTTCTATAGTTTCTATATATAGATAAAAATATGATTTTTATTATCAAACAATTTCAAAATATGAATACCATTCAACACATGAATTTCTAATCAACGAATGAATATCAATTCAACACATGAATGTTTTCTATAGTTTCTATATATAGATAAAAATGTGATTTTTATTATCAAACAATTTATTTCAAAATATGAATACCATTCAACACATGAATTTCTAATCAACGAATGAATATCAATTCAACACATGAAGGTTTTCTATAGTTTCTATATATAGATAAAAATGTGATTTTTATTATCAAACAATTTATTTCAAAATATGAATACCATTCAACACATGAATTTCTAATCAACGAATGAATATCAATTCAACACATGAATGTTTTCTATAGTTTCTATATATAGATAAAAATGTGATTTTTGTTATCAAACAATTTATTACAAAATATGAATACCATTCAACACATGAATTTCTAATCAATGAATGAATATCAATTCAACACATGAATGTTTTCTATATTTTCTATATATAGATAAAAATGTGATTTTTATATTTGAACAATTTATTTCAAAATATGAATACCATTAAACACATGAATTTCTAATCAACGAATGAATATCAATTCAACACATGAAGGTTTTCTATTCAATGAATAAATATAGTTTAAGCATATGAAAATAATTCAAACACACGAATATTATTCAAAATTTCGGCAGCATAACGGCAGGGTAGTTAAAACCGGTACCGTTCCTAGTACGGCTCCTCACTCTACCTTAAAACCTCGCGGTTTTTGACAATGGGGATCATGCATCTAGTTCGCACGCAGGCGGCATGTATATATTTATTTCATTTCCACAAACTAATCCTATGTGGTTTCAACCAAATATTTTTCAACCACAAACGGGTATTTTTCAACCACAATCAAATCAATATCAACCACAAACAATCACAAACCATCATACGCTATCAATCAATTTTCACAACAATTTCAATCAATAAATATCGTCCATGGTTTGTGGACGAGGGGCGTATATATATATATATATATATATATTTATATTTATATATAGCAATTCACTTTTATTTCAACTCATATATATATATTAAAAGAAATTGAAGAGTGAGAAATTCTCACCGAATAGCTATCCAATACAACGACTCTTTCTTTAGAAATCTTCGCCAATCTCGCCTTTTGTCGCTTCGTTGTCCGTATTCTCTACATATGTAAAAATCGAATTTTTACTATGTTATTCCATATATAAAAATTCCATTTCAAAAATATTGATTCCGCCTTTTCAAATATGAAGTTTTCGCCTTTATAAAAATAAATATTTCGCCTCACTATATTATGAAAATTATATTTTCCTTCCTTCTAAAAACCATACTTTTAATCCACTACTTAAGTAAAAATCACGCTTTTCTCCATTTAAAAATATCGTCTTTCTTTCTTTAAAAATCTAATCTTTTCTATTTTTAAAATCAAATCTTTACTGATTTTAAAAATCAAATCTTTACTGATTTAAAAATCAAATCTTTTCTGATTTAAAAATCAAATCTTTTCTGATTTAAAAATCAAATCTTTTTCTGATTTAAAAATCAAATCTTTTTCTATTTAAAATCTAAATCTTTTTCTTTTTACATCGTAAAATAAAATCAGTTTTTCTTTTTAAAGTTTCTAATCTTTTTCTTTTAAAGTTTAAATCTTTTTCTATTTTAAATCTTAAAATAAAATCAGTTTTTAAATTCTTTTTTTAAAAAATCAGTTTCAAACCTTTTGAAAATCTGTTTTAAACCCTTTTATTAAAAATCAGAATTTTTCAGAATTAAAATAAAATAAAATAAAAATAACTTACATTGATTTGTTAAGGAGGAGGGGGTCGTCAGGGTCGGCGACAGGAGGCGGAGCAGGCGAAGCGGAGGGGCATGGCGGTCGTGGGTGGTCTTCGGTGGTGGTGGCGTCGATGCTTCAGGGAGGGCTCGCGATGCTTCAGGGGGGGCTCGGATGCGTCGCGAGGGGGAGGAGCGGGATCGGCAGAGTGGTGGGGGTTCGGTGGTCGTGGTTTCAGGGCGGTGGCGTCGATTGTTTTAGGTTTTTTTTTTCTTTTATTGGTTTGAAATTGAAATGAACGGCGGGGCCAGAAAGAAAGATAAAGGGAGGGAATTAAATTATTAATTTTCTTTTTATTATTTAATTATTTAATTTTGCAAATAGGTTGACTTTTACATACGACCTCTAAACGAGACCCACCGCCTGTCGTCCATAGCGTTTTACCCCCATTCCGAACACAATGGGATATGTATCGCAAGCTGATTTGATCGTTACAATCAGTTTCCGTTGAATTTACATTTAAATCACTATATTGAATTTTAAACGTACATTTCAAATTACCGGGGTCACATACTAACTAGAAAAATCCTCGAAAAATATTTTCTAGCTTCGTATTGACGATACGGTCCTAACAAAACTAGTTTCGTCGAATTCTGAGACCGTTGGAAAAATGGCCAATTTCCAGTCGATTAAAATCAACTGAAACCGGTCAAACGCGTTTTCCTTTGCCACGTTCACATATTGATTCGAAAAATTATGAAATTTGAAACCTAGTAATAATTTGACATCACGGATCCAACAAAAGTGGTTTCGTCGAAATCCGAGGTCATTTGCAAAATGTCCATTTTTAAGGGCCTGAATTCCATAGCGACTATTCAGAATTTTCAACTGGACATATCTTTTGATTCCCGCTATCAAATTTCGATTGGTCGGATTCGTTAGAAAGATATTACCAATTAGATCCTAATGTTTTTGGTTTCACTAAAATCCGGATTGTTTTGCATCCGGTATATTCAATTGAAGTTTGAAATCGAATTATCGAACTACCGCGCCATTTTCAATTCTATATATAATTATAATTAATTATATTCGTTTTCAAATGTCGATTCAAACTCATTTTTCATCGCCATTATTTAAAATATTTATTTAAAATATTTATTTTAAATATTTAAAATCCATTATTTTAGCCAATTTAAAAATTTTAAATTGGTTCAGATTTTCTGGGTCGTTACAGGGGGGCAGAACGGATAAAGGGGGAGAAGGATTATTTTATATTTTTATTTATTTATTTATTTATTTTTAATTTTTTATTCACATAAAGCAACTTTTTCTATCGACTTCGAAACAAGGCCCACCGCCTGTCGTCCATAGCGTTTCACCCCTATTCCGAACACAATGGGATATGTATCGCAAGCTGATTCGATCGTTACAATTAGTTTCCGTTAAATTCACATTTAAATCATTATATTGAATTTTAAACGTACATTTCAAATTACCGGGGTCACATACTAACTCGAAAAATTCCAGAAAAATATTTTCTAGCTTCGTATTGACGATACGGTCCTAACAAAACTAATTTCATCGAATTCTGAGACCGTTTGAAAAATGGCCAATTCCCAGTCGATTAAAATCAACTGAAACTAGTCAAACGCGTTTTCCTTTGCCACGCTCACATATTGACTCGAAAAATTATGAAATTTGGAATCTAGCAATAACTTGGCATCGCGGATCCAACAAAAGTGGTTTCGTTGAAATCCGAGGTCGTTTGCAAAATTTCCATTTTTAAGGGCCTGAATTCCATAGCGACTATTCAGAATTTTCAACTGGACATATCTTTTGATTTCCGCTATCAAATTTCGATTTTTTGAATTTGTTGGAAAGATATTCACAATTAGATCCTAATGTTTTTGGTTTCACTAAAATCCGGATTGTTTTGCACCCGGTACATTCAATTGAAGTTTGAAATCGAATTATCGAACTACCGCGCCATTTTCAATTCTATTTATAATTATATATAAATATTTATATTCTAACGACGACGCGTATAAATATATACGTTCGAATTATTCAAAATAAATTTCTCGTCGATATTATTTAAAATAATTCATTTTAAATAATCGCAATTCGCTAAAATCGCCAAAATAAAAATTTTAAACTGGCCCAGATTTTCCGGGTTATTACAATCTCCCCCACTTAAAACTTTTCGTCCCCGAAAAGGAACAAAGTCGAAAGTGGTTTGATTAATCAACTCTACGTTCGATCTGGCTTCCATTCTCCAACTCTTTAGTTTCTGAGAATTTTCAAAATTTCAAAAATTTGGCTAACACCCTAAATTTTCGAAAAATTTCGCCATAACCTCCCCTGCACCGGGAGCATCAGGGAATTTCAAATATCTTCCCCGGTCCTTCAGATCTCAAAAAGAAAAAGAAAAAGCCAAGCGGCTAGCCAATAGGATCATAAAATCATCATCACCCAAACAAAACAGTAAATTATGTAGTAAACATGTACCTTTTTGTCGGGCAAACAATTTTTATTTTTCTGCTCTAGCCTCTTTGCTATGACCTGTTCAATGTAAGTACATGTATATGCAAGCAAAAGCAACCAATTTTCAATACAATTCGTTATTCGATCAAATTAGGCATAATGGTTAAAATTTATCAAACTAATAAACGAACAACCCAAACATCAATCAATTAGTGGATTAGAGTTTTCAAATTCATAATTTTGATACATAGTCAAAAATCAGATTTTTTGTAATAACCCGGAAAATCTGGGCCAGTTTAAAATTTTTATTTTGGCAATTTTAACGAATTTTGAATATTTAAAATAGATTATTTTAAATAATTTCGACGAGAAATTTATTTTGAATATATTTAGAACGTATATATTATATACGTCTTCGTTAGAATATAAATATTTATATATAATTATAAATAGAATTGAAAATGGCGCGGTAGTTCGATAATTTGATTTCAAACTTCAATTGAATGTACCGGGTGCAAAACAATCCGGATTTTAGTGAAACCAAAAATAATAGGATCTATTTGATAATATCTTTCCAACGAATGCGGGAAATCGAAATTTCATAGCGGGTATCTAAAGATATGTCCAGTTGAAAATTCTGAATAGTCGCTATGGAATTCAGGCCCTTAAAAATGGAAATTTTGCAAATGACATCGGATTTCAACGAAACCAGTTTTGTTGGGTCCGCAGTGTCAAATTATTGCTAGGTTTCAAATTTCATAATTTTTCGAATCAATATGTGAGCGTGGCAGAAGAAAACGCGTTTGACCAGTTTCAGTTGATTTTAATCGACTGGAAAATGGCCATTTTTCCAACGGTCTCAGGATTCGACGAAACTAGTTTTGTTAGGACCGTATCGTCAATACGAAGCTAGAAAATATTTTTCTAGAATTTTTAAAGTTCGTATGCAACCCCGGTAATTTGAAATGTACGTTTAAAATTCAATATAGTGATTTAAATGTAAATTCAACTGAAACTAATCGAAACGATCAAATCAGCTTGCGATACATTTCCCATTGTGTTCGGAATGGGGGTAAAACACTATGGACGACAGGCGGTGGGCCTCGTTTCGAGGTCGTATGTAAAAGTCAACTTTTTCAAATTAAATAAAAAAAATTATCTTCTTTCTCTCCCATATTATACGCTGCCCCCCCCCCCCCGTTCGAATTTCATTATACAGATAAAAAAAAAAGAAGAACAGCGGAGGACCGCCGCCCTCCCCACGACGCCGCTACCACCTCCTTCTTTCTCCCCCCCCCTTCCGATTCGATCAGCGCGCCGCCCAGGAGGGGCCACCGCGTCCGACTCCTTCGAGCCTCCTCCCCCAATCGCGAAGCCACACCTCCGGCGCCGCCTGTTTCCCCCTCCCCAGTCGACGACCGACGCAGCCAAAGCCCCCCTGCGAGCTCCTCTTCTCCAACCTTCAGTGAATAAATCAAAACAGTAAGTTTTGCTTAATTATTTATTTTATTTACTTTTATTTAAATTTATTTCTGTTTTAAAATATAATTGCTGTGTGGAAAATCAATATAGAAAAAAATCAGTTTTTTTTATTATTTAAAAGGATGGGTTTTTAACTTGTAAAAAGAATCGACTTTTGAGTTAGACAAGAAGTGATTTTTAGGTATAAAAAGAATTTTTAAATTAGAAAACTTAGAATTTTTAAAATAGAAAGGACGTGTTTTTTTTTAAATAGAATAGAAGTGTTTTTTTAAAATAGAAAAGATTAGATTTTTTTAAAAGAAGAAAGAGGATATTTTTAAAATGGAGAAAAGTGGTGATCTTTATATATTGAACTTCGAATTAAAAATGTGATTTTTATATATTGAACTTCGAATTAAAAATGTGATTTTTTATATATTGAACTTCGAATTAAAAAGGTGATTTTTATATATTGAACATCGAAGTAAAAATTCGATTTTTATATATTGAATAACGAAGTAAAAATTCGATTTTTACATTTGTAGAGAATACGGGCGAAGAAAGTGATATCGACGAGAACAGTGAAGATTTCCTGCATAAGAAGTGCCGTGGAGCTAGGATAGCTATCTGTGAGAATTTCTCACCTTTCAATTTCATTTCTATTTATATATATATACTAGGATGCAGACGGTGCTTAGTAGCACCCGACACAATCGTCCACAGACCATGGACTTGTTTGTTTGGTTGCATAAATTAGTTAGATTATTTGATTGAAATTGAATTGATTGGTGAAATGAATGGATTTGATTGATGTGTGAATGTCGTGGGCCTTCACTAGACCGGGGATAAGGCTAGGCCTTGTCCCGTTTCTAGTATCGTGCCGTTATGCCGCCGAAATTTTCCAAAATATGTTAGAAAAATAAAAATATCAATTTATTTAAAAAATGAACTGAATAGAAATTCATATGTTGGAATAAAATGTTTTTATCGTTAAAAATATAATTTTTAACGTGAAGTGAATAAAATAAAATATTCATTTACAAACCGAACGGTTTGTTTATGTACACCTATTTGAAGGACATTGATTGGGTCGATAAATTTTACACATCGCCCAACTGCACAACTAAAATCTATGTTGGATTGTTTGAAACCCCACACGGGTGTTAGGATGAAATTTGAAGTTCACTCATCCTGATTGATTAAATATGTCGATCGATCGATTGACAGGCTGTTATAAGCGTTAGATATCTATATTTGATGCTTATACAGTGTAGTGCACTTTGGTTGATGGTTGATTATTTTTCAATGCTATTATATGTGTGTAATGTATGAAAATCCATATAATTAACGTTATATGGTGATTGATTGGGCCTCATTCCAATTTAGAAAATAAAGAACAATATAAAATAAAAGTTCATGTGTTGATAGTACTCATCCATTGAGATTGGTCATGTGTTGAACGAAATATTTTAGTAATAAAATTTACATCTTTATCAATATAAAATAAAGGTTCATGTGTTGACAGTACTCATCCATTGAGATTGGTCATGTGTTGAACGAAATATTTTGATAATAACAACTATTTTGGAAAAGAAATATTTGAAATAGAATATTTGAAAATAGAAATTTATGAAGCCGTGTTGATTAGTTTGACGCCATTTGGACGTGAACGATATTTATATCGATATATAACGATTTCGAAATGAATTGAATTGAAAACGATTTCGAAATGAATTGAATTGAAAACGATTTCGAAATGAATTGAATTGACAACGATTTCGAAATGAATTGAATTGATAACGATTTCGAAATGGATTGAATTGAAAACGATTTCGAAATGAATTGAATTGAAAACGATTTCGAAATGAATTGAATTGAAAACGATTTCGAAATGAATTGAATTGAAAACGATTTCGAAATGAATTGAATTGAAAACGATTTCGAAATGAATTGAATTGAAAACGAATTCAAATTGAATTGAAAGTGAATTGAAATGAATTCAAATTGAATTGAAATTTGAATTGAATAGAAATGAATTTTAAAACGAATTTATAAAGAAGAATTCAATTTTGATTTGAATTGAAAAGAAAGTTGAAATTGCTTTTGAAACGAATTTAAAACTATTCATATAATTCGTTTTAAATAGAAATCGACGAAGTATATATTATATATATATTATATATATAATATAATGGCCTGAATAGAACGCGCCGCGCCGCGACAGTTCGTGAATTTCGACCATTTATTTCAAACGGACATTACGGGAGATCCGACCGTCGGATTCTCCTAAAACCGGAACCGTTGGGTTCGTATCGAAAAGAGCTTTCTAACGAATATTAGAAATTTGAAATCTAACGGTTGGATTTGGAGTTATGTCCAAATCAAATTTGAAAAAGGTCGCTGTAAGTGCAGTTCGATGGCCATTGATGGAAATCGACTGTACGGGCCTTGATAAAATTATTAAAAATAGTAATAATTTGTGTAAAATCGTAAGAAATGATTTAGAAAGAATTGGGATGAAAAACTCCATATTTGAAAAGATAAAAATAGATTTTTATCGAAATGAACTGGTTTTGAACTAGAATTATAATTCTATTTATTTTTAAATAAATAAATGGAATTTAAAAAGGGTTTTCAAAATAACCAGAATATCCAATGATTGCATTGGAGTGGATTTGAATCGAAATTGTCTTCGGAATATTTCGATGTTGGAATTCGTGATTATACAGGTGTTGTTATGGAAATTTGAAAGATATATATTTATATCGTTATTTCCAATACGACATTTGTTAGTCGTAGAATTTGATATTGGATATAAGCCGATATATTTTCTATTCAGAGCCTTGTATTTAATATCAAATGTGATTTGGGTTTGTCGTGAATGGTGTCTTCACTAACACTGTTCTTGAACCCAGTTGAGAAAAGATTAAATCTTTTTATTTAGATTTAATGAAGTGTACCAATTAAATAATATTTAATTGGAATTGAATTGATATTGATTTTTGGGTTTATCGTGAACAGTGTTTTAAATAATACTCGTTCTTTAACCCGATAATCAATGGAATGTGACTATGGGTTTATCGTGAACCGTGTTTTAAAAGACACGGATTCTTTAACCCAGTTAACGATTAAAACTAAGTGGAGTTTTAATAAATCTTTAATTAGATTGAGATGATCGAGAATGGAGTATCACCAGTTTTGCTCCAGGCGATAGTTAAATCTTTAATTAGATTTGAACGTGAAATGGTAATTGAATTTACCGATAACACCGTGGTGTTAGATATGAAGTACTACCAGTTTTACTTCATGGGATGAATAGGTTGGGATTGGGAAATTAAAACAAATGATTACTTCGGTAAGGTTCGCTAATCCCGACTAGTTTTGAATTGATATTCAAAAATAGATTAAAGAATAAATTCAAGAAATTTATCTTAGATAAAATTAATGGGAACCTTTCCCTATGAATGTGAAATTTAGAAACTAAATGTCGGTTAGCTAAGCAGAATGGTTTTCTGGATATTGATCTGATGTTGGTTTCGGCCTTCGGGGTTAATATTTGGGGAATTATTCCCTTGATTAATTTACGGTTAGTGACTAATGAATCGGAACGAGGCGTATGTTGTGTTTGTGTAACACTTATTTAAAATATACGCGAGTTATTCGGAAAGACCGGGTTTATCCCATTCTGAATAACTGATACGACGATAAGTCGAAGATGAAGACGGTGGTCGAAGACCGGAAGTCTTCACGTCGTTTGGGTGATTACTGATGATCTTGATTGGGCTGTACACCCAAGAAGATGGAAACAGTTGGTGATCGTCCAGACGTACTTGGAGATCGATGGATGTGCGGGGTACTAGGTGCCTCCGGTTTCGTTCAGACCCAGAACGGACTTGTAAATGGACTGTGTGTCTGACATTGGATTTTAGTCCGTGTGATTGATGTCTATTAAATATATATCTGTTTGGCGACGGAGAATTTATTCTCTTGCTTAACGCCCTTCTCTGAGACGTACGAGCTCAGGGGTTATATATTGATGGATATCAATCGCATGGAGTGAATTGCCTGTGTGGCATGCCTAAGTGGCAAATGATCAAGGCTTCTGTTGAAAAGCAAAGTCTTGTGGTTGATGATCAAAGCACGGCCTTGTGTGGCGTAGCTTTGTGTAACGTTGATTCGCGAGTATCACACCCGGTATGAACCAAAAACGGGAGACGGACCTAAGGGAGGACTTGCGTTTCTTCCTAGTTAGAAGTGGCGTCAGTGGTTTTACACGCCCTGACGAGTTTGACTTATGTGGTTGTTGCTGTTGCGAGGCGCCTCGGATTGATCGGTCGTTCTCGAACCGATGGATTCATTTAGTTGGCTCACTTACACCCCATAGGGTGGGGAAACGTAGTGCTTAGGCATAATAATCCACATCGGTGGACCGGCCCTGACGATCTAAAGGCTTGCCTGCGCGCTTGCCTGTGGCTTGGGCTAGAGAGTCACGAATCGGTAGAGGACGATCCCTAGCCTCGGTTCATACCATAAATGATAACCCAACTTCCAATACGACATTTGCGGTTTTAATTGTAGAACTAGTATGGCGACATGATATATGGTACCCATGCCGCCTATGATTGATACTTATGATTTGAAGTTGTTTTATACACTATGCACTTATTATAGTATCAAATGATTTGTTTTTAAACGTATCAAGCATTCTTTGGCTGTTATAAGGGAAAACCCTATCCTCGGCTGCGTTGCATTGTGTGATGGGACCTGGGTCTTATAACAGCTTCATTTTTCTTTATTTAGCATTGCGCTGTTTGTTTTATGCACTGGTATTCTTGGGAGGAAACCCGTTCCGTGTTATACGGCGTGGTCCCTTGATTTACCTAACTTTAAAATAAAGATTAACTGTTTTAGTTCTCACACCAGTCACATGACTGACCTGGAGTTTATTGTTTTATCCTAAACTCTGGGTGCCCCTTATTTTGACACGGGCAGCTAGTAGTTTTGGTTTTGCAGATTTATATTCACAGGATCCTGGTTTACAGCTGGAATGATATCCGGAAAGCTTTGTATCCGTATATCTACTTCTAGTTGTGTATTGTATTATTTTCCGCTGCTATGTATTTAAATATAATTTAAGTCTCTGATATTTCTGTGTAATATTCATTTGTACTCTGTATATTCTTGTAATCTAACGCATTGTTGTAAAATACAATGAAATGTTCTTTTATATGCGTTCTGTTGTGGCTTGTTCTCGAACTACCCGACGCTTTCCTTTACGGGGAAGTTACGGGTTTTCACAGTTGGTATCAGAGCTTTGGTTTACAAAGCTCAGAGAATAAGACATATTAGAACCATACGAAAGAATTCATCAGATATTGGATTAGTAATATCCAATGGGGATGACTCGTTAGAGATGGGATTAGTAGTATCCTAGAACGAGTGTGAAGAGTAAATTTTTAAAGTGAATACAAATTTTTGTTTTGAAAATTTAAATCAATTATTCGTATTTGATTATCTATTTATATTGAGTTGGACAGTCCAGTATATAAAGATTTTGCGTATACGTCTGATCCACGTGTATTTGAAATTTTAATATATTGGATAGATATAGCAACACACTCTAGTCGCCCGAAGATGATATTGATGATAGCGATCGCATCATCAACATTTATGTTCGAGTTTCGAAGGTGTGATTTTCAATATATTTCCATTAGACTGGTGTGAGAACCAAAACTAATATAGCTAGAATACATTGTTGTGATTTGGCATCAAAACATGATTTTCTTTATATATTTCAAAATTATCAATTTGAAACGTTAAATTCACTAATTGATTGATGTTTGTGTGGTTTGTTTATTTGTTTGATAATTTTGAACCATTATGCCTAATTGAATCAAATAATGAATTGTATTGAAATTTGGTCGCATTTTGCTTGCATATACTTGTACTGACATTGAACAGGTCATAGCAAGGAGGCTAGAGCAGAGAATAAAATTTGTTTGCCCGACAAATAGGTACATGTTTACTACATAATTTACTGTTTTGTTTGGATGATGATGATTTTATGAGCCTATTGGCTAGCCTCTTGGCTTTTTCTTTTTCTTTTTGAGATCTGAAGGACCGGGGAAGCTATTTGAAATTCCCCGATGCTCCCGGTGCAGGGGAGGTTATGGCGAAATTTTTCGAAAATTTAGGGTGTTAGCCAAATTTTTGAAATTTTTGGAAATTCTCAGAAACTGAAAAGTTGGAGAATGGAAGCCAGATCAAACGTAGTGTTGATTAATCAAACCACTTTCGACTTTGTTCCTTTTCGGGGACGAAAAGTTTTAAGTGGGGGAGATTTTAATAACCCGGAAAATCTGGGCCAGTTTAAAATTTTTATTTTGGCAATTTTAGCGAATTTTGAATATTTAAAATAGATTATTTTAAATAATTTCGATGAGAAATTTATTTGGAATATATTTAGAACGTATATATTATATGCGTCGTCGTTAGAATATAAATATTTATATATAATTATAAATAGAATTGAAAATGGCGCGGTAGTTCGATAATTTGATTTCAAACTTCAATTGAATGTACCGGGTGCAAAACAATCCGGATTTTAGTGAAACCAAAAATAATAGGATCTATTTGATAATATCTTTCCAACGAATGCGGGAAATCGAAATTTCATACCAAGAATCTAAAGATATGTCCAGTTGAAAATTCTGAATAGTCGCTATGGAATTCAGGCCCTTAAAAATGGAAATTTTGCAAATGACCTCGGATTTCAACGAAACCAGTTTTGTTGGGTCCGCAGTGTCAAATTATTGCTAAGTTTCAAATTTCATAATTTTTCGAATCAATATGTGAGCATGGCAGAAGAAAACACGTTTGACCAGTTTTAGTTGATTTTAATCGACTGGAAAATGGCCATTTTTCCAACGGTCTCAGGATTCGACGAAACTAGTTTTGTTAGGACCGTATCGTCAATACGAAGCTAGAAAATACTTTTCTAGAATTTTTAAAGTTCGTATGTGACCCCGGTAATTTGAAATGTACGTTTAAAATTCAATATAGTGATTTAAATGTAAATTCAACTGAAACTAATCGAAACGATCAAATCAGCTTGCGATACATATCCCATTGTGTTCGGAATGGGGGTAAAACGCTATGGACGACAGGCGGTGGGCCTCGTTTCGAGGTCGTATGTAAAAGTCAACTTTTTCAAATTAAATAAAAAAAAAGAAATATCTTCTTTCTCTCCCATATTATACGCTGCCCCCCCCCCCCCGTTCGAATTTCATTATACAGATAAAAAAAAAAAAAAAGAACAGCGGAGGACCGCCGCCCTCCCCACGACGCCGCTACCACCTCCTTCTTTCTCCCCCCACCTTCCGATTCGATCAGGGCGCCGCCCAGGAGGGGCCACCGCGTCCGACTCCTTCCAGCCTCCTCCCCCAATCGCGAAGCCACACCTCCGGCGCCGCCTGTTTCCCCCTCCCCAGTCGACGACCGACGCAGCCAAAGCCCCCCTGCGAGCTCCTCTTCTCCAACCTTCAGTGAATAAATCAAAACAGTAAGTTTTGCTTAATTATTTATTTTATTTACTTTTATTTAAATTTATTTCTGTTTTAAAATATAAGTGCTGTGTGGAAAATCAATATAGAAAAAAATCAGTTTTTTTTTATTATTTAAAAGGATGGGTTTTTAACTTGTAAAAAGAATCGACTTTTGAGTTAGACAAGAAGTGATTTTTAGGTATAAAAAGAATTTTTAAATTAGAAAAGTTATAATTTTTAAAATAGAAAGGACGTGTTTTTTATTTTAAATAGAATAGAAGTGTTTTTTTAAAATAGAAAAGATTAGATTTTTTTTAAAAGAAGAAAGAGGATATTTTTAAAATGGAGAAAAGTGGTGATCTTTATATATTGAACTTCGAATTAAAAATGTGATTTTTATATATTGAACTTCGAATTAAAATTGTGATTTTTTATATATTGAACTTCGAATTAAAAAGGTGATTTTTATATATTGAACATCGAAGTAAAAATTCGATTTTTATATATTGAATAACGAAGTAAAAATTCGATTTTTACATATGTAGAGAATACGGGCGAAGAAAGTGATATCGACGAGAACAGTGAAGATTTCCTGCATAAGAAGTGCCGTGGAGCTAGGATAGCTATCTGTGAGAATTTCTCACCTTTCAATTTCATTTCTATTTATATATATACTAGGATGTAGACGGTGCTTAGTAGCACCCGACACAATCGTCCACAGACCATGGACTTGTTTGTTTGGTTGCATAAATTAGTTAGATTATTTGATTGAAATTGAATTGATTGGTGAAATGAATGGATTTGATTGATGTGTGAATGGCGTGGGCCTTCACTAGAACGGGGATAAGGCTAGGCCTTGTCCCGTTTCTAGTATCGTGCCGTTATGCCGTCGAAATTTTCTAAAATATGTTAGAAAAATAAAAATATCATTTTATTTAAAAAATGAACTGAATAGAAATTCATATGTTGGAATAAAATGTTTTTATCGTTAAAAATATAATTTTTAACGCGAAGTGAATAAAATAAAATATTCATTTACAAACCGAACGGTTTGTTTATGTACACCTATTTGAAGGACATTGATTGGGTCGATAAATTTTACACATCGCCCAACTGCACAACTAAAATCTATGTTGGATTGTTTGAAACCCCACACGGGTGTTAGGATGAAATTTGAAGTTCACTCATCCTGATTGATTAAATATGTCGATCGATTGATTGACAGGCTGTTATAAGCGTTAGATATCTATATTTGATGCTTATACAGTGTAGTGCACTTTGGTTGATGGTTGATTATTTTTCAATGCTATTATATGTGTGTAATGTATGAAAATCCATATAATTAACGTTATATGGTGATTGATTGGGCCTCATTCCAATTTAGAAAATAAAGAACAATATAAAATAAAGGTTCATGTGTTGACAGTACTCATCCATTGAGATTGGTCATGTGTTGAACGAAATATTTTAGTAATAAAATTTACATCTTTATCAATATAAAATAAAGGTTCATGTGTTGACAGTACTCATCCATTGAGATTGGTCATGTGTTGAACGAAATATTTTGATAATAACAACTATTTTGAAAAAGAAATATTTGAAATAGAATATTTGAAAATAGAAATTTATGAAGCCGTGTTGATTAGTTTGACGCCATTTGGACGTGAACGATATTTATATCGATATATAACGATTTCGAAATGAATTGAATTGAAAACGATTTCGAAATGAATTGAATAGAAAACGATTTCGAAATGAATTGAATTGAAAACGATTTCGAAATGAATTGAATTGAAAACGATTTCGAAATGGATTTAATTGAAAACGATTTCGAAATGAATAGAATTGAAAACGATTTCGAAATGAATAGAATTGAAAATGATTTCGAAATGAATTGAATTGAAAATGATTTCGAAATGAATTGAATTGAAAACGATTTCGAAATGAATTGAATTGAAAACGATTTCGAAATGAATTGAACTGAAAACGAATTCAAATTGAATTGAAAGTGAATTGAAATGAATTCAAATTGAATTGAAATTTGAATTGAATAGAAATTAATTTTAAAACGAATTTATAAAGAAGAATTCAATTTTGATTTGAATTGAAAAGAAAGTTGAAATTGCTTTTGAAACGAATTTAAAACTATTCATATAATTCGTTTTAAATAGAAATCGACGAAGTATATATTATATATATATTATATATATAATATAATGGCCTGAATAGAACGCGCCGCGCCGCGGCAGTTCGTGAATTTCGACCATTTATTTCAAACGTACATTACGGGAGATCCGACCGTCGGATTCTCCTAAAACCAGAACCGTTGGGTTCGTATCGAAAAGAGCTTTCTAACGAATATTAGAAATTTGAAATCTAACGGTTGGATTTGGAGTTATGTCCAAATCAAATTTGAAAAAGGTCGCTGTAAGTGCAGTTCGATGGCCATTGATGGAAATCGACTGTACGGGCCTTGATAAAATTATTAAAAATAGTAATAATTTGTGTAAAATCATAAGAAATGATTTAGAAAGAATTGGGATGAAAAACTCCATATTTGAAAAGATAAAAATAGATTTATATCGAAATGAACTGGTTTTGAAATAGAATTATAATTCTATTTATTTTTAAATAAATAAATGGAATTTAAAAAGGGTTTTAAAAATAACCAGAATATCCAATGATTGCATTGGAGTTGATTTGAATCGAAATTGTCTTCGGAATATTTCGATGTTGGAATTCGTGATTATACAGGTGTTGTTATGGAAATTTGAAAGATATATATTTATATCGTTATTTCCAATACGACATTTGTTAGTCGTAGAATTTGATATTGGATATAAGCCGATATATTTTCTATTCAGAGCCTTGTATTTAATATCAAATGTGATTTGGGTTTGTCGTGAATGGTGTCTTCACTAACACTATTCTTGAACCCAGTTGAGAAAAGATTAAATCTTTTTATTTAGATTTAATGAAGTGTACCAATTAAATAATATTTAATTGGAATTGAATTGATATTGATTTTGGGTTTATCGTGAACAGTGTTTTAAATAACACTCGTTCTTTAACCCGATAATCAATGGAATGTGACTATGGGTTTATCGTGAACCGTGTTTTAAAAGACACGGATTCTTTAACCCAGTTAACGATTAAAACTAAGTGGAGTTTTAATAAATCTTTAATTAGATTGAGATGATCGAGAATGGAGTATCACCAGTTTTGCTCCAGGCGATAGTTAAATCTTTAATTAGATTTGAACGTGAAATGGTAATTGAATTTACCGATAACACCGTGGTGTTAGATATGAAGTACTACCAGTTTTACTTCATGGGATGAATAGGTTGGGATTGGGAAATTAAAACAAATGATTACTTCGGTAAGGTTCGCTAATCCCGACTAGTTTTGAATTGATATTCAAAAATAGATTAAAGAATAAATTCAAGAAATTTATCTTGGATAAAATTAATGGGAACCTTTCCCTATGAATGTGAAATTTAGAAACTAACTGTCGGTTAGCTAAGCAGAATGGTTTTCTGGATATTGATCTGATGTTGGTTTCGGCCTTCGGGGTTAATATTTGGGGAATTATTCCCTTGATTAATTTACGGTTAGTGACTAATGAATCGGAACGAGGCGTATGTTGTGTTTGTGTAACACTTATTTAAAATATACGCGAGTTATTCGGAAAGACCGGGTTTATCCCATTCTGAATAACTGATACGACGATAAGTCGAAGATGAAGACGGTGGTCGAAGACCGGAAGTCTTCACGTCGTTTGGGTGATTACTGATGATCTTGATTGGGCTGTACACCCAAGAAGATGGAAACAGTTGGTGATCGTCCAGACGTACTTGGAGATCGATGGATGTGCGGGGTACTAGGTGCCTCCGGTTTCGTTCAGACCCAGAACGGACTTGTAAATGGACTGTGTGTCTGACATTGGATTTTAGTCCGTGTGATTGATCTCTATTAAATATATATCTGTTTGGCGACGGAGAATTTATTCTCTTGCTTAACGCCCTTCTCTGAGACGTACGAGCTCAGGGGTTATATATTGATGGATATCAATCGCATGGAGTGAATTGCCTGTGTGGCATGCCTAAGTGGCAAATGATCAAGGCTTCTGTTGAAAAGCAAAGTCTTGCGGTTGATGATCAAAGCACGGCCTTGTGTGGCGTAGCTTTTTGTAACGTTGATTCGCGAGTATCACACCCGGTATGAACCAAAAACGGGAGACGGACCTCATGGAGGTCTTGCGTTTCTTTCTAGTTAGAAGTGGCGTCAGTGGTTTTACACGCCCTGACGAGTTTGACTTATGTGGTTGTTGCTGTTGCGAGGCGCCTTGGATTGATCAGTCGTTCTCGAACCGATGGAGTCATTTAGTTGGCTCACTTACACCCCATAGGGTGGGGAAACGTAGTGTTTAGGCATAATAATCCACATCGGTGGACCGGCCCTGACGATCTAAAGGCTTGCCTGCGCGCTTGCCTGTGGCTCGGGCTAGAGAGTCACGAATCGGTAGAGGACGATCCCTAGCCTCGGTTCATACCATAAATGATAACGCAACTTCCAATACGACATTGCGGTTTTATTATTAAACCTATATATGGCGACATAGTGGCATAGGACGCTCATGTCGCCTATGATTGATACTTATGATTTGAAGTTGTTTTATACACTATGCACTTATAATAGTATCAAACGATTTGTTTTTAACCGTATCAAGCATTCTTTGGCTGTTATAAGGGAAAACCCTATCCTCGGCTGCGTTGCATTGTGTGATGGGACCTGGGTCTTATAACAGCTTCATTTTTCTTTATTTAGCATTGCGCTGTTTGTTTTATGCACTGGTATTCTTGGGAGGAAACCCGTTCCGTGTTATACGGCGTGGTCCCTTGATTTACCTAACTTTAAAATAAAGATTAACTGTTTTAGTTCTCACACCAGTCACATGACTGACCTGGAGTTTATTGTTTTAACCTAAACTCTGGGTGCCCCTTATTTTGACACGGGCAGCTAGTAGTTTTGGTTTTGCAGATTTATATTCACAGGATCCTGGTTTACAGCTGGAATGATATCCGGAAAGCTTTGTATCCGTATATCTACTTCTAGTTGTGTATTGTATTATTTTCCGCTGCTATGTATTTAAATGTAATTTAAATCTCTGATATTTCTGTGTAATATTCATTTGTACTCTGTATATTCTTGTAATCTGATGCATTGTTGTAAAATACAATGAAATGTTCTTTTATATGCGTTCTGTTGTGGCTTGTTCTCGAACTACCCGACGCTTTCCTTTACGGGGAAGTTACGGGTTTTCACATTTTTGATGCCAAATCACAACAATAAACCCTATCTAATTTTGGTTCTCACACCAGTCAATAGGAAATATATAGATATTACATCTTCAAAACACGAACATAAATTCTGATGATGATCGATCAATCATCAGAACCATCTCCGGGTGTCTAGAATGTGATTCTATATCTATCCAATATATTAAAACTTCAAATATATGTTTGCAAGGCGTATATGCAAAATCTTTATATACGGGACTGTCCAAATCAATATAAATAAATAATCAAATACGAATAGTTGATTTAAATTTTCAAAACAAAATTGGTTTTCATCTTAAAAATATACTCTTCACACTCGTTCTAGGATACTACTGATCCTATCTCTAACGAGTCATTCTAATTGGATATTACTAATCCAATATCTGATGAATTCTTTCGTACGGTTCTAATGTGCCTTGTTCTCTAAGCTTTGTAAACCAAAGCTCTGATACCAACTGTGAAAACCCATAACTTCCCCATAAAGGAAAGTGTCGGATAGTTCGAGAACAATTCACAACAGAATACATACAAAAGAACGTTTCACTGTATATTACAACAATGCATCAGATTACAAGAATATACAGAGTATAAACAAATAAATATTACACAGAAATATCAGAGATTTAAATTACATTTAAATACATAGCAGTGGAAAATAATACAATACACAACTAGAAGAGATATACGGATACAAAGCTTTCCGGATATCATTCCAGCTGTAAATCAGGATCCTATGAATATAAATCTGCAAAACCAAAACTACTAGCTGCCCGTGTCGAAAATAGGGGCACCTAGAGTTTAGGTTAAAACAATAAACTCCAGGTCAGTCATGTGACTGGTGTGAGAACTAAAACAGTTATTAATCTTTATTTTAAATCATTAGGTAAATCAAGGGACCACGCCGTATAACACGGAACGGGTTTCCTCCCAAGAATACCAGTGCATAAAACAAACAGCGCAATGCTAAATAAAGAAAAATGAAGCTGTTATAAGACCCAGGTCCCATCACACAATGCAACGCAGCCGAGGATAGGGTTTTCCCTTATAACAGCCAAAGAATGCTTGATACGGTTAAAAACAAATCGTTTGATACTATTATAAGTGCATAGTGTATAAAACAACTTCAAATCATAAGTATCAATCATAGGCGACATGAGCGTCCTATGCCACTATGTCGCCATATATAGGTTTACAAATAAAACCGCAATGTCGTATTGGAAGTTGGGTTATCATTTATGGTATGAACCGAGGCTAGGGGTAAGATCCTCACCGATTCGAGACGCTCTAGTCCGCCCCTCAGGAATAGCCGCAACTGCCCCTTGGATCGTCAGGGCCGGTCCACCGATGTGGATTATTATGCCTGAACACTACGTTTCCCCGCCCTTTGGGGCGTAAGCCTGGCCCGTCAGCCGACCAGAAGCATCGGCCGAAACCGATATCACGAGGCGCCTCGCTTTTCAGCAAGTAATAATATGCAACATCCACATGAGTCAAACTCGTCATCCAGTTCAAGCACTGACGCCACTCCTAACTAGAAAGAAACGCATGCCCTCCCTGAGGTCCGTCTCCCGTTTTTGGTTCATACCGGGTGTGAAACTCGCGAAGTAAACGTTACACAAAGCTACGCCTCAAAGGCCGTGCTTTGATCATCAACCACAAGACTTTGCTTTTCAACAAAAGCCTTGATCATTCGCCACTTAGGCATGCCACACAGGCAATTCACTCCATCCGATTGATATCCATCAATATATAACCCCTGAGCTCGTATGTCTCAGAGAAGGGCGTTAAGCAAGAGAATAAATTCTCCGCCGCCAAACAGATATATATTTAATAGAGATCAATCACACGGACTAAAATCCAATGTCAGACACACTGTCCATTTACTAGTCCGTTCTGGGTCTGAACGAAACCGGGGGCACCTAGTACCCCGCATATCCATCGATCTCCAAGTACGTCTGGACGATCACTAACTGTTTCGATCTTCTTGGGTGTACAGCCCAATCAAGATCATCAGTAATTACCCAAACGATGTGAAGACTCCAGGTCTTCGACCACCGTCTTCATCTTCGACTTATCGTCGTATCAGTTATTCAGAATGTGATAAACCCGGTCTTTCTGAATAACTCGCGTATATTTTAAATAAGTGTCACACAAACACAACATACGCCTCATTCCAATTCATCAGTCACTAACCATAAATTAATCAAGAGAATAATTCCCCAAATATTAACCCCGAAGGCCGAAACCAACATCAGATCAATATCCAGAAAACCATTCTGCTTAGCTAACCGACAGTTAGTTTCTGATTTCACATTCATAGGGAAAGGATCCCATTAATTTTATCCAAGAAAATTTCTTGAATTTATTCTCTAATCTTCCTTTGAATTTCGATTCAACTAGTCGGGATTAACGAACTTTACCGAAGTAATCATTTGTTTTAATTTCCCGATCCCAACCTATTCATCCCATGAAGTAAAACTGGTAGTACTTCATATCTAACACCACAGTGTTATCGGTAATTCAATTACCATTTCACGTTCAAATCTAATTAAAGATTTAACTATCGCCTGGAGTAAAACTGGTGATACTCCATTCTCGATCTTTTCAATCTATTTAAAGATTCATTAAAACTCCACTTAGTTCTAATCGTTAACTGGGTTAAAGAATCAGTGTCATTTAAAACACGGTTCACGGTAAACCCAAAATATCATTCCATTAATTATCGGGTTAAAGAACTAGGTGTTATTTAAAACACTGTTCACGATAAACCCAAAAATCAATATCAATTCAATTAAATATTATTTAATTGGTACACTTCATTAAATCTAGATAAAAAGATTTAATCTTTTCTCAACTGGGTTCAAGAACAGTGTTAGTGAAGACGCCATTCACGACGAACCCAAATCGCATTTGATATTCAATACAAGGCTCTGAATAGAAGATATATCGGCTTATATTCAATATCAAATTCTACGATTAACAAATGTCGTATTGGAAATAACGATATACATATATATCTTTCAAATTTCCATAACAACATCTGTATAATCACGAATTCCAACATCGAAATATTCCGAAGACAATTTCGATTCAAATCCCCTCCAATGCAATCATTGGAAATTTTGGTTATTTTTAAAACCCTTTTTCAAATTCAATTTATTTATTAAAAATAAATAGAATTATAATTCTAGTTCAAAACTAGTTCATTTCGATAAAAATCTATTTTTATCTTTTCAAATATGGAGTTTTTCATCCCAAATTTTCCCAAATCATTTCTTATGATTGTACACAAATTATCACTATTTTTAATAATTTTGTTAAGGCCCGTACAATCGATTTCCAACAATGGCCATCGAACTGCACTTACAGCGACCTTTTTCAAATTTGATTTGGACATGATTCCAAATCCAACCGTTAGATTCAAATATCTAATATTCATTAGAAAGCTCTTTTCGATACGAACCCAACGGTTCCGGTTTTAGGAGAATCCGACGGTCGGATCTCTCGTAATATCCGTTCGAAGTAAATGGTCGAAATTCACGAACTGCCGCGGCGCGTTCTATTCAGGCCATTATATTATATATATAATATATATATCGTCGATTTCTATTCGAAACGAATTATATAAATAGTTTTTAAATTCGTTTCAAAATCCATTTCAACTTCCATTTCAATTCAAAGCAAAATTGAATTCTTCTTTATAAATTCGTTTTAAAATTCATTTCAACTTCCATTTCAATTCAAAGCAAAATTGAATTCTTCTTTATAAATTCGTTTTAAAATTCATTTCTATTCAATTCAAATCTCAATTCAATTTGAATTCATTTCAATTTGAATTCATTTCAATTTGTCTCCAATTCAATTCGAATTCGTATTCAATTCAAATTCGTTTTCTATTCAATTAAATTCGAATTCGTTTCGTTTGCTATTCAATTGAAATCAAATTCGTTTTCATTCAATTCGAATTCATTATATATTCAATTCATTTCGAAATCGTTATATATCCTATTCATTTCGAAATCGTTATATATTCAATTCATTTCGAAATCGTTATATATTCAATTCATTTCGAAATCGTTATATATTCAATTCATTTCGAAATCGTTATATATTCAATTCATCTCGAAATCGTTATATATTCAATTCATCTCGAAATCGTTATATATTCAATTCATTTCGAATCGTTTCAAAATATGCGTTTTCGAAATCACTTTTCAATATGCATTTCAAAATGAATAAAATCGATATAAATATCGTTCACGTCAAAATGGCGTCAATCTAACCAACACGACTTCATATATTTCTATTTTCAAATATTCTATTTCAAATACTTCTTTTTCAAAATAGTTGTTATTATCAAAATATTTCGTTCAACACATGACCAATCTCAATGGATGAGTACTGTCAACACATGAACCTTTATTTTATATTGATAAAGATGTAAATTTTATTACTAAAATATTTCGTTCAACACATGACCAATCTCAATGGATGAGTACTGTCAACACATGAACCTTTATTTTATATTGATAAAGATGTAAATTTTATTACTAAAATATTTCGTTCAACACATGACCAATCTCAATGGATGAGTACTGTCAACACATGAACCTTTATTTTATATTATTCTTTATTTTTCAAATTCGAATGAGGCCCAATCAATTACCATATAAAGTTGATTATATGGATTCCATACAGCACATGTATATAATAGCATCGAAAAATAATCAACCATCAACCAAAGTGCACTACACTGTATAAGCATAAAATATAGATATCTAACGCTTATAACAGCCTGTCAATCGATCGATCGACATATTTAATCAATCAGGATGAGTGAACATCAAATTTCATTCCAACACCCGTGTGGGGTTTCAAACAATCAAACACATATTTTATTTGTGCAGTTGGGCGATGTGTAAAATTTATCGACCCAATCAATGTCCTTCAAATAGGTGTACATAAACAAACCGTCTGGTTTGTAAATGAATATTTATTTATTCACATTTACGTTAAAAATTATATTTTTAACGATAAAACATTTTATTCCAACATATGAATTTCTATTCAGTTCATTCTTTAAATAAAATGATATTTTTATTTTTCTAACTTATTTTAGAAAATTTCGGCGGCATAACGGCACGATACTAGAAACGGGATGAGGCCTAGCCTTATCCCCGGTCTAGTGAAGGCCCACGCATTCACACATCAATCAAGTCAATTTATTTCACCAAACAGTTCAATGTCAAATCAAATCATCTAACTAATCTATGCAACCAAACAAACAAGTCCATGGTCTGTTGACGATTGTGTCGGGTGCTACTAAGCACCGTCTGCATCCTAGTATATATATATATATATATATATATATATATATAACTAGAAAAATAAATTGAAGAGTGAGAAATTCTCACAGAAAGCTATCCAAGCTCCACGGCACTTCATATGCAGGAAATCTTCACTGTTCTCGCCTCTTATCACTTTCCTCGCCCGCAGCCACTACATATATAAAAATCACATTTTTACTTCGATGTTCAATATATAAAAATCACATTTTTACTTCGATGTTCAATATATAAAAATCGCATTTTTACTTCGATGTTCAATATATAAAAATCGCATTTTTACTTCGATGTTCAATATATAAAAATCGCATTTTTACTTTGCTATTCAATATATAAAAATCGAATTTTTACTTTGCTATTCAATATATAAAAATCGAATTTTTACTTTGCTATTCAATATATAAAAATCGAATTTTTACTTTGCTATTCAATATATAAAAATCGAATTTTTATAACGATGTTATATAGATAAAAATTCTATTTTTATCCCGCTATTTTTCATATAAAGATTTCACCTTTTCAAAAATATAGATGTCGCCCTTTCAAAAAATATCATTATAAAAATCACATTTTTATCTTTCTACACATATAAAGATGATATTTCTAATCTTCCTATCATGTAAAAATTATATTTTTTTTTCCTCTACCTAAACAAAAATCATATTTCTACCACTTCTATATAGTAAAGATTATATTTTTAATACTTTAAAAATATAAAAATCGTATTTTTAATACTTTAAAAATATGAAAATCATATTTTTATTACCGAATAAAATCTTTTCCATTTAAATCTATCTATAATTTACAGCGAGGGTCTTTTTATTTTGAAAGAAACTGATCTTTATACAGTGATTAATTTCATAAAGATCTCTTTTTAATTTACTGCTATAATATTTAAACTGAAAAGAGAATGCAAGGATAATTTCACTGTTAATCTTCCTCCCTCTTCTTTCCTGTACACGAGCCACCCACCAGAGCCCGTCATTGCTTCCTAGGGTTCTGCCTTGTTGTGCGTGCCATGGTGGAGAAGAAGGGCGGCATCAGGCAACGCGTCGGTTTTTGGCAGTTCGATTGGAAGTGGGGGTTGACGCGACTGATAAATGGAGGAGGAGAAGACGGGGGAGCGGGGTTGCGAGGCCGGTCTGAGCTGAGGGAGGGTAGCGACGGAGGTGAAGGCGTCGATCGGTGGTGGGCGGCTTCGAGATCGACGGGGCGAATTGATTTTCTCTTCTTCTTTTTTTTTTGTTTTTTTTCTCTGTGGAAATGATGAATCGGGGGGGGGGGGGGGGGGGGGGCAGAACGGATAAAGGGGGAGAAGGATTATTTTATATTTTTATTTATTTATTTATTTATTTTTAATTTTTTATTCACATACAACAACTTTTTCTATCGACTTCGAAACAAGGCCCACCGCCTGTCGTCCATAGCGTTTCACCCCCATTCCAAACACAATGGGATATGTATCGCAAGCTGATTCGATCGTTACAATCAGTTTCCGTTAAATTCACATTTAAATCATTATATTGGATTTTAAACGTACATTTCAAATTACCGGGGTCACATACTAACTCGAAAAATTCCACAAAAATATTTTCTAGCTTCGTATTGACGATACGGTCCTAACAAATCTAATTTCATCGAATTCTGAAACCGTTTGAAAAATGGCCAATTCCCAGTCGATTAAAATCAACTGAAACTGGTCAAACGCGTTTTCCTTTGCCACGCTCACATATTGATTCGAAAAATTATGAAATTTGGAATCTAGCAATAACTTGGCATCGCGGATCCAACAAAAGTTGTTTCGTCGAAATCCGAGGTCGTTTGCAAAATTTCCATTTTTAAGGGCCTGAATTCCATAGCGACTATTCAGAATTTTCAACTGGACATATCTTTTGATTTCCGCTATCAAATTTCGATTTTTCGAATTCGTTGGAAAGATATTCACAATTAGATCCTAATGTTTTTGGTTTCACTAAAATCCGGATTGTTTTGCACCCGGTACATTCAATTGAAGTTTGAAATCGAATTATCGAACTACCGCGCCATTTTCAATTCTATTTATAATTATATATAAATATTTATATTCTAACGACGACGCGTATAAATATATACGTTCGAATTATTCAAAATAAATTTCTCGTCGATATTATTTAAAATAATTCATTTTTAATAATCGCAATTCGCTAAAATCACCAAAATAAAAATTTTAAACTGGCCCAGATTTTCCGGGTTATTACAATCTCCCCCACTTAAAACTTTTCGTCCCCGAAAAGGAACAAAGTCGAAAGTGGTTTGATTAATCAACTCTACGTTCGATCTGGCTTCCATTCTCCAACTCTTTAGTTTTTGAGAATTTTCAAAATTTCAAAAATTTGGCTAACACCCTATATTTTCGAAAAATTTCGCCATAACCTCCCCTGCACCGGGAGCATCGGGGAATTTCAAATAGCTTCCCCGGTCCTTCTGATCTCAAAAAGAAAAAGAAAAAGCCAAGCGGCTAGCCAATAGGCTTATAAAATCATCATCACCCAAACAAAACAGTAAATTATGTAGTAAACATGTACCTATTTGTCGGGCAAACAATTTTTATTTTTCTGCTCTAGCCTCTTTGCTATGACCTGTTCAATGTAAGTACATGTATATGCAAGCAAAAGCAACCAATTTTCAATACAATTCATTATTCAATCAAATTAGGCATAATAGTTAAAATTTATCAAACTAATAAACGAACAACCCAAACATCAATCAATTAGTGGATTAGAGTTTTCAAATTCATAATTTTGATACATAGTCAAAAATCATATTTTTGATGCCAAATCACAACAATAAACCCTATCTAATTTTGGTTCTCACACCAGTCAATAGGAAATATATAGATATCACATCTTCAAAACACGAACATAAATTCTGATGATGATCGATCAATCATCAGAACCATCTCCGGGTGTCTAGAATGTGATTCTATATCTATCCAATATATTAAAACTTCAAATATACGTTTGCAAGGCGTATATGCAAAATCTTTATATACGGGGCTGTCCAAATCAATATAAATAAATAATCAAATACGAATAGTTGATTTAAATTTTCAAAACAAAATTGGTTTTCATCTTAAAAATATACTCTTCACACTCGTTCTAGGATACTACTGATCCTATCTCTAACGAGTCATTCTAATTGGATATTACTAATCCAATATCTGATGAATTCTTTCGTACGGTTCTAATGTGCCTTGTTCTCTAAGCTTTGTAAACCAAAGCTCTGATACCAATTGTGAAAACCCGTAACTTCCCCGTAAAGGAAAGTGTCAGATAGTTCGAGAACAAGCCACAACAGAATACATACAAAAGAACGTTTCACTGTATATTACAACAATGCATCAGATTACAAGAATATACAGAGTATAAACAAATAAATATTACACAGAAATATCAGAGATTTAAATTACATTTAAATACATAGCAGCGGAAAATAATACAATACACAACTAGAAGAGATATACGGATACAAAGCTTTCCGGATATCATTCCAGCAGTAAACCAGGATCCTGTGAATATAAATCTGCAAAACCAAAACTACTAGCTGCCTGTGTCGAAAATAGGGGCACCCAGAGTTTAGGTTAAAACAATAAACTCCAGGTCAGTCATGTGACTGGTGTGAGAACTAAAACAGTTATTAATCTTTATTTTAAATCATTAGGTAAATCAAGGGACCACGCCGTATAACACGGAACGGGTTTCCTCCCAAGAATACCAGTGCATAAAACAAACAGCGCAATGCTAAATAAAGAAAAATGAAGCTGTTATAAGACCCAGGTCCCATCACACAATGCAACGCAGCCGAGGATAGGGTTTTCCCTTATAACAGCCAAAGAATGCTTGATACGGTTAAAAACAAATCGTTTGATACTATTATAAGTGCATAGTGTATAAAACAACTTCAAATCATAAGTATCAATCATAGGCGACATGAGCGTCCCATGCCACTATGTCGCCATATATAGGTTTCAAATAAAACCGCAATGTCATATTGGAAGTTGGGTTATCATTTATGGTATGAACCGAGGCTAGGGGCAAGATCCTCAACGATTCGTGATGCTCTAGTCCGCCCCTCAGGAACAACCGCAACTGCCCCTTGGATCGTCAGGGCCGGTCCACCGATGTAGATTATTATGCCTGAACACTACGTTTCCCTGCCCTTTGGGGCGTAAGCCTGGCCCGTCAGCCGACCAGAAGCATCGGCCGAAACCGATATCACGAGGCGCCTCGCTTTTCAGCAAGTAATAATATGCAACATCCACATGAGTCAAACTCGTCAGCCAGTTCAAGCACTGACGCCACTCCTAACTAGAAAGAAACGCATGCCCTCCCTGAGGTCCGTCTCCCGTTTTTGGTTCATACCGGGTGTGAAACTCGCGAAGTAAACGTTACACAAAGCTACGCCTCAAAGGCCGTGCTTTGATCATCAACCACAAGACTTTGCTTTTCAACAGAAGCCTTGATCATTCGCCACTTAGGCATGCCACACAGGCAATTCACTCCATGCGATTGATATCCATCAATATATAACCCCTGAGCTCGTACGTCTCAGAGAAGAGCGTTAAGCAAGAGAATAAATTCTCCGCCGCCAAACAGATATATATTTAATAGAGATCAATCACACAGACTAAAATCCAATGTCAGACACACAGTCCATTTAATAGTCCGTTCTGGGTCTGAATGAAACCGGGGGCACCTAGTACCCCGCATATCCATCAATCTCCAAGTACGTCTGGACGATCACTAACTGTTTCCATCTTCTTGGGTGTACAGCCCAATCAAGATCATCAGTAATTACCCAAACGACGTGAAGACTCCTGGTCTTCGACCACCGTCTTCATCTTCGACTTATCGTCGTATCAGTTATTCAGAATGGGATAAACCCGGTCTTTCCGAATAACTCGCGTATATTTTAAATAAGTGTCACACAAACACAACATACGCCTCATTCCAATTCATCAGTCACTAACCGTAAATTAATCAAGAGAATAATTCCCCAAATATTAACCCCGAAGGCCGAAACCAACATCAGATCAATATCCAGAAAACCATTCTGCTTAGCTAACCGACAGTTAGTTTCTGATTTCACATTCATAGGGAAAGGATCCCATTAATTTTATCCAAGATAATTTCTTGAATTTATTCTCTAATCTTCCTTTGAATTTCGATTCAACTAGTCGGGATTAACGAACTTTACCGAAGTAATCATTTGTTTTAATTTCCCGATCCCAACCTATTCATCCCATGAAGTAAAACCGGTAGTACTTCATATCTAACACCACAGTGTTATCGGTAATTCAATTACCATTTCACGTTCAAATCTAATTAAAGATTTAACTATCACCTGGAGTAAAACTGGTGATACTCCATTCTCGATCTTTTCAATCTATTTAAAGATTCATTAAAACTCCACTTAGTTCTAATCGTTAACTGGGTTAAAGAATCAGTGTCATTTAAAACACGGTTCACGGTAAACCCAAAATATCATTCCATTAATTATCGGGTTAAAGAACTAGGTGTTATTTAAAACACTGTTCACGATAAACCCAAAAATCAATATCAATTCAATTAAATATTATTTAATTGGTACACTTCATTAAATCTAGATAAAAAGATTTAATCTTTTCTCAACTGGGTTCAAGAACAGTGTTAGTGAAGACGCCATTCACGACGAACCCAAATCGCATTTGATATTCAATACAAGGCTCTGAATAGAAGATATATCGGCTTATATTCAATATCAAATTCTACGATTAACAAATGTCGTATTGGAAATAACGATATACATATATATCTTTCAAATTTCCATAACAACATCTGTATAATCACGAATTCCAACATCGAAATATTCCGAAGACAATTTCGATTCAAATCCCCTCCAATGCAATCATTGGAAATTTTGGTTATTTTTAAAACCCTTTTTCAAATTCAATTTATTTATTAAAAATAAATAGAATTATAATTCTAGTTCAAAACTAGTTCATTTCGATAAAAATCTATTTTTATCTTTTCAAATATGGAGTTTTTCATCCCAAATTTTCCCAAATCATTTCTTATGATTTTACACAAATTATCACTATTTTTAATAATTTTGTTAAGGCCCGTACAATCTATTTCCAATAATGGCCATCGAACTGCACTTACAGCGACCTTTTTCAAATTTGATTTGGACATGATTCCAAATCCAACCGTTAGATTTCAAATATCTAATATTCATTAGAAACCTCTTTTCGATACGAACCCAACGGTTCCGGTTTTTGGAGAATCCGACGGTCGGATCTCCCGTAATATCCGTTCGAAGTAAATGGTCGAAATTCACGAGCTGCCGTGGCGCGGCGCGTTCTATTCAGGCCATTATATTATATATATAATATATATAATATATATATCGTCGATTTCTATTCGAAACGAATTATATAAATAGTTTTTAAATTCGTTTCAAAATCCATTTCAACTTCCATTTCAATTCAAAGTAAAATTGAATTCTTCTTTATAAATTCGTTTTAAAATTCATTTCAACTTCCATTTCAATTCAAAGAAAAATTGAATTCTTCTTTATAAATTCGTTTTAAAATTCATTTCTATTCAATTCAAATCTCAATTCAATTTGAATTCATTTCAATTTGTCTCCAATTCGAATTCGTATTCAATTCAAATTCGTTTTCTATTCAATTAAATTCGAATTCGTTTCGTTTGCTATTCAATTGAAATCAAATTCGTTTTCATTCAATTCGAATTCATTATATATTCAATTCATTTCGAAATCGTTATATATCCAATTCATTTCGAAATCGTTATATATTCAATTCATTTCGAAATCGTTATATATTCAATTCATTTCGAAATCGTTATATATTCAATTCATTTCGAAATCGTTATATATTCAATTCATTTCGAAATCGTTATATATTCAATTCATCTCGAAATCGTTATATATTCAATTCATTTCAAATCGTTTCAAAATATGTGTTTTCGAAATCACTTTTCAATATGCATTTCAAAATGAATAAAATCGATATAAATATCGTTCACGTCAAAATGGCGTCAATCTAACCAACACGGCTTCATATATTTCTATTTTCAAATATTCTATTTCAAATACTTCTTTTTCAAAATAGTTGTTATTATCAAAATATTTCGTTCAACACATGACCAATCTCAATGGATGAGTACTGTCAACACATGAACCTTTATTTTATATTGATAAAGATGTAAATTTTATTACTAAAATATTTCGTTCAACACATGACCAATCTCAATGGATGAGTACTGTCAACACATGAACCATTATTTTATATTGATAAAGATGTAAATTTTGTTACTAAAATATTTCGTTCAACACATGACCAATCTCAATGGATGAGTACTGTCAACACATGAACCTTTATTTTATATTATTCTTTATTTTTCAAATTGGAATGAGGCCCAATCAATTACCATATAAAGTTGATTATATGGATTCCATACAACACATGTATATAATAGCATCGAAAAATAATCAACCATCAACCAAAGTGCACTACACTGTATAAGCATCAAATATAGATATCTAACGCTTATAACAGCCTGTCAATCGATCGATCGACATATTTAATCAATCAGGATGAGTGAACTTCAAATTTCATCCCAACACCCGTGTGGGGTTTCAAACAATCAAACACATATTTTATTTGTGCAGTTGGGCGATGTGTAAAATTTATCGACCCAATCAATGTCCTTCAAATAGGTGTACATAAACAAACTGTCTGGTTTGTAAATGAATATTTATTTATTCACATTCACGTTAAAAATTATATTTTTAACGATAAAACATTTTATTCCAACATATGAATTTCTATTCAGTTCATTCTTTAAATAAAATGATATTTTTATTTTTCTAACTTATTTTAGAAAATTTCGGCGGCATAACGGCACGATACTAGAAACGGGATGAGGCCTAGCCTTATCCCCGGTCTAGTGAAGGCCCACGCCATTCACACATCAATCAAGTCAATTTATTTCACCAAACAATTCAATTTCAAATCAAATCATCTAACTAATCTATGCAACCAAACAAACAAGTCCATGGTCTGTGGACGATTGTGTCGGGTGCTACTAAGCACCGTCTGCATCCTAGTATATATATATATATAACTAGAAAAATAAATTGAAGAGTGAGAAATTCTCACAGAAAGCTATCCAAGCTCCACGGCACTTCATATGCAGGAAATCTTCACTGTTCTCGCCTCTTATCACTTTCCTCGCCCGCAGCCACTACATATATAAAAATCACATTTTTACTTCGATGTTCAATATATAAAAATCACATTTTTACTTCGATGTTCAATATTTAAAAATCGCATTTTTACTTCGATGTTCAATATATAAAAATCGCATTTTTACTTCGATGTTCAATATATAAAAATCGCATTTTTACTTTGCTATTCAATATATAAAAATCGAATTTTTACTTTGCTATTCAATATATAAAAATCGAATTTTTACTTTGCTATTCAATATATAAAAATCGAATTTTTACTTTGCTATTCAATATATAAAAATCGAATTTTTACTTTGCTATTCAATATATAAAAATTGAATTTTTATAACGATGTTATATAGATAAAAATTCTATTTTTATCCCGCTATTTTTCATATAAAGATTTCACCTTTTCAAAAATATAGATGTCGCCCTTTCAAAAAATATCATTATAAAAATCACATTTTTATCTTTCTACACATATAAAGATGATATTTCTAATCTTCCTATCATGTAAAAATTATATTTTTTTTCCTCTACCTAAACAAAAATCATATTTCTACCACTTCTATATAGTAAAGATTATATTTTTAATACTTTAAAAATATAAAAATCGTATTTTTAATACTTTAAAAATATGAAAATCATATTTTTATTACCGAATAAAATCTTTTCCATTTAAATCTATCTATAATTTACAGCGAGGGTCTTTTTATTTTGAAAGAAACTGATCTTTATACAGTGATTAATTTCATAAAGATCTCTTTTTAATTTACTGCTATAATATTTAAACTGAAAAGAGAATGCAAGGATAATCTCAATGTTAATCTTCCCCCCCTCTTCTTTCCTGTACACGAGCCACCCACCAGAGCCCGTCATTGCTTCCTAGGGTTCCGCCTTGTTGTGCGTGCCATGGTGGAGGAGAAGGGCGGCATCAGGCAACGCGTCGGTTTTTGGCAGTTCGATTGGAAGTGGGGGTTGACGCGACTAATAAATGGAGGAGGAGAAGACGGAGGAGCGGGGTTGCGAGGCCGGTCTGAGCTGTGGGAGGGTAGCGACGGAGGTGAAGGCGTCGATCGGTGGTGGGCGGCTTCGAGATCGACGGGGCGAATCGATTTTCTCTTCTTTTTTTTTTCTCTGTGGAAATGATGAATCGGGGGGGTGGGGGGCAGAACGGACAAAGGGGGAGAAGGATTATTTTATATTTTTATTTATTTATTTATTTATTTTTAATTTTTTATTCACATAAAGCAACTTTTTCTATCGACTTCGAAACAAGGCCCACCGCCTGTCGTCCATAGCGTTTCACCCCCATTCCGAACACAATGGGATATGTATCGCAAGCTGATTCGATCGTTACAATCAGTTTCCGTTAAATTCACATTTAAATCATTATATTGGATTTTAAACGTACATTTCAAATTACCGGGGTCACATACTAACTCGAAAAATTCCAGAAAAATATTTTCTAGCTTCGTATTGACGATACGGTCCTAACAAAACTAATTTCATCGAATTCTGAGACCGTTTGAAAAATGCCCAATTCCCAGTCGATTAAAATCAACTAAAACTGGTCAAACGCGTTTTCCTTTGCCACGCTCACATATTGATTCGAAAAATTATGAAATTTGGAATCTAGCAATAACTTGGCATCGCGGATCCAACAAAAGTGGTTTCGTCGAAATCCGAGGTCGTTTTCAAAATTTCCATTTTAAGGGCCTGAATTCCATAGCGACTATTCAGAATTTTCAACTGGACATATCTTTTGATTTCCGCTATCAAATTTCGATTTTTCGAATTCGTTGGAAAGATATTCACAATTAGATCCTAATGTTTTTGGTTTCACTAAAATCCGGATTGTTTTGCACCCGGTACATTCAATTGAAGTTTGAAATCGAATTATCGAACTACCGCGCCATTTTCAATTCTATTTATAATTATATATAAATATTTATATTCTAACGACAACGCGTATAAATATATACGTTCGAATTATTCAAAATAAATTTCTCGTCGATATTATTTAAAATAATTCATTTTAAATAATCGCAATTCGCTAAAATGGCCAAAATAAAAATTTTAAACTGGCCCAGATTTTCCGGGTTATTACACGTTGTTCATCTTGTTTCTTTGTTTACTCTGTCATATTCAACGGTTCATGGTCATTTCCTTATTTTCTAACTTATGCCTTAGCCTAGTTACTTTGTTAATTGTATTGTTAAAATTATCGCACTCGCCAGACTTTATGTCTGACCCCCTTTGTTTCCTCCTCTTTTCTTCCTCCCCCTCCCAGGTGCTCAGGTTGGAACTAGCACCAATGGAGCTTGATTTTGGAGTGTTGTTTCTCTGCTTTTAGAAGATCGCTTGGATCGCTAAAGTAAAGTTAAGCTCCTCTTTTACTTATAGCTATTTTGTATTGGGGATTATGTCTTTTAATTTATGTACTTTTGGTAGTCAAGATGGATATTATGTACTTTGACTCTGGTTTCTGATGATGTAAGCAAACATATGTGTTTTCCGCTGCAATGAAATAAAATTTTAAATCTTTGAGTACTGTTTATATCTGTCTTGTTGTTAAGTTTCTATTTTATACTTACTTAAAACGCTCCATAGAAGTTAATGCATTCCCTTTGTGAGTAACATTAATGGACGTGGGGTGTTACAATTCGTGTCATAAAAGGTAATCATGGCGACACGAGTCATGTCGAATGGAGTCATGGCATTTTCTGCATAATTACAGAATTGCCACCCGGGCTAAAATCACCTATAAATACCCTTCATAATTCATTTGGAAGGGGGACCGAAAATTCATTTCTACGAGGAGACTCCATCAAACTCAAAGATTATCTACAACTTCTCCAATGACTTCTATGGATTCATCAACATTTTTCTAACTCCATGAAGATCAAATCCAATTTAATGATCATAAGATCTTTCTACAATTGAACCTAAACACCCTCAATCTTATTCAAGCAACACTATAAATCTCTCAAGCATCATTCAAATAATCTCGAATCCTCTCCAAAGCCTAAATCGAATGCTAGTTCACTCTGAAATCTGTGAAGACCATGGGAAAAGATCAATACACATAAGTGGTTGAAGATTCATCACAAAGCTGAACCTCTTTCCTTTTCTTCGCCAAACTCAAGTGAAAGTAGATCGTCAAGAGAGTTAAAAGAGAGAAATGATTGTAATGAGGGAAAATTCGAGTGTTGTAAGCTTGAATATCGTAATGAGAATTAATTGAAAGTGGATGTAGATTCGTATCGAATCGAACCACTATAAAAATTCCTTTGTATTCTTACTTGTTTTTGTTCATTTATTTTTTGATTACACGGTTCCATATTCTTACCAAATTGGTGAAGTGTAATTTTACATCTTTGGTGTTTGGTCCCAAATTTGGAGCAAATATTTGGCGCCCATCGTGGGGCTCAGACTACCAATCCATTTCTCTCTCTCCCACAAGGTAGAAGGCCCTGCATTGGAATATTGAGTACACTTCGATTATCTAAGTTGTCCGAATTGAGATTCTTACCTCTGAAGCCATGGGTAAGCCAGGTAGACGATCGAAGAAAGCTACAAGTAAAAGTGTCGAAAATGTCGATAATGCCACTAACATGGAAAACACCCCGCCTACTAATCAGTTTGAAGTCAGTGAATGTTCTAAAGCTGGAACTGCCGTAACAAGGAGGGAGTTGGATGAAGTGGCAGCAGGACTGACAAGTCGAATTGATATTGCGAATGAGGCCATGATGAAGAAGCTTGAAACCATGTTCGCCATGCAAGCCGCAACGGCCAAAGTCACCATGAGTGCAAACCACCTTAAAACTGCCAAAACCACTGGAATGGAAGATACTGGATCTTCTTCCTCAAGCCCGAATAAAGGAAATTCTATCTAAGAGATTGCAAATCCTAGTCATAGGGGAATTAAGCCACTTGCTCATAACCACTCTGGAAAAGCGACCCCTCAACAAGCGTTTGGTTCCACCAAAGGGGCACTTCCCCATGCGGGAGGTCCAGGGCCCCGGAATATGAACCGTGATCGTTTGCGCAGGAAGACATCCGGTAAAGAGGAAGACATCCTCCCCGTGGACCAACTCAATGAGGAGGAGCGTATATTCAGAATGGTACGAAATATTATGAATGAGAGCCAGAAAAAGGTGGATGATGAGAGGGAATGGTGATTTGCTCCTACAAAAACCCCACTTACAGAAAGAATAAAAATGGCGCCATATCCAAATAAATTCAAACCCCCGGTTGTACAAGCTTATAATGGAACTGGCGATCCCAACGTGTTCCTATTCAGGTATGATCAACACATGGATGGGGCACGTGCTACTGATGAGCTCAAATGTTTATACTTCCCCACTTACTTGGAGGGAGTAGCTTCACTCTGGTTCACAAAACTCCCGCCAAAATCCGTAGATGACTTTGCCACCTTGGCCAAGCTATTCAAACAGCAATTCAGGCTTCAAGCGACTAAGGTGCGTGATGTGATGGAACTGAATGAGCTGGAACAAGCGCCAGGGGAATCCATTAAAACCTTCCTTTCTCGTTTTAACACAGCTGCGGCCGAAGTCAAAAACTATGAGCCACGTTTGGCCTTGATGACTCTAAAAGGAGGTATAAATAAAAGGACCAAACTCGGGCAGTGAATCAAGAAGAAAAAGCCCGCGACTCTCGAAGAGCTATTTGACAAGGCAGAGGAATATATAGGCGTGGATGAGGATCCGGCTTGTACATTAGAAGCTACAGAAAAAAATGAGCCGTTAGAGAAAAAAGACGTAAACGTGCAAGGAGGACAGAAAAACGCCGGAAGAAATAAAAAAGGGGGAACGAAGGGAAAGATGGTCAAAACAATAAAAAGCTTCGTTTCTTCAAGAATTCTGAAATGACTCCCCTTAATGATACCATAGAAAACATTTACATGGCGACCAAAGACACTGAAGAATACCCAGAGCCAGTGAAGTTGAAAGTCACTGATAACGCAATAAAGTCCGGCAGGTTCTGCCGATTTCATAACCAGCTAGGGCATAGTACAAACAAATGTAGACAATTGAAGAGCTTAATTGAAGAACTGATAAGGAAAAACATGCTTCAACAGTATACATAGAAAACCCAGAATTCTCAAGGAGCTCAAGACCAAGGAGCCTCTACAGGACAGCCTAAACAAAATGAGAACGCTTCAGTTACCACTATACCAAGGATGATCATAAACACCATTTCAGGTGGCCCCTGCCTAGTTGGGAAAAGTTGGGGGGACATGGTGAAGTATGCTCATGAGGTGAAGTACTTTTCAAAAAGAGATGAACTCAAGATTATGAGTGAGGTTTTATCCATAAAAGTTCCGAGAATCCTGCAAGATTACATCACATTTAAAGATGAAGAGCCGACCAGGATCATAACACCTACAGAGGATCCAATGGTGATAGCCATCGGTTGGGCCCAGCCATAGTTAGAAGGGTGTTAGTCAATAGCAGAGCAGCGGTTAATATCCTCTTCTTTAGCGCATTCCATAGAATGAAGCTTTCCATGGGCCATGTAAAATCCTGTCAGAACAAGGTCCACGGATTCACTGGTCAACCTGTTCAACCAATTGGTGTTATCATTCTACTAGTAGAGCTCGGAGAAGGAGAGCAGAAAGCCGCACTGGTACAGGACTTTGTTATAATTGATGAACCCTCTGCTTACAATGCCTTCCTAGGAAGACCTACTCTTACAACATTCAGAATAACTATGGCTCCGTGGCGCCTCACTATGAAATTCCCAACGGAGAATGGTGTTGGCATAATTATAGGTGATCAACAAGCGGCAAGAGAGTGTTATTTGGTTGAATTGGCAGAGGCAAAGAAGAAGGAATTAAAAAAGGATGTAGAGCCATCGCTCCACATCCAAAAACCCCTCTTATTGCAACTAAAGCAAAATCCCCATGCTGGTGAGCATAGTGGCGCTCGGAAAATAATTGATCCAAGGAAAAACAGTATGGGGGAAAATAGAGCAGCGCCGGCCGAAGATACTATCCCCGTTCCAGTATCCAACAAGAACCCTAACCAGATCTTGAAGATAGGATCTCATCTAGGTATGAAGCTGCAAAAGGAATTAATCTTGTTTTTAAAAGCAAAATTAGATGTATTTGCCTGGGAACACTCAGATATGTGTAGGATCCCACCGAATGTAATTGTTCACAAGTTGACTGTAAATCAAAAGTTGACTCCTATGAAACAAAAAAGACGAATGTAGGGATTTGAAAGATCCGTGGCTCTGAAAGAAGAAGTATATAGGCTACTCAAAAATAATTTCATATGAGAATCTACATATCCAAATTGGGTTTCTAACCCATTGCTTGTCAAAAAGTCCAATAGAAAGTGGAGAGTGTGTATAGATTACTCAGATCTTAATAAAGCGTGCCCAAAAGACAGTTTTCCTTTGCCTCCAATTGACCAACTCATAGATGCAACAGCGGGGCACGGGTTACTATCTTTTATGGACGCATATTCCAGATATAATCAAATTATGATGCACAAGCCAAACGAAGAAAACACGAGTTTCATAACAGATAGAGGACTACACTGCTATAAAGTCAAGCCATTTGGACTGAAAAGCGCAGGAGAAACTTACCAAAGTTTAGTAAAATCCATGTTCAAATCTCAGATAGGGAGTACAATGGAAGTATATGTAGACGATATGCTAGTCAGATCAAAGAAGGTCGAAGATCATCTCGAGGACCTGGCAGAAATGTTTCACATACTCAGGAAATACGGAATGAAATTAAACCCGTTAAAATGTTCATTCGGAGTCTCTTCGGGGAAATTTCTCGGGTTCATCGTCAATGCTAGGGGCATCGAAGCAAATCCCTCTCAAATTGCGGTTTTAAGGGATATGCGGGACCCAAGAACAAAAAAGGAACTCCAGAGCTTAAATAGAAAGGTAGTAGCGTTGAACCGGTTTGTTTCCAAAGCAACGGATCGATGTATTCCGCTTTTTGATGCTTTGAAAAAAGGAAAGAAGGACTTCCAGTGGATCTCAGAGTGCCAGAAGGCTTTCGAGGAATTGATAAGACATATGGAATCACTACCAATGTTATCAAAACCTAAAGGTGGGGAGGATCTATTTTTGTATCTAGCAGTTTCTTTGCATGCTTTGAATGTAGCACTAATCTGAGAAGCAGCGGGAGTGCAATTGTCAGTATATTACATTACTAAGAGGCTCGTCGGGGCAGAGCTAAATTACCCTAAGCTAGATAAGCTCGCATATTGCCTCCTTGTTGCTTCAAAAAAGCTAAGACCGTATTTCCAATCTCATCCTATTAAGGTTCTCACTGACCAACCATTAAGGCAAATTCTCTTCTGTCCAGAAACTTCAGGAAGGCTGCTAAAATGGAACATCGAGCTAAGTCAATATGACATCACTTACCACCCTCGAAGGGGCATTAATGGCCAAGCGCTAGCGGATTTTATTGCCGTGTTTACAAATAGAGGGGGAGAGGTTAAAGAACTAGCGGAAGCAGAGATTGCCTGGAAACTATACTTTGATGGATCCAGAAACGACTATTGTTCAGGGGCTGGAATTGTCCTAGAAACCCCAGAAGGTTACTCTTTATGCTATGCCTTGAGATTGGAATTTCCATCAACCAATAATGAGGCCGAATATGAAGCATTAATAACAGGGTTAAAGTTGGCAAAAGAGCTAAACCTAAAAGCTTTGCAGATTTTCAGCGACTCTCAGTTGGTAGTGGGTCAAGTACGCAAAGAGTCCCAGACCAAAACTGAGAACCTCCCTTCTTATCTAATCAAAGTTATGGAACTTCTAAACGACCTTGACCACTATGTTATATCTCACATTCCAAGAGAATAAAACTCAAAAGGGGATTCTCTCGCCAAGTATGCTAGTTCATCAGATGCTCAGCTGCTGGGTTTAATCCCCATCAAAGTCCTTTCTACTCTAACCATTGAGGAAGTAAGTGTGGACTGGATAATGCAAACCGTTGAAGAACCTACATCATGGATGACTCTAATCAAAGAACTTATCCTCAATGGGACACTGGCTGAAGAACGGAAAAACAAAAGGAAGATATTGCGTAAGGCCCCTTTATACCTCATTCAAGACGAAAGGCTGTACCGGCGAGGATTCTCCATGTCGTTGCTGCGATGTGTGACTAAGAAGGAATCTAGAGCAATTTTGGAAGAGTTGCACGAGGGAGAATGCGGAGGACACACCGACGGTCAAACATGAGCCAAAAAGGTCCTGCGATATGGCTATTTCTAGCCTGATGTAAACCTAGATGCCATGACCTATGTAAAGAAATGTGACAGGTGCCAGAGATTCGTTAAGATTCCAAGAGCACCTCCCACAAATCTAACTCAAATGGTTAGCCCATGGCCATTTGCGGTCTGGGGCATAGATTTGATTGGGATATTACCCGCCGCAAAAGCGAATATGAGATACGCTATAGTAGCTGTCGACTACTTTACCAAATGGGCTGAAGCAGAACCTTTGTCTACTATCACGTCAAAGAAAGTGATCAATTTTGTTTTGAAAAATATCATTTTCAGGTTTGGAGTGCCGCAAAAGATCATCAACGATAATGGAACCCAGTTTGAAAGTAGTGAATTCCTAGACTTCTGCGCTAAATATAAGATCAAAAAGAGTTTTGCAGCTGTGGCTCACCCGCAAGCAAACGAGCAAGTGGAAGCCATTAACAAAATACTAAAGTCAACCATCAAGAAGCATCTCGAAAAAGCCAAAGGCAACTGGGTTGATGAATACCTTTTGCGTTATGGGCGTACCGGACAACACATAAAACTGCTACGGGGCACACCCAATTCTCACTTGCATTCGGGTCAGAAGCTATGATCCCAGTGGAACCGGAAGTACCAACTCATCATAGAATCCATTTCAATCAGAAGGAGAATGAAGAGCTGCAGTTGGAGACACTTGATTTACTCGAGGAAAAGCGAAAAGAAGCAGAGCTTAAAATAGTGGCCCATCAACGGAATGTAGCCAGATATTTCAATGCAAAAATCAAGCAAAGGACTTTTCAAGTCGAGGACCCCATCCTAAAAAGAATTATGACGGTAACCGGGGTATTCAAACCCAATTGGGAGGGGCCATACATGATAAGTCAAAATTTTGCAAATGGCACTTTTGAGTTAAAAATGACAGACGGAATCGCACTCCCTCGAGCATGGAATAGCATCCATCTTCGCTGTTATTTTGTTTGAAGTTCCTTTCACATATTACGCATTATACATACATCATGAATTGTAAATATATCATGCATTATGAATATCATGCAAAGTTTGTATGAATTAGTGAAAGAAATTACTTTACCTGTCTAAAATCATACGTTTGCAAGTTTTGGATTTCAAGTTGCTGACATCGATTTTGATTACAGAATTTTTAAGCAAACAAAAGCGCATTTAAAATCAGATAGGGTTTGATGAGAGCTATAGCACATCCCCAATAGGAAAGCTCAAGCACTTGCTGCTTAATATCCAAACATCCACACACTTTTGCTACGGAGAGTGAAAAGTGCAAAGCCATAAATAAGGGGCATCAAGAACTCTAAACCTAAAATGATGTAACACCCAAACTACGGACCAAGCTTTGAATTTCACCGTAGGGGTACATTCTTAATAACAGAGTTCAAAGTTCTAGTATTGACAAGTCACAACTAGAATCAGACAAATAAACTAGCATTAGCCACCCAGAACAGTGTGACGTTAAACCCAAGACCTCCCCAGGGGCACCCGGTTCATCGCCGACGCCATTAAGATATGGCTGGATAGCGATACAAACACCAGTCTTTCAAACCCAAGACCTCCCCAAGTGGCACCCGGTTCATCGTCGACGCCATTAAGATGTGGCTGGATAGCGATACAAACACCGGGTTTTTAAACCCAAGACTTCCCCGAGGGACACCCGGTTCATCGCCGACGCAATTAAGATATGGCTGGATAGTGATACAAACACCGAGCTTTTAACCGAAGACTTCTCCGAGGGGCACTCGGTTCATCGCCGATGCCATTAATACATGGCCGGATAGCGATATAAACATAGGGTTTTCAAAGACCTCATTAGAGGCATCCGCTCAGATGCTGGATCTTCCAAATCCAGCTATCGATTCTGGGTCCTTCAAACCCAGTTACTGACAGACCCAAAGACCTCTTCGGAGGCATCCGACAAGTTCAAAAAGCATCTGAATTATTCAGATTCAGCGAATAATGGATCAAAGATCTTTTCAAGGGCATCCGGTCATAAGCCGAATCATCCAGATTCAGTTAATGACGGAACAAAAAAAAATTCCTCGAAGTCATCTGATAAAAACCACAAGTAACTGGCCCACTCAGTTACTAGAAATAACAGATTCCTTTATCTAACTGTAAAGACCATGCCTAATTTTCAAAATATTAAAACCAATTGTGGTATGGGGGCATTACCATCGCATTAATAAAATCTAATGACGCTCTCTTAAATATACTACAATCCGGTCATAATCTCATAAAAACCCGACATTAGGTCATTCCAACCAACAAAACCGGATTTTACAAAACGATAAAGTTGGTTGAATTAACTCAGCCTGTAATAACATACAGTTCGAATTGCAGATGTAGAACAGGCATGGAATATAAAATAAAGAACTACAGCGAGGCTAAAAGAAAATTTTAAAGCATGGAAAGCAGGACACAATTTCCTGACAACAAAGCAGAACTATACCATACAGTCACGTTTTAAAGTGTAAAACATCAGATGACAGAGTACATAAAGACGACAAGTACAAAAGTAATAAGCGGAGACCGGCTCCCGCATATACAACCGGCCTGAATACAACATGCAAAAGAAAGTAATTAACAACCAAGTTGAGCAACTACTGAGTATGATTATTTCTTCCTATCACTCGATCTCAAAGCTGGCTTGCTAAGTAAAGGTGGAGGGGTCTCTTCCACATTACTCTGATTCTCTTGGGAAGAAAAAACGATAACCTCCTCCTTCTTCTTCTTAGACAATAAGGTCTTGGCAGATTTCTTTCCTTTATCCTTGGTAGTAACTTGGGGGCTTTCATCTGCATTAATAACTTCAATGTCGTCACTAAGGCTGTAGTCGACAACATCCAAATCCGAGAAGGCTCTGATCTTTACATCTTGTGATCTAGGAGTTGTAAAAATCAAGGGTGTGTTACTAAGAGGAGGGGGAGTAATGAAAGAAGTAAGAGGGAAAGTTGTCAATGGTGAGTCAGTCCTAATAGCTCCTATTGTCGTTGCATTGCCTATGGGAGGAGAAGACAGGGGTGAAATTAAATTCAAAGTATGGAAACATTGAACATAATAAGCAAGGAAGCCACGTGAATCGAAAATGGACTCTAAGCACGATAGGGTAAAGTTAGTTTCAATTTTACCTGTATCTAGAAGACCTTCCGAGGGATCCCTATGCACGATTCTCCAGTGATCGGGATTGTCATCATCAGCCTCATCTTTTCCACCATGTTCATCAGCAGTATCCTCTGTATTAATATTCCCCTCAATAGTGACGTCTTTACTTTTAGGAGCATCAACTGGGTCAGCTAGTGTCTGTGAGCCAGAAGCTTCAAAGGCCGAGGGATCAACAGGAAGGTTGACATTAGGTTGAGTTTGAACTTTCTCACCGGAGGTCCTTTCGTCCATTAGTTGTGCCTTTCCTTCTGCCAAAGCCTTTATAGACCTGTCGTCTAAGAGTTTGTCAATGAGTTCATCCTCGCTACAATCATCACCGTTAATCTCAAGCACTCGCTCCCAAACAAGCGCCAAAGTACGTGCAAAACTATCCCCTAAGTAATGCAAACTCCCACGTCTCATGACACTGTATACGTAGAAGCGGAACATGTCATCATCAGCTTCGTCCATAGCTTGTTTGTGGGTTTCTTCTACAATCATCTTATCATTTTAAAGAGATTCGACCTTGGCCATCAGTGTCTGGTTGGAATCCTTCAAAGATTTTACCTCCTTACGTAGATTGGCGACATCTTCCCGATATTGTTTGGAGAAATCCTTCTCTACATCCAACATGGCATCAACATTATGCTTGGCAGTTAAGGCATCTTTTTCTCTTTGTTTGGAAGCCTTGAGTTCTTCCCGAAGCTTCTTAATCTCGTTATCTGACGCTTCTAATTCTGCGACTCTTTTATTGAGAATCGCGATAGTAGTGTCACGATCATCCAAAAACCTTTTCCTATTTGACTTTATCACTTTCCAACTCGGCAATTTTTGTAAGGTGGGAATCATGATGCTTTTGGAGGTCATCACCAAGTTTCTCCCATCCATACAACTTTTGGTAAAAGATATCTCTTACGACGTTCCTTTTTGTTTCAAGTTGACTTTTAGCAGTATTGAACTGAGTATGTGTTTGACTTATAACCGCATCCACCTCTTTAAGAAAATCATCGGCGTCTGTTATACTTACTCCACGATCAAAGTAAAGCCTTTTCAAATTCCAACGTGGGATCTTTTCAAAAAAGGAAATGTTCGTCAAACCAGGATTATGGCGAGGTTTATTAATAATCGAATGAATCTCAGCTGGAGGACCGGGAGGGCCAGAAGATGAGGGATGTCGGGGCTTAATAGGCAGCTTTTCTACTCAGCAATGCTTATCAGAACCATCCCTTCCTCGTTTCCTCCCTCGCTCCCCATCATCGGGAGTGTCCTCCCTCAGCCAACTGCGTCTTCTATCCTCTTCTTCTTCTTCCTCACGTATCTTCCTCCTCTGTTCCTCAGTCAGGACAGATTCTGATGCATGTAAAGACTGAGAATAGGATTTCGAGGACGGAGGAGGATGGAGGTGCCCATGGTGATGTGATGATTGTTGAGGCTCAGATCGTAGTAAGTGCTTTGGATCGATAGCTTTGCTCCTTTTACTAAATTATGATCTGATTCCTGACGAGCGTCCCCCATGCATGTCTAGACCTGAAATGAGTTATGAGTGAATTTCTGATACTTAAAACTACAAAGTATTTAAAGATATTAAAGCAAGATACAAATAAAGAAAAGGAATTGGAATACAAAAGATGAATTTCTTTAAAAGGGTACTGTTATTAACAAACCGGTCATATCCCCTGGGTCTAAGGGATGCCTAAAGATTTAAGATGCCTTTCTGACTCGGTAGAGGCTGCATCCCTAAGTTCGGTTTCTATGGTTTGAGGTCAAGAGGCTGAGAAACTACACCATCCTGACTAAGATATCTAGCAGAGTTGAGATCACTCAAATTGTCATATGTACCAGCAGAATCTTCCGTAGCTGCATTTTCAGTAGGGGAATCTCCAGTTATAGTCTTAATATTTGGATAAGTTTCTAATGCGATTACGTCTTTCCCATCGTATTTAGTACCGCGCTCGAATTCAAAAGGATTCAACTCCCTATTATCTCCTTTAACCTGTTCGGAATCTGATTCTGGCTCAGAATGCGGGGAAGTGTTCTCTTTCTCATTCAACTCAGCCGATGTTATAGGGTACTCGCCCCTATGACGGTTAGAATCTTCATCCTTTTTCGAAGTCGTTGACAAGGGCAACGTTCTTCCACTAGTAGGTCCTGAACATCTTTTCAAAGAAGGGTCAATAATAGGATTTTCATCGGTCTGAGTTACATTTTTGTCATCAGAACAGCCGACGTTCGACTCTGCAGGGTTAGGTTTAGGAGTGGAAGGTCCAACCTTACATAAAAATTTCCTTAAGGGGTGAAGTAGTTCATATTGGCGAAGGGTATTTTTAGTAACTAAAAGTTTTCTACTTCTCTTAGCCTCGTCAATAGCTTTCAGTGTTTCATATGTGGTTTTAAGAGAAGTGGATGCTTTGTTGTCCTTAATCAGGGTAGGGAGTACTGCATTTTGAAAGAAGTAATATAAGAACGTGTAACTCAAAGGAAAATAAAGTCAGAACTGCTCAGTAAACTACGCATACCTCCATCTGTCCACTGCCCTCGAAATGGTTCGGGGCATCTAACAATGAAAAATTGGTTTAAAAATCCTAAAACACTGTCCAGTAATTCGAGAACTAGCTTCCGATTTCTGGCACCTTCAACATGCATAATAGAGGGGGTGTCCTTCCTACTCTTGAAAGAACACAAGTAACGAAGTTCCTGGAAAGTAGGCTCCTGCTTTGTCGTATCCATAAAAAGAACATAAAGGCCCAGTAGAACCGTGTAGCCATTAGGATGGAGTTGGAAAGGAGCAATGCCTAGACGGTTTAGGATTCGCCCTAAAGAAGGACTAAACGGGGGAATAGCACCAACTGCTAGCATTTGTTTGCTTACAGCAACGTATCCAACAGGAGGGTCGCCAGCAAAAACGCCATCCTTTGGTAATATTGCATCCATAAGAGGAATTCTGTATTGACTGCACAGTAATTTGTATTGCTCCTGAGTTAGAGTGCTAGACTGTCTCTCTTGATCCCTAGCTTTAATCGGGCGAAGGTCTAAAGGAATGGGGCAGAAACTTGGCTAGAGGTTATGGTTGTTTCAGTCTTGGGAGCTTTGTTTAAGGAAGGATCGAGTTGAACTGAGGAGGTCTCTTTAGTTTGAGGAAGAACTTTCTTTTCAGTAGTCATTCTATACAGATATACTTGAATATCTTCAATTTTCTAGCAACAAGATTCAAAGAATAGAAGTGTGAAAACACATTAAAGCATTAAAACAAAGGTAACAAACACCGAGGCAAGGCGTTTGTTGACATTAGGATCAAATCAAATCATTGCGGCATGATTGCCCAAGCCGTAGTAGCAACATGACGGTTTGCTCATGTTACTACTGCGGCTTGGGACTCATGTCGGTGCACGGCATGGGATTCATGTCGGTTCACGGCATGATGCTCATGTCGGTTCACGGCATGATGCTCACGTCGATTCACGACATGATACTCATGTCGATCCACAAACTTGAAGCTCATGTCAACTCAAGACTTGAAACTCCTGTAGATCTACGACCTAAGACTCATGATAGTTTGTAACTTGGAATCTTAAAAGTAACTAAACTTCAGCACAAAGGTTTTGAGATTAGAAAGGGGGTGTCCAAACACTATCACAAGTTGAGATTCACATTATTATCACGTAGTTACGGACATTGTGTCAAAGACTTGGAATATAGGAAAAATTATGTTATGGGAAACAAATCAATAAAGGCATAATTTACCAAGAGTCTATATCCTCTTATGGTTTTGGTCGAACAGGGGCATGAGCACCAATCCGCTGTCTTATACTAAAGTCATCAAGAGGTCAACCCGTTCGGACCGATTCCGAGACTCAAGTCGTTCATGCGACATGTCACCTCGAACGACTTGGATTACGACTACAAATTGGCAACTCACATAGGTTTAATAACATGAATTAATTATCGTGACTTAATGATGGGATTATCAAATAAACATAATTCAAAACTTTGAAGCAACACAGGAAAAAGAATCATACAGCAACTATGACGAAACAATAAAATTCATGATTCAGACATTTCAGCAAGCGATTGGTGTGCAATATAACAAAAATTTCAAGAACAACTCATACGATCATCATCGACCAATTCAAGGCTTTTTATGGTGTTAAAGTCATGTCTCTCAAGCACGGTTTGAAACATATGACGCTGGAACGACATAAAATGCAAATCGTATGTATTACGTGGAAATTAGGGGTTTAAAGAGAATCAAAGAATTTCAGAGCCCTCATACGCAAGTATACTCATTATGGTTCAACTTGTTTTTGATTCACAAGCATCTCAATATCTCAAAATAGCCAAAATCGATTCATAAGATTGTCACTTTAATCGAAAATAAGTAAAAATCCTTGAATCCTATACAAATCTTATCATTCAGAAGAACAAAGAAGAACTCAGATCCAAAAATTACCTACGATAAGTTCTGAGAATAGTCGTTGAAGGAAGAATTCTCCGAAGTTGAAAGTATAAGTGTCGAATTGGATTGAAGGGGCTTGTTGAAGTTGATCAGGGTCTGATCGTGATGATTTTGATAAAAACGCCGGCTTGGTTGAATAAGTCTCTTAAGAAGAAGGCGTTGGTTTCTCTCTGATCCAATCCGACATTAACGAGGTAAAGCTTTAAGATGAAAAAAGGAATAGGGCATATGAACGGTTGTGCGACTTTAAAGATAATATAAAGGTGTTAGCATAGACTGGGCCGAATGGGAATACATTCAAAGCCCATGGCGACATGAAAACGTTTGGTATAAAGATGGCGTATACAACACGCGACATGGGCTAGGGAACGACATGACCCACCTCGTAAAAGCACTCATCGACTTAACACCCATGGAATGCATATATAAGAGTCGAAGTCAGCATTATTATCAATAACGCGAACTTCGAGGGGCAAATGTTAACCCCGTTCTTGGAACGCAGTTCAGAACTAAGAAGTATTTATGAATGATGACACACGACATAACTGACTCAACTCGTTTCTGCGACATAAATCCCGCAAGCATCCACGCGACATGACTTTAAGTCACTAACACGAGACGGTTCCAAGTCGTTTACACGGCACGACTCCAAGTCATTGAACACGACATGGAATTAAGGCGTTCAGCACGCCATGGTGACCGTTACACTTGAGCCGCAAGCATCATATCACGTAAACCATGTCGTGATAGGGAATATCTAAATACTTATGTCGCGTGTCGTAAATAATGAAAAGTAAGGTCATTAATACCAAGTCGTATCGCTGCGTGCCATTAATACAGTTAAACCATGTCATATGCCACGACATTGAGTTCATATCGCGGCATCAGCCATGGCGTTCAAGCTATGTCGCATCTTGGTATCATGTCGATAATCCTTCCATGACGATGGTGATACATGGCCAGACAGCATACCAATGAAATCAAGCCAAACTAACCTCATCCATGCTGCAGCAGCTCCAAGGCGTAAGATAATCATGTCGGATCACAAATTCCACCATGCCGCAAGCTCATTACATGGCGTATGAAGGAGCCATAGGACGTCATGATTCATATCAGAAAGCTATCATGTCGCCATTGTCATATCGCACCAACCTCCAAGTCGTTGAGTATAAAAGGCAAGGTCCACTCAAACCGATAAGGAGCTCACGACATGATGTAACCAAGTTCATTGCATGATGTTAAACTATTGATAAAGCATGTCGCTATTCACATTATACTAAATTAAGTCGTGAGCATCACCATGCCATAAACAGCTCCATGTCGTGAGTAACTTCATGCCGCAATACTCATGTCATCTTGTCAAGTCGTTAACCCTTCATTCTGAAGGTATGTCATATGGTGCAAGAGGCATCCCATTTTCCAGCTTGCAATAGCTCATGTACAACTGTAAAGGTAGAATGGAAACAATAGTCAAGCCGTATATTGTAGTAATTAATTCATGTCATTCTAGTACAACAGCATGTCATGCTGTGTGGATTGATACTCAAGTCAAGGCGATTCAACCATTCATGTCATAAAAGGTATTCATGGCGACACGAGTCATGTCGAATGGAATCATGGCTTTTTCTGCATAATTATAGAATTGCCACCCGGGCTAAAATCACCTATAAATACCCTTCATAATTCATTTGGAAGGGGGACCAAAAATTCATTCCTACGAGGAGACTCCATCAAATTCAAAGCTCATCTACAACTTCTCCAATGACTTCTATGGATTCATCAACACTTTTCTAACTCCATGAAGATCAAATCCAAGTTAATGATCATAAGATCTTTCTACTACTAAACCTAAACACCCTCAATCTTATTCAAGCTACACTATAAATCTCTCAAGCATCATTCAAATGATCTCGAATCCTCTCCAAAGCCTAAATCGAATGCTAGTTCACTATGAAATCTGTGAAGATCATGGGAAAAGATCAAAGCACATAAGTGGTTGAAGATTCATCACAAAGATGAACCTCTTTCCTTTTCTTCGCCAAACTCAAGTGAAAGTAGATTGTCAAGAGAGTTAAAAGAGAGAAATGATTATAATGAGGAAAAATTCATGTGTTGTAAGCTTGAATATCATAATGAGAATTAATTGAAAGTGGATGTAGATTCGTATTGAATCGAACCACTATAAAAATTCCATTGTGTTCTTACTTGTTTTTATTCATTTATTTTGTGATTACACGGTTCCATATTCTTACCAAATCGGTGAAGTGTAATTTTACATCTTTGGTGTTTGGTCCCAAATTTGGAGCAAACAGGGTTGTACAACCAAATCTGAATTATAAAAATGAATTTTTTTTAAGTGGCAAAGGTTAAAAGGAGGTATTTTATAAGAAATTACTTAATTATGGAATTAAGGAACAAGGGTTATATCCCAAAAAGAAATTTTCAAAAAGTAAGAAGGTTTTATTAAACCGTATTTAAATAAAATAGTTAAATGGAATTTGTGTGGATATTGGAATAAATTATTGGGTTATAGAAGATAAGAATGTTGTTGATCAAGGTCTGAGAGGTAATTAAAATACCACAACTTGAACGACATCAGGATTATCTGAGGGTGATATTAGTTGTAATGGTAAAAGAGTTCAGTAATAATTTATTATTTCATTAGAGAAATAATAACGCAATGTTTCTGGTACAAATTTGGGATATATATATATATGTATATAATGAGAATTCCAAAGTATAGGGGAAGTAAAGAGGGGTTATCGAAAATATAACGATATTTTCGAGTTAGGTTGGAAACACAAAGTTGAGTTCTGTTCGATTAGAATAAGCATGAGTTATTGTTTTCAAGTAATGAATAAAGGTTATTTCATAACGCTGTTTTACGAGTAATAAGTTGAATTGATTTCCCAATATTAGATAATAACGTGGCAATGTTTTGAAAGTAAAAATAGAAAACTGGATATGATATAGGATTTTCTTAAGTATAAAAATGAATTTGTAAAAAAAAAATATCATATGTTAAATAAGAAGCGAAAAGCTATATTCGTAGTATCATAATATTTAAGAGTTTTAAATTTACATTTGTTTTTAATTAAAAGGCCAAGTGATGCTGAATACTGAACCAGTGAACTCATTGGATTTTCATGATTGAATTACTATTTATTTTGATAGTTAAATCACCGACTATCAAATCTGTCCAATACGATTGTTGGTACGGAAAGACTGGGATCGAATTTATATTCGAAAACCATTCCGACCAATAAATACGTGAAGATATTAGAAGATGATCGAAATGGAGCACTGAAGACCATAGATCTTCATAAATGTAAGAACTGCTAATAATCTAAAGTCTACAGCCAAAGAAGTACTGTGGTTCTATCGTGGTTGGAAACTACGGATTGCAAGGACTTCTTGCTACTGATCCTTGGGGTGGTTCCTATATGGGATGCAGTAGGAGAGTACCTTCAGTTCATCCTATTCCTGGATGACTTGTATGGACAAATGTCTGATAGAGTATTTTCAAAGGAGTCACGTACGTTGATTTCTTCAAACGTATTTCTGTTGATGGCGGAGAAGGACGTACACCTTCTCTTAGCTAAACCGCAATGTATTTTTTGTGGACGTCAATTAGTGATATCTAGCGGATCTGACGATGTAGCATTCAAAGTGAATGGTGACCAGATGTTCCAAAAGTTAATTTAAACCTAAAGCCTCATCAACCAGGAAATGACAAAAATCGGGCAGGCAACATGGCTATGTGGGTTGCTCCCATTCGGGTGTATAATCACCTATCTAGAGAAATTCCTTTTGCTTCTTTAATCTATTTCGATGCTGTCCCTTTTCGGGAAACGGTGGTTTGCGCCCAACCGTTGGTGATATACATTCGATACACTCAAGCGAAATGAGTGGTCGGTCATGTGTGGGCCGGGATGCAAGACGTTCTTGTTGAACCCAATGTATTCCCCTCTAGAGGTACACTATCGGCAGGTGGTTCCATACCTTGTCATAGTCGGATCCAATCTCCAATAAGAGCCCGCGGTTTTGATTGTATACTATATATGTGGAGTGCGAGATGCAAGCGTTCCGCTAGACTGATATTTGCTAGTATTTAGACACTATTATAATATCAGAAAAGATATTGATTTCAAAAATGTTGTGGGTTATCGTAAGGTAAAAACCATCCGTATTTATTTGTGGATTTGGTCTTACGATTACCCTTTTCTTTCGAAAAGATTTTTGAACTTTAAAATCAAGTTGGATGATCCCCCTTAAAACTGTGCGAGTTTTTCTCACTCTGGTTCACCAGACTGACCCGGTGTTTTGTAAATGCTTGAGTTAGACCGGGGTGTACAGGTCCAGGTTATCGGATGCTGCGAAGTCCAGAGACAAGCTTGAGGTGTTCAGACGTATTGTATCCAGTATTTATTCCGCTGTGTGTTGTATATGAGGACAAGTTATTATAACTGTCCAGATCTGTTTATGTACTCTGATATTGTACATATTTTAAAAGCTCTCAATAAAGATTTATTTCTGTATTATATTTTGTTTCGCTGCATTGTGAGACTCTGATTTTATTATGTGTTGTTTCTTCTTCTTCTTCTGTTCTAACATTTCCTTCTTTCATATCTCACCCTATAATTTCTTTCTAATAATGTTCTATTGTTTTCGGTGCTTGGAAGGTTGGCATGAGATAAGGTAAATGTATTTATGTCGATTTCCGGGGCTGAAAACCATTGGGTCATCACAATACTATTATACTCGAGCTTCGATTCCATTATAAATAGAATCCTTTATAAAATTTCTTCAACATCTCTATATAAACTTTCTTTAATTTGTTTGTAACAACAATACCATATTTGGTTTAAATCATATATAAATATCTTTACAAATTTTATAATTGACATCTCTTATGAATCCTTATTTTTTTCAAAACAATTCAACTTATCGTCTATAACAAACTTACAGATTTCATTTCAAAACTTTTTTCCTTTCTTTACTTATATATATTTCAAATCATTACAACAACTTATATGCTGTCTAAAATCACATTGTGGTCCTTTTAATGATCTTCAGTTTATAAATCAGATAACTCAATTTATTATTTTTAATAGTAGTTACAAAAGTCATTTTTCAATTCTCTCACTTTATTTACAAATACCATTTGTAAATTATTATCGACAACTAATATTTCGATTACATTTTAACTCCTAACATCCATTTACAAAATCATTTGTAAATCATTTACGATAACTTATATTCGTTATCATTTCCAAAAACCTTTTACTTCTTATACTCTCAACTCCGCTTAACATTCTGAACTTCGGAATATCAAATTCCGAACCTTGGAATAAATCTCAGTTCGTTATTTCATACAATTTCCCAATTTCTAAATTCCCTTTTTCTAAGTTCAAATATTCAGTAAATATTTAATTTAATCTATCACATTCTCTTAAAATTCTTTTTATAACTTCGTTATAAAATCAAGGGTTTTTAATATAAAACTCGTTCATAAACTCCTTTTCACCATTCAATTCGATTCATTTCAACTTTGATCACTTTTTAAATGAATTCCAATTAAAAAGCAACCTCTTAAATTATTAATTGAAATAATAACTTAACTCATCATTAACTACTGTATAAGTGGTTAACTTCTTTATTGACTAAAATGAATAGTAATTTCCCTTTTTTTGAATCTTATTAAAACTGAAAAAATATTCATTAACTATTTCATTGGATAAATTCAAAACAAATTGATTTAATAATCAATCCAGTTAGCACAATTGACTTCGTCAATTCAAAACACATTTATTTCATTAACCAGTTCTAGTTAGTCCCTTATTTAGATTAATTAATAATATAATTAATTTAAATAATTTCATTTAATTGTTTCTTACAAATAATAAATCTCAGTTATAAATCATTATATTAATCCTTGCGCACTTGCTTATTCATCTTAGTAATATAAGAATTAGCTTTATAAATCATTTAATAAGTAAGATGAGGAACGTGCTTCATACACGACTGATTTTTGGTACAAAAATGGTGATTGTTGGTTAAAACAATCAACATATATGTGTTTGATTTATTTCCCTTTTACAAACTTTATTTTAAATAATATATTTATAAAAAATATATATTTAGTTATAAAATAAAGTTATAACTTCATACGGTCGATTCATTCGACGATAAATCCATATTTATACAATGATTGATTTATAGGCCATATACTGCCAGTTACTCAACCAATATCACCCATTGCTTTAAAACGGAACAAATGTTGAATTTTAGGTCACCAGTCAACAATCAAATCAATCATTTCAAACAGATGGGTTAAAACTGTTCATATAATGATAATATGAAAATAAATAACATTAAATGTATTTGAGGAATCCCGTTGGATCCCTCCAACCTGTACTTCTCTGCATTCAGATGGTTATCTCAATATAAACTCATTCAATTCAATTTAACTGATATCATAGTAAATGACGACCGTTTAACATCAACAAATTTATTTAACAACAAAAAGCAATTCAAATAATTAACACGTTTATTTTACAATGTGACCAACAAGGTAGGTTACCTTAATTGGGACCAATCGTTAAAATAACGATTTAGTGTTTCACTGAAATTAAACAACGTTTAATTTCATCGGTTAAATCAATATATGCAATATATTTAACAACTAGTCAATCATTAGCAAGCATAATAATCATTGGCAACTATAGCACACATTTATAAAACCCAACTCATATAAAATATAAGTGGGAAGAACTGAGTGAGTTTAACTCACCTTGATTTGATTTGTTATTGAAACAACATGTTTCAGTTTAATTAAACAAACATTTAATCTAACTGTAAAATATTAGTTGATCCCAGTACCATCCATATCTGGTTCATGGCGTAATATTCGTTGATGCGAATCCTACATATCTTGAATCGTCGAGTTCTGACAATGTTTGCATAAGACATTAATATTTTAAGTTTATCTAATTTAAATAATTAAATAAATACTTAAATTATAACAAAGCTAACCTAATTACTTTTTAATTTAACTAAGAAAACCGACTTCTGTCCAAAAGAATGGCACGACTTCTCTCTTTAGTGACTTTTCCTTTTGCATTGGTCAAAACAAATTTAATGATATAATTTATTATTAATCACTCGTTAATTTAAGTAATCACTGCGGTTAAAAAAATATTTAAGTTGATTACTTTGCATCAGTATTTGTTCACTGCTTTTCTCCGTTTGTTCATGTTTCAGGACTGATTTACCCACTTCGTTCTCAACTTCCTTCATTTCGGTTCACAAACCCCGCTGCTTCAATTCCTAGCAATAGGTTATTACAGTTATGAGGTAATATAAATTAAATAAATAACAAACTAATTAAATTATAATTAACGTAAATTATAAAACATTATTTACATTTTTTTAAAAAGGGTCCATCCCAAAGTTTGCTTTCCCTTACTACTCTCCAAAACCGAACCAGTATGTCACTCCCCCTCCTGCATGGATTCCAAGTCCACATCCCTTCACTCAACAATTGAATGCGTCCCTTCTTCACTTCTGAACCCACGGAACATTCAAATGAATGTTTCATCAGGGTCAATCGACCCTTGTTCCCTCTTTATGCTCTTCGAGTTATGCTTCTGAATGTTTCCAGCGTCGAAAAGCAATGCTCTATGACCCCATTCCCCTAACTGCATCCATCTGTACTCATTTTTCTTCTTCTGCCACATCACATAATTCTTTTTCGCTCGTACATGCTGAACCCCTTCAAAATTGCATGCACCACCTTTTAAACCTCCCAGTCACGTGCACTTCCTCCATAAAACAATCCGCCACCGTCCATTCATCATGTCGGAATCGAATCAGATGACCTCACTGCATGCGCCATACCCCCGTCCACCCTTGGCCTGAATTCGACCAGCTTAGTAGCACCGTTCGCCAGAGAATCACCATAAATCGCAGCAACTTCGAGGAAAATTTCCGGTCGTCTCATCGCATGAAATCCAATCACAGCCATTGGATATACCGATCTAGGTGAGACGAGCAAGACTGCAGTAGGATGTTTTCCATTTTGATGAATAGATTTTGAGATAAATTGAGAGGAAAATCAGAAGTCCTGGAGCGTTCATTTTAGGAGTGGTGGCACCTTATTTAGTTGAACATGAAGCGAAGTTTGACTTCGGAAATAGGGTTACGTTAGTTCTTTATATAAAGAAGGGATAAATAAAATATAATTTTATTATACCATACTTTGCATGAAGAAATGTGTCAAATTAACTACAGAAACCCCCCGTTTTTGACAAATAAACAGGTACTCATAGCATAAAAAAATATTCCGGACCCAATGGTACAGGTTTCGTCGAATTCCGAGGTCGTTTGTGAAAAGTTCTTTATAAATATCGATGAAAAATCAAGCATTAAAAATTCCTATAAATATAGAAAAAATCCAAAAAATATGATACCTTGACATTTTACTAGACCTCTTCCTACCAGATCCAATGAATATTGTTTCATCAAATTTGGAGTTTGTTCGGCCAGCTGTTTATTCGTTAAAAGTTACTCATGTCTAAATAATCTAAACAATTAGATAGAAACAGATACGTTTTTGGCCACCGAAGTCACATATGACTTCCGTTTGCCACGAAATTTGATTTTCTTACAATAATTTGACGATACGGTTCTAGTGAAACTAATTTCGTCGAAAACTGAGACTGCTTTGCAAAAATGGTATTTTTAACGCTTATATAATATTAATTAAATTCCCAAATAATTCAATAAAATAATAATAATAAATTATTTTTATCATATCTATCCAAACAGCATATATATAACTTGTAATATAAATTATACAACCCAGTATCATCAATTTCTAGTTAAACGATGTCCAAATTATATTAACATCCTTATTTATTAATTAATAATCATTATATTTAAACAACGATTTCCATAGCGACTATTTTAAAATTTGATTTGGACATAACTAACAATCGATAACATGAAATCTGGATTTTTCTCTTCCATATGAAAATTATAATCAACAAGATTCCAACGTTTCTTGTTTCATAGAAATCCGACATATATTGGATCCTGTATATTTAGTTAAAGTTCAAAATTCAATATTACAAACTGCAGCGCCATTTCGAGCTCGATTTATATTATATATAAATTTAACATTCACACTTCATTTTAATAAACTAACTCAGCATAAAATTTGTGACGGTCCGCCCTGCACCATTCGACATTTCCAATGAAAATGCGCTGTGCCGATGTCCAACTGGCACGGGACGGTCGTCAAAGAAAGGGCAAAAAATAGGACTTACTGGTGAACTAACAAAGAACCTGTAGAATGTTTCACAGCGCAAGGAATAAAATATAATAATAACATACTTGACATAAAACAAGTGAGACAGTGTATAAGCTGAAACTAACCATCATAGCAGCGGAAAATCCAAATACAGCTTATGTTCCACATCATCATTATTACAACTTTAAAACTGTCTCCAAAGAAAAAGAAAGGAAAGGTACACTACTAATGCCCAAAGTAGTGACCAGCAGCGACACAACAAGAATATATATATATATATATATATATATATATATATATATATATCATACGCGGGAGCCTCCTGCTCGTCTCCGGTATAGCTACCCATGCATACCACCTAACCTGTCTCTAGTCTGCCCGTTTAAGAGCACCCAAAGTAATAAGAAGAGACATAAAACTCTGGTTAGACAAAAGTCTGGTATGAGCGATAAGCATCAAAATAAAACTATAATAGGTATACTAAATCATACCTGAACCTGGACCTGCAACCAAAGAGTTAGCACATCATACCGCTCAATACTCTAAGGTGTTACTAACATATGGTATAAAGAATACGGGGGTGGGGTGTGCATGACATAGTGAAAGCAACCAATCAAACATAGCAACCATCCTCACATCTCTCACTCAGTGCATAAAGCATACGATATCCACCACTTTGATCACCCTATTCCTTGCTATGATCACTCTGTCATATGGAGTCATGATGACACCACTGCACTGATCCATAACCACTAGTCTTTGCTATGTCCACTCTGCCCGATGAAGTCATAACAACTCCATCGCACTGGCTCATAGCCTTGCTACGATCACTCTGCCCCATGGAGTAATAACTACCCCACTGCACTGATACGTAGCCTAACATCCATCCAGGTGGTGAATCAAAGCTATAGACGTCGATAACCCCTTAGCACGCGTCCCGCAACAAAGCCCAACTCATGAAGTTGACTCGTTAGTTCCGAACTGGATCCTGAGTTCCACTTCCTCTTTGGAATTCCTTTACATCTCGGGTTTTGGTCGAATTGGAGTTGGTCTTCAAAAGTGTCGTCGCGTAGAAGTAGCTTGTGTCTAGTTCGGTTCAGCTATACATCATCTTCAGATTTCTCATTCGGTTCGGTTCGGATTCTCCATCGTGGTTTGGCTCATCTCCTTCATTCGGTTCGGTTCAGTTCGGGTGCCATTCTCCAACTCGGTTCGGCTCGGGTGCTTCTGCTTAGATACGGCTCGGTCCTCTAGCCCTCCAGTTAGTCTGATCCGATCCCATGTCCTCCTGTCATTCCGATCCGTTCCCGCTCTCTAGCTCCAATCCGATCGGATTCCCATGCCAAGCTTCATCCCGATCCCAACTCCTACACGATCCTAATGGCCTTCCTTTTTCGCCATGCATTATCTTGTGCTAAGTTCCAGTTCGATGTTCCTTTGCCCAGTCCATTATTCGACCCGAGCCCCTTCAACCGATCCGATCCGAAACCCTGCACAATTTTCCTGCGACTTTTTCCAGCGACTGTTTTACACCATACGATGGTGTTTTCAACCATTCTAACTCTTCTAATCAATCACAAAGCATACGATACAGTCACAGTAACATGTATAATCAACCACAAACACCAAAAACAATAATTTGATAGGTTAAAACGGATCAAACATAGCCAAAATCCCATACTTTCCTTTAAGCATGTTTAAGCCAAACTAATGATAGGATTAGTAAAACTTAACCATACTAACCAAATTTTCTAACAGATGCCTAAAACAATATTTCAAAATTTATCAATATTTTTCCAGATTTTTAACATGTATAAATTCGCTAATTATCACTAATTACCCTTAATTAACCATAATTAGTAAGGAACTATGCAAATCACTCACCTTTTCCACAAATAAAATATCAAATCTGAAATGATTTTCTATTTGGTGTTGTTCCCAAGGCTATACAACAGTTCTACCTCGATTCTTGTGCTAATCCGCTTTGATTTGATGTGGATTTGACTTAATTAGCGATTAGAAGGTGATTTGGGGTGTATTAGATGTTGGAGGCCATTACTAGAGTTCCAAAAATGAAAGTGGCGGCTGTGAAAGTCAGAAAAAGGGTATTCTCTAAACCCTAACAGCCCTTAAATACTCCAAATCCCGAAATTCCCCCTTGGTCCTAGCTGTTAATCACCCGGTTAAGCCCAATTAAGCTGTTTTTCACCATCTGAAACTTGTTTCAGCCATATCTCCCAAACGGTGAGTCTGTTTGGCTAATGTGACCACTCTACGGAAAGGTAAACCATAATCCAAATCTAATGAAAGTGGTTTCAGGTCAAAACTCCTTCCCAATCAAAAGTTATGGTCGAAACAAAATCAGCTAGGGGCAAAATGGTCATTTGAAAATCAGTAAAAATCATGAACATGGGAAATGACCCTAATAGTCGTCTCCTAAAGTTACATGACTATACGACTTTGCATGTGAAAGAAATAAATATTCTACGATCCTTCGATGCGTAGAATGCGCGTCGTTACATTCTCCCTCCCTTAGGAAATTTCGTCCCCGAAATTCCTTAACTCAAAACATACAAAGGATCCCGCATGCCTACCGGCCACATACAACAATCAAACATGCAAAAGAAACCAAACAAGCCTATCCTAGCATGCAGAAAGACTAAATCGAAACTTAAATCTTACCAGGCGAAGAGTTCTGGATACGTCTTCCTAATGCTCACCTCTGTCTCCCAAGTACAGTCATTCTCATTCTCGCCCCACTGAACTTTCACCAATTTCACCGCCTTCCTTCGAAGTTGCTTCGTATCATTCCTAACAATACACGTAGGCTTGCGGTTCCTTACCGCCTCGGGTTCAACCTCGATATCATCCAACTGATTAGGTGAAATAGCCACATCGGGGTCATGCACGAATTTCCTTAACTAGGAAACATGAAATACGTTATGAACTCTACCCATCTTCTCTGGTAATTCAACTTTATATGCCAAATTCCCAATTTTATCAAGAACTGGGAATAGAGCAACAAATCTTGGTGTCAACTTGCCTCTCCTGCCAAATCGTATCACGCTCTTCAATGGGGAAATTTTGTCAAACACCAAGTCGCCAATGGAGAACTTTAATTCTCTTCTCCTCTTATCGGCATAACTCTTCTGCCTATCTTGGGCAGCCATCATTCGCTGTTGGATAACCTTAATCTTAGCCGAAGTTTCTCTTATCACATCTGGTCCAAGCACAAACTTCTCACCAGTTTCTAACCAACTTGACGGTGAGTTGCACGGTCTTCCGTACAAAGCTTCAAATGGAGCTATACCAATACTGCATTGATAACTATTATTATATTCAAACTCTACTAGATGCAAATGGTCATCCCATGATCCACCAAAGTCTAATATGCAAGCTCTCAAGAGAACTTCTAATACTCGATTCACTCTCTCTGTCTATCCGTCGGTTTGAGGATGATACGCGGTACTGAGATGTAATTCTGATCCTAATGCCTCTTGTAAGCTCTTCCAAAATCCACTAGTGAACAACGGATCTCGGTCACTCACAATGCTTTTGGGTATTCCATGAAATCTCACTACCCACTTTACATATAGTTCAGCTAACTTAGCTGCCGTTCTGTTCGACTTGACGGGTATAAATCTTGCACTCCTGGTTAATCGATCCACAATCACCCAAATGCTATCATGGCCCGATCTAGTCCTTAGTAACCCATCAATGAAATCCACTGAGACTTGTTCCCATTTCCATTCTGAAATCTCTAATGTTTGCAACAAACCACTAGGCTTCTTTTGCCCAGCTTTAACTAGCTGGCAATTCATGCATTTGGATATAAACTTCCCAGTGTCTCTTTTCATCCCTTCCCAGTAGTAGTTCTGCTTCATGTCTCGATACATCTTGTTACCACCGGGGTGTATAGTCAGTTTTGAGTGATGACATTCTCTAAGCACTTCGTCTCTCAATCCATTGACATTGGGTACAACCAGTCTTCCATTCTTTCTAAGCCATCCATTTCGATCAAGACCATACTTTCTCATCTCTTCGTTGATTTCCATCTCTAACTTTGAGATGATTTCCAATAGGTTAGGATCGTCCCTCTAACTGGAACCAATCCACTCAATCAAAGTGGGTCTGATCGTTAAACTTGCTAACATTTCTGGATCCAATTCACACTTTGGTCTGAAATCATACCCCGCGATGTACTCCAGTTGCTTCCATTCTAGAAAATAGCCCCTAAACTGGCATGTCTTCTACTCAATGCACTAGTTACCGCATTTCCCTTTCCTGGCGTATATGCGATATCGAAATCATAGGAAGCCAAGAATTCTAACCATCTTTGTTGTCGGAGATTTATATCCTTCTGAGAGAAGAGATACTTTAACGATTTATGACCAGTAAACAACTCGAGTCTTTCTCCCAAAAGATAATGTCTCCACATCTTCAATGCGAATACGATCGCTTCTAATTCCAAGTCATGGGTAGGGTATCTTTTCTCGTGCGGTTTCAATTGCCGACTTGCATAAGCTACAACCCTACCTCCTTGCATTAGTACAACACCTAGTCCGTTACCACATACATCTGTATATACTGTCATCTCTTCATTCCCCTTAGGAATGACTAACACTGGTGCACATGTCAACTTTTCCTTTAGACTCTTGAATGCATTCTTGCACTTTTCATCCCAGACGAAGGCTTGATTCTTCTTGGTCAACTGAGTCAACGGTGCTCTATCTTGGAGAAGTCTTGGATAAACTTACAATAATATCCAGCTAATCCCAAGAAACTTCTTATGTACGTTGCATTCTTGGGCGTAGACCAATCTTGTACCGTAGCCACCTTCACAGGGTCCACGGTGATACCATTTTCTGAAATAACATGGCCCAAAAATCTCACTTCCCTTCTCCAGAAGTGACACTTAGAAAACTTTGCTTTCAATTGGTGTTTTCTCAACACCTCCATCACTATCCTCGAGTGTTACTTGTGTTCTTCCTCTGTCCTCGAATAAACAAGTATATCGTCCATAAACACAAGAAAAATTTATTCAACTGATCTCTAAATACCCTATTCATAAGATCCACAAAATATGTTGGTGCATTGGTCAACCCGAATGGCATGACCAACCACTCACAAAATCCAGACTACGTCCGAAATGCCGTTTTAGCCATACTTTCAGCTTCCACTCTAAGCTGATGAAAACGTGTCGCGAGATCCAACTGGGAGAACACTCTCGCGCCACTCAGCTAATCAAACAATCATCTATCTACGATAGAGGATACTTATTATTCCTCGTCACCTTATTCAATTCGCGGTAGTCCACACACAAACGAAGGGAAACATCTGCCTCGGTAGAAAACACAATTGGTGCTCCCCATTCAGAAACACTTCTTCTGATAAATCCCTTCTTCAAAAGATCGCATACTTTCACCCTGAGCTCTCGCTGCTCCCTTGGCGCCATACGACGAAGTGGCATCACTATAAGTCTGGCATCTTTCACCAAATCAATACGGAACTCAATCTCTCGGTGTGGTGGAACTCCAGTCACTTCCTCGAAGACGTCCGAATACTGGCCAACCACGGGCACATCTGACAACTCATCATGCGAAATGTTAAGGGAATTTAGAAAACTAGCTATTACCTCATCATTAGGTAGACCACCAAACACTACCCTCCCACCATCATCCTCTCTAACTGTCACCAAAAAGCCCTCATAGTCTACCACCACCCCGTATCTTTGGAGCCAGTCGACTCCCAAAATAATGAGAAACCCAGTAAAGCCCAAAATAAAGCAATCACAAACAAACATACATCCATGACTCGATAAGACCACATTACGACAAATCATGCTAAGGCTAGTCGAACCACCAATCGGGTTCGTCACTACTAAAGGTCTATCGAGAATCTCGGGCTCCAATCCCAACCTATCTACCAGGTCAATAGATATGAAGGAACTGGAAGCTCAGGTATCAAACAATACTTGAACAGGAACATCATAAATAGAAAGCATACCTTGAATAACAACATTCTTTCCTTTCTCCGCCACAGTTGGGGCATTCGACGAAGAAGGAATAGCATTAAGGGCATATGCTTTCACCATCTGCTTTTCTTTAGGGGGTTGCGGACACTTGTGCTTGTGATGTCCCACTTGGCCACAGTTGAAGCACTTCCTATCCGCTGGCTTGGCCTAACATTCTTTGGCATAGTGGCCCTTCTTACCACAGATGAAGCACTCAACATCTTTCTTATTCTTTTTCTTCTGGCCATCCTTGGTCTGATTCTGCTTCCTTTTATTCTGAGAACCATTCTTGCCTCCACTGCTTGCTTGCGGTTTTGGCTCCTCTGCAGATGTAACCTCGGTCTTTGACTTGGGGTATAGACTCTCTAATCTTAAAGATTTTCCCACAATTGATTCAAACGTCTCATCGATGTGGTTAATAAGCCTTTCCCCCAAGTATTGATCCAAGCCTGTTATGAACTTCTCATTTTTCTTCTTGGGAGTATCAATAAGAGATAACCCATATTTTGATAAGGTATCGAACACAGCAATATACTCCGAGACAGCTCTACCATTCTGCTTAAGCTCTAGAAATTTCCTAAAAAACTCTGACTTCTGGGCAGTTGGGATAAATTTTTCATGGAATCGGGCCTTAAACTGATCCCATGTAACTTGGTCTTCCGGGGTAGCTGCCTTAATAGCATTCCACCAAATCATCGCCCGTCCTTGAAGCTGACGGGACGCTAGCTTTCTCTTCATCGCATCCTTGATACCCAAGTCTTTGAAGATACGCTCGTAGCTATCCAACCAGTCTTGAACATCTGTAGCCGACTCCGTTCTGTGGAACAGCTTCCCACCAAGAGTAGTATAATCCTTGTTCAGCTTGGCGAAATCGGCTCTAGGAGCCTGCACCGCTGTACCACCACCATTTGCAACATTAGGGACTTCCCTCTGAACGTCCCTAAGCATCTCTCTCATGAAATCAGTAAACATAGCTCTCATATCAGGAGCATTCCCATTGTTGGCTCCTCTACCAGCACCCCTCGTATATCGGCTCATCGTTCAATCTGTAAAGAGAAACAATTGACCATCCTCTTTGTGGTGTCAATGCAGTGCGACTTCATCCTAAGCCATACTAATAGCATATATATATATATATAGCATATATATATATATATATATAGCTTTTGAAAACCAAAATAATCACAATTACGCACTCTCATATACATATTATCTCTCCCTGGTGTCTTCCCCTAGGTTAACTACGCAACCTAGAGCTCTGATACCAAGTGTGACGGCTCGCCCGCACCAGCCGACATTTCCCATGAAAATGCATTGTGCCGATGCCCAACAGGCACGGGACGGTCGTCAAAGAAAGGGAAAAGAAAAGGACTTATTGGTGAACTAACAAAGAACCTGAAGAATGTCTCACAACGCAAGGAATAAAATATAATAATAACATACTTGACATAAAACAGGTGATATAGTGTATAAGCTGAAACTAAACATCATAGCAACGGAAAATCCAAATAAAGCTTATGTTCCACATCATCATTATTACAACTTTAAAACTGTCTCCAAAGCAAAAGAAAGGAAAGGTACACTACTAATGCCCAAAGTAGTGACCAGCGGCGACACAGGGAGAATATTTATATATATATCATACGTGGGAGCCTCCTGCTCGTCTGCGGTACAGCTACCCGTGCAAACCACCTAACTTGTCTCTAGTCTACTCGTCTAAGAGCACCCAGAGTAATAAGAAGAGACATAAAACTCTGGGTCAGAAAAAAGTCTGTTATGAGCGATAAGCATCAAAACAGAACAATAACAGGTGTACTAAACCATACCTGAACCTGCAACCAAAGAGTTAGCACAACATACCGCTCAATACTCTAAGGTGCCACTAACATATAGTATAAAGAATACGGGGGTTGGGGTGTGCATGACATAGTGTAAGCAACCAATCAAACATAGCAACCATCCTCACATCTCTCACTCAGTGCGTAAAGCATACGATATCCACTGCTTTGATCACCATATTCCTTGCTATGACCACTCTTCCCCATGGAGTCATGATGACACCACTGCACTGATCCATAGCCAATAGTCTTTGCTATGTCCACTCTGCCCCATGAAGTCATAACAACTCCACTGCACTGGCTCATAGCCTTGCTACAATCACTCTGCCCCATGGAGTAATAACTACCCCCACTGCACTGATACGTAGCCTAACATCCGTCTTGGTGGTGAATCAAAGCTATGGACATCGATAACCCCTTAGCACTTGTCCCGCAGAAAAGCCCAACTCATGAAGTTGACTCGTTGGTTCCAAACTAGATCCTGAGTTCTACTTCCTCTTTGGACTTCCTTTGCATCTCGGATTTTGATCAAATTGGAGATGGTCTTCAAAAGAGTCGTCGGGTAGAAGTAGCTTATTTCTAGTTCGGTTCGGCTATATATCATCTTCAGATTTCTTGCTCGGTTCGGTTCGGATTCTCCATCGTGGTTTGGCTCAACTCCTTCATTCGGTTTGGTTCGGTTCGGGTGCCATCCTCCAACTCGGCTTGGTTCGGGTGCTTCTTCTTAGATACGGCTCGGTCCTCTATCCCTTTAGTTAGTCTGATCCGATCTCATGTCCTCCTGTCATTCCGATCCGATCCCGCTCTCTAGCTCCAATCCGATCTGATTCCCATGCCAAGCTTCAGCCCGATCCCAACTCCAACACGATCCTAATGGCCTTCCTTTTTCGCCATGCTTTATCTTGTGCTAAGTTCCAGTTCGGTTCGGTGTTCTTTTGCCCAGTCCATTATCCGACCCGAGCCCCCTTCAGCCAATCCGATCCGAAACCCTGCACAATTTTCCTACAACTTTTTCCAGCGACTGTTTTACACCATACGATGGTGTTTTCGACCATTCTAACTCTTCTAATCAATCACAAAGCATACCATATAGTCATAGCAACATATATGATCAACCACAAACGCTAAAAACAATATTTTGATAGGTTAAAATGGATCAAACATAGCCAAAATCCCATATTTTCCTTTAAGCATGTTTAAGCCAAAATAATGATAGGATTAGTAAAACTTAACCAAACTAACCAAATTTTCTAACAGAGGCCTAAACCAATATTTCGAAATTTATCAATATTTTTCCAGATTTTTAACATGTATAAATTCGCTAATTATCACTAATTACCCTTGATTAACCATAATTAGTGAGGTACTATGCAAATCACTCACCTTTGCCACAAATAAAATATCAAATCTGAAATGATTTTCTGTTTGGCACTGTTCCCAAGGCTATACAGCAGTTCTACCTATATTCTTGTATTAATCCGCTTTGATTTGATGTGGATTTGGCTTATTTAGCGATTTGAAGGTGATTTGGGGTGTTTTAGATGTTGGAGGCCATTACTAGGGTTCCAAGAATGAAAGTGGCGGCTGTGAAAGTAAGAAAAAGGGTGTTCTCTAAACCCTAACAGCCCTTAAATACTCCAAATCCCGAATTCCCCTTTGGGCTTAGCTGTTAATCACCCGGTTAAGCCCAATTAAGTTGTTTTTCACCATCTGAAACTTGTTTCAGCCATATCTCCCAAAGGGTGAGTCCGTTTGGCTGATGAGACCACTCTACGGAAAGGTAAACCATCATCCAGATCTAATGGATGTGGTTTCAGGTCAAAACTCCTTCCCAGTCAAAAGTTATGGCCGAAACAAGTTCAACTAGGGGCAAGACGGTCATTGGAAAATCGGTAAAAATTATGAACATGGGAAATCACCCCAATAGTCGTCTCCCAAAGTTACATGACTATACAACTTCGCATGTGAAAGAAATAAATATTCTACGATCCTCCGATGTGTAGAATTCGGGTCGTTACAAAAATCCATTAATACTCCATATACAATATTTAAAATAATAAATTAAATTAAATGTTAGATTACCAAAAATATGGGACATTACATTCTTCCCTCCTTAATAGAATTTCGTCCCCGAAATTACAAAGGTAAGAAAAATGTCACAAATCCCATTCATTTTAAAATCCAGTTATTATTTTAAATCAAAAACCAATTTATTGTGGTACAATAAATTTTTTAAAAATATCGAAAATTTTCTATCACCTTAAAATCCTGGAAAAATTCAGCAGAGTCTTCCCTGTACGGAGTGACATCTGCGATAACGCAGGAACAAATAGTTGGAAAACATAATTCAAAACCCAAAAATTATACTTTCATGTAGGCGTACCTTTTACGAGCGTTATTGAGCATATTTGCTCAATTTTCGTGCAATATACACAACCAAAATCAATCCTCAAGCAATCTGGCATTTGTACTCAACTCGGTTCAATATATAAGTAACCAATATATGAAATTCTAAATACTTCATTGATTTACAAGCATAACTATACCAATTTCCAAAATCAAACCTATAACATTCATTTTCCACACAAGATTGAATTACTCAGTTTTAATTCATATGCAATTCCATTCAATTTTTAATACTGGAATTCATTTTCAATCATGTGTAGTTTTAATTCCAATTTTTATTCATAACAGTTCAATTCCAATTTGTAATTCTAGAATTTAGCTTTAAATCCATTCAATTCTTATTAAACTATTGATGAATTTAAATCCAACCAATCTATCATCCAATCAACAATCAATGCACAACCAAATCACCCAACTCAATTGAACTTTCATTCAATATTAATATTTACTTTGCTTTCACATATTTTATCATCAATCTATTAATATCGTATTGATTTCTATTTAATTATTAGTAATAAAAATTCCAAATACTAAATTCCATATTTATTTTATTTAACTTCAATATCCATATTAATTTAATTTCATTTAACCAGGTTAAGTTCCGATTCAAATTGTGAATCAAATTTGAATTCCATTCAAATCAATCAACACACAGTATCTCAATAACTTGAGAAAATTATTTCTTTTCTATACAAAAATCTAGTTTGGGTAAAATTATTTAATTTACCCTCTTTACAAAATAATATTGTATCATTATCAGTTCAATGCTTCTCAACACTTGAACCGATCAAATAACACAATACAAAACATTTGTATATAAAATTTACAAATACGCTCTCATATATATACACTCAATTCGATCTAAGGTATTACTAACCCCATCTCTATTGAGTTACACCACAGAGGCAAGGTTATTACTAAATCAAAAACTCTGATACCACTATAACGGACCAGGTGTTTTTCGACCCCGAAAATTGACATGAAACATCATGTCGAACATCTAAGCATCAAAAACACTAAAATGTATTAGAAATAAATTAGAGGGTGAGATAAGAAAGAAAAAAATATTAGAATAGAAGAAGAACCAACCCAACACATAATCTCACATCGCAGCGGAATAAAATATAATATAGAAATAAACTTTTATTAAGGGCTTGAAATAAAACTTACAATCATCAGAGTACATCACACATCTGGACAGTTATAATGAGCTGTCCTCATATACAACACACAGCCGAATAACAGTCATATATGGTATAATATCATACGTCTAAACGCATCCAGCTCGTCTCTGGACATCGCAACATCCGATAACCTGGACCTGTACACCTCGGTCTAACCCGAGCATTACAAACACCGGGTCAGTCTGGTGAACCAGAGTGAGAAGAACACACTAAGTTTAAAGGCATCACTCAACTTGATTTTAATGTCAAAATCCTTTCAAAAGAAAAAGGATAATCGTAAGACCAAATCCTCACATAAATACAGACGGTTTTTACCTTATGATAACCCAAAACATTTTTGAAATCAATATCTTTTATGATATTATAATAGTTTCTAAACACAAATAAATATCAATCTAGCAGAACGCTTGCATCTCACGCTCTATATATATATAGTATACAATCAAAACCGTGGGCTCTTATTAGAGAATGGATTTCTTGGCAAGGTATGGGGCCACCTTCCCGATAATGTACCTATGGAGATGAATACATTGGGGTTCAACAAGAACATCTTGCAACCCAGGCTAAACATGACCGGCCCCTCACTTCGCTTGAGAATACCGAATATATCATTACCATGGTTGGAGGCCAGCCAACCGAACCGATAGCATACATACATAAATAAAAAGGGACAACCGAAGGCATTTGATTTCACCAGATCAGGTAATGATATACCCTTTTGATGGGTGCGACCCACATAGCCATGCGACCTACCCGATTTTATGCCGTTTCCCGGTTGATGAGAATAGAGGTTAAGCTTATCCTTCAGAACAACGCATCTCTATCCACTTTAAATGCCACATCATCAGATCTGCTGGATATCACTAATTAACGTCCACAAAAATACTCTACGTGTATAGCTAAGAGAAGGTGTACAGCCTTCTCCTCTATTAACAGAACTACGTTTGAAGAAATCAATGTACATGATCCCTTTGGAAATACTCTGTCACACACTCGTCCGTACGAGTCATCCAGAAACATGATGAACCGAAGGCACCCTCCTACCACATCCTATATAGGTATCACCCTAAGGATCAGTAACGATTAGTCCTTGCAATCCAAAGATTTCACTCATGATAGAATCACAGGTAAAAATATCTCTAGCCCCTAAACCAGAGAAATTCTACAAGTGGTTCTTCCATTGATGAAGATCCACCGTCTTCAAACCTCCATCTTCAATTAATATTTCCACTTATTGGCAGGTCGGAATGGTTTTCGAATATAATTCGATCCCGGTCTTTCCGTACCAACAATCGTATTTGGTCAAATTTGATAGTCGGTTATTTAACTATCAAATAATATCAGGTGAATGAAATGAGTTTACTGATTTAGTACTTGGCATTACTTGGCCTTTTTAATTAACATCTGTTAATTATATTCTTAAAAATCATTTCATTCGCTTATAAACTTTTTGAATATAGTTTTCAATATTATTTACGGAAATCATAACTTATGTTTCCCTCAATTTCTCTCGTTTATAAACTAAAATCATTCTAGGGTAATTGTGAAGTCGATCAAGTTGGGGTATTTTATTTACCTCTCAGACCTTGGCTTAACAACATTCATATTTTCAAAATAGATATAAGTTTATTAACCATACGTTTACCTTTGAAAACCTTATTTGAATCTCAACAATGTTTATTTAATTAATTATTAAATAAACCATTATTAAATTTTGCCATTAATCTTTAATAATCCTTTATAATATTATACTCGAGCTTCGATTCCATTATAAATATAATCTTTTATAAAATTTCTTTAACATCTCTATATAAACATTCTTTAATTTGTTTGTAACAACAATACCATATTTGGTTTAAATCATATATAAATATCTTTACAAATCTTATAATTGACATCTCTTATGAATCCTTATATTTTTTTTCAAAACAATTCAACTTATCATCTATAACAAAAGTCACAGATTTCATTTCAAAACTTTTTTCTTTTATTTATTTATACCTTTTTCAAATTATTATGACAACTTATGAGACACCCCACGTCTGTTAATGTCACTCACTAAGGGAACGCATTAAGTTTCATGAAGTGCTATAGGTAAACAGACACAGAATAATTACAAGATAGGTATAAATAAGGCAGCAGCAGAAAATTTAAACTTTTATTTCAAACATAAGTCATATTACCATGGTCCACAATTTCATTAGTCACAAAAACCATTACAATAAAATAACTTCTGTCTTGCACCATCAGAGTACATAAATAAATAAAAAGCATCATTCCCAGGGGGGAGGGAGAGGGACGGAAGAAAGAAGGAGAAACAACAAGGTCAGACATAAAGTCTAGCGAGTATAGTTACTTTTAGCTAGTAGATAAATAAAAGTAACATGACAGGGATATAAAGTGGATAAGAGAGATCACTACATAAATGGCGGGTGTGACAAGGTAAACAAGTTAAGGTGTACGTGTCTAACTAATGATTACTCTGCACTATTACTAGTACAACTGAAATGAGATGATCCCTTCCACTATAAGTTAGTAGGCTTAGGTCATACGTCCAAGTATACCCTAAACCCTACCCTGATCGATTGGCTCCTTATCCTGTAGATACCCTGTGCTGGTCCTACAGTAGGAGGTATCACTTCCTAAAGTGGTAACCCGTGGCGTGCATAACCATATCTACTTGTGTCATGGTCGTCTTAGCCCCCTCTGCTCGGCCCATGCACACATATGTCCCCGGTCGTTTTGCGCCGCCCACACCATCCGTCTCATTTGGATCTCTTACAATCAATCAGTAAGCGTGCCCCCTTCTCCGCCTAGTATGGAGGTCTTTACGTGATACCAACTCCGGGTTACTGACTGAAATGGGTCCTACACAATATGATACAAGCTCTCCCCCTTCTCTTATATCCCCCACTAGGTTTTCCACTGACTATGTATACCCTTAGGTGTCTTTAATTACATAGCCCTATACTAGTTATGCTTACCCTAAAGGGTGTCTTTAATAACATAGCTCATTACACTATCTATCGGTTATGTATACCACTAGGTGTCTTTAATTACATAACCCTATTACATTATCTACTGATTATGTATACCACTAAGTGTCTTTAATTACATAACCATATTGGGTTAAGTTCGTGGGCCTATATATACATATTACCCACCCCTTCTAATTTACTTAACCCACCACTACCTATCCAATTTTACTTAACCCTAACTTAAATACATAGTCATATTAAATTAGGTTAAGTAGTCTATTTCATTTCCATGCCCAATTATGGTTATAATGGGCTCGACCTCCCACGTTAGGCCTACAACATGTGGATGATGGATATGCCAGTCGGGTCCGGGCAGTCTTATTCCACAGTTGGACTTAACCTCGTGTCTTAGCCTGATTCGTATTTGCGTACTTAGACCTGGCACATTAGGTTCAACATTAGTGGCTGCTGGATATGCCGGTTGGGTCCGAGCAGACTTCCACCACTAATCTAACTTAACCTCGTGTCATAAGTACAATTTACAATTCCTAATTGTAAATTACTAAACAATCCAATTTTATCCAAATCTACCTATGTCATTATATGTAACTATTTCTATGTTTTCCCTATTTGAATTACATGTCCCATTTCATATAAACATTACATAATTCATGCCAATTATAATCCCTTTTCCCCATTTCCTCTCTAACGTATTCGTACGTATTTTGATGGCATCTTGGCTATAAAGTAGCCTATTATAACAATAAAAAGGGAGTATGACAAGGATGATAGTTTCAACGTGTCTTTGCATAAATATGAATATAAACTGGCACAATAAAAAAGTGAATGGACATGTGATTAACATCATAGTAAAGTGGACATCAAGCTGGTAACTTATGGCAATCACTATGATGTTCAAGTAAACATAATGAGATCAAGGTTAAACATTAGGTGTCCAATTACTTAGATCTAGCATAGTTAGGGTGACATAATAAATGTTTAGATCTAAAGGTGGGTTCACATGTCAAGTTTACAGCATATCTCAATGGATCACAATATGACAGGTGAAAGGTGATTAACATAAAGATCTAGATCCAAGTAATGTCACAATGGTCCAAATTAATAGATGTACATCCACATTAACATGGTTACAAGTCAAGATCCACATAAGCGTCATAATTGAATCAACACAATTTTATTAGATCTAGGAAAATAGATTGTCATGACAAAGTATAGAATTCCATATTAACATAGAATCATATCTTACAACATATCCAATTCATAGTCTTTCAAAGTGTACTTTTATTTATCTAAACCTAAAAGTAATCTTGAAACTCACAGCGTTAGGTTTATATAATTGAGGAAGAATGGATCTAGAATTTCTGAATTGGATTCGTAGAATATGTTGTTGTAGAAACGGTTCAGTTCGCACTCTCGCAACATATGGCCTCCATGGCTCACAATGAATAGAATATGAGAAATATGACATGTATATATAGGTGCCAGACCCACTGAAACCGAGTGCCACCACATCCCTAGGGGTGTCGACACCCCTGTTGGCGGGTCGACCCCTATGTCGACACCCCTCTAGGGGGGTCGACCCCTTGGAGTGGGAATTTTGCCTCTCAGAGGAATTTTTCGAATTTGAATCCTATGGATAGGATTATGACTCATCTCTGACTCACCTCTATGCATATATGTAAAATACCTCTGTGCGTATACAAACTTAAAACCTTTATAACTTTTTCATACGGTGTCCGTTTTACGCAAACCAAAGCATCTATCTTGACCAGAATTTCGAGATAGACGCAATGGTGTAGTCTGTTTCCTCTAGTTCTGAACATTAAATTAATTATTATTTAATTTATTCTCTTTAATATCGTTAAAAATTCGGGGTGTTACATTCTCCCCTACTCAAAGGATTTCGTCCTCGAAATCTCTAAGTCAAGAAGAATGCATATCCTACCATCCATCATCCATCTACTCATGCACCAATCACTGTTATCCACTGTCCTTAAAGATTTCTAATGCTTATGTGAATATATGCAAAGGTGTGAGTACATGTCCCAACACTAATGCGAAGATCAGGCAGTCTACTGATTTAATTGACCTCCTTAATGCAATGTATGTTAGTGCCATGAATCCAATATGTATACAAATAAACCTATTGTATCATATAAGTTCTGTATGTGTGCACACCTATTCGTCCAAATGCGAGGCATCCATATGCCAGTTCATCCATTTCCATCCATAAAAGAATAGAAAATGCACACATACATCCATATGCAATATGAAAGTGATTGAGCCAATCTTAGTGCCCAATGTGTGTATATGCGTCCATAGGCAACCACTAGCAAACACTTGCATCCATAAAACATAACATGTTCCAAACACATGTTTACATCCATAGTCGAAAATACGATGGATAAGATATATTCTATTGACAGAAACAAGTACTGATAAAACTTAGGAAAGGAGTTAAGAACATACCCTCGTAAAGAAAAGGGTACGAAGCACGAATCTTGTATTCGGTCTCCCAAGTTACCTCTTTTGGGTTATCTCCCCATTGAACCTTTAACAACTTGGTTTCCTTATTGCGCAGCTTCTTAACCTCTGACCCAAGAATACGGGTAGGGACTCATCTGACTGTCACCTCCCGTTCCACTTCGACTTCTTCCAACATGCTCGGCTCAATAACTTCCGCGGTGTCATGCAGGCACTTTCGCAGATGAGAGACATGGAAAACGTCATGAAAACAAGATAGATTTTCTGGGAGCTTTTCTCTGTAAGCCATTTGGCCAATCCTCTCAGTTGTGGGGGAATGGTCCTACAAACCTAGTGCCAACTTCCCTACTGATCTAAAGCAAACCACATTCCTCAGAGGTGATACTTTGATAAAAACTAAGTCTCCCACTTCGAATTCGATGTCAGTCATTCTTTTGTCTACATAGGACTTCTGCCTATCTTGAGCTGTCTTCATCTACCATCGAATAAGGTCAATCTTTTTGGATGTTTCCCTAACCATATCTGGTCCGAGTAATAATCTTTCTGTAGATTCCCACTAACAAGTTGGCAATCTACAGGGTCGTCTGTACAATGCTTCGAAGGGTGCCATATCGATGCTTGCCTGATAGCTGTTATTATAGGCAAACTCTATTAAAAGAAGATAATCTTCCCAAGTCCCTCTGAAGTCAAGGATACACAGTCTTAAAAGATCTTCTAGAATTCTGTTCACCCTCTCCGTCTGCCCATCAGTCTGAGGATGATAAGCGGTGCTCAAACACAATTGTGTACCTAATTCTTCTTGCAAGCTCCTCCAAAATTCGCTGGTAAAGATGGGGTCATGATCGCTCGTGATGCTGGAAGGAACTCCATGGAGACGAACTATCTCACGAACATAAATTGCTACCAACCATGATGTCGTCCTCTTACTTTTAACTAGAGCAAAGTGAGTGCTCTTAGTGAGTTCGTCCACTATCACTCAAATACTGGTATTACCTTTCTTCAATCTAGGCAAACCATCTATGAAATCCATAGAGACGCTCTCCTATTTCCACTGCGGAACCTCCAATGGGTGAAGCAATCCACTGGGCTTCTTTTTCTCAGCTCTGACTTGCTGGCAAACCAGACATTGAGAAACAAATTCGGCCACATCCTTCTTCGTCCCAACCCAAAAGAAAACCCTCTTCGTATTCCTGTACATCTTGTCACCGCCTAGATGAATCGTCATCTTAGAATGGTTGGCTTATTCTAGGACTGCCTTTATCAAGCTTCCAATTTTGGGAACACAAAGCCTTCCATCTCGTCGCAACCACCCCTTTTCATCTATGGAATTTCTACTGAGGTGAATAGAAGTCTCCCCTCTTCTGAGCTTATCCATGATGTCTAGAATCTGTGGGTCACCTTGCTGCGAAGCTCCTATCTGATCCACAAGAGTCAGTCGTATCTCCAAGGATGCAAACAAATCAGGCGAAACTTCAATGGAGGGTCTAAAATCAAAAGATGATATGAACTTCAAGTTCTCTTTCCACAAACTGAGTACTCAGGGCCACCCTCTGCCTACTTAGTGCGTCTGTCACCACATTAACGTTGCCGGGGTATAAGCAATCTCAAAATCATATGAAGCTAAGAACTCCATCCACCGTTGTTTCCTTAAGTTTAGATCCTTCTATGAGAATAAATACTTGAGAGATTTATGATCGGTGTATAACTCGAACTTTTCTCCAAGTAAATAATGATTCCACGTCTTCAACGTGAATACTATGGCAGCTAGCTATAGATCATGGGTGGGGTAATTCTTCTCTTGAACTCTCAACTTTCTAGCCCCATAACATATTACTTTCCCTTCTTGCATCAGAACTGCACTAAGCCTTGTACCACACGCATTAGTGTAAACAGTAAACACTTTACTTCCATCGGGCAAGGTCAAGACTGGGGCTGTTGTCAGAGCCCTCTTCAGTCTTTGGAAAGCAATGTCACAGTCTATGTCTCAGGAAAGTTCCAAATTCTTCTTTTTCAGCCTTGTGAAGGGGCTGATATCTTTGCGAAGTCCCTAATGAATTTCCTATAATAACCTGCCAACACAAGAGAGCTTCTCACATCGGTTGCATTTTTAGGAATCTGCCAATCTTGTACTGCAACCATCTTCGCGGGATCTACAACTATCCCGTCTTTGGAGAGTACATGCCCCCAAGAGTCTCACCTCCTTTCTCAAGAAATGAAATTTGGAGAAATTTGCTTTTAGCTGATGGTCACGGAGAGTTTTCAAAACTTCTCCCAAACGCTGGGCATGCTCTTCTTCACTCTTGTAGAAGATCAAAATATCATCAACGAAGACTATGACGAATTTGTTTAGGAACTCCCGAAACACCCTACTCATCAAATCAACAAAATAGGCGGGTGCATTTATCAATCCAAAAGGCATAACTAGCCATTCAAAGAAACCGTCTAGAGTTCTGAAAGTAGTCTTATCTATGCTATCCTCAGTCACCCTCAATTGATGGAATCACATAGCAAAGTCCAACCGAGAAAATATCGAGGCACCAACAAGCTGATCAAATAAATCATCAATCCTCGGAAGCGGGTGCCTCTTCTTCTTGGTGAGCTTATTTAACTCTCTATAGTCAACACATAAATGAAGCGAACCATCCGCTTTAGTTGTGAATACTACTGGATCACCCCACTCAGATATTCTTCGTCTGATAAACCCTTTTCCAAGTAGCTCCTCTACTTGCTTATCCAGCTCCCTCCTTTCCCTTGGAGCCATGTGGCGTACTGGTAGTGCAAATGGCCTTGCATTATTCACTAGATATATACGGAAGTCAATTTCACACCTTGGAGGTAAACCTCGTACCTCATCAAAAACATCTGAATAATCTCGAACCATTGGAACAAATTGCAAATCATCTATGGATGCATCTAAAGACTCTAGGAAGCTAAGCGTAACAGACCCTTGTAGGTCACAAAAAACTTCGAGGGTCATCCCATGACAAGTCGGGAGTCTAACAACCCTCCTCTCACAATCCAGAATGGCTCCATATGTGGTAAGCCAATCCATTCCTAGAATCAACCCATAGCCCATAAACCCGAGCACATACGTGTCGCATTCAAATTTGACGCCTAACACAGATATTTTCAAGCCCCGACAAATCATCAACAAATGAGCCGAACCACCAATGGGGTTTGAAACAACTACGGGATCTACTACCATGCTAGTAATTAAGTGCAGAAATTCAACCACATAACTAGATATAAAAGAGTGTGAAGCACCAAAATCAGAAAGTGTTCTAGCTGGATGGTTTGGAACAGAAACTAAACTTTCTACATAATTTTTCTACCTCTTTCAGGAGCACTGATTGCGAGAGCATGCACCTGCCCTCCAGAAGTCCCTGCTCTTTGCCCTTGTCCCCACGATCCCTGTTTCTTTGGGCACTCTTTAGAGAAGTGTCTGACCTCTCCGTAATTAAAGCAACTGGCCTTCCTTCTCACAATCTTTGATCAGGTGGCCCTCCTTTCCACAATTGTGACATTTTCTCTTATCCTTGCCTTTATCATCTTTCCCTCCTTTCTTCTGCTATTGCTGCCCTTTCTTAGGCCATACCTTCTTAATCTGCAATGTCCCCTCAGCTTTTGTTTCCTTCTTTTCTCCCTTGTCCTCCTCATGAATTAGGTCCATATCAACAAGATTTTCAAAGGTGGCCATGGGACATAGCTAAACCATGCAGAGGCTCATTCAGCCCCTTAGCAAACCGTAAAGCCCTTTTGCGCGGCGTGTCTACCAACTCTATCCCGAACCTTTCCAGCTGGTTGAACTTGTTCACATACTCCTTCACCGTCAAATTTGCTTGTTTGATGTTAAGAACCTCTCCATCTGTATGCTTCTCTCCTTCTGGGAAAGAAATTTCATTTCGAACCTCTATCTAAAGTCTTCCCAAGTTTCTACTAGACGTCCAACTTGGGTGACTTCCCACCAAAATGAGACTTCGTCCTTTAACAACCAAGCAGCTAATTGAATTTTCCTTCGATCCTCCACTTCAAAGATTATGAATAAGTACTCTGTCTCCTTAAGCCAATTCATAGCTTCTACGAATGTCTCTTTCCCATGGAATGGCCTTCCTCCCATAGCCCGGAAGTCTTTACTGATTTTGGCAAAGTTGTCAGCTTTTAGAGGGAAAGGAGGAGGAATGACTGGTGCAACAGGGAGAGGAACGTATTTTTGGCCTTCGGCTAGCGCCGTGGCCTCTAAATACCTTCGGAACCATCCGGGTATTGTGACGCCCTCTGGCAGATTAGGGATGTTTTGTTCCCCCGACATGCTGAAAAAGGGAAAAGGAAGAAATTTAGATAAAGGACTAAAGGATACTACATATGGATTTTTGGGGAATGTTTTTCAAAATAGACTTTTCTTTTAAAACCTTTTTGAAAATAATTTTCAAAAACTTTTATCTAATCTGGTAACTTTAGCTCTAATACTAAGTAAGAAACCCCACGTCCGTTAATGTCACTAACTAAGGGAATGCATTTAGTTTCGTGAAGTGCTATAGGTAAATAGACACAGAATAATTACAAGACAGATACAAATAAGGCAGCAGCGGAAAATTTAAACTTTTATTTCAAACATAAGTCATAATACCGTTGTCCACAATGTCATTAGTCACAAAAACCATTACAATAAAATAACTTCTATCTTGCACCATCAGAGTACATAAGTAAATAAAAAGCATCATTCCCAAAATAAAAAGAGTTAAGCCATAGTAGAGACAAGAACTTGAGCCATACTTCAGAAGTAACTCCTAGCAAGATGATATTTGATTCCTGATTAAGTCTGAGTGTTTCATCCCTAAGGACCTGAGGGGGGGGGTAGACGGAAAGAAAGAAGGAGAAACAACAGGGTCAGACATAAAGTCTGGCGTGTCTAGTTACTTTTAGCCAGTATATAAATAAAAACAACATGATAGGCATATAAAGTGGATAAGAGAGATCACTACACAAAGGGCAGGTGTGACGAGGTAAGAAAGTTAAGGTGTATGTGCCTCACTAATGATTACTCTGTACTATCACTAGTATAACTGAAATAAGATGATCACTTCCATTATAAGTTGGTAGGCTTAGGTCATACGTCCTAGCATACGCTAACCCCTACCCTAATCGATCGGCTCCCTATCCTGTTGATATCCTGTGCTGGCCCCACAGTACGAGGTATCACTTCCTAAAGTGGCAACCCATGGTGTGCACAACCATATCTATTGGTGTCACGGTTGTCTTAGCCCCCCTCTGCCCGGCCCATGCTCGCACATGTCCCTGGTCGGTTTGCGCCACCCACACCATCCGTCTTGTTTGGATCTCTTACAATCAATCAGTAAGCGTGCCCCTTCTCTGCCCAGTACGGAGGTCTTTACTTGATACCAGCTCCGGATTACTGACTGAAATGGGTCCCACACAATATGGTACACGCTCTACCCCTTGTCTTATATCCCCCACTAGGTTTTCCACTAACTATGTATACCCTTAGGTGTCTTTAATTACATAGCCCTATACTAGTATTGCTTACCCTGAAGGGTGTCTTTAATTACATAACTTCATTACATTATCTATCGGTTATGTATACCACTAGGTGTCGTTAATTACATAACCTATTACATTATCTATTGGTTATGTATACCACTAGGTGTCTTTAATTACATAACCTTATTGGGTTAAGTTCATGGGCCTATATACACATTACCCACGCCCTCTAATTTACTTAACCCACCACTACCCATCCAATTTTACTTAACCCTAACTTAAGTCCATAGTCATATTAAATTAGGTTAAGTAGTCTATTTCATTACCATGTCCAATTATGGTTATAATGGGCTAGATAACCCACATTAGGCCTACAATGTGTGGATGCTGGATATGTCGGTTAGGTCCAGGCTGTCTCACTCCATAGTTGGGCCTAACCTTAGCCCTAGGGGTGTTGACACCCCTGTGGGTGGGTAGACCCCTAGGTCGACACCCCTCTAGGGGGGTCGACCCCCAAGAGCGGGAATTTTGCTGCTCAGAGGAATTTTTTGAATTTGAATCCTCCGGATAGGATTCTGACTAATATCTGACTCACCACTGACTCATGTGTATATATAAAATATTTCTGTGTGTATACAAAATTAAAACCTTCATAACTTCTTCATATATTGTCCTTTTTACGCAAACCAAATGTCTATCTTGACCAGAATTTCGAGACGGACACAATGGTGCGATCCGTTTCCTCTAATTCTGAACATTATATTAATTATTATTTAATTTATTCTCTTTAATGTCGTTAAAAATTCGAGGTGTTACAACTTATATGCTGTCTAAAATCACATTGCAATCCTTTTAATGATCTTTAGTTTATATATCAAATAACTCAATTTATTGTTTTTAATAATAGTTACAAAAGTCAATTTTCAATTCTCTCACTTTATTTACAAATACCATTTGTAAATTATTATCGACAACTAATATTTCTATTACATTTCAACTCCTAACATCCATTTACAAAATCATTTGTAGATCATTTATGACAACTTATATTTGTTGTCATTTGCAAAAACCTTTTACTTCTTATACTCTTAACTCCGCTTAACATTCTGAACTTTGGAATATCACATTATGAACCTCGGAATAAATCTCGCTTCGTTATTTCATACCATTTCCCAATTTCTAAATTCCCCTTTTCTAACTTCAAATATTCAGTAAATATTTCATTTAAACTATCACATTCGCTTAAAATTCTTTTTATATCTTTGTTATAAAATCACGGGTTTTTAATATAAAACTCGTTCATAAACTCCTTTTCACCATTTAATTCGATTTATTTCAACTTCGATCACTTTTTAAATGAATTTCAATTAAAAAGTAACCTCTTAAATATTAATTGAAATAATAATTTAATTCATCGTTAACTACTGTATAAGTGGTTAACTTCTTTATTGTCTAAAATAAATAGTAACTTACCTTTTTTTGGAATCTTATTAAAATTGAACAAATATTCATTAACTATTTCATTAGATAAATTCAAAACAAATTGATTTAATAATCAATCCAGTTAACACAATTGATGTAACAACCCAGAAAATGAGAACTAATTTAAAAAAATTATTTTGGCCATTTTAATGAATTTAGAATATTTAAAATAATAACGACTAAAAATATTTGATTTTGCCATTTTAAAAATTATTTTGGCCATTTTAATGAAATTTTGATTTTGAACTTTGACTGAACGTACAGGATTCAAAATAAATTGGATTTTAGTAAAACCAAAAATATTTAAATCTGTTTAAAAATATCTTTCTAATGGATCTGAAAAATTGAAATTTCATAGCGAGAATAAAAAGTTATGGCCAGTTGAATATTCAAAATAGTCGTTATGGAATTTAATATAAATGTAGCCCTTAAAAATAGACATTTTGCAAACGATCTCCATTTTTGATGAAACTACTTTGGTTGGATTTGAAACGCCAATTTATTGCTTGGTTTAAAATTCCATAATTTTTGGAATTAATATGTCAGCATAGCAAAGGAAAACGCATTTGGTAATTTTAGTTTGAATTGGATCGACCAGAAAAAGACCATTTTTCAAATGTTCTCCAAATTCAAGAATTTAATTTTGTTAGGACCGTATCGTCCAAACATAGCTGGATTTATTTTTTGGGAATTTTTGGAATCAGTATGTGGCCCTGGTAAATTAAAATGTACATTCGAATCCAAATTTGAATGTTTTATACTTTATTTTGAAGAAAACCCGACTGAAACAGTCGAATGGGCTTACAAAACATATTCCATTGTGTCCGGAATGGGGGTAGTTAGCTAGGGGTGACAGTCGTTGGGTTTGATTTGGAGTTCGGATAGGAAAACACTATTTTTGAAATATATATATATCGGCAAATAGGAAAATTCCTTTCATTAATTAATTTTCTAAAAATCGATAAAAAAAACCCCCGACACCCTCGATCAATAGCGGAAACCCCTTTCTCCCTTCTCTCTTCAGTAACTCTCAAACTACACAATAAAATTTAACACTCCTATTGAGGATTTGGTCGAGAATCACGAGATCTTCAAATCCATGTAGGATTTGCCAATTATCGTTGAGTGTTTCTCGAGTTCTGCGCCTCCAAAGTCAGCACCTTCATCGCGCCGCCCTGACCAAGGTACGCCATCGCACCTGACCACACCACCACCTCCAGGCGCGCGCTTCCTCCCCCTTCCATGTGGCATCGTCCGATTGTCACCTAGTTGAGCCGATTTGAAGAAAATCACAACCCTAGATCCGAACCTTTTCTGAAGGTAACGGGTTGAATATTTTTAATTGTTTTTAACACTTTAAAGCGTTGCGATGTTATAAAAAGGAATAAACATCATATTTTTTCATATGTTTTCGAAATCCAGTGAGCCAAGAGACACTGGACTCGCGACAACGTCTTCTACATTCTAAAAGAGACTCGAACGTATTTGGAGCTCTCTACAATTTTTGAAGGAGTGGAACCCAAGGTTAGATTTCTAAATTCAAATTGGAATGTATACGTGTAGTATAAATTATATAAGTGACGTATAAATTATATACGCGTTGTATATCTCATATATAGGCGTTGTATAAATTATATAAGCGATGTATAAATTATACATGCGTTGTAAAAAGCATATATGCGTTGAATGAAATTCAAATGGAAATATATATATATATACACACACACACACTCTCCTTTCGTCCACAGACCATGGACGATATAAATTGATTGTTTTGCGTAAAATGATTGTGGTGTGAAATTTGGTTGTGATTGTGAATGGTTGATTGTGGTTGCAACAAAATTGGTTGAGTTTGGTGAAAATTTATTGTGTTGTGAAAATGAAAGATATTGTAGAAATCATTGAAATAAACCCCTTGTATGAATGCGAGGTCTAGGATAGCAAAGGAGCCGTGCTTTGACACGGTGCCGGTTTTAATTACCCTGCCGTTATAATGCTGAAATTTTCTAAAATATTTACGTGTTGAATTATAGTCATGTGTTGATAAAATACTAATGTTTGAAATAAATTGTTTAGATAATAAAAATAACATTTTTATTATATGTATGAAGTATATAGAATATTCATGTTTGAAATAAAATGTTTTAACAATAAAAATGAAATTTTTATTGTATATATGAACCTTTAAAAATGGTCAAAGGTTGAAATAAATATTTGTTGATTGAAAATAATATTTTTAACGTGTACATGAACTGTTAAAAATAACCATGAGTTGAAATAAATACTTGTTGATTGAAAATAATATTTTTAACATGTATATGAACTGTTAAAAATAACCATGAGTTGAAATAAATATTTATTGATTGAAAATAATATTTTTAACATGTATATGAATTGTTAAAAAAAAACCAAAAGTTGAAATAAATATCTGTTGATTGAAAATAGTATTTTTAACATGTATATGAACTGTTAAAAATAACCAACAGTTGAAATAAATATTTGTTGATTGAAATAATATTTTTACATGTATATGAACTGTTAAAAGTAACCATGAGTTGAAATAAATATTTGTTGACTGAAAATACTATTTTTAACATGTAAATGAACTGTTAAAAATAACCAAAGGTTGAAATAAATATTTGTTGATTGAAAATAATATTTTTAATATGTATATGAATTGTTAAAAATAACCAAAAGTTGAAATAAATATTTGTTGATTAGAAATAACATTTTTAACATGTATATGAAGTGTTAAAAATAACCATGAGTTGAAATAAATATTTGTTGATTGAAAATATTATTTTTAGCATGTATAAGAAGTGTTAAAAATAACCGCGGGTTGAAATAAATGCTTGTTCATTAGAAATAATATTTTTAACATGTATATGAAGGGTTAAAAATAGTCATGTATGGAAATAAATATTTGTTCACTAAAAATATTATTTTTTGCGTAGATATGCATATATATATACACATATTAAACAGGTTAATGGATTTGCTGTTGAGTAAAGAATTTATTTACGTGCCAATAAATAGGTAAACCTTAATGAGTTGGCTATGCAATTTTATTTATATATCAACTCCTGTGAATGCCATTGGATGTGGTGTGCTGGTTGTTCTGTGTGAGATTATAAACAACGCTATAGGATAGTAACAATTAATTTTTGAGTACATTACATGGCAAACTTCGTGAAGATAACATACTCTATCATATACCTTATAAGCATTTAGAGCTGTACGACGAGGTTGAAATTACCATACAAGTGAGAGGCTCGTATAGCAATGACTGCATTTCAAGTTGAACCGAAGACGAACTATTGATGTCATAGCATATCATATTCCATATAAGCATTTGGAGCTTGTATGACGAGGTTGAGATTACCATACGAGCGAGACGCTCGTATGGCTCGCTCGTATGGCGCTGACTGAATTACAGGTTGAACTGAGGACTGATATGGACAAAATAAATATAATGGTAAATTGCCAGATTAAATAAAAACCCCACACAGGTGTGGAGTGGACAATAATCACGTCTCTTTAGTTATTAGATATGGCACATGGATTATTTATTTCCAACACTAGACAAGGTGACGAGATTTATCTCTGGTGTTTTTATGCACACTCCCTTAAGCATAAACAGGACACAGAAAATTGTGTGTGTTTATACTTGATTTGTTGGGTGCCTAATACGGCCCAATGAATTTCCAAACCCCTCTCCGTACAAAGGAGGCTATGGCGAAAATTTTCAAAATATAAAGGCATTAGCCAAATATTTGGCCAAATATTTGAAGTGAAAATGGTTTGGAAATCATTAAATGAATTATGTGTGTGTATATATACATATAAATTAAAATTAAAATAAAATGAATAACGACGCTGCAGTTCGTGTTTTGAAATCGTAATTCTAAACGATTATTACAGAAGATCCGACCGTCGGATTTTCCCGAAACTAGAACCATTGGGTTCGCTTTGGAAAGATCTTTCCAACGTATAAAATTCGTTAAGATCCAACAGTTAAATTTTGTGAAATGTTAAATTCAAATTTGGATGAGAGCAGCATTAGTGCCATAGAATGACCTGAAACGTCGTTCAGTGAAAGTGGATTTTTTTTATATATAAAAATAGGGAAAAATTGTTATAAAATATTATAAACGATATGGAATGGAAATAAATCGATTTTACTTGGTTTATGGGATATTCTGATGGTTAGATGGTTTTGACATGAAATTATTATATGGAATTGAAATGTCAATGTCAAGAAGTTTAACCAAGGAAAGAATTGATTTGAATTCTATTTATACATGAATTATTTGAAAAGGCAGCTAATTCTCATTTAAAATAATTGATTGACGATTAGAAGTCGTAGATATGAAGTCGGTGCAAGACCTGTGATCCACACATCGAAAGGATTACTATTGATGCCTTGAATTGGTTAGCTCCCAAGAAGGGATTATAGTGGTAGTGGTCCGGACGTATTTGTTGATTTTCCGGATGCGCGAGGGCCTCTCTCCTTTATTGGACATATGGGACGAGGAATAAGGTGACTCCGGTTTTGTTCAGACCCAAAACGAACTAGTAAATGGATGTGTGTCTGATATTGGATTTTATTCTGTGCCGATCGATTTCTATCAAATATATATCTATTTGGTGGAAGAGAATTTATTCTCTTGCTTAACACCCTTCTCTAAGACATACGAGCTTAGAGGTTATATATTGATAGACATCAGTCGCATGGCATGGAATGTCAATGTGGCATGCTGAGATGCAGTGATAAGGGCTTTTGTTGAAAAGCAGAGCCTTGTGGTTAATGATCAAAGCACGACTTTAATATAGCGTAGCTTTGTGTATAGTGTTAATTCGCGAGCCTCACACCTCAGGTATGAACTAGAAATGGGGGAGGACCTCAGGGAGGACCTGCATTTCCTTCTAGCTAGGAGTGGTGTCGTGGTATGGAGCCTAGACATTTTTACTTATGTGGATGATGGAAAGCGAGGCGCCTCGGTTATATCGGTCAATACAAGGTCGATGGATGATATGGTTGACATACTGACCAGACTTATGCCCTATAGGGCGGGGAAACGCATTGTTCAGGGATTTTAATCCACTCCGTGTGGACCGGCCCTGTCGCTCCAGGTGCAGTCGCAGCTGAATCCTGAGACATGGGCTAGATTTTCTCGAATTCAGTAAGGACGATCCCTAGACTTGGTTCATGACGGAAATCCAATTTCCAATATGACATTGTGTGATTTTGATTGTAAAACTAGTATGGCAACATAGTAGCATGGGGTGCTATGTCGTCTATGATTGATATTATGATTGAAATTGTTTTTGAAACAAATATGCACTAGAAAAAATATCAAGTGATTTTTTTATATGTGTCAAGCATATTTTGGCCATTATAAGGTAAAACTCTATCCTCCGGTTTGCATTGCATTGTGTGATGGGACTTGAGTCTTATAATGGCTTCATTTTTCTAAAAAGCATTGTGTTGTTTAAATGATATATTTCTGTTATGCGGTTATTGTTTATGTGTTATATTACAAAGATTATCCTTGCTTCCGTAGCACGAGAGTTTAGGGTCATCACAGTTGACTTCGTCAATTCAAAACACGGTTATTTCATTAACCAGTTCCATTTAGTCCCTTATTTAAATTAATTAATAGTATAATTAATTTAAATAATTTCATTTAACTATTTCTTACAAACAATAAATCTTAGTTATAAATCATTATATTAATCCTTGCTCACTTGCTTATTCATCTTAGTACTATAAGAATTAGCTTTATAAATCATTTAATAAGTAAGATGAGGCACATGCTTCGCACACGACTGATTTTTGGTACAAAAATGGTGATTGGTGGTTAAAACAATCAACAAATATCTATTTGGTTTATTTCCCTTTTATAAACTTTATTTTAAATAATACATTAAAAAAATTCTATATTCAGTTATTAAATAAATTTATAGCTTCATTACGGTCGATTCATCCGACAGTAAATCCATATTTATACAATAATTGATTTACAGGCCATATACTGCCAATTACTCAACCAATATCAACCCTTGGTTTAAAATGGAACAAATGTTGAATTTTAGGTCAACAGTCAATAATCAAATCAATCATTTCAAACAGATAGGTCTAAACTGTTCATATAATGATAATATGAAAATAAATAACATTAAATGTATTTGAGGAAACCCGTTGGATCCCTCCAACCTGTAATTCTCTGCATTCAAATGGTTATCTCAATATAAACTCATTTAATTCAATTTAACTGATATCACAGTAAATGACGACCGTTTAACATCAACAAATTTATTTAATAATAACAAACAATTAACACGTTTGTTTTATAAACATGACCAACAAGGTAAGTTACCTTAATTGGTACCAATCGTTAAAATAACGATTTGGAGTTTCACTGAAACTAAACAACGTTTAATTTTTTAAGTTCAATCAATATATGCAATATATTCAACAACCAGTCAATCATTCAAGCATAATAATCATTGAAAACCATAGCACACAATTATAAAAACCAACTTATATAAAATATAAGTGGGAAGCACTGAGTGAGTTTAACTCACCTTAATTCTATTCGTTGTTGAAACAACCCATTTCAGTTAAATTAAACAAACATTTAATCTAACTGAAAATATCAGTTGATCCCAATTCCGTCCATACCTGGTTCATGGCATAATATTCATTGATGCGAATCCAACTTATCTTGAATCGTTGAGTTCTGATAATGTTTGCATAAGACATTAGTATTTTAAGTTTATCTAATTTAAATAATTAAATAAATACTTAAATTATAACTAAGAAAACCTAATTACTTTTTAATTTAACTAAGCAAACCGACTTCTATCCAAAAGGATGGCGCAGCTTCTCTCTTTACTGACTTTTTCCTTCTGCATCAGTTAAAACAAATTTAATGATTTATTATTAATCATGCGTTAACTTAAATAATCACTACGGTTAAACAAATATTTAAGTTGATTACTTTGCATCAGTATTTGTTCACTGCTTATCTCCATTTGTTCATGTCTCAAGAGTTATTTGACCACTTCGTTCTCAACTTCCTTCATTCTGGTTACAAATCCCGCTGCTTCAATTCCTAGCAATAGGTAATTATGGTTATGAGGTTATATAAATTAAATAAATAACTAACTAATTAAATTATAATTCGCGTAATTTATAAAATGTTGTTTATGTTTTTTGAAAAAGGCGTCCGTCCCAAAGTTTGCTTTCCCTTACTACTCTCCAAGACCGAACCGGTACGTCACTCCCTCTCCTGCATGGATTCCAAGTCCACATCCCTTCTCTCAACAATTGAATGTGCCCCTTCTTCACTTCTGAACCCACGCAACATTCAAATGAATGTTTCATCAGGGTCAACCGACCCTTATTCCTTCTTTATGCTCTTCGAATTGTGCTTCTAAATGTTTCCAATGCCGAAAAGCAATGCTCCATGACCCCATTCCCATAACCGCATCCACCTGCACTCATAATTTTTTTTCTTCCACATCACATAATTCCTTTTCGCTCATACAAGCTGAACCCCTTCAAAATTGCATGCACCACCTTTTAAACCTATCAGTCACGCACGCTTCCTCCATAAAACATTCTGCCATCGTCCATTAATCACGCCGAAATCCAATCAGATGACCCCACCGCATGCGCCATACCCTGTCCGCCCTTGGCCTGAATCTCGACCAGATTGGTTGCACCATTGGCCAGAAAATCACCATAAACCGCAGTGACTTCGAGATAAATTTACGGTCCTCTCATCACATGAAATCCAATCACAGCCGTGAGATACACCGATCTTGGTGAGACGAGCTAGACCGCACTAGTATGTTTTCCATTTCGATGAACATTGTGACGACCCCAAACCCCGTACTGACGGTGGCAAGGGTAATCTTTGGAATATAACACGGAAACAGATAATAGCATAACAGAAATAAATAAATACACCAGATAATGAACAAATAATACACTGGATAAACATAATCATCAGAGTTACACAGTTTACAGGATCATACTTAGTACAAATACAGTTCAGCTATACATAAATGTCAACAGCGGAAATAAACATAATATGTACAATAGGAGTTGAACAGCATAAAAAGAGATAAATGATAGAATCCATCTTCCGCTCCAACTATCCAGAAAGAGCATGCTAAAACCTGAAGACAAGGTTGCCCGTGTAGAAAAAGGGGCACTCGAGTTTTCAAGTGAAACAAACTATGAGTCAGTCATGGGACTGGTATGAGAAATCTACTTAACACATTATACAATTGGCCAATCACAGGACCACGCCACTTTCGCGGAACGGGTTTACCCCATTGGAGTGCCAATGCTTTAAAACAAATCATTCTTTTAAACATCGCAATGCTTTTTATAAAAATGAAGCCATTATAAGAATCAGTTCCCATCACACAATGCAACGCAAACCGGAGGATAGAGTTTTTACCTTATAATGGCCAAAATATGCTTGATACGAATAAAACAAAAGAATTTCATATTATTACTAGTGTTTATATGTTTCGAAAACAATTTCAAATCACAAGTATCAATCATAGATGGCATTAATGCCCCATATCACTTTGTTGCCATATATAGGTATACAATCAAAACCGCACAGTCACGTATTTGGAAATTCGGTTTCCGTCATGAACCAAGGCAAAAATAGTCCTTACCGAATTTGAGACTGTCTTGCCCGAGTCTCAGGCATAGCCGCAACCGTACCTTGGATCGTCAGGGCCGGTCCACACGGAGTGGATTATAATTCTTGAAAAATGCGTTTCCCCGCCCTTTTGGGCGTAAATGAGCCAACGAATGACTCCATCGGTCCCGGATCGACCGATATTTCCGAGGCGCCTTGCAACAACAACAACCACATAGGTGAAAATAGTATAAATGTCAGCCAGTTTAAGCAATGACACCACCTCTAGCTAGAAAGAAACGCACGTTCCCCCTGAGGTCCTCTCCTGTTTCTGGTTCATACCGGGGTGTGAGGCTCGCGAATTCACGTTATACACAAAGCTACGCCACACAGGCGGTGCTTTGATCATCACCACAAGACTTTGCTTTTCAACAGAAGCCTTGATCACTGCATCTTAGCATGCCACACAGGCAATTCACACCATGCAACAGATGGCTATCAATCACACAGAATGAATTCCAATGACAGACATATAGTACTTTTACAAGTCCGTTCTAGGTCTGAACGAAATCGGAGGCACTATATACCTCGTAAACCCATTGATCTCCACGTACGTCTGGACGATCACCACTCATTATCCATATTTCGGGATGCCTCCCAATCAGGACATCAGTTGCCATCCAAACGCAGTGAAGATCTCTGGTCTTCGACCACCGTCTTCATCTTCGATTTCTTGTCATCGATTCAGTTATTCAGAATGGGATAAAACCGGTCTTTCTGAGCAACTCGCAAATATAATAAACAAGTGCAACACAAACAAACATACGCCTAATTCTAATTCATTAGTCACTAACCGTAAATCAGTAAGAGAACGATTTCCCAAATATTAACCCAGAAGGCCAAAACCAACATCTGATCAAAACCCAGGAAACCATTCGACTTAGCCAACCTTCAGTTAGTTTCTAAATTTCATTTCCATATCATTTATAATGTTTTATCGTTATTTTTATTTATTTTAAAATAGCCAGTTTATTCAAACAACGCTTCGGGTTATAACGCGGTCGTGGCGCTGTTTTTCTTCAGATTTGGTTTAAACATATCTGAAAATCTAACCGTTGGATCTTCACAAAATTTAATCATTAGAAAGATCCTTTCAAAACGAATCCAATGGTTCCAGTTTTGGGAAAATCCGACGGTCGGATCTCCCGATACAATCGTTTGAAGTTTCGATTTCAAAATACGAACTACAGCGTCGTTATTCGATTTATTTTAATTAAATATATATATATATAATCGATTCTGGCGCTGTTTTTCTTCAGATTTGAATTAAACATTCCAGACAATCCAACCGTTGGATCTTCATAAAGTTGGTGTCTTTGGAAAGGTATTTCCAAAGCGAACCCAACGGTTTTGGTTTCCGGAAAATCCGATGGTCGGATCTCCCGCACTAATCGTTTGAAATCACGGTTTCAAAACACGAACTGCAGCTTTGTTATTCGATATATTTCAATTCTATATATATATATATATATATTTATATGTATATCGATTCTTCGATTTCAAAACTATATTATTTTCATACATTTGATAAAAATGATATTTTTATCCAACCGACAATTATTTCAACACTTTGCTATTTTTAACAATTCGTGTATATAGTAAAAATGTGGTTTTTATTGTAAAACAATTTATTTCAAAACACGATTATTTTGTATAGTTCATATAGGTGATAAAAATATGATTTTTATTATAAAATAATTTATTTCAAAACACGATTATTTTTTATAGTTCATATAGATGATAAAAATATGATTTTTATTATAAAACAATTTATTTCAAACACGAATACCATTCAACACATGAATTTCTATTCAACGAATGAATTTCTATTCAACACATGAATGTTTTCTATGGTTTGTATATATATAGTAAAAATTTGATGTTTATTGCAAAATAATTTATTTCAAAACAATACTATTTTATATAGTTTCATATAGATGATAAAAATAGGATTTTTATTATAAAACAATTTATTTCAAACACTAATACCATTCAACACATGAATTTCTATTCAACGAATGAACTTCTACTCAACACATGAACGGTTTCAACATATGAAAATAATTTCAACAAATGAAAATAATTCTAACAAATGAATATTTCAGAAAATTTCGGCAGCATAACGGCAGGGTAGTTAAAACCGGGGCCGTCCCTAGTACGGCTCCTCGCTCAACCTTAAAGCCTCGCAGCTTTTGACAATGGGGATTCGTGCATATAGTGCGCATGCAGGCGGCATGTACATTTTTTTCATTTCCACAAACTAATCCTATGTGGTTTCAACCAAATATTTCTCAACCACAAACGGGTATTTTTCAACCACAATCAATCAATTTCAACCACAAACAATTCTAATCAACCATTCGTAATCAACCAATTTTCACACCAATCACAACCAATAAATATCTCCCATGATTTGTGGACGAGGGGCGTATATGTGTATATATATATATATATATATTAGCATTTCACTTATATTTCAACACATATATAATTTTTACAACCCATGTATAACTTATATATCGAACGTACAACTTATAAAACGCTTATACAAGAGGTGTACAACGCTTATATAAATCATACATCGACTATATAATTTATACCTTGTCGTTTTCCATATCGTTTATAAATTAGAAATCTCACATTGGGTTCCACTCCACCAAAAATAGCAGGAGGCTCAGAAAAATATGCGGTCTCTTCTAGAATGTAGAAGACGTCCACACGAGTCCACTGTCTCTTTTTTCACTAAATTTCGACCACATAGCAAAAAGATATGATTTTTCAAAGTTTGCAACACTTAAAAGTGTAAAAACAGTTCAATTATAAACACAGCCGTTACCTCAGCTTTTGATTCAAAACTAGGTTTTGATTTCTGAAACAAACAGTTGCATGATACTGAAATCGAACTGCACCACGACTTGGAGGGGGGTGAGACGCGCCTGCGCCTAGGGTGGGGCCTAGTTCGACGACCATAATCAGCGGCGACGGCTGTTCGAAGTCACCGACTTCGTGACGTCGGTTCTCCCAAACCACACAATGAAAAAATCCAAACTATATATGGATTTGAACATCTTCTCGTGCTCTTCAAAATCTTCAACTGGAGGAGGGGTTGATTTTGCTTGTAGGAGGCGCAAACGAGGAGAGAAGGGATTAGATGGTTTCCGCCGTGCGTCGAGTTCGATTACGGGGAGAGAGAAATAGATTTGACCAATCACGTTTTTTCTTTAATTTATATATTTTTAAATTTCAAAAATACCCCCTTTCACACACGAACACCAATTCAAACCCAACGACTGTCGTCCCTAGCATTTTACCCCCATTCCGAAAACAATGGGATATGTTTCGTAGGCCCATTCGACTGTTTCAATTAGTTTTCCTTCAAAATAAAATATAAAACATTCAATAATTAATTTGAACATACATTTCAATTTGCCAGGGCCACAAACTGATTCGAAAAATTCCAGAAAAATAAATCTAGCTATGTTTTGATGATACGGTCCCAACAAAACTAGTTTCGTTGAATTCTGAGACCGTTTGAAAAATGGCCCTTTTCCGGTCGATCCAATTTAATAGAAATCGACCAAACACATTTTCCTTTGCCACGCTCACATACTAGCTTCAAAAATTATGAAATTTGAAACATAGCAATAATTTAACGTCCCGGATCCAACAAAAGTGGTTTCGTCGAATTCCGAGGTCGTTTGCAAAATGGCCATTTTCACGGGCTATATAAACTCTATAGCGACCTTTCTGAAAATTCATTTGGCCATAACTTTTGCTTCCCGCTATGAAACTTCGATTTTTTAGATTCGTTAGAAAGGTATTCACTAACATATTTAAATATTTTTGGTTTCACTCAAATCCGTTTTGTTTTGCACCCGGTACAGTCGGTCAAAGTTTGAATTCCAATTTTGAAACTACCACGCCAATTCAGGCCTTGTTTATAATTAGAATTAATTATATTCGTTTTCAAATGTCGATTCAAACTTACTTTTCATCGTTACTATTTAAAATATTTATTTTAAATATTTAAAATCCACTAAAATAGCCAATTTAAATTTTTTAAATTGGTTCAGATTTTCCGGGTCGTTACAATCTCCCCCACTTCAAACTTTTCTTCCCCGAAAAGGAACAAAGTCGAAAGTGGTTTGATTAATCAACTTTACTTCCAATCTGGCTTCCATTCTCCAACTTTTCAGTTTCTGAGAATTCTCAAATTCTTCAAAAATTTGGCTAACACCCGGAATTTTCGAAAAAGTTCGCCATAACCTCCTTTGTACGGGGAGGGGTTTGGAGATTTATTGGGCCGTATTAGGTACCCAATAAATCCTATAAAGCATACACATATTTATAGTGATATAATCTGGTGTTTACAGGGGAGCGTGTATAGATAATAACTCCAGAGCATAAATTCTCGTCACCCTGTCAAAGCCTGAGGGAGTGTGTATTTTAATTGCTCTAGAGAATAAATTCTCGTCACCTCGTCCCGTGTGGGAAATAAATAATCCATGTACCGTATCTAATAACTAGAGAGACGTGATTATTGTCAACTCCAGACCCGTGTGGGTTTTTTATTAGTATGGCTATTTATCGTTATAATTTTATATGGTCCATATCAATCATCAGTTCAACCTGTAATATATAGTCATCGCCATACAGGCATCTAGCTCGTATGGTAAATCTTCCACCTCGTCACATAAGCTCCAAATGCTTATGTGGTATATGATGAAGTATGCCTATCTTCGTGAAGTATGCCCAGTAGTGTAGTTCCAAATTAATTGTTACTATCCTATGGCGACATTTATTATTACACATAGAATAACCAGCACTCCGCATCCAATGGCATTCACAGGAGTTGATATAATAATATTTCACATCCAACTCATTAAGGTTTACCTATTTGTCGGGCACGCAAATAATTTCTTTACTCAACAGCTATCCATTTCCCTGTTCAAACATATATAATGCACATGTATACATTTCTATCTATTTTTAAATGAGTTCAATGTGTGATTTAATCGAATAAATTCTACCATTATTCTCTTTTTGATTAAATTATCTTTTTAATAATTTAATTAATCAAATCTACTATCACACAACACAAACAACAATCAAATTGTTTTTAACTTTTCAAAAATATACTAATCAATTTCTATACTCTTTTAAAATCATTTAGACTATAGAATTAAAAGTGCACATCCATGGAAAGAAAATAACAACAGAGTAGAGAACTAATTGGTAATGCAAAGTATGGTAAATGTACCTTGCACCGGAGTCAATCAGAGATATCTACTCGACACTTAGGATAGGCTTTCTGAATGCTCTCCTCAGTTTCCCAAGTACAATCTCGTGGATCCCCACTCCATTGCACTTTGACTAAGTGAACCTTCTTGTTCCTCAACTATTTGGTTTCTTTGCCGATGATCTTTAGTGGCTCTCTTCTCACAGCCAATTCTGGTGTAATTTCAATATCCTGTTGCGCTGCTTCTTCCACGATCAATTCTGGATCATGAACGTTCTTTCGAAGTTGAGATATGTGAAATACATCATGTACTCCAGGCAACCAATCAGGCAATTTAACCCTATAAGCAAGAGTTCCGATCCGTTCTAGAATAGGAAACGGACCAATGAATTTGGGCGCCAACTTCCCAGTTTTGCCAAATCGAATCACTCCCCTCATTGGAGAAACCTTTACATACACATAATCACCAACAGAAAAAGCCAAATCCCTTCTTCTCGAATCAGCACAGCTCTTCTGTCGGCTTTGAGCGGCGAGTAATCATTTCTTAACGAAATCGATTTTGTCGGCAGCTTCCCGGATCATATCAGGTCCCAATACAAGTCTATTACCAGGTTCGACCCAACAAGCAGGAGATCGGCACGGTCTACCATACAATGCTTCAAATGGTAACATTGTCAGGCTCGCCTGGTAGCTGTTGTTATATGAGAATCTAGACAAATGCAGATGGTCTTCCCATGATCCACTGAAATCTAGAATACACGCCCGCAATAGATCTTCTAAAATACGATTCACCCTCTCAGTCTGACCATCTGTCTGAGGATGATAGGCGGTGCTCAAGTTCAACTTTGTTCCCAACTCTACTTGAAATTCCTCCCAGAATTTGCTAGTAAATATTGGATCTCTATCACTAACTATACTGAGCGGCACTCCATGTAGCCTAACAATTTCCTTGAAATAGATCTACGCCAGAGTTTGAGCAGTTCTGTTCGATCTGACAGGTATGAAATAGGCGTTCTTCGTGAAGCGATCTACGATCACCCAAATACTGTCATTTCCTTTTCTGGTTCTGGACAAACCATCTATGAAGTCCTTGGAAATATGTTCCCACCTCCAACCTGGAACGTCCAGCGGTTGCAACAATCTAGCTAGTTTCTGCTCGTCGCTTTTGACTAGTTGGCAAATAGGGCATCGGCTATGATATATTGAAACGTCTCTTTTCACAGCCTTCCACCAGAATGTTCGCTTGAGATCGTTATACATCTTGGCCACACCGGGATGGATACTCAGTTTGGATTTGTGACACTCGTTTAACACTTCCTTTTTGAGCTCGGGGATGCCAGGAACACAAATCCTTCCTTTCAATCTCAGGATTCCATCGCTATCTATTTGAAAACACGAGGGTTCTGAATCCTTTTGATCGTATCCTTAATAAAATTATCATCCTTCTGAAGAATAGATATTTTGTCAATCAAGGAAGTCGTAATAATAAAACTGCCGATCATTACATTCTTTCGGCTTAACGCATCGGCCACGACATTGGCTTTCCCTGGAGTGTATAGAATCTCAAAATCGTATGCTGCAAGGTACTTGAGCCAACGTTGCTGCCTCAGATTCAAGTCCTTCTGGGTGAACAGATACTTTAACGAATGGTGATCTGTAAACAGTTCGAATTTCTCACCCAGAAGAGAGTGTCTCTAGATTTTCAAAGAGAACACGATGGCCAACAACTCAAGATCATGAGTGACTAGTTCTTTTCATGTGGCTTCAGCTGACGGCTAGCATAAGCAACAACTTGACCTCTTTGCATTAATACTACGCCAAGGCCTTCTCTAGAGGCATCTGTCCAGACTTTTAAATCCTGATTGCCATCTATAATCATTAACACTGGAGCAGTTGTTAATCTTAACTTTAGCTCCTCATAGGCCTCCTCACATTCTGGAGTACACTTGAATTTTGATTGCTTCTTTGTAAGCTTCGTCAAGTTACTAGATATATTCGAAAAATCTTTTACGAACTTCCGATAATAACTATCCAATCCGAGAAAACTGCGGACTTCTATAGGAGTACTAGGCTGTTTCCAGTTTTGGATAGCTGTGATTTTACTTGGATTCACAGCAATTCCTTCTTTCGATACGACGTGGCCAAGAAATTTCACTTCATCTTGCCAGAATATACATTTGGACAGTTTAGCTTTTAATACATTCCTTCTGAGAATTTCTAGAACTTGTTCCAAATGTTTTCATGTTTGGCCTTTGATTTAGAGAAGATTAGAATATGATCAATAAAAATCAGAACAAACTTATTCAGGACTCCCCTGAACACTCTATTCATCAAATCGACGAAGTATGCTGGAGCGTTACATAAGCTGAACGGCATTACTAACCACTCATAGAATAAGTCTGGACCTTTGAATGCTGTCATAGGAACACATTCTTCGGCAATTCGAAGCTGATGGAAGCCTGTAGCTAGGTCCATCCTTGAAAATACTTGTGCGCCATTCAGACGATCCAATAAATCATCGATTCGCGGCAGTGGATATTTATTCTTTATTGTCTACTTATTCAAATCACAATAATCCACACATAGTCGCAAAGTACCGTCAGATTTTGGGACAAACACCACTGCTGCACCCCAATCAGAGAAACTAGGCCTGATCAGACCCTTCCATACGAGCTGTCGTGTTTGATTGTCTAGTTCTTCTTTCTCCTTTAGGGTCGTCCTCCGAATAGCGTGCACTAATGGCCTTGCGTTCGGAATTAAAGCGATCTTGAAATCAATTTCTCTCTACGGAGGTAGACTGACAACTTCTTTGAACACATCCGCATTATTCTTTACGACTGGAATATCTTTGATGAGGTCGGGAATATTCTCTATGACTATAGGGATATCTTCTATTTGAGCTGGAAAAACATCGAGAGCTGCCCAGAAGTCTTTTCTATTAGAATTCTGACCTTTACAGGGAATGGTTATATAATCACCTGATTTAATCTTCGCCTTAATGACTCTGTCGGCGCATTTAACCTCAGCTTTATATTTGGTCAACCAATCTAACCCCAGGATAAGATCAAATTCTGTAAAAATTCATGATGACTGCGATGGTGGGGAACCGATAACGAGAAAAAGAAACCGGCACTCCACAAACCCAACAGAGATCGAGGGAACCCCCAACCGGATTATGGACAGTCATTGGTTCTTTGAGCTTCTTCAAATTCAAATCCAGTTTCTTAACTGCATTCTTTGCAACAAAGCTTTGCGACGCGCCTGTGTCGAACAATACTTTAACTGGAATATCTTTGACAGTGCCTTCTAAAACATCCGGCCTTTCTTGACTAGCTGAGGGCTCAGAAGTTTCTACCACTTCATTTACCTGAGCTTCTTTGGTCGTTTTTAACAGCCGGCAATCTTGTTTTACATAACCAAACTGATGGCATTGATTGCATATTTTACTTTCCTGGAGCTTTTTGCCGGATTTAAACCCATCATTCTTTCGTTTCTTCGAGGTTTACAATTCCTGGTCAGATGCCCCTGTTTATTGCAGTTAGAGCATGTGGCAGTTGTTACTAGTTCTTTCTCAGATCTGGCCCTTTTCCGATTGATTTTAGGCTCCTTACTGACCTCAGACATCGTACTGGCCTCAGGACGATCAGTTTCAGAATCAACTTTATTACTAGAACTGACTTCCTCTTCGTAGCGTAACATACCTTTCATATGGAGATCTTCATACTGATAAGCCATGTATATCATTTCAGAAAAAGGAAGCTTCACATTCCTCATCACACTATTCTGATATTTTCTTTGTAGGCCATGAATAAATCTCAGATTCTTCCTCTTTGGATCTTGAATCAGATGAGGAGCAAAGTGAGAAAGTTCGTTGAGTTTCTTATGATATTCTGGAATGGTCATATCTCCTTGTATCAGATAAGAGAATTCATCACATAATCGCTCAGTCACTTCAGGAGGAGTAAATCTTTCTAGGAAAATCACTTTGAATCTATCCTAGGTGATATCACCTTCTGGATTATCTTTGATGATTGTTTCCCACCAGATTAAAGCTTCTTCTTTGAGCGCCCAAGATGCTACTAATATTTTCTGCTCATCTCTCAACTGGATACGTTCAAAAATTCTTTCGACAGAACTCATCCAAGCTTGAGTCTGAATTATATATTCATTGCCCGAGAATTGTGCTCCGCCCAGATTTCGATATCTCTTTAATAGAGCCTCTAGATCAGGTTCTGCATTTCTTCTGCTTCTAACACTCATTTTCTAGTACTTCTGCATATAGAAGATCAAGTGTCAGGTCACAAAAAAGGTATTTTAAAACATAGAAACATATACTTCAAATGTAAATGTGTCTAGTGGGGTGTAATTTCATTCTGCTTTACTCATACTAGGATATTATTGATCCTATCTGTAATGAGTGACTCGTTCTAGAACACTACTGGTTCTATTTCTGACGAGTTCGTTAATATGTTATATTGCAGCACTAAGCTTAACCAAGGCTCTGATACCACGATGTGATGATCCCAAACCCCGTACTGACGGTGGCAAGGGTAATCTTTGGAATATAACACAGAAACAGATAATAGCAGAACAGAAATAAATAAATACACCAGATAATGAACAAATAATACAGTGGATAAACATAATCATCAGAGTTACACAGTATACAGGATCATACTTAGTACAAATACAGTTCAGCTATACATAAATATCCACAGCGGAAATAAACATAATATGTACAATAGGAGCTGAACAGCATAAAAAGAGATAAATGATAGAATCCATCTTCAGCTCCAGCTATCCAGAAAGAGCATGCTAAAACCTAAAGACAAGGCTACCCATGTAGAAAAAGGGGCACCCGAGTTTGCAAGTGAAACAAACTACGAGTCAATCATGGGACTGGCATGAGAAATCTACTTAACACATTATACAATTGGCCAATCACAGCACCACGCCACTTTCGCGGAACGGGTTTACTCCATTGGATTGCCAGTGCTTTAAAACAAATCATTCTTTTAAACATCGCAATGCTTTTTATAAAAATGAAGCCATTAGAAGACTCAGTTCCCATCACACAATGCAACGCAAACCGAAGGATAGAGTTTTACCTTATAATGGCCAAAATATGCTTGATACAAATAAAACAAAAGAATTTCATATTATTACTAGTGTTTATATGTTTCAAAAACAATTTCAAATCATAAGTATCAATCATAGACGGCATTAATGTCCCATACCACTATGTCGCCATATATAGGTATACAATCAAAACCGCACAGTCACGTATTTGGAAATTGGATTTCCGTCATGAACCAAGGCAAAAGGTAGTCCTTACCGAATTCGAGACTTTCTAGCTCGAGTCTCAGGCACAGCCGCAACCGTACCTTGGATCATCAGGGCCGGTCCACACGGAGTGGATTATAATGCCTGTACAATGCGTTTCCCCGCCCTTTGGGGCGTAAATGAGCCAACAAATGACTCCATCGGTCCCGGATCGACCGATATTTCCGAGGCGCCTCGCAACAGCAACAACCACATAGGTGAAAATAGTATAAATGTCAGCCAGTTTAAGCATTGATACCACCTCTAGCTAGAAAGAAACGCACGTCCCTCCTGAGGTCCTCTCCCGTTTCTGGTTCATACCGGGGTGTGAGGCTCGCGAATTCACGTTATACACAAAGCTACGCCACACAGGCGGTTCTTTGATCATCACCATAAGACTTTTCTTTTCAATAGAAGCCTTGATCACTGCATCTTATCATGCCACACAGGCAATTCACACCATGCAACTGATGGCTATCAATCACACAAAATGAATTCCAATGTTAGACACACAGTCCTTTTACAAGTCCGTTTTGGGTCTGAACGAAACCGGAGGCACTATATACCTCGCAAACCCATTGATCTCCACGTACGTCTGGACGATCACCACTCATTATCCATATTTCGGGATGCTTCCCAATCAGGACATCAGTTACCATCCAAACGAGGTGAAGATCTCCGGTCTTCGACCACCGTCTTCATCTTCGATTTCTTATCGTCGATTCAGTTATTTAGAATGGGATAAACCCGGCCTTTCTGAGCAACTCGCGAATATAATAAACAAGTGCAACAAAAAACACACATACGCCTTATTCCAATTCATTAGTCACTAACCGTAAATCAGTAAGAGAACGATTTCCTAAATATTAACCCCAAAGGCCGAAACCAACATCAGATCAAAACCCAGCAAACCATTCGACTTAGCCAACCTTCAATTAGTTTCTAAATTTCACTTCCATATTGTTTATAATGTTTTATAACGATTTATCGCTATTTTTATTTATTTTAAAATAGCCAGTTTATTCAAATGACGCTTCGGGCCATAACGCGGCCGTGGCACTGTTTTTCTTCAGATTTGGTTTACACATATCTGAAAATCTAACCATTGGATCTTCACAAAATTTACATCATTAGAAAGATCTTTTCAAGACGAATCCAACGGTTCCATTTTTGGGAAAATCCGACGGTCGGATCTCCCGGTACAATCGTTTGAAGTTTCGATTTCAAAATACGAACTGCAGCATCGTTATTCGATTTATTTTAATTATATATATATATATATATTTAAAATATAATCGATTCTGGCGCTGTTTTTCTTTAGATTTGAATTAAACATTCTAGATAATCCTACTATTGGATCTTCATAAAGTTGGTGTCGTTGGAAAGGTATTTCCAAAGCGAACCCAACGTTTTCGGTTTCGGGAAAATCCGATGGTCGGATCTCCCGCACTAATCGTTTGAAATCATGGTTTCAAAACACGAACTACAGCTTCGTTATTCGATATATTCCAATTCTCTCTCTCTCTCTCTCTCTATATATATATATATATATATATATATATATATATATATATATATCAATTCTACGATTTCAAAACTTTATTCTTTTCATACATTTGATAAAAATGATAATTTTATCCAACCAACAATTATTTCAACACTTCGCTATTTTTAACTATTCATGTATATAGTAAAAATGTGATTTTTATTGTAAAACAATTTATTTCAAAACACGATTATTTTATATAGTTCATATAGGTGATAAAAATATGATTTTTATTATAAAACAATTTATTTCAAAACATGATTATTTTATATAGTTCATATAGATGATAAAAATATGATTTTTATTATAAAACAATTTATTTCAAACATGTATACCATTCAACACATGAATTTCTATTCAACGAATGAATTTGTATTCAACACATGAATGTTTTCCATGGTTTGTATATATATAGTAAAAATGTGATGTTTATTGCAAAACAATTTATTTCAAAACACTACTATTTTATATAGTTTCATATAGATGAAAAAAAATATGATTTTTATTATAAAACAATTTATTTCAAACACTAATACCATTCAACACATGAATTTCTATTCAACGAATGAATTTCTATTCAACACATAAACGGTTTCAACATATGAAAATAATTTCAACAAATGAAAATAATTCTAACACATGAATATTTCAGAAAATTTCGGCAGCATAATGGCAGGGTAGTTAAAACCGGGGCCATCCCTAGTACGGCTCCTCGCTCTACCTTAAAGCCTCGCAGCTTTTGACAATGGGGATTCATGCATCTAGTTCACACGCAGGCAGAATGTATATTTTTTTCATTTCCACAAACTAATCCTGTGTGGTTTCAACCAAATATTTCTCAACCACAAACGGGTATTTTTCAACCACAATCAATCAATTTCAACCACAAACAATTCTAATCAACCATTCGTAATCAACCAATTTTCACACCAATCACAACCAATAAATATCGTCCATGGTTTGTGGACGATGGGCTCATATATATAAATATATATATTTATATATAAGCATTTCACTTCTATTTCAACACATATATAATTTTTAAAATGCATATATAACTTATATATCGAACGTACAACTTATGCAATGCTTATACAAGAGGTGTACAACACTTATATAACTCATACATCGACTATATAATTTATACATCGTCGTTTTCCATATCATTTATAAATTAGAAATCTCACATTGGGTTCCGCTCCACCAAAAATAGCAGGAGGCTCAGAAAAATATGCGGTCTCTTCAAGAATGTAGAAAACGTCCACACGAGTCCACTGTCTCTTGTTTCACTGAATTTCGACCACATAGCAAAAAGATATGATTTTTCAAAGTTTGCAACACTTAAAAGTGTAAAAACAGTTCAATTATAAACACAGCCGTTACCTCAGCTTTTGATTCAAAACTAGGTTTTGATTTCTGAAACAAACGGTTGCATGATACTGAAATCGAACTGCACCACGACGTGGAGGGGGGTGAGACGCGCCTGCACCTAGGGTGGGGCCCAGTTCGACGGCCACAATCAGCGGCGGCGGCTGTTCGAAGTCTCCGACTTCGTGACGTCGGTTCTCCCAAACCACACAATGAAAAAAATCCAAACTATATATGGATTTGAAGATCTTCTCATGCTCTTCAAAATCGTCAACTGGAGGAGGGGTTGATTTTGCTTGTAGGAGGCGCAAACGAGGACAGAAGGGATTAGATGGTTTCCGCCATGCGTCGAGTTCGATTACGGGGAGAGAGAAATAGATTTGACCAATCACATTTTTTCTTTAATTTATATATTTTTAAATTTTGAAAATACCCCCTTTCACACACGAACACCAATTCAAACCCAATGACTGTTGTCCCTTGCATTTTACCCCCATTCCGAACACAATGGGACATGTTTTGTAGGCCCATTCGATTGTTTCAGTCAGTTTTCCTTCAAATTAAAATATAAAACATTCAATATTTAATTTGAGCGTACATTTCAATTTGCCAGGGCCACAAACTGATTCGAAAAATTCCAGAAAAATAAATCTAGCTATGTTTTGACGATACGGTCCCAACAAAACTAGTTTTGTCGAATTCTGAGACCATTTGAAAAATTGCCCTTCTCTGGTCGATCCAATTTAATAGAAATCGACCAAACACATTTTCCTTTGCCATGCTAACATACGAGCTTCAAAAATTATGAAATTTGAAACCAAGCAATAATTTAACATCCCAGATCCAGCAAAAGTGGTTTCGTCGAATTCCGAGGTCTTTTGCAAAATGGTCGTTTTCACAGGCTATATATACTCTATAGCGACCTTTCTGAAAATTCATTTGGCCATAACTTTTGCTTCCCGCTATGATACTTCGATTTTTCAGATTCGTCAGAAAGGTATTCGTTAACAAATTTAAATATTTTTGGTTTCACTCAAATCCGTTTTGTTTTGCACCCAGTACAGTCAGTCAAAGTTTGAATTCAAATTTTGAAACTACCGCGCCATTTCAGGCCTTGTTTATAATTAGAATTAATTATATTCGTTTTCAAATGTCGATTCAAACTTACTTTTCATCGTTATTATTTAAAATATTTATTTTAAATATTTAAAATCCACTAAAATAGCCAATTTAAAAATTTTAAATTGGTTCAGATTTTCCGGGTCGTTACAAACAGATTTTGAGATAAATTGAGAGGAAAATCAGAAGTCCTGGCGCGTTCATTTTAGGAGTGGCGGCACCTTGTTTAGTTGACCAAGAAGTGAAGTTTGACTTCGGAAATAGGGTTACGTTAGTTCTTTATATAGAGAAGGGATAAATAAACTATTGTTTTATTATACCATACTTTGCATGAAAAAATGTGTCAAATTACCTACATAACCCCCCTTTTTGACAAACAAATAGGTAATCCTAGCATAAAAAAATATTTCGGACCCAATGGGATAAGCTTCATCGAATTTCGAGATCGTTTGTGAAAGGTCCTTTATAAATATCGATGAAAAATCAAGTGTTAAAAATTCCTATAATTACAGAAAAATCTAAAAGATATGAGACCTTGACATTTTACTAGATCTCTTCCTACCGGATCTAATGAATCTTATTTCGTCAGATTTGGAGTTCATTTGGCCAGCCGTTTATTCATTAAAAGTTACCCTTGTCTAAATAATTTAAAAAATTAGATAGAAACAGAGACGTTTTTAGCCACCAAAGTCACATACGACATCCATTTGTCACGAAATTTGATTTTCTTACAATAATTTGACGATACGGTTCCAATGAAACTAATTTCATCGAAAAACTGAGACCGTTTTGCAAAAATGATTATTTTTAATGCTTATATAATATTAATAAATATTAGTAAATTCCCAAATAATTTAATAAAATAATAATAAATTATTTTTATTGTATATATCCAAACAATATATATATATATTACTTCAAATACAAATTATACAACCCAGTATCGTCAATTTTGGGTTAAACGATGTCCAAATTATATTAAAATTCTTATTTATTAATCAATAAACGTTATATTTATATAATGATTTCCGTAGCGACTATTTTAAAATTTGATTTGAACATAACTAACAATCAATAACACAAAATCTGGATTTTTCTCTTCCATATGAAAATTATAATCAACAAGATTCCAAGTTTCTTGTTTCATAGAAATCCGACTTATATCGGATCCTATATATTCAGTTAAAGTTCGAAATTCAATATTACGAACTGCATCACCATTTCGAGCTCGATTTATATTATATGTAAATTTAACATTCACACTTCGTTTTAATAAACGAATTTAGTATAAAAATCCATTAATATGCCAAATATAATATTAAAAATAATAAATTAAATTATGGACATTACATCAATGTACTTACTCCTTCGGAAAAACTCTGATAGACATCCGTCCATACAAGTTGTCCTGGGACTGGAAAAACCTAAGGCACCCTCCTACTGCATCCAAAGGAATCACCCTATGGATCAATAGCGTGCAGTCCTTGCAAACCGTAGATTTCAATTACGATAGAATCACTGTTGAAATATCGCTAGGGACCTGCCAAAGAAATTCAACAATAGTTCCTTCGCTCATGAAGATTTACGGTCTTCAATTGCTCCATCTCGATCAGCATTAGACATCTTCTTCATTTCCGTATCGGTTGGTTCAGAATGGTTTACGAATATAAATTTGATCCCGGTCTTTCTGCACCAACGACATTTTAGGCCATATTTTGATAGTCGGATATTTAACTATCAAAATAAACAGCCATAAAAATAAAATGGATCCACTAGTTTAGCACACAGCATCACTTGACCTTTTTACTTTTCCATTCATTAATCAAAACCCTTAAATTTCCCAATAATTAAAACACATTTTTTACTTATTTTTTCGAAAAATATATTATACTCAAAAACTTCTTTTCAACTAATGAAACTTTTCGAATTATATTTTATAATACCAAACTCTTACTTTGGAAACCTTACTTCAGCCTTACCCATGTTTACTTAATTTAAATATAAGTAAACTATTAATTAAAACCTTTTCTATCAACTTTAATAATCTTTTTAAATCATTATATACGAGCCTTGATTCAATTATAAGTAGAATTCTCTTTTAAAGCTTCTTAAAAGTTTATTTCAAAACCTATTTTAGTTATATCTCGATAAAACCTCATCTCTTATATAATATAGTGAATTTAGATCGCATCTATATATCTTAACTCGCCTAATCACTTTAATCAATATTTGGATTGTCATTTCGATTTCCATTTCATACCTTCATCAGTTCCTAACTGTAAATCAGTAAGAAAATAATTACCTAAATATCAACCCCGAAGGCCGAAACTAATATCAGATCAATACACAGAAAATCACTAATCTCAACCGATCTCCCATTAAGTTTCAGTTCTTCAATTTTCATATCTTGGACTTTTATCAAATTTATGCCAATTCTAATAATTCATTTCTATAATATATTCAATAAAACTTGGGTTTTATAACATTATCAAAATCCTGGATTTCATCAAATTCAATCAAATATAATTCCAATAAGAATTTCGATTTAAACTTCAATTTAAACTTAACTAATGTTATTATTAACATTAAATTGCTGAAAAACTTTACTTTACTATATACAGTTCCTTATGGCTTCATGAACCTTCATTAAATGGATTTTAAATTCCAAAATTTCCACTTTGATTACTACTAAATAGATAATGATCAAATATCAACATTTTATTAAAATTAAAATGGTTTACTTCACATTAACTATTTCCATTAAAGTAATAGCCCAATTTAATAATCAATTCCAGTTAACGCAGTGGACCTAGTCAACTCTAAAATGATTAACTCGTTAATCCATTCCAGTCGGTCTTTTCATTTAAATTAATTAATAATATAATTAATTTAAATAATCCTGTTTACTTTGATTATAGTTATCAATTTCAATATGATCTAATATTAATTTTTCTTAAAACAATTAATCTCAGTTATTAATCGTTACACTAATTCTTGCTCACTTGCTTATCAATCTTATTAATATAAAAATTATCTTAATGAAATCTTTTAATAATTACTTATAAAATTAAATAATAAATATAAATATTTATATTTCCTTCTTATAAACTTCTATTCATAATAATATATTTCAAATTCTATCTTCAGTTATAAAATAAATTTTATAACTTCATTTTCTTTCCCATTTACCTAATGGTAAATCAGCCTTTTAACGATATATTTAGGCCATTATATGTTAAATTCTATACGTACTAAATAGATATAGAGTCACACTCTAGTCGCTTGAAAATGATTCTGGTGGTGACTGAAGCATCATCGATATCTATTTTCAGGTTTCGAAAGTGGGATGGATATATATTGTCAACCGAGACGTCGGGTGAATACTTAAAACTATTTTGAAATATATGAAGATGTTTTAACTTTTGATTTATATATTACAAATTATGTGTATATATATATATATATGAGAATAAATATGAACCATTTAGTTTAAACAAATATATTAATTACTATTTCCCTACCTCGTTCCTTTTCGGGGACGAAAAGGTTCAAATAAAGGAGACTATAACAACTGAAATTTTAAGTGTATTTCTGACTAAAGATTTAATTTAAATCCTGATTTCTATTTTATTTTGTTTATTTAAAACTCAATTAGTTCTATTTCATGAATTAGCTATATTGACTTATGATTTAGAACTAAATTTATTTTGGATTTTATATTACGAATGAATTTGGTTTTGATATGGATATAATTTAATAATACAAATCAATATTTGATATTTTATATTTTATTTTTCTAATTTATTTTAATAAGTTTATTTATTTGGATTTGAAATTTAATTCTTAAGATTTTAATTCAAATAGTAAATTCGTGTTACTATAAGATTTGTTTTCCGTATTAGTAATATTATATATTTTGATTTTATTTCAAAATAATTCCCTTTGTGATATGCTATCTGTTTGATCTTCGTTGTTACAAACATCATTCAAATATCATTTTCGGATTCGTTTCCTTTTAATATTTCAAACCGTTCTTTTCTGATTCATTAATATCATTTATTCCGTTCATCGTTCTCGTATCAAAGCCAAATCTCATTTGATATCGTTCACATTTTGAATTGTAAAACCGTTCATTTTCATTCGCAAATGTCTATTTAGTTTCTATATTTCAAATGTTCGTTCTCTTTTTAATTAAACTATGCCTTCATATCACCAAACGATCACTTTTCATTTCCATATTTTTACCACATCCGTTTTCCATTTTGAAATTCAAATCAAACATTTTAGCTCAGTGGACGGTTGTGATTTCAAAAAGGCTGTTAGATTTCCAATGCATGGCTTCAGTAACACAAAAGAAAAAATGTGTTGGCCTAGGAAATTAAACCACACCAGCATTTCTTTCTTCCTACCAGCTCCTTTTTTCAAACCTATCCATTATTTCTTTTAGTTTTGCTACTTCTATATTCTCATCGAAACCACACCATCCCCGAGTCCCTTTCATGAGCCACGCCTTCACCGAACTCCACCAGCGCCGAAGTCGACCATCCCCTCGATGCCTCCTTGCTCCCTCTAAGTTGTGTCATTCACGTCAGCCTTCAGCCTTGATCCATGTGCCTACCCCTCTCACCGCTTCTCCACCTTACTAACCTGAAGTGGAGACTGTCGAACCCCTTGCCAATTATCGTGACCACCTGACTATCACCGAAGTCTCCAGCAACAACATCGATCCGCCACCGTCCGAGACCCACTGTCCCTCACGTCAACCCCTATACCCTCCTCCAGCAGAAGCTTTCCACGTCCATACCACACCACGTCAGGCCAGCTCCACCAACTTCCTTTTTCCCTCCGCCTGAGGACCTATTCGCCCCCTGTTATCCATCATGTTTTCCTCTCCTGACCCTTGTATGTGTGTTACCTATGTAAGTTTTGTGTGCATGGTGTTGGAGTGTGTACGGCATGCATGGTTATGGCATGAGTTGATGTGTATGTGAGTTTTGTTTTTGCGTGAGTTTGTTTTGATGATTATTCATTTATTTTGTGTTTTGAATGGTGTGACGTGTGTGTGTATATCTATGTTATGTGTGTGAGTCAAGTGTTCGTGGAGTTAGTGGGTGTTTATATATGTTCACATTATTTATAGTGTATATATATAGTTTTGAAGTATTGTGTGGTGTGTGTTTTAAACAGAAATTATATATACATGTATACAGTTTTGACGTGGGTGTGTGTGTTCGCGTAGTGTGTTTATATATATATGTGTGTAAATTTATAATATATATAGTTTGGGTGTGCATTGAATTTTAAATATATATATACTTATAATTTTATTTATTTCAAACCATATAATTTAATCATATATGTATTTAAAACTTTAAATTTAATAAATAATTTTTTAACCTATTTCTAAATTATTTTAACTTATATATGTTTATAAAGCTATTTTCTATTAAATTTATAAACTTATATATTTTTTTTTCAAAATTAAAATTTTAATTTATTTTATAAACTTAGAGATGGATAAGTTAAGATTTGCGATTTAAATTCAAGGTTTTAAGATTTAAATTTATAACAATATTTGATTTAATGAATGAACTCATATTAAGATATGATTTCGAATTGATATAAACTCATAAGAGGTGAACTTGAATTGTGAAATTTAACTTTTGAATTTGAATTGGTTTAAAATATGAAATTTTATAAGTAATGGACTTGGTTATGAAAATTTATTTTTTAAATTTTAAACTATAGAAAATGAATTTGAATTTATAATTGATATGAATAAGAATTCGATTAAAAATTAACTAAATATGAATTTGAATACACAATTGATTTGTACATAATTAATTTTGTAAATCGTTTGGTTTGAATTAAGAAATTTGTAAAATTGAATTTATAAGAATGGTTATAAATCATATGGTTTGAATTTATAAATAACGATTTGTAATTGTATGACTTGAATCACAAAATTTGATATGATTTGTTTAAATGGAAATATAAGTTTTAATTTGAATTATATAAATTGAATTCGAACCAAAATGTTAATTTTTTATGAATAGATATAAACGAATCCTCATAAAGGTGGATTAGAATCATTTGAACGGTTTGAACTTGAATTTTTACGAATAAAAATCAAATTAAAATATCCTCGAAGTTAAATATTTTAGTATTAATTTAAATGGTTATTTAGACCTTAAAGACATGATTTTATATAAGTCGATTTTGAATTGAATGTCATTACATGAATATTTTCGGAAATTGAATATAGTCGAAGTTAAATAGTATAGTATTGGTTTATACTATATTTTGAGATCTTTAAGACATGATTTAAAGCGATTTAAGCGAATTGTTTTCAAAAGTATATATAATCAAAGTTACATCTTTAATTTTGATTTTAAATTTGAATATGAGAATTCATATAAATGATTTTATAAAGTGATTTATAAAATAATGGCCACTTGTGAAAAATATAAATGGTTGGTTGTTAAAGAGACCGTGATCTGCTATGGTCGTACTCTTTGAAAATACCGAAAACCAATTTAGCAACCATGTATGTGGTGGAGTTCCATAACAAAGTAGGATTGTTTGGCGGACGATTCTATTTTCATATTAATTACGTGGCCCTAACTCCCATGAGTCAGCTTGATGTGATTAAAACAGGAGCTACGCCGAGACCAAGTTAGGTCATTCCTCATATCGAGCGCACTTCTTCAGTGTCATTCTATTACTTTTGTGATGTGTTTGGTGGCCACACTCCGATTGATATGGGAGTGTGTCTCGAGGTGGGTGGTAGTTGCTATTATGTGTTACAACCAGTCCAGCTCTGCAAATGGTGTATCCACCATGGCATTCCTTGCGTGCCTTGTCACATGCCATATACGAGCCCACTACGGTTTTGTTTTATACTGTTTTATATAGAGTGGCCACTGATAGCCCTCTAGTTTACAAAGGAATTACGGTACTGTATATATTACTAGAACATATAAACGGTGTAAGGTTAATAATGGTAATCCCGCTTACTCTATTTTAATATTTACAATAATGATAGACACTATTATATATAGCGTATTATACTATATAATATATAGTTTAATGGATCCTTAGAGGATGGTGATCCTAAACATCCTTTAAGTTACTAATTGGATTTCATCGAACATTTCATTTGACTTAATTTACTTCCATGAGAATGTTAGTCCTGATCTGAGATGTTTTTTTGCATTATTACTTGGGTCAGTTCGAGTATTACAACTTTCGAGATTTACCATTGGAGTTCAGAGCTTATATTGTGTTTTTCTCACCTGTATCTACCTATTTAGTTTTTCCGGTTCAGTTGTTTCTTATCATTTCTATTATAGACTGTATCATTTATTTATGTATTAAAATTTCATTGTATTAGACTTCTGCTATATTGTTTATGTAACTCTCGTACAAAATTTTATTTATTAGCTTCATGAAATATTGTTGTATTAAGTATTTTCTGCTACGAGATATTATTTTTCTTTGTGTTTGTATTTGTATTCTTTGATTCTGTGATTTATTCTATTTACCCCAGAAGCTAATAACAATTTTTTGTTTTGGATGGATTGAGTTTGACATATTTTGTCGATTCTGCATGGTTAAAATGGCAGGTCATTACAGTTGGTACCAGAGCTTTGTTTATCAAAGCTTTAGCCCATGGGATAAAAGCTCATTGGAGATAGGGTAGCGATACCCTAGAATGAGTGGGATAAGTCGCAGAATCCTTCTTGAGAGAGACATAATTTGAAAGTATAAATAGTTTTTAAAATGGTTTTAATACGTTTTTAAAAACAAATATTTTTTGGATATAAAATTTGGTTTAATATTTAAATCTTTTTTCTACAAATTCATTTCTATCTGAATCCGTCTTTCTTCGTAGATCCTCTTTGATTAAATTCTTTCGTTCGTTCAGCTTTTAACTCAAATTCTATAACTTATCCTTGTCAATAACAAGGTAAGAAGTAAAAGGAGAATATAAGTCTTCTAGCGAGTCCATTCTTATTAAATATTCATTTGAAATAGGTATTTTGAAACATATTATAATATAAGTTTTTCTTGATGCAATATTGAAATTTTGACATATATTTGTGGAAGATATATATTTTCCCATACCCTTATGTTTTGGTAATACCAATTTTTTGAAAAGTTTTGTTGTTTATACTTAAATATTTTATATTTTATAAACTATATTCTTAAATAAGATTTAATGGTGAAGTTTTTGTAAGAAATTGATTTTATCTAGGTTGGATAATATTTTGGAAAAGTTTACATATTTTGGGTAAAAGTAGAAATGCTCCTAATAGTTATGGTAAATATTTTGAGAATCTTGTTCAATGGTTGAAACCTATAATGGTATAGTTCATAAATATAACTATATAGGAATTTATAAAATCTAAATGGGTTTATGAAGATTTTAATTTGTGATGTATGTATATATATTAAACTTATGGAATCAAACAAGTTTTATAAGTTAAATATTGATAACATGGGTTTTAAAATATTTAGGTATATCATAGAGTATTTTATTATATATTTGGATTAATAATAATATTATTGGTATATTTATTAAGGACTGAGGTTAAATTTTTAATAAATAAATGATTGGGGAGAGATATAATTTTCCCTACTTAATTTTTGTAATAATTTGAAATATATTATTTATAATATATAATTGGAAAATTTGATATATATTCTGTTTAAATATAGAAAGATGTTTTGAGTACTTACTTGACATTAAAGTTGGCCCATCAAATACTTAGTGATTTCGTTATACATTTGATCAACGTATATGTTAAATCATATATGTACTAGTTAGAGATATAGAGTCACACTCTAGTCACTTGAAAATGATTCTGGTGGTGACTGAAGCGTCATCGATATCTATTTTTAGGTTTTGAAAGTGACATAGATATATATTATCAATCGAGATGTCAAGTGAATACTTAAAACTATTTTGAAATATTTGAAAATGTTTTAACTTTTGATTTATATATTTCTAATTATATATATATATATATACATATATGAGAATAGATATGAACCATTTGGTTCAAATATATTAATTACTATTTCCCTGCCTCGTTCCTTTTCGAGGACGAAAAGGTTTGAGTGGGATAGATGTGAAAACCAGAATTTTATGTGTATTTCTGGTTAATACTTTAATTTAAATTTGATTTCTATTTTATTTTGTTTATTTAAAACTCAATTTGTTCGGATTTTAATGAAATAACTATGTTGACTTATGATTTAGAACTAAGTTTATTTTGGAATTTATATTACGAATGAATTTCATTTTGATATAGGTATAATTTAATAATACAAATAATATTTGCTATTTTAGATTTTATTTAACTAATTTATTTTAATGAGTTTATTTATTTGGATTTGAAATTTATTTCTTAAGATTTTAATTAAAATAGTAAACTCATGTTACTATATGATTTGTTTTCCGTATTAATAAGATTATATATTTGATTTTATTTCAAAACAATTCTCTTGTTGATCTACTATTTGTATTGATCTTCGTTCTTACAAACATCGTTAAATTATCATTTTCGGATTCGTTTCCTTTTAATATTTCAAAACATTCTTTTCCGATTCATTAATGTCATTTATTCCATCCATCGTTTCCGTATCAAAGCCAAATCTCATTTAATATCATTCACATTTTGGATAGTAAAACCGTTCATTTTCATTTGCAAACATCCGTTCAGTTCCTATATTTCAAACATTTGTTCTCTTTTTAATCAAACCATTCGTTCCTATCACTGATTAGTCACTTTTCATTTCCAAATCTTTACAACATCCGTTTGCCATTTTGAAATTCAAATCAAACATTTTATGTAGCGACCTGGGATTTCGACACTTGAATCACAACACTAATACATATTGTGCCCAATAACTCAAGTACCGAAGACCCCAGAAGTTTATAAGAAAGAAATTGTAGGGTGAGATAAGAAAGAAAGAGAGTTAGAATAGAAGAATAAGAAGAACCAACACAACACAGAGTCTCACATCACAGCGGAACAAATATAATACAAAAATAACTTTTATAAAGAGCTTGAAATAATACTTACAATATCAGAGTACATCATTACATCTGGACAGTTATAATGACATGTCCTCATATATTTATATAACACTGCGGAACAATAATGATATAACACCATACGCCTGAACTCCTTTATCCCGTCTTTGGGCTTCACAGCATCCGGTAACCTGAACCTGTACACCCGGTCTAACCCGAGCATTTACAAAACACCGGGTCAGCCTAGTGAACCAGAGTGAGAAAAACTCGCTAAGTTTGTAACATCATCCAACTAGATTTTAGAGTTAAAACATTTCGAAAGAAAAGGGTAATCGTAAGACCAAATCCACACATAAATACGGATGGCTTTTACCTTACGATAACCCAAAACGTTTTGAAATCAATATCTCATTCTGATATTATAATAATGTGTAAATACAAATAAATAGAATCTAGCAAAACGCTTGCATCTCACGCTCTACATATATAGTATACAAACAAAACCGCGGGCGCTTATTGGAGATTAGATTCCGACTATGACAAGGTATGGGACCACCTGCCGATGGTGTATCTCTAGAGGCGAATACACTGGGTTCAACAAGAACATCTTGCAACCCGACCCACACATAACCAACCATTCATTTCGCTTGAGTGTATCGAATGTATACCACCAACGGTTGGGCTCAAAGCACCGTATCCTGAAAGGGACAACATCGACAGATTAAAGAAGCAAAAGGATTTTCTTTAGATAGGTGATTATACACCCTAATGTGAGCGACCCACATAGCCATGCTGCCTGCCCGATTTTTGTCTTCCCGGTTGATGAGGCTTGAGGTTATAATTGACTTTTGGAGCATCTGGCCACCGTTTAAATCATCCATACAAGTCATCCAAGAACATGATGAACCAAAGGCACCCTCCTACCGCATCCTAGGAATCACCCTGTAGATCAGTAGCGAGTAGTCCTTGCAATCCGTAGATTTCAATCCTGACAGAATCATTGTCAAAATATCTATAGGGATCAACTAGATAAATCCAACAATAGTCCTTCCATTCATGAAGATTTACGGTCTTCAATAGCTCCATCTCGATCAGCATCTTTCACGTTTTCGTATTCATTTGTCGGAATGGTTTTCGAATATAAATTCGATCCCGGTCTTTCCGTACCAACGTGTTGGGTCAAATTTTGATAGTCGGTTATTTAACTATCAAAATAAACAAACACATAAATAAAATGAATCCATTGGTTTATACATCATCACTTGGCCTTTAAAAATAATATATCAGTTTTACCATGTGTAAAGACCCGTAACTTCCCCGGTGAGGAAAGCGCGGATAGTTCGAGAACAAGCCACAAAATAGAACGCAGACGGAAGAACATTTCATTGTATATTACAACAATTCCATCAGAATACAAGAATATACAGAGTATAAATGAATATTACACAGAAATATCAGAGATTTAAATTACATTTAAATACATAGCAGCGGAAAAATAATACAACACACAACTAGAAGGGATATGCGGATACAAAGCTTTCCGGATATCATTCCAGCTGTAATTCAGGATCCTTTGAATATAAATCTACAAAACCAAAACTACTAGCTTCCCGTGTCAAAATAAGGCCACCCAGAGTTTAAGTTAAAACAATAAACTCCAGGTCAGTCATGTGACTGGTGTGAGAACTAAAACAGTTATTAATCTTTATTTTTGAAGTTAGGTAAATCAAGGGACCACGCCGTATAACACGGAACGGGTTTCCTCCCAAGAATACCAGTGCATAAAACAAACAGCGCAATGCTAAATAAAGAAAAATGAAGCTATTATAAGACCCAGTTCCCATCACACAATGCAACGCAAGCCGGAGGATAGAGTTTTTACCTTATAATAGCCAAGAATGCTTGATACGTTGAAAACAAATCATTTGATACTATTATAAGTGCATAGTGTATAAAACAACTTCAAATCATAAGTATCAATCATAGGCGACATGAGCGTCCCATGCCACTATGTCGCCATATATAGGTCTACAAATAAAACCGCAAATGTCACGTATTTGGAAATTCGATTTCCATCTATGAACCGAGGCAAAAGATAGTCCTCAACCGATTCGAGACTCTCTAGTCCGAGCCTCAGGATCAGAGCTCGAGTGACCCTTGGAGCGACAGGGCCGGTCCACCGATGTGGATTAAAATGCCTGAACACTGCGTTTCCCCGCCCTTTGGGGCGTAAATGAGCCAACGAACGACTCCATCGGACCCAGATCGTCCGATCTAACCGAGGCGCCTCGCAACAGCAACAACCACACAGGTGAAAAGTATATAAATGTCAGGGGACACCACCCTAGCTAGAAGGAAACGCATGCCCTCCCTGAGGTCCGTCTCCCTTTTTGGTTCATACCGGGTGTGAAACTCGCGAAGTAAACGTTACACAAAGCTACGCCACAATGGCCGTGCTTCGATCATCAATCACAAGACTTTGCTTTTTAACAGAAGCCTTGATCATTCGCCACTTAGGCATGCCACACAGGCAATTCACTCTATGCGTTTGATATCCATCAGTATATAACCCCTGAGCTCGTACGTCTCAGAGAAGGGCGTTAAGCAAAAGAATAAATTCTCGGCCGCCAAACAGATATATATTTAATAGAAATCAAACACACAGACTAAAATCCAATGTCAAACATACAGTCCATTTACAAGTCCGTTCTGGGTCTGAACGAAACCGGAGGCACCTAGTACCCCGCATATCCATCTATCTCCAAGTACGTCTGGACGACCACCGACTGATTCCCTCATCTTGGGTGTACAGCCTAATCAAGATCATCAGTAATCACCCAAACGATGTGAAGACTTCCGGTCTTCAACCACCGTCTTCATCTTCGACACCACGTCGAAACAGTTATTCAGAATGGGATAAACCCGGTCTTTCTGAATAACTCGCGTATATATTAAACAAGTGTTACACAAACATAACATACGCCTCATTCCAATTCAGAATATTCATTTATTCAAATATTCTTCTACTTTGGGAAAGGTTCCCATTAATTTTATCAAAGATAAATTCTTTAAATTTATTCTTTAATCTTCTTTGAATATCAATTCAAACTAGTCGGGATTGGCGAATCACACCGGAATAATCATTTATTTTAATTTCCCAATCCCAACCTATTCATCCCATGAATTAAAACTGGTAATACTTCATATCTAACACCACGGTGTTATCGGTAAATTGAATTACCATTTCACGTTCAAATCTAATTAAAGATTTAACTATCGCCTGGAGTAAAACTGGTGATACTCCATTCTAACACCTTTTCAATCTAATTAAAGATTCATTAAAACTCCACTTAGTTTTAATTTTTAACTGGGTTAAAGAATCAGTGTCATTTAAAACACGGTTCACGATAAACCCAAAATCACATTCCATTAATTATCGGGTTAAAGAACGAGTGTTATTTAAAACACTGTTCACGATAAACCCAAAAATCAATATCAATTCAATTACAATTAAATATTATTTAATTGGCACACTTCATTAAATCTAAAATAAAAAGATTTAATCTTTCCTCAACTGGGCTTAAGAACAGTGTTAATGAAGACACCATTCGCGACAAATCCAAATCACATTTGATATTAAATACAAGGCTCTGAATAGAAAATATATCGGCTTATATTCAATATCAAATTCTACGACCAACAAATATCGTATTGGAAATAACGATATTAATATATCTTTCAAATTTCCCAAACAATATATGTATAATCACGAAATCCAACATCAAAATATTCCGAAGACAATTTCGATTCAAATCCATTCCAATTCAATTATTGGAATTTTTGGTTATTTTCAAAACCATTTCAAACTCACTTTATTTATTTTAAAAATAAATAAATTACTATTCTAGTTCAAAACTAGTTCATTTCGATAAAAGTCTATTTTTATCTTTTCAAATATGGAGTTTTTCATCCCAATTCTTCACAAATCATTTCTTATGATTTTACACAAATTATTACTATTTTTAATAATTTTATCAAGGCCTGTACAGTCGATTTCCATCAATGGCCATCGAACTGCACTTACAGCGACCTTTTCCAAATTTGATTTGGACGTAACTCCAAATCCAACCATTAGATTTCAAATTTCTAATATTCATCAGAAAGCTCTTTTCGATACGAACCCAACGGTTCCGGTTTTAGGAGAATCCGACGGTCGGATCTCCGGCAATATCCGTTCGAAGTCAATGGTCGAAATTCGCGAACTGCCGCAGCGCGGCGCGTTCTATTCAGGCCATTATATTATATATATAATATATATAATATATACTTTGTCGATTTCAATTCAAAACGTGCTTTATAAATTGTTTTAAATTCATTTTCAAAACGGTTTCAACTTCATATTCAATTTCAAATCAAAATTGAATATTCCAATATAAATTCATTTTAAATTCATTTCAAATTGATTTCAATTCAATTTCAATTTAATTCGAATGCAATTCCTTTCGATTTCAATTCGAATTCAATTCTATTCAATTTCAATTCGAATTTATTTCTATTCAATTTCAATTCGAATTCACTTCTATTCAATTTCAATTTGAATTCATTTCTATTCAATTTAATTCGAATTTCAATTGTTTTCAAAATTTCAGATTTTGAAATCACTTTCGATATTCATTATAAAATGAATAAAATCGATATAAATATCGTTCACGTCAAAATGGTGTAAATCTAATCAACACGGCTTCATATATTCATATTTTCAAATATTCTGTTTCGAATATTTCTATTTCAAATATTTCTATTCAAATATTTCTTTTTCAAATATTTCTATTTCAAATATTCTATTTCAAATATTTCTATTCAAATATTCTATTTTCAAATATTCCTACTTTCAAATATTTCCACTTCTAAACTGGAATGAGGCCCAATCAATTACCATATAATGTTAATTATATGGGTTTTCTACAACACATGTATACAATAACAACGATGAATAATCAACCATCATCCAAAGTGCATTCTACACTGTATAAGCATCAAATATAAATATTTAACACTTATAACAGTCTGTCAATCAATCGATCGACATACAACTAATTATTGGGATTAGTGTACGTCAAATATCATCCCAATACCCGTGTGGGGTTTCAAACAATCAAACACAGATTTTATTTGTGCAGTTGGGCGATGTGTAAAATTTATCGTCCCAATCAATATCAGTCAAATGTGTGTATATAAACAAATCCTCCGATTTGTTTATTTCATTTCATTTCATATACACGTTAAAAATTCTATTTTTAACTATAAAATATTTTCAACTATATAAATATTTTATTTCATTTCACATCACATCACACAATCAACTACACATCAAAATCAAACAAACAAGCATACAAGCCGTCCATGGTCTGTGGATGACGGGTGTCGGGTACTACTAAACACCGTCTGCATCCTAGTATATATATATATATATAACTAGAAAATTAAATTAAAGGTGAGAAGTTCTCACAGAATAGCTAATCCAACGCCACGACTCTTCTTATGTAGAAATCTTCGCTGTTCTTGCCTCTTGTCACTTTCTTTGCCCGTATTCTCTACATATGTAAAAATCAAATTTTTACTTCGCTATTCAATATATAAAAATCGAATTTTTACTTCGCTATTCAATATATAAAAATCAAGTTTTTACTTCGCTATTCAATATATAAAAATCGAATTTTTACTTTGCTATTCAATATATAAAAATTGAATTTTTACTTCGCTATTCAATATATAAAAATCGAATTTTTACTTCGCTATTCAATATATAAAAATCGAATTTTTACTTCGCTATTCAATATATAAAAGTCGAAATTTTACTTCGCTATTCAATATATAAAAATCGAATTTTCATAAATGGATAAATAAAAGAAAACTTACATTCATTTGAAGAAGGAAGGAGATTGGAGCGGTGCTGGAGCAGAAGGGGGTTTCTTGGCGTCGGAATAGGGTGGAAGAAGAAGAAGCAGCGGCCGCAGCGGCAAGAGGAGGGGGGGTGTCGCGCAGCAGGAAGAGGCAGGGGGTGTCGCGCAGGCGCCCGGGTGGGGGGGGTCGCGTAAGCGGAAGAGGCAGGGGGGTGTCGCGCAGGCGTAGGGGGGGTTAGCGCAGGTGGAAGAGGGGGGGTGTCGCACTGGCGCAGGGGGGGTTAGCGCGGCGGCAGCGCCGCCTAGGAGGGGGGGTCGCGATCGGGTCTAGGGTTTTGTTTCTTTTTTGTTTGAACGAAGAGTGAGGGAGTGGAGAGAGAAATGAGAGTATATAGTTTATAATATATATATTTTTATTTAATTAATTTAATTCCAAAAAGGTACTTTTATTTTCGACCTCGAAACGAGACCCACCGCTTGTCGTCCATAGCTAATTACCCCCATTCCGAACACAATGGGATATGTATCGTAAGCCGATTCGACTATTTCGATCAGTTTTCGTCAAAATCAACATATAACTCTATATATTGAATTTGAACGTGCATTTCAATTTACCGGGGTCACATACGAACTCTAAAAGTTCTAGAAAAATATTTTCTAGCTTCGTATTGACGATACGGTCCTAACAAAACTAGTTTCGTCGAATTCTGAGACCGTTGGAAAAATGGCCATTTTCCAGTCGATTAAAATCAACTGAAACTGGTCAAACGCGTTTTCCTTTGCCACGCTCACATATTGATTCGAAAAATTATGAAATTTGAAACCTAGCAATAATTTGACATCACGGATCCAACAAAAGTGGTTTCGTCGAAATCCGAGGTCGTTTGCAAAATTCCCATTTTTAAGGGCCTGAATTCCATAGCGACTATTCAGAAAATTCATTTGGACATATCTTTTGATTTCCGCTATGAAATTTCGATTTTTCGGGTTCATTGGAAAGATAGTCACAATTAGATTCCATTATTTTTGATTTCACTAAAATCCGGTTTATTTTATACCCGGTACATTCATTTGAATTTTGAAATCAAATTATCGAACTACCGCGCCATTTTCAACTCCTTTAATAATTATAAATAATTATTTATATTTTAACGACGATCTATATAAATATATACGTTCGAATTATATTCAAAACAAATTTCTCGTTGATATTATTTAAAATAATTCAATTTAAATAATCAAAATTCGCTAAAATTGCCAAAATAAAAATTTTAAACTGGCCAAGATTTTCGGGTTATTACACCATGTTAATATCCTAAAATCATTTTATGCTTGGAAAAATATCCTAAGATTTAACATTTTATATCATTCAAAACATTTGTTATTTATTATATATCATTTGGAAAATCGATTCAACTTATCATCGTAAACCATTATTACGATATCTTTCTTGCTTTCGTTATTCTAATACCATAATCATCACTTTCCTTTTTAGAGTAAACTCATTTCATATCTTATTTTCTTACTTTTTGAAAATATCGTTATATTTTCACAAATCTCCTTTCATTTCATTTGCTATGGAAATATCACTTCATATTCTCAATCCTCCTTTATTTCCTTTTATTTCTGAATCCCTTTATAAATATTTCCGAATTTTTTCAATAACATTACCCTCTCATTTCTCATAATAAATCACTTTTAGCACCTTTACCGCTACAACTTATATCATCTTCCGACAATCCTGCAATTGTTTAAGATGGGGTATTTTAACTACCTCTCAGACCTTGATCAACAACATTCTTATCTTAAGATAGATGTCAGTTGCAATACACAAAACTGATATTTATTCTCAATATCAAACAAATCCCATTTTGATTATATCTTGATGAAATATCATCTTTTATTTAAATCATGGATTTCAATTTCATCTTTATAACTCCACTCGTTTAACTATTCTAATTCAATCTTGGGTTTTCGTTTGATTTATATCCCAACTTATTTGTATATTCAAAAAAACTTGGGTTTTAAAACTCAATCCAACTTCGACAAAATCCCAATATATAGAATTTCAAATAAGAGTTCAGTTTAAAAGTACAATTTAAACTTAACTTAAATTATCATTAATATAATTTTCTTTTGAAATATCACTTAATTATAAATAGGCCCTATCATTTATACACCTCCATTATTCCCTTTAAAACTCATTTCCACTTTGATAATTATTAAATAAATAATAATCAAATATCAACATTTTAAGAAAATGTTTACTTAAACATTAATTATTTCTAATAAATAATTTATAAATCTATTTCAGTTAACACAGTTGACTTAGTCTACTCTAAGCTTGATTAAATTCATTAATCAAATCTCGGTTCACCTTTCTATTTCAATTAATTTCAAATAAAATTACTTTAAAAACTTCCATTTGATTATTCATAAATAATAATCAAGTCAATATAATCTCATTTTAAATTGTTACTTAAAACAATTTATCTCAGTTATTAAACATCACATTAATATTCGCTCACTTGCTAATCAATCTTGTAAATATCATAATCATTTTTATAAGATCATTAAATGCTTGAGATGAAGCACGTGGATAAATTTTGGTACCAAAAATGGTGATTTGTGGTTAAAACAATCAATGTAAATATGGTTGGTTTATTTTCTCTTTAAAAGCCCAATTAAAACAAAATAATATATTTAAAAAAAATCTATATTCAGTTATAAATAAATTTCATAACTTCATTTATCTCGATTCATCTGACCGTGAATCAACCTTTATAAAATAGTGAATAATTGGCCATCTACTATTAATTCTCCAACCAATACTACCTATTGGTTAATACCAAATAAACGTTGAATTCATATTCAACATTCCATAGTCAAATAAATAACCAAATCATATCGGTTAAACAATTCATGTAACGATCATATGCCAATAAATAACCAATTCAACTGATAGTGGTCAACCAATAATTCAGACATCTAGTTCAATTTAAATACGTTTATATTATTATAAATGTAACCAACAAGGTAAGTTACCTTGTTTGGAAATCATCGTTAAAAAAAACGATGTCATTTCATTTAAATTAAACAACCGTTTAATTTAAATATTTAACAAACATCCAACCAATCATCAAATCAACCAACAATTAGCAACAAAACACTCAACATAATACCCGACTAATTAAAATTATAAGTGGGAGAACTGAGTGAGTTTAACTCACCTTGGTTTATTCTGTCTTTGAAATGCTTGTTTTTAATTAAATTAAACTAGCGTTTAATTTAATTGAAATCTCTTGTAGCTTCCAATGCTGATTAGACCAGCTTCATCACGTCTCCTTTTCCGGTACAATCACAACGTTCCTAATTTTGTTCAATTCTGTAAACGAATTGAAAAGTTATTACAATATAATTTCATCTGGTTTTTAATTTAATATAACTAACCTTAAAAATATTTTAATTTTCCTAAATACGTCTATTACCATGGTACGGTCCTAACAAAATACTCCTTTCCCTGGTTACTGTTGGGCACATATACATGCGGTATGTTTCCTATTTAGCTAACCTTATATATCTATTAATTCAAACTAATATTCTATATTAAATCATGGGACTTACTATGTTTAATTGGCGAGCACACACTGCATACCATTTTTCTACATCACTTCTCAATAATAATCTACTCCACCTGCTAATATTCACTCAGTCGAACTTCCATCTGTATAGCTTCGATTATATGTTGGATTTTTTTTCATTTTTTTAAAGCCCAACAAGGCCTGAGCCCACTCGGACCACCAACGTTCCCATATTTTTGCGCAGCAAAAAGCCACTCCACCTTCTCCTTTTACCAAACATTCCACCTTCCATTTCTTCCCCATACGAAACAGGTTCCTCCATACCCCAAACAGACACCTTTTTCGCATGCAAGATCCACCTGACCCGAACCCAAAAGAAGCTCCTCCATTCTCTCATGCCATCCGTTCATATACATATTACGCAACAAATCCCTCCTCATAAATCTTCACTCCGTCTCCTTCCTGTAACCTTCCGCCCTGCCCCCTTTTTGTTTTACTTTATATATATATATATATATATATATATATATATATATAATACGAAAGCTCCTGTATATTTCAGCAGCCCACCCATACACGGTCCCCTTCGTTTCCTTGTAGCTCTCCTTTGTTTTCGACGTATCTCCCCATCAGCATCCTATTACACAACCCCATTCCGCTCTGTTCTTTTTTTCCTTTCTTTCTTTTTCTTTGTACGGTTTCGATTAGTGTTATGGTGGGAGGAAAAGAATGTAAGTGGCACGGGTGTCATGGTTTTCCTTTTGTTTGCTGAAAGGAGCAAGGGGGCAGGTGTATATATAGGCTCAAGTAGTTTGGCACACAAGTTTTCGGTTGTTTGGCATGCAAGAAATTATGTAGCTTGGCGATCAAGGTTTTGTACAGACGCATGTGTTCTTTCACTTTTAAGGCACTGTGTGGTCTCAGTTTGCATGTGCGTTCTATCAATCGCTGATGCATGTTGTACTTGCTAGGGTAGGTTAGTGAACCACAGAAAATAAACGCTGGAGACTTAAACATGAAGGTATGAATGATTAAGCTAGGCGATGGTGAGGGTATAGCTGGGTGTTTGTACTGCGATGGGACAAAACATAGGGTTAGGCGGCTCGTATTTGGTTTGCAGCCAAGAAAACTAAATTTAAATTGTTAAATTTTACTTCGTATGCACAGTTTCCTCTTAGCTGTAAAAATAGAGGCAAAAACATGTGCCTACGTGTCGAATAGAATAGTTTTTTTTATCGTGATAGTAGAGGCTGCTATACATTTAACATAACATGTGCGAAGTCTGAATTTGTCCTGGATAGATGAAAACATTGCTTATCCCTTAAGAAAATTTAGGGTAGACAGAAAACATATAGACTATAGGTCTACGTATATATATATTTAACTGATATACGGTAGGTTCGTTTTTATTTTAATACGGTACCCTGATACATAGACTTTCGGTCACATACAGACGGCCACAGACAGAAATAAAAATACGATCGTGTCGAGCGATGTGCCACCATCCCAAAAATATAATAATATCGATAGGTTAATTTATATTGTGAAACCCCAAAATATTGATATAGGGTGCAAAATACTCCAAGTAAAAAGTTGCTTATTTTACGAAATAAAAAGTATAGTAAAATTCTAAAAATTAAATTATACTTACGCCTAAATTCGAAACTATTTAATTTTATTTACATTATCGTTATGGCTTATAAACGATTCCACGACAACTATTTTAAATTTTGATTTGGACATAACTTACAATATATAAGTTGAAATCCCGATTCTTCTCTTTCATTAGAAAATTATGATCAGTTTGATTCTAACGTTTCTTGTTTCATAGAAATCCGACTTAGAACGGATTCTGTATATTCATTTGAAGTTCAAAACTCAATATTACGAACTACCGCGCCGTTACGAGCTCGCTTTATATTAAATATAAATGTAAATGTTAAATCGTCGTTTCTATAACGAATTCAATATAAATAATCCATTAATATTTCAAATATAATATTTAAAACAAATTTAAATATTCGAACTCAAATAACCGAAAAATCCAGGTCGTTACATTCTTCCCCTCTTAAAAGAATTTCGTCCCTGAAATTGCTAAATTAAGAAGAACGCTCCAAACCTGCTTATTTTCAAATAATTATATAGTGACAATATTAACAAAAATATTTAAGCTTTTTAAGATTAATGAAAAATTTGCCAGTATCTCCTCTATACTGTTCGATCCAAACAATTACAATTCGCCACTCTGGGCCTCACATTGATCAAAAGAAAATAAAGCCAAGCGGCTAACCAAATTAAAAGAATAAAATCATGCGCAAATCAATATAATTAAGGTTTACCTTTTTGTCGGGCAACCCATACTCTGGTCATGAGGCAAATCAACTAACAGCTCTTCCTCATCTTCCAAATTCTGCACTTAACTCAATATCCATCGCCAATAACGGATACATGGTTAAATCATTTCAGTTTCATTTCATATTTGATTTTAATTCAAATTGATTACACTAAAATTTATTTTCTAGTTTTTAATTCATTCGGTTGTTGATGAATTCTTATTATTCAACCAATTTCTCATTCAACCAGCAAACAATGGACAACCATGTTAACCAAACTATTTCATTCCATTTTATTTAACTTATCCTTAGTTAAATTCTGGTTTATTTAATCATGGTTATATTAAACCATTTAAATTTATAATCCAATTTGAATTCATTCAAATCAATCAAGCACACCAATATTCCAATAATTTCGTAAAATTATTTCATTTTTATACAAAATATAGTTTAGGCAAAATCATTTCATTTACCCTCTTTACAAAACAATATTGTATCGATTTGTCAGTTCAACTTGAACCGATAAAATAACACAATATAAAACATTTGTATATAAATCTACAAATATGCTCTCTCATATATATATATATACACACACTCAATCTCAATCTAGGGTATTACTAACCCCATCTCTATCGAGTTACACCGCAGAGCCAAGGTTATTACTAAACCATTGCTCTAATACCAACTGTAGCGACCTGGGATTTCGACACTTGAATCACGACACTAATACATATTGTGCCCAATAACTCAAGTACCGAAGACCCCAGAAGTTTATAAGAAAGAAATTGTAGGGTGAGATAAGAAAGAAAGAGAGTTAGAATAGAAGAATAAGAAGAACCAACACAACACAGAGTCTCACATCACAGCGGAACAAATATAATACAAAAATAACTTTTATAAAGAGCTTGAAATAATACTTACAATATCAGAGTACATCATTACATCTGGACAGTTATAATGACATGTCCTCATATATTTATCTAACACTGCGGAACAATAATGATATAACACCATACGCCTGAACTCCTTTATCCCGTCTTTGGGCTTCACAGCATCCGGTAACCTGTACACCTGGTCTAACCCGAGCATTTACAAAACACCGTGTCAGTCTAGTGAACCAGAGTGAGAAAAACTCGCTAAGTTTATAACATCATCCAACTTGATTTTAGAGTTAAAACATTTCGAAAGAAAAGGGTAATCGTAAGACCAAATCCACACATAAATATGGATGGCATTTACCTTACGATAACCTAAAACGTTTTGAAATCAATATCTCATTTTGATATTATAATAATTTCTAAATACAAATAAATAGAATCTAGCAGAACGCTTACATCTCACGCTTTACATATATAACATACAAACAAAATCGCGGGTGCTTATTGGAGATTGGATTCCGACTATGACAAGGTATGGGACCACCTGTGTAACACCCCGTATTTTCTGAAAATATTAAAATAACAAATTAAAGAATAATTAATTTGAAAAAAAGGAATGAGAAAAGAATAATTTTTAGCATTGTTCTAAGGTTTGTAAGCAAAAGACTTAGTAGCTCATTTGGTTAGAACATGTGACTTGCATACAAGTGGTAAAGAGTTCGATCCCCGCCAGCGCCAAATTTTTGTTTTAGGGGAATGGCTAAAAAGTGGTTTAGTGTGAACATAGTTCAAAAAAGTGGTTTAGTGTGAAAATGGTTAATTATGAAGAAGTTATTAAGCCTTGAAGTTTGTATGCATATGAGAGAAATATATATATATATAGATATGTATAAAAATTAAATAAATAAATACGCAAAAAATCAAAACAGCGAATTGGGAGGGGGAATAACTGAACCGACCCATTTTTGAGGTCGACCCAAGCCCCGCTGGGTCGACTAGGGGTTAATCCAGGGTGTTTGGCTGTCAACCCGTGTGCCGATTCGCTCAAATGCAGATTTTGCATCAGATTGGTTCTCATGGTTCAGGGTTAATCTAATGGTCCTAAATAACTTCCTACACCTATATATACATCCCTAACCTAAACCTAAACCTCTTACACAATTCTCTAGCCTCCATTGCTCTCTTCTTCTCTAAAAAAATAAATCAATGGCGTTTCTACTCTGTTGAAACCTAAGCTAGGACTTGTGCTTCTTCTTCCTCCAATTCTGATTAGGATTAAAAGAGAACAACTACAACACCTTTTTCTTTTAGAATCCAACCAAGGCAAGTATAGTTATTTTCCGATATGAAATTTAATTATGATCCTAGCATGATAATGAATCTGAATCTGAGGTTATGTCTTTTTCTGTTTATCAAATCTGTTCTTCTGCTTTATTGTTATTATTCTGTTTATTATGTATTTCTTCCTTTTTTCTTTCTTTTTGTTTGATAACCAGGCTACCACTAGCCTGAGCCAAATCTCATAAGAGATGAACGTATAAACGCTAAATTTTGGGAAGAATATTGAATGAGGCACATTTGGGCATAATTGATTTGTAGCTAATTTGAGGACACAACGCATGTTGTAATTCTGGACATAAATTTGAGGCATATTTCATAAGATGACCTATGACTTGGAAGAAGAGGATTATTGTGACTTAAACATAAAATAGGTTGCAACTTAGAAACATAAATCTGAGGAATATAATTGAACATAGTTTTGAGGTATAAAGAATATTAGACATATGACATGGGATTTGGGGCGGAAAATTTAACTGTGAACATGTAACTGATTTGGATGCATAGTACAAGTTGTAATTCAAGATCTTGATTTGGACATACTATACATATTATAGTCTGTAATTTGTAAAAAAAAAAAGAGAATTAATTTTCATATGACTTAGGTGTAAAAATCTATATTAAGATTTGATAACTATTAAGTGTGAATACACCTAAATGGCGATTTTTGGATATGTGGCATGCATTGTAATTAATGGTTATATTTGGCATAATTTATGTGTGAATCACGATTTGGATTTTTGAGCATATTCTGTACTATGCAAATTTGACTAAAATTTGGGTATATGTCATATTATGAATCATGACCATGATTTAGGCATGTGAATTTAGGCCTTATTTATAATTAGGCAAGAATTGTCAATGAAATCTCGAGGAACGTTTTAGATCTGCCAAATCTGTTTAATCTATTGAATTGCCTAATCTGCTAAATCTGTTATCTGTTTAATCTGTTGAATTGCCTAAACTGCTAAATATGTTGAAACACCAAATCTGCTAATTATGTTAAACTGCCTAATCTGCTAAATCTGTTGTGTCGCCTAATCTGTTAAATCTATTGAAAAGCTGAATAATTGTAATTAGTAGGCAACCTAAGATTGAGTAAAACATGTTAATTTGATTAATCTGCTGCAACTTGAGAAGAAGTTAAATTTGTTAAATGAACATAACTAGTTCGATATTTTCTGTAAGGGAATAAAGTGGCTATGACACGAGGTTAGACTCCGTTTGCGGTGGAAGCCTGCCCGGAACCAACCGGCTTAACCAGCAACCGCAAACTGTCAGTCTAATGTGAGAGGTCGTAGGCATAACTAAAATATGCTTAGACACGAGGTTAGGTCTGGCTTGTGGCAGAAGTCTGCCCGGAACTGCCCGGCACATCCAGCGGCCACAAGCTAGCGACCTAATGTGAGAGGTCTGCGCATTAATAATTAATTAATGCGAATCTAAGATAAATATGAGGTCTAAAACGTGTTGGGTGGATAGGGTTGAACCAACTGGACTAATGAATTTAACAAACCCGTTTCGTGCATCTGTAGGCCCAATACAAAGTTAGACAAATTTGTAAATCTGTTAAATCCGTATATCTGATCCGTTAGTCTGAAAACTTGTTAACTTAGTTGTCTGATCTATGAACTAGATAATCTGAACTCTGTATGTCTGAACTTGTAAACAAGTTAACCTGAAATCTGTTAGTCTGGGGACACAAGATTAGGAGGGAAATTACTTGTGTCATCTGTTGTTTGGGACCCATATTAGTCAGTAACCCTTTCTGGTATCAAAAAATATGACCCAACAGTAGGTAGGGTCCGGGCACGCTTACTGAACTAATTATAAGCGGTTCATTCTGATAATGGCGAGGGGTGTTGATGGTGCGTTCCAACCGGGTCATGTGCGTGCATGGATCCCGGTCTGCCTCTGAGGATGTAAGACGCTGTGACATCTGTAAATAGGTCTGTGTCATTCAAAGGTTGCCACTTTAGGGAGTGATACACCCTTCTGTGGGGCTGGCACAGGGTATTTATGTATTAGGGAGCCGATCGCAGGGGATAGGACTTAGGTTACACTAAGCTCTGTCTGTTTCTGTGGGGTACATTCTGTTTTCTGTTGGGTGGTAACACCTGTCTGTTTCTGCGTGGTACTGTCTGTTGGGGTGGTAAAGGCCCATTTACTAGTGTACACCTAATTCTACATTCTGTTTCCGTAGGGATTAATCTGTTTTTGTATCTGTACCTTCTGTTCGGGTGGTAAAGGCCCATTTACTAGTGTACACCTAATTCTACATTCTGTTTGCATAGGGATTAATCTGTTTCTGTATCTGTACCTTCTGTTCTGGTGGTAAAGGCCCATTATTAGCATTATGTTTTTGTACTTTCTTTTGGGGTGGTAAAGGCCCATTACTAGCATTCTCTTCTGTGGAAATTATTCTGTTCCCGTTTCTGTTTCAGTTTAGACATTGGGGTGACACCTAATCCTGTTATACTAGTATTAGTGCAGTGAAGTGAAAAGTAATAGCTTATATCATCCTGTTTCTTCTGTTTGGTTTAAGTATATCTTTTACTCTTGTTGTTGTCATCTCTTATCCATCTTTATTTTCATGTTATGATTATTATTATCTGTTCATATGCTAAAAGTAACTGGACTTGCCAGACTTTTATGTCTGACCCTTGTTGTTTCGCCTCTTTTCTTCCGTTCCCCTCCAGGTTTCCAAGGAGGGAATACTCTAGCTTGATCCGGATTCCTTCTGCTTGAAGTGCTTGAAGTTCTTAAAGTATGGCTTGGCTCTTTATAGCTTCTGTTCTATGGGGATTATGATTTTAAAGTTTTGTACTCTGATGGTTTTGAACAAGGCTGATGTATATGTACTTGAGTTTTTGGTAAAGTTGTAACCAAACTGATTTCTGTTTTTTTCCGCTGAATAAAGTTATAAAGTTTTTCAAGTACTATTTTACATATGTCTAGTAACATTTTGTTCTGTCTACTAAAAATCTCCATCAAAGTTAAGGAATTCCCTTTGTGAGTGACCTTAACGGAGGTGGGGTGTTACAGCCTGTTGATGGTGTATCTCCAAAGGCGAATACACTAGGTTCAACAAGAACATCTTGCAACCCGGCCCACGCATGACTGTCCACTCATTTGGCTTGAGTGTATCGAATATATACCACCAACGGTTGGGCTCAAACCACCATTTCCCGAAAAGGGAGAGCATCGATAGATTAAAGAAGCAAAAGGATTTTCTCTAGATAGGTGATTATACACCCTAATGGGAGCGACCCACATAGCCATGCTGCCTGCCCGATTTTTGTCTTCCCGGTTGATGAGGCTTGAGGTTATAATCGACTTTTGGAGCATCTGGCCACCGTTTGCATCATCCATACAAGTCATCCAGGAACAGGATGAACCGAAGGCACCCTCCTACCACATCCTAGGAATCACCCTATAGATCAGTAGCGAGTAGTCCTTGCAATCCGTGGATTTCAATCCTGACAGAATCATTGTCAAGATATCTCTAGGGATCAGCTAGAGAAATCCAACAATAGTCCTTCCATTATTGAAGACATATAGTCTACAATAGCTCCACCTCGATCAGCATCTTTCACGTTTTCGTATTCATTGGTCGGAATGGTTTTCGAATATAAATTCGATCCCGGTCTTTCCGTATCAACACGTTGGGTCAAATTTCGATAGTCGGTTATTTAACTATCAAAATAAACAAACATATAAATAAAATGATTCCACTGGTTTATACAGCTTCACATGTCCTTTAAAAATAATATATCAGTTTTAATATGTTAACATCCTCAATTCATTTTATACTTGGAAAAATATCCTAAGATTTTATCATTTAATATCATTCAAAACATTTGTTATTTTTTATATATCATTTGGAAAATTGATTCAACTTATCATCATAAACCATTATTACGATATCTTTCTTGCTTTCGTTATTCTAATAGTACTCATTTCAAATCTTATTTTCTTTCTTTTTGAAAATATCGTTATATTTTCACAAATCTCCTTTCATTTCATTTGCTATGGAAATATCACTTCATATTCTCAATCCTCCTTTATTTCCTTTTATTTCCGAATCCCATTATAAATATTTCCGAATTCTTTCAATAACATTATCCTCTCATTTCTCATAATAAATCGCTTTTAACACCTTCACCGCTACAACTAATATCATCTTCCGACAGTCCTGCAATTGTTCAAGTTGGGGTATTTTAATTACCGCTCAGACCTTGATCAACAACATTCTTCTCTTAAGATAGATGTCAATTGCAATACCCAAAACCGATGTTTATTCTCAATATCAAACAAATCCCATTTTGATTATATCTTGATGAAACATCATCTTTTATTTAAATCATGGATTTAAATTTCATCTTTATAACTCCACTCATTTAACTATTCTAATTCAAACTTGGGTTTTCGTTTGATTTATATCCCGACTTATTTGTATATTCAAAAATACCTGGGTTTTAAAACTCAGTCCAACTTCGACAAAATCCCATTATATAGAATTTCAAATAAGAGTTCACTTTAAAAGTACAATTTAAACTTAACTTAAATTATCATTAATATAATTTTCTTTTAAAATATCACTTAACTATAAATAGGCCCTATCATTTATACACCTCCATTATTCCTTTTTAAACCCATTTCCACTTTGATAATTATTAAATAAATAATAATCAAATATCAACATTTTAAGAAAATGTTTACTTAACCATTAATTATTTCTAATAAATAATTTATAAATCCATTTCAGTTAACACAGTTGACTTAGTCTACTATAAGCTTGATTAACTTCATTAATCAAATCTCAATTCACCTTTCTATTTCAATTAATTTCAAATTAAATTACTTTAAATACTTCCATTTGATTATTCATAAATAATAATCAAATCAATATAATCTCATTTTAAATTGTTACTTAAAACAATTTATCTCAGTTATTAAACATCACATTAATATTCCCTCACTTTCTTATCAATCTTGTATATATCATAATCATTTTTATAAGATCATTAAATGCTTGAGATGAAGCACGTGCTTCGCACATAGATAAATTTTGGTACCAAAAATGGTGATTTGTGGTTAAAACAATCAATGTAAATATGGTTGGTTTATTTTGTCCTTAAAAGCCCAATTAAAACAAAATAATATATTTAAAAAAAATTCTATATTCAATTATAAATAAATTTCATAACTTCATTTATCTCGATTCATCTATGGTGAATCAATCTTTATAAAATAGTGTATAATTGGCCATCTGCTATTAATTCTCCAACCAATACTACCTATTGGTTAATACCAAATAAAGGTTGAATTCATATTCAACATTCCATAGTCAAATAAATAATCAAATCAAATCATATCGGTTAAACCGTTCATGTAACGATCATATGCCAATAAATAACAAATTCAACTGATAGTGGTCAACCAATAGTTCAAACATCCAGTTCAATTTAAATAAGTTTATATTATTATAAACGTAACCGACAAGGTAAGTTACCTTGTTTGGAAATCATCGTTAAAAAATAATGATGTCATTTCATTTAAATTAAATAACCGTTTAATTTAAATATTTAACAAACATCCAACCAATCATCAAATCAACTAACAATTAGCAACAAAACACACAACGTAATACCCGACTAATAAAAATTATAAGTGGGAGAACTGAGTGAGTTTAACTCACCTTGGTTTATTCTGTCTCTAAAATGCTTGTTTTTAATTAAATTAAACTGGCATTTAATTTAATTGAAATTTCTTGTAGCTTCCAATGATGATCAGACCAGTTTCATCACGTCTCCTTTTCCGGTACGATCACAACGTTCCTTATTTTTTTCAGTTCTGTAAACGAATTGAAAAGTTATTACAATATAATTTAATCCGGTTTTTAACTTAATATAACTAAGCTTAAAAATATTTTAATTTTCCTAAATACGTCTATTACCGTGGTACGGTCCTAACAAATACTCCTTTCCCTGATTACTGTAGGGCACATATACATGCGGTATGTTTCCTATTTAGCTAATCTTACATATCTATTAATTTAAACTAATATTCTATATTAAATCATGGGAATTACTATGTTTAATTGGCGAGCGCACACTGCATACCATTGTTCTATAGCACTTCTCATTTCTCAATAATAATCTACTCCACCTGCTAATATTCACTCAACCGAACTTCCATCTGCATAGTTTGTTTATTGGATTTTTTTTCTTTTTTTTTTAAAGTCCAACAAGGCCTGAGCCCACTCAGTCCACCGACGTTCCCATATTTTTGTGCAGTAAAAAGCCGTGCCATCTTCTCCTTTTACCAAACATTCCACAATCCATTTCTTCCCCATACGAAATAGCTTCCTCCCCATACGAAATAGCTTCCTCCATACCCCAAACAGACACCTTCTTCACATGCAAGATCCACCTGACCTGAACCCAAAAGAAGCTCCTCCTTTCTAACACGCCATCCGTTCATATACACATTACGCAACAAATCCCTCCCCATAAATCTTCACTCCGCCTCCTTCCTGTAACCTTCCGCCCTGCCCCCTTTTTGTTATACTTATATATATATATATAATACGAAAGCTACTGTATGTTTCAAAATCCCACCCATACACGGTCCCCTTCGTTTCCTTGCAGCTCTCCTTTGTTTTCAACGTATCTCCCCATCAGCTTCTGATTACACCGCCCTATTCCACTTTGTTCTTTTTTCCCTTTCTTTCTTTTTCTTTGTACGATTTCGATTAGTGTTATGGTGGGAGGAAAAGAGTGTAAGTGGCACGGGTGTCATGGTTTTCCTTCTGTTTGCTGAAAGGAGCAACGGGGCAGGTGTATATATAGGCTCGAGTAGTTTGGTATGCACGTTTTCTATTATTTGGCATGCAAGAAATTAAGTAGCTTGGCGATCAAGCTTTTGTACAGGAGCATGTGTTCTTTCACTTTCAAGGCACTGTGTGGTCTCAGTTTGCATGTGTGTTCTATCAATCGTCGATGCATGTTGTACTTGCAAGGGTAGGTTAGTGAACCACAGAAAATAAATGATGGAGACTTAAACATGAAGGTATGGATGATTAAGTTGGGCGATGGTAAGGGTATAGCTGGGTGTTTTTACAGCAATGGAACAAAACGTAGGGTTAGGCAACTCGTATTTGGTTTCGCAGCCAAGAAAACTAAATTTAAATTGTTAAATTTTACTTCGTATGCACAGTTTCCTCTTAGTTGTAACAATAGAGGCAAAAACATGTGCCTAGGCGTTGAATAGAATAGTCTTTTTTATCGTGATAGTAGAGGTTGCTGTACATTTAACATAACATATGCGAAGTATGAATTTGTCCTGGATAGATGAAAACGTTGCTTAGCCCTTAAGAAAATTTAGGGTAGACAGAAAAAATATAGACTATAGGTCTGCGTATATATATATATATATTTAACTGATATACGGAAGGTTCGTTTTTATTTTAATACGGTACCATGATACCTAGAATTTCGTTCACATACAGACAGCCATAGACAGAAATAAAAATACGATCATGTCGAGCGACGTGCCACGATCCCAAAAATATAATAATATCGGTAGGTTAATTTATATTGTGAAACCCCAAAATATTGATATAGGGTGCAAAATACTCCAAGTAATAAGTTGCTTATTTTACGAAATAAAAATTACAGTAAAATTCTAAAAATTAAACTATACTTATGTCCCAAAAGTATCTTGTCTAAATTCGAAACCGGTATTTAATTATATTTACATTGTCGTTATGGCTTATAAACGATTCCACGGCGACTATTATAAATTTTGATTTGGACATAACTTACAATATATAAGTTGAAATCCCGATTCTTCTCTTTTATTAGAAAATTATGATCAGTCTGATTCTAATGTTTCTTGTTTCATAGAAATCCGACTTAGAACGGATTCTGTATATTCATTTGAAGTTCAAAGCTCAATGTTACGAACTACCGCGTCGTTATGAGCTTGTTTTATGTTAAATATAAATGTAAACGTTAAATCGCCGTTTTTATAACGAATTCAATATAAATAATCCATTAATATTTAAATATAATATTTCAAACAAATTTAAATATTCGAACTCAAACAACCGAAAAATCCAAGTCATTACAATTTATCTCAATGGTCAGTTGTGATTTCAAAAAGGCTATTCGATTTCCAATGCATGGCTTCGGTAACATAAAAGAAAAAATGTTTTGGCATAGCGAATTAAATCGCTTCATCCTTTCTTTCTTCCTACCAGCTCCTATTCTTCTTAGCTATTCCTTATTTCTTTTTCTTGCTACTACTCCTATATTCCCACCGAAACCACACCATCATCGATCCCTTTTCATGAGAAACACCTTCACCGAACTCCACTAGTGCCAACGTCGACCATCCCCCCTCGCCCCCTTGCTATTCTCTGTGACTCTTTCCAATCGCTACTCCCTCAAAGTTGTGCTGCTCATGTTAGCCTTCATCCTTGACTCATGCGCCTACCCCTCTCACCGCTCCTCCACCTTACTGACTTGAAGCCGAGACTACCAAACCCCCTTTCAACTGTCGTAACCCCTTGACTGCCGTTGAAGCCTGCAAAAGCAGCACTAATCCGCAATCTCTGATACCCGCTATCCTTCGTGCCAACCCCAATACCCTCCTCCGGCTGAAGGTCTCCATGTCCAGACCTCGCCACGTCAGGCCAGCTCCACTAGCTTCCTTTTTCCCTCAGCCCAAAGACCTGTTCATCTCCTGCTATCCATCACGTTTTCCTCTCCCGACCCTTGCTTGTGTGTGACCTACGTGATTTTTGTGTGCATAGTGTTGGAGTGTATGCTTGGTTATGACGTGAGTTGATGTGTGTGTGAGTTTTGTTGTTGCATGAATTTGTTTTGATGATTATTCATTTATTTTTTGTTTTGAGTGGTGTGCTGTGTGTCTATAGCTGTGTTATATGTGCGAGTTGAGTGTTTGTGGGGTTAGTGGGTGTTTATATATGCTTACATTATTTATAGTGTATATATATAGTTTTAAAGTATTGTGTGGTGTGTGTTTGTAGCGATCCAGACTTCCCGGCCCGCCTAAACCGAACAAGAAGGCGGACTGCTTTGAGAGCACGACGCATCAGAAAACAAACGTGAGAACATTTCATTGCTATTACAACAATTTACATCAGAGTAGAAGAATATCAGAGTATGAATAAATAATACACAGCGGAAAAATATCAGAGATTTAAATTACAAAATAGCGGAAACAAGATTTATAAATATAATGCTAGCGGAAATACATCAACTAACACAACTGAAAGAAATACACGTATACAAAGCTTTCCAAATATATCTCCAGCCGTAATCTAGGATCCTGTGAAAAGAAATATCTGCAAACCAAACTACTAGCTGCTCATGTGGAAAATATGGGCACCCAGAGTTTAGATGGAAACAATAAACTCAGAGTCAGTCATGGGACTGGTGTGAGAACTAAAACAACTATTATACTTTACCTTAAAATAAGGTAAACCATGAGACCACACCGGGTGTCACGGATCGGGTTTACTCCCATAAACACTCTGAAATAAAACAATTTGTAAGCAATGCAATGGCTTTTGAAAAATGAAGCTATTATAAGACTCAGGTCCCATCACACAATGCAACACAAACCAGAGGATAGAGTTTTACCTTATAATAGCCAAACATGCTTGGTAAGATTTAAAACAAATCATTTTTGTTATTACTATAAGTGCATAGTGTCAAAACAACTTCAAATATAAATGTATCAATCATAGACGACATAGGTACCATATATTATGTTTCCATACATAGGTTTACAACTAAAACCGAAAAATGACGTATTGGAAATTGTATTTCCATCATGAGTCAAGGCAAGGGATGGTCTCCTTACCGTTTCAGATCACCTTTAGCAAGATGACCCAGCACTCGGACCTCCAAAATGTTTCCTGGTCCTATCGGACCTATTGAATAATACGTTTCCCGGTCCTATCGGACCTCCAAAATAGTCAGTATGTCGACAAATCATATCTGAGGCGCCTTACATCCATCATCCACATAAGTAAAAATGTCTGGGCTCCATACCATGATGCCACTTCTAGCTAGAAAGAAACATATGCAATCACTGCGCCCCCTTATCCCGTTATTGACTCATACCGCGGTGTAAGGCTTGCAAATAAACGCTATACACAAAGCTATGCTACTTAAAGTTTTTTTTTATCATCATCCATAAGACTCTGCTTTTCAAAAATAAGCCTTAACCATTTGCATCGTAGCATGACACATTGTCAATCCATACCGTACCATTGATTTCCACCAATATATAACCTCCAAGCTCGTACGTCTCAGAGAAGGGTTATAAGCAAGAGAATAAATTCTCCACCACCAAACAAATATATATTTAGCCGAGATCAATGAATACGGTATAAAGGAATACAATGTCAGACATACCATCCATTTGCAAGTCTGTTCTGGGTCTGAACAAAACTGGACGCACCTTATTCCTCGTCCCAGATGTCCAATACAGGAGAGAGGCCCTCGCATATCCGGTCGATCTCCAAGTACGTCTGGAAGATCACCACTTATTACCTTGTCTTGGGTGTACAACCCAACCAAGACATTAGTAATTGTCCAAATGATGTGAAGATCTCTGGTCTTCAATGCCTATCTTCATGTCATCGACTTTTAGTCGTCGTATCAGTTATTCAGAATGGGATAAACCTGGTCTTTCCGAATAACTCGCCTATTTTATAATCAATAATCAAGTGCTATAAAAACACATCATACGTCTCATTCCAATTTAGAATATTCTTTTATTCAAATATTCACATTTTAGGGATTGGTTCCTATTAATTTTACCAAAGATGAGTTCTTTTAAGCTTATTCTTTAATCTTCCTTTGGATATCAATTTCAAAAGATTTTATTTTATCTTTCCATAACTTAAACCAATTAAGGTGTAGGAATTATTCGGAATTATTGAGCCTTACCAAAATAACCATTTATTTTCTTAATCCCAATCCCAACCTATTCATCCCATGGAGCAAAACTGGTAGTACTCCATATCTAACACCTATTGGGTTATCGATAAATTTAATTACCATTTCACGCTCAAATCTAATTAAAGATTTAACTATCGCCTGGAGTAAAACTGGTGATACACCATTCTTAATCATTACATGAATTCGATAAATTTAGTTATTCCATTCTCATTTTAATATACTTTAAGAATCATTAAAACTCTAGTTCAGTTTTAATCTCAAAAATCATTACTTAATGATTATCCAAATTATAGGAAACAAATCTTGTCTCTACTTGGGTTGAAGAACAAATGTCATTTAAAACATTATTTACGGTAAACCCAAAATACTCTTCCATTAAAATGGAACTTTCACGGAACTCATAATTGTATATAGTCGATATAAATTTCTGTGTCGTACTAATACTTTAAATGGAATAACGACAAGGCATTTTAAACTCCATAAATAGTAATGGTCTTCCTTCACAGAATCTCATATTAATCATCACTAAATCGAATTCCTTTTAGTTCCAATTTAATATATTAAATTGAAAAACTTTACTTTATACAATTTCCATTAAATCTTAATTAAAAGATTATAAATTCCAAATCATAACTTCACTGTTAATCGGGTTTAAGAACTAATGTCATTTAAAACATCGTTTACAATGAACCCTTAATCAACTACCATTTAGTTCCAACTATATTAATTAATTGGAAAACTTCATTATATCTTGGTTAAAAGATTTATCCTTCATCAACTGGGTTTAAGAACAGTGTTAATAAGGGCATCATTCACGACAAACCCAAAACCCCATTTAATATTAAATACTAGGCTTTAAATAGAAATCATATCAACTTCTATTTAACATCAAGTTCTGACACTAACGGATATTGTATTGGGAATAATGATATCTGTATCTTCCAAATTCCTCAACGATACCCATATAATCACGGACTCCAATATCATATAATTCCGATGATTATTTTCATTTAAATCCTTTCCAATTCATACGTTGGAAAATTTTGGTTTTATTAAAACCATTTCAATTCCTCTCAGTTCTTATCTCATGTTGCAAAATAACTTATTCTGATGAAAATATCTATTATTTTTACAAACATGGAATATTTCATTCAAATTTATTTCAAATCATTTATTATGATTTTACATAATTTGTTCATATTTTTAATAATTTTATTAAGGCCTTTATAGTCGGTTTCCAATATCAGCCACCGAACTGCATCCATAGCGACCTTTTCCAAAACTGATTTAGACATATCTTAAAATATAACCATTAGATTTCAAATCTCTTATTATCATTCGAAATCTCTTTTCGATACGAACCCAGCGGTTCTGGTCTTAGGAGAATCCGACGGTCGGATCTTCCGTTACATCAATTTGAAGTCAATGGTCGAAATTCATGAACGGTCGCTGTGTGATACGTTCTATTCAGGCCATTTAAATATATAAAATATATATCGTCGATTTCCTTTTTAAAACGTATTTTATAAATCGTTTATACATTCATTTTAAAATGATTTTCAGTTTCATATCAAAATTGAATATTCCATATCATTATAATTTGAAAATGATAATATTTTCAAAATATCAGATTTTCAAATTAATTCTTTTCGATATTCATTATAAAATAAATAAATCGATAGAAAATTCCATTCGAGTTAAAATAGCGTATATCTACTTAACTCGACTTCACATTTATTTCAATTATGAATATTTCAACATTTTCGTGTCTATCCAAAATCGGACATCTAAATCATATTTTGATTCTTCCACTGTAGAGTATTTTAAAATATTCGTTACTTCTGAACTAGAATCAGACTCAATCAGTTATCATGTAATTTTATTTTTATTGATTCCATACATCACCTGACACGACCCGAACTTCCCCGTAAACGAAAGCCCGGATTGAGTTGAGAAAAGACAAATCAGAAGAAAAATAGAAGAACATTTCATTGCTTATTACAACAATATACATCAGAGTACAAGAATATACAAAATATAAACAAATAATATACATTTGATAAATATTAGAGATTTACAAATTACACTGCAGCGGAAAATAATACAAAAACACAACTGAAAGAGATAAACGGATACAAAGCTTTCCGAATATTGTTCCAACTGTAAATCAGGATCCTGTGAATATAAATCTGCAAAACCAAAACTATTAGCTACCCATGTGGAAAATAGGGGCAACCAGAGTTTAGGTTAAAACAATAAACTCCTGGTCAGTCATGTGACTGATGTGAGAATTAAAACAGTTATTTAAAATTTTACTTTAAAATGGAGTAAATCAAGGGACCACACCGTATAACACAGAAAGGGTTTCCTCCCACTAATACAAGTGCATAAAATAAACAGCGCAATGCTTTTTGGAAATATAAAGCTATTGTAAGACTCAGGTCCCATCACACAATGCAACGCAAGCCGGAGGATAGAGTTTTACCTTATAATATCCAAACATGTTTGGTACGTTTAAAACAAATCATTTGATACTATTATAAGTAAAGTGTATGTAAACAACTTCAAATATAAATTATCAATCATAGACGACATTAACTTCCCATGCCACTATGTCGCAAATAGCATACAATTAAAACCGTAAAATGTCGTACTGGAATTTGGATTTCCATCTATGAACCAAGGCAAGGGATCGTCCTTCCCGCTTCGAGACTCTCTAGCCCGAGCCTCAGGAACAGCCGCAACTGCACCTTGGATCGTCAGGGCCGGTCCACAAGGAGTGGATTAAAATGCCGGAACAATGCATTTTCCCGCGATGTTGGGCATAAAACTGGTCAGTATATCGACCAAACCATCCATCGGCCCGTTGTGACCGATATAACAGAGGTGCCTCACTATCCATCATCCACATAAGTCAAACGTCTAGGCTTGCAAAACCCTGACACCACTCCTAGCTGGAAAGAAACCATGTTCTCCCTGATGTCCTCATCCCGTTTGTCCAATACAGGAGAGAGGTTCTCGCATATCCAGTCGATCTCAAGTACGTCTGGACGATCACCACTTATTACCTTGTCTTGGGTGTACAACCCAATCAAGACAACAATAATCACCCAAACGATGTGAAGACCCCTGGTCTTCAACCACCATCTTCATCGTCGACTTATTGTCGAATCAGTAATTCAGAATGGGTATAAACCCGGGCTTTCTGAATAATTCGCGTATATATTAAACAAGTGCTATAAAAGCACAACATACGCCTCATTCCAATTCAGAATATTCTTTTATTCAAATATTCATATCATTTGGGAATGGTTCCAATAATTTTATCAAAGATAAATTCTTTAAATTTATTCATTAATCTTCCTTTGGATATCAATTCAGACCATATCAAGGTTTTCCAAACTAGTCGGGATTAGCGCACCTTACCGAAGTAATCATTTTTTTTAATTTCCCAATCCCAACCTATTCATCCCATGGAGAAAAACTGATCATGCTCCATATCTAACACCACGGTGTTATCAGTAAATTTAATTACCATTTCCCGTTCAAATCTATTTAAAGATTTAACTATCTCTTAGAGCAAAATTGTTGATGCTCCACTCTCGATCATTTCCCAAATTTGATAATTTAAATTATCAATTCACTTTTCAATCTAATTAAAGATTCATTAAAACTCCACTTAGTTTTAATCTTCCCAAAAATCAATATTAATGATTATTTAACTTTGGATACACAAACATGTTGCATCGACAATCAACACCATACTATTGATTTCTACCGATATATAACCTCTAAGCTCGTACGTCTTAGAGAAAGGTGTTAAGCAAGAGAATAAATTCTCCACCACCCAACAGACGTATATTTAGTAGAGATCAACCATACAGTTCGAAATACAATGTTGATATGTAATCCTGTCTTTAACCGGGTTAAAGAACTAATGTCATTTAAAACACCATTAACAATAAACACAAATCACATTCCATTAATTATGTAATCTTCATGGAAAACAGATCAGTATATATAGTCGATATCCATTTCCTTATCTGACAAATAATATAAATGGAATACCGACAAAGCCATTTAAATTCCATATATATTATCAGTCTTCCTCCACAGAAGCTCATTTCGATTATTATCAAATCGAATTCCATTCCATTCCAATTAAATATTAACTAATTGGAAACTTTACTTTGGAAAAATTCCATTAAATCTTAATAAAAGATTTATATATTCCAAATCTCATTTCATTGTAAATCGGGTTAAAGAACGAATGTCATTAAAAACACAGTTCACAATAAACCCAATTCACATCCCATTTTATTCCAATTAAATGTTAACTAACCGGAAACTCTAATAATCTTAATTAAAAGATATATTCTTTTCACATGGGGTTTAAGAACAGTGTTAATGACGACACCATTCATGACAAACCCAAAATCCAATTCTTTCATTCAATTCCGATTAAATATTAATTAATTGAAATTTTTCATAAATCTTACTGAAAAGATTTATTCTTTTCTCAACTGGGTTTAAGAACAGTGTTAATGAAGAAACCATTCACGACAAACCCGAAATAACATTTGATATTAAATACAATGCTCCGAATTGAAATTATATCGGCTTATATTCAATATCAAATTCTGAAATCAATAAATATCGTATTGGAAATAACGATATAAGATATATATCATCCAAATTTCCATAACAATATCCGTATAATCACGGAATCCAATATCGAAATATTCCGAAGATGATTTCGATTCAGATCTATACCAATTTATATATTGGAAATTCTATCTATATTAAAACCGTTCACAAATCAAATTTATTTTATTAAAAATTATTGGATTTCAAATATAGTTAATAGTTCATTTTAATAAAAATATATATTTTTCTTTATAAACATGGAATTTATCAACCAAATTCTTTCCAAATCATTTTTTATGATTTTGCACAAATTATTGACATTTTTAATAATTTCATCAAGCCTCGTACAGTCAAGTTCCATAAACGGTCATCGAAGTGCACTAACAGCGACCGTTTCTAATTTTGATTTAGACATAATCCAAATTCAACCGTTAGATTCCAAATCCCGTATATTCATTGGAAAGCACTTTTCGATACGAACCCAATGGTTTCAGTTTTAGGAGAATCCGACGGTTGAACCTCCCGTAATGTTAATTCGAAGTCAATGGTCGAAATTTGCGAACTGCCGCGGCGCGGCATGTTCTATTCAGTCCATTAAATATATAATATATATATATATATATATATGTATATATTATATATTTCATCAATTTCCATTTGAAACATATTTTATAAATCGTTTTAAATTCATTTTCAAAACGATTTCAACTTCATATTAAATTTTAAATCAAAATTGAATATTCCATATCATTAATATATAAATGATACTATTTCCAAAACATTAGATTTTGAAATCACTTCCTTTTCTATATTCATTATAAAAATGAATAAAATCGATATAAATATCCTTCACGTCAAAACGACGTTAATTTAATCAACACGGCTTTATATATTTAAATATTTTCGTGTCCATCCTAAATCGGAAATCAAAATCACATTTTGATCCATTACTGAATATTATTTTAAAATATTATTTATTTTAAAATATTCATTACTCGCCATTTTAAAATATTCTTTAGTTTAAAATATTCACTCTTTCCGAATTGGAATCAGACATAGTCAATTACCATATAATCTTATTTATATGGATTTCATACACACATGTACACAACAATAATCAAACACAGTCAACCATCATCCAGATGTGTTACACAACTGCATAAGAGTTAAATATGAATAATTAATGCTTACAACAGTCTGTCGACCCATCGATTGACATACAACTAAATATTGGAATTATTGTATGCCCAATATCATCCCAATACCCGTGTGGGGTTTTCAAACAACAAACACTGATTATTATTTGTGCAGTGGGGCAATGTGTAAAATATATCGACCCAATCAATATCAGTTAAATGTGTGTACATAAACAAATCGTCCGATTTGTCAATGAATATTTATTTTATTCATATACACGTTAAAAATTATATTTTTAACTATAAAATATTTATTTCAACATATGAATATTTTATACAGTTCATTTATTGTTCTAATATTTTTAGAAAATTTCGGCAGCACAACGGCGCGATACTAGAACTGGAATAAGGTCTAGCCTTACCCCTCGCTTAATAATGGCTCGCGCCATGTACAAACCAAATTCTAATCATTTCTTTTCACCCAAACAACCGAATCCAAACAAATAATCAAAACAACCAAACAAACATGGTTTCAAACAAAGGTGTCGAGTGCTCCTAAGCACCGTCTGCATCTTATATATATTTTTAACTATAAAATATTAAAGTGAGAAGTTCTCAACTTTGGGATCCACTCCTCCTGTTTTATTTCTGAATTTCTGTACCGTCTGGATTTTCACGTAATGTCAATTCAATCCTTTTTTCACGCTATTCAAAGTAACAATCACATTTTTAATATGATGTTTATACATTAAAAATCAAATTTTTAATCAACGATATTTATATTTAAAAAATCACATTTTTATCTCGCTACAATATGTATAAAAATCACATTTTTATATCGCTATATATATAATAAATATCAGATTTTTATTTCGCTACATAAATAAAAATTCTATTTTTATAACGATGTTAATAGTATAAAAATCATATTTTTATATCGCTATACATATAAAAAATATATTTTTATCTTGCCATTTATATGATAAAAATTATATTTTTATCACAACGCTTCATGTATAAAATCACATTTTTATTTCAAAGTTATATAGATAATAATCATATTTTTACTTCGTTTTCATATGTATAAAAATCAAGTTTTTCCATCGCTTTCATATGATAAAAATCAAGTTTTTTTATATGTTAGTCATATAAATAAAAAAAATCACACCTTTATATGTTGTTCATATAAATAAAAATCACATCCTTTTATAACTAATAATCTAACCTTTAGATAATTGAAAATCTAATCTTTTCGCTTCTAAAAATATAATCTTTTCTTTTATTAAAAATATAATCTTTTCATATAGAAAAATATACTCTTTTCATTATTAGAAATATAATCTTTATCACTTTAAAAATCGAATCTTTATGTAATAAAAATCAAACTTTTATATTTATAAAAATCCAACTTTTATATTTATAAAAATTCAAACTCTTATATAACTAAAAATCAAACTTTGTATATTTATAATAATTATAACTGAAAATAAACAATATTTAAAGTAAAAAATAATAAAAATAAAAATACAAAAACTCACGGTTTTTGTTGGAGGAGTCTACGGTGGTTGTGGATGGCGGTCAGAGGGGCGCCGGAGTTGCTGGTGGTTGTGAGAGGCGGCGCCGACCTGCAGCGGTCGTGGATGGTCGGAGTGGGCCCTAACATGGCGGTTTAGGGTTTGTGGGGATGGTTGGCATTTTGTGGTTGTAGAGGTGTAATGTCCTGGGTTTCGGCTAGTTTTATTAAACAATAATTTATTGATTTTATTAAGGAATCAATATAATTGAATAAATTTGATTTAATTATTAGAGAATATTAAATGACCTTTTTAATAAGGTCCTATATGTATATATATGTTATATTATATAATTACTTAGAAGTGTGAATATATGTGTGTATATTTACGCATGTGCAATGTTTATATGTTTTCATATTTTTAGAATGGCTTTTAAAAACATGTGAACTAAAAATAAGGCAAACTTAAGTAAAGTTTAAATGAAAATAACTTAGGGAAAAATGTAAATTTACTTCATAAGAAACCAAGATTACAATAAAATAAGAGGTGTAAAATCTTTTGTACATGTGATTGAAAGATTTATATAGGCTGTGTACTAAGGATTTTTGCAACCTAATCTAAGAAGTACACAACAAGTTAGGAGCTTGGGTTACATTGCAACCAAGCTTGTTTTTATAATACTTACTATAAACCTGCACACATATTTTGTACCTATCTTTTTCTTTGCACATGGCTGTGCACAAGAAAGACTTAGGTGTGAAAACCCATGACATCCCATTTCAATCACAAGCAACACCTACCTTATACCTTCCATCCATTCCTGTAACCTGCCTATACACATTTACGTACTAGACTAGTGACATCTTTACTAGCCACAACTAATCTACACATGGTGGTACACATCCATTGAATGCCATTTCAAGGCACAAGTTCACGGCTATGAATATATCCCTTTCAATCACTACATGATGTATCCATTTCAATCAAATAACTTGTGCAACAGCAGTAACATCCTACTACACATGGATACATACACAGGTATATACACAGCTACTCACTTTTCAATCAAAACTAGCACATCACTTTGTTCAATCACTAGGCACCCAGTTAAAGAAGGACACAGCTTTCTTCATTCCATCAACCTAGTAACATAGTTGTAACATGCCATCTGCAGTGTGCTTTCCTTCCCCATAACCATCAATTGATACCCCTTATTTTATCAGTTTCTTACATCTATAAATGCACATACATGCCATCCCATTTTCACATACCAAAAAGAAACCATTAATCTAAAATATAAATAGCAACAAAACTAGAAGGGAGATCTATGACAAACCTGGAAACAGAGAGCTAAGAAATCAGAAGAGCAGGGAATGAAAGAAACATGAACAGGAAGTATGGTTAACTGGAATGAAACCCAAAGCAATTAGAGAACTAGAAACTGGAACTAAAGCAAAGCAAAAATGAACCTGAACAGAGAGAAAACCTGTAGATGGAAACAAATATGGTGAGTAAACACCACTATTTTCACATTCCAGGATGATTATATTGCATGATAGTGTAAAACAGTAGATAAGTATGTGAGTAAGCACAACTTTCTGTTGTTATATATATAATTTGGACGACTGTTTATTCAAACTATATACTTGCCTACATGTCATTATGTTTGAACCAAAATACTAATGTTGTTAAGGGAAAAATCACTGTAAAAGGTTCATAAAACTTTGAAAGTTGATATGCCTAGAAAATCAAAATAGCAAACTACGAACAAGCAAGTGAACTCTAGCTCCTTTGTGATATTGCCATTCAAGTATTTGTATATAGGGTAGTGGGACTTGCATACAAATTCAACTTCTCCTGAATGAATAATATTGAACAAATCGATGATTAAAACTGGAATAGATGTAACAGAATTGATTAAATCAAAAGCCTGGAAACAAACATGCATATGCTCTGTTTATTTTCTCAAAAACCACCACTTAGTTTGAAGATCCATAAACAAGATTCTAAGGGAGTTTAGGAATAATGATTTGCATCAAATAGTTTAAATATATTCAAACTCAACTGTAAAAATAATTTAACTACAAAAATGTATATACATATAAATATAGTAGGGTAACTTTGCAAATCAAAAATTCGATCATCACGGAATCAAAAACCAGCCGCCTGAAAATGATGGCCTATGCGAATGATGATTTTTAAAACAATTGTATAGATTTTTAATAATGTACATCATGAGCAATGTTTTTTTATGGTTTCGGGTAAAACAATTGAAATTTTGGGATGTGGTCGATGTTTTCGAAAATTGCTTTTGGCTGAGCTTCTTCGGGTAAAGAAGAGGGTACGAACAGATTTCGATGACTGCTGGTGTAACAACGCGGAAATGCGAGCCAGTTTAAAAATTTTATTTTGCCAATTTTAGCGAATTTTGATTATTTAAAATGAATTAGTTTAAATAATATCGACGAGAAATTTATTTTTAATAGAATTCGAACGTATATATTTATATACGTCGTCGTTAGAATATAAATATTTTATTTTAATTATAAAAGGAATTGATATGGCGGGGTAGTTCGATAATTCGATTTCAAACTTCAATTGAATGTACCGGGGGCAAAACAATCCGGATTTTAGTGAAACCAAAAATATTAGGATCTCTTTGAGAATATCTTTCCAACAAATCCGAAAAATTGAGATTTCATAGCGGGAATCAAAAGACATGTCCAGTTGAAAATTCTGAATAGTCGCTATGGAATTCAGGCCCTTAAAAATGGAAATTTTGCAAATGACCTCGAATTTCGACGAAACCACTTTTGTTGGAACCGTAATGTCAAATTATTGCTAGGTTTCAAATTTCATAATTTTTCGAATCAATATGTGAGTGTGGCAAAGGAAAACGCGTTTGACCAGTTTTAGTTGATTTTAATCGACTGGAAAATGGCCATTTTTCAAACGGTCTCAGAATTCGACGAAACAAGTTTCTTTAGGACCGTATCGTCAATACAAAGCTAGAAAATATTTTTCTGGAATTTTTAGAGCTCGTATGTGACCCCGGTAAATTGAAATGCGCGTTCAAATTCAATATATAGAGTTATATGTTGATTTTAATGGAAACTGATCAAAACGGTCGAATCAGCCTGTGATACATATCCCATTGTGTTCAGAATGGGGGTAAAACGCTACAAGCGACAGGCGGTGGGTCCCGTTTCGAGGTCGAAATAAAAAGTACCTTTTAGAAGTTAAATTAATTAAAATAAAATAATATATAAAAATCCCTCTTTCTCCCCTATCTCTTCTCAGACCCCCCCCCCCCCCCGTTCATTTTAGAAATTAAAATAAATAAATAAAAGAGAGAGAGAAGGAGGAGGAGCCGTTGCTTCTCCGTTCAGCGCGCCATCGCGCTGATAAACGCGCCGGCCTCCCCTCCATCTTCTACCTGAATCCGCCCTAAGCCCTAGGAGTCCCGCCGCCACAAACCCAAGACGCCACCGCCTTCCTTCCCGACCGCCGACGACCCCTGGTGATCCCCCGACCACACTCCGACCCCCTCTTCCCCCTTCGCACCTCTCACTTCCTCCTACATCGATTTAAACCCATCCAATCCCCAAAACAGCAGTGCCTACCACGAAATCAACTTCCTGAGTCGCCGCGCATTCTCTCACCTCCGACGAACTCGATGCCGAACACACCCTTCCTTCTCCTGGATCGCAGCGAAGCCCCCCTTCGTTGGAAATGTGGAAAGGTAATTTAAATTACTTAGTTTTTATTTATTTATTAAGTTTAGTTAATAATGTGTGTATATATATATATATGGTTTTCATGTAAATAGCTATAGAAATAATAAAGAGGTGATTTTTATATAATAGAACTAATAAAGATGTTATTTTTATATAGTAGGAATATTAAAGATGAAATTTTTATATTAGTAGTAGATTAAAAATATGATATAGATATTAAAAATACGATTTTATATTATATCGTTAGTAAAAATTTGATCTTTATTGATGTAGCAAAATAAAAATATAATTTTTATCATATGTGGAATATAGAAATATAAGTTTTATATAGGTAAGATAGTAAAAATATCATCTTTATATATGTAACGAAATAAAAATCCGATTTTTATTATATATATATATAATGAAGTAAAAATGTGATTTTTATAGTGATGAAATAAGATAAATTAAATCTTTATATTTGAAAAGGCGAAATCTTTATATAGAGAATAACGATATAAAAATAGAATCTTTATATAGAGAATAGCGATATAAAAATAGAATCTTTATATAGAGAATAGCGATATAAAAATAGAATTTTTATCTATATAGTAGCGATGTAAAAATAGAATTTTTATCTATATAGTAGCGATGTAAAAATAGAATTTTTATCTATATAGTAGCGATGCAAAAATAGAATTTTTATCTATATATTAGCAATATAAAAATAGAATTTTTATATACATAGCAACAATATAAAAATGTGATTTTTATATATGTAGTGGCTACGGGCAACGAAAGTGATAAAAGGCGAGAACGGCGATGATTCCCTACATAAGAAGAGTCAAGATGATTGGATTAGCTAGTCGGTGAGAATTTCTCACCCTTTAATTTCTTTTTCTAGTTATAGATATATATACTAGGATGCAGACGGTGCTTAGCAGCACCCGACACCCGTCATCCACAAACCATGGATGGCTTGTTTGTTTGATTGATGTGTAGTGAAATTTGTTTGTGTTGTTGACGTGAAGTCGATAAAAAAATGTAGATGGTTGAAATAAATTAATTATCATTGAAAATATAATTTTTAACGTGAAAGTGAAAAAATAAATATTTATAAACAAATCGGCCGATTTGTTTATATACACTGATTTGACTAATATTGATTGGGTCGATAAATTTTACACATCGCCCAACTGCACAAATAAAAATCTGTGTTTGTTGATTTGAAACCCCACACGGGTGTTGGGATGATATTTGAGTACACTAATCCCAATTATTTAATTGTATGTCGAGGTCGACAGGCTGTGTAAGCATCAATTATCTATATTTGATGCTTATGTAGTTGTGTGGTGCACTTTGGATGATGGTTGATTGGTTATCGTTGCTATTATATACATGTGTTGTATGGAATCCATATAATTAACGTTATATGGTAATTGATTGGGCCTCATTCCAATCGGGAAAATAATGAATATTATAAAAGAAAATTCATGTGTTGAATATATAAATAGTCATGTGTTGATGATATTTATGTGTTGAAACTATTCATGTGTTGAGTAAAATATTTTAAATAATAAAATTTACATCTTTAAAAATCAAACGATAGATACCAAAATTTTATAAAATATTTTACATAACAAAAATAGTCGTGTGTTGACAGTACTCAGGTGTTGAGATTAGTCGTGTGTTGAATGAAATATAGATTCATGTGTTGAATAAAATATATATTCATTTGTTGAATAGAATAACGAATTTATTGAAATATATAAAGCCGTGTTGATTAGAGTTGCGCTATTTCGACGTGAACGTTATTTATATCGATTATATTCATTTTTATAATGAATATTGAAAAGGAAGTGATTTCAAAATATAACATTTTGAATATATTATCATTTATATAGGAATGATATGAAATATTCAATTTTGATTAGAAATTGAATATAGAGTTGAAATGGTTTTGAAAACGAATTTAAAACGATTTACAAAATACGTTTTAAAAGGAAATCGACGAAATATATAATATATATATATATATATTATATATATATATAATGGCCTGAATAGAACGCCCCGTGCCGCGGTAGTTCGTGAATTTCGACCATTGACTTCGAATGGACATTACGGGAAATCCGACAGTCAGATTCTTCTAAAACCAGAACCGTTGGTTTCGTATCGAAAAGAGCTTTCTAACGGATATTAGAAATTAGAAATCAAACGGTTGGATTTGGAATTATGTCCAAATAAAATTTCAAAAAGGTCGCTGTAAGTGCAGTTCGATGGCCGTTGATGGAAATCGACTGTACGGGCCTTGATAAAATTATTAAAAATATCTATAATTTGTGTAAAATCATAATCTGTGAATTGGAAAGAACTGGGATGTAAAATTCCACATTTGAAAAGATAAAAATAGATTTTTATCGAAATGAACTAGTTTTGAACTAGAATTAAAATCAATTTATTTTTGAAATAAATAAATTGAATTTGAAAGTGATTTTAAATATAATCAATATTCCCAATTTGTGAATTGGACTGGAGTTGAATCGAAATTATCTTCGGAATATTTCGATGTTGGATTTCGTGACTATACAGGTATTGTTATGGGAATTTGAAAGATATATTTTATATCGTTATTTCCAATACGATATTTGTTGGTTTCAGGATTTGATATTGAATATAAGCCGGTATATTTTCTATTCAAAGCCTTGTATTTAATATCAAATGTGATTTGGGTTTATCGTGAATCGTGTTTTAGATGACATTGGTTCTTTAACCCAGTTAAAGACAGGTTATTGATTTTAGAAAAGATTAAAACTAAGGGGAGTTTTAATGAATCTCTAATTTGATTGAAATGTGAATTGATAATTTAAATTATCAAATCTGAAAGGTGATTGAGAATGGAGTACCATCAGTTTTCCTCCAAAGCGATAGTTAAATCTTTAATTAGATTTGAACGCGAAATGGTAATTAACTTTACCGATAACACCGTGGTGTTAGGTATGGAGTATTTCCAGTTTTTCTCCATGGGATGAATAGGTTGGGATTGGGAAATAAAATAAATAATTACTTCGGTGTGGTTCGCTAATCCCAACAAGTTTGGCAAACCATAATATGGTTTGAAATGATATCCAAAGGAAGAATAAATTTAGAAGAATTTATCTTGGATAAAATTAATGGGAACCTTTCCCTAAAAAAGTGATTTTGTGAATAAAAGAATATTCTGAATTAGAATGAGGCGTTTGTTGTGTTTGTGTAACATTTGTTTATCATATACGTAGGTTATTCAGAAAGGCCGGGTTTATACCCATTCTGAATAACCGATTCGACGATAAGTCGAAGATGAAGACGGTAGTCGAAGACCGGAAGTCTTCACCTCATTTGGGTGATTACTGATGATCTTGATTGGGCTGTACACCCAAGATGAGGGAATCAGTTGGTGATCATCCAGACATACTTGGAGATGGATGGATATGCGAGGAAAGTGCCTCCGGTTTCGTTCAGACCCAGAACGAACTTGTAAATGGATTGTGTGTCTGACATTGGATTTTATTCTGTGTTGATTGATCTCTATTAAATATACATCTGTTTGGCGGCGGAGAATTTATTCTCTTGCTTAACGCCCTTCTCTGAGACGTACGAGCTCAGAGGTTGTATATCGATGGACATCAGTCGCATGGAGTGAATTGCCAGTGTGGCACGCGTAAGTGGCAATTGATCAAGGCTTCTGTTGAAAAGCAAAGTCTTGTGGTTGATGATCAAAGCACGGCATGTGTGGCGTAGCTTTGTGTATAACATGATTTCGCGAGCCTCACACCTCGGTATGAGTCAAAAACGGGATAGTGACTATAGGGAGAGCACGACGTTTCTTTCAAGCTAGGGTGGTGTCAGTGACCTACCAGCCCTAACATTTATATACTTTTCACCTGTGTGGTTGTTGGATACGAGGCGCCTCGGATATAGGTCTGTAAGGACCGGGAAACATGTGTTCAGGAATAACTAATCCTCAAAAGTAAGAGAGGACCGGCCCTGAAGATCCAAGGATCATAGTGGGGTCCTGGGACATTTGCTAGAGTGTCTCGAACGGAGAGGAGCTTGCCCCTTGCCTCGACTCATGACGGAAATCCAATTTCCAATACGTGATATTACGGTTTTAATTGTAGAACTAGTATGGCGACATGATAGATGGTACCCATGCCGCCTATGATTGATATTTATGATTGAATTGTTTTGACACTATACACTTATTATAGTATCAAGTGATATGTTTTAAACGTGCCAAGCATGTTTGGCTATTATAAGGGAAACCCCTATCCTCCGGCTTGCGTTGCATTGTGTGATGGGACCTGGGTCTTATAATAGCTTCGTTTTTCCAAAGAGCATTGCGCTGTTTTGTTATATGCACTAGTATTCTTGGGAGGAAACCCGTTCCATGTTATACGGCGTGGTCCCTGGAATTACTCTCTTTTAAAGTAAAGTTTTAAATAACTATTTTAGTTCTCACACCAGTCCCATGACTGACCTGGAGTTTATTGTTTTAACCTAAACTCTGGGTGCCCTTATTTTCGACACGTGTGACAAAAAGGAATTTCGCTCAGTCCGAATCAATCGCTAAACCGATCTAAACCGTTTGAAACGCCTGATTGTTTTGAGAACACGACAAAATAGAACGCAGACGGAAGAACATTTCATTGTATATTACAACAATGCATCAAAACACAAGAATATACAGAGTATAAACAAATAATATACAACACAAATTATCAGAGATTACAATAAATTACATAGCAGCGGAAAATAATACAATACACAACTAGAAGAGAGATACGGATACAAAGCTTTCCGGATATCGTTCCAGCTGTAAACCAGGATCCTATGAATATAAATCTGCAAAACCAAAACTACTAGCTGCCCGTGTCGAAAATAAGGGCACCCAGAGTTTAGGTTAAAACAATAAACTCCAGGTCAGTCATGGGACTGGTGTGAGAACTAAAACAATTATTTCTTTATTTTAAAGTTCGGTAAATTAAGGGACCACGCCGTATAACACGGAACGGGTTTCCTCCCAAGAATACCAGTGCATAAAACAACAGCGCAATGCTAAATAAAGAAAAATGAAGCTATTATAAGACCCAGGTCCTATCACACAATGCAACACAAGCCGGGGGATAGAGTTTTTACCTTATAATAGCCAAGAATGCTTGATACGTTTAAAACAAATCATTTGATACTATTATAAGTGTATAGTGTATAAAACAATTTCAAATCATAAGTATCAATCATAGGCGGCATGAATGCCCCATACCACTATGTCGCCATATATAGGTTTACAAATAAAACCGCAAATGTCACGTATTGGAAATTGGATTTCCATCTATGAACCGAGAACAGGGATCGTCCTCTACCGATTCGAGACAATCTAGCCTACCATGTCTCAGGAACAGCCGCAACTGCCCCCTGGATCGTCAGGGCCGGTCCACCGATGTGGATTATTATGCCTGAACAATACGTCTCCCCGCCCTTTGGGGCGTAAATGAGCCAACGAATGACTCCATCGGACCCGGATCGTCCGATCAAACTGAGGCGCCTCGCAACAGCAACAACCACACAGGTGAAAAGCATATAAATGTCAGGGCTGGTAGGTCACTGACACCACCCTAGCTAGAAAGAAACGCATGCCCTCCCTGAGGTCCTCTACCGTTTTTTGGTTCACAACCGGGGAGCGAGGCTCGCGAATTCACGTTACACAAAGCTGTGCCACACAGGCTGTGCTTTGATCATCACCACAAGACTTTGCTTTTCAACAGAAGCCTCGATCAATTGCCACTTAGGCATGCCACACAGGCAATTCACTCCATGCGTTTGATATCCATCAATATATAACCCCTGAGCTCGTACGTCTCAGAGAAGGGAGTTAAGCAAGAGAATAAATTCTCCGCCGCCAAACAGATATATATTTAATAGAGACCAATCACACAGACTAAAATCCAATGTCAGACACACAGTCCATTTACAAGTTTGCTCTGGGTCTGAACGAAACCGGAAGCACCTAGAACCCCGCATATCCATCGATCTCCAAGTACGTCTGGACGATCACCAACTGTTTCCATCTTCTTGGGTGTACAGCCTAATCAAGATCATCAGTATTCACCCAAACGACGTGAAGACCTCCGGTCTTCGACCACCGTCTTCATCTTCGACTTATCGTCGTATCAGTTATTCAGAATGGGATAAACCCGGTCTTTCCGAATAACTCGCGTATATTTTAAATAAGTGTTACACAAACACAACATACGCCTCATTCCAATTCATCAGTCACTAACCGTAAATTAACAAGAGAATAATTCCCCAAATATTAACCCCGAAGGCCGAAACCAACATCAGATCAATATCCAGAAAACCATTCTGCTTAGCTAACCGATAGTTAGTTTCTAAATTTCACATTCATAGGGAAAGGTTCCCATTAATTTTATCAAAGATAAATCCTTTAAATTTATTCTTTGATCTATTTTTGAATATCAATTCAAACTAGTCGGGATTAGCGAACCTTACCGAAGTAATCATTAGTTTTAATTTCCAAGTCCCAACCTATACATCCCATGAAGTAAAACTGGTTGTACTTCATATCTAACACCACGGTGTTATCGGTATATTCAATTACCATTTCACGTTAAAATCTAATTAAAGATTTAACTAATGCCTAGAGCAAAACTGGTGATACTCCATTCTCGATCATTTCAATCTAATTAAAGATTCATTAAAACTCCACTTAGTTTTAATCTTTAACGGGGTTAAAGAATCAGTGTCATTTAAAAACACTGTTCACGATAAACCCCAAGATCACATTCCTTTAATTATTGGGTTAAAGAACAAGTGTTATTTAAAACACTGCTCACGATAAACCCAAAAATCAATATCAATTAAATTCCAATTAAATATTATTTAATTGGTACACTTCATTAAATCTAAATAAAAAGATTTAATCTTTTCTCAACTGGGTTCAAGAACAGTGTTAATGAAGACACCATTCACGACAAACCCAAATCACATTTAATATTAAATGCAAGGCTCTGAATAGAAAATATACCGGCTTATATTCAATATCAAATTCCACGACAAACAAATATCGTATTGGAAATAACGATATAAATATATCTTTCAAATTCCCATCATAATACCCGTATCATCACGAAATCCAACATTGAAATATTCCAAGGATAATTTCGATTCAAATCCATTCCAATATAATTATTGGAAATTCTGGTTATTTTCAAAACCATTTCAAATCCAATTTATTTATTTTAAAAATAAATAGAATTATAATTCTAGTTCAAAACTAGTTCAATTCGATAAAAATCTATCTTTATCTTTTCAAATATGGAGTTTTCATCCCAAATCTTCACAAATCATTTCTTATGATTTTACACAAATTATTATTATTTTTAATAATTTTATCAAGGCCTGTACAGTCGATTTCCATTAATGGCCATCGAACTGCACTTACAGCGACCTTTTTCAAATTTGATTTGGACATAATTCCAAATCCAACCATTAGATTTCTAATTTCTAATATTCGTTAGAAAGCTCTTTTCGATACGAACCCAACGGTTCCTGTTTCAGGAGAATCCGACGGTCGGATCTCCCGCAATATCCGTTCGAAGTCAATGGTCGAAATTCGCGAACTGCCGTGGCGCGTTCTATTCAGGCCATTATATTATATATATAATATATATAATATATACTTCATAGATTTCCTTTTAAAATGTATTATATAAATCGTTTTAAATTCGTTTTCAAAACGATTTCAACTTCATTTCAAATTCAAATCAAAATTGAAATTTTCATTATAAAATCGTTTTAAATTCATTTCAAATTGATTTCAATTCAAATTGATTTCTAATTCAATTTCAGTTCATTTTCATTTCAATTCAATTTCAATTCGAATTTATTTATATTCAATTTCAATTCGAATTCACTTCTATTCAATTTCAATTTGAATTCATTTCTATTCAATTTCAATTTGAATTCATTTCTATTCAATTTCAATTCGAATTTACTTCTTTTCAATTTCAATTCGAATTTACTTCTATTCAATTTCAATTTGAATTTACTTCTATTCAATTTCAATTCGAATTCATTTCTTTTCAATTTCAATTCGAATTTACTTCTATTCAATTTCAATTCGAATTTACTTCTATTCAATTTCAATTCGAATTCATTTCTATTCAATTTCAATTCGAATTTACTTCTATTCAATTTCAATTTGAATTTACTTCTATTCAATTTCAATTTGAATTTACTTCTATTCAATTTTAATTTGAATTCATTTCTTTTCAAAATTTCAGATTTTGAAATCACTTTCGATATTCGTTATAAAATGAATAAAATCGATATAAATATCGTTCGCATCAAAATGGCGTAAATCTAATCAACACGGCTTCATATATTGATATTTTCAAATATTCCATTTCGAATATTTCTATTTCAAATATTCTATTTCAAATATTTCTACTTCAAATATTTCTACTTCTAAACTGGAATGAGGCCCAATCAATTACCATATAATGTTAATTATATGGATTTTCTACAACACAGGTATATATCAACAACGATGAATAATCAACCATCATCCAAAGTGCATTCCACAATGTATAAGCATCAAATATAAATATTCATCGCTTATAACAGTCTGTCAATCAATCGATCGACATACAACTAAACAATCGGGATTAGTGTACGTCAAATATCATCCTGATACCCGTGTGGGGTTTCAAACAATCAAACACAGATTTTATTTGTGCAGTTGGGCGATGTGTAAAATTTATCGTCCCAATCAATATTAGTCAAAGGTGTGTATATAAACAAATCGTCTGATTTGTTTATTTTTATTTCATTTCATATACACGTTAAAAATTCTATTTTTAACTATAAAATATTTTTAACTATATAAATATTTTATTTCATTTCACATCACATCACACAATCAACTACCCATCAAAATCAAACAACCAAGCATACAAACCGTCCATGGTCTGTGGGCGACGGGTGTCGGGTGCTACTAAACACCGTCTGCATCCTAGTATATATTTATAACTAGAAAAATAAAATTAAAGAGTGAGAAATTCTCACCGATAGCTAATCCAATCATCTCTACTCTTCTTTTGTAGAAATCTTCGCTGTTTTCGCCTTTTGTCAATTTTCACTGCCCGTATTCTCTACATATATAAAAATCACATTTTTACTTTGCAATTCAATATATAAAAATCGAATTTTTACTATGCTATTCAATATATAAAAATCGAATTTTTACTATGCTATTCAATATATAAAAATCGAATTTTTACTATGCTATTCAATATATAAAAATCGAATTTTTACTATGCTATTCAATATATAAAAATCGAATTTTTACTATGCTATTCAATATATAAAAATCGATTTTTTACTATGTTATTCAATATATAAAAATCGAATTTTTACTTCGCTATTCAATATATAAAAATCGAATTTTTACTTCGCTATTCAATATATAAAAATCGAATTTTTACTTCGCTATTCAGTATATAAAAATCGAATTTTTACTATGCTATTCAATATATAAAAATCGAATTTTTACTATGCTATTCAATATATAAAAATCGAATTTTTACTTCGCTATTCAATATATAAAAATCGAATTTTTACTTCGCTATTCAATATATAAAAATCGAATTTTTACTATGCTATTCAATATATAAAAATCGAATTTTTACTATGCTATTCAATATATAAAAATCGAATTTTTACTATGCTATTCAATATATAAAAATCGAATTTTTACTATGCTATTCAATATATAAAAATCGAATTTTTACTTCGCTATTCAATATATAAAAATCGAATTTTTACTTCGCTATTCAATATATAAAAATCGATTTTTTACTTCGCTATTATATTTTATAAAAACAATTTCATATGTGTTAATAAAACAATATCCTATATATTAATAAAAATCACATTTTTATTAATCCAATGTTATTCATATCAATAAAAATGATATCTTTATATTTAAAAACCATATATTACGTTTTAAAAAAAAAAATCATATTTTAAATAGCTATTATATATATATGTATCTGGATTTTTCTCCTATGCTAAAAGAAAATCGATTTTTTTTTATTTGATTTATAAAATCAGTTACATAATAATAAAAACGAATTAAAAATAACGTATAAAAACTTACAGTTTTGTTATAGGGAGAGGGGCTGACGTTCTGCGCTGGAGGGGAAGAAGGGGAGGAGGGCGCTCAGGCGAAGGGATCTCGCGTCGGAGGGAACGGAGCATGGTGTTCGAGGTTGGGGGTTGCGGTGGCTGTTTGGGGGAGGAAAGGGGTTCGGGGGTTAATGAAGCAAGAAGAGGGAGGGAAGGAGAGAGGGCAGTGGAACTGTGGAGGAGGGGAGGAGAAGAAGAAGCGGCGACGGGGGTAGGGGGTCGCGTCAACGATCGGTGGCGGGGGGGGGGGGGGGGGGGGGGGGGCTGGGTGACGCGGTAGTTAGGTTTTTTTCTTTTGATTTCTGATTTATGAAGAACTGGGGGGGCAGAAGTTAAAAGAAGAGGAGAGAGGAAGAGGTTTTATTTTATTATATTTATTATTTTAATTTCCAAAAGTTGACTTTTACATACGACCTCTAAACGAGGCCCACCGCCTGTCGTTCATAGCGTTTCACCCCCATTCCGAACACAATGGGATATGTATCGTACGCTGATTCGAACGTTTCGATCCATTTCCGTTAAAATCAACATATAACTCTATACATTGAATTTGAACGCGCATTTCAATTTACTGGGGTCACATACTAACTCTATAAATTGCAGAAAAATATTTTCTAGCTTCGTATTGACGATACGGTCCTAATAAAACTAGTTTCGTCGAATTCTGAGACCGTTGGAAAAATGACCATTTTCCAGTCGATTAAAATCAACTGAAACTGGTTAAACGCGTTTTCCTTTGCCACGCTCACATATGGATTCGAAAAATTATGAAATTTGAAACCTAACAATAACTTTACACCACGGACCCAACAAAAGTGGGTTCGTCGAAATCCGAGGTCGTTTGTAAAATTTCCATTTTTAAGGGCCGAAATTCCATAGCGACTATTCAGAATTTTCAACTGGACATATCTTTTGATTCCCGCTATGAAATTTTGATTTTTCGGATTCGTTGGAAAGATATTATCAATTAGATCCTATTAATTTTTGTTTCACTAAAATCCGGTTTATTTTGCACCCGGTATGTTCAATTGAAGTTTGAAATCGAATTATCGAACTACCGCGCCATTTTCAATTCCATTTATAATTATATATAATTATTTATATTCTAACGACGACGTACATAATATATACGTTCTAATTCTATTCAAAATAAATTTCTCGTCGATATTATTTAAAATAATTCATTTTAAATAATCAAAATTCGCTAAAATTGCTAAAATAAAATTTTTAAACTGGCCCAGATTTTCGGGTTGTTACAACACGGGCAACTAGTAGTTTTGGTTTTGCAGATTTATATTCACAGGATCCTGATTTACAGCTGGAACGATGCTCGGAAAGCTCTGTATCCGTGTATCACTTTCAGTTGTGCTTTTGTATTATTTTCCACTGCGATGTATTTAAATGTAATTTAAATCTCTAATATTTGTTGAATGTAATTTATTCATTTATACTCTGTATATTCTTGTATCTGATGGAATTGTTGTAATAACAATGAAATGTTCTTCCGTTTGCGTTCTATTTTGTCTTGTCCTCAATTCTATCTGTGCTTTCCTTCACGGGGAAGTTCGGGTCGTCTCAGTTTTGGTATCAGAGCTTTGGTTTACAGAGCTCGAGAACAAGACACATTAGAACCATACGAAAGAATTCATCAGATATTGGACTGGTAATATCCAATTAGAATGACTCGTTAGAGATAGGATCAGTAGTATCATAGAACGAGTGTGAAGAGTATATTTTTCAAATGAAAACAATTTTGTTTTGAAAATTTAAATCGCTTTATACATATTTGAATATTTATTTATTTTTAATTTGGACAATCGAGTATATAAAGATTACGCGTATACGCATCATGAACGTATAGTCGAAATTTTAATATACTGGATAGATATAGAGTCACATTCTAGACACCCGGGGATAATTCTGATGATGTGGCCACATCATTAGTATTCATATTCGAGTTTCGAAGGAGTGATATCTATATATTTCCATTAGACTGCTGTGAGAACCAAAAATTATATAGATAGATTTATTTGTTGTGATTTGGCATCAAAAACATGATTTTCTGTACATGTATCAAAATTATGAATTTGAAACTCTAATTCACTAATTGATTGCTGGTTGTGTTGTTTGTTTATTTGTTTGATATTTTTAACCATTTAGCCTAATTGAATCAAATATTGAATTGTATTGAAAATTGGTCACATTTTCTTGCATATACATGTACTTACATTGAACAGGTCATAGCAAGGAGGCTAGAGCAGAAGAATAAAATTTGTTTGCCCAACAAATAGGTACATGTTCACTATAATTTATTGTTTTGTTTGGGTGATGATGATTTTATGAGCCGATTGGCTAGCCGCTTGGCTATTTCTTTTTCTTTTTGAGATCAGAAGGCCTGTATGGCAATTTCCGGATTTTCCCGGTGCCCCCGGTGCAGCGGAGGTTATGGCGAAAATTTAGGGTGTTAGCCAAATTTTTGAAAAATTTGAAAAGTTCTTAGAAACTGAAAAGTTGAAGAACTTAAGCTGTATTCAAAATAATGGAAGTTGAGTTGATTTGTTAAACAACATTCGGCTTCGTTCCTTTTCGGCTTCCATTGTTATGTTCCTTTTCGGCCTTTGATTTAGAGAAGATTAGAATGTCATCAATAAAAACCAGAACAAATTTATTCAATTAAATCACACATTGAACTGATTAGAAAATAGTTAGAAATATATACTTGTGCATTATATATGTTTAAACAGGAAATTGGATAGCTGTTGAGTAAAGATTTTATTTGCGTGCCCGACAAATAGGTAAACCTTAATGAGTTGGATGCGAAATATTATTATATCAACTCCTGTGAATGTCATTGGATGAAGAGTGCTGGTTATTCTGTGTGAAATAATAAACATCGCCATAGGATAGCAACAATTAATTTTGAACTACATTACATGGCATACCTCTGGAAGATAGGCATACTTCATCATATACCACATAAGCATTTGGAGCTTGTGTGACGAGGTGGAAGATTTACCATACGAGCGAGAGGCTTGTATGGCGATCACTATATTTTACAGGCTGAACGGATGACTGATATGGACTATTTAAATTGTAACGATAAAATTGCCAGATTAATAAAAACCCCACACGGGTCTAGAGTTGACAATAATCACGTCTCTCTAGTCATTAGATACGGCACATGGACTATTTATTTCCCACACGGGACGAGGTGACGAGGATTTATCCTTTGGAGCATTTAAAATACACACTCCCTCAAGCTTTGACAAGGTGACGAGAATTTATTCTCTGGAGTTATTATCAATACACGCTCCCCTGTAAACACCAGAATATATCACTATAAATATGTGTATGCTTATTAGGATTTATTGGGTACCTAATACGGCCCAATAAATTTCCAAACCTCTCCCCGTACAAAGGAGGTTATGGCGAAATTTTTCGAAAATTCCAGGTGTTAGCCAAATTTTTGAAGAATTTGAAAATTCTCAGAAACTGAAAAGTTGGAGAATGGAAGACAGATCGAATGTAGAGTTGATTAATCAAACCACTTTCGACTTCGTTCCTTTTCGGGGATGAAAAGTTTTAAGTGGGGGAGATTGTAACAACCCGGAAATGCGAGCCAGTTTAAAATTTTTATTTTTCCAATTTTAGCGAATTTTGATTATTTAAAATGAATTATTTTGAATAATATCGACGAGAAATTTATTTTGAATAGAATTCGAACGTATATATTTATATACGTCGTCGTTAGAATATAAATATTTTGTTTTAATTATAAAAGGAATTGAAATGGCGCGGTAGTTCGATAATTCGATTTCAAACTTCAATTGAATGTACCGGGTGCAAAACAATCCGGATTTTAGTGAAACCAAAAATATTAGGATCTCTTTGAGAATGTCTTTCCAACGAATCCGAAAAATTGAGATTTCATAGCGAGAATCAAAAGATATGTCCAGTTGAAAATTCTGAATAGTCGCTATGGAATTCAGGCCCTTAAAAATGGAAATTTTGCAAATGACCTCGGATTTCGACGAAACCACTTTTGTTGGAACCATAATGTCAAATTATTGCTAGGTATCAAATTTCATAATTTTTCGAATCAATATGTGAGCGTGGCAAAGGAAAACGCGTTTGACCAGTTTCAATTGATTTTAATCGACTGGAAAATGGCCATTTTTCAAACGGTCTCAGAATTCGACGAAACTAGTTTTGTTAGGACCGTATCGTCAATACAAAGCTAGAAAAAAAATTGGGATTTTTAGAGCTCGTATGTGACCCCGGTAAATTGAAATGCGCGTTCAAATTCAATATATAGAGTTATATGTTGATTTTAACGGAAACTGATCGAAACGGTCGAATTAGCTTGCGATACATATCCCATTGTGTTAGGAATGGGGGTAAAACACTACAGGCGATAGGCGGTGGGTCCCGTTTCGAGGTCGAAATAAAAAGTACCTTTTAGAAGTTAAATTAATTAAAATAATATATAAAAATCCCTCTTTCTCCCATATCTCTTCTCAGACCCCCCACCCGTTCATTTTAGAAATTAAAATAAAAAAAAGAAAAGAGAGAGAAGGAGGAGCGGCCGTTGCTCCTCCGTTCAGCGCGCCATCGCGCTGATAAACGCGTCGCCCTCCCCTCCATCTTCTACCCGAATCCGCCCTAAGCCCTAGGAGTCTCGCCGCCACAAACCCAAGACGCCACCGCCTTCCTTTCCGACCGCCGTCGACCCCTGGTGATCCCCCAACCACACTCCGACCCCCTCTTCCCCCTTCGCACCTCTCTCTTCCTCCTACATCGATTTAAACCCGTCCAATCCCCAAAACAGCAGTGCCCACCGCGAAATCAACTGCCCTGAGCCGCCGTGCATTCTCTCACCTCCGACGAACTCGATGCCGAACACCCCCTCCTTCTCCCGGATCGCAGTAAAGCCCCCCTTCGTTGGAAATGTGGAAAGGTAATTTAAATTACTTAGTTTTTATTTATTTATTAAGTTTAGTTAATAATATATGTATATATATATGGTTTTCATGTAAATAGCTATAGAAATAATAAAGATGCGATTTTTATATAATAGAACTAATAAAGATGTTATTTTTATATAGTAGGAATATTAAAGATGAAATTTTTATATTAGTAGTAGATTAAAAATATGATATAGATATTAAAAATACGATTTTTATATTATATCGTTAGTAAAAATTTGATCTTTATTGATGTAGCGAAATAAAAATATAATTTTTATCATATGTGGAATATAGAAATATAATTTTTATATAGGTAAGAATGTAAAAATATCATCTTTATATATGTAACGAAATAAAAATCTGTTTTTTATTATAAATATATAATGAAGTAAAAATGTGATTTTTATAGTGATGAAATAAGAAAAATTAAATCTTTATATTTGAAAAGGCGAAATCTTTATATAGAGAATAGCGATATAAAAATAGAATCTTTATATAGAGAATAGCGATATAAAAATAGAATCTTTTTTTAGAGAATAGCGATATAAAAGTAGAATTTTTATCTATATAGTAGCGATGTAAAAATAGAATTTTTATTTATATAGTAGCGATGTAAAAATAGAATTTTTATCTATATAGTAGCGATGCAAAAATCGAATTTTTATCTATATAGTAGCAATATAAAAATATAATTTTTATATACATAGCAACAATATAAAAATGTGATTTTTATATATCTAGTGGCTACGGGCAAAGAAAGTGACAAAAGGCGAGAACGGCGATGATTCCCGACATAAGAAGAGTCGAGATGATTGGATTAGCTAGTCTGTGAGAATTTCTCACTCTTCAATTTCTTTTTCTAGTTATAGATATATATACTAGGATGCAGACGGTGCTTAGCAGCACCCGACACCCGTCATCCACAGACCATGGATGGCTTGTTTGTTTGATTGATGTGTTGTGAAATTTGTTTGTGTTGTTGATGTGAAGTCGATAATAAAATGTAGATGGTTGAAATAAATTAATTATCGTTGAAAATATAATTTTTAACATGAAAGTGAATAAATAAATATTTATAAACAAATCGGCCTATTTGTTTACATACACTGATTTGACTAATATTGATTGGGTCGATAAATTTTACACATCGCCCAACTGCACAAATAAAAATCTGTGTTTGTTGATTTGAAACCCCACACGAGTGTTGGGATGATATTTGAGTACACTAATCCCAATTATTTAATTGTATGTCGATCGATTGGTCGACAGGCTGTGTAAGTGTCAATTATCTATATTTGATGCTTATGCAGTTGTGTGGTGCACTTTGGATGATGGTTGATTGGTTATCGTTGCTATTATATACATGTGTTGTATGGAATACATATAATTAACGTTATATGGTAATTGATTAGGCCTCATTCCAATCGGGAAAATAATGAATATTATAAAAGAAAATTCATGTGTTGAATATATAAATAGTCATGTGTTGATGATATTTATGTGTTGAAACTATTCATGTGTTGAGTAAAATATTTTAAATAATAAAATTTACATCTTTAAAAATCAAACGATAGATACCAAAATTTTATAAAATATTTTACATAACAAAAATAGTCGTGTGTTGACAGTACTCAGGTGTTGAGATTAGTCGTGTGTTGAATGAAATACAGATTCATGTGTTGAATAGAATATATATTCATTTGTTGAATAGAATAACGAATTTATTGAAATATATAAAGCCGTGTTGATTTGAGTTGCGCTATTTCGACGTGAACGATATTTATATCGATTATATTCGTTTTTATAATGAATATTAAAAAGGAAGTGATTTCAAAATATAACATTTTGAAAATATTACCATTTATATAGGAATGATATGAAATATTCAATTTTGATTAGAAATTGAATATAGAGTTGAAATGGTTTTGAAAACGAATTTAAAACGATTTATAAAATACGTTTAAAAAGGAAATCGACGATATATATAATATATATATATATATATATTATATATATAATGGCCTGAATAGAACGCTCCGCGCCGCGGCAGTTCGTGAATTTCGACCATTTGACTTCGAATGGACATTACGGGAGATCCGACCGTCGGATTCTCCTATAACCAGAACCGTTGGGTTCGTATCGAAAAGAGCTTTCTAATGAATATTAGAAATTAGAAATCTAACGGTTGGATTTGGAATTATGTCCAAATAAAATTTGGAAAAGGTCACTGTAAGTGCAGTTCGATGGCCGTTGATGGAAATCGAATGTTCGGGCCTTGATAAAATTATTAAAAATATCTATAATTTGTGTAAAATCATAATATGTGAATTGGAAAGAACTGGGATGTAAAATTCCACATTTGAAAAGATAAAAATAGATTTTTATCGAAATGAACTAGTTTTGAAATAGAGTTAAAATCAATTTATTTTTGAAATAAATAAATTGAATTTGAAAGTGATTTTAAAAATAATCAATATTCCCAATTTGTGAATTGGACTGGAGTTGAATCGAAATTATCTTCGGAATATTTCGATGTTGGATTTCGTGACTATACAGGTATTGTTATGGGAATTTGAAAGATATATTTTATATCGTTATTTCCAATAAGATATTTGTTGGTTTCAGGATTTGATATTGAATATAAGCCGGTATATTTTCTATTCAAAGCCTTGTATTTAATATCAAATGTGATTTGGTTTATCGTGAATCGTGTTTTAGATGACATTGGTTCTTTAACCCAGTTAAAGACAGGTTATTGATTTTTGAAAAGATTAAAACTAAGTGGAGTTTTAATGAATCTCTAATTTGATTGAAATGTGAGTTGATAATTTAAATTATCAAATCTGAAAGGTGATCGAGAATGGAGTACCACCAGTTTTGCTCCAAAGCGATAGTTAAATCTTTAATTAGATTTGAACGTGAAATGGTAATTAACTTTACCGATAACACCGTGGTGTTAGGTATGGAGTATTGCCAGTTTTTCTCCATGGGATGAATAGGTTAGGATTGGGAAATAAAATAAATAATTACTTCAGTGTGGTTCGCTAATCCCGACTAGTTTGGCAAACCATAATATGGTTTGAAATGATATCCAAAGGAAGAATAAAGAATAAATTTCGAAGAATTTATCTTGGATAAAATTAATGGGAACCTTTCCCTAAAAATGTGATTTTGTGAATAAAAGAATATTCTGAATTGGAATGAGGCATTTGTTGTGTTTGTGTAACATTTGTTTATCATATACGTAGGTTATTCAGAAAGGCCGGGTTTATAACCATTCTGAATAACCGATTCGATGATAAGTCGAAGATGAAGACGGTGGTCGAAGACCGGAAGTCTTCACCTTGTTTGGGTGATTACTGATGATCTTGTTTGGGCTGTACACCCAAGATGAGGGAATCATTTGGTGATCGTCCAGACGTACTTGGAGATGGATGGATATGCGAGGAAAGTGCCTCCGGTTTCGTTCAGACCCAAAACGAACTTGTAAATGGATTGTGTTTGTGACATTGGATTTTATTCTGTGTTGATTGATCTCAATTAAATATACATCTGTTTGACGGTAGAGAATTTATTCTCTTGCTTAACGCCCTTCTCTGAGACGTACGAGCTCAGAGGTTGTATATCGATGGACATCAGTCGCATGGAGTGAATTGCCAGTGTGGCACGCGTAAGTGGCAATTGATCAAGGCTTCTGTTGAAAAGCAAAGTCTTGTGGTTGATGATCAAAGCATGTCCTGTGTGGCGTAGCTTTGTGTATAACGTGAATTCGCGAGCCTCACACCTCGGTATGAGTCAAAAACGGGATAGTGAATGCAGGGAGAGCACGACGTTTCTTTCTAGCTAGGGTGGTGTCAGTGACCTTGTAACACCCCGTGTATTCTATAACAATGAGATTCACAAATTAAAGTATAACTAATTTCAAATCAAAGAATTAAGGGAAACAGGGTACGCCATTGCGTTCATCTCGGAATTCTGCTTGAGATAGAGTCCGAGTTTCCGTAAAACGGATATCGTATGAAGATGATATGGACGGACGAAGTTGGGCGAAAAACCAGAAAACGGGTCAGAATGCACTGGCGCACTTGGGAAGTGCGCCAGAACAAAAATGAACTGGCGCACTTGGGAAGTGCGCCAGAGCATTTTTAGCATGGCGCACCTGCCAGGTGGGCCCAGGTCAGAATAGGCTGGCTGGTCAGGTCTTGGCTGGCCTGGTCTATGTTTGGTCGATTTTCTGAGCCTTGCCTTGTCACTAGGGCTAGGTGTCAGCTCCGGATTGGCCTCTCCTTCAAACGAACGACTATTATTGAATCAAGCTCCATCGACGGTCTAAAACAACTCACAAACATTATAAAAAGGACCTAAGACCTAGCCTAAATCATACTATTTCATTTTAGCCTCAGGCCGCCGCCATTAAACCTAGAGCTCTGAATTAAGAATACAAAGAACAAAATTGTAGAAGAGGAAGGACGACTACAACTAGAAGCTATAACAACTACGACGCTTTAGACAACGAATTTGGGACTATTTGATTTGGGATTTTTATTTGGATTATTTGCTTCATATTGTAAGTTCTATGTTACTTTTTAGGCAAAAACGCTAAAACAATATGGACATGCCATGAATTGAAACCGGATTTAGGAACTATTGTTAATCCATTGTTTATATTGTTTATCTTTGAATTATAATTTGGGGATATTGCTATGGCAACGTTGCAAGTTAAACTTGTCATGATGTTGTTATGAATCACTTGGGCTTAATTGTTTGGCAAGTTGGACTAATACATGTCCATGGAATCACTATGTTTATTGAAATCTTTATGTTGATTAAACCATGCCTATGATGCAAATTAAACCATGGCTATGACTATTGATGGAACTATGCCTGTGATGTTAATATACCCATCATGATTAATGAAAAATTGGGTATTGCTAGGTTATGATGAAAAGTTGGAATTATTATGTTTATAATGTTAGATATGTTAAAAATGCTAAATTGGAATCATTATGTCTATAATGTTAATTGAGAATCATTATGTTAAAAACACTAAATTGGAATCATTATGTCTATAATGTTAGTTGAGAATCATTATGTTAAAAACGCTAAATTGGAATCATTATGTCTATAATGTTAGTTGAGAATCATTATGTTAAAAATGCTAAATTGGAACCATTATGTGTATAATGTTAGTTGAGAATCATTATGTTAAAAACGCTAAATTGGAATCATTATGTCTATAATGTTAGTTGAGGATCATTATGTTAAAAATGCTAAGTTGGAACCATTATGTTAATAATGTTAGATGAGAATCATTATGATAAATTGGAATCATTATGTCTATGAGAATTATTATGTTAAAAATGCTAAATTGGAATCCACTATGCCTATTAGGATTACTATGCCTTTAATGTTTCATGTTTATAATAAAATTATTATTATGCCCGCAATGATTATTATGCCTATGATGTAAATTTGAAATCATCATGTTAAATTAAGTTGGAATCATTACTATGCCAAGTTATCATCATACTAGTATTGAAACCATGTGATATGTTATAGCCTGTTTATTATGCAAGTGATGTTGGAATTGTCACATATGCCTATCACATGTTTGGTGTTATTCCCCTTTATCTCTTGAATTGTTTATGCTTGTGGACGAAGTATGTTTATATATGTTGGGGATACGATTGGGTAGAATAGGCAAAACTTGAATAAATTATAAGCATAAACTGTGAAATTTGGCATAAGTAGAACATGAAATATGGCACGAAAACTTGACTTGAACATGCCATAACTTGACTCTAAACATGCCTTAGTTGGGCACGAAATTGACATATGAACATGCTATGGAAATAGCACAAAATCTGATAAGAACATGGGCATGACTTTAGAAAACAAGAAAGTGGCCAACTCGAGGTTGGGTTGAGTTTGTAGCGTAAACCTGCCCGGAACCGCCCGGCAAATCCAGTTGCTACAAACAATAGGATCCAATGTGGGTAGTTGGTCACATCGCGCTTGAAACCCGAGGTTGGGTTGAGTTCGTAGCGTAAACCTGCCTCGAACTGCCCGGAAAATCCAGTGGCTACGAACAACAGGATCCAATGTGAGTGGTTCGGTGCATTAGCGAATCAATTAATGCCAATTAGGGTTAAGTCATGAACATGAAAAGACAACTTAACCAACTTGAACACAATTTGTAGGGCTAAGTCATGAACTTGAAAGCGACAACACTTAGCCAACTTAACATGACACGTAGGCGGGTTAAGTCGTGAAATGAAATGACATACTTAACCATCTTGACATGACTAGACTGGAAAAGGATTAAGTCACGAATTACATGACTTAATCTGTTAGGCGGGCTAGGTCACGAATTACATGACCTAATCTATTAGGCGAAACCCTAGACACGACCCCTTTCAGCAGTAACCCTCTAGATGTATCAAGGTACCCTGGGGCTAGGCCAGGTGGGGCACAATTACTGGGCTGATTGTAAGAGGTGAACGACGGCAGTGGGGTACGCCAGTGTAGGTTCGGTGGACTACGATCGTGCACGTATCTGGGGCAGACACTGAGTATCCGTAGATTTATCTGTGCATCTTGAATCGTGTCAGGGGTTGACACCCTAGGGCTGATACACCCGAAGGTGGACCCAGCATAGGTGACTACATTCGTGATTAGCCGTATGACACGGACACTTGACGAGCTAGAACTTGTAGGGAGCCAATCGACTAGATAATCGCTCCGTAGGACCCCGTACTTGGGTCAGACCCCGTTTCAGGGTCATTTCATGACATTGGGCCATGGGATTTATTTCGTGATTAGCTTGTGATATGGGCTTAGTATACTAGTACAGTCGATGCAACGAATCTCGAACATGTGATGCTTTACTTGACTTGTCTTGACTTATCCTGATCACCTTAGTCTATCTTGTTCACCTTGACACCATTCTTAAGTTTAGTTCCAGTTCATACATGACAGGTTGTTTTAACCGTTTCTACACTGAAAGTCACTAGAACTTACTCAGTCTTTATGACTGACCCTTTTTCCTTTCGCCTCTTTTTCTTTCGTTCCCCCCCCCCTCCCCAAGGTTCTCAGGGAGGAAACACTAGCTCTTAGCTTGGATATCACTTTCTTTGGCTCATCATGTACGGTTTTCTATGGCTGCTTCATTTTACTGCACTTGGGGAATAAGCTGTTTTTCTGTTTTTAAGTTATTGCTTCTTTGGCTATTATTACAAGACAGTTGTAATGAAGTTATTTGAAATGTTTGTAAAAGACATGGTTTATTTTGGAATGAAATGAAGTTCTGTTTTGCTCATAAATTCTTTCGCTATTTACTTAATTATTTATTTATGTTCTGTCTTGTGATAATTCTGTGATGTTATCTCGATAAAACCTCCACCAAAATTAGGGCATTCCCTTTGAGAGTGACCCTAATGGAGGTGGGGTGTTTCACTTGGTATCAGAGCAGAAGGTTACCAAGACTGGGCAAAAGTTTCGAAAACCTTTTGAATTTTTTTTAAAACCATTTACATAGAAGCATTTTCCAAGAAAAAGTTTTTAAAGGCTATGGGAGGAAAGGACTTTCATGGAATTGAGTCCTTCGTGGCAGCTAGGAATTGGCTGAAAGAAACCGAGGACTTATTCGTCATCTTTGAGGTAGAAGATAGGCAGAAAGTACAACTGGCAGTGTGGCAACTAAAGGGCGAGGCTTCCTACTGGTGGGAATTCACTAATGCAGAAAGACCAGTGGAAACATGGGAGGACTTTAGGGCAAGGTTTGAAGCTAAATTTCTCTCAGAAGCTGAAAGGAGTCTTCAGTTGGAAAAATTCTTATTTCTTAAGCAAGGGAATATGACAGTCAAAGAGTATGTTAATCAATTCGATGAGCTGGCTAGGTTCGGACTGGACCTAGTCAACACCCCGCACAAGAAGGCTCTCCGCTTTGTCAAAGGTTTGAATGAGCCATTACACAGTTTGGCCATGACCCATATACCCATGGGAGCTACGTACGAAAGGTTGGTGCAGATGGCATTGCTGAACGAGGAAGATAAGGGCAAGAAGGAGACAGAGGCAGAAAACTCTCAAGGGAAGAAAGAGGTCAAGCCTAACGATTCTAAGAATAAGAAGGTAGACTTCGAGAAAGGAGGCAAGAACAACAACTCACGTGATAAAAGGAAATGCAATTACTGTGGTACGGAAGGGCACATAGCCAAGGATTGTAGAAAGAGGAAGAGAAAACAAGGTGAATGTTTTCATTCTGGGAAGACTGGACACATCAGCAAAGACTGCCCTGAGAAGCAGACCGGACCTTCTGGCGGTACATCGTTAACTTATTCTAGATGCTTTGTTTTATCTTATTTCTCTCCTCGATCCTATCTTGAGAACCATAGGTAGAATCTTTGGATGTAAACATGTAATTGAAACATGTTATGATTGCGAAATGATTGCAAGTGGTCGCAAGTGGTTGTTCGTGGATGCATGAATACACATTAGGCACTAGATCGGCTCAGACACATTTTCATGTTGCATATGCATGAGTGTTTATTCTGGAAACTTGGTTGTGCTATCATTTGGTTGTTGCATATGATTGAATGTTCGAGCACTCATGTAGAAATTATGAATTATAATAGGAAAAATTTGCGTACATATTGGATTCATTTCACTAAACATATTTTGCATTTAGAAGATCAATCAGGCCTGATCATTAGCATTAGCTAAGGAACATATACACACACTTCGCATATGATCATAAAGCATTAGAAGTCTTTTAAGGACAATGGATGCTCGTGTTTGATGGATGAGTAGATGGATGTTTGGAAGTTAGGATGTACATTCTTCCTGAACTTGAAGATTTCGGGGACGAAATCCTTTTAAGTGGGGGAGAATGTAACACCCCGTGTATTCTATAACAATGAGATTCACAAATTAAAGTATAACTAATTTCAAATCAAAGAATTAAAGGAAACGGGGTATGCCATTGCGTTCGTCTCGGAATTCTGCTTGAGATAGATTCCGAGTTTGCATAAAACAGATATCGTATGAAGAAGATATGGACGGACGAAGTTGGGCGAAAAACCAGAAAACGCGTCAGAATGCACTGGCGCACTTGGGAAGTGCGCCAGAACAAAAATGAACTGGCGCACTTGGGAAGTGCGCCAGTGCATTTTTAGCCTGGCGCACCTGCCAGGTGCGCCCAGGTCAGAATAGGTTGGCTGGTCAGGTCTTGGCTGGCCTGGTCTATGTTTGGTCGATTTTCTGAGCCTTGCCATGTCACTAGGGCTAGGTGTAAGCTCCGGATTGGCCTCTCCTTCAAACGAACGGCTATTGTTGAATCAAGCTCCATCGACGGTCTAAAACAACTCACAAACATTATAAAAAGGACCTAAGACCTAGCCTAAATCATACTATTTCATTTTAGCCTCAGGCCGCCGCCATTAAACCTAGAGCTCTGAATTAAGAATACAAAGAACAAAATTGTAGAAGAGGAAGGACGACTACAACTAGAAGCTACAACAACTACGACGCTTTAGACAACGAATTTGGGACTATTTGATTTGGGATTTTTATTTGGATTATTTGCTTCATATTGTAAGTTCTATGTTAATTTTTAAGCAAAAACGCTAAAACAATATGGACATGCCATGAATTGAAACCGGATTTAGGAACTATTGTTAATCCATTGTTTATATTGTTTATCTTTGAATTATAATTTGGGGATATTGCTATGGCAACGTTGCAAGTTAAACTTGTCATGATGTTGTTATGAATCACTAGGGCTTAATTGTTTGGCAAGTTGGACTAATACATGTCCATGGAATCACTATGTTTATTGAAATCTTTATGTTGATTAAACCATGCCTATGATGTTAATTAAACCATGGCTATGACTATTGATGGAACTATGCCTGTGATGTTAATATACCCATCATGATTAATGAAAAATTGGGTATTGCTAGGTTATGATGAAAAGTTGGAAATATTATGTTTATAATGTTAGATATGTTAAAAATGCTAAATTGGAATCATTATGTCTATAATGTTAATTGAGAATAATTATGTTAAAAACACTAAATTGGAATCATTATGTCTATAATTTTAGTTGAGAATCATTATGTTAAAAACGCTAAATTGGAATCATTATGTCTATAATGTTAGTTGAGAATCATTATGTTAAAAATTCTAAATTGGAACCATTATGTTTATAATGTTAGTTGAGAATCATTATGTTAAAAACGCTAAATTGGAATCATTATGTCTATAATGTTAGTTGAGGATCATTATGTTAAAAATGCTAAGTTGGAACCATTATGTTTATAATGTTAGATGAGAATCATTATGATAAATTGGAATCATTATGTCTATGAGAATTATTATGTTAAAAATGCTAAATTGGAATCCGCTATGCCTATTAGGATTACTATGCCTTTAATGTTTCATGTTTATAATAAAATTATTATTATGCCCGCAATGATTATTATGCCTATGATGTAAAGTTGAAATCATCATGTTAAATTAAGTTGGAATCATTACTATGCCAAGTTATCATCATACTAGTATTGAAACCATGTGATATGTTATAGCCTGCTTATTATGCAAGTGATGTTGGAATTGTCACATATGCCTATCACATGTTTGGTGTTATTCCCCTTTATCTCTTGAATTGTTTATGCTTGTGAACGAAGTACGTTTATATACGTTTGGGATACGATTGGGTAGAATAGGCAAAACTTGAATTAATTATAAGCATAAACTGTGAAATTTGGCATAAGTAGAACATGAAATATGGCACGAAAACTTGACTTGAACATGCCATAACTTGACTTTAAACATGCCTTAGTTGGGCACGAAATTGACATATGAACATGCTATGGAAATAGCACAAAATCTGATAAGAACATGGGCATGACTTTAGAAAACAAGAAAGTGGCCAACTCGAGGTTGGGTTGAGTTTGTAGCGTAAACCTGCCCGGAACCGCCCGGAAAATCCAGTTGCTACAAACAATAGGATCCAATGTGGGTAGTTGGTCACATCGCGCTTGAAGCCCGAGGTTGGGTTGAGTTCGTAGCGTAAACCTGCCCGGAACCGCCCGACAAATCCAGTGGCTACGAACAACAGGATCCAATGTGAGTGGTTCGGTGCATTAACGAATCAATTAATGCCAATTAGGGCTAAGTCATGAACATGAAAAGACAACTTAACCAACTTGAACACGATTTGTAGGGCTAAGTCATGAACTTGAAAACGACAACACTTAGCCAACTTGACATGACACGTAGGCGGGTTAAGTCGTGAAATGAAATGACATACTTAACCATCTTAACATGACTAGACTGGAAAAGGATTAAGTCACGAATTACATGACTTAATCTGTTAGGCGGGTTAGGTCACGAATTACATGACCTAATCTATTAGGCGAAACCCTAGACACGACCCCTTTCAGTAGTAACCCTCTAGATGTATCAAGGTACCCTGGGGCTAGGCCGGGTGGGGCACGATTACTGGGCTGATTGTAAGAGGTGAACGACGGCAGTGGGGTAGGCCAGTGTAGGTTCGGTGGACTACGATCGTGCACGTATCCGGGGCAGACACTGAGTATCCGTAGATTTATCTGTGCATCTTGAATCGTGTCAGGGGTTGACACCCTAGGGCTGATACACCCGAAGGTGGACCCAGCACAGGTGACTACATTCGTGATTAGCCGTATGACACGGACACTTGACGAGCTAGAACTTGTAGGGAGCCGATCGACTAGATAATCGCTCTGTAGGACCCCGTACTTGGGTCAGACCCCGTTTCAGGGTCATTTCATGACATTGGGCTATGGGATTTGTTTCGTGATTAACTTGTGATATGGGCTTAGTATACTAGTACAATCGATGCAACGAATCTCGAACATGTGATGCTTTACTTGACTTGTCTTGACTTATCCTGATCACCTTAGTCTATCTTGTTCACCTTGACACCATTCTTAAGTTTAGTTCCAGTTCATACATGACAGGTTGTTTTAACCGTTTCTACACTGGAAGTCACTAGAACTTACTCAGTCTTTATGACTAACCCTTTTTCCTTTCGCCTCTTTTTCTTTCGTTCCCCCCCCCCCCCAAGGTTCTCAGGGGGGAAACATTAGCTCTTAGCTTGGATATCACTTTCTTTGGCTCAGCATGTACGGTTTGCTATGGCTGCATCATTTTACTGCACTTGGGGAATAAGATGTTTTTCTGTTTTTAAGTTACTGCTTCTTTGGCTATTATTACAAGACAGTTGTAATGAAGTTATTTGAAATGTTTGTAAAAGACATGGTTTATTTTGGAATGAAATGAAGTTATGTTTTGCTCATAAATTCTTTCGCTGTTTACTTAATTATTTATTTATGTTCTGTCTTGTGATAATTCTGTGATGTTATCTCGATAAAACCTCCACCAAAATTAGGGCATTCCCTTTGAGAGTGACCCTAACGGAGGTGGGGTGTTTCAGACCTAACAACCCTGACATTTATATACTTTTCACCTGTGTGGTTGTTGGATACGAGGCGCCTCGGATATAGGTATGTAAGGAACGGGAAACGTGTGTTCAGGAATAACTAATCCTCAAAAGTAAGAGAGAACCGGCCCAGAAGATCCAAGGATCATAGTGGGGTCCTGGGACATTTGCTAGAGTGTCTCGAATGGAGAGGATCTTGCCCCTTGCCTCGACTCATGACGAAAATCCAATTTCCAATACGTGATATTGCTGTTTTAATTGTAGAACTAGTATGGCGACATGATAGATGGTACCCATGCCGCCTATGATTGATATTTATGATTGAATTGTTTTGACACTATACACTTATTTTAGTATCAAGTGATTTGTTTTAAACGTACCAAGCATGTTTGGCTATTATGAGGGAAAACCCTATCCTCCGGCTTGCGTTGCATTGTGTGATGGGACCAGAGTCTTATAATAGCTTCATTTTTTCAAAGAGCATTGCGCTGTTTTGTTATATGCACTAGTATTCTTGGGAGGAAACCCGTTCCGTGTTATACGGCGTGGTCCCTTGAATTACTCTCTTTTAAAGTAAAGTTTTAAATAACTGTTTTAGTTCTCACACCAGTCCCATGAATGACCTGGAGTTTATTGTTTTAACCTAAACTCTGGGTGCCCTTATTTTCGACACGAGCAGCTAGTAGTTTTGGTTTTGCAGATTTATATTCACAGGATCCTGATTTACAGCTGGAACGATGCTCGGAAAGCTCTGTATCCGTGTATCACTTTCAGTTGTGCTTTTGTATTATTTTCCGCTGCGATGTATTTAAATGTAATTTAAATCTCTGATATTTGTTGAATGTAATTTATTCATTTATACTCTGTATATTCTTGTATCTGATGGAATTGTTATAATAACAATGAAATGTTCTTCCGTTTGCGTTCTATTTTGTCTTGTCCTCAATTCTATCCGTGCTTTCCTTCACGGGGAAGTTCGGGTCATCTCAGTTTTGGTATCAGAGCTTTGGTTTACAGAGCTCGAGAACAAGACACATTAGAACCATACGAAAGAATTCATCAGATATTGGACTGGTAATATCCAATTAGAATGACTCGTTAGAGATAGGATCAGTAGTATCCTAGAACGAGTGTGAAGAGTATATTTTTCAAATGAAAACAATTTTGTTTTGAAAATTTAAATCGCTTTATACGTATTTGAATATTTATTTATTTTGAATTTGGAAAATCGAGTATATAAAGATTTCGCGTATACGCGTCATGAACGTATAGTCGAAGTTTTAATATACTGGATAGATATAGAGTCACATTCTAGACACCCGGGGATAATTCTGATGATGTGGCCACATCATCAGTATTCGTATTCAAGTTTCGAAGGTGTGATTTCTATATATTTCCATTAGACTGGTGTGAGAACCAAAACTTATATAGATAGATTTATTTGTTGTGATTTGGCATCAAAAACATGATTTTCTGTATATGTATCAAAATTATGAATTTGAAACTCTAATTCACTAATTGATTGCTGGTTGTGTTGTTTATTTATTTGTTTGATATTTTTAACCATTTAGCCTAATTGAATCAAATATTGAATTGTATTGAAAATTGGTCACATTTGCTTGCGTATACATGTACTTACATTGAACTGGTCATAGCAAGGAGGCTAGAGCAGAAGAATAAAATTTGTTTGCCCGACAAATAGGTACATGTTTACTATAATTTATTGTTTTGTTTGGGTGATGATGATTTTATGAGCCGATTGGCTAGCCGCTTGGCTTTTTCTTTTTCTTTTTGAGATCAGAAGGCCTGTATGGAAATTTTCGGATTTTCCCGGTGCAGCGGAGGTTATGGCGAAAATTTAGGGTGTTAGCCAAATTTTAGAAAAATTTGAAAAGTTCTTAGAAACTGAAAAGTTGAAGAACTTAAGCTGTATTCAAAATAATGGAAGTTGAGTTGATTTGTTAAACAACTTTCGGCTTCGTTCCTTTTCGGCTTCCATTGTTGTGTTAGTAACAACCCGAATTTTAATAACATGCTATAATCATAAATCAAGGCAGAAATAAATTTTAAAATCTGAATCAGGGGAAACGGGCTGTGCCATTGCGTTCGTCTCGGAAAAATACGCGAAATAGAGTCTGAAATTTTGTAAATCGGAGTCAGTATGACCCAATTATGGCCCGATGAAGTTTCAGAAAATTCAAATTTCGAAAACAGATTTGAATTTCAACCCAATCAGAGTAGGCGGGAAAAGTTCCCGCCCAACCCACCAGGTCGACCTGGGGGTCGACCATAGGGTCGACCTGCCAGGCGAGGTCGACCTGGGGGTCGACCCGCCCCAGGCCAGGTCGACTCTAGAGTCGACCTGGGGGTCGACTTCCCCGGTCGGGCCATTTTGGCCTGGTGCACCTGCTTGTGTTTTCTGGCCCTGTTTGTTGGTTTCTAACGTGATTTGATGGCTCAGATTTGATTTAGGGTTAATCCTATGGCTAAAACTAATCCTAAACTCTATAAAAAGACGCCTAAGCCTACCCTAAACTCACACAAACTAATCCTACAACTAAGTGCTGCCAAAATGCTCTCTAATCATGGCCTCCACCTTCTTCATGAGAGCATGAGTGTTCCAAATCAAATCTAAGTCCAAGAAGCTATCTTTCTTAGTTCAAAGAGCCATCTTTCTTCGTCACAGAAGCTATTTTACTTATTTCTCAAGGCTTAGAGTGGAGCATATTATTTTCTTTGCGGATTTGCTAGTGGCTTCGTCTCAATCTTATTATATATTATTCTAAATCACTTATGCACGAATTGTAAGCCCTATTCTACTCTTAGATTTAAACTATGAAGTTAATATGATCATGTAGCAAGTTGAAATGTGACTTTTGGGCTATATTTGTATGCATAGATCCATGTATGACTCTTTTGATCTATGATTGTGGCACTATCATGAACCTAGTATCATTTACCTTGATTTTTGGGTAGAAAGCTATGAGCTTTATTTGTTGGTTATGCATAATGCAACATAGAACTTGGTAGTTATGCATAAATGCAACATAGAACCATCTTATAACCTTGATGTTAACCCGCATATGATCTTGAACTATGTGCTAATCGCATGTTTTCACCCTATGTCAACTATGATCATGTTATCACCTATTTGCTAAGTGGATGTCATGCATGTTTTGAGGCTAATAATGCCATATGCTAGTATGTTGAACCCCTTTTGCCTCATATATCACCATGTTGAACTTGTGATAGACTTTGCCACTTTATGCCCAACTTGTCATAGCATTATGTTCCCCTTTTTGATCTATGTGCGTTGACGCGAACTTACATGCGATGGGGTTACGTTGTGGGTAAAATTAAATGACATGAAACATGACTTGAAAATATGACATGTGATTATGTTTGAAACATGAGTGTGGACATGACATGTATAAACATGAAAGTGGCCAACTCGAGGTTGGGTTGAGTTTGTAGCATAAATCTACCCACAACCGACCGGCTTAACTAGTGGCTACAAACAATAGGACCCAATGTGAGTAGTTGGTCACATCGCACTTGAAACCCGAGGTTAGACTAGGTTGTGGTGTAAAGCTACCCGGACCCGCCCGGCTTAACTAGTAACCACAACAAAGTCTAATGTGAGAGTTGGGGTGCATTAAGTTAATTAATGCCACATGGTAGGGTTAAGTCATGGACCACTTGAATACTTAACCAATTAAACACGATGGGTTGGTAGGGTTAAGTCATGGACTACTTGAATACTTAACCAATTAAACACGATGTATTGATAGGGTTATGTCATGAACTGCTTGGGTACACTTGACCAACTCAATACATGGTTAGGATAGGGTTAACCACATTTAACCCGCTTGAAATCCTAGTTACGTGGTCCTTTTCAGCAGTAACCCACTTGGGAGTATCTGGATACCCTGGACTAGGCCAGGGTATGGCACGATTACTGGACTGATTGTAAGAGACCAAAAGAGACGGCTGAATAGTGCACCGGTTGTTCAGGCGGACCATGGTCGTGCACATTAAGTCCGGAGTTGAACATGGGCACCGGTAGGTTTAGACTGTGCGTGCTTGAATTGTGTCTGTGGTTTACACCTTAGGGCTGGATACACCCTAGGGTGGACCTTGCATAGTTAACTACATTCCATGATTAGGCCATATGACACCGATACACAACGAGTTAGGCTTATAGGGAGCCGATCGACTAGACCGAGTAGTTGGACCTTGATTTAGGTCATCTCATGATGTTGGGCCAAGGGACCATTTCTTGTTTATACTTGACATGGATTAGAATACTTGTACACTTGGTGCAACTTAACCTTGTATATGCGATGCCACACTTGATCTATCTTGTTAACTTTTCACCATGCCAGTTATCATCCTATGTTTCATCTCTGTTTTACATGTCCAGTTAACTTTATTAGTTTTTATACTAATAGTAGGTAGGACTTACAAATCGTGGCTATGAGAACTAGAACACAATAGAACAAGATAGAGACGTTGTAGAAGCTCTAGGGATGTTTTTATAGGATTAGGGACAAGTTTAGGCCATAGGATTAACCCCAAAACGAATCTGAACCATCAAATTCCGTTTGAAACAAACAAACAGGGCCAGAAAACACAAGTAGGTGCACCAAGCCAAAATGGCCCGACCGGGGAGGTCGACCCCCAGGTCGACTCTAGAGTCGACCTGGCCTGGTTAAGTCATTGACTGCTTGGGTACACTTGACCAACTCAATACATGGTTACGATAGGGTTAACCACACTTAACCCGCTTGAAATCCTAGTTACGTGGTCCTTTTCAGCAGTAACCCACTTGGGAGTATCTGGATACCCTGGACTAGGCCAGGGTGGGGCACGATTACTGGACTGATTGTAAGAGACCAAAAGAGACGGCTGAATAGTGCACCGGTTGTTCAGGAGGACCATGGTCGTGCACATTAAGTCCGGAGTTGAACATGGGCACCGGTAGGTTTAGACTGTGCGTGCTTGAATTATGTCTGTGGTTTACACCTTAGGGCTGGATACACCCTAGGGTGGACCTTGCACAGTTAACTACATTCCATGATTAGGCCATATGACACCGATACACGACGAGTTAGGCTTATAGGGAGTCGATCGACTAGACCGAGTAGTTGGACCTTGATTTAGGTCATCTCATGATGTTGGGCCAACTTTGGGCCATGGGATCATTTCTTGTTTATACTTGACATGGATTAGAATACTAGTACACTTGGTGCAACTAAACCTTGTATATGCGATGCCACACTTGATCTATCTTGTTAACTTTTCACCATGCCAGTTATCATCCTATGTTTCATCTCTGTTTTACATGTCCGGTTAACTTTATTAGTTTTTATACTAATAGTAGGTAGGACATACCAGTCTTTTTGACTGACCCGTTTTCTTTCGCCTCTTTTCTTCCGTTCCCCTCCCCCCTCCCCCCCCCCCCGGTTCTCAGGGTGGGAATACTAGCACCTAGCTTGGATCTTTAGCTTGCTTACTGGATAGATCATGTACGGTTTGGACTTGAGCTTTGCTATGGCGACACTACTGTTATCTTTGGGGAATACTTTACTTATGTTATTTTTCAGTTTATGTTTTTCTAGACTTTGTTTTGTTGGGAAAATGATGACTAAGTACTTTGATGTAACTTGACTATGGTTTTGAAATAGTAATTTTATCCGCTGCTTTATTTACTCTGTTTTACTCATATGTTCTGTCTTGTGATATCTTCATGCATGTTTACCTTGACCAACACCCCTCCAAAGCCAGTGTACTTGCTTAAAGTGACCCTGACGGAGGTGGGGTGTTACATTTGGTATCAGAGCATAAGGTTTTACTAGACTGGACAAAAGTTTTAAAACCCTTTTTAAAAACTATTTTCAAAACCAATTAAGTATTTTCCAAGAAAAGTCTAGTTTATTTTAAAAGGCTATTCCCCAAAAGCCATTAGCACTATCCTTGGTTTCTTCGCTCTAAATCTATCTTTTCCTTTTTCAGCATGGCCGATCTTAACCTTCCCGAGGGAGTAACCATACCCGGATGGTTCCGAAGGTACTTGGAAGCTAGGGCCAACGATGCAGGCCCAACAAACACTCCCACCGTACCTGAGGTTCCTCCTCCTCCTCCTCCTCAGCGTCCATAAGCGGATTTCACAAAGATTTGCAAAGACTTTAAGGCGATGGGTGGCAAGAATTTTATTGGGACGGAGACTTTTGTTGAGGCAAGAAATTGGTTAAAAGAAACTGAAGACCTCTTTGCCATCTTTGATGTGGAAGACCGTAGAAAAGTTCTGTTGGCAGTATGGCTATTGAAAGAGGAAGCTGCTTATTGGTGGGAGGTCACCAACGCTACTAGGCCTATAGAGACTTGGGCCGACTTTAGGATGGGGTTTGGGCTTAAGTTTCTATCATCCGCTGAGGAGAATCTACAAATGGAGAAGTTTATATCTTTGAAGCAAGGGGACATGACAGTGAGGGAGTATGTGAATAAGTTTAACCAGCTTGCTCGAATCGGTTTGGACATGGTTAACACATCCCAGAAGAAGGCTCTATGCTTTGCACGAGGGTTGAATGAGCCATTACAAAGTTTAGCCATGTCTCATATACCCATGGGGGCCACTTTTGAAAGTCTGGTAGACATGGCATTGCTTCAGGGAGATGATAAGAATGACAAGAAAGAAGTCAAGCCTAATGATACTCAAACCAAGAAGGCGGACTCCAAGTGGGGAGGAAATCAGAGCAACTAGAGCAGTCAGAACAACAAGAACAACAAGGGTAACAAGGCCAACAACAACAAGGTAAGGGACACAAGAAAGTGCAACTTCTGTGGGATCGTTGGACACATAGCCAAAGATTGTAGGAAGAAGAAGAGGAAGTTGGGAGAATGCTTTCATTGTGGAGAGACTGGACACCACAGTAAGGATTGCCCAAAGAAGCAAGGGCAGGGGCAAGGACAGACTCAGCGAGTAGGACGTTCTGGAGGGCAGATGCATGCTCTTAACACTGCTCCAGTTCCGGATCGATGTAGTATTTCTGTAGAAAGTCTTGTTTATATTTCTGGTTTTCCTGTTCGAACTTTATTTGATTCTGGCGCATCGCATACCTTTATTTCCTCTGACATTGTTGAAAGTTTGCATCTAAGTACTAGTCTAGTTGAGGATCCCGTTAGTGTTTCAAATCCAATTAGGGGTTCCGCCCATCTGTCTATGATTTGTATGGATTTGAGGATTTCTATCTTGACCGTAGAATTCACATGTAATGCTTATGTTCTCGGGTTCATGGGATACGGGTTGATTTTGGGCATGGATTGGTTGTCCAGTTATGGAGCCATTCTCGATTGTGAGCATAGGATAGTGAGGCTTATGACTCGCCTTGGCAATACCCTAGAGATTTTTTGTAACCCGCTGGATCCCGTCATGTTATGTTATCTTGAATCCCTCGACTCGTCTATTGACAATCTTCAATCTGTGAGGGTGGTCCGAGAATATCCTGATGTTTTTGATGAGGTGAAGGGGTTACCCCCTAAACGAGAGATAGATTTCCGTATATATCTTGTTGATAATGCCAAGCCAGTTTCATTGCCTGTTAGGCACATGGCCCCGCGAGAAAGAAGAGAGCTTAGCAAGCAAATCAAGGAGTTGCTTGAGAAAAATTTCATTAGGCAAAGAATTTCAAAATGGGGTGCTCCGGTGGTATTCGCTACTAAGGCGGATGGTTCGCTTCGTCTATGTGTTGATTATCGTGAGTTGAACAAGTTTACAAAGAAGAATAGACACCCGTTACCGAGGATTGATGATCTCTTTGACCAGCTTGTTGGTGCTTCTGTTTTCTCTCAGCTCGATCTAGCCACCGGATTCCATCATCTTAGAGTGGCTGAGGATAGTATTGACAAGACTGCGTTTAGGACTCCAGATGGATTCTTTGAATGGCTAGTCATGCCGTTCGGTTTGACTAATGCACCCGCATACTTTGTTGATTTGATGAGTAGGGTGTTCAGGGAGTTCCTTAACAAGTTTGTGGTTGTCTTCGTGGATGATATTCTGGTCTTCTCTAAGGACGAGGAAGAGCATGCTACACACCTCAAGGAGGTTATGGATACGCTTAGAGCTCATCAGTTGAAAGCCAAGTTCTCTAAATGCCATTTCTGGAGAAGGGAAGTTCGGTTCCTTGGGCATATAGTTTCTAAGCAAGGCATAGTTATGGATCCCGCTAAAGTGGTGGCGGTACAAGACTGGAATGTTCCGAAGAATGCAACTGAAGTGAGAAGCTTTCTCGGTCTGGCAGGATATTATAGGAAGTTCATTAAGGACTTCGCTAGGATTTCAGCTCCTCTTACTAAGTTGACGAAGAAGAACTTAGTCTTTGCATGGGACTTAGAGTGTGAGCTTGCTTTTTAAAGGCTCAAGAAAGCCCTCACCACAGCTCCAGTTCTAGCATTACCCAATGGAGGGAAGTTGTTTACCGTGTACACTGATGCATGTGGCACGGGATTGGGCGCTGTCCTGATGCAAGAAGGGAGAGTGTTATGCTTTGGGGGTAGGCAACTCAAAGTTCATGAGAAGAACTATCCCACTCATGATTAGGAGTTGGCGGCGATCGTCTTTGCACTCAAATCCTGGCGCCACTATCTTCTAGGCGAAAGGTTTGAGTTATATACTGATCACAAGTCGCTCAAGTACCTCTTCTCGCAGAAAGATTTGAATCTAAGGCAGCAAAGGTGGATGGAATTCTTGGCATCATATGACTTCGAGATAGCTTATACCCCTGGCAAGGGTAATGTTGTAGCGGATGTGCTAAGCAGAAGAAGGTTGACTTTGAGTCCCTTGTTTGTTGAGATGAAGAGCCTAGAGTTCTTGCCAACCTTTGATTTCACACCGGCTGTTGAGTCGATGACTGGTTCGTTAGCATCCCTTGAGCTTAGACCTATACTTCTTGATCAAGTTGGGGCTTCACAGAGGGAAGACCTGCAGATAGTCGAGATCATGGACAAGTTGATCCGGGGTGAGACTTCAAGTCACCTCGCTAGATATACTATTGATGACAAGGGATGGCTAAGGCGTGATGGAAGACTATGTGTCCCACGAGTGGGAGACTTAGTAAATAAAGTTCTTGAGGAGGCGCATCACTCGAGGATGACCATACATCCCGGAGGGGATAAGATGTACCGGAATATGAAGCGTATTTTCTTTTGGGATAGGATGAAGAAGGATGTGGCAGAGTTTGTTTCTAGATGCATTGTTTGCCAACAAGTGAAGGTCGAGTCGAAGAAGCCCGGTGGGCTATTGCATCCATTGGAGGTCCCGCTATGGAAGTGGGAAAGTATCTCTATGGATTTTGTGGATGGGTTGCCGAGGTCAAGAAAGGGGAATACTGGCATATGGGTAATAGTTGATAGACTTACGAAAAGTGCTCATTTTATTCCGGTGAAGAGCAAGAGGACCGCATCATGGCTAGCATATGTTTATCTTTGAGAGATAGTACGATTGCATGGAGTCCCTTCTAGCATAGTCAGCGATCGTGACCTAATCTTCACTAGCCAATTTTGGAATAGTTTGCAAGAAGCGATGGGTACGCGATTGAATCTAAGTACGGCCTATCACCCACAGACGGATGGCCAGACCGAAAGGGTGAATAGGGTACTAGAAGATCTGTTGAGGCTATGCATTCTTGACTTTGGTGGTACTTGGGAAGATCATCTTCCTCTAGTGGAGTTTGCTTATAATAACAGCTACCAAGCAAGCATAGGGATGGCACCATTCAAAGCTTTATATGGGAGGCCGTGCAAGTCACCAACATGTTGGTGGGAGACGACGGATAAGCTTATACTTGGGCCCGACTTGATAAGGGACACATCCGAGAAGGTTGAGTTGATTCAAAGGCGGATGAAAGCGGCCCAAGACAGACAGAAATCCTACGTAGACAAGCGAAGGACAGACTTGGAGTTTGAGGTTGGAGATATGGTCTTTGTGAAGGTTTCTCCGTTGCGAAATGTGGTTCGTTTTGGAGCAATTGGGAAGCTGGCAGCAAGGTTCATAGGACCCTTCCCTATTGTAGAAAGAGTTGGGAAGATGGCTTATAGGGTGGAATTGCCGGAGAAGCTGGTCGGAGTGCACAACGTTTTTCATGTCTCGCATCTCCGAAAATGCCTACATAAGTCAGCCGAGGTAGTTGAGCCTAGCATTCTTGAAGACATGGAGGTAGAGAAAGAGGCAACCCTGAGGCGAGCTCCGATTCGTATCTTGGGAACGGAGATCAAGAAGCTTAGGAATCGAGAAGTCAAGTTAGTAAAGGTTCAGTGGAGTGAAGCCGATGAAGATGCAACTTGGGAAACTGAGGAGAAGATGCGTGGGCTTTATCCATTTCTTTTTGAGGGTACATTTTCAATCTCTTTTCCTAGTTGGCATATCTTTCTTTTGCTATCCATGTTTATCTAGTTTATCTTGTTTCGTAAATCTTGTCATGAGAACCTTAGGTAGAAACCCTTTGGTTGAAACATGTATTTGAAACATGTTATGCTTGATGTTTGCAAGTGGTTGCAAGTGTTTGCAAGTGGTTACTCGTGGATGCATGATACACGTTAGGCACTAAGATCGGCTCACACACTTTCATACCGCATATGCATGAGTGTTTATGCTTATTCATGGATGAAACTTGTATGCTATCACATGGATGTTGCATATGGATGGATGTTATGTGCACTCATGTAGAGATTATAAGTTATGTTAGGAATTTGCATACATATGGACGCATTTCACAAACATATTTTGCATCAAGGAGGTTTACTGAATCAGTAACAGCCTAATCTTCGCATTAGATAGGTGCATATACACATACTTTTGCATATGTTCATACAGCATTAGAAATCTTTTAAGTACAATGATTACTTGTGGATGATGTTTTGAGTAGATGGATGATGGATGGTAGGATACGTTCTTCCTAACTTGGAGATTTCGGGGACGAAATCCTTTAAGGTGGGGAGAATGTAACAACCCGAATTTTAATAGCATGCTATAATCATAAATCAAGGCAGAAATAAATTTTAAAATCTGAACTAGGGGAAACGGGCTGTGCCATTGCGTTCGTCTTGGAAAAATACGCGAAATAGAGTCCGAAATTTTGTAAATCGGAGTCCGTATGACCCAATTATGGCCCGATGAAGTTTCAGAAAATTCAAATTTTGAAAACAGATTTGAATTTCAGCCCAATCAGAGTAGGCGGGAAAAGTTCCCGCCCAACCCACCAGGTCGACCTGGGGGTCGACCTGCCAGGCCAGGTCGACCTGGGAGTCGACCTGGGGGTCGACCTGCCACAGGCCAGGTCGACTCTAGAGTCGACCTGGGGGTCGACCTCCCCGGTCGGGCCATTTTGGCCTGGTGCACCTGCTTGTGTTTTCTGGACCTGTTTGTTGGTTTCTGACGTGATTTGATGGCTCAGATTTGATTTAGGGTTAATCCTATGGCTAAAACTAATCCTAAACTTTATAAAAAGACCCCTAAGCCTACCCTAAACTCACACAAACTAATCCTACAACTAAGTGCTGCCAAAATGCTCTCTAATCATGGCCTCCACCTTCTTCATGAGAGCATGAGTGTTCCAAATCAAATCTAAGTCCAAGAAGCTATCTTTCTTAGTTCAAAGAGCCATCTTTTTTCGTCATAGAAGCTATTTTACTTATTTCTCAAGGCTTAGAGTGGAGCATATTATTTTCTTTGCGGATTTGCTAGTGGCTTCGTCTCAATCTTATTATATATTATTCTAAATCACTTAGCCACGAATTGTAAGCCCTATTCTACTCTTAGATTTAAACTATGAAGTTAATATGATCATGTAGCAAGTTGAAATGTGACTTTTGGGCTATATTTGTATGCATAGATCCATGTATGACTCTTTTGATCTATGATTGTGGCACTATCATGAACCTAGTATCATTTACCTCGATTTTTGGGTAGAAAGCTATGAGCTTTACTTGTTGGTTATGCATAATGCAACATAGAACTTGGTAGTTATGCATAAATGCAACATAGAACCATCTTATAACCTTGATGTTAACCCACATATGATCTTGAACTATGTGCTAATCGCATGTTTTCACCCTATGTCAACTATGATCATGTTATCACCTATTTGCTAAGTGGATGTCATGCATGTTTTGAGGCTAATAATGCCATATGCTAGTATGTTGAACCCCTTTTGCCTCATATATCACCATGTTGAACTTGTGATAGACTTTGCCACTTTATGCCCAACTTGTCATAGCATTATGTTCCCCTTTTTGATCTATGTGCGTTGACGCGAACTTACATGCGATGGGGTTACGTTGTGGGTAAAATTAAATGACATGAAACATGACTTGAAAATCTGACATGTGATTATGTTTGAAACATGAGCGTGGACATGACATGTAGAAAACATGAAAGTGGCCAACTCGAGGTTGGGTTGAGTTTGTAGCATAAATCTACCCGGAACCGACCGGCTTAACTAGTGGCTACAAACAATAGGACCCAATGTGAGTAGTTGGTCACATCGCACTTGAAACCCGAGGTTAGACTAGGTTGTGGTGTAAAGCTACCCGGACCCGCCCGGCTTAACTAGTAACCACAACAAAGTCTAATGTGAGAGGTTGGGGTGCATTAAGTTAATTAATGCCACATGGTAGGGTTAAGTCATGGACCACTTGAATACTTAATCAATTAAACACGATGGGTTGGTAGGGTTAAGTCATGGACTACTTGAATACTTAACCAATTAAACATGATGTATTGATAAGGTTAAGTCATGAACTGCTTGGGTACACTTGACCAACTCAATACATGGTTAGGATAGGGTTAACCACACTTAACCTGCTTGAAATCCTAGTTACGTGGTCCTTTTCAGCAGTAACCCACTTGGGAGTATCTGGATACCCTGGACTAGGCCAGGGTAGGGCATGATTACTAGACTGATTGTAAGAGACCAAAGGAGACGGCTGAATAGTGCACCGGTTGTTCAGGCGGACCATGGTCGTGCACATTAAGTCCGGAGTTGAGCATGGGCACCGGTAGGTTTAGACTGTGCGTGCTTGAATTGTGTCTGTGGTTTACACCTTAGGGCTGGATACACCCTAGGGTGGACCTTGCACGGTTAACTACATTCCATGATTAGGCCGTATGACACCGATACACGACGAGTTAGGCTTATAGGGAGCCGATCGACTAGACCGAGTAGTTGGACCTTGATTTAGGTCATCTCATGATGTTGGGCCAAGGGATCATTTCTTGTTTATACTTGACATGGATTAGAATACTAGTACACTTGGTGCAACTTAACCTTGTATATGCGATGCCACACTTGATCTGTCTTGTTAACTTTTCACCATGCCAGTTATCATCCTATGTTTCATCTCTGTTTTACATGTCCAGTTAACTTTATTAGTTTTTATACTAATAGTAGGTAGGACTTACCAGTCTTTTTGACTGACCCGTTTTCTTTCGCCTCTTTTCTTCCATTCCCCCCCCCCCCCAGGTTCTCAGGGTGGGAATACTAGCACCTAGCTTAGATCTTTAGCTTGCTTACTGGATAGCTCATGTACGGTTTGGAATTGAGCTTTGCTATGGCGACACTACTGTTATCTTTGGGGAATACTTTACTTATGTTATTTTTCAGTTTATGTTTTTCTAGACTTTGTTTTGTTGGGAAAATGATGACTAAGTACTTTGATGTAACTTGACTATGGTTTTGAAATAGTAATTTTATCTGCTGCTTTATTTACTCTGTTTTACTCATATGTTTTGTCTTGTGATATCTTCATGCATGTTTACCTTGACCAACACCCCTCCAAAGCCAGTGTACTTGCTTGGAGTGATCCTGGAGGAGGTGGGGTGAAGCCAGTGTAATTGCTTAGAGTGACCGTGGCGGAGGTGGGGTGTTACATGTTCCTTTTCGGCCTTTGATTTAGAGAAGATTAGAATGTCATCAATAAAAACCAGAATAAATTTATTCAATTAAATCACACATTGAACTGATTAGAAAATAGTTAGAAATATATTCTTGTGAATTATATATGTTTAAACAGGAAATTGGATAGCTGTAGAGTAAAGATTTTATTTGCGTGCCCGACAAATAGGTAAACCTTAATTAATTGGATGCGAAATATTATTATATCAACTCCTGTGAATGTCATTGGATGCGGAGTGCTGGTTATTCTGTGTGAAATAATAAACATCGCCATAGGATAGCAACAATTAATTTTGAACTACATTACATGGCATACCTCTGGAAGATAGGCATACTTCATCATATACCACATAAGCATTTGGAGCTTGTGTGACGAGGTGGAAGATTTACCATACGAGCGAGAGGCTTGTATGGCGATGACTATATTTTACAGGCTGAACGGATGACTGATATGGACTATTTGAATTGTAACGATAAAATTGCCAGATTAATAAAAACCCCACACGGGTCTAGAGTTGACAATAATCACGTCTCTCTAGTCATTAGATACGGCACATGGACTATTTATTTCCCACACGGGACAAGGTGACGAGGATTTTTCCTCTGGAGCATTTAAAATACACACTCCCTCAAGCTTTGACAGGGTGACGAGAATTTATTCTCTGGAGTTATTATCAATACACGCTCCCTTGTAAACACCAGAATATATCACTATAAATATGTGTATGCCTATTAGGATTTATTGGGTACCTAATACGGCCCAATAAATTTCAAAACCTCTCCCCGTACAAAGGAGGTTATGGCGAAATTTTTCGAAAATTCCGGGTGTTAGCCAAATTTTTGAAGAATTTGAAAATTCTCAAAAATTGAAAAGTTGGAGAATGGAAGCCAGATCGAACGTAGAGTTGATTAATCAAACCACTTTCGACTTCGTTCCTTTTCGGGGACGAAAACTTTTAAGTGGGGGAGATTGTAACAACCCGGAAATGCGAGCCAGTTTAAATTTTTTATTTTTCCAATTTTAGCGAATTTTGATTATTTAAAATGAATTATTTAAAATAATATCGACGAGAAATTTATTTTGAATAGAATTCGAACGTATATATTTATATACGTCATCGTTAGAATATAAATATATTGTTTTAATTATAAAAGGAATTGAAATGGCGCGGTAGTTCGATAATTCGATTTCAAACTTCAATTGAATGTACCGGGTGCAAAACAATCCGGATTTTAGTGAAACCAAAAATATTAGGATCTCTTTGAGAATATCTTTCCAACGAATCCGAAAAATTGAGGTTTCATAGCGAGAATCAAAATATATGTCCAGTTGAAAATTCTGAATAGTCGCTATAGAATTTTGGCCCTTAAAAATGGAAATTTTGCAAATGACCTTGGATTTCGACGAAACCACTTTTGTTGGAACCGTAATGTCAAATTATTGCTAGGTTTCAAATTTCCTAATTTTTCGAATCAATATGTGAGCGTGGCAAAGGAAAACGCGTTTGACCAGTTTCCGTTGATTTTAACCGACTGGAAAATGGCCATTTTTCAAACGATCTCAGAATTCGACGAAACTAGTTTTGTTAGGACCGTATCGTCAATACAAAGCTAGAAAATATTTTTCTAGAATTTTTAGATCTCGTATGTGACCCTGGTAAATTGAAATGCGCGTTCAAATTCAATATATAGAGTTATATGTTGATTTTAACGGAAAATGATCGAAACACTCGAATCAGCTTGCGATACATATCCCATTGTGTTCGGAATGGGGGTAAAACACTACAGGCGACAGGCGGTGGGTCCCGTTTCGAGGTCGAAATAAAAAGTACCTTTTTGAAGTTAAATTAATTAAAATAAAATAATATATAAAAATCCCTCTTACTACCCTATCTCTTCTCAGATCCCCCCCCCGTTCATTTTAGAAATTAAAATAAAAAAAAGAGAGAGAAGGAGGAGCAGCCGTTGCTCCTCCGTTCGGCGCACCGTCGCACTGATAAACGCGCCGCCCTCCCCTCCATCTTCTACCCGAATCCGCCCTAAGCCCTAGGAGTCTCGCCGCCACAAACCCAAGACGCCACCACCTTCCTTTCCGACCGCCGACGACCCCTGGTGATCCCCCGACCACACTCCGACCCCCTCTTCCCCCTTCGCACCTCTCTCTTCCTCCTACATCGATTTAAACCCGTCCATTCCCCAAAACAGCAGTGCCCACCGCGAAATCAACTTCCTGAGCCGCCGTGCATTCTCTCACCTCCGACGAACTCGATGCTAAACACCCCCTCCTTCTCCCGGATCGTAGCGAAGCCCCCCTTCGTTGGAAATGTGGAAAGGTAATTTAAATTACTTAGTTTTTATTTATTTATTAAGTTTAGTTAATAATGTATGTATATATATATATATATATATATATGGTTTTCATGTAAATAGCTATAGAAAGAATAAAGATGCGATTTTTATATAATAGAACTAATAAAGATGTTATTTTTATATAGTAGGAATATTAAAGATGAAATTTTTATATTTGTAGTAGATTAAAAATATGATATAGATATTAAAAATACGATTTTTATATTATATCGTTAGTAAAAATTTGATCTTTATTGATGTAGAGAAATAAAAATATAATTTTTATCATATGTGGAATATAGAAATATAATTTTTATATAGGTAAGAATGTAAAAATATCATCTTTATATGTGTAACGAAATAAAAATCTGATTTTTATTATATATATAATGAGGTAAAAATGTGATTTTTATAGTGATGAAATAAGAAAAATTAAATCTTTATATTTGAAAAGGCAAAATCTTTATATAGAGAATAGCGATATAAAAATTGAATCTTTATATAGAGAATAGCGATATAAAAATAGAATCTTTATATAGAGAATTATGATATAAAAATAGAATTTTTATCTATATAGTAGCGATGTAAAAATAGAATTTTTATTTATATAGCAGCGATGTAAAAATAGAATTTTTATCTATATAGTAGCGATGCAAAAATAGAATTTTTATCTATATAGTAGCAATATAAAAATAGAATTTTTATATACATAGCAATAATATAAAAATGTGATTTTTATATATGTAGTGGCTACGGGCAACGAAAGTGACAAAAGGTGAGAACGGCGAATATTCCCGACATAAGAAGAGTCGAGATGATTGGATTAGCTAGTCGGTGAGAATTTCTCACTCTTTAATTTCTTTTTCTAGTTATATATATATATATATACTAGGATGCAGACGGTGCTCAGCAGCACCCGACACCCGTCATCCACAGACCATGGATGGCTTGTTTGTTTGATTAATGTGTTGTGAAATTTGTTTGTGTTGTTGATGTGAAGTCGATAATAAAATGTAGATGGTTGAAATAAATTAATTATCGTTGAAAATATATTTTTTAACGTGAAAGTGAATAAATAAATATTTATAAACAAATCGGCCGATTTGTTTATATACACTGATTTGACTAATATTGATTGGGTCGATAAATTTTACACATTGCCCAACTGCACAAATAAAAATCTGTGTTTGTTGATTTGAAACCCCACACGGGTGTTGGGATGATATTTGAGTACACTGATCCCAATTATTTAATTGTATGTCGATCGATTGGTCGACAGGCTGTGTAAGCGTCAATTATCTATATTTGATGCTTATGCAGTTGTGTGGTGCACTTTTGATGATGGTTGATTGGTTATCGTTGCTATTATATACATGTGTTGTATGGAATCCATATTATTAACGTTATATGGTAATTGATTGGGCCTCATTCCAATCGGGAAAATAATGAATATTATAAAAGAAAATTCATGTGTTGAATATATAAATAGTCATGTGTTGATTATATTTATGTGTTGAAACTATTCATGTGTTGAGTAAAATATTTTAAATAATAAAATTTACATCTTTAAAAATCAAATGATAGATACCAAAATTTTATAAAATATTTTACATAACAAAAATAGTCGTGTGTAGACAGTACTCAGGTGTTGAGATTAGTCGTGTGTTGAATGAAATATAGATTCATGTGTTGAATAGAATATATATTCATGTGTTGAATAGAATAACGAATTTATTGAAATATATAAAGCCGTGTTGATTAGAGTTGCGCTATTTCGACGTGAACGATATTTATATCGATTATATTCGTTTTTATAATGAATATTGAAAAGGAAGTGATTTCAAAATATAACATTTTGAAAATATTATCATTTATATAGGAATGATATGAAATATTCAATTTTGATTAGAAATTGAATATAGAGTTGAAATGGTTTTGAAAACGAATTTAAAACGATTTATAAAATACGTTTTAAAAGGAAATCGACGAAATATAATATATATATATATTATATAGATAATGGCCTGAATAGAACGCGCCGCGCCGCGACAGTTCGTGAATTTCGACCATTTGACTTCGAATGGACATTACGGGAGATCCGACCGTCGGATTCTCCTAAAACCGGAACCGTTGGGTTCATATCGAAAAGAGCTTTCTAACGGATATTAGAAATTAGAAATCTAACGGTTGGATTTGGAATTATGTCCAAATCAAATTTGGAAAAGGTCGCTGTAAGTGCAGTTCGATGGCCGTTGATGGAAATCGACTGTACGGACCTTGATAAAATTATTAAAAATATCTATAATTTGTGTAAAATCATAATATGTGAATTGGAAAGAACTGGGATGTAAAATTCCAAATTTGAAAAGATAAAAATAGATTTTTATCGAAATGAACTAGTTTTGAACTAGAATTAAAATCAATTTATTTTTGAAATAAATAAATTGAATTTGAAAGTGATTTTAAAAATAATCAATATTCCCAATTTGTTAATTGGACTGGAGTTGAATCGAAATTATCTTCGGAATATTTCGATATTGGATTTCGTGACTATACAGGTATTGTTATGGGAATTTGAAAGATATATTTTATATCGTTATTTCCAATATGATATTTGTTGGTTTCAGGATTTGATATTGAATATAAGCCGGTATATTTTCTATTCAAAGACTTGTATTTAATATCAAATGTGATTTGGGTTTATCGTGAATCGTGTTTTAGATGACATTGGTTCTTTAACCCAGTTAAAGACAGGTTATTGATTTTTGAAAAGATTAAAACTAAGTGGAGTTTTAATGAATCTCTAATTTGATTGAAATGTGAATTGATAATTTAAATTATCAAATCTGAAAGGTGATCGAGAATGGAGTACCACCAGTTTTGCTCCAAAGCGATAGTTAAATCTTTAATTAGATTTGAACGTGAAATGGTAATTAACTTTACCGATAACACCGTGCTGTTAGGTATGGAGTATTGCCAGTTTTTCTCCATGGGATGAATAGGTTGGGATAGGGAAATAAAATAAATAATTACTTCGTTGTGGTTCGCTAATCTCGACTAGTTTGGCAAACCATAATATGGTTTGAAATGATATCCAAAGGAAGAATAAAGAATAAATTTAGAAGAATTTATCTTGGATAAAATTAATGGGAACCTTTCCCTAAAAATGTGATTTTGTGAATAAAAGAATATTCTGAATTGGAATGAGGCGTTTGTTGTGTTTGTGTAACATTTGTTTATCATATACGTAGGTTATTCAGAAAGGCCGGGTTTATACCCATTCTGAATAACCGATTCGACGATAAGTCGAAGATGAAGACGGTGGTCGAAGACCGGAAGTCTTCACCTCGTTTGGGTGATTACTGATGATCTTGATTGGGCTGTACACCCAAGATGAGGGAATCAGTTGGTGATCGTCCAGACGTACTTGGAGATGGATGGATATGCGAGGAAAGTGCCTCCGGTTTCGTTCAGACCCAGAACAAACTTGTTAATGGATTGTGTGTCTGACATTGGATTTTATTCTGTGTTGATTGATATCTATTAAATATACATCTGTTTGGCGGCGGAGAATTTATTCTCTTGCTTAACGCCCTTCTCTGAGACGTACGAGCTCAGAGGTTGTATATCGATGGACATCAGTCGCATGGAGTGAATTGCCAGTGTGGAATGCGTAAGTGGCAATTGATCAAGGCTTCTGTTGAAAAGCAAAGTCTTGTGGTTGATGATCAAAGCACGGTCTGTGTGGCGTAGCTTTGTGTATAACGTGAATTCGCGAGCCTCACACCTCGGTATGAGTCAAAAACGGGATAGTGACTGCACGGAGAGCACGACGTTTCTTTCTAGCTAGGGTGGTGTCAGTGACCTACCAGCACTGACATTTATATACTTTTCACCTGTGTGGTTGTTGGATACGAGGCGCCTTGGATATTGGTCTGTAAGGACCGGGAAACGTGTGTTCAGGAATAACTAATCCTCAAAAGTAAGAGAGGACCGCCCTGAAGATCCAAGGATCATAGTGGGGTCCTGGGACATTTGCTAGAGTGTCTCGAACGGAGAGGAGCTTGCCCCTTGCCTCGACTCATGATGGAAATCCAATTTCCAATACGTGATATTGCGGTTTTAATTGTAAACTAGTATGGAGACGTGATAGATGGTACCCATGCCGCCTATGATTGATATTTATGATTGAATTGTTTTGACACTACACACTTATTATAGTATCAAGTGATTTGTTTTAAACGTACCAAGCATGTTTGGCTATTATAAGGGAAAACCCTACCCTCCGGCTTGCGTTGCATTGTGTGATGGGACCTGGGTCTTATAATAGCTTCATTTTTCCAAAGAGCATTGCGCTGTTTTGTTATATGCACTAGTATTCTTGGGAGGAAACCCGTTCCGTGTTATACGGCGTAGTCCCTTGAATTACTCTCTTTTAAAGTAAAGTTTTAAATAACTGTTTTAGTTCTCACACCATGGGACTGACCTGGAGTTTATTGTTTTAACCTAAACTCGGGGTGCCCTTATTTTCGACACGGGCAGCTAGTAGTTTTGGTTTTTCAGATTTATATTCGCAGGATCTTGATTTACAGCTGGAACGATGCTCGGAAATCTCTGTATCCGTGTATCACTTTCAGTTGTGCTTTTGTATTATTTTCCGCTGCGATGTATTTAAATGTAATTTAAATCTTTGATATTTGTTGAATATAATTTATTCATTTATACTCTGTATATTCTTGTATCTGATGGAATTGTTGTAATAACAATGAAATGTTCTTCCGTTTGCGTTCTATTTTGTCATGTCCTCAATTCTATCCGTGCTTTCCTTCACGGGGAAGTTCGGGTTGTCTCAGCTGGTGGTCGTGGATGATGGGGATTGGTGGCAGTAGGTGTTTACTGCTATTTTGGATGTGTGTTTTCAGTTGTCTCATGGGGGAATTTAAATGGATCGAATGGGTTGATATTGAGGGTAAAGGTACGCCAGAGGTCGAAGAAGCAATGGGAGGTGGCGCAGGTTGCTCATGTAGTCAGAGGCAACTGAGAGAGATCGTGTTTGGGGACGACCTGGAGCAACTTATGTCGAATATAATTGTTGAGGAAGGGTTTTTGGGAAGGAGAAGTTCTAGAGTGGATGTGATTGGTCAGCGACGACCTTCGATGATGATGTGATGTGTGGAGGGGCCAGTGATGGATCTCGGGTTGATAGGTCGGAGGTGCACGTACAATAGTGCACCATAGTGTATTTGATACCTGAATGGAATAAAGTATAAAGAGGTAGAAATAGAAAACAAAGAGTGGGAAAAGAGGAGAGGATGGGTACAGGCTGTGTGAAGACACAGTGGCGTGTGGTTTCATTTCAGTTGTAGGCTTTTGGGCTAGGCCCATATTTTATAAAAGGGTAAAAATGTTGAATTTAACTTAATTTAGTCTACATTATGGTATATATTGGTGAATAAATATGGGCTGATATATCAGGCTCGGCCCATTATATAAATATATTTAAAAATGAAATAATTTTAATTTATATAATTAAAATATGTGTATAATACATATATTAGTGTGGCTAATAAGAAAAATAAAATTGGTTAATCTAAGTGTTGGTTGAGTCGATTTAAGCGGGCTCGGCCCATCACCGTTTAAAAAGAAAAGGAGAGGAGTTTTAAGTAAGATTTGGAAATTCATATATATTATACGCAAAGAGTGTGACGGTTGAATTCGCTCGAGTAGAAAAGGAAATAGCGAGTTTTGGTTGGTAGGAGCAATGCGTAGAGTTTGTTGTATTTAAAATAATTTAAATTGAACTTAGTTTTAAATTATGAAAAAAAGGAAGAAAAAAACCGTTCTGATATTATATTGGTCTGATATATTTTATTGGTGAATATATGTTGTTGAATATTATATTCCAGTGGATAATATTGATTGTTTGTTTAAATTGGGTTAACACTTGAATGTCATCTATTAAAGGACTGTTATATACTGTTGGAATTGCTAAGCTGTAATTTCTATAAAAGTAAATCAGAAATTTACATAAGTTGTGAGACGACCCGAACTTCCCCGTGAAGGAAAGCACGGATAGAATTGAGGACAAGACAAAATAGAATGCATACAGAAGAACATTTCATTGTTATTACAACAATTCCATCAGAATACAAGAATATACAGAGTATGAATGAATACATTACATTCTACAAACATCAGAGATTTAAATTACATTTAAATACATCGCAGCGGAAAATAATACAAAAGCACAACTAGAAGTAATGCACGGATACAGAGCTTTCCGAGTATCGTTCCAGCTGTAAATCAGGATCCTATGAATATAAATCTGCAAAACCAAAACTACTAGCTGCCCGTGTGGAAAATAGGGGCACCCAGAGTTTAGGTTAAAACAATAAACTCCAGGTCAGTCATGTGACTGGTGTGAGAACTAAAACAGTTATTAATATTGGTTTTAAAGTTAGGTAAATCAAGGGACCACGCCGTATAACACGGAATGGGTTTCCTCCCAAGAATACCAGTGCATAGAACAAACAGCGCAATGCTAAATAAAGAAAAATGAAGCTGTTATAAGACCCAGGTCCCATCACACAATGCAACGCAAGCCGGAGGATAGGGTTTTCCCTTATAACAGCCAAAGCATGCTTGATACATTTAAAACACATTATTTGATACTATTATGAGTGTATAGTGTCGAAACAATTTCAATCATAAGTATCAATCATAGGCGGCATAGCTACCATCTACTATGTCGCCATACTAGGCTCTACAAATAAAACAGAAATACACGTATTGGAAATTGGATTCCATCATGAGTCCAGGCAAGGGGCAAGCTCCTCTCCGATTCGAGACACTCTAGCAAATGTCTTAGGACCCCACTATGATCCTTGGATCTTCAGGGCCGGTCCTCTCTTACTTTTGAGGATTGGCAATTCCTGAACACACGTTCCCTTTAAAATATTTATTATTTTCCCGATTGGAATGAGGCCCAATCAATCACCATATAATGTTAATTATATGGATTCCATACAACACATGTATATAATAGCATTGATAAACAATCAACCATCATCCAAAGTGCACCACACAACTGCATAAGCATCAAATATAAATAATCGACGCTTACACAGTCTGTCGACCAATCGATCGACAATAATTAAATAATTGGGATTAGTGTACGCCAAATATCATCCCAACACCCGTGTGGGGTTTCAAATCAACAAACACATTTTTTTTTGTGTGCAGTTGGGCGATGTGTAAAATTTATCGACCCAATCAATATCAGTCAAATCAGTGTATATAAACAAATCGGTCGATTTGTTTATAAATATTTATTTATTCACATTCACGTTAAAATTTATATTTTTAACGATAAAATATTTTATTTCAACACATGAATTCCTATTCAGTTCATTTACACAATAAAAATGATATTTTCATTTTTCTAACATATTTTAGAAAATTTCGGCGGCATAACGGCACGATACTAGAAACGGGACGAGGCCTAGCCGTATCCCCGGTCTAGTGAAGGCCCACGCCATTCACACATCAATCAAATCCATTTCATTTCACCAAACAATTCAATTCAAACCAATTAGACTAATCAACTACACAACCAAACAATTTAACAAACAAGTCATCCATGGTCTGTGGATGACGGGTGTCGGGTGCTGCTAAGCACCGTCTGCATCCTAGTATATATATATATATATATATATATATAACTAGAAAAAGAAGTTTAGAGTGAGAAGTTCTCACCAATAGCTATCCAACTTCACGACACTTCTTTTATAGAAATCTTCATCGTTATCGCATCTTTGTCATCATCGTTGCCCGTGGCCACTGCATATACAAAAATCACATTTTTATTTGTTCACTTTCAATTTAAAAATCATATTTTTATAATCACTTCATATATTTAAAAATCGAATTTTTACTTTGCTATTCAATATATAAAAATCGAATTTTTACTTTGTTATTCAATATATAAAAATCGAATTTTTACTTCGCTACTATATAGATAAAAATTCCATTTTTACAACGCTATTATATAGATAAAAATTCTATTTTTACACTGCTATTATATATAAAAAGATTTCGCCTTTTCAAATATAAAGATTTCATCATTATAAAAATCACCTCTTTATTTCAACGTATATATAATAAAAATCAGATTTTTATTTCGCTACATATACAAAGATGATATTTTTATATTATCTATCTTATAAAGATTATATTTTTATAGTTCCTACCATGTAAAAATCGTATTTTTATCTTTTTACAATATAAAAGATTATATTTTTATAACTTCTACAACATAAAAGATTATATTTTTATATTTCACATATGATAAAAAAACATATTTTTCCCTCTAGCATATAAAAATCTCTGAAAATTCATTCACAATAAAACTGAGTATTTAAAATAACTGAAAATAATTAATCAAAACTTACTTTACTGTATTAGGAACGGGGGAGGGGTGTCTTTGCTGCGCCGTCTTGGAGGTAGCGCTAGAGGTCGTGGAGGGGCGGAAACAGGAGGAGGATGGAAGAAGAGGGGGGGGCGGTGCGTCGGAAGGGGGCTGCGGTTGTCGATTGGGTGTGAGGCTTGAGCGAGGAGAGGGAGAGGGAAGTAGGGGGTGTTGGTGTCGAGAGGAGGAGGGGAAGGCGGCGCAGGGGGGGTGTGCGGCGGTGGAGGAAGGGGGGCTCTCGCTGCTGCGGCGCGGCTCATCGGGGGGGGGGGGGGGGGGGCTCTCGCTCCGATGGGGGGGGGGGCTCTCGCTCCGATGAGGGGGGGGGGGGGGCAGGGCTTCGGAGGTGGTGCCCTCCCTTGAGGCGGCGACGGCGAACATCGGGGGGGGGGGGGGGGGGGGGGGCGGCGAGTTTCCCCCCGTCCGCCTCTTTCTCCCTTTTTTTATTTTGCTTTCAGTTTTGAAAGAAAAGAGGGGGGGGGCAGAACGTATAGGAAGAGGGAGGGATATATTTTTTTTATTTTTTTTTATATTATTTAATTTCTAAAAGTTGACTTTTACATACGACCTCTAAACGAGGCCCACCGCCTGTCGTTCATAGCGTTTCACCCCCATTCCGAACACAATGGGATATGTATCGTAAGCTGATTCGGCTGTTACAATCAGTTTCCGTTGAATTTACATTTAAATCATTATATTGAATTTTAAACGTACATTTTAAATTAGTGGGGTCACATACTAACTAGAAAAATTCAAAAAAAATATTTTCTAGCTTCGTATTGACGATACGGTCCTAACAAAACTAGTTTCGTCGAATTCTGATACCGTTGGAAAAATGGCCATTTTCCAGTCGATTAAAATCAACTGAAACTGGTCAACCGCGTTTTCCTTTGCCACGCTCACATATTGAATCGAAAAATTATGAAATTTGGAATCTAGCAATAACTTGACACTGCGGATCCAATAAAAGTGGTTTCATCGAAATCCGAGGTCGTTTGCAAAATGTCCATTTTTAAGGGCCTGAATTCCATAGCGACTATTCAGAATTTTCAACTGGACATATCTTTTGATCTCCGCTATGGAATTTCGATTTTTTGGATTCGTTGGAAAGATATCATCAATTAGATCCTATTGTTTTTGGTTTCACTAAAATCCGGATTGTTTTGCACCCGGTACGTTCATTTGAAGTTTGAAATCGAATTATCGAACTACCGCGCCATTTTCAATTCTATTTATAATTATAAATAAATATTTATATTCTAACGACGATCTATATAAATATACACGTTCTAATTCTATTCAAAATAAATTTCTCGTCGTTATTATTTAAAATAATCTATTTTAAATGTTCAAAATTCGCTAAATTTACCAAAATAAATTTTTTAAACTGGCCCAGATTTTCCAGGTTATTACAAGTTGTCAAAGTTTGGATAATTATTTTAAGAAAACAATTAAAGGTGTATATTTTAAATTAATTATATTATTAATTAATTAATAAAAGAAAAAAAGAATTAACTGTAACCAGTTAATCAATTTGTTTTTATGTTGATTTACATCAACTATTTTTAATGAAAATTGATTGTTAAATTAAATGTGTTTCTAATTAATTAAATGGAAATAGTTTTTACAAGTGATTATTAAACATAGGAATGTTTAATTTAGAGTTAAATAATGTTTTAGTTAATAGGTTTTTGGTAAGATAATGGTTTGTAAATAGAGAAGTCAAAATTTGATAAATTATCCAAGATGGTGTTTTTAACTTAATTAACCTCCTTACTAATTAGTTTTTCATTTAAAAAGAACAATTCAAATAATAAAAGAAAAGGGGAATTAAGTCGATTAAATTCCTTGGTTTTAAATATTTAAGTTAACTAAGTTAATTTGATGAAAATGCCCAAAACAACAATGTTGTTTGAAATGGTTTAAGATTTGAAAATCAAATGGATTTACGAATTCTGCTTTGTTGAATACGATAAGAATGATTTCGATTCAAGGTCTGAGAGGTAAATAAAATACCCCAACTTAAACGATTTCGCCATTATCCGATTGATAGTATTAGTTTGTTTTCGAAATGAATGTTAGAGTTGAATATCGCTTTAAGTTATGAAACGTATATTCAAAAGTGAGGTTTTCACGTAAGATTTATAATAAGAATTCCCGAAGTTAATTCAGATAAATACATACAAAGTTAATGTTTGAATTTAAACAATCGAAGATTAATTAGATAAGAATTAGCAAATCCAATGGAAATAATTCTATTCATTTTATTTTATATTTGATAGTTAAATCAATGACTATCAAATCTTGACCTTTTACGTGTTTGTTTCGAAGAGTCCGGAATTTAATTCCACTTCAATTCGATTTATACGTTTCCAGCCAGAGATTATTGAAGATGGAGTTTATGTAAGGTGTGATAGCCCGTCCCGCACCAACCGACATTTCCAATGAAAGTGCGTTGTGCCGATGTCCAATCAGCACGGGATGGTCGCCAAAGAAAGGAAAAGAAGGGAATTTGAACTAACAAGGAACCTGTAGAATGTCTCACAGCGCATGGAATAAAATATAATAATAACATATTTGACATAAAACAGGTGAGACAGTGTATAAGCTGAAAACTAAACCATCATAGTAGCGGAAAATCCAAAATACAGCTTATGTTCCACATCATCATTATTACAACTTCAAAACTGTCTCAAAAGCAAAATAAGAAAGGTATACTACTAATGCCCAAAGTAGTGACCAGCACTGACACAGGGAGAATATATATATATATATATATATATATATATATATATATATCATACATGGGAGCCTCCTGCTCGTCTCTGGCACAACTACTCGTGCATAGTCACCTGACCTGTCTCTAGTATGCCCGTTTAAGAGCACCCAAAGTAGTAAGAAGAGACAAAAAACTCTGGGTCAGGCAAAAGTCTAGTATGAGCGATAAGCAGCAAAACAAGACAATAACAGGTATACTAAACGATACCTGAACCTGGACCTGCAACCAAAGAGTTAGCACAACAAGATGCACAATACTCTAAGGTGACACTAACATATGGTGTAAAGATACAGGGGTGGGTGTGTGCATGTCATAGTGATGTCAAATAATCAAGCATAACAACCATCCTCACATCTTTCACTCAGTGCATAAAGCACACGATATCCACCGCTTTGATCACCCATATCCTTGCCATGATCACTCTACCCCATGGAGTCATGGCGACTCCACTGCGCTGATCCATTTGTAATAACCCGGAAATGCGAGCCAATTTAAAATTTTTATTTTGGCAATTTTAGTGAATTTTGAATATTTAAAATGAATTATTTTAAATAATAACGACGAGAAACTTATTTTGAATAGAATTCGAACGTATATATTTATATACGTCGTCGTTAGAATATAAATATATTATTTATAATTATAAAAGGAATTGAAAATGGCGTGGTAGTTCGACAATTCGATTTCAAAGTTCAAATGAATGTACCGGTTGCAAAATAAACCGGATTTTGGTGAAACCAAAAATATTAGAATATATTAGAGAATATCTTTCCAACAAATCTGAGAAATCTAAATTTCATAGTGGGAATCCAAAGTTACGTCCAGTTGAAAATTCAGAATAGTCGCTATGGAATTCTGGCCCTTAAAAATGGAAATTTTGCAAACGACCTCGGATTTCAACGAAACCACTTTTGTTGGATCCATGATGTCAAGTTATTGCTAGGTTTCAAATTTCATAATTTTTCGAATCAATATGTGAGCGTGGCAAAGGAAAACGTGTTTGACCAGTTTCAATTGATTTTAATCGACTGGAAAATGGCCATTTTTCAAACGGTCTCAGAATTCGATGAAACTAGTTTTGTTAGGACCGTATCGTCGATACGAAGTTAGAAAATATTTTTTTGGAATTTTTCGAGCTAGTATGTAGCCCTGGTAAATTGAAATGCGCGTTCAAAATTCAATATATAGAGTTATATGTTGATTTTGACGAAAACTAATCGAAACGACCAAATCGGCTTACGATACATATCCCATTGTGTTCGGAATTCGGGTAATTAGCTATGGACGACAGGCGGTGGGCCTCATTTAGAGGTCAAATAAAAAAGTAAACTTTTTGAAATTAAAAATAAATAAAATATAAAAATATAAACATTTACATATAGGCCCCCTTTCTTTCTTTTCCCTTCCTCCCTTACCCGTTTAAATCGTTCAGAGAGAAAAAAGGGAGAACGACGGTCGGGGAAGACCGCCGCCGCGACCACCAGGGGCGGCGCACCTCCGGCGCCGCCACCCTAGAGCCCCCCATCTCCTCCTCTCTTCTTCCTCCCCCTCTTCTTAATCGACCGTCGCCCCCCTTTTGTCCACCGCGCCACCCACCGTGGTCCCCACCTCCGATCGAGACCGCCCTCCCCTCCACCCCTCCTTCTTCCTCTTCCTCCTCCCCTCCTCCACCCCCTAGTGTCGCGCACCCTTCTTCTTAAAAAAAAAAACGCATGCCCCCTCCTGGCCCACCGCGCCCCTGCCCCTTCCACCAGACCTCCGACGAACGGCTATTCCAGCCCCCTCTTCGACTGTAAGCTTTTAATTTGTTTATTTTGTTTAGTTATTTATTTTTACTTATTTAAAATAACTAGTTTTAAACAAAAAAATCAGTTTTGTTTAATATATAGTGATGAAAGGATTATGTTTTTCTATATATGAAAAATTAGATTTCTTATTTTTTTATTTGATTGTTGTTATAGAAAAGATTTGACCTTTAGTGTAGAAAAGAGACGATTTTTAACTTCAAAAAGATATGGTTTTTAACTTTAAAAGGGTTAAAAATATAATTTTTATATTTCAGAAAGATTAAAAATATGATTTTTATATAATAGAGAATATAAAAATGTGATTTTTATATATGTAGTGGCTACGGGCAACAAAATTGACAAAAGGAGAGCACGACGGAGGTTTCTACATAAGAAGAGTCGTGGCATTGGTTTAGCTAGTCGGTGAGAACTTCTCACTTTAAATTGTCTTTTTCTAGTTATAATATATACTAGGATGTAGACGGCGTTTAGTAGCACCCAACACCCGTCGTCCACAGGCCATGGATGGCTTGCATGTTTGATTGTTTGTTGTGATGAAAACTGATTGTGTGAAATAAAATAAAATATTTATATAGTTAAAAATATTTTATCGTTAAAAATATAATTTTTAACGTGAATGTGAATAAATAAATATTCATTTACAAACCGGACGGTTTGTTTATGTACACCTATTTGAAGGACATTGATTAGGACGATAAATTTTACACATCGCCCAACTGCACAAATAATATTCAGTGTTTGTTTATTTGAAACCCCACATGGGTGTTGGGATGATATTTGGCGTACACTAATCCCAATTATTTAGTTGTATGTCGATCGATTGGTCGACAGACTATGTAAGCGTTAATTATTTATATTTGATGCTTATGCAGTTGTGTGGTGCACTTTGGATGTTGGTTGATTATTTATCGTTGCTATTATATACATGTGTTGTATGGAATCCATATAATTAACATTATATGGTAATTGATTGGGCCTCATTCCAATTTGGAAAAGAAATATATATTCAAGTGTTGAATAGAAGGAATATATATTCAAGTGTTGAATAGAAGCAAATATATATTCATGTGTTGAAAATATTCATCTGTTGAGTAAAATATTTTAACAATAAAAATTTACATCTCTATCATGTTTAAGATTAGAGACTAACTGGAAACTAGATAAGATGAGTGGTTTCCTGGGTATTGATCTGATGTTGATTTCGGCCTTCGGGGTTGATACTTAGGGAATCATTCTCTTACTACTTTACGGTTGGAGTCTGATTAAAAATCAAACGATAGATACCATAATTTTATAAAATATATTGAGTAGGATAAATAGTCATGTGTTGACGATGCTCATGTGTTGAGAATATTCATGTGTGAAAAAAATTATAGATTCATGTATTGAATAGAATAAATACTCATTTGTTGAATAAAATAACAAAGTTATTAAAATATATAAAGCTGTGTTGATTAGAGTTGCGCTATTTTGACGTGAACGATATTTATATCGATTATATTCGTTTTTATAATGAATATGGAATAGGTAGTGATTTCAAAATATAACGTTTTAAAAATATTATCATTTATATAGTAATGATATGAAATATTCAATTTTGATTTGAAACTGAATATGGAGTTGAAATCATTTTGAAAACGAATTTAAAACAAATTATAAAATACTTTTTGAATTGAAATCGATGAAATATATATAATATATATATTATATATATTAAATGGCCTGAATTGAACGCGCCGCGCCGCGGTAGTTTGTGAATTTCGACCATTGATCCGAATGGACATTACGGGAGATTCGACCGTCGGATTCTCCTAAAACCGGAACCGTTGTGTTCGTATCGAAAAGAGCTTTCCAATGAATATTAGAAATTTGAAATCTAATGGATGGATTTGGAATTATGTCCAAATCAAATTTGGAAAAGGTCGTTGTAAGTGCAGTTCGATGGCCGTTGATGGAAATCGACTGTGCGGGCCTTGATAAAATTATTAGAAATATTAATAATTTGTGTAAAACCATAAGATATGAATTGGAAACAACTGGGGTGAAAATTTCTACAATTGAAAGGATAAGAATATATTTTTATCAAAATGAACTAGTTTTGAACTAGAAATAAAAATCCAATTATTTTTAAATAAATAAAATGGATTGAAAGTGATTTTGAAAGTAACCAGAATTTCCAATATATAAAGTGGGAATGGATTTGGATCGAAATTGTCTTTGGAATATTTCGATGTTGGATTTCGTGATTATACATATATTGTTATGGGAATTTGAAAGATATATTTATATCGTTATTTCCAATACAATATTTGTTGGTCATAGAATTTGATGTTGAATATAAGCCGATATATTTTCTATTCAGAGCCTTGTATTTAATATCAAATGTGATTTGGGTTTGTCGCGAATGGTGTCTTCATTAACACTGTTCTTAAACCCAGTTGAGGAAAAGATTAAATCTTTCTATTTAGATTTAATGAAGTGTACCAATTAAATAATATTTAATTGGAATTGAATTTGAAAGTGATTTTGGGTTTAGCGTGAATCGTGTTTTAGGTGACATTGGTTCTTTAACCCAGTTAAAGACAGGATACTGATTTGGGGGAAAGATTAAAACGAAGTGGAGTTTTAATGAATCTGTAGTTAAATTGAAATATGAATTGATAATTTAAAATATCAAATTTGGAAAGTGATCGAGGATGGAGTATCACCAGTTTTGCTCCAAAGCGATAGTTAAATCTTTAATCAGATTTGAACGTGTAATGGTAATTAATAATTGCCGATAACACCGTGGTGTTAGTTATGGGGTAATAACATTTTTGCTCCATGGGATGAATGGGTTGGGATTGGGAAATAAATAATTACTTCGGTGTGGTTCGCTAATCCCGACTAGTTTGGGAAACCATAATATGGTTTGAAACGATATCTAAAGGAAGATTAAATAATAAATTTAGAAGAATTTATCTTTGATAAAATTAATGGGAACCTTACCCTAAGAATGTGAAAATTTGAATAAAAGAATATTCTGAATTGGAATGAGTCGTATGCTGTGTTAGTGTAACACGTGTTTATTATATACGCGGGTTATTCGGAAAGGCCGGGTTTACACCCATTCTGAATAACCGATTCGACGATATGTCGAACATGAAGATGGTGGTTGAAGACCGGAAGTCTTCACATCGTTTGGGTGATTACTGATGATCTTGATTGGGCTGTATACCCAAGATGAGAGAATTAGTTGGTGATCGTCCATACGTACTTGGAGATCGATGGATATGCGAGGAAAGTGCCTCCGGTTTCGTTCAGACCCAGAACGAACTTGTAAATGGACTGTGTGTCTGACATTGGATTTTATTCTATGTTGATTGATCTCTATTAAATATACATCTGTTTGGCGGTGGAGAATTTATTCTCTTTCTTAACGCCCTTCTCCGAGACGTACGAGCTCAGAGGTTGTATATCGATGGACATCAGTCGCATGGAGTGAATTGCCTGTGTGGCACGCATAAGTGGCAAATGATCAAGGCTTCTGTTGAAAAGCAAAGTCTTGTGGTTGATGATCAAAGCACGGCCTGTGTGGCGCAACTTTGTGTATGGTGTGAAATCGCGAGCCTCACACCTCGGTATGAGTCAAAAACGGGATAAGGACCCAAAGAGTGCACGGCGTTTCTTTCTATCTAGTGGTGGTGTCAGTGCTTAAACTGACTGACATTTATATATACTTTTTACATGTGTGGTTGTTGGATGCGAGGCGGCTCGAATATATGGTCGATAACTGGCACTATGTGAGCCAACGTACAGACCATTATATATAGGTCCTATAGGACCGGGAAACATGTGTTCAGGAATTTCCAATCCTCAAAAGTAAGAGAGGACCGGCCTTGGAGGTTCCAAGGGATCTCTATGTGTGGTCCTGAGACATTTGCTAGAGTGTCTCAAATCGGAGAGAAGCTTGCCCCCTGCCTCGACTCATGATGGAATCCAATTTCCAATACGTGACATTGCAGTTTTATTTGTAGAGCCTAGTATGGCGACATGATATATGGTACCCATGCCGTCTATGATTGATATTTATGATTGAAACTGTTTTGACACTATGCACTTATAATAGTATCAAATGATTTGTTTTAAACGTACCAAGCATGTTTGGCTATTATAAGGGAAAACCCTATCCTCCGGCTTGCGTTGCACTGTGTCATGGGACCTGGGTCTTATAATAGCTTCATTTTTCCAAAGAGCATTGAATTGTTTTGTTATATGCACTAGTATTCTTGGGAGGAAACTCGTTCCGTGTTATACGGCATGGTCCCTTGAATTACTCTCTTTTAAAGTAAAGTTTTAAATAATTGTTTTAGATCTCACTCCAGTCACATGACTGACCTAGAGTTTAGTTTATTGACCTAAACTCTGGGTGCCCCTATTTTCGACACGGGCAGCTAGTAGTTTTGGTTTTGCAGATTTATATTCACAGGATCCCGATTTACAGCTGGAACGATGATCGGAAAGCTTTGTATTCGCGTATTACTTTCAGTTGTGTTTTGTATTGTTTTTCCGCTGCTATGTAATTTATTGTTATCTCTGATATTTGTCGAATGTAATATTTATTCATATTCTGTATATTCTTGTATTTGATGGAATTGTTGTAATAACAATGAAACGTTCTTCTGTTTGTGTTCCGATTTGTGATGTTCTCAAGGCAATTCAGGCTTTCCTTACCGGGGAAGTTCGGGTCAGTACAGAGTGGTATCAGAGCTTTGGTTTATAGAGCTCGAGAATAAGACACATTAGAACCGAGTGAAAGAATTCATCAGAGATTGGATTAGTAATATCCAATTAGAATGACTCGTTAGAGATAGGATCAGTAGTATCCTAGAACGAGTGTGAAGAGTATATTTTTAAAATAAAACAATATTGTTTTGAAAATTTAAACCAGTTTATACATATTTGAATATTTTATTTGTATTGAATTTGGACAATAGAGTATATAAAGGTTTTGCATATACGTGTCATGAACATATATTCGAAGTTTTAATATACTGGATAGATATAGAATCACACTCTAGTTGCCCGGGGATGATTCTGATAAGGCTGCAGCGTTATCAGCATTTATATTCATGTTTCGAAGGTGTGTTATCTATAAATTTCTATTAGACTGGTGTGAAAACGAAAATTATATAGATTTATTGTTGTGATTTGGCATCAAAAACATGATTTTCTGTATATGTATCAAAATTATGAATTTGAAACGTTAATTCACTAATTGATTGATTATTGTTTGATTAATTAAATGTTGAAACCTTAGCCAAATTGAACCAAATAGTGATTGTATTGAAAATTAGTCGCATTTGCTTGCATATACATGTACTTACATTGAACAGGTCATAGCAAGGAGGCTAGAGCAGAGAATAAAATTGTTTGCCCGATAAATAGGTACATGTTTACCATAATTTACTGTTCTGTTTGGGTGATGATGATTTTATGAGCCAATTGGCTAACCGCTTGGCTTTTTCTTTTTCTTTTGGATTGAAGAAGGCCATGGGAGGCTATATGAAATATCCCGAAGTCCCCGGTGCAGGGAAGGTTATGGCAAAAATTTTCAAAAATTTAGGGTGTTAGCCAAATGTTTGAAAATTTTGAAAAGTTCTTAGAAACTGAGAAGTTGAAGAACTTAAGCCGTAATGAAAATAATGGAAGTTGAGTTGATTAGTTAAACAACTTTCGGCTTCGTTCCTTTTCGAGGACGAAAAGTTTTAAGTGGGGGAGATTGTAATAACCCGGAAATGCGAGCCAATTTAAAATTTTTATTTTGGCAATTTTAGTGAATTTTGAATATTTAAAATGAATTATTTTAAATAATAATGAAGAGAAATTTATTTTGAATATAATTCGAATGTATATATTATATACGTCGTCGTTAGAATATAAATATATTATTTATAATTATAAAAGGAATTGAAAATGGCGCGGTAGTTCGATAATTTGATTTCAAAGTTCAAATGAATGTACTGGTTACAAAATAAACCGGATTTTGGTGAAACCAAAAATATTAGAATCTATTTGAGAATATCTTTCAAACGAATCCGAGAAATCGAAATTTCATAGTGGGAATCCAAAGTTACGTCCAGTTGAAAATTCAGAATAGTCACTATGGAATTCTGGCCCTTATAATGGAAATTTTGCAAACGACCTTGGATTTCAACAAAACCACTTTTGTTGGATCCGTAATGTCAAGTTATTGCTTGGTTTCAAATTTCGTAATTTTTCGAATCAATATGTGAGCGTGGCAAAGGAAAAGGTGTTTGACCAATTTCAGTTGATTTTAATCGACTGGAAAATGGTCATTTTTCAAACGGTCTTAGAATTCGATGAAGCTAGTTTTGTTAGGACCGTATCATCGATACGAAGCTAGAAAATATTTTTTTGGAATTTTTCGAGTTAGTATGTGGCCCCGGTAAATTGAAATGCGCGTTCAAAATTCAATATATAGAGTTATATGTTGATTTTGATGAAAACTGATCGAAACGGCCAAATCAGCTTACGATACATATCCCATTGTGCTCGGAATGGGAGTAATTAGCTATGGACGACAGGCGGTGGGCCTCGTTTAGAGGTCAAATAAAAAAGTCAACTTTTTGAAATTAAAAATAAATAGAATATAAAAATATAAACATTTACATATAGGTCCCCCTTTCTTTCTTTTCCCTTCCTCCCTTACCCGTTTAAATCGTTCATAGAAAAAAAATGGGCGAACGACGGTCGAGGAAGACCGACCCCGTGGCCACCTGGGGCGGCGCACCTCCGGCGCCGCCACCCAAGAGCCCCCCCCATCTCCTCCGCTCTTCTTCCTCCCCCTCTTCTTAATTGACTGTCACCCCCCTTTTTGTCTACCACGCCACCCACTGTGGTCCCCACCTCCGATCGAGACCACCCTCCCCTCCTCCCCTCCTTCTTCCTCTTCCTCCTCCCTCCACCCCCTAGTGCCGCACGCCCTTCTTCTTCAAAAAAAAAAAACTGCATGCCCCCTCCTGGCCCACCGCGCCCCTGCCCTTCCACCAAACCTCCGACGAACGGCAATTCCAGCCCCCTCTTCGACGGTAAGCTTTTAGTTTGTTCATTTCGTTTAGTTATTTATTTTTACTTATTTAAAATAACTAGTTTTAAATAAAAATCAGTTTTGTTTAATATATAGTGATGAAAGGATTATGTTTATCTATATATGAAAAATTAGATTTCTTTTTTTTTATTTGATTGTTGTTATAGAAAAGATTTGACCTTTAGTGTAGAAAAGAGACGATTTTTAACCTCAAAAAGATATGGTTTTTAACTTTAAAAGGGTTAAAAATATAATTTTTATATTTTAGAAAGATTAAAAATATGATTTTTATATAATAGAGAATATAAAAATGTGATTTTTATATATGTAGTGGCTACGGGCAACGAAATTGACAAAAGGCGAGCACGACGGAGGTTCCTACATAAGAAGAGTCGTGGCGTTGGTTTAGCTAGTTGGTGAGAACTTCTCACTTTAAATTTTCTTCTTCTAGTTATAATATATACTAGGATGCAGACGGTGTTTAGTAGCACATGACACCCGCCGTCCATAGACCATGGATGGCTTGTATGTTTGATTGTTTGTTGTGATGAAATTTGATTGTGTGAAGTAAAATAAAATATTTATATAGTTAAAAACATTTTATCGTTAAAAATATAATTTTTAACGTGAATGTGAATAAATAAATATTCATTTACAAACCGCACGGTTTGTTTATGTACACCTATTTGAAGGACATTGATTGGGACGATAAATTTTACACATCGCCCAACTGCACAAATAATATTCAGTGTTTGTTGATTTGAAACCCCACACGGGTGTTGGGATGATATTTGAGTACACTAATCCCAATTATTTAGTTGTATGTCGATCGATTGGTCGACATACTGTGTAAGCGTTAATTATTTATATTTGATGCTTATGCAGTTGTGTGGTGCACTTTGGATGATGGTTGATTATTTATCGTTGCTATTATATACATGTGTTGTATGGAATCCATATAATTAACATTATATGGTAATTGATTGGGCCTCATTCCAATTTGGAAAAGAAATATATACTCATCTGTTGAATAGAAGGAATATATATTCATGTGTTGAATAGAAGCAAATATATATTCATGTGTTGAAAATATTCATGTGTTGAGTAAAATATTTTAACAATAAAATTTACATCTTTATCATATTTAAGATTAGAAACTAACTGGAAACTAGATAAGATGAGTGGTTTCCTGGGTATTGATCTGATGTTGGTTTCGGCCTTCGGGGTTAATACTTAGGGAATCATTCTCTTACTACTTTACGGTTGGAGTCTGATTAAAAATCAAACGATAGATACCATAATTTTATAAAATATATTGAGTAGGATAAATAGCCATGTGTTGACGATGCTCATGTGTTGAGAATATTCATGTGTGAAAAAAAATATAGATTCATGTGTTGAATAGAATAAATACTCATTTGTTGAATAGAATAACAAAGTTATTAAAATATATAAAGCCGTGTTGATTAGAGTTGCGCTATTTTGACGTTACCGATATTTATATCGGTTATATTCATTTTTATAATGTATATGGAAAAGGTAGTGATTTCAAAATATAACTTTTTGAAAATATTATCATTTATATAGTAATGATATGAAATATTCAATTTTGATTTGAAACTGAATATAGAGTTGAAATCATTTTGAAAACGAATTTAAAACAAATTATAAAATACGTTTTGAATTGAAATCGACAAAATATATATAATATATATATTATATATATTAAATGACCTGAATAGAACGCGCCACGCCGCGACAGTTCGTGAATTTCGACCATTGACTTCGAATGGACATTACGGGAAATTCGACCGTCGGATTCTCCTGAAATTGGAACCGTTGGGTTCGTATCGAAAAGAGCTTTCCAATGAATATTAGAAATTTGAAATCTAAGTGTTTTTTTGGAATTATGTCCAAATCAAATTTGGAAAAGGTCGCTGTAAGTGCAGTTCGATGGCCGTTGATGGAAATCGACTGTGCGGGCCTTGATAAAATTATTAAAAATATTAATAATTTGTGTAAAATCATAAGAAATGAATTGGAGAGAACTGGGGTGAAAATTTCTACATTTGAAAGGACAAGAATATATTTTTATCAAAATGAACTAGTTTTGAACTAGAAATAAAAATCCAATTATTTTTAAATAAATAAAATGGACTGAAAGTGGTTTTGAAAGTAACCAGAATTTCCAATATATAAAGTGGAAATGGATTTGAATCGAAATTGTCTTTGGAATATTTCGATGTTGGATTTCGTGATTACACATATATTGTTACGGAAATTTGAAAGATACATTTATATCATTATTTCCAATACGATATTTGTTGGTTGTAGAATTTGATGTTGAATATAAGCCGATATATTTTCTATTCAGAGCCTTGTATTTAATATGCAATGTGATTTGGGTTTGTCGTGAATGGTGTCTTCATTAACACTGTTCTTAAACCCAGTTGAGAAAAAGATTAAATCTTTCTATTTAGATTTAATGAAGTGTAAAATTAAATAATATTTAATTGGAATTGAATTTGAAAGTGCTTTTGGGTTTAGCGTGAATCGTGTTTTAGGTGACATTGGTTCTTTAACCCAGTTAAAGACAGGATATTGATTTGGGGGAAAGATTAAAACGAAGTGGAGTTTTAATGAATCTGTAGTTAAATTGAAATATGAATTGATAATTTAAATTATCAAATTTGGAAAGTGATCGAGGATGGAGTACCACCAGTTTTGCTCCAAAGCGATAGTTAAATCTTTAATTAGATTTGAACGTGTAATGGTAATTAATATTTACCGATAACACCGTGGTGTCAGTTATGGGGTAATAACATTTTTGCTCCATGGGATTAATAGGTTGGGATTGGGAAATAAATAACTACTTCGGTGTGGTTCGCTAATCCCGACTAGTTTGGGAAACCATAATATGGTTTGAAATGATATCCAAAGGAAGATTAAAGAATAAATTTAGAAGAATTTATCTTTGATAAAATTAATGGGAACCTTTCCCTAAGAATGGGAAAATTTGAATAAAAGAATATTCTGAATTGGAATGAGGCGTATGCTGTGTTAGTGTAACACGTGTTTATTATATACGCGGGTTATTCGAAAAGGCCGAGTTTACACCCATTCTGAAGAACTTATTCGACGATATGTCAAAGACGAAGACGGTGGTTGAAGACCGGAAGTCTTCACATCATTTGGGTGATTACTGATGATCTTGATTGGGATGTACACCCAAGATGAGAGAATCAGTTGGTGATCGTCCAGACGTATTTGGAGATCGATGGATATGCGAGGAAAGTGCCTCCGGTTTCGTTCAGACCCAGAACGAACTTGTAAATGGACTGTGTGTCTGACATTGGATTATATTCTGTGTTGATTGATCTTTATTAAATATACATCTGTTTGGCGGCGGAGAATTTATTCTCTTGCTTAACGCCCTTCTCTGAGACGTACGAGCTCAGACGTTGTATATCGATGGACATCAGTCGCATGGAGTGAATTGCCTGTGTGGCACGCCTAAGTGGCAAATGATCAAGGCTTCTGTTGAAAAGCAAAGTCTTGTGGTTGATGATTAAAGCACGGCCTGTGTGGCACAGCTTTGTGTATGGCGTGAACTTGCGAGCCTCACACCTTGGTATGAGTCAAAAATGGGATAAGAACCCAAGAAGTACACGACGTTTCTTTCTGTAACGACCCAGAAAATCTGAACCAATTTAATTTTTTTTAAATTGGCTAAAATAATGGATTTTAAATATTTAAAATAATATTTTAAATAATGGCGATGTAAACTGAGTTTGAATCGACATTTGAAAACGAATATAATTAATTATAATTATATATAGAATTGAAAATGGCGCGGTAGTTCGATAATTCGATTTCAAACTTCAATTGAATATACCGGGTGCAAAACAATCCGGATTTTAGTGAAACCAAAAATATTTAAATCTGTTAGTGAATATCTTGCTAACGAATCCGACCAATCGAAATTTGATAGCGGGAATCAAAAGATATGTCCAGTTGAAAATTCTGAATAGTCGCTATGGAATTCAGGCCCTTAAAAATGAACATTTTGCAAACGACCTCGGATTTCGACGAAACCACTTTTGTTGGATCCGCAGTGTCAAGTTATTGCTAGGTTTCAAATTTCAAAATTTTTCGAATCAATATGTGAGCGTGGCAAAGGAAAACGCGTTTGACCAGTTTTCGTTGATTTTAAATCGACTGGAAATTGACCATTTTTCAAACGGTCTCAGAATTCGACGAAACTAGTTTTGTTAGGACCGTATCGTCAGTACGAAGGTAGAAAATATTTTTCTGGAATTTTTCTATTTAGTATGTGACCCCGGTAATTTGAAATGTACGTTTAAAATTCAATATAGAGATTTAAATGTAAATTCAACGGAAACTGATTGTAACGATCAAATCAGCTTGCGATACATATCCCATTGTGTCCGGAATGGGGGTAAAACGCTATGGACGACAAGCGGTGGGCCTCGTTTAGAGGTCGTATGTAAAAGTCAACTTTTTGCGAAAATTAAATAATTAAATATATATATTTTATATAAACCCCCCTATTCCCTCTTCTCTCTCCACTTCGCTCAGATAGAAAAAAAAAAGGGAAAACCCTAAACTAAACCGCCGCTTCCCCGATCATCCACCCCCGCACGTCGCCACCCCCTTCGCCTGGAGCTGCTGTCGCTGCCTCTTCTTCTCTCCCCTCTTCTACCTCGAATCGCGACGAACCCAAACCCCCTGAAGCATCGCGACGCCACCACCGAAGACCGCCGTGCCCCTCCGCTTCGCCTGCTCCGCCTCCTGCCGCCGACGTCTTCTTTTCCCCCCCTTCTTCGCAGGTTAAAGTAAGTATTTTATTTTATTTTTATTTTAATTCTGAAAAACTGTTTTTTTTTAATAAAGGTTAATACTAATTTTTTTTAAAGGTTAAATTCTGATTTTTTTTAACAGGTTAAAAACTGACTTTTTAACAGGTTAAAAACTGATTTTTAAAAGGTATTAAAACTGATTTTTAAAAGGTATTAAAACTGATTTTTAAAAGGTATTAAAACTGATTTTTAAAAAGGTTTAAAAACTGATTTTATTTTAAGATAGGAACTTTAAAAAGAAAAAGATTTAACTTTAAAAAGAAAAAGATTTGAGATTTAAAGGGAAAAAGATTAGAACTTTAAAAAGAAAAAGATTTGAACTGGGAAAGAAAAAGATCAGATTTTTTAGAATAGAAAAGATCATATTTTTAAAATAGAAAAGACGGAATTTTTATTAAGTAGAAGAAGTAAGATATGATTCTTATATTTTTAAAGCAATAAAAATATAATTTTTACATCATAGGAATATTAAAAATATAATCTTTATTTTTGAAAAGGCGGAATCTATATTTTTGAAATTCGATTTTTATATATTGAATAACATAGTAAAAATTCGATTTTTACATATGTAGAGAATACGGGCAACGAAGCGACAAAAGGCGAGATTGGCGAAGATTTCTATAAAGGAAGAGTCGTGGTATTGGATAGCTATTGGTGAGAATTTCTCACTCTTCAATTTCTTTTTCTATATATTTATGTGTTGAAATAAAAGTGAATTGCTATATATAATATATATATATATATATATATCTACGCCCCTCGTCCACAAACCATGGACGATATTTATTGGTTGAAATTGTTGTGAAAATTGATTGATAGCGAATGGTTGTTTGGGATTGTTTGTGGTTGATTGTGGTTGAAAAATACCCATTTGTGGTTGAGAAATATTTGGTTGAAAGCACATAGGATTAGTTTGTGGAAATGAAATAAATATATACATGCGGCCTGCGTGCGAACTAGATGCATGATCCCCATTGTCAAAAACCGCGAGGTTTTAAGGTAGAGCGAGGAGCCGTACTAGGGACGGTCCCGGTTTTAACTACCCTGCCGTTATGCTGCCGAAATTTTGAATAATATTCGTGTGTTTGAATTATTTTCATATGCTTAAACTATATTCATTCGTTGATTAGAAATTCATGTGTTGAATGGTATTCATATTTTGAAATAAATTGTTTGATAATAAAAAATCACATTTTTATCTATATATAGAAACTATAGAAAACATTCATGTGTTGAATTGATATTGATTCGTTGATTAGAAATTCATGTGTTGAATGGTATTCATATTTTGAAATAAATTGTTTGATAATAAAAAATCACATTTTTATCTATATATAGAAACTATAGAAAACATTCATGTGTTGAATTGATTCATTCGTTGATTAGAAATTCATGTGTTGAATGGTATTCATATTTTGAAATAAATTGTTTGATAATAAAAAAAATCACATTTTTATCTATATATAGAAACTATAGAAAGCCTTCATGTGTTGAATCGATATTCATTCGTTGATTAGAAATTCATGTTTTGAAAGGTATTCATATTTTGAAATAAATTGTTTGATAATAAAAATAAGCTTTTATCGACTATCTGAACTGTGTAAAATAATCTAGTTTTGAAAGAAATTGTTTTTTGATAAAAATCTCATTTTTATCACCAACATGAAACATATAGAAAAATAGTGTTTTAAAATGAATTGTTTTACAATAAAAATCACATTTTTATTGTATGCATAAATCGTTGAAATGTGAAGTGTTAAAAATAGCCACTTGTTCAAAATAAACATATATGAGTTGAAATATTCATTAATTAGCTAATGAAATGATTTGCACCTATTTATGTAACATTAGAATGAATGGTGTTTTTAAACCAAATAGAAATCAAATATGAAGTTGAATAGAAAATGATAAATGATAAGAACTGTATATATATGTACATGCATATTCATTGAACATGTTATAGCAAAGGGGCTAGAGAAGAGGAATAAAATTTTGTGCCCGACAAATAGGTACACATTTACTGCTTTGTTTGGGTGATGATTTTATGAGCCTGTTGGCTAGCCGCTTGGCTTTTTCTTTTTCTTTTTGAGATTAGAAGGACCGGGAAAGCTATTTGCGATTTCCCGATGCTCCCGGTGCAGGGGAGGTTATGGCGAAATTTTCCAAAAATTTAAGGCGTTAGTGATATATTTGAAGTGAAAACGATATTGAAATTGTTGAATGAACTATATTTATATAAATATAAATAAAATCAAAACGAAACGAGGCCGTGCTGTTCGTATTTTGAAACCGTGATTTCAAACAACTAGTGCGGGAAATCCGACCATTGGATTTTCCCGAAACCTCAACCGTTGGGTTCGCCTTGGAATAATCTTTCCAACGGCACCAACCTTGTAAAAATCCAATGGTTGGATTGTCTGGAATGTTTAATTCAAATCTGAAGAAAAACAGCGCCAGAAGCGATTATATTTATATATATATAAATATAATTATATATTTAATCGAATAACGACGCTGCAGGTCGTACTTTGAAATCGAAATTTCAAACGATTGTACCGGGAGATCCGACCGTCGGATTTTCCCGAAACTGGAACCGTTGGATTCGTTTTGAAAAGACCTTTCTAATGATGTAAATTTTGCGAAGATCCAACGGTTAGATTTTCAGATATGTGTAAATCAAATCTGAAGAAAAACAGCGCCACGGCCGCTTTATGGCCCGAAGCGTCGTTTTGAATAAATTGGCTATTTTAAAATAAATAAAAATAGCGATAAATAGTTATAAAATATCATAAGCGATATGGAATGGAAATAAACTGAATTTGCTCGATTTATGTGGCTTTTGATGGTTGAATATGTTTGGTGTGAAAATCACATTAAAGAACAAAATTGATGTTGTCAAATAATTTAACCATTGAAATAAATTGATTTGAAATTCTAAATATACATGAATTATTTGAAAAGGCCGAGTTAATTCTCATTTCAAATAATTGACCGACGATTGAAAGTCGAAGATGAAGACGATGGTCGAAGACCGGAGATCTTCACCTCGTTTGGATGGTAACCGCGGTCCTGATTGGGAGGCATCCCGAAATATGGATAATGAGTGGTGATCGTCCAGACGTACGTGGTGATCGAAGGGTTTGCGAGGTATTTAGTGCCTCCGGTTTCGTTCAGACCCAGAACGGACTTGTAAATGGACTGTGTGTCTGACATTGGAGTTTATTCTGTGTTGATTGATTTCTGTTAAATATACATCTGTTTGGCGACGGAGAATTTATTCTTTTGCTTAACGCCCTTCTCTGAAATGCACGAGCTCAGAGGTTGTATATCGATGGACATCAGTCGCATGGCATGAATTGCCTGTGTGGCATGCTAAGATGCAGTGATCAGGGCTTCTGTTGAAAAGCAAAGTCTTGTGGTGATGATCAAAGCACCGCCTGTGTGGCGTAGCTTTGTGTATAACGTGAATTCGCGAGCCTCACACCCCGGTTTGAACCTAAAACGGGAGAAGGACCTCAGGGAGGGCATGCATTTCTTTCTAGCTAGGGTGGTGTCGGTGACCTACCAGCCCTGACATTTATATACTTTTCACCTATGTGGTTGTTGCTGTTGCGAGGCGCCTCGGTTTGATCGGACGATCCGGGTCCGATGGAGTCATTCGTTGGCTCGTTTACGCCCCAAAGGGCGGGGAAACGTATTGTTCAGGCATAATAATCCACATCGGTGGACCGGCCCTGACGATCCAAGGGGCAGTTGCGGCTGTTCCTGAGGGGCGGGCTAGAGCGTCTCGAATTCGGTAAGGACTATCTTTTGCCTTGGTTCATGGCGGAAATCCAATTTCCAGATACGTGATCGTGCGGTTTCGATTGTATAGATATTTGGCGACATAGTGGCATGGGACGCTCATGTCGTCTATGATTGATAGTTATGATTTGAAATTGTTTTCAAAACATATAAACACTAGCAATAATATCAAATGCCTTTGTTTTATTCGTATCAAGCATATTTTGGCTGTCATAAGGTAAAAACTCTATCCTCCGGTTTGCGTTGCATTGTGTGATGGGAACTGAGTCTTATAACGGCTTCATTTTTATAAAAAGCATAGCGATGTTTTAAAAGAAAGATTTGTTTTGAAGCACTGGAAATCCAATGGAGTAAACCCGTTCCACGAAAGTGGCGTGGTCCTGTGATTAGCCAATTATATATGTGTTGAGTGGATTTCTCATACCAGTCCCATGACTGACTCGTAGTTTGTTTCACTTTCAAACTCGGGTGCCCCTTTTTTCTACACGGGCAGCCTTGTATTCAGGTTTAGCTGGTTCTTTCTGGATAGCTGGAGCTGAAGATGGATTCTATCATTTATTTCTTTTTATGCTGTTCAGCTCCTATTGTACATATTTTGTTTATTTCCACTGTAGACATTTATGTATAGCTGAACTGTATTTGTATTAAGTAAGATCCTGTATACTGTGTAACTCTGATTATTACTTTTATCCAGTATATTCTATTGTTCATTACCTGGTGTATTTATTTAATTTTGTTCTGCTATCATCTGTTTTTGTGTTATATTCCTAAGATAACCCTTGTTTCCGTGAGACGACCCGAAATCCCGTTCTCACGGAAACAAGGGTTATCTTAGGAATATAACACAGAAACAGATGATAGCAGAACAAAATTAAATAAATAAACCAGGTAATGAACAATAGAATATACTAGATAAAAGTAATCATCAGAGTTACACAGTATACAGGATCTTACTTAATACAAATACTGTTCAGCTATACATAAATGTCTACAGCGGAAATAAACAAAATATGTACAATAGGAGCTGAACAACATGAAAAGAAATAAATGATAGAATCCATCTTCAGCTCCAGCTATCCAGAAAGAACCAGCTAAACCTGAATACAAGGCTGCCCGTGTAGAAAAAAGCGGCACCCGAGTTTGAAAGTGAAACAAACTACGAGTAAGTCATGGGACTGGTATGAGAAATCCACTCAACACATATATAATTGGCTAATCACAGGACCACGCCACTTTCGTGGAACGGGTTTACTCCATTGGATTGCCAGTGCTTCAAAACAAATCTTTCTTTTAAAACATCGCTATGCTTTTTATAAAAATGAAGCCGTTATAAGACTCAGTTCCCATCACACAATGCAACGCAAACCGGAGGATAGAGTTTTTACCTTATGACAGCCAAAATATGCTTGATACGAATAAAACAAAGGCATTTGATATTATTGCTAGTGTTTATATGTTTTGAAAACAATTTCAAATCATAACTATCAATCATAGACGACATGAGCGTCCCATGCCACTATGTCGCCAAATATCTATACAATCGAAACCGCACGATCACGTATCTGGAAATTGGATTTCCGCCATGAACCAAGGCAAAAGATAGTCCTTACCGAATTCGATACGCTCTAGCCCGCCCCTCAGGAACAGCCGCAACTGCCCCTTGGATCGTCAGGGCCGGTCCACCGATGTGGATTATTATGCCTGAACAATACGTTTCCCCACCCTTTGGGGCGTAAACGAGCCAACGAATGACTCCATCGGACCTAGATCGTCCGATCAAACCGAGGCGCCTCGCAACATCAACAACCACATAGGTGAAAAGTATATAAATGTCAGGGCTGGTAGGTCACTGACACCACCCTAGCTAGAAAGAAACGCATGCCCTCCCTGAGGTCCTTCTCCCGTTTTAGGTTCAAACCGGGGTGGGAGGCTCGCGAATTCACGTTATACACAAAGCTACGCCACACAGGCGGTGCTTTGATCATCACCACAAGACTTTGCTTTTCAACAGAAGCCTTGATCACTGCATCTTAGCATGCCACACAGGCAATTCATGCCATGCGACTGATGTCCATCGATATACAACCTCTGGGCTCGTGCGTTTCAGAGAAGGGCGTTAAGCAAAAGAATAAATTCTCCGCCGCCAAACAGATGTATATTTAACAGAAATCAATCAACACAGAATAAACTCCAATGTCAGACACACAGTCCATTTACAAGTCCGTTCTGGGTCTGAACGAAACCGGAGGCACTAAATACCTCGCAAACCCTTCGATCACCACGTACGTCTGGACGATCACCACTCATTATCCATATTTCTGGATGCCTCCCAATCAGGACCTCGGTTACCATCCAAACGAGGTGAAGATCTCCGGTCTTCGACCATCGTCTTCATCTTCGACTTTCAATCGTCGGTCAATTATTTGAAATGAGAATTAACTCGGCCTTTTCAAATAATTCACGTATATTTAGAATTTCAAATCAATTTATTTCAATGGTTAAATTATTTGACAACATCAATTTTGTTCTTTAATGTGATTTTCACACCAAACACATTCAACCATCAAAAGCCACATAAATCGAGCAAATTCAGTTTATTTCCATTCCATATCGCTTATGATATTTTATAACTATTTATCGCTATTTTTATTTATTTTAAAATAGCTAATTTATTCAAAACGACGCTTCGGGCCATAAAGCGGCCGTGGTGCTGTTTTTCTTCAGATTTGATTTACACATATCTGAAAATCTAACCATTGGATCTTCGCAAAATTTACATCATTAGAAAGGTCTTTTCAAAACGAATCCAACGGTTCCAGTTTCGGGAAAATCCGACGGTCGGATCTCCCGGTACAATCGTTTGAAATTTCGATTTCAAAATACGAACTGCAGCGTCGTTATTCGATTAAATATATAATTATATTTATATATATATAAATATAATCGCTTCTGGCGTTGTTTTTCTTCAGATTTGAATTAAACATTCCAGACAATCCAACCGTTGGATTTTTAAAAGGTTGGTGCCGTTGGAAAGATTATTCCAAGGCGAACCCGACGGTTGAGATTTCGGGAAAATCCAATGGTCAGATTTCCCGCACTAGTTGTTTGAAATCACGGTTTCAAAATACGAACTGCACGGCCTCGTTTCGTTTTGATTTTATTTATATTTATATATTTATATAAATATAGTTCATTCAACAATTTCAATATCGTTTTCACTTCAAATATTTCACTAACGCCTTAAATTTTTGGAAAATTTCGCCATAACCTCCCCTGCACCGGGAGCATCGGGAAATCGCAAATAGCTTTCCCGGTCCTTCTAATCTCAAAAAGAAAAAGAAAAAGCCAAGCGGCTAGCCAACAGGCTCATAAAATCATCACCCAAACAAAGCAGTAAATGTGTACCTATTTGTCGGGCACAAAATTTTATTCCTCTTCTCTAGCCCCTTTGCTATAACCTATTCAATGAATATGCATGTACATATATATATACAGTTCTTATCATTTATCATTTTCTATTCAACTTCATATTTGATTTCTATTTGGTTTAAAAACACCATTCATTCTAATGTTACATAAATAGGTGCAAATCATTTCATTAGCTAATTAATGAATATTTCAACTAATATATGTTTATTTTGAACAAGTGACTATTTTTAACACTTCACATTTCAACGATTTATGCATACAATAAAAATGTGATTTTTATTGTAAAACAATTCATTTTAAAACACTATTTTTCTATATGTTTCATGTTGGTGATAAAAATGAGATTTTTATCATAAAACAATTTCTTTCAAAACTTGATTATTTTACACAGTTTAGATAGTCGATAAAAGCCGATTTTTATTATCAAACAATTTATTTCAAAATATGAATACCTTTCAACACATGAATTTCTAATCAACGAATGAATATCGATTCAACACATGAAGGTTTTCTATAGTTTCTATATATAGATAAAAATGTGATTTTTTTATTATCAAACAATTTATTTCAAAATATGAATACCATTCAACACATGAATTTCTAATCAACGAATGAATATCAATTCAACACATGAATGTTTTCTATAGTTTCTATATATAGATAAAAATGTGATTTTTTATTATCAAACAATTTATTTCAAAATATGAATACCATTCAACACATGAATTTCTAATCAACGAATGAATATCAATTCAACACATGAATGTTTTCTATAGTTTCTATATATAGATAAAAATGTGATTTTTTATTATCAAACAATTTATTTCAAAATATGAATACCATTCAACACATGAATTTCTAATCAACGAATGAATATAGTTTAAGCATATGAAAATAATTCAAACACACGAATATTATTCAAAATTTCGGCAGCATAACGGCAGGGTAGTTAAAACCGGGACCGTCCCTAGTACGGCTCCTCGCTCTACCTTAAAACCTCGCGGTTTTTGACAATGGGGATCATGCATCTAGTTCGCACGCAGGCCGCATGTATATATTTATTTCATTTCCACAAACTAATCCTATGTGCTTTCAACCAAATATTTCTCAACCACAAATGGGTATTTTTCAACCACAATCAACCACAAACAATCCCAAACAACCATTCGCTATCAATCAATTTTCACAACAATTTCAACCAATAAATATCGTCCATGGTTTGTGGACGAGGGGCGTAGATATATATATATATATATATATATATTATATATAGCAATTCACTTTTATTTCAACACATAAATATATAGAAAAAGAAATTGAAGAGTGAGAAATTCTCACCAATAGCTATCCAATACCACGACTCTTCCTTTATAGAAATCTTCGCCAATCTCGCCTTTTGTCGCTTCGTTGCCCGTATTCTCTACATATGTAAAAATCGAATTTTTACTATGTTATTCAATATATAAAAATCGAATTTCAAAAATATAGATTCCGCCTTTTCAAAAATAAAGATTATATTTTTAATATTCCTATGATGTAAAAATTATATTTTTATTGCTTTAAAAATATAAGAATCATATCTTACTTCTTCTACTTAATAAAAATTCCGTCTTTTCTATTTTAAAAATATGATCTTTTCTATTCTAAAAAATCTGATCTTTTTCTTTCCCAATTCAAATCTTTTTCTTTTTAAAGTTCTAATCTTTTTCCCTTTAAATCTCAAATCTTTTTCTTTTTAAAGTTAAATCTTTTTCTTTTTAAAGTTCCTATCTTAAAATAAAATCAGTTTTTAAACCTTTTTAAAAATCAGTTTTAATACATTTTAAAAATCAGTTTTAATACCTTTTAAAAATCAGTTTTAATACCTTTTAAAATTCAGTTTTTAACCTGTTAAAAAGTCAGTTTTTAACCTGTTAAAAAAAACAGAATTTAACCTTTAAAAAAATCAGTATTAACCTTTTTAAAAAAAACAGTTTTTCAGAATTAAAATAAAAATAAAAATAAAATACTTACTTTAACCTGCGAAGAAGGGGGGGGGGGGGAAAGAAGACGTCGGCGGCAGGAGGCGGAGCAGGCGGAGCGGAGGGGCACGGCGGTCTTCGGTGGTGGCGTCGCGATGCTTCAGGGGGTTTGGGTTCGTCCCGATTCGAGGTAGAAGAGGGGAGAGAAGAAGAGGCAGCGACAGCAGCTCCAGGCGAAGGGGGTGGCGACGTGCGGGGGTGGATGATCGGGGAAGCGGCAGTTTGGTTTAGGGTTTTCCTTTTTTTTTATCTGAGCGAAGTGGAGAGAGAAGAGGGAATAGGGGGGGTTTATATAAAATATATATATATTTAATTATTTAATTTTCGCAAAAAGTTGACTTTTACATTCGACCTCTAAACGAGGCCCACCGCCTGTCGTCCACAGCGTTTTACCCCCATTCCGGACACAATGGGATATGTATCGCAAGCTGATTTGATCGTTACAATCAGTTTCCGTTGAATTTACATTTAAATCTCTATATTGAATTTTAAACGTACATTTCAAATTACCGGGGTCACATACTAACTAGAAAAATTCCAGAAAAATATTTTCTAGCTTCGTATTGATGATACGGTCCTAACAAAACTAGTTTCGTCGAATTCTGAGACCGTTTGAAAAATGGTCAATTTCCAGTCGATTTAAAATCAACGGAAACTGGTCAAACGCGTTTTCCTTTGCCACGCTCACATATTGATTCGAAAAATTATGAAATTTGAAACCTAGCAATAACTTGACACTGCGGATCCAACAAAAGTGGTTTCGTCGAAATCCGAGGTCGTTTGCAAAATGTCCATTTTTAAGGGCCTGAATTCCATAGCGACTATTCACAATTTTCAACTGGACATATCTTTTGATTCCCTCTATCAAATTTCGATTGGTCGGATTCGTTAGAAAGATATTCACTAACAGATTTAAATATTTTTGGTTTCACTAAAATCCGGATTGTTTAGCACCCGGTATATTCAATTGAAGTTTGAAATCGAATTATCGAACTACCGCGCCATTTTCAATTCTATATATAATTATAATTAATTATATTCGTTTTTAAATGTCGATTCAAACTCAGTTTTCATCGCCATTATTTAAAATCCATTATTTTAGCCAATTTAAAAAATTTTAAATTGGTTTAGATTTTCTGGGTCGTTACACTTTCTAGCTAGTGGTGGTGTCAGTGCTTAAACTGGCTGACATTTATATATACTTTTCACCTGTGTGGTTGTTGGATGTGAGGCGCCTCAAATATATGGTCGATAACTGGCACTATGTGAGCCAACGTACAGACCATTATATATAGGTCCTATAGGACCGGGAAACGTGTGTTCAGGAATTGCCAATCCTCAAAAGTAAGAGAGGATTGGCCTTGGAGGTTCCAAGGGATCGCTGTGTGTGGTCCTGAGACATTTGCTAGAGTGTCTCGAATCAGAGAGGAGCTAGCCCCTTGCCTCGACTCATGATGGAATCCAATTTCCAATACGTGACATTGCGGTTTTATTTGTAGAGCCTAGTATGGCGACATGATATATGGTACCCATGCTGTCTATGATTGATATTTATGATTGAAATTGTTTTAACACTATGCACTTATAATGGTATCAAATGATTTGTTTTAAACGTACCAAACATGTTTGGATATTATAAGGGAAAACCCTATCCTCCGGCTTGCGTTGCACTGTGTAATGGGACCTGGGTCTTATAATAGCTTGATTTTCCAAAGAGCATTGCACTGTTTTGTTATATGCACTAGTATTCTTGGGAGGAAACCCGTTCCATGTTATACTGCGTGGTCCCTTGAATTACTCTCTTTTAAAGTAAAGTTTTAAATAACTGTTTTAGTTCTCACACCAGTCACATGACTGACCTGGAGTTTATTGTTTTGACCTAAACTCTGGGTGCCCCTATTTTCGACACGGGCAGCTAGTAGTTTTGGTTTTGCAGATTTATATTCATAGGATCCTGATTTACAGCTGGAACGATGCTCAGAAAGCTCTGTATCCGTGTATTACTTTCAGTTGTGTTTTGTATTGTTTTTCCGCTGCAATGTAATTTATTGTAATATCTGATATTTGTCGAATGTAATATTTATTCATACTCTGCATATTCTTGTATCTGATGGAATTGTTGTAATAACAATGAAATGTTCTTCTGTTTGCGTTCCGATGTGTGTTGTTCTCAAGGCAATTCGGGCTTTCCTTACCGGGGAAGTTCGGGTCGCTACACCATTGCCACTAGTCCTTGCTATGTCCATTCTGCCCCGTGATGTCATAACGACTCCATTGCACTGGCTCATAGCCTTGCTACGATCACTCTGCCCCCACGGAGTAGTAACTACCCCACTGCACTGATCCGTAGCCTAACAATCGTCTCTCGGTGGTGAATCAAAGCTATGGACATCGACAACTCCTTAGCACATGTCCCGTAGCAAAACCCTAACTCATGAAGTTAACTCATTGGTTCCAAACTGGATCCTGAGTTCTACTTCCTACTTGGAATACCTTTGCATCTCGGGTTTTGGTATCCTTTGGATCGGTTCGGAACAAGCTTCTATTCAGATCGGCTCTCTTCTTCTCGTTCAGTCCATAGTCATCAACTTTGTTCGGGTCGGGTCATGCTCCCTCCATCGGGTCATATCGTGGTGCTCCAAGCTGGGTCGTGGTGTCACACTGGTTCGCGTCGGGTCGGATAGGACTCCGGTTCGGGGTCAAACTCCCCTTGGCCTGTGCAGGCAAGTCGGCTCAGAGAATGATGCTTCCATTGGGTCGGGTAGTGCCACCATTCGTGAGAGGATCGGTCAGAGAGCTTTAGGTGCAAGCACTTGGGTCGTTCTCCATCATCACGAGCGGGTCAGGTCGGAGGGGGCGATCCGATCCAGTCTGTCTCCTGCATATTTTTCCTATAACTTCCAGCGACTGTTTTTACGCCACATGACGGCGTTTCGGCCATTCTAATCATTCTAAACAATTACAAACCATTCTAAACAGTCATAGCAACATGTATAGTCATCCGCAAACACCAAAACAACAAACAATAACGATAATATAGATTAAACATACCCAAAAACCCATGTTTTCCCTTCAATCATGTTTAAGTATAACTAATGATAGGTTTAGCAAAACTTAACCAAACTAACCCAAATTTTTAATAGAGCCCAAAAATAATATTTTAGAATGTTACAATTTTTCCTAGATTTTTCTGAGTTATAATTTCGCTAATTAACACTAATTACCCTTAATCAACCGTAGTTAGTGAGAAACTATGCAAATCACTCACCTTAGCCACAAATAAACTCAAATATGAAACTTTTGGACAAAATGGTTAGGATTCCAATACACGCTAGCAGCTCCACCTCGGTTTTTTGCTAGTCCGCTTTGATTTGATATAGATTTGGCTTAGTTAGCGATTAGAAGGTGATTTGCGGTTTTTTTTGCAAGTGGAGGCCATTGCTAGGGTTCAAAGGTTGTAAGTGGAGGCTAGGAAATAAAATAAAAACTGATTTTCTAACTCATCTCAGCCCTCCCATAACCCTAATCCCGAAATGGATTATGGGCCCTCTTGCTAATCACCCTAATTAGACCTGGTTAAGCTGTTTTTCACCTTCTAAACCTTGTTTCAGCCATACCTCCCAAATGATGAGTCCGTTTGGCTAAGTGACCACTCTACGGAAAGGTAAACCATCATTAGGATCTAATGGAAGTGGTTTCAGGTCAAAACACCTTACCAATCACAAGTCATGGCCGAAACAAGATCAGCAAGGGGCAAAACGGTCATTTAAAAATCGGCAAAAATCATGAACATGGGAAATGTCCCTAGTACTCATCTCCCAAAGTTACATGGCTATACGACTTCGCATGATAAAGAAATAAATATTCTACGATCCCTTGATGCGTAGAATGCGGGTCGTTACATTCTTCCCCCCTTAAGAAATTTCTACCCCGAAATTCTTTAACTAAGAAACAAGTAAAAGGATCCCGCATGCCTACTAACCATTTACAACAAACAAGTCTATCCTAGCATGCGGAAAACTAAATTGCAATTTAAATCTTACTAGGCAAAGAGTTCTGGATACGTCTTCCTAATGCTCTCCTCTGTCTCCCAAGCACAGTCATTCTCATTCTCTCCCCATTGAACTTTGACTAGATTCACCGCTTTCCTTCGAAGTTGCTTCGTATTGTGGTCGACAATACGAATCGGCTTGCGGTTCCCAACAGCCTCGGGTTCTACTTCGATACCATCCAACTGATCATGTGAAATAGTCGCATCGGGGTCATGCACGAATTTCCTTAACTGGGAAACATGAAATACGTTATGAACTCCTACCATCTTCTCTGGTAATTCAACTTTATATGTTAAATTCCCAACTTGCTCGAGAATTGGGAATGGACAAACAAATCTTGGTGTTAACTTGCCTCTCCTACCAAATCGAATAACATTCTTTAATGGAGAGATCTTTACAAATACTAGGTCGCCAACGGAGAATTTTAAATCTCTTCTCCTCTTATCAACATAACTCTTCTGCCTATCTTGGGCAACGTTCATTAGTTTTCGGGTAAGCTTGATCTTATCTGAGGTTTCTCTTATCACATCTGGCCCGAGCACAAATTTCTCACCGGTTTCTAACCAACATGACGGTGAGTTGCACGGTCTTCCATACGAAGCTTCATATGGAGCCATACCAATACTGGATTGATAACTATTATTATATGCAAACTCTACTAGATGCAAATGGTCATCCCATGATCCACCAAAATCCAATATGCAAGCTCTCAAGAGATCTTCTAATATACGATTTACCCTCTCTGTTTTACCATCAGTTTGAGGATGATACGCGGTACTGAGATATAATTCTGACCCTAGAGCCTCTTGTAAGCTCTTCCAAAATCCACTAGTAAACAACGGGTCTCGGTCACTCACAATGCTTTTAGGTACTCCATGAAATCTCACTACCCACTTCATACACAGTTCTGCTGACTTAGCAGCTGTTCTATTCGACTTGACGAGTATAAACCTTGCACTCTTAGTCAATCGGTCCATAATCGCCCAAATGCTATCATGGCCCGATCTAGTTCTTGGTAACCCATCAATGAAATCCATTGAGACTTGTTCCCATTTCCATTCTAGAATTTCTAATGGTTGCAACAAACCACTAGGCTTCTTTTGCTCAGCTTTAACTAGCCGACAATTCATGCATTTGGATATAAACTTCCCAATGTCTCTTTTCATCCCTTCCCAGTAGTAGGTGTGCCTCATATCTCGATACATTTTGTTACCACCGGGATGTATGGTCAGTTTCGAGTGATGACATTCTCTAACTTGGAGATGATTTCCAATAGGTTAGGATCGTCTCTTTAACTGGAACCAATCCGCTCAATCAAAGTGGGTCTGATCGTCAAACTTGCTAACATAGCTAAATCCAATTCGCACTTTGGTCTGAAATCGTGCCCTGCGATATACTCCAGTTGCTTCCATTCTAGAAACATAGCCCCTAAACTGGCATGTCTTCTACTTAATGCATCAGCTATCGCATTGCCCTTTCCTGGTGTATATGCGATATCGAAATCGTAGGAAGCTAAGAATTCTAACCATCTTTGCTGTCAGAGATTTAGATCATTCTGAGAGAAGAGATACTTTAATGGTTTATGATCGGTAAACAACTCGAATCTTTCTCCCAAGAGGTAATATCTCCACATCTTCAATGCGAATACAATTGCTGCCAATTCCAAATCGTGGGTAGGGTATCTTTTCTCATGCGGTTTCAGTTGCCGACTAGCGTAGGCTACAACCCTACCTCCTTGCATCAATACAACACCTAGCCCGGTACCACATGCATCTACATATACCGTAATCTCTTCATTCCCTTTAGGAATGACTAACACTAGTGCACATGTCAACTTTTCCTTTAGACTCTAAAATGCATTCTCGCACTTTTCGTCCTAGACGAAAGCTTGATTTTTCTTGGTCAACTGAGTCAACGGTGCCGCTATCTTGGAGAAGTCTTGGATAAACTTACGATAATATCCAGCCAATCCTAAGAAACTTCTTACTTCTGTTGCATTCTTGGGCGTAGACCAATCTAGTATCATAGCCACTTTCGAAGGGTCCATGGCAATACTATTCTCTAAAACAACATGGCCCAAGAATCTCACTTCCCTCCTCCAGAAGTGACACTTGGAAAACTTTGCTTTCAAATGGTGTTTTCTCAACACCTCCATCCCTATCTTCAAATGTTCCTTGTGTTATTCCTCTATTCTCGAGTAGACAAGTATGTCGTCCACGAACACAAGAACAAACTTACTCAATTGATCTCGGAATACTCTATTCGTAAGATCCACAAATATGCTGGTGCATTGGTCAAACCGAATGGCATGACCAACCACTCATAGAATCCAGACGGCATCCGAAAGGCTGTTTTAGCTGTACTCTCAGCTTCCACCCTAAGCTGATGAAAACCTGTCGCGAGATCCAACTGGGAGAACACTCTCACGCCACCCAACTGATCAAACAAATCATCTATCCGCGGTAGAGGATACTTATTATTCCTCGTTACCTTATTAAACTCGCGGTAGTCCACACACAATCGAAGGGAACCATCTGCCTTGGTAGTAAACACAACTGGTGCTCCCCACTCAGAAACACTTCTTCTGATAAATCCCTTCTTTAAAAGATCGTTTACTTGCACCCCGAGTTCTCGCTGCTCCCTTGATGCCATATGACGAAGTGGCATCACTATAGGTCTGACATCTTTCACTAAATCAATACGGAACTCAATCTCTCGGTGTGGTGGAAGTCCGGTCACTTCCTCGAAGACGTCCGGATACTGGCTAGCCACGGGCACATCTGGCAACTCATCATGCGAGATGTCGAGGGAATTTAGAAAACTAGCCATTACCCCATCACTAGGTAGACCACCAAACACTACCCTCCGCCCATCATCCACTCTAAATGTCACCAAAAAGCCCTCACAGTCTACCACCACCCCGTATCTTTGGAGCCAATCGACTCCCAAAATAATGCCAAACCCAGTAAAGCCCAAAACAAAACAATCACAAACAAACATGCATCCATGACTCGATAAGACCACATTACGACAAATCATGCTAAGGCTAGTTGAACCACCAATCTGGTTCGTCACCACTAAGGGTCTATTCACTATCTCGGGTTCTAATCCCAACCTATCTAACAGGTCACTAGATATGAATGAACGGGAAGCTTCGGTATCAAACAATACTCGAACAGGAACATCATAAATAGAAAGCTTACTTTGAATAACGACATTATTTCTTTTCTCCCCCGCGGTTGGGGCATTCAACGAAGAAGGAACAACATTAAGAGCATATGCTTTCACAATATGTTTCTCTTTAGGGGGTCGCGGACATTTATCCTTGTGATGTCCCACTTGGCCACAGTTGAAGCACTTCCTTTCCGTTGGCTTTGCTCGACATTCTTTAGCATAATGGCCCTTCTTGCCACAACTAAAGCATTCAATATCTTTCTTGCTCTTTTTCTTCTGGCCATCCTTGGTCTGATTCTGCTTTCTCTTATTCTGAGAACCATTCTTGCCTCCACCACTTGCTTACGGTTTTGGCTCCTCTACAGATTCAACCTCAGTCTTCGACTTAGGGTAGAGACTCTCTGATCTTAAAGCTTTCCCCACAATCGATTCAAACGTCTCATCGATATGGTTTACAAGCCTTTCCCCCAAGTACTGGTCTAAGCCTGTTATGAACTTCTCATTCTTCTTCTCGGGAGTGTCGATAAGAGATAATCCATAATTCGATAAAGTATCGAACTCAGCAATATACTCCGAGATTGCCCTACCATTCTGCTTATGCTCCAAAAATTTCCTAAACAATTCTGACTTCTAAGCAGTTGGGATAAACTTATCACTGAATCGGGCCTTGAACTGATCCCAAGTAACTTAATCCTCTGGAGCAGCTGCCTTAATAGCAGTCCACAAATACATTGCCCGTCCTTGCAGCTGATGGGATGCTAGCTTTCTCTAAATCGCATCCTTGCTACCAAAATCTTCAAAGATACGCACACAAGTATCAAGCCAATCCTGAACTTCTGTAGCCGATTCCGTCCCATGGAACGGCTTCCCACCAAGTCTAGTGTAATCCTTGCATAGCTTGGCGAAATCGGCTCTAGGCGCCTGCACCGCTGCACCACCACCATTTGCAGCATTAGGAGCTGCCCATTGAACATCACTAAGCATATCTCTTATGAGGTCAGTGAACATCATCCTCATATCAGGAGCATTCCCATTATTAGCTCCTCTACCAGTACCCCTAGTATTTTGGCTCATCGTTCAATCTGTAAGGAGAAAACGATTAACCATCTCTTCAGTGGTGCCATTGCAATGCGACTTCATCCTTAAAAATACTAATAATATATATATATATTACATTTGAAAACCAAAATATAACAAATACGCGCTCTTATATACATACTACCTCTCCCTGGTGTCTTTCCCTAGGTTAACTACACAACCTAGAGATCTGATACCAAATGTGACGGCCCGCCCCGCACCAGCCAACATTTCCAATGAAAGTGCGTTGTGCCGATGTCCATCAACCACGGAACGGTCGCCAAAGAAAGGGAAAGAAGGGAATTTGAACTAACAAGGAACCTGTACAATGTCTCACAACGTATGGAATAAAATATAATAATAACAACATATTTGACATAATACAGGTGAGACAGTGCATAAGCTGAAAACTAAACCACCATAGCAGCGGAAAATCCAAAATACAGCTTATGTTCCACATCATCATTATTACAAATTTTAAAACTGTCTCCATAGCAAAATAAGAAAGGTACACTACTAATGCCTAAAGTAGTGACCAACAGCGACATAGGGAGAATATATATATATATATATATATATATATATATATATATATATATATATATATCATACGTGGAAGCCTCCTGCTCAACTCCGGCACAACTATTCGTGCATAGTCACCTAACCTGTCTCTAGTCTGCCCGTTTAAGAGCACCCAGATTAATAAGAAGAGACACAAAACTTTGGGTCAGACAAAAGTCTGGTATGAGCGATAAGCAGCAAAACAGAACAATAGCAAGTATAATAAACCATACTTAAACCTGGACCTGCAACCAAAGAGTTAGCACAACAAGATGCACAATACTCTTAGGTGACACTAACATATGGTTTAAAGATACGGGGTGGGGGTGTGCATGCCATAGTGATGTAAAACAATCAAGCATAGAAACCATCCTCACATCTCTCACTCAGTGCGTAGAGCATACGATATCCACCGCTTTGATCACCCATATCCTTGCTATGATCACTCTGCCTCATGGAGTCATGGCGACTCCACTGCACTCATCCATAGCCACTAGTCCTTGCTATGTCTACTTTGCCCCATGAATTGTTAACAACTCCATTGCTCTGGCTCATAGCCATGCAACGATCACTCTGCCCCACGGAGTAATAACTACCCCTACTACACTGATCCGTAGTCTAACAATTGTCTCTCGATGGTGAATCAAAGCTATGGACGTCGATAACCCCTTAGCACATGTCCCGCAGCAAAGCCCAACTCATGAAGATAACTCGTTGGTTCTCAACTGGATCCTGAGTTATATTTCCCATTTGGAATACCTTTGCATCTCGGGTTTTGGTCTCCTCCGGATCGGTTCGGAACAAGCTTCTATTCAGATTGACTCTCTTCTTCTCGTTCAGTCCATGGTCATTAACTCTGTTTGGGTTGGGTTGTGCTCCCTCCATTGGGTCAGATCGTGGTGCTCCAAGCTGGGTCGTGATGTCACACTGGTTCGGGTCGGGTCGGATAGGACTCCGGTTCGGGGTCAAACTCCCCTTGGCCTGTGCAGGCGGGTCGGCTCAGAGAATGATGCTTCCATAGGGTCGGGTCATGCCACCATTCACCAGAGGATCGATCAGAGAGCTTCAGGTGTAAGCAGTCGGGTCGGTCTCCATCATCACGAGTGGGTCGGGTCGGAGAGGGGGCGATCTGATCTGGTCTGGCTCCTGCATATTTTTCCTACAACTTCCAACGACTGTTTTCGCGCCACACGACGGCGTTTCGAACATTTTGATTGTTCTAAGCAATTACAAAACGTTCCAAATAGTCATAGCAACATGTATAGTCATCCACAAACACCAAAACAACAAACAATCATGATAATATTGATCAAACATACCCAAAAATCCATGTTTTCCCTTCAATCATATTTAAATACAACTAATGACAGGGTTAGCAAAACTTAACCAAATTAACCCAAATTTTTAACAGAGCCCAGAAATAACATTTTAGAATTTTACAAATTTTTCTAGAATTTTCTGAGATATAATTTTGCTAATTAACACTATTTACCCCTAATCAACCGTAATTAGCGAGAAACTATGCAAATCACTCACCTTAGCGACAAATAAACTCAGTTCTGAAACTTTTCGACAAAATGTACACTCCAGCAGCTCTACCTTGATTTTTGTGCTAATCCGCTTTGATTTGATATAGATTTGGCTTAATTAACGATTAGAAGGTGATTTGGGGTGTTTTAGCAAGTGGAGGCCATTGCTAGGGTTCAAAGGTTGTAAGTGGCAGCTAGGAAATGAAGTGAAAAATGATTTACAAACTCATCTCAGCCCTCCCATAACCCTAATCCCGAAATGGGTTATGGGCCCTTTTGCTAATCATCCTAATTAGGCCTAGTTAAGCTGTTTTCACCTTCTAAACCTTGTTTCAGCCATACCTCCCAAACGGTGAGTTCGTTTGGCTAATGTGACCCCTCTACGGAAAGGTATACCATCATCCGGATCTAAGGGAAGTGGTTTCAGGTCAATACTCCTTACCAGTCAAAAATTATGGCCGAAATAAGATCAAATAGCGGTAAAACGGTCATTTAAAAATCGGCAAAAATCATGAACATGGGAAATGACCCCAATAGTCATCTCCCAAAATTACATGGCTATACGACTTCGCATGAGAAAGAAATAAATATTCTACAATCCCTTGATGCGTAGAATGCGGGTCGTTACACAAGATTTGTTCTGTTTACAAAATAGTGCCTTAGGTTTGTCCAGTCCCAGGTCAACTAGTATGGACGATGTTTGACAAAGTACGCCTAACAGATCGCGTAAGTTGATCTCTTAAAAACTATGTTTGCTGGCGGAGGAATTCGTTTTGGTTTTTACCCGTGTTTTTGGAGAAATAAATTTGTGATTTGACGGGTTTGACGATGTGGCATTCAAAGTGAATAAAGATGTGCTATTACGAACGATAAGTTCTGACCTCAAGCCTCACAACCGGAAAATGACAAAAATCGTGCAGGTAGCATGGCTATGTGGGTCGCTCCCATTAAGGTGTATTGTCACCTATCTAGAGAATATTCATATTTGTTTCTTCTTTCGCTTCTGTATCTTCGGATAACGGTTATATGGGCCCAACCGTTAGTGACAATATATTCGTTACACTTAAGAGAAATAAGTGGTCGGTCATGTGTGGGCCGGGTTGCAAGACGTTCTTGTTGAAACTAGTGTATTCCCCTCTAGAGATACACTACCGAAAGGTGGTTCCATACCTTGTCATATTTGGAAATCCATTATCTAATAAGCGCCTGCGGTTTTGTTTGTATGAAATATATATGGAGTGTGAGATGAAAGCGTTCCGCTAGATTGCTATTTATTTGTATTTAGACACTATTATAATATCAGAATAATATTGGGTTCAAAGAATGCTTTGGTTATCGTAAGGTAAAAACCATTCGTATTTATGTGTGGATTGGTCTTACGATTATCTTTTCTTCCAAAAGGTTCTTTTGAAAGTTAAAATCAATCTGTTTCAAAATCGTTTACTCACACAAGTCCCATGAATAACCCAGAGTTTATTTTCTATGTTTTACCTAAACTCTTGGGTGCTCAAATTTGTACGGGCAGTCAAATAGTTCAGGATTTTACAGATTTTCTAGAGGAGCTTAGAGCAGGTGGTTTCAACGTTAAATATATAGAGAGTTTATTTCCGCTGTATTGTATATGTGTTATACTCTGATGATGTATGAAAGTAAAAATCCAGTTTGTATTTCAAAAGTGATTATATATCTATTATATTTTATTCGTTCCGCTGTGAAATTCGTGTTTACTCTGATTCTATGTTGTGACCTTCTTTTCTTCTATTCTAAAATTTCTATCCTATCTTTTCTCACCCTCTAATTTCTTTCTTCGACATCTGGGTTTTAATATTCTTTGGGTTGAATATGTGATGTATTTAATCAACTCAAAGGATGCCAAAATTAGGGTCGTCATAAGAGGTTTGGGGGGGGGGGGGTCGGATTGGAGAGAGCATGGCAGGGCCTGGTGATGGGACAACATGGCAGGGAAAAGGCAATGCGAGGGGGACCCAGCGGGATTAACAACGGGTTTTTTATTTGTTTTTTTTTAATTTTGACCGCAATAAAGGAGAGAGAAGGGAGTTTGACTTCCTATATATATTTAATTAATTTAATTTTCAAAAAGTAACTTTTTCATTCTAACTCCGAACCAGACCCAACGACTTTCGCCCCTAGCTAATTACCCCTGTTCCGAATACAATGGGATATGTATTGTAACCCAATTGGCTATTACGATAAGTTTCCACTAAAATTAAAATACTAAATCATTATATTTTAAATTCAAATGCACATTTTAATTTACCGGGGCCACATACTGACTCCAAAAATTCTAGAAAAATAAATCTGGCTATGATTTGACAATACGGTCCTAACAAAACTAATTTTGTCGAATTTGGAGACCATTTGAAAAATGGTCATTTTCCAGTCGATTAAATTCAAACTGAATTGAACCAACACGTTTAAATTCACCATGCCCACATATTGATTCCAAAAATTATGAAAATGGAATCTAGCAATATCTTGACATTTTGGATCCAATAAAAGTGGTCTCGTCGAAAACGGAGGTCGTTTGCAAAATTTCCACTTTTACGGGTTATATTATATATTAAAGTGAAAATAAGGCTCAGGTCCCTAAAAGCAAACTTAGACTCACATCTAGTGGTAAACTTATTATAAATTAGGTCCCTATTTTTCAAAAGTAGCGAAAAAAATAAAATAAAATAAAAATAACGAAAAATATTATTTAAATAAGTTATGCATTCGGTACAAAAATCAGTTAAAAAATAATCAAAATAGACGCAAAAGAAAGGAAAAACAAAAGAAAACAGCGAAAAAATGTAGTTAAATGCATAAATTTATGCACTTTTTCAGATTTCTTGCATGTATACGTGCAAATATTGCATAACTGTTTAACTCTGTACATTTTTATTTGCATTTATGTATGTAAATATTATGAAAACATGCACACATATGTGCAACAAATCTGCAGGCAAAACGTTTGCTTAATTTTCTATATGCCATAATTGTATATATATGTGCAACTATAGGCAAAAGTTGCATACGTATATGCAACTTTTTTTTTGATTTGCGTGGCCTTCTCATATTATTTGCAGATTTTAGATTTTTTTTTTAATACCTACCGCACTTTTTTTCTGGAACAAATTGGATGAAGCGAAGGCTAAAATGCGTGACGCCGCACCATGAAATAAGGAAGTGGATCCAAAGAAATAGGAGGCGTGAATTTAAAAAGAGGGGGCGGGTTTATATTATAAACTATGGCCGGGTTTTTTTTATATTTTAAAAGTAAACAGGGACCTGTAAAAAACGCACCCTATATTAAATTCCATAGGGACTATTCTGAATTTTCAACTGGACATAACTTTTTATTCCCGCTATGAAATCTGGATTTTTCACATTCTTTGGAAAGATATTTTCAAACAGATTCGAATATTTTTTATTTCGCTAAAATCCGGTTTATTTTGAATCATGTACCTTCATTTGAAATTTGAAATCGAATTTTCAAAATACCGCGCCATTTCCAATTACTTGTATAATTAAAATAAATATTTATATTCTAATTTCGATTTAAATAAATTTATATGTTCTAATTCTATTCAAAATAAATTTCCAGTCGTAATTATTTAAAATAAATCATTTTAAATGTTCAAAATCCATTGAAATTGCCAAAATAAAAATTTTAAATTGGTTCTGATTTTCCGGGTTGCTACAATCTCCCCCACTTAAAATCTTTTCGTCCTCGAAAAGGAACGGAGCTGAAAGTTGTTTAACTAATCAACTCAACTTTCAGTTTGGCTTTCATTCTTCAACTTTTCAGTTTCTAAGAATTTTCATATTCTTAAAAAATTTGGCTAGTACCCTAAATTTTTGAAAAATTTCGCCGTAACCTTCTTTGTACGGGGAGACATTTAAAACCTCAACTAGCCACGTGGGGCCCTCATCATTCAAAAAGAAAAAGAAAAAGAAAAAGCTAAGCGGCTAGCCAGTCGACTCATAAAACCATCCAAACCCAATAAATTATTAAACATGTACCTATTTGTCGGGCGTACAATTTTATTCCTCTGCTTAGCATCCCTGCTATGACCTGTCCAATGTATATACGTGTATATGCATGTAATTTCTAGCAATTTTCAATTCAGCTCAATATTTGATACAATTTGGCTTAATGGTTCAAAATTTTAATTAATCAAACCAATAATCAAACAACACAATCAGCAATCAATTAGTTGATTATCGTTTCAAACACATAACTTTTATATATATATAAATCCATTTTTGATGCCAAGTCACAACAATAGACCTTATCTAATTTTGGTTCTTACACCAATCAATTGGAAACATATAGGTATCCCACTTTTGCCACTCGAACATAAACCCTAATGATGGTGCACCGATCATTAGAATCATCTCCGGGCGACTAGAGTGTGATTCTATATCTACCCAGTATATTTGAGATTTCGTATACACGCTAGCTAGGCGTATATGCAAAATCTTGATATACTCGATCATCCAAGTTCAAAATAAGATAAAATAATCAAATATGTATAATAAGGTTTAAGTTTTCAAAACAAAGTTTTTTTTCATTTTTATTTTAAAAATAACACTCTTTACACTCATTCTAGGATACCACTGATCCCATCTCTAACGAGTCATCCTCATTGGATATTACTAATCCAATCTCTGATAAATTCTTTCGTTTGGTTCTAATATGTTTTTTTCTCGAGCTCTGTAAAACCAAAGCTCTGATACCAAACTAGTCGGGATTAGCACACCTTACCGAAGTAATCATTTGTTTAATTTCCCAATCCCAACCTATTCATCCCATGGAGCAAAACTAGTTATTCTTCATATCTAACACCACAGTGTTATCGGTAAATTTAATTACCATTTCCCGTTCAAATCAAATTAAAGATTTAACTATCGCTTGGGGAAAAAATGGTGATGCTCCACTCTCGATCATTTCCCAAATTTGATAATTTAAATTATCAATTCGCTTTTCAATCTAATTAAAGATTCAATAAAACTCCACTTAGTTTTAATCTTCCCAAAAATCAATATTAATGATTATTTAACTTTGGAAACACAAACATGTCGCATTGACAATCTACACTGTACTATTGATTTCTCCCAATATATAACCTTTATGCGCGTACGTCTTAGAGAAGGGTTTTAAGCAAGAGAATAAATTCTCCGCCAGCAAACAGATGTGTATTTAGCAGAGATCAACCATACAGTTTAAAATACAATGTTAGACATGTAATCCTTTCTTTAACTAGGTTAAAGAACTAATGTCATTTAAAACACTGTTCATAATAAACCCAAATCACATTCCATTAATTATGGAATATTCGTGGAAAGCAGATCAATATATATAATCGATATCAATTTCCGTATCCGACTAATAATATAAATGGAATACCGACAAAGCCTTTTAAATTCCATATATTTTATCGGTCTTCCTCTACAGAAGCTCATTTCAATTATTGTCAAATTGCATTCCATTCCATTCCAATAAAATATTAATTAAGTGGAAACTTTACTTTGGAAAAATTTCATTAAATCTTAATAAAAGATTTGTATATTCCAGATCACATTTCACTGTAAATCAGGTTAAAGAACAAATGTCGTTAAAAACACAGTTCACAATAAACCCAATTCACATCCCATTTTATTCCAATTAAATGTTAATTAACTGGAAACTCTAATAATCTTGATTAAAAGATTTATTCTTTTCACACGGGGTTTAAGAACAGTGTTAATGAAGAGACCATTCACGACAAACCCAAAATCGAATTCTTTCATTCAATTCCAATAAAGTATTAATTAATTGGAACATTTCACTAAATCTTACTGAAAAGATTTATTCTTTTCTCAACTGGGTTTAAGAATAGTGTTAATGAAGACATCATTCACGATAAACCAAAAATCCCATTTAATATTAAATACAAGGCTCCGAATAGAAATTATATCGGCTTCAATATCAAATTCTGAAACCAATAAATATCATATTGGAAATAACGATATAAGATATATATCTTCCAAATTTCCATAACAATATCTGTATAATCACGGAATCCAATCTTGAAATATTCCAAAGATGATTTCGATTCAAATCCCTTCCAATTCATATATTGGAAATTCTGGTTATATTAAAACCTTTCACAAATCCAGTTTATTTTATTTAAAAATTATTGGATTTCAAATATAGTTAATAACTAGTTTCTTTCGATAAAAATATATTTCTATCTTTACAAACGTGGAATTTTTCACCCTAATTCTTTCCAAATCATTTATTATGATTTTACACAAACTATTGACATTTTTAATAATTTTATCAAGGCCCATACAGTCGATTTCCATAAACGTTCGTCGAACTGCACTTACAGCAACCTTTTCAAATTTTGATTTGGACATAATTCCAAATTCAACCATTAGATTCCAAGTTCCTTGTATTCGTTAGAAAGTTCTTTTCGATACAAACCCAACGGTTCCGGTTTTAGGAGAATCCGACGGTCGGATTTCCCGTAATGTCAATTCGAAGTCAATGGTCGAAATTCGCGAACTACCGCGGCGCTGCGCGTTCTATTCAGGCCATTAAATATATATATAACATATATTATATATATTTCATCGATTTCCATTTAAACGTATTTTATAAATCGTTTTAAATTCATTTTCAAAATGATTTCAACTTCATATTCTATTTTTAAATCAAAATTGAATATTCCATATCATTAATATATAAATGATAATATTTACAAAATATTAGATTTTGAAATCACTTCCTTTTTTATATTCATTATAAAAATGAATAAAATTGATATAAATATCGTTCATGTCAAAATGACGTTAATTTAATCAACACGGCTTTATATATTTGTAACGACCCGGGAATTCGACGCTCAAATTCCGACAATAATACACCATTCCTGTATTTCTTGCTAGAACTTCAATATTGAAAACACCAGATAGTTATTAGAAAGAAATTAGAGGGTGAGGTAAGAAAGAAAGAATGTTAGAATAGATGAAGAAGAAGAGCCAACATAGCACAAAGTCTCATATTGCGGCGGAACAAAATATAATATGGAAACAAAACTATACTGAGAGCTTTAAAAGTATTTACAATCATCAGAGTACATTACACATTTGGACAGTTACAATAACCTGTCCTCATATACAACATACAACAGAATAATAACTATAATAATATCATATGTCTGAACTTCTCCAGCACGTCTTCTGAATTTCACAGCATCCGATGACCTAGACCTGTACATCCCGGTCTAACCCGAGCATTTACAAAACACCGGGTCAGTCTGGTGAACCAGAGTAAGAAAAACTCGTACATCATTAAGGGGGATCATCCAACTTGATTTTTAAGATCAAAAATCTTTTTGAAAGAAAAGGACAATCGTAAGACCAAATCCACACATAAATACGGACGGTTTTAATCTTACAATAACCCAAAACGTTTTGAAATCAATATCTTTTCTGATATTATAATAGTGTCTAATACAAGTAAAATAGAAATCTAGCGAAATGCTTGCATCTCACGCTCCACATATATAGTATACAAACAAAATAGTGAGCTCTTATTGGAGATTGGATTCCGACTATGACAAGGTATAGGACCACCTGCCGATAGTGTATCTCTAGAGGCGAATACACTGGGTTCAACAAGAACGTCTTGCAACCCGGCCCACACATGACCGACCAGTCATTTCGCTTAAGTGTATCAAATGTATATCACCAACGGTTGGGCTCAAACCACCGTTTCCCGATGAGGGATAACATTGAAATAGATTAAAGAAGGAAATGGTTTTTTCTCTAGATAGGTGATTATACACCCTAATGGTAGCGACCAACATAGCCATGCTGCCTGCCCGATTTTTGTCATTTCTCGGTTGATGAGGCTTGAGGCTGCGTTTTATCTTATAATCATCACATCACATTCACTTCGAATGCCACATCGTCAGATCCATCAGAATCACTAATTGACATCCACAACAATACATTATGTGTTAGCTAAAAGAAGTTTCCTTTCCCGCCTCCACTCTTGGTACATTTGAAGAAATCAATGTATGTGACCTTTCTGGAAATACTTTGTCAGACATCCATCCATACAAGTCATTCAGGAACAGGATGAATCGAAGGCACTCTCCTACTGCAGTCTAGGAATCACCTTGAGAATTAGTAGCGAGAAGTCCTCGCAAATCCGTAGATTCCAACCACGACAGAATCACATTATATCTCTGCTTGCAAGTCAGATATTTTAAGTAATCCTTCCGATTATGAAGATCCACGGTCTTCAATAGCTCCACGAATCCGCATCTTCAACATAATCGTATTTGCTAGATGGAATGGTTTTCAAATATAAATTCGATCTCGGTCTTTCCATACCAACAATCGTATGGCCAAATTTGATAGTCGGTTATTTAACTATCAAATAAAACAACCATTCATCCATAAAGAAAATTGGTTCACTGATTCAATACTCAGTATCATTTTGCCTCTTTAACAAACCGTTTGTTAATTATATTCCTTAAAATTTCAAATCTTTGAAACATCGCTTTTACTTCTTATTATGGAAGAAAAAAACATTCTCCAAATTCATTGTCTTCAACTTATAAACCTTTCGAATATAGTTTATAATATTATTTACGGAAATCATAAATTATGTTTCCTCAACTACTGTCGTTTATAATCTAATACCGTCTTTTTGAAAACCTATTTAAATCTCTACCATTATTTACTTAACAAATTATTTAAAATCTTATAAAATTCTTTCTATTTACATTAATAACCTTTTACAATATTATATATGAGCTTTGATTCTATTAAAAATAGAACCCTTATAAAAATTCCTTAATATCTCTTTATTATTATATTTCAATTCATTTCAAAAATTCAAATTCATTTGTTTAAAACCACATTAAAAAACTTTTATAAATCTCATATTAATACCTTATACAATTGTTATATTGATAAACTTTTCAAAATTCTTATTTTTATCGAAACAATTTAACTTATCATCGTTAACAACGTTATAGATTTCATTTCAAAGCCATTTTACTTCCATTTATCACATTCTTTTTAAATAATACTCGACTACTTACTTGTTATCTAAAATTATATAATAATCCTTTAAAAACTTATATCTAAAAATAGTTCCTCTCCTTTGTAACAAATGTTGCAAAACAAATTTACAAACCTCTAACTTTATTTACTAGCTCGGATTCATTTCCAAAACTTTAAATTTCTGTTTACAAAATCCTGTGTAATTTAATTTTAACAACTTATCATTCATTTCCTTTTTCTACATTCTTTAACTACATTTAAAAAATCTCATTTTCAATTCATTATCGACAACCAATATTCGTTGTTGTTATTCAAAACTTTTAACATCATTTGCTCCTGCCATCAAATACCATTCCGAACTTCGGAATACCATATTCCAAACCTCGGAATAAACCTCACTTCCATTTACTTAATTGAATCCCATTCATAAATTTCATTTATAAATTCATAATTGTAATTTCAACTTTGATTTCTTTTAAAATATGAAATCCCATTTCCAAATCATTACTCTTTCAAATCCGTTGATTTGTTACATTTATTCATGAAATGTTATTTAATCACATTTCGTATCATTTAAAACACCATTTGTTGATACGATCGTTTATTACAAATTGTCACTCTTTAAAACTCTTTTATAAATTCTCATATATCCAATTATTCGAATATTCCATTTTGAAATTTTGAACTCCATTTAAATTTTCTTTACGATCGTTAAGGCCTTTATGAAACCATTTCAACATTTAAATAACCGATACAATAACTTATATCATTTAACCATTTATTTGATAATACCTTACATCTCTACTAGTTATATTTTATATTTATAAAAATTGTAAATTTAACTATGACTATAATATTTACGATAAAAAATCGTATTTCAAAACCATATAAAAATATATTTATATCTTTGAACCACTTGAAATCCATTTAATACCGATTTAAAAAATAAATCATTTCTTTTAATTGACAGTACTAAAGAGGCAAATGACTATTGTAGTACCAAACCATTAAATATAAACTAATATCACATTCCATAACAAACAATATTATCATATTGATAAACATTATAAATATTAGTGAGGAATCCAGTTGGATTCCTCCAACCTGTTACTCCCTGCAAAACAACGGATTACCACAATTCACATCATTTATTTCAATATGACCAACCAATAAATCGTTTTCTATCTAAATAGATGATCTAACAGTTTAATTATAATAGTAAAAAATAATCGTAAGGGCTAATATCAGAAACTCAAACATTTAACTATTTGTTTATAACATTTATATTATAATAAATGTAACCACTATGGCAAGTTACCTCAGTTGGATTCAATCGTTAGAAGTAACGATTAGTTTTAATTGAATTAAACAATCGTTTAATTTGGCTGTTTTAGCCAATATAAAAAATTAACAAACAAACAAACAACAACAATTAACAACCATAGCACACAACTATAAAACCCGACTTATAAAATATAAGTAGGGAGAACTGAGTGAGTTTAACTCACCTTGATTTCCATCTGGTGTTAAAACATTTTCATTTAATTAAATTAAACATCCGTTTAATTTAATTAAAACTCGCAACTACTTCCAACTCCAATCAACTCGGCTCCACAGTGTTACGCTTGTTGGTATGGTTCCATCGTTCCTTGTTTTTGTCCGATTCTGTTAATACATGAAAACATTATACAATCATAGTTTTTAACTTGAATTAATTAAATTTTGATTAAATATTTATTTCATTCTAGTTGGATGTTAATTAAAAATTATAACCTATTGAAACGACCCAAACTTCCCCATAAAGGAAAGCCCGGATTGCTTTGAGAACAACACACATCAGAACACAAAACAGAAGAACATTTTATTGCTGTTACAACAATTACATCAGAGTACAAGAATATTCAGAGTATGAATAAATGATATTTTCGGAATTAACCTTATAATAAACGTAAACATTTAATTACATGTTTTTCTTCTAAATTAACATGAATCCTCATAAATGCCAAATTAATACGTTTTCCCTAATAAATGTATTCTCCCCAAATTAATGTCAATAGGTGACAAACTACCATATTCTTATAATTAACATACACACGATAAAAACAACAAGAATAATTTAATTTATATAATATTAATGGCATAGTATTTCCAAAAAAAAACATGCGTGGTAATAACATATAATTAATATCTTTAACGAAAGAATTAATTGTTTCTTATATATTAACATATAATTAAGTGTAATCAAACAGTACAATTTAACATCCATCATTTGAATATATGCCGTATTGAAATTAAGGTGAAAATAATATGCCATAATAATATCAACTTTAATGATACGTGGATTATAACTTCATAGCCATCACAACCTTTGCCTAACCCTAGAATTTATCTTCAGTAGTCAAACATAATTTCCGTCGCTCTATTTCTTCCCAAACGTGAGATAATGTTCTTTCAAAAATCCAAAGAAAACAAACAAAAATCTATAAATCATTATATTTATATATATGAGTTACTGCATTCGATCTCTTCAACCTAGTCTGGGTTTTGAGGAACTCGACATCTATTCTGGTTCGCTGAAAAATAATGGCGGATGCTAGGGTTGGGTTTTGCTGAAACTTGAATGATTAATTTGCAAAATAGAGATTAGTAGAGGGGTTGTGGTTGGAATTATGGTCGGTTTGCAAATTATGGAGGGGTTCGGTGCATAAAAATGTCGCTACCTCTGTAGCAGGATTGATCGACGGAATATTGTGGGAGTGGTGCCGAGCTCGTCTTCTGGGTGGTGGAGCGGTAGAGGTCGGCAAGAGAAGTCCAACGCTAGTTTCGGTTTCAAGAACGGAAGTGAGTTATGAGTGAACGAGGCCTTCAAGTTTTGGGAAATGGCCATTATTGCGTGCGTTTGTGTACTGGAGGAGCGCTTGTAGAAGAGGAAGGGAACGGGTACGTTGATTCATGGGCCGAGAAGTGGAGATGTGAGGCCCAATAGGATTTAAGTTAATCTAATTCAAGTAATTGTTTAATTATATATCGTATTAACTTGTTATCATCATATCTCTTTCATACAATATCAGATTGACGAACCGTAAGTTGCGTTGGGACCGTATGGACGAGAGCTACACAATGGAACTGACCGCAAGTGAATTGGAGCTCGTTTGGATTTACGGTGAAAATAAACGCCTGAACCAAATCAATGAACGTATATCGTTATTCAACGATGAACCGACCAAGGTGAGTAAATCTCACTAACTCTGAACAATTTATATTTTTATAAAGTATTTTTAGAATTGATAAATATTGGTTGAATTGCTGTGTGTTGGCTGTTTGGTTGAACTGCTAGTCAGTTGATTGAATATTTCGATAACGATATATATAAATCGTATCGAAATATTGATTCTGTTTATCAGAATATTTTATACTCATGTTATTTATGTTAACCGACATCTGTGGATGCAGGGAAACAGGTCGGAGGAATCCAACTGGAATCCTCAACATTTATTTGTCTGTTTTTCATATATTTTGATATATGATGTATTATATCATCTGTGGTTGACCCTGTGTGTTTGGATGATAATCGATCATTTTGATTTGGTATTTTAAACACCATATGAAATACGGGAAGAATGGAAAGGGGATTTTTCAAAGTTTATTTTGAAAACAGATTATATATATATATATATATATATATGGATTTTATATAAACGAAAGTGGAAAAAAAAAGGGGTTTTATAAAAGGATTATTTATAAAAATCAAAGAAATAAAGAAGAAATATGTGTGAAACCAATATAGAGGAAAATATTTGTAAAGCAAATATAAAGGGAAATATTGGAAAAATAAAGAATAGCGAAATATTAGCAAAATATTCACAAATAGAAATAAATGGAAAAAGGGAAAAATATTTGTAAACCATTTACAAATAAAATATAAAAGGGGAATATTTGTAAAACAAATACAAATGGAAATAAAGAGAAAAACATTTGAGAAATATTTACAAATGAAATTAGGAAGAAAATATTTGTAAAGTATAGACAAATGGATTAAAAGGAATATTTATCGAGGAAATAAACCGAGTTATAAAAAGGAATTGTTTATTTAGAAAATAAATAGAATAATGGAATACTTGAAAATGGATAGAAGTGTAATAAAGGAGAATTTTACACTAGGAGAGTTTAGGCCCGTGCTTCGCACACGGGTAAACAGAATATGAATTCGAAGTGAATATTTAAGAGAAATCTGTGTTTAACAAATAAAGTGAGAAGGTTAATTTATAAATAAAGTTTTATAAATTAATTTAATTATTTATCTTTGGATAAATAGAGTATATAAGTCAAGACTTATATAGAGAAGTAAAAAATCGATTTCCACATCGATGTTTGCAACTGAATAAGGACGAAGGAGAATTTATCGAATAAGAGTTATTCGAAGTAAAGTTATCGAATATCAGTTCATTCGAAAGGAAGTTTATTGAATATTAGTTATTCGAAATGGGTTGATCCAAGAGAGTTAATCCTATAGAGTTAATCCAATAGAATAAATTGATTGAGATCAACTGTTAGAGTTAAACTGTTAGAGTTAAACTGTTAGAGTTGAACTGTTAGAGTTAAACCGTTAGGGTTAAACCGTAGAGTTAAACCGTTGGAGTAAACATTTAGAGTTAGTTAGTTAGAGTTAACCAATTAGAGTAAATCAATTAGAGTTAATCGATTAGAGTCTAATCGAACTAGAGATATCCAAATATAGTAATCGAATAAGGAATGATTGAATATTAGTTATTCAATTAGATTTGCTCGAATTTAGTTGTTCGAGACAGAGTTAAACATAAGTAGTCATTTAAGATAAGTTATCAGTAAGCACGACTTCTAGCGTAATTCGCAGGGCTGCAGATAGCCTAAGGCGGCCGGATGTTTCCTGAGGGAATCAGGCGTAACCATTGTGATCGCTGCGATCTAGAGTCGAGCGAATGGTGTTAAATCAATATTAGTTAATTAATAAAAGTAATTAAGTCGAGTTTGTCAAGTTGAGTTAATTAAGTCGAGTTAATTAAGTTAAGTTAGTCAAATTGAACTAATAAAGTAAGCTGGTCAAAATGAGTTAATCAACCGGAGTTATCCGAATAAGAGTTAATCCATTAAGAGTTAATAGAATAAATATTATAGATTAGAGTTAACCAAATAGTTGTCGATAATTAGTAGTTCGTTATATATTCGAGTTAGGAAGTAAAAGTCAAATTGAAGTTATTATATTCGGATGTAGGGAATTATAGCACCATCGTTATAATCAAGTGTTCCCGTATAAGAAGTGGATTTGTATATAAAATCCGAGAGTTGTGTAAAGAGGTGTTAAAGTTTAAAAGGTGAACTTAACTTATTTTCGAGGTTAGAAAGGTTGTTCAGTTAAGGTCTGAGAGGTAATTATACCCCAACTTGATTGGCTTCGTTTTTAACTAAGGAATGGTTAAGGTTCGATAGTGAAAGGTGTTTAAGTGGAAACCAAATAAAGGAGATTTGGTGTCGTGATGTTTGTTAAACATCCGTTTAATCCAGTGAAGGAGATTTGGAAATGTTTTCCAAAGAAGATCAGAAATGTTTTCTGAATATAGAGTACAAGAAATGGAAATGTTTTCCATTTGATAACATATATTTTCTAAATTTAGAAATTAAGAAACATTGAATATAGGGAAACAGGAAATAAATAAATTAATAAACTGAAAGGATAAACGTTGAATGATGATTGTTCTATGGAATTTCCTGTGAGAAATAATATCGTTGTTTGCACACCGACATGTTTTCATTTGATAGTTAAATCACCGACTATCAAAGTTTGGACCATTTTAACGTTGTTAATATGGAGAGACCGGTTGGATTATTATCCAGAGAACCACTCTGTATTGGCATAAGCGTTGCGAATCAAGTATGCTGGATATATTGAAGACGGAGTTATGCAAGGGCTATCCTGTTTACAGAATAGTGCCTTCGGTTTGTCCAGTCCCAGGACAAACGTGAATGGACGAATGTCTGAAAGAGTATATTCAAAAGATCGCGTAAGTTGATCTCTTCAAACGTACTTACGTTTGGTGGCGGAGGAATTCTTTTCTCTTAGCTGTATACCCGTGGTATTTTTGGGGAAATCAATTTATGATTTGGCGGGTATGACGATGTGGCATTCAAAGTAATGGAGGTGTGATCTGTCAAAAGATACGTTATGACCTCAAGCCTCATCAACCAGGAAAGGACAAAAATCGGGCAGGCAGCATGGCTATGTGGGTCGCACCCATTAGGATGTATGATCACCTATCTAGAGAAATTCCTTTTGTTCTTAAATCTATCGATGTTGTCCCTTATCGGGAGACGGTTGCTGATCCCAACCGTTGGTGATATACATTCGATACACTCAAGCGAAATGAGTGGTCGGTCATGTGTGGGCCGGGTTGCAAGATGTTCTTGTTGAACCCAGTGTATTCGCCTCTAGAGATACACGTTCGGAAGGTGGTCCCATACCTTGTCAAGTTGGAATCCAATCTCCAATAAGCGCCCGCGGTTTTGATTATATGCTATATATGTAGAGCGTGAGATGCAAGCGTTCTACTAGATTTTAATTACTTGTGATTAGACATTATTATAATATCAGATAATATATGATTTCCAAAGTGTTTTGGGTTATCGTAAGGTACAAACCGTCCGTGTTGATGTGTGGATTGGTCTTACGATTATCTTTTCTTTCGAAAGGATTTTGAAAGTTAAACCAAATGATTTGAGTTTACTCACACCAGTCCCATGACTGACCCAGAGTTTATTTTGTTTTGTTTTCCCTAAACTCTTGGGTGCCCAAATTTGTACGGGCAGTCAAGTAGTCAGGATTTACAGGTATGCTTGAAGAGCTTGGAGCAGGAGGCTTCAAGATTTTTTCTAGCTATTGATTATTCCGCTGTGATGAAAGTGTTGTACTCTGATAATGGTATGATATACATATACTACTTTGATTTCAAGATATGTTGTCTATTATATTTTATTCGTTCCGCTGTGAGATTCATGTTACTCTGATGTTGTTGTGTTCTTCTTCTTCTTCTGTTCTAATTTTCTATCTTATCTATCCTCACCCTCTAATTTCTTTCTTGGACTATCCGGTAATTTTGACTTTTGATTGTTCGATAGGTGTTGTATATCGGATAACCAAGGTCGCTTTTTCCCGGGTCGTTACAGTGGTATCAGAGCTGAAGGTTAGATGAATTACCTTGGCTCTGTGGCGTGACTCAGTAGAGATAGGGTTAGTAATACCCTAAATTGAGTTTGAGTGTATATATACGAGTGAACGTATTTGTTATTTGATATAAAAAAAATGGTTTTATATTGCAGAGATTTATTGATTGAGTTGTTTATGAGTTCTGGTCGATCAGTTTGATCCACTGTATCGATAGGGGTTTCTAAACGCTTGAATACAATGAACCGACACAGTATGTTTTGAAAAAGGGTGAATGAAATAATTTTACCCAAATTATATTTTGATAAGAACAAAGTATAGATATTTGAATTATTATAATATATTGAATGTGTTGGTTGTTATTATAATCGAATAAGATTATAAGATATGAAATGGTTATGTAAATAACCAATCAGAATTCATATAAATGAAATATATGAAATCAGAGGAATTAAATCCGAATTTAAATCGAAAATGAAATCAAAATTCTGGAAATGTGAAAAAGTGTGTGAAAGTGAATCTGGATTAAATATATGTGAATTTTAAAATCCTGGGAGATTTTAAATTTGTTACAAGCAAGGGATATTTTGAAATGGATTTCAAAATGAAAGTGTTTAGAAATGATTTTGAAAGGGATATAGTATTGAACTCACTTCGATAGCTGGAAAATAGATTCCGATGATGATCCGGACATCATCGGTGTTCATTTTCGAGTTTGTAAGTGACGGATTACTACCAAAATTTTTGTTTTTGAATTGTTTTGATAAAAACAAGTTGTTTTGAAATTCTAGAAAAGGATATTTGATTTTTGAAAAAGGTGAAGCTATTTGAAACTCCCAGGAAAAGATTATTTTTGACATAAACACAAATTAAATAAAAATTTGTGAAGGCAAATTTGAAATAGAAATAAAACCAGTTCAGTGGAAATTAAATTGGATTAAAATGGTATCAAGTAGAATTGGACTGGATTATAGATAATCTGGAATAGAAATGAATTATTGAGTAAGATTTCTGAATTGGGATTGGAATTGCTATTTGATTGGAATTTGGCTTGGTTAAGCAAATGGTTGTGTTGGAGATAAAAGAGATTTGGATTTGAGATTGGGATGATATTGGTATATGCTAGATTGATAGCAGAGTTGAATGCCCGACAAAAAGGTACACGTTTATATTCATATGAGTTTGGAGTTTTATGAGCCGAATTGACAAGCCGTTTGGCTGTTTGATTTTCTTTTGGATTGGAGAGGCCTGTGTGGCGGTTTGGGGATTTTCCCGATGCTCCCGGTACAAAGGAGGTGCTGGCGAAATTTTTCAAAAATTTCAGGTGTTAGAAAATTTTCAGAATTTTTGAAAATTTTCGTTTATAGAGATAAATTAACAAATTAATTAAAACATATTGGTTTAGTGAAACCAGAGTAAACAAATAATTTTAACATAGTTATAGAGATCATTTTTCTACCTTAGCAATTTCGAGGACGAAATTATTTTATGGGGGGAAGAATGTAACGACCCTTATTTTTTACAGATAATAAATAATTTATTTAACTATTTAAATATGTTTTAGAAATTTAAAATGGTCGTTTAATTCAATTATATTGAATATTTAATTAAAATTAATAATTAAATAATATATTTAATTTCTGAATTTATCAGAAATAGTGAATCGACAATATAATGTGAACTGGACAATCCAATAATATATAAATCAGTTTATATTGGATTATATTGACGAATATATTTATAAATGACAGTTTGAACGAATCATTTATATTATAATTAAAATCGAGCTCGAAATGGCGCTGCAGTTCGTAATTTGGCGATTCAGACTTTAAACGAGTATACAGGGTCCGTTTTAAGTCGGATTTCTGTGAAACAAGAAACGCATGGAGCTGGTGGAGTATATTTTTCTAGTGGAAGAGAAAAATCTGGATTTCTTCGTGTAGATTTTGTTTTATGTCCAAATCAAATTTTAGAAAAGTCGCTGTGGAATTCCTTTACAATTTGTGACGCTTTATATACGTTATAAATCGATTTTCAATATGAACTGAATATCGATCAAATCAGAATTCTGGAAATCAAGTCATAAATTCTGGCAGGATATTCTGGAGCCGTACGACATCATCTGTGGATATATACGAGAATATTAATTTATTAATATTAAATTTAATAATATTTAAATATATTTATATATTTAAAAGGTCAGTTCAGCGCTTGAAAAATAGCCAGTTTTTCATACGACCTCCGTTTTCAACGAAACTAATTTTGTTGGATCCGCAATGTCAAATTATTGTTAGATTCCAAGTTTCGTGATTTTTGGAGTCCGTAAGTGGCCGTACAGATTTTTAGAGTGAGAAACAGTCAGTATTTGGACGGTTAAAAATACACTGTGTGAGCATACGGAGTCGGAATTCGATGAAACAAGTTTCGTTGGGTCCGTAATGTCGAGATGTAGCTGCATGTCAATTTTCGTGATTTTTGGGTATTGTATGTGATCACAGGAATTTTAGAGGACATAGAAAAATAGCGTTTGCTTAAAATAAAATAAAATAAGCGAATAAAAAAATATTTTCCTTATCCTATAAATAACCCCAACCTTTGCCTAACCCTAGAATTTATCTTTAGTAGTCAAACATAATTTCCGCCGCTCTATTTCTTCCCAAACGTGAGATAATGTTCTTTCAAAAATCCAAAGAAAACAAACAAAAATCTATAAATCATTATATTTATATATATGAGTTACTGCACTCGTTCTCTTCAACCTAGTCTGGGTTTTGAGGAACTCGACATCTATTCTGGTTCGCTGAAAAATCATGGCGGATGCTAGGGTTGGGTTTTGCTGAAACTTGAATGATTAATTTGCAAAATAGAGATTAGTAGAGGGGTTGTGGTTGGAATTATGGTCGGTTTGCAAATTATGGAGGGGTTCGGTGCATAAAAATGTCGCTACCTCTATAGCAGGATCGATCGACGGAATGTTGTGGGAGTGGTGCGAGCTTGTCTTTTGGGTGATGGAGCGGTAGAGGCCGAGAAGAGAAGTCCAACGCTAGTTTCGGTTTCAAGAACGGAAGTGAGTTATGAGTGAACGAGGCCTTCAAGTTTTGGGAAATGGCCATTGTTGCATGCGTTTGTGTACTGGAGGAGCGCTTGTAGAAGAGGAAGGGAGCGGGTACGTTGATTCATGGGCCGAGAAGTGGAGATGTGAGGCCCAATAGGATTTAAGTTAATCTAATTCAAGTAATTGTTTAATTATACATCGTATTAACTTGTTATCATCATATCTCTTTCATACGATATCAGATTGACGAACCGTAAGTTGTGTTGGGACCGTATTGACGAGAGCTACACAATGGAACTGACCACATGTGAATTGGAGCTCGTTTGGATTTACGGTGAAAATAAACGCCTGAACCAAATCAATGAACGTATATCGTTATTCAACGATGAACCGACCAAGGTGAGTAAATCTCACTAACTCTGAACAATTTATATTTTTATAAAGTATTTTTAGAATTGATAAATATTGGTTGAATTGCTGTGTGTTGGCTGTTTGGTTGAACTGCTAGTCAGTTGATTGAATATTTCGATAACGATATATATAAATCGTATCGAAATATTGATTCTGTTTATCAGAGTATTTTATACTCATGTTATTTATGTTGACTGACATCTGTGGATGTAGGGAAACAGGTCGGAGGAATCCAACTAGATTCCTCAACATTTATTTGTCTGTTTTTCATATATTTTGATATATGATGTGTTATATCATCTGTGGTTGACCCTGTGTGTTTGGATGATAATCGATCATTTTGATTTGGTATTTTGAACACCATATGAAATACGGGAAGAATGGAAAGGGGATTTTTCAAAGTTTATTTTGAAAATAGATTATTTATATATATATATAAATGGATTTTATATATATGAAAGTGAAAAAAAAGGGGTTTTATAAAAGGATTATTTATAAAAATCAAAGAAATAAAGAAGAAATATGTGTGAAACCAATATAGAGGAAAATATTTGTAAAGCAAATATAAAGGGAAATATTGGAAAAATAAAGAATAGGGAAATATTCGCAAAATATTCACAAATAGAAATAAATGGAAAAAGGAAAAATATTTGTAAACCATTTACAAATAAAATAGAAAAGGGGAATATTTGTAAAACAATTATAAATGGAAATAAAGAGAAAAACATTTGAGAAATATTTACAAATGAAATTAGGAATAAAATATTTGTAAAGTATTGACAAATGGATTAAAAGGAATATTTATCGACGAAATAAACTGAGTTATAAAAAGGAATTATTTATTTAGAAAATAAATAGAATAATGGAATACTTGAAAATGGATAGAAGTGTAATAAAGGAGAATTTTACACTAGGAGAGTTTAGGCCCGTGCTTCGCACACGGGTAAACAGAATCTGAATTCGAAGTGAATATTTAAGAGAAATCTGTGTTTAACAGATAAAGTGAGAAGGTTAATTTATAAATAAAGTTTTATAAATTAATTTAATTATTTATCTTTGGATAAATAGAGTATATAAGTCAAGACTTATATAGAGAAGTAAAAAATCGATTTCCACATCGATGTTTGCAACTGAATAAGGACGAAGGAGAATTTATCGAATAAGAGTTATTCGAAGTAAAGTTATCGAATATCAGTTTATTCGAAAGGAAGTTTATTGAATATTAGTTATTCGAAATGGGTTGATCCAAGAGAGTTAATCCTATAGAGTTAATCCAATAGAATAAATTGATTGAGATCAACTGTTAGAGTTAAACTGTTAGAGTTAAACTGTTAGAGTTAAACTGTTAGAGTTAAACTGTTAGAGTTGAACTGTTAGAGTTAAACCGTTAGGGTTAAACCGTAGAGTTAAACCGTTGGAGTAAACATTTAGAGTTAGTTAGTTAGAGTTAACCAATTAGATTAAATCAGTTAGAGTTAATCGATTAGAGTCTAATCGAACTAGAGATATCCAAATATAGTAATCGAATAAGGAATGATTGAATATTAGTTATTCAATTAGATTTGCTCGAATTTAGTTGTTCGAGACAGAGTTAAACAGAAGTAGTCATTTAAGATAAGTTATCAGTAAGCACGACTGCTAGCGTAATTCGCAGGGCTGCAGATAGCCTAAGGCGGACGGATGTTTCCTGAGGGAATCAGGCGTAACCATTGTGATCGCTGCGATCTAGAGTCGAGCGAATGGTGTTAAATCAAATATTAGTTAATTAATAAAAGTAATTAAGTCGAGTTTGTCAAGTTGAATAAATTAAGTCGAGTTAATTAAATTAAGTTAGTCAAATTGAACTAATAAAGTAAGTTGGTCAAAATGAGTTAATCAACCGGAGTTATCCGAATAAGAGTTAATCCAGTAAGAGTTAATAGAATAAAGATTATAGATTAGAGTTAACCAAATAGTTGTCAATAATTAGTAGTTCGTTATATATTCGAGTTAGGAAGTAAAAGTCAAATTGAAGTTATTATATTCGGATGTAGGGAATTATAGCACCATCGTTATAATCAAGTGTTCCCGTACAAGAAGTGGATTTGTATATAAAATCTGAGAGTTGTGTAAAGAGGTGTTAAAGTTTAAAAGGTGAACTTAACTTATTTTCGAGGTTAGAAAGGTTGTTCAGTTAAGGTCTGAGAGGTAATTATACCCCAACTTGATTGGCTTCGTTTTTAACTAAGGAATGGTTAAGGTTCGATAGTGAAAGGTGTTTAAGTGGAAACCAAATAAAGGAGATTTGGTGTCGTGATGTTTGTTAAACATCCGTTTAATCCAGTGAAGGAGATTTGGAAATGTTTTCCAAAGAAGATCAGAAATGTTTTCTGAATATAGAGTACAAGAAATGGAAATGTTTTCCATTTAACAACATATAATTTCTAAATTTAGAAATTGAGAAACGTTGAATATAGGGAAACAGGAAATAAATAAATTAATAAACTGAAAGGATAAACGTTGAATGATGATTGTTCGATAGAATTTCCTGCGGGAAATAATATCGTTGTTTGCACACCGACATGTTTTCATTTGATAGTTAAATCACCGACTATCAAAGTTTGGACCATTTTAACATTGTTAATATGGAGAGACCGGTTGGATTATTATCCAGAGAACCACTCTGTATTGGCATAAGCATTGCGAATCAAGTATGCTGGATATATTGAAGACGGAGTTATGCAAGGGCTATCCTGTTTACAGAATAGTGCCTTCGGTTTGTCCAGCCCCAGGACAAACGTGAATGGACGAATGTCTGACAGAGTATATTCAAAAGATCGCGTAAGTTGATCTCTTCAAACGTACTTACGTTTGCTGGCGGAGGAATTCGTTTCTCTTAGTTGTATACCCGTGTTATTTTTGGGGAAATCAATTTATGATTTGGCGGGTATGACGATGTGGCATTCAAAGTAATGGAGGTGTGATCTGTCAAAAGATACGTTATGACCTCAAGCCTCATCAACCAGGAAAGGACAAAAATCGGGCAGGCAGCATGGCTATGTGGGTCGCACCCATTAGGATGTATGATCACCTATCTAGAGAAATTCCTTTTGTTCTTAAATCTATCGATGCTGTCCCTTATCGGGAGACGGTTGCTGATCCCAACCGTTGGTGATATACATTCGATACACTCAAGCGAAATGAGTGGTCGGTCATGTGTGAGCCGGGTTGCAAGATGTTCTTGTTGAACCCAGTGTATTCGCCTCTAGAGATACACGTTCGGAAGGTGGTCCCATACCTTGTCAAGTTGGAATCCAATCTCCAATAAGCGCCCGCGGTTTTTGATTATATGCTATATATGTAGAGCGTGAGATGCAAGCTTTCTACTAGATTTTAATTACTTGTGATTAAACATTATTATAATATCAGATAATATATGATTTCCAAAGTGTTTTGGGTTATCGTAAGGTAAAAACCGTCCGTGTTTATGTGTGGATTGGTCTTACGATTATCTTTTCTTTCAAAAAGATTTTGAAAGATAAACCAAATGATTTGAGTTTACTCACACCAGTCCCATGACTGACCCAGAGTTTATTTTGTTTTGTTTTCCCTAAACTCTTGTGTGCCAAAATTTGTACGGGCAGTCAAGTAGTCAGGATTTACAGGTATGCTTGAAGAGCTTGGAGCAGGAGGCTTCAAGATTTTTTCTAGCTATTGATTATTCCGCTGTGATGAAAGTGTTGTACTCTGATAATGGTATGATATACATATACTGCTTTGATTTCAAGATATGTTGTCTATTATACTTTATTCGTTCCGCTGTGAGATTCGCGTTACTCTGATGTTGTTGTGTTCTTCTTCTTCTTCTGTTCTAATTTTCTATCTTATCTATCCTCACCCTCTAATTTCTTTCTTGGACTATCCGGTAATTTCGACTTTTGATTGTTCGATAGGTGTTGTATATCGGATAACCAAGGTCGCTTTTTCCCGGGTCGTTACAATAGTATTTCCAAAAAAAAATACATGCGTGGTAATAACATATAATTAATATCTTTAACGAAAGAATTAATTGTTTCTTATATATTAACATATAATTAAGTGTAATCAAACATTACAATTTAACATCCATCATTTGAATATATGCCGTATTGAAATTAAGGTGAAAATAATATGCCATAATAATATCAACTTTAATGATACGTGGATTATAATTTCATAGCCATCACAAATATATACGCATAAAAATTTCATAGCCAAATCAGCCAAATAAAATGTTTCCAAAAATTTGACTAATTGCCAATCCAATTTTAGGCTGATTGGAATAAATTTTGCCATGTGACATATTTCAAAATCAGCACAAATATGAAACATGATTTCACTAAATGAGACATGTTTGCCTTAATGTGCAAGCACAATTTTTCTATATTATTAAGAATGACATAATATTTCTTAAAAAAAACATAAAGACATTTAACACAAATATAAAATAACATTAATAAAGAACATTTATGAACATCAAGTGATATTTTTCAGCAACAACATTCAATTCAGCTATATAAGTTTGTTTGCTTAATTTGAGATTGCCAAATGATGTAAAATATTTGTAAATCAACAAACTAATAACCATTGAAGATCTTAATTATCTATCAGTTGTGCAAAGTCTACATATAAGTATGTATGTGTGTGCATATAAATAGAAAGGGGCATGTTGAGTCATTTGCAGCCTTCAAGTTGTTTTATTAGTACATCACATAACTAGCTTTAATTCATTCGATTGACAAAAAGGAACCTCAAAATATGGAATGTTATTAGAAGATAATTTAACATCCAACAACGTAGTATGAATAAAAATTTGAAGTTACAATTTGTAAATTTACCAACTGTTCAGAAAGTATCTGCCATAAATTTTAGATTACACATATTCCCTTCCAAAAAAAAAAGTTGACCATGTTTTCCATAGACCATGAATGGAGAAAAAAAAAAGTTGTGGATGCCATTAAATGCCTTCCTTTATTTGATAAGAAGGAACGTAAATTGTTAAAATATGGTAACAAATTCCATTATTAAACATCTAATCATCCTCTAATAGGTACAAATAAAGTTGATAATTCAAATAAATTTATTAAAATTATACCACAGAATTATTTGAAAGTGCATATTCGTTTTTTTTTATATAAATTTATTTCATAATTTCAATAGATTTACAATTCAAATACTACATAAGTATTATCTGCTTTAAATAATCTCATTTGCTATTAAACGAAATAAGTCCATCACACATATATTTAAAGTATCAATTTTCTGTAAAATAAATTAAAGGTATTATTTGAAAACAGATACATAAATGCCTGTGATAAAACAATTATGGAATGTTTGAGATCTAAGCAACAATAATGCGTGTATAATAGTTGGAATAAATTATTTATGGTTATCCCAACTATGATAATTTTACATAAGCTATTTTATCAAATGCCCTTCAAATAAATTAAACAGATATTTTATTTTGATAATTTTATGTTGAAAATTTTATCATACAATTTATATATCTTTAAAAAAAATTAAATTCTTACCATTATTCACTAAATTTTATCTTTTTGAAAAATACGGGTTGTTACACCTATCATTCTCGTTTATTCCCTAATTAGCACATTTCAAATATTACTACTAATTAAAAATTAGTGTACAAACTGGTTCTATATTCTTCTTGCGTTACATCACGCATTCACTTAAAGGTATGGAAAGTGATATAATCAACTAGTAATCTATCCAAATTAACCTAGCATAAATATTTACGGTTCACAAGTTCTCTTCCTTGCCGAACGTGTGAGTATATATATTTATTTAATTAAACATTATATTATAAAAAGATAAAATAGCCTTACCATTATGGTTTTGTCGACGGATCCGCATATTTGCCATCCCATTTCACGTAAGCACCTTGTCGGCCATGTTGTAAACAGTCCCTCCCATGTAAAAGTTTTCAGTGCAGAATCCTCCAAACCCAAAGCTTGCATGCTCACGTTCGCCCATTATTTCCTTCCCATACGAAATAGTACCAAAGCCCATGTACCCTTTTCATTTTCGTCATTCTTTCCAGCTTCTATTATTATTTTTGTCTTTTTATAAATAAAAACTGGTGGTCCAAACCCAATACTCCCTCAGCCCACATTCCCTACCCGTGGTTTTCTCTCCCCCAACGTAAACAAAGGAACCGCTCCTCCTGAAGCTTTTTACACTGCGACTTCTCTTCTTTCTTTTCACATCCGCACACCCCTCTCCTCTCATACACCTGCACCACCTTTTTTCCTTCATACTTTACCGTTTCAGTTTTTTTTTATAAAATTTTCGAAAGCCCAACCCAGAATAACGCTTGAGCCCATCCATCCACTTCTTCTCAAACGTTTGCTTCCCCATATGTTTTCTTCTTCTACAACATACACACTCCCTCTAGTATACCTACTGCATACAAATACCCCTCCCATGCATGAAACGCCATGCAAAAACTTCCCTACAGAACCTTCATCCACTCTCCCATACAACTTATTAACTTCCTCGCATCTAACTTTCACTTCACCCCTTCAGATCCTTCATGCATGGAAAGCCTGAACCCATGCTCAGATTTGCTGTATCTACTTCCAAATCAGTACATATTCCATTGTTACTAATTCCGCCAACCTCCTCTAGAGTTCACCAAAACGCGGGTGCGATCATCGTCGCTTGCTCCATGCTCGAATCGACGCATCTCGGTTCCTCGTATGCCATCCCTTGTCTACGACAATATACTACTTTGAGAAAAATGTGTTCAAGCTCAAGAAAATAGTACCAGTTCATAGCGCATAGCTCGGAGGGTCTAATGGTATTGATTTCTGTATTTTCAGTAAAGGAAAATTTGTTGGAATTGTTTTTCAGAAGTTGAGTTTTGGTTTGATGTCACCCAAGAAGAAGAATGGAAAATGTATTGTTATTTATAAGTGGAGAATGGCATGGGAACCAAGTTTATGTGAAGCAGAAGGTATCGATAGTTTGGACCACAAGGAATGGTTGGTTTCGCTTGCAAGTAATGGGTTACATGAAATGTAACAACCCGTATTTTCATAACATGTTATAACCATAAATCAAGACAGAATAAAATTTTAAAATAAGAACTAAGGGAAACGGAATGCGCCATTGCGTTCGTCTCGGAATTCCGCATGAAATCGAGTTCGAGTTTTCGAAAATCGGAGTCTGTATGACCAAGTTATGACCCTCCGAAGTTTTAGGAATTTTCAGAATCGAAAGCAGCTCGAAATTCGAATTCGAAATTCGAATTCAAACCCTAGGGCAGACTGTGTGGGAAATTTCCCGCCCAGGACCAGGTCGACCTGGGAGTCGACACTATGGTCGACCTCCCCGGGACCAGGTCGACCCTATGGTTGACCTAGTGCCAAAATCTGGTTTTCAGCCCAGATTCATTCTGATGTTTTTGGACACGTTTTCAGTCCAGGTTCATGATCCTAAACCTATATAAGCAACCGCCTAGCCCCTTACTCTCTACACGAATTCTCTCCGGCCTTATGCTGCTTAAATTCTGGTTGAAAAGTTAGAGAAAAAGGGACTTCTTCCCCTCCATCAAGACTACGTGTAGAGTTTTACAAATTGGGGGATTTCTGTTAGACTCGAGATTCAACATCGACTTTTATTTTCTAATTCTCAAACCACGATCTGTAAGCCCCAGTTACTTTTAGAATCAAACTTTAAACCTAATATGGACATCTTGTAAATTGAAATTGAACTCATGTATGATAATTATCTTGGATCTATTAGTATTCACCTTGGATCTATTATTGTTCATCTTGAATCTTGACTTGTGGGAATATTGATATGAAATTGATTTGGAGCCTATTCATGTTGTAGATCTAGACCCCTCATGTCCATAATATTGTCATGACTACGATGTTGAATTAGTTATTATTGTAATTCACAAAGTCTAGAATTGTCATATGGACCTTGGATTTATATATATATCATTTTGGATCTAAACTATGTAGACGTCGAAAGTGATTAGATTTGGTTCATCACCTTGTACCCATTATGTTGAACCTGACTAGTTGAACCTCCAGATTGTTAATTCGGATCATTACATCATTATAAGTTGTTGAAAAGTATTGTGACGTTACAAGTTATTTTGGATCTTGTCATGCTATTGTGACATCACAATTGGGCTAGGATTGTCAACCTAGATCTTGATTAGTTATTGTGACATTACGAGCTGTCAATTTTGGTCATTATGACATCACAGAACTTGTAGGATATTGTGTCATACCAATTATGATAGTTTGAATTAGAATTCCTAGAATTGTAAATTGCCACAAGATTTGCCAAGTTCATCAAGTTCACTTGTGCCCTCTTGTATACAAGTTTATGCTTATGCTAAAGTTGAATCACCGTAGTCATCTTTTTCACCGTTATAATTAGGCTAATTAATAGCCTAAAGACCGTAGATTTATATATGAATGCGTTAGTTAGACAACGGGGGAAAAAGGGTTAATTGGCATAATTGATCTGATCTTTATATGATTTGAACATTGTTGTAACTAGACATGAAACATGAACATGAACATGACGCTTAGTATGAACGTGAAAATGGCCAACTCGAGGTTGGGTTGAGTTTGCAGTGTAATTCTGCCCGGAACCGCCCAGCAAATCCAGTTACTACAAAAAATAGGAACCAATGTGGGTAGTTGGTCATATTGCACTTGAAAACCCGAGGTCAGACTGAGTTGTGGTGTAATTCTGCCCGGAACCGCCTGGCATATCCAGTGACCACAACAACATGACTGATGTGAGAGGTTGGGTGCATTAATGAATTAATGCCACATGACAGGGTTAAGTCATGAACCGCTTGAATATACTTAACCAATTTGACACGATGATTTGATAGGTTAAGTCATGAACCGCTTAAATATACTTAACCAATTTGACACAATGATTTGATAGGGTTAAGTCATGAACCGCTTGAATATACTTAACCAATTTGACACGATGATTTGATAGGGTTAAGTCATGAACCGCTTGAATATACTTAACCAATTTGACACGATGATTTGATAGGGTTAAGTCGTGAACCGCTTGAATATACTTAACCAATTTGACACAATGATTTGATAGGGTTAAGTCCTGAATTGCTTGAATATACTTAACCAATTTGACACGATGATTTGATAGGGTTAATTCATGAACCGCTTAAATATACTTAACCAATTTGAGAAGATGATTTGATAGGGTTAAGTCATGAACCGCTTGAATATACTCAACCAATTTGACACGATGATTTGATAGGGTTAAGTCATGAACCGCTTGAATATACTTAACCAATTTGACACGATGATTTGATAGGGTTAAGTCATGAACCGCTTAAATATACTTAACCAATTTGACACGATGATTTGATAGGGTTAAGTCATGAACCGCTTGAATATACTTAACTAATTTGACACGATGATTTGATAGGGTTAATTCATGAACCGCTTGAATATACTTAACCAATTTGACATGATGATTTGATAGGGTTAAGTCATGAACCGCTTGAATATACTTGACCAATTTGACATGATGATTTGATAGGGTTAAGTCATGAACCGCTTGAATATACTTAACCAATTTGACATGCTGATTTGATAGGGTTAAGTCATGAACCGCTTGAATATACTTAACCAATTTGACACGATGATTTGATAGGGTTAAGGCATGAACCTCTTGAATATACTTAACCAACTTGACACATGATTCGTAGGGCTAAGTCATGAATTTGAACAACAACACTTAGCCAATTTGACATGACACGTAGGCGGGTTAAGTCACGAACTTGAATGACAACACTTAACCTACTTGACATGCTAGACTGATGGGGGTAAGTGTAACACCCCACAACCGCTACGGTCACTCTCTAAGGGAATGCCATAACATCGGCGGAGTATTTTAGTGAATATAGAACAGAGAAATTACATCAAGACAGATATAAGTAATACTTGAAGGTTTAAAACAACATTTCATTGCAGCGGAAAGTAAAACATGTCTGGTTACATCACAAAACCATAATAAGAGTTAAGTACAAATATCCATTCTTTGCTAAATAAAGATACATAATCCCAATACATGAACTGATAGCCATAAAAGAAAAAGGGTAAGCTGAGCTCTACATCTAGGGTCCAAGCTCCAAGAGAGTAATAAAAGCAGCCTGATCAAAGCCCACTCGTACTGGGCCCACTCTGAGAACCTGAGGGTTGGGAAAAAGATAAAAACAACGGGGTCAGACATAAGTCTGAGCAAGTCCTATAACTTTAACAATACAATCATTAAAGTAACCAGAGAAGACATAAACTTGACATACGGTAATGTCTGGGGATGAACGGCTACACTAAGCAGCTTGGTAGACTTAGGATAAACTAAGATAACTGTAAAGACGCATTTACCCACCCAAGGATAATTACTACACTGCACCACACCAGTCATTCCTACTTAAAGGTTGATCCCTCCCAAGGACTTAGAAAATTTACCCAGTAGTTTCGTGTACCCCTAGCTGACTACATAGGTGCCGTCTGCCCCTATCTCCACTAGGTGTACCCACCACTCCCAAATGATCGGCTCCCTACCGTAGATACCCGTGCCGGCCCCACAGTGGGGTGTATCACTCCCCAAAGTGGCAACCCGATATAATTAACGGTGCACGGCTTATATCTACACGATGCAACAACGTCTTACCTACCAGCCCGGGTCCACACACGCATATGAAACCCGTTGGACTTGCGTTGCCACCGCTAACCCGTTTTGGCCTCTTATAGTCAAGCCCAGTACGCGTGTCCCGTCCTCGACATGGGTCGAGCCCAATAAGATACATATGGGTTACTGGTTGAAATGGGCCCCCACAAGCTACCCACCTAAGCTTGTCCCTTTTTCTAGTGCATCCCACTTAACCCTTTAATCATGTTTAATTACATGTTTCCACTTGGTTAAGTATTCTAATCGTATTTTCTATTGCCACCCAAGGCAACCCACTAGATTTCCATATGCCACCCAAGGCACCCACTTAACCCCTCATGTCCCTCTACATGGTAATATGGTTAAGTGTTTCTTAATTAATTAATTAAGATCATGACCTCATAAAGACCTCTCACATTAGACCATCTTTTATGACTGCTGGATATGCCGGTTGGTTCCGGGCAGACTTCTGTCATAAAAAGGGTCTAACCTCGTGTCTTTACTTTAATCACGTATTTAATTTATGACTAAGACCTCTCACATTGGGCCAATCATTTGTAGCCGCTGGATGGCCGGTCGGTTTCGGGCAGACTTCCGCTACAAAAGAGTCCAACCTCGTGTCTTAGTTGATTAATTACACCTAATTAATCACCCCCATAATTAATTATCCCTTATTAATTACACATTTTTAAGAATATGGGTAGACCTAACTCAATAGGTAAATTCCCAATTCCATAGTATGGGTAGATCTAACTTAATAGGTAAATTCCCAACTCCATAATGTGGGTAGACCTAACTTAATAGGTAAATTCCCAATTATGTCCATTCATTTTATGTTATGCTTAATCATAACAACTTTACACCTTTTTATAATCATGCATATTAACCCCATCGTTTCCCACATAATTCGTTTACATAACACGTCGTACATAGGGACAACTTTGCATATGTTATGCACATCATAAAAAGAGACAAACTTGCATATGAACTTGCATATAAACTTGCATAAAACTTGCATATGTACTTGCATATGACTTGCATAAAACTTGCATATGAACTTGCATATAAACTTGCATAAAACTTGCATATGAACTTGCATATCATAAAAAGAGACTAACTTGCACATGAATCTTGCATATAAACTTGCATATCATGTCACATCACAAAGGCAAACTCGCATATGCTATGCATATCATAAAAAGAGACTAACTTGCATATGTGTTCATAGGTTACACAAAGGGTGAACTTGCATGTCATAAGGTATGCATAAAACCAACCACCTAGCATGCATGAAATCAAGCACTTAGCATGCATAAACCCAAACACTTAGCATGCATAAAATCAAATACTTAGCATGCATGAAATCAAATACTTAGCTTGCATAAAATCAAATACTTAGCATGCATAAAATCAAATACTTAGCATGCATAAAATCAAATACTTAGCATGCATAAAACCCACCACTTATCTTGCATAAACCCACATACTTAACTTGCATAAACTCACATACTTAACTTGCATAAACATAGGGTTAACATTAAACATAGATTAGCAAACTAACATCATATCATATGACTCAAAACCCACTAATCCGCATACAAAACCGCATGATCTCATCATATCTCATCTATTTAATTTAGCAATTGGCTATTAAAGTGATAGAAACTCACAAAAACCAAGATTAGCAAACTTATGAAGTAAAACTAGTTGCTATATTTGAAGATGGTGATGATTAGAGGTTGATTAGCTTGCAACTTTCTTCATAAGCTAGTGGAGGCTCCTCCTAAGTTTGATTTTGGCGGCATGATGGTATCAATTCTATTTTTAGTATGGATTAGGCTTGCATTAGGGTGTATTTATAGGATTAGGGTGTGTTTTAGACCATAGGATTAACCCTAGGCTAGATTAGGTCCGTCAGATTTAGGAAGTCTCCAGAACACAGCCCAGCCCTAGCCAGAAAACCAGACCTGGTGCACCCAGGCCAAATGGCTCGACACCCCGTGTCGACAGGCAAGTCGACAGGGCAGTCGACTCCCCAGTCGACAGGCCTGTCAACAGCCCTGTCGACATGGCTAGGGCGGGAAGTTTCCCGCCTGGCCCCCGCTGGCTCCAATTTCGAAATCTGGTTTTGCATTTCTAAATCTGTTTTTAACTTGAATTTTCTGCCATCTTCATTGGGCCATAACTGGGCCATACGGACTCCGATTTACAAAATTTCGTACTCTATTCTGCGTATTTTTCCGAGACAAACGCAATGGCGCAGCCCGTTTCCCTCAATTCTCACATCTAAGATTATTTATTCTGCAATTAGTGAATTTTAGCATTAACTGAAATACGGGGTGTTACAGTAAGTCTCGAATTTAAATGAAAACACTTAACCTACTCGACGGAAACCCTAGTTACGCGGTCCTTTTCGGCAGTAACCCACTAGATGTATCACGGTACCATGGAACTAGGCAGGGTGGGGCACGATTACTGGGCTGATTGTAAGCAACCAGAATGACGGCTGAGTTAGTGCGCCATTGTAGGTTCAGGCGGACTATGGTCGTGCACGTAGTCCGGAGTTGAAAAAGCTTGATTCGTGTCGGTGGTTGGCACTCTAAGGCTTGATACACCCTAGGGTGGACCTAACACAGGTGACTACATTTCGTGATTGGGCCGTATGACACAGACACATGAACGAGCTAGGACTTGTAGGGAGCCGAACGATTAATAGATCGTTACGTGGAAAATGGGTGTTGTTCGTTAGGTAGCATAATCCCTAGTGGTCCTAGGTGGCATAAACCCTAATCGAATCTAGAAAACGTCCAATAGGTAGCATAATCACTAGTGGTCCTAGGTGGCATAAATCCTAGTTGAACAGGCGATAGTTCATGATAAGGAAACCTAGCCAGAACAAGGGTGGCAGTCCAAATGATTTCAAGAATGGTGGCACTACATTGAAGTAGTATAGAAATACGTGGTGAAACCCGTACAATATACGACAAGGGACTGTACATATACATAGAAAGGATGATACGGGTTGGGGTACTAGTACAGTTAGTGTAGAGAATGTTAAACATGTGATGCTATACGTAGTTTATCTGGTTTTGGATAGTTCATCTTGTTACCATAGTTTATCTGGTTAGCATAGTTTATCTTGTTACCGTAGTTTATCTGGTTAGTGTAGTTTATCTTGTCATCTTAGTTTAACTTGCCTATCTTGTCATCATCCTTATGTTTACTTTCAGTTTATGCATGTCATGTTATCTTTACTTGTTTCTATGCTGAAAGTCACTAGGACTTACCAGTCTTTATGACTGACCCGTTTTCTTTCGCCTCTTTTTCTTCTGTTCCCCCCCAGGTTCTCAGGGAGGAAAACACTACTACTTAGTTTGGGCTTCTTTCTGCTTCAAGATCATCATATATGGCTTGGACCCTTCTTGGCTATGGCTGCTTTACTATTTTACTTGGGGAATGATTTATGACTATGCTTTTATGCTTCTTTACTATTGCAAGACAGATTTCGATGTAATGGATTTAATTGCATTTTGATGTAAAAAGGCTTTAGACCTTTCTAGATTTTAAAGCAATGAAATTTGGTTCTTCTTCCACTATTTTATATGTTCTATCTTGTAATATTTCTGTGTATGCTTACCTAGATAATGCTCCACCAAAGCTAGTGCATTCCCTTTGTGAGTGACCCTAGCGGAGGTGGGGTGTTACATTTGGTATCAGAGCAGAAGGTTATCGGACTGGGCAAAAGTTTTTAAAACCTTTTGAAGTTATTTTCAAAACCATTTACAAAGAAGCATTTTTCAAGAATTTTTTTATTTTTAAAGGCTATTCCCCAAAGGCCATTAGCATTATCCTTTGTTTCCTTATTTGAATCCCTTTTCCTTTCTTTCCTCCATCTATAGTCACATTAGTTCCATCTGCGACTAATCTTATTTCAAGCTTTGAAGGGTTGTCGTGCGATGGAGGTAATTCTCGAGAGACCTGTTAACACGTTAAATAAGAGGGGATAAGAGTGGTTAAGGCGAATGGGGCTCAGAACAAAAAAGTAGAAATGTTTCTTTAGGAAAGCCTAGTTTATCTTTGTATCCTGTCCGTACCCTTTTTGATTATGGCACATCGCATCCTTTTTATTTCTACTTCAATAGTTGAGTCTCTGCACCTTAGTACTAGTATAGTAGAGGATCCCATTTTTTTCTCTTCTCAAAATCCTATTGGAGAATCATCTCATTTATTCATGACTTGTTTGGATTTGAGAATGTTTATGCTAAGCGTTGAGTTTAGAAGAAATGCTTATGTTTTTGGGCTACGGGTCGATTCTAGGGATGAAATGGTTATCCAGTACTGGTGCCGTTCTTGAGTATGAAAAGAGGGTAGTTAGACTCTTGACTTGCCGTGGTAATACCCTCGAAGTCTAGTGTAACCCTGAGGATTCTGCCATGCTTGGTTACCTAGAATCTCTTGATACATTTGTTGATCTCGAGTAGTGTTCGCCACTAAGGTGGATGGTTCATTTCGCTTAGGCATGAGTTATAGGAAATCACCTTAGTAAGTACATTTGGCAACATGGCTGACATCTGTTTTTTTGCAAGAGATAATTCTTCTACGTGGAATACCCTATAGTGAGTAAATGAGATCCAGGATTCACTAGTGAATTTTGGAGAGCTTGCATGAAACCATGAGTACGCAGTTACGTTTGAGCCGAGTATAATAGAAGGAGGATAAGGGAAAGTGGGACAAGAGGCAATAGTGAAATGAGTTCCAACTCATATTTCGGAAACAAGAATTAAGAAGCTACGAAATTATGAAGTTAAAGGCGGACAAAGAACAATGGAGTTAAGTTCAAGGAAATGCGACTTAGAAGATTGAAAACTAGATACGCGCATCATATCTCTTTTTAAGAGTATATCCTTGATCCCTCTTTTCCTGTAGAGCTTACTTGCATGCTATCTTTTATGTATATCCTCTCGGTCCTATCCTCAATCTTATTTCTGTTGCAAACCCCATAAGGAGTATGACTCATCTGGTTGTGATATATGTTGGGGTTTGAGGGTGTCTGTAATAACCCGGAAATCTGGGCCAGTTTAAAATTTTAATTTTGGCAATTTTAGCGAATTTTTATTATTTAAAATGAATTATTTTAAATAATATCGATGAGAAATTTATTTTGAATATAATTCGAACGTATATATTCGTTTGAATCGACGATAGAATATAAATATTTATTTACATTTATAAAAGGAATTGAAAATGGCACGGTAGTTCGATAATTCGATTTCAAACTTCAAATGGATGTATAGGATTCAAAATAAATCGGATTTTAGTGAAACTAAAAATATTTGAATCTAATTGAAAATATCTTTCCAACGAACCCGAACAATCGAAATTTCATAGCGGGGATAAAAAGTTATGCCCAGTTGAAAATTCAGAATAGTTGCTATGGAATTTCGGCCCTTAAAAATAGCCATTTTGCAAACGACCTCGGATTTCGATGAAACCACTTTTGTTGGATCCGCGATGTAAAGTTTTTGCTAGGTTTCAAATTTCATAATTTTCCGATTCAATATGTAAGCGTGGCAAAGGAAAACGCGTTTGACCAGTTTCAGTTGACTTTAATCGACTGGAAATTGGCCATTTTTCAAACTGTCTCGGAATTTGACGAAACTAGTTTTTTTAGGACCGTATCGTCATTACGAAGCTAGAAAGTATTTTTCGAGAATTTTTAGTGTCTATATATGGCCCCAGTAAATTGAAATGCGCGTTCAAATTCAATATATAGAGTTATATGTTGATTTTGACGAAAACTTGTCGAAACGATCGAATCAGCCTACGATACATATCCCATTGTGTTCGGAATTGGGGTTAATTAGCTATGGACGGCAGGCGGTGGGTTCGATTTCGAGTTAGAAATAAAAAGTTGCTTTTTCGATTAGGAATTAAATAAATAAATATAAAATATTATATTCCCTCCCCTTTTCCCTTATCCCTCTCCTCCACTTTTACTTTTCAGAAATCGATTAAAATAGAAAAAAAAAGAAGGAGAAAAAGAAGAGGACGATGGAGCCTCCCTCCCCTCGACTTCGTCTGCTGCCCTACCATCAGGAGGCGCCCGCCTCCGACAAGACCTACCCCCCTGCCTCGCGCCCCGACGCTGCTCCCTTCTTCCCCCTTAGCCCCTCCATCTCGACCTCTGTAAACCGCCACCCCATTGTCCACCGCACCCCCTTAGCCTAGAAACCCTAGCCGACACCCAAATCCCTAACCGCCTCCGACAGTGCAGAAGCCCCCCTCTCCAGCGACGGGCACCAAGGCCATCCACCCCAACTCCAGGACGTTGTGAGTTTGTTTGTTCTTTTTATTTCTTTATTTTTGTTTAGCTTTGTTTATTTTAATGAATGGAAAAAAAATCAATTTTATTATATGATCAAGTATAGAAAGATTGGATTTTTTTATCACTTAAAGATTTGATGTTTAAATATACAAAGGAATGATTTTTCTTGATTTCAAGATATGAAAACACTTTGATTTGAAAATATAAATACACTAGCAAAGATCGAATCTTTAAATTAGCAAAGACTGATTTTTATAAAGTAGAAGTATTAAAAATATAATTTTTATATAATGAAGAAGTTAGAAATATGATTTTTATATATGTAACGAAATAAAAATCTGATTTTTTATTATATATATATGTTTAGATAAAAATACGATCTTTGTTTAGATAAAAATACGATCTTTGTTTAGATAAAAATATGATCTTTATCCTTCTAGTGCTATTATAAAAATATGGTCTTTTATATACAAGTGGCAATATAAAAATATAATCTTTACATACGAAGTAACGGTATAAAAATGAGATTTTTAATATATAAAAGTAGAGAATAAAAATATAATTTTTATATAATGTAGAGAATAAAAATGTGGTCTTTACAATATAGACATCATATTAAAAATATAATTTTTATTTGAACAGCGTGAAAAGAACTGCATAGGAATTACAAAGAAATCCAGATGTTCAGCAGTTCAGAAGCAAAGCACAGCGGAGTGGAACCCTCTGTGAGAACTTCTCACCTTTAATTTAATTTTTCTAGTTGAAATATATACTAGGATGCAGACGGTGTTTAGTATCACACGACACCCGTCGTCCACAGACCATGGACGACTTGTATGCTTGGTTGTTTGATTTTGATGTGTAGTTGATTGTGTGATGTGATGTGAAATGAAATAAAATATTTATACAGTTAAAAATATTTTATAGTTAAAAATAGAATTTTTAACGTGTGTATGAAATGAAATAAATTAATATAAACAAATCGAATGATTTGTTTATATACACACATTTGACTGATATTGATTGGGACGATAAATTTTACACATCGCCCAACTGCACAAATAAAATATGTGTTTGATTGTTTGAAAACCCCACACGGGTATTGGGGTGATATATGACATACACTAATCCCAATAGTTAGTTGTATGTCGATCGATTGATTGACAGACTGTTATAAGCGTTAAATATTTATATTTGATGCTTATACAGTGTAGAATGCACTTTGGATGATGGTTGATTATTCATCGTTGTTATTGTATACATGTGTTGTAGAAAATCCATATAATTAACATTACATGGTAATTGATTGGGCCTCATTCCAGTTTTGAAATAGAAATATTGGAAAAAGAAATATTTGAAATAGAAATATTTGAAATAGAAATATTTGAAAAAGAAATATTTGAAATAGAACCCGACATTCCTAGCTCAGTTGGTCAGAGGTGGGCGAATTGGGATGAGACATAGGTCTCAGGTTCGAGGGCCACCTTTGCCAAATTCTAGGGGTGACTACCTAGGTAGTGTGAAGGCGTTGAAAAATCGGGGTATATCACTACCCGTGGGGTTTACTAAGATCGACAAGCAATGGCTTCAGTGAAGTCTTAGGTTCCACTCATAAATCAAAAAAAAATATTTGAAATAGAAATATTTGAAATAGAATATTTGAAAATAGAAATATATGAAGCCGTGTTGATTAGATTGACGCCATTTTGACGTGAATGATATTTATATCGATTTTATTCATTTATAATGAATATCGAAAGTGTTTTCAAAATCTGATATTTTAAAAAGAAATGAATTCGAATTGAAATTAAATATAAATGAATTCGAATTGAAATTGAATATAAATGAATTCGAACTGAAATTGAATACAAATGAATTCGAAGTGAAATTGAATATAAATGAATTCGAACTGAAATTGAATATAAATGAATTCGAATTGAAATTGAATAGAAATGAATTCGAATTGAAATTGAATAGAAATGAATTCGAATTGAAATTGAATATAAATGAATTCGAATTGAAATTGAATTGAAAACGAACTGAAATTGAATTCAAAATCGATTTGAATGGAAATCAATTTGAAATGAATTAATAACGAATTTATATTGGAAAATTCAATTTGGATTTGAATTTGAAATGAAGTTGAAATCGTTTCGAAAACGAATTTAAAAACGATTTATAAAATACCTTTTAAAAGGAAATCGATGAAGTATATATTATATATATAATATAATGGCCTGAATAGAACGCGCTGCGCCGCGGCAGTTCGCGAATTTCGACCATGGACTTCGAACGGATATTACGAGAGATCCGACCGTCGGATTCTCCTAAAACCGGAACCGTTGGGTTCGTATCGAAAAGAGATTTCTAACGAATATTAGAAATTAGAAATCTAACGGTTGGATTTGGAATTATGTCCAAATCAAATTTGGAAAAGGTCGCTGTAAGTGCAGTCCGATGGACGTTGATGGAAATCAACTGTACGGGCCTTGATAAAATTATTAAAAATAGTAATAATTTGTGTAAAATCATAAGAAATGATTTGGGAAGAATTGGGATGAAAAACTCCATATTTGAAAAGATAAAAATAGATTTTTATCGAAACGAACTAGTTTTGAACTAGAATTATAATTCTATTTATTTTTAAATAAATAAATTGAATTTAAAAAGGGTTTTAAAAGTAACCAGAATTTCCCATAATTGAATTGGAATGGATTTGAATCGAAATTGTCTTTGGATTATTTCGATGTTGGATTTCGTGATTACACAGATATTGTTATGGAAATTTGAAAGATATATTTATATCGTTATTTCCAATACGATATTTGTTGGTCGCAGAATTTGATATTGAATATAAGCCGATATATTTTCTATTCAGAGCCTTGTATTTAATATCAAATGCGATTTGGGTTTGTTGTGAATGGTGTCTTCATTAACACTGTACTTAAGCCCAGTTGAGGAAAAGATTAAATCTTTTTATTTAGATTTAATGAAGTGTACCAATTAAATAATATTTAATTGAAATTGAATCCGAATTGATCTTTGGGTTTATCGTGAACCGTGTTTTAAATGACACAGATTCGTTAACCCAGTTAAAGACTAAAACTAAGTGGAGTTTTAATGAATCTTTAATTAGATTGAAAAGATCGAGAATGGAGTATCACCAGTTTTGCTCCAAGCGATAGTTAAATCTTTAATTAGATTTAAACGTGAAATGGTAATTAAATTAACCGATAACACCATGGTGTTAGATATGAAGTAAGACCCGTTTTACTTCATGGGATGAATAGGTTGGAATTGGGAAATTAAAACAAACGATTACTTCGGTAAGGTTCGTTAATCCCGACTAGTTTGAATTGATATTCAAAGGTAGATTAAAGAATAAATTTAAAGAATTTATCTTTGATAAAATTAATGGGAACCCTTCCCTAAGAATGTGAAATTTAGAAACTAGCTGTAGGTTGGCTAAGCAGAGTGATTTCCTGGGTATTGATCTAATGTTGGTTTCGGCCTTCGGGGTTAATATTTGGGGAATTATTCTCTTGATTAATTTACGGTTAGTGACTGATGAATTGGAATGAGGCGTATGTTGTGTTTGTGTAACACTTGTTTATCATATACGCGAGTTATTCGGGAAGACCGGGTTTATCCCATTATGAATAATTGATACGACGATAAGTCGAAGATGAAGACGGTGGTCGAAGACCGGAGGTCTTCACGTCGTTTAGATAATTGCTGATGATCTTGATTGGGATGTACACCCAAGAAGATGGAAACAGTTGGTGAATGTCCAGACGTACTTGGAGCCTCCGGTTTCGTTCAGACCCAGAACGGACTTGTAAATGGACTGTGTGTCTGACATTGGATTTCAGTCTGTGTGATTGGTTTCTATTAAATATATATCTGTTTGGCGGCGGAGAATTTATTCTCTTGCTTAACGCCCTTCTCTGAGACGTACGAGCACAGGGGTTATATACTGATGGATATCAAACGCATAGAGTGAATTGCCTGTGTGGCATGCCTAAGTGGCAAATGATCAAGGCTTCTGTTGAAAAGCAAAGTCTTGTGGTGGATGATCAAAGCAAGGCCTTTGTGGCATAGCTTTGTGTAATGTGAATTCGCGAACCTCACACCCCGGTGGTGAACCAAAAACGGGAGAGGACGTCAGGGAGGGCATGCGTTTCTTTCTAGCTAGAAGTGGCGTCAGTGGTTTTACACGCCCTGACGAGTTTGACTTATGTGGTTGTTGCTGTTGCGAGGCGTCTCGGTTTGATCGGACGATCCGGGTCCGGTGGAGTCATTCGTTGGCTCATTTACGCCCCATAGGGCGGGGAAACGCATGTTCAGGGTTTAAGTTTAATCCACATTGGCGGACTGGCCCTGAGGATCCAAGGCTTAATTGAGTACTTGCCTGAGGCTCGGGCTGGACAGTCTCGAATCGGTTGAGGACTATCTTTTGCCTCGGTTCACAGATGGAAATCCAATTTCCAAATACGTGACATTTGCGGTTTTATTTGTAGAGCCTAGTATGGCGACATGATATATGGTACCCATGCCGTCTATGATTGATACTTATGATTTGAAGTTGTTTTATACACTATACACTGATAATAGTATCAAATGATTTGTTTCAAAACGTATCAAGCATTCTTTGGCTGTTATAAGGGAAAACCCTATCCCCCGACTTGCGTTGCATTATGTGATAGGACCTGGGTCTTATAACAGATTCATTTTTCTTTATTTAGCATTGCGCTATTTGTTTTATGCACTGGTATTCTTGGGAGGAAACCTGTTCCGTGTTATACGGCGTGGTCCCTTGATTTACCTAACTTTAAAAATAAAGATTAATAACTGTTTTATTTCTCACACCAGTCCCATGACTGACCTGGAGTTTATTGTTTATAACCTAAACTCTGGGTGCCCTTATTTTGACACGGGCAGCTAGTAGTTTTGGTTTTGCAGATTTATATTCACAGGATCCTGGTTTACAGCTGGAATGATATCCAGAAAGCTTTGTATCCGTATATCTCCTTCAGTTGTGTATTGTATTATTTTCCACTACTATGTAATGTATTGTAATCTCTGATATTTATCGAATGTAATATTCATTTATACTCTGTATATTCTTGTAATCTGATGAATTGTTGTAATTAACAATGAAATGTTTTCCCGTCTGCGTTCTGTTGTGGCTTGTTCTCGAACTATCTGGGATTTCCTCACCGGGGAAGTTACGGGTTCTTACAGTTGGTATCAGAGCTTTGGTTAAGAAAGCTCAGAGAACAAGACACGTTTGAACCATATGAAAGAATTCATCAGAAATTGGATTAGTAATATCCAACAGGAATGACTCGTTAGAGATGGGATCAGTAGTATCCTAGAACGAGTGTGAAGAGTATATTTTTGAAAGTGAATAAAAAATTTGTTTTGAAATTTAAATCAATTATTCGTATTTGATTATTTATTTATAATGAGTTGGACAGTCCAGTATATAAAGATTTTGCGTATACATCTGATCCACGTGTATTTGAAATTTTAATATACTGGATAGATATAGAATTACACTCTAATCGCCCGGAGATGATTTTGATGATGGAGCTCCATCATTAGAATTTATGTTCGAGTGACGAAAGTGGGCTTTCTGTATATTTCCTATTGACTGGTGTGAGAACCAAAATTAGATAGGGCCTATTGTTGTGATTTGACATCAAATATCTGATTTTTGACTATATATCAAAGTTATGAATTTGAAATGATAATTCACTAGTTGATTGTAGATTGTGTTGTTTGATTATTGGTTGATTTATTAAAATTTGTACCATATAGCCCAGTTGAACCAAAAAGTTAATTGTATTGAAATTTGGTCGCATTTGCTTGCATATACATGTACTTACATTGAACAGGTCATAGCAAGGAGGCTAGAGCAGAAGAATAAAATTGTTTGCCCGACAAATAGGTACATGTTTACCATAATTTACTGTTTTGTTTGGGTTATGATGATTTTATGAGCCGATTGGCCTTTTCTTTTTCTTTTTGAGATCAGAAGGCCTGTATGGCAATTTCGGGATTTTCTCGTGCTCCCGGTGCAGGGGAGGTTATGGCGAAATTTTTCGAAAATTTAGGGTGTTAGCCAATTTTTTGAAAAATTTGAAAAGTTCTTAGAAACTGAAAAGTTGAAGAACTTAAGCCGTAGTGAAAACACTGGAAGTTGAGTTGATTTGTGAAACAACTTTTGGCTTCGTTCCTTTTCGGGGACGAAAAGTTTTAAGTGGGGGAGATTGTAATAACCCGGAAATCTGGGCCAGTTTAAATTTTTTATTTTGGCAATTTTAGCGAATTTTGATTATTTAAAATGAATTATTTTAAATAATATCGATGAGAAATTTATTTTGAATATAATTCGAACGTATATATTCATTTGAATCGACGATAGAATATAAATATTTATTTATATTTATAAAAGGAATTGAAAATGGCGCGGTAGTTCGATAATTCGATTTCAAACTTCAAATGGATGTACAGGATTCAAAATAAATCGGATTTTAGTGAAACCAAAAATATTTGAATCTAATTGAAAATATCTTTCCAATGAACCCGAAGAATCGAAATTTCATAGCGGGGATAAAAAGTTATGCCCAGTTGAAAATTCAGAATAGTCGTTATGGAATTTCGGCCCTTAAAAATAGCCATTTTGCAAACGACCCCGGGTTTCAACGAAACCACTTTTGTTGGATCCGAGATGTAAATTTATTGCTAGGTTTCAAATTTCATAATTTTCCGATTCAATATGTGAGCGTGGCAAAGGAAAACGCGTTTGACCAGTTTCAGTTGATTTTAATCGACTGGAAATTGACCATTTTTCAAATTGTCTCGGAATTTGACGAAACTAGTTTTGTTAGGACCGTATAGTCAATACAAAGCTAGAAAATATTTTTCGGGAATTTTTAGTGTCTATATGTGGCCCCAGTAAATTGAAATGCGCATTCAAATTCAATATATAGAGTTATATGTTGATTTTGACGAAAACTTATCGAAACGATCGAATCAGCCTACGATACATATCCCATTGTGTTCGGAATGGGGGTAATTAGCTATGGACGACAGGCGGTGGGTTCGATTTCGAGTTAGAAATAAAAAGTTGCTTTTTCGATTAGGAATTAAATAAATAAATATAAAATATTATATTCCCTCCCCTTTTCCCTTATCCCTCTCCTCCCCGTTTACTTTTCAGAAATCGATTAAAATAGAAAAAAAAGAAGGAGAAAAAGAAGAGGACGACGGAGCCTCCCTCCCCTCGACTTCGTCCGCCGCCCAACCATCAGGAGGCGCCCGCCTCCGACAAGACCCACCCCCCTGCCTCGCGCCCCAACGCTGCTCCCTTCTTCCCCCTTAGCCCCTCCATCTCGACCTCTGTAAACCGCCACCCCATTGTCCACCCCCCCCCCCCCAACCTAGAAACCCTAGCCGACGCCCAAATCCCCAACCGCCTCCGACAGTGCAGAAGCCCCCCTCTCCAGCGACGTGCACCAAGGCCATCCACCCCAACTCTAGGACGTTGTGAGTTCGTTTGTTCTTTTTATTTGTTTATTTTTTTTAGCTTTGTTTATTTTAATGAATGGAAAAAAATCAATTTTATTATATGATCAAGTATAGAAAGATTGGATTTTTTTTAACACTTAAAGATTTGATGTTTAAATATACAAAGGAATGATTTTTCTTGATTTGAAGATATGAAAACACTTTGATTTGAAAATATAAATACACCCGCAAAGATCGAATCATTAAATTAGCAAAGACTGATTTTTATAAAGTAGAAGTATTAAAAATATGATTTTTATATAATGAAGAAGTTAGAAATCTGATTTTTTATTATATATATATATGTTTAGATTAAAATACGATCTTTGTTTAGATAAAAATACGATCTTTATCCTTCTAGTGCTATTATAAAAATATGGTCTTTTATATACAAGTGGCAATATAAAAATATAATCTTTACATACGAAGTAACGGTATAAAAATGAGATTTTTAATATATGAAAGTAGAGAATAAAAATATAATTTTTATATAATGTAGAGAATAAAAATGTGGTCTTTGCAATTTAGACATCATATTAAAAATATAATTTTTATTTGAACAGCGTGAAAAGAACTGCATAGGAATTACAAAGAAATCCAGATGTTCAGCAGTTCAGAAGCAAAGCATGGCGGAGTGGAACCCTCTGTGAGAACTTCTCACCTTTAATTTAATTTTTCTAGTTGAAATATATACTAGGATGCAAACGGTGTTTAGTAGCACCCGACACCCATCGTCCACAGACCATGGATGGCTTGTATGCTTGGTTGTTTGATTTTGATGTGTAGTTGATTGTGTGATGTGAAATGAAATAAAATATTTATACAGTTAAAAATATTTTATAGTTAAAAATAGAATTTTTAACGTGTATATGAAATGAAATAAATTAATATAAACAAATCGAACGATTTGTTTATATACACACATTTGACTGATATTGATTAGGACGATAAATTTTACACATCGCCCAACTGCACAAATAAAATCTGTGTTTGATTGTTTGAAAACCCCACACGGGTATTGGGTTGATATATGACATACACTAATCCCAATAGTTAGTTGTATGTCGATCGATTGATTGACAGACTGTTATAAGCGTTAAATATTTATATTTGATGCTTATACAGTGTAGAATGCACTTTGGATGATGGTTGATTATTCATCATTGTTATTGTATACATGTGTTATAGAAAATCCATATAATTAACATTATATGGTAATTGATTGGGCCTCATTCCAGTTTTGAAATAGAAATATTTGAAAAAGAAATATTTGAAATAGAAATATTTGAAAAAGAAATATTTGAAATAGAAATATTTGAAATAGAATATTTGAAAATAGAAATATATGAAGCCGTGTTGATTAGATTGACGGTATTTTGACGTGAACGATATTTATATCGATTTTATTCATTTTATAATGAATATCGAAAGTGATTTCAAAATCTGATATTTTGAAAAGAAATGAATTCGAATTGAAATTGAATATAAATGAATTCGAATTGAAATTGAATATAAATGAATTCGAATTGAAATTGAATATAAATGAATTCGAATTGAAATTAAATATAAATGAATTCGAATTGAAATTGAATATAAATGAATTCGATTTGAAATTGAATATAAACGAATTCGAATTGAAATTGAATAGAAATGAATTCAAATTGAAATTGAATATAAATGAATTCGAATTGAATTTGAATTGAAAACAAACTGAAATTGATTTCAAAATCGATTTGAATGGAAATCAATTTGAAATGAATTTAAAACGAATTTATATTGGAAAATTCAATTTTGATTTGAATTTGAAATCGTTTCGAAAACGAATTTAAAAACGATTTATAAAATACATTTTAAAAGGAAATCGACGAAGTATATATTATATATATAATATAACGGCCCGAATAGAACGCGCCGCGCTGCGGCAGTTCGCAAATTTCGACCATTGACTTCGAACGGATATTACGGGAGATCCGACCGTCGGATTCTCCTAAAACCAGAACCGTTGGGTTTGTATCGAAAAGAGCTTTCTAACGAATATTAGAAATTAGAAATCTAACAGTTGGATTTGGAATTATGTCCAAATCAAATTTGGAAAAGGTCGCTGTAAGTGCAGTCCGATGGCCGTTGATGGAAATCGACTGTGCGGGCCTTGATAAAATTATTAAAAATAGTAATAATTTTTGTAAAATCATAAGAAATGATTTGGTAAGAATTGGGATGAAAAACTCCGTATTTGAAAAGATAAAAATAGATTTTTACTGAAATGAACTAGCTTTGAACTAGAATTATAATTCTATTTACTTTTAAATAAATAAATTGAATTTGAAAAGGGTTTTAAAAGTAACCAGAATTTCCAATAATTGAATTCGAATGGATTTGAATCGAAATTGCCTTTGGATTATTTCGATGTTGGATTTCGTGATTAAACAGATATTGTTATGGAAATTTGAAAGATATATTTATATCGTTATTTCCAATACGATATTTGTTGGTCGTAGAATTTGATATTGAATATAAGCCGATATATTTTCTATTCAGAGCCTTGTATTTAATATCAAATGCGATTTGGGTTTGTTGTGAATGGTGTCTTCATTAACACTGTTCTTAAGCCCAGCTGAGGAAAAGATTAAATCTTTTTATTTAGATTTAATGAAGTGTACCAATTAAATAATATTTAATTGGAATTGAATTCGAATTGATCTTTGGGTTTATCGTGAACCGTGTTTTATATGACACTGACTCTTTAACCCAGTTAAAGATTAAAACTAAGTGGAGTTTTAATGAATCTTTAATTAGATTGAAAAGATCGAGAATGGGGTATCACCAGTTTTGCTCCAGGCGATAGTTAAATCTTTAATTAGATTTAAACGTGAAATGGTAATTAAATTTACCGATAACACCGTGGTGTTAGATATGAAGTAAGACCCGTTTTACTTCATGGGATGAATAGGTTGGAATTGGGAAATTAAAACAAACGATTACTTCGGTAAGGTTCGTTAATCCCAAATAGTTTGAATTGATATTCAAAGGTAGATCAAAGATAAATTTAAAGAATTTATCTTTGATAAAATTAATGGGAACCTTTCCCTAAGAATGTGAAATTTAGAAACTAGCTATAGGTTGGCTAAGTAGAGTGATTTCCTGGGTATTGATCTGATGTTGGTTTCGGCCTTCGAGGTTAATATTTGGGGAATTATTCTCTTGATTAATTTACGGTTAGTGACTGATGAATTGGAATAAGGTGTATGTTGTGTTTGAGTAACACTTGTTTATCATATACGCGAGTTATTCAGGAAGACCGAGTTTATCCCATTCTGAATAACTAATACGACGATAAGTCGAAGATGAAGACGGTGGTCGAAGACCGGACGTCTTCACGTTGTTTGGATAATTACTGATGATCTTGATTGGGATGTACACCCAAGAAGATGGAAACAGTTGGTGAATGTCCAGATGTACTTGGAGATCGATGGATATGCGGGGTACTAGGTGCCTCCGGTTTCGTTCAGACCCAGAACGGAATTGTAAATGGACTGTGTGTCTGACATTGGATTTCAGTCTGTGTGATTGATTTCTATTAAATATATATCTGTTTGGCGGCGGAGAATTTATTCTCTTGCTTAACGCCCTTCTCTGAGACGTACGAGCACAGGGGTTATATACTGATGGATATCAAACGCATAGAGTGAATTGCCTGTGTGGCATGCCTAAGTGGCAAATGATCAAGGCTTCTGTTGAAAAGCAAAGTCTTGTGGTGGATGATCAAAGCAAGGCCTTTGTGTAACGTGAATTCGCGATCCTCACATCCCAGTGGTGAACCAAAAACGGGAGAGGACGTCGGGGAGGGCATGCGTTTCTTTCTAGCTAGAAGTGGCGTCAGTGGTTTTACACACCCTGACGAGTTTGACTTATGTGGTTGTTGCTGTTGCGAGGCGTCTCGGTTTGATCGGACGATCTGGGTCCAGTGGATTCATTCGTTGGCTCATTTACGCCCCATAGGGCGGGGAAACGCATGTTCAGGGTTTAAGTTTAATCCACATTGGTGGACTGGCCCAGAGGATCCAAGGCTTGACTGAGTACTTGCCTGAGGCTCGGGCTAGAAAGTCTCGAATCGGTTGAGGACTATCTTTTGCCTCGGTTCACAGACAGAAATCCAATTTCCAAATTCGTGACATTTGCGGTTTTATTTGTAGAGCCTAGTATGGCGACATGATATATGGTACCCATGACGTCTATGATTGATACTTATGATTTGAAGTTGTTTTATACACTATACACTGATAATAGTATCAAATGATTTGTTTTAAAACGTATCAAGCATTCTTTTGCTGTTATAAGGGAAAACCCTATCCCCCGGCTTGCGTTGCATTGTGTGATAGGACCTGGGTCTTATAACAGCATCATTTTTCTTTATTTAGCATTGCGCTGTTTGTTTTATGCACTGGTATTCTTGGGAGGAAACCTGTTCCGTGTTATACGGCGTGGTCCCTTGATTTACCTAACTTTAAAAATAAAGATTAATAACTGTTTTAGTTCTCACACCAGTCCCATGACTGACCTGGAGTTTATTGTTTATAACCTAAACTCTGGGTGCCCTTATTTTGACACGGGCAGCTAGTAGTTTTGGTTTTGCAGATTTATATTCACAGGATCCTGGTTTACAGCTGGAATGATATCCAGAAAGCTTTGTATCCGTATATCTCCTTCAGTTGTGTATTGTATTATTTTCCGCTGCTATGTAATGTATTGTAATCTCTGATATTTATCGAATGTAATATTCATTTATACTCTGTATATTCTTGTAATCTGATGAATTGTTGTAATTAACAATGAAATGTTCTCCCGTCTGCATTCTGTTGTGGCTTGTTCTCGAACTATCCTGGCTTTCCTCACCGGGGAAGTTACGGGTTCTTATAGTGTCCGTTGGGTTGACTAAACTTTTTGGGATTTATAAGATATGGGTTGGTTTTAGGAAGGGATTTTTGCAACCTAAAAGGAGTTTATCATGCTTGGTTTCCTAGAATCATATATATTGGTTTTTAGGCTGGTATTTAGGGGAGTTATTCTCCTAATCAGTATACATGTGAGGAAGATTTCCAGTTTTGACATTGCCTAATGGGTACAAAGTTTTCCTTTACTGTTTCGACTATACCTTTAGGTAGGAACTAATGGATGTAAACATGTGTTTAAGGCATGTTATGGTTGATGGTTGCAAGTGGTTGCTAGTTGTTGCTCGTGGATGCTTGAACACACATTAGGCACTAGATCGGCTCAGTCACATCTCGTATTGCATATGCATGAATGTTTTATACTTGAACATGGATGGAAACTTGATATACTATCATTTGGATGTTGCATATGAATCAATGTTTGAGCACTCATGTAGAAATTGTGAAATGTAATAGGAATTTTGCATACATGTTGGACTCATTGCACTAACATACTTTGCATTAAGGAGGTTTACTGAATCAGTAACCGCCTGATCTATTGCATTAGATATGTACATATACACACACTCTCGCATATGTTCATACAACATTAGAAATCTTTTAAGGACAATGATTGCTTGTGGGTTATGTTTTGAGTAGATGGATGATGGATGGTAGGATACGTTCTCCTTAACTTGGAGATTTCGGGGACGAAATCCTTTAAGGAGGGGAGAATGTAACAACCCGTATTTTCGTAACATGTTATAACCATAAATCAAGGCAGAATTAAATTTTAAATTAAGAACCAAGGGAAACGGGTTGCGCCATTGCGTTCGTCTCGGAATTCTGCATGAAATCGAGTCTGAGTTATCGAAAATCGGAGTCCGTATGACCAAGTTATGATCCTCCGAAGTTTCAGGAATTTTCAGAATCGAAAGCAGCTCGAAATTCGAATTCGAAATTCGAATTCAAACCCCAGGGCAGACTGGGTGGGAAATTTCCCAGCCAGAACCAGGTCGACATGGGGGTCTACACTATGGTCGACCTCCCAGGGACCAGGTCGACCCTATGGTCGACCTAGTGCCAAAATCTGGTTTTCAGCCCAGATTCATTCTGATGTTTTTGGACACGTTTTCAGTCCAGGTTCATGATCCTAAACCTATATAAGCAACCCCCTAGCCCCTTACTCTCTACACAAATTCGCTCTGGCCTTATGCTACTTAAATTCTGGTTGAAAAGTTAGAAATAAAGGCACTTTTTCTCCTCCATCAAGACTACGTGTAGAGTTTTACAAATTGGGGGATTTCTGTTAGACTCGAGATTCAACATCGACTTTTATTTTCTAATTCTCAAACCACGATCTGTAAGCCCTAGTTACTTTTAGATTCAAACTTTAAACCTAACATGGACATGTTGTAAATTGAAATTGAACTCATGTATGATAATTATCTTGGATCTATTAGTATTCACCTTGGATCTATTATTGTTCATATTGAATCTTGACTTGTGGGAATATTGATATGAAATTGATTTGGAGCCTATTCATGTTGTAGATCTAGACCTCTCATGTCCATAATATTGTCATGACTACGATGTTGAATTAGTTATTATTGTAATTCACAAAGTCTAGAATTGTCATATGGACCTTGGATTTATATATATATATATATATATATATATATATATATATATATCATTTTGGATCTAAACTATGTGGACGTCGAAAGTGATTAGATTTGGTTTATCACCTTGTACCCATTATGTTGAACCTGACTAGTTAAACCTCTATATTGTTAATTCGGATCATTATATCATTATAAGTTGTTGATAAGTATTGTGACGTTACAAGTTATTTTGGATCTTGTCATGCTATTGTGACATCACAATTGGGCTAGGATTGTCAACCTAGATCTTGATTAGTTATTGTGACGTTACGAGCTGTCAATTTTGGTCATTATGACATCACAGAACTTGTAGGATATTGTGTCATCCTAATTATTATAGTTTGAATTAGAATTGCTAGAATTGTAAATTTCCACAAGATTTTCCAAGTTCATCAAGTTTACTTGTACCCTCTTGTATACAATTTTATGTTTATGCTAAAGTTGAATCACCGTAGTCATCTTTTTCACCGTTATAATTTGGCTAATTAATAGCCTAAAGACCGTAGAACTATATATGAATGTGTTAGTTAGACAACGGGGGAAAAAGGGTTAATTGGCATAATTGATGTGATGTTTATATGATTTGAACATTGTTGTAACTAGACATGAAATATGAACATGAACATGAACATGATGCTTAGTATGAACTTGAAAATGGCCAACTCGAGGTTGGGTTGAGTTTGCAGTGTAATTCCGCCAAGAACCGCCCGACAAATCCAGTTACTGCAAACAATAGGATCCAATGTGGGTAGTTGGTCATATCACACTTGAAAATCCGAGGTCAGACTGAGTTGTGGTGTAATTCTGCCCGGAACCGCCCGGCATATCCAATAACCACAACAACAGGTCTGATGTGAGAGGTTGAGGTGCATTAATGAATTAATGCCACATGATAAGATAAAGTCACGAACCGCTTGAATATACTTAACCAATTTGACACGATGATTTGATAGGTTTAAGTCATGAATCGCTTGAATATACTTAACCAATTTTACATGATGATTTGACAGGGTTAAGTCATGAACCGCTTGAATATACTTAACCAATTTGACACGATGATTTGATAGGGTTAAGTCATGAACCGCTTGAATATACTTAACCAATATGACATGATGAATTGATAGGGTTAAGTCATGAACCGCTTGAATATACTTAACCAATTTGACATGATGATTTGATACGGTTAAGTCATGAACCGCTTGAATATACTTAACCAATTTGACACGATGATTTGATAGGGTTAAGTAATGAACCGCCTAAATATACTTAACCAATTTGACACGATGATTTAGTAGGGTTAAGTCATGAACCGCTTGAATATACTTAACCAATTTGACACGATGATTTGATAGGGTTAAGTCATGAACCGCTTGAATATACTTAACCAATTTGACACGATGATTTGATAGGGTTAAGTCATGAACCGCTTGAATATACTTAACCAACTTGACACATGATTCGTAGGGCTAAGTCATTGACTTGAACGACAACACTTAGCCAATTTGACATGACACGTAGGCGGGTTAAGTCACGAACTTGAATGACAACACTTAACCAACTTGACATGCTAGACGGATGGCGTTAAATCTTGAATTTAAATGACAACACTTAACCTACTGGACGGAAACCCTAGTTACGCGATCCATTTCAGCAGTAACCCACTAGATGTATCACGGTACCATGGAACTAGGCAGGGTGGGGCACGATTACTGGGCTAATTGTAAACGACCAGAACGACGGCTGAGTTGGTGCGCCATTGTAGGTTCAGGCAGACTATGGTCGTGCACGTAGTCCGGAGTTGAAAAAGCATGCATTGGGCACCGGTAGGTTTACATTGTGCGTGCTTGATTCGTGTCGGTGGTTCGCACTCTAGGGCTTGATACACCCTAGGGTGGACCTAGCACAGGTGACTACATTTCGTGATTGGGCCATACGACACAGACACATGAACGAGCTAGGACTTGTAGGGAGCCGATCGATTAATAGATCGTTACGTGGAAAAAGGGTATTGTTCGTTAGGTAGCATAATCCCTAGTGGTCCTAGGTGGCATAAACCCTAATCGAATCTAGAAAACATTCAATAGGTAGCATAATCCCTAGTGGTCCTAGGTGGCATAAATCCTAGTTGAACACGCGATAGTTCATGATAAGGAAACCTAGCCAGAACAAGGGTGGCAGTCCAAACGATTTCAAGAATGGTGGCACTACGTTGAAGTAGTATAGAAATACGTTGTGAAACCCGTACGATATACGACAAGGGATTGTACATATACATGGAAAGGATGATACGGGTTGGGGTACTAGTACAGTGGGTGCAGAGAATGTTAAACATGCGATGCTATACGTAGTTTATCTGGTTTGCATAGTTCATCTTATTACCGTAGTTTATCTGGTTAGCATAGTTTATCTTGTTACCGTAGTTTATCTGGTTAGTATAGTTTATCTTGTCATCTTAGTTTAACTTGCCTATCTTGTCATCATCCTTATGTTTACTTTCAGTTTATGCATGTCATGTTATCTTTACTTGTTTCTATGCTGAAAGTCACTAGGACTTACCAGTCTTTATGACTGACCCGTTTTCTTTCGCCTCTTTTTCTTCCGTCCCCCCCTCCCTCCAGGTTCTCAGGGAGGAAAACACTACTACTTAGTTTGGACTTCTTTCTGCTTCAAGATCATCATATATGGCTTGGACCCTTCTTGGCTATGGCTGCTTTACTGTTTTACTTGGGGAATGATTTATGACTATGGTTTTATGCTTCTATACTATTGCAAGACAGATTTCGATGTAATGGATTTAATGGCATTTTGATGTAAAAAGGCTTTAGACCTTTCTAGATTTTAAAGCAATGAGATTTGGTTCTTCTTCCGTTGTTTTATATGTTCTGTCTTATAATATTTCTATGTATGCTTACCTAGATAATGCTCCACCAAAGCTAGTGCATTCCCTTTGTGAGTGACCCTAGCGGAGGTGGGGTGTTACATGAAATGTCAGAAGAGCTCAGACGAGAAGCATGAAGGAACATGCAATTGGCAGAGATTTTAATACGGTTGCAGATGAGGCACATGGTATAATGAATTCCTGCACATTTTTCTCTTCGATCAGCAAGAAAAAATCGGCGCCACATGGTTGTATGGTTGCATCAGAAGAAAACAACAGGTTGGCAATGGGAATAGAAGATATGAAAGTTATGCAGTGTATTGTGGTGTTAGATTAGGCTGACTTGTATTGTCTAAATCATTGGGGGTGGCGTGGATTTGAAAATACACAGGTCTATAAGATCTGCTTTGCCATTCAAAATGGAGTTCATTATATGTTTATATAGTTATTTATAGTAGTTGTAGTTGTAGCATACCGTGTTACGTAGAATTCTGTTCATGTCTACACCACCACGGACATAAACAACAACATAATCATGTCGAGCGATGGGTCATGATCCCAAAAATATAATAACGTAGACAAGTTAACTCATATTGTGGTATCCCAAAATGCTGATATAGGGTGCAAAATACTTCGAATAAAAAGTTGCTTATTGTTCAAAATAAAAATTATAGAAAAATTCTATAAATTGAATTATAACTACGTCTCAAAAATCTTGTCTAAATTCGAAACCAGTATTTAATTATATTAAATAAACCGTTATGGCTTATACATGACTCCACAGCGACTTTCTGAATATTTGATTTAGACAGAACTTACAATCTATAATATAAAATCTCCATTTTTCTTTTCCATTAGAAAATTATAATCAAATCGACTCTAACATATCTTATTTCACAGAAATACGACTTATATCGGATCTGGTATGTTCAATTAAAGTTGAAGATTAAATATTGCGAACTGCCCGCCATTTCGAGTTCGATTTAATTATATTATAAATATATATATTCGAACTCAATTTTAATAAATAAAACTCAATATAAATCCACGATATTTCCAATATAATGTATATGCAGATTTAAATATTCCAATCTAAATGGCAGAAAAATCTGGGACGTTACATTCTTCCCCCCTTAAAAGAATTTCGTCTCCGAAATTGCAAAGTAAGAAGAATGTCCAAACCGAATTATTTTCAAAAATGATTATTTAAAAATATTATCAAAAATGTTTCTAAGTTTCAAAATTTTACGAAAATTTTCGCTAGTACTTCATCTATACTGTTTGAAAATAAAGCCAAATGGCTACTCAACTGACAGGTATAAAATCAATTAACCAATCATATTAAGGCTTACCTTTTTGTCGGGCTACTAAATCATGAAGTAAGGCGCCAACAGCTCTTCATTCTCTTCCAACCTATTCTAACTCAATATCCAATGCGAATAACAGGTACCAGGTTAAACCATTCCTATTTTATTTCTTATTTGATTCAATTCACAAGCTTATTATATTGAGACTTTACCTCTTAGCTTTCAATTCATATTTACTGTTAATAAATTTTTATATTCAACCAATCTATTAATCCAATAAACAATCTATCATAATCATTAGAACACAATCATCAATATTAACTTATTTTGAAGTAAACTTATAATCCATTTACTTTCAAAATAAAATTTTTATCCAAGAATTCCATAGTTTAAATCCCATTTTGTTTTATCTAACCTTTCAATTTTATTATCCAATTTGAATTTATTCAAATCAATCAAGCACACCAATATATAAATAATTTGACGAAATTATTTTCTTTTCTAGATAAAAATATATTTGGGTAAAATTATTTCATTTACCCTCGTTAAAAACAATATTGTGTTTATTTCCAGTTCAATGCTTCTCAACAGTTGAACCGATCGACTAACACAATACAAAACATTTGTATATAAATTTACAAATACGCTCTCTCATATATACACTCAATCTCGATAGAGGGTATTGCTACCCATATCTCTATCGAGTTATACCACAGAGCCAAGGTTATTACTAAACCAATAGCTCTAATACCACTGTAACGACACGGGGAATTCGACGCTCGAATTCCGGAAATAATACATCATTCCCGTATTTCTTGTCAGAACTTCGATATCGAAAACACCAGATAGTTATTAGAAAGAAACTAGAGGGTGAGGTAAGAAAGAAAGAATGTCAGAATAGAAGAAGAAGAAGAGCTAACATAACACAAAGTCTCATATCGCGGTGGAACAAAATAAAATATGGAAATAAATCTTTACTGAGAGCTTTAAAAGTATTTACAATCATCAGAGTACATTACATATTTGGACAGTCATAATAACCTGTCCTCATATACAACATATAGCGGAATCATAACTATAATAATATCATACGTCTGAACTTCTCCAGCACGTCTTCTGAATTTCACAACATCCGATGACCTGGACCTGTACACCCCGGTCTAACCCGAGCATTTACAAAACACTGGGTCAGTCTGGTGAATCAGAGTGAGAAAAACTCATACATCATTAAGGGGGATCATCCAACTTGATTTTTAAGTTCAAAAATCTTTTTGAAAGAAAAGGATAATCGTAAGACCAAATCCACACATAAATACGGACGGTTTTTATCTTACAATAACCCAAAACGTTTTGAAATCAATATCTTTTCTGATATTATAATAGTGTCTAAATGCAAGTAAAATAGAAATCTAGCGGAACACTTGCATCTCACGCTCCACATATATAGTATACAGACAAAATCGTCGGCTCTTATTGGAGATTAGATTCCGACTATGACAAGGTATGGGACCACCTGCTGATAGTGTATCTCTAGAGGCAAATACACTGGGTTCAACTAGAACTTCTTGCAACACGGCCCACACCAGATCGACCACTCATTTCGCTTGAGTGTATCGAATGTATATCACCAACGGTTGGGCTCAAACCACCGTTTCCCGATGAGGGACAACATCGAAATAGATTAAAGAAGGAAATGGATTTTCTCTAGATAAGTGATTATACACCCTGATGGGAGCGACCCACATAGCCATGTTGCCTGCCCGATTTTTTTCATTTCCCGGTTGATGAGACTTGAGGCTCCGTTTTATGTTATAATCATCACATCACATTCACTTCGAATGCCACATCGTCAGATCCATCAGAATCACTAATTGTCGTCCACAACAATACATTATGTGTTAGCCAAAAGAAGTTTCCTTTCCCGCCTCCACTCTTGGTACAATTGAAGAAATCAATGTATGTGACCTTTCGGGAAATACTTTGTCAAACATCCATCCATACAAGTCATCCAGGAACAGGATAAACCGAAGTCACTCTCCTACTGCAGTCTAGGATTTACCCTGAGAATCAATAGCGAGAAGTCCTCGCAAATTTGTAGATTCCAACCATGACAGAATCACAGTATATCTCTTCTTGCAAGTTAGAGATGTTAAGTAATCCTTCCGCTTATGAAGATCCACGGTCTTCAATAGCTCCACGAATCAGCATCTTCAACATATTCATATTTGCTAGACGGAATGGTTTTCGAATATAAATTTGATCCCAATCTTTCCGTACCAACAATCGTATGGCCAAATTTGATAGTCAGTTATTTAACTATCAAATAAAACAACCATTCATCCATAAAGAAAATTGGTTCACTGATTCAATACTCAGTATCATTTAGCCTCTTTAACAAACCGTTCGTTAATTATATTTTTTAAAATTTCCAATCTTTGAAACATCACTTTTACTTCTTGTTATAAAAGAAAAAAAAACATTCTCCAAATTCATTGTCTTCAACTTATAAACCTTTCGAATACAGTTTATAATATTATTTACGAAAATTATAACTTATGTTTCCTTAACTACTGTCGTTTATAATCTAATACCATCTTTTTGAAAACCTATTTAAATCTCAACCATTATTTACTTAACAAATTATTTAAACTCTTATAAAATTCTTTCTATTTATGTTAATAACCTTTTACAATATTATATATGAGCTTTGAATCTATTATAAATAGAACCCTTATAAAAATTCCTTAATATCTCTTTATTATTATATTTCAATTCATTTCAACAATTCAAATTCATTTGTTTAAAACCACATAAACAAAACTTTTACAAATATCATATTAATACCTTATACAATTGTTATATTGATATAATTTTCAAAATTATTATTTTAATCGAAATGATTTAACTTATCATTGGTAACAACGTTACAGATTTCATTTCAAAGCAATTTTACTTCCATTTATCACATTCTTTTTAAATAATACTCGACTACTTACTTGCTATCTAAAATAATATAATAATCCTTTAAAAACTTATATCTAAAAATAGTTCCTCTCCTTTGTAACAAACGTTGCAAAACACATCTACAAACCTCTAACTTTATTTACTAGCTCGGATTCATTTCCAAAACTTTAAATTTCCATTTACAAAATCTTGTGTAATTTAATTATAACAACTTATCATTCGTTTCCTTTTTCTACATTCTTTAACTACATTTAAAAATCTCATTTTGAATTCATTATCGACAACCAATATTCGTTGTTGTTATTCAAAACTTTTAACATCATTTACTCCTGCCAGCAGATACCATTCCGAACTTCGGAATACCATATTCCAAACCTCGGAATAAGCCTCGCTTCCATTTACTTAATTGAATCCCATTCATAAATTTCATTTATAAATTCATATTTGTAATTTCAACTTCGATTTCTTTTAAAATCTGAAATCCCATTTCCAAATCATTACTCCTTTCAAATCTGTTGATTTGTTAATTTTATTCACGAAATGTTATTTAATCACATTTCGTATCATTTAAAACACAATTTGTTAATACGATCGTTTATCGTAAAATATCACTCTTTAAAACTCTTTTATAGATTCTCATATATCCAATTATTCGATTATTCCATTTCGAAATTTTGAGCTCTATTTAAATTTTCTTTACGATCGTTAAGGCCTTTATGAAACCACTTCAACATTTAAATAACCGACACGATAACTTATATCGTTTAACCATTTATTTGATAATACCTTACATCTCTACTAGTTATATTTTATATTTATAAAAATTGTAAATTTAACTTCGACTATTATCTTTATAATAAAAAAATCATATTTCAAAGACATATAAAAATATATTTATATCTTTGAACCACTTGAAATCCATTTAATACCGATTTCAAAAAAATATCATTTCTTTTAATTGACGGTACTAAAGAGGAAAATGACTACTGTACTACCAAACCGTGAAATATAAACTAATTTCACATTCCATAACAAACAATATTATCATATTGATAAACGTTATAAATATTAGTGAGGAATCCAGTTGGATTCCTCTAACCTGTTACTCCATGCATGTAACACCCCGGATTTTTGAATAATCGAATTAACTAAATTAAAGAAGAATTAATCTCAGACGTGAGAATTAAGGGAATGGGGTTGCGCCATTGTGTTCGTCTCGGAATTCTGGTTGAAATAGAGTCCGAGTTTGTGGGAAACGGGTACCAGATGAAGGAGTTATGGACGAACGAAGTTTGGTGGAAAAATAAATATTTGCACTGGCGCACTTGGGAAGTGCGCCAGTACATATTTGCACTGGAGTACCTGCCAAATGCGCCCAGGCCGAGGCAGCAGACCTGCACAGCTTTCTAGTTCAATCTGACCCATGTTGCTGAGTCCTTTCTGACACCTTGATGAGTCATTAGGGCTGAGGTGTCACCCTATCCCGATTGAATGGTTTTGATTAACCCTAAGATCATCCGACGGCTTAAATTAATTCAAAACTCTATAAAAAGACCCATAGACTCAAACCCTAAATCATAATTAAAACTAAAACTATGGCCATCATGCTGTCAGCTTGAACCCTAGAGTAGCCGCCACCAATTAGAGAGGAAGAACAGCAAGTCAAATCAGTTCTATTCAACCCTAACAACGAATCTTCTTCAAAGGAAAGCTAATTCAACTTCAGAAATCAGAATTCAGAACTCAAGACCACCTTTGAGTTGTGAGTTCGATAATTTTAATAAAATATTTAGCAATTTAATTGGATTAAGTTATGATGCGGGTTGTATGGGCATGATGTGAATTATTGATCGCATGTTGTAATTATGTTGTAGAATTATGTTGAAATCTCTGTGATGTTATGTTGTCTTGCTATCATTTATGATGTAATACTATCACCTATATTGTAATTCTATGATTTGGCCTATGTATAATCAAATCATCATGTTGTTCATATGCTAGTTTGGTTATGTTAATTCATATGATAGATCACAAGTATGTATGCAAGTTTAGATATTGATTTAGATAAGAATCATAGGCAAGTTAGTATAACCTTACATGTTTCGTGACATCAATTTTTGATCTAAAGTTAGGCTATGACATGTGTGAGTTATATGATAAATTCTATATGATAATTTACATGTTAGATGCAAGTTTACACCATTGTTATGATGCATAAATCACATATGCAAGTTTATATAAATATATGAGTTTGGGATATGAATCATGTTATGCAAGTTTAGGGTTATCACCTATGCATGTTTACACCTTTAGATGTAGATCTATGACATACATGATTTATGCAAGTTTGTGACCATTATCTCAACAAGTTCACACCTTTAGATTTGGATCCATGACATATGTTGTTTATGCAAGTTGTAACTTTGGCCTATGCAAGTTTTAGATGTAGAACATCATTCACACAAGCAAGTTCACCTGTAACAACCCGAAAATCTGGGCCAGTTTAAAATTTTTATTTTGGCAATTTTAACGAATTTTGAATACTTAAAATGAATTATTTTAAATAAAATCGACGGGAAATTTCTTTTGAATATATTTCGAACGTATATATTATATACGCCGTCGTTAGAATATAAATAATTATATATAATTATAAAAGGAATTGAAAATGGCGCGGTAGTTCGATAATTCGATTTCAAACTTCAATTGAACATACCGAGTGCAAAATAAAAAGGATTTTAGTGAAACCAAAAACATTAGGATCTAATTGAGAATATCTTTCCAACGAAACCGAAAAATCAATGTTTCATAGCGGGAATCAAAAGATATGTCCTGTTGAAAATTCTGAATAGTCGCTATGGAATTCAGGCCCTTAAAAATGGAGATTTTGCAAACCACCTTGGATTTCGACGAAACCACTTTTGTTGGATCCGCAGTGTTAAGTTATTGCTAGATTCCAAATTTCATAATTTTCCGAATCAATATGTGAGCGTGGCAAAGGAAAACGCGTTTGACCAGTTTCAGTTGATTTTAATCGACTGGAAAATGGCCATTTTTCAAACGGTCTCAGAATTTGACGAAACTAGTTTTGTTAGGACTGTATCGACAATACGAAGCTAGAAATAATATTTTTATAATTTTTCGAGTTAGTGTGTGGCCCCGGTAATTTGAAATGTGCGTTTAAATTGGATATATAAAGGATTATATTTTAATTTAAATCAAAACTGATCGAAACAGCCAAACGGGATCACGATACATATCCCATTGAGTTCGGAATGGGGGTATTACGCTAGGGACGACAGTCGTTGGATTTGATTTTAAATTCGGATCAATAAGCAAATAATTGGAGGATCAATTAATAAATAATTAAAATAGAATATAAATAACCAACACCCCCCCCCCCCCCCCCCGTTACTTTTCCCACCTCAGAAGTCAACCCCCCTCTTAAAAATTGCGATCCCCAAAATCGATGGCGACGAAGCCATCGCACTACCTCACCGCCGCTTCAGGCGGAGCCACCGCCGACCCCCCCCCCCCCCCACATCCTCCCCCTTCGCTCCGATCTTCCCTCTCCCCTCCATCTCAAAAGCCGCGACTGGCCCCACTCCCAAACCCCGACGCCAGCCTCACCGCACACCCCCTTTCGACTTCGCCAGAGCTCCGACGCGCCACCTTTCCCCTCGCCTGCGACGCCAGCGAGCAGCTTCCTCCCCCCTTCAGTCGACAACAGCGAATCCGCTCCCCCTGAAAGAGACAGTAAGTTTTTTTTACTTTTAATTTAGTTTGAAAGTTGATTTTGTTAAGTTTAGAAACTTAATGTAGTTAAGTTTAAAAACTGAATTTAGTTAAGTTTAAAAACCGAATTTAGTTAACTTTAAAAACTGATTTTTTTATATAAGAAAGAACAAATTTTTTAGAGTGGAAAGATCGAATTTTTAACAGTGGAAAGATCGAATTTCTAACAGTATAAAAATCGAATTTTTATATATAAGAAAGAAGAATAAAAATCTAATTTTTATATATGAGAAAGTAGGATAAAAATCGAATTTTTATATATAAGAAAGAAGAATAAAAATCAAATTTTTATATATGAGGTGAGAATAAAAATATGATTTTTATATTATAGAGAGATTAAAAATATGATTTTTAATATATGTAGAACATTAAAAATATAATCTTTTATATTGTAGAAGTATAAAAATATAATTTTTATACAAAGTGAGATATAAAAAATTCGATTTTTATATATTGAATAACGAAGTGAAAATTCGATTTTTATATATTGAATAGCGAAGTAAAAATTTGATTTTTATATATTGAATAGCGAAGTAAAAATTCGATTTTTATATATTGAATAGCGAAGTAAAAATTCGATTTTTATATATTGAATAGCGAAGTAAAAATTCGATTTTTATATATTGAATAGCGAAGTAAGAAATGTGATTTTTATATGTAGTGGCTACGGACGACGAAAGTGATAAAAGGCGAGAACAGTGAAGATTTCCTGCATTAGAAGTGCCGTGGAGTTAGGATAGCTATCTATGAGAATTTCTCACTCTTCAATTTCTTTTCTAGTTATATATATATACTAGGATGCAGACGGTGTTTAGTAGTACCTGACACAATCGTCCACAGACCATGGACTTGTTTGTTTGGTTGTGTAGTTGGTTAGATTATTTGGTTTGAATTGAATTGTTTGGTGAAATGAAATTGATTTGATTGATGCGTGAATGGCGTGGGCCTTCACTAGACCGGGGATAAGGCTAGGCCTTGTCCCGTTTCTAGTATCGTGCCGTTATGCCGCCGAAATTTTCTAAAATATGTTAGAAAAATAAAAATATCATTTTATTGAATAAATGAACCGAATAGAATATTCATAGTTTGAATAAAATATTTTGGTCATTAAAAATATAATTTTTAACGTGAATGTGAATAAATAAATATTCATTTTCAAACCGGACGGTTTGTTTATGTACACCCATTTAAAGGACATTGATTGGGACGATAAATTTTACACATCGCCCAACTGCACAAATAAAAATCTGTGTTTGATTGCTTGAAACCCCACACGGGTATTGGGATGATATTTGACGTACACTAATCCCAATAATTAGTTGTATGTCGATCGATTGATTGACAGGCTGCTATAAGCGTTGAATATTTATATTCGATGCTTATACAGTGTAGAATGCACTTTGGATGATGGTTGATTATTCATCGTTGTTATTGTATACATGTGTTGTAGAAAATCCATATAATTAACTTTATATGGTAATTGATTGGGCCTCATTCCAGTTTTGAAAAAGAAATATTTGAAATAGAAATATTTGAAATAGAATATTTGAAAATAGAAACATATAAAGCCGTGTTGGTTAGATTGACGCCATTTTGACGTGAACGATATTTGTATCGATTTTATTCATTCTTCAATGAAAATTGAATAGATTTGAAATTGAATCGATTTGAAATTGAATAGATTTGAAATTCGAAATAAATAGAAATGAATTCGAATTAAATTTGAATATAAATGAATTCGAATTGAAATCGATTTGAAAAGAATTTAAAACGAATTTATATTGGAACATTCAATTTTGATTTGAAATTGAATATGAAGTTAAAACCGTTTTGAAAATGAATTTAAGATGATTTATAAAGCATGTTCTGAATTGAAATCGACGAAGTATATATTATATATATTATATATATAATATCATGGCCTGAATAGAACACGCCGCGGCAGTTCGCGAATTTCGACCATTGACTTCGAACGGATATTGCGGGAGATCCGACCGTCGGATTCTCCTGAAACCGGAACCTTTGGGTTCGTATCGAAAAGAGCTTTCTAAAAAATATTAGAAATTAGAACTCTAACGGTTGGATTTGGAGATACGTCCAAGTCAAATTTGAAAAAGGTCGCTGTAAGTGCAGTTCGATGGTCGTTGATGGAAATCGACTGTACGTGCCTTGATAAAATTATTAAAAATAGTAATAATTTGTGTAAAATCATAAGAAATGATTTAGAAAGGATTGGGATGAAAAACTCCATATTTGAAAAGATAAAAATAGATTTTTATCGAAATGAACTAGTTTTGAACTAGAATTATAATTCCCTTTATTTTTAAATAAATAAACTGGATTAGAAATGGTTTTGAAAATAACCAGAATTTCCAATAATTATATTGGAATGGATTTGAATCGAAATTGTCTTTGGATTATTTCGATGTTGGATTTCGTGATGATACAGATATTGTTATGGTAATTTGAAAGATATATATATATATATATATATATATATATATCGTTATTTCCAATACGATATTTGTTAGTCGTAGAATTTGATATTGAACGTAAGCCGGTATATTTTCTATTCAGAGCCTTGTGTTTAATATCAAATGTGATTTGGGTTTGTCGTGAATGGTGTCTTGACTAACACTGTTCATGAACCCAGTTGAAAAAAGATTAAATCTTTTTATTTAGATTTAATGAGGTGTACCAATTAAATAATATTTAATTGGAATTGAATTGATATTGATTTTTGGGTTTATCGTGAACGGTGTTTTAAATAACACTTGTTCTTTAACCCGATAATTAATGAATGTGATGTTGGGTTTATTGTGGACCGTGTTTTAAATGACACTGATTCTTTAACCCAGTCACAGATTAAAACTAAGTGGAGTTTTAATGAATCTTTAATTAGATTGAAAAGATCGAGAATGGAGTATCACCAGTTTTGCTCCAGGCGATAGTTAAATCTTTAATTAGATTTGAACGTGAAATGGTAATTGAATTTACCGATAACACTGTGGTTTTAGATATGAAGTATAACCAGTTTTACTTCATGGGATGAATAGGTTGGGATTGGGAAATTAAAACAAATGACTACTTCGGTAAGGTTCGTTAATCCCGACTAGCTGAATCGAAATTCAAAATAAGATTAGAGAATAAATTCAAGGAATTTATCTTGGATAAAATTAATGGGAACCTTTCCCTATGAATGTGAAATTTAGAAACTAACTGTCGGTTAGCTAAGCAGAATTGTTTTCTGGATATTGATCTGATGTTGGTTTCGGCCTTCGGGGTTAATATTTGGGGAATTATTCTCTTGATTAATTTACGGTTAGTGACTGATGAATTAGAATGAGGCATATGTTGTGTTTGTGTAACAATTATTTAAAATATACGCGAGTTATTCGGAAAGACCGGGTTTATCCCATTCTGAATAACTGATTCGACGATAAGTCGAAGATGAAGACGGTGGTTGAAGACCGGAAGTCTTCACGTCGTTTGGGTGATTACTGATGATCTTGATTGGGCTGTACACCCAAGAAGATGGAAACAGTTGGTGATCGTCCAGACGTACTTGGAGATCGATGGATATGCGGGGTACTAGGTGCCCCCGGTTTCGTTCATACCCAGAACGGACTTGTAAATGGACTGTGTGTCTGACATTGGATTTTAGTCCGTGTGATTGATCTCTATTAAATATATATCTGTTTGGCGGCGGAGAATTTATTCTCTTGCTTAACGCCCTTCTCTGAGACGTACGAGCTCAGGGGTTATATACTGATGGATATCAAACGCATGGAGTAAATTGCCTGTGTGGCATGCCTAAGTGGCAATTGATCGAGGCTTCTGTTGAAAAGCAAAGTCTTGTGGTTGATGATCGAAGCACGGCCTTTGTGGCGCAGCTTTGTGTAACGTGAATTCGCGATCCTCATACCCCGGTTGTGAACCAAAAACGGGAGAGGACATCGGGGAGGGCATGCGTTTCTTTCTAGCTAGGGTGGTGTCAGTGACCTACCAGCCCTGACATTTATATACTTTTCACCTGTGTGGTTGTTGCTGTTGCGAGGCGCCTCGGTTTGAACGGACGATCCGGGTCCGATGGAGTCATTCGTTGGCTCATTTACACCCCAAAGGGTGGGGAAACGTAGTGTTCAGGCATAATAATCCACATCGGTGGACCGGCCCTGACGATCCAAGGGGCAGTTGCGGTTGTTCCTGAGGGGCAGGCTAGAGCGTCTCGAATCGGTTGAGGACTATCTTTTGCCTCGGTTCATAGATGGAAACCCAATTTCCAAATACGTGACTTTGCGATTTTGATTGTATAACCTATATATGGCGACATAGTGGTATGGGGCATTCATGCCGCCTATGATTGGTACTTATGATTTGAAGTTGTTTTATACACTATACACTTATAATAGTATCAAATGATTTCTTTTAAACGTATCAAGCATTCTTGGCTATTATAAGGTAAAAACCCTATCCCCCGGCTTGCGTTGCATTGTGTGATAGGACCTGGGTCTTATAACAGCTTCATTTTTCTTTATTTAGCATTGCGCTGTTTGTTTTATGCACTGGTATTCTTGGGAGGAAACCCGTTGCGTGTTATACGGCGTGGTCCCTTGATTTACCTAACTTTAAAAATAAATATTAACTGTTTTAGTTCTCACACCAGTCACATGACTGACCTGGAGTTTATTGTTTTGACCTAAACTCTGGGTGCCCTTATTTCGACACGGGCCGCTAGTAGTTTTGGTTTTGCAGATTTATATTCACAGGATCCTGGTTTACAGCTGGAACGATATCCAGAAAGCTTTGTATCCGTATATCTCTTCTAGTTGTGTATTGTATTATTTTCCGCTACTATGTATTTAAATGTAATTTAAATCTCTGATATTTCTGTGTAATATTAAATCATTTATATTCTGTATATTCTTGTAATCTGATGCATTGTTGTAATATACAATGAAATGTTCTTCCATGTGCATTCTGATTTGTCTTGTTCTCAAACGATAGGGCGTTTCGAATGGTCTGGGTCGGTTTAGCGACTGGTTCGGATCGAGCGAAATCCCTTTTCGTCACAGTTGGTATCAGAGCTTTGGTTTACAAAGCTCAGAGAACAAGGCACATTAGAACCATGCGAAAGAATTCATCAGATATTGGATTAGTAATATCCAATTAGAATGACTCGTTAGAGATGGGATCAGTAGTATCCTAGAACGAGTGTGAAGAGTATATTTTTAAAGTGAAAACAATTTTTGTTTTGAAAATGTAAATCAACTATTCGTATTTGATTATTTATTCTATATTGATCGGGACAATCCGATATATAAAGATTTTGCATATATGTCTTGCAAACGTGTATTCGAAGTTTTAATATACTGGATAGTTATAGAATCATACTCTAGTTGCCCGGGGATAATTCTGGTGATGGGGCACCGTCGCTAGTATTTATTTTCGAGTAACAAAAGTGAGATTTCTATATATTTCCTATTGACTAGTGTGAGAACCGAAACTAGATAGGGCCTATTGTTGTGGTTTGACATCAAAAATCTGATTTTTGACTATGTATCAAAATTATGAATTTGAAACTCTAATCCACTAATTGATTGATGTTTGTGTTGTTTGTTTAATTGTTTGATAATTTTGAACCATTACGCCTAATTGTATCAAATATTGAATCGTATTGAAAATTGGTTGCATTTGCTTGCATATACTTGTACTTACATTGAACAGGTCATAGCAAGGAGGCTAGAGCAGAGAATAAAATTTGTTTGCCCGACAAATAGGTACATGTTTACTACATAATTTACTGTTTCGTTTGGGCGATGATGATTTTATGAGCCTATTGGCTAGCCGCTTGGCTTTTTCTTTTTGAGATCAGAAGGCCTGTATGGCAATTTCGGGATTTTCCCGTGGCTCCCGGTGCAGGGGAGGTTATGGCGAAATTTTTCGAAAATTTAGGGTGTTAGCCAAATTTTTGAAAATTTGAAAGTTCTGAGAAACTGAAAAGTTGGAGAATGGAAGCCAGATCGAACGTAGAGTTGATTAATCAAACCACTTTCGACTTTGTTCCTTTTCGGGGACGAAAAGTTTTAAGTGGGGGAGATTGTAACAACCCGAAAATCTGGGCCAGTTTAAAATTTTTATTTTGGCAATTTTAATGAATTTTGAATATTTAAAATGAATTATTTTAAATAAAATCGACGGGAAATTTCTTTTGAATATATTTCGAACGTATATATTATATACGCCGTCGTTAGAATATAAATAATTATATATAATTATAAAAGGAATTGAAAATGGCGCGGTAGTTCGATAATTCGATATCAAACTTCAATTGAACATACCGAGTGCAAAATAAAACGGATTTTAGTGAAACCAAAAACATTAGGATCTAATTGAGAATATCTTTCCAATGAATTCGAAAAATCAATGTTTCATAGCGGGAATCAAAAGATATGTCCAGTTGAAAATTCTGAATAGTCGCTATGGAATTCAGGCCCTTAAAAATGGAGATTTTGCAAACCACCTCGAATTTCGACGAAACCACTTTTGTTGGATCCGCAGTGTTAAGTTATTGCTAGATTCGAAATTTCATAATTTTCCGAATCAATATGTGAGCGTGGCAAAGGAAAACGCGTTTGACCAGTTTTAGTTGATTTTAATCGACTGGAAAATGGCCATTTTTCAAACGGTCTAAGAATTTGACGAAACTAGTTTTGTTAGGACTATATCGACAATACGAAGCTAGAAATAATTTTTCTATAATTTTTCGAGTTAGTGTGTGGCCCCGGTAATTTGAAATGTGCGTTTAAATTGGATATATAAAGGATTATATTTTAATTTAAATCAAAACTGATCGAAACAGCCAAACGGGATCACGATACATATCCCATTGAGTTCAGAATGGGGGTATTACGCTAGGGACGACAGTCGTTGGATTTGATTTTGAATTCGGATCAATAAGGAAACAATTGGAGGATCAATTAATAAATAATTAAAATAGAATATAAATAACCAACATCCCCCCCTGTTACTTTTCAGACCTCAGAAGTCAAGCCCCCTCTTAAAAATTGCGATCCCCAAAATCGATGGCGACGAAGCCATCGCACTACCTCACCGCCGCTTCAGGCGGAGCCACCGCCGACCCCCCCCCCCCCCCCACATCCTCCCCCTTCGCTCCGATCTTCCCTCTCCCCTCCATCTCAAAAGCCGCGACTGGTCCCACTTCGAAACCCCGACGCCAGCCTCACCGCACACCCCCTTTCGACTTCGCCAGAGCTCCGACGCACCACCTTTCCCCTCGCCTGCGACGCCAGCGAGCAGCTTCCTTCCCCCTTCAGTCGACAACAGCGAATCCGCTCCCCCTGAAAGAGACAGTAAGTTTTTTAACTTTTAATTTAGTTTGAAAGTTGATTTTGTTAAGTTTAAAAACTGAATGTAGTTAAGTTTAAAAACTGAATTTATTTAAGTTTAAAAACCGAATTTAGTTAACTTTAAAAACTGATTTTTTTTTTTATATAAGAAAGAACAAATTTTTTAGAGTGGAAAGATCAAATTTTTAACAGTGGAAAGATCGAATTTCTAACAGTATAAAAATCGAATTTTTATATATAAGAAAGAAGAATAAAAATCTAATTTTTATATATGAGAAAGTAGGATAAAAATCGAATTTTTATATATAAGAAAGAAGAATAAAAATCAAATTTTTATATATGAGGTGAGAATAAAAATATGATTTTTATATTATAGAGAGATTAAAAATATGATTTTTAATATATGTTGAACATTAAAAATATAATCTTTTACATTGTAGAAGTATAAAAATATAATTTTTATACAAAGTGAGATATAAAAATTCGATTTTTATATATTGAATAACGAAGTGAAAATTCGATTTTTATATATTGAATAGCGAAGTAAAAATTCGATTTTTATATATTGAATAGCGAAGTAAAAATTCGATTTTTATATATTGAATAGCGAAGTAAAAATTCGATTTTTATATATTGAATTGCAAAGTAAAAAATTCGATTTTTATATATTGAATAGCGAAGTAAGAAATGTGATTTTTATATGTAGTGGCTACGGACGACGAAAGTGATAAAAGGCGAGAACAGTGAAGATTTCCTGCATTAGAAGTGCCGTGGAGTTAGGATAACTATCTGTTAGAATTTCTCACTCTTCAATTTCTTTTCTAGTTATATATATATACTAGGATGCAGACGGTGTTTAGTAGCATCCGACACAATTGTCCACAGACCATGGACTTGTTTGTTTGGTTGTGTAGTTGGTTAGATTATTTGGTTTGAATTGAATTGTTTGGTGAAATGAAATTGATTTGATTGATGCGTGAATGGCGTGGGCCTTCACTAGACCGGGGATAAGGCTAGGCCTTGTCCCGTTTCTAGTATCGTGCTGTTATGCCGCCGGAATTTTCTAAAATATGTTAGAAAAATAAAAATATCATTTTATTGAATAAATGAACCGAATAGAATATTCATAGTTTGAATAAAATATTTTGGTCGTTAAAAATATAATTTTTAACGTGAATGTGAATAAATAAATATTCATTTACAAACCGGACGGTTTGTTTATGTACACTTATTTGAAGGACATTGATTGGGACGATAAATTTTACACATCGCCCAACTGCACAAATAAAAATCTGTGTTTGATTGCTTGAAACCCCACACGGGTATTGGGATGATATTTGACGTACACTAATCCCAATAATTAGTTGTATGTCGATCGATTGATTGACAGGCTGCTATAAGCGTTGAATATTTATATTCGATGCTTATACAGTGTAGAATGCACTTTGGATGATGGTTGATTATTCATCGTTGTTATTGTATACATGTGTTGTAGAAAATCCATATAAATAACTTTATATGGTAATTGATTGGGCCTTATTCCAGTTTTGAAAAAGAAATATTTGAAATAGAAATATTTGAAATAGAAATATTTGAAATAGAATATTTGAAAATAGAAACATATGAAGCCGTGTTGGTTAGATTGACGCCATTTTGACGTGAACGATATTTGTATCGATTTTATTCATTCTTCAATGAAAATTGAATAGATTTGAAATTGAATCGATTTGAAATTGAATATATTTGAAATTCGAAATAAATAGAAATGAATTCGAATTAAATTTGAATATAAATGAATTCGAATTGAAATCGATTTGAAAAGAATTTAAAACGAATTTATAATGGAACATTCAATTTTGATTTGAAATTGAATATGAAGTTAAAACCGTTTTGAAAATGAATTTAAGATGATTTATAAAGCACGTTTTGAATTTAAATCGACGAAGTATATATTATATATATTATATATATAATATAATGGCCTGAATAGAACGCGCCGCGCCGCGGTAGTTCGCGAATTTCGACCATTGACTTCAAACTGATATTGCGGGAGATCCGACCGTCGGATTCTCCTGAAACCAGAACCGTTGGGTTCGTATCGAAAAGAGCTTTCTAACAAATATTAGAAATTAGAACTCTAACGGTTTGATTTGGAGATACGTCCAAGTCAAATTTGAAAAAGGTCGCTGTAAGTGCAGTTCGATGGTCGTTGATGGAAATCGACTGTACGGGCCTTGATAAAATTATTAAAAATAGTAATAATTTGTGTAAAATCATAAGAAATGATTTAGAAAGGATTGGGATGAAAAACTCCATATTTGAAAAGATAAAAATAGATTTTTATCGAAATGAACTAGTTTTGAACTAGAATTATAATTCCCTTTATTTTTAAATAAATAAACTGGATTAGAAATGGTTTTGAAAATAACCAGAATTTCCAATAATTATATTGGAATGGATTTGAATCGAAATTGTCTTTGGATTATTTCGATGTTGGATTTCGTGATGATACAGATATTGTTATGGGAATTTGAAAGATATATATATATATATATATATCGTTATTTCCAATACGATATTTGTTAGTCGTAGAATTTGATATTGAACGTAAGCCGGTATATTTTCTATTCAGAGCCTTGTGTTTAATATCAAATGTGATTTGGGTTTGTCGTGAATGGTGTCTTGACTAACACTGTTCTTGAACCCAGTTGAGAAAAGATTAAATCTTTTTATTTAGATTTAATGAGGTGTACCAATTAAATAATATTTAATTGGAATTGAATTGATATTGATTTTTGGGTTTATTGTGAACGGTGTTTTAAATAACACTTGTTCTTTAACCCGATAATTAATGAATGTGATGTTGGGTTTATTGTGGACCGTGTTTTAAATGACACTGAATCTTTAACCCAGTCACAGATTAAAACTAAGTGGAGTTTTAATGAATCTTTAATTAGATTGAAAAGATCGAGAATGGAGTATCACCAGTTTTGCTCCAGGCGATAGTTAAATCTTTAATTAGATTTGAACGTGAAATGGTAATTGAATTTACCGATAACACTGTGGTGTTAGATATGAAGTATAACCAGTTTTACTTCATGGGATGAATAGGTTGGGATTGGGAAATTAAAACAAATGACTACTTCGGTAAGGTTTGTTAATCCCGACTAGCTGAATCGAAATTCAAAAGAAGATTAGAGAATAAATTCAAGGAATTTATCTTGGATAAAATTAATGGGAACCTTTCCCTATGAACGTGAAATTTAGAAACTAACTGTCGGTTAGCTAAGTAGAATGGTTTTCTGGATATTGATCTGATGTTGGTTTCGGCCTTCGGGGTTAATATTTGGGGAATTATTCTCTTGATTAATTTACGGTTAGTGACTGATGAATTAGAATGAGGCGTATGTTGTGTTTGTGTAACAATTATTTAAAATATACGCGAGTTATTCGGAAAGACCGGGTTTATCCCATTCTGAATAATTGATTTGACGATAAGTTGAAGATGAAGACGGTGGTTGAAGACCGGAAGTCTTCACGTCGTTTGGGTGATTACTGATGATCTTGATTGGGCTGTACACCCAAGAAGATGGAAACAATTGGTGATCGTCCAGACGTACTTGGAGATCGATGGATATGCGGGGTACTAGGTGCCCCCGGTTTCGTTCAGACCCAGAACGGACTTGTAAATGGACTGTGTGTCTGACATTGGATTTTAGTCCGTGTGATTGATCTCTATTAAATATATATCTGTTTGGCGGCGGAGAATTTATTCTCTTGCTTAACGCCCTTCTCTGAGACGTACGAGCTCAGGGGTTATATACTGATGGATATCAAACGCATGGAGTAAATTGCCTGTGTGGCATGCCTAAGTGGAAATTGATCGAGGCTTCTGTTGAAAAGCAAAGTCTTGTGGTTGATGATCGAAGCACGGCCTTTGTGGCGCAGCTTTGTGTAACGTGAATTCGCGATCCTCACACCCCGGTTGTGAACCAAAAACGGGAGAGGACATCAGGGAGGGCATGCGTTTCTTTCTAGCTAGGGTGGTGTCAGTGACCTACCAGCCCTGACATTTATATACTTTTCACCTGTGTGGTTGTTGCTGTTGCGAGGCGCCTCGGTTTGATCGGACGATCCGGGTCCGATGGAGTCATTCGTTGGCTCATTTACACCCCAAAGGGTGGGGAAACGTAGTGTTCAGGCATAATAATCCACATCGGTGGACCGGCCCTGACGATCCAAGGGGCAGTTGCGGCTGTTCCTGAGGGGCGGGCTAGAGCGTCTCGAATCAGTTGAGGACTATCTTTTTCCTCGGTTCATAGATGGAAACCCAATTTCCAAATACGTGACTTTGCGATTTTGATTGTATAACCTATATATGGCGACATAGTGGTATGTGGCATTCATGCCGCCTATGATTGATACTTATGATTTGAAGTTGTTTTATACACCATACACTTATAATAGTATCAAATGATTTCTTTTAAACGTATCAAGCATTCTTGGCTATTATAAGGTAAAAACCCTATCCCCCGGCTTGCGTTGCATTGTGTGATAGGACCTGGGTCTTATAACAGCTTCATTTTTCTTTATTTAGCATTGCGCTGTTTGTTTTATGCACTGGTATTCTTGGGAGGAAACCCGTTCCGTGTTATACGGCGTGGTCCCTTGATTTACCTAACTTTAAAAATAAAGATTAACTGTTTTAGTTCTCACACCAGTCACATGACTGACCTGGAGTTTATTGTTTTGACCTAAACTCTGGGTGCCCTTATTTCGACACGGGCAGCTAGTAGTTTTGGTTTTGCAGATTTATATTCACAGGATCCTGGTTTACAGCTGGAACGATATCCGGAAAGCTTTGTATCCGTATATCTCTTCTAGTTGTGTATTGTATTATTTTTCGCTGCTATGTATTTAAATGTAATTTAAATCTCTGATATTTCTGTGTAATATTAATTCATTTATACTCTGTATATTCTTGTAATCTGATGCATTGTTGTAATATACAATGAAATGTTTTTCCGTGTGCATTCTGATTTGTCTTGTTCTCAAAAGATAGGGCATTTCGAACGGTCTGGGTCGGTTTAGCGACTGGTTATCCCTTTTCGTCACATCACCCCTATATTTAGATCTATGTTTTAATTATCTGTATGTTGTGATGTTTTCTCTTTATTCCATGAGTTGGACTATTCGAGTCTAACGTATATTTTATGTTAAACGAACGAACGTACAACGTGGGGTAAAGGGGATAATATTAAAAGATTTAATTGGCATAAACGTCTTAAAAGGCATAAAATAAATTTGTGATGAAAATTGGAATGATTTTACATAACATAAATGGATGGACATAATTGAGTCAATTATGGACATCGTTAAATGTGGAATTGATTAATAATTTGAATAGGAAAAGTAATTCAAATTGGGGAATGATTAATAAGGAGTAATTAATCGTCTAAGACACGAGGTTAGGCTCTTTTGTGGTGTAAGACTGCCCGGACCCGCCCGACAAATCCAGCTGCCACAAATGCCAGTCTAATGTGGGAGGTCTTAGGCATAAATTAAATACGTAACAATTGCAAAGACACGAGGTTAGGCTCTTTTGTGGTGTAAGACTGCCCGGACCCGCCCAGCAAATCCAGCTGCCACAAATGCCAGTCTAATGTGAGAGGTCTTTATGAGGTTATGGTCTTAATGAATTAAGAAACACTTAACCAGATAAACATGTAGTGGGAAATGAGGGGGTTAAGTGGGTGCCTTGGGTGGCATGTGGAATCTAGTAGGTGCCATGAGTGGCATTTCGAAATACGATTAAAAACACGTAACCAAAATTGAAACATGTAATTGAAACATGAATAAGAAGTGGGTTAAGTGGGATGTACTAGATGGGGCCAAGCTTAGGTGGATAGCTTGTGTCAAGTAATGGGGGCCCATTTCAACCAGTAACCCATACGTATATTTGTGGGCTCGACCCAAGTCGAGGACGGGGCACACATACTGGGCTTGACTATAAGATGCCAAAACGGGTTAGCGGTGGCAACGCAAGTCCAACGGATTCATATGCGTGTGTGGGCCCGGGCTGGTAGGTAAGACGTTGTTGCATCGTGTATGTATAAGTCGTGCATTGTAGGTTGTATCGGGTTGCCACTTTGGGGAGTGATACACCCCACTGTAGGGCCAGCACGAGTATCTACGAGTTAGGGAGCCGATCGATTGGGGGTAGTGGGTACACCTAGTGGAGATAGGGGAAGACGGCACCTATGAAGGCAGCTAGGGGTGCACGAAACTACCAATATCATTATTAAGTCTGTAGGCGGCATCAACCTTAGGGTGACTAGTGGTGGTGCAGTATAGCACAAAAGAGCCATACTCAATGGTTTAGTGATTATCTTATAGTGGTTGGTGTAGTTTAGTAATTATCTTATAGTGTTGGTGTAGTTTAGTAATTATCTTATAGTGGTTTTGGGGCACTTTAACGATATCGTTGTTCATCTTGTTTCCTTATTTACTTTGCCATACTCAATGGTTCATGGTCATTTCCTTAATTTCCAACTTATGCCTTAGCCTAGTTACTTTGTTAATTATATTGTTAAAGCTATCGTACTCGCCAGACTTTATGTCTGACCCCCTTTGTTTCCTCCTCTTTTCTTTCTTCTCTCCCCCCAAGTTGCTCATGTTGGAACTAGCACCAGTGGAGCTTGATTTTGGACTGCTTGGATCGCTGAAGTAAAGTTCAGCTTCTCTTTTATTTATGGCTATTTTGTATTGGGGATTATGTCTTTTAATTTATGTACTTTTGGTAGTCAAGATGGATATTATGTACTTTGACTCTAGTTTTTGATGATGTAAGCAAACATATGTGTTTTCTGCTGCAATGAAATAAAGTTTTAAATCTTTGAGTACTGCTTATATCTGTCTTGTTGTTAAGTTTTTGTTCTATACTCACTTAAAACGCTCCATAGAAGTTAATGCATTCCCTTTGTGAGTGACATTAATGGATGTGGGGTGTTACACTGCAAAACAATGGATTACCACAATTCACATCATTCATTTCAATATGACCAATCAATAAATCATTTTCCATCTAATTAGATGATGTAACAGTTTAATCATAACAGTCAAAAATAACCGTAAGGGCTAATATCAGAAATTCAAACATTTATCTATTTATTTATAACGTTTATATTATAATAAACGTAACCACTGAGGCAAGTTACCTCAATTGGATTCAATCGCTAGAAATAAAGATTAGTTTCAATTGAATTAAACAATCGTTTAATTTGGCTGTTTCAACCAATATAAAAATTTAACAAACAAACAATCAACAACCATTAACAACCATATCACATAACTATAAAACCCGACTTATAAAATATAAGTAGGGAGAACTGAGTGAGTTTAACTCAACTTGATTTCCATCTGGTGTTAAAACATTTTGTTTTAATTAAATTAAACATCCGTTTAATTTAATTAAAACTCGCAACTGCTTTCAACACCAATCAACTCGGCTCCACAGCGTTACGCTTGTTGGTATGGTTCCATCATTCCTGGTTTTTGTTTGATTCTGTTAATACATGAAAACATTATACAATCATAGTTTTTAACTTGAATTAATTAAATTTTGATTAAATATTTATTTCATTCTAGTTGTATGTTAATTAAAAATTATAACCTATCATGCTCGTTTATTCCCTAATTAGCACATTTCAAATATTACTACTAATTAAAAATTGGTGTATAAACTGGATCTATATTCTTCTAGCGTTACATCACGCATTCACTTAAAGGTTTGGAAAGTGATATACTCAACTAGTAATCTATCCAAATTAACCTAGCATAAATATTTACGGTTCACAAGTTCTCTTCCTTGCCGAACGTGTGAGTATATATATTTATTTAATTAAACATTATATTATAAAAAATCAAATAGCCTTACTGTAACACCCCACACCCGCTAAGGTCACTCACTAAGGGAATGCCTTAGTTTTGGTGGAGTATTTTTAGTGAGTATAGAACAGAAAAATTACAACAAGACAGATATAAGTAATACTTGAAAATTTAAAACATCCTTTCATTGCAGCGGAAAGTAAAACATGTTTGGTTACATCACAAAACCATAACAAGAGTCAAGTACATAATATCCATCCTGATAAAATAGAAGTACATAATCCCACTACATAGACAATAGCCATAATAGAAAAGATAAACCGAGCTTTACTTCTACGGTCCAAGCCCAAAAGATAGATATAGCGGTCTGATCCAAGCCCACTAGTGCTAGGCCCACTCTGAAAACCTGAGGGTTGGGAAAAAGATAAAAAACAACGGGGTCAGACATAAGTCTGAGTGAGTCATATAACCCTAACAATACAACCATTAAAGTAATTAGGGTATGACATAAACAAGGTACGGTACCTCTGGGGATAATGACTACACTAAGTAGCCAACTAAACACCGGATGTACTACGATAACCGAAAATACGCATTTATCCACCCAAGGATAATTTCTAGCTTATACCATCCCAGATCTATCCACCCAAGGGTAATTCTTACACTGCACCACACCAGTTCTACCCACCAAGAGTAATTCCTACTTAAAGGTTGATCCCACTAAGTGTACTTAGTAATTTTTATCCAGTAGTTTCTTGTACCCCTACACAATTGCCGTCTGCCCCTATCTTTACTAGGTGTACCCACTACTCCCAAGCGATCGGCTCCCTACCGTAGATACCCGTGCTGGTCCCACAAAAGGGGGTGTATCATTCCCCAAAGTGGCTACCATATAATATCCGCTGTGCACGGCTTTATATCTACACGATGCAACAACGACTTACCAACCAGCCCGGGTCCACACACGCATATGAAACCCGTTGATCCTGCGTTGCCACCGCTAACCCGTTTTGGCCGCTTATAGTCAAGTCCAATATGCGTGTCCCGTCACCCGACCAGAGTCGGGCCCACAAAGATACGTTTGGGATATTGGTTGAAATGGGCCCCCACAAGCTACTACTTAAGCTTGCTATTTTTATCTAGTGCATCCCACTTAACCCCTTTTTATAATCATGCCCCTTTACATGTTAAGATTTGGTTAAGTCATCAATTATATTTCAATTGCCACTAAGGGCACCCACTAGATTTCCACGTGCCACCCAAAGCACTTACTTAACCCTTCACCCAAGTTTTAATTACATGTTCCACTTTGGTTACGTATTCTAATCGTATTTTCTATTGCCACCCAAGGCAACCCACTAGTTTCCTCATGCCACCCGAGGCACCCCCACTAGTTACTACATGCCACCCAAGACACCCACTTAACCCTCATGTCCCACTACATGCTAATTTGGTTAAGTGTTTCTTAATTAATTAAGACCGTGATCCTCCTAAAGACCTCTCACATTAGACTATCTTTTATGACCGCTGGTTAAGCCGGTTGGGTCCGGGCAGCCTTACGTCATTATCGAGTCTAACCTCGTGTCTTTAGGTTAATCACGTATTTAGTTTGTGACTAAGACCTCTCACATTGGGCCAATCATTTGTAGCCGCTGGATGGCCGGTCGGTTCCAGGCAGACTTCTGCTACAAAAGGGTCCAACCTCGTGTCTTAGTTGATTAATTACGCCTAATTAATCACCCCCCCCCCCACAATTAATTATCCCTAATTAATTACACATTTTTCATAACATGGGTAGACCTAACTCAATAGGTAAATTCCCATGGGGTAGACCTAACTCAATAGGTAAATTCCCACTTATGTTAATTTATTTTTATGGTATGCTTAATCATACCCAATCATACTTTTATTAACATATTTATTACCCCATCGTTCCCCACGTAAATCGTTCTCATTTCACGACATAATAAAAGGGAAAGATCCATCACAAATATCATGGGTTTAGCATATAACTTTGTCATGGGTTAAGAGGATGTCAACTTGCATATATGAGCATATATTAACCCAACTACATTTAACCCAAACTTGCACATTATCATACACATGATTTGCATAACATGTTGCATATGAGCTTGCATATTATCATACACATATCTTGCATAACATGTTGAACTTGCATATAAGCATTCTCATAACTTGCATAACATGTTAAACATGCATTTAAGCATACACATACTTGCATAAGCATTCGCATACTTGCATAAGCATTCACATACTTGCATAAGCATTCACATACTTGCATAAGCATTCATAACTTGCATAAGCATTCACATACTTGCATAAGCATTCATAACTTGCATATCACCTTAAACTTGCATTTAAGCATATACATAACTTGCATAACATCATTCACATAACTTGCATAATCTCATAAACATAACTTGCATATGAACTTGTATAACAACATGCACATAACTTACATAACATCATGCACATAACTTGCATAACATATTGAGCTTGCATATAAGCATACACATGACTTGCATAACATGTTAAACATGCATTTATGACTTGCATCTTAAAGGAGGGTAAACATGCATAGCATATAAAGGTGTCATTTTGCATATGTATGCATCACATTTAAAAGGGTAAACTTGCATGTCATGATTTATGCATAATACCAAACACTTAGCATGCATAACACCAACTACTTATCATGCATAAAATCAAATACTTATTATGCATAAACCCACCACTTAACTTGCATAAACCCAAACACTTAACATGCATAAAACCCAATACTTAGTATGCATACAATCAAATACTTAGCATGCATAACATCAAATACTTAGCATGCATAACACCAACTACTTAGCATGCATAAAATCACATGCATAACTTGCATATCATGTTACATATAACTTGCATATATTCTCACATATAGTTTGCATCATAAAACATGGCATTAAACTTGCATTTAACATAAAACTTGCAAATCACATATCATACAAACTTGCATAAACACATTTATCCACAAACATAGCCATGTCTTATCACATCCTACCATAATCAATTTAACAATTGATTATTAAAGCCATAGGAACTCACCAAAACCAAGATTAGCAAACTTATGAAGTAAAACTAGTTGCCAAATAAGAAGAAGAAGATGATTAGCTTGCAACTCTCTTCATTGATTTGTGGAGGCCATGATCAAGTTTCATTTTGCCATAGTTTAGTTACAAGATCTAATTATGAATGAATTAGGGTAGGGTTAGGGTCTTATTTATAGGATTAGGTAATGTTTTAGGCCCTTAGATTAACCCTAGGTTAGATTAGGTCCGTTAGATTTAGGAAATCTCTAGAACCCAGCCCAAGACTCAACCAAAAATCAGATCTGGTGCACTCAGATCAACAGGGCCGACACCCTGTGTCGACAGGCAAGTCGACAGGGCAGTCGACACCCCTGTCGACAGCCCTGTCGACATGGCTAGGGCGGGAATTTTTCCCGCCTGGCCCCCGCTGGCCCCAAATTCGAAATCTGATTTTATATATTTAATTCTGTTTTTTATCTTAAATTTTCTGCCAACTTCATTGGGCCATAACTGGGCCATACGGACTCCGATTCTCGAAAACTCGGACTCTATTTCACGTATTTTTCCGAGACGAACGCAACGACGCAGCCCGTTACCCCCAATTCCCACATCTGAGATTATTTATCCTATAATTAGTGAATTTTAGTGTTAGCTAAAATTCGGGGTGTTACATTCTCCCCTCCTTAAAGGATTTCCTCCCCGAAATCTCTAAGCTAAGGAGAATGCATATCCTACCATCCAAGCAACCATCTACTCAAACCATCAACCACGGGCATCCATTGTCCTTAAACAGTTTCTAATGATGTATGAGCATATGCAAAAAGTGTGTGTATATGTTCCCTATCTAGTGTATGAACATATGCAAACAATGATAGTGCCATGCATCCATTATGTATGCAAGAGAACCCTATCGACACATACAATATCTACATGAGTGCACAATCATTCACCAAAATGCATCATCCATATGATAACACAACCATTATACATCCATAGATAAAGCTTCCTACACACAATTTTATGCAATATGCAATATGAAGTGACTGAGCCGATCTAGTGCCTAGAGTGTGTGTATATGCATCCACGAGCAACCATTAGCAAACACTTGCATCCACTTGCATCCATCATACATAACATGTCTCAAACACATGTTTCAACCATAGGACTATCCTATCTGAAGGTCAAAGGTACTAACGAGAGGACATACTAAGGATAAGATAAGCACAAGATATGCGATGAAGGAGAAGCAAAAGGACATACCCTCCGAAAAAAAAGGGTACCTCAAACGCATCTTCGCTTCCGTCTCCCAGGTAGCGTCGCTCTCTTCATCTCCCCTTCGTACTTTGACTAGTTGAACCTCTCTGTTTCTCAACTTCCAAATCTCTGACCCAAGGATGCAAGTAGGAGCTCGTCGAATCGTCGCATCACACTCTACTTCCACTTCTTTAAGCAGGCTCGGCTCTACCGCCTCTGCGGTCTCATGTAGGAACTTCCTCAAATGTGACACATGGAATATATCATGTACACCACTAAGCCTGTCGGCCAACTCCACTCTATATGTCATCTGTCCAATCCTTTCCTTAATAGGAAACGGCCCAACAAACCTTGGTACTCACTTTCCAACAGATCCAAAGTGAACCTCATTCCGTAACGGAGATATCTTGATAAAAAAAAAAACATGTCCTAATATCAAACTCAAGCTCTGTTCTCCTCTTGTCCGCATAAGATTTATGTTTATCTTGCGCCGCTTTCCTCCTTCTTCGAATCAAATCAATCTTTTCCCGAAGTCTTTCTAACCTTATCGGCCCAAGCAAGATCTCATCCGTAGATTCCCACCAACGTGTAGGTGATCGACAAGGCCTTCCATAAAGAGCTTCGAAAGGTGCCATATCAATACAGGACTGAAAGATGTTATTATATGCGAACTCCACCAATGGAAGATGCTCTTCCTATGTACCTCCAAAATCTAAGATACAAAGCCTCAAAAGGTCTTCTAGGACATGATTCACCCTCTCGGTCTGGCCGTCCGTCTGAGGATGATATGCGGTACTCAAACACAACTGAGTCCCTACCGCCTCTTGCACCCTCTTCCAAAACTCTCTAGTGAAGATAGGATCTCGATCGCTCACCATACTGGAGGGTACACCATGCAATCGAACTATCTCTCGAAGATATACAGAAGCTAGCCATGGAGCGGTCCTCTTGCTCTTCATAGGTATAAAAATGGGCGCTCTTAGTAAGTCTGTCTACCATCACCCAAAATTCCCGTATTACCCTTTCTTGATCTGGGTAACCCATCAATAAAATCCATCGGGATGCTATCCCACTTCCATTGCGGAACTTCCAATGGGTGAAGCAACCCACCTGGTTTCTTTTGCTCTGCTTTTACTTGTTGGCACACCAAGCATCGAGCGACATACTCGGCCACATCTTTCTTCCTACCGGCCCAGAAGAAAACCCTCTTCATGTTTTGGTACATCTTGTTCCCACCGGGATGAATGGCCATCCATACACGGTGTGCATCATCAAGAATAACCTTCCTCAAACCCTCGTCTTGCGGTACACAACGTCTACCGTCTCTACGCAAACACCCCCTATCGTCTAGGGTGTACCTACTCAAAAGGCTGGACGACTTCCCCCTTATGAGCTTCTCTACCAACTCAACCAACTGTGGGTCGTCCCTCTGTGCTTCTCCAATCCGCCCCAAAAGAGTAGGCCTAACCTCCAAGGAGGCTAGCAAACCGGGTACAAAGTCAACGAAGGTCTAAAGTCAAACATAGAAATAACTCTAAGCTCCGTCGTTCAACGAACAATGAACTCAAGGACAACCTTTTTCTACTTAAGGCGTCCGCTACCATGTTTCCCTTGCCATGGGTATACGCTATCTCAAACTCATAGGATGCTAAAAATCCCATCCAAAATCATCACAACTGTCCATCTCTCACGCAGACCACCCTAGTCGAACTCGACATCCCCCAAATGCAAGCCCCAAAGGCCTAAACCAATATCAGACAAACACCCAAGGGATATCTCCTTCGAGTTCAGGCGACCTACGTGAGATGATACTAGTAAAAATGGCTAATCAATTAAGCCTTTAACCAACTTTGGATGTCCTCGCCAGTCTCGCTCCAAAACCACCGTTTTTCCCATAACTGGCTTTGCTCACCCTATTGAGCACATACGAAAATTTATTTCGCTCTCAGAAAAGACCAAGATGTCATCCACAAAGACCATCACGAACTTATTTAGGTACTCCCAGAACACCCTTCTCATCAAATCAACAAAGTATGCAGGGGCATTCGTCAAACCAAATGGCATCACCAGCCACTCATAAAAAAAAATCATCCGGAGTCCTAAAGGCAGTCTTCTCTATACTATCCTCAGCCACTCTCAACTGAAGAAATCCCGTGGCTGAGTCCACTACTAGAACACTGAGGCGCCAACCAACTGATCGAAGAGATCATCAATCCTTGGCAATGGGTGTCTATTCTTCTTTGTGAGTTTCTTTAGTCCTCTTTAGCCTACACAAAGTCTGAGGGATCCATCCGCCTTCGTGGCAACAACTACTGGAGTGCCCCACTCCGATATACTTCGTCTTATGAACCCCTTCTCAAGCAAATCGCCTACTTACTTGTGGAGTTCCCTCCTCTCACGAGGAGCCACGTGGCACACTGGCCAAAACACTGGTTTGGCTTTGTCTACCAGATATATTTGGAAGTCAATTTCCTGCTCCGGAGGTAAACCCTTCACCTCCCCAAACTCATCCGAGTATTCCCGGACCACTCTAACAGATCGCAAACTCTTGACTGACGTGTCAAGCGATTCTAGATGACTTAGCATAACAGATTCTATGGGATTACAAGAGATCTCGAGAGTGTTACCCCAGCGGGTCATAAGCCTAACAACTCTCCCTTCAAAATCAAGAACGGCACCCCTACTGGATAACCAGTCCATGCCCAAAACTAACCCATAGCCCGTGAAGCCCAACAAGCATCACATCTAAACTCAACGCTAAGTATAGAAACTTTCAAACCCAAACATATCATGGAGCCCAATTGGGTTTGAAACAACTAAGGGATCATCTACCAAACTGGTGTCTAAGTGCAGTGACTCAACTAACAATAGTGAGATAAACGAACTCGATATATCAGAATCAAATAAGTTCGAATCGGATAATAAAGGAATCCAAATTCCAACCTAGCCGGTCCTATCCCCATCTGGTACCTTAGTCATGAGGGAATACAACTACCCTTCAGAAGATTCCATACCTTGCCCTTGCTTCTTTGGACAATCCTAATAAGGTGTCCTATTCCTCCCAAAAGGATAACTACTAGCCTTCTTCTCCATTCTCCACTCGTAACCTCCCATCAATGAGGTTTCATCCTTCATTAACCAAACAACTATTTGAGCCTTCCTCCCATCGTCTATTCAATAGATAACTACCAGTCCTCCTCCTTCTTGAACCAACTTCCAATCCGACTAACGTCTAAGTCCCTTGAAGTGGTTTTCCATTCTTATCTATCTTAGAAAGGTCATCTATACACGGAGGGGAAACTCAAAATCGAGAGAGGAAGAGATTCAAAACGGAGAATTCGAAAGATAAAGATATGGCTATCGGGGATTATGCTTTTCTTTCAAAAACTTTTCTCTTAAAAGACATGTTTTTGAAAATACTCCTTTCTAGAATATTCTTAGAAAATAGTTTTTCTAAAAAAAAAAATTATCTGTTCTGGTAACCTTAAGCTCTGATACCACGTGTAACACCCCACACCCGCTAAGGTCACTCACTAAGGGAATGCCTTAGTTTTGGTGGAGTATTTTTAGTGAGTATAGAACAGAAAAATTACAACAAGACAGATATAAGTAATACTTGAAAATTTAAAACATCCTTTCATTGCAGCGGAAAGTAAAACATGTTTGGTTACATCACAAAACCATAACAAGAGTCAAGTACATAATATCCATCCTGATAAAATAGAAGTACATAATCCCACTACATAGACAATAGCCATAATAGAAAAGATAAACCGAGCTTTACTTCTATGGTCCAAGCCCAAAAGATAGATATAGCGGTCTGATCCAAGCCCACTAGTGCTAGGCCCACTCTGAAAACCTGAGGGTTGGGAAAAAGATAAAAAAACAACGGGGTCAGACATAAGTCTGAGTGAGTCCTATAACCCTAACAATACAACCATTAAAGTAATTAGGGTATGACATAAACGAGGTACGGTACCTCTGGGGATAATGACTACACTAAGTAGCCAACTAAACACCGGATGTACTACGATAACCGAAAATACGCATTTATCCACCCAAGGATAATTTCTAGCTTATACCATCCCAGATCTATCCACCCAAGGGTAATTCTTACACTGCACCACACCAGTTCTACCCACCAAGAGTAATTCCTACTTAAAGGTTGATCCCACTAAGTGTACATAGTAATTTTTATCCAGTAGTTTCTTGTACCCCTACACAGGTGCCGTCTGCCCCTATCTTTACTAGGTGTACCCACTACTCCCAAGCGATCGGCTCCCTACCGTAGATACCCGTGCTGGTCCCACAAAAGGGGGTGTATCATTCCCCAAAGTGGCTACCATATAATATCCGCTGTGCACGGCTTTATATCTACACGATGCAACAACGACTTACCAACCAGCCCGGGTCCACACACGCATATGAAACCCGTTAATCCTGCGTTGCCACCGCTAACCCGTTTTGGCCGCTTATAGTCAAGTCCAATATGCGTGTCCCGTCACCCGACCAGAGTCGGGCCCACAAAGATACGTTTGGGATATTGGTTGAAATGGGCCCCCACAAGCTACTACTTAAGCTTGCTATTTTTATCTAGTGCATCCCACTTAACCCCTTTTTATAATCATGCCCCTTTACATGTTAAGATTTGGTTAAGTCATCAATTATATTTCAATTGCCACTAAGGGCACCCACTAGATTTCCACGTGCCACCCAAAGCACTTACTTAACCCTTCACCCAAGTTTTAATTACATGTTCCACTTTGGTTAAGTATTCTAATCGTATTTTCTATTGCCACCCAAGGCAACCCACTAGTTTCCTCATGCCACCCGAGGCACCCCCACTAGTTACTACATGCCACCCAAGACACCCACTTAACCCTCATGTCCCACTACATGCTAATTTGGTTAAGTGTTTCTTAATTAATTAAGACCGTGATCCTCCTAAAGACCTCTCACATTAGACTATCTTTTATGACCGCTGGTTAAGCCGGTTGGGTCCGGGCAGCCTTACGTCATAATCGAGTCTAACCTCGTGTCTTTAGGTTAATCACGTATTTAGTTTGTGACTAAGACCTCTCACATTGGGCCAATCATTTGTAGCCGCTGGATGGCCGGTCGGTTCCGGGCAGACTTCTGCTACAAAAGGGTCCAACCTCGTGTCTTAGTTGATTAATTACGCCTAATTAATCACCCCCCCCCCCCCACAATTAATTATCCCTAATTAATTACACATTTTTCATAACATGGGTAGACCTAACTCAATAGGTAAATTCCCATGGGGTAGACCTAACTCAATAGGTAAATTCCCACTTATGTTAATTTATTTTTATGGTATGCTTAATCATACCCAATCATACTTTTATTAACATATTTATTACCCCATCGTTCCCCACGTAAATCGTTCTCATTTCACGACATAATAAAAGGGAAAGATCCATCACAAATATCATGGGTTTAGCATATAACTTTGTCATGGGTTAAGAGGATGTCAACTTGCATATATGAGCATATATTAACCCAACTACATTTAACCCAAACTTGCACATTATCATACACATGATTTGCATAACATGTTGCATATGAGCCTGCATATTATCATACACATATCTTGCATAACATGTTGAACTTGCATATAAGCATTCTCATAACTTGCATAACATGTTAAACATGCATTTAAGCATACACATACTTGCATAAGCATTCGCATATTTGCATAAGCATTCACATACTTGCATAAGCATTCACATACTTGCATAAGCATTCATAACTTGCATAAGCATTCACATACTTGCATAAGCATTCATAACTTGCATATCACCTTAAACTTGCATTTAAGCATATACATAACTTGCATAACATCATGCACATAACTTGCATAATCTCATAAACATAACTTGCATATGAACTTGTATAACAACATGCACATAACTTACATAACATCATGCACATAACTTGCATAACATATTGAGCTTGCATATAAGCATACACATGACTTGCATAACATGTTAAACATGCATTTATGACTTGCATCTTAAAGGAGGGTAAACATGCATAGCATATAAAGGTGTCATTTTGCATATGTATGCATCACATTTAAAAGGGTAAACTTGCATGTCATGATTTATGCATAATACCAAACACTTAGCATGCATAACACCAACTACTTATCATGCATAAAATCAAATACTTATTATGCATAAACCCACCACTTAACTTGCATAAACCCAAACACTTAACATGCATAAAACCCAATACTTAGTATGCATACAATCAAATACTTAGCATGCATAACATCAAATACTTAGCATGCATAACACCAACTACTTAGCATGCATAAAATCACATGCATAACTTGCATATCATGTTACATATAACTTGCATATATTCTCACATATAGTTTGCATCATAAAACATGGCATCAAACTTGCATTTAACATAAAACTTGCAAATCACATATCATACAAACTTGCATAAACACATTTATCCACAAACATAGCCATGTCTTATCACATCCTACCATAATCAATTTAACAATTGATTATTAAAGCCATAGGAACTCACCAAAACCAAGATTAGCAAACTTATGAAGTAAAACTAGTTGCCAAATAAGAAGAAGAAGATGATTAGCTTGCAACTCTCTTCATTGATTTGTGGAGGCCATGATCAAGTTTCATTTTGCCATAGTTTAGTTACAAGATCTAATTATGAATGAATTAGGGTAGGGTTAGGGTCTTATTTATAGGATTAGGTAATGTTTTAGGCCCTTAGATTAACCCTAGGTTAGATTAGGTCCGTTAGATTTAGGAAATCTCTAGAACCCAGCCCAAGACTCGACCAAAAACCAGATCTGGTGCACTCAGATCAACAGGGCCGACACCCTGTGTCGACAGGCAAGTCGACAGGGCAGTCGACACCCCTGTCGACAGCCCTGTCGACATGGCTAGGGCGGGAATTTTTCCCGCCTGGCCCCCGCTGGCCCCAAATTCGAAATCTGATTTTATATATTTAATTCTGTTTTTATCTTAAATTTTCTGCCAACTTCATTGGGCCATAACTGGGCCATACGGACTCCGATTCTCGAAAACTCAGACTCTATTTCACGTATTTTTCCGAGACGAACGCAACGACGCAGCCCGTTACCCCCAATTCCCACATCTGAGATTATTTATCCTATAATTAGTGAATTTTAGTGTTAGCTAAAATTCGGGGTGTTACACTTACCTTATGGTTTTCTCGACGGATCCGCATATTTGCCATCCCATTTCACGTGAGAACCTTGTCGGCCATGTTGTGAGCAGTCCCTCCCAAGCAAAAGTTTTCAGTGCAGAATCCTCCAAACCCAAAGCTTGCATGCTCACGTTCGTCCATTATTTCCTTCCCATAAGAAACAGTACCAAATCCCATGTAACCTTTTCATTTTTGTCATTCTTTCCACCTTCTATTATTATTATTATTATTATTATTATTATTATCATCATCTTTTTATAAATAAAAACTAGCGCCCCAGACCCAATACTCCCTTAGCCCTCATTCCCTACCAGTTTTTTTTCCTCTTCCCCAACGTAAACAAAGGAACCGCTCCTCCTGAAGCTTTTTACACTACGACTTCTCTTCTTTCTTTTCACGTCCGCATACCCCTCTCCTCTCATACACCTACACCACTTTTTCTTCCTTCATACTTTACTGTTTCAATTTTTTTTTTATATAAAAATTTCGAAAGCCCAACCCAAAATAACGCTTGAGCCCATCCATCCACTTCTTCTCAAACGCCTACTTCCCCATATGCCTTCTTTTCCTACAACATACACACTCCCTCCATTATACCTACTTCATACAAATACCCCTCCCATGCATGAAACGCCATTCAAAAACTTCCCTATAGAACCTTCATCTACTCACCCATACGACTTATTAACTTCCTCCCATCTACCTTTCACTTCACCCCTTCAGATCCTTCATGCATGGAAAGCCCGAACCCATGCTCAGAGTTGCTTCATCTACTTCCAGATCAGTACATATTCCATTGTTACTAATTTCGCCAACCTCCTCTAGAGTTCACCAAAACACAGGCGCCCTTCCACTGCGATCATCGTCGCTTGCTCCATGCTCGAATCGATGCATCTTGGTTCCTCGAATGCCATCCCTTGTCCACGACAGTATACTGCTTTGAGAAAAATGTGTTCAAGCTGAAGAAAATAGTACCAGTTCAAAGCGCATAGCTTGGAGGGTCTAATGGTATTGATTTCTGTATTTTTAGTAAAGGAAAATTTGTTGGAATTGTTTTTCTGAAGTTAAGTTTTGGTTTGCTATCACCCAAGAAGAAGAACGGAAAATGTATTGTTATTTATAAGTGGAGAAAGGCGTGGGAACCAAGTTTACGTAGAGCAGAAGGTATCGATAGTTTGGACCACAAGGAATGGTTGGTTTGGCTTGCAAGGAATTGGTTACATGAAATATCAGAAGAACTCAGACGAGAAGCATGAAGGAACATGCAACTGGAAGAGATTTTAATACGGTTGCAGATGAGGCACATGGTATAATGAATTCCTGCACATTGTTCTCTTCGATCAGCAAGAAAAAATCGGTGCCACATGGTTGTATGGTTGCAATAGAAGAAAATGACAGGTTGGCAATGGGAATAGAAGATAAGATAGTTATGCAGTGTATTGTGGTGTTAGATTAGGCTGGCTTGTATTGTCTAAATCATTGGGGTGGCGTGGATTTGAAAATACACCGGTCTGTAAGGTCTGCGTTGCCATTCAAAATGGTGTTCATTGTATGTTTATATAGTTATTTGTAATAGTTGTAGTTGTAGCATACCGTGTTACGTAGAATTCTGTTCATGTCTACACTAACACCGACAGAAATAACAACATAATCATGTCGAGCGATGGGTCATGATCCCAAAAATATAAAGACAAGTTAACTCATATTGTGGTATCAAAAAATGCTGATATAGATTGTAAAACACTTCGAATAAAAAGTTGCTTATTTTTCAAAAAAAAAAGTTATAGAAAAATTATATAAAATAAATTATAACTATGTCTCAGAAATCTTGTCTAAATTCGAAACCAATATTTAATTATATTATATAAACCGTTATGGCTTATACACGACTCCACAGCGACTTTCTGAATATTTGATTTAGACAGAACTTACAATCTATAGTATAAAATCTCCAATTTTCTTTTCCATTAGAAAATTATAATCAAATCGACTGTAACATTTCTTATTTCACAGAAATCCGACTTATATCGGATCCGGTATGTTCAATTAAAGTTGAAAATTAAATATTGCGAACTGCTGCGTCATTTCGAGATAGATTTAATTATATTATAAATATATATATTCGAACTCAATTTTAGTAAATAAAATTCAACATAAATCCACTATGTTTCCAATATAATGTATGCACAGATTTAAATATTCCAATTTAAATGGTAGAAAAATCTGGGACGTTACAATATTTAAATATTTTCGTGTCCATCGTAAATCAGACATCAAAATCACATTTTAATCCATTACTGAATATTATTTTAAAATACTATTTGTTTTAAAATATTCACAACTCGCCATTTGAAAATATTCTTTAATTTAAAATATTCATTCTTTCCGAATTGGAATATGACATAGTCAATTACCATATAATTTTATTTATATGGATTTCATACACACATGTACACAACGATAATCAAACACATTCAACTATCATCCAGAGTGCATTACACAACTGCAAAAGTGTTAAATATGAATAATTAACGCTTACAACAGTCTGTCCCATCGATTGACATACAACTAAATATTGGGATTAGTGTATGTCCAATATCATCCCAATAACCGTGTTGGGTTTTCAAACAACAAACACTGATTATGTTTTGTTCAATTGGGCGACGAGTAAAACATATCAACCCAATCAATATCAGTTAAATGTGTGTAAATAAACAAATCGTCCGATTTGTCAACTAATATTTATTTTATTCACGTTAAAAATTATATTTTTAACTATAAAATATTTATTTCAACATATGAATATTTTATACAATTCATTTATTGCTCTAATATTTTTATAAAATTTCGGCAGCACAACGATGTGATACTAGAACTGGAATAAGGTCTAGCCTTATCCCTTGCCTAATAATGGCTCACGCCATGTACAAACCAAATTTTAATCATTTCATTTCACATAAGCAACCAAATCCAAACTAATAATCCAATCAACTAAACAACGTAACAAACATGGTTTCAAATAAAGGTGTCGGGTGATACTAAGCATCGTCTGCATCCTAGTATATATTTTTAACTATAAAATATTAAAGTGCGAAGTTCTCACCTTTGGGATCCACTCCTCCAGTTTTATTTCTGAATTTCTGAACCGTCTGGATGTTCCTGTAATGCCAATTCAATCCTTTTTCACGCTATTCATAGTAACAATCACATTTTTAATATGATGTTTATACATTAAAAATCATATTTATAATCAATGATATTTATATTTAAAAAATCATAATTTTATCTCGCTACAATATATATAAAAATCACATTTTTATATCGCTATATATATAATAAAAATCAGATTTTTATTTTGCTACATATATAAAAATTCTATTTTTATAACAATGTTAATAGTATAAAAATCATATTTTTATATCCCTATACATATAATAAAAATCATATTTTTATCTTGCTATTTATATGATAAAAATTATATTTTTATCACAATGCTTCATGTATAAAATCACATTTTTATTTCAAAGTTATATGGATAAAAATCATATTTTTATTTTGTTTTCATATGTATAAAAATCAAGTTTTTTCTTCACTTTCATATGATAAAAATCAAGTTTTTTTATATGTTAGTCACTTAAATAAAAAAATACATCTTTATATGTTGTTCATATAAATAAAAATCACATCCTTTTATAACTAAAAATCTTACCTTTAGATAATTAAAAATCTAATCATTTCCCTTCTAAAAATATAATCGTTTCATCTATCAAAAATATAATCTTTTCATATATACTCTTTTCATTATTAGAAATATAATCTTTATCACTTTAAAAATCGAATCTTTATAACTATAAAAATCGATGCTTTATGTTAATAAAAATCAAACTTTTATATTTATAATAATCCAACTTTTATATTTATAAAAATTTAAACTCTTATATAATTAAAAATCAAACTTTTTATATTTATAAAAATTATAACTGAAAATAAACAATGTTTAAAATAAAAAATAATAGTAACAAAAGTAGGAAAAATCACGGTTTTGGTTGGAGGAGTCCACGGTGGTTGTGGGTGGCGGTCAGAGGGGCACAAGACTCGCTGGTGATGGTGAGAGGCTGCGCCAACCTACGGCGGTCGTGGATGGTCAGAGTGGGGCCCTAGCATGGCGGTTTAGGGTTTATGGGGATGGTTGGCATTTTGTGGCTGTAGAGGTTTGGGGGGGTCGGATTGGAGAAGAAGGAGGAGGAAGAGGTGGCGGTGGCACCTGGTAGGGCGGAGGGGGTTGGCCATCGCCGCGGCGGGCCAGCGCGACATGGCGAAGGCAACGCGAGGGGGACAACGGGATTGACGACAGGTTTTTTTTATTTGTTTTTTTTCTAATTTTGACCGTAATAAAGGAGAGAGAGGGAGTTTGACTTCCTATATATATATACTTAATCAATTTAATTTTAAAAAAGTAACTTTTTCGTTCTAACTGCGAATCAGACCCAACGACTATCGCCCTAGCTAATTACCCCTGTTCCGAATACAATGGGATATGTATCATAACCCAACTCTGTTGTTACGATCAGTTTCCGCTAAAATTAAAATATAAATCATTATATTTTAAATTCAAACGCACAATTTAATTTTCCGGGGCCACATACAGACTCCAAAAATTCCAGAAAAATAAATCTGGCTATGTTCTAACGATACGGTCCTAACAAAACTAATTTCATCGAATTTGGAGACCGTTTGAAAAACGGTCATTTTCCAATCGATTAAATTCAAACTGAATTGACCAAACACGTTTAAATTCACCACGCTCACATATTGATTCCAAAAATTATGAAAATTGGAATCAAGCAATAACTTGACATTCCGAATCCAACAAAAGTGGTCTCATCAAAAATGGAGGTTGTTTGCAAAATCTCCACTTTAAAGGGCTATATTATATATTAAATTCCACAGCGATTATTCTGAATTTTCAACTGGACATAACTTTTTATTCCCGTTATGAAATCTGGATTTTTCAAATTCGTTGGAAAGATATTTTCAAATAGATTCAAATTTTTTTGGTTTCGCTAAAATCTGGTTTATTTTGAATCCTGTATCTTCATTTGAAATTTGAAATTGGATTTTCAAACAACCGCGCCATTTCCAATTCATTTTATAATTAAAATAAATATTTATATTCTAATTCCAATTTAAATAAATTTATATGCTCTAATTCTACTCAAAATAAATTTCCAATCGTAATTATTTAAAATAAATCATTTTAAATATTCAAATTCCATTAAAATTGCCAAAATAAAAATTTTAAATTGGTTCTGATTTTCCGGGTTGTTACATTGCATGTACTCGAAAATAGTGATATCAAATGGGTATTTATATCCAATTTCAACTACCACATTAGTATTAACATTATTTTTATTATGTTAAATATTTCACATCACAAACAAAACAAAATACATTCAATTAAATCAGCCACAGGTTTTCAAACAACAGTGAAGTGAGCTAACAAACACCGCACAACATTTTATAATCATTAAAACTGATAAAAATCAACACTAGCAATCGCTACATTCAGTTATGAAATAAATAAATGTACAAATTTTGAGTGATAGAGTTCCCACTTTGGTTTCCACTCTGTCAGTCTTTAATGGAGGATTTTTATTTTTAAACTAAATTAAACAGGCATTTAATTTAGATCAAAAATTCCGCTTGCTCTATTTTTGTTCTAATCAGTTCCATGTAGTAGTGTCTATAGTCACTATTCCAACACACTTCGAATTATTCGATTCGGTTGTTGTTTGAACAAGTTACATTCATTTAAACATTTACGCATTTAAATATATAATTAATTAAATAATTAGTGCTAATTACATTTCTTAAGCAATTTCTCTTTCGCTGTAACTGCTTCAGGCATCGACCTTTTGAACCCAAACTTCGACTTCCAACAAACCCATCGCATCGCCCTTTAAAACCGTCGGACCCCGATCTAGTGCGCTGATGCCAACCACCGTCACATGCTCCACCACCGCCGGGCTTGCTAGCCCACTTGCGCCCCTATAGAAGCCGGAAATTGGCCTCGAACGCCTATTTTTGGAGGTGCGAAATCAACCTTCACTGCGCATTAATCTTGATCAAACCCATACGAATTTGATGATCTCGATAATCTCTACAATTTCCTCTTTGATTTCAAAATCTAATTTGAATTGTGTTGAGAGAAATTAATGAATTTCTCTTGTTCGTTTCTGGCCATCAAAAAGAAATGATGTCGACTCCAAAATGTTTAGGGTTTGGGGAAAATTTTGGGGGTATCTATAAATTATTTTATGATTATTTAATTCCAATAATACATGTTTACCAATCCGAACTCCAAATCAAACCCAACGACTGTCGTTTCTAACTAAATACCCCTATTCCAGACACAATAGGATATATTTCGTAAGACAATTTGACTGTTCATATCAGTTTTCGTCAAAATTAAAATATAATTTAATATAATGGTCAATATTGAATTTGAGTGTACATTTTAATTTACTGGGGCCACATATTGACTTCAAAAATTATGAAATTTGAAATCTAGTTGTTATTTGATGATATGGTCCTAACAAAATTAGTTTTATCGAATTTGGAGACCGTTTGAAAAATTACCTATTTAACTGGCTTATTAAATTCAAACTGAAATTGAAAACGCGTTTAAATTTACTACGCTTGCATACTGATTCCAAATGACTTAAAATTTTAAACCTAACAATAATTTGACGTTCCAGAACCAACAAAAGTGGTTCGTCGAAAGCGGAGGTTGTTATCAAAATGGCTACTTTTAAGGGATTATATAATATTGAAATATTAATAAAATCTATAGCAACTATTTTAAATTTTAAACTAGACATTACTCTCAATTTATATAGTGAAATCTCAATTTCTTACACTCGTTAGAAAGATATAATTAAACAGGTTCTAACATTTCTGGTTTTACTGAAATCTGATTTATATTGAATTTTGTACATTCATTTAAAACTAAAAGTCGAATTTTCAAACTACTACGCCATTTTAAGCTCGTTTTATAATTAAAATAAATTTATACATTCTAACTTCGATTTAAATAAATTTTAAACCATCATTTATTAAAATAAACCATTTTTAAATATTAAAATCCTTTAAATTCAATTAAAAATAAATTTTAAAATGGTTCCAAAAATCAGGGTTGTTACAATATCCCCCACTTAAAATTGTTTCGTGTAACGACCTGCATTTTTCAGTGATATAATTAATTAAATTAATTATTTAATTAGTGATTTAGACAATTAAATGGTCATTGAATTGAATTATATAGATTTATTTAATTAAAATAAATAATAGAATAATATATTTAATTCAGAAATAATCAAAAATAGTGGAATTCACAATATAGTGTGAATTGGATTATTTAAAATATATATTTCAGTTTAGAGTTGGATTATATTGGTGAATATATTATTTAATCGACGTTAGAACATATAAATTATAATTTAATTAAAATTGAGCTCGAAATGGCGCGACAGTTGGCGATTTAAAATTTAACTGAGTATACAAAATTCGTTTTAACTCGGATTTCTGTGAAACAAGAAACGTACAGAGCTGGTGGAGTATATCTTTCTAGTGGAAGAGAAAAATCGGGATTTCGTCGTGTAGGTTTTTATTTAGGTCCAAATCAAATTTTCAGAAAAACAGCGCCCTAAAACCATAACGATATATCTAATTATTTCTATTTTTTATTAAATATCGATTTAATTGGGATTTGAAATATCGAGCTATAAGTCCACATATATTTATTCTGGCATGGTATGGTATATATTGTGGGTATATACGACAATATATATTTATTTATATTTAATTTAATTATTTTTAAATATATTTATATATTTAAAGGGGTTATTTAGAGCTTTAAAAACAGCCAGTTTTGCAAACGACCTCGGTTTTCGACGAAACTAATTTTGTTGGATCTGCAATGTTAAGTTATTGTTAGATTCCGAGTTTGGTGATTTTTAGAGTCATTGTGTGGCTGTACGGATTTTTAGAGTGAAAAACAGTCAGTATTTCGACGGTTAAAAATACGCTGGGTGAGCAAACGGAGTCGGAATCCGACGAAACCAGTTTCGTTGGGACCGTAATGTCAAACTGAAGGTGCATGTCCATTATGATGATTTTTGGGTATCGTTGGTGATCACAGGGGTTTTTAAACAGCTTATACAAACAGCGATTGACTAAAATAAATATAAAAATCGAATAAAAAATAATAAAACCATCCTATATAATACCTTTACCTTTCCTAACCCTAACCCATTACATTCTCTGGTCAATCACTCACGCCGCCATCAAAGAAAAATTATACAGTAGAAATTGCAAGTTCAAAAATCGAAATCAATTCTCACAAAAATCCTAAAATTCCAAAGCTCATATATTTGGGTTCCTGGAAAGAGGATCTTCAATCAAGTAGCGGTTTTGAATGGTTCGAACACCATTTCCGTAGCTGCGTTTGTTCGATAATAGCTAGGGTTAGGGATTTAAGGTGATTCGAGCGTCGATCCTTATGGTGAGCGTCGGATTTGAGTTCATGAAGCAATTTGGTACTCGTCTATGGTTTTTGGTGGAATTTGGGTAAAATAATTATCGATCCAATTACTGTAACCGTGGGTTTTTGCTGAGTGGACGTGACTTACGAGGTGGATGCGAGTTTGAGGATGATGGTATGGGGTTGAGGAGATTTTGGAGTGGAGGTGGGTGGTTATTTTTGTTCGATCTTTCATTGATGAAGTGGAGAGCAGTGTGGGTTGAACGTTGGCTACAGTGAAGGATTGGAGGAGCGAATGGTTACAGAAGAAGAGAAGATGAGTTCGCAGTATAGAAAGGGAAGAGCGGATGGGTTTATGGTGGGTTGTTGGGCCAGAAATAAAGGTAAAAGCCCAAGTTTTATTTAAATAGAAAATTATTTGAAATCACATAGATACGCAACTTGAAATCTAAATATCTTCTATCCACATTATCAGATTTGCAAACGGACAGATCCGTTGGGATCATATGGACGGTGGCTACACAATGGAACTGACCGGGAGTGAATTAGAGCTCGTTTGGATTTATGGTGAAATTAAACACCAGGATCAAATTAACGACCGGTTCTCGTTATTTAACGACTACCGACCAATGTGAGTAACTCTCACTAATTGTGCTCAACTCATATTTCTATAAAGTATTTTTAGAATTGAAAATACTGGTTGATTTGTTGTGTGTTGGCTGTTTGGTTGAACTATTTGTCCGTTGGTTGAAATTACCGATAACGATATATATAAATCGTACCGAAATATTGATTCTGTTTATCAGAATATTTTATCTTCGTGTTATTTATGTTGATTTACATCTTTGGATGCAGGGAAATAGGTTGGAGGGACCCAACTGGGTTCCTCAACATTTATCTTACTGTTTTCATATATCGTGATATATGATGTGATTATATTCTATTGTTAATTTTGTATGTTTGACCGTTGTTATTGGGTACTTTTGAATGCCAAAGGAAATTGTGGAGTGTAAAAGGGAAAATTCGAACAACAGTTTGAAATAAAATATTTGTGTATAACCAAAGGGTTTTTATATAAAAAAGAAATTTTCAAACGTGTGTTGAAGTAAAAATATAGAGCAACAAAATCAAAGTATTTTATAAAAAAAAGGATAAAAGAAAAATATTTGTAAAATATTTCCAAGTAAGATAGAAAGCCAGACATTTGTAAAACATTTACAAATGGAATTGGGAAGAGGAATATTGTAAACCATTTTACAAATAGAATATAAGGAGAAAATATTTGTAAATTATTTACGAATAGATTAAATAGAAATATTTATTTAAAAAAATAAATAAAGGTAAAAGGAAATATTTATTTACTTAGAAAATAGATGTAGTGACCCGAACTTCCCCGTGAAGGAAAGCCCGGATTCCCTTGAGAACAACACACATCAGGACGCAAACAGAAGAACATTTCATTGTTTATTACAACAATTCCATCATAATACAAGAATATACATAGTATGAATAAATATTATACAACACAGAATATCAGAGATTTAAATACAGTACTGCACCGGAAAAATAATACAAAACACAACTGAAAGTAATACACGGATACAAAGCTTTCCGAGTATCGTTGCAGCTGTAAATCAGGATCGTGTGAATTTAAATCTGCAAAACCAGAACTACTAGCTGCCCGTGAAAAATAAGGGCACCCAGAGTTTAGGTTAAAACAATAAACTCTAGATCAGTCATGTGACTGGTGTGAGAACTAAAATAGTTATTAAAACTTTATTTTAAAAGAGAGTAATTCAAGGGACCACACCGTATAACACGGAACGGGTTTCCTCCCAAGAATACCAGTGCATAGAATAAACAGTGCAATGCTTTTTCGAAAAATGAAGCTATTATAAAACCCAGGTCCCATCACACAATGCAACGCAAGCCGGAGGATAAGGTTTTCCCTTATAATAGCCAAACATGCTTGGTACGTTTAAAACAAATCATTTTGATACTATTATAAGTGTGTAGTGTCAAAACAACTTCAATCATAAATATCAATCATAGACGGCATAGTATCCCATGCTATTATGTCGCCATACTAGGCTCTATAAATAAAACTGAAACATCACGTATTGGAAATTGGATTTCCGTCATGAGTCGAGGCAAGGGGCAAGCTCCTCTCTGCTTCGAGACACTCTAGCAAATGCCTCGGGATTGCGCACTCTAGGAAACCCCTGGAATCGGCTGGGCCGGTCCTCCCTTACGTTTGAGGATTAGTTATTCCTGAACACATGTTTCCCGGTCCTTACAGACCTAATATCGAGGCGCCTCGCAATCCAACAACCACAAAGGTGAAAATAATATAAATGTCAGCCAGTTTAAGCACTTGCACCACCGTAACTAGAAAGAAACGTCGTGTTCTTCCAACGGTCCTTATCCCGTTTTTGACTCATACCGAAGTGTGAGGCTCGCGAATCCACGCTATACACAAAGCTATGCCACGTAGGACGTGCTTTGATCATCAACCACAAGACTTTACTTTTCAACAGAAGCCTTGATCATTTGCCACTCAGGCATGTCACACAGGCAATTCACACCATGCGACTGATGTCCATCGATATACAACCTCTGAGCTCGTACGTCTCAGAGAAGGGCGTTAAGCAAGGGAATAAATTCTCCGCCGCCAAACAGATGTATGTTTAATAGAGATCAATCAGCACAGAATAAAATCCAATGTCAAACACACAGTCCATTTACAAGTTCGTTCTGGGTCTGAACAAAACCGGAGGCACTTTCCTCGCATATCCATCGATCTCCAAATACGTCTAGACGATCACCAACTGATTCCCTCATCTTGGGTGTACAGCCCAATCAAGATCATCAGTAATCACCCAAACGATGTGAAGACTTCCGGTCTTTAACCACCGTCTTCATCTTCGACTTATCGTTGAATCGGTTATGCAGAATGGGTGTAAACCCGGCCTTTCCGAACAACCCGCGTATATAATAAACAAATGTTACACAAACACAACATACGCCTCATTCCAATTCAGCAATCACTAACCGTAAATTAATAAGAGGACAATTTTCCAAATATTAACCCCAAAGGCCGAAACCAACATTAGATCAATACCCAGGAAACCATCCTTCTTAGCTAACCTACAGCCAGTTTCTAAATTTCACATTCTTAGGGAAAGATTCCCATTAATTTTATCAAAGATAAATTCTTTTAAATTTATTCTTTAATCTTCCTTTGGATGTTATTTCACCCCATGTTAAGGTTTTCCAAACTAGTCGGGATTAGCGAACCACACCTAAGTAATTATTTATTTTATTTCCCAATCCCAACCTATTCATCCCATGAAGCAAAACGGGTAATACTCCATATCTAACACCACGGTGTAATCGGTAAAATTAAATACCATTCCACATTCAAATCTAATTAAAGATTTAACTATCGCTTTGGAGCAAAACTAGTGATACTCCATTCTCGCTCACTTTCCAAATTTGATAATTTTCATTATCAATTCACATTTCAATCTAATTACAGATTCATTAAAACTCCTTTTACTGGGTTAAAGTACTAATGTCATTTAAAACACAGTTCACGATAAACCCAAATCACATTCTATTTATTATCGGTTTAACGAACAAGTGTTATTTAAAACACCATTCAAGATAAAACCACAAATAAATTCTAATTCAATTCTAATTAAATATATTAGTCATTCTGGTTATTTAACACCCATTTCAAATCCAATTTATTTATTTTAAAAATAAATAAATTATTATTCTAGTTAATAACTAGTCCATTTCGATAAAAATCTATTTTTATCTTTTCAAATATGGAGTTTTCGTCCCAATTTTTCCTAAATCATTTCTTATGATTTTACACAAATTATTACTATTTTTAATAATTTTATCAAGGCCCGTACAGTCGATATCCATCAACGACCATCGAACTGCACTTACAACGACCTTTTCCAAATTTGATTTGAACGTATCTCCAAATCCAACTGTTAGGTTTCAAATTACTAATATTCATTGGAAAGCTCTTTTCGATACAAACCCAACGGTTCCGGTTTTAGGAGAATCCGACGGTCGGATCTCCCGTAATGTCCGTTCGAAATCAATGGTCGAAATCCACGAACTGTTGTGGCGCGTTCTATTCAGGCCATTATAAATATATAATATATATATGTTATATATATTTCTTCGGTTTCCCTTTTAAAACGTATTTTATGAATCGTTTTAAATTTGTTTTAAAAACAATTTCAACCTTCATTTCAAATTCAAATCAAAATTGAAATTTCCGTTGTAAATTCTTTTACCTTCATTTTTTTTATTTCAATTCAAATCGATTTCAATTCTATTTCAGTTCGTTTTCAATTGAATTCAATTCAACTTTGAATTCATTTTCTATTCAATTCAATCCGAATTTCTTTTATATTCAATTCAATTCGAATTTCTTTTCTATTCGATTCAATTCGAATTTCTTTTATATTCAACTTTTATCTCTTTTCAATATTCATTATAAAAATGAATATAATTGATATAAATATCGTTCTTCGTCAAAATAGCGCATCTCTAATCAACACGGCTTTATATTTTTCAATAACTTCGTTATTCTATTCAACAAATGAATCTATATTTCTTTCAATACACGACTAATCTCAACAAATGAGTACTGTCAACACGCGACTATTTTTTATTTAATATATTTTATAAAATTATGGTATCTATCTTTTGATTTCAAATCAGACTCTATTCGTAAATTAGTAAGAGAACGATTCCCTAAATATTAACCCCGGGGGCCGAAACGAACATCAGATCAATATCCAGGAGACCACTCATCTTATCTATTTTCCAGTTAGTTTCTAATTTTATATATGATAAAGATGTAAATTTTATTGTTAAAATATTTCGTTCAACACATGACTAATCTCAACGGATGAGTACTGTCAACACATGAATCTATATTTTATAATATTCTTTATTTTCTCAATTGGAATGAGGCCCAACCAATTACCATATAATGTTAATTATATGGATTCCATAAAACACATGTATATAATAGCAACGATAATTAATCAACCATCATCCAAAGTGCACCACACAACTGCATAAACATTAAATATAAATATCTAACTCTTATAACAGTCTGTCAATCAATCGATCGACATACAACTAATTATTGGGATTAGTGTATGTCATATATCATCCCAATACCCGTGAGGGGTTTCAAACAATCAAACACGGATTTTATTTGTGTAGTTGGGCGATGTGTAAAATTTATCGTCCCAATCAATATCAGTCAAACCAGTGTATATAAACAAATCGTCTGATTTTTTATAAATATTTATTTTATATACACGTTAAAAATTATATTTTTAACGATAATTAATTCATTTCAACACATGAATATTTTATTATCGATTTCACATCAACATCACAACCAAATTTCACAACACATCAAACAAGCATACAAGCCGTCCATGGTCTGTGGGCGATGGGTGTAGTACATTTTTTAACTGGAAAAGGAAATTTAAAGTGAGAAGTTCTCACCGACTATCTAAACCAATACCACGACTCTACATATGTAGAAGCCTTCGCTGTTCTCGCCTTTTGTCACTTTCGTTGCCCGTAGCCACTACATGTATAAATGTAACAACCCGTATTTTGATAACATGTTATAACCATAAATCTAGGCAGAATTAAATTTTAAATTAAGAACCAAGGGAAACGGGTTGCGCCATTGCGTTCGTCTCGGAATTCTGCTTGAAACGAGTCCGAGTTTGCAAGAATCGGAGTCCGTATGAGGGAGATATGACCCTCCGAAGTTTCAGGAATTTTCAGAATCGAAAACAGCTCGAATTCGAATTCAAAATTCGAATTTCAAACGCAGAATAGACTGGGCGGGAAATTTCCCGCCCAGACCCAGGTCGACTGGGGAGTCGACCCCCCCCCCCCCGACAAGGTCGACTGGGCAGTCGACCTGGTCCCCGAGCCCATTTTTGGGCCAGTGTTCGTTCTGATGTTTCTAGTCCGATTTCTGTCCAGATTCATCTGCCTAAACCTATTTAAACAGCCCCAAACCTAGCCTTCTCTACACACAATTCTATTCTGCTTCTACTCTGCCTCTGTTCTAAATAAAAATAAAAATGGCGTCGCTACTCTGCTGGAATCAAAACTAGAAGCTAATCAACATCAACCTAAGCAACTCAATTCAAACTAGAGATTAAAGCTTCTGCAAAGATCCTACGACAATTTCTGTTCTTAGTTCTCAAAAACCACAATCTGTAAGCCCCAGTTACTCTTAAATCTAAACTCTAAACTTAATATGGACATGTGTAAATTGAAGTTGAACATAAACATGATAACTACTTGAGACCTACTCTTGTATATCTTTGATCTATGACTATTCCTTTTTGATCTATTATTTTAGATCTACTCTTGTTCACCCTAGATCTATTCACCTTGAACCTAGTACCGTTCATATTGAACCTTGATTTGTGGAATACTGATAAGAACTTGATTTAGGGGCCTGTTCATGTCATAACCTAAACCCTATCATTATTTTAACATGCCTGTGATGTTGTGATGTTGAAACTATTGCTAGTCACAAGTTTAGGATTATCATCTTATGTCATTTATAGCTATGTTTATCACCCTATTTCATATGCCAGTGATGTTATGATCATATCTCAAGTTACACCATGCTTGTCTTGAAATCACCTTTAACACTTTATACCCATCCTTGTTATGTTATTCCCTAGTTACATATATTGCCTTGATTCGAATTCACGAGCGTTGGGGATGCGATTTGGGTAGTTTAGGAAAACCTGAATTTAGTATGAACTTAAAAACATGAATATCGTTATAACTTGAGCTTGGATAGGAACATGAACTTGACATGAAATTATACTTGAAAATATGAATTTGGGACATGACACTTAGATAACTTAAACGTGGCCAACTCGAGGTTGGGTTGAGTTTGCAGTATAAATCTGCCCGGAACCGCCCGGCGAATCCAGTAACTGCAAACAATAGGACCCAATGTGAGTAGTTGGTCATATCGCACTCGAAACCCGAGGTTAGACTAGGTTATGGTGTAAAACTGCCCGGACCCGCCTGACACATCCAGTAACCATAACCAAGTCTAATGTGAGAGGTTAGGGGTGCATTAAGTAAATTAATGCCACTAGATAGGGTTAAGTCATGAACCGCTTGAACACACTTAACCAACCTGACACATGATTCGTAGGACTAAGTCTTGAACTAGAACGACACACTTAGTCAATTTGACATGACACGTAGATGGGGTTAAGTCTCGATTTTAAATGACAACTTAACCTGCTGAACGAAACCCTAGTTACGTGGTCCTTTTCAGCAGTAACCCACTAGATGTATCACGGTACCCTGGGACTAGGCAGGGTGTGGCACGATTGCTGCGCTGATTGTAAGCGACCATAACGACGGCTGAGTTGGTGCGCCATTGTAGGTTCAGGCGGACTAGGGTCGTGCACTTAGTCCGGATTTGAAAAAGCAGGCATTGGGCATCAGTAGGATTATCTGTGCATTCTTGATTCGTGTCGGTGGTTGGCACCCTAGGGCTTGATACACCCTATGGTGGACCTAGCACAGGTGACTGCATTCGTGATAGGGTCGTATGACACAGACACACGACAAGCTAGACTTGTAGGGAGCCGATCGATTAGATCATGCCGTTGGACCCCGAATTGGGTAACTTCACAACATTGGGCCAATGGATTATTTCTTGATTTATAGTTGACACGGGATTAGTATACCAGTATAGTTGGTATGGCGAACCTTGAATACGCAATGTTAGATTTGAGTTATCTTGTTAGCTTAGTTATCATGTCAGACTTATCATCATTACTATGTTTAATTCCAGTTTATTCATGTCTTGTTAACTTTACTAGTTTCTATGCTGATAGTCACTAGGGTTTACCAGTCTTTTTGACTGACCCGTTTTCTTTCGCCTCTTTGTCTTTCGTTCCCCCCCCCCCAGGTTCTCAGGGAGGAGACTCTAGCTCTTAGCTTGGACTTTGCTTGCTTTCTGACGGCTCATGTACGGTTTGGTCTTGAGCTATGCTATGGCTGCACTCATGCACTTTTTGGGGAATAATATTTTACTTATGTTGTTTTAAGTACTTTTCTTCTTTAGAACTTGATGTAATGAAATAATGACTTGGCATTTTGATGTAAGAGGTTTTGACCCTATTTTTCAGTAATGAGATTTGATTTTAAAGTTTATATCTGCTGCTTTGTACACTCTATTTTATCTATGTTCTGTCTTTTGTTATCTCTGTGCCTGTTTACTAGATAATACCCCTACAAAACTAGGGCATTCCCTTTGTGAGTGACCCTAGCGGAGGTGGGGTATTACAATAAAAATCACATTTTTATATTGTTGCTATGCATATAAAAATCTTATTTTTATAATTACTCTACATAGATAAAAATTCTAGTTTTACACCGCTACTATATAGATAAAAATTCTATTTTCCTTCGCTATATGAATGTATAAAAATCGAATTTTTTTCTTTGCTAATGAATATATAAAAATCGAATTTTTTTCTTCGCTAATGAATATATAAAAATTGAATTTTTTTATATCATCGCTATACAAAATCACATTTTTACTTCAACCTATATATAATAAAAATCATATTTTTATTTCGCTACATATATAAAAATCGTATTTTTATAGCTTAACACTTCATATAAAATTCATATTTTTATAGCTTATAAAAATCTTATCTTGGCATCAATAAAACTGATTTTTCTTTATTTTTAAACTAATTTAAACCATGGTATTATATAAAATAAAAACTGAACTTTAAAATCTATGTTTTACCAATTCAAAATCACCTTTCTTCGAGAACAGGGGCAGGAGGAGGAGCGCTGGAGTCGGGGACGTCGGTGTAGCTGTCGGAGGTCGGGGGGTTCGTGGGCGAGATGCAGTGCGGCGGTTTTTCCAGAAGAAGAGGAAGAAGAAGGAGAGCGCGCGATACAAGGGCATGGAGGAAGAGGAAGAAGGCGGGAGGGGGGCTACGCCGCCTGTGGAGGCGCCGCGATGGGGGGGCGATGCGGCGAGCGGTGGGCGGCTACGAGGTGGCAAGGGCGACAGTGGAGGCGGGATTTTATTTTTGATTTTGGGGGAAAGGAAATGAATGGGGAGGGGGGGTGGTAAGGTAGAGGGATTTATATAATAATTTATATTTTATTCTATTTTAATTTTAAAAAGTAACCTTTTCATTCGAACTCGAAACGAGAACCACCGCCTGTTGTACATAGCTAATTACCCCCATTCCGAACACAATGGGATACGTATGGTAAGCTGATTAGATCGTTTCGATCAGTTTTCGTCAAAATCAAAATATAACTCTATATATTGAATTTGAACGCGCATTTTATTTTGCCGGGGCCACATACTAGCTAGAAAAATTCCCGAAAAATATTTTCTAGCTTCGTATTGACAATACTGTCCTAACAAAACTAATTTCATCGAATTCTAAGATCGTTAGAAAAATGGCCAATTTCCAGTCGATTAAAATCAACTGAAACTGGTCAAACGCGTTTTCCTTTGCCACACTCACATATTGATTCGAAAAATTACGAAATTTGGAATCTAGCAATAACTTTACATCCTGGATCCAACAAAAGCGGTTTCGTCGAAATCCGAGGTCATTTGCAAAATTTCTATTTTTGAGGGCCTGAATTCCATAGCGACTATTCTGAATTTTCAACTGGACATATCTTTTAATTCCCGCTATGAAATTTTGATTTTTCGGATTCGTTGGAAAGGTATTATTAATTAGATTCAAATATTTTTCATTTCGCTAAAATCCAGTTTATTTTGCCCCCGGTACATTCATTTGAAGTTTGAAATCGAATTATCGAACTACCGCGCCATTTTTTAATTCCTTTTATAATTATAAATAAAATATTTATATTCTAACGATGACGTATGTAAATATATACGTTCTAATTCTATTCAAAATAAACCTCTCGTCGATATTATTTAAAATAATTCATTTTAAATACTCAAAATTCATCAAAATTGCCAAAATAAAATTTTTAAATTGGCTCACATTTCCGGGTTGTTACAATCTCCCCCACTTAAAATTTTTCGTCCCCGAAAAGGAACGAAGCCAAAAATTGTTTAATTAATCAGCTCAACTTCCATTCTTTGGATTACGGCTTAAGTTCTTCAACTTTTTAGTTTCTAAGAATTTTTGAAATTTTTCAAAAATTTGGCTAACATCCTAAATTTCCGTAAAAATTCTCCATAACCTCCCCTGCACCGGGGACTTCGGGATATTTCATATAGCCTCCCATGGCCTTCTTCAATCCCAAAGAAAAAGCGAAGCGGCTAGCCAATCGGCTCACAAAATCATCATCACCCAAACAAAACAGTAAATTATGGTAAACATGTACCTATTTGTCAGGCAAACAATTTTATTCTTCTGCTCTAGCCTCTTTGATATGACCTGTTCAATGTAAGTACATGTATATGCAAGCAAATGCTACTAATTTTCAGTACACTCACTATTTGGTTCAATTAGGCATAATGGTTCAAAATATCAAACACATAAACAAACAACAACACCATCAATCAATTAGTGAATTATCATTTCAAATTCATAATTTTGATATATATATATATATATATATATATATATATAAAGTCGTGTTTTTGATGCCAAATCACAACAAATAATCCTATCAAATTTTGGTCCTCACACAAGTCTAATGGAAATATATAGATATCTCACTTTCGAAACACGAACACAAAATCTGATGATGATATATCAATCATCCGAATCATCTCCGGGTGTCTAGAATGTGACTCTATATCTATCCAGTATATTAAAAATTTGAATATACGTTCATGACGCGTATATGCAAAATCTTTATGTACTCGATTGTCCAAATTCAAAATAAATAAATATTCAAATACGTATAAAACGATTTAAATTTTCAAATAAAACTTGTTTTCAATTTTTAAAAATATACTCTACACACTCGTCCTGGGATACTACTGATCCCATCTCTAACGAGTTATTCTAATTGGATATTACTAATCAAATATCTGATGAATTCTTTCATTCGGTTCTAATGTGTCTTGTTCTCGAGCTCTATAAAACAAAGTTCTGATACCAAATGTAGCGACCCGAACTTCCCCGTGAACGAAAGCCTGGATTCCCCTGAGAACAACACACATCAGAACGCAAACAGAAGAACATTTCATTGTTTATTACAACAATTCCATCAGAATACAAGAATATACAGAGTATGAATAAATATTATACAACACAGAATATCAGAGATTTAAATACAGTACTGCAGCGGAAAAATAATACAAAACACAAATGAAAGTAATACACGGATACAGAGCTTTCCGAGTATCGTTCCAGCTGTAAATCAGGATCCTGTGAATATAAATCGGCAAAACCAAAACTACTAGCTGCCCATCGAAAATAAGGGCACCCAGAGTATAGGTTAAAACAATAAACTCTAGGTCAGTCATGTGACTGGTGTAAGAACTAAAACAGTTATTATAACTTAATTTTAAAAGAGAGTAATTCAAGGGACCACGCCGTATAACACGGAATGGGTTTCCTCCCAAGAATACCAGTACATAGAATAAATAGCGCAATGCTTTTTCAAAAAATGAAGCTATTATAAGACCCTGGTCCCATCACACAATGCAACGCAAGCTGGAGGACCGGGTTTTCCCTTATAATAGCCAAACATGCTTGGTACGTTTAAAACAAATCATTTTGATACTATTATAAGTGTATAGTGTCAAAACAACTTCAATCATAAATATCAATCATAGATGGCATAGTATCCCATGCTACTATGTTGCCATACTAGGCTCTACAAATAAAACTGAAACGTCACGTATTGGAAATTGGATTTCCGTCATGAGTCGAGGCAAGAGGCAAGCTCCTCTCCGCTTCGAGACACTCTAGCAAATGCCTTGGGACTACGCACTCTGGGTAATCCCTGGAATCGGCTGGGCTAGTCCCCCTTACATTTGAGGATTAGTTATTCCTGAACACAAGTTTCCCGGTCCTTACAGACCTAAAATCGAGGCGCCTCGCAATCCAACAACCACAAAGGTGAAAATAATATAAATGTCAGCCAGTTTAAGCACTGACACCACCGTAACTAGAAAGAAACATCATATACTCCCAGTGGTCCTTATCCCGTTTTTGACTCATACCGAGGTGTGAGGCTCGTGAATCCACGCTATACACAAAGCTATGCCACGTAGGCCGTGCTTTGATCATCAATCACAAACTTTGCTTTTCAACAGAAGCCTTGATCATTTGCCACTCTGGCATGCCACACAGGCAATTCACTCCATGCGACTGATGTCCATCGATATACAGCCTCTGAGCTCGTACGTCTCAGAGAAAAGCGTTAAGCAAGAGAATAAATTCTCCGCCGCCAAACAGATGTATATTTAATAGAGATCAATCAGCATAGAATAAAATCCAATGTCAGACACATAGTCCATTTACAAGTTCGTTCTGGGTCTGAACAAAACCGGAGGCACTTTCCTCGCATATCCATTGATCTCCAAGTACGTCTGGACGATCACCAACTGATTCCCTCATCTTGGGTGTACAGCCTACTCAAGATCATCAGTAATCACCCAAACGATGTGAAGACTTCCGGTCTTCAACCACCGTCTTCATCTTTGACTTATCGTCGAATCAGTATTTCAGAATGGGTGTAAACCCGGCCTTTCCGAACAACCCCCATATATAATAAACAAATGTTACACAAACACAACATACGCCTCATTCCAATTCAGCAGTCACTAACCGTAAATTAACAAGAGGACAATTTTCCAAATATTAACCCCGAAGGCCGAAACCGACATCATATCAATATCCAGGAAACCATCCTTCTTAGCCAACCTACTGTCAGTTTCTAAATTTCACATTCTTAGGGAAAGATTCCCATTAATTTTATCAAAGATAAATTCTTTTAAATTTATTCTTTAATCTTCCTTTGGATGTTATTTCACCCCATGTTAAGCTTTTCCAAACTAGTCGGGATTAGCGAACCACACCGAAGTAATTATTTATTTTATTTCCCAATCCAAACCTATTCATCCCATGAAGCAAAACTGGTAATACTCCATATCTAACACCACGGTGTTATCGGTAAAATTAATTACCATTCCACGTTCAAATCTAATTAAAGATTTAACTATCGCTTTGGAGCAAAACTGGTGATACTCCATTCTCGCTCACTTTCCAAATTTGATAATTTTAATTATCAATTTACATTTCAATCTAATTACAGATTCATTAAAACTCCTTTTACTGGGTTAAAGAACTAATGTCATTTAAAACACAGTTCACGATAAATCCAAATCACATTCTATTTATTATCGGTTTAAAGAACAAGTGTTATTTAAAACACCATTCACGATAAACCCACAAATCAATTCTAATTCAATTCCAATTAAATATATTAGAAATTCTGGTTATTTAAAACCCATTTCAAATCCAATTTATTTATTTTAAAAATAAATAAATTATTATTCTAGTTAATAACTAGTTCATTTCGATAAAAATCTATTTTTATCCTTTCAAATATGGATTTTTTCATCCCAATTTTTCCTAAATCATTTCTTATGATTTTACACAAATTATTACTATTTTTAATAAATTTATCAAGGCCCGTACAGTCAATTTCCATCAACGGCCATCGAACTGCACTTACAGAGAACTTTTCCAAATTTGATTTGGACGTATCTCCAAATCCATCTGTTAGGTTTCAAATTTCTAATATTCATTGGAAATCTCTTTTCGATATGAACCCAACGGTTCCGGTTTTAGGAGAATCCGATGGTCGGATATCCCGTAATGTCCGTTCGAAATCAATGGTCGAAACCCACGAACTGCCGCGGCGCGGCGCGTTCTATTCAGGCCATTATATATATAATATATATTATATATATTTCATCGATTTCCCTTTTAAAATGTATTTTATAAACCATTTTAAATTTGTTTTAAAAACAATTTCAACCTTCATTTCAAATTCAAATCAAAATTGAAATTTCCATTGTAAATTCTTTTACCTTCATTTTTATTTGATTTCAATTCAAATCGATTTCAATTCTGTTTCAGTTCGTGTTCAATTGAATTCAATTCAATTTTGAATTCATTTTCTATTCAATTAAATCCCAATTTCTTTTATATTCAATTCAATTCGAATTTCTTTTCTATTCGATTCAATTCGAATTTCTTTTATATTCAATTTTTATCTCTTTTCAATATTCAATATAAAAACAAATATAATCGATATAAATATCGTTCGCGTCAAAATAGCGCATCTCTAATCAACAAGGCTTTATATTTTTCAATAACTTCGTTATTCTATTCAACAAATGAATCTATATTTCTTTTAATACATGACTAATCTCAACAAATGAGTACTGTCAACACGCGACTATTTTTTTTATTTAACATATTTGATAAAATTATGGTATCTATCGTTTGATTTCAAATCAGTCTCCAACCGTATATTAGTAAGAGAACGATTCCCTAAATATTAACCCCGAGGGCCGAAACCAACATCAGATCAATATCCAGGAGACCGCTCATCTTATCTATTTTCCAGTTAGTTTCTAATTTTATGTATGATAAAGATGTAAATTTTATTGTTAAAATATTTCGTTCCACACATGACTAATCTGAACGGATGAGTACTGTCAACACATGAATCTATATTTTATAATATTCTTTATTTTCCCAATTAGAATGAGGCCTAATCAATTACCATATAATGTTAATTATATGGATTCCATACAACACATGTATATAATAGCAACGATAAATAATCAACCATCATCCAAAGTGCACCACACAACTGCATAAGCATTAAATATAAATATCTAACGCTTATAATTGTCTGTCAATCAATCGATCGACATACAACTAATTATTGGGATTAGTGTATGTCATAAATCATCCGAATACCCATGAGGGGTTTCAAACAATCAAACACCGATTTTATTTGTGCAGTTGGGCGATGTGTAAAATTTATCGTCCCAATCAATATCAGTCAAACCAGTGTATATAAACAAATTGTCTGATTTGTTTATAAATATTTATTTTATATACATGTTAAAAATTATATTTTAAATGATAATTAATTAATTTCAGCACATGAATATTTTATTATTGATTTCACATCAACATCACAACCAAATTTCACAACACATCAAACAAGCATACAAGCCGTCCATGGTCTGTGGACGACGGGTGTCGGGTGCTGCTAAGCACCATCTGCATCCTAATATATATTTTAACTAGAAAAGGAAATTTAAAGTGAGAAGTTCTCACCGACTAGCTAAACCAATACCACGACTCTTCATATGTAGAAGCCTTCGTTGTTCTCGCCTTTTGTCACTTTCGTTGCCCATAGCCACTACATGTATAAAAATCACATTTTTATATTGTTGCTATCTATATAAAAATCTTATTTTTATAATCACTCTGTATAGATAAAAATTCTATTTTTAAACCGCTACTATATAGTTAAAAATTCTATTTTCCTTCGCTATATGAATGTATAAAAATCGAATTTTTTTCTTCGTTAATGAATATATAAAAATCGAATTTTTTTCTTCGCTAATGAATATATAAAAATTGAATTTTTTATATCATCGCTATAAAAATTACATTTTTAGTTCAACCTATATATAATAAAAATCATATTTTTATTTCGCTACATATATAAAAATCATATTTTTATAGCTTAACACTTCATATAAAATTCATATTTTTATAGCTTATAAAATCTTATCTTGGCATCAATAAATCTGATTTTTCTTTATTTTTAAACTGATTTAAACCATGGTATTATATAAAAATGAAAACTGAACTTTAAAATCTATGTTTTACAAATTCAAAATCACCTTTCTTCGAGAACAGGGGCAGGAGGAGGAGCGCTGGAGTCGGGGACGTCGGTGCAGTTGTCAGAGGTCAGGGGGGGTCGTGGGCGAGATGCAGTGCGGCAGTTTTTCCAGAAGAAGAGGAAGAAGAAGGAGAGCGCACGGTACAAGGGGGTGGAGGAAGAGGAAGAAGGAGGGGAGGGGGGCTCCGCCGCCTGTGGAGGCACCGCGATGGGGGGGGCGTTGCGGCGAGCAGTGGGCGGCTACGAGGTTGCTAGGGCTACAGTGGAGGCGGGTTTTTATTTTTGATTTTGGGGGAAAGGAAATGAACGCGGAGGGGGGGGGGGTAAGGTAGAGGGATGTATATAATAATTTATATTTTAATTTAATTTTAAAAAGTAACTTTTTCATTTGAACTCAAAACGAGACCCACCGCCTGTCGTACATAGCTAATTACCCACATTCTGAACACAATGGGATATGTATCGTAAGCTGATTCGATCGTTTCGATCAGTTTTCGTCAAAATCAAAATATAACTCTATATATTGAATTTGAATGCGCATTTTATTTTACCGAGGCCACATACTAACTAGAAAAATTCCCGAAAAATATTTTCTAGCTTCGTATTGAGAATACGTTCCTAACAAAACTAATTTCGTTGAATTCTGAGACCGTTAGAAAAATGGCCAATTTCCAGTCGATTAAAATCAACTAAAACTGGTTAAACGCGTTTTCCTTTGCCACACTCACATATTGATTCGAAAAATTACGAAATTTGGAATCTAGCAATAACTTTACATCCCGGATCCAACAAAAGTGGTTTCGTCGAAATCCGAGGTTGTTTACAAAATTTTTATTTTTAAGGGCCTGAATTCCATAGCGACTATTCTGAATTTTCAACTGGACATATCTTTTGATTCCCGCTATGAAATTTTGATTTTTCAAATTCGTTGGAAATATATTCTTAATTAGATTCAAATATTTTTGGTTTCGCTAAAATCCGGTTTATTTTGCACCCGGTACATTCATTTGAAGTTTGAAATCGAATTATCGAACTACCGCGCCATTTTTAATTCCTTTTATAATTATAAATAAAATATTTATATTCTAACGACGACGTATGTAATTATATACGTTCTAATTCTATTCAAAATAAACCTCTCATCGATATTATTTAAAATAATTAATTTAAAATACTCAAAATTCATCAAAATTGCCAAAATAAAAAATTTAAATTGGCTCGCATTTCCGGTTGTTACAATAGATGGAAATATAAAAAAGGAACATTCATATGAAATAAATATAGACAAATAGAAAAAGGAAATATTTGTAAATCGTATAGAGTTAGTCGAATAGAGCAAATCGAATATTGGTAATTCGATTAAAGTTAATCGAATGTTAGTTATTCGAATAAAGAGATGACCAAATAGAGTTAATTGAATACAGTGTATCGAGTTAGGATTTAATTGAATATTTGTTATTCAATTAGAGTTAGTCGAATAGTTATTTGCAATAGAGATAGTCAAACATAGTTATTCAGGGCGAGTTGCCATCTCGTACGACTGCTGGTGTAATTCGTAGGGCTGCAGATAGCCTACGGAGGTCGAATGTTTCCTGAGGGAATCAGGCGTAACCATTGTGATCGCTGCGATCTAGAGCCAAGAAAATGGTGTTAAATCAAATAATAGTTAATCGATAGAAGTTAACTAAGTCGAGTTAGTCAAATTGAGTTAAATAAGTTGAGTTAGTTAGGTTAGAGTAAATCAGTTAGAGTTAACCAATTATGGTTAATCAAATTGAGTTAATCGATTTGAGTTAAACCGAATTAGAGTTATTCAAATGGAACTACTAAAGTTCGAGTTAGTCGAGTATTAGTAAATTTAATAGAGTTAGTCAAAAGGAATTAATCGAATATCACTTATTCGAAGTAGAATTATCGAATATTGCTTATTCAAAGTAGAGTTGTCGAATATAGTTGATTCGAGAAGAGTAATCGAATATAAGTTATTCGAAGTGTGTTAAAGGATTTGAAAGGTGAACCTTGTCTATTTCGAGGTTAGGGATGTTGTTCAGTTAAGGTCTGAGAGGTAATTATACCCCAACTTGATTGACTTCAGTTTTAACTAAGAAGTGGTTAAGGTTCGAGAGTGAAAGTTGGTAAGGAGATTGAGTTAATGAACGTAATGGGTTAGGTTGGCAGGATGGTGTTTTATTTAAACATTTGTTTAAACCCAGTAAAGGAAATTTGGAAATACTTTCCAAATAAGAATCAGAAATGTTTTCTGATAGAGAAGATAAGGAATGGAAGCAAATATGGAAACGCTTCCCAAAATAAATAGAGTATCTTTTCAAAATTTAGAAAATAAGAGTTTACGTACATATAGAATGGATAAATTAAAGACAACTTAATATAAAGGGATAAGAGTTGATTGTTGATTGATCGATAGAATTTCCGTCTGGAAATAATATCGTTGTTTGCACACCTGTTTTTCTTTGATAGTTAAATCACCGACTATCGAAGTTTTTGGACCATTTTTACGTCGTCAGTACGGAGAGACCAGGATCAGATTTATTATCTGAATACCACTCTGTATGGATGTTGGCATTGCGATCAAATAATTGGAGATAGAGTTATGCAAGGCTATCCCGTTTATAGGATAGTACCTTCGGCTTGTAGTGACCCGGATTTTGAGCGGCTTTGGTTATCGACGTAAGCACGACATCGATAACCAAAACATCGAAAAATCCCGGTAATTAATGAAAGAAATTAGAAGGTGAGAATAGATAAGATAGAAACTTAGAATAAAAGAAGAAGAAGAACACAACATCAGAGTAACACGAACCTCACAACGGAACGAATAACATATAATAGATAACATAACTTTGAAATATAACAGTTATGTATACAATAGCACTTATCAGAGTACAACACTTACAACACAGCGGAAATAACTATAGCTATATGATCTTGAAGCCTCCTGCTCCAAGCTCTTCCAGTATATCTGTAAATTCCTGACTACTTGACTGCCCGTACAAAATTAGGCACCCAAGAGTTTAGGGAAAACAAAACAAATAAACTCCGGGTCAGTCATGGGACTGGTATGAGTAAAACAGTTTAAACAGGTATATGAACAAGTAAACGATATCTCATAAGACCACGCCGCCGAACGGAACGGGTTTTTCCCTTATGAGAATCCAAAATATCTTTATATCAAAACCTTTTGATATTATAATTATGTCTATGTACAAATAGATATCAATTAGCAGAAACGCTTTCATCTCACGTTCTACATATATAGTATACAATCAAAATCGCAAGCACGTATTGGATAATGGATTTCCAACTATGACAAGGTATGGAACCACCTTCCGATCGGTGTACTCTAGGAACAATACACTGGAGTTCAACAAGAACATCTTGTAACACAGCCACACATGACCGACCACTCATTTCGCTTGAGTGTATCGAATGTACATCACCAACGGTTGGGATCAGCAACCGTTCCCGTATATATATGGGACAGCATTGATAGATTTAAGAAACAAATGAATATTCACTAGATAGGTGATTATACACCCTACTTCGGTGCGACCGACTTAGCCATGCTGCCTGCCCGATTTCTGTCATTTACCAGTTGATGAGGCTAGAAGCTACGCTTTATCATTACATCAGATTCACTTCGAATACTACATTGTCAGATCCATCGAAAATCACTAATTGACGTCTACAACAGTACATTACGTGTTAGCTAAAGAAGTTTCCTTCTTCGCTTCCACTCTTGGTACGGTTGGAGAAATCAATGTACGTAATCGTCTGGAAATACTCTGTCAAACATCCATCTTCATTCACTAAGAATGTCACATCGTCATACCCGCCAAATCACAAATTGACTTATCCAAAAATAACACGGGTATACAGCTAAGAGAAACGAATTCCTCCGCCACCAAACGTGAATACATTTGAACAGATCAACTTACGCGATCCATTAGATATACTCTGTCAGACCTTCGTCCATACAAGTTGTCCTGGGACTGGACAAACCGAAGGCACTATTCTGTAAACAGGATAGCCCTTGCATTTTTCTCCGTCTTCAATTATCTTGGGCATATATGATTCGCGACGCTTATGCCAATACAGAGTGGTTCTTCGGATAATAATCCAACCGGTCTCTCCATATTAACAACGTTAAAATGGTTAGAAACTTCGATAGTCTGTGAGTTAACTATCAATGAAAAACAAGTGTGCAAACAACGATATTATTTCCAAATGGAAATTATATCGAACAAACATCATTTAACATAAATCTCTTCAGTTCCTTTATTTACTTATCTCCTGTTTCCCTATGTTCTAAATTCTTATTTTTTCTTTTATCAGAAAACATTTCTGATTCTCGTTTGGAAAACATTTTCAAAACTCCTTTACGATCAAACCTTACCATTTCTTAGTTAAGAAGGAAGTCACTCAAGTTGGGGTATAATTACCTCTCAGACCTTAACTGAACAACGTTATAACTTCGAAATGGTCAAAGTTTATCATTTAATGTTTAACAACTTCTTTACGCCTTTCTCGGATTCAATTTTTACTAATCCACTTCTATATTTAAAACATTGGTTATAACGATAACGTTATAATCCCTACTTTCGAATTATCTAACTTTAATTATAACTTCTATTCCTATTAGTGAATAATTAACCTAACACTTATTTATTTATAAATAAATAATTCTCTATTTAAACACTGGAAAGTATAAGTACTTTCCGGAATTCGATATAATCGAATTTGCCGATTAACTCTCTTCGAGAAATCTCTATTTGATTAACTCTTCTTCGAATAACCTATATTCGATTAATTCCTTCCTTTCGAATATACTATACTTGATTACTCCTCGAATAAACGATATTCGATAATCTCTCTTCGAATAACTAATATTCGATAACTCTTTCTTTTCAAATATCTCATATTTGAAAATCTCCCTTTCGAATAAACTATATTCGATAATCTCTTTTCGAATGACTCTTATTCGATAAATCTCACTTCGATCAAACTAAAATCGATAACTCCCTTTGATGAACTATCATCGATAACTCCTTTCGATGAAACTAACATCGATTTATTTAACTCGACGACCTTAACTTGACTCGACTAACTCGACTTACTTGGTTCGACCAATTCGATTCGATTAACTAGGCTCGACTAACTCTATTGGTTTAACTCTAATTGATTAGTTCTATGGTTTAACCCTATTCGATAAATTCTATTTGACTAACCCTATTCGGCTAACTCGACTAACTTGGTTCGACCGACCAAGTTTGACTAACCTGACCCATTTTGTTTGACTGACCAGGTTTGGCTAACCTGACCCATTTGGTTTTGCTGACCATGTTTGGCTAACCTGACCCATTTGGTTTTGCTGACCATGTTTGGCTAACCTGACCCATTTGGTTTGACCGCTGGGCTTGACTACTTGGTTTGACCATTTGGTTTGACCATTTGGTTCGAATACCATATTCGACTAACTCCTCTCGATTCATTAAAACCGATTAACTCATCTCGACTGACTAAATCAATTAACTCCTATCGATTTACAAAATCGATAAACTCCTTTCGATTAACTAAGTTTAATTTACTCGACTCGACTGACCAGGTTCGACTAACTTGACCAGCTTGGTTGTACTGACCAGGTTCGACTAACTTGACCAGCTTGACTCGATTGGTTCGACTCTACCAGCTCGACTCGGTTGGTTTGACTCGACAATCTTGACTCGATTGGTTCGACTCGACCATTTGGCTCGATTGGTTCGACTCGACCATTTGGCTCAATTTGTTCGACTCGACCATTTCGACTCGGTTGGGTTCGACTAGCTTGACTAGTTTGGTTCGACTAGCTTGGTTTGACCACTTAACTAACTTGATTCGAATATTTATATTCGACTAACTAACTTCACTTTTATTTCTATTTATTTTAACTTCTATTTATTTCCTAAATAGATTTCCTTTTGTATAATCTATTTATTTTTCCTAAATAGATTTTCCTTTATAACTCTAATTATTTAATCCCTAATTAAATATCCTTTATTTTATTTATTTAATCTAAATAAACATTCCTTTATTTTATTTATTTATTTCTAAATAAATATCCTTTTATAAAGTCCTTCGATTTTATAAATAGATTCATTTTCAATATAGATATTGAAAATCCCCTTTTCTACATTTTCCAGTGTTTTCTATTGTTTTTAAACAACCAACTGTCAATGATCAATGTCATCCAAACATATACAATCAACAACAGATTATATATCACAGTATATATCACAATATACACATAACAGTAAAATAAATGTTGAGGAATCCAGTCGGATTCCTCCAACCTGTTTCCCTGCATCCACCGATGTTAAACAACGTATATAACATCACTTGCATTTCTAATGAAATACACTGATAACAAAATCACTGTTTAATAACGATATATATATATATATGTAGATATATATATATATGTCCATACTGTTTTCAATCAATTATTTAACAGTCCAATCTACAGTCCAATTTAACAATACAACTTAACAGTCCAAATTAACAGTACATAACTAGCAGTCAAATACAGAAATAAAAATACAATTTATATATATATAATATAAATTGAGGAGAGTTAGTGAGTTTTTACTCACATTTGCGCGTTAACCGTTGAATAACGGTTTGCGTTCGTTGATTTGAGTCGGACAATTTATTTCGCCATAAATTGTAACTGGCTAGGATTCACTCCTGGTCAGTCTCATGGTGTTGCTCCCATCCATACGATCCTGTCGGATCTTGGTTTTGCTGAATTCCGTTTAGGTACGACAAAATTATGGCACTTCGAAGTTATCATACAATTTAAATAATTAAAACTTAAATTGTAATAACAATCGGGCCTCACCCTTAATTAACACCGGCCCAACTACCCTCCCTTGAAGCCCATACCCGAACTACCCCTTCTTCCCCGACCTCTTCACGCTTCAGCAACAACCCGCACACCATTTTCCACTTTCATCTCCACTCCGCTCCCTCTACACAACCCGAATTCACAAACTAAACCCACCATCGAACTTCTCATCAATTTCCGCACCTCCCTCTGCCCTTTAGCACACGTTCGAGCTCCTGGATGAACGTGCGACATCGGCCAGTCTTCAACATAGCTCCGACCCTTTTTCTACAAACTCTCCCTCTATACTCCACTATATCCAAAACAGTTATCACCGTTTCCTTTCTCATTCGAAAAACTGGATCTTCACACCAATATGATAAAACCCGAAACCTCCTTGCCTATCGCGACTCACAGCTCTTCCTCACGATGCTAGTAAAAGTAGCGACATCGATCAACACCAAAACCACCCAAACTTCGAGCGCAACCTCCATTCAATCCGCTGAATCCAAAATCAACACTGAATACATGAATCGAAGCTCCCAAAAATGCGAATCGTTCAACCCTAGTTTTCTGAAGCTTACTGTACCGATTTTTCCAGCATACACAACACCATTCGAACCCAACAAAACTTATACAGCATAGAAGAGAATTGCTGCAGGAACTCGGGAATATATATTTCATAATTTATTGGATTATATTTCGAGTGTTTGGATTTTCTAAAGAAAATGTCTTCCAATGTTTTCATGAAGAAATGGAGGTGGAAGAAAACGTTGACCATCGCATGAATTTTCTAGGTTAGAAGCTGTTAAGGGGGGTATTTATAAGGATTTAGGGTTAGATATTTTTGAGATATTTTGGGTTTATATTCATTTTATATTTGTTTTTACCTTCTAAAAATCCGTGTGTTCACACACGATACTTAAAAATCACGAAACTGGACATGTAGCTAGAGTTCGACATTACGGTTCCAACGAAACTGGTTTCGTCGAATTCCGACTCCGTATGCTCACACAGCTTATTTTTAACTGTCAAAATACTGACTGTTTCTCACTCTAAAAATCCGTACGGCCACACAGTGACTCTAAAAATCACGAAACTGGAAATCTAACAACTATTTGATACTGCGGATCCAACAAAACTGGTTTCGTCGAATTCCGACTTCGTTTGCAAAAGTGGCTGTTTTTCAAGCGCTGAACTGACCTTTTAAATATATAAATATATTTAAATATTATTAAATTAAATATTAATAAATTAATATTCTCGTATATATCCACAGATGATGTCGTACGGCTCCAGAATATCCTGCCAGAATTTATGACTTGATTTCCAGAATTCTGATTTGATCGATATTCAGTTCGTATCGAAAAATCGATTTATAACGTTTATAAAGCGTCGCAAATTATAAAGGAAATCCATAGCGACTTTTCTAAAATTTGATTTGGACGTGAATCAAAATCTACACGACGAAATCCCGATTTTTCTCTTCCACTAGAAAGATATACTCCACCAGCTCCACGCGTTTCTTGTTTCACAGAAATCCGATTTAAAACGAATCCTGTATACTCAGTTGAAGTTCAAATCGCCAAATAGCGAACTGCAGCGCCATTTCGAGCTCGTTTATAAATATATTATAAACTATACGTTCAACTGTCGTCGATTCAATAAAAATCGTTACTATATTTCGAACCGAAACTCCACCAAATCTCGTATGCTATTCAATTCACACGATATTGTGAATTTCACTATTTCTGACAATTTCGACATTATAATATATTTTATTATATTATAATTATTAATTAAATATTCAATATTATTTAATTCACGTTCTCGATATTGATAATTCGATATTAAATAATTAAATAAATTAATTGTTCAATAGCTAAAAATGCGGGTCACTACAATCTTCCCTCATTAATAAAATTTCGTCCTCGAAATTGCTAAGCTAGGGGATGACCCTATCCACTGGGTAAAAATTTATCTGATTACCTCTTATCTATGGTTTCAACTGAACCAATTAATATCGACTAAATAATAATTTATTCCGACTAACTAAATTTTCAAAAATTCTGAAAATTTTCTAACGCCTTAACTTTTCGAAAAATTTCGCCAGCACCTCCTTTGTACTGGTCGATATCTCAAATTCCAACTCGCCTCTCTGGGCCTTCTTTAACCCAAAAAGAAAATCAAACAACCAAGCGGCTTGCCAATTCGGCTCATCAAAATCTCAAACTCATATCAAATATAAACTGGTACCTTTTTGTCTGGCATATCATTATATCCCTTCAATCTGTTATCACTTCAACATATATCGATGTCATTCCAATCAACTCAAATCGATTTATTCTCAAATCCAATCATTCGGTTATATCTAAACCAAATCCCATTCAAACTCCAATATCAATTTCAAATTCTTAACTTATCAATGAAATTCCATTTCAGATTATTCTCTTATCACCCCAGTTTCACTTAACTTAACAAGTTAAAATTTTAAATTCTAGAATTTAAATCCCTGGGCTCTTATTTCAAGTCAATTTGAAATCATAATACCGATTCAAAACATTTGAATTCTTAAACAACTTGTTTTCGCAAAACAAATTTGAAAATAAAATCTTGGGTAGTAATCCGTCACTTATAACTCGAAAATCACACTGATGATGTGTACACCATCATCAGAATTATTTTCTAGTGATCAAAGTGAGTTCAATACTATATTCATTTTCAAAATCATTACCTAATACTTCCATTTTGAAAACATTTCAAAATCTCCCAGGAACTTAAAATTTCCTTATTTTAATTCCAATCTGATTTAAATTCAGATTTTTCTTCATTTTGTTTCATATACTTTACTTATATGAATTCTGATTAGTCATTTATAATCATTTTACCTTTTTATAATCTTACTCGATTATAATAACAACCAACACAACCAATATACTATATCAAATATATTCGGGTAAAATTATTTCATTTACCCACTTTCAAAACATACCATGACGGTTCATCGTATTCGAGTGTTTAGTAACCCCCATCGATACAGTGGATCAAACTGATCGACCAGAATTCATAAACAAATCAACCAATAAATCTCCACAATATAAAATCATTTTATATTAACTAACAAATACGTTCACTCGTATATATACACTCAAACTCAGTCTAGGATATTACTAATCCCATCTCTACTGAATCACGCCACAGAGCGAAGGTAATAACTAAACCAATGCTCTGATACCAACTGTAGTTACCGGGATTTTTCGATGTTTTGGTTATCGACGTCGTGCTTACGTCGATAACCAAAGCCGCTCAAAATCCGGGTCACTACACGGCTGGTCCATTCCCAGGACAAACGTGAATGGACGAATGTCTGACAAGGTATATCTAACGGATCGCGTAAGTTGATCTCTTCAAACGTACTACGTTTGGTGGCGGAGGAATTCGTTTCTCTTAGCTTTATACCCGTGGTATTTTTGGTGAAATCAATTTGTGATTTGACGGGTATGACGATGTGGCATTCAAAGTGAATTGTGGTCAGGTGTTCTAAAAGATACGTTATGACCTCAAAACTCATCAACCGAGAAATGACAGAAATCGGGCAGGCAGCATGGCTATGTGGGTCGCTCCCATTAGGGTGTATATCACCTATCTAGAGAAAATCCATTTCATTCTATTGTCTATTTCGATGATGTCCCTTTTCGGGGAGACGGTGGGTAGCTCCCAACCGTTGGTGATATACATTCGATACACTCAAGCGAAATGGGTGATCGGTCATGTGAGGGTCGGGTTGCAAGATGTTGTTGTTGAACCCTGTATATTTGCCTCTGGAGATACACTATCGGCAGGTGGTCCCATACCTTGTCATAGTCGGAATCCAGTTTCCAATAAAAGCCCACGACTTTAATTTGTATACTAAATATGTGGAACGTGAGATGCAAGCGTTCTGCTAGATTCTAATTACTTGTGATTAGATTTTATTATAATATCAGAAAAGTATTGGTTTTCCAAACTGTTTGGGTTATCTTAAGGTAAAAACCATCCATGTTTATGTGTGGATCGGTCTTATGATTAACTTTTCTTTTGAAAGGATTTTGGAAAGTTAAACCGATGATTTGAGTATACTCACACCAGTCCCAAGACTGACCCAGAGTTTATTTTTTTTGTTTTCCCTAAACTCTTGGGTGCCCAAATTTGTATGGGCAGTCAAGTAGTTCAGGTCTTTACAGATTTACTTGGAGGAGCTTGAAGCAAGAGGCTTTAGGATCATATAGTTATTATTATTTCCGTTGTGTGTAAGTGTTGTACTCTGATAATGTTGCTGCATATATATATACCGTTTTATTTCAAGGTTATGTTATATATTATATTTTCTCGTTCCGCTGTGAGATTTGTATTGCTCTGATTTTGTTTTGTAGTGATCTTCTTCTTCTTCTATTCTAATTTTCTATCTTATCTATTCTCACCCTCTAATGTCTTTCTATTAATGATCAGGTATTTACGATGTCTGAATAGTCAACATGGTGGGTTTGTGTTGATTTTCGGAGTCGAAAATCTCTGGATTGTTACAGTGGTATCAGAGCTGAAGGTTAAGTGATTACCTTAGCTCTGTTACATGACTCAGTAAAGATGGGGTTAGTAATACCCTAGATTGAGTTTGAGTGTATATATATGAGTGAACGCAATCGTAGATTCTATAAAAAATTGTTTTATATTATGGAGATTTATTGGTTGAGTAGTTTGTAAATTCTGGTCAATCAGCTTGATCCACTGTATCGATAGGGGTTTCTAAACAACCAAATATGATAAACTGACACAGTATGTTTTGAAAGAGGGTAAATGAGATAATTTTACCCAAAGTATATTTCGATATAAAGAAAATATTTATATTCGAATTATTATAGTATATTGGATGTGTTGGCTGATAATCATTAAAATGGTTATATAAATAACCAATCAGGATTCACATAAGTGATTTATATGAGATCAAACGAATAAAATCTGAATTAAATCAAAATTGAAATTAAATTCCCTAAAATTTGAATGAGTGTTTGTAAATGGACTTGGATTAATTATATGAGAATTTTAAGATCCTGGGAGATTTTAAATTTTGTTTTACAAGCCGTGTGAAGGTATTTTGAAGTATATTTCAATGTGGAATTTTTTAAAAGGGTTTTAAAGTGATATAGTATTGAACTCACTTTGATCACTGGGAAATAACTCTGATGATGCTGGCCACATCATCAGTGTTCATTTTCGAGTGTAAGTGACGGATTTCTACCAAAGACTTTGTTTTGAACAGATGTGAGAAACAAGTGTCTTTGATTTCAGAAGAGGAGTATCGATTTTTAAAAAGGAGCTGTTTAAATCTCCCAGGAAAAAGATTGTTGAATCAAAAACAAATTAAATAGAAATTTGTGAAAACAAATTGAGATTAAAATAAAGCCAGTTGAGTGCTAACTGAATTGGATTAAAATGATATCAAGTAAGTTGGATAGTTAAGGATTTGAAAATCAAGGATGGTACTTGAGAGTATAATGGGATTTGGCTTGGTTAAGCGAGTGACGTGGTGTTAAGAATAAACTAATTGGAGTTTGACTAGAATAACATTGGTATATGTTGAATTGATAACGGGTGGAAGTGGTGGAGTTGATATGCCCGACAAAAAAGTACAAGTTTATATTTGATATAAGCATGAGATTTATGAGCCGATTTGGCAAGCCGCTTGGCTGTTTGATTTTCTTTTGGGTTGGTGAAGGCCTAGAGAGGCGAGTTGAAGTTTGACCTATTGACCGGTACAAAGGAAGTGCTGGCAAAATTTTCCGAAATTTTGCCTATTAGAAAATTTTCAAAATTTTACAAAATTTTCATTAATCGAAATTAATTAAATATTTAATTGAAATAAATTGATCAGTGGAAATTGGAGTTAAGAATTAAACGAATAATTTTTAAACCAGTTAATAGGGTCGGTCTTCTGTCTTAGCAATTTCGAGGACGAAATTATTTTAAGGGGGGAAGAATGTAATGACCCGCATTTTTCAACGATATAATTTATTAATTTAATTATTTAATTAGTGATTTAGACAATTAAATGGTCATTGAATTGAATTATATAGATTTGTTTAATTAAAATAAATAATAGAATAATATATTTAATTCAGAAATAATCAAAAATAGTGGAATTCACAATATAGTGTGAATTGGATTATTTAAAATATATATTTCAGTTTAGAGTTGGATTATATTGGTGAATATATTATTTAATCGACGTTAGAACGTATAACTTATAATTTAATTAAAATCGAGCTCGAAATGGCCCAACAGTTCGCAATTTGGCGATTTGAACTTCAACTGAGTATACAGAATTCGTTTTAACTCGGATTTCTGTGAAACAAGAAACGTAAGGAGCTGGTGGAGTATATCTTTCTAGTGGAAGAGAAAAATCGGGATTTTGTCATGTAGGTTTTTATTTAGGTCCAAATCAAATTTTCAGAAAAAAAGCGCCCTAAAAGCATAACGGTTTATCTTATTATTTCTATTTTTAATTAAATATCAATTTAATCGAGATTTGAAATATCGAGCTGTCAGTCCACATATATTTATTCTGGCATGGTATGATATATATTGTGGGTATATACGACAATATATATATTTATATTTAATTTACTTATTTTTAAATATATTTATATATTTAAAAGGGTTAGTTAGAGCTTTAAAAATAGCCAGTTTTGCAAATGACCTCGGTTTTCGACGAAACTAATTTTGTTGGATCAGCAATGTTAAGTTATTGTTATATTCCGAGTTTGGTGATTTTAGAGTCACTGTGTGGCCGTACGGATTTTTAGAGTGAAAAATAGTTAGTATTTCGACGGTTAAAAATACCCTGGGTGAGCAAACGGAGTCGGAATCCGACGAAACCAGTTTCGTTGGCACCGTAATGTCGAACTGAAGGTTCATGTCCAGTTCGGTGATTTTTGGGTATCGTTGGTGATCACAGGGGTTTTTAAACAGCTTATACAAACAACGATTGACTAAAATAAATAAAAAAATCGAATAAAAAAATAATAAAACCATCCTATATAATACCTTTGCCTTTCCTAACCCTAAACCATTACATTCTCTGGTCAATCACTCATGCCGCCATCAAAGAAAAATTATACTGTAGAAATGGCAAGTTCAAAAATCGAAATCAATTCTCACAAAAATCCTAAAATTCCAAAGCTCGTATATTTGGGTTCCTGGAAAGAGGATCTTCAATCAAGTAGCAGTCTTGAATGGTTTGAACACCATTTCCATAGTTGCGTTTGTTCGATAATAGCTAGGGTTAGGGATTTAAGGTGATTCGAGCGTCGATCCTTATGGTGAGCGTTGGATTTGAGTTCATGAAGCAATTTGGTACTCATCTATGGTTTTTGGTGGAATTTGGGTAAAATAATTGTCGATCCAATTACTGTAACCGTGGGTTTTTGCTGAGCGGATGCGACTTATGAGTTGGGTGCGAGTTTGAGGATGATGGTATGGGGTTGAGGAGATTTTTGAGTGGAGGTGCATGGTGATTTTTGTTCGATCTTTCATTGACGAAGTGGGGAGCGGTATGGGTTAAACGTTGGCTACGGTGAAGGATTGGAGGAGCGAATGGTTACTTAAGAAGAGAAGATGAGTTCGCAGTATAGAAAGGGAAGAGCGGATGGGTTTATGGTGGGTTGTTGGGCCAGAAATAAAGGTAAAAGCCCAAGTTTTATTTAAATAGAAAAATATTTGAAATCACATAGATAAGCAACTTGAAATCGAAATATCTTCTACCCACATTATCAGAATTGCGAACGGATAGATCCATTGGGATCGTATGGACGGTGGCTACACAATGGAACTGACCGGGAGTGAATTGGAGCTCGTTTGGATTTATGGTGAAATTAAACGCCGGGATCAAATTAACGACCGGTTCTTGCTATTTAACGACTACTGACCAATGTGAGTAACTCTCACTAACTCTGCTCAACTCATATTTCTATAAAGTATTTTTAGAATTGAAAATATTGGTTGATTTGCTGTGTGTTGGCTGTTTGGTTGAACTGTTAGTCAGTTGGTTGAAATTACCGATAACAATATATATAAATCGTATTGAAATATTGATTCTGTTTATTAGAATATTTTATCTTCGTGTTATTTATGTTGATTTACATCTGGGGATGCAGGGAAACAGGTTGGAGGGACCCATCTGGGCTCCTCAACATTTATCTTACTGTTTTCATATATCGTGATATATTATGTGATTATATTTTGTTGTTAATTTTGTATGTTTGATCGTTGTTATTGGGTACTTTTGAATGCCAAAGGAAATTGTGGAGTGTAAAAGGGAAATTTCGAACAGCAGCTTGAAATAAAATATTTGTGTACAACCAAAGGGTTTTTATATAAAAAAAGAAATTTTCAAATGTGTGTTGAAGTAAAAATATAGAGCAATAAAATCAAAGTATTTTAGATAAAAAAAGGATAAAAGAAAAATATTTGTAAAACATTTCCAAGTAAGATAGAAGGCCAGACATTTGTAAAACATTTACAAATGGGATTAGGAAGAGGAATATTGTAAACCATTTTACAAATAGAATTTAAGGAGAAAATATTTGTAAATTATTTACGAATAGATTAAATCGAAATATTTATTTAAAAAAAATAAATAAAGGTAAAAGGAAATATTTATTTACTTAGAAAATAGATGGAAATATAAAAAAAGAACATTCATATGAAATAAATATAGACAGATAAAAAAGGGAATATTTGTAAATCGAATAGAGGTAGTCGAATAGAGTAAATCGAATATTGGTTATTCAATTAAAGTTAATCGAATATTAGTTATTCGAATAAAGAGATGACCAGATAGAGTTAATTGAACATAGTGTATCGAGTTAGGATTTAATTGAATATTTGTTATTCAATTAGAGTTGGTCGAATATAGTTATTTGAAATAGAGTTAGTCAAACATAGTTATTCAGGGCGAGTTGCCATCTCGTACGACTGCTAGCGTAATTCGCAGGGCTACAGATAGCCTACGGAGGTCAGATGTTTCCTGAGGGAATCAGGCGTAACCATTGTGATCGCTGCGATCTAGAGCCAAGAGAATGGTGTTAAATCAAATAATAGTTAATCAATAGAAGTTAATTAAGTCGAGTTAGTCAAATTGAGTTAAATAAGTCGAGTTAGTTAAGTTAGAGTTAATCAGTTAGAGTTAACCAGTTAGAGTTAACCAATAATGGTTAATCAAATTGAGTTAATCGATTTGAGTTAAATCGAATTAGAGTTATTCAAATGGAACTAATCAAGTTCGAGTTAGTCGAGTATTAGTAAATTTAATAGAGTTAGTCAAAAGGAATTAATCGAATATCACTTATTCGAAGTAGTATTATCGAATATTGCTTATTCAAAGTAGAGTTATCAAATATAGTTGATTCAAGAAGAGTAATCAAATATAAGTTATTCGAAGTGTGTTAAAGGATTTGAAAGGTGAACCTTGTCTATTTCGAGGTTAAGAATGTTGTTCAGTTAACGTCTGAGAGGTAATTATACCCCAACTTGATTGACTTCAGTTTTAACTAAGAAGTGGTTAAGGTTCGATAGTGAAAGTTTATTAAGGAGATTGAGTTAATGAACGTAATGGGTTAGGTTGGCATGACGGTGTTTTATTTAAACATTTGTTTAAACCCAGTAAAGGAAATTTGGAAATACTTTCCAAATCAAAATTAGAAATGTTTTCTGATAAAGAAAATAAGGAATGGAAGCAAATATGGAAACGCTTCCCAAAGTACATAGAGTATCTTTTCAAAATTTAGAAAATAAGAGTTTACGTATATATAGAAATGGATAAATTAAAGACAACTTAATATAAAGGGATAAGAGTTGATTGTTGATTGATCGATAGAATTTCCATCTGGAAATAATATCGTTGTTTGCACACCTGTTTTTCTTTGATAGTTAAATCACCGACTATCGAAGTTTTTAGACCATTTTTACGTTGTTAGTACGGAGAGACCGGGATCAAATTTATTATCTGAAAACCACTCTGTATGGACGTTGGCATTGCGATCAAATAATTGTAGATGGAGTTTTGCAAGGCTATCCTATTTACATGATAGTGCCTTCGGTTGGTGCAGTCCCAGGACAAACGTGAATGGATGAATGTCTGACAAAGTATATCTAACGGATCGCGTAAGTTGATCTATTCAAACGTACTACGTTTGGTGGAGGAGGAATTCGTTTCTCTTATCTTTATACCCATGGTATTTTTGGTGAAATCAATTTGTGATTTGACAGGTATGACGATGTGGCATTCAAAGTGAATTGTGGTCAGGGGTTCTAAAAGATACGTTATGACCTCAAGCCTCATCAACCAGGAAATGACAGAAATCGGGCAAGTAGCATGGCTATGAGGGTCGCTCCCATTAAGGTGTATATCACCTATCTAGAGAAAATCCATTTCATTCTATTGTCTATTTCGATGTTGTCCCTTTTCGGGGAGACGGTGGGTAGCTCCCAGCCGTTGGTGATATACATTCAATACACTCAAGCGAAATGGGTGGTCGGTCATGTGAGGGCCGGGTTGCAAGATGTTCTTGTTGAACACAGTGTATTTTCCTATAGAGATACACAATCGGCAGGTGGTCCCATACCTTGTCATAGTCGGAATCCAATTTCCAATAAGAGCCCGCGACTTTGGTTTGTATTCTAAATATGTGGAACGTGAGATGCAAGCGTTCTTCTAGATTCTAATTACTTGTGATTAGACATTATTATAATATCAAAAAAGTATTGGTTTTCCAAACTGTTTGGGTTATCGTAAGGTAAAAACCATCCATGTTTATGTGTGGATCGGTCTTACGATTAACTTTTCTTTTGAAAGGATTTTGGAAAGTTAAACCGATGATTTTAGTTTACTCACACTAGTCCCATGACTGACCAAGAGTTTATTTTGCTTGTTTTCCCTAAACTCTTGGGTGCCCAAATTTGTATGGGCAGCCAAGTAGTTCAGGTCTTTACAGATTTACTTGGAGGAGCTTGAAGCAGGAGGCTTCAGGATCATATAGCTATTGTTGTTTCCGTTGTGTGTAAGTGTTGTACTCTGATAATGTTGTTACATATATGTATACCGTTTTATTTCAAGGTTATGTTATATATTATATTTTCTTGTTCCACTTTGAGATTCGTATTACTCTGATTTTGTTCTGTGGTGATCTTCTTCTTCTTCTATTCTAATTTTCTATCTTATCTGTTCTCACCCTCTAACGTCTTTCTATTAATGATCAGGTATTTCCGATGTCTGAATAGTCAACATGGTGGGTTTGTGTTGATTTTCGAAGTCGAAAATCCCTGGGTCTTTACATTTCGTCCTCGAAAAAGAATGGAGCTGAAAGTTGTTTAACCAACCAACTCAACTCTCATTCTGGCTTGCGTTCTTCAGCTTTTCAGCTTTTAAGAACTTCCAGATTTCTCTGAAACTTGGCTAACACCCTAAATTTTTGAATTTTTTTGCCAGAACCACCTTTGTACGGGTTGATTGGTAAAGCCACAAATTGCCTCACAAGGCCCTCATCAATCAAAAAGGAAAAGAAAAAGCCAAGCGGCTTGCCAATAAGCTTATAAAATCATCAAAGACAATGAATGTAGTAAACATGTACCTATTTGTTGTGCATACAATTTTATTCCTCTTCTTAGCTTCCGTGCTATGACTTGTTCACACATATATATGTATGTGTATGCAATTCGAACAAAATTTCAATTTATTCCAACATTAGATTTGATTTGACTTAGTTTACCTTTCGTTCACATATTTGTTTTATCATTCCAATATTTTATTAGTTAAATTAATAATCACACATCACAACTAGCAATCCATTAGTTGATTAGCTTTTCAATCATATATCTTTAATATACACAAAAACCATATTTTCAAGGCCAAATCACAAACAATAAACTTTAACTAAGTTTTGGTTCTCACACCAGTCAACTGGAAATATATAGGTATCTCACTTTCGAAACTCGAACATAGACAATGATGATGAGGCATCATCATCAAAATCATCCCCGAGAGACTAGAGTGTGATCTTATATCTATTCGGTATATTTTAGACTTCGAATATACGTTTTCAAGGCGTATATGCAATATCTCCTTATACCCGATAGTCCAAATCAATATCAAATAAAATTCTTAAATCCTTATAATAAGATATAAGTTTCAAAACTAAATTCATTTTTATAAACAATACTCTTCAAACTCATTTTAGTGTATTACTAACCCTATCTCTAATGAGTTATTCCTATAGGATGTTACTAATCCAATTTCTGATGAATTCTTTCGTTCAGTTCTAATGTGTCTTGTTTTCGAGCTTTGTAAACCAAAGCTCTTATACCAACTGTAGCGATCTAAACTTCCTAGCCGGCCTAAACTGAACAAGAAGGCGGACTGCTTTGAGAACACGATGCAGTAGAACACAAACATAAGAACATTTCATTGCTATTACAACAATTTACATCAGAGTACAAGAATATCAGAGTATGAATAAATAATACACAGCGGAAAAATATCAGAGATTTAAATTACAAAACAACGAAAATAAGATGTATAAATACAACGCGTAGCGGAAATAGATCGACTTACACAACTGAAAGAAATACACGGATACAAAGCTTTTCGAATATAGCTCCAGCCGTAATCCATGATCTTGTGAAAAGAAATATCTGCAAATCAAAACTACTAGCTACCCATGTGGAAAATATGGGCACCTAGAGTTTAAGTGGAAACAATAAATTCTGAGTCAGTCATGGAACTAGTGTGTTGCCTAAAACAGCTTTTAAACTTTACTTTAAAATAAGGTAAATCATGGGACTATGCTGCATGTCATGGATCGGGTTTACTTCCATGAATACTCTGAAATAAAACAATTTGTAAACAATGCAATGCTTTTTGAAAAATGAAGCAATTATAAGACTCCTGCACCATCACACAATGCAAGACAAACCAGAGGATAGAGTTTTACCTTATAATAGCCGTACATGCTTGGTACGCTTTAAAACAAATCATTTTGTTATTACTATAAATGCATAGTGTCAAAAAAAACTTCAAATATAAATGTATCAATCATAGACGACATAGGTACGATATATTATGTCGCCACACATAGGTTTACAACTAAAACCAAAAAATGTCATATAGGAAATTGGATTTCCATCATCAGTCAAGGCAAGGGATGGTCTCCTTACAGATTCAGATCACCTCTAGCAATATGACCCAGGTCTCGGACGCTAACGAGCCCTTAGATCCTACACTGTCATCCACACTTACTTTAGTGGATTGGTTATTCGTGAATAAAACGTTTTCCGGTCCTATCGAACCTCCAAAATTTTCAGTACGTCGACCAATCTTATCCAAGGCGCCTCGCATCCATCATCCATATAAGAAAAAATGTCTGGGTTTCATACCATGACACCACTTCTGGCTAGAAAGAAACGTATGCACTCACTGCTCCCCTTACCCCATTTTTAACACATACCGAGGTGTGAGGCTCGTGAATTAATGCTATACACAAAGCTATGCTACATAAAGTTGTGCTTTGATCATCATCCACAAGACTCTGCTTTTCCACAATAAGCCTTAACCATTTGCACCTTAGCATGCCACATTGTCAATCCATACCATACCACTGATTTCCACCAATATATAACCTCTAAGCTCGTACGTCTCAGAGAAGGTTGTTAAGCAAGAGAATAAATTTTCCGCCGCCAAACAGATATATATTTAACATAGATCAACGAATACAGGATAAAGGAATACAATGTCAGACATACCATCCATTTGCATCTCCTTTCTGGGTCTAAATGAAACCGGAGGCACCTTATTCCCCATCCCATATGTCCAATACAGGAGAGAGGCCCTCGCATATCCAGTCGATCTCCAAGTACGTCTGGACGATCACCACTTATTACCTTGTCTTGGGTGTACAACCCAATCAAGACATCAGTAATCATCCAAACGATGTGAAGATCTCCGGTCTACAACCACCATCTTCATATCATCGACTTTTAGTCGTCGTGTTAGTTATTTAGAATGGGATAAACCCATTCTTTCCGGATAACTCGCATATTTTATAATCAATAATCAAGTGCTATAAAAACACATTAGATGCCTCATTCCAATTCAGAATATTCTTTTATTCAATTATTCACATCTTGGGGGAAAGGTTCCCATTAGTTTTATCAAAGATAAGTTTTATTTAAACTTATTCTTCAATCTTCTTTGGATATCAATTTCAAAAGATTTTATTTTATCTTTCCATAACTTATATATTAAGGTTTAGGAACTATTCGGGATTACATAGCCTTACTGAAATAATCGTTTATTTTATTAATCCCAATCCCAACCTATTCATCCCATGGAGCAAAACTGGTAGTACTCCAGATCTAACACCCACTGGGTTATTGGTAAATTTAATTACCATTTCACATTCAAATCTAATTATAGATTTAACTATCGCCTGTAGTAAAACTGGTGATACTCCATTCTCGATCATTTCATGAATTTGATAAATTTAATTATTCCATTCTCATTTTAATCTACTTAAAGATTCATTAAAACTCTAGTTAATCTTTAATATCAAAAATCATTACTTAATGATTATCCAAATTTTATGAAATAAATCTTGTCTTTACTTGGGTTAAAGAACATATGTCATTTAAAACATTATTTACGGTAAACCCAAAATCCTCTTCCATTAATGGAACTTTTATGGAATTCATAACAATATATAATTGATATAAATTTCTGTATCATACTATACTATAAACGGAATAATGGCAAGGCCTTTTAAACTCCATAGATAGTAATGGTCTTCCTTTACATAATCTCATCTTGATTATCACTACATTGAATTCCATTCAGTTCCAATTGAATATATTAAATTGGAAAACTTTACTTTGGACAATTTCCATTAAATCTTAATTAAAAAATTATAAATTCCAAATCATAACTTCACTGTTAATCGGGTTTAAGAACTAATGTTATTTAAAACATTGTTCACAATGAACCCGTAATCGCTACATTTAATTCCAATTACATTAATTAATTGGACAACTTTATTAAATTTTGGTTAAAAGATTTATTCTTCCTCAACTAGGTTTAAGAACAGTGTTAATAAAGACACCAATCATGACAAACCCAAAACCCCATTTAATATTAAATACAAGGCTGTAAATAGAAGTCATATAGACTTCTATTCAACATCAAATTCTGAAACTAACGGATATTGTATTGGGAATAAAGATATCTGTATCTTACAAATTCCTCAATAATATCAGTATAATCACGGACTCCAATATCGAATAATTCCAATGATTATTTCCATTTATATCCTTTCCATTTCTTATGATGGAAAATTCTGGTTTTATTAAAGCCATTCCAATTCTTTTTAGTTCTTATCTCAAGTTGCAAAACAACTTATTCTGATAAAAATATCTTTTATCCTTACAAACGTTGAATATTTCGTTCAAAATCAATTCAAATCACTTATTATGATTTTACATAATTTTTACATATTTTTAATAATTTTATTAAGGCCCTTATAGTCGGTCTCCAATATCGGTCACCGAACTGCATCCGTAGCGACCTTTTCCAAAACTGATTTGGACATGTCTTAAAATGTAACCGTGAGATTTCAAATCTCTTATTATCAATCGAAAGCTCTTTTCGATACAAACCCAACGTTCCTGTTTTTGGAGAATCCGACGGTCGGACCTTCCGTTACATCAATTTAAAGTCAATGGTCGAAATTTGTGAACGGTCGCTGTGCGATACATTCTATTCAGGCCATTTAATATATAAATATATATCGTCGATTTCCTTTTTAAAACGTATTTTATCAATCGTTTATAAATTCATTTTAAAACGATTTCAACTTCCTTTTTAATTTTAAATCAAAATAGAATATTCCATATCATTATAATATTAAAATGGTAATATTTTCAAAATATCATATTTTGAAATCAACTCTTTTCGATATTCATTATAAAATAAATAATATCAACAGAAAATTCCGTTTGAGTTAAAATGGCGTATATTTACTTAACTCGGCTTCATATTCATTTCAGTTATGAATATTTCAGCATTTCCGTGCCCATTCAAAATCAGACATCAAAATCATATTTTGATTCTTCCCCTGAATAGTATTTTAAAATATTTGTTATTTCTAAATTGGAATCAGACTCAATCAATTACCATATAATTTTATTTATATGGATCCATATATCGCATGTATTCAAAAATAGTGATAAACAACTATTAAACATTCAGTTCATATCTAGAGTGCAATTTACAACTGTATAAGCATTAAATATTTTAATAACGCTTATAACAGTCTGTCAATCAATTGGTAGACATACAGTCAAATCCAAGGGAAATGTGAATCAATTATCATCCCTAGACCCGTATGGGGTTTCAACCAACAATAATTAATTCAAATCAATCACTGGTTAATAAATTTAACCAATCCTAATTTGATTCGAATTTTTTATTCTAATTAACCCATTTTCACTGTTCAATTTAATAAATGGATATTTATATCCAATTTCAACTATCACATTAATATTAACATTATTTTTATTATGTTAAATATTTCAACATCACAAACCAAACTTAATATAGTCAATTAAATCATCCATGGGTTTTCAAACAATAGTTAAGTGAGCTAACAGGCACCGTACAACATTTTATAATAATTAAAACCGATAAAAATCAACATTGGCAATCGCTACATTCAATTATAAAATAAATAACTGTACAAAGTTTTGAGTGAGAGAGTTCTCTCTTTGGTATCCACTCCGTCAGTCTTTAATGGAGGATTTTTATTCTTAAACTAAATTACACAGGCATTTAATTTAGCTCAAAAATTCAACTTGCTTTGTTTTCATTCTGGTCAGTTCCATGTTGTAGTTCCGTTGTCACGATTCCAACGCACTTTGAATTGTTCGATTCGGTTGTTGTTTGAACAATTTACATTCATTTAAACATCTACACATTTAAATATATAATTGATTAATAAAATAATTAATGCTAAACATTTCTTTAGCCATTTCTCTTGCTCCGTAACTGCTCCAGGCATCAGCCTTTTGAACCCAAACCTCGACTTCCAAAAAACCCATCACGCCGCCCTTCAGAACCGCTGGACCTCAATCCAGTGCGCCAACGCCGACCGCCATCAAATGCTTCACCACCACGGGCTTGCTGGCCCACTCACATCCTTGTAGGAGCCAGAAATTGGCCACGAACGCCTGTTGTTTGAAGTGCGAATCAGCCTCCACCGTGCATTAATCTTGATTAAACCCATACCAATTCGAAGATCACGAGAATCTCCACAATTTGCTCTTTGATTTCATAATCTAATTTGAATTGTGTTGTGAGAAATTAATGAATTTCTCTTGTTCGTTTCTAGCCACCGAAAAGAAATGACGATGGCTCCAGAATGTATAGGGTTTAGGGGATATTTTGTGGGTATTTATAATTTGTTTTATTATTATTTAATTCCAATAATACATGTTTACCAATCCGAACTCCAAATCAAACCCAATGACTGTTGTTCCCAACTAAATACCCCCATTCCGGACATAATGGAATATGTTTTGTAAGCCAATTCAACTGTTCCTATTAGTTTTCATCAAAATTAAAATACAAATTAATATAACAGTCAATATTGAATTTGAACATACATTTTAAATATCCATGGCCACATACTGACTCCAAAAATTATGAAATTTGAAATCTAGCTATGTTTTGACGATATGGTCCTAACAATATTAGTTTTATCGAATCTGGAGACTTTTTGAAAAATGGATTATCAAATTCAAACCGAAATTGAAAACGCGTTTAAATTTACTATGCTTGCATACTGATACCAAATTACTTAAAATTTTAACCTAACAATATTTTATGTTCTAGATCCAACAAAAGGGGTTTCGTTGAAAGTAGAGGTTGTTTGCAAAATGGCAGCTTTTAAGGGCTTATATAATATTAAAAAATTAATAAAATCCATAACAACTGTTTTAAATTTTAAACTGGACATAACTTTAAGTTTATAAAGTGAAATCTCAATTTCTTAAACTCTTTAGAAAGATATAATTAAACAGACTTTAATGTTTCTAGTTTTACTGAAATCCTGTTTATATTGAATTCTATACATGCATTTAAAATTAAAAATCGAATTTTCAAACTACCGCGCCATTTCAAGCTCATTTTATAATTAAAATAAATTTATATGTTCTAACTTCGATTTAAATAAAATTTAAATCATCGTTTATTAAAATAAACCATTTTTAAATATTAAAGTCCATTAAATTCAATTAAAAATAAATTTTAAATTGGTTCCAAAAATCAAGGTTGTTACAGTGTTTTAAACAGAAATTATATATACATGTATACTATTTTGATATGTGGGTGTGTGTTCGCATTGTGTTTATATATATATATATAATATAGTTTTGAATTGCGTTGAATTATATATATATATATATATATATTACAATTTTACTGTTTGTATACGTATATATATATAATATTTTTGTAAAAATTCCTTGTGTTTATTTTGAATGAATTTGGTGTTGAGTTCGAAAACTCGTTCCAAAAACCCAATAATCGTACTGACCCGTTGAGAAAATCCCTAACCTCCTCTTATAAAATAAAATATATTGAGTGGTTACCTTGATTAAATCAATTATGAGTCGTGCCTGGAAGTTGTCGTTTCATTCTGCGTCAATCCTTCAGCTGTCTCCTTTCTATGCCACGAAAGGTGAGTTTATCACACACCTGACTTACATTGTTTCACGTATGTTAAATTCAGCATAAATGAACTATTGTGAAATGTATAGTATTGCAAGTAGAAATTGTTTTGCTAATATGTACACTTTTAAATATGACACGACGATATATATGACACGTAGGTGCACTGATGATATGTGACTTACGATGTGATTGATGCTATATGATGATTGATGTATGTTGTCGATTTCCATAGTGTTAGGATAATCACTATGGGTTGAAATGATACATACCCGAATGGACATTAGATTAGGAAAAAATCGTTATGGGTTGAAATAACAGGCCTGAACGATTTTATTGAATTTGGGATAATGGGTTGAAATGATATATACTTGTAAAATTTTAAATAGCGGGTTGAAACGATAAATACTCGTATCACTTGACCACAGGGTAGAAAACTATATACCGACGTCGTTGGTCATGTTTTCGAAGTAAAGTAATTTTGAAATTTGATTTTTAAACAGTAACTTAATATTTTATATTTTTATACATATATTTTAAGGATTTTAAATTTTGTAAATTTTAAAATATATGTTTTAAAATAATTTTATAAGTAAATATGGATTTAAATACTTATTTAAGATTTTACTTATAATTTTATTTACTTAAACCATTTAATTTAGTCATATATGTATTTTAAACTTTAAATTTAATAAATAATTTTTTTAAACCTATTCTAAATTATTTTAACTTATATATGTTTAAAAAGCTATTTTCTATATAACGACCCGCATTCTACGTATCGAAGGATCGTAAAATATTTATTTATTTCTCATATGAAGTCGTATAACCATGTAACTTTGGGAGATGACTATTGGGGTCATTTCCCATGTTCATGATTTTTGCCAATTTTTAGATGACCGTTTTGCCCCTAGCTGATCTTGTTTCGGCTATAACTTTTGATTGGTAAAGAGTTTTGACCTGAAACCACTTCCATTAGATTCAAATGATGGTTTATCGTTCCGTAGAGTGGTCACATTAGCCAAACGGACTCACCTTTGGGAGATATGGCTGAAACAAGGTTTAGAAGGTGAAAAACAGCTTAACCGGGCCTAATTAGGGTGACTAGCAAGAGGACCCATAACTCATTTCGGGATTAGGGTTATGGTGAGGCTGAGAACAGTAGGAAAAACGAATTTTATTTCATTTTTCAGCCGCCTAAAACATTTCTCTAACCCTAGCCATGGCCTCCATCTTCTAATTTCATCCCAAATCGCTCTCTAATCTAGTTTTAGCCTAATATACATCAAATCATGGTAAATTAGCGTCAAATTGGGAATAGAGCTGCTGTGTTGCATAGAGATTCAACCTAAATTAGAGATAGTTTCAGGTCTAAAGTAATTTTGTAGCTAAGGTGAGTGATTTGCATCGTTTATTCACTAATTATGACTAATTAGAGTTGATTAGTGATAACTAGCGAAATTATAACTCAGAAAAATATGGAAAAATTTGTAAAATTCTAAAATATTATTTTAGGGCTCTGACAGAAATTTCGGTTAATTTGGATAAGTTTTGCTAATTGTATGCTTAAACATGATTAAGGGGGATTAAGGGAAAAACATAGTTTTTTGGGTTTGTTTGATCCATTTTAACATATCAAATAGTTGTTTTGGTGTTTTTGGTTGGTTTCACATGTTGCTATGATGTATGGTATGCTTTGTGATTAATTAGAAAAGATAGAATGGTCGAAAACTCCGTCGTGTGCCGTAAAGTAGCCGCAGGAAAAGTTGCAGGAATCAAACAGAGATCGAATTGGATCGAATCCCCCCTCCCGGACTCAATCGTGGAGTATGTATCACGAACGGTGTTTGAAGGCTCCGAACCGATCTGTTTGTGGGACACCCTAACCGTTCATGTCTGAAGCCCTTCAATACAATCTGCTCGCACACGGAGACCATGATCCGGAGCTATTACGAACCACCTCCTCCGATCCAATGCACCACGAGCTGATGCTTGGAGGAACCACGAACCAATGGAAGGATACGGGGTACTATCTCCAACCCCGAACCTATACCGCAAGCTCGACCTGAACCAATGGGGTCATCCCGACCCGACCCGTATGGAGCAATCTGATCCGAAGCAAGTGATCACGAATAGAACCAGGATGGCCGAACCGAACCGATGATGATTGAAGGACCGAATCGATCCGGAGGAGACCAAAACCCGAGATGCAAAGGTAGCCCAAATGAGAGGTTGTAACTCAGGATCTAGATAGGAACCAACGAGTTAAATTCATGATTGGGCTTTGCTGCGGGATGTGCACTATGGAGTTGTCGACGTCCATAGCTTTGATTCACCTCCGGGAGACGATTGTTAGGCTACGGATCAGTGCAGTGGGGTAGTTATTACTCCATGGGGGCAGAGTGATCGTAGCATGGCTATGAGCCAGTGCAGTGTAGTTGTCATGACTTCATGGGCAGAGTGGACATAGCAAGGACTAGTGGCTATAGATCAGTGCAATGGTGTGACGATCCCAAAACCCCGTGGTACGGTGTTAAGGATAATCATTGGAATATAACACATTAATCATCATTAGCAGATCACAGATAATAGCATAAACAGAAAATAGAATAATTTACACACATATGACAGCGGAATCATATAGAAATCATCACATCAGAGAAGCACAGTACAGGATACAACTTAGTGTATAATGATACATAATCAGTCACCATCGCCTGAGGCGGAATCATACATAAAGAGTACACAAAAGGAATATCAGTCTACATCGCCAGTGGCGGAATCATAATATAGATACAATAATGGCGGAGAAAATCCAAGTCAGCACGGTGTAGTCAAGCCTCGCCATGAGCCAAAAGGTGCGTCAGAAACCTGTAACTAGGCTGCCCGTGTGAAAATGAGGGCACCCGAGTTTGCAAGGTGAAACAAACTACGAGTCAGTCATGGGACTGGTATGAGAAATCTACTCAATTTATTAACAACAATAATAAGGCAAATCAAAGGACCACGCCACTTTCGCGGAACGGGTTTACTCCAATGAGTGCTAGTGCATGAAATAAAGTAAATGATTAAATCAACGCAATGCTTTTTATAAAATGAAGCCATTATAAGACTCAGGTCCCATCACACGATGCAACGCAAGCCGGAGGATAGAGTTTTTACCTTATAATGGCCAAAGATGCTTCATACGAATAAAACAAAAGTGTTTGGTATTATTACTAGTGCATATATGTTTCAAAAGCAAATTCAATCATAAATATCTATCATAGGCGGCATAAATGACCCATACCACTATGTCGCCATACTAGTAATACAATCACGTCCGCATATTTCGTATTGGAAATTGGATTCCTTCATGAGTCGAGGCAAGGGGCAAGCTCCTCTCCGATTCGAGACACTCTAGCAAATGTCCCAGGACCCCACTATGATCCTTGGATCTTCAGGGCCGGTCCTCTATTACTTTTGAGGATTAGTTATTCCTGAACACACGTTTCCCGGTCCTTACAGACCTATATCGAGGCGCCTTGCATTCCAACAACCACACAGGTGAAAAGTATATATAATGTCAGGGCTGGTAGGTCACTAACACCACCTTAGCTAGAAAGAAACGTCGTGCTCTCCCTGCAGTCACTCTCCCGTTTTTGACTCATACCGGGGTGTGAGGCTCACGAATTCACGTTATACACAAAGCTACGTCACACAGACCATGCTTTGATCATCAACCACAAGACTTTGCTTTGCAACAGAAGCCTTGATCATATGCCACTTAGGCGTGCCACACAGGCAATCCACTCCATGCGACTGATTTCTGTCAATACATAACCTCTGAGCTCGTACGTCTCAGAGAAGGGCGTTAAGCAAGAGAATAAATTCTCCGCCGCCAAACAGATATATATTTAACAGAGATCAATCAACACAGAACAAAATCCAATGTCAGACACACAGTCCATTTACAAGTCCGTTCTGGGTCTGAACGAAACCGGAGGCACCAATTCGTCGTATATTCGTACAATCAACAATATGTTTGGACGGCTACTACTTCAATTCCTTCATGGTAGCTACTCCAGTCATGAGTATCAGTAGCGCCCATCCATCCAATGTGGAGATCGTCGGTCTTCAGTCGTCTTCGACTCTTCGACTTCTCATCGTCGATCGATTATTTGAAATGAGTTAAACTCGGCCTTTTCAAATAACCCACGTATATTTAGATTTTCAAATCAATTAATCACATGTTTGGACTATTCAACATTCACTTTTCAGTTATTTAGTTATAATTTTCATGTCAAATACATTCAACCATCACATATCAAGCAAACACAACAAAGTTGGTTTATTTCCCCTCTATATCGTCAATAGTATTTTATAACGATATATCGCCATTTTTATTTAATTTAAAACGGCCATATTTAATTAAACGACGTTTCAGGTCGTGTCGAAGCACTGGCGCTGCTTTCCACTAATTTTGTTTTACACATATCTGAAAATCTAACCGTTGGATCTTCACAAATTTTACATCATTAGGAAGGTCATTTCAAAACGAACCCAACGGTTTCAGTTTTGGGAAAATCCGACGGTCGGATCTTCCACACTAACCATTTGAAGTTACGATTTCAATTTATGAACTGCAGCGTCGTTATTCGATTTAATTTAATTATATTTATATATATATATATAAATATAATCGTTTCTGGCACTGTTTTTCCTTAATTTTGAATTAAACATTCCAGACAATCCAACCGTCGGATCTTCACAAAGTTGGTGCCGTTGGAAAGATATTTCCAAGGCGAACCCAACGGTTGAGGTTTCGGGAACATTCAATGGTCGGATTTCCCGCACTAGTCGTTTGAAATCACGTTTTCAAAACATGAACTGCACGACCACGTTTCGGTATAATTCTTTTTATATTTATATATTTATATAAATATAGTTCATTCAAAAATTCCTATATCGTTTCCACTTCGATTATTTCACTAACGCCTTTAAATTTTAGAAAATTTCGCCATAACCTCCTTTGTACGGGAGGGTCTGGGAAAATTCCCAAATAGCCACACGGGCGTCTCATATCAAAAAGAAAAAGAAAAAGCCAAGCGGCTAGCCAACAGGCTCATAATATCATCACCCAAACAAAGCGGTAAATGTGTACCTATTTGTCGGGCACAAAATTCTATTTCTCTTCTCTAGCCCCTTTTGCTTTAACCTGTTCAATAGATATGCATGTACATATATACAATTTCTAACATTTATCATTTTCCATTCCATTTCATATTTGATTTGCTTTGGTTTAAAAACACCATTCATTCCAATATTGCATGCATAGGATAAAATCATATCATTAGCTAGTTAATGTATATTTCAACTCATGCACGTTTATTTGAACAAGTGGCTATTTTTAACACTTCACATTTCAAAGATGATAATTTTGGCGAACTAAAATAGATTTCAACACATGACTATTTTATTTAGTTCATATGCATGTTAGAAATAATATTTCTATCACAAATATTTATTTCAACGTCCGCATATCTTTAGCATATCACACATATGATAAAAATGATATTTTTATCGTTCAAAATATTTATTCAACCAATGTATGGTTTCAACACTTCATAGTTTCAATAAAAATGTAATTTTTATTGTTCGATCTTTTTATTCAACACATGAACTTTTCCACTACACACGCTTCTCAACAAATGAGTATTTCCATACATGGACATTTTATTTATGTTGTTCATATTAGAAAGATGGGATTTTTATGGTTGAAATTATTTATATAAGGCAAATATTTTTGATACTTCATATATATATAAAAATGTGATTTTTATTGTTAAACACTTCACTCATTCACAAATGAATTTATTTTTCACACAACACTTTTCAACACATGAATATTTCCACACATGGACATAGTTTCAATATATGACTTTAATTTCAATGCATGTAAAATAATTTCAACATATGAAAATAATTCTAACACACAAAGATTATTCAAAATTTCGGCAGCATAACGGCAGGGTAGTTAAAACCGGCACCGTCCCTAGTACGGCTCCTCACTCTACCTTAAAACCTCGCGGTTTTTGACAATGGGGATTCATGCATCTAATTCGCACGCAGGCGGCATGTTTATTTTTATTTCCACAAATATTTCCATTTCATTTCAATCACCAATGGGTATTTTTCAACCACAACCAAACAATATCAACCACAAACAATTATTCAACCATTCGTATTTTTCACCCAATATTTCACACCAATTCACCACAATAAATATCGTCCATGGTTTGTGGACGAGGGGAGTATATATATATATATATATATATAATATATTTGCTATATTTCACTAGCATTTCAACACATATATCACTTATTCTATGCATGTAAAAATTCATACTTCGCTCATATAGCTTACACTACGCATGTACATGAGGTATACAACACGTATGTAATTTATATTTCGCTTATATAAATTATACACGACATTTTCCATTCAATTTCACGTTAATTTAGATTTCTCACCTTGGTTTTCTGAGCGCTAAAAATCGATACGATGTCAGAAAAATCCGCAGCTTCTTCTATTGGGTAGAGAGCTTCCTTGCGGTCTCGATGTTTCCTGTTTCATCGAATTTCGTCAACACACCAAAAAGATATGATTTTTCAAAGTGTAAAGATCAAAGAAAAACTCACTTTCACGAGCTTCAAAACTAGGTTTACAATTTTCGAGAAATCCGTGGCACGTGGGGACGATCAGGGAGTTGGACGTGGAAGAGGGGAGAGAGAGCTTTAAATCGGTGGTGGTTTGGTGGCGTTCGGTGGTCGGTGGCGTTTAGGGCGGCGGCGGGAAGTGTTCGACTTCCTGGCGTCGATAAAGGCAGAGGAGGCGACGAGGGGGGCGGCGGTTGGGTCGGATTTGAAGAGGAGGCTGGGGCGCGTCGGATGGTGGCGGCGGCGAAGGCTGTAGGTGGCGGTAGAGGCGGCGGCGGAGGAGAGAAGGTGGTGAACGCGTTTCGCCGTTGATCGGGGGGGGGGGGTTTCTTTTTTTATTTTTTTTATTTTTAAAATTTATGAAAGGAAAAATATGATTGGCCGAGACTATATTAAATTTTTAAATAGTGTTTTCTTAAACGAACTCCTTTTTAAACCCAATGACTGTCGCCCCTAGCTAAATACCCCCATTCCGGACACAATGGGATATGTTTCGTAGGCCAATTCGACTGTTACAGTCAGTTATTTTTCAAATTAAAGTATAAAACATTTAATTTTTAACTCTGAACGCACATTTCAATTTGCCAGGGCCACAAACTGATTCGAAAAATTCCAGAAAAATAAATCTAGCTATGTTTTGACGCTACGGTCCCAACAAAACTAGTTTCGTTGAATTCTGAGGTCGTTTGAAAAATGGCCATTTTCTGGTCGATCCAATTTAACAAAAATCGACCAAACACATTTTCTTTTGCCACGCTCACATACTAGCTTCAAAAATTATGAAATTTGAAACCTAGCAATAGTTTGACATCCCGGACCCAACAAAAGTGGTTTCGTCGAATTCCGAGGTCGTATGCAAAATATCAATTTTCCAGGGCTATATATTCTATATATCGACTCTTCTGAAAATTCATTCGGCCATAACTTTTGATTCCCATTATGAAACTTCAATTTTTCAGATTCGTTAGAAAGGTATTGCCTAACAGATTTAAATATTTTTGGTTTCGCTAAAATCCGTTATATTTTCCACCCTGCATAGTCCGTCAAAGTTTGAATTCAAATTTTCAAACTGACTCACTATTTCTAATTCACTATTTTATTGAAATATTCCATTTCAATTGTTCAAATTCCTTTGAAATAATCAATTTAAAAATTTTAAATTGGCTCGCATTTTCTGGGTTATTACAAATGGATTCGCCATGACTCCGTGGGGCAGAGTGATCATAGCAAGGACTTGGGTGATCAAAGTGGTGGATATCATATGCTTTACGCACTGAGTGAGAGATGTGAGGATGGTTACGATGCTTGATTGTTTGACATCACTATGACATGTACACCCCCACCACTGTATCTGTACACCATATGTTAGCGTCACCTTAGAGTATTGTACATCTTTTTATGCTAACTCTTTGGTTGCAGGTCCAGGTTCAGGTATGGTTTAGTATACCTGTTATTGTTTTGTTTTGCTACTTATCGCTCATACCAGACTTTTGTCTGACCCTGACTTTTCTGTCTCTTCTTATTACTCTGGGTGCTCTTAAATGGGCAGACTAGAGACAGGTTAGATGGTATGCACGAGTAGATGTACTTGAGACGAGTAGGAGGCTTCCACGTATGATATATATATAGATATTCTCCCTGTGTCGCTGTTGGTCACTACTTTGGGCATTAGTAGTGTACCTTTCCTTTCTTTTTCTTTAGAGACAGTTTTAAAGTTGTAATAATGATGGAGTGGAACATAAGCTGTATTTGGATTTTCAGCTGCTACGATGTTTAGTTTCAAGCTTATGCACTATCTCAACTGTTTTATGTCAAGTATGTAATCATTATATTTTATTCCATACGTTGTGAGACATTCTACAGGTTCCTTTGGTAGTTCTAGCTTCAAATTCCATTCTTTTCCTTTCTTTGGCGACCGTCCTGTGCTGGTTAGACATTGGTACAACGCACTTTCATTTAAATGTCGGCTGGTGCGTGGCGGGTCATCACATTCTATTAAATTTATTAACTTATATACATACATATCTATTTTTAAGAATTTATTTTTTAATATATTATATAAACTTTTGATAAAAATACTCAGAGACGGATAAGTTAAGATTTGCAATTTAAATTCAAGGTTTAAAGATTTAAATTTATAATGATATTTGATTTACCGAATGAACTCATATTAAGATATGAATTCGAATTGATATAAACTTATAAGAGGTGAACTTGAATTGTGAAATTTGTTTTTTGATTTTGAATTGATTTAAAATATTAACTTTTATAAGTAATGAACTTAGTTATGAAAATTTATTTTTGAATTTTTAAACTATAGAAAATGAATTTGAATTTATAACTGATATGAATAAGAATTCCACTAAAATTTAAAGTGAATGTGAATTTGAATATATAATTAATTTTGTATGGATTTGATTTTTTTAAATTGTTTGGTTTGAATTAAGAAATTTGTAAGAATGGTTTTAAATCGTATAGTTTGAATTATAAATAATGATTTTTAATTGTTCGACTTGATTCACAAAATATGATATTATTTGTTTAAATGGAAATATAAGTTTTGGTTTGAATTATATAAATTGAATTTGAATCGAAATGTTGAATTTTTATGAATTAATATAAATGAATTCTCATATAGGTGGATTTGAATCATTTGAACTGTTTGAACTTGAATTTTTATGAATATAAATCAAACTAAAATATCCTCGAAGTTAAATATTTTAGTATTGATTTAACTGGTAATTGAGACCTTGAACATATGATTTTATATGAGTTGATTTTGAATTGAAAGCCATTATGTAAAAAAATTCGGAAGTTGAATATAATCTAAGTTAAATATTATGGTATGGTTTATACTATATTTGAGATCTTTATGACATGATTTTCTAAATCGACTTGATTTAAGGAGACTTAAGCGAATTGTTGTCAAAATTGTATATAATAGAAGTTAGATATTTAATTTTGATTTCAAAATTGAATTTGTATAAACGATTTTATAAAGTGAAATATAAAATAATGGTCACGGTGTGAAAAATGTAAACAGATGGTTGTTAAAAAGGCTGGGATCATCTATTATCATACTCTCTACTAATACCCAAAACCACTTTAACAATCGTATATGCGGTAGAGTTCCAAAACAAAGTAGGATGGTTCGGCGAACGATTCTATATTCTTATTAGTTACATGACCCTGACTACCATGAGTCAACTTGACGTGATTAAAACAGGAGCTACCCGAGACTGAGTGAGGTCATTCCTCCTATTGAGCACACTTCTTCGATACCATTCTATTACTTTTGTGATGTGTTTAATGGCCACCCTCCGATTTGATATGGGAGTGTGTCTTGAGGTAATTGGTAGTTGCTGTTATGCTTTACCACCAGTCAGGCTCTGCAAACAGTGTATCCACTCTGGCATTCCTCGTATTCCTTGTCACATGCCATATACGATCCCAATACGGTTTGTTTTGTACTGTTTTATATGGAGTACCCTCTGATAGCCCTCTATTTTACGGAGGAATTACGGTACAATATATACTACGGGAATATATAAACGGTGTAAGGATAATAATGGGAATCCCGCTTACGCTATTTTGATAATTACTTTACTAATAGACACTATTGTATATAGTGTATTATACTATATAATATTTAGTTTAATGGATCCTTAGAGGATGGTGATACCATACATCCTTCAAGTTACTGATAGCATTTCATCAAATATTTCATTTGAGTTTATTTAATTCCATGAGAATGTTAGTCCTGATCCGAGTTGTTTTGTTTTGCATTATTTCTTGGGTCAGGTCGAGTATTACAGCTTTCAAGATTTACCTTTGGAGTTCGGAGCATATATTGGGTTTTGCTCACCTGTATCTACCAATTCAGTTGTTCCAGTTCAGCTATTTCTTGTTGTTTCTATTATAGACCGTATAATTTATTTATGTATTAAAAATTCATTACATTAGACTTCCCAATGTATTGTTTATGTAACTCTGATGTAAAATTTTATTTCGTGGCTTCATGAACTACTAATATATTATGTATTTTCCAATGCGAGATATTATTTTTCCCTGTGTTTGTATCTGTATTATATGATTCTACGATTTATTCTATTTACCCTAGAAGCTAATAACAATATGTCATTTTGGACGGATTGAGTTTGATATGTTTTGTCAATTCGGCACAGTCAAAGTAGCAGGTCGTTACATATATATTCTTACTTAAATATAAAACAAACCATTATTTATATCTTTAAATAAATTGGGCCGCCTTTTATTCACTTCATTTAGGATAGTTTGGCCCATTAATTCTTTTGATTAAGCACTTTAGATGGTTAAGCAGAATTAAACATTGATCAGGCATGTACATTTTTGTATTAGACACAAATAAGCTTTTCTTCCCACTGAAGCTTTCGCACTAGAGAATATTGACTTTATCGTACCAACATTCAACACTGCCTGCACCATACTCTATCCACCCAACTTGCTTCCCATCTCCCCTCTCTCCAGCCTCAATTACGAACACCTGACAATCCCAAAACACCAATCCACTGCTTTTTTCATGTTCCTTCCATTCGTTTATCCCTCCACCCTGTTACATTTCATGCAGACTCTCTATCATACAACTACGTTGCTCCCCACTATAACTCCTGCTTCCATGCATTGTTGAACAAAAACATCACCGTGCACTTCCGTTGCTTCCCCCTTGGCCGTTGTGCCCTACCTTTCTACCACCACTGGAGAACCGCCTCTACTTTTCCTTCCTGCTGCTGTACGAGACTACCACCAGCCCATCGTAATTCATTTCTATTTTTTATAGTGGGTTCGATCTCTTCTTTTTTCTTCTTGTTACAGGCAATGTTCGAAGAAGTTCAGTGTGTGTGTGTGTGTATATACATATACATACATACATACATACATACATATATATATATATATATATATATATGAAAGGAAAACGATAGAATCACTGCCTTTCAACAGGGTATGTAGGCATGTGTAGAGTTGGGTTAAAATGTAGGAGAGCTTAGGCCTATATCTCTATATATTTGTGACGACCCAAATTTCCGGTTCCTTCTGAGCCGACCAAACAACACAAGTCCAACCCAAAATGCACTGAAAACCCAGATGCCAATAGAAAGAAGTTAGAGGGTGAGATAAGAAAGAAATATTAGAATAGAAGAAAACGAAGAAGAACACAACACAGAGTCTCACATCGCAGTCGAACAAAATATAACATAGAATTAAATCTTTATAGAGAGCTTGAAAATAAAACTTACAGCCATCAGAGTACATCACACATCTGGAAAGTTATAATGACCTGTCCTCATATACAACCACACAGCGGAATAAATATATATCATACGTATGGACTCTTCCATCTCATTTCTTCACGGCATCCAATAACTTGAACCTGTACGACCTGGTCTAACCCGAGCATTACAAATGCACGAATCAATATGGTGAACCAAAGTGAGAAAAACCACCAAGTTTAAAGGTATCACACAACTTGATTTTTAAGAGTTAAAATCTTTTCAAAAGAAAAGGATAATTGTAAGACCAAATACAGACATAAATATGGACGGTTTTTACCTTACGATAACCCAAAACATTTTTGGAATCAATATATTTTCTGACATTATAATAATGTCTAAATACAAGTGAATAACAATCTAGCAAAACGCTTGCATCTCACACTCCACATATATAGTATACAATCAAAACCGCGGGCTCTTATTGGAGAATGGATTTCCAACTATGGCAAGGTATAGGACCACCTTCCAACAATGTACCTCTGGAGATGAATACATTGGGGATTCAACAAGAACGTCTTGCAACCCCGGCTAAACATGACCGGCCCCTCACTTTGCTTGAGAGTACCAAATATATCATTACCATGGTTGGGGGCCAGCCAACCGAATCGATAGCATACATACAAAAATAAAAGGGGACAACCGAAGGCATTTGATTTCTCTAAATCAGGTAATGAATATACCCTTTTGATGGGTGTGACCCACATAGCCATGCGACCTGCCCGATTTTATACCATTTCCCAGTTGAAGAGGCTCGAGGTAATAATTTATTAATTAGTTAATTAATTAATTACTTCACATTTATTATTACTTTAGAACATCTGGCTACCATTCACTTTGAATGTCACATCGTCAGATCTGCCAGATAATCATTAATTTACGTCCACAAAAAAACCTTGGGTGTTTATGCAAAAAGAACAAATTCTTCCACCACCAACAAAGTACGTTAGAAGAAATCAATATATGTAATCCTTTGGAAATACCCTATTAGACATTCATCCATACAAGTTGTCCTGGGACTGGACAAACCGAAGGCACCCTCCTACTACATCCTTGGATTACCCTTGGATCAGTAGCGAGTAGTCCTTGCAATCCGAAGATTCCAACCATGATAGAATCACTGTTGAAATATCCCTGGGTGCTAACTAGAGAACTTCTACAAGTAGTTCTTCCATTTTTGAATATCCACAGTCTTCAATGCTCTATCTTCAATGATCTTCACATATTTGTTGGTCCAGAACGGTTTTCGAATATAAATTCGATCCCGGTCTTTCCGTACAGACAATCATATTGGCCAAATTTGATAGTCGGTTATTTAACCATCAAATAAACAATCAAGAAAATAAAATGAGTTCATTGATTTTGTACTCGACATTAGTTGGCCTTTTTAATTAAAAACAATTAATAAATGTTAATTTAAAACTCTTTAATTTTTCAACATTACGAATATAGCTTTTCAATTCTTATTTGACATAAAGTAATTTCAAAACTATTTTATTTTAATATATTATATAATCATATCCAATAATATATTCTTCTATCATTTTCAAAACAATTCCTATATCACTACTCATTATTTATATTTGGTGAAAATCAATTGAACTTATCATTTGTAGACTAATGTTACGAATCTCCTTTATTTCATTAATTGGAAACAAATCCAACACTTCTCTTTTTGAATAAACTCATTTCAACACTTTACTTTTTATTTCCTTATATTTTGAAAATATCATCATAATTTTCCAAATTTTCCTTTATTTCATTTATTTCGAGAAATTCCTTATCTTAACTTCATATTATTTTATTTCCAAACCATTCAACCTTTTTGTTTTGAAATCTTGTTTAAACTAATATTAATATCATTATTAAGTAATGTTAATTTAATCTAACGTTTTAACTCCACACTCTTCTTATAAACCTTGTTTATAAACCTCCAATTTAATATAAACCCCTTTTTCCTCGATTCCTTTTTATTCAGTTCAAATGTTAACTCAACATATGTTTAAACCATTATATTTGCTTAAAGATTGCTTTTACTAAACCTAAATACAAATCACTTTTATCAATCCATTTTCCTCTCCAAAATTCTCATTTTAATCCCATTTTTCTTAATCCATTATTAAGTACTGCCAATTCAAATTAACGCTTTGACTCCTCATTTCTTTCTACAAACCTTGTTTATAAAATCTTTGGTTTAATATAAACTCTTTTTTATCTCGCTTCTTTTACTTAATTCAATATTATGTAAACATTTATTTCAATTGATCATATTCGCTTAAAATCTTCTTTTAAAACTTCATTGTAAACTCGGGTTCATAAACTCTTTTCAACTCAACCATATCCCATTTCAAAATCGGTTACTTACTTAAATATATTTCCTTTAATAAGTAATTACTTAAATTATTGTTTAAATAATAATTTATTCATCATTAACTAGAATTAATATTAAATTTCTTTTTGAAATCTTATTTAAGTTAACAACTATATTCTAAATTATTTCATTTCTAATTGGTCCAAACTAATTTAATCAAAAAAATCAGTTTCAACTAAGCAGTTGACTTGGTCAACTTTAAAACATGATTCACTCGTTGATCAACATAAACTCGTTTCTTCACTTAAATTAATTAATAAATTAATTTAAATAATTGCATTTACTTCAATTAATATTAAATAAATAATAATATAATCCCATTTAAATTGTTTCTTAAAAAAATCTTAATTATAAATTGTTACATTAATTAAAATGTGGCACGTGCTTCGAACATGGCTAATTTCCCTTTTTATAAACTTCATTTTTAAATAATATATATTTAAAAATCTATATTAAATTATAAAATAAATTTCATAACTTCGTTATATCGATTTACCTGATGGTAAATCACTATTTCAAAATGATTGATTTATAGGCCAACTACCGCCAATTACTCAACCAATACTGCCCATTGGTTAAAGTAAAATGAATGTTGAATCTTAGGTCAATAATCAACAACCAAATCAATCATCCAAATAGATGGGTTTTAAATAGTTCATATAATGATAATATAAAAATAAATAATATCTAAAATATTTGAGGAATCCTGTTGAATTCCTCCACCCTGTTCTTCTCTACATCCAAATGGTTATTCCACGTGATATCATTCAATTCAATTTTACTGATTTCATTCTAAAATAGTAAAATAACAGCAATTTAATATAAGCCAATTGATTTAATGCTAACAAACAATTCAGGCAATTCAAACAATTTATTGAATTAAACATGATAATTTTATAACCGTGACCAACAAGGTAAGTTAACTTCATTGGGACCAATTGTTAAAATAACGATTTGATTTTCACTGAAATTAAACTGCGTTTAATTTCATCAGTTCAGTCATCATATGAATATATATTTAACAGCACTCAATCATTGGCAACCATAACTATAATTAGCAAGCATAGCACAAATTATAAAATCCAACTTATATAAAATATAAGTAGGAAATACTGAGTGAGTTTAACTCACCTTGATCTGATTTATCGTCAAAACAGCTTATTTCAGTCAAATTAAATAACATTTTAATTTAACTGAAAATATCATTTGATTCTGATTCCGTCCTTTTTCGTTCCATAATGTAGCGCTCGTTGAAACAACTCCAATGCCATTTGTTTTATCCCATTCTGATAATGCAGGCACAAGTTATACAATTTTATAATTATACAATTATAATTAAAAATAATAATTTCCTTAATCACTTTATTTAAAACTAATTACTTTATTAAACAGAACAGGGAAGATACTATTCTTCTTACATCCAATTATTTGCTTCAACACCAAGTCACGCTCCATCATCGTTCAACCTCTATGCAATAACAGATAATTAATTTTCCTTGATTAAGAGATTAACCGATAATTATATATATTATTATTATAATTATTACTTATTTTCGATCAATATTGACTTGAGCACCTTACTTATTATTTATCACATATTAGTTTTCAACGATTTCTTGGCCAAAACAGTCAAGCCGACCATTTTCTGCTTCCATCTGAACCTATGATGATTAACACTACAATTTAGTTTTTATCATTTAATCCTAAAATTAAGTAATTTAATTATGAGTATTAACCGTATACGTCAGTTCAGAAAATCAGCCAAGCCAATTTTAATCCCTCAGCCGTTTTCTTTGTTTCAGAACTCACGGTGCCAACCCTCCCAAATCTCAATGCACCTGGTAAATAAACACTTCAATTACAAATTAAAGTAATAATTTTCTTAATAATTAAATTTTAAACAACGTAATAATTTTATATAAAATTAGAAATAAAGGCTGATTATTTCTTCCCGTAGCCTCATCATTCCAAGCAATCAACGCAAGCCTCATCATTCCAGAGATTGCCTCCAACCCCGTATGCTATTCTTACTTCCACATACTGCATCTTCCAATCGTTCCTCCTTATTAATCACGGCATAAAACAATACGTGTTTCACCAAAGGATTTAAATTCCATAATTAAAACGATAATTAATGGTTAATTAAGTAGTCCGATTACGTTCTTTGGTTCGAAATAAAAACTATCCCGAGCCCTTTTTTTTTCCTCCTGCTTCCCATATAATACCTCAACCAGAACCCATACTTCAAGAAAACAATCTCCTTTTGCACTTCGATCCGTCCAGTTGAGGTCCATTGCTAATCGTCAAAAGGTGTGCCTGAACGGCGTCGATCTTTGGCTTGCATCCCATGAAACTCAACTTCGCCAGTCACTCTCAGTTCACTGAGAGATTTGTCGTGCCTTCCTTCCCAGATTTCGGCAACCACGGTTCGTTTGAGTTGATCATAGCTGGTCAGGAGCTATATCTCGTTGGCCTGAAGGTTTTTGCTGTTGGAGATGTTCGAAATGATGAATGGATTTGCGGATTTTTGGAGGATAAGGTTGTGAACTTTCAGCCATTCATTTCATATAAGTGGCGGCCAAATTTTATTAACCATGCATGAGAGCAAATTAGGGTTTGACCCTTTCTGGATGTGTATACATATAGGAATAGAATTAATATTATTAAAATATCATATTAGAAACTTCATCTGGAAGTATCATGTAAAAATCGGCATAAAAGACTTTTATTTTTTGATAAAAATGCTAGTCCTGACATAGAAAAATATTCTGAACATTATGGGACAGGTTTCGTCAAATTCCGAGGTCGTTTGTGGAAAGTCCTTTATAAATATCGATGAAAAATTAAGCGTTTAAAATTCCTATAATTACAGCAAAAATTCAATAAATAAGAGGCCTTGACATTTTACTAGACTTCTTCCTTACGGATCTAATGAATCTTGTTTCGCTGAATTTGGAGTTTGTTTGGCCAGTCATTTATTCGTTAAAAGTTACCCCTGTCTAAATTGTCTAAACAATTAAATAGAAACAGAGACATTTATGGACACTGAAGTCACAAACGACATCCGTTTGCCATGAAATTTGATTTTCTGATAATGGTTTAATGATACGATTCCAATGAAACTAATTTCATCGAAAACTGAGACCATTTGCAAAAATAGCTATTTTTAACGCTTATATAATATCAATTAAAATATTATATAAATTTAATTAAATAATAATAAATTATTTTTATCATATGTATCCAACCAGAATATGTATACAACTTCAAATAAAATTATACAACTCGATATTGATAGTTTCGAGTTAAACGATTTAAATTTCCCTTTTAAATATATTAAAAAAATGTTATATTTTAATAACGATTTACATAACGACTATTATAAAATTTGATTTGGCCATAACTTACAATCTATAACACGAAATCCAGATTTTTCTCTTCCATATGAAAATTATCGTCAACAAGATCCAAACGTTTCTTGTTTCACAAAAATCCGACATATATCGGATTCGGTATATCTAGTTAAAGTTCAAAACTTCATTTTACAAACTGCAATGCTATTTCAAGCTCGATTAATAATTATATATAAATTAACATTCAAACTTTGTTTTATAATCGAATTGTATATTTTAAATCCTTTTAAAATTCCAAATCAATATTTAAAATAATAAAATATATTAAATATCTTACTGCCAAAAATACAGGACATTACAATCTTCCCCCTTAAAAAAATTTCGTCCTCGAAATTACTAAGGTAAGAAAAATGTTACAATCCATTTAATTTAAAATATAATTTATTTTAAATTGAAATCCAATTCATTATAATCAATATAAATTTTCAAAAATATCGAAAATTTTCTAACTCCTTTAATTCCCGGAAAAATTCGGCAGAGTCTCCCATGTATAGAGTGACATCTACGATATCGCAGGAACAAATAATATATATACATGGACCACACGGTCGGAAAACAAAATTCAAAACCCAAAAATTCGTATTTCTGCGTAGGTGTACCTTATGCGAGCGCTATTAAGTATAGTACTCAATTTATTATGATCGAAACCTATCCCCATAGCTTTCGGCTACCTGTACTCAACTCAGTTAAGTAACATTCACTTGAAGTTCGAAATAACATTCATTTATCATCATGTATAATTCACAAATTCCAACACCAAATAAGGGTTAGATAATTCAATTTTCAATTCATATGTGATCCCATTCCAATCTATAATACATGAATTTGTTTCTTAGCCTTTAATTCATTAAACTGTTATTAAATCATTAATGAATTCTACTCAACCAATTGAACATACAATTAGCAACAAATGCACAACCAGTATAAACAAACAATCTAACTTTTTATTAACTCAAGTTATGTTTAACTTTAATATCAACTTGGTTTTCTCCACTTTGGTTTATACATTAATATCAATCGATTAATACTCGATTAATTACCATTCAATTATTATCCATATTTACTTTGGTTTAACATACCTCCATAATAATTAATTTACAACAAATTGACTTCAAATTTTGAATTTTATTCACTAACTCGTTTACTTAAACAAGTTAATCCCAATTCATATTCAATTTACTAACAAGTGCGCACCCGTGCTTTGCACATGGGTGTGCCGAATATTATATAGTTTCATTGATGGTCAAAATAAAGTCTAACAACAATGATTAATACCAGAAAGGATAAAGATTCCATAGATATACTTGGTTTTAAGAGAAAACACAACACAGAAAATGTAACACCCCGTATTTCCGGTAAACATTAAAGTTACGAATTAAAGAATAATTAATTTCAAATATAAAAATTAAGGGAAACGGGTTATGTCATTGCATTCATCTCGGAATTCTGCTTGAGATAGAGTCCGAGTTTGCGTAAATCGGGTTCCGTATGAAGGAGTTATGGCCTTCAGAAGTTTCAGAATTAAATTAAAAATTCAAACAGCTCGGTTTAGAATTCAAAATTCAAAAATCAGAAGCAGAAGCGGGCTGTGCGGGAAACTTCCCGCCCAAGGCCAGGTCGACCAAGGGGTCGACCTCCCCCCCATACAAGTCAACCTGGGGGTCGACCTACCCTCTCGGGAAGATTTGAAAACTGATGTGTTCTGACTCCTTGTTGAGTCATTAGGGCTGATTTGGCTGTTCCATCTTGTCTGGATGCTCTTGATCGCTTCTAGGTTGATCTGACGACTCTAAATTAATCAAACGTCTATATAAGCAACCTAAATCTAAACCCTAAGCCACACAAAAATATTCCTAGAGCCATTGTGCCGTCAATGGTGAACCTAGAATAGCCGTCATCTCTTTCAACTCAAAGGCAAGATAGAAGCTACATCAAAATCAAATCAAATCTAATCTAATTCAACTAATAGAATTCAACGATCTAAATCAATTCAGAATACAGATCCTAGAACTCAAGAATTCCTTTTTGGTTGTATGTGTAGTTATCTTTCAGATGTGAAAAAATCAAAGACATGATTTGTATTGAATTATAAAATAGAATTGTACCAAATTGTATGTGATGCCGATTCATGTCTATTATATCATGTATGCATATGAACTATTGTGATTTATCGAACCTATCATGTTATGTAGAAATTGGTGAATGAATCTATTGATGGTGTATAAGAATTTGGGAATGAAAAACTATCATGTTATATGCAAGTTTGGCAATGCTATCATGTTATGAATACATGCAAGTTTATAGGCTAAAACATGATTATGTAAACCTATATGTTTAGATCTACAACCTTATGCGTTTAGAACCATATGCCTTTATGTTAGATCTATGTTAACTTGATTCAACCCCAATGCAAGTTCACAACTACATGCCAAGTTTAATTTGTGTAGTTTTATGCAGAATCCATATGCTTATGATCCATGTTGCATAGATCTAGTTTGCAAGTTCATAATTAAAAATATATTGTTCTATGCCAAATTCTTGTGACACATGTATAGTTAGATCCATATTTTTGTATGATGTTGGAATGTTGCAAGTTCCTCTTTTTCCCCCTTTTGTTTTATAAGTTAGGCTAAAATATCTAACCTAACATTCTGTGAAATTTTGCGATGTACAACGGGGGTGACGTTGGGGAAAACATGAAATTACATGTAATTGGCATGTTTGGCACATAAGCATGATAAGTGGCATGAAAATGGTATAATCTATATACCAAAAATTATGAATTTGATTTAGAGGGAAAGTGGGCCATGACAATAAATTGTAGAAAATTTACATAAAAGGATAAATATGTAAATTTAGTAAAAGGCGAATATGCCTAACCCGAGGTTAGATTGAGTTACGGTATAAGACTACCCGGAACCGCCTGGCAAATCTAGCAACCGTAACAATATAGATCTAATGTGAGAGGTCAGCGCATTGAGACCAAAAGAACCCGAGGTTAGACTGAGTTACGGTGTAAAACTGCCCGGAACCGACCGGCACATCCAGTGACCGTAACAATACCTGTCTAATGTGAGTGGTTGGTGTTTTAATGAATGAATTAAAGCTAAGACAGGAATGGTAGGGTTAAGTTAATTAAGTAACACTTAACTAATACACAATGTTAATTAGACAAGTGGGTGGGGTTAAGTAAATTTAGAGCACTTAACCGTTATAACATGTTAATTAGACAAGTAGGTGAGGTTAAGTATATTTAGAACACTTAATCGTTATAAAATGTTAATTAGACAAGTGGTTGAGGTTAAGTAAATTTAGAACACTTAACCGTTATAACATGTTAATTAGAAAAGTTTGTAAGTTAAGTAAATTTAGAACACTTAACCATTATAACTTATTAATTAGACAAGTGGGTGAGGTTAAGTAAATTTAGAACACTTAACTGTTATAACATGTTAATTAGACAAGTGGGAGAGGTTATGTAAATTTAGAAACACTTAACCAATATAACAAGATGAATGATTAGGGTTAAGTTAATGGGAAACACTTAACCAGTATAGCATGATGAATGGGTAGGGTTAAGTAATAAGAAACACTTAACCAATATAACTTGATTTATGGAAAGGTTAAGTTAAAATAAGAGGGCAATACTTAACCAATATAACTTGATTTATGGAAAGGTTAAGTTAAAATAAGAAGGAAACACTTATCCAATATAAATTGATTTGTAGTAGGGTTAAGTTAACACAAGAAGGCAACACTTAACCAAAGTAACATGACACGTAGGTGGGTTAAGTTAACTTGAATTGATTGATGACACTTAACCAATACAACATGATGAATACGTGGGGTTAAGTCAACACTTGACCAATATAACTTAATGAACAAACGGGGTTAAGTTAATGGGAAACACTTAACCGATCCAACATGATAAGTAAGGAGGGTCAAGTTAATAAGAAACGCTTAACCAACATGACATGATGAATGAGTGGGTTAAGTTAACATGAACGGACAACACTTAACCAATATGACGTAACGTGTGGGAGGCTTAAGTACATATCGGGTTGGTGGGTAATATTAGTAGATATAGGCCCACAAAACTCAACCATTAAATAAACATGCTTGAATCGGTTGAAGGGTTAGGTACATATCGAGTTATTGGGTAATATTAGTAAATATAGGCCCACAAACTTAACCGTTAAGTAAACATGTTAGAATTGGTGGGAGGGTTAAGTACATCTCGTATAGGTGGGTAATATTTGTATATATAGGCCCACAAACTTTACCAATAAGAAACCCTAGTAACGGGGACCCATTTCAGTAGTAACCCACATAGATGTATCATGGTACCCTGAAACTAGGCTGGGTGGGGAATGATTACTAGGCTGATTGTAAGCGGTCAAAGCAGCGGCAGAGGGTACATCAGTGTAGGTTCTGACGGTTTATGGGCGTGCACGTACTCCGGAGTGGGAAAGAGCAGGCACTGGGTACCAGTAGTTATACACTGTGCATCTTGAATCATGTCGGGTCGCTATCATAAGGATTGATACACCTTATGGTGGGACTAGCACTAGGTATCTACACCCAAGAGAGGGCCGATTGACACAGATACATGGAACATGAATACAAGTAGGGAGCCGATTGATAGGGTAGTAAGGGTACAACTAACATGTTCATGGCAATTAAGCTGGTTGAGGCGGAATCCTCATGATAGATGTACACCTGAAGGCTACCACAATTACGGGGATTGGGATCACGCTGTAATTTTACCATTTTATATAGATTACTAGTTGGGACACTAGTTAGGCGGTGAAGAGATATAGAAATCAAATTAATAGAGTAGTAACGAAGTAGACAAAAAGTAGGAGCGCATTCAGTTCAACTTGCACTTATCTTGCCTTTAGTTACCTTGTTTTTATGGTATTGTCCTATTTTTAGTTTATTTATGTCATGATCCTTTGTCTTGTTTACATGCTGAAAGATCACTGTACTTACCAGAATTATGTCTGACCTAGTTTGTTTTTCGCCTCTTTTCTTCCGCCCCTCGGTAGTCAGAGAGGGAATAGCTCAGCTTAGCCTGGACCGCTTATCTTTCCGAGCTTGAAGATTAGTTGGTGTATTGCTCTGAACTCTCTTTCCCACTGCTATGGTAGGCTTATGCTTTATTGGGGAATATCATTGTTATTTTGTGCTTCTTTTACACTTGGAAGTGATTAAATCAAGACAAAAGTTCTATGTATTACTTTTAAGTATGATTAAATCAAGACAAAAGTTCTATGTATTCCTTTACAATTCTATTTATTTTCTAAATAAATATTCCTTTATAATTCTATTTATTTTCTAAATAAATATTCCTTTACAATTCTATTTATTTTCTATGGTTTACAAATATTTCCTTTTCTATTTGTTTCACAAATATTTTCCTTTTATATTTGTTCTATTTATTTTCTAAATAAATATTTCATTTTTTATATTTTATTTACCAAATGATAAATACTCCTTTTATAAAATCCTTTGATTTTATAAATAATTCATCTCAAATATACACTTTGAAAATTTCCATTTTACATCCCAGTATTTCTTATGGTATTTAAAATACCAAATAACAATGATGATATCATTCAAACGCACATAATCAACAACAGATTATATATCACATCATATATCACAATATATGAAACAAAATAGTATTTTATATATTAAGGAACCCAGCTGGGTCCCTCCAACCTGTTTCCCTGCATCCATATATGTTAAACAATATAATTAACATCAACTTAATTTTACTATGAAATATTCTGATAACAGAATCGATATTTGATTAACAATTTATATATATATATATATATATATATATATATATATCATTATCTATAATTTCAACCAATACATAAGCAATTCGACAAAACAGTCAACACATAACAATTAATCATCTTTTAGCAGTTCTAAAAATACGTTATAAAAATATAACTGATAGAATTGGTGAGTTTTACTCACATTGGACGATCATCGTCAATAACGATAACCATCGCTTGATTCAGATGGACAATTTATTTCGCTATAAATTGTAACGAGCACTAAATTACTTACATTCGGTTCCATTGTGTAGCCACCTTCCATACGATCCGAACAGATCTTGTTTCGCAAAATTCTGATAACGTATGTGATAGTTATCGCATTTACAAATTTATGCGTTATTTAATTTAACTAAGAACTTAAATTAAATTGAATTGGGCTTTCACCTTTATTTCCTGGCAACCCAACCCTATTGAAAACCATGCTACACTGTCCTCTTCTTCACTCGGAAAAACCCGCATCTTCTATTTCATTAAACCGCTTGTTTACGTCCCTTTTTCTTTGGCCTTTCTGTTTCTTTCTTTTTGTAAAAAAAACATGGGCTTCATCAATTTAATCAGCCCAACACCTTATCCTTCAGCCCGTTACCGAATACACAGACCCACCACCAAAACTCCATCTTCCCCGATGGTAAACACCTGCTCCAGTAAAACAAGAACTCCACCATTACCGCAACTTCTTACCTCCCGTTCATCCTTTCTGCTTTGTTAAACTCCAAACAAAAATCACAACCTAACTCCTCTTCGATTTCTCTGTCTGCATGTACCCAAAATGTGGCACTCACACCCTCCAAAGGAAATCCGACACTGAGCCCCAAACCACGTCGACAGTACCACTTGCGACAACATTTCAAACCGTAACCCCCCATACTCACATACATGATGCCAAACTCCTTCCCGATCACCAATACACAACTCATTCCCATCAATCCTGCTTCGATTTGATACAAACTATAACCCTAGTTATCACTGTCACTTTCCAGCGATGGAATAATATCACCGAACCCAAGTTGATTCGTACCAGCATGAAGAGAAACGTATTGCGAGTTTAAAAAATGCTATTTCAGTATTTTATAGGGTTTATTTTGAATTTTCATGAATTTAGGCAGTCACGAAAATTGCCTTGAGGAGGAAATAGATGGCGACTGGAAGGAATGGATCGTAGAAAACAAAATGCTAGGATTAAATGAGTTAAGGGTAGGATAATTATAGTGTTTTGTTGTGGATTTTGGAGGAACACGTTTTTGTTTTGAGGCCACAGAGAATGGCAGTTGAGGAGGAAACATGGCTTTTGTTTTAATCAGAAAATAAGTTAGGATATTTTTGGTTATGTTGTCATGAAAAATTTCATCACGTACGTACAGATAACAACAGAACTAACAATACCATTATGACGAGCAATATACCCGGATCCCAAAAATATTATAATATCAGTAGGTTAATTCATATTGCGAAACCCTAAAATATTGATATAGGGTGCAAAATACTCCAAATAAAAAGTTGCATATTTAATTAATTAAAAATTACAGAAAAATTATAAAAATTAAATTATCACTACATCTTAAAAGAATCTTGTCCAAATTCGAAACCGATATTTAAATATATGTAAATAACCGTTATGGCCATAAACGAATATGCCGCTTCTTTTCTGAATATTTGATTTGGACATAACTTGCAATCTTCACAACGAAATTTTGATTTTTCTCTTTCATTAGAAAAATATACTTCATCAGCTCCTAACGTTTCTTAGTTCACAGAAATTTGATTTAAAACGGACCCTGTATTTTCAACTGAAGTTCGAATCGCAAAATTGCGAACCGCCGCGCCATTTCAAGCTCGATTATATTTATAATATAATTTATACGCTCAACCATTGTTAATTAAATATATTCATGATCATAATTCAAATTTTAAACCGAATTATATATTTTGAATTGTCCAATTCACACAATATTGTGAATTTCACCAATTCTGGTTATTTCAGAATTAAATATATTATTTAATTATTATCTTAATTAAATATTCAAAGTAATTTAATTAAATGACCCTTTAATTCTCTAAATCACTATTTAAATAATTAAATAAATTAATTATTACACCGTAAAAAATACGGGGCATTACATTCTTTCCCCCTTAAAATAATTTCGTCCTCGAAATTGCTAAGGTAGAAACAACCCTATTAACTGAGTTAAATATTATTCGTTTACTTATAACTTCAGTTTCAACTGAACCACTAAATTTCAATTAAATATTTATTTATTCCTACTAATGAAAATTTTCAAAAATCCAGAAAATTTTCTACACCTTAATTTTTCAAAAAAATTTCACTAGCGCCTCCTTTATACTGGTCAATAGCTCAAACTCACACTCTCCTCTCTGGGCCTTCTTCAACCCAAAAGAAAATCAAACAGCCAAGCGGCTTGCCAAATCGGCTCATAAATCACCAAACCCATATATAAATAAACTTGTACCTTTTTGTCAGGCTTATCAACTCTATCACTTTCACCTGTTATCAGTTCAAGATATACCAATGTCATATCAACCAATTTCCAATCAATATCTGTACCACACAGCTATTCGCTTATATCCCAACCAAATTTCACTAGGAACTCAAGTTATATCCTAACTCCCAAATTCTTAACCCATCAACCCAATATCGTTTCAAATTCCTATCTCACAAATCCAATTTGTTTTGATACCATTACAAACCAATCCAATTCAATTACCACTTAACTGGCATTATTTCAATTCCAATTTGCTTTTACAAATTCTAATTTAATTTGTTTTAATTCAGACAAATCTTTCCTTGGGAATTTTAAATAACTTAGCTTTTCAAAATCAAATATTCGCTTTTGAAATCAAAACAACTTGGTTTGCCAAAACAATCCGTAAATAATATCTTTGGTAGTAATCCATCACTTAGAACTCGAAAATGAACACCGATGATGTCATGATCATCATCGGAATCTATTTCCAGCTATCGAAGTGAGTTCAGTACTATATCAATTTTTCAAAATCAAAACACATCCATTTTGAAATATATTTCAAAATACTATTCCCGATGCTTGGAAAACATTTCTAAAATCTCCCAGGAATATAAAATTCTCTTATATTTAATCCAAAACCATTTACAAACATTTTCCCCAATTTCTAGTGTTTAAATTCCAATTCTGATTAAAAATTCAGATTTAATTTATCGGATTTCATATGTTTCTCTTATATGATTTCTGATTGGTTACTTACATCCATTTCAATTTATAATCTTACTCGATTATAATAACAACCAATATATCCAATATATTATAATTCCAATATATATATTTTCTCTATATCAAAATATACTTTGGGTAAAATTATTTTCGTTTACCCTTTTTCAAAACATATCGTGTCGACCCATCGTATTCGAGTGTTTAGAAACCCCTATCGATATTGTGGTGCCCAACCATCGACCAGAATCCATAAACAACTTGTTGGATCTAGAATAACCCAAGAGGGGGGGTGAATAGGGTTTTTCACAGTTTTTTAACTGAAATGAAAAACTGACAGGATATATAATAATAAACAGATCACAGAATATAACAGAAACAAAAATGCAGAAAGTAAATCACACACAGATATACCCAGCTTCGGCAAAACCCTGCCTACTGCTGCATTTCTAAAGTTTCTACTAGGTGATAGAACAGATCACGCATACAAGACCATGTACACTCGCAAACCCTGCTCCTATTCTAACCCTACGCTCAAAACCCTATACTGATTGATTTTCACTTGATCAGATTTCCCGAATTACAAACCCTGTAACTCGTAACCAGATTTTACAGACTCTGAAACTGATAGTCAACACCCTGACTGATTTACCTAGATTTTAACAGACCTAGTAACTGTTTGATCTATTTTAAAACACAATTTAAAACGACATAAAATAAAAGGAAAACTAAAAAAAACTTTGGGAGTTAAATTAAAAAAGGGGTCATCCCCTTTATTCTCTTGTCTTCAAAAAACTGGCCGACCCACTTTCATTTGAGTGCACCCGTATACTTTGTTTCCTCTAAGCAAAAAAAATGGCGGCTGAGAAAAAGAAATTTGCTAGGGTTTCCTGGATTTCACCCAAATTGAATCGATTGCTTGATGTATGAATTAGAAATCTTGTTCTCTGATGAACTTCAATTCGTTGATTGCTTCTGATGTTTGTTGATCAATTTGGAATTCACCTTCGATCGAAAACGATAAAACGGTGAGCTTTCTGACTTGCTATTCTCTGCTTAAAATTCTTGTTTGTGGTTTCGATTTCGATGTCCATCTGCCAGTGATGAAGAAGGTGTTAAATAGGATTTAGAAATCCTTAGAATTATCTCTGATTTCGTTTAGATGACTCGGCTGATTTTTTGAGTTTCCTCTTTTGTTCACCTTGATTTAGTTCGGCCTTGATTGTTGAGATGAATTTCGATTTGAATTGGGTTCCTTTGCTTTTGAAATATAGCTTGTGAGATTGATGTGGAAGAATTCAGACCTGATTTTGAGATTCAATGAATCCACACCTGTTTTGCCATACATGAATTTGAACTGATTGTCTTGGCAATTAAAATGTTGCCGCACTTGAAATGGTTTAGATCTGCCAATTTTGAAAAAATGATTTTAAAAAAATCATTGCCAAAATTACTTTCCCTTTTACTTGATACACTCTGGAAACATTTTGAAAACTTGAAACCATTAAATCCTTTGTAATCCGATTTTATGTTCCTTGGCAATTCTGGAAATACATTATCTGTGGCCCCCTTTGTATTATCCCTTGTGTGAATTTCTTGATTGAAAGTTTGTGGCCCCTTGAATTTATGCTGTGAATTTGCTTTGAAACAGATTGTTCTCTTGCCAAGTTTGATATCAGAAAATGTTTTATTTGATTTTATGCCGAATTTGGTTGGTTTCTGGAAAACCTTAACTGTTTGATATTTCTGGGATTCAAACACTTGCCAAAAACATGTGTTGCCTGCTTTGATTATTCCCATACAATTTTTGCCAAACATGCCATGCTGTTAACTTGGAATTAACTATTTCCATGTTATTGATTTCTTGCAAAAAAAACTTTCCATGAATTTGCTTCTTGTGAATTTGAAAGAGATTATACACGCATGCCAGTGAATTGTTAACTTCCATATTTGTTTCCTTGAAATTATACAGATTTTAAACATGAATGTGGCACTTTATTTGTTTGACCAATTTCAATTGCTCCATCGTCTGTTGCTATAATTGTTCACTGTGTTTTTAAAATAGTTGAGCCATTCTCCTGAACCATTGTTGTGTCCATGCTACTCGATCATCAAGATGCATTTGAACTTCTCTGCTTTTTGTTCGCACTGATTTTCTATGTATGCTTTGATCTTGAGTTTGAGAAGTTGGCAAAAAAAACTTATGCTCATCAACCTTGCTGAGTTTGTTTTGTTTAGACCCATGCACAAACATTAATTGCTGTTTCACTTTTCCATGATATCCATGCTATCACATTTCCTGTTTTGTATATGATTGAGTCTTGACTTGATCACTATGGTTGCTCCACCTGCCATGCTTAAGCTTCATTACTGTTGAACAATACATTATGCTGCTCCAATGATTATGCTATGCTCGACCACATTAGCTTGACTTGAACACATTGGCTTGTTGTATTAATTTTGGAATCGTGCACTGACTTTATTTATGCATACCTCCTGCTACTTGTTCACATTTGTATTGCTGCACCATGCATTTGCCATTGTGATTTTACATGTTGGTTTGTTGGCTGACTAGTAACTCAGCCAAAAACTTGTTGAACTTGCACTTGCTTTCTCCACTGTATATACATGCTTCATGTTGTGCTTGTGCTATTACACCCATTCTATTGTTGCCGAGCCTTGTATATTGTTTTGACCATTTGATTGAGCACTTACTTGTACTCGGCTACATGTGCTGGGCCATGTTTTGTTGAGCTGTCTCGACCATGTTGAGCAGTCTCGACCATGTTGAGTGTTTTCTTGTACTCGGCTCCATGTCCATGTTGCACTGTCCCTTCCATGTGCACTGAGTTGAGCAGGTCCATGTGGCTACTCCTCAGTTGCTCGCTGATTGGCGAGGCAGTGCATACGTGTATACACGTGTGTATTTGCAGCTATCAGACAAATTTTTCTGTCCCTGTATTAAATATATACTGTCTAGACACAGTCGGATTAACAAATCAGATCAAGTCAGAAAAATGATGAGAAACACACCAGAAAACTGAGGCAGATAAAATTTTTAAAATAAAATTTATATTTGCATGAATTTTGAATATTATTTCTGTTCCATATACTGTGTGTGTGTTTCTATATATGACAGGTACGAAGACTGGACTGACTGAAGACAGGTTTGACAGAGAAGCAGTGAAGACAGAAGATTGAAGACAAGGACTGTGTGAAAAAGTGTATATGTATACGAGTCTGTGTAAATGAATGAATGAGTGAAACTGTAACTGAAAGATAGAGTGTTGTAGTGGAGAACACTGTATATGAAATTGTATTTGATATGTAATACAGAGATGTATAAATAGTGGAGTTATAAAAACTTGTACTGTTTGAATGTTGAAATAAAATATTATATTTAAATAAAATACTGCTTGAATATCTAATTCTTGTGCAATAGTATTCATTTAAATATAAATATTATATTTCTGTTCTGAGATGTAGATATGAAACAATATAGTAACAAACACATTTATAAAATATATTTGGTTGTTATCATCAAACAAAAATCATATAATTGTGTATACAACACCGTTATATACAACAATCTCCCCCTTTTGATGATGACAAACAAATAAAAAAATTTGAATCCAACAAATGTGTTTTACAGAGAAAAATGAACTCCCCCTATTTATTAGCTCCTCCTACAACAGAAAACTCCCTCTATAACTGTGCATGAGTGAATTGAATTGAATGATGATGAAAATTAAAAAGTAAAAATATTTATAAAATATTCACTCATAGATCAAAATCTCAATCCATTCTCCCCCTTTTGTTATCATCAAAAAGGATTCAGAATTTAAAATATAGATAAATAATGACTAAACAATATAATTTCAGCTTAAGAGGAAGAACGGTCACCATAAATCTCAATCAGTCAAACAAAAATCATAATATTCTAAGAACAGGTGGCATATTTCACATTGTAGAAAATGAAGGATATACGATTAATTTTATATAAAATGGAGAGAGTTTGAAAAACAATTCATTTCCAATTATTTTCAAAGGATTTTTATAAAAATAAAGCACAAAAACAGTGATGGATTTGGACTATAATAAATAATTCAATTTAAGTGACAAACTCAAATAATCTCAAATCCCAATATCTATCAACCAACAAATCATAATACGTCATAAAATTTCAACATATTTCACAGAATAGAAGATGGATTGATAGGCTGGCTTTTATACTCAGAGGAGAATTTCAAATTTATTTCTATTTTTAGCACTTTATTTCCTTTTTATTTATTTTTTTAAGAGCACACTTATCACGCATAACCCGAGCTTGGATTTTTAAATGGGATCAGTCGCAGCTTAAATTATAAGACGTCTTATAACCAATCATAACACAAGCTTGGATTTTTAAATGAGGTTAGAGACACTCTTATATATTAATTATATTTTTATCATTTTCAGCTTTATAAAGTAAAAACTCCTCGGTATATGAAACCAATATGGATGATAGAAATGTGGTAGGTATAGAAATGGACTGTGAAATAAATTGCTAAATTAATTATATTATGAGATAAGCTCGACTGTACCGGGATTATAGAAAATTTTCAATTATCACTAATTCTGAATAATAATCTAGTCCCATTTCTATCACAAATAATTTTCGCTGTTTTAAAACAAGATGATTTTTCTTAAAAAAAATAAACTCTCCACATTAATATAAAATCATGATGGATGGCAGACGGGTGATAGATAAAGGAGATGATCGTGAAATAATTGCCAGTTCAAAGATATTATAATAAATATTCAACCATCATGAAAATTTAAATAAAACTCCTCTTGTTTTGAAATATACTGCAGTCACAATTCATCACAATTTCAAAATCTGATAATATGTTTTGATGATTTATAAATACAGTTCAATTCGGATATTGATTTCAATTTCTGAATGAATAATCAATAAATAATTTTAAAATTGAAAATCAATTACAAGAGGAAATTAAACGTATTTATAAAAAAAATTGAATCTATACAGGGTGATAATTCAAAAAACAGATGAGTGAAAAAGGCTGATACCAATTGTAGTCTCCTTTATCGAGGAATTTAATTACACCCTGATGGACTATCATGGATATCTCAGGCTAAAGAAATTTAAACACAAACCCAGCCACACAAATTTAGCACATTTATTTGTATAAGGTAAAAAAAATGTATGGATCTATACAAGGTGAAAATTTGAATCTCAGTACAGATGGGTGAGACAAATATAAGGCGCTTCTGATACCACTTGGTGTCTCTATTTACGAGGAATTTATTCACACCCTAGATATCTCAGATTTAAGAAATTTCAAAGACAAAGCCCAAACAAATTTGGCACAATTATCAGAGCAGCAGTCAGATTAAAGCAGGCAGTTATTTGAAGACAGTATCAGAGCAGCACAGCAGAAACAATTTCAAATCAGACTTGTTAAGATGTTGCTCACACAAGATGATTCATGATTCAATGATTAAAAAAAATACCATTTATTAAAAATCATTTGAGAATTATGAAAAGCTCTAGATTCAATGAATCAATCACACCAAATTATTAGTTTCAGATTTAAGAAATGTGTGTGATTCAATAAATCAATGATTTCAAATGATTTTAAAATAAACAAATACTTAAATCAAATAATCATGAAATAACAATGATTTTCAGAACCAAATTTTCAAAGAATTTTTCAAAATATTTCAGACAAGCCCAAAAAAAAATTTACATCAGGTTTGATAGATATTCATGATCCAAAATAATTTATTTGAAATCACTTGAATTAATGCCAGGTTTTGAAATATAATAAATCAGTCACACAAGATTGATAATTTCAAATTTAGGAGGTGTGTGTGATTCAAAAATATCAAGGATTTCAAATGATTTCGAACAAGCAAATTTCAACCATAATAATCATGAATAAAGATGAATTTCAGGATGTATCACTGATTCAAGATAAATCAACATATTCAAGCCAATCTGAAATTTAATGAAATTATCACGACTGAGAAGTAGTAGTGTGTTGTAATGAGTATAATATTTTAAGCTTTTCTAAAATGAATTAGAAGAAACTCAAAACAGCAGAGGTGTGTGAAACTTCGTCAAATTTTTCAGATCTTCAAAAAATTTAGAATTCTAATTAAAAGTGTTCAAGATATGGCACGAATACATCACACTGTTATGAATTCAGAAATAAAAATATACTTCAAAACAATTGCAGATATTTACGAGAATAAGTACAAGATCTGGAAATAATTAAAAACATTAGAGTTCTATACATGCAAAACAAATTTCCAAAATATCATGAATACAGCAATTCATGGAGCACAAAAAATATGGCAGTGATAAATCAAATCAGAATAGACAGAATAAAGAGACAGAAGGGAGAAGAAGAAATAAACAAAAGAAAAAGAATCAAACCAGAAAAATATTTACAGAGTTGAGTTTAGAGATCATACCAAAATCCAGTGTAAATCAGAATCTCTAACTCAACAGATTTTGGCTGAAGGAACTGTAAATGATACAGAAGTATAAATCAGCTTGATTTCAAATTTCTTTTCAGCACAGTAGTTCCTCAGCCACCCTTCTTCGGTACCTAACAGTTGAGAGGATTGAGTGGTCTAACAAAATTAGAAAAACCACTCGCAGTTTTATTAACATCTTTCGGTACCCAGACTTGCTTGTATAACAATCCATCTGAATTTACCTTTGTTTCCTTTGGAACCCATATTTGTTTGAATTTAACGAGGTTTGTTTTATCTCTTTTTGGGATCCAGGATTGTTTAGATGAATTATTACAAAACAAATTCAAATTTTGCTTCTGATTCAAAAATCCTTTGGAATTAACAAAGTTCAAATTTTCAAGACGATTCTTTTCAAAGAAAGTTGAAGAATTTTTAAAATCGTTTGAGCTTCTCCTTTCAGAAAACTCAGATTTCCCAAAACCAAGTCCACTTCTATTTCCCAATGAAAATTGACTTTTCCACAACATATTTAAAGATTTCTCACCATTTGAAAATTTTGCCAGGGTTGTTTCAAGTTGTTGAATTTTAGTTTTAAGATCACCATTTTCTTTCAATAAATCTGAACAATTATTTTTAGTGATCTTACATCTTTCAAAATTAGATTTCAAAACCAAATTTTCATCTTTAAGCAGATTAATTTTGGTTTGGGACTCAGCAATCTCAGATTCAAAAAGTTTTTGTTTTTCAAACCAAAATTTCTTGGATTTTTCAATCTCGTTTTCCAGTTCTTTCAAAATCAAATCAGATTTCAACAAATTTTCTTTTTCAGCAATTTCAAATTTGGAATATATATCAGTCTTAAAACTTTCAAATTCCTTTTGCAAAAGATTATTCAAATTTGATAACTCAGTCTTGTTCTCATTTAAGATCAAAATTTCATTTTCAAACTTTTGAATATTTTTATCGAGATGAACAAGATTAGTTTTCAATTTAAAACAATTTTTGCAAACTGAATTTGAAGAATTTTTAAAATATTCTAGTTGTGATTCCAAATTATTAATTTTACAGGTCAACTCAAAATTCTTAGATTTCAAGGACTTATTTTTCAGTTGGAGTTTATCAACAGACTTCGTTAAATCAAGACACATGTAAACCAAATCTTCATATGAGAGATTTTATGTTTCAGCATTTGTTGATTCTCCATCATCTGATTCATCTGAGGTTTCATCCACATGACTTGTTAAGCATAGATCTGAATCAGAGTTGACAATCTGGGGTTTTGAGCTGTTGTCAGTTTTTCCATACAACTTGTTGAGAGTTCTCCAAACTTCCTGTGCAGATAAACAATGACAGATAAGATTAAACTATTCAGTGCTAAGATAGTCAAATATAATTTTCATAGCACAAGCATTGAAATTAATATCTACACTATCAAACCCATTGATAATAACATCCCAACATTTAATATTAACAGATTTTAAATAAAATTCCATTTTGGATTTCCAGTTTAAAAAATCTGTTCTAGTGAAAATAGTGGGAGATGAACTGGGCTGACTCCCTATTGGTTGACACCTAGGAATCACCATTACTCTAGAGTTAACAGAATACCTGCTCTGATACCACTTGTTGGATCTAGAATAACCCTAGGGGGGGGGGGTGAATAGGGTTTTTCACAGTTTTTTAACTGAAATGAAAAACTGACAGGATATATAATAATAAACAGATCACAGAATATAACAGAAACAGAAATGCAGAAAGTAAATCACACACAGATATACCCAGCTTCGGCAAAACCCTGCCTACTGCTGCATTTCTAAAGTTTCTACTAGGTGATAGAACAGATCACGCATACAAGACCATGTACACTCGCAAACCCTGCTCCTATTCTAACCCTACGCTCAAAACCCTAGACTAATTGATTTTCACTCGATCAGATTTCCCGAATTACAAACCCTGTAACTCGTAACCAGATTTTACAGACTCTGAAACTGACAGTCAACTCCATGACTGATTTACCTAGATTTTAACAGACCTAGTAACTGTTTGATCGATTTTAAAACACAATTTAAAACGACATAAAATAAAAGGAAAACTAAAAAAAAAACTTTGGGAGTTAAATTAAAAAAGGGGTCATCCCTTTATTCTCTTGTCTTCAAAAAACTGGCCGGCCCACTTTCATTTGAGTGCACCCGTATACTTTGTTTCCTCCGAGCAAAAAAATGGCGGCTGAGAAAAAGAATTTTGCTAGGGTTTCCTGGATTTCACCCAAATTGAATCGATTGCTTGATGTATGAATTAGAAATCTTGTTCTCTGATGAACTTCAATTCGTTGATGGCTTCTGATGTTTGTTGATCAATTTGGAATTCACCTTCGATCGAAAACGATAAAACGGTGAGCTTTCTGACTTGCTATTCTCTGCTTAAAATTCTTGTTTGTGGTTTCGATTTCGATGTCCATCTGCCAGTGATGAAGAAGGTGTTAAATAGGATTTAGAAATCCTTAGAATTATCTCTGATTTCGTTTAGATGACTCGGCTGATTTTTTGAGTTTCCTCTTTTGTTCACCTTGATTTAGTTCGGCCTTGATTGTTGAGATGAATTTCGATTTGAATTGGGTTCCTTTGCTTTTGAAATATAGCTTGTGAGATTGATGTGGAAGAATTCAGACCTGATTTTGAGATTCAATGAATCCACACCTGTTTTTCCATACATGAATTTGAACTGATTGTCTTGGCAATTAAAATGTTGCCGTACTTGAATGGTTTAGATCTGCCAATTTTGAAAAAATGATTTTAAAAAAATCATTGCCAAAATTACTTTCCCTTTTACTTGATACCCTCTGGAAACATTTTGAAAACTTGAAACCATTAAATCCTTTGTAATCCGATTTTATGTTCCTTGGCAATTCTGGAAATACATTATCTGTGGCCCCCTTTGTATTATCCCTTGTGTGAATTTCTTGATTGAAAGTTTGTGGCCCCTTGAATTTATGCTGTGAATTTTCTTTGAAACAGATTGTTCTCTTGCCAGTTTGATATCAGAAAATGTTTTATTTGATTTTATGCCGAATTTGGTTGGTTTCTGGAAAACCTTAACTGTTTGATATTTCTGGGATTCAAACACTTGCCAAAAACATGTGTTGCCTGCTTTGATTATTCCCATACATTTTTTGCCAAACATGCCATGCTGTTAACTTGGAATTAACTATTTCCATGTTATTGATTTCTTGCAAAAAAAACATTCCATGAATTTGCTTCTTGTGAATTTGAAAGAGATTGTACACGCATGCCAGTGAATTGTTAACTTCCATATTTGTTTCCTTGAAACTATACAGATTTTAAACATGAATGTGGCACTTTATTTGTTTGACCAATTTCAATTGCTCCATCGTCTGTTGCTATAATTGTTCACTGTGTTTTTAAAATAGTTGAGCCATTCTCCTGAACCATTGTTGTGTCCATGCTACTCGATCATCAAGATGCATTTGAAATTCTCTGCTTTTTGATTGCACTGATTTTCTATGTATGCTTTGATCTTGAGTTTGAGTAGTTGGCATAAAAATACTTATGCTCATCAACCTTGCTGAGTTTGTTTTGTTTAGACCCATGCACAAACATTAATTGTTGTTTCACTTTTCCATGATATCCATGCTATCACATTTCCTGTTTTGTATATGATTGAGTCTTGACTTGATCACTATGGTTGCTCCACCTGCCATGCTTAAGCTTCATTACTGTTGAACAATACATCATGCTGCTCCAATGATTATGCTATGCTCGACCACATTAGCTTGACTTGAACACATTGGCTTGTTGTATTAATTTTGGAATCGTGCACTGACTTTATGTATGCATACCTCCTGCTGCTTGTTCACATTTGTATTGCTGCACCATGCATTTGCCATTGTGATTTTACATGTTGGTTTGTTGGCTGACTAGTAACTCAGCCCAAAACTTGTTGAACTTGCACTTGCTTTCTCCACTGTATATACATGCTTCATGTTGTGCTTGTGCTATTACACCCATTCTATTGTTGCCGAGCCTTGTATATTGTTTTGACCATTTGATTGAGCACTTACTTGTACTCGGCTACATGTGCTGGGCCATGTTTTGTTGAGCTGTCTCGACCATGTTGAGCAGTCTCGACCATGTTGAGTGTTTTCTTGTACTCGGCTCCATGTCCATGTTGCACTGTCCCTTCCATGTGCACTGAGTTGAGCAGGTCCATATGGCTACTCCTCAGTTGCTCGCTGATTGGCGAGGCAGTGCACACGTGTATACACGTGTGTATTTGCAGCTATCAGACAAATTTTTCTGTCCTTGTATTAAATATATACTGTCTAGACACAGTCGGATTAACAAATCAGATCAAGTCAGAAAAATGATGAGAAACACACCAGAAAACTGAGGCAAATAAAATTTTTAAAATAAAATTTATATTTGCATGAATTTTGAATATTATTTCTGTTCCATATACTGTGTGTGTGTTTCTATATATGACAGGTACGAAGACTGAACTGACTGAAGACAGGTTTGACAGAGAAGCAGTGAAGACAGAAGATTGAAGACAAGGACTGTGTGAAAAAGTGTATATGTATACGAGTCTGTGTAAATGAATGAATGAGTGAAACAGTAACTGAAAGATAGAGTGTTGTAGTGGAGAACACTGTATATGAAATTGTATTTGATATGTAATACAGAGATGTATAAATAGTGGAGTTATAAAAATTTGTACTGTTTGAATGTTGAAATAAAATATTATATTTAAATAAAATACTGTTTGAATTTCTAATTCTTGTGCAATAGTATTCATTTAAATATTAATATTATATTTCTGTTCTGAGATGTAGATATGAAACAATATAGTAACAAACACATTTATAAAATATATTTGGTTGTTATCATCAAACAAAAATCATATAATTGTGTATACAACACCGTTATATACAACACAACACAACCAATAAATCTATTGAATATAAAACCATTTATATCAAATAACAAAAACATTCACTCGTATATATACACTCAACTCAATTTAGGGTGTTACTAACCCCATCTCTACCGAGTCACACCACAGAGCCAAGGTAATTACTTAACCTTCAACTGTGATACCACTGTAACGACTTGGGGATTTTTCGTTCCTTGGATATCGGCATATAACACCATGTTGACTATTTAAACATCAAAAACACCAGATAGTCCATGAAAGAAATTAGAGGGTGAGAATAGATAAGATAGAAACTAAGAATAAAAGAATAAAAAGAACATATAACATCAGAGTAAACATGAATCTCATAGTAGAACGAATAAATATATTTCATAACATAAGATTGAAATAAAATAGTATCTGTATACAATACAATTATTAGAGTATAACACTTACAACACAACAGAAATAACAATAGCTATATATTCCTGAAGTCCCCTGCTCTATCTCTTCAAGTATCTATAAATCCCGACTACTTGACTACCCATACAAAATTTGGCACCCAAGAGTTTAGGGAAAACAAAACAAAATAAACTCTGGGTCAGTCATGTGACTGGTGTGAGTAAACTCAAATCATTTGTTTAACTTTTAAAATCTCTTTAAAAGAAAGGATAATCATAAGACCGATCCACACATAAACACGGATGGCTTTTACCTTATGATAACCCAAAATATTTCTAAAACGATACTTGTCTGATATTATAATAATGTCTAGATCAAGTAAATAGAAATCTAGCGGAAACGCTTGCATCTAACATTCTACATATATAATATACAATTAAAACCGCGGGCTCTTATTTGGGAATGGATTCCAACTATGACAAGGTATGGATCCACCTTCCGCTCAGTGTACTCTAGAAGCGATACACTGGAGATCAACAAGAACATCTTGTAACTCGGCCACACATGACGGACCTTTCATTTCTCTTGAATGTATCGAATATATTGCCATCCCTTGGTTAGGATTCTAACATAACCATTCCCAGGAGATACAAAATTGAAAGAAGTACAAATATGAATATTCTCTAAATGGTGACAATATACCCTAATTGGGTGCGGTCCACTTAGCCATGCTGCCTGCCCGATTTCTGTCATTTCCCAGTTGATGAGGCTTGAGGTTATAACATATCTCTATACAGATTACGTCTTCATTTACTTTGAATGCTACATCATCATACCCGTCAAATCACAAATTGATTTCCCCAAAAATACCACGGGTATAAGCTAAGAGAAACGAATTCCTCCGCCACCAACATAAATACGTTTTAAATGATCAAGTTACGCGATCTACCAGATATACTCTGTCAGACATTCGTCCATTCAAGTTATCCTGGGACTGGACAAACCGAAGGCACTATTCTGTACATCCATCCTAGGCAATCTCTACCTAGGATTTATACAACAACCCTTGCACTTTACTCCATCTTCAATATATTCAGCATACTTGGTTTGCAATGTTTATGCCAATACGGAGTGGTTCTTCGGATAATAATCCAACTGGTCTCTCCATATTAACAACGTTAAAATAGTCAAAAACTTTGATAGTCGGTGATTTAACTATCAAATGAAAAATGTCCATGTGCACACAACGATCTTATTTCCAATTGGAATTTCTATTGATCAATCATCATCATATATATACATGTATATATTCATATTCATATTTCCTTATTTTCTATATTCAGAAAATATATGTTATGAACATTGGAAAACATTCCCATTGCTTATTTACTTATCACTATCCTTCCACATCTATCAGTCTCTGACTGTAAACTAGTATGAGAACAATTCCCTAATATCAATCCCGAAGGTCAAAACCAACATCAAATAGACACTTAGAAAACCATTCAACTTAACTAATCTCCAGTCGGTTTCTAATTTAGCTTTACTCCATTTCTTAATTCCTTATAAATAAAACATTCCATTTTCTATGTTTAGAAAATATCTCTGATTCTATATTTGGAAAACGTTTCCAAAACTCATTTATATGGATTTCAAACTAACGGTGTATAAAACATCGTTACGACCACTCCATCCAAAAATCGCTTATTACTTAACTGTATTACTAACTAACTCTCGCCATCGAACCTCAACTATTTCTTTGTTAATTAAGGAAGTCAATAAAGTTGGGGTATAATTACCTCTCAGAACTTAACTGAACGACGTTCTTAACCTTGCAACAGACATAGCTCACCGCTCCAATTTCTACAATCATTTGCTTATGCAAATTCTCGGATTCGGATTATGAATCCACTTCTTTTATGAAAAACATTTATTATAACGCTAACGTTATAAACCCTACTTTCAAAATATCTAACTTAGAAATCTAACTTAAATTCTTATTTTGAATAAATAATCCAACAACTAATTTATTGATAAATGAACAAATCTTGATTAAAAACCGGAAAGTAAATAATACTTTCCCGAATTCGATATAATCGAATTCGACATATAACTCTCTTTCGAGTAGTCTCTATTCGATTAACTCCTTTCGAAAAACTAATATTCGATTATCTCTCTTCGAATAACTTATATTCGATTAACTCTCCTCGAATAACTAATATTCGATTATCTCTCTTCGAATGACTTATATTCGATTTTCTCTCTAATTCGAATAAACTATATTCGATTAACTCGTTTTCGAATAACTCTATTCGATTATCTACTTTCGAATAAATTATATTTGATTAATTCTTTTCAACTCTATTCGAATAAACTAAATTCGATTAACTCCTTTCGAATAAATTATATTTGATTAACTCCTTTCAACTCTATTCGAATAAACTAAATTCGATTAGCTCCTTTCGAATAAATTATATTAGATTAACTCCTTTCAAATCTATTCGAATAAAGTAATACTCGACTAACTCTTAACTCGATTTACTCTATTTGAATAACTCTAGTTTGATTTTGCTCTAATTGATTAACTCAAATTGATTAACTCTAACTGGTTAACTCTAACTGATTAAGTCTAATTGGTTAACCCTATCCAATTTATTCTTCGTCCATATTCAGTTTCAAATATCGATGTTGAAATCGATTCTTACTTCTCTATATGAGTCCTGACTTATATATTTTATTTATCCAATGATAAATATTTTACTTAATTTATAAAATATTATTTGTAAATTAATCTGCTCCATTTATCTGTTAAAACAGATTTCCATTTACAATCTACTTTAAATCCATAACTCGTACTTCCTTTTCAATCCTATTTATTTTCTGAATAAATATTCCTTCTCAATTCTACTTATTTTCTAAATAAATATTCCTTTACGATTCTATTTATTTTCTAAATAAATATTCCTTTATAATTCTATTTATTTTCTAAATAAATATTCCTTTACAATTCTATTTATTTTCTATGGTTTACAAATATTTCCTTTTCTATTTGTTTCACAAATATTTTCCTTTTATATTTGTTCTATTTATTTTCTAAATAAATATTTCATTTTTTATATTTTATTTATCAAATGATAAATATTCCTTATATAAAATCCTTTGATTTTATAAACAATTCATTTCAAATATACACTTTGAAAATTTCCATTTCACATCCCAGTATTTCTTATGGTATTTAAAATACCAAATAACAATGATTGATATCATTCAAACAAACATAATCAACAACAGATTATATAACACATCATGTATCACAATATATGAAACAAAACAGTATTTTATATATTGAGGAACCCAGTTGGGTCCCTCCAACATGTTTCCCTGCATCCACAGATGTTAAACAATATAATTAACATCAACTTAATTTTACTATGAAATATTCTGATAACAGAATCGATATCTGATTAACGATTTTTATATATATCCTTATCTATAATTTCAACCAATACATAAGCAATTAAACCAAACAGCCAGCACACAACAATTAATCGTCGTTTAGCAGTTCTAAAGATACGTTATAAAAATATAAATGAGAGAGTTGGTGAATTGTACTCACACTAGACGATCATCATCAATAACAATAACCATCGCTTGATTCAGACGGATAATTTATTTCGCTATAAATTGTAACGAGCACCAAATTACTTCCAATCAGTTCCGTTGTGTAGCCACCATCCATACGATCCTAACGGATCTTGTTTTGCAAAATTCTGATAAAGTATGTGATAGTTATCGCATTTACAAATTTATACGTTGTTTAATTTAACTAAGAACTTAAATTAAATTAAATTGGGCTTTCACCTTTATTTCCTGGCAGCCCAACCCTATTTGAAAACCATGCTATACTGTCCTCTTCTTCACTCAGAAAAACCCCGCATCTTATTTTTCTGTAAACCGCTTGTTTACGTCCCTTTTTCTTTGGCCTTTCTATTTCTTTCTTCTTCTTTCTTTTTGTAAAAAAACATGGGCTTCATCTATTTAATCAGCCCAACGCCTTATCCTTAAGCCCGTTCCCGAATACACTGACTCACCATCAAAACTCCATCTTCCCCGATTGCAAACACCAGCTCCAGTAAAAGAAGAACTCCACCATTACCGCAACTTCTTACCTTTCGTTCATCCTTTCTGCTTTGTTAAACTCCAAACAAAAATCATAACCTAACTCCTCTTCGATTTCTCTATCTGCTTGTACCCAAAATGTGGCACTCGCACCCTCCAGAGGAAATCCGACGCTGAGCCCCAGACCACGTCGATAGTACCACCTGCGACAACATTTCAAACCGTAACCCCCCATACTCACATACATGATGCCAAACTCCTTCGCGATCACCAATACACAACTCGTTTCTGTAACACCCCGTAATTCTATAACATTAAGTTTCACAAATTAAATATAAATAATTTTTAGAAGAAGAATAAAGGGAAATGGGTTACATCATTGTGTTCATCTCGAAATTCTGCTTGAGATAGAGTCTGAGTTTGCATAAATCGGACTCCTTATGAAGAAGTTATGGTATTCAGAAGTTTCAGCAAAAATTTAGAACCAACTCAGAAATTCAAAAATCGCATAACTGGGCTGGGTGGGAAAATTCCCGCCCAAGCAGGTCGACCTAGAGGTCTACCTACCTCAAGGGAGGTCGATCTGGAGGTCGACCTACCCCAAGGGAGGTCGACCTGGGGGGTAGACCTACCCCCCAGATTTGGGCAGAATTCACATTTTTGAACCTAGACGCGATTTTGGCCCTATACATTGATCAAACAGCTATATAAACACCCTTAGGCCTCATATTTTCTCCTCACAACTTCTCTACGTCTATACTCTGCTCTAATTCTAATTAAAATAAAATAATATATATAAATCTAAGACGAGGTTATGCTGCTCAGGTTTTTCAAGAAGAGATTTAAATTAAGTTAAAGCTTCAAGAAGGGAATCAAAGGCTAATTCAACGGCTTCGAGCTGCGCCACGCAAATCATAGCAAATCACTTTTTTTAATCTGATCACTTTAATTCAATTATTCCTTAGATTTGAATGTGTAATTGGACTCGTGAATGTAACAAATTAAAATATAGAACTGTGCCTATTGGCAAGTCAGTTATCTTTGATTCATGCTTATGCCAAATCTAACGCTATCTATGCCTTTGGATCTGATTCTCGATTGTGGCTTAGAACTTATTGTGGCTAATTGCCAAAGACTATGACTATGAAACTGTTGCCCATGAAACTATCGCCTATGACTATGATTCATGACAAAGAGACTATTACATATGACTATGACTATAAGACTATTGCCTATGACTATGACTATGATTCATAATTTTGAGACTATTGCATATGATTCATGACTATGAGACTATTGCCAAGATTCATGACTATGAGACTATTGCCTATGACATGGATTAAGAAACTGTTGCGATTAGTCGCCCATGACTATTGTGGCTAATTGCCTATAATTATTGTAGTCAGTGACTTATGCCTATTCCCATTAACCTATTAGGTTGTACTTCGAACTGGCATTATGCCTATTCTCTTAATTATGTTGGATCTCAATTTTTTTGGGTGTAACTTGTCTAGTTTATTCCTATTCACTGTTATGTACATCAAACCCATTAGAACCACTATTTTTTATTTGGTTCATTCTTGCATGGCTATTCTTTTATGTCAATTCTCGTGCTTATCCCCTATCCCTTGCTTTGATACTACTAGTATCATTCCATGAGTACTAAGAAACTTGTGACATCATGTTATACGTATGATTATGATGCGGGGATTGGGTGTAGCTTAATTAAGTTAATTTGGCATAATAAATATGTTGGCATAAATCTAAATTGGCTATAATAGTGAATGATTTACATGCATATTAGACTTGGGCATAAATTGATAAATTTTAATTAGCCGCAAAGTATGTAATTGGCATGAAAACCAAGTTTTGGACGTAAACGGTAAAACTAAAATATTAAATCTAGTTTTGACATAAACCGTAAATTGGAATATTAATCCAGGCATGAATTGTAAAAGGGGAATATTAAATCTAAATTGGTATAAATTGCAAGTTGGGTTAATTGATTGGTAAATCAAGTTTTAGGCATAGAATATAAGTATGTAAATTTGCATGACAGTTTGAATATGATCTAGGCTAAATTCATTTACGGAAAATTTATATAAATAGTAAATATGTAAATTTAGTAAAAGATGAATATGCCTAACCTGAGGTTAGACTGAGTTATGGTGCAAAACTGCCCGGAACCGACCGGCACATCCAGTGACCATAACAATACCTGTCTAATGTGGGTGGTTAGTGCATCAAGCCCAGAAAGACACGAGGTTAGACTGAGTTGTGGTGTAAAACTGCCCGGAACCGACCGGCACATCCAGTAACCACAACAATATCTATATAATGTGAGTGGTTGGTGATTTAACTAATTAATTAAGGCTCATGAATAAATCAAGCTAGAAATGTTGAGGTTAAGTAATTAAGGAAACACTTAACCATAATAACATGTTAACTAGGCAAGTGGGTGAGGTTAAGTAAATTTAGAACACTTAACCGTTGTAACATGTTAATTAAGCAAATGATATGGTTAAGTTAACTAAAGTAACACTTAACCAATATATAATGACATGTGGTGGGGTTAGGTATTACAAGAGGAAAACACTTGACCAATTATATAACACGATGTATGTGAAGGGTTAAGTTAGCATGAGAAGGAAACACTTAACCAATATAACATGGTTTGAGGTAGGGTCAAGTTAACACCAGAAGGAAACACTTAACCAACATGACGTAACGAGTGGGTAGGTTGAGTTAACTTGAAATTATTATTGACACTTCACCAATATAACTTGATGAACGAATGGGGTTAAGTTAAATGGGAAATACTTAACCAATATAACCTGATGAATGAACGGGGTTAAGTTAATAAATCACACTTAACCAATCCAACATGATAAGCAAGATAGGTTAAGTTAACAAGAACCACTTAACCAACAAGACTTGACGATTAGGAGGTTAAGTACACGTCAGGTAGGTGGGTAATATTAGTAAATATAGGCCCACAAAACTTAACCATTAAATAAACATGCTTGAATCTGTGGGAAGGTTAAGTACACGTCGGGTAGGTGGGTAATATTAGTAAATATAGGCCCACAAAACTTAACCATTAAGAAAACATGCTAGAATCGGTGGGAGGGTTATGTAGATCTCGTATAGGTGGGTAATATTTATATATCGGCCCACAAACTTAACCAGCAGGAAATCCTAGTAACGGGGACCCATTTCAGCAGTAACCCACATAGTTGTATCATGGTACCCAGAAATTAGGCAGGGTGGGGCACGATTACTGGGCTAATTATAAGCAGTCAAAATAGCAGTAGGGGTACGTTAGTGCAGGTTCCGACGGTTTACGGGCGTGCACGTACTCTGGAGTGGAAAAAGCAGGCACTGGGTACTAGTAGTTATACAATGTGAATATGGAATCGTGTCGGGTCGCTATCAAAAGGCTTGATACACCTTATGGTGGGGCCAGCATAGAGTATCTACATGAAAGAGAGGAGCGACTGACATAGACACATGAAAAAATAATACAAAGTAGGTAGACTAATCCCTAGCTGGACCTAGGTCGCGTAAACCCTGAATCCGAGAAGCGTTCAATAGGTAGCATAAACCCCAGTGGCCCTGGGTATCGTAAACCCTGGTTGAATCTAGTGAGCACTCGATAGTGAACCCTAGATTAGATCTAGGTAATAAACAGAATCCCCATAATAGAAGCACACCTGAAGACAACCACAAATACGGGGATTGGGATCACGTTATCATATGATCATAGATTAATAGTTTGGACACCAGTTAGGTAGTGCAGAGATATAGAAATCGGTATAAATAGGGTAGTTGCAAACCAGAGAAGGTGTAGAAGCGCATTCAGTTTATCTGTACATTCAGTTTATCTTGCCATATCCCATGCTTATCCCATATTATCTTGTTACTATGGTTTAGTCTTTTATTTAGTTTATTCATGTCATGACCCTATTCCTCGTTTAAATACTAAGAATCACTGGACTTACCAGACTTTATGTCTGACCTAGATTTGCTTTTTCCTCCTTTTTTTTGTCCCCCCCAAGGTAGTCAGGGAGGGAATAGCTCAGGTTTGTTTGGACCATTACTCTTTCCAAGCTTGAAGAATTTTTGACGTGTTGCCTTGGACTCTCTTTTCTACTGCTATGGTTGGCTCATGCTTTATTTAGGGAAATCATTTTATGCTTCTTTATTTTTGTAAGCAAGACATGATACTTTGGTATTGTAAAATGATCTTTGCACAAGTTGTTTATCAATGAAATAAAGTTTTATTTATTTGTCGCTGCTTTATTTGTCTGTCTTGTAATTTATCTGCATCTTTTACCTATAATGCTCCACCGAAATTAAGGTATTCCTTTTGTGAGTGACCTTAACGGAGGTGGGGTGTTTCACTTGGTATCAGAGCTAAAGGTTACCAAAAAGATTTGAAAAATTATTTTCAAACTATTTCAAAAGAATCATTTTCAAAAGAAAAGTTTTGTTTTAAAGGCATATTCCCCAAATCCATATGCACTATCTTTTGATCCTCCGTTTGAATCCTTGTTTCCTTCTTTCTTGAGTCTCCGAGGGTCCTGGCTTTCTAGGAGGTAACCTCATCGTGGCATGGTTTCGTAGGTTCGACAAGACTATGACACTTGTCAAAGGGCAAACAAGTGCCTAACTTCTATCTGTAGCGTAATTTTCTTTCAAGCTTTGTAGGATTCCTCGTGCGATGGAGGCAGCTTTCGAGAGACATGTCAACAAGTTACACAAGGATGGAAAAGTAGAGAATGAGGGGGTTTAGCTAAGGAGCATAACACAAGGATGAAGAACCCATGGATATAGACTTGATTCACAAAGGATGGGAGGAAAGAATGGTAAAACCGAAAACAAGAGGATGTATCTTTATTTTGGTATAACGGGTCGTATAATTAAGGGCAAGGGCAAAGAACAAAGGACGGGATTTTCCGGAAGGCAAGTGCATGCTCTCACTACCAGCATACTTGAGAGAGAGGCAGTAAGATTTCGGTTGAAAGAGTTTTTCCTTTTTGATTATCCTGTTAGTACTCCTTTTGATTTTAGCGCTTCACATTCATATATATCTGCTTCCATAGTTTAGTCTCTGCACCCTAGATATTGAATAGTAGAGGTCCCCATTATAGTCTCAAATCCAATTGCTGGTTCGACCCATTTATCTTTGACTTGTGAGGATTTGAGAATAGCTATATTTATGCTTATGTATTGTAACAACCCGAAAATCTGGGCCAGTTTAAAATTTTTATTTTGGCCATTTTAGCGAATTTTGAATATTTAAAATAGATTATTTTAAACAATATCGACGAGAAATTTAGTTTGAATATAATTCGACGTATATATTATATACGTCGTCGTTAGAATATATTATAATTATATATAATTATAAAAGGAATTGAAAATGGCGCGGTAGTTCGAAAATTCGATTTCTAATTTCAAATGAATATACAGAATTCAATATAAGTCAGAATTGAACGAAACAAGAAATATTTGAATCTGTATAACTATATCTTTGTAACGAAGTTAACAAACTGAGATTTCATCTTAGAAATGATAAGATATGTCTAGTTGAAAATTAGAAATAGTCGCTGTGGAATTTATATATATTTTTATATATATAAGGCCCTTAAAAATAGCAATTTTGCAAACGACCTCGGATTTCGACGAAACCAGTTTTGTTGGGTCCGTGATGTTAAGTTATTGCTAGATTCCAAATTTCATAATTTTTCGAATCAATATGTGAGCGTGGCAAAGGAAAACGCGTTTGACCAGTTTCAGTTGATTTTAATCGACTGGAAAATGGCCATTTTTCCAACGGTCTCAGAATTCGACGAAACTAGTTTTGTTAGGACCGTATCGTCAATACGAAGCTAGAAAATATTTTTCTGGAATTTTTAAAGTTCGTATGTGACCCCGGTAATTTGAAATGCACGTTTAAAATTCAATATGATGATTTAAATGTAAATTCAAAAGGAAACTGATTATAACAATCGAATCAGCTTGCGATACATATCTCATTGTGTTCGGAATGGGGGTGAAACGCTATGGACGACAGGCGGTGGACCTCGTTTCGAGGTCATATGTAAAAGTCAACCTTTTTGCCAAATATAATAATAATAAAAAAAAAAAAAAAACCTTTTTCTCCTAATAACCGATGGCCCCCCACTTTTTCCCTTCATTAATCGAATTCAGTTTTTTAAAAAAAAAAAAAAAGAAAAAAGAAAAGCGGGGAGGATCGGAGGAGCGCCCCCCCCGATCAGTCGCCGCCGCCTCCACCGAGGTGGGGCGCCACCTGGGAAAACCCCCCCTTCCCTCGCGAACGAGATCGACCCCCCCCCATCTCGCAACCGACCACCCCCCCCTTCCTAAAATCGAAGACAGAACCTCAACACCCCAAACCGCCACCGCATGACGAACGGGACCCGCCGCTGCACCTGCCTCCTCCCCTGGCCTGCGTGCGCCCCCACTGCTCCGGTGAACTCCCTCACGACCACCAGCAACAGCGCTCAACCCTTCCGGCGAAATAAAACCCTAAGAAAAGCAACTGTAAGTATTTATTGTATTTTATTTTTATTTTAATTTCGATTTCAGGTTTAGAACAGAATTTTATTTTAAGTATAAAACTGATTTTTATTTTAAGTATAAAACTGATTTTTATTTTAAGTATAAAACTGATTTTTAGTTTAAGTATAAAACTGATTTTTATTTTAAGTATAAAAACTGAAATTTTATAAAAAAAAAAATATAAAAACTGATTTTGTTTAAAAGTAAAAACTTTAAATAGGTAAAAGATTTAAACTTTAAAAAGTAAAAGAAAAGATTAGATCTTTGAAATGGAAAAGGCGAAATCAATATTAATAAAAATTCGATTTTTATATATTGAACTTTGAAATAAAAATTCGATTTTTATATATTGAACTTTGAAATAAAAATTCGATTTTTATATATTGAACTTTGAAATAAAAATTCGATTTTTATATATTGAACTTTGAAATAAAAATTCGATTTTTATATATTGAACTTTGAAATAAAAATTCGATTTTTATATATTGAACTTTGAACTGAAATTCGATTTTTATATATTGAACTTTGAAATAAAAATTCGATTTTTATATATTGAACTTTGAACTAAAAATTCGATTTTTATATATTGAACTTTGAAATAAAAATTCGATTTTTATATATTGAACTTTGAACTAAAAATTCGATTTTTATATATTGAACTTTGAACTGAAATTCGATTTTTATATATTGAACTTTGAAATAAAAATTCGATTTTTATATATTGAACTTTGAAATAAAAATTTGATTTTTATATATTGAACATCGGAATAAAAATGTGATTTTTACGTATGTAGTGAAAGCAGCAACGAAGGTGACAAAAAGGCGAAACGACTAAGACTTCTGCAAATGAAGAGCCGTGGAGCTAGGATAGCTATATGTGAGAATTTCTCACCTTTCAATTTACTTTTCTAGTTATATATATACTAGGATGCAGACGGTGTTTAGTAGCACCCGACACAATCGTCCACAGACCATGGACTTGTTTGTTTGGCTGTTTGGTTATTGATTGTGATATTGGTTTGAATGTGGTTTGTGGTGTGAAAAATCGAATCGATAAATTGGTTAGGATTAGACGTGCGCCGTTATAAGGCGAGGGAGTAAGGCTAGGTTAGTCCCTTACTCCAAATTTTGTGGTTTGCATAACGAAAGTGAATTTGATTGATGTGTGAATGGCGTGGGCCTTCACTAGACCGGGGATAAGGCTAGGCCTTGTCCCGTTTCTAGTATCGTGCCGTTATGCCGCCGAAATTTTCTAAAATAAGTTAGAAAAATAAAAATAGCATTTTATTTAAAGAATGAACTGAATAGAAATTCATATGTTAAAATAAAATGTGTTATCGTTAAAAATATAATTTTTAACGTGAATGTGAATAAATAAATATTCATTTACAAACCAGATGGTTTGTTTATGTACACCTATTTGAAGGACATTGATTGGGTCGATAAATTTTACACATCGCCCAACGGCACAAATAAAATATGTGTTTGATTGTTTGAAACCCCACACGGGTGTTGGGATGAAATTTGAAGTTCACTCATCCCGATTGATTGAATATGTCGATCGGTTGATTGACAGGCTGTTTTAAGCGTTGGATATCTATATTTGATGCTTATACAGTGTAGTGCACTTTGGTTGATGGTTGATTATTTTTCCATGCTATTATATACATGTGTTGTATGAAAATCCATATAATTAACTTTATATGGTAATGGATTGGGCCTCATTCCAGTTTTAAAATAGAATATTTGAAATTAGAAATTTATGAAGCCGTGTTGATTAGATTGACGCCATTTTGACGTGAACGATATTTATATCGATTTTATTCATTTTAAAATGAATTGAATTGAAAACGATTTCGAAATGAATTGAATTGAAAACGATTTCGAAATGAATTGAATTGAAAACGATTTCGAAATGAATTGAATTGAAAACGATTTCGAAATGAATTGAATTGAAAACGATTTCGAAATGAATTGAATTGAAAACGATTTCGAAATGAATTGAATTGAAAACGATTTCGAAATGAATTGAATTGAAAACGATTTCGAAATGAATTGAATTGAAAACGAATTCGAATTGAATTGAAAGCGAAGTGAAATAAATTCAAATTGAATAGAAATGGATTTTAAAACGAATTTATAAAGAAGAATTCAATTTTGATTTGAATTGAAATGGAAGTTGAAAATGTTTTTGAAACGAATTCAAAACTATTTATATAATTCGTTTTAAATAGAAATCGACGAAGTATATATTATATATATTATATATATAATATAATGGCCTGAATAGAGCGCGCCGCGCCGCGGCAGTTCGCGAATTTCGACCATTTATTTCAAACGGACATTACGGGAGGTCCGACCGTCGGATTCTCCTAAAACCGGAACCGTTGGGTTCGTATCGAAAAGAGCTTTCTAACGAATATTAGAAATTTGAAATCTAACGGTTGGATTTGGAATTATGTCCAAATCAAATTCGAAAAAGGTCGCTGTAAGTGCAGTTCGATGGCCGTTAATGGAAATCGACTGTACGGGCCTTGATAAAATTATTAAAAATAGTAATAATTTGTGTAAAATCATAAGAAATGATTTGTGAAAGTTTGGGATGAAAAACTCCATATTTGAAAAGATAAAAATAGATTTTTATCGAAATGAACTAGTTTTGAACTAGAATTATAATTCTATTTATTTTTAAATAAATAAATTGAATTTGAAATGGTTTTGAAAATAACCAAAATTTCCAATGATTGCATTGGAGTGGATTTGAATCGAAATTGTCTTCGGAATATTTCGATGATTGGAATTCGTGATTATACAGGTGTTGTTATGGAAATTTGAAAGATATATATATTTATATCGTTATTTCCAATACGACATTTGTTAGTCGTAGAATTCGATATTGAATATAAGCCGATATATTTTCTATTCAGAGCCTTGTATGGAATATCGAATGTGATTTGGGTTTGTCGTGAATGGTGTCTTCACTAACACTGTTCTTGAACCCAGTTGAGAAAAGATTAAATCTTTTTATTTAGATTTAATGAAGTGTACCAATTAAATGATATTTAATTGGAATTGAATTGGTATTGATTTTTGGGTTTATCGTGAACAGTGTTTTAAATAACACTTGTTCTTTAACCCGATAATTAATCGAATGTGATTTGGGTTTGTCGTGAATGGTGTCTTCACTAACACTGTTCTTGAACCCAGTTGAGAAAAGATTAAATCTTTTTATTTAGATTTAATGAAGTGTACCAATTAAATGATATTTAATTGGAATTGAATTGGTATTGATTTTTGGGTTTATCGTGAACAGTGTTTTTAAATAACACTTGTTCTTTAACCCGATAATTAATCGAATGTGATTTGGGTTTGTCGTGAATGGTGTCTTCACTAACACTGTTCTTGAACCCAGTTGAGAAAAGATTAAATCTTTTTATTTAGATTTAATGAAGTGTACCAATTAAATGATATTTAATTGGAATTGAATTGGTATTGATTTTTGGGTTTATCGTGAACAGTGTTTTTAAATAACACTTGTTCTTTAACCCGATAATTAATGGAATGAGATTTTGGGTTTATCGTGAATCGTGTTTTAAATGACACTGATTCTTTAACCCAGATAATGATTAAAACTAAGTGGAGTTTTAATGAATCTTTAATTAGATTGAAAAGATCGAGAATGGAGTATCACCAGTTTTGCTCCAGGCGATAGTTAAATCTTTAATTAGATTTGAACGTGAAATTTAGAAACTAACTGTCGGTTAGCCAAGCAGAATGGTTTTCTGGATATTGATCTGATGTTGGTTTCGGCCTTCGGGGTTAATATTTGGGGAATTATTCTCTTGATTAATTTACGGTTAGTGACTAATGAATTGGAATGAGGCGTATGTTGTGTTTGTGTAACACTTATTTAAAATATACGCGAGTTATTCGGAAAGACCGGGTTTATCCCATTCTGAATAACTGATACGACGATAAGTCGAAGATGAAGACGATGGTCGAAGACCAGAGGTCTTCACGTCGTTTGGGTGATAACTGATGATCTTGATTGGGCTGTACACCCAAGAAGATGGAAACAGTTAGTGATCGTCCAGACGTACTTGGAGATCGATGGATATGCGGGGTACTAGGTGCCTCCGGTTTCGTTCAGACCCAGAACGGACTTGTAAATGGACTGTGTGTCTGACATTGGATTTCATTCTGTGTGACTGATATCGGTTGCATAGAGTGGTTTGCCTGTGTGGCATGCTAAGATGCAAATGATCGAGGCTTCTGTTGAAAAGCAAAGTCTCGTGGTGATGATCAAAGCACGGCCTTTGTGGCGTAGCTTTGTGTAACGTTTACTTCGCGAGTTTCGCACCCGGTATGAACCAAAAACGGGAGAGGACATCAGGGAGGACTTGCGTTTCTTTCTAGCTAGAAGTGGCGTCAGTGGTTTTACACGCCCTGACGAGTTTGACTTATGTGGTTGTTGCGGTTGCGAGGCGCCTCGGTTATATCGGTTTCGGCCGAATGCATTCTGGTCGGCTGACGGACCAGACTTACACCCCATAGGGTGGGGAGACGTATTGTTCAGGCATAATAATCCACTCCGTGTGGACCGGCCCTGACGATCCAAGGCTTGCCTGCGCGCTTGCCTGAGGGGCGGGCTAGAGCGTCTCGAATCGGTTGAGGACTATCTTTTGCCTCGGTTCATAGACGGAAATCCAATTTCCAAATACGTGATTTTGCGATTTTGATTGTATAACCTATATATGGCGACATAGTGGTATGGGGCATTCATGCCGCCTATGATTGATACTTATGATTTGAAGTTGTTTTATACACTATGCACTTATAATAGTATCAAATGATTTGTTTTAAACGTATCAAGCATTCTTTGGCCGTTATAAGGTAAAAACCCTATCCCCCGGCTTGCGTTGCATTGTGTGATAGGACCTGGGTCTTATAACAGCTTCATTTTTCTTCATTTAGCATTGCGCTGTTGTTTTATGCACTGGTGTTCTTGGGAGGAAACCCGTTCCGTGTTATACGGCGTGGTCCCTTGATTTACCTAATGATTTAAAATAAAGATTTATAACTGTTTTAGTTCTCACACCAGTCACATGACTGACCTGGAGTTTATTGTTTTAACCTAAACTCTGGGTGCCCTTATTTTGACACGGGCAGCTAGTAGTTTTGGTTTTGCAGATTTTTATTCACAGGATCCTGGTTTACAGCTGGAACGATATCCGGAAAGCTTTGTATCCGTATATCTCTTCTAGTTGTGTATTGTATTATTTTCCGCTGCTATGTATTTAAATGTAATTTAAATCTCTGATATTTCTGTGTAATATTCATTTATACTCTGTATATTCTTGTAATCTGATGCATTGTTGTAATATACAATGAAATGTTCTTTTATATGCGTTCTGTTGTGGTTTGTTCTCGAACTATCCGTCGCTTTCCTTTACGGGGAAGACACGGGTCTTCACAGTTGGTATCAGAGCTTTGGTTTACAAAGCAGAGAACAAGACACATTAGAACCATACGAAAGAATTCATCAGATATTGGATTAGTAATATCCAATTAGAATGACTCGTTAGAGATGGGATCAGTAGTATCCTAGAACGAGTGTGAAGAGTATATTTTTAAAATGAAAACGATTTTTGTTTTGAAAATTTAAATCAATTATTCGTATTTGATTATTTATTTTATATTGATTAGGACAATCCAAAATATAAAGATTTTTGCGTATGCGCCTAGCTAGCGTGTATTCGAAGTTTTAATATATTGGATAGATATAGCACCACACCCTAGTCGCCCGGAGATGATATTGATGATAGCGATCGCATCATCAACATTTATGTTCGTGTTTCGAAGGTGTGATATCTATATATTTCCTATTGACTGGTGTGAGAACCAAAATTAGATAGGGCTAATTGTTGTGATTTGGCATCAAAAATCTGATTTTTGTATATATATCAAAATTATGAATTTGAAACGTTAATCCACTAATTGATTGATGTTTGTGTTATTTGTTTAATTGTTTGATAATTTTGAACTAGTATGCCTAATTTGATCGAATATTGAATTGTATTGAAAATTGGTCGCATTTGCTTGCATATACATATATATCATTGAACAGGTCATAGCAAGGAGGCTAGAGCCAGAGAATAAAATTTGTTTGCCCGACAAATAGGTACATGTTACTACATAATTTCCTGTTTTGTTTGGGTGATGATGATTTTGTGAGCCTATTGGCTAGCCGCTTGGCTTTTTCTTTTTCTTTTTGAGATCTGAAGGACCGGGGAAGCTATTTGAAATTCCCCGATGCTCCCATTGCAGGGGAGGTTATGGCGAAATTTTTCGAAAATTTAGGGAGTTAGCCAAATTTTTGAAATTTTGAAAATTCTCAGAAACTAAAGAGTTGGAGAATGGAAGCCTGATCGAACGTAGAGTTGATTAATCAAACCGCTTTCGACTTTGTTCCTTTTCGGGGACGAAAAGTTTTAAGTGGGGGAGATTGTAACAACCCGAAAATCTGGGCCAGTTTAAAATTTTTATTTTGGCCATTTTAGCGAATTTTGAATATTTAAAATAGATTATTTTAAACAATATCGACGAGAAATTTAGTTTGAATATAATTCGACGTATATATTATATACGTCGTCGTTAGAATATATTATAATTATATATAATTATAAAAGGAATTGAAAATGGCGCGGTAGTTCGAAAATTCGATTTCTAATTTCAAATGAATATACAGAATTCAATATAAGTCAGAATTGAACGAAAAAAGAAATATTTGAATCTGTATAACTATATCTTTGTAACGAAGTTAACAAACTGAGATTTCATCTTAGAAATGATAAGATATGTCTAGTTGAAAATTAGAAATAGTCGCTGTGGAATTTATATATATTTTTATATATATAAGGCCCTTAAAAATAGCAATTTTGCAAACGACCTCGGATTTCGACGAAACCAGTTTTGTTGGGTCCGTGATGTTAAGTTATTGCTAGATTCCAAATTTCATAATTTTTCGAATCAATATGTGAGCGTGGCAAAGGAAAACGCGTTTGACCAGTTTCAGTTGATTTTAATCGACTGGAAAATGGCCATTTTTCCAACGGTCTCAGAATTCGACGAAACTAGTTTTGTTAGGACCGTATCGTCAATACGAAGCTAGAAAATATTTTTCTGGAATTTTTAAAGTTCGTATGTGACCCCGGTAATTTGAAATGCACGTTTAAAATTCAATATGATGATTTAAATGTAAATTCAAAAGGAAACTGATTATAACAATCGAATCAGCTTGCGATACATATCTCATTGTGTTCGGAATGGGGGTGAAACGCTATGGACGACAGGCGGTGGACCTCGTTTCGAGGTCATATGTAAAAGTCAACCTTTTTGCCAAATATAATAATAATAATAAAAAAAAAAAACCTTTTTCTCCTAATAACCGATGGCCCCCCACTTTTTCCCTTCATTAATCGAATTCAGTTTTTTAAAAAAAAAAAAAAAGAAAAAAGAAAAGCGGGGAGGATCGGAGGAGCGCCCCCCCCGATCAGTCGCCGCCGCCTCCACCGAGGTGGGGCGCCACCTGGGAAAACCCCCCCTTCCCTCGCGAACGAGATCGACCCCCCCCATCTCGCAACCGACCACCCCCCCCTTCCTAAAATCGAAGACAGAACCTCAACACCCCAAACCGCCACCGCATGACGAACGGGACCCGCCGCTGCACCTGCCTCCTCCCCTGGCCTGCGTGCGCCCCCACTGCTCCGGTGAACTCCCTCACGACCACCAGCAACAGCGCTCAACCCTTCCGGCGAAATAAAACCCTAAGAAAAGCAACTGTAAGTATTTATTGTATTTTATTTTTATTTTAATTTCGATTTCAGGTTTAGAACAGAATTTTATTTTAAGTATAAAACTGATTTTTATTTTAAGTATAAAACTGATTTTTATTTTAAGTATAAAACTGATTTTTAGTTTAAGTATAAAACTGATTTTTATTTTAAGTATAAAAACTGAAATTTTATAAAAAAAAAAATATAAAAACTGATTTTGTTTAAAAGTAAAAACTTTAAATAGGTAAAAGATTTAAACTTTAAAAAGTAAAAGAAAAGATTAGATCTTTGAAATGGAAAAGGCGAAATCAATATTAATAAAAATTCGATTTTTATATATTGAACTTTGAAATAAAAATTCGATTTTTATATATTGAACTTTGAAATAAAAATTCGATTTTTATATATTGAACTTTGAAATAAAAATTCGATTTTTATATATTGAACTTTGAAATAAAAATTCGATTTTTATATATTGAACTTTGAAATAAAAATTCGATTTTTATATATTGAACTTTGAACTGAAATTCGATTTTTATATATTGAACTTTGAAATAAAAATTCGATTTTTATATATTGAACTTTGAACTAAAAATTCGATTTTTATATATTGAACTTTGAAATAAAAATTCGATTTTTATATATTGAACTTTGAACTAAAAATTCGATTTTTATATATTGAACTTTGAACTGAAATTCGATTTTTATATATTGAACTTTGAAATAAAAATTCGATTTTTATATATTGAACTTTGAAATAAAAATTTGATTTTTATATATTGAACATCGGAATAAAAATGTGATTTTTACGTATGTAGTGAAAGCAGCAACGAAGGTGACAAAAAGGCGAAACGACTAAGACTTCTGCAAATGAAGAGCCGTGGAGCTAGGATAGCTATATGTGAGAATTTCTCACCTTTCAATTTACTTTTCTAGTTATATATATACTAGGATGCAGACGGTGTTTAGTAGCACCCGACACAATCGTCCACAGACCATGGACTTGTTTGTTTGGCTGTTTGGTTATTGATTGTGATATTGGTTTGAATGTGGTTTGTGGTGTGAAAAATCGAATCGATAAATTGGTTAGGATTAGACGTGCGCCGTTATAAGGCGAGGGAGTAAGGCTAGGTTAGTCCCTTACTCCAAATTTTGTGGTTTGCATAACGAAAGTGAATTTGATTGATGTGTGAATGGCGTGGGCCTTCACTAGACCGGGGATAAGGCTAGGCCTTGTCCCGTTTCTAGTATCGTGCCGTTATGCCGCCGAAATTTTCTAAAATAAGTTAGAAAAATAAAAATAGCATTTTATTTAAAGAATGAACTGAATAGAAATTCATATGTTAAAATAAAATGTGTTATCGTTAAAAATATAATTTTTAACGTGAATGTGAATAAATAAATATTCATTTACAAACCAGATGGTTTGTTTATGTACACCTATTTGAAGGACATTGATTGGGTCGATAAATTTTACACATCGCCCAACGGCACAAATAAAATATGTGTTTGATTGTTTGAAACCCCACACGGGTGTTGGGATGAAATTTGAAGTTCACTCATCCCGATTGATTGAATATGTCGATCGGTTGATTGACAGGCTGTTTTAAGCGTTGGATATCTATATTTGATGCTTATACAGTGTAGTGCACTTTGGTTGATGGTTGATTATTTTTCCATGCTATTATATACATGTGTTGTATGAAAATCCATATAATTAACTTTATATGGTAATGGATTGGGCCTCATTCCAGTTTTAAAATAGAATATTTGAAATTAGAAATTTATGAAGCCGTGTTGATTAGATTGACGCCATTTTGACGTGAACGATATTTATATCGATTTTATTCATTTTAAAATGAATTGAATTGAAAACGATTTCGAAATGAATTGAATTGAAAACGATTTCGAAATGAATTGAATTGAAAACGATTTCGAAATGAATTGAATTGAAAACGATTTCGAAATGAATTGAATTGAAAACGATTTCGAAATGAATTGAATTGAAAACGATTTCGAAATGAATTGAATTGAAAACGATTTCGAAATGAATTGAATTGAAAACGATTTCGAAATGAATTGAATTGAAAACGAATTCGAATTGAATTGAAAGCGAAGTGAAATAAATTCAAATTGAATAGAAATGGATTTTAAAACGAATTTATAAAGAAGAATTCAATTTTGATTTGAATTGAAATGGAAGTTGAAAATGTTTTTGAAACGAATTCAAAACTATTTATATAATTCGTTTTAAATAGAAATCGACGAAGTATATATTATATATATTATATATATAATATAATGGCCTGAATAGAGCGCGCCGCGCCGCGGCAGTTCGCGAATTTCGACCATTTATTTCAAACGGACATTACGGGAGGTCCGACCGTCGGATTCTCCTAAAACCGGAACCGTTGGGTTCGTATCGAAAAGAGCTTTCTAACGAATATTAGAAATTTGAAATCTAACGGTTGGATTTGGAATTATGTCCAAATCAAATTCGAAAAAGGTCGCTGTAAGTGCAGTTCGATGGCCGTTAATGGAAATCGACTGTACGGGCCTTGATAAAATTATTAAAAATAGTAATAATTTGTGTAAAATCATAAGAAATGATTTGTGAAAGTTTGGGATGAAAAACTCCATATTTGAAAAGATAAAAATAGATTTTTATCGAAATGAACTAGTTTTGAACTAGAATTATAATTCTATTTATTTTTAAATAAATAAATTGAATTTGAAATGGTTTTGAAAATAACCAAAATTTCCAATGATTGCATTGGAGTGGATTTGAATCGAAATTGTCTTCGGAATATTTCGATGATTGGAATTCGTGATTATACAGGTGTTGTTATGGAAATTTGAAAGATATATATATTTATATCGTTATTTCCAATACGACATTTGTTAGTCGTAGAATTCGATATTGAATATAAGCCGATATATTTTCTATTCAGAGCCTTGTATGGAATATCGAATGTGATTTGGGTTTGTCGTGAATGGTGTCTTCACTAACACTGTTCTTGAACCCAGTTGAGAAAAGATTAAATCTTTTTATTTAGATTTAATGAAGTGTACCAATTAAATGATATTTAATTGGAATTGAATTGGTATTGATTTTTGGGTTTATCGTGAACAGTGTTTTAAATAACACTTGTTCTTTAACCCGATAATTAATCGAATGTGATTTGGGTTTGTCGTGAATGGTGTCTTCACTAACACTGTTCTTGAACCCAGTTGAGAAAAGATTAAATCTTTTTATTTAGATTTAATGAAGTGTACCAATTAAATGATATTTAATTGGAATTGAATTGGTATTGATTTTTGGGTTTATCGTGAACAGTGTTTTTAAATAACACTTGTTCTTTAACCCGATAATTAATCGAATGTGATTTGGGTTTGTCGTGAATGGTGTCTTCACTAACACTGTTCTTGAACCCAGTTGAGAAAAGATTAAATCTTTTTATTTAGATTTAATGAAGTGTACCAATTAAATGATATTTAATTGGAATTGAATTGGTATTGATTTTTGGGTTTATCGTGAACAGTGTTTTTAAATAACACTTGTTCTTTAACCCGATAATTAATGGAATGAGATTTTGGGTTTATCGTGAATCGTGTTTTAAATGACACTGATTCTTTAACCCAGATAATGATTAAAACTAAGTGGAGTTTTAATGAATCTTTAATTAGATTGAAAAGATCGAGAATGGAGTATCACCAGTTTTGCTCCAGGCGATAGTTAAATCTTTAATTAGATTTGAACGTGAAATTTAGAAACTAACTGTCGGTTAGCCAAGCAGAATGGTTTTCTGGATATTGATCTGATGTTGGTTTCGGCCTTCGGGGTTAATATTTGGGGAATTATTCTCTTGATTAATTTACGGTTAGTGACTAATGAATTGGAATGAGGCGTATGTTGTGTTTGTGTAACACTTATTTAAAATATACGCGAGTTATTCGGAAAGACCGGGTTTATCCCATTCTGAATAACTGATACGACGATAAGTCGAAGATGAAGACGATGGTCGAAGACCAGAGGTCTTCACGTCGTTTGGGTGATAACTGATGATCTTGATTGGGCTGTACACCCAAGAAGATGGAAACAGTTAGTGATCGTCCAGACGTACTTGGAGATCGATGGATATGCGGGGTACTAGGTGCCTCCGGTTTCGTTCAGACCCAGAACGGACTTGTAAATGGACTGTGTGTCTGACATTGGATTTCATTCTGTGTGACTGATATCGGTTGCATAGAGTGGTTTGCCTGTGTGGCATGCTAAGATGCAAATGATCGAGGCTTCTGTTGAAAAGCAAAGTCTCGTGGTGATGATCAAAGCACGGCCTTTGTGGCGTAGCTTTGTGTAACGTTTACTTCGCGAGTTTCGCACCCGGTATGAACCAAAAACGGGAGAGGACATCAGGGAGGACTTGCGTTTCTTTCTAGCTAGAAGTGGCGTCAGTGGTTTTACACGCCCTGACGAGTTTGACTTATGTGGTTGTTGCGGTTGCGAGGCGCCTCGGTTATATCGGTTTCGGCCGAATGCATTCTGGTCGGCTGACGGACCAGACTTACACCCCATAGGGTGGGGAGACGTATTGTTCAGGCATAATAATCCACTCCGTGTGGACCGGCCCTGACGATCCAAGGCTTGCCTGCGCGCTTGCCTGAGGGGCGGGCTAGAGCGTCTCGAATCGGTTGAGGACTATCTTTTGCCTCGGTTCATAGACGGAAATCCAATTTCCAAATACGTGATTTTGCGATTTTGATTGTATAACCTATATATGGCGACATAGTGGTATGGGGCATTCATGCCGCCTATGATTGATACTTATGATTTGAAGTTGTTTTATACACTATGCACTTATAATAGTATCAAATGATTTGTTTTAAACGTATCAAGCATTCTTTGGCCGTTATAAGGTAAAAACCCTATCCCCCGGCTTGCGTTGCATTGTGTGATAGGACCTGGGTCTTATAACAGCTTCATTTTTCTTCATTTAGCATTGCGCTGTTGTTTTATGCACTGGTGTTCTTGGGAGGAAACCCGTTCCGTGTTATACGGCGTGGTCCCTTGATTTACCTAATGATTTAAAATAAAGATTTATAACTGTTTTAGTTCTCACACCAGTCACATGACTGACCTGGAGTTTATTGTTTTAACCTAAACTCTGGGTGCCCTTATTTTGACACGGGCAGCTAGTAGTTTTGGTTTTGCAGATTTTTATTCACAGGATCCTGGTTTACAGCTGGAACGATATCCGGAAAGCTTTGTATCCGTATATCTCTTCTAGTTGTGTATTGTATTATTTTCCGCTGCTATGTATTTAAATGTAATTTAAATCTCTGATATTTCTGTGTAATATTCATTTATACTCTGTATATTCTTGTAATCTGATGCATTGTTGTAATATACAATGAAATGTTCTTTTATATGCGTTCTGTTGTGGTTTGTTCTCGAACTATCCGTCGCTTTCCTTTACGGGGAAGACACGGGTCTTCACATGTTTTTGGGCTATGGGTTTACTCTAGGCATTGATTGGTTAGCTAGTAATTATGGAACAAGGGTAGTTAGACTTCCGACTTGCCTCGAGAATACCCTTGAGATTTTGTACGATCCTAAGGGATCAGTTTGTCTTAGCTACCTAGAATCACTTTACTTATCTATCGATGATTTTTGATCCGTTGGTGTAGTCCATGAGTGCGCAAGATGTTTTGACTAGGGTAGGGGTTTTCCCCCTGAGAACTCGAGACAGACTTCCGCATGTATCTAGATGACACTGCAAAGCCAGTTATGCGATCAACGATAATTCTGGAGCAAGATTGGCGAGGATATCCAGAGTCGGTAAAATGATCAATTGTTTGGTTGTTTTGTTAGTATCATCTCACATAGATCGTCCAAATTCTGAGGAGGTATCCCTTGGGTGCTTGTCTGATATTGGTTTAGGCCTTTTGGGCTTGTACTTGAGGGATGTCGCGTTCGACTATGATGGTTTGCATGAGAAATAAATGGTTGGGGCTGGCACCCTAAGTTAAGACCGACCTTAAGAGAGGTAATAAGCACATAGTAACCATTAGCTTTAGACCCTCAAATTTGCAGCATGATGGATAAGCTAAGTAGAGGAGAGACCTCTAATCATCTTAAGTATATACACTGGGTATCATGATTAATATATGTTTTTCTCGGGAGGAAAGTTCGACTACATTGGATACCCGTTAGCATAGTAAGTGAGCGAGGTCCTATCTTTACTAGTGGGTTTTGGAAATGGAAGCTCAAGAAGATGCGACTTAAAAGACTAAAGACCAGATACACGCATCTTACCCTTTTTAAGGGTATATCCTTGATTCCTCCTTTTCTGAAAAATCTATTTGCATGCTAGTCTTTAGCTTTTAAGTATGTCCTCTTGGTCCTATCCTCAATCCTTAGGTATAAGCCAATGGATGTAAACATGTGTTTGAGACATGTTATGTTTGGTTGATGCAAGTGTTTGCAAGTGTTTGCTAGTGGTTGCTCGTTGATGCATATACACACATAGGGCACTAGATCAGCTCTGTCACTTCCATATTACATTTGCATATATGTATTTGTTATGGATTGAACTTAATGTGTTATCCTGTGGACGTTGCATTTGAGTGAATGGTTGTGCACTCATATAGAAATGATATGTATATTTATGATTGCATACACATTGGACGCATGGCATCGACATAATTTTCATTAAGGAGGTCAACTGAATCAGTACACCACTTGATTTTGCATTAGATAAGGACATATACACACACTGTGCATATGAACATGAAAGCATTAGAAATCTTTTTAAGGACAATGAATGCATGTGATTGAATGGTTGAGTAGATGGATTACTAAATGGTAGGACACATTCTTCCTGACTTGAAGATTTCGGGGACGGAATCCTTTAAAGGGTGGGAGAACGTAACACCCCATAATTATACAACATTAAGTTTCACAAATTAAAGTATAAATAATTTTTAGAAGAAGAATTAAGGGAAATGGGTTACGCCATTGCGTTCGTCTCGAAATTCTGCTTGAGATAGAGTCCGAGTTTGCGTAAATCGGACTCCGGATGAAGAAGTTATGGCCTTCAGATGTTTCAGCAAAAATTCAGAACCAGCTCAGAAATTCAAAAATCGCAGAACTGGGCTGGGCAGGAAAATTGCCGCCTAAGCAGGTTGACCTAGAGGTCGACCTAACTCAAGGGAGGTCGACCTGGAGGTCGAACTACCCCAAGGGAGGTCGACCTGGGGGTCGACCTACCCCCCAGATCTGGGCAGAATTCACATTTTTGAACCTAGACGCGATTTTGGCCCTATACATTGATCAAACAGCTATAAAAACACCCCAAGGTCTCATATTTTATCCTCACAACTTCTCTACGTCTATACTCTGCTCTAATTCTAATTAAAATAAAATAATATATATAAATCTAAGATGAGGTTATGCTACTCTAGTTTTTCAAGAAGAGATTTAAATCAAGTTAAAGCTTCAAGAAGGGAATCAAAGGCTAATTCAACGGCTTCGAGCAATTCCACGCAAATCATAGCCAGCCGCTTTTTTTAAACCGATCACTGCAAGTTTGGTTATTCCTTAGATTTGAAAGTGTAATTGGACTCTTGAATATAATAAATTAAAATATAGAACTGTGCCTATTGGCAAGTCAATTATCTTTGATTCATGCTTATGCCAAATCTAACGTTATCTATGCCTTTGGATCTGATTCTCGATTGTGGCCTAGAATTTATTGTGGCTAATTGCCAAAGATTATGACTATGAATCTGTTGCCCGTGAAACTATCGCCTATGAATATGATTCATGACAAAGAGACTATTACATATGACTATGATTATAAGACTGTTGCCTATGACTATGACTATGATTCATAATTTTGAGACTTGCATATGATTCATGACTATGAGACTATTACCAAGATTCATGACCATGAGACTATTGCCTATGACATGGATTAAGAAACTGTTGTGATTAGTCGCCCATGACTATTGTGGTTAATTGTCTATAATTATTGTAGTCAGTGACTTATGCCTATTCCCATTAACCTATTAGGTTGTACTTCGAACTGGCATTATGCATATTCCCTTAATTATGTTGGATCTCATTTTTTTGGGGTATAACTTGTCTAGTTTATTCCTATTCACTGTTATGTACATCAAACCCATTGGAACCATTATTTTTGTATTTGTTTCATTCTTTCATGGCTATTCTTTTATGTCAATTCTCGTGCTTATCCCCTATCCCTTTCTTTGACAATATTAGTATCATTCCATGAGTACTTAGAAACTTGTGAAATTATGTTATATGTATGATTATGATGCGGGGATTGGGCGTAGCTTAATTAAGTTAATTTGGCATAATAAATATGTTGGCATAAATCTAAATTGGCTATAATAGTGAATGATTTACATGCATATTAGACTTGGGCATAAATTGATAAATTTTAATTGGCCGCAAAGTATGTAATTGGCATGTAAACCAAGTTTTGGACGTAAACGGGAAAATTAGAATATTAAATCTAGACATAAATTGTAAATTGGAATATTAATCTAGAATAGGCATGAAGTGTAAAAGGGGAATATTAAATCTAAATTGGTACAAACTGCAAGTTGGGTTAATTGACTGGTAAATCAAGTTTTGGACATAGAATATAAGTATGTAAATTTGCGTGACAGTTGAATATGATCTAGGCTAAATTTATTTACGGAAAATTTATATAAATAGTAAATATGTAAATTTAGTAAAAGACGAATATGCCTAACCCGAGGTTAGACTGAGTTGTGGTGTAAAACTACCCGGAACCGACAGGCACATCCAGTGACCACAACAATACCTAACTAATGTGGGTGGTTAGTGCATCAAGCCCAGAAAGACACGAGGTTAGACTGAGTTGTGGTGTAAACCAACCCGGAACTGACCGGCACATCCAGTAACCACAACAACATCTGTCTAGTGTGAGTGGTTTGTGCTTTAATTAATTAATTAATTAATTAAGGCTCATGAATAAATCAAGCTAGAAATGTTGAGGTTAAGTAATTAAGGAAACACTTAACCGAAATAACATGTTAACTAGGCAAGTGGGTGAGGTTAAGTAAATTTAGAACACTTAACCGTTGTAACATGTTAATTAAGCAAATGATAGGTTTAAGTTAACTAAAGTAACACTTAACCAATATATAATGACATGTGGTGGGGTTAGGTAATACAAGAGGAAAACACTTAACCAATTATATAACACGATGTATGTGAAGGGTTAAGTTAACACGAGAAGGCAACACTTAACCAATATAACATGGTTTGAGGTAGGGTCAATTTAACACCAGAAGGAAACACTTAACCAACATGATGTGACGAGTGGGTAGGTTGAGTTAACTTGAATTGATTATTGACACTTGACCAACATAACTTGATGAACGAATGGGGTTAAGTTAAATGGGAAATACTTAACCAATATAACCTGATGAATGAACGGGGTTAAGTTAAGAAATCACACTTAACCAATCCAACATGATAAGCAAGATAGGTTAAGTTAACAAGAACCACTTAACCAACACGACTTGACGAGTAGGAGGTTAAGTACACGTCGGGTAGGTGGGTAATATTAGTAAATATAGGCCCACAAAACTTAACCATTAAATAAACATGCTTGAAACTGTGGGAAGGTTAAGTACACGTCGGGTAGGTGGGTAATATTAGTAAATATAGGCCCACAAAACTTAACCATTAAGGAAACATGCTAGAATCGGTGGGAGGGTTAAGTACATCTCGTATAGGTGTGTAATATTTGTATATATAGGCCCACGAACTTAACCAGTAGGAAACCCTAGTAACGGGGACCCATTTCAGCAGTAACCCACATAGTTGTATCATGGTACCCTGAAACCAGGCAGGGTGGGGCACGATTACTGGGCTGGTTATAAGAGGTCAAAATAGCGGCAGGGGGTACATCAGTGTAAGTTCCGACAGTTTACGGGCGTGCACGTACTTCGGAGTGGAAAAACAGGCAATGGGTACCAGTAGTTATACACTGTGCATCTTGAATCATGTCGGGTCGCTATCATAAGGCTTGATACACCTTATGGTGGGGCCAACACAGAGTTTCTACATGCAAGAGAGGGTCGACTGACACAAACACATGGAAAATTAATACGAAGTAGGAAGCATAATCCCTAGTTGGACCTAGGTCGCGTAAATCTTGAATCCGAGAAGTGTTCAATAGGTAGCATAAACCCCAGTGGCCCTTGGTAGCGTAAACCCTGGTTGAATCTAGTGAGAACTCGATAGTGAACCCTAGATTGGATCAAGGTAATAAACGGAATCCCCATAATAGAAGCACACCTGAAGGCAACCGCAAATACGGGGATTGGGATCACGTTATCATATGATCATAGATTACTAGTTTGGACACCAGTTAGGTAGTGCAGAGATATAGAAATCAGTATAAATAGGGTAGTTGCAAAGTAGAGAAAGAGTAGAAGCACATTCAGTTTATCAGTACATTCAATTTATCGGTACATTCAGTTTATCTTGCCATATCCCATGCTTATCCCATATTATCTTGTTACTATGGTTTAGTCTTATATTTTGTTTATTCATGTCATGACCCTTTTCCTCGTTTAAATACTAAGAATCACTGGACTTACCAGACTTTATGTCTGATCTACTTTTTCTTTCGCCTCTTTCCTTCTGTTCCCCCCCAGGTAGTCAGGGAGGGAATAGCTCAGGTTTGTTTGGACCGTTACTCTTTCCAAGCATGAAGACTCTTTGACGTGTTGCCTTGGACTCTCTCTTCTACTGCTTTGGCTGGCTCATGCTTTATTTGGGGAAATCATTTTATGCTTCTTTATTTTTGTAAGCAAGACAGGATACTTTTTGTATTGTAAAACGGTCTTTGTACAAGTTGTTTATCAATGAAATAAAGTTTTATTTATTTTCCGCTGCTTTAATTGTCTGTCTTGTAATTTATGTGCATCTTTATGTGACGACCCGCAACCTCCCCGTAAAGGAAAGCGTCGGATAGTTCGAGAACAAACCACAGCAGAACGCATACAGAAGAACGTTTCATTGTATATTACAACAATGCATCAGATTACAAGAATATACAGAGTATAAATGAATATTACACAGAAATATCAGAGATTTAAATTACATTTAAATACATAGCAGCGGAAAATAATACAATACACAACTAGAATGAGATATACGGATACAAAGCTTTCCGGATATCGTTCCAGCTGTAAACCAGGATCCTGTGAATATAAATCTGCAAAACCAAAACTACTAGCTGCCCGTGTCGAAAATAGGGGCACCCAGAGTTTAGGTTAAAACAATAAACTCCAGGTCAGTCATGTGACTGGTGTGAGAACTAAAACAGTTATTAATCTTTATTTCAAATCATTAGGTAAATCAAGGGACCACGCCGTATAACACGGAACGGGTTTCCTCCCAAGAATACCAGTGCATAAAACCAACAGCGCAATGCTAAATAAAGAAAAATGAAGCTGTTATAAGACCCAGGTCCCATCACACAATGCAACGCAGTCGAGGATAGGGTTTTCCCTTATAACAGCCAAAGAATGCTTGATACGTTTAAAACAAATCATTTGATACTATTATAAGTGCATAGTATATAAAACACTTCAAATCATAAGTATCAATCATAGGCGGCATGAGCGCCCCATCCCACTATGTCGCCATATATAGGATATACAATCAAAACCGCAAAGTCTCGTATTTGGAAATTGGGTTTCCATCTATGAACCGAGGCAAAAGATAGTCCTCAACCGATTCGAGACAATCTAGCCCATGTCTCAGGCAAGCGCGCAGGCAAGCCTTGGATCGTCAGGGCCGGTCCACACGGAGTGGATTATTATGCCTGAACAATACGTCTCCCCACCCTATGGGGTGTAAGTCTGGTCCGTCAGCCGACCAGAATGCATTCGGCCGAAACCGATATAACCGAGGCGCCTCGCAACAGCAACAACCACATAAGTCAAACTCGTCAGGGCGTGTAAAACCACTGACGCCACTTCTAGCTAGAAAGAAACGCATGCCCTCCCTGAGGTCCGTCTCCCGTTTTTGGTTCATACCGGGTGTGAAACACGCGAGGTAAACGTTACACAAAGCTACGCCACAAAGGCCGTGCTTTGATCATCACCACAAGACTTTGCTTTTCAACAGAAGCCTCGATCATTTGCATCTTAGCATGCCACACAGGCAAGCCATCCTATGCAACCGATATCAGTCACACAGAATGAAATCCGATGTCAGACACACAGTCCATTTACAAGTCCGTTCTGGGTCTGAACGAAACCGGAGGCACCTAGTACCCCGCATATCCATCGATCTCCAAGTACGTCTGGACGATCACTAACTGTTTCCATCTTCTTGGGTGTACAGCCCAATCAAGATCATCAGTTATCACCCAAACGACGTGAAGACTTCCGGTCTTCGACCATCGTCTTCATCTTCGACTTATCGTCGTATCAGTTATTCAGAATGGGATAAACCCGGTCTTTCCGAATAACTCGCGTATATATTATAAAAGTGTTACACAAACACAACATACGCCTCATTCCAATTCATTAGTCACTAACCGTAAATTAATCAAGAGAATAATTCCCCAAATATTAACCCCGAAGGCCGAAACCAACATCAGATCAATATCCAGAAAACCATTCTGCTTGGCTAACCGCCAGTTAGTTTCTAAATTTCACATTCAAATCTAATTAAAGATTTAACTATCGCCTGGAGCAAAACTGGTGATACTCCATTCTCGATCTTTTCAATCTAATTAAAGATTCATTAAAACTCCACTTAGTTTTAATCTGTGACTGGGTTAAAGAATCAGTGTCATTTAAAACACGGTTCACGATAAACCCAAAGTCACATCCCATTAATTATCGGGTTAAAGAACAAGTGTTATTTAAAACACTGTTCACGATAAACCCAAAAATCAATATCAATTCAATTCCAATTAAATATCATTTAATTGGTACACTTCATTAAATCTAAATAAAAAGATTTAATCTTTTCTCAACTGGGTTCAAGAACAGTGTTAGTGAAGACACCATTCACGACAAACCCAAATCACATTCGATATTCAATACAAGGCTCTGAATAGAAACTATATCGGCCTATATTCAATATCAAATTCTACGATTAACAAATGTCGTATTGGAAATAACGATATACATATATATCTTTCAAATTTCCATAACAACACCTGTAATATCACGAATTCCAACATCGAAATATTCCGAAGACAATTTCGATTCAAATCCACTCCAATGCAATCATTGGAAATTTTGGTTATTTTCAAAACCATTTCAAATTCAATTTATTTATTTAAAAATAAATAGAATTATAATTCTAGTTCAAAACTAGTTCATTTCGATAAAAATCTATTTTTATCTTTTCAAATATGGAGTTTTTCATCCCAAACTTTCACAAATCATTTCTTATGATTTTACACAAATTATTACTATTTTTAATAATTTTATCAAGGCCCGTACGGTCGATTTCCATTAACGGCCATCGAACTGCACTTACAGCGACCTTTTTCGAATTTGATTTGGACGTATCTCCAAATCCAACCGTTAGATTTCAAATTTCTAACATTCATTAGAAAGCTCTTTTCGATACGAACCCAACGGTTCCGGTTTTAGGAGAATCCGACGGTCGGATCTCCCGTAATGTCCGTTTGAAACAAATGATCGAAATTCGCGAACTGCCGCAGCGCGGCGCGTTCTATTCAGGCCATTATATTATATATATAATATATATAATATATATTTCGTCGATTACTATTTAAAACGAATTATATAAATGGTTTTAAATTCGTTTCAAAAGCAATTTCAACTTCCTTTTCAATTCAAATCAAAATTGAATTCTTCTTTATAAATTCGTTTCAAAATTCATTTCTATTCAATTCAAATTTCAATTCAAATTGAATTGAAAACGATTTCGAAATGAATTGAATTGAAAACGATTTCGAAATGAATTGAATTGAAAACGATTTCGAAATGAATTGAATTGAAAACGATTTCGAAATGAATTGAATTGAAAACGATTTCGAAATGAATTGAATTGAAAACGATTTCGAAATGAATTGAATTGAAAACGATTTCGAAATGAATTGAATTGAAAACGATTTCGAAATAAATTGAATTGAAAACGATTTCGAAATGAATTGAAAACGAATTCAAATTGAATTGAAAGCGATTTCGAAATAAATTGAATTGAAAACGATTTCGAAATGAATTGAATTGAAAACGATTTCGAAATGAATTGAATTGAAAACGATTTCGAAATGAATTGAATTGAAAACGATTTCGAAATGAATTGAATTTTAAAACGATTTCGAAATGAATTGAATTGAAAACGAATTCAAATGGAATTGAAAGCGAATTGATATAATAATCCACCGAAATTAAGGCATTCCTTTTGTGAGTGACCTTAACAGAGGTGGGGTGTTTCAGTTTCCGCCAATCCTGCTTCGATTTGATACAAACTATAACCTAGTTATCACTGTCACTTTCCAACGACGGAATAATATTACCGACCCAAGTTGATTCATACCAGCGTGAAGAGAATCATATTGCGAGTTTAAAAAATCCTAGTTTGGCATTTTATAGGGTTTATTTTGAATTTTCATGCATTTAGGCAGTCACGAAAATTGCCTTGAGGAGGAAATAGATGGCGACTGGAAGGAATGGATCGGAGAAAACAAAATGCTAGGTTTAAACAGTTAAGGGTAGGATAATTATAGTGTTTTTTTTGGATTTTTGAGGACCAAGTTTTTGTTTTGAGGCCACAGAGAATGGCGGTTGAGAAGGTGGAAACATGGCTTTTGTTTTAATCAGAAAATAAGTTAGGATATTTTTGGTTATGTTGTCATGAAAAATTTCGTCACGTACGAACCGATAACGATAGAACTAACAATACCATTATGACGAGCAATGTAACCGGATCCCAAAAATATTATAATATCGGTAGGTTAGTTCATATTGCGAAACCCCAAAATATAGATATAGGGTGCAAAATACTCCAAATAAAAAGTTGCGTATTTAACTAATTAAAAATTACAGAAAAATTATAAAAATTAAATTATCGCTACATCTCAAAAGAATCTTGTCCAAATTCGAAACCGATATTTAAATATATTTAAATAACCGTTATAGCCATAAACGAATATGCCGCTGCTCTTCTGAATATTTGATTTGGACATAACTTACAATCTACACAACGAAATTTTGAATTTTCTCTTTCATTAAAAAAATATACTTCATCAGCTCCTAACGTTTCTTATTTCACAGAAATCCGATTTAAAACGGACCCTGTATATTCAGTTGAAGTTCGAATCGCCAAATTGCGAACTGCCACGCCATTTCGAGCTCGATTATATTTATAATATAATTTATATGCACAACCATTGTTAATTAAATATATTCGTGATCGTGATTCAAATTTTAAACTGAATTATATATTTTGAATTGTCCAATTCACACAATATTGCGAATTTCACCAATTCTGAATATTTCAAAATTAAATATATTATTTAATTATTATCTTAATTAAATATTCAAAGTTATTTAATTAAATGACCATTTAATTCTCTAAATCACTATTTAAATAAATTAATTATTACACCATAAAAATACGGGACATTACATGATGGCTTTTTTGTCGTTCCATATTAGATAAAAAAAAAATAGAGTGAGCACTATATTAAGAGCAAATCTTCATTAAGTTGGTAATAATGAAACTAAACATTAATTTTCAAACTACAACCAATAAAAGAAAAGTCAAACAATCAAAACAACCCAAACTAAATCCAAAATTTTGATACTATCATCAAGTTGCCTTTTGGGAAAACAAAATGATCAAGAATTGCTCACATCACATATTAATTCAGTTGTAGTATGAATTTAAATATTAAACATGTAAACGTAATTAACATAAGATATGGGTAGGTCATGAAAAAGGGAGAAATTCTCCAATATAGCATATATATGAGTTGGAAGATAAATACATGAACAATGAAATCTAGCAAACTTAAAGAACAGAGCCAACAAATTAGATTCAAATAACATACCTAGCCTCCAATGGGTAATATATTTTTGAACTGGATCAAGTGAATTTTTTTGGCATTGAAGCGTATTGGAAATTCAAATGTGCAGAAATACATACTTGTGTTCATGTCTGAAACACCCCACCTCCGTTAGGGTCACTCTCAAAGGGAATGCCCTAATTTTGGTGGAGGTTTATAAGTATAAGTCACAGATATACAAGACAGATATAAAAACACATATTTGTAAACAGCAGAAAAGCGGTAACTTTTATTTCATAAAAGCAAATACGTGTTACAACAACATTGCCATGATTGTCTTACATCCTTTCCAAATACATGATATAACACTTTCATAATCTGTCTTGATTACATTATTTAAAGAAGCATAAAAAAAACATAAATAAACTGCAAAAGCCCCATAGTGGTTGTCCAAAGCCATAGTTCAAAACGAAAAGGTCCAAGCAATACATTTTTCCTCTTCAAGCTGGATATGAATGCTGGTCAAGCTGTAGTGTTCCCTCCCTGTGGACCTGGGGGGGGGGGAAACGGAAGAAAAGAAGACGAAAGAAAAGTAGAGTCAGACATAAAGCCTGAGTAAGTCTAGGACTATTCTGTCTATGAATAAAGAACTGGGTATGATAAGTATAAACAAGAAGTAGGAAAGCACTATAAACTTAGTTAAGTTGTCTAGGGTCGAATATACTATCGTACCCCATATTAATCTCTGAACCCATATAAACTAGTTCCCAACTGGCACCCCATAATCAGGGTGAAGTGATCCATTCTATGATGATCGGCTCCTACTCGCATAGTTACATGTGTCTTACGGCCCCCGATGTTGTAGTTACCTATGCTGGTCCCACCATGGGGTGTATCAAGTCCCATGGCGGTGGCCCGACACAACCCTAGAATGCACAGGTATGCTACTGGTGCCCAGTGCCTTATTTTTCTGCGCCGGAGTGTGTGCACGCCAACACCCCGTTAGAACCTACACTGCTACACCACCGCCGTCGATTTGACCTCTTACAATCAGCCCAGTAATCGTGCCCCACCCTGCCTAGTTTCAGGGTATCATGATACACCTTATAGGGTTACTGCTGAAAAGGGTCCCCTGCTACTAGGTTTTCTATTTCTAGCCAACATGCTAAGTTGGTTAAGTGTTTTATAACCTAACCCCCAATCAGTCTGTTTAGTTTAGCATGTTCCATTTTGATTAAGTCTTTAGTCCACTTAATCCTAACAATCCTGACTCAGCTTTAATTGTCTTATTAAAGCCTTGACCTCTCACATTAGACAGGTATTGTTGTGGCTGCCTGTTGCCGGTTGGTTCCGGGCAGTCTTACGCCACAACTCAGTCTAACCTCGGGTCCTTATTGGGCTCCATGTTTAACCACCCACATTGGATAGGTATTGTTGTGACTACTGGACAGCCGGGCGGTTTCGGGCAGGTTTACATCACAACTCAATCCAACCTCGGGTTAAACACATCGTATTTTCTACATTTACATATTTTGTCTTTCTTTTTTATTTTTCTTATATGTAAATATTTGCGGCCCATTAAAATCAATGGTGTGAAAGTTACACCAATCATGGGCCCAACCCATACTTGAATTTGGGCCCCTTTTCTTTATATTTTCATTTATTAATAAATTTAACCCAACGTTATTTTCCCCCGTTTAATACGTCCGTTTATTATATATATGTTGGGCTTAGCCTTTTTAAGCCCAACCTAGCCATGCGGAAAGGGGAGGCTTAAAGCATGATTACATACACAAAAAGGGGAATGTGAACGCATGAACTTGCAACGTGACATTGGAACTACAAAATAGAAACTGGTGTACTTGCATAGTAGTAACATATACTTTGGTCATAAAGCATAAGTGACATGAATCAAACCATGTAAACTTGTAGTTAAGTTAAGAATATCACTATTGACACATAGGCTTAACTGCAACATAAACCTATATTTTATTTAGGCATAATGTCAAACATAAGCAAATCATGTTTATAAGATTACTACATGTTTACAAAGGTGCTTACTTTTGTGACTAATACAAAAGTATAATTCAACTAGAATTAATCCAACTTAATCAGGATTCTAAATCTATTCACATAACCATGGCACACATATACTTATGGCATAAATATTTCTAACATGAAATCATGATTTTTACTTTAGTCATACAAACTTGCAAATGGGATTTTGAATCTAACCTAGCTATGTACCACATATGTCATCATATAATTCTTGTTAACAATATAGACCTAACATGGTTTTCAATTATGCAAAATATCAATCATAGCCTAGTCATATTCATAAATTCACAAAGAGGTTTTCTAGTACAAAAGTATGGCTTAATACATAGATCATGATGCCAAATTTTCAACATAATTTCATATGGATTATAATAACCCAAATTTGCTCCAATTACTCACAAAATGATTTTTGTATAAAAATACACATTATGATGGCATAGTAGCAAAACCCCAAACTTGCATGAATTTCAATTAAACAACTACATACATGTAGCTTCAACATGGATTACATAATTTGAGAATATTCCAAACGTATACTTGCATAAAACTACCGCAAACATGTAGTTTTTTATAATGAATAACATGCTTTGCGAATATCCAAACGTATACTTGCATAAAACTACCGCAAACATGTAGTTTTTATAATGAATAACATAATTTGAGAATATCCAAACGTATACAATATTCCAAATCGATAAGAATCATAGTAACGCACAAATATGGATTACTTTATCACCACAAATCAAGTACACAAACCAACACAGTTATTTGTTCATACCAAAATAATACTCTACTTACAATTGTGTGGCGAATTCTCCAATTTAGGAATTTGGAGATGCGTCTCCTTTTGACGTAGGCGTTGATTTGATTTGTCTAAGTTGCTTTATGCTTTAGAATTTGCCTCCTAATCTTCTCTCCAATTTGGTGGCTACTCCTAGTCGTTCCTCAGCAGCATGATGGCTTTGTTCTTATTTTTGAATGAATAGATTAGGTAGAGTCTAGGGTCATTTTTATAGAGTTTATGAACTGATTAGGACCATCGATGTTGCTTGGATTGATCGTAGCCATTCATTCGAAAGAGAGACCAATTAGAGCCTGCCACCTAGCCCTAATGACAAAGCAAGCTTCTGAAAATCGACCAAACACAGACCTGGCCAGCCAGGACTAGACCAGACCTGGCCAGCAGGTCATTTTTGACCTGGGCGCACTTGGCAGGTGCGCCAGGTCAAAAATGTACTGGCGCACTTCCCAAGTGCGCCAGTGCATTTTTGTTCTGGCGCACTTCCCAAGTGCGCCAGCGCATTCTGACCCGTTTTCCTGTTTTTCGCCCAACTTCGTTCGTCCATAACTTCTTCATACGATATCCGTTTTACGCAAACTCAGACTCTATCTCAAGCAGAATTCCGAGATGAACGCAATGGCGTATCCTGTTTCCCTTAATTCTTTGATTTGAAATTAATTATACTTTAATTTATGACTTTCACGGTTATAGAATACACGGGGTGTTACATTCTCCCCCACTTAAAAAGATTTCGTCCCCGAAATCTTCAAGTTAGGAGGAATGTATATCCTAACATCCAATCATCCATCTACTCATCCATCAAACACGAGCATCCATTGTCCTTAAAAGACTTCTAATGCTTCATGATCATATGCGAAGTGTGTGTGTACATGTACTTATCTAATGCAAAATCAGGCGGTCTACTGATTCAGTTGACCTCCTTAATGCGAATTATGTAAGTGCTATGAATCCATTATAAATGCAAATCCACCTATTCATGATTCTACATGAGTGCACAATCATTCATACACATGCAACATCCATATGACAACACATTAAAGTTCAACCATATACGAATGCAACATATATGCATATGCAATATGAAGTGACTGAGCCGATCTAAAACCTAGATTGTGTGTGTATATGCAACCACGAGCAACCACTAGCAATCACTTGCAACCACTTGCAACCATCACCCATAACATGTTTCAATTTCATGTTTTCATCCAAAGAGTTTCTACCTAAAAGATAGGGTCGAGGAGATATACCTAAAAAAAAGATAGATAAAAGCGCAACTTAAGGAAAAAGAAAGATCAAGGATGTACCCTCGAAAAGAAAAGGGTAGGCAGTGCGTATTCTAGCTTCAGTTTCCCAAGTCGCGTCTCCCTCGGCGTCGCTCCACTGAACTTTGACGAGTTTGACTTCGCGGTTGCGTAGCTTTTTCACTTCCGTTCCTAATATGCGGGTTGGAACTTTCCTTATGGTTGCTTCGCGTTCCACCTCTGCTTCTTCTAGGATATTTGGCTCTACCACTTCAGCAGACTCATGTAGACATTTTCGGAGATGTGAAACGTGAAAAACGTTGTGAACTCCGGCCAGTTTATCGGGTAGCTCTAATCTATAGGCCATTTTCCCAATTTTCTCGATGATAGGGAATGGCCCTACGAACCTTGGCGCTAGCTTTCCTGTGGTTCCAAAACGAACAACGTTCCTTAGCGGAGATACCTTAAGAAAAACTCTGTCCCCAGCCTCAAATTCAAGGTCGGTTCTCCTCTTGTCGGCGTAGGACTTTTGTCTGTCTTGGGCCGTCTTCATCCTTCTTCGTATTAAGTCTACTTTCTCTGAAGTCTCTCGGATCATATCTGGTCCAAGTATGAGCTTATCAGTAGACTCCCACCAACAAGTGGGCGATCGGCACGGTCTACCATATAAAGCTTCGAAGGGCGCCATTCCGATGGTTGCTTGATAGCTGTTGTTGTAGGCAAATTCCACCAAAGGAAGGTGGTCTTCCCATGTCCCTCCGAAGTCAAGGACGCACAGTCTTAAAAGGTCCTCCAAAACTCTGTTCACTCTTTCTGTTTGGCCGTCGGTTTGGGGATGATAGGCTGTGCTCAAGCATAACTTCGTTCCTACTGCTTCTTGCAGACTCCGCCAAAACTCACTGGTGAAGATGGGGTCTCGGTCACTAACAATGCTGGATGGTATTCCATGGAGTCGAATGATTTCTTTGAGGTAAAGTAATGCTAGGGATGAGGCAGTTCTTTTACTTTTAATAGGTAAAAAGTGGGCGCTTTTAGTAAGCCTATCCACTATTACCCAAATGCTAGTGTTGCCTCTCCTAGACCTAGGCAGCCCATCGATGAAGTCCATTGAGATGCTATCCCACTTCCACTGCGGGACCTCCAGAGGACGTAGCAGTCCGCCAGGCTTTTTCTGTTTCGCCTTAACCTGTTGGCACACCATACACTTAGAAACGAATTCTGCCACGTCCTTTTTCATGCCGTCCCAGAAGAAAGTCCTTTTTATATCTTTGTACATTTTATCTCCGCCTGGGTGTATTGTCATCTTGGAGTGATGTTCTTCCTCGAGAACCTTCTTTATTAAATCTTTTGTCTGTGGGACGCACAGTCTTCCGTCTCGTCTTAGCAAACCTTTATCGTCGATGGAGTATCTGTTGAGGTGACTTGAAGTCTCACCCCTAATTAGCCTATCAATTATTTCCACAAGCTGAGGGTCTTCGCGTTGCGCTGTCCCTACTGAATCCACTAAATTTGGGCGCACTTCGAGAGATGCTAGCAAGCCTGGTACAAAATCGGAGGAAGGCCTAAAGTCGAAGCTGGCTATAAACTCTAGGCTTTGTCTTTCAACAAACAACGGGCTTAGGGTCAATTTCTTTCGGCTCAATGCGTCTTCCACTACGTTGCCTTTGCCCGGAGTGTAGGAGATTTCGAAATCGTACGAGGCAAGAAACTCCATCCATCTCTGTTGCCTCAAGTTAAGATCTTTCTGCGAGAAAAGATATTTCAACGATTTATGGTCAGTGTAAAGTTCGAACTTCTCACCTAGGAGATAGTGTCGCCAAGACTTGAGTGCAAAGACGATGGCGGCCAACTCAAGATCGTGGGTCGGGTAGTTCTTTTCGTGCACCTTCGACTGCCTCCCACCATAAGCTACTACCCTTCCTTCTTGCATTAGGACGGCGCCTAGCCCTGTCCCACATACATCCGTATAAACAGTGAACATCTTGCTCCCATCTGGCAACGTCAAAACTGGGGCTGTTGTAAGAGCCCTTTTCAGTCGTTGGAAAGCAAACTCGCAATCCAAGTCCCAATTGAACACTAGATTCTTCTTGGTTAATTTCGTGAGCGGAGCTGAGATTTTCGCAAAATCCCTTATGAACTTTCGATAGAAACCTGCTAGTCCTAGAAAACTTCGGACCTTAGTTGCATTCCTTGGTGTCTTCCAATCCTGTACCGCCACTACCTTAGCAGGGTCCACTGCTAACCCTTGTTTGGATACTATGTGCCCAAGGAACCTCACCTCTTCTCTCCAAAAGTGGCATTTGGAGAACTTGGCTTTTAGTTGATGGACTCGCAAAGTTTCCATGATTGCCCTTAAGTGTTGAGCATGTTCCTCTTCACTCTTTGAGAAAATAAGGATATCATCTACAAAGACCACTACGAACTTGTTGAGGAAATCTCTGAATACCCTACTCATCAGGTCCACGAAGTAAGCAGGTGCGTTTGTCAAGCCAAAAGGCATGACAAGCCATTCAAAGAAGCCGTCTGGGGTTCTGAATGCCGTTTTATCGATGCTATCTTCAGCCACCCTTAGCTGATGAAAACCGGTCGCTAAATCGAGTTGGGAGAAAACAGACGCTCCTACAAGCTGATCAAACAAATCGTCAATTCTAGGGAGAGGGTGCTTATTCTTTTTCGTTAGCTTGTTGAGCTCCCTATAGTCAACACATAGACGGAGTGAACCATCCGCCTTTGTAGCGAACACTATTGGAGCGCCCCATTCTGAAATGCTCCTCCTAATGAACCCCTTTTCGAGAAGCTCTTTAATCTGTTTACTGAGCTCTTTCCTTTCTCGTGGAGCCATGTGTCTAACGGGCAACGCAACGGGCTTTGCATTATCTACAAGATATATGCGGAAGTCTATTTCCCGCTTCGGAGGCAAGCCCTTCACCTCTTCGAAGACATCTGGATATTCCCGAACCACTCTAACTGATTGCAAATTTTCAACAGAGGCATCTAGCGATTCAAGATAACTAAGCATAACCGCATACGAGGGATTACAAGAAATTTCCAAAGTATTACCGAGCTGGGTTAGGAGCCCGACAACCCTTTTCTCACAATCAAGGATGGCCCCATTACCGGATAGCCAATCCATACCCAAAATCAAACCATACCCCGAAAAGCCCAAAACAAAGGCACTACATTGAAATTCTACGCTTAGAATAGAAATTTTCAATCCCAAACAGATCATAGACAAATGAGCTGGGCCCCCAATTGGGTTTGAAACAATTAAGGGGTCCTCTACCATACTAGTTTTTAGGTGCAGAGATTCTACTAAAGCAGACGAGATAAAGGAGTGTGATGCGCCAAAATCAAATAAAGTGCGAACGGGGTGATCATAAAGATAAACTACACTTTCTACAGAAGTATTTATACCTCGCTGTTGCAAAGGTGGCGCTTCTAGCACATGAACTTGTGCCCCTGAGGTGGGTCCAGCCCTCTGCCCCTGTCCTCGTTTCTTTGGGCAGTCCTTAGCCCTGTGGCCCGTCTCACCGCAAGAAAAGCACCCACCATTCTCCTTGGCCTTCTTTTTCCGGCAGTCCTTTACTAAGTGCCCCACTTTGCCACAGAAATTGCACTTCCTCTTCTCTTTGTTGCCTTTCCCGCCCTTCTTAAAGTCTGTCTTCTTAGGCTGCAAACCCTCTTTCTTCCCTTGAGAGCTTTCTGCCTTTGTCTCCTTCTTGCCCTTATCCTCTTCGTTCAGCAATGCCATTTGCACCAGTCTTTCATACGTGGCTCCCATGGGTATATGGGTCATGGCCAAACTGTGTAATGGCTCATTCAACCGTTTGACGAAACGGAGAGCCTTCTTGTGCGGGGTGTTGACTAGGTCCAGCCCAAACCTAGCTAGCTCATCGAACTGATTCACATACTCTCTGACTGTCTTGTTCCCTTGCTTAAGAAATAAGAATTTTTCCAACTGCAAACTCCTTTCCGCATCTGAGAGAAATTTAGTCTCAAACCTTGCCCTAAAGTCCTCCCATGTCTCCACTGGTCTTTCAGCATTAGTGACTTCCCACCAGTAGTAAGCCTCGCCCTTTAGTAGCCATACTGCCAGTTGCACTTTCTGTCTATCTTCTACCTCAAAGATGATGAATAAGTCCTCAGTTTCTTTCAGCCAATTTCTAGCTGCCACGAAGGACTCAGTTCCATGGAAATCCTTTCCTCCCATAGCTTTAAAATCTTTACAAATCTTAGCAAACGTGTTTCCCCGTGGAGGAGGTGGAGGAAGAGGCGCCGCTGCAGCTGGATGATTTCCTGCAACTGGGGGAGGAGGAACGGTAGGACCTGGCTGAGTGGCCCTTGCTTCTAAGAACCGTCTAAACCAACCAGGTATTGGTACACCCTCTGGCAAGTTAAGTTCTTCGGACATGCTGAAACAAAAAGGATAGATTCAAAACGAAGGATAAGAGATAGTACCTATGGCTTTGGTGGAGACTTTGCCCTTTTTAAAATAAAATAATATTTTTCTTTTAAAAATGCTTCTTTAAATTTCCTTTTTGAAAATAAATTTTCAGAACTTTTTATCTTATCTGGTAAACCTATGCTCTGATACCAAGTGAAACACCCCACCTCCGTTAGGGTCATTCTCAAAGGGAATGCCCTAATTTTGGTGGAGGTTTATAAGTATAAGTCACAGATATACAAGACAGATATAAAAACACATATTTGTAAACAGCAGAAAAGCGGTAACTTTTATTTCATAAAAGCAAATACGTGTTACAACAACATTGCCATGATTGTCTTACATCCTTTCCAAATACATGACATAACACTTTCATAAACTGTCTTGATTACATTATTTAAAGAAGCATAAAAAACATAAATAAACTGCAAAAGCCCCATAGTGGTTGTCCAAAGCCATAGTTCAAAACGAAAAGGTCCAAGCAATACATTTTTCCTCTTCAAGCTGGATATGAATGCTGGTCAAGCTGCAGTGTTCCCTCCCTGTGGACCTGGGGGGGGAGGGGACGGAAGAAAAGAAGACGAAAGAAAAGTAGAGTCAGACATAAAGCCTGAGTAAGTCTAGGACTATTCTGTCTATGAATAAAGAACTGGGTATGATAAGTATAAACAAGAAGTAGGAAAGCACTATAAACTTAGTTAAGTTGTCTATGGTCGAATATACTATCGTACCCCATATTAATCTCTGAACCCATATAAACTAGTTCCCAACTGGCACCCCATAATCAGGGTGAAGTGATCCATTCTATGATGATCGTCTCCTACTCGCACAGTTACATGTGTCTTACGGCCCCCGATGTTGTAGTTACCTATGCTGGTCCCACCATGGGGTGTATCAAGTCCCATGGCGGCGGCCCGACACAACCCTAGAATGCACAGGTATGCTACTGGTGCCCAGTGCCTTATTTTTCTGCGCCGGAGTGTGTGCACGCCCGCACCCCGTTAGAACCTACACTGCTACACCACCGCCATCGATTTGACCTCTTACAATCAGCCCAGTAATCGTGCCCCACCCTGCCTAGTTTCAGGGTATCATGATACACCTTATAGGGTTACTGCTGAAAAGGGTCCCCCGCTACTAGGTTTTCTATTTCTAGCCAACATGCTAAGTTGGTTAAGTGTTTTATAACCTAACCCCCAATCAGTCTGTTTAGTTTAGCATGCTCCATTTTGATTAAGTCTTTAGTCCACTTAATCCTAACAATCCTGACTCAGCTTTAATTGTCTTATTAAAGCCTTGACCTCTCACATTAGACAGGTATTGTTGTGGCTGCCTGTTGCCGGTTGGTTCCGGGCAGTCTTACGCCACAACTCAGTCTAACCTCGGGTCCTTATTGGGCTCCATGTTTAACCACCCACATTGGATAGGTATTGTTGTGACTACTGGACAGCCGGGCGGTTCCGGGCAGGTTTACATCACAACTCAATCCAACCTCGGGTTAAACACATAGTATTTTCTACATTTACATATTTTGTCTTTCTTCTTTATTTTTCTTATATGTAAATATTTGCGGCCCATTAAAATCAATGGTGTGAAAGTTACACCAATCATGGGCCCAACCCATACTTGAATTTGGGCCCCTTTTCTTTATATTTTCATTTATTAATAAATTTAACCCAACGTTATTTTCCCCCGTTTAATACGTCCGTTTATTATATATATGTTGTGCTTAGCCTTTTTAAGCCCAACCTAGCCATGCGGAAAGGGGAGGCTTAAAGCGTGATTACATACACAAAAAGGGGAATGTAAACGCATGAACTTGCAACGTGACGTTGGAACTACAAAATAGAAACTGGTGTACTTTCATAGTAGTAACATATACTTTGGTCATAAAGCATAAGTGACATGAATCAAACCATGTAAACTTGTAGTTAAGTTAAGAATATCACTATTGACACATAGGCTTAACTGCAACATAAACCTATATTTTATTTAGGCATAATGTCAAACATAAGCAAATCATGTTTATAAGATTACTACATGTTTACAAAGGTGCTTACTTTTGTGACTAATACAAAAGTATAATTCAACTAGAATTAATCCAACTTAATCATGATTCTAAATCTATTCACATAACCATGGCACACATATACTTATGGCATAAATATTTCTAACATGAAATCATGATTTTTACTTTAGTCATACAAACTTGCAAATTTGATTTTGAATCTAACCTAGCTATGTACCACATATGTCATCATATAATTCTTGTTAACAATATAGACCTAACATGGTTTTCAATTATGCAAAATATCAATCATAGCCTAGTCATATTCATAAAATCACAAAGAGGTTTTCTAGTACAAAAGTATGGCTTAATACATAGATCATGATGCCAAATTTTCAACATAATTTCATATGGATTATAATAACCCAAATTTGCTCCAATTACTCACAAAATGATTTTTGTATAAAAATACACATTATGATGGCATAGTAGCAAAACCCCAAACTTGCATGAATTTCAATTAAACAACTACATACATGTAGCTTCAACATGGATTACATAATTTGAGAATATTCCAAACGTATACTTGCATAAAACTACCGCAAACATGTAGTTTTTTATAATGAATAACATGCTTTGCGAATATCCAAACGTATACTTGCATAAAACTACCGCAAACATGTAGTTTTTATAATGAATAACATAATTTGAGAATATCCAAACGTATACAATATTCCAAATCGATAAGAATCATAGTAACGCACAAATATGGATTACTTTATCACCACAAATCAAGTACACAAACCAACACAGTTATTTGTTCATACCAAAATAATACTCTACTTACAATTGTGTGGCGAATTCTCCAATTTAGGAATTTGGAGATGCGTCTCCTTTTGACGTAGGCGTTGATTTGATTTGTCTAAGTTGCTTTATGCTTTAGAATTTGCCTCCTAATCTTCTCTCCAATTTGGTGGCTACTCCTAGTCGTTCCTCAGCAGCATGATGGCTTTGTTCTTATTTTTGAATGAATAGATTAGGTAGAGTCTAGGGTCATTTTTATAGAGTTTATGAACTGATTAGGACCATCGATGTTGCTTGGATTGATCGTAGCCATTCATTCGAAAGAGAGACCAATTAGAGCCTGCCACCTAGCCCTAATGACAAAGCAAGCTTCTGAAAATCGACCAAACACAGACCTGGCCAGCCAGGACTAGACCAGACCTGGCCAGCAGGTCATTTTTGACCTGGGCGCACTTGGCAGGTGCGCCAGGTCAAAAATGTACTGGCGCACTTCCCAAGTGCGCCAGTGCATTTTTGTTCTGGCGCACTTCCCAAGTGCGCCAGCGCATTCTGACCCGTTTTCCGGTTTTTCGCCCAACTTCGTTCGTCCATAACTTCTTCATACGATATCCGTTTTACGCAAACTCAGACTCTATCTCAAGCAGAATTCCGAGATGAACGCAATGGCGTATCCCGTTTCCCTTAATTCTTTGATTTGAAATTAATTATACTTTAATTTATGACTTTCACGGTTATAGAATACACGGGGTGTTACAATGTCTAAGTTGGCGATTTATAAGAAAATCTCTAGAATTCAGGTTTTCATTTAAAGATGGATTGGTTTATTTCTTTATATTAATAAACAAATCATAGTCTCAAACTTTGGCTTGAAGCATTAGAGTATAACTGAACCCAAGTATGTAGAAATAACATAATCATATACACATAGCTACCATTTATTGTAAGTTGGCAAACAAACATAAAAGACAAATTCAGTCAAAAATGTTAAACTATATGATAACATGCCATAAAATAAGAACAATTTAATGAAAATTATTTAGTAAGTGGGATAAAATATACTTAATTCAACACCATCAACGTGCCTTGTTACTTTCAGTATATGATTAAAGATAGAATCAATAAAAAAACATGTTTAATTGTCTTGGTGCTGTATTAATAACATAGTGTAATTCTCACCTTTTTACATAGTCGATATTTTCTAAAAAAGTTGTATAAAAGGGATCTTTTATAAAACATATCATACTTATGTAAATAAATAGTAAAAAGGTTTCCCTTGTTGTTCTGCAATGCAATATCCAATATTTTGTTAGTTTGAAAGAATAAATGTGCTTAATTATGTTGCAAATAATAGGTAATTAAGCAATAACAGATTTGATATTGGTAAGAAATTAATGAGTGTAGACAATATTGTACGCAAAATAACCGTGTCTGTATTTACTAAAAACCAATAAATGTACATCAAAGGAAGCAAAATAGTATATAATGTTAGCAAAATATAACTTGATGTTAGGGGTATTATATCCACCACCACAATTACTGAATTAATGTCAAATTTTTTATTAACTGAGCCTATAGTCTCTGGCAGTATCTTTATCTTGTTATGTTTGATGTCGTTGGCTTTAGTTTAATTATATGTTACTTATAGACATAATATCTACGTAATAAAAGATGCAAAATAAAACCTATACATTATTCATAATTGCATGCCTAAAAAAAGTTTTTAGATTTTTGACATAGTATCAAATTGATTTCTATCAAAAAGTCATAATGGTTGGCCCATGATAATTTTTACATTAAAATAAATAAATATGTCATGACGAGATAACTATGTGCAAAATTTTGAATTCTTAGAAGCTTGTTAGTACCAGAAGCTTGTCAGTACCAAGGTTAAACAAATGCAATACACAACCTACATTAACTAAGTAGCATAGAAGTAAGACGCATACAGCTCTAGCAATGAGAATGAATAGCATAATCATTTGAAGTTTGTAGTATCTATATGTTTTGGGAGAAATCATATAAAAAAAATGATATTGTTTGTTAAATCTATACGTAAGTGAACCAAAAGCATTGGTTATTTTCCAATAAAAATGAAAGCAATAGTAAAAAATGAACTAAAAATACAATGTAATTTTCACTTTATTGTAACCAATTTTCCTTGGAATATAAATCAACAATCTATACACGAAATAAAATGATATTATCCTAACCATTGAGTTATATCATATTTGCAGCATTGTAAAAATAGCAAATAACATAAGATACGTGATCCTTTGATGGTTTGGAAAATAACATGCTCAAGTTTTATATTAGAGCCTGATCATTATAAGCATGCAACTTATGTGTTCATCAAATGAAACTATAACAGTGAAGTTGAACTACGAAGTAAGATGATTAAAAATTAATTTTCCAATACATATTAGACTTCAGTTTAAGTGTGACTTTAATTAGTTTAATGTTCAATCAAATTGTGGTAAAATATAAATAAATTTGTACTGACAAAAAAAATTATGAAATGGAGTTTTTTTTATAAAGTGTAAATCAATAATGAAGCAAATCATAGTAAATCTAGTTATCCACCAATTCCAAACTGAAAGTTTCTATATAGTAATCTCAGTAGTATTCTTAAAAATATCTTTGCGAGAGTACATGAATATGAAGTGAGCATGCAGCGCATTATTATTATTATTATTATTATTATTATTTTGAAAATTTTAACATATTTTGAGTTAAGCTTCAAATGTTTAATCCAAGAAAACTATAGTTTACAATGATATGAGACCTATAAAATGAGTGAACGCACTTTTACAGGATTGAAAGTGAAAAATTCTTTGAAGTATTAATGGGAAATATACCACGTTTACCAAAACTAATTTAATCATTATGAGTAAAATATGATCCAATTAACGATATGATTGTTAAAAAAAGAATTTTGTACCAGTTGTTGTTGCTGATTAATTTTCTTCTTGAAAACTATTAGTTTGATCTTAGTGTAAATTAAACAACCAAGACAGAAAATGTACAAAGCTGAAATATAAGTACTCAAAGTAATCAAATCAGGTGAAAATAACTCAAAATTAAAATGATAAAGTTGAATTTGTTGGTGATCTACAAGGGAGGAGTTAATAGTGAAATTCAAAAACCACTGAGATCGTATAATTTTAGTGAATGTAAACACGATTCAATTAACTAAGAAAACTGAAATTGCAAAATAAAAATTTAAGTAATAGATCAACGGGAGTCGATGAGAGAATTTGAGATGACCTTATTAAAATATATAAGATGGAAATTATGGATCTCAAAGGAGAAACATAAATCATTAAAACAATAAATGCAAAATTGAATTCAATGTAAAACTGGAAATTAAAGCAATTGAGAATATATTTTAAATCCTTTTTCCAATGACAATAGGAAAAAATTTATGGTAGTTGCTTAAATGTTCAGTTATTGATTCAAATTTCATTTTTGATAAAAAGTATTGATATTCCTACAAATATTAAAATAATATACAGTAAGTATAAGGCAAACAGCAGAGCTAATAGATGACATATTTTTAAAATTATGTGATAAAGGTGTGATCCTGAAAAATTAGAGCATCACACATGGGAGATAGTGGTTCTGCCTAAACAAGACATTGAAAAAAATTGCAAATTATAAACAACAATGACGAAGAACTCTAAAACTACGCATAACTAGAAGATAATTCGTAAGAAGGGTATGAAATAATAAAATGCTTATACCAAAAAGATGAAATGTGGAAAATCGCCGAACCATTCTACAACAGCAGACAAACAACAGACATGTAGTGACACGGCGTAAACATAACCATAATCGATGAGGAGAAAAAACACATAGCGTCTAAATAACATAATTAGGACCGAATCAGCAACAATGAAAAAGGAAGCGAAAATTTTGTTTTTCGAATCGGTTTGACATACGAAGAAAATTGGAAACCTAGGTATCGACATCAACCTAAATAGAAGGAAGAGGAGAAGAACAACATACCTTAAAGACGGGGAAACAGACGAAGGGCGGCCGAAATCTGTCTAGGGCTTGGAGATGAAGACGGAGTGAAAGACTGATTCACCGAAGGTTGGACGGGGAAATAACGGGGGGAAAGGCAGTGGAGAAGAGGGGGTAGGTGAGTTTTGGAGACGAATTATAGAAGAAAGCGAGAGAAATGAGGGAGGGAAGGGTGAGGTGAACCATTCTTTATGAGGCGGTAGATGAAAGCGAGAGAAAGGGTGGACTGAGAATGAGAGACGGTTGAAGTGCCAAATCTCAGGGTGGCTTGTGCGTCCTTGAAGTGAAATCCAGCTATAATATAGTAGTATAGATTTATTTTCAAAACTAGTTACTTTCATTCACAAACAAAATCCTAATTTATTCCTAAAATCATTCAATTTCCCTTCAAATTCCATTTAACTTATTTTTAGATTAAATTCTAATTCATTCAGTTTTACTTACTAATTTCATATTGAAATTACCATTTCAAATTCCTAATCAAATTTGAATTTCATACAAATCAAACAAATAAACCAATATTAAAATAATAGGATGAAATTATTTCTTTTCTATACAAAAATAAAATTCAGGTAAAATTATTTCATTTGCCCTCTTTACAAAACAATATTGTGTCCATTACCAGTTCAATGCTTCTCAACACTTGAACCGATCAACAAACACAATACAAAACATTTGTATATAAAATCTACAAATACGCGCTCTCATATATATACACTCAACTTAATCTAGGATGTTATTAATCCCATCTCTTTTGAGTTATATCATAGAGTCAAGGTTATTACTAAACCATTGCTCTGATACCAAGTGTGACGACCCAAATTTCCTGTACCTTTTGAGATGACCAAACAACACAAGTCCAACTCAAAATGCACTGAAAACCCAAATGCCAATAGAATGAAGTTGAAGGGTGGGATAAGAAAGAAAGAAATATTAAAATAGAAGAAGAAGAAGAATACAGCACAGAGTCCCACATCGCAGCCGAAAAAAATATAACATAGAATTAAATCTTTATAGAGAGCATGAAAATATAACTTACAGCCATTAGAGTAAATCACACATCTGGATAGTTATAATGACCTATCCTCATATATAACCACATAGCGGAATAAATATATATCATACGTTTGGGCTCTTCCAGCTTGTTACTTCACTGCATCTGATAATCTGAACGTGTACGACCCGGTCTAACCTGAGCATTACAAATGCACGGATCAGTCTGGTGAACCCGAGTGAGAAAAACCACCAAGTTTAAAGGTATCACACAACTTGATTTTTTAGAGTTAAAATCTTTTTGAAAGAAAAGGATAATCGTAAGCTAAATCCATACATAAATACAGATGGTTTTTACGTTACGATAACCCAAAACCAATTTGGAATCAATATATTTTCGAATATTATAATAATGTCTAAATACAAGTTAACAGCAATCTAGCAGAACGCTTGCATCTCGCGCTCTACATATATAGTATACAATTAAAATCGCGGTCTCTTATTGGAGAATGGATTTCCAACTATGGAAAGTATAGGACCACCTTCCGACAATGTACCACTGGAGATGAATACATTGGGGATTCAACAAGAACGTCTTGTAACCCCGGCTATGACCGACCCCTCACTTCTCTTGAGAGTACCGTATATATCATTACCACGGTTGGGAGCCAGCCAAACGAACCGATAGCATATATACAAAAACAAAAAAGGACAACCGAAGGCATTTGATTTCTCCAGATCAGTTAATGAATATACCCTTTTGATGGGTGCGACCCACATAGCTATGTGACCTACCCAATTTTATACCATTTCCCGGTTAAAGAGGCTTGAGGTCATAATTAATTAATTAATTAATTACTTTACAATTATTATTATTTTAGAACATCTGACTACCATTAACTTTGAATGTCACATCATCAGATCTTCCAGATAATCATTAATTGACATCCACAAAAATAATCTGGGTGTTTACGAAGAAAGAACGAATTTTTCCACCACCACCAAAATACGTTTGAAGGAATCAATATAGGTAATCCTTTGGAAATACTCTGTCAGACATTCGTCTATACAAGTTGCCCTGTGACCGGACAAATCGAAGGCATCCTACTACCACATCCTTAGATTATCCTATGGATCAATAGCGAGTAGTTATTGCAATCCGAAGATTCCAACCACGATAGAATCACTGCAAAATATCCCAGGGAGATAACCAGAGAACTTCAATGAGTAGTTCTTTCGTTTTTGAAGATCCACGATCTTCAATCCATCTTTAATGATCTTCATGTATTTATTGGTTCGGAATGGTTTTCGAGTATAAATTCGATCCCAGTCTTTCCGTACCAACAATCGTATTGGCCAAATTTGATAGTCGGTTATTTAACTATCAAATAAAAAATCAAGAAAATAAAACGAGTTCATTGATTTAGTACTCGGCATTAGTTGGCCTTCTTAATTAAAAACAATTATCAAATGTTAATTTAAAACTCTTTAATCTTTCAATATTACGAATATAGCTTTTCAATTCTTATTTGACATAAGATAATTTCAAAAATATTTTATTTTAATACATTCTATAATCATATCCAATAATCTATTCTTCTATCATTTTCAAAACAGTTCCTATATCACTACTAATTATTTATAATTGGAGAAAATCAATTTAACATATCATCCATAGACTAATGTTATGAATCTCCTTTATTTCATTAGTTGGAAACAAATACAACACTTCTCTTTTAGAATAAACTCATTTCAAAACTTTATTTTTTATTTCCTTATATTTTGAAAATATCATCATAATTTTCCAAATTTTCCTTTATTTCCTTTATTTCGAGGAATTCCTTATCTTAACTTCATATTATTTTGTTTCCAAACCATTCAAATCCATTTGTTTTGAAATCTTGTTTCAATTAATATTAATATCATTATTAAGTAATGTTAATTTAATCTAACGTTTTAACTCCACACTATTCTTATAAACCTTGTTTATAAACCTCCAATTTAATATAAACCCTTTTTCCTCGATTCCTTTTTATTCAGTTCAAATGATAAGTCAACTTTTGTTTAAATCATTATATTTGCTTAAAGACTTCTTCTACTAATCCCTAATAAAAATCACTTTTACCAATCCATTTTCCTCTCTGAAAATCTCATTTCAATCCCATTTATCTTAATCCATTATTATGTACCGCCAATTCAAATTAATGCTTTGACTCCTCATTTCTTTTTATAAACCTTGTTTATAAAATCTTAGCTTTAATATAAACTCTCTTTTTATCTTGCTTCTTTTACTTAATTCAATATTAAGTAAATATTTATTTCAAGTGATCATATTCACTTAAAATATTATTTTAAAACTTCGTTGTAAACTTGGGTTCATAACCTCTTTTCAACTCAACCATATCCCATTTCAAAATTGGTTACCTACTTAAATGTATTTCCTTTAAGAAGTAATTACTTAAATTATTTTTAAAATAATAATTTAATTCATCATTAACTAGAACTAGTATTAAATTTCTTTTTGAAACCTTATTTAAGTTAACAACTATATTCTAAATTATTTCATTTCTAATTGGTCCAAGCTAATTTATTCAAAAAAAACCAGTTTTAATTAAACAATTGACTTGGTCAACTCTAAAACATGATTAACTCGTTGATCAAATTAACTTGTTTCTTCATTTAAATTAATTAATAAATTAATTTAATTAATCTCATTTACTTTGATTAATGTTAAATAAATAATAATATAATCCCATTTTAATTGTTTCTTAAAAACATTAATCTTAATTATAAATTGTTGCATTAATTAAAATGAGGCAAGTGCTTCGCACACGGCTAATTTCCCTTTTTATAAACTTCATTTTTAAATAATGTACATATATATTTAAAAATCTATATTCAGTTGTAAAATAAATTTCATAACTTCATTTTTATCGATTTACCTGACAGTAAATCACTATTTTGAAACGATTGATTTATAGGCCAACTGCCGCCAATTACTCAACCAATACTGCCCATTAGTTAAAATAAAATGAATGTTGAATCTCAGGTCAATAATCAACAACCAAATCAATCATCCAAACAGATGGGTCTTGAACAGTTCATATAATGATAATATGAAAATAAATAATATCTAATATATTTGAGGAATCCGGTTGAATTCCTCTAACCCGTTCTTCTCTACATCCAAATGGTTATTCCACATGATATCATTCACTTCAATTTTACTGATTTAATTCTAAAATAGTAAAATAACTGCAATTTAATATCAACCAATTGATTTAACGTTAGCAAACAATTCAGACAATTCATTGAATTAAATACGGTTATGTTATAACCATGACCAACAAGGTAAGTTACCTTCATTGGAACCAATCATTAAATAACGATTTGGTTTTCACTGAAATTAAACAGTGTTTAATTTCATCAGTTCAATCAACATACGAATATATATTTAACAGCATTCAATCATTGGCAAACATAACAATAATTAGCAAGCATAGCACACAATTATAAAACCCAACTTATATAAAATATAAGTGGGAAATACTGAGCGAGTTTAACTCACCTTGATCTGATTTATCGTCAAAACAACTTATTTCAGTTAAATTAAATAACATTTTAATTTAACTAAAAATATCAGTTGATTCTGATTCCATCCATTTCTGTTCCGTAATGTAGCGCTCGTTGAGACAAATCCAACGCCGTTTGTCTTATCCCATTCTGATAAAGCTCCACAAGTTATACAATTTTATAATTATATGATTATAATTAAAAATAATAATTTCCTTAATCACTTAATTTAAAACTAATTATTTAATTAAACAGAACATGGCCAATAATATTCTTCTTAAATCCGATAATTTGCTTCAGCACCAAGTCACGCTCCATCATCGTTCAACCCCTATACAATAACGGATAATTAATTTTCCTTGATTAAGAGATTAACCCATAATTATATATATTATTATTATAATTATTATTTATTTTTGACTAATATTGACTTGAGTACCTTACTTATTATTTATCACATACTAGTTTTGAACGATTTCTTGGCCAAAACAGTCAGGCCGACTATCTGTTGTTTCCATCTGAACCTGTGATGATTAACACCACAATTTAGTTAATCATTTAATCCTAACATTAAGTAATTTAATTATAACTGTATTAACAGTATACGTCAGTTTAGAAAATCAGCCAAGTCAATTTTATTCCCTGTAACACCCCGTATTTCTGTTAACACTAAAGTTACTAAGTTAAGAATAACCAATGTTTAATAATAAATGTGTAAAGGGGAGATGTATCTAATGTGCATACAAATTTAATAATAAATGTGTAAAGGAGAGATGTATCTAATGTGCATACAAATTTAATAATAAATGTGTAAAGGGGAGATGTATCTAATGTGCATACAAATTTAATAATAAATGTGTAAAGGGGAGATGTATCTAATGTGCATACAAATTTAATAATAAATGTGTAAAGGGGAGATGCACCTAATGTGCATACAAATTTAATAATAAATGTTAATAATGTACATTAAGAAAGTAATTGTGAACATAATTGGCTTCTCTTTAGAACAGATGGCTTTGATTAACCTTGGCTTCATCGACGGCTCAAATTAACTTGCAATCCTATATAAACAGCCCCCTAGTCTCCTTCTCTTTGCACCATTCTTCTCTAACCTTATGCTGCACAAATTCTTGATGGACATGGCTTCTTCTTCTTCCTCTAAATCTAAATAAATAGATTAAAATTAAATATAAATCAAGACGAGGATATGTTGCTAAAGTCTTTCAAGAGAAGATTCAAAACAAGTTAGGATTCAAGTAAAGATTCAACGGCTTCAAGCAACGCTATCTTTCTATTCTTTTCTAGATCCAATCAATGTAAGTCGGTTACTTTTTAGATTTGAACTCCTTTCCTATTTATGACATGAAATTAAAAGAATACAAGAAATATGCCTTATCATTTCGTTGAATTTGTGCTTGTTTATGACTTTGGATCTGATTCTTGATTATGGCCTAGAACACATTGTGACTAAATTGCCAATGCTTAAGATTATGACTATGGAACCGTGGCCTTTGAAACCATAAGCCTTTGACTATGAACATAAGCCTTTGACTATGAACATAAGCCTTTGACTAGGAGCATAAACCAAAGCCTATCACTATGACAAGGACAATAGTGGATAATTACCTATGATTCATGAACATGATATTATTAGGATTATGACTATGAGATTGGATCTAAACTTGATTATCAATTCAGTTTATTCTTAATTATCCTTGGATCTTGATTATGGGAATTTATCTATTAAGTTAGATCTACCCATATACTTGAACCTATGTTATTTGTTCAACCCTTTTTATGTCATAATATTATCAGATCTATAGGCCTTCGATGCTTTAATCAATATATTCAGTGTAATTTGTTAGATCTGTGATTAGTGAATTAGCATCTTCTGCCAGTCATTATGTCTATCTTTTCATGGCATTTTGGTTCATTCCCTTTTTATACACGAATCTAGATTTATCTATAATCTAGGATGAAATCACGATTACACGAACAATGGGAATACGATTTGGGCAAATCATAAATTTGACTTAAACATGGTTGTAAACTTGGAAATTGGCATAATGTGGAACAGGAACATAATTATGATTGACATAATTTAGAACATGTATTATGGCATGTTTATTAGAACGCAAATTTGAAAATTTGACATGAATTATGGAATATGTAATTTGACATATTAAATTTAGTATTGGCAAGTAAGCTAAGTTTTAGGCGTAAACGTTAAACTAGAATAATAATTCTAGTCTTGCCATAAACTGTAAATTATGATGTTAAATCAGAATTGGGTCAATTAAACTTAATTTGGCATAATAAGTATATTAGCACAAATTTTGAATTTAGTCATAATTGTGAGTAATTGTCATGTTTAGAATAATCATGGTTAGTGACACTTAATTTGGTATAATTTACATACTAAAAACTATAAATATGATATATAGGGAAAACGGGCCATAATAATAAATGTTGACAATGTACATTAAAAAAGTAATAATGGAATAAGTAAATTAGGGAAAATTTACTTATAGAATTTATCCTAAATGAGAAAAGTAAATTTAGACAATACAAACATGCTTACCCCGAGGTTGGATTGAGTTGTGATGTAAACCTGCCCGGACCCGCCCGGTTGTCCAGTGATCACAAAAATACCTATCCAATGTAGGAGGTTAAGGCATTGAGACCGATAAAGGCCCGAGGTTAGACTGAGTTGTGGCGTAAGACTGCCCGGAACCAACCGGCATACCGGCAGCCACAACAATACCTGTCTAATGTGAGTGGCTGGTGCTTTAATAAGACAATTAAAGTTAAGCTAGAATGGGAGGGTTAAGTCCATAAGAACACTTAACCAACTTAACACAATTAAGCTAGAATGGGAGGGTTAAGTCCATAGGAACATTTAACCAACTTAACACAGTTAAGTTAGAACGATAGTGTTAAATTAACTAGAACACTTAACCAACTTAACATGGTAGTAAGACAAGATTTGTAGGGGTTAAGTAATTAAGGAAAACACTTAACCAATTTAACATGTTAACCAGACTAGAAGGAGGGGTTAAGTAAGTTTATTACACTTAGCCAATTTAACATGTTAACCAGACTAGAAGGTGGGGTTAAGTAAGTACACTTAGCCAATTTAGTATGTTAATGGGACTAGAACGTAGGGTTAAGTAAACTTGAACACTTAACCATCAGAGTGTGATAAATGAATGAGGGTTAAGTTAAACATAAAGGGATAATACTTAACCATTAGAACATGTCAGCTAAACAGATGTTAGGGTTAAGTTAGCTAAGGAAACACTTAACCATTATAACATGTCAGTCAGAACAGATGGTCAAGGTTAGGCTAAAGGGAACATTTAACCAATACAAGATGAATGGGTAGGGTTTAGTAATAAGAAAATACTTAACCAATATAACTTGGTTTGTGGTAGGGTTAAGTCAACGTGAATTGCTGGTAACACTTAACCAGTTTAACATGACAAATGAATAGGTTAAGTTAACTTGTATCGACTAATGACACTTAACCAATCCAACTTGACGAGAAAAAGAACTAAGTAGTAAACCTTAGTTAAAAGGACTAAGTGGTAAACCTTAGTTAAGAAAACGACGATTCAGGAAACCAAGTGGTAAACCTTAGTTAAGAAAACGACGATTCAGGAAACCAAGTGTTAAACCTTAGTTAGGAAAACTAAGTAGTAATCCTTAGTATAACACGAAGAGGAGCGAGCATCTGATCTTAGAGAAGGCTCCAACGAATTGGGTTACGAAGCCCGAGGCTTCGAGGGGACGTGAAGGTACTCTTGGTATCCCTCTATGAGGCTGTAGATGATCCTCCTGGGCTCACAGAGGTTAAGGTATGCGTTAGAAGAACCAAGGGTATGCCTTGGTTGCAATATAAGGCAACCAAAAGACTAGGATGGACCAACGTGATTCGGCGAGGCCAGTAGCCCTGTGATAGCAACTCGTCGTCTACCTACCATCTTGAGTCAGTCGAGATACGTAAAGCGGAAAGGCGGAGAACTCCAAAAGACCATATACTTGCTATCTAGTTATGGGTGAGGATGGCCATAGGTTGGTGGGGCATAGAGGGCCTGCGTATAGTTCTCATTTTTCAAGTTGTGCCTTTCATTAGTTGAGGGAGGGGTCGAGTGGGACCATATCCACTGGAAAAACAGACCTTAGCATCTGCATCGGCAGATAACTTAAAGCTCCCGACCGAGTTCCGTGTTTTTTTATTATCCCTGCCACGGGACTCGGGCCGCACATATAGAGGACATGTGCAACTAGATATCTAGCACGTTACGATACGATTGGGGCGTAAAGTCTAGGAACACTTATCTCTCTTGGTAGTGTGTCCTAGACTAGGGGCACCGTTCGACAGGTAACATAATCCCTAGTTGGACCTAGGTGGCATAAACCCTGAATCCGAGAAGTATTAGATAAGTCGCATAAAGCCTAGTCGAATCAAGAAAGCGCTCGATAGAAAACCCCAGATTATATCTAGGTAATAAATAATAGATATACACCTAAAGGAAACCACGATTACGGGGACTGGGATCACGTTATCATTTTATACAGATTACTAGTTGAGACACTAGTTAGGCAGTGCAGAGATATAGAAACCAGAATAACAGAGAAAGTAGTGAAGCATACATTATCTTGCCTTAGCATATCTTGCGTTAATCTTATGTTATCTTGTTAGCCCTATCATCACAGTATTATCTTGTATTCAGTTAATTCATGTCATGTTGCTTTTCCCTGTTCACATGCTAAAAGTTACTGAACTTACCAGACTTTATGTCTGACTCTGTTTTCTTTCGCTTTCTTTTCTTCCGTCTCCCCCCCACAGGTTGTAAAGGAGGGAATAGTATAGCTCAGATTAGATTGACCGTTACCCTTTCCCAACTTGAAGATTAGTCGAAGATTTGCTTGGATTCTCTTGCTATGGCTGGCTCATGCTACATTGGGGAATATAAATGTTATTTTATGCTTCTTCCTTTTTTGTAAGACAGATACTATGATATTGAAAAACAATTGTTGTACAAATTACTTTATCAATAAAGTAAAGTTTTATTTTCCGTTGTTTTAAATTTGTCTGTCTTGTAATTTATCTGCATCTTTTACCTATAATGCTCCACAGAACTTAGTGCATTCCCTTTGTGAGTGACACTAACGGATGTGGGGTTTTACATTCCCTCTGCCATTTTCTTTGTTTCAGAACTCACGGTGCCAATCCTCCGAAATCTCATTGCACCTGGTAAATAAACACTTCAATTATTAATTGAAGTAATAATTTTCTTAATAATTAAGTTTTAAACAACATAATAATTTTATATTACATTAGAAATAAGGTTAGATTATTTCTTCCTGTAGCCTCATCGTTCCAGGCAATCAACGCAAGCCTCATCGTTCCAGAGATTGCATTCAAACCCGTACGTTGTTCTTACTTCTACAAGCTGCATCTTCCCATCGTTCCTCCTTATTAATCACAACATAAAACAATATGTGTTTCAGCAGGGGATTTAGATTCCTTAATTAAAACAATAATTAATGGTTAATTAAGTAGGCCGATTACGTTCTCTGGTTCGAAATAAAAATGAGCCCGAACCCTTTTTTTCCTTCAACATCCCGTATAATACCTCAACCAGAACCCACACTTCAAGAAAATAATCGCCTGCTGCACTTTGATCCTTCCACCGGAGATCCATCACTGATCGTCAAAAGGTGCGCCTGAATGACGTCGATCTTTGGCTTGCATCCCATGAAACTCGACTTCGCCGTCACTCTCAGTTCACCGAGATTTGCCTTGCCTTCCTTCCCAGATTTAGGCAACCACGGTTCGTCTTAGCTAATCATAGCCGGTCAGGAGCTAGATCTCGTTGGCCTGAAGGTTTTTGCCATTGGGTATGTTCGAAAACGATGAATGGATTTGCGGATTTTTGGAGGATAAGGTTGTGAACTTTCATCCATTCGTTTCATATATGTGGTGGCCAAATGTTATTGACCACATGAGAGCAAAGTAGGGTTTGACCCTTTCAGGATGTGTATATATATAGGAATAGAATTAATATTATTAAAATATCATATTTGAAACTTCATTTGGAAGTATCGTGTAAAAACTGACAAAACGACTTTCATTTTTCGATAAAATGGCTCCTGACATAGAAAAATATTCTGGACCTGATGGGACAGGTTTCGTCAAATTCCGAGGTCGTTTGTGAAAAGTCCTTTATAAATATCGATGAAAAATCAAGCGTTTAAAATTCCTATAAATATTGAAAAATTCTATAAATATGAGGCCTTGACATTTTACTAGACCTCTTCCTTATAGATCTAATGAATCTTCTTTCGTTGAATTTAGAGTTTGTTTGGCCAGTCATTAATTCGTTAAAAGTTACCACTGTCTAAATTGTTTAGATAATTAAATAGAAACAGAGAATTTTCGGCCACCGAAGTCACATACGACATCCGTTTGCCACGAAATTTGATTTTCTGACAATGGTTTAACGATACAGTTCCAATGAAACTAATTTCATTGAAAATTGAGACCGTTTGCAAAAATAGCTATTTTTAAAGCTTATATAATATCGATTAAAATATTACATAAATTCAATTAAATAATAATAAATTATTTTTATCATATATATCCAACCATAATTTATACAACTTCAAATAAAATTATACTACTCGATATTGACAGTTTCGAGTTAAACGATTTAAATTTCCCTTTTAAATATATTAAATAAATGTTATATTTTAATAAAGAGTTCCATAGCGACTATTATAAAATTTGATTTGGCCATAACTTACAATTTATAACACGAAATCCAAATTTTTCTCTTCCATATGAAAATTATCGTCAACAAGATCCTAATGTTTCTTGTTTCACAGAAATCCGATGTAAATCGGATTCGGTATATCCAGTTAAAGTTCAAAACTCCATTTTACGAACTGCAATGCTATTTCGAGCTCGATTTACAATTATATATAAATTAACATTCAAACTTCATTTTATAGTCGAATTATATATTTTGAATCCTTTTAAAATTCCTAATCAATATTTAAAATAATAAAATATATTAAATATCTGACTGCTAAAAATATTGGACATTACAATCGTCCCCCCTTAATAGAATTTTATCCCTGAAATTACTAAGGTAAGAAAAATGTTACAACCCATCTAATTTCAAATCTAATTTATTTTTAAATTGAAAACCAATTCACTATAATCAATACAAATTTTCAAAAATATCAAAAAAATTCTAACTCCTTTTATTCCCGGAAAATTCGGCAGAGTCTCCCCTGTACGGAGTGACATCTACGATATCTTAGGAACAAATAATATATATAGATCGACCACACGGTCGAAAAAGAAAATTCAAAACCCAAAAATTCGTACTTTCGCGTAGGCATAACTTATGCGAGCGTTTTTGAGTATATTACTCAATTTATTCCGATTAAAACCTATACCCATAGCTTTCGGCTACCTGTACTCTACTCATTAAGTAACATTCACATGAAATTCGAAATAACATCCATTTATTATCATGCACAATTGACAAATTCCAACACCAAATAAGGGTGAGATAATTCATTTTTCAATTCATATGTGATCCATTCCAATCTATAATACATGAATTTGTTTCCTAGCCTTTAATTCATTAAACTGTTATTAAATCATTAGTGAATTCTATTCAACCAATTGAACATATAATTAGCACCCAATGCACAACCAGTATAAACAAACAATCCAACTGTTTATTAACTTATTTTATATTTTACATTAATATCAATTTGGTTTTCTCCACTTTGGTTTATACATTATTATCAATCGATTAATTACCATTCAATTATTATCCATATTTACTTTGGTTTAACTTACCTCCGTACTAATTAATTTACAGCAAATTAACTTCATATTTCGAATTTTATTCACTAACTCGTTTACTTAAACAAGTTAATCCCAATTCATATTCAAATTACTAATTTATTTTCAAAACTAGTTTACTTTCATTGACAATCAAAATCCTGATTTATTCCAAAAATCATTCAATTTCCCTTCAGATTCCATTTAACTTATTTTTAGGTTAAATTCCAATCCATTCAATTTTACTTACTAATTTCATATTGAAATTATCATTTCAAATTCCTAATCAAATTTGAATTTCATACAAATCAAACAAACAAACAAATAAACCAATATTAAATAATAGAATAAAATTATTTCTTTCCTTTACAAAAATAAAATTCTGGTAAAATTATTGCATTTTCTCTCCTTACAAAACAAGATTGTGTCTAGTACAAATTCAATGCTTCTCAACACTTGAACCAATCAACAAACACAATACAAAACATTTGCATATAAAATCTACAAATACACGCTCTTAAATATATATATACTCAACTCAATCTAGGATGTTACAAATCCCATCTTTATCGAGTTATACCACATAGCCAATGTTATTACTAAACCATTGCTCTGATACCAAGTGTGACGACCCAATTTTCCTGTACCTTTTAAGCTGACCAAACAACAAAAGTCTAACCCAGATGCCAATAGAAAGAAGTTAGAGGGTGGGTTAAGTAAGAAAGAAATATTATAATAGAAGAAAAAGAAGAACACAACACAGAGTCTCACATCGCAGCCGAACAAAACATAACATAGAATTAAATCTTTATAGAGAGCTTGAAAATAAAACTTACATCCATCAGAGTACAATACACATCTGGATAGTTATAATGACCTGTCCTCATATACAACCACATAGTGGAATAAATATATATCATACGTATGGACTCTTGCAGCTCGCTTCTTCACTACATCTGATAACCTAAACTTGTACGACCCGATCTAACTCGAGCATTACAAACGCACCGATCAGTTTGGTGACCAAAGTGAGAAAAACCACCAAGTTTAATGGTAGCACACAACTTGATTTTTTAGAGTTAAAATCTTTTTGAAAGAAAAGGATAATCGTAAGACCAAATCCACACATAAAAAGGATGGTTTTTATCTTACGATAACCCAAAAAAATTTTGGAATCAATATATTTTCTGATATTATAATAATGTATAAATACAACTAAACAATAATCTAGCAGAACACCTGCATCTCACGCTCCACATATATAGTATACCATCAAAACCGCGGGCTCTTATTGGAGAATGAATTTCCAACTATGGAAAGGTATGAGACTATCTTCCGACAATGTACCTCTGGAGATGAATACATTGGGGATTCAGCAAGAACGTCTTGCAACCCCGGCTAAACATGACTGACCCCTCACTTCGCTTGAGAGTACCGAATATATCATTACCACGGTTGGGGGCCAGCTAACCGAACAGATAGCATACATACAAAAATAAAAAGGGACAATCAAAGGCATTTGATTTCTCCAGATCAGGTAATGAATATACCATTTTGATGGGTGCGACCCACATAGCCATGCGACCTACTCGATTTTATACCATTTCCCGGTTGAAGAGGCTTGAGGTTTAAATTAATTAATTAGTTAATTAATTAATTACTTTATATTTATTATTATTTTAGAACATCTGGGTACCATTCACTTTGAATGTCATATCGTCAGATCCGCCAGGTAATCATTAATTAACATCCACAAAAGTACCCTGGGTGTTTAGGAAAAAATAACGAATTCTTCCACCACCAACAAAGTACGTTTGAATAAATCAATATACGTAATCCTTTGGAAATACTCTGTCAGACTTTCTTCCATACAAGTTGTCCTGGGACCGGACAAACCGAAGGCACCCTCCTACCACGTCCTTGGATTACCCTGTGTATTAGTAGAGAGTATTCCTTGTAATTCGAAGATTCCAACCACGATAGAATCACTGCTGAAATATCCCTAGGAGCTAACTAGAGAACTTCAACGAGTAGTTCTTCCGTTTTTGAAGATCCACGGTCTTCAATGCTCCATCTTCAATGATCTTCACATATTTGTTGGTCGGGATGGTTTTCGAATATAAATTCGATCCCAGTCTTTCCGTACCAACAATCATATTGGCCAAATTTGATAGTCGGTTATTTAACTATCAAATTAACAATCAAGAAAATAAAATGAGTTCATTGATTCAGTACTCGACATTAGTTGGCCTTTTTAATTAAAAACAATTAACAAATGTTAATTTAAAACTGTTTAATCTTTCAATATTACGAATATAACTTTTCAATTCTTATTTGACATAAGATAATTTCAAAACTATTTTATTTTAATACATTCTATAGTCCTATCCAATAACCTATTCTTCTATCATTTTCAAAACAATTCCTATATCATTACTCATTATTTATAATTAGGGAAAATCTATTTAACTTATCATTCGTAGACTAATGTTACGAATCTCCTTTATTTCAATAATTGGAAATAAATCCAACACTTCTCTTTTAGAATAAACTCATTTCAACACTTTACTTTTTATTTCCTTATATTTTGAGAATATCATTATAATTTTCAAAATTTTCCTTTATTTCGAATTCCTTATCTTTACTTCATATTATTTTATTTCCAAACCATTCAACCCTTCTGTTTTGAAATCTTATTTCAATTAATATTACTTAATATCATTATTAAGTAATGTTAATTTAATCTAACGTCTTAACTCCACACTCTTCTTGTAAACCTTGTTTGTAAACCTCCAATTTAATATAAAACCCTTTTTCTCGAATCCTTTTTATTCAATTAAAATGTTAAGTCAACATTTGTTTAAACCATTATGTTTGCTTAAAGACTGCTTTTACTAAACCTAAATACAAATCACTTTTACCAATCCATTTTCCTCTATGAAAATCTCATTTCAATTCCATTTATCTTAATCCATTATTAAGTACTAGCAATTCAAATTAACGCTTTGACTCCTCATTTCTTTTTATAAACCTTGTTTATAAAATCTTAGGTTTAATATAAACTCTTTTTTTATCTCACTTCTTTTACTTAATTCAATAATACATAAACATTTATTTCAAGTGATCATATTCACTTAAAATCTTCTTTTAAAACTTCGTTGTAAACTTGGGTTCATAACCGCTTTTCAACTCAACCATACCCTGAAACGACCCAAACTTCCCCACTAAGGAAAGTATGGATTGCTCTGAGAACAACACTCATCGGCACAAATAGGAGAACATTTCATTGCTTATTACAACAATTACATCAGAGTACAAGAATATAGCAGAGTATGAATAAATAATATACAATAGAAATACAATATCAGAGATTTAAATTTCATTTTAAATAGCAGCGGAAAAATAATAGAAAATACAACTGAAAGAAATACACGGCTATAGAGCTTTCTGAATATCGCTTCAGCTGTAAATAGGATCCTGTGAATATAATATCTGCAAAACCAAAACTACTACGTGTCCATGTGGAAAATATAGGCATCCAGAGTTTAGGTTAAAACAATAAAATCCAGGTCAGTCATGGGACTGGTGTGAGAACTAAAAACAGTTATTTATCTTAAATTTTAAAGTGAGAATATCATGGGACCACGCCGTATAACACGGAATGGGTTTATTCCACAAGAATCTTAGTTTTAGAATAAAACAACGCAATGCTTTTTGGAAAAATGAAACTATTATAAGACTTAGGTCCCATCACACAATGCAAGCCGGAGGATAGAGTTTTACCTTATAATAGCCAAACATGCTTGATACGTATAAAACAGAATTATTTTGATATTACTATAAGTGTATAGCGTATAAAACATCTTCAGATATAAATAGACGGCATAGTACCCCATCCTACTATGTCGCCACACTAGTTCTACAATCAAAACCGAAATGTCTCGTGTTGGAAATTGGGTTTCCATCATGAGTCAAGGCTAGGGATGGTCTCCTTACCGATTCGAGACACTTTAGCAAATATCTAAGGATTCATACGCTGGCGAACCCTTGGATACTGCAGGACCGGTCCAGAAATACTATAGTGGATTAGTTATGCCTGAACACACGCTTCCCGGTCCTATTGAACCAATAAAATGGTCACTATCGACCAATATAACCGAGGCCTCGAAATCCATCATCCACATAAGTAAAAATGTCAGGGCTTGTAAACGCTGACACCACTTCTAATTAGAAATAAACATGTGCACTCCCTGCATTCCCCTATCATGTTTTAGACTCCCACCGGGGTGTGAGGCTCGCGAAGTAACACTACACACAAAGCTATGCTAATTAGAGTTGTGCTTTGATCATCATCCACAAGACTCTTCTTTTCAACAAAAGCCTTGATCATTTGCATCTTGGCATGCCACATTGTCAATCCATACCATACCATTGATTTCTGCCAATATATAACCTCTAAGCTCGTACATCTCAAAGAAGGGTGTTAGCAAGAGAATAAATTCTCCGCCACCAAACAGAAATATATATAGCAGAGGTCAACGAATACAACATAAAGGGATACAACGTCAGACGTACTATCCATTTACAAGTCCGTTCTGGGTCAGAACGAAACTGAAGACACCTTATTCCTTGTCCCATATGTCCAATACAGGAGAGAGGTCCTCGCATATCCGTCGATCTCTAAGTACGTCTGGACAATCAGCACTTATTACCTTGTCTTGGGTGTACGGCCCAATAAAGACAACAGTAATCATCCAAATGATGTAAAGAACTCCGGTCTTCAACCACAGCCTTCATCTTCGACTCTTAATCGTCGTAGTAATTATCCGGAATGGGTTAAACCCGGTCTTTCTAAATAACTTGCATATTTTATAATTTAGTATTATAAAACACATCAAACTCCTCATTCCAATTCAGAATATTCTTTTAATAACATATTCACATTATTAGGGAAAGGTTCCCATTAATTTAATCAAAGATAAATTCTTTTAAATTTATTTTTTAATCTTCTTTTTAATATCAATTTCAAAAGATTACATTTTATCTTTTATCAACTCTAAACCAAATTAAGGTTTATCTACTAGTCGGATTTAACAAACCTTACCGAAGTAACCATTTATTATTTATTATCCCAATCCCAACCCCAACCTATTCATCCCATCGAGCAAAACTGGTAGCACTCCATATCTAATACCCACTATGTTATTGGTAAAATTAATTACCATTTCACGTTCATATCTAATAAAAGATTTAACTATCGTCTGGAGTAAACCTGGTGGTACTCCATTCTCGATCATTTCATGAATTCGGTAAATTTAATTATCTCCTTCACATTTTAATCTAACTAAAGATTCATTAAAACTCTAGTTTAGTTCTATGTCAAAAATCATTACTTAATGCTTATTCAAATTTAAGAAATTAATCTGATCTTTAACTGGGTTAAAGAACCAATGTTATTTAAAACGTTGTTCACGATAAACCCAAAATCATCTTCCACTAAACATGGAATCTTCACAGAAATCAGATCAATATATAATCGATATAACTTCCTATATTTGACTAATAATATAAATGGAATGACGACAAGGCCTTTTAAATTCCATATATAGTGACAGTCTTCATCCACAGAACTCCATCTCGATTTTTAACCAATCGAATTCCATTCAATTCCAATTTAATATATTAAAGTGGAAAACTTTACTTTGGAAACTTTCTATTTAAATCTTAATAGAAGATTTATAAATTCCCAAATTATATTTTCACTATTAATTAGCTTAAAGAACAAATGTTGTTAAAAATACCATTCACGATAAACCCAATTCACATTTTAGTTTATTCCAATTACAAAATGTAATTGGAAACTCTAATAATCTTAATTAAAAGATTTATAAATTTCAAAATTATATTTTATTTAATTCCAATTAAATATTAATTGGAAGACTTCATTTAGTCTTATTTAAAAGATTTATTCTTTACCAATTGGGGTTTAAGAGCAATGTTATTAAAGACACCGTTCACGACAACCCAAAATCCATTTTATTCTATTTAATTCCAATTAAATATTAATTAATTGGATTTTTATTCTAATTAATAACAAGTTCATTTTGATAAAAATATATTTTTATCTTTTCAAATATGGAATTTTTCATCCAAATTCTTTTCAAATCATTCATTATGGTTTAACATAACTTTTCATCCAAATTCTTTTCAAATCATTCATTATATTTTCCAATAACGGCCACCGTACTGCATTCATAACGACCTTTTTCAAGTTTGATTTGAACATAACTCCAAATCTAACCACTAGATTTCAAAGCTCTTATATTCATTGGAAAGCTCTTTTCGATATAAACCCAACGGTTCCAGTTTTAGGAGAATCGGACAGTCAGATCTCCTGTAATGTTAATTTGAAGTTAATAGTCGAAATTCGCGAACGGTCGCTGCGCGGCACGTTCTATTCAGGCAATTAATATATATAATATATATATTATATATATCGTCGATTTCCATTTAAAACGTATTTTATAAAATATTTATAAAATTGTTTTAAAACGATTCCAACTTCCATTTTCTATTTTCAATAAAATTCTTCATTTTTATGATATTAAAATAATATATTTTCAAAATATTAAATTTTGAAATCACTTCTTTTCGATATTCACTATTAAATGAATAAAATCAATCGATAACCCGTTTGGGTATAAATGACGTTTTTATACTTAACCCGGCTTCGTATTTTTATATTTTTGTGTCCATCTAAAACAAACATCAAAATCATAATATTTATTCTTCACTGAATATAATTTTAAAATATTTGTTATTTTAAAATATCCTTTATTTTTATAGATTCTTTATTTTATATTATCCTTTTAATTGAAATGTCTTTACATTATAATGTTCTTCACACTAAAATGATTCTTTTTACATTAAAATGGTCCTTTTACATCAAAAATGATAAAAATGTTCTTTTACATAAAAATGATTCTTTTACACTAAAATGTTTATTTTATATAAAAATGTTTTCTTTTATATAAAAATGATTCTTTACATAGATTTTTTACATAGAAACGTTTCTTTTATCTAAGAATGATTCTTTACATAGAAATGTTTCATTTGCATAAAAATGATTCTTAACTATGTTAAATATAATTCAAATAAATGATTATTTTATTCTTATTAACATATTAAGGGTGATATTTCAATGTATAAAAACGTAATTCAATGAATGATTATTTTATTCTTATTAGCATATTAAGGGTAATATTTTTAATTTATACAAATGTAATTCAATAAATTATTATTTTATTCTTATTACCATATGAAAGGTGACATTTTCAATGTATAAAAATGTAATTCAATAAACGATTATTTTATTCTTATAAACATATGAAAGGTGACATTTCCAATGTATAAAAATGTAATTCAATAAACAAATGTTTTATTTTCATTAACTTATTAAAGGTGACATTTTTATTGTATAAAAATGCAGTTCGATAAACAAATGTTTTATTTAACGTCCTGCATTTTTATCGATTTGTATTTGAATATTTAAATCAGTTTAAATATTGAATTCATAATATAAGTGGATTTATATATTAATTAAAACGAAGTTGAACGTTTAAAAATATATATTAAATATAATCGATCCCATTATTAATTAAAACGAAGTTGAAGTTGAACATTCTGAATTTCAACTGAGTGTACAGGATCCGTTATTAGTCGGATTTCTTCGAAACAAGAACTGTTGGAATCTGTTCGATTATATTTCTCTAGCGGAAGAGAAAAATGAATATTTCTTCTTATGGATTGCAAGATATGTCCAAATTAAACATTCAAAAAATCAGCGCCATATTCGTTTATGGCCATAACGGTTATTTAAATATATTTAAAAATCGGTTTTGAATTTAGACAAGATTCTTTTGAGACATAGTGATAATTTAATTTTTAGAATTTTACTGTAATTTTTAATTAATTAAATACACAACTTTTTATTTAGAGTATTTTGCACCCTATATCAATATTTTGGGGTTTCACAATATGAGTTAACCTACCGATATTATTATATTTATGGAATCGTGGCACCTCACTGGACACGACCGTGATCTTATTTCTGTTCGTAACGGCCCCTACATTAACGGAATTGGATACATCAGGGTGCATAATGTTCAAAGCAAATAAAAACAACCTATGAAAACATGAACTAGTCAAAATCAAACCACCAACTATAAGCGTTATCACTCGACAAAGAACCTCAACAGTTAAAAGGCCTGCACAAATACATATCTAATACCAAACTGAAATACACAACGGATAAGCGATCCAAATGAAGTTTTTTTGATACTCACCTGCTTTGTACGTGTACATATTCATGAAAATGGGGAAGGCATTTTCTGGGCAAGGTGTAAAGTCAGTTCCTTCAAGTCTAAGTCAAAATACATATTTGTATATCCTTTTTCGTACCCTTATCTACTTAGAACAGACCATGCCTCCCCCCTATTGCTTAAAGCTTAAGCAATGAAATGGTCTTACCCTAATCTACAGCTACTCCCTAACGCATGAATGGTCATCTATCCTACCAACCTATTTGCCAGCATATTACTTCATCCTTAAGGAGTTAAAACAATATAAATACACCACTTCGACTTTTCACTTTTCTTCTCTGAGAAAACTCAATGATTTTACCGCTAGGATTCTCTTCAGTAAACAAAACAAAAGAGACTTCTTCCCATTTCTTTTTATTTATTTTTCTCCCTTCCTGGAACAAATGTGAGCTGAGTTGTTGTTCAAAGTCTGGAGTAGGGCGAAGACTTGGTAATATAAGAGCTCAGCATGCAAACTAAAAAGGCATGGATGATGGGAGACTGCTACGAGCTGATGATAGTTTGGAGAGAGCATGGAAATTCTATTACGTAAAGTATACATTTGGTTCAAAGTTTGATAATGGTTAATATATATAATTACTGCTATTATCCATATAAACACGTGATGTACACAAGTGAAAATAAGTGACACGCTTGCCACTGTTGGGGTGTGACAATGCTGTTCGAAAGCATGGTGAAGATGGCCTCGTGGATGGGCGAATGTATACAGGATTTGTCGGATTGTTTTGTATTTTGGAGGAGTAGAGCTCGAAGAAAAGGGTAGTGGAGTGTGAGGATGTCTTTGGAGAAGGAGCTGTGTGTTCTGTCTTAAGAGGATGGTTGGGCTGATATTATAATGGTGAAAGTAGTTGAAAACATGAAGTAACCTTGGGACTTTTGGATTAGGGTGATCAAAGTCTCAGTGGCATAGAAATAGGATCTATACTGAAACATCCCGCCTTCGTTAAGGTCACTCACAAAGGGAATGCCCTTAACTTCGATGGAGCATTATAGGTAAAAGATACAGATAATTTACAATACAGACATATAAACAGCGGAAAAACTAAATTTATTTCATAAGTACGTGGTTCAGTCAAAACATTACAACAATTGTCTCAAACCAACTTCCAACTATCCTGATTAAAACATAAAGTAGCATAAAATAACAATAAGGCAGCATAAATCCCCAATAAGAGTGTGTATCCAAAGCCATAGCTCAAGGAAAGAGAATCCAAGTAATACATCTACTATCTTCAAACTGGAAATGGTCCGAACTAAGCTGAAGTATTCCCTACCTGCAGACCTGGAAGGGGGGACGAAAGAAAAGAAGACGAAAGAAAAATGGGTCAGACAAGAGTCAGGTAAGTCCAGTGATTATTTAGCATGTAAACAGGAAAAAGGATAATGACATGAATAAACTGAATTTAGGACAACACCCTAGAAATAAGATAATAAAACTGAATATGCTATCACACTCATTACTATTTCTGTGCACCCACTTACAAGTGTTTCAACTAGCACCATGTGTTCATGATAAATGATCCCTTTATCGATCGGCTCCTACTCATATATGTTTTCTACTTGTCATTCGGCCCCGCTTGATTGTAGATACCTGTGCTGGTCCCACCATGGAGTGTATCAAATCCTATGGTGGCAATCCGACACAATTTAGGATCCACAATGTATAACTACTGATGCCCAGTGCCTGCTTTTTCTACTCCGGAGTAGGTGCACACTCGCACTCCGTCAGAACCTACACTGACGCACCATCCGCCGTTGTTTTGATCGCTTATAATCAGCCCAGTAATCGTGCCCCACCCTGCCTAGTTCAGGTACCATGATACATCTATGTGGGTTACTGCTGAAATAGGTTGCCATTACTAGGGTTTCCAAATCAACATGTTAAAATGGTTAAGTGTTCTCAAGTTAACCTAACCCCTCCTATCAGTTTAGTAAACGTGTTGTATTGGTTAAGTGTTGCCTTGATTAACTTAACCCCACCATTCATGTGTTAGCTTTAATTCATTCATTAAAGCAACAACCACTCACATTAGATATGTATTGTTGCAGTTGCTGGATGTGCCGGTCGGTCCCGGGCAGTCTTACACTTCTACTCAATCTAACCTCGGGTTCTTTTGGTCTTAATGCGCTAACCTCTCACATTAGATCTATATTGTTGCGGTTGCTGGATGTGCCGGGCGGTTCCGTCCAGTCTTACACCGTAAGTCAATCTAACCTCAGGTTAGGCATATTCGTCTTTTACTTAATTTACATATTTACCCTTCATATTTATATGTAAATTATCCACAATTATTGCCATTCAAGTCATGCCCCATTTACCCTCTAAATCATGTTCATAATTTTTAGGTATATAAATTATACCATTTTTGTCACTAATCATTTATATGATTATGAGCCAAACTATGTCAATAATATGAAATTTAAGGTTTTCCCAACGTTGCCCCCGTTATACGTTCGCATAATTCACATAGAACGTTAGGCTCGCAACTTAGCCTAACTTATAGACAAAAGGGAAAAGAAAGTAGCATGTACCATTCCCACAACATAAAATAATAAGGATCTAACTAAACATGTATCATATAAATTTGGCATAAAACAATGTACTTGCATTTTGGATCCAATTAACATGAATCTTAAGCATATGAACGAGGATTTACATAGAATTACACAAATCCAATTAGGCAGGCAAATGTGAACTTGCATTTGAGTTAGATCATATTAACATAGATCTAAACATATGAGAATGTAGAACTAAACATAATAGGCATATAGACTTAGCCTAAGAACTTGCATGTAACATAAAATGAAAGAATCACCAAATTCATATAATACATGATTGGTTTAACATACAACATGATAAGTCCAATAAACCACAATAATCTCATAGGCATATATGATAGAATTGTCACAAGAATAGACATGAATCAGCATCACCATTTTCTTACAACTAGGCACAGTTCTAGTTTCTATTTATTACAAATCATGACTTTTATTTGTTCACATCTAAAGAATAACTGAACTTACAAACAAAAGAAAAAACTTGTTTTCTGTGATCTGTTTTCTAAAACTGAAAAGCTATCCCTCGACGTAAACTATCGATTCTCTAATTTAGATTTGATTTGTAGCTTCTAACTTGCTTTCTAGTTTGCTTCCTAGTTGGAGAAGAATGGTGGGTATGACAGCATGACGACTCCTTGGAATGAAATTGTGTGGTTTAGGGTTGAGGGTTGGGGTTGTTTATATAGAAGTCTAGATTTATGTGAGCCGTTAGACGAACCTAGGAGCAATCAGAACCATCCAGACTAGATAGAGCTATCTCGAAATTGCTACCTAAGCCCTAGTGACTCAGCAACAAGTCAAAAATCGTCACTGCTTGGATCTGGGCGAGGGGGTCGACCCTTACAGGGGGGTCGACACCCCAGTAGACACCCCTCTTGGGGGGTCGACACCTATGCCGAACCCCCCGGGGGGAGTCGACCCCTATGAGCGGGAATTTTCCCGCCCAGCTGATCCACCTGATTTTGAAATTCGAACAGTTTTTGTTTTATTTAATTATTTAATTTTCTGTTTAAACATGAAATGTAACGGCCAGGAAAATTCGATACTTGAATTTTCAACCATAATACGAAATCCTGTATTACTCGTCCAACAAAACCAAGTATTGAACTCCTGACTGATAATAGAAAGAAATTAGAGGATTAGTGTAACACCCCGTGTATTTTATAACAGTGAAATTCACGAATTAAAGTATAATAAATTTCAAATCAAAGTATTAAGGGAAACGGGATATGCCATTGCGTTCGTCTCGGAAAAATACGCGAAATAGAGTCCGAGTTTTCGAAAAACGGAGCCCGTATGACCAAATTATGGCCCGATGAAGTTTCAGAAAATTCAAATTTCGAAAACAGATTTGAATTTCAGCCCAATCAGAGTAGGTGGGAAAATTCCAGCCCAAACCCACCAGGTCGACCTGGGGGTCGACCCTAGGGTCGACCTGCCAGGCCAGGTCCACCTGGGAGTCGACCTAGGTGTCGACCTGCCCCAGGCAGGTCGACTCTAGAGTCGACCTGGGGGTCGACTGGGGAGTCGACCTGGCCCATGAGCCAGGTCGAACCCAGCCCACCCTGGCTGGCCTGGTCTGTGTTTGGTCGATTTTCTGAGCCTTGCCTTGTCACTAGGGCTAGGTGTCAGCTCCTGATTGGCCTCTCCTTTGAAAGAATGGCTATTATTAAACCAAGCTCCATCGACGATCTAAATCAACTCACAAACTCTATAAAAAGGACCTAAGACTAACCCTAATTTACACAAACTAAAATGGAGATGAGACCGTCATGCTGCTGAGGAGAGACTGAGGATAGCCGTCAGAAATAGAGAGACAATTAGGAGATAATTCAAAGCTTAAAGCAACGTTAATCGAATCAAAGCAATGCCTACAACAAAGGATAGCATCTCCAAATTCAGAATTCAGATTCCTGAATTGAAGATTCGTCATACGTTGTCAGTAGAGTGCTATTTCGATATGAATTAAATAATTGTGTTGATTTGTGTAAAGTAAGAAATGGAATTGTGGCGATAATTATCTATATTTGTACGTTGCTTTGATGCTAAACGATTTGGGAATATTATGCTATACGATTGGATATTTGCAAGTATGCGATTTGCGTTGGAAGTTAACAACGAAATGGAATTGTGGCAATAATAACCTATATTTGTATGTTATTTTGATTCTAAACGATTTGGCAATGCTATGGTGTACGATTGGATTCATACAAGTATATGGTTTATGTTGAACACCACATGTTGTGGAATTTTAATTGGGATTCATGCAAGCATATGATTCATATTAAAAACTACATGTTTGTGGTAGTTATTTACAACACCCATTTGATAATTGCAAGTATATGATTCATGTTGAGAATAACAACTATATGTTGTAATAGTTTGTTTGAAATTCATGCAAGTCTATGATTTATTGTTATGCCAACATGATGTATAATTCAATGGTCATCTTTAGTGTAATTTGATCCACTTAAGTATTATGATTCATATGAAGGTTATGTTGGAATTGGCATCATAGTTCAAGTATAAAAATCATGATTTTGTGATAGTGACAAAAGCAAGCGTCTTTGTAAGCTTGTATTAATTTTATGAACATGACTAAACTATGTTTGTTATTATGCCTAGTTGAAAACATGTTTTTAGGCTTATGTTGTTATCATAATCATATGATAATATATTTGACACATAAGTTACATTAGAATTACACTAGAATTACTTACTAGTTACATAGATAGGATAAAAACCATGATTATATGAATAGTAGGATTCATGTTCAATTATGTTTATGCCATGACTATATGAATAGAAGGACTCATGTTCAATTATGATTATGCCATAATTATATGATTAGAATGGTTCATGTTTAAGTACTATTTATGCCATGACTACATGAATAGAATGATTCATGTTTTGTTTATACCATGATTATGTGAGTAGAATGATTTATGTTTAAGTATTGCTTATATTATATGTTGTTACAATTGCAAGTTCACATGTGCCTACCTTATGTTAATTGAATCGTTATGTTGCAAGTTCATGCGTTCACACTCCCCTTTTTATGTTACCTTATAAACACCATGTTATAAGCCTCCCCTTTTCATATGGCTAAATTGGGTTTAAGTGTTAAACCCAATACACCCTACATTTGAACGAACGTATAAAACGGGGGTAATGACGTTTGGGCTAAAATATAGAACATATGTGTTGGCATGTTTGACGCATGCCAACAACCTTGAAAAACAATTAAGTGGCATAAATAAATCTTAATCAATAAAGATGAATTTGAATAATGGGCCACAAATATTTACATATAAACAGAAAATAGGCAAAGTATGTAAATGTAGAAAATACGATGTGTTTAACCCGAGGTTGGATTGAGTTGTGATGTAAACCTACCCGGAACCGCCCGGCTGTCCATTAGTCACAACAATACCTATCCAATGTGGGTGGTTAAACACAGAGCCCAATAAGGACCCGAGGTTAGACTGAGTTGTGGCGTAAGACTGCCCAGACCCAACCGGCAACAGGCAGCCACAACAATACCTGTCTAATGTGAGAGGTCAAGGCTTTAATAAGACAATTAAGGCTGAGTCATGATTGATAGGATTAAGTGAATTAAGACTTAATCAAAATGGAAAATTCTAAACTAAATAGACTGATTGGGGGTTAGGTTTATAAAACATTTAACCAACTTAGCATGTTGGCTCGAAATAGAAAAACCTAGTAGCGGGGGACCCTTTTCAGTAGTAACCCTACAAGGTATCATGATACCCTGAAACTAGGCAGGGTGGGGCACGATTACTGGGCTGACTGTAAGAGGTCAAATCGACGGTGGTGGTGCAGTAGTGTAGGTTCTAACGGGGTGCGGGCGTGCACACACTCCGGCGCAGAAAAATAAGGCACTGGGAACCAGTAGCATACCTGTGCATTCTAGGATTGTGTCGGGCCGCCACCATGGGACTTGATACACCCCATGGTGGGACCAGCATAGGTAACTACAACAACGGGGGCAGTAAGACACATGTAACTATACGAGTAGGAGCCGATCATCAGAAATGGATCACTTCACCTTGATTATGGGGTGCCTGTTGGGAACTAGTTTATATGGGTACAGAGATTAATATGGGGTACGATAGTATTCGACCCTAGACCACTTAACTTAGTTTATAATGCTTTCCCATTTCCAGTTTATACTTATCATACCCAGTTCTTTATTCATAGACTGAATAGTCCTAGACTTACTCAGGCTTTATGTCTGACTCTACTTTTCTCTCGTCTTCTTTTCTTCCGTTCCCCCCCAGGTCCACAGGGAGGGAATACCGCAGCTTAACCAGCCTTCATATCCAGCTTGAAGAGAAAGAATGTATTGCTTGGATCTTTTCGTTTTGGACTATGGCTTTGGACTGCAATTATGGGACTTTTGCAGTTTATTTATGTTTTCTTTATGCTTCTTTAAATAATGTAATCAAGACAGTTATGAAGATGTTATGTTTTTTTTTAAGTATTGTAAGACAATTATGGTATGGTTTATGTAACACGTATTTTAGTGAAATAAAAGTTGTTGTTATCCGCTGTTCAAAAATATGTGTTATTATATCTGTCTTGTATATCTGTGACTTATACTTATAAACCTCCACCAAAATTAGGGCATTCCCTTTGAGAGTGACCCTAACGGAGGTGGGGTGTTTCACTTGGTATCAGAGCATAGGTTTACCAGATAACATAAAAAGTTTTGAAAATTTATTTTCAAAAAGGAAATTTAAAGAAGCGTTTTTAAAGGATAAAATATTATTTTATTTTAAAAAGGCAAAGTCCCCCCAAAAGCCATAGGTACTATCTTTTATCCTTCGTTTTGAATCTATCCCTTTTGTTTCAGCATGTCCGAAGAACTTAACTTTCCCAAGGGTGTACCGATACCCGGTTGGTTTAGACGGTTCTTAGAAGCAAGGGCCACTCAGCCAGGTCCTACCGTTCCTCCTCCCCCAGCTGCAGGAAATCATCCAGCTGCAGCAGCACCTTTTCCTCCACCTCCTCCACGGGGAAACACTTTTGCTAAGATATGTAAAGATTTTAAAGCTATGGGAGGAAAGGACTTTTATGGAATGAGTCCTTCGTGGCAGCTAGAAATTGGCTGAAAGAAACCGAGGACTTATTCATCATCTTTAGGTAGAGGATAGACAGAAAGTACAACTGGTAGTATGGCTACTTAAAGGCGAGGCTTCCTACTGGTGGGAAGTCACTAATGCAGAAAGACCAGTGGAAACATGGGAGGACTTTAGGGCAAGGTTTGAGGCTAAATTTCTCTTAGACGCGGAAAGGAGTTTGCAGTTGGAAAAATTCTTATTTCTTAAGCAAGGGAACAAGACAGTTAAAGAGTATGTTAATCAGTTCGATGAGCTAGCTAGATTCGGACTGGACCTAGTCAACACCCCGCACAAGAAGGCTCTCCGTTTTGTCAAAGGGTTGAATGAGCCGTTACACAGTTTGGCCATGACCCATATACCCATGGGAGCTACGTATGAAAGGTTGGTACAGATGGCGTTGCTGAACGAAGAGGATAAGGGCAAGAAGGAGACAAAGGCAGAAAACTCTCAAGGGATAAAAGAAGGTTTGCAGCCTAAGAAGACAGACTTTAAGAAGGGCGGGAAAGGAAACAAAGAGAAGAGGAAGTGTAATTTCTGTGGAAAAGTGGGGCACTTAGTAAAAGATTGCCGAAAAAAGAAGGCCAAGATGAATAGTGGGTGCTTTTCTTGCGGTGAGACAGGCCACATGGCTAAGGACTGCCCAAAGAAACGAGGACAGGGGCAGAGGGCTGGATCCACCTCAGGGGAACAAGTTCATATGCTAGAGGCGCCACCTCTGTAACAGCGAGGTATAAATACTTCTGTAGAGAGTGTAGTTTACCTTTATGATCACCCCGTTCGCACTTTATTTGATTCTGGCGCATCACACTCCTTTATCTCGTCTGCTTTAGTAGAATCTCTACACCTAAAAACTAGTATGGTAGAGGACCCCTTAATTGTTTCAAACCCAATTGGGGGCCCAGCTCATCTGTCTATGATCTGTTTGGGATTGAAAATTTCTATTCTAAGCGTAGAATTTAAATGTAGTGCCTTTGTTTTGGGCTTTTCGGGATATGGTTTGATTTTGGGCATGGATTGGCTATCTAGTAATGGGGCCATCCTTGATTGTGAAAAAAGGCTTGTTGGGCTCCTGACCCAGCTTGGAAACACTTTGGAAATTACTTGTAATCCCTCGTATGCAGTTATGCTTAGTTATCTCGAATCGCTAGATGCCTCCGTTGAAAATTTGCAATCGGTTAGAGTGTTCCGGGAATATCCGGATGTCTTCGAAGAGGTGAAGGGCTTGCCTCCGAAGCGGGAGATATACTTCCGCATATATCTTGTAGATAATGCAAAGCCCGTTGCGTTGCCCGTTAGACACATGGCTCCACGGGAAAGGAAAGAGCTCAGTAAACAGATTAAAGAGCTTCTAGAAAAGGGGTTCATTAGGAGGAGCATTTCAGAATGGGGCGCTCCAGTGGTGTTCGCTACAAAGGCGGATGGTTCACTCCGTCTATGTGTTGACTATAGGGGGCTCAACAAGCTAACAAAAAAGAATAGGCACCCTCTCCCAGAATTGACGATTTGTTTGATCAGCTTGTAGGAGCGTCTGTTTTCTCCCAACTCGATTTAGCGACCGGTTTTCATCAGCTAAGGGTGGCTGAAGATAGTATCGATATAACGGCATTCAGAACCCCAGACGGCTTCTTTGAATGGCTTGTCATGCCTTTCGGCTTGACAAATGCACCTGCTTACTTCGTGGACCTGATGAGTAGGGTATTCAGAGATTTCCTCAATAAGTTCGTAGTGGTCTTCGTAGACGATATCCTTATCTTCTCAAAGAGTGAAGAGGAACATGCTCAGCACTTAAGGGCAATCATGGAAACTCTGCGAGCCCATCAGCTAAAAGCCAAATTCTCCAAATGCCACTTTTGGAGAGAAGAAGTGAGGTTCCTTGGGCACATAGTATCCAAACATGGGTTAGCAGTGGATCCTGCTAAGGTAGTAGCGTTACAGGATTGGAAGACACCAAGGAATGCAAATGAGGTCCGAAGTTTTCTAGGACTAGCAGGTTTCTATCGAAAGTTCATAAGGGATTTTGCGAAAATCTCAGCTCCGCTCACAAAGTTGACCAAGAAGAATCTAGTGTTCAATTGGGACTTGGATTGCGAGTTTGCTTTCCAGCGACTGAAAAGGGCTCTTACAACTGCCCCAGTTTTGATGTTGCCAGATGGAAGCAAGATGTTCACCGTTTATACAGATGCATGTGGGACTAGGTTAGGCGCCGTCTTAATGCAAGAAGGAAGGGTAGTAGCTTATGGCGGGAGACAATTGAAAGTGCACGAAAGAACTACCCGACCCACGATCTTGAGTTAGCTGCCATCGTCTTTGCACTCAAGTCTTGGCGACACTATCTCCTAGGTGAGAAGTTTGAACTTTACACTGACCATAAATCGTTGAAATACCTTTTCTCGTAGAAGGACCTTAACTTGAGGCAACAGAGGTGGATGGAGTTTCTTGCCTCGTATGATTTCGAGATCTCCTATACTCCGTGCAAAAACAACGTAGTGGCAGACGCGTTGAGCCGAAAGAAACTGGCCCTAAGCCCGCTGTTTGTTGAAAGACAAAGCCTAGAGTTTATAGCCAGCTTCGACTTTAGGCCTTCCTCCGATTTTGTACCAGGCTTGCTAGCATCTCTCGAAGTACGCCCGACTTTAGTGGACTCGATAGGGACAACACAACGCGAGGACCCTCAGCTTGTGGAGACGATTGATAGGCTAATTAGGGGTGAGACTTCAAGTCACCTCAACAGATACTCCATCGACGATAAGGGTTGGCTAAGGCGAGACGAAAGACTATGCGTCCCACAGACAAGGGATTTAGTAAAGAAGGTTCTCGAGGAAGCATATCACTCCAAGATGACGATACACCCGGGCAGCGATAAAATGTACAAGGACATAAAAAGAACTTTCTTTTGGAACGGCATGAAGAAGGACATGGCAGAATTCGTCTCTAAGTGTATGGTGTGCCAACAGGTTAATGCGGAACAGAAAAAGCCTGGCGGTCTGCTACATCCTCTAGAGGTCCCATAGTGGAAGTGGGATAGCATCTCAATGGACTTCATCGATGGGCTGCCTAGGTCTAGGAGAGGCAACACTAGCATTTGGGTAATAGCGGATAGGCTTACTAAAAGCGCCCACTTTTTACCTGTCAAAAGTAAAAGAACTGCCTCATCCCTAGCATATCTTTACCTCAAGGAAATCGTTCGACTCCATGGAATACCATCCAGCATTGTTAGTGACCAAGACCCTATCTTCACAAGTGAGTTTTGGCGAAGTCTGCAAGAAGCGGTAGGCACACAGTTATGCTTGAGAACAGCCTATCATCCCCAAACCGACGGCCAAACAGAAAGAGTGAACAGAGTTTTGGAGGACCTTCTAAGACTGTGCGTCCTTGACTTCGGAGGGACATGGGAAGACCATCTTCCTTTGGTGGAATTTGTCTACAACAATAGCTATCAAGCAACCATCGGAATGGCGCCCTTCCAAGCTTTATATGGAAGACCGTGTCGATCAACCACTTGTTGGTGGGAGTCTACTGATAAGCTCATACTTGGACCAGATATGATCCGAGAGACTTCAGAGAAAGTAGACTTAATACGAAGAAGGATGAAGACGGCCCAAGACAGACAAAAGTCCTACGTCGACAAGAGGAGGACCGACCTTGAATTTGAGGTTGGAGATAGAGTTTTTCTTAAGGTATCTCCGCTAAGGAACGTTGTTCGTTTTGCAACCACAGGAAAGCTAGCACCAAGGTTCGTAGGGCCATTCCCTATCATCGAGAAAATTGGGAAAATGGCCTATAGATTAGAGCTACCCGAAAAATTGGCCGGAGTTCACAACGTCTTTCACGTTTCACATCTCCGAAAATGTCTACATGAGTCTGCTGAAGTGGTAGAGCCAAATATCCTAGAAGAAGCTGAAGTGGAGCGCGAAGCAACCATAAGGAAAGTTCCAACCCGCATATTAGGAACGGAAGTGAAGAAGCTACGCAACCGTGAAGTCAAGCTCGTCAAAGTTCAGTGGAGCGACGCCGAAGGAGAAGCAACTTGGGAAACTGAAGCTAAAATACGCGCAGCCTGCCCTTTTCTTTTCGAGGGTACATCTTTGATCTTTCCTTTTTCCTTAAGTTGCGCTTTTATCTATCTTTTTAGGTATATCTCCTCGACCCTATCTTTTAGGTAGAAACCCTTTGGATGAAAAAATGTAATTGAAACATGTTATGGATGATGATTGCAAGTGGTTGCAAGTGATTGCTAGTGGTTGCTCGTGGTTGCATATACACACACAATCTAGGTTTTAGATCGGCTCAATCACTTCATATTGCATATGCATATATGTTTGCATTCGTATATAGTTGAACTTTAATATGTTGTCATATGGATGTTGCATTTGTATGAATGATTGTGTACTCATGTAGAATCATGAATAGAGGATTTGCATACATAATGGATTCATAGCACTTACATAATTCGCATTAAGGAGGTCAACTGAATCAGTAGACCGCCTGATTTTGCATTAGATAAGTACATGTACACACACACTTCGCATATTATCATGAAGCATTAGAAGTCTTTTAAGGACAATGGATGCTCGTGCTTGATGGATGAGTAGATGGATGTTTGGATGTTAGGATGTACATTCTTCCCGAACTTGAAGATTTCGGGACGAAATCCTTTTAAGTGGGGGAGAATGTAACACCCCGTGTATTTTATAACAGTGAAATTCACGAATTAAAGTATAATAAATTTCAAATCAAAGTATTAAGGGAAACGGGATATGCCATTGCGTTCGTCTCGGAAAAATACGCGAAATAGAGTCTGAGTTTTCGAAAAACGGAGCCCGTATGACCAAATTATGGACCGATGAAGTTTCAGAAAATTCAAATTTCGAAAACAGATTTGAATTTCAGCCCAATCAGAGTAGGCGGGAAAATTCCCGCCCAAACCCACTAGGTCGACCTGGGGGTCGACCCTAGGGTCGACCTGCCAGGCCAGGTCGACCTGGGAGTCAACCTAGGTGTCGACTTGCCCCAGGCAGGTCGACTCTAGAGTCGACCTGGGGGTCGACTGGGGAGTCGACCTGGCCCCCTGAGCCAGGTCGAACCCAGCCCACCCTGGCTGGCCTGGTCTGTGTTTGGTCGATTTTCTAAGCCTTGCCTTGTCACTAGGGCTAGGTGTCAGCTCCTGATTGGCCTCTCCTTTGAAAGAACGGCTATTATTAAACCAAGCTCCATCGACGGTCTAAATCAACTCACAAACTCTATAAAAAGGACCTAAGACTAACCCTAATTTACACAAACTAAAATGGAGATGAGACCGTCATGCTGCTGAGGAGAGACTGAGGATAGCCGTCAGAAATAGAGAGACAATTAGGAGATAATTCAAATATTAAAGCAACGTTAATCAAATCAAAGCAACGCCTACAACAAAGGATAGCATCTCCAAATTCAGAATTTAGATTCCTGAAATGAAGATTCGTCATACGTTGTAAGTAGAGTGCTATTTCGATATGAATTAAATAATTGTGTTGATTTGTGTAAAGTAAGAAATGGAATTGTGGCGATAATAATCTATATTTGTACGTTGCTTTGATGCTAAACGATTTGGGAATATTATGGTATACGATTGGATATTTGCAAGTATGCGATTTGCGTTGGAAGTTAACAACGAAATGGAATTGTGGCAATAATAACCTATATTTGTATGTTATTTTGATTCTAAATGATTTAGCAATGCTATGGTGTACGATTGGATTCATACAAGTATATGGTTTATGTTGAACACCACATGTTGTGGAATTTTAATTGAGATTCATGCAAGCATATGATTCATATTGAAACCTACATGTTTGTGGTAGTTATTTACAACACCCATTTGATAATTGCAAGTATATGATTCATGTTGAGAATAACAACTATATGTTGTAATAGTTTGTTTAAAATTCATGCAAGTCTATGATTTATTGTTATGCCAACATGATGTATAATTCAATGGTCATCTTTAGTGTAATTTGATCCACTTAAGTATTATGATTCATATGAAGGTTATGTTGGAATTGGCATCATAGTTCAAGTATAAAAATCATGATTTTGTGATAGTGACAAAAGCAAGCGTCTTTGTAAGCTTGTATTAATTTTATGAACATGACTAAACTATGTTTGTTATTATGCCTAGTTGAAAACATGTTTTTAGGCTTATGTTGTTATCATAATCATATGATAATATATTTGACACATAAGTTACATTAGAATTACACTAGAATTACTTACTAGTTACATAGATAGGATAAAAACCATGATTATATGAATAGTAGGATTCATGTTCAATTATGTTTATGCCATGACTATATGAATAGAAGGACTCATGTTCAATTATGATTATGCCGTAATTATATGATTAGAATGGTTCATGTTTAAGTACTATTTATGCCATGACTACATGAATAGAATGGTTCATGTTTTGTTTATACCATGATTATGTGAGTAGAATGATTTATGTTTAAGTATTGCTTATATTATATGTTGTTACAATTGCAAGTTCACATGTGCCTACCTTATGTTAATTGAATCGTTATGTTGCAAGTTCATGCGTTCACACTCCCCTTTTTATGTTACCTTATAAACACCATGTTATAAGCCTCCCCTTTTCATATGGCTAAATTGGGTTTAAGTGTTAAACCCAACACACCTTACATTGGAACGAACGTATAAAACGGGGGTAATGACGTTTGGGCTAAAATATAGAACATATGTGTTGGCATGTTTGACGCATGCCAACAACCTTGAAAAACAATTAAGTGGCATTAATAAATCTTAATCAATAAAGATGAATTTGAATAATGGGCCACAAATATTTACATATAAAAAGAAAAGAGGCAAAGTATGTAAATGTAGAAAATACGATGTGTTTAACCCGAGGTTGGATTGAGTTGTGATGTAAACCTGCCCGGAACCGCCCGGCTGTCCAGTAGTCACAACAATACCTATCCAATGTGGGTGGTTAAACACAGAGCCCAATAAGGACCCGAGGTTAGACTGAGTTGTGGCGTAAGACTGCCCGGACCCAACCGGTAACATGCAGCCACAACAGTACCTGTCTAATGTGAGAGGTCAAGGCTTTAATAAGACAATTAAGCCTGAGTCAGGATTGATAGGATTAAGTGAATTAAGACTTAATCAAAATGGAAAATGCTAAACTAAACAGACTGATTGGGGGTTAGGTGTATAAAGCACTTAACCAACTTAGCATGTTGGCTAGAAATAGAAAAACTTAGTAGCGGGGGACCCTTTTCAGCAGTAACCCTACAAGGTATCATGATACCCTGAAACTAGGCAGGGTGGGGCACGATTACTGGGCTGACTGTAAGAGGTCAAATCGACGGCGGTGGTGCAGCAGTGTAGGTTCTAACGGGGGTGCGGGCGTGCACACACTCCGGCGCAGAAAAATAAGGCACTGGGCACCAGTAGCATACCTGTGCATTCTAGGATTGTGTCGGGCCGCCACCATGGGACTTGATACACCCCATGGTGGGACCAGCATAGGTAACTACAACAATGGGGGCAGTAAGACACATGTAACTATACGAGTAGGAGCCGATCATCAGAAATGGATCACTTCACCCTGATTATGGGGTGCCTGTTGGGAACTAGTTTATATGGGTACAGAGATTAATATGGGGTACGATAGTATTCAACCCTAGACCACTTAACTTAGTTTATAATGCTTTCCTATTTCCAGTTTATACTTATCATACCCAGTTCTTTATTCATAGACTGAACAGTCCTAGACTTACTCAGACTTTATGTCTGACTCTACTTTTCTCTCGTCTTCTTTTCTTCCGTTCCCCCCCAGGTCCACAGGGAGGGAATACCGCAGCTGAACCAGCCTTCATATCCAGCTTGAAGAGAAAGAATGTATTGCTTGGATCTTTTCGTTTTGGACTATGGCTTTGGACAACAATTATGGGACTTTTGCAGTTTATTTATGTTTTCTTTATGCTTCTTTAAATAATGTAATCAAGACAGTTATGAAGATGTTATGTTTTTTTAAGTATTGTAAGACAATTATGGTATGGTTGATGTAACACGTATTTTAGTGAAATAAAAGTTGTTTTCCGCTGTTCAAAAATATGTGTTATTATATCTGTCTTGTATATCTGTGACTTATACTTATAAACCTGCACCAAAATTAGGGCATTCCCTTTGAGAGTGACCCTAACGGAGGTGGGGTGTTTCACTTGGTATCAGAGCATAGGTTTACCAGATAAGATAAAAAGTTTTGAAAATTTATTTTCAAAAAGGAAATTTAAAGAAGCATTTTTAAAGGATAAAATATTATTTTATTTTAAAAAGGCAAAGTCCCCCCAAAAGCCATAGGTACTATCTTTTATCCTTTGTTTTGAATCTGTCCTTTTTGTTTCATCATGTCCGAAGAATTTAACTTGCCCGAGGGTGTACCGATACCTGGTTGGTTTAGACGGTTCTTAGAAGCAAGGGCCACTCAGCCAGGTCCTACCGTTCCTCCTCCCCCAGCTGCAGGAAATCATCCAGCTGCAGCAACACCTCTTCCTCCACCTCCTCCGTGGGGAAACACTTTTGCTAAGATATGTAAAGATTTTAAAGCTATGGGAGGAAAGGACTTTCATGGAACTGAGTCCTTCGTGGCAGCTATAAATTGGCTGAAAGAAACCGAGGACTTATTCATCATCTTTGAGGTAGAGGATAGACAGAAAGTACAAATGGCAGTATGGCTACTTAAAGGTGAGGCTTCCTACTGGTGGGAAGTCACTAATGCAGAAAGACCAGTGGAAACATGGGAGGACTTTAGGGCAAGGTTTGAGGCTAAATTTCTCTCAGACGCGGAAAGGAGTTTGCAGTTGGAAAAATTCTTATTTCTTAAGCAAGGGAACAAGACAGTTAAAGAGTATGTTAATCAGTTCGATGAGCTGGCTAGATTCGGACTGGACCTAGTCAACACCCCGCACAAGAAGGCTCTCCGTTTTGTCAAAGGGTTGAATGAGCCGTTACACAGTTTGGCCATGACCCATATACCCATGGGAGCTACGTATGAAAGGTTGGTACAGATGGCGTTGCTGAACGAAGAGGATAAGGGCAAGAAGGAGACAAAGGCAGAAAACTCTCAAGGGAATAAAGAAGGTTTGCAGCCTAAGAAGACAGACTTTAAGAAGGGCGGGAAAGGAAACAAAGAGAAGAGGAAGTGTAATTTCTATGGCAAAGTGGGCCACTTAGTAAAAGATTGCCGAAAAAAGAAGGCCAAGATGAATAGTGGGTGCTTTTCTTGCGGTGAGACAGGCCACATGGCTAAGGACTGCCCAAAGAAACGAGGACAGGGGCAGAGGGCTGGATCCACCTCAGGGGCACAAGTTCATGTGCTAGAGGCGCCACCTCTGTAATAGCGAGGTATAAATACTTCTGTAGAAAGTGTAGTTTACCTTTATGATCACCCCGTTCGCACTTTATTTGATTCTGGCGCATCACACTCCTTTATCTCGTCTGCTTTAGTAGAATCTCTGCACCTAAAAACTAGTATGGTAGAGGACCCCTTAATTGTTTCAAACCCAATTGGGGGCCCAGCTCATCTGTCTATGATCTGTTTGGGATTGAAAATTTCTATTCTAAGCGTAGAATTTAAATGTAGTGCCTTTGTTTTGGGCTTTTCGGGATATGGTTTGATTTTGGGCATGGATTGGCTATCCAGTAATGGGGCCATCCTTGATTGTGAAAAAAGGGTTGTTAGGCTCCTGACCCAGCTCGGTAACACTTTGGAAATTACTTGTAATCCCTCGTATGCAGTTATGCTTAGTTATCTTGAATCGCTAGATGCCTCCGTTGAAAATTTGCAATCGGTTAGAGTGGTCTAGGAATATCCGGATGTCTTCGAAGAGGTGAAGGGCTTGCCTCCGAAGAGGGAGATAGACTTCCGCATATATCTTGTAGATAATGCAAAGCCCGTTGCGTTGCCCGTTAGACACATGGCTCCACGGGAAAGGAAAGAGCTCAGTAAACAGATTAAAGAGCTTCTAGAAAAGGGGTTCATTAGGAGGAGCATTTCAGAATGGGGCGCTCCAGTGATGTTCGCTACAAAGGCGGATGGTTCACTCCGTCTATGTGTTGACTATAGGGGGCTCAACAAGCTAACAAAAAAGAATAGGCACCCTCTCCCCAGAATTGACGATTTGTTTGATCAGCTTGTAGGAGCGTCTGTTTTCTCCCAACTCGATTTAGCGACCGGTTTTCATCAGCTAAGGGTGGCTGAAGATAGTATCGATAAAACGGCATTCAGAACCCCAGACGGCTTCTTTGAATGGCTTGTCATGCCTTTCGGCTTGACAAATGCACCTGCTTACTTCGTGGACCTGATGAGTAGGGTATTCAGAGATTTCCTCAATAAGTTCGTAGTGGTCTTCGTAGACGATATCCTTATCTTCTCAAAGAGTGAAGAGGAACATGCTCAACACTTAAGGGAAATCATGGAAACTCTGCGAGCCCATCTGCTAAAAGCCAAATTCTCCAAATGCCACTTTTGGAGAGAAGAAGTGAGGTTCCTTGGGCACATAGTATCCAAACAAGGGTTAGTAGTGGACCCTGCTAAGGAAGTAGCGGTACAGGATTGGAAGACACCAAGGAATGCAACTGAGGTCCGAAGTTTTCTTGGACTAGCAGGTTTCTATCGAAAGTTCATAAGGGATTTTGTGAAAATCTCAGCTCCGCTCACAAAGTTGACCATGAAGAATCTAGTGTTCAATTGGGACTTGGATTGCGAGTTTGCTTTCCAGCGACTGAAAAGGGCTCTTACAACAGCCCCAGTTTTGATGTTGCCAGATGGAAGCAAGATGTTCACCGTTTATACAGATGCATGTGGGACTGGGTTAGGCGCCGTCTTAATGCAAGAAGGAAGGGTAGTAGCTTATGGTAGGAGACAATTGAAAGTGCACGAAAAGAACTACCCGACCCACGATCTTGAGTTAGCTGCCATCGTCTTTGCACTCAAGTCTTGGCGACACTATCTCCTAGGTGAGAAGTTTGAACTTTACACTGACCATAAATCGTTGAAATACCTTTTCTCGCAGAAGGACCTTAACTTGAGGCAACAGAGGTGGATGGAGTTTCTTGCCTCGTATGATTTCGAGATCTCCTATACTCTGGGCAAAGGCAACGTAGTGGCAGACGCGTTGAGCCGAAAGAAACTGACCCTAAGCCCGCTGTTTGTTGAAAGACAAAGCCTAGAGTTTATAGCCAGCTTCGACTTTAGGCCTTCCTCCGATTTTGTACCAGGCTTGCTAGCATCTCTCGAAGTACGCCCGACTTTAGTGGACTCGATAGGGACAACACAACGCGAGGACCCTCAGCTTGTGGAGACGATTGATAGGCTAATTGGGGGTGAGACTTCAAGTCACCTCAACAGATACTCCATCGACGATAAGGGTTGGCTAAGGCGAGACGAAAGACTATGCGTCCCACAGACAAGGGATTTAGTAAAGAAGGTTCTCGAGGAAGCACATCACTCCAATATGACGATACACCCGGGCGGCGATAAAATGTACAAGGACATAAAAAAAACTTTCTTTTGGAACGGCATGAAGAAGGACGTGGCAGAATTCGTCTCTAAGTGTATGGAGTGCCAACAGGTTAAGACGGAACAGAAAAAGCCTGGCAGTCTGCTACATCCTCTAGAGGTCCCACAGTGGAAGCGGGATAGCATCTCAATGGACTTCATCGATGGGCTGCCTAGGTCTAGGAGAGGCAACACTAGCATTTGGGTAATAGTGGATAGGCTTACTAAATGAGCCCACTTTTTACCTGTCAAAAGTAAAAGAACTGCCTCATCCCTAGCATCTCTTTACCTCAAGGAAATCATTCGACTCCATGGAATACCATCCAGCATTGTTAGTGACCGAGACCCTATCTTCACAAGTGAGTTTTGGCGGAGTCTGCAAGAAGCGGTAGACACACAGTTATGCTTGAGCACAGCCTATCATCCCCAAACCGACGGCCAAACAGAAAGAGTTAACAGAGTTTTGGAGGACCTTCTAAGACTGTGCGTCCTTGACTTCGGAGGGACATGGGAAGACCATCTTCCTTTGGTGGAATTTGCCTACAACAACAGCTATCAAGCAACCATCGGAATGGCGCCCTTCGAAGCTTTATATGGAAGACCGTGTCGATCACCCACTTGTTGGTGGGAGTCTACTGATTAGCTCATACTTGGACCAGATATGATCCGAGAGACTTCAGAGAAAGTAGACTTAATACGAAGAAGGATGAAGACGGCCCAAGACAGACAAAAGTCCTACGCCGACAAGAGGAAGACCGACCTTGAATTTGAGGTTGGAGATAGAGTTTTTCTTAAGGTATCTCCGCTAAAGAACGTTGTTCGTTTGGGAACCACAGGAAAGCTACCACCAAGGTTCGTAGGGCCATTCCCTATCATCGAGAAAATTGGGAAATGGCCTATAGATTAGAGTTACCCGAAAAATTGGCTGGAGTTCACAACGTCTTTCACGTTTCACATCTCCAAAAATGTCTACATGAGTCTGCTGAAGTGGTAGAGCCAAATATCCTAGAAGAAGCTGAAGTGGAGCGCGAAGCAACCATAAGGAAAGTTCCAACCCGCATATTAGGAATGGAAGTGAAGAAGCTACGCAACCGCGAAGTCAAGCTCGTCAAAGTTCAGTGGAGCGACGCCGAAGAAGATGCAACTTGGGAAACTGAAGCTAAAATACGCGCAGCCTACCCTTTTCTTTTCGAGGGTACATCTTTGATCTTTCCTTTTTCCTTAAGTTGCGCTTTTATCTATCTTTTTAGGTATATCTCCTCGACCCTATCTTTTAGGTAGAAACCCTTTGAATGAAAACATGTAATTGAAACATGTTATGGATGATGATGGCAAGTGATTGCTAGTGGTTGCTCGTGGTTGCATATACACACACAATCTAGGTTTTAGATCGGCTCAATCACTTCATATTGCATATGCATATATGTTTGCATTCGTATATGGTTGAACTTTAATATGTTGCCATATGGATGTTGCATTTGTATGAATAATTGTGCACTCATGTAGAATCATGAATAGGAGGATTTGCATACATAATGGATTCATAGCACTTACATAATTCGCATTAAGGAGGTCAACTGAATCAGTAGACCGCCTGATTTTGCATTAGATAAGTACATGTACACACACACTTCGCATATTATCATGAAGCATTAGAAGTCTTTTAAGGACAATGGATGCTCGTGCTTGATGGATGAGTAGATGGATGTTCGGATGTTAGGATGTACATTCTTCCCGAACTTGAAGATTTCAGGACGAAATCCTTTTAAGTGGGGGAGAATGTAACATCCCGTGTATTTTATAACAGTGAAATTCATGAATTAAAGTATAATAAATTTCAAATCAAAGTATTAAGGGAAACGGGATATGCCATTGCGTTCGTCTCGGAAAAATACGCGAAATAGATTCCGAGTTTTCGAAAAACGGAGCCCGTATGACCAAATTTTGGCCCGATGAAGTTTCAAAAAATTCAAATTTCGAAAACAGATTTGAATTTCAGCCCAATCAGAGTAGGCGGGAAAATTCCCGCCCAAACCCACCAGGTCGACCTGGGGGTCGACCCTAGGGTTGACCTGCCAGGCCAGGTTGACCTGGGAGTCGACCTTCCCCAGGCAGGTCGACTCTAGAGCCGACCTGGGGGTCGACTGGGGAGTCGACCTGGCCCCTGAGCCAGGTCGAACCCAGCCCACCCTGGCTGGCTTGGTCTGTGTTTGGTCGATTTTCTGAGCCTTGCCTTGTCACTAGGGCTAGGTGTCAGCTCCTGATTGGCCTCTCCTTTGAACGAACGGCTATTATTAAACCAAGCACCATCGACGGTCTAAATCAACTCACAAACTCTATAAAAAAGGACCTAAGACTAACCCTAATTTACACAAACTAAAATGGAGATGAGACTGTCATGCTGCTGAGGAGAGACTGAGGATAGACGTCAAAAATAGAGAGACAATTAGGAGATAATTCAAAGCTTAAAGCAACGTTAATCAAATCAAAGCAACGCCTACAACAAAGGATAGCATCTCCAAATTCAGAATTCAGATTCGTGAATTGAAGATTCGTCATACGTTGTAAGTAGAGTGCTATTTCAATATGAATTAAATAATTGTGTTGATTTGTGTATAGTAAGAAATGGAATTGTGGCGATAATAATCTATATTTGTACGTTGCTTTGATACTAAACGATTTGGGAATATTATGGTATACGATTGGATATTTGCAAGTATGCGATTTGCGTTGGAAGTTAACAACGAAATGGAATTGTGGCAATAATAACCTATATTTGTATGTTATTTTGATTCTAAACGATTTGGCAATGCTATGGTGTACGATTGGATTCATACAAGTATATGGTTTATGTTGAACACCACATGTTGTGGAATTTTAATTGGGATTCATGCAAGCATATGATTCTTATTGAAAACTACATGTTTGTGGTAGTTATTTACAACACCCATTTGATAATTCAAGTATATGATTCATGTTGAGAATAACAACTATATGTTGTAATAGTTTGTTTGAAATTCATGCAAGTCTATGATTTATTGTTATGCCAACATGATGTATAATTCAATGGTCATATTTAGTGTAATTTGATCCACTTAAGTATTATGATTCATATGAAGGTTATGTTGGAATTGGCATCATAGTTCAAGTATAAAAATCATCATTTTGTGATAGTGACAAAAGCAAGCGTCTTTGTAAGCTTGTATTAATTTTATGAACATGACTAAACTATGTTTGTTATTATGCCTAGTTGAAAACATGTTTTTAGGCTTATGTTGTTATCATAATCATATGATAATATATTTGACACATAAGTTACATTAGAATTACACTAGAATTACTTACTAGTTACATAGATAGGATAAAAACCATGATTATATGAATAGTAGGATTCATGTTCAATTATGTTTATGCCATGACTATATGAATAGAAGGACTCATGTTCAATTATGATTATGCCATAATTATATGATTAGAATGGTTCATGTTTAAGTACTATTTATGCCATGACTACATGAATAGAATGATTCATGTTTTGTTTATACCATGATTATGTGAGTAGAATGCTTTATGTTTAAGTATTGCTTATATTATATGTTGTTACAATTGCAAGTTCACATGTGCCTACCTTATGTTAATTGAATCGTTATGTTGCAAGTTCATGCGTTCACACTCCCCTTTTTATGTTACCTTATAAACACCATGTTATAAGCCTCCCCTTTTCATATGGCTAAATTGGGTTTAAGTGTTAAACCCAACACACCTTACATTGGAACGAACGTATAAAACGAGGGTAATGACGTTTGGGCTAAAATATAGAACATATGTGTTGGCATGTTTGATGCATGCCAACAACCTTGAAACACAACTAAGTAGCATAAATAAATCTTAATCAATAAAGATGAATTTGAATAATGGGCCGCAAATATTTACATATAAAAAGAAAAGAGGCAAAGTATGTAAATGTAGAAAATACGATGTGTTTAACCCGAGGTTGGATTGAGTTGTGATGTAAACCTGCCCGGAACCACCCGGCTGTCCAGTAGTCACAACAATACCTATCCAATGTGGGTGGTTAACACAGAGCCCAATAAGGACCCAAGGTTAGACTGAGTTGTGGCGTAAGACTGCCCGGACCCAACCGGCAATAGGCAGCCACAACAATACCTGTCTAATGTGAGAGGTCAAGGCTTTAATAAGACAATTAAGGCTGAGTCAGGATTGATAGGATTCAGTGAATTAAGACTTAATCAAAATGGAACATGCTAAACTAAACAGACTGATTGGGGGTTAGGTTTATAAAACACTTAACCAACTTAGCATGCTGGCTAGAAATAGAAAAACCTAGTAGCGGGGGACCCTTTTCAGCAGTAACCCTACAAGGTATCATGATACCCTGAAACTAGGCAGGGTGGGGCACGATTACTAGGCTGACTGTAAGAGGTCAAATCGACGGCGGTGGTGCAGCAGTGTAGGTTCTAACGGGGTGCGGGCGTGCACACACTCCGGCGCAGAAAAATAAGGCACTGGGCACCAGTAGCATACCTGTTCATTCAAGGATTGTGTCGGGCCGCCACCATGGGACTTGATACACCCCATGGTGGGACTAGCACAGGTAACTACAACAACGGGGGCCGTAAGACACATGTAACTATATGAGTAGGAGCCGATCATCAGAAATGGATCACTTCACCCTGATTATGGGGTGCCTGTTGGGAACTAGTTTATATGGGTACAGAGATTAATATGGGGTACGATAGTATTCGACCCTAGACCACTTAACATAGTTTATAATGCTTTCCCATTTCCAGTTTATACTTATCATACCCAGTTCTTTATTCATAGACTGAATAGTCCTAGACTTACTTAGGCTTTATGTCTGACTCTACTTTTCTCTCGTCTTCTTTTCTTCCGTTCCCCCTCCCTAGGTCCACAGGGAGGGAATAACGCAGCTTAACCAGCCTTTATATCCAGCTTGAAGAGAAAGAATGTATTGCTTGGATCTTTTCGTTTTGGACTATGGCTTTGGACAGCAATTATGGGACTTTTGCAGTTTATTTATGTTTTCTTTATGCTTCTTTAAGTAATGTAATCAAGACAGTTATGAAGATGTTATGTTTTTTTAAGTATTGTAAGACAATTATGGTATGGTTGATGTAACCCGTATTTTAGTGAAATAAAAGATGTTTTTTTCCGCTGTTCTAAAATATGTGTTATTATATCTGTCTTGTATATCTGTGACTTATACTTATAAACCTCCACCAAAATTAGGGCATTCCCTTTGAGAGTGACCCTAACAGAGGTGGGGTGTTTCAATGAGATAGGAAAGATAGAACTAATAGAATAGAAGAATAAGAAGCACATCACATCAGAATCTCACAACGGAAAAATATAATATTTCATTACAGTGTTTGATACATCATAGTACAACATCATCTTAATACATCATCATACATGATTACTAGTTTCATACAGATACTCAACTAGATACTTAGAGATAGCTATAATTATTAGACTGGGTCTTGAACTCTTGATACTTCAAAAGAATTCCATTAGTCACCTGGATCACTTGTCTACCCATAAAAAATATTATGAGTACCCAAGAGTTTAGGAAAACACAGTGTAACACCCCGTAATCCTGTAACACTAAGATTCACAAATCAGGGTATAATTAATTTTTAAAAGAAGAATTAAGGGAAATGGGTTGTGCCATTGCGTTCGTTTCGAAATTTTGCTTGAGATAGAGTCCGAGTTTGCATAAATCGGTCTCCGTATGAAGGAGATATGGACGAACGAAGTTAGGCAGAGAAACCGGAAATAGACCAGAATGCACTGGCGCACTTGTGAAGTGCGCCCGTACAAAAATGCACTGGCGCACCTGCCAAGTGCGCCCATACTAATCCAGCACTAAATTCTGGAGTGTTCTGTGCTGACGTGTCTCCTTTTGAGTGGTTGAATGATGTGTATTCGACCTGTGCGATTCTGATGGCTTCTGTGATGATCTGAGGGCCCTAAAACACTCTCTACACCTATAAAAGAATGCCTAGACCTAAGGTTTCCTCCACACAAATTCTCTAAGGCATTTACATGTTGCTTCTCTCTACTCTAGCCTCCTTCATTAAAATAAATCTAATTCTCCACTAAAACAAGTTATAGTTCTTCTTCTAATTGGAGATTCAAATCAAGATTAAAGCTTCAAGAAGGGGTTCAAGTCAAGCTAGGATTCAAGAGGAGGTTCAAACAACTTCAACGACTGTTTTTCTACGAATCATAGCAACGCCATCTTTCTATTCTAATCTAATCTCTGTAAGTCAGTTATTTCTAGATTTGAACGTTTTTCTCTGTTCGTGACATGAAATTAAAGGAATAAAAGAATATGCCAAATCTCTCTCTCTCTATTCGAATCAGTGCCTATACTTTTGAACCTAATTAAGAACTGTTATGATTTGAGGACAAATAAGACCGTGACTATGAAACTATGGACCTTAAAAACCATTGCCTATGACCATGAACATTTGCCTATGACAATGAACATTGCCTATGACTATGAACATTGCCTATGACTATGGACATTGCCTATGACTATGAACATTGCCTATGACTGTGACTGGGACTATGAGGATTATTTCCTTGACTAATCCTATGCCTTTGATTAGGAAATATAAACTATTGCCTATGACATAACAAGGACATCTGTGATTAAACACCTGTGATTCATGACTAGGAAAGTGTTGCTTAAGTTTTGTGACTATGAAATTGGGTCTAAACCCGATCATCTATTCTGTCTATTCTTGGTTATCTTTGGTTTTAGACCTTGGGAATTTACCTATTAAGTTAGGTCTACCCATGTTCTTGAACCTACGTCTCTATTCTGTCTATTCTTGGTTTTCTTTGGTTATAGACCTTGGGAATTTACCTATTAAGTTATGTCTCCCCACGTTCTTGAACCAACGTCGTTATTCAACCCTTTTTATGCCAGTTATTATGTCTATCTTTTGCATAGCATCTTTGGTTCATTCCCTATTTTCTGCGAATCTAGATTTATCTATAATCTAGATTGAATCACGATTATACGAACGGTGGGAATGCGATTTGGGGCAAAATATGAAATTTACTAAAACATAGTTATAAACTTGGAAATTGGCATAAATTGGGAACATGTATTATGGCATGTTCATAGAAATGCAAATGGGATAAATTTGACAGGAATTATAGGATTGTGTAATTTGAATCTAGTATTGACATGTAAATCTAGCATTTACATGAATTGTGAACTAGAGTAATAAGTCTAGTTTGACATGAATTAGAATGTTAAATCAGAATTGGATTAGCTAATTTGGCTCGATAAGTATATTGGCATAAACTTGAAATTGGCCATAATTGGGAGTAATTGTCAGGATTAGCAAAACACGGTTAGTGACACTTCATTTGGTATGGTTTACATACCAAAAAGCATAAACATGATATAGAGGGGAAAATGGGCCGTAAGAATAAATGGTGACAATTTACATTAAAAGAGTAAATGGGAAATAAGTAAATTAGGATTAATTTACTTATAGAATTTGTCCTAAATGAGGAAATGTTAATTTAGACAAATTAAAGGTTTGTTAACGACATCTCTTTTAATAATAAACCAGAATGTTCTAGGGTGACAGAGAGGATAGTGTCTAGGCATGAGTTTGGAAAATACAAGTTTCCTGCTCTCCCTGGCTATCCCTAACTGATCCGACGGACGGGATGGTTATTTCAAAACCTGATTTGAAAATTAATCAAAACCCTTTGAACTAGAAAACACGAATAGGCCTAACCCGAGGTTAGACTGAGTTGCGATGTAAACCTGCCCGGAACCAATCGGCACATCCAGTAATCGCAACAATATCTTTCTAATGTGAGTGGTCGTGGCTTTAATTTATTTAGTTAAAGCTAGAACAAGAATTCTAGGGTTAAGTTAACTAAGACACTTAACCAACTCAACATGATAACAAGACTGGTAGGTGGGGTGTTACACGTTGTATCAGAGCCGAAGGTTACCGGATCAGATAAAAGATTTGAAAAATTATTTTTCAAAACGGTTTTTAAAGAAGCATTTTCAAAAGAAAAGTTTTGTTTTAAAGGCATATTCCCCAAAGCCATACGCACTGTCTTCTCTTCCTCTGTTTGAATTATTGTCTCCTTCTTTCTTGAGTCTCTGGAGCTCCTGGCTTTCTGGGAGGTAACCTCATCGAAGGGCAAAGTAGTGTCCGACTTCCATCTATGACCATAGTTGTTTCACTTACCGCCAGTCTTCTTTCAAGCTTATAGGGTTTTCCGGACGATGGAGGCAGTTTTCAAGAGATTTGTCAACATGGTTACACACGGAAGGGGATGAGGAGTTTGGCTAAGGAGCATAACCCTAGGATGAGGAATTCATGGATGTAGATTTAGCTCACGAAGGAAGAAGAAATTATAAAACCTAAGACAAGAGGAAGTATCTTTACTAGGGTATGATAGGGCATAGAATTAAGGACAAGGGCAGGAACGAGGAACAAGATTTTCAGAAGGGCAAGTACATACTTTCACCACCAAGCACACCTAGGAGAAAGGAAGTAAAGTTCTGTTGGAAGAGTTTAGTTTTCTGTCCGTACTCTTTCGGTTTTAGCGCTTCGCAATTGTTCATACCCACTTCCATAGCTGAGTCTCTACACCATAGCACTTGTATAGTAAAAGGATCCCACTAGAGTCTCAAATCCAATTGGTGGTCCGACCAGTTTATTTTTGGTTAGTAGGGGATTTGAGAATAGCTATCGAGTTTGCTTATATCATCTCACGTAGATCGTCTAAATTCGAAGGAGGTATTCCTTGGGTGCTTGTCTGATATTGGTTCAGGCCTTTGGGGCTTGTACTTGAGGAATGTCAAGTTCGACTAGGATGGTTTGCGTGAAGGATGAATAGTTGTGCAAGGTACTCTAAAAAGCACATAGTAACCTTTCGACCCCTATAGTTATGGCATGGCGGATAAGAGGGAGACCTCTAATCATCTTAGTACATATACTTGGTACCGTGATTGACATCTGTTTATTTTGAATTGGAGGTCAGAAACTTCATAATCGTGAAGTTAAATTAGTTAAGATACAGTGGAGTAAAGCTCAAGAAGGCTAGATACTAGCGTCATACCCTTTTTCTTAAGGGTGCATCCTTGATTTCTTTGTGTAGGAGCTTTACGCATAATTGTTTCTCTCTTTCCGAAGTATATCACCTAGGTCGTATCTTCGATCTTTAGGTAGAAGCCAATGGATGTAAATATGTGTTTGAAACATGTTATGGTTGGTGGTTGCAAGTGGTTGCTAATGGTTACTCGTGAATGCATATGCATACGTATTAGGCACTAGATCAGTTCGGACGCTTTCATATTGCATTTACAGGAATGTATTTGTTTGTAAGTTGAGCCTGATATGTTATCATATGGATGTTGCATATGGATGAATGGCTATGCACACATGTAGTATTTACATAACTAGGGATGCTTGCATACATGATTGGATGCATGGCACTGACATGATTTGCATTAAGGAGGTCAACTGAATCAGTATACCGCTTGATTTTGCATTAGATAAAGACATATACACACACTATGCATATGAACATGAAAGAATTAGAAAACTTTTAAGGACAATGGATGCCTGTGATTGAATGGTTGAGTAGATGAGTGATTGGATGGTAGGACACATTCTTCCTAACTTGAAGATTTCAGGGACGAAATCCTTTTAAGTGGGGAAGAATGTAACACCCCGTAATCCTATAACACTAAGATTCACAAATCAGGGTATAATTAATTTTTAAAGAAGAATTAAGGGAAACGGGTTGCGCCACTGCGTTCGTCTTGAAATTCTGCTTGAGATAGAGTCCGAGTTTGCATAAATCGGACTCCGTATGAAGGAGATATGGACGAACGAAGTTAGGCAGAGAAACCGGAAACAAACCAGAACGCACTGGCGCACTTGTGAAGTGCGCCCGTACAAAAATGCAATGGCGCACCTGCCAAGTGCGCCCATACTAATCAAGCACCGAACTGTGGAGTGTTCTGTGCTGACATTTCTCCTTTTGAGTGGTTGGATGATGTGTATTCGACCTGTGCGATTCTGATGGCTTCTATGATGATCTAAGGGCCCTAAAACACTCTCTACACCTATAAAAGAATGCCTTGACCTAAGGGTTCCTCCACACAAATTCTCTAAGGCATTAACATGCTGCTTCTCTCTACTCTAGCCTCCAGCATTAAAATAAATCTAATTCTCCACTAAAACAAGTTATAGTTCTTCTTCTAATTGGAGATTCAAATCAAGATTAAAGCTTCAAGAAGGGGCAACTTCAACGACTGTTTTTCTACGAATCATAGCAACGCCATCTTTCTATTCTAATATAATCTCTGTAAGTCATTTATTTCTAGATTTGAACGTTTTTCTCTGTTCGTGACATGAAATTAAATGAATAAAAGAATATGCCAAATCTCTCTCTATTCGAATCAGTGCCTATACTCTTGAACCTAATTAGGAACTGTTATGATTCGAGGACAAATAAGACCGTGACTATGAAACTATGGACCTTAAAAACCATTGCCTATGACCATGAACATTTGCCTATGACTATGAACATTGCCTATGACTATGAACATTGCCTATGACTATGGACATTGCCTATGACTATGAACATTGCCTATGACTGTGACTTGGATTATGAGGATTATTTCCTTGACTAAGCCTATGCCTTTGATTAGGAAATATAAACTATTGCCTATGACATAACAAGGACATCTGTGATTAAACACCTGTGATTCATGACTAGGAAAGTGTTGCTTAAGTTTTGTGACTATGAAATTGGGTCTAAACCCGATCATCTATTCTGTCTATTCTTGGTTATCTTTGGTTTTAGACCTTGGGTATTTACCTATTAAGTTAGGTCTACCCATGTTCTTGAACCTACGTCTCTATTCTGTCTATTCTTGGTTTTCTTTGGTTATAAACCTTGGGAATTTACCTATTAAGTTAGGTCTACCCATGTTCTTGAACCAACGTCGTTATTCAACCCTTTTTATGCCAGTTATTATGTCTATCTTTTGCATAGCATCTTTGGTTCATTCCCTATTTTATGCGAATCTAGATTTATCTATAATCTAGATTGAATCACGATTATACGAACGGTGGGAATGCGATTTGGGGCAAAATATGAAATTTACTAAAACATAGTTATAAACTTGGAAATTGGCATAAATTGGGAACATGTATTATGGCATGTTCATAGAAATGCAAATGGGATAAATTTGACAGGAATTATAGGATTGTGTAATTTGAATCTAGTATTGACATGTAAATCTAGCATTTACATGAATTGTGAACTAGAGTAATAAGTCTAGTTTGACATGAATTAGAATGTTAAATCAGAATTGGATTAGCTAATTTGGCTCGATAAGTATATTGGCATAAACTTGACATTGGCCATAATTGGGAGTAATTGTCAGGATTAGCAAAATCACGGTTAGTGACACTTCATTTGGTATGGTTTACATACCAAAAAGCATAAACATGATATAGAGGGGAAAATGGGCCGTAAGAATAAATGGTGAGAATTTACATTAAAAGAGTAATTGGGAAATAAGTAAGTTAGGATTAATTTACTTATAGAATTTGTCCTAAATGAGGAAATGTTAATTTAGACAAATTAAAGGTTTGTTAACGACATCTCTTTTAATAATAAACCAGAAAGTTCTAAGGTGACAGAGAGGATAGTGTCTAGGCTTGAGTTTGGAAAATACAAGTTTCCTGCTCTCCCTGGCTATCCCTAACTGATCCGACGGACGGGATGGTTACTTTCAAAACCTGATTTGAAAATTAATCAAAACACTTTGAACTAGAAAACACGAATAGGCCTAACCCGAGGTTAGACTGAGTTGCGATGTAAACCTGGCCGGAACCAACCGGCACATCCAGTAATCGCAACAATATTTGTCTAATGTGAGTGGTCGTGGATTTAATTTATTTAGTTAAAGCTAGAACAAGAATGCTAGGGTTAAGTTAACTAAGACACTTAACCAACTCAACATGATAACAAGACTGGTAGGTGGGGTTAGGTTCATACAGTTAAGCTAGAATGGGAGGGTTAAGTCCATAGGAACACTTAACCAACTTAAGCATAGTTAAGCTAGAACAGAGGGCTAAGTCCACAGGGACACTTAACCAAACTCATGGTAACAAGAAAAGATTTGTAGAGGTTAAGTAACTAAGAAAACACTTAGCCAAATTAACATGTTAACTAGTCTAGAAATGGGGTTAAGTAAATTTAATACACTTAGCCAAATTAACATGTTAACTAGACTAGAGGTTGGGGTTAAGTAAGATTTAATACACTTACCCAATTTGATATGTTAGCTGGGCTAGACCGTAGGGTTAAGTAAACTTGAACACTTAACCATCAGATTCTGATAAAGGAATAGGGTTAAGTCTAAAACATGAAGGGATAATACTTAACCGTTAATAACATGTTAGTTAAAACAGACGGGCAAGATTAAGTTAAAAAGGAACACTGAACCAATACAGGGTGAATGTGTAAGGATAAGTAATAAGAAATACTTAACCAATATAACTTGGTTTGTGGTGGTGTTAAGTCAACATGAATTACTGATAACACTTAACCAGTTTGACAGGATAAATGAAGAGGGTTAAGTCAGCTTGAATTGACTAATGACACTTAACCGATCCAAATTGACGGGAAAGGGAACTAAGTAGTAAACCTTAGTTAAGAAAACAACGATTCTAACTGGTAAATCTTAGTTAGTAAAACTAAGTAGTAATTCTTAATATAACATGGGAAGGAGCGAATGTTTGTCTGAGTAAAAAGAAGGCTCCAACGAATTGGGTTACGAAGCCCGAGGCTTCGAGGGGACGTGAGGGTACTCTTGGTATCCCTCTGTGAGGCTGCAGATGATTCTCCTGGGCTCACAGAGGTTAAGGTCTGCGTAGAAGAACCAGGACTATGCCTTGGTTGCAATGCATAGCAACCTAAAGACCAGGATGGACCAGCGTGATTCGGCGAGAAGACAGTAGCCCTGTGATAACAACTCGTCGTCTACCATCCATCTTGAGTCAATCGAGATACGTGAAGCGGAAAGGCGGAGAACTCCAAAAGACCATATACTTGTTATCTAGTTATGGTTGCGGATGGCCATAGGATATTGGGGCACCGGTGGCCGGCATATAGTTCTCATTTTACAAGGTGTGCCTTTCATTAGTTGAGGGAGGGGTCAAGTGGGACCATAGCCACTGGAATAAAAACAGACCTTAGCATCTGCATCGGCAGATATCTGAAAGCTCCCGACCGAGTTCTGTATTCCTTGATTTGCCCTGTCACAGGACTCGGACCGCACATTACAGGACATGTGCATCTAGACAAGCGATAACGATTCGCGATACATGCGTGGGGAAGTATAGGAACATATACCACTCTAGGTAGTGTGTCCTAGACTTGGGGGCATCATTCGACAGGTAGCGTAATCCCTAGTTGGGCTAGGTGGCATAAACCCTGAACTCGAAAAACGTTCAGCAAATGGCGTAAAACTCTAGTTAAATCTAGAAAGCACTTGATAGAAAACCCTAGATTAGATCTAGGTAATAAATAATAAATGTATGCCTGAAGGCAATGGAAACTACAGGGGTTGGGATCACGTTATCGTTACTAGTTGGAACACTAGTTAGGTGGTGCAGAGATATAGAAACCAGTATAACAAGGAAATAGTGAAGCGGCGAAAGTATTATAGCATATCCAATTTATCTTATCTTAGCATATCTTGTGATTATCTTGTCTAATCTTGCTGACCCTATGGTCTGGGTGTAATCTTGGATTCAGTTAATTCACGTCGTTTGTTTTTTCCATGTTCACATGCTAGAAGTTACTGAACTTACTAAGGCTTTATACCTGACTCTGTTTTTCTTTCGTCTTCTTTTCTTCCGTTTCCCCCCAGGTAGTAGAGGAGGGAGTAGTATAGCTCAGGTTAAGTTGGACTGTCACTCTTTCCCAGCTTGAAGATTTGTCGAAGTTTGCTTGGATTCTCTTATCAGATGCTATGGCTGGCTCTTGCTAAAATTGGGGAATATAAAGGTTGTTTTATGCTTCTTTATTTTGTAAGATAGATGACACTCTGATATTGTAAAGAAATCTTTGTACAAACTATTTTATCAATAAAGCAAAGATTTATTTTCCGCTGTTTAATTTCTGTCTGTCTTGTAATTTATCTGCATCTTTTACCCTAAATGCTCCATAGAACTTAGTGCATTCCCTTTGTGAGTGACACTAACGGATGTGGGGTGTTACACATTGAAAATAAACTCTAGATCAGTCGGGGGACTGGTGTGAGTAAACAAATTAAAACACAGCTTGATTAGAGCAGTATATCTCATAAGGCCACGCCGTGAACACGGAACGGGTTTTTTCCTCATGAGATACAGAACAATTGGTTTAACATTTCAAAAATGTTTTGAAAGAAAAGATAATAGTAAGACCAGCCCACACATAAACACGGACGATTTTTACATTACTATAACCCAAAACATATTTAATATCAAAATCATCTGATATTATAATAGTTTGTATCAAATAAATAACCATCTAGCGGAACGCTTGCATCTCACGCTCCACACATATATAATATAATCAAAAACCGTGGGTTCTTATTGGAGATTGGATTCCAACTGACAAGCTATGGGAGCACCTGCCGATCAGTGTACTCTAGAGGGGATACACTAGGGTTCGACAAGAACGTCTTGCAACACGGCCACACATGACCGCCCACTTATTTAGCTTGAGTGTAGCGAATATGTTTCCACCCATTACGGCTGCGCAGCTACCGTTTTCCCGGGAGATACAGAATTGAAAAGAAGTAATAAATATGAATATTCTCTAGATTGGTGACAACAGACCCTGCTTGGAATGACCCAACTAGCCATGCTGCCTAGCCCAACTCCTGTCTTTCCTGGTTGATGAGGCTAGAGGCTACGTAATCTTCTAGAACACCAGTCCACCATTCACTTTGAATGTCACATCGTCAAATCCACCAGAAATCACTAACTGATTTCCACAAAAATAATTAGTTGTTAAGCTAAGTTAAGAGAAGGTGTCTTCTTGCCACCACAGAATACATTTGAGGAAATCAATGTACATGACCCCTTTGGAAATACTCTGTCAGACATCCGTCCATACCAGTTGTCCTGGGACTGGACAAACCGAAGGCACTATTCTATTAAAAAAATAGTCCTTGCATAACTCCATCTTCGATTATCTTCAATAAATCTCAGACACGTGTCGTATAAATCGAATCGAAGTGGAGTATTAATTCCGGACTCTTCGAAATGTTTAGCATATGTCTTTTAAAGTTAGTCAACACTGAGTTAAATAATCACTTCTTAATATTTGTAAATAACAACTATACCCTCATCATTTTATAATCTAACTAAAAGGCACGTGCTTCGCACACGGCTATTGATACAATAATGTTATTTCGTTTTTTTGATTTTGCAATTCTTTTCTTGTTAAATGGTTATCAATTTAAGTCGATACGATTCAATATTTGTTTTCAATACATATTATCACTGACCGTCAACCACTTTTTCTCTTATTAAAATCCCTTACAACTAATTTTATCTATAAAGCATTTGTCTCTAATGCTATTCACTTTGGATTATTAATATCCTTCTTCTGAACTCATTAAATCATATAATTATGATTTCACAAATAAATACTAGCACTTGATCAAACTCTCTCTGTCTATTTATTACATTCTCCTAGATTTCAACCCTTAGTTTAACCATTGTTATTTATTTCTTGACTTAAATTATAATTATTTGCCCCTAGTTGATTTTATTTAAAATAATCTTTTAATACTTATTCAAACAGTGGAGCTTAATATTGACAACCCAACATTATTTGTTAATCACGATATAACGTTGACTACAATTCAAAAAATACAACTTGAACTAATAAGTTATCGATGAATACCTTAACCTCACCTTCATTTTTATGGCTTTCACTTATTTCTTCGAACTTAATCACTTCATGTTATGTCATTTAATTTTGGGAAAAACAACTTAGTAATCTAAGTTACAAAATTTTGGGAATCTAGACAAAATCTTTTATTTACTTTTACTTCCTTTGGCCCGACAAAACATTCCTTCCCTTCTCACTTTATTGTGGTTTCTATTTACTTGGCCCAACAGGCCCAACTACACTTAGCCCACTGTTGCTCCTTCCCTTACTTCCCCTGTTCTTTCTATCCTTCTCCTCTTCTGTTTGTAGTTACTTCTCTTTTACCTATAATCATTTTCCTTTCTTACTTGTATAATTATATCAACCAACCCACCAAACCAGTCCTTATGCCTTAGTGATTGTTATCATTTTAGTTTGCTCCATGATTACTATTTCTAGTGTGTTCTATTTCCTTAACATCTAAATTCTTGGATCCGATAGTATTGGTAAGAATTCTTGAATTTACATTACCTAGTTGCTCCTGTATTTAATCACTAATTCTTGCGCTTCTCTTTCCTCTTCTTTGTTTTCTTCTATTTCTGTCTGGTCCTTGCAATTCTTCCTTCTCTATTTATCTTTCTGCTTTGCTGCTTCACTTCTTCTATTTGATGCCTAATCCTGTATTGCAGTCGAGTATCACAGTCAGAATTTAGAAAGGCTTTACTTCATTTGCAAAATCCTATATGCTCACGCACCCTCAACTCCTTCTTCTTCCCTTCTTTGCTTTCCACCGTGCACACCAATGATGTGCACATGCACACCAACTCCGGCCACCTGACGAACACCGCGCCACTTCCCGCAAACCCCAAATCTCGTACTGACTCCATTACCAAACTCGAAGTTGCCCTTCATCCCCTCTACAGTATTTTTACTGTTAACCCTAACCTCACCAAAACAACATCGATCCAGGAAAACTTCTCGTCCAGCCACCACCGTTCGTCGATCATCGTAAAACTTCATCATAGGCAAGCCGACATTCTTCCCCTTCGATCCTCCTGGTGCGGCGTCCCCCGATCCAACCACATCGGAGCAGTTCGACCTTGAACAACGAATAAATTAAAGTACCTAATAACCCTAAATTCACCTCGTCTTCGTTATTTACGCATTAGAAAAATTATGTACCATTTTTCCTATACTCTCCGACTCAACATGCTCCTTCAGGCTACACGTCGTCGAACTTCATCACCTGGTTCGCCGTAATTTGACAAAAACTAATTTCCGTTCGTCTCTCTTTATCTCAGCAACCACAAGTTTAAAAATCCCAAAACTATCCTTAAAAATCACCATTTTCTTACACTAATGCATTCATATGCCTGAATCACATTGTTATGATTTTTGGATTTTTGAGTTTTCTAAACTCTTACTGTTCGTTTCTAAATATGGTTAAGTATTCAATATAATTCTAGTTGCACATAAATTTAAAATATACTACAGATCAGTGCAAATAATATTCATAAAAATCATATATCCTATTACGGCCTAGAATCAATGTCATGGATTTCTATAAGCTATACAGGTGTTCACAGTTTGACATTCTGTTGTATGTACAGGGGTTAGCAGATCCATACATATACTTCAAGTAAATCTGGGTTTTAATACAATACTTCAAATTCATGGATATGTATAAATGAGATAATATATTCAAGTAGTGAACCAAGGAATGGAATTTTAAAATGAGTTTACTCACAAAAATGCTCTCCTTTCCTTCTGTTATTTCCTAAATTCCCCTTGAGTTTGCTACAGTCCTAGAGCTTTCCTTGCTTCAGTTTTGTTTTCCAGTTTTCAAATGATTTTTGTGTGGAGAGTGTATGGGTTTCAGGTGGTATTTATAGCCAAGATTCATTATTAAACTATTGGCCTATATCATAAGGATTTGTAGGCGCTACAATGTAACTTATGTAGGCTTCCTATTCAAATGCTTATTTGGTTATTTTTCTGGAAACTTAGGCATAAACGAAATAATTATTTACTTAGGATATTTACATATACTCTTTTCTTCATCTCTCCTTCTAGAAAAAAATTCTTTCAAATGCCATACTTCTTAAATGTTGCAGATATTTTTGATTTGGTTTGCAAATAGAAAATAGTTTTGTTTGTTTGATATTTTAGTTAAAATATTTTTAAACTTGCAACTTGGTTTGTTGAGGGTTTTTAGGTGATGATGCCTTCTTATTTAGCTATACTATTCATGTATAAATCACATTAAAGAGTATTGACCTTTGCGGTTTCTTTTGTTTGTTGTTTACATGCATTTACTTTGTTATTTCCACTGCATCATTTTATCAAACATCTCGTGTGCAAATGTTATTTAATGTATGTAGTTGTTTTTGGCTGATTGTTTCTCCTGCACATGAGTGCTTTACTATTATTATTTGTTTCTACCCCAAATCTAATTTTTAAATATTAACATAAGTATGTATGCATATTAATGTATACATTCACATATATATTTTCAATATGATTTGTGTTATATGTTGCATACATATTTTTTTTTCCTAGTTAAATCATACTTATATTTTACACATATAATTGTTTTAGTTTGCTTATTATTATAAAATAATTCTATTTTAACTTAATTAATTTATTATAACCAGTGTTTATTTATAAACAAGGTCGTTTAAAAACCGGGACCTTACAATCCACCCCCTTAAAAGAATTTCGTCCCCGAAATTAAAAGGTGACAAATAGGTTTCTAGTTTTTAGCTGAGGTCGAATACATCCATAATTATCTATTTCACCTTCTGGATGGAATATTTGAATTGAGTTAACTTTATTTCTGAAATCCCAACTTCTGATTTTATTCCCAAATCAGTTCACTTAACCTGGATGGGTCCATTACTCAAGTCTGGTCATTATTACCAGGAAAAATCCAATTTTATTTACTGGATATTTTCTAAATTTAACTCATCGTTATTTAACGTATCTTGGAGCTGACCCAATTTCAACTCCTCTTTTTAAAAATCAAGATACCTTTCAATTCAATTTTAACTCTATTTGACTTATCCCGATACTTTCCTAATTCATTTAACTCCTTCCAATTATGACTTGGATTTTTATTGTCCAGTCCTTCACTTGATCGTAAGATATTTTTAAAAGTAACGTAAGTCGATAACTAAGGTTGGCCTATACTAAGTCTATATATTATAATTTATAATATAGTTTCTATTTTCAAATACGCTCTCTCAATTCACCCATAGCCAAGGTATTCGGTTAACCTTATGCTCTGATACCAACTGTAATGGCCAGGAAAATTCGATACTTGAATTTTCAATAGTAATATGAAATCCTGTTTTACTCTTCAAACAAAACCAAGTATTAAACTCCTGACTGTTAATAGAAAGAAATTAGAGGAAGAGATAGGAAAGATAGAACTAATAGAATAGAAGAATAAGAAGAACATCACATCAGAATCTCACAGCGGAAAAATATAATATCTCATTACAGGGTTTGATACATCATAGTACAACATCATCATAATACATCATCATACATGATTACTAGTTTAATACAGATACTCAACTAGATACTTAGAGATAGCTATAACTGTTAGACTGGGTCTTGAACTCTTACTCTACGATACTTCAAAAGGATTCCATTAGTCACCTGGATCACTTGTCTACCCATAACAAGTGTTATGAGTACCCAAGAGTTCAGGAAAACACAGAAAATAAACTCTGGGCCAGTCGGGGGAGTGGTGTGAGAAATAAATTAAAATACAGCTTGATTAGAGCAGTATATCTCATAAGACCACACCGTGAAAACGGAACGGGTTTTTCCTCATGAGATACAAAACAATTGGTTTGTCATTTCAAAAATGTTTTGAAAGAAAAGATAATAGTAAGACCAACCCACACATAAACACGGATGGTTTTTACATTACTATAACCCAAAACATATTTAATATCAAAATCATTTTATATTATAATAGTTTGTGTCAAATAAATAATCATTTAGAGGAACGCTTGCATCTCACGCTCCACATATATATAATATAATAAAAAACCGTGGGTTTTTATTGGAGATTGGATTCCAACTGACAAGGTATGGGAGCACCTGCCGATCAATGTACTCTAGAGGGTATACACTGGTGTTCAGTAAGAACGTCTTGCAACATGGCCACACATGACCACCCACTCATTTAGCTTGAGTGTAGCGAATATATTGCCACCCATTACGGCTGCGCAGCTACCGTTTTCTCGGGAGATACAGAATTGAAAAGAAGTAATAAATATGAATATTCTCTAGATTGGTGACCACACACCCTTCTTGGGAATGACCCAACAAGCCATGCTGCCTAGCCCAACTTGTCTTTCCTGGTTAATGAGGCTAGAGGCTACGTAATTTTCTAGAACACCAGTCCACCGTTCACTTGAATGTCACATCGTCAAATCCACTAGAAATCACTAATTGATTTCCACAAAAATAATGGGTTGATAAGCTAAGTTAAGAGAAGGTTTCTTCTCGCCACCACAGGATACGTTTGAGGAAATAAACGTATGTGACCCCTTTGGAAATACTCTGCCAGACATCCGTCCATACCAGTTGTCCTAGGACTGGACAAACCAAAGGCACTATTCTATTAAAACAAAATAGTCCTTGCATAACTCCGTCTTCGATTGTCTTCAATAAATCTCTGACACGCGTCGTATAAATCGAATCGAAGTGGAGTATTAATTCCGGACTCTTCGAAACGATTAACGTATGTCTTTCAAAATTAGTCAACACTGTTTTAAATAATCACTTCTTAATATTTGTAAATAACAACTATACCCTCATCATTTTATAATCTAACTAAAAGGCACGTGCTTCGCACACGGCTATTGATACAATAATGTTATTTCGTTTTTTTGATTTTGCAATTCTTTTCTAGTTAAATGATTAATGACTTAAGTCGATACGATTCAATATTTGTTTTCAATACTCATTATCACTGATTGTCAACCACTTTTCTCTTATTAAAATCCCTTACAACTAATTTTATCTGCAAAGCATTTGTCTCTAACGCTATTCACTTTGGATTGGGAATATCCTTCTTCTTAACTCGTTAAATCATATCATTATGATTTCACAAATAAATACTAGCACTTGATCAAACTCTCTCTATCTATTTATTACATTCTCCTAGATTTCAACCCTTAGTTTAACCATTGTAATTTATTTCTTAATTTAAATTATAATTATTTGCCCTTAGTTCATTTTATTTAAAATAATCTTTTAATACTTATTCAAACAGTTGAGATTAATATTGACAACCCACCATTATTCGTTAATCAGGATATAACGTTGACTACAGTTCAACAAATATGACTTGAACTAATAAGTTATCAATGAATACCTTAACCTCACCTTCATTTTTATGGCTTTCACTTATTTCTTCGAACTTAATCACTTCATATTATGTCGTTTAATTTTGGGCAAAACAACTTGGTAATCTAAGTTACAAATTTTTGGGAATCTAGATAAAATCTTTTATTTACTTCTACTTCCTTTGGCCCGACAACACATTCCTTCCCTTCTCACTTTATTGTGGTTTCTATTTACTTGGCCCAACAGGCCCAATTACACTTAGCCCACAATCACTCCTTCCCTTACTTCCCCTGTTCTTTCCATCCTTTTCCTCTTCTGTTTGCAATTACTTCTCTTTTACCTATAATCATTTTCCTTTCTTAGTTGTATAATTATATCAACCAACCGACCAAACCAGTCCTTATGCCTTAGTGATTGTTATCATTTTAGTTTGCTCCATGATTACTATTTCCAATATGCTCTATTTCCTTAACCCCTAAATTATTGGATCCGACAGTATTGGTAAGAATTCTTGTATTCACATTACCTAATTGCACCAATATTTAATCACTACTTCCTGCGCTTATCTTTCCTCTTCTTTGGTTTCTTCTATTTCTGTCTGGTCCTTGCAATTCTTTCTTCTCTATTTATCATTTTACTTTACTGCTTCACTTCTTCTGTTTGATGCCTAATCCTATATTGCAGTTGAGTATCATTACAGTTAGAATTTAGAAAGGCTTTACTTCATTTGCAAAATCCTATATGCTCACGCACCCTCAACTCCTTCTTTTTCCCTTCTTTTCTTTCCACCGTTGTAACGGCCGGGAATTTCGCTCGATCCGAATCAGTCGTTAAACCGACCTAGACCGTTCGAAACCCCTGATCGTTTTGAGAACAGGACAAATTGGAACGTAGAAGGAAGAACATTTCATTGTTATTACAACAATTCCATCAGAATACAAGAATATACAGAGTATAATTGAATAAATTACATTCGATAAATATCAGAGATTACAATAAGTTACATAGCAGCGGAAAATAATACAAAGCACAACTGAAGGTGATATACGGATACAGAGCTTTCCGGATATCATTCCAGCTGTAAACCAGGATCCTGTGAATATAAATCTGCAAAACCAAAACTACTAGCTGCCCGTGCGGAAAATGAGGGCACCCAGAGTTTAGGTTAAAACAATAAACTCCAGGTCAGTCATGTGACTGGTGTGAGAACTAAAACAGTTATTTAAAGCTTTACTTTAAAAGAGAGTAATTCAAGGGACCACGCCGTATAACACGGAACGGGTTTCCTCCCAAGAATACCAGTGCATAGAAAAGACAACGCAATGCTTTTTTGAAAAATGAAGCTATTATAAGACTCAGGTCCCATCACACAATGCAACGCAAGCCAGAGGATAGGGTTTTACCTTATAACAGCCAAACATGCTTGGTACGTTTAAAAACAAATCATTTGATACTATAATAAGTGTATAGTGTCAAAACAATTTCAATCATAAATATAAATCATAGACGGGATAAGTGTCCCATACCACTATGTCGCCATACTAGGCTCTACAAATAAAACCGAAATACACGTATTGGAAATTGGGTTTCCGTCATGAGTCAAGGCAAGGGGCAAGCTCCTCTCCGCTTCGAGACACTCTAGCAAATGCCTCAGGACTACACACTCTGGGTAACCCCTGGATGCTTCAGGGCTGGTCCTCTCTTACGTTTGAGGATTAGCAATTCCTGAACACACGTTTCCCGGTCCTTACAGACCTAAAATCGAGGCGCCTCATCCAACAACCACATAGGTGAAAAGTATATAAATGTCAGGGCTGGTAAGTCACTGACACCACCAAACCTATAAAGAAACGTCGTGCTCTCCCTGCAGTCCTTATCCCGTTTTTGACTCATACCGAGGTGTGAGGCTCGCGAATTCACGTTATACACAAAGTTACGCCATGAAGGTCGTGCTTTGATCATCAACCACAAGACTTTGCTTTTCAACAGAAGCCTTGATCTATGCAACTCAGCGTGCCATATATGCAATTCATGCCATGCGATTGATATTTATCGATATATAACCTCTAAGCTCGTACGTCTAAGAGAAGGGCGTTAAGCAAGAGAATAAATTCTCCGCCGCCAAACAGATATATATTTAACAAAAATCAATCAACACAGAATAAAATCCAATGTCAGACACACAATCCATTTACAAGTTCGTTCTGGGTCTGAACGAAACCGGAGGCACTTTCCTCGCATATCCATCGATCTCCAAGTACGTCTGGACGACCACCAACTATTTCCATCCTCTTGGGTGTACAGCCCAGTCAGGATCGTCAGTAATTATCCAAACGATGTAAAGACTTCCGGTCTTCGACCACCGTCATCATCTTCGACTTATCGTCGAATCGGTTATTCAGAATGGGTATAAACCCGGCCTTTCCGAACAACCCGCGTATATTATAAACAATTGTTACACAAACACAACATACACCTCATTCCAATTCATTAGTCACTAACCGTAAATCAGTAAGAGAGCAATTCCCCAAATATTAACCCCGAAGGCCGAAACCAACATCAGATCAATACCCGGGAAACCATTCTTCTTAACTAACCTACAGCTAGTTTCTAAATTTCAATTCTTAGGGAAAGGTTCCCATTAATTTTATCCAAGATAAATTCTTTAAAATTTATTCTTTAATCTTCCATTGGATGTCATATCCAACCAAATTATGGTTTACCAAACTAGTCGAGATTAGCGAACCACACCGAAGTAATTATTTATTTTATTTCCCAATCCCAACCTATTCATCCCATGAAGCAAAACTGGTAATACTCCATATCTAACAACACGGTGTTATCGGTAAAATTAATTACCATTTCACGTTCAAATCTAATTAAAGATTTAACTATCGCCTGGAGCAAAACTGGTGATACTCCATTCTCGCTCATTTTCCAAATTTGATAATTTAAATTATCAATTCACATTTCAATCTAATTGCAGATTCATTAAAACTCCTTTTACTGGGTTAAAGAACTAATGTTATTTAAAACACCGTTCACGATAAACCCACAAATCAATTCTATTTAAAACTCGTTTCAAATCCAATTTATTTATTTAAAAATAAACGGGTTTAATTTTAGTTCAAAACTAGTTCATTTCGATAAAAATCTATTTTTATCTTTTCAAATATGGAGTTTTTCATCCCAATTTTTTCCAAATCATTTCTTATGATTTTACACTAATTATTACTATTTTTAATAATTTTATCAAGGCCCGTACAGTCGATTTCCATCAACGGCCATCGAACTGCACTTACAGCGACCTTTTCCAAATTTGATTTGGACGTATCTCCAAATACAACCGTTAGATTTTAAATTTCTAATAGTCTTTAGAAAGCTCTTTTCGATACGAACCCAACGGTTCTGGTTTTAGGAGAATCCGACGGTCGGATCTCCCGTAATGTCCGTTTGAAATAAATGGTCGAAATTCACGAACTGCCGCGGCGCGGCGCGTTCTATTCAGGCCATTATATTATATATATAATATATATAATATTTATTTCGTCGATTTCTATTTAAAACGAATTTTATAAATTGTTTTAAATTCATTTCAAAAACAATTTCAACTTCCATTTCAATTCAAATCAAAATTGAATTCTTCCTTATAAATTCGTTTTAAAATTCATTTCTATTCAATTCAAATTCGTTTTCTATTCGATTCAATTCAAATTCGTTTTCTATTCGATTCAATTCAAATTCGTTTTCTATTCGATTCAATTCAAATTCAAAAACGAATATAATCGATATAAATATCGTTCGCGTCAAAATGGCGCATCTCTAATCAACACGGCTTTATATTTTTCTCTAACTTCGTTATTCCATTCAACAAATGAATTTATATTTCTTTCAATACATGATTCTATATTTTTGTCAACACACGACTAATCTCAACGAATGAGTACTGTCCACATGTGACTATCTTTGTTATTTAATATATTTTATAAAAATTATGGTATCTATCGTTTGATTTCAAATTAGACTCTAATCGCAAATTAGTAAGAGAACGATTCCCTCAATATTAACCCCGAAGGCCGAAACCAACATCAGATCAATATCCAGGAGACCACTCATCTTATCTATTTTCCAATTAGTTTCTAATTTTATATATGATAAAGATGTAAATTTTATTGTTAAAATATTCCGTTCAACACATGACTAATCTCAACGGATGAGTACAGTCAACACATGAACCTTTATTTTATAATATTCTTTATCTTCTAAATTGGAATGAGACACAATCAATAACCATACAAAGTTAATTATATGGATTCCATACAACACATGTATATAATAGCAACGATAAATAATCAACCATCATCCAAAGTGCACTACACTGTATAAGCATCAAATATAGATATCTAACGCTTATAACAGCCTGTCAATCCATCGATCGACATACAACTAATTATTGGGATTAGTGTATACCGTATTTTATCCCAATACCCGTGTGGGGTTTCAAACAATCAAACACAGATTTTATTTGTGCAGTTGGGCGATGTGTAAAATTTATCGACCTAATCAATATCAGTCAAATCAGTGTATGTAAACAAATCGGCTGATTTGTTTATAAATATTTATTTATTAACTTTCACGTTAAAAAATATATTTTTAACGATAATTAATTTATTTCAACCATCTACATTCTATTTTCGATTTCACATCAACATCACAAACAATTTTCACAACACATCAGTCAAACAAACAAGCCATCCATGGTCTGTGGATGACGGGTGTCGGGTGCTACTGAACACCGTCTGCATCCTAGTATATATTATAATATAACTAGAAAAAGAAAATTTAAAAGGTGAGAGGTTCTCACCAATAGCTATCCCAATTCCATGACTCTTCATTGATAGAAATCTTCATCGTTCCCGCCTTTTGTCACTTTCGCTGCCCGCTTTCACTACATATAAAAATTACATTTTTATTTCGCCATTCAATGTATAAAAATCATATTTTTACTTCGCTATTCAATATATAAAAATCGAATTTTTACTTTGCTATTCAATATATAAAAATCGAATTTTTACTTTGCTATTCAATATATAAAAATCGAATTTTTACTTTGCTATTCAATATATAAAAATCGAATTTTTACTTTGCTATTCAATATATAAAAATCGAATTTTTACTTCGCTATTCAATACATAAAAATCGAATTTTTACTTCGCTATTCAATACATAAAAATCGAATTTTTACTTCGTTATTTAATATAGAAAAATCGAATTTTTACTTTGCTATTCAATATAGAAAAATCGAATTTTTACTTCGCTATTCAATATAGAAAAATCGAATTTTTACTTCGCTATTCAATATATAAAAATCGAATTTTTACTTCGCTATTCAATATAGAAAAATCAAAATTTTACTTCGCTATTCTCTATATAAGGATTTCGCCTTTTCCATTTCAAAAATCTAATCTTTTCTATTTTAAAAATCTAATCTTTTCTATTTCAAAAATCTAATTTTTTCTGTTTTAAAAATCTAATCTTTTCTATTTTAAAAATCTAATCTTTTCTATTTTAAAAATATAATCTTTTCTGTGTTAAAAACCTCACCTTTTGTTCGCCACCTAAATAAAAATCCTCTCTTTCATGTCAGTAAATACCCTATACTTTAGATAAATTAAAATCTAGTTTTTACTTCATTCAAAAATCATTTCATTTTCTAACCAAAAATTATATCTTTTTTTTTTCGCTTTTACTATTATGAAACAATCACATTCTATATGCTATCTTATAATAAAAATAAACTGATGTAAACAAGAACTGATTTAACTAAACTGAAATCAAATTAAAATGGATTAAAAAAACTTTAAACTGACAAAAATCGATAAATAAAAACTTACAGTAGGCTGAAGTGGCGGGAAGTGGCTAGGGTGGCCGGTGGTTGGTGTAGGAGGCGGCGGAGCTGGCTTCGAGGGGGGGTTGGCGGAGCTGTGGCAGGCGGTGGCGGTGGAGGTCGAAGCGCGTGGTGTCTTGGGGGTATCGCGTTCAAATTGAAGAGGAGGGAGCAGATCGATGGGGGGGTTTGGTGGTGGTCGCGCCACCAGGGCGCGACGGTAATCGATCGAGGGGGAGGGGGGCGATGCAGCGGCGGCTCCCCCCCCCCCCCCCCCCGTCGCTCTCTTTTCTCTTTTTTTTCTTCTGAAAGTTGATTGAAAATCAAAGGGGGGGCCAGAGGAATTTAAGGGCCGAAAGGTTATTTTTAATTTTTTAATTTTTTTATTTAATTATCTCCCAAAAAGTTGACTTTTACATACGACCTCTAAACGAAGCTCACCGCCTGTCGTCCATAGCTAATTACCCCCATTACGAACACAATGGGATATGTATCGTAAGCTGATTCGATCATTTCGATCAGTTTCCGTCGATTTTAAAATATAACTCTATATATTGAATTTGAACGCGCATTTCAATTTACTGGGGTCACATACTAACTCGAAAAATTCCAGAAAAATGGCCATTTTCCAGTCGATTAAAATCAACTGAAACTGGTCAAACGCATTTAACTGCGCCACGCTCACATATTGATTCGAAAAATTATGAAATTTGGAATCTAGCAATAATTTGACATTGTGGATCCAACAAAAGTGGTTTCGTCGAAATCCGAGGTCGCTTGCAAAATGTCTATTTTTAAGGGCCTGAATTCCATAGCGACTATTCAGAATTTTCAATTGGACATATCTTTTGATTCCCGCTATGAAATTTCAATTTTTCGGATTCGTTGGAAAGATATTCACAAATAGATCCTAATGTTTTTTGTTTCACTAAAATCTGGATTGTTTTGCACCCGGTACATTCAATTGAAGTTTGAAATCGAATTATCAAACTACCGCGCCATTTTCAGTTCTTTTTATAATATATAAATAATAATTATATTCTAACGACGACGTACATAATATATACGTTCTAAATATATTCAAATTATATTTCCTCGACGGTATTATTTAAAATAATTCATTTTAAATAATCAAAATTCGCTAAAATTGCCAAAATAAAATTTTTAAGCTGGCCCAGATTTTCGGGTTGTTACAACCGTGCACACCAATGATATGCACATGCACACCAACTCCGGCCACCTGTCGAACACCGCGCCACTTCCCGCAAACCCCAAATCTCGTACCGACTCCATTACCAAACTCGAAGTTGCCCTTCATCCCCTCTACAGTATTTTTACTGTTAACCCAAACCTCACCAAAACAACATCGATCCAGGAAAACTTCTCGTCCAGCCACTACCATCCGTTGATCATCATAAAACTTCATCATAGGCAAGTTGACATTCTTCCCCTTCGATCCCCCCTCCCCCGGTGCGGCGTCCTCCGATCCAACCACGTCGAAGCAGTTCGACTTTGAAAAGCGACTAAATTATAGTACCTAATAACCCTAAATTCACCTCGTCTTCGTTATTTACACATTAGAAAAATTATGCCATTTTTCCCGTACTCTCCGACTCAACACGCTCCTCCAGGCTTCACGTCATCGAACTTAGTCACGTGGTTCACCGGAATTTGATGAAAAACTAATTTCCGTTCATCTCTCTTTATCTCAGCAACCAAAAGTTTAAAAATCCTAAAATTACCCCTAAAAATCACCATTTTCTTAAAATAATGCATTCATACGCCTGAATCACATTGTTTTGATGTTTTGATTTTTGAGTTTTCTAAACTCTTTTTGTTTGTTTCTAAATATGGTTAAGTATTCAATATAATTCTAGTTGCACATAAATTTAAACTATACTACAAATCAGTGCAAATAATACTCATAAACATCCTATATCCTATTACGGCCTAGAATCAAAGTCAAGGATTTCTATAAGCTGTACATGTGTTCACAGTTTGACATTCTGTTGTATTTACAGGGGTTAGCCGATTCATACATATATTTCAAGTAAATCTGGGTTTTAATACAATACTTCATATTCATGGATATGTATAAATGAGACATCACACGATAATATATTCAAGTAGTGAACCAAGGAATGGTATTTTAAAATGAGTTTACTCACAAAAATGCTCTCCTTTCCTTCTGTTATTTCCTGAATTCCCCTTTAGTTTGCTACGGTCCCAGAGCTTTCCTTGCTTCAATTTTGTTTTCTAGTTTTCAAATGATTTTTGTGTGGAGAGTGTATGGGTTTCAGGTGGTATTTATAGCCAGGATTCGTTATTAAACTACTGGCCTATATCATAAGGATTTGTAGGCGCTACAGTGTAAATTATTTAGGCTTCCTATTCAAATGCTTATTTGGTTATTTTTTCTGGAAACTCAGGCATAAACGAAAGAATTATTTACTTAGGATATTTACATGTAGTCTTGTCTTCATCTCTCCTTCTAGAAGAAAAATCTTTCCAAAGGCATACTTCTTAAATGCTGCGGATTTCTTTGATTTGGTTTGCAAATAGAAAATAGTTTTGTTTGCTTGATATTTTTGTTAAAATATTTTTAAACTTGCAACTTTGTTTGCTGAGGGTTTTTAGGTGATGGTGCCTTCCTATTTAGCTATACTATTCATATCTAAATCACATTAAAGAGTATTGACCTTTGTTGTTTCTTTCGTTTGTTATTTACATGCATTTCCTTCGTTATTTCCACTGCGTCATTTTATCAAACATCTCGTGAGCAAATGTTATTTAATGTATGTAGTTGTTTTTGGCCGATTGTTTCTCCTGCACATGTGTGCTTTACTATTATTATTTGTTTCTCCCCCAGATCTAATTTTTAAATATTAACATAAGTATGTATGCGTATTAGTGTATACATTCACATATATATATTTTCAATATGATTGGTGTTATATGTTGCATACATATATTTTGTTTTCTTGTTAAATCATACTTATATTTTACACATATAATTGTTTTAGTTTGCTTATTATTATAAATTAATTCTATTTTAACTAAATTAATTTATTATAACCAGTGTTTATTTATAAACAAGGTCGTTTAAAAACCGGGACATTACATGAAATCTTATGAACTCCATAACTTCTTCATACGGAGTCCGATTCGCGCAAACTCAGACTCTATCTCAAGCAAAATTCCGAGACGAACGCAATAGCATAACCCGTTTCCCTTAATTTCAATTTTACAATTAAGTATTATTTAATTCGTTACTTTAATAAACATAGAAAATACAGGATGTTACATTCTCCTCTCCTTAAAGGATTTCGTCCCTGAAATCTTCAAGTCAAGAAGAATGTATATCCTACCATCCAATCGTCCATCTAATCAACCATCAAGCACTGACACCCATTGTCCTTAAAAAGATTTCTAATGCTTTCATGATTGTATGCATAGTGTGTGTATATGTCCTTATTTAATGCAAAATCTGGCGGTCTACTGATTCAGTTGACCTCCTTAATGCAAATTATGTCAGTGCCATGAGTCCATTACGCATACAATTATTCCTAATCATACTTTCTACATGAGTGCACAATCATTCATACAAATGCAATGCCCATATGACAACATTCCAAGTTTCAATCCATATACAAACACATATATGCATATGCAACATGAAAGTGACTGAGCCGATCTAACACCTAATGTGTGTGTATATGCATCCACGAGCAACCACTTGCAACCATCAATCATAACATGTTTCAAATACATGTTTACATCCATTGGTTTCTCCCTAAGGATAAAGAATAGGACCGAGGAGATATACTTAGAAAGGTAGATACAAGCATGTATAAACTTACGAAAAAAGAGATCAAGGATGTACCCTCAAAAAGAAAAGGGTAGGCTGCTCGTATTTTTCCCTCAGTTTCCCAAGTCGTGTCTTCCTCAGTGTCACTCCATTGAACTTTAACAAGCTTGACTTCATGGTTGCGTAGCTTTTTGACTTCCGTACCCAAGATGTGAATTGGAACTCTTCTCACAGTTGCTTCTCGTTCCACTTCTACTTCGTCTAGTATGCTTGGCTCCACAACTTCCGCAGACTCATGTAAGCACTTTCGAAGTTAAGAAACATGAAAAACATTATGAACTCCAGCAAGTCTTTCGGGTAGCTCTACTCTGTAAGCGATCGTCCCAATCCTTTCAATGATAGGAAATGGACCTACAAATCTTGGTGCCAACTTTCCTACGGACCCAAAGCGAATGACATTCCTCAAAGAAGATACTTTATGGAACACTCTATCTCCAACCTCAAACTCAAGGTCGGACCTTCTTTTGTCTGCGTAGGACTTCTGTCTATCTTGGGCAGTTTTCATTCGTCTTTTTATCAAGTCCACCTTCTCTGAAGTTTCTCTAATCATGTCTGGCCCAAGTACGAGCTTGTCTATAGACTCCCACCAACAAGTTGGTGATCGACATGGTCTTCCATATAAAGACTCGAAGGTTGCCATGCCTTTGGTGGCTTGGTAGCTATTGTTGTAAGAGAATTCCACCAAAGGTAGATGATCCTCCCATGTTCCTCCGAAGTCAAGGATGCACAATCTCAAGAGATCTTCTAGTATTTTGTTCACCCTTTCCGTCTGACCATCGGTTTGAGGGCGATAGGCAGTGCTTAAGCATAGCTGTGTACCTACAGCATCTTGCAAACTCCTCCAAAACTCGCTCGTAAAGATAGAATCTCGATCACTCACTATGCTGGAGGGTATCCCATGGAGTCGAACTATCTCTTTAAGATAAATGGATGCTAAAGACGAGGCAGTCCTTCTACTCTTAATAGGTATAAAATGAGCGCTTTTAGTGAGCCTGTCCACTATTATCCAGATAATGGTATTGCCCCTTCTTGACCTAGGCAACCCATCAACAAAGTCCATCGAAATGCTATCCCATTTCCACTGTAGGACCTCTAGAGGATGAAGCAGACCACCAGGCTTCTTCTGCTCTGCTTTGACTTGCTGGCATATCAAGCACTTAGTGTTGAACTCAGCTACATCCCTCTTCATGCCATTCCAAAAGAAAACTCTTTTTATGTCTTTATACATCTTGTCTCCACCTGGGTGTATGGTCAGTTAGAATGGTGTGCTTCTTCGAGAACTGTCTTCACCAAATCCCTTGCTTGTGGGATGCATAGCCTTACATCCTGTCTGAACCAACCCTTATCATCGATGAAGTATCTATTGAGGTGACTAGAAGTCTCACCCCTAATTATCTTATCCATCATATCAACTAGCTGAAGATCTTCACGTTGAGCGGCTCCTATTGAGTCCAAAAGAGTAGGTCGCACTCTAGCGATGCTAATAAACCAGGTTCAAATTCAGAGGAGGGTCTAAAATCAAAGTTTGTTATGTACTCCAAGCTTTGCCTTTCTACAAAGAGAGGACTTAAGGTCAACTTCTTTCTACTCAAGGCGTCTGCTACTACATTTCCCTTGCCAGGGGTAAAGGAAATCTCAAAATCGTATGAGGCCAGAAATTCCATCCACCTATGTTGTCTTAAGTTTAGATCTTTCTGTGAGAAAAGGTACTTTAATTATTTATGGTCAGTAAATAATTCAAACCTTTCTCCTAGGAGATAATGATGCCATGACTTAAGAGCGAAAACAATGGCAGCCAGCTCCAAATCACGAGTTGGGTAGTTCTTCTCATGTACCTTCAACTGTCTTCCCCCATAACAAACTACCTTGCCTTCTTGCATCAAGACAGTGCTTAATCCTGTACCGCATGCATCTATGTATACGGTAAACATTTTGCTTCCATCAGGCAATCTAAAAACTCGGGCTATTGTTAGAGCCCTTTTCAAACGTTAGAAAGCAACATTGCAATCCAAATCCCAAGCGAAAGTTAGGTTCTTCTTTGTCAATCTTGTGAGTGGGGCTAAGATTTTCACAAAGTCTTTAATGAACTTTCGGTAAAAGCCCGCTAGCCCGAGAAAGCTTTGGGCTTCGGTTGCATTCCATGGAACTTTCCAATCTTGCACCGCAACTACTTTTGCGGGGTCCGCAACTATCCCCTCTTTGGAGACCACATGTCCAAGAAACCATACTTCTTCTCTGCAGAAATGACATTTGGAGAATTTGGCTTTCAGTTGATGTGCACGAAGAGCATCAATGTCTTCCCTTAAATGCAGAGCATGCTCTTGTTTATTCTTCGAGAAAATCCAAATGTCGTCTACGAAAACCACCACAAACTTATTAAGGAACTCCCTGAACACCCTGCTCATCAAGTCAACGAAATAAGCGGGTGCATTTGTCAAGCCGAAAGGCATGACAAGCCATTCGAAGAAATCATCCGGGGTTCTGAACGCGATCTTATCAATGCTGTCTTCTGCCACTCTTAGTTGATGAAACCCGGTAGCCAGATCTAGTTGGGAGAAAACCGATGCACCTACAAGCTGATCGAACAAGTCGTCTATTCTTGGAAGTGGATGCCTATTCTTCTTGGTCAGCTTGTTTAGCTCCCTATAGTCAACGCATAGGGGAAGGAAACCATCTTCTTTGGTTGTGAATACTACTGGAGCACCCCATTTAGAAATACTCCGCCTTATGAACCTTTTTTCGAGCAGCTCTTTAACTTGCTTGCTGAGCTCTTTCCTCTCCCTTGGAGTCATGTGTCTAACGGGTAGAGCTACGGGTTTTGCATTATCAACAAGGTATATGTGGAAGTCTATCTCCTGCTTCAGAGGTAAGCCCTTACCTCTTCAAATACATCTGAGTATTCATGGACTACTCTAACAGACGGCAAGTTTTCAACAGATGCATCAAGAGATTCTAGGTAGCTAAGCATAACAGAATTCATGGGATTACAAGAGATTTCGAGAGTGTTACCGAGGCGAGTCATAAGTCTAAACGCTCTCTATTCACAATCGAGGATGGCACCATTAGTGGATAACCAATCCATGCCTAGAATCAACCTATAGCCCGTGAAGCCTAAAACATAGGCATTACAAATAAACCCAACACTTAGTATAGAAATTTCCAAATCCAAACAAATCATTGACAAATAAGCAGAGCCCCCAATTGGATTTGAAACAACCAAGAGATCCTCTACTATACTGGCGTCTAGGTGCAGAGATTCAACTAAACCAGTAGATATAAAAGAGTCGGATGCACTAGAATCAAAGAGTGTACGAACAGGATGATCAAAAAGATAAACTAAACTCTCAAAAGAAATATTTCTACCTTGTCCTTATGGAGGTGCTATGAGAGCGTGAACCTGCCCTCCAGAAGTAGATCCAGTCCTCTGCTCTTGTCCTTGCTTTCTTTGGCAGTATTTAGGCATGTGTCCTATCTCGCCACACTGAAAACAACCACCCATCTTCCTCTTTTTCTTTCTGCAGTCCTTAATAAAATGTCCAGGAATGCCACAAAAATTACACTTCCTCTTGTCATAGGTTTTGTTGTTCTTCCCGCCCTTCTTTGAATCTGTCTTCTTATTCTGCGATCCCTCCACTTTCTTATCTTGAGGTACTTCCACCTTTGCCTCTTTCTTTCCATCCTTGTCTTCCTCCTGTAACAATGCCATGTCCACCAGTCTCTCAAAAGTTGCACCCATAGGTATATAGGGCATAGCTAGGCTGTACAATGGCTTATTCAACCCTTTAACAAAATGGAGAGCCTTCTTATGTGGAGTGTTCGCTAACTCCAGTCCGAATCTAGCCACATGGTTGAATTGGTTGACGTATTCCTTGACCGACATACTTCCCTATTTGAGAGCTAAGAATTCTCCATCTGTAGGCTTCATTCAGCTTGTGAGAGGAATTTCATTTCAAACCTCGTTCTGAAATCCACCCAAGTTTCAACTGGCCTCTCAGCATTAATAGCTTCCCACCAATAAGAGGCTTCCTCTTTAAGCAACCATACGGCCAATTGTATCTTCTGCCTGTCGTCCACTTCGAAGATAACAAACAAACCCTTGGTTTCTTTGAGCCAGTTTCTTGCTTCCCCGAATGATTTAGTTCCATTAAAGTTCTTTCCTCCCATGGCTCGAAAGTCTCTACATATCTTTGAGAAAGCATTTGCACGTAGAAAAGGAGGAACGGCTGGAACTGGGGGAGGAGGAATGTCTGTTGGGCCGACATCATTAGCCCTAGCCTCTAGGTACCTTCTGAACCAGCCAGGTACCGGTACACCCTCTGGAAGGTTAAGATCCCCAGACATACTGAAATAAAAAAGAAAAGATTCACAACAAAGGATGATAAGATAATGCATATGGCTTTGGGGATTATGCCTTTCGAAATAAAAATGACACTTTTTCTTGAAAATGATTCTTTAAACTTCTTTTTGAAAATTAGTTTCCAAAATTTTTATCTGATCTGACAACCATCAGCTCTGATACCAAGTGAAACACCCCACCTTCGTTAAGGTCACTCACAAAGGGAATGCCTTAACTTCGGTGGAGCATTATAGGTAAAAGATACAGATAATTTACAAGACAGACATATAAACAGCGGAAAAACTAAATTTATTTCATAAGTACGTGGTTCAATCAAAACATTACAACAACTGTCTCAAATGAACTTCCAATTGTCTTGATTAAAACATAAAGAAGCATAAAATAACAATTAGGTAGCATAAATCCCCAATAAGAGTGTATATCCAAAGCCATAGCTCAAGGAAAGAGAATCCAAGCAATACATCTACTCTCTTCAAGCTCGAAATGGTCCGAACTAAGCTGAAGTATTCCATCCCTGTGGACCTTGGGGGGATGTAAGAAAAGAAGACGAAAGAAAAATGGATCAGACATGAGTCAGGTAAGTCCAGTGATTATTTAGCACGTAAACAGGGAAAAGGATCATGACATGAATAAACTGAATCTAGGACAGCACCCTAGAAATAAGATAATAAAATTGAATATGCTATCGCACTCATTACTATTTCTCTGCACCCACTTACAAGTGTTTCAACTAGCACATGTGTTCAAGATAAATGATCCCCTTTACCGATTGGCTCCTACTCGTATACGTTTTCTACTTGTGTCATTCGGCCCCGCTTGATTGTAGATACCTGTGTTAGTCCCACCATGGGGTGTATCAAATCCTATGGTGCCAAACCAACACAATTCAGCATGCACAGTGTATAACTACTGATGCCCAGTGCCTACTTTTTCCATTCCGGAGTACGTGCACGTCCGCACTCCGTCGGAACCTACACTGATGCACCACCCGCCGTTGTTTTGACCGCTTATAATCAGCCCAGTAATCGTGCCCCACCCTGCCTGGTTCAGGGTACCATGATACATCTATGTGGGTTACTGCTAAAATGGGTCCCTGTTACTAGGGTTTCCAAATCAACATGTTAAAATGGTTAAGTGTTCTCAAATTAACCTAACCCCACCCATCAGTTTAGTTAACATGTTTTATTGGTTAACTATTGCCTTAATTAACATAACCCCACCATTCCTGTCTTAGCTTTATTTCGTTCATTACAGCACCAACCACTCAAATTAGATATGTATTATTGCGGTCGTTAGATGTGCCGGTAAGTTCCGGCCAGTCTTACACCGCAACTCAATCTAACCTCGGGTTCTTTTGGGCTTAATGCGCTAACCTCTCACATTAGATCTATATTGTTAAGGTTGTTGGATGTGCCGGGCGGTTTCAGGCAGTCTTACACCGTAACTCAATCTAACCTTTGGTTAGGCATATTCGTCTTTTACTTAATTTACATATTTACCCTTCATATTTATATGTAAATTATCCATAATTATTTCCATTTAAGTCATGCCCCATTTACCTTCTAAATCATGTTCATAATTTTTAGGTATATAAATTATACCATTTTTGCAACTAATCATTTATACGATTATGAGCCAAACTATGTCAATAATATGAAATTTAAGGTTTTTCCCAATGTTAACCCCGTTATGCCTTCTCATAATTCACATAGAACGTTAGGCTCGCAACTTAGCCTAACTTATAAACAAAAGGGAAAAGAAAGGAGCATGTACCATTCCCACAACATAAAATAATAAGGATCGAACTAAACATGTGTCATATAAATTTGGCATAAAACAATGAACTTGCATTTTGGATCCAATTAACATGAACCTGAAGCATATGAACGGGGACGTACATAGAATTACACAAATCCAATTAGGCATGTAAATGTGAACTTGCATTTGAGTTGGATCAAATTAACATAGGTCTAAACATATGAAAATGTAGATCTAAACATAATAGGCATATATGACTTAGCCTAAAAACTTGCATGTAACATAAAATGAAAGAATCACCAAATTCATATAATACATGATTGGTTTAAAATACAACATGATAAGTCCAATAAACCGCAATAGTCTCATAGGCATATGTGATAGAATTTTCACAAGAATAGACATGAATCAGCATCACCATTTTCTTACAACTAGGCACAGTTCTAGTTTCTCTTTATTACAAATCATGACTTTTATTTGTTCACATCTAAAGAATAACTGAACTTACAAACAAAAGAAAAAACTTTTTTCTGGGATCTGTTTTCTGAAACTGAAAAGCTATCCCTTGACGCTGACTATCGATTCTTTAATTTAGATTTGATTCGTAGCTTTTAACTTGCTTTCTAGTTTGCTTCCTAGTTAGAGAACAATGGTTGGTATAACAGCATGACGGCTCCTTGGAATGAAATTGTTTGGTTTAGGGTCGAGGGTTGGGGTTGTTTATATAGAAATTTAGATTTATATGAGCTGTTAGATGAACCTAGGAGCAATCAGAACCATCCAGACTAGATAGAGCTATCCAGAAATTGCCACCTATGCCCTAGTGACTCAACAACAAGTCAAAAATCATCACTGTTTAGATCTAGGCGAGGGGATCGACCCCTACAGGTGGTCGACACCCCAGTCGACACCCCTCTTGGGGGGTCGACACCTATGTTGACCCCCCGGGGGAGTCCACCCCTATAGGCGGGAATTTACCCGCCCAGCTGATCCACCTGATTTTGAAGTTAGAACTGTTTTTGTTTTATTCAACTATTTAATTTTCTTTTTAAACACGCAATCTTCTTAACTCCATAACTTCTTCATATGGAGTCTGATTCATGCAAACTCAGACTCTATCTCAAGCAGAATTCCGAGACAAACACTATGGCGTAACTCGTTTCCCTTAATTCCCCCTTTTACAATTAAGTATTCTTTAATTTGTTACTTTAATAAACATAGAAAATACAGGGCGTTACATATACTGGAGCACGTTTCGGTTGGTTCACAAGGTAAAGATGCAATAATACATGCGGGTCTGGTTCCTTTTAAATATGGGTGACATGTGTGACTGTAGCATCTGAAGTGGGTCGAGGACGGAAAAGAGTGTAATCATGTAGAGAAGCACGTGAGTTAGCAAAAGTAAGGGAGCGGGTTCATTTGCAGTGTGGAAGGAAAGAAGAGGATTCATGGAAGCGTTTTAGACATGTAAAGATGAGGAAACGTGATGGAGGGAAAGGTCTGATAAGAGTTTGACGCCGTCAGTACGTTAGGTCCGTATAAACGCAGGATACAAAATAAAATTGCTGTGTTGCGATTGGGAGCTCATTGCGGATTATGCCAGAATAAAACACCGGATCAGATCAACTGACGCAAATTGTTATTTAACGGTTAACGTGCAAATGTGAGTAAACTCATTAACTATGATCTATTTTAAAATATTAAAATTAAATTTTTATATTTGTTGAATGTTGTGTGATGGTCGATTAGGTAATTCACGGTTAAAATTGGTTGAATAATATATATCGTTGCATATGTACACATCATTGTTGGATACTGATTCCATCGATTATAATATTCCCTGTATGGAATTAGTGTTAATTGTGTTGACTAAATCTTTGGATGGAGGAAACCGGTTGGCGGAAACCGGTTAGAGGAATCCAACTGAATTCCTCGATATTTATATAAATTATTTGTTTTATATTATTTATATATACACTGTTTTGAACCCAAATGACATTTAATCCTGTAGGGATATTGATTAAATCAATAGATGATATCGATCAAGAAAGTGGTAGCAACTGACCATAAATCCATCATTTGGTTAAGAAATTGATTGGCCGTCAGGAAAATCAACGAAGTTAATTATAAAAATTATATTTTTATAATTAAAGCGATGTTTTAAACTGCAATAGAAATTCTATTAAAAACTGGTATTTTATAGTTCGTTTTTATAAAATAAATATAAACGATTATTTGATATTTAAATAAGTTATGAAGCTGTAATTATCCTGGCGGGAATAATTTGGATAATTATTTTAAAGCAAATAGTTAAAAAATATTATTAGAATAGTTATATAAATATAATGGTAAAAGATAGATAAAACTAGTAAATGAATTTACTAATGGAATGAAGTTGATTAAATCAACTGTTTATTTAGGAAATGATTATTAGATTAATTGGTCTTCAATTAATCTAATGAAAATAACTTAGCGGTAAACTGATCAAAAATTTTAAGATTCCTTATTAATTACACTTTTTAATTAATGAGGTATTAAATAATTATTTAACTAATATAATTAGTTATTGTTTATATACAGTAAGCAACTAATCTATTTTAGATTAATGATGAAGTAAACTGTTAACTTCAGCAATGATGAAGTAGGATGTCATTTAATTATATTTTAATTAAATAATTGTTTCTTAACTGGACCTCGTTTAAGATGTTATTCAATTATTGATGAGATGTTACTTGCATTTAGTAAAATGGCTCAAATAAAAGTAAAATTTCAAGAGACAAAGAATGTAAATGTATTTTGGTAAAAGAAGTTACAAATATAATTGTATAAGGAAGACATAGCAAAGAGTTAATATTTAAATAAATAGTTGTAAACAACTGAGTTTTCAATTTACGGATACGGCGTCATAAAACCATATTTAAAATATAGCAAGAAGTACGATTTGATGGATTATAAAGTATAAGGGGTAAGAGTCACGAACTTATATCTATTCTAAGAGAAGAATGTTGTTGATCAAGGTCTCAGAGGTAACTAAAATACCCCAACTTGAACGGCTTCACTATTATCGAGGGATGGTATTAGTTTGTAACGGAAAGAGACGTCGAGATTAGTTGTAAAGTGGAATATATTAGCGTATTGCAAGTTTTTGAACTATAACGATAAGATAACGTTGTTGACTAGGCTTAAGCGCGACTGTTATGTCGAGATTAGTTATAAAGGGAAATATTATAGTGTATGATAAGTTTTTGAATTATAATGATAAATTAGCGTTGTTGACAAGCTTAAGCATGATTTTTATATATAGCACTACTCCCTAGGGAATGGAAACTGTTTGGTTTGAAATCCACTTATTCTAAAGTAATAAGTAACGAGGTTTGGCCAAAGAAATATAAGAATGAGTTCAGAAAGAGAAATTGGAGAATCATTCAGAAAATAATGACATCATTTCGATGTTCGAAATATGATTAGAATTAAATCATAAGGATTTGGAATTATAATTCGACAATGTCAAATATTATATAAATAAGTTAATTTTGAAATTATAAATTGATAGGATAGTAAATACTTGGTTTTAAACCAATGTAATATAATAGAATGTAATCAAGATTAATGTTATTAACGTGATATCTTCTTAATAAGAAGTGACTTAGAAACAAAGTCTATGAAATAGAATGAGAAGATGAAATTATAGAATAACTCGGTTAATAGGATTGAGCCCGTAAGGATATTTATTGCTTAAATGAAGATTTATTTGATAAAGGCGTTCAGATTTCTATAAATGGATTATATTCACATTTTAAAGTGAATAGTGTTTAAAAAGAAAATGTTGCAAATTAAATAATTATAATGAAAATTGGACATGCTTTCCAAGAAGTGTAAGGCTAAATGGGTTATTGGAAATATCTAGAAAGATATAGAAAACTGGAAAATTAATGTTAAATAAGAAGGCCCGTGGTTGTGTAATGCTTAGTTATACATTTGAATGAATGTTTATTTTAACTTCGATAGTTAAATAACTGACTATTGAAGTTTTTTGACCATCGTTATAAATACGGAGAGACCGATTGGATATATTATCTGAAACCCACTCCGTATAGGCATAAGCGCTGCGAATTAGATTATGCTGAAGAAAATTGATGATGGAGTGAAATGAAAGGGTCGTTCTGTTCTAGAATGGTGTTTTATGTTTGTCCAGTCCCAGGACAACTTGTGTGGATGAGTGTCTGACAGAGTATACCTAACAAATCACGTACAGTGATCTCTTAAAAGTATTACATCTGGTGGCAGAGGAATTCGTTCCTCTTAGCTTTTTGTACCCGTGATATTTTTGGAAATCGATTAGTGAATTGACGGGTGTGACGATGTGGCATTCAAAGTGAATGGTGATCTGATGTTCTGAAGATAGACGTAGCCTCTAGCCTCACAACCAGGAAGTAACAAAAGTTGGGCTAGGCAGCATGGCTAGTTAGGTCATCCCCAAGCAGGGTGTATTATCACCAATCTAGAGAAGATTCATATTTGTTCTTCTTTTTCAATTCTGTATCTTCGGATTTCGGTTGGATGGCCAACAACCGTGGGTGGCAATATATTCGATACACTCAAGCTAAATGAGTGGTCGGTCATGTGTGGCCGGGTTGCAAGACGTTCTTGTTGAACCCCAGTGTATACCCTCTAGAGTACACTGATCGAAAGGTGCTCCCATACCTTGTCTGTTGGAATCGAATCTCCAATAAGAGCTCTGCAGTTTTTATTTTATACTATATATATGTGGAGCATGAGATGCAAGCATTCTGCTATTTGGTTACTTACTTGATTAGACATTATTATAATATCACTGGATTTCGATATCAAAATATTTTGGGTGATAGTAAGGTAATAAACTGTCCATGTTTATGTGTGGACTGGTCTTACTATTATCCTTTTGTTTCAAAAGGATTTTCAAAGTTAAACGATATGGTTGGAATTTACTCATACCAGTCCCATGACTGACCCAGAGTTTATTTTGTTTGTGTTTTCCCTAAACTCTTGGGTACCCAAATTTGTACGGGAAGTCAAGTGTTTCAGGCTTTCACAGATACATTTGGAGGAGCTTAAAGCAGAAGGCTTCACCGTTAGTATTTAGAGATTATTTCTACTGTGATATGATGTATTGTACTCTGATAATGGTATGTATATACCACACAGTTTTGTATTTCAAAGTTATGTTACATAATACATTTTATTCATTCCGTTGTGAGATTCATGTTTACTCTGATTATGTTCAGTTGTGTTCTTCTTCTTCTTTTATTCTATTAGTTCTGTCTTTTCTATCTCATCCTCTAATTTCTTTCTATTAATGATCTTAATTTTTTGTGCACTTTGGGTTGAATGTGTAGGATATTAGTCAGCTCAATTTGGTACGGATTTTTGGGCCACTACAGTGGTATCAGAGCTAAAGGTTAAGTGATTACCTTGACTCTGTGGCGAAACTCAATAGAGAAGGAGTTAGTAATACTTTAGATTGAGTTTGAGTGTATATATATGAGCACGTATTTGAAATCAATATAAAAACTGTTTTATATTGTGTTGACTGGTTAGTCGAGTGGTTTATGAATTCTGGTCGAAACAGTAATGCAAACTGCGTCGATAGGTGTTTCTAAACTCTTGAACAGCGTAATTCGACATAGTATGTTTTTAAAAGAGGGTGAATAAAATAATTTTACCCAAAAATATATTTTGATATAAAGAAAGCATATATATATATTGGAATTATCTAATATATATTGAACATGTTGGTTAAAATTATGATCGAATAAGATTTACAATTAAGTTGGTTATATAAATAACCAATCGAAATATTATATAAGTATAATATGCAAAATCAGATGAACTGAATCTGAATTTAAAACCAGAATCGAAATAAAACTCTAGAAACTTGGAAAAGAGTTGGAAATAATGTTTGGATTGAATATATGGGAATTTTAAAATTCTGGGAGATTTGAAATTGCTTTCCAAGTGCTGTGAAAGATATTTTGAAGTAAAATTCTAAATGGAAGTGTTTTAAAATGAATTTTGGAATTGATATAGTACTGAACTCACTTCGATCACTAGAAAATAATTCTGATGATGACGGTTGCATCATCAGTGTTCATTTTTGAGTTTCTAAGTGACGGATTACTACCAAAGATTTTGTTTTTGAGTTATTATGAGGAAACAAGTTGTCAGAGATTCCAATGTTTTGAATAATGTATGATTTCAAACTAATTTGAAATAAATCCCAGGAATTTGAATTCTGAAAAAATGATTTAACTTATGGAGTCAAAATGGTAAAAGTGGAACTTAAGCTAAGATAAAAAAAATTGGACTGAATTTGGAACGATCCAGAATGGAAATTGTAAACGACAAATATTGAAGATTCGAGTTATTAAAATGAATTGATTCTTGGAGAATAAGAATCGAATTTTGAATTTGGAGATGAAGATAACTGATTTGAGAAATAAATCAGTAAATGGATTTGGAGTTGAAATAGAAATTTGGCTTAGCAAAAGCAAAAGATTGGTTTGAGAATGGATTGATGGGAGATCAACCAAGGATGCTTGGACATATGTTAAAGTGATAGCAAACGGCAGAGATAGAGTTAAATACCAACAAAAAGGTACACGTTTATATTATGTTGGGTATAAGATTTATGAGCTATTTTGACAATCCACTTGGTTGTTTGAATTTCTTTTGGATTGGAGAAGGCTCAGAAAGGCAAGTTGTAGTAGTACCGAATGAGCGGTGCAGAAGAGATGCTGACGAAATTTTCCGAAAATTTAAGCTTTTAGGAAATTTCCAGAATTTCTGAAAGTATTCGTTAATAAGAAGGAATTAATATTTTAATTAGAATAAATCGGTTCTTTTGAAACTGAATTTAAGAAATTAAATAAAAGATTTTTAACTTGGTTATAATATGGATTGTAGCAATTTCCCTACCTTAGTAATTTCGGGGACAAAATTCTTCTAAGGGGGGAGGAATGTAACATCCCGCATTTTTATCGGTTTGTATTTGAATATTTAAATCAGTTTAAACATTGATTTCGTAATATAAGTGGATTTATATATTAATTAAAACGAAGTTGAACGTATAAAAATATATATTAAATATAATCGAGCACGTAATATCGTGGCAGTTCGTAATTTAATGTTCTCAAATTCAACTGAGTGTACAGGATCCGTTGTTGGTCGGATTTCTTCGAAACGGAGAACCACTGGAATCTGTTCGATTATATTTCTCAAGAGGAAGTGAAAAATGGAGATTTCGTCTTATGGATTGCAAGATATGTCCAAATTAAATATTCAGAAAAGTAGCGCCATATTCGTTTATGGCCATAACGGTTATTTAAATATATTTAAAAATTGGTTTCGAATTTAGACAAGATTCTTTTAAGACATAGTGATAATTTAATTATTAGAATTTTACTATAATTTTTAATTAATTAAATACACAACTTTTTTATTTGGAGTATTTTGCAACCTATATCAATATTTTGGGGTTTCACAATATGAGTTAACCTACCGATATTATTATATTTTTGGGACCGTGGCACCTCGCTGGACATGACCGTGATCTTATTTATGTTCGTAACAGCCCTTATATAAACGGAATTGGATACATCAGGGTGCATAACGTTCAAAGCAAATAAAAACAACCTATGAAAACAGGAACTAGTCAAAACAAACCACCTACTATAAGCATTGTCACTCAACAAAGAACCTCAATAGTTAAAAGGCCTGCACAAATACATATCTAATACCAGATTAAAATACATAACAGATAAGAAATCCAAAAGAAGTTTTTTTTATACTCACCTGCTTTGTACGTGTACATATTCATGAAAACGGGGAAGGCATTTTCTGGGCAAGGTGCAAAGTCAGTTCCTTCGAGTCTAAGTCAAGATACATATTTGTATATCCTTTTTCACACCTCTATCTATTTAGAACAGACCATGCCTCCCCCTATTGCTTAAAACTTAAGCAATGAAGTGGTCTTACCCTAATCTACAGCTACTCCCTAATGCATGAATAGTCATTTATCCTACCAACCTATGTGCCAGTATATTACTTCATCCTCAAGGAGTTAAAACAATATAAATACACCATTCCAATTTTTCACTTTTTTTCTCTGGAAAAACTCAATGATTTTGCTGCTAGGATTCTCTTCAGTAAAGAAAACAAAAGAGACTTCTTCCCATTTCTTTTTATTTATTTTTCTCCCTTCCCTGGAACCAACGTGAGATGAGTTGCGGTTCAAAGTTTAGAGTAGGGTTGGGACATGGTTATATAAGAGCTCGGCATGCAAACTAAAAATGCATGGATAATGGGAGACTGCTGCGAGCTGGTGATAGTTTGGAGAGGGCATGGAAATTATGTTATGTGAAGTATACAGTTGGTTCAAAGTTTGATATTGTAACAACCCGTAAAATCCGAACCAGTTTGAAAATTTTAATTTGGCTAATTTAGTGGATTTTAAATATTTAAAATAAATTATTTTAAATAATAATGACGAAAAGTATGTTTGAATCGACGTTTGAAAATAAGTATAATTATTTCTAATTATAAACAAGGCCTGAAATGGCGCGGTAGTTTCAAAATTTCAATTCAAACTTTGATTGACTGTACTGGGTGCAAAATAAAATGGATTTTAGTGAAACCAAAAATATTTAAATCTGTTAGTGAATATCTTTCTAACGAATCTGAATAATCGAAGTTTCAAAGCAGGAGTCAAAAGTTATGGCCAAATGAATTTTCAGAAAGGTCGTTATAGAGAATATATAGCCCTTGAAAATAGACATTTTCCAAACGATCTCGGAATTCGACGAAACCACTTTTGTTGGATCCGGGATGTCAAATTATTGCTAGGTTTCAAATTTCATACTTTTTGAAGCTAATATGTGAGCGTGGCGAAAGGAAATGTGTTTTGGTCAATTATAGTTAAATTGGATCGACCAAAAAATGGCCATTTTTTCAAACGGTCTCGGAATTCAACGAAACTAGTTTTGTTGGGACCATATCGTCAAAACATAGCCAGATTTATTTTTCGGGAATTTTTAGAATCAGTATGTGGCCCCGGCAAATTGAAATATACGTTCAAATAAAATATTGAATGTTTTATATTTTAGTTTGAAGAAAAACTGACTGAAACAGTCGAATTGGCCTGCAAAACATATCCCATTGTGTTCGGAATGGGGGTAATTAGCTAGGGGCGATAGTCGTCGGGTTTGGATTGGAGTTCATATGTGAAGAGGGGTATTTTCGGATTTAAAATAAATTAAAAATTAAATATAAATCATGGCCCAATCACGTTTCATCTCTCACTTCTGCGTTGACCACCGAAAATCCCGTTCTTCCTCAACCGACGACGGAAACGAGCTCAATCTTTCTCCCTCTGATTCCCCTCAAGATACTCAACGAAATTGGTTGATTCTTCAGAGCTTTTTGAAGAGATTTCTCCAATCTCTAAATCCATACTGGCCTCGAATTGTATCACTCCATATTCGCGAAGATCTGGACATCAAAAGACTCGCGGCTCGTGCCCTGATTGCTCCACTACCACTGCATCGAGTTCGCCAGAGTTTGGGGAGGCGGAGCGGCTCTCGTAGGCGCTTCACGTGGCAGGGTCTGATCGAGCTACAACATCTTCGTTTTGGTGAAAAGATCAAACCTAGTTTTGAATAAACTGTGATGGTATACGGCTTATATTATTTCAACTGTTTTAACACTATAAACCGTTGTGAAGTTGATGAACCAAAAAAAATCATATCTTCTTGTTGTGTTGTCAAAATCTAGTGAAACAAGAGACAGTGGACTCGTGTGGATGCCTTCTACATTTTAGAAGAGACCGCGTATTTTTCTCAGCCTTCTGCTATTTTTGGTGGAGTGGAACCCAATGCGAGATTTCTAATTTATAAACAATACGGAAAACAACGAAGTATAAATTATATAGTCGATGTATGAGTTATATAAGCATTGTACACCACATGTATAAGCGTTGTATATGTTGTATGTTAGATGTATAAGTTATATATGCGTTGTAGAATTGATATATGCGTTGAAATTAATTGAAATGATATTGAAAAGAAATTGAAATATATTTATATACGAATATATATATATACTCCCCTCGTCCACAGACCATGGACGATATGTTTTGGTTGTGATTGGTGTGAAAATTGGTTGATTTGAATTATTTGTGGTTGAAATTGATTGATTGTGGTTGAAAAATACCCGTTTGTGGTTGAGAATTATTTGGTTGAAACCATATAGGATTAGTTTGTGAAAAATAAAAATAAAAATAAACATGTCGCCTGCGTGCGAACTAGATGCATGAAATCCCCATTGTCAAAAGCTGCGAGGCTTTAAGGTAGAGCGAGGAGCCGTACTAGGGACGGTCTCGGTTTTAACTACCCTGCCGTTATGCTACCGAAATTTTCAATAATATTCATGTGTTAGAATTATTTTCATTTGTTGAAATTATTTTCATATGTTGAAACCCCATTCATGTGTTGAATAGAAATTCATTCATTGAATAGAAATTCATGTGTTGAATGGTATTCGTGCTTTAAATAAATTTCTTTAACAATAAAAATCACATTTTTATTACATATACAATCTATAGAAAACCTTCATGTGTTTTCGTTGAATAGAAATTCATGTGTTGAATGGTATTCGTGTTTTAAACAAATTGTTTTATAACAAAAATCATATTTTTATCATCTATTTGAACTATATAAAATAGTCGTGTTTTGAAATAAATTGTTTTATAATAAAAATCATATTTTTATCATCTATATGAACTACATAAAATAGTCGTGTTTTGAAATAAATTGTTTTACAATAAAAATCACATTTTTATTATATACATGAATTGTTAAAAATAATGAAGTGTTGAAATAAATGTTTGTGGGATAAAAATATCATTTTTATCCAATGTATGAAATGAATATGGTTTTGAAATCGAAGAGGATTATATATATATATATATATATATAAAATTAAAATAAATCGAATAACGAAGCTGTAGTTCGGGTTTTGAAACCGTGATTTCAAACGATTAGTGCGGGAGATCCGACCATCGTATTTTCCTGAAACCGAAACCGTTGGGTTCTCCTTGGAAATATCTTTCCAACGGCACCAACTTTATAAAGATCCAATGGTTGGACTGTCTGGAATGTTTATTTCAAATCTGAAGAAAAACAACGCCAGAATAGATTATATATTTATATATATATATATATATATATATATATATATATAATTAAATTAAATCGGATAACGGCGCTGCAGTTCGTATTTTGAAATCGTAACTTCAAACGATTAGTGCGGGAGATCCGACCGTCGGATTTTCCCAAAACTAGAACCGTTGGATTCGTTTTGAAAAGATCTTTCTAATGATATAAAATTTGTGAAGATCCAACGGTTAGATTTTCAGATATGTGTAAATCAAATCTAAAGAAAAAACAACGCCATGGCCGCGTTATGGCCTGAAGTGTCGTTTGAATGAATTTGCTATTTTTAAACAAATAAAAATAGCGATAGATCGTGATAAAATATTATAAACGATATGTAATGGAAATAAACTGAATTAGCTCGGTTTATGTGATATTTGATGGTTGAATGGGTTTGGCGTGAAAATTACACTAAAGAACAGATTGAGTGATATCGAATAATTTAACCACTGAAATGAATTGATTTGAAATTCTAAATATACGTGAGTTATTTGAAAAGGCCGAGTTAATTCTCATTTCAAATAATTGATCGACGATCGAAAGTCGAAGATATGAAGACGATGCAAGACCGATGATCTTCACGTCGGATGGGAGGGTGCTACAGATGCTCATAATGGGAGTAGCTACCTTGAAGGGGTTGAAGTAGTAGCCGTCCGGACGTACATGTTGATTGTACGGATATACGAGGAATAAAGATCCTCCGGTTTCGTTCAGACCCAGAATGGACTTGTAAATGGACTGTGTGTCTAACATTGGATTTCATTCCGTGTGATCGATAGCTATCAGTCACATGGTGTGAATTGCCTGCGTGGCATGCTGAGATGCAATGATCAAAGCTTTTGTTGAAAAGCAAAGCTTTGTGGTGGATGATCAAAGCACTGCCTGTGTGGCACAGCTTTGTGTATAACATAAATTCGCGAGCCTCACAGCCCAGTATGGACCAGAAATGAGAGAGGACTTAAGGGAGGACATGCGTTTCTTTCTAGCTAGAGGTGGTGTCAGTGCTTAAACTGGCTGACATTTATAATATTTTCACCTGTGTGGTTGTTGCTGTTGTGAGGCGTCTCAGATATATTGGTGACTATGTGAAGCCGACAAAGTCATTTGTTGGCTCATTGATGCCCCAAAGGGCGGGGAAACATAGTGTTCAGGGTTTAAGTTTAATCCACATCGAGTGGACCGGCCCTGTTGCTCAAAGGGCCCACCTGAGTCTGGGTTCTGGGATATGGTAGGCTAGATTGTCTCGAAGCAGTGAGGATGATCCCTGGCCTCGGTTCATGACAGAAATCCAATTTCCAAATACGACATCGTGCGGTTTTGATTGTGTGTGTGTGTGTATATATATATATATATATATATATATATGTGTGGCGACATGATATATGGTACCCATGCCGTCTATGATTGATATTTATGATTGTATCTAAAATTAGAAACTAACTGAAAACGAGCTAGGACGGATGGTTTCCTGGGTATTGGTCTGATGTTGTTTTCCTCGTATCAAGCATATTTGGCCATTATAAAGTAAAACTCTATCCTCCGGTTTGTGTTGCATTGTGTGATGGGAACTGAGTCTTATAATGGCTTCATTTTTATAAAAAGCTTTGCGACGTTTAAAAGATTTATTTGTTTTAAAGAAATGGCAATCCAATGGAGTAAACCGTTCCGTGAAAGTGGCGTGGTCCTGTGATTAGCCATATTTGAAAATGTGTTAAGTAGATTTCTCATACCAGTCCCATGACTGACTCGTAGTTTGTTTCACTTGCAAACTCGGGTGCCCCTTTTTCTACACGGGCATCCTTGTATTCAGGTTTTAGCAGGCTCTTTTTGGATAGCTGGAGCTGAAGATGGATTCTATCATTTATCTCTTTTTATGCTTTTCAGCTCCTGTTGTACACATTATGTTTTCTTTTCCGCTGTAGACATTTTTTGTATAGCTGAACTGTATTTTGTACTAAGTATGATCCTATATACTGTGTAACTCTGATGATTATATTTATTCAGTGTATTTTATTTTACATTATCTGGTGTATTTAATTATTTCTGTTCTGTTGTTATCTGTTTATGTGTTATATTCCAAAGATTACCCTTGCACCGTCCTATCGGGGTTTGGGGTCATTACAAACGTGGTATCAGAGCTTTGGTTAAGCTTAGTTCTGGAATATAACATATTATCGAACTCGTCAGAAATAGAACCAGTAGTGTTCTAGGACGAGTAACTCATTACATATAGGATCAGTAATATCCTAGTATGAGTATAGCAGAATGAAATACACCTCGATAGACACATTTACATTCAAGTATATGTCTCTATGCTTTATAATATCTTTTCTGTTGACCTGACACATGGTCTGCTATTTGCAGAAGTACTAGAAAATGAGTGCCAGAAATAGAAGGAATGCAGACCCAGATATAGAAGCTCTATTTATGAAATATAGAAATTTGGGTAGAGCACTATTCTTGGGCGAAGAATCTATTGCTAAAACACAAGCTTGGATTCGTTCTACTGAGAAAATCTTTGAAGGTTTAAAGCTGAGGGATGACCAGAAAAAATTACTGGCATCTTGGGCACTCAAGGATGAAGCTTTGTTCTGGTGGGATTCAATTGTTTAAGATAATCCAGATGGTGATATCACCTGGGATAGATTCAAAGGGCTTTTCAGTGAAAAATTTACTCCTCCCGAAGCAACTGAGAGGTTATATGATGAATTCTACTATTTGATACAAGGAGATATGGATATCCCAGAATATCATAAGAGATTCAATGAACTTTCTCATTTTGCTCCTCATCTAATTCAAAAGCCAAAGATGAAGAATCTGAGGTTTATTAATGGTCTTCAAAGAAAATACTAAAATAAAGTAATGGGGCATGTGAAGCTTCCTTTTTCTGAAATGATATACATGCCCTACCAGTATGAGGATCTCGATAGGAAAGGTATGTTGCGAGACGAAGAGGAAGTCGGTTCTAGCAGCAAAAGAAAATTTGAAACTGATAGCCCAGAAACAAGTGCATAGCCTGAGGCCAGTACGAAGTCTGAGTTCAGAAAGAAGCCTAGAGTTGATCAGAAAAAGGGTAAAGCGGTCGTATGTTTAAAGTGTAATAAGCAAAGGCATATGATGAGGAACTGTGAATCTTCGAGCAGTCAAAAACAGGACGGGTCTACGTCCAGTAAAAGGCTCGAGAGGGTCGGGGATGCCATAAGTGCCACCAAGTTGGTCACATTTCGAAAAATTGCCGACTATCACAGAAATTTGAAGTGGTTCAGGTAAATGAAGTGGCTGAAACTTCAGTACCCTCAAATAATCAGGGAAGGCCAGATGTTTTAAAAGGCACGCTTACTGTCAAAAACATCCCAGTTAAAGTACTGTTTGATACAGGCGCGTTGCGGAGCTTTGTTGCAAAGAATGCGGTTAAGAAGCTAGATTTGAATTTGAGAAAGCTCAAAGAACCCATGACAGTTCACAATCCGGTTGGGGGTTCCCTTGATCTTAGTTGGATATGTGGGGTGCATGTTTCTTTTTCCTGTTATCGGTTCCCCACTATCGCGATCGTCTTGAATTTCACAGAATTTGATCTTATATTGGGATTGAAATGGTTAACCAAATATGAAGCTGAGGTTAAATGCGCCGATACAGTCGTAAGGGCGAAGGCTAAATCAGGAAATTATATTACCATTCCATGTGAAGGATCGAATTCTCATAGAAAAGATTTCTAGGCAGCCTTAGATGTATCTCCTGCTCAGATAGAACCGGTTCCTGTCGTCGCAGAGAATATTCCGGTCGACATTGAAAATATCCCAACTGTCAAGAATTATGTGGACGTGTTTGAAGAAGTTGTCCGCTTACCTCCGCAAAGAGAAATTGATTTCAAGATCGCTTTAGTTCCAAATGCAAGGCCGATAGTTCATGCTATTCGAAGGATGACCTTGAAAGAGAAAGATGAGTTAGATAATCAAACTCGACAGCTAGTATAGAAGGGTCTAATCAGGCCTAATTTCTCTGATTGGGGAGCAGTAGTGGTATTTGTTCCGAAGTCCGACGGTACTCTCAGACTGTGTGTGGAATATTGTGACTTGAATAAGCAGACATTAAAAAACAAATATCCATTTCCGCGGATTGATGATTTGTTAGATCGATTGAATGGCGCACAAATGTTTTCACGAATGGACCTAGCTACAGGTTTCCATCAGCTTCGTATTGCCGAGGAGTGTGTTCCTGTAACGACCCGCATTATACGCATCGTAAGATCGTAGAATATTTATTTCTTTCACACGAAGTTGTATGTTTATGTAACCTTGGGAGACGACTATTGGGGTCATTTCCCATGTTCTTGATTTTTCCCGATTTTAAATGACCGTTTTGCCCCTAGCTAATACTGTTTTGGCCATAACTTTTGATTGGAAAGGAATTTTGACCTGAAACCACTTCCATTGGCTTTGGATGATGGTTTACCTTTCCGTAGAGTGCTCACATTAGCCAAACGGACTCACCGTTTGGGACATACGGCTGAAACAATGTTTAGAAGGTGAAAAACAGCTTAATCGGGCCTAATTAGGATGATTAGCAAGAGGGCCCAGGACCCATTTCGGGATTAGAGATGTATAGGGGCTGATTAGGGTTAGAAAACATTTCTTTCAGCCGCCACTTTCATTCTTGGAACCCTAGCAATGGCCTCCAACACCCAAATCAACTTCTAATCACTTTCTAATCAAGTTTTGGCTTAATCCACATCGAATCAAAGAAGATCTTCACCAAATCAGTATTATAGCTGCTGTTAGACATCAGTATTCACTCAAATCAGCGAGGTTTCAGTTCTGAAAATTTTATTTGTGGCCAAGGTGAGTGATTTGCATAGTTGTACACTAATTATGGTTAATTAAGGGTAATTAGTGAAGATTAGCGAATTTGTACACTAATAAATTCTGGAAAAATATTTATAAATTTTTAAATAATGCTTTAGGCCTTTACTAGAAATTTGGTTTGATTTGATTAAGTTTTGCTAATCATATCATTAGTTTTGCCTAAACATGCTTAAGGGAAAATTGGGGTTTTAGGCTATGTTTGATCCATTTTACGTGTTATGGTTGTTGTTTTGATGTTTGAGGTCACTTCTCTATGTTGCTATGACTATATAGTACGTTTTTTGATTGATTAGAACTGTTAGATTGGTCGAAAACGCCGTCGTATGGCGTAAAACAGTCGTTGGAAAGTCACGAGAAATATGCAGGGTTTCGAACCGGATCGAATCAGATAATTGGGCTCGGATCGGATAGGAGAACTGGGCAAGTGGACTCGATTCAGATTGGAACTTAGCATAAGGGGCTTGGCGAGAAGGAAGGCCATTTGGTTAGAACTGGAGTTGGGCAGGGGATCGGATCGGAGGCAAGGGCATAGGGATCGGATCGGAGGACTTAGCTTGGAGCTAGAGTTGGAGCGAAGCACCAGATCGGATCGGGACATCTAGGAGGGAGCAACCACCGAACCAGACACAGGGCATCCGAACCGAACCGATGGAGCAAGAGTACACCGAACCGAACCAGGCTAGAAGGGGAACACCGAACCAAATCGTACATATGTTATTACTACTACGCGACGACTCTTCTGAAGACCTACTCCAATTCTACCAAAACCCGAGATGCAAAGGAAGTCCAAATGAGGTGCTTTGACTCAGGATCCAGTTGGGAACCAATGAGTGGGCTTCATGATTGGGCTTTCCTACGGGACGTGTGCTAAGGGGTTGTCGATATCTGTAACTTTGAATCACTTTGTGTAGGGAGTACGTGAACAGATTCAGGGCCACCGTGGCCTAGGTACGATTAAAGGGCTTTAGACCAATGAAGTGGGGTCATTTGTAAAGATTGGTCATGACTCCATGTGGTAAGCTTGGTGGTAGTAGTAGTTGTACAAGTCGAACTCCGTCACTACTTCGATGGGTCTGGTGATTGACAGTGGTGGACATCGTATGCTTTACGCACTGAGTGAGAGATGTGAGGATGGTTGTTATGGTCAATTTGTTTGCCATTATTATGACATGCACACACCCACCCCCGTTATCTTCACACCATTTGTTCAGTGGCACCTTAGGAGTATTGTATGGTATGTAGTGCTAACTCTTTGGTTGTAGGTCCAGGTTCAGGTATGGTTTAGTATACCTGTTATTGTTTTGTTTAGCTTCTTATTGCTCATACCAGACTTTTTGTCTGACCCAGAGTTTTATGTCTCTTCTTATTACTCTGGGTGCTCTCACGAGCAGACAAGAGACAGGTCAGCTGGTATGCAAGGGTGGCTGATCCGGAGACGAGCAGGAGGCTTTCACGTATGATACATATAGTATTCTCCCTGTATTGTTGAAGATCACTGCTTGGGCATTAGTAGTGCAACTTCTACTTTAGCTTTCTTTTTTTAGAGACAGTAATTTGGGAAGTTGTAATAAGCTGTATTTGGATTTCCGCTGCTATGTTGGTTTAGTTTTCATCTTATGCACTGTCTCGCCTGTTTTACATAAAGATTATGTTATTATTATATTTTGTTCCATGTGCTGTGAGACATTCTACAGGTTCCCTGTTGATTCTTCATCTTCCTCCTTTCCTTCTGATGACCGTCCCGTGCTAACTGGACATGTGTACAGCGCACTTTTGGAGTAAATGTCGGTTGGTGTGGAGTGAGCCGTCACATTTGGTATCAGAGCTCTAGGTTGCTTAGTTAACCTAGGGAAGTCATCAGGGAGAGATAGTATACGTATATGAGAGCGCGTATTTGTAATTATTTTAGATTTCAAAGTAATATATATATATTATTAGTATAGCTAAGGATGAAGCCGCACTGCACTAGCACCACCATGGAGATGGTTAATCGTTTTCTCTTTACAGATTGAACGATGAGCCAATACGCAAGAGGTGCCGGTAGGGGAGCCAATAATGGGAATTCTGATGACATGAGGACGATGTTTACTGACCTCATAAGGGAGATGCTTAGGGATGTACAAAGGGCAGCTCCCAATGGTGGTAATGGTGGTGGTCCAATAGTGCAGGCGCCTAGGGCCGATTTCGCCAAGCTGAACAAGGATTATACTAGTCTTGGTGCGAAGCCGTTCCACGGAACGGAGTCCGCCATGGATATTCAGGATTGGTTGGATAGCTATGAGTGCATCTTCGAAGATTTGGGTATCGAGGATGCGATGAAGAGAAGGCTAGCATCCCGTCAGCTGCAAGGGCGGGAATGAATTGGTCGAATGCTATAAAGGCAACTACTCCTGAGGATCAGATTACTTGGGAGCAGTTTAAGGCTCGCTTTAGTGAGAAGTTCATTCCAGCTGCTCAGAAATCAGTGTTGTTTAAGAAATTTTTGGAGCTCAAGTAGAATGGCAAGGCTGTCTCGGAGTATATTGCTGAATTCGACAGTTTGTCGAAGTATGGGTTATCTCTTATTGATACTGCCGAGAAGAAGAACGGGAAGTTCATAACTGGTTTGGATCAGTACTTGGGGGAAAGGCTCATTAACCACATCGATGAGACGTTTGAATCGATTATGGGGAAAGCATTGAGGTCAGAAAGGCTTTACCCTAAGTCAAAGACTGAGGTTGCATCTGCAGAGGAGCCAAAACCACAAGCAAGTGGTGGAGGAAAAAGTGGTTCTCAGAATAAGAGGAAGCAGATCCATAATAAGGATGGCCAGAAAAAGAATAAGAAAGAGGTTGAGTGCTTCAGCTGTGGTAAGAAGGGCCATTATACTAGTAATTGTCGGGCCAAGCCAGCGGATAGGAAGTGCTTCAACCGTGGCCAAGTCGGATATCACAAGGACAAGTGTCCACAACCCCCTAAAGAAAAGCAGATGGTGAAAGCATATGCCCTTAATGTTATTCCTTCTTCGTCGAACGACCCAATCGCGGCGGAGAAGGGAAAGAATGTCGTCATTCAAGTTATGCTTTTTGTTTATGATGTTCCTGTTAGAGTTTTGTTTGATACCGGGGCTTCCAGGTCTTTCATATCTAGTGACCTGGTAGATAGGTTGGGATTGGAGCCCGAGATTGTCGATAGACCTTTAGTAGTGACGAACCCGATTGGTGGTTAACCTAACCTTAGCATGATTTGTCGTAATGTGGTCTTATCGAGTCATGGATGCATGTTTGTTTGTGATTGCTTTGTTTTGGGCTTTACTGGGTTTGGCATTATTTTGGGAGTCGATTGGCTCCAAAGATATGGGGTGGTGGTAGACTGTGAGGGCTTTTTGGTGACAGCTAGAGCGGATGATGAGCAGAGGGTAGTGTTTGGTGGTTTACTCGGTGATGGGGTAATGGCTAGTTTTCTAAATTCCCTCGACATCCCGCATAGTGAGTTGTCAGGTTCGCTCGTGGTTGGCCAGTATCCGGACGTTTTCGAGGAAATGATCGGGCTTCCACCACACCGAGAGATTGAGTTCCGTATTGATTTAGTGAAAGATGCCAAACCTATAGTGATGCCACTTCGTCGTATGGCACCAAGGGAGCAGCGAGAGCTCGAGGTGCAAGTCAGCAATCTTTTGAAGAAGGGATTTATCAGAAGGAATGTTTCTAAATGGGGAGCACCAGCTGTGTTTACTACCAAGGCGGATGGTTCCCTTCGTTTGTGTGTAGACTACTGCGAGTTGAATAAAGTGACGAGGAAGAACAAGTATCCTCTACCACGGATAGATGATTTGTTTGATCAGTTGCGTGGCGCGAGAGTATTCTCTCAGTTAGATCTCACGACAGGTTTTCATTAGCTTAGAGTGGAAGCTGAGAGTATAGCTAAAACGGCATTCCGGACGCCGTCTGGGTTTTATGAGTGGTTGGTCATGCCATTCGGACTGACCAATGCCACAACATATTTTGTGGATCTTATGAATAGATTATTCAAAGATCAGTTGAATAAGTTTGTCCTTGTGTTCATGGATGATATTTTGGTCTATTCGAGGACAGAGGAAGAATACAAGGAACATTTAAGAATAGTGATGGAGGTGTTGAGAAAACACCAATTGAAGGCAAAGTTTTCTAAGTGTCACTTCTGGAGGAGGGAAGTGAGATTCTTGGGCCATGTTATTTCAGAGAATGGTATTGCCGTGGATCCTACGAAGGTGGCTACGGTACAAGATTGGCCTACGCCCAAGAATGCAAAGGACATAAGAAGTTTCTTGGGATTAGCTGGATATTATCGTAAGTTTATCCAAGAATTTTCCAAGATAACAGCACCATTGACTCAGTTGACTAAGAAGAATCAAGCTTTCGTCTGGGACGAAAAGTGCGATAATACATTTAAGAGTCTAAAGGAAAAGTTGACATGTGCACCAATGTTAATCATTCCCAAGGGGAATGAAGAGATGACAGTATATACGGATGCATGTGGCAAAGGACTAGGTGATGTATTGATGCAAGGAGGCTGGGTTGTAGCTTATGCAAGTCGACAATTGAAACCGCACGAGAGAAGATAACCTACCCATGATTTGGAATTAGCAGCGATCGTATTCGCATTGAAGATGTGGGGACATTATCTCTTGGGAGAAAGATTCGAGTTGCTTACCGATCATAAATCGTTAAAGTGTCTCTTCTCTCAGAAGGATCTAAATCTCCGACAACAAAGATGGTTAGAATTCTTAGCTTCCTATGATTTCGACATCGCATATACACCAGGAATGGGCAATGCGGTGGCTGATGCATTGAGTAGAAGACATGCCAGTTTAGGGGCTTTTTTGTTTCTAGAATGGAAGCAACTGGAGTACATCACTGGGTATGATTTCAGACCAAGGTGCGAATTGGATCCAGAAATATTAGCAAGTTTGACGATCAGACCCACTTTGATTGAGCGGATTGGTTCCAGTCAAAGGAACGATCCTAACCTATTGGAAATCATCTCCAAGCTAGAAATGGGTATCGATGGAGAGATGAACAAGTATGGGCTTGATCGAGATGGATGACTTAGAAAGAATGGAAGACTAGTTGTACCCAATGTCAATGGATTGAGAGATGAAGTGCTTAGAGAATGTCATCACTCAAAATTGACTATACATCCCGGTGGTAACAAAATGTATCGAGACATGAAGCAGACCTACTTCTAGGAAGGAATGAAAAGAGACATTGGGAAGTTTATATCCAAATGCATGAATTGCCAACTAGTTAAAGCTGAGCAAAAGAAGCCTAGTGGTTTGTTACAACCATTAGAAATTCCAGAATGGAAATGGGAACAAGTGTCAATGGATTTCATTGATGGGTTACCAAGGACTAGATTGGGCCATGATAGCATTTGGGTGATTGTGGACCGATTAACCAAAAGTGCAAGATTTATACCCGTCAAGTCAAACAAGACGACGGCTAAATTAGCGGAAATGTATATGAAGTGGGTAGTGAGATTTCATGGAATACCCAAAAGCATTGCGAGTGACCAAGACCCGTTGTTCACTAGTGGGTTTTGGAAGATCTTACAACAGGCTCTAGGGTCAGAGCTATATCTCAGTACCGCATATCATCCTCAAACCGACGGACAGACAGAGAGGGTGAATCAAATATTGGAAGATCTCTTGAGAGCTTGTATATTGGATTTTGGTAGATCATGGGATGACCATTTGCATCTAGTAGAGTTTGCATACAATAATAGCTATCAATCCAGTATCGGTATGGCTCTGTTTGAAGCTTTGTACGGAAGGTCGTGCAACTCACCGTCATGTTGGTTAGAAACTGGTGAGAAGTTTGTGCTTGGACCAGATATGATAAGAGAAACATTAGACAAGATTAAGGTCATTCAACAGCGGATGAAGGCTGCCCAAGATAGGCAGAAAAGTTATGCTGATAAAAGGAGAAGAGATTTGAAGTTCTCCGTTGGCGACTTGGTGTTTGTCAAGATTTCTCCGTTAAAGAGCGTGATACGATTTGGCAGGAGAGGCAAGTTGACACCAAGATTTGTTGGACCATTCCCAGTTCTCGAGCAAATTGGGAATTTGGCATATAAAGTTGAATTACTAGAGAAGATGGCAGGAGTTCACAACGTATTTCATGCTTTCCCAGTTAAGGAAATTCGTACATGACCCAGATGTGACTATTTCACCTGATCAAATGGATGATGTCGAAGTTGAACTCGAGGCGGTTGGAAACCGCAGGCTTATGCGTATTGTTGGGAAAGATATGAAGCAGCTTCGAAGGAAGGTGGTGAAATTAATAAAATTCAGTGGGGCGGGAATGGGAATGGCTGTACTTGGGAGACAGAGGAGAGCATTAGGAAGACGTATCCAGAACTCTTCGCCCGGTAAGATTTTAATTTCGATTTAGTCTTTTTTCATGCTAGGATAGGCTTGTTTTGTTTGTTTTGCATGTTTGATTGCTTTATATGGTTGGTAGGCATGTGGAATCCTTTGTATGTTTTGGGTTAAGGAATTTCGGGGACGAAATTTCTTAAGGGGGGAGAATGTAACGACCCGCATTCTACGCATCGCAGGATCGTAGAATATTTATTTCTTTCACATGAAGTCGTATGGTCATGTAACTTTGGGAGACGACTATTGGGGTCATTTCCCATATTCATGATTTTTCCCGATTTTTAAATGACCGTTTTGCCCCTAGCTAATACTGTTTTGGCCATAAATTTTGATTTGAAAGGAATTTTTACCTGAAACAACTTCCATTGGCTCCGGATGATGGTTTACCTTTCCATGGAGTGATCACATTAGCCAAACGGACTCAACGTTTGGGAGATACGGCTGAAATAAGGTTTAGAAGGTGAAAAACTGCTTAACCGGGCCTAATTAGGGTGATTAGCAAGAGGGCCCATGACCCATTTCGGGATTAGAGATGTATAGGGGCTGATTAGGGTTAGAAAACATTTCTTTCAGCCGCCACTTTCATTTTTGGAACCCTAGCAATGGCCTCCAACACCCAAATCAACTTCTAATCACTTTCTAATCAAGTTTTGGCTTAATCCACATCGAATCAAAGGAGAACTTCACCAAATCAGTATTACAGCTACTGTTAGACATCAGTATTCGCTCAAATCAGCGAGGTTTTAGTTCTGAATATTTTATTTGTGGCCAAGGCGAGTGATTTGCATAGTTGTACACTAATTACGGTAAATTAAGGGTAATTAGTGAAGATTAGCGAATTTATACACTAATAAATTCTGGAAAAATATTTATAAATTTTTACATAATGTTTTAGGCCTCTACTAGAAATTTGGTTTGATTTGATTAAGTTTTGCTAATCATATCATTAGTTTTGCCTAAATATGCTTAAGGGAAAATTGGGGTTTTAGGCTATGTTTGATCCAATTTACGTGTTATGGTTGTTGTTTTGATGTTTGAGGTCACTTTTCTATGTTGCTATGACTATATGGTATGTTTTGTGATTGATTAGAACTGTTAGATTGGTCGAAAACGCCGTCGTATGGCGTAAAACAGTCGCTGGAAAGTCATAGGAAATATGCAGGGTTTCGAACTGGATCGGATCGGATAATTGGGCTCGGATCAGATAGGAGAACTGGGCAAGTGGACTCGATTCGGATTGGAACTTAGCATAAGGGGCTTGGCGAGAAGGAATGCCATTTGCTTAGAATTGGAGCTGGGCAGGGGATCGAATTGGAGGCATGGGCATAGGGATCAGATCGGAGGACCTAGCTTGGAGCTGGAGTTGGAGCGAAGCACCGGATCAGATCGGGACATTTAGGAGGGAGCAACCACCGAACCAGACACACGGCATCCGAACCGAACCGATGGAGCAAGATACACTGAACCGATCCAGGCCATAAGGGGAACACCGAACTGAACCGTACATATGCTATTACTACTACGCGACGACTCTTCTGAAGACCAAATCCATTTCGACCAAAACCCGAGATGCAAAGGAATTCCAAATGAGGATCTTTGACTCAGGATCCAGTTAGGAACCAATGAGTGGGCTTCATGACTGGGCTTTGCTGCAGGACGTGTGTTAAGGGGTTGTCGATGTCTGTAACTTTGATTCACTATGTGTAGGGAGTACGTGAACGGATTCAGGGCCACAGTGGCCTAGGTACGACTAAAGGGCTATAGACCAATGAAGTGGGGTCATTTGTAAAAAATGGTTTTGAATCCATGTGATAAGCTTGGTAGTAGCAGTAGTTGCACAATTCGAACTCCGTCACTACTTCGATGGGTTTGGTGATTGACAGTGGTGGACATCGTATGCTTTACGCACTGAGTGAGAGATGTGAGGATGGTTGTTATGGTCGATTTGTTTGCCATCATTATGACATGCACACCCCCACCCCCGTTATCTTTTCACCATTTGTTCAGTGGCACCTTAGAGTATTGTACGGTATGTAGTGCTAACTCTTTGGTTGCAGGTCCAGGTTCAGGTATGGTTAAGTATACCTATTATTGTTCTGCTTAGCTGCTTATCGCTCATACCAGACTTTTTGTCTGACCCAGAGTTTTATGTCTCTTCTTATTACTCTGGGTGCTCTCACGAGCAGACTTGAGACAGGTCAGCTAGGTATGCACGGGTGGCCGATCCGGAGACGAGCAGGAGGCTTTCACGTATGATACATATAGTATTCTCCCTGTGTTGTTGAAGATCACTGCTTGGGCATTAGTAGTGCATCTTCTACTTTAGCTTTCTTTTGTTTTAGAGACAGTAATTTGGGAAGTTGTAATAAGCTGTATTTGGATTTCCGCTGTTATGTTGGTTTAGTTTTCAGCTTATGCAATGTCTCGCTTGTTTTATGTCAAGATTATGTTATTATTATATTTTGTTCCATACGCTGTGAGACATTCTATAGGTTCCTTGTTGATTCCTCATCTTCCTCCTTTCCTTCTAACGACCGTCCCGTGCTAACTGGACATGTGTACAGCGCACTTTTGGAGTAAATGTCGGTTGGTGCGGAGCAGGCTGTCATAGTTCCTTTGACAGCATTCAGAGGTCCAGACTTATTCTACGAGTGATTAGTAATGTCGTTCGGCTTATGTAACGCTCCAGCCTATTTCGTCGATCTAATGAACCGAGTATTCAGAGGAGTATTGAATAAATTTGTTTTGGTTTTCATTGATGATATCCTTGTCTTTTCTAAGTCAGAAAGCGAGCATGAAAAACTGTAATGACCCGCCTTTCAGCCCGATTCTCGCTGGTAATTAAACCAACTTAAACCGTTCACAAAGACGAATTATTATGGGTACTTACATATATTGAATAAAATAACAGAACTTTTCATTGCTCAAAAACAATAGTACATCAGAGTTACATGAATATCAGAGTTACAACATATACAACGGAAGAAAAGCAGATATACTCTCAGCGGTAGAAACAATATGATATAGCGGAAGCTCCAATCTCTAGCGTGAACTCCAATCCAGAAAGCGCTTCGAATCTTGCTCCAACGATCTAAAACTGCAGAACTAAACTACTAGCTGCCCGCGTGAAAAATTAATGGGCACCCAGAGTTTAGGAAGGAACAATAAACTCCAGGTCTGTCATGGGACTGGTGTGAGAACATAAAACAGTTGTTTTTAGGATTTATTTTAAAGTAGGGAATTTCACCAGACAACGCCGCTAACGCGGAACGGGTTTACTCCATGTGAATGCCCGTGCATATAAATACACAATGACTTTTTAAAATGAAGCTATCATAAGCTCGTCCCACATCACACAATGCAAGCACACACCAGATGGGCGAGTTTTATCTTATGATAACCAAAAATGCCTTCATACGTAAAATCCTCTTTTCATATTATTATTACATAGTGTGGGAAAACCATTTCGCAAATAAATGTATAAATCCTAGACGGCATAACACCCATAATATTATGTCGCCATAAATATACAAACCAAAACTGTATAGCTCGTATTAGACATTTAGGTTTCCAACTTGATGATTCCTGGCACGAAAGATCAATCGGAACACAAACGAAATGTAATCACGGGTTTTTCATCCAGACGCGGACACCAATACAAATCGCGAGGCAGTTCAACGATTTTCGACCAGACACGGCCCCCCCAAACATACCCTATTCCATAAGTCACAAATGGTTTCCCACTGCTGCATCGGCCATCATCAATTCATATATATATACACAACCTAACCGCCAGTTTCTCATCATCCGGGGTGTGAGGTTTGTCGATGTCACGTCATACACAAAGCATGCCTAGAAAAGCAATGCCTTGATCGTACAAGCTCATTTCATCTCTTAAGTATGTCACATTATCCATTCACAACATGACCACTGATTTCCATCCATACACAACCAATTCGAGCTCATATGTCACAAACCAGATACATATCAATGGAAATCAGTGTTATGCTGTCAATTACAATGTCAGACACACAATCCATACAAGTCCGTCCTGGGTCTGAACGGAACAAAATCCGAAAATTCTCCAAATACGTTCGGACTTTCTGCCACTCCGGTAATAAGGGCATCTCTCTACTGTAGCTATTCAGTAAAGAAACCAATCAGCAGGCAGTCCGTTCGATGTGAAGAACCACGGTCTTCAATCGTCGTCTTCATATCTTTATCTATTACATCGTATGGTTATTTCGAATGGTTTTCGGAATATAATTTCCGATCCCGGTCTTTCCAAATAACCAGCGCTTCGTATTTCAAATAAGTGCTTTCCATCATATACACTCGCACACATACATCTCTTAATCTTTTCTAAATCTAGAAATGATTGTTTAAGAGATGATCGTTTATACATAGTCTTTTTCTTAAAGCCTTACTTTCGAACAATCAATATAAACCAAGGATCACGATTCCAGTATTTCCTTAATTCAAATTCATTGAAATCATTCAAAATAGATTCATTATATTCAAATCAAAGGATTCAGGATGGAAACAATTCCAAATTTAATTATATAAAATATTTGAAAATAATGCATTTGTCATAAACTAATTTATATATATATATAAATATGTACTAACTTTAAAAATAGAAATGGTTAAAAATAATTACTTAACATATATTTACTTGAAGAAGTATACAAATATAATACCTTTAAACGTATACATATCTTTAAAACAAATAAGTTTTATTTAAATATTTTTGAAATTAACATATAATGTTTAAATAGATGAAAACCTATATCATACACAAATACTTTAAATTGGAATTGTTTCCTTCCCATGCACATGACTTGCATTCATATTCATACTCGGAAAGTGTACTAGTTCTGAAAAATCTTGAGTTAATCAAATCGATTCGAAGACATTCACTTTCTCTTTCGTTCACTTAGTTCCATAACAACTTCCATAATTGACCTAATCATATTCGAATAACTCAATGACATTATCATATCTTTCAAGTTATTCTAACCGATTTACATTAGATAAATATAAATTTGATTGGTTAGAAATCGAACTTCTTATATCATATATATGTTTCCATATTAAACTGATACTATAAGCGGAATATCGCTATTTCCACCATTTAATTATGCAAATAGTATTATTCATCATCTACAGAACATACATCAAATATCTGAGCTCTTATCTAGTCCAATTTAGCCAAATTTTAAATTGGAAACTATTTATTATAGTTAGCGCTTCACAATGTTTGAGATTCACTTCCAATTTGCTCTTTTACCCGAACTTACGTCACGCTCCTTATTTAAACTTCAAATTCAAGATCCTTTCCAATGTAATTTATAATATATTATAAATATTTATCTAAACTTATCAAATTTCATAACAGAATAATTCAAACTTAAATATCCTTTCAAATATAATGTTATCACAAATTATTATCTAAAGTCATATTAGATTTCACAAATTTACTAGTTTGGATTCGCCACATTTTACACAAATCATGAATAAAACTGCAATCAAATTTAAAAATCAAAATTTTATTTCAAGGTACATTAAAGTAAATTTTAATCACTATTTACATTGATAATAACATGTTGATCTGTTTCCAATATTAAATAATTTATGCTATCAAATCAAATTAACAATTTCCGTAAATGGTAATAACCGAAACATTATTTCATTCATTAACATGTTCTTAACATACCCTAATTAATAAACCGTTGTAACAATACCATATCATTAAATCAACGTTATCAAATTAATTCAATATCATTTATAAAACGTTACTTAGAAAAATTATTTAAATAGACAAATGTCGCTTAGCTAACAAAATATTATCGAATTAAAGAACCTTAATAACATTTTTAAATCAATAAACATAAATAATCAATAGTATTAAGTTAATAAAACACGACATGATCCTTTAAGTGTCATTTATCCATGGATTACTCTTTCATTAAATTTAAGAAATTACAAAATTTTCTGCTGAAAATCAGTACATAAGTGTGTTCACACTTTCAACAACCATTTATGCATCCATTTCTTAAATGTACACAACCAGCAATTTATGAATGCGCGTTATACTACTAACGCGCTCCGTCATTCATTTATTTGCAACCATCATAATGTCACATACCATACTATCACCCAATTAATCAGTAATTAACCATGCAACCAATTGCCACACAAAACACATCTACCAATTTCTCAATATAAATTTAATTATTGAAATTAAATTTAGTATTCTCACCTTAATTGCTTTCCAATAATGGACCTCTTTTCTGTCTTTATGCAAAAATGCTCCAGTCTCCACTTTTCTACCTCATTCTTGCGTTCTCTTCATTTTCTCTGCTCTTAACTTCTTTTCTTACATTTTTTTTTCACACGCTTCCTTTTCTTTTCTTTTTCTGCCCCCTTCGTTCCTTCTTCTTTCTTCTTGCGTTCTTTTTTTTTTAACAAAGGCTTTTTTTTCTTCTTTCCTAAGCTTTCGATTTTCCAGCACGTGCACTCAAAGGCCAAGGCGGAAGTTAAAATGAGGTGGATATCAGTGCATGATTTAGTGAAAGGTAAAGTTTGCAAAACTATAGTGGAGAGTCTCTGGTCTTTGCATGCGCTGGAAGAACAAAGGGTGGAGAGAACTGCGGTGCTAACAGGAGAGAAGATAGAAGAGGCGGAAGTGCATGCAGGCTTTACGTTCGCATTGTTTTTTTTTTTCTATTCTTGAACTCTCGGCTTTTATCTGGAAAAAATGCATATGCATGTGCATGCAAAATGTGCACACAGTCTGGAGCAATGTGAGGACGCGGTGGGGATTGTTAGTTGCGGGCTACTGGTCAAGGGGTTCTGACGCTGGAAAATTGGTGGAGATGGAAACACAATGAAGGTGGATAGATTTTTAGGTTTGCATGCAAGGAGGAGCTGAACGTTGTTTAGGAGGAGGGAGGAACGTGAGTGAGAAGCTTGCGCTACATATGGTAAGGAGTCTGGCCTTCTCATGTGGTATTTCATGTTTGCAATTATTTTTTCTTTCCTAGCATGAAGGGCAGAACCGGAAGATGAAGGGAAAGAGGTAAAAAGTGGAGATCGGTGGAAAACTTGGTGGAAGCGGAACTAACAAGTGGTGAGAACGCGAGGCGGTTATACATGGGAAGAAAGGGGAAGAGCACAGCAGCTATGAGGTAAAAATGTATGCATGGCTTCTCGTTTGTCTCTCTCCCCTTTTTTTCTTTCTACTGAAACGGGCAGAAGCTTTACAAGTTGGGGAGTAGGGGACTTAAAAGTGAAGAAGAAACATTGGGAAAAGAAGAAACGGGTTTAAGAGTTTAGCCCATTTTTTCCGCAGGTATAAAATAAGAGAAAAGGAACGAGAGCAACGTGGCACCCTAAAGAACAGGTGGCACTCCCGGTTTCATATGTTCAACACGTGTTTTAATGGTTAACACGTGATGGGAAGTTTATATAAAATGTACAAGTGTCCCACTATCTTAAATACAATCCTATTTCCCAAGTCTGGCACCTTGCGCATGGATGCATGTACCTTCATTTGCCACGAGCCCCATTTCATTTATTTGGAACTTAAGATACCAAATTTTCCTTTCCAGTTTCTTTTGTTTTTTTAAATTATCAATAACTAGTAACACCAAACTAACAATATAATCATATACAATAATGTGTCACGATCCCAAAACCATAATAAAATAGACTGATTGATTAGTTCTGTAAAGTGTCAAAAGGGACCACGGTTACCCCAAAATACGTTAGAAAAATATATGCTTATTTTCCGAAATAAAAATTGCAGTAAAATTTTATAAAATATTTTAAGGCGACGCAAACTGAAACTGAACAAAAATTTAAACGAATATTTAATTATAATTTAATTTCAGATTCTGATCGATTATAGCAACTGAACTACAACTTATTTTGATAATTCGATTAACGACGAAACATTTTCTCCAAATAAACATTGTTGAAACAAATTCCAAAATAAAATTTAATTTTCCATCATTTAAATACTATTATCGCCTTAAAATCTGATTCAACAATTATTTAAACCTTCCAAATTTAATTTAAAATTCATATTAAATGCAAATTTGATTTTCAAAAATCTTAGATCGTTACATTCTCCCCCACTTAAGGCTTTTCGTCCTCGAAAAGGAGAGCTCGTGAAATTATACATAAGTAAAATAAATCTTTCATATAAATTTGTTAAACTTACAAATTCTTATATTAGGTCTAAAGCATATCAAGCCGCTTATAGGAAAACTTACTTATGATTAAATTTGCCAAACGCTTTTATATCCAAGCTTGATTGTACCAAATTTAAATCGTCATGTTAGAAAGAAAAAATTTCGGAAAAGTTAATTAAAGAAGTTTGAGTTTATATTCTGATTACAAGTCATAGGTCGCAACGCATTTGAAAAACTCAAAATGATTTTTCTAACTTAGAATCCCATTTTCATTACAAACCATTGAAATATTATATATTTCTTCTATACACATAACTTACTTCGGAGTTTCCAAAATCAAAATTGTTTTCAAAGTTTTCAAACATACCATGTTCAAATCTATATATTAGTAGTTCGAGAAGTTCATCCTCATGACAGGGCCAATGAGTACCACCCATCATACTAAATCAAATCCTTCATCACAACCCAGTTTTAGTCACGGTTACTCGAAAAAACCAAATCATTTCATATCCCAAAGTTGCAAATCATTTCTCAATTCATAATTTACAAATACTTGTCGTTTTCTAAACATTTCAAAATATCGGGATTCAAACCGTCGAAATCTCTTTATGAATCATTCATCACTTTTAAACTAGTTGGAAAACAAATTTGTTCGCTAAAATTTTCGAGTTCGAAGTATACAACTTAGGTTTCCTATTCAAAATGTCACCATGCTTTTGTTACGCTACTCTGACCTAGCATGTGTGTTTCAAACTAGCGTTATCCCATATACTAATTCCAAAACATTAGAGGTAAAATTTTGAAATCAACTAATATTTATAAATCAAAATTTCTTGCATAAGTTAGATCCTTTTAACGTTTTCAAATACTATGCAACGTTCATTTATTGAGACTTCATTAATATAATATTTTGGATAGATCATCATTATCTAGTTTGAAGCTAAAACTAGACTTCGTTCAACAAAAGAAAAAGGGGTATACATACATGGATCAAGTCAAATTCCATGGGTTCAAAACAGAAGTTCAATATCCAACGAGCATCAAAAGGTATAATGGCTTGAATCAAAACACGCCTAAATCCAAAAGATGGACTATTCAAGACCAATATGTGGTTCAAATTCTCAAACAAGATCTCGACAAGAAAGTCAAGTGCACCCACGGACACGCGTATAGGCAGTTCAAAAGTACAATGATTCGAGTCAAGATATTCGACAAAGATTAAGGAAGGGAATGAACGACGCTTCTCAATGATTCGAATTAAGCAATAGGACTAACTTAGGCCAAGTTAGGAAAGTCGATAACACCTAAGGATGCAATCGTAAGTAGTTTATTCTTGGGATACCCTTTTTTCCCATTAACTTCCTCTTGGGTACATCTTACTTCAAATTTTACTTTTCCTTTGTATCGTAAGTGGTTACTCTTCAAATACTTTCTATTTGGATTGCTCATACAGTTTTAATTGGGGAAAAGTAGTTTCTCCCCCACTTAGACGTTTGTTACTCTTTGATTAAATATCATTATCAAGATTTGAAATATACGGTGATATATCTCAAATATGATTTCTTAATAAATAATTTCACTTTCATACATTTTCAAATTTCCCTTTCCAATTCTTTAAGTGGGTTTACTTCTGAAATTAACATATTATCCAGGTTAAGGATGTTTACCTCTCACTATCTTATATTAACTTATATATCATACATAACATTTGTCAAAATAGTATTCCTCGACGTCCTAACCGGAATCATATAGTTATCCCACTTTCGAAACTCGAAAATAACTACTGATGATGCCATGGTCATCTGTAGAATCATTCTCGAGCGACTAGAGTGTGACTCTATATCTATTGCATACATATAAGGCTTCGTACATACGCCGGCCCTGCGTATATTCGAAATCTTCATATATACCAATAGTCCTATCACGACATCGATTAAATACTCAAAAGTCTTATTAAAAGTTATTTCAACATGATTTACTTAGTTCAAAATAAATTATTTTCAAAATACGCTCTCAATGAAATATTCCAAATTCTCATTCTAGGGTATTCCTAACCCTATCTCTAACAAGATATAACAACTCTGATGAGTCCCATTCTTTGTTCAAAATATGTCGTAACCCGTAGCTTTGTATGAACCAAAGCTCTGATACCAACTGTAACGACCCGCCTTTTAGCCCGATTCTCGCTGGTAATTAAACCAACGTAAACCGTTCACAAAGACGAATTATTTTGGGTACTTACATATATTGAACAAAATAACAGAACTTTTCATTGCTCAAAAACAATATTACATCAGAGTTACATGAATATCAGAGTTACAACATATACAGCGGAAGAAAAGCAGATATACTCTCAGCGGCAGAAACAGTATGATATAGCGGAAGCTCCAATCTCTAGCGTGAACTCCAATCCAGAAAGCGCTTCGAATCTTGCTCCAACGATCTAAAACTGCAGAACTAAACTACTAGCTGCCCGCGTGAAAAATTAATGGGCACCCAGAGTTTAGGAAGGAACAATAAACTCCAGGTCAGTCATGGGACTGGTGTGAGAACATAAAACAGTTGTTTTTAGGAATTATATTAAAGTAGGGAATTTCACCGGACCACGCCGCTAACGCGGAACGGGTTTACTCCATGTGAATGCCCGTGCATATAAATACGCAATGACTTTTGAAAATGAAGATATCATAAGCTCGTCCCACATCACACAATGCAAGCGCACACCAGATGGGCGAGTTTTATCTTATGATAACCAAAAATGCCTTCATACGTAAAATCCTCTTTTCATATTATTATTACATAGTGTGGGAAAACCATTTCGCAAATAAATGTATAAATACTAGACGGCATAACACCCATAATATTATGTCGCCATATATATACAAACCAAAACCGTATAGCTCGTATTGGAGATTTGGGTTTCCAACTTGATGATTCCTGGCACGAAAGATCAATCGGAACACAAACGAAATGTAATCACGGGTTTTTCATCCAGACGCAGACACCAATACAAATCGCGAGGCAGATCAACGGTTTTCGACCAAACACGGCCCCCCCAAACATACCCTATTCCATAAGTCACAAGTGGTTTCCCACTGTTGCAGCGGTCATCATCAATTCATATATATATACACAACCTAACCGCCAGTTTCTCATCATCCGGGGTGTGAGGTTTGTCGATGTCACGTCATACACAAAGCATGCCTAGAAAAGCAATGCCTTGATCGTACAAGCTCATTTCATCTCTTAAGTATGTCACATTATCCATTCATAACATGACCACTGATTTCCATCCATACACAACCACTTCGAGCTCATATGTCACAAACCAGATACATATCAATGGAAATCAGTGTTATGCTGTCAATTACAATGTCAGACACACAATCCATACAAGTCCGCCCTGCATCTGAACGGAACAAAATCCGAAAATTCTCCAAATACGTTCGGACTTTCTGCCACTCCGGTAATAAGGGCATCTCTCTACTGTAGCTATTCAGTAAAGAAACCAATCAGCAGGCAGTCCGTTCGATGTGAAGAACCACGGTCTTCAATCGTCGTCTTCATATCTTTTTCTATTGCGTCGTATGGTTATTTCGAATGGTTTTCGGAATATAATTTCCGATCACGGTCTTTCCAAATAACCAGCGCTTCATATTTCAAATAAGTGTTTTCCATCATATATATACACACACACACATACATCTCTTAATCTTTTCTAAATCTAGAAATGATTGTTTAAGAGATGATCGTTTATAGATAGTCTTTTTCTTAAAGCCTTACTTTCGAACAATCAATATAAACCAAGGATCACGATTTCAATATTTCCTTAATTCAAATTCATTGAAATCATTCAAAAAAGATTCATTATATTCAAATCAAAGGATTCAGGACCGAAACAATTCCAAATTTAATTATATAAAATATTTGAAAATAATGCATTTGTCATAAACTAATATATATATATATATATATATGTAATGACTTTAAAAATAGAAATGGTTAAAAATAATTACTTAACATATATTTACTTGAAGAAGTATACAAATATAATACCTTTAAACGTATACATATCTTTAAAACAAATAAGTTTTATTTAAATATTTTTGAAATTAACATATAATGTTTAAATAGATGAAAACCTATATCATACACAAATACTTTAAATTGGAATTGTTTCCTTCCCATGCACATGACTTGCATTCATATTCATACTCGGAAAGTGTACTAGTTCTGAAAAATCTTGAGTTAATCAAATCGATTCGAAGACATTCACTTTCTCTTTCGTTCACTTAGTTCCATAACAACTTCCATAATTGACCTAATCATATTCGAATAACTCAATGACATTATCATATCTTTTAAGTTATTCTAACCGATTTACATTAGATAAATATAAATTTGATTGGTTAGAAATCGAACTTCTTATATCATATATATGTTTCCATATTAAACTGATACTATAAGCGGAATATCGCTATATCCACCATTTAATTATGCAAATAGTATTATTCATCATCTACAGAACATACATCAAATATCTGAGCTCTTATCTAATCCAATTTAGCCAAATTTTAAATTGGAAACTATTTATTATAGTTAGCGCTTCACAATGTTTGAGATTCACTTCCAATTTGCTCTTTTACCCGAACTTACGTCATGCTCCTTATTTAAACTTCAAATTCAAGATCCTTTCCAATGTAATTTATAATTTATTATAAATATTTATCTAAACTTATCAAATTTCATAACAGAATAATTCAATCTTAAATGACCTTTCAAATATAATGTTATCACAAATTATTATCTAAAGTCATATTAGATTTCACAAATTTACTAGTTTGGATTCGCCACATTTTACACAAATCATGAATAAAACTGCAATCAAATTTAAAAATCAAAATTTTAATTCAAGGTACATTAAAGTAAATTTTAATCTCTATTTACATTAGTAATAACATGTTGATTTGTTTCCAATATTAAATAATTTATGCTATCAAATCAAATTAACAATTTCCCTAAATGGTAATAACCGAAACATTATTTCATTCATTAACATGTTCTTAACATACCCTGATTAATAAACCGTTGTAACAATACCATATCATTAAATCAACGTTATCAAATTAATTCAATATCATTTATAAAACGTTACTTAGAAAAATTATTTAAATAGACAAATGTCGCTTAGCTAACAAAATATTATCGAATTAAAGAACCTTAATAACATTTTTAAATCAATAAACATAAATAATCAATAGTATTAAGTTAATAAAATACTACATGATCCTTTAAGTGTCTTTTATCCATGGATTACTCTTTCATTAAATTTAAGAAAATACAAAATTTTCTGCTGAAAATCAGTACATAAGCGTGTTCACACGTTCAACAACCATTTATGCATCCATTTCTTAAATGTACACAACCAGCAATTTACGAATGCGCGTTATACTACTAACGCTCTCCGTCATTCATTTATTTGCAACCATCATAATGTCACATACCATACTATCACCCAATTAATCAGTAATTAACCATGCAACCAATTGTCACACAAAACAAATCTACCAATTTCTCAATATAAATTTAATTAATGAAATTAAATTTAGTATTCTCACCTTAATTGCTTTCCAATAATGGACCTCTTTTCTGTCTTTATGCAAAAATGCTCCAGTCTCCACTTTTCTACCTCATTCTTGCGTTCTCTTCATTTTCTCTGCTCTTAACTTCTTTTCTTACGTTTTTTTTTCACACGCTTCCTTTTCTCTTCTTTTTCTGCCCCCTTCATTCCTTCTTCTTTCTTCTTGCGTTCTTTTTTTTTTAACAGAGGCTTTTTTTTCTCTTCTTTCCTAAGCTTTCAGTTTTCCAGCACGTGCACTCAAAGGCCAAGGTGGAAGTTAAAATGAGGTGGATATCAGTGCATGATTTAGTGAAAGGTAAAGTTTGCAAAACTACAATGGAGAGTCTCTGGTCTTTGCATGCGCTGGAAGAACAAAGGGTGGAGAGAACTGCGGTGCTAACAGGAGAGAAGATAGAAGAGGCGGAAGTGCATGCAGGCTTTACGTTCGCATTGTTTTTTTTTCTATTCTTGAACTCTCGGCTTTTATCTGGAAAAAATGCATATGCATGTGCATGCAAAATGTGCACACAGTCTGGAGCAATGTGAGGACGTTGTGGGGATTGTTGGTTGCGGGCTACTGGTCAAGGGGTTCTAACGCTGGAAAATTGGTGGAGATGGAAACAAAATGAAGGTGGATAGATTTTTAGGTTTGCATGCAAGGAGGAGCTGAACGTTGTTTGGGAGTAGGGAGGAACGTGAGTGAGAAGCTTGCGCTACATATGGTAAGGAGTCTGGCCTTCTCATGTGGTATTTCATGTTTGCAATTATTATTTTCTTTCCAAGCGTGAAGGGCAGAACCGGAAGATGAAGGGAAAGAGGTAAAAAGTGGAGATCGGTGGAAAACTTGGTGGAAGCGGAACTGACAAGTGGTGAGAACGCGAGGCGGTTATACGTGGGAAGAAAGGGGAAGAGCACAGCAGCTATGAGGTAAAAATGTATGCATGGCTTCTCGTTTGTCTCTCTCCCCTTTTTTTCTTTCTACTGAAATGGGCAGAAGCTTTACAAGTTGGGGAGTAGGGGACTTAAAAGTGAAGAAGAAACATTGGGAAAAGAAGAAACGGGTTTAAGAGTTTAGCCCATTTTTTCCGCAGGTATAAAATAAGAGAAAAGGAACGAGAGCAATGTGGCACCCCAAAGAACAAGTGGTACTCCCGGTTTCATATGTTCAACACGTGTTTTAATGGTTAACACGTGATGGGAAGTTTATATAAAATGTACAAGTGTCCCACTATCTTAAATACAATCCTATTTCCCAAGTCTGGCACCTTGCGCATGGATGCATGTACCTTCATTTGCCACGAGCCCCATTTCATTTATTTGGAACTTAAGATACCAAAATTTTCCTTTCCAGTTTCTTTTGTTTTTTTTAATTATCAATAACTAGTAACACCAAACTAACAATATAATCGTATACAATAATGTGTCATGACCCCAAAACCATAATAAAATAGACCGATTGATTAGTTCTGTAAAGTGTCAAAAGGGACCACGGTTACCCCAAAATACGTTAGAAAAATATATACTTATTTTCCGAAATAAAAATTGCAGTAAAATTTTACAAAATATTTTAAGGTGACGCGAACTGAAACTAAACAAAAATTTAAATGAATATTTAATTATAATTTAATTTCAGATTCTGATCGATTCTAGCAACTGAACTACAACTTATTTTGATAATTCGATTAATGACGAAACATTTTCTCCAAATAAACATTGTTGTAACAAATTCCAAAATAAAATTTAATTTTCCATCATTTAAATACTATTATCACCTTAAAATCTGATTCAACAATTACTTAAACCTTCCAAATTTAATTTAAAATTCATATTAAATGCAAATTTGATTTTCAAAAATCTTAGATCGTTACAAAAACATTTGGAACAAGTGTTAGAAATTCTCAGAAAGAATGTTTTAAGAGAAAAAATTTCCAAATGTATATTCTGGCAAGAAGAAGTCAAATTTCTGGGCCACGTCGTGTCAAAGCAAGGAATTGCAGTGGATCCCAGTAAAATCACTGCTATTCAGAACTGGAAACAGCCTCGTACACCCACAGAAGTCAGAAGTTTTCTCGGGTTAGCCAGTTAATATCGGAAATTCATTAAGGTTTTCGCGAAGACATCTAGTTCCTTAACGAAACTGACTAAGAAACATTCGAGATTCCATTGGACTTCAGAATGTGAGGAAGCTTTCCAGAAGCTGAAATTAAAACTGACGACTGCTCCAGTGTTAACAATAATAGATGGCAATAAGGACTTAAAAGTCTGGACTGATGCTTCTAGAGAAGGCCTTGGTGCAGTGTTAATGCAAAGAGGTCAAGTGATTGCTTATGCTAGCCGTCAGCTGAAACCGCATGAGAAAAACTATGTTACTCATGATCTTGAGTTGTTAGCCATCGTATTCGCTTTGAAAATCTGAAGGCACTACCTTTTGGGTGAGAAATTCGAACTGTATACAGACCATCAGTCATTGAAATATTTGTTCACTCAGAAAGACCTGAATCTGAGGCAGCAGCGTTGGCTAAAATTTCTTGCGGCGTACGATTTTGAGATTTTGTACACTCCAGGGAAAGCCAATGTTGTGGCTGATGCGCTGAGTAGAAAGAATGTAATAATCGCCAGTTTTATCATTACGACGTCATTGATTGATAAAATATCTGCTCTTCAGAAGGAGGATCACTTCATTCAAAGAATCAAAGAAAGAATACAGAAAGGCGAGACCTTGAGTTTTCAGATAGATGACGAGGGAATCCTAAGGTTGAAAGGCCGAATATGTGTGCCGAACATTGTTGAACTTCGAAGAGAAGTATTGGATGAATGTTACAAAGCCAAGCTTAGTATCCATCCAGGAGTGAGCAAGATGTATAATGATATCAAACGCACTTTCTGGTGGAGATCTATGAAACGAAACATCTCCTTATATGTTAGCCGGTGTACTACTTGTCAGCAAGTCAAAAGCGATCAGCAGAAGCTAGCTGGATTGTTGAAACCTTTGGAAATTCCAGGTGGGAAGTAGGAACAGATTTCTATGGACTTCATAGATGGTTTGCCCAGAACTAGGAAAGGAAATGACAGTATTTGGGTGATCGTCGATCGTTTCACGAAGACCGCCCATTTCATACCTGTCAGATCGAACAGAACTGCTCATAGTCTGGTGCAGGTATATTTCAAGGAAATTGTTAGACTGCACGGAGTACCCATGGGCATCGTTAGTGACCGTGACCCGATTTTTGCTAGTAAATTCTAGGAAGCATTCCAAGAAGAATTGGGAACGAAACTGAACCTGAGCACCGCTTATCATCCTCAAGCAGATGGTCAAACCAGGCGAGCTTGAAAATGTCTCCATTCGAAGTATTGTATGGTAGACCGTGCCGATCCCCTGCTTGTTGGGTTGAACCTGGTAACAGACTTGTATTTTGGCCTGATATGATTCGCGATGCTGCGGACAAAGTCGATTTCGTTTAGAAACGATTACTAGCCGCTCAAAGCCGACAAAAGAGCTATGCAGATAAGAGAAGAGATATATCATTTGTTGTTGGCGACTGTGTTTATTTGAAGGTATGTCCGATGAGAGGAGTCATTCGATTCGGTAAAACAGGGAAATTGGTGCCCAAATTCATTGGTCTGTTTCCTATTCTTGAACGGGTTGGAACTCTCGCATATAAGGTTCAATTGCCTAATTGGTTGCCTAGAGTGCATGATGTATTTTACATATCTCAACTTCGAAAGCACGTTCATGATCCAGACTTGATCGTGGAAGAAGCAGCGCAACAGAATATAGAAATCACTCCAGAATTGGCTGTGAGAAGAGAGCCGCTAAAAATAATTGGCAAAGAGACCAAAGAGCTGAGGAACAAAAAGGTGCACTTAGTCAAAGTGCAATGGAGTGGAGATCCGAGAGATTGTACTTGGGAAACAGAGGAAAGCATAGAGAAAGCCTATCCTAAGTGCAGGGTGGATATCTCTGATTGACTCTGGTGCAAGGTACATTTACCATATTTTGCATTTCTATTATGTTCTCCATTTTGCTGTTGTTTTCTTTGCATTGATGTAAACTTTTTAATTATATAGTCTTAATAATTCAAAAGAATATATGAATTAATTAGTATGATTTTGAAAAGTTAAAAACAAATTGATTGTTGCTTGTGTTGTGTGATTGTGGATTTGATTAATTAAATTATTAGAACGATAGTTAATTTAATCAATAAGAGAATGAATGGTAGAATTTATTCGATTAAATCGCACGCTGAACTAGTTTAAAAATAGATAGAAATATATGCATGTGCATTATATATGTTTCAACAGGTAAATGGATTAGCTGTTGAGAAAAGATTTTATTTGCGTGCCCGACAAACAGGTAAACCTTAATGAGTTGGATGCGCAATTTTATTATTATATCAACTCATGTGAATGCCATTGGATGCGGAGTGCTGGTTGTTCTGTGTGTAATAATAAACTTCGCCATAGGATAGTAACAATTAATTTTGAACTACACTACAAGGCATACTTCTTGAAAATAGGCATACTTCAGCATATACCATATAAGCATTTGGATCTTGTGTGACGAGGTTGAAGATTTACCGTACGAGCGAGAGGCTTGTATGGCAATGACTATATTTTACAGGTTGAACTGATGACTGATATGGACCACATAAAATATAACGGTAAATTGCCAGATTAATAAAAACCCCACACGGGTCTGGAAATGACAATAATCACGTCTCTCTGGTCATTAAGGCACAAAAACCATTTATAGGGTGACGAGAATTTATTCTCTCGAGTTATGATCTATACACACTCCCCTGTGGACACCGAAATATATCACTATAAATATGTGTATGCTTATTAGGATTTATTGGGTACCTAATACGGCCCAATAAATTTCCAAACCCCTCCCCGTACAAAGGAGGTTATGGCGAAATTTTTCGAAAATTTAGGTTGTTAGCCAAATTTTTAAATTCTTGGAAATTGAAAAGTTGAAGAATGGAAGCCAGATTGAGAGTATAGTTAGTTAATCAAACCACTTTTGACTTTGTTCCTTTTCGGGGATGAAAACTTTTAAGTGGGGGAGATTGTAACAACCCGGAAAATTTGAACCAGTTTGAAAATTTTAATTTGGCTAATTTAGTGGATTTTAAATATTTAAAATAAATTATTTTAAATAATAACGACGAAAAGTATGTTTGAATCGATGTTTGAAAATAAGTATAATTATTTCTAATTATAAACAAGGCCTGAAATGGCGCGGTAGTTTCAAAATTTCAATTCAAACTTTAACTGACTGTACCGGGTGCAAAATAAAACGGATTTTAGTGAAACCAAAAATATTTAAATCTGTTAGTGAATATCTTTCTAATGATTCTGAATAATCGAATTTTCAAAGCAGGAGTCAAAAGTTATGGCCAAATGAATTTTCAGAAAGGTCGATATAGAGAATATATAGACCTTGAAAATAGACATTTTCCAAACGATCTCGGAATTCGACGAAACCACTTTTTTTGGATCCAGGATGTCAAATTATTGCTAGGTTTCAAATTTCATAATTTTTTAAGCTAATATCTGAGCGTGGCGAAGGAAAATGTGTTTTGGTCAATTACAATTAAATTGGATCGACCAGAAAATGGCCATTTTTCAAACGGTCTCGGAATTCGACGAAACTAATTTTGTTGGGACCGTACGTCAAAGCATAGCTAGATTTATTTTTCGGGAATTTTTAGAATCAGTATGTGGCCCCGGCAAATTGAAATATACGTTCAAATAAAATATTGAATGTTTTATATTTTAATTTGAAGAAAAACTGACTGAAACAGTCGAATGGGCCTTCGAAACATATCCCATTGTGTTCGGAATGGGGGTAGTTAGTTAGGGGTGACAATCGTTGGGTTTGGATTGGAGTTCGTATGTGAAGAGGGGTATTTTCGAATTTAAAATAAATTAAAATTTAAATATAAATCTTGGCCCAATCACGTTTCATCTCTCACTTCTGCATTGACCACCGAAAATCCTGTTCTTCTAACTGACGACGGAAATGAGCTCAATCTTTCTCCCTCTGATTCCCCTCAAGATACTCAACGAAATTGGTTGATTCTTCAGAGCTTTTTGAAGAGATTTCTTCAGTCTCTAAATCTGTACTGGCCTCGAATTATATCACTCCATATTCGCGAAGATCCGGACCTCGAAAGACTCGCCGCTCGGGCCCTGATTGCTCCACCACCACTGCATCGAGTTCGCCAGAGTTTGGGGAGGAGGAGCGGCTCTCGTAGGTGCTTCACGTGGCAGGGTCTGATCGAGCTACAACATCTTCGTTTTGGTGAAAAGATCAAACCTAGTTTTGAATAAACTGTGAAGGTATACGACTTATATTATTTCAACTGTTTTAACACTATAAACCATTGCGAAGTTGATGAACCGAAAAAAAATCATATCTTTTTGATGTGTTGTCGAAATCCAGTGAAACAAGAGACAGTGGACTCGTGTGGACGCCTTCTACATTTTAGAAGAGACCGCGTATTTTTCTGAGCCTTCTGCTAGTTTTGGTGGAGTGGAACCCAATGTGAGATTTCTAATTTATAAACGATATGGAAAACAACGATGTATAAATTATATAGTTGATGTATGAGTTATATAAGCGTTGTACACCACATGTATAAGCGTTGTATAAGTTGTATGTTCGATGTATAAGTTATATATGCGTTGTAAAAGTGATATATGTGTTGAAATTAATTGAAATGATATTGAAAAGAAAGTGAAATATATTTATATACAAATATATATATACACTCCCCTTGTCTACAGACCATGGACAATATTTATTGGTTGTGATTGGTTTGAAAATTGGTTGATAGCGAATGGTTGATTTGAATTGTTTGTGGTTGAAAAATACCCGTTTGTGGTTGAGAATTATTTGGTTGAAACCACATAGGATTAGTTTGTGGAAAATAAAAATAAAAATAAACATGCCGCCTACGTGCGAACTAGATGCATGAAATCCCCATTGTCAAAAGCTGCGAGGCTTTAAGGTAAAGCGAGGAGCCGTACTAGGGACGGTCCCGGTTTTAACTACCCTGCCGTTATGCTGCCGAAATTTTCAATAATATTCATGTGTTAGAATTAATTTCAGTTGTTGAAATTATTTTCATATGTTGAAACCCCATTCATGTGTTGAATAGAAATTCATTCATTGAATAGAAATTCATGTGTTGAATCGTATTCGTGTTTTAAATAAATTTCTTTAACAATAAAAATCACATTTTTATTACATATACTATCTATAGAAAACCTTCATGTGTTGAATAGAAATTCATTCATTGAATATAAATTCATGTGTTGAATGGTATTCATGTTTTAAACAAATTGTTTTATAATAAAAATCATATTTTTTATCATCTATTTGAACTATATAAAATAGTCGTGTTTTGAAATAAATTGTTTTATAACAAAAATCATATTTTTATCATCTATATGAACTATACAAAATAGTCGTGTTTTGAAATAAATTGTTTTACAGTAAAAATGACATTTTTATTATATACATGAATTGTTAAAAATAGTGAAGTGTTGAAATAAATGTTTGTGGGATAAAAGTATCATTTTTATCAAATGTATGAAATGAATATGGTTTTGAAATCGAAGAGGATTGTATATATATATAATTAAAATAAATCGAATAACAAAGCTGCAGTTCGTGTTTTGAAACTGTAATTTCAAACGATTAGTGCGGGAGATCCGACCATCGGATTTTCGCGAAACCGAAACCGTTGGGTTCGCCTTGGAAATATCTTTCCAACGGCACCAACTTTGTAAAGATCCAACGGTTGAATTGTCTGGAATGTTTAATTCAAATCTGAAGAAAAATAGCACCAGAATAGATTATATATATATATATATATAATTAAATTAAATCGAATAACGACACTGCAGTTCGTATTTTGAAATCGTAACTTCAAACGATTAGTGCGGGAGATCCGACCGTCAGATTTTCCCGAAACTGGAACCATTGGATTTGTTTTGAAAAGATCTTTCTAATGATATAAAATTTGTGAAGATCCAACAGTTAGATTTTCAGATATGTGTAAATCAAATCTGAAGAAAAACAGCGCCACGACCGCGTTATGGCCTGAAGCGTCTTTTGAATGAATTGACTATTTTTAAATAAATAAAAATAGCGATAAATCGTGATAAAATATTATAAACGATATGGAATGGAAATAAATTGAATTTGCTCGGTTTATGTGATATTTGATGGTTGAATGTGTTTGGTGTGAAAATTACACTAAAGAACAGAATGAGTGATATCGAATAATTTAACCACTGAAATGAATTGATTTGAAATTCTAAATATACGTGAACTATTTGAAAAGGCAGAGTTAATTCTCATTTCAAATAATTGATCGACGATCGAAAGTCGAAGATATGAAGACGATACAAAACCGATGATCTTCACGTCGGATGGGAGGGTGCTACGGATGCTCATAATGGGAGTAGCTACCTTGAAGGGGCTGAAGTAGTAGCCGTCCGGACGTACATGTTGATTGTATGGATATGTGAGGAATAAAGATCCTCCAGTTTCGTTCAGACCCAGAATGGACTTGTAAATGGACTGTGTGTCGGACATTGGATTTCATTCCATGTTATCGACAGCCATCAGTCGCATGGCGTGAATTGCCTATGTGGCATGATGTGATGCAATGATCAAAGCTTTTGTTGAAAAGCAGAGCTTTGTGGTGGATGATCAAAGCACTGCCTGTGTGGCATAGCTTTATGTATAATGTAAATTCGCGATCCTCACGCCCCGGTATGGACCAGAAACGGGAGAGGACTTCAGGGAGGACATGCGTTTCTTTCTAGCTAGAGGTGGTGTCAGTGCTTAGACTGACTGACATTTATATTATTTTCACCTGTGTGGTTGTTGTTGTTGCGAGGCGCCTCGGATATATCGGTGACTATGTGAAGCCGATGGAGTCATTTGTTGGCTCATTTACGCCCCAAAGGGCGGGGAAACATAGTGTTCAGGGTTTAAGTTTAATCAACATCGAGTGGACCGGCCCTGTTGCTCCAAGGGCCCACCTGAGTCTGGGTCCTGAGACATGGTTGGCTAGATTGTCTCGAAGCGGTGAGGACGATCCCTGGCCTCGGTTCATGGCGGAAATCCAATTTCCAAATACGACATCATGCGGTTTTGATTGTATATATATATATGGCGACATGATATATGATACACATGCCGTCTATGATTGATATTTATGATTGTATCTAAAATTAGAAACTAACTGGAAACGAGCTAGGATGGTTTCCTGGGTATTGGTCTTATGTTGGTTTCGGCCTTCGGGGTTAATAGTTAGGTAAGTTCCCTTACTAGTTTACAGTTGGAGTCTGATTAAGAATTAAACGATAAATTTTATATTTCAAATGATTTTTTTTCCCCATATCAAGCATATTTGGCCATTATAAGGTAAAACTCTATCCTCCGGTTTGTGTTGCATTGTGTGATGGGAACTGAGTCTTATAATGGCTTCATTTTGATAAAAAAAACATTGCGACGTTTAAAAGATTTATTTGTTTTAAAGCACTGGCAATCCAATGGAGTAAACCCGTTCGGCGAAAGTGGCGTGGTCCTGTAATTAGCCATATTTGAAAATGTGTTAAGTAGATTTCTCATACCAGTTCCATGGCTGACTCGTAGTTTGTTTCACTTACAAACTCGGGTGCCCCTTTTTCTACACGGGCAGCCTTGTATTTAGGTTTTAGCAGGCTCTTTCTGGATAGCTGGAGCTGAAGATGGATTCTATCATTTATCTCTTTTTATGCTTTTCAGCTCCTGTTGTACAAATTATGTTTTCTTTTCCGCTGTAGACATTTTATGTATAGCTGAACTATATTTTGTACTAAGTATGATCCTATATACTGTGTAACTCTGATGATTATATTTATTCAGTGTATTCTATTATACATTATCTGGTGTATTTAAATATTTCTGTTCTGTTGTTATATGTTTATGTGTTATATTCCAAAGATTACCCTTACGCTGTCCTACCAGGGTTTGGTGTCGTCACAGATACTGGTTAATATATATAATTACTACTATTATCCATATAAACACATGATGTACACAAGTGAAAATAAGTGACACGCTCGCCACTGTTGGGGTGTGACAATGTTGTTCGAAAGAAGGGTGAAGATGGCCTTGTGGATGGGCGAATGTGTACAGGACTTGCCGGGTTGTTTTGTATTTTGGAGGAGTAGAGCTCGAAGAAAGATAGTGGAGTGTGTGGATGTCTTTGGAGGAGGAGTTGTGTTCTGTCTTAAGAGGATGGTTGGGCTGATATTGTAATGGTGAAAGTAGTTGAAAACATGAAGTAACGTTGGGACTTTTGGAGTAGGGTGATCAAAGTCTCGGTGGCATGGGAAATAGGATCTATACTGGAGCACGTTTCGGTTGGTTCACAAGGTAAAGATGCAATAATACATGCGGGTCTGGTTCCTTTTGAATATGGGTGACATGTGCGACTGTAGCATATGAAGTGGGTCGAGGGCGGAAAAGAGTGTAATCATGTAGAGGAGCACGTGAGTTAGCAAAAGTAAGGGAGCGGGTTCATTTGTAGTGTGGAAGGAAAGAAGAGGATTCATGGAAGAGTTTCAGACATGTAAAGATGAGGAAACGTGATGGAGGGAAAGGCCCGATAAGAGTTTGACGTCGTTTGTACATTAAGTCCGTATGAATGCAGAAAACAAAATAAAACTGTTATGGTGCGATTGGGAACTCATTGCGGATTATGGTAGAATAAAACGCCGGATCAGATCAACTGACGCAAATTGTTATTTAATGGTTAACGCGCAAATGTGAGTAAATTCACTAACTCTGATCTATTTTAAAATATTATATTTTAATATTTGTTGAATGCTATGTGATGGTTGTTTAGGTAAATTACGGTTAAAATTGGTTGAATAATATATATCGTTGCATATGTTCGCATCATTGTTGGATACTGATTCCTCGATTATAATACTCCTTGGTATGGAATTAGTGTTAATTGTGTTGACTAACATCTGTGCATAAAGGAAACCTGTTAAAGGAATCCAAACAGATTCCTCGATATTTATATAAATTTTTTGTTTTATATTATTTATATATACACTGTTTTGAACCCAAATAACATTTAAATCCTATAGGGATATTGATTAAATCAATAGACGTTATCGATTAAGAAAGTGGCAACAACTGACCATAAATCCATCGTTTGGTTAAGAAATTGATTGGCCATCAGGCAAATCAACGTAGTTAATTATAAAAATTATATTTTTATAATTAAAGCGAAGTTTTAAACTGTAATAGAAGTTCTATTAAAAACTGGTATTTTATATTTCATTTTTATAGAATAAGTATAAACGATTATTTCATATTTAGATAAGTTATGAAGCTGTAATTATCCTAGCAGGAATAATTTGGATAATTATTTTAAAGCAAACAGTTAAGAAATATTATTAATTAATTATATAGACAAAATCAGTTAACGAATTCATTGATGGAATGAAGTTGATTAAATCAACTATTTATTTGGGAAATGATTATTAGATTAATTGGTCTTCAATTAATCTAATGAAAATAACTTAGTGGTAAACTGATCAAAAATTTATAAGATTCCTTATTAATTACCCTTTCTAATTAATGATGTATTATGTAATTATTTAACTAATATAATTAGTTATTGTTTATATACAGTAATCAACCAATCTATTTTAAATTAATGATGAAGTAAACTGTTTACTTCAGCAATGATGAAGTAGAATATTATTTAATTATATTTTAATTAAATAATTGTTTCTTAAATGGACCTCATTTAAGATGTTATTGAATTAGTGATGAGATGTTACATGCATTTAGTAAAATAGCTCAAATAAAAGTAAAATTTCAAGAGACAAAGAATGTAGATGTATTTCGGTAAAAGAAGTTATAAATATAATTGTATAAGGAAGACACATCAAAGAGTTAATATTTAAATAAATAGTTGTAAACAACTGAGTTTTCAAATTAAGGATATGGCATCAAAAAACCATATTTAAAATGTAGCAAGAAGTACGATTTGACGGATTATAAAGTATAACGGGTAAGAGTCACAAACTTATATCTATTGTAAGATAAGAATGATGTTGATCAAGGTCTGAGAGGTAATTAAAATACCCCAACTTGAATGGCTTCACTATTATCGAGGGATGGTATTAGTTTGTAACGGAAAGAGACGTCGAGATTAGTTGTAAAGTAGAATATAGTAGCATATTGCAAATTTTTGAACTATGACGATAAGATAACGTTTTTGACTAGGCTTAAGCGTGATTGCTAAGTCGAGATTAGTTACAAAGGGAAATATTACAGCGTATGACAAGTTTTTGAACTATAATGATAAATTAGCATTGTTGACTAAGCTTAAGCGTGATTTTTATATATAGCACTACTCCCTAGGGAATGGAAACAGTTTGGTTTGAAATCCACTTACTCTAAAGTAATAAGTAACGATGTTTGGCCAAAGAAATATAAGAACGAGTTTAGAAAGAGAAATTGGAGAATCATTCAGAAAACAATGACATCATTTCGACATTCGAAATATGATTAGAATTAAATCATTAGGATTTGGAATTATAATTCGACAATGTCGTATATTATGTAAATAAGTTAATTTTAGAAATTATAAATTGATAGGATAGTAAATACTTGGTTTTAAACCAATATATTATAATAGAATATGTAATCAAGATTAAAGTTATAAACGTGATATCTACTTAATAAGAAGTGACTTAGAAACAAAGTTTAAGAAATATAATGAGAAGATGAAATTATATAATAACTCGGTAAATAGGATTGTTCCCATAAGGATATTTATTACTTAAATGAAGATTTATTTGATAAAGGTGTTTAGATTTCTATAAATGGATTATATTCACATTTTAAAGTGAATACTGTTTAAAAAGCAAATGTTGCAAATTAAATAATTATAATGAAAACTAGACATGCTTTCCAAGAAGTGTAAGGCTAAATGAGTTTTGGGGAAATATCTAGGAAGATATAGAAAACTGGAAAATTAATGTTAAATAAAAAGGCCCGTGGTTGTGTGATGTTTAATTGTACATTTGAATGAATGTTTGTTTTAACTTCGATAGTTAAGTAACCGACTATCGAAGTGTTTTGGCCATCATTGTCAATACGGAGAGACCGGTTGGATATATTATCTGAAACCCACTCCGTATAGGCATAAGTGCTGCGAATTAGATTATGCTGAAGACAATTGAAGACGGAGTGAAATGCAAGGGTTGTTCTGTTCTAGAATGGTGTTCTCTGTTTGTCCAGTCCTAAGACAACTTATATGGATGAGTGTCTAACAGAGTATACCTAACAAATCACATACAGTTGATTTCTTAAAGGTATTACATCTGGAGGCAGAGGAATTCGTTCCTCTTAGCTTTTTATACCCGTGACATTTTTGGAAATCGATTAGTGAATTAACTGGTTTGACGATGTGGCATTCAAAGTGAATGGTGATCAAATGTTCTGAAGATAGACGTAGCCTCTAGCCTCACAACCAGGAAGTAACAAAAGTTAGGCTAGGCAGCATGGTTAGTTGGGTCATCCCCAAGCAGGGTGTATTGTCACCGATCTAGAGAAAATTCAAATTTGTTCTTCTTTTTCGATTCTTTATCTTCGGATTTCGGTTGGATGGCCAAAAACCGTGGGTGGCAATATATTCGATACACTCAAGCTAAAAGAGTGGTCGGTCATGTGTGGCCAGGTTGCAAGACATTCTTGTTGAACCCTAGTGTATACCCTCTAGAATACACTGATCGAAAGGTGCTCTGATACTTTGTCTGTTGGAATCAAATCTCCAATAAGCGCTCTACGGTTTTTGATTTTATAGTATATATATGTGGAGTGTGAGATGCAAGCGTTCTGCTATTTGGTTATTTACTTGATTAGACATTATTATAATATCACTGGATTTCGATGTCAAAATATTTTGGGTTATAGTAAGGTAAAAAAAACTGTCCATGTTTGTGTGTGGACTGGTCTTACTATTATCCTTTTGTTTCAAAAGGATTTTCAAAGTTAAACGATATGGTTGGAATTCACTCACACAAGTCCCATGACTGACCCAGAGTTTATTTTGTTTGTGTTTTTCCTATACTCTTAGGTGCCCAAATTTGTACGGGCAGTCAAGTGTTTCAGGCTTTTACAGATACACTTGGAGGAGCCCAAAGAAGAAGGCTTCACTGTTAGTATTTAGAGATTATTTCCGCTGTGATATGATGTATTATACTTTGATAATGGTATGTATATACCATACAGTTTTGTATTTCAAAGTTATGTTATATAATACATTTTATTCGTTCCGCTGTGAGATTCGGGTTTACTCTGATTATGTTTAGTTGTGTTCTTCTTCTTCTATTCTATTAGTTCTATCTTTTTTATATCATCCTCTAATTTCTTTCTATTAATGATCTAAATTTTCATGCACTTTGGGTTGAATGTGTAGGATATTAGCCAGCTAAAATTGGTACGGATTTTCGGGCCACTACATTTTATTTTCATTAACTTATTAAAGGTGACATTTTATTGTATAAAAATGTAATTCAATAAACAAATGTTTTATTTTCATTAACATATTAAAGGTGACATTTTTATTGTATAAAAATGTAACTCAATAAACAAATTTTTTATCGTAAAACATCATTTATTTCTGAATCGGAATGTGACTCAATCAATTACCATATAATTTCAGTTATATGGATTTCAAGTATAGCAAAATAATAATAAATAATCATTAAACAATCTATTCACATCCAGAGTGAAATTTACAACTATGCGGGCATTAAAATAAATAAATAATGCTCATCTCAAACCGTCAATCCATCGATTGACATATAATTAAATATTGAGATTAGTGCATGTCAAATATCATCACAATACCCGTGTGGGGTTTCCAAACAATAGGAGTGAATTTAAATAAATTATTGGTTAATAAATATAACCAATTCTAACTCAGTTTGAATTATTTTCCTATTTAACCAATTTTACTGTTTATATTATAAATAAATATTTAATATTTAACTTCAACAACCATATTAATGTTAGTATTATTTTTAGTATGTTAAACATTTCAACATTACAAACAACACACAATACGGTCAATTTAAATTGTCCATGGTTTGTGGACGAGAAAGGTGATCTAACATGTACCGTATACAATTTATAATAATTAAACTGATAAAAACTTACACAAGCAATTTTATATATTTTTCAATTATGAAATTAAATAAATAACTATGTAAATTTTTTTAGTGAGGAGTTCTCACCTTCGTTTTCACTATGTCAATTTTTAACTGATGATTTTGGCAACGATTGGATTTGAAATTGCCCCAAATCCAACTTTCTCCAAATTGGACCTAGTTAGTGTTGTTGTGAAGCTCTCGACTCCATGATTGCAACGGATCTAAAATTGTCAGGTTTCGACCTCGTACGTGAAAGATATTGCGTTACGAACATTACTTACTTGATTAAATTTATTAATAATTTAATTTAAACCCTAATTACCTTTCAAAATAGTGTTCAACGTTGTTGACCACTGTCCCTTTCCAGAACCGACGACGTGGAGCCTCCTGGACGTTGACCCCCACCACCATCGGCCTTCTGCATGCGTGATGGCGCTGCGCCAAAGGTGGCGGGCCCCAATTCGCCTCCGACCACAGAAAAATCCAAAGCCCCCAATTCCATTCATCTCGCCGATTCCCCACCGTCGCTGCGCTATAGGGTCACAGACCACCATGGATCAACCTTCCATGCCACCATGAAGCTTCGCCCCTTTGACAACTTCACCTGAAACCGCTTCTAGCGCCGCCACGTAGTCGATCTCCGTTTGCTGCTACCGGAAAAACATAGACGTTGAACTCGAATTTGCCACTGCTACGAGCATTTTCAAATCGAACAACCAAAGACAAAGTTGTTTATCTGAATCTCCTCTACAATTTCTTCAACCGGGCTATCACGTAATTCCTCCTCGTTTGAACAGAAATCTCCTATATCCGAAATCAGTTTTCTGACTTTGACTGTCGATTCCGGAGAATCCGTGCGACAATAGGTTATGCAATTCTTGTGGTAGGTAGAGATCATCACGATCAACAATACCCAGAAACGGTTTGGGTTGATTGTGTATGGATTGAGAGATATAAATTATTTTTTCCAGGGGCTTATTTGCAAAAATTTAAGAGAAAACGAGAGAGATGGCTGATATCAATTTTTGAGGAAGAAGAATAATGAGGGTTTGGGAAGGGGGAAAAGATATTATATAGCCGTGGGTTAAGAGTTATTATTTTATTATTAATTTTCTAGCTTTAATATTAATTCCTTAGTTCATGCTCACTTTATTTGACAGTTATTGATGCCACGATCACATACGAACTCCGTTGGTGATGAAAACTGACATGCTGCTATATCTTGATGATACGGTTCTAATAAAACTAGTTTCGTCGAATTCCGAGTTTGTTTGCTCAAAAAGTCATGTTTTTGTCCTTATATAGCTAGTTTATTCACAATTAATTTCTCACGGCCACATACTAGCTCTAGAAGTTACAGAAAAATTATTTATGGCTTTGATTTGATGATACGATCCTAACAAAACTAATTTCATCAAATTTGGAGACTGTTTGGAAAATGACCATTTTTTGGTCGATTCACTTTGACTGAAATTGACAAAACACGTTTTAATTGGCCACGCTCACATGTTAACTCAAAAAATTATGTAAATTGGAATCTAGCAATAATTTAACATTCCGGATCCAACAAAAGTGGTTTCATCGAAAACGGAGGTCGTTTGTAAAATGGCTATTTTTAATATTAATATATATATATATATATATATATAAATTCCATAGCGACTATTCTAAATTTTAAACTGGGCATAACTTTTGATTCTCGTTATGAAATTTCAATTTTTCAGATTCATTGGAAAGATATTTTGAAACAGATTCGAATATTTCTTGTTCCACAGAAATCTGATTTATTTTGAATCCTGTACATTCAATTGAAATTTGAAATCGAATTTTCAAACTACCGCGCCATTTCGGGCTCGTTATATAATTAAAATAAAATTATTCGTTCTAACTTCAATTTAAATAAATTTTCCGTCGTTATTATTTAAATAAAATATTTAAAATCCATAAAAATTGTTAAAATAAAAATTTTAAATTGGTTCTGAAATTTCGGGTTGTTACAATCTCCCCTACTTAAAAAAAATTTCGTCCTCGAAAAGGAACAGACTGAAAGTTGTTTAACTAACCAACTCAACTTTCAATTTTAATCAATTTTCAGTTCAGTTTAAGATTAAATTCGATTTACCTAAATTTGTAATTCTTTTTATATATTGGTTTAAATTAATTATCATTACAATATTTTAATTAGCTAAATTAATAATCAAGCATCACAACCAGCAATCAATTAGGTGATCAACTTTTCAAACATATATAGCTTTTATATATATTCAAAGATCATGTTTTAGTCCAAATCACAACAATAAACCCTGTCTAGTTTTGGTTCTCATACCAGCCAGTTGGCAATATATAGATATCCCACTTTCGAAACTCGAACATAAATACTGATGATGTCCAGACATCACCCAAATTATCCCGGGGCATCTAGAGCGTGATTCTATATCTGTCTAGTATATTAAAACTTCTAATATCCGTTAATTACTCGTATGTTCAAAATCTTTATATACTCGATTGTCCAAATTAAAATAAAATAATATACTCAAATGCGTATATTAAGACAAAATTTCCAAAACTAAGTTTGTTTCTATTTTATTTTAAAATTAATACTCTTCACACTCATTCTAGGATACTACTGATCCCAACTCTAATGAGTCATTCTTATTGCATATTACTAATCCAATCTCTGATGAATTCTTTCGTTCGGTTCTAATGTGTCTTGTTCTCGAACTCTGTAAACCAAAGCTCAAATACCAAATGAAACGACCCAAACTTCCCCATTAAGGAAAGTAAGGATTGCTTTGAGAACAACACTCATCCGAACACAAACAGGAGAACATTTCATTGCTTATTACAACAATTACATCAAAGTACAAGAATATAGCAGAGTATGAATAAATAATATACAATAGAAATACAACATCAGAGATTTAAATTACATTTTGAATAGCAGCGGAAAAATAATACAAAATACAAATGAAAGAAATACACGGTTATAGAGCTTTCTGAATATAGCTTCAGCTATAAACAGGATCTTGTGAATATAATATCAGCAAAACCAAAACTACTAGCTACCCGTGTGGAAAATATGGGCACCCAGAGTTCAGGTTAAAACAATAAACTTCAAGTCAGTCATGGGACTGGTGTGAGAACTAAAATCAATTATTTATCTTAGATTTTAAAGTGAGAATATCATGGGACCACGCCGTATAACATAGAACGGGTTTTTTCCACATGAATCTTAGTTTTAGAATAAAATAACATAATGCTTTTTGGAAAAATGAAGCTATTATAAGACTCAGGTCCCATCACACAATGCAACGCAAGACAGAGGATAGAGTTTTACCTTATTACAGCCAAACATGCTTGATACGTATAAAACAGAATTATTTGGATATTACCATAAGTGTATAGTGTATAAAACATCTTCGAATATAAATGTATGTCGCCATACTAGTTCTACAATCAAAACCGAAATGTCTCGTATTGGAAATTGGGTTTCCATCCTGAATCAAGGCTAGGGATGGTCTCCTTACCGATTCGAGACACTCTAGCAAATGTCTTAGTATTCGGACATTGGCGAACCCTTTGATACTGCAAGGCCAGTCTACAAATACTTTAGTGGATTAGTTTTACCTGAACACACACTTCCTGGTCCTACTGAACCAACAAAATAGTCACTATCGAACAATATAACTAAGGCCTCGAAATCCATCATCCACATAAGTAGAAATGTCAAGGCTTGTAAACGCTGACATCACTTCTAGCTAGAAAGAAACGTGTGCACTTCCTGTGTTCCCTCATTCTGTTTTAGACTCCTACCGGAGTGTGAGGCTTGCGTAGCAATGCTATACACAAAGCTATGATAATTAGAGCTATGCTTTGATCATCATCCACAAGCTTCTTTTCAACAAAAGCCTTGATCATTAACATCTTGGCATGCCAAATTGTCAATCCATACCATTGATTTCTGCCAATATATAACCTCTAAGCTCGTACATCTCAGAGAAGGGTGTTAGGCAAGAGAATAAATTTTCCACCACCAAACAGATATATATATAGCAGAGGTCAACGAATACAACATAAAGGAATACAACGTCAGATATACTATCCATTTACAAATCCGTTCTGGGTCTGAACGAAACTGGAGGCATCTTATTCCTTGTCTCATATGTCCAATACAGGAGAGAGGTCCTCGTATATCCGTCGATCATCAAGTACGTCTGGACGATCACCACTTATTACCTTGTCTTAGGTGTACGACCCAATCAAGACATAAGTAATCATCCAAACGATGTGAAGAACTCCGGTCTTCAACCACTGCCTTCATCTTTGACTCTTAATCGTCGTAGTAATTATCCAGAATGGGTTAAACCCGGTCTTTCTGAATAACTCGCGTATTTTATAATCAAGTGTTATAAAACACATCAAACACCTCATTCCAATTTAGAATATTTTTTAATAAAATATTCACATTATTAGGGAAAGGTTCCCATTAATTTAATCAAAGATAAATTCTTTTAAATTTATTCTTTAATCTTCTTTTTAATATCAATTTCAAAAGATTTCATCTTATCTTTTATCAACTCTAAACCAAATTAAGGTTTATCTACTAGTCAGAATCAACGAACCTTACCGAAGTAACCATTTATTATTTATTATCCTAATCCCAACCTATTCATCCCATGGAGCAAAACATGTAGCACTCTATATCTAATACCCACTGTGTTACTGGTAAAATTAATTACCATTTCACGTTCAAATCTAATTAAAGATTTAACTATCGTCTGGAGTAAAACTGGTGGTACTCCATTCTCGATCATTTCATGAATTCGATAAATTTAATTATCTCCTTCACATTTTAATCTAAATAAAGATTCATTAAAACTCTAGTTTAGTTTTAATGTCAAAAATCATTACTTAATGATTATTAAAATTTAAGAAATTAACCTTATCATTAACTAGGTTAAAGAACCAATGTTATTTAAAACATTGTTCACGATAAACCCGAAATCATCTTCCATTAAACATTGAATCTTCATAGAAATCAGATCAATATATAATCGATATAACTTCCTGTATTAAACTAATAATATAAATGGACAATGGCAAGGCCTTTTAAATTCCATATATAGTAATAGCCTTTATCCACAGAAGTTCATCTCGATTATTAACCAATCGAATTCCATTCAATTCCAATTTAATATATTAAATTGGAAAACTTTACTTTGGAAAATTTCCATTTAAATCTTAATAGAAGATTTATAAATTCCCAAATAATATTTTCACTGTTAATTAGGTTAAAGAACAAATGTCATTAAAAACACCGTTCACGATAAACCCAACTCACATTTCATTTTATTCCAATTACAAAATGTAATTGGAAACTCTAATAATCTTAATTAAAAGATTTATAAATTCCGAAATTATATTCTATTTAATTCCAATTAAATATTAATTGGAAGACTTCATTTAATCTTATTTAAAAGATTTATTCTTTCCTAATCGGGGTTTAAGAACAATGTTATAAAAGACACCGTTCACGACAACCCAAAATCCAATTTATTCTACTTAATTCCAATTAAATATTAATTAATTGGATTTTTATTCAAGTTAATAACTAGTTCATTTTGATAAAAATATATTTTTATCTTTTCAAATATGGAATTTTTAATCCAAATTATTTTCAAATCATTCATTATGATTTTACATAATTTTTCCATATTTTTAAAATTTTTATTAAGGCCTTTATAGTCGGTTTCCAATAACGGCCACCGTACTGCATTCATAACGACCTTTTTCAAATTTTATTTGGACATAAATCCAAATCCAACCGCTAGCATTCAAAGCTCTTATATTCTTTGGAAAGCTCTTTTCGATACGAATCCAACAGTTCCGGGTTTATGAGAATCCAACGGTTGGATCTCCCGTAATGTCAATTTGAAGTTAATGGTCGAAATTCGTGAGCAGTCACTGCGCGGTGCGTTCTATTCAGGCCATTAATATATATATAATATATATATATTATATATATATCATCGATTTCCAATTAAAACGTATTTTATAAAATATTTTTAAAGTCGTATTAAAACGATTCCAACTTCCATTTTCAATTTTTAATCAAAATAGACTATTCTTTATTTTTATAATATTAAAATAATATATTTTCAAAATATTAAATTTTGAAATCACTTCTTTTCTATATTCACTATTAAATGAATAAAATCGATCGATAACCCGTTTGGGTAAAAATGGCGTTTCTATACTTAACCCAGCTTCGTATTTTTATATTTTTGTGTCCTTCTAAAACAGACATCAAAATCATAATATTTATTCTTCACTGAATATTATTTTAAAATATTCGTTATTTTAAAATATCCTTTATTTTTAAAGATTGTTTATTTCATACTATCCTTTCAATTGAAATGTCTTTACATTAGATTGTTCTTCACACTAAAATGATTCTTTTTACATTAAAATGATCCTTTTACATTAAAAATGATAAAAATGTTATTTTACATGAAAATGATTCTTCTACATAAAAATGTTTCTTTTATATAAAAATGTTTTCTTTTATATAAAAATGATTCTTTACATAGAAATGGTTCTTTTATCTAATAATGATTCTTTACATAGAAATGTTTCTTTTATCTAAGAATGATTCTTTACATTGAAATGTTTCATTTGCATAAAAATGATTCTTAACTATGTTAAATATAATTCAATTAAATGAATATTTTATTCTTATTAATATATTAAGGGTGATATTTTCAATGTATAAAAATGTAATTCAATGAATGATTATTTTATTCTTATCAACATATGAAAGGTGACATTTTCAATGTATAGAAATGTAATTCAATGAATGATTATTTTATTCTTATTAACATAATAAGAGTAATATTTTTAATGTATAAAAATGTAATTCAATAAATGATTATTTTATTCTTATTACCATATGAAAGGTGACATTTTCAATGTATAAAAATGTAATTCAATAAATGATTATTTTATTCTTATTAACATATGAAAGGTGACATTTTCAATGTATAAAAATGTAATTCAATAAATAAATGTTTTATTTTCATTAACATATTAAAGGTGACATTTTTATTGTATAAAAATGCAATTCAATAAACAAATGTTTTATTTTCGTTAACATATTAAAGGTGACATTTTTATTGTATAAAAATGTAATTCAATAAACAAATATTTTATTTTCATTAACATATTAAAGGTGACATTTTTATTGTATAAAAATGTAATTCAATAAACAAATGTTTTATCATAAAACACCATTTATTTCTGAATCAGAATGTGACTCAATCAATTACCATATAATTTCATTTATATGGATTTCATGTGTACAAAAATAATGATAAATAATCATTAAACAATCCATTCACGTCCAGAGTGAAATTTACCACCGTTCAAGCATAAAAATAAATAAATAACGCTCATCACAGACTGTCAATCCGTCGATTGACATATAATTAAATACTGGGATTTGTGTATGTCAAATATCGTCCCAATACCCGTGTGGGGTTTCCAAACAGCAGCAGTGAATTTAAATAATAAATATAACCAATTCTAACTCAGTTTGAGTTATTTTCCTATTTAACCAATTTCACTGTTTATATTATAAATAAATATTTAATATGTGATTTCAGCAACCATATTAATGTTAGCATTATTTTTAATATGTTGAACATTTCAACATTAAAAACAACACACAAAACGGTCAAATTAAATCGTCCATGGTTTGTGGACGAGAAAGGTGATCTAACATGTATCATATACAATTTAAAATAATTAAACTAATAAAAACTTACACTAGCAATTTTATATATTTTTCAGCTATGAAATTAAATAAATAACTATGTAAAATTTTCTAGTGAGGAGTTCTCACCTTTGTTTTCAATCTGTTAGTCTTTAACTGATGATTTTGGCACCGATTGGATTTGAAATTGCCACAAAATCCAATTTGCTCCAAATTGGACCTAGTTAGTGTCGTTGCGAAGCTCTCGACTCCACGATTGCAACGTGTGACGGCCTGCCCCGCACTAGCTGACGTTTCCAATGAAAGTGCGCTGTTCTAATGTCCAACCAGCACGGGACGGCCGCCAAAGAAAGGGAAGGAAAGCTTAACAGTAGACTAACAAGAAACCTGTAGAACGTCTCACAGCGCATGGAGTAAAATATGATAACAACATACTTGACATAAGATAGGCGAAATAGTGCATAAGCTAAAACTAAAACTAAACATCGTAGCAGAGGAAATCCAAATACAGCTTACGTTCCATAGCCTTCATTATTACAACTTTAAACTGTTTCTAAAGCAAAAGAAAGCAAAAGAAGGAGATACACTACTAATGCCCAAGCAGTGATCTTCAACAACACAGGGAGAATATCTATATATCATACGTGGAAGCCTCCTACTCGTCTCCGGTACAACTACTCGTGCATACCACCTAACCTGTCTCTAGTTTGCTCGTTTAGGAGCACCCAGAGTAATAAGAAGAGACATAAAACTTTGGATCAGACAAAAGTCTGGTATGAGCGATAAGCAACAAAACGGAACAATAACAGGTATAACCCAATCATACCAGAACTTAGACCTACAAGCAAAGTCAGCTCAACATAACATACAATACTCTAAGGTAACACTAGCATAGGTGTAAGGATTACGAGGGAGGGGGTATGCATGTCACAGTGATAACAAAGAAATCAAGCATAACAACCATCCTCACATCTCTCGCTCAGTGCGTAAAGCATACGATACCCATTACTCTGTTCACTTAATCCTTCGAGCCATGACGGAGTCCAACCCCGTATAACTATCACTACAAGCCCCTAATCCATCTCTTAGTGGTGAACCAAAATTATGGATATCGATAACACCTTTGCACACATCCCGCAGCAAAGTCCAACATGAAGTTAACTCGTTGGTTCCCAACTGGATCCTGAGTTCTACTTCCCATTTGGACTACCATTGCATCTCGGGTTCTGGTCGTCTCCGGATCGGTTCGGTCTTCTCTCTTCACTTTTCTTTGGATCGGTTCGTCCATGTCAACTCCTCTGGTTCGGATCGTGGGCACCCATTGGGTTCGGGTCGGATCGTGGTGCTCGCCCTCCATCGGATCGGGTCGTGACACAAGACCAGCTCGTGGCTCCTCCTCTCAAGCGGATCGGTTCAGATGAGTGCACAGGTTCGGAGGCGGGTCGGATCGTGACTTCATGGCGCACTCCAGGAGAACGGGTCGGGTCGGAGCTGCATGGTGCTCCACGGTTCAGATCGTGCTCCCCTTCTCCGATCCGATCCGGTTCGGCTAATTTCCTTCACTTCTTTCCAGCGACTGTTTTACGCCATTCGATGGTGTTTTCGACCAATCTAACTTTTCTAATCAATCACGGAACATATCATACAGTCATAGCAACATGTATAATTAACTATTAACACCAAAACAATAATTTGATAGGTTAAAACGGATCAAACATAGCCAAAAACCCATATTTTCCCTTAAGCATGTTTAAACAAAACGAATGATATGATTAGCAAAACTTATCCAAATTAGCCCAAATTTCTATCAGAGCCCTAAAATAATATTTTTGATTTTTACAGATTTTTACAGATTTTTCTGAGGTCTGATTTCGCTAATCTTTGCTTATTACCCTAATTAGCCGTAATTAGTAAAAAACAATGCAAATCACTCACCTTTGCCACAAATTAAACTATATATCTGAAATATCCACTGTTTTGGGTCGAATCCCAATGCTTAGCAGCAGCTCGAACTCTGATTTTACACTAATCTTCCTTGATTTGGTGTAGATCTTCTTAATTAGTGATTAGAAGGTGATTTGGGGTGGTTTTAGAAAGTAGAGGCCATGGCTAATGTTTGTGGCGGCTGGAAAATGACTAAAACCGAAATTCCTAACCCTAGCAGCCTTTAAATACTTTTAATCCCGTAATCCCCGACTCGGCCTAGTTGTTAATTACCCAATTTAGCCCGTTTAAGCTATTTTTCACCTTCTAAACATTGTTTCAGCCATATCTCCCAAACGGTGAGTCCATTTGGCTAATGCGACCACTCTACGGAAATATAAACCTTCATCTGGATCTAATGGAACTGATTTTAGGTCAAAACTCCTTACCAATAAAAAGTTATGGTCAAAAGAAGATCAGCTAGGGGAAAAACGGTCATTTAAAAATCGACAAAAATCATGAACATGGGATATGACCCCAATAGTCGTTCCCCAATGTTACATGACCATACGACTTCATACGAAAAAGAAATAAATATTCTACGATCCTCCGATGCGTAGAATGCGGGTCGTTACATTCGCCCCACTTAAGAAATTTCGCCCCCGAAATTCCGTAACTAAGAAACAAACAATGGATCCCGCATGCCTACCAGCCATACACAACAATCAAACATGCAAAACAAATAGAACCAATCTGTCCTAGTATGCGATTTACTAACAAGGGAAGAATCATCGCCGCTAAAATCTTACCAGGCAAAGAGCTTTGGATACGACTTTCTTATGTCATCCTCTACTTCCCAGGTATAGTCGTTCTCTCGCCATCGATTCCCATCTCTACCCTAGAGGTGATTTCCAATAGGTTATGATCGTCCCTCTAACTGGAACCGATCCACTCAATCCAGATCGATCTAATCGTCAAGCTTACTAGCGTTTCTGAATCCAATTCACACTTAGGTCTGAAGTCATAGCCTCTAAACTGGCATGTCTCCTACCCAATGCATCAGCTATCGCACCCAGTCCGGTACTATGGCATCCGTCTATACTGTCATCTTCTTAGGTAATCCAACCCTATATGCCAAATTTCCAAGTACATTCCAAATGTCGTTTCAAGTCCAACTTGAGTCCTTCCTATATTCGTACTACACGTCCAACGTACATTCACCTCCTAGAGACAAACTAGACCCACCCAATGAACCTAGGTACTCCACTTATACCCATACTGCACGTCCAGCATACATTCACCTTCTAAAGTTGAACTAGACTCATCCAATGAATCTAGGTACTCTACCCCCGATTCCAAGTCCAACTTGAACCTCCTATATCCGTTGAATCTCCAAGGTCAACGGACGCTCCACAATGCCCAACATACTTCAAGTCTAATGTAAAGTATCTTACACCCATCATATCACCATGATCAACGAACTTATCCTATTTCCATTCAACAGGATCCTATAGGTGATACTCAAGAGAAGAAAGGTAGGAACAAACACAACAACCATAGCATCCATCAAACAAATCCTATCTATCACCTGCTAAAGCCATGAATACGTCGATACCTATATGTCTGGTCCAACCAACATCAATAACATATGGAATCCCTGCCTCCAAACGGACTACCATATGTCCAACGTACGTTTATCCTCCAAGGATAACTAGATCACGTCCAATGGGTCCAAGGTAAGTGGGCGGCCCCAGATACCCTTTCTTCGAGTCCGCCTGAAACACTCGAGTCCCAACAAAGTCTATCCATTATCTTGCTGCCCTCTCGAGTCCAACTCGAGCCAATCCAATTCCTTGCAGCCTTCTCGAGTCCAACACTAGTCAATCTATTACCCATAAACTCAGACCCAGTCTTGAGTATCCATTACCTACAAACCCTAGTCCAACGTGAATCGTCTCTCTATTTGTTGCCGCTCCAAGATCAATGAACACCTATTTTCTTTTACAGGTTCAAGTCCAACTTGAATCGTCGTAACCTTCGTTGCATCTTCCATGATCAGCGAACACATCCTATTCTTTCAAAAAGAACATCAACATAGGGTCCTAAACAATCCAGTATTTTGCATCTTTCTCGAGTCCCATTCGACTCATCTCATAACCCTATCGAGTCTAACTCGGGGCAGTCCATACCATCGAATAGTCTTATCCTATAACAGCTGCCCATTACTCCTCGAGTAAACCAAGATATTATCCAATGAAAATCACAACAAGTACTTATCTCTCTCGCAAACCATTCTAGTCAACTTCGACATTCCCCGAGCACAAGCCCCAAAGGCCTAAACCAATATCAGACAAGCACCCAAGGAAATATCTCCCTCGAGTTCAGACAATCTACGTGAGTTGATATGTGCAAAACATCCAAACACTCAAGCACTCATAACTAACTCTGGCTATCCTTGCCAATCTTGCTTGAGACTATCATCGATCGCATGGCGAAGTCCTGAACAAACTAATATACATCCAATGTACATTTGCTTCTCTAACTCCCGTTATCATCTTCGTCATAAGGTAGGCGATCCAATACCACCTTTCATCCATCATCCATTATAATGGTGGTAAAAGACTCTTCACAATATACTATCACTCTATACCTTTGGAGTCAATCGGCTCCCAAAATCAAGCTAAACCTAGTAAAGCTCAAAATAAAGCAATCACAACAAACATACATCCATGACTCGATAAGACAAAATTACGACAAATCCTACAAAGGTTAGTCAAACCACCTATCGGGATTGTCACTACTAAAGGTCTATCGACTACCTCGGGTTCCAATTCCAACCTATCTACCAGATCACTAGGTACGAAGGAATGGGAAGTCCCGATATCAAACAAACTCGAACAGAAACATCTTAAATAGGAAGCATACCTCGAATAACGACAACTTTTTCCTTCTGCGCCGCAGTTGGGGCATTCGAAGAAGAAGGAACAACGTTGATAGCATATGCTTTCACGATCTGCTTCTCCCTAGGAGGTTGTGGACATTCATTCTTGTGATTTACCGCTTGGCCACAATTAAAGCACTTCCTTTCCCCAGGCTTTTCCTAACAATCTCTGGCATAGTGGCCCTTCTTGCCACAGCTAAAGCACTCACCTTCTTTCTTATTTTTCTTATTCTGACCATCCATGGTTTGGTCTTGTTTCCTCTAATTCTGGGAATTATTCTTGCCTCCAACGCCTACTGGCGACTTTGGCTCCTCTGCAGATGCAATAGCAACCTCAGTCTTTAGCTTAGGGTAAAGACTCTCTGACCTTAATGCCTTTCCTACAATTGATTCAAATGTCTCATTGATGTGGTTTATAAGTCTTTCCCCCAAGTAACCATCTAAACCAGTTATGAACTTCTCGTCCTTCTTCTCGGCAGTATCTATAAGAGATAATCCATATTTCGATAATGTATCGATGTGACAACCCGCCCCGCACCAACCGACATTTACTCCAAAAGTAAGATGTACACATGTCCAGTTAGCACAGAACGGTCGTCAGAAGGAAAGAAAGATGACAAAGAATCAACAAGGAACCTGTAGAATGTCTCACAACGCATGGAATAAAATATAATCATAACATATACTTGACATAAAACAGGTGAGACAGTGCATAAGCTGAAAACAAACTATCATAGCAGCGGAAATCCAGATATAGCTTATTACAACTTTCCAAATTACTGTCTCTAAAACAAAAGAAGCTGAAGTAGAAGATGCACTACTAATGCCCAAGCAGTGATCTTCAACAACACAGGGAGAATACTATATATATCATACGTGGAAGCCTCCTGCTCGTCTTCGGATCAGCTACCCGTGCATACCCAGCTAACCTGTCTCTAGTCTGCTCGTGAGAGCACCCAGAGTAATAAGAAGAGACATAAAACTCTAGGTCAGACAAAAAGTCTGGTATGAGTGATAAGCAGCTAAACAGAACAATAACAGGTATACTAAACCATACCTGAACCTGGACCTGCAACCAAAGAGTTAGCACTACATACCGTATAATAATCTAAGGTGCCATTGAACAAATGGTGTAAAGATAACGGGGGTAGGTGTGTGCATGTCATAATGATGGAAAACAAATCAACCCTAACAACCATCCTCACATCTCTCACTCAGTGCATAAAGCATACGATGTCCACCACTGTCAATCACTAGACCCATCGAAGTAGTGACGGAGTTCGACTTGTACAACTACTGCTACTACCAAGCTTACCACATGGAGTCATGACCAAATCTTTACAAATGACCCCACTTCATTGGTCTATAGCCCTTTAGTCGTACCTAGGCCGTTCACGTACTTCCTACACATAGTGATCCAAAGTTACGGACATCGACAACCACTTAGCACACGTCCCGCAGCAAAGCCCGACTCATGAAGCCCACTCATTAGTTCCCAACATGATCCTGAGTCAAAGCTCCTCATTTGGACTTCCTTTGCATCTCGGGTTTTGGTCAAATTGGAGTTGGTCTTCAGACGATTCATCGCGTAGTAGTAATACCATATGTACGGTTTGGTTCGGTGTTCCCCTTCTAGCCTGGTTCAGTTCGGTGTACTCTTGCTCCATCGGTTCGGTTCGGATGCTCTGTGTCTGGTTCGGTGGTTGCTACTTCCTAGTTGTCCCGATCTGATCCGGTGCGTCGCTCCAACTCCAGCTCCAAGATAGGTCCTCCGATCCGATCCCTATGCCCTTGCCTCCGATCCGATCCCTATTAGTCTCTCTGATCCGATCCCCTTTGGTTTCTTTCCGATCCGATCCCCTCTAGTTTCTCTCCGATCCAATCCCCTACCCAACTCCAATTCTAAGCAAATGGCCTTCCTTCTCGCCAAGCCCCTTATGCTAAGTTCCAACCCGAATAGAGTCCACTTGCCCAGTTCTCCTATCCGATCCGAGGCCAATTATCCGATCCGATCCGATTTGGAACCCTGCATATTTCCTCTGGCTTTCCAGCGACTGTTTTACGCCAAAACGACGGAGTTTTCAACCATTCTAACAGTTCTAATCAATCACAAAACATACCATACAGTCAGAGCAACATAGGGAATCAACCATAGACATCAAAACAACAACCATAGCATGTAATTTGGATCAAACCTACCCAAAATCCCATATTTTCCCTTAAGCATGTTTAGGCAAAACTAATGATATGATTAGCAAAACTTAATCAAATTAAACCAAATTTCTAACAGAGGTCTACAACATTATTTAATAATTTACAAATATTTTTCCAAAATTTATTAATGTATAAATTCGCTAATCTTCACTAATTACTCTTAATTAACTGTAATTAGTGCAAAACTATGCAAATCACTCACCTTGGCCACAAATAAAACCTTTTGAACTAAAGCCCTACTGTTTAGGTGCGAATACCAATGTAATACAGCAGCTCTACTACTGATTTGGTGAAGATCTTCCTTGATTTGATGTTGATTAAGCCAAAACTCGATTAGAAAGTGATTAGAAGTTGATTTGGATGTTGGAGGCCATTGCTAGGGTTCCAATAATGAAAGTGGCGGCTGAAAGAAATGTTTTCTAACCTTAATCAGCCCCTATACATCTCTAATCCCGAAATGGGTCATGGATCCTCTTGCTAACCACCCTAATTAGGCCCGGTTAAGCTGTTTTTCACCTTCTAAACCTTGTTTCAGCCATATCTCCCAAACGGTGAGTCCGTTTGGCTAATGTGACCACTCTACGGAAAGGTAAACCATCATCCGGAGACAATAGAAGTGGTTTCAGGTCAAAATTCCTTTCCAATCAGAAGTTTTGGCCAAAACAGTACCAGCTAGGGGTAAAATGGTCATTTAAAAATCGACAAAAATCATGAACATGGGAAATAACCCCACCGGTCGCTTCCCAAAGCTGCATGACCATACGACTTCGTATGTGAAAAAAATAAATATTCTACAATCATTCGATGCGTAGAATGCGGGTTGTTACATTCTCCCCCCTTAAGAAATTTCGCCCCCGAAATTCCCTAACCAAACACACAAAGGGTCCTGCATGCCTATCAACCATAAAACAACAGTCAAACATGCAAAACAAACAAAATAAGCCTATCCCAGCATGCAGAATAACTAAATTGCAAAATAAATCTTACCAGACAAAGTGTTATGGATACGTCTTCCTAATGTTCTCCTCTGTCTCCCAAGTACAGTCATTCTCGTTCTTGCCCCACTGAGCCTTGACTAGCTTCACTGCCTTCCTTCGAAGTTGCTTCGTATCGTGCTCGACAACACGAACGGGCTTGCGGTTCCCAACCGCCTCGGGTTCCACTTCGAAGTCTTCTAATTGATCATGTGAAATAGTCATATTTGGGTCGTGCACGAACTTCCTTAGCTGGGAAACATGAAATACGTCGTGAACTCCCGCCATCTTCTCTGGTAATTCAATTATATATGCCAAATTCCCAACTTGCTCGAGAACTGGGAATGGGCCAACAAATCTTGGTGCCAACTTGCCTCTCCTGCCAAATCGTATCATGCTCTTCAACGGAGAAACCTTGACAAACACCAAGTCATTAACGGAGAATTTTAAGTCTTTTCTCCTCTTGTCAGCATAACTCTTCTATCTATCCTGGGAAGCCTTCATCCGTTGTTGAATGATTTAATCTTATCTGAAGTTTCCCTTACCACATCTGGTCCAAGCACAAACTTCTCACCGGTCTCTATCCAACATGAAGGTGAGTTGCACGGTCTTCTGTTCAAAGCTTCATATGGAGCCATACCGATACTGGATTGGTAGCTATTATTATATGCAAACTCCACTAGATGCAAATGGTCATCCCATGATCCACCAAAATCCAATATACAAGCTCTCAAGAGATCTTCCAATATACGATTCACCCTCTCTGTCTGACCATCAGTTTGAGGATGATACGCGGTACTGAGATATAATTCTGACCCTAGAGCCACTTGTAAGCTCTTCCAAAACCCACTAGTAAACAACGGGTCTCGGTCACTCACAATGCTTTTAGGTACTCCATGAAATCTCACTACCCACTTCATATACAATTCTGCTAACTTAGCTGCCGTTCTGGTCGATTTGACTGGTATAAATCTTGCACTCTTAGTCAATCGATCCACAATTACCCAAATGCCATCATGTCCCGATCTAATTCTTGGTAAACCTTCAATGAAATCCATTGAGACTTGCTCCCATTTCCATTCTGGAATTTCTAATGGTTGCAACAAACCACTAGGCTTCTTTTGCTCGGCTTTAACTAGCTGGCAATTCATCCACTTGGATATAAACTTCCCAACGTATCTTTTCATCCCTTCCCAGTAGTAAGTCTGTTTCATGTTTCGATACATCTTATCACCACCGGGGTGTATAGTCAGTTTTGAGTGATGACATTCCCTAAGCACTTCATCTCTCAAACCATTCACGTTGGGTACAACTAGTCTTCCATTCTTTCGAAGCCATCCTTCTCGATCAAGCCCATACAAATTCATCTCCTCACCGTCGATGTTCATCTCTAACTTGGAGATGATTTCCAATTGATTAGGATCGTCCCTCTGACTGGAACCAATCCGCTCAATCAAGGTGGGTCTGATCGTCAAACTAGCCAACATCTCTGGATCCAATTCGCACTTTGGTCTAAAATCATACCCTGCGATATAGTCCAGTTGCTTCCATTCAAGAAACATAGCCCCTAAACTGGCATGTATTCTACTCAAGGCATCGACTACCGCATTGCCTTTCCCAGGTGTATATGCGATATCAAAGTCATATGAAGCCAAGAACTCTAACCATCTCTGCTGTCAGAGATTTAGATCCTTTTGAGAGAAGAGATACTTTAGCGATTTATGATCGGTAAACAACTCAAATCTCTCTCCCAAGAGATAATGTCTCCACATCTTCAACGCGAACATGATCGCTGCCAGTTTCAAATCATGGATAGGATACTTTTTCTCATGCGGCTTTAGTCGCCGACTAGCATAAGCTACAACCCTGCCTCCTTGCATCAATAAAAGCACCTAGTCCGGTACCACAAGCATCCGTGTATACCATCATTTCTTCATTCCCTTTAGGAATGACTAACACTGGCGCACGCGTCAACTTTTGTTTTAGACTCTTGAATGCATTCTCACACACTCCGTCCCAGACGAAGGCTTGATTCTTCTTAGTAAACTGAGTCAACGGTGCTACTATCTTGGAGAAGTCCTGGATAAACTTACGATAATATCCAGCTAACCCCAAGAAGCTTCTTACGTCTGTTGCATTCTTGGGCGTAGGCCAATCCTGTACCGTAGCCACCTTCGCAGGGTCCACAGCAATACCATTCTCTGAAACAACATGGCCCAAGAATCTCACTTCCCTCCTCCAGAAGTGACACATAGAGAACTTTTCTTTCAACTGGTGTTTTCTCAACACCTCCATCACTATTCTTAAATGTTCCTTGTGTTCTTCTTCTATCCTCGAATAGACCAAAATGTCATCCTCAAACACAAGGACAAACTTATTCAACTGATCTCTGAATACCGTATTCATAAGAACCACAAAATAAGCTGGGGCATTGGTCAGCCCGAATGGCATGACCAACCACTCATAAAACCCAGACGGCGTCCGAAATGTCGTTTTAGCTATACTCTCAGCTTCCACTCTAAGATGATGAAAGCCTTGTCGCGAGATCCAACTGAGAAAATACTCTCGCGCCACTCAACTGATCAAACAAATCATCTATCCACGGTAGATGATACTTGTTCTTCCTCGTCGCTTTATTCAACTCACGGTAGTCTACACACAAACGAAGGGAACCATCCGCATTGGTAGCAAACACAACAGGTGCTTCCCATTTGGAAACACTACTTCTGATAAATCCCTTCTTCAAAAGATTGCTGACTTGCACCCCGAGCTCTCGCTGCTCCCTTGATGCCATACGACGAAGTGGCATTGCTATAGGTCTGGCATCTTTCACCAAATCAATACGGAACTCAATCTCTCGGTGTGGTGGAAGCCCGGTCACTTCCTCGAAAACATTCGGATACTAGCCAACCACGGGAAAACCTAACAACTCACTATGCGGGATGTAGAGGGAATTTAGAAAACTAGCCACTACCCCATCACCGGGTAGACCACCAAACACTACCCTCCGCCCATCATCCGCCCTAGCTGTCACCAAAAAGCCCTCACAGTCAACCACCACCCCGTATCTTTGGAGCCAATCGACTCCCAAAATAATGCCAAACCTAATAAAGCCCAAAACAAAGCAATCACAAACAAACATGCATCCATGACTCGATAAGACCACATTACGACAAATCATGATAAGGCTAGTCGAACCACCAATCGGGTTCGTCACTACTAAAGGTCTATAGACAATCTTAGGCTCCAATCCCAACCTATCTACCAGGTCACTAGATATAAAAGAACTGGAAGCTCCAGTATCAAACAAAACTCTAACAGGAACATCATAAACAGAAAGCATACCTTGAATAACGACATTCTTTCCCTTCTCTGCCGCAGTTGGGGCATTCGACGAAGAAGGAATAACATTAAGGGCATATGATTTCACCATCTGCTTTTCCTTAGGGGGTTGCAGACACTTGTCCTTGTGATGTCCCACTTGGCCACAGTTGAAGCACTTCATATCCGCTAGCTTGGCCCGACAATTACTAGCATAATGGTCGTTCTTACAACAGCTGAAGCACTCAACATCTTTCTTATTCTTTTTCTAGCCATCCTTATTCTGGTTCTGCTTCCACTTATTCTGAGAACCACTCTTGCCTCCACCACTTGCATGTGGTTTTGGCTCCTCTGCAGATGTAGCCTCAGTCTTTGACGTAGGGTAAAGACTTTCTGACCTCAATGCTTTCCCCACAATCGATTCAAACGTCTCATCGATGTGGTTAATGAGCCTCTCCCCCAAGTACTGATCCAAGCCAGTTATGAACTTCTCGTTCTTCTTCTCGGCTGTATCAACAAGAGATAACCCATATTTCGACAAAGTGTCGAATTCAGCAATATACTCTGAGACAGCTCTTCCATTCTGCTTGAGCTCCAAAAATTTCTTAAACAACACTGATTTCTGAGCAGCTGGAATGAACTTCTCACTAAAGCGAGCCTTAAACTGCTCCCAAGTAATCTAATCCTCGGGAGTAGCTGCCTTTATAGCATTCCACCAATTCATTGCTCGTCCTTGCAGCTGACGGGATGCTAGCCTTCTCTTCATCGCATCCTCGATACCCAAGTCTTCGAAGATACACTCGCAGCTATCCAACTAATCTTGAAAATCCGTGGCCCACTCCGTTTCGTGGAATGGCTTCCCACCAAGGCTAGTGTAATTCTTGCATAGCTTGGCGAAATCGACCCTAGATGCCCGCACTATTGGACCACCATCATTACCAGCATTGGGAGCTGCCCCTTGCACATCCCTAAGCATGTCTCTCATGAGGTCAGTAAACATTGCCCTCATGTCAGTAGCATTCCCATTATTGGCTCCTCTACCAGCACCTCTTGTGTATCGGCTCATCGTTCAATCTGTAATGAGAAAACGATTAACCATCTTCATAGTGGTGTTAGTGCAGTGCGACTTCATTCTTAGCTATACTATTAATATATATATATATATATATATATACATATATATATATATTTATATTTATATATAGCTTTTGAAAACCAAAGTAATCACAAATACGCTCTCTCATATACGTACTATCTCTCCCTAGTGTCTTTCCCTAGGTTAACCACGCAACCTACAGCTCTAATACCAAATGTGACAACCCGCTCCGCACTAACCGACATTTACTCCAAAAGTGCGCTGTACACATGTCTAGTTAGCACGGAACGGTCGTCAGAAGGAATGAAAGAAGACAAAGAATCAACAAGGAACCTGTAGAATGTCTCACAGCGCATGGAATAAAATATAATCATAACATATACTTGACATAAAACAGGTGAGACAACGCATAAGCTGAAAACAAACTATCATAGCAGCGGAAATCCAGATACAGCTTATTACAGCTTTCCAAATTACTGTCTCTAAAACAAAAGAAAGCTGAAGTAGAAGATGCACTACTAATCCCCAAGCAATGAACTTCAACAACACAGGGAGAATACTATATATATCATACGTGGAAGCCTCTTGCTCGTCTCCGGATCAGCTACCCGTGCATACCCAGCTAACCTGTCTCTAGTCTGCTCGTGAGAGCACCCAAAGTAATAAGAAGAGACATAAAACTCTGGGTTAGACAAAAAGTCTGGTATGAGCAATAAGCAGCTAAACAGAATAATAACAGGTATACTAAACCATACCTGAACCTGGACCTGCAACCAAAGAGTTAGCACTACATACCGTACAATACTCTAAGGTGCCATTGAACAAATGGTGTAAAGATAACGGGGGTGGGGGTGTGCATGTCATAATGATGGCAAACAAATCAACCCTAACAACCATCCTCACATCTCTCACTTAGTGCATAAAGCATATGATGTCCAACACTGTCAATCACTTGACCCATCGAAGTAGTGACGGAGTTCGACTTGTACAACTACTGCTACTACCAAGCTTACCACATGGAGTCATGACCAAATCTTTACAAATGACCCCACTTCAATGGTCTACAGCCCTTTAGTCGTACCTAGGCCACTATGGCCCTGAATCCGTTCACGTACTTCCTACACATAGTGATCCAAAGTTACGAACATCGACAACCCCTTAGCACATGTCCCGCAGCAAAGCCCGACTCATGAAGCCCACTCATTGGTTCCCAACTGGATCCTGAGTCAAAGCTCCTCATTTGGACTTCCTTTTCATCTCGGGTTTTGGTCGAATTGGAGTTGGTCTTCAGAAGAGTCGTCGCATAGTAATAGCATATGTACGGTTCGGTTCGGTGTTCCCCTTCTGGCTTGATTTGGTTCGGTGTACTCTTGCTCCATCGGTTCGGTTCGGATGCTCTGTGTCTGGTTTGATGGTTGCTCCCTCCTAGTTGTCCCTATTCGATCTGGTGCTTCGCTCCAACTCCAGCTCCAAGCTAGGTCCTCCGATCCGATCCCTATGCCCTTGCCTCCGATCCGATCCCTATCAGTCTCTCTGATCCGATCCCCTTTGGTTTCTCTCCGATCGGATCCCCTCTAGTTTCTCTCCGATCCAATCCCCTGCCCAACTCCAATTCTAAGAAAATGGCCTTCCTTCTCGCCAAGCGCCTTATGCTAAGTTCCAACCCGAATCGAGTCCACTTGCCTAGTTCTCCTATCTGATCTGAGCTCAATTATCTGATCCGGTTAAGAACCCTGCATATTTCCTATGACTTTCCAACGACTGTTTTACGCCAAACGACGGCATTTTCGACCAATCTAACAGTTCTAATCAATCACAAAACATACCATATAGTCATAGCAACATAGGGAATCAACCATAGACATCAAAACAACAACCATAGCATGTAATTTGGATCAAATCTACCCAAAATCTCATATTTTCCCTTAAGCATGTTTAGGCAAAACCAATGATATGATTAGCAAAACTTAATCAAATTAAACCAAATTTCTAACAGAGGTCTACAACATTATTTAAGAATTTACAAATATTTTTCCAGAATTTATTAATGTATAAATTCGCTAATCTTCACTAATTACCCTTAATTAACAATAATTAGTGCAAAACTATGCAAATCACTCACCTTGGCCATAAATGAAACCTTTAGAACTGAAACCCTACTGTTTGGGCGTGAATACCAATGTAACACAACAGCTCTACTACTGATTTGGTGAAGATCTTCCTTGATTTGATGTTGATTAAGCCAAAACTCGATTAGAAAGTGATTAAAAGTTGATTTGGGTGTTGGAGGCCATTGCTAGGGTTCCAAGAATGAAAGTGGCGGCTGAAAGAAATGTTTTCTAACCCTAATCAGCCCCTATACATCTCTAATCCCGAAATGGGTCATGGGCCCTCTTGCTAACCACCCTAATTAGACCCGGTTAAGCTGTTTTTCACCTTCTAAATCTAGTTTCAGCCATATCTCCCAAACGGTGAGTCCGTTTGGCTAATGTGACCACTCTACGGAAAGGTAAACCATCATCCGTAGCCAGTGGAAGTAGTTTCAGGTCAAAATTCCTTTCCAATCAAAGTTATGGCCAAAACAGTACCAGCTAGGGGTAAATTGTTCATTTAAAAATTGACAAAAATCATGAACATGGGAAATAACTCCACCAGTCGCTTCCTAAAGCTACATGACCATACGACTAAGTATGTGAAAGAAATAAATATTCTATGATCATTCGATGCGTAGAATGCGGGTTGTTACAATCGAACTCAGAAATATACTCCGAGACTGCCCTACCATTCTACTTAAGCTCCAAAAACTTCCTAAACAATTCTAACTTCTCAGCAGCTGGAATAAACTTATCACTGAAACGAGTTCTAAACTGATCCCAAGTGACTTGATCCACTGGAGTAACTGCCTTAATATCATTCCACCAATTCATTGCCCGTCCTTGCAGCTGACAGGATGCTAGCCTTCTCTTCATCGCATCCTCGATACCCAAGTCTTCGAAGATACACTCACAGCTATCCAACCAATCTTGAACATCCTTGGCCGATTCCGTTCCATGGAACGGCTTCCCACCAAGACTAGTATAATCCTTATTCAGCTTGGCGAAATCGGCCCTAGGTGCCTACACTACTGGACCACCACCATTACCAGCATTGGGAGCTTCCCTCTGCACATCCCTAAGCATCTCTCTCATGAAGTTAGTGAACATTGACCTCATATCAGGGTCATTCCTACTGTTAGCCCTTGGACTCGTGTTCCTCAAGTTTCGACTCATCGTTCAATCTGTAAGGAGAAAATGATTAATCATCTCTTCAGTGGTGTCAGTGCAATGCGACTTCGTCCTTAGCTATACTAACAGTATATATATACATAGCTTTTGAAAACCAAAATAATCACAAATACGCGCTCTCATATACATGTTATCTCTCCCTGGTGTCTTTCCCTAGGTTAACTACGCAACCTAAAGCTCTGATACCAAATGTGACGGCCCTCCCCGCACCAGCCGACGTTTCCAATGAAAGTGCGCTGTGCCGATGTCCAACCAGCATGAGACGGTCGCCAAAGAAAGGGAAGGAAAGCTTAACAGAAGAATAACAAGGAACCTGTAGAATGACTCATAGCGCATGGAATAAAATATAATAACAACATAATTGACATAAAACAGGTGAAACAGTGCATAAGCTGAAACTAAAATTAAACATCATAGCAGCGGAAATCCAAATACAGCTTATGTTCCATAACCATCATTATTACAACTTTAAACTGACTCTAATGCAAAAGAAAGCAAAAGAAGGAGGTACACTACTAATGCCCAAGCAGCGACCCTCAACAACACAGAGAGAATATCTATATATCATACGTGGAAGCCTCCTGCTCGTCTCTGGTACAACAACTCGTGCATACCACCTAAACTGTCTCTAGTTTGCTCGTTTAGGAGTACCCAGGGTAGTAAGAAGAGACATAAAACTCTGGGTCAGACAAAAGTCTGGTATGAGCGATAAGCAACAAAACAAAACAATAACAAGTATAATCCAACCATACCTGAACCTAGACCTACAACCAAAGATTCAGCACAATATATGGTACAATACTCTAAGGTAACACTAGCATAGGGTGTAAAGATAATGGGGGAGGGGGTGTGCATGTCACAGTGATAACAAAGAAATCAAGCATAACAACCATCCTCACATCTCTCACTCAATGCGTAAAGCATACGATACCCATTACTCTGTTAACCTAATCCTTCGGGCCATGACGGAGTCCAACCCCGTATAACTATCACTACAAGCCCCTAATCCATCTCTTAGTGGTGAACCAAAATTATGGATATCGATAACCCCTTTGCACACGTCCCACAGCAAAGTCCAACCATGAAGTTAACTCATTGGTTCCCAACTGGATCCTGAGTTCTACCTCCCATTTGGACTACCTTTGCATCTCAGGTTCTGGTCGTCTCTGGCTCGGTTCGGTCTTCTTTCTTCACTTTGCTTCGGATCGGTTCGTCCGTGTCAACTCCTCTGGTTCGGATCGTGGGCATCCATTGGGTCCAGGTCGGATCGTGGTGCTCGCCCTCCATCGGATCGGGTCGGGGCACATGACCAGCTCGTGGCTCCTCCTCTCAAGCGGATCGGTTCAGATGAGTACACAGGTTCGGAGGCGGGTCAGATCGTGACTTCGTGGCGTACTCCAGGAGAACGGGTTAGGTCGGAGCTGCATGGTGCACCACGGTTCGGATCGTGCTCCCCTTCTCCGATCCGATCCGGTTCAGCTAATTTCCTGCACTTCTTTCCAGCGACTGTTTTACGCCATTCGACAGCGTTTTCGACCAATATGACTTTTCTAATCAGTCGCAAAACATACCATATAGTCATAGCAACATGTATAATCAACCATTAACACAAAAACAATAATTTGATAGGTTAAAACGGATCAAACATAGCCAAAAAACCATATTTTCCCTTAAGCATGTTTAAACAAAACTAATGATATGATTAGCAAAACTTATCCAAATTAGCCCAAATTTCTATCAGAGCCCTAAAATAATATTTTTGAATTTTACAAATTTTTCCAAATTTTTTTGAGGTCTAATTTCGCTAATCTTCGCTAATTACCCTAATTAGCCATAATTAGTGAAAAACAATGCAAATCACTTACCTTTGCCACAAATTAAACTATAGATCTGAAATATCCTCTGTTTTGGGTTGAATCCCAATGCTTAGCAGCAACTCCAACTCTGATTTGACACTAATCTTCCTTGATTTGGTGTAGATCTTCTTGATTAGTGATTAGAAGGTGATTTGGGGTGTTTTTAGAAAGTGGAGGCCATGGCTAGGGTTATAGATATGTTTGTGGTGGCTGCAAAATGACCAAAAACCGAAATTCCTAACCCTAGCAGCCTTTAAATACTTTTAATCCCGAAATCCCCCACTGGGCCTAGCTGTTAATTACCCAATTAAGCCCGGTTAAGCTGTTTTTCACCTTCTAAACATTGTTTCAACCATGTCTCCCTAATGGTGAGTCCGTTTGGCTAATATGACCACTCTATGGAAAGGTAAACCATCATCCGGATCTAATGTAAGTAATTTTAGGTCAAAACCCCTCACCAATCAAAAGTTATGCTCAAAACAATATCAGCTAGGGGCAAAACGGTCATTTAAAAATCGACAAAAATCATTAACATGGGAAATGACCCAAATGGTCGTTCCTCAATGTTACATGACCATACGACTTCATATGAAAAAGAAATAAATATTCTACGATCCTCGATGCGTAGAATGCGGGTCGTTACACAACGGGTCTGAAATCGTCAGTTTTCGACCTCGTACATGAAAGATAATGCGTTACGAACATTAATTACTCGATTAAATTAATTAATAATTTAATTTAAACCCTAATTACCTTTCAAAATAGTGTTCAACGTTGTTGACCACTGTCCCTTGCCGTAACCGACGCCGTGGAGCCTCCTGGACGTCAACCCCCACCACCGTCGGCCTCTTGCATGCGTGGCGCCGCTGCGCCAGAGGTGGCGGGCCCCAATTCGCCTCCGACCACCAGAAAAATCCGAAGCCCCCAATTCCGTTCATCTCGCCGATTCGCCACCGTCGCTGTGCCATAGGGTCGCGGACCACCATGGGTCAACCCGCCACACCGCCACGAAGCTTCGGTCCTTTGACGACTTCACCTGAAACCGCCCCTAGTGCCACCACGAAGTCGATCTCTGTTTGATATTACCGGAAAAACAACACCAGCGTTGAACTCGAATTTTCCGCTGCTACGAGCAATTTCAAATCAAACAACCAAAGACAAAGTTGTTCATCTGACTCTCGTCTACAATTTCTTCAACTGGGCCATCACCTAATTCCTCCTCGTTTGACCAGAAATCGCCCAAATCCAAAACCAGTATTCTGACTTTGATTGTCGATTCCGACGAATCCGTGCAACGAAAGGTATGGAATTTTTGTGGTAGGTAGAGATCATCATGATCTACAATACGCAGAAACGGTTTTGGTTTATTATGTATGGATTGAGAGATATAAATTATTTTGTTTCCAAGGGCTTATTTGCAAAAATTTGAGAGAAAAAGAGAGAGATGGCTGCTGTCAATTTTTGAGGAAGAAGAATAATGAGGGTTTGGGAAGGGGGAAAAGATATTATATAGCCGTGGGTTAAGATTTATTATTTTAGTATTAATTTTCTAGCTTTATTATTAATTCCTTAGTTCACGCTCTCTTTATTTGACAGTTATTGATGCCACGATCACGTACGAACTCCGTTGGGACGAAAATTGACATGCTATTATATCTTGATGATACGGTTCTAATAAAACTGGTTTCGTCGAATTCTGAGTCCGTTTGCTGAAAAAGACATGTTTTGGTCCTTATATGGCTGATCGATTCACAATTAACTTCTCATGGCCACATACTAGCTCTAAAATTTATAGAAAAATTATTTTTAGCTTTATTTTGACGATACGATCCTGGCAAAACTAATTTCGTCGAATTTGGAGACCATTTGCAAAATGACCATTTTCTGGTCGATCCATTTTGACTAAAATTGACAAAACACGTTTTAATTGGCCACGCTCACATATTAATTCCAAAAATTATGTAAATTGGAATCTAGCAATAAATTGACATTCCGGATCCAACAAAATTTGGTTCGTCGAAAACGGAGGTCGTTTGTAAAATGGATATTTTTAATATTAATATATATATATATATATATATATATTCCATAGCGACTATTCTGAACTTTAAACTCGGCATAACTTTTGATTCCCGTTATGTAATTTCAATTTTTCAGATTCGCTGGAAAGATATTTTTAAACAGATTCAAATATTTCTTGTTTCACTGAAATCCTATTTATTTTAAATCCTGTACATTCAATTGAAATTGGAAATCAAATTTTCAAACTACTGTGCCATTTCAAGCTCGTTATATAATTAAAATAAAATTATTCATTCTAACTACAATTTAAATAAAATTTCCATCGTTATTATTTAAAATAAAATATTTAAAATCCATTAAAATTGTTAAAATAAAATTTTTAAATTGGTTCTGAAATTCCGGGTTGTTACATATCCCATTTCAACATCGGTTACTTACTTAAATATATTTCCTTTAAGATGTAATTACTTAAATTATTTTTAAAATAATAATTTAATTCATCATTAACTAGAACTAGTAGTAAATTTCTTTTTGAAATCTTATTTAAGTTAACAACTATATTCTAAATTATTTCATTTCTACTTGGTCCAGACTAATTTAATCAAAAAAATTAGTTTCAATTAAACAGTTGACTTTGTCAACTATGAAACATGATTAACTCGTTGATCAACTTAAACTCATTGATCAACTTAAACTCGTTTCTTCACTTAAATTAATTAATAAATTAATTTAAATAATCTCATTTACTTCGATTAATATCAAATAAATAATAATATAATCCCATTTTAATTGTTTCTTAAAAACAATAATCTTAATTATAAATTATTACATTAATTAAAATGAGGCACGTGCTTCGCACACGGCTAATATCCCTTTTTATAAACTTCATTTTTTAATAATATATATATATATATATATATATATATTTAAAAATCTATATTCAGTTATAAAATAAATTTCATAATTTCATTTTTACCGGTTTACCTGACGGTAAATCACTATTTCAAAACGATTGATTCATAGGCCAACCGGCGCCAATTACTCAACCAATAATGCCCATTGGTTAAAATAAAATGAATGTTGAATCTCGGGTCAATAATCAACAACCAAATCAATCATCCAAATAGATGGGTTTTAAATTGTTCATATAATGATAATATGAAAATAAATTATATCTAATATATTTGAGGAATCCGGTTGAATTCCTCCAACCTGTTCTTCTCTACATCCAAATTGTTATTCCACATTATGTCATTCAATTCAATTTTATTGATTTAATTCTAAAACAGTAAAGTAACAGCAATTTAATATCATCCAATTGATTTAACGTTAACAAACAATTCTGACAATTCAAACAATTCATTGAATTAAACACGGTTATTTTATAACCGTGACCAACAAGGTAAGTTACCTTCATTAGGACCAATCGTTAAAATAACGATTTGGTTTTCAATGAAATTAAATAGTGTTTAATTTCATCAGTTCAATCAACATATGAATATATATTTAACAGCAGTCAATCATTGGCAACCATAACAACAATTAGCAAGCATAGCACACAATTATAAAACACAACTTATATAAATTATAAATAGGAAATACTAAGTGAGTTTAACTCACCTTGATCTGATTTATCATCAAAATAGCTTATTTCAGTTAAATTAAATAATGTTTTAATTTAACTGAAAATATCAATTGATTCTGATTCCATCCATTTATGTTCCATAATGTAGCGCTCGTTGAGACAACTCCAACGCTATTTGTTTTATCCCATTCTGATAGTGCATGCACAAGTTAGACAATTTTATAATTATATGATTATAATTAAAAATAATAATTTCCTTAATCACTTAATTTAAAACGAATTACTTTATTAAACAGAACGTGGCCGATATTGTTCTTCTTAAATCCCATTATTTGCTTCAGCACCAAGTCACGCTCCATCATCGTTTAACCCCTATACAATAACGGATAAGTAATTTTCCTTGATTAAGAGATTAAAACATAATTATATATAATATTATTATAATTATTATTTATTTTCGATCAATATTGACTTGAGTACCTTACTTATTGTGATAACCCCAATCTCCCGTGCCATAGAAGCAAGGATAATCTTTGGAATATAATACATAAACAATAACAGCAAAACAAAAATATAGCGTTACACTAGATAATGTACAACAGATTACACTGGAACAAATATAATCATCAGAGTTACACAGCATAACAGGATTACACTTAGTACAAAATACAGTTTCAGCTTTATATGTAATGTCTACAGCGGAATCAAATGCAATATACATAACAAAGTCTGAACAACGTAATAGAAATGATACAATCCATCTTCAGCTCCATAGCTATCCAGAATGAGCCTGTTAAAACCTGAACATAAGGTTGCCCGTGTAGAAAATAAGGGCACCCGAGTTTGCAAAGTGAAACAAACTACGAGTCAGTCATGGGACTGGTATGAGAAATCCTACTTAACTTATTTAACAATAAGGTCAATCACAGGACCACGCCGCTAATGCAGAACGGGTTTACTCCATTGGATTGCCAGTGCTTAAAACAAGTAAATCATTTAAACATCGCAATGCTTTTTACAAAAATGAAGCCATTATAAGACTCAAGTCCCATCACACAATACAATGCAAACCGAAGGATAGAGTTTTACCTTATAATGGCCAAAATATGCTTGATACGTATAAGACGAAAACGAAATCATTCGATATTATTATTAGTGTATATATGTTTCAAAAAAAAATCCATCATAATATCGATCATAGGTGGCATGGATACCATCTACTATGTCGTCATATATAGGTTTACAATCTAAACCGCACAATGTCATAATGGAAGTTCGATTTCCATCATGAACCAAGGCAAGGGATCGTCCTTACCGAATTCGAGGCAATCTAGCCTACCATGTCTCAGGGTACATTCACAACTGCACCTATGAGCGTCAAGGCCGGTCCTTTCTTACGTTTGAGGATTAGTTCTTCCTGAACAATACGTTTCCTCGCCCTATGGGGAGTAATGGTCAGTATGTCGACCATATCATCCATCGGCCCCGTAGTGACCGATATACCTCGCTTTCCATCATCCACATAAGTAAAAATGTCTGGGCTCCATACCATGACACCACTTCTAGCTAGAAAGAAACACATGTCCTCTCTGTTGTCCTTCATCCCGTTTCTGGTTCATACCGGGGTGTGAAGCTCGCGAATTAATGCTATACACAAAGCTATGATATATTAAAGCCATGCTTTGATCATCAACCACAAGGCTCTGCTTTTCAACAAAAGCCTTGATCACTTACATCTCAGCATGCCACATTGACGTTCCATGCCATGGGACTGATGTCTATCGATATATAACCTCTGAGCTCATACGTCTCAGAGAAGGGTGTTAAGCAGGAGAATAAATTCTCCACCACCAAACAGATATATATTTAATAGAAATCAATCAGCACAAAATAAAATACAATGTCAGATGCATATCCATTTACTAGTTCATTCCGGGTCTGAAAGAAACCGGAAAAACCTTATTCCTCGTCCCATATGTCCAATATAGGAGAGAGGCCCTCGCACATCCGAACAATCAACAAATACTCCGTACCACTACCACTGTAACCCCTCTTGGAAGCTAACCGATCCGGGACATCAATAGTAATCCATTCGATGTGAAGATCATTGGTCTTGCACCATCTCATATATTCGACTTTTAATCATTGATCAATTATTTGAAATGAGAATTAACTCGGCCTTTTCAAATAATTCACGTATACATAGAATTCAAATCAATTCTTTTCCATGGTTAAATTATTCGACATTCGCGTTTCAAATTAATATGTTAATTTCATGTCAAATACGTCTTACCATCAAAATATCCCATAAACCAAGTAAAATCAGTTTATTTCCATTCCATATTGCTTATAATATTTTATAACGATTTTTCGCTATTTTTAATTATATAAAAATAGTCCATTTTCATCGAACGGCGTTTCAGGTCATTTGATGGCCCTAGCACTGCTCTCGTCCAAATTCGAATTTAACATTTCACGAAATCTAACCATTGGATCTTAACGAATCTTAAATCATTGGAGAGATCTTTCCAAAGCCAACCCAACGGTTCCGATTTCGGGAAAATCCGACGGTCGGATCTCCCGTAATAATCGTTTAAAATTATGATTTCAAAATGCGAACTGTAGCGTCATTATTCATTTTATTCTATTTCTACTTATATATATAAATATAATTAATTCGACGATTTCCAAACCATTTTCACTTAAAAATTTGGCTAACACCTCTAAATTTCGAAAAATTTCGCCATAACCTCCTTTGTATGGGGAGCGGTTTGGAAATTTATTGGGCCGTATTAGGTACCCAATAAATCAAGTTGTTAGCCTACTTTGTGAACTAGGCAACACAAAGTCAAGAAACCAAACATTGAAGGGCATTTTTAATTAGAAGACTTCGGTTCGGGTTGGAGAAGACTCTACAATCTAGATTAGATAGCAGCAGCTGTTCGGATCGGGTCAGAGCAAACCATCGGTTCGGGTCGGAAAGAGTCCCCTGTTCGGATCGGTGAACTCCTATTGAGTAAATTGGTAAGGCATATCTAATCGGATTGGAGGGCAACTAAATCTCAATTGGATCGGAAAGCGACCTGTTTGCCACGAAAATGGATCGGAGCGGAGCAGATTAGAGAAGAAGAGAACGTTGCATCCAAGCCAATCCGGTTCGGATCGGATATCCCGATCCGACCCCCTTGTCTGTGCGCCTCCGATCCGAACCCATGTTCCCTGTTATTCTCCTGCAAAAGCGCCTGGATATCCGGACCGGCTATGACCAGTTCATACCCATAACGTCCTTCCCTTTGATGCGTTGTCAACATGATGGTTCATCCGAACCCGAAGAGAATGCGATGGGCGACACGTGGCCCGACCCGGATCAAGTCTCAAGCAAATTCACACCTATAAATACCCCGTCTGGAGACAAAGAGAGGGATCTTTTTTCAGCACTTTAAGAATTCAACTACCTCCATCATCCGAAATCCATTACTCCCGGAGAATCCAAATCATCTTTCATTTCTTGTTTTAGTCAATTGAGTGAACAAAAGTGAGTTGTGAGTGAATATTACATTGTATTTGCAACTGAATTATTGAATATAGTGAAAGATAAGTGGACGTAGGCATTTCTTCGCCGAACCACTATAAATCCTGTGTGCTCATTTTTATTTTTGTCTCATTTAATCTTGTTTCTAATCAATTTGGGTGTTAGAACCACTTTTGGGTCTAACATTTTGGTGCTTTCACTAAGAACCCTCATCCAAATTCTCTACTTTCCGGGATCTCTTTCTACTTTTTGGACCGTTGATTTCAAAGAAGTGAATCCCTAAATTTCTCCAATTTTTTACATTCGTTGAAGTGATTGTTAAAGACTCATGGCCAAAGGAAAAGGCAAGGAAGTTCAGTCTGTTCGAGGAAATGGAGCTGGTGAAGATCAGCAAAATGCTGTTGTAACAAGGTCTCGGGGGCAGAGTTCAGCAGCAGGAAGAATCAATGCAGGAAATCCGAGCCAACAGCAGGGGGAGAGCTCTGATCCGATCCGGGTAGGAGACTCTGAAGCAGTGCATTCCCCCAATCTGAACCGACCCGAGCTGCTCGCTGCGCACCGATCCGACCAGGCACCCCAGCTCCGATCCGATCCGACCTCTTACCTCCGAACCGACCCGATGCTTGGTGAAGCTGGAACCTCTACTCGAGTCCCTACGAATGCTCCAATTCCAGCTGCCAGGGTTGGTGATCAGGTCAATCCATCTGTGCCCATCACTCAAGGAGATTTTTCGCGCTTGCTTGACATGCTTGAGAGCACAAGAGAAGCTATGAGAGTTCATGAGCGCACTAATCTCATGATGCAGGAAAATACGAGGCTCATGAGTCGGGAGATTAGTGAACTCCGTCGGCAAAGAACTCCGTCACCGGTTCGTCACACACCAGTAGATCAATCTTCATCTTCCGAGGAAGAGAGGCCCCGTGAACGAAGGCCACTCGAACGACCGCAGAACGTGGAGCAGCTGACATTTGGATCTTTGGGATCTCGTGAGGATATCGCACGAGCATTAGAAAACAATGACCCCACTCGGGGGCAAAGACTCCAGTCCCCTCTTCCCGAGATCGACCGGGAACGCAGGGAACGAAATCGAGTGGAGGCAGCTCGAAGAAGAAGGGCATCTCCTGAACCAGAGCCCAGAAGGAATTCGGATACTAGGGCCAGGGTGCATGAGCGGCCCCTAACCAATGCTGATGTACAGGCGATGGTTCGTCAAATCATGTCCGAGAGCCGGAATTATACAAATGAAGACTATGGCATTGAGCGAAGCCATACTCCCTTCACCGACGATATCCTCGACTTCCAATTTCCCCGACGCTTTAACTTGCCACAAATGGACAAGTACAACGGAAGGACTGATCCGGGACAGCATTTGATGAGGTATTCGTGGCTCATGAATGTTGCTGCTGCCCCAGATGAAGTAAAGTGCAAAGCATTCCCAATCTACCTAGAAGATGTGGCATTGTTCTGGTTTACCCGACTTCCTCCTCGTTCGATTTCTAATTACAAGGAATTAAGCGAGCGTTTCATGAACCAGTTCCGACTAAATGCCCGAAAGTCCAAAAGTGTTATTGAATTATCGAGAATCAAACAGGCACCAGGAGAATCTTTAAGGGCATATCTTGATCGATTTAACCAAGCTGTAACTGAGGTCAGTGACCCGCATGAGCCCACTATTCTGATGGCATTGAAGGAAGGAGTCGATCCTGAATCTGAATTTGGAGACTACCTTTCTGGGAAGACACCCCCCCACAAGGGAGATATTCTACGAAAAAGCCGATATTTATTTAAGGCGAAAGGAGGCCAGGGCAAACCGAAAAAGAAAATCTGAGACGGCATCAAAGGAGAATGTGCAGAGTAATATCGCCGTGAAACAGTCGGGGGAGAATTCTGGCAAGGTTGAAGTAAATGTAGGAAACAAGGGTGGAAACAGCAATACTGGAAGTGGGGGAAACAACAACAATAACCGTAATTCGAGCGGTAATAGAAGAAACAGAAATAGGGGAAGCGACCCTAACAAAAGACCCCGATTCCAGAACTACGAGAATTATACACCATTGAATGACAGCCTGGAAAATATTTACCTGGATACGTACAATGTGTTGCAGTACAAAAGACCGCCACCTCGTGATTCGACCGAGAAAGAAATGGCGACAGGGAAATTTTGCTTGTTTCACGGAACTCATGGGCATTCGACCAATGAATGTCGGCATTTGAGGGATGTAATTGAGAAGCTGCTGCGTGAAGGAAAGTTGGATGAGTACAAGGTTGCCCCGAGGGACAGGGGGCAAGGGGAGCAGGCTCCAAAACAAATCCTACCTGCTCCCAAGCCTACAGCGCAGCAGAAAGGTAAAGGAATTGTCATCAACTCCATTGTAGGCGGACCTCACCCGGCAATCCGAAGTTTTAGGTCAATGGACCAATATGTGAATGCTGCCAAGCATCTAGATGTGAATGAAGGTGACGATTTGGAAGATGTCGCCCCCATAAAACAACAGAAGACCATGTTCGACGACGTGGTATTTCGAAGCCGAGACAATACTGGGATTCAATCACCCACCAATGATCCGTTGGTTATTACTACCACCATTGGGCCGGCCTTGGTCCATAAGGTATTAGTAGACAACGGAAGTTCCGTTAATATTTTGTTCAAGAAGTCATTTGATCAGATGAAGCTTGAGTCCGAAGATCTGAAGCCTTGTGAAGGATGGATTAGAGGCTTCAATGGGGCGTCGACAGCTCCCCTGGGATACATAGAGTTGCCCGTGACCCTAGGGCAAGGAGAACGTAGAAGAGTGCGAATGCTTCAATTCGTAGTATTGGACGTAGATTCGCCTTATAACGCGTTTTTGGGGAGACCTGCCCTCGCTGAGTTTAGAGTTTGTATCGCCCCTTGGTGTCTGTTACTTAAGTTCCCAACCGAAGCCGGAACTGGAGTAATGAGAGGGGATCAGGTTTCCGGACGGGCCTGCTATGTGACCGAGTTAAAAATGCTGATGAAAGGACTTGACGTTGAGAGTAAGGATGCCCCGTCTCCCTCAAAGGGGGATTCGGCATAGCAATTAGAGAGATTGACCTCGAAGGAGTTGCCCAAAGGAACGCCTGAAGACCTGGATCCCAGAAAAGACGAGGAACCAGAGGCTAGGAATGCAACTCCTAATGAAGCGACAGTGGAAATTCCTATTGATGAAGCTGATCCGACAAAAGTTTTGAAAATTGGTTCTCAATTGGATCCACGTCGAGCTAAAGAACTAACGGACTTCTTGAAGGCAAACCTGGATGTGTTTGCCTGGACCCATGCTGACATGTGTGAGATATCTCCATCCATTATAAGTCACAAATTGAATGTAAATCCGAAGCATCCACCTGTAAAGCAAAAGAGACGCATGCTGGGCCCAGAGAGGTCGGCTGCTCTCAAAGAGGAAGTAGAGAAGTTGAAGCAGAATGGATTTATTCGAGATTCGACATATCCCGACTGGATATCGAATCCCGTTTTAGTAAAAAAAGCCAAACGGAAAGTGGCGGACTTGTATTGACTTTTCAGATTTAAATAAAGCTTGCCCGAAAGATAGTTTCCCACTTCCCAGGATTGACCAGCTTGTAGACTCGACAGCAGGTCATGAACTTCTTTCTTTCATGGACGCATACTCTGGATACAACCAAATTCCTATGCATGTACCAGACCAAGAGCATACGAGTTTCATTACGAATTTGGGGCTATATTGTTATGTTGTAATGCCATTCGGGTTAAAAAACGCTGGAGCTACTTATCAGCGCTTGGTAAATAGAATGTTTTATGATCAAACAGGAAAAACTATGGAAGTTTATGTGGATGATATGCTTGTCAAATCAAAGCAGTCTTCCAGTCATACGCAAGACTTAGCGGAAATGTTTGGTATCTTGCGAAAGTATCGGATGAAATTGAATCCTCTGAAATGCTCATTTGGAGTGGCATCGGGAAAGTTCCTTGGCTTTATTGTGAGTTCCCGAGGAATTGAAATCAACCCTAACCAGATAGCAGCAATTAGAAACATCGAAGAGCCGAGGAGAATTAAAGACGTCCAAAGTCTAGCAGGGAAAGTAGCGGCGCTAAGTAGATTCATCTCCAAAGCCACAGATAAATGTGTTCCGTTTTTTGAGTTGATAAAAAGGGGAAAGAAGAACTTCCAGTGGACTCAGGATTGTGTTGAGGCCTTTCAAAATCTGTTAGAACTGCTAGAGAAACCGCCGATTTTATCAAAGCCCGTAGATCACGAAGAATTATTTGTTTATTTGGCAGTCTCGGCTCATGCTGTCAGCACGGCTCTGGTTCGAGAAGAAAACAAAGTACAAAGGCCGGTGTATTATGTGAGTAAGAAATTAGCAGCGGCAGAGCGCAATTACTCAAAAATTGAGAAGCTCGCTTACTGCCTCCTGATTGCATCCCGAAAACTTCGTCATTATTTCCAAGCCCATCCAATAACCATATACACCGACCAGCCCTTGAGACAGGTATTGCAGAGACCCGAAGCATCGGGAAGGTTGATCAAATGGAACATAGAACTAAGTCAGTTTGATTTGAATTTTCAACCCCGAAAGTCAATCAGGGGGCAAGCTCTAGTAGACTTTATTGCGGAGTTCACCATTCCATAGGAGGAAATAACCAATGACCGAGTGGTTAAAACTGAGGAAGAGCTAGAAATGAATCCGTGGAAATTATATACAGATGGAGCTAAGAATGACCGAAGGTCCGGAGCTGGAATTGTCTTAGTTACTCCCGAGGGACGGTCGTTATATTACGCCCTGCGATTAGAATTTTCGGCAACTAACAATGACTCTGAATATGAAGCTCTGATTGCCGGGCTGAAACTTGCTAAAGATCTTGGAGTAAAAATGATAGACATATTTTGTGACTCTAAAATTGTTGTTTGTCAAGTGCGAGAGGAATTCGCGGCTCGGGGACCTCGACTTATCGCCTACCTCAAGAAAGTGAAAGAGCTATTGAATAGCTTAGAGCGGTACAACATAACACATATTCCCAGAGTTGAAAACCAGAAAGCGGATAGACTGGCAAAACTGGCTAGTTCCGACAATCCAGAAGAGACTGAGGTAATTCCAATTGAAACGTTGGAGTCGCCAAGCTTTGAGTCAATGGAGATTGAATTTGCTTTTGAAGCGGAACCAGAGAAGGAGTCATGGATGACTCCAATTAAGGATTTTCTTAAGAATGGGACACTCCCATCGAAGAAGAGTGAGAAAAGAGCTGTAGTTCGCAAAGCTACCAGATATGTTATACAAGACGATACTCTCTATAGACAAGGATTTTCTATGCCCCTGTTACGATGTATCGCACACGACGACATCAAGCGTGTACTAAGAGAAGTACACGAGGGTGAGTGTGGAGATCATATAGGAGGTCAAACTTTAGCAAAGAAAATATTGCGGTACGGATACTTCTGGCCTACAATCAACAGAGATGCAGCTGATTATTCACGACGCTGCGATAAGTGCCAGAGATTCGCCAAAATCCCCAGGGCACCGTCAACCCAGCTTAAATCGATGGTGAGTCCTTGGCCATTTGCCACATGGGGAATTGATATCATTGGAGTTTTACCGATTGCTAAAGGAGGAGCTAAGTATGCAATAGTGGTTGTGGACTATTTTACGAAATGGGTGGAAGCTGAGCCCTTGACCAAGATCACAACAAGAAAGGTGATAAGTTTTGTGGTCAGAAATATTATATGCCGATTCGGGATTCCAAGGACGATCATCACTGACAACGGAACCCAGTTTGATAGTATTGAATTCAGAAATTTCTGTCAGAAGTATAAGATAGACAAGCGATATACTGCAGTTGCCTATCCGCAATCGAATGGACAAGTAAAGGCAATAAACAAAGTTATAAAATCCATCCTCAAGAAACGGTTGGAGCGTGCAAAGGCAAGATGGGTTGACGAATTGCCCCTAGCTTTGTGGCATATCGAACAACATTTAAAACGGCTACCGGTCATACCCCTTTCTCTCTCTCCTTTGGCTCAGAAGCCGTGATTCTAGTTGAACTAGAAGTTCCTTCCCACAGGGTGACATATTATGACCCGATGACAAATCGGGCGCTTTTACTTGAGTCTCTTGATGAAATCGAAGAGAAAAGGGACGAAGCAGACTTGCATGCAGCAAGACATCGGCGTCAGATGGCACGCTATTATGACAAAATAGTTCGCCTCAGAACTTTTGAACCAGGAGATTTGGTGCTAAAGAGATTTTTTCCATCCCTTCCTCACCATGGCCCAAAATGGGAAGGGCCCTTTGTCATCCAACGGAAACTTGAAAAAGGAACCTTCAAGTTAACGACCGTAGATGGCGAAGAAGTCCCTCGAGCATGGAATGCCCAACACTTAATGCGATATTTGGATTAGAAATGCTATACTTTTTGTTATTTTTCCTGTGAACTCTGTAATAAGGCACGCCTTGCCTTGGGAAAATCTGATGATATGAATAAAGGACTATAAAGTGGATGTAGGCTACGACTTAGCTGAACCACTATAAAAATATTGTGTGTTATTTACTTTTATGCATTTACATTCATTAGTTATTCTGTTGTGATTATAAAATACAGGATAACTCAGAGCCTAAAAAGGTTGAAAACAGTTTAGACATAAAAAGGAGCACAACGATTATTTGTGCAATAAGACATAAAAGAATGAGAAAACGACATTCTTAACTCTAACTCTCCAGAGAAAGAGAGAGAGTATAAAAGCGTCTCTGACTGAGCGCTGAAAAAGAAATTCTCTTCTTAACTCTAACTCTCCAGAGAAAGAGAGAGAGTATAAAAGCGTCTCCGACTGAGCGCTGAAAAAGAAATTCTCCTCCTAACTCTAACTTTCCAGAGAGAAAGAGAGTATAAAGGCGTCTCCGACTGAGCGCCGAGAAAGAAGTCTTTCCCCGTTGAACGACCGGGGAATAAACAAATGACTGAACTCGAACTCTAACTCTCAAGAGAAAGAGGGAGAGTATAAAAAATGCCAGAAAAAACGACAGGTACTGACGACACAGGAAGTGCTATCCCGTCAGAGAATTGGGAGCATTCAGATTGCATGGTTAAGCATTGAATAACTTATGGAAATTGACTGGGGACACATATGCATACACATATTTCCCCCCTCCACAACTTCGTTTCATAACTATAGACATGCATTTTTACATAAGTGCAGAACTACTAACAAATAAACATTGCAAAAAGTGAATTATTTTTATTTACAAATGAATGAATTTGTACAGGGAAATAACTAAAGAAGAAAGTGCAGGAGCTGCTTTTGTAGCAGCAGTTATTGGTTCACAAAAATGCTAAAAAGATACAGGGGAACCCACTATTTGGGTTTGGAATGAGCCTTCGATTTCTTGGCAGCTTTTTCCACATCCTTTGCTTCCTTCTCGGCTTCAGTCAAGATTCGTTTCGATTTCTTTTTTCCTGAAGATGCGGTACTGGAGCCAGTAGACTTCTTCCCGGAGGGCGGGACACTGGAATCAAGAGAAGATTTTTTAGCAAGTTCTTCGGTAATAGATCTAGTTGAGAGCTTAACAACTAAACTTGAACCCGCATCCACAACTGCGAGGGGCTTGAGGACCTCAGGGTCTAGTTCTTCGGCCTTTAATTGCAAACGCTTGTCTTGGTCAGCCTTCATTGCAGCCAAGGTAACGTCATCAGCACTTTTTGACTCCCCGGTTATTGCGACTTCTGGTTCCTCATCATGCCCCCCGTCTCCGCCATCGTCCTTCAAAGCTGCTATCATTTCTTCATCATGGGGAGTGGTGACCTTAGTTGGCTCACTTCCTTCCCCCAAGTCAATAGAAGTAGCCTTGTCTTTCCCTTCTTTGGCCCTATCAGTGGGCTTTGTCCCAGCGACAGCTCCTTGAGCTACATCTGTCTTTGCGGATGATTCAACACCTACAGAATGAGAAACATCGGTTATCAACTCAGGCGAAAACAAAGGGTCTCTCATCGAATGTTCAATCACGTAACGAAAAGTAGTAATAGCTTTGGCAAATTGAGGAGAAAAGATAGGGATACCTTCCGAAGACTTTTCAACGGGGGTGACTACTACCTCTGGGGTTATTTCAGCAATGGGAGATAGCAAAGTTGTCCGGGGAATTCCCGGATTTTCGGGATCATACCCTTCTACTTCGGGAGGTGCAGGAGCAGAAGAAGAGGAACCAGTTTCAGGAATGGTTTTTTGTTTAGACTTCCGTCTCTCTTTTTCCATGGCCTCAGCAATAAGGCGGCGCCCTTCAGCTAGGCGCTCCGGTTCATCGTCTCTCAAGTATTTTTCTATCAGTTTATCTTCATCGACGGAATCGATCTTAAGTTCTTCTTTTTCCCACTCAATGATCTGATTCCATACTTGAACCAGAGTGGATGGATAATCTTCGATCCAAGAAATGTTTTGGCGACGAATAATATGTGCGAAGAATTCAATCATTAATTCGCCGAAACTTTGAATCTCAACCTCCGCCTCAGATAATTGCTTGCGGGCTTCCTCCGCAGATTTAATGGCACATTCCACGTTGCCCTCGGCCAAAGCAGCCCTGTTCTCTGCCTCCAACAATTTTGAAGCCAAGTCAGCGTTCTTCTTTTCTAATTCAGCACTCCTCTGTGCTAACTCGGCGTTTCTCCGCTCAAGCTCAGTATAAGCAATGCGTGTCTTAGCAGCCTCTGACTTGGCCTCGTCAGCTTGCTTTTTTAATTCAGAACGCTCCTGAGTATGAGATTCAAGCAAGTCATGATAGCGCTTTTGCATATCCTCGAATTGTTGTTTGAAATTAGAAGCGTCCTTATTAGCGACCGCTAGCTGAGCTTGAGTGTCTTCTAAATCTTTTCCTAAAGCTTTTAAGGCCTTAGTATCCTCCTCCGCGGTCTTTTGCATTGAATCAGTATTTGTGATTAGAGTGCGGATGATTCTAGAAAGATTGCGCGAATATTTGAACATCTCAGTATATTGTTTTTGCACCGCATCAATCTTTGCTTTGGCCTCTTCTGCCCAATTAGACGAAATAGGTTCAAGGGCAGGTAAAAAAGTCAGAGTTTCGAAGTAGTGTTCGGGAAATTGTTCTTTCAAATATGCCCGCTTTATGGCAGTTCCCGCATCTGGTGGGGGAGGAGCGAGGATTGTCAATTCGGTGTCCCTTCCTGAAGAAGATTCTGTAGTCTCTTTGTCTGTCCTAGGTCGTTTAGTCGCAGAGACCTTTTGCTTACTTCGAGACCCGGTTTCCTTTGGAGGACTTTTCTCTCTACTGCGTTTCTCAAAGGAAGAGGAGGAGTCTTTGGATTGTGGCCTGTCCTCCTCCCTACGGCTTTGATAGCTCTTATATTTCTCTTGTTCAGATAGAACTGGTGAGCGGGAACGTGAGGGTCGAGAACGGTAGGGATCATGAGGTGTTCTCTCCTCCCTACCACGATCATCCCGACGATCATGCTCGACATCCTGAGGAGGATTGGACATGCTGCGACGAAGTTTTCTTATATCGTAGTAGGATCGAGACATTGTACCTGCACGATAAAATAAATGAAGTTTAGAATTAATGGATTCATGGAGAAAGAAGTGCAACGAATGCTAATGCTGTGGTGTAAAGTGCATCCTAAGTGGTGTGTGTCCCCCCAACCAACCCGAGTCTGAAGCTAGACTAGTGCGGGCAGGCTCTTTGGCCTTAGCGGGAGTAGTTTCTTCGGAAGAAGTGAAGACTAAAGGATCCTTCCTGAAATCCTCTGAAGTATATATAGTCTCAGGTAAGGGGAGATCCCCCAAACCCTGAAATATGTGCTCATCAGTGCTAGGAACATCCCCTTCGGAAGCGTGAAGTGGCGACTCTTGGGAAGATTTTGACTTGTCTAGAGAAGTAGTTTCCTCGGGGGCAATATACCCTTCACGATGTTTTTCTGCCAGATTAGCCAGTTCATCATCTTGTGTGGAAGAGGGAGAAGGTGAAGTTTGAAGAGGAGCTGTAGGAATTCCCGAGCCTTCTCCTATCTCTGGAACTGTCTCCACTGGAGGAATGTATGCATAAGGGACCGTCCCATGACCGATGCTACGGAAAACGGATAGCAGCCCGTGAAAATGAAGGTATTCATCTTTAAGGACCTCGTCGATAGGCAGGAATTTTTGATCTCCATTAAGAAGACGGTGCATCCGATCAAAGAACACCTGATCTGATATCTGTTTGGGATTGTCGACTGCAAACAAAAAGGAAAACAGGTCAGGGTGATGATTCAAGTGTATAGAGTCCGGGTTCAGAAAATCAACGCTTTACTTGATTTTGTCCATCTCCTGGCGCATCCAGACTGTTGCTTTATATAGAACCATTCTAGTCTGGAATCTCCAGCTTTACTGCTAAATGGTGTAGAGATTATCTTCCTTTTTGGGACTGATTCAAAGTAACAGAAAGATGGAGTTTCTCTAGTCCGATGCTTGAAATTATAGAAGAAATGAACATTATCGAACGTGAGCTCTACGCCTAGGATTTCACGATATGCTATGTACAAGGTATGCAAATAGGCATATGAATTGGGATGCAACTGCATGGGGGCAATCCGCATTTGTCTTAAGAAATCAACGATGAAAGGAGAGAATGGAGGAATGGCGCCGACCATGCACATCAATCGAGTGACTGTCATATATCCTTCTGGAGGGTTGTGGGGACGGTCAGAGCGTGAGGGCACTAGGGTGTCCCTTTTCATTATTCCATATTTTAGACAAATTCGAACAAGTCGATCGTTGTCAATTGTTGATTCAACGGAGTCCGAGGGTGATTCCAATATGATGGCTGATTCAAATTCATCGGGTGCTCGATTATCACCAATCCCTCCTTCCTCTTCGAAACCCAGAGAAACTTCATTCTCTGAAGACATCTCGTCGTTTTCCCGATGACCAACCCCGTAATCTGGACCCTCACTATCCCATTCTGGATCCGACGAAGAAGATATATCCTCAAGAGTGATTTTGTTAGAAGTTTCCGGAGCTTCTTTCCTCTCAGCTAGGCGGGAAGAGCGTCTGGGCCTCATTGTCATAGAACTATTGAAGAAGCAATAGCACGGATTAGAGTAAATTATCCCGTGCCCCCCTGTGTATGTGTGTGAACTAAAATGTGTGCAGCAAATGTGGGAAATGCAAAATAAAAGTACAACAATGTAAGACGAAGCTTTGAAGAAAAAGTGATAGTCAAAGTTGTTCTTGAAGTTCGTTCATATTTCACAAGGCACTATCCTGACTGTCCATTAAGTTGAGAGTTGTGATTCAACATTAATTAAGTTGGTTGAGCAAATTATTATGCATAGAGTTGATCACTTCGGTTCAGTTCGGAGACAAGCATTGGGATCGGATCGGAGGGTGATTTTGTCTTGGTTAGCAGAAGATAGTCACAACTCTCAAGCAGAACCAGACTGGATCGGAGAAGGATTTTCGGAGCGGTACAGATGAAATTGTTTACCCATACAATTCCGTCTCCTTGTTCCCTACTCCAACCCGATCCGGTTAAGCCAGCTACGCTTCTTTTCTTTGCTTCACAACTCCGACCCGATCCGGTCACTTAAACTCTTTTTCTTTTCTTCTTCTTCATCTTTACACTCCTTCACCCGAACCGATCCCCTGCACTCTTTTTTCTTCCTCTTCTCTAAATTTGAACCCGATTCCGTGCCAATGACCCCAATCAAGACCGAATTTTTATTTTTCTTTAAATCCCCTACAGCGAGTCTTAATTCCATCCTCCTAACGCCTCGAAGTTGCAATTGAGCCACCAACGACGATGGCGAAGGAGGGGGAGGAGACTGTGACGTTGAAACCAAACCAAAGTCATGCCCAAATCGGTCGAATTGACCGTAATTTCCAGTTGAGAATAATTATTACAAAGTTAATTGAAGATATAAACCTACCAAGGTGTTTAATATAGAGATCAGCACGAGAATTGTAAGAGTTTTTTCTTTTTGGGACCTAGGGTTTTGAAGGAGAAATTACCAGACACGCGCAGTAAAAGGAAAAGAAAGGGGGAAGAAGGCAGGGAGCGGATTTATATAGGTATACAGTGGCCATTCGTATTCCCGCTTGGACCGGAATTTAAGCCAACCGAGTCGCTTTGGCCCGCTAACATAGTGTTAAGTAAAAGGAAAGACGAGATTGCACAGGTCAGGTCCGAACCGGATTGAACTGAGCACAATGACTTGACGTACCAATTGAATTCAAAGAAGAAGAATAAAGGAAGAGCATACCTGCAAGAAGCATTATATGTCGAGAAAAGTTCCCAGACTTGCTCAGAAATGAAGAAAATAAGTTGTGTATTTTGCAACATATATATATAAGCGATAAGAGATGTGACTTGATGAAGCAGCGCATCTTCACAAGCGAATAGCAACGACTTTTCAATGATTCAATTTCAAAGAGGCATTGTACAGATGACATCAAAGCATGCTTCGTCTCCAACAGAAGCATCCTTTAAGGGGGCAAAATGTTAGCCTACTTTGTGAACTAGGCAACACAAAGTCAAGAAACCAAACATTGAAGGGCATTTTTAATTAGAAGACTTCGGTTCGGGTTGGAGAAGACTCTACAATCTAGATTAGATAGCAGCAGCTGTTCGGATCGGGTCAGAGCAAACCATCGGTTCGGGTCGGAAAGAGTCCCCTGTTCGGATCGGTGAACTCCTATTGAGTAAATTGGTAAGGCATATCTAATCGGATCGGAGGGCAACTAAATCTCAATTGGATCGGAAAGCCACCTGTTTGCCACGAAAATGGATCGGAGCGGAGCAGATTAGAGAAGAAGAGAACGTTGCATCCAAGCCAATCCGGTTCGGATCGGATATCCCAATCCGACCCCCTTATCTGTGCGCCTCCGATCCGAACCCATGTTCCCTGTTATTCTCCTGCAAAAGCGCCTGGATATCCGGACCGGCTATGACCAGTTCATACCCATAACGTCCTTCCCTTTGATGCGTTGTCAACATGATGGTTCATCCGAACCCGAAGAGAATGCGATGGGCGACACGTGGCCCGACCCGGATCAAGTCTCAAGCAAATTCACACCTATAAATACCCCGTCTGTAGACAAAGAGAGGGATCTTTTTTCAGCACTTTAAGAATTCAACTACCTCCATCATCCGAACTCCATTACTCCCGGAGAATCCAAATCATCTTTCATTTCTTGTTTTAGTCAATTGAGTGAACAAAAGTGAGTTGTGAGTGAATATTACATTGTATTTGCAACTGAATTATTGAATATAGTGAAAGATAAGTGGACGTAGGCATTTCTTCGCCGAACCACTATAAATCTTGTGTGCTCATTTTTATTTTTGTCTCCTTTAATCTTGTTTCTAATCAATTTGGGTGTTAGAACCACTTTTGGGTCTAACACAAGTATAAGCACAAACAATTTTTAGTGACCTATTCTATTCTCGAGGGAGTGTGTAAATTACTCTAGAGATAAATCTCGTCATCTCGTCCAGTGCTGGAAAATAAATAATCCATGTGCTGTATCTAATAACTAGAGAGATGTGATTATTGTCAACTCTACACCCGTGTGGGGTATTTATTTTATCTGGCAATTTACCATTATATTATATTTTGTCCATATCAGTATGCAGTTCAACCTGTAATTCAATCATCGCCATACGAGCATCTCGCTCATATGGTAATCTCAACCTCGTCATACAAGCTCCAAATGCTTATAAGGAATATGATATGCTATGAAATCAATAGTTTGTCTTTGGTTCAACCTGAAATACAGTCATCTCCATACAAGCATCTCGCTTGTATGGTAATTCCAACCTCGTCACATAAGCTCCAAATGCTTATGTGGTATATGATAGAGTATGCTATCTTCCTGAAGTATGTCATGCAGTGTAGTACAAAATTAATTGTTACTATTCTATGGTGTTGTTTATAATCTCACACAGAACAACAAGTACACCACATCCAATGGCATTCACAGGATTTTATATAATAAATAAAATTGCGTAGCCAACTCATTAAGGCTTACCTATTTGTCAGGCATGCAAATAAATTCTTTACTCGACGGCTAATCCGTTTTCCTGTTCAGCATATGTATATATATATATATATATGCATATCTACGCTAAAAATAATACTTTTAGCAAACAAATAATTATTTGCATACATGGTTATTTTTAACACTTCATATAGGTGCTAAAAATAATATTTCTAATGAACAGGCATTTATTTCAACCCGTGGTTATTTTTAACACTTTATATATGTGATAAAAATAATATTTTCAATAAACAAATATTTATTTCAACCCATGGTTATTTTTAACTCTTCGTATATACAATAAAAATGTGATTTTTATTGTTCAAACAATTTATTCCTAACATGAATATTTTTAGTGATTCACATATACAATAAAAATGTGATTTTTGTTGTTCAAATAATTTATTCAACATACGAATATTTTTAATGATTCATATATACAATAAAAATGTGATTTTTATCGTTCAAACAATTTATTCAACATACGAATATTTTTAATGATTCATATATACAATAAAAATGTGATTTTTATCGTTCAAACAATTCATTCAACATACGAATATTTTTAATGATTCATATATGCAATAAAAAAATGTGATTTTTGTCGTTTAAATAATTTATTCATCGTATGAATATTTTTATTGATTCATATACACAATAAAAATGTGATTTTTATCGTTCAAACAATTTATTTCAACACAACATATTTTATATAGTCATACATACAATAAAAATGTGTTTTTTATTGTTCGAACAATTTATTTCAACACAACAACTACTTTATATAGTCATTTCAGAAAATTTTGGCATTACAACGGCAGGGTAGGTAGTACCAGCACCGTGTCCAGCACGGCTTCTATGCTATCCTAGGCCTTGCAGCATTACAATACTTTCATTTTACATAATACAATTCATTTTCATAATATAATGAATTCACCACAAATACAATCAATTTTGTTGCAACCACAATCAATCATTCACAACCACGACCAATTCCTACAACACAATTCTATTAAACAAATCATTCATGGTCTATGCACGATGGCGTCACGAGCTACTAAGCTCTGTCTGCAAGCTATATATTTTTATTCATTTATTTTTGAATTTAGATTTCTCACATTGGGTTCCACTCCTCCAAAAATTGTAGATAGCTCTAAAAATTTCCCGGTCACTTCCAGAATGTAGCGCACGACGTCACATTCCCAATATCTCTTATTTCACTGGATTTTGACAACATAAAAAAGGATATGATTTTTATTCTTAAATCACAATTCGTAACACTTTTAAGTGTTATAACCATTAAAATAAATCAAACCAGTACCTCTCTGTTTTGGTTCAAATCTAGGTTAGGGTTTTTCTCTCGATCCATGACACGAGGGGGTGATCGGCCTATGTCACATCATAGAGCCTCGGAAGGCGTACCAGGTGGTGGTGGTGCGGTCGAACTCGCTCGTCGGAGGGAGGCGCAAACAAGCTATAAACAGCGAGACTTCGAGGGTGCGATTCTCGATGAACACGAAGCGAGGGAGGGCGAGGCTGGTATGGATTTGAAGAGGAGGAGTAGATCTTCAAATTTCCCAACTAGCTCGTTTGATTTTATTGCATGGATTGGCCGAATCGAGGAGAGAAGGAGAGAATGGTTTGCTGCCGCCGGTCTGGAAGGGTTACGGGGGTTTTCGCGTTTTTTTGGGAAAATAAAATAATAAAAGGAAAATTCTCATTGCTCGGTATATAGATTTATTTTAAAAATAGTGTTTTCTGATCAGAACTCCAAATCAAACCCAATGACTAATGCCTCTAGCTAAATACCCCCATTCCGGACACAATGGAATATGTTTCGCAAGACCATTTGACTATTTTAGTCAGTTATTCTTCAAATTAAAATTAAAAACCTTCAAATTCTGATTTAAACGTACATTTTAATTTGCTAGGGCCACACACTGATTCCATAAATTCCAGAAAAATAAATCTAGCTATGTTTTGACGATACGGTCCCAAAAAATTAATTTCATTGAATTCGGAGACCGTTTGAAAAATGGTCATTTTTTGGTCGATCTAATTCAAACTGAAATTACTAAACGCGTTTTCCTTTTCCATGCTCATATATTAATTCCAAAAATTATGGAAATTGGAATCTAGCAGTAAATTGACATTCTGGATCCAACCAAAGTTGTTTCATCGAAAACGGAGGTCGTTTGCAAAACGTCTATTTTCAAGGGCTATATTTATATTAAATTCCATAGCGACTATTCTGAATATTCAACTGGCCATAACTTTTTATTCTCGCTCTGAAATTTCTATTTTTCAGATCCGTTAGAAAGTTGTAATCAAACAGATTTAAATATTTTTGGTTTTACTGAAATCTGATTTATTTTGAATCCTGTACATTCAATCAAAGTTCAACTTCAAATTTTCAAACTACTCGCTATTTCTAGCTCGTTATATAATTAAAATAAATTTATTTGTTCTAACTTCGATTTAAATAAAAAAATTCAGTCATTATTGTTTAAAATAAATTATTTAAATATTCAAATACATTAAAATAGCCAAATTAAAAATTTTAAATTGGTTCCGATTTTCCGGGTTATTACAATCTCCATCACTTAAAACTTTTCATCCCCGAAAAGGAAACAATAGTAAAGAAGGAAAAAAAATGGAAATGCAAGATATTGTAAATGTACCTTGCACTAGAGTTAATCAGGGATGTCCACTCTACGCTTAGGATAAGCCTGCTTGATGTTGTTTTCTGTCTCCCATGCATAGTCTCTAGGATCACTACTCCACTTCACTTTGACTAAATGAACCTTCTTGTTCCTTGGCGTTTTAGTTTCTTTGCCAATAATCTTTATTGGCTCCCTTATCATAGATAATTTCGGAGTAATATCAAAATCTTGTTGCGCTGCCTCTTCAACGACCAAGTCTGGATCATGCACATGTTAGGAAGTTGAGACATGTGAAATACATCATGCACTCCGGGCAACTAGTCAGGTAACTGAACTCTGTAAGCAAGAGTTCCAATCCTTTATAGTATAGGAAATGGACTTATAAATCTAGGCGCCAACTTCCCGTCTTCCCGAATGCGACTACTCCTCTCATCAGAGAAACTCTCAGATATACATAGTCACCAACAGCGAATGCTAAATCTTTTCTTCTAGAATCTGCATAACTCTTCTGTAGGCTTTGAGCTGTTTGCAGTCGCTTCTTAACGAAATCGACTTTACCCGAAGCTTCATGAATCATGTCGGGATCCAATACTAGTCGATTGCCTGATTCTAGCCAACACGCGGGAGATCTACATGGTCGACCATACAATGCTTCGAATGACGACATTCCCAAGCTCACTTGGTAGCTATTATTCTTTGAGAACTCAGCCAAATGCAAGTGATCTTCCCATGATCCACCAAAATCAATAATACATGCCTGCAATAGATCTTCTAGTATACGATTAACCCTCTCAGTTTGGCCATCTGTTTGAGGGTGATATGCAGTGCTAAGATTTAACTTTGTTCCCAATTCTTCCTGGAATGCTTCCCAGAATTTACTAGTGAATATTGGATAACGATCACTAACAATACTACTGGGAACTCCATGTAGTCTAATGATCTCTTTGAAATAAATCTGTGCCAGGTTTTGAGCCGTTCTATTTGATCTGACAGGGATAAAATGGGCGGTCTTCATGAAATGATCTACGATCACCCATATACCGTCACTTCCTTTCTTGGTTCTGGGCAAAGCATCTATTAAATCCATGGAAATTTGCTTCCACTTCCAATTTGGAACATCCAACGGTTGCAACAATCCGGCGCGTTTCTGTTGATCGCTTTTGACTTGTTGGCAAGTAGAACACCTGCCAACATATATTGAAATGTTTCTTTTCTTTGCCCTCCACCAGAATGTGCATTTGAGATCATTATACATCTTACTCACTCCTAGATGGATACTAAGCTTATATTTGTGGCAATCATCCATTACTTCTCTTCGAAGGCCAGGAATATTTGGGATGCAAATTCGGCCCTTTAACCTCAGAATTCCCTTCTTATCAATCTGGAAACTCGAGGCTTAACCTTCCTTGATTCTCTTGCTAATTCTCTGAATAAATTCATCGTCTTTCTGAAGGACAGAGATGTTATCAGTCAACGAGGGCGTAATAATAAGACTCCCGATGATCACATTCTTTCTACTGAGCGCATCGGCCACAACATTGGCTTTCCCTAGAGTATACAAAATATCTAGATCGTACGCTGCAAGAAATTCTAGCCAACGCTGTTGTCTTAGATTCAAATCATTCTGGGTGAACAAATACTTTAACGACTTGTAATCTGTATATAATTCGAACTTCTCACCCGAAATATAATGCCTCCGTATTTTCAAAGCAAATGCAATGGCTAACAACTCAAGATCATGAGTTGCATATCTCTTCTCATGTGGTTTCAACTGACGGCTAGCATAAGCAACTACTTGGCCTCTTTGCATTAATACCGCACCAACGCCTTCAATAGAAGCATGTTTATAGAAATTTTGATTACCATCGATAATAGTTAACATTAAGTAGTAGTTAATCTTAATTTAAGCTCTTGGAAAGCTGCCACACATTCTGGAGTCCAATTAAATCTTGTGTGCTTCTTAGTAAGTTGAGTTAATGGACTAGATAGCTTGAATAAATCTTTAAAGAATTTCTGATAATAACTAGCTAATCCCAGAAAACTTCGGACTTCTTTGGGTGTACTAGGCTGTTTAGAATTTTTGATAATAACTAGCCAATCCTAGAAAACTTCGGACTTCTTTGGGTATACTAGGCTGTTTCCAGTCTTAAATTGCTGTAATTTTGCTTGGATCAACTGAAATTCCTTCCTTTGATACAATGTGACCAAGGAACTTGACTTCTTCTTGCCAGAATATACATTTGGAAAATTTGGCCTTTAATACATTCTTTCTGAGGATTTCCAAAACTTGTTCCAAATGTTTAGCGTGCTCGCTATCCGACTTAGAGAAGATCAATATATCATCAATGAAAACCATTTCGAATTTATTCAAGACTTCTCTGAATACTCTGTTCATCAGATTGATGAAATAAGCTGGAGCGTTACATAAGCTAAACAGCATTACTAACCACTCATAAAATAAGTCTGGACCTCTGAATGTTGTCAAAGGAACACATTCTTCAGAAATTCTCAGTTGATGGATACCTGTAGCTAGGTCCATTCTTGAAAATACTTGCACACCATTCAAACGATACAATAAATCATCAATTCGCGGCAATGGATATTTATTCTTCACTGTCTGCTTATTCATGTCACAATAATCCATGCATAGTCTGAGAGTACCGTCTAACTTTATGAAAAACACCACTGTTGCACCCCAATTAGAGAAACTAGGCCTGATCAGACCTTTCCATAGTGATTGTCGAGTCTGATCCCCCAATTATTCTTTCTCTTTTAAATTCATTCTTCGAATAGGATACACAACTGCCCTCGTATTTGGAACCAGATCGATCCTATAGTCAATTTCTCTATGCGGAGGTAAGCTATCCACTTCTTCAAACACATTCACATAATTTTTGATGATAGGAATGTTTTCTATTGGAGTAGGAAAACATCAAGAGCAGACCAAAATTCTTTCCTACCGAATTCGGACCTACATATGGTATCGTTATATGATTTCCAAACTTAGTTTTAACTTTAATGATCCTTTTGGCACATTTGACTTAGGCTTCATATTTCCAGTCCAGCTTGAGAATGATATCAAATTCAAAAAGATCCATAATAATCAAATCGAATGGAAAACGATAATGAGAATAAGAGACAGGTACCCTAAAATATAAACTGAGAACAAGAGAACCCCCGATCGGATTATGGACTCTAATCAATTCTTTAAGATTTCTCAACTTTAACTTTAATTTCTTAACCGAGTTGCTTGAAATAAAGCTTTGTGACGCGCCCATATCAAACAATACTTTAACTGGTATATTGATGACAGTTAGCGCGCCTTCCAAAACATCTGGCCTTTGCTAACTAGCTAAGGGTGTTGGAGTTTCTGCTACTTCATATACATGAGCTACTTCAGCCTTCTTTAATAGCAGGCAATCTTTCGCAAGATGACCAGCCTGATGGAAATTATAGCATCCTCTGCTCTCTTGAAGCTTCTCACTGGACTTAGATCCCCCTTTCTCCCTTTGTTTCTTCATAGATTTGCAGTTCCTTATCGAGTGCCCTTCCTTATTTCACTTGAGACATATGACTGCTTTTACCTTTTTTCGGTTGGCTTTAGGCCTCTTACTAACCTTAGACTTCGTACTTGCCTCTAGCTGCGTACTTGTCTCTGGGAAATCAGTTTCAAACTTCCTTTTGTTGCTAGAACTGACTTCCTCTTCGTCCTCCAAAAGACCTTGCTTATCAAGATCTTTATAGCGATAAGCCATGTATATCATTTCAGAAAAAGGAAGATTCACATGTGCAGTTACACTACTTTTGTATTTTCTTTGAAGCCCATTTATAAACCTCAGATTCTTCCTCAAAGGATATTCAATTAGCCTCGGGGAAAAATGAGAAAGTTTGTTGAATTTATCCCGATACTCCTGAATGGCCATATCTCCTTGTTTCAGATAGTAGAATTCATCGTATAGCCGCTCAGTTGCTTCTGGTGGAATAAATCTTTCTTTGAAAATTTCTTTAAATCTATCCCAGGTAATATTACCATCTGCATTATCCTTAGTGATAGTTTCCCACCAGATTAAAGCTTCATTTTTGAGTGCCCAAGATGCTAGTAATCTTTTCTGATCATCTCTTAGCTTTAAACCTTCCAAAATTCTCTCAGTAGAATGCATCCATGCTTGTGTTTCAATAATGGATTCTTTGCCCAAGAATGGTAATCACCCAGATTTCGATACTTCTTTACTAGAACTTTATATTTGATTCTGGCTGTGGGAGCATAATTGGGTCATTAGATTGCTAAACCATAGAATTACCCCTTCTGCTTCTGCCACTCATTTTCTACTATGTCTACAAACAGCAGACAAAGAGTCAGGCCAACAGAAAAGATATTGTAAAGCATAGAGACATATATTTAAATGTATATGCATCTATTGGGGTGTATTTTATTCTGCTATACTCACTCTAGGATAATACTGATCCTATCTGTAATGAGTTACTTGCCCTAGAATACTACTGATTCTATTTCTGACGAGTTCGTTAATATGTTATATTCCGGAACTAAGATTAACCAAAGCTCTAATACCAACTGTGATAACCCTAAACTCTCGTTCCACGGAAGTAAGGATAATCTTTGGAATATAGTACATAAACAATAACAGTAGAACAGAAATATATCCTTACACCAAATAATGTACAACAGATTACACTGGAATAAATATAATCATCAGAGTTACACATCATAACAGGATCACATTTAGTACAAAATACAGTTTCAGCTTTATATGTAATGTCTGCAGCGGAATCAAACTAAACAACATAATATAAATGATAGAATCCATCTTCAGCTGCATAGCTATCCAGATTGAGCCTGCTAAAACCTAAACACAAGGCTACCCATATAGAAAATAGCACCCGAGTTTGCAAAGTGAAACAAACTACGAGTCAGTCATGGGACTGGTATGAGAAATCCCACTTAACTTATTTAACAATAAGGTCAATCACAGGACCACGCCGCTAACGCGGAATGGGTTTACTCCATTGGATTGCCAGTGCTTAAAATAAGTAAATCATTTAAACATCGTAATGCTTTTTACAAAAATGAAGCCATTATAAGACTCAAGTCCCATCATATAATGCAACACAAACCAAAGGATAGAGTTTTACCTTATAATGGCCAAAATATGCTTGATACGTATAAAATGAAATCATTAGATATTATTATTAGTGTATATATGTTTCAAAAACAATTTCCATCAGAATATCAATCATAGGCGGCATAGCTACCATCTTCGTCATATGTAGGTTTACAATTAAAATCGCACAATGTTGTATTGGAAGTTGGATTTCCATCATGTACCAAGGCAAGTGATCGTCCTTACCGAATTAGAGATAATCTAGCCTACCATGTCTCAAGCTACAGTCGCAACTGCACCTAGTAGCGCCAGGGTCGGTCCTCTCTTACGTTTGAGGATTGGTTATTCCTGAATAATACGTTTCCCCGCCGTAAGGGGCGTAATGGTCAGTATGTCGACCATATCATCCATCGGCCCCGTAGTGACCGATATATAATCTCGTCATCTCGTCCAGTTTTGGAAAATAAATAATCCATGTGTCATATCTACTAACTAGAGAGACGTGATTATTGTCAACTCTACACCCATGTGAGGTTTTTATTTTATCTGGCAATTTACCATTATATTTTATTTTGTCCATATCAGTCCTCAGTTCAACCTGTAATTCAATCATCGCCATACGAACAGCTCGCTCGTATGGTAGCCTCAACCTCGTCGTACAAGCTCCAAATGCATATATGGAATATAATATGCTATGAAATCAATAGTTCGTCTTTAGTTCAACCTGAATGTAACACCCCACCTCCGTTAAGGTCACTCACAAAGGGAATGCCTTAACTTTGTTGGAGCATTTTAGTAAACAGAACAGAAACTTACAAGACAGATAAAACAGTACTTGAAAAATTTATAACTTTATTACAACAGAAACCGAAATAAGCTTGGTTACATCCTTTCAAATCACAATATTAGAATTCAAGTACAAAATATCAGTCTTGTACAAAAGCCTTCAGAATGCATAGTTTAAAATCATAATCCCCACTGAAGAAGACAAGCCATACTTTAAGCACTTCAAGCAGAAGAAATCTGGATCAAGCTAGAGTATTCCCTTCTACAAAACCTGGGGGGGGAATGGAAGAAAGGAGGTGAAACAACAAGGGTCAGACAAAAAGTACGGCAAGTCCAGTGATTTTCAGTTATGAACAGATAATAATAACATGACATGAAAATAAATCTGGATGAGAGATAACTGTAACAGGTGTAACAGATATAACAGAAGAACAGAATGATATAAGCTATTGCTTTACACTTCTCTGCACTAATACTAGTATAACAAAATTAGGTGTCACCCTAATGTCTAAACTGAAACAGAAATGGGTACAGAATAATTTCTACAGAAGAGAATGCTAGTAATGGGCCTTTACCACCCCAACAGAAACAAACAGATACAGAATGCTAATGATGGGCCTTTACCACCCCAGTAGAAACGGACAGAAACAGATTAATCCCTACGGAAACAGAATGTAGAATTAGGTGTACACTAGTAATGGGCCTTTACCACCCGAACAGACGGTACCACTCAGAAATAGACAGGTGTTACCACCCAACAGAAACAGACAGAACTAAGTGTACCCTAAAACCCTACTCCAAGCGATCGACTCCCTAATACATAAATACCCTGTGCCAGCCCCATAAAAGGGTGTATCACTTCCCAAAGTGGCAACCTTTAAATGACACAGACCTATTTACGGATGTCACGGCGTCTTACATCCTCAGAGGCAGACCGGGATCCATGCACGCACATGACCTGGTTGGAACGCACCATCAACACCCCTCACCATTATCATAATGAACCGCTTATAATTAGTTCAGTAAGCATGCCCGGACCCTACCTACTGTTGGGTCAAAGTTTTGATACCAGAAAGGGTTACTGACTAATATGGGTCCCAAACAACATATGACACAAGTAATTCCCCTCCTAACCTTGTGTCCCCAGACTAACAGATTTCAGATTAACTTGTTTACAAGTTTCAGAATTCATATCAACTAGTTCACAGATCAGATAAGTTTTCAGACTAACGGATCAGATATACGGATTTAACAGATTTACAGATTTGTCTAACTTTGCAATCGGGCCTACAGATTCACGGAACAGATTAATTAAATTCATCAGTCTAGTGGGTTTAACCCTATCCGCCCAACACATTTTAGACATCATATTTATCTTAGATTTTCATTAATTAAATATTAATGCCCAGACCTCTCACATTAGACTGACAGTTTGCGGCTACTGGTTAGGCCGGTTGGTTCCGGGCAGATTTCCACCGCAAACTGAGTCTAACCTCGGGTTTCAAGCACATTATGTCTAACTTCTCACATTAGAACCTATTGTTTGCGGCCACTAGATGTGTCGGGCGGTTCCGGGCAGAATTACGCCGCAAACTCATTCTAACCTCGAGTCAGCCATGTTTATCTTTGCGGCCAATTAATTAATAATTTACCATTTATGCCCACGCCTAATATACATGTCAATTATTCATAGCTAATTCAGATTATGCCAATAACAGACTGAATATATCAACTTAAAAGATATAGCAGATAACAGATTTTCGCAGATTAGGCGACTTAACGGATTCAGCAGATTTAGCATATAACAGATTTGGCATTTTCAGCAGACTTAGCAGATGACAGATTTGGCAGATGAACAGATCTAGCAGACTAGGCAGTAGAGCAGAACTAGCAGATTAAGCAATATAACAGAACTAGCAGATTAGGCAATATAACAGAACTAGCAGATTAGGCAAATATAGCAGAACTAGCAAATTAGGCAAATATAACAGATTTAATCATTCCTTAAATTTTCACAAACATATCTTGCCTAATTATAAATTTGGCCTAAGTTTGCATGCCTAAATAGTTGTCATGATTCACACTATGATCATATACCCCACGTTTGCATTGAATTTACATGTCACAGATTATGGTCATAATTTACATGTCCCGATTTAGTTCAACTTGCCTAGTACAAAAGATTCACATATAAATTATACCAAATATAGCCATCGATTTCAATGCATGTCATATATTCAAAAATCTCCTACTTAGGTGTTATTCACATTTGATAGTTATCAAATCTTAATATAGATCTTCACACCTAAGTCATATTCTCTTTCAAATCATGAATTGTTATATAAACAATATGCCCAACAATCTAGTTATAACAGATCTTAATTCAAAATATGCGTTATGTCCAATGTCTCAAGTCACATGTTAACATACCATGGTTCCTCTTCTTCCAATTCACAGAATATGCATAGATCTAAATCTAGTTTACAACCTATGTCCTTTTTCTTAAATCAGTCACAGATTAGCCATGTCCAATTATGCCACATTCATTATTTGTCCCAAACATTTTAGCGTTCGTGCGTTAATCTCTTAGGAGATTGGCGCAGGCTCGTAGTAGCCTGGCTATAGAACAGAAAGAAGAAGAGATACAGAATAAAATAGATCAGAACAGAACATACACAATCTCAAATTCAGATTTACAATCATGTCACTATTAAGATTAAAGTTTATATCGGAAAATAAATGCACTTGCCTTTCGTGGTTTAAGAAAGGAAATAAACTGGTGTTGATGCAGAAAGGCTGAATTACTCTTCTTTAATTGTTGTCGTAGCTCTAAACTCTGATTTGAGATTTGATTTAGCTTTTAATTCTAATCAGGTTGGAAGAAGGTGCTTTAGTCCTAGTTCCAGTTCAGATTTCAGCAAAGTAGCGACGCCATTATTTTATTTAATTAGAACAGAGGCAGAGTATAGGCAGAATGAAATGGTGTAGAGAGAATGAGGCTAGAGGGCTGTTTATATAGGGTTAGGCGGACGAACCTAGGCAGAAAACGTGACCAAATACATCAGAATGAACCAGGTTCAAAAACTGGATTTCGGGAGCAGGTCGACCCCTAGGTCGACTACCCAGTCGACCTGGTCAGGGGGGGTCGACTACCCAGTCGACTCCCCAGTCGACCTGGTCGGGGGGGGGGGGGGGGGGGGGGCGGGGGGTCGACTACCCAGTCGACTTGAGTCCTGGGCGGGAAATTTCCCGCCCAGTCCGCTTTTGGGTTTTAATTCGAATTTCGAGCTTTTTTCGATTCTGAAAATTCCTGAAACTTCGGAGGGTCATATCTCCCTCATACGGACTCCGATTCTTGCAAACTCGGACTCGTTTCCAAGAAGAATTCCGAGACGAACGCAATGGCGCAATTCGTTTCCCTTGATTCTTATTTTAAAAATTAATTATCCTCTGATTTGTTACTTATACGTTCACAAAAAATAAGGGGTGTTACACTGAAATACAGTCATCTCCATACAAGCATCTCGCTTGTATGTTTAACAACCCGGAAATTCTGATCCAATTTAAAATTTTTATTTTGGCAATTTTAGTTGAATTTTGAATTTTTAAAATGAATTATTTTAAGTAATAACGACAACAAATTTATTTTAAATAGAATTAGAACGTATATATTTATATAGATCGTCGTTAGAATATAAATATTTATTTTAAATTATAAAAGGAATTGAAAATGGCGCATTAGTTCGAAAATTCGATTTCAAATTTCAAATGAATGTACAGGATTCAAAATAAACCGGATTTTAGCGAAATCAAAAATATAAGAATCTATTTGAGAATATCTTTCCAACGAATCTGAAAAATCGAAATTTCATAGTGGGGATAAAAATTTATGCCCGGTTGAAATTTTAGAATAGTAGCTATGGAATTTTTGCCCTCAAAAATGGAAATTTTGCAAACGACTCGGCTTTTGAAAAAACCACTTTTGTTGGATCCGGGATGTCGAATTATTGCTAGATTCCAAAATTCGTAATTTTTCGATTCAATATGTGAGTGTGGCAAAGGAAAATGCGTTTCACTAGTTTTAGTTGAATTTAATCAACCGGAAAATGGCCATTTTTCAAACGGTCTCGAAATTTGACGAAATTGGTTTTATTCGGACCGCATCGTTAATACGAAGCTAGAAAATATTTTTCGGGAATTTTTCTAATTTGTATGTGGCCCCGGTAAAATGAAATGCGCGTTAGAATTCAATATATAGATTTAAATTTTGATTTTTACGAAAACTGGTCGAAACGATCGAATCAGCTTATGATACATATCTCATTGTATTCGGAATGGGGGTAATTAGCTAGAGGCGACAGTCATTGGGTGTTGTTTGGAGATCGTATGAAAAGTCAACATAAATTGAAAATAATAATAATATATTAATATTATATATATATATAACTCTCACCTCTCCCTCTCCTCTTTCTTCAGACCGAGAATTAGAAATTAAATAAAAAAAACGACGAAGTCGCGATGGGGTTGAGCGGCTCCAGGCACCACCGACGATGGCGCCTCCGCCTCCCCAGGACACGCCACCACCCCACGACCCCCCTCCTCCTTTAGCACCTCCTCTCTCCCTTTTCTAAAACCGGAAACACCCCGAACCCCCCATCTGAAGCCCTAGCCGCTGGAGCACCCCATTCCGCCATCGCTTGACCACTCCCACCGCTCCGCCTGGCCCCCGTGAGCGCCCCTCCTCCTCCTCTGGCCGCCATCTCCTTCCTTCCCCTTTTCCCCCTTTAAAACCCGTCTAAACTCCTCCCTCCACCCAAAGGCAGCTGCCACCACTGTCAGCCCCCTTTTTTGCTCCACTTCGACGCAGAGCCTCCCCCGCTACGCAATGACGTTGTAAAAACCCCATCCTCCAATTAAAAGTGTGAGTTTTATTTGATTTTTACATTATTTTTCTTACTTTCTTCACTGCAATAGTGTGATTTTTAAAGTATAAAGTTTATATTTTTAAATAGAAAAAGTTGAGATTTTTAATTTGTTAAAAATAAGATTTTTAACATGAAAAAGAAATGATTTTTAATTATATAAAGATATGTTTTTTATATAAGGTTTAGTGGTAGAAAATTATGATTTATGTATATTTGAAAGTGAGATAAAAATATAATTTTTATAGGAAAGTCAAAGAACAAAGATTTGATTTTTTTTATATAGTTAAAAAGACAAGTTTTTTTAAATAACAAAGATTTGATTTTTATATTTGAAAGGATACGGTTTTTATAATGTTTTCGTTGTGACAAAAATTCGATTTTTATATACATGAAGTAGAAATAAAGGTTTTATTTTTGTTTATACCATAGTATAATAGAAATATGATTTTTATTATGAAAAGAGCAACATAAAAATATAATTTTTATATATAGGGTGATAATATAAAAATGTGATTTTTATATATGTAGCGAAAAAGGATGACGAAAGTGACAAAAGGAAACGCGGTGAAAATTTCCAACATATGAAGAGTCGTGGCGTTTGGTTTAGCTCTCGGTGAGACTCCTCACTTTTATTTTATTTTCTAGTTGAAATATATACTAGGATGCAGACGGTGCTTAATAGCACCGGACACCCGTTGTCCACAGACCATGGACGACTTGTGTGATTGGTTGTGTTGTGAAATTTGACTGTTGATTATGATGAATAAAATATATATTCGTGTGTTGAAGTAAAATATATATTCATGTGTTGAAGTAAAATATATATTCATGTGTTGAAGTAAAATAAATATTCATTTACAAATCGAACGATTTGCTTATGTACAATGATTTGACTGATATTGATTGGGACGATAAATTTTACACATCGCCCAACTGCACGAATAAAATATGTGTTTAATTGATTGAAACCCCACACGGGTATTGGGATGATATTTGACGTACACTAATCCCGATTGTTTAGTTGTATGTCAATCGATGGGTTGACAGACTGTGTACGCGTTAATTATTTATATTTAATGCTTATGCAGTTGTGTGGTGCACTCTGGATGATGGTTGATGATTTATCATTGCTATTATATACATGTGTTGTAGGGAATCCATATAATTAACGTTATATGTTAATGGATTGGGCCTCATTCCAATTTGGAAAATAAGGAATATTAAAAGAAAATTCATGTGTTGAATAGAAAGAATATTCATGTGTTGAATAGAAAGAAAATTCATGTGTTGAATAGAAAGAAAATTCATGTGTTGAATAGAATAAAATATTCATGTGTCGAATAAAAATATATATTCATGTGTTGAAATAAAATATATATTCATGTGTTGAAGAAAATATTCATTTGTTGAATAGAATAACGAAGTTATTGAAATATATAAAGCCGTGTTGATTAGATATGCGCCATTTTGACGTGAACGATATTTATATCGATTATATTCGTTTTTATAATGAATATAGAGAAATAAGTGATTTCAAAATATAACGTTTTGAAAATATTATCATTTGTATATCGATGATGTGGAATATTCAATTTTGATTCGAAATTGAGTATGAAGTTGAACTCGTTTCGAAAATGAATTTAAAACGATTTATAAAATACGTTTTGAAAGGAAATCGATGAAATATATAATATATATATTATATATACATAATGGCCTGAATAGAACGCGCCGCGCCACGGTAGTTCGCGAATTTCGACCATTGACTTCGAATGGATATTACAGAGATCCGACTGTCGGATTCTCCTAAAACTGGAACCTTTGGGTTCCTATCGAAAAGAGATTTCTAATGGATATTAGAGATTTGAAATCTAATGGTTGGATTTGGAATTATGTCCAAATCAAATTTGGAAAAGGTCGTTGTAAGTGCAGTTCGATGGTCGTTGATGGAAATCGACTGCACGGGCCTTGATAAAATTATTAAAAATAGTAATAATTTGAGTAAAATCATAAGAAATGATTTGTGAAGAATTGAGATGAAAAATTCCAAATTTGAAAAGATAAAAATAGTTTTTTATCGAAATGAACTTGTTTTGAACTAAAATAATAATTTATTTATTTTTAAATAAATAAATTGGATTTGAAAGGGTTTTAAAAGTAACCAGAAGTTTCAATAATTGAATTGGAATGGAATGTAATTTTCGGTTTATAGTGAACCGTGTTTTAAATGACATTGGTTCTTTAACCCGGTTAAAGACAAGATATGATTTCCCAAGTTAAATAATCAATGATAGTGATTTTTGGGAAGATTAAAACCAAGTGGAGTTTTAATGAATCTTTAATTAGATGGTAATGATCGAGAATGGAGTATCACCAGTTCTTGTTGCAGTCATGATGGGGGGGTTCTTGCTTCGCGGTTTGGTGGAGAACGGGAGACTCTTACCCCCACATGTCCCTTGCAGGGGTTGGTTAGGCAGTGGCCGGGAGGCTCGAGAGGGTCGCCGTAAAACAAGTGTACTGGGGGACCAGGTGGAAGCCACGGTGGGTTTTACCTGCTGCTTGGGGGATGAAGGGATGGTTGCAAAGCCTATCGGATTTCTTCGGCCGTTTCATCATGGTATCAGAGCTTTGGTTTACAGAGCTTGGAGAACAAGACACGTTAGAACCAAACGATAGAATTCATCAGAGATTGGAATAGTAAAATCCAATGAGAATGACTCGTTAGAGATGGGATCAGTAGTATCCTAGAATGAGTGTGAAGAGTATATTTTTAAAATGAAAACGAATTTTGTTTTGAAAATTTAAATCAATTATTTGTATTTGATTATTTATTTGTATTGATTTGGACAATCAAGTATATAAAGATTTTTGCGTACACGTCTGATCCGCGTGTATTTGAAATTTTAATATACTGGATAGATAAAGAATCACATTGTAGTAACCCGGAGATGATCCTGATGATTACTATAGTATCATCAGTATTTGTGTTCGAGTTTCGAAAGTGGGATGTTTATATATTTCCATAGACTGGTGTGAGAACCAAAGCTAGATAGGGCTTACTGTTGTGATTTGGCATCAAAAATCTGATTTTTGGACTATGTATCAAAGTTATGAATTTGAAATGATAATCAACTAATTGATTGCTGGTTGTGTTGGTTGATTATTGGTTGATTAAATAGAATGTTGAACCTTTAGCCAAATTGTATCAAATAGTGAGTGTATTGAAAATTAGTCGCATTTGCTTGCATATACATGTACTTACATTGAACAGGTCATAGCAAGGAGGCTAGAGAAGAGGAATAAAATTGTTTGCCCGAAAAATAGGTACATGTTTGTTGTATTTCTTAGGTTTTTGATGATTTTATGAGCCGATTGGCTAGCCGCTTGGCTGTTTCTTTTTCTTTTTGGATTGGTGAGGGCCATGGGAGGCTATTTGAAATAACCTGAAGTCCCTGGTGCAGGGGAGATTATGGCAAAAAATTTCGAAAATTTAGGGTGTTAGCCAAATTTTTGAAAAATTTGAAAAGTTCTTAGAAACTAAAAAGTTGAAGAACTTAAGCCATAATGAAAATACTGAAAGTTGAGTTGGTTTGTAAAACAACTTTCAGCTTCATTCCTTTTCGGGGATGAAAAGTTTTAAGACGGGGAGATTGGAACAACCCGGAAATTCTGAGCCAATTTAAAATTTTTATTTTGGCAATTTTAGTGAATTTTGAATATTTAAAATGAATTGTTTTAAGTAATAACGACGAGAAATTTATTTTAAATAGAATTAGAACGTATATATTTATATAGATCATTGTTAGAATATAAATATTTATTTTAAATTATAAAAGGAAATGAAAATGGCGCGGTAGTTCGAAAATTCGATTTCAAATTTCAAATGAATGTACAGGATTCAAAATAAACCAAATTTTAGCAAAATCAAAAATATAAGAATCTATTTGAGAATAACATTCCAACGAATTCGAAAAATCGAAATTTCATAGTGGGGATAAGAAGTTATGCCCAGTTGAAATTTCAGAATAGTCACTATGGAATTTTGGCCCATAAAAATGGAAATTTTGCAAACTACCTCGGCTTTCGACGAAACCACTTTTGTTGGATCCGGGATATCAAATTATTGCTAGATTCCAAAATTCGTAATTTTTCGATTCAATGTCTGAGCATGGCAAAGGAAAACGCGTTTGACCAGTTTTAGTTGATTTTAATCGACCGGAAAATGGCCATTTTTCAAACGGTCTCGGAATTTGACGAAATTGGTTTTGTTGGGACCGCATCATCAATACGAAGCTAGAAAATATTTTTCGGGAATTTTTCTGGTTAGTATGTGGCCCCGGTAAAATGAAATGCGCGTTAGAATTCAATATATAGATTTATATTTTGATTTTTACGAAAACTGATCGAAACGATCGAATCAGCTTACGATACATATCCCATTGTGTTTGGAATGGGGGTAATTAGCTGGGGGCAACAGTCGTTGGGTGTTGTTTGGAGATCGTATGAAAAGTCAACGTAAATTGAAAATAATAATAATATATTAATATTTTATATATATAAAACTCTCACCTCTCCCTCTCCTCTTTCTTCAGATCGAGAATTAGAAATTAAATTAAAAAAACAACAAAGTCGCGATGGGAGTGAGCGGTTCCAGCGACCACCGACGATGGCGCCTCTGCCTCCCCAGGCCACGCCACCACCCCACGACCCCTCTCCTCCTCTCGCAACTCCTCTCTCCCTTTTCTAAAACCGGAAACACCCCGAACCCCCCCATCTGAAGCCCTAGCCGCCGGAGCACCCCATTCCGCCATCACTTGACCACTCCCACCGCTCCGCCTAGCCACCGTGAGTGCCCCTCCTCCTCCTCTGGCCGCTATCTCCTTCCTTCCCCTTTTCCCCCTTTAAAACCCGTCTAAACTCCTCCCTCCACCCAAAGGCAGCAGCCGCCACCATTGTCAGCCCTCCTTTTTGCTATACTTCGACGTCGAGCCTCCCCCGCTACGCAATGACGATGTAAAACCCCCATCCTCCAATTAAAAATGTGAGTTTTATTTGATTTTTACATTATTTTGCTTACTTTCTTCGCTGCAAAAGTGTGATTTTTAAAGTACAAAGTTTATATTTTTAAATAGAAAAAGTTGAGATTTTTAATTTGTTAAAAATAAGATTTTTAACATGAAAAAGAAATGATTTTTAATTATATAAAAATACTTTTTTTATATAAGGTTTAGTGGTAGAAAAATACGATTTATATATATTTGAAAGTGAGATAAAAATATAATTTTTATAGGAAAGTCAAAGAACAAAGATTTGATTTTTTTATACAGTTAGAAAGAAAAGTTTTTTTTAAATAAACAAAGATTTAATTTTTATATTTGAAAGGATACGATTTTTATAATGTTGTCATTGTGATAAAAATTCGATTTTTATATACATGAAGTAGAAATAAAGGTATGATTTTTATTTATACCATAGTATAATAGAAATATGATTTTTATTATGAAAAGGGCAATATAAAAATATAATTTTTATACATAGAGTGATAATATAAAAATGTGATTTTTATATATGTAGCGAAAAAGGACGACGAAAGTGACAAAAGGAAATGCGGTGAAGATTTCCTACATATGAAGAGTCGTGGTGTTTGGTTTAGCTCTCGGTGAGAACTCCTCACTTTTTTTTATTTTCTAGTTGAAATATATACTAGGATGCAGACGGTGCTTAGTAGCACCCGAAACCCGTTGTCCACAGACCATGGACGACTTGTTTGATTGGTTGTGTTGTGAAATTTGACAGTTGATTGTGATGAATAAAATATATATTCATGTTTTGAAGTAAAATATATATTCATGTGTTGAAGTAAAATATATATTCATGTGGTGAAGTAAAATAAATATTCATTTACAAATTGAACGATTTGCTTATGTACACCGATTTGACTGATATTGATTGGGACGATAAATTTTACACATCGCCCAACTGCACAAATAAAATATGTGTTTGGTTGATTGAAACCCCATATGGGTATTGGGATGATATTTGACGTACACTAATCCCGATTGTTTAGTTGTATGTCAATCGATGGGTTGGCAGACTGTGTTAGCGTTAGTTATTTATATTTAATGCTTATGCAGTTGTGTGGTGCACTCTGGATGATGGTTGATGATTTATCGTTGCTATAATATACATGTGTTGTAGGGAATCCATATAATTAACGTTATATGGTAATTGATTGGGCCTCATTCCAATTTGGAAAATAAGGAATATTAAAAGAAAATTCATGTGTTGAATAGAAAGAAAATTCATGTGTTGAATAGAAAGAAAACTCATGCGTTGAATAGAAAGAAAATTCATGTGTTGAATAGAATAAAATATTTATGTGTTGAATAGAATAAAATATTCATGTGTTGAATAAAAATATATATTCATGTGTTGAAATAAAATATGTATTCATGTGTTGAAGAAAATATTCATTTGCTGAATAGAATAACGAAGTTATTAAAATATATAAAGCCGTGTTGATTAGATATGCGCCATTTTGACTCGAACGATATTTATATCGATTATATTCGTTTTTATAATGAATATAGAAAAAGAAGTGATTTCAAAATATAACGTTTTGAAAATATTATCATTTGTATATCGATGATGTGGAATATTCAATTTTGATTCCAAATTGAATATGAAGTTGAAATGGTTTTGAAAACGAATTTAAAACGATTTATAAAATACATTTTGAAAGGAAATCGATGAAATATACATAATATATATATTATATATATAATGGCCGGAATAGAACGTGTCGCGCCGCGGTAGTTCGCGAATTTCGACCATTGACTTCGAATGGATATTAGGGAGATCCGACCGTCGGATTCTCCTATAACCGGAACCGTTGGGTTCGTATCGAAAAGAGCTTTCTAACGAATATTAGAGATTTGAAATCTAATGGATGGATTTGAAATTATGTCCAAATCAAATTTGGAAAAGGTCGTTGTAAGTGCAGTTCGATGGCCATTGATGGAAATCGATTGTACGGGCCTTGATAATATTATTAAGAATAGTAATAATTTGTGTAAAATCATATGAAATGATTTGTGAAGAATTGAGATGAAAATTTTTAAATTTGAAAAGATAAAAATAGATTTTTATCGAAATGATCTAGTTTTGAACTAGAATAATAATTTATTTATTTTTATATAGATAAATTGGATTTGAAAGGGTTTTAAAAGTAACTAGAAGTTTCAATAATTGAACTGGAATGGAATGTGATTTTGGGTTTATTGTGAACCGTGTTTTAAATGACATTGGTTCTTTAACCCATTTAAAGATAGGATATGATTTCCCAAGTTAAATAATCATTGATAGTGATTTTTGGGAAGATTAAAACCAAGTGGAGTTTTAATGAATCTTTAATTAGATGGAAATGATCAAGAATGGAGTATCACCAGTTTTGCTCCAGGCGATAGTTAAATCTTTAATTAGATTTGAACGTGAAATGGTAATTGAATTTACCGATAACACTGTGGTGTTAGATATGAAGTATGACTAGTTTTACTTCATGGGATGAATAGGATGGGATTGGGAAATAAAATAAATGATTACTTCGGTGTGGTTCGCTAATCCGGACTAGTTTGAATTGATATTCAAAAGAAGATTAAAGAATAAATTTAAAGAATTTATCTTTGATAAAATTAATGGGAACCTTTCCCAAAGTATAAGAATATCTGAATAAAAGAATATTCTGAATTGGAATGAGGCATATGTTGTGTTTGTGTAACACTTGTTTATTATATACGCGAGTTATTCAGAAAGACCGGGTTTATCCCATTCTGAATAACTGATTCGACGTGGTGTCGAGGATGAAGACGGTGGTCGAAGACCGGAAGTCTTCACATCGTTTGGTTAATTACTGATGATCTTGATTGGGCTGTACACCCAAGAGGAGGGAATCAGTCGGTGATCGTCCAGACGTACTTGGAGATCGATGGATATGCGAGGTACAAGGTGCCTCCGGTTTCGTTCAGACCCAAAACGAACTTGTAAATAGACTGTGTGTCTGACATTGGATTTTAGTCTGTGTGATTGATTTCTATTAAATTTATATCTGTTTGGCGGCGGAGAATTTATTCTCTTGCTTAATGCCCTTCTCTGAGACGTACGAGCTCAGGGGTTATATATTGATGGATATCAATCGCATGGAGTGAATTGCCTGTGTGGCATGCCTAAGTGGCAAATGATCAAGGCTTCTGTTGAAAAGCAAAGTCTTGTGGTTGATGATCAAAGCACGGCCTGTGTGGCATAGCTTCGTGTAGCGTGGATTCGCGAGCCTCACACCCCGGTTGTGAACAAGAAACGGGTGAGGACCTCAGGGAGGACATGCGTTTCTTTCTAGCTAGGGTGGTGTCAGTGACCTACCAGCCCTGACATTTATATTATTTTCACCTGTGTGGTTGTTGTTGTTGCGAGGCGCCTCGGATATATCGGTGACTGTGTGGAGCCGATGGAGTCATTTGGCTCATTGATGCCCCAAAGGGCGGGGAAACGCAGTATTCTGGCATTTTAATCCACATCGTTGGACCGGCCCTGTCGCTCCAAGGGTCCACCTGAGTCTGGATCCTGAGACACGGGCTAGAGCATCTCGAATCGGTAGAGGACTATCTTTTGCCTCGGTTTACAAATGGAAATCCAACTTATAAGGTAAAAACCCTATCCTCTGGCTTGCGTTGCATTGTGTGATGGGACCTGGGTCTTATAATAGCTTCATTGTTCTTTATTTAGCATTGCGTTGTTGTTTTATGCACTGGTATTCTTGGGAGGAAACCCGTTCCGTGTTATACGGCGTGGTCCCTTGATATATCTGATTTAAAGTAAAGTTTTAAATAACTGTTTTAGTTCTCACACCAGTCACATGACTGACCTGGAGTTTATTGTTTTAACCTAAACTCCGGGTGCCCTTATTTTGACACGGGCAGCTAGTAATTTTGGTTTGCAGATTTATATTCACAGGATCCTGATTTACAGCTGAAGCGATATTCGGAAAGCTCCGTATCCGTGTATTACTTCCAGTTGTGTTTTGTATTATTTTCCGCTGCAATATATTTAAATGTAATTTAAATCTCTGATATTTTCTGTGTAATATTTATTCATACTCTGTATATTCTTGTATTATGAAGGAATTGTTGTAATAAACAATGAAATGTTCTTCTGTTTTCGTTCCGATGTCGCTTGTACTCAACTCAATCCATGATTTCCCGTAAGGGGGATTTTGGGTCGTTTCAGTATGGTAATTCCAACCTCATCACATAAGCTCCAAATGCTTATGTGGTATATGATAGAGTAAGCTATCTTCATTAAGTATGCCATGCAGTGTAGTTCAAAATTAATTTTTCAATAGTGTTGTTTATAATCTCACACAGAACAACTAGCACACCGCATCTAATGGCATTCATAGGTGTTTATATAATAAATAAAATTACGTAGCCAACTCATTAAGGCTTACCTATTTCTTGGGCACGCAAATAAATTCTTTACTCAACAGCTAATCCATTTTCCTTTTGTTTTCCTCCTGCTTCCCGTATAATACCTCAACCAGAAACCATACTTCAAGAAAACAATCACCTTCTGCACTTCGATCCTTCCACGGGAGATCCATCGCTGATCGTCAAAAGGTGCCCCTGAACAGCGTCGATCTTCGGCTTGCATCCCATGAAACTCGACTTCGCCAGTCACTCTCAGTTCACTGAGATTTGTCGTGCCTTCCTTCTTAGATTTTGGCAACCACGGTTCGTCTAGTTGATCATAGTCGGTCAGGTGCTAGATCTCGTTGGCCTGAAGGTTTTTTACGTTGGAGATGTTCGAAAATGGTGAATGGATTTGTGGATTTTTGGAGGAGAAGGTTGAGAACTTTTAGCCATTCGTTTCATACAGGTGGCGGCCAAATGTTATTGACCACGCATGAGAGCAAATTAGGGTTTGGCCCTTTCTAGATGTGTGTATATATATAGGAATAAAATTAATATTATCAAAATATCATATTTGAAACTTCATCTGGAATTATCGTGTAAAAATCAAGACAAACGACATTTCTCTTTCGATAAAAAGACTAGTCCTGACATAGAAAAATATTCTAGACCTGATGGGACAAGTTTCGTCAAATTCCGAGGTCATTTGTGAGAAGTTCTTTATAAATATTGATGAAAAAACAAGCGTTTAAAATTTCTATAATTACAGAAAAATTCAATAATTATGAGGCCCTGACATTTTACTAGATCTCTTCCTTACGTATCTGATGAATCTTGTTTCGTTGAATTTTGAGTTTTTTTGGCCAGTCATTTATTCATTAAAAGTTACCCCTGTCTAAATTGTATGAACAATTAAATAGAGACAGAGACATACATACGACATCTGTTTGCCACGAAATTGGATTTTCTGACAATGGTTTAACAATACGGTTCCAATGAAACTAATTTCATCGAAAACTGAGACCGTTTGCAAAAATAGCTATTTTTAACGCTTATATAATATCGATTAAAATATTATATTATTTTTATCATATATATCCAACCAGAATATATACACAACTTCAAATAAAATTATACAACTCGATATTGACAGTTTCGAGTTAAACGATTTAAATTTCACTTTTAAATATATTAAATAACGTTATATTTTAATAACGATTTCCATAGCGACTATTATAAAATTTGATTTGGCCATAACTTACAATCTATAACATGTAATCCAGATTTTCTCTTCCATATAAAAAAAATCCTCAACAAGATTCTAATGTTTCTTGTTTCACAGAAATCCAACATAATTGGATTTGGTATATCCAGTTAAAGTTCAAACTCCATTTTACGAACTGCAATGCTATTTCGAGTTCAATTTATAATTATATATAAATTATCGTTCAAACTTCGTTTTATAAGAAAATTATATATTTTAAATCCTTTTAAAATTCCAAATCAATATTTGAAATAATAAAATATATTAAATATCTGACTGCCAAAAATATGGGACATTACAATATTCGATTGGGAGATTGGGACTTAGTGGTAGATTAGGCTAGGCATAACATGCACCTACGGTCTGTTCGCATGTGTATTTTTAAGATTTAGGCTGCATGTTGATTTACCAATATATGTTGTGTTCCTTAGTCATGAAGCCTTATGTATTTGCATTGAAGGCTTGATCTTGAAGGGAGGGTAGCTGTGCATTAAATTTCAATAGGCTGCTAAGTTATAAGGTAGGCATGTGCTTATGCATGAGTAGGGGTATGTGAGTTAGTAGTGTTCTTGGTTTTTAGGGTGTGCTATTTTCTTAACCATGAAGTTTATTTCATTTATTATATTTTTATAGCATGCGCATGGTTGCGTCTTAGGGTAGGCAAGAAGGAGATGAAAAACCTTTACACATCTATATTATTTATTAATTCATTTATGCTTAGCGTAGAAGTTTTTAATTTATTACGATCAATTGATTTCCTACCACTACTAATGTCACATGTTAAATATACGCTCTGTCACACACTAACTCCGAATGCAACGAAAATAGTCACACTTTTATGCCTTGATGTTCCAGATACAATGAAATTTACTTCGATGAATTCCGAATCCGTTTGCACAACGAAGTTATTTTAATTTCAATTTATTTATCGGTTCCCATTTAAATATCAAACACTCACAAAACAACTCTGATTGGCTCCAAACTGGAAATCTATTAACAATTAGCTATACGTATTCCAATAATATTCATTTCGTCGAAAACATAGGTCATTTGGAAAATAGATGCTTATAAGGCTTATGTAAATCGATAAAATATTAATAAATTCCAAACCATTAAATTTAATAATAGTAGTAATAATAAATCATTATTACCATATATATCCAAAAATAAATATCACTTCAAATTCATTCAGTATGGATTTATAACTCAACATTAACATTTTCAAGTTAAACAATGTCCACATTAAACAAAAATCCTATTATAATTTATTAAATCAATGTTATCGTTTCTAAACGAATCCATAGCGACTATTTGAAAATTTGATTTGGTCATAACTTACAATATATAAGATAAAAAAAATTCTTTTATTAGAAAATTATAATCTAATAGATTCAAACAATTCTTGTTTCATATAATTCCAACTTAAAACGGATCTTGTATATTCAATTGAAGTTCAAAACTCAATATTACTAACTACCTCGACGTTAGAGTTCATTTTAAATAAGATATAAATTTAAACGTTCAATCGTCGTTTAATAAACAAATTTTATATTAGTAATCCATTAATATTCCAAATATAATATTTAAAACTAGTTTAAATATTCAAATTCAAATGACCGAAAAAACCGTGTTGCTGCATTCTTCCCCTCTTAAAATGAATTTTGTCCCTGAAATTACTAAGTAAGAAAATTTCTCCAAAATCAGTTATTTTTAAAATAATTAATTTAAAAAATTATCGAAAATGTCCAAGTCTTAAATAATTTACGAAAAATTCGCTAGCACCTCGTCTAACCGACTAAATTGAAACAACTACAACTCGCCTCTCTGGGCCTCAAATCGATCAAAAGAAAATAAAAGTCAAGCAGCAACCCAACTCAGGGGTATAAAATCAAACACCCAATTAATATAATTAAGGTTTACCTATTTGTTGGGCAATTAATACTCTAATCAGAAAGCAAAGCACGAATAGATCTTCCTTCTTTTGACCTGCACTTAATCCATTAATATTCCAAATATAATATCTAAAACAAGTTCAAATATTCAAATTCAAATGATCGAAAAATCTGGATCGCTACATTCTTCCCCTCTTAAAATGATTTTTTTCCCCGAAATTACTAAGTAAGAAAATTTCTCCAAACCCAGTCGTTTTCAAAATAATTAATTTAATATATTATCAAAAATATCCAAGTCTTAAATAATCTATGAAAAATTCACCAGCACCTCGTCTGCACTACTCGATTGAAATAACTACAACTCGCCTCTCCGGGCCTCACATCGATCAAACGAAAATAAAAGCCAAGCGACAACCTAACTCAGGGGTATAAAATCAAACACCCAGTTAATATAATTAAGGTTTACCTATTTGTCGGGCAATCAATACTCTAATCACAAAGCAAAGCACTAATGATCTTCCATCTTCTAACCTGCACTTAACTCATTATAATACAAATAACCATTAAAGGGTTAAGTTGCTTATTTTTATTTCAATATGTGGTTTTATTCAAATTTATTATACTCGAATTTATTCTCTTTGTTTTTATTCATTCAACTGTTGATGATTTTTTATTGTCCAACCAATTCACCATCCAATAAATAAACAATCAACATAACCAAATCAACCTATTTTCCTTTCTAATTTTATTTAACTCATCTTAAGCTAAATTTTGATTCACTTAATTCCATATTTAATTTCATATTAAACAATAATTCACAAATTCTACAATTTAAATTTCCTTCTGTTTTATTAAACCATTCTAATTTACATCTCACTTGAATTCTCATTCAAATTAATTAACAAATCAATACTAATAATTTGATATTATTATTTCTTTTCTGTACGAAAATATAATTCAGGCAATCAATATTGTATCAATTGCTAGTCCAACTTGAACCGCAAACAACACAATACAAAACATTTGCATACAATATTTACAAATGTGTGCTCTCATATATAAACTCGATCTCAATTTAGGGTATCACTAACCTAATCACTATCGGGTTATACCACAGAGCCAAGGTTATTACTAAACCATTGCTCTAATACCAACTGTAGAATCTCGGGAAATTCAATACTCGAATCTTGAAGCTAATACCTCCCGTGTCCAAACTCAAGTATCGAAAACCCAGAAATCTAAAAGAAAGAAATTAGAGGGTAGGATAAGAAAGAAAGTTAGAATAGGATAATAAGAAGAAGAACCAACACAAAATTAGAGTCTCACATTGCGGTGGAACAAAATATAATATAGAAATAAATCTTTATTGAGAGCTTTGAAATATACTTATAAACATCATAGTACATCAATACATCCAGACAATTATAATAATTTTTCCTTATATACAATACACAGAGGAATATTTACTATATAATATCGTACGTATGAACTCTTCCAGCTCGTCTCTTCACATCATCTGAATCCTGAACTTGTAAAACTCGGTCAGACCCAAGCATTGCAAACATCGGGATCAGTCTGGTGAACTAGTGAGAGAAAACTCACTAAGTTTATAAGTGTCATCCAACTTGATTTTAAAATAAAAAATCTATTCCAAAGAATTGGATAATCATAAGACCAAATTTACATGTAAATGAGAATGATTTTTACCTTACGGTCACCCAAAACATTTGAAATCATATCTTTTCTGATATTAGAATAATGTCTGAATCAAATAAACAACCATCTAGTAGAATGCTTGCTTCTCGCGCTCAACATACATAGTATATATTAAAAAATTGTAATGGCACATAATTTTAACAGTTTTATTTATTATTTAAATATGGTTTTAAATATTGTTTTGGAATTTAATATAATAATTTTGAATATTTTACAAATATAAGTAATAAAATAATAATATAATTCCAAAATAGTCGGAATTGGTTGAGTTTGCAATATTATATGGAGTGACTAATATGGAAATATTTAATTGAGTTAGAATTGAATTATATTAATGTATTAGTTTATTAAACGATGTCTGAATGTTTAATTTATAATTTAATTATAAAACCAACTACATCTGCGTGGTAGTTCGTAATATATCGTTTTGAACATTAAATGGTTGTCCAGGATCCAATATGAGTCGGATATCTTAGAAACAAGAAACGTCCAAAACTATTGGATAACATTTTTCTAATGGAACAGAAATATCAAGTTTTCATGTGGTAGATTTTGTTTTATGTCAAAATCAAAATTTCAGAAAATCGCTATGGAATCATTTATTAACCATAATGATTTATTAAATATAATAAATTATTGGTTTTGAATTTGGACAAGAGTTTCAAGACATAGTTATAATTTAATTATTTATAATTTTACTATAATTTTTAATTTGGAAAATAAACAACATTTTATTTGGAGTATTTTACACCCTATATCAGTACTTTTGGAATTTCACAGAATTAACTAGCTTGTCTATTTTATTATATGTTTGTTATCGTGGCACACTGCTGGGCACGACGATATTTTTATTTTTTCTGATAGCAAGTCGTATATGGATAGAGTTTTATATAGTAGGGTACGTTTAATTTTAAAACTAAAAATTGTTAGTTACATTCACCGAAATCAAATCAAATTAAAAATAAAAATATAGGTCAACCCTATTATCGAGCCACGCAGCTATCCATGTACATTATTTGAGAAAAAAACTCTGAAACATTGCATGTTATATTAAATATTGAAAGGGACAACAAAAACATTCAGCATACATTTTCAGAACCTATGCCTTCCTTTTCAAATCCTACCCCACGTTCTATTCGCATGGATTGCTCAGTGAAGAAAGAGACAACGCGAATAAAATAAAAATAAATCTAAAAATATCTAAACCTTATCAAATATAATTAATATTTGACGTGCCTCATTGCCTGTACTTTTGACTTCAGTGGCCTAATTTCATAGTTACGTTGGAAAATATCGACCGCTACCTGTACGTGATGAACTGATATTCTTCTTTTCTTAGCCAATCTCCTGCTACATATATGTTGCCTTGTTCAACCTCTTCCTAGAACAAACTTAAACTGAAGCAACTAATTGTGAATATAAAATAAAATATGCCTCAATTTTTTCCTAGCAAAACTAAAGTTCCCCTCACCGATTTATTTAAACCCCATAACTATTATAAATTAATCCAAAGGTCCACCGCAACCAAGAGGAGGGCTTGGCAAGGTGGGATGACGACCCACAGTAGATGGGTTCAAAGCCGGTGAAGCTCAGGCAAGGTCAGGGGAGAAAAGGCGGTGCTGGTGTGAGGCAAACTGGGCATTGGCGATGGAGAACGATTCGGTGAAGGGAAGATGAGGGAGCTGTGTAGAAATGTGGGAGAAAGTTTCGGCGTATGGGATGGTATGAGACGCATGGAGGCAAGTGAAGCTTGTAACATGAGTTGTGTATGCATGTTTACAGTAGTAGGTGAGGAGCATTATCTTTACGTGGGGAATAAGTTATATGCATGGCATCATCAAGGAGTTTTATGCAAAAGGTTGCCTTAGTTTTCGTGTTGGAGGTTTGACAGGGAGGAGTTTTAAGTGTAGATGGTTTCCAGCAGTTCATGAATTATGAGATGGGTTGTGAAGCTTGCTGCATGGATTTAAAGTGAGGAGTATATGACGAAGTTGAGAGGCAACTAGTCGGGAGGGTATTTGAGTTTCGTTCACGAGCTGCAGAATTGTAATGGGGGCAGAGGACGTTGGTGGTGCTAAGAGTTTGAATGGAGGTGAAGTCTGTACCTGGAAGTATATATGCGTAAAAAGGAAAAGGGAAGCATCAGATTTAGGGAAGAAGGTATGGTGTGAATTTCATGTGGTGGGTATATTTGGAGCTACGATACGTACTGGAGAAAGAACCAATTTGTAACGAAGATGGATAGCAGGAGTAGTTGCGGCTAAAATGTGGAGGAAGAAGTAAATTGGGGAGATGGGCTGTAACGTGATAATGTGGGTTTGGGACTTCTATTAAATAATAAAAATACAGATAAAAAAGGAGAAAGAAGAAGTTATCACACGTAACACGCTGCGTATGGAAATGGATATATTGAGATTTTCCTGATGCGCGTTACCTATATGAAGGATGGGAAGATGCAATCGGGATCGGCCTGGGTACATTCAAGAAAACATGTGATGAATAATTACAGGATTAAACGTGATGACATTGGTGAATTATGGGTGCGTATGAGTTGCTCAATATGCATGGACGTGGTTGAGAACATGGTTATAGGAGAAACTGTGTATTGTAGTTACATGGGAATCACATATTATGGTAATAGAAAGTGTTAATTAATTTTAATGTTTAATTGGTTAAGTTAAAAAAATTAATTATTATTATAATTATATGTATAGAATGGTAACAGTTGTAACTTGTTTACACATTGTCAGAATCATGCGAAACCGAACACGTTGGAATCACAGGGAAGAGCACTATGCTGTACGCATGTTCAGACAGAATTGGAAACTATCGGATTTTTGTTTAATTTTAAATGCTAGTTTAAAATTAAACAAATCGACGCTGAACCATCAATCAGAAATAAATTGGTTAGTTAACTCTCACACATTTCTGGAATCCTATAATGTTATTAAATTCATATAATTAGATTTAATCGTTGGTTGGATATTTGGTTGCTTTGGATGCCCATTGTTGATTGAATAGTTGACGTTAATTATATTATCGTTGGTTAGAATATTGAGTTAAATTTTATATCTTATATATGGTATGAAATATTATAATGTTCTTTGATGCACGGAAGAACAAGTTGGAGGAATCAAACCATATTCCTCAAATGTATTGTATGTTGTTTTTATTTCATATTATTTATATATGACCTGATTGAAACCCCGTGATATTGAAACCTATTTGGATGTTAACGTTGAATTCAAATTCAATGTTGTTGTGATTCGAATCAATATATGGTATTAATCGAGGGATTAGCAGCTAATGGCCTTAAATCCACATTTTAGTTTAAATGTTGATATGTCATTTAGTGATTTGAAAATTTTAAATTATAAAATTTATTTTTATAACTGAAGCAGGGTTTTAGTTATATTTTATTCGTTATAATGAAGTTTTAAAATAAATCGACATTTATAAATTGTTTTTTTAAATATTATTAAATAATCATATGATAAGGATTTGATTTTTAAGTCGGTTTGATAAGTAAATGAAACTGAAATTAACCTACGGGCGAATAATTTGGGAATAATTATATTTAAGTAAATGAGTAAGCAATACTATTAGATTAATTTTATTAATCTAATAGGAAGGGATAATTGAAATTGATTAACGAATTAATCGATGATTAAATGTTGACTAAGTCAACTGTTTAGTTAAATGTGATTATTATTGAATATCTGTTTAAATTTAAATATAATTTATTTTTTAATTCAAGGTTTTAAAGATTATTATTGTAATTGGCTATTGTTTGATAAATTCAAAATGATCAAATGGTGTGTTAGCTAATGAGAAGTAACTGGTTTGACTTAGAAAATAATGAAGTTTATTATATTTGAAATGATTATTTCTTTAGTAAAATGTATTTAAAAAGACAATCAAGTATGAAATAAGATTGGTTAATTTTGAAAGGGATTTATGAAGAGATCAAATAATATAAGTGAAGCTATAAAAGGCGATTGGGCTAATGCGATAAGTACTGAAATAAATATTCTATTAAATATTGAATTTAGATAAAAAGGGAAGGTTTCGAAATATAAATTACTTATTGATTGATGGATTTTAATTATAAATCCAAAAATCTACTTTTATAATAGGAGGTGGAAAGGGTTTGAATAAAATATGAAAACTGGATTATCATAATCAAATTATAAATGAAGTGGTAAAAGGAGCTAAAGCGATGTGTTTAATCAACGAGTAATGGGAGATGATTATAATCAATCAAGATTTTCAAAAGTAATGGTATGGTTTGTGAAAATCAAATTTTAAGTAGATTTGATTTATGTTAAATATTGTTTTTGATTTATGAACTACTATTTATTCTAAGATAAGAACATTGTAGATCAATGTCTGAGAGGTAAATAAAATACCCCAACTTGAATGATTTCGCTATTTTCGAGGATTGATATTAGTTTGTAATGGTGAAGGATGTTGAAATTGGTTTATTATTCCATATGAAGAATATTGAGAAATTAGTTGTGAGATTCTAAATTATAAATCAGGCCATATGGTTTTCAATAAGTAATTTGACGTGGACAGTCGTACAATAATTGATAACTGGTTTATACCCTTAAGTTATAATATATGTCGATGTTGTCCAAAGTAAAGGAGAATTTGAAAATGCAAAGTAATATTTCCAAATAAAGGAAATGGAAGGAGTTTTGAAAAATGTTGCGATGTTCTCGAAGTGAAGAAAGTAAATGGGAGATTAGTGAATACCTTTATTCTTAAATGTTAAGAATATCGTTTTATCGAGATAAGTTAGGCAAATCGGTTTTAAATCGATGAAATAATTTTAAAGTTCGATAAAGAGTTTTAATGAATGATTTAAAAAAATAATACCTGAGCTACCAATGTACTTGACAGTACTGTTTTGAGATTGATAGTTAAAATACCAAACTATCAATGAAATATATTATTGGACCTTTTGACGTGTTGTTTTGAGGAGACCGGATGGGAACTAGACCCAAAACCACTTCGAATCAATGTAGCACTCAAAACTAATCTACAAGGATAAAGGTGGAGTATTGAAGACCATAGATCTTCATAAAATGGAAGAAATACTCAATGTCTCTAGCTGATCCCTAGAGATGTATTGTGGTTCTATCGTGGTTGAAATCTATGGATTGCAAGGACTACTCGCTACAGATCTATAGGGTGGTTCCTAGGATGCAGTAGGAGGGTGCCTTCGGTTCATCCTGTTCCCAGATGACTTGTATGGACGAATGTATGATAGAGTATTTCCCTAAAACTCACGTATGTTGATTTTTACCAACACACCTAGTTTGGTAGCGGAGAAATTCTCTTGCTTAACACCTAGAGTATATTTGTGGACGTCAATTAGTGAATTGACGGATCTAAAGATGTGGCATTCTAAGTGGATGATGGCCAGATGTCCTGAAAAGTAAATGTGACCTCAAGTCTCACAACCGAGAACTGACAAAAATCGAACAGACAACATGGCTAGGTGGGTCATTCCCAAGCGCGGTATACTATCACCAATCTACAGAATATCTTATTTGTTCTTCTTTCGATTTTGTATCTTCCGGGAATTATGATGGTCGCGACAAAAGCCATAAGGGTGACAATGTATTCGATACACTCAAGTGAAATGAGTGGTCGGTCATGTGTAGCTGGGTTGCAAGATGTTCTTGTTGAACCCCAATGCATTTCCCTGTAGAGTACACCGATCGGAATGTGTCCCCATACCTTGTCATAGTTGGAATCCATTCTCCAATAAGCGCCCTGTGGTTTTTGATTTTATATTATATATGAAGCGTGAGATGCAAGCATTCCGCTAGATTGTTATTATTTATGATTGACAATATTATAATATTGCTAGATTTTGATATATCAAAAATGTTTTGGGTTATAGTAAGGTAAAAACCGTCCGTGTTTATGTGTGGGCTGGTTTTACTATTATCCTTTTATTTCAAAAGGATTTTCAATGTTACAAGTTGTTGTGCTATGAATTTATCAACGAAATTATTCCAGACTGATCCGAGTGAATTTTGCTTTGCTTCAAATGTGCTCGGGTCAGACCGTGTACATTTCCAGGTTAAGTTTCGCTTGGAGTTCTAGAGAAGGAGTTGAAGTTGAGACGTATTCTATATAATTACTAGTACTAGTTTATTTCCACTGTGTTGCATTGATATGAATATATACTCTGATTTTGTAATTATATATATATATATATATATATACATATACAGTTTTCTTTGTATAAAGCATTTTATATATTATATTTTTTCCGTTCTACTGTGAGACTATGATCTTCTTATTCTTTTATTCTGACTTCTTTCTTTTTTATATCATCCTCTAATTTCATTCTATTAGCTTTCTGGGTTCTCAATACTTGAGTTTGGACAAGGAATGTATTAGTGTCTGAATTCGAGCGTTGAAATTCTCGAGACACTACAGTTGGTATCAGATCATAAGGTTTAGCGATAACTTGGCTCTCTGCGTAACTCAATAGAGATGGGGTTATATAGCAATACCCTAGATTGAATTTTAATATATATATATATATATATATGAGGGCACATATTTGTAATTTGATATAAGATTATTATTAAACTGTTTTGACTATTATATTTTGTGAAGAAGAGAAAGTAATATTTTCTAAATTATTATAATATTACCGGTTGACCAATGTTGAGTTGAATAAATTCCAAGTTGGATGAATAAACTTGATTGATGACTAATCTGACTGGATAGGAATAAATTCAAGTAAAATAGAACTAGAATGTTATTGGTTGTAAAATTCAAGTAAATGAATCAGAATGGAATGAAAGTAATTGATTGATATATCTAAGTGGATTAATAAAAATAGTTATGAATATGAATTGGGTGGTATGAAAATTTTGTTTGGAACGACTGACTTGAATGGTTGAATTTATCTTGGTGGTTATGAAACTAATAAATTCCACCTGAGTTAATAATAGGTACAAGAGCTAATATTGATTGAGTTCTGAAGCTAATTAGATCCAGTCGGACAAGAGCTATATAATAATTGAGCAAGCTCGAGTATAGTTTATCACTTAGCACATAATAACGCTCGCAAAAAGGTAAGCCTATGCAAAATATAGATTTTTTTTATTTTGATTTAGTTTTTGAATTCGATTTTTCGACCGTATAGGTCGATGAATTTATTTTTTGTTCCTGCAATATTGCAGAAGTCACTCCATACAGGGGACACTTTGCCTAAAAAATTCAAAAATTTAAAGTGTTAAATTAGTATTTTTGGGAATTTTTAAATTGGTTTTTCTGTTGAAACTAATTGGATTAGTTGAATTGGAGATTCAAAAGAGTAACTGAAAATTTTAAACAAATTGAATTTTTGAAAATTACTGAGTTAGTAACATTCTTCCTTTCTTCATGATTTCGGGGACAATATTCTATTAAGGGGGAAGGAATGTAATAGCCTAGAATTTTAAATATTTTATTTAATATTTAAATTTGGTTTTAGACATTGTTTTGGAATTTAATTTAATAATTTTTAATATTTTATGAATATAAATAATAAAATAATAATATAATTCCGAAATAGTCGGAATTGGTTGAGTTTGCAATATTATATGGATTGGCCAATATAGAAATATATAATTGAGTTAGAATTGAATTATATTAAAGTATTAGTTTATTAAACGATGTCTAAACCTTTAATTTATAATTTAATTATAAAACGAACTGTAGCGGCGCAGTAGTTCGTAATATAATGTTTTGAACTTTCAGTGGTTGTACAGGATCCAATATGAGTCGAATTTCTTCGAAACAAGAAACATTCAAATCAATTGGATAACATTTTTCTAATGGAACAAAAAAATTCAAGTTTTCATGTGGTAGATTTTGTTTTATGTCAAAATTAAAATTTTAGAAAATCGCTACGGAATCGTTTATAAACCATAACAATTTATTAAATATAATAAATTATTGGTTTTGAATTTGGTCAAGATTTTCAAGACGTAGTTATAATTTAATTTTACTATAATTTTTAATTTGAAAAATAAGCAACTTTTTATTTGGAGTATTTTACACCCTGTATCAATACTATTGGAATTTCACAAAATTAACTAGCTAGTCTATTTTATTATATGTTTGTGATCGTGGCACACTGTTGGCGCGATGATATTTTTATTTTTGTGGATAGCAAACAATATCCAGACAGAGTTTTATATAGCAGGGTACGTTAAATTTTAAAACTAATAATCATTAGTTAATTTCATTGAAATCAAATAAAAATAAAGGTCAACCCATATTCTTGAGTCGTGCAGCTATTCGTGTACATTATTTGAGAAAAAATCTCTGAAATGTTGCATCTTATATTAAATATTGAAAGGGACACAACAAAAACATTCGGCATACATTTTCAGAACCTATGCATTCCTTTTCAAATCTTACCCCACGTTCTATTCACATGGATTTCTTAGTGAAGCAAGAGACAATGTGAATAAAATAAAAATAAATCTAAAAATATCTAAACCTTATCAAATCTAATTAATATTCGACGTGCCGTGTTGCCTATGCTTTTGACTTCAGTAGCCTAATTTCACGGCTATGTTGGAAAATATCGACACCTATCTGTATGTGATGAACTGACATTCGTCTTATCTTAGCCAAACTTCTACTATATTTACATTGCCTTGTTCATCCTCTTCACAGCATAAAATAAAATTGAAGCAACTCACTGTATATATAAAATAAAATATGCCTCGTTCATATTTCCCAGCAAAACTAAAGTTCCCCTCACTAATTTATTTAAACCCCATAACCATTATAAATTAATCAAAAGGGCCAACCGCAAGCGAGAGAAGAGCCTGGCAAGGCGGGATGACGATCGATAGTAGATGGGTTCGAAGCCGGTGAAGCTCAGGCGAGGTCAAGGGAGAAAAGACATTGTTGGTGCGAGGCCAACTGGGTGCTGGAAACGGAGAACGATTCGGTGAAGGGAAGGTGAGGGAGTTGTGTACAAATGTGGGAGAAAGTTTCGGCGTATGGGAAGGTAAGAGACGCGTGGAGGTAAGTGAAGCTTATAATATGAGCTGTATGTGCATGTTTACAGTAGTAGGTGAGAAGCGTTTTCTTTATATGGAGAATAAGTTATATGCATGGCAGCAACAAGGAGTTTTATGCAAAAGGATGCCCTGGTTTTCGTGTTGGAGGTTTGACAGGGAGGAGTTTTAACTATAGATGGTTTCCAGCAGTTTGTGAATTATGAGATGCATTGTGAAGCTTGCTGCATGGATTTAAAGTGAGGAGTCATCGATGGAGTTGAGAGGCAACTAGTCGGGGAGGGTGTCTGAGTTTCATTCGCGAGCTGCAAAATGGTGATGGGGCGGAGGACGTTGGAGGTGCCAAGAGTTTGAATGGCGGTGAAGTCTGTACCTTGAAGTATACATGCGTAAAAAGGAAAAGGGAGGCATAAGTCTTTGGGAAGAAGGTATGGTGTGAGTTTCATGCAATGGGTATATTTGGGGCAATACATACTGGAGAAAGAAGCATTTCTTAGGGAAGATGGATAGCAGGAGTAGTTGTGGCTAAAATGTGGAGGAAGAAGTAAATTGGGGAGATGGGCTGTAACGTGGTAATGTGGGCTTGGGCCTTCTATTAAATAAATAAAAAAAGAAAAAAGGAGAAAGAAGAAGTTATCATACGTAACACATTGCGGATGGAAATGGATATATTGAGATCTTCCTCTTGCGCATTACCTATATGAAGGATGGGAGGATGCAATTGTGATCGGCCTAAGTACATTAAAGAAAATGCGTGATGAATAATTACAACATTAAACATGATGGCGTTGGGGAAGTATGGGTGCGTATGAGTTGCTTCAGTATGCATGGACATTGTTGTGAACATGGTTATGGGAGAAAATGTATATGGTAGTTACGTGAGAATCACATATAAAGATAATAGAAAGTGTTAATTAATTTTAAGGTTTAATTGGTTAAGTTAAATAAATTATTTATTAATGGTAACATCGGTCGCTTGGTTATACGTTGTCAGAATCATGCGAAATTGGACATATTGGAATCGTAGGGAAGGGCACTACGCCGTTATGCATGTTCGGACGGAATTGGAAGCTATCGGATTTTCATTTAATTTTAAACACTGGTTTAAAATTAAACGAATCGATGCTAAACCATCAATCAAAAATAAATTAGTGAGTTAACTTTCACACTTTTCTGTAATCCTATGATGTAATCAAAGACATACAGTTAAATTTAATCATTGAATGGATGTTTGGTTGCCTTGGATGCCCAATATAATTTAATGGTTAACGTTAATTATATTTTAGTTGGTTAGAATATTGAGTTAAAGTTTATATCTAATATATTGTATGAAATATTATAATGATCTGTGATGCAGGGAAGAACAGGTTGGAGGAATCAAACCGGATTCCTCAAATATATTGTATGTTGTTTTTATTTCATATTATTTACATATGCGCTGATTGAACCTCCGTGATATTGAAAACCTGTTTGGATGTTAACGTTGAATTCAAACTCAACGTTGTTGTGATTCGAATCAATATAGGGTATTGATTGACGGATTAGCAGCTAATGGCCTAAAATCCACATTTTTGTTCAAACGTTGATTTGCGATTAGTTGAATTGACGAATATAAATTATAAAATTTATTTTTATAACTGAAGCAGGGTTTTAGTTATCATTTATACATTATAATGAATTTTTATAATAAATTGATATTTATAAATTGTTTTTTTAATATTATTAAATAATCCTATAATAAGGATTTGATATTTAAGTCGGTTTGATAAGCAAATGAAATTGAAATTAGCCTATGGGCGAATAATTTGGGAATAATTATATTTAAGTAAACAAGTAAGCAATACTATTAGATTAATTTTATTAATCTAATAGGAAGGGATAATTGAAATCGATTAATGAATTAATCGATGATTTAAAGTCGACTAAGTCAATTGCTTAGTCAAAAATGATTATTAATGAAAATTCGTTAAAATTTAAATATAATTTATTTTTTAATTCGAGGTTTTAAAGATTGTTATTGTAATTGGTTATTGTTTGATAAATTCAAAATGATCAAATGGTGTGTTAGCTAATGAAAAGTAACTGGTTTGACTTCAGGAAATGATGAAGTTTATTATATTTAAAATGATTATTTCTTTAGTACAATGTATTTAAAAGACAATCAAGTATGAAATAAGATTGGTTAATTTTGAAAGGGATTTATGAATAGATCGATTAATATAAGTGAAGTTATAAAAGTAAATTGGGCTAATAAGATAAGTATTAAAATAAATATTCTATTAAATATTGAATTGAGACAAAAAGGGAAGGTTTCCAAATATAAATTACTTATTGATTGATGGGTTTTAATTATAAAATCCAGAAATCTACTTTTATAATAGGAGGTAGAAAGGATTTGAATAAAATATGAAAAATGGATTATCGTAATCGAAGTATAAATGAAGTGGTAAAAGGAGTTAAAGCGATGTATTTAATCAACGAGTAAAGGGAGACGATTATAATCAATCAAGATTTTCAAAAGTAATGGTATGGTTTTTGAAAACAGTATTTTAAATAGATTTGATTCATATTAAATACCGGTTTTGATATACGAATTACTATTTATTCTAAGATAAGAACGTTGTTGATCAAGGTTTGAGAGGTAAATAAAATACCCCAACTTGAATGACTACGCTGTTATCGAGGAATGATAATAGTTTGTAATGGTGAAGGATTTCAAAATTGGTTTATTATTCCATACGAAGAATATTGCAACATTATTTGCGAGATTTTAAAATATAAATCAAGATATGTGGTTTTCAATAAGTAATTTGATGTGGACGGTCGTATAATAATCGGTAATTGGTTCATACCCTTGAGTTATAATATATATCGATGTTGTCCAAAGTAAAGGAAAATTTGAGAATGCAAAGTAATATTTCCAAATAAAGGAAATGGAAAGAGTTTTGGAAAATGTCGCGATGTTCTCGAAGTGAAGAAATTAAATGGGAGATTGGTGAATACGTTTATTCTTAAATTTAAGAATTTGGCTTTGTCGTGATAAGCTAGGGAAATCAGTTTTAAATCGATGAGATAATTTTTAAGATCGATAAAGAGTTTTAATGAATGATCTAAAAAAAAAATACCTGCACTGCCAATATACTTGACCATACTGTTTTGAGATTGATAGTTAAAACACCAAATTATCAAAGAAATATATTATTGGACCTTTTGACGTGTTGTTTCGAAGAGACCAGAATGGGAACTAGACCCAAAACTACTTCAAATCAATGTAGCACTCAAAACTAATCTACAGGGATAAAGATGGAGTATTGTAGACCATAGATCTTCATAAAATGGAAGAATTACTAAAATCTCTAGCTGATCCCTAGAGATATATTGTGGTTCTATCATGGTTGAAATATATGGATTGCAAGGACTACTCGCTACTGATCTATAGGCTGATCCCTAGGATGCGGTAGGAGGGTGCCTTCGGTTCATCTTGTTCCTGGATGACTTGTATGGACGAATGTATGACAGAGTATTTCTCGAAAACTAATGTACGTTAATTTTTACAAACATACCAAGTTTGGTGGCTGAGAAATTCTCCTGCTTGACACCCAGAGTATATTTGTCGACGTTAATTAGTGAATTGACAGATCTGACGATGTGGCATTCTAAGTGGATGATGGGCAGATGTCCTGGAAATAAATGTGACCTCAAGCCTCATAACCAGGAAATGACAAAGGTCGGGTAGGCAACATGTCTAAGTGGGTAATTCCTATCACTAATCTAGAGAAAATCTTTATTTGTTCTTCTTTCGATTTTGTATCTTTCTGGAATTATGGTGGTAGCGACAAAAGCCATAAGGGTGACAATATATTCGATACACTCAAGTGAAATGAGTGGTCGGTCATGTGTGGCCGGGTTGCAAGATATTCTTGTTGAACCCAGTGTCTTTTCCGCTAGGTTACACTGATTGGAAGGTGGTCCTATACCTTGTCATTGTTGGAATCCATTCTCCAATAAGCGCCCTACGGTTTTTGATTTTATATTATATATGGAGCGTGAGATGCAAGTGTTCCGCTAGATTGTTATTTATTTGTGATTGACACTACTATAATATCGCTGGATTTTGATATATCAAAAATGTTTTGGGTTATAGTAATGTAAAAACCCTCCGTGTTTATGTGTGGGCTGGACTTACTGTTATCCTTTTCTTTCAAAAGGATTTTCAAAGTTAAACAAGTTGTTGTGATATGAATTTATCACTGAAAGTATTATAGACTGATCCGAGTGAAATTTGCTTTGCTTTAAATGTGCTCGGGTCAGACCGAGTATATTTCCCGGTTAAGTTTCGATCGAAGTTCCAGAGAAGGAGTTGAAGTTGAGATGTATTCTATATAATTACTGGTACTAGTTTATTTCCGTTATGTGTATTGATCTGAATATATACTCTGATGTTGTAATAATATACACACACACAGTTTTCTTTGTAAAAAGCATTTTATATATTATATTTTGTCTGTTCCACTATGAGACTCTAATCTTCTTATTCTTCTATTCTAACTTTTTTCTTTCAAAGGCCATCCTCTAATTTCTTTCTATTAGCTTTTAGGATTCTTGGATTTGGACATAGAATGTATTAGTGTCTGAATTCGAGTGTCGAAATCCCGGGATGCTACAAAAATCACGGGCGCTTGTGGGATAATGTATTCCGACTATGACAAGGTATGGAACCACCTTCCGATCAGTTTATTCTAGAGGGGATACACTGGAGTTCAACAAGAACATCTTGCGACCCGGCTACACATGGCCAACCTACAAAAATACTATAAATAAAAAACAATGCAAAGTAGGTTTAAGGAAGTTTATAGAAAGAACGGCCATGTCATATCTATTATGATGATTCTACCCCATCAGATATTTATTATAATATCTTAAGCGTGGAATATTATAGAAAAAGTAAAATAAAAGTCTTAAGAAAGCTTCATTCCTTCTTACTTCCGTCTATTCTTCCTGACAGCTATCTAAGATAATCCATCCTCTATCCACTTCCTGATTTCCCTATATACCTAAGAGAATCTCGCAGATGGGGTAGAGACCGATCTATTCTATTTGCCGATCCCCGTTACGCGTAACACATCGAAGTCAAATGTGTTTGCCTAGTGATTTCATAGGCCAAAACCATGTATTTTTTAGATTTCCCTAAGGACTAATAAGTCGACGACCAAGCTGTCGAGTCCATGTTGTTGTTGCATCTAGCAAAATAAAGGCCTAGATAAGCAGGGGATGATTTTATGTTGTTAGTATATATGTGTGTGATTCGACATAAACCAAATAAGTAGTATGGAAAGAATAATGTCTAAAGAGGACGGTCAATTTAAACGTTTTAGGGCTTCTACTCTCACATAAAGATCTTGCTTCGACAATTCAAATTAGATGAAATTTTTTGGTAATAATTCTATATTCAAAATTATTCCATTCAAAATTTTTTACTTTATCAAAACGTTGGAGTTTTAAATTTTGCTTCTCTACCTCCTGCTAATTGGTTAACTCGCTTCTAACACGAACACAACTGGTTAATAAGAGAACAGGTATGAGGATTCTTTATTAGTATATTTGATTAGGGACCTTTATACTAAAGAGAGGGCAAGAAGATAATTGGTATATAAACTAATGTCTTCTTTCTGACTTAAAAGGGAAAACAGATGAGGAGGCAACCTAAGTTTCTACCAAAAATGTGTTGCCGAGTTCACAAGAATCCTCCAACCTGTTTAAACAATCACCTAATCCAAGAGATGAATTGCATCGAAAAAAAGAAGTGTGAGGAAAGACCATATCATCTAATATTACGAACTACTGCGACTTAATGCGGATTCTGCATATTCAATTGAAGTTCAAAATTCAGTATTACGAACTACTGCGACTTTACGAGTTCGTTTTAAATAAAATATAAGTTTAAACTTTCAATCGTCATTTAATAAACGAATTCTGTATTAATAATCCATTAATATTGCAAATATAATATTTAGAACAAGCTTAAATATTCAAATTCAAATGACCAAAAATCTGGGTCGTTACAGACACACTAGGACATTTCTTAGTTTATATCTCATATTACACCTTCAGATCGTTCTAGTAGGATTACAATTAAATATGAATGCAATTGTTTCAAGGACACAATCCTAAAATTTATTAGAAGATCTGTATGACTCATCAATAATCGTACCATATCTAATAATGTGTTATTTCTCCACTCGGACACACCATTCCATTGTGGTGTTCCCGGCGGAGTGGGTTGTGATACAATCCCACACTCTTTTAGATATTCATTAAATTTTTGCTTAAATATTCTCCTTAATATGTTCGAAGAGTATTTATATTCTTCCAAGTTGGTTTTCAACTTCATTCTTGAATTCTTTGAACTTTTCAAAGGATTTTGATTTGTGTTTCATAAGATACACGCAACCATATCTACTGAAAACATCTGTAAATTTAATGAAGTAATAAATCCTACCTCTAGCTGATGTATTCATTAATTGACATGCATCACTATTTATAAGCCCTAATACATCATTAGCTCATTCACTGTGTCCAGTGAAAGGTTCTTTAGTCATTTTTCCTAATAAACTAGATTTCCATTCTTCGTATGATTGGAAATCAAAGGACCTCAAAATTTCATCATTATGGAGCTTTGGTATACTTTTCTTGTTTATATAGCCTAAATGATAATGCTAAAGATATGTTGGATTTAAATCATTAGATTTAATCTGGTTAGTATTTATGTTAAGAACAAGTACATTAAAATTTAAGAATATAAGCACCATCAACTACTTATTTATTTCCACAAAAATATTTCGTTTAATAAAATGAACAACAATTGTGCTTTTATTACAATGAAAATTCAAACTTATCTAAACAAAGTACATAATAACATTTATTTTAACGGAAATTACATAACAAATATCTTTTAATTTTTCAATTAAGCTAGTGGTTAGGACAAGTTGCATCTTCCTATGGATAAAGCAACAACATTTTCTTCATTTCCACTTGAAAGTCAATTTCTCCTTTCGCCAAATGTCTACTCTTTTACATTTCCTATATACATCTATTGATCCACATATAGTATATAATACCATATATGCATAAGTAGACAATTATAACGTTTATACCTTATTTAGTTGAGGTCATACTTCAATTTTTTTCCAGATCTTCTAGTCATACAAAATAATTACGTTTTCCTTTTTTAGGACAATCCTCAAATTTCGATGTTAGTTAAGAAATTTAATTCAATTTGGTTTATCCTTCTTAAAGATCGATCTTACCGGTAAATTACTGGTGTTATTTACCATTTAATATTTACAGGAGATAATCGACAATAAAATAATGATATTGCAACATATATGTTCAGTATAAATACAAATTTTGACAATCAAAATTATACATAACATTTGCATATTTATATATAAATATATAAATAAAATAAGCTCCTACTCAAATCAACATCCCTCTCTCTCTCTATAAATATGTATATATATATATATATATATTAGTATATATACCTTTAAGTGATCCAAGATCCATATCTAATCATGCCTTAAGTTAGCTTTGACTAATCCCCAAAACATAATCTTTTAGGTAGTCATCTTACGTTAATTATATCTTATATAATTATTGGATAGCATGACGATTTTTTGTTCATTTAAATATTAAATATTTCATGCTCTTTTTCTCTAACCCTATAATCTTATTATGGCAGCCTAACTAAGTCAGATCCAATTATACAGTTTGAGTATCACTCTTACTCTATTGCATATAACCAAAATAAATAATGCACTTATGTTTTGGCTTTATCTACATCTATTGATTCTACATTGGTGAGTGTATTTATTGGAAGACGTCACCATGACTTAATATAACTAATTAGTTTAAAGAGATTTTATAAGTCAAAGTGGCAAATTATATTAATGTCATTTACACATTTAAAAATATTGATAATTTCAATTGTTTATAGATGCATATGCATATATATATATATATATAACATATGTATATTTTAATTAAAGGATATTGAAACAACCCAAACTTCCCCTTAGGGAAAAGCCCGGGTTGAGTTGAGAACATGACAAATCAGAACACAAATAGAAGAACATTTCATTGCTTATAACAACAATTACATCAGAATATAGGAATATTGCAACGAACGCGAATTTTCGACCATGAAAATCGACACATAACACCATATCGACTATTCAAGAATCGAAAATACCAGAAAGTTAATGAAAGAAAATAGAGGGTGAGAATAGATAAGATAGAAAATCAGAATAGAAGAAGGAGAGAACAAAAAACACATCAGAGTAACATGAATCTCACAGCGGAACGAATAAAATATAACATAACTTTGAAATAAAACAGTATATATATATACAATAACATTATCAGAGTACAACACTTACAACACAGCAGAAAATAACACTAGATAACTAACACTAAAGCCTCCTGCTCCAAGCTATCCAAGTATATTTGTAAAGTCCTGAACTACTTGACTGCACGTACAAATTTGAGCACCCAAGTACATCTGTAAAGCCTCTTCGCCATCGAACTTGAACTATTCCTTAGTTAATTATGAAGTCAATCAAGTTGGGGTATGATTACCTCTCAGACCTTAACTGAACAATGTTCTTAACCTTGCAACAGATAAAGTTCAACACTCTAGTTTTAACAATCATTTCTTATGCACACTCTTGGATTTCATTTACGACTTTCCTTATTTGATAAAACATTGGTTATAACGATAACGTTATAAACCTTACTTCCAAAATATCTAACTTTAAAACTATAACTTTTATTTCTTAATTTAAAAAAAATTATTTATTTAGCAAATAAATCCTGATTTAAAAACCGGAAAGTAAATAGTACATTCCCGAATTCGATATAATTGAATTCAACATATAACTCTCTTTCGAGTAATCTCTATTTCATTAACTCCTCTTTGAGTAACCTATAATCGAATAACTCACTTCGAATAACTAATATTCGATTAATTCACTTTGAATAAATATATTCAACTAATTCACTTTCAAATAACTTATATCCAATTAACTCTCTTTCGAATGACTTACATTTGATTATTTCTCTTCTGAATGACTTATATCTGATTGACTCTCTTTTGAATGACTTACATTTGATTAACTCACTTCAAATAACTTATATTCGATTAACTTATTTTTGAATAGCTTATATCCGATTATCTTTCTTCATTTAGTATTCACTACTGAATTTACAATTCAAATTATCCATTGATAATGGTATTTTAATTTATTTATAAACATTGTTTATAAATCACAACACTTGTTTTCATTGTTACACAAGTTATTCATCTCTAGCCATTCGAATTTCCATTTCTGTTTAAATTCACATTTCATAAGTCCAATTTCCTTTACAAATGTTTTATTTGCAAAATCTTTAATTAATTTCATTATTCACACCGAATATGAATAATATTTCCTTTATATAATCCGTTTAGTTTGATTTTTTATTTAAAATATTATCTTGTTTCCAAATTCTATTTATACTTCTAATTATAGAATTATTCATACTAAATCTCCTTTTCATCTTTAACACTAAAATCTCATTTATAATTCTCGTTATTAATGTTGAGTTCACATTCTATTTAAAATATCGGTGTTAATACCGATTTCTACTCCTCCATATAAGGTCATAATTATATATTCCATTTATCAAATGACAAATATTTTATTTTATTTATAAAATATTATTTATAAATTAATCGTCTCCATTTATCTGTTAAAACATATTTCTGTTTACAATCTACTTTGAATTCATCTCCTCGTTGTTCTTTGATATCTTGTCAATCCTGTTTTATAATGTCTATTTAATTTTATAAATAATGGCTTTTATAAAATTCTATTCATTTCATTAATGTTCTTTTTATAAAAATGTCTTCGTTTCATAAATGTTCATTTTATAAAAATGTCTTTGTTTCCTAAATGTTCATTTTGTAAAATCTTTTCATTATATAAATGTTCTATTTTCTAAAATCTTTTCATTTTATAAATGTTCTCTTTTTCTAAAATCTTTTCATTTTATAAATGTTCTCTTTTCCTAGAATCTTTTCATATTAAAATATCCCTTTAAAATGACTATTTATTTTATATAAATATTTTATTTCAACCTACACTGTAAAAATTCTATTTTTACATTCTAGTATTCTTTATGGTGTTTAAGATGTCATATAACAATGATTAGTATCATCCAAACATACGTAATCAACAACTGTATATATATCACATCATATAAAACAATATATGAAAAACAGTAAAATTAATGTTGAGGAAACCAGTTGGATCCCTCCGACCTGTTTTCCTACATCCACAGATGTTACACAATATAATTCACAACAATTTCAGTTCAACATGTAATATTCTGATAAATAGAATCAATGTTTGTTAATGATACATGTATATATCGTTTACTGTAATTTCCTTCAATAATCAACAATTCAAACAAATAATCATCACACATAAATCAATCATTATTTATCAACACTAGATTATATTTATAAAAATATAATTTAAACAGAGTTAAGGAGTTTTACTCACACTGGTTGATTATCGTTAAATAATGATAATCGATTATTGGATTGGTTTAGGCGTTTTATTTTGCCATAAATTAAGACGAGCTCCAAATCAGTCCAAACTAGTTTCATTGTGTAGTCTACGTCAATACGATCCCAACGTGACCAGATTCGCTGAATTTCATTTGCGTATGACTAAGTTATGATATTTACAAGTTGGCACATATTTAAATTAAAATAAAACATGGATTTTAAATATAAACAGACTTTAACCTTTTAAACACAGCCCATACCCATTCGAACAGCCCCAACTCGTTCAGACCTTCTTCCCCAGTGACACCAGCGAACCCATGCTCCATTTCATGGCCATTACCGATCCTTTGCACCGACGGTTCTCCATCGTTTCTCAACGAAATCCAACACTGAGATCACCAACATCCTCTCTTCATCTCCTCTGTGCAACCACATCCTCAACATCCAACTCCGTGGCTGCCTAAAAAACCCGTCGACATCCCATATTCGTTCCATACAGTGAGCGGATCGACAATTTTTCGCACGATTTCTCCCCAAAAACACATACAAGCTGCTAAATACTACTATGATCCCAAAAATGATAACGAAAACTTGCATCAGTTCTTCGACTGATTAAAAAATCCAACCCCACCCAAAAAGACTCACGCTATACAAAATTCGAGCGATCACAGTCTCCACTAAACCCAACTTCACCTATACCTGATCGAAGAGCATCGAATGAGGATCTCATACATATAAACTTTGGAATTTTTAGTTTTGATTTGAATTTGATGTGAATTTTTGAAATGAGGATGTTTACTATGGAAATTATTTCCATAAGGCGGCGGGTGTTTGACCAGAGAATGGAAAGTATTTAGGGTTAGGATAGTAAGGGTGTAATATCCCGAAAATTTTAACTAAGTTAAAATTGAAATTTTTATTGTATAGTTTAGTTTTTCTGAGTATAAATTGATTTTTAATAAGGTTTAAATATAGAATTTAATATCTTGTTTATTATATAAATATGATTTTGGTATAAGAAAACTTGTTTTAAGAAGTTATATTTAATTTATAAAGTTTTATGAATATTTCAATATTAAGGAGTAATGGTATTTATTTGATTTCGACAATATTCATTATAAAATGTGAATTTGGTAAAGGATAATTTATTTTAAGATTTTTCAAGGATGATTTTTATTTTATTATAATGATGTTTATAAATTTGTATAAGGATTGATATTTACTTTAACCATTTGTTAGTATAGATTTTTGTAAAAAACATATTTTAAAATATTAATAAGTTATAAAGGTATTGATACTATGAATTTTGCAAAACCCTAACCTAGAAATTAATACATTACTTACATTTATAAGAATGGCTAAATTTGAGACATTTATAAGTGTTACAAAGGTGTAGCTATAATAAATTAATTTTAAATAAACCTTAAGATAAGGATGAATGTGAGATGTCCTACTACTTGTCATGATACATGGAGTAGTTCATGAATTTAAGCCATGTAACCATGTATGTGTAATTTTGCATGTAGTTTGATCTAAAGAAAGGACATGTGTCCATAAATAAATTGACCTTTTTGCCCTTGAAATCACCCTATATAAGGAGAGCTAAACCCATTATATTGCTCACTTCAACCATAACTTCAATCTGTACGTCATGTTCAAAGCCATTTCTTCTTGTTAGTTCTCTGTGGCAACTTCCAGTATATGAAATAATAACACTTCCACTCACTCAAAATTCAATAGCTTTCAAACCATGATGTATTAGCTTCCATCTCCAATGCAAATGTTGTTCAGATCATCATTTCTGATTTTTAGAAATTGACGGATCCATGTTTCATTGAGTATCGAAAGAGATATCACGGATTTACAAAGAAAGAAAGAAATGGGTTCAATGATTCGAAAAATCATATCTCATAATCTAGGAAGAATTGATCATTGTCGTTTGCGCCATTGCGATCAGCAGAATATGTAGTATTTTTCATGTGATTTCGGTGTGATTCCGTGTCGATGATCGGAAATGTTCGAAACTAGGGTTGGGATTGGTCGGAGAATTAGGCGACGATAGATGAATTGGTGAGTAGCATTGTGATGAGAATGGAGTGGGCTTTGATGTGATGATTTTTGGTGAAGTTCGGACAAGGATTTGAAGGTGTGACATTGGTGGTTCACACGAGTTTGTGGGTTCTAGGTCACGACATGGAGGAGTCTGAATTTCGATTCCAGGGGCCGGACTCAAGTTGACGGGGGGCAAACGAATGAGGAGGAGAAGAGAAATTGGTCGATGGTCTCGGGTTGATGATCGGTGGAGGCTTCGAGGTGAACACGTGCACATGGTGCACGGTGAAGATGGGTTCCAGGAAATCGTGCGTGAATTAAAGGGTGCATGGGAGGAAGAAGAAGGAAGGAGGAGGATAGCCCGGGATTTTGAATGTGGTAAAGCTATTGGGCCGGGCCTTCATTGATTTGGGTAATGTTTATTTATTTGTTTAAGATTAAATTACTTTAAAACTTTAAACCCTTATATCTCATTTGATTTTAATCAGATTAACTCGCCGTTAGGTCCGTTAGAACCGTATCGAAAAATAGAACATGTTGATATATAATTTTGATAATTTTAGTTAAATACAAATTTATATAAAAATATAATAAAGGGTGCTTATATATGAATATATATAACGAATAACGTTATTAATTTAATTTCAATATATAATAATTAGCAGAAAAATTACCAACTGCTAAGGGAAGTGAAGTAAAAGTAGTACGAGTAGCGGTGGCAGTGTTCGTTGGTTTGTCCGTCTTGGTAATGAAGATTTTGGAGCTATAATGGTGAGAACTCCTAATTTAAATTATTTATTTAAATTAATAGTGGTTGAATAATTATAATTAGCTGTGATAAATATTATTTGGTTGGATATGGATGCTATTGCCTGAATGGATGTGTATATAGCACACTGAACACTAATAAGCGTTATTTACCATAACTCTTGTGCATAACTGAAATGGTTATTTGTTGTGATTATAATGCATGTTCATCTAATTTATATGGTTGATTTATGATTGCATGAATTCACTCACACACAGTAGTTGTGGGTTTATATGGGTGATCGATTTTATCTCCTTTCCATATAAATAAAGATTGATTTTCAAATGAAAAAAATATTATTTTTAAATTCAGTTTAATTTGAAATAAGATTTGAAAATGGAATGTGGTTTTAAATATATATATATATATATATATTAACGATGTTTTTTGACAAGAATTATTATTATAATAAGATATATATACCAGAACTTTCTAGGATGACAGAGAGGATAGTGTCTAGGTTTGGGTTTGGAAAATACAGTTTCCTGCTCTCCCTGGCTATCCCTAACCGATCCAACGGACATGATGGTTAATTCAAGATATAATTTGAAATTTAAATTTGAAATTGTTTAAACTTAGAAATAAATGTGAATTTAAATTAATAAATGTCGCATAGTGACCATTTATATTTAAATTTAAAATAATGGGTTTTGAAATAAAGATATTTTGAAATTGGAATGGAAAGATAATATTATTTTGGAAAAAGGAAATTTGGAATATGGTTTTGAATCTAAGTTATGGAATTTAATCTATTCTGGAAAGAGGAATTTGGTGATTTATATTTAAAAACATTTTACGGCTTATATCAATTTTAATTTCCAATTTGAACATTTCAAATCGAATTGACTTTAAATGAAAAACGATGGGTTTATATTTTAGATATATATGGTTAAATCTCCATTTCTCAGCGCTTTCCGTTACGCTTTAATGTTATTAAACTGTTTCTTTGAAAATAATTGGAATTTAATGATTTTTTACCATGAAACATTGTTTAAATTACGAGAAAAGGATTTTTTTTATATGTTAAAGGATTTTAAAATGTATGGTATGAAATTTATGGTAAGTAATATTTGGGAAATTTGAATAAGGAAATGATTTTTGAATAGAGTTAGTCGTCGGATATTCGATATGGAATCCCAGGATTGGACAAATACTATAAGAAATAGTAAACCATATTCATATCCAAATTCTGATGGTGTTTGCCCGTGTTGGTTAATCAGTATCAAATATAAGTCGATTAAATTCTGTTTTAAACTTATATTTTAAATGTCAAATGGAGATTTAAATCCAAATTAAAATTTGGTGGTTTTGAAGCTCATGGAAAGAGAAACTGACAAATAAATGGATTTGGTTTTTGAAATATATGGTTGGAAATGAATATTGAATTTCAAGGAAAGGGTTAAGATTGATAACGGGTTTATGGGAATTGAATAAATCCAACCTTAATTCAAAGTAAAAGAATAACACAAAAGGGAACGAAGAATTGTGCTTTTGAGATATAAGGATCTAAGATGTATATTTGATTTCCAAGAAGAGTTAAGATGGAAGTGGATTTATGGAATTTAGAGTAAATCCAACTTTGAATTTTAAATGAATTCACAATTATTTGGAAGGAGATTAGGATGGAAAAACCTGTGTAACCCGTAACTATTGTTGTAAAACTACGCTTATTTCTTGGAAAGACCGGGATCAAATGTATGTTCGAAAACTATTCCAAGTAATAATACGACGTTGTGGAGCAATTGAAGACATTGGAGACAACTTTGAAGACCGGGACCCTTCATATCGTAAGGACAACTTGCTGAATGTCTCGAATGGGTGGCCCATTTGCAAATGGATTTTATATCAGTTAAATGGCAAGAAGCCCCAACGTATGTAAAGGAATTCTAGATTGATGTTCTGTTCAAACCCCAAACGAACTTGTATGGATTATGTGTCTGACATTATAATTAACTGCGTAGCACTGTTTTATCAATATATATCAGTTAGGTGGCGGAGAATTACTCTCTTGCTTAACACCCTTCTCTAGGACGTACGAGCTTAGAGGTTATATATTGGAATTCTGTGATGCATTGTTAATGGATAATGTGGCATACTTAAGATATGCGATGAGCTATGGATGATCAAAGCATGGCTTGTTTAAGCGTAGCTTTGTACCGTGACCTCCGCAAGCCTCACAACCCGGTAAATGGCTAAAACAGGAAAGATGCAGCGAGGTTAAGGGTAGTCATTTCCTTCTAGATAAAAGGTGTACTATGGTATGGAGCCCAGGTATTAGCCTATGTGGATAACTTCTATTTATATGGATGTTGATGTTGCGAGCGGTCGGTTTAAAGGTTGGTAACGACCAGGAAGTGATATACTCAAGCATGCTCTAAGTTACCCAGTTAAGGGGTAGCCCGGCCTCGTGTTGGCAGAGAGCTGATTTGGTTCTTGGGGCGTCCCTCTAGAGGCGTACCTATCGGTTCGGTAAGGAAGTTCCTTTGCCTAGTCATTTATTGGAAATCCAATTTCCAATACGAGCCCGTATGATTTTAGTTGTATAGCTTGCTACCAGCAGGATTGTCAGTATAATGGGATGGGGCATTACGCTGGCTAGGATTTATACATTTATTTGTGAAATTGTTTTCACACTATGCACTAATAATAATATCAGAGGATTTTCACGTATCAAGCATTTTTTACTGTCATAAGGAGAACCTCGCTCATGTGTGTGTTTGCATTGTGTGTGCGCCGCTGGACCTTATGGTAGTTCCATTTTTTAAAAGTCATAGCGAATTTCTATGCACTAGAATTCATATGGAGTTAACCCGTTCCACATTAACGGTGTGGTTTGTTGAATTACCCAACTTTAAAATGAATCCTAATAACAACTATTTTGAGTTCTCACACCAGTCTTTGTTTAGCATGAGGCAACGTGATAGGGGGTTCTCGTTCTTGGTTTGGTGGCGAGTGGGAGACTCTTACCTCTACACGTCCCAAGATGGGTTGGTTAGGAATGAGGCCGCGATAGTCGAGAGGCTAGCCATAAAACAAGGTGCTGGGGTACCATTGTAATGCTACGGTAGAGTATTAGCTGATGTCCGATGGTTGAAAAAGAAAGGTATACTTTTTGATGACTGTACATTTTTGGACCACCTCAAGTACGTTAGTTACATTTTTGTATGCTGACTTGGGTTATATATACGACATGACATTTTTTGGGTGACTAAAATATGTGTTCCATTTTTATGGGATAATTTAAGTCTGTTTACTCTAAATATTTATGGAATCTATTACAAAACCATATAGAGGAATTCCTGATTTTGGTTTATTGTTCCCTCACCTAAACTCTGGGTGCTCGTAATTTTGACACAGGTAGCCTAGTAGTTTGGTTCGGAGATTTAGTCTAGGAGTTGACTGGAGCAGGATTCTGACTTTAGCTGGAGCTATATGTTTTGGAGCATTTGTATTCTTTCGCTGAATTGGTATCTCTTCCGCTGTGCAATCGATGTACTATGATGTATTCCTTGTAACTCTGATGTTATATTATGGTAATGAAATAAAATGTTCTGTTATTTTTTTGTGTGTAAATATGTAAGTACCCCGTCTTTATGAACGGTTTAAGTTGGTTTAATTACCAACGAGAATCAGGCAAAAAGGCGAGTCGTTACAAAATTGGTATCAGAGCTTTGGTTTATACAAAGCAATGGGTACGACACATTTGAACAAAAAAATAAGGACTCATCAGAGTTATGATATCTCATTAGAGATAAGGTAAGAAATACCCTAGAATGAGATTTGGGAATATTACACTTGAGAGAGTGTCCTTTACCATAAAATCAATATGTTTTTGAATTATAATGAGATTCATGAGTCAAAATTAAACATTAGAAACATTATAATCTTATATGGGAATAAATAACTTCAGTGAGTAAAATCCTTAAAAAAAGGATAATGAAGGAAATTTTAGATTTGTACTGGAACTTAAATTAAAATTCATTTGTCTATTAATGATTTCTGGGTTGATAAGTAAGTATAAGAATGACTTAAGTTAGTAAAATTAAGTCTCTTCTTTATTTTTAGAATTCTTTGGGTAAGGAATTCATAGTATGAATATTAAATAAGTATGAATTTTACTTGTAAATGGATTAACATGAAATTGGAAACGATTGGAATAAAATTGAAATAGAATGAGTATTCTCGAAAATATAATCCGATCTCTTCGCTTATCGATGTGTTTTGTTTGACTCATTGTCATCTTTTGACTATCATTATCTCTTTGATTATCATGCTTGAATTTTTATTTGTCCAACTTCATTCTTGAATTTTTTTCCTACTTTGATAAAACCATGGATAGGTGGATTAGTGACATTGTTTTGAATTTGAAATAAGTATATTGAATTATCCCTTAAATTGAATTTGAATTTGTTTTAAGTGCAAAGGAATTTTGAAATAATTAAATATGTTATTTTTGCAAGATAATTGGATGATTTGGGAAAAAGATTAATTATTTGAGAAATTGGATTCAAATTTATTTTGAAATTTAACAAAATTGAGATATGAACACTTAGTGTTAAGTAAACCATGGATTCCATAACTTCAGCAGTAAGTTTGAAAGTTAATTACTAAACTTTAAAGTTTCTTAGGGTCATAGACATCTAAGTACTAGATAGTATCTATCCCAGTTTCTCCTTTGTGGTAGTGGTAGCAACTCTGGGTCTAACTCAGAGAATTTGATTATGAACATGACCGTTGATGACCCTAATAATTTCGAGATTATATAAACCTCTATGAGAATCGGATAGAGTATCTTGAGATGATATGGGCCTTGGTTCTGAACATTACATTCCAGTATGTTAAGAGAGAAATAGGAATTTAAATTTGGTAGAGAAGTTTCAATTTACTCGTCTTCCTTTTCGAGGATGAAAAGTCTTAAGGGGGGGTGAATGTAATATCCCAGAAATTTTAACTAAGTTAAAATTGAAATTTTTATTGTATAATTTAGTTTTCCTAAGTATAAATTGATTTTTAATAAGGTTTAAATATAGAATTTAATATCTTGTTTATTATATAAATATGATTTTGGTATAAGAAAACTTGTTTTAAGAAGTTATATTTAATTAATAAAGTGTTATGAATATTTCAATATTAAGGAGTAATGGTATTTATTTGATTTCTACATTACTCATTATAAAATGTGAATTTGGTAAAGGATAATTTATTTTAAGATTTTTCAAGGATGATTTTTATTTTATTATAATGATGTTTATAAATTTGTATAAGGATTAATATTTACTTTAACCATTTGTTAGTATAGATTTTTGTAAAATACATATTTTAAAATATTAATAAATTATAAAGGTATCGATATTATGAATTTTGCAAAACCCTAACCCAGAAATTAATATATTAATAAGTTATAAAGGTATCGATATTATTGGTCTTCAAATGTAAAAATATTATTTTTAAATTCAGTTTAATTCGAAATAAGATTTTGAAATTGGAATGTGATTTTAAAAAATATACATATATACATATTAACGATGTTTTTTGATAATAATAATAACAATAATAATATATACTAGAACGTTCTAGGATGACAGAGAGGATAGTGTCTAGGTTTGGGTTTGGAAAATACAGTTTCCTGCTCTCCCTGGTTATCCCTAACTGTTCCGACGGATAAGACGGTTAATTCAAGATATAATTTGAAATTTAAATTTGAAATTGTTTAAACTTAGAAATAAATGTGATTTTAAATTAATAAATGTCACATAGTGACCATTCATATTTAAATTTAAAATAATGGGTTTTGAAATAAAGATATTTTTAAATTGGAATGGAAAGATAATATTATTTTGGAAAAAGGAAAATTGGAATATGGTTTTGAATATAAGTAATGGAATTTAATCTATTCTTGAAAGAGGAACTTGGTGATTTATATTTAAAAACATTTTATGGCTTATATCAATTTTAAATTCCAATCTGAACATTTCAAATCGAATTGAATTTAAATGAAAAACGATGGATTTATATTTTAGATATATATGGTTAAATCGCCACTTCTCAGCGCTTTCCGTAACGCTTTAACGTTATTAAACTGTTTCTTTGAATATAATAGGAATTTAATGATTTTTCACCATGAAACATTGTTTAAATTACAAGAAAAGGATTTGTTTATATGTTAAAGGATTTTAAAATGTATGGTATGAAATTTATGGTCAGTAATATTTAGGAAATTTGAATAAATATGGAAATTATTTTTGTATAGAGTTAGTCGTCGGATATTCGATATGGAATCCCAGGATTGGATGAATACTATCAGAAATAGTAAACCATATTCATATCCAAATTCTGATGGTGTTTGCCCGTGTTGGTGAATCGATATCAAATATAAGTCGATTAAATTCCGTTTTAAACTTGTATTTGAAATTTTAAATGGAGATTTAAATCCAAATTAAAATTTGGGGGTTTTGAAGCTCATGGAAAGAGAAACTGTAACAACCAGAAAATCTGGGCCAGTTTAAAAATTTTATTTTGGCAATTTTAGCGAATCTTGAATATTTAAAATAGATTATTTTAAATAATATCGACGAAAATTTATTTGGAATATATTTCGAACGTATATTTTATATACGTCGTCGTTAGAATATATATAAATATATATAATTATAAATAGAATTGAAAATGGCGCGGTAGTTCGATAATTCGATTTCAAACTTCAATTAAATGTACCGGGTGCAAAACAATCCGGATTTTAGCGAAATCAAAAACATTACGATCAATTGATAATATCTTTCCAACGAATCCGAAAAATCAAAATTTCATAGCGGGAATCAAAAGATATGTCCAGTTGAAAATTCTGAATAGTCGCTATGGAATTCAGGCCCTTAAAAATGGGAATTTTGCAAACGACCTTGGATTTCGATGAAACCACTTTTGTTGGGTCCGTGATGTAAAGTTATTGCTAGATTCCAAATTTCATAATTTTTCGAATCAATATGTGAGCGTGGCAAAAGAAAACGTGTTTGACAAGTTTCAGTTAATTTTAATCGACTGGAAAATGGCCATTTTTCAAACGGTCTCAGAATTCGACGAAACTAGTATTGTTAGGACCGTATCGTCAATACGAAGCTAGAAAATATTTTTCAGGAATTTTTCTAGTTAGTATGTGACCCCGGTAATTTGAAATGAACGTTTAAAATTCAATATAGCGAATTAAAGGTAAATTCAACGGAAACTGATTGTAACGATCGAATCAGTTTGCGATACATATCCCATTGTGTTCGGAATGGGGGTAAAATGCTATGGACGACAGGCGGTGGGCCTCGTTTAGAGGTCCTATGTAAAAGTCAATTTTTACTGAATAAATTAATTGGATAAATTAAAAATTCTTTCTCTTCTCCTTAAATCCTCCTGCCCCCCCCCTTCTTCATTCGATTCCGAATCGAATTATAAAAAAAAAAAGGGAGATCGACAGAGGAACGAAGCCACCGCCCACGCTCGTCGCCTCCGACTTCGACCGGCCACCCTTCCCCCCCCCCCCCCATCGGCGTCGATCACCGCAGCTACCACCCCCCAAGGCGCCGCGCGACGCAATCGAGCCCCTTCTTCCCTAAACCACCTCGCCCCCCCCCCCCCCTCGACCTTCCGCCACCCAGCCGCCACTTCCCTCGCACCAGCAGCCACCGCGCACTCCTTTCCCCCTCCCGTCCAGTCAACGTTCAAATCAGAAAAGGTGCGGTTTTCATTTATTTATTTATTTATTTTATATATTTTCTTTTATGATTTTTAGATTAATTTAGTAATTAAATTTTGCAATGAAATAGCATTGTTTAAAACTGAGTTTTATTTAATATAAATACATTGATGAAAATATGATTTTTTATAAAAATAACAATTTAAGTGAAGTCTTTACAAATATAAAAGCATTGTTTAGATTACATTACTTTTGAAAATAATAAATAACATTAGTTTAGAAAAAAACGAGATTTTTAAAAATAGAAAAGATTAGATTTTTTAAATGGAAAAGATTTGATTTTTCTATATGAAAAGATCATATTTTTATAAGTGAAAGGCGAGGGTTTTGTTATAGAAAAGAACGGATTTTTATAAGTAGAAAGATCTAATTTTTACAGTTTGAAATGAATATAAAAATTTGATCTTTATATTTGAAAAGGTTTAATCTTTATATTTGAAAAGGTTTGATCTTTATATTTGAAAAGATTTAATCTTTATATTTGAAAAGGTTTGATCTTTATATTTGAAAAGGTTCGATCTTTATATTTGAAAAGGTTCGATCTTTATATTTGAAAACGTTTGATCTTTATATTTGAAAAGGTTTGATCTTTATATTTGAAAAGATTTAATCTTTATATTTGAAAAGGCGAAATCTTTATATAGAGAATAGCGTTGTAAAAATAGAATTTTTATCTATATAGTAGCGGTGTGAGAATGGAATATTTATCCATATAGCAAGGTAATAAAAATTCGATTTTTATATATTGAATAGCAAAGTAAAAATTCGATTTTTATATATTGAATAGCTATATAAAAATGTGATTTTTATATATGTAGTGGCTACGGGCGAAAGCGACCAAAGGCGAGATTGGCGATGATTTCTCTAAATGAAGTGTCGTGAAGTTGGGATAGCTATCGGTGAGAACTCCTCACTCAAAATTTCTTTTTCTAGTTATATATATATATATACACTAGGATGTAGACGGTGTTTAGTAGCACCCGACACAATCGTCCACAGACCATGGACTTGTTTGTTTGGTCGCAACAATTAGTTAGATTATTTGATTGAAATTTGAGTTGATTGGTGAAATCGAATGGATTGATTGATGTGTGAATGGCGTGGGCCTTCACTAGACCGGGGATAAGGCTAGGCCTTGTCCCGTTTCTAGTATCGTGTCGTTATGCCGCCGAAATTTCCTAAAAATAAGTTAGAAAATTAAAGATAACATTTTATTTAATAAATGAACCGAATAGAATATTCATAGGTTGAATAAAATAGTTTGATCGTTAAAAATATAATTTTTAACGTGAATGTGAATAAATAAATATTCATTTACAAACCGGACGGTTTGTTTATGTACACCTATTTAAAGGACATTGATTGGGATGATAAATTTTACACATCGCCCAACTGCACAAATAAAAATCTGTGTTTGATTACTTGAAACCCCACACGGGTATTGGGATGATATTTGACGTACACTAATCCCGATTATTTAGTTGTATGTCGATCGATTGATTGACAGACTGTTATAAGCGTTGAATATTTATATTTGATGCTTATACAGTGTAGAATGCACTTTGGATGATGGTTGATTATTCATCGTTGTTGATATATACAGGTGTTGTAGAAAATCCATATAATTAACATTATATGGTAATTGATTGGGCCTCATTCCAGTTTTAAAATAGAAATATTTGAAAAAGAAATATTTGAAATAGAATATTTGAAAACAGGAATATATGAAGCCGTATTGATTAGATTAACGCCATTTTGACGTGAACGATATTTATATCGATTTTATTCATTTTATAACGAATATCGAAAGTGATTTCAAAATCTAATATTTTGAAAAGAATTGAATATAAACGAATACGAATTTAAATTGAATATAAACGAATTCGAAAAGAGAATTGAATATAAACGAATTCGAATTGAAATGGAATAGAAATGAATTCGAATTGAAATTGAATTGAATTGAAAACGAACTGAAATTGAATTAGAAATCAATATGAAGTTGAAACCATTTTAAAAAAGAATTTAAAACGAATTTATATTGGAATATTCAATTTTGATTTGAAATTGAATATGAAGTTGAAACCGTTTTGAAAATGAATTTAAAATGATTTATAAAGCACGTTTTGAATTGAAATCGACGAAGTATATATTATATATAATATAAATGGCCTGAATAGAACGCGCCGCGCCGCGGCAGTTCGCGAATTTCGACCATTGACTTCGAACGGACATTACGGGAGATCCGACCGTCGGATTCTCCTAAAACCGGAACCGTTGGGTTCGTATCGAAAAGAGCTTTCTAACGAATATTAGAAATTTGAAATCTAACGGTTGGATTTGGAATTATGTCCAAATCAAATTTGAAATAGGTCGCTGTAAGTGCAGTTCGATGGCCGTTGATGGAAATCGACTGTACAGGCCTTGATAAAATTATTAAAAATAGTAATAATTTGTGTGAAATCATAAGAAATGATTTAGAAAGAATTGGGATGAAAAACTCTATATTTGAAAAGATAAAAATAGATTTCTATCGAAATGAACTAGTTTTGAACTAGAATTATAATTCTATTTATTTTAAATAAATAAATTGAATTTGAAATGGTTTTGAAAATGACCAGAATTTCCAATGATTGCATTGGAATGGATTTGAATCGAAATTGTCTTCGGAATATTTCGATGTTGGATTTCGTGATTATGCAGATGTTGTTATGGAAGTTAGAAAGATATAGATATATATATATATATCGTTATTTCCAATACGATATTTGTTGGTCGTAGAATTTGATATTGAATATAAGCCGGTATATTTTCTATTCAGAGCCTTGTGTTTAATGTCAGATGTGATTTGGGTTTGTCGTGAATGGTGTCTTTATTAACATTGTTCTTGAACCCAATTGAGAAAAGTTTAAATCTTTTTATTTAGATTTAATGAAGTGTACCAATTAAATGATATTTAATTGGAATCGAATTAGTATTGATTTTTGGGTTTATCATGAATAGTGTTTTAAATAACACTTGTTCTTTAACCCGATAATTAATGGAAGGTGATTTTGGGTTTGCCGTGAACCGTGTTTTAAATGACACTGATTCTTTAACCCAGTCAAAGATTAAAACTAAGTGAAGTTTTAATGAATCTTTAATTAGATTGAAATAATCGAAATGGAGTATCACCAGTTTTGCTCTAGGCATTAGTTAAATCTTTAATTAGATTTGAACGTGAAATGGTAATTGAATTTACCGATAACACCGTGGTGTTAGATATGAAGTATTACCAGTTTTACTTCAGGGGATGAATAGGTTGGGATTGGGAAATTAAAACAAATGATTACTTCGGTAAAGTTCGTTAATCCCGACTAGTTTGAATTGATATTCAAAGGTAGATTAAAGAATAAATTCAAGGAATTTATCTTGGATAAAATTAATGGGAACCTTTCCCTATGAATGTGAAATTTAGAAACTAACTGTCGGTTAGCCAAGCAGAATGGTTTTCTGGATATTGATCTGATGTTGGTTTCGGCCTTCGGGGTTAATATTTGGGAAACTATTCTCTTGATTAATTTACGGTTAGTGACTGATGAATTGGAATGAGGCGTATGTTGTGTTTGTGTAACACTTATTTAAAATATACGCGAGTTATTCGAAAAGACCGGGTTTATCCCATTCTGAATAACTGATACGACGATAAGTCGAAGATGAAGACGGTGGTTGAAGACCGGAAGTCTTCACATCGTTTGGGTGATTACTGATGATCTTGATTGGGCTGTACACCCAAGATGAGGGAACCAATCGGTGGTCGTCCAGATGTGCTTGGAGATCGATGGATATGCGAGGAAAGTGCCTCCGGTTTCGTTCAGACCCAGAACGGACTTGTAAATGGACTGTGTGTCTGACATCGGATTTCATTCGGTGTGACTGATATCAGTTGCATAGAGTGGTTTGCCTGTGTGGCATGCTAAGATGCAAATGATCAAGGCTTCTGTTGAAAAGCAAAGTCTTGTGGTTGATGATCAAAGCACAGCCTGTGTGGCACAGCTTTGTGTAACGTGAATTCGCAAGCCTCACACCCCGGTTGTGAACCAAAAACGGGAGAGGACATCAGGGAGGGCATGCGTTTCTTTCTAGCTAGGGTGGTGTCAGTGACCTACCAGCCCTGACATTTATATACTTTTCACCTGTGTGGTTGTTGCTGTTGCGAGGCGCCTCGGTTTGATCGGACGATCCGGGTCCGATGGAGTCATTCGTTGGCTCATTTACGCCCCAAAGGGCGGGGAAACGTAGTGTTCAGGCATAATAATCCACATCGGTGGACAGGCCCTGACGATCTAAAGGGTTGATGCGTTCTGATCCTGAGGCTCGGGCTAGAGAGTCTCGAATCGGTTGAGGACTATCTTTTGCCTCGGTTCATAGATGGAAACCCAATTGCCAAATACGTGACATTTGCGGTTTTATTTGTAGAGCCTAGTATGGCGACATGATATATGGTACCCATGTCGTCTATGATTGATACTTATGATTTGAAGTTGTTTTATACAATATGCACTTGTAATAGTATCAAATGATTTGTCTTAAAACGTATCAAGCATTCTTGGCTATTATAAGGTAAAACCCTATCCTCCGGCTGCGTTGCATTGTGTGATGGGACCTGGGTCTTATAATAGCTTCATTTTTCTTTATTTAGCATTGCGCTGTTTGTTTTATGCACTAGTATTCTTGGGAGGAAACCCGTTCCGTGTTAAACGGCGTGGTACCTTGATTTACCTAACTTTTAAAATAAAGAATAATAACTGTTTTAGTTCTCACACCAATCCCATGACTAACCTGGAGTTTATTATTTTAACCTAAACTCTGGGTGCCCTTATTTTGACACGGGCAGCTAGTAGTTTTGGTTTTGCAGATTTATATTCACAGGATCCTAGTTTACAGCTGGAACGATATCCGGAAAGCTTTGTATCCGTATATCTCCTTCAGTTGTGTATTGTATTATTTTCCGCTGCTATGTAATTAAATGTAATTTAAATCTCTGGTATTTCTGTGTAATATTCATTTATACTCTGTATATTCTTGTAATCTGATGCATTGTTGTAATATACAATGAAATGTCCCTCCGTGTGCGTTCTATTTTGTCGTGTTCTCAAAACGATAGGGCATTTCGAACGGTCTGGGTCGGTTTAGCGACTGATTCGGATCGAGCGAAATTCCTTCTCGTCACAGTTGGTATCAGAGCTTTGGTTTACAAAGCTCAGAGAACAAGGCAACTTAGAACCAGACGAAAGAATTCATCAGATATTGGATTAGTAATATCCAATGGGAATGACTCGTTAGAGATAGGATCAGTAGTATCCTAGAACGAGTGTGAAGGGTATATTTTTAAAAAAAATGAAAACAAATTTTGTTTTGAAAATTTAAAATCAATTATTCGTATTTGATTATTTATTTCATATTGATTAGGACAGTCCAGTATATAGAGATTTTGCATATACGTCTTGCAAACGTGTGTTCGAAATTTTAATATATTGGATAGATATAGAGTCACACTCTAGTCGCCCGGAGATGATTCTGATGATGAGGCCTCATCATCAGTGTTTATATTCGAGTAACGAAAGTGAGATTTCTATATATTTCCTATTGACTGGTGTGAGAACCAAAAATTAGATAGGGCCTATTGTTGTGATTTGGCATCAAAAACATGATTTTTGTATATGTATCAAAATTATGAATTTGAAACTCTAATCAACTAATTGATTGATGGTTGTGTTGTTTGATTATTGGTTGATTAATTAAAATTTAAACCATTTAATCAAATTGTACAAAAAAGTGAGTTGTATTGAAAATTTATCGCATTTGCTTGCATATACTTGTACTTACATTGAACAGGTCATAGCAAGAAGGCTAGAGCAGAGAATAAATTTTGTTTGCCCGACAAATAGGTACATGTTTACTATATAATTTACTGTTTTGTTTGGGTGATGATGATTTTATGAGCCTATTGGCTAGCCGCTTGGCTTTTTCTTTTTCTTTTTGAGATCACAAGGCCTATATGGCAATTTCGGGATTTTCCCGTGGCTCCCGGTGCAGGGGAGGTTATGGCGAAATTTTTCGAAAATTCCGGGTATTAGCCAAATTTTTGAAATTTTGAAAATTCTCAGAAACTGAAAAGTTGGAGAATGGAAGCCAGATCGAATGTAGAGTTGATTGATCAAACCACTTTCGACTTTGTTCCTTTTCGGGGACGAAAAGTTTTAAGTGGGGGAGATTGTAACAACCCGAAAATCTGGGCCAGTTTAAAATTTTTATTTTGGCAATTTTAGCAAATCTTGAATATTTAAAATAAATTATTTTAAATAATATCGATGAAAATTTATTTGGAATATATTTCGAACGCATAGTTTATATACGTCGTCGTTAGAATATATATAAATATATATAATTATAAATAGAATTGAAAATGGCGCGGTAGTTCGATAATTCGATTTCAAACTTCAATTGAATGTACCGGGTGCAAAACAATCCGGATTTTAGCGAAACCAAAAACATTACGATCTAATTGATAATATCTTTCCAACGAATCCGGAAAATCAAAATTTCATAGCGGGAATCAAAAGATATGTCCAGTTGAAAATTCTGAATAGTCGCTATGGAATTCAGGCCCTTAAAAAATGGGAATTTTGCAAACGACCTCGGATTTCGACGAAACCACTTTTGTTGGGTCCGTGATGTAAAGTTATTGCTAGATTCCAAATTTCATAATTTTTCGAATCAATATGTGAGCGTGGCAAAAGAAAACGTGTTTGACAAGTTTCAGTTGATTTTAATCGACTGGAAAATGGCCATTTTTCAAATGGTCTCAGAATTCGATGAAACTAGTTTTGTTAGGACCGTATCGTCAATACGAAGCTAGAAAATATTTTTCAGGAATTTTTCTAGTTAGTATGTGACCCCGGTAATTTGAAATGAACGTTTAAAATTCAATATAGCGATTTAAAGGTAAATTCAATGGAAACTGATTGTAACGATCGAATCAGCTTGCGATACATATCCCATTATGTTCGGAATGGGGGTAAAATGCCATGGACGACAGGCGGTGGGCATCGTTTAGAGGTCCTATGTAAAAGTCAACTTTTAGTGAATAAATTAATTGGATAAATTAAAAATACTTTCTCTCCTCCTTAAATCCTCCTGGCCCCCCCCTTCTTCATTCGATTCAGAATCGAATTATATATATAAAAAAATAATGGGAGATCGACAGAGGAACGAAGCCGCCGCCCACGCTCGTCGCCTCAGACTTCGACCGGCCACCCTTTCTCCCCCCCCCTCATCGGCGTCGATCACCGCAGCTACCCCCCCCCCAAGGCGCCGCGCGACGCAATCGAGCCCCTTCTTCCCTAAACCACCTCGCCCCCCCCCCCTCGACCTTCCGCCACCCAGCCGCCACTTCCCTCGCACCAGCAGCCACCGCGCACCCCTTTCCCCCTCCCGTCCAGTCAACGTTCAAATCAGAAAAGGTGTTGTTTTCATTTATTTATTTATTTTATATATTTTCTTTTATGATTTTTAGATTAATTTAGTAATTAAATTTTGCAATGAAATAGCATTGTTTAAAACTGATTTTTATTTAATATAAATACATTGATGAAAATATGATTTTTTATAAAAATAACAATTTAAGTGAAGTCTTTAAAAATATAAAAGCATTGTTTAGATTACCTTACTTTTGAAAATAATAAATAACATTAGTTTAGGAAAAAAAAACGAGATTTTTAAAAATAGAAAAGATTAGATTTTTTAAATGGAAAAGATTTGATTTTTCTATATGAAAAGATCATATTTTTATAAGTGAAAGGCGAGGGTTTTGTTATAGAAAAGAACGGATTTTTATAAGTAGAAAGATCGAATTTTTACAGTTTGAAATGAATATAAAAATTTGATCTTTATATTTGAAAAGGTTTAATCTTTATATTTGAAAAGGTTTGATCTTTATATTTGAAAAGATTTAATCTTTATATTTGAAAAGGTTTGATCTTTATATTTGAAAAGGTTTGATCTTTATATTTGAAAAGGTTCGATCTTTATATTTGAAAAGGTTCGATCTTTATATTTGAAAAGGTTCGATCTTTATATTTGAAAAGGTTTGATCTTTATATTTGAAAAGATTTAATCTTTATATTTGAAAAGGCGAAATCTTTATATAGAGAATAGCGTTGTAAAAATAGAATTTTTATCTATATAGTAGCGGTGTGAGAATGGAATATTTATCCATATAGCAAGGTAATAAAAATTCGATTTTTATATATTGAATAGCAAAGTAAAAATTCGATTTTTATATATTGAATAGCTATATAAAAATGTGATTTTTATATATGTAGTGGCTACGGGAGAAAGCGACCAAAGGCGAGATTGACGATGATTTCCCTAAATGAAGTGTCGTGAAGTTGGGATAGCTATCGGTGAGAACTCCTCACTCAAAATTTCTTTTTCTAGTTATACATATATACTCGGATGTAGACGGTGTTTAGTAGCACCCGACACAGTCGTCCATAGACCATGGACTTGTTTGTTTGATTGCAAAAATTAGTTAGATTATTTGATTGAAATTTGAGTTGTTTGGTGAAATGGAATGGATTGATTGATGTGTGAATGGCGTGGGCCTTCACTAGACCGGGGATAAGGCTAGGCCTTGTCCCGTTTCTAGTATCGTGCCGTTATGCCGCCGAAATTTCCTAAAAATAAGTTAGAAAAATAAAGATAACATTTTATTTAATAAATGAACCGAATAGAATAATCACAGGTTGAATAAAATAGTTTGATCGTTAAAAATATAATTTTTAATGTGAATGTGAATAAATAAATATTCATTTACAAACCAGACGGTATGTTTATGTACACCTATTTGAAGGACATTGATTGGGACGATAAATTTTACACATCGCCCAACTGCACAAATAAAAATCTGTGTTTGATTGCTTGAAACCCCTCACAGGTATTGGGATGATATTTGACGTACACTAATCCCGATTGTTTAGTTGTATGTCGATCGATTAATTGACAGGTTGTTATAAGCGTTGAATATTTATATTTGATGCTTATACAGTGTAGAATGCACTTTGGATGATGGTTGATTATTCATCGTTGTTGATATATACAGGTGTTGTAGAAAATCCATATAATTAACATTATATGATAATTGATTGGGCCTCATTCTAGTTTTAAAATAGAAATATTTGAAAAAGAAATATTTGAAATAGAATATTTGAAAATAGGAATATATGAAGCCGTATAGATTAGATTGACGCTATTTTGACGTGAACGATATTTATATCGATTTTATTCATTTTATAACGAATATCGAAAGTGATTTCAAAATCTGATATTTTGAAAAGAATTGAATATAAACGAATTCGAAATTAAATTGAATATAAACGAATTCGAAAAGAGAATTGAATATAAACGAATTCGAATTGAAATGGAATAGAAATGAATTCGAATTGAAATTGAATTGAATTGAAAACGAACTGATTGAATTAGAAATTAATATGAAGTTGAAACCATTTTGAAAAAGAATTTAAAACGAATTTATATTGGAATATTCAATTTTGATTTGAAATTGAATATGAAGTTGAAACCGTTTTGAAAATGAATTTAAAATTATTTATAAAGCACGTTTTGAATTGAAATCGACGAAGTATATATTATATATATTATATATATAATATAAATGGCCTGAATAGAACGCGCCGCGCTGCGGCAGTTCGTGAATTTCGACCATTGACTTCGAACGGACATTACGGGAGATCCGATCGTCGGATTCTCCTAAAACCGGAACCGTTGGGTTCGTATCGAAAAGATCTTTCTAAAGAATATTAGAAATTTGAAATCTAACGGTTGGATTTGGAATTATGTCCAAATCAAATTTGAAATAGGTCGCTGTAAGTGCAGTTCGATGGCCGTTGATGGAAATCGACTGTACATGCCTTGATAAAATTATTAAAAATAGTAATAATTTGTGTAAAATCATAAGAAATGATTTAGAAAGAATTGGGATGAAAAACTCTATATTTGAAAAGATAAAAATAGATTTCTATTGAAATGAACTAGTTTTGAACTAGAATTATAATTCTATTTATTTTAAATAAATAAATTGAATTTGAAATGGTTTTGAAAATGACCAGAATTTCCAATGATTGCATTGGAATGGATTTGAATCGAAATTGTCTTCGGAATATTTCGATGTTGGATTTCGTGATTATGCAGATGTTGTTATGGAAGTTTGAAAGATATAGATATATATATCGTTATTTCCAATACGATATTTGTTGGTCGTAGAATTTGATATTGAATATAAGCCGGTATATTTTCTATTCAGAGCCTTGTGTTTAATGTCAAATGTGATTTGGGTTTGTCGTGAATGGTGTCTTTATTAACATTGTTCTTGAACCCAATTGAGAAAAGATTAAATCTTTTTATTTAGATTTAATGAAATGTACTAATTAAATGATATTTAATTGGAATCGAATTAGTATTGATTTTTGGGTTTATCGTGAATAGTGTTTTAAATAACACTTGTTCTTTAACCCGATAATTAATGGAAGGTGATTTTGGGTTTACCGTGAACCGTGTTTTAAATGACACTGATTCTTTAACCCAGTCAAAGATTAAAACTAAGTGGAGTTTTAATGAGTCTTTAATTAGATTGAAATAATCGAAATGGAGTATCACCAGTTTTGCTCCAGGCGTTAGTTAAATCTTTAATTAGATTTGAACGTGAAATGGTAATTGAATTGACCGATAACACCGTGGTGTTAGATATGAAGTATTACCAGTTTTACTTCAGGGGATGAATAGGTTGGGATAGGGAAATTAAAACAAATGATTACTTCGGTAAAGTTCGTTAATCCCGACTAGTTTGAATTGATATTCAAAGGTAGATTAAAGAATAAATTCAAGGAATTTATCTTGGATAAAATTAATGGGAACCTTTCCCTATGAATGTGAAATTTAGAAACTAACTGTCGGTTAGCCAAGCAGAATGGTTTTCTGGATATTGATCTGATGTTGGTTTCGGCCTTCGAGGTTAATATTTGGGAAACTATTCTCTTGATTAATTTACGGTTAGTGACTGATGAATTGGAATGAGGCGTATGTTGTGTTTGTGTAACACTTATTTAAAATATACGCGAGTTATTCGGAAAGTCCGGGTTTATCCCATTCTGAATAACTGATACGACGATAAGTCGAAGATGAAGACGGTGGTTGAAGACCGGAAGTCTTCACATCGTTTGGGTGATTACTGATGATCTTGATTGGGCTGTACACCCAAGATGAGGGAACCAATCGGTGGTCGTCCAGATGTGCTTGGAGATCGATGGATATGCGAGGAAAGTGCCTCCGGTTTCGTTCAGACCCAGAACGGACTTGTAAATGGACTGTGTGTCTGACATCGAATTTCATTCGGTGTGACTGATATTAGTTGCATAGAGTGGTTTGCCTGTGTGGCATGCTAAGATGCAAATGATCAAGGCTTCTGTTGAAAAGCAAAGTCTTGTGGTTGATGATCAAAGCACAGCCTGTGTGGCACAGCTTTGTGTAACGTGAATTCGCGAGCCTCACACCCCGGTTGTGAACCAAAAACGGGAGAGGACATCAGGGAGGGCATGCGTTTCTTTCTAGCTAGGGTGGTGTCAGTGACCTACCAGCCCTGACATTTATATACTTTTCACCTGTGTGGTTGTTGCTGTTGCGAGGCGCCTCGGTTTGATCGGACGATCCGGGTCCGATGGAGTCATTCGTTGGCTCATTTACGCCCCAAAGGGCGGGGAAACGTAGTGTTCAGGCATAATAATCCACATCGGTGGACCGGCCCTGACGATCTAAAGGGTTGATGCGTTCTGATCCTGAGGCTCGGGCTAGAGAGTATCGAATCGGTTGAGGACTATCTTTTGCCTCGGTTCATAGATGGAAACCCAATTTCCAAATACGTGACATTTGAGGTTTTATTTGTAGAGCCTAGTATGGCGACATGATATATGGTACCCATGCCGTCTATGATTGATACTTATGATTTGAAGTTGTTTTATACACTATGCACTAGTAATAGTATCAAATGATTTGTCTTAAAACGTATCAAGCATTCTTGGCTATTATAAGGTAAAACCCTATCCTCCGGCTGCGTTGCATTGTGTGATGGGACCTGGGTCTTATAATAGCTTCATTTTTCTTTATTTAGCATTGCGCTGTTTGTTTTATGCACTGGTATTCTTGGGAGGAAACCCATTCCATGTTATACGGCGTGATCCCTTGATTTACCTAACTTTTAAAATAAAGAATAATAACTATTTTAGTTCTCACACCAGTCCCATGACTGACCTGGAGTTTATTGTTTTAACCTAAACTCTGGGTGCCCTTATTTTGACACGGGCAGCTAGTAGTTTTGGTTTTGCAGATTTATATTCACAGGATCCTGGTTTACAGCTGGAACGATATCCGTAAAGCTTTGTATCCGTATATCTCCTTCAGTTGTGTATTGTATTATTTTCCGCTGCTATGTATTTAAATGTAATTTAAATCTCTGATATTTCTGTGTAATATTCATTTATACTCTGTATATTCTTGTAATCTGATGCATTGTTGTAATATACAATGAAATGTCCCTCCGTGTGCGTTCTATTTTGTCGTGTTCTCAAAACGATAGGGCGTTTCGAACGGTCTGGGTCGGTTTAGCGACTGATTCGGATCGAGCGAAATTCCTTCTCGTCACAAAAACTAACAAATAAATGGATTTGGTTTTTGAAATATAAGGTTGGAAATGAATATTGAATTTCAAGGAAAGGGCTAGATTGATAATGGGTTTACGGGAATTGAATAAATCCAACCTTAATTCAAAGTAAAGGAATAACATAAAAGGAACGAACAATTATGATTTTGAGATATAAGGATCTAAGATGTATATTTGATTTCCAAGAAGAGTAAAGATGGAAATGGATTTATGGTATTTAGAGTAAATCCAACTTTGAATTTTATATGAATTCACAATCATTTGGAAGGAGATTGGGATGGAAAAACCTGTGTAACTCGTAGCTATTGTTTTAAAAGTATGCTTATTTCTTGGAAAGACTGGGATCAAATATATGTTCGAAAACCATTCCGAGTAATAATACGTCGCTGTGGAGCAATTGAAGACATTGGAGACAACTTTGAAGACCGGAACCCTTCATATCGTAAGGACAACTTACTGAATGTCTTGAATGGGTCGCTCCCATTTGTAGATGGATTTTATATCAGTTAAGTGGCAACAAGCCCCAACGTATGTGAAGGAATTCTGTTTTGATGTTTCGTTCAAACCCCGAACGAACTTGTATATATTGTGTGTCTGATATGGTAATTAACTGCGTAGCACTTTTTTATCAATATATATCTGTTTGGTGGCGAAGAATTACTCTCTTGCTTAACACCCTTCTCTAAGTCGTATGAGCTTAGAGGTTATATATTGGAATTCAATGCTGCGTTGTTAATGGATAATGTGGCATACTTAAGATATGCGATGAGCTGTGGATGATCAAAGCAGGGCTTGTTTAAGCGTAGCTTTGTGTTCCGTGACCTCGGCAAGCCTCACAACCCGATAAATGGCTAAAACAGGAAAGATGCAGCGAGGTTAAGGGTAGTCATTTCCTTCTAGATAAAAGGTGTACTATAGAATGGAGCCCAGGTATTAGCCTATGTGGATAAGTTCTATTTATATGGATATTGACGTTGCGAGTGCTCGGTTTAAAGGTTGGTAAAGACCGGGAAGTGATATACTCATGCGTGCTCTAAGTTGCCCAGTTATGGGGTAAGCCGACCTCGTGTTTGCAAAGAGCCCGATTTGGTTCTCGGGGTGTCCCTCTAGAGGCGTACCCATTGGTTCGGTAAGGAAGTTCCTTTGCCTAGTCATTTGTTGGAAATCCAATTTCCACTACGAGCCCATACGATTTTAGTTATATAGCCTGCTACCAGCAGGATTGTCGGTGTAATAGGATAGGGCATTATGCTGGCTAGGATTTATACATTTACTTGCGAAATTGTTTTCACATTATGCACTAATAATAATATGAGAGGATTTTCACGTATCAAGCATTTTTGACTATCATAAGGAGAAATCTCGCCCATGTGTGCGTTTGCATTGTGTGTGCGCCGCGAGACCTTATGGTAGTTCCATTTTTCAAAAGTCATAGCGAATTTCTATGCACGGGAATTCATATGGAGTTAACACGTTCCGCGTTAGCGGTATGGTCCATTGAATTACCCAACTTTAAAATGAATCCTAATAACAACTATTTTGAGTTCTCACACCAGTCCTTGTTTAGCATGAGGCAACGTGATAGGGGTTCTCGCTCTTGTTTTGGTCGAGAGAGGGAGACTCTTACCTCTACACGTCCCAAAAGGGGTTAGTTAGGCATGAGGCATCGACAGTCGAGAGGCTGGCCGTAAAACAAGGTGTTGGGTACCATTGTAATGCCACGGAAGAATATTAGCTGTTGTCCGATGGTTGAAAAAGATAGGTATACTTTTGATGACTGTACATTTTTGGACTACCTCAGGTACGTAGTACGTGCTCGGGTAGATATAGGTACATTTTTGTATGCTGACTTGGATTATCTTTATGACATAACATTTTTAGGGTGACTAAAATATGTGTTCCATTTTTATGGGATAATTTAAGTCTGTTTATTCTAAATATTTATGGAATCAATTACAAAACCATATAGAGGAATTCCGGGTTGTGGTTTATTATTCCCTCAGCTAAACTCTGGGTGCCCATAATTTTGACACGGGTTGCCTAGTAGTTTGGTTCGCAGATTTAGTCTTGGAGTTGATTGGAGTAGGATTCTGACTTTAGCTGGAGCTATATGTTTTGGAGCATTTGTATTCTTCTACTGAATTGGTATCTCTTCCGCTATGTAATCGATGTACTCTAATGTATTCCTTGTAACTCTGATGTCATATTATAATGAAATGAAAAGTTCTATTATTATTTTTGTGCACATATGTAAGTACCCATAACTATCTGTCTTTATGAACGGTTTAAGCTGGTTTAATTACCGACGAGAACCAGGCAAAAAGGCAGGTTGTTACAAAGGGGTATATATAGGATTGGTTAATTATTTTTTTATTCATTTTTTTATATTTTATTTTAGCCAATTTCTGTTTGCATCGGTCTTCTAAAAATCCCTATGATCACATAAAATTTCCAAAAATCATGGAAATTAACATGTAGCTACAGTTTGACATTACGGAACCAACAAAACTTGTTTCGTAAAATTTCGACTCCGTTTGCTCATACAGCATATATTTAAAGGCCAAAATATCGATTATTTTTCACATTAAAATCCCATACGATCACATACTAACTCCAAAAATCACGAGAATTGAAATCTTACAATAATTTAACATTCCGGATAAACCAAAATTAGTTTTATCGAAAACGAAGGTCATTTGTAAAAATGCCTAATTTTAAAGCTCTAAATAAACCGATTTAAATATTAATATATTTAAAAATAATTAAATTAAATAAAAATAATTTAATTATTGTATATATTCACATACAATATCATACAGCTCTAAAATATACATATCTGGATTTATAACTCAATATTAAAATATCTCAGATTATGTTGCTATTTAATTTATATTAAAACCCTTTTATAATCGTTATAAATTATAAACAAATTCCACAACGACTATTTTAAATTTTGATTTGGACATAACTTACAATCTAAAGGAAGAAATTTACATTTTTCTCTTTCATTAGAAAAATATTGTTCATCTGATCCGAACGTTTCTTGTTTCACAGAAATCCGACTTTAAACGGATTTTGTACATTCAATTGAAGTTCAAATCGTTAAATTACGAACTGATGCGACATTATGGGCTCGATTATAATTAAATTATAATTAATACTTTATAACATCAATTAAATAATATATTCGTTATTATATTTTAATTCTAAACTGAATTAAATATTTTAAATAATCTAAGTGACACAGTATTGTGAATTCTACTATTTTCGACTATTACGAAATTATAATATATTATTATATTGTTAACCCATAAAAATAAGGGTTTGATCCATGTCGAGTTAGTCAAGTCGATGAAAGCCATATCAAAACAAAAGGGGCCAATTCGTTAAAACCATGTTGCAAGGAAGAGAGTTTGATCATACCGCCATGCCGTGCTATACCAAGTCGCTCTAGGCTACACAAGTCGGAGACAAATCATGTCAGCCTCGTATATGATGTTAGACCAGGTGTAAGCGACATGAAGATAAGCCGCAATGTTCATTACGCTATTCACCATGTCGTGAACGACATGAAGTGGGTAACATGACGTGCCATGCTTTTGAAGTCACGTCGTTGCACAACATCAAACCATTACACGTTCATATCAGATGTACCATGCCGCTCTGCGACATGGTATCGATGGCATTTCACTACGTAAAGCTGTATCAATCCGCACCATAAGGTCATGTTGCATGGGATTAAGTCATGCCTGATTCAAGGCATCATGTCGTTCGTACCATTGGGGCTACAACAGAGTAAAGTCATGCCACCGCGACACCATTCCGCTTGGTATTATAAGGAGTCAAGTCGCTAGTCATGCCGCAATAAAAGCTATGCCGCTCCGTTGATTGAGTAGAGGAACCAACCCGCCATACGACATGAGTCATGTCGTTGGCGAGATGAGTGAAGGCCCAAGTCATGTCGGTGGAAACATAAGTCATGTTGTTTGTCTGTATAATTACGAAACTGCCATCTGGTCTTAAATCACCTATAAATACCCCTCATTATTCACTTGAGAGGGGGGCCGAAAATTCATTCCTACAAGGAGACTCCGTCAAATTCAAAGCTCATCTACAACTTCTCTAATGGCTTCTATTGATTCATCAACACTTTTCTAACTCCATGAAGATCAAATCCAAGTTGATGATCATTAGATCTTTCTATAATTGAATCTAAACACCCTCAATCTCATTCAAGCTACACCATAAATCTCTCAAGCATCATTCAAATGATCTCCAATCCTCTCCAAAGCCTAAATCAAATGCTAGTTAACTATGAAATCTATGAATATCATGGGAAAAGATCAAAGCACATAAGTGGTTGAAGATTCATCACAAAGATAAACCTCCTTCCTTTTCTTCGCCAAACTCAAGTGAAAATAGATCGTCAAGAGAGTTAAAAGAGAGAAAAGATTGTAATGTGGGAAAATTCATATGTTGTAAGCTCGAATATCATAATGAGAATTGATTGAAAGTGGATGTAGATTCGTATTGAATTGAACCACTATAAAAATTCCTTTGTGTTCTTACTTGTTTTTATTCGTTTATTTTGTGATTACACGGTTCCATATTCTTACCGAATCGGTGAAGTATAGCTTTACACCTTTGTTGTTTGGTCCCAAATTTGGAGCAAACATTTGGCGCCCGCCGTGGGGCCCAGACTGCCAATCCATTTCTCGTTCTCTCACAAGGTAGAAGGCCCTGCATTGGAATACACTCCGATTATCTAAGTTTTCCGAATTGAAATATTTATCTCTAAAGCCATGGGTACGACAGGTAGACCTTCGAAGAAAGCTACAAGTAAAAGCGTCGAAGATATCAAAAATGCCACTAACACAGAAAAAACTCTGCCTACTAATCAGTTTGAAGTCAGTGAAAGTTCTAAAGCCGGAACTGCCGTAACAAGAAGGGAATTGGATGAAGTGGCAACATGACTGAAAAGTCGAATTGATATTACGAATGAGGCCATGATGAAGAAGCTTGAAACCATGTTCGCCATGCAAGCCGCAACGACCAAAGTCACCATGAGTGCAAACCATCTTAAAACTGCTAAAACCACTAGAACGGAAGATACTGGATCTTCTTCCTCAAGCCCGAATAAAGGAAATTCTGTCCAAGAGATTGCAAATCCTAGTCATAGGGGAATGAAGCCACCTGCTCATAACCACTATGGAAAAGAGACCCCTCAACAAGCGTTTGGCTCCACCAAAGGGGCACTTCCCCATGCGGGAGGTCCAGGGCCCCGGAATCTGAACCGTGATCATTTGCGCAGGCAAATATCCGGTAAAGAGGAAGGCGTACGCCCCGTGGACCAACTTAATAAGGAGGAGCGTATATTCGGAATGGTACGAAAGATTATGAATGAGAGCCAGAAAAAGGTGGATTATGAGAAGGAATGGGGATTTGCTCCTACAAAAACCCCACTTACAGAAAGAATAAAAATGGCGCCATATCCAAATAAATTCAAACCCCCGATTGTACAAGCTTATAATGGAACTGGCGATCCCAACGTGTTCCTATTCAACTACGATCAGCACATGGATGGGGCACGTGCTACTGACGAGCTCAAATGTTTATACTTCCCCACTTACTTGGAGCGAGTAGCTTCACTCTGGTTCACATAACTCCCGCCAAAATCCATAGATGACTTTACTACCATGGCCAAGCTGTTCAGATAGCAATTCAGGCTTCAAGCAACTAAGGTGCGTGATGTGATGGAACTGAATGAGCTGGAACAAGCGCCAGGGGAATTCATTAAAACCTTCCTTTTTCATTTTAACACAGCTGCGGCCAAAGTCGGAAACTATGAGCCACGTTTGCCCTTGATGGCTCTAAAAGGAGGAATAAATAAAAGGACCAAACTCGGGCGGTGGATCAAGAAGAAGAAGCCCGCGACTCTCGAAGAGCTATTTGACAAGGTAGAGGAATATATAGGCATGGATGAGGATCCAGCCTATACACTAGAAGCGACAGAAAATAAAGAGCCGTCAGAGATAAAAGACATAAACGTGCAAGGAGGATAGAAAAACGCCGGAGGAAATCATAAAAGGGGGAATGAAGGGAAAGATGGTTGAAATAACAAAAAGCTTCGTTTCTTCAAGAATTCTGAAATGACTCCCCTTAACGATACCATAGAAAACATTTATATGGCGACCAAAGACATTGAAGAATACCCAGAGCCAGGGAGGTTGAGAGTCACTGATAACGCAATAAAGTCCGGCAGGTTCTGTCGATTTTATAACCAGTCGGGGCATAGCACGAACGAATGTAGACATTTGAAAAGCTTAATTGAAGATCTGATAAGGAAAAACAGGCTTCAACAATATATAAAGAACTCCCAGAATGCTCAAGGAGCTCAAGACCAAGAAGCCTCTACAGGACAGCCTAAACAAAATGAGAATGCTTCAGTTGCCACTATACCAAGGATGATCATAAACATCATTTCAGGAGGCCCCTACCCGGTTAGGAAAAGCACGAGGGACATGGTGAAGTATGCTCATGAGGTAAAGGACTTTTCGAAAAGAGGTGAACTCATGATAACGAGTGAGGTTTTATCAGCAAAAGTACCAAGAATCCTATGAGACGACTTCACATTTAAAGATGAAGACCCGATTGGGGTCATAACACCTACAGAGGATCCAACGGTGATAACCATTGGTTTGGGCCTAGCCATAGTTAGAAGGGTGTTAGCCAATAGCAGAGCATCGGTTAATATCCTCTTCTTTAGCGCATTCCATAGAATGAAGCTTTCCATGGGCGATGTAAAAAACTGTCAGGACAAGGTCCACGGATTCACTAGTCAACCTGTTCAACCAATTGGTGTTATCAGTCTACTAGTAGAGCTCGGAGAAGGAGAGAAGAAAGCCACACTGGTACAGGACTTTGTTATAATTGATGAACCCTCTTCTTACAATGCCTTCCTAGGAAGACCTACTCTTGTAGCATTCAGAATAACTATGGCTCCGTTGGCGCCTCACTATGAAATTCCCAACGGAGAATGGTGTTGGCACAATTATAGATGATCAACAAGCGGCAAGAGAGTGTTATTTGGTTGAATTGGCAGAGGCAAGGAAGAAGGAATTGAAGAAGGATGTAGAGCCGTCACTCCGCATCCAAAACCCCCTCTTATAGCAACTAAAGCAAAACCCCCATACTGGTGAGCACAGTGGCGCTCGGAAAACTATTGATCCAAGGAAAAACAGTATGGGGGAAAATAGAGCAGCGCCGGCTGAAGATACTATCCCCGTTCCAGTATCCGACATGAACCCTAACCAGATCTTGTAGATAGGATCTCAGCTAGGTATGAAGCTGCAAAAGGAATTAATCTTGTTTTTAAAAGAAAACTTAGATGTATTTTCCTGGGAACACTCAGGTATGTGTGGGATCCCACCGAATGTAATTGTTCACAAGTTGAATATAAATCAAAAGTTGACTCCTGTGAAACAAAAAAACGAATGCAGGGATTTCAAAGATCCGAGGATCTTAAAGAAGAAGTAGATAGGCTACTCAAAAATAATTTCATACGAGAATCTATGTATCCAGATTGGGTTTCTAACCCAGTGCTTGTCAAAAAGTCCAATGGAAAGTGGAGAGTGTGTATAGATTACTCAGATCTTAATAAAGCGTGCCCAAAAGACAGTTTTCCTTTGCCTCGAATTGACCAACTCGTAGATGCAACAACAGGGCACGAGTTACTATCTTTTATGGACGCATATTCCGGATATAATCAAATTATGATGCAAAAGCCAGACGAAGAAAACACGAGTTTCATAACAGATAGAGTATTATACAGCTATAAACTCATGCCATTTGGGCTGAAAAAACGTAGGAGCAACTTACCAATGTCTTGTAAACTCAATGTTTAAATCTCAGATAGGGAATACAATGGAAGTATATGTAGACGATATGCTAGTCAAATCAAAGAAGGTCGAAGATCATCTCGAGGACCTGGTAGAAATATTTCGCATACTCAGGAAATATGGGATGAAACTAAACCCGTTAAAATGTTCATTCGGAGTCTCTTCGAGGAAATTTCTCGGGTTCATCGTCAATGCTAGGGTCATCGAAGCGAATCCCTATCAAATTGCGGCTTTAAGGGAAATGCGGGCTCCAAGGACAAAAAAGGAACTCCATAGCTTAAATGGAAAGGTAGCAGCGTTGAACCGGTTCGTTTCCAAAGCAACGGATCGATGTATTCCGCTTTTCGATGCTTTGAAAAAAGGAAAGAAGGACTTCCAGTGGACCTCAGAGTGCCAAGAGGCTTTCAAAGAATTGATAGGACATATGGAATCACCACCAATGTTATCGAAACCAAAAGATGGGGAGGATCTATTTTTATATCTAGCAGTTTCGTCGCATGCTTTGAGTGCAGCACTAATCCGAGAAGAAGCGGGAGTGCAATTTCCGGTATATTACATTAGTAAGAGGCTCTACGGTGCAGACCTAAATTTCCCTAATCTAGAGAAGCTCGCATATTGCCTCCTTGTTGCCTCAAAAAAGCTGAGACCATATTTCCAATCTCATCCAATCAAGGTTCTCACTGATCAACCATTAAGGAAAATTCTCTTTCGTTCAGAAACTTTAGGAAGGCTGCTAAAATGGAACATTGTGCTAAGTCAATATGATATCACTTACCATCCTCAAAGGGCCATTAATGGCCAAGCCCTAGCAGATTTTATTACTGAGTTTACAAATAGAGGAGAAGAGGTTAAGGAACCAGCGGAAACAGAGATTGCTTGGAAACTATACTTTGATGGATCCAGAAACGACAATTGTTCAGGGGCTGGAATTATCTTAGAAACCTTAGAAGGTTACTCTTTATGCTATGCCTTGAGATTGGAATCTCCATCAACCAATAATGAGGCCGAATATGAAGCATTAATAACAGGGTTAAAGTTGGCAAAAGAGCTAAACCTAAAAGCTTGGCAAATTCTCAACGACTCTCAGTTGGTAGTGGGTTAAGTACGCAAAGAGTTCCAAAACTGGGAACCTCCCTTCTTATCTAATCAAAGTTACGGAACTTCTAAATGACCTTGACCACTATGTTATATCTCACATCCCAAGAGAGCAAAACTCAAAAGTGGATTCCCTTGCCAAGTATGCTAGTTCATCAGATGCTCAGCTGTTGGGTTCCTTTCTACCCCAACCATTGAGGAAGTGAGTGTTGACTGGATAATGGAAACTATTGAAGAACCTACATCATGGATGACTCCAATCAAAAAATATATCCTTAATGGGACACTACCTGAAGAACGGAAAAACAAAAGGAAGATATTGCATAAGGCCCCTTAATACCTCATTCAAGACGGAAGGCTGTACCGGCGAGGATTCTCCATGCCATTGCTGCGATGTATGACTAAGAAGGAATCTAGAACGATTTTGGCAGAGTTGCACGAGGGAGAATGCGGAGGACACACCGGCGGTCAAACGTTAGCCAAGAAGGTCCTGCGATATGGCTATTTCTGGCCTGATGTAAACCTAGATGCCATGACCTATATAAAGAAGTGTGACAGGTGCCAGAGATTCGCTATGATTCCATGAGAACCTCCCACAGATCTAACTCAAATGGTCAGCCCATGGCCATTTGCGGTCTGGGGCATATATTTAATTAGGATATTACCCGCTGCAAAAGCGAATATGAGATACGCTATAGTAGCTATCAACTACTTTTCCAAATGGGCTGAAGCAAAACCTTTGGCTACTATTATGTCAAAGAAAGTGATCAATTTTGTTTTGAAAAATATCATTTGCAGGTTTGGAGTGCCACAAAAGATCATCACCGATAATGGAACCCAGTTTGAAAGTAATGAATTCCTAGACTTTTGTGCTAAATATAAGATCAAAAAGAGTTCTGCAGCTATGGCTCACCCACAAGCAAACAGGCAAGTAGAAGCCATCAACAAAATATTAAAGTCAACCATCAAGAAGCGTCTCGAAAAAGCCAAAAAAAAACTAGGTTGATGAACTACCTTTTGCGTTATGGGCATACCAGACAACACATAAAAATACTACGGGACACACCCCATTCTCACTTGCATTCGGGTCAGAAGCTATGATCCGAGTAGAACTGGATGTACCGACTCACCGCAGAATCTACTTCAACCAGAAGGAGAATGAAGAGCTGCAGTTGGAGGCACGAGATTTACTCGAGGAAAAGCGAAAAGAAGCAGAGCTTAAGATAGTGGCCCATCAACGGAAAGTAGGCAGATATTTCAATTAAAAAGTCAAGCAAAGAACTTTTCAAGTCAGGGATCTCATCCTGAAGAGAATTATGACAGGAACCGGAGTATTCGGACCCAATTGGGAGGGGCCACACATCATAAGCCAGAAATTTGCAGATGGCACTTTTAAGCTAAAAATGACAGACGGAATCGCACTCCTTCGAGCATGGAATAGCATTCATCATCGTCGTTATTTTGTTTGAAGTATCTTTCACATATTTCGCATCATACATACATCATGAATTGTAAATATATCATGCACTGTGAATATCTCGCAAAGTTTGTACAAATTGGTGAAAGAAATTACTTTACCTGTCTAAAATCTACATTTGCAAGTTTTTGATTTCAAGCTGCTAACATCGATCTTAATTATAGGCTTTTTAAGTAAATCAAAGCGCATTTAAAATCAAATAGGGCTTGATGAGAGCTATAGCACATCCCCAACCGGGAAAGCTCAAGCACCTGCTGCTTAATACTTAAACATCCACACACTTTTGCTGCGGAGGGTGTGAAGTGCAAAGCCATAAATAAGGGGCATCAAGAACTCTAAACCTAAAACGATGTAACACCCAAACTGCGGACCAAGTTTTGAGTTTCACCGTAGGGGTACATTCTTAATAACAGAGTTCAAAGTTCTAGTTTTGACAAGTCACATGTAATAACCCGCAAAATCTGGGCCAGTTTAAAATTTTTATTTTGGCAATTTTAGCGAATTTTGAATATTTAAAATAAATTATTTTAAATAATATCGACGTGAAATTTATTTTGAATAGAATTCGACGTATATATTTATACACGTCGTCGTTAGAATATAAATATTTATATATAATTATAAAAAGGAATTGAAAATGGCGCGGTAGTTCGAAAATTCGATTTCTAATTTCAAATGAATATACAGAATTCAATATAAGTCAGAATTGAACGAAACAAGAAATATTTGAATCTGTATAACTATATCTTTGTAACGAAGTTAACAAACTGAGATTTCATCTTAGAAATGATAAGATATGTCCAGTTTAAAATTAGAAATAGTCGCTGTGGAATTTATATATATTTTTATATATATAAGGCCCTTAAAAATGGACATTTTGCAAATGACCTCGGATTTCGACGAAACCAGTTTTGTTGGGTCCGTGATGTAAAGTTATTGCTAGGTTTCAAATTTCATAATTTTTCGAATCAATATGTGAGCGTGGCAAAGGAAAACGCGTTTGACCAGTTTCAGTTGATTTTAATCGACTGGAAATTGGCCATTTTTCTAACGGTCTCAGAATTCGACGAAACTAGTTTTGTTAGGACCGTATCGTCAATACGAAGCTAGAAAATATTTTTCTGGAATTTTTCTAGTTAGTATGTGACCCCGGTAATTTGAAATGTACGTTTAAAATTCAATATAGTGATTTAAATGTAAATTTAACGGAAACTGATTCAAACAGTCGAATCAGCTTGCGATACATATCCCATTGTGTTCGGAATGGGGGTATTACGTTAGGGATGACAGTCGTTGGACCCAGTTCGGTGTTCGTATGTAAAAGTCAACTTTTAATAATAATAAAATAATAATATAAATAAAAAAAACCCTTTTCTCCCTTAAACCCTCTGCCCCCCCCCCCCCGTTTAGTTTCAGATTCAATAGTATAAAAAAAAAAAAAAAAAACCCCTAGTTCGCGACGCCCGCCGACCCCCCCCCCCCCCCCCCCCCTGAAGCGCCGCCGCCCATCACCGCCCCCTCCCTCGTACAAGACATCAGGGAGGACTTGCGTTTCTTTCTAGCTAGAAGTGGCGTCAGTGGTTTTACACGCCCTGACGAGTTTGACTTATGTGGTTGTTGCGGTTGCGAGGCGCCTCGGTTATATCGGTTTCGGCCGAATGCATTCTGGTCGGCTGACGGACCAGACTTACACCCCATAGGGTGGGGAGACGTATTGTTCAGGCATAATAATCCACTCCGTGTGGACCGGCCCTGACGATCCAAGGCTTGCCTGCGCGCTTGCCTGAGGGGCGGGCTAGAGCGTCTCGAATCGGTAGAGGACGATCCCTGGCCTCGGTTCATAGACGGAAATCCAATTTCCAAATACGTGACTTTGCGGTTTTATTTGTAAACCTATATATGGTGACATAGTGGGATGGGGCGCTCATGCCGCCTATGATTGATACTTATGATTTGAAGTGTTTTATACATTATGCACTTATAATAGTATCAAATGATTTGTTTTAAACGTATCAAGCATTCTTTGGCTGTTATAAGGGAAAACCCTATCCTCGGCTGCGTTGCATTGTGTGATGGGACCTGGGTCTTATAACAGCTTCATTTTTCTTTATTTAGCATTGCGCTGTTTGTTTTATGCACTGGTATTCTTGGGACGAAACCCGTTCCGTGTTATACGGCGTGGTCCCTTGATTTACCTAATGATTTAAAATAAAGATTTATAACTGTTTTAGTTCTCACACCAGTCACATGACTGACCTGGAGTTTATTGTTTTAACCTAAACTCTGGGTGCCCCTATTTTGACACGGGCAGCTAGTAGTTTTGGTTTTGCAGATTTATATTCACAGGATCCTGGTTTACAGCTGGAACGATATCCGGAAAGCTTTGTATCCGTATATCTCCTTCTAGTTGTGTATTGTATTATTTTCCGCTGCTATGTATTTAAATGTAATTTAAATCTCTGATATTTCTGTGTAATATTCTTTTATACTCTGTATATTCTTGTAATCTGATGCGTTGTTGTGATATACAATGAAATGTTCTTCTGTATGCGTTCTGTTTTGTCCTGTTCTCAAACGATAGGGCGTTTCGAACGGCCTGGGTCGGTTTAGCGACTGGTTCGGACCGAGCGAAATTCCTTGCCGTCACAGTTGGTATCAGAGCTTTGGTTTACAAAGCAGAGAACAAGACACATTAGAACCATACGAAAGAATTCATCAGATATTGGATTAGTAATATCCAATGGGAATGACTCGTTAGAGATGGGATCAGTAGTATCCTAGAACGAGTGTGAAGAGTATATTTTTCAAATGAAAACAATTTTTGTTTTGAAAATTTAAATCAATTATTCGTATCTGATTATCTATTTATATTGAGTTGGACAGTCCAGTATATAAAGATTTTGCGTATACGTCTGATCCGCGTGTATTCGAAGTTTTAATATATTGGATAGATATAGAATCATACTCTAGTGGCCCGAAGATGATTCTGATGGTTGAGTACTCATCGTCAGAATTTATATTCGTGTGACGAAGGTGTGATATCTATATATTTCCATTAGACTGGTGTGAGGACCAAAATTAGATAGGGCTTATTGTTGTGAATTGGCATCAAAAACATGATTTTTGTACATGTATCAAAATTATGAATTTGAAACTCTAATTCACTAATTGATTGATGTTTGTGTTGTTTATTTATTTGTTTGCTAATTTTTAGCCATTTAGCCTAACAGAATCAAATATTGACTTGTATTGAAATTTGGTCGCATTTGCTTGCATATGCATATATATCTTTGAACAGGTCATAGCAAGGAGGCTAGAGCAGAGAATAAAATTTGTTTGCCCGACAAATAGGTACATGTTTACTACATAATTTCCTGTTTTATTTGGGTGATGATGATTTTGTGAGCCTATTGGCTAGCCGCTTGGCTTTTTCATTTTCTTTTTGAGATCTGAAGGACCGGGGAAGCTATTTGAAATTCCCCGATGCTCCCATTGCAGGGGAGGTTATGGCGAAATTTTTCGAAAATTTAGGGAGTTAGCCAAATTTTTGAAATTTGGGAAATTCTCAGAAACTGAAAAGTTGGAGAATGGAAACCAGATCGAACGTAGAGTTGATTAATCAAACCACTTTCGACTTTGTTCCTTTTCGGGGACGAAAAGTTTTAAGTGGGGGAGATTGTAATAACCCGCAAAATCTGGGCCAGTTTAAAATTTTTATTTTGGCAATTTTAGCGAATTTTGAATATTTAAAATAAATTATTTTAAATAATATCGACGTGAAATTTATTTTGAATAGAATTCGACGTATATATTTATACACGTCGTCGTTAGAATATAAATATTTATATATAATTATAAAAAGGAATTGAAAATGGCGCGGTAGTTCGAAAATTCGATTTCTAATTTCAAATGAATATACAGAATTCAATATAAGTCAGAATTGAACGAAACAAGAAATATTTGAATCTGTATAACTATATCTTTGTAACGAAGTTAACAAACTGAGATTTCATCTTAGAAATGATAAGATATGTCCAGTTTAAAATTAGAAATAGTCGCTGTGGAATTTATATATATTTTTATATATATAAGGCCCTTAAAAATGGACATTTTGCAAATGACCTCGGATTTCGACGAAACCAGTTTTGTTGGGTCCGTGATGTAAAGTTATTGCTAGGTTTCAAATTTCATAATTTTTCGAATCAATATGTGAGCGTGGCAAAGGAAAACGCGTTTGACCAGTTTCAGTTGATTTTAATCGACTGGAAATTGGCCATTTTTCTAACGGTCTCAGAATTCGACGAAACTAGTTTTGTTAGGACCGTATCGTCAATACGAAGCTAGAAAATATTTTTCTGGAATTTTTCTAGTTAGTATGTGACCCCGGTAATTTGAAATGTACGTTTAAAATTCAATATAGTGATTTAAATGTAAATTTAACGGAAACTGATTCAAACAGTCGAATCAGCTTGCGATACATATCCCATTGTGTTCGGAATGGGGGTATTACGTTAGGGATGACAGTCGTTGGACCCAGTTCGGTGTTCGTATGTAAAAGTCAACTTTTAATAATAATAAAATAATAATATAAATAAAAAAAACCCTTTTCTCCCTTAAACCCTCTGCCCCCCCCCCCCGTTTAGTTTCAGATTCAATAGTATAAAAAAAAAAAAAAAAAAAACCCCTAGTTCGCGACGCCCGCCGACCCCCCCCCCCCCCTGAAGCGCCGCCGCCCATCACCGCCCCCTCCCTCGTACAACGAGCCCCACCGAAGCCCCCCCCCAGATCGAACGAGCCCCATCGAAGCCCCCCAGATCGCACGAGCCCCACCGAAGCCCCCCCTAGTTCGCGACGCCCGCCGACCCCCCCCCCCCCCCCCTGAAGTGCTGCCGACGCCTTCTTTCCCCCCCTCTTCGCAGAGCTGTAAGTGATTTTTTTTTTTTTTTTTTTTTTCTTTTATTTTTAAATTCAGTATACTGATGATTTTTAAATAAATAGAAAACTGATTTTAACATAAATAGAAAACTGATTTTAACATATTTAGAAAACTAATTTTAACATATTTAGAAAACTAATTTTAACATATTTAGAAAACTGATTTTGTCATAATTTAAAAACTAATTTTATTTTGAGTTATAAAAGATGTGATTTTTGAGATATAAAAGATTTGACTTTTTTTTTCTGATTAGAGAATAAAGATAGGATTTTTTTTTTTTTTTATCTAAGAAAAAGTTCATATTTTTGTTTAGAAAAAGATCGTAGTTTTGATTTAGGAAAAAATTAGATTTTTGATTTAGAAAAGATTAGATTGTTATTTCTATAAAGACTAGATTTTTATTCAATTAAAAATAGAATTTTTATATATTGAACTTCGATAGAAAAATTCGATTTTTATATATTGAACTTTGAAATAAAAATTCGATTTTTATATATTGAACTTTGAAATAAAAATTCGATTTTTATATATTGAACTTTGAAATAAAAATTCGATTTTTATAAAGGTGAAATCTTTAAATTAGAAAAGGCGAAATATTTGAAAAGGCGAGATCTTTATATAGAAAATAGCGAAATAAAAATTCGATTTTTATATATTGAACTTTGAAATAGAAATTCGATTTTTATATATTGAACTTTGAAATAAAAATTCGATTTTTATATATTGAACTTTGAAGTAAAAATTCGATTTTTATATATATAGTGACTACGGGCAACGAAGATGACGAAGAGGCGATAACGAGGAAGACTTCTGCAAATGAAGAGCCATGGAGCTAGGATAGCTATATGTGAGAATTTCTCACCTTTCAATTTATTTTTCTAGTTATATATATATATATATATATACTAGGATGCAGACGGTGCTTAGTAGCACCCGACACAATCGTCCACAGACCATGGACTTGTTTGTTTGGCTGTTTGGTTATTGATTGTGATATTGGTTTGAATGTGGTTTGTGGTGTGAAAAATCGAATCGATAAATTGGTTAGGATTAGACGTGCGCCGTTATAAGGCGAAGGAGTAAGGCTAGGTTAGACTCTTACTCCAAATTTTGTGGTCTGCATAACGAAAGTGAATTTGATTGATGTGTGAATGGCGTGGGCCTTCACTAGACCGGGGATAAGGCTAGGCCTTGTCCCGTTTCTAGTATCGTGCCGTTATGCCGCCGAAATTTTCTAAAATAAGTTAGAAAAATAAAAATAGCATTTTATTTAACGAATGAACTGAATAGAAATTCATATGTTAAAATAAAATGTGTTATCGTTAAAAATATAATTTTTAACGTGAATGTGAATAAATAAATATTCATTTACAAACCAGACGGTTTGTTTATGTACACCTATTTGAATGACGTTGATTGGGTCGATAAATTTTACACATCGCCTAACTGCACAAATAAAACATGTGTTTGATTGTTTGAAACCCCACACGGGTGTTAGGATGAAATTTGAAGTTCACTCATCCTGATTGATTAAATATGTCGATCGATTGATTGACAAGCTGCTATAAGCGTTAAATGTCTATATTTGATGCTTATACAGTGTAGTGCACTTTGGTTGATGGTTGATTATTTTTCAAGGCTATTATACATGTGTTGTATGAAAATCCATATAATTAACTTTATATGGTAATTGATTGGGCCTCATTCCAGTTTTGAAAAAGAAATATTTGAAAAAGAAATATTTGAAATAGAATATTTGAAAATAGAAAATTTATGAAGCCGTGTTGATTAGATTGACGCCATTTTGACGTGAACGATATTTATATCAATTTTAAGTAATTTCGAAATGAATTGAATTGAAAACGATTTCGAAATGAATTGAATTGAAAACGATTTCGAAATGAATTGAATTGAAAACAATTTCGAAATGAATTGAATTGAAAACGATTTCGAAATGAATTGAATTGAAAACGATTTCGAAATGAATTGAATTGAAAACAATTTCGAAATGAATTGAATTGAAAACGATTTCGAAATGAATTGAATTGAAAACGATTTCGAAATGAATTGAATTGAAAACGATTTCGAAATGAATTGAATTGAAAACGATTTCGAAATGAATTGAATTGAAAACGATTTCGAAATGAATTGAATTGAAAACGATTTCGAAATGAATTGAATTGAAAACGATTTCGAATTGAATTGAAAACAAATTGAAATGAATTCAAATTGAATTGAAATTTGAATTGAATAGAAATGAATTTTAAAACGAATTTATAAAGAAGAATTCAATTTTGATTTGAATTGAAAAGGAAGTTGAAATTGTTTTTGAAACGAATTCAAAACTATTTATATAATTCGTTTTAAATAGAAATCGATGAAATATATATTATATATATTATATATATAATATAATGGCCTGAATAGAACGCGCCGCGCCGCGGCAGTTCGCGAATTTCGACCATTTATTTCAAACGGACATTACGGGAGATCCGACCGTCGGATTCTCCTAAAACCGGAACCGTTGGGTTCGTATCGAAAAGAGCTTTCTAATGAATGTTAGAAATTTGAAATCTAACGGTTGGATTTGGAGATACGTCCAAATCAAATTCGAAAAAGGTCGCTGTAAGTGCAGTTCGATGGCCGTTGTTGGAAATCGACTGTACGGGCCTTGATAAAATTATTAAAAATAGTAATAATTTGTGTAAAATCATAAGAAATGATTTGTGAAAGTTTGGGATGAAAAACTCCATATTTGAAAAGATAAAAATAGATTTTTATCGAAATGAACTAGTTTTGAACTAGAATTATAATTCTATTTATTTTTAAATAAATAAATTGAATTTGAAATGGTTTTGAAAATAACCAAAATTTCCAATGATTGCATTGGAGTGGATTTGAATCGAAATTGTCTTCGGAATATTTCGATGTTGGAATTCGTGATTATACAGGTGTTGTTATGGAAATTTGAAAGATATATATTTATATCGTTATTTCCAATACGACATTTGTTAGTCGTAGAATTCGATATTGAATATAAGCCGATATATTTTCTATTCAGAGCCTTGTATTGAATATCGAATGTGATTTGGGTTTGTCGTGAATGGTGTCTTCACTAACACTGTTCTTGAACTCAGTTGAGAAAAGATTAAATCTTTTTATTTAGATTTAATGAAGTGTACCAATTAAATGATATTTAATTGGAATTGAATTGGTATTGATTTTTGGGTTTATCGTGAACAGTGTTTTAAATAACACTTGTTCTTTAACCCGATAATTAATGAATGTGATTTGGGTTTGTCGTGAATGGTGTCTTCACTAACACTGTTCTTGAACCCAGTTGAGAAAAGATTAAATCTTTTTATTTAGATTTAATGAAGTGTACCAATTAAATGATATTTAATTGGAATTGAATTGGTATTGATTTTTGGGTTTATCGTGAACAGTGTTTTAAATAACACTTGTTCTTTAACCCGATAATTAATCGAATGTGATTTGGGTTTGTCGTGAATGGTGTCTTCACTAACACTGTTCTTGAACCCAGTTGAGAAAAGATTAAATCTTTTTATTTAGATTTAATGAAGTGTACCAATTAAATGATATTTAATTGGAATTGAATTGGTATTGATTTTTGGGTTTATCGTGAACAGTGTTTTAAATAACACTTGTTCTTTAACCCGATAATTAATGAATGTGATTTGGGTTTGTCGTGAATGGTGTCTTCACTAACACTGTTCTTGAACCCAGTTGAGAAAAGATTAAATCTTTTTATTTAGATTTAATGAAGTGTACCAATTAAATGATATTTAATTGGAATTGAATTGGTATTGATTTTTGGGTTTATCGTGAACAGTGTTTTAAATAACACTTGTTCTTTAACCCGATAATTAATGGAATGTGATTTTGGGTTTATCGTGAATCGTGTTTTAAATGACACTGATTCTTTAACCCAGATAAGGATTAAAACTAAGTGGAGTTTTAATGAATCTTTAATTAGATTGAAAAGATCGAGAATGGAGTATCACCAGTTTTGCTCCAGGCGATAGTTAAATCTTTAATTAGATTTGAACGTGAAATTTAGAAACTAACTGTCGGTTAGCCAAGCAGAATGGTTTTCTGGATATTGATCTGATGTTGGTTTCGGCCTTCGGGGTTAATATTTGGGGAATTATTCTCTTGATTAATTTACGGTTAGTGACTAATGAATTGGAATGAGGCGTATGTTGTGTTTGTGTAACACTTATTTAAAATATACGCGAGTTATTCGGAAAGACCGGGTTTATCCCATTCTGAATAACTGATACGACGATAAGTCGAAGATGAAGACGATGGTCGAAGACCAGAGGTCTTCACGTCGTTTGGGTGATAACTGATGATCTTGATTGGGCTGTACACCCAAGAAGATGGAAACAGTTAGTGATCGTCCAGACGTACTTGGAGATCGATGGATATGCGGGGTACTAGGTGCCTCCGGTTTCGTTCAGACCCAGAACGGACTTGTAAATGGACTGTGTGTCTGACATTGGATTTCATTCTGTGTGACTGATATCGGTTGCATAGAGTGGTTTGCCTGTGTGGCATGCTAAGATGCAAAGGATCGAGGCTTCTGTTGAAAAGCAAAGTCTCGTGGTGATGATCAAAGCACGGCCTTTGTGGCGTAGCTTTGTGTAACGTTTACTTCGCGAGTTTCGCACCCGGTATGAACCAAAAACGGGAGAGGACATCAGGGAGGACTTGCGTTTCTTTCTAGCTAGAAGTGGCGTCAGTGGTTTTACACGCCCTGACGAGTTTGACTTATGTGGTTGTTGCGGTTGCGAGGCGCCTCGGTTATATCGGTTTCGGCCGAATGCATTCTGGTCGGCTGACGGACCAGACTTACACCCCATAGGGTGGGGAGACGTATTGTTCAGGCATAATAATCCACTCCGTGTGGACCGGCCCTGACGATCCAAGGCTTGCCTGCGCGCTTGCCTGAGGGGCGGGCTAGAGCGTCTCGAATCGGTAGAGGACGATCCCTGGCCTCGGTTCATAGACGGAAATCCAATTTCCAAATACGTGACTTTGCGGTTTTATTTGTAAACCTATATATGGTGACATAGTGGGATGGGGCGCTCATGCCGCCTATGATTGATACTTATGATTTGAAGTGTTTTATACATTATGCACTTATAATAGTATCAAATGATTTGTTTTAAACGTATCAAGCATTCTTTGGCTGTTATAAGGGAAAACCCTATCCTCGGCTGCGTTGCATTGTGTGATGGGACCTGGGTCTTATAACAGCTTCATTTTTCTTTATTTAGCATTGCGCTGTTTGTTTTATGCACTGGTATTCTTGGGACGAAACCCGTTCCGTGTTATACGGCGTGGTCCCTTGATTTACCTAATGATTTAAAATAAAGATTTATAACTGTTTTAGTTCTCACACCAGTCACATGACTGACCTGGAGTTTATTGTTTTAACCTAAACTCTGGGTGCCCCTATTTTGACACGGGCAGCTAGTAGTTTTGGTTTTGCAGATTTATATTCACAGGATCCTGGTTTACAGCTGGAACGATATCCGGAAAGCTTTGTATCCGTATATCTCCTTCTAGTTGTGTATTGTATTATTTTCCGCTGCTATGTATTTAAATGTAATTTAAATCTCTGATATTTCTGTGTAATATTCTTTTATACTCTGTATATTCTTGTAATCTGATGCGTTGTTGTGATATACAATGAAATGTTCTTCTGTATGCGTTCTGTTTTGTCCTGTTCTCAAACGATAGGGCGTTTCGAACGGCCTGGGTCGGTTTAGCGACTGGTTCGGACCGAGCGAAATTCCTTGCCGTCACATCACAACCAGAATTGGACAAATAAACTAGCGTTAGCCACCTCGAACAATGTGATGTTAAACCCAAGACCTCCCCGTGGGGCACCCGGTTCATCGCCAATGCCATTAAAATATGGCTAGATAGCGATACAAACATCGGTCTTTTAAACCCAAGACCTCCCGGAGGGGCATCCGGTTCATCGCCAATGCCACTAAAATATGGCGGGGTAGCGATACAAACACAGGGCTTTTAAACCCAAGACCTCCCTAGGAGCACCCGGTTCATCGCCAACTCCATTAAGATATGGCTGGATAGCGAAACAAACGCCGGGCTTTTGAACCCAAGACCTCCCCGAGGGGCACCCAGTTCGTCGCCGACGCCATTAATACATGGCCAGATAGCAATATAAACACAGGGTTTTCAAAGACCTCATTGGAGGCATCCACTCAGATGCTGGATCTTCCTAATCCAACTATTGATTCTGATCCTTCAAACCCTGTTACTGACGGACCTGAAGACCTCCTCCGAGGCATCCGACAAGTTCGAAAAGCATCTGAATTATTCTGATTCAACGAACAACGGCTCAAAGATCCTTTTGAGGGCATCCGGTCATAGGCCAAATCTTCCAAATTCAGTTAATGGAGGAACCAAAAACTTTCCTTAAAGACATCTGATAAAAACCACAAGTAACTGTCCCACTTAGTTACTAGGAATAACAAATTTCGTTATCTAACTGCAAAAACCATGCCTAATTTTCAAAATATTAAAACCAATTATGGTATGGGGGCATTACCATCGCATTAATGAAATCTAATGACGCTCTCTTAAACATACCACAATCTGTTCATAATCTCATGAAAACCCGACATTAGGTCACTCCAACCAACAAAACTGGATTTTACAAAACAATAAAGTTGGTTGAATTAACTCAGCATGTAATAACATACAATTTGTATTGCAGATGTAGAACAGGCATGAAATATAAAATAAAGAAGTACGGCGAGGCTAAAAGCAAAATTTAAAGCATGTAAAGCAGGACACAAAATCCTGACAACAAAGCAGAACTATACCGTAAAGTCACATGTTAAAGTGTAAAACATCAGATGACAGAGCGCATAAGGACGACAAGTACAAGAGTAATAAGCGAGGACCGACACCCGCATATACAACCGGCCTGAATACAACAGGCAAAAGAAAATAGTCAACAACCAGATTAAGCTACTACTAAACATGAACATTTCTTCCTCTCACTTGATCTCAAAGCAGGCTTCTTAGCCAAAGGTGGAGGGGTTTCTTCCACGTTACTCTGATTCTCTTGGGAAGATAAATTGATAGCCTCTATGTGTTTCTTCTTCTTTTTCTTCTTAGACGATGAGGACTTGACAGTCTTCTTCTTACCCTCGACAATATCCTGGGGACCTTCATCTGTGTGAAAACCCGTAACTTCCCCGTAAAGGAAAGCGTCAGATAGTTCGAGAACAAGCCACAACAGAACGCATATAAAAGAACATTTCATTGTATATTACAATAATGCATCAGAATACAAGAATATACAGAGTATAAATGAATATTACACAGAAATATCAGAGATTTAAATTACATTTAAATACATAGCAGCGGAAAATAATACAATACACAACTAGAAGAGATATACGGATACAAAGCTTTCCGGATATCGTTCCAGCTGTAAACCAGGATCCTGTGAATATAAATCTGCAAAACCAAAACTACTAGCTGCCCGTGTCAAAATAGGGGCACCCAGAGTTTAGGTTAAAACAATAAACTCCAGGTCAGTCATGTGACTGGTGTGAGAACTAAAACAGTTATTTAAAACTTTACTTTAAAAGAGAGTAATTCAAGGGACCACGCCGTATAACACGGAACGGGTTTCCTCCCAAGAATACTAGTGCATAGAATAAACAACGCAATGCTTTTTCGAAAAATGAAGCTGTTATAAGACCCAGGTCCCATCACACAATGCAACGCAAGCCGGAGGATAGGGTTTTACCTTATAACAGCCAAACATGCTTGATACGTTTAAAACAAATCATTTGATACTATAATATGTGTATAGTGTCAAAACAATTCCAATCATAAATATCAATCATAGACGGCATGGGTACCATATATCATGTCGCCATACTAGTTCTACAATTAAAACCGCAATACACGTAATGGAAATTGGATTTCCATCATGGTGGCTCCTGATTCGAAAGATCGATCGCGGAATGCAATTCACCACGGCTTACGTCCCCACAAGAGAAAACACCGTCTACATCCGCACATTTGGGACTAGAGTACCACCACGGCTTACGTCCCAGCGAGAGAAAACACCGCTTACTCTATATATCCTTGAGCACTAGGCTCATCTCGGTCGACCGAATCCACGACACCACTAAGGTGCCCATCCACGAAAAAGCATACTGATCAAACCATCAGTTTGCCACCATACCGGGGTGTGAGGCTCGCGGATCAACGCTATACACAAAGCCATGCTATATCAGCTGCTCTTTGATCATCAACCACCAAACTTTGCTTTTCAACAAAAGTCTGGATATTTGCATCTCAGCATGCCACACTATCAATCCATATCGTACCACTGATTTCTGCCAATATAAAACCTCTGAGCTCATATGTCTCAGAGAAGGGCGTTAAGCAAGAGAATAAATTCTCCGCCGCCAAACAGATATATATTTAGCAGAGATCAACAAATACGATATAAAGGAATACAATGTCAGACACACCATCCATTCACAAGTCCGTTCTAGGTCTGAACGAAACCGAAGGCACTTTCCTCCCATATCCATCCATCACCAAGTACGTCTGGACGACCACCAACTATTTCCATCCTCTTGGGTGTACAGCCCAATCAGGATCGTCATTAATTATCCAAACGATGTGAAGACTTCCGGTCTTCAGCCACCGTCTTCATCTTCGACATATCGTCGAATCGGTTATTCAGAATGGGTATAAACTCGGCCTTTCCGAACAACCCGTGTATATTAAAACGAATGTTACACAGACACAACATACGCCTCATTCCAATTCAGAATATCCTTTTTATTCACGAAATCACATTCTTAGGGAAAGGTTCCCATTAATTTTATCCAAGATAAATTCTTTAAAATTTATCCTTTAATCTTCCTTTGGATGTCATTTCAAACCAAATTATGGTTTTCCAAACTAATCGAGATTAGCGAACAACACCGAAGTAATTATTTATTTTATTTCCCAATCCCAACCTATTCATCCCATGAAGCAAAACTGGTAATACTCCATATCTAACACCACAGTGTTATCGGTAAAATTAATTACCATTTCACGTTCAAATCTAATTAAAGATTTAACTATCGCTTTGGAGAAAAACTGGCGATACTCCATTCTCGCTCATTTTCCAAATTTGATAATTTAAATTATCAATTCACATTTCAATCAATTTGCAGATTCATTAAAACTCCTTTTACTAGGTTAAAGAACTAGGTGTTATTTAAAACACAGTTTACGACAAACCCCAATCACATTCTATTTGTTATCGGGTTAAAGAACGAGTGTTATTTAAAACACCGTTCATGATAAACCCAATTCAAATCCAATCAAATATATTAGAAATTCCGATTATTTAAAACCCCTTTTTAAATCTAATTTATTTATTTAAAAACAAATCGGGTTTTAAATTTAGTTCAAACTAGTTCATTTCGATAAAAATCTATTTTTATCTTTTCAAACATGGAGTTTTTCATCCCAAATTTTTCCCAAATCATTTCTAATGATTTTACACAAATTATTGATATTTTTAATAATTTTATCAAGGCCCGTACAGTCGATTTCCATCAATGGCCATCGAACTGCACTTACAGCGACCTTTTTCAAATTTGATTTGGACGTATCTCCAAATCTCACCGTTAGATTTCAAATTTCTAATATTCGTTAGAAAGCTCTTTTCGATACGAACCCAACGGTTCCGGATTTAGGAGAATCCGACGGTCGGATCTCCCGTAATGTCCGTTTGAAATAAATGGTCGAAATTCACGAACTGCCGCGGCGCGGCGCGTTCTATTCAGGCCATTTATATTATATATATATAATATATATAATATATATTTCGTCGATTTCTATTTAAAACGAATTTTATAAATAGTTTTGAGTTCGTTTCAAAAACAATTTCAACTTCCATTTCAATTCAAATCAAAATTGAATTCTTCTTTATAAATTCGTTTTAAAATTCATTTCTATTCAATTCAAATTTCAATTCAATTTGAATTCATTTCAATTCGGTTTCAATTCAATTTGAATTCGTTTTCAATTCAATTCATTTCGAAATCGTTTTCAATTCAATTCATTTTGAAATCGTTTTATATTCAATTCATTTCGAAATCGTTTTCAATTCAATTCATTTCGAAATCGTTTTCAATTCAATTCATTTCGAAATCGTTTTCAATTCAATTCATTTCGAAATCGTTTTCAATTCAATTCATTTCGAAATCGTTTTCAATTCAATTCATTTCGAAATCATTTTCAATTCAATTCATTTCGAAATCGTTTTCAATTCAATTCGATATTCATTTTAAAATGAATAAAATCGATATAAATATCGTTCACGTCAAAATGGCGTCAATCTAATCAACACGGCTTCATATATTTCTATTTTCAAATATTCTATTTCAAATATTTCTTTTCCAAATATTTCCTTTTCAAACATTTCCTTTTCAAATATTTCTATTTCAAATATTTCTTTTATTAAAATATTTCGTTCAACACATGACTAATCTCAACGGATGAGTACTGTCAACACATGAACCTTTATTTTATATCGATAAAGATGTAAATTTTATTATTAAAATATTTCGTTCAACACATGACTAATCTCAACGGATGAGTACAGTCAACACATGAACCTTTATTTTATATTGATAAAGATGTAAATTTTATTATTAAAATATTTCGTTCAACACATGACTAATCTCAACGGATGAGTACAGTCAACACATGAACCTTTATTTTATAATATTCTATTTTCTCTAAATTGGAATGAGGCCCAATCAATCACCATATAATGTTAATTATATGGATTTTCATACATCACACGCATATAATAGTATTGAAAATAATCAACCATCAACCAAAGTGCACTACACTGCATAAGCATCAAATATGGATATTCAACGCTTATAACAGCCTGTCAATCAATCGATCGACATATTTAATCAATCAGGATGAGTGAACTTCAAATTTCATCCCAACACACGTGTGGGGTTTCAAACAATCAAACACAGATTTTAGTTGTGCAGTTGGGCGATGTGTAAAATTTATCGACCCAATCAATGTCAGTCAAATCGGTGTACATAAACAAACCGTCCGGTTTGTAAATGAATATTTTATTTTATTCACTTCACGTTGAAAATTATATTTTAACGATCAAATTATTTTATTCAACCTGTGAATGTTCTATTCAGTTATTTATTCAATAAAAGGATATTTTTATTTTTCTAACATATTTTAGAAAATTTCGGCGGCATAACGGCACGATACTAGAAACGGGACAAGGCCTAGCCTTATCGGCGGTCTAGTGAAGGCCCACGCCATTCACACATCAATCAAATCAATTTCACCAAACAATTTAGTTCAAACCAAATAATCTAACCAACTACACAACCAAACAATTTAACAAACAAGCCATCCATGGTCTGTGGATGACGGGTGTCGGGTGCTACTAAGCACCGTCTGCATCCTAGTATATATATATATATATATATATATATATATATATATATATATATATATATATATATGTATAACTAGAATAAGAAATTTAGAGTGAGGAGTTCTCACCCTTTCGCTAAACTGAATGACGCAATTCTTCATGGGTAGGAAATCTTCACCGTGCTTTTCTTTCGTCTATTTCGTTGCCCTTATCCACTACCTATATAAAAATCACATTTTTACTTTGCTATTCAATATATAAAAATCGAATTTTTACCTCGTTATTCAATATATAAAAATCGAATTTTTACTATGCTATTCAATATATAAAAATCAAATTTTTACTTCGACGCTATATGGATAAAAATTCTATTTTATCACGCTATTCTCTATATAAAGTTTCCGCCTTTTCAAAAAGAAAGATTTCTCCTTTTCAAATATGTCATTATAAAAATCATATTTTATTTCAACGTATATAAAATAAAAATCAGATTTTTATTTTGCTACATAAATAAAGATGATATTTTTAATATTACTATCATGTAAAAATTATATTTTTAATTCTCTACATAAACAAAAATCATATTTTTACGCCTTCTATATAGTAAAGATTATATTTTTAATACTTTAAAAATATAAAAATCATATTTTTAATTCTTTAAAAATATAAAAATTATATTTTTCTCGAAGTAAAAATCATATTTTTACCTCACTAAACCCTCTCTTTATTTAATTAAAAATCTAACCTTTATACAATACAAATCTAATCTTCATTCAAGTTAAAAAAAATCAGTTTTTAACCTAAGAAAAAAAAATCAGTTGTTAACCTAAGCAAAAAAAAATCAAACAAACTCACCGCGCTGTCGTAGGAGGGGGGGGGGGGGGGGAAGCCTGCTGCTCGCGGTGGCTCGCAAGAGGGTGGGGGGGCTCGACCTCTGGCGGCGGTGGCTAAGGCTGGAGGTGCGGCGGATTTTGGGTTCTAGGGTTTGGGTGGCTCGGTGGTAGAAAAGGAGGAAGGGAAGAGGGCGTCAGGGCTAGAGAGGGGGCGGTCGGAGTCTGGCGCGGTGGGTGGAGGAGCGGTAGTGGCTGCGATGAGGGCGGCGGCGCGTCTAGGTTAGGGCACGACGATTTATAATTTTTTTTTCTTTCTTCTGTTCTGTTCGAAACGAAATCGGGGGGGGGGGGGGGTATATGCAAAAGAAGGTTTTAATTTATTTAATTAATTTATATTTCAAAAAGTTGACTTTTACATACGACCTCGAAACGAGGCCCACCGCCTGTCGTCCATAGCGTTTTACCCCCATTCCGAACACAATGGGATATGTATCGCAAGCTAATTTCATTGTTTTGATCAGTTTCCGATGAATTTACACTTAAATCACTATATTGAATTTTAAACGTACATTTCAAATTACCGGGGCCACATACTAACTCTAAAAATTCTCGAAAAATATTTTCTAGCTTCGTATTGACGATACGGTCCTAACAAAACTAGTTTCGACGAATTCTGAGACCGTTGGGAAAATGGCCAATTTCCAGTCGATTAAAATCAACTAAAACTGGTCAAACGCGTTTTCCCTTGCCACGCTCACATATTGATTCGAAAAATTATGAAAATTGGAACCTAGCAATAATTTAACATCACGGACCCAACAAAACTGGTTTCGTCGAAATCCGAGGTCGTTTGCAAAATTTCCATTTTTAAGGGCCTGAATTCCATAGCGACTATTCAGAATTTTCAACTGGACATATCTTTTGATTCCCGCTATCAAATTTTGATTTTTCGGATTCGTTGGAAAGATATTCACAAATAGATCCTAATGTTTTTGGTTTCACTAAAATCCGGTTCATTTTGCACCCGGTACATTCAATTGAAGTTTGAAATCGAATTATCGAACTACCGCGCCATTTTCAATTCTATTTATAATTATATATAATTATTTATATTCTAACGATGACGTATATAATATATACGTTCTAAATATATTCAAAATAAATACTTCGTCGATATTATGTAAAATAATTCATTTTAAATATTCAAAATTCGATAAAATTGCCAAAATAAAATTTTTAAACTGGCCCAGATTTTCGGGTTGTTACAATCTCCCCCACTTAAAACTTTTCGTCCCCGAAAAGGAACAAAGTCGAAAGTTGTTTAACAATTCAACTCAACTTCCATTGTTTTGATTACGGCTTAAGTTCTTCAACTTTTCAGTTTCTAAGAACTTTTCAAAAATTTCAAAAATTTGGCTAACACCCTAAATTTTCGAAAATTTTTGCCATAACCTCCCCTGCAATGGGAGCATCGGGGAATTTCAAATAGCTTCCCCGGTCCTTCAGATCTCAAAAAGAAAAAGAAAAAGCCAAGCGACTAGCCAATAGGCTCATAAAATCATCATCACCCAAACAAAACAGTAAATTATAGTAAACATGTACCTATTTGTCGGGCAAACAAATTTTATTCTCTGCTCTAGCCTCCTTGCTATGACCTGTTCAATGTAAGTACATGTATATGCAAGAAATTTCAATCAAATTCCAAAACATTCTAATATGCGGTGCTAAATTCACGTTAGTCCAATCATTCTTCTTACACTAGCTATATTATACAATATCGATACATTTTTAACACAAAAGCATATTTAAGTTCATACAAGTATCATACACATCCATACATATATCCAAAATGCTAGTTCATTACATTAAAACCCAACTTTCTAGGAAGTCGTGCCTCCTCCTTGCATAATTTCCAAAGTAGATATCTCCTTTCCTTTGGATTTCTTATCACCCTTCTTTAACGGGCAATTTCGGGCTAGATGCCCTATATCTTTGCATCGGAAGCACTTCTTTTCTTTTCCTAATTTTCTGGATTTTTTCTTAACGTTTGGACACTTATCCACAAAATGTCCTGTTTCTTTGCACTTAAAACAAACTATGTCCATTCTTATCTCTTTCTCCTTGCTTTTCTTTCTCTGAGGGCACCGAACCGCATAATGCCCTTCTTCTCTATATATACGACAATAAACACCCACGTATGTTCCTAAGTTCAACTTCCTTTCTTTTTCTTCTTTCTACTGGGCCCTCCTTGTTTGTTTCGGAGTCATACTGAAGTCAGCATTAGATAAGCCATAGAGAACCATCTCCTACATTATATTTGAGGATTTTATCAAGAGAGTTTGCATTACTTTTCGTTAACAAATATCTTGATTTATGCTTTATATATCATTCCAGTATTTCTATTAGTTGAATTAATAATCATCACAGCTAACAATCAATGTGTTGGTTAACTTTCAAAGGTATAAATTTTATATATATATATACTAAAAATCATGTTTTTGATGCCAAATCACAACAATAAACCTATCTAGTTTGGTTCTCACACCAGTCAGTTGGAAATATATAAATATCTCACTTTCGAAACTCGAACATAAACACTGATGATGAGATCTCAATCATCAGTATCATCTCCGGGCGACTAGAGTGTGATTCTATATCCATTCAATATATTAAAACTTCGAATACACGTTTGCAAGGCGTATATGCAAAATCTTTATATATTGGATTGTCCAAATTCAATATAAAACAAATATTCAAATACGTATAAAATGGTTTAAACTTTCAAAACAAAGTTTGTTTAAATGTTTATTTTAAAAATAACACTCTTTTGACTCGTCCTAGGATACTACTGATCCCATCTCTAACGAGTCATTCTTACTGGATATTACTAATCCAATCTCTGATGAATTCTTTCGTTTGGTTCTAATGTGTCTTGTTCTCTGAGCTTTGTAAACCAAAGCTCTGATACCAACTGTGGTAGGGAAAATCCAAGCGGCTAGCCAACAGGCTCATAAAATCATCACCCAAACAAAGCAGTAAATGTGTACCTATTTGTCGGGCACAAAATTTTATTCCTCTTCTCTAGCCCCTTTGCTATAACCTGTTCAATGAATATGCATGTACATATATATACAGTTCTTATCATTTATCATTTTCTATTCGACTTCATATTTGATTTCTATTTGGTTTAAAAACACCATTCATTCTAATGTTACATAAATAGGTGCAAATCATTTCATTAGCTAATTAATGAATATTTCAACTTATATATGTTTATTTTGAACAAGTGGCTATTTTTAACACTTCACATTTCAACGATTTATGAATACAATAAAAATGTGATTTTTATTGTAAAACAATTCATTTCAAAACACTATTTTTCTATATAGTTCATATAGGTGACAAAAATAGGATTTTATATATAGATAAAAGGTGATTTTTATCATCAAACAATTTATTTCAAAATATGAATACCATTCAACACATGAATTTCTAATCAACGAATGAATATCAATTCAACACATGAATGTTTTCTATGGTTTTTATATATAGATAAAAAGTGATTTTTATTATCAAACAATTTATTTCAAAATATGAGTACCATTCAACACATGAATTTCTAATCAACGAATGAATATCAATTCAACACATGAATGTCTTCTATAGTTTCTATATATAGGAAAAAATGTGATTTTTATTATCAAACAATTTATTTCAAAATATGAATACCATTCAACACATGAATTTCTAATCAACGAATGAATATCAATTCAACACATGAAGGTTTTCTATTCAATGAATAAATATAGTTTAAGCATATGAAAATAATTCAAACACACGAATATTATTCAAAATTTCGGCAGCATAACGGCAGGGTAGTTAAAACCGGGACCGTCCCTAGTACGGCTCCTCGCTCTACCTTAAAACCTCGCGTTTTTTGACAATGGGGATCATGCATCTAATTCGCAAGCAGGCGGCATGTATATATTTATTTCATTTCCATAAACTAATCCTATGTGGTTTCAACCAAATATTTCTCAACCACAAATGGGTATTTTTCAACCACAATCAACCAATATCAATCACAAACAATCCCAAACAATCATTCGCTATCAATCAATTTTCACAACAATTTCAACCAATAAATATCGTCCATGGTTTGTGGACGAGGGGCGTATATATATATATATTTATATATAGCAATTCACTTTTATTTCAACACACATATATGTATATAGTAAAAGGAATTGAAGAGTGAGAAATTCTCACCAATAGCTATCCAATACTACGACTCTTCCTTTATAGAAATCTTCGCCAATCTCGCCTTTCGTCGCTTTCGTTGCCCGTATTCTCTACATATGTAAAAATCGAATTTTTACTATGTTATTCAATATATAAAAATCGAATTTTTATTATGCTATTCAATATATAAAAATCGAATTTCAAAAATATAGATTCCGCCTTTTCAATTTTTAAAATATGATCTTTTCTATTCTAAAAAAAATCTGATCTTTTCTTTCTAAAGTTCTAATCTTTTTCTATTTAAAATTCAAACCTTTTTCTATTTAAAGTTTAAATCTTTTTTCTTTTTAAAGCTCTAATCTTTTTTCTTTTTAAAGTTTAAATTAAAAATCAGTTTCTAAATCTGTTAAAAATCAGTTTTTAACTTCTTTTAAAAATCAGTTTTATAACCCGTTTAAAATCAGTTTTTAAACCTCTAAAAAATCAGTTTTTAAATCTGTTAAAAATGAGTTTTTAAATCTGTTTAAAATCAGTTTTTCTTTTTACAAAAAAAAAAATCAGAATTTTCCTTTTTTTAAAAAAAATCAGAATTTACTTATTAAAATAAAATCAGTTTTTCCTTTTAAAAAAAAAAACAGTTTTTCCTTTTTTAAAATAAAAATAAGTATTTCCTAATTAAAATAAAAATAATAATAAAATAAAATACTTACTGTATCTCGAAGAAGGGGGGGCGTCGTCTTCGTCGGAGCTGGCTTCTAGAGGGGGCGGCGGCTTCAGCGTCTCGAACTGGGGGGGGGGGGGGGCGGCTTCGTCGGAGCTCGTGCGATCTGGGGGGGGCTTCGGGGGTTGCGCCACTGGGAGTACCTTCCCAACGACACCAACCTTGTAAAAATCCAACGGTTGGATTGCCTGGAATGTTTAATTCAAATCTGAATAAAAACAGCGCCAGAAGCGATTATATTTATATATATAAATATAATTATATATTTAATCGAATAACGACGCTGCAGTTCGTATTTTGAAATCGAAACTTCAAACGATTGTACCGGGAGATCCGACCGTCGGATTTTACCAGAACTGGAACCGTTGGATTCGTTTTGAAAAGATCTTTCTAATGATGTAAATTTTGCGAAGATCCAATGGTTAGATTTTCAGATATGTGTAAATCAAATCTGAAGAAAAACAGCGCCACGGCTGCTTTATGGCCCGAAGCGTCGTTTTGAATAAATTAGCTATTTTAAAATAAATAAAAATAGTGATAAATAGTTATAAAATATCATAAGCGATATGGAATGGAAATAAACTGAATTTGATTGATTTATGTGGCTTTTGATGGTTGAATGTGTTTGGTGTGAAAATTACATTAAAGGACACAATTGGTGTTGTCGAATAATTTAACCATTGAAATAAATTGATTTGAAATTCTAAATATACGTGAATTATTTGAAAAGGCCGAGTTAATTCTCATTTCGAATAATTGACCGACGATTGAAATTCGAAGATGAAGACGATGGTCGAAGACCGGAGATCTTCACCTTGTTTGGATGGTAACCGAGGTCCTGATTGGGAGGCACCCCGAAATATGGATAATGAGTGGTGGTCGTCCAGACGTACGTGCTGATCGATGGGTTTGCGAGGTATTTAGTGCCTCCGGTTTCGTTCAGACCCAGAACGGACTTGTAAATGGACTGTGTGTCCGACATTGGAATTTGTTCTGTGTGATTGATAGCCATCAGTTGCACGGTATGAATTGCCTGTGTGGCATGCTAAGATGCAGTGATCAGGGCTTCTGTTGAAAAGCAAATTCTTGTGGTGATGATCAAAGCACCGCCTGTGTGGCGTAGCTTTATGTATAACGTGAATTCACGAGCCTCACACCCCGGTATGAACCTAAAACGGGAGAAGGACCTCAGGGAGGGCATGCGTTTCTTTCTAGCTAGGGTGGTGTCAGTGACCTACCAGCCCTGACATTTATATACTTTTCACCTATGTGGTTGTTGCTGTTGCGAGGCGCCTCGGTTCGATCGGACGATCCGGGTCCGATGGAGTCATTCGTTGGCTCATTTACACCCCAAAGGGTAGGGAAACGCAGTGTTCAGGAATTTTAATCCACATCGGTGGACCGGCCCTGACGATCCAAGGGCCCACCTGAGTCTGGGTCCTGAGGCTCGGGCTAGACAGTCTCGAATTCGGTAAGGACTATCTTTTGCCTTGGTTCATGACGGAAATCCAATTTCCAAATACGACATCGTGCGATTTCGATTGTATATATATATATATATATATATATATTTGGCGACATAGTGGCAAGGGACGCTCATGTCGTCTATGATTGATAGTTATGATTTGAAATTATTTTCAAAACATATAAACACTGGTAATAATATCAAATGCCTTTGTTTTATTCGTATCAAGCATATCTTGGCCGTTATAAGGTAAAAACTCTATCCTCCGGTTTGCGTTGCATTGTGTGATGGGAACTGAGTCTTATAACGGCTTCATTTTTATAAAAAGCATAGCGATGTTTAAAAGAAAGATTTGTTTTAAAGCACTGGCGATCCAATGGAGTAAACCCGTTCCACGAAAGTGGCGTGGTCCTGTGATTAGCCTATTATATATGTGTTGAGTGGATTTCTCATACCAGTCCCATGACTGACTCGTAGTTTGTTTCACTTTCAAACTCGGGTGCCCCTTTTTCTACACGGGAAGCCTTGTATTCAGGTTTAGCTGGTTCTTTCTGGATAGCTGGAGCTGAAGATGGATTCTATCATTATTTCTTTTTATGCTGTTCAGCTCCTATTGTACATATTTTGTTTATTTCCGCTGTAGACATTTATGTATAGCTGAACTGTATTTGTACTAAGTAAGATCCTGTATATTGTGTAACTCTGATGATTACTTTTATCCAGTATATTCTATTGTTCATTATCTGGTGTATTTATTTAATTTTGTTCTGCTATTATCTGTTTCTGTGTTATATTCCAAAGATAACCCTTGTTTCCGTCTGAATGGGATTTCGGGTCGTCTCAACGTGGTATCAGAGCTCGAGTGACCCTAGGAGCGACAACAGAACGCATATAAAAGAACATTTCATTGTATATTACAACAATGCATCAGAATACAAGAATATACAGAGTATAAATGAATATTACACAGAAATATCAGAGATTTAAATTACATTTAAATACATAGCAGCGGAAAATAATACAATACACAACTAGAAGAGATATACGGATAGAAAGCTTTCCGGATATCGTTCCAGCTGTAAACCAGGATCCTGTGAATATAAATCTGCAAAACCAAAACTACTAGCTGCCCGTGTCAAAATAGGGGCACCCAGAGTTTAGGTTAAAACGATAAACTCCAGGTCAGTCATGTGACTGGTGTGAGAACTAAAACAGTTATCTAAAACTTTACTTTAAAAGAGAGTAATTCAAGGGACCACGCCGTATAACACGGAACGGGTTTCCTCCCAAGAATACTAGTGCATAGAATAAACAACGCAATGCTTTTTCGAAAAATGAAGCTGTTATAAGACCCAGGTCCCATCACACAATGCAACGCAAGCCGGAGGATAGGGTTTTACCTTATAACAGCCAAACATGCTTGATACGTTTAAAACAAATCATTTGATACTATAATATGTGTATAGTGTCAAAACAATTCCAATCATAAATATCAATCATAGACGGCATGGGTACCATATATCATGTCACCATACTAGTTCTACAATTAAAACCGCAATACACGTATTGGAAATTGGATTTCCATCATGGTGGCTCCTGATTCGAAAGATAGATCGCGGAATGCAATTCACCACGGCTTACGTCCCCACAAGAGAAAACACCGTCTGCATCCGCACATTTGGGACCAGAGTACCACCGCGGCTTACGTCCCAGCGAGAGAAAACACCGCTTACTATATATATCCCTGAGCACTAGGCTCATCTCGGTCGACCGAATCCACGACACCACTAAGGTGCCCATCCACGAAAAAGCATACTGATCAAACCATCAGTTTGCCACCATACCGGGGTGTGAGGCTCGCGGATCAACGCTATACACAAAGCCATGCTATATCAGCTGCGCTTTGATCATCAACCACCAAACTTTGCTTTTCAACAAAAGTCTGGATCACTACATCTCAGCATGCCACACTATCAATCCATATCGTACCACTGATTTCTGCCAATATATAACCTCTGAGCTCATATGTCTCAGAGAAGGGCGTTAAGCAAGAGAATAAATTCTCCGCCGCCAAACAGATATATATTTAGTAGAGATCAACAAATACGATATAAAGGAATACAATGTCAGACACACCATCCATTCACAAGTCCGTTCTAGGTCTGAACGAAACCGAAGGCACTTTCCTCCCATATCCATCCATCTCCAAGTACGTCTGGACGACCACCAACTATTTCCATCCTCTTGGGTGTACAGCCCAATCAGGATTGTCAGTAATTATCCAAACGATGTGAAGACTTCCGGTCTTCAGCCACCGTCTTCATCTTCGACATATCGTCGAATCGGTTATTCAGAATGAGTATAAACCCGGCCTTTCCGAACAACCCGCGTATATTAAAACGAATGTTACATAGACACAACATACGCCTCATTCCAATTCAGAATATCCTTTTTATTCACGAAATCACATTCTTAGGGAAAGGTTCCCATTAATTTTGTCCAAGATAAATTCTTTAAAATTTATCCTTTAATCTTCCTTTGGATGTCATTTCAAACCAAATTATGGTTTTCCAAACTAGTCGAGATTAGCGAACAACACCGAAGTAATTATTTATTTTATTTCCCAATCCCAACCTATTCATCCCATGAAGCAAAACTGGTAATACTCCATATCTAACACCACAGTGTTATCGGTAAAATTAATTACCATTTCACGTTCAAATCTAATTAAAGATTTAACTATCGCTTTGGAGCAAAACTGGCGATACTCCATTCTCGCTCATTTTCCAAATTTGATAATTTAAATTATCAATTCACATTTCAATCAATTTGCAGATTCATTAAAACTCCTTTTACTGGGTTAAAGAACTTGGTGTTATTTAAAACACAGTTCACGACAAACCCAAATCACATTCTATTTGTTATCGGGTTAAAGAACGAGTGTTATTTAAAACACCGTTCACGATAAACCCATTTCAAATCCAATCAAATATATTAGAAATTCCGATTATTTAAAACCCCTTTTTAAATCTAATTTATTTATTTAAAAACAAATCGGGTTTTAAATTTAGTTCAAACTAGTTCATTTCGATAAAAATCTATTTTTATCTTTTCAAGCATGGAGTTTTTCATCCCAAATTTTTCCCAAATCATTTCTAATGATTTTACACAAATTATTGATATTTTTAATAATTTTATCAAGGCCCGTACAGTCGATTTCCATCAATGGCCATTGAACTGCACTTACAGCGACCTTTTTCAAATTTGATTTGGACGTATCTCCAAATCCCACCGTTAGATTTCAAATTTCTAATATTCGTTAGAAAGCTCTTTTCAATACGAACCCAACGGTTCCGGTTTTAGGAGAATCCGACGGTCGGATCTCCCGTAATGTCCGTTTGAAATAAATGGTCGAAATTCACGAACTGCCGCGGTGCGGCGCGTTCTATTCAGGCCATTTATATTATATATATATAATATATATATTATATATTTCGTCGATTTCTATTTAAAACGAATTTTATAAATAGTTTTGAGTTCGTTTCAAAAACAATTTCAACTTCCATTTCAATTCAAATCAAAATTGAATTCTTCTTTATAAATTCGTTTTAAAATTCATTTCTATTCAATTTAAATTTCAATTCAATTTGAATTCATTTCAATTCGGTTTCAATTCAATTTGAATTCGTTTTCAATTCAATTCATTTCGAAATCGTTTTCAATTCAATTCATTTCGAAATTGTTTTCAATTCAATTCATTTCGAAATCGTTTTCAATACAATTCATTTCGAAATCGTTTTCAATTCAATTCATTTCGAAATCGTTTTCAATTCAATTCATTTCGAAATCGTTTTCAATTCAATTCATTTCGAAATCGTTTTCAATTCAATTCATTTCGAAATCGTTTTCAATTCAATTCATTTCGAAATCGTTTTCAATTCAATTCGATATTCATTTTAAAATGAATAAAATCGATATAAATATCGTTCACGTCAAAATGGCGTCAATCTAATCAACACGGCTTCATATATTTCTATTTTCAAATATTCTATTTCAAATATTTCTTTTTCAAATATTTCCTTTTCAAACATTTCCTTTTCAAATATTTCTATTTCAAATATTTCTTTTATTAAAATATTTCGTTCAACACATGACTAATCTCAACGGATGAGTACTGTCAACACATGAACCTTTATTTTATATTGTTAAAGATGTAAATTTTATTATTAAAATATTTCGTTCAACACATGACTAATCTCAACGGATGAGTACAGTCAACACATGAACCTTTATTTTATATTGATAAAGATGTAAATTTTATTATTAAAATATTTCGTTCAACACATGACTAATCTCAACGGATGAGTACAGTCAACACATGAACCTTTATTTTATAATATTCTATTTTCTCTAAATTGGAATGAGGCCCAATCAATCACCATATAATGTTAATTATATGGATTTTCATACATCACACGCATATAATAGTATTGAAAATAATCAACCATCAACCAAAGTGCACTACACTGCATAAGCATCAAATATGGATATTCAACGCTTATAACAGCCTGTCAATCAATCGATCGACATATTTAATAAATCAGGGTGAGTGAACTTCAAATTTCATCCCAACACCCATATGGGGTTTCAAACAATCAAACACAGATTTTAGTTGTGCAGTTGAGCGATGTGTAAAATTTATCGACCCAATCAATGTCACTCAAATCGGTGTACATAAACAAACCGTCCGGTTTGTAAATGAATATTTTATTTTATTCACTTCACGTTGAAAATTATATTTTAACGATCAAATTATTTTATTCAACCTGTGAATGTTCTATTCAGTTATTTATTCAATAAAATGATATTTTTATTTTTCTAACATATTTTAGAAAATTTCGGCGGCATAACGGCACGATACTAGAAACGGGACAAGGCCTAGCCTTATCGGCGGTCTAGTGAAGGCCCACGCCATTCACACATCAATCAAATCAATTTCACCAAACAATTTAGTTCAAACCAAATAATCTAACCAACTACACAACCAAACAATTTAACAAACAAGCCATCCATGGTCTGTGGATGACGGGTGTCGGGTGCTACTAAGCACCGTCTGCATCCTAGTATATATATATATATATATGTATAACTAGAATAAGAAATTTAGAGTGAGGAGTTCTCACCATTTCGCTAAACTGAATGACGCAATTCTTCATGGGTAGGAAATCTTCACCGTGCTTTTTTTTCGTCTATTTCGTTGCCCTTATCTACTACCTATATAAAAATCACATTTTTACTTTGCTATTCAATATATAAAAATCGAATTTTTACCTCGTTATTCAATATATAAAAATCGAATTTTTACTATGCTATTCAATATATAAAAATCGAATTTTTACTTCGACGCTATATGGATAAAAATTCTATTTTATCACGCTATTCTCTATATAAAGTTTCCGCCTTTTCAAAAAGAAAGATTTCTCCTTTTCAAATATGTCATTATAAAAATCATATTTTATTTCAACGTATATAAAATAAAAATCAGATTTTTATTTTGCTACATAAATAAAGATGATATTTTTAATATTACTATCATGTAAAAATTATATTTTTAATTCTCTACATAAACAAAAATCATATTTTTACGCCTTCTATATAGTAAAGATTATATTTTTAATACTTTAAAAATATAAAAATCATATTTTTAATTCTTTAAAAATATAAAAAATATATTTTTCTCGAAGTAAAAATCATATTTTTACCTCACTAAACCCTCTCTTTATTTAATTAAAAATCTAACCTTTATACAATACAAATCTAATCTTCATTCAAGTTAAAAAAAATCTGTTTTTAACCTAAGAAAAAAAATCAGTTGTTAACCTAAGCAAAAAAAAATCAAACAAACTCACCGCGCTGTCGAAGGAGGGGGGGAAAGCCTGCTGCTCGCTGTGGCTCGCAAGAGGGTGGGGATACTCAACCTCTGGCGGCGGTGGCTAAGGCTGGAGGTGCGGCGGATTTTGGGTTCTAGGGTTTGGGTGGCTCGGTGGTAGAAAAGGAGGAAGGGAAGAGGGCGTCGGGGCTAGAGAGGGGGCGGTCGGAGTCTGGCGCGGTGGGTGGAGGAGCGGTGGTGGCTGCGACGAGGGCGGCGGCGCGTCTAGGTTAGGGCACGACGATTTATATTTTTTTTTTCTTTCTTCTGTTCTGTTCGAAACGAAATCGGGGGGGGGGGGGGTATATGCAAAAGAAGGTTTTAATTTATTTAATTAACTTATATTTCAAAAAGTTGACTTTTACATACGACCTCGAAACGAGGCCCACCACCTGTCGCCCATAGCGTTTTACCCCCATTCCGAACACAATGGGATATGTATCGCAAGCTGATTTGATTGTTTTGATCAGTTTCCGTTGAATTTACACTTAAATCACTATATTGAATTTTAAACGTACATTTCAAATTACCGGGGCCACATACTAACTCTAAAAAATCTCGAAAAATATTTTCTAGCTTCGTATTGACTGTACGGTCCTAACAAAACTAGTTTCGACGAATTCTGAGACCGTTGGGAAAATGGCCAATTTCCAGTCGATTAAAATCAACTGAAACTGGTCAAACGCGTTTTCCTTTGCCACGCTCACATATTGATTCGAAAAATTATGAAAATTGGAACCTAGCAATAATTTAACATCACGGACCCAACAAAACTGGTTTCGTCGAAATCCGAGGTCGTTTGCAAAATTTCCATTTTTAAGGGCCTGAATTCCATAGCGACTATTCAGAATTTTCAACTGGACATATCTTTTGATTCCCGCTATCAAATTTTGATTTTTCGGATTCGTTGGAAAGATATTCACAAATAGATCCTAATGTTTTTGGTTTCACTAAAATCCGGTTCATTTTGCACCCGGTACATTCAGTTGAAGTTTGAAATCGAATTATCGAACTACCGCGCCATTTTCAATTCTATTTATAATTATATATAATTATTTATATTCTAACGACGACGTATATAATATATACGTTCTAAATATATTCAAAATAAATTTTTCATCGATATTATGTAAAATAATTCATTTTAAATATTCAAAATTCGCTAAAATTGCCAAAATAAAAATTTTAAACTGGCCCAGATTTTCGGGTTGTTACAATCTCCCCCACTTAAAACTTTTCGTCCCCGAAAAGGAACAAAGTTGAAAGTTGTTTAACAATTCAACTCGACTTCCATTGTTTTGATTACGGCTTAAGTTCTTCAACTTTTCAGTTTCTAAGAACTTTTCAAAAATTTGGCTAACACCCTAAATTTTCGAAAAATTTCGCCATAACCTCCCCTGCAATGGGAGCATCGGGGAATTTCAAATAGCTTCCCCGGTCCTTCAGATCTCAAAAAGAAAAAGAAAAAGCCAAGCGGCTAGCCAATAGGCTCATAAAATCATCATCACCCAAACAAAACAGTAAATTATAGTAAACATGTACCTATTTGTCGGGCAAACAAATTTTATTCTCTGCTCTAGCCTCCTTGCTATGACCTGTTCAATGTAAGTACATGTATATGCAAGAAATTTCGGGTTGTTACAATCTGCTTCGATGGCCTCAACATCATCCGAACCCAGGAGGACACCGATCGTTGCATCTTGTGACCCGGGAGCTATAACAAGTAAGGATGTGTTACTAGGAGGAGGGGGGTAACGAAAAAAGTAAGAGGGAAAGTTGCCAATGGCGAATCAATCCTGGTAACCCAGTAGTTATTGTATTTCCTATGGTAGGAGAAGACAAGGGAGAAATTAAATTCAAAGTATGGAAACATCGAGCATAATAAGCAAGGGACCCAGGTGAATCGAAAATGGACTCTAAGCACGATAGGGTATAATTGGTTTCAATTTTACTTGAATCAAGATGATTTTCTGGGGCATTCCAGTGCTCAATTCTCCAATGATCAGGATTGTCATCATCAGCCTCGTCGTCTCCACCGTGCTCTTCAACAATGTTCTCTGTATTGATATTTCTCCCAATAACAGCATCTTTCTCTTTAAAAGCATCGACTAGGTTAACTAGTGTCTATGAGCCGGAAGCTTCAAGGGCCGAGGGATCAGTAAGAGGGTTGACATCAGATTGGGTTTGAACTTGCTCACCGGAAATATCGGCCCTCTCGTCCATTAGTTGTGCCTTTCCTTCTGCCAAAGATCTCTGGACCTATCATCTAGGAGTTTGATAACGGTTTCGTCCTCGCTACAATCATCACCGTTAATCTCAAGCACTCGCTCCCAAACAAGCGCCAAAATACGTGCAAAACTATCTCCTAAGTAATGCAAACTCCCACGGGCCATGACACTGTATACATAGAAGCGAAACATGTTGTCATCAGCTTCGTCCATAGCCTGTTTGTGAGTTTCTTCTATAGTTATATTGTCCTTCTCAAGAGACTCGACCTTGGCCATCAATGTCTGGTTAGAAGCCTTCAAAGATTTTACCTCCTTACGAAGATTGGCGGCATCTTCCCGATATTGTTTGGAGAAATCCTTCTCTACAGCTAGCATGGCATCAACATCACGCTTGGCAGTTATGGCATCGTTTTCTTTTTGCTTTGAAGCATCGAGTTCTTCCCGGAGCTTCTTGATTTCGTTATATGATGCTTCTAACTCTACGACTCTTTTATTGAGAATCGCAATAGTAGCGTCACGATCATCCAAAACTTTTTCCCATTTGACTTTATCACTCTCCAACTCGGCAATTTTTTTTGAGAATAGGAACTATGGCGCTTTTGGAGGTTGTCGCTAAGTTTCTCCCATCCGCGCAGCTTTCTGTAAAAAAAACATCTCTTACGATGTTCCATTTTGTTTCGATTTGACTCTTAGCAGTATCAAATTGGGTGTGTGTGTGTTTGACTTATAACCGCTTCCACTTCCTTGAGAAAATCATCGGCATCAGTTATACCTACTCCATGATCAAAGTAAAGCCCTTTCAAGTTCCAACCTGGGAGCTTTTCAGAAAAAGGGACATTTGTCGAACCAGGAGTGTGGCGAGGTTTATTAATAATCGAATGGATCTTGGCTGACGGACCGGAAGGGCCGGATGATGAAGGAAGTCGAGGCTTAATAGGAAGCTTTTCTACTTGGGAATGCTTATAAGAACCATCCCTTCCTCGTTTCCTCGCTCGTTCCCCTTCATCGGGAGTGTCGTCCCTTAGCCAAATGCGTCTTCTTGCCTCTTCCTCTTCTTCCTCACGTATCTTCTTCCTCTTTTCCTCAGTCAGGACGGATTCTGATGCATGTAAAGTCTGAGAAGAGGGTTTCAAGGGCGGAGGAGGATGGAGCTGCTCGCGGTGATGTGATGATTGCTGAGGTTCGGATCGTAGTAAGTGCTTTGGATTGAAAGCTTTGCTCCTTTTACTAAATTCTGATCTGATTCCTGACGAGCGTCTCCCGTGCATGTCTAGACCTGAAATGAGTTATGAATGAGCTTTTTGAAAGTATCTAAAAATGCTAAAGCAAGATACAAATACAGAAAAGGAGTTGGAATGCATGAGATGAATTTCTTTAAAAGGATACTGTTATTAACAGACCGGTCATATCCCCTGGGTCTAAGGGGATGCCTAAAGATTTAAGATGCCTTTCTGACTCGGTTGAGGTTGCATCACTAAGTTCGGTTTCTATGGTTTGACGATCAAGTGGCTGAGTAACTGCACCATCCTGACTAAGATATCTAGCAGAGTTGAGATCACTCAAATCGTCAAATGTACCTACAGAATCTTCCGTAGCTGCATTTTCAGTAGGGGAATCTCTAGTTATAGTCTCAATATTTGGATTAGTTTCTAATGCGATTACGTCTTCCCCATCATATTCAGTCCAACGCTCGAATTCAGAAGGATTCACTTTCCTATTATCTCTCTTAACCTATTCGGAATCTGATTTTGGCTCAGATTGCGGGGAAGTGTTATCTTTCTCAGTCAACTCAGCCGATGTTGTAGGATCCTTGCCCTTATGACGGTTAGAGTCTTCATCCTTATTCAAAGTCTTCGAAAAGGGCAACTTTCTTCCACTACCAGGCCCTGAACATCTTTTCAAAGAAGGATCAATAATAGGGTTTTCATCGGCCTGAATTACACTTCTGTCATTAGAACGACCGACGTCCGACTCTGCAGGGTTAGGTTTAGGAATGGAAGGTCCAACCTTGCATAAAAACTTCCTCAAGAGGTGAAGTAGTTCTTATTGGCGAAGAATATTTTCAGTAACTAAAATTTTTCTACTTCTCTTAGCCTCATCAATAGCTTTTAGTGTTTAGTATGTGGCTTTAAGAGAAGAAGGTGCTTTGTTGTCCTTAATCAGGGTAGGGAGTACTGCATTTCAAAAGAAATAATGTAAGAACGTGTAACTCAAAGGAAAGTAAAATTGAGACCACTGAATAAACTACGCATACCTCCAAATGTCCACTGCCCTCGAAATGGTTCGGGGCATCTAACAAAGAAAAATTGGTTTTAAAATCCTAAAACACTATCTGGTGATTCGAGAACTAACTTCCGATTTCTAGCACCTTCAACATGCATAATAGAGGGGGTGTCCTTCCTACTCTTGAAAGAACACAAGTAACGAAGTTCCTGGAAAGTAGGCTCTTGCTTTGTCGTATCCATGAAAAGAACATAAAGGCCCAATAGAACCGTGTAGCCATTAGGATGGAGTTGAAAAGGAGCAATGCCTAGACGGTATAGGATTCTCCATAAAAAAGGATTAAACGGGGGAATAGCACCAGCTGCTAGCATTTGTTTTCTTACAACAACATATCCAACAGGAGGGTCGTCAGAAAAAACGCAATCCTTTGGTAATATTGCATCCATAAGAGGAATTCTGTATTGACCGCACAGTAGTTCGTATTGCTCCTAAGTTAGAGTGCTAGACTGCGTCTCTTGATCCCTAGCTTTAATCGGGCTAAGGTCCAAAGGAAGGGGGCATAAACTTGGCTAGAGGTTATGGATGTTCCAATTTCGGAAGCCTTGTTTAAAGAGGGATCAGTTTGAGCCAAGGAAGTCTCTTTACTTTGAGGGAGAACTTGCTTTTCAGTAGGCATTCTACACAGATAATTTTCTAGCAGTAAGATTCGAAGAGTAAAAGTGTGAAAACACATCAGAGTATTAAAAGAAAGGTGACAAACACCGAGGTAAGGCGTTTGTTAGCAGTAAAGTTAAGTCAATATGGCATGGTTTCCCATACCGTAGCAGCAACATGATGGTTCGCTCATGTCGTTGCCACGGCTTGGAATTCATGTCGGTTCACGACATGAGGCTCATATCGGTTCATGGCATGAGGCTCATGTAAGTTCACGGCACAAGGCTCATGTCGGTTCACAGTACGAGGCTTATGTCGACTCGCGGCATAACGCTCATATCGATCCACGACATGAAACTCGTATCGATCCACGACTTGAACCTCATGTCGATCCACGGCTTAAACTCGTGTCAATTCACAACTTAAGAACCATGAAGGTCCACGACATGAGAACCATAACAGTTCGCAACTCTGAATTTTGAAAGCAACTCAACGTCGACACAAAGGTCCAAGCATTAAAAAGGAATGTTTGAATATTATCACAAGTTAAGGTTCATACCGCTATTGTGTCTTACGACCTACGGCTTAAGTCATTATCACGACTCGAGACTCATATCAACCTATGGCTAGAGACTCATGTCGGTATCCAACTTGAATCGCCTTGATGGATTAGGTGTCTCATCAACTAATACGATTTGGGATCAATGGGGTCATTTAAACAAGATTATAACCTACCTTGGAACAACACAAAAAATAGATGTATAACGGCTATGATAAAACATCAGAGGTTCATGTTTGAGCATTTCAACAAGCAATTGGTGTGCACTATGCAAAATTAAAGTTTTGGGCAAATCAAAATACTTCACATCGATCATACATAACCGCCTTATCACAATCGGGATTCACATTCAAATTCACAAACATTTCAATACCACAAAATCATCAGAAACAATTCATACAATCGTTTATACGTCAAAACCGAAAGGAAATCCTCAATTTCTGTATAAATCCTAGCATTCACGAAAGTATAAACGAATTTAAACCTGAAAGATGAGCGGAATTTCTTAAAGATGATTTCTGAATGTCTGGTGATCAAGAGATGCTTCTGTCTTTAGTGGCACATGTATGGAGACAGGTTGGACTGACTTCGGATGATAATGAGAGTGAGTTGGAGTTTGAATTTGAACAGAAACTCTGATCAATGATGCCGAAGGTTGCTTAGTTGGAACGTCTGAAGAAGAAATGATGATTTCGCCACTCAAAACCCATCTGCCATTAATGAGGAAAAACTTCGGAGTATAAAGTGGAATACGAGTGGGCGTAGGGATTGCGAGATGATATAAAGACGCATGAACTATGGACCGAGTCAAAGGCGGACCCAAACCCCAATACGACATAATGGCTTCTGACGACATAATATACAACATGTGGTAAGGAACGACCTGGTCCCCCTAATGAAACAATTAACGACTTTAATAAAAAGACATGGTGAAGAGAATGATTCGAATCCCATGTTATCTTTGATAATATGGACTTCGAGGGGAAAATGTTAACCCCATAAAAATAAGGGTTTGAGCCATGTCGGATTAGCCAAGTCGTTGAAAGCCATATCAAAATAAGGGGGCAAGTCGTTAAAACCATGTCGCAAGGACGAGAGTTCGATCATACCGCCATGTCGTGCCATACCAAGTCACTCCAGGCTACACATGTCGGAGACAAGTCATGTCGGCCTCGTATATGATGTTAGACCAGGTGTAAGCGACATGAAGATAAGCCGCAATGTTCATCACGCTATTCACCATGTCGTGAAGGACATGAAGTGGGTCACATGACGTGCCATCCTTCTGAAGTTAGGTCGTTGCACAGCATAAAACAATTACACGTTCATATCAGATGTACCATGCTGCTCTACGGCATGGTATTGATGGCATTTCACTACGTAAAGCTGTATCAATCTGCACCATATGGTCATGTCGCATGGGATTAAGTCGTGCCTAAGTCAAGGCATCATGTCGTTCGTACCATTGGGGCTACAACGGAGTAAAGTCACGCCGCCACGACGCCATTCCGCTTGGTATTATAAGGAGTCAAGTCGCTAGTCATGCCGCAATAGAAGCTATGCCGCTCCATTGATTGAGTAAAGGAACCAACCCGCCATACGACATGAGTCATGTCATTGGCGAGGTGAGTGAAGGCCCAAGTCATGTCGGTGGCGACATAAGTCGCGTTGTTTGTCTTTATAATTACGAAACTGCCATCTGGTCTGAAATCACCTATAAATACCCCTCATAATTCACTTGAGAGGGGGGACCGAAAATTCATTCCTATAAGGAGACTCCGTCAAATTCAAAGCTCATCTACAACTTCTCTAATGGCTTCTATGGATTCATCAACACTTTTCTAACTCCATGAAGATCAAATCCAAGTTGATGATCATTAGATCTTTCTACAATTGAATCTAAACACCCTCAATCTCATTCAAGCTACACCATAAATCTCTCAAGCATCATTCAAATGATCTCTGATCCTCTCCAAAGCCTAAATTGAATGCTAGTTAACTATGAAATCTATGAAGATCATGGGAAAAGATCAAAGCACATAAGTGGTTGAAGATTCATCACAAAGTTAAACCTCCTTCCTTTTCTTCGCCAAACTCAAGTGAAAATAGATCGTCAAGAGAGTTAAAAGAGAGAAAAGATTGTAATGAGGGAAAATTCGTATGTTGTAAGCTTGAATATCGTAATGAGAATTGATTGAAAGTGGATGTAGATTCGTATTGAATCGATTCACTATAAAAATTCCTTTGTGTTCTTACTTGTTTTTATTCGTTTATTTTGTGATTACACGATTCCATATTCTTACCGAATCGGTGAAGTGTAGCTTTACACCTTTGGTGTTTGGTCCCAAATTAGGAGCAACCATATATTATAAATATTAATTAAATATTCGTTTAATTAAATAACCATCTAACTCTCTAAATCACTATTTAAATAATTAAATTAATTAATTATTATATCGTAAAAATATGGGACATTACATTCTTCCCCCTTAAATTAATTTCGTCCTCGAAATTGCTAAGGTAGAAAACAAACCCTATTGACTAATTAGAAATTATTTGTTTACTTCTTAACTTCGGTTTCAATATACCGATTAATTTCAATTAAAATATTAATTTGTTTCCATTACGAAAATTTTCAAAATTCTGAAAATTTTCTAACACCTTAAATTTTCGAAAAATTTCGCCAGCACCTCCTTTGTATTAGTTAATCGGTACAACTACAACTCGCTTCTCTGGGTCTTCTCCAACCCAAAAGAAAATCAAACAGCTAAGAGGCTTGCCAATTCGGCTCATAAATCTCATACCCAATAGAAATATAAACTTGTACATTTTTGTCGGGCATACCATTATATCCTTTGCATCTGTTGCCCATTCAACATATATCAATATCATTCCAAATCAATCTCTAATCACTTCATACTCAATCCAAATCACCCGCTTATACCCAAGTCAAATTCCATTCTAACCCCAAATCACAAATTCCGAACTCTTAACTTATCAACTAAATTCCATTCCAGATTAATCTCTAATCAATTCTTGTTTTATTTAACTTATCTCAAGTTCAATTCTAATTTATTTATTTACTTTTACCATCTCACCCTATTTAACTTCATAAGTTAAATTTAAGTTACCAAAATTCTAATTACTGGTTTTTTATTTCAAATTAATTTGAAATCATAATAACAATTCAAAACCTTTGAATTTATGAACAACTTGTTTCCTCAAAACAATTTAAAAACAAAAATTTTGATAGTAATCCATCACTTAGAAACTCGAAAATGAACACCGACGATGCAACTGTCATCATCAGAATCTATTTTCTAGTGATCGAAGTGAGTTCAATACTATATCACTTTTTAAAACCATTTCTGAACATTTCCACTTTGAAATATATTTCAAAATACCATTCATACTACTTGTAAAACAATTTAAAATCTCCCATGATTTTAAAATTCTCATATATTTAATCCATATTCATTTACAAACACTTATTCAAATTTCCAGAGTTTTAATTTCAATTCTGGTTTTAATTCAGATATAATCCTTTTTGTAACACTAATACGAATTTTAATTGGTTATTTACATAACCATTTTACTTTTATAATCTTATTTGATTATAATCACAACCAATACTAAACTACTTCCAGTATCTATACTTTTTATATCAAAATATAATTTTGGTAAGATTATTTCATTTACCCTCTTTTCAAAACATACTGTGTCGGTTCATCGTATTCGAGTGTTTATAAACTCCTACTAATACAGTGGATCAAACTGATCGACCGGAACTCATAAACATCTCAACCAATAAATCTCCACAATATAAAACCATTTTTATATCCATTAACAAATACGCTCTCATATATATATACACACACTCAACTCAATCTAGGGTGTCGCTTACCCCATCTCTACGCCACAGAGCCAAGGTAATAACTTAACCTTCAGCTCTGATACCAAATGAATGCGAATTTTCGACCTTGAAAATCGATACACAACACCATATCGACTAGCGGAATGTTAATGAAAGAAAATAGAGGGTGAGAATAGATAAGATAGAAAATTAGAATGGAAAAAAGAGAGAACACATAACACATCAGAGTAACATGAATCTCACAGCGGAACGAATAATACATAACATTACTTTGAAATAGAACAATATATATACACACAATAACATCATCAGAGTACAATACTTACAACACAGCGGAAAATAACACTAGATAACTAACACTGAAGCCTCCTGCTCCAAGCTCTCCAAGTATATCTGTAAAGACTGAACTACTTGACTGCCCGTACAAATTTGGGCACCCAAGAGTTTAGGGAAAAACAAAATAAAAACAAACTCTGGGTCAGTCATGGGACTGGTGTGAGTAAACTCCAACCACTTGGTTTAACTTCTAAAAATCCTTTTAAAAGAAAGGATAATCGTAAAACTGATTCCACACATAAACATGGATGGTTTTTACCTTACGGTAACCCAAAGCATTTTTATTGAAATCAATATTCGTCTTATATTATAATAATGTCTAAATACAAATAATATCAATTTAGCAGAATGCTTGCATCTCACGCTCTACATATATAGTATACAATCAAAACCGTTGGCTCTTATTGGATAATGGATTCCAACTGGCAATGTATGGGACCACCTTCCAACAGTGTATCTCTAAAGAGGAATACACCGTGTTCAACAAGAACATCTTGCAACCCAGGATAAACATGACCGGACCTTCACTTCGCTTGAGAGTACCGAATGTACACCAACGATTGGGATCAGCAACCGTTACTCAAAAGGGACAACATCAATAGATTTAAGAAGCAAAAGGAATTTCTCTAGATCAGGTGACAATACACCCTACTTAGTAGCCAACAGCTTAGCCATGCGACCTACCCGATTTTATACCATTTCCTTGTTGTGAGGCTAGAGGTCATAACGTATCTTTTGATCTTCATTCGTTTTGAATGTCACATCGTCGTACCCGTCAAATCACAAATTGATTTCCCAAAATGTATCACGGGCATACAGCTAAGAGGAACGAGTTCCTCCACCACCAAACGTAACTACGTTTGAAGAGATCAACTTGCAGAATCCTTTAGATATACTCTGTCAGACATTCTTCCATATAAATATGCTTTGGGACTGGACAAACCGAAGGCACTATTCTGTCAACCGGACAGCCCTTGCATAACTCCGTCTTCAATTATCTTTATCATCGTTGATTTGCAACGCTAACGTCCATACAGAGTGGTTTTCAGACAATGAATCTGATCCGGTCTCTCCATATTGACTACGTAAAAATCATTAAACTTCGATAGTCGGTGATTTAACTATCAAAGGAAAACATGTGTGCAAACAACGATATTATTTCCAAATGGAAATTCAATCGTTTAATCATCATTTAACATTTATCTCTTTAGTTCACTAATTTATTCATTTTTCGTTTCCTGTTTCCATATATTCAGCATTCCTGTAACACCCCGTAATTCTGTTAATATTAATATTCACAAATTAAAGAATAACTAATCTCAGATTTGAGAATTGTGGGAAACGGGTTGCCCCATTGTGTTCGTCTCGGAATTCTGGTTGAAATAGAGTCTGAGTTTGCGTGAATTGGACTTCGTATGAAGAAGTTATGGCCATCGGAAGTTTCAGAAAATTCAAAACAGATTTCAGAAAATATAAAATTCAAAATTCGAAGTCAAACAGGCTAGGCGGGAAAATTCCCGCCCAGCACCCCAGGTCGACTGGGGAGTCGACTGGGCAGTCGACACCACCCCCAGGTCGACTGGGCAGTCGACCTGGGTGTCGACCTGTCCAGGCGGCTAGGGTTTGGCTGATGTGTCTTTAGGGCTGAGTTGGCAAATTAAACGGTTCAGGTTAGTTCTGAGTTGATCTGACGGTCTAAATAAATCCTAAACTTTATAAATACCTAGGTAGTCTCTCACTCTAATTCACATGAAAAATAGAATAGCCACCGTCATACCGCCGCCATGGAACTCAGTGTAGCCGCCGCCAACTAAGAAGGAAGAAAAGCTAATCAAAACCCTAATTCTACTCAACTCTAAAGCAAATCAAGACTCTCTTTCTCTTCTAATTGTGAGTATGATGATCTTAACAAGATTATTATTAAACTAATTAGATTAAGTTATGAATGGAATATAAGTAAATGATGTGGATTGTCATATATGTTGTTGTAACCTTATGCTATCATGTATGTTGTAAATCCTATGTTGTGTGATGATGATATCCTATATGTTGTAAATCATGCCATGATGATATTGTATAGGTTGTAATTTTCTATGCTAAGTTGTGATAAATCATACGTGTTATAAAGTCATGATGTTATTATCTATGCTAATTAGTTCATGTTAATCAAATCATAATGTTTGGGCTATGTTGATCTATATGACAAACCATGTATGCAAGTTTAGATTGATTAGTAAAGATTATGAACATATGCCATGACATCTATTTAGATCTAGTATTATGACATCTAGAATCATGCTATGACATATGTGAATTCTATGTATTAGATGCTAGTTCACACCATCATTATTTTGCATAAAACCCCATATGCAAGTTTATACACGAATTTGGGTTATGATCATATCATGTAAATTGTGACATTTAACAAGTGACACCTTTAGATCCTTAACATGAGTAGTTTTATGCAAGTTTCACCCTTATTATTATTAGATTCATTTTAATTGTCTATATGTTGTGATAATTTATTTTTGTGCTATGAGTTAGACTGTTCGAGTCTAACGTATATTTTGCGTTGAATAAGCGAACGTATAACGTGGGGTAGGGGTAATATTAAGGATTTAATATTAAGAAGTTGGGGTGCAATTGATATGATTTTGCATGCCATAAGTGGATGGCCATAATTGAGTCAATTATGGACATCATTAAAATTGGAAGTAAGTAATGATTTGAATAGGGATATATTCAAAACTGGGGTAAAAGATTATAAGTGATAATCAATGCTTAGGACACGAGGTTGGACTCGTTTGTGATGTAAACCTGCCCGGACCCGCCCGGCAAATCCAGTGGTCACAAATGTCAGCCCAATGTGAAAGGTCCTAGGCCTAAACTAAAGCATAACAGTTGTAAAGACACGAGGTTAGACTCTTTTATGGTGTAAGACTGCCCGGACCCGCCCGGCAAATCCAGCTGCCATAAATGCCAGTCTAATGTGAGAGGTCTTTATGAGGTTATGGCCTGAATGAATTAAGAAATACTTAACCAGATAAACATGTAAGGTTGGACATGGGGGTTAAGTAGGTGCCTTGGGTGGCATGAGGAATCTAGGGGGTGCCCTTAGTGGCATGTGAAATACGATTAGTAAGACTTAACCAAACACACATGTAAATGAACATGACTAAGAGGGTTTAGTGGGATATACTAATGGTGACAAGCTTAGGTGGGTAGCTTGTGGGGGCCCATTTCAACCAGTAACCCAAACGTATCTTTGTGGGCTCGACCCAAGTCGAGGACGGGACACGCATACTGGGCTTGACCATAAGAGGCCAAAATAGGGTAGCGGTGGCAACACAAGTCCAACGGGTTTCATATGCGTGTGTGGACCCGGGCTGGTAGGTAAGACGTTGTTGCATCGTGTAGGTATAAGCCGTGCATTCTCAAGTTGTATCGGGTTGCCACTTTAGGGGAGTGATACACCCCACTGTGGGGCCAGCACGGGTATCTACGAGTAGGGAGCCGATCGCAAGTGGGTAGTGGGGTACACCTAGTCGAGATAGGGGCAGACAACACCTATGTAGTCTGCTAGGGGTACGCGAAGCTATTTATATAACTTCTGAGTGAAGCAAGTGGGATCAACCTTTAGGGTGACTTGTGCGGTGCAGTGTAGTAATTACGTTAATAATTAGGATTGCCTTTAATGTTATCTTTAACGTTATATTTATATGCTTTTCCATACCCAATAGTTCATAGACATTTCCTTGTTTTCCAGCTTATGCCTTAGTCTAGTTATTTTGATAATAGTATTGTTAGAATTATCATACTCGCCAAACTTTATGTATGACCCCCTCCATTTCTGTCCTTTTCCCCCCTCCAGGTCCTCAGGTTGGGCCCAGCTCTAGTGGAGTTTGATTGGATTGCTTTATCTCCCTTGGAAAGCTTGAACCGTTGAAGTAAAGTCCAGCTTGTTATCTTCTTTAATGACTATTTGTGTAATGGGATTATGTATTTTGTTTTATGAAGATGGATATTTTACTTGACTCTGATTTATGGTTTTATGATGTAACAAACATGTTTAAATTCCGCTGCAATAAAATGAAGTTTTAGATTTCCAAGTACTACTTATTATCTGTCTTGTTGTAATTTTTCTGTTCTATATTCACTTAAAACCTCCACGGAAGTTAATGCATTCCCTTTGTGAGTGACATTAATGGACATGGGGTGTTACACGTGGTATCAGAGCTTAAGGTTACCAGAAAAGATAAATTTTTTAGAAAAACTATTTTTTAAAGTATTTTTGGAAGAAGTGTTTTCAAAAACATGTCCTAATGAGTTATTTAAAGAGGAAAGTTTTTAAGAAAAACATAATCCCCAATAGCCATATATCTTTATCTTTCGAATTCTCCATTTTGAATCTTTCCTTTTTCGTTTTAGCATGGCTGAAGATCTTAACCTTCCGGACGGTGTAACGATACCAGGATGGTATAGGAGGTTATTAGAGGCTAGGGCCGCTGCAGGTCCAGCCAATGTTCCTCCACCACCAGTTGCACCCGCTCCTCCTCCTCCTCGCGCTGATACTTTTGCAAAGACGTGCAAGGAATTTAAGGCTATGAGTGGAAAACCCTTTCAAGGGTCAGAAACGTTTGTGGAAGCTAGAGATTGGCTTAAGGAGGTGGAAGAATTGCTAGAAATATTTGAAGTAGAAGAAGGGAGGAAAGTCAAATTAGCAGCTTGGTTAATGAAGGGAGAGGCCTCGTTTTGGTGGGAGGTCACTAATGGGGAGCGTCCTGTTGATTCTTGGGCGGATTTCAGGCGTAGATTTGAGGCAAAGTTTCTCTCAAGGGCAGAAGAGAATCTATATATGGAAAGGTTCTTGACATTGAAGCGAGGAAGCTCATCAGTGAAAGAATATGTCAACAAATTTAATCAGTTAGCAAGGTTTGGCTTGGACTTAGTGAACACGCCGGAGAAGAAGGCGCTGAGGTTCGTTAATGGATTGAATGAGCCATTGCAAGGGTTGGCTATGACCCACATCCCTATGGGGGCCACCTTTGAGAAGCTAGTAGACTTGGCACTTATGCACGAGGAGAAAGGCGCTAAATATGATAAGGCACCCGAGAAGAAAGGGGATCAGAAGAAACCACAACAGCAAAACAAGAAGGGTGGTAAAGACAACAATGGCAAGGGAAAGAAGAAATGCTTTAACTGTGGGACACCAGGCCATCTCAGCAAGGATTGCCGAAAGAAAAAGAAGACTGGCTGTTTTCACTGTGGTGAAGCGGGACATCTAGTGAAGGACTGGCCAAAGAAGGGGCAAAGGGCAGGGTCTACCTCGGGAGGACAGGAGCAGGCTCTTATGGCACCAGGGCAGGCAAGGGGACAAGTTCAGGCTCTCGCGGTCCCACCGCTGCAAGAACGAGGTAGAACCATTTCTGTTGAAAACTTAGTTTTTCTGTTTGATCATCCTGTCCGTACCTTATTCGATTCGGGCGCATCGCATTCGTTTATCTCTACATCATTAGTTGAATCAGTGCACTTAAACACCAGTTTAGTAGAGGATCCCTTAGTGGTTTCGAATCCAATTGGGGTCTCAGCTTATTTGTCCATGATGTGTTTGGATTTGAAAATTTCTATACTTAGCGTTGAGTTTAGATGTGATGCTTATGTTTTGAGCTTCACGGGCTATGGGCTAATTTTAGGAATGGATTGGTTATCCAGAAATGGGGCCGTTCTTGATTGTGAAAGGAGAGTAGTTAGGCTCATGACTCGCCTTGGTAATGCTCTCGAAATCTTTTGTAATCCCATAAATTCCGTTATGCTAAGTTATTTAGAATCGCTTGACGCGTCGGTGGAAAATCTACGATCTGTTAGAGTGGTCCGAGAATATTTGGATATGTTTGAGGAGGTGAAGGGCTTGCCTCCGAAGCGGGAGATAGATTTTCGAATATATCTTGTGGATAATGCAAAACCAGTATCTTTGCCAGTACGCCACATGGCTCCTCGTGAAAGGAGGGAACTCAATAAGCAAGTGAAGGAGTTTCTTGAGAAGGGGTTCATAAGACGTAGTATATCGGAGTGGGGTGCTCCAGTAGAATTTGCCACGAAGGCGGAAGGGTCCCTTAGACTTTGTGTGGACTATAGAGAACTTAATAAGCTTACTAAGAAAAACAGACACCCACTGCCGAGGATTGACAATCTCTTCGATCAGTTAGTTGGCGCCTCAGTGTTTTCGCAGTTGGACCTAGCCACTGGATTCCATCAGTTGAGAGTGGCTGAGGATAGCATTGACAAGACTGCATTTAGGACTCCGGACGGTTTCTATGAATGGCTAGTGATGCCCTTCGGTTTGACAAACGCCCCCGCATACTTTGTTGATTTGATGAGTAGGGTGTTTAGGGAGTACCTTAACAAATTCGTGGTAGTCTTTGTAGACGACATCTTGATCTTTTCTAAGGATGAAGAAGAGCATGCCCTACATCTTAGGGAAGTATTGGAGACACTACGAGCGCATAACCTCAAAGCTAAATTTTCTAAGTGTCACTTCTGGACGAAGGAAGTACGATTCTTAGGGCACGTGGTTTCCAAAGAAGGGATAGCTGTGGATCCCGCGAAGGTGGTGGCCATCCAAGATTGGAAGGTCCCTAAAAATGCTACCGAAGTGAGAAGTTTCTTGGGGTTGGCTGGCTACTATAGGAAGTTTATCAAAAACTTCGCAAAGATATCAGCTCCATTGACACGCCTGACGAAGAAGAACCTAGTTTTCACATGGGACGTAGATTGTGATGATGCGTTCCAACGTTTAAAGAGAGCTTTGACCTCAGCTCCAATCTTAGTGCTGCCAGACGGGAGTAAGCCATTTACCGTTTATACTGACGCTTGTGGGACAGGACTAGGCGCAGTCCTAATGCAAGAGGGTAGGGTAATAGCCTATGGTGGAAGGAAGTTGAGAGCGCATGAGAAAAATGACCCTACACATGACCTAGAGTTGGCCGTTATTGTTTTCGCGCTTAAGTCTTGGCGTCATTATCTTCTTGGCGAGAAATTCGAATTGTTCACTGACCACAAATCGCTAAAATACTTATTCTCTCAAAAGGACTTGAACTTAAGGCAGCAAAGGTGGATGGAGTTCTTAGCGTCCTACGATTTCGAAATAGCATATACTCCTGGCAAGGGTAACGTGGTGGCAGACGCCTTAAGTAGAAAAAGGTTGTCCTTGAGTCTGTTGTTTGTTGAGCGGCGAAGCTTAGAATTCATTTCGATGTTTGACTTTAGACCTTCCGTTGACTTTGTACCCGGTTTGCTAGCATCCTTGGAGGTCAGACCTACGCTTTTGGGGCGAATTGGTGAGGCACAGCGAGATGACACATAGTTGGTTGAGTTAGTGGAAAAGCTCAAAGGAGGGGAGTCATCAAGCCATCTCCGTAGGTATACCCTAGATGATAAGGGTTGGTTACGTAGGGATAGTAGACTTTGTGTACCTCGAGACGAAGGTTTGAGGAAGGCTATTCTTGACGAAGCACATCGTTCGAAGATGACCATTCATCCCGGCGGGGACAAGATGTACAAAGACATGAAGCGAGTTTTCTTTTGGGCCAGTATGAAGAGGGACGTGGCCGAGTATGTCGCTAGATGCTTGGTGTGCCAACAAGTAAAAGCGGAGCAAAAGAAACTCGGTGGGTTGCTTCACCTATTGGAGGTTCCACTATGGAAGTGGGAGAGTGTCTCGATGGATTTTGTGGATGGATTACCAATATCAAGGAAGGGTAATACGGGGATTTGGGTTATAGTAGATAGACTTACTAAGAGCGCCCATTTCATTCCCGTGAAGAGTAAGAGGACTGCTCCATGGTTAGCCTCCGTATACATTCAAGAAATAGTTCGTTTGCATGGTGTTCCTTCTAGCATAGCGAATTTTGGAGAAGCTTGCAAGAGGCGGTAGGGACTCAGTTATGTTTGAGCACCGCATATCATCCTCAGACGGACGGCCAGACCAAGAGGGTGAATCGCATTCTAGGTGATCTTTTGAGGCTATGTATCCTAGATTTTGGGGGTACATGGGAAGAGCATCTTCCATTGGTGGAGTTCGCATATAATAATAGCTTTTAGACTAGCATTGGCATGGCACCTTTCGAAGCTCTTTATGGACGACCTTGTCGTTCACCTACATGTTGGTGGGAATCTACGGATAAGATCTTACTTGGGCCCGATATGATTAGGGAGACTTCGGAGAAGATCGATTTGATTCGAAGGAGGATGAAAGCAGCGCAAGATAGGCAGAAATCTTATGCGGATAAGAGGAGGGCAGATCTTGAGTTTGAAGTTGGGGACATGGTCTTTATCAAAGTGTCTCCATTACGGAACGTTGTTCTCTTTGGATCCGTTGGGAAATTAGCACCAAGGTTCGTAGGGCCGTTTCCTATTAAGGAGAAGATTGGACATATGGCGTATAGTGTGGAGTTGCCTGAGAGACTTGGTGGTGTACACGATGTATTCCATGTATTACATTTGAGTAAGTGCTTGCACGAGACCGCAGAAGTGGTAGAGCCGAGCTTGCTTAGAGAGGTGGATATAGAGCGTGATGCGACGATTCGACAAGCTCCTACGCGCATTCTTGGGTCGGTGATCAAGAAGTTGAGAAATCGAGAGGTCAGACTAGTCAAAGTACAATGGGGAGATGATGAGAGAAACGCTACTTGGGAGACAGAAGAGAAGATGCGTTCACGATACCCTTTTCTTTTCGAGGGTATGTCTTTTAATTTCTCCTTTATCGCTTAGCTTGTACTTATCTTACCTTTAGAGTATCCTCTCGCTAGTATCTTTGACCTTTAGTTAGGATAATCCAATAGTTGAAACATGTGTTTGAGACATATTATGTATGATGGATGCAAAGTGGATGCAAGTGTTTGCTAGTGGTTGCTCGTGGACGCATATACACACACTATTAGGCAATAGATCGGCTCAGTCACTTCATACTGCATATTGCATATAAATGGCTGTATTTAGTAAAATGGATGTATAATGGTTGTGCTATCATATGGATACCGCATTTTGGTGAATGGTTGTGCACACATGTAGAAATAATATGTATCGATAGGGTTCTTTTGCATACATAATGGACGCATGGCACTATCATGATTTGCATTAAGGAGGTCAACTGAATCAGTGGACCGCCTTATTTTGCATTAGATATGGACATATACACACGGTGCATTTAAACATGAAAGCATTAGAAGTCTATAAGGACAATGGATGCCTGTGTTTGATGGTTGAGTAGATGGACGATTGGATGTTAGGATATACATTCTTCTTGACTTGAAGATTTCGGGGACGAAATCCTTTAAGGAGGGGAGAATGTAACACCCCGTAATTCTGTTAATATTAATATTCACAAATTAAAGAATAACTAATCTTAGACGTGAGAATTGTGGGAAACGGGTTGCGCCATTGTGTTCGTCTCAGAATTCTGGTTGAAATAGAGTCCGAGTTTGTGTGAATTGGACTACGTATGAAGATGTTATGGCCATTGGAAGTTTCAGAAAATTCAAAACAGATTTCAGAAAATTTAAAATTCAAAATTCGAAGTCAAACAGGCTAGGCAGGAAAATTCCCGCCCAGCACCCCAGGTCGACTGGGGAGTCGACTGGGCAGTCGACCTGGGTGTCGACCTGTCCAGGCGGCTAGGGTTTGGATGATGTGTCTTTAGGGCTGAGTTGGCAAATTAAACGGTTCATGTTAGTTCTGAGTTGATCTGACGGTCTAAATAAATCCTAAACTCTATAAATACCTAGGTAGTCTCTCACTCTAATTCACATGAATAATAGAATAGCCACTGTCATACCGCCGCCATGGAACTCAGTGTAGCCGCCGCCAACTAAGAAGGAAGAAATGCTAATCAAAACCCGAATTCTACTCAACTCTAAAGCAAATCAAGACTCTCTTTCTCTTCTAATTGTGAGTATGATGATCTTAACAAGATTATTATTAAACTAATTAGATTAAGTTATGGATGGATTGTAAGTAAATGATGTGGATTGTCATATATGTTGTTGTAAACCTTATGCTATCATGTATGTTGTAAATCCTATGTTGTGTGATGATGATATCCTATATGTTGTAAATCATGCCATGATGATATTGTATAGGTTGTAATTTTCTATGCTAAGTTGTGATAAATCATACATGTTATAAAGTCATGATGTTATTATCTATGCTAATTAGTTCATGTTAATCAAATCATACTGTTTGGGCTATGTTGATCTATATGACAAACCATGTATGCAAGTTTAGATTGATTAGTAAAGATTATGAACATATGCCATGACATCTATTTAGATCTAGAATTATGACATCTAGAATCATGCTATGACATATGTGAATTCTATGTATTAGATGCTAGTTCACACCATCATTATGTTGCATAAAACCCCATATGCAAGTTTATACACGAATTTGGGTTATGATCATATCATGTAAATTGTGACATTTAACAAGTGACACCTTTAGATCCTTAACATGAGTAGTTTTATGCAAGTTTCACCCCTATTATGATTAGATTCATTTTAATTGTCTATTTGTTGTGATAATTTATTTTTGTGCTATGAGTTAGACTATTCGAGTCTAACGTATATTTTGCGTTTAATAAGCGAACGTATAACGTGGGGTAGTGGTAATATTAAGGATTTAATATTAAGAAGTTGGGGTGCAATTGATATGATTTTGCATGCCATAAGTGGATGGCCATAATTGAGTCAATTATGGACATCATTAAAATTGGAAGTAATTAATGATTTGAATAGGGATATATTCAAAACTGGGGTAAAAGATTATAAGTGATAATCAATGCTTAAGACACGAGGTTGGACTAGTTTGTGACGTAAACCTGCCCGGACCCGCCCGGCAAATCCAGCGGTCACAAATGTCAGCCCAATGTGAAAGGTCCTAGGCCTAAACTAAAGCATAACAGTTGTAAAGACACGAGGTTAGACTCTTTTATGGTGTAAGACTTCCCGGACCCGCCCGGCAAATCCAGCTGCCATAAATGCCAGTCTAATGTGAGAGGTCTTTATGAGGTTATGGCCTGAATGAATTAAGAAATACTTAACCAGATAACCATGTAAGGTTGGACATGGGGGTTATTTAGGTGCCTTGGGTGGCATGAGGAATCTAGTGGGTGCCCTTAGTGGCATGTGAAATACGATTAGTAAGACTTAACCAAACACACATGTAAATGAACATGACTAAGAGGGTTAAGTGGGATATACTAATGGTGACAAGCTTAGGTGGGTAGCTTGTGGGGGCCCATTTCAACCAGTAACCCAAACGTATCCTTGTGGGCTCGACCCAAGTCGAGGACGGGACACGCATACTGGGCTTGACTATAAGAGGGCGAAACGGGGTAGCGGTGGCAATGCAAGTCCAACGGGTTTCATATGCGTGTGTGGACCCGGGCTGGTAGGTAAGACGTTGTTACATCGTGTAGGGGAGTGATACACCTAGTGGGGCCAGCACGGGTATCTACGAGTAGGGAGCCGATCGCAAGTGGGTAGTGGGGTACACCTAGTGGAGATAGGGGCAGACGGCACCTATGTAGTCAGCTAGGGGTACGTGAAGCTATTTATATAACTTCTTAGTGAAGCAAGTGGGATCAACCTTTAGGGTGACTGGTGCGGTGCAGTGTAGTAATTATTCGTTAGTAATTAGGTGTGCCTTTAACGTTATCTTTAACTAAAATCTCATTTATAATTCTCTTTATAAATGTTGAGTTCACATTCTATTTAAAATATCGGTGTTAATACTGATTTCTGCTCCTCTATATAAGTTCGTAATTATATATTCCATTTATCAAATGATAAATACTTAATCTAATTTATAAAATATTATTTATAAATTAATCGTCTCCATTTATCTGTTAAAATAGATTTCTGTTTACAATCTATTTTGAATTCATCTCCTCGTTGTTCTTTGATATCTTGTCAATCCTCTTTTATAATGTCTATTTAATTTTATAAATAATTCCTTTTATAAAATTCTATTCATTTCATTAGTTCTTTTTATAAAAATGTATTCGTTTCATAGATGTTCAATTTATAAAAATGTCTTCGTTACCTAAATGTTCATTTTATAAAAATGTCTTCGTTTCCTAAATGTTCATCTTATAAAAATCTCTTCGATTCCTAAATGTTCATTTTATAAAATCTTTTCATTGTATAAATGTTCTCTTTTCTAAAATCTTTTCATTTTATAAATGTTCTCTTTTTCTAAAATCTTTTCATTTTAATTTATCCCTTTAAAGTATCTATTTATTTTATATAAATATTTTATTTTCAATATACACTATAAAAATTCTCTTTTTACATTCCAGTATTCTTTATGGTGTTTAACATGTCATATAACAATGATCAGCATCATCCAAACACACATAATCAATAGCAGTCTATATATCACATCATATATAACAATATATGAAAAACAATCAAATAAATGTTGAGGAATCCAGTTGGATCCCTTCGACCTGTTTCCCTACATCCACAGATGTTACACAATATAATTCACAACAATTTCAGTTCTAATATTCTGATAAATAGAATCAAGGTTTGTTAACGATACGTGTATATATCGTTTACTGTAATTTCCACCAACAATCGACAATTCAACCAAACAATCATCACACATAAATCAATCATTATTTATCAACACTAGATTATATTTATAAAAATATAACTTAAACAGAGTTAGTGAGTTTTACTCACATTGGTTGATTATCGTTAAATAACGATAATCGATTGCCGGATTGGTTCAGGCGTTTTATTTTGCTAAAAATTTAGATGAGCTCCAAATCACTCCAAACTAATTTCATTGTGTAGTCTACATCCATACGATCCCAACGTGACCAGTATCGCTAAATTTCATTTACGTATGGCAGATTTATGATATTTACAAGTTGTACAGATTTAAATTAAAATAAAACATGGATTTTAAATATAAACGGGCTTTAACCTCTTAAACACAGCCCATACCCATTCGAACAATACTCAACCCGTATAGACCTTCTTCCCCAATGACACCAGCAAACCCGTGCTCCATTTCATAGCCATTACCGATCATTTGCACCCACGGTTCTCCATCGTTTCTCAACGAAATCCACAACCGAGATCACTAACATCCTTCTCTTCATCTACTCTATGCAACCACATCCTCAACATCCAACTCTGTGGCTGCCTAGAAAACCCGTCGACAGCCTATATCCGTTCGATACAGTGAGTGGATCGACATTTTTTCACACGGTTTCTCCCCAAAAACACGCACAAGCTGCTAAATACTGCTACGATCCCAAAAATGATAATGAAAACTTGCATCGATTCTTCGATTGATTAAAAATTCCAACCCTACACAAAAAGACTCACGCTGTACAAAATTCGAGCGATCACAGTCTCCACCGAACCCAACATCACCTATACCTGATCAAAGAGCATCGAATAAGGACCTCATACATATAAACTTTGGAATTTTTAGTTTTGATTTGAATTTGATGTGAAGTTTTGAAATGAGGATGTTTACTGTGGAAATTATTTCCATGAGGCGGCAGGTGTTTGACCAGAGAATGGAAAATGGTTAGGGTTAGGATAGTAAGGGGTATATACAAGATGGGTTAATTATTTTTTTATTCATTTTTCTATATTTTATTTTAGCCAATTTCTGTTTGTATTGGTCTTCTAAAAATCCCTATGATCACATAAAATATCCAAAAATCACGGAAATTGACATGCAGCTAGAGTTTGACATTACGGACCCAACGAAACTTGTTTAGTTGAATTCCAACTCAGTTTGCTCACGCACATATTTTTAAAGGCCAAAATATCAACTATTTTCACATTAAAATCCTGTACGACCACATACTGACTCCAAAATCACAAAAAATGAAATCTAACAATAATTTAATATTCCGGATCCAACAAAATTAGTTTCATCGAAACAGAGGTCGTATGTAAAAATGACTATTTTTAAAGCTCTAAATAAACCATTTAAATATTTATATATTTAAAAATAATTAAATTGAATAAAAATAATTTAATATTATCGTATATATTAATATACAATGTCATACAACTTTAAAATATACATATCTGGATTTATATCTCAATATTTAAAAATCTCAGATTATATAGCTATTCAATTTATATTAAAACCTTTTTATAATCGTTATAAATTGTAAACGAATTCCATAGCGACTATTTTAAATTTTGATTTGGACATAACTTACAATCTACACGACGAAATCGAGATTTTTCTCTTTCATTAGAAAAATATTGTTTATCCGAACAGAAGTTTCTTGTTTCATAGAACTCCGACTTAAAACGGATTACGTACATTCGGGTGAAGTTCAAATCATTAAATTACGAACTACCGCGACATTACGGTCTCGATTATAATTAAATTGTAATTAATACCTTATAACGTCGATTAAATAATATATTCGCTGTTATATTTCAATTCTAAACTAAATTAAATATTTTAAATGATCCAATTCACACAGTATTGTGAATTCTACTATTTCCGACTATTTCGAAAATATAATATATTTTTATATTATAAATATTAATTAAATATTCATTTTTATTTAATTAAATAACCATCTAAATCTCTAAATCACTATTTAAATAATTAAATAAATTAATTATTATACCATAAAAATACGGGACATTACAAATATAATAGAGTATGATTAAATAATATACATTTGATAAATATCAGAGATTTAAAATTACAATGCAGCGGAAAATTAATACATAACACAACTAAAAGAAATAAACGGATATATAGTGTTCCGAATATAGCTCCAGTTGTAAATCCAGGATTCTATGAATATAATATCTTCGAAAACCGAACTACTAGCTGCCCGTGTGGAAAATAGGGCATCTAGAGTTTAGGTTAAAGCAATAAACTGCAGGTCAGTCATGTGACTGGTGTGAGGACTAAAACATTTGTTAATTTGATTTTAAAGTTAGGTAAATCAAGGGACCACGCCGTATAACAAGAACGGGTTTAACCCCAAGAATACCTATGCATATAACAAACAACGCAATGCTAAATAAAGAAAATGAAGCTATTATAAGACTCAGGTCCCATCACACGATGCAATGCAAGCCGGAGGATAGAGTTTTCCCTTATAATAGCCAAACATGCTTGGCACGTTTAAAACAAAAAAATCATTTGATACTATTATGCGTGCATAGTGTATAAAACAACTTCAAATATAAATGTATCAATCATAGGAGGCATGGGTACCATATATCATGTCGTCATACTAGGCTCTACAATTAAAACTGAAAAGTCACGTATTGGAAGTTGGATTTCCATCTGTGAACCGAGCCAAGGGATCGTCCTTACTGCTTCGAGACTCTCTAGCCCGAGCCTCGAGGCCCAGACACAGGTGGGCCCTTGGATCGTCGGGGCCAGTCAACACAAAGTGGATTAAAATGCCTGAACAATATGTTTCCCCGCCCTATAGGGCGTAAAACTGGTCAGTATGTCAACCAAACCATCCATCGGCCCCGTAGTGACCGATATAACCGAGGCACCTTGCTTTCCATCATCCACATAAGTAAAAATGTCTGGGCTCCATACCATGACACCACTCCTCGCTAGATGGAAATGCATATCCTCCTTTGAAATCCTCTCCCATTTCTGGTTCACACCGGGGTGCGAGACCCGCGAATTATGCTATACACAAAGATATGCCCTTTAAGGTCATGCTTTGATCATCAACCACAAGACTCTGGTTTTCAACAGAATCCTTGTTTATTTGCATCCCAGCATGCCACATAAGCAATTCGCGCCATGTTACTGATGTTTATCGATATGTAACCTTTGAACTCGTACGTCTAAGAGAAGGGTGTAAAGCAAGAGAATAAATTCCCTGCCACCAAACAGATATATATTAAATAGAGATCGATCAACACGGAATAAAATCCAATCTTAGACACACATCCATTTACAAGTTCATTCTGGGTCTGAACGAAACCGGAGGCACCTTATTCCTCATCCCATATGTCCAATACAGGATAGAGGCCCTTGCATATCTGGTCGATCACCAAGTACGTTTGGGCGATCACCACTTATTACCTTGTGTGTACAGCCCAATCAAGACATCAGTAATCATCCAAACAATGTGAAGACCTCTGGTCTTCAACTACTGTCTTCATCGTCGACTTATCGTCGAATCAGTTATTCAGAATAGGTATAAACCCGGTCTTTCTGAATAAATTGCGTATCTTATAAACAAGTGTTATAAAACACATCATACGCCTCATTCCAATCCGGAATATTCTTTCATATAAATATTCATATCATTTGGGAAAGGTTCCCATTAATTTTATCAAAGATTAATTCTTTAAATTTATTCTTTAATCTTCCTTTGGATATCAATTCAAACCAAATTAAGGTTTATCCAAACTAGTCAAGATTAGAGAACCTTAACAGAGTAATCATTTTCTTAATTTCCCAATCCCAACCTATTCATCCCATGGAGCAAAACTGGTAATACTCCATATTTAAGACCATGGTGTTATCGATAAGTTTAATTACCATTTCACGTTCAAATCTAATTAAAGATTTAACTATCGCTTGGAGAAAAACTGGTGATACTCCATTCTTGATCATTACCCAAATTTGATAATTTAACTTATCATATTCTCATTTCAATCTAATTAAAGATTCACTAAAACTCTACTTAGTTTTAATCTTCCCAAAAATCAATATTAATGATTATTTAACTTTGGGAAATCAAACATGTCACATCGACAATCTACACCGTACAATTCATTTCTGCTGATATATAATCTCTAAGCTCGTACGTCTTAGAGAAGGGTGTTAAACAACAGAATAAATTCTCCGCCACCAAACAGATATATATATATATATATATATATATATATATATATTTAGCAGCGATCAACCATACAGTTCGAAATACAATGTTAGACAAGTAATTCTGTCTTTAACTGGGTTAAAGAACTAATGTTATTTAAAACACAATCCACGATAAACCCAAAATCACATTCCATAAATTATGGAATCTGCACGGAAAACAGATCAATATATAATCGATATCAATTTCCGTATCCGACTAATAATATAAATGGAATAACAACAAAGCCTTTTAAATTCCATATATATTAACAATCTTCCTCCACAGAAGTTCACTTCGATTATTATCAAATTGAATTCCATTCCATTACAATTTATTGTATTAATTTGGAAAATTTTACTTTGGAAAATTTCCTTTAAATCTTAATGAAAAGATTTATAAATTCCAAATCTTGTTTGACTGTAAATCCGGTTAAAGAACGAATGTCGTTAAAAACACAGCTCACAATAAAGCCATTTCACATTCCATTTTATTCCAATTATCAAATATAATTGGATACTCAAATAATCTTTATTAAAAGATTTATTATTTTCACACGGGGTTCAAGAACAGGGTTATTGAAAACACCATTCACGACAAACCCAAAATCCAATTCTTCTATTCAATTCCAATTAAATATTAATTAATTGGAAAATTTCACTAAATCTTAAATTAAAGATTTATTCTTTTCTCAATTGGGTTTAAGAACAGTGTTAGTAAAGACACCATCATGACAAACCCAAAATCCAATTTGATATCAAATACAAGGCTCTGAATAGAAATTATATCGGCTTATATTCAATAATAAATTCTAAAATCAACAAATATTGTATTGGGAATAACGATATATATATATATATGTATGTATATATCTTCCAAATTCCTCCACAATATATATATGTATGTATTGGAAATTCTGGTTATTTTTGAAACCATTTCAAATCCAATTTATTTATTTAAAAATATTGGATTATAATTCTAGTTCATAACTAATTCATTTTGATAAAAATAAATTTTTATCTTTACAAACGTGAAATTTTACATCCAAATACATTCCAAATCATTTATTGATTTTACACAAATTATTAATATTTTAATAATTTTATTAAGGCCCTTTCAGTCGATTTCCACAAACGGTCATCGAACTGCACTTACAGAGACCTTTTCCAAATTTGATTTGGACATAATTCCATATCCAATCGTTAGATTTCAAATCTCTTATATTCTTTGGAAAGCCCTTTTTGATACGAACCAACGGTTCTGGTTTTGGGAGAATCCGACGGTCGGATCTCCCGTAATGTCAATTCGAAGTCAATGGTCGAAATTCGCGAACGATCCCGGTGCGGTGTGTTCTATTCAGGCCATTATATTTTATATATAATATATACAATATATATTTCGTCGATTTCCATTTAAAGCATATTTTATAAATCGTTTATAAAATCGTTTTAAAACGATTCCAACTTCATTTTCAATTTTAAATCAAAATTGAATATTCTATATCATTATAATATATAAATGATAATATTCTCAAAATATCAGGTTTTGAAACCATTTCCTTTTCGATATTCATTATAAAAATGAATAAAATCGATGTAAATATTGTAATGTCCTGTATTTTAGCGATATAATAATTTATTTATTTAATTATTTAAATAGTGATTTAGAGAATTATATGGTCGTTTAATTAAATAAATTTGAATATTTAATTAATATAATAATTAGAATAATATAATTATTTCTGAAATAACAGAATTCACAATATTGTGTGAATTGGACAATTCAAAATATATAATTCAGTTTAGAATTGGATTAGAATAACGAATATGTAACAACCCGTATTTCGATAACATGTTAAAACGAGAATCAAGGCAGAATTTAATTTTAAATTCTGAATCAAGTAAAACGGGCTATGCCATTGCGTTCGTCTCGGAAAAATACGCGAAATAGAGTCCGAAATTTTGAAAATCGGAGTCCGTATGACCCGGTTAAGGCCCAAAGAAGTTTTCGGGAAATTTGAATTTCGAAACATGCAGAAATGGGGCCAGGCGGGAAAATTCCCGCCCAGACAAGTCGACTGGGCTGTCGACAGGGCTGTCGACTTGCAAGTCGACAGGCATGTCGACATGCAAGTCGACAGGGCTGTCGACTTGCCCTGTCGGCTGATTTTGATCTGGTGCACCTATTTTCTATCTTGGCTAGGTTTTTGGGCCTGGTTTGAAATCTGACGGTTCAGGTTGGTCCTAGGGTTAATCTAAGGGCCTAAAACTATCCTAATCTCTATAAAAAGACCCTAAACCTACCCCTAAACCCTCATTATTCACTCATGTAACTAAACTATGGCCAAATTTCTACTCTCATGGCCTCCATCTCAAATCCCTAGAGCCTATGCATTCAAATCGGGTTCAAATCAAAAGGTGCAAGCTTGCTACACCAAATAGAGGCCAAATCAACATTGCTATGCGAGTTTCATGAAGGTTCTTCTTCAAAGGAGCCACCTTTCTTCGTCAAGCTGATGCATGACCCCTTTTCTAAGCCTTGCCTAGGTAAGTTCTAGCTACTTTTGGATCAAAACGGTATTTTTAATGTTGACATGGGATAAAATGAGATAAAGCATAAGTATGCATGTATGTGAACCTAACTTTGTCCCTTTTCTATGATCTATGACCTTAGACTAAGATGTAGCAACTTAATCATGTCACTCATGTTATGTTTAGCCTAGTTTATTTTGCAAGTTTGGATCTTTGTCTATGGAAGATTTGCATGAACCTTTGGGAACCATTTGACTTGTGAAACATAGGCAAATACTTGACCTTGGGGCTTATGCATGCATATGAACACAAACCCCTTATGATTCATGCATGTTTGTGGCAAAACCTCCTTATGATATTATGCAAGTTTGTGGCCAAATCCTATATGATAGTATGCATGCTTATGGTCAATCCCTATATGACTCTATCATGCATGTTTTAAGGCCAAACCCCCTTATGACGCCATGCATGTTTGGAGCCAATCCCTTTTGTGGCATCGTGCATGTTTTGGGGTCTACATGTAGCCATAGTATACCTACTATGTTGACTCGCTTTGCTTGCGTTGGGAAAACATGATTTTGGGTAGTTAGATAAACATGAACATGTCGCGAAATCTTAACTTGATTATGACATGTGTTTATACTTGAAAATATGACTTGAAAGATAACATGGAAGTTGGCATGTAAGTATGCATAAAAACATGAGCTTGGGAATTTACCTATTAAGTTAGGTCTACCCTTTGGGAATTTACCTATTAAGTTAGGTCTACCCAAATGCTTGAAAACTTGTAACATGTTTTGGAAACATGATGAACTTAGATAATATAAGTGTGGCCAACTCGAGGTTGGGTTGAGTTTGCAACGTAAAACTACCCGGAACCGACCGGCCTAACTAGTAGTTGCAAACAATAGGACCCAATGTGAGAAGTTGGTCATGTCGCGCTTAAGACCCGAGGTTAGACTAGATTGTGGTGTAAATCTACCCGGACCCGCCCGGCTTAACTAGTAACCACAACAAGGTCTAATGTGAGAGGTTAAGAGTGCATTAATTAAATTAATGCCACATGATAAGGTTAAGTAAATTTGACTAATGACACTTAACCGATATGACACGAATGGGTAGGTTAAGTGGGACCGGACTTGATTCCTTAATGACACTTAACCATGCAAGATGATTAGGGGATGGGGTTAAGTAATTTACACTTAACTAATCCGACTGGGTAATTAGATGAGGTTAAGTAATTAAGACTTAACTAACCTAACCACGGTAATTAGATGGGGTTAAGTAATCCACACTTAACTAATCTAAACACGGTAATTCGATGGGGTTAAGTTAAACACTTAACCAATTTAAACTTGGTAATTCAATGAGGTTAAGTAACCAATACTTAACCAACTTAACGTGATAATTTAATGGGGTTAAGCAACTTATACCTAACCAATTATACATGAAGATTTGATGTGGTTAAGTGACCTAAACTTAACCAATCTAACTCGTTAATTTGATGTGGTTGAGTGACCTAAACTTAACCAATCTAACTCGTTAATTTGATGTGGTTAAGTGAACTATACTTAGCCAATCTAACTCGTGAATTTATGGGGGTTAAGTTAATCCATACTTAACCAATATAACGTGAAAACATGATAAGGCTAAGTCATGAATCGCTTGAATACACTTGACCGGTTTGACTAAGTAATTTGATAGGGTCAAGTTAATATATACTTAACCAACTTGTAGGGCTAAGTATTGAACTTAAATACTTAGCCAATCTTGACGTGATTCGTGGGCGGGTTAAGGCATGGACTTGAATGATAATACTTAACCCAATAAGACAAACCCTAGTTAGAAGAACTAGGTAGAAAACCGTGGTTAATCAAGGATAACGGGAAGGGAAGCTAAGTGGTAAACCTTAGTTAAGGGTAACTAAGTAATAATTCTTAGCTAAGGACATAGGACTGGTTCGCAAAGCGATGAGTAACCTGATACGGTAGGTCATCGCTTAGTATACAAGGAGGAGCAAGTTATCTGACTTGGATAAAAGCTCCAGCGCACTGGGTGTCGAAGCCGAAGCTTCGGGGGACGTGAGGATACTCTTGGTATCCCTCTGTGAGGTTCCAGATGATCCGCCTGGGCTCACAAGAGGTTAAGGTCTGCGGTAGAAGAGCCAAGAGTATGGCTTGGTTGCTATGCGAGCGACCTAAAGACTGGGATGGATTAGCGTGGAGTCGACGATTCTTGGTTTTTGCCATGGATAGCACATCGCCGACTACCTACCATCTTTAGTCAATCGTGTACGTGCGGAAAGGCAGGGAACCCCCAACAGACCATGTGCTTGCTATCGAGTCATGGGTGTGGTTGGCCCGTAGGAAAGTGGGGCTATAGTGGGGCCGTGGAGTGGTTCTTATACATGATTTTTCTTCGATTGCCTTTCAGTAGTTGAGGGAGGGGTCACGTGGGACCATAGCCACGGGTACAAAAACAGACCTTGATATCTGCATCAGCAGACGATTTAAAGCACCCGACCGAGTTCCGTATTTCTTGATTTGCCCTGGCACGGAACTCGGATGGCACATTGGGGAACATGTGCATCTAGACATGGAAAACAATTCGCGATACATACGTGGGATCAAGGGCGCGGTTGACGGGTGGCGTATTCCCTAGTGGTCCTAGGTGGCCAAAACCCAAACCGAGACACGGAAAGGTTCATTAGGTAGCATAATCCCTAGCGGCCCTAGGTGGCATAAATCCTAAGTGGATGCGCGATAGTTCATGGTAGGGAAACACAACTAGATCAAGGGTTGTAGTCCAAAACAACTTCAAGGATAAAACGTTTACATGGGAAAGCCCGTACGGCCTACGGCAAAGGACTGATCTTATACATGGAAAGAAACATATGAGTGGGAAAACCTACATATGCTATATATTAGGTTGACATGGACCATTACATGACATTGGGCAAGGGACATTCATGGTTAACACGTGACGCGGGTTGGTATACTAGTACGAGAGGTGCAGAGCAGATATACATGTTAGAACCAGGAAAAATATACATAATAGATACCGTGGGATATTAGACGGGGTAGATACCTTGGGATAGTATACTTGATAGAAACCTGACGATGTGATACCTTGATTTATCATGACACCGTGGTTTACCACGATACCTTAGTTTAGCTTGCTACAGTAGTTCAGCCTATTACCCTGGTTTAGTTTAGCTATCTTGTAGTCATTCTTATGTTTACTTTCAGTTTATGCATGTCATGTTACCTTTACCTGTTTTTATACTGGAAGTAGATAGGACTTACCAGTCTTTATGACTGACTCCGTTTTCTTTCGCCTCTTTGTCTTCCGTTTCCCCCTCAGGTTTCAGGGAGGAAATGATGTTGTTTAGTTCGGACTTCTTCTGTTGAAGGTCATCATGTATGGCTTGATGTATAGCTTGGTCTTCTCTTGGATATGGCTGCCTCACCGCTTTACTTTGGGGAATAATTTATGAAAAGGTTTTTATGCTTCTTTATTATTGCAAGACAGGTTTTGATGTACTCTGATGTAAAAGACTTTAGACCTTAATTATTAATGTTTATGAAAGTTCGATTTTACTTTCGCTATTTTATATGTTTTGTCTTGTGACATTTCTGTGCATGTTTACCAATAATGCCCCTCTAAAGCTAGTGCATTCCTTTGCGAGTGACCCTAGCGGAGGCGGGGTGTTACATTTGGTATCAGAGCAGAAGGTTACCAGACTGGGCAAAAGTTTTTAAAACCTTCTGAAAACTATTTGAAAAACCGTTTATAAAGAAGCATTTTTCAATAAAATTTTCTTTTAAAAGAAAAAGGCTATTCCCCAAAAGCCATTAGCACCATCCTTTGATTCCTTGATTGAATCTCGTTTCTTTTCTTTCCTCCATCTGTGGTCACAGTAGTTCTAACTGTGACTAACCTTTGTCTAGCCACGTAGGTGTTTCCCGTACGATGGAGGTGGTTCTCGAGAAACTTGTTACCGAAGTTACAAGAAAGGATAATAAGAGTAAGGGTAAAGGATACCAGCTTAAGGATAAGCAACTGTTGTTATGGCTTAGTCCATCGAGGCGGACAAGGACAAGATCAGCGGAGAGGGAAATAGTACGCTCTCATTTCTAGGGTACCTAAAAGAAATGGTGCCGTTTCTGGTAAAGGTTTAGTCGTTCTTTTCTATCATCCCGTCCAAACTTTGTCTTGATCATTGTATCACTTAAGTCTGCTTGGATAGTTGAGTCTCTGCACCTTAGTACTAGCATGGTAGAGGATCCCAGTTTTGTCCCAAAAATCTGGTTGGAGAGTTGGTCCATTCCTTCATGACTTGTTGGATTTGAGAATGACATGTCTCAACTACGGATAGATTCTAAGGATAAAGTGGTCACCCAATAAGGGGTGCCATTCTCGGTTTTGGAAAGAGGGTAGTTAGACTCTCGACTCATCTTGGTGATACCCTCGAAGTCTCGTGTAACCTTTTTGGGTTCTGTCATAGTTAGTTACCTAGAATCCCGGGATGCAGTTGTTGGTAATCCGCTCGAATAGAATTCACTGCTAAGGCGGATGGTTCGTTTCGATTATGCATGAGTTATGGGAATCACCTTAGTAAGAACACTTGGCAACATGGATTGGCATCGGAAAACGAGATCCAGAATTCACTAGTGAATTTTGGAGAGCTTGTATGAGTACGCAGACATGTGTGAGCCGAGCATACTAGGAGAAGAATAAGTGAAAGTGAAACGAGAGGCGATAGTGAAATGAGTTCCACTCACACCTTGGAAATAGGAAGCAAGGAACTACGAAATCATGAAGTCAAAGGCGGTCAAGGCACGATGGAATTAAGCTCATGGAAATGCGGCTTGGACGAGCGCATCACGTCTCTTTTTAAGAGTATATCTTTGATCCTATTTCACCTGTAAAGCTTACTTGCATGCTATCGCTTGGTGGATATCCTCTCGGTCCTGTTTCTGTTACAAACCCCGTAAGGAGTTTGTCTTGTTTATCTTCTCGATCTTATTTTGGGAACCTTAGGTAGAACGCTATGGATGTAAACATGTATTTGAGACATGTTATGATTGATATGATTGCAAATGGTTGCAAGTGGTTGCTCGTGGATGCGCGAATACACGTTAGGTACTAGATTGACGCGATCACGTTTCATGTTGCATATGCACGAGCATTTATACTTGTTTGTGGATGAAATCGAATGTGTTATCATGCGGTTGTTGCATATGAATGAATGATTGTGCACACATATAGTATCTATATGACTGGGACTATTTGCATACAAGTTGGATTCATGGCACTATACATATTTTTGCATTAGAAAGATTATTCAGGCCTGATCATTAGCATTAGCTAAGGAACAAGTACACACACGTTTTGCATATATTCATACAGCATTAGAAATCATCTAAGGACAATGGTTGCTTATGGATGATGTTTTGAGTAGATGGATGATGGATGGTAGGATATGTTCTTCCTAACTTAGAGATTTCGGGGACGAAATACTAAAAGGTGGGGAGAATGTAACAACCCGTATTTCGATAACATGTTAAAACGAGAATCAAGGCAGAATTTAATTTTAAATTCTGAATCAAGTAAAACGGGCTATGCCATTGCGTTCGTCTCGGAAAAATACGCGAAATAGAGTCCGAAATTTTGTAAATCGGAGTCCGTATGACCCGGTTAAGGCCCAAAGAAGTTTTCGGGAAATTTGAATTTCGAAACATGCAGAAATGGGGCCAGGCGGGAAAACTCCCGCCCAGACAAGTCGACTGGGCTGTCGACAGGGCTGTCGACTTGCAAGTCGACAGGCATGTCGACAGGCAAGTCGACAGGGCTGTCGACTTGCCCTGTCGGCTGATTCTGATCTGGTGCACCTATTTTCTATCTTGGCTAGGTTTTTGGGCCTGGTTTGAAATCTGACGGTTTAGGTTGGTCCTAGGGTTAATCTAAGGGCCTAAAACTATCCTAATCTCTATAAAAAGACCCTAAACCTACCCCTAAACCCTCATTATTCACTCATGTAACTAAACTATGGCCAAATTTCTACTCTCATGGCCTCCATCTCAAATCCCTAGAGCCTATGCATTCAAATCGGGTTCAAATCAAAAGGTGCAAGCTTGCTACACCAAATAGAGGCCAAATCAACATTGCTATGCGAGTTTCATGAAGGTTCTTCTTCAAAGGAGCCACCTTTCTTCGTCAAGATGATGCATGACCCCTTTTCTAAGCCTTGCCTGGGTAAGTTCTAGCTACTTTTGGATCAAAACGGTATTTTTAATGTTGACATGGGATAAAATGAGATAAAGCATAAGTATGCATGTATGTGAACCTAACTTTGTCCCTTTTCTATGATCTATGACCTTAGACTAAGATGTAGCAACTTAATCATGTCACTCATGTTATGTTTAGCCTAGTTTATCTTGCAAGTTTGGATCTTTGTCTATGGAAGATTTGCATGAACCTTTGGGAACCATTTGACTTGTGAAACATAGGCAAATACTTGACCTTGGGGCTTATGCATGCATATGAACACAAAGCCCTTATGATTCATGCATGTTTGTGGCAAAACCTCCTTATGATATTATGCAAGTTTGTGGCCAAATCCTATATGATAGTATGCATGCTTATGGTCAATCCCTATATGACTCTATCATGCATGTTTTAAGGCCAAACCCCCTTATGACGTCATGCATGTTTGGAGCCAATCCCTTTTGTGGCATCGTGCATGTTTTGGGGTCTACATGTAGCCATAGTATACCTACTATGTTGACTCGCTTTGCTTGCGTTGGGAAAACACGATTGTGGGTAGTTAGATAAACATGAACATGTCGCGAAATCTTAACTTGATTATGACATGTGTTTATACTTGAAAATATGACTTGAAAGATAACATGGAAGTTGACATGTAAGTACGCATAAAAACATGAGCTTGGGAGTTTACCTATTAAGTTAGGTCTACCCTTTGGGAATTTACCTATTAAGTTAGGTCTACCCTTTGGGAATTTACCTATTAAGTTAGGTCTACCCAAATGCTTGAAAACTTGTAACATGTTTTGGAAACATGATGAACTTAGATAATATAAGTGTGGCCAACTCGAGGTTGGGTTGAGTTTGCAACGTAAAACTACCCGGAACCGACCGGCCTAACTAGTAGTTGCAAACAATAGGACCCAATGTGAGAAGTTGGTCATGTCGCGCTTAAGACCCGAGGTTGGACTAGGTTGTGGTGTAAATCTACCCGGACCCGCCCGGCTTAACTAGTAACCACAACAAGGTCTAATGTGAGAGGTTAAGAGTGCATTAATTAAATTAATGCCACATGATAAGGTTAAGTAAATTTGACTAATGACACTTAACCGATATGACACGAATGGGTAGGTTAAGTGGGACCGGACTTGATTCCTTAATGACACTTAACCATGCAAGATGATTAGGGGATGGGGTTAAGTAATTTACACTTAACTAATCCGACTGGGTAATTAGATGAGGTTAAGTAATTAAGACTTAACTAACCTAACCACGGTAATTAGATGGGGTTAAGTAATCCACACTTAACTAATCTAAACACGGTAATTCGATGGGGTTAAGTTAAACACTTAACCAATTTAAACTTGGTAATTCAATGAGGTTAAGTAACCAATACTTAACCAACTTAACGTGATAATTTAATGGGGTTAAGCAACTTATACCTAATCAATTATACATGAAGATTTGATGTGGTTAAGTGACCTAAACTTAACCAATCTAACTCGTTAATTTGATGTGGTTGAGTGACCTAAACTTAACCAATCTAACTCGTTAATTTGATGTGGTTAAGTGAACTATACTTAGCCAATCTAACTCGTGAATTTATGGGGGTTAAGTTAACCCATACTTAACCAATATAACGTGAAAACATGATAAGGCTAAGTCATGAATCGCTTGAATACACTTGACCGGTTTGACTAAGTAATTTGATAGGGTCAAGTTAATATATACTTAACCAACTTGTAGGGCTAAGTCTTGAACTTAAATACTTAGCCAATCTTGACGTGATTCGTGGGCGGGTTAAGGCATGGACTTGAATGATAACACTTAACCCAATAAGACAAACCCTAGTTAGAAGAACTAGGTAGAAAACCGTGGTTAATAAAGGATAACGGGAAGGGAAGCTAAGTGGTAAACCTTAGTTAAGGGTAACTAAGTAATAATTCTTAGCTAAGGACATAGGACTGGTTCGCAAAGCGATGAGTAACCTGATACGCTAGGTCATCGCTTAGTATACAAGGAGGAGCAAGTTATCTGACTTGGATAAAAGCTCCAGCGCACTGGGTGTCGAAGCCGAAGCTTCGGGGGACGTGAGGATACTCTTGGTATCCCTCTGTGAGGTTGCAGATGATCCGCCTGGGCTCACAAGAGGTTAAGGTCTGCGGTAGAAGAGCCAAGAGTATGCCTTGGTTGCTATGCGAGCGACCTAAAGACAGGGATGGATTAGCGTGGAGTCGACGATTCTTGGTTTTTGCCCTGGATAGCACATCGCCGACTACCTACCATCTTTAGTCAATCGTGTATGTGCGGAAAGGCAGGGAACCCCCAACAGACCATGTGCTTGCTATCGAGTCATGGGTGAGGTTGGCCCGTAGGAAAGTGGGGCTATAGTGGGGCCGTGGAGTGGTTCTTATACATGATTTTTCTTAGATTGCCTTTCAGTAGTTGAGGGAGGGGTCACGTGGGACCATAGCCACGGGTACAAAAACAGACCTTGATATCTGCATCAGCAGACGATTTAAAGCACCCGACCGAGTTCCGTATTTCTTGATTTTCCCTGGCACGGAACTCGGATGGCACATTGGGGAACATGTGCATCTAGACATGGAAAACGATTCGCGATACATACGTGGGACCAAGGGCGCGGTTGACGGGTGGCGTAATCCCTAGTGGTCCTAGGTGGCCAAAACCCAAACCGAGACACGGAAAGGTTCATTAGGTAGCATAATCCCTAGCGGCCCTAGGTGGCATAAATCCTAAGTGGATGCGCGATAGTTCATGGTAGGGAAACACAACTAGATCAAGGGTTGCAGTCCAAAACAACTTCAAGGATAAAACGTTTACATGGGAAAGCCCGTACGGCCTACGGCAAAGGACTGATCTTATACATGGAAAGAAACATATGAGTGGGAAAACCTACATATGCTATATATTAGGTTGACATGGACCATTACATGACATTGGGCAAGGGACATTCATGGTTAACACGTGACGCGGGTTGGGATACTAGTACGAGAGGTGCAGAGCAGATATACATGTTAGAACCAGGAAAAATATACATAATAGATACCGTGGGATATTAGACGGGGTAGATACCTTGGGATAGTATACTTGATAGAAACCTGACGATGTGATACCTTGATTTATCATGACACTGTGGTTTACCACGATACCTTAGTTTAGCTTGCTACAGTAGTTCAGCCTGTTACCCTGGTTTAGTTTAGCTATCTTGTAGTCATCCTTATGTTTACTTTCAGTTTATGCATGTCATGTTACCTTTACCTGTTTTTATACTGGAAGTAGATAGGACTTACCAGTCTTTATGACTGACCCCATTTTCTTTCGCCTCTTTGTCTTCCGTTTCCCCCTCAGGTTTCAAGGAGGAAATGATGTTGTTTAGTTCGGACTTCTTCTGTTGAAGGTCATCATGTATGGCTTGATGTATAGCTTGGTCTTCTCTTGGATATGGCTGCCTCACCGCTTTACTTTGGGGAATAATTTACGAAAAGGTTTTTATGCTTCTTTATTATTGCAAGATAGGTTTTGATGTACTCTGATGTAAAAGACTTTAGACCTTAATTATTAATGTTTATGAAAGTTCGATTTTACTTCCGCTATTTTATATGTTCTGTCTTGTGACATTTCTGTGCATGTTTACCAATAATGCCCCTCTAAAGCTAGTGCATTCCTTTGCGAGTGACCCTAGCGGAGGCGGGGTGTTACAGAATATATTATTCAAATGACAATTTAAATTATAATTATAATCAAGCTCGAAATGGCACGACAGTTCGCTATTTGGCGATTTGAACTTCAACTGAATATACAGGGTCCGTTTTAAATCAGATTTCTGTGGAACAAGAAACGTTAGGAGTTGGTGAAGTATATTTTTCTAGTGGAAGAGAAAAATCGGGATTTCATTGTGTAGATTTTGATTTATGTCCAAATCAAATTTTAGAAAAGTTGCTATGGAATTACTTTATAAATTATAGCGATTTATTTATATTATAAAAGGATTTTTCAATATAAATTGAATATCGATTCAACCGGGATTTGAATATCGAGTTATAAAAGTAATTGGAACTATATGATATTCTGTGTGAATATATATATGGTAACATATATTTATTTATATTTAATTTAATTGTTTTTAAACATATTTATATATTTAAATGGGTTATTTAGAGCTTTAAAAATAGCCAGTTTTGCAAACGACCTCCGTTTTCGACGAAACTAATTTTGTTGGATCCGTAATATTAAATCATTGTTAGATTTCCAGTTCCGCAATTTTTGAAGTCAATGTGTAGCCATACAGATTTTTAATGTGAAAAACAGTCGATATTCTGACAGTTAAAAATACGCTGTGTGAGCAAACGAAGTCGGAATTCAACGAAACCATTTTCGTTGGGTCTGTAATGTCGAACTCTAACTGCATGTCCATTTTCGTGATTTTTGAATATCATGCGTGATTATAGGAATTTTTAATAGTAAACGCATTTAGCGGTTGCTTAAAATTTAATATAATATTCGAATATAAAAATAATAAAACTTCTCTATAAATACACCTTAAAATTTTCTAACCTAGGAAATTCATTCTCTTGTCAAACCAAGCCACCAATGTTCGTACTTATTCAGTAAACATTTTCCATCTTCAAAATCCAGATAAAAAGAAATCAAATCCCATAAATCACTAAACCTATATTTTTGAAATCTTGATGATGAGAGCTTCAAGTAGGGGGCCTCGGAATTGGGTGCGATGGACATTTTTTGAGTTCCACTGTAAAGCGCGACAGCTAGGGTTAGGTATATTTGGGAATTTGGTCATCGATTTGAGAATTTCACATTGTTGTGGGATTCATAGCAGTGTTTGGATTTGTTTGTGGGGTTTTTGTGGTGATCAACACCAATATTCGATGCAGGGTGTTACGGGGTATCACCAGAAATCGCGAGAAAGTCGAGGTGCGAGTTTTGTGTGACTAGGAGTATGTGAAGGAGAATTTCGATAGGAGTATTTTGGTGTTGTCTGATTTTGAAATAGTGGAGATAGGTTGAAGAACTTGTCGAAGGAAGGAGTTGAAATGGCCGGTTGTTTTGTTGGAGATCGCGTCTTTGAAGGAGGAAGATAGAGGAGATCAACGTGATGGCCTGGTAGTTAAATATGGTGATGGCCTTATTTCTAAGGTGAAGCCCAATTCGAATAAATGGTTAGATTATTTTAGTTTTAAATCAGTACGTTAACTTTAAAAATGCACATCTTTGTCTTACATTATCAGAATTCCACAAAACTAGATCCGCTAGAATCGTACGGAGGACGGCTACGAAATGGAATTGAGTGGGAGTGGATTGGAGGTCATCACAATTAATAGCAAAATATATTGTCCGTCTGAATCAAGCGATGGTTATCGTTATTAACGATGACCGTCCAATGTGAGAAAATCTCACTAACTCTGCTCAACTTATATTTTTATAACGAATTTTTAGAAATGATAAATAATGGTTGTTTGTTGTGTGTTGGCTGTTTGGTTTAACCGCTGGTTAATTGATTGAAAATTTAGATAACGATATATATAAACCGTTAATCGAATATTAATTCTGATTATCAGAATACTTCATATTCGTGTTATTTATGTTGATTAACTCGTGTTATTTATGTTGATTAACATCAGTGGATGCAGGGAAACAGGTCAGGGGAACCCAACTTGGTTCCTCAACATTTGTTTTACTGTTTTTCATAAATTGTGATATATGATGTGATTTATAATCTGTTGTTGATTACGTGTGGTTGATCATTGTTATTTGGTACTTTTAAATACCAAAAGAAATACTGGAGTGTGAAAAGGGAAATTTCGAAACTATAATTTGAAATAAAATATTTACATAAAATCAAAGGATTTTATATAAAAAGGAAATTTTCAAAATGTAAATTGAAATAAAAACATTTGTATAAAATCAAAGTATTTTATAAAAAGAAATGTATGAAGGGAATATGGGATTTTGGAATTTTATTAAATCAAATGGACTGATTAAAAGGAGATATTTGAAAATTAAATAAAAGACTTCTTTATTAAGTTAACAACAGTTATATGGAAGTTTAAAAGACCGATTTGGTTAAAATACTAAATGAAAGCAATAAGAAGTAAATAAGGAACTTTTTGAGTAAATATAATATTTAGGAAAACAAATAGAATTAAAAGGTAATATTTCGAAAATCAAATTGAATTATAAAAGAAATTATTTGGGGAAATAAATAGAATTATAAGGGAGAATTGGCAAGATACAAAAGAACAACGAGAAGATGGTTTCAAAGTAGATTTTAAATAGAAATACAGTTTAACAAATAAATTGAGAATATTTATTTATAAATAATATTTTATAAATTAAGTAAAATATATACCATTTGGTAAATGGAATATATAAGTCCGAACGTATATAGAGAAGTAGAAATTGGGTTTTAACACCGATATTTTAAATTGACCGTGAACTCAACATTTACAAAGAATTTATAAAGTGTTAGTAATTAGAAGAAGATTTCATATGGATAAAGCTATAAATTGAAGTAAATGAAATTTGGAAAATTGGGTATTGTTTTGAAATACGAAATCAAACTAAATAGATTATATAAAAAGGAATATTATTCACATTTGATGTGAATAATGGAATTAAGTAACAGTTTTGCAAATAAAAAGTTTTGTACACGAAAGTGGATTTTTGAAATAGAAATGGAATTTCAAGTGGTTAGGATAAATAACTTGTTAAGGATGGAAATAAGTGTTGTGATTTATAAACAATGTTTATAAATAAACTAAGATACAATTATCGGTGGATAATTGAGATTGCAAATTCAATAGTGAATTTGGAAAATGGGGAATTTGAAGTTGTTTTGAAAGGGAATGATGACATCCATTTCGATATTCAGAATGTAAAAAGGATTAAATAAGATCCGTAAAGATTTGTAATTAGAATTCAACTAAACCAGATGTTTTAAAATAATTCATTTGAAAAGATTATATATTGAATAAATCAGGATTTAACAAGAAAATTAGTTGTCGGTTGGAAACCGATATTTGATAATCGAATAAGGTTATTCGAAGAAGAGAATAAATTGAATAGAGATTTTCCGAAAAGAGGTTATCGAATATAAGTTATTTGAATATAGTTAAAAGGAGTTATCGAATATTAGTTATTCGAATAGAGTTAAAAGGAGATTAATCAAATGTAAATCATTATAAGAGAGTTAATTGAGTGTAAAACATTTAGAGAGAGCTAATCGAATATAGTTATTCGAAGAGAGATTATCGAATATAGTTATTCAAAGATAGAGTTATCGAATATAGTTTATTCGAAAAGGAGTTACCGAATAGAGATTATTCGAAAGAGAGCAATACGTTGAAATTCGATTATATCGAATTCGGGAAAGTACACTTTCCGTTTTTTAATCATGATTTAATGATTTCTTCATAAATTGTCTATTTAATTATTTAGTTAAATTAAGGAATAAAAGTTATATTTCGAAGTTAGATATTTAAGAAGAATGGATTATAACGCTATAGTTATAATCAATGTTTTAAAATAAAGAAGTGGATTCGTAAATAGAATCCGAGTTACATAAGGAAGTTGGTTAAAAGATTTAGAAGGGTGAACTTTGTCTATTTCGAGGTTAGAAATGTTGTTCAGTTAAGGTCTGAGAGGAAATTATACCCCAACTTGATTGACTTCGTTTTTAACGAAAGGATGGGTAAGGTTCGATAGCGAAGGTTGATTAACTGAATTTAGTTAATGAGTGTAATGGTTTGAATTGGCTTAGTGATGTTTTATTTAAACATCTGTTTAATCCAAATGAATAAGTTTTGGAAACATTTTCCAAATATAATCAGATATATTTTCTAATCATAGAAAATGAAATGTTGATGAGAAAGAATACTGGAATGACAGTGATACGTGAAACAGAGATGGAAATGTTTTCCAATGATTAATAACGTATATTTCCTAAATTTAGAAAATAAGAAATGTTGAATATATGGAAATAGGAAATAAATAAACTGATGAACTAAAGAGATAAACGTTAAATGATGATTGATCGATAAATTTCCATCTGGAAATAATATCGTTGTTTGCACACGTATTTTTCTTTGATAGTTAAATCACCGACTATCAAAGTTTTTGACCATTTTTCCGTTGTCAAAACGGAGAGACCGGGATCAGATTCATTATCTGAAAACCACTCTATATGGACGTTAGCGTTGCGATCAAATATGATGAAAATAATTAAAGACGGTGTTATACAAGGGCTATACTGTTTACAGAATAGTGCCTTCGGTTTGTCTAGTCCCAGGACAACGTGAATGGACGAATGTCTGACAAAGTATATCTAACGGAGCGCGTAAGTTAATCTCTTCAAACGTACTTACATTTGGTGGTGGAGGAATTCGCTTCTCTTAGCTTTATACCCGTGATATTTTTAGGGAAATCAATTTGTGATTTGGCGGGTATGACGATGTGGCATTCAAAGTGAATGGTGGTCAGGTGTTCCGAAAGATACATTATGACCTCAAGCCTCATCAACCGGGAAATGACAGAAATCGGGAAGGCAGCATGGCTAGGTGGGTTGCTCCCATTTGGGTGTATATCACCTATCTAAAGAAAATCCATTTCACTCTTTTATCTATTTTCGATGTTGTCCCTTTTCAGGAAACGGTGGGTAGCTCCCGACCATTGGTGGTATACATTCGATACACTCAAGCGAAATGAGTGGTCGGTCATGTGTGGGCTGGGATGCAAGACGTTCTTATTGAACCCAGTTTATTCGCCTTTAGAGATAAACTATCGGCAGGTGGTCCCATACCTTGTCATAGTCGGAATCCAATATCCAATAAGCGCCCGCGGTTTTGTTTGTATACTATATATGTCGAGCGTGAGATGCAAGCATTCTGCTAGATTGTTAATTACTTGTGATTAGACATTATTATAATAACAGAAAAGTATTGATTTTGAGAGTGTTTTGGGTTAGTAAAAATCGTCCGTTTTTATGTGTGGATCGGTCTAACGATTACCTTTTCTTTTGAAAAGGATTTTGAAAAGTTAAACCAAATGATTTGAGTTTACTCACACCAGTCCCATGACTGACCCAGAGTTTATTTTGTTTTGTTTTCCCTAAACTCTTGGGTGCCCAAATTTGTACGGGCAGTCAAGTAGTTGGGACTTACAGATATAATAGGAGGAGCTTAGAGCAGGAGGCTTCAGCAGCATTATATAGCTTTTGTTTAATTCCGCTGTGATGTAAGTGTACTCTAGTATACAAATACAGATTTATGTTTCAAAATTATGTTGTATATTATATTTTATTCGTTCCGCTGTGAGATTCATGTTACTCTTATGTGTTGTGTGTTCTTCTTCTTCTACTCTAATTTTCTATCTCATCTACTCTCACCCTCTAACTTCTTTCTATTAGTGATCAGGAATTTCCGATGTCTGAATAGTCAACATGGTAGTTTTATGTTGATTTTCGGAGTCAAAAATCCTAGTTCGTTACAGTGGTATCAGAGCTGAAGGTTAAGTGATTACCTTGGCTCTTTGGCGTGACTCGGTAGAGATGGGGTTAGTAATACCCTAGATTGAGTTTGAGTGTATATATACGAGAGAACGTATTTGTGGATTTCAATATAAAATTGTTTTATATTGTGGAGATTTATTGGTTGAGTTGTTTATAAGTTCTGATCGATCAGTTTGATCCACTGTATCGATAGGAGTTTCCAAACACTTGAATACGATAAACCGACACAGTATGCTTCTAAAGAGGGTAAATGAAATAATTCTACCCAAATTATATTTTGATATAAAAGAATGATTAATATTGGAAATATTATAGAATATTGGATGTGTTGTTGTTATTATATTCGAATGAGATTATAAAAAGTGAAATGGTTAAATATAACCAATTATAATTCATATAAATGTAATATATGGAATGTAACGACCCATCTTTTTGCCCGATTTTTCGCCGGTAATTAAACCAACTTGAACCGTTCATAAAGACGAATTGTTATGGGTACATACATATATTGAACAAGTAATAGAACTTTTATTGCATAACACAATATTACATCAGAGTTACATCGAATATTTAGAGTTACAACATATATAGCAGAAGAAAAGTAAATATACTCTCAGCGGAAGAAATCATATGACATGGCGGAAGCTCCAAATCCTAGCTTGAACTCTAATCTCAGAAAGCGCTCCAAGTCCAGCTCTAACGATCTATAACTGTAAACTAAACTCTAACTGCCCGTGTAAAAAAAATTATTGGGCACCCAGAGTTTAGGAAGGAACAATAAACTCCAAGTCAGTCATGGGACTGGTGTGAGAACATAAAACAGTTGTTTACAGGATTTATTTAAAGTTGGGAAATTTATCGGACCACGGCGCTAATGCGGAACGGGTTTACTCCAGGTAACTTCCCGTGCATATCAATTCGCAATGACTTTGAGAAAATGAAGCTGTCATAAGCTCGTCCCACATCACACAATGCAAGCACACACCAGATGGGTGAGTTTTATCTTATGACAACTAAATATGCTTTCGTACGTAAAATCCTCTTCAATATCATAATATATAAAGTGTGGAAAAACATTTCACAAATAAATGTATTAATCCTAGGCAGCATAATACCCATAATATATGTTGCCATATATATATATATATATATATATATATATATATATATATATATATATATACAGTCAAATTCGTATGGCTCGTATTAGAGATATGGGTTTCCAACTTGATGATTCCTGGCACGAAAGATCAATCAGGGATACAAAACGAAGTGCCTCAACGGCTTTTTCGACCATACGCGGACACCGACTACACATCGTCAGGGCAGATCAACGGTTTTCGACCAGACACGGCCCCCCGAACATACCCAATTTCCCCAGGTTCATAAGTGGTTTCCCACTGCTGCACAACTTCATCATCAATTCACATATAAGTATAAACCTAACCGCCAGTTTCTCATCAATCCGGGTGCGAGGTTTGTCGATGTCACGTCATACACAAAGCGTTGCTTCGATAAGCCATTCTTTGATCATAACTAGCTCATCTCATAACTTGGGTATGCCACATTGACAAATTCACGACCTATCGCTGATTCCAATCAATGCATATCCTCTAAGTTCATATGACTTAGAGATAAGGATAATATCACTACAACAAAAACACCATTTCACAACTGCCAAAAACAGTTGTAATAGATCTATTACAACTGACATCCGCCAGTCCTTATATCCAGAGTTGTAATAGCATCAGAATTTTTTACAACTGTTTTTGATAGTTGCAAAAGTTATGTTTACAACTGCTTGTAACAACTGTAAAACGCTTTTTTATAACTGTTTTTGGTAGTTGTAAATTTTTTCTTTATAATGCTAAATTCTACAGCTATTTTTGGTCATCGTTCAGAAAATGCAAAAACAATAGGAATTCTAGACACATTCTGCAAAATAGATAAGCATAAACAATGTAATAGGTTTAACAATGTAGTACAAAAGAATCAAGAATTACTCTATAAGAGCTTTTATAACAAACAATTGCACTTTATAAATTACTTGTCTCAGCTACAAAAAAATCAATCTAAACAACATTACTACAATAAAACAGCTCAAAACTACAACTCAAAGAGTTTTATTATGAAAACTAAGCTCTACTAAGCTCCTTTCGACCAAGTTACGGTTAACATCTCAAGATCACTATCCTTTTGTCCATCACCAATTAGTTAGCGGTAGGTAATGCATCATCATTAACATGGCGCTCACACCAATCATATTATATAAGAAGCCAGCACCATGAGATTTCATACCTTGCTAAATCAGTCCAACATAATAGCCTTGTGTTATAGAGGCAAAATATGTAAAAATCCTACTAAGAAATCAATGAAGCTATCATGTTGGTTCGCTTTTATAGAAAACAGAGATAAAAAAGTTGGGATAGTTGGAGTAATGCATTGCTACTGTAGCACCAGATGTTCATGCTCTGCAGCATCTTGCCATCACTCTCATTTTCTGTCCTTTGAATGCACAAAAGCCCATACCAAAACTGCAGTATCATACACCATGCTCCATGCATGAAAACCAATGGTACTCAACACTGTCCTCCTAATTCATGCAGAAACACCGACTGCATCACTTAACAGTAAACCATGTTGTTGTCCGCTCACTGATATAGAAAAAATGGACATCCTTGCAACCTAGAACAATGCCCTTTTCATCTAGTAGCAGCCGGTTACCAACACTGTATTCAATCAAACATTTAATCATCATTATTTTTTTAATTATGAATCATTTATATAAAATAGACAAATGCTAATTTACAGTCAAACATCCAAAGACCATAAACTTTTCTTAATTATATTATCACGAGCTGCTAAAATTGCATTAAATACAAGGGACCATGGTTATATTATAAACTAAAAAAACGGTTATCTTGATTACCAAAACAAGGTAGAATTAATGCAGTCTATGAGCACTTTTAACCTAAAGCCCAGTTTGAACCAAATTAAACAAGCCACTTTTTTGCCTCTCTCAAGGCAACATCGATTCATTTTTGCTTTCAAAATGGTCAAAAAAACAATTTATTTAAGTCGATCCAAATCAAACGTTACATACATATAACATAAAAATATTGAATTTAGTGTAAGAACTGTTAATTGCATATCCATCCTTATTCCATATCTAAATAACTTGCATTTATAAAGAGTTTTTAACATAAACTTCATTAGAAGGTAGAAACCACAAAAGAGCATTGTATCATGATAATTGATCGGGCCTACAAAAGAAGAAGTAGGAACAGACGCTAATCAGAAAAGAAGTCAAGAGTTGGAAAAGATCACATACCAATTAGATATTAACATTCTCCATAGGATAATTAAGAATAAATAAATCGGAAATGAGGAGGAAATTTTAGGATAGAATTCAGTTTAAATTCGAAAGTAAAGAAATTAATGAACTAATTGGCAATCAAAATACGTTTTGTCCGTAAAATGAATCAAGCATACCTAATAAGGAAACTGATGCAATCAAAATCCGAACACCGAGATGCTAGGAAGATGCATCCATCTGATCTGATTATGAACTGCAAAATAGCATTAATTAAGAAAATATGTAAGCTTGATTGACATAATTCAATTTAAACAGTAAAGGGAAATTGAATTGACAATCAAAATATATTTTGTCCAACAAACGAATCAAGCATAATAGGGCAATTGATGCTTTTAAAATCCGAATATCCAGATGCTATGATACAAATACCTGATTTGATTCTGAACTGCAAAATACCAGTAAGAAATTCTGTGTCCGCAACAACAAACATAACTTACCAACCCTAGCTAATATTTGGTCTCCAGAAAACAATTTCAAGCAAAATGGTATAAGATGGAAAAGGAATACCTATAGCACGAAATAGACCCGAGAGAGCAACCTCGGTCCTTACTATTGCTACCATTTTCACTTTTGAGGCATACGGTGAACAGATTGAAGTTGAAAGCAGAGGGAAAACCGTAAATAATATACCTTCAGGCCCCATTATTTAAACAAGATACATGTCAGCAGCATTCTATTTGGTCATGCCAACTTGTCTTTGCGCCAACTTCAGATTCATGCCATCAGCATCACATTTCTTATGCAAGACAAACTTCCATGACATCAGCACCATTTTTGGATCACTTATTTCTGACAGAAAAATGATGGCATCTTCACAAACTAAGGCTCAACATCGCACACTTAACGTCAGGCTAAAAATCAAGACAAAATACTGCAAAATCAAAACACAAACAAGTTTTAACCTACTCAACCATTATTCCAAATAAGTCTCAAGTCGCACGCAAGCATTTGAAGAAGGTAAAGAAGTTTCAGTACAAGAACTTCGAACCTCAAGGCGCAGTAGTAGGGATCTCGATATCAATGAAGGATGGAGTTAGACAGTAAGCGATACTTTCGAAAACTATTGTCTAAGGCAGAGATGAACGAGACTAAGTCCAGATCCGATTAAGCACATAACGATTCACAAATCCAGATCAAAGAAAATCGAACCAAGCTGAGGCGATTATTTTGAGTGATTTGATTTTTCAACACGAAGAAGAATAATTTAAAGGATAATTTGCTTCGATTGGCAGTATCCTATTCCAGATCTGAACGTAGCAAAAGGGGAAAAAAACGAGGGTTTGTTTTTAATCGAGGAGCCTAGGGAGTGGGAACGATCCAGTGATAAAAAGAAATAAAAAATATTGGTGGATGGGAAATACGGGGTTAGAGCCAAAACCTATAGAAAAGACTGGTATAATTTTCGTTTGGACGAAAATTTTGAATTGGTGCCAAGATAGAAACAAAAAAAAAACAATTTGAAGGGAAAATGATAAGTTGAAGACAAAATTTCTGCTAAGAATACTTATATACACTAAATCGTTACTAAAGAAAACTTCAAAATGCATATAGAAATAATAACTAACTAATAACTTTTCATTTTTTCGATTTTTTTATAACATTTACGAGTTTTTTGAAATTTGAACAATAAATAACAAATTCAAATGAACAACGAAATATAATCACTAGCTATTACTTATTACTTCTTAATTTTAATTGATGAATTATTACTTATAACAACCTAATTGTGATTTAATATTTGTAATGGGAAGTTAATTATTATGTATATAATACCAGTTATCAATTATTAGATATTTAATAGCAATAATTAGGAGCTAGTTACTATTTACTGATTATTAATTATTAATTATATAATAATCAATAGTAATTATTGATTTGTAAGTTTATTATTAAATATTAATTACTCTTAAACATTAATATTATTAATAATTAATTATTAAATATAAATATATAATATTTATTATTATTAGTATTACTTAAAAAGAATTTTCAATTATTGATTATTAAATATTAATAATGGATTGTCAAAAATTAATTATCAAATATTATTCTTAAGCACTGGTATTAATTTTAAAAGTAAATTCATATTTATTAATAATAATTGCTATTTAAAAATTATTTTATATTTATTGGTAATAATATTAATTATTCATAGTATTTTTTCTCGATTATTTAATCAATAATTATTTGTATTATTTACAACTAACATAAACTGTTATTATAGACATTTATTACAACTGGCAAAAAAGAGGAGTTGTTAAAAACAAACATCTTCTACAATTGACAAAAAGAATTGTAATAAATATCTATTACAACTGATATAAAGAAGAGTTGTCAAAAAAAAGAATCTATTACAACTAGCCCAAAATAGCAGTTGTAACAGGCCTCTGTTACAACTGACAAAATAAAAGAGTTGTTGAAAACTAATATATTACAACTGTTTGAAAAAAACAGTTGTAAAAAGCCTTTATCGCAACTGACATTTTCTAACAGTTGTAAAATTACAGTTGTAGTAGGTTATTTTTGTTGTAGTGTATATTGCCACAAATCCGATATACATTAACGGAAATCAGTGCTATGCGGTCAATTTCAATGTCAGACACACCATCCATCAAGTCCATTCTGGGTTTGAACGGAACAAAATCCGAAAATCCCAAATTCGCTCAGACCTCAATGCCACTAATAGACTCGTATTGAGTGATCAGCCCAACCGAGACATCAGCGGCCATCAACCCAAGCAATTCGGAGATCATCGGTCTTCACTCGTCATCAACTAAGTCTCGAATAACGTCGTATTATTACTTGGAATGGTTTTCGAACATATATATTCGATCCCGGTCTTCCCAAGTAATAAGCGTGTTTTAAAACAAAGTTTATGGAATATGTGTGCTTCGATTCAACCTCCTTCATATCACTATACATTTTCCTATAATCGAGGTTACATCATGTTTCATAAAATTGTTATCGTCTTATCATTCTTTGAAATAAAACCCACTTGAAATCATGTGCTTCAACAAAATTTCTTTTATCGTTGTCATTCTCTTATACGTTTCCAAAGTTACCAAATCTCAACTGGTTAAGATTCCATTCATTATAATTCAACACTCATTTTTTTCCAAATAGAATATGCTCCTATATCAATTATCATAATTATTCAAAGCCAATTTATATTCACATTATGATATGTTTCATATCGAGATCTCGTAATTGTTTGAAATCGATTTATATTCAACATTGAACACGTTTCCTTATCACAATACCATAGTCTTCTCAAAGATCGAGATGTATCCCAATAGAGAAAATTTATTTATTTCAAATCTCATCTTAAAGAAATAATTCAATCGAATCAACTCCCTTTTAGGAAAAAGTTACAAATATTTTTAAGTAACCTGGAAATGATAATTAAAATAAATTATTTATAAAATGAAATAGTTAGATTTAATAAAATGATTTAAACCTTATACATATACATATATGATGCGCTTTACTAAGAAAACTAGAAAATAATAATAATTATTATTATATATATATATATATAATTTTTTTATTTATATATTTTTCTCCAACCATATTCTAAAACTCCCAACAAATATTATATATTCCCATTTAGTTCAGAACGACTAAGTTCCAATTATAAATTTCCAAATCTTCATCTCGAACTAATCGAGAAATTCAATATCCTCCAATGTCCCTTACAGAATCAAGTGTTCATAAAATCCATGAATCGCATAAAACTCAAATCCCATTTCTAAGTTTCTAGCACATTTTTTTTTCTTCAACCCGATATCTTTGCAACTAATGTTTAAACTTCCAACCTCACATTTAATTAACAAAATTCAAAGTTAAATTGCAAAGCGTCGATTTTAGTCATCAAATCTTTATTTATGTGGCAGAGAGATTCGAGTCGATTATACGGAAAAATCGCACAACTACGGTGTGTGACACAACCGAATTTAATCATAATATTGGATTATAAAACAATACTAACATTCATGGCAACACTAACAATAAACAAATAAATTTCGCATAGCGTGGTGTTCAATGACGCTCAACATTTCAACACATATCTTCCATATTAAATGTATACAACTATATTTCGTCCATACACGTTAGAGCACCAACATGCATCGATAGCAATATTATATACGAATGTATGCAGTATTTCCACAACTCAAGATTAACCATACTTGCATCAAATCTTAAATCTACCGTATTTATGAATATATGCAGCATATGAAAAATCATAAAACTTATAATTACGGTGTTCTCACCTTCTTTGCGCTCCGTTTAGTTCTCATAGCTCCGTATCAGTGACGGACAACACTAGCTTTTCGCTTGCAATATCAAACTCGTACTAATCGTGAACCCAACCCTGAATGTATCACGAGTACTCCTTACGTATGCTGCAACGCATGCAACTCTTTTTATTAACATGCATATATAAATTATGTATGTACCCAAACTTATATATGTTAGTACCTTATTTCCCCAAACAAAAGAGATCTAGGCTGTCAAGACCAGATGAAAAAGAGTTGGAGCGAACTGTAGTTCTTCTTCTTCTTTTTTTTCTTTAAAAACCCGTTAGTTCTTACAAAATGGAAAGGAAAGAGGAACAAGGTGGGATAGAGAGGGACACAAGCTTAGAAGTGCAACTACATGCGGTTGCAATGCATGGACTGGAGCATGCAGCAGCGGGTTAGTCTGCGCTTGACAGAAGCTGACGAGTTGGTGGGTACAAGAGAAAGAATGGTGGAAGACTTGGGCGGTGCGATGAGTGCAGCTGACGTGGATGGTTCTAGGGGTTGCTGCGGCAGGGAAGGAATGCTGGCAGATGAGGAGGAAGAGGAGGCGGAAGTGGAAAGGTGGTCAGGCGACGAGGAAACGAGGGCAGTTCAGAATCAACTGACAGAAGCCAATTTCCAGTCGATTAAAATCAACTGAAACTGGTCAAACGCGTTTTCCTTTGCCACGCTCACATATTGATTCGAAAAATTATGAAATTTGGAATCTAGCAATAACTTAACATCACGGACCCAACAAAACTGGTTTCGTCGAAATCCGAGGTCGTTTGCAAAATGTCCATTTTTAAGGGCCTGAATTCCATAGCGACTATTCAGAATTTTCAACTGGACATATCTTTTGATTCCTGCCATCAAATTTCGATTGGTCGGATTCGTTGGAAAGATATTATCAATTAGATCCTAATGTTTTTGGTTTCACTAAAATCCGGATTGTTTTGCACCCGGTACATTCAAATGAAGTTTGAAATCGAATTATCGAACTACCGCGCCATTTTCAATTCCTTTTATAATTATATATAATTATTTATATTCTAACGACGACGTATATAATATATACGTCGAGTTATATTCGAATTAAATTTTCTCGTCGATTATTATTTAAAATAATTCATTTTAAATAATCAAAATTCGCTAAAATTGCCAAAATAAAAATTTTAAACTGGCCCAGATTTTCGGGTTGTTACAAAATTATTCAAATTTACATGTCAGGTTATACATATAAATGCCTCTGTTGTGTAGTATACTTCATATCACAAATTTTGGTTGCATATCTTGTTCCCTATTGTAAAGAGGAAACTGTTATTCCCTGTTTAACATCTTTGAAACCATTTCTTGATTTGCTCAGTATGTTCCAGTTTTTTCCTTGCTTCTTTTCATGTAAATTTATAATTCACCTGTAATGAATATTTACGTACCCCGTAGTGCATTTCTTGTTTATTCGAAGCATGACTTTTGTATATATGTGGCGGCCAATGTACACATATGTATATACATACCACTGTGTGTGTGTATATGTCATCGGCATACGTATATATATAAATCCATATGCTGTCCTGATTTGTTTCGTCCCAAGTTGCTATGTTATATTTCGACAGTCTTTCATAGGTTTAATGTACTCGAGGTTTAATAATTTGTTAGGATGAACTATTATATTCAATTTTTATTGAAGTTAATTCACTTGAACTATGATTTAATCCTGACTCGAGTGTTTTATGTTTTTGCATGGAACGCTCGGGTCAGACCCGAGTAGTACAGATTTTTACAGATCACAGCTTAGGATTCGAAGATTTGCGAAGCTGAGGATTCCAATAATGGCGCACTCTGAAGATTTCAAACAGTAAAGAATTTTCTTATTTTCAAATTGTATTTTTGAATTCTGCTGTATAGAGAAAAATTCTTGTATCAAAATTTCTGATAAATAAATATAAGTAAATTTTGTTGTTCAATATTGTGTTATTTATTTGTTATGTATTTTTGTGTTCATTCTATCTTTTAAACTCTGTAAGCTAATAACGATCCGTCGATTTGGACGTTTTAAGTTGGTTTAATTATCAATTTGAAGCGGTCAAAATGGCGGGACGTTACAGGTGGTATCAGAGCTTTGGTTTATTCAAAGCATAGCTTATCGAGTTTAAATGAGTAGGATCGACATTAGAAAATGAGTTTTGAAAATAAAAAGTATCGAAATATAATTTTTTTTTGGAAATGAAAATAATTTTAAAGTAAATGTTGAAAAGGAAATTATTTTGAAAATAGTATATATTTCGAAGATTATTATTTTAGAACTGATACAGTGGAAATAAAAATTTGCTTTGAGATTTCAAATTTCTGTTTGGGATCCCCAGTCTTCAGAAGTCTTCGAATCCATGTTTTTGAGAATTATTCTTCGATAAGATTCTCTTAGATTTGAATCTAGATCCATCATTGGATGATATCAAATGAAGATAAGTATAAGATAATCAACGAATCAGTTTATCTGATCGTGTAATTTAGAATTCAAGGATAACTGAAATTGATTGGAAATAAGAAATCCGATGAAAATTTGAATGAAAAGTAGAAACTTGAAATCGTTCCAAAGATGAGAAGACGAATTTTATTTTGTTGGAAATATAAATTAAAGATAATAAAAGCAAAAAGGTTATAATTAGAATTTGACCATGTCAAATTTTATTGCTAATTTATTTAGAACTTGGCTAGATGAATTGTAATTGGTTTCAAACCAACAATGAAAAATCGAATATATGAATTCGATAGCAAGTTATAAACTTGTTAATTAAATAACAAGAAGTGAATTGTGAACAAGAACTGTAAATGAAGCAATATATGAATGAAGATTGTGAAGTGATTTAAATCAATATTTAAACAAAATCAGAATTAATTTGATGTGACAAGTTCAGGGTTTTGAATAAGAAATAATATTTACTTTTTAGAAGTAAATAACGTGTGAAAGCAAAGGTATTGCAAATAAAATTGTGGATAAAAGAAATTGAGTTGACAATACAGTGGGATTATTCTGAGGTTCAGAATATAAGTAAAGTGAGATTTTTTTTCCGAAGTTCAGATTATGTTATCGAATACGAGATTATTCGAAAGAAGATTATGTGTGATGTCAATTGTGTTGAATTTCAGAAAAATGTTATTTATTTTTCGTTTTAATTAAAATTTTATTGAATAAAGTATAATTTAAAGTTATATATATTTCCAAAGGCATAAATTATTGTTATAGTTAACAATTTTAGTAAAAGGAGAAAATTCTTAATTTGAATTCGGAAATTATGAGAATGAGTGTTTTGTTAACTGTGAACTTGATTTATTTCAAAGTTAATAATGTTGTTCAATTAAGGTCTGAGAGGTAAATATACCCCAACTTGTTTGACTTCATTGTTTACTAAGAAATAGCCAAGGTTCGATAGCAAGAGTGGTTTAAGTGTTAATTGAGTGTTGGCAGTTAAGTGAAAATAGCGGTGTTTTACTTAATATCTGTTTTAATTCAAATAACAAATGTAGAAATGTCCCCCTGAGGATAAAAGTATATTTTCTATAGAAAATAAATATTATAGAATAATAACTTTTCTAGAATCGTAGAAAATAAATATGATAACTGGAAATGTCTTCAAAAAGATTGTGAGTGGCTGGCAGGTTTTGATAAATGGCGAAAATTGAAGATCAAAATGCAGTATGATGAGAACGAAGAGCGGCGGAATGTAAGAGGTGGATTCGTAAATTCAATCCGAGAAAGTTCGTAAGCATTGATTTAATAAGAATTTAAGAGTTGGAATTAAGGAATTTAAAAACTGACTGTAGAGTAGTTAAGCTGAATAATTTCCTGAGTATTGATCTGATGTTAGTTTCGAACTTCGGGATCGATACTTAGGGAGTTGTTCGCTTGCAACTTTACGGTCGAAGAAGCTAAGCATGGAGGAGTAATAATGCGCGAATGGGAATTTGATATAAGAATGTAAAATTTTGAAATTTTGAGAGTATAAAAATTAAAAGAAGGCAATGAACTTGATAATGAGGAAGTTGAAAGAGATTTTGGTTTATCACCAATTGATTCATAAAATCTATGTTCAAAGGATATTAAATATCTGAAGTGATAAAGAGATCAAATTGAAATTTGAATGGAAATTTGAGGATATTCGATTTGAGATATTGGATATTGAAGATTTTGAAAATATAAATATGAATATAGCGAATCCGGAAACCATTGATTTGGAAGGTAATGAATTGAGATAAATTTTATATAACAGAACTTATATAAGAACGATGGGTTGAAAACGTTATTTGAAAATGATATAAGTATGATTTATATGATTTATGAAAAGTATGAAATAAAGTACTATACATAGTATCGTATGTTTTCAAATCAAGATAAGGAAAGTACCTTCCTTCTCTTTTGAATTTCGAGTTTAGCTGAAATATGTTGCAGGTGGTAGTAGGTTGTCCGGACATAAAACTCATGAGTTGCCATTGAGCACGACTGCTAGCGAAATTCGCAGGGCTGCAGACAGCCTACGGCGGTCGGATGTTTCCTGAGGGAATCAGGCATAACCATTGTGATCACTGCGATCTAGAGTCATTAGAATTTGACCGTGTAGCAAAATTCGCAGGGCTGCAGATAGCCTACGGCAGACGGATGTTTCTTGGGGGAACCAAGCATAACCATTGTGACTGCTGTGATCTATAGTCGAATTATAAGGGCGTAATCCGCAGAGCTGTGAAAGCTTACGAGTATGGATGTTTCCTGGGGGACCCAGGCGTAACCATTGTGTACCTGTGGTCCACAGTATTTGAGATATCTTAGTGACAGTGAGCCACCTGTTAATGCAGCAGTTTGTCTTTGTGACTGGATTTGTCTTCGTGACTTGATTGGTCCTCACCACTTGAGTAAATTTCTTTTGATAATTGATTTCTTGATTTTGAGATAGAGCAACCAACGTTTAATGACCTCAGATTTTTCCCTTGATCCTTAAATACCTTCCGTTGATTTGTCCATGACGAAATTCGCAGGGAAGTGATTTCCTATGGATACAGATGTTTTCTGGGGGATCCAGACGGAACCATTGTGTATCTGCGATTCATGAACAATCAACATATCAACATCACATTGGTACTTTCCATATCCTTTTTAAAAGAATTTTTGAAATGTTTTTCACTAGAAGTTGAAGCAAGAATATTCAGTACTTGTAGATTTTAGTCGTGCGCCTGACCAGCATATGCCTAATATCTGTGAAGAACGACAATAGACTTGTCAAACTTCGAGTTATCAAATATTTTCAGATCAATAATTTGAAATTTGAATGAGTTAAAGGATTTTGAAGTATTTTCAACATTGGAGTATTAACACAAATGTTTTCTGCACGAATGTATATAAAAAAATAAAAAATCTTAAATAATTTCGGATTTGGGGAATTTTCAAGTCGGCAAATTGTAACTTGAAGAAGAAATGTTATTTACACTCCTTAATGAGTGTTGAAAAGGATTAAAAGGTGTTGAATGTAAGGAAATTGGGTTGAGGGTTGCTAAGCCTGGACCCATTTCAATCGCAATGATAGATAAGTAAACTTTGACAGATGGGGTCTATAAAGAAATTTGGAATAATTTGAGAGGCGTAAATCAAACTTATGCGAGTTTTGAAATTTAAGAAGAGGTTAGTTTGGGAGGGAAATTTAATGATCAGAGTAAATTGAATATGATGGGAATAAAGAAGATCGATGATTTGGATATCGATATTTAAATCAGTTGTGGAATAATTTCACACAAATATGAAAATTTGAAGTGTACATTTGTATAACTCTAACGATATCTCCTTTTCGAAGACGAAAAGTTTTAAAGGAGGGAAGAATGTAACGTCCCAGAGAATTTCGACAACTGGAATGAGAAATTAATTAAAGATTTGATTTCAGACAATCAATTTTATCGATATTAGAGTTAGAAATTAGAAATCAAATATATGGTTTTGAATATGAATTGAATTCAATGGTTAGTTGAGAATCAAATATTTATTTTTGTATATTGAATTAAATTTGGTCGAGTATTTGTATTGAATTTGAAATTCAATAGAGAAATATAAGTGGTTGAATTTAAAATAAACGATAAATAAATAAGAGATTGTATTTGTTTAAATATATGGGAAATTGGCTTGAATATGTGTGTATTTGTATAGATGAAGGAATTGAAATTTAATGTCTCAAAGTTTGGAAACAAATGGAGTTATTGGAGGAAAAACGAGATAAAATCAATGAACCGATGAATAATTTTAAAATTTAATTAACATCATATACAAACAACGTTAGATTCCGACCAAAATAATTTTACTGAATTCAGAACGTTGAAACGTAAATGGTACATATAATTTTTACCGCAATTTGAGATTGTGTTTGCAGTTCAAATTTTGAGCATTCAACAATAAATTAGCAGTAAATATTCATATTTCATCATACCCGAATATTGCCTACCTTAAATGTAACCTGCCTCGGTTAAATATTTCAGCCGTACCTTATGGATGGACTTCGTTCTTATCTTTCCCCTTTTCTTTCTCTATAAAATCATGGTGTTCCTCATTTTCTTTCAGGAAAGAAATCACCTTTTTCCCCAAATTCCATGGCCACTGCTACTTCATTTAAACTGCCGTTTCCCAAATTAATCTGCACCTTCTTCCTTCGATCTATCACAATAGCACCTCCTCTCTCCTCTCATCTATTTCTCTTTCAAGTTTTTAATCGTTGATCGAAAAACCCTAAAGTCCAAAGCAATAAAATATGGTCACAGCCTTATGCTCTCGTCGCCTTGGCTTCAAGCATCGATGTCACCGCCGCAAGCTTGTCCCAGCAACTAGAAGTCTCACGGTAGGTGAAGATGCTCTCTGCCCTTCGTCCTTAGTGCTAATTGCTTCCATTTAAGGTGGGTATCAGCTCACGATTCGTCTTATTTCAAGTTGTTAATTTCAATTTAAAACTAGGATATGATAGTTGATGTTTGAGGTGCTTTGTTTGTTTGTCTTATGGCTGATTTGTGAATGTTGTGAAGCCTGGCTTCGCTTAGCACTGTTGTTGGAGATTCTGACAGACTTCTTTATCGTGCTTTGCTTTGCTTTGTATCACACCAGTCCATCTTGGATATATATAGATTTTTGCCGAAACTTGGATTTTTGTTAGGTGGAAACAGGAGCGAAGGAATGTCAAATATTATATTGCAAAGTAGTACGCACAAAACTAAGATGGTATAAGCATAAGCCAAATACTCAGTTGAAATTTAGAAAAAAAAGAGAAACAAAAATAAAATATCAAGATGATGACTATGCTAGTAAGGGTTATGATGTATCTAATTTGATCTCGGTGTGTGCCTCTGTAGTTGTTTAGCAAAAAAAGAAAGAAAGAAAAAAGGAAAATAGATTTTTCCTAAGTACCTTTTTAGAACCTTGATGTTTTAAGAAGAAAAAGGAACTTTCTTAGTGGACCAGTAAAATTCTTGTTAAACCTGAGTCACTTATTGGGTAAATCCCTTGTAACTCGACAAAACACTGTGTAATTATAGTCCTGAATGTACGCCTTAGGTGTAAAATTTCAGATATGAAATGGGATAAGAAAGTAATTTTTGTCAACTCAATGTTCCAAGTTTTTTTTACAGCTGATACCTAATTTTCAAATACTGTGATGGGATGTACCCTGCTGTTTTATGAAACATAACCCATTTAGTTTGTCATTTTTCCATGCCTTGCATCCATAATACTCATGCAACCTTATACCTAAATTTGGCTTATATTGTGATCAATTCAATGTTCACTGTTTGCATTGGATACCCTATTACATTCATTAGCCTGTGTTGCATTCGAAATATATGATTGTTTTGCTCCATACCTATGATGCCTGCTTTATTTTATCCTTAGGTTGAGATGTCACCCCTCTGTACAATAATGCTCTTACCTAAATATACATTTTTCCAAAACTGGAAAGTATATATCTATACATGACAACAAATAACATTTAGTATTAATTCAAATTACCGTGTTTGTCAAGTATTAATAGCATGTTACTGCTCTCGTCAAGTATTAATGAGTAGTTAATACATCATGACAACAAATGGCCTTTAGCATTTATACAAATGGCAAGTTACTGTATTTTTGATTTTACATACAACTAATGGCATTGAGTGTTATTTAAAAAAATTATTTATGGCGTCAGGTTCTTTGTTAGGTGTGTTGCATGGGGAAGTTAAGCCAAATCTTTTTTTCCAATTGATTTAAGCATGGAAATTGAATCATAAAAACTGCAATAAAGATTGCCATATTTATATTTACTAAGGTTATCAGTTATCACCAATATACATCTTTAGGCTTTATACTGCCTTGTCTCCGGCTTCCGACGCTAATGTTTGGTGTGCTACCATTATTACTTTCTAAAAGCATGTTGAACCCATGTTGTTTATGCTTTATAGTTCCCTTGCTTAAACATCAATATATATATATATATATATATATATATAACTGTCTTTCTTTGAAACTGCACTCCATGTTGCGACCGTTAATGTATGTATATACTTCCATTTTATTTGTCAACAGACCCCCTCCTTTCATTATGCAACTGTGTATTTCACCTATGTATACATATATGCATGTACGGGTATATATATGATACTGTGCATATTTTTGATGAATACTGAACCACTTATGTGAATCCCTCACCATGCTTGCCTCATTTTGCCCCTTTCTGTTAGTATTGCTGGCTTCAAGCACCTGCAGTCACACTTGTCTTTTTATTTTCTTCTGTATATTGTGTAGTGCATAACATACATTCATAGATTCAGTTAATATAAAAATGGGTTAAACATGTGCCTTCCTGTATTTGTTTATGTTGGGACACTATGCCTTTAGTCTCCATATATTTATGCCTGTTGAAAAATGGTTTTTCTTAAAAACTATAAATGAGACTTTATTTGCAAAAATTATTCAAATTTACATGTCAGGTTATACATATAAATGCCTCTGTTGTGTAGTATACTTCATATCACAACTTTTGGTTGCATATCTTGTTCCCTGTTGTAAAGAGGAAACTGTTATTCCCTGTTTAACATCTTTGAACACCTTTCTTGATTTGCTCAGTATGTTCCAGTTTTTGCCTTGTCTCTTTTCATGTAAATTTATAATTCACCGGTAATGAATATTTACGTACCCCGTAGTGCATTTCTTGTTTATTCGAAGCATGGCTTTTGTATATATGTGGCGGCCAATGTACACATATGTATATACATACCAGTGTGTGTGTATATATATGTCATCGGCATACGTATATATATAAATCCGTATGCTGTCCTGACTTGTTTCGTCCCAAGTTGCTATGCTATATTTCGACGGTCTTTCATGGGTTTAATGTACTCGAGGTTTAAGAATTTGTTAGGATGAACTATTATATTCAGTTTTTATTGAAGTTAATTCACTTGAACTATGATTTAATCCTGACTCGAGTGTTTTATGTTTTTGCATGGAACGCTCGGGTCAGACCCGAGTAGTACAGATTTTTACAGATCACAGCTTAGGATTCGAAGATTTGCGAAGCTGGGGATTCCAAAAACGGCGCACTCTGAAGATTTCAAACGGTAAAGATTTTTCTTATTTTCAAATTGTATTTTTAAATTCTTCTGTATAGAGAAAAATTCTTGTATCAAAATTTCTGATAAATAAATATAAGTAAATTTTGTTGTTCAATACTGTGTTATTTATTTGTTCTGTATTTTTGTGTTGATTCTATCTTTTAAACTCTGTAAGCTAATAATGATCCGTCGATTTGGACGTTTTAAGTTGGTTTAATTATCAATTTGAAGCGGTCAAAATGGCCGGACGTTACAATTTCCTAAATTTAGAAAATATGAAATGTTGAATATATGGAAATAGGAAATAAATAAACTGATGAACTAAAGACATAAACGTTAAATGATGATTGATCGATAAATTTCCATCTGGAAATAATATTGTTGTTTGCACACGTATTTTTCTTTGATAGTTAAATCACCTACTATCGAAGTTTTTGACCATTTTTCTGTCGTCAATACGGAGAGACCGGGATCAGATTCATTATCTAAAAACCACTCTGTATGGATGTTAGCGTTGTGATCAAATATACTGAAAATAATTGAAGATGGAGTTATATAAGGGCTATCCTGTTTACAGAATAGTGTCTTCGGTTTGTCCAGTCCCAGGACAAAGTGAATGGACGAATGTCTGACAAAGTATATCTAACGGCTCGCGTAAGTTGATCTATTCAAACATACTTACGTTTGGTGGAGGAGGAATTCGTTTCTCTTAGCTTTATATCCGTGATATTTTTGGGGAAATCAATTTGTGATTTGGCGGGTATGATGATGTGGCATTCAAAGTGAATGGTGGTCAGGTGTTCCAAAAGAGACGTTATGACCTCAAGCCTCATCAACTGGGAAATGACAGAAATCGGGCAGGCAGCATAGCTAGGTGGGTCTCTCCCATTAGGGTGTATATCACCTGTCTAGAGAAAATCCATTTCATTCTTTTATCTATTTTCGATGTCGTCCCTTTTCGGGAAATGCTGGGTAGCTCCCAACCGTTGGTGGTATACATTCGATACACTCAAGCGAAATGAGTGGTCAGTCATGTATGGTGTGACAATCCCAAAACCCGTACTGTAACACCCCGTGTATTCTATAACAATGTGATTCACAAATTAAAGTATAACTAATTTCAAATCAAAGAATTAAGGGAAACGGGATACGCCATTGCGTTCGTCTCGGAATTCTGCTTGAGATAGAGTCCGAGTTTGCGTAAAACGGATATCGTATGAAGAAGATATGGACAGACGAAGTTGGGCGAAAACCAGAAAACGGGTCAGAATGCACTGGCGCACTTGGGAAGTGCGCCAGAACAAAAATGAACTAGCGCACTTGGGAAGTGCGCCAGTGCATTTTTAGCCTGACGCACTTGCCAAGTGCGCCCAGGTCAGAACAGGCTGGCTGGTCAGGTCTTGGCTGGCCTGGTCTGTGTTTGGTCGATTTTCCGAGCCTTACCTTGTCACTAGGGCTAGGTGTCAGCTCCTGATTGGCCTCTCCTTCAAATGAACGGTTATTATTGAATCAAGCTCCATCAACGGTCTAAAACAACTTGCAAACATTATAAAAAGGACCTAAGACCTAGCCTAAATCATACTATTTCATTTTAGCCTCAGGCCACCGCCATTTAACCTAGAGCTCTGAATTAAAAATACAAAGAATAAAATTATAGAAGATGGACGACGATTCTTGAAGGCTACAACTAGAAGCTACAACAACTACGACGCTTTAGACAACGAATTTGGGACTAATTGATTTGGGATTTTTATTTGGATTATTTGCTTCATATTGTAAGTTCTATGTTACTTTTTAGGCAAAAACGCTAAAACAATATGGACATGCCATGAATTGAAACCGGATTTAGGAACTATTGTTAATCCATTGTTTATATTGTTTATCTTTGAATTATAATTTGGGGATATTGCTATGGCAACGTTGCAAGTTAAACTTGTCATGATTTTGATGTTGTTATGAATCACTTGGGCTTAATTGTTTGGCAAGTTGGACTAATACATGTCCATGGAAACACTATGTTTATTGAAATCTTTATGTTGATTAAACCATGCCTATGATGCTAATTAAACCATGGCTATGACTATTGATGGAATTATGCCTGTGATGTTAATATACCCATCATGATTAATGAAAAATTGGGTATTGCTAGGTTATGATGAAAAGTCGGAATTGTTATGTTTATAATGTTAGATATGTTAAAAATGCTAAATTGGAATCATTATGTCTATAATGTTAATTGAGAATCATTATGTTAAAAACACTAAATTGGAATCATTATGTCTATAATGTTAGTTGAGAATCATTATGTTAAAAACGCTAAATTGGAATCATTATGTCTATAATGTTAGTTGAGAATCATTATGTTAAAAATGCTAAATTGGAACCATTATGTTTATAATGTTAGTTGAGAATCATTATGTTAAAAACGCTAAATTGGAATCATTATGTCTATAATGTTAGTTGAGGATCATTATGTTAAAAATGCTAAGTTGGAACCATTATGTTTATAATGTTAGATGAGAATCATTATGATAAATTGGAATCATTATGTCTATGAGAATTATTATGTTAAAAATGCTAAATTGGAATCCACTATGCCTATTAGGATTACTATGCCTTTAATGTTTCATGTTTATAATAAAATTATTATTATGCCCGCAATGATTATTATGCCTATGATGTAAAGTTGAAATCATCATGTTAAATTAAGTTGGAATCATTACTATGCCAAGTTATCATCATACTAGTATTGAAACCATGTGATATGTTATAGCCTGTTTATTATGCAAGTGATGTTGGAATTGTCACATATGCCTATCACATGTTTGGTGTTATTCCCCTTTATCTCTTGAATTGTTTATGCTTGTGAACGAAGTACGTTTATATACCTTGGGGATACGATTGGGTAGAATAGGAAAAACTTGAATTAATTATAAGCATAAACTTTGAAATTTGGCATAAGTAGAACATGAAATATGGCACGAAAACTTGACTTGAACATGCCATAACTTGACTTTAAACATGCCTTAGTTGGGCACGAAGTTGATATATGAACATGATGTGGAAATAGCAAAATCTGATAAGAACATGGGCATGACTTTAGAAAACAAGAAAGTGGCCAACTCGAGGTTGGGTTGAGTTTGTAGTGTAAATCTGCCCGGAACCGCCCGGCAAATCCAGTTGCTACAAACAATAGGATCCAATGTGGGTAGTTGGTCACATCGCGCTTGAAACCCGAGGTTGGGTTGAGTTCGTAGCGTAAACCTGCCCGGAACCGCCCGGCAAATCCAGTGGCTACGAACAATAGGATCCAATGTGAGTGGTTCGGTGCATTAACGAATCAATTAATGCCAATTAGGGTTAAGTCATGAACATGAAAAGACAACTTAACCAACTTGAACACGATTTGTAGGGCTAAGTCATGAACTTGAAAACGACAACACTTAGCCAACTTGATAAGACACGTAGGCGGGTTAAGTCGTGAACTGAAATGACATACTTAACCATCTTGACATGACTAGACTGGAAAAGGATTAAGTCACGAATTACATGACTTAATCTGTTAGGCGGGTTAGGTCACGAATTACATGACCTAATCTATTAGGCGAAACCCTAGACACGACCCCTTTCAGCAGTAACCCTCTAGATGTATCAAGGTACCCTGGGGCTAGGCCGGGTGGGGCACGATTACTGGGCTGATTGTAAGAGGTGAACGACGGCAGTGGGGTACGCCAGTGTAGGTTCGGTGGACTACAATCGTGCACGTATCCGGGGAAGACACTGGGTATCCGAAGATTTATCTGTGCATCTTGAATCGTGTCAGGGGTTGACACCCTAGGGTTGATACACCCGAAGGTGGACCCAGCACAGGTGACTACATTCGTGATTAGCCGTATGACACAGACACTTGACGAGCTAGAACTTGTAGGGAGCCGATCGACTAGATAATCGCTCCGTAGGACCCCGTACTTGGGTCAGACCCCGTTTCAGGGTCATTTCATGACATTGGGCCGTGGGATTTATTACGTGATTAACTTGTGATATGGGCTTAATATACTAGTAGAGTCGATGCAACGAATCTCGAACATGTGATGCTTTACTTGACTTGTCTTGACTTATCCTGATCACCTTAGTCTATCTTGTTCACCTTGACACCATTCTTAAGTTTAGTTCCAGTTCATACATGACAGGTTGTTTTAACCGTTTCTACACTGAAAGTCACTAGAACTTACTCAGTCTTTATGACTGACCCTTTTCCTTTCACCTCCTTTTCTTTCGTTTCCCCCCCCCCCCAAGGTTCTCAGGGAGGGAATACCGCAGCTTGATCAGTTTTCACATCCAGCTTGAAGAGAAAGAATGTATTGCTTGGATCTTTTTCCGTTTTGGACTATGGCTTTGGACAACAATTAGGGGACTTTTGTAGTTTATTTATGTTTTATTTATGCTGCTTTAAATAATGTAATCAAGACAGTTATGATTTTGGAAGTATTGTAAGGCAGATTATGGCATGGTTTGTGTAACACGTAAAAGTTGTTATTTTCCGCTGTTCAAAAAATATGTGTTATTATATCTGTCTTGTATATCTGTGACTTATACTTATAAACCTCCACCAAAATTAGGGCATTCCCTTTGAGAGTGACCCTAACGGAGGTGGGGTGTTTCACTTGGTATCAGAGCATAGGTTTACCAGATAAGATAAAAGTTTCGAAAATTTATTTTCAAAGGAAAATTTAAAGAAGCATTTTTAAAAGATAAAATATTATTTTATTTTAAAAAGGTAAAGTCCCCCAAAGCCATAGGTGTTATCTCTTATTCTTTGTTTTGAATCTATCCTTCTTGTTTCAGCATGTCCGAAGAACTTAACTTGCCAGAGGGTGTACCAATACCTGGTTGGTTTAGACGATTCTTAGAAGCAAGGGCCACCCAGCCAGGTCCTACCGTTCCTCCTCCCCCAGCTGCAGGAAATCATCCAGCTGCAGCAGCACCTCTTCCTCCACCTCCTCCACGGGGAAACACTTTTGCTAAGATATGTAAAGATTTTAAGGCTATGGGAGGAAAGGACTTTCATGGAACTGAGTCCTTCGTGGCAGCTAGGAATTGGCTGAAAGAAACCGAGGACTTATTCGTCATCTTTGAGGTAGAAGATAGGCAGAAAGTACAACTGGCAGTGTGGCTACTAAAGGGCGAGGCTTCCTACTGGTGGGAAGTCACTGATGCAGAAAGACCAGTGGAAACATGGGAGGACTTTAGGGCAAGGTTTGAGGCTAAATTTCTCTCAGAAGCTGAAAGGAGTCTTCAGTTGGAAAAATTCTTATTTCTTAAGCAAGGGAATATGACAGTCAAAGAGTATGTTAATCAATTCGATGAGCTGGCTAGGTTCGGACTGGACCTAGTCAACACCCCGCACAAGAAGGCTCTCCGCTTTGTCAAAGGGTTGAATGAGCCATTACACAGTTTGGCCATGACCTATATACCCATGGGAGCTACGTACGAAAGGTTGGTGCAGATGGCATTGCTGAACGAAGAAGATAAGGGAAAGAAGGACACAGAGGCAGAAAACTCTCAAGGGAAGAAAGAGGTCAAGCCTAACGATTCTAAGAATAAGAAGGTAGACTCTGAGAAAGGAGGCAAGAACAACAACTCACGTGATAAAAGGAAATGCAATTACTGTGGTACGGAAGGGCACATAGCCAAGGATTGTAGAAAGAGGAAGAGAAAACAAGGTAAATGTTTTCATTGTGGGAAGACTGGACACATCAGCAAAGACTGCCCTGAGAAGCAGACCGGACCTTCTGGCGGTACATCGTTAACTTATTCTAGATGCTTTGTTTTATCTTATTTCTCTCCTCGATCCTATCTTGAGAACCATAGGTAGAATCTTTGGATGTAAACATGTAATTGAAACATGTTATGATTGCGAAATGATTGCAAGTGGTCGCAAGTGGTTGCTCGTGGATGCATGAATACACATTAGGCACTAGATCGGCTCAGACACATTTTCATGTTGCATATGCATGAGTGTTTATTCTGGAAACTTGGTTGTGCTATCATTTGGTTGTTGCATATGATTGAATGTTCGAGCACTCATGTAGAAATTATGAATTATAATAGGAAAAATTTGCATACATATTGGATTCATTTCACTAAACATATTTTGCATTTAGAAGATCAATCAGGCCTGATCATTAGCATTAGCTAAGGAACATATACACACACTTCGCATATGATCATAAAGCATTAGAAGTCTTTTAAGGACAATGGATGCTCGTGTTTGATGGATGAGTAGATGGATGTTTGGAAGTTAGGATGTACATTCTTCCTGAACTTGAAGATTTCGGGGACGAAATCCTTTTAAGTGGGGGAGAATGTAACACCCCGTGTATTCTATAACAATGAGATTCACAAATTAAAGTATAACTAATTTCAAATCAAAGAATTAAGGGAAACGGGATACGCCATTGCGTTCGTCTCGGAATTCTGCTTGAGATAGAGTCCGAGTTTCCGTAAAACGGATATCGTATGAAGAAGATATGGACGGACGAAGTTGGGCGAAAACCAGAAAACGGGTCAGAATGCACTGGCGCAGTTAGGAAGTGCGCCAGAACAAAAATGAACTGGCGCACTTGGGAAGTGCGCCAGTGCATTTTTAGCCTGGCGCACCTGCCAAGTGCGCCCAGGTCAGAACAGGCTGGCTGGTCAGGTCTTGGCTGGCCTGGTCTGTGTTTGGTCGATTTTCTGAGCCTTACCTTGTCACTAGGGCTAGGTGTCAGCTCCTGATTGGCCTCTCCTTCAAATGAACGGTTATTATTGAATCAAGCTCCATCAACGGTCTAAAACAACTTGCAAACATTATAAAAAGGACCTAAGACCTAGCCTAAATCATACTATTTCATTTTAGCCTCAGGCTGCCGCCATTAAACCTAGAGCTCTGAATTAAAAATACAAAGAATAAAATTATAGAAGATGGAGGACGATTCTTGAAGGCTACAACTAGAAGCTACAACAACTACGATGCTTTAGACAATGAATTTGGGACTAATTGATTTGGGATTTTTATTTGGATTATTTGCTTCATATTGTAAGTTCTACGTTACTTATTAGGCAAAAACGCTAAAACAATATGGACATGGAATGAATTGAAACCGGATTTAGGAACTATTGTTAATCCATTGTTTATATTGTTTATCTTTGAATTATAATTTGGGGATATTGCTATTGCAACGTTGCAAGTTAAACTTGTCATGATTTTGATGTTGTTATGAATCACTTGGGCTTAATTGTTTGGCAAGTTGGACTAATACATGTCCATGGAATCACTATGTTTATTGAAATCTTTATGTTGATTAAACCATGCCTATGATGCTAATTAAACCATGGCTATGACTATTGATGGAATTATGCCTGTGATGTTAATATACCCATCATGATTAATGAAAAATTGGGTATTGCTAGGTTATGATGAAAAGTTGGAATTATTATGTTTATAATGTTAGATATGTTAAAAATGCTAAATTGGAATCATTATGTTTATAATGTTAATTGAGAATCATTATGTTAAAAACACTAAATTGGAATCATTATGTCTATAATGTTAGTTGAGAATCATTATGTTAAAAACGCTAAATTGGAATCATTATGTCTATAATGTTAGTTGAGAATCATTATGTTAAAAATGCTAAATTGGAACCATTATTTTTATAATGTTAGTTGAGAATCATTATGTTAAAAACGCTAAATTGGAATCATTATGTCTATAATGTTAGTTGAGGATCATTATGTTAAAAATGCTAAGTTGGAACCATTATGTTTATAATGTTAGATGAGAATCATTATGATAAATTAGAATCATTATGTCTATGAGAATTATTATGTTAAAAATGCTAAATTGGAATCCACTATGCCTATTAGGATTACTATGCCTTTAATGTTTCATGTTTATAATAAAATTATTATTATGCCCGCAATGATTATTATGCCTATGATGTAAAGTTGAAATCATCATGTTAAATTAAGTTGGAATCATTACTATGCCAAGTTATCATCATAATAGTATTGAAACCATGTGATATGTTATAGCCTGTTTATTATGCAAGTGATGTTGGAATTGTCACATATGCCTATCACATGTTTGGTGTTATTCCCCTTTATCTCTTGAATTGTTTATGCTTGTGAACGAAGTACGTTTATATACGTTGGGGATACGATTGGGTAGAATAGGCAAAACTTGAATTAATTATAAGCATAAACTGTGAAATTTGGCATAAGTAGAACATGAAATATGGCACGAAAACTTGACTTGAACATGCCATAACTTGACTTTAAACATGCCTTAGATGGGCACGAAGTTGATATATGAACATGATGTGGAAATAGCAAAATCTGATAAGAACATGGGCATGACTTTAGAAAACAAGAAAGTGGCCAACTCGAGGTTGGGTTGAGTTTGTAGTGTAAATCTGCTCGGAACCGCCCGGCAAATCCAGTTGCTACAAACAATAGGATCCAATGTGGGTAGTTGGTCACATCGCGCTTGAAACCCGAGGTTGGGTTGAGTTCGTAGCGTAAACCTGCCCGGAACCGCCCGGCAAATCCAGTGGCTATGAACAATAGGATCCAATGTGAGTGGTTCGGTGCATTAACGAATCAATTAATGCCAATTAGGGTTAAGTCATGAACATGAAAAGACAACTTAACCAACTTGAACACGATTTGTAGGGCTAAGTCATGAACTTGAAAACGACAACACTTAGCCAACTTGACATGACACGTAGGCGGGTTAAGTCGTGAACTGAAATGACATACTTAACCATCTTGACATGACTAGACTGGAAAAGGATTAAGTCACGAATTACATGACTTACTCTGTTAGGCGGGTTAGGTCACGAATTACATGACCTAATCTATTAGGCGAAACCCTAGACACGACCCCTTTCAGCAGTAACCCTCTAGATGTATCAAGGTACCCTGGGGCTAGGCCGGGTGGGGCACGATTACTGGGCTGATTGTAAGAGGTGAACGACGGCAGTGGGGTACGCCAGTGTAGGTTCGGTGGACTACGATCGTGCACGTATCCGGGGCAGACACTGGGTATCCGTAGATTTATCTGTGCAACTTGAATCGTGTCAGGGGTTGACACCCTAGGGCTGATTCACCCGATGGTGGACCCAGCACAGGTGACTACATTCGTGATTAGCCGTATGACACGGACACTTGACGAGCTAGAACTTGTAGGGAGCCGATCGACTAGACAATCGCTCCGTAGGACCCCGTACTTGGGTCAGACTCCGTTTCAGGGTCATTTCATGACATTGGGCCGTGGGATTTATTTCGTGATTAACTTGTGATATGGGCTTAGTATACTAGTACAGTCGATGCAACGAATCTTGAACATGTGATTCTTTACTTGACTTGTCTTGACTTATCCTGATCACCTTAGTCTATCTTGTTCACCTTGACACCATTCTTAAGTTTAGTTCCAGTTCATACATGACAGGTTGTTTTAACCGTTTCTACACTGAAAGTCACTAGAACTTACTCAGTCTTTATGACTGACCCTTTTCCTTTCGCCTCCTTTTCTTTCGTTCCCCCCCCCCCCCACCCAGGTTCTCAGGGAGGGAATACCGCAGCTTGATCAGTTTTCACATCCAGCTTGAAGAGAAAGAATGTATTGCTTGGATCTTTTTCCGTTTTGGACTATGGCTTTGGACAGCAATTAGGGGACTTTTGCAGTTTATTTATGTTTTATTTATGCTTCTTTAAATAATGTAATCAAGACAGTTATGATTTTGGAAGTATTGTTAGGCAGATTATGGCATGGTTTGTGTAACACGTATTTTGATGAAATAAAAGTTGTTATTTTCCGCTGTTCAAAAAATATGTGTTATTATATCTGTCTTGTATATCTGTGACTTATACTTATAAACCTCCACCAAAATTAGGGCATTCCCTTTGAGAGTTACCCTAACGGAGGTGCGGTGTTTCACGTACGACGGTGTTAAAGGATAATCATTGGAATTTACCTCATTAATCATCATTAGCAGAGTATAGATGATAGCATAAATATAAATAGAATAATTTTACATAGAAATGACAGCGGAATCATAACATGTAACAACATCAGAGTAGCACAGTGTAGGATATAACTTAGTGCATAAAAAAGGAATGATCAGTCAACATCGCCATTAGCGGAATATATACATACAGCGAGACATAATAAAGATACCAGTCTACAACGCCTGAAGCGGTACATATACATAAGATAATACATGCTAGAAGTAAATCAGTCTACATCGCCATAGGCGGAATATATACATAAGATAAGGATAGCGGAAAGTCAATAGCCAAAATACAAGTAAATCTAATCCTCGCCATCAAGCCAAAAGCGCACTCCATACTGTAGTGCTAAGCCAAAATAACCTGTCATCTGTCAACTAGGTTGCTCGTGTGAAAATAAGGGCACCCGAGTTTGCAAAGTGTAACACCCCGTAATTTTATAACATTAAAATTCACAAATTAAAGTATACTTAATTTTTAGAAAAGAATTAAGTGAAATGGGTTATATAGAGAAATACATATATATTGATATATATATATATAAATTAAAAATTAAATAAATAAATATGCGAAAAAGTTCAAAACAGCGAATTGGGAGGGGGAATAACCGAACCGACCCATTTTTGAGGTCGACCCGAGCCCCGTTGGGTCGACTAGGGGTTAATACAGGGTGTTTGGCTGTCAACCCGTGGGCCGATTCACTCAAATGCAGATTTTTCATTTGATTGGTTCTCATGGTTCAGGGTTAATCTAATGGTCCTAAATAACTTCCTACACCTATAAATACATCCTAATGCTAACCCTAAACCTAATTAAAATAGAATAGTTACCGTCGCCATGGAAATCAATGGAGCCGCCGCCAACTAAGAAATAAGAAAAGCAAATTCAATTCTAATTCTCTCAACCCTAAAGAAAAGCAAAACTCTCTTTTATGCTCTAAATTGTGAGTATGATGATCTTAACAAGATTATTATCATTTTAATTAGGTTGAGTTATGAATGGATTATGAGTAGATGATGTGAATTATCATATATGTTATTGTAAACCCCTTTTTCTATCATGTATATTGTAAATCCAATGTTATGTGATGATGATATCTTATATGTTGTAAATCATGCTATGATGATGTTATGTATGTTGAAAGTTTCTATGCTAAGTTGTGATGAATCATACATGTTAAAAAGGCCATGATGTTACCATCTATGCTAGTTAGTTCATATTAATTAAATCATCATGTTTGGGTTATGTTGATCTATATGACAAGTCACATATGCAAGTTAGATTGATTAGAAAAGTTATGAACATATGCCAAGACATCTATTATGACATCTAGAATTATGCTATGACATATGTGATATCCTATGCTAGTTCACACCACCATTATGTTGCCTAAAAACCCCATATGCAAGTTTATGTATAGATTTGGGCTATGATCATATCATGTAAATTGAGACATTTAACAAGTTGACACCTTTTGATCCTTAACATGTGTAGTTTATGCAAGTTTCACTCCTATTATGATTAGATTTATTTTAATTGTCTATATGTTGTGATAGTTTATCTTTGTGCTAGGTGTTAGACTATACAAGTCTAGCCTATATTATGCGTTGAATAAGCGAACGTATAAACGTGGGGTAGGGGTAATATTAAGGATTTAATATTAAAAAGTTGGGGTGCAATTGATATGATTTTGCATGCCATAAGTGGATGGCCATAATTGAGTCAATTATGGACATCATTAAAAGTTGACTTAATTAATAATTTGAATAGGGAATTATTAAAACTAGGGTAAAAGATTTTAAGTGTTAATCAATGCTTAGGACACGAGGTTGGACTCGTTTGTGACGGAAACCCGCCCGGACCCGCCCGGACCCGCCCGGCAAATCCAGTGGTCACAAATGTCAGCCCAATGTGAGAGGTCCTAGGCCTAAACTAAAGCATAACGGTTGTAAAGACACGAGGTTAGACTCTTTTATGGTGTAAGACTGCCTGGACCCGCCCGGCAAATCCAGATGCCATAAATGCCAGTCTAATGTGAGAGGTCTTTATGAGGTTATGGCCTGAATGAATTAAGAAATACTTAACCAGATAAACATGTAAGGTGGGACATGGGGTTAAGTAGGTGCCTTGGGTGGCATGAGGAATCTAGGGGGTGCCCTTAGTGGCATGTGAAATACGATTAGTAAGACTTAACCAAACACACATGTAAATGAACATGACTAAGAGGGTTAAGTGGGATATACTAGTGACAAGCTTTGGTGGGTAGCTTGTGGGGGCCCATTTCGACCAGTATCCCAAACGTATCTTTGTGGGCTCGACCCAAGTCGAGGATGGAACACGCATGCTGGGTTCGACTGTAAGAGGCCAAAACGGGGAGCGGTGGCAACGCAAGTCCAACGGGTTTCGTATGCGTGTGTGGACCCGGGCTGGTAGGTAAGACGTTGTTGCATTGTGTAGGTATAAGCCGTGCATTCTCAAGTTGTATCGGGTTGCCACTTTAGGGGAGTGATACACCCCACTGTGGGGCCAGCACGGGTATCTACGAGTAGGGAGCCGATCGAAAGTGGGTAGTGGGGTACACCTAGTGGAGATAGGGGCAGACGGCACCTATGTAGTCAGCTAGGGGTACGTAAGGCTATTTATAAAGTTTTTGTTTGAAGCAAGTGGGATCAAACAATAGGGTGACTGGTGTGGTGCAGTGTAGTAATGTGCGGTGCAGTGTAGTAATCATTCGTTAGTAATTAGGTGTGCCTTTACCATTATCTTTAACGTTATCTTAAACGCTATCTTTATCTTCCTAAGAGTTCATAGACATTTAATTGTCTTCCAGCTTATGCCTTAGTCTAGTTATTTTGATAATAGTATTGTTAGAATTATCATACTCGCCAGACTTTATTTCTGACCCCCTCTATTTCTATCCTTTTTCCCCTTCCAAGTCCTCAGGTTGGGCCCAGCTCTAGTGGAGTTTGATTGAATTGCTTCATTTCTCTTTGGAAAGCTTGGACCGTTGAAGTAAAGTCTAGCTTGTTATCTTTTTAATGGCTATTTATGTAATGGGATTATGTATTTTGTTTTTACGAAGATGGATATTGTACTTGGTTATGATCTATGGTTTTATGATGTAACAAACATGTTTAATTTCTGCTGCAATAAAATGAAGTTTTAGATTTCCAATTACTATTTACTATCTGTCTTGTTGTAATTTTTCTGTTCTATATTCACTTATAACCTCCATGGAAGTTAATGCATTCCCTTCGTGAGTGACATTAATGGACGTGGAGTGTTACACGTGGTATCAGAGCTTAAGGTTACCAGAACAGATAAAAATACTTTAGAAAAATAGTTATTTTTGGAAGAAGTGCTTTCAAAAACATTTTTTAATGAGAAATTTAAAGAGAAAAGTTTTTAAGAAAAAAAAAACATAATCCCCAATAGCCCATATCTTTATCTTTCGAATTCTCCATTCTGAATCTTTCCTTTTTCGTTTCAGCATGGCTGAAGATCTTAATCTACCCGACGGTGTAACGATACCAGGATGGTATAGGAGATTATTAGAGGCTAGGGCCGCTGCAGGTCCAGCCAATGTTCCTCCACCACCAGTTGCACCCGTTCCTCCTCCTCCTCGCGTAGATACTTTTGCAAAGACGTGCAAGGAATTCAAGCCTATGGGTGGAAAACCATTTCAAGGGTCAGAAACGTTTGTGGAAGCTAGAGATTGGCTTAAGGAGGTGGAAGAATTGCTAGAAATCTTTGAAGTAGAAGAAGGGAGGAGAGTTCGATTAGCAGCTTGGTTGATGAAGGGAGAGGCCTCGTTTTGGTGGGAGGTCACTAATGGGGAGCATCCTGTTGACTCTTGGGCGGATTTCAAACGTAGGTTCGAGGCGAAGTTTCTCTCAAGGGCGGAAGAAAATCTATATATGGAAAGGTTCTTGACATTGAAGCAAGGAAGCTCATCAGTGAAAGAATATGTCAATAAATTTAATCAGTTAGCAAGGTTTGGCTTGGACTTAGTGAAAACGCCGGAGAAGAAGGCGCTGAGGTTCGTGAATGGCTTGAATGAACCATTGCAAGGGTTGGCTATGACCCACATCTCTATGGGGGCCACCTTTGAGAAGTTAGTAGAAATGGCGCTTATGCATGAGGAGAAAAGCGCTAAAGCTGATAAGGCACCCGAGAAGAAGGGGGATCAGAAGAAACCACAACAGCAAAACAAGAAGGGTGGTAAAGACAATAACGGCAAGGGAAAGAAGAAATGTTTTAACTGTGGGACACCAGGCCATCTCAGCAAGGATTGCCGAAAGAAAAAGAAGACAGGCTGTTTTCATTGTGGCGATGCGGGACATTTAGTGAAGGACTGCCCAAAGAATTGGCAGAGGGCAGGAGCTACCTCGGGAGGACAGGTGCAGGCTCTTATGGCACCAGGGCAGGCTAGGGGACAAGTTCAATCTCTCGCGGTCCCACCGCTGCAAGAACGAGGTAGAACCATTTCTGTTGAAAGCTTAGTTTTTCTGTTTGATCATCCTGTCCGTACCTTATTCGATTCGGGCGCATCACATTCGTTTATCTCTACATCATTAGTTGAATCACTGCACTTAAACACCAGTTTAGTAGAGGATCCCTTAGTCGTTTCGAATCCAATTGGGGGCTCAGCTTATTTGTCTATGATGTGTTTGGATTTGAAAATTTCCATACTTAGCGTTGAATTTAGATGTGATGCTTATGTGTTGGGCTTCACGGGCTATGGGCTAATTTTAGGAATGGATTGGTTATCCAGAAATGGGGCCGTTCTTGATTGTGAAAGGAGAGTAGTTAGGCTCGTGACTTGCCTTGGCAACACTCTCGAAATCTTTTGTAATCCCATAAATTCCGTTATGCTAAGTTATCTAGAATCGCTTGACGCGTCTAAGGAAAATCTACGATCTGTTAGAGTGGTCCGAGAATATTCGGATGTGTTTGAGGAGGTGAAGGGCTTGCCTCCGAAGCGGGAGATAGATTTTCGAACATATCTTGTGGATAATGCGAAATCAGTATCTTTGCCAGTACGCCACATGGCTCCACGTGAAAGGAGGGAACTCGGTAAGCAAGTGAAGGAGTTGCTTGAGAAGGGGTTCATAAGACGAAGTATATCGGAGTGGGGTGCTCCAGTAGTACTTGCCACGAAGGCGGATGGGTCCCTTAGACTTTGTGTCGACTATAGAGAACTTAATAAGCTTACTAAGAAGAACAGACACCCACTGCCGAGGATTGACGATCTCTTCGATCAGTTAGTTGGCGCCTCAGTGTTTTCGCAGTTGGACTTAGCCACTGGGTTCCATCAGTTGAGAGTGGCTGAGGATAGCATAGACAAGACTGCCTTTAGGAATCCGGACGGTTTCTATGAATGGCTAGTGATGCCCTTCGGTTTGACAAACGCCCCAACATATTTTGTTGATTTGATGAGTAGGGTGTTTAGGGAGTACCTTAACAAATTCGTGGTAGTCTTTGTAGACGACATCTTGATCTTTTCTAAGGATGAAGAAGAGCATGCCCTACATCTTAGGGAAGTGTTGGAGACTCTTCGAGCGCATAAGCTTAAAGCTTAATTTTCTAAGTGTCACTTTTGGAGGAAGGAAGTACGGTTCTTAGGACACGTGGTTTCCAAAGAAGGGATAGCTGTAGATCCCGCGAAGGTGGTGGCCAACCAAGATTGGAAGGTTCCTAAAAATGCTACCGAAGTGAGAAGTTTCTTGGGGTTGGCTGGTTACTATAGGAAGTTTATCAAAGACTTCGCAAAGATATCAGCTCCACTGACACGCTTGATGAAGAAGAACCTAGTTTTCACATGGGACGTAGATTGTGATGATGCATTCCAATGTTTGAAGAGAGCTTTGACTTCAGCCCCAGTCTTAGTACTACCGGATGGGAGTAAGCCGTTTACCGTTTATACTGACGCTTGTGGGACAGGACTAGGCGCAGTCTTAATGCAAGAGGGTAGGGTAATAGCCTATGGTGGAAGGCAGTTGAGAGCGCATGAGAAAAATTATCCTACACATGACCTAGAATTGGCCGCTATTGTTTTCGAGCTTAAGTCTTGGCGTCATTATCTTCTTGGCGAGAAATTCGAATTATTCACTGACCACAAGTCTTTAAAATACCTATTCTCTCAAAAGGACTTGAACTTAAGGCAGCAAAGGTGGATGGAGTTCTTAGCGTCCTACGACTTCGAAATAGCCTATACCCCTGGCAAGGGTAACGTGGTGGCAGACGCCTTAAGTAGAAAAAGATTATCCTTAAGTCCTTTGTTTGTTGAGCGGCGAAGTTTAGAATTCATTTCGATGTTTGACTTTAGACTTTCTGTTGACTTCATACCCGGTTTGCTAGCATCCTTGGAGGTCAGACCTACGCTTTTGGGACGGATTGGCGAGGCACAGCGAGACGACCCGCAGTTGGTTGAGTTAGTAGAAAAACTCAAAGGAGGGGAGCCATCAAGCCATCTCCGTAGGTATACCCTAGACGATAAGGGTTGGTTACGTAGGGACGGTAGACTTTGTGTACCAAAAGATGATGACCTAAGGAAGACTATTCTTGACGAAGCACATCATTCGAAGATGACCATTCATCCCGGCGGGGACAAGATGTACAAAGACATGAAGAGAGTTTACTTTTGGGCCGGCATGAAGAAAGACGTGGCCAAGTATGTCGCTAGATGCTTGGTGTGCCAACAAGTAAAAGCGGAGAAAAAGAAACTCGGTGGGTTGCATCACCCATTGGAGGTTCCACTATGGAAATGGGAAAGCATCTCGATGGATTTTGTGGATGGATTACCGCGATCGAGGAAGGGTAATACGGGAATTTGGGTTATAGTAGATAGACTTACTAAGAGCGCCCATTTTATTCCCGTGAAGAGTAAGAAGACTGCTCCATGGTTAGCTTCTGTATACGTTCGAGAGATAGTTCGTTTGCACGGTGTTCCTTCTAGCATAGTGAGCGACCGCAATCCTATTTTCACTAGCGAATTTTGGAGAAGCTTACAAGAGGCGGTAAGGACTCAGTTATGTTTGGGCACCGCATATCATACTCAGACGGACAGCCAGACCGAGAGGGTGAATCGCATTCTAGAGGATCTGTTGAGGCTATGTATCCTAGACTTTGGGGGTACGTGGGAAGAGCATCTTCCATTGGTTGAGTTCGCATATAATAACAGCTTTCAGTCCAGCATTGGTATGGCACCATTCGAAGCTCTTTATGGACGACCTTGTCGTTCACCTACATGTTGGTGGGAATCTACGGATAAGATCTTACTTGGGCCCGATATGATTAGGGAGACTTCGGAGAAAATCGACTTGATTCGAAGGAGGATGAAAGCAGCGCAAGATAGGCAGAAATCTTATGCGGATAAGAGGAGGACAGATCTCGAGTTTGAAGTTGGGAACATGGTCTTTGTCAAAGTGTCTCCATTACGAAATGTTGTTCGCTTTGGGTCCGTTGGGAAATTAGCACCAAGGTTTGTAGGGTCGTTTCCTATTAAGGAGAGGATTGGACGGATGGCGTATAGAGTGGAGTTGCCCGAGAGACTTAGTGGTGTACACGACGTATTCCATGTGTCACATTTGAGGAAGTGCTTGAACGAGACCGCGGAAGTGGTAGAGCCGAGCTTGCTTAGAGAGGTGGAGATAGAGCGTGATGCGACAATTCGACGAGCTCCTACGTGCATTCTTGGGTCGGAGATCAAGAGGTTGAGGAATCGAGAGGTCAGACTAGTCAAAGTGAAATAGGGAGATGATGAGAGCAACGCTACTTGGGAGACAGAAGAGAAGATGCGTTCACGATACCCTTTTCTTTTTGAGGGTATGTCTTTTAATTTCTCCTTTATCGCTTAGCTTGTACTTATCTTATCTTTAGTATATCCTCTCGCTAGTATCTTTGACCTTTAGTTAGGATAATCCTATGGTTGAAACATGTGTTTGAGACATGTTATGTATGGTGGATGCAAAGTGGATGCAAGTGTTTGCTAGTGGTTGCTCGTGGATGCATATACACACACTATTAGGCACCAGATCGGCTCAGTCATTTCATATTAGATATATATGGATGTATTTAGTAAAATGGATGTATAATGGTTGTATTATCATATAGTTGCTGCATTCGGCTGGATGGTTGTGCACGCATATAGAATTAATATGTATCATTAGGAATCTTTTGCATACATATTGGACGCATGGCACTATCATGAATTGCACTAAGGAGGTCGACTGAATCAGTAGACCGCCTAATTTGGCATTAGATATGGACATATACACACACTGTGCATATAAACATTAAAGCATTAGAAGTCTTTTAAGGACAATGGATGCTGGTGTTTGATGGTTGAGTAGATGGACGATTAGATGGTAGGATATACATTCTTCTTGACTTGGAGATTTCGGGGACGAAATCCTTTAAGGAGGGGAGAATGTAACACCCCGTAATTTTATAACATTAAAATTCACAAATTAAAGTATACTTAATTTTTAGAAAAGAATTAAATGAAATGGGTTGCGTAGAGAAATATATATATATATATTGATATATATATATATATATAAATTAAAAATTAAATAAATAAATATGCGAAAAAGTTCAAAACAGCGAATTGGGAGGGGGAATAACCGAACCGGCCCATTTTTGAGGTCGTCCCGAGTCCCGCAGGGTCGACCAGGGGTTAATCGAGGGTGTTTGGCTGTCAACCCGTGGGCCGATTCGCTCAAATGCAGATTTTGCATTTGATTGGTTCTTATGGTTCAGGGTTGATCTAATGGTCCTAAATAACTTCGTACACCTATAAATACATCCTAATGCTAACCCTAAACCTAATTAAAATAGAATAGTTACCGTCTCCATGGAAATCAATGGAGTCGCCGCCAACTAAGAAAGAAGAAAAGAAAATTCAATTCTAATTCTCTCAATCCTAAAGCAAAGCAAAACTCTCTCTTTTCTTCTCTAAATTGTGAGTACGATGATCTTAACAAGATTATTATCATTTTAATTAGGTTGAGTTATGAATGGATTATGAGTAGATGATGTGAATTATCATATATGTTGTTGTAAACCCCTTTTTCTGTCATGTATATTGTAAATCCAATGTTATGTGATGATGATATCTTATATGTTGTAAATCATGCTATGATGATGTTATGTATGTTGAAAGTTTCTATGCTGAGTTGTGATGAATCATACAAGTTAAAAAGGCCATGATGTTACCATCTATGCTAGTTAGTTCATATTAATTAAATCATCATGTTTGGGTTATGTTGATCTATATGACAAGTCACATATGCAAGTTAGATTGATTAGAAAAGTTATGAACATATGCCAAGACATCTATTATGACATCTAGAATTATGCTATGACATATGTGATATCCTATGCTAGTTCACACCATCATTATGTTGCCTAAAAACCCCATATGCAAGTTTATGTATAGATTTGGGCTATGATCATATCATATAAATTGAGACATTTAACAAGTTGACACCTTTTGATCCTTAACATGTGTAGTTTATGCAAGTTTCACCCCTATTATGATTAGATTTATTTTAATTGTCTATATGTTGTGATAATTTATCTTTGTGCTAGGTGTTAGACTATACAAGTCTAGCCTATATTATGCGTTGAATAAGCGAACGTATAAACGTGGGGTAGGGGTAATATTAAGGATTTAATATTAAAAAGTTGGGGTGCAATTGATATGATTTTGCAAGCCATAAGTGGATGGCCATAATTGAGTCAATTATGGACATCATTAAAAGTTGACTTAATTAATAATTTGAATAGGGAATTATTAAAACTGGGGTAAAAGATTTTAGGTGTTAATCAATGCTTAGGACACGAGGTTGGACTCGTTTGTGACGTAAACCTGCCCGGCAAACCCAGTAGTCACAAATGTCAGCCCAATGTGAGAGGTCCTAGGCCTAAACTAAAGCATAACGGTTGTAAAGACACGAGGTAAGACTCTTTTATGGTGTAAGACTGCACGGACCCGCCCGGCAAATCCAGCTGCCATAAATGCCAATCTAATGTGAGAGGTCTTTATGAGGTTATGGCCTAAATGAATTAAGAAATACTTAACCAGATAAACAAGTAAGGTGGGACATGGGGGTTAAGTAGGTGCCTTGGGTGGCATGAGGAATCTAGGGGGTGCCCTTAGTGGCATGTGAAATACGATTAGTAAGACTTAACCAAACACACATGTAAATGAACATGACTAAGAGGGTTAAGGGGGATATACTAGTGACAAGCTTAGGTGGGTAGCTTGTGGGGGCCCATTTCGACTAGTATCCCAAACGTATCTTTGTGGGCTCGACCCAAGTCGAGGACGGGACACGCATGCTGGGTTCGACTATAAGAGGCCAAAACGGGGAGCGGTGGCAACGCAAGTCCAACGGGTTTCGTATGCGTGTGTGGACCTGGGCTGGTAGGTAAGACGTTGCATCGTGTAGGTATAAGCCGTGCATTCTCAAGTTGTATCGGGTTGCCACTTTAGGGGAGTGATACACCCCACCGTGGGGCCAGCACGGGTATTTACGAGTAGGGAGCCGATCGAAAGTGGGTAGTGGGGTACACCTAGTGGAGATAGGGGCAGACGGCACCTATGTAGTCAGCTAGGGGTACGTAAGGCTATTTATAAAGTTTTTGTGTGAAGCAAGTGGGATCAAACAATAGGGTGACTTGTGTGGTGCAGTGTAGTAATGTGCGGTGCAGTGTAGTAATCATTCGTTAGTAATTAGGTGTGCCTTTACCGTTATCTTTAACGTTATCTTAAACGCTATCTTTATCTTCCTAAGAGTTCATAGACATTTACTTGTCTTCCAGCTTATGCCTTAGTCTAGTTATTTTGATAATAGTATTGTTAGAATTATCATACTCGCCAGACTTTATGTCTGACCCCTCTATTTCTATCCTTTTTCCCCCTCCAGGTCATCAGGTTGGGCCCAGCTCTAGTGGAGTTTGATTGAATTGCTTCATCTCTCATTGGAAAGCTTGGACCGTTGAAGTAAAGTCCAGCTTGTTATCTTTTTAATGGTTATTTATGTAATGGGATTATGTATTTTGTTTTTATGAAGATGGATATTGTACTTGGTTATGATCTATGGTTTTATGATGTAACAAACATGTTTAATTTCCACTGCAATAAAATGAAGTTTTAGATTTCCAAGTACTATTTACTATTTGTCTTGTTGTAATTTTTCTGTTCTATATTCACTTATAACCTCCATGGAAGTTAATGCATTCCCTTCGTGAGTGACATTAATGGACGTGGGGTGTTACACAAAGTGAAACAAACAACGAGTCAGTCGTGGGACTGGTATGAGAAATCTACTTAACTGGTTAAACAACAGTAATAAGGCAAATCATAGGACCATGCCACTTTCGCGGAACGGGTTTACTCCAGTGATTGCTAGTGCATTTAAAACAAGGTAAATTCTTTAAAACAGCGCAATGCTTTTTTAAAAAGAATGAAGCCGTTATAAGACTCAAGTCCCATCACACTATGCAACACAAACCGGAGGATAGAGTTTTACCTTATAATGGCCAAAATATGCTTAATATGTACAAAGCAAAATCACTTGATATTATTACTAGTGCATATATGTTTCAAAAACGAATATCATCATAAATATCAATCATAGACGACATGAGCGTCCCATGCCACTATGTCGCCATATATAAGTTATAATCGAATCCGTAATCTCGTATTGGAAATTGGATTTCCGTCATGAGTCGAGGCAAGGGGCAAGCTCCTCTCCGCTTCGAGACACTCTAGCAAATGCCTCAGGACTACACACTCTGGGTAACCCTTGGATCCTCCAAGGCCGGTCCTCCCTTACGTTTGAGGATTAATTATTCCTGAACACACGTTTCCCGGTCCTTTCAGACCTAAAATCGAGGCGCCTCGCATTCCAACAACCACAAAGATGAAAGTAATATAAATGTCAGCCAGTTTAAGCACCGACACCACCCATAGCTAGAAAGAAACGTCGTGCACTCCTTGGGTCCTTATCCCGTTTTTGACTCATACCGAGATGTGAGGCTCGCGAATCCACGTTATACACAAAGTCAGACCAGATAGGTCGTACTTTGATCATCAAACACAAGACTTTGCTTTGCAACAGAAGCCTTGATCACTGCATCTTGGCGTGCCACACAGGCAATCCACTCCATACGACTGATTTTTATCGATATATAACCTCTGAGCTCGTACGTCTCGGAGAAGGGCGTTAAGCAAGAGAATAAATTCTCCACCGCCAAACAGATATATATTTAACAAAGATCAATCAGCACAGAACAAAATCCAATGTTAGACACACAGTCTATTTACAAGTTCGTTCTGGGTCTGAACGAAGCCGAAGGCACCATATTCCTCGCATATCCGTACAATCAACACATACGTCTAGACGGCTACTACTCCAGTCCCTTCAAGGTAGCTACTCCAATCATGAACCTCAGCAGCGCCCATCCATCCAATACGAAGATCGTCGGTCTTGAACCATCTTCGTATTTTTGACTTCGAATCGTTCAATCAATTATTTGAAATGAGGATTAGCTCGGCCTTTTCAAATAATTCACGTATATTTAGAATTCAAATCAATTCTTTCCATGGTTAAATTATTCGACATTCACATTTCAGTTCTTTAGTATAATTTTCATGTCAAACACATTCAACCATCAAATATCAAGCAAACCAAGTAAAATTCGTTTAGTTCCATCCCATGTCGCTTATAATATTTTATAATGATTATTCGCCATTTTTATTTATTAAAAATGGCCATATTTAATTATTTAAAAATGGTCATATTTAATTAAACGACGTTTCAGGTCGTGTCGTGGCACTGGCGCTGTTTTTCCCCAAATTTGTTTTACACATACCGGGAAATCTAACCGTTGGATTTCTACAAAGTTTATATCACTGGGAGGATATCTCCAAAGCGAACCCAACGGTTCCAGTTTCGTGAAAATCCAACGGTCGGATCTTCCGCACTAGTCGTTTGAAGTTACGGTTTCAAAATATGAACTGCAGCGTCATTATTCGATTTAATTTAATTATATTTATATTTATATATATAAATATAATCGATTCCAGCGCTGTTTTTCTTTAGATCTAAATTAAACATTCTAGACAATCCAACCGTTGGCTCTTTACAAAGTTGGTGCCGTTGGAAAGATATTTCCAAGGCGAACCCAGCGGTTACGGTTTCGGGAAAATCTGATGGTCGGATCTCTCGCACTAATCGATTGAAGTTATGATTTCAAAACACGAACTGCATGGCCTCGATTCATTTCAATTTTATTTATATTTCTATATATATAAATATAGTTCATTCTGCAATTTCAATATTGTTTTCACTTCAAATATTTCACTAACGCCTTTATATTTCGAATTTTTTTGCCATAACCTCCTTTGTACGGGAATGGGTTTGGAAATTTATTGGGCCGTATTAGGTACCCAATAAATCCTAATAAGCATACGCATATTTATAGTGATATATTCCGGTGTCCACAGGGGAGTGTGTATAGATCATAACTCCAGAGAATAAATTCTCATCACCCTATAAATGGTTTTTGTGCTTTAATGACCAGAGAGACGTTTTTATTGTCATCTCCAGACCCGTGTGGGGTTTTTATTAATCTGGCAATTTACCATTACAATTTATATAGTTCAGATCAGTCATCAGTTCAACCTGTAATATATAGTCATCGCGATACAAGCCTCTCGCTCGTATGGTAAATCTTCAACCTCGTCACACAAGCTCCAAATGCTTATTTGGAATATGATGAAGTATGCCTATCGTCAAGAAGTATGTCATGTAGTGTAGTTCAAAATTAATTGTTACTATCCTATGGCGATGTTTATTATTACACATAGAATAACCAGCACTCCGCATCCAATGGCATTCACAGGAGTTGATATAAAAATAAAATTGCGCAGCCAACTCATTAGGGCTTACATATTTGTCGAGCACGCAAATAATTTCTTTACTCAACAGCTAATCCATTTTCTCTGTTCAACACATGTATGTATATATATATATGCAGAACAAAGCTAATAATAATATTTCTAGCGAACAAATATTTATTTCAACACGTGTGTATTTTTAGCACTTCATATTCACAATAAAAATGTAATTTTTATTATTAAATCAATTTATTTAAAACACGAATACCATTCAACACATGAATTTCTATTCAACGAATGAATTTCTATTCAACACATGAATGTTTTCTATAGTTTGTATATATAATAAAAATGTAATTTTTATTGTTAAAGCTATTTATTTAAAACACGAACACCATTCAACACATGAATTTCTATTCAACGAATGAATTTCTATTCAACACATGAATGTTTTCTATAGTTTGTATATCTAATAAAAATGTGCTTTTTATTGTTAAAGCTATTTATTTAGAACACGAACACCATTCAACACATGAATTTCTATTCAACGAATGAATTTCTATTCAACACGTGAATGTTTTTTATAGTTTGTATACCTAATAAAAATGTGATTTTTATTGTTAAAGCTATTTATTTAAAACACGAACACCATTCAACACATGAATTTCTATTCAACGAATGAATTTTTATTCAACACATGAATGTTTTCTATAGTTTGTATATCTAATAAAAATGTGATTTTTATTGTTAAAGCTATTTATTTAAAACACGAACACCATTCAACACATGAATTTCTATTCAACGAATGAATTTCTATTCAACACATGAATGTTTTTCAACATATGAAAATAATTTCAACTAATGAAAATTATTCTAACACATGAATATTTCAAAAAATTTCGGTAGCATAACGGCAGGGTAGCTAAAACCGGGACCGTCCCTAGTACGGCTCCTCGCTCTACCTTAAAACCTCGCGGTTTTTGACAATGGGTATTTCATGCATCTAGTTCGCACGCCGGAGGCCTGTTTTATTTTCATTTCCATAATCCTATTCTAATTTGTTTCAACCATAAGAGGGTAATTTTCAACCACAAAGGTATTTTTCAACCACAATATCAACCACAAACAATTATTTTCAACCATTCGTCATATCACATATTTTCACGCCAATCACAAGCAATAAATATCGTCCATGGTTTGTGGACGAGGGGAGTATATATATATATCACTTGCATTTCAACACAATTCAAAGCATATATGTTTCATACAATGCTTGTATAATTTATACATCGCTCATATAACTTATACAACACATGTACATGTGGTATACAATGTGTATATAATTTACACTTCGCTTATATAATTTATACAACACGATTTCATTCACACATGAATTTAGATTTCTCACCTTGGTTTTCGAGGCGCTAAAGATCGTAGCTAGCCCAGAGAAATCCGCAGTCTCTTCTAGATGGTAGAGAGCCTCCTTGCGGTCACGATGTTTCCTGTTTCATCGAATTTCGTCAACAAATCATAAAGATATGATTTTTCAAAGTTTGCAACACTTAAAAGTATTATTTTCAATTCAGAAAAAACAAGTTGTTTACCTCGCTTAACACTTCGAAACTAGGTCTTCGATTTTCGATCCAATGGGGTAGCGGTTGGCCGATCAGACTTCGCCACACCGTAGAGCTTGGAAAGTGCTTCAGGCGCGTGGTACCCACCTTCAGTTCGACGGGGCTATGGTGGCAGAATCTCAGCCGACGCGAGCTGCCTTTGGGGCCTTGGATCTCGCTGAACGTCGAGAGGTGGAGGGCAAGGCGGGTATAGATGTGGAGCTGGGAAGAAGATCTACAAAAAGTTGCACTGGAGGGGGTTTAATTCTTCTTGGATTGATCAGAAAATGGGTGGGAAGCTCGGAGCAATTTCCGTCGTTCATAGGGGGGAGGGGGGTTTATCGGGTTTGATTGGTCAAAGGGGAAATGAGAGAGAATGTGAGTGATTGGCCATTATATTTTATTTTTAATTTATTTTAAATTCAAAATTATCCTTTTGTCTAAACGAACACCAATTTCAACCCAACGACTGTCGCCCCTAGCTAAATACCCCCATCCTGGACACAATGGGATTTGTTTCGTAGGCCAATTCGATTGATACAGTTAGTTATTTTTCAAATTAAAGTATATAACATTCAATATTCAATTTGAACGTACATTTCAATTTGCCAGGGCCAGAAACTGATTCGAAAAATTCCAGAAAAATAAATCTAGCTATGTTTTCACGCTACGGTCCCAACAAAACTAGTTTCGTCGAATTCTGAGATCGTTTGAAAAATGGCCATTTTCTGGCCGATCCAATTTAACAGAAATTGACTAATCACATTTTCATTTTCCACGCTCAAATACTAGCTTCAAAAATTATGAAATTTGAAACCTATCAATAGTTTGACATCCCGGATCCAACAAAAGTGGTTTCGTCGAATTCCGAGGTCGTTTGCAAAATGTCTATTTTCAAGGGTTATATATTCTCTATAGCGACCTTTCTGAAAATTCATTTGGCCATAACTTTTGATTCCTGCTACGAAACTTCGATTTTTCAGATTCGTTAGAAAGGTATTCATAAACAGATTTAAATATTTTTGGTTTCACTAAAATCCGTTATATTTTACACCCGGTACAGTCAGTCAAAGTTTGAATTCAAATTTTCAAACTGTCTCACTATTTCCAATTCAATACTTTATTGAAATATTCTATTTCAATTGTTTAAATTCTTTGAAAATAACCAATTTAAAATTTTTAAATTGGCTCGCATTTTCCGGGTTGTTACATATGGGACGGGTTGCAAGCCGTTCTTGTTGAACCCAGTGTATTCGCCTCTAGAGATACACTATCGGCAGGTGGTCCCATACTTTGTCATAGTCGAAATCCAATCTCCAATAAGCGCCCGTGGTTTTGTTCATATACTATATATGTGGAACGTGAGATGCAAGCGTTCTGCTAGATTGTTAATTACTTGTGATTAGACACTATTATAATATCAGAGAAGTATTGATTTTGAGAGTGTTTTGGTTTATCATAAGGTAAAAACCATCCGTGTTTATGTGTGGATCGGTCTTACGATTACCTTTTCTTTTGAGAAGGATTTTGGAAAGTTAAACCAAATGATTTGAGTTTACTCACACCAGACCTATGACTGACCCAGAGTTTAGTTTGTTTTGTTTTCCCTAAACTCTTGGGTGCCCAAATTTGTACGGGCAGTCAAGTAGTAGGGATGTACAAATATAATAAGAGAAGCTTGGAGCAGGAGGCTTCAGCAACATTATATAGCTATTGTTTAATTCCGCTGTGGTGTAAGTGTTGTACTCTAATATACAAATATAGATTTATGTTTCAAAGTTATGTTGTATATTATATTTTATTCGTCCCGCTGTGAGATTCGTGTTACTCTGATGTGTTGTGTGTTCTTCTTCTTCTATTCTAATTTTCTATCTCATCTATTCTCACCCTCTAACTTCTTTCTATTAATAATAAGGAATTTCCGATGTCTAAATTGTCAATATGGTAGTTTTATGTTGATTTTCGGAGTCGAAAATCCCTGTTCATTACAAATATCGATCACGTCCAAATGGCGTTAATCTAATCAACACGACTTTATATTTTTAAATATTTTCGTGTCCATCCCAAATCGGACAACAAAATCATATTTTGATCCATTATTGAATATTATTTTAAAATATCAGTTATTTTAAAATATTCACTATTCGACATCTTAAAATATTCTTTAATTTAAAATATTTGTTCTTTCTGAATTGGAATCAAACACAGTCAATTACCATATAATGTTATTTATATGGATTTCTTACACAAGTGTACACAGCAATAATCATACACAGTTAACCATCATCTAGAGTGCAATTTACAACTGCATAAGCATTAAAAATAAATAATTGACGCTCATCACAGCCCGTCAACCCATCGATTGACATACAACTAAATATCGGGATTAGTGTATGTCAAATATCATCCCGATACCCGTGTGGGGTTTTCAAACAATAAATACTAATTATTATTTGTGTAGTTGGGCGGTGTGTAAAATTTATCGTCCCAATCAGTATCAGTCAAATGGGTGTACATAAACAAATCGTCCGATTTGTAATTGAATATTTATTTTCATTTCAGGAGCATTTTATGCCATTCATATATACGTTAAAAACTATAATTTTAACGATAAAATATTTTATTCATCAGATGAATATTTTATATAGTTCATATATATATGTTAAAAATAATATTTTTAACGAATGAACATTTATTTTAACACATGGTCATTTTTAACACTTCATACTTATGTTAAAAATGATATTTTCAGCGAATAAAATATATTTCAACTCATAGCTATTTTTATTAATTCATTAACATGATAAAAATAATATTTTTAATCAATAAAAATATAATTCAACATATGGTTATTTTTAACACTTCATTAACATGATAAAAATAATATTTTTATTGTTTAAACATTTTATTCAACACATGAATATTTTATATAATTTATACAATCAATAAAAATGATATTTTTATTATTTAAACATTTTATTCAACACATAAATATTTTACATAATTTATATTTTCAATAAACACAACACAGTTAATTTAATCCAAACAAACAATCACGGTTTGTACAATCAATGGTGTCGGGTACTGCTAAGCACCGTCTGCATCCTAGTATATATTAACCTATACATAAATTGAGTGAGAAAGAATTCTCACATTGACCAGTTTTGAAATCGTTAGTTAACGGTTATTTTAACTGAATTAAACTTAACGTTCAATTTAGTTAAAATTTCCAACTGCTCCCATTTCTGTTCTGGTCTGTTCCATTGTGTAGATATCATCGTCACGGTTCCAATGCTTCGAAAATCGTCCAATTCTGATTTGATTTGATCAAGATATGATGGTTTATAACTTTAATTAAAATAATTAATTAAAAATTATAATTAATAACATAATTAAGGGTTTTATACGCTTCTTCCTCACGACACTCTCCAGGAACCATGAACGGAATTTGCTCCACCTCACCAAGCCCTTGCGCGACGCCCTCTGGCCTACTATCCGACGATCAAAGGCCACTACTTCGATGCGCTACAACCCCTCTTCCACCGCCAAGAAGTGCTTGGGGTTAGAACCCCCCTGTTGCTCAAAAATCAAACTCGAACGAGCTGGTTTCCTGACCCGATTTCAGCCTCCACGCAGCTCAACTTTTGCTCATACCCATATCTTATTAAAGATCGAAGAAAACACTCTAGTTTCCATTCAGCAACTAGGGTTTAATTTGAATTATATGGGGAGAATTTTTGGATTCAATTTTGAATGGTTTTGACCGCTTATCATAGGGTGACAGTGGCTCCTAGGGTCTCTAGTGAGTTAGGGTTTTATCGGAAACTATTTTATATTTTAGTATTATTTAAATTCTTTTGAATTCGAAAAATATTTGTTTGTTGATACTAACTCCAAATCGAATCCAACGAATGTCGCCCCTAGCTGAAAACTCCTATTCCGAACACATTGGAATACGTTTTGTAAGCCAATTCTCCCGTTTTGATAAGTTTTTTATCAAATTCAAAATATAAATCAATATATATTGAATTTGAATGTACATTTTAATTTACTGGGGCCACATACTGACTCCAAAAATTTCAGGAAAATAAATCTAGCTATGTTTTGACGATATGGCCCTAGCAAAAGTAATTTCATCAAATTTGGAGGTCGTTTGAAAATTGGGCTTTTATGGTCGATCCAATTCAAATTTAAATTACCAAACACGTTTTCTTTTGCCACGCTCACATATTGATTCCAAAAACTATGAGAATTGGAATCTAGCCATAATTTGACATTTCGGATCCAACAAAAGTGGTCTCATCGAAAACGGAGCTAGTTTGCAAAATTGTTATTATTAAGGGCTATATATATATATATATTCCGTAGCGACTATTCTGAATTTTCAACTAGACATAACTTTTTATTCCCGTTATGAAATATGGATTTTTCACATTTGTTGGAAAGATATTTTCAAATAGATTCAAATATTTCATGTTTTACTGAAATCCGGTTTATTTAGAATCATGTACATTTAATTGAAATTTGAAATTGAATTTTCAAACTGCCGCGTCATTTCAGGCACGTTATATAATTAAAATAAATTTATTCGTTCAAACTTCGATTTAAATAAATTTTTAGTCGTTATTGTTTAAAATAAATCTTTTCTGACCCGATTTCAGCCTCCACCCCGCTCAACTTCTACTCATACCCATATCTTCTTAAAGATTGAAGAAAACACTCTAATTTCCGTTCAGCAACTAGGGTTTAATTCAAATTATATGGGGAGAATTTTTGGATTCAATTTTGAATGGTTTTGACCGCTTATCATAGGGTGATGGTGGCTTTTAGGGTCTCTAGCGATTTAAGGTTTTATTGGAAACTATTTTATATTTTAGTATTATTGAAATTCTTTTAAATTCGAAAAATATTTGTTTGTTGATACTAACTCCAAATCGAATCCAAAGAATGTCACCCCTAGCTGAAAACCCCAATTCCGAACACAATGGAATATGTTTCGTAAGCCAATTCTCTTGTTTTGATAAGTTTTTATCAAATTCAAAACATAAATCAATATATATCGAATTTGAACATACATTTTAATTTACCGGGGCCACATACTTACTCCAAAATTTCAAAAAAATAAATCTAGCTATGTTTTGACAATATGGTCCTAACAAAACTAATTTCGTCGATTTGGAGGTCGTTTGAAAAATGGGCTTTTATGGTCGGTCCAATTCAAATTTAAATTACCAAACACGTCTTATTTTGCCACGCTCATGTATTGATTCCAAAAACTATGAGAATTCGAGTCTAGCCATAATTTGACATTTCGGATCCAACAAAAGTGGTCTCATCGAAAACGGAGGTAGTTTGCAAAATTGCTATTTTTAAGGGCTATATATATTCTGTAACGACTATTCTGAATTTTCAACTGGACATAACTTTTTATTCCGTTATGAAATATGCATTTTTCATATTCGTTGGAAAGATATTTTCAAACAGATTCAAATATTTCTGGTTTTACTGAAATCCGGTTTATTTTGAATCCTGTACATTCAATTGAAATTCGAAATCGAATTTTCAAACTGTTGGGTCATTTCAGGCTCATTATATAATTAAAATAAATTTATTCGTTCAAATTTCGATTTAAATAATTTTTTAGTCGTTATTATTTAGGATAAATCATTTTAAATATTCAAAATCCATTAAAATTGACAAAATAAAAAATTTAAATTAGTTCCAATTTTTCAGGTTGTTACAATCTTCCTTACTTAAAATCTTTTCGTCCTCGAAAACGAACGGAGCTGAAAGTTGTTTTACTAACCAACTCTATAACACCCCGTATGTTGAATAACTTGCTATAATATAAAACAGGGCAGAATTAAATTTAAAAATCTGAATCAGGGGAAACGGGCTATGCCATTGCGTTCGTCTCGGAAAAATACGCGAAATAGAGTCCGAGTTTTCGAAAATCGGAGTCCGTATGACCCAGATAAGGCCCAAAGAAGTTTTCAGAAATTTAAATTCAGATTTAAAAACAAAATTTTCAATTTTCAGAAGTGGCGGGAAAAATCCCGCCAGACCCAGGGGGTCGACCTGGGGGTCGACTGGGGAGTCGACCTCCCCCCCCCAGGTCGACTGGGGAGTCGACCCTAGGGTCGACGTGGGGGTCGACCTCCCTGGTCGAGCCCAGGTAACCTGGGTGCACCAGCTTGTCTTTTGGGCTGTGTTTTAGTGGCTAAGACGTGATCTGACGGCTCTAATCTAATTTAGGGTTAATCTAATGGCCTAAAACACCTAACTACTCTATAAATACACCCTAAGACTACCCTAATTCATACTAAAAATAGATACAATGCCGTCATGCCGTCAAAATGCAACTTGAAGGAGCCTCCATCAATTTGTAGAAGAAGATAGCATCTCAAATCAATCTCTAATCAACTCTAGCAACTTAATCTTCTTCTTAGGAGTGCTAATCAACAAGTTGTGAGTTTTCTATAGCCTTAATGACCAATTATTGAAATGATTATGATAGGATATAATGAGGTTATGGCTATGAATGTGGATCAATGCATGTTATGCAAGTTATATGCTATGTGTTAATGATGTTATGCATGTTATGCAAGTTATATGCTATGTGTTAATGATGCTATGCAAGTTATGCAAGTCATATGCTACATGTTCATGATGTTATGCAAGTTATGCAAGTCATATGCCACATGTTCATGATGTTATGCAAGTTATGCAAGTCATATGCTATGTGTTTGTGATGTTATGCAAGTTATGCAAGTCATATGAGAAGCATTGATCCATTATGACACCATGATATGCAAGTTTGGTGTATGATTATATGCAAGTTCATATATGATATGTTATGCAAGTTTGGTGTATGATTATATGCAAGTTCACATATGACATGTTATGCAAGTTTGGTGTTTGATGATATGCAAGTAACATGTGCAAGTTTACACCTTAGAATGATATGCATACATATGCAAGTTAACCCCTTTGTATGTCATACATACATATGCAAGTTTACCCCTTTGTATGACATAAATGACTTATGCAAGTTAACCTCCTTATGACATATGTGATTCATGCAAGTTTGGGTTGATTATTTATGCTAGTTGGGTTGATGCTATATGCATGTTGACACCTTTAAACCCATGTTGATGCTAATGCTATGCAAGTTGAACCCATTATATTTATGATGAATCTCCCCTTTTATGTCATGTTAGCGAATTACGTGGGGAACGATGGGGTTAATATACATGTTAATGAAATGGTGTGAAGTTGGTATGAATATGCATACCATAAAGTGATGGACATAATTGAGTCAATTATGTACATCGTTAATATTGGAATTAATTAGGGAAAATTAATTCGGGGGTGATTAATTAGGTGTAATTAATCGACTAAGACACGAGGTTGGACCCTTTTATAGCATAAGACTGCCCGGAACCGACCGGCAAATCCAGCGGCTACAAATGATTGGCCCAATGTGAGAGGTCTTAGGCACAAACTATATACGTGACAAGTGTAAAGACACGAGGTTAGACTCGGTTATGGCGTAAGGCTGCCCGGACCCAACCGGCAAATCCAGCTGCCATAAAAGATAGTCTAATGTGAGAGGTCTTTACAATGGTTACGTTCTTAATCAATTAAGAAACACTTAACCAGATAAGCATGTAGTGGGCATGAGGGGTTAAGTGGGTGCCTTGGGTGGCATGTGGAAATCAAGTAAGTGCCTTGGGTGGCATGAGGAAATCTAGTGGGTTGCCTTGGGTGGCAATAGAAAATACAATTAGAATACTTAACCAAGTGGAAACATGTAATTAAACATGATTAAAGGGTTAAGTGGGATGCACTAGATAAATTGACAAGCTTAGGTGGTAGCTTGTGGGGGCCCATTTCAACCAGTAACCCATATGTATCTTATTGGGCTCGACCCATGTCGAGGACGGGACACGCGTACCGGGCTTGGTTATAAGAGGCCAAAACGGGTTAGCGGTGGCAACGCGAGTCCAACGGATTTCATATGCGTGTGTAGACCTGGGCTGGTAGGTAAGACGTTGTTGCATCGTGTAGGTATAAGTCGTACACCATTTGTTGTATCGGGTTGCCACTTTGGGGAGTGATACACCCCATTGTGGGGCCAGCACGGGTATCTACGGTAGGGAGCCGATCGCTTGGGAGTAGTGGGTACACCTAGTGGAGATAGAGGAAGACGGCACCTATGTAGTCAGCTAGGGGTACACGAAACTACTCGGTAAATTCTCTAAGTCCTTGGGTGGGATCAACCTTTAAGTAGGAATGACTGGTGTGGTGTAGTTAGTAATTATCCTTGGATGGGTAGATGCGTCTTTACCGTTATCCTAGTTCCCTTATGTCTAGTTGGCTACTTAGTGTAGTCATTTATCCCCAGTCATCCCGTACCAAGTTTATATCATACCCTAATTACTTTAATGATTGTGTTGTTAAAGTAATAGGGCTCACTCAGACTTATGTCTGACCCCGTTGTTTTTATCTTTTTCCCCCTCAGGTCCTCAGGTTGGGCCTAGCACTAGTGGGCTTTGATCAGATTTCTTTGTCTATCTTCTGGAGCTTGGACCCTGATGTAAAGCCCAGCTTATCTTTTCCTTTATGGCTATTATTTATGTTGTGGGATTATGTACTTATGTTTTTATCAGGATGGATATTTAGTACTTGACTCTTTATGGTGTTGTAACTAAACATGTTTACCTTCTGCTGCAATGAAATGATGTTTTAGAATTTCAAGTATTTATATCTGTCTTGTGTAATTTTTCTATTCTATATTCACTTAAAATGCTCCACCGAAGTTAAGGCATTCCCTTAGTGAGTGACCTTAGCGGATGTGGGGTGTTACATGTGGTATCAGAGCGAAGGTTACCGGAACAGATAAAAATTTTAGAAAACTATTTTTCTAAAAACATTTTTGGAAGAAGTATTTTCAAAAACATGTCTTTTAAGAGAAAAGTTTTTGAAAGAAAAGCATAATCCCCAATAGCCATATCTTTATCTTTCGAATTCTCCGTTTTGAATCTTTCCTTTTTCGTTTCAGCATGGCTGAAGATCTTAACTTTCCGGAGGGTGTGACGATACCAGTATGGTATAAGAGATTGATGGAGGCTAGGGCCGCCACTACGGGTCCAGCAAATGTCCATCCACCAACCGTAGCACCCGATCTTCCTCCTCCCCCTCCTCCTCCTCGTACGGATACTTTTGCTAAGACTTGCAAGGAATTTAAAGCTATGGGAGTGAAACCTTTTCAAGGATCAGAAACTTTTGTGGAGGCTAGAGATTGGCTTAAGGAGGTGGAAGAGTTGATAGACATCTTTGAGATGGAAGAAGGAAAGAAAGTCAAGTTAGCTGCTTGGTTAATGAAGGGAGAGGCCTCATTCTGGTGGGAGGTCACTAATGGAGAACGCCCCGTTGACTCTTGGGCGGATTTCAGGCAAAGATTTGTGGCAAAGTTTCTCTCAAGGGCGGAGGAAAATTTGTATATGGAAAGGTTCTTGACTATAAAGCAAGGAAATCTCTCGGTGAAGGAATATGTCAACAAGTTTAATCAATTGGCAAGGTTTGGCATAGACATGGTGAATACACCGGAGAAGAAGGCTTTGAGGTTCGTTAAAGGCTTGAATGAACCGATGCATGGATTGGCTATGACTCACATCCCTATGGGGGCCACCTTTGGTAAGCTAGTTTACTTGGCACTCATGCATGAGGAATAGAAGGGTCCCAATGCTAATAAGGCACCCGAGAAGAAGGGAGATCAAAAGAGACCTCAACAGCAACAAAACAAAGGTTGGAAAGGCAACGGTGGCAAGGGGAAGAAGAAGTGCTTCAATTGCGGGATACCAGGCCACATAAGCAAAGATTGTCGGAAGAAGAAGAAGACTGGCTGCTACCACTGTGGTGAAGCAGGGCATCTAGTGAAGGACTACCCTAAGAAGGGGCAAAGGACGGGATCTACCTCAGGAGGAAAGGTGCAAGCTCTTATGGCACCGGGTCAGGCAAGGGGGCAAGTTCAGGCTCTCGCGGTTCCACCGATTCAGGAAAGAGGTAGAACTATTTCCGTTGAAAGTCTGGTTTTTCTGTTTGATTATCCTGTCCGTACATTGTTTGATTCTGGCGCATCGCATTCGTTTATCTCATCATCATTAGTTGAGTCACTGCACTTAGACACCAGTCTAGTAGATGATCCCTTGGTTGTTTCAAACCTAATTGGGGGCTCCACTTATTTGTCCATGATATGTTTGGGTTTGAAGATTTCTATACTTAGCATTGAGTTTAGATGTGATGCTTTTGTTTTGGGCTTCACGGGCTATGAGTTGATTTTGGGCATGGACTGGTTATCCAGTAATGGTGTCTTTCTTGATTGCGAAAGGAGAGTTGTTAGGCTTATGACCCGTTTGGGGAACACTCTCGAGATCTCTTGTAATCCCATGGAATCTGTTATGCTAAGTTATCTTGAATCGCTTGACGCTTCGGTCGAGAGTTTGCGATCTGTTAGAGTGGTCCGGGAATACTCGGATGTGTTTGAGGAGGTGAAGGGCTTACCTCCGAAGCGGGAGATAGACTTCTGAATATATCTGGTGGATAATGCTATACCTGTATCTTTACCAGTGCGCCACATGGCTCCTCGTGAGAGGAGGGAACTCCATAAGCAAGTAGGGGAGTTGCTTGAGAAGGGGTTCATAAGACGAAGTATATCGGAGTGGGGTGCTCCAGTAGTTTTTGCTACGAAGGCGTATGGGTCCCTCAGACTTTGTGTAGACTATAGAGAACTCAACAAGCTCACAAAGAAGAATAGACACCCATTGTCGAGGATTGATGATCTCTTTGATCAGTTGGTTGGCGCTTCAGTATTTTCTCAGTTGGACTTAGCCACGGGGTTTCATTAGTTGAGGGTGGCTGAGGATAGCATAGACAAGACTGCCTTTAGGACTCCGGATGGTTTCTATGAGTGGTTGGTGATGCCATTTGGGTTGACGAACGCTCCTGCATACTTTGTTGATTTGATGAGTAGGGTGTTCAGGGAGTTCCTTAATAAGTTCGTGGTGGTCTTTGTGGATGACATCTTAGTATTTTCTAAGAGTGAAGAAGAGCATGCCCTACATCTTAGGGAAGTGTTGGAGACTCTTCGAGCGCATAGCCTTAAGGCTAAATTCTCTAAATGTCACTTCTGGAGGAAGGAAGTGCGGTTCTTGGGGCACGTGGTCTCCAAGGAAGGGATAGTTGTGGATCCCGCGAAGGTAGTATCCATCCAAGATTGGAAGGTTCCGAAGAATGCTACCGAGGTGAGGAGTTTCTTGGGGTTGGCTGGCTACTATAGGAAGTTTATCAAGGACTTCGCGAAGATATCAGCCCCAATAACTCGCTTGACGAAGAAGAATCTAGTCTTCGCATGGGACGTAGATTGTGATGATGCGTTCCGACGGTTAAAGAGAGCTTTAACCACAACTCCAGTCTTAGTGTTGCCAGATGGGAGTAAGCCATTTGTTGTCTATACCGATGCTTGTGGGACTGGACTGGGCGCAGTCTTAATGCAAGAGGGAAGGGTAATAGCCTATGGTGGAAGGCAGTTGAGAAAGCATGAGAAAAATTACCCTACCCATGATTTAGAGTTGGCCGCTATTGTTTTTGCGCTTAAGATTTGGCGCCATTATCTTCTGGGAGAGAGATTCGAATTGTTCACTGACCACAAATCATTGAAGTACTTGTTTTCTCAGAAGGATTTGAATTTGAGACAGCAAAGGTGGATGGAGTTCTTAGCATCCTATGATTTCGAGATAGCGTATACCCCTGGCAAGGGTAACGTGGTGGCGGATGCCTTGAGTAGAAAAAGGTTGTCCTTGAGTCCCTTGTTCGTGGAACGACGAAGCTTGGAATTTATCTCGATGTTTGATTTCAGACCTTCCGTTGATTATGTACCCGGTTTGCTAGCATCCTTGGAGGTCAGACCTACTCTTTTGGGGCGGATTGGAGAAGCACAGAGGGACGACCCACAGTTGGTTGAGTTGGTAAAGAGGCTCATAAGGGGGGAGTCGTCCAGCCATTTGAGTAGGTACACCCTAGACGATAGGGGGTGCTTGCGTAGAGACGGTAGACTTTGTGTACCGCAAGACGAGGGTTTGAGGAAGGCTATTCTTGATGATGCACACCGTTCTAGGATGAACATTCATCCCGGTGGGGACAAGATGTACCAAGACATGAGGCGAGTTTTCTTTTGGGCCGGAATGAAGAAGGATGTGGCCGAGTATGTTGCTAGATGCTTGGTGTGCCAATAGGTGAAAGCGGAGCAAAAGAAACCAGGTGGGTTGCTTCACCCATTGGAAGTTCCGCAATGGAAGTGGGATAGCGTCTCGATGGATTTTATTGACGGGTTACCCAGATCGAGAAAGGGTAATACGGGAATTTGGGTTGTGGTAGACAGACTTACTAAAAGCGCCCATTTCATACCTGTGAAGAGCAAGAGGACTGCTCCATGGCTAGCTTCAGTATATCTTCGAGAGATAGTTCGATTGCATGGGGTACCCTCTATCATAGTGAGTGATCGAGATCCTATCTTCACTAGCGAGTTCTGGAAAAGTTTGCAAGAAGCAGTGGGGACTCAATTGTGTCTGAGCACCGCATATCATCCTCAGACGGACGGCCAGACCGAGAGGGTGAATCGTGTTCTGGAAGACCTTTTGAGGCTTTGTATCTTAGATTTTGGAGGTACATGGGAAGAGCATCTTCCATTGGTGGAGTTCGCATATAATAACAGCTTTCAGTCCAGTATTGGTATGGCTCCTTTCGAAGCTCTTTATGGAAGGCCTTGTCGATCACCTACATGTTGGTGGGAATCTACGGATAAGATCTTGCTTGGGCCTGATATGGTTAGAGAGACTCCGGAAAAGATTGATTTGATTCGAAGAAGGATGAAAGCAGCGCAAGATAGGCAAAAATCTTATGCGGACAAGAGGAGGACGGATCTGGAGTTTGAGGATGGGGACATGGTCTTTGTCAAAGTATCTCCATTACGGAATGTAGTTCGCTTTGGGTCCGTTGGAAAGTTAGCTCCAAGATTTGTTGGGCCGTTTCCTATTAAGGAAAGGATTGGACGGATGGCATATAGAGTGGATTTACCCGAGAGACTTAGTGGGGTACATGACGTATTCCATGTGTCACATTTGAGGAAGTGCCTACATGAGACCGCAGAGGTGGTAGAGACGAGCTTACTTAAAGAAGTGGAGGTAGAGCGTGGTGCGACTATTCGACGAGCTCCTACCCGCATCCTTGGGTCAGAGATTAGGAAGTTGAGGAACAGAGAGGTGCGACTAGTCAAAGTGCAATGGGGAGAGGATGAGAGCAATGCTACTTGGGAGACAGAAGCGAAGATGCGTTCACTATACCCATTCCTTTTTGAGGGTATGTCTTTTAACTTCTCCTTTATCGTTTGTCTAGTACTTATCTTATCTTTAGTATGTCCTCTCATTAGTACCTTTGACCTTTAGATAGGGTAAAACCTTTGGTTGAAACATGTATTTGAGACATGTTATGTTTGATGGATGCGTGTGGATGCAAGTGTTTGCTAGTGGTTGCTCGTGGATGCATATACACACACTCTAGGCACTAGATCGGCTCAATCACTTCATATTGCATATTGCATAAAATTGTGTGTAGGTAGCTATATTAATGGATGTATAATGGTTGTGCTATCATATGGATGATGCATTTTGGTGAATGATTGTGCACTCATGTAGAAATGGTATGTGTCGATAAGGTTCTTTCGCATACATATTGGACGCATGGCACTATCATGGTTTGCATTAAGGAGGTCAACTGAATCAGTAGACCGCCTGATTTTGCATTAGACAGGGAACATATACACACACTCTTTGCATATGTTCATACAGCATTAGAAACTCTAAGGACAATGGATGCCAGTGTTTGATGGTTTAGTAGATGGTTGTTTGGTTGGTAGGATACGTTCTTCTTGACTTAGAGATTTCGGGGACGAAATCCTTAAAGTAAGGGAGAATGTAACACCCCGTATGTTGAATAACTTGCTATAATATAAAAAAGGGCAGAATTAAATTTAAAAATCTGAATCAGGGGAAATGGGGCTATGCCATTGCGTTCGTCTCGGAAAAATACGCGAAATAGAGTCCGAGTTTTCGAAAATCGGAGTACGTATGACCCAGATAAGGCCCAAAGAAGTTTTCAGAAATTTAAATTCAGATTTAAAAACAAAATTTTCAATTTTCAGAAGTGGCGGGAAAAATCCCGCCAGACCCAGGGGTCGACTGGGGAGTCGACCTCCCCCCCCCCCAGGTCGACTGGGGAGTCGACCCTAGGGTCGACCTGGGGGTCGACCTCCCTGGTCGAGCCCAGGTAACCTGGGTGCACCAGCTTGTCTTTTGGGCTGTGTTTTAGTGGCTAGGACGTGATCTGACGGCTCTAATCTAATTTAGGGTTAATCTAATGGCCTAAAACACCTAACTACTCTATAAATACACCCTAAGACTACCCTAATTCATACTAAAAATAGATACAATGTCGTCATGCCGTCAAAATGCAACTTGAAGGAGCCTCCATCAATTTGTAGAAGAAGATAGCATCTCAAATCAATCTCTAATCAACTCTAGAAACTTAATCTTCTTCTTAGGAGTGCTAATCAACAAGTTGTGAGTTTTCTATAGCCTTAATGACCAATTATTGAAATGATTATGATAGGATATAATGAGGTTATGGCTATGAATGTGGATCAATGCATTTTATGCAAGTTATATGCTATGTGTTAATGATGTTATGCATGTTATGCAAGTTATATGCTATGTGTTAATGATGCTATGCAAGTTATGCAAGTCATATGCTACATGTTCATGATGTTATGCAAGTTATGCAAGTCATATGCTACATGTTCATGATTTTATGCAAGTTATGCAAGTCATATGCTATGTGTTTGTGATGTTATGCAAGTTATGCAAGTAATATGAGAAGCATTGATCCATTATGACACCATGATATGCAAGTTTGGTGTATGATTATATGCAAGTTCATATATGATATGTTATGCAAGTTTGGTGTATGATTATATGCAAGTTCACATATGACATGTTATGCAAGTTTGGTGTTTGATGATATGCAAGTAACATGTGCAAGTTTACACCTTAGAATGATATGCATACATATGCAAGTTAACCCCTTTGTATGTCATACATACATATGCAAGTTTACCCCTTTGTATGACATAAATGACTTATGCAAGTTAACCTCCTTATGACATATGTGATTCATGCAAGTTTGGGTTGATTATTTATGCTAGTTGGGTTGATGCTATATGCATGTTGACACCTTTAAACCCATGTTGATGCTAATGCTATGCAAGTTGAACCCATTATATTTATGATGAATCTTCCCTTTTATGTCATGTTAGCGAATTACGTGGGGAACGATGGGATTAATATACATGTTAATGAAATGGTGTGAAGTTGGTATGATTATGCATACCATAAAGTGATGGACATAATTGAGTCAATTATGTACATCGTTAAAATTGGAATTAATTTGGGAAAATTAATTCGGGGGTGATTATTTAGGCGTAATTAATCGACTAAGACACGAGGTTGGACCCTTTTGTAGCATAAGACTGCCCGGAACCGACCGGCAAATCCAGCGGCTACAAATGATTGGCCCAATGTGAGAGGTCTTAGGCACAAACTATATACGTGACAAGTGTAAAGACACGAGGTTAGACTCGGTTATGGCGTAAGGCTGCCCGGACCCAACCGGCAAATCCAGCTGCCATAAAAGATAGTCTAATGTGAGAGGTCTTTACAACGGTTACGTTCTTAATCAATTAAGAAACACTTAACCAGATAAGCATGTAGTGGGCATGAGGGGTTAAGTGGGTGCCTTGGGTAGCATGTGGAAATCAAGTAAGTGCCTTGGGTGGCATGAGGAAATCTAGTGGGTTGCCTTGGGTGGCAATAGAAAATATGATTAGAATACTTAACCAAGTGGAAACATGTAATTAAACATGATTAAAGGGTTAAGTGGGATGCACTAGATAAATTGACAAGCTTAGGTGGTAGCTTGTGGGGGCCCATTTCAACCAGTAACCCATATGTATCTTATTGGGCTCGACCCATGTCGAGGACGGGACACGCGTACTGGGCCTGATTATAAGAGGCCAAAACGGGTTAGCGGTGGCAACGCGAGTCCAACGGGTTTCATATATGTGTGTGGACCCGGGCTGGTAGGTAAGACGTTGTTGCATCGTGTAGGTATAAGCCGTGCACCATTTGTTGTATCGGGTTGCCACTTTGGGGAGTGATACACCCCATTGTGGGGCCAGCACGGGTATCTACGGTAGGGAGCCGATCGCTTGGGAGTAGTGGGTACACCTAGTGGAGATAGGGGCAGACGGCACCTATGTAGTCAGCTAGGGGTACACGAAACTACTGGGTAAATTCTCTAAGTCCTTGGGTGGGATCAACCTTTAAGTAGGAATGACTGGTGTGGTGCAATTAGTAATTATCCTTGGGTGGGTAGATGCGTCTTTACCGTTATCCTAGTTCCCTTATGTCTAGTTGGCTACATAGTGTAGTCATTTATCCCCAGTCATCCTGTACCAAGTTTATATCATACCCTAATTACTTTAATGATTGTGTTGTTAAAGTTATAGGGCTCACTCAGACTTATGTCTGACCCCGTTGTTTTTATCTTTTTCCCCCTCAGGTCCCCAGGTTGGGCCTAGCACTAGTGGGCTTTGATCAAATTTCTTTGTCTATCTTCTGGAGCTTGGACCGTGATGTAAAGCCCAGCTTATCTTTTCCTTTATGGCTATTATTTATGTAGTGGGATTATGTACTTATGTTTTTATCAGGATGGATATTTAGTACTTGACTCTTTATGGTGTTGTAACTAAACATGTTTACCATCTACTGCAATGAAATGATGTTTTAGAATTTCAAGTATTTATATCTGTCTTGTGTAATTTTTCTGTTCTATATTCACTTAAAATGCTCCACCGAAGTTAAGGCATTCCCTTAGTGAGTGACCTTAGCGGATGTGGGGTGTTACAAACTCAACTTTCATTCTGGCGTTCGTTCTTCAACTTTTCAGTTTCTAAGAATTTTCAATTTTCCAAAAATTTCGCTAACATCCTAAATTTTTGAAAATTTTCACCACAACCTCCTCTGCACGGGGAGACATTTAAAACCACAACTACCCACGCAGGGCCCTCATCGTCCAAATAGGAAAAAGAAAAACCCAAGCGGCTAGCCAATTGACTCATAAAATCATCCAAACCTAAGAAATATAGTAAACATGTACCTATTTGTCGGGCATACAATTTTATTCCTCTCTTTAGCTTCCTTGCTATCACCTGCTCACACATATATATATATGTCCATGTATGCAATTTCAAACAATTTTCAGCCCAGTTCACTATTTTGATTCAATCTGGCTTAATTCCGCTTTCATTTGAATGTTGGTTTAAATGAATAGTCATACCACACAATCAACAATCAATTGGTTAATTAAATTTTCAAATTCATAACTGTGATATATATATATATATATATCCAAAATCATGTTTTTGATGCCAATACACAACAATAACCCTATCTAGTTTTGGTTCTCACACCAGCCAATTGGAAATATATAGATATCCCACTTTCGAAGCTCGAACATAAACTCTGATGATGAGTACTCAATCATCAGAATCATCTCCGGGCTACTGGAATGTGATTCTATATTCATCCAGTATATTTGAGGCTTCGAATACACATGGATCAGATGTGTATTAAAATCTCTATATGCTCGATAGTCCAAATCAATTTAAAATCAATTAATCAAATATGTATAATAAAATTTAAATTTTCAAAGCAACATTTGTTTTCTTTTCTTTTTAAAGCAACGCTCTTTACCCTCGTTATAGGATACTACTGATCCCATCTTTAATGAGTCATTCTCATTGGATATTACTAATCCAATCTCTGATGAATTCTTTTGTTCGGTTCTAATATGTCTTGTTCTCGAGCTTTGTAAACCAAAGCTCTGATACCACGATGAAACGACCCAAACTTCCCCTTAAGGGAAAGCCCAGATTGAGTTGAGAACATGAAAAGTCAGAACGCAAACAGAAGTACATTTTATTGCTTATTACAACAATTACATCAGAGTACAGGAATATAACAGAATATGAATAAATAATATAAATTTGATAAATATCAGAGATTTAAAATTACAGTGCAACGGAAAAATAATACATAACACAACTGAAAGAAATACACAGATACAGAGCATTCTGAATATAGCTCCAGCTATAAATCGAGGATCCTATGAGTATAATATCTGCAAAACCAAACTACTAGCTGCCAGTATGGAAAATAGGGGCACCCAGAGTTTAGGTTAAATCAGTAAACTCCAGGTCAGTCTTGTGACCGGTGTGAGAACTAAAACAACTATTAATTTGATTTTAAAGTTAGGTAAATCAAGGGACCACGCCGTATAACACGGAACAGCTTTAACCCTAAGAATATCAGTGCATATAACAAATAACGCAATGCTAAATAAAGAAAATGAAACTATTATAAGACTCAGGTCCCATCACACAATGCAACGCAAGTCGGAGGATAGAGTTTTCCCTTATAATAGCCAAACATGCTTGGTACATTTAAAAAAAAAATCATTTGATACTATCATACGTGCATAGTGTATAAAACAACTTCATATATAAATGTATCAGTCATAAACGGCATGGGTACCATATATCATGTCGCCATACTAGGCTCTACAAGTAAAACCGAAAAGTCACGTATTGGAAGTTGGATTTCTGTCTGTGAACCAAGGCATGGGATCGTCCTTACCGCTTCCAGACTCTCTAACCCGAGCCTCATGGCGCAGACATAGGTAGGCCTTTGGATTATTAGGGCTGGTCCACACGGAGTGGGTTAAAATGCATGAAAATTAGGCATACATCCCTAAAAGCAAACTTAATTAGGCTCACATCTGGTCATAAAATTATTATAAATTAAGTCCCTATTTTTCAAAATTAGCGAAAAAAATGAATAAAAAAATACAAAAATTATTATTTAAATAAATTATGCATTCAACAAAAAAATCACTCAACAAAAATCAAAAAACACGAAAAAAATAAAACAGCAACAAAAACAGCTAAAAATGCAGTTAAATGCATAATGTTATGCAAGAATTCCAACTTCTTGCATATGTTTGTGCAAGTATTCCAGTGTTGCAAGGATTCCAACTCAGTTCTTTTTTTATTTGCATTCAAGTGTGCTAGTTAATTTGGAATATGCACACATGTATGCAACATATCCGCAGGCAAAATGTTAACATAATTTCCTTTATGCAATAATTGCATATATGCATGCAAGTATTGATAATACTTGCATACATATATGCAACTATTTTTTTTCTTGGCGTTTCTGGGATTATTTCCAAATTTTAGATTATTTTTAATCAGCACCGCACTTTTTTTTGGAAGAAAATGGAGGAGGCAAAGTGAAAATAAGTAAGAAGCGTTACCACAAAAGTAGAAGCGGATCGACAAAACTAGGAGGCGGGAATTCAAAAATAGGGGCGGGTTTATATTAGAAACTATCAACGGATGTGAGCCTTATTTTGAAACTTAATAGGGACCTATAAAAAAACGCACCCTTAAAATACCTGAACAATACGTTTCCCCGCCCTATAGGGCATAAAACTGGTCAGTATGTCGACCAAACCACCCATCGACCCCGTAGTGACCGATATAACCAAGGTGCCTCACTTTCCATCATCCACATAAGTAAAATTTTCTGGTCTCCATACCATGACACCACTCCTAGCTAGAAGGAAACGCATGTCCTCCCTGAAGTCCTCTCCCATTTCTGGTTCACATTGGGGTGTGAGGCTCACGAATTAACGCTATACACAAAGTTATGCCCTTTAAGGCCGTGCTTTGATCATCAACCAAAAGACTCTGCTTTTCAACAGAAGCCTTGATCGTTTGCATCTCAACATGTCACTCAGGAAATTCACGCCATGCAAACTGATGTCTATTGATATATAACCTCTGAGCTCGTACGTCTCAGAGAAAGGTGTTACGCAAAAGAATAAATTCTCCACTACCAAACATATATACATTTAATAGAGATCTATCAACACAGAATAAAATCCAATTTCAGACACACATCCATTTACAAGTTTGTTCTAGGTCTGAATGAAACCGGAGTCACCTTATTCCTCGTCCTGTATGTCCAATACAGGAGAGAGGCCCTCGCATATCCAGTCGATCTACAAGTACGTCTGGACGATCACCACTTATTACCTTATCTTGGGTGTACAGCCCAATCAAGACATCAGTAATCATCTAGACGATGTGAAGAACTCCGATCTTCAACCACCGTCTTCATCGTCGAATTATCGTCGAATCAGTTATTTAGAATGGGTATAAACCCGGCCTTTCCGAGTAACTCGCGTATCTTATAAACAAGTGTTATAAAAACAAAACATACGCCTCATTCCAATCTAGAATATTATTTCATATAAATATTCATATTCTTTGGGAAAGGTTCCCATTAATTTTATTAAAGATAAATTCTTTAAATTTATTCTTTAATCTTCCTTAGGATATCAATTCAAACCAAATTAAGATTTATCCAAACTAGTCGGGATTAGCGAACCTTACGGAAGTAATAATTTGCTTAATTTCCCAATCCTAACCTATTTATCCAATGGAGAAAAACTTGTAATACTCCATATCTAACACCACGGTGTTATCGGTAAATTTAATTACCATTTCACGTTCAAATCTAATTAAAGATTTAACTATCGCTTGGAGCAAAACTGGTGATACTCCATTCTTGATCATTACCCAAAATTGATAATTTAAATTATCATATTCTCATTTCAATCTAATTAAAGATTCATTAAAAATCAACTTAGTTTTAATCTTCCCAAAAATCAATATTAATGATTATTTAACTTTGGGAAATCAAACATGTCACGTCGACAATCTACACTGTACTGTTGATTTTTGCCGATATATAACCTCTAAGCTCGTACGTCTTAGAGAAGGTTGTTAAGCAAGAGAATAAATTCTCCGCCACCAAACAGATATATATTTAGCAGAGATCAACCATACAGTTCAAAATACAATGTTAGACATGCAGTTATGTCTTTTACTGGGTTAAAGAACTAATGTCATCTAAAATACAGTCCACGATAAACCCAAAATCACATTCCATACTTCACGGAAAACAGATCAATATATAATCGATATCAATTTACGTATCTAACTAATAATATAAATAGAATAATGACAAAGCCTTTTAAATTCCATATATATATATTAACAATCTTACTGCACAGAAGTTCACTTCGATTATTATCAAATCGAATTCCATTCCATTCCAATTTATTGTATTAATTTAGAAAACTTTACTTTGGAAAATTTCCTTTAAATCTTAATGAAAAAAAATTTATGAATTCCAAATCATGTTTGATTGTAAATCGGGTTAAAGAACGAATGTCGTTAAAAACACAGTTCACAATAAATGCAACTCACATTCCATTTTATTCCGGTTATTAAATATAATTGGAAACTCTAATAATCTTAATTAAAAGATTTATTCTTTTCACACGGGGTTCAAGAACAGTGTTACTGAAAACACCATTCACGACAAACCCAAAATCCAGTTCTTCTATTTAATTCTACTTAAATATTAATTAATTGAAAAACTTCACTAAATCTTAAATTAAAGATTTATTCTTTTCTCAATTGGGTTTAAGAACAGTGTTAGTAAAGACACCGTTCACGAAAAACCCAAAATCCAATTTGATATCAAATACAAGGCTCTGAGTAGAAACTATATCAGTTTATATTTAATATTAAATTATGAAATCAAAAAATATCGCATTGGGAATAACGATATATATATCTTCCAAATTCCTCCACAATATCCGTATATTCACGGAATCCAATATTGAAATATTCCGAAGATAATTTCGATTCAAATCCATTCCAATTCATATATTAGAAATTCTGGTTATTTCAAAAACCATTTCAAATCCAATTTATTTATTAAAAAATATTGGATTATAATTCTAGTTCATAACTAGTTCATTTTGATAAAAATATATTTTCATCTTTACAAACGTGGAATTTTTCATCCAAATTCTTTCCAAATCATTTATTATGATTTTACACAAATTATTACTATTTTTAATTATTTTATTTAGGCCCTTTTAGTTGATTTTCATTAACGATCATCGAACTACACTTACAACGACCTTTTCCAAATTTGATTTGGACATAATTCCAAATCACACCATTAGATTTCAAATCTCTTTTATTCGTTGGAAAGCTCTTTTCGATACGAACCCAACGGTTCTGGGTTTAGGAGAATCCGACGGTCGGATCTCCCGTAATGTCAATTCAAAGTCAATGGTCGAAATTGCGAACGCTCGCGGTGCGGCGTGTTCTATTCAGGCCATTATATTTTGTATATTATATATATAATATATATTTCGTCGACTTCCATTTAAAGCGTATTTTATAAATCATTTATAAAATCGTTTTAAAACGATTCCAACTTCATTTTCAATTTTAAATCAAAATTGAATATTCTATATCATTGTAATTTATAAATGATAATATTTTCAAAATATCAGGTTTTGAAATCATTTCCTTTTCGATATTCATTAAAAAAATGAATAAAATCGATATAAATTTCGATCACATCCAAATGGCATTAATCTAATCAACACGGCTTGATATTTTTAAATATTTTCGTCTCCATCCCAAATCGGGCATCAAAATCATATTTTGATCCATTACTGAAAATTATTTTAAATTATCGGTTATTTTAAAATATTCATTATTTGTCATTTTAAAATATTCTTTAGTTTAAAATATCCATTCTTTCTGAATTGGAATCAGACACAATCAATTATATATAATGTAATTTATATGGATTTCATACATACGTATACACAACAATAATCATACACAGTCAACCATCATCCAGAGTGCAATTTACAATTGTATAAGCGTTAAAAATAAATAATTAATGCTCATCACAGCCTATCAACCCATTAATTAACATACAACTAAATATTGAGATTAGTGTATGCCAAGTATAATCCCAATACCCACGTGGGGTTTTCAAACAACAATTACTAATTATTATTTGTGCAGTTGGACAATGTGTAAAATTTATCGTCCCAATCAATATCAGTCAAATGGGTGTACATAAACAAATCTTCCGATTTGTAATTGAATATTTATTTTAATTTCGGTAGCATTTCATGCCATTCATATGTTTCATATGTACATTAAAAATTGTATTTTTAATGATAAAATATTTTATTCATCACATGAATATTTTATATAGTTCATATATATATATATGTTAAATATAATATTTTTAACGAACAAACATTTATTTTAACACATGGTCATTTTTAACACTTCATACTTATGTTAAAAATGATATTTTCAGCGAACAAAATATATTTCAACTCATAGCTATTTTTATTACTTCATTAACATGATAAAAATAATATTTTTAACTAATAAAAATATATTTCAACATATGTTTATTTTTAACACTTCATTAACATAATAAAAATAATATTTTTATTGTTCAAACATTTTATTCAACACACGAATATTTTATTTAATTTATACATTCAATGAAAATGATATTTTTGTTATTCAAACATTTTATTCAACAAATGAATATTTTATATAATTTATACATTCAATAAAATGATATTTTTATTATTCAAACATTTTATTCAACACATGAATATTTTATATAATTTATACATTCAATAAACAAAATACAGTCAATTCAGTCAAAATAAACAATCATGGTTTGTACAATCAATGATGTCGGGTGCTGCTAAGCACCGTTTGCATCCTAGTATACATTTAACTGTAAATAAATTGAGTGAGAAAGAGTTTCACATTGGCCAGTTTTGAAATCGTTAGTTAACGATTATTTTAGCTGAATTAAACTGGATGTTCAATTCAGTTAAAATTTCCAAATGCTCCCGTTTCTGTTCTGGTCTGTTCCATTGTGTAGATATCATCGTCATGGTTCCAACGCTTCGAAAATCATCCAATTCTGATTTCATTTGATCATGATATGATGGTTTATAACTTTAATTACAATAATTAATTAACAATTATAATTAATAACATAATTAAGGGTTTTATACCCTTCTTCCTCACGACACTCTCCAGGAACCATGAACGGAATTTGCTTCACCCACCAAGCCCTTGCGCGCCGCCCTCTGGCCTAATAGCCGACGATCAAAGGCCACCACTCCGATGCGCTATAGCCCCTCTTCCACCGCCAGGGAGTGCTTGGGGTTCGAACCCCCCTGCTGCTCAAAAATCAAACTCGGACGAGCTGGTTTCCTGACCCGATTTCAGCCTCCACGCCGCTCAACTTCTGCTCATACCCATATCTTCTTAAATATCGAAGAAAACACTCTAATTTCCATTCAGCAACAAGGGTTTAATTCGAATTATATGATGTGAATTTTTGGATTCCATTTTGAATGGTTTTGACCGCTTATCATAGGGTGACGGTGGCTCCTAGGATCTCTAGCTAGTTAGGGTTTTATTGGAAACTATTTTATATTTTATTATTATTTAATTTCTTTTAAATTCCAAAAATATTTGTTTGTTGATACTAACTCCAAATCAAATCCAACAAATGTCGTCCCTAGCTGAAAACCCCTATTCCAAACATAATGGAATATGTTTCGTAAGAAAATTCTCTCATTTTGATAAGTTTTTATCAAATTCAAAATATAAATCAATATATATTGAATTTGAACGTACATTTTAATTTGCCGAGGCCGCATACTGACTCCAAAAATTTCGGAAAAATAAATCTAGCTATGTTTTGACGATATGGTCCTAACAAAACTAATTTCATCGAATCTGGAGGCCGTTTGAATAATGGGCTTTTATGGTCGATCCAATTCAAATTTAAATTACCAAACACGTTTTCTTTTGCCATGCTCACATATTGTGTAACGACCCGGGGATTTTCGACTCCGAAAATCGACACAAAACCCAGCGTCGACTGTTCAGACATCGAAAATACCGAATCATTAATAGAAAGAAATTAGAGGATGAGATAGAAAAGATAGAACTAATAGAATAGGAGAAGAAGAACACAGCTGAACATAATCAGAGTAAACACGAATCTCACAGCGGAACGAATAAAATATATTATATAACATAACTTTGAAATACAAAAACTGTATTGTATATACATACCATTATCAGAGTACAATACATCATATCACAGCGGACATAGTCTCTAAATACTAACGGTGAAGCCTTCTGCTTTTAGCTCCTTCAAGCGTATCTGTAAAAGCCTGAAACACTTGACTGCCCGTACCAATTTGGGCACCCAAGAGTTTAGGGAAAAACAAACAAAATAAACTCTGGGTCAGTCATGGGACTGGTGTGAGTAAATTCCAACCATATGGCTTAACTTTGAAAATCCTTTTTGAAACAAAAAGGATAATAGTAAGACCAGTCCACACATAAACACGGACGGTTTTTACCTTACTATAACCCAAATCATGATTGATATCAAAATCCAGTGATATTATAATAATGTCTAATCAAATAAATAACCAAATAGTAGAACGCTTGCATCTCACGCTCTACATATATAGTATAAAATCAAAAACCGCATGGCGCTTATTGGAGATTGGATTCCAACTATGACAAGGTATGGGACCACCTTCCGATGATGTATCTCTAGAGGCGAATACACAGGGTTCAACAAGAACATCTTGTAACCCGGCCCACACATGACCGACCACTCATTTCGCTTGAGTGTATCGAATGTATATCACCAACGGTTGGACTCAAACCACCGTCCCCGAATGGGCAGAATCGATAGATTTAGAAACAAAAGGGATTTCTCTAGATAGGTGATTATACACCCTAATGGGAGCGACCCACATAGCCATGCTGCCTGCCCGATTTTTGTCATTTCCCGGTTGTGAAGCTTGAGGCTACGTTTACCTTTTAGGACATCTGGCCACCATACACTTTGAATGCCACATCGTCAAACCCGTCAAATCACTAGTTGATCTTCCCAAAATATTACGGGTATAAAAGCTAAGAGAAACGAATTTCTCCGCCACCAGACGTAATATCTTGAAAAGAACGTCTTAGGTGATCTTCTAAGAATACGCCGTCAGGCATTCATCCATACAAGTTGTCCTGGGTCTGGACAAACAGAAAGCACCATTCTGAACAGGACAATCCTTGCATTCCACTCCGTCTTCAATTTTCTTCAGCAAAATTTGCAGCTTATGCCTATACGGAGTGGTTCTCGGATAATATATCCAACCGGTCTCCCCGTATAGACAACGATGGTCAAAACACTTCGATAGTCGGTTGTTTAACTATCAAAGTAAAAACAACATCCATTCAATGTACAACCAATATCACACAAATCACAGGCACTTTTTATTTAACATTCGTTCTTATATTTCTTTGGACAAACGTCATTACTTATTACTTTTGAATAAGTGAATTTCAAAACAAGTTGTTTTCCTTCCCTAGGAAGTGCTACTGTATATAAACATCACGCTTAAGTTTGGTTAACAGCGTTTCATTTATCGTTACAGTTCAAACTTGCTATACGCTGCTATATCCCTTTATAACTAATCTTGACATAACAGTCACGCTTAAGCCTAGTCAACAGCGTTACTTTACTGCTATAGTTCTAAGACTTGCAATATGCTACTATATTCCACTTTATAATTTATCTCAACACCTGTTTCCGTTACAAATTCTTGACATCTCTTTTTATTACAAAAATCTTGACATCTCTTTTCGTTACAAAAATCTTGATATCTCTTTTCGTTACAAAAATCTTGGCATTTATTTCCGTTACAAAAATCTTGGCATTTATTTCCGTTTCAAAAATCTTGACATATCTTTTGTTACAAAATCTTGACATATTTTTCCGTTACAAAATATTGACATATCTTTCCGTTACAAAATATTGACATATCTTAGATATGCCATAACCTTATTTGAAAAATCGGGTGTTTAAAATTATTTACATTGGTCCTTAACTCTTCACTCCATCTTCCTTAAACATTTCTCTTAAACTTCTCTTATCAAAAATCGATCACATCCTTTGTCTTTTTGGCAATTTACTTCTTATTCATATTATTATACCCAATTCAATAAAACATCTCAATACAAACTTAATACCAGTTTATAATAGAATTTCTATTGTAATTTAAACATCGCTTCAATTATAAAAATATAATTTTTTATAATTAACTTCGTTGATTTGTCTGACGGTCAACCAACTTCTTAACAAAATGGGTTTATGGTTGACTGTCGCTGATATCGTTTGTTTAGCAAATCAACATAACGTTGAATTTCCATTCAACATGGTTCAAACAGTGCACAAACAGTACATCTAAATATTTAGGAATCCGGTTGAGTTCCTCCAACCGATTTCCCCATCCATAGGTGTTATTCAAATCAATATCCAACCAATGATGTGTGCATACGCAATGATATATATTTATTTCAACCAATTTAACTGTAATTTATCTAAACAACCAGCACACAGCATTCAACCATTATTTAAAATATAATTAAAATATTTTAAATAAAACAAAGTTAGTGAATTTACTCACCTTGGCGCGTTAACCGTTAAATAACGATTTGCGTTGGCTGATTTTATCAGGCGTTCGATTCTTCTATAAGTGACGCTGCCATGGATCCCTCTTCCGCCACCGACAAACGGAGTTCCTTCCGGTACATAGCTTGCGATCCATTTAATTCACCTTGGTCCCTTCGTAATTAAACTACGCTCCATTTCCTTGGTCAAATTTCTGCAATATGTTGGTGCGGAAACGAAAGATACCAAATCCCTTGGCGATCTCCGTATAACCATTAGCCGATAACGAACCCTTCTAGCACACACTTTTCAATTCATTACACCATAACTCCCCTTTTTAACAAGACCCCCTTCAGCCTTGTCCAACAAAACGAACCCGTCCCCCTGCGTTTGCATCGGCCACCGAAGTTCATCGGTCGACTGAGCTGCATATGTCATTCAACACCGTGTACCACCCCATGCACTTCAAACTTTCGTCCTCAGCAAACAAATTCGCCATTTCCATTTCTTTAAACCGCTGTCCTTTCTTGCAGTGCCTGGGACACATACATTACTTCCCAAAACATTCAGCTTTTCCTTATAATACACGCATGGACCCCCTTTCACCAATGCATGAGCCTTCAAACTGTCAACACCGTTTGCTTCTCCCATATTATCACCATACTTTGCCATTATATTCGGCTTCACTCTCGTAAGCTTGAAACCATTGTCAACCTTCAGCAAAAGAAAACCCGCGCACTTCCCATATACACTTTCCACCGCTATCCCACATGCAAATGTAACCCAACAGCACCACTAAATCATGTTCTGACACCGCGTCCCCTTCACCATTTCAACTCAAACAATACCGCCCACTTCAAATATCAGCTAACCGCACCCTTTTCACCTCTCCAAAATACACTCAAATATTATAGCTTTGGGTTTTTGTTTTAACGAAGCTTTGTTTTGCCGAGGTAAAAGTGACCAGAGCAAAGCTGGTTGGGTGTATATTTATAGTATTAAAAGACTTGGGCACCACGTTGTAGAGTCATAGGGTACTAGGGTAGCTACTATAGTTGATGTGTATTGATGTGAAAAAGAACGTGGTGTTGATACATAGGTGACAGTCTTTAATTAAATTCACATCTGCATGCTAGGATATAGCTTGCGTTGATAGCAACTATTCGATGGTTTACTGGCATGCGGTAGGTACCCTTCATGTGCGTTTTGAAAAGGGTAGTACACTTCCTTGTTCTGTATGTTGAAACTATAGGCTGAGGCTACTGTGTTGATGTTGAACTGTCGAAGAAACAAACAGCAGTGAATTGTTAAAACAGTTTTCATAGTGTCCGCGTAATGTATTGGTAGGTCTGCTGTAGTTTAAATTTTTCCTTGCCCAAGAAGCATTTGAGGAAATATAAACGTACTTCCTATTCAATCGTCTACACGGTTAGATCATGGGCGCCGTCATGTGCTACGTTATGATGTAGTCTGCGTCAGTTCCTAGGGAAGAAAAATGTTGCTGTATCATTTCTTTTATACATCTGAAAAGATGTATGGAAATGTCCGGTAAAAGTTGGGACATGAAAAAAAAAACAAGTCTGTACACCGCTAGTATACTACTAGGCTTGGTAAATCTTAGTGGCAAACCATACATTCGTACTATATATATTTTATGTTTTAGAATTTAGGGAGGCTTACCTTCTAAATAGCTGTGAACATAGTTCTTGGATGTTTCAAATGTACGTCAGTTTACACTTGTTTTGAAAGGTAGTTATTTACGCGGTACTCGCTCTATAGAATTCCACTTAGTTATAAACTGTTATAGACAAAAATACAAATGCGGTCGTGTCTAGCGAGGTACCACGATCCTATAAATATAATAATATCGGTAGTTTAACTTATATTGCGAAACCCCGAAATATTGATATAGGGTGCAAAATACTCCAAATAAAAAGTTGCATATTTAATTAATTAAAAATTACAGTAAAATTCAAAAAATTAAATTATCACTGCGCCCCAAAAGAACCTTGTCTAAATTCGAAACCGATAAGAAGTTATTTCAAATAAACCGTTATGGTCGATATACGATTTCATAGCGACTTTCTGAATATTTGATTTTGACATATCTTGCAATCTATACGACGAAATCTCAATATTTCACTTCTGTTAGAAAGATACAGTTCAACAGATTCCAATGTTTCTTATTTCGCAGAAATCTGATTTATAACGAGTCATGTACACTCAGTTGAAGTTCAGAACGTTAAATTACGAACTGCAGCGTCGTTATGAGCTCGATTATATTGAATATATATTTTTATACGTTCAACTTCGTTTTTAATTAATATATAAATCCACTTATATGAAGAATTCAATATTTAAACTGATTTAAATATTTAAATATAAACCGATAAAAATGCGGGACATTACATTCCTTCCCCCTTAAAATAATTTCGTCCTCGAAATTGCTAAGATGGGGAAAATGCTATAATTTCTGTTGTAAACAGATTAAAAATTCTTTTGGTTTACTTCATAATTTCAGTTCCAACTGAACTGATCAAAATATTAATTCCCTTCTTTGTAACGAAAATTTTCAAAATTCTGAAAATTTCCTAACATTTTAATTTTTTGGAGAATTTCGTCAATCTCTCCGCTGCACGGTCCATTCGGTACTACTACAACACGCCACTCTGGCCTTCTCCCTTTATCGGGCATCTAACTTTCTCGCTTTCATTTGCAATCCATTCAGCATACCCGAATACATCTCCAACTGATCTCGAGTCAGTTTATCTCAATCAATAATCCCAACTCAATTTCTTTTTCAAACTCCAGTTCAATTCCAATTCCAAATAATCAAATTTCCCAACCAAGTTCGGTTCCATTTCCAATCTCAATTCACCACTCAACTACTTGGTCAAGTCAAATCCTTATTCCAGTACGATTTCCACTTACTTGGCTTCAATTCAACTCAAATTTTATTTAACTTATTTAAATTCTCTGTTTATTTACTTCATAAGTAAATTTTAAATTTCAAAATTCAAATTCCTGGGGTTTATTTCAAATCAGTCTGAAATCATATATTATTCAAAACATTTGAATTTCTAACAACTGGTTTTCTCATAAATATTCAAAACAAAATCTTTGGTAGTAATCCGTCACTTAGTAACTCGAAAACGAATACTGATAATGCGGCCGTCATCATCAGAATTTATTTCCCAGTGATCAAAGTGAGTTCAATACTATATTACTTTTCAAAATTCATTTTAAAACACTTTCATTTTGAATTTTTCTTCAAAATACCTTTCACAACACTTGGAAAATAGTTTCAAATCTCCCAGGATTTTAAAATCCTCATATGTTTAATTCAAATCCATTTACGATGACTTCTCAAATTTCTAGAGTTTTAACTCCATTTCTGGTTTATCATCAGATTCAATTTATCTGATTTATATATTATATTCATATAATATTCCGATTGGTTATTTATATAACCAACCCACTTATATATCTTTATCTGATCATAATAATGATCAATACATCTAATATACTATAATTTCAAGATATATACTTCTCCTTATATCAAAATATATTTCGAGTAAAATTATTTCATTTACCCTCTTTCAAAACAATACTATGTCGAAATTCTCTATCCAAGCGTTTATAAATCCCTATCGACCTCGTCAGCTAAACGCGTCGATCTGGAATTTATATACCACTCATCAGATCAATCAACACAATATAAAACAGTTTTATATCAAATCTACAAATACGCGCTCATATATATACACTCAAACTCAATCTAGGGTAATACTAACCCCATCTCTATTGAGTCACGCCACAGAGCCAAGGTAATCACTTAACCTTCAGCTCTGATACCACTGTAACGACCCAGGGATTTTCGACTCCGAAAATCGACACAAAACCCAGCGTCGACTGTTCAGACATCGAAAATACCGAATCATTAATAGAAAGAAATTAGAGGATGAGATAGAAAAGATAGAACTAATAGAATAGGAGAAGAAGAACACAGCTGAACATAATCAGAGTAAACACGAATCTCACAGCGGAACGAATAAAATATATTATATAACATAACTTTGAAATACAAAAACTGTATTGTATATACATACCATTATCAGAGTACAATACATCATATCACAGCGGACATAGTCTCTAAATACTAACGGTGAAGCCTTCTGCTTTTAGCTCCTTCAAGCGTATCTGTAAAAGCCTGAAACACTTGACTGCCCGTACCAATTTGGGCACCCAAGAGTTTAGGGAAAAACAAACAAAATAAACTCTGGGTCAGTCATGGGACTGGTGTGAGTAAATTCCAACCATATGGCTTAACTTTGAAAATCCTTTTTGAAACAAAAAGGATAATAGTAAGACCAGTCCACACATAAACACGGACGGTTTTTACCTTACTATAACCCAAATCATGATTGATATCAAAATCCAGTGATATTATAATAATGTCTAATCAAATAAATAACCAAATAGTAGAACGCTTGCATCTCACGCTCTACATATATAGTATAAAATCAAAAACCGCAGGGCGCTTATTGGAGATTGGATTCCAACTATGACAAGGTATGGGACCACCTTCCGATGATGTATCTCTAGAGGCGAATACACAGGGTTCAACAAGAACATCTTGTAACCCGGCCCACACATGACCGACCACTCATTTCGCTTGAGTGTATCGAATGTATATCACCAACGGTTGGACTCAAACCACCGTCCCCGAATGGGCAGAATCGATAGATTTAGAAACAAAAGGGATTTCTCTAGATAGGTGATTATACACCCTAATGGGAGCGACCCACATAGCCATGCTGCCTGCCCGATTTTTGTCATTTCCCGGTTGTGAAGCTTGAGGCTACGTTTACCTTTTAGGACATCTGGCCACCATACACTTTGAATGCCACATCGTCAAACCCGTCAAATCACTAGTTGATCTTCCCAAAATATTACGGGTATAAAAGCTAAGAGAAACGAATTTCTCCGCCACCAGACGTAATATCTTGAAAAGAACGTCTTAGGTGATCTTCTAAGAATACGCCGTCAGGCATTCATCCATACAAGTTGTCCTGGGTCTGGACAAACAGAAAGCACCATTCTGAACAGGACAATCCTTGCATTCCACTCCGTCTTCAATTTTCTTCAGCAAAATTTGCAGCTTATGCCTATACGGAGTGGTTCTCGGATAATATATCCAACCGGTCTCCCCGTATAGACAACGATGGTCAAAACACTTCGATAGTCGGTTGTTTAACTATCAAAGTAAAAACAACATCCATTCAATGTACAACCAATATCACACAAATCACAGGCACTTTTTATTTAACATTCGTTCTTATATTTCTTTGGACAAACGTCATTACTTATTACTTTTGAATAAGTGAATTTCAAAACAAGTTGTTTTCCTTCCCTAGGAAGTGCTACTGTATATAAACATCACGCTTAAGTTTGGTTAACAGCGTTTCATTTATCGTTACAGTTCAAACTTGCTATACGCTGCTATATCCCTTTATAACTAATCTTGACATAACAGTCACGCTTAAGCCTAGTCAACAGCGTTACTTTACTGCTATAGTTCTAAGACTTGCAATATGCTACTATATTCCACTTTATAATTTATCTCAACACCTGTTTCCGTTACAAATTCTTGACATCTCTTTTTATTACAAAAATCTTGACATCTCTTTTCGTTACAAAAATCTTGATATCTCTTTTCGTTACAAAAATCTTGGCATTTATTTCCGTTACAAAAATCTTGGCATTTATTTCCGTTTCAAAAATCTTGACATATCTTTTGTTACAAAATCTTGACATATTTTTCCGTTACAAAATATTGACATATCTTTCCGTTACAAAATATTGACATATCTTAGATATGCCATAACCTTATTTGAAAAATCGGGTGTTTAAAATTATTTACATTGGTCCTTAACTCTTCACTCCATCTTCCTTAAACATTTCTCTTAAACTTCTCTTATCAAAAATCGATCACATCCTTTGTCTTTTTGGCAATTTACTTCTTATTCATATTATTATACCCAATTCAATAAAACATCTCAATACAAACTTAATACCAGTTTATAATAGAATTTCTATTGTAATTTAAACATCGCTTCAATTATAAAAATATAATTTTTTATAATTAACTTCGTTGATTTGTCTGACGGTCAACCAACTTCTTAACAAAATGGGTTTATGGTTGACTGTCGCTGATATCGTTTGTTTAGCAAATCAACATAACGTTGAATTTCCATTCAACATGGTTCAAACAGTGCACAAACAGTACATCTAAATATTTAGGAATCCGGTTGAGTTCCTCCAACCGATTTCCCCATCCATAGGTGTTATTCAAATCAATATCCAACCAATGATGTGTGCATACGCAATGATATATATTTATTTCAACCAATTTAACTGTAATTTATCTAAACAACCAGCACACAGCATTCAACCATTATTTAAAATATAATTAAAATATTTTAAATAAAACAAAGTTAGTGAATTTACTCACCTTGGCGCGTTAACCGTTAAATAACGATTTGCGTTGGCTGATTTTATCAGGCGTTCGATTCTTCTATAAGTGACGCTGCCATGGATCCCTCTTCCGCCACCGACAAACGGAGTTCCTTCCGGTACATAGCTTGCGATCCATTTAATTCACCTTGGTCCCTTCGTAATTAAACTACGCTCCATTTCCTTGGTCAAATTTCTGCAATATGTTGGTGCGGAAACGAAAGATACCAAATCCCTTGGCGATCTCCGTATAACCATTAGCCGATAACGAACCCTTCTAGCACACACTTTTCAATTCATTACACCATAACTCCCCTTTTTAACAAGACCCCCTTCAGCCTTGTCCAACAAAACGAACCCGTCCCCCTGCGTTTGCATCGGCCACCGAAGTTCATCGGTCGACTGAGCTGCATATGTCATTCAACACCGTGTACCACCCCATGCACTTCAAACTTTCGTCCTCAGCAAACAAATTCGCCATTTCCATTTCTTTAAACCGCTGTCCTTTCTTGCAGTGCCTGGGACACATACATTACTTCCCAAAACATTCAGCTTTTCCTTATAATACACGCATGGACCCCCTTTCACCAATGCATGAGCCTTCAAACTGTCAACACCGTTTGCTTCTCCCATATTATCACCATACTTTGCCATTATATTCGGCTTCACTCTCGTAAGCTTGAAACCATTGTCAACCTTCAGCAAAAGAAAACCCGCGCACTTCCCATATACACTTTCCACCGCTATCCCACATGCAAATGTAACCCAACAGCACCACTAAATCATGTTCTGACACCGCGTCCCCTTCACCATTTCAACTCAAACAATACCGCCCACTTCAAATATCAGCTAACCGCACCCTTTTCACCTCTCCAAAATACACTCAAATATTATAGCTTTGGGTTTTTGTTTTAACGAAGCTTTGTTTTGCCGAGGTAAAAGTGACCAGAGCAAAGCTGGTTGGGTGTATATTTATAGTATTAAAAGACTTGGGCACCACGTTGTAGAGTCATAGGGTACTAGGGTAGCTACTATAGTTGATGTGTATTGATGTGAAAAAGAACGTGGTGTTGATACATAGGTGACAGTCTTTAATTAAATTCACATCTGCATGCTAGGATATAGCTTGCGTTGATAGCAACTATTCGATGGTTTACTGGCATGCGGTAGGTACCCTTCATGTGCGTTTTGAAAAGGGTAGTACACTTCCTTGTTCTGTATGTTGAAACTATAGGCTGAGGCTACTGTGTTGATGTTGAACTGTCGAAGAAACAAACAGCAGTGAATTGTTAAAACAGTTTTCATAGTGTCCGCGTAATGTATTGGTAGGTCTGCTGTAGTTTAAATTTTTCCTTGCCCAAGAAGCATTTGAGGAAATATAAACGTACTTCCTATTCAATCGTCTACACGGTTAGATCATGGGCGCCGTCATGTGCTACGTTATGATGTAGTCTGCGTCAGTTCCTAGGGAAGAAAAATGTTGCTGTATCATTTCTTTTATACATCTGAAAAGATGTATGGAAATGTCCGGTAAAAGTTGGGACATGAAAAAAAAAACAAGTCTGTACACCGCTAGTATACTACTAGGCTTGGTAAATCTTAGTGGCAAACCATACATTCGTACTATATATATTTTATGTTTTAGAATTTAGGGAGGCTTACCTTCTAAATAGCTGTGAACATAGTTCTTGGATGTTTCAAATGTACGTCAGTTTACACTTGTTTTGAAAGGTAGTTATTTACGCGGTACTCGCTCTATAGAATTCCACTTAGTTATAAACTGTTATAGACAAAAATACAAATGCGGTCGTGTCTAGCGAGGTACCACGATCCTATAAATATAATAATATCGGTAGTTTAACTTATATTGCGAAACCCCGAAATATTGATATAGGGTGCAAAATACTCCAAATAAAAAGTTGCATATTTAATTAATTAAAAATTACAGTAAAATTCAAAAAATTAAATTATCACTGCGCCCCAAAAGAACCTTGTCTAAATTCGAAACCGATAAGAAGTTATTTCAAATAAACCGTTATGGTCGATATACGATTTCATAGCGACTTTCTGAATATTTGATTTTGACATATCTTGCAATCTATACGACGAAATCTCAATATTTCACTTCTGTTAGAAAGATACAGTTCAACAGATTCCAATGTTTCTTATTTCGCAGAAATCTGATTTATAACGAGTCATGTACACTCAGTTGAAGTTCAGAACGTTAAATTACGAACTGCAGCGTCGTTATGAGCTCGATTATATTGAATATATATTTTTATACGTTCAACTTCGTTTTTAATTAATATATAAATCCACTTATATGAAGAATTCAATATTTAAACTGATTTAAATATTTAAATATAAACCGATAAAAATGCGGGACATTACATATTGAATCCAAAAACTATGAGAATTAGAATCTAGCCATAATTTAACATTTCGGATCCAACAAAAGTGGTCTCATCGAAAATGGAGGTAGTTTGCAAAATTGCTATTTTTAAGGGCTATATATATATATGTATATTCCATAGCGACTATTCTGAATTTTCAACTGGACATAACTTTTTATTCCCGTTATGAAATATGGATTTTTCGCATTCTTTGGAAAGATATTTTCAAACAGATTCAATTATTTCTGGTTTTACTGAAATCCGGTTTATTTTGAATCCTGTACATTCAATTGAAATTTGAAATCGAATTTTCAAACCACCACGTCATTTCCGGCACGTTATATAATTAAAATAAATTTATTCATTCAAACTTTGATTTAAATAAATTTTTAGTCATTGTTATTTAAAATAAATCATTTTAAATATTCAAAATCCATTAAAATTGCCAAAAAAAATTAATTAGTTCCGATTTTCTGGGTTGTTACAATCTCCCCTACTTAAAATATTTTCGTCCTCAAAAAGGAACGGAGCAGGAAGTTGTTTTACTAACCAACTCAACTTTCATTCTGGCGTTCATTCTTCAACTTTTCAGTTTCTAAGAATTTTCAAATTTTCCAAAAATTTCGCTAACATCCTAAATTTTTGAAAAATTTCGCCACAGCCTCCTCTGCACGGGGAGACATTTAAAACCGCAACCAGCCACGTAGGACCTTCATCGTCCAAAAAGGAAAAAGAAAAACCCAAGTGGCTAGCCAATCGACTCATAAAATCATCCAAATCTAAGAAATATAGTAAACATGTACCTATTTGTTGGGCATACAATTTTATTCCTCTCTTTAGCTTCCTTGCTATCACCTGCTCCCACACACACACACACACACACACACACACATATATATATATATATATATATATATATATATATATATATATATATATACATGTATGCAATTTCAAACAATTTTTAGCCCAGTTCACTATTTTGATTCAATTTGGCTTAATTCATCTTTCATTCGAATGTTGGTTTAAATGAATAATTATACAACACAATCAACAATCAAGTGGTTAATTAAATTTTCAAATTCATAACTGTGATATATATATATCCAAAATCATGTTTTTGATGCCAATACACAACAATAACCCTATCTAGTTTTGGTTCTCACACCAGCCAATTGGAAATATTTAGATATCCCACTTTCGAAGCTCGAACATAAACTCTGATGATGAGTACTCAATCATCAGAATCATCTCCGGGCTATTGGAATGTGATTCTATATTCATCCAGTATATTTGAGGCTTCGAATACACATGGATCAGATGTGTATTAAAATCTCTATATGCTCGATAGTCCAAATCAATTTAAAATAAATTAATCAAATATGTATAATAAAATTTAAATTTTCAAAGCAACATTTGTTTTCTTTTCTTTTTAAAGCAACGCTCTTTACCCTCGTTATAGGATACTACTGATCCCATCTTTAATGAGTCATTCTCATAGGATATTACTAATCCAATCTCTGATGAATTCTTTTGTTCGGTTCTAATACGTCTTGTTCTCGAGATTTGTAAACCAAAGCTCTGATACCACGATGAAACGACCCAAACTTCCCCTTAAGGGAAAGCCCAGATTGAGTTGAGAACACGACAAGTCAGAACGCAAACAGAAGTACATTTTATTGCTTATTATAACAATTACATCAGAGTACAAGAATATAACAGAGTATGAATAAATAATATACATTTGATAAATATCAGAGATTCAAAATTACAATGCAACGGAAAAATAATACATAACACAACTGAAAGAAATACACAGATACAGAGCATTCTGAATATAGCTCCAGCTGTAAATCGAGGATCCTGTGAATATGATATCTGCAAAACCAAACTACTAGCTGCTAGTATGGAAAATAAGGGCACCCAGAGTTTTGGTTAAATCAGTAAACTCCAGGTCAGTCATGTGACCGGTGTGAGAACTAAAACAGTTATTAATTTGATTTTAAAGTTAGGTAAATCAAGGGACCACGCCGTATAACACAGAACAGCTATAACCCTAAGAATACCAGTGCATATAACAAATAGTGCAATGCTAAATAAAGAAAATGAAACTATTATAAGACTCAGGTCCCATCACACAATGCAATGCAAGTCGGAGGATAGAGTTTTCCCTTATAATAGCCAAACATGCTTGGTACATTTAAAACAAAAATCATTTGATACTATCATACGTGCATAGTGTATAAAACAACTTCATATATAAATGTATCAGTCATAGACAACATGGGTACCATATATCATGTCGCCATACTAGGCTCTACAAGTAAAACCGAAAAGTCACGTATTGGAAGTTGGATTTCTGTCTGTGAACCAAGGCAAGGGATCATCCTTACCGCTTCGAGACTCTCTAACCCAAGCCTCGTGGCCCAAACATGGGTAGGCCTTTGGATTGTCAGGGCTGGTCCACACGAAGTGGATTAAAATGCATGAAAATTAGGCACACATCCCTAAAAGTAAACTTAATTAGGCTTACATACGGTCATAAACTTATTATAAATTAGGTCCCTATTTTTCAAAAGTAGTAAAAAAATGAATAAAAAAATAAAAAAATTATTATTTAAATAAATTATGCATTCAACAAGAAAATCACTCAACAAAAATCAAAAAACACGAAAAAAAATAAAATAGCAAAAAAAGCTAAAAGTGCAGTTAAATGCATAATGTTATGCATGAATTCCAACTTCTTACAAATATATGTGCAAGTATTCTGATGTTGCAAGAATTCCAACTCAGTTCATTTTTTATTTGCATTCAAGTGTGCTAGTTAATCTGAAACATGCACACATGTGTGCAACATATCCGCAGGCAAAATATTAGCATAATTTCCTTTAAGCAATAATTGCATATATGTATGCAAGTACTGACAATACTTGCATACATATATGCAACTATTTTTTTTCTTGGCGTGGACTTCTGGGATTATTTCCAAATTAATTTTTTTAATCAGCGCCGCAATTTTTTTTGGAAGAAAATAGAGGAGGCAAAGTGAAAATAAGCAAGAGGCGTTACCACAAAAGTAGGAAGCGGATCCCCAAAACTAGGAGGCGGGAATTCAAAAATAGAGGGCGGGTTTATATTATAAACTATGATCGGATGTGAGCCTAATTTTGAAACTTAATAGGGACCTATAAAAAACGCACCCTTAAAATGCCTAGAAAATACGTTTCCCCACCCTATGGGGCATAAAACTGGTCAGTATGTCGACCAAACCATCCATTGGCCCCATAGTGACCGATATTACCAAGGTGCCTCGCTTTCCATCATCCACATAAGTAAAATTTTCTGGGCTCCATACCATGACACCACTCCTAGCTAGAAGGAAACACATGTCCTCCCTGAAGTCCTCTCCCGTTTCTGGTTCACACCGGGGTGTGAAGCTCGCGAATTAACGCTATACACAAAGCTATGCCCTTTAAGGCCGTGCTTTGATCATCAACCAAAAGACTCTGCTTTTCAACAGAAGCCTTGATCATTTGCGTCTCAGCATGCCACTCAGGCAATTCACGCCATGCAAACTGATGTCTATTGATATATAACCTCTGAGCTCGTACGTCTCAGAGAAATAGATGTTACGCAAGAGAATAATTTCCCACCACCAAACATATATATATTTAATAGAGATCGATCAACACAGAATAAAATCCAATGTAAGATACACATCCATTTACAAGTTTGTTCTAGGTCTGAATGAAACCGGAGGCACCTTGTTCCTCGTCCTATATATCCAATACAGGAGAGAGGCCTTCGCATATCCGGTCGATCTCCAAGTACGTCTGGACGATCACCACTTATTACGTTGTCTTGGGTGTACAGCCCAATCAAGACATCAGTAATCATCCAAACGATGTGAAGACTTCCGGTCTTCAACCATCGTCTTCATCGTCGACTAATCGTCGAATCAGTTATTCAAAATGGGTATAAACCCGGTCTTTCCAAATAACTCGCGTATCTTATAAATAAGTGTTATGAAAACACAACATACGTCTCATTCCAATCTAGAATATTCTTTCATATAAATATTCATATCCTTTGGGAAAGGTTCCTATTAATTTTATAAAAGATAAATTCCTTAAATTTATTATTTAATCTTCCTTTGGATATCAGTTCAAGCCAAATTAAGGTTTATCCAAACTAGTTGGGATTAGCGAACCTTACCGAAGTAACCATTTGCTTAATTTCCCAATCTATTCATCCCATCGAGCAAAGATGGTAATACTCCATATCTAACACCATGGTGTTATTGGTAAATTTAATGACCATTTCACGTTCAAATGTAATTAAAGATTTAACTATCGCTTGGAGCAAAACTGGTGTTACTCCATTCTTGATCAGTACTCAAATTTGATAATTTAAATTATCATATTCTCATTTCAATCTAATTAAAGATTCATTAAAAATCAACTTAGTTTTAATCTTCCCAAAAATCAATATTAATGATTATTTAACTTTGGGAAATCAAACATGTCGCACTGACAATCTACACTGTACTATTGATTTCTGCCGATATATAACCTCTAAGCTCGTACGTCTTAGAGAAGGGTGTTAAGCAAGAGAATAAATTCTCCACCACCAAACAGATATATATTTAGCAGAGATCAACCATACAGTTCAAAATACAATGTTAGACATGCAATTATGTCTTTAACTAGGTTAAAGAACTAATGTCATCTAAAACACAGTCCCCGATAATCCCAAAATCACATTCCATAAATTATGGAATCTTCACGGAAAACAGATCAATATATAATCGATATCAATTTACGTATCCGACTAATAATATAAATGGAATAATGACAAAGCCTTTTAAATTCCATATATATTAACAATCTTCCTCCACAGAAGTTCACTTCGATTATTATCAAATCGAATTCCATTCCATTCCAATTTATTGTATTAAATTGGAAAATTTTACTTTGGAAATTTTCCTTTAAATCTTAATGAAATTTTTTATAAATTCGAAATCATGTTTATTGTAAATAGGGTTAAAGAACGAATGTCGTTAAAAACACAGTTCACAATAAATCCAATTCACATTCCATTTTATTCCGGTTATTAAAAATAATTGGAAACTCTAATAATCTTAATTAAAAGATTTATTCTTTTCACACGGGGTTCAAGAATAGTGTTACTAAAAACACCATTCACGACAAACCCAAAATCCAATTCTACTATTCAATTCCTTTTAAATATTAATTAATTGGAAAACTTCACTAAATCTTACATTAAAGATTTATTCTTTTCTCAATTGGGTTTAAAAACAGTGTTAGTAAAGACACCGTTCACGACAAACCCAAAATCCAATTTGACATCAAATACAAGGCTCCGAACAGAAACTATATCCACATAATCGCGGAATCCAATATCGAAATATTCTAAAGATAATTTCGATTCAAATCCATTACAATTCATATATTAGAAATTTTGGTTATTTTTAAAACCATTTTAAATCCAGTTTATTTATTTAAAAATATTGGATTATAAATCTAGTTCATAACTAGTTCATTTTGATAAAAATATATTTTTATATTTACAAACGTGGAATTTTTCATCCAAATTCTTTCCAAATCGTTTATTATGATTTTACACATATTATCAATATTTTTAATAATTTTATTAAGGCCCTTTTAGTCAATTTGCGTTAACGATCATCGAACTGCACTTACAGCGACCTTTTCCAAATTTGATTTGGACATAATTCCAAATCACACCGTTATATTTCAAATCTCTTCTATTCGTTGTAAATCTCTTTTCGATACGAACCCAATGGTTCCGGTTTTAGGAGAATCCGACGGTTGGATCTCCCGTAATGTCAATTCGAAGTCAATAGTCGAAAATCGTGAAAGGTCGCGGCGCGGCGCATTCTATTCAGACCATTATATTTTATATAATATATATATATATAATATATTTTGTCGATTTTCATTTAAAGCGTATTTTATAAATCGTTTATAAAATCGTTTTGAAATGATAACTTCATTTTCAATTTTAAATCAAGATTGAATATTCTATATCATTGTAATATATAAATGATAATATTTTCAAAATATCAGGTTTTGAAATCATTTCCTTTTCGATATTCATTATAAAAATCAATAAAATCGATATAAATTTCGATCACATCCAAATGGCGTTAATCTAATCAACACGGCTTGATATTTTTAATTGTTTTCATCTCAATCCAAAATCGGACATCAAAATCATATTTTGATCCTTTATTGAATACTATTTTAAATTATCAGTTATTTTTAAATATTCATTATTCATCATTTTAAAATATTCTTTAATTTAAAATATCCGTTCATTCTGAACTGGAAACAGATACAGTCAATTACATATAATGTAATTTATATGGATTTCAAACACACGTGTACACAACAATTATCATACACAACCAACCATTATCCAGAGTGCAATTTACAACTGTATAAGCATTAAAAATAAATAATTAACGCTCATCACAGCCTGTCAACCCATTAATTGACATACAACTAAATATTGGGATTAGTGTATGCCAGATATCATCCCAATACCCGTGTGGGGTTTTCAAACAACAAATACTAATTATTATTTGTGCAGCTGGGCGATGTGTAAAATTTATCGTTCCAATCAATATCAGTAATATGGGTGTACATAAACAAATCATCCGATTTGTAATTGAATATTTATTTTAATTTCGGGAGCATTTTATGCCATTAATATGTACATTAAAAATTATTTTTTTAACGATAAAATATTTTATTCATCACATGAATATTTTATATAGTTCGTATATATATATATATGTTAAAAATAATATTTTTAACGAACGAACATTTATTTTAACACATGGTCATTTTTGAAACTTCATACTTATGTTAAAAATGATATTTTTAGCGAACAAAATATATTTCAACTCATAGCTATTTTTATTACTTCATTAACATGATAAAAATAATATTTTTAATTAATAAAAATATATTTCAACATATGTTTATTTTTAACACTTCATTAACATGATAAAAATAATGTTTTTATTGTTCAAACATTTTATTCAACACATGAATATTTTATTTAATTTATACATTCAATAAAAATTATATTTTTATCATTCAAAGATTTTATTCAACACATGAATATTTTATATAATTTATACATTCAATAAAAATGATATTTTTATTATTCAAACATTTTATTCAACATATGAATATTTTATATAATTTATACATTCAATAAACATAACACAGTCAATTCAGTCCAAACAAACAATCATGGTTTGTACAATCAATGGTGTCGGGTGCTGCTAAGCACCGTCTGCATCATAGTATATATTTAATTGTAAATAAATTGAGTGAGAAAGAGTTCTCACATTACCGGTTTTGAAATCGTTAGTTAACAATTATTTTTAACTGAATTAAACTGGACGTTCAATTCAGTTAAAATTTCTAACTGCTCCCGTTTCTGTTCTGGTCTGTTCCATTGTATAGATATCATCGTCATGTTTCCAACGCTTCGAAAATCATCGAATTTCTGATTTCATTTGATCAAGATATAATGGTTTATAACTTTAATTACAATAATTAATTAACAATTATAATTAATAACATAATTAAGGGTTTTATACCCTTATTTCCCGCGACACTCTTCAGGAACCATGAACGGAATTTGATCCACCCCATCAAGCCCTTGCGCGCAGCCCTCTGGCCTACTAGCCGACGATCAAAGGCCAACACTCCAACAAGCTACAGCCCCTCTTCCACCACCAGGAAGGGCTTGGGGTTCGAACCCACCTACTGCTCAAAAATAAAGCTTGAACGAGCTTCTTTTCTGACCCGATTTTAGCCTCTACGCCGCTCAACTTCTACTCATAGCCATATCTTCTTAAAGATCGAAGAAAACACTCTAATTTCCGTTCAGCAACTAGGGTTTAATTCGAATTATATGGGGAGAATTTTTGGATTCAATTTTGAATTGTTCTGACCGCTTATTAGGGTGACGGCGGCTCCTAGGGTTTCTAGCGAATCAGGGTTTTATACGAAATTATTTTATATTTTTGTATTATTTAAATTCGAAAAATATTTGTTCGTTGATACTAACTCCAAATCGAATCCAACAAATGTCGCCCCTAGCTAAAAACCTCTATTCCAAACACAATGGAATATGTTTCGTAAGCCAATTCTACCGTTTTGATAAATTTTTATCAAATTCAAAATATAAATCAATATATATTGAATTTGAACATACATTTTAATTTACCGGGGCCACATACTAACTCCAAAAATTCCAGAAAAATAAATCTAGCTATGTTATGACGATATGGTCCTAACAAAACTAATTTTGTCGAATTTGGAGGCCGTTTGAAAAATGGACTTTTTGGTCAATCCAATTCAAATTTAAATTACCAAACACGTTTTCTTTTGCCATGCTCACATATTGATTCCAAAAATTATGAGAATTGGAATCTAGCAATAATTTGACATTCCGAATCCAAAAAAAGTGGTCTTGTCGAAAACGGAGGTCATTTGCAAAATCACTATTTTTAAGGGCTATATATATATAAATTCCATAGCGAATATTCTGAATTTTCAGTTGATAACTTTTTATTCCCATTATGAAATATAGATTTTTCACATTCTTTGGAAAGATATTTTCAAACAGATTCAAATATTTCTGTTTTTACTGAAATCACGTTTATTTTGAATCCTGTACATTCAATTGAAATTTAAAATCGAATTTTCGAACTACCGCGTCATTTCAGGCTCGTTATATAAATTAAATAAATTTATTCATTCAAACTTCGATTGAAATAAATTTTTAGTCATTATTATTTAAAATAAATCATTTTAAATATTCAAAATCTATTAAAATTGACAAAATAAAAATTTTAAATTAGTTCTGATTTTCCGGGTTGTTACAGATATATATATATATATATATATTAAAAGAAAATTTTATGCATATTATGCCTTTTGGATTTTTCATATTAGAGGTTATACATCATCGGTACAAAAACTCTCATGCCAAATATCAAATACTCATGTTGTAGTATCACAAATATGGCATTGCAAATATAAACAAAACCATATGCAAGTTATTATTTGTGAAATATATAAGCCCAACCCCATTTGTAACAAATATCATGACATACTGCCTTATTTATATGGTCCAAGAGAATCCGAATTCGAGGTCCTACAGTATAAATGTAACAACCCGAATTTTCAGAACCAATTTAAAAATTATATTTTAGAAATTTTAATGGATTTTGAATATGTAAAATTATTTATTTTAAATAATAACGACGAAAAAATTATTTTAATCGAAGTTAGAATGTATGAATTTATTTTAATTATAAAACGGGCCTGAAATGGCGCGGTAGTTTGAAAATTCTATTTCTTATTTCAATTTAGTATACAGAATTCATTTTAAATCAGAATTGGACGAAACAAGAAATATTTGAATCTTTTTAATAATATATTTCTAACGAATGTAAGAAGCTAAGATTTTAGTTTGTAAATTGAAAGTTATGTCCAGTTTAAAATTTAGAAAAGTCGCTATAGAATTTATATATTTTTTAATATAATATATGGCCCTTAAATATAGCCATTTTGCAAACGACCTCCGTTTTCGACGAAACCACTATTGTTGGATCTGAAATTTCAAATTATTGCTAGATTCCAATTTTCATAATTTTTGTAATTAATATGTGAGCATGGCAAAAGAAAACATGTTTTGTCAAATACAGTCAATTTGGATCAACCAGAAAATGAACATTTTTCAAACGGTCTCCATATTTGATGAAATTAGTTTTGTTAGGACTGTATCGTCAAAACAAAGCTAGATATAATTTTTTTGTAATTTTTGGAGTCAGTATGTGGCCCCGGTAAATTAAAATGTACGTTTAAATTTAATATATATTTAATTATATTTTGATTTTGATTAAAACTGATCATAACAGCCGAATTGGGTTACAAAACATATTCCATTGTGTCCGGAATGGGGGTATTTAGCTAGGGGCGATAGTCGTTGGGTTCGATTCAGAGTTGGTGGCATTAAACAAGAATTATCGGAATTAAAAGAAAATTAAAATAAATATAAATACTAGTATATATACCCCAAAATACACTGTATTCTTCAAACCCTAATCCCAATATGTTCGGCCACCATCACCTAAAACCGATGGACGAAAAGCTCCAAAACAAAACTCATATATTCTCCTAATCTAGGCCAAATCAAAACATGAAATCAAAGCGAGAATTCAAGAGGGAGGAGAGTTCTTCAAGATGATGCGGGTATGATCATGTTTAAGGTCCTGAGCAGTTCGAATTTCTACCTCCAACGCACCAACTTCGCACGCGTCTCGAGAGCAGGATGGACCACCGAGTTGGCGGCCGTTGTCAGGGGAGGCAGGCGACGTCAAGCAGCAGTAGGTGGCTTCCTCTGATCGATCTCCGACCATCTCTAGGAGGGTGCGTGAGTGGATTTGCGGTGACGACCAAGTTCGAGAAACGGCCAAGAGCGGTTTTAAATATAGAAGGAGACAGCAGTGTAAAATTCTTGAACCATGTAACTGGAATTTAAAATAAAAAGCATTGTTAAAATAAAAATAGAATTGTTTTTAAAATAAAAATAGCATGATGTTTAAAAATAAAAATAACATTGTTTTAAAATGTAAAATAGCATTGTTTTTGGAAAATAAAAATAGCATCGATTTGAAAATAAAACTAGCAATTGTTTTAAAACAAAATTAGCAATTGTCTTAAAAGAAAATTAACAATTGTTTGAAAAGAAAATTTACATTGTTTTGAAAAGTAAAGTATACATTATTTTGAAAAATAAAATTAGCATTATTTTTAAAAAATAGAAGTAGCATTGTTTTTAATAAATTAACCTGTAAATAAAAATTACTTTGTTATGTAAATAAAAAGAACATTGTTTTTAAAAATAAAAGAATCTTGATTTTGAAATAAAAAGAGCATTTTTCTGAAGTAAAATTAGCAGTGTTTGCAAAATAAAAATCGCATTGTCTTTAAATTAGAAATAACAATATAAAAACATTATTTTTATTTAATTATAATGTAAATAAAAATATGATGTTTACCATATATATATATATATATAACAGCATTAAAGATATGATTTTGAATACAAACTGTGTGAAACAGATTGCGTTGAGATCACAGTGAAGAACAATGCATATTGGAGCAAAGTCAAGATGAGAACTCATCACTACAAATTATACATAGTTATTTATTTACTTTCATAACTGAAAATTATATATAATTGCCAATTTAGATTTTTATCAGTTAAATCATCATAAATTGTATACGGTGCATGTTAGATCACTTCCCTCGTCCACACACCATGGACGATTTAAATTGACTATATTGTGTGATTGTTTATGATGTTGTGATGATTAACACATTAAAAATAATGTTACTGTTAATGTAGTGGTTTGGAATTAAATTGTGAATATTCACTTATAATTTTAACCAGTGAAAATTGGCTAATTAGAAAAGTAATTCAAATCGAATTAGAATTGGTTTAATTTGTTAACCAATTATTTATTTAGATAAACTGCTGATGTTTGAAAACCCCACACGGGTCTGGGGATGATAATTTATTCACATCTCCCCTGATTTTTATTTTATCACAATCAATGGATCGACATTCTGTGATGAGCGTTATTTATTTATTTTAATGCTCACGCAGTTGTAAATTTCACTCTGGTTGTGATTTGACTGTTTGATGATTATTTATCATTATTGTTGCATACATGCGATGTATGAAATCCATATAACTGAAATTATATGGTAATTGTTTGAGTCGCATTCCAATTCAGAAGAAAAAATATATAATGTTTCATAATAAATAATGTTTTATAAATAATGTGTAACAAAAATAATATTTTAGAATAAAATATCAATTTTGAATAAAATATCATTTTAGGATAAAAGATCATTTTAAAATAAGAGAACATTTTTAATGTAAATTTTGTAAAGGACCATTTTATATGTAAAGGACATTTTTGATGTAAATTATGTAAAAGAACATTTTTATATGTAAAGGACATTTTTAATGTAAATTTTGTAAAAGAACATTTTTATATGAAAGAACATTTTTTGATGTAAATTATGTAAAAGGAACATCTTTAGTATAACAGAATGTTTTTAAAGTAAAGAATATTTTAAATAAAGAATCTTTTAAAATAAAGAATATTTTTAAATAACGAATATTTTAAAAATAATATTCAGTGACGAATAAAATTATGATTTTGATGTCTGACTTTGAATGAACACATAAATATAAAAAAAATATGAAGCCGAGTTAAGTATAGAAACGCCATTTTAACCCGAACGGGTTTATCGATCGATTTTATTCTTTTTATAATGAATATCGGAATGAGGAGATTTCAAAATTTAATATTTTGAAAATATAATCATTTTAATATGATAAAAATATAGAATATTCAATTTTGATTTAAATTTGAAAACGAAGTTAAAATCGTATTGAAACGAATCTATAAACGATTAATAAAATACATTTTAAAGGAAATCGATGAAATATAGATATAATATATATTATATTTATTTAATGGCCTGAATAGAACATGTCGTGCAGCGACCGTTCATGAATTTCGACCATTAACTTCAAATTGATGTAACGGGAGATCCGACCGTCGGATTCTCCTAAAACCGGAATCGTTGGGTTCGTATCCAAAAGAGCCTTCCAATGAATGTAAGAGACTTTAAATCTAATAGTTAAATTTGGAGATATGTCCAAATCAATTTCAGGAAAGGTCACTATGGATGTAGTTCTGTGGCCGTTATTGGAAACTGACAGTATGAGCGATAATAAATTTATCAAAAATATGGAAAAATTATGTAAAATCATAATAAATGATTTGTAAAGAATTCCAGTTTTAAAAAGATTAAAATTTATTTTTATCGAAATGAACTATTTAATGAACTAGTTATTAACTAGAATATTAATTTAATTATTTTTAGAAATAGATAAATTGGATTTGAAAATGGTTTTAAAATAACCAGAATTTTCCAATATATATTTATGTATATTAGAATGGATTTGAATGGAAATTATCTCCAAAATATTTTGATATTGGATTCCGTTATTATACGAATATTGTGAGGAATTTGGAAGATATATATATATATATATCGTTATTCCCAATACAATATTTGTTGGTTTCAGAATTTGATATTGAATATAAGCCGATATAATTTCTATTCAGAACCTTATATTTGATGTCAAATTGGATTTTGGGTTTGTCGTGAATAATATCTTTAATAACATCGTTCTTAAACCCAGCTTAGAAAAGAATAAATCGTTAATTAAGATTTAGGAAATTTTACCTATCAATTGATTGGAATTGGATTGAAATGTGAATTGGGTTTATTATGAACGGTGTTTTAAACGACATTTGTTCTTTAACCCAATTAACAGTAAAAATATAATTTTGGAATTTATAAATCTTTTATTAAGATTTAAATGGAAATTTTCCAAAGTAAAGTTTTCCAATTTAATATATTAAATTGGAATTGAACGGAATTTGATTTGGTCATAATCGAGATAAGCTCCTATAAAAGAAGACCGTTACTATATATGGAATTTAAAAGGCCTTGCCATTATTCCATTTATATTATTAGTCTGATACATAAATTTATATCGATTATATATTGATTGATCTGATTTCTGTGAAGATTCCATATTTAATGGAAGATGATTTTGGGTTTGTCATGAACTGTGTTTTTAATGACATTTGTTCTTTAAGCCAGTTAAAGATAAGATTAATTTCTTAAATTTGAATAATCATTAAGTAATGATTTTTGGAGATTAAAATCAAATTGGTGTTTTAATGTATCTTATTAATTTTAGGAAGATTAAAGAATAAATTTAAAAGAATTTATTTTTGAAAAAATTAATGGGAACCTTTCCCTAATAATGTGAATATTTTATTAAAAGAATATTCTGAATTGAAATGAGGTGTATGATGTGTTTTTATACCACTTGATTATAAAATACGTGAATTATTCGGAAAGACTGGCTTTAACCCATTTTGGATAATTAATACGACGACCAAGAGTCGAAGATGAAGATGGTGGTTGAAGATCGGAGATCTTCACATCGTTTTGATAATTACTGATGTCTTGATTGGGCCATACACCCATGAAAAGGTAATAAGTGGTGATCGTCCAAACGTACTTGGAGATCGACAGATATGCGAGTACCTCTCCTGTATTGGACATATGGGATGAGGAATAAGGTGCCTCCGGTTTCGTTTTGACCCAGAATGGACTTGTAAATGGATGGTATGTCTGATGTTGTATTCCTTTATGTTGTATTAGTTGATCTCTGCTAAATATATATCTGTTTGGTGGCGCAGAATTTATTCTCTTGCTTAACACCCTTCTCTGAGACGTACGAGCTTAGAGGAAATATATTGGCAGAAATCAATGGTATGGTATGGACTGACAATGTGTCATGCTAAGATGCAAATGATCAAGGCTTTTGTTGAAAAGCAGAGCCTTGTGGTTGATGATCAAAGCGCGGCTTATTTAGGAATAGCTTTGTGTATAGCGTTACTTCGCGAGCCTCAACCCCCGGTATGAACAAGAAATGGGAGAAGGACCCCAGGGAAATGGACATATGTAACACCCCACCTCCGCCAGGGTCACTCACAAAGGAATGCACTAGGTTTGGAGGGGCATTATTGGTAAACATGCACAGAAATATTACAAGACAGAACATATAAAACAGCGGAAGTAAAACAATTTTTCATTTCTTTATAAACAGTAAAGCCTTTTTACAACAGATTACATAGAAACCTGTCTTGTAATAGTAAAGAAGCATAAAACCTTTTCATAAATTATTCCCCAAGTAAAGCAGCCATAGCCCATGGCAGTTCAAACCATACATGATGACCTTCAAGCAGAAGAGGTCCGAACTAACAACAGTATTTCCTCCCTGAAAACCTTGGGGGAGGGGGAACGGAAGACAAAGAGGCGAAAGAAAACGGGGTCAGTCATAAAGACTGGTAAGTCCTATCTACTTCCAGCATAAAAACAGGTAAAGGTAACATGACATGCATAAACTGAAAATAAACATAAGGATGACGACAAGATAGATAAACTAAGCCAAGATAACGGGGTGAACTACTGTATCAAGATAAACTAAGGTATCATGATAAACTATGGTGTTAAGGTAAATCAAAGTATCACTTCGTCAGGTTTCTATCAAGTATAGTATCCCAAGGTATCTATCATGTATATTTGCTCTGCACCTCCCGTACTAGTATCCCAACCCGTGTCATGAGTTAACTATAAAATGTCCCTTGACCAAAGTCATGAAATGGCCCATGTCAACCTAATATATCGCGTACATAGGTTTTCCTAACTCGTATGTTTCTTTCCATGTATAAGTTCAGTCCTTTGCCGTAGGCCGTACGGGCTTTCCCATGTAAATCTATACCACCTCCACGTAGTACCATTTTATCCTTGAAGTTGTTTTGGACTGCTACCCTTGATCTGGTTATGTTTTCTTACCATGAACTATCGCGTGTTCATCTAGGATTTATGCCACCTAGGACCGCTAGGGATTATGCTACCTAATGAACGTTTTCGTATCTCGGTTTGGGTTTTTGCCACCTAGGGCTACTAGGGATTATGCTACCCGTCAACCGTGCCCTTTTTCCCACGTAAGCACCGTGAATCGTTTTTCCATGTCTAACTGCACATGTATCTCAATGTGCTATCCGAGTCCCGTGCCAGGGCAAATCAAGAAATACGAGACTCGGTCGGGAGCTTTAAGTCGTCTGCCGAATGCAGATATCAAGGTCTGTTTTTGTATCCGTGGCTATGGTCCCACGTGACCCCTCCCTCAACTACTGAAAGGCAATCCAAGAAAAATCATGCACTAGAACTATACTCCGGCCCCCTATGCCCCACTTACCTATTGGCCAACCTCACCCATAACTCGATAGCAAGTATATGGTCTGTTGGGAGTTCTCTGCCTTTCCGTATACGTACACGATTGACTAAAGACGGTAGGTAGTCAACGACGCGCTATCTAGGGCAAAAATCAAGTATCGTCGACTCCACGCTAATCCATCCCCGTCTTTAGGTTGCTCGCACAGCAACCGAGGCATACTCTTGGTTCTTCTACCCCAGACCTTAACCTATGTGAGCCCAGGCGGATCATCTGCAACCTCACAGAGGGATACCAAGAGTACCCTCACGTCCCCCGAAGCTACTGTTCGTTAACCAGTTCGTTGGAGCCTTTATCTAAGTCAGATAATTTGCTCCTCCTCGTGTGTTTAAGCGATGACCTACCGTATCGGGTTACTCATCTATCTGTGAACTGGTCCAAATCCCTTGACTAAGAATTATTACTTAGTTATCCTAAACTAAGGTTTATCACTTAGTTCCCTTTTCCGTTATCCTTGTTAATTACGATTTTCCACCTAGTCCCCGAACTAGGGTTTGGTCTAATGGGTTAAGTGTTGTCATTCCAGTTCATGACTTAACCCGCCTACGAATCATGTCAAGATTGGCTAAGTATTCAAGTTCAAGGCTTGGCCTTACAAACCATGTGTCAAGTTGGTTAAGTACATCAAGTAGTTCATGGCTTAACCCTATCCAAATTATCATTCTAGATTGGTTAAGTATAGATTTACTTAACCCCATCAAACCATCGAGTTAAGTTGGTTAAGTATATTCAGGCGGTTTATGACTTAACCCTATCGCATCATCCTATCAGATTTGTTAAGTGTTGGTTAACTTAACCCCATCGCATTACCGTGTTATATTGGTTAAGTGTAGGTCAACTTAACCCCATTGAATTATCGATTCAAATTGGTTAAGTATAGGTTAACTTAACCCCGTTAAATTACCATGTTTAGATTGGTTAAGTGTAGGTTAACTTAACCCTATCTAATTATCGAGTCAAATTGGTTAAGTAAAGGTTAACTTAACCCCATTAAATTACCATGTTTAGATTGGTTAAGTGTAGGTTAACATAACCCTATCTAATTATCGAGTCGAATTAGTTAAGTATAGGTTAACTTAACCCCACCCCCTAATCATATTATAATGGTTAAGTATATTCGAGCGGTGGGTGACTTAACCCTATCAAATTTCCATGTTAGATTGATTAAGTATGGATCAACTTAACCTCATAAAATTATCGTGTCAGATTAGTTAAGTATAGATTGACTTAACCCCACCCCTAACTGTATCATATGGTTAAGTGTCATTAAGAAGTCAAGTCCGGTTTCACTTAACCTACCCATTCATGTCATATCGGTTAAGTGTCATTAATCAAATTATCTTAACCTTATCATGTGGCATTAATTAATTTAATGCACCCCAACCTCTCACATTAGACTTTGTTGTGGTTACTGGATATGTCGGGCGGGTCCGGGCAGCTTTACACCACAACCTAGTCTAACCTCGGGTTTTAAGCGCGATATGACCAACTACTCACATTGGGTCCTATTGTTTGTAGCCACTGGATTTGCCGGGCGGGTCCGGGCAGATTTATGCTACAAACTCAACCCAACCTCGAGTTGGTCACGTTCATGTTTAGCCTAGTGTCATGTTACACTTACTACCCATACATGTCTAGTTCAAGTTCCATGTTTTCCCACGTGTTATGTCCACATTTTAGTGTATCAAGAATGTCACATTTTCATGCAACCCCCATCAAGTTTTCGTGTCATGATCACGCTTGTCTAACCTACCCCAAATCGTGTTTTCAACGCAAGTAAAAGCGAGTCGACATAGTAGGAATGCTATGTCACATATTGGCCTCAAAACATGCACGATGTCAAAAAGGGATTGGCCACAAACATGCATGGTATCATAAGGGGTTTGGCCTCAAAACATTCATAGCATCATAAAGGGTTTTTGGCCTCAAACATGCATAATACCATAAGGGGTTTTGGCCTCAAAACATGCATAGCGTCATAAGGGATTTAGGTTCATTTACATACATAAGCCCCAAGTCAAATTTATGTAACTATTTCACAAGTAAAAGTGGTTCCAAGGGTTCATGCTAACATCCCACAAGTAAAGGTCCAATCTTTCATGGCAAACTAAGTCCAATGCAACATGAACAACATGATTTAGTCGCTAAAACATACCCCAAAGTCATAGATCGTAGAAAAGGGGCAAAAATAGGTTCACATAGGCTAGCCTACTCATGTTCATCGCATTTTATTCCATGTCACATTAGAACTACCGTTTAGATCTAGGAGTAGCTAGAACTTACATAGCGTGGCTAAGGGATTATGTGCATGAATTGTCATGAAATTGGCCTAGCAACGTTGATCCACTCCCTTGATTTGATGTAGCAAGCTAGCACCTTTGATTCGGATCTAGTTTGAATGCATAGTCTCTTGGAGTTGGAGATGGAGGCCATGATCAATGGAGATTTGGGCAGCACTTCGTTGCAAGAGTGATTTGTGAGGGTTTAAGCTAGGTCTAGGGTCTTTTTATAGAGATTAGGAGTAGTTTAGGCCATAGGATAAACCCTAGGATAGATCTGAGCCCTCCAAAATCGTCACAAGCCTCCAAAACGGAGCCAAAAGCCAAGCAGGTGCACCAGGTTGCCTGGGCCCGACCAGGCAGGTCGACCCTCAGGTCGACCCTGGGGTCGACTCCCCAGTCGACCTGGCCCCACCCAGGTCGACACCCAGGTCGACCCCCTGGTCGACCTGGTCTGGGCGGGATTTTTCCCGCCTACCCTGATTTTCTGAAATTTTGAATCTGTTTTGAATTTGAATTTTTCGTGAAACTTCGCGAGGCCATATCTCGGTCATACAGACTCCGATTTACGAAATTTTAGACTCTATTTCGCGTATTTTTCCGAGACGAACGCAACGGCACAACCCATTTCCCTTGATTCAGATTATAACATTTAATTCTGCCTTGATTCTTGTTTTAACACGTTGTTAAAATTCGGGTTGTTACAACGTATGTTAGTTCCTAGCTAGGAGTAACTTGACATATGTTAGTTTCTAGCTAGGAGTGATGTCATGGTATGGAGCCCAGATTGTTTACTCATGTGGATGTTGCTTATTGCTCGATGGATAGAGAGGCGCCTCAGTTATATATCGATAGATGTTCTGGTAGACATTACTGACCAGATTATTTTATGCCCCATAAGGCAGGCTAACATGTAGTTTATGGTATAACTAATCATCGACGGATGACTGGCCCTGGAGCTTCTAAGGGCTTGACTGAGTACTTTTCCTGAGGCACGGGCTAGAGTGTGTCGAATTCGGTAAGGACGGTCCATTGCCTTGGTTCATAGATGGAAATCCAACTTCCAACATGACATCATGCAGTTTCGATTGTACAACTAGAATGGAGACATGATATATGGAACCCATGTCGTCTATGATTGATACATTTATATTTGAAGTTGTTTTAAACACTATGCACTTATAATAATATCAAAATAATTTTTTTTATACGTGTCAAGCATGTTTGGCTATTATAAGGTAAAACTCTATCCTCTGGCTTGCGTTGCATTGTGCGATGGTACCTGAGTCTTATAATATCTTCATTTTTCCAAAAAAAGCATTGCGTTGTTTTATTCTAAACTAAGATTCATGTGGAGTAAACCCGTTCTATATTATACAGCGTGGTCCCCTGATATCCTCACCTTTAAAAATAAAGTTAATAACTGTTTTGAGTTCTCACACCAGTCCCATGACTGACCTAGAGTTTATTGTTTTAACCTAAACTCTGGGTGCCCATATTTTTTACACGGGCAGTTAGTAGTTTTGGTTTTGCAGATATTATATTCACAGGATCCTGGTTTACAGCTGAAGCGATATTCGGAAAGCTTTGTATCTGTGTATTCCTTCCAGTTGTATTATGTATTATTTTCCGCTGATTTTTAAATGTAATTTATTAAATCTATGATATTATTGTATTTCTATTGTATATTATTTATTCATACTCTGGAATATTCTTGTACTCTGATGTAAATTGTAGTAGTAAGCAATTGTAATGCCCCGTATTTTCACAATCGAATAATTAATTTATTTAATTATTTAAAATAGTGAATTAGAAATTTAAATGTTTGTTGAATTAAATAATATTGAATATTTGATTAATTTAAATAATAGAATAATATATTTAATTTTGAAGTAATCAGAATTATTGGAATTCAAAATATTGTGTGAATTGGATTATTTATAATATATATTCAGTTTAGAGTCGAATTGTATTCACAAATATATTATATAAACACCATTTGAACGTATAAATTATATTATAAATATAATCGAGCTCGAAATGGCACGGCAGTTTGCTATTTTGCGATTTGAACTTCAACGGAATAAACAGGGTCCGTTTTAAATTGAATTTCTGTGAAACAAGAAACGTTCGGAGCTGGTGAAGTATATTTTTCTAGTGGAAGAGAAAAATCGGGATTTCATTGTGTAGATTTTGATTTATGTCCAAATAAAATTTTAGAAAAGTCGCTATGGAATTCCTTTGAAATTTATAAATAAATATTTATATTATAAAAGGATTTTATATATAAATCGAATATCGGTATAACTGGGAATTTTGAAATATCGAGTTATAAATCCAATTGGAGCTGTATGATATTCTATTGTGAATACATACGATAATAGTAAATTATTTTTTTAATTTAATTGTTTTTAAATATATTTATATATTTAAAAGAGTTATTTAGAGCCTTAAAAATAGCCAGTTTTGTAAACGACCTCCGTTTTCGAAGAAACTAATTTTTTGGATCCGTAACATTAAATTATTGTTAGATTTCAAGTTTCGTGATTTTTAGAGTCAGTGTGTGGCCGTACGGATTTTTAATGTGAAAACAGTTAGTATTTTGACGGTTAAAAATACGTTGTGTGAGCAAACGGAGTCGGAATTCGACGAAACTAGTCTCGTTGGGTCCATAATGTCGAACTGTTGCTACATGTCCAGTTTCATGATTTTTGGATGTCATGTGTGATTACTGGAATTTTAACGGACAAATATAAGTAGCGGTTGATTAAAATTCAATATAATAATCAATAAAAAATATTTAATTATTCCTATAAATACATACCCTCCTCACTAACCCTAAACCATTTCCCCTGAAACCAGAAACCAGCTTCCGTTCTCTCTTTTTCAGCATGGAAATAAAATTTCATTAGAAAATCAAAATCAAATACAAGAAATTCCTATAAATCTAAATTCGAACATCATTGCAACAATGGATGGATTCTCTTCAGTTTTATGCTGTTTTTTTTTGTTCGAAGCTGTTTACTGCTGTTCGAATATGAGCAGCAATACCTAGGATTAGCTATCGTGGTGCGTGGAGGAGGAGTTGGCCGAAGTAGTGGTCGGAGATGAACTCGTGATATGGTTCCGCATCTTGTGTGTTCTTTTTGAAGAATATTGGTCAGGTTTTTGTCACGCGTTGTTTGTGTTGCGTGGAGGTGCACTGGTCATCGTGATAGGGAGATGAATCGTGAGTTGTAGGAGAATGGTATGGGAGTGAAGTGCTTGAGTGGAGAGAAACAGTGGTGTATTCGCTTTTGAATTTCATGGAAGAAGGGGTGAGAACGTGGGATTCAAAGATGCAGAATGGTGTTCGAAATGGGTAGCAAGAGGTCGGGATTTCAACAGGGAAGGAGGGTTAATGTAGACGCGGTTTGGGTTTAAAGGGATGGGCTGGGTTTTAAGAGGTGAGGCCCGTTAAGTATTTAAAATCAAAGTAAATTGCAAATTAATTCATATCAAACTTGTAATGGTTATAACTTGAGCATACTTTATCAGAATTGAGCATCGTTAGATCCATTGGGATCATATGGACGGTGGCTACACATTGGAATTGACTAGGACTGAAACGGAGCTCGTTACATTTTATTGCAAAATAAATTGTCCGTCTGAATCAAGCGATGGTTATCGTTATTAACGATGATCGTCCAATGTGAGTAAAACTCACCAACTCTGAACAGTCATATTTTTAGAACTGATAATTATATGTTGATTGTTGTGTGTTAACTGTTTGGTTGAATTGCTTATGTATTGGTTGAAATTAACGATATATATATATATCGTTAATCGCATATTGATTCTGTTTAGCAGAATATTTCATATTGAGATGAAATCGATGTTAATTATATTGTTTAACATCTGTGATGCAGGGAAATAGGTTGGAGGGATCCAATTGGATTCCTCAATATTTAAAATACTGTTCTATTCATATATTGTAATATATGATGTGATATATAATTTGTTCTGGATTATGTGTGTTTGAATGATATCGATCACCGTTATATGGTATTTTAAATACCTTAAGAAATACTGGGATATAGAAAAGGGGATTTTCAAAGTGTATTTTGAAAGTAAATTTTTATAAAAAATCAATGGATTTTATATATAAAAAGAAAAGGATTTTATAAAAGAAAATAATTATAAAATCAAAGAATTAGAGAAAATGGAAAATATTTGTAAAACAAATATAATGGGAAAATATTTGTAAAACAAATATAAAGGGAAAATATTTGTGAAACAAATATAAAGGGAAAATATTTGTGAAACAAATAGTAGGGGAAAATATTTGTGAAAACAAATAGAAAAGGAAATATTTGTGAAAACAAATTAGAAAGGGAATATTTGTAAAACATTTACAAATAGAATAGAAAAGGATATATTTGTAAAACATTTACAAATAGAATTAAAAAGGAAATATTTATTTATGAAATAGAGTTATAAAAAGGAAATATTTATTTAGAAAATAAATAAAGTTATAAAAGGAATTTATTGGAAAATGAAAAGAATGTCATATAAGGAAATATTTGGTAAATGAATAGAATTTTACATCAGGAAAGTTCAGACTCGTGCTTCGCACACGGGTATAACACAATATGGATTTAATGCAAGGATTTTAAATAGAATCTGTTTTAACTGATAAATTGAGAAGATTAATTTATAAATAATATTTTATAAATAAAATATTTATCATTGGATAAATAGAATATATAAGTCAGGACTTATATAAAGAATAAAGAATCGATTTCAACATCGATATTTGAAATTGAATATGGAAGTAGAGTTAATCAAAATGTGTTAATAAAAATGAGTTAGAGGAGTTAATTGAATTATAGTTAGTCGATTAGAATTAGAGTTAATCAATTAGAATTAGAGTTAATCGAATTATAGTTAATCGATTAGAATTAGGGTTAATCGAATTATAGTTAATCGATTAGAGTTAGAGTTAAATTGAATTAGAGTTATTCAAATAGAGTTAATCGACTTTGATTTAGTCGTGTATTAGTTAATTGAACATAGTTAATCTAATATTAGTTATTCGAAAGGATTATCGAATATTAGTCATTCGAAAGGATTATTGAATATTAGTTATTCGAAAGTATTATCGAATATAGCTTATTCGAAAGAAGATTATCGAATATAGCTTATTCGAAAGGAATTAACCGAATATAGTTTATTCGAAAAGGAGTTATCGAATATAGCTTATTCGAAAGAAGATTATCGAATATAGTTTATTCAAAAGGAGTAATCGAGTATAATTTATTCGAAAAGGAGTAATCGAATATAGTTTATTCGAAAGGAGTAGTCAAATATAGTTTATTCGTAAAGGAGTAATCGAATATAGTTTATTCAAAAGGAGTAATCGAATGTAGTTTATTCGAAAAGGAGTAATCGAATATAGTTTATTCGAAAGGAGTAATCGAATATAGTTTATTAGAAAAAAGGTGTTAGTCGAATATAGTTTATTCGAAAGAAGATAATCGAATATTGGTTATACGAGAAAAAATTATATATTGGTTATTCGAAAAATGATTATCGAATATTGGTTATTCGAAGAGAGTTAATCGAATATTGGTTAATCAAATATTGGTTATTCGAAGAGAGTTAATCGAATATAGTTTTTCGAATAAGAATTAGTCGAATATTAGTTAATCGAATAGGAGTTAATCAAATATAGTTTATTCGAATAGAGTTAAAGAAGTTAATCGAATATAGTTTATTCGAATAGAGTTAAAGGAGTTATCGAATATAGTTTATTCGAAAGGAGTTAATCGAATGTAGTTTATTCGAAAGGAGTTAAGTGATAAGAGTTAATGAATTGAGTTAATTGAGTTAATCGAGTTAAAGTTAATGGAGTTAGGGTTAATTGATTTGAGTTAATCGAGTTATATTTTGAAGTTAGATAATTCAGAAGTAGGGATTATAATGCTATAGTTATAATCAATGTTTTTCAATAAAGAAGTGGATTTGTAAATAGAATCCGAGAGTTATGTAAGGAATTTTGTTAAAGATTTAAAGGGGTGAACTTTGTCTATTACGAGGTTAGAAATGTTGTTCAGTTAAGGTCTGAGAGGTAGCTATACCCCAACTTGATTGACTTCGTTCTTAACTAAGGATTGGTTAAGGTTCATTAGTGAAGGTTGGTTAAGTAAATTTAGTTAAAAAAGGTAATGGGTTGAGTTGGCATAGCGATGTTATATTGAAACATCTGTTTAAATCCAATAAAGGAGTTTTGGAAACATTTTCCAAATATAATCAGAGATATTTTCTAATCAAAGAAAATGAAATGTTGGATGATAAAGAATACTGGAATGACAGTGCTACGTGAAATATGGAATGGAAATGTTTTCCAATAGTTAATATGTATATTTTCTAAATTTAGAAAATAAGAATTTATGGAGATATGGAAATGGGTAACTGAATAAACTAATGATAAATTCATTTAAAAAGAGAAAAAAATTGATCGATTATTGATCGGTAAGATTTCCATATGGAAATAATATCGTTGGTTCTACACATGTTTTTCTTTGATAGTTAACCCACCGACTATCGAAGTTTTTGACTATTTATCCGTTGTCAATATGGAGAGACCAGGATCAAATTTATTATCTGAAAACCACTTTGTATGGGCGTTAGCGTTGTGATCAAATATGATGAAGATAATTGAAGACGGAGTTATGAAAGGGTTGTCATGTTTACAGAATAGTGCCTTCGGTCTGTCCAGTCCCAGAACGACCTGTATGGAAGAATGTCTGACATAGTATATTTAATGGATCGTGTAAGTTGATCTCTTCAAACGTATTTATGTTTGATGGCGGAGGAATTTGTTTCTCTTAGCTGTATACCCGTTGTACTTTTGGGGAAATTAATTTGTGATTTGGCGGGTATGACGATGTGACATTCAAAGTGAACAAATGTGTGATCTGTCAGAGATAAGCATGGCCTCTAGCCTCACAACCGGGAAATGACAAAAATCGGGCTGGCAGCATGGCTAAGTGGTTGGCTGCCAATTAGGGTGTATGGTCACCTAATCTAGAGTTTCATTTACTTCTTTAATCTATTCGATGCTGACCCATTCAGGAAACGGTTGCTGATCCTAACCGCTGGTGATATACATTCGATACACTCAAGCGAAATGATTGGTCGGTCATGTGTGGCCGGGTTGCAAGATGTTCTTGTTGAACCCAGTTTATTCCTCTCTAGGGGTACACTATCATAAGGTGGTTCCATACCTTGTCATAGTTGGAAATCCATTATCCAATAAGCGCTCACGGTTTTGATTGTATACTATATATGTGGAACGTGAGATGAAAGCATTTTGCTAGATGATTATTATACTGTGGTTGATAGACATTATTATAATATCAAAAGAATTTTGATATAAAGTTTATCATTTCTTTCAAAAGGATTTTTGAAAGTTAAATCAATTGTTTTGGATTCTCATAAGGGAAAAACTCGTTCCGTTGTATGGCGTGGTCTTATGAGATATCGTTTAATTACCCAAACTGTTTTAAATTGTTTACTCTTGCCAGTCCCATGACTGACCCGAAGTTTGTTTTGTTTTGTTTTCTCTAAACTCTTGGGTGCCCAATTTTGTATGGGCAGTCAAGTAGTAAGGATTTTACAGATATACTTTGAGAGCTTGGAGCAAGAGGCTTCAGGAATATATAGCTATAGTTATTTCCGCTGTGTTGTAAGTGTTATACTTTGATAATGTTACGGTATACATATACTGATTTTATTTCAAAGATATGTATCTATTATATATTGTTCATTCTGCTGTGAGATTCGTGTTTACTTTGATGTTGTATGTTCTTCCTCTTCTTCTATTCTAAGTTTCTATCTTATCTATTCTCACCCTCTGTTTTCTTTCTATTAGTTTTCTGGTTTCCATTGTAATTTGGGTTGGACTTGTGTTATTTGGTCAGCTCAAACTGTAACGAAATTTCGAGACACTACAGCAATGAAATGTCCTTCTATTTATGTTCTGATTTGTTTTGTTCTCAATTCAATCCGGGCTTCCCTTTACGGGGAAGTTTGGGTCGTTTCAGTTGGTATCATAGCTTTGGTTTATAGAGCTCGAGAACAAGACACATTAGAATCAAACAAAAGATTTCATCGGAGATTGGGTTACTAATATCCAATAAGAATAATTCGTTAGAGATAGGATCGGTAGTATCCTAGAATGAGTTGGAAGAGTATTATTTTAAAAAAAATGAAAATAAATTTTGTTTTGAAAATTATATCTTATTATACGTATTTGAGTATTATAATTTATATTGATTTGGACAATCGAGTATATAAAGATTTGCATATACGCCTAGCTAGCGTATGTACGAAGCCTTAACTATATTGGATAGATATAGAATCACACTCTAGTCGCCCGGGGATATTTCTGATAATGCTGCAGCATTATCAGTATATATTTTCGGGTGCCGAAAGTGGGATATCTATATATTTCCAATTGAATGGTGTGAGAACCAAAATTCAGTTAGGATTTATTGCTGTGATTTGCACTAAAAATATGATTTTTGACTATATATAAAAGTTATATATATTTTAAAAGTTAATCAGCTAATTGATTGTTGGTTGTGATGTTTGATAATTAGTTTAACTAATTAAAATATTGGAATGATAATTAATAAAACCAATATATAAAAAAGAATGATAGATTTAGCTAAATCAAATTTAATATTGAACTGAACTAAAAATTGATTAGAATTGAAAGTTAAGTTGATTAGTTAAACAACTTTCAGCTCCGTTCCTTTTCGAGGACGAAAAGATTTTAGGTGGGGGAGATTGTAACAACCCGGATTTTCAGAACCAATTTAAAATTTTTATTTTAAATTTTTTAATGGATTTTGAATATTTAAAATTATTTATTTTAAATAATAACGATGAAAATTTTATTTTAATTGAAGTTAGAATGTATGAATTTATTTAATTATAAAACGAGCCTGAAATGGAGCGGTAGTTTGAAAATTCGATTTCTAATATAAGTTTAGTATACATAATTCATTTTAAATCAGAATTGGACAAAACAAGAAATATTTGAATCTGTTTAATAATATCTTTCTAACGAATGTAAGAAGCTGAGATTTCACATTACAAATTTAAAGTTATGTCCAGTTTAAAATTCAGAAAAGTCGTTGTAGAATTTATATATATATATATATATTAATATAATATATGGCCCTTAAATATAGCCATTTTGCAAACGACCTCCGTTTTCGACGAAACCCCTTTTGTTTGATCCGGAATGTCAAATTATTGCTAGATTCCAATTTTCATAATTTTTGGAACTAATATGTGAGTGTGGCAAAAGAAATCATATTTTGTCAAATTCAGTCAATTTGGATCAACCAGAAAATGACCATTTTTCAAACGGTCTCCAAATTTGATGGAATTAGTTTTATTAGGACCGTATCATCAAAAAAAGCTAGATATAATTTTTCTATAATTTTTGGAATCAGTATGTGGCCCCGGTAAATTAAAATGCACGTTTAAATTTAATATATATTTATTTATATTTTAATTTTGATTAAAACTAATCGAAATAGCCGAATTGGGTTACAAAACATATTCCATTGTGTCCGGAATGGGGGTATTTAGCTGGGAGCGATAGTCGTTGGGTTCAATTCAGAGTTGGTAGCATTAAGCAAAAATTGTCGAAATTAAAAGAAAATTAAAATAAATATAAATACTAGTATATATACCCCAAAATACTCCGTATTCTTCAAACCCTAATTCCTAATACGTTCAGCCGCCATCACTTAAAACCAATGGAAAAAAAGCTCCAAAACAAAACTCATAAATTCTCCTAATCTAGGCCAAATCAAAACATGAAATCAAAGAAAGAATTCAAGAGGGAGGAGAGTTCTTCAAGATGATGTGGGTATGATCCTATTTAAGGTCCTGAGCAGTTCGAATTTCTACCTCCAACGCACCAACTTCACACGCGTCTTGAGAGCAGGGTGGACCATCGAGTTGGTCGCCATTGTCAGGGGAGGCAGGCGACGTCAAGCCGACACAGGTGGCTTCCTCCGATCGATCTCCGACCATCTCTAGGAGGGTGCGTGAGTGGATTTGCGGTGATGACCAAGTTCGAGAAATGGCCTGGAGTGGTTTTATAGATAGAAGGAGACAGCAATGTAAAACTCTTAAACCATGTAATTGGATTTTAAAATAAAAAGCATTATTAAAATAAAAATAGAATTGTTTTTAAAATTAAAATAACATGATGTTTAAAAATAAAAATAACATTTTTTTTAAATGTATAATAGCATTGTTTTTTAAAAATAAAAATAACATCGATTTGAAAATAAAACTAGCAACTGTTTTAAAATAAAATTAGCAATTGTTTTAAAAGAAAATTAGCAATTGTTTGAAAAGAAAATTTACAATGTTTTGAAAAGTAAAATAAACATTGTCTAGAAAAGTAAAATATACATTATTTTGAAAAATAAAATTAGCATTATTTTTAAAAATAGAAGTAGCGTTGTTTTTAATAAATTAACCTGTAAATAAAAATCACTTTGTTATGTAAATAAAAAGAACATTGTTTTTAAAATTAAAAGAACCTTCTTTTTGAAATAAAAGGAGCATTCTTTTTAATATAAAATTAGCAGTGTTTGCAAAATAAAAATCGCATTGTTTTTAAATTAGAAATAATAATATAAAAATATGATTTTTATATAATCATAACGTAAATAAAATTATGATTTTTACTATATATATATATATATAACAGCATTAAAAATATGATTTTTACCATATATATATATATATATATATTTATATATAACAGCATTAAAAATATGATTTTAATACAAACTGTTTGAAACAGATTGCATTGAGGTCATGGTGAAGAACACTGCGTACTGGAGCAAAGTCAAGGTGAGAACTCCTCACTACAAATTCTACATAGTTATTTATTTACTTTCATAACTGAAAAATATGTTTAATTGCCAATTTATATTTTTATCAGTTAAATCATCATAAATTGTATACGATGCATGTTAGATCACTTCCCTCGTCCACACACCATGGACGATATAAATTGACTATATTGTGTGACTGTTTGTGATGTTGTGATGATTAACACATTAAAAATAATGTTAATGTTAATGTAGTGGTTGGAATTAAATTATGAATATTCATTTATAATTTTAACCAGTGAAAATTGGCTAATTAGATAAGTAATTCAAACTGAATTAGAATTGGTTTAATTTGTTAACCAATTATTTACTTAGATAAACTGCTGATGTTTGAAAACCCCACACGGGTCTGGGGATGATAATTTATTCACATCTCCCCTGATTTTTATTTTATCACAATCAATGGATCGACATTCTGTGATGAGCGTTATTTATTTATTTTAATGCTCACGCAGTTGTAAATTTCACTCTGGTTGCGATTTGACTGTTTGATGATTATTTATCATTATTGTTGCATACATGCGATGTATGAAATCCATATAACTGAAATTATATGGTAATTGTTTGAGTCGCATTCCAATTCAGAAGAAAAAAAATATAATGTTTTATAATTAATAATGTTTTATAAATAATGTTTAATAAAAATATCATTTCAGAATAAAATATCAATTTAGAATAAAATATCATTTTAGGATAAAAGATCATTTTAAAATAAGAGAACATTTTTAATGTAAAAGACATTTTTAATGTAAGTTGTGTAAAAGAACATTTTTATATGTAAAGGACATTTTTAATGTAAATTATGTAAAAGAACATTATTATATGTAAAGGACATTTTTATTGTAAATTGTGTACAAGAACATTTTTATATGAAAGAACATTTTTGATGCAAATTATGTAAAAGGAACATTTTTAGTGTAGCAGAACGTTTTTAATGTACAGAATATTTTTAATAAAGAATCTTTTAAAACAAAGAATATTTTAAAATAACGAATATTTTCAAAATAATATTCAGTTAAGAATAAAATTATGATTTTGATGTCCGACTTTGAATGGACAAAAAAAAATGAAGCTGGTTAAGTATAGAAACGCCATTTTGATCCGAGCAGGTTTATCGATCGATCTTATTCATTTTATAATGAATATCGAAATGAGGAGATTTCAAAATTTAATATTTTGGAAATATTATCATTTTAATATGATAAAAATATAAAATATTCAATTTTGATTTAAAATTGAAAATGAAGTTAAAATCGTTTTGAAACGAATTTATAAACGATTTATAAAATACGTTTTAAAGGAAATCGACGAAGTATATATATAATATATATTATATATATTTAATGGCCTGAATAGAACGCACCGCGCAGCGACCGTTCGCGAATTTCGACAATTAACTTCAAATTGATGTAACGGGAGATCCGACCGTCGGATTCTCCTAAAGCTAGAACCGTTGGGTTCGTATCGAAAAGAGCTTTCCAATGAAAGTAAGAGATTTGAAATCTAACGGTTAGATTTGGAGATATGTCCAAATCAATTTCAGAAAAGGTCGATATGGATGCAGTTCGGTGGCCGTTATTGGAAACCGACTGTACGTGCGATAATAAATTTATTAAAAATATGGAAAAATTATGTAAAATCATACTAAATTATTTGGACAGATTTTTGATGAAAAATTCCACTTTTAAAAAGATAAAAATATATTTTTATCGAAATGAACTATTTAATGAACTAGTTATTAACTAGAATAATAATTTAATTATTTTCAGAAATACATAAATTGTATTTGAAAATGGTCTTAAAATAACTAGAATTTTCCAATATATATTTATATATATTAGAATGGATTTGAATGAAATTATCTCCGGAATATTTCGATATTATATTTCGTTATTATACGAATATTGTGAGGTATTTGGAAGATATATACCGTTATTCCCAATACAATATTTTTTGGTTTTAGAATTTGATATTGAATATAAGCCGATGTAATTTCTATTCAGAACCTTATATTTGATGTCAAATTGGATTTTGGGTTTGTCGTGAATAGTTTCTCAAATAACACTGTTCTTAAACCCGGTTGAGGAAAGAATAAATCTTTAATTAAGATTTAGGAAATTTTACCAATTAATTAATATTTGATTGGAATTGAATTGAAATGTGAATTGGGTTTATTGTGAACGGTGTTTTAAAGAATTTTGTTTTTCAACTCAATTAACAGTGAAAATATAATTTTGGAATTTATAAATCTTTTATTAAGATTTAAATGGAAATTTTCCAAAGTAAAGTTTTCCAATTTAATATATTAAATTGGAATTGAACGGAATTCGATTTGGTAATAAACGAGATAAGCTTCTGTAAAAGAAGACTGTTACTATATATGGAATTTAAAAGGCCTTGCTGTTATTCAATTTATATTATTAGTTTGATACATAAATTTATATCGAATATATATTGATTGATCTAATTTTTGTGAAGGTTCCATATTTAATGGAAGATGATTTGAGTTTGTTATGAACTGTGTTTTTAATGACATTGGTTTTTTAACCCAGTTAAAGATAAGATTAATTTCTTAAATTTGAAGAATCATTAAGTAATGATTTTTGGAGATTAAAACCAAATTGGTGTTTTAATTTATCTTGTTAATTTTAGGAAGATTAAAGAATAAATTTAAAAGAATTTATTTTTGATAAAATTAATGGGAACCTATCCCTAATAATTTGAATATTTTATTTAAAGAATATTTTGTATTGGAAAGAGGCGTATGATGTGTTTTTATAGCACATAATTACAAAATACGCGAATTATTCGGAAAGATCGGGTTTAACCCATTTTGGATAATTAATACGACGACCAAGAGTCGAAGATGAAGATGGTGGTTGAAAATCGGAGATCTTCACATCGTTTTGATAATTATTGATGTCTTGATTGGGCCGTACATCCAAGACAAGGTAATAATGGTGATCGTCCAAACATACTGGGAGATCGACGGATATGCGAGGACCTCTCTCCTGTATTGGACATATGGGACGAGGAATAAGGTGCCTCCGGTTTCGTTCAGACCCATAACGGACTTGTAAATGGATGGTATGTTTGACGTTGTATTCCTTTATGCTGTATTCGTTGATCTCTACTAAATACGTATCTGTTTGGTGGTGGAGAATTTATTCTCTTGCTTAACACCCTTCTCTGAGACATACGAGCTTAGAGGTTATATAATGGTAGAAATCAATGGTATGGTATGGACTAATTAACAATGTGGCATGCTAAGATGCAAATGATCAAGGCTTTTGTTGAAAAGCAGAGCCTTGTGGTTGATGATCAAAGAACAGCTTATTTAGGCATAGCTTTGTGTATAGCGTTACTTCGTGAGCCTCACCCCCCGGTATGAACTAGAAACGGGAGGACCCCAGGGAAATGGACATATGTTAGTTTCTAGCTAGGAGTAACGTCATGGTATGGAGCCCAGACTGTTTACTCATGTGGATGTTGCTTATTACTTGATGGATAGAGAGGCGCCCCGGATATATATCGATAGATGTTCTGGTCGACATTACTGACCATATTTTTTTAAGCCCCATACGGCAGGCTAACATATAGTTAATGGTATAACTAATCATCGACGGATGACCGGCCCTGGCTCTCCTAAGGGCTTGGCTGAGTACTTGTCCTGGGGCACGGGCTAGAGTGTCTCGAATTCGGTAAGCATGATCCCTTACCTTGGTTCATAGATGGAAATCCAACTTCCAATATGACATCATGCGATTTTGATTGTAGAACTAGTATGGTGACATGATATATGGTACCCATACCGTCTATGATTGATACATTTATATTTGAAGTTGTTTTAAACACTATGCACTTATAATAATATCAAAATAATTTGTTTTATACGTATCAAGCATTTTTGGCTATTATAAGGTAAAACTCTATCCTTCGGCTTGCGTTGCATTATGTGATGGGACCTAAGTCTTATAATAGCTTCATTTTTCCAAAAAATGCATTGCGTTGTTTTATCCTAAACTAAGATTCATGTGGAGTAAACCTGTTCCGTGTTATACGGCTTGGTCCCATGATATCCTCACTTTTAAAAATAAAGTAAATAACTGTTTTGAGTTCTCACACCAGCCCCATGACTGACCTGAAGTTTATTGTTTTAACCTAAACTCTGGGTTCCCATAATTTTCACACGGGCAGCTAGCAGTTTTGGTTTTGCAGATATTATATTCACAGGATCCTGGTTTACCGCTGAAGCGATATTCGGAAAGCTCTGTATCCGTATATTCCTTCCAGTTGTGTTATGTATTATTTTCCACTGCTATTTAAATGTAATTTTTTAAAGCTCTGATATTATTGTATTTCTATTGTATATTATTTATTCATACTCTGGAATATTCTTGTACTCTGATGTAAATTGTTGTAGTAAGTAATGAAATGTTCTTCTATTTGTGTTCTGATTTGTTTTGTTCTCAATTCAATCCGGGCTTCCCTTTACGGGGAAGTATGGGTCGTTTCAATAAAGTTAATAAATAGCTTGTATTCAATATAATGTGCAAATTAACTTGTTGTAGAATACATTTTACTATAGATTTTATTGCTGAACATATATTTTTGGAGAAAAGTTTCCCAAAAAATGCCTTGGGAATAAAACCCAACCTTGCGGAAAAACAAATCGGAACGGATTGATGGTGAGGCAAAACAAACAACAGATAGTCATCAGCAAAACAACCACGAATCGAGCAATAAAAGAAAGAACAAAAGAGATTTATAGTGGTTCCACTAACGTTTTGTTAGTGTACGTCCACTTGGAGAGAGAGGAGATTTTATTCCTTTTCTAAATAAGAAAATATTACAAGACTGGTAATATGGAGGAAGAAGAAGAAATACAATTTTGAGAGATGACACCTCACATTTTGAGATGATACATTTATCTAATCCCTATCCTTATATTAGGATTAATATTTGGGGTTGAAGTAATTGATTTATGGTTATAAATCAATGCCCAATTAATTCTCCAATTTATTTGCTCTTGATAAGATTCCTTGTTTAATAAACCAATCAGAGAATTAATTCCTTACTTCAATATCCCAAGAAGAAAAACTTCTTCATATTCTTCCACTTATGTAGGTAATTTACTGCCCTATCTAATTTTACAAAAGAGCCAATAAATTTTCTATAGTTGGAAATATTATATTACTCAAATTAACAATATTTCTCAAATCTTCTCTAAATGGAAATATTGTATCACCATAATCAACAGTATCTTCCATATCTTCTACAAATGGAAATATTGTATCACGAAATCTAACAATCTCCACCTTGATACTATATTTCCTTGAAAGCATACCAACTCTACCTACATCCTGTTACTCTAAGCACCTTCTTGGACAAGACACCATGGTTACTTCCCCCAATGAGCTTTGGCATGGCTATCACCCATTAAACTTTGTCAACAAACTCCGGCAACGCCACTGCCTGCCAACAAAGTGTTCAAAGTACCCCCTTCGAGTAAGACCTATCAATCTTCACCATGAAAACAAACGTGTCTATGAACCATCTCAACTCTCTCCCCACACTGTGCCACCGTGTGGCACCTAGCATTTCGATAAGCGATTCCATCTTGAGCAATGCCCGAACTTAGCAGTCTACAAAGACTTATGCATATCCACTGCTTTCTCCTTTGATCTCTTGCCCACTTTAGACGATCCCTTCTTCCTCTTATCAATCACATCCTCTTGGAAAAATCCCACCTTGTTGAAGTTTTCCCCTTTGATCATATTCTGCCTATGCAGAAACTCAAAGTCCCTTCTTATATGCCTAGCTTTGACATCTTTTCCACGTGAACTGTAGACTCCAACCCTTGACTCTCCAAGTACATTGCTTCCCCTCAGGAGATACAAATTATGAAACATATCTCCCTTCATCACTACAAATGCACCCTCAGAAACCCTTAGACTATCCTTATCAATAGTCACCTCGCATCCTTTGGATGCCAACTTCCCAAGAGATATCATTGACTTCCGAAGACCTGGAATATAATGGACACCTGTCAAAGTGCGTATTACCCCGTCATACATGCGAATCTGCACAGTACCTTCGCCCGTGACTCTACAACTAGCATCATTTCCCATAAAAATCAGTTTCCCCCTTTTCCTTTTAAAAGAAATGAATTAATTCTTATTATGTGTCATATGAAAAGATGCCCCCGTATCTAGCACCCAATGGTCTGATACATCTGATCTACTGCTATCAACAAGTCATCAGACAAAAATTCCTCTACTGCAACCGATGAATTACCAACTTCAATTTTTTTCAAGTCCTGACAATCTCTCTTCCAGTGGCCTAGTTTCTTGCAAATGTATCACTTCCTATCTCTTGACTTTATTTTCTTCTTCTTCTCCCCTTTCTCCATACTAGCTAATAAGGCTTCCGTACTACTTCCTCCTTTACCTTCACTCAACTCCTTCATCTGATCCCTCAAGTCCTCAGATAGAAGTCCTGCCTTCACATAATCTACTGTTAGAGTATCTCTGGCATAGATAAGACTATTAGCGAAACCTGTGTATCACTTCGGAAGAGAACACAAAAGAATCATTGCTATTTGCTCCTCATCCACTTTCAAGTCAATAGTCTTCATCTTTATCACGAGATCATCGAAAAAGCTTAGATGTGCTTTCATTGAAGTACCCTCTCTCATCTGCATGGTGAAAAAATCTTCAGCAAAATCAGATGGTTGGTTAGTGACTTCTTTAAATAGAGTTTTTCTAGCTTGGCCCAAATTTCCTTAGCAGTGGTCTCACCGCTAATCTGTAAAATGACATTTTCTCCCATTGCTAATTGTAAAGTAGTAAATGCCCATCATTCCATCTCCTTCCTTTCCACGGCTGAAATACCCTCTATTAACTCCTCAGGAGCAAACACCACAGGATGAACATTATTCCTCATCAGAACAACTTTCGTCCTTCATTGCCACTTCTCGAAGTCCTTATCCCCATTCCATCTTTCTATTGCTAATTGAGATCCTACTGCCATATATGTCCCTTTGACATATGGCCTTAATACATTTGCTGAATTCTCCTCATCTCCTGCCATAATGCCTAACACCCTTTCTCAATTAACCTCGTAGCTCCGATACCAACTGTTGTAGAAAAGTTTCCAAAAAAACACCTTGGGAATAAAACCCTACCTTGCAGAAAAACAAATAAGAACAGATTGATGGTGAGGTAAAACAAACAACAGATAGTCACCAGCAAAATAATCACGAATCGAGCAAATAAAGAAAGAACACAACAGATTTATAGTGGTTCCACTAACGTTTTGTTAATGCACGTCCACTTGGAAAGAGAGGAGATTTTATTCCTTTTCTAAATAAGAAAATATTGCAAAACCGGTAATATAGAGGAAGAAGAGGAAATACAACTCTGAGAGATGACACCTCACATTTTGAGACGACACATTTACCTAATCCCTATCCTTGTATAAGGATTAATACTTGGGGTTGAAGTAATTGATTTATGGTTATAAATCAATGCCCAATTAATTCTCCAATTTATTTGCTCTTAATAAGATTCCTTGTTTAATAAACCAATCAGAGAATTAATTCCTTACTTTAATATCCAAAAAAGAAATCTTCTTCATATTCTTCCACTTATGTAGATAATTTATTGCCCTATCTAATTTTACAAAAGAGCCAATAAATTTTATGCTATTGGAAATATTATATTACTCAAATTAACAATATTTCCCAATTCTTCTCTAAATGGAAATATTGTATCACCATAATCAATAATATCTTCCAAATTTTCTGCAAATGGAAATATTGTATCATGAAATCTAACATATATAGTATCGTTGCCAAAAGAATATGAACAAATTGAAGTTTGGAGTGGCAAATCATATTTGAACAAATATTAACTCAAAAATGCACACATTAGAGTCATTCAAACTGACCCATGCTTCAACCATAGATCAGCTAATACATATAAATAATAACATATTTATTCAATGGTTTAAAATCTATTTGGTATCCATTTAGACCATATTTTCAACAGTGCATCTCTTAGAAATAGTATTTATATAATAACATTTTCTAAATCATTCATCCTACTAAAACCTATGTAGGCATATTTGTATTAAGATAAAAGAGTATCCATTAAAGTAGTGGTTCAAACTTAAGAGGCTATATCATTATGTACATTGAATAGTTAAGAATGCAAATCAAATTTGCATCAAAACAGTCATCAATGTGTATATGTTCATAGAAGGATTGAATAAACAGATCCATGCATTAATAAATGTGTGTAAAACAAAATGAAGGAAACAAAATCAAACTTGGTGTATCTTACCTCTCCTTGAGTTTTTCATGATCCTATCAGGTAGTGCAATAGCATATATATATATATATATATATATATATATATATATATATATATATCCACTTAATTTCCATCAAAGACAATAAAGTAAAAGAAAGCATCAAATGTAATAGGCTATATCCAGTATATAAATACGAACATTTAAAACAAGTCACACTTGCTTTATTTTAAATCACATTTATTAAAGTAGGTTATTGCAAATCATATTTGAAATTTTATGTTATAAACTAATCAAGATGGGTTCATTCTAAGACTGGCTTATACCATATAGAGTTATAACCATGCCTTGCATAAGTTTATTTACATATGCAATATATATAAAAGGGTTAATGCCTTGCTGGCCTAACTTACAAAGTGAATATGTTACTTAAGCCCACTTCAAAAGGTATATGAGATAAAGTAATGGGTCTCGTTATATATAAATAAGTTTAACATAGTATACTGTTAAATATACACAACAAAGTATGCATACATATAATTTTATATCTTCTAATGCATGGTTGTATAAAATTCAAGCAACATATTACATAGAAACCAATTCATAGTCACAGTTTGTTCCCTATATTGTACACTCATTCAATTTGGAACAAGAATCAATATGAATTAGGTTTTAAAATGCACTTAATGTCCGGATTCCAATATATATTCATACTCATGGCCATTCATGAAAAATTCATACATATTTAAGATATTACTACAACAGTATTATTGAAAATTAAATTGTAATATGATGTTGTTGTGGCAATTATACAATGTTTATGAAATTTTATAGAACATATTTGAATCAGAATATAATAACACTTATTTTATTACTTATTAAAATTTCTACAAGATGTACTTGTTAATCTGTACTTGTAGATTCAATTACATACAATAGGATATATATATATATAGAAAATTGGTACTCTTTATTGTTGAACCAATTTAAAAACCTCCTTTATATGCCTCGTTAAAACCCTGTAATCCCCCTAACCTAAATGGGTGCCTTACAGGGAAAAAAAGTACATATAAATTCAGTATACAAATACGAAAATATGCTAATACTTCAAAAACAAACACTAAAAAAGAAACAAACTAAAACAGTCTCGCAGCCCAGCCCAAAAGGCCCGCAAACATTTCAAATGTTCCCACCGATCAAAATAGCTTCAACATCATTTCATTAACTAGTATCTAATAGTTTTATCCCTCAATGGTCTAATAAAAGAACATTCCTCGAATTACGCTCTGACTTGCTTTCATTATTGTGCACTAGATATGAGATCTCCTTTTCAATTTGAATTAATTTCATAGCTGAATGAGTGCTTCGATTTTGGAAGACCCTTGAATTTCTTTCCTTTTATAAAAAGTATACAGTTAAGGTAAAAGCCCCGTAAGCTAAATCTCTAGTTTGATCTTTCTCTTTGAATATGGAATGAAGCAAATTCATCTCTTCTTTCAAATCAGATGAAAAAATGAAAAGGAAGAAGTAGTGTTTGCTTAAGCGAAACCAAATATATGAAGCATAGTCGCACTGAAAAAAGATGCTGGATGGATTCAGGATGTTTTTCACATAGAGTACACTTAATGTTTTCCACATTTCCATAATGAAGAATTAATTCCTTTGTTTTCAATCTACCCGAAACTGCAAGGTAAGTTGTAAAGGCCATTCTTTTACATTTCTTCTTATGCCAAATTACCAAAAAACTAAGTCTATTAGTTGATGATCTTGTACAAAATCCCAAGCTTAATGAAAAGAAGATGAACAGCCTTCTCCCCATTCATAAGAATCTTGAACTCTGTTAGGAAATATAGTAATGGAATTTATTTCATCAAGTAACTCTCTTATAGCAGGATGCATTTGTGGCATAAGACAACCATTTCTTATAATGGAATTCAGCTTCTCTTCAACATTTCCTATCATATGAAGCCCATCATAGCCTAGAAGATCAACTAATCATTGACAATTTATCCATGGATCTACCCACAAGTAAGTCTCTTTAACTCTGGCTATTATTCTATTGAAAAGTTGTTTTGAATTTGTACATAATCTAAGAAGAGATTTCCAAGTTGACGAAGCATTGTTAACCAATGCCATTGACCAAAATGATTTGTCTTTATAATATTTATTATGAATCCACTTACTCCACAAAGAAATTTTTGACAAAAAATTCCAGAGAAGTTTAACACATGCTACCTTTTTCAGATCAGATTTTTTTTTTTAAACCTATACCACCTTCTTCTTTAGGTTTACATAAACTATCCCATGATACTTTATATGATGAGCCTCCCCAAAATAAATCCGCACATAGAGATTGATTTTTTTCCAAAGTAAACTCTTGAATATGATAAATGAACAACCAATATAATATAATAGGAGTTAACACTGTATTGATTAGTTCAGCCCTGCTTGCCAAACTTAACAATTTTGTTTCCCATCCTTGAATTTTACTTTGGACCCTTTGAATTAAAGAATTACATTCTGAATAGTGCAAATAATTAGACGATAGAGGAACTCCTATATATTTAATTGGTCAAGATCCTTGTTAAAAAACCAAGTATGTTCAAAACATCTAGAGAATTATTAATAGAGGCACTAAAGAAAACATTTTTTTGTAGCATTAACTTGCAACCCAGCATGCACATTTAGTTCATGGAAGATAGAATTGAGATCAGAAGCATTCTGAATTGATGACTTACCAAAAATCATTGAGTCATCAGTGTAACACCCCGTAATTTTCAATATTAATGTTCACAAATTAAAGAATAACTAATCCCCGATATGAGAATTAAGGGGAACGGGTTGTGCCATTGTGTTCGTCTCGGAATTCTGGTTGAGATAGAGTCCGAGTTTGCGTGAATTGGACTTCGTATGAAGAAGTTATGGCGATCGGAAGTTTCAGAAAAATTTAAACAGATTTCAAAAATTCGAATTTCAGAGTCAGATTGGGTTAGGCGGGAAATTTCCCACCAGGGCCAGGTCGACCAGGGGATCGACCTGAGGGTCGACCTACCCACACAGGTCGACCAAGGGGTCGACCTCCCCCCCCCCCTCCCCCCCGGGCAGATTTGTTTGGTGACCTTTTAATGACTGTATGCTGAGTCATTAGGGTTTCTGATCTGGTCTGAATGGCTGAGGTTAATTCTGGGTTGATCGGACGGCCTAAATTAATCCTAAACTCTATAAAAACACATGTAGACTCAAACCCTAAAATCAAATAAAAATTAGAATCATGGCCTCCATGCCGTCACCTTGCAACCTAGAATGGCCGCCACCAATTAGAGAGGAAGAAAAGCTAATCAAATTCAATTCTAATATAAACCGCAACAAATTGTCTTCTTCAGAGGAAAGCTAAATCAATTTCAAAACTCAGATTTCAGAACTCAAGACCTTCTTTGAGTTGTGGGTTTGATTTCTTTAATAACATAATTAACGATTTAATTGGATTGAGCTATGATTTGGGTTATATGGTTATGTTGTGAATCATTGACCGTGTGTTATTATCTATGTTGTAAATTCTATGATGTTATCATCTATGTTGTAAAGTTGTGATGTTATCATCTATGTTGTAATTCTATGATTGGCTTATGTATAATCAATTCATAATGATGTTTCATATGCTAGTTTGGTTATGTTGTTGGAACTAATTCATATGTTAAATCATATGTATGTATGTATGCAAGTCTAGATGTTAGTTTAGATCTGGATCATATGCAAGTTAATGAAAATTATATGCAACCTTACATGTTTCATGACATCTTTTTTATGTGTAAATTGGATCTAAAGTTAGGCTATGACATGTGTGAGTTATATGCTAGTATACAAAATTCTATATCCTAGTTTACATGTTTAGATGTAAGTTTGCACCATCGTTATGTTGCGTAAATCACATATGCAAGTATATATGTTTGGAGTATAAATCATGTAATGTAAGTTTGTGGTTATTGCCTATGCAAGTTTACACCTTTCGATTTAGATCTATGACATGCATGGTTTATGCAAGTTTGTGACTATTACCTAAACAAGTTCACACCTTTAGATTTAAATCTATGACATATGTAGTTTTATGCAAGTTTGTGACTTTGGCCTATGCAAGTTTTTAGATGAAGAACCTCATTCACACATTCAAGTTCACCCCTTATGTTTAGATCTAGTTTTATTTCTATGTATGTTGCGATGTTTTCTCTTTATTCCATAAGTTAGACTATTCGAGTCTAACGTATATTTTACGTTAAATGAACGAACGTACAACGTGGGGCAATGGGATAATATAAAAGATTTAATATTGAGAATTGGCATAAATGCCTTAAAATGGCATAGAATAAATTGGTGATGATAATTGGTACAATTTTGCATACCATAAATAGATGGACATAATTCAGTCAATTATGGACATAGTTAAATTTGGAATTGATTGATAATTTGAATAGGGAAACTAATTCAAATTGGGGAATAATTAATTGTGTGTAATTAATCGCCTAAGACATGAGGTTAGGCTCTTTTGTAGTGTAAGACTGCCTGGACCCGCTCGGCAAATCCAGCTGCCACAAATGCCAGTCTAATGTGGGAGGTCTTAGGCATAAATTAAATGCGTAACAGTTGTAAAGACACGAGGTTAGGCTCGTTTGTGGTGTAAGACTGCCCGGACCCGCCCTGCAAATCCAACTGCCACAAATGCCAGTCTAATGTGGGAGGTCTTTACAAGGTTATGGTGTTAATAAATTAAGAAACACTTAACCAGATAAACATGTAGTGGGACATGGGGGTTAAGTGGGTGCCTTGGGTGGCTTGTGAAATACGATTAGAAACACTTAACCAAATATAAGACATGTAAGTGAACATGAAAAAGAATAGGGTTAAGTAGGATGTACTAGAGGGGACCAAGCTTAGGTGGATAGCTTGTATCAAGTAATGGAGGCTCGTTTCAACCAGTAACCTATAAGTATCTTTGTGGGCTCGACCCAAGTCGAGGACGGGACACGCATACTGGGCTCGACTGTAAGAGGCCAAAACGGATTAGCGGTGGCAACGCAAGTTCAACGGGTTCATGTGCGTGTGTGGACCCGGGCTGGTAGGTAAGACGTTGTTGCATCATGTAGGTAGAAGCCGTGCATTTTTGGTGGTATTGGGTTGCTACTTTGGGGAGTGATACACCCAACTGTAGGGCCAGCACATGTATCTACGAGTTAGGGAGCCGATCGCATGGGGGTAGTGGGTACACCTAGTGGAGATAGGGGCAGGCGGCACCTATGAAGGCGGCTAGGGGTACACGAAACTACCATTATCATTATTAAAGTCTTGTAGGTGGGATCAACTTTTAGGGTGTTTGGTGTGGTGCAGTGTAGTAATTGTCTCATAGCGACTAGGTGCGCCTTTAACATCATCTTTGTTCATCTTATTTCCTTTGGTTTGCTCTGACATACCCAATTGTTCACAGTCATTTCCTTATTTTCCAACTTATGCCTTAGCCTGGTTATTTTGGTAATTATATTGTTAAAGTTATCGCACTCGCCAGACTTTATGTCTGAACCCCTTTGTTTCCACCTCTTTTCTTCCTTTTCCCCCTAGGTGCTCAGGGTGGAACTAGCACCAGTGGAGCTTGATTTTGGACAGTTGTATCTCTTGCTTTTAGAAGTTGCTTGGATCACTGAAGTAAAAGTTCAGCCTATCTTATTTATGGCTATTTTGTGTTGGGGTTATGTCTTTCAATTTATGTACTCTGATTTAGTCAAGATGGATATTATGTACTTTGACTCTGGTTTTTGATGATGTAAGCAAACCTATGTGTTTACCACTGCAATGAATAAAAAATTTAATTTTTAAGTGCTGTTTATATCTGTCTTGTTGTTAAGTTCTGTTCTATACACATTTAAAACGGTCCATAGAAGTTAATGCATTCCCTTTATGAGTGACATTAATGGACATGGTGTGTTACAATCAGCGTACGATCATTGAGATATAATACGCTAAACAGAATGACTAAGTTGGAATGCCTTGTAGTGAGTAGATTCATCAATCAAAAATGCAAAATATTTCATAGCAATTGTAAACAAATATGGAGACGATGGATCTCCTTGATGAATTCCTCTAGAAGATGTGATAAGTCCTTTAGTATGCCTTGAATTATGATTGAAAAAGTTGCCGTGGACAGAGACTCATATATTAGATTCACAAAGTGAGTGGGAAATTTCATTTGATGCATAATGAAACATATAAATTCCCTATTTACTTTATTGTAATCTTTTTGTAAATCTAATTTAACACAAAATTAGGTATACCTTTCTTCTTAAAATCCATTAGAAGTTCATGAGCCAGCAATATGTTGTCACGAATATATCTTCCCTTAATGAATGCACTATGATTTTCTAATATTAGAAAAGGAAGGAAAATTTTCAACTGGTTGCATAGGACCTTTGAAAAAACTTTATAATAGACATTGCAATAAGAAATTGGTCGATAATGGGAAATTTCTATAGGTCTATCATTCTTTGGAATCAATAGAATGAAAGTATGGTTGATGGATTTTGGTAGTTTTCCAGAATTAAATATAACAGAAATTGCTGCCTTTAAATCTGATTTAATCTCTTCCCAATGAATTTTCAGAAATTTAGCATTTATACTATCAGGACCAGGACTAGATCATCATGTATCAAGAATAAAGCCTCTTTAATTTCATCTACAAATATTGTTATAAATAGATATTGATGACCATGCTCATTCACATTTGATATATGTTGAAAGGAAAAGGAACTGTGTTAGAACCATTGAACATAGCGGTAAAATAATTAATGGCCTCCACCTCAATATCTTCAAATTTGTATAAAAGTTTACCTTCTTGATAAATTAAATCTCTTATGTAGTTAAAGTATCTTTTTTGCCATAAAAGAATATAAAAATTTTGAATTTGTGTCCCCCTACTGAAGCCAAGATACTTTTGCTTGCTGCCTGAAGCCTTTAAAATAAATTTGTAGAAGATTGCGAAATTATCACTTTCCTTAAAGGTAATCATCATAAAGAAAGATGTCTTCAGGATTGTTATCTGCAGCATGCTTCAGATTAAAGAAAATTTGCTCTGCTTGCTTCAGGTCAGAATTATTTATATCTCTTAACTTGTTCCAATTTTTCAACTCTCTTTTATAGTTTTGAAGTTTTTGCAAAAATTTGTAACTCTGAAAACCCCAAGTATATGCATTCAAACCATTCTGGACAGCTTACGATATCTTGACATGTCACACCAATCGTTTTCATACCGGAATGGATATCCCTGTGATTCTTCAGTAACAAGCAGCTCTAACAAAATTGGATTATGATCACTCGATAATTGAGATAGTGAAAGAGCCTTCATATTTAAAAACTGGTTTGAGCAACAATTATTATGTAGAACTTTATCAATATGAGTGGCTATCCCTCTTCTTCACCAAGTGAATAAAAAACCCAGTGGTTTAATTTGAGTAAGGGCTATTTGAATCAGTAGCTTCTGAAATTCACGTAAATGCTGGTACGGAATTGGCAACCCTCCTCTTTTATCTTGTGGAGAGAGTGCATTACTAAAATCTTCCATAAGAATCCATGCCATGTCTACTGAATTTCTTCATTAATTAAAATATTCCAAGGCCTGTACATGAAAAAACTACTCGCATAAACCAAGGTAAAAGCCATGTTGAAACCTCCTTTATTTATTACTGACACTGAAATATACTGAAATGAAGAAGATACTACAACCATATCGCATATATATAAGATATATATATATATATATCATATATATATAAGCCAGGTAAGCTAGTAGCTTTTGTATTCATTTATTTTCTCACAAATGCCTATGCAGCCAGATAAGAAGTATCTTGAATTCAGTAGATATAATTTTTATGAAGATTGAAACATCTACAGGGGTAGCAGTGATATGTGCAGTGGATATCTCATTAAAACTTCCTGTATATCATATATATATATATATGTGTCATTGCATGCTTATACAAAACAAGTAATATCTAACTTGCTGTTGAAAACAAGCATGTTGTGTACATGTGCTTACAAGAGAGTTATTCATTTAGGTACAAGATCCTTGCAGCACTTTTTAAATCAACTCAGTGTCTTGATATTATTATTTATCCATATAGTATAAAATCAAACAGATCATATTTGTTGTAGCTTTTAAAAACCGGACTTGCAGTATAGATTTATTTATCATTATAAATATAAAATCAACACATTAAAATCTAAGTGCATCTATTTACTATACGATAAACCATCATTTATATTTTAAGCAATGTATAATATATTCTCTAGCAAACTGGTATACTTAAACATATTTAAGAAGGTGCAGATGCAATCAAATAAACTTACAATTTTAAACTGCTGTGAGAATAATAATCAAAATATATTCTAATAGACAAGTTGAAATTCCAATTCATACTTCTAGTATATGTATGTCAATACATGTATAGGCAACATGTATATTTGATATTTTGTGTCAAACAATCAATTAAATATATATATATACACACACACAATGTGGCTTTGGTTGTATACAAAGTACAACCTAAAACAACATATCATGTATGTGTACTTATAAAAGTAGCATATTCATTTGAAAAATACCAAATATTAAACACACTTCGAAGTCCAAAGCCTCATTACCCTAAATTTTTGTAATGATTAATATCACTCAGATATGTAATTGAACACATAGATTCACAATTTAATATATATATATATATATATATATATATCATAAAACCAGATCCAAATACAAATTTTTAAACACATATATATGTGCTAAAGGAAATCATAATAGAAAAGCAAACCCAAGATTATTTCATTAGAAATCATATCATTATAGATTCACTGTCTAACAGAGAATATCCTCGATCCAAACACATGTTAAAATACATATAGTTAATATATCAATTCACATGCTCAAAGTTTAATAATGTAGGATCTAGCAATACATGGAACAGAATTGATATCAAATATCAGTTCATGATTTCATCTTAAACTTTGTATCAAATACAAGCTTTATTTACAGTGAAACAAATTCACTTCATAAACGAATTTACATTAAATTCTTACATCAGCATTCACAACACTTTCATTTGGTAATAATTCATACATACAAAAAAACAGATTTAAAACTCGAATATTTTTCGCAAGCAGTCTCTAATACCACTATTGGGTTAAATCGATGTAATAACCTGGAAATCCGAGCCAATTTAAAATTTTTATTTTGGCAATTTTAGTGAATTTTGAATATTTAAAATGAATTATTTTAAATAATAACAATGAGAAATTTATTTTGAATAGAAATAGAACATATATATTTATTTGAATCGACGTTAGAATATAAATATTTATTTTTAATTTTAAAAGGAATTGAAAATGGCGCGGTAGTTCAAAAATTCGATTTCAAAGTTCAAATGAATGTACAGGATTCAAAATAAACCAGATTTTGGCGAAACCAAAAATATTAGAATCTATTTGAAAATATCTTTCCAAATAATCCTAAAAATTGAAATTTCATAGCGGGAATCAAAAGTTATGCCCAGTTGAAAATTCAGAATAGTCGCTATGGAATTCAGGCCATTAAAAATGAAAATTTTGTAAACGACCTCTGTTTTCAACGAAACCACTTTTGTTGGATCCGGGATGTAGAATTATTGCTAGATTCAAAAATTCATAATTTTTCGAATCAATATGTGAGCATGGCGAAGTAAAACGTGTTCTAACAGTTTTAGTCAATTTCGATCGACCAAAAAATGGCCATTTTTCAAACGATCTCAGAATTTGACGAAATTAGTTTTTTAGAATCGTATCGTCAATACGAAGCTAGAAATAATTTTTCTGGAATTTTTAGAGTCTGTATGTGGCCCCGGTAAATTGAAATGTACGTTTAAAATTGAATATACTGATTTATATTTTAATTTAAAGTGAAACTGATCGAAACAGTCGAATCAACTTGTGGAACATATACCGTTGTGTTCGGAGTAAGGGTAATTAGCTAAGGACGACAGTCGCTGGGTCCAATTTGGAGTTAGAAAGAAAAGTCAACTTTTTAAATAAAAATAAAATAATAAATTAAAATATAAAAACTCTCTTAACCCCTCCCCCGCTCCTCATTTCCCCGATCCCCAAATCCAATTAGGAAAAGCCGCTCCCCCTTCTTGCTGCCACCACGTCGGAGCCGCCAACCCGCTGCCGAGGCCATCCCCCGCGCCTCAAGCGAAACCCATCCCCCTCCTCCTCCGCACCTTCTTCTTCCTCCTTAGTTTTCCCTGTTCGAATCCCGCGAGACCCCAAAATCCCCATCGCCAAACACAGTCAACGCCGCCTATCCCGCCACTAGCACCACCCAGTGGAGCCCCGATTGTGAGTGTAATAACCCAGAAATCTGGGCCAGTTTAAATTTTTTATTTTTGGCAATTTTAGCGAATTTTGATTATTTAAAATGAATTATTTTAAATAATAACGACGAGAAATTTATTTTGAATATAATTCGAACGTATATATTCGTTAAAATCGACGATAGAATATAAATATTTATTTATATTTATAAAAGGAATTGAAAATGGCGTGGTAGTTCGATAATTCGATTTCAAACTTCAAATGGATGTGCAGGATTCAAAATAAACCGGATTTTAGTGAAACCAAAAATATTAGAATCTAATTGATAATATCTTTCCAACGAATCCGAAAAATAAAATTTTCATAGCGGGGGTAAAAAGTTATGTCCTGTTGAAGATTCTGAATAGTCGCTATGGAATTTCAGCCCTTAAAAATGGCCATTTTGCAAACAACCTCGGATTTCGACGAAACCACTTTTGTTGGAACCGCGAAGTCAAATTATTGCTATGTTTCAAATTTCATAATTTTTCGAATCAATAGGTGGGCGGGGAAAAGGATAACGTGTTTTGACAATTTCAGTTGATTTTAATCGACTGAAAATTGGCCATTTTTCAAACAGTCTCAGAATTCGACGAAATTAGTTTTTTTTGGACCGTATCGCCAATACGAAGCTAGAAAATATTTTTCTAGAATTTTTCGAGTTAGTATGTGACCCTGGTAAATTGAAATGTGCGTTCAAAATCAATATATTGAGTTGTATGTTGATTTTAACGGAAACTGATCGTAATGATCGAATTTGCCTACGTGACATATCCCATTGTGTTCGGAATGGGGATAATACGCTAGGGGCGACAGTCGGTGGGCTTGATTTCGACTTCGAAACAAAATGTTACTTTTAGGTGGATTAAATTAAATTAAATATTTATAATATAACCCCTCACTCTCACATCTCCCTCTCTCTCTCCTATTCGATCTGTAAACTAAAAAAACCCGATCCAAATTGTTCACGCCGTCGTCGCCCTGGGGGGGCGGGCCCATCGCCGTGCCGCACCTCCTTAGGCCCCTCCGACCAACCCCCTTTCCTTCTCCACCTCCCCTCCCTCTTTCCTCGACCACCAAGCGAGCCCCGCACCCCCACTGACCCAAATCGCTCGGAGCGCCGCCTCTGGCCAACCCCGCCACCACCAGGCCATCGGCGACCACCCTGTGCACCCATCCCTTCCCCCTCCGACCACCCTTTCTTCCCCGTCCTTCCTCCACTTTCTTCTACAGCTCCAATACCGCCAAAACCCCAAACGCACCACCAACCGTGTCTCCCGGACCACCTACAGCCTCAGGCGCTCCGTCCCCACCCCCTTATCAGCCCGGTGAGTCTCTATTTTATTTTTATTTATTTAATTAGAAAAAAATCGGATTTTTACCATATGTAAAACGGTATAAAGATTGGTTTTTTTTCATACGAGAAGCGTTATAAAACTAGGATTTTTATTCGTACAAAGATGGGATTTTTTAAAAGTATGAGAAAATGATTTTTATCGCTATAAAGGAATGATTTTTATCACTATGAAAGATAGGATTTTTAAAACATATAAAGCTATGATTTTTCTATATGAAGAGCGATAGAAAAGATTTGATTTTTATCTAAAAAGAATTGATTTTTAACGGGAGAAAGGCGAGATTTTTAATTCATGAAGGGTGAGATTTTTAAATAAGAAAAGATATAATTTTTATATGATGTAGAGAGTAGAAATATAATTTTTATATACATAGTGAATTAAAAATATAGTTTTTATTATAAACAGCGTGAAGAGAACTGCATTGGAATTGCAAGCAGGTCGAAAAGGATCAACAGTTCAAAAGCAAAGCACGGTGGAGTGGAATCCTCTGTGAGAATTTCTCACCTTTAATTTAATTTTCTAGTTAAAATATATACTAGGACGCAGACGGTGTTTAGTAGCACCCGACACCCGTCGTCCACAGACCATGGACGGCTTGTATGCTTGTTTGTTTGATTTTGATGTGTAGTTGATTGTGTGATGTGATGTGAATTGAAATAAAATATTTATATAGTTAAAATATTTTATAGTTGAAAATAAAATTTTAGTGAGTATATGAAATGAAATAAAAATAAACAAATCGGACGATTTGTTTATATACACACATTTGACTGATATTGATTGGGACGATAAATTTTACACATCGCCCAACTGCACAAATAAAATCTGTGTTTGATTGTTTGAAACCCCACACGGGTATTGGAATGATATTTGGCGTACACTAATCCCAATAATTAGTTGTATGTTGATCGATTGATTGACAGACTGTTATAAGCGTTAAATATTTATATTTGATGCTTATACAGTGTAGAACGCACTTTGGATGATGGTTGATGATTTATCGTTGTTGTTAGATACGTGTGGTAGAAAATCCATATAATTAACATTATATGGTAATTGATTGGGCCTCATTCCATATTTGAAATAGAATATTTGAAAATAGAAATATTTGAAAAGAAACATTTGAAATAGAAATATTTGAAATAGAATATTGGAAAATAGAAATATATGAAGACGTGTAGATTAGATTGCCGCCATTTTGACGTGAACGATATTTATATCGATTTTATTCATTTTATAATGAATATCGAAAGTGATTTCGAAATCTGATATTTTGAAAAGAATTGAAATTCAAACTGAAACTGAATAGAAATGAATTCGAATTGAAACTGAATAGAAATGAATTCGAAATAAAGCTGAATAGAAATGAATTCGAATTGAAATTGAATAGAAATGAATTCGAATTGAAATTGAATAGAAATGAATTTGTATTGAATTGAATTGAAAACGAACTGAAATTGAATTAGAAATCAATTTGAATTAAATCGATTTGAAATGAAATTAAAATGAATTTATGTTGAAAAATTCGATTTGTTTTGAATTTGAAATAGAAGTTGAAATCGTTTTGAAAACGAATTTAAAATGATTTATAAAATACTTTTTGAAAGGAAATCGACGAAATATATAATATATATATATTATATATATAATGGCCTGAACAGAACGCGCCGCGCCGCGGCAGTTCGCGAATTTCGACCATTGACTTCGAATGGATATTATGGGAAATCTGACCGTCGGATTCTCCTAAAACCGGAACCATTGGGTTCGTATCGAAAAGAGATTTCTAACGAATATTAGAAATTAGAAATCTAATGGTTGGATTTGGAATTATGTCCAAATCAAATTTGGAAAAGGTCGCTATAAGTGTAGTTCGATGGCCATTGATGGAAATCGACTATACGGGCCTTGATAAAATTAATAAAAATAGTAATAATTTGTGTAAAATCATAAGAAATGATTTGGGAAGGATTGGGATGAAAAACTCCATATTTGAAAAGATAAAAATAGATTTTTATCGAAATGGACTAGTTTTGAACTAGAATTAAAATTCTATTTATTTTTAAATTAATAAATTTGATTTGAAAAGGTTTTAAAAGTAACCAGGATTTCCGATAATTGAACTGGAATGGATTTGAATCGAAATTGTCTTTGGATTATTTCGATGATTGGATTTCGTGATTATACAGATGTTTTTATGGAAATTTGAAAGATATATATTTATATCGTTATTTCCAATACAACATTTGTTAGTCGTAGAATTTGATATTGAATATAAACCGATATATTTTCTATTCAGAGCCTTGTATTTAATATCAAATGTGATTTGGGTTTGTCGTGAATGGTGTCTTCATTAACATTGTTCTTAAGCCCAGTTGAGAAAAGATTAAATCTTTTTATTTAGATTTAATGAAGTGTACCAATTAAATAATATTTAATTGTTGAATTGATATTGATTTTTGGGTTTATCGTGAACAGTGTTTTAAATAACACTTGTTCTTTAACCCGATAATTAATGAAATGTGATTTTAGGTTGTCGTGAACGGTATCTTCAATAATACTGTTCTTAGACCCAAAGGAGTTAAGAAAATTCAGAAACTAACTGGAGATTAGTTGAGTTGAATGGTTTCTGGGGTATTGATCTGATGTTGGTTTCGGCCTTCGGGGTTAATACTTAGGGAACTGCTCACTTGCTAATTCACGGTTAGGGACTGACTGAAATGTGATGTGATTTTGGGTTTATCGTGAACCGTGTTTTAAATGACACTGATTCTTTAACCCAGTCACAAATTAAAACTAAGTGGAGTTTCAATGAATCTCTAATTAGATTGAAATGATCGAGAATGGAGTATCACCATTTTTGCTCCAAACGATAGCTAAATCTTTAATTAGATTTGAACGTGAAATGGTAATTGAATTTACCGATAACACCGTGGTGTTAGATATGAAATATTACCAGTTTTACTTCATGGGATGAAAAGGTTGGGATTGGAAATTAAAATAGATGATTACTTCGGTAAGGTTCGTTAATCCCTCCTAGTTGAATCGAAATTCAAAAGAAGATTAAAGATTAAATTCAAGGAATTTATCTTTGATAAAATTAATGGGAACCTTTCCCTAAGAATGTGAAATTTAGAAACTAGCTGTAGATTGGCTAAGCAGAGTGATTTTCTGGGTATTGATCTGATGTTGGTTTCGGCCTTCGGGGTTAATATTTGGGGGATTATTCTCTTGATTAATTTACGGTTAGTGACTGATGAATTGGAATGAGGCGTATGTTGTGTTTGTGTAACACTTATTTAAAGTATACGCGAGTTATTCGGGAAGACAGGGTTTATCCCATTCTGAATAACTGATACGACGATAAGTCGAAGGTGAAGACGGTGGTTGAAGACCGGAGGTCTTCACGTCGTTTGGATAATTACTGATGATCTTGATTGGGCTGTACACCCAAGAAGATGGAAACAGTTGGTGATCGTCCAGACGTACTTGGAGATCGATGGATATGCGGGGTACTAGGTGCCTCCGGTTTCGTTCAGACCCAGAACGGACTTATAAATGGACTGTGTGTCTGACATTGGATTTTAGTCTGTGTGATTGATTTCTATTAAATATATATCTGTTTGGCGGCGGAGAATTTATTCTCTTGCTTAACGCCCTTCTCTGAGACGTACGAGCTCAGGGGTTATATACTGATGGATATCAAACGCATAGAGATAATTTCCTGTGTGGCATGCCTAAGTGGCGAATGATCAAGGCTTCTGTTGAAAAGCAAAGTCTTGTGGTTGATGATCGAAGCACGGCCTTTGTGGCGTAGCTTTGTGTAACGTTTACTTCGCGAGTTTCACACCCGGTATGAACCAAAAACGGGAGAAGGATCTCAGGGAGGGCATGCGTTTCTTTCTAGTTAGAAGTGGCATCAGTGGTTTTACACGCCCTGACAAGTTTGACTTATGTGGTTGTTGCTGTTGCGAGGCGCTTCGGTTTGATCGGACGATCCGGGTCCGATGGAGTCATTTAGTTGGCTCACCTACGCCCCATAGGGCGGGGAAACACATGTTCAGGCATTTTAATCCACATCGGTGGACCGGCCCTGACGATCCAAGGGCTTGACTGAGTACTTGCCTGAGGGGCGGACTAGAGCGTCTCAAATCGGTTGAGGACTATCTTTTGCCTCAGTTCATAGATGGAAATCCAATTTCCAAATACGTGATTCTGCGGTTTTAATTGTAGAACTAGTATGGCGACATGATATATGATACCCATGTCGTTTATGATTGATACTTATGATTTGAAGTTGTTTTATACACTATACACTTATAATAGTATCAAATGATTTGTTTTAAACGTACTAAGCATGTTTGGCTATTATAAGGGAAAACCCTATCCCCCGGCTTGCGTTGCATTGTGTGATAGGACCTGGGTCTTATAATAGCTTCATTTTTCCAAAAAGCATTGCGCTGTTTTGTTATATGCACTGGTATTCTTGGGAGGAAACCCGTTCCGTGTTATACGGCGTGGTCCCTTGATATATCTGATTTAAAGTAAAGTTTTTAAATAACTGTTTTAGTTCTCACACCAGTCCCATGACTGACCTGGAGTTTATTGTTTTAACCTAAACTCTGGGTGCCCTCATTTTGGCACGGGCAGCTAGTAGTTTTGGTTTTGCAGATTTATATTCACAGGATCCTGGTTTACAGCTCGAACGATACTCGGAAAGCTTTGTATCCGCGTATTACTTCTAGTTGTGTATTGTATTATTTTCCGCTGCTATGTATTTAAATGTAATTTAAATCTCTGATATTTCTGTGTATTATTTATTCATACTCTGTATATTCTCGTAATCTGATGGAATTGTTGTAATATACAATGAAATGTTCTTCCGTCTGCGTTCTATTTTGTCGTGTTCTCAAAACAATCAGGCGTTTCGAACGGTCTGGGTCGGTTTATCGACTGTTTCGGATTGAGCGAAATTCCTTTTTGTCACAGTTGGTATCAGAGCTTTGGTTTACAAAGCTCAGAGAACAAGACACATTAGAACCATACGAAAGGATTCATCAGAAATTGGATTAGTAATATCCAACGAGAATGATTTGTTAGAGATAGGATCAGTAGTATCCTAGAACGTGTGTGAAGAAAATATTTTTGAAAATGAAAACAAATTTTGTTTTAAAATTTAAATCAATTATTCGTATTTGAATATTTATTTTAAATTGATATGGACAATCCAATATATAAAGATTTTGTATATATGTCTTGCAAACGTGTGTTCGAAGTTTTAATATACTAGGTAGATATAGAATCCCTCTAGTGCCCGGGGATAATTCTGGTGACGGGGCACCTTCACCAGTATTTATTTTCGAGTTTCGAAAGTGAGATTTCTATATATTTCCAATTGACTGGTGTGAGAACCGAAACTAGATAGGGCCTATTGTTGTGATTTGACATCAAAAATCTGATTTTTTGACTATGTATCAAAGTTATGAATTTGAAAAGCTAATCAACTAATTGATTGATGGTTGTATTGTGTGATTAATTAAAATTTGTACCATATAGCCAAATTAAATCAAATTGTGAGTTATATTGAAAATTGGTCGTATTTTCTTGCATATACATGTACTTACATTGAACAGGTCTTAGCAAAGAGGCTAGAGCAGAAGAATAAAATTGTTAGCCCGACAAATAGGTACATGTTTACCATAATTTACTGTTTTGTTTGCGTGATGATGATTTTATGAGCCGATTGGCTAGCCGCTTGGCTTTTTCTTTTTCTTTTTGAGATCAGAAGGCCTGTATGGCAATTTCGGGATTTTCCCGTGCTCCCGGTGCAGGGGAGGTTATGGCGAAATTTTTCGAAAATTTAGGGTGTTAGCCAAATTTTTGAAAAATTTGAAAAGTTGAAGAACTAAAGCCGTAATCAAAATAAAGGAAGTTGAGTTGATTAGTAAAACAACTTTCGGCTTCGTTCCTTTTCGGGGACGAAAAGTTTTAAGTGGGGGAGATTGTAATAACCCGGAAATCTGGGCCAGTTTAAAATTTTTATTTTTGGCAATTTTAGCGAATTTTGATTATTTAAAATGAATTATTTTAAATAATAACGATGAGAAATTTATTTTGAATATAATTTGAGCGTATATATTCGTTTAAATCGACGATAGAATATAAATATTTATTTATATTTATAAAAGGAATTGAAAATGGTGTGGTAGTTCGATAATTCGATTTCAAACTTCAAATGGATGTGCAGGATTTAAAATAAACCGGATTTTAGTGAAACCAAAAATATTAGAATCTAATTGATAATATCTTTCCAACGAATCCGAAAAATCAAAATTTCATAGCGGGGGTAAAAAGTTATGTCCAGTTGAAGATTCTGAATAGTCGCTATGGAATTTCGGCCCTTTAAAATGGCAATTTTGCAAACAACCTCGGATTTCGACGAAACCACTTTTGTTGGATCCGCGATGTCAAATTATTGCTAGTTTTCAAATTTCATATTTTTTCGAATCAATAGGTGGGCGAGGCAAAAGAAAACGTGTTTTGACCATTTCAGTTGATTTTAATCGACTGGAAATTGGCCATTTTTCAAACGGTCTCAGAATTTGACGAAATTAGTTTTGTTAGGACCGTATCGTCAATACGAAGCTAGAAAATATTTTTCTAGAATTTTTCGAGTTAGTATGTGACCCCGGTAAATTGAAATGTGCGTTCAAAATCAATATATAGAGTTATATGTTGATTTTAATGGAAACTGATCGTAACGATCGAATTTGCCTACGTGACATATCTCATTGTGTTCGGAATGAGGGTAATACGCTAGGGGCGAAAGTCGGTGGGCTTGATTTCGACTTCGAAATAAAATGTTACTTTTAGGTGGATTAAATTAAATTAAATATTTATAATATAACCCCTCACTCTCACATCTCCCTCTCTCTCTCCTATTCGATCTGTAAACTAAAAAAAAACCGATCCAAATTGTTCACGCCGCCGTCGCCCTGGGGGGGCATCGCCGTGGCGCACCTCCTCAGGCCCCTCCGTCCAACCCCCTTTCCTTCTCCACCTCTCCTCCCTCTTTCCTCGACCACCAAGCGAGCCCCGCACCCCCACTGACCCAAATCGCTCGGAGCGTCGCCTCTGGCCAACCCCGCCACCACCAGGCCATCGGCGACCACCCTGCGCACCCATCCCTTCCCCCTCCGACCGCCCTTTCTTCCACGTCCTTCCTCCTCTTTCTTCTACAGCTCCAAGACCGCCAAAACCCCAAACGCACCACCAACCGTGTCTCCCGGACCACCTACAGCCTCAGGCGCTCCGTCCCCACCCCCTTATCAGCCCGGTGAGTCTCTATTTTATTTTTATTTATTTAATTAGAAAAAAATCGGATTTTTACCATATGTAAAACGGTATAAAGATTGGTTTTTTTTCATACGAGAAGCGTTATAAAACTAGGATTTTTATTTGAACAAAGATGGGATTTTTTAAAAGTATGAGAAAATGATTTTTATCGCTATAAAGGAATGATTTTTATCGCTATGAAAGATAGGATTTTTAAAACATACAAAGCTATGATTTTTCTATATGAAGAGCGATAGAAAAGATTTGATTTTTATCTAAAAAGAATTGATTTTTAATGGGAGAAAGGCGAGATTTTTAATTCATGAAGGGTGAGATTTTTAAATAAGAAAAGATATAATTTTTATATGATGTAGAGAGTAGAAATATAATTTTTATATACATAGCAAATTAAAAATATAGTTTTTATTATAAACAGCGTGAAGAGAACTGCATTGGAATTGCAAGCAGATCGAAAAGGATCAACAGTTCAAAAGCAAAGCACGGCGGAGTGGAATCCTCTGTGAGAATTTCTCACCTTTAATTTAATTTTCTAGTTAAAATATATACTAGGATTCAGACGGTGTTTAGTAGCACCTGACACCCGTCGTCCACAGACCATGGACGGCTTGTATGCTTGTTTGTTTGATTTTGATGTGTAGTTGATTGTGTGATGTGATGTGAATTGAAATAAAATATTTATATAGTTAAAATATTTTATAGTTGAAAATAGAATTTTAATGAGTATATGAAATGAAATAAAAATAAACAAATCGGACGATTTGTTTATATACACACATTTGACTGATATTGATTGGGACGATAAATTTTACACATCGCCCAACTGCACAAATAAAATCTGTGTTTGATTGTTTGAAACCCCACACGGGTATTGGGATGATATTTGGCGTACACTAATCCCAATAATTAGTTGTATGTCGATCGATTGATTGACAGACTGTTATAAGCGTTAAATATTTATATTTGATGCTTATACAGTGTAGAACGCACCTTGGATGATGGTTGATGATTTATCGTTGTTGTTAGATACCTGTGGTAGAAAATCAATATAATTAACATTATACGGTAATTGATTGGGCCTCATTCCATATTTGAAATAGAATATTTAAAAATAGAAATATTTGAAAAAGAAACATTTGAAAATAGAAATATTTGAAATAGAAATATTTGAAATAGAATATTGGAAAATAGAAATATATGAAGACGTGTAGATTAGATTGCCGCCATTTTGACGTGAACGATATTTATATCAATTTTATTCATTTTAAAATGAATATCGAAAGTGATTTCAAAATCTGATATTTTGAAAAGAATTGAAATTCAAACTAAAACTGAATAGAAATGAATTCGAATTGAAACTGAATAGAAATGAATTCGAATTGAAATTTAATAGAAATGAATTCGAATTGAAATTGAATAGAAATGAATTCGAATTGAATTGAATTGAAAACGAACTGAAATTGAATTAGAAATCAATTTGAATTAAATCGATTTGAAATGAAATTAAAATGAATTTATGTTGAAAAATTCGATTTTGATTTGAATTTGAAATAGAAGTTGAAATCGTTTTGAAAACGAATTTAAAACGATTTATAAAATACGTTTTGAAAGGAAATCGACGAAATATATAACATATATATATTATATGTATAATGGCCTGAATAGAACGCACCGCGCCGCGGCAGTTCGCGAATTTCGACCATTGACTTCGAATGGATATTACGGGAGATCCGACCGTCGGATTCTCCTAAAACCGAAACCGTTGGGTTCGTATCGAAAAGAGATTTCTAACGAATATTAGAAATTAGAAATCTAATGGTTGGATTTGGAATTATGTCCAAATCAAATTTGGAAAAGGTCGCTGTAAGTGCAGTTCGATGACCGTTGATGGAAATCGACTGTACGGGCCTTGATAAAATTATTAAAAATAGTAATAATTTGTGTAAAATCATAAGAAATGATTTGGGAAGGATTGGGATGAAAAACTCCATATTTGAAAAGATAAAAATTGATTTTTGTCGAAATGGACTAGTTTTGAACTAGAATTAAAATTCTATTTATTTTTAAATAAATAAATTTGGTTTGAAAAGGTTTTAAAAGTAACCAGGATTTCCGATAATTGAACTGGAATGGATTTGAATCGAAATTGTCTTTGGATTTCGTGATTATACAGATGTTGTTATGGAAATTTGAAAGATATATATTTATATCGTTATTTCCAATACGACATTTGTTAGTCGTAGAATTTGATATTGAATATAAGCCGATATATTTTCTATTTAGAGCCTTGTATTTAATATCAAATGTGATTTGGGTTTGTCGTGAATGGTGTCTTCATTAACACTGTTCTTAAGCAAAGTTGAGAAAAGATTAAATCTTTTTATTTAGATTTGATGAAGTGTACCAATTAAATAATATTTAATTGGAATTGAATTGATATTGATTTTTGGGTTTATCGTGAACAGTGTTTTAAATAACACTTGTACTTTAACCCGATAATTAATGAAATGTGATTTTGGGTTGTCGTGAACGGTATCTTCAATAATACTGTTCTTAGACCCAAAGGAGTTAAGAAAACTCAGAAACTAACTGGAGATTTGTTGAGTTGAATGGTTTCTGGGGTATTGATCTGATGTTGGTTTCGGCCTTCGGGGTTAATACTTAGGGAACTGCTCACTTGCTAATTCACGGTTAGGGACTGAATGAAATGTGATGTGATTTTGGGTTTATCGTGAACCGTGTTTTAAATGACACTGATTCTTTAACCCAGTCACAGATTAAAACTAAGTTGAGTTTTAATGAATCTCTAATTAGATTGAAATGATCGAGAATGGAGTATCACCAGTTTTGCTCCAGGCGATAGTTAAATCTTTAATTAGATTTGAACGTGAAATGGTAATTGAATTTACCGATAACACCGTGGTGTTAGATATGAAGTACTACCAGTTTTACTTCATGGGATGAATAGGTTGGGATTGGGAAATTTAAACAAATGATTACTTCGGTAAGGTTCGTTAATCCCGACTAGTTGAATCGAAATTCAAAAGAAGATTAAAGAATAAATTCAAGGAATTTATCTTTGATAAAATTAATGGGAACCTTTCCCTAAGAATGTGAAATTAAGATACTAGCTGTAGATTGGCTAAGCAGAGTGATTTCCTGGGTATTGATCTGATGTTGGTTTCGGCCTTCGGGGTTAATATTTGGGGGATTATTCTCTTGATTAATTTACGGTTAGTGACTGATGAATTGGCATGAGGCGTATGTTGTGTTTGTGTAACACTTATTTAAAGTATACGCGAGTTATTTGGGAAGACCGGGTTTATCCCATTCTGAATAACTGATACGACGATAAGTCGAAGGTGAAGACGGTGGTTGAAGACCGGAGGTCTTCACGTCGTTTGGATAATTACTGATGATCTTGATTGGGCTGTACACGCAAGAAGATGGAAACAGTTGGTGATCGTCCAGACATACTTGGAGATCGATGGATATGCGGGGTACTAGGTGCCTCCGGTTTCGTTCAGACCCAGAACGGACATGTAAATGGACTGTGTGTCTGACATTGGATTTTAGTCTGTGTGATTGATTTCTATTAAATATATATATGTTTGGCGACGGAGAATTTATTCTCTTGCTTAACGCCCTTCTCTGAGACGTACGAGCTCAAGGGTTATATACTGATGGATATCAAACGCATAGAGTGAATTGCCTGTGTGGCACGCCTAAGTGGCGAATGATCAAGGCTTCTGTTGAAAAGCAAAGTCTTGTGGTTGATGATCGAAGCACGGCCTTTGTGGCGTAGCTTTGTGTAACGTTTACTTCGCGAGTTTCACACCCGGTATGAACCAAAAACGGGAGAAGGACCTCAGGGAGGGCATGCGTTTCTTTCTAGTTAGAAATGGCGTCAGTGGTTTTACACGCCCTGACGAGTTTGACTTATGTGGTTGTTGCTGTTGCGAGGCGTCTCGGTTTGATCGGACTATCCGGGTCCGATGGAGTCATTTAGTTGGCTCACCTACGCCCCATAGTGCGAGGAAATGCATGTTCAGGCATTTTAATCCACATCGGTGGACCGGCCCTGACGATCCAAAGGCTTGACTGAGTACTTGCCTGAGGGGCGGACTAGAGCGTTTCGAATCGGTTGAGGACTATCTTTTTCCTCGGTTCATAGATGGAAATCCAATTTCCAAATATGTGATTCTGCGGTTTTAATTGTAGAACTAGTATGGCGACATGATATATGGTATCCATGCCGTCTATGATTGATACTTATGATTTGAAGTTGTTTTATACACTATACACTTATAATAGTATCAAATGATTTGTTTTAAACGTACTAAGCATGTTTGGCTATTATAAGGGAAAACCCTATCCCCCAGCTTGCGTTGCATTGTGTGATAGGACCTGGGTCTTGTAATAGCTTCATTTTTTCAAAAAGCATTGGCCGTTTTGTTATATGCACTGGTATTCTTGGGAGGAAACCCGTTCCGTGTTATACGGCGTGGTCCCATGATATATCTGATTTAAAGTAAAGTTTTTAAATAATTGTTTTAGTTCTCACACCAGTCCCATGACTGACCTAGAGTTTATTGTTTTAACCTAAACTCTGGGTGCCCTTATTTTGACACGCGCAACAAGTAGTTTTGGTTTTGCAGATTTATATTCACAGGATCCTGGTTTACAGCTGGAACGATACTCGGAAAGCTTTGTATCCGCGTATTACTTCTAGTTGTGTATTGTATTATTTTCCGCTGCTATGTATTTAAATGTAATTTAAATCTCTGATATTTCTGTGTATTATTTATTCATACTTTGTATATTCTCGTATCTGATGGAATTGTTGTAATATACAATGAAATGTTCTTCCGTCTGCGTTCTATTTTGTCGTGTTCTCAAAACAATCAGGCGTTTCGAACGGTCTGGGTCGGTTTAGCGACTGATTCGGATCGAGCGAAATTCCTTTTCGTCACAGTGAGCTCCCTGCCCCCCTCCTCTAATTCGGATCAGAAAACCCCCTATCGCCGATAATAGTGAGTTTTTAATATGTTGATTTCAATTTCTGTCTTTAAAATAAGTAATGTGATGTTAGATTTCATATTTTTATATGTGTATCATTTTAATTTTATAATGGTGAAATTTTTAATATGAAGTTATGATTTTTATAGTTAGGAAGATATGTTTTTTTTAACAAAGGAAAGATATGATTTTATATGCGAAAAGGTTAGATTTTTATATGAAGAGATTTAAAATCAATATATGATTTTTATATTATATAGAGAATCAAAATATGATTTTTATATTATATAGAGAATCAAAAAATGATTTTTATATACTAGAGAATATATAAATGTGATTTTTATATATGTAGTGAATTAAAAATATGATTTTTATATACCAGAGAATATAAAAATGTGATTTTTATATATGTAGCGAATTAAAAATATGACTTTTGTATACAAGACAATATAAAAATGTGATTTTTATATATGTAGCGAATTAAAAATATGATTTTTATATACTAGTGAATATAAAAATGCGATTTTTATATATATAGTGAACACGGACGACGAAATTGACAAAAGGAGAGCACGGCGAATATTTTCTACATAAGAAGAGTCGCGGTGTTTGGTTAAGCTTATGGGTGAGAACTCATCACTTTTAATTTATTTTCTGGTTGAAATATATACTAGGATGCAGCCGGTGCTTAGCAGCACCTGACATCCGTCGTCCACAGAACATGGATGACTTGTTTTTTAATTGATGTGTTGTGAAAGTTGATTGTGTGATGTGGAATGGAATAAAATATTTTATAGTTAAAGATATAATTTTTAATGTGTATATAAAATAAATAATTATAAACAAATCAGACGGTTTGTTTATGTACACCCATTTGACTGATATTGATTGGGACGATAAATTTTACACATCGCCCAACTGCACAAATAAAAACCTATGTTTGATAGTTTGAAAACCCCACACGGGTGTTGGGATGAAATTGGCCATACACTAGTCCCAATAATTAGCTGTATGTCGATCGATTGATTGACAGGCTGTTATAAGCGTTAAATATTTATATTTGATGCTTATGCAGTGTAGAATGCACTTTGGGTGATGGTTGACTGTGTTTGATTTTTGTAGTGTACGTGTGTGTATGAAATCCATGTCAATCACATTGTATGGTAATTGATTGGGCCTCATTCCAAGTTGGAAAATAAAATATATATTGATGTGCTGAATAAAATATATATTTATGTGTTGAATAAAAGAAAATTCATGTGTTGAATAAAATATATATTCATGTGTTGAATAAAAGAAAATTCATGTGTTGAAGAAAATATTCATTTGTTGAATAGAATAACGAAGTTATTGAAATATATAAAGACGTGTTGATTAGATATGCGCCATTTTGACGTGAACGATATTTATATCGATTTTATTCATTTTTATAATGAATATCGAAAAGGAATTGATTTCAAAATATAATATTTTGAAAATACTATCATTTATATATCGATGATATGGAATATTCAATTTTGATTAGAAATTGAATAGGAAGTTGAAATCGTTTTGAAAACGAATTTAAAACGATTTATTAAATACGATTCAAATAGAAATCGATGAAATATAATATATATATATATAATGGTTCGAATAGAACGCGCCGCGCTACGATAGTTTGCGAATTTCGACCATTGACTTCGAAAGGATATTACGGAAGATCTGACTGTCGAATTCTCCTAAAACCGGAACCATTGGGTTCGTATCGAAATGAGCTTTCTAACGAATATTAGAGATTTGAAATCTAACAGTTGGATTTGGAATTACATCCAAATCAAATTTGGAAAAGGTCGTTGTAAGTGCAGTTCGATGGCCGTTTATGGAAATCGACTGTACGGGCCTTGATAAAATTATTAAAAATAGTAATAATTAGTTTGAAATCGTAAGAAATGATTTGGAAAGAATTGGGATAAAAAATTCCATATTTGAAAAGATAAAAATAGATTTTTATCGAAATGAACTAGTTTTGAACTAGAATTATAATCCATTTATTTTAGAAATAAATAAATTGGATTTGAAAGGGTTTTAAAAGTAACCAGAATTTCCAATAATTGAATTGGAATGAATTTGTATCGAAATTGTCTTTGTAATATTTTGATGTTGGATTTCATGATTATATAGATATTGTTATGGAAATTAGAAAGATATATTTATATCGTTATTTCCAACACGATATTTGTTGGTCGTAGAATTTGATATTGAATATAAGCCGATGTATTTTCTATTCAGAGCATTGTATTTAATATCAAATGGGATTTGGGTTTGTCGTGAGTGGTGTCTTCATTGACACTGTTCTTAAACCCAGTAGAGAAAAAGATTAAATCTTTTTATTTAGATTTAATGAAGTATACCAATTAAATGGAATTTAATTGGAATTGAATTTGAATTGTTTTTTGGGTTTATCGTGAACGGTGTTTTAAATAACACTTGTTCTTTAACCCTATGATTAATGGAATGTGAATTAGGTTTATCGTGAACTGTGTCTTAACGACATTCGTTCTTTAACCTGATTTACAGTGAAATATGATTTGGAATTTATAAATCTTTTGTTAAGATCTAAAGGTAATTTTCCATAGTAAGTTTTCCAATTTAATAAAATAAATTGGAATGAAATGGAATTCGATTTGGTAATAATCAAAGTGAATTTCTGTGGAGGAAAGCAACTAATATATCTGGAATTTAAAAGGCTTTGCCGTTATTTCATTTATACTATTAGTCGGATATGGAAGTTTATATCGATTATATATATCGATTTGTTTTCCATGAAGATTCCATTGTAAATGGAATGTGATTTTGGGTTTATCGTGAACCGTGTTTTAAATGACAATGGTTCTTTAACCTATTTAAAGACAGGATATGATTTCCCAAGTTAAATAATCATTGATAGTGATTTTTTGGGAAGATTAAAACCAAGTGGAGTTTTAATGATTCTTTAATTAGATTGAAATGATCGAGAATGGAGTATCACCAGTTTTGCTCCAGGCGATAGTTAAATCTTTAATCAGATTTGAACGTGAAATGGTAATTGAATTTACCGATAACACCTGGTGTTAGATATGAAGTATTAGCAGTTTTACTTCATGGGATGAATAGGTTGGGATTTGGAAATTAAAACAAATGATTACTTCAGTAAGGTTCGTTAATCCCGACTAGTTTTGATAAACCATAATTTGGCTTGAATTGATATTCAAAAGAAGATTAAAGAATAAATTTAAAAGAATTTATCTTTGATAAAATTAATGGGAACCTTTCCCAAAGTATATGAATATTTGAATAAAAGAATATTCTGAATTGGAATGAGGCGTATGTTGTGTTTGTGTAACATTTGTTCATTATATACGTGAGTTATTCAGAAAGACCGGGTTTATCCCATTCTGAATAACTGATTCAACGATGTGTTAAGGATGAAGACAGTGGTCGAAGACCGGAGGTCTTCACATCGTTTGGGTAATTACTGATAATCTTGATTTGGATGTACACCCAAGAGAAGGCAATCAGTTGGTGATCGTCCAGACGTACTTGGAGATCGATGGATATGCAAGGAATAAGGTTCCTCCGGTTTCGTTCAGACCCAGAACGAACTTGTAAATGGACTGTGTGTCTGACATTGTATTTTATTCTATGTGATTGATTTCTATTAAATATATATCTGTTTGGCGGCGGAGAATTTATTCTCTTGCTTAACGCCCTTCTCTGAGATGTACGAGCTCAGAGGTTATATATTGATGGATATCAATCGCATGGAGTGAATTGCCTGTGTTGCATGCCTAAGTGGCAAATGATCAAGGCTTTTGTTGAAAAGCAAAGTCTTGTGGTTGATGATTAAAGCACGACCTATGTGGCACAGCTTTGTGTATGGCGTTAATTCGCGAGCCTCACACCCCGGTATGAGCCAGAAACGGGAGAGGATCCAGGGAGAACATGTGTCTCTTTCTAATTAGAGGTGGTGTCAGTGACCTACCAGCCCTGACATTTATATATTTTTCACCTGTGTGGTTGTTGGAATGCGAGGCGCCTCGGATATGGAGTCATTTGGCTCATTTACTCCCCATAGGGCGGGGAGGCGTATTGTTCAGGGTTTCATTTTAACCAGCTGCATGTGGACCAGCCCTGTGGCTCCTAGGTGCAGTTGCGGCTGTAGTTTGAGACACGGACTAGAACGTCTCAAATTCGGTGAGGACTACCTTTTGCCTCGGTTCATAGATGGAAATCCATCTTCTAATACGTGACTTTGCAGTTTTGCTTGTAGAGCCTAGAATGGCGACATAGTGGTATGGGGCACTTATGTCTTCTATGATTGATACTTATGATTGAAATTGTTTTGACACAATACACTTATAGTAATAATAAAAGATGAAGTTTAGCGTATCAAGCATTCTTTGGCTATTATAAGGTAAAACCCTATCCTCCGGATTGTGTTGCGTTGTGTGATGGGACCTGGGTCTTACAATAGCTTCATTGTTCTTTATTTAGCATTGTGTTGTTGTTTTATGCACTGGTATTCTTGGGAGGAAACCCGTTCTGTGTTATACGGCGTAGTCCCTTGATTTACCTAACTTTAAAATAAAGATTAATAACTATTTTAGTTCTCACACCAGTCACATGACTGACCTGGAGTTTATTGTTTTAACCTAAACTCTGGGTGCCCTTATTTTGACACGGGCAGCAAGTAGTTTTGGTTTTGCATATTTATATTCACAGGATCCTGATTTACAGCTGGAACGATATCCGGAAAGCTCTGTATCCATATATCTCTTTCAGTTGTTTTGTATTATTTTCCCTCTGCAGTAATGTAATCAAATCTCTGATGTATAATATTTGTTTATACTCTGTATATTCTTGTATTCTGATGAAATTGTTGTAATAAGCAATGAAATGTTCTTCTGTCTATGTTCTGATGTGGCTTGTTCTCAAAGCAATCCGGGCTTTCCTTCGTGGGGAAGTTCGGGTCGTCTCAGCTTGGTATCAGAGCTTTGGTTTACAGAGCTCGAGAACAAGACACATTAGAACCATACGAAAGAATTCATCAGAGATTAGATTAGTAATATCCAATGGGAATGACTCGTTAGAGATGGGATCAGTAGTATCCTAGAACGAGTGTGAAGAGTATATTTATAAAAATGAAAACAATTTTTGTTTGAAAATTTAAACCCTATTCAACGTATTTGAATATTATTTTTATATTGATTTGAACAATCCAGTATATAAAGATTTTGCGTATATGTCTAATCCACGTGTCTTTGAAGTTTTAATATACTAGATAGATATGGAATTACACTCTAGTTGCCCGGACATAATTATGGTGATGTCGCGACTTCATCAGTTTTTGTGTTCGAGTATCGAAAGTGGGATTTCTATATATTTCCAATTGACTGGTGTGAGAACGAAAACTAGATAGGGTCTATTGTCGTGATTTGGCACCAAAAATGTGATTTTTTGACTATGTATCCAAGTTATGAATTTGAAAAGATAATCAACTAATTGATTGCTGGTTGTGTTGTTTGATTATTGTTTGAGTAATTAAATGTTTAACCTTTAGCCAAATTGAAACAAAAAGTGAATTGTATTGAAAATTTATCGCATTTGCATGCATATACATGTACTTACTTTGAACAGGTCATAGCAAGGTGGCTAGAGCAGAAGAATAAAATTGTTTGCCCGACAAATAGGTACATGTTTATTGTATTTCTTTGGGTTTGGATGATTTTATGAGCCGATTGGCTAGCCGCTTGGCTTTTTCTTTTGGATTGGTGAGGTCCATGGGAGGCTATTTGAAATATCCCGAAGCTCCCGGTGCAGGCGAGGTTATGGAGAAATTTTTCGAAAATTTAGGGTGTTAGCCAAATTTTTGAAAAATTTGAAAAGTTCTTAGAAAATGAAAAGTTGAAGAACTTAAGCCATAAAGAAAATAATGAAAGTTGAGTTGGTAAGTAAAACAACTTTAAGCTTCGTTCCATTTCAGGGACGAAAAGTTTTAAGTGGGGGAGATTGTAATAATCCGGAAATCCGAGCCAATTTAAAAATTTTATTTTGGCAATTTTAGTGAATTTTGAATATTTAAAATGAATTATTTTAAATAATAACGACAAGAAATTTATTTTGAATAGAAATAGAACGTATATATTTATTTGAATCGACGTTAGAATATAAATATTTATTTTTAATTATAAAAGGAATTGAAAATGGCGCGGTAGTTCAAAAATTCGATTTTAAAGTTCAAATGAATGTACAGGATTCAAAATAAATCAGATTTTGGCAAAACCAAAAATATTAGAATCTATTTGAAAATATCTTTCCAACGAATCTGAAAAATTGAAATTTCACACCGGGAATCAAAAGTTACGCCCAGCTGAAAATTCAGAATAGTCGCTATGGAATTCTGGCCATTAAAAATGGAAATTTTGCAAACGACCTCTGTTTTCAACGAAACCACTTTTGTTGGATCCGGGATGTAAAATTATTGCTAGATTCCAAAATTCATAATTTTTCAAATCAATATGTGAGTGTGGCGAAGTAAAACGTGTTCTAACAATTTTAGTCAATTTCGATTGACCAGAAAATGGCCATTTTTCAAACGATCTCATAATTTGACGAAATTAGTTTTGTTAGAACCGTACCGTCAATAAGAAGCTAGAAATAATTTTTCTGGAATTTTTAGAGTCCTTATATGGCCCTGGTAAATTGAAATGGACGTTTAAAATTGAATATATTGATTTATATTTTAATTTAAAGTGAAACTGATCGAAACAATCGAATCAGCTTGCGGAACATATCCCGTTGTGTTCGGAATAAGGGTAATTAGCTAGGGGCGACAGTCCCTGGGTCCAATTTGAACTTAGAAAGAAAAGTCAACTTTTTAAATAAAAATAAAATAATAAATTAAAATATAAAAACACTCTTAACCCCTCCCCCACTCCTCATTTCCCCGATCCCCAAATTCAATTAAGAAAACCAGCTCCCCCTTCTTGCAGCCACCACGTCGGAGCCGCCAACCCGCCACCCAGGCCATCCGCCGCGCCTCAGGCGAAACCCATCCCCCTCCTTCTCCTCTGCACCTTCTTCTTCCTCCTTCGTTTTTCCCCGTTCGAATCCCGCGAGACCCCGAAATCCCCATCGCCAAACACAGTCAACGCCGCCTATCCCGCCACCGGCGCCGCACAGTGGAGCCCCGACCGTGAGCTTCCCCCCCCCCCCTCTCTAATTCGGATCAGAAAACCCCCTATCCTCAATAACAGTGAGTTTTTAATATGTTGATTTCAATTTCTGTCTTTAAAATAAGTAATATGATGTTAGATTTTAGATTTTTATATGTGTATCATTTTAATTTTATAAAGTTGAAATTTTTAATATAAAGTTATGATTTTTATAGTTAGGAAGATATGATTTTATTTTTTTAACAAAGGAAAGATATGATTCTTATATGTGAAAAGGTTAGGTTTTTATATGAAGAGATTTAAAATCAAAATATGATTTTTATATTATATAGAGAATCAAAATAAGATTTTTATATTATATAGAGAATCAAAATATAATTTTTATATACTAGAGAATATAAAAATGTGATTTTTATATATATAGCGAATTAAAAATATGATTTTTATATACTAGAGAATATAAAAATGTGATTTTTATATGTGTAGCGAATTAAAAATATGATTTTTATATACTAGAGAATATAAAAATGTGATTTTTATATATGTAGTGAACACGGACGACGAAAGTGACAAAAGGCGAGCACGGCGAATATTTTCTACATAAGAAGAGTCACAGTGTTTGGTTAAGCTTATGGATGAGAACTCCTTAATTTTAATTTATTCTCTAGTTGAAATATATACTAGGATGCAGACGGTGCTTAGCAGCACCCGACACCCATCGTCCACAGACCATGGATGACTTGTTTGTTTAATTGATGTGTTGTGGAAGTTGATTGTGTGATGTGGAATGGAATAAAATATTTTATAGTTAAAAATATAATTTTTAACGTGTATATAAAATAAATAATTATAAACAAATCGGACGGTTTGTTTATGTACACCCATTTGACCGATATTGATTGGGACGTTAAATTTTACACATCGCACAACTGCACAAATAAAAACCTGTGTTTGATAGTTTGAAAACCCCACACAGGTGTTGGGATGAAATTGGCCATACACTAGTCCCAATAATTAGCTGTATGTCGATCGATTGATTGACAGGCTGTTATAAGCGTTAAATATATATATTTGATGCTTATGCAGTGTAGAATGCACTTTGGGTGATGGTTGACCGTGTTTGATTGTTGTAGTGTACGTGTGTGCATGAAATCCATATCAATCACATTGTATGGTAATTGATTGGGCCTTATTCCAAGTTGGAAAATAAAGAAAATTCATGTGTTGAATAAAATATATATTCATGTGTTGAATAAAAGAAAATTCATGTGTTGAATAAAATATATATTCATGTATTGAATAAAAGAAAATTCGTTTGTTGAATAGAATAACGAAGTTATTGAAATATATAACGACGTGTTGATTAGATATGCGCCATTTTGACGTGAACGATATTTATATCGATTTTATTCATTTTTATAATGAATATCGAAAAGGAATTGATTTCAAAATATAATATTTTTAAAATACTATCATTTACATATCGATGATATGGAATATTCAATTTTGATTAGAAATTGAATAGGAAGTTGAAATCGTTTTGAAAACGAATTTAAAACGATTTATAAGATACGATTCAAATGGTAATCGATGAAATATATATAATATATATATTACATATATATAATGGCTTGAATAGAACGCGCCGCGCTGCGGCAGTTTGCGAATTTCAACCATTGACTTCGAACTGATATTACGGAAGATCCGACCGTCGGATTCTCCTAAAACAGGAACCATTGGGTTTGTATCGAAAAGCAATTTCTAACGAATATTAGAGATTTGAAATCTAAAGGTTGGATTTGGAATTACGTCCAAATCAAATTTGGAAAAGGTCGCTGTAAGTGCAGTTCGATGGCCGTTTATGGAAATCGACTGTACGGGCCTTGATAAAATTATTAAAAATAGTAATAATTTGTGTAAAATCATAAGAAATGATTTGGAAAGAATTGGGATGAAAAATTCCATATTTGAAAAGATAAAAATAGATTTTTATCGAAATGAACTAGTTTTGAACTAGAATTATAATCCATTTATTTTTGAAATAAATAAACTGGATTTGAAAGGGTTTTAAAAGTAACCAGAATTTCCAATAATCGAATTGGATAGAATTTGAATCGAAATCGTCTTTGGAATATTTCGATGTTGGATTTCGTGATTATACAGATATTGTTATGGAAATTTAAAAGATATATTTATATCGTTATTCCCAATACGATATTTGTTGGTCGTAGAATTTGTTATTGAATATAAGCCGATATATTTTCTATTCATAGCCTTGTATTTAATATCAAATGGGATTTGGGTTTGTCGTGAATGATGTCTTCATTAACACTATTCTTAAACCCAGTAGAGAAAAAGATTAAATCTTTTTATTTAGATTTAATGAAGTATACTAATTAAATGAAATTTAATTGGAATTGAATTTGAATTGATTTTTGGGTTTATTGTGAACGGTGTTTTAAATAACACTTGTTCTTTAACCCGATAATTAATGGAATGTGAATTGGGTTTATCGTGAACTGTGTTTTAATGACATTCGTTCTTTAACCCGATTTACAATGAAATGTGATTTGGAATTTATAAATCTTTTGTTAAGATCTAAAGGAGATTTTCCAAAGTAAAGTTTTTCAATTTAATAAAATAAATTGGAATGGAATTCGATTTGGTAATAATCGAAGTGAATTTCTGTGGAGGAAGGCAACTAATATATCTGGAATTTAAAAGGCTTTGCCATTATTTCATTTATATTATTAGTCGGATATGGAAGTTAATATCGATTATATATATATCGATTTTCTTTCCATGAAGATTCCATTGTAAATGGAATGTGATTTTGGGTTTATCGTGAACTGTGTTTTAAATGACATTGGTTCTTTAACCCAGTTAAAGTCAGGATATGATTTCCTAAGTTAAATAATCGTTGTTAGTGATTTTTGGGAAGATTAAAACCAAGTGGAGTTTTAAGGAATCTTTAATTAGATTGAAATGATCGAGAATGGAGTATCACCAATTTTGCTCCAGGCGATAGTTAAATCTTTAATTAGACTTGAACGTGAAATGGTAATTGAATTTACCGATAACACCGTGGTGTTAGATATGAAGTATTACCAGTTTTAATTCATGGGATGAATAGGTTGGGATTTGGAAATTAAACAAATGATTACTTCGGTAAGGTTCGTTAATCCCGACTAGTTTTGATAAACCATAATTTGGTTTGAATTGATATTCAAAAGAAGATTAAAGAATAAATTTTAAAGAATTTATCTTTGATAAAATTAATGGGAACCTTTCCCAAAGTATATGATTATTTGAATAAAAGAATATTCTTAATTGGAATTAGGCGTATGTTGTGTTTGTGTAACACTTGTTTATTATATACGTGAGTTATTCAGAAAGACCGGGTTTATCCCATTTTGAATAACTGATTCGACGATGTGTCGAGGATGAAGACGATGGTCGAAGACCAGAGGTCTTTACATCGTTTGGATAATTACTGATGATCTTTATTGGGATGTACACCCAAGAGGAGGGAATCAGTTAGTGATCGTCTAGACGTACTTGGAGATCGATGGATATGCGAGGAATAAGGTTCCTCCGGTTTCGTTCAGACCCAGAACGAACATGTAAATGGACTGTGTGTCCGACATTGGATTTTATTCTGTATGATTGATTTCTATTAAATATATATCTGTTTGGCGGCGGAGAATTTATTCTCTTGCTTAATGCCCTTCTCTGAGACGTACGTGCTCAGAGGTTATATATTGATGGATATTAATCGCATGGAGTGAATTGCCTATGTGGCATGCCTAAGTGGCAAATGATCAAGGCTTTTGTTGAAAAGCAAAGTCTTTTGGTTGATGATCAAAGCACGGCCTATGTGGCACAGCTTTGTGTATGGCGTTAATTCGTGAGCCTCACACCCCGGTATGAACCAGAAATGGGAGCGGATCCAGGGAGAACATGCGTCCCCTTCTAGTTAGAGGTGGTGTCAGTGACCTACCAGCCCTGACATTTATATATTTTTCACCGGTGTGGTTGTTGGAATGTGAGGCGCCTCGGATATGGAATCATTTGGCTCATTTACGCCCCATAGGGCAGGGAGACGTATTGTTCAGGGTTTCATTTTAATCCGCTACGTGTGAACCGGCCCTGTGGCTCCTAGGTGCAGTTGCGGCTGTACCCTGAGACACAGACTAGAGCGTCTTGAATTCGGTGAGGACTATCTTTTGCCTCGGTTCATAGATGGAAATCCAACTTCTAATACGTGACTTTGCGGTTTTGATTGTAGAGCCTAGTATGGCGACATAGTGGTATGGGGCACTTATGCCGCCTATGATTGATACTAATGATTGAAATTGTTTTGACACTATACACTTATAGTAATAATAAAAGATGAAGTTTAGCGTATCAAGCATTCTTTGGCTATTATAAGGTAAAACCTTATCCTCCGGCTTGTGTTGCATTGTGTGATGGGACCTGGGTCTTATAATAGCTTCATTGTTCTTTATTTGGCATTGCGCTATTGTTTTATGCACTGGTATTCTTGGGAGGAAACCCGTTCCGTGTTATACGGCGTAGTTCCTTGATTTACCTAACTTTTAAATGAAGATTAATAACTGTTTTAGTTCTCACACCAGTCACATGACTGACCTAGAGTTTATTGTTTTAACCTTAACTCTAGGTGCCCTAATTTTGACACGGGCAGCTAGTAGTTTTGGTTTTGCAGATTTATATTCACAGGATCCTGATTTACAGCTGAACGATATCTAGAAAGCTCTGTATCTGTATATCACTTTCAGTTGTGTATTATATTATTTTTCCGCTGCAGTAATGTAATTAAATCTCTGATATTTCTTTGATGTGTAATATTTGTTTGTACTCTGTATATTCTTGTATTCTGATGAAATTGTTGTAATAAGCAATGAAATGTTATTCTGTCTGTGTTCTGATGTGGCTTGTTCTCAAAGCAATCCGTGCTTTCCTTCGCGGGGAAGTTCGGGTCGTCTCAATCGATGATTATGGGCAGCGGATTACAAAATTTTCAACCCAATAAAGTAGATCCAAGCAAAAATCTGTAAATCGAGTTGTTTACCTTTTAAAGCTTTTAATTCACGAACTGAATTAAATCTGGATCGAATCAACTCGGAGCACCCCTGGTGATGGCGACGCCTCTATTAGTGTCCATAAACGCCTCTTTGAAGTCGTCGAATGGATCGAAGATGGAAGGAAAAATTGATACTACTGTCAAAAGAGGGTTGGCACCCTTCTTATAAAACAGATGATAATAAAATAGATCTGGTATCCACATTTTTGCCAATTCAAAAGTAAATAATATTAAAATGATTGAAATATTATTTTCTTAAGAATGGTTCCTCCTTTTGAAGCGTTCTAATTGTGTGAACCTATAGGTTATTACAACATTGGAAATAATTTTAAACTATACTGAAAAATAGTGAGCGACATCTAGTAATACATCGTTGTTACCCAAGTTATAATAAAATCAACGGTTCGATACAACCTTTTCTGTGACCAGCGTTTCAACGTAATTTAATCCTTTTAACTAATACATCTAAGATTAAACTCGAGGCATGGAATGTATCATCATCTTTATAAATTAATCCTTTTATGTTGATCGATAAGTAGATTATATAAAACAAATCAATATTTGAGCACGACCATATATTTTATAATCATACTCAATCAAGAGGCCCATGGAAATCTTTACTCATATTGTAGGGTTAAATTTCATCAAGATCATTTATATTGTTTAATTGATTTGAGATGTATCCTTTATTGTCTACTTGGTTAAAAGTAACTTTTGATGATATCAAAATACAAATATCCTCGAATAAAATATATAATGGTTTCAGGTCTAAGGTCCATTACATCACTATCACTATGAGAAACTATTAATTATGCTCCGTGAATTTTTTTCATGTTGGGTTAGCCCAATACACTGATCTTTAATACGTATTTATGAATTAACATTAATATCACATATATTAATGATTAATGAGATATGATCATTCGTCAATCAACATACTAGTCTCAATGTTTTATTATTATCCTATATACAATAAAACTTGACTAGGGTCATTTAAGAATTGTAATAATTATTGTTATATTATATAATCTCTTGTTCAAGTCACTTACTTGAAAATATATATTTACATATTATTATTCTTAGGACTTCTATTAAGTTAATATTTATATTACCCAGTAAATATAACATAACAAAATCTTTTATTCAAAATAAAATATAACATCAACAGTGTTATTAATTGCATTAAATGAATTGTCTTTAGTGCATAAACTCTAATAGTTGTTGTATGAATATTTTAATAATATATTATGCTTGATTTGCATGTTAGAATTGTTTGAATTAGGACTTAGGAATGAATATAAGAGCATATTCGAATCATAGTTCATCAAAATCAGATGAAACTCGGGTGGTAGACTTTGAAGGACATGAAGAGGTGGAGCTCAAAATTGTTAAGTACGTGGATCAGTGTCGCTCCATAGGGCATAGACCGGACTGATCGATGCCAAAGTATCATTTAGGCCGATGATTCTAAAGTGATATGGTGAGGTCGTAGGAAAATACGGTGAAGTTTTTGTCTTAATTAGGTAGGTCGGGTTGTTGAAATTTGATGGATCGACAATAAATAAAGATGGATGGCCAGGATGTGGTTCTGACGGGATTGTCTTGGCTAAGAGGCACTTGAAGAAGAATAGAAAGGAGTGGTGCAGTGACTTAGCCAAAATTGGCTAAGTAAATGGATTAGTGTTAGCCCATCAGGTGAAGGCCATAGATTCTCTGAGTGAATGTATTTTTCATTTGGAGTTTCCAGGAACTTGTGGTTTGTAGATTGCTTCTGGAGGGTGGCAGTTATAGCCTGACAAAGTTGTAACTCTTCGAGTGTGAACTCAGACGGGAGTATTCGAAAGAAATGTGATAGTCATTGCAGGTTGAACTGAGGCTGCGAGATTATGAAATAGCTTGAGTAGAACATGACATAAAGGTGGAGTTGTGGATGGATTATATGTTTGGTAGTGCTAAGGAACCATCGATAAATTAGAGTGTTCTAGGTGAATACTTAAAGCAGTGGTACCATGGGGATGTCCATTAGAACTGACAATGGCTGGTCTTGGATAATGCATTGCTCGGGAAGTGATCTACTTGTCTTGGATTGAAAAACATATGTGGGACTTCAGGTAGTTCGACTACTACGGGTGTTTTACATTACCCCCCAATATAAGCGAGGATGGTCATACGGTCTTTAGATGGTGATAGCTATGATATTATTTGTTGAATGTTATGGTTGCCAACAATGTTTTCTCTCTTCCTTTTTCTGAATAGGCTATCACCTTAGGATACTGAAGTGTAGTAGGAATGGGGAATCCAATTCTGTGCAGTAACTATTTCTATTATTATTTGAGTAACATGTTTTATTTAATAATTATGTGCTTACCCTTTGGTTACAGGGACATTTCAAGTGAGACTTGGACTGTCTAGTTGTATATCTTATAATATAAATGTGAATAGTCATTTATTTCTTACACCATATTATTGTCTAACTCAAGGTTTATATTTCCTCTTATTACCTTGGGATGCTCATCAATGTTATTGTTAAGTAGACTAAGTAGCAAATATGGTGACGATGTTGTTGTCCGATGACGAGATGGAGGCTAGCATATTATTCTACTATATATATATATATATAACTATCTATTTTCTTCTGTTGTTTGATCCATATACTTTGAGAGAAATTGCAATAAGGTTTGATGTACTTATATTCTTGACATGTTGTACCAAATTCTGAGATGTTATTTGAGGATGGGATTTCTGCTTTATCTTGCTTCAGTACTATTATATCATATGTTTCCTTGTTTTATAACATCCATACACTGTGAACAAGTTTTGTTTAGGTTTATTTTCCCTTGGAGATCATCCAATATAAGCTTGTCATGGTTTACAACGTGTCTTTTCTGTCGTTCAGAGCATAAGGTATAGGGTGGTCATCACATGTGGTACAAGAACTTTGGTTAACCGATTTACCTAAAGTTTTAGAGCACATAAGCGTATGAGAGACATAATTGTAATTGATTTGGATGGTAACTATATTATGTATATAGTATAGTATATTAGTATGTACTTGAGTACCTTTGCAGCTTTTCTCTTACATAGACTAATCATTCTTCTTCCAGATAAAGAATGAGTCGTCGGCATACAATAAACGCTGCTAGGAACAATCCAGCTGTTGGAGTGGTAGGAGAGGATGGTGGATCAGGCATTGTTGCACCCAATTAACTTGCTATTTTCATTGTCATAGTTGTGTCGATTATGAGAAGAGTAACTACTCTAGGGGTGACAATAAATGGTGGTGCTCCCGTGTAGGAACATAAGGTTGTACATTTTGCTAACTTGTGCAAGGACTATTCTTCTTCGAGCGGAAATCCATTTGTTGGGACAGAATCGGCGGTTGAGGTTCATAATTAGTTGGATACCTATACTTGTATCTTCAGAGAACTTAGAATAAATGATGCTATGAAAAGGAAACATGCTTCGAGGCAACTACAAGTTCGAGCCATGGATTGGTGGAAATCTATAGCCATTTAGACTCTTGGAGGAACAAATATCATGGAAGCAGTTTAGGAACAACTTCGAGGATAAGCTTATTAGGTATAAAAATCAGTCTCTTTAAGAGAACTTTCGAATTGAAGCAAGGAGACAAGTCTATCGTGCAGTATGTTGAAGCTTTATCTAAGTATGGACCCTCTTTTATCAATACTCATATTAGGAAGAATGATAAATTTATTATTGGATTAGATCAGTATCTAGGTGAGAAGCTTGTCGATGATATTAAGGTCCCGTTTGAAAAGATTGTTGAAAATATCTTAGGCATGTGGGCATGTTTCCTAAGAAGAGTGAGGTTGTTGTTGACATTAATGAAAATAGAGAAAAGAAACCACAACATGGTAGCGGAAATAAGGAGACCTGGAATGGGAAAATAAAACGATAACAACAGGGTAGGAATATCCAGAAGAAAGCAAAGGCGAAGTACTTGCTTTAATTATTGCGAGAAAATCCATCATTCAAGAGATCATAAATCTGCTAAGGCTGTGAAGATGTGCTTCACCTATGATAAGCCTGGGAACATGAATAATAATTACCCAGAGCCACCGAAGGACAAACAGATAGTCAAGGACTGTGCATCCATAATTTATTTAATTATTTAAATAATGGTTTAGAGAATTATATGGTCATTTAATTTAATAATATTGAATATTTAATTAAAATAAATAATAGAATAATATATTTAATTTCTAAAATAACCAAAAATAGAGAATTGACAATATAATGTGAACTGGACAATTCAAAGTACATAATTCAGTTTAAAATTTGAATTAGAATAACGAATATATCATTTAAACGATAGTTTGAACGTGTAATTATATTATAATTAAAATCGAGCCCGAAATAATGCTGCAGTTTGTAATTTGGCGATTTGAACTTCAACAGAATGTACAGGATTCATTTTGAATCGGATTTCTGTGAAACATGAAACGTTAGGGGCTGATGAAGTATATTTTTCTAATGGAAGAGAAAAATCAGGATTTCGTCGTATAGATTTCGATATATGTTCAAATCAAATTTTAGAAAAGTCGCTGTGGAATTCCTTTATAATTTATATTGATTTATTTATATTATAAAAGGAATTTAATATATAAATCGAATATCAATATAATTGGGAACTTTGAAATATCCAGTTATAAATCCCGATGTATTTATTTTGTGGCCGTATGATATTCTAGTGAGAATATATACGATAATATTTATTTATAAATATTTAATTTAATTATTTTTAAATATATTTAATATTTAAAAAGGTTTATTTAGAGCTTTAAAAATAGCCAGTTTTGCAAACGACCTCAGAATTCGACGAAACTAATTTTGTTGGATCCGCAATGTTAAATTATTGTTAGATTTCAATTTCCGTGATTTTTGGGTATTGTGGGAGATCACAGGGATTTTTAAACAGCGTATACAAACAACGATTCAATAAAATGAATATAAAAATCGAATAAAAAAATATAAAAACCTACCTATATAATACCCTCAACTCTCCTAACCCTAGACTATTCTTCCTCTGGTCAAAACATTTTTCGGCCGCACCTTTTTCTTCATTTTTCCAACAAACATAATCTTCAATAATCCTCAAAGAAAATCAAAGTTAATTCTATACAATATAATATACGTAAAAGTGAACTTATATCAGCATTGGCATCAATCTCATACAGTTTTTATAGGGTTCGAAGTCAATTTGTTTGTCACGTTTTATACAGCCGTAACCTAGGGTTGTCGAATTTGGGGATTTTGATGCATCGATGATCACTTGGAGATGGTATTTGCAAATTGAGAGGATCGATTCAAGTTGTTGGCAAGAATTCAAGGGTTTCGATGATGGAAAAATTCGAACTTGGTTGCGGTGATTGTCAGTAGCCGTGAGTAGACTCGGTGGTGCAAACTGCGTGAAAATAGGGTCATCAACGAGCTTTGATTATGGTGATTGAGTTGTACATCCTGGAGTGTAGGAGGAAGAAGAGTTGAAGTGGGAAATGTTATTTTCTTCTGGGTTTATAGAAGAGAGGACAGGGAGATTTAACGGTGGAGCACAGTTCGAAGAAGAAGAAGAAGGGATGGACTGATGGAGTATATGCTGGCTGACCAATTTGGTAGTGAATAAGTGAGAGGCGGACACTATTTTGTTGAGTGGATTGCAGGGTTCGAACCTGTAGGTAGAACGTGGTAGGTAGTCTCAGTTTCAAAACCAAATGTGGTAATTTCCTTTTGTCTAGAGCGTACGGTAATAACTGATAAAGAGGAAGTTTACTTTTGTTTTCATTGTCTGGAGGAACAGTCGGGGAAGAAGGGATCGTTTGGTGTTGGGTTTGTTTTTGCAGTGGCCATATTTTCGTGGAGAATGAAATCCTTGTGTACGGATTTGTTGTTGCTTGGATCGTGTGTGAGACCAGAAGGAAGATGATGAAAGACATTTTGCTTCTGATTTGTTTCCTTCAATGGTGGGTTCGAAATACTGTAAATACAGAAGATGGGATCTCTTTGAACTGGTAATTTGGTTTTGGGGGATTAACAAAATAATTTGGATAATAACTAAATTATTTATTAAGTTAATTGATATTTAAACCATGTAAAATAAATATAAATCTTATAACACATGTAGTTCTTTCATTCATTAACAGAACTCAGTGAAACAATTGACGATGGAATCGTATCGGAAAATCCTATAAGCCTGTGAACTTTGGAATGATTCGGAGCTCGTCTCAATTCACGGGAAAATGAAACGTCGGATCTGGATCGACGATCGATTATCTTTATTTAATGATAACCGTCCAATGTGAGTAAATCTCACAAACTCTACTCAATTTATATTTTTATAAAATATTTTTAGAATTTATAAATGATGGTTGTTTGTGTGTGTTGGTGTAACGGCTGGAAATTTTCGACTCCTCGAGAGTCGAAAACTCTGCGACGTTAGTGAAAGAAAGTAAAGGGTGAGGAAGAAAAGATAGAACTAATAGAATAGAAGAAGAAGAAGAACTTACATCATCAGAGTAAACACGAATCTCACAGCGGAACGAATAAAATATAACATAACTTTGAAATACAAATCAGTACTCGTATATACATACCATTTCAAAGTACAACACTTAACAACACAGCGGAATAATAATAGCTATAATCCTAAAGCCTCCTGCTCCAAGCTCTCCAAGTGTATCTGTAAAATCCCGACTACTTGACTGCCCGTACAAATTTAGGCACCCAAAAGTTTAGGGAAAACAAACAAAATAAACTCCGGGTCAGTCATGGGACTGGTGTGAATAAAACTCCAACACTTGGTTAAATAAAGGATATCTTTCTGATATTATAATAATGTCTAAATACAAATAGATATCAATCTAGCAGAACGCTTGCATCTCACGTTCCACATACATAGTATACAAATAAAACCGTGAGCGCTTAATGGAGATTGGATTCCAACAGACAAGGTATGGGAGCACCTTCCGATCAGTGTACTCAAGAGGAGATACACTAGGGTTCAACAAGAACGTCTTGCAACCCGGCCACACATGACCGTCCACTCATTTAGCTTGAGTGTAACGAATATATTATCACTGATGGTTGGGATCAGCATCCATCCTTCCCGATAAGGGACAGCATTGAAATAGATTATAAAGAAGTACAATTGAATATTATCTAGATGGTGATAATACACCCTGCTTGAGTATGGCCCAACTAGCCAGGCTGCCTAGCCCAACTTCTGTTATTTCCCGGTTGTGAGGTTTTGAGGTCACGTTTATTACTTTGACAGATTATTTCTTCAATTACTTTGAATGCCACATCGTCATACCCGCCAAATCATTATCGATTTCTCAAGGCATCACAGGTATAAAAGCTAAGAGAAACGAATTTCTCCACCACCAACGTAATACGTTTAAAGAGATCAACATATATGATTCGTAAGAATACTTTGTCAGACACTCGTCCATATACGTGGTCCTGGGACTGAACAAACCGAAGGCACTATTCAGTGAATCCATCCTACCTAGGCTTTTCACAATAGCCCTTGCACTTCACTCCGTCTTCAATAATCTTCAGCGTACTTGATTCACAACGCTTATGCTAATCCGGAGTGGTTCTTCGGATAATAATCCAACCGGTCTCTCCATATTTACAACGTACATATGGACAAAACTTTGATAGTCTGTGATTCAACTATCAAATGAAAACATGTCGGTGTACAAACAACGATCTTATTTCCAAATGGAAATTCGATCGATCAATCATCATATGTTCATATTTCCTTATTTCATATATTTAGAAAATATATGTTATTAATCATTTGAAAACATTTCCATAGCTTATTTTCACATCACTATTATTTCGCAACTATCAGTCCCTAACTGTAACTAGTATGAGAACAATTCTCTAAGTATCAATCTGGAAGGTCGAAACCAACATCAGATCATCACTTAGAGAACCGTTCAACTTACCCTCTCCAGTCAGTTTCAGAATTTGCTTAACTCTATTTCTTAAATTCTTATCATGAAAACATTTCATTTTCTATGTTTAGAAAACATATCTGACTATATTTGGAAAACGTTTCCAAAACTCATTTACGGATTTCCAATGAACGTTGTATAAAACATCGTTTCGCTTAATCCATTTATTGCTTATTCCTTAACTTTATTCCTAATCAACCTTTTAGATCGAACCACAACTATTCCTTTGTCAATTCTGAAGTCAATCAAGTTGGGGTATAATTACCTCGCAGACCTTAATTGAACAACGTCCTTTACGGTGAAATAGATGAAGCTCATCACTCACTTTTACAATCATCTGTTTACGCAAATTCTCGGATTCAGGTTACGAATCCACTTATTATATGACAACGTTTGATTATAACTATAACGTTATAATTCCTACCCCTAAAATATCTAACCTAAATTATAAATTTACTTCCTAACTTGAATAATTTAACAGACACCTAATTTCTAAATCAATAACTAAATCTTGATTTAAACCCTGGAAAGTAAATAGTACTTTCCCGAATTCGCTATAATCGAATTCGACGTATAACTCTCTTTCGAGTAATCTCTATTCGATTAACTCTCCCTTTTTAATAACTGATATTCGATAAACTCTATTTCGATTAACTCCTATCGAATAACTAATATTCGAATAACTCTTCTTGGTTGGCTCTATTTCATTAACTCTTATCGAATAACAAATATTCAATTTTCTTAAATGTGTCAATTCTTATCGAATAACTAACATCCGATTTAACTTAAATGGATTTACTCTTATCGAATAACTTATTCGATTAACTCAACTTGATTTTCTTAACTCGATTATCTCAACTCGATTTCTTAACTCGATTACTTAACTCGATAAATCTTAACTCGATTACTTAACTCGATAAATCTTAACTCGATTACTTAACTCGATAACTTAACTTAACCCAAATCGATTAACTCAACTCTAATCGATTAACTTAATTTGATTTACTCCTTCGAATAACTCATTCGAATAACTTAATTGATTAACTCCTTCGAATAACTAACTCGAATAACTTACCTCCGAATAACTAATATTCGATTTACTCTAACTCGATTAACTTAATTCTAATTGATTTACTCCATTTCGATTCAACTTAATTCAAATCGATTAACTTAACTCAAATTGATTAACTCCTTTCGAATAACTAAATTCAATTTAACTCTTCTCGAATAACTAAATCCGATTAACTCAAATTGAATAACTAATATTCAATTAACTCTTACGTGTTTAACTCTATTCGAATAAGTAATTCGAATCACTCTAATGTGTTTAACTCTATTCAAATATCTAATTTGAATAACTCATTTCGAATAACTAAATTCGATTAACTCCTTTTTATAATGTTTATTCATTTCAAAAGATTTCCTTTTTACAAATTTTATCCATTTATAAAGATTTACTTTTTACAACGTTTATCCATTTATAAAGATTTACTTTTAGTAACGGTTCTTCACTTTATAAATGTCCTTTTAATACGTTTCTACTTCTCTATATAAGTCCAGACTTATATATATTCCATTTATCAACGATAAATAATTTATTTAATTTATAAAACATTATTTATAAATTAATCCACTTCAATTTATCTGTTTAAAAAAGATTTCCTATTTAATATCTCATTTAAATCCATATCGTGTTATATCGTGTGCGAAGCACGTGTTTAAATCTATCCTTGTATAATTCTATTTATTTTCCGAACAAGTGTTCCTTTATTTATTCCCTAAATAAATATTCCTTTATTCCATTTATTTATAATCTAAATAAATGTTCCTTTATATTCTAATTCATTTATTTTCTAAATAAATGTTTCTATTTTATTTCATTTATTTTCTAAATAAATGTTTCCTTTTTCATTTATTTATTTTCTAATTAAATAAATGTTTTCCTTTTATAGAATCCTATCAATTTTATAAATAAGATTCATTTTCAATATAAACATTGAAAATCCCCTTATCGACATTTCGGTATGTTATGGTATTCAATCATATCAAATCACGATGTTCAATATCGTCCAAGCACATGTAATCGCCCACAGATTTTATATCACATCATATAACAATATATGGAAAACAATAAAATAACTGTTGAGGAATCCAGTCGGATTCCTCCAACCTGTTTCCCTGCATCACAGATGTTAGACAATATAGATAACATCACTTTCAGTTCCATATGATATATTCTGTTAAACAGAATCAATATAGAAATTTAACTAACTGACTAGCAGTTCAATCAAACAATCAACACACAGTTAAACAGACAATTTTAACAGTTCTAACAATACAACATGAAATTATAAACTGTTCAGAGTTAGTGAGTTTTACTCACATTTGGACGATCATCGTCAATGACGATAACCATCGCTTGATTCAGCCGATTTATTTTGCTATAAATTGTAACGGACTCGGATTGACTCGCGGTCAGTCCCATTGTGTTGCTCCCGTCCATACGATCCCAACGCAACTTACGGTTCGTGATTCTGATATAATATGATCAAGTTATGCATTTCTGAAGTTAGTACACAAATCTCTTTTAATTAATAACTTAAATAAATGGTCTATTTGGCTCACCTTCAACAACCCCCCCTTGGCCCATGAAGCCCAACTCTTTTTAATAAAAACCCGGCCCTCCCTTTAGTCCGTTACTTTCCCAAATTCACTTCGCTTCCTACAGGAAATCACCCCCCTTTTGGCCGTCACTTTGACCGGCCGTTCCTCCTCCATCGTCCACCAGTCGAGGCCGCAACCACCACCCATGACTTCGCCATCAAAACCCGCTCCATCCTCACACCCTATCGTCGAACTCGACTTCCACTCCAGTCGCGTCCTCCATCAACCACCAGCTACAGTCGCGGCGTCCTCTAACCCATCGATGACCACCAGACTTTGCCAAACACTCGAGCTGCCTCCCCCTCTCCTTATCGACACCACCAGTTCACCTCCGGCTCCCCGCCTCGAAATCCGACCTTAGCCCTAGCCTTGAATACACGTACTGTGTATTTCTCCAGCGTCGAAAATCATCACCGAGCCTGACAAAAACCATATCAGATCGAAGCTCAGAGCTTCACGATCTCAACGAATCGGGGCTTGTGATTTATAGGATTATGGTTGAATTGATTTTGATTTTTTTTCTTTGTATGAAAATTTACTGGAGATGACAAAAACTTGCGGCGGATAAGTGTTGACCACAGAGAAAATGAAATTAGGTTTTAGTGGAAGGTGGGGGTATATATAGGCCATTTAGATATTTTATTTATTCATTATATATTTGTTTCTACCTTCTAAAAATCCGTGTGATCACACACAATGCCCAAAAATCACGAAACTGGACATGTAGCTAGAGTTTGACATTACGGTCCCAACGAAACTGGTTTCGTCGAGTTTCGACTCCGTATGCTCACACAGCGTATTTTTAACTGTCAAAATACTGACTTTTTACACACTAAAAATCTGTACGGCCCCACAGTGACTCTAAAAATCACGTAAACTGACATCTAGCAACTATTTGACATTGCGGATCTAACAAAATTAGTTTCGTTGAATTCCGACTTCGTTTGCAAAACTGGCTATTTTTAGACCCTTGAATAATCCATTTAAATATATAAATATATTTAAATAAAGAAAATTAAATATAAATAAATTTATATTATCGTATATATTCACAGTGGAATACCATACCGCTCCAGGAAAATTATATACTCTCTATTCCAAGTCCAGATTGAATCGATATTCACTTTACATTGAAAAATCCTTTTGTAACGTATATAAAGCGTTAAGAATTATAAAGGAATTCCATAGCGACTTTTCTGAAATTTGATTTGGACATAAATCAAAATCTACACGAAGAAATACTGATTTTTCTCTTCCACTAGAAAGATATACTCCACCAGCTCCACACGTTTCTTGTTTCACAGAAATCCGGCTTAAAATGAATCATGTACATTCAGTTGAAGTTCAAATCGCCAAATTGCGAACTGCCGCGACGTTTCAGGTTCGTTTTTAATTATAATTATAAATTATAAGTTCGAACGTTTTACTTTAAGTTATCGATATCGCCAAATCGATATATAAATAATTAAATAAATTAATTATTCAACAGCTAACAAAACGCTCCATTACAGACTTCCCCCCTTAAAATAATTTCGTCCTCGAAATTGCTAAGTTAGAAAAATGCTACTAACTCTACTAACTAGATTTAAAAATCTTTTTTTTTTTTACCTCTAAATTTCAGTTTCGACTGGACCCATTTAATTTTAATTAATTTATTAATTCATTTCCGACCAACTAAAATTTTCAAAAATTCTGAAAATTTTCTAACACCTTAAATTTTCGAAAAATTTCGCCATAACCTCCTTTGTACGGCTCAACACGTCAAACCACAACTCGCCTCTCTAAGCCTCCTCCAATCCAAAAGGAAATCAAAATAGCCAAGCGGCTTGCCAATTCGGCTCATAAAATCCAAACTCATATATGATATAAACTTGTACCTTTTTGTCGGGCATTTAACTCTACCCCTTGCATCTGCTACCACTTCAACATATACCAATGTTATCCATTCTAATTGATCTCCAATTAGTTCGTATCCTCAAATCCAAATCGAATTTAATTCGAACTCTAATATCAAATTCCAAATTATTGACTTATCAATTTGGTTCCATTCTAGATTATCTCTAATCCAATTCAATTTTATTTAACTCGGTTTAAGTTAAATTTCAATTTATTTTTACCATCTCATTTTATTTAACTTCATTAGTTAAATTTTAATTCCAGAACTTAAGTTCCTGGGTTTCTTTCAAATCAATTTGAAATCATAATGCCAATTCAAAACCTTTGAATTTCTAAACAACTTGTTTTCTCAAAACAATTCAAAAACAAAACCTTTGGTAGTAATCCGTCACTTAGGACTCGAAAATGAACACTGATGATGTCTAGATTCATCATCAGAATCTATTTTCCAGCTATCGAAGTGAGTTCAATACTATATTATTTTCAATTTGAAAAACATTTTCAAAATCTCCCAGGAACTTAAAATTTCCTTATTTTAATTCCAAATATGATTTAAATTCAGATTTAAATCATCTTATTTCATATATTTCCTTATATGAATTCTGATTAGTTATTTATAATCATTTCACCCTTTTTTTTCTTATTCGATTATAATAACAACCAACACAATCAATATACTATAATAATTTCAAGATATATATTTCTTCTATAAACAAATATATTTTGGGAAAAATTATTTCATTTACCCTCTTTCAAAACATACCATGTCAGTTCATCGTATTCAAGTGTTTATAAAACTCCTAATGATACAGTGGATCAAACTAATCGTCCAGAATTCATAAGCCACTCAACCAATAAATCTCCACAATATAAAACCATTTTATATTGAATAACAATTACGCGCTCATATATATACACTCAAACTCAATCTAGGATATTACTAATCCCATCTCTATCGAGTTATGCCACAGAGCCAAGGTAATCACTTAACTTAAGCTCTGATACCAACTGTAACAGCTGGAAATTTTCGACTCCTCGAGAGTCGAAAATTCCGCGACGTTAGTGAAAGAAAGTAGAGGGTGAGGAAGAAAAGATAGAACTAATAGAATAGAAGAAGAAGAAGAACTTACATCATCAGAGTAAACACGAATCTCACAGCGGAACGAATAAAATATAACATAACTTTGAAATACAAATCAGTACTCGTATATACATACCATTTCAAAGTACAACACTTAACAACACAGCGGAATAATAATAGCTATAATCCTGAAGCCTCCTGCTCCAAGCTCTCCAAGTGTATCTGTAAAATCCCGACTACTTGACTGCCCGTACAAATTTAGGCACCCAAGAGTTTAGGGAAAACAAACAAAATAAACTCCGGGTCAGTCATTGGACTGGTGTGAATAAAACTCCAACACTTGGTTAAATAAAGGATATCTTTCTGATATTATAATAATGTCTAAATACAAATAGATATCAATCTAGCAGAACGCTTGCATCTCACGTTCCACATACATAGTATACAAATAAAACCGTGAGCGCTTATTGGAGATTGGATTCCAACAGACAAGGTATGGGAGCACCTTCCGATCAGTGTACTCTAGAGGATATACACTAGGGTTCAACAAGAACGTCTTGCAACCCGGCCACACATGACCGTCCACTCATTTAGCTTGAGTGTAACGAATATATTATCACCGATGGTTGGGATCAGCAACCATCCTTCCCGATAAGGGACAGCATTGAAATAGATTATAAAGAAGTACAATTGAATATTCTCTAGATGGTGATAATACACCCTGCTTGGGTATGGCCCAACTAGCCATGCTGCCTAGCCCAACTTCTGTTTTTTCCCGGTTGTGAGGTTTTGAGGTCACGTTTATTACTTTGACAGATTATTTCTTCAATTACTTTGAATGCCACATCGTCATACCCGCCAAATCATTATCGATTTCTCAAGGCATCACAGGTATAAAAGCTAAGAGAAACGAATTTCTCCGCCACCAACGTAATACGTTTAAAGAGATCAACATATATGATTCGTAAGAATACTTTGTCAGACACTCGTCCATATACGTGGTCCTGGGACTGAACAAACCGAAGGCACTATTCAGTGAATCCATCCTACCTAGGCTTTTCACAATAGCCCTTGCACTTCACTCCGTCTTCAATTATCTTCAGCGTACTTGATTCACAACGCTTATGCTAATCTGGAGTGGTTCTTCGGATAAGAATCCAACCGGTCTCTACATATTTACAACGTACATATGGTCAAAACTTTGATAGTCTGTGATTCAACTATCAAATGAAAACATGTCGGTGTACAAACAACGGTCTTATTTCCAAATGGAAATTTGATCGATCAATCATCGTATGTTCATATTTCCATATTTCATATATTTAGAAAATATATGTTATTAATCATTTGAAAACATTTCCATAGCTTATTTTCACATCACTATTATTTCGCAACTATCAGTCCCTAACTGTAACTAGTATGAGAATAATTCTCTAAGTATCAATCTGGAAGGTCGAAACCAACATCAGATCGTCACTTAGAAAACCGTTCAACTTACCCTCTCTAGTCAGTTTCAGAATTTGCTTAACTCTATTTCTTAAATTCTTATCGTGAAAACATTTCATTTTCTATGTTTAGAAAACATATCTGACTATATTTGGAAAACGTTTCCAAAACTCATTTACGGATTTCCAATGAACTTTGTATAAAACATCGTTTCGCTTAATCCATTTATCGCTTATTCCTTAACTTTATTCCTAATCAACCTTTTAGATCGAACCACAACTATTCCTTTGTCAATTCTGAAGTCAATCAAGTTGGGGTATAATTACCTCGCAGACCTTAATTGAACAACGTCCTTTACGGTGAAATAGATGAAGCTCATCACTCACTTTTTACAATCATCTGTTTACGCAAATTCTCGGATTCAGGTTACGAATCCACTTATTATATGACAACGTTTGATTATAACTATAACGTTATAATTCCTACCCCTAAAATATCTAACCTAAATTATAAATTTATTTCCTAACTCGAATAATTTAACAGACACCTAATTTCTAAATCAATAACTAAATCTTGATTTAAACCCTGGAAAGTAAATAGTACTTTCCCGAATTCGCTGTAATCGAATTCGACGTATAACTCTCTTTCGAGTAATCTCTATTCGATTAACTCTCCCTTTTTAATAACTGATATACGATAAACTCTATTTCGATTAACTCCTATCAAATAACTAATATTCGAATAACTCTTCTTGGTTGGCTCTATTTCATTAACTCTTATCGAATAACAAATATTCGATTTTTTTAAATGTGTCAATTCTTATCGAATAACTAACATCCGATTTAACTTAAATGGATTTACTCTTATCGAATAACTTACTCGATTAACTCAACTTGATTTTCTTAACTCGATTATCTCAACTCGATTTCTTAACTCGATTACTTAACTCGATAAATCTTAACTCGATTACTTAACTCGATAACTTAAGTTAACCCAAATCGATTAACTCAACTCTAATCGATTAACTTAATTTGATTTACTACTTCGAATAACTCATTCGAATAACTTAATTGATTAACTCCTTCGAATAACTAATTCGAATAACTTACCTCCGAATAACTAATATTCGATTTACTCTAACTCAATTAACTTAATTCTAATCGATTTACTCCATTTCGATTCAACTTAATTCAAATCGATTAACTTAACTCAAATTGATTAACTCCTTTCGAATAACTAAATTCGATTTAACTCTTCTCGAATAACTAAATTCGATTAACTCAAATTGAATAACTAATATTCAATTAACTCTTACGTGTTTAACTCTATTCGAATAAGTAATTTGAATCACTCTAATGTGTTTAACTCTATTCAAATATCTAATTCGAATAACTCATTTCGAATAACTAAATTCGATTAACTCCTTTTTATAACGTTTATTTATTTCAAAAATTTCCTTTTTACAACGTTTATCCATTTATAAAGATTTACTTTTTACATCGTTTATCCATTTATAAAGATTTACTTTTAGTAACGGTTCTTCACTTTATAAATGTCCTTTTAATACGTTTCTACTTCTCTATATAAGTCCAGACTTATATATATTCCATTTATCAACGATAAATAATTTATTTAATTTATAAAACATTTTTTATAAATTAATCTACTTCAATTTATCTGTTTAAAACAGATTTCCTATTTAATATCTCATTTAAATCCATATCGTGTTATACCGTGTGCGAAGCACGTGTTTAAATCTATCCTTGTATAATTCTATTTATTTTCCGAACAAGTGTTCCTTTATTTATTCCCTAAATAAATATTCCTTTATTCCATTTATTTATAATCTAAATAAATGTTCCTTTATGTTCTAATTCATTTATTTTCTAAATAAATGTTTCTATTTTATTTCATTTATTTTCTAAATAAATGTTTCCTTTTTCATTTATTTATTTTCAAATTAAATAAATGTTTTCCTTTTATAGAATCCTATCGATTTTATAAATAAGATTCATTTTCAATATAAACATTGAAAATCCCCTTATCAACATTTCGGTATGTTATGGTATTCAATCATATCAAATCACGATATTCAATATCGTCCAAGCACATATAATCGCCCACAGATTTTATATCACATCATATAACAATATATGGAAAACAATAAAATAACTGTTGAGGAATCCAGTCGGATTCCTCCAACCTGTTTCCCTGCATCACAGATGTTAGACAATATAGATAACATCACTTTCAGTTCCATATGATATATTCTGTTAAATAGAATCAATATAGAAATTTAACTAACTGACTAGCAGTTCAATCAAACAATCAACACACAGTTAAACAGACAATATTAACAGTTCTAACAATACAACATGAAATTATAAACTGTTCAGAGTTAGTGAGTTTTACTCACATTTGGACGATCATCGTCAATGACGATAACCATCGCTTGATTCAGCCGATTTATTTTGCTATAAATTGTAACGGACTCGGAGATACTCGCAGTCAGTCCCATTGTGTTGCTCCCGTCCATACGATCCTAACGCAACTTACGGTTCGTGATTCTGATATAATATGATCAAGTTATGCATTTCTGAAGTTAGTACACAAATCTCTTTTAATTAATAACTTAAATAAATGGTCTATTTGGCTCACCTTCAACAACCCCCCCTTGGCCCATGAAGCCCAACTCTTTTTAATTAAAAACCGGCCCTCCCTTTAGTCCGTTACTTTCCCAAATTCACTTCGCTTCCTACAGGAAATCACCCCCCTTTTGACCGCCACTTTGACCGGCCGTTCCTCCTCCATCGTCCACCAATCGAGGCCGCAACCACCACCCATGACTTCGCCATCAAAACCCGCTCCATCCTCACACCCTATCGTCGAACTCGACTTCCACTCCAGTCGCGTCCTCCGTCAACCACCAGCTACAGTCGCGGCGTCCTCTAACCCATCGATGACCACCAGACTTTGCCAAACACTCGAGCTGCCTCCCCCTCTCCTTATCGACACCACCAGTTCACCTCCGGCTCCCCGCCTCGAAATCCGACCTTAGCCCTAGCCTTGAATACACGTACTGTGTATTTCTCCAGCGTCGAAAATCATCACCGAGCCTGACAAAAACCATATCAGATCGAAGCTCAGAGCTTCACGATCTCAACGAATCGGGGCTTGTGATTTATAAGATTATGGTTGAATTGATTTTGATTTTTTTTTCTTTGTATGAAAATTTACTGGAGATGACAAAAACTTGCGGCGGATAAGTGTTGACCACAGAGAAAATGAAATTAGGTTTTAGTGGAAGGTGGGGGTATATATAGGCCATTTAGATATTTTATTTATTCATTATATATTTGTTTCTACCTTCTAAAAATCCGTGTGATCACACACAATGCCCAAAAATCACGAAACTGGACATGTAGCTAGAGTTTGACATTACGGTCCCAACGAAACTGGTTTCGTCGAGTTTCGACTCCGTATGCTCACACAGCGTATTTTTAACTGTCAAAATACTGACTGTTTTACACACTAAAAATCTGTACGGCCCCACAGTGACTCTAAAAATCACGTAAACTGACATCTAGCAACTATTTGACATTGCGGATCTAACAAAATTAGTTTCGTTGAATTCCGACTTCGTTTGCAAAACTGGCTATTTTTAGACCCTTGAATAATCCATTTAAATATATAAATATATTTAAATAAAGAAAAATAATATAAATAAATTTATATTATCGTATATATTCACAGTGGAATACCATACCGCTCCAGGAAAATTATATACTCTCTATTCCAAGTCCAGATTGAATCGATATTCACTTTACATTGAAAAATCCTTTTATAACGTATATAAAGCGTTACGAATTATAAAGGAATTCCATAGCGACTTTTCTGAAATTTGATTTGGACATAAATCAAAATCTACACGACGAAATCCTGATTTTTCTCTTCCACTAGAAAGATATACTCCACCAGCTCCACACGTTTCTTGTTTCACAGAAATCCGGCTTAAAATGAATCATGTACATTCAGTTGAAGTTCAAATCGCCAAATTGCGAACTGTCGCGACGTTTCAGGTTCGTTTTTAATTATAATTACAAATTATAAGTTCGAACGTTTTACTTTAAGTTATCGATATCGCCAAATCGATATATAAATAATTAAATAAATTAATTATTCGACAGCTAACAAAACGCGCCATTACAGTTGGTTGTTTGGTTGAACTGCTAGTTATTGGTTAAAATTATCGATAACGATATATATAAATCGTTAATCGAATATTGATTCTGTTTACCAGAATACTTCATATTTGTGTTATTCATGTGATTAACATCTGTGGGTGCAGGGAAACAGGTCAGAGGGACCCAACTGGGTTCCTCAGCATTTATTTTACGTTTTTTTTCATATATTGTGTTATATGATGCGATATAAAATCTGTTGTTGACTTTGTATGGTTGAATGATACCGATCCTTGTTATATGGTACGTTAAATACCATAAAGAATACTGGAATGTTAAAAGGAAATTTTCAATGTTATATTGAAAAAGAAATATTTATAAAATCAAAAGATTTTATAAAAAGAAGATATTTATTTAGAAAATAAATAGATTGAAAAGGAATATTTATTTGTTAATCAAATAGATAGGATTGAAGGGAAATATTTGTAAAACATTTACAGATAGAATTGAAAAAAAAGAATATTTGTAAACTATTTATAAATAGAATTGAAAAGGGATATTTATTTGAAAATAAATAGAATAGAAAGAGGAAATATGTGTTAAATAAATAGAAAAGAAATAGTTAGATTATAAAAGGAATTACTTATAAAATTAATGGATTTTATATAAGAAGAAAATATTTTATAGATAAATAGAATTATGAAAAAGGGATTTATTTTGTAAATAAATAGATTATAAAAGGAAATACTTGAAAAGTGACTAGAATTGTATAAACGGAGAATTTTACATTTGAAAGGTTTAGACCCGTGCTTCGCACATGGGTATAACATGATTTTGATTTAAAGCAAAGATTTTAAATAGAATCTATTCTGACCGATAGATTGAGGAGATAAAATTATAAATAATATTTTATAAATCAAATGAAATGTTTATCATTGGATAAACAGAATATATAAGTCAGGACTTATATAGAGAAGTAAAAATCGATTTCAACATCGATATTTGAAACTAGATATGGACGAAGAGTTAGTCGATTGAGAGTTAATTGATTAGAGTTTATCGAATTAGAGTAATCAATTAGAGTTAATCGAATTAGAGTAATTGATTAGAGTTAACCAGTAAGATCAACCAGATGGAGTTAATTGAACATAGTTAATCAAATTAGGATTAATTGAATATTAGTTATTCAATTAGAGTTGATCGAATATAGTTATTTGAGATAGAGTTAGTCAAATATAGTTATTCACGATGAGTCGCCATTTCGTACGACTGCTAGCGTAATTCACAGGGCCGCAGATAGCCTACGGCGGTCAGATGTTTCCTGAGGAAATCAGGCGTAACCATTGTGATCGCTGCGATCTAGAGTTAAGCGAATGGAGTTAAATCGAATATTAGCAATTCAAAATAAAGTTAAAACAGACATAGTTATTCGAATATTAGTTATTAGATTGGAGTTAAATAAGTTGAGTTAAATATGTTGAGTTAAATAAGTTGAGTTAATCAAGTAAGTTAACCAAGTTGAGTTAATCGAGTTGAGTTAGTCAAAATGATTTAATCAAACCAAGTTAATCTAAATGAGTTAATCCAAGGAGTTATTCGATATAGTTTATTTGAAAGGAGATTAATCGAATGTAAATCATTCGTTAAAAGTTAATCGAATGTAAATCATTCGAAGAGAGATTTTCGAATATAGTTATTCGAAGAAAGAGTTATCGAATATAGCTTATTCGAAAAGGATCCATTGAATAGAGATTATTCGAAAAAGGGAATTATACACTATCGAATTCGGGAAAGTAACATTTGCTTCCCGGTTTAATCAAGATTTATTTATTTATTAACAGATTAATGGTTTATTTATTTAGTTAAATTAAGGAATAAAAGTTACATTTTGAAGTTGGACATTTAAGAAGAAAGGAATTATAACGCTATAGTTAAAATCAGTGTTTTAAAATAAAGAAGGGGATTCATAAATAGAATCCGAGTTACGTAAGGAAGTTGTTAAAGGTTTAAAAGGTGAACTTTGTCTATTTCGAGGTTAGAAATGTTGTTCAGTTAAGTTCTGAGAGGTAATTATACCCCAACTTGATTGACTTCGTTTTTAACTAAGGGATGGGTAACGTTCGATAGTGAAGATGGATTAAGTGTATTTAGTTAATGAGTGTAATGGTTTAAATTGGCTTAGTGATGTTTTATTTAAACATCTGTTTAAATCAAATGAATAAATTTTGGAAACATTTTCCGAATATAATCAGAGATATTTTCTAATCGTACAAAATGAAATGTTGATGAGAAAGAATACTGGAATGACAGTGATACGTGAAACAGAGATGGAAATGTTTTCCAATGATTGATGACGTATATTTCCAAAATTTAGAAAAGAAGAAATGTTGAGTATATAGAAATGGGAAATCAATAAATAAATGATTGATTAAATTAAAAGAGATAAGAGTTGATTGATGATTGATCGATAGAATTTCCATCTGGAAATAATATCGTTGTATGCACACCTGTTTTCTTTGATAGTTAAATCACCGACTATCGAAGTTTTTGACCATTTTTCTGTCGTCAATACGAAGAGACCGGGATCAGACTTATTATCTGAAAACCACTCTGTATGGACGTTAGCGTTGCGATGAAATATAATGAAGGTAATTGAAGACGGAGTTATGCAAGGGCTATCCTGTTTACAGAACAGTGCCTTCAGTTTGCCCAGTCCCAGGATAAACGTGAATGGATGAATGTATGACAGAGTATATCTAACAGATCGCATAAGTTGATCTCTTCAAATGTACTAAAGTTTGGGGGCCGAGGAATTCGTTTCTCTTAGCTTTATACCCATGGTATTTTTTAGGAAATCAATTTGTGATTTGGCGGGTATGACGATGTGGCATTCAAAGTGAATGGTGGTCAGGTATTCCAAAGGATATGTTATGACCTCAAGCCTCATCAACCAGGAAATGACAGAAATCGGGCAGGCAGCATGGCTAATGGGTCGCTCCCATTAGGGTGTATATCACCTATCTAGAGAAAATCCATTTCATTCTTTTATCTATTATCGATGTTGTCCCTTTTCGGGAAACAGTGGGTAGCTCCCAACCGTTGGTGATATATATTCGATACACTCAAGCGTAATGAGTGGTCGGTCATGTGTGGGTCGGGTTGCAAGACGTTCTTGTTGAACCCAGTGTATTCTCCTCTAGAGATACACTATCGGCAGGTGGTCCCAAACCTTGTCATAGTCGGAATCCAATCTCCAATAAGCGCACGCGGTTTTGTTTGTATACTATATTTGTGGAATGTGAGATGCAAGCGTTCTGCTAGATTGTTAATTACTTGTGATTAGACATTATTATAATATCAGAGAAGTATTGATTTCCAAAGCTGTTTGGGTTATCATAAGGTAAAAAACGTCGGTGTTTATGTGTGAGTCGTTCTTACAATTATCTTTTCTTTTGAAAAGAATTTTGAAAAGTTAAACCAAATGATTTGACTTTACTCACACCAGTCCCATGACTGACCCAGAGTTTATTTTGTTTTTCGTTTTCCCTAAACTCTTGGGTGCCCAAATTTGTACGGGCAGTCAAGTAGTTCAGGTCTTTGCAGATATACTTGGAGGAGCTTGAAGCGGGAGGCTTCGGTATTATATAGCTATTGATATTGCCGCTGTGTGTAAGTGTTGTACTCTGATAATGTTATTCTATATATATACTGTTTTATTGCAAAGTTATGTTATATATTATATTTTATTCTTTCCGCTGTGAGATTCGTATTACTCTGATTCTGTTCTGTGGTGATCTTCTTCTTCTTCTATTCTAATTTTCTATCTTGTCTATTCTCACCCTCTAACTTTCTTTCTATTAATGATCAGGTATTTCCGATGTCTGAATAGTTAACATGGAAGCTGTGTGTTGATTTTCGGAGTCGAAAATACCAGTTTGTTACAGTGGTATCAAAGCTGAAGGTTAAGTGATTACCTTGCCTCTGTTGCGTAACTCGGTAGAGATGGGGTTAGCAATACCCTAGACTGAGTTTGAGTGTATATATACGAGTGAACGTATTTGTAGATTTTATAAAATTGTTTTATATTGTGGAGATTTATTGATTGAGTTGTTTATGAATTTTGGTCGATCAGTTTGATCCACTGTATCGATAGGAGTTTCTAAACACTCAAGTACGATAAACTGACACAGTATGTTTTTAAAGAGGGTAAATGAAATAATTTTACCCAAATTATATTTTACTATAAATGAATGATTAATATTTGAAATATTATCGTATATTGGATGTATTGGTTGATCATAATGGAAACGATTATATAAATAACCAATTTGAGTACGTATAATATAAAAGCAGATTAATTAAATCGGAATTGGAATTAAAATTCTGAAAACTGGGGAAAAGGTGATTGTAAGTGGATTTGAGTTAAGTATAAGAAAATTTTAAAATCCTAGGAGATTTTAAATTGTTTACAAGTATTGTGAATGATATTTTGAAAAATATTTCAAAATGGAAGTGTTTAAATATGGTTTTGATAAGAGATATAGTATTGAACTCACTTTGATCACTGGGAAATAACTCTGATGATGTTGGCCGCATCATCAGTGTTCATTTTCGAGTTGTAAGTGACGGATTACTACCAAAGAGATTGTTTTTGAATTGTTTTGAGAAAAAAAGTTGTTTTGAATCCTAAAAGGGAATATTTGATTTTTGAAAGAGCCAAGCTGTTTAAAAATTCCTAGGGGGGATTGGTTGAACAAAAACAAATTTAAATAGAAATTTATGAAAGCAAATTGAAATTGAAATAGAATTGAATTATAATGATATCGAGTAGATTGGAATGATGTCGTAAGAATTTGGAATTGATAATGGAATTTGAGTTCAGAACGGAAATTGGCTTAGTTATAAGCGAATGGTTGGATTTGTGGATAAAAATAGATTGGAATTTTATTGGAAATCGATTGGTAACAGATGGAAAGGATTTAATGATATCCCCAACAAAAAGATACATGTTTATTTTTATGGATTTGGTGTTTTATGGGCCGATTTGGCAAGCCACTTAGTTGTTTGATTTTCTTTTGGATTGGAGAAGGCCTAGAGAGGCGAGTTGGAGTTTGAACTATTGATCGGTACAAAGGAGGTGCTGGCGAAATTTTCCGAAAATTTAGGGTGTTAGAAAATTTTCAGGATTTTAGAGAATTTTCGTTGATAAGAATTAAGGAATATTTTAATTGGAATTAAATTGGTGCAGTTGAAATTGAAGTTGGTAAGTAAACAAATAAATTTGTACTGGTCAATAGGGTTTATTCTCTACCTTAGCAATTTCGAGGACAAAATTATTTTAAAGGGGGAAGAATGTAACGATCCGTATTTTTCCGGATAATAAATAATTTATTTAATTATTTAAATAATGGTTTAGAGAATTATATGGTCGTTTAATTTAATAATATTGAATATTTATTTAAAATAAATAATAGAATAATATATTTAATTCTTGAAATAATCAGAAATAGTGAATTGACAATATAATGTGAACTGGACAATTCAAAATATATAATTCAGTTTAGAATTTGAGTTAGAATAACGAATATATCATTTGAATGACAGTTTGAAAGTATAATTATATTATAATTAAAATCAAGCTCGAAATAGTGCTGCAGTTCGTAATTTGGCGATTTGAACTTAAACTGAATGTACAAGATTCGTTTTAAATCGGATTTCTATGAAACAAGAAACATTAGGGGCTGATGAAGTATATTTTTCTAATGGAAGAGAAAAATCCGGATTTTGTCGTGTAGATTTTGATATATGTTCAAATCAAATTTTAGAAAAGTCGCTGTGGAATTCCTTTATAATTTATATTGATTTATTTATATTATAAAAGGAATTTAATATGTAAATCGAATATCGATATAACTGGGAACTTTGAAATATCCAGTTATAAATCCCGATGTATTTATTTTGGGGTTGTATGATATTCTAGTGAGAATATATACGATAATATTTATTTATAAATATTTAATTTAATTAATTTTAAATATATTTAATATTTTAAAAGGTTTATTAAGAGCTTTAAAAATAGCCAGTTTTGCAAACGACCTCAGAATTCGACGAAACTAATTTTGTTGGATCTGCAATGTTAAATTATTGTTAGATTTCAATTTCCGTGATTTTTGAGTATTGTGGGTGATCACAGGGATTTTTAAACAGTGTATACAAATAACAATTCAATAAAATGAATATAAAAATCAAATAAAAAAATATCAAAACCTGCCTATATAATACCCTCAACTCTCCTAACCCTAAACTATTCTTCCTCTGGTCAAAACATTTTTCTACCGCACCTTTTTCTTTATTTTTCCAGCAAACGTAATCTTCAATAATCCTCAAAGAAAATCAAAGTTAATTATATAAAATATAATATACGTACATGTGAACTTATATCAGCGTTGGCATCAGTCTCTTACAGTTTTTATAGGGTTTGAAGTCAATTTGTTTGCCGCGTTTTAAACAGCCGTAACCTAGGGTTTTCAAATTTGGGGATTTTGATGCGTCGATGATCACTTGGAGATGGTATTTGCAAATTGAGAGGATCGATCCAATTGGTTGGCAAGAATTCAAGGGTTTCGATGATGGAAAAATTCGAACTTGGTTGCGGTGATTGTCAGTAGCCGTGAGTAGACTCGGTGGTGCGAACTGTGTGAAAATAGGGTCATCAACGAGCTTTGATTCTGGTGATCGAGTTGTACATCGTGGAGTGTAGGAGGAAGAAGAGTTGAGGTAAGAAATATTTTTATTTTCTTCTGGGTTTATAGAAGAGAGGACAGGGAGATTTAATGGTCGAGCACAGTTCGAAGCAGAGGAAGAAGGGATAAACTGATGGAGTATATGTTGGCTGACCGATTTGGTAGTGAAGAAGTGAGAGGCGGACAATATTTTGTTGAGTGGATTGCAGGGTTCGAACCTGTAGGGAGAACGTGGTAGGTAGTCTCAGTTTCAAAACCAAATGTGGTAATTTCCTTTTGTCTGGAGCGTACGGTCATAACTGATAAAGAGTAAGTTTGCTTTTGTTTTCATTGTCTGGAGGAATAGTCGGGGAAGAAGGGATCGGTTGGTGTTGGGTTTGTTTTTGCAGTGGCCATATTTTCGTGGAGAATGAAATCCTTGTGTACGGATCTGTTGTTGCTTGGATCGTGTGTGAGACCAAAAGGAAGATGATGAAAGACAGTTTTCTTCTGATTTGTTTCCTTCAATGGTGAGTTTGAAATACTGTAAATATAGAAGACGGGATCTCTTTGAACTGGTAATTTGGTTTTGGGGGATTAACAAAATAATTTGGATAATAACTAAATTATTTATTAAGTTAATTGATATTTAAACCATGTAAAATAAATATAAATCTTATAACACATGTAGTTCTTTCATTCATTAACAGAACTCAGTGAAACAATTGACGATGGAATCGTATCGGAAAATCCTATAAGCCTGTGAACTTTGGAATGATTCGGAGCTCGTCTCAATTCACGGGAAAATGAAATGTATGATCTGGATCGACGATCGATTATCGTTATTTAACGATAACCGTCCAATGTGAGTAAATCTCACTAACTCTACTCAATTTATATTTTTATAAAATATTTTTAGAATTTATAAATGATGGTTGTTTGTTGTGTGTTGGCTGTTTGGTTGAACTGCTAGTGTAATGTCTCGACTTTTTCGACCATTTGTAAATCATTTTGATGAGTAATTAAAATGAGTTAATTAGTTAAAAACAAAGCTAAAGGAGATTTTTGAAAACAAATATATATATATATGTAGGTATAGGCATATGTATATATATATGAGAAATATTTTAATAAACATATATACTTGAATAATCTTAGATTGGAATATACTTGAATTATCTTGGAATTCAAAACAAGTATATGATATAAAATAGAAATTCCTAAGGGAATAAATTTATAAAATAAATGATACTTTGGAATGTCATTTTGATGAAGCAAGAAGTTTTCAAGAACAAAGGACTAAGAACTTAAACAAAAAAATAAAAGGAGCATTTCTTCCATTTGAAAATATAGGGACCTATGGAAAAAAAACACCACCATATGTTGTCTACAACATAAACAAGTCGGCAAGAATATGAATCATATGAAATATTCAAACTAAAGACAAAAAGAAATTTCCAAGAAGAGACAAAAACATTAAATGGAACATACCTTAAATAGTAACACTAGAATTAGCAAATCATTACCTAAATCCTATAGTAAAGATGACATGTGTATTTCCAGCAAAGAAGAAAACAAATGCAAGCATTTGTTTAAGGCTTTAAAAATCCAAAATGGATCCTTGCATTTAATGCAAGAATGGTTCAAGCTTCTAGGAGCACTACCTAGGAGCTACAAACCCTTAGTGAGACAAAATTTGAAGCCATTATCCTCATTTTCTAGCCGTAGGAGAGGGGTGAGGCTAGAGAGTTTGCTGTTGGAAATTGTGCCCAGAAATTCATTTTTTAATACATGACTTTACCTATATATACCACTCAAATTCTCTCATACTTTCACACAAACAAACTGAGTTTCCATTCAAAAATCTGAAGTCAAATTTCTGGATCATTTGAGAGCAATTTGGTGAGTAAAACATTTATAACTCTCTTGTTTTAAAAATACAGTAAACAGTTTTTGGGTTAATTAGAAATCTGCCATGTTTGATTGTAACCATCGTTTGAAAATACCAGTCAGTAGATCATGGTGTAGAAGACCTTGAATTCATCTGTATAGATGGATCCATCATATAAGATTCATCATAGTATGTGTTGCGAATGGTTGATGTTCACCAGCATTAATTTCATGTATAAGTTCTGTTAAACACAGAACCTGTTCATTTGCTAGCTAAAATAGGATGATCCACTTTTTGTTGATGAAAGCATGTAAATCTAGTGAATAAACATCATACAAACACATCTCAGATCAAAGAAAATACCATTTGAAATATATTAGTTCAAAAACAGAAATACAGGAGTGTTCTCTGTAAGTGGAAAATCAAAGTATAAATTCAAATGAAATAAAAACCTGTTTTGATGTTATGGATTTAATCCCGAATGCAAATGATGATTTTTAAAGTAAAAATCACGATTTTTAAGCTTGTGCATTTCGAGAATTTATGATATGAACGGAAATGGTGTTTTGACCAAATTCCGGCGATCGGAGGGACGAGGGTTCAGGCGGTCAAGGGTGAAGCATCATCGGGGACCAAGGACTACGGGAAAAATACGAAAAGATTTTTATAATGTATGAATTGTGTAAATGGATCAAAATTAGGGTTGAATACTGTGAATGGGTTCGACTGTTTGGCGGCGACGTGGAGCCCCCCACTGACGTGCGAATTGGCTGGGGTCGAGCATGGAGCGACGTTGGGTCTTGGGGAAGATGGTGGCGGTGGTGCGAGGCGCTCTGGTGGTCGGAGGCGATGGGACGAGCTCGGTTTTAGTGGGGTACTTTTTACTGTTGCGAACAAGAAAACTGATGGAACATCGATTTTGAGGAGGAGGTGATAATTGGAGGTGGTAGCTGGTCGGTTAAGGTCGGCGGAGCAAGTGGAGTTTGTGGGTGGTGGTTCGGTGGTGTCATGGCGGCGTGTGGTGGCGTGCTCGTGCACGGTGCACCCCGTGTACTGTGCAAATTGAACGAAGTACCAAGGCTGGTACTTGGCAAATGCCAAGACCAGTGCCTTGGCACTTTTCCAAGTTCTGGTACCTTGGCACTGCCAGAGTCCAGTTCTGGCACTTGCCAAACCCGATACTCGGGCAGTGCCAAAACCCGGTGTTTTTCGTTCAGTAGAATACGAGATTTTAAATTTAAATAAATTTTAAATTTAAAATATAAATAAATAAATGTTTTATTAAGCCGATGACAAGTGAGAAGTAGAAACCGAATTTTGAACCGACAAGTTCGACCGTGAAAGATCAACCAAGTTGAAATGTAAATTAGGCGAAAATAAATAATTTAAAATAAATTATTTGAATTATTTATATAAATAAATAATCGTTAAAGGATAAGAACAAAAGGAAAATAAGTTCAAACATCATTTGAACTAAAATAATAAAAGGGGAATACACCGTGTGCGGAGCACGGGAAATTTCCAAAGGATGAACAAACACCGTCAAAAACCATATACACCTCAACTGATGTATGTAACAGATAAACTAATGATGCTAATGCAAACCAAATAAACAAACACTATTTGGAAAATATATATTTTTTATCTGAAATGAAGTGATACTCCTGATTTCACTGATAAACATTTATCGACTGTAAAATATTTCGTACATCGTTCGAAGAGTCCGGAATAAACAAATTCCACTTCGATTCGAAGTATACGACGCATATCAATGTGCTAAAGACAACGAGATGCAAGTGTTATTTAGAATGATATATTTTGGTCTGTTCAAACCCAGAACAAACCCGAATGGACGAGTGTCTGACAACGTATATCAGTCAGATCTTGCACATCGAATTTACGTAAGTATATTATGTTGGTGGCAGGGAAATTCGTTTCTTTTTGCTTCATTACCCGTAATATATTTGGGTAATCGAATGAGTATTTTCTGACGGATAGGACGATGTGGCATTCAAAGAATGGAAAGAGAAAACCTGTCAGAAGAACAACGTAGCCTCAAAACTTCACAACCCGGAGGTAACAAAAGTTGGGCTAGGTAGCATGGCTAGTTGGGTCATACCCAAGCAGGGTATATTATCACCATCTAGAGGATTTCCTTATTTACTTCTAAAATCATTTTCACTGCTGTTGCATTCGGAAACGGTAAATCGAGCTCAACCGTAGGAGTGATAATATATTCGTTACACTCAAGCTAAATGAGTGGACGGTCATGTGTGGCCGGGTTACAAGACGTTCTTGTTGAACCCCAGTGTATCCTCTCTAGAGTACACTGATCGGTGGGTGCTCCCATACCCTGTATGTTGGAATCCAAACTCAAATACGCGCTCTGCGACTTTAAATTTGTATACTATATATGTGAACGTGAGATGCAAGCGTTTCACTAGATTTTAATTACCTGTTACAAACTATTATAATATCAAATGTCTTGATATAAAAGAGATTAGATCATTTCCAGATATTAGACATGGATGGATCTAATGATTTTTATGTTAAAAGTAATAACATGGATCAAAATAAACACCTTGACACCTATACCCTGTTTTTACTGTCTAACTATGTTTCCTCACACCAGTCCCCTGACTGACCCAGAGTTTATTTTTGGTGTTTCTTAAACTCTTGGGTACTCATAATATTTATTATGAGTAGACAAGTAGGTTCAGGCAAGGCAAGTGGAACATGATGCTGAACCAGTTCAAGACCCAGTAGCATATATGTTTTAATTATCAGTTTAATTACCAATGGTATTGTAATATGGTATTGTATGAACCATGATGATGTAATATATTATGTACTCTGATGTATCAGGCTTTGTGATGTAATATATAAGTATTTTGTGAAATTCCGCTGTGAGATTCTGATAACTTTTTTCTCTTCTATTCTATAAGTTCTACCTTTTCTATCTCATCTTCTAAATTCTTTCAATAATGACACGGTTTCCCAGGTATGGAAAATCGCGCCGTTACAGTTGGTATCAGAGCGAGGTTTTCTGAACACCTAGGCTTAGAGTAAGCATCGAGAAAGCGTATTTTTACTAAAAACTATTTTAGTATGGGTCGTCCTTAGTTCTCAACCATAGTTATTAACCTTAGTTATCAACTCTAGTTATTTGGTTAATTTACCCTTAAAGACTGGTTTCTGAGTGAGTATTAACTCTCGAATCATTTACTCAGAAGTTGACAATGAGTTCTCAAGCAAGGCGAGGACGAGGAGCAAGTCGGGCAACTACGACAAATGGGCACACTGTTAATCAGACCCAAGTGGAAACGACTGAAGTAGTCCAAGCTCCGACGCAGCTAAACTTCGCTATGAATTGTAAGAACTACACTACTCTGGGAGGAAAAACCTTTAAGGGAACAAAATCACTAGTTGACGTCCAAGCATGGATTAGATCATGTGAAAAGATTTTTAAGGGGCTGAAACTGGATGACGAGTATAAACGACTGTTAGCATCATGGAATCTGGAAGGAGCTGCAGCTATCTGGTGGGATGCCCAGACTGCAAATACTCCAGAGGAGAACTTTACTTGGGCTATGTTCAAAGAAGTTTTTGAAGCTCAGTACCTGCCTGCAACTGGGAAAACCAGGATGTACCGAGACTTCATCGATTTGAAGCAAGAAACCATGACTGTCACTGAGTACGAAAACAAGTTCAATGCAATGTCAAGCTTTGGACCAGAGTTGGTAAATACCTCGCTAAAAAAGAACGAGATGTTCGTAGCTGGATTGAAGGATAGTCTTCAAGGCAGGATGATGGGGCATTTGAAGGACCCGTTTGTTGAGCTCGTGGATCTAGCACTCAGGTATGAAGCACTGGATGCTAAGAACCCAACTGCAACAAAGACTCAGACGGGAGAAGCAAGTGGAGGGAATCCCCAGAAAAGGAAATTCAACCCTGATTGGAAAGGTAACCAAAACCAAGGAAAGGCTGTGCAACAGAAGACTGAAAACCGCTTCAAAAATGTGTTGTGTCACAACTGCAACCAAAAGGGTCACATTGCAAGGTTCTGTAAGCAGAAGAGCAACAAGAAACCCCAACAGCAGCAACCACAACAGCAGCAAAGGAAGCCTCAGCAACAACCACAGCAGCAACATCAGCAAGTTCAGAGGAATGAGATGGTATTGAAGAACCTCTGTTTCAACTGTCACCAGCCCGGACACATGGTGAAAGATTGTCCACTGATGAAGAGAGCACCTCAGGCGAAGGTTTACGCCATCAAGAATGAACCATCCACCTCTCAGAATGTGAAAGGGAAGGGAGTTCTGGAAGGTACTTTACAACTTAAAGGGATTTACCTTCGAGTTTTATTTGACACCGGCGCTTCACACAGTTTTATTTCTTCTGAAACCGTAAACCAATTTAACCTTGAACCAATCATTTCCTCAAACCCAATTTGCGTATCAAATCCCATTGGTGGAAAAACAGAGTTGAAAATGTGTTGTGAGGATATAGCGCTGTTATATCTCTCGCATTCCTTTCGTTTTAATTTCTATGTTTTAGACTTCAAAAGTTTCAATTTTATTCTTGGATTGGACTGGCTGAGCGAGTTCCAAGCCAAGATAAAATGTGATAAAGAAACCATAACCTTGACGACAAGTTTAGGTCGAAAAGCTAGAATACCCTGTGGAAAACCCGGTATTCATACCTGTAGTTTCCTATACGCCCTAGAAGCACCCCAAGAGAACCTTGAAACACTGGACGTGGTTAGAGAATTCAAGGATATTTTCGAAGAAGTCGGGAGTTTACCTCCTCATCGTGAGATAGAATTCCGAATCGATTTAATCCCAGGAGCAAGACCGATAGTACAACCAAAGAGACGTATGGCACCAAAGGAAGTATTGGAACTGGAGAAACAGACTCGGGATTTGCTGAGTAAAGGATTAATCCGACCTAGTTTTTCTAGTTGGGGCTCGGCGGTAGTTTTTGTAGTGAAGTCTTATGGGTCATTACGACTATGTGTTGACTATAGAGAGTTAAACAAAGTGACCATCAAAAACAAATACCCTTTACCCCGAATCGATGACCTTTTCGATCAATTACATGGAGCGACCGTATTCTCTCAAATAGATTTAGCAACAGGATTTCATCAATTGAAAATCGCTGAGGATAGTATTCCTTTAACAGCATTTAGAGGCCCGGATTTCTTTTATGAGTGGTTGGTTATGCCATTCGGTCTAACCAACGCACCAGCATTTTTCGTGGATTTGATGAACAGAGTCTTTAGGAAAATTCTAAACAAGTTTGTTCTAATTTTCATTGACGATATTCTGATTTACTCAAAAACTGAAGAGGAGCATCGCTATCACCTCAGAGTAGTATTAGAAACCCTACGGAAAAATGTGTTGAAAGCAAAATTTTCAAAATGTCATTTTTGGAAGTCTGAAGTGAGATTTTTGGGGCACATCGTAAACGGAGGTGGAATATCGGTAGATCCGGTGAAAGTTGAATCAGTACAACAGTGGAGGCAACCTCGTACACCAACTGACATTCGAAGTTTCCTAGGATTGGCGGGATATTACCGAAGGTTTATCAAAGACTATTCTAAAATATCATCTCATCTAACGAAATTGACGAAGAAAAACCAGAAGTTCAATTGGACCCCGAAATGTGAAGAATCTTTTCAAGAGTTAAAAGATCGCTTAACCAATGCACCGGTATTAGCCGTTCCCGATGGAACGAGCCAATTTGAAGTTTACACTGACGCTTGTGGAACTGGATTAGGAGCCGTGTTGATGCAGAACCGTTGTGTGATTGCATATGCAAGTAGGCAATTAAAGATACACGAGAAGAATTATGCAACTCACGATTTGGAGTTATTGGCCGTTGTTTTTGCATTGAAGATATGGAGGCATTATCTTCTGGGTGGAAAATTCGAACTATTTACAGATCATAAACCGTTGAGGTACTTATTTTCCCAGAAGGATTTAAATTTGAGACAACAACGATGGTTAGAGTTTCTTGCATCGTATGATTTGGATATCATCTATACGCCGGGCAAAGCAAATGTAGTAGCAGACGCTTTGAGTAGAAATGCGATTCTAACCCTACTAGAAGTCACACCGACTCTCCAAGAAAGGATTATGAGAAATCAGAGAAGAGATGCTAAACTGGAGAAGATCATACAAGGAGTCGCGAATGGAAGGGAGTCTGATTTCGAATTGAACAACCGAGGAGTGTTAAGAATTAACAATAGATTATGTGTTCCGGATGTGGATGGATTGAGACAAGAAGTTTTGAAAGAGTGTCATGCATCAAGGTTGAGTATTCATCCTGGAATTCATAAAATGATTAACGATATGAAAAGAGTATTCTGGTGGCCAGGAATGATGAAGGATGTCACAACTTTTGTGAATGAGTGTTTGTGTTGTCAGCAAGTCAAGGGAGATCATCAAAAGACTGCTGGATTGTTGCGATCTTTAGAAATACCCAACTGGAAGTGGGAAATGATATCAATGGATTTTATCGATGGATTACCAAGGACCAGAAGAGGTTTTGAAGGAATTTGGGTAATTGTCGATCGACTGACAAAAAGTGCACATTTTATTCCTGTAAAACCAACACGTACAGCCGCATCATTAGCCGAAGTCTTTATGAGAGAAATTGTGCGATTACATGGAGTTCCATCAAGCATTGTAAGCGATCGAGATCCCATCTTTACAAGTAACTTTTGGAGAGCACTACAAAGAACTTTGGGAACGAGATTGAATCTCAGTACAGCTTACCATCCTCAAACGGACGGTCAAACTGAGAGAGTGAACCGGATTTTGGAAGATTTGTTAAGAGCGTGTATTCTTGATTTTGGAGGATCGTGGGAAGATCATCTACACCTAGTCGAATTTTCTTATAACAACAGTTATCAGGCGAGTATACAAATGGCACCATACGAAGCATTGTATGGAAGACCCTGTAAAGCACCAGCATGTTGGATTGAATCCGGAGACAAATTAATACTTGGACCAGACATGATCCGAGAAGCAACCGAGAAAGTAGAATTGGTGAAGTTAAGAATGAAAGAAGCCCAGGATCGACAGAAAAGTTATGCCGATCAAAGACGAAGAGATCTTGTATTTGAGATAGGAGACCTGGTATTTGTGAAGATTTCGCCAATGAGAGGAGTGGTGAGATTTGGAAAAGCTGGAAAGTTAACTCCGCGATATGTTGGACCTTTCCGAGTTATGGAGAGAATTGGTTTTCAAGCCTACAGAGTAGAATTACCAGAACATATGGCAGGGATCCACAACGTATTCCATGTGTCTCATTTAAGGAAATGTTTGCACGATCCGTCTTTAATTCTGGAACCATCTGTTCAGCAAGAAATAGAAATTGAACCAGATTTGACTATAATTCGACGACCATTTCGTATTATCAACAGAGAAGAAAAGCAACTTCGCAACAAGGCAGTAAGTCTGCTTAAGATTCAGTGGAGCGATAATCCGAAAGATTGCACGTGGGAGACCGAGAACCATATCAGGAAATTATACCCGGATTTATCTACAGATTAGGTATGTTTTACTGTTTGGGTGTTTGGATGAAATGAAACCTTGGATTTCTTCATTTCGGTAAGTATTGGCATATACATTTGTGGATTCGGTTTATTAGGACTTATGAACTCCCTTGCTATGATTTTATCATTGACGAGTTCTTTTCCTTGTTTACTTTCAGATGGCACCACTGATGAAGAGGACCGCTAGAAAGAGACTTACATCACACCAAACAGAGAAACTACTAGCCAAGCGAGCAAGAGTGGGTGATTCTGAAGATGTTAGAGGAAGGATACCAAGTGAGGATGAAGGCACACACAGGACCTCGGATGAGTCGAATGTAGGCAGAGAGGAACCCATGGAGCAAGATCCAGACAGCACGGAGCCCTCAGAGGATGATGGTGTACTTATGATTGAAACCAGTTGTGGAGACAATGATAGTGATGACGATGACAGTGACCAAAAGGGAGATGAGGCTGAGGATATGAATATGGATGGGGATGATGAAGAAGAACCCGAGGAGGAAGAAGAGTTTGTACCTGAGACACCGATAGTTGATATGGGAGAGCAGCCAACGGAATTTGTGGACCCAGCAGTGGTGATATGGGAGAAACTGAAGCAAGCACTTGTAGAGTATCACGAAGTAGGAGGATGGGTTGAGATTTTCGGAGACTTTGGTTATCCTTGGATTCAGGTGTACATGATTCCGCCCGTAGAGGTTATAAAGATCTCTGATGATGAAGAGGTGTACCGACTAATCCGGAGATCATGGATGTTTTTGTACCATCTGATGATGAGGATGAGGTGGTAGAGGTCGTTAACATATCCGATGATGAGTGGATCGTGATCGAGAGTGATCCAGATGAGTAGAGTGCAGTAGACTGATGTGTATGGACTATGTATGTATATATTATGTAGCTATAACTTGATTTAGTCAAGTATAGCCTAGTTATGTAGTATGGTATATGATTAGTCAGGTGTAGCACTAGGAGTGTAGTATGTTATCTAGACTAGCGCTAGTATCGAACTAGTTGTATAATTATGATGTACTAAATGATTATGATATATAGAATCATCTTTTGGGAAAGAAATCCTTTCTATCTTGCTTACTTGTAATTTCGAGGACGAAATTCGTATAAGGGGGGTGGACTGTAATGTCCCGACTTTTTCGACCATTTGTAAATCATTTTGATGAGTAATTAAAATGAGTTAATTAGTTAAAAACAAAGCTAAAGGAGATTTTTGAAAACAAATATATATATATATATATAGGTATAGGCATATGTATATATATATGAGAAATATTTTAATAAACATATATACTTGAATAATCTTAGATTGGAATATACTTGAATTATCTTGGAATTCAAAACAAGTATATGATATAAAATAGAAATTCCTAAGGGAATAAATTTATAAAATAAATGATACTTTGGAATGTCATTTTGATGAAGCAAGAAGTTTTCAAGAACAAAGGACTAAGAACTTAAACAAAAAAATAAAAGGAGCATTTCTTCCATTTGAAAATATAGGGACCTATGGATAAAAAACACCACCATATGTTGTCTACAACATAAACAAGTCGGCAAGAATATGAATCATATGAAATATTCAAACTAAAGACAAAAAGAAATTTCCAAGAAGAGACAAAAACATTAAATGGAACATACCTTAAATAGTAACACTAGAATTAGCAAATCATTACCTAAATCCTATAGTAAAGATGACATGTGTATTTCCAGCAAAGAAGAAAACAAATGCAAGCATTTGTTTAAGGCTTTAAAAATCCAAAATGGATCCTTGCATTTAATGCAAGAATGGTTCAAGCTTCTAGGAGCACTACCTAGGAGCTACAAACCCTTAGTGAGACAAAATTTGAAGCCATTATCCTCATTTTCTAGCCGTAGGAGAGGGGTAAGGCTAGAGAGTTTGCTGTTGGAAATTGTGCCCAGAAATTCATTTTTTTGATACATGACTTTACCTATATATACCACTCAAATTCTCTCATACTTTCACACAAACAAACTGAGTTTCCATTCAAAAATCTGAAGTCAAATTTCTGGATCATTTGAGAGCAATTTGGTGAGTAAAACATTTATAACTCTCTTGTTTTAAAAATACAGTAAACAGTTTTTGGGTTAATTAGAAATCTGCCATGTTTGATTGTAACCATCGTTTGAAAATACCAGTCAGTAGATCATGGTGTAGAAGACCTTGAATTCATCTGTATAGATGGATCCATCATATAAGATTCATCATAGTACGTGTTGCGAATGGTTGATGTTCACCAGCATTAATTTCCTGTATAAGTTCTGTTAAACACAGAACCTGTTCATTTGATAGCTAAAATAGGATGATCCACTTTTTGTTGATGAAAGCATGTAAATCTAGTGAATAAACATCATACAAACACATCTCAGATCAAAGAAAATACCATTTGAAATATATTAGTTCAAAAACAGAAATACAGGAGTGTTCTCTGTAAGTGGAAAATCAAAGTATAAATTCAAATGAAATAAAAACCTGTTTTGATGTTATGGATTTAATCCCGAATGCAAATGATGATTTTTAAAGTAAAAATCACGATTTTTAAGCTTGTGCATTTCGAGAATTTATGATATGAACGGAAATGGTGTTTTGACCAAATTCCGGCGATCGGAGGGACGAGGGTTCAGGCGGTCAAGGGTGAAGCATCATCGGGGACCAAGGACTACGGGAAAAATACGAAAAGATTTTTATAATGTATGAATTGTGTAAATGGATCAAAATTAGGGTTGAATACTGTGAATGGGTTCGACTGTTTGGCGGCGACGTGGAGCCCCCCACAGGCGTGCGAATTGGCTGGGGTCGAGCATGGAGCGACGTTGGGTCTTGGGGAAGATGGTGGCGGTGGTGCGAGGCGCTCTGGTGGTCGGAGGCGATGGGACGAGCTCGGTTTTAGTGGGGTACTTTTTACTGTTGCGAACAAGAAAACTGATGGAACATCGATTTTGAGGAGGAGGTGATAATTGGAGGTGGTAGCTGGTCGGTTGAGGTCGGCGGAGCAAGTGGAGTTTGTGGGTGGTGGTTCGGTGGTGTCATGGCGGCGTGTGGTGGCGTGCACGTGCACGGTGCACCCCGTGTACTGTGCAAATTGAACGAAGTACCAAGGCTGGTACTTGGCAAATGCCAAGACCAGTGCCTTGGCACTTTTCCAAGTTCTGGTACCTTGGCACTGCCAGAGTCCAGTTCTGGCACTTGCCAAACCCGATACTCGGGCAGTGCCAAAACCCGGTGTTTTTCGTTCAGTAGAATACGAGATTTTAAATTTAAATAAATTTTAAATTTAAAATATAAATAAATAAATAAATAAATGTTTTATTAAGCCGATGACAAGTGAGAAGTAGAAACCGAATTTTGAACCGACAAGTTCGACCGTGAAAGATCAACCAAGTTGAAATGTAAATTAGGCGAAAATAAATAATTTAAAATAAATTATTTGAATTATTTATATAAATAAATAATCGTTAAAGGATAAGAACAAAAGGAAAATAAGTTCAAACATCATTTGAACTAAAATAATAAAAGGGGAATACACCGTGTGCGGAGCACGGGAAATTTCCAAAGGATGAACAAACACCGTCAAAAACCATATACACCTCAACTGATGTATGTAACAGATAAACTAATGATGCTAATGCAAACCAAATAAACAAACACTATTTGGAAAATATATATATTTTATCTGAAATGAAGTGATACTCCTGATTTCACTGATAAACATTTATCGACTGTAAAATATTTCGTACATCGTTCGAAGAGTCCAGAATAAACAAATTCCACTTCGATTCGAAGTATACGACGCATATCAATGTGCTAAAGACAACGAGATGCAAGCGTTATTTAGAATGATATATTTTGGTCTGTTCAAACCCAGAACAAACCCGAATGGACGAGTGTCTGACAGCGTATATCAGTCAGATCTTGCACATCGAATTTACGTAAGTATATTATGTTGGTGGCAGGGAAATTCGTTTCTTTTTGCTTCATTACCCGTAATATATTTGGGTAATCGAATGAGTATTTTCTGACGGATAGGACGATGTGGCATTCAAAGAATGGAAAGAGAAAACCTGTCAGAAGAACAACGTAGCCTCAAAACTTCACAACCCGGAGGTAACAAAAGTTGGGCTAGGCAGCATGGCTAGTTGGGTCATACCCAAGCAGGGTATATTATCACCATCTAGAGGATTTCCTTATTTACTTCTAAAATCATTTTCACTGCTGTTGCATTCGGAAACGGTAAATCGAGCTCAACCGTAGGAGTGATAATATATTCGTTACACTCAAGCTAAATGAGTGGACGGTCATGTGTGGCCGGGTTACAAGACGTTCTTGTTGAACCCCAGTGTATCCTCTCTAGAGTACACTGATCGGTGGGCGCTCCCATACCCTGTATGTTGGAATCCAAACTCAAATACGCGCTCTGCGACTTTAAATTTGTATACTATATATGTGAACGTGAGATGCAAGCGTTTCACTAGATTTTAATTACCTGTTACAAACTATTATAATATCAAATGTCTTGATATAAAAGAGATTAGATCATTTCCAGATATTAGACATGGATGGATCTAATGATTTTTATGTTAAAAGTAATAACATGGATCAAAATAAACACCTTGACACCTATACCCTGTTTTTACTGTCTAACTATGTTTCCTCACACCAGTCCCCTGACTGACCCAGAGTTTATTTTTGGTGTTTCTTAAACTCTTGGGTACTCATAATATTTATTATGAGTAGACAAGTAGGTTCAGGCAAGGCAAGTGGAACATGATGCTGAACCAGTTCAAGACCCAGTAGCATATATGTTTTAATTATCAGTTTAATTACCAATGGTATTGTAATATGGTATTGTATGAACCATGATGATGTAATATATTATGTACTCTGATGTATCAGGCTTTGTGATGTAATATATAAGTATTTTGTGAAATTCCGCTGTGAGATTCTGATAACTTTTTTCTCTTCTATTCTATAAGTTCTACCTTTTCTATCTCATCTTCTAAATTCTTTCAATAATGACACGGTTTCCCAGGTATGGAAAATCGCGCCGTTACAGCTAGCTATTGGTTAAAATTATCGATAACGATATATATAAATCGTTAATCGAATATTGATTCTGTTTATCAGAATACTTCATATTCGTGTTATTCATGTTATTAACAACTGTGGATGCAGGGAAACAGGTCGGAGGGACCCAACTGGGTTCCTCAATATTTATTTTACTGTTTATTTTCATATATTGTGTTATGATGCGATATGAAATCTATTGTTAATTTTGTATGGTTGAATGATACCAATCATTGTTATATGGTACGTTAAATACCATAAAGAATACTGGAATGTTAAAAAGGAAATTTTCAATGTTATATTGAAAAAGAAATATTTATAAAATCAAAAGATTTAAATAAAATATTTATTTAGAAAATAAATAGATTGAAAAGGAATATTTATTTGTTAATCAAATAGATAGGATTGAAGGGAAATATTTGCAAAACATTTACAGATAGAATTGAAAAAAAAAAGAATATTTATAATGGTTTAAATTGGCTTAGTGAAAATGGATTAAGTGAATTTAGTTAATGAGTGTAATGGTTTAAATTGGCTTAGTGATGTTTTATTTAAACATCTGTTTAAATCAAATGAATAAATATTGGAAACATTTTCCAAATATAATCAGAGATATTTTTTAATCATAGAAAATGAAATGTTGATGAGAAAGAATATTGGAATGACAGTGATACGTGAAACAGAGATGGAAATGTTTTTCAATGATTGATGACGTATGTAATAACCCGGAAATCCGAGCCAATTTAAAATTTTTATTTTGGCAATTTTAATGAATTTTGAATATTTAAAATGAACTATTTTAAATAATAACAATGAGAAATTTATATTGAATAGAATTAGAACGTATATATTTATATAAGTCGTTGTTAGAATATAAATATTTATTTATATATACAAAAGGAATTGAAAATGGCACGGTAGTTCGATAATTCGATTTCAAAATTCAAATGAATGTACAGGATTCAAAATAAACCGGATTTTAGTGAAACCAAAAATATTTGAATCTATTTGAGAATATCTTTCTGACAAATCCGAAGAATCGAAATTTCATAGCGGGGATAAAAAGTTATGCCCGGTTGAAAATTCAGAACAGTCGCTATGGAATTCTGGCCCTTAAAAATGGTCATTTTGCAAATTACCTCGGTTTTCGACGAAACCACTTTTGTTGGATCCGCGATGTCAAATTATTGCTTGGTTTCAAATTTCATAATTTTTCGAGTCAATATGTGAGCGTGGCAAAGGAAAACGCGTTTGACCAGTTTTAGTTGATTTTAATCGACTGGAAAATGGCTATTTTTCAAACTGTCTCAGAATTTGATGAAATTACTTTTGTTAGGGCTGTATCGTCAATACGAAGCTAGAAAATATTTTTCGAGGATTTTTCGAGTTAGTATGTGGCCCCGGTAAATTGAAATGTACGCTCAAATTCAATATATAGAGTTATATTTTGATTTTGATGAAAACTGATCGAAACAGTCGAATCGGCCTACGATACATATCCCATTGTGTTCGGAATGGGGGTAATTAGCTATGGACGACAGGCGGTAGGTACGATTTCGAGTTCAAAAATAAAAGTTACTTTTTGAAATTAAAAATAATAAAATATATATATATATAATTATATATTTTCCTCAGCCCGCCCTCCCCTAATTCATTTCAGAGGTCAAATAAAAAAAAGAAAAAAGAAAAAAAACGAGAACGATGACCGGGGAGGAGCCCCCCCCCAAGCAGCGCGCCGCCCACTAGAGAAGCCGCCGCCCCTCCTCGCGTCCCTCTTCTTCCCTACCTCCCCTGATCGAGCGTGAGACACCCCGATGAAACCCCTTTCACCAATCATCGAGCCTCAAGCGCCCTGAAACCCCATCCCCGACCGCCAGTGCTCCACCGCCGAACCCACCACCCGACACCGCACCCCTCCGACCTCCGACGGCTGCCACAACACCCCCCCCCCCCCTTCGACTGAGGTTCAATTTTTGCCAGAAAAATGAGTTTTTGCTTTATTTTATTTAGCTTTAACCCCTTTTAAAATCAGATTTTATTTATTTATGAAGATAAATATACGATTTTTAGGATAGAAAGAAAGATGTGATCTTTTTGGTGTGTTCATATGAAGAAGGATATGATTTTATATATATACTAGAGAACAAAAAATATGATTTTTATAAAGTAGAGATAATAAAAATATGATTTTTATATAGTAGAGACTATAAAAATACGATCTTTATATTATATAGATAGTAAACGTTTGATCTTTATATATGTAGCGAAATAAAAATCTGATCTATATTATATATACATTGAAATAAAAATGGGATTTTTATAGCAATGATATAAAAATTCGATCTTTATATTAGAAGTAGATATAAAAATATAATTTTTATATAGGAAGGAGCATTGTAAAAATATAATCTTTATCGAAAGAAGAGCGATATAAAAATATAATTTTTATATAGAGAATAGTGTGATAAAAATGTGATCTTTATTATATGAACACCGTTATAAAAATGAAATTTTTATCCATATACTAGCGACGTAGAAATAGAATTTTTATCTATATAACAGCGGTATAAAAATGTGATTTTATCCATATAGAGCGGATTAAAAATGTGATTTTTATATAAATAGTAATAATATAAAAATGTGATTTTTTATATATGTAGTGGCTACGGGCAACGAAAGTGACAAAAGGCAAGAATGGCGAAGATTTCTACATAAGAAGAGTCGTGGCGTTTGGATTAGCTAGTCGGTGAGAACTCCTCACCTTTAATTTTCTCTTTCTAGTTAAAATTATATACTAGGATGCAGATGGTGCTTAGTAGCACCCGACACCCGTCGTCCACAGACCATGGATGACTTGTTTGTTTGGTTGCTGTGTTGTGAAATTTGTTTGTGTGATGTGAAATAAAATAAAATACTTTATAGTGAAAAATATTTTATAGTTACGAATATGATTTATAACGTGTATGTAAAATAAATATTTATAAACAAATCGGAGATTTGTTTATATACAGTGATTTGATTGATATTGATTGGGACGATAAATTTTACACATTGCCCAACTGCACAAATAAAATCTGTGTTTGATTGTTTGAAACCCCACACGGGTGTTGGGATGAAATTGGACATACACTAATCCCAATAATTAGCTGTATGTCGATCGATTGATTGACAGGCTGTTATAAGCATTGAATATTTATATTTGATGCTTATACAGTGTAGAATGCACTCTGGTTGATGGTTGATGATTTGTCGTTGCTATTATATACATTTGTTGTAGGGAATCCATATAATTAATGTTAAAAGGTAATTGATTGGGCCTCATTCCAATTTGGAAAATATAAAGAAAATTAGTTTGTTGAACTGTAAAGAAGATTCATTTGTTGAATTGTAAAGAAAATTCATTTGTTGAATAGTAAAGAAAATTCATTTGTCGAATTGTAAAGAAAATTCATTTGCTGAATTGTAAAGAAAATTTATTTGTTGAATAGTAAAGAAAATTCATGTGTTGAATTGAAAATATATATATATATATATCCATGTGTTGAATAGAAAAAAAATTCATCTGTTGAATAGAGAATAAATATTCATGTGTTCAATAAAAGCCGTGTTAATTAGATTGACGCCATTTTGACGTGAACGATATTTATATCGATTTTATTCATTTTTATAATGAATATAGAAAAGGAACTGATTTCAAAATACAACTTTTGAAAATATTATCATTTGTATATCGATGATGTGGAATATTCAATTTTGATTTGAAATTGAATATAAAGTTGAAATCGTTTTGAAAACGAATTTAAAATGATTTATAAAATACGTTTTAAAAGGAAATCGACGAAATATATATATAATATATATATATATAATAGCCTGAATAGAACGCGCCGCGCCGCAGCAGTTCGCGAATTTCGACTATTAACTTCGAATGGATATTACGGGAGATCCGACCATCGGATTCTCCTAAAAACAGAACAGTTGGGTTCGTATCAAAAAGAGCTTTCTAACGAACAATAGAGATTTGAAATCTAACGGTTGGATTTGGAATTATGTCCAAATCAAATTTGGAAAAGGTCGCTGTAAGTGCAGTTCGATGGCCATTGATGGAAATCGACTATATGAGCCTTGATAAAATTATTAAAAATAGTAATAATTTGTGTAAAATCATAAGAAATGATTTGGGAAGAATTGGGATGAAAAACTCCATATTTGAAAAGATAAAAGTAGATTTTTATCGAAATGAACTAGTTTTGAACTAGAATAATAATTTATTTATTTCCGAAATAAATAAATTGGATTTGAAATAGTTTTGATAATAACCAAAATTTCCAATGATTGAATTGGAATGGATTTGAATTGAAATCGTCTTTGGAATATTTCGATGTTGGATTTCGGGATTATACAGATATTGTTATGGAAATTTGAAAGATATATTTATATCGTTATTTCCAATACGATATTTGTTGGTCGTAGAATTTGATATTGAATATAAGCCGATATATTTTCTATTCAGAGCCTTGTATTTAATATCAAATGGGATTTGGGTTTGTCGTGAATGGTGTCTTCATTAACACTGTTCTTAACCCCAGTGGAGAAAAAGGTTAAATCTTTTTATTTAGATTTAATGAAGTGTGCCAATTAAATAATATTTAATTGGAATTGAATAGGTATTGATTTTTGGGTTTATCGTGAACGGTGTTTTAAATAACACTTGTTCTTTAACCCGATAATTAATGGAATGTGATTTTGGGTTGTCGTGAACGGTATCTTCAATAATACTGTTCTTAGACCCAAAGGAGTTAAGAAAATCAGAAACTAACAGGAGATTAGTTATGTTGAATGGTTTCTGGGGTATTGATCTGATGTTGGTTTCGGCCTTCGGGGTTAATACTTAGGTAATTGCTCAGTTGCTAATTTACGGTTAGGGACTGATTGAAATGTGATGTGATTTTGCGGTTTATCATGAACCGTGTTTTTAAATACATTGATTTTTTAACCCAGTTAAAGATTAGAACTAAGTGGAGTTTTAATGAATCTTTAATTAGATTGAAAAGATCGAGAATGGAGTATCACCAGTTCTTGTTGCTAGTCCTGAGTAGGCTGGGTACGCAAGATAGGGGGTTCTGGCTTCGCGGTTTGGTGGCGAACAGGAGACTCTTACCCCTACATGTCCCTGTTGAGGGTTGGTTAGGCAGTGGCCGGGAGGCTCGAGAGGGTCGCCGTGAAACAAGTGAACTGGGGGACCATGTAGGAGCCACGGTGGGTATTACCTGCTGCTTGGGGGATGAAGGGATGGTTGCAAAGACTACCGGATTTCGTCGGCTATCTTTCATTTTGGTATCAGAGCTTTGGTTTACAAAGCTCGAGAATAAGACACATTAGAACCATACGAAAGAATTCATCAGAGATTGGATTAGTAATATCCAATGAGAATGACTCGTTAGAGATGGGATCAGTAGTATCCTAGAACAAGTGTGAAGAGTAGATTTAAAAATGAAAACAAGTTTTGTTTTGAAAACTTAAATCAACCATTCGTATTTGATTATTTATTTTATATTGAATATGGACAATCCAATATATAAATATTTTGCGTATATGTCTGATCCGCGTGTATTTGAAATTTTAGTATACTGGATAGAAATAAAATCACACTCTAGTCGCCCGGAGACGATTCTGATGATTGTCTAGACATCATCAGAATTGGTATTCGAGTTTCGAAGGTGTGATATCCATATGTTTCCATTAGACTGGTGTGAGAACCAAAATTATATAGGGCCTACTGTTGTGATTTGGCACCAAAAATGTGATTTTTTACTATATATCAAAGTTATGAGTTTGAAATGATAATCAACTAATTGATTGCTGGTTGTTTTGTTTGATATTGTTTGATTAATTAAAATGTTGAACCTTTAGCCAAATTGAACCAAAAAGTGAATTGTATTGAAAATTTATCATATCTGCATGCGTGTACATGTATTTACATTGAACAGGTCATAGCAAGGAGGCTAGAGAAGAAGAATAAAATTGTTTGCCCGACAAATAGGTACATGTTTACCAACATTTACTGTTTTGTTTGGGTAATGACGATTTCATGAGCCGATTGGCTTTTTCTTTTTCTTTTGGATTGAAGAAGGCTATGGGAGGCTATATGAAATATCCCGAAATCCCCGGTGAAGGGGAGGTTATGGCAAATTTTTCGAAAATTTAGGGTGTTAGCCAAACTTTTTAAAATTTTGAAAAGTTATTAGAAATTAAAAAGTTGAAGAACTTGATCCGTAATGAAAATAATGGAAGTTGAGTTGGTTTGTAAAACAACTTTCGGCTTCGTTCCATTTCGGGGACGAAAAGTTTTAAGTTGGGGAGATTGTAATAACCCGGAAATCCGAGCCAATTTAAAAATTTTGTTTTGGCAATTTTAATGAATTTTGAATATTTAAAATGAATTATTTTAAATAATAATGACGAGAAATTTATATTGAATAGAATTAGAATGTATATATTTATATATGTCGTCGTTAGAATATAAATATTTATTTATATATATAAAAGGAATTGAAAATAGCGCGGTAGTTCGATAATTCGATTTCAAAATTCAAATGAATGTACATGATTCAAAATAAACCGGATTTTAGTGAAACCAAAAATATTTGAATCTATTTGAGAATATCTTTCCAATGAATCCGAAGAATCAAAATTTCATAGCAGGGATAAAAAGTTATGCCCAGTTGAAAATTCAGAATAGTCGCTATGAAATTCTGGCCCTTAAAAATGGTCATTTTGCAAACGACCTCGGTTTTCGACGAAACTACTTTTGTTGGATCCGCAATGTCAAATTATTGCTAGGTTTCAAATTTCATAATTTTTCGAATCAATATGTGAGTGTGGAAAAGGAAAACGCGTTTGACCAGTTTAAGTTGATTTTAATCGACTGGAAAATGGTCATTTTTCAAACGGTCTCAAAATTTGACGAAATTAGTTTTGTTAGGGTCGTATCGTCAATACGAAGCTAGAAAATATTTTTGGAGGATTTTTCGAGTTAGTATGTGGCCCCGGTAAATTGAAATGTACGCTCAAATTCAATATATAGAGTTATATTTTGATTTTGACAAAAACAGATCGAAACAGTCGAATCGGCCTACGATACATATCCCATTGTGTTCGTAATTGGGGTAATCAGCTATGGACGACAGGCGGTAGGTTCGATTTCGAGTTCAAAAATAAAAGTTACTTTTTGAAATTAAAAATAATATATATATATAATTATATATTTTCCTCAGCCCCCCCCCCCCAATTCATTTCAGAGGTCAAATTAAAAAAAAGAAAAAAAAAAAGAATGACGATCGGGGAGGAGCCCCCCCCCCCCCCAGCAGCGCGCCGCCCACCAGAGAAGCCGCCGCCCCCTCCTCGCGTCCCTCTTCTTCCCTACCTCCCCTGATCGAGCGCGAGACCCCCGATGAAACCCCCTTTCACCAATCGACGAGCCTCAAGCGCCCAGAAACCCCATCCCCGACCGCCAGTGCTCCACCGCCGAACCCACCACCTGACGCCGCACCCCTCCGACCTCCGACGGCTGCCACAACCCCCCCCCCCCCCAACCCCACTTCGACTGAGATTTAATTTTTGCAAGAAAGGTGAGATTTTGCTTTATTTTATTTAGCTTTAATCCCTTTTAAAATCAGATTTTATTTATTTATTTATGAAGATAAATATACGATTATTAGGATAGAAAGAAAGATGTGATCTTTTTGGTGTGTTCATAGGAAGAAGGATATGATTTTTATACATATACTAGAGTAATAAAAATATGATTTTTATAAAGTAAAGATAATAAAAATATGATTTTTATATAGTAGAGACTATAAAAATATGATCTTTATATTATATAGATAGTAAAAATTTGATCTTTATATATGTAGCGAAATAAAAATCTGATCTTTATTATATATACGTTGAAATAAAAATATGATTTTTATAGCAATGATATAAAACTTCGATCTTTATATTAGAAGTAGTTATAAAAATATAATTTTTATATAGGAAGGAGCGTTGTAAAAATATCATCTTTATCGAAAGAAGAGCGATATAAAAATATAATTTTTATATAGAGAATAGCATGATAAAAATGTGATCTTTATCATATGAACACCGTTATAGAAATGGAATTTTTATCTATATACTAGCGACGTAGAAATAGAATTTTTATCTATATAGTTAGCGGTATAAAAATGTGATTTTATCCATATAGAGCAGATTAAAAATATGATTTTTATATAAATAGCAACAATATAAAAATGTGATTTTTATATATGTAGTGGCTACGGGCAACGAAAGTGACAAAAGGCGAGAACGGCGAAGATTTCTACATAAGAAGAGTCGTGGCGTTTGGATTAGCTAGCCGGTGAGAACTCCTCACCTTTAATTTTCTCTTTCTAGTAAAAATTATATGCTAGGATGCAGACGGTGCTTAGTAGCACCCGACACCCGTCGTCCACAGACCATGGATGACTTGTTTGTTTGGTTTTTGTGTTGTGAAATTTGTTTGTGTGATGTGAAATGAAATAAAATATTTTATAGTGAAAATATATTTTATAGTTACAAATATGATTTTTAACGTGTATGTAAAATAAATATTTACAAAAAAATCGAAGATTTGTTTATATACAGTGATTTGATTGATATTGATTGGGACGATAAATTTTACACATCGCCCAACTGCACAAATAAAATATGTGTTTGATTGTTTGAAACCCCACCCGGATGTTGGGATGAAATTGGACATACACAAATCCCAATAATTAGCTGTATGTCGATCGATTGATTGACAGGCTGTTATAAGCGATGAATATTTATATTTGATGCTTATACAGTGCAGAATGCACTCTGGATGATGGTTGACGATTTATCATTGCTATTATATACATGTGTTGTAGGGAATCCATATAATTAACGTTATATGGTAATTGATTGGGCCTCATTCCAATTTGGAAAATATAAAGAAAATTCATTTGTTGAATTGTAAAGAAAATTCATTTGTTGAATTGTAAAGAAAATTCATTTGTTGAATTGTAAAGAAAATTCATTTGTTGAATAGTAAAGAAAATTCATGTGTTGAATTGAAAAAATATATATATCCATGTGTTGAATAGAAAATAAATTCATGTGTTGAATAGAGAATAAATATTCATGTGTTGAATAAAAGCCGTGTTAATTTGATTGACGCCATTTTGACGTGAACGATATTTATATCAATTTTATACATTTTTATAATGAATATAGAAAAGGAATTGATTTCAAAATACAACGTTTTGAAAATATTATCATTTGTATATCGATGATGTGGAATATCCAATTTTAATTTGAAATTGAATATGAAGTTGAAATCATTTTAAAACGAATTTAAAACGATTTATAAAATACGTTTTAAAAGGAAATCGACGAAATATATATAATGGCCTGAATAGAACGAGCTGCGGCAGTTCGCGAATTTCGACCATTAACTTCGAACGGATATTATGGGAGATCCGACCGTCGAATTCTCCTAAAAACGGAACCGTTGGGTTCGTATCGAAAAGAGCTTTCTAACGAATATTAGAGATTTGAAATCTAATGGTTGGATTTGGAATTATGTCCAAATCAAATTTGAAAAAGGTCGCTGTAAGTGCAGTTCGATGGTCGTTGATGGAAATCGACTGTACGGGCCTTGATAAAATTATTAAAAATAGTAATAATTTGTGTTAAATCATAAGAAATGATTTGGGAAGAATTGGGATGAAAAACTCTATATTTGAAAAGATAAAAGTAGATTTTTATCGAAATGAACTAGTTTTGATCTAGAATAATAATTTGTTTATTTTTAAAATAAATAAATTAAATTTGAAATGGTTTTGATAATAACCAAAATTTCCAATAATTGAATTGGAATGGATTTGAATCGAAATCGTCTTTGGAATATTTCGATGTTGGATTTCGGGATTATACAGATATTGTTATGGAAATTTGAAAGATATATTTATATCGTTATTTCCAATACGATATTTGTTGGTTGTAGAATTTGATATTGAATATAAGCCGATATATTTTCTATTCAGTGCCTTGTATTTAATATCAAATGGGATTTGGGTTTGCCGTGAATGGTGTCTTCATTAACACTGTTCTTAACCCCAGTGGAGAAAAAGGTTAAATCTTTTTATTTAGATTTAATGAAGTGTACCAATTAAATAATATTTAATTGGAATTGAATAGGTATTGATTTTTGGGTTTATCGTGAACGTTGTTTTAAATAACACTTGTTCTTTAACCCAATAATTAATGGAATGAGATTTTGGGTTGTCGTGAACGGTATCTCCAATAATACTGTTCTTAGACCCAAAGGAGTTAAGAAAATCAGAAACTAACTGGAGATTAGTTATGTTGAATGGTTTCTGGGGTATTGATCTGATGTTGGTTTCGGCCTTCGGGGTTAATACTTAGGGAATTGCTCACTTGCTAATTTACGGTTAGGGACTAATTGAAATGTGATGTGATTTTGGGGTTTATCGTGAACCGTGTTTTAAATGACACTGATTCTTTAACCCAGTTAAAAATTAGAACTAAGTGGAGTTTTAATGAATCTTTAATTAGATTGAAAAGATCAAGAATGTAGTATCATCCATTTTACTCCAGCGGTAGTTAAATCTTTAATTAGATTTGAACGTGAAATGGTAATTGAATTTACCGATAAAACCGTGGTGTTAAATATGAAGTATTACCAGTTTTACTTCATGGGATGAATAGGTTGGGATTGGGAAATTAAAACAAATGATTACTTCGGTAAGGTTCGTTTATCCCGGCTAGTTTGGTTTGAATTGATATTCGAAAGAAGATTAAAGAATAAATTTAAAAGAATTTATTTTTGATAAAATTAATGGGAACCTTTCCCTAAGAATGTGAAATTTAGAAACTAACTGTAGGTTTGCTAAGAAGAATGGCTTCCTGGGTATTGGTCTGATGTTGGTTTCGGTCTTCGGGGTTAATGTTTGGGGAATTGTTCTCTTACTAATTTACGGTTAGTGACTAATGAATTGGAATGAGGCGTATGTTGTGTTTGTGTAACACTTGTTTATTATATACGCGAGTTATTCAGAAAGACCGGGTTTATCCCATTCTGAATAACTGATTCGACGATTAGTCGAAGATGAAGACGGTGGTTGAAGACCGGAGGTCTTCACGTCGTTTGGATAATTACTGGTGATCTTGATTGGGTCGTACACCCAAGAGGAGGGAATCAGTTGGTGATCGTCCAGACGTACATGGAGATCGATGGGTATGCGGGGTACTAGGCGCCTCCGGTTTCGTTCAGTTCCAGAACGAACTTGTAAATGGACTGTGTGTCTGACATTGGATATCATTCTGTGTGATTGATGGATATCGGTTGCATGGAGTGGTTTGCCTGTGTGGCATGCTAAGATGCAAATGATCAAGGCTCCTGTTGAAAAGTAGAGTCTTGTGGTTGATGATCAAAGCACAGCCTGTGTGGCATAGCTTTGTGTAGCGTTGATTCGCGATCCTCACACCCCGGTTGTGAAACAGAAACGGGAGAAGGACCTCAGGGAGGACATGCGTTTCTTTCTATTTAGAAGTGGCATCAATGGTTTTACATGCCCTGACGAGTTTGACTTATGTGGTTGTTGCTGTTGTGAGGCGCCTCGGATATATCGGTGACTATGTGAAGCCGATGGAGTCATTCGTTGGCTCATTTATGCCCCAAAGGGCGAGGAAACGTAGTGTTCGGGCATAGTAATCCACATCGGTGGACCGGCCCTGACGATTGAAGGCTTGTCTGCGCGCTTTCCTGAGACTCGGGCTAGACAATCTCGAATCGGTAGAGGACTATCTTTTGCCTCGGTTCACAGACGAAAATCCAACTTCCAATACGTGACGTTTCGGTTTTAGTTGTAATCCTATATATGGCGACATAGTGGGATGGGGCGCTCATGCTGTCTATGATTGATATTTATGATTGTATATAAAATCAGAAACTAACTGGAAACGAGCTAAGATGGGTGGTTTCCTGGGTATTGGTCTGATGTTGGTTTCGGCCTTCGGGGTTAAAACTCAGGGAATCGTTCTCTTACTAATTTACGGTTGGAGTCTGATTAAGAATCAAAAGATGAAATTTAGCGTATCAAGCATTCTTTGGCTTTTATAAGGTAAAAACCCTATCCTCCGGCTTGCGTTGCATTGTGTGATGGGACCTGGGTCTTATAATAGCTTCATTTTTATTTATTTAGCATTGCGTTGTTTGTTTTATGCACTGGTATTCTTGGGAGGAAACCCGTTCCGTGTTATACGGCGTGGTCCCTTGATTTACCTAACTTTAAAATAAAAATTAATAACTGTTTTAGTTCTCGCACTAGTCACATGACTGACCTGGAGTTTATTGTTTTAACCTAAACTCTGGGTGCCCTTATTTTGACACGAGCAGCTAGTAGTTTTGGTTTTGCGGATTTATATTCACAGGAACCTGGTTTACAGCTGGAATGATATCCAGAAAGCTCTGTATCCGTATATCTCTTCTAGTTGTGTATTGTATTATTTTCCGCTGCTATGTAATGTATTGTAATCTCTGATATTTTATAATGTGTAATATTTATTCATACTTTGTATATTCTTGTATTCTGATGTAATTGTTGTAATAAACAATGAAATGTTCTTCTGTCTGCGTTCCAATGTGGCTTGTTCTCAACTCTATCCATGATTTCCCGTAAGGGGAATTTCGGGTCGTTTCAACGTATATTTCCTAAATTTCGAAAAGAAGGAACGTTGAGTATATAGAAATGGGAAATGAATAAATAAATGATTAATTAAATAAAAAGAGATAAGAGTTGATTTGTAATGACCCGCATTTGCAGAAGTATTATAATTAATTTATTTAATTATATAAATAGTGATATAGTGAATTAAATGGTGGTTTAATTAAATAATGGTGAAGATTTAATTAAAATAATAATTAGATAATATATTTAATTCTGAAATAATCAGAATTGGCTGAAATGGCGATATGGTGTGAACTGGATCATCTGTGATATGTAATTCAGTTTAGAATTGAATTACGATAACGAATATATTTAAATAACAACATATTGAATGTATAAATTATAATATAATTATAATTGAGCTCGAAATGGCGCTGCAGTTCGTAATTTGGCGATTTGAACTTCAACTGAATGTATAGGGTTCATTTTAAATCGGATTTTTGTGAAACAAGAAACGTGTGGAGCTGGTGGAGTATATCTTTCTAGTGGAAGAGAAAAATCGGGATTTCTTCGTGTAGATTTTGATTTATGTCTAAATCAAATTTTAGAAAAGTCGCTGTGGAATTCCTTTATAATTTATAAAGGAATTATTTATATTTTAAAAGGGAATTTCAATATAAATCGAATATCGGGTTGACCCAGAAGTGAATATCGAGTTAGAAATTAATATAGGAATATTCTAGAGCTATATGATATTCCACGGTGAATATATACAATAATATTAATTTATATTTAATTTAATTATATTTAAATATATTTATATATTTAAATGGGTCATTCAGAGCTGTAAAAATAGCCGGTTTTGCAAACGAAGTTGGAATTCGACGAAACCAGTTTCGTTGGGACCGTAATGTCGAGATGTAGCTACATGTCCAGTTTCGTGATTTTTGAGTATCGTGTGTGATCACACGAATTTTTAGAAAGAAAAAATAAATAAAAATAAAATATATAAATGAAATGTGTGAACATTAAGGAGCCACATCCTTTCCTATTCAACCACAAGAAAAATTCCATCCCGTATATAATCATTCTTTGAGGTGACCACTGTTATTCTCGTTTGGTTCAGCAAAAACGTGAAAGTTCTATCTTCTAAAATCCATAAGAAATAAAATATAAATCGATAAATTGCAAAACAAGTATCGTTGTGATTCATTTTCGTGTAAACAAATGAGGGTTCGATCACTTTCCTGGAACTGGCGGAGGTGTCCAGTGTGCCTAGGGCACGGTTTCTCCGAGCAATGGGGCGGAGATGTTTGTTTTTGCATATGTAGTTGGAGTCAGGAGATCGAATCACATCATCTGTGATTTTTAGGGAATTTTGTGGAATAAAAACTGTCGATTGTTTCTATGGGGGGCACGAACCTGCTGTGGACGCAACGACGATGTGTGGCTCGAGTTGGAGGAAGTTGGTATGAGGTGAAAGAGGATTGGATGAGAAGGATGTTGGAAGTTTTGGTTTGGATTTTCATTAAGGATTGGAGGTGCGGTTGGAGGAGGAAAGCACGGCAATGGAGTTGAGCTGGAGTCGGTTTTCATTACAGGGAGAAGACGGGTTAGTGAGGAGCAGGTTGTTGATGAGGGTAATGGGCCGACATAAGGTTAAGCCCAAAATAAAATATCTTAAGTTATTTTATATTTAAAATAGTGTATAAACTTCGGATGGCAATAACTTCCTCATGTATTATCAGAATTGAGCGAAACAAGATCCGATAGGATCGTATGGGCGAACACTACAACATGGGACTGACGGGGAGTGGATCGGTGCTCGTTTTAATTAATGGTGAAATAAATTGTTTGATTCAAATCAAACAACAGTTTATCGTTCTCTAACGATGAACTGCCAATGTGAGTAAATCTCACTAACTCTGAACAGTTTATTATTTCATGTTGTATTTTTAGAACTGTTAAATATTGGCTGATTGACTGTGTGTTGACTTTTTGATTGAACTGTTAGTCAGTTAGTTGAATTTCTATATTGATTCTGTTTAACATAATATATCATATGGAACTGAAAGTGATGTTGATTTTATTGTGTAACATCTGTGGATGCAGGGAGACAGGTTAGAGGAATCCGACTGGATTCCTCAACAGTTATTTTACTGTGATTCATATATTGTAATATATGATGTGATATATAATCTGTTGTCGATTATATGTGTTTGAACGATATTGATCATCGTTATTTGATGTGTTAAATACCATAACATACTGGAATGGTGAAAAGGGAATTTCCAAAATGAATATTGAAAATAGATTATTTATAAAATCAAGGATTTTATGAAAGAGATAATATTTATAACAATCAAAGGAGATTTTATAAAAGGAATTATTTATAAATGGAATATTTATAAATAGAAATTTATTTATAAATGGATTATTTATAAATAGAAAATACTTAGAAATGAAACCCTAAAGGAATTATTTGCAAACCATTTGCAAATAGATTAGAACGAGAAAGGTTTGTAAACCATTTACAAATCAATCAGAAAGAGAAATGTTTGTAAACCATTTACAAATGGAATCGAAAGAGGAATATTTGTAAAACCTTTACAAATGAAATCGAAAAGGAGGTATTTGCAAAACCATTTACAAATAGAATTAAAAAGGAAATATTTAGAAAATAAATAGAGTTATAAAAAGGAAATTTGTTTATAACTAAATAGGATGTTATAAAAAGGAAACCGTTATAAAAAGGAAAAACTTTACTAAAAAGGAAATCATTTGTAAAGTGAAGAACCATTACTAAAAGTAAATCTTTATAAATGAATAGTTTATTCGAAGGGAGTTAATCGAATATAGTATTCGAAAGTAAGCAAATCGAATTATTTATGCGAATTAGTTATTCGAATAGAGTTAAATAAATAAGAGTTATTCGAATTAGTTATTTGAATAGAGTTAAACACAATATAGTTTATTCGAATAGAGTTAAGGGAAAGGAGTTATCGATTATTAGTTAATCGAAGGAGTTATCGATTATTAGTTAATCGAAGGAGTTATCGATTATCAGTTAGTCGAAGGAGTTATCGATTATTAGTTAATCGAAGGATTCATCGATTATTTGTTAATCGAAAGGAGTTATCGATTATTAGTTAATCGAAGGAGTTATCGACTATAGTTTAATCGAAAAAGAGTTATCGATTAGTTTAATCGAATATAGTTTATTCGAAAGGAATTATCGAATTTGGTTATTCGAAGGAGTTATCGAATTTAGTTATTCGATGGAGTTAATCGATTAGAGATAAAATAAAGGAGTTAATCGAATATAGTTTATTCGAATAGAATCAATTGAGTTAATTGAATATTAGTGATTCGAATAAAGTAAAAGGAGTTATCGAATATTTGTTATTCGAATAAGAGTTAAATAGGGCTATCGAATATTATTTATTCGAATAGAGTTAAACGGAGTTAAAGGAATAAATCGAATATAGTTTATTCGAATGGAATTAAAGGAGTTAATCGAATTTGGTTTATTTGAATAGAGTTAAAGGAGTTATCGACTAGAGATGATTCGAAAGAGAGTTACGTAAGGAAGTTTGTTAAAGAATTAAAAGGTGAACTTTGTCTATTTCAAGGTTAGAAACGTTGTTCAGTTAAGGTCTGAGAGGTAGTATTACCCCAACTTGATTGACTTCATTTTTAACTAAGGAATGGTTATGAAGAAAAACAGCGCCACGGTCGCGTTATGGCCCGAAGCGTCGTTTTGAATAAATTGGCTATTTTAAAATAAATAAAAATAGCAATAAATCATTATAAAATATTATAAACGATATGGATGTGATTTAGAAATTAACTGAAGGTTGGCTAAGTCGAATGGTTTCCTGGGTGTTGATCTGATGTTGGTTTCGGCCTTCAGGGTTAATATTTGGGAAATCGTCCTCTTACTGATTGACGGTTAGTGACCAATGAATTGAAATGATGCGTGTATATGTTAGTGTTGCACTTGTTTATTATATACGTGAGTTGCTCAGAAAGACCGGGTTTATCCCATTCTGAATAACTGAATCGACGATAAGAAATCGAAGATGAAGACGGTGGTCGAAGACCGGAGATCTTCACCTCGTTTGGATGGTAACCGAGGTCCTAATTGGGAGGCATCCCGAAATATGGATAATGAGTGGTGATCGTCCCGACGTACGTGGTGATCGATGGGTTTCCGAGGTATTTAGTGCCTCCGGTTTCGTTCAAACCCAGAACAGACTTGTAAATGGATTGTGTGTCTGACATTGGATTTTATTCTGTGTTGATTGATCCCTATTAAATATACATCTGTTCGGCGGCGGAGAATTTATTCTTTCGCTTAACGCCCTTCTCTGAAACGCACGAGCTCATAGGTTGTATATCGATGGACATCGGTCGCATTGCATGAATTGCTAGTGTGACTTGCTTAAGTGGCAAATGATCTGGGCTTCTGTTGAAAAGCAAAGTCTTGTGGTGATGATCAAAGCACCGCCTGTGTGGCGTAGCTTTGTGTATAATGTGAATTCGCGAGCCTCACACCCCGGTATGAACCAGAAACGGGAGAAGGACCTCAGAGAGGGCATGCGTTTCTTTCTAGCTAGGGTGGTGTCAGTGACCTACCAGCCCTGACATTTATATACTTTTCACCTGTGTGGTTGTTGCTGTTGCGAGGCGCCTCGGTTAGATCGGACGATCCGGGTCCGATGGAGCCATTCGTTGGCTCATTCACACCCCAAAGGGTGGGGAAACGCAGTGTTCAGGAATTTTAATCCACATTGGTGGACCGGCCCTGACGATCCAAAGGCTTGACTGAGTACTTTCCTGAGGGGCGGGCTAGAGCATCTCGAATTCGGTTAGGACTATCTTTTGCCTTGGTTCAGGACGGAAATCCAATTTCCAAATACGTGACTGTGCGGTTTTGATTGTATACTTATATATGGCGACATAGTGGTATGGGGCATTAATGCCGTCTATGATTGATAGTTATGATTTGAAATTGTTTTCAAAACATATGAACACTAGCAATAATATCAAATGCCTTTGTTTTATTCGTATCAAGCATATTTTGGTCGTTATAAGGTAAAAACTCTATCCTCCGGTTTGCGTTGCATTGTGTGATGGGAACTGAGTCTTATAACGGCTTCATTTTTATAAAAAGCATAGCGTTGTTTCAAAGAATGATTTGTTTTAAAGCACTGGCAATCCAATGGAGTAAACCCGTTCCACGAAAGTGGCGTGGTCCTGTGATTAGCCATAGTATAAATGTGTTGAGTAGATTTCTCATACCAGTCCCATGACTGACTCGTAGTTTGTTTCACTTTCAAACTCGGGTGCCCCTTTTCTACACGGGCAGCCTTGTATTCAGGTTTAGCAGGCCTTATCTGCATAGCTGGAGCTGAAGATGGATTCTATCATTTATCTCTTTTTATGCTGTTCAGCTCCTATTGTACATATTTTGTTTGTTTTCCGCTGTAGACATATATGTATAGTTGAACTGTATTTGTACTAAGTAAGATCCTATATACTGTGTAACTCTAATGATTACTTTTATCCAGTATATTCTATTGTTCAGTATCTACTGTATTTATTTAATTCTGTTCTGCTATTATCTGTTTCTGTGTTATATTCCAAAGATTACCCTTGCCGCCGTCAGTACGGGGTTTGGGGTCATCTCAGGTTAAGGTTCGATAGTGAAGGTGGGTTAAAGGAATTTAGTTAATAAGCGTAATGGTTTTGAGTTGGCATCGCGATGGTTTGTTTAAACATCTGTCTAAGTCCAATGAAGGAGTTTTGGAAATGTTTTCCAAATAAGAACCAGAAATGTTTTCTGATATAGAAAACAAGAAATGGAAATGTTTTCCAATGGTAATAACATATATTTTCTAAATTTAGAAAATAAGAAATGTTGAATATAGGGAAACAGGAGATGAAAAATGAACTAAGGAGATAAATGTTAAATGATGTTTGATCGATATAAATTTCCATCTAGAAATAATATTTTTGTTTGCACACCTATTTTTCTTTGATGGTTAAATCACAGACTATCGAAGTTTTGACCATTTTAACGTTGTTAATATGGAGAGACCGGTTGGATTATTATCCAAAGAACCACTCTATATTGGCATAAGCGTCGCGAATCATATATGCCAAAGACAATTAAAGACGGAGTGAAGTGCAAGGGCTATTGTATAAGTCTTAGATAACGGTGTCTAAGATGGATGTATTGAATAGTGCCTTCGGTTCATCCTGTTCCTGGATGACTTGTATGGATGAATGTCTGATGGAGTATTTCCAGAAAGGTCACGTGCATTGATTTATTCAACCATACCAAGAGTGGAAGAGGAGAAGGAAACTTCTTTAGCTAACACGTAATGTACTGTTGTAGACGTCAATCGGTGATTTGATGGATTTGACGATGTGGCATTCGAAGTGAATCTGGTGTGATAATAAAGCTTAGCTTCTAGTCTCACATTCGGTACATGACAGAAAACGGGCAGGCAGCATGGCTAAGTCGGTCGCTCCGAAGTAGGGTGTATAATCACCTGATCTAGAGTTTCATTTACTTCTAAAAATCTATTGTTGATGTTGTCCCGTTCGGGAAACGGTTGTTGATCCCAACCGTTGGTGATATACATTCGATACACTCAAGCGAAATGAGTGGTCGATCATGTGTGGCCGGGTTGCAAGATGTTCTTGTTGAACCCAGTGTATTCCTTTCTAGATGTACATTAGCGAAAGGTGGTTCCAAACCTTGTCATAGTTGGAAATCCATTACCCAATATGTGCTTGCGGTTTTAATTGTATACTATATATGTATAACGTGAGATGAAAGCGTTTCTGCTTGATGATTATTATATTGTGGTTGATAGACATTATTATAATATCAAAAGGTTTTTGATATAAAGATAATTCGGATTCTCATAAGGGAAAAACCCGTTCCGTTATACGGCGTGGTCTTATGAGATATCGTTTACTTGTTCAAACTGTTTTAAACTGTTTTACTCATACCAGTCCCATGACTGACCCGGAGTTTATTTTGTTGTTTTTCCTAAACTCTTGGATGCCCAATTTTGTATGGGCAGTCAAGTAGTCAGGATTTACAGATATACTGGAAGAGCTTGGAGCAGGAGGCTTCAGGATAATATAGCTATAGTTATTTCCGCTGTGTTGTAAGTGTTGTACTTTGATAATGATGTATATTCAAGTACAGACGTATATTTAAAGTTAGGTTATATATATTATATGTTATTCGTTCCGCTGTGAGGTTCGTGTTACTCTGATGTTGTGTTCTTCTTCTTCTTCTATTCTAAGTATCTATCTTATCTTTCCTCACCCTCTAAATTCTATCTATTAGTTTCCTAGTTTCTAGTGCAATTTGTGTTAGACTTGTGTTATTTAGTCAGCTCAAATTGGACCGGATTTTCGGGTCATTACAGTTGGTATTAGAGCTTAAGTTAAGTGAATTACCTTGGCTCTGTGGTGTGACTCAGTAGAGATGGGGTTAGTAATACCCTAGATTGAGTTGAGTGTATATATACGAGTGAGCATATTTTTTATTGATATAAAAATTGTTTTATATTGTGGTGATTTATTGGTTGAGTTGTTTATGGGTTCTGGTCGATCAGTTTGATCCACTGTATCGGTAGGAGTTTATAAACACTTAAATACGATGGGTCGACACGATATGTTTTGAAAAGAGGGTAAATTAAAATAAGTTTACCCAAGGTATATCTTGATATAGAGAAGATATATATATCAAAATTATAATATAATGGATATATTGGTTGTTATTATAATCGAGTAAGATTTAAATTAAATGGTTATGTAAATAACCAATCAGAATTCATATAAGTGAAATACATGAAATCTGATGAGTTAAATCTGAAATTTAAACCAGAAATGGAATTAAAATTCTGGAAAATTGGATAAGTGTTTGTAAATGGATTTGGATTAAAAATAAGGAAAATTTAAGATCCTCAGAGATTTTAAATTGTTTTACAAGCAGTGTGAATTATATTTTGAAATGAATTTCAAAGTGGAAATGTTTAGAAATGGTTTTATAGTATTGAACTCACTTCGATCGCTGGAAAATAGATTCCGATGATGACAGCTGCATCATCAGTATTCATTTTCGAGTTGTAAGTGACGAATTACTACCAAAGATGCTGTTTTGAATTTGTTTTGGGAAAGACAAGTTGTGTTGAATTTCAAAATGGGATTTATAATACAGAATTTGATATATAGAATTTGAATATATAGAATTTGAATAAAGAAATTCAAATGGGATTTATAATATAGAATTTGATATATAGAATTTTGATTAGAATTTGATATATAGAATTTGATATATAGATTTGAATAATAGAGGTGACGTAAAATTTGAATAGAAATTGAATAGAATTAACTAAGTCGAAGAGGAATTAGTTAATCGAGTTTTGAATTTGAAGTTGAACTTTGAAAGGTGAATTGGATTTGTAAATGGATATTCGAAATCGAATATAGAACTTAAATTTGAAATTTGGATTCAAATTAGTTAATAAGCAAGTTAAAATATATTTGAACATGTCATGCTCAAATATAAAAGTGAAATAGACTAAAGAGCTAATTAACAAATTAATTAACGAATTGAGTTAAAACGATCAGGTATAGTTAAAATAGATTAGGCAGGTATAAATATACATGAGATAGGTATGGATAAGGTATGAAGGTATATAAATAGAATGCTCGACGAAAAGGTATGTATTTAATTCATATATGAGATTTAATGCGCCGTATCGGCTAGCCGCTTGGCTTTTTCTTTTTCTTTTGGATTGATGAGGGCCATAGGAGGCTATTTGAAATATCCCGATGCTCCTGGTACAAAGGAAGTTATGGCGAATTTTTCCGGGAATTTAAGGAGTTAGAATATTTTTAAGATAATTTGATAGTTAGAAATCAACGTATCGATATATGTATAGAAGTCGATAAGGAAACGAACTTAGAAATAGAATAGTAAAATCAAAAAGGAATACTAAGAATAAAATCTAGTAAGAATAGAAAGAGAAAGCGTATACGTGTTTAAAAGTGAATAAGTAGTTGTATGGTATTGATTATTCGAGTAAGTAGTCATATTTGTTTTGACGTTATAAATGTTATTCAGTCAAGGTCTGAGAGGTAGTTATACCCCAACTTGATTGATTTCATTATTAACAAATAAATAGTAAGATTTCAGGCTTGAAGATCAATGTTGAATAAGAGTTAGTTGAATATAATATTTGGGTTGTCGTAACAATGTTTTACACAACATCCGTTTTAACCCAAATAAGTGTAAGCTTGGAAATATAATAAAGAATATTTCCTAAGTATAGAAATAAACGAGATCGGAAAAGAGATAAATAATTGGAATATTTTCCAATTATAAATAGCATATATTTTCTAAAGTTTAGAAAATAAAGGAAGGCGATATTCGGAAATGTTTTCCAAATAACATAAAAGGCCAATATGGTTATTGAAAATATTTGGTTAACAAATATTGATAAAGAAATAGAGAAGTGATTTAACTAATGGAATATTAATTAAGGGCTCAGTGACATGTTCAAAAGAAAATTTTGATTTTTGAAAAGAGTAAACTGTTTAAAAACTCACAGGGAAAGACTGTTTAAATTAAAAACAAATTTAACAGAAATTTGTGAAAGCAAATTTGAATTAAAGTAAAGCCAGTAAAGTGGTAACTGAGATTGAATTAGAATGATATCAAGACAAATTGGATTGTGAGATTCAAATTTGAAGTGTAATGTGATAATCAAGTTAAGAGTTGGGAATCGAGAAGAAAACTCGAGTTGAAATGATATTTGGCTCAGCTATAAGCGAATGGTTGTGTTGTGGATAAAAGAAGATTGGAATTTGATTGGGATGACCCTTGTATCCGCTGAATTGATAACAGGTGGAAAGGATATAATGATATGCCGACAAAAGGTACAAGTTTATATTTCTATTGGATATAAGATTTATGAGCCAAATTGGCAAGCCGCTTGGCTGTTTGATTTTCTTTTGGGATGGAGATGGACCAGAGAGGCGAGTGGTGGTTTGACGTATTGACCAGTACAAAGGAGGTGTTGGCGAAATTTTTCAAAAAATTAAGGCATTAGAAAATTTTCAGGATTTTTGAAAATTTTCCTGGATAAGAATTAATTAATAATTTAATTGAATTTAAATTGGTCCAGTTGAAAACTGGAGTTAAAAAGTGAACAAATATGTTCTAACCAGTAGGTAGGGTCGTCTTCTAGCTTTAGCAATTTCGAGGACGAAATTATTTTAAGTGGGGAAGATTGTAATGACCCGCATTTGCAGAAGTATTATAATTAATTTATTTAATTATATAAATAGTGATATAGTGAATTAGATGGTGGTTTAATTAAATAATGGAGAATATTTAATTAAAATAATAATTAAAAAATATATTTAATTCTGAAATAATCAGAATTGGCTGAAATGGCGATATGGTGTGAACTGGATCATCTGTGATATGTAATTCAGTTTAGAATTGAATTACGATCACGAATATATTTAAATAACGACAGATTGAACGTATAAATTATAATATAATTATAATCGAGCTCGAAATGGCGCTGCAGTTCGTAATTTGGCGATTTGAACTTCAACTGAATGTACAGGGTTCGTTTTAAATCGGATTTCTGTGAAACAAGAAACGTGTGGAGCTGGTGGAGTATATCTTTCTAGTGGAAGAGAAAAATCGGGATTTCGTCATGTAGATTTTGATTTATGTCCAAATCAAATTTTAGAAAAGTCGCTGTGGAATTCCTTTATAATTTATGAAGGAATTATTTGGTTTTAAAAGGGAATTTCAATATAAATCGAATATCGGGTTGACCCAGAAGTGAATATCGAGTTAGATATTCATATAGGAATATTCTAGAGCTGTATGATATTCCATGATGAATATATACGATAATATTTATTTATATTTAATTTAATTATATTTAAATATATTTATATATTTAAATGGGTCATTAAGAGCTGTAAAAATAGCCGATTTTGCAAACGAAGTCGGAATTCGACGAAACCAGTTTCGTTGGGACCATAATGTCGAGCTGTAGCTACATGTCCAGTTTCGTGATTTTTGAGTATCATGTGTGATCGCATGAATTTTTAGAAAGAAAAAATAAATAAAAATAAAATATGTAAATGAAATGTGTGAACATTAAGGTGCCACATCCTTTCCTATTCAACCACAAGAAAATTTCCATCCCGTATATAATCATTTTTTGAGGCCACCACTGTTATTCTCATTTGGTTCAGCAAAAACGTGAAAGTTCTATCTTCTAAAATCCATAAGAAATAAAATATAAATTGATAAATTGCAAAACAAATATCGTCATGATCTCCTTGGCTTTCTCTTCATTTTCATGTAAACAAATGAGGGTTCAATCACTTTCCTGGAACTGGCGGAGGTGTCCAACGTGCCTAGGGCACGGTTTCTCTGAGCAATGGGGCGGAGATGTTTGTTTTTGGGTATGTAGTTGGAATCAGGAGATCGAATCACATCATCTGTGATTTTTGGGGAATTTTGTGGAATAAAAAGTGTCGATAGTTTCTATGGGGGGCAAGAACCTGCTGTGGACGCAATGACGATGTGTGGCTCGATTTGGAGGGAGTTGGTATGAGGTGAAAGAGGATTGGATGAGAAGGATGTTGGAAGTTTTGGTTTGGATTTTCATTAAGGATTGGAGGTGCGGTTGGAGGAGGAAAGCACGGCAATGGTGTTGAGCTGGAGTCGGGTTTTCGTTACAGGGAGAAGACGGGTTAGTGAGGAGCGGGTTGTTGATGAGGGTAATGGGCCGACATAAGGTTAAGCCCAAAATAAAATATCTTAAGTTATTTTATATTTAAAATAGTGTATAAACTTCGGATGGCAATAACTTCCTCATGTATTATCAGAATTGAGCGAAACAAGATCCGATAGGATCGTATGGGCGAACACTACAACATGGGAATGATGGGGAGAAGATCGGTGCTCGTTTTAATTTATGGTGAAATAAATTGTTTGATTCAAATCAAACAACAGTTTATCGTTCTTTAACGATGAACTGCCAATGTGAGTAAATCTCACTAACTCTGAACAGTTTGTAATTTCATGTTGTATTTTTAGAACTGTTAAATATTGGTTGATTGACTGTGTGTTGACTGTTTGATTGAACTGCTAGTCATTTAGTTGAATTTCTATATTGATTCTATTTAACAGAATATATCATATGGAACTGAAAGTGATGTTGATTTTATTGTGTAACATCTGTGGATGCAGGGAGACAGGTTGGAGGAATCCGACTGGATTCCTCAACAGTTATTTTACTGTGATTCATATATTGTAATATATGATGTGATATATAATTTGTTGTCGATTATATGTGTTTGAACGATATTGGTCATCGTGATTTGATGTGTTAAATACCATAACATACCGGAATGGTGAAAAGGGAATTTTCAAAATGAATATTGAAAATAGATTATTTATAAAATCCAAGGATTTTATGAAAGAGATCATATTTATAACAATCAAAGGAGATTTTATGAAAGGAATTATTTATAAATCGAATATTTATAAATAGAAATTTATTTATAAATGGATTATTTATAAATAGAAAATACTTAGAAATAAAACCCTAAAGGAATTATTTGCAAACCATTTGCAAATAGATTAGAACGAGAAAGATTTGTAAACCATTTACAAATCAATCAGAAAGAGAAATGTTTGTAAACCATTTACAAATAGAATCGAAAGAGGAATATTTGTAAAACCTTTACAAATGAAATCGAAAAGGAGGTATTTGTAAAACCAGTTACAAATAGAATTAAAAAGGAAATATTTAGAAAATAAATAGAGTTATAAAAAGGAAATTTGTTTATAACTAAATAGGATGCTATAAAAAGGAAACCGTTATAAAAAGGAAAAACGTTACTAAAAAGGAAATCATTTGTAAAGTGAAGAACCGTTACTAAAAGTAAATCTTTATAAATTAATAGTTTATTCAAGGGAGTTAATCGAATATAGTATTCGAAAGTAAGCAAATCGAATTAGTTATGTGAATTAGTTATTTGAATAGAGTTCAATAAATAAGAGTTATTCGAATTAGTTATTCGAATAGAGTTAAACACAATATAGTTTATTTGAATAGAGTTAAAGGAAAGGAGTTATCGATTATTAGTTAATCGAAGGAGTTATCGATTATTAGTTAATCGAAGGAGTTATCGATTATTAGTTAATCGAAGGAGTTATCGATTATTAGTTAATCGAAGGATTTATCGATTATTTGTTAATCGAAAGGAGTTATCGATTATTAGTTAATTGAAGGAGTTATAGATTATAGTTTAATCGAAAAGAGTTATCGATTAGTTTAATCGAAGTGAGTAATCGAATATAGTTTATTCGAAAGAAATTATCGAATTTGGTTATTCGAAGGAGTTATCGAATTTAGTTATTCGATGGAGTTAATCGATTAGAGTTAAAATAAAGGAGTTAATCGAATATAGTTTATTCGAATAGAATCAATTGAGTTAATCGAATATTATTGATTCGAATAACGTAAAAGGAGTTATCGAATATTTCTTATTCGAATAAGAGTTAAATAGAGTTATCGAATATTAGTTATTCGAATAGAGTTAAATGGAGTTAAAGGAATAAATCGAATATAGTTTGTTCGAATGGAATTAAAGGAGTTAATCGAATTTGGTTTATTCGAATAGAGTTCAAGGAGATATCGACTAGAGATGATTCGAAAGAGAGTTACGTAAGGAAGTTTGTTAAAAAATTAAAAGGTGAACTTTGTCTATTTCAAGATTAGAAATGTTGTTCAGTTAAGGTCTGAGAGGTAGTATTACCCCAACTTGATTGACTTCATTTTTAACTAAGGAATGGTTAAGATTCGATAGTGAAGGTGGGTTAAAGGAATTTAGTTAATAAGCGTAATGGTTTGAGTTGGCATCGCGATGGTTTATTAAACATCTGTCTAAGTCCAATGAAGGAGTTTTGGAAATGTCTTCTAAATAAGAACCAGAAATGTTTTCTAATATAGAAAACAAGAAATGGAAATGTTTTCCAATGGTAATAACATATATTTTCTAAATTTAGAAAATAAGAAATGTTGAATATAGGGAAACATAAGATGAAAAATGAACTAAGGAGATAAATGTTAAATGATGTTTGATCGATATAAATTTCCATCTGGAAATAATATCGTTGTTTGCACACCTGTTTTTATTTGATGGTTAAATCACAGACTATCGAAGTTTTGATCATTTTAACGTTGTTAATATGGAGAGACCGGTTGGATTATTATCCAAAGAACCACTTTATATCGGCATAAGCGCCGCGAATCATATATGCCAAAGATAATTGAAGACGGAGTGAAGTGCAAGGCCTATTGTATAAGTCTTAGATAATAGTGTCTAAGATGGATGTATTGAATAGTGCCTTCGGTTCATACTATTCCTGGATGACTTGTACGGATGAATGTCTGATGGAGTATTTCCAGAAAGGTCACATACATTGATTTCTTCAACCGTACCAAGAGTGGAAGCAGAGAAGGAAACTTCTTTTGCTAACACGTAATGTACTGTTGTAGAGGTCAATCGGTGATTTGATGGATTTAACGATGTGGCATTCGAAGTGAATCTGGTGTGATGATAAAGCGTAGCTTCTAGCCTCACATTCGGTAAATGACAGAAATCGGGCAGGCAGCATGGCTAAGTCAGTCGCTCCGAATTAGGGTGTATAATCACCTGATCTAGAGTTTTATTTACTTCTAAAAATCTATTGTTGAAGCTGTCCCATTCGGGAAGCGGTTGCTGATCCCAACCGTTTGTGATATACATTCGATACACTCAAGCGAAATGAGTGGTCGATCATGTGTGGCCGGGTTGCAAGATGTTCTTGTTGAACCCAGTGTATTCCTTTCTAGAGGTACATTAGCGAAAGGTGATTCCATACCTTGTCATAGTTAGAAATCCATTACCCAATACGTGCTTGCGGTTTTGATTGTATACTATATATGTAGAACGTGAGATGAAAGCGTTTCTGCTAGATGATTATTATATTGTGGTTGATAGACATTATTATAATATCAAAAGGTTTTTGATATAAAGATAATTTGGATTCTCATAAGGGAAAAACCCGTTCCGTTATACGGTGTAGTCTTATGAGATATCGTTTACTTGTTCAAATTGTTTTAAACTGTTTTACTCATACCAGTCCCATGACTGACCTGGAGTTTATTTTGTTGTCTTCCCTAAACTCTTGGGTGCCCAATTTTGTACGGGTAGTCAAGTAGTCAGGATTTACAGATATACTGGAAGAGCTTGGAGCAGGAGGCTTCAAGATTGTATAGCTATAGTTATTTCTGCTGTGTTGTATGTGTTGTACTTTGATAATGATGTATATTCAAGTACAGATGTATATTTAAAGTTATGTTATACATATTATATGTTATTCGTTCCGCTGTGAGGTTCGTGTTACTCTTATGTTGTGTTCTTCTTCTTCTTCTATTCTAAGTTTCTATCTTTTCTTTCCTTACCCTCTAATTTCTTTCATTAATTACCGGGATTTTTCGATGTTTGGTTAGTCGTCATCATGTTTATGTCGATAACCAAAGTCGCCAAATTCCCGGGGATGATTGATCGACAGAATTTCCATCTGGAAATTATATCGTTGTATGCACACCTGTTTTCTTTGATAGTTAAATCATCGACTATCGAAGTTTTTGACCATTTTTCCGTCGTCAATACGGAGAGACCGGGATCAGACTTATTACATGAAAACCACTCTGTATGGACGTTAGCATTGCTATCAAATATAATGAAGGTAATTGAAGACGGAGTTATGCAAGGGCTATCCTGTTTACAGAATAGTGCCTTCGGTTTGCCCAGTCCCAGGATAAACGTGAATGGACGAATGTCTGACAGAGTATGTCTAACAGATCGCGTAAGTTGATCTCTTCAAACGTACTTACATTTGGTGGCGGAGGAATTCGTTTCTCTTAGCTTTATACCCGTGGTATTTTTTCGGAAATCAATTTGTGATTTGGCGGGTATGACGATGTGGCATTCAAAGTGAATGGTGGTCAGGTATTCCAAAAGATGTGTTATGACCTCAAGCCTCATCAACCAGGAAATGACAGAAATCGGGCAGGCAGCATTGCTAAGTGGGTCGCTCCCATTAGGGTATATATCACATATCTAGAGAAAATCCATTTCATTATTTTATCTATTATCGGTGTTGTCCCTTTTCGGGAAACGGTGGGTAGCTCCCAACCGTTGGTGATATACATTCGATACACTCAAGCGAAATGAGTGGTCGGTCATGTGTGGGGCGGGTTGCAAGACGTTCTTGTTGAACCCAGTGTATTCGCCTCTAGAGATACACTATCGGCAGGCGGTCCCATACCTTGTCATGGTCGGAATCCAATCTCCAATAAGCACACACGGTTTTGTTTGTATACTATATATGTGGAACGTGAGATGCAAGCGTTCTGCTAGATTGTTAATTACTTGTGATTAGACATTATTATAATATCAGAGAAGTATTGATTTCCAAAGCTGTTTGGGTTATCGTAAGGTAAAAACCGTCCGTGTTTATGTATGGGTCGGTCTTACGATTATCTTTTCTTTTGAAAAGAATTTTGAAAAGTTAAACCAAATGATTTGAGTTTACTCACACCAGTCCCATGACTGACCCGGAATTTATTTTGTTTTTTGTTTCCCCAAAACTCTTGGGTGCCCAAATTTGTACGGGCAGTCTAGTAGTTCAGGTCTTTACAGATATTCTTGGAGGAGCTTGAAGCGGGAGGCTTCGGTATTATATAGCTATTGATATTGCCACTGTGTGTAAGTGTTATACTCTGATAATGTTATTTTATATATATATTGTTTTATTGCAAAGTTATGTTATATATTATATTTTATTCTTTCCGCTGTGAGATTCGTATTACTCTGATTCTGTTGTGCGGTGATCTTCTTCTTCTATTCTAATTTTCTATCTTGTATATTCTCACCCTCTAACTTCTTTCTATTAATGATCAGGTATTTCCAATGTCGGAATAGTCAACATGGCAGTTGTGTGTTGATTTTCAAAGTCAGAAATACAGCTCGTTACAAGAAGTTTCAGTTAGAGTTGTTTTATACTGGAGCATCACATTCTTTTATCTATAATGAGTTTGTGTGCAAGTTAGGTTTAGAACGTGATATAACGGATAAACTATTTGTTATGACTAGACTTGTAGGAGGATCTTCTAATCTTTATATGTTTTGTCATGGTCTAGTTTTATCGAGTCACTATTGCACTTTTGTGTGTGATTGTTTTGTTTTGAACTTCACTAGGTTTGCAATTATATTAGGTAAGGACTGGCTTAAAAGATATGCATCTATAGTGGATTACGAAAAGCTCAAGATGACAATCGGGAATATGGAAGGGCGAATGATTATGATTTTCTATCTACTAGAGGATGGGGTCTTGGTTAGCTTTTTATATTCGCTTGTGATCCCATGGGATGGGTTATCATTTGTGTTAATCGCTAGAGAGTTTTCTGTTGACTTTGACAAGGTCAAAAATTGCCGTTGTAAGGGGAAATTGAGTTTTGAACTGATTTAGTGAATAGATCTGAACCTATTGTTATGCCTCTTAGGCGAAGGACATCAAAAGAACAAGGAGAGTTGGAGGTGCAATTAATAAGGGATTCATTTGGAGTAGCATATCTGGATGGGGTGCACCCATTGTGTTTGCAACCAAGGCTGATGGACTTTTGAGATTGTATGTGGTTTATCTTGAGTTGAATAAGGTAATCAAGAAGAACAAGTGTCAATTAATAACAATCTATGACTTGTTCGATCAACTTCATGAAGCAAAAGTTTTTCCAAGATGGATATAGCTATGGGATTTCACCAACTGAGTGTGGAAAAAGATAGTGTATGGAAGACTGCTTTTAGGACACCATTTGGATCCTTTGAGAGGTTGGTGATGCCATTTAGATTGACTAGTGAACAAGCATATTTTGTCGATCTTATGAATCGAGGTTTTAAGGATCAACTGAATAAGTTCGTGCTTGTGTTCATGGATGGTATCTTGATGTGTTATGTTACTGAGGAGGAACACAAGACACATTTGAGGATTATGTTGGAAATCTTGTGAAAGCATTAAATGAAAGCTAAGTTTTTTTTGAATGTTTGTATTGTGATAAGGAATAGTAGTAGATACTTCTAAGGTAGCAGCAATCCAAGATTGGAATCGACCAAAGAGTGCTATATATGTTAGAAGTGTTTTGGATTAGATAGATATTATTGATGATTTTTCATGGATTTTCCAAAGATAGCTATTTTGTTGACTAGTTTAATGAAGAATAATTAGACCTTTATATGTGATTCGAAGTGTGAGCATGTTTTTGTGATCTTGAAGGAGAGATTAACTAGTGCACCAGTGATTGTTACTCTTAGTGATAATGAGGAGATGGTTGTCTATATTGATGTATGTTGTACTAGTTTAGGAGCCGTGTTGATGTAAAATATAAGATTTACCGCATATGTTAGTCAATAGTTGAAGTTGCATGAATGGAATTACCATACTCATGATCTAGAGTTAGCGGCTATAGTATTTGCTCTGAAGATGTGGAGGCATTATCTATTGGGGGTGAGATTTTATTTGTTCATGGATAATAAGTCATTGAAATATCCTTTCTTTTAAAAGGATTTAAATCTTCAATACCAAAAATGGTTGGAGTTTCTAGCTTCATATGATTTTGGTATCGCCTATACTCCAGGAAAAGGTAACGCAGTGGCGGATGCACTGAGTATGATACATGCTAGTTTGAGTGATATGTTTATGGAATGGAAATAACTAAAGTATCTAGTTGGATTTAATTTCAAGCCTCGTCGTGAATTAGTGCTTGAGATGTAATTGAGTTTATTTATTGAACCTACTCTCATCAAAAGGATTAGCAAAAGCCAAAGGTGAGCTGCCAAGCTTATTGAGGTTTTTAAAGGTTTGGAGATGACAGTCAAGTCCGAGGATTTAAACCAAAACGAAATCGACCGGGATAGATGGCTTTGAAAGGATAGCTGATTGGTTATTCCTGATATAAATAAACTAAGAGACGAAGTTTTAATGGAATGTCATCATTCTAAATTGACCATTTATTCTGATGGATATAAGATGTATAGGATATGAAGAGAACCCTCTACTAAGAAGCATGAAAAGGAATGTTGGGAGATTCATCTCAAAATGTATAAATTTCTAGTTGGTTAAGGCCGAGAAGAACAGAGTGGGTTGCTGCAACATTAGAAGTTTCTACATGAAAATGGAGCACGTATTGATGGATTTTCGAGGAAAAAAGAGTAGGATTTGATAGTATTTGGGTAATTGTAGACCGCTTGACCAAAATGCGAGATTTATTCATGTGAAATACACCAGAACAACATCCAACTTGGCCGAGTTGTATATGGATAGTTCGATTTCATGGAGTAACCAAAGAATAATGGGTAATAGAGACCTTTATTCACCAACAGATTTAGGAAGAGTTTGCAAGAAGCATCAAGAACTGAACCGCATATAAGTAGATCTTATCAATTATAGACTGATGGAAAAATCAAGAGAGTGAACCAAGTTTTGGAAGATCATCTTAGAGCTTGCATACTAGATTTTAGAGGATCATGGGAAGACTATCTTTTTTTGGTTGAGTTTGCTTATAATAATACTTACCAGTCGAGTATTGGAATGACACCGTACGATGCATTGTATGGAGACTATGTAATTCACCATCTTTTAGATGGAAATCAGAGAGAAATTATTGCTTGGACGAGAGATGATAAGTGAAATGACAAAAAATATTGAGATGACTCAGGAACGAATGAAGGAAGCCCAAGATCGTCAAAAGTGTTATGCTGATAAGAGAAAAAGAAATTTGAAATTTACTGTTGGAGACATGGTATTTGTTAAGGTTTCATCTCTCAGTAATGTTATTTGATTTTGAAGAAAGGGAATATTAGCTCCGAGATTTATTGGACCATTTCCAATTTCAGAGAGAATCATAAATCTTTCATATAGAGTGGACTTACCTGAGAATATGGCAGACTTGCACAATGTTTTTCATGTCTCATATCTACTGAAGGTTGTGCATGATTTGAGTGTTATGGTATCTCTGGATTAGCTTGAAGATGCAGAGGTAAAGCTAGAAGTCTCAAAACCTCGTAAGCCGGATCGAGTCATTGGGAATGACATGAAACAACTTAAGAGGAAGGTAGTTATGCTAGTCAAGGTACAATAGAGCGAGAATGATGAAATTTTACATGGAAGACAAATGGGAGTGTAAAGATGATCTATTTAGAACTCTTCGAGTTGTACGTCCTATATCTCGTATCTATGAGTGACACCATGTCTTGTATTACTAGAATTCTCCATGCTTGACAAAAATTGCTTGCACAGATTGATAGATGCTAGATTGGATGATCGTGAATGGTAAGCATGCAAGATGTAGTGTTTTCTTATGTTTGTTTAGGATTTTGGGGGAGAAATTCCTAAAAGGAGGGAGATGGAGAATGTAACGGCCCGTATTTTACGTATCAGAGGATCATAAAATAATTATATTTAATTCTTAAGTGGTCATATGCGATTCATGGGGATGTGATACATGTCCATGACTTTTGCCGAATCATTTTTTCATCGCTTTTCCCTAACGGAATCTTGTTTTAACTATAAATTTCGATAGAAACCGAATAAGATGTTCTAACTGATATCATCGCTTTGGGGTAGTGGTTGGTCATTTCGTAGAGTGGTCACATAAAGAAACTAGTTCAACGGTTTGAAAGAAATTGTAATTTTAAGTTTTCATTTCTACTGGACATATGTAGAGACAACTAATGAGCTGAGATTAGTTAGCCCATTAGGCTAATGACATGCAGTTATAAAAGGAGGTTGTGAAAAGAAATAAGGCTTTCTCCCTCATTCTCCAAATTAAGTTGAACTGTGATCTACTTCGGTTCAATCTTAATTCTCTCAAACTCTAATACCTATCATTCATCAAACCATCCATATTATTTGTTTACTGGATATGTCAACATCCAAGAGGATTAGATCTTATGAAACTATCAACAAATTGTGCGTTTTCTATGCTGCTCATATCAGATCTACGTCCCATTACATTGAATTAAAGATTTTGGTGAGTGACAATGATCTCTCACATGACTATATTGTAGTATATGTTGTAGTTAGATCTTTTAAACACCCTATATGATAGTGCAACTCTAAAATTGGATATTACATGTTAATTTCAAATCTAGAAACCCATAGGGTAACCTGATTATGACAAATGCAAAGTAACCTGTTAGATCAAATATGGTTAATACATAATTAACCTTAAATTGTGTCATATATGCGGTTATTATCATTTAATTTGCGATTATATGTTTGTATATAACTGAAGTTAGATGCAATTGTTGTTTAAATGTTTGAATTTTATGTTATCTTGATTTTCAAGTTAGAATTGTTTGAACTAGGATTGAAGATCAGATCATATTGGGAGCATAGTTTGTCAGAATCAAATAAGACTTAGGTGGTAGGCTTTGAAGGACACCAGAAGGTTGCACAAAATTTTTGGATCTCAATGTCTAAGTAGATGGACCAGTATTGGTCCATGGGGGAATGGATCGATACCAATCAATGCCAAAGCATCATTAGGCCAGTCATTTCTATATTATCATAATGGGGGTAATAGGGAAGCTATGGTAAAGCTTTGGTGTTGATTAGGTAGGTCGATTGGTTGAAATTTAATGGATATTGAATGAATTTGGATGGCCAGGATGAGGTTTCGAGGGGATTGACTTGGCAAAGAGGCATTTAAAGAAGACTAGAATGGATTTCTGTAGTGAATTAGAAAATTTTGGCTTAAATCAATGGGTCGGTAACCATCCACGGCCGACGGATTGACGTCGATCCATCGGGCGGAGGCCAGGGAGGGTGCGACTTCTCTGGGTGAATGTAGGCTTCGTCTAAAATGTGCAGGAACTTACGGTTCATCGATTTTTTAGGTGGATGTTATGGTCTGATGAAGTTGTAAACCTTCGAGTGTGAATTCAAATGAGAGCGTTCGAAGCAAATGTGATAGGCAGCTCATAATGGAATTAGGATATGATATAATTGACTATCTCGAGTAGGGCTCGACTTAAAGATGGAGTAATGGATGACTAATGTGCTTGGAAGTGCCATGGAATTGTTGATAGCTCGAAGTGTTCTAGGTGTGGACTGGAAGAAGTGGTATCGTGGGGTTGCCTATTAGGATTAGCAGCGATGTTCGTGTACCTTGGATCGCTTGGGAAGTGATCTAGTTGTCTTGGAAAGACAAACATACGTGGGATATGCAATATTCCGATTAGAACTGAGGTTTTCCTTTGGCCCCTGGCATAAGTGAGGGTAGTCATATGGGTTATCAGAGAATTCAAGGCTTCAGACGGTGATAGCAAGGATATTGTTTGATTGATGTTATGGGTGCTATGATTGTTTTCTCTTTTCTTTCTGTGGGTAGGCTATCACCTTACGATGCTGAAGTGAAGATTGGGAATCCTGTTTTGTGTAGTATCTATTTTTGTTGTTATTTGAGTAACATGTTTTATTTAGTTATTATGTGCTAACTCTTTGGTTGTAGAGACATGTCATGTAAAACTTGAACTGTCTAGTTTCATATCTTACAATATAGTTGTTGATAGTCATTTCTCGTTCACACAAGAATGTTCTCTTATTTAAGGTTTTATGTTTTCTTTTATTACCTTGGGATGCTCATCAACGATGTTCTTCAATTGATTGGCTAGTAGGTTTGTTAATGATGTTGCTATTTAGTGACAAGATAGAGGCAAACGTATTATTCTACTATATAGTTATCTGTTTGTTTTCGCTGTTTTTTCCAAATGCTCTGAGGGAAATTGTAATGATGCTTGATGTATTCAAATTGTTAACACGTTGTAACAAAATCTATGATTTTATTTAGGGATCAGATTTCTACTTTATCATACATCACTACTATTCTATCATATATTTCATTGATTATTATATATTACCTATTGCCTATTAGATATACCACAAGTTCAGTTTAGATTTATCTTCCCTTGGCGATTGTCCTATATGTGACTAGCACGGTTTACAGTGCTCCTTTTCTACCATTCGATGCAGGAGATATAGGGTGGTCACCACACTGTGGTTTATGTAGTTATCACTACCTCGCTTGTTTTACATATGTGATTTTTACTATATATTATCTGATGCACTATAAGCAGTAGACTCAGAGATTGTATCTTGTGTTTCTTTCTTCCTCTTTTATTCATTTTTATTCTCTTCCTTTCCGTTTCTCTTCTTTTCTTTTATTTCTTCCTCCTGACAACTTTCTTGGGTCGATTGGATGCCTGTATGGTGCATTATTTGGTTATATGAAGGTCAGTGGTGTATAACAACCACAATATTTGTGTTAGAGCTTAGGCTGCGTTGTTTGACCTAAAAATCGAGATTTTGTATATAAGAGAGAATGCTTATTTCTATATATATTTTTTTCGAAAGTATATATTAGTAGTGTATATATAATATAGGTTTTATGCATACGAGTGTCATGTTTACAGTTTTATCAGTTAGCAATTGATCATCCTAACCACTTATTTAAGAATGCCAAGCAAACGAGAAAAACTACTACTTACTCCATCTCAAGAGTCGAGGATTGGGCAGAACCGAGGACCACTAGACTTGGTTCACATAATATGTTTCCAATAATATTACGAACCATTACCTAAATTACCGTAATCTCTTTAGCTTTAATAGTGCTAAACTGCAAGCAGTAGACTGTGTGGAGTTGTATAAGTACTTAGGTGCCTATATGGAAAGTTGTTCCTTAGACCAGAGTCGACTACTATGGCATAAGAGTAATTTGGTTTCTTAAGAGGAGTTTTTTGATGGCTTGTAGTAAGATTGTGAGGCGAAGTAGAAGTTTATGGTTCACTTTAAAGAAGAAATTAGTCTTGAATATGTAGAAGTCGATGTGGAATGAGAAGTTCATCGATTGAGCTTGGCTATATGTCTACGTCAGGGTATGTGGCTTAACTAGATGTACTATCGAAGTACGGTTTATTTTCCCTATAGTTACTCCATACATGTAGGATGGAAGTTTGTGACTGGGTCGAATGATCAACCGAGAGGGAGATTGTCTTCATTTGGTGGAAGAGTGATGGTCTTGAGAAGTTTCTTAGAAAAGCTTACGATGTTCTTGCTTAGACCCAATATTGACAGTTGTTCTATTATTTAGGGACAAACTATGGAGGCACATGCATTGGTCATTGTTTCAGTTTCGTCAAGTGCTCGCTCGATTAAAAAAAAGGAAAGTGACATCATTCCTTGAGATATGTTTTCCAATAATGGTGTTTTCATAAGTGTTATTATTATTATTTTGGCAAAGCCAACCGTTTTTATAGTGATCTATAACACACTTTTATTAAAAAAAACATAAGACTATAATTGATATACAAAGCGTATATCATCTATGCGATTCCACACAAGGAAGAGAGTTCTATGCTTGAACATATTACATCCACAAATTCCTGAACTACATTCATGGTTCCAAATACAGATTGCCTTGTAATGAATGAAAATTACAAAAGCAATGTGGCAGAAGCAAGACTTCAAACCATTTTCTTGGATATTCTTCATCATCTCTTTCTTCATACTTCTGGGAATGGGAGTTTTAGGCATCACTTTCTCACCAGAGCTTGTAGTAACATGGTTGGTCTAAACATCAGGAGGCCTATCCTTTTGTCCCGGGGGAGGAGCAATGTGCGCATATGAGGACACTACAGATTAACCACTAGCTTTGACTGTTCGACACTGGTAATCTTTGAGTTTCCTTTTAAATAAACCTGTGGTAGCAATAACCATATCTCTACCATGTTCATTGTTACCCAAGCTGGTTCGTAGTGTTGCACATTCTACCAGCTTATTTTGAAGTATTGTACTCTCTGCTTTAGTGTTGCCTTCACAAGCTAAGCCTTCTTCGAATTTTTCCATTAAGAGGCTTACATGTTTTTGCAGCTCTTTAGTTATATCCTGGTTATCATTGCCGCTTTCTTGTACTATACTCTATTTGACATTATTTTGTTGCATTGATTCTGGTGGTTCATGCAAGGCGACATCAATTCCTGTCATGTCTTTGTTTATTTGATCCATTGCCTTTAAACTGTTACCAGTTAATTCACCCTCAGCAACCTCATCACCATGTTTCTGAATTTCAACTGGTTTTGGTACTTTAGCACCTACCTCTGAAAGATTAACAGCCTCAGAACTATAGGCTATTACATAACCCTATACTTTCACATTAACATCAACTTCAGCAACCAACTCCTTCTACTTTGCATTGTCGTCTTCTCCTCCATTGGTTACTGATTTGCTTAAACTGACTTTATTACTTTCTTTATTTCTCTCAACAAGTTCAGCATGTTGACATAACCCAACTCCATCTTCCCTCAACTCACTTGTCTTGCTTTGTGTGTCATTATCAGCATTCAAGACCAGTGAAGCAAGTTGCTTATTCATGGCAATACTAGATTGCACACACACAAGCCCAATTGCTTCATCACTGAATACAGGCAATGGAATGTCCAGAAATTCATCAAACTCACGTAGTTCATCATTGAAAGTCACCACATCATCAACACTGGTTGTTGAATGTATCTCTCCATCTTCATAAATATGGGGATCAACTAATGCATCATTGATATCAGTTGCATTGTTCAAAATTTCAAAACTATTAGCAGTAAAAATCAGGGGTTTACACAACCCAACGTCCTTTCCTTGATTCACAATTACAGTATCAACTCTCCTCCACTTCTTCTGGAAGGCAGAGGGATATTTTGACTCATGATTACTTCTTGATGGTATTACTTTGGGTTGACTTTTGATACTCATTCTAGTGATCAACACCTTCAACAACATGTGCATTCGCCTTAGCAGTCCTCGTGTTTCTTAGTTCAAAATCATCTACTTTATTACCCCTCTCTACATCTACTTTATTACCCCTCTCTACATCTACTTTTTGGCTAACAATTAGTGGACAGTTATCTAGAGTATGATCAAATGCTCTACATGTCCGGCAAATGTTAAGTTTCCAAATGTAGATAACCTTGACAATATGCTCAGTGCCATCTTCAACTAGAACGGAGATTGATCCAGGTAAGTCACTGCTTAGTGAAATCTCCACCATCACTTTTGCATATCCAAGCCATTCAAGACTTTCTGTTGCTTTATCCATACATAAGAATTTGCAAATATGTGATGCTAGCCAAGCAATTCCTGTCGTCGACAAAGCCACCATAGGTAGGTTGACCAACTTGTCCCAAACTGGAATGAGTTTGAATATTTTACCAGAGTTTCCTAAGGTGACGGTCCACTTCTTAATAATAAAAACTTTGTTTTTAATGAGGACAGGGTCTGCTTCCAAGATTTTTTTTCCTGTCCTCAGAGTCTGCTAACAGAAAGAAAAACATTAAGCGATTCTATTTTACCTTGATCGCACCTCGTGGTCTCCAAAGTTTTTTAAGATGAGATAAAATCGCGGTGTACGACAGTGGGGAGTCCAGGAAAAATCCGGTGATGTAATCTTGCCAAATCACCATACTCGCCTAAACAATATTATCTGTCGAGATCAAGCTCTTCCCTTTGTACTTGAGTGAGAAGGTAGGCGGCGTAAAAACACCAACACTTAGTAGCTTCGTAGCAAAGAGGGAAGACCATCTTACCATTGGTAAAGGAGATTGTGAAAGAGGCTGGGAGAGTAGAACGAATGGAGGTAGAGGGTCCGGCGGTGGAGGTGGTGTGTCGGGTGGTGGGGTAGGTGTTGGAGGTCGATTTGACGTGGGGGGGGGGTCAAGGACATTGCGGAAAAAGGGGTTTTGTATGGCTCGAGGAGGTAGGCAGGGGTGACGCCATATATAAGTGTTATATTTTAACACCAAGGTTTTACAGTTTCATCTGATCATTTAGGTTGATGAATGGAATAGGGATTGAGACACGGGTTAATTAATTTTCCTTTTTTTGATTATGACTTACCGTATCGAGGGCTCGGTCAGGATATATTCATGTAACATCCCATATTTGGACGCCAAAGATTAATATTGTAGATGACTGCAGCATCCATAACGTTTATTTTTGGACCTCGAGGAGGAAGTGTAATACATAGATAGTTTATATTTGGCAGTATACATAGTTCATCAAAACTTAATTTCATTACGTCATGTTTGCTTGTTTATTAGTTTTGTTGTTATTGGTTGCTTTAGGCTTGATTAATTTAGTATTAAAATCTAGGAATTAACTTGTTTAGAGTATGTGGAATATTTTTTATGGAAGGGTGTTGGTGACAGTAATGGGCTAGAAAATTTTATCTTTATCAATGAGTCATCCTTGATTTAGCAGTAATGGGCTGAAACCTTAGTCATTACTAGATGAGTCTCTTATGATTAGACGATAGCGGGCGGGATGATACATTGATTACTATGATAGTGAGTCCTTATCTGAGCTTGTGGCTTGATGGTATCTAGACAATTTCGACGAGGTGACCCAATTACTAGCATACTTGAGTTCTGTTCCCTATCGATATGGTTATTAATATTGGACTAGTAGCTCTGCCTTTAAGGTTTATGTTACCCAAAAAGAGGGAAACGAGAAAGTATCCATTCCCATTCCTGGGCTACTTGTCTGGTTAATTATAGGTGTTCTCTCAATTGGGATTTTCGAGGGGATTTAGCCTATACAAAGTAGTTGGATGGATTTTGCCAATTATAGTGTTTCATTCTGCTTCAACATTGATTTGTTGGTTGTGTCATTCAGGCTAACGAATGAGTTGACTATTCTGTAGATGTTTTGGACCATGTTTCGAAATATCATTAAATAAGTTATGCTTGTGTTATACGATTGTATTTCCATATTCTTATTGGTGAAAAGAAAGCATAAAGGTATGGTTGATTTTTCTGTTTAAGTGGTGAGGGAACACCGGTCAATGGTTTGGTTTTGGAGTATCACTTCCTAATCATAGAAATGAGATGCTTGAGTTACGTTTACTTGAATGGGGTGTAATTATTCTTCCTAAAAAGGCTATGGAAGTTTAAAGTTAACCCAAGAGAGATGTAGATTGAAGGTTGGTTGAGAAGTTAGTGAATGTATTGACATCGCTCATTCCATGTGAGAATGAGAATTTGATAACACGTAATTGATTGTGTTCCTTAACTAAGTGCAATGTTGTTGCCAAAGGGAGAATGTCGCATCTCTAATAGACAACTAAAACCTTATGAGAAGGAGTATCTAATACCTAATTCAGGATCAGCTGAGATAGAGTTCGATTTGGAGATTTAGAGGCGATAATTGTTAAGGAGATAAAGTTGTTTGGTGATGTCACATCACCGAGTTTTCTCTTCTTCGGGGTTGATGTCAACCTTCGTTGGTAGCAATGGTTAGTGCTTCCATCCTTCTAGCGTAGTTGTGATGTTTGAGTTGAAAAAGTGCCAGGTCATATGCAATATTCCTTTTGTGGAGGTTGCTTGTACTAATTTCTATTTATGACTGCAAAATTGAAGTGATGAGTACAGACTCGTCCGAGATGGTTGGTCCAATATGGAAGAGGTGTTTTTAATTCCTGGCATTATTAGTAGAGGGGATTGAGCTTTCATTTCAATATGGATGAATAATCAGATACTTTATGCTAAATGAGATGAGTCAAGTAGTCCCCTATAATTATTTGGGATTTTCAAATGGATGTGGAAACTTTTAGATGAACATTATTTATAGGTTGCTAGAGATTTGAAGACAGTATGATTGCACTTGAGTCATATTCGATTCGTTGACGATGGATGTTGGGTTTATATTCCTTATTTTCAATGAGATGGCTACTAAATTTGTTAAGTGATATATGGATTGGGTATCCCATTTGATGTGTCATATTAGCTAGATTAGTATCATGCATGCTATGGTAGACTTGGATGTTATTGCCGACTGTTGTTCTTCTTTTTCCTATGCTTATTTGATTATTGATGTTTGATATGATTGATTATGTTTATATGATTGTTAAGCATGCAAGATAGTTGTATTTTATTATAGCCCATTTAATTAAATAGTTTCCATACATGATTTGACATACTTAAGTAAGATAAAATTTATTTACTTAACATGCTCATTTTCCCTGTTGATTTCAGTCATTTCCTAGATATCCTGATTCATTTTCATCTTGATCTACATATGTTTGTTGATTTGTTGAATGATTTCGATCTTTCACCATACTATATTGCATTATATGTTTTTAGGTATTTTTATCACGTTTACATGCTAAATCACGCTAAAATTGATCATTTATGTTCATTTTAGATTTAAAAACCTAATAATAGTATAACTGGTGATAAAATATATTAAAATGATAAGTTTAGATTAATTAGTATGTAGATTTACACTAGATCTATGTAACAGCCCGGATTTTGCCTGACCCCAATCGATCGCAAAATCAACCAAGACCGTTCAAAACCCGAATACGTTAACTCTGGGAATACAACAACATTAGAACAATAACAACTGACTTTTATAAACATTACAATAATGTTACATCAGAGTACAGAATATCAGAGTACATTGAATAAAATTACAACGGAAGATAAATTTCAATAAATTAAATACAATAAACAATGGAAGACTTCTATGCTCTGGATACAGCTTTAGGCTTCAATCCAGAATCCTGCTCGAGATAAGGACCTGTAGACAAACTACTCGACTGCCCGTGTGGAAAAGAGGGCACCCGGGTTTGCAAAGGTGGAAACAAACAACGGGTCAGTCATGGGACTGGTGTGAGAATTCTTACCTAATTTAACTAATAGTAATAAGGCAAATCCAAGGACCACGCCGCTAACGCGGAACGGGTTTTATTCCAATGGATTGCCGATGTATAAAATAAAGTGAATCATCAAAACAACGCAATGATTTTTAGAAAAATGGAATCATCATAAGACTCAAGTCCCATCACACAATGCAACGCAAACCAGAGGATAGAGTTTTACCTTATGATGATTAAACATGCTTGGTACGATAAAAACGAATTTGATATTATTATTAGTGTGTATATGTTTCATAAACATTTCAAAGTAAATGTATCAATCCTAGGAAGTATAGCTACCATATACTATGCCTCCATACTAGTAATACAATCAAGTCTGTAGGGTCGTATTGGGAATTGGGTTTCCATCATGAGTCAAGGCTAGGAACGATCTCCTTACTGATTCGAGACACTCTAGCTAATGTCTCAGGATCCCCTGCAGTGAACCCTTGGATCCTGCAGGGCCGGTCCACACATACGATTTTGCGGATTGGCAATTCTTGAACACACGTTTCCCGGTCCTATAGGACCTAATATCCGAGGCGCCTAATTCCATCATCCACATAAGTAAAATGTCGGGCCGTGTAAAAACCAAACACCACTTCTAGCTAGAAAGAAACGTGCTGCTCTCTCTGCGTTCCCTTGCTCCGTTTTAGACTCAACCGGGTTGTAAGGCTCGTGAAGCTACGTAATACACAAAGCTATGCTTATTCAAGCTGTGCTTTGATCGTCACCACAAGGTTTTGCTTTTCAACAAGAAACCTTGATCATTGCATCTTGGCGTGCCACATTGACAATTCACGAAATGCGATTGACAACCATCAATATATAAGAGTGTGTTAAGCAAGAGAATAAATTCTCCTCTACCAAACAATTGTATATTAATTAGAAATCAATTAAATTTACATGGAATGAAATTCAACGTCAGACACACATCCATTTACAAGTCCGTTCTGGGTCTGAACGAAACCGGAGGCACCTTATTCCTCGCATATCCGAACAAATCAACAAGTAGTCTGGACGGCCACCATTGTAGCCCCTTCAAAGTAGCTATTCCAATCATGGGCATCAATGGTATCTCATCCATTCGACGTGAAGATCGTCGGTCTTGTACCGTCTTCAACTCTTTGACTTAGATCGACGTGTAATCATTTGAAATGAGATTGAACTCAGACTTTTCAAATGATCCTCGTATATATATAATTTAAAATCATTTCATATCGTTATTTGTATTTAATAACGATCTATCGCTATTTTTATTTATATAAAAATAGCTCAAATTAATTTAACGACGCTTCGGGTCAATGGGCAACCCTAGCGCTGTTTTCACCCAAATTTCTTTTACACATTTCTCTAAATCTAACCGTTGGAATGTAACGCAATTCATATCTTTGGAAAGATCTTCCCAAGCCGAACCTAACGATTTCAGCTTTGGGAAAATCCGACGGTCGAATATTTCCGTATAATCGTTTAAAGGCATGATTCCAAAATGCGAACTACCACGCTCGATTCACTTAATTTATATATATATATATATATATATATATATATATATATAATTCCTTCTTCCATTTCATTATTGTGATTATCATAACAAGTAAAGAACACTTGGTTTCATAACATTTTGATATATAACATAACACGCAATAATGTTTATTTTATTTTAATTCACATACAAATCCTAAACATAACAATGTATATTTTTCTTTTACCCTTCAATTCACACAAAAATGTAATTTTCGTGTATCATTCCGATTTAACAAAAATGAAGATTTTTGTGTCATTTCAATTTTCTAACAAAAATGCAATATATTTTGGTGTCAGCCTCAATTCTACAAAAATGAATATATTTTTGTTTGTTTAATTTCAATGTAACAAAAATAATAACTTTGTTATTCTTTCAACGCAAGACAAAAATAATAATTTTGTTTATATCTTTCAATGCAAAACTAAAATGATAATTTTGTGTCAATCTTTTCTTTACAAGCAAAATGATGATCTTGTGTTTTAATCTTTTCACATGAAAATGTAAATTTCATATCTTTAATTCTTTTTAATGAAATCAAATTCATTAAAATGTAAATTTTCATCGTTATAACTTTCATTGAAAACCTATTTACATAAAAATGTAAATTCCATATCTTTAATCTTTTTAATGAAAATCCAATTACATAAAAATGTAATTTTCTTCTTAATTCTTTTAATGAAAATCTATTTACATAAAAATGTAAATTTCACTTACTTTAAATCTAACTACATGAATATGTAATTTTCTTCTTTAAATACTATTTACGTGAAAATGTCAATTAATCCTTTAATAATCTTCATTACATGAAAATGTAAAATCTTAATACATTAAAATGTAAATTTTCTTCTTAATCTAATTACATTAAAAATGTAACTTTTCTTTTTAATCTAATTACATTAAAAATGTAAACTTTTATTTCTTTAATCTTTTTCACATTAAAAATGTAAACTTTTCTTTTTAATTTAATTACATTAAAAATGTAAACTTTTATCTTTAATCTAATTTACATTAAAAATGTAACTTTTCTCTTTATTCTTTTATTTACATAGAACTGTAAATTATATTTCAACGTTGCATTCTACTCTTTTAATTTTATTCATATGATTTCATTGAAAATCCTTTCTTTTAGTTACATAAAAAATGTAATAATTTACAATGCTAAAATCTTCTTTTTAAATTACATTAAAAATGTAATTGACATTATAATGTAAAAATCTATCCTTTAATTACAATGTAAAATCTCCTTTTTAATTATAATGTAAAATCCACCCTTTTTATTTACAATGTAAATTGTAATTCACATCACAACGGTAAAATCTTATTCCTTAATTACATTGTCAAAACCTTCTATTTAATTACATTACAAATGTAATTATATTAACAGTGAAAAATTCTATTTTTATAAATTACATTAAAAATGTAATTTTGATTCCATTGTCAAATTTTTTTACATTAAAAATGTAATTAACATTATGGTGAAAAATTCTATCTTTTTAAGTTATAATAAAAATGTAATTTTCATTACACTGTCCAATTCTACTTTTTAATTACATTAAAAATGTAATTTATATTACATGTCAAATCTTGTTTTACAACGTAAAATCCTATTCTTTTTATTTACAATGCAAAAATCTAATCTTTTTATTTACAATGCAAAAATCTAATCTTTTTATTTACAATGCAAAAATCTAATCTTTTTATTACAATGCAAAAACCTAATCTTTTTATTTACAATGCAAAACCTAATCCTTTTATTTACAATGCAAAAATCTAATCTTTTTATTTACAATGAAAAAACCTAATCTTTTTATTTACAATGCAATAATCTATTCTTTAATTACATTAAGAGAAAATATAATTTATATTGCATCGCAATATCATACTTTTATTTATCACCTACAAATGTAATTTTTATTGCGGTGAAAAATTCATGTCCTAATTACATTAAATATAAATGTAATTTCTTTCATATCGTCATTTCAATCCTATAACATCATATCAATATTATATTTGAAATAAAAAGGTCTAGTCAAATCAAATAACAACAAGGTGGTATTGAATTGAAATTTTCTAGTTCAATTCAAAGACATGAACAAGGTGATATTTTTATATATACATGATTCAAAGAATATCAACAAAACATGATTCGAAAAAATTTAAACAAAATGATTATTCAAATTTTCATCACATACAGATCTGAAATTTTTAACTAGCAGATCTAGAATTATACACACAGATAAACCAAACAATCATTCAGAATATTATCCCATCTCAGATCTACTTCATTCACCATTCAATTATTTAAATAACAAAGGAAAATTAATAATTAAATTAATTCAATTATTTAAAATAGAATCTCACCTTGATTGGATCAGTATTAGAAATTCAAACGTGTTCAGAACTGGTCCCAATTGCTTTCAAGAGGTTCTATTCGATGTTATGGTTCAAACGGATCTGAAAATTTTCAGTTTGGAGTTTGTATGAACAAATTATCAATTTCATTTCACAACTGCAATTGCAACAAATAAAAGCGTGGCAAATCTGATTGAAATTTCATACCTTTATTTTCAGTTTTGTTCAAATCTTTGATTTGAATTTTGGGGAGATATGATCGATGGTTCCCAAAACCGATGGCGTGACGTCGGAGAGCTAGGAAGGGGGAGTCGGCGCCTGGAAGGGGGGAAAGTGTGATCGGCCGTGGTGGCGTTGGGGGGGTGCGACGGTGGCGGGTTTGGAGGGCTGGTGCGGCGGCTACAGGCAACGGGGTGGGGAGATTTTGGTATGGACTCGAAGAGGAGGAAGAGATCTTGAAAAAGTTTAACAGTGGCCAAGTCCAATTCTTCATGAATTGGGAGGAAAAGAAGAGAGAAGGTGTGGAGTGTATGGTGGCTGTTGTACGAGATGAATCGGGGAAGAAGATGTCTCGATATCCGTACCTTTATATATTACTTTATTAATTAATTTTCCAATAAAGGCCCGTTTAGCACTTTGTCAGATTTCAGCCCAATGAATGTTGTTGCTACCCATTAACCCCTATTCCGGACTCATCTAGATATGTACCGCAGGCCCAAACGACTGTCTTGAACCAGTTTTCTTTATTTTAAAATATTTTTACTTTTATTTTTAATTCAACCGTACGAATAAATTCACCGGGGCCACAAATTAACTTCGAAAAATCCCGAAAAATATACTTAGCTATATTTTCACGCTGCGGACCTAGAAAAATTAATTTCATTCAATTCTGAGCCAGTTTGAAAAATGGCATTTTTCAAGTCGATTAAAATTGACCGAAATTGACCAAACTGAAATCTTTTTGCCACGGTCACAAATTAATTCTAAAAATTATGAAAATTAAACTTAGCCATAATTTGACATTCCGAATCCAACAAAAGTGGTTTCGTCGAAAATAGAGGTTGTTTGAAAAATGGCTATTTTAATATTAAAAAATATATATAAATCCTACAGCGACCATTCTGAAATTTAAACTAGGCATAACTTTTGATTCCCGCTATAAAATTTCGATTTTTCTGATTCATTGGAAAGATATTTTAAAAGATATTCTAATATTTTTGGTTTCACTAAAATCCGTTAAATTTTGTATCCTATATAGTCAGTCAAAGTTCAAGTTTGACTTTTCAAACAACAGCGCTATTTCTTACTCCTTTTATAATTAAAATTAAATTATTCATCCTAACTTCGATTTAAATAAATTTTTAATCATTATTATTTTAAATAAATTATTTTAAATATCCAAACCCATTAAAATTAGTTAAAATAAATTTTTAAATTTACCCCAAAATTCAGGGTTATTACAATCTATGCATATGATTGATTGATTTATGTTTTGTATGAAGTTGAGTGTTTGCGTATGATTGTTGATCCGTATGCTTGCTTGTTTGAACCGTTGAAATTGTTATTTGGATGTTATACTTTATTCATGAGTTAGAGTCACTGAAATTAGGACTTGGAATGAAGATCAGGAATAACAGGATCTAAGTTCATCGAAATTGCATAAAACATGGATGCTAGGATTTGGAGGGCTATGGGATGAAACTCCAGTGATTGACTCTTCGATTGAAGGCTCGGATGTAGAGTGGATCAAATGCAGACTACTTTTAGTGCATAGTGAGCATAGCTACATGTTGACGAGGGATTTCATGGCAAAAACATAGCACGCTTAACTTGTGGCGTAACGAAATTATGGACATAATTCATAGCGTAATGATGCTGTAAGGATTAAAGTAATTCGTGGTGTATTGAAGCTTCAAGATAATGGATTGATTGAAGGTGACTTAAGATTTAGATGGAGTGGAGTCACTTTGATAGCAGATTGCCAAGGAATTGTTGGTATCTCAAAATGTTCGAATGAACTCAAAACAGGGGCATCGTGGGGATCCCCATTAAGATCCAAGAGATTATGTACCCTAGGTGGTGTAATCTAGCGCTAGTGTAAGCAATGGGTTTTACGAAGAACCGGGATCTCGATTAGTCCTTGGCTGAAGGTGTCATAGAGTATTTGTTCATAGCTTTAGAAGGTGATAGTTAAGGATTGGATGATGGTTTCTATTTTTGTTTTTCTTGTTCTCACCTTCACTTCGTGGGTAGACTATCACTTATGGGGATTAAAGAAGGAGATTAGGAATAGGGTCGGAGTAGGCTGTATAAATTCTTCTATCTTATGACTTTTCCCAATTTTACTATCGTTTTCTTTGAGTAACATTTATTCTTTGAGTAGCATATACTATCGTATTATTATATTCCAGTCTTTTTAGTTGCAGGGACATGTCAGGTATGAGACTTAACCATTATATTTCCATATTTTGGAGCACAGTTTTTGATAGACCTTATTCTTCACACCAAACTATAATATGATCCAAGGTTTTGTCTCTCTTCTTATTACCATAGGTGCTCTTTGGCATTGTCATTGATTGAGTGACATTGTCGGTGAGTGAACTGAATAACGGGTCAGGCTATACGAGGATGTTGAGCCAAAGACGAGCTTAGAGGAGCTATAGAGTTTACTTATGTATATTTTCTTTCCACTATTATGAGCATGCTTTAAGAGATGTAATGAAGATCACATGTACTCAGAATTTGAATTTCATGCATATGACTCTGTAACTTGATGATGTTTTAGTTGCTTTGTTCTTCTATCACTGCACACTACATTACTATCTATATTTCTTATATTATACTTTATCCATGCACTGCAAGATATACGATAATTTTGGTTATGATTACCACACTTGATGACCAGCCCATACTAGCTTGGCATGCTTCAACGCACTATTTTTGACATATAAACGATATCGTGAACTCCGGGGTATGGGACATGAACGTATACAAGATCGGTTAATTCCAGACTCGTTTCAACGAATCCATTATAGTGTTCTCTTGTGTTCTACATCTTCCAGTGTTTCAGTGTTTTCGCGTGTTCTTGTGTTTCCATGTGGAATTGATGAGCGGTTAGTAAACCAGTAGTGAGAACATCTGGTATGGGACGCAAAGTTACCACTATTGAGATTATTGTATGTGAGTCTGTGACACTTTCATGTGTGTTTGCCAGTACTAGAACTTTGGGTCAACTTAGTGGACCTTTGGGTCAATTCGGTGGTTATGTGATTAATCTGGTGTATAATGACCTACTTTGTCATCTTATAAGGTACCTTTCTGGTGTTATTATTACTGGTGAGGCCTTGTGCCATCCCTGTGTATTAGAACGTGCATGCATTGGTTAGGCTTTCCCCTCTAGTGATTTGATCTAACATTTGATGATTTTTGGTGTTTTTGTAATGATTAATGATTTCACTATTTCATGATGATTTTATTATTTAAATTTATTACTTCAAGTATTCAAAGACTCTGGAGTGTATATATATAGTGATTTCATTTCTATGGTTTGAACTCTTAGATGAGTTACTTAAACTCAGTGTTTGTTGTGATTTTGGTGAATCGTGTGTATTGGTGTTTCCTGTAACTCCGGTGATTTATGAGTTTCCTATCCACTATTGTGTGATTTCATGTGTCAATTACCCTATCCATATAGCTCGAGAAGTTCATGCTAAAAGCAGTCCAGTTTGTTTTTCTCTCATATAGCCATATATATAAATCTTGTGGACTTATAAATAAAGCACTTTGTTATCCTGTGTGTATGACATTCCTTTCTGATGGAAAGGAATTACTGATCTGAGGTTTCAAGTAGATTCATGACAATAAGATCCCTTTTGGATGAAAAAGGAATTCATGCTTATATGATATTTTATTTCATATACTATCATTACTGATATGTGTAAATTAGACTGATCTGTGTATGTAATACGCGGGTCAGATCAAGTCGTTTTAGGTCTCAACCCACTATTGATTCATGGTCAGTTGATCTATCTTGGAATATCTCATTAAAGTTAACATCTTAGTGGGAAGTTATGTGTTCATATATTTGTGTCATTTGTAAATTTATTCATTGGATATTGTTGTATTTGTATACGGTTTATGTACAACCATTCGAGTTTGTAGCATATGTACATGTTGTTTACAGCTATTGCACTTATATAATATGTTATGTGATTTGTTATTTATGATGTATTGTAATTTGTTTAGAATACGATCCATAGCTATTGTAGTTTTCTACTTGATGTATTGAATACATCGATCCACTTGAAGTAAGGAAAGGTTAACACACCCAATCGACGTATTTGATAATCATTTAACATGAGATTACGGATGGTCACTCCTAACCAGCCATATTCTCCACTCTACTAGACAGTGTTACTCAGTAATGCTCTTTAGTAGAGTGGGTCTCGGAAAGGGGCGTTACATTTTTTTCTTTTGAATGGACTGAGGAAATATTATGTTTAACATGGGGTATTTGCTTTATAAATATTTATTTTAACACGTCAGCAAAAAAAAGAAAATAAGCTCGTATTAAATTTAGTTCAGAATACTAGCTAAGATATTTTTGGTAGTCTTAAAATGCTGTGTGGTTGCATCCTTTAGTTGAGTCTACTGTTAATCTTGGAAGCATGGTTCGGAACTTGGCAGTGGTCTACGTCACAACTGTCATGAGGACAATAATTTTTTAGATTGCATCAAAACTTAAGAGATGACGCAAGACACTTGATATCTTAATATAATCCCAATATGGTCAAGGTTTAATCTTTGTACAAAACTCATTTGGCAGTTGGTCATCTAACGTTAAGCCTAAAGTTGTCAACTAGTTAACGAATTTTGGTACAACTTGAAACTAGGACTCAATCATAAAAGTTGCATCCAAATTGCTCTCCTCAAACTTCTCTCCTTCGTCCCTCGGTCCTCATTTAGCCAACTATATCTTTATCTCTTTCCTCTTTCTTTTGTAGTTGCCTCGTCTCCTTCTTTTATGCGCTAGTTTGCACATTAGATCTTACCCAACTCTTACTCCAAGATCTATACCTAATTTCTTCTCTCTGATCATTTCTTAGCCTATAACAACTACTTGCACTATTCGATTTTCCATGTGCCATTTAGATTTCATCCCTGTAGAAACCATTTGATTGAATCGGAATGAGCATAAGGTTGCACTGCTATAGGGAAACACGAATTAATCGTAGCAGATGGACTTCCATCGGTCCTTTGCTCTGATATTTTTGCTTGAGATTGTTACCCATGCTACATCTAGCTTTATACTGTCTAATTTAAGTAGATTTGTAGTAATGCCAATTGTTGTTGCAGAGATGAAGGTAGAGCTATCTTTTAATGGTTTTTTGAGGAGATCATGTGAAGTTTTCAAAGGCATCTGTGTTGTATGCATACTTAAATGATTTTTTATTTATCGGTTTCGAGGATCTGGCAGTATATCTCTTTTCTCTTGATGTCGGTTTTCGAGTTGGATAATCTATGTTCAAACTAACCATGTAGATGTATGGCTCATTTAGCACATTATTCTGATAACATGGAGTTACGACTGGATTTCTCTTATGATATGGAAATTATTCTTTTCTTTGAGGTGGTGTAGCCATCAATTGGAGTCGCAACATCTTTGATCCAACTTTTTGTTCTTTTGTTTGTTCCATGGAGTCACTTTCTTCATTTTCACCAGTCCACTTTTATATACAGGTAATGTTAGGTCAATATCTGTAGAAAGCATAGGTTTCTTTTGTCATCGCTAATTTTCTCTTAGGAAAGGTCGTGGTGTGGGAGCCTCCAACAACACCAGTAGTGTCTACAACACGAGGTTGAACATTTAACTACCATGACATGACTTATCAAAGGTCGTGGAAATGATTTAAGCTTCAGTCGTAGAGAAAGACATCTCTTATTTTTGCAATGTTTTGGAGTTTTGGCGTTCTTTTCTTTGTTCTTTTGGCATTAGTTCTTTTCCCTTTCCGATATTTGTTTTTGGCTTTGTTTTAGTTGTTGTTTGTAAATGTTAGTATCAACCATTCTTGTTAAATCGCACAATGATGCTACGGGATTTCTATCTTTTGAAAATATTGTGTATGTAATTCGCACTTATTTATGATTTGAATCGGAAGTAAAATCTCATATTCTTTATCTAGCTAACAATTATTATAGAACCGGAAAGAATGGATTTCTAGGGCAGTAAATTTTAGCAGAAGATGGATTATGCATTGTTTTTTTGCAGGTTTTATTAATTTTCTCATGCTCCTTAAAAGTAGAATTTTATTTTTGGCTATTGGCATTTTCCAAAAATGTCTAATTTTTTTGTGATTTGTGTGATTTCGATTTGCGTATTTATTTCTATAACCGACTTCTGTTTTTGTTGAATTGTGATATGAATCGTTTAGATTTCCACAAATTAATTTTTTGAAACTTTTCTAATGTCATTAGAAAGAAAATAGATGAAAAGGATTTTCAAATTTTAAATTTTTTAAATTCAGTTTTGTTTGTAAAGTAATGCACGTTTGTGTTTTTTAGGCAAATATTTACAAAATAGACATGTAATTTTAAGCAGTGGAAATTTATTTTTATGGAAATTGCAAATTTTAATGTTACATGTCAAACATAGGGATATTAGAAGGTTAGTTTTATGATTTTAGCGGTACATTAGGAGCAGTGATGCATTTAAAACGTTAATGGTAACAAGGAAAAAGTTGTTTTAGCTTTGGAAACGCTATTTTTTGTACCTTATCTACAATGCACGTGAGTTATTATTGAACTTGTTTACATTTTAGAGTTTGTTTTAAGCCTCCTTTGTAGTTTACATGTGGAAAATTTTGGAGTGTTTTAGGATAAATTAATAAAAAGTGATTTAAAATGTATTGTCGTGTTGGATGCTAGGATTTGGATGTAAAATTTATTTCTTCATACTTTTATTTGTAATTATATGAAGATTTTGAATGAAGAATGTTTTCCAAAAGTTGCATACATATAGGATTACCAGTATATTCTAGGATGCTTGCATCATGTTTTCAAAAATGTTTTCAAAGTAAAGTGAATACGTATAGGAGGATCCGACTTAAAATCATTATGCACAAAAGTTTTAATGGTTGCGACTCATTATATACCTAGTGCACATGCACGTGTTTCGAAGAAATTGACTGTGCACAAATTGGTTGTTAGCTAGGATAATTACGTAATAGTACCATGATTTAGTCAATAATAAAATTTCACGATGAAAATTCTTTTAAGAAGAGAAGAATGCCACATCCTGAAATTTAACGTTAGTTATTAGTTATTTAATTAGATTCCAAAAAGGGAATTTGATAAAATGGTGGAATTTGACCACGAAACATGCATCATTGCATTTGTGATAGAATTTTGGTCAATTTTCATGTTTGGACCTTCCCAAACGAAGTATATATAAAAAAGTTATGATCAAAAAACGAATACGGGCCAAAAATAAATAAATAATTATATATATATATATATATGTATATATATATAGTAACAACTTATACCATTAATACCCCTCCCCCATTGGAGGCAGGTCGACCAAAGCATTCGACCGCCACATGCAACCTGAAGGTCATCACTTCCATTGGCTACTAGGGTTTTGGGTTAGTAATAATTTATAATAACGGACAGATCATAATATAATCAAATCTAACGATTTCAGGTCAATTGAACGTCTATAAATAAAGGCCTAGAACCCCTATTCTCATCGCATATTTTCTATGGGCAGCAACGCAGCTCTTCCATTTTCATTTCTGCTATCTCTTCCGAAGTTTATAAATAAATTAGTTTTCAAACCAAACAAATAGGAATAACACAATATGGATCAAGATCTATGAACAAAGGTTGGTTCTACGAATTAGGTAAATTCTATTTTTAACTTCCTTTCCCTTTTTCCAAGTCATTTCCAGATCTATAAATTTTAATATGTACATATGTACCCTTTTTATACATAATATAGATCTATAGGGATTTGAGGATGTAAACCTAAAAGGTGTTGTTTAGATTTTGGATTTTGGAATAGCTTTCAAGTGAGTGGGAAATTTTTACACTCTTTCTAACATCAAATCTATTGTTGGTGTAAATTTGAATTCATTTGCCTAAATCTGGTATTTGTTATAGGCACTTTAATTTGTAATATTCTTATCTTGCCTACAATTCTTTCTTTTATCTTATGGTCATTTTTTATACCTTGCATCTGGAAATCAATCCTTTGATATTATTGAGGTTTGTGCAGTTGTTATTCCAGATTTGTAGAATTGGGTGTAATTGTATGATTTGAGTAAATTACAATTATTGGTTTGGAATCTATCTGTGTTTTAGATTGTTCAAGGTTTTGCTTGACTTCTGTTAATTAGCCTTTTGTCCCTTTTACTATAAAAAAGGATAATGTTTGAAATCACAAGGAAATTAGAACAAAACATATAAGAGAAATTGTGTAAATTCACGTATTTTTTACGTAGTTTATACTATCAATTCCAATTAAAATACTACATGTTTCTTATGATATAGAAAGATTTTTCTAGTCATTAGTTTGGACCAGAATATAAAATAACTAGAATTTTCAAGAATAATTAACTAAATGTTGTGCACGCGTGTGCACACACACACACACACACATACACACACACACACACACATATATATATATATGTATATATATATATATGTATGTATGTATGTATGTATGTATGTATGTATGTATGTGTGTGTATACATGTATAATTACATTTATAATTTACCCATCCCAAAATATACGTAAATAACACAAGTATAAATATAAATTAGGTAAATGCAAATTATAGGTTTTGGATTTGAATTTTCACTCTTAATGACGGGTATATGATAATGTTTCTAGTAATAAATCAATAATAAATGGTTGTAACCATTGAATTTTTGGTAGTAATTATAAAGGTTACAACTAACTTAAACAAGTATTCAGATTGTAACCATGAATTTTGTGGGGAAATTAATGGAACAATAAATTTCAAAAGGTTGCAATTAAAATAAATAGGAAATAAATGTTGTGACACCTATTAGAGAAGCTAATATAATAAACATGTGTATGTTATATGTATATGCATATATATCAGAACTAATACAATAAGAAACATTTGGAGTAATAAATGGGAGATTAAATAACTAGAATTAAAGAAATTAAATGGCACTGATATAAATGGCATTTATTTGAATGTCTATTGCCTTAGGAAAAGTGAACGGTAAGGTCATTAATGGCATATGATAGTTATGGAAATTAATTAATTAATGGGAATTTGTAGTTATTATCATAATTTATACTAAGTTAAATAAATAAATCCTATAAGTATGAACCTTAACTTAGGGCAATCAATTCTATCTTATCTCTATTTTAATTTTAGGAATAACTGTTCTAATAAAAAAGAATTGGACTTAGTAGGTTGATGATGCAAGGTCGATTGAGTTATCCGATAGGAGTCAGCATTTTCTAGTAGTTGGGATATATGTATAACTTATGTGAGATATCATTGATCATAGAAACTCATGACAATTAATTGTACGTAAAAACTCACATGTTGCTCTTAGGGAAGATAGGTCTTTGAAAGTGTTCAAGTTTGGTTTTCCTTTCTTGTTCTCTCATTCTCGGTATTGATGTGGCAATTCGCAATCTTTGATTATGTTCATGCAAATTATTTGCAAGTATCATATTTAAATGATTCGTGCTTGGATGGGTATGATTTTCGATTTTTGTTGAAATTCAGGCTCATTAAAGCATGGAGTGTTACAACGGGAATGAAGGAGGAAGACCCCTAATGGAACACATATATCTGCTTCAAGTTCTCTCAACCAAGTGCATAGAAGTCATTCAGTGGCATGACATACTTCGTGCAAACCCTCGCTAGCATAGATTCATCGATTCTAGAAGCGATCGAATCTAGAGGATTTTCCAAGATAACTGCATCCTCTAATGTATCTATTGCCGATACTAGTGGAACTCCTTGATTAATCCCCACCTCTCGGTCTCTTACGGACATGCTTCTTCCTTTTATTGGCTTTCCTTAATAATTAGTTCACCACTGGGCTGATCTACCAGTAGTGGTTCCTCATGCTGCTCTTCTTGATTAAGCCCCTTAAGTTGACAAAATCGTTGGGAAGGGTTGGGTCCTTCAGAAGTCGAATGATTACTAGTTGGTAGGTTCGACCCATTTGTTGAATGGCATGATTTTAAGCCTCTAATTTCAAACTCTTAGCCTCGAAGCCTTGTAGTCGTCTTGAGCTTCTCATATCCATAATTTTATATACTTATAAACAATCATAGTAGTTAGCATGATTAACCTGTATCCCTTGCTAGTGTGAACCAACATGAAACATACAGTGTCGTTTGGCCTATAACAAGGCCAAAATTCGATCAGAAAATGGGTTTAAAGCATGTAGACTAGCTCCATCTAGATATCATGCCCAGGTGGGTTGACCCGAGCCAAGTTAGGGTCGACCTAACTTGCGTGATGCATGGGTATGTCATGCTATTATTTTTCTGAGTTCAAGGTTGTTTTTACTAAGTGCCAAAGCACTATTTTAATTGTAACTTCTTAGTTTCTCTTGTATTGTGTAGTTTGATGAATAATTTTATTTAGGCTTATTCAAAAGTCAGTATCATAGTAAATTCCTTACTCAGGTTGAAGGGATTTCATGTACATTGTTGTTGTTCATATTATTTCTTTTTTCATTATATTTCTCACACTGTGCATGTTTTCGAAATCGTTTTCAAAAGTAATTTTTATATATGAATAACTATCATTTGGGATAGGTTTTAAAGTTGTTCTATAAAATTATAATTATTTCAAAAATTATTTAATATACATACATTTACTAATATTAAGGAATTTTCAAAGGAACAATTTCCAAAATATTTTAAAGCCTCATTTTCACAATATATATTCTCTATATAAAAATCACATGTTTTAGCTCTCTTTGAGAGAACAAGGAAGTGACCTAAACAATACGATAAATTATATGGTATGGGACATGTTGGATAATTATATCGGTTAATTTTGGAACTATTCGATTGAAGTTGTTTTTCTAGTGTGAAGTAGGAAGAATAATATTTAAACGAATAGTGAAAACATGTTGGTATATGACCTATTGTTTTACTATTCGAATTACTATTTGGGAGTTTGTGACAGGTCCAGTTGTTATTGCCAGTACTTGGATTGGTGAGTCCTATATATACATAAAGTTCTTGGGCTAATCACAGACTATAGGGTCCTATTTAAGACTATTGGGTCTCTTAATAAATAGTACTTGGCAGGTAGTTGGGTCAGTTATTGCATTGTTGTTGTTGGGTCTTTTCTACATATATAGTTGTTAGGCTAATCTTTGGACTATTTGGTTATATTCTTTACATTGTTGCTTTTTTAGATTTCTTTACTTTGATTTTTAAAATTTAAATGATTTATGAATGTTTTCACCATGGTTGTTGATGTTGGTTTATTTATATAGCTTGAGTGTTATCATGTTGTTTATTTATGGTGATTTCATTCCTATTGGTTTGAACTCTTGAAGGAGCTCTACATGTTGTTGAACTGATAATTTTCATCTTGTTTTCATATGCTATATAATTACATACCATTTGCTTAGCCTTCGTGCTTAGCAATGTATTATCGATGAAGACCCTTATACTTTATGCCGATTAGTTGAACCTTGCTTATAATATATAACATTGAGAATTCATGATGTCACTTCACTTTTGAGATTTTATGCCCTTATAGGGAATTACCTTTCACTTATTATATCCACATCGTATTGTTTTAGCTAGACCGACCCGTGCATTTTATACTTGGACCAGATCGAGTTTTTACAGGTTGGTACCTGATATTGATACACGTCTATCTAGTTTTGCTTTCAGACTACTTATCACTTTTTTATTGCTTAGCCGAGGTTTGGACTAGTCATTTAGTTTTTTTTTGTAGCGTACTTTGATATGTGTACATGATCTTTTATAGGATTCAATTTTATACATATTATAGTTCATATAGTCACTTATGCATGTCACTTTGTATTGTACTTGATGTATATGTATATGTGACTTAGGGGTGTTAATCGAGCGGACCGGATCGAATAGAGGGATGCTCGTGCCATGTCAAATAAGACTTTCGGACGTACATGGACCAGACGAGGAGTTGGCTCGGACATTGTTCATACGAGCCGAACAATGGACGTACAAGGTTCAAAGAATAGAAAAACATCGAACATTTTCGAACGGACATATTTTCATACACTTTTTCTTATCCTAAATCATATCCTCAATGAGAATCGTATGGACACGGTGTAGACACCTGAAGCCTTCGGACCAAGTTGTACAACGGACTATTATGTCCTATTAACACCCCTAATGTGACTCTGTTTGTTGTTGTATGATCTGTGATCTTTGTTATTGTTGTGTTTTATTCTAGATTTCTCCACCGTCCATCGTAGTATTGTATTAGACAAGAATTAAAATTTTCGATCCACTTGAGAGAGAAAATGAAATGAAATGAGAACTTAATCGACGTACTTGTTTAATACAAGACTCACGGATGGTTGCTACTAACCAGTCTTATTCTCGTATTAGTAGATGACATTACTCGTTAATGCTCTTTGTTAATATGGGTCTCGGGGTACGGTCAAACGGTGGGCGATCCTTATGGTTTAAAAGATGTTTTATTGATAAAAAAAATTTGGTCATTTTATCATTATTTTCCCAAAAGAACGTTTTCTGTACATTTCTCCAAAATTAAGTTCATTATTAATGTTTATCACTTAAATCTTAATCATTAGCAGAAACAGTCTACATTGAATACTTAAAATGATTTAAGTATCCCTAATCAAACTGATCAAATTTTGGATTGTTACAAATTGTTATGTGATTATTAATTCTCTTGACTTATGTTTGCTTGTCAGTTGCTATGACTTGTGTGCTCATAAATCATTCAGACTTGTTTTCTCATCCACTATTTGTACAAATTTACATGCTTTTTTGCATTAATTGACTGGTCGTGAGCTCACCATTATCTAAACTAGTTGTGCGATCATTTATATCACTTTTATCACTTATATGTATATTCCATTATATCACTGTGCATGGCATGCTCAATATATACATGTATCATTTGTAGTACTATTATTAATGCATGGATGTCATTTATGAGACGTTATTTTAAAGGCTTTTATCCAGCTATTGATATGTCATAGACACACATATACATACATTCATAATACCATACAAAAAAAAATTGGCATAGCCGACCAGTTTTTATAGTGTTCCGTAACACTCTTTTATTATGACTAATAATAAAAATTACAATACAGTACAGGTGACTGTAGTTAGCAGACAGCTAATTCGGTTTTTAAGGTGGACCATCCACCGTTTACGGAGTTTATAGTGGTCCTTCCACTCTACCTAACGGGCTTAAAGTACAGGAGCTAATCTAATTTAACTAGGCTACTATATCTCCATGTAGGGAGTGAATTACATGTCCGCTACATTATACACAAGGTAGAGCATTACATACGTTAACACAAGGCAAAAAAAAATATAACGTAAGCATGCAAGTACAGGAACAACCATAAGTACAGAGTTGCAAGTGAGAACATAGGATGTCATGAAGGGCAGCACACTGCTCCATAGTGGGATATGACTAAACAATGCACATGGCTCAAGAAGAGAACACGATACACTAAAAGTGACAAATGTGAGAGCAAGCTCTTCCATCCATAGGATAACATAGGCTAGACATGCATGAGGCAGAAACTGGAGAACAACGTGGAGACATCGGCGAAACGAGAGCATGCTTTTCCATGTGCTAATGCCAAGCAGTACTCTAAGAAAGAAAAAAGAACACAATGAAAGGCCTGTGCAAACTACAGTCGTGGATAATCCAAGATCCAACACCAAACACTGGTAAGTTTTGCGCAGAGCGTCACCATGGCACCAGCGAAAAGTATCAAAGACTAGACCCAGAACTGTAGATCACACAAAATAAAGCAAAAACCAAAATTTTCGAGAGAAAGTACTTTCACAAGCAGATCTACATCACACACCAAAAACAACTGCTACTTGACTTCAACAAGTCGAGATACCAAAGTACATTGAAAATCGAATAAACATAAAAAGAACCAACAAAACTGTCATTGTAAGGTGCTGGCGAGTAGCGAATCTATTCACATCACTAGAAATTACTGCACTTCGACATAACACCGAGTTGAAGACAACTTTTGAGTCAGAACAAGTCAAAACCGGACAGTTGAATAATGGGATATGCCCATAGTTGCCAGTAGGACACTGCATTGAGAAAGAAGGGCATCTGAATTAGGTTTGGAGATAGACAGTTCGTGAGAGGATACGAAGAAAATCGGAAAATTTAGTAAGAAAAGGTTCAGATCTGGAAATAAAAATCGGTCTCAATATGAAGACCACACAGACGAAAGCAAAATAAAGTGAAAGAAAGAGTTTAGAGGCTTTAGATAAGGGAGTGAAGCGTTAGCAAGAGACTGAAGGGGTTGGCAGAATTAAGAAGAAAGGGAGAAAATTTTGTCACCATTAACAGTCTTTATATCAAGAGGAACTAAGAAGATTTTATTATTTCTGAAGTAAGAGAATTGTGTGAATACCATACAATTCTCTTTGTGCATTGACATTAGAATCTAGACGTAGTTTCACTCGATTATTATTTGTATGATACTTAGGTAAGTCCTTGGCTTTTCAAAGATTAGGAAACCTTAATCTAAATATGACACGTCGCGTCCCTTAATGTCACCCATATAAGGATGTATTAAGTTCTGTGAAGCTCAATAATAATACAGAGACTAATTTTAACAAGTCAGAATAAAAAAATGCAGCAAAAATTTTTAAAACTTTCATTCAAACCAAATTCGACATTACATTTTCAAATGAACCATCAATGTTATAAATTCATAAACATCTGTCTCATAAATCATCAGAGTATAAAACCATAAGATAATATTCCCTCACATGCCATAACAATAAAAAAAAAAGAAACTTAAGTAGTACATGGAAAGAGAAGTAATCCAAGTCCAAGCTGAATAGAATCACGGTCACTGCTACTGCCCGCCACCACTTTGAGAACCGGAGGGGGGAAAGGAAGAGAGAGAAGGAAAAGCAAAATAGGTCAGAAATAAAGTCTGGTGAGTTCAGTTGATTTTCAGCATAATCATAAGATAAGAAGTATTAAGATAGATAAACGGTACTAGATATGAAAATACAGTAAAATATACAAGTACGAAGTAAACGAGATAACAAGGTAAAGTAAACATCAAATAAGCTTCTCATTCATATCCCAAGAACAAGTTTCTGCAACAACTACGAGAATAACAGGATTAGGTTTTACCCTAATTACTACCCATGCGATCGGCTCTCTACAAACACAAATAGCATATGCCGGCTACGACAGTAAGGGATATCAATCCCTAACCCATCAACTTATAAGATACTGCCATATTCGCTGGTGTTACAATGTCTTAGTTTCCTCTAATCGGACACATGCACGCTCATGACTCCGCCGGAACATGCCTGTACCCACCTTCCAACATTTGAACCTCTTACAATCCAGATCAGTAAAGCGTGCCTTGACCCCTACCTAGTGTGAGGCCCCTTTATGATACCAACAGGGATACTAACTGATACGGGTTCCACACAGCAAGATTGACACAAGCCATCCCTTTGGCTTGTGCCCCCAAGTAACTAGGATTTTAAGAGTCCCAAAACCGGATATAAATAGCAAGATGTGGGACCTCTTAGCTTATTAATTAACAGGTTTAACTTAGCAGGTTTAAATTCATTAAAAAGCATGGTTTAAATGAAATTTCCTATAAATGTTATTCTGTGTAAAACCCCTCACCCATAACAGATAAACACCTGCTCATACGTATATAAGTTACAGAACTCATTTTACTTGATTACATCTAATCTACACATTTTATCTCTAACATGTTTTACTTAATATTAAATTAAGTCCAATCTATTTAGATTAACATGTTTGCATATTCTTCCCTTTTGTAATTATCCCAAATTTACAGTCAAAGGTTCTCAAGTTATAATATGCCCAATTCTCGTTATTTTCAATACAAGTTATTCTAGTTTATCCCAATTATATGCAATTCAAACAGAAATTGGCTAGGCTCTCGATGGCCTAGGCTCAGCGTTAAATAAAAGGAAAAGGAGAAAACAGAGCAAAACTCAAACTGAATAAATAGGCATAGAAAAGACTGTAAATAAATAGAAGACATAAAGGGGGATAAGGAAGAAAGGTGTATATATGAACATATAATAACTGTAAACTAAATAGATAATTGACAATAAAACAATAATATATAAACATATAAACATTGTTATATTTCAGATGCAATCATTTACTGTCAAAATACTTGTTTAAATAGCAGATCTAAAAAAAACTAGAACTCGCAGTGATTTGATTAAGGTCCAGAAAACGTCTCTTTAAATTGTTGTTGTAGAAAAACTAGATTTATCCCCTTTAATCTATGTTTTGGAAGCATCTTGGCATCTTCTTATTTTTATTTAGAAAATAGATGGGAGGAAGAAAAATGAAGAGTGTTTGTGTGTAGGAAAATGGTGAGGCTGCTAGCCTATTTATATATTAACTAGGACAATTCTAAACCATTAGATATTAGGTTTATAAATCAGACCGTACACCTCAAGCTGAGTCAGCGTGTGAATGTAGCAAACAAAACTGTCCAGATTCGGATGTAGGAACTGGGCCTGCATGCAGGTGGGTCGACACACCTACTACCTGGGTCGACACATGGGTCGACCCACCTTAAACCTGGGTTGACCCCTGTGTCAACCCAGATAAGTGGCTGGGTCGCCCACTTACTATTGCTTTTTCGCGCTGTTTATATATATTATACACTATTTTAGTTTAATCTTCTTTAGTTCATAACTTCTTCATATTTAATCCGATTTACGAAAACTAAGCGTCTATCCAAACCATAATTTCGTAACGAACGCAACGATAAAGTCTGTTTTACCTAATTATAAATATTTTATTAATTAATATTCATTTTATTATCTTCATTATATAATTATGGTGTATTAAATTATGAGGTGTTACATTCTCCCCTCCTTAAAGGATTTCATCCCCGAAATCTTCAAGTTAAGAAGAATGTTATTATTTAACAATCAAGTACACTCATCTACTCATCCATCAACCACTGGCCATTGTCCTTAAAATTTCCAATGCTTTGTATGAACATTTGCAAAGGTGTTATGTGTATATGTCCCTACACTAATACGAAAATAAGGCGGTCAACAGATTCAGTTGACCTCCTTAATGCAATATATGTCGGGGCCATCTATCAAATATGTATGCAAAAAAAACCTAATAGTACATATAAGTTCTATATGTGTGCACAATCTTTCACCAAAATGCAACATTCATGTGATGATTCAACCATTTTAATTTGTTGAAAATTAAAAATGCACACATCCATATACAATATGTAAGTGTATAAGCCAATCTAGTACCTAATGTGTGTGTATATGTGTAACACCCCGCCTCCGCTAGGGTCACTCGCAAAGGAATGCACTAGCTTTAGAGGGGCATTATTGGTAAACATGCACAGAAATATCACAAGACAGAACATATAAAATAGCGGAAGTAAAATCGAACTTTCATAAACATCAATAATTAAGGTCTAAAGCCTTTTACATCAGAGTACATCAAAACCTGTCTTGCAATAGTAAAGAAGCATAAAGACTTTTTCATAAATTATTCCCCAAGTAAAAACAGTAAAGTAGCCATAGCCAAGAAAAGTCCAAGCCATCCATGATGACCTTCATGCAGAAGAAGTCTGAACTAAACAACAGTATTTCCTCCCTGTAACCTGGGGGGAAATGGAAGAAAAGAGGCGAAACAAAATGGGTCAGTCAAAAAGACTGAGTAAACCCTATCTACTATCAGCATAAAAACTAGTAAAGTTAACTGACATGAGAAACTGAGATGAACATAAGCATGATGACAAGATAGATAAGCTAAATCAAAATAACAGGATGAACTACTGAACTCAGATAAACTAAGGTGTCATGATAAATTACGGTGTCAAGATAAAACAAGGTATCACATTGTCAGGTTTCTATCAAGTATAATATCCCCAAGATATCTATCACGTATAACGTCCCATGGTATCTATCCTGTACATCTGCTCTGCACCTACCGTACTAGTATCCCAACTGTATCATGTGTTATCCGTGAATGACCCCTACTCAAAAGTCGTATAATGGTCCATGTCAACCTAATATGCCGCATATATAGGTTACTCAACTCATATGTTCCTTTCCGTGTATAAGTTTAGTCCCTTGCCGTAGACCATACGGGCTTTCCCATGAGATTCTATATTACTTTAACATAGTTCCATGATCCTTAAGATCGGTTTGGACTGTTACCCTAAACCTAGCTAGGGTCTTCCAACATGAATTATCGTTTGTACAACTAGGACTTATGCTGCCTAGGGCTACTAGGGATTATGCTTACCTATTGCACGTTTTCGTATTTCGGTTTGGGTTCAGCCACCTAGGGCCACTAGGAATTACACTAACCGTCAACCGCGCCCTTTTTCCCACGCATTCATCGTGAATCGTTATTCCATGACTGTATGCGCATGTATCACATCGTGCCATCCGAGTCCTGTCACAGGGCAAATCAAGAAATACAGGACTCGGTCAGGAGCTTTCGATTTATCTGCCGATGCAGATGCTAAGGTCTGTTTTTCTTATACGTGGCTATGGTCCCATGAGACCAATCCCTCAACTAGTGAAAGACAAGACAGGATAAATCCTGTATGAGAACACAACACTGGCCAACCCACATCCAAGCCTTACCGCACCCATAATTAGATAGCAATTATGGTCTTTTGGGTGTTCTCTGCCTTTCCGTACGTACACGCTTGACCAAAGATGGTAGGTAGCCTGACGAAGTGCTATCTAGGGTACGACTGTGTATCGTCGACTATCCCCTATCCATCCCCGTCTTTAGGTCGCTCGTATAGCAACCAAGGCATACTCTTGGTTCTTCTAACGCAGACCTTAACCTCTCATGAGCCTAGTATGATCACCTGGCAGCTCATAGAGGGATACCAAGAATATCCTCACGTTCCCCGAAGCCGCTGCTTCGTTACCCAGTTCGTTGGAGCCTTTATCTAAATCAGATACTTGCTCCTACTCGTATACTTAAACGATGACCTACCGTATTAGGTTACTCATCTATCTATGAACTGGTCCAAATTTCCTTGACTAAGAATCATTACTTAGTTATTCTTCAACTAAGGTTTACCACTTAGCCTTATTCCCGTTATCCTTGTTAACTACGGTTATCCACCTAATCCTCAGAACTAGGGTTTACATAATGGATTAAGTGTCACTTAAGTTCATGACTTAACCCATCTACAAATCATGTCAAAATTGGCTAAGTATCCAAGTTCAAGACTTAACCCTACAAACCATGCTCAAGTTGGTTAAGTATATATTAACTTGACCCTATCAAATTACTGAGTCAAATCGGTCAAGCGTATTTAAGCGATTCGTGACTTAGCCTTATCATGTTTTCACGTTAGATTGGTTAAGTATACGTTAACTTAACCTCAATAAATTCACGAGTTAGATTGGTTAAGTATAGGTCACTTAACCACCTCAAATCATCATGTTGGATTAGTTAAGTGTTTAGCTTAACCCCATTAAACTGCCAAGTGGGATTAATTAAGTCTAGGCTAACTTAACCCCATCCGATTTCCATGTTTAGGCTAGTTGAGTCTAATCTTAACCCCATCCATTAACTGTATTTTTCGGTTAAGTGTCATTAAGAAAACTTACTTAACCTTACCAAGTTATCGTGTTGGATTGATTAAGTGTTGGTTAACTTAACCCCGTCCACTAGTTGTATAAAAATGGTTAAGTGCCATTAGGCAAATCAAGTTACTTAACCTACCCAACCTTGTCATGTTTTGTTAAGTATCATTAGCCTAATCAAATTACTTAACCCATTTGTCCATGTCATATTTGGTTAAGAGTCATTAATCAAATTAACTTAACCCTATTATGTGGCATTAATTATTTAATGCACCTCAACCTCTCACATTAGACTTTGTTGTGGTTACTAGTTAAGCCGGTCGGTTCCGGGTAGCTTTACACCACAACTTGGTCTAACCTCGGGTTCAAGCACAACATGACCAACTTCTCACATTGGGTCCTATTGTTTGCAACTACTAGTTAGGTCGGTCGGTTCCGGGTAGTTTTACGTTGCAAACTCAACCCAACCTCGAGTTGGCCACACTTATATTATCTAAGTGTCATGTCCATTATGTTTCCAACACATATTACAAGTTTTCAAGCAATTGGGTAGATCTAACTTAATAGGTAAATTCCCAATGGGTAGACCTAACTTAATAGGTAAATTCCCAAGCTTATGTTTTCAAGCATACTTACATGTCAACTTCCATGTTATATTTCAAGTCATGTTTTCAAGTATAAACACATGTCATATTTAACGTTACATGTTGTCATGTTTATACCCATTTACCCAAATCATGTTCATGTCATTATGTTTTCCCATAATGTGACCCCAACGCTTTTAAACTCGCATAATGGATCCAAAGAAGAAACTTGTCAAAGGCATGACAAAAAGGGGGTATAAAGCCACTAGTTGAACATGGTGGCAAATGAGACATAATGTGTTCATTAACTTGCATGTTACATTCTTAAGCCTCAAAAACATGCATAACGTTCAAACTTGGCAAATAAGCGAATCATGATGATAAATGACATAGAAAGATGGCTAGAAGTTCGCATATGACATTACATGCAAGCTATCATAAGGGGTATGATAGTTCTCATGTTGCCAAAATGCAACATTTAACATAAAGGCCAAAGCTTTATGACCACAAGATCAAGATGAAGACTTCATAAACTTGCATGACATGATAGCATGTATTATACTCAATGATCAAACCCAAACTTGCACATGAACATTTAACTTCATAGTTAATATCTAAGAGTAGGGAAAGGGCTTACATTGCTATGAAGGCACAAAAGATATGACAAAGCCCTTATGCAATCAAATAGACCCAAAATGCAAGCTCTAACATAAAAACCCTTGAGCCGAAATGATCAAAACCCTTGCTTTATGATGCAAATATAGAAACTTGACTTGAATGCAAGCTAATGACACTCATAAAAGATTGAAAACACTTGTATGCATGGAAAATCTCTCATAGAAACAATTTAGAAATTTTATGAAGAGAGTGGAGGCCATGAGAGGTAAAATTTTGCAATAGTTTAGTTGCATGAATGAATAATGAGGATTTAGGAGAGGGTTAGGGGCTTATTTATAGATTAGGCAAGTGTTTTAGGCTATAGGATTAAACCCTAGTTGCAATCTCAGCCCTTAAAACCGAATCTGGCCCCCAAACTCAACACAAACCCAAAATGGTGCACCAGGCAGAACTGCCCGGCTGGACCAAGTCGACAGGGCTGTCGACTTGGGTCCAACCAAGTCGACTCCCAAGTCGACAGGGCTGTCGACTTGGTTGCTCTGGCGGGAATTTTCCCGCCTGGCCCAAACTGGCCCAAATTTTCAAATTCAAACTTGAATTTGAAATCTGTTTTTACTTTGAAATTTTATGAAAACTTCGTTGGGCCTTAATCGGGTCATACGGACTCCGATTTTCGAAAACTAGGACTCTATTTCGCGTATTTTTCCGAGACGAACGCAATGGCATAGCCCATTTTACTTGATTCAGAATTTAAAATTAAATTCTGCCTTGATTCTCATTTTAACATGTTATCGAAATATGGGTTGTTACATTCTCCCCACCTTTTAGGATTTCGTCCCCGAAATCTCCAAGTTAGGAAGAACATATCCTACCATCCATCATTCATCTACTCAAAACATCATCCACAAGCAACCATTGTCCTTAGATGTTTTCTAATGCTGTATGAATATATGCAAAACGTGTGTGTACATGTTCCTTAGCTAATGCTAATGATCAGGCCTGAATAATCTTTCTAATGCAAAATATGTATAGTGCCATGAATCCAACATGTATGCAAATAGTCCTAGTCATATAGATACTATATGCGTGCACAATCATTCATTCATATGCAACAACCGCATGATAATACATTCGATTTCATCCATAAACAAGTATAAATACTCGTGCATATGCAATATGAAATGTGACCGAGTCGAGCTAGTTTCTAATGTGTATTCGCGCATCCACGAGCAACCACTTGCAACCATATCAATCATAACATGTTTCAAATACATGTTTACATCCATAGGGTTCTACCTAGGATTCCCTGAAACAGGGCCGAGAAGATAAACAAGACAAACTCCTTACGGGGTTTGTAACAGAAAATAGGACCGAGAGGATGTCCACGAAAGATAGCCTACAAGTAAGCTCTACAGAAAACAGGGATCAAGGATATACTCCCAAAAAGAGATAGCATGCGCGTATCTAGTCTTTGACCATCAAAGTCGCATTTCCTTGAGCTTAATTCCATTGTGCCTTGACCGTCTTTTAACTTCGCGATTTCGTAGCTTCTTATTTCCTATTTCCATAACATGAGCTGGAACTCATTTCTTCATCGCCTCTCGTTCCACATGCACTTATCCTTTTCCTAGAATACTTGACGCAAACATGACTGCGTACTCATGATCTCATGCAAGCTTTCCAAAATTCACTAGTGAATCTCAGACCTCGTACCACAAGGTATTCCACGTAGAAGAACTTCCTCTTGAAAGTAAACAGATGCCAACCAGGTTATCAAGCACACTCACTAGGGTGATCTCTATAACCCATGCATAAATGAAGTAAACCATCCATCTTATCGGCGAACACCACTCGATCGGGCTTCAAATTTCCAATAAAGGCATCAAGGGATTCTAAGTAACTAGTCATGACAGAACCTCAAAAGGTTACACGATACTTCGAGGGTATTACCAAGGCTAGTCAAAAGTCTAACTACCCTCCTATCAAAACCGAGAGTGGCACCCCTTACTGGATAACCGCTTTATCCCTAGAATCCATCCATAGCTTATAAACATAAGCATTATTTCCAAACTCAATACTTGGGCATAGACATTTCCAAATCCAAACAAGCCATGAATAAATGGACCGATTCTCCAATAGGACTTTGAGACAAAAATGGGATCCTCTATTACACTAGTACTAAGGTGCAGAGACTCAACTACCGAAGCGGACTTAAATGATGCGGGGATCAAAACAAAGTCTTGGCGGGATGATAGAAAAGAATAACTAGATCTTCAACTAGGATGTTATCCCCCTACTCAGGTACTCTAGTGAGGGTATACAATTGTCTTCACGATGATCTTGTCCTTGTCCCACAATACTTAACTATCCGTCCCATTTCACCATACCAAAGATACTTTCTCGTTATGGGTTGAGCCATACCAACAAGTTGCTCATCCTTAAGCTCGTATCCTTTATCCTCTTTCTCACGATCCTTTCATATAACGCGGCCACTGGTCTCTCGAGAACCACCTCCATCGTATGGAAAACACTTTCGTAGATAGAAAAGACTAGTCGCAGTTAAAACCACTGTGACTACAGATGGAGGAAAGAAAGGAAAAGAGATTCAATCAAGGAAACAAGGATAGTGCTAATGGCCTTTGGGGAATAGCCTTTTTCTTTTAAAAGAAAATTTTCTTGAAAAATGCTTCTTTGTAAACGGTTTTTCAAATAGTTTTCAGAAGGTCTAAAAAAAACTTTTGCCCAGTCTGGTAACCTTCTGCTCTGATACCACGTGTAACACCCCGCCTCCGCTAGGGTCACTCGCAAAGGAATGCACTAGCTTTAGAGGGGCATTATTGGTAAACATGCACAGAAATATCACAAGACAGAACATATAAAATAGCGGAAGTAAAATCGAACTTTCATAAACATCAATAATTAAGGTCTAAAGCCTTTTACATCAGAGTACATCAAAACCTGTCTTGCAATAGTAAAGAAGCATAAAGACTTTTTCATAAATTATTCCCCAAGTAAAAACAGTAAAGTAGCCATAGCCAAGAAAAGTCCAAGCCATCCATGATGACCTTCATGCAGAAGAAGTCTGAACTAAACAACAGTATTTCCTCCCTGTAACCTGGGGGGGGAAACGGAAGAAAAGAGGCGAAACAAAACGGGTCAGTCAAAAAGACTGAGTAAACCCTATCTACTATCAGCATAAAAACTAGTAAAGTTAACTGACATGAGAAACTGAGTTGAACATAAGCATGATGACAAGATAGATAAGCTAAATCAAAATAACAGGATGAACTACTGAACTCAGATAAACTAAGGTGTCATGATAAATTACGGTGTCAAGATAAAACAAGGTATCACATCGTCAGGTTTCTATCAAGTATAATATCCTCAAGATATCTATCACGTATAACGTCCCATGGTATCTAACCTGTACATCTGCTCTGCACCTACCGTACTAGTATCCCAACTGTATCATGTGTTATCCGTGAATGACCCCTACTCAAAAGTCGTATAATGGTCCATGTCAACCTAATATGTCGCATATATAGGTTACTCAACTCATATGTTCCTTTCCGTGTATAAGTTTAGTCCCTTGCCGTAGACCATACGGGCTTTCCCATGAGACTCTATATTACTTTAACATAGTTCCATGATCCTTAAGATCGGTTTGGACTGTTACCCTAAACCGAGCTAGGGTCTTCCAACATGAATTATCGTTTGTACAACTAGGACTTATGCTGCCTAGGGCTACTAGGGATTATGCTTACCTATTGCACGTTTTCGTATTTCGGTTTGGGTTCAGCCACCTAGGGCCACTAGGAATTACACTAACCGTCAACCGCACCCTTTTTCCCACGCATTCATCGTGAATCGTTATTCCATGACTGTATGCACATGTACCACATCGTGCCATCCGAGTCCTGTCACAGGGCAAATCAAGAAATACAGGACTCGGTCGGGAGCTTTCGATTTATCTGCCGATGCAGATGCTAAGGTCTGTTTTTCTTATACGTGGCTATGGTCCCACGAGACCACTCCCTCAACTAGTGAAAGACAAGACAGGATAAATCCTGTATGAGAACACAACACTGGCCAACCCACATCCAAGCCTTACCGCACCCATAATTAGATAGCAATTATGGTATTTTGGGTGTTCTCTGCCTTTCCGTACGTACACGCTTGACCAAAGATGGTAGGTAGCCTGACGAAGTGCTATCTAGGGTACGACCGTGTATCGTCGACTATCCCCTATCCATCCCCGTCTTTAGGTCGCTCGTATAGCAACCAAGGCATACTCTTGGTTCTTCTAACGCAGACCTTAACCTCTCATGAGCCTAGTATGATCACCTGGCAGCTCATAGAGGGATACCAAGAATATCCTCACGTTCCCCGAAGCCGCTGCTTCGTTACCCAGTTCGCTGAAGCCTTTATCTAAATCAGATACTTGCTCCTACTCGTATACTTAAACGATGACCTACCGTATTAGGTTACTCATCTATCTATGAACTGGTCTAAATTTCCTTGACTAAGAATCATTACTTAGTTATTCTTCAACTAAGGTTTACCACTTAGCCTTATTCCCGTTATCCTTGTTAACTACGGTTATCCACCTAATCCTCAGAACTAGGGTTTACATAATGGATTAAGTGTCACTTAAGTTCATGACTTAACCCGTCTACAAATCATGTCAAAATTGGATAAGTATCCAAGTTCAAGACTTAACCCTACAAACCATGCTCAAGTTGGTTAAGTATATATTAACTTGACCCTATCAAATTACTGAGTCAAATCGGTCAAGCGTATTTAAGCGATTCGTGACTTAGCCTTATCATGTTTTCACGTTAGATTGGTTAAGTATAGGTTAACTTAACCTCAATAAATTCACGAGTTAGATTGGTTAAGTATGGGTCACTTAACCACCTCAAATCATCATGTTGGATTAGTTAATTGTTTAGCTTAACCCCATTAAATTGCCAAGTGGGATTAATTAAGTCTAGGCTAACTTAACCCCATCCGATTTCCATGTTTAGGCTAGTTGAGTCTAATCTTAACCCCATCCATTAACTGTATTTTTCGGTTAAGTGTCATTAAGAAAACTTACTTAACCTTACCAAGTTATCGTGTTGGATTGATTAAGTGTTGGTTAACTTAACCCCGTCCACTAGTTGTATAAAAATGGTTAAGTGCCATTAGGCAAATCAAGTTACTTAACCTACCCAACCTTGTCATGTTTTGTTAAGTATCATTAGCCTAATCAAATTACTTAACCCATTTGTCCATGTCATATTTGGTTAAGAGTCATTAATCAAATTAACTTAACCCTATTATGTGGCATTAATTATTTAATGCACCTCAACCTCTCACATTAGACTTTGTTGTGGTTACTAGTTAAGCCGGTCGGTTCCGGGTAGCTTTACACCACAACTTGGTCTAACCTCGGGTTCAAGCACAACATGACCAACTTCTCACATTGGGTCCTATTGTTTGCAACTACTAGTTAGGCCGGTCGGTTCCGGGTAGTTTTACGTTGCAAACTCAACCCAACCTCGAGTTGGCCACACTTATATTATCTAAGTGTCATGTCCATTATGTTTCCAACACATATTACAAGTTTTCAAGCAATTGGGTAGACCTAACTTAATAGGTAAATTCCCAATGGGTAGACCTAACTTAATAGGTAAATTCCCAAGCTTATGTTTTCAAGCATACTTACATGTCAACTTCCATGTTATATTTCAAGTCATGTTTTCAAGTATAAACACATGTCATATTTAACGTTACATGTTGTCATGTTTATACCCATTTACCCAAATCATGTTCATGTCATTATGTTTTCCCATAATGTGACCCCAACGCTTTTAAACTCGCATAATGGATCCAAAGAAGAAACTTGTCAAAGGCATGACAAAAAGGGGGTATAAAGCCACTAGTTGAACATGGTGGCAAATGAGACATAATGTGTTCATTAACTTGCATGTTACATTCTTAAGCCTCAAAAACATGCATAACGTTCAAACTTGGCAAATAAGCGAATCATGATGATAAATGGCATAGAAAGATGGCTAGAAGTTCGCATATGACATTACATGCAAGCTATCATAAGGGGTATGATAGTTCTCATGTTGCCAAAATGCAACATTTAACATAAAGGCCAAAGCTTTATGACCACAAGATCAAGATGAAGACTTCATAAACTTGCATGACATGATAGCATGTATTATACTCAATGATCAAACCCAAACTTGCACATGAACATTTAACTTCATAGCTAATATCTAAGAGTAGGGAAAGGGCTTACATTGCTATGAAGGCACAAAAGATATGACAAAGCCCTTATGCAATCAAATAGACCCAAAATGCAAGCTCTAACATAAAAACCCTTGAGCCGAAATGATCAAAACCCTTGCTTTATGATGCAAATATAGAAACTTGACTTGAATGCAAGCTAATGACACTCATACAAGATTGAAAACACTTGTATGCATGGAAAATCTCTCATTGAAACAATTTAGAAATTTTATGAAGAGAGTGGAGGCCATGAGAGGTAAAATTTTGCCATAGTTTAGTTGCATGAATGAATAATGAGGATTTAGGAGAGGGTTAGGGGCTTATTTATAGATTAGGCAAGTGTTTTAGGCCATAGGATTAAACCCTAGTTGCAATCTCAGCCCTTAAAACCGAATCTGGCCCCCAAACTCAACACAAACCCAAAATGGTGCACCAGGCAGAACTGCCCGGCTGGACCAAGTCGACAGCCAAGTCGACAGGGCTGTCGACTTGGGTCCAACCAAGTCGACTCCCAAGTCGACAGGGCTGTCGACTTGGGTGCTCTGGCGGGAATTTTCTCGCCTAGCCCAAACTGGCCCAAATTTTCAAATTCAAACTTGAATTTGAAATCTGTTTTTACTTTGAAATTTTCTGAAAACTTCGTTGAGCCTTAATCGGGTCATACGGACTCCGATTTTCGAAAACTCGGACTCTATTTCACGTATTTTTCCGAGACGAACGTAATGGCATAGCCCATTTTACTTGATTCAGAATTTAAAATTAAATTCTGCCTTGATTCTCGTTTTAACATGTTATCGAAATACGGGTTGTTACATTATGCGTCCACTAGCAACCACTAGAAAACACTTACATCCCCTTGCAACCATTAAGAATAACATGTCTCAAACACATATTTCCAACCATATGCTTCTACCTAAGGATCGAGATTCGAACAATAGAATAAACATACTTGAATGATAGAAATAACAGATTCAAATTCAAAAGCTTGGAAAGGAAATCAAGAACGTACTCTTTAAGAGAAAAGGGTAAGAAACATGAATCTTGTCTTCGGATTCCGATATCGCGTCGTCTCGATCTTCTCCCCATTGTACCTTCACTAAATTGATCTCCTTGTTGCATAGTCTTTTAACTTATGATCCAATAATATAGGTAGGAACTTTCTTAACTGGCGCCTCCTTCTCAACTTAAACATCCTCAAGAGTACTTGGCTCAACTACCTATGCTGAATCATGTAGACATTTCCTTAAGTGGGAAACGCGGAGCACATTGTGAACTGTCGCCATCTTTTCTGGTAGTCTAACTTTATATTCCATCTGGCATATCCTCTCAACTATGGGGAATGGTCCCACAAACATTGGTGCCAACTTCCCTCTTGAGCCAAAGCGAACAACGTTTCTTAGAGGAGATACCTTGATATAGACCATCTCCTACCTCAAATTCCAATTCAATCCTCCTCCTATCGGCATATGACTTCTATCTATCTTGAGCTGCTTTCATATGTTTGCGAATAAGGTCTATCTTCTCATAAGTCTGCTTAATCATCTCGAGCCCAAGTAGAAGTCTGACTGTAGACTCCCACCAGTATGTCGATGATCTGCAAGGTCATCCATAAAGTGCCTCGAAGGGTTCCATCCTTATACTTGACTGATAATTACTATTGTATGCAAACTCAACCGATGGGCAATGCTCCTCCTAAGTCCCTTTGAAATTTAGGATACACGGTCCCGGTAAATCCTCGAGAACCCAATTGACCCTCTCAGTCTGTCCACTGATCTGAGGGTGGTAGGTCGTGCTCAATCATAACTGTGTACCTAATGCCTCTCGCAAGCTCTTCCAAAACTCACTCGTGAAGATGGGGTCACTGTCACTTACTATACTTGAAGGTATCCCATGAAGTCGGACTATCTCTCTAAGGTATATCGATGCTAGCCAAGTTGCTGTCCTCTTGCCCTTGACGGGATAAAATGAGCGCTCTTAGTAAGTCTTTCCACTATCATCTATATACTCGTGTAGCCCTTCATTGATCTGGGTAGTCCATCGATAAAGTCTATAGAAACGCTCTCCCATTTCCATTATGGGATATCCAAGGGCTGAAACAATCCGCTAGGTTTCCTTTGTTCGGCCTTAACCTACTGACAAGTTAAACATCGGACCATAAATTCCGCAACATCCTTCTTCATGCCAGCCCAATTAAAAACCCGCTTTATGTCTCGGTACATCTTGTCACCGACCGGATGGATAGTCATACGAGAGTGATGAGCCTCCTCAAGAACTGATCTCGGCAAATCTCCAACTCTTGGAACACACAATCTCATATCTTGTCTTAGCCACCCTTTCTCATCCATAGAATATCTAGCTAGGTGACTAGAGGTCACTCCTCCACCAAGTCTATCCAAGATGTCCACCAACTGTAGATCCTCCCACTACGTGGATCCAATGTGCTCCATAATAATAGGTCGCACTTCCAATGATGTCAACAAACCAAGTGTAAATTCCGTAGATGGCCTAAAATCAAATGTCGAGATAAACTCAAAGCTATGCCTCTCTACAAACAAAGGACTCAAGGTCTTCCTACAGTCTCTCACAAAGTGCCCTAGATTTCCACAGCCATGCAACTTAACCTCTGTCTTGATCTGGGCCTTGTCAGGTTTTCCTCCCTTCTTTGTCGCTCCCTTCTTGGCAACCATTTCTTTTTCTCAGCTTTGGGTTTTTCTTCCTCAATCTAAACTTCTTTTTTCTCCTCTTTATTGTCCTCATGCATCAAAGCCATGTCAACTAGCCTCTCGAATGACACTCCCATTAGTATATAGGTCAAAGCTAGTCCTTGCAGCAGTTGGTTTAATCCTTTCGCGAGCCTTAAAGCCTTCCTATGAGGAGCGCTTACCAAATCCAAACCAAATCTTGCAAGTTTGTTAAGGCTATTGACATATTCTTTCACCGTCATGCTTCCTTATTTCAAATTTAGGAACTTCTCCATTTGCATCCCTTCCTCCGCTTGCGACAAGAATTTCATCTAAAATCTGCGTCTAAACTCATCTGAAGTGGCTACAGCCTGCCCTGCCTGAATCACTTCCCACCAGTATGAAGCTTCCTCTTTTAGTTGTCAAGCGACCACTTGAATCTTTCTCCTATCATCGAGTTCCAATAAATCAAACACATTCTCCGTTTCTCTAAGCCAATTGCACGCCTTCATAAAACTCTCAATACCACGAAACGGCTTGCCTCCCATCGTGCAGAAATCCTTATAAAGATTAGAAAAGTTGACTATAGGATTGGGTAGAGTTACTGCGGCTGCAGCTGGGGGTCGGACATTACCTTGTACTTCGACAGGTGTCGTAGTCTCTACGTATCTATGGAACCATGTCGGAATGGGAATGCCCTCGGGGAAATTAAGAACCCTAGACATGCAGAAAAAGAGACGAAACAAGGATTTAGAAAGAAATCGAGGGATTATTGTAAATGACTTAAGGGGATATATTTTTTCTATCAAAAATTTGTTTTATTTGAAAATACTTTTTCGGAAACTTTTCTCTTATCTTGTAACCTTATGCTCTGATACCAAATGTGACACCCCACATCCCTTAATGTCACCCATATGAGGATGCATTAAATTCTGTAAAACGCAATAATAGTACAAAGACTAATTTTAACAAGACATAATATAAAAATGCAGCAAAAAAAATTAGAACTTTCATTTCAAACCAAATTCAACATTATATTTTCAAAAGAATCATTAATGTCATAAAGTCATAAACATTTGTCTCATAAATCATCTGAGTACAAAACCATAAAATAATATTCCCTCACATGCCATAACAATACATATAAAAGAAACCGAAATAATACGTGGAAAGAGAAGTAATCCAAGTCCAAGCTGAATAGAATCACAACCACTGCCACTATCTGCCACCACTCTAAGAACCTGATGAGAGAAAGGAAGAGAGAGAAGGAAAAAAAATAGGTCAAACATAAAGTCTGGTGAGTTCCAGTGATTTTCAATATAAACATAAGATAAATATTATTAAGACAAATAAATGGTACTGGGTATGAAAATACAGTAAAATATAAAAGTATGAAGTAAATGAGATAACAAAGCAAGGTAAAGATCAAGTAAGCTTCTCATTAATATCCCAAGAACAAGTTTATGCACCAACTACTAGAATAACACGATTAGGTTTTACCCTAATTACTACCCATGTGATTGGCTCCCTACAAACGCAAATAGCCTGTGCCGGCTAAGGCGGTAGGGGATATCAATCCATAACCCGTCAGATTATAAGACAGCCCTATTTGCTGGTGTTACAGCATCTTAGTTTCCCCTAATCAGATCCATGCACGCTCATGACTCCGCTGGAATGCGCTCGTACCCACCTTCCAATCTTTGAACCTCTTATAATCCAGATCAGTAAAACGTGCCCTGGCCCCTACCAAGTGTGAGGCCCCTCTATGATACCAACAGGGATACCAACTGATACAGGTTCTATATAGCAAGATTGACACAACCCACCCCCTAGGCTTGTGCCCCTAAGTTGCTAGGATTTTAAGAGTCCCAAAACCATATATAAACAGCAAGACGTGGGACCACTTAGCTTATTAATTAATAGGTTTAACTTAGCAGGTTTAAGTTCATTAATAAGCATGCTTGTAAATGACATTTCCTATAAATGTTATTCTGTGTACAACCCCTCCCCCAAAACAGACAAACACCTGCTCGGATGTATATAACTTATGGTAACTCGTTTTACTTAATTACATCTGATCTACATATTTTTCCCTAAAATGTTTTACTTAATATTAAATTAAGTCCAATCTATTTAGATTAACATGTTCGCATATTCTTCCCTTTTGTAATTACCCCATATTTACAGTCAAAGGTTCTCAAGTTATAATATGCCCAATTCTTCCTATTGTTAATACAAGTTATTCCAATTTATCCCAATTATATGCAATTCAAACGGAAATGGCTTAAACTCTCGATGGCCTAGGCTCAGCGTAAAATAAAATGAAAAGGGGAAAACAAATCCAAACTCAAACTGAATAAATAGACATAGAAAAGACTGTAAATAAATAAAAGACATAAAAGGGGATAGGAAGAAAGTGTATATATGAACGTATAATAACTGTAAACTGAATAAATAATTGACAGTAAAACAATATCATATGCACATACAAACATTGTTAACTTTCAGACGCAATCATTTACTGTTAAAATACTTGTTTAAATAGCAGATCTAAAAATAACTAGAACACATAGTGATTTGATTAAAGTCCAAAAAATGTCTCTTTAAATTGTTGTTGTAGAAAAACTAGAATTATCTCCTTTAATCTATTTTTTGGCAGCATCTCGGCATCTTCTTATTTTTTATTTAGAAAATAGCTTGGAGGAAGAAGAATGAAGAATGTTTGTGTGTAGGAAAATGGTGAGGCTGCTAGCCTATTTATAAATTAGCTTGGAAAATTTTAAATCATTATATAGTAGGTTTATAAATCAGACTGTACACCTCAAGCTGAGTCAGAGTGTGAATGTTGCAAACAAAACTGTCCAGATTCAAATGCAGGATTGGGCCTACATGCAGGTGGGTCGACCCACCTACTACTTAGGTTGGCACATAGGTCGACGCGCCTTAGACCTGGGTCGACACATGTGTCGACCAAGATAAGTGTTTAGGTCACCCACTTACCGTTGTTTTTCTGCGCTTTATATATATATATATATATATATATATATATATATATATATTAGTTCAATCTGCTTTAGTTCATAACTTCTTCGTATTTAATCCGATTTACGAAAACTAAGATTCTATCCGAACCAAAATTTCGTACAAACGCAACGGTAAAATTTGTTTTGCCTAATTTTGAATATTTTTTAATTAATATTCATTTTATTATTTTCATTATGTAATTATGGTATATTAAATTATGGGCTGTTACATTTATGGATGTTGGGCTTTTCACGAGATGGTTTATAGACTATATTATATTTTTGAAGTCTATTATTTATACAAGCGTAACGGCATGCACGTGATGACGGCACGCGCTCCGCGTGTGATCGTGTCATGCGCTCCACGTGTGTTGACCCATTATTCAAGGACCAACACATACATAAATGAAGTTTTCAAAAGGAAAAAATCAACCATACAGATCCTATTTTTATGGAATAGTTTTTTAATTTAAATAAAGGGTAATTTTGGCACTTCACGGTGGACCAAAAATATGTGTTTCCAACACAATTATTAATAAAGATGAATGTTACAACACGTGTTTCACACATGGTGATGGAACACCGCTCCCGCATAAAATGTTTTTTTTACAAATTAGATATGTTTAACATATTCATGAGAAAAATGATTTCCACAAAATTTAACCATATTGTTTACATTGAAATCATGTATAAGTGGTTTGACTTTTTAATTCAATGTCACGATGTCTAACTTTTATTGGTAGATTTTTTATTTATTTATATTACTAATATGTAAAAGAAACGAATTTATAAAGAATATTTATTTGTTACGTGCTATTTTTAAGTGTTAAGATATAGTAATAATTTTAGATGAGCATTTCGAATTTATAGAAAAGCTCAATTGTTAAACCGTAGGTTTTTGTTATTAGTATTTATAGATGTTTATATTTGAAAAGAAAAATTAATTCTTAGATCCTACTTTTAATGGATATTAATAATTATGACATGTATAAAAGGGTGGTTCTGGTTTCTTACGTTTACATCAAAAACGATACGATGATGTTTGGTTGACTTGTATAGCATAAATTATAAGAGCAAAATTATAAAAATTGTACATGAACGGAAATTCTGGAACTTCGCGGTAGAATCAAAAATTTATGCTTTTAAACCAACTACTCTTTTGTTGTTGTCTCTGTAACACCCCGCCTCCGCCAGGGTGTCTCTTGCAAGCACTCTGACTTTGGAGGGGCGTTTGAACCAGGTAAACATGCATAATGATATATCAAGGCAGAACAAGAACATATGTATATATGTAAACAGAGTAAATAACATAGATAAAACAGCGGAAGATTTCAAACCATTTCAAAACAAGTCTGGTACAACATAATGTCAATTTTCCAAATACACAAGTCTAGATAAAACAGCATTACTGAAAAACTGAAATACATAAGTACTATCCCAAAAATAAGTGATAACCATAGCTAGCTTCATGTCAAGACCGTACATGAGCTAAAATCCCACAAGCAAGCAATCAGAAATCCAGCTAAGCTCCAATATTCTCTCCCTGAGAACCTGGGGGGGAAACGGAAGAAAAGAGGCGAAAGAAAACAGGTCAGTCAAAAAGACTGAGTAAGCCCTACTACAATCAATATAAACTGATAAAGTTAACTGGCATGAGAAGCAGGTATGATCATAAGGATAACAACATACTAGCATGATGATTAACTAACAAGGTAGATAAAGGTGTCATCGCATGATCAGGTTTAAGGTTTTACACCACAGGTGTACTAGCAAACTAACATGACTTGAATAAACAAGTATTGATCCCTTGGCCCAAGCTTTGACCCAATAACATGAAATAACCCTAATACAAGGTCCAACCAAACGGTCTAGTCGATCGGCTCCCTAAGCCTAACTCGTCACGTATTGGTGTCAATACGGCCCAAACATAATTGTAGTCGAACTGTGCCGGGTCCACCCTTCGGGTGTATCAAGCCCTAGGGTGTCAACCCCTGGACACCATGAACATGAGTGCACAGTCCCGATCTACTGGTACCCGTGCATGTTTTCTCCGGCTACGGACTATGTGCACGACCAGAGTCCGCCCGGAACTACACCGGTGTACCACCCTGCCGTCGCTTTTGGTCGCTTACCTCCAGCCCAGTAATCGTGCCCCCTCCCTAGCCTAGTCCCTAGGGTCTTAATGATACAAACTTGGGATTACTGCTGGAGTGGGCCCCCATTGCTAGGATTTTCTAGTGGGTTAACTATGGTTTAACCCTCTTGCTAATCATGGATTAACTTGGTTAAGTGTAACAATGAGTTCACGACTTAACCCCGATTAATCTACCAAGCCCAAATTGGTTAAGTATTAAGTGGACCATGACTTAACCCTAATCATGAGGCATTAATTAATTAATATGTCTTAACCTCTCACATTAGACTTTGTTGCGGTTACTAGTTAAGCCGGTCGGTTCCGGGTAGCTTTACACCACAACTTGGTCTAACCTCGGGTTCAATGTACAACATGACCAACTTCTCACATTGGGTCCTATTGTTTGTAGCAACTAGTTAAGCCGGTCGGTTCCGGGTAGGTTTACGCTACAAACTCAACCCAACCTCGAGTTGGTCACACTTATCTTTTCTAAGTGTCATGTCCATCATGTTTCCAAAACATGTTACAAATTTTCAAGCAATTGGGTAGACCTAACTTAATAGGTAAATTCCCAATGGGTAGACCTAACTTAATAGGTAAATTCCCAAGCTTATGTTTTTATGTCTTTTAAGTTTATCCAACCCCAAACGCAATCCCATCGCTTACATATCGCAATAGCGCATAAAGGATAGAAAGAGGGAACTTGGCATAATCATGACATAAAGGTGTTGAAGCCACAAGTTCAACATGGTGGCATATGAAATGTACATGTTTTCATATACTTGCATATTACATTTTTAGGCCTCAAAAGCATGCATAAAACCAAACTTAGCATATTGGTGATACATGGTGATGAATGGCATGTAGAGATGGCCATAAGTTCGCATTTAGCCTCACATGCAAGTTATCATAAGGGATATGATAACTTACATGTTGCCAAAATGCAACCTTTGGCATAAAGCTTGAAGCTTTATGTTCATAAACCCAAGATAAGCTTGCATAACATGATAGCATGAACAAAATGTTCAACCCAAACTTGCATAACATAACTTGCATATTATATGACAAACTTGCATATCAAACTTGCATATAAACTTGCATATCATAGCATAGTAAACTTGCATATCATACATGATAAACTTGCATATCATAGTATAGTAAACTTGCATATAAACTTGCATATCATAGCATAGTAAACTTGCATATCATACATGATAAACTTGCATATCATAGCATAGTAAACTTGCATATCATACATTTAACTTTAGAGTTTAAGTATGAAAGTAGAATAGGGCTTACAATGCTTATGAGGACTCAAATGAGTATAGCAAATATAAGAAAGCCCTTATGCAATCAATTAAAACCCCAAAATGCAAGCTTTAATAGAAAAACCCTTAAGCCAAAGTGATCAAAACTCTTTCTTTATGATGCAAATATAGAAACTTGACTTGAATGCAAGCAAATGATGCTCATACAAGTTTGAAAACACTTGTATGCATGGAAAATCTCATAGAAATTTATTTAGAAATTTTATGAAGAGAGTGGAGGCCATGAGAGGATTGATTTTGCCATAGTTTAGTTGTAGGATAGATTAATGATGATTTAGGGCTAGGTTAGGGCCTTATTTATAGATTAGGCAAGTGTTTTAGGCCATAGGATTAAACCCTAGTTCCAATCTCAGCCCTCAAAACCAAATCTGGCCCCCAAGCTCAACACAATCTCTAAATGGTGCACCAGGCTAAACAGCCCGGCTGGACCAAGTCGACAGCCAAGTCGACAGGGCTGTCGACTTGGGTCCAACCAAGTCGACTCCCAAGTCGACAGGGCTGTCGACTTGGGTGCTCTGGCGGGAATTTTCCCGCCTGGCCCAACTTGGCCCAAATTTCCAAATTCAAACTTGAATTTGAAATCTGTTTTTACTTTGAAATTTTCTGAAAACTTCGTTGGGCCTTAATCGGGTCATACGGACTCTGATTTTCGAAAACTCGGACTCTATTTCGCGTATTTTTCCGAGACGAACACAATGGCATAGCCCGTTTCCCTTGGTTCAGATTTTAGAATTTAATTCTGCCTCGATTTACATCATTACAGGTTATTGAAAATACGGGTTGTTACATTCTCCCCTCCTTAAAGGATTTCGTCCCTGAAATCTTCAAGTTAGGAAGAACGTATCCTACCATCCAACATCCATCTACTCAAAACATCATCCACGAGCAATCATTGTCCTTACACGATTCTAAATGTTGTATGAACATATGCAAATGTGTGTGTATATGCCCTTATCTAATGCAAATATCATCAATGCAAATTATGTTAGTGAAATGAATCCATATGTATGCAATTCCTAACATAATGTATAACGTCTATATGTGTGCACATAACATACATCCATATGCAACATCCATGTGATAACACAAAAAAATTCATCCATGAATAAGCATAAACACTCATGCATATGCAATATGAGGAGTGTGTGAGCCGATCTAGTGCCTAACGTGTATAATGCATCCACGAGTAACCACTTGCAAACACTTGCAACCACTTGCAACCACCAAGCATAACATGTTTCAAACACATGTTTCATCCAAAGGGTTTCTACCTAAGGTTCTCATGACAAGATTAACACGATAAACTAGATAAACATGGATAGCAAAGAGAAAGATATGCTAACAAAGAAAAGAGATTGAGAGTGTACCCTCAAAAAGGAATGGATAAAGCCCACGCATTTTCTCCTCGGTTTCCCAAGTTGCGTCTTCTTCGGCTTCACCCCATTGAACCTTCACCAACTTGACCTCTCGATTCCTTAGCTTCTTGGTCTCCGTCCCCAAGATACGAATCGGAGCTCTCCTCAAGGTAGCCTCTTTCTCCACTTCCACATCTTTCAGAACACTTGGCTCAACAACCTCTGTTGATTCATGTAAACACTTCCGGAGATGCGAGACATGAAAAACATCGTGTACTCCGGCAAGCTTCTTGGGCAACTTCACTCTATAAGCCATCTGCCTGATCCTCTCTATAATAGGGAATGGTCTAACAAACCTCGGTGCCAACTTCCCAACGGCTCCAAATCGGACCACATTCCGCAAAGGAGAAACCTTCACGAAAACCATATCCCCAACATCAAACTCCAAATCAGTTCTTCGCTTATCAGCATAGGATTTCTGTCGGTCTTGGGCCGATTTCATCCGTCTCCGAATTAACTCGACCTTCTCGGATGTATCTCTGATCATATCAGGCCCAAGTATAAGCTCATCCGTAGTCTCCCACCAACATGTAGGCGACTTGCACGGCCTCCCATATAAAGCTTCAAATGGTGTCATCCCTATGCTTGCCTGATAACTGTTATTATATGCAAACTCCACAAGAGGAAGATGGTCTTCCCATGTACCACCAAAATCCAGAATACAAAGCCTCAACAGATCCTCGAGTACCCTATTCACCCTTTCGGTTTGACCGTCCGTTTGTGGGTGATAAGCCGTACTTAGATTCAACCTCATGCCCATAGCTTCTTGCAAGTTATTCCAGAACTGACTTGTAAAGATTGGGTCACGGTCACTGACTATACTAGAAGGGACTCCATGTAGTCTCACAATCTCACGAAGATACACAGACGCTAGCCCAGATGCGGTCCTCTTGCTCTTCACCGGAATGAAATGAGCACTCTTCGTAAGTCTATCCACAATAACCCAAATGCTCGTATTCCCTTTCCTTGACCTTGGTAGCCCATCGATAAAATCCATGGAAATACTCTCCCACTTCCATAGTGGAACGTCTAGAGGATGCAATAGCCCACCGGGCTTCTTCGACTCGGCCTTAACTTGCTGGCAAATGATACATCTAGAGACAAACTCTGCCACATCCTTCTTCATCCCAGGCCAAAAGAAAATGCGCTTCATATCTTTATACATCTTATCTCCGCCCGGATGTATAGTCAACTTAGAGCGATGCGCTTCCTCAAGAACTTTTCTTACTAAATCTTCTACCATTGGAACACATAACCTTCCATCTCTCCTCAGCCAACCCTTGTCGTCAATAGAATATCGAGCGAGATGACTAGACGTCTCTTCTCGAATCAGCTTATCCATAATCTCAACTATCTAAGGGTCTTCTCTCTGCGAAGCCCCAACTTGATCAAGAAGGGTAGGTCTGAGTTCCAGAGATGCTAAAGAACCGGTCATCGACTCAATCGCCAAAGAGAAATCAAAGGTTGCCACGTACTCTAAATTCTTCATCTCCACGAATAGAGGACTTAGGGTCAACCTTCTTCTACTCAATGCATCTGCTACCACATTCCCCTTGCCAGGGGTATAAGCAATCTCAAAATCGTAGGACGCCAAGAATTCCATCCATCTTTGTTGCCTCAGATTCAGATCCTTCTGAGAAAAGAGATACTTCAATGACTTGTGATCGGTATAAAGCTCAAATCTTTCTCCCAGAAGATAATGGCGCCAAGCCTTGAGTGCATATACTATTGCTGCCAACTCTAAGTCATGAGTGGGATAATTCTTCTCATGCACTTTGAGTTGTCTACCGCCAAAGCATATCACTCTTCCTTCTTGCATCAGAACAGCTCCTAACCCCGTGCCACATGCATCGGTGTATACTGTAAATAACTTCCCTCCATCGGGCAAAGCTAGAACAGGTGCTGATGTGAGGGCTCTCTTGAGCTTCTGAAAAGCAAGCTCGCATTCTATGCTCCAAGCAAAAACTAAATTCTTCTTCGTCAATTTAGTGAGAGGAGCGGAAATCTTCGCGAAGTCCTTAATAAACTTCCGGTAAAAGCCTGTAAGACCTAGAAAACTTCTCACTTCGATTGCATTCCTTGGAGTCTTCCAATCCTGAACTGCAACTACCTTAGCGGGATCCACCGCTAAGCCTTGCTTAGATACTGTATGCCCAAGGAATCTAACTTCCCTTCTCCAAAAGTGACACTTGGAGAACTTGGCCTTCAACTGATGCGCTCTAAGCGTATCCATCACCTCCATGAGATGCCTTGCGTGCTCTTCCTCATCCTTAGAGAAGATCAGAATATCATCTACGAAGACCACGACAAACTTGTTCAAGAACTCCCTAAACACCCTACTCATCAAGTCCACGAAATATGCGGGTGCATTAGTCAAGCCGAACGGCATGACAAGCCATTCGAAGAATCCATCTGGAGTCCTGAACGCAGTCTTGTCTATACTATCTTCAGCTACCCTGAGCTGATGGAATCCAGTAGCAAGATCAAGCTGAGAGAAAACAGAAGCACCGACAAGACAAGATGGTCAAAGAGATCATCGATCCTCGGTAACGGGTGTCTGTTCTTCTTAGTCAGCTTATTCAACTCTCGATAGTCAACACAAAGTCGGAGAGAATCATCTGCCTTGGTAGCAAATACCACAGGCGCTCCCCATTCAGATATACTTCGTCTAATGAAGTTCTTCTCAAGCAACTCCTTCACTTGCTTACTTAGCTCCCGCCTTTCACGCGGAGCCATGTGCCGAACGGGCAAAGAAACCGGCTTTACATTATCCACCAGATAAATGCGGAAATCAATCTCTCGCTTAGGGGGCAACCCCCTAACTTCATCGAAAACATCCGGATACTCTCGAACCACTCTCACAGACTGAAGAGTTTCCATTGACGAGTCGAGTGATTCAAGATAGCACAACATGACGGGACCTCTCGGATTACAAGAAATTTCTAGGGTGTTTCCGAGGCGAGTCACGAGCCTCACAACCCTATGCTCACAATCAAGAATGGCTTCATATCTGGACAGCCAATCCATGCCCAATATCAATCTGTATCCCCTAAAACCAACAACGTAAGCACTGCACAAGAACTCTACACTCAGCATAGAGATCCTCAAATCCCCACATATCATAGACAAATGGGCGGAACCCCCAATAGGATTTGAGACACAGACGGGATCATCTACCAAGCTAGTACTAAGGTGCAAACTATCAACAAGATCAGATGAGATAAAGCTATGCGATGCACCAGAATCAAACAAGGTACGAACTGGAAAATCAGAAATATATACAAGGCTCTCAACAGAAATACTACCTCGATCGGGAACTGGAGCGACATTGAGAGCATGAGCTTGCCCTCCTGAAGGTCCAGCACGCTGAGTCTGACCCTGGCCTTGCCCTTGCTTCCTCGGGCAATCCTTACTGAAATGTCCAGTCTCACTGCAGAAAAAGCATTCACCATTCTTCCTTTTCCTCTTCTTACAATCCTTAATAAGATGCCCTACTAAACCGCAATAATGGCACTTCCCCTTGTTGTTATTGCCCTTGTTGTTGTTCCCCTTGTTGGTATTGCCCTTGTTGTTGTTCCCCTTGTTGCCTTGACTCTTGTTCTTGTTCTTGTTCTTGTTTTGATTGCCTTGACTGCTCTGACCACTTGGATTACCCTGATTTCCTTTCCACTGGGAATCAGTCTTCTTGGCTTGAGTATCATTCATCTTGGTTTCTTTCTTGACATCTCCCTGAAGTAACGCCATATCAACCAAACTCTCAAACGTGGCCCCATGGGGAATATGTGACATAGTCAGTCCCTGCAACGGCTCATTCAATCCTCTAGCAAAACGAAGAGCCTTCTTCTGAGGAGTATTCACCATATCCAAGCCAAAACGAGCTAACTGGTTGAACTTGTTCACATATTCTTTGACAGACATATCTCCTTGTTTCAAAGTTATGAACCTCTCCATTTGCAGATTCTCCTCAGCAGAAGATAGAAACTTAAGCATGAACCTTGCCCTGAAATCGGCCCAAGTCTCAACAAGCCTAGTACCACTGGTGACTTCCCACCAATAAGCGGCTTCATCCTTCATAAGCCAAACCGCCAACAAGATCTTCCTCTGATCGTCTAACCCAAAGATAGCAAACAAATCCTCGGTCTCTTTCAACCAATTTCTGGCCTCTACAAAAGTCTCAGTGCCTTGAAAATTCTTGCCACCCATTGCTTTGAAATCTTTGCAAGTCTTTGCGAAGTCGGCTTGAGGATGCTGAGGGGGAGGAGGAAGAGGAACCTCAGCGACAGGAGGAGGAGGAACATTAACTACCGGAGGAGGAGGAGGAACATTAACTACTGGAGGAGGAGGAGGAGGGACATCTGCGGGGCCGGCTTCAGTCGCCCTAGCCTCCAAAAGTCTCCTATACCAAACAGGTACGTGTACTCCCTCCGGAATAGCAAAGTTATCGGCCATACTGAAAATGAAGAAAAAGACAGATTCAGAATGGAGAAAAACGAAGGAATTTTGCTAATGGCTTTTTGGGGAATAGCCTTTAAATAAACTAGACTTTTCCTTGGAAAATACTTTATACTTGGTTTTGAAAATAGTTTTCCAAAAGTTTTCTAAAAACCTTTTTGTTCCTTCTCGTAAACCATATACTCTGATACCAAATGTAACACCCCGCCTCCGCCAGGGTGTCTCTTGCAAGCACTCTGACTTTGGAGGGGCGTTTGAACCAGGTAAACATGCATAATGATATATCAAGGCAGAACAAGAACATATGTATATATGTAAACAGAGTAAATAACATAGATAAAACAGCGGAAGATTTCAAACCATTTCAAAACAAGTCTGGTACAACATAATGTCAATTTTCCAAATACACAAGTCTAGATAAAACAGCATTACTGAAAAACTGAAATACATAAGTACTATCCCCAAAATAAGTGATAACCATAGCTAGCTTCATGTCAAAACCGTACATGAGCTAAAATCCCACAAGCAAGCGATCAGAAATCCAGCTAAGCTCCAATATTCCCTCCCTGAGAACCGGGGGGGGGGGGAAACGGAAGAAAAGTGGCGAAAGAAAACAGGTCAGTCAAAAAGACTGAGTAAGCCCTACTACAATCAATGTAAACTTATAAAGTTAACTGGCATGAGAAGCAGGTATGATCATAAGGATAACAACATACTAGCATGATGATTAACCAACAAGGTAGATAAAGGTGTCATCGCATGATCAGGTTTAAGGTTTTGCACCACAGGTGTACTAGCAAACTAACATGACTTGAATAAACAAGTATTGATCCCTTGGCCCAAGCTTTGGCCCAATAACATGAAATGACCCTAATACAAGGTCCAACCAAACGGTCTAATCGATCGGCTCCCTAAGCCTAACTCGTCACGTGTTGGTGTCAATACGGCCCAAACATAATTATAGTCGAACTGTGCCGGGTCCACCCTTCGGGTGTATCAAGCCCTAGGGTGTCAACCCCTGGACACCATGAACATGAGTGCACAGTCCCGATCTACTGGTACCCGTGCATGTTTTCTCCGGCTACGGACTATGTGCACGACCAGAGTCCGCCCGGAACTACACCGGCGTACCACCCTGCCGTCGCTTTTGGCCGCTTACCTCCAGCCCAGTAATCGTGCCCCCTCCCTAGCCTAGTCCCTAGGATCTTAATGATACAAACTTGGGATTACTGCTGGAGTGGGCCCTCATTGCTAGGATTTTCTAGTGGGTTAACTACGGTTTAACCCTCCTGCTAATCATGGATTAACTTGGTTAAGTGTAACAATGAGTTCACGACTTAACCCCGATTAATCTACCAAGCCCAAATTGGTTAAGTATTAAGTGGATCATGACTTAACCCTAATCATGAGGCATTAATTAATTAATGTACCTTAACCTCTCACATTAGACTTTGTTGCGGTTACTAGTTAAGTCGGTCAGTTCCAGGTAGCTTTACACCACAACTTGGTCTAACCTCGGGTTCAAGGTACAACATGACCAACTTCTCACATTGGGTTCTATTGTTTGTAGCAACTAGTTAAGCCGGTCGGTTCCGGGTAGGTTTACGCTACAAACTCAACCTAACCTCGAGTTGGTCACACTTATCTTTTCTAAGTGTCATGTCCATCATGTTTCCAAAACATGTTACAAATTTTCAAGCAATTGGGTAGACCTAACTTAATAGGTAAATTCCCAATGGGTAGACCTAACTTAATAGGTAAATTCCCAAGCTTATGTTTTTATGTCTTTTAAGTTTACCCAACCCCAAACGCAATCCCATCGCTTACATATCGCAATAGCGCATAAAGGATAGAAAGAGGGAACTTGGCATAATCATGACATAAAGGTGTTGAAGCCACAAGTTCAACATGGTGGCATATGAAATGTACATGTGTTCATATACTTGCATATTACATTTTTAGGCCTCAAAAGCATGCATAAAACCAAACTTAGCATATTGGTGATACATTGTGATGAATGGCATGTAGAGATGGCCATAAGTTCGCATTTAGCCTCACATGCAAGTTATCATAAGGGATATGATAACTTACATGTTGCCAAAATGCAACCTTTGGCATAAAGCTTGAAGCTTTATGTTCATAAACCCAAGATAAGCTTGCATAACATGATAGCATGAACAAAATGTTCAACCCAAACTTGCATAACATAACTTGCATATTATATGACAAACTTGCATATAAACTTGCATATCATAGCATAGTAAACTTGCATATAAACTTGCATATCATACATGATAAACTTGCATATCATAGCATAGTAAACTTGCATATCATAGCATAGTAAACTTGCATATCATACATGATAAACTTGCATATCATAACATAGTAAACTTGCATATAAACTTGCATATCATACATTTAACTTCAGAGTTTAAGTATGAAAGTAGAATAGGGCTTACAATGCTTATGAGGACTCAAATGAGTATAGCAAATATAAGAAAGCCCTTATGCAATCAATTAAAACCCCAAAATGCAAGCTTTAACAGAAAAACCCTTAAGCCAAAGTGATCAAAACTCTTTCTTTATGATGTAAATATAGAAACTTGACTTGAATGCAAGCTAATGATGCTCATACAAGTTTGAAAACACTTGTATGCACGGAAAATCTCATAGAAATTTATTTAGAAATTTTATGAAGAGAGTGGAGGCCATGAAAGGATTGATTTTTCCATAGTTTAGTTGTAGGATAGATTAATGATGATTTAGGGCTAGGTTAGGGCCTTATTTATAGATTAGGCAAGTGTTTTAGGCCATAGGATTAAACCCTAGTTCCAATCTCAGCCCTCAAAACCGAATCTGGCCCCCAAGCTCAACACAATCTCTAAATGGTGCATCAGGCTAAACAGCCCGGCTGGACCAAGTCGACAGCCAAGTCGACAGGGCTGTCGACTTGGGTCCGACCAAGTCGACAGGGCTGTCGACTTGGGTGCTCTGGCGGGAATTTTCCCGCCTGGCCCAACTTGGCCCAAATTTCCAAATTCAAACTTGAATTTGAAATCTGTTTTTACTTTGAAATTTTCTGAAAACTTCGTTGGGCCTTAATCGGGTCATACGGACTCCGATTTTCGAATACTCGGACTCTATTTCGCGTATTTTTCCGAGACGAACGCAATGGCATAGCCCGTTTCCCTTGATTCAGATTTTAGAATTTAATTCTGCCTCGATTTACATCATTACAGGTTATTGAAAATACGGGTTGTTACAGTCTCCATGTATTTGTATACACTCTTTTGTTGTTGTCTCTATTAGACAGTATTACATGCAAAGTATGGTATGGAGGTGGAACACCACATTTTTGCATCAAAGAAGGTTTAGAACAAGGCAGAGTATATGAGATACGAGTCTTGGCCTTAGATAAGACTTGGAATCTTTGTCCCTTTGGATATGGATAGATTTCTCATAGCAGGAATGTGTCTGATCGTTGCTAGTTACCCCTTTTTGAGGATGTACATGTTGTTTCCCATGATTACCTATAGAGGTTGGGAAGGAAGAAGTTTTCCGCAGCAGTATCCCAGCGGTTAAGAACTTTGTGCTATGGTAACAGTGACACGGGTTCGAAACCCGGAATGACATGCTAAGAGTTTACCATGTGCATACGCTAAGATAAGTCACTCATGTGTGGTACTCGCGGACCGTGCTACGTGCACTAGGGAGGGTTTTACGATTCCGGTCGGTTTCCCTTCTGAGGAGGAAAAAAAAAAAAAAAGAAGAAGAAGAAGAAAAGCGCGCGAGAGAGAGATAGGAAGGAAGAAGTTGTTCGCCAAACCGATAGCTTCAGCATCGATAATAAGCATTAAACCTATGCATGGCTCTCAAGTAAGAATGAAGTAGTTCGGTTAGCCAAACTTTAGAAGGCCCTTGCCAAAGTCTCTTTCTTAGAGTATGTCATAACCAGGGACGAAACCAGGAATCCGCTCAGCGGGGGGCGGATTCGAAGGGGGGGCCAATTTTTTTTTTTTTATACCAGTTTACCCTGAATTTATCATAATTTCAACCAATAATGTTTCATATTGTTAAGTTTTAGACAAAAATATTGCATAAATACTAATAAAAATGCCTTAAAAATGGTTACTTTGGTACCAAAGGGGTAAAAAAAAAAAAAAAAAAATTATAATTTTAAAATCAAGGGGGGGGGGGGCGCCGCCCCCACTTGCCCCCCATGGTTCCGTCCCTGGTCAATAGCACTAAGTCGTGATGAAGTAAGTTTGAATTGCAAGATTCAATAGCAATTAGGGAGGTCCATAGAGTGCTTTGCATTTAGCGCATTTGTTTGTATGGCTTGATGAGTGCTTTGTGTATTAATGCTTGAAAATTCTTTTTTTTTTTTTTTTTCTTTTTCTTTCTTTCTTTTGAGCTTAGAATCCTGTGTGGGATCAATCAAAAACCAACAGTTGTGATGAAGCAAATTTGAAGAAATTTTTTGTTTAGCTTGATGAATGAAGCCAAATATAAAAGGAAATTATTTTCGTATAAATGGAAATAATTTATTTATATGACTTAAAAAGTGAAGTGACATGATGTGATTAAAAATTGAATTGTATACTTGCTTGTTATATTACACATCTTTTTTAATTTGTCATTCTTATTTTTTTCTATTTCGTTCATCAATTTTGTTTTCTTTATTACTTATATTTATGATATTATCAATTGACAGTTGAAAGTATGTTGCTTTATTCAATTAAGTTTATATCTAAAAGAATAAAACCAATGAAATTTAGATAAAAATCATGCTCGGTTATTCAAATCAAACACAAAACATAATATCGTTAAATTTAAACTTTGATTTTGGTTTGAACTTAGAAATAAGCATAGACTTGTATGGAAGAAAGGATTCTTAATTTCGAGTTAGGTTGCTAAGATATAAAGGTATGATCAATAAGATTCGAAATTATGACATCATTAATATCGCCAAGAGAATCATTGGGATGTCGTCGAGCACTGCTTAGGCGCAATTCGGCAATTATAACGCTTGTTTTTTTTAAGGCTTTACCGTGCCCCTTGTTTAGGGTGTCGTCTGAACGGTAAATTTTTCTTAAAACACAAAAAGGCGGTTTTTGTTTATTTATTTATTAATTTTTTTTTTTTTTTTTTGATTGAATGAATTAAACACCATTGTAAAACTCCCTCTAGACCACCGATAAGACACTAAACTAGCCTTAGCGCCTAAGTTTTCGATTAATTTAACTAAATGAGATTTATTATATTATTTAATCATGTAAATAGGTTTATAGACACCAACTCTGCTCCAATTCAGACTTCATGCCTTTTATAAGCACCAAAATATTTATATTTAGTGATTTTACCCGTGTGATTGCTTTTAAGTTTAACTAAATCCATAATATCCTACTATAGACCAACCGGTATCAAACAAAATACTAAAAGTTTACCAAAAATGCATGACTTTATCAAAACACCTAGTTCTGATTAATCCTCACACCGACAATTAATTATTAGTATATGTTTATCGTCTAAAGTCCATTTAGCAATTTTTACAACCTTGACTAAATATAATTGCACACAAAACAATTAATTCATTTATATATTTAAGTTTTTCATTTTCTAGTATAATTCTATATTTTGTTTATGCTTTATTTATCTCATATCAACTTTATAAAAGAATGTACAATTAATATTCTTTTTGTAATTCAAAAAACTTAAATTTTCATGTTTTTCGATGCTCGCTTGGCTTGATTAATTTTCTGGTTCAAAAAGAAAAATTGTTATACGATAATAGTTACTCATCAGTTTTTCACTACTTTAAAATATGACTTTAATGGTTCTTCCTTATGTTATGTTATTCCATTAATTTTAAACCATCGTTTTTTGAAATATTGCCTGTTGTATTACACTAAAACTAAAAATAAATTTATTCAGTATTTATTATAATTTTTGATGTCACAATTATCATAGTTATCAATGGCGCGCCATGGCGCACGGCGCGGCGCAGCATCTGCGCCATTTTGGCTTATGGCGCGGCGAATATGAGAAGGCGCACGAAATGGCGCAAAAGGCACGCGGCGCAAAAAAGGCGCACGGCGCAAAATGGCGCGCCTTTTGTTTATTTTTTTTGTTTTTTGCTTGTTTTTGTTTATTTTTTCATTTTTTGCAGTTCACACAAGATTAATGTTGATCATATTATTGTGTTTGCTAACGTTTTGTATTTTGTTTTATTTATTTTGTAGGTTCTGATGGATTTTGAAAATATGATTGTTGAATCGGATTCAAATTTCTAGTTTATTAGTAATATATATTATTATATTGGATTTTGAAACCTATGACGCTTGAAATTTTATGCTAATGATCTCAAATATGATGATGTTTCTTTTTGCAAAATAGTAAAAACTTTGATTGCACATGTTTTAGCAAAAAATACCGGATTTTTAATATTTTTTATTATATGTTAAATTAAAAAACAAAAGTGCGCCGTAAATCAGAAAGGCGCGCGCCATTTGCCGCGCCGCGCGCCAAGGCTCCGGACTGATGTTTCGCCTTTTTGCGCCGTGCGCCATTAATAACTATGACAATTATTAAGTACACAAATATATGGTTATGGTTATAATATAAATTTCATTATACACAAAATTTATTATGTATGAGTTTGATTACCGTCGTAAACTGTAACTGGATTTGTTCTTTCTTTAAGTTTATTGATGATAAACTTTAATAATATAAAGGGTGTTGTTATTGACACTCCAACTACTGTTAAGGGGAAGAGGGGGGGGGGGGGGGGGGTCATTTTTTAAAAACACTTCACTCTTTGAAAAATTGTTAAGGGGCTACACAAACATATTATTTCACACTACTTAATATTCCCGGATTGCCCTTTCAAATTAAATTAAAAAAACTTATTCGACAAGAAAAACCGAATTAAAATAAGCAAATCATTACCACTGCACTCAATGCAGCACGTAATCAATTATGTATGCATTCAATAGTGATATATCGAAAATTAATAATCATTTCGGTGCATTGCCTTCGTAATTAAAAATTTTGACATATTTATGTCGACAAAAAAATAAAAAATTCGATTATATTCCTCCGAAAATGCTTATCCTTTAGGGTTTAAAAAAAATCGATATATGCTAATTGAAAAAAAAATTACTATGGCCCTTGCAATATTTGTTAAGTTAAAATTACCTTTATTTGTTAAGAGGCTAAATGGATAATAAGGTAAAACTACATTTATTTGTTAAGGGACTACTTTCCTCATTGGTACTGCCCTTAACAATTTTTTTAAAAAATAAAAAATTGACCTCCCCCTAAACAATATTTGGAGTGTCAATAACAATGCCCAATATAAATATAGATATGACTCATATTACAATTATAAATAGCAATGATCTAATCAACACAAATTAAATTTCTCATTATATGTAATTGCTATTTTTATCACTCGCAGTGAAATATAATTTGCATCAAATTATATAGTGAACACTTTCATGTTTCTGCCTAAACACTACTTGAACTTAAAGACGTTGTTAGCGCACGACGCTCTGGTCCTTCTCGAACAGCATAAGTTTAAAAGCTTACCCATTTTTAATTTTTAATTTTTTTAAAAGCAAAGTACTCAAATTCTTAAATTAGAAGGAAAGTTAAAAAAAAAAAAAAAAAAAAAAAAAAAAAAAAACGTGAGAGATCGAACTTTCATGGTATGAGATATCCAACATTTGTAATCGTTTATTTAGGATTGCAAGGAAACCGACGGGTAATAAGCCCTTCATGTTTCCCTTTTTGCTCGTTTTCATTACACCTTTGTCTATATTTTTGGATATAAATAGAAACACAGCTTGCCCTTGATTCAGATGTTCATTAAAATGAAAGATTTAAGATGTATGAAGTTTACACAGTGGCGAACAAAGATGGATACAGGAAAGAGTTACAAATAAAATTACAAGACTAGATATTACTCCAAAACTAATTTTACAAGCAAATCTTGGCTTAAAAGTTAAAACCATTTTAAAGTACACTTGCTCTACAGCTTATTACAATTGTTTTTCTTTCCAAAGATATGCAAGCTCATTCCTGAGATAAAATCCATTTAAATAAGCTCTTTTAAATATCTATATTCTTTTAGAGTAAAAGTTACAGTTGATACAAGCTCCACTGTCCAGCTTTAATGTGAAAAATCATAGCTGTAAACTCGAGTAAAGGGATTCAAACCATTGTAACGTCGATATATAGCACTTGTAGCACTAACACACGCTATCATCTAAATACTCAATTTCTAAATAAAAATATTAATTAACTGCAATAGAATATTAACATAAATTAGTATATAGTTATCTTAAAAAAAGTTCAAACTCCATAATGAACAATGAAAGAGCAAAAATTGATTCACTTTAACCTCAATTTGAATAATCGACTACCTTCCAGTCTATAGTCATCTTCCCCGTAGAAGTAGAATTAACAGATTCAATAGGAAAGCATAACAAGACCAACAAGGAATTGGCACCGCTCTGTTTCAGCTTTCAGACAGCACAAAACAATATACTATATACCTGCATTATGTTTACAGTTCCTGCATTCATCAGTCATTGATCTGATTTGTTTTCATTAACCGGAAGGTAGACGCCCTCGGCCGCAACCCATAAATTATCAGGGCGCTTCTCTCTTACTCCACATACCTGATTCAAAAATCAAAACTTTATATTTAAATGACCTATAACAGGTACTAATTAATCCATATAAGATTCTCGTTCATTTTTTCCCATTCACTGAAGTTATTCTCATATACTGCACAGACATCAACAATGTGATTGGCTTAATGGAGGGTACGCTAAAGAGTTTGTTGTGATGAATTGGGCTGATAACTGGGAAACAAGAGTTAAACTGATATGACTATACATACTTACTGATTCTAGTCTATAAAAGGGAGAAAATGAAATCAGTTTTAGTAAGATTGTACCTCTTGCTGTCCACCTGCTATTCGACTGTATTTATAGTCATGGCTGTGCAGGTAACCGCTTGTATCGACGTGTTTAAGTCTAACTTTTTGGTCTTGCTTCCATGTTTTTCCAACGTCTTCAATCTCAAGTCTGCATGATTTGAAATCGCAGCAGAAAATAAGCATAAATCTCATGTCAATACTAACAAGAATTTAAATACGGAAGGAGGATTCCAAGTAACAGTAAATTAGGTATACCTCCAGTAATCACCGGTGTCTGACTCACTGTCACCTCCAAAACAGCTCACCTGCATAGAGAATCTAATTAACGACTTGACTGTGGAAACGTTAAATATAAAGAAAAAGTTCAGATCACACAAGATTTGTTCATGAAAGAACCATACAGAACAGAGTCAAAATCAAGATCCAGACAGTACAATTATGCAAGGGATCAGTTATATTTAACTTGAGTATTATTATTATATACGTTGTTGAGCAGTGTACGCTGTAAAAGCGATCAGATGACAATCACAGTCGCTGGGAAATTTTAGTTATCACTTGAACCGATCCTTTGAATTTGGATCTTATAGATAATAATAATAATATAGACAAGGATGAAGCTATGGGTTGTACAACTATCATGTGAATGAGTTCCTAAAACAAAGAAGTTAATGCTTAACTTCTCACATATAACATCACACTTTTATATTTTACATTGCATTATCATTGTATTTCCCCCCATTGTATTTTTTTTCCCTACATTTACCATTCTTTAGTTTGATGTATCAAATGAAATTTTGTATTAATTGATACATTAAACACGTCCATTGGACGCATCATGTATATGCATATATAATACTTGTCACAAATACTAAACATCGGCTTTAATTTTGAAATTGAAACCATCTAGTGATTTGCCAGATTCAAACTAAATTGAACTGGGGAAATGGCATTGTTGGTAGGCACGAGAAACTGAAGTTAAATCGTTACAAATTTTGATAGTATGAATTTGATAAATGACATGGGGAAACTGAATAACAAAAATGTCCTTATATATACTCATGGGTAGTGGAGCATGAGAACACAAATGTTTGGGGCACTTCTAAAGGTTCAAATGAAGATATTCTTATCATATTTCTTTTTGATAACAGTTAGTGATATTAAATTTGATAACTTTGTTTTATTTTGCTTCAATAATTAAAAAAAATTATTCACATTTCCAAGCGTCTGTCGAGGTCCAAAAACACATTTAACGTTCTCTTCTGTTCTCCTTTAAAATGGCATTTCGTGTTCCCCTTTTACTTCATCGCAGAGGCACTCACTCATAGTTTGTCAAACATTTGTTTTTCTAGCAAATGTGAGCTCAATCGGTGAATCTTTAAAACAAATGCAAGAAAAAGGGATAAATACTGTTAGCAAAAAACCATCAATGATTTACTGAAAAGCATACATTAACTGATATTCTCATTTAATTCCATGACTGATCAAATACGGTCACAGCATACAAATAATCAGTACAGTTAAGCACGATTGGTATTACATATAAAGAAGAGTTAAATTACTTTGACTTATTTATTTATTTATTTATTAGAACATAACTAACCTCCAAATTTCCAGAAATCGGAGAAGCATACAAATGACTATGGAGCCATTTCCTTGTCCTCATATGCTGCAGTCGAATTACAGACCCACTCCGAATAACATCACCTTGTTTAGCCGAGCTATCTGGTGGTGGCCTCACAATCTATGCCATGGAAAAATAGAAAGGACTATTTTTATTTTCATCCATACATAGAATAGCTCAACATATCTTAAATTCCATTAAAAAAAAAAATTGACCAAGCGAACTAACATAAATAGCATTGCACAATAATTTTCTTCAGGCAAAAGACACATAAAAAAGTAGATGGAGCTCAATGTAGTTTATCAAATGAGACACCAGGTGGATTCGCAATCAGAACAAAAATATCTCATTTCTGGGATTTACGACTTTGAATATACCACTGAAGGAATATAAATATAACCATCAAATAGCTTTTATTTTTTAAAAAGATGAGCAATGAAGAATACTTTTATGAAACATTTCCAACACAACTTAAAATTCAAGCATGTCATTAGTACTTGAAACAAGGCAGTTCACCTTATCTCTTCATCCCCGAATATTCCATTCAATGTTTTATCCCAGAAAAAAAGATCAGGAGGCACACATATGTGTGTGTGCGCATGCGCGCACATCCTGGTCTTTTAGTACATAGTATGGCAATATCATAACAGCACAAAAAAACATTTCCTACAATACACAAATATGCCCATACTCTTCTCCATGGACATCTTCCTAAATTTGATTCCCTAGTTTTAAATAGGGAAACATTTTCTTAGAAATTAAGCTCATAAAGAAATGACTCATCTTTATCCCAATCGCCATCTAAATTACCGCCAGCACAATTCGATATAGATATCTCATTCCTTCTATTCAAATTTCATTGATGCCCTTTCAGAGCGTTTAACCAAGGCATTGAATTACTTACTATTTATCAAAATTCTGTTATATGAAATTTATTCAACCGAAATTACTATCAATGTTCTGCATATATTAAGACTGAAAATGACAACAAAGGATTTTTCAACTAAAGATGAAATGGGCACTTTTGGATTATGGAAATTATGTATACGTAAATATTTCATCTATAAATTTTATCTGTTGTTACAGTTTTGCCCATATTGTTCATTCCCCTTGTACAAAACACTTCTTCCTTTAACAGTTTCCATAAAATATATGAGAATGGTGCTTTTGGTGTATTATGAAAAGGTTTAAATATAGTACTTAAACAAACACGAAAACAGTGACTTACCAAACAGAAAGATCAACATCCAGTAGACGTAAAACGTTGATGTGGTTACTCTCCCACAAGAAAAATATCTTGGCAGTTATGCAAACATGGAGCTCATATACCATTATTCAGAGAATGTCGCTAATAGCGGATAATTAGCTAATACATTAGGATGATTTTCAAGAATAAGATCCTAATTTTCAGATTCTCATGGGAATTCCTCAAGTGCAACACTACTTTAACTCATATTTACAACCACATACATTTATCCCTTGTGGCCTCTTTTCATTTTTAATACCAAAACACAATGGCTGGACGGACAATGTAACATAATAAAATATGAACTTTTACATTTGCTACCTTCCATATGAAGTGCATTGGATTAGAGTTGCCTATTTTTGTTTTGTTTAATACCAAATATGTGATATAATGAACAATGGAATATCTATAACACTACAGATGTTTCAAGGATTAGTTTAATGCAGGCGATCGTTTTGAAAAATATGGGGAAGTCCTCCACAATTGAGAATATCATCTGGATGGTACATACACTACATACTGCCTCACAACCGGTCCACTAGTACCATTAAACACTTCATGGTATACATTAGCAAATGTATATAATACTAGCATATATTACAACTCGAGTAATACAAACAGCACCTCCAATGATTAAAAAAGTAAGTGAATTGAACAATATGACAACACTCACCCAATAACTGTTTGCATCATCTACATTTGGGAATCCAGTCACTGACTGTTGCCCGCTCCCTGATCCATATGGCACTTCATGGGAATGAAGCCTAAACTTTGTCTTCTCATGCATCATCTTTATCGCACTCCCATAAGTTATCTACATTAGATATAGCAAATAAAGACAACTAAACTGCGATGCATTTGTTTACGTTACACTTGCGGGATTTCCAAAATTTACTAGCAATTGAATACCTGCGTATTCCTACATTCATATTTCAACCCTTAGAAACCCTAGTAGAAGCTTATTATGATTCAGTCTAAAAAAAATTGAATTTTACATTCATAACCACCAGTATGAAGGACATTATTCTGAGATAACGTACCACAACTCCAGAGCCGACGGCGGTGGAAGTTCCGGCGTTGGAGGCAGCGGAGGCATCAGGGATCTCTTCAATACTAAAAAATAAAAAAATAGCGAGTGCAAAGAGAGACATAGACATGACCATGAGGAGGAGTAGAAACCAGTTTTGTTGCCAAAACGGGATATCGTTGTAAGGGCTGACCGGCCGAGGACGGTGAGAGTGAGTAGCGCTGGATGAATCGGCGGAGGAGGGGGTCTTCCGGCGGGTAAGGTTTTGTGGTCCAGATGGAGCCACGTGTCTCCTGGTTTGGTTATCCAGGGCGAGTGACGGAGTTGCTGAGACCAACGGTGAGGTTTAGCAGGCTGTTATGGTTTCTCAGATTTGATTTTGATTTTTGTTTCCTTCGTTAGGCGTTCACGCAGTGGGAGTTTAATTCGCTGTTTTTACTGGGACACGTTGATTTGGGGATGTGGATGATTTTGATTCGCTGTTTAATGTTGACAGGATCAATATTTGAAGACCGAGAATGACCAAAGCCAGTTGGGTTTAAAGGTAACTGAAGCGGGCTACATTAGGGTAGGGTCCGTTTGCAGCTCATATATGCCAAGCTGAGCGTTGTGTTCGCGTCCGACGCGTCCGATGCCAACAAAATTCTCCCCGTTCAAAAGAAGCGCTGGAGAAACGCTGGGATTCAAGCCGTTGGCGTCGACGCGTTAGATGCCAACGGCCAACGTTCCCCTTCTTTGCATATAAAACAAGCCCAAAACTTAAATAATATGTACCAATAATTTACGTAAATGGATAAATAAGTTGAAAAATTATAAATTGCTCTGATTCAGTTCAAACCAACTTCATTACATAGAGCACTTCGATACGATCACAACGTAAAAACTCATCCCAAACGGATCTCATTTGCACAAGTTATTAATTTTCTAAATTTATAAAAACTTAAATTTATTAATTAACGTCGTTAATTAATCTAAACGAGCCATTATTAAATCGAAAAAGCACCAAATTCAACCAATAGGGAAACAGGGCAAATTGCCCCGTTTCAGTTTCGACGCGTCCAACGCGCTTAAAACTGAAACAGGTCAATTTGGAGCCGTGAACAACCCCTAAACATGGATCACCTTTCCCGTTTTAGTACCTCTGCTTAATGTGTGGTTCAATGTCCAAACAGCTACCGAACCACATTAAACCGCATTAATCCGTTGATTAAAAATACCAAGCATTATAATAATATTTTAAGCGGTTCGGTTTCGATTCGATTTTGATGTAATACGGTCTGATTTTGATTCGATGTGCTTTCAACACGTATTAAACATAAATTATGAGAATTACTTTCATCAATATCAGTTTATGATTGTTTGACGCTTTTCATTTAAAGGTTAAAACATAAGAATGTAATGTTGAATCAAAAGATTAATTTCTAATTGTATAAATATTTCAGTTTAACATTTAACTACAAGTTAAATAGTTTTAGTACATTACCTAAACTTTTACGTTAATCAATGCATAATCATTAAATATTATCTTTATTACTAGTTGTAATACATTTGGTGCCACACTTTTTTGGTGTAAGCGTGGATTACTGTAATGACTCGCATTGGCAGAGGTATTAGAATTAATTTATTTAATTATTTAAAAGGGTATTTAAAAGAATTTATTGGTCGTGGAATTAAATAATGGTAAATTTTTAATTAAAATAATAAATTAAATAATATATATAATTCAGTAATAATCAAAAATAGTGAAATTCACAGTATGGTGTAATTTGGGTTATCTAAAATATATATATCAGTTAGGAGTTGAATTATATTGACGAATATATTCAATCGACGACAGTTTGAACGTATAATTATAATATAATTAAAATCGAGCTTGAAATGGCGCTGCAGTTCGTAAATTGGCGATTCGAACTTCAACTGAGTATACCGGGTTCGTTTTAAACCGGATTTCTGTGAAACAAGCAACGTGGGGAGCTGGTGGAGTATATCTTTCTAGTGGAAGAGAAAAATTGGGATTTCGTCGTGTAGATTTTGATTTATGTCCAAATCAAATTTCAGAAAAGTCGCTGTGGAATTCCTTTATAAGTTATAAAGGAATTATTTATATTTTTAAAAGGAATTTCAATATAAATCGAATATCGGGTTGACCCAGAAGTGAATATCAAGTTAGAAATTCATATAGGAATATTCTAGAGCTGTATGGTATTCCATTGTGAATATATACGATAATATTTATTTTTAAATATTTAATTTAAATATATTTGTATATTTAAATGGGTCATCCAGAGCTTTAAAAATAAGCTGTGTGAGCATACGAAGTCGGAATTCGACGAAACTAATTTTGTTGGATCCGCAACATCAAATTATTGCTAGATGTCAGTTTCCGTGATTTTTAGAGTCACTGTGTGGTCGTACGGATTTTTAGAGTGAGAAACAATTAGTATTTTGACATTTAAAAATACGTTGTGTGGGCATACGGCGTCGGAATTCGACGAAACCAGTTTCGTTGGGACCGTAATGTCGGACTCTACCTACATGTCCAGTTTGGTGATTTTTGAGCATCGTATGTGGATACAGGGATTTTTAAAGGACCAGAGACGAGTGGAAAATTAATAAAATAAAATATAGAAATTCAAAAGAAAATATCCTAACTAATTCTAAGGACTAAAACAGGCCACATGTACACCATATCTCAGCCACTACTTAGGGAGAGGAGAATCAAACTCCACGTCTTCCTAAAACCCGTATAAAACCATATGAAAACTAAAGTCATCCATTTTCGAAAACCAAAGTAAAATACTATGAAATCCTAAAAACCCAGTGATTTTATATTCGAGTTGCTGAAGTCATACACTTCAGTTTCACCTTAGTTTCAAGTCGCTCGATGGGTTTTCCCGGTAGTCTCTTTTGCTCGCAGCGACATTTGGGTTGAGGAGTTTGGAGCTTTCGAACTTCGAATCGAGTTTTGGGTGTTTTAATTGGGTTTAGCTGAGCATCTCGAGCGGGTTGAAGAAGTTTGGGATTTTTCTATGACAAAAATTGTCGATACAAAATTCCTGGAACCAGGAAAAAATACTGTTCGACAGATGAGTGCGACGCAACTTCTGATTCGCTGTTTTTGGTACAGTGTGGCTAGGGTTCAACAATCAGTGAGATTCAAGCTTCAATTCGTGATTTAAGTATTCGTTTTGAGTTCGGGAAGTCGAATGGCACTTGTTTTGATTTTGTGGGATTTTATTGAAATGAAAACTGTCGAACGAAAGTGTACAGGCGGACGAAAATGCTGTCGAACGCATTCTTCATGGCAAGACCGAACTGGAGATTAAGGGTGTGTAGTTAAAGAGGATTTGGAGATGTGAATTTAGATGGGTTTTAATGGATTTATAGTTAAGTGGAGATGGAGTAAATGGTGTTTGAAGTTCAGGAAATGGTCATGGATTTTCTTCAGGGGGTCACGGCTGTTTTACAGGGGAGAAGAAAGGGATCGGGGTACACGCCTAGGAGGATTGGTAGTGGGCCAGAATTGTGTAAAGGTGAGGCCCAAATTAAAAGTTTAGAGTTTTGTTTTATTTAATTTAAAATTGTTCAAACTTTAAAATCGAATATCTTGGTCATACGGAATCAGATTGACGAACCGTAAGTTGCGTTGGGATCGTATGGACGGGAGCAACACAATGAGACTGACCGGGAGTGAATCCGAGCTTGTTACAATTTATGGAGAAATAAATTGTCCGGCGCAGTCAAATAAACGCAAACCGTTATTTAACGATTAACGCGCCAATGTGAGTAAATCTCACCAACTCTAAACAATTTATAATTTCATGTTGTATTTTTAGAACTGATTAAAGTTGTCTGATTTACTGTGTGTTGACTGTTTGATTGAACTGCTAGTCAGTTAGTTGAATTTCTATATTGATTCTGTTTAACAGAATATATCATATGGAACTGAAAGTGATGTTATCTTTATTGTTTAACATCTGTGATGCAGGGAAACAGGTTGGAGGAATCCAACTAGATTCCTCAACAGTTATTTTACTGTGATTTATATATTGTGATGTATAAATGTGATATATAATCTGATGTTGATTATGTGTGGTGGGACGATATTTATCCTTGTTATATGGTGGGTTAAATACCATAAGAAATACCAGAATGTAGAAAGAGGATTTTCAAAGTATAATTTGAAAATATTTCATTTATATAAAATCACCGGATTTAATATATAAAAGAAAAGGGTTTTGAATATAAAAGGAATTATATTTGTAATTCAAATATAAAGGGATTTATTTATAAATCAAATATATAAAGGAAATATATTTGACAGCAAATATAAAGGAATATATTTGAAAGAGGTAAAAGGATATATTTATTTAGGAAATAAATCAAAGTAAAAGGAATATTTATTTGTTAGAATAAATAGAATTTAAAAGGACATATTTATTTGTTAAATAAATAGGATTAAATCGAGGGATATTTATTTGATAAATAAATAGAGTTAAAACAAAGTGGATTAGTTAAGTTAAATCAAAGTGAATTAGTCGAAGTTAATCCAAAGGAGAAGTTAATCCAAAGGAGTTAGTTAATCCAAAGGAGAAGTTAATCTAAAGGAGTTAGTCGAAGTTGAGTAAATCAAGTAAGTTAATCAAGGGAGTTAACCAAGTTGAATTAGTCAAGATGAGTTAATCAGACCGAGTTAATCCAAAGGAATAAATCGAATATAGTTTATTCGAATAGTGTTAGAGGAGTTAATCGAATACAGTTTATTCGAGTAGAGTTATCGAATATCACTTATTCGAAGTAGAGATATCGAATATCACTTATTTGAAGTAGAGTCATCGAATATAGTGTATTCGAGAGAGAAGAGTAATCGAATATTGGTTATTCGAGGTGAGTTAATCGAATCTAGTTATTCGAAGGGAGTTATCAAATCTAGTTATTTGAAAGTAGTTATCGAATACAGTTTATTCGAATAGAGTTAGAGGAGTTATCGAATATAGTTTATTCGACAGAAGTTAAGTGAAAAAGAATAAATCGATTAGAGTTAAATCGAATAGAGTTAATCCAATAGGTTCAGTCCAATAGAGTTAATTGAAAAGAGTTAATCGAATATAGTTATTCGAAAAAAAGTATAAGTAAGGAAGTTAGTTAAAGAAATATAAAGTGAACTTTGCCTATTTCAAGGTTAGAACTGTTGTTCAGTTAAGGTCTGAGAGGTAGCTATACCCCAACTTGATTGACTGCGTTTTTAATTAAGAAATGGTTACGGTTCGAGAGTGAAATAGTTAAGTGGATTTAGTTAATAAGTATAACGGTTTAAGTTGGCATCGCAATGGTTTGTTTAACCATCTGTCTAAGTCCAATGTTTGAGTTTTGGAAATGTTTTCCAAAGAAGTATCAGGATTGTTTTCTAGTATAGAAAACAAGGAATGGAAATGTTTTCCAGTGGTAATAAATATATTTTCTAAACTTAGAAAATAAGAAATACTGAATATAGGGAAACAGGAGATAAGTAAATAAATGAACTAAAGAGATTAATGTTAAATGATGTTTGTTCGATATAATTTCCATCTGGAAATAATATCGTTGTTTGCACACTTGTTTTTCTTTGATATTTAACTCACAGACTATCGAAGTTTTGACCATTTTAACGTTGTTAATATGGAGAGACCGGTTGGATTATTATCCATAGAACCACTCTGTATTGGCATAAGCGTCGCGAATCATATATGCCAAAGATAATTGAAGACGGAGTAAAATGCAAGGGCTATCATGTTTACAGAATAGTGCCTTCGGATTGTCCAGTCCCAGGACAACGTATATGGAAGAAGGTCTGACAGAGTATATCCAATGGATCGTGTAAGTTGATCTGTCCAAACGTATTCACGTTGGTGGCGGAGGAATTCGTTTCTCTTAGCTGTATACCCGGGTTATGTTTGGATAAGTCAATTTGTGATTTGGCGGGTATGACGATGTGATATTCTAAGTGTATGGATGAATGTCTGACAGAGTATTTCCAGAAAGGTCACGAACATTGATTTCTTCAACTGTACCAAGAGTGGAAGCGGAGAAGGAAACTTCTCTTAGCTGACACATAATGTATGGTTGTAGACGTCAAATCAGTGATTTTGATGGATTTGATAATGTGGCATTCGAAGTGAATCTGATGTGATGAGAAAGCGTAGCTTCTAGCCTCATCATCCGGTAAATGACAGAAATCGGGCAGGGCGCATGGCTAAGTCGGTCGCACCGAAGTAGGGTGTATAATCACCTGATCTAGAGTTTCATTTACTTCTAAAAATCTATTGTTGATGCTGTCCCATTCGGGAAACAGTTGCTGATCCCATCCGTTGGTGATATACATTCGATACGCTCAAGCGAAATGAGTGGTCGGTCATGTGTGGCCGGGTTGCAAGATGTTCTTGTTGAACCCAGTGTATTCCTCTCTAGAGGTACACTAGTGGAAGGTGGTTCCATACCTTGTCATAGTTGGAAATCCATTACCCAATACGTGCTTGCGGTTTTGATTGTATACTATATATGTAGAACGTGAGATGAAAGCGTTTCTGCTAGATGATTATATATACTGTGGTTGATAGACATTATTATAATATCAAAAAGGTTTTTGATATAAAGATATTTTGGATTCTCATAAGGGAAAAACCCGTTCCGTTATGCGGCGTGGTCTTATGAGATATCGTTTACTTGTTCGAACTATTTTTAAACTGTTTTACTCATACCAGTCCCATGACTGACCCGGAGTTTACTTTGTTGTTTTCCCTAAACTCTTGGGTGCCTAAATTTGTATGGGCAGTCAAGTAGTCGGGATTTTACAGATACACTTGAAGAGCTTGGAGCAGGAGGCTTCAGGATCATATAGCTATAGTTATTTCCGCTATGTTGTAAGTGTTGTACTTTGATAATGATATGTATATTCAAGTACAGATTTGTATTTCAAAGTTATGTTATGAAATATATTTATTCGTTCCGCTGTGAGATTCGTGTTACTCTGATGTTGTGTTCTTCTTCTTCTATTCTAATTTTCTATCTTATCTTTCCTCACCCTCTAATTTCTTTCACTAATTACCAGGATTTTTCGATGTTTTGGTTATCGACATCGATCTTATGTCGATAACCAAAGTCGCCAAAAATCCGGGTCATTACAGTTGGTATCAGAGCTTAAGTTAAGAATTACTTGGCTCTGTGGCGTGACTCGGTAGAGATAGGGTTAGTAATACCCTAGATTGAGTTTGAGTGTATATATACGAGTGCGTATTTGTATTTAATATAAAAATGGTTTTATATTGTGGGGATTCATTGGCTGAGTTGTTTATGTGTTCTGGTCGATCAGTTTGATCCACTGTATCGGTAGGAGTAAATAAACACTTGAATACGATGGACCGACACAGTATGGATATGTGATATATTATCATATATAGGATATATTTGTTGCTATTATAATCGAGTAAGATTATAAATTAAATGGTTAAGTATATAACCAACCAGAATACATATAAGTAAAATACGTGGAATCAGATGAGTTAAATCAGAAATTTAAATAAGAATTAATTGGAATTTAAATCCCAGAAATTGGAAAAGTGTTTGAAATTGAATCTGGATTAAGTATAAGGAAATTTTAAAATCCTGGGAGATTTTAAATTGGTTTAAAGTATTGCGAAGGGTATTTGAAATATATTCCAACGTGAAAATGTTGGAAAATGGGTTTGAAAGGTGATATAGTATTGAACTCACTTTGATCGCTAGGAAATAGATTCCGATGATGAGCTAGACATCATCGGTGTTCATTTTCGAGTTGCTAAGTGACGGATTACTACCAAAGAGATTGTTTTTGAAATTATTTAGAAAAGCAAGTTGTGTTGAATTTCAAAAAGGAAAATTTGATTTTTTTGAAAGAGGTAAACTGTTTAAAACTTCGAGGAAGAAGAGGGTTGTTTGAATTTAAACAAATTAAAGTAAAATTTGTAAAAAAACCCAATAGAATGGGGATTGGATTAAAAATCAGTAAGTGAAAATCATTTAAAATAGATTAGTGTCAAGTAGAATTAGACTTGATTAAAGATAATCTGAAATTCTATTGGACTGGTAAGTAAGAATTTGAAATCCAGAATGGAAATTTGATTTGAAATTGAATTCGACTTAGGTATAAGCGAATGGTTGTGTTGAGGATTAATTGATCAGAGTTTGATTGGAAATACATTGGTATATGGGGATTGATAACAGGTGGAAGTTATAAAAGTTAATACGCCGACAAAAGGTACAAGTTTATATTTGATAAGCATGAGATTTATGAGCCGTATCGGCTAGCCGCTTGGCTTTTCTTTTTTCTTTTGGGATTGGTGAGGGCCATGGGAGGCTATGTGAAATATCCCGATGCTCCTGGTACAAAGGAAGTTATGGCAAATTTTTCCGGGAATCTAAGGAGTTAGAATATTTTTAAGATAATTTGATAGTTAGAAATCAACGTATCGATATATCTAGAAGTCGATAAGAAAATGAACTTAAAAATAAAATAGTAAAATCAAAAAGGAAAACTAAAAATAAAATCTAGTAAGAATAGAAAGAGAAAGTGTATACGTATTTAAAAGGGAATAAGTAGTTGTATGGTATTGATTATTCGAGTAAGTAGTCATATCTGTTTTGACATTATAAATGTTATTCAGTCAAGGTCTGAGAGGTAGTTATACCCCAACTTGATTGATTTCATTATTAACAAATAAATAGTAAGATTTCAGGCTCGAAGATCAAATGTCGAATAAGAGTTAGTTGAATATAGTATTTGGGGTGTCGTAACGATGTTTTACACAACATCCGTTTTAACCCAAATAAGTGTAAGCTTGGAAAAATAATAAAGAATATTTCCTAAGTATAGGAATAAAAGAGATCGAAAAAGAGATATATAATTGTAATATTTTCCAATTATAAATAGCACATATTTTCTAAAAGTTTAGGAAATAAAGGAAGGCGATATTCAGAAATGTTTTCCAAATAACATAAAAGGCCAATATGGTTATTGAAAATATTTGGTTAACAAATATTGATAAAGAAATAGAGGAGTGATTTAACTAATGGAATATTGATTAAGGGCTCAGTTGAATTTCAAAAAAAGAAAATTTGATTTTTGAAAAGAGTAAACTGTTTTGAAAACTCCCTGGGAAAGACTGTTTGAATTAAAAACAAATTTAACAGAAATTTGTGAAAGCAAATTTGAATTAAAGTAAGGCCAGTAAAGTGGTAACTGAGATTGAATTAGAATGATATCAAGACAAATTGGATTGTGAGATTCAAATTTGAAGTGTAATGTGATAATCAAGTTAAGAGTTAGGAATCGAGGAGAAACTCGAGTTGAAATGATATTTGACTCGAATATAAGCGAATGGTTGTGTTGTAGAGCAGATTGGAATTTGATTGGGATGACATTGGTATATGCTGAATTAGCAGCAGATGTAAAGGATATCTTGATATGCCCAACAAAAAGGTACCAGTTTATATTATATATGGGTTTGAGATGTTGATGAGCCGAATTGGCAAGCCGCTTGGCTGTTTGATTTTCTTTTGGGATGGAGATGGCCCAGAGAGGTGAGTTGGAGTTTGACCGATTGACCAGTACAAAGGAGGTGCTGGCGAAATTTTTCGAAGATTAAGGCGTTAGAAAATTTCAGGATTTTTGAAAATTTTCGTTGATAAGGATTAATTAATATTTTAATTAAAATTAAATTGGTTTAGTTGAAACTGAAGATTAGAAGAGAACAAATATGTTTTAAACAGTCGATAGGGTCGTCCCCTACCTTTTAGCAATTTCGAGGACGAAATTATTTTAAGTGGGAAAGATTGTAATAACCCGCATTGGCAGAGGTATTAGAATTAATTTATTTAATTATTTAAAAGGGTATTTAAAAGAATTTATTGGTCGTGGAATTAAATAATGGTAAATTTTTAATTAAAATAATAAATTAAATAATATATATAATTCAGTAATAATCAAAAATAGTGAAATTCACAGTATGGTGTAATTTGGGTTATCTAAAATATATATATCAGTTAGGAGTTGAATTATATTGACGAATATATTCAATCGACGACAGTTTGAACGTATAATTATAATATAATTAAAATCGAGCTTGAAATGGCGCTGCAGTTCGTAAATTGGCGATTCGAACTTCAACTGAGTATACCGGGTTCGTTTTAAACCGGATTTCTGTGAAACAAGCAACGTGGGGAGCTGGTGGAGTATATCTTTCTAGTGGAAGAGAAAAATTGGGATTTCGTCGTGTAGATTTTGATTTATGTCCAAATCAAATTTCAGAAAAGTCGCTGTGGAATTCCTTTATAAGTTATAAATGAATTATTTATATTTTTAAAAGGAATTTCAATATAAATCGAATATCGGGTTGACCCAGAAGTGAATATCAAGTTAGAAATTCATATAGTAATATTCTAGAGCTGTATGGTATTCCACTGTGAATATATACGATAATATTTATTTTTAAATATTTAATTTAAATATATTTATATATTTAAATGGGTCATCCAGAGCTTTAAAAATAAGTTGTGTGAGCATACGAAGTCGGAATTCGACGAAACTAATTTTGTTGGATCCGCAACATCAAATTATTGCTAGATGTCAGTTTCCGTGATTTTTAGAGTCACTGTGTGGTCGTATGGATTTTTAGAGTGAGAAACAGTTAGTATTTTGACATTTAAAAATACGCTGTGTGGGCATACGGAGTCGGAATTCGACGAAACCAGTTTCGTTGGGACCGTAATGTCGGACTCTACCTATATGTCCAGTTTGGTGATTTTTGAGCATCGTATGTGGATACAGGGATTTTTAAAGGACCAGAGACGAGTGGAAAATTAATAAAATAAAATATAGAAATTCAAAAGAAAATATCCTAACTAATTCTAAGGACTAAAACAGGCCACATGTACACCATATCTCAGCCACTACTTAGGGAGAGGAGAATCAAACTCCACGTCTTCCTAAAACCCGTATAAAACCATCTGAAAACTAAAGCCATTCATTTTCGAAAACCAAAGTAAAATACTATGAAATCCTAAAAACCCAGTGATTTTATATTCGAGTTGCTGGAGTCATACACTTCAGTTTCACCTTAGTTTCAAGTCGCTCGATGGGTTTTCCCGGTAGTCTCTTTTGCTCGCAGCGACATTTGGGTTCAGGAGTTTGGAGCTTTCGAACTTCGAATCGAGTTTTGGGTGTTTTAATTGGGTTTAGCTGAGCATCTCGAGCTGGTTGAAGAAGTTTGGGATTTTTCTATGACAAAAATTGTCGATACAAAATTCCTGGAACCAGGAAAAAAGACTATTCGACGGATGAGTGCGACGCAACTTCTGATTCGTTGTTTTTGGTACAGTGTGGCTAGGGTTCAACAATCGGTGAGATTCAAGCTTCAATTCGTGATTTAAGTATTCGTTTTGAGTTCGGGAAGTCGAATGGCACTTGTTTTGATTTTGTGGGATTTTATTGAAATGAAAACTATCGATCGACAGTGTACAGGCGGACGAAAATGCTGTCGAACGCATTCTTCATGGCAAGACCGAACTGGAGATTAAGGGTGTGTAGTTAAAGAGGATTTGGAGATGTGAATTTAGATGTCTTTTAATGGATTTATAGTTAAGTGGAGATGGAGTAAATGGTGTTTGAAGTTCAGGAAAGGGTCATGGATTTTCTTCAGGGGGTCACGGCTGTTTTACAGGGGAGAAGAAAGGGATCGGGGTACGCACCTAGGAGGATTGGTAGTGGGCCAGAATTGTGTAAAGGTGAGGCCCAAATTAAAAGTTTAGAGTTTTGTTTTATTTAATTTAAAATTGTTCAAACTTTAAAATCGAATATCTTGGTCATACGGAATCAGATTGACGAACCGTAAGTTGCGTTGGGATCGTATGGACAGGAGCAACACAATGAGACTGACCGGGAGTGAATCCGAGCTCGTTACAATTTATGGAGAAATAAATTGTCCGGCGCAGTCAAATAAACGCAAACCGTTATTTAACGATTAACGTGCCAATGTGAGTAAATCTCACCAACTCTAAACAGTTTATAATTTCATGTTGTATTTTTAGAACTGATTGAAATTGTCTGATTTACTGTGTGTTGACTGTTTGATTGAACTGCTAGTCAGTTAGTTGAATTTCTATATTGATTCTGTTTAACAGAATATATCATATGGAACTGAAAGTGATGTTATATATTAACATCTGTGATGCAGGGAAACAGGTTGGAGGAATCCAACTGGATTCCTCAACAGTTATTTTACTGTGATTTATATATTGTGATGTATAAATGTGATATATAATCTGATGTTGATTATGTGTGGCGGGACGATATTTATCCTTGTTATATGGTGGGTTAAATACCATAAGAAATACCAGAATGTAGAAAGAGGATTTTCAAAGTATAATTTGAAAATATTTCATTTATATAAAATCACCGGATTTTATATATAAAAGAAAAGGGTTTTGAATATAAAAGGAATTATATTTGTAATTCAAATATAAAGGGATTTATTTATAAATCAAATATATAAAGGAAATATATTTGACAGCAAATATAAAGGAATATATTTGAAAGAGTTAAAAGGATATATTTATTTAGGAAATAAATCAAAGTAAAAGGAATATTTATTTTTAGAATAAATAGAATTTAAAAGGACATATTTATTTGTTAAATAAATAGGATTAAATCGAGGGATATTTATTTGATAAATAAATAGAGTTAAAACAAAGTGGATTAGTTAAGTTAAATCAAAGTGAATTAGTCGAAGTTAATCCAAAGGAGAAGTTAATCCAAAGGAGTTAGTTAATCCAAAGGAGAAGTTATCCAAAGGAGTTAGTCGAAGTTGAGTAAATCAAGTAAGTTAATCAAGGGAGTTAACCAAGTTGAATTAGTCAAGATGAGTTAATCAGACCGAGTTAATCGAAAGGAATAAATCGAATATAGTTTATTCGAATAGTGTTAGAGGAGTTAATCGAATACAGTTTATTCGAGTAGAGTTATCGAATATCACTTATTCGAAGTAGAGATATCGAATATCACTTATTTGAAGTAGAGTTATCGAATATAGTGTATTCGAGAGAGAAGAGTAATCGAATATTGGTTATTCGAGGTGAGTTAATCGAATCTAGTTATTCGAAGGGAGTTATCAAATCTAGTTATTTGAAAGTAGTTATCGAATACAGTTTATTCGAATAGAGTTAGAGGAGTTATCGAATATAGTTTATTCGACAGAAGTTAAGTGAAAAAGAATAAATCGATTAGAGTTAAATCGAATACAGTTAATCCAATAGGGTCAGTCCAATAGAGTTAATTGAAAAGAGTTAATCGAATATAGTTATTCGAAAAAAAGGATAAGTAAGGAAGTTAGTTAAAGAAATATAAAGTGAACTTTGCCTATTTCAAGGTTAGAAGTGTTGTTCAGTTAAGGTCTGAGAGGTAGCTATACCCCAACTTGATTGACTGCGTTTTTAATTAAGAAATGGTTACGGTTCGAGAGTGAAATAGTTAAGTGGATTTAGTTAATAAGTATAACGGTTTAAGTTGGCATCGCAATGGTTTGTTTAACCATCTGTCTAAGTCCAATGTTTGAGTTTTGGAAATGTTTTCCAAAGAAGTATCAGGATTGTTTTCTAGTATAGAAAACAAGGAATGGAAATGTTTTCCAGTGGTAATAAATATATTTTCTAAACTTAGAAAATAAGAAATACTGAATATAGGGAAACAGGAGATAAGTAAATAAATGAACTAAAGAGATTAATGTTAAATGATGTTTGTTCGATATAATTTCCATCTGGAAATAATATCATTGTTAGCACACTTGTTTTTCTTTGATATTTAACTCACAGACTATCGAAGTTTTGACCATTTTAACGTTGTTAATATGGAGAGACCGGTTGGATTATTATCCATAGAACCACTCTGTATTGGCATAAGCGTCGCGAATCATATATGCCAAAGATAATTGAAGACGGAGTAAAATGCAAGGGCTATCATGTTTACAGAATAGTGCCTTCGGATTGTCCAGTCCCAGAACAACGTATATGGAAGAAGGTCTGACAGAGTATATCCAATGGATCGTGTAAGTTGATCTGTCCAAACGTATTCACGTTGGTGGCGGAGGAATTCGTTTCTCTTAGCTGTATACCCGGGTTATGTTTGGATAAGTCAATTTGTGATTTGGCGGGTATGACGATGTGATATTCTAAGTGTATGGATGAATGTCTGACAGAGTATTTCCAGAAAGGTCACGAACATTGATTTCTTCAACTGTACCAAGAGTGGAAGCGGAGAAGGAAACTTCTCTTAGCTGACACATAATGTATGGTTGTAGACGTCAAATCAGTGATTTTGATGGATTTGACAATGTGGCATTCGAAGTGAATCTGATGTGATGAGAAAGCGTAGCTTCTAGCCTCATCATCCGGTAAATGACAGAAATCGGGCAGGCAGCATGGCTAAGTCGGTTGCACCGAAGTAGGGTGTATAATCACCTGATCTAGAGTTTCATTTACTTCTAAAAATCTATTGTTGATGTTGTCCCATTCGGGAAACGGTTGCTGATCCCAGCCGTTGGTGATATACATTCGATACGCTCAAGCGAAATGAGTGGTCGGTCATGTGTGGACGGGTTGCAAGATGTTCTTGTTGAACCCAGTGTATTCCTCTCTAGAGGTACACTAGTGGAAGGTGGTTCCATACCTTGTCATAGTTGGAAATCCATTACCCAATACGTGCTTGCGGTTTTGATTGTATACTATATATGTAGAACGTGAGATGAAAGCGTTTCTGCTAAATGATTATATATACTGTGGTTGATAGACATTATTATAATATCAAAAAGGTTTTGGATATAAAGATATTTTGGATTCTCATAAGGGAAAAACCCGTTCCGTTATGCGGCGTGGTCTTATGAGATATCGTTTACTTGTTCGAACTATTTTTAAACTGTTTTACTCATACCAGTCCCATGACTGACCCGGAGTTTACTTTGTTGTTTTCCCTAAACTCTTGGGTGCCTAAATTTGTATGGGCAGTCAAGTAGTCGGGATTTTACAGATACACTTGAAGAGCTTGGAGCAGGAGGCTTCAGGATCATATAGCTATAGTTATTTCCGCTGTGTTGTAAGTGCTGTACTTTGATAATGATATGTATATTCAAGTACTGATTTGTATTTCAAAGTTATGTTATGAAATATATTTATTCGTTCCGCTGTGAGATTCGTGTTACTCTGATGTTGTGTTCTTCTTCTTCTTCTATTCTAATTTTCTATCTTATCTTTCCTCACCCTCTAATTTCTTTCACTAATTACCAGGATTTTTCGATGTTTTGGTTATCGACATCGAGCTTATGTCGATAACCAAAGTCGCCAAAAATCCGGGTCATTACAATTACCATAAATGTCTTTTATGAATATTACTGAATCTTATTATTAATATATAGAATATAGGGTTTAACTTATATATTTCAATTACAAATTCAAAATGTGTAGACATTATTTATCTATAAATATTAACAAGTAGCATTATCGCTTAAATTTAGATCTACCAAATAAACTTCATTTACAAATTCTGCCAACGTTAACTAATAATAAAAATAGCGGTTCAAACTTAAAAAACATTAGATATTGCAACTTAGAAATAAATAAAAAATTCACAAGATTTTAACATAAAAATATATATGTAAACCAATAATTTAAATGTGATAAAAATGCAAGATTTGTAAGAGAGAGAAAAATTAACCCACGCACGAACTGCATGCTGTAATGCCTGCAAATAGAATAAAATTATAATTAACATATATCCAAATAGATGAGGTAAAAAATATTATATTAAAACTATAGTTTTTTCCTTTGTGACATCGATCATTAATAACATAACAACAACATACACTGGAACTATAATATATGTCCTTAGAATAAAATAATAATAGGAATTGATCATATTTTTACCATAAGATTATCGGTGCAAGTATCTGTTTGATTTATTAAGGTTGGGTCGCAACTTAACCGTATTTATGCAGGTTGGCCTGGTTTGTAGTACTTACTTTGGACAGTGTCAGAATATAATTCACTACGGATATAAATATACACATGTATAACCATATTGATTTAATCAAGAATAATTTGATCAAGATTAAATTGATCAACGGAAGCCATGCTTGAATCCATCAGTGTTTACTGATAGGTAGAATTGAGTTGAGTTTTGATCTTCCAAATTGACACAAGCTCAGATCTGTAAATATCTCCGTAGAAGATGTAGAGAGAATATGTTGAAAGCTTGTGCAATTTGGGGACCATAACCCTATATTTATAGTAGTGTGACATTTTTAGTTTGGCCCTTCAACAAACCAAAATTATCACTCTGGTATCCACACATTATAATTTTACATGACAGTTATACCCCTTAAGCCTTCTGATATTTATTTCAGACTAGATCATGTATTTAGACTTAGTCAAAAAATAACCGATACATTAACACGTGTGGCCCTATTGAGTCGAAATATTCCAATAATCTCCCCTTGGGCCACATATGTAACTTTAAAAATGTATTTAACTTTATGAGCTCTCAAATAGTTATCTTAATAATAAGGTATATCCAAAACAATCTCGTACATTGATTAAGTTAATATAGGACCAAAGCGGCTTTCATCACTATTATTGTAATTAAATCCATCAATGGTCACATACACCAATATAAGCAAACGACATGGATCAAACATGTATGTGTAGCAAGGAATTGCATGGAATGTGATCTTTACATGTCTATTTCCAGTTGGTCCAACCTTACTTTAATGAGATCAAAACATTCAATATATATAAAAAAATAGAGTGCAAAAGAAAATTGACTTTATTTTTTATCAGAAAAATAAAACTAAAGTATGTCCATAACCAAATTATAGAGCAATGTCGTAAAACTAACTTAGTACAAACTCCCCCTGAACCAAAATATCCTTATATAAAAGATACACTCATTTTATCAACATGCTGATGAAAGACCTTGGTGGTAATCCTTTTGTTAGCGGATCCGCCAACATGGAATTTGTCCCAATATGCTCTATGGATATCAACCCATTCTACATCTCTCCTTTACAACGAGAAACTTGATGTCAATATAGTTTGACTTGCTTGAGCTTCTATTGTTATTGGAACATAATACTGTTAATTTGTTGTCACAATATAACTTTAATGGTCTTTTGATACTAGCAATAATGCGCAACCCAGTGACAAAATTTCGCAGCCATTTCCCATGATTAAATGCCTCGTAACAAGCCATAAACTCTGCTTGGTGGCAGAACTGTGAGTGATTGCTTAACACTCTTCCACGATATGGCTCCTTCACTCAATAGAAATATATATAAGTGGATTTTCTACTATCTGGGAATCCAGCAAAGTCAGAATCGGAATACCCAATGATCGCAAACTGATCTGATCTTCTGTATGTAAGCATATAGTTCTTTATTCTCTGAAGATACATCATAACCCTTTTTGTTGCTTTCCAATGATTCATTCCAGGATTACTAAGATATCTATCCAACACCCCTGCGATGTACGCAATATCCGGACGCATATACACCTGAGCATACATCAAACTTACTACGATAGAGGCATAAGGAATTTTCTGCATTTCCTTAGCTTCAAGGTCGTTATTGTTAGAGAATGAAATTTTGATGACAACAACCTTATTTCAATTATCATTATTAATTAATTATCAAATATATACTAACATTTTTATCTAGAATATATATATAATAAATTTCCTTGATATGACAAATTAAGAGACAAAGAGCGGTTAGGATTGTTTTACTCCACAACACATCTACCGGCTACAATAATTTCACATGGATCATCAAACTACACATTTGGTCCCCACTATTCCGTCCCACATCTTCCTCCAAATCGTGGCAGAAACTACCTTTACCAATCTTTTATCTTCACTATTTGAATTTATATTCCCATTAATTGAACATATCTTCCACAATCCCTCTTTCTTCTCCCCTACTCTCATCCCTTTTCCCTAGCGACCAAATCTTCAGTAACCACCATTGCGATCAACATTGTGAAAATCGCATGCTTCCCAATGTCGATTTTCCTGTCGTTTGATCCCAAAATTGCAAGCTTCAATGTTGTTCCTCTGCTCTCTCCCTTCTTTTGCTTGCTTTTTTTATCCTCCATAAACATCCGCTTCCTCTAACACTTTGATTGGCGAGATTGAAAACCCTAATTCCACTTCACTGCCATTCAACTTCCAACTAATTTACCACTACCAACCCGTTGTCTCATCTATTAATCGCTTTTTCTTACTTTCCTTTGGGATTACAAATCATAAATCAGAGATTGGATGAGCGACAAAAATATTAAAATTAGGGGTAGGCATAAACCGCACCGCAATGCGGAAACCGTCCAGATCGAACCGCAAAAACGGTGCGGAAAACCGCACCGGATTCTCTCTCTATAGCAAACAACCCAAACCGAACTGACTCGCATGATACGGTTCGGTTGCGGTTTGAACTTTTACCAAACCGAACCGCATGGCTACACCGGCAATGTTATGATAAAAAAATAACAAATTCCTATCTAACTTTTAATTTAACGCTATATATTTTATTTTCAACGTATTATGTAGTTATATTAATTAAAGATAACACTATGTGTTTTAACCTTCAGATGACACAATGTCATAAAATCGTAAATTGTTTGTTGATGAAAGTAATTTTCTTGTTTCATATTTATTACGGGTTCAAACCGGACCGAACCAAAACCAGACCGTATTACATCGAAACCGAACCGAAACCGAACCATTTGAACGGTTAGTATAATGGTTTGTATTTTTGATCAACCGTTTGATGCGGTGCGGAAGCGGTTTGAGCTTCAAACCGCACCGAACCGAACCGCTCCTACCCCTAATTAAAATATACGAGAACAGACAGTTCAACTCAGGTATGTTATTATTACTACTTCTTTTACTACTCATTTTTTCCCTATTGATTTGTAAATCTAAATCGCAACTCTGAACTAAATCTCCTTTAAATTTTTTTCAAATTGATGTTTACATTGAGATTGTGATAAAAAACAGGTGTCTTCATTTTGAATTAGGGGCGTACCACCTATAGGGTTTGACAGCCAAATTACCTCTACAACCGGGAAGGTAGCGACTCATTCCAAATTGTGTTTTGGAACTTAAGGCTCTGCTAGAAAACTGTTTATGCTTTGTGATTCTTATTTATTGAACACAACTAATTTCAGTTTGCCTTTAATTTTTTAGAATGCAGTAAAACAGTGATAATTATAGTATCGGCTCTTATTACTACCTATGCATTTGTTCAATAAGTTCAGTTCAAAGAGCGATTGGGAATATTTTTAGTCATTGAGTTCTGCATACCATTTGACCACTGGGTGGATCAATTACAAGCTACATTAGCCAATACATCATAAAATACAAAGAATAATGCAGGTAATATAACTCTCTCACTTTAGACTATCCACAATTGTTGTTTTCGGCATTGAATTGTATTTTAAACTCTTACTACAATTGCTCTGTTTTTGCAAATCATGAATGTAAAATATGATTATCCAATTTTTGGCAATGAAAACTAATTAACCATCTATTTTAGTTATAGTTTTTTGATAAATAATTCTTAAAATTATCTTATGTCCACACATGATTGAATTTATTTACTCATATTAAATAAAAAAGGGTGTGCATGAATTTTTCGTTGAAATTAATATAGCTCTTAACACAAATAATGATTGTTCACTGAATTGCACAAGTTGAAATATGCAGTCTTACCTATGTTACGAATCTTAGCATTTAAGAATAGCAAATACTATGGGCCTTCTTTATATAACCATAGACAACTATTCTCTTAATCATGTGAACTTGGATCAATTCAGATTGCATTTATTACATATCCTTAGTAGATTTGATATTCTCATTTTTTTCCCCTGCATTTTTTAATTTGTAGTCCTCACATATACTGTCATTTATTTCTTTACCCATGCTGAAAGTTTGATTGATCAACTTGCTAGCACGGTTGACATTGGAATTGCCTTAGCCAATTTCTTCCTTTCACATAGCTGATCCACGACCTCTTTGTGTCCGGAACTGCCCACAATCGCATATTTAAATGGGAAGTCCCAAACATCACACTTAAGGCATAATTTGGGAAGAGCCGGTTGTAAACAATTATATCAATAGTTTGGACTTCAAGGGGTGGAGGAGGAACATCATGACATGAATTTATTTCTTTGCTCATCCCGTGAGATTGCTAAGAACATGAGTCATCCACAAGAGTCATTTTTGGTAGTTTTCCTCCCTTTTCGCACATCAAACGACCACGATATATACTATCTACCGATATATATATATATATATATATATACACACATATATACGTCACATGTTAGACGCCACCTATAATATTTCATTTCTATTTCAGTTATTTTTTTTTTAAATTCATGGTACATTTTCCATATTTGACTAGGAAAAATAATTCACATTTAAAATAAAATACTAAATACTTAATATTTTATGTTGAATATAATGGCCTACCGGTGTTATATAACATACAAACACCTACCCACATATGTATGTATATATGTGTTAGTTTCAATATTTTGATGATTTAAACATTACAGTATTAGATAAATAATAATTATTGCATATTTTTTCCTATTTCATCTTAGACATATAATTACTAAATGAATGCTCCTTGATCATTGCCCTCAGTATTCACAATTACAATCGTACAAAACATATTTGGAGCTTAAACAGAAAGCATATTAAGTTCAAATTTCAAAGCAAGAGACAAAAATCTATCATATTGAAACTAACACATATATGATAGCTTTTATTTATTTGACATATAACTAAAGCTGTAAAAAAAAAATGATAGTTTTTAAATGATGACAATATGCTAACTAACGGCGATAACTGCTTTATTCTCATATTCCCTCTGCTCATTCCAGTTTGAAAGGTTTGACATGAAGAACACAACCATTGAGCACAAAGCTAAGACCTGATGTATCTCTTAATCGATAAGCTCATCAATGTCAGTTTACTATATATAAATTTTTAGTTATTTCCTTGATCCATGTTATACCAGTTTTGATCTGAATCTATTTAGCATAACGTACATTTATCCATTACTGAAATGTAGCGTAACTTTTGTTAAATCGTATTTTGTTACGTTAAAAGTTATGTAGAGTAAACATATTCCTTTGGCAGTTTGATTAGTGGTTTCACCTATGATAATGAGGGACATGCTAAAAGATAAGAAAAATGGAGGCTTCGCATTTTAGGACTGGGATGTCAAAATAACTATTGACTGCGATGGAGAGGTATATTATTATCATTTTCAGTGCTGCAATCAGAAAATAGCACCATGGTATACCTCAACTCAGCAATATTCTAAAGATTATACAAGTTACTATATAAGTTGACTGTCACATATACTTTTTGAGGTATATGTGGAGTATTGACATGATATGAACGGTGTTGTGGCACTGGTTTTGTGCATATTTTACTCTTATAACTAATTTTTAAAGATATCATATAGCTCTTTCTTTAATTTTAGCAATGCTCATTACGAATTAGCTCTGTTATATATTGCAATGTTATTATGGTGTTCATGTTTTATCTATTGGGTTACCTGAATAAACTCAAACTGGATACACAAAGTATAAAAATATAGCTATAGAGTTTATCATATGTTGTATTAAAAAAAGGCTTTAGCATATATTTATATTGAATTTTCTATTCATTTTATCTAAACCATCATTGCATACAAGCTGATTAAAAAGTAAATCAGTATGTTTATTCCAAACACAATCCATTAATGGTAATTGACTTCTATTTAAATTAAGAAGTTGACAGATGAATAGCTATATAAGTTCCAACTTTATTAATGTATGATTGTCAGGCATCAATCCAGTGTATTGAATCCATCTTCTTCATTGGACATCATTTTGCTGTCCATCACATTTGCTCTGGCTTTGTTAATTATTTTGTCCACCATAAGCACAATTGAATCTTAAATGCTCATATGCTTACCTAATGTTATATGTTAATTCGTTGTGGTTATTTCTTCCTCATATGTTCATTTTGTCATATCAATCATTGTTTACTTACAACATAAGTTTATGTGCTTGCAATTGTAGCAGATTGATTTACCTTTACACTTTTTTTTAACATGCACAAGATAGTCAGGTACATCATTTATTAGAACATTTAAGTTTTAAACCATTTGGTTCAGACTTCAGGTTTTGGATTTGAAGATGGGGCTTGAAGTGTAAAATTGGAGTTGGAAAGGTTAATGGACGTGAAGCAGTCTGTGATGTTCAAGGCTTGAAAAGATGATTTCTGCAAATTTAGAGTGGCTAAGTTGTTGAGGTATTCTTCTACCCAGCGCTAAGCATATTGCAAAATTATTTAGCCTTGGATAATCATTATACTTGATTTAATTTACACCAAGTATTAAGCATTTTCTTCATGTTTGAGCTTTATTAATTTCTTTTAAAACTACTAGACATAACCATGTTTAACTCATATATCTTAGTATTTTTTGTGTGTGATTTTAATCCAAAGCTTATCGTTGCTACTATTCAGTTGAGGAAAAAAAAAATTAAAAGTTCTTCATTGTCTCATTGGCAGAAAGTACTTTGCAATAAGTTATGACTAGACATCTCGATAATAATAAATGGTGGTTATATGCATTAAAAGATGGTTATGGTGTGCATTTTTTCTTTTTGCATACAACTACATTTACTTAATATTATATAGGCTGTAGCATATAGTCCAGAACTTGCATTGTGCACTTACGGTTTTGATTTTATTTTCCACATAGGAATACAAATGCGGGCCTTAGTCCAAAAATTTTAAGTCTATTTTACGCTTGTACTTTTCCAATATTAAATCTTTAATACAAATTGACTATTTTTGCATTTTTAAGTAACCTTATGCGTAAGATACATAGATATTAGTAGATAATCTGTAATCTAAACACCAAAAAACAAGTATGTAAAGGAGATGACTCTACAGACAAAAAAATTACATTGTTGGTAGATTATACAGCAATTACGGGATTAAGAACATGCACATTGACTCAATTGCTTGCAATATTTAACTACAATAATTTTTATAGAATTGGCTTATGTTTAGCACTAGCTCTTATTCTTTATGTATGAGATTTAACCACAAAGAAAACTCATCATTTATTACCCCTTGATGTAATATCTAAAATTTATGTGTAATTTTTGAGTGATTTTAAAGTACATTTCAGTCTTTTTGTATCGGCTGGATGATTTTATGGATCACTACACCAAAACAGGGGATTCCCAACGAGTATAAGTGTCGCTAGTAATTTCCGTGACACTTATATGCGTCGCTGTGAGGGGTCGGGAATATTCACAACGCTTATAAGTGTTGGTAAATATTCATTTACAACGCTTATAATCGTTGGTAAATATTCATTCATAACGCTTATAAGCGTTGGCAAATATTTGTTCCCAACACTTATACGCGTTGGTAACATTATATTGGCAACACTTATAAGAGTTGGTAACATGTAACATTTATATTTGCATACAGCATAGCGTAAGCGCTATTTAATATTCATTCAGCTACGATATTATCTCAACACAACAACATGTAACAAAATCAATAAGAAACAATAATCCATATTCGTGACGATAACAAAGTATGAACTAAAAAAAATTCAACACATAAAAATACTAAATTCAATACATATGCAAATTATAACCAAATAATCATCAAAAAAAAGTATCCAATTGCATAGTAACAACAATACATAATTAACAAAATACAAGACATTTTTCATATTTGAAGTCCAAATACCTGATGTGAAACTCCAGCCACATAACGAACCCTACATCCAAAAATTTGCATAGTTTATACCACCAATTTTTCTCTTTTTCTCCGCTTCTTCTACTGCTTCCTGCGTGCATTTAATTAAATAGCATCATTTAAGTTTCAACTAGTAGTAAATGTCATAAATTCAAAGTCATACCATTTTAATATTGACATGCCTTTTGTCTATTGAACTCGATGAAATCTTGCAATTTAAGCTCCTTTTTAAGCCTTTTGCTTTCTTCAAGAACCTCCAATGCAAATTCCACACCACGATCACATAATGGTTTGTCAATCCAGTGGATGAATCCACAACCTCTAAGAGTTCCAGTGTTTGCACAAATAAAATATCGACGTCCGACGTTTTTATTCAAATAACATGTTCTGAATATTGGTTCAATGTTACAACGACATAACAACCTTCGAGATTTTACTTCTCCAACATCGAATGTTGGCAGGAGTGGAAATCTTGTTGGTGTTGTCGGCCTAGTAGGCGGTGCCACATTCTGAACACTTAATAATGCCAAATCTCTTTGTAAGCTTGACTCTATTATCTCATAAACGCTAAGCAGAGTTGGTGTATGAGATTCAACTGAACAAACAATTTGAGGAGTATCACCCGAATCGTCTGAATAGACAAACGGATAATGCCATAAGAATTAATCACTATAATCGGTCGAAGGCCTCGAGTAGGAGGACATCTGGAGAAAATAAATAAACAGCAACAATATCAAGATGGATGTATGTTTAAACATACATATTTTAAACTAGTTGTTGTTAACTTAGCTTTAATGCCTCATTAAATAGTTTCTAATGATAACTGCTCTGGATTAAGCACATGAATAAAAAATAAATATGTACATTTCTTCTATGGAAGTGATACTTACTGGAAGTTAAACAAAACATTATCAAACTTCTCCACGCACTGAAACTGAAGAACAAATAAGGGTGCTTGTATCCCCTCAGTTATAATCATTTTAATAATAATTAGTTCTTCCAAATCATTACATAAACAAGTAAATTTCACTTTTGTTTGATTAAAAAGTTGTATAAACATGGATATACATGCTAGTTCACTGACAATAATAATCAACATAACATGCTAGTTCAGGTGAAGTTATGCAATCAAAATCTAACTCTGACTGACGCCTATATTTGAAAAACCATGCCATATTTCTCAAACTGAAAATATAAAAACATTTCAGTAGGAAACCAATTCAACCCTTGTAATGAATAACAGTGCTGCATTCACTATATAACAGTCAAAACAAAATCTTCCACCTCAGTTTATCTGATCTAATAATGTTAAAGGTAACCTTAGTTTCTAAAGCATGATAATTCATGCTAAATGGTGAAGCAATCAAATGAACAAATCATATTGAAATTAGAATTAAGGGCAACAAAACGTGGGGACACAGGGAGAAAATTTCATACCAGTAGCAAGCTTTAGTTAGCCCTTTCTTCTAAGTATATTGACTGTTGGAAGAAACCACCGTATGTTTGAGCCCACTTACTGAGATTTGAATGTATATAGCCAGAACCTAGTTATCAGCCCAAAATACAAGTCCATCCCTTTAAGTGAAAATGAAACAAAGAGAAAAGAAATCAGTTTAATAAACAAGGACATTAAAAATAATATTGTGAGCCACAAAAAATGGTGGTTTAACCAAAAATGGAATTTAATATTCTTTTCCTTTTTAATTTTTTTCAGGTAAGATGGAATTTAATATTCTTTTCCTTGATTTTATCTGCCAGGATGCCTTTCGAGAAGCAAAAGCTAATGGTTTTAATGTGACTGTGATTAAGAAAAGGGAAATGAAGCTAAACATAGATCAAACACTGGAAGAAGTAGAAGAAAATATAATAGAAATTGGTAGCAAAATTTACCACGATAAGATCTTGTCGGAACGTGGAATTGATATTCGTACCCTAATGAAGGGTGTAATATCAACCAAAAACATGTGTTCTAAATACACAGTAATCAATTTATTCATATTCAAGCATTTGTGTTGCAATACTGAGCCTTACGGCTTAGCAATACTGAGTCGTTACGGTGATTCCCAACAGCTTGAAGCTGCTGTTGCCATAGCAGCTTGAAGCTGCTGTTTCCATCCAGCTTCGTAAACTTCTTGGAATATGTCCTTAAATCTGAAGGAAAAAAGATTAGAAATTGTTCAAAACGGAATGTTATATAAAAAAAATTGGCAGTATATTGCACAGAATTCACAGACTACAACAAAATTAGTTGTCTGCTTAAATAATTTGTAAGATGGAACATGATAATTTGTGAGATGGAACATAAAAGTTTAAGCATGCTCGACTGTTCGAAGAAATTTGTCAAACATATAGTTATATGGTGATGTTACTAAAAAGAAGCGGTATGGAGACGCACCATATATCTTACTAAAAAGAGCTATGTAAATGTTTATTGAACTTTACTGTGAGGTTACTCATCTAATTGTATTACAGTATCATGGCATGTCACTTGTGGTAGCTATGTAAATGTGATTATCTTTGTCATAAAACATGACAGCATTTTCATACAGCATACCATGACACTTTACAAATAATATGTACATAAGAAATGTACTAAAACAGCAGAAGAAAATGATAATGAATTATCTGATCGTGACCCAATTTTAAAAGGTTTGTCCCAAAATTTATGGCAATGCACCCAATTATATTAATCACTGCTCCTACAACCCAATCGCCCATAATTTGGTTTGTTGCAAAAAGATACAATGTTGTTTATGACCAAAATAACAGTTCTAATCCAAACGCTTAATGAGTTTGCATAAGAGCATGTTATACAAAGCTTATATTCATATCATTCCCTCCTCAAGCATATTTCGACACAAGCTGTCTTCTAAGATCTTACTTCTTTAAGTACCTGCCAATAACTATTCTAACAATTAGAATATAACTATTCTATACAGTTCTTTAACTAAAGTTGCAAACCCGCCAATAACTTCTAACAATTGAATCCTAGAGTTTCACCCCTATAGTTTTGATTTTTGGATCCTCCAATTAGTTTCATATCAATCACATAAAAAAGAACGGATAATCCGAACTTTTCAACAATATAGATAATATAAATGAACAAAAATAAGCACAAACCTGAAAAACATCAATAAATATTTATTTGTAAAAAAAGAGAAAAAAAAATACCTCCAGAATTAGTAATCTGAATTACCGTGAGCTGGAACAAAAATACTGAAATATGGATGAACAAAACCAAGACTTTTGTCGTATATTTGCTTAGATCATCGCCAAAGGAGCTGTTGAACTCGAATCTGACCTTGACCTCCTTGCCTCGAAATCGAAATCCTTGTTCCTGTTTTGTAATCAAAATCGAAATCCTGGTTAACGCTGCGAAATCGAAATCGAAACTGAAATATTTCCCTAAATCGAAATCGAAATTTTCCCTAAATCGAAATCGAAATAATTCCCCCTTTGTAATTCATGTTGAGCGGCCGAAATAGTGAAAAGCGTATGGGATGGAAGAGTATAGGGTTACAGAAGAAAACTGATGGGAGTTTACCTTTTTGCCCCCGCGAACCAAGTCTACCAACCCATATAAGCGTTGCCAATAAAAAAAATATAAATTTGTATTTTTGGTAACACTTTTTTAGCATAGCAACGCTTATTATTGTTATTATCCGGCAACACAAATAAGTGTTGGCGATTGACAAAAAAAAAAGGGTTGCCAAATGGCCATTATGGTGTAGTGGATGACATACAAAATAGATGACAATCTAGAGTAATAGTGGAACCATAGGAATGATGTGGTTTATGTTTGTACACAAATTGCTATAATATATTTTTCTATGTTCAATGTTCCTTGCATGATAAACTGCATAATCATATTCTTATGTAGCAATAAAATTGGAAGTATTCATGGTTTAATACATTTCCAGCTTTAGTCACATTTATCTATGCACACGTCCATCGGACGTGCCATGACACAAATGTGTGTGTGTGTGTATAGGGCGGCTATTTGGACACAAATAGAGATACACAAAGGCTTAACCATTGGATCATTTTGTCTTTACATGGAGAGGTGGAATTCATGGAGTAATCCAAGGATGCAAATCAATTGTGTCACCATTTGTGTCAAAATTTTGTGTCTAAATAGACTTTTCCATATATATATATATTACACAAACATTTGGGAACAATAGTCCACGCGCGAAGCGTGTGCTTTGATCATGCGCGAAGCGCGTTACTTGATCACGCACAAAGCGCATGCCATTATACTCATACATATATATGCAGGATTTGTATACAGGATTTAGTACTGAAGACTGTACAGTTTTAGAGTTCTAAGAGATTCAAGATTCAGAAGAGATTCAAGACTCATAAGCATCAAGATATCATGATTCCAAGAGCTCAAGAAAATATAGTAATTGAGTCTAGTTTGTATGTAAGACTCTAAATAGCACTCCAATTTCAAATTTAGTTTTCAAAATTCAAACTCCATTTTCAAAATTCAAATTCTGTTTTCAAGTTATTTCAAAATACTTTTCTAAATGATTTCAAATATTATTTCATATATATATATATATAGTTTAAAGTTTTATAATAATAATATGTTTATAATATGTATATAATTTTATAAGTTTTAAATCATATAACTTTATAAATATGTTTATATTATATATCACTATGTTTTTATTAGTTTTTATACTTCAGAAGCTTCATTTGAAACATTATTTTTGATTTTAGAATTTCCAGAAAATATATATTGATTTTAACACTTGAAATTTGATTTTAAAAATAATCATACAAGGTATATGTCGACATAGGCATAATGACATGTCGACATATAACTGTCATAATTTCAATTTTCAAAGGAAATGTCTTTTCACTATTTGTAACGTTTCAGAAACGTTGCAACCATTGGACACTATAAAAAGGGGCTGATTTCGAATTTTTAACCACTTCTCCTTCTTCACCCCTTTACTTACCACCATTAAAATTCTTAAATTTCTTGATTTTACAATTATGCTCTGCCGATTTCAGCAAAATTTGTATCATTCTCTATCATCCACTCTCTATTTGAAGTGCTATTGAATTGTTCTAGGGCTATTGTAATTGTCTGGGAATTGTTTGGGAAAGGACGTGTTCCTTTTATTCTGAAATCAAGGAAAGAGAGCGGTGTTAACCTTGTAGCCGTGAAATCAAGAGGTGGTGGAATCGGTGTTAACCTTGTAGCCGTGAAATAAATGGTGTTGTACTTGGATATTGAGAATAATAAAACTCTGCGCAATCCAGCGTTGCGTGGGATTGGACGTAGGAGTAATCCGAACCAGTATAAAATCTAATATGTTCTTTCCTTTTCTGCATTTTATATTTACTTATATTTGTATTTGTTATTGTTTCTGTGTTTGTGATCATTTTTGGTCTGATAATCATTGTGTGATTCATATAGTCATTCTAGATTGTTTAAATTTTCCATAATCTCTATGAAACACTATTCACCCCTTGTAGTGTTAGTTTTGCCTTAAGATCCGCATTTCGCATCCTTAGATTGGTATCAGAGCATAGGTTTTCAAAAAGTTCATAATCTCATTTTTGAAAATATTAGATGGAAACCAACACTGGTAATAATAGTTCTTTTGTAGAGGGTAAGTCCACTGTCAGACCACCGCTATTTAATGGCAGTAATTATTCATATTGGGCATGTAGAATGAAAATATATTTACAATCAGTAGGATTAGACACATGGAATATCACACAGATTGAATATGTTGAACCCACTACTAATTTTGCACAATGGACTAATGAAAAAAAGGAAGTTGTACAAAGTAATTCTAAGGCCATGAATATGTTATTTTGTTCATTAGATAGAAATGAATTTAATAGAGTGTCAGTTTGTAAATCTACTTATGAAATATGGAGAACATTGCAAGTTATTCGTGAAGGAACCAATAAAGTTAAACAGACAAAGATATCGATGCTAATTAATCAGTTTGAGTTATTTAAAATGAATGAGAATGAATCTTATCTCCGAGATGTATTGCAGATTCCCGGAGATCGGGCATGTAACGCCTCGGAATTTCCGGTCAGTCAAAACTTAAAACTTTCTAATTCAAAACACTCTTACATAATTTATATTAATTTTACAAATTATTTCCATATTTTAAAACATTAAAAATGGCTATTTATGGTTACGGTCGGTAACTGCACTTACGACGTCCTTCACCGATACAGTTTGAAACATGACTTGAAAATTATACCTCAAAATTAAAATCTGCTTTCACTCATTTGAAAGCTCTTTTCAATATTAATCAAACACTCTTCGTTCGGTGAAAATCCGATTCAGATTCCAAAAGTTATAAGAATTTAAAGTTTATAACTCAAATACACGAATTGTCATTTTATGATAGCTTTATTTTGACTGAAATAAAAATTATCCTCTACTTCGTTCAAAATACCTTTGATAACCATTATATATTTATATAAACCCTCTAAATTATTTTGGGTTTAAAATTCAACTTTATTTCTTTTCTTGATAAAACAACAATATAGCTTAAATGATAAAACATGAAAGATGCACCAACACAAATGTAATAACAAAAAATATTTTTATTAATAAAGTAGCTGCATCACTATCCCTTGTGACTGCCTATGTACCTTTATCTAATTGGGTAAGCAATTTGATACAGGATCAAGCCAACGTAGTTCTTCTTTACACAAAACATTTAAAATCATTATTTACTTTCAAAATACTCATTACATCATGCAGAGATTCTCAAAAGTAATCTTAAATTACTTTTATTAAATTAAATTCTAAATTAAATTCAATAAAATCTAATTAAATTTTGAATTAACCATCTCGTTCATCGGATCAGTTAGGGATAGCCAGGGAGAGCAGGAAACTGTATTTTCCAAACCCAAGCCTAGACACTATCCTCTCTGTCACCCTAGAACGTTCCAGTCATTCATTTTGAAAGATACTTTATAAATATATGTGTATTCGCGCAACAATTAGGATGTTATATTGGTAATAGGCAAATCTCCTACTTTTAAATTCATGCTTTTAAAGGGTTTAAGACAAAACCAAACTATCTCAAATTATTCCAATCTATATTAAGAAGAACCTCGAAACTACTTGAAACAAAGAAAAGGTTACATTTGAAAAGTACTATAAAAAGTTTCAGCATCATAAAATAAAAACTACAGTGTTTTAAAAGTGTTAGGACAAGTTTCGGATGGTTTTAGGCTCAAAACAGCCATCTACAGTGTTTCAGTCATGCTACGGAAAGTTCTGGTTAGTCTATGATGGTTTTAGACTAATCCAGCTACTACAGCGTTTTTGCGTGCTATAAAAAGAGTTCTGGTTATGTTCAAGGCTTTATAATCAATTCAGTGAAAAGATAGCAGTGCAGAAGTGTTATAGAAAGTTTTGTTTTGATACACTTCTGCGTTAGGAACATTCAGAAAGCGTTTCAAATTTCCAAAGTGTTTCAAGTTTCGGAAAATCAGCTTTTTCCCAGTTTTTGGGTGAAATGTTTGACACTGTTTCTCTATGATAAAAATATATTTTGACCCCAAATTTTTTATAGAAAGAAGCTATCTTTGTCTACTTAATTATCATAAAAAGAAACCATTAAAATTATTTATCTATTCAATAAATAAACTTCAACAATACAAGGCCTTTTTAACATGTCTAATTCGGGATGATTTTTTACCTTACTTTGCATCCAGTTTTCGAGTATGAAAACGGCCGAATTAGTAAAGGTGAAAGACAAAGTTGTAGCCCTTTGAATTAGCTTTCCAAATTATAGAGAAGTCAAAATTTCATTAAGAATTGCAAAAGTTATGCCCAAAATACCGAACATCATTTTCAGGGGTTCACATCCAAACATTCATTCATAGAATTCTCAACTTTTCTTCAAAATATGAAATGAATACATGAACTTAAATAGTTTTTCTCACCTTGTACTTGTGCCTTGATCTTGTATTTATTCTTTAGGATTCTCCCAAACTTCTACTCTTTATCTTACTTTTTGTTTTTCATTTGAGAATCCATGAAAAAGAATGAACCTTTCCACCCTTTATATAGTAGTTTTCAAGGTTAGTTTGGTAATTTGGTTTTGGACACTTGTCCTCCTTATCTTCATGCATTCTTTAGGATGAAAATGCATGTCTACTAAGGTGTCTTTAGATGTTTCTACACATGGACACCTAATGGGTGTATGTGTTTATTTACAAGACATGTGTTCCTTTCATTTGGCGACACGTGTCCCTATCATTTTAAGCCATTTTTTCATATTCTAGAACATGCACTTATATACCATTTGTATGTTACTTCTATGATATGTACATACACATATGCGTGATCTTCTATGTTATTACATGCACATGATATTCCAACAACTTTTAATAAGCCAAACCTCGTCTATCGATAAAACTGTTTTCGGTCACATTATCGATTTTTCTTCGAACTACTTATCTTTGTAAACAAAAACTCAACAATATGTTTTCTCTTTATTAATTATTATTTATAAAGGGATTTGATCAAGGTTATGACACCATTAAATCCAAATTTTACATATTTAATAATCTCGATATTTGAATATTTACTGCTCGAAGTTTCAGGTTGTTGCATTCTTTCCCCCTTAAAAGGAATTTCGTCCCCGAAATTCTATGCGATACTTAATAAAAAGATAATCAATATTCCACAAAAGAAACTCTATGTATCCAAGAAATTTTCTTGAAAGTATACTTTCAAAATAATTTCATAAATTGAAATCATACCTGGATATTATATGATTCGAACCTTTTAACATTCTGTCACTTCTACAAGTTGTTACTGGATCAGGCATGCTATAACTTCTTTTTATGCCCAAATTTAGGATCATATTCTTTGTAATTCACATCGATTCTCAGTCTCTTTTTCTTCTTGCATGGTGCCCATCGAAATGTACCAAAGATTCATCATGCTTCAGCTCATCCAACTCATCATCATCAAGTAAGGATGTATTCTCCATATTTCGGTACTCATCAAAACGTACCAGAGAGTAATCTAGACATCTAATGTAATATCTTCAAAACATGATTATATTCATCAAGGTCAACTCGTCAATTATGTTGTACTCTCCTTGTTACAGTACTCATCAAAATGTATTAGAGAGTAATATTTTCAAAATAGTCTCTAATCAATATTTTTTAATTAAGTCAAATATGTTCTTTTAAAAAAAACTAGGATCATATTCATCAAAGTGGATCCACACTCAATTTAGGATATTTTATTCTATTGCAACCAACATCCCGTTGTAAGGAACAGGAATTTTCGATCTGAAAATCGACACAAAACACCATGTCGAACATTCAAGCATCGAAAACACCAGATCGTTATTAGAAAGAAATTAGAAGGTGAGATAAGAAAGAAAGAAATATTAGAATAGAAGAATAAGAAGAAGAACCAACACCACACAGAGTCTCACATCGCAGTGGAATAAAATATAATATAGAAATAAAACTTTATTGAGAGCTTGAAAAAAATACTTACAATCATCAGAGTACATCAACACATCTGGACAGTTATGGATATCTGTCTTTATATTCAACACACAGCGGAATAAATACTAATACGTCTGAACTCCTCCAGCACGTCTTCTGAACTTCGTAGTATCCAATAACCTGAACCTGTAAACCCCCGTCTAACTCGAGCATTTCAAACACCGGGTCAGTCTGGTGAACCAAAGTGAGAAAACTCGCTAAATTTTTGTAACATCCATATTGATTTTAAAGTCAAAATTTCTTTTGAAAGAAAAGGATAATAGTAAGACCAACCCACAAATAAACACAGACGGTTTTTACCTTACTATAACCCAAATCACTTTTGAAACCATATATTTCTCTGATACGATAATAGTGTCTAAATACAAGTATATAGCAATCTAGCAGAACGCTTGCATCTCACGCTCCACATATATAGTATACAATCAAAACCGTGGCTCTTATTGGAGATTGGATTTCCAATTATGACAAGGTATGGAACCACCTTCCGATAGCGTATCTCTAGAGACAAATACACTGGGTTCAACAAGAATGTCTTGCAACCCAGCCCACACATGACCGACCACTCATTTCGCTTGAGTGTATCGAATGTATATCACCAACGGTTGGGAGCTACCCACCGTTTCCCGAAAAGGGACAACATCGAAATAGATTAAAGAAACAAAGGAATTTCTCTAGATAGGTGATTATACACCCTAATGGGTGCAACCCACATAGCCATGCTGCCTGCCCGATTTTTGTCATTTCCCGGTTGATGAGGCTTGAGGTTATAATTGACTTTTGGAACATCTGGCCACCATTCACATAGTCCATACATGTCATCTAGGAACAAGATGAACCGAAGTCACCCTCCTACCGCATCCTAGGAATCACCCCATAGATCGGTAACGAGTAGTCCTTGCAATCCACAGATTCCAACCACGACAAGATCACAGTAGACCTCTAGTTAAACTTTTTAAAAAAAAAACAAAACATATTTCATAAAATCTTTTATCATTTTAAAACAGGGGAATTTAACCAAAGATCTTAAGTAATCCTTCCGCTTTATGAAGATCCACGGTCTTCAATTGCTCCATCTTCTATCTTCAACGTTATGTATTTGCTGGTCGAAATGGTTTTCGAATATAAATTCAATCCCGATCTTTCCGTACCAACATCGCATTGGGTTATATTTTGATAGTCGGTGGTTTAACTATCAAAATAAACAACCATCATTCATAAAATAAAAATGAATTCACTAGCATAGTACTCAGCATCACCTGGCCTCGTTTAATTAAACATTTTTAAACTCATCTCGTTAAACTTGAAAATATCGTTATACTTTCACCAAATCTCTTTTTATTTCCATTGCTCAACATTCATTATTCCCTAACTGAAAACAAGTAAGAGAACAACTCCCCGAATATCAATCCCGAAGGCCGAAACCAACATCAGATTTGACACTAAAGAAGTTATTCAACTCAGCTAATCTCCAGTTTCTAACTCCGTTAACTCCATTTATGTTTGCAAAATGTTTTCTTTAAACCATATTCAGTTTTGAAAATCTTGTTCCACTTCACTTCCCTTTACGCTTCACTTATTCTCATTTACCGTGTCATTAAAATATGTTGCTAAATCCATATTCTTCACTTTGGAAAACCTTATTTAAATCTCAACACGTTTACTTAATTTGAATGATATCTATTTCTTTCTAAAACATTTTCCAACATTTTCCACGAACCTTGATTATATTATAATAGAATCCCTTATAAAATGTTTTATAGGTCTAATTCAAACTTATTTTAGTTTTGTCTCAACAAGGCTAAATCTCGCATTTCAATTTTTCGAATTTTCAATCGATTTATCAAAACTTAACTCTCATTCTCGATTCAATCCATTTTAAATTCTTATCTCGACTTCATTTCATAGTTATTAAATTCCATTTAACCTCCTTAAGTTTATACTAGAATAATAAACTAGTTTCGATTCTTGAAAATCGTTTACAACATTAATCCATTCCCAAGTTTGGCTTTATACTTTGCTTCACCATGGAGTTTCTAAATTTCAGTTAAATAGAATTTTAAATAGCCATTTCAAATCTAACTTATTTGGATAACTTTGCTCAAAATTTCTTTTAATCATAAACAGGAACTTACGATTTCATAAAACTCCCATAATTCAACCTTAATCAAAATGATCGTTACTTTGATTATTATAAATCAAATAATAATCCCTTTCAACATCACAAAATAATTTACTTCAATATACATTATAACTTAATGGTTAATCGTAAAAGATATCATGATAATACTTAACTAAACAATTCACTAATTGTCGGTAAAACCTTTTATTAACCATAAACTTCTTGCTTATAAAAAAAACATGTTGACATAAAAAAATTCTTATTTAAAATCCCTGTATAATTACTTATAAAATTTGGTAGTAAATACTAAATGTTTATTTTCCATTCAATAAAACTTTTATTTAAACAATTCGTATAAATAGATTTAAAGATCTAATTCCAGTTATAAAAATAATTTTTTTAAACTTTACTCAGTTGGTCTACCTGAAGGTAAATCCAGATTTTGTAAAATGATTCATTATTTGGCCATCCGCTGCTAATTACTCAGTCAATACTATTCATTGGTTTATCAAAACAACAACCAATCGGTTCAATCATCCAACAGTTCATAATATGATAATAACACTTAATATATTTGAGGGATCTAGTTGGATCCCTCCAACCTATCCGTCCCTGCATCAAAATGGGTTACTTCAAATGCGACAAAAAATAAACAATTTAACTAATAACTATCAACAATCAATTTATATCATCCATTCAACCATCAACAATTAGTAAACATTGCACATAAAAATAAAATAAAAACCCGGTTTATATCAAATATAAACGGGATAATTGAGTGAGTTAAACTCACCTTAGATTTCCATTTGTTGTTGGAACGGTTTGCTTTACAAGCTTCAAGTCGTATTCAACTTCGTCCGTTCCAGTTTCATAATTTTACATTCGTCGACACTGGTCCACGCTCCTGGTTTGGACCGTTCTGTGTACGTATAAAAAATATTATATGTAACACCCCACACCCGCTACGGTCACTCACTAAGGGAATGCCATAGCATCGGTGGAGTATCTTAAGTGAATATAGAACAGAAAAGTTACAACAAGACAGATATAAGTAATACTTGAGAATTTAAAACATCATTTCATTGCAGCGGAAAGTAAAACATGTTTGGTTACATCACTAAACCATAAACAAGAGTCAAGTACATAATATCCATCTTGATAAAACAAAACTACATAATCCCACTAATTACTAATAGCCATAATAGAAAAGATAAACTGGGCTTTACATCACGGTCCAAGCTCCAGAAGATAAATAAAGCAATCTGATCAAAGCCCACTAGTGCCAGGCCCACTCTGAGAACCTGAGGGTTGGGGAAAAAGATAAAAACAACGGGGTCAGACATAAGTCTGAGTGAGCCCTATAACTTTAACAATACAATCATTAAAGTAATTAGGGTATGATATAAACCTGGTACGGTACGACTGGAGATAAATGACTACACTAAGCAGCCAACTAGACTTAGGATGAACTAAGATAACGGTAAAGACGCGCCTATCCACCCAAGGATAAGTACTACTCTGCACCACACCAGATCTACCCACCCAAGGGTAATTCCTACACTACACCACACCAGATCTACCCACCCAAGGGTAATTCCTACTTAAAGGTTGATCCCACCCAAGGACTTAGAAAATTTACCCAGTAGTTTCGTGTACCCCTAGCTGACTACATAGGTGCCGTCTACCCCTATCTCCACTAGGTGTACCTAGTAATTTTAATAGTAGTTTCGTGTACCCCTAGCTGACTACATAGGTGCCGTCTGTCCCTATCTCCATTAGGTGTACCTAGTAATTTTAATAGTAGTTTCGTGTACCCCTAGCTGACTACATAGGTGCCGTCTGCCCCTATCTCCACTAGGTGTACCCACTACTCCCATTCGATCGGCTCCCTAACGTAGATACCCGTGCTGGCCCCACAGTGGGTGTATCACTCCCCAAAGTGGCAACCCGATACAATCAACGGTGCACGGCTTATACCTACACGATGCAACAACGTCTTACCTACCAGCCCGGGTCCACACACGCATATGAAACCCGTTGGACTTGCGTTGCCACCGCTAACGCGTTTTGGCCTCTTATAGTCAAGCCCAGTACGCGTGTCCCGTCCTCGACATGGGTCGAGCCCAATAAGATACATATGGGTTACTGGTTGAAATGGACCCCCACAAGCTACCCACCTAAGCTTGTCCCTTTTTCTAGTGCATCCCACTTAACCCTTTTTAATAATCATGTCCACTTACATGTTTAAAGTTTGGTTAAGTCGTCTAATCATATTTCAATTGCCACTCAAGGCACCCACTAGATTTCCCCATGCCACCCAAGGCACTTACTTGATTTCCACATGCCACTCAAGGCACTTACTTAACCCTTTAATCATGTTTAATTACATGTTCCACTTTGGTTAAGTATTCTAATCTTATCTTCTATTGCCACCCAAGGCAACCACTAGATTTTCCCCATGCCACCCAAGGCACTTACTTAACCCTTTAATCATGTTTAATTACATGTTCCACTTTGGTTAAGTATTCTAATCGTATTTCTATTGCCACCCAAGGTAACCACTAGATTTTCCCCATGCCACCCAAGGCACTTACTTAACCCTTTAATCATGTTTAATTACATGTTCCACTTTGGTTAAGTATTCTAATCGTATTTTCTATTGCCACCCAAGGCAACCACTAGATTTTTCCACATGCCACCAAGGCACCCACTTAACCCCTCATGTCCCTCTACATGCTAATATGGTTAAGTGTTTCTTAATTGATTAAGAACGTAACCGTTGTAAAGACCTGTCACATTAGACTATCTTTTATGGCAGCTGGATTTGCCGGTCGGGTCCGGGCAGCCTTACGCCATAACCGAATCTAACCTCGTGTCTTTACACTTGTCACGTATTAAGTTTGTGACTAAGACCTCTCACATTGGGCCAATCATTTGTAGCCGCTGGATTTGCCGGTCGGTTCCGGGCAGTCTTATGCTACAAAAGGGTCCAACCTCGTGTCTTAGTCGATTAATTACACCTAATTAATCACCCCCATATTTCGAATTAATTTTCCCTAATTAATTCCAATTTTAACGATGTACATAATTGACTCAATTATGTCCATCCACTTTATGGTATGCATAATCATACCAACTTCACGCCATTTCATTAACATGTACATTAACCCCATCGTTCCCCACGTAATTCGCTAACATGACATAAAAGGGAAGGTTCATCACAAATACAATGGGTTCAACTTGCATAACATTAGCATCAACATGGGTTTAAAGGTGTCAACATGCATATAGCATCAAACCCAACTAGCATAAATAATCAACCCAAACTTGCATGAATCACATATGATATAAAGAGGTTAACTTGCATAAGTTTCTTATGTCATACAAAGGGTTAAACTTGCATATGTATGTATGACATACAAAAGGGTTAACTTGCATATGTATGCATATCATCCAAAGGTGTAAACTTGCACATGTTACTTGCATATAATCAAACACCAAACTTGCATAACATGTCATATATGAACTTGCATATAATCATACACCAAACTTGCATAACATATCATGTATGAACTTGCATATAATCATACACCAAACTTGCATAACATATCATGTATGAACTTGCATATAATCATACACCAAACTTGCATAACATATCATGTATGAACTTGCATATAATCATACACCAAACTTGCATAACATATCATGTATGAACTTGCATATAATCATACACCAAACTTGCATAACCATGGTGTCATAATGGATCAATGTTTATCATAGTGATTTGCATAACTAGCATCAAGAACACATAGCCTAAAACTTGCATAACATCATGATCACATAGCATATGACTTGCATAACTTGCATAACATCATGATCACATAGCATATAACTTGCATAACGTGCATAACATCATAATCACATAGCACATAACTTGCATAACTTGCATAACATCATAAACACATAGCATATGATAACATAACTTGCATTGATCCACATTCATAGCCATAACCTCATTATATCCTATCATAATCATTTCAACAATTGGTCATTAAGGCTATAGAAAACTCACAACTTGTTGATTAGCACTCCTAAGAAGAAGATTAAGTTGCTAGAGTTGATTAGAAGTTGATTTGAGAAGCTATCTTCCTCTTTAATTTGATGGAGGCTCCTTCAAGTTGCATTTTGATGGCATAACGACGTTGTATCTATTTTTAGTATGAATTAGGGTAGTCTTAGGTTGTATTTATAGAGTAGTTAGGTGTTTTAGGCCATTAGATTAACCCTAAATCAGATTAGAGCCGTCAGATCTCGTCCTAGCCACCAAAACACAGCCCAAAAGCCAAACTGGTGCACCCAGGTCACCTGGGCTCGACCAGGGAGGTCGACCCCCAGGTCGACACTAGGGTCGACACCCTAGTCGACCTGGTGGGCAGGTCGACACCCCTGTCGACCCCAGGTCGACTCCCTGAGTCTGGCGGGAATTTTCCTGCCACTTCTGAAATGTGAAATTTTCGTATTTAAATCTGTTTTGAATTTCTGAAAACTTCTTCGGGCCTTAACTGAGTCATACGCACTCCGATTTTCGAAAACTCGGACTCTATTTCGCGTATTTTTCCGAGACGAACACAATGGCATAGCCCGTTTCCCCTGATTCAGATTTTAAAATTTAATTCTGCCCTATTTTATATTATAGCAAGTTATTCAACATACGGGGTGTTACATTCTCCCCTACTTAAAGGATTTCGTCCCTGAAATCTCTAAGTCAAGAAGAACGTATCTTACCAACCAAACAACCATCTACTCAAACCATCAAACACTGGCATCCATTGTCCTTAGAGTTTCTAATGCTGTATGAACATATGCAAAAAGTGTGTGTATATGTTCCCTGTCTAATGCAAAGTCAGGCGGTCTACTGATTCAGTTGACCTCCTTAATGCAAACCATGATAGTGCCATGCATCCAATATGTATGCGAAAGAACCCTATCAACACATACTATTTCTACATGAGTGCACAATCATTCACCAAAATGAACCATCCATATGATAACACAACCATTATGCATCCATTAATATAGCTACCTACACACAATTATATGCAATATGCAATATGAAGTGATTGAGCCGATCTAGTGCCTAAAGTGTGTGTATATGCATCCACGAGCAACCACTAGCAAGCACCTGCATCCACACGCATCCATCAAACATAACATGTCTCAAACACATGTTTCAACCATAGGTTTACCCTATCTAAAGGTCAAAGGTACTAATGAGAGGACATACTAAAGATAAGATAAGTACTAGACAAATGATAAAGGAGAAGTCAAAAGACATACCCTCAAAAAGGAATGGGTACAATGAACGCATCTTCGCTTCTGTCTCCCAAGTGGCATTGCTCTCGTCTTCTCCCCTTTTCACTTTGACTAGTCGAACCTCTCTGTTTCTCAACTTCCTAATCTCTGACCCAAGGATGCGGGTAGGAGCTCGTCGAATAGTCGCATCACGCTCTACCTCCACTTCTCTAAGCAAGCTCGGCTCTACCACCTCTGCGGTCTCATGTAGGCACTTCCTCAAATGTGACACATGGAATACGTCATGTACCCCATGCAACCAAACTATCTCTCGAAGGTAAACTGAAGCTAGCCATGGAGCAGTCCTCTTACTTTTCACGGGTATGAAATGGGCGCTCTTAGTAAGTCTATCTACCACCACCCAAATTCCCGTATTACCCTTCCTTGATCTCGGTAACCCATCAATAAAGTCCATCGAGACGCTATCCCACTTCCATTGCGGAACTTCCAATGGGTGAAGCAACCCCCTATCGTCTAGGGTGTACCTACTCAAATGGCTGGACGACTCCCCCCTTATGAGCCTCTCTACCAACTCAACTAACTATGGGTCGTCCCGCGGTGCCTCGCCAATCCGTCCCAAACGAGTAGGTCTGACCTCCAAGGATGCTAGCAAACCGGGTATAAAGTCAACGGAAGGTCTGAAATCAAACATCGAGATAAATTCCAAGCTTCGTCGTTCCACGAACCGTGGACTCAAGGACAACCTTTTTCTGCACAAGGCGTCCGCCACCACGTTACCTTCGCCGGGTTATACGCTATCTCGAAATCATAGGATGCTGAGAACTCCATCCACCTTTGCTATCATAAGATTATGCGCTCGAAGATTCTCCAACACTTCCCTAAGATGTAGGGCATGCTTTTCTCCACTTCTAGAGAAAACCAGGATATTCTCCCATGCAAAATCGTCACAACTATCCATCTCTCACGCAGACCATCCTAGTTGAACTTGACATCCCCCAAGGGCAAGCCCCAAAGGCCTAAACCAATATCAGACAAACACCCAAGGGATACCTCCTTCGAATTCAGACGACCTACGTGAGGTGATACTAGTAAAAACGGCTAAATAATTAAGCCCTTGTCCAACTCTGGATGTCCTTGCCAGTCTCGCTCTAAAACCACCGTTTGATCAAATAACTGGCTTTGCTTAACCTATTAAGTGCATACGAAAACTTATTTCGCTCTTAGAAAAGACCAAGATGTCATCCACAAAGACCACAACGAAGTTATTTAGGTACTCCCTGAATACCCTACTCATCAAATTAACAAAGTATGCGGGGGCGTTCGTCAAACCAAATGGCATCACCAGCCCCTCATAGAAAGCATCCGGAGTATTAAAGGCGGTCTTCTCTATACTATCCTCAGCCACTCCCAACTGATGAGACCCCGTGGCTAAGTCCAACTGTGAAACACTGAGGCGCCAACCAACTGATCAAAAAGATCATCAATCCTTGGCAATGGGTGTCTATTCTTCTTTGAGAGCTTGTTGAGTTCTCTATAGTCTACACAAAGTCTGAGGGACCCATCCGCCTTCGTGGCAAAAACTACTGGAGCACCCTACTCCGATATACTTCGTCTTATGAACCTCTTCTCAAGCAACTCCCCTACTTGCTTATGGAGTTCCCTCCTCTCATGAGGAGCCATGTGGCGCACTGGCAAAGATACTGGCTTAGCATTGTCCACCAGATATATTCGGAAGTCTATCTCCAGCTTCGGAGGTAAGCCCTTCACCTCCTCAAACACATCCGAGTATTCCCGGACTACTCTAACAGATCGCAAACTCTCGACTGAAGCGTCAGGCGATTCAAGATAACTTAGCATAACAGAATCTATGGGATTACAAGAGATCTCGAGAGTGTTACCCAAGCGGGTCATAAGCCTAACAACTCTCCTTTCACAATCAAGAACGACACCATTACTAGATAACCAGTCCATACCCAACATCAACCCATAGCCCGTGAAGCCCAAAACAAAAGCATCACATCTAAACTCAACGCTAAGTATAGAAATCTTCAAACCCAAACATATCATGGACAAATAAGTGGAGCCCCCAATTGGGTTTGAAACAACCAAGGGATCATCTACTAAACTGGTGTCTAGGTGCAGTGACTCAACTAATGATGATGAGATAAACGAATGTGATGCGCCAGAGTCGAATAAAGTTCGAACAGGATGATCGAGAGAACCAAATTTCAACTTAGACGGTCCTACCCCCATCAGGTATACCCGTCGTGAGGGAATACATCTACCCTCCAGAAGATCTTGTACTTCGTCCTTACCTATTTGGACAACCCTAATAAGGTGTCCTATTTCTCCAAGACAACTAGCCTTCCCCTTCACATTCTCCTTTCGTGGCCTTCATACCACGATAAGGTTTCGTCCTTTATTTACCTAACAGCTATTTGAACCTTCCTCTCTCGTCCATCTTAAAGGTACCCATAAGCCCTCCACCTCCTTGGACTAACTTCTTAGCCTGGCAAACGTCTTAGTCCCTTGAAGTGGTTCTTCCGTCCTTTATACGGAAGTCCTTATTTTTCTTAAAAAGACATCTATACGCGGAGGGGAAATTCAAAAAGAGAAAGAGGAAGAGATTCAAAACGGAGAATCGAAGGAAGGATATATGGCTCTAGGGGATTATGTTCTTTTCTTTCAAAAAATTTTCTCTTAAAAACATGTTTTTTGAAAATACTTCTTCCAAAAATGTTTTTAGAAAAATAATTTTTCTAAAAATTTTATCTGTTCTGGTAACCTTAAGCTCTGATACCACGTGTAACACCCCACACCCGCTACGGTCACTCACTAAGGGAATGCCATAGCATCGGTGTAGTATCTTAAGTGAATATAGAACAGAAAAGTTACAACAAGACAGATATAAGTAATACTTGAGAATTTAAAACATCATTTCATTGCAGCAGAAAGTAAAACATGTTTGGTTACATCACTAAACCATAAACAAGAGTCAAGTACATAATATCCATCTTGATAAAACAAAAGTACATAATCCCACTAATTACTAATAGCCATAATAGAAAAGATAAACTGGGCTTTACATCATGGTCCAAGCTCCCGAAGATAAATAAAGCAATCTGATCAAAGCCCACTAGTGCCAGGCCCACTCTGAGAACCTGAGGGTTGGGGAAAAAGATAAAAACAACGGGGTCAGACATAAGTCTGAGTGAGCCCTATAACTTTAACAATACAATCATTAAAGTAATTAGGGTATGATATAAACCTGGTACGGTACGAATGGGGATAAATGACTACACTAAGCAGCCAACTAGACTTAGGATGAACTAAGATAACGGTAAAGACACGCCTATCCACCCAAGGATAAATACTACTCTGCACCACACCAGATCTACCCACCCAAGGGTAATTCCTACACTGCACCACACCAGATCTACCCACCCAAGGGTAATTCCTACTTAAAGGTTGATCCCACCCAAGGACTTAGAAAATTTACCCAGTAGTTTCGTGTACCCCTAGCTGACTACATAGGTGCCGTCTGCCCCTATCTCCACTAGGTGTACCTAGTAATTTTAATAGTAGTTTCGTGTACCCCTAGCTGACTACATAGGTGCCGTCTGCCCCTATCTCCATTAGGTGTACCTAGTAATTTTAATAGTAGTTTCGTGTACCCCTAGCTGACTACATAGGTGCCGTCTGCCACTATCTCCACTAGGTGTACCCACTACTCCCATTCGATTGGCTCCCTAACGTAGATACCCGTGCTGGCCCCACAGTGGGGTGTATCACTCCCCAAAGTGGCAACCCGATACAATCAACGGTGCACGGCTTATACCTACACGATGCAACAACGTCTTACCTACCAGCCCGGGTCCACACACGCATATGAAACCCGTTGGACTCGCGTTGCCACCACTAACCCGTTTTGGCCACTTATAGTCAAGCCCAGTACGCGTGTCCCGTCCTCGACATGGGTCGAGCCCAATAAGATACATATGGGTTACTGGTTGAAATGGACCCCCACAAGCTACCCACCTAAGCTTGTCCCTTTTTCTAGTGCATCCCACTTAACCCTTTTTAATAATCATGTCCACTTACATGTTTAAAGTTTGGTTAAGTCGTCTAATCATATTTCAATTGCCACTCAAGGCACCCACTAGATTTCCCCATGCCACCCAAGGCACTTACTTAATTTCCACATGCCACCCAAGGCACTTACTTAACCCTTTAATCATGTTTAATTACATGTTCCACTTTGGTTAAGTATTCTAATCTTATCTTCTATTGCCACCCAAGGCAACCACTAGATTTTCCCCATGCCACCCAAGGCACTTACTTAACCCTTTAATCATGTTTAATTACATGTTCCACTTTGGTTAAGTATTCTAATCGTATTTCTATTGCCACACAAGGCAACCACTAGATTTTCCCATGCCACCCAAGGCACTTACTTAACCCTTTAATCATGTTTAATTACATGTTCCACTTTGGTTAAGTATTCTAATCGTATTTTCTATTGCCACCCAAGGCAACCACTAGATTTTTCCACATGCCACCCAAGGCACCCACTTAACCCCTCATGTCCCTCTACATGCTAATATGGTTAAGTGTTTCTTAATTGATTAATAACGTAACCGTTGTAAAGACCTCTCACATTAGACTATCTTTTATGGCAGCTGGATTTGCCGGTCGGGTCCGGGCAGCCTTACGCCATAACCGAGTCTAACCTCGTGTCTTTACACTTGTCACGTATTAAGTTTGTGCCTAAGACCTCTCACATTGGGCCAATCATTTGTAGCCGCTGGATTTGCCGGTCGGTTCCGGGCAGTCTTATGCTACAAAAGGGTCCAACCTCGTGTCTTAGTCGATTAATTAAACCTAATTAATCACCCCCATATTTCGAATTAATTTTCCCTAATTAATTCCAATTTTAATGATGTACATAATTGACTCAATTATGTCCATCCACTTTATGGTATGCATAATCATACCAACTTCACGCCATTTCATTAACATGTACATTAACCCCATCGTTCCCCACGTAATTCGCTAACATGACATAAAAGGGAAGATTCATCACAAATACAATGGGTTCAACTTGCATAACATTAGCATCAACATGGGTTTAAAGGTGTCAACATGCATATAGCATCAAACCCAACTAGCATAAATAATCAACCCAAACTTGCATGAATCACATATGTCATAAAGAGGTTAACTTGCATAAGTTTCTTATGTCATACAAAGGGTTAAACTTGCATATGTATGTATGACATACAAAAGGGTTAACTTGCATATGTATGCAGATCATCCAAAGGTGTAAACTTGCACATGTTACTTGCATATAATCAAACACCAAACTTGCATAACATGTCATATATGAACTTGCATATAATCATACACCAAACTTGCATAACATATCATGTATGAACTTGCATATAATCATAAACCAAACTTGCATAACAAATCATGTATGAACTTGCATATAATCATACACCAAACTTGCATAACATATCATGTATGAACTTGCATATAATCATATACCAAACTTACATAACATATAATGTATGAACTTGCATATAATCATACACCAAACTTGCATAACATATCATGTATGAACTTGCATATAATCATACACCAAACTTGCATAACCATGGTGTCATAATGGATCAATGTTTATCATAGTGATTTGCATAACTAGCATCAAGAACACATAGCCTAAAACTTGCATAACATCATGATCACATAGCATATGACTTGCATAACTTGCATAACATCATGATCACATAGCATATAACTTGCATAACGTGCATAACATCATAATCACATAGCACATAACTTGCATAACTTGCATAACATCATAAACATATAGCATATGATAACATAACTTGCATTGATCCACATTCATAGCCATAACCTCATTGTATCCTATCATAATCATTTCAACAATTGGTCATTAAGGCTATAGAAAACTCACAACTTGTTGATTAGCACTCCTAAGAAGAAGATTAAGTTGCTAGAGTTGATTAGAAGTTGATTTGAGAAGCTATCTTCCTCTTTAATTTGATGGAGGCTCCTTCAAGTTGCATTTTGACGGCATAACGACGTTGTATCTATTTTTAGTATGAATTAGGGTAGTCTAAGGGTGTATTTATAGAGTAGTTAGGTGTTTTAGGCCATTAGATTAACCCTAAATCAGATTAGAGCCGTCAGATCTCGTCCTAGCCACCAAAACACAGCCCAAAAGCCAAACTGGTGCACCCAGGTCACCTGGGCTCAACCAGGGAGGTCGACCCCCAGGTCGACACTAGAGTCGACACTCTAGTCGACTTGGTGGGAAGGTCGACACCCCTGTCGACCCCCAGGTCGACTCACTGAGTCTGGCGGGAATTTTCCCGCCACTTCTGAAATGTGAAATTTTCGTATTTAAATCTGTTTTGAATTTCTGAAAACTTCTTCGGGCCTTAACTGGGTCATACGGACTCCGATTTTCGAAAACTCGGACTCTATTTCGCGTATTTTTCCGAGACAAACGCAATGTCATAGCCCGTTTCCCCTGATTCAGATTTTAAAATTTAGTTCTACCCTGTTTTATATTATAGCAAGTTATTCAACATACGAGGTGTTACATTATACATATTGCATGCATACATTTTATTTAAACTAATTTATTTCTAAATTTTATAATTAACTTAATCTTAATTAATTTGTTTTAAGTTAATCAAGCTGACTACTATTTTTATTTATAAAATTAATACACTAATCAGATTAAACGAGTCATATACTAAAACGACCACCTAATAGAATTAGACATGAAAGAATCTACTTCCAATGTTTCACTTGCTTCTGCTATATTTCATTTGCCACTTAAAGGTAGATTTAAGCACTTGTTATTATTATTATTATATAAATAAGTGTTTTTAAGACACAGGATAGGCATAAATAGATTGTTTTTGACACATACAAATCAGGCGCAATACAATACAGTATTACACAGGCCATGTGGACAATATTTGAAGTAATAAATTTATATCATCACTTGATCTTTGCTCATGTTGAAAGTAAACTGGATATGTTCTATCCCCTTCAGGCCACGTTTGATTAATTAACATTAGTCAAGTTAAAACTCATGGAGCATATATGCTTTGATTAATCCACTTAATATTATACTTATGAAAAAACTTAGATTAGGAAAAATTAAGCGTCAATAGGCATTATAATTTAATTATAATTTCAACATTAACTTTCGTTATTCATCCTTCATCAGGCATATGTGTATGGGTATATTACTGTACACTGTTCTCTTTATACCTGCTGTTCTTGAATTCCTTTATAAAGCTACCGGACTGCCGTTCAGCTTCCACTCTATCCATTTAACGCCTCAACTTCGAGAACATGCACCAGTCCTCGTCGCCATTTTGTAGTCCACCAACCCTGTCTGCTACCTCATGCTATAGCCACTTACCCGTCCTCTCTCCACTGTTCACTACTCCGCCTCGACAGAGCACCCACCAGTAACTGCTTCTAGAGGAGCATCTCCCCTCAGCATTACATTATAGTTTGGACATACGGTTATTAGGGGACCGCACCATTTGGTTTGCCAAAGGAGACTAACGGTTTGAGTTGTTCTTAGGTTGTGAATAAAGGGATGAAGCATGCCAGACGAGATCTGCTCAAATGGAAGGTTTTTAACTAATATATGAAAGGAGATGTTGGTTTGTTTATCAGTAAGGAGGACTGGTTTTCATTTTGAGGAAAACTGCTTACTGGAATCGAAGAGCATGGCACATATTTATGGGGAAAAATGGTTTAGGGAGCACGCAAGAAAAATAATATTTTACTTTGTTACTTGATACGCACAGAGAAAGGATTGGAAGGCAAGAAAAAGAGGTGTGTGTAACGACCCAGAAAATCTGAACCGATTTAAATTTTTTAAATTGGCTAAAATAATGGATTTTATATATTTGAAATAAATATTTTAGATAATGGCAATGAAAAGTGAGTTTGAATCGACAATTGAAAACGAATATAATTAATTATAATTATAAACAAGGCCTGAAAAGGCGCTGCAGTTTCAAAAATTGAATTCAAACTTTGTCGGACTGTACTGGGTGCAAAACAAAACGGATTTTAGTGAAACCAAAAATATTTAAATCTGTTAGTGAATACCTTTCTAACGAATCTGAAAAATCGAATTTTCATAGCGGAAAACAAAAGTTATGGCCGAATGAATTTTCAGGAAGGTCGCTATGGGATTTAAATAGCTCGTGAAATTGGCCATTTTGCAAACGACCTCGGAATTCGACGAAACCACTTTTGTTGGATCCGGGATGTGAATTTATTGCTAGGTTTCAAATTTCATACTTTTTGAAGCTAATATGTGAGCGTGGCAAAGGAAAATGTGTTTTGATCAATTATAGTTAAATTGGATCGACCAGAAATGGGCCTTTTTGCAAACAGTCTCAGAATTCGATGAAACTAGTTTTGTTGGGACCGTATCGTCAAAACATAGCTAGATTTATTTTTTTGGAATTTTTCGAATCTGTTTGTGGCCCTGGCAAATTGAAATGTACGTTCAAATTGAATATTGAATGAAATATATTTTAATTTAAAAGAAAACTGAATGAAACAATCGAATGGGCCTACGAAACATATCCCATTGTGTTCGGAATGGGGGTAATTAGCTAGGGCGACAGTCGTTGGGTTTGAAAAGGAGTTCGTGTATAAAACCGTATTTTTGAACTAAATAAATACCTCCGGCCAATCAAAATAATTCATTCAAAAAAAAAAACAACAAAACCCCTTTCTCTCTCCTCGAACGAACGGCGAAAACCATTCGAAGCTTTCCGACCCGATTCCGACCGCCTCCGCCACCTGCAGCCATCGCCACCACCCACGTTCGAGAGCCCCTCTCCTCCCCTTCAAATCAAAACAACCCCCACCCTCTCTCCCTTCGCCAGCGTCGAGAACGACGCCTCCAAAGTCGTCGACTTCCAGTCGACGCCGAGATTGCCAGAGGCGATCGGATCTGAAGCCCCGACCATCGCCAGGAGCGCCACGCCCCCCTCTTCCACGTCGCACCCTCTGATCTTCACCACGATTCACGGATTCGCCGCAAAATCCTAACCCTAGTTCGAACAGTTAAAAAAGGTGCGACCTTTATTTATTTTGAACTGTTTTAAACACTCAATAGTGTTGCAAACCTTGTAAAAATCATATCTTTTTGCTATGTGGTCGAAATTCAGTGAAACAAGAGACAGTGGACTCGTGTGCACGTCTTCTGCATTTTAGAAGAGACCGCATATTTTTCTGAGCCTTCTGCTATTTTTGGTGGAGTGGAACCCAATGTGAGATTTCTAATTTATAAACGATATGGAAAACGATGATGTATAAATTATATGATCGATGTATGAGTTATATAAGCGTTGTACACCTTTTGTATAAGCGTTGTATAGGTTGTACGTTCGATGTATAAGTTATATATGCGTTGTAAAAATTATATATGTGTTGAAATAGAAGTGAATTTCTCTATATATATATATATATATATATATATATACACACACACCCCTTGTCCACAAACCATGGACGATATTTATTGGTTGTGATTGGTGTGAAAATTGATTGATAGCGAATGTTTGTTTGGGATTGTTTGTGGTCGATATTGATTGATTGTGTTTGAAAAATACCCGTTTGTGGTTGAGAAATATTTGGTTGAAACCACATAGGATTAGTTTGTGGAAATGAAATAAATATATACATGCCGCCTGCGTGCGAACTAGATGCATGATCCCCATTGTCAAAAACCGCGAGGTTTTAAGGTAGAGCGAGGAGCCGTACTAGGGAAGGTCCCGGTTTTAACTACCCTGCCATTATGCTGCCGAAATTTTGAATAATATTCATGTGTTTGAATTATTTTCATTTGCCGAAACTATATTTATTCGTTGAATAGAAAACCTTCATGTGTTGAATCGATATTCATTCGTTGATTAGAAATTCATGTGTTGAATGGTATTCGTGTTTTAAATATAAAAATCACATTTTTATCTATATATAGAAACTATAGAAAACCTTCATGTGTTGAATCGATATTCATTCGTTGATTAGAAATTCATGTGTTGAATGGTATTCGTGTTTTAATTATAAAAATCACATTTTTATCTATATATAGAAACTATAGAAAACCTTCATGTGTTGAATCGATATTCATTCGTTGATTAGAAATTATGTGTTGAATGGTATTCATATTTTGAAATAAACTGTTTCATAATAAAAATCACCTTTTATCAACTATATGGACTATGTCAAATAATCTCGTTTTAAAAGAAATTGTTTTATAATAAAAATCCTATTTTTATCACCTATATTAACTATCCGAAATAATAGTGTTTTGAAATAATTTGTTTTACAATAAAAATCACATTTTTATTATTTACATGAATTGCAGAAAATGTGAAGTGTTAAAAATAGCAACTCGTTCAAATAAATATGCATGAGTTGAAATATTCATTAATGAGCTAATGATATGATTTTTGCCTATGCATGCAACATTAGAATGAATGGTGTTTTTAAACCAAATGGAATCAAATATGAAGTTGAATGGAAAATGATAAGTGATAAGAACTGTATATATGTACATGCATATTTATTGAACATGTTATGGCAAAGGGGCTAGAGAAGAGGAATAAAATATTGTGCCCGACAAATAGGTACACATTTACTGTTTTGTTTGGGTGATGATTTTATGAGCCTATTGGCTAGCCTCTTGGCTTTTTCTTTTTCTTTTTGACGTGAGACGCCCGTGTGGCTTTTTGGGAATTTTCCCAGCCCCTCCCGTACAAAGGAGGTTATGGCGAAATTTTCCAAAATTTAAAGGCGTTAGTGAAATATTAGAAGTGGAAACAATATAGGAATTTTTGAATGAACTATATTTATATAATTATATAAATATAAATAAAATTAAAACGAAATGTGGCCGTGCAGTTCGCATTTTGAAACCGTGATTTCTAACGATTATACCGGGAGATTCGACCATTGGATTTTCCTAAAATCGCAACCGTTGGGTTCGTTTTGGAAAAATCTTTCCAACGGCACCAACTTTGTAAAAGTCCAACGGTTGGATTGTCTGGAGTGTTTAATTCAAATCTAAAGAAAAACAGCGCCAGAAACGATTATATTTATATATATATAAATATAATTATATTTAATCGAATAACGACGTTGTAGTTCGTATTTTGAAATCGAAACTTCAAACGATTGTACCGGGAGTTCCGACCATCGGATTTTCCCGAAACTGGAACCGTTGGATTTGTTTTGAAAAGACCTTTCTAATGATGTAAATTTTGTGAAGATCCAACGGTTAGATTTTCAGATATGTGTAAATCAAATCTGAAGAAAAACAGCGCCACGGCCGCGTTATGGCCGAAGCGTCGTTTTGAATAAAATGGCTATTTTAAAATAAATAAAAATAGCGATAAATCGTTATAAAATATTATAAACAATATGGATGTGATTTAGAAATTAACTAAAGGTTGGCTAAGTCGAATGGTTTCCTGGGTGTTGATCTGATGTTGGTTTCGGCCTTCGGGGTTAATATTTGGGAAATCGTTCTCTTACTGATTGGCGGTTAATGACTAATGAATTGAAATGATGCGTGTATATGTTAGTGTTGCACTTGTTTATTATATACGCGAGTTGCTCAGAAAGACCGGGTTTTTCCCATTCTAAATAACTGAATCGACGATAATAAATCGAAGATGAAGACGATGGTCGAAGACCGGAGATCTTCACCTCGTTTGGATGGTAACCGAGGTCTTGATTGGGAGGCATCCCGAAATATGGATAATGAGTGGTGATCGTCCAGACGTACGGGGTGATCGATGGGTTTGCGAGGTATTTAGTGCCTCCTGTAACACCCCGAATTTTCTATTAACACTAAAGTTGTTAAAAATATTAATAAGTATGTAAGAGAGGGGATGTATCTAATATGAATATAAAAATATTAATAAGTGTGTAAGAGAGGGGATGTATCTAATATGAATATAAAAATATTAATAAGTGTGTAAGAGAGGGGATGTATCTAATATGAATATAAAAATATTAATAAGTGTGTGAGAGAGGGGATGTATCTAATATGTATATAAAAACAATAATAAGTAAAGGGGGATGTATCTAATATGTACATGGTAGAAAATATATATATATTTATGACATGAATAGAAGTTTATTAATATGCCGAGTGTTTGCTGAGTCACTTCTGACTCATTGCTGAGTCAACAAGATAAACCCCATCTTGTCTGAACGGCTGCGGTTATTTCTAGGTTAAATATAATGGCCTAAATGAATTCTAAAATCTATAAATAAGTGGGTAGACCCTAGACCTAAATCACTTGTAAAATTAGAGAAGCTACCGTCATGCTGCTGCCATGGAGTTCAGCATAGCCGTGACAAACTAAGAAGAGGAAGCCTAATCATCTACAACTAAATCTACACAAATCAAATCAAAAGATCTCTCTTTCTCTAATTCTTTTCTTTTGTTGGTGAGTATGATGATTCTCACAAGACTATTACAAACTAATTTGACTTAGTTATGAATGGATCACAAGAAAGTGATGTGATTTGTAATTGTAAATTCTATATATTGTGGATCTCTTATTATGTTATTATGTTGTCGTATGATGTAAATTATATATGCTATGTCATGCTATGTTGTAAATTCTCTTATGCTATGCGTGCTATATTGAGAATCATGTCAAGCTATGTTATACTATCATACTATGCCATGTTATAAATCATGCTATATTATGATGAAAAATCATGCTGTTGGATCATGCTTAAAGTTATGTTTTTTTTTCTTAATTTAAATGGATCTTGTTTATGGGAATTTGCCTATTAGGTTAGGTGTACCCATAAACTTGAAACTATAATTAAATAAAACTTGATTATGGGAATTTGCCTATTGAGTTAGGTGTACCCATATAAAACCATGTTGTTAAAAAATTAGATGATGTTGATTCACACATGTTCATATGTAAGTTTATGAAAATTGATTGAGATTATATTAGGTGAATTTTGAACAAGTTGACACCTTTAGGTCCATGACATGTATAATCTATGCAAGTTGGACATATGCAAGTTTCACCCCTTATTATGATTCATTTGGTCACATATACATGTTGTTATTATGATAATCTCTTTTATGCTATGAGTTAGGCTATTCGAGTCTAACATATATTTTGCGAATAAACGTTCAAACGTGGGGTAGGGGTAATATTAGGAATTAATAAATTGGGTGCAATTTTGTAAGATTTTGCATACCATGAATGGATGTCCATAATTGAGTCAATTATGGACATTGTTAAAAATTGGAAGTAATTAATAATTCAAGTAGGGAATTATTAAAATTGGAGGAAAGTGGATTATTATTAATAATCAATGCTTAGGACACAAGGTTGGACCCGTTTGTGATGTAAACCTGCCCGGACCCGCCCGGCAAATCCAGTAGTCACAAATGTCGGCCCAATGTGAGAGGTCCTAGGCCCAAACTAAAGCATAACAGTTGTAAAGACACGAGGTTAGACTCTTTTATGGTGTAAGACTGCCCGGACCCGCCCGACAAATCCAGCTGCCATAAATGCCAGTCTAATATGAGAGGTCTTTATGAGGTTATGGCCTTAATGAACTAAGAAATACTTAACCAGATAATCATGTAAGGTGGGACATGGGGGTTAAGTAGGTGCCTTGGGTGGCATGAGGAATCTGGTGGTTGCCTTTAGAGGCATTTGAAATACGATTAGACTTAACCAAACACACATGTAAATGAACATGACTAAGTGGGTTAAGTGGGATGGACTAATGGGGACAAGCTTAGGTGGAATGCTTGTGGTAAATAGTGGGGGCCCATTTCAACCAGTATCCCAAAACGTATCTTTGTGGGCTCGACCCAAGTCGAGGATGGGACACGCATACTGGGTTTGACTATAAGAGGCCAAAACAGGGAGCGGTGGCAACGCAAGTCCAACGGGTTTCATATGCGTGTGTGGACCCAGGCTGGTAGGTAAGAGGTTGTTGCATCGTGTAGGTATAAGCCGTGCATGTCCGTTGTATCAGGTTGCCACTTTAGGGGAGTGATACACCCCACTGTGGGGCCAGCACGGGTATCTACGAGTTAGGGAGCCGATCGAATAATGGGAAGTAGGGTACACCTAGTGGAGATAGGGGCAGGCGGCACCTATGTAGTCAGCTAGGGGTACGTAAAGCCATTGGGAAAGTTTCTAAGTGAAGCTAAATGGGATGAATCTTTAGGGTGACTGGTGTGGTGCAGTATAGTGTTTATCCTTTAGTATTTAGGAGCGCCTATAACGTTGCCTTTAGCGATTGTCTATGTCCTTAATCTGCTCTTCATAGACATTTTCTTGTTTTCCAGCTTATGCCTTAGTCCAGTTATTTTGGTAATAGTATTGTAGAATTATCATATTCACCAGACTTTATGTCTGACCCCCTCTTTTCCATCCTTTTTCTCCCTTCAGGTCCGCAGGGTTGGCCAAGTTCTAGTGGAGTCTAGTTGGATCGCTTATCTTCTGGAAAGCTTGGACTGCTGAAGTAAAGTCCAGCTTGTTATCTTTTTAATGGCTATTCATGTAATGGGATTATGTACTTGTTTTATCAAGATAGATATTGTACTTGACATTGAATATGGTGTTATGATGTAATCAAACATGTTTTGACTTCTGCTACAATGAAATAAAGTTTTTGAATTTCCAAGTACTATTTTATATCTGTCTTGTTGTAATTTTACTGTTCTATATTCACTTAAAACCTCCATGGAAGTTAATGCATTCCCTTTGTGAGTGACATTAATGGACGTGGGGTGTTACACGTGGTATCAGAGCATAAGGTTACCAGAACAGATAAAAAAAAAATTTAGAAAAATATTTTTTTTTCTAAAGTATTTTTGGAAGAAGTGCTTTCAAAAAAAAAAAACATGTTATTTAAAGAGAGTTTTTATGAAAAACATAATCCCAAATAGCCACATCCTTATCTTTATCTTTCGAATTCTCCATTTTGAATCTTTCCTTTTTCGTTTCAGCATGGCTGAAGATCTTAATCTCCCAGAAGGTGTGACGATTCCAGGGTGGTTTAGGAGATACTTGGAGGCTAGGGCCACCACTGCAGGCCCAGCGGATACTCCTCCACCCCTAGTTGCACCCATTCCTCCTCCTCCTCCTCCTCCTCGTGTTGACACTTTTGCAAAGACGTGCAAGGAATTCAAGGCTATGGGAGGAAAAACTTTTCAAGGGACTGAGACGTTTGTGGAGGCCAGAGATTGGCTTAAGGAGACCGAGGAATTGTTGGATATCTTTGAAGTGGAAGATGGGAGGAAAGTCCGTTTAGCTGCTTGGTTAATGAAGGGAGAGGCCTCGTTTTGGTGGGAGGTCACTAACGGGGAACGTCCAGTTGATTCATGGGCGGATTTCAGACGAAGGTTTGAGGCAAAGTTTCTTTCAAGGGCAGAGGAGAATTAAATATGGAAAAATTCCTGGCACTAAAGCAAGGGAGCTCATCAGTAAAGGAATATGTCAATAAATTTAATCAGTTAGCAAGGTTTGGCTTGGAGTTGGTGAACACGCCAGAGAAGAAAGCTTTGAGGTTCGTTAGAGGCTTGAATGAACCGTTGCAAGGGTTGGCTATGACCCACATCCCTATGGGAGCCACCTTTGAAAAGCTAGTAGAAATGGCACTTATGCATGAGGATAAGGCAGTTGAAAAGAAAGGGGATCAGAAGAAACCCCAACAGCAAAATAAGAAGGGTGGTAAAAACAATAATGGCAAAGGGAAGAAGAAATGCTTCAATTGTGGGACGCCTGGCCATCTCAGCAAAGATTGTAGAAAGAAAAAGAAGACTGGTTGTTTTCATTGTGGAGATGCGGGACATTTAGTGAAGGACTGTCCAAAGAAGGGGCAGAGGGCAGGGTCTACCTCGGGAGGACAGGTGCAGGCTCTTATGGCACCAGGGCAGGCAAGGGGGCAAGTTCAGGCTATTGCGGCCCCACCGCTGTAAGAAAGAGGTAGAACAATTTCTGTTGAAAGCTTAGTTTTTCTGTTTGATCATCCTGTCCGTACCTTATTCGATTCTGGCGCATCTCATTCGTTTATCTCTGCATCATTAGTTGAATCACTGCACTTGAACACCAGTTTAGTAGAGGATCCCTTGGTCGTTTCAAATCCAATTGGGGGTTCGGCTCATTTGACCATGATATGTTTGGATTTGAAAATCTCTATACTTAGCGTTGAATTTAGATGTGATGCTTATGTATTGGGCTTCACGGGCTATGGGCTAATTTTAGGAATGGATTGGTTGTCTAGAAATAGGGCCATTCTTGATTGTGAAAGGAGAGTAGTTAGGCTTGTGACTCGCCTTGGTAATGCTCTCGACATCTTTTGTAATCCCATAAATTCCGTTATGCTAAGTTATCTTGAATCGCTTGACGCGTCTGTAGAGAACCTGCGATCGGTAGAAGTGGTCCGGGAATATCCGGATGTGTTTGAGGAGGTGAAAGGCTTACCTCCAAAGCGGGAGATAGACTTTCGAATTTATCTTGTGGATAATGCTAAACCCGTATCTTTGCCAGTGCGCCACATGGCTCCTCGTGAAAGGAGGGAACTCAATAAGCAAGTAAAGGAGTTGCTTGAGAAGGGGTTCATAAGACGTAGTATATCGGAGTGGGGTGCTCCAGTAGTTTTTTCCACAAAGGCGGATGGGTCTCTTAGACTTTGTATGGACTATAGAGAACTAAACAAGCTTACTAAAAAGAACCGACACCCACTGCCGAGGATTGACGATCTCTTTGATCAGTTAGTTGGCGCCTCAGTGTTTTCGCAGTTGGACTTAGCCACTGGCTTTCATCAACTGAGAGTGGCTGAGGATAGTATAGATAAGACTGCTTTTAGGACTCCTGACGAATTCTATGAATGGCTAGTGATGCCCTTTGGTTTGACAAACGCCCCTGCATATTTTGTTGATTTGATGAGTAGGGTGTTTAGGGAATACCTTAACAAATTTGTGGTAGTCTTTGTGGATGACATCTTAGTCTTTTCTAAGAATAAAGAAGAGCACTCCCTACATCTTAGGGAAGTGTTGGAAACCCTTCGAGCACATAACCTTAAGGCAAAATTTTCTAAGTGTCACTTCTGGAGGAAGGAAGTACGGTTCTTAGGACACGTGGTTTCCAAAGAAGGGATAGCAGTGGATCCCGCAAAGGTGGTGGCCATCCAAGATTGGAAGGTCCCTAAAAATGCAACCGAAGTAAGAAGTTTCTTGGGGTTGGCTGGCTATTATAGGAAGTTTATCAAAGACTTCGCAAAAATATCAGCTCCATTAACACGGTTAACGAAGAAGAACCTGGTTTTTACGTGGGACAAAGATTGCGATGATGCGTTCCAACGTTTAAAGAGAGCCTTAACTTCAGCCCCAGTCTTAGTGCTGCCAGACGGGAATAAACCGTTTACCATCTATACTGATGCTTGTGGGACGGGACATGGCGCGGTCCTCATGCAAGAGGGAAGAGTAATAGCCTATGGTGGAAGGCAGTTGAGGGTTCATGAAAAGAATTACCCCACACATGACTTAGAGCTAGCCGCAATTGTTTTCGCGCTTAAGTCTTGGCGTCACTATCTTCTTGGTGAGAAATTCGAACTGTTCACTGACCACAAATCATTAAAATACTTATTCTCTCAGAAGGATTTGAATTTAAGGCAGCAACGGTGGATGGAATTCTTAGCCTCCTACGATTTTGAAATAGCATATACCCCGGGCAAGGGTAACGTGGTGGCAGACGCCTTAAGTAGGAAAAGGTTGTCCTTGAGTCCGTTGTTTATTGAACGACAAAGCTTAGAATTCATCTCTATGTTTGACTTTAGACCCTCCGTTGACTTAGTACCCGGTCTGTTAGCATCCTTGGAGGTTAGACCTACACTTCTAGGACGGGTTGGTGAGGCACAGCGAGACGACCCACGGTTGGTTGAGATAGTAGAAAAGCTCAAAGGGGGGGAGTCGTCAAGCCATCTTCGTAGGTATACCCTAGACGATAAGGGTTGGTTACGAAGGGATAATAGACTTTGTGTACCGCAAGACGAAGACTTAAGGAAGGCCATTCTTGATGATGCTCATCGCTCAAAAATGACCATTCATCCCGGCGGGGATAAGATGTACAAAGATATGAAGCGGGTTTTCTTTTGGGCCGGTATGAAAAAGGATGTGGCCGAGTACGTCGCTAGATGCTTGGTGTGCCAACGAGTTAAAGCAGAACAAAAGAAACCCGGTGGGTTGCTTCACCCATTAGAAGTTCCACTATGGAAATGGGAAAGCATCTCAATGGATTTTGTGGATGGATTACCAAGATCAAGGAAGGGTAACACGGGGATTTGGGTTATAGTAGATAGACTTACTAAAAGCGCCCATTTTATTCCCGTGAAAAGTAAGAGGACTGCTCCATGGTTGGCTTCTGTATACATTAAGGAGATAGTTCGTTTGCACGGTATTCCTTCTAGTATAGTAAGCGACCGTGACCCCATCTTTACTAGCGAATTTTGGAAGAGTTTACAAGAGGCGGTAGGGACTCAGCTATGTTTGAGCACCGCATATCATCCTCAGACAGACGGCCAGACCGAGAGGGTGAATCGCATTCTAGAGGATCTTTTAAGGCTTTGTATCCTAGACTTTGGGGGTACATGGGAAGAGCACCTTCCGTTAGTAGAATTCGCATATAACAATAGCTTTCAGTCTAGTATTGGCATGGCACCTTTCGAAGCTCTTTATGGAAGGCCTTGCCGTTCGCCTACATGTTGGTGGGAATCTACCGATAAAATCCTACTTGGGCCCGATATGGTTAGGGAAACCTCGGAGAAGATTGAGTTGATTCGAAGGAGGATGAAAGCAGCACAAGATAGGCAAAAATCGTATGCTGATAAGAGGAGGACAGATCTTGAGTTTGACATTGGGGACATGGTTTTTATCAAAGTATCTCCGTTACAGAATGTTTTTCGCTTTGGGTCCGTGGGGAAATTAGCACCAAGGTTTGTAGGGCCGTTTCCTGTAAAAAACAGGATTGGGAAGATGGCATATAGGGTGGAGTTGCCTGAGAAACTTAGTGGAGTACACGACGTATTCCATGTATCACATTTGAGGAAGTGTTTGCACAAGACCGCGGAGGTGGTAGAGCCGAGCTTGCTTAAAGAGGTGGAAATAGAGCGTGATGCAACAATTAGACGAGCTCCTACATGCATTCTTGGGTCGGAGATCAAAAAGTTGAGGAATCGAGAGGTCAGACTGGTTAAAGTGCAATGGGGAGATGATGAGAGCAACGCAACTTGGGAGACAGAAGAGAAGATGCGTTCGTTGTACCCTTTTCTTTTTGAGGGTATGTCTTTTAATTTCTCCTTTATCGCTTAGCTTATCTTATCTTATCTTTAGTATGTCCTCTCATTAGTATCTTTGACCTTTAGTTAGAATAATCCTATGGTTGAAACATGTGTTTGAGACATGTTATGTATGATGGATGCAAAATGGATGCAAGTGTTTGCTAGTGGTTGCTCGTGGATGCATATATACACACACTTTAGGCACTAGATCAGCTCAGTCACTTCATATTGCATATTGCATATATATGGATGTATTTAGTATAATGGATGTATAATGGTTGTACCATCATATGGATGCTGCATTCGGTTGAATGGGTGTGCACGCATATAGAAGTAGTATGTAAGCAATTAGGATCTTTTGCATACATAATGGATTCATGACACTTACATAATTTGCATTAAGGAGGTCAACTGAATCAGTAGACCGCCTGATTTCGCATTAGGTAAGGACATGTACACACACTTGCATATGATCATAAAGCATTAGAAGTCTTTTAAGGACAATGGATGCCTGTGTATGATGGATGAGTAGATGGACGTTTGGATGGTAGGATATACATTCTTCCAGACTTGAAGATTTCGGGGACGAAATCCTAAAAGGAGGGGAGAATGTAACACCCCGAATTTTCTATTAACACTAAAGTTGTTAAAAATATTAATAAGTATGTAAGAGAGGGGATGTATCTAATATGAATATAAAAATATTAATAAGTGTGTAAGAGAGGGGATGTATCTAATATGAATATAAAAATATTAATAAGTGTGTAAGAGAGGGGATGTATTAGTATGAATATAAAAATATTAATAAGTGTGTAAGAGAGGGGATGTATCTAATATGAATATAAAAATATTAATAAGTGTGTGAGAGAGGGGATGTATCTAATATGTATATAAAAACAATAATAAGTAAAGGGGGATGTATCTAATATGTACATTGTAGAAAATATATATATATATATATTTATGACATGAATAGAAGTTTATTAATATGCTGAGTGTTTGCTGAGTCACTTCTGACTCATTGCTGAGTCAACAAGATAAACCCCATCTTGTCTGAACGGCTGCGGTTATTTCTAGGTTAAATCTAATGGCCTAAATGAATTCTAAAATCTATAAATAAGTGGGTAGACCCTAGACCTAAATCACTTGTAAAATTAGAGAAGCTACCGTCATGCTGCTGCCATGGAGTTCAGCATAGCCGTCACAAACTAAGAAGAGGAAGCCTAATCATCTACAACTAAATCTACACAAATCAAATCAAAAGATCTCTCTTTCTCTAATTCTTTTCTTTTGTTGGTGAGTATGATGATTCTCACAAGACTATTACAAACTAATTTGACTCAGTTATGAATGGATCACAAGAAAGTGATGTGATTTGTAATTGTAAATTCTATATATTGTGGATCTCTTATTATGTTATTATGTTGTCGTATGATGTAAATTATATATGCTATGTCATGCTATGTTGTAAATTCTCTTATGCTATGCGTGCTATATTGAGAATCATGTCAAGCTATGTTATACTATCATACTATGCCATGTTATAAATCATGCTATATTATGATGAAAAATCATGCTGTTGGATCATGCTTAAAGTTATGTTTTTTTTTCTTAATTTAAATGGATCTTGTTTATGGGAATTTGCCTATTAGGTTAGGTGTACCCATAAACTTGAAACTATAATTAAATAAAACTTGATTATGGGAATTTGCCTATTGAGTTAGGTGTACCCATATAAAACCATGTTGTTAAAAAAATTAGATGATGTTGATTCACACATGTTCATATGTAAGTTTATGAAAATTGATTGAGATTATATTAGGTGAATTTTGAACAAGTTGACACCTTTAGGTCCATGACATGTATAATCTATGCAAGTTGGACATATGCAAGTTTCACCCCTTATTATGATTCATTTGGTCACATATACATGTTGTTATTATGATAATCTCTTTCATGCTATGAGTTAGGCTATTCGAGTCTAACATATATTTTGCGAATAAACGTTCAAACGTGGGGTAGGGGTAATATTAGGAATTAATAAATTGGGTGCAATTTTGTAAGATTTTGCATACTATGAATGGATGTCCATAATTGAGTCAATTATGGACATTGTTAAAAATTGGAAGTAATTAATAATTCAAGTAGGGAATTATTAAAATTGGGGGAAAGTGGATTATTATTAATAATCAATGCTTAGGACACGAGGTTGGACCCGTTTGTGATGTAAACCTGCCCGGACCCGCCCGGCAAATCCAGTAGTCACAAATGTCGGCCCAATGTGAGAGGTCCTAGGCCCAAACTAAAGCATAACAGTTGTAAAGACACGAGGTTAGACTCTTTTATGGTGTAAGACTGCCCGGACCCGCCCGGCAAATCCAGCTGCCATAAATGCCAGTCTAATGTGAGAGGTCTTTATGAGGTTATGGCCTTAATGAACTAAGAAATACTTAACCAGATAATCATGTAAGGTGGGACATGGGGGTTAAGTAGGTGCCTTGGGTGGCATGAGGAATCTGGTGGTTGCCTTTAGAGGCATTTGAAATACGATTAGACTTAACCAAACACACATGTAAATGAACATGACTAAGTGGGTTAAGTGGGATGGACTAATGGGGACAAGCTTAGGTGGAATGCTTGTGGTAAATAGTGGGGGCCCATTTCAACCAGTATCCCAAAACGTATCTTTGTGGGCTCGACCCAAGTCGAGGACGGGACATGCATACTGGGTTTGACTATAAGAGGCCAAAACAGGGAGCGGTGGCAACGCAAGTCCAACGGGTTTCATATGCGTGTGTGGACCCGGGCTGGTAGGTAAGACGTTGTTGCATCGTGTAGGTATAAGCCGTGCATGTCCGTTGTATCAGGTTGCCACTTTAGGGGAGTGATACACCCCACTGTGGGGCCAGCACGGGTATCTACGAGTTAGGGAGCCGATCGAATAATGGGAAGTAGGGTACACCTAGTGGAGATAGGGGCAGGCGGCACCTATGTAGTCAGCTAGGGGTACGTAAAGCCATTGGGAAAGTTTCTAAGTGAAGCTAAGTGGGATGAATCTTTAGGGTGACTGGTGTGGTGCAGTATAGTGTTTATCCTTTAGTATTTAGGAGCGCCTATAACGTTGCCTTTAGCGATTGTCTATGTCCTTAATCTGCTCTTCATAGACATTTTCTTGTTTTCCAGCTTATGCCTTAGTCCAGTTATTTTGGTAATAGTATTGTAGAATTATCATATTCACCAGACTTTATGTCTGACCCCCTCTTTTCCATCCTTTTTCTCCCTTCAGGTCCACAGGTTGGGCCAAGTTCTAGTGGAGTCTAGTTGGATCGCTTATCTTCTGGAAAGCTTGGACTGCTGAAGTAAAGTCCAGCTTGTTATCTTTTTAATGGCTATTCATGTAATGGGATTATGTACTTGTTTTATCAAGATAGATATTGTACTTGACATTGAATATGGTGTTATGATGTAATCAAACATGTTTTGACTTCTGCTACAATGAAATAAAGTTTTTGAATTTCCAAGTACTATTTTATATCTGTCTTGTTGTAATTTTACTGTTCTATATTCACTTAAAACCTCCATGGAAGTTAATGCATTCCCTTTGTGAGTGACATTAATGGACGTGGGGTGTTACACCTCCGGTTTCGTTCAGACCCAGAACGGACTTGTAAATGGACTATGTGTCTGACATTGGATTTTATCCTGTGTTGATTGATCTCTATTAAATATACATCTGTTTGGCGGCGGAGAATTTATTCTTTTGCTTAACGCCCTTCTCTGAAATGCACGAGCTCAGAGGTTGTATATCGGTGGACATCAGTCACATGGCATGAATTGCCTGTGTGGCATGCTAAGATACAGTGATCAGGGCTTCTGTTGAAAAGCAAAGTCTTGTGGTGATGATCAAAGTACCGCCTGTGTGGCGTAGCTTTGTGTATAACGTGAAATCGCGAGCCTCACACCCCGGTATGAACCAAAAACGGGAGAAGGACCTCAGGGAGGGCATGCGTTTCCTTCTAGCTAGGGTGGTGTCAGTGACCTACCAGCCCTGACATTTATATACTTTTCACCTGTGTGGTTGTTGCTGTTACGAGGCGCCTCGGTTAGATCAGACGATCCGGGTCCGATGGAGTCATTCGTTGGCTCGTTTACGCCCCAAAGGGCGGGGAAACGTATTGTTCAGGCATTTTAATCCACATCGGTGGACCAGCCCTGACGATCCAAGGGTCACTCGAGCTCTGATACTGAGACATGGGCTAGATTGTCTCGAATTCGGTAAGGACTATCTTTTGCCTTGGTTCATGACGGAAATCCAATTTCCAAATACGTGAATGTGCGGTTTCGATTGTATATATATATTCGGCGACATAGTGGCATGGGATGCTCATGTCGTCTATGATTGATAGTTATGATTTGAAATTGTTTTCAAAACATATAAACACTAGCAATAATATCAAATGCCTTTGTTTATTCGTATCAAGCATATTTTGGCCGTTATAAGGTAAAAACTCTATCCTCCGGTTTGCGTTGCATTGTGTGATGGGAACTGAGTCTTATAACGGCTTCATTTTTATAAAAAGCATTGCGATGGTTAAAATAAAGATTTGTTTTAAAGCACTGGCAATCCATTGGAGTAAACCCGTTCCACGAAAGTGGCGTGGTCCTGTGATTAGCCATATTATAAATGTGTTGAGTAGATTTCTCATACCAGTCCCATGACTGACTCGTAGTTTGTTTCACTTTCAAATTCGGGTGCCCCTCTTTCAACGCGTGCAGCCTTGTATTCAGGTTTAGCAGGCTTTATCTGGATAGCTGGAGCTGAAGATGGATTCTATCATTTATCTCTTTTTATGCTGTTTAGCTCCTATTGTACATATTTTGTTTGTTTTCCGCTGTAGACATTTATGTATAGCTGAACTGTAATTGTACTAAGTAAGATCCTGTATACTGTGTAACTCTGATGATTACTTTTATCCAGTATATTCTATTGTTCATTATCTGGTGTATCTATTTAATTATGTTCTGCTATTATTTGTTTCTGTGTTATATTCCACGGATTACCCTTGCCACCGTCAGTACGGGGTTTGGGGTCGTCTCAGTGTGGTGCATAAGCAAAGGAGCGTGATTGCCACAGAATGATACAACTTGCGTCGAAAGGAATTAGATTTTATAACATATATTATTTCACAACTTTATAGTCTTGCGTTTGATGTCCATGCTTATGGATGGGTAATGGATAGGTTAACGTGGGATTTTCATTAAGCTACATATACCGTTAGTGATAGCTTAGACAATACGCTGCATTGCTTAGGATTAAAATATATTTATATTATAATATTTCAATACGGTTAATTCCACTGCTATTTAATGCCACTGTTTCATATTTGTACCATCATACACGAATCCTAAAAACAACGGAACTGGACACACCACTACATCTTGTCGTCCCGATTCCAATGAAATTAACTTTGTTGAAAAATTGGCTTCGCTTGCAAAATGATGCTATTTTAATTTATCATTTCATCTCTAAATTTCATTACCGAACAAAACAACTTCAAATGGTTCCAGACTGGAAATCTAGAAATAATTAGCGATACGCAATCCAATAAAATTCGTTTCGTTGAAAACGAATGTCGTTTGAAAAATAAATCATTACTGCGGCTTATATATAATATAAATAAATGATATTTAATTTCAAAACAATACATTTTAACGAAAATAAATTGTCATATAGCTTCGCACTCAACCGCTACAGTTTTTAAACTCAACACCGCAAAATTTCGGGTTAAATGATATTCAAATTTATATAAAAACCGTTAATATTTTATTAAATAACCTTATCGTTTATTAACGAATTTCATAGCGACTATTTGAAAATTTTAATTGGACATAACTTGCAATTTATAATATAAAATCTCCATTTTTCTCTTATGTTAGAAAAATATAATCAAATCAGTTCAAATGTTTCTTGTTTCACCGAATTCCGACTTATCTCGGATTCAGTATATTCAATTAAAGTTCAAACCGTAAATAACGAACTACCGCGACGCTTCGCGCTCGTTTTAATTAATATATAAATTTAAACGTTCAAACTCCATTTTAAATAAATAAATTCGATAAAAAACTCCATTTATATCACCAAAACAATATTTAAATCTGATTTAAATATTCCAAATAAATGTTTGAAAATCTGGGATGTTACACCCGTCAACAAATAGGATGTACTCTACTCGGCTCGATACCATCATAGAGTAATAGTTGCACTATCCAAGATCTATTGTCTTATGCCGGCATCCCGTCATCGAATAGGATGTACTCTACTCGGCTCGATACCAACATAGAGTAATAGTGCATTACCCAAGATCTATTGTCTTATACCGCACATCGTCATCGTCAACCTGAGGTATCCATCATTGATGAAATAATCCATAAAAATCTTTAGTAAGTTTAAACTAAGTATACTCTCAAAACATTTTTATACTCTGTAATCATTACTTTCACATGGATAACCATTTCATTTTGGAAAATCTACTCTCCCAACTTCGAAAATCATCTTAAGTATAAACCCCTTTTTTTTGTCAAACACATAGTTTGTTTGCAACAATGTTTTGAGATAGAAAACTTCAAAAATTTAAAATGTGTACGATATAAGTATTCTAAATAATTAATCTAGCTTCCCAATAAGATTAACTTCGACTAAACCAAATCATGAAATCAATAGTTATAACTGAATTGCTGGAGATGTTTTAGCGGCTTTAAGCTAACATCATCAGTGCTAAACAATTCTGATATCACGTTAGGTAATAATATAATTATTTAAATAAATTTTCTTACCTTGGTTTTGCATGAATGCAGTACTCAGTTTAGTCCTTTTGATCTTCCTCAGCTTTGTTTGCCCAAGCTCATTTAATTCTTTCCTTGGCACGATCTTATCCCACATTCCTTTTAAGCCACTCCATTGCATCGATTTAATGCTTCCACATACCTTCCTTTATAAACCACTTCATTCCTTAGCTACTTTATAACTAATCATATGCACTTACAAATTCATTATACCTCTTAATATGGTGCTTGAAAATGAATCAACATATTATTAGTATAAGCACTAAACAAAACTTAAACACAAAAAATAAATATTAGTAATAACCCTGGTCAGAGGAATGGTGCCTTACCCTATCCAGTTATATATTTATCAAATTAAGGTAACTTCATTTCAAAAAATTTAGGATGATTTTCTAATCTTATGTGAAATTTTATTTAGGCACCTAACCTAAGCTCTGATACCAATTGAAACACCCCGGAATTTTCGATCAGTCAAAACTTAAAACTTTCTAATTCAAAACACTCTTACATAATTTATATTAATTTTACAAATTATTTCCATATTTTAAATCATTAAAAATGGCTATTTATGGTTACAGTCGATAACTGCACTTACGGCGTCCTTCACCGATATAGTTTGAAACATGACTTAAAAATTATACCTCGAAATTAAAATCTGCTTTCACTCATTTGAAAGCTCTTTTCAATACTAATCAAACACTCTTCATTCGGTGAAAATCCGATTTAGATTCCAAAAGTTATAAGCATTTAAAGTTTATAACTCAAATACACAAATTGTCATTTTATGATAGCTCTATTTTGACCGAAATAAAAATTATCCTCTGCTGTGTTCAAAATACCTCTGATAACCATTATATATTTATATAAACCCTCTAAATTATTTTGGGTTTAAAATTCAACTTTATTTCTTTTTTTGATAAAACAACAATATAGCTTAAATGATAAAACATGAAAGATGCACCAACAGAAATGTAATAACAAAAAATATTTTTATTAATAAAGTAGCTGCATCACTATCCCTTGTGACTGCCTATGTACTTTATCCAATTGGGTAAGCAATCAGATACAGGATCAATAAAATCTAATTAAATTTTGAATTAACAATCTCATTCGTCGGATCAGTTAGGGATAGCAAGGAAGAGCACGAAACTGTATTTTCCAAACCCAAGCCTAAACACTATCCTCTCTGTCACCCTGGAACGTTCCAGTCATTCATTTTGAAAGATACTTTATAAATATATGTGTATTCACGCAACAATTAGGGTGTTATATTGGTAATAGGCAAATCTCCTACTTTTAAATTCATGCTTTTAAAGGGTTTAAGACAAAACCAAACTATCTCAAATTATTCCAATCTATGTTAAGAAGAATGTAACGACCCAGAAAATCTGAACCAATTTAAAATTTTTAAATTGGCTAAAATAATGGATTTTAAATATTTAAAATAAATATTTTAAATAATGGCGATGAAAACTGAGTTTGAATCGACAATTGAAAACGAATATAATTAATTATAATTATATATAGAATTGAAAATGGCGCGGTAGTTCGATAATTCGATTTCAAACTTCAATTGAATATACCGGGTGCAAAACAATCCAGATTTTAGTGAAACCAAAAATAATGGAATCTAATTGGTAATATCTTTCTAACGAATCCGACCAATCGAAATTTGATAGCGGGAATCAAAAGGTATGTCCAATTGAAAATTCTGAATAGTCGCTATGGAATTCAGGCCCTTAAAAATGGACGTTTTGCAAACGACCTCGGATTTCGACGAAACCACTTTTGTTGGATCCGTGATGTCAAATTATTGCTAGGTTTCAAATTTCATAATTTTCCGAATCAATATGTGAGCGTGGCAAAGGAAAACGCGTTTGACCAGTTTCAGTTGATTTTAATCGACTGGAAATTGACCATTTTTCAAACGGTCTCAGAATTCAACGAAACTAGTTTTGTTAGGACCGTATCGTCAATACGAAACTAGAAAATATTTTTCTGGAATTTTTCTAGTTAGTATGTGACCCTGGTAATTTGAAATGTACGTTTAAAATTCAATATAAGGATTTAAAATGTAAATTCAACGGAAACTGATTGTAACGATCAAACCAGCTTACGATACATATCCCATTGTGTTCGGAATGGGGGTAAAACGCTATGGACGATAGGCGGTGGGCCTCGTTTCGAGGTCATATGTAAAAGTCAACCCTTGTGCAAAATTAAATAATTAAATAATAAAATAAAATAAATAAAAAAATATACTCCCTCCCTTTTTCTTCTGCTTGGCCCCCCCGATCATTTATCAGAAAGAGAAAAAAAAAAGAAAACCTAAATTAAATACGAGCCGCCCCCTGACCTGGAAGCCACCGCCGACGAACCCCTCGACGCCCCCCTCTGTCAGACCTCAACGCCGACGATCGAGCTGAAGCCCCCACCACCCTCGCGACCTCCTCCTTCCAGCGAAGACGCCGCCGACCATCGAACCGAAGCCTGGAACCCTGCCGCGAACCTCCGAACGCCACCTCAGAGACGCCTCTTCTTCCCTCCTCCCCTTCGCATACCACGGTGAGCTTTTAAGTTATTTTATTTTGATTTTGATTTTTGATTTATAAAACCGATTTAAAAACAAACCGATTTAAAAACAAATTTCTGATTTGTTTAAGAATTTTAAACTGATTTGTTTTAGGTTATAGAAAACTGTTTTTTTTTTATGATGCATGAACGGAATTTTTAAAAGAAAATAAAAACAGAATTTTTTTAAAGAAATAAAACTGAATTTTTAAAAGAAAATAAAAACAGATTTTTTTTAAAGAAATAAAACTGAATTTTTTTAAAAGATGTAAAAACAGAATTTTTAAAAAAGAATAAAACTGTTTAATTTAAAAAGAATAAAACTGTTTAATTTAAAAAGAATAAAACTGTTTTTATAAAAGGATTTAAACTGATTTTTTTTAGATTTTAAAACTGATGTTAAATAGAATTAAAAACTGATTTTGTTAAAAATAAAAACTGAATTTTAAAGTATAAAACTGAATTGATTTTTTTTAAAGTATAAAACTGAATTGATTTTTTTAAAGTATAAAACTGGATTTTTAAAAAGTATAAAAACTGATTTTGTTTTAAAGTAAAAATCATATTTTTATATATCGAAAGTCGGGAGTAAAAATCAGATTTTTATATATTGAAAGACGAAGTAAAAATCAGATTTTTATATATTGAAAGCCGAAGTAAAAATCAGATTTTTATATATTGAAAGTCGAAGTAAAAATCATATTTTTATATGTTGAAAGTCGAAGTAAAAATCATATTTTTATATGTTGAAAGTCGAAGAAAAAATCATATTTTTATATGTTGAAAGTCGAAGTAAAAATCATATTTTTATATATTGAATAGCGAAGTCAAAATTCGATTTTTATATATTGAATAGCATAGTAAAAATTCGATTTTTACATATGTAGAGAATACGGGCGAAAGCGACAAAAGGCGAAGATTTCTATAAGTGAAGTGTCGTGCAGTTGGATAGCTATTGGTGAGATTTCTGATTTAAAATATATTATATATGTGTGAAATGAAAGTGAATAGCTATATATAAATTGCTATATATATATATATATATATATATATATATATATATATACGCCCCCTCGTCCACGAACCATGGACGATATTTATTGGTTGAAATTGTTGTGACAATTGAATGATTGTTTGGGATTGTTTGTGATGGATATTGGTTGATTGTGGTTGAAAAATACCCGTTTGTGGTTGTGAAATATTTGGTTGAAACCACTTAGGATTAGTTTGTGGAAATGAAATAAATATATACATGCCGCCTGCGTGCGAACTAGATGCATGATTCCCATTGTCAAAAACCGCGAGGTTTTAAGGTAGAGCGAGGAGCCGTACTAGGGACGGTGCCGGTGTAACTACCCTGCCGTTATGCTGCCGAAATTTTGAATAATATTTGTGTGTTTGAATTATTTTCATATGCTTAAACTATATTTATTCATTGTATAGAAAACATTCATGTGTTGAATTGATATTCATTCGTTGTTTAGAAATTCATGTGTTGAATGGAATTCATATTTTGAAATAAATTGTTCGATAATAAAAATCACATTTTTATCTATATATAAAAACTATTGAAAACATTCATGTGTTGAATTGATATTCATTCGTTGTTTAGAAATTCATGTGTTGAATGGTATTCATATTTTGAAATAAATTGTTTTATGATAAAAATCCCATTTTTATCACCAACTTGAACTATATAGAAAAATAGTGTTTTGAAAAAAAATTGTTTTACAATAAAAATCACATTTTTATTGTATGTAAGAAATCGTTAAAATGTGAAGTGTTAAAAATAGCCGCTTGTTCAAAATAAACATATATGAGTTGAAATATTCATTAATTAGCTAATGAAATGGTTTGCACCTATTTATGCAACATTTGAACGAACTCGTCAGAAATAGAACCAGTAGTGTTCTAGGACGGGTAACTCTATACAGATAGGATCAGTAATATCCTAGTATGAGTAAAGCAGAATGAAATTACACCTCGATAGACACATTTACATTTAAATTATGTGTTTCTATATTTTTAAAATACCTTTTCTGTGACCTGACACTTGATCTGCTAATTGCAGAAGTACTAGAAAAAATGAGTGCCAGAAACAGAAGGAATACAGAACCCGATCTAGAGGCTCTATTCAAGAGATATCGAAATCTGGGTGGAGAAAAATTCTCGGGCAATGAATCTATTATTCAAACTCAAGCTTGGATGAGTTCTATCGAAAAAATCTTTGAGCATATCCAGCTGAGAGATGACCAGAAACGGTTAGTAGCATCTTGGGCGCTCAAAGAGGAAGCTTTAATCTGGTGGGAAACAATCATCAAAAATAATCCAGAAGGTGATATCACCTGGGACAGATTCAAAGTGATTTTCTTAGAAAGATTTACTCCTCCCGAAGTAACCGAGAGATTATGTGATGAGTTTTCTTATCTGATACAAGGAGATATGACAATTCCCGAATATCATAAGAAATTCAACGAGCTTGCTCACTTTGCTCCTCATCTAATTCAAAATCCGAAGAGGAAAAATATGAGATTTATTCACGGGCTTCAAAGGAAATACCAGAATAAGGTATTGGGGCATGTGAAGCTTCCTTTTTCTGAAATGATATATATGGCCTATCAGTATGAAGATCTCCATAAGAAAGGAATGTTGCGCGACGAAGAAGAAGTCTGTTCTAGTGGCAAAACAGAGTCAGAAACTGATATTCCTGAAGCCAATACAAGGTCGGAGGTCAATAAGAGGCCCAGTGCCAAGAGAAAAAGGGCTGAATCTGGGAACGAACGAATAATGACCACCACGTGCTCAAGCTGCAATAGAAAAGGGCATTTGGCGGTAAGTTGCAAATCTTGGAACAAACGAAGAAAAAGTGGATCTAAGCCCACTAAGAAACAGAAGAACCCACATGGGGAAAGGAGATGCCATAAGTGCCGCCAGGCAGGTCATATTGCACGGGAGTGTCAACTCTCAAAGAAATCTGAAGCCATAAGTATAAATGAAATAGCAGAAACTTCTGGGCCCGCAGATGTTCTGGAAAGGCCCGATGTCTTAGAAGGCACGCTAACTGTCAAAAACATTCCAGTCAAAGTACTGTTTGATACAGGCGCGTCGCGATGCTTCATTGCAAAGGATGCAGCTAAGAAACAAGATTTGAATTTGAAAAAGCTTAAGGAACCAATGACTGTCCAGAATCCGGTTGGGGGTTCCATTGATCTCAGTTGGATTTGTAGAGTACCGGTTTCTTTTTCTCGTTATCGATTTCCTACCATCGCAGCCGTTATGAATTTTACAGAGTTTGATCTTATCTTGGGGTTAGATTGGTTGACCGAATATGAAGCTGAAGTTAAATGCGCCGACAGAGTCGTAAAAGCGAAGATTAAATCAGGTGATTATATAACTATCCCCTGTGAAGGTCAGAATGCTAATAGAAAGGACTTCTGGGCGGCTCTAAATGTTTCTCCAGCCCAAATAGAAAATGTCCCTGAGATCACTGAGAATATTCCCGACCTCATTAAAGATATTCCTGTCGTCAAGAACTATGCGGATGTGTTCGAGGAAGTTGTTCGCTTACCTCCGCAAAGAGAAATAGATTTCAAGATTGTTTTAGTTACCAATGCAAGGCCGGTAGTTCACGCTATTCGAAGAATGTCCTTGAAAGAGAAGGAGGAATTAGACAATCAAACACGACAGCTAGTATGGAAGGGCCTGATCAGGCCTAGTTTCTCTGATTGGGGTGCAGCAGTGGTATTTGTCCCAAAATCTGATGGTACTCTACGTCTATGTGTGGATTATCGTGATTTGAACAAGCAGACAATAAAGAATAAATATCCATTGCCGCGGATTGATGATTCGTTGGATCGATTAAATGGAGCACAAGTATTCTCACGAATGGACCTAGCTACAGGATTCCATCAACTTCGAATTGCCGAAGAGTGTGTTCCAATGACAACGTTCAGAGGCCCCAACTTATTCTACGAGTGGTTAGTAATGCCGTTCGGCTTATGTAACGCTCCAGCTTACTTCGTCGATCTAATGAACAGAGTATTCAGAGTAGTATTGAATAAATTTGTTCTGGTTTTTATTGATGATATTCTAATCTTCTCTAAATCAAAAGCCGAACATGAAAAGCATCTGGAACAGGTTTTGGAGATTCTCAGACGGAATGTATTAAAAGCCAAATTTTCCAAATGTATCTTCTGGCAAGATGAAGTGAAATTTCTGGGCCACGTTGTATCGAAAGAAGGAATCGCTGTGGATCCGAGCAAAATCACAGCTATTCAGAATTGGAAACAGCCCAGTACTCCCACTGAAGTCCGTAGTTTTCTTGGATTGGCTAGCTATTACCGAAAGTTCGTTAAAGACTTTTCTAAGATATCTGGCCACTTAACAAAGCTTACAAAGAAGCATTCTAAATTCAAATGGACTCAAGAGAGTGAGGAAGCTTTCGAAGAGCTAAAGTTGAGATTAACTACAGCTCCAGTGTTAACCATCATCGATGGCAACCAAGATTTAAAAGTCTGGACTGATGCGTCTAGAGAAGGCCTTGGTGCAGTGTTGATGCAAAGGGGCCAAGTGATTGCTTATGCTAGCCGTCAACTGAAACCGCACGAGAAAAACTATGTAACTCATGATCTTGAGTTATTGGCTATCATATTCTCTTTGAAAATCTGGAGACACTATCTTCTGGGCGAGAGATTTGAACTGTTTACAGATCACCAGTCGTTGAAATATCTGTTCACTCAGAAGGACTTAAATCTGAGACAGCAACGTTGGCTGGAGTTTCTTACGGCATATGACTTCGAAATTATATATACTCCAGGAAAAGCCAATGTCGTGGCCGATGCGTTAAGCAGAAAGAATGTAATGATCGCCAGTTTTATTATCACGACTTCATTGCTAGATAAGATATCTGCTCTTCAGGAGGATGATCACTTCATTCAGAAGATCAGAGGGATAATTCAACAAGGCGAACCTTCAAGTTTTCAAATTGACAATGATGGGATTTTAAGGCTCAAAGGTCGAATCTGTGTCCCTAACATTCCTGAACTTCGAAAGGAAGTATTGGATGAATGCCACAAGTCAAAGCTCAGTATCCATCCGGGAGTAAGCAAAATGTATAATGACATCAAACGCACTTTCTGGTGGAAGTCGATGAAAAGGGACATTTCTTTATATGTAAGCCGATGCCCCACCTGCCAGCTAGTCAAAAGTGATCAACAGAAATTGGCTGGATTGTTACAACCACTAGAAGTTCCTGGTTGGAAGTGGGAGCATATTTCTATGGATTTCATCGATGGTCTGCCCAGAACCAGGAAAGGAAATGACAGTATTTGGGTGATCGTAGATCGTTTCACGAAGACCGCCCATTTTATACCTGTCAAATCAAATAGAACCGCTCAGAGTCTGGCGCAGATATACTTCAGGGAAATAGTTAGACTACATGGAGTGCCACTCAGTATAGTCAGTGATAGGGATACAATATTCACTAGCAAATTCTGGGAAGCATTTCAAGTCGAGCTGGGAACGAAGTTAAACCTAAGCACCGCTTATCATCCTCAGACAGACGGTCAGACTGAGAGGGTGAATCGCATTCTAGAAGATCTATTGCGGGCTTGTGTTATAGATTTCGGTGGATCATGGGAAGACAATCTACATTTGGCTGAGTTTTCTTATAACAACAGCTACCAGGCGAGTCTGACAATGTCGCCATTCGAAGCATTGTATGGTAGACCGTGCCGATCTCCTGCTTGTTGGGTCGAGCCAGGAAATAGACTTGTGTTGGGTCCTGATATGATTCGCGAAGCTGCTGACAAAGTCGATTTTATTAAGAAGCGATTACTCGCCGCTCAAAGCCGACAAAAGAGCTATGCCGATAGAAGAAGAAGAGATATATCCTTTGAAGTTGGCGACTATGTATATTTGAAAGTATCGCCGATGAGAGGAGTTATCAGGTTCGGTAAAACTGGAAAGTTAGCGCCTTAATTTATTGGTCCGTTTCCTATTCTGGAACGGATTGGAACTCTCGCTTATAGGGTCAAACTGCCTGACTGGTTGCCTGGAGTGCATGATGTATTTCATATATCTCAACTTCGAAAGCACGTTCATGATCCAGACTTGATCGTGGAAGAAGCAGCTCAGCAGGACATTGAAATTACTCCAGAATTAGCCGTGAGGCGTGAGCCGCTAAAGATTATCGGCAAAGAAACCAAAGAGCTGAGGAACAAGAAGGTTCACTTAGTCAAAGTGCAACGGAGTGGAGATCCGAGAGATTGTACTTGGGAAACCGAGGAGAGCATTCAGAAAGCTTATCCCAGATGCCGAGTAGATATCTCTGATTGACTCCGGTGCAAGGTATATTTACCATACTTTACCTCACCATTTAATTCTCTATTCTATTATAATTGTTTGAATGATTTTAGAAGAAAAATAGGAATTAATTTGTATGGCTTTGAAAGGTTAAAAACAATTGGATTGGTTGTTGTGTTGTGTGATTGTAGATTTATCAAACCACTTTCGACTTTATTCCTTTTCGGGGACGAAAAGTTTTAAGTGGGGGAGATTGTAACGACCCAGAAAATCTGAACCAATTTAAAATTTTTAAATTGGCTAAAATAATGGATTTTAAATATTTAAAATAAATATTTTAAATAATGGCGATGAAAACTGAGTTTGAATCGACAATTGAAAACGAATATAATTAATTATAATTATATATAGAATTGAAAATGGCGCGGTAGTTCGATAATTCGATTTCAAACTTCAATTGAATATACCGGGTGCAAAACAATCCAGATTTTAGTGAAACCAAAAATAATGGAATCTAATTGGTAATATCTTTCTAACGAATCCGACCAATCGAAATTTGATAGCGGGAATCAAAAGGTATGTCCAATTGAAAATTCTGAATAGTCGCTATGGAATTCAGGCCCTTAAAAATAGACGTTTTGCAAACGACCTCGGATTTCGACGAAACCACTTTTGTTGGATCCGTGATGTCAAATTATTGCTAGGTTTCAAATTTCATAATTTTCCGAATCAATATGTGAGCGTGGCAAAGGAAAACGCGTTTGACCAGTTTCAGTTGATTTTAATCGACTGGAAATTGGCCATTTTTCAAACGGTCTCAGAATTCAACGAAACTAGTTTTGTTAGGACCGTATCGTCAATACAAAACTAGAAAATATTTTTCTGGAATTTTTCTAGTTAGTATGTGACCCCGGTAATTTGAAATGTACGTTTAAAATTCAATATAAGGATTTAAAATGTAAATTCAACGGAAACTGATTGTAACGATCAAACCAGCTTACGATACATATCCCATTGTGTTCGGAATGGGGGTAAAACGCTATGGACGACAGGCGGTGGGCCTCGTTTCGAGGTCATATGTAAAAGTCAACCCTTGTGCAAAATTAAATAATTAAATAATAAAATAAAATAAATAAAAAATATACTCCCTCCCATTTTCTTCTGCTTGCCCCCCCCCCCGATCATTTATCAGAAAGAGAAAAAAAAAAACCTAAATTAAATACGAGCCGCCCCCTGACCTGGAAGCCACCGCCGACGAACCCCTCGACGCCCCCCTCTGTCAGACCTCAACGCCGACGATCGAGCTGAAGCCCCCACCACCCTCGCGACCTCCTCCTTCCAGCGAAGACGCCGCCGACCATCGAACCGAAGCCTGGAACCCTGCCGCGAACCTCCGAACGCCACCTCAGAGACGCCTCTTCTTCCCTCCTCCCCTTCGCATACCACAGTGAGCTTTTAAGTTATTTTATTTTGATTTTGATTTTTGATTTATAAAACCGATTTAAAAACAAACCGATTTAAAAACAAATTTCTGATTTGTTTAAGAATTTTAAACTGATTTGTTTTAGGTTATAGAAAACTGTTTTTTTTTATGATGCATGAACTGAATTTTTAAAAGAAAATAAAAACAGAATTTTTTTAAAGAAATAAAACTGAATTTTTAAAAGAAAATAAAAACAGATTTTTTTTAAAGAAATAAAACTGAATTTTTTTAAAAGATGTAAAAACAGAATTTTTAAAAAAGAATAAAACTGTTTAATTTAAAAAGAATAAAACTGTTTAATTTAAAAAGAATAAAACTGTTTTTATAAAAGGATTTAAACTGATTTTTTTTAGATTTTAAAACTGATGTTAAATAGAATTAAAAACTGATTTTGTTAAAAATAAAAACTGAATTTTAAAGTATAAAACTGAATTGATTTTTTTTAAAGTATAAAACTGAATTGATTTTTTTAAAGTATAAAACTGGATTTTTAAAAAGTATAAAAACTGATTTTGTTTTAAAGTAAAAATCATATTTTTATATATCGAAAGTCGGGAGTAAAAATCAGATTTTTATATATTGAAAGCCGAAGTAAAAATCAGATTTTTATATATTGAAAGCCGAAGTAAAAATCAGATTTTTATATATTGAAAGTCGAAGTAAAAATCATATTTTTATATGTTGAATGTCGAAGTAAAAATCATATTTTTATATGTTGAAAGTCGAAGAAAAAATCATATTTTTATATGTTGAAAGTCGAAGTAAAAATCATATTTTTATATATTGAATAGCGAAGTCAAAATTCGATTTTTATATATTGAATAGCATAGTAAAAATTCGATTTTTACATATGTAGAGAATACGGGCGAAAGCGACAAAAGGCGAAGATTTCTATAAGTGAAGTGTCGTGCAGTTGGATAGCTATTGGTGAGATTTCTGATTTAAAATATATTATATATGTGTGAAATGAAAGTGAATAGCTATATATAAATTGCTATATATAAATAAATAAATAAATATATATATATATACGCCCCCTCGTCCACAAACCATGGACGATATTTATTGGTTGAAATTGTTGTGAAAATTGAATGATTGTTTGGGATTGTTTGTGATGGATATTGGTTGATTGTGGTTGAAAAATACCCGTTTGTGGTTGTGAAATATTTGGTTGAAACCACTTAGGATTAGTTTGTGGAAATGAAATAAATATATACATGCCGCCTGCGTGCGAACTAGATGCATGATTTCCATTGTCAAAAACCGCGAGGTTTTAAGGTAGAGCGAGGAGCCGTACTAGGGACGGTGCCGGTGTAACTACCCTGCCGTTATGCTGCCGAAATTTTGAATAATATTTGTGTGTTTGAATTATTTTCATATGCTTAATCTATATTTATTCATTGTATAGAAAACATTCATGTGTTGAATTGATATTCATTCGTTGTTTAGAAATTCATGTGTTGAATGGAATTCATATTTTGAAATAAATTGTTCGATAATAAAAATCACATTTTTATCTATATATAAAAACTATTGAAAACATTCATGTGTTGAATTGATATTCATTCGTTGTTTAGAAATTCATGTGTTGAATGGTATTCATATTTTGAAATAAATTGTTTTATGATAAAAATCCCATTTTTATCACCAACTTGAACTATATAGAAAAATAGTGTTTTGAAAAAAAATTGTTTTACAATAAAAATCACATTTTTATTGTATGTAAGAAATCGTTAAAATGTGAAGTGTTAAAAATAGCCGCTTGTTCAAAATAAACATATATGAGTTGAAATATTCATTAATTAGCTAATGAAATGGTTTGCACCTATTTATGCAACATTAGAATGAATGGTGTCTTTAAACCAAACAGAAATCAAATATGAAGTTGAATAGAAAATGATAAATGATAAGAACTGTATATATATGTACATGCATATTTATTGAACAGGTTATAGCAAAGGGGCTAGAGAAGAGGAATAAAATTTTGTGCCCGACAAATAGGTACACATTTACTGATTTGTTTGGGTGATGATTTTGAGCCTGTTGGCTAGCCGCTTGGCTTCTTCTTTTTCTTTTTGAGATTAGAAGGACCGGGAACGCTATTTGCGATTTCCCGATGCTCCCGGTGCAGGGGAGGTTATGGCGAAATTTTTCCAAAATTTAAGGTGTTAGAAAAATATTTGAAGTGAAAACGATATTGAAATTGTTGAATGAACTATATTTATATAAATATATAAATATAAATAAAATTAAAACGAAACGAAGCCGTGCAGTTCGTATTTTGAAACCGTGATTTCAAAAGACTAGTGCGGGAAATCCGACCATTGGATTTTCCCGAAACCTCAACCGTCGGGTGCGCCTTGGAAATATCTTCCCAACGGCACCAACTTTGTAGAAATCCAACGGTTGGAGTGTCTGGAATGTTTAATTCAAATCTGAAGAAAAACAGCGCCAGAAATGATTATATTTATTTATATATATAAATATAATTATATTTAATCGAATAACGACGCTGCAGTTCGTATTTTGAAATCGAAATTTCAAACGAGTGTATCGGGAGATCCGACCGTCGGATTTTCCCGAAATTGGAACCGTTGGATTCGTTTTGAAAAGACCTTTCTAATGATGTAAATTTTGTGAAGATCCAACGGTTAGATTTTCAGAAAAGTGTAAATCAAATCTGAAGAAAAACAGCGCCACGGCCGCGTTATGGCCCGAAGCGTCGTTTCGAATAAAATGGCTATTTTAAAATAAATAAAAATAGCGATAAATAGTTATAAAATATCATAAGCGATATGGAATAGAAATAAACTGAATTTGCATGATTTGCGTGGCTTTTGATGGTTGAATGTGTTTGGTGTGAAAATTACATTAAAGAACACAATTGGTGTTGTCGAATAATTTAACCATTGAAATAAATCGATTTGAAATTCTAAATATACGTGAATTATTTGGAAAGGCCGAGTTAATTCTCATTTCGAATAATAGACCGACGATTGAAATTCGAAGATGAAGACGATGGTCGAAGACCGGAGATCTTCACCTCGTTTGGATGGTAACCGAGGTCCTGATTGGGAGGCATCCCGAAATATGGATAATGAGTGGTGATCGTCCAGACGTACGTGGTGATCGAAGGGTTTGCGCGGCATTTAGTGCCTCCGGTTTCGTTCAGACCCAGAACGGACTTGTAAATGGACCGTGTGTCTGACATTGGAGTTTATTCTGTGTTGATTGATTTCTGTTAAATATACATCTGTTTGGCGGCGGAGAATTTATTCTTTTGCTTAACGCCCTTCTCTGAGACGTACGAGCTCAGAGGTTGTATATCGATGGACATCAATCGCATGGCGTGAATTGCCTGTGTGGCATGCTAAGATGCAGTGATCAGGGCTTCTGTTGAAAAGCAAAGTCTTGTGGTGATGATCAAAGCACCGCCTGTGTGGCGTAGCTTTGTGTATAACGTGAATTCGCGAGCCTCACACCCCGGTATGAACCTAAAACGGGAGAAGGACCTCAGGGAGGACATGCGTTTCTTTCTAGCTAGGGTGGTGTCAGTGACCTACCAGCCCTGACATTTATATACTTTTCACCTATGTGGTTGTTGCTGTTGCGAGGCGCCTCGGTTTGATCGGACGATCCGGGTCCGATGGAGTCATTCGTTGGCTCGTTTACGCCCCAAAGGGCGGGGAAACGCATTGTTCAGGAATTTTAATCCACATCGGTGGACCGGCCCTGACGATCCAAAGGCTTGACTGAGTACTTGCCTGAGGGGCGGGCTAGAGCGTCTCGAATTCGGTAAGGACTATCTTTTGCCTTGGTTCATGACGGAAATCCAATTTCCAAATACGTGATCGTGCGGTTTTGATTGTATATATATATGGCGACATGATATATGGTACCCATGCCGTCTATGATTGATAGTTATGATTTGAAATTGTTTCAAAACATATAAACACTAGCAATAATATCAAATGCCTTTGATTTATTCGTATCAATCATATTTTGGCCATTATAAGGTAAAACTCTATCCTCCGGTTTGCGTTGCATTGTGTGATGGGAACTGAGTCTTATAATGGCTTCATTTTTGTTAAAAGCATAGCGATGTTTAAAAGAAAGATTTGTTTTAAAGCACTGGCAATCCAATGGAGTAAACCCGTTCCACGAAAGTGGCGTGGTCCTGTGATTAGCCATATTATATATGTGTTGAGTAGATTTCTCATACCAGTCCCATGACTGACTCGTAGTTTGTTTCACTCTCAAACTCGGGTGCCCCTTTTTCTACACGGGCAGCCTTGTATTCAGGTTTAGCTGGTTCTTTCTGGATAGCTGGAGCTGAAGATGGATTCTATCATTTATTTCTTTTTATGCTGTTCAGCTCCTATTGTACATACTTTGTTTATTTCCGCTGTAGACATTTATGTATAGCTGAACTGTATTTGTACTAAGTAAGATCCTGTATACTGTGTAACTCTGATGATTACTTTTATCCAGTATATTTTGTTGTTCATTATCTGGTGTATTTATTTAATTCTGTTCTGCTATTATATGTTTCTGTGTTATATTCCAAAGATAACCTTGTTTCCGTGAGAACGGGAATTCGGGTCGTCACAAAGAACCTCGAAACTACTTGAAACAAAGAAAAGGTAACATTTAAAAAGTACTATAAAAAGTTTCAGCATCATAAAATAAAAACTGCAGCGTTTTAAATGTGTTAGGACAAGTTTCGGATAGTTTTAGGCTCAAACAGCTATCTACAGCGTTTCAGCCATGCTATGGAAAGTTCTGGTTAGTCTATGATTGTTGTAGACTAAATTCAGCTATTACAGCGTTTCTGCGTGCTATAGAAAGAGTTCTGGTCATGTTCAAGGCTTTATAATCAATTCAGTGAAAAGATAGCACTTCGGAAGTGCTATAGAAAGTTCTGTTTTGATAAACTTCTGCGTTAGGAACATTCAGAAAGCGTTTCAAATTTCCAAAGTGTTTCAAGTTTCGGAAAATCGGCTTTTTTTCCAGTTTTTGGGTGAAATGTTTGACACTGTTTCTCTATGATAAAAATAGATTTTGACCCCAAATTCTTTTACAGAAAGGAGCTATCTTTTTATATTTAATTATCATAAAAAAAAACCATTAAAATTATTAATCTATTCAATAAATAAACTTCAACAATACAAGGCCTTTTTAACATGTCTAATTCGGGATGATTTTTACCTTACTTTGCATCCAGTTTTCAAGTATGAAAACGGCCGAATTAGTAAAGGTGGTCAAAGACAAAGTTGTAGCCCTCTGAATTAGCTTTCCAAATTGATAGAGAAGTCGAAATTTCATTAATAATTGCAAAAGTTATGCCCTAAATACCGAACGTCATTTTCAGGGGTTCACATCCAAACATTCGTTCATAGAATTCTCAACTTTTCTTCAAAATATGAAATGAATACATGAACTTAAATAGTTTTTCTCACCTTGTACTTGTGCCTTGATCTTGTATTTATTCTTTAGGCTTCTCCCAAACTTCTACTCTTTATCTTACGTTTTGTTTTTCATTTGAGACTCCATGAAAAAGAATGAACCTTTCCACCCTTTATATATTAGTTTTCAAGGTTAGTTTGGTAATTTGGTTTTGGACACTTATCCTCCTTATCTTTATGCGTTCTTTAGGATGAAGACACATGTCTACTTAGAAGTCTTTAGATGTTTCTACACATGGACACCTAATGGGTGTATGTGTCTTAACCTTATTTATTTGCAAGACATGTGTTCCTTTCATTTGGCGACACGTGTCCCTATCATTTTAAGCCATTTTTTCATATTCTAGAACATGCACTTATATACCGTTTGTATGTTACTTCTATGATATGTACATACACATATACGTGATCTTCTAGTGTTACTACATGCACATGATATTCCAACAACTTTTAATAAGACAAACCTCGTTTATCGATAAAACTGTTTTCGGGCACATTATCGATTTTTCTTCGAACTACTTACCTTTGTAAACAAAAACTCAATAATATGTTTTCTCTTTATTAATTATTATTTATAAAGGGATTTGATCAATGTTATGACACCATTAAATCTAAGTTTTACATATTTAATAACCTCGATATTTGAATATTTACTGCTCGAAGTTTCAAGCTGTTACAGGGCATTCATTAGTAGCACTAGGAAAACTTATTCAAAAGAAGACCAAGCCCGGAAAATACTTAGTTCATTGACTCCAGAATGGGATCAGAAAACATTGGCGATTGAAGAATCCAACGATGTCAGTGAAATGAAAATTGAGGAGATAATTGGGAATTTGATGTCGTTCGAAGTTCAATTACAGAAAAGAAAAGAAAATAAGCTTACAGAAAAGAAATCTATGGCATTCAAAGCAATAATAAATGGTTTTGATTAAAGGAGTGAAGACGATAAAGAAATTGCTTTAATGACAAGATATTTCAGAAAATTTCTATGATATAAAAGGAGTAATAATTTCTAAGAAATAATCAAGGGAGTTGGGGGAAGAAATGATAACAGATGTCATAACTGCAGCAAACTGGGTCATATAAAAAGAATGTGTCCATATCCAGATAAATCAAAACAACAAACAAAAAATAGTAATTCGTCGAAGAAGAGAAAGAGGGCATATGCAGCAACTTTAGACGATTCTGGTTCATCACCAAGTGACAAAGAGCTAGAAATCGAAAATACAAATATGTGTTTCACAGCGATTCAAAATTCATAAATTATCGAAGAAATGGATCTACAAACCAGGTACACCTTAATAATTTTTAATTTTTGGTTGATTTGGATCAATGGATGTTTTGTTTGTTTGAATTTTAAATTCCAAATTCAAACTTGAAATTTAAAATTCAAAATTGAAATTTGAATTTTGAAATTCATAAATAATAATAAAAATAAAATATAATAAACAATAATTAAATCTTTTAATGAGTGTTAGGATGTTTCATGTAATAATAAGTCCTGAAATGTAAAACATTAATATAACAAAACAAAGTCAAATAGAAACATGTCTTTTCAAAATGCACCTATATGTCGACATAGCCAAACAGACATGTCGACATTTGTGCCAGAAAATGAAATTTAAACTTCGAATTTCAAAAGTTTAAACTTTCAAAGTTCCCTCCGACTTTTCACCAACTTCCGAGGTCTGAAAAGATGTCTTTATTTTCAGAAAAGTTGTGCCCATTCAATCTCTTTTTATATATCTATTCAATTCTATTCTCTCTACCTCTCATTCAAAATTCAAACAACTTTCTTCATATCTATTGTAACGACCCGGTAAAAAGAATTTGACGCTTGAATTCTGACAATAATATATAACCCGTATTACTCGCCAAAAACTCAAGTATCAAAAACACTAGATAGTTAAGAGAAAGAAACTGGAGGGTGAGAAAAGAAAGAAAGATATATTAGGATATAAGAAGAAGAACCAACACAAAACAGAGTCTCACATCGCAGCGGAACAAAATATAATATAGAAATAAATCTTTACAGAGAGCTTGGAATAAAACTTACAATCATCAGAGTACATCACACATCTGGACAGTTATAACAATCTGGCTTCATATACAATCATACAGCAGAATAATATACTATCATACGTCTGAACTCTTCCAGCTCATCTCTCCACAGTATCCGATATCCTGAACCTGTAAAACTCGGTTTAACCCGAGCATTACAAACGCCGGATCAGTCTGGTGAACTAGAGTGAGAAACCCACTAAGTTTATAAGCAACATCCAACTTGATTTTAAAGTTAACAAATGATTTTCTGAAAAAAGGATAATCGTAAGACCGATCCACACATAAACATGGATGCTTTTTACCTTACGATAACCCAAAACATTTTAAATCATATCTTATTTGATATTATAATAATGTCTAAATACAACTAAATATAAATCTAGTAGAAAGCTTGCATATCACGCTCTACATACATAGTATAATCAAAACCTCAGGCTCTTATTGGAGAATGTATTTCCTGACAAGGTATCGGACCACCTTCCGATAATGTATTTCTAGAGAGGAATACACCTGGTTGAACAAGAACATCATGCAATCCAGGCTAAACATGACCGGCCATTCACCTCGCTTGAATGTTCCGAATATATTGTCACCAATGGTTGCTAGCAACATAACCATTCTTGGGGGATACAGAAGTGAAAAGAAGAAAAATTCGAATATTCTCTATATGGTGACGATAAACCCTAATAGGAACAACCCACATAGCCATGCAACCTACCCGATTTTGCCATTTCCTAGTTGATGAGGCTTGAGGTTTAAATCTTCCTTTCAGAACATCTGGCTACCACTCACTTTGAATGCCACATCGTCAGATCCGCCAGAAAATCACTAATTGACGTCCACAAAAATACTCTAGTTATTAGGTTAAGAGAAAGTAATTTTCTCTGCCGTCAACTAGGGTACGTTTGAAGAAATCAACGTACGTGATCCCTTTGGAAATACTCTATCAAACATCCATTCATGTAAGTCATCCAGGAACAAGATGAACCGAAGGCACCCTCCGACTACATCTTGGGTGTCACCCTATAGATCAATAGCGAGTAGTCCTTGCAATCCGTAGACTCTAACGATGACAAAACTCCAGTATATCTTTGGTCGTTAGACCAAAGATTTTAAGTAGTTCTTCCGTTTTATGAAGATCCACGGTCTCTAATGCTCCATCTTTAATCAACATCTTCCATCTTCCACATACTTGTTGGACGGAATGGTTTTCGAATATAAATTTGAACCCAGTCTTTCCGTACCAACAATCGTATATGCCAGATTTGATAGTCAGTTTTTTAACTATCAAATAAACGACCATTCAATCATAAAATAAAAATAAATTTACTGGTTTAGTATTCAACATCACTTGACTTCTTTAATTAAAAATAATTAATGAATGGTTAGTTTAAAACTTAAAAAAATTAATATTTCAACATAGCATTTCACTTCTTATTTAACATAATATTATCCTCAATACCGATTAATTTTCATACTTACGAAAATATTCTATACTCATATCAAATTTCCTATTCCATTATCTTTTTCAAAACATTTTCCACCTTTTATTCTTTATCGAAAATTGGGAAATTACTTCAGCTTACCACTCGTAAAACAACGTTACAAAATCTCTTTTATTTCATTATTTTGAAAACAATAACCAAATCTTATTTTATAAAAACCTATTTCAAAACACAACTTCTCTTTTCCTTTTTAGCTTGAAAATACTGTTTTATTTCCATACAATCTCCTTTTGTTTCTATTATTTTGTAAATCTGTAACGACCCAGATTTTTGGTTGATTTACTTTAAATATTTATGGATTTAAATATTTAGTTTATAATATAAATGATATTTTATATTGAATTACTGATTTATTGATCGAAATACAAGTTATTTTGAATATATATAATTATCGTAATACCGGGATCTGAAATAATTCAATTCAAAGATAAAACTGAATCAAAACAATTCAGATGATGAAATTAAATTCTGTTTGAATTTATAGGATAATGATAATAATTTATTATCAAGGAATAAATTGTTTTGAATTTAAATTATATCAATTTAATATGGTTATTTTACATACGTTCAAATTTAATTGTATTTTCTATCTCGTTGAATTCAAAATAGCGTTATAACATTATAATGTCAATCGGTACGTAAAAATAAAGGTTTGTAATTTCAAGTAATGGACCTCGATATTATTTTAATAGATAAGCATGACATCAAATCGATATCTGTTTAAAATAAAGTGAAAATCTCTATATATCAAATCGTATTAATTATAAACTCAAATATAATTAATTAAACTGTACTTAACCTATCATCTAGGTTGTACTTTACACAGACAATTCCTTCCTGCTTAAAGTTCATCATCTATAAATTTCGTTTGTTCCCACTTCTATTTCTTTCTTCTATAAACTCGATCAAAGCTTCACAGTTCGAAATTAAATAAAAAATGGTCGATGCATTTAAATACAAGGAATAACCCCGTTCCTTTCCCTTTTTATTTCATTCGTCTGTTTACAAATTCCACTCACCCATTTCATTTCTAAACTCAAAATCGCGACTGCCTTTTTCCCATCTCCTCAAATCGAATTCAAATTCAAATCCATCTTGCTAATATAAACGACGGCTTCAACTCGATAGGGTTTTCAGTGCATTTGAACTTGATGACGTCAATCGATTTTGAGTTGGTTCGATTTAGGGTGTGCGAGTGGAAAAATGGAAATCTCGATCTAGGCACTGGAAAGGGTTGCAACTCAGGGAGAGTTCCACGGGTGGTTCGAATGGAGGGTCACAGTCATTACTGAGGTGTGCGTGTCTTCTAGGAGTCGATGTTGGGTTTGTGGAGTTAGAGTGCGTAAGTGGCGTGGTGTTGGTACTTGTGCAAATTGGGAAGTTTGGTTCAACAATTAAACGTTGGGAAGTGGGAGCTGATGTGATTGCAATCTGGAGTAGGTTTGAATACTGCAATTTTCTGAGGTTGATTGGGTGAAGTCGACTGTCTGATGTAGGAGTTGCGATTTGGGTAGAAAAAGGGTTGCTGCTAGTTGCAGTAGTGATGTACTGATGAACTGGGAGATTTGTTGAGGTTGACCATTAATTTGAGAACATCATTTGTCAAAATTTCTGATGGTGTCAAAATGGTGGTACAGTGGAAGGTTGGGGAATCGAACTACAATAAGGTAGATTCTTATTTAAATTAATTTAGTATATTAGTTAATACTAAAAGTTCGTGTAATGTTAAAAGAAAACTGAAATTTGCTGCTAATCTGAAAAATTTGGAAACTTAAAATAGAAATTAAATTCTAGTATGACATAAGACCTTGATTAAGGAAATTCAATAGCTTATTTTTAAAATTCGGATTTTTTATGCTAGGATAAATAAATAAAACCATTTATAACCTTACTTGATCCAATGATAAATTTAAAAAGCTTTTGGGTAGCTTAATTACTCTGCCCGGTCATTTACCCTTTTATTATTATGTAATTAAACAATGAATTGAAAGAAGGAAATAAATTATCAATTTCATTAGTTAAACTATAGTATAACCAGGTAATTAAAAATTTATAATCTTGCTATACAAGGTTTAATCATGAGACTCATAGCTGGAATCCTTGAATGGATTTACGATTTCTCAAGATCAGTTGGGATGTAAATTGAACATTCTCCGATTTAACTCAGCAAATAAAAACCCTGGTGAGTAAATCTCACTCATATTTTTATTTAGAATTATTTTATTTGTTAAAATAATTGTTTGATGGTTGCTTGGCTGCATTAAAATATCACTGTGGCTATTATTTATATATATTAGTTATTTAGGATTGGTGTTTGTGGTTATTATATATATATTGGCGGTTGGATATTTCGCGCAGTACCATTAGCGGATTCCCACAGTATCATTAGCGGATGACCCTATACTCCCCGCGCTATGATAGTGGATGACCTTCTATACCGCGATATTCTGCCACGAAGTAGAATGGGTATTATTTATGTTGGCTAACGTCTGTTGATGCAGGAAAATAGGTTGGAGGGATCCAACTGGATTCCTCAAAAATATTATTATTGGTTTTTTCTCATATATATTTTCATATATGGTGTGTTAGAAAATCTATGGTTGATAATTGGTATTTTTGATTGGTTAAAATATCACTGGACCTGAAATCTTGATATATAAAAATATCAAGGAAAAGTATATTTTGAAATCTAAAGGGCAAAATCTATTTATCTAAAATAGAATTTGAATTTCAATTGGGCTATGAATATATTAACTTGTTTGAATATATGAAACAAGTAGTGAATTTATAAATGTGTTTATAAATTAATAATGCAGAGAATTGAAATGAATTTATAAACAGTGTTTATAAATAAAGTGGAAAAATTGTCTTTTGATAATTTGAATATTTAAATTCAAATATGAATCTATAAATGGAAATGGGAAATTGTTTTAAAGAAGTAAAAGATGAAGTTTATTCTGATGTTCAGAATATAAACCGAACTGAAATAAATTCGTAAGGATTTATGATGTGAATTCGATTAGTTCGGATTTATTTAACTAAAATATGTTTAGAAAACATTAGGATTTTATTTAAATAGAAGTTAAATTTAAATTTGAAAATAGATTCTATATATCTATATTTATATCGATAAGTTATAATATATAGAATATTCCAAAATAAGATTTTGGTTTTAAATAGATTTCGAAATAGAACTTGTTTAAATATATAAGACAAGGAAGTTTATAAATGATGTTTATAAATATGATGAATTAATTATCAAGAGATAATTTGAAATATTAAATTCAAATATGAATTTAAAAGTATAAATTGAAATCATTTCGGAAAAAGGAAATGATAGTTTTTATTTCGAAATTCAGAATATAAAAGGAGTTGGGTTTCAAATAGGTATTTGAAAGGAAAGCTTGTTTTAATTTTTAAACAAGAAAATTAATTTATAAACAATGTTTATAAAAATAGGGAAATAAATTATTGTTGGATAATTTAGGAGTTTATAATTCAAGTATGAATTGAAAAGTGAATTGGAAAAACGGTTTGAAATAGAATGATAAATTTTATTCCGAAATTCAGAATATATATTAAAGTGAGGAAAATCCAAAGGGTTTATAATCAGAATTTGATTATATTGAATTTTATAAATAAATTATTTATAAAGGGATTAGAAGTTAATATAGCAGATCGAGTTGTAAATAAATTTCTAACCGAATTATGAAATAATTGACAATTAGGGATGATCAGAACTATTGAGTAAGATTGGGAAATTGGTTTAAAATAGATTAAAATATTTTAGAAGGGAGTTGAAATTCACTTATCAACAAAGTTTAAAGTTTATATTTAATTATAATTAAAACGAACTCGCCGTAGTGCGGTAGTTCATAAATTGGTGTTCCGAACTTCAATTGAGTATACAGGACTCAATTTAAGTCGGAATTCTTTGAAACAAGAATCGTCAGGACCATTGGAATAATAGTTTTCTAATGGAAGAGAAAATTCTGGATTTCGTCGAATAGATTTTGAGTTATGTTAAAATCAATTTTTCAGAAAAAAGCACTAGAACCATTATAAAGCCATAACGGTTTATTTAAATAAATAAAAGGATTTTAAGGAAATAAAATCCGAATTGCCATCAGAAAAATTCAGGCTGGAGATATAAAATAAATATGAACTCCAGTGAAGTAAGTGAAATGATTTTTGAAACAAAAATCAGATTTTTAGTTATTAAATAGATTTAACTAGTTTGAAGAATAAATAGTTAATCGAGATTTGATTCGAAATTGGGCGTTGGATAAGTGAAAGATATTTGAGAATTTTTATTCGAAATCGAATATGTAACTCGAGTTGAAAATGGAAGTAGATTGGGTTCATGATTAGATTAAAATATATTTGAATGTGATATGTTCAAATAAGAAGTAAAACAGGCAAATATAGCTAATTAGAAAATAAATTAGCGAATTGGGTTAAGGCGAATGGATTGAGTGAAACCAAATAGGAATATTTGGATGTGTTAAGCAGGTATGGAAATGAAGTGTATGAAGTTTATAATTTGTGTGCCCAACAAAAAGGTACATGTTTAAATTCCATATGAGATTTTATGCACCGAATCGGCAAGCCGCTTGGCTTTTTTGGTTTTCTTTTTGAATGGAAAGGGCCTAGAGAGGCGAGTTGAGGTTTGAACTATCGACCAATACAAAGGAGGTTATGGCGAAATTTCCCCGGAATTTAAGTAGTTAGAATATTTTTAAGATAATTTGATAATTAGAAATCTATATATCAATATATATAGAATCCGGTAAGGAAATGAACTTAAAAATAGAATATTATAAACAAAAGGAAATCGAAAATCTAGTAATAGAAAGAGAATATATATATATATATATATATATATATATATATATATATATATATATACACACATGTTTTAAAAATGAATAAGTGGTTTTTATGGTGTTGATGATTTGAGATAAGTGGTCTTGTTTGTTTTGAAGTTAAAGATGTTATTCAGTCAAGGTCTGAGAGGTAATTATACCCCAACCTGATTGATTTCATAATTAACAGAAAAAAAACAAGACTCAGTCCCGAAGAGAGATGTTTAAAGAGTTTAGTTGAATGCAGTGTTTTGGGTTGTTGTGACAATGTTTTATAGAACATTCGTTTTAACCCAAGGAAGTGGAACTGTGGAAATATAATAAATAAATATTTCTTGAGTTTAGAAATGAACCGGCGTGAAAGAGATAAGTAATTGGAATGTTTTCCGATTATAAATGTAAGATATTTTCTACATATAGAAAATAAAAGGAGGCGATATATGGAAATGTTTTCCAAATAGCGAAAAGGGACAAGATGATTGTTGAAAATATTTGGCTAACAAATATTGATAAGGAAAGGGAGTGGTGATTTAATTAATGAATGAAATATTAACTAAGGGGTCCAGTGATTGTTTGATATTTTGAATGGATGTTTGTTTTTCTTCGATAGTTAAATAACTGAATATTGAAGTGTTTGCCAACATCGTTGTCAATATGGAGAGACCGGTTGGATTATTATCCGTGAACCACTCCATATTGGCAGTAGCGTTGCGAATCAGATTATATGAAGATAATCAAAGACGGAGTAAAGTGCAAGGACTTTTTCTATTAATAGAAATTGTGCCTTTGGTTTCGTTCAGTCCCAGAACAAAGTGTATGGACGAATGTCTGACAGAGTATTTCCAATGATCGCATATGTTGGTCTGTAAAAATATATATGGTGGCAGAGAATTTATTCTCTTAGCATAATATCCAAAATATATTTGTGCAAATCAATTAGTGATTAACGGTGGCGTTCAAAGTGATTGTGCTATCAATGAATGATAAGAAACCGTAGCCTCAGGCCTCAACAAATGACAAAAATAGGGAAGGCAACATGGCTATGTGGGTCGCTCCCATTAGGGTATATAATCACCTATCTGGAGAAATTCCATTTGCTTCTTTAATCTATCGATACTCTTTTTCGGGAAACGGTTGCTGATCCCAACCGTTGATGATACACATTCGATACACTCATGCGAAATAAGTAGTCGGTCATGTGTGGGCCGGGTTGCAAGATGTTCTTGTTGAACCCGGTGTATTCCCCTATAGAGATACACTATCGGAAGGTGGTTCCATACCTTGTCATGTTGGAAATCTAATCTCCAATAAGCGCCCTACAGTTTTTGGTTTTATATTATATATCGAGCGTGAGATGCAAGTGTTCCACTAGATTATTATTTATTTGATTTAGACACTATTATAATATCATTAGATTTTCGTATCAAAGTGTGTTGGGTTATGGTTAGGTAAAAACCATCCATGTTTATGTGTGGGATGGTCTTACTATTATCCTTTCTTTTGAAAGGATTTTGAATGTTAAACAAATGGTTGGAGTTTACTCACACCAGTCTCATGACTGACCCAGAGTTTATTTTGTTTGTTTTCCCTAAACTCTTGGGTGCTTAAATTTGTACGGGCAGTCAAGTAGTCGGGATTTTTCAGATTCACTTAGAGGAGTTGAACCAGGAGGCTTCACCAGTTAGCTATATACTATCATATATTCCGCTGTGTACCATGTTTGTATCTAGAAACAGTGTTTATAACTGTTCTAGAAATAGCTGTTGTTCTATGATGATGGTATGTATATAAAGTTACCGAAACGTATTTCAAAGTTTATGTTACCTAATATATTTTATTCGTTCCGCTGTGAGTTTGTGATCTTCGTTTTCTTCTATTCTAAAATTTCTTTCTTTCTATTTCTTATCCTCTAACTTCTTTATAATAATGATTCGTATTTTCTGTGCAATTTGGGTCGGACGTGTGGTGTCATTAGTCAACTTAGATAGTACGGAAATTTGGGCCGTTACAAAATCTCATTATATATACTCTCGAGTCCTTTTATTTCCCTTTTCTTCGGAAATCGCAATACATATTCTCAAATCCTTTATTTTTGTAACTTTGGAAATTTCAATCTATATTCTCAAAACTTTTTACTTCATAGATGAATTTCTATTATTTATTCATGCATATCTATACCTCAACATTCATTAGTCCTTGACCGTTAATTGGTAAGCGAATAATTCCCTAAGTATCAACCCTGAAGACCAAAATCAAGATTAGATTAATACTCATAAAATCACTCAACTCAACCAATCTCCAATTGGATTCCAATTTTTATCTTAACTCCTCATCAACCCGTACTATTCCACTCCTAACTCCTTCAACCATTTTCCCACTTTGAAAATCTCGTTTCAGTTCCATTCATCTTCTTAATTTCATTATTAAGTATCGCCGACTCAAAATCAACACTTTGACTTCTCACTTCTTTCATAAACCTCGTTTATTCAATTCTGGTTTAATATAAAACCCATTTTATCTCACGTCCTTTTACTTAGTTTAAATATCAAGTAAACATTAATTCTAAGCTATAGTTTTCACTTAAAACCACTTTTTATAACTTCATTTTAAATCTCAGGTTTTGAATAAAAACCTGTTCATATACCTCTTTCACCATTCAACTAGATTTCGTTTCACTCTTCGATTTCTTTACTTCGATGGATGTCATTACGCGGTAATTACTTAAATTGTTATTATTTAAAAAATAATTTACTTTAACGTTAACTATTGTAAAATTAGTTAATTGCTTTATTAACTAAAATAAATAATAAATTCCCTTTTTAAACTCTTATTAAGATCTAAACAAATATTCGTTAATTTATTTCATTGTATTACTTGACAATAAACAAAATTAACTTAATAACCAAACCCTAGTTGAAACGGTCGGCTTGGTCAACTCAAAACACGGTTATTTCTTTAACCAATTCCAATTAATTACCCCTTTAAATTATTTAATAATATAATTAATTTAAATAACTACATTTAATTGTTTCCTAGAACAATTAATCCAAATTCTTAACCGTTCCTTAAATTTCTGCTTAACTGCTTTCAAATTTTATTAACAAAAGAATTTGATTTATAAAAACATTTAATAATTACTTATAAACTTAAATAATAAATACAAATATAAATTTACTTTTTAATAAACTTTCATTCAAATTAATAGATTTCAAACTTCTATTCAAATTAATATATTTCAAAAATCTATCTTCAGTTATAAAATAAATTTTACAACTTCATTTCTGCCGATTCACCTGACGGTAAATCCGTATTTAAAAACGATTGATTTTTAAAGCCATCTGCCTCCAATTACTCAACCAAATTACCCATTGGATAATATCATAACAAATGTTGATTATGATTCAACAATCGATGAACAAATCAATAATATAATTTGGTTGGTCATACAGTTCATATAATGGTAATATGAAAATAAACAATAAATTTGAGAAATCCAGTTGGATCCCTCCAACCTGTTTCTCCATGCATCCAAATACGTTACCTCAAATAAAATAATTCGATAAGAACTATCAAATTTAAACTAATAATTTTTGAAATAGTAAATAATGACTATTTAACATCAACCAATTTAAGTTAACAAACAATTCAAACAAATAAACTGAAATACATTTATATTATTATAAACGTGACCAACAAGGTAAGTTACCTCAACTGGTTTTGATCATTCGAATAATGATTTGGTGTTTCATTGAAATTAAACAACATTTAATTTCATCGGTTTATCTATATATGAATATATAATTAACAAACAACCAACCATTAGCAATTATAACACACAATTATAAAACCCACTTATATAGATATAAGTGGGAAGAACTAAGTGAGTTTAACTCAATTTGGGTTGACTCGCAGTTTAAACAGCTCATTTCAGTTAAATTAAATAGTCGTCTAATTTAACTGAAAAATCCTGTTCATTCCAATCATGTCCAGTTCTGTTCCATAATGTAGTATTCGTCAAAACGAATCCAATGGTATATGGCTTGTCTGATTTTGTTAAGATATGCAATGGTTATTGATATTTAAAGTTTATATAATTTAATTATATAATTAACTCTCAATTATAATTAGTTTAAAATTAATTACATTTTATTTAAACTAAAGTTCGATCAGATATGCTGTCGTCTTCGTCTTCAAAACGGTTCCTGCAGCACATTTCATTCCTGCATCAATTCATGTAGTAAAATTAGGAGTCTAACTATATAAGCATAAATAATATAGTTATCTCTTAATTATAATTTACTTAATCTTAATTACGTTAAATTAAAATCGGCCGCCTGTTCCTTTTTTTTTTTTCCTTTTCCATTGCCTTCCTATCGTTCCTATATTTCCTGCATCAAATTAACTAAGTTACTATGATTTATATAAACTAATTTATCCTTTATCATTTATTTAAATTAACTAAATTAAGATTATAACCTTAATTATGTTGCAAAGAATTCAGGGTGATAGTTTCTTTCAAATAAACTAGGCTGATATGATTTCCCCTCTTCGCGCCTTCATGTGTAACGATCTAGAATTTTTAACCAATTTAAAATTGGAATTATTATTACTTAATTTGAATTTAAATTTGAGTTTGGCATAAATATACGTGGTTAAGAATATTTAATGATTTTGATAAGTTAAATGAATTTTTTTACTTGAAGTATAAATGAGAATGGGTAACGACCTGGCATTTTGACCGCCTCCAGTCGGTAATTAAACCAACCAAAGACGCTCAAAATGTCAGATTGTTATTGGCTTACATGGTTTAAACAAAATAACCACAGAATAACAGAGTACAATAATTTGCAACGGAATATAATTTTATATAAATATCAGAGTTATACACATTTGTACAGCGGAAATAAAAATAAAATAAATTTTTACATAAAGTTTTGAACAAAACAAATTTCTTTCAAGCAAGTTACTATTTTCCGAGCTTAGCGCATGCGAGCGTCTTCATGTCTCTGTGTCCTCTCCAGTTCATTGCGAGCTGGGAACTTCTAAAATCTGCAATGCTCGTATCTGACCCGAGCGTATTGCATAAAAGAAACACAACAAACACTCGGATCAGGATTAACTTTATTTCAAGTCAGTAAACTTCGATAAACACATAAATAAATTAGTTTGATCCTATCAATATATATTAAATAACTTGAGTATAATAAATCATGAAAATACTATCAATATGCACCACAAAAAGTCGAATTTACTAGCATGCATCAGCGGATGGCCGATTACAAATAGGTGTAAGGGACGTATTAGGCAACCATCACTAGTGCACGCATGTGCAGGTGAAAAGAGAAGGCAAGAACTAAACTTGGTAAAGAAACTAGAGCTCACGCAGCCACTAAATTGATTGTTCAGAAGGGCATAAAACAAAGGAAAAATATGCAGCAACTTGTAGGGTCAAGGAGTGTACAAAAGTGGTAACAAAGTAGTGGCATAATGCATAACCAGAACAGCAGAACTTAAACCCACATGCATGGATATAAGGGAGCACGGTTTTGAATTCATAAAGAAAATTCAGTCACTAAGTGGAGAGTGTATGCAAATCAGTGGCATGATTTATAAGCAGTGATCATGCATGCATTAAGATGGAAGCACATGCCTACATATATTTGTCCTTATAAAAGAAAAAGACTAAACCGCATGGATTTAAGTAATAGGCCATGAAGGTACTGTCAATAACCCCATTACAGTTCCCATTCATCTAGACTTACATGCAGATATGCATCCTTTACATTAGACACACTATGAAACACACAGACAACCAAATGCTCGGAATAAAAGCAAGACAAACACCAAACCGTATAATTAGTGGGAATCAAAGTCGGAAACTTGAAAATAAAATTAATCAATCGTGAGCTAACTCACCTTGAACCGTGGAGAAAAGAAATACGAAGAGGAGCAGGGCGTCGGGGTCACGGGTTCGACGCTGGTGGACTCTGGCTTGGCGACAGAGGTGGGTGCTGCTGCGTCTTGGGCTCGGGTGGCTGCGGCAAAAGGGTTCGGTGAGTGCAGCAAGGAGGCAAAGCGGTGGTGCAAATAGGGTTGAAAGAACGATGAAGAAGGAAACTGGTTTTTCTATAGTGGAAGCCAATGATTTCCACGAACTCATTTGGGAAGGAATCGAACTTGATGGGTGCGACTACCTAGGAGATTTTGAAGGGGAATAGTGGCTATCGGAGGCCATGAATACGATTTCTCAATTTGGGGATTAGAAAAAGATTTGAGGAAGGAAAAGGAACCATCGGCTGATAAAGGGAAAAAGGGGACACGAAATAAATGGGTAAGTAAAATGGGAAGAAGGGACCGGTGAAAAGTATGGGTACGTTGAGATAAAGGAATGAAGACACGTAGCAATACGTGGTGCAAACTCAGGACTACATGGACAAGTGTTGGCGTTCTCAGCAAAACAAAGGCAGGTGTAAAAAAAATTTATAGCAAATGTAAAACAAGTGTCAACCGAGTTCAGAGCCTAATTCTTGAATCAATATTTCAGATGTCGTATGAACGAACGTTGTAAGCAAATGAAGTACGGATGTTAAACCAAAACATAGCTGAATTGAGACACCGTTGTTTACATGATTTAAATTTCAAGATTTAGTAGCCGATTTGATAAGTCAAAAACCACTTAACAAATATGTTTTCTTTATATATATATATATATATCAATACTATATATACAACAATAGGTATTTATACCCATTTCAAACACAATTTCAAATAATTTTAAAACCAAATTCAAATTCAAATAATTATGTTAATTTACATATGTAAGCCAAATAAAAGATCTAAATGAATTAGATATTTCGAATTATATTTCCAAACTATTTATTCTATTCTCAATCTTCTTGCATACGATGGAATCAACATTTTAACTACTATGTAAGTTCATTTACCAATTGTAACGTAGTATTTATGACAAATCAACTTGAGAATTTATTTGTTAAAATCCTTTCAAATCTAAGATTTCCAGTCCAACGCATTAGGAATTGACTTCACCAATTTCCGAAACTAAAACCTCAAAATTTGCATTTCCAATAATCTGATTTTCCCGCATAAGTTGGATTCTATATTTCAAACACTTCTATAAAGTTCACCTGCTGAGGTTACGTTATCGTAACATCTTGAACAAATCGAGGTTGTTTAGTTGAATTCGATCTTGGTCTCGTTCAATACAATGGCGTTGAGGGCGTACATACATGGATCAAGTTAAATTTCATGCGCCTAAGTCAAGTAAAGAAGCATATAAGTTCAATGCTAATTCGTACACAAAAGGCATACGTAGACCAAATCAGGTTCATGATCATGGAATAGAAATTCAACATCCAATGAGCATCAACAGTTGCAAAGGTTCGAATCAAATACTTGGCCAAATTCACATGATACAAAGGTACGAATGACATTTCTCAAGAACAACGTTGCGGATTTAAACAATTAGCCTAGGCCAAGATAAGGGAGTCAAATGCACACAAGGATACAAGTTCCAGCAGTTCAATCATGGAATACTCGATATTTTTCATAAATTTTTCCTTTTGAGTAAATCTTACTTCAACATTTTCATTTTCTTCTTTCGTATCTCAAGCGAATCCTTGTTGAGAAATTTTCATTTGACTCACTCATTCTTGTCGGTTTCTTTTAACAAAGGAAAATATATAATTCAATTGGTTTGTTTAGTACATATCCCATTTTATCGTATTAACATTGTTGATCAAACTTCATATAACTTCAAGTGGGGAAAGTCAATCTTCTCCCCCACTTAAGACGTTTACCATTATTTGATTAAATTGTATCGTCAGAACCGAAATATGTGGTGATATGATTTCTTAATACCTAAGCTCACTTATATGTTTTTTCAAAAATTCACTTTTCAGTTCTTCAAGTGAGATTTCTTAAATATATCCTTGCGGTTTGACAAAACAGTCGATTCACGCTTCTTATTATCCAAGTTAAGTATGTGTTTAACTTAACTACCTTACTTTGCACATCTCGTTGGTTAAATACATAACATAGTATTATCAACAATTCGATATTTATTTTCCAAATCAATTTATACTTTATGACGTCGCTAAAACATTTTCAAATGTTTATTTAAAACAGCTTTAAGTATTTTTCGATGTCTTAATCAGAAATATATAGTCATCCCATTTTCGAAACTCAAAAATGAGTACTGATGATGTGGCAATCACCATCAGACCATCCCCAAGTGACTAGAATGTGATTCTATATCCATCTAGTATATGTTGGACTTCGTATATACGTTGATCAGGCGTATATGCAAAATCCCTACATACTTGATCGTCTAACCTTGACGTTAAATAAATACTCGCAACTGTTTTCATTACACTTTAATTCTGTAGTTTTCGAATTAACGGCATTTTTATATAAATAAGTTCCGAAAATTTCATATCAAATGTCTACACAATTGCCGAATCATGTTTCCAATGTATCCTTCTTATATTTCCCTTATATAAGGTTTCATTCATAGCTAAATTTTCTTGAAGTTTTCATTTCAATCCCCAAATCATTTTGACTTATAATTTAATTTGCTATTCAAAAATCATTTCAATTCAGATTTCCCTTTTTATTTACAAGTTCATATTTGCAAATCGACTTTTCGAAAACTTTCCATTTTGATTTGGATTTATAAGTCACGCGTATCGTTCTTCCATCGATCCTTCATACTCGAGAACTCGTACTGAAATAATTTTAAATAAAAAATAAGATAGTATAATTATATAAGATAATTTAAATACAAAATGATTTTGGAAAATAGTTAAGTAAATATAGTAAAGTGTATTTTGAGATAATTGATAGTTTTTGTCTAAAATAAATTCGAAAATGTTAATAAAACAATTTTGTGTAAAATAGGCTTCTAAAATAAAAGGGTTTAAGATGCAAAATAATTATAATATATTAGTTATAATGAAAGCAATATTAATTAAAATCTGATCCAAGTCAAATTCAGTACTGATTCACGTTTCCTCCGCCAGCCGTTCCTTAAGTCAAGTATCGTCAAACTTTAACTTTTTTCAAGTTTCAACTTTACCAAAAAAAAATTTATTGAACTTTTTCGTACTTGACTTGAGCTCTTTTTATTTTTTAAACCTCTTTTTAAACAATGGTTTTCGAATTAAGCGTCGTCCATAGATACATCGTTTGCATATAAGTTCCGAAAACTCTTATCTCGAAATTTTAGTTTTATCTTGGAATCTCCTTTTTCTTCTCGTTAAAATAATTAGAAGATTTCAAAGTACTTGTGAAATTGGTTCATTTTTCACTTTTATTTTCTTTGAAAATTTCGAACACTCGACGATCGCAACTGTCGCAAAAGCCTTTATTATCGAAAATGCCTTCTTCAAAATTTTACTTTCAAATCTTCTTCAAAATATTTTATTTCAAAAATCTCTTTCAAAAATAATTTATTTTGAATTCCGCTAATTCTAGCATCCATTCTACTCATTCTAAGGCATTTCTACCTTATCTCTAATGAGTTTTAAACCGAATAAATCAAGCTTTGTATGAACCAAAGCTCTGATACCAACGGTAACGACCAGGCATTTTGACCACCTCCAGTCGGTAATTAAACCAACCAAAGACGCTCAAAACATCGGATTGTTATTGGCTTACATGGTTTAAACAGAATAACCATAGAATAACCACAGAATAACAGAGTACAATAATTTGCAACGGAATAAATTTTTATATAAATATCAGAGTTATACACATTTGTACAGTGGAAGTAAAAATAAAATAAATTTTTGCATAAAGTTTTGAACCAAACAAATTTCTTTCAAGCAAGTTACTATTTTCCGAGCTTAGTGCATGCGAGCGTCTTCACGTCTTCGTGTCGTCTCCAGTTCGTTGCGAGCTAAGAACTTCTAAAATCTGCAACGCTCGTATCTGACCCGAGCGTATTGCATAAAAGAAACACAACGAACACTCGGATCATGATTAACTTTATTTCAAGTCAGTAAACTTCGATAAACACATAAATAAATTAGTTTAATCCCATCAATATATATTAAATAACTTGAGCATAATAAACCATGAAAATACTATCAATATGCACCACAAAAAGTCGAATTTACTAGCATGCATCAACGGATGGTCGATTACAAATAGGTGTAAGGGATGTACTAGGCAACCATCACTAGTGCATGCATGTGCAGGTGAAAAGAGAAGGCAAGAACTAAACTTGGTAAAGCAACTATAGCTCACACAGCCACTAAACTAATTGTTCAAAATGGCATAAAACAAAGGAAAAATATGCAACAACTTGTATTGTCAAGGAGTGTACAAAAGTGGTAACAAAGTAGTGGCATAATACATAACCAGAAAAGCAGAACTTAAACCCACATGCATGGATATAAGGGAGTACGGTTTTGAATTCATAAAGAGAATTCAGTCACTAAGTGGTGAGTGTATGCAAATCAGTGGCATGATTTATAAGCATTGATCATGCATGCATTAAGATGGAAGCACATGGGTACATATATTTGTCCTTATAAAAGAAAAAGACTAAACCGCATGGATTTAAGTAATAGGCCATGATGGTATTGTCAATAACCCCATTACAGTTCCCATTCATCTAGACTTACAGGCAGATATGCATCCTTTACATTAGACACACTATGAAACACACAGACAACCAAATGCCAGGAACAAAAGCAAGACAAACCCCAAACCGTATAATTAGTGGGAATCAAAGTCGGAAACTTGAAAATAAAATTAATCAATCGTGAGTGAACTCACCTTAAACCGTGGAGGAAAGAAATACGAAGAGGAGCAGGGCGTCGGGGTCATGGGTTCGACGTTGGTGGACTCTGGCTTGGCGACAAAGGTGGGTGCTGCTGCGTCTTGGGCTCGGGTGGCTTCGATTTCTCAGGTGGCTGCAGCAAAAGGGTTTGGTGAGTGCAGCAAGGAGGCAAAGCGGTGGTGCAAATAGGGTTGAAAGAATGGTGAAGAGGGAAACTAGTTTTTCTATAGTGGAAGCCAATGATTTCCACGAACTCATTTGGGAAGGAATCGAACTTGATGGGTGCGACTACCTAGGAGATTTTGATGGGGAACAGTGGCTATCGGAGGCCATGAATACGATTTCTCAGTTTGGGGATTAGAAAAGGATTTAAGGAAGGAAAAGGAATCATCGGCCGATAAAGGGATAAAGGGGACACGGAATAAATGGGTAAGTAAAATGGGAAGAAGGGACCGGTGAAAAGTATGGGTACGGTGAGTTAAAGGAATGAAGACACATAGCAATACGTGGTGCAAACTCAGGACAACAGGGATAAGTGTTGGCGTTCTCAGCAAAACAAAGGCAGGTGTAAAAAAAATCACAGCAAATGTAAAACAAGTGTCAACCGAGTTCAGAGCCTAATTCTTGGATCAATATTTCAGATATCGTATGAATGAACGTTGCAAGCAAATGAAGTACGGATGTTAAACAAAAACACAGCTGAATTGAGACACCGTTGTTTACATGATTTAAATTTCAAGATTTAGTAGCCGGTTTGATAAGTCCAAAACCACTTAACAAATATGTTTTCTTTATATATATATATTTCAATACTATATATACAACAATGGGTATTTATACCCATTTCAAACACAATTTCAAATAATTTTAAAACCAAATTCAAATTCAAATAATTATGTTAATTTACATATGTAAGCCAAATAAAAGATCTAAATGAATTAGATATTTCGAATTATATTTCAAAACTATTTATATGCAATTGTGCAAACAACAATTTAAATTATTTTGAAGTATTACAAACATTAAATTTAAGCAACCATAAAAAAATAAAGGTCAGCGCATAAAATTTGGCAAAGCATAAATACTTCCATTATATTTACAAAAGTATTTCAATGGTCTAAAAGTGGGATAAAGTTAACATCACATTATTAAATGTAAATTTGGTAAGAAATTAAAATAAAACATATATTCTACTATTTCAAAGCAAATTACATTTCAAAAGCCCATTCAACTAAACAATTTTATTAAATTTAAATGCTAAATCTTGATTAAATTTATATCCTAAGCGTCGAAATTCCTGGGCTGTTAAAGAATGATTATTAATAATTTTGGATTTATTGATACTATTTGTCGTTTGATTTGATTTGTCAAACTATAACATGAATTAGTAGCATTAGAACTAAGTGTTGTCCTTAGTTTTCATAGCATTTTAAAGGAAATACTACCAAAAGATCACTTTCCCTCCTTAAAACAAGTGTAAGGACACTTGTATTTTTGCATGCCTCCTTTCATGCATGTTTTACACTTGCCCCCTTATGTGTCATTACCTCCTTAACCCTCCATTCGTATATAAGGAAGCCTTTCCTCCATTTTTAACCATTTCACTCCATTTTCTTCTTTTTATATTCTTCTTAAAGCTTGCCATGGTTTCCATGGCATAAGTCTTCTTCTTTTCCACCACTGCCTTGCCGAAGTTTGTCATCCTCCTCCTCCTCCTCTTATAATATATAGAGAGAAGTATTAGTATATATTATATAATATATATTTTGGTGAAGTAGACGGTGCGCCAAAATACTGTCCGGCGGTTCGCTCAGCTAGGATCGCCTACCGTGAAGATTTGGAAAGCTGTCAGGCGAGAACTCTTTAACCAAGGTTTATATATTTAATTAGTAATTAGACTGATTTAAATATAGTAATGAATTATTAGTGGTTAATGATGATTGATGTTTGTTGTGATAGATGACGGATGCATAGTTTAGACCACACACACTATTAAGCGTTAGTGTTATAACGCTTATGCACATTTATGATTTATTTAATTGTGTTGATGATGGTTTCTGTGGATGTTTAAATGGTTGTTGATGTTGTTTTGCACACATTATGACATAAAAATTATTGGTGATCAACAAATCTCCTTCGTAATTAGAAGCAATATTATTATTGAAATTGAAGGTTAATAATTAGAAAAGACACATATGTATAAATTCATTTACATTAATAAACTTTCTTGAAATGAATAAATAAATACCGGAACATTCTAGGATGACAGAGAGGATAGCGTCTAGGCTTGGGTTTGGAAAATATGGTTTCCTGCTCTCCCTGGCTATCCATAACTGATCCGACGAATGAGATGGTTAATTTGAAGTTATTTTCATTTAAAATGAATTAAAATTTGATTTATTAAGTAAAAAAAAGTTTAATTTTAGATTCAAAATAATTTGGAAAGTAAATTTAAATGATTTTAAAAGGGTTATATAAGGATATATTGGTTTTCTAAGATTTTTTGAAGTATCGTAGAATAATGGTTATTATGGTCAAAATAGAGCTTATCGCATAACAACAATTTATGTATTTTAGATGCAAACTTTAAACGCTTATAATTTTTGCAATATAAATCGGATTTCCATAGTATGAAAAACGTTAGATTTCCATCAACCAGAACTTTCAAATGAGTGAAAGTAGATTTTAAATTCGATTTATAATTTTTAGGTTACGTTTGAAACCGTTTTGGAAAAGGTTGATGTAGGAACAATTGTTGACCATAACTATAAACAGCTATTTTTAAATGTTTTAAAAATATGGAAAAATTTGTAAAATCATTAAAACTTATGAAAAGGTATTTTGAATTGTAAAGTTTATGTTTTGGCTAATATAAACTATATTTCGATCAAAATAGTTAAGATAATTGTTTTGTAACGCTTTTGTAACACTTTTGAAATGCTATTGTAACACTTTCTTCGAAAACAATCTATTTTGAAGTTTTAACCCGTAAACTATCTTCCAAACTATAAGTAATGATTTGGGATTGTTTTCAAAGGTTTAAAAGTATTGGAAATATTTTAGATGGAATTTAAACTGATTTATTTAATATTAAAACGGGTTTTCCAATTTTAAATAACTGGATATTGTTGGAGATAAATTTTTGGATGTTTGATATTAATTCGGTAGATGATGACTCTTATTATTTGAGGAATTTAAAAGGTAGTTCACCATTATTCCGTTTATAGTGTGAGTTGGATATCGAGATTAATATTAAATATAAGTTGTTGGTATTTCTATCCAGATCTAATGTCAAAGAGTTGGATAAATCTTTTAATAAAGATATGGGTTTCCCAATTTGGTTTGGAAAAGTTGGATAGAAATAATCTTCGGATATTTGATATGAAATTATTTGGTGTATACGTATACTATTTGAGGAATTTGGAAGATATTATTATTATAATATCATTATTCCACTTATAGTATTCGTTGATTATGAGAATTGATATCGAATACAAGTAGATACAATCTCCGTGTAACTTATGTTCAATATCGATTGATTTTGGTTTTGTAGTGAATCATATCTTCAACAATATCATTCTTGAAACCCAATGAGATTGAGTTGCGGAAATTCATATCATAAATTGGGATTTATTCAAATCTTTGACTTGAGAAAATTAAAAATAAGAAATTGGGAACCAAGTATAATCTTTAGGTTAAGATTAAAGAATTGAATGTTGGAAAATCGATTTAATTGGAAACTATGGTTGAAATATGGATTAAAAGATTTTCAAAGGAAACCGGGTTTTGATAACGAGTTATCAAATGGAAAATTAATTAAGGCTTTGAGGCTGAATTATCTTTGATTTAAGGGATGTGTTGTAAAAGAGAAAGGTTAAATATGGATTTTGTTATAATTTGAGAATGGATTTAAAGAATCTTAATTAAACAAAGTCCAAGACGGAAGGAGATTTGGTTGAAAGCATGTGTGTTCTGTAATTGTTTTGTTTTAAAATTGCGATTATTATTTGGAAAGACCGGGATCCGATGTATATGCGAAAACTATTCTAATTAATAATACGACGTTGTGGAGCAATTGATGATATTGAAGACAGTATTGAAGACCGGACCCTTCGTATCATAAGGAAGATTTGTTGAATGCCCCAAATGGGTAGCTCCCATTTGCAGATGGATTTTATATCAGCTAAGTGGCAAGAAGCCCAAACGTATGTGGAGGAATTCCGGATTTATGGTTTCGTTCAGACCTAGAACGGACTTGTATGGATTGTGTGTCTGACATTGTAATTGACTGCGTAGCACTGATCTTTGTTAAATATATATCTGCTTGGTGGTGGAGAATTTATTCTCTTGCTTAACACCATTCTCTAAGACGTATGAGCTTAGAGGTTATATATCGATAGAAATCGGCGATGCATTGTAAATGAACAATGTGGCATACTTAAGTTATGTGGTGAGCTTTGGATGATCAAAGCATGGCTTATTTAAGCGTAGCTTTGGGTATATCAGGACCTTGGCAAGCCTCACACCCCAGTAAATGGCCAAAACATGAAGAATGCAGCAGGTTTATGGGGTATTGTCTCCTTCTAGATAAAAGGTGTACTATGGTATGGAGCCCTGGTATTAACCTATGTGATAAAAGCATATACTTTTGTGGTTGTTGGCGCGCGCTCGGAAAGGTCGGTAACGACCGAGAGATGACATACTCAGGCGTACTCTAAGTTACCCAGTTAAGGGATAACCCGACCTTGTGTTGGCATGTGGAGCATCACTTTTGATCCTCGGACATCCCCTAGATGAAACACACCACCTGCGTTAAGGTCACTCACAAAGGGAATGCCTCAATTTTGGTGGAGGTTTATAAGTAAAAGCCATAGATAAACTCAAGACAGATATAAATACACACATTTTAAAACAGCGGAAACCAACAGACTTTTATTGCATCAATACGTGTTCAAAACAAAATATTCCATAATTGCCTCAAAATACTTCCATCAATACAACATCATAACAGCCTTTATTATTAAAGAAGCATAAAACATATATAAAGTGACAAAAATCCCCATAGTGATATCCAAAGCCATAGTCCGAGCAAAAGAGACCCAAATCATACATCTACGTTCTTGGAGCATGAACAGAGCCTGACTGAGTTGAGCTGTTTCCTCCCTGTGGACCTTGGGGGGGGGGGGAACGAAAGAAAAGAAGACGAAAAGAAAATAGGGTCAGATATAATTCCTGAGTAAATCTAGTAACTCTTCAGTATGTGAATAAGGAAAGGGCATGATAGATATATACTGAAAATAGGATGGTGTCACAAGCTAAGGGAGTGTCGAATGTACTATCGCACCCATACTATATCTCTACATCTATTTGAGTTTACTCTAACTGGCACCCCATGGTGAGGGTGAAGTGATCCCCAATTTTATTTAAAGATCGGCTCGTACTCGCGTTAACATGTGTCATACGGCCCCCAAGAATTGTAGATACCTATGCTGGTCCCACCACGGGGTGTATCAAGACCCATGGTGGCGGCCCCGACACAAATCCTAGATGGCATAGGTTATACTACTGGTGTCCCCAGTGCCCTGGTTGTCTGCTCCGAAGTGTGTGCACACCCGCACCCCGTTAGACCTGCACTGTGCACCCACCGCCGTCGTTTGACCGCTTACAATCAGCCCAGTAATCGTGCCCCACCCTGCCTAGTTTCAGGGTACCGTTGATACCTAAATTGGGTTACTGCTGAAACGGGTCCCTCTTTACCAGGATTTTCTAGTCAAACATGTTAAGTGGTTAAGTGTCTGTATTTACCTAACCCCCACCCATCAATTCTTGTTAACATGTTGAATTTGGTTAAGCGTTATAGTTGACTTAACCCTACCACCTGTCCTTAGCCTCTTAGGAGCACCAGACCACTCACATTAGACAGGTATTGCTACGGTTACTGGATATGCCGGTCAGTTCCGGGCAGGTTTACACCGTAGCTCAGTCTAACCTCGGGTCTTTATTGGGCTCAATGCTTAACCACCCACATTGGATTGGTATTCTTGTGACTACTGGACAGCTGGGTGGTTCCGGGTAGGTTTAAATCACAACTCAATCCAACCTCGGGTTAAGCATATCGTGTTTTTTAAATTTACATATTTTATTATTATATATGTAAATGTCATATCTTTTATTCTTGGGCATAACAATTTATACCGCTTAAATGTCATTGTCATTGGCATGTGCCAAACATGCCAACATATATTTTCATGTTTTACACCCAACGTTATTACCCCCGTTTATACGTTCGCAACGTTATAACAAATGTTGGGCTCGACACAATTCAGCCCAACTTTATAAGCATAAGAAAAGGGGAAATTAAGAACATGTAATATTTTGCAACATATAAGGGTGTGTGGCGCATGAACTTGCAGTTTAGCGATACTAACATAAATGATGGGTCATGTGAACTTGCATTCAAATCAAAGTATAAATAAGTAGGTGGCATATGAGATGGCACAGTTTAGGCTAATACAAACTTGTGTTTAAATATGTTTAACTTGGCATAATGTCGAACACAAAACTAGCATGATGTATATTCATCGAAAGGTCCAATTATAACATTTAATTCACATAGCCTATTCCAACATGAACTTGCATAGTTTATGGAACACAAATGATACTTAACATAGATCCAATTTCACTTGCAAATAAACACGAACTCGCATGATTTATGAAACCCAAACGATGCTTAACATAGATCGAATTATACTTGCAAACAAACATGAAAGTGATAACATAGGCTTTGGGTCATGTAGGCATAAAAGGTTTCAAGTCTAAATCATGTTTACATAAATTCTAATTTAGACTAAGGGAATATACATAGTCCATGCCATCGACATATACATAAATGGATCAGTTCTATTCTTTTGCCACAAACTTGCAAGTGTCATTGTTTTCATATACAATTGTTCAATAGGCTTGCATCAATCAATTTATGCCACAAACGTCAATACACAAGTCATGATAGAATCATCAAAATACATAGAATTTTATACAATACAATAACACAATTCTATTTTCATTCACATCGAATCACATCGCAATTCTTATTCATAATCTGAAAGGTTGCTATACTTACAACGAATGTAGAATCTTGAATTCTGGATTCTGAATTCTGAAATTGAGGTGCGCTCCATTGGGTAGACTAACGTTGCGTTGATAATTTTTTGATTTAAACTTTAATCTTCTTCTTAGTTTCGATTCGTCTCTAGGCTTTTCTCTTGACGGCTATGTTCAATTCCTCCCTAGCAGCATGACGACTCCTTTCTCATATTTTTGTATGAATTTTCAGTTGAGAGTTAGTGTGTATTTATAGATTTTTAAGTTGTTTTGAGCCGTCAGATGAAGATAGGAGGAATCTAGGCCATTCAAAATTCAGAGAGACAATTAAGAGGTGACACGTCAGCCCTAGTGACACACAGGGCCTTAGAAATTCGAGCCAGAGTCAGACCTGGCCAGCCAGGTCGACTAGGCAGGTCAACACCTAGGTCGACACTATGGTCGACCTAGGACCTAGGGGGGGACCAGGTCGACACCATGGTCGATTGGGGTGACCAGGTTGACTCCATGGTCGACTTGGTCTCTGGGCGGGAATTTTCCCGCCCAGCCCAGTTTGAACCTGAAATTCGAAAATTTGAAATTAAACTGAGCTGTTTGAATTTAAATTTGATTCTGAAACTTCCGAAGGCCATAACTCCTTCATACGGTGTCCGATTCGTGCAAACTCGGACTCTATCGCAAGCAGAATTCCGAGACGAACGCAATGGCATAACCCGTTTCCCTTATTTCTTTCATTTAGAATATACTTTAATTTGTGAAGCTTAGCGTTATAGAATTCACGGGGTGTTACATTCTCCCCCCCTAAATGGATTTCGTCCCCGAAATCTTCAAGTTAAGAAGAATGTATATCCTACCATCCAACAGTCCATCTACTCAACCAACAAACACAAGCATCCACTGTCCTTAAAAGACTTCTAATGCTTCATGATCATATGCATAGTGTGTGTACATGTCCTTGTCTAATGCAGAAATCAGGCGGTCTACTGATTCAGTTGACCTCCTTAATGCGAATCATGTAAGTGTCATGAATCCATTATTTATGCAAATTTTTCCTACTCATAATTCTACATGAGTGCACAACCATTCATACAAATGCGATGACCATATGACAACATATCAAATTTCAACCATATACAAATGAGAATACATATATGCATATGCAACATGAAGTGACTGAGCCGATCTATAACCTAGGGTGTGTGTGTATATGCATCCACGAGCAACCACTAGCAATCACTAGGAACCATTTGCAACCATCATCCATAACATGTTTTCAAATACATGTTTGCATCCATTTGTTTTCTACCTAAGGAGTTAGGAAAAAGGACCGAGAAGATATACCTAAAAAAAGATAGATAAAGCATAACTTAAGGAAAAAGAGAGATCAGAGATGTACCCTCAAAAAGAAGAGGGTAGGCAGCGCGTATTCTGTCCTCAGTTTCCCAAGTCGCGTCTTCCTCGGCGTCGCTCCACTGAACTTTAACGAGTTTGACTTCGCGGTTGCGTAGCTTTTTCACTTCAGTTCCTAAGATGCGGGTTGGAACTCACCTCACAGTTGCTTCACGTTCCACTTTGGCTTCTTCTAGAATGCTAGGTTCCACCACTTCCGCTGACTCATGCAAACACTTCCGGAGGTGAGAAACACGAAAGACGTTGTGAACTCCGGCCAGTCTCTCGGGTAGCTCTAATCTATAGGCCATCTTTCCAACCTTCTCGATGATAGGAAACGGTCCTACAAATATTGGTGCTAGCTTTCTTGCGGATCCAAAACGAACGACGTTCCTTAAAGGTGATACCTCAAAGAAAACCCTGTCCCCAACCTCAAACTCAAGGTCGGTCCTTCTTTTGTCGGCGTAGGATTTCTGTCTGTCTTGGGCAGTCTTCATTCTCCTACGTATCAAGTCCACTTTCTCTGAAGTCTCTCGAATCATATCTGGTCCAAGTATAAGCTTATCTGTAGACTCGTACCAACAAGTTGGTGATTTTCATGGTCTTCCGTAAAAGGCTTCGAAGGGTGCCATACCGATGGTAGCTTGGTAGCTGTTGTTATAGGCAAATTCCACTAAAGGAAGGTGATCCTCCCAAGTTTCTCCAAAGTCAAGAACGCAAAGTCTTAAAAGATCCTCTAAAACTCTATTCACCCTTTCCATCTGGCCATCGGTTTGGGGGTGATAGGCCGTGCTCAAACATAACTGTGTGCCTACAACTTTTTGCAGACTCCACCAAAACTCACTTGTGAAGATACTAATAATGATGGAGGGTAACCTATGGAGTCGAACTATTTCCTTGAGATAAAGAGATGCTAGAGATGCGGCAGTCCTTCTACTCTTGATAGGTATGAAGTGGGCGCTCTTAGTAAGCCTATCCACTAGTAACCAAATGCTAGTGTTTCCTCTTCTCGACCTAGGCAGTCCATCAATGAAGTCCATTGAAATTTTTTCCCACTTCCACTGTGGGACCTCTAAAGGATGAAGTAGTCCTCCAGGCTTCTTCTGTTCCGCCTTGACCCGTTGGCAGGTCATGCACTTAGTAACGAAATCTGCCATGTCTTGCTTCATGCCGTTCCAAAAGAAAGTCCTTTTTATATCCTTGTACATCTTGTCACCGCCAGGGTGTATAGTCATCTTGGAATGATGCGCTTCTTCGAGAACCTTCTTTGTCAACTCCCTTACTTGTAGGATGCATAATCTTCCATCTCGCCTCAGCAAACCCTTATCATCGATGGCGTACCTACTGAGGTGACTGGAAGTCTCACCCCTAATAAGTTTATCAATCACATCGACAAGCTGAGGGTCTTCACGTTGTGCAACCCCTATTGAGTCCAAGAGAGTAGGGCGTACTTCGAGAGATGCTAGCAAACCTGGTACAAAATCTGAGGAGGGCCTAAAGTTAAAACTGGCTATATACTCCAGGCTTTGCCTTTCCACAAAGAGCGGACTTAAGGTCAGTTTCTTTCGGCTCAATGCGTCTGCTACTACGTTGCCTTGGCTGGGAGCATAGGAAATTTCAAAGTCATACGAGGCAAGAAACTCCATCCATCTTTGCTGCCTCAAGTTAAGGTCCTTCTGCGAGAAGAGATATTTCAACGATTTATGGTCAGTGTATAATTCAAACTTCTCACCTAGGAGATAATGGCGCCAAGACTTAAGCGCAAAGACGATGGTGGCTAACTCAAGATCATGGGTTGGGTAGTTCTTTTCATGAACTTTCAGTTGTCTTCCGCCATAAGCTACCACTCTTCCTTCTTGCATTAGAACAGCGCCTAGTCCCGTTCCACATGCATCCGTGTATACCGTGAACATTTAGCTTCCATCTGGCAAGGTCAGAACTGGGGCTGTTGTGAGAGCCCTTTTTAATCGTTGGAAAGCAAACTCGCAGTCCAAATCCCAAGTGAACGCCAGATTCTTCTTTGTTAGCCTTGTGAGTGGGGCCGAGATCTTTGCGAAATCCCTAATAAACTTTCGGTAAAAACCGACTAGCCCAAGAAAACTTCGAACTTCGGTTGCATTTCTTGGTGCCTTCCAATCTTGCACTGCCACCACTTTCGCGGGGTCCATGGCCAACCCTTCTTTGGACACTATATGCCCCAGAAATCTTACCTCTTTTCTCCAGAAGTGACACTTGGAGAATTTGGATTTTAACTGATATGAACGGAGAGTTTCCATGATTTCTTTCAGATGCTGAGCATGCTCTTCCTCATTCTTTGAGAAGATTAAGATGTCATCTACGAAGGCAACCACAAATTTGTTGAGGAATTCTCTGAACACCCTGCTCATTAGGTCTACGAAATAAGCAGGTGCATTTGTCAAGCCGAAAGGCATGACAAGCCACTCGAAGAAATCGTCTGGGGTTCTGAACGTCGTTTTATCAATACTATCTTCAGCTACTCTTAGCTGATGGAACCCAGTTGCAAGATCAAGTTGGGAGAAGACCGTTGCACCTACAAGCCGATCAAACAGATCGTCGATTCGGGGAAGAGGGTGCCTATTTTTCTTGGTCAATTTGTTTAACTCCCTATAGTCGACGCAAAGGCGAAGCGAACCGTCCGCTTTGGTTGCGAACACCACTGGAGCACCCCATTCCGAAATGCTCCGTCTAATGAACCCTTTTTCGAGAAGTTCTTTAACCTGCTTACTGAGCTCCTTTCTCTCCCTTGGATCCATGTGTCTGACAGGTAAAGCTACAGGCTTTGCGTTATCCACAAGATATATGCGGAAGTCTATTTCCCGCCTCGAAGGTAAGCCTTTCACCTCCTCAAAGACATCCGGATATTCCCGGACTACTCTAACCGATTGCAGATTTTCATCAGAAGCATCAAGCGACTCTAGATAACTAAGCATAACAACATTCAAGGGATTACAAGAAATTTCTAGAGTGTTACCAAGCCGAGTTAAGAGCCTAACTACTCTTTTCTCACAATCAAGAATGGCACTATTACCGGATAACCAGTCCATGCCTAAGATCAAACCATATCCCGAGCAGCCTAAGACAAAGGCATCACAACTGAACTCAACACTGAGAATAGAGATTTTCAAACCCAAACCATTGACAAGTAAGCGGAGCCCCCAATTGGATTTGAAACTACTAAGGGATCTTCTACCATACTAGTGTCTAGATGCAGAGATTCTACTAAGGCAGATGAAATAAAAGAGTGCGATGCGCCAGAGTCAAAAAGTGTATGAACTGGATGATCATAAAGATAGACTACACTTTCTACAGAAATATTACTACCTCGTTCCTGCTGAGGTGCCACTAGCGCATGAAACTGACCCCCTGAAGTGGATCTAGCTTTCTGGCCCTGCCCTTTATTCTTTGGGCAGTCCTTAGCTTGGTGCCGAGTCTCTCCACAATGAAAGCAACCACCGATCTTCGCCTTCCTTTTCCGGCAGTCTTTTGATATATGGCCCACAATGCCACAGAAATTGCACCTTCTCTTCTTACGGGGCTTATTGTTCTTCCCTCCTTTCTTGAGGTCTGTTTTCTTTGCTTGTAGACCTTCTTTCTTCTCTTCCACCTTAGTTTCTTTCTTGCCGTGGTCTTCCTCATGTAGCAACGCCATGTCCACCAAGCTTTCATAAGTCACTCCCGTGGATACATGGGTCATGGCAAGGCTGTGTAGAGGCTCATTCAAACCCTTGACGAAGCGAAGTGCCTTCTTGTGTTGGGTGTTTACTAAGTCTAACCCAAATATGACTAGTTGATTAAACTGATTAACATATTCCCTAATCGTCATGCTCCCCTGTTTCAAAGTTAGAAACTTCTCCATTTGTAGGCTTCTTTCTGCTTGGGAGAGGAATTTCATCTCAAACCTTGTCCTGAAGTCTTCCCATGTTTCCACCGCCCTCTGAGCATTGGTAACTTCCCACCAATAGGAAGCCTCATCCTTAAGAAACTATATCGCTAGTTGTATCTTTTGCCTGTCATCCACTCCAAAGATGACAAACAGATCCTCATTCTCCTTTAGCCAGTTTCTTGCCCCTACAAAGGATTCTGTCCCATAAAAGTCTTTTCCACCCATTGCCTTGAAGTCTCTACATGTTTTTGCGAAGGCATTTCCATGAGGAGTTGGAGGAGGAGGAGGAGGAGGAACCGTGGCCACTGGAGGAGGGATGCCTGCTGGGCCCGTGCCATTGGCCCTTGCTTCTAAGTACCTCCTAAACCAGATGGGAATCGACACTCCTTCCGGGAGGTTAAGGTCTCCAGACATGTTGAAACAGAAAGGGAAATATTGAAAACGAAGGATAGAGAGAGGTAGATGGGGCACATGGCTTTGGGGGATTTTTGTCTTTTCATAAATATAACACTTTTTCTTGAAAAATACTTCTTTAAATTTTCTTTTTGAAAACAATTTCAAAAACTTTTATCTTATCTGGTAAACCTATGCTCTGATACCAAGTGAAACACCCCACCTCCATTAAGGTCACTCACAAAGGGAATGCCTTAATTTTGGTGGAGGTTTATAAGTAAAAGCCACAGATAAACTCAAGACAGATATAAATACACACATTTTAAAATAGCGGAAACCAACAGACTTTTATTTGCATCAATACGTGTTCAAAACAAAACATTCCATAATTGTCTCAAAATATTTCATCATTACAACATCATAACTGCCTTGATTATTAAAGAAGCATAAAACATAAATAAAGTGACAAAAATCCCCATAGTGATATCCAAAGCCATAGTCCGAGCAAAAGAGATCCAAATCATACATCTACGTTCTTGGAGCTTGAACAGAGCCTGACTGAGCTGAGCTGTTTCCTCCCTGTGGACCTGGGGGGGAGGGGGAACGAAAGAAAAGAAGACGAAAAGAAAATAGGGTCAGACATAAAGCCTGAGTAAATCTAGTAATTCTTTAGTATGTGAATAAGGAAAGGGCATGATAGATATTTACTGAAAATAGGATGGTGTCACAAGCTAAGGGAGTGTCGAATGTACTATCGCACCCATACTATATCTCTGCATCTACTTGAGTTTACTATAACTGGCACCCCATTGTGAGGGTGAAGTGATCCCCAACTTTATTTAAAGATCGACTCCTACTCGCGTTAACATGTGTCATACGGCCCCCAAGAATTGTAGATATTTATGCTGGTCCCACCACGGGGTGTATCAAGACCCATGGTGGCGGCCCCGACACAAATCCTAGAAGGCATAGGTTATACTACTGGTGCCGCCAGTGCCATGGTTGTCTGCTCCGAAGTGTGTGCACGCCCGCACCCCGTTAGACCTGCACTGTGCGCCCACCGCCGTCGTTTGACCACTTACAATCAGCCCAGTAATCGTGCCCCACCCTGCCTAGTTTCAGGGTACCGTTGATACCTAAATTGGGTTACTGCTGAAACGGGTCCCTCTTTACCAGGATTTTCTAGTCAAACATGTTAAGTGGTTAAGTGTCTGTATTTACCTAACCCCCACCCATAAATTCTTGTTAACATGTTGAATTTGGTTAAGTGTTATAGTTGACTTAACCCTACCACCTGTCCTTAGCCTCTTAGGAGCACAAGACCACTCGCATTAGGCAGGTATTGCTACGGTTACTGGATATGCCGGTCGGTTCTGGGCAGGTTTACACCGTAGCTCAGTCTAACCTCGGGTCTTTATTGGGATCAATGCTTAACCACCCACATTGGATAGGTATTGTTGCGACTATTGGACAACCGGCCGGTTCCGGGCAGGTTTACATCACAACTCAATCCAACCTCAGGTTAAGCATATCGTGTTTTCTAAATTTACATATTTTATTATTATATATGTAAATGTCATATCTTTTATTCTTGGGCATGATAATTTATACCGCTTAAATGTCATTGTCATTGGCATGTGCCAAACATGCCAACATATATTTTCATGTTTTACACCCAATGTTATTACCCCCATTTATACGTTCGCAACGTTATAACAAATGTTGGGTTCGACACAATTCAGCCCAACTTTATAAGCATAAGAAAAGGGGAAATTAAGAACATGTAATATTTTGCAACATATAAGGGTGTGTGGCGCATGAACTTGCAGTTTAGCGATACTAACATAAATGATGGGTCATGTGAACTTGCATTCAAATCAAAGTATAACTAAGTAGGTGGCATATGAGATGGCATAGTTTAGGCTAATACAAACTTGTGTTTAAACATGTTTAACTTGACATAATGTCAAACACAAAACTAGCATGATGTATATTCACCAAAAGGTCCAATTATAACATTTAATTCACATAGCCTATTCCAACATGAACTTGCATAGTTTATGGAACACAAATGATACTTAACATAGATCCAATTTCACTTGCAAATAAACATGAACTCGTATGATTTATGAAACCCAAACGATGCTTAACATAGATCCAATTATACTTGAAAACAAACATGAAAGTGATAACATAGGCTTTGGGTCATGTAGGCATAAAAGGTTTCAAGTCTAAATCATGTTTACATAAATTCTAATTTAGACTAAGGGAACATACATAGTCCATGCCATCGACATATACATAAAGGGATCAGTTCTATTCTTTTGCCACAAACTTGCAAGTGTCATTGTTTTCATATACAATTGTTCAATAGGCTTGCATCAATCAATTTATGCCACAAACGTCAATACACAAGTCATGATAGAATCATCAAAATACATAGAATTTTATACAATACAATAACACAATTCTATTTTCATTCACATCGAATCACATCGCAATTCTTATTCATATTCTGAAAGGTTGCTATACTTACAACGAATGCAGAATCTTGAATTCTGAATTCTGAAATTGAGGTGCGCTCCTTTGGGTAGACTAACGTTGCGCTGATAATTTTTTGATTTAAACTTTAATCTTCTTCTTAGTTTCGATTCGTCTCTAGGCTTTTCTCTTGACGGATATGTCCAATTCCTCCCTAGCAGCATGACGACTCCTTTCTCATATTTTTGTGTGAATTTTCAGTTGAGAGTTAGGGTGTACTTATAGAATTTTAAGTTGCTTTGCACCGTCAGATGAACATAGGAGGAATCTAGGCCATTCAAAATTCAGAGAGCCAATCAAGAGGTAACACGTCAGCCCTAGTGATACATAGGGCCTCAGAAATTCAAGCCAAAGTCAGACCCGGCCAGCCAGGTCGACCAGGCAGGTCGACACCCAGGTCGACCTGGGGGGGACTAGGCCGACACCATGGTCGACTTGGGGTGACCAGGTCGACTCCATGGTCGACCCTATGGTCGACCTGGTCTCTGGGCGGGAATTTTCCTGCCCAGCCCAGTTTGAACCTGAAATTCGAAATTTTGAAATTAAACTGAGCTGTTTGAATTTAAATTTTGATTCTGAAACTTCCGAAGGCCTTAAATCCTTCATACGGAGTCCGATTCGCGCAAACTTGGACTCTATCTCAAGCAGAATTCCGAGACGAACGCTGCGTAACCCGTTTCCCTTAATTCTTTCATTTAGAATATACTTTAATTTGTGAAGCTTAGCGTTATAGAATTCAGGGGGTGTTACACTAGAGGTGTTCAAAATTTGGTTCGGAAGGAAGTTTCTTTGCCCGGTCATTTATTGGCAAGCATTCCTCTACACGTCCCAAGAGGGGTTGGTTAGGCATGAGGCCGCGATAGTCAAGAGGCTGGCCGTAAAACAAGGTGCTGGGGTACTAGTGTAATGCCATGGCGGAGTATTAGCCGTTGTTCGATGGTTGAAAAAGACCAGACCATTACAATGTGGTATCAGAGCTTTGGTTTATGCAAAGCAATGGGGTACGACACATTTGAACAAAAGGAAAGACTCATCTGAGTTATATATCTCATTAGAGATAGGGTTAGTCATGCCCTGTAATGAGATTTTGGAGTATTATATTTGAGAGAGTGTATTTGAAACATGAAGTGAGTTTTGAAAAATTGTATTTTAAGAAAGAAACGTATTTTGAAAGTATACGGTTAATTATATACCTAGATGCTTAATCAAACGATTAAGGTTAAGTTTACATTCTGTGATTATAATATTTCTTATGGCATGGTAAATAAGCCCCTTCCACTGATCAGGAAAATGATCCGAGTACGAACGCCTCTTGAATTTAATTTCACTACTAGGTAACATTTCGAAATAATGATAAATTTTGGTCAAATTTGTTAAGTTAATTCTCCTCTAAATAAACTAATCAATATGGTTAGAAACCAAAATGAATAATAAGAGTTTGAGTATTTTATTTGATGTTGAGGTTGGATTATCGAGTATAAGAAGATTTTGCATATATATGTGATCAACGTATGTACTAAGTCTTGAGTATACTAGATAGATACAGAATCACACTCTAGTCGCTTGAAGATGATTCTATTGATGACTGCAACATCATCAGTATGTCTTTTCGAGTTTTGAAAGTGGGATGACTATATGATTCCGATTAAAACATCAATATATACTTAAACCCATTTAGAAAGTGTTTGAAATTGTTTGGTAAATTATTTGAACTTAAATAGAAAAGTGAAAAATTAATTGGGTTATAAGAATTATACCAGGTAAACTTGTTAGTAAGAGATAAGCCAGTAAAGAGTTTTGAGAAAGTGCATTTGTGATATATAAAAAAGGTTTTGTAAAGATGTATAATTTATAAACTCAAATCAAAATTTTGAGTAAGAATTGGCAGTTACATTGGAATTGATTTTGAAAGAATATATTTTGAATATAAAGGAAAAAGATCTTTGAAAATATTTGAAAATTAAAAATTTGAGCACGGACAACTTGTGATTGGAATTTCTTTGTTGATTAAAATACGTACATGTAAAGTCGTAATTTACTTAAGCATTTCAAATGTAAAAGGTAGTTTGGGATGATTTAAAGGCTAAGTTGGTATTAATTAATCAGGATATCTGATAATTAGTCCTCCCAATTAATTAAATTTAAAATGCAAATATGTAACCACCCGTATTTTAGCGATATAATAATTAATTTATTTAATTATATAAATAGTGATTTAGAGATTTGAATGGTCATAGAATTAAATAATAGTGAATATTTAAATAATTCAAATAATAGAATAATATATTTAATTTTAGAATAATAAAAAATAGTGGAATTCACAATATTGTGTAATTTGGATTATTAAAAATATATAACTCAGTTTAGAGTTGAATTATATTCACGACTATATTATATGAACGAAGTTTGAACGTATAATTATATTATAATTATAATCGAGCTCGAAATGGCGCTGCAGTTCGTAATTTGGCGATTCGAACTTTAATTGAATAAATAAAATCCATTTTAAATCGGATTTCTGTGAAACAAGAAATTTTTGAATCTGTTGAACGATATTTTTCTAATGAAAGAGAAAAATCGAGATTTCGTCTTTTAATTTGTGAGTTATGACCAAATCAAATTTTCAGAATAGCGTTGTGGAGTCGCGTATGAGCCATAACGGTTTATTTAATATAATTAAATATTAGTTTAGAATTTGGACAAATCTTTTTAGACGTAGTGATAATTTAATTTTTAGAATTTTACTATAATTTTTAATTAATTAAATATGCAACTTTTTATTTAGAGTATTTTGCACCCTATATCAATATTTTGGGGTTTCACAATATGAGTTAATCTACCGGTATTATTATATTTCTGAGATCGTGACACATTGTACGAGACAACCATATTTTTATTTTTGTCTATAGCAGTCCGTATGTGAACAGAATTGTTTACATAAGGATACATATACATGTTCTCCACGTTCTATTCTTTTCACATGTCCTCCACGTTTTTTCTAATGCTTGTTTTGAAAGCTAAGGTACCTTGTGATCAAATGTTTCGGGCCCTATTCTTTCTTTTTGAAAAGGATAGTAACTTTTTGTTTCTTTCTTTCGAAAACGTATTAGCAAAATAAAATAAAATAAAATAAAAAGAGAAGCTGCAAGAAAACCTATGGAGCCACGTACGAAACAGACAACACACTTCATTCTTTTCCTTATCTTCTTCCTATACCGAATCTCTTTAAACCCATTCTAAGGTCCTCAAATCAAAACGTGGAAGTTCTTCAGCCTAAAAAATCAAAAGGGATCTCCACAAAATTTCATAAATACCCCTTTTATAATTTTATAAACCTAATCACGTTGTTCCCCGGTCGAAATACTTTCTAGCCGCCACCAAATATTCTCAAAACAAAAAAAATCTCGTGGCCTTTGAAAATAAAAAACAATTCAAAGAAAATTCCTGAAATTTCAAAATATATATCTTTGAAATTATCTTCAGACGAGCTTCCATGCTATGCCCATTCTATAGGGTGCGCACCATTTCTGGAGGGTGGAAGGCTCGACGCTCAAGTTGGGAAGGAAGAAAGAAACGTGAGTACTTGCAGTTGCGAGAAGAAGTATGGGCAGGACGTTGTAGGAAGCGGTTGGAAATGGGTTTTGAATGGCATAAAAATGGTGGAGTTATGTGTAACACCCCACCCCGAGACCCACATTAACAAAGAGAATCACATAGTAATTATGTCTGCTAATGCAGAGAATAAGGCTGGTTAGGAGTAACTAACAATAACCTTGTCTTAACAATCTATTGAATATGTCGACTAGTGATGTCTATTTTTTTTTCCAAGTCAAGTGGATCGACATAACCAATAAATCGATAATGCAAAGCTATAGATAGCTATGGATCTATCAGAACAAAACACCATAAGTAATGACTATCTCAACATAGAACAGTACATATACATATATACGTACTTACATATACAATGACACATTTCAATATAGTACAAATGCTACAAATGACGACCATTCTATATACGAAAGGCGAAGAATAACAATTCAACTACATCTCAAAGAAATGCTTAACAATTCCAAGAGAAGGACTCGATCCAACAAGGAAGCATCAAGAAACTGCTATGTCCAAAGAGAAGCTAGGACCTGAAACAACTCGGTCTGACCCGAGTGGAAACACATGGGTCAGGCTAGCTAAACTCATCAGTAAAACTGAGCACTCGATAAGATTAAGTGAAAGAAAGATATTATACCCCTTTTCCAAAAGGATACCATGTCATAATGGGGTTACTTTCTTCTAAGAAAGAATGATATCTTTACTTTGGAAGTAGAAGCGATAATTAGAATAAAGCTATGCTCAAGTGGAAAAACTACACTTAAGAAAATAAAACATCAAAAAGCTAAGTTTGACATGTAAGGCTTAATTAATATAGTTTCTGCCTCATATCATAGACAAGGTGAATTAAATGTCGTTAAAGACTTCAAAAGATGTGAATATCTCCCTAAGGTGGGATTAGCATAACTATACGTTAAAGTGTATGTCCTTCATATAAAGATGAACATATAGATATGCCTCATCTCATTGGCATATATTAAAATATCATTCAATATATTATAAAAATTATCTATAGAATCTTCCTAATTATTTATTCCTCCTTTCGTTGGTATAAATATAGAAACATCTTAAATCTATTACTAAACTCGTTATAAATAAACCTCACAATATTATATACCTCATTTCATTGGCATAGATATAAATACATCTTGAATTCATCATTCAAAAATATTTTTAAAAGAATTGCCATAATTTATACCTCATATCATCGGTATAAACATAAATATATCCCAAATCCATTATTAGAATTCATTATAAAAGAATCTCTATAAATTATACCATATCTCAACGATATAATTATAAATACATTTCAACTTTATCACTAAAATTCATCATAAAAGAATCTTCACAAATTATACCTCATCTCATTGGTACAATTATAAATATATCTCAAGCCCATTTTAATAGAACCCGGAAGGAGTTCAAAACATCATATTAGAAACCACCATTAAACATGCATATAAATAAGTCTCTTTTTTTTTTCTTACATAAGGCAATAATAAAGTATCATCATCGAAATGGCGAAATCGAAACAACAAGAAATACATCACGTGCTTACATCTTGGCTAGTAATACATGTTGGTACCATCCATCATGATGATTAGGGCCATAAACATCATAAACATCTTAATGACTATAGCAGGAACATCGTGATGCCCTTAGTCACAAAATCCGAGTTATAACATCATGGTGATTGGAGTCATAGACATCGTGATCATCATGATAGCTATAGTCAAAATCATCGTAATGACTTCAATTATGTACTCGTTAATAGTACTAGTAACATCTTGAATGTGCCTCAACTTTTCGGATAGAAACCCATAAGGTATAAACATATGTCCCATACCATACGTTTGTGCCTAATGGTTTACTAGCTGATAATTGATACCACATCAGAAACCTCATAAAACATCATGATATATATATATATATATATATATATATATATATTACGCCTCATCTCACTGGCGTAAATACAATACCCTAGTTGTCCCATCTCATTGACGGGTACTATTAACATCATGACTTGTCTCATTTTATAGACAAGTGAAAAATCATCATAAAACATCTCGACATCGTGAAATCATCGTAAAGAAGCTTGCCACGTCTTATTGCAACTAAACTAACATCGTGATAGTTAATTATAACCATAATTCCCAAATAAGAAATTTTAATATCTAACAAGCCTCATCTTAAAAGCACTTTCAAAAGCAAGTACACGAAATCAGCAAAAATCTCATAAAATCAGCAATTAGAAACCCTCAATTTTGGCCAAGATAACTTCATAATTCTAAAAAACTTAAAGCATGAAATCATAGCTCTACTTCTGAGCTTTCCAAAACATTATAATAATAAGGATTTTGATCAATATCGAGAGAGTTATGATCGAAACGGTTTCAACCTAACAGAAAAAAACGTGACTGTCGATTTTCATCTCGAAACAGCAGTACATAACCACGATTTTGACAATGTTAATCATAAAATCATGTAAACTAAGCATTCCAAAACCATATAATAATAAGGATTCCGATCAATAATGAGTGAGTTATGATCGAAACGGTTTCAGCTTAACAAAAAAAAAAACGTGGCTGTCGATTTTTATCTTGAAACTGCAGTACAAAACCACGATTTTGACAATGTTAATCATAAAATCTTGTAAACTAAACAACTAAAACTTGTAACGTATAGTCTGAGCATTCCAAAACCATATAATAATAAGGATTCCGATCAATAACGAGAGACTTATGATCGAAACGGTTTCAGCTTAAAAAAAAAAAACGTGGCTGTCCATTTTTATCTCGAAACAGCAGTACAAAACCACCATTTTGACAATGTTAATTATAAAATCTTGTAAACTGAACAACTAAAACTTGTAGCTCATAGTCTGAGCATTCTAAAACCATATAATAATAAGGATTCCGATAAAAAACGAGAGAGTTATGATCGAAACGGTTTCAACTTCAAAGATGAACAAATTTCAGTTTTATGTTGAGCATAACTATGATCAAAACTTGATTTTTTTTGTAACTTCAAACATCAAACTTACACCAAATATGAGCATATAAAACTGAGAATAGCTAGCGTGAGTGAGATTACTCACCTTGAGTGGATTTAAGGAAGATTTCTAACTGGAATCGCTTGCAAGAAGATGAATCAAGGCTTCAGAAACCCAAATCAGCAAGCATTACTTACATGCAATAGGAAAATCTCCTTTAACTTCTCAAACCCTCAAAGCAATTGATGGAAAGTCCTCTGATTTCGTCTTGAATTGTCCCTAAATTCAGAAGATTGAAGCTTTTCCTCTTTTTAATTTGAATGGGAGATTTGATTTTTAGAATTTTTCCCATGAAAGGTGTTTCCATTGATTAATTTATTTCTCAAATTTTCTCTCTGGAAGCCGCCAGAAAGAAAGAAGAAAAATGACTGGGAGAAAAACAAATACGTATCCTATTTTTTCCCTCTTCTAGAAAGCACTTAGGCTTTGGGTCTAAACCCACTAACCCAATAAGCTAATGGGTTGCAAATTTTATAAAGATGCAAGTTTATATTCTTAACAACACACACAAAACAACATAAATAACACTTAACCATTCCACTTTAAATTTGTTTGCACATATTTTGCATTGCTTATTTTTACAAAATTGCACAAACATGTTTATAATATTCTTAAATCATGAAAATATTAATTTTGACATAAATACATTGATATTAACATGTTTTTCAAATACTCATTTCCAAATACAATATCCTCAAATTACTAATTGTCTATTTATAATAACATGGCACTCAAATGAGAAATATATCATAGACTTATAAATTGATTACCAATCAATATTATTACTAAATTCACCATAACTAACAAATTATAATTTTACAAATATTGATTGGAATAAATTTCCTTTTTACAACAAAGATATTTAATTTATTCCAAAACACTCAAAATTATTGCATTTGGTAAAATCACATATATTATAAGATTTCCAATTTATAGCTCACTTTTACACTTTATTTACACTTAATTGAATTCGAAGTTACACTTTTTTCAATCAAATTCTATTGTTAGCAATAATTTGCAAAATTATTGCATTTACTACAAATAATATCTTTTCACATGTATTGACTTTATTTTCTTTTATAAACAACTTAGATTATAGTGCAAGGCCTTCTTCACAAATTCGTATATATTTTCTCTACTCTCAAATCACAAATTGCATCATAATTTGTTTACCTGGATACCCTAAACTCAGGTTATTACATTACGGTATTCACAGACAAAAGAAAATGACCAGCTTTCGAAAACATAGCGAATGATGGTTGTGTGAGAAATGGGTGACGTAGGTTTTTCAGCAGCGAAAGGGAAGTACTGCTGATCGCATATTTCCATGATGATGGAACGGTGTTCAAATGGTGATGAAGAACATGAGAATTTGAAGAGGAATATCAAGGTGGTTTTCGTTTGAGAACTTAGTGGAGCAGTGATGCAGTGATGGAGTAATCAAAGAAGAACGGTGATGGTTATTAACTGGAGCGGACGTCTGTATTTCAGTGAAGAAGGAAGCAAATAAGGGGCGGGTCTGGGCTTTTCAGAAGTGAGTATGGGCCTGGTTTAAAAGGGTGAGGCCCCTATAAAATATAAATTCAAGATTTATTTTACTTTAAAATAATGTATCTGCTTGTAAACCCCGTAACTTATCCATACTGTATCGAAATTCAGCGAAACAAGATCCTTTAGGATCATACGGACGGACACTACCCAATGGAACTGGCTGGGAGGGGATTGAGCACGTTACCATTTATTGCGAAATAAATTGTCCGCCTGAATCAAGCGATGGTTATCATTATTAACGATGATCGTCCAATGTGAGTAAAATTCACCAACTCTATCAGTTCATATTTTTATAACGTAAAATTAGAACTGATAAATGATGATTGCTTTGTGCTGACTGTTTGATTGAATTGCTGAATGATTGGTTGAAATTTTAGATAACGATATATATATATATATAAATCGTTAACTAAATATTGATTCTATTTATCAGAATATTTCATACTGAAGTGATATCGATGTGATTTATATTGTGTAACATCTGTGGATGCAGAGAAACATGTCGGAGGAATCCAACAGGATTCCTCAACATTTATTTTACTATTTTTCATATATTGTAAAATATGATGTGATATATAATCTGTGTTGATTACGTGTGTTGAATGATATCGATCATTGTTATTTGGGTATTTTAGATACATAAGAAATACCGGAATGTAGAAAAGGGGATTTTCAAAGTGTATTTCGAAAATGAATTATTTATATAAAATCAATGGATTTTATATATAAAAGGAAAAGGATTTTTTAAAAGAAAATATTTATAAAATAAATAGATTATAAAAGGAAACACTTGAAAAATAAATAGAATTATAAAGGAAATATTTATTTTGAAAATAAATAAATTATAAAAGGAAACACTTGAAAAATGAATATAATTGTATAAAAAATGATTTTACACTAGGAAGGTTTTGACCCGTGCTTCGCACACGGGTATAAACAAAATATGAATTTAAAGTGAACATTTAAGAGAAATCCGTTTTAACAGATAAAATAAGAAGACTAATTTATAAATAAGGTTTTATAAATTAAATAAAATATTTATCATTGGATAAATAGAATATATAAGTCAGGACTTATATAGAGAAGTGAAACACCCCACCTCCGTTAGGGTCACTCTCAAAGGGAATGCCCTAATTTTGGTGGAGGTTTATAAGTACAAGTCACAGATATACAAGACAGATATAAGAACACATATTTGTAAACAGCGGAAGAACAACAAACTTTTATTTCATAAAGTCAAATACGTGTTACAACAACATCCTTTCCAAAAACATAACATAACACTTTCATAATCTGTCCTGAGTACATTATTTAAAGAAGCATAAATAAAACGTAGATAAACTGCAAAAGCCCCATAGTGGATTGTCCAAAGCCATAGTTCAAAACAGGAAAGTCCAAGCAATACATTTCTCTTCTTCAAGCTGGATGTTGAGGTAGGTCAAGCTGCTGTGTTCCCTCCCTGAGGACCTGGGGGGGGGGGGGGGGAGAACGGAAGAAAGAAGACGAAAGAAAAATAGAGTCAGACATAAAGCCTGAGTAAGTCAAGTACTACTTTGTCTATGAATAAAGAACTGGGTATGATAAGTAATAACAAGAAGTGGGCAAACACTATAACTTGGTTAAGTTGTCTAGGGTCGAATACACTATCGTACCCCATGTTAATCTCTGAACCCATATAAACTAGTTTCCAACTGGCACCCCATAATCAGGGTGATGTGATCCATTCAATGATGATCGGCTCCTACTCGCATAGTTACATGTGTCTTACGGCCCCCGATGTCGTAGTTACCTATGCTGGTCCCACATGGGGTGTATCAAGTCCCATAGTGGCAACCCGACACAACCTTAGAGTGCACAGGTATGCTACTGGTGTCCAGTGCCTTATTTTTCTGCGCCGGAGTGTGTGCACGCCCGCACTCCGTTAGAACCTACACTGCTACACCACCGCCGTCGATTTTTGACCTCTTACAATCAGCCCAGTAATCGTGCCCCACCCTGCCTAGTTTCAGGGTATCATGATACACCGTGTAGGGTTACTGCTGAAAAGGGTTCCCCGTTACTAGGTTTTCTATCTCTAGCCAACATGCTAAGTTGGTTAAGTGTTTTCTAACCTAACCCCACCAGTCCGTTTAGTTTAGCATGTTCCATTTTGATTAAGTCTTAGTCCACTTAATCCTAACAATCCTGATTCAGCCTTAATTGTCTTATTAAGGCCCTAACCTCTCACATTAGACAGGTATTGCTGTGGCTGCCTGTTGCCGGTTGGTTCCGGGCAGTCTTACGCCACAACTCAGTCTAACCTCGGGTCCTTATTGGGCTCCATGTTTAACCTCCCACATTGGATAGGTATTGTTGTGACTACTGGACAGCCGGGCGGTTCCGGGCAGGTTTACATCACAACTCAATCCAACCTCGGGTTAAACATATCGTATTTTCTACATTTATATATCTTGTCATTCTTCTTTATTTCTTATATGTAAATATTTGCGGCCCATTATTAAGTTAATGGTGTAAAGGTTACACCAATCATGAGCCCAACCCATACTTGAATTTGGGCCCTTCTACTTTAGTTTTCATTCATTAGTAATTTTAACCCAACATTATTTTCCCCTGTTTTACACGTCCGTTTATATATATTGGGCTTAGCCTTTTAAAGCCCAATTTAGCCATGCGAAAAGGGGAGGCTTAAAGCGTGATTACATACACAAAGAGGGGAAGGTGAGCGCATGAACTTGCATATGACGTTGGAAATACATAATAGAAACTGGTGTACTTGCATAGTGGTAACATAGGTGACATGAATCAAAGCATGTGAACTTGTAATTGAGATATCATTATTGACCCATGAACCTATATTTTTACTTAGGCATAATGTCAAACATAAGCATGGCATAAATACTTTTAGCATAAACATGGCATAATGTCAAACGTAAGCATGGCATAAATACTTCTAGCATAAACATGGCATAATGTCAAACATAAGCATGGCATAAATACTTCTAGCATAAACATGGCATAATGTCAAACATAAGCATGGCATAAATACTTCTAGCATAAACATGGCATAATGTCAAACATAAGCATGGCATAAATACTTCTAGCATAAACATGGCATAATGTCAAACATAAGCATGGCATAAATACTTCTAGCATAAACATGGCATAATGTCAAACATAAGCATGGCATAAATACTTCTAGCATAAACATGGCATAATGTCAAACATAAGCATGGCATAAATACTTCTAGCATAAACATGGCATAGGTATAGTTAAATTTGTTCATGGCATAAATATAAACAAGTCATGTTCATAAGGTTTCTACATGTTTACAAAGAGGATACTTTGTTACTAACACAAAAGCATAGTTCAACTTAATTAAATTTAATCACATAACGATGGTATACTTATGCATAAATATTCCTAATCATGGTGTTTGCTTTTAACTTGCAAAAAAGGGATTTTTGTGTCTAACTTAGCCATGTCTCACATATGTCATCAGATAATTCTTTTAAACAAGATAGACTTAATCATGAATTTCAATTATGCCCAATATCATTCATAGCCTAGCCATATTCATAAGTTTTGCAAAAGCATGACTTAATACATGGATTATGGTGTCAAAATTCCAACATAGTTTCATATGAACTATAACAACCAAACTTGTCTCAATTACTTGCAAAATGATTTATGCACAAAATAGACATCATGATGGCATAATAACAAAACCCCAAACTTGCATGAATTTCAATCAACTACATACATGTAGCTTCAACATAGACTACATAATTTGCGCAATATTCCAAACGTATATTTGCATAGAACTACCGCATGTAGTTCTTTATAATTGAATGACATAATTCAGAATATCCAAAAGTATATAAATCGCACAAATACGAATTTCATTGCCACAATTCAAGCATACATATCTACACAATCATTTGTTCATACCAAAGTAATACTCTACTTACAATGGTTGCGGCAGATTCTCTAATTAAGAGATATGATTCCTTTGTTGAATTGATTAGCTTTAGGTTGCTTGAATTGCTTTAGGCTTTAGAACTTTCTCCCTAATCCTCTCTCTAGATGGCGGCTACTCTTAGTCGTTCCTCAGCAACATGGCGGCTATGCTCTTAATTTGAATGAATAGATTAGGGTTTAGTCTAGGGTTGTTTATATAGAGGTTAGGAATTGATTAGAACCATTGATGTTGCTAGGTTAGATCGTAGCCATTCATTAGATAGAGAGACCAATTAAAACTTGCCACCTAGCCCTAATGACAAAGCAACCCACAGAAATTCGACCAAACACAGACCAGTCCAGCCAGGAGGGACTGGGTTCGATTTTCAAAAATTAAACTTTAAATTGAGCTGTTTTAGTCTATTTGAATTTTATCTATTGTATACATATATTTTTGCATATATATATATATTCTCATATATATACATATATTTTCTTTATTTCCTTATATGTACGTTCTTATCCTTTCAAAATTTGAATTTGTATACGTACATGTATTTGCATGCTCAGTTGGCCCTCTCTAAAACAGAGATAAAAATTATGTCGCCGCCGAGGTTCGAACCCCCGACCTCCATGCTACAAATCCAATGCCTTAACCAACTGAGCTACAGAGGCTTTTGTTAATAAGTCTTAGAATAATAATAATTATTGTCCTCTCCTTACTTCTCTTTTTTCATGTTTTGCTGTAATATTTAAATTAAAGATATCTTCTTCATACGTTATCCGTTTTGCGCAAACTCGGACTCTATCTCAAGCAGAATTCCGAGACGATCGCAATGGTGATGTCCGTTTCCCTTAATTTTTCTGTTACAATTTAATTATACTTTAATTTGTTAATTTACTGTTAACGGAAAAATCCGGGGTGTTACATTCTCCCCCACTTAAAAGGATTTCGTCCCCGAAATCTTCAAGTTTAGGAAGAATGTAAATCCTAACATTCAATCATCCATCTACTCATCCATCAAACACGAGCATCCATTGTCCTTAAAAGACTTCTAATGCTTCATGATCATATGCGAAGTGTGTGTGTTCATGAACTTATCTAATGCAAAATCAGGCGGTCTACTGATTCAGTTGACCTCCTTAATGCGAATCATGTAAGTGCCATGTATCCATTATGTATGCAGATTTTTCCTATTCATGATTCTACATGGGTGCACAATCTTTCATACAAATGCAACATCCATATGACAACACATTACAATTCAACCATATATGAGTGCAAACATATATGCATATGCAATATGAAGTGACTGAGCCGATCTAAAACCTAGATTGTGTGTGTATATGCAGCCACGAGCAACTACTAGCAATCACTTGCAACCACTTGCAACCATCATACATAACATGTTTCAATTACATGTTTTCATCCAAAAGGTTTCTATCTAAAAGATAAGGTCGAGGAGATATTCCTAAAAAGATAGATAAAAGCGCAACTTAAGGAAAAAGAAAGATCAAGGACGTACCCTCGAAAAGAAAAGGGTAAGCAGTGCGTATTCTAGCTTCAGTTTCCCAAGTCGCGTCTCCCTCGGCGTCGCTCCACTGAACTTTGACGAGTTTGACTTCGCGGTTGCGTAGCTTCTTCACTTCCGTTCCTAGTATGCGGGTTGGAACTTTTCTTATGGTTGCTTCGCGTTCCACTTCGGCCTCTTCGAGGATATTTGGCTCTACCACTTCAGCAGACTCATGTAGACATTTTCGGAGATGTGAAACGTGAAAAACGTTGTGGACTCCGGCCAATTTCTCGGGTAGCTCTAATCTATAGGTCATTTTCCAAATTTTCTCAATGATAGGAAATGGTCCTACCTAAAGGTATAGTCGAATGATAGAAGCAAGTAAAAATTTTGTGCCCATTAGGCAATGTCAAAACTGGAAATCTATGCCACATATATATTGATTAGGAGAAGAACTCTCTAAGCATCAGCCCCGAAGACCGAAATCAACATCAGACTGACACCCAAAGAATTAATCAACCCAACCACCACATATGATTCTAGGAAACTAAGCATGATGGACTCCTTTTAGGTCACAAGGGAGTCCCTTCCTAAGTCCAACTATGTTGCCAAATGTACTTACTAAGGCGATTCTTTACAACTCATGCATAAGTGAAATGAACCTTCAGCCTTAGTGGCGAACACTCCTGGAGTGCCCTATTCTGAAATGCTCCACCTAATGAACCCCTTCTCTAGAAGCTCTTTAATCTGTTTACTGAGCTCTTTTCTTTCTCGTGGAGCCATGTGTCTAACGGGCAACGCAACGGGCTTTGCATTATCTACAAGATATATGCGGAAGTCTATTTCCCGCTTCGGACGCAAGCCCTTCACCTCTTCGAAGACATCCGGATATTCCCGGACCACTCTAACTGATTGCAAATTTTCAACAGAGGCATCTAGCGACTCAAGATAACTAAGCATAACCGCATACGAGGGATTACAAGAAATTTCCAAAGTATTACTGAGCTGGGTTAGGAGCCTAACAACCCTTTTCTCACAATCAAGGATGGCCCCATTACTGGATAGCCAATCCATACCCAAAATCAAACCATACCCCGCAAAGCCCAAAACAAAGGCACTACATTCAAATTCTACACTTAGAATAGAAATTTTCAAATCCAAACAGATCATAGACAAATGAGCTGGGCCCCCAATTGGGTTTGAAACAATTAAGGGGTCCTCTACCATACTAGTTTTTAGGTGCAGAGATTCTACTAAAGCAGACGAGATAAAGGAGTGTGATGCGCCAGAATCAAATAAAGTGCGAACGGGGTGATCATAAAGATAAACTACACTTTCTACAGAAGTGTTTGTACCTCGCTGTTGCAAAGGTGGCGCTTCCAGCACATGAACCTGTGCCCCTGGAGTGGATCCAGACCCCTGCCCCTGCCCTCGTTTCTTTGGGCAGTCCTTAGCTCTGTGGCCTGTCTGACCGCAAGAAAAGCACCCACCGTTCTCCTTGGCCTTCTTTTTCCGGCAGTCCTTTACTAAGTGCCCCACTTTGCCACAGAAATTACACGTCCTCTTCTCTTTGTTGCCTTCCCCGCCTTTCTTAAAGTCTGTCTTCTTAGGCTGCAAACCCTCTTTCTTCCCTTGAGAGCTTTCTGCCTTTGCCTCCTTCTTGCCCTTATCCTCCTCATTCAGCAATGCCATTTGCACCAATCTTTCATACGTGGCCCCCATGGGTATATGTGTCATGGCCAAACTGTGTAATGGCTCATTTAACCCTTTGACGAAATGGAGAGCCTTCTTGTGCGGGGTGTTGACTAGGTCAAGCCCAAACCTAGCCAGCTCATCAAACTGATTCACATACTCTCTAACAGTCTTGTCTCCTTGCTTAAGAAATAAGAATTTCTCCAACTGCAAACTTCTTTCCGCATCTGAGAGAAATTTGGTCTCAAACCTTGCCCTAAAGTCCTCCCATGTTTCTACTGGTCTTTCAGCATTAGTGACTTCCCACCAGTAGGAAGCCTCGCCCTTCAATAGCCACACCGCCAATTGTACTTTTTGTCTGTCCTCTACCTCAAAGATGATGAATAGATCCTCAGTTTCCTTCAGCCAATTTCTAGCTGCTACGAAGGACTCAGTTCCATGGAAATCCCTTCCTCCCATAGCTTTAAAATCCTTACATATCTTAGCAAACGCGTTTCCTCGTGGAGGAGGTGGAGGAAGAGGTGCTGCTACAGCTGGATGATTCCCTGCAGCTGGGGGAGGAGGAACGGTAGGACCTGGTTGAGTGGCCCTAGCTTCTAAGAATCGTCTAAACCAACAAGGTATTGGTACTCCTTCCGGCAAGTTAAGATCTTCGGACATGCTGAAACAAAAGGGATAGATTCAAAACGAAGGATAAGAGATAGTACCTATGGCTTTGGGGAGTGGACTTTGCCTTTTTTTAAAATAAAATAATATTTTTATCTTTTAAAAATGCTTCTTTAAATTTCCTTTTTGAAAATAAATTTCCAAAACTTTTTATCTTATCCGGTAAACCTATGCTCTGATACCAAGTGAAACACCCCACCTCCGTTAGGGTCACTCTCAAAGGGAATGCCCTAATTTTGGTGGAGGTTTATAAGTACAAGTCACAGATATACAAGACAGATATAAGAACACATATTTGTAAACAGCGGAAGAACAACAAACTTTTATTTCATAAAGTCAAATACGTGTTACAACAACATCCTTTCCAAAAACATAACATAACACTTTCATAATCTGTCTTGAGTACATTATTTAAAGAAGCATAAATAAAACGTAGATAAACTGCAAAAGCCCCATAGTGGATTGTCCAAAGCCATAGTTCAAAACAGGAAAGTCCAAGCAATACATTTCTCTTCTTCAAGCTGGATGTTGAGGTAGGTCAAGCTGCTGTGTTCCCTCCCTGAGGACCTGGGGGGGGGGAAACGGAAGAAAGAAGACGAAAGAAAAATAGAGTCAGACATAAAGCCTGAGTAAGTCAAGTACTACTTTGTCTATGAATAAAGAACTGGGTATGATAAGTAATAACAAGAAGTGGGCAAACACTATAACTTGGTTAAGTTGTCCAGGGTCGAATACACTATCGTACCCCATGTTAATCTCTGAACCCATATAAACTAGTTTCCAACTGGCACCCCATAATCAGGGTGATGTGATCCATTCAATGATGATCGGCTCCTACTCGCATAGTTACATGTGTCTTACGGCCCCCGATGTCGTAGTTACCTATGCTGGTCCCACCATGGGGTGTATCAAGTCCCATAGTGGCAACCCGACACAACCTTAGAGTGCACAGGTATGCTACTGGTGTCCAGTGCCTTATTTTTCTGCGCCGGAGTGTGTGCACGCCCGCACTCCGTTAGAACCTACACTGCTACACCACCGCCGTCGATTTTTGACCTCTTACAATCAGCCCAGTAATCGTGCCCCACCCTGCCTAGTTTCAGGGTATCATGATACACCGTGTAGGGTTACTGCTGAAAAGGGTTCCCCGTTACTAGGTTTTCTATCTCTAGCCAACATGCTAAGTTGGTTAAGTGTTTTCTAACCTAACCCCACCAGTCCGTTTAGTTTAGCATGTTCCATTTTGATTAAGTCTTAGTCCACTTAATCCTAACAATCCTGATTCAGCCTTAATTGTCTTATTAAGGCCCTAACCTCTCACATTAGACAGGTATTGCTGTGGCTGCCTGTTGCCGGTTGGTTCCGGGCAGTCTTACGCCACAACTCAGTCTAACCTCGGGTCCTTATTGGGCTCCATGTTTAACCTCCCACATTGGATAGGTATTGTTGTGACTACTGGACAGCCGGGCGGTTCCGGGCAGGTTTACATCACAACTCAATCCAACCTCGGGTTAAACATATCGTATTTTCTACATTTATATATCTTGTCATTCTTCTTTATTTCTTATATGTAAATATTTGCGGCCCATTATTAAGTTAATGGTGTAAAGGTTACACCAATCATGGGCCCAACCCATACTTGAATTTGGGCCCTTCTACTTTAGTTTTCATTCATTAGTAATTTTAACCCAACATTATTTTCCCCTGTTTTACACGTCCGTTTATATATATTGGGCTTAGCCTTTTAAAGCCCAATTTAGCCATGCGAAAAGGGGAGGCTTAAAGCGTGATTACATACACAAAGAGAGGAAGGTGAGCGCATGAACTTGCATATGACGTTGGAAATACATAATAGAAACTGGTGTACTTGCATAGTGGTAACATAGGTGACATGAATCAAAGCATGTGAACTTGTAATTGAGATATCATTATTGACCCATGAACCTATATTTTTACTTAGGCATAATGTCAAACATAAGCATGGCATAAATACTTTTAGCATAAACATGGCATAATGTCAAACGTAAGCATGGCATAAATACTTCTAGCATAAACATGACATAATGTCAAACATAAGCATGGCATAAATACTTCTAGCATAAACATGGCATAATGTCAAACATAAGTATGGCATAAATACTTCTAGCATAAACATGGCATAATGTCAAACATAAGCATGGCATAAATACTTCTAGCATAAACATGGCATAATGTCAAACATAAGCATGGCATAAATACTTCTAGCATAAACATGGCATAATGTCAAACATAAGCATGGCATAAATACTTCTAGCATAAACATGGCATAATGTCAAACATAAGCATGGCATAAATACTTCTAGCATAAACATGGCATAGGTATAGTTAAATTTGTTCATGGCATAAATATAAACAAGTCATGTTCATAAGGTTTCTACATGTTTACAAAGAGGATACTTTGTTACTAACACAAAAGCATAGTTCAACTTAATTAAATTTAATCACATAACGATGGTATACTTATGCATAAATATTCCTAATCATGGTGTTTGCTTTTAACTTGCAAAAAAGGGATTTTTGTGTCTAACTTAGCCATGTCTCACATATGTCATCAGATAATTCTTTTAAACAAGATAGACTTAATCATGAATTTCAATTATGCACAATATCATTCATAGCCTAGCCATATTCATAAGTTTTGCAAAAGCATGACTTAATACATGGATTATGGTGTCAAAATTCCAACATAGTTTCATATGAACTATAACAACCAAACTTGTCTCAATTACTTGCAAAATGATTTATGCACAAAATAGACATCATGATGGCATAATAACAAAGCCCCAAACTTGCATGAATTTCAATCAACTACATACATGTAGCTTCAACATAGACTACATAATTTGCGCAATATTCCAAACGTATATTTGCATAGAACTACCGCATGTAGTTCTTTATAATTGAATGACATAATTCAGAATATCCAAAAGTATATAAATCGCACAAATACGAATTTCATTGCCACAATTCAAGCATACATATCTACACAATCATTTGTTCATACCAAAGTAATACTCTACTTACAATGGTTGCGGCAAATTCTCTAATTAAGAGATATGATTCCTTTGTTGAATTGATTAGCTTTAGGTTGCTTGAATTGCTTTAGGCTTTAGAACTTTCTCCCTAATCCTCTCTCTCTAGATGGCGGCTACTCTTAGTCGTTCCTCAGCAACATGGCGGCTATGCTCTTAATTTGAATGAATAGATTAGGGTTTAGTCTAGGGTTGTTTATATAGAGGTTAGGAATTGATTAGAACCATTGATGTTGCTAGGTTAGATCGTAGCCATTCATTAGATAGAGAGACCAATTAAAACTTGCCACCTAGCCCTAATGACAAAGCAACCCACAGAAATTCGACCAAACACAGACCAGGCCAGCCAGGAGGGACTGGGTTCGATTTTCAAAAATTAAACTTTAAATTGAGCTGTTTTAGTCTATTTGAATTTTATCTATTGTATACATATATTTTTGCATATATATATATATATTCTCATATATATACATATATTTTCTTTATTTCCTTATATGTACGTTCTTATCCTTTCAAAATTTGAATTTGTATACGTACATGTATTTGCATGCTCAGTTGGCCCTCTCTAAAACAGAGATAAAAATTATGTCGCCGCCGGGGTTCGAACCCCCGACCTCCATGCTACAAATCCAATGCCTTAACCAACTGAGCTACAGAGGCTTTTGTTAATAAGTCTTAGAATAATAATAATAATTGTCCTCTCCTTACTTCTCTTTTTTCATGTTTTGCTGTAATATTTAAATTAAAGATATCTTCTTCATACGTTATCCGTTTTGCGCAAACTCGGACTCTATCTCAAGCAGAATTCCGAGACGAACGCAATGGTGATGTCCGTTTCCCTTAATTTTTCTGTTACAATTTAATTATACTTTAATTTGTTAATTTACTGTTAACGGAAAAATCCGGGGTGTTACAAGAAGTAAGAATCAATTTCAACATCGATATTTGAATAAATATGGACGAAGAGTAAATTGGATAGGGTTAACCAGTTAGAGTTAATCAGTTAGAGTTAACCAGTTAGAGTTAACCGGTTAGTGTTAATCAGTTAGAGTTAATCAGTTAGAGTTAACAAGTTAGAGTTAATCAGTTAGAGTTCAACAGTTAGAGTTAATCAGTTAGAGTTAATCAGTTAGGGTTAATCGATTAGAATTCAAACAAATTAGAGTTAATTAGAATAGAGTTAATCGAATTAGAGTTAATCGAATGTTAGTTATTCGAAAGGAGTTAGTCAAATAGAGATTACTCGAAGGAGAGTAATACGTCGAATTCGATTATATCGAATTCGGGAAAGTATTATTTACTTTCTGGTTTTTAATCAAGATTTGTTTATTTATAAATAAATTAGTTATTAGTTTATTTATTCAAAATAAGAATTTAAGTTAGATTTCCAAGTTAGATATTTCAAAAGTAGGACTTATAACGATAGCGTTATAATATATGTTTTCATAAAAGAAGTGGATTCATAATCTGAATCTGAGAATTTGCGTAAGCAAATGATTGTCGAAATTGGAGCGGTGAGCTTTTTCTATTGCAAGGTTAAGAACGTTGTTCAGTTAAGATCTGAGTGGTAATTATACCCCAACTTGATTGACTTCCTTACTTAACTAAGAAATAGTTGAGGTTCGATAGCAAAGGAGTTAAAGATACGGTTAAGTAAATAAGAGATTAATGAATTGAGGGGACGTAATGATGTTTTATACAACGTTTATTTGAAATCCATATAAATGAGTTTTGGAAACATTTTCCAGACGTAACCAAAGATGTTTTCTAAACATAGAAAATGAAATATTTTGTTAATAAGAAATTAAGTAATAGAGTTAAGCAAGATTAGAAATAGACTAGAGATTAGTTAAGTTGAATGGTTTTCTAAGTGTCTATCTGATGTTGGTTTTCGACCTTCGGGATTGATAATTAGGGAATTTTTCTTATATTAGTTTACAGTCAGAGACTAATAGTTGTGGAAGAATAGTGATACGTAAATAAGCTATGGAAATGTTTTCCAGTGTTAATAACATATATTTTCTAAACATAGAAAATAAGGAAATACTAATGAATATATATATATGGTTGATGATTTGATCGATGATTCCATTTGGAAATTAGATCGTTGTGTGTACACGACATTTTTCATTTGATAGTTAAATCACTGACTATCAAAGTTTTTGACCATTTTAATGTTGTTAATATGGAGAAACTGGTTGGATTATTATCCGAAGAACCACTCCGTATTGGCATAAGCGTTGCAAACCAAGTATGCTGAATATATTGAAGACAAAGTAAAGTGCAAGGGCGGTTGTATAAATCTTAGGTAGAGATTGCCTAAGATGGATGTACGGAATTGTGCCTTCGGTTTGTCCAGTCCCAGGACAACTTGTATGGACGAATGTTTGACAGAGTATTCCTAACGAATCATATATGTTGATCTCTTCAAACGTATTACGTTTGGTGGCAGAGGAATTCGTTTCTTTTAGCTTCATACCCGTGATACTGTTAGGGAAATCGATAATGATTTGGCGGGTATGACGATGTGGTATTCCAAGTAATGAAGATATGATATGTAAAAAGATAAGCGTGGTCTCTAGCCTCATATCTGGAAATGACAAAAGTCGGGCATGCAGCATGGCTATGTAGATCGCACCTATTAGGGTGTATAATCACCTATCTAGAGAATATTCATTTGCTTCTTAAATCTATCAATGCTGTCCCTTATCGGGAAACGATTGCTGATCCCAACCGTTGGTGATATACATTCGATACACTCAAGCGAAATGAGTGGTCGGTCATGTCTGGCTGAGTTGCAAGATGTTCTTGTTGAACTCGGTGTATTCTCCTCTAGAGATACATTATCGGAAGGTGGTTCCATACCTTGTCATAGTTGGAAATCCATTATCCAATAAGTGCTCGCGGTTTTAATTGTATACTATATATGTAGAACGTGAGATGAAAGCGTTTTTGCTAGATAATTATTATATTGTGGTTGATAGGCACTATTATAATATCAAAAGAATTTTGATATAAAGATTATTTTGGATTCACATAAGGGAAAAACCCGTTCCGTTATACGGCGTGGTCTTATGAGATATCGTTTAATTGCTCAGACTATTTTAAACTTTTTTACTCATACCAGTCCCATGACTGACCCGGAGTTTATTTTGTTTTGTTTCCCTAAACTCTTGGGTGCCCAATTTTGTACGGGCAATCAAGTAGTCAGGATTTTACAGATACTTGGAGAGAGACTGGAGCAAGAGGCTTCAGCAGCGTTTCTATAGCTATTGTTTATTTCCGCTGTGCTGTAAGTGTTGTACTCTGATAATGTTACTGTATACCTATACTGATTTTATTTCAAAGTTATGTATGTATTATATATTGTTCGTTCCGCTGTGAGATTCATGTTTACTCTGATGTTGTATGTTCTTCTTCTTCTATTCTAAGTTTCTATCTTATCTATTCTCACCCTCTGTTTTCTTTCTATTAGTTTTCTGGCTTCCAGTGTAATTTGTGTTGGACTTGCGTTATTTGGTCAGCTCAAATTTTACCGGAATTTCGGGACATTACAGTTGGTATGAGAGCTTAAGGTTAAGTAATTACCTTGGCTCTGTGGCATAACTCAGTAGAGATGGGGTTAGTAATACCCTAGATTGAGTCTGAGTGTATGTATATGAGCGCATACTTATTATTTAATATAAAAATGGTTTTATATTGTGGAGATTTATTGGTTGAGTGGCTTATGAATTCTAGTCGATAGTGGGGCACCACAATATCGATAGAGATTTCTAAACACTTGAGTACGATGGATCGACACAGCATGTTTTGAAAAGAGGGTAAATGAAATAATTTTACCCCAAGTTATATTTTGATATAAAAGATTGACTAATATTGGAAATATTATAATATATTGGATGCGTTGGTTGTTATTATAATCGAATGAGATTATAATTGAAATGGTTATATAAATAACCAAGTAGAATTCATATAAGTATAATATATGAGAATTTTAAAATCCTGGGAGATTTTAAATTGTTTACAAACATTGGGAAGGATATTTTGAAATGATTTTAAATTGTAAGTGGTTTAAGAAATGGTTTTGAAAGTAATATAGTATTGAACTCACTTCGACCGCTGGGAAATAGATTCCGATGATGACAGCTGCATCATCGGTGTTCATTTTCGAGTTCTAAGTGACGAATTACTACTCAAAGTTTTGTTTTTGGAATTTTTTTGCAAAAACAAGTTGTTTGATATTCGAAAAGGATGGTTTGACTTTTAAAAAGCTAAGTTATTTGAAAACTCCTGGGAAGACTGTTTAAAATAAAAACAAATTAAACAGAAGTTTGTGGAACAAATTGAGATTTGAAATAAAGTCCGTTAAGTGGAAAATTGAATTAGAATATAATGATATCGAGTAAGTTTATTGGATTGGTGAGTTAAGGATTTGGAATCAAGAATGAAACTCGAGTTGAAATGAGATCTGGATTGAATATAAGCGAATGATGTGATTGGAATTGACTGAGATGACATTGGTATATACTGAAATGGGTAACAAATGCAAAGGATATAATGATATGCCCGACAAAAAGGTACAAGTTTATATTTCTACTGGGTATGCGATTTATGAGCCAAATTGGCAATCCGCTTGGCTGTTTGATTTTCTTTTGGGTTGGAGAAGGCCTAGAGAGGCGAGTTGTAGTTTTACCGATTGAGCGGTACAAAGGAGGTGCTGGCGAATTTTTTCAGAAATTTCGGGTGTTAGAAAATTTTCAGAATTTTTGAAAATATTCGTTAATAGAAATGAATTAATAATTTAATTGAAATTAAATTGGTTCAATCGAAACTATAGTTAAGAAGTGAATAAATAAGTTCTAACCAGTCAATAGTGTTTGATTTCTACCTTAGCAATTTCGAGGACGAAATTAGTTTAAGTGGGAAAGAATGTAACGACCCGTATTTTAGCGATATAATAATTAATTAATTTAATTATATAAATAGTGATTTAGAGATTTGAATGGTCATAGAATTAAATAACAGTGAATATTTAATTAATTTAAATAATAGAATAATATATTTAATTTCAGAATAATAAAAAAAGTGGAATTCACAATATTGTGTAATTCGGATTATTTAAAATATATAATTCAATTTAGAGTTGAATTATATTCACGAATATATTATATAAATAAAGTTTGAACGTATAATTATATTATAATTATAATCGAGATCGAAATGGCGCTGTAGTTTGTAATTTGGCGATTCGAACTTTAATTGAATAAACAGAATCCATTTTAAATCGGATTTCTGTAAAATAAGAAACATTTGAATCTGTTAAACGATAGTTTTCTAATGAAAGAGAAAAATCGAGATTTCGTCTTTTAATTTGTGAGTTACGACCAAATCAAATTTTCAGAATAGCACTATGGAGTTGCGTATGAGCCATAACGGTTTATTCAATATAATTAAATATTGGTTTAGAATTTGGACAAATCTTTTTAGATGTAGTGATAATTTAACTTTTAGAATTTTACTGTAATTTTTAATTAATTAAATACATAACTTTTTATTTAGAGTATTTTGCACCCTATATCAATATTTTGGGGTTTCACAATATGAGTTAATCTATCGATATTATTATATTTTAGGGATCGTGACACATTGTATGTGACAACCATATTTTTATTTTTATCTACAGCGGTCCGTGCGTGAACAGAATTGTGTACATCAGGATACATATACATGTTCTCCACGTTCTATTCTTTTCACATGTCCTCCACTTTTTTTCAAATGCTTGTTTTGAAAGCAACGGTACCTTGTGATCAAATGTTTCGGGCCCTATTCTTTCTTTTTGAAAATTGTAGTAACTTTTTGTTTCTTTCTTTCGAAAACGTATTAGCAAAATAAAATAAAAGGAGAAGCTGCAAGAAAATCTATGGAGCCACGTACGAAACAGACAACACACTTCATTCTTTTCCTTATCTTCTTCCTATACTGAATCTCTTTAAACCCATTCTAAGGTCCTCAAATCAAAACGTGGTAGTTCTTCAGCCTCAAAAATCAAAAGGGATCTCCACAAAATTTCATAAATACCCCTTTTATATTTTGCTAAACCTAATCATGTTGTTCCCCAATCGAAATACTTTTCAGCCGCCACCAAATACTTCTCAAAACAAAAAAAATCTCGTGGCCTTCGAAAATAAAAAACAATTCAAAGAAAATTCCATAAATTTCAAAATAGATATCTTTGAAATTATATTCAGTCGAGCTTCCGTTCTATACCCATTCTATAGGGTGCGCACCATTTCTGGAGGGTGGAAGGCTCGACGCTCAAGTTGGGAAGGAAGAAAGAAACGTGAGTACTTACAGTTGCGAGAAGAAGTATGGGCAGGACGTTGTAGGAAGCAGTTGGAAATGGGTTTTGAATGGCCTGAAAACGGTGGAGTTATGGTATTCACAGACAAAAGAAAATGAGCAGCTTTCGAAAACATGGCGGATGATGGTTGTATGAGAAATGGGTGACACAGGTTTTTCAGCAGCGAAAGGGAAGTACTGCTGATCGCAAATTTCCATGATGATGGAACGGAGTTCAAATGGTGATGAAGAACATGAGAACTTGAAAAGGAATATCAAGGTGGTTTTCATTTGAGAACTTAGTGGAGCAGTGATGGAGTAATCAAAAAAGAATGGTGATGGTTATTAACTGGAGCGGACGTTTGTATATCGGTGAAGAAGGAAGCAAATAAGGGGCGGGCCTGGGCTTTTCAGAAGTGAGTATGGGCCCGGTTTAAAAGGGTGAGGCCCCTATAAAATATAAGTTCAAGATTTATTTTACTTTAAAATAATGTATCCGCTTGTAAACCTCGTAACTTATCCTTACGATATCGAAATTCAGCGAAACAAGATCCATTAGGATCGTACGGACGGACACTGCCCAATGGAACTGACTGGAAGGGGATTGGAGCAGGTTACCATTTATTGCGAAATAAATTGTCCATCTGAATCAAGTGATGGTTATTGTTATTAACGATGATTGTCCACTGTGAGTAAAACTCACCAACTCTATTAGTTCATATTTTTATAATGTATAATTAGAACTGATAAATGATGATGATTGCTGTGTGCTGACTGTTTGATTGAATTGCTGAATGATTGGTTGGAATTTTAGATAACGATATATATATAAATCGTTAACTAAATATTGATTCTGTTTATCAGAATATTTCATACTGAAGTGATATCGATGTGAATTATATTGTGTAACATCTGTGGATGTGTAAAGACCCGCAACTTCCCCGTAAAGGAAAGCGTCGGATAGTTCGAGAACAAACCACAGCAGAACACATATAAAAGAACGTTTCATTGTATATTACAACAATGCATCAGATTACAAGAATATACAGAGTATAAATGAATATTACACAGAAATATCAGAGATTTAAATTACATTTAAATACATAGCAGCGGAAAATAATACAATACACAACTAGAATGAGATATACGGATACAAAGCTTTCCGGATATCGTTCCAGCTGTAAACCAGGATCCTGTGAATATAAATCTGCAAAACCAAAACTACTAGCTGCCCGTGTCAAAATAAGGGCACCCAGAGTTTAGGTTAAAACAATAAACTCCAGGTCAGTCATGTGACTGGTGTGAGAACTAAAACAGTTAATCTTTATTTTAAATCATTAGGTAATGTCAAGGGACCACGCCGTATAACACGGAACGGGTTTCCTCCCAAGAATACCAGTGCATAAAACAAACAGCGCAATGCTAAATAAAGAAAAATGAAGCTGTTATAAGACCCAGGTCCCATCACACAATGCAACGCAGTCGAGGATAGGGTTTTCCCTTATAACAGCCAAAGAATGCTTGATACGGTTAAAAAAAATCGTTTGATACTATAATAAGTGCATAGTGTATAAAACAACTTCAAATCATAAGTATCAATCATAGGCGGCATAAGCGCCCCATCCCACTATGTCGCCATATATAGGATTTACAAATAAAACCGCAAAGTCACGTATTTGGAAATTGGATTTCCATCTATGAACCGAGGCAAAAGATAGTCCTCAACCGATTCGAGACTGCCTAGCCCGAGTCTCAGGATCAGAACGCATCGACCCTTGGAGCGACAGGGCCGGTCCACACGGAGTGGATTAAAAATGCCTGAGCACTACGTTTCGCCGCCCTTCGGGGCGTAAGCGAGCCAACTAAATGACTCCATCGGTTCGAGAACGACCGATCAATCCGAGGCGCCTCGCAACAGCAACAACCACATAAGTCAAACTCGTCAGGGCGTGTAAAACCACTGACGCCACTTCTAGCTAGGAGGAAACGCAGGCCCTCCCTGAGGTCCGTCTCCCGTTTTTGGTCCATACCTGGTGTGAAACACGCGAGGTAAACGTTACACAAAGCTACGCCACAAAGGCCGTGCTTTGATCATCAACCACAAGACTTTACTTTTCAACAGAAGCCTTGATCATTTGCATCTTAGCATGCCACACAGGCAAACCATCCTATGCAACCGATATCAGTCACACAGAATGAAATCCGATGTCAGACACACAGTCCATTTACAAGTCCGTTCTGGGTCTGAACGAAACCGGAGGCACCTAGTACCCCGCATATCCATCGATCTCCAAGTACGTCTGGACGATCACTAACTGTTTCCATCTTCTTGGGTGTACAGCCCAATCAAGATCATCAGTTATCACCCAAACGACGTGAAGACTTCCGGTCTTCGACCATCGTCTTCATCTTCGACTTATCGTCGTATCAGTTATTCAGAATGGGATAAACCCGGTCTTCCCGAATAACTCGCGTATATTTTATAAAAGTGTTACACAAACACAACATACGCCTCATTCCAATTCATTAGTCACTAACCGTAAATTAATCAAGAGAATAATTCCCCAAATATTAACCCCGAAGGCCGAAACCAACATCAGATCAATATCCAGAAAACCATTCTGCTTGGCTAACCGACAGTTAGTTTCTAAATTTCACATTCATAGGGAAAGATTCCCATTAATTTTATCAAAGATAAATTCCTTGAATTTATTCTTTAATCCATTTTTGAATATCAATTCAAACTAGTCGGGATTAGCGAACCTTACCGAAGTAATCATTTGTTTTAATTTCCCAATCCCAACCTATTCATCCCATGAAGTAAAACTGGTAATACTTCATATCTAACACCACAGTGTTATCGGTAAATTCAATTACCATTTCACGTTCAAATCTAATTAAAGATTTAACTATCGCCTGGAGCAAAACTGGTGATACTCCACTTTCGATCATTTCAATCTAATTAAAGATTCATTAAAACTCCACTTAGTTTTAATCTTCGACTGGGTTAAAGAATCAGTGTCATTTAAAACACGGTTCACGATAAACCCAAAATCACATTCATTAATTATCGGGTTAAAGAACGAGTGTTATTTAAAACACTGCTCACGATAAACCCAAAAATCAATATCAATTCAATTCCAATTAAATATTATTTAATTGGTACACTTCATTAAATCTAAATAAAAAGATTTAATCTTTTCTCAACTGGGTTCAAGAATAGTGTTAGTGAAGACACCATTCACGACAAACCCAAATCACATTCGATATTCAATACAAGGCTCTGAATAGAAAATATATCGGCTTATATTCAATATCGAATTCTACGACTAACAAATGTCGTATTGGAAATAACGATATCAATATATATCTTTCAAATTTCCATAACAACACCTGTATAATCACGAATTCCAACATCGAAATATTCCGAAGACAATTTCGATTCAAATCCACTCCAATGCAATCATTGGAAATTTTGGTTATTTTTAAAACCCTTTTCGAATTCAATTTATTTATTTATTTAAAAATAAATAGAATTATAATTCTAGTTCAAAACTAGTTCATTTCGATAAAAATCCATTTTTATCTTTTCAAATATGGAGTTTTTCATCCCAATTCTTTCTAAATCATTTCTTATGATTTTACACAAATTAGTACTATTTTTAATAATTTTATCAAGGCCCGTACAGTCGATTTCCATCAACGGCCATCGAACTGCACTTACAGCGACCTTTTTCGAATTTGATTTGGACGTATCTCCAAATCCAACCGTTAGATTTCAAATTTCTAACATTCATTAGAAAGCTCTTTTCGATACGAACCCAACGGTTCCGGTTTTAGGAGAATCCGACGGTCGGATCTCCCGTAATGTCCGTTCGAAATAAATGGTCGAAATTCGCGAACTGCCGCGACGCGGCGCGTTCTATTCAGGCCATTATATTATATATATAATATATATAATATATATTTCGTCGATTTCTATTTAAAACGAATTATATTAATAGTTTTAAATTCGTTTCAAAAGCAATTTCAACTTCCATTTCAATTCAAATCAAAATTGAATTCTTCTTTATAAATTTGTTTCAAAATTCATTTCTATTCAATTCAAATTTCAATTCAATTTGAATTCATTTTCAATTCATTTCAAAATCGCTTTCAATTCAATTCATTTCGAAATCGTTTTCAATTCAATTCATTTCGAAATCGTTTTCAATTCAATTCATTTCGAAATCGTTTTCAATTCAATTCATTTCGAAATCGTTTTCAATTCATTTCTATTCGAAATCGTTTTCAATTCATTTCTATTCGAAATCGTTTTCAATTCATTTCTATTCGAAATCGAATAAATCGATATAAATATCGTTTACGTCAAAATGGCGTCAATCTAACCAACACGGCTTCACAAATTTCTATTTTCAAATATTCTATTTCAAATATTTCTTCTTCAAAATCGTTGTTATTATCAAAATATTTCGTTCAACACATGACCAATCTCAATGAATGAAACTGTCAACACATGAACTTTATTTTATATTGATAAAGATGTAAATTTTAATATTAAAATATTTCGTTCAACACATGACCAATCTCAATAGATGAGTACTGTCAACACATGAACTTTTATTTTTTTTATATTCTTTATTTTTCAAATTGGAATGAGGCCCAATCAATTACCATATAAAGTTCATTATATGGATTTTCATACAACACATGAATATCATAGCATTGAAAAATAATCAACCATCAACCAAAGTGCACTACACTGTATAAGCATCAAATATAGAGATCTAACGCTTATAACAGCCTGTCAATCAATCGATCGACATATTTAATCAATCAGGATGAGTGAACTGCATATTTCATCCTAACACCCGTGTAGGGTTTCAAACAATCAAACAAATATTTTATTTGTGCAGTTGGGCGATGTGTAAAATTTATCGTCCCAATCAATGTCATTCAAATAAGTGTACATAAACAAACCATCTGGTTTGTAAATGAATATTTATTTATTCACTTCACTATTTTCATATTCACGTTAAAAATTATATTTTTAACGATAAAACATTTTATTTCAACCTATGAATTTCTATTCATTCAATAAAATGATATTTTTATTTTTCTAACTTATTTTAAAAAATTTCGGCGGCATAACGGCACGATACTAGAAACGGGACGAGACCTAGCCTTATCCCCGGTCTAGTGAAGGCCCACACCATTCACACATCAATCAAATCAATTTCGTTATGCAAACCACAAAATTTGGAGTAAGAGTCTAACCTAGCCTTACTCCTTCGCCTTATAACGGCGCACGTCTAATCCTAACCAATTTATCAATTCGATTTTTCACATCACAAACCACATTCAAACCAATATCGCAATCAATCACCAAACAATCAAACAAACAAGTCCATGGTCTATGGACGATTGTGTCGGGTGCTACAAAGCACCGTCTGCATCCTAGTATATATATATATAACTAGAAAAATAAATTGAAAGGTGAGAAATTCTCACATATTGCTATCCTAGCTCCACGGCTCTTCTTTTGCAGAAGTCTTCGTCGTTTCGCCTTCTTGTCACCTTCGTTGCCCGCTTTCACTACATATGTAAAAATCGAATTTTTACTTCGCTATTCAATATATAAAAATCGAATTTTTATTTCAAAGTTCAATATATAAAAATCGAATTTTTATTTCAAAGTTCAATATATAAAAATCGAATTTTCATTTCAAAGTTCAATATATAAAAATCGAATTTTTATTTCAAAGTTCAATATATAAAAATCGAATTTTCATTTCAAAGTTCAATATATAAAAATCGAATTTTTATTTCAAAGTTCAATATATAAAAATCGAAATTTTATTTCAAAGTTCAATATATAAAAATCGAATTTTTATTTCAAAGTTCAATATATAAAAATCGAATTTTTATTTCAAAGTTCAATATATAAAAATCGAATTTTTATTTCAAAGTTCAATATATAAAAATCCTATTTTTCTACGCTATTTTCCATATAAAGATTTCGCCTTTTTATAAATAAAGATTTCGCCTTTATGAAAATATAGATTTTATTTTCATTTCATCACTATAAAAATTATATTTTTAACTCTCTTCATAAACAAAAATCATATTCTGACATCATCTATATAGTAAAGGCTATATTTTTAATACTTTAAAAATATAAAAAATCATATTTTTAATACTTTAAAAATATAAAAATCATATTTTTAATCTTTTCAAATATAAAAGATTACATTTTATAACTTTACAACAATAATAAAAACCAGTTTTAAATCGCTTTAAAAATATCAGTTTTAAAATGCTTTAAAATTTAGTTTTAAAATGTTTTTTAAAAAGAAAAACAGTTTTATACCTAATAAAAAAAATTAATAAATCAGTTTTTATAGTTCTAAAAAAAATCAGTTTTTAATTCTTAAAAATCGAAATTAGTTTTTAAACTCTAAAAATAAAAATAAAAGTAAAATAAAAATAAAAACTTACAGTGTCCTGCGAAAAAAAGGGGGGGTTTCCAGCTGCTCGCGGATGGGCAGGGGGGTCTGGAGCGCTCGAGATCGTCGGAGGGGCGGTCTTGGTGAGGTGGCGCTCGATGGTGGCGGGGTTTGCTGCGCGTTCATCAGTGGGTCGGGGGGTTAGGGCCACGGACGGAGATAGAAGGGGAAGAGAAGGGAAGAAGCGACGGAAGGAGGCGGGAGAGGATGAGGGCGCGGGTTCAGGTGGTGGGTCGTCGTCGATCGCCAGAGGGCGACGAGCGATTTCTTTTTTTTTTTTTTTTTTCTCTGATCTGTTGAAATGAAATCGGGGGGGGGGGGCATGGTATAGGAGGGAATGGAATTTTTTTTTATTTTATTTTATTATTTATTTATGCAAAAGGGTTGACTTTTACATATGACTTCGAAACGAGGCCCACCGCCTGTCGTCCTTAGCGTTTCACCCCCATTCCGAACTCAATGGGATATGCCACGTGGGCTGATTCGACTGTTTGAATCAATTTCCGTTAAATTTACATTTAAATCACTATATTGAATTTTTAACGTACATTTCAAATTACCGGGGTCACATACTAACACTAAAAATTCCAGAAAAATATTTTCTAGCTTCGTATTGACGATACGGTCCTAACAAAACTAGTTTCGTCGAATTCTGAGACCGTTTGAAAAATGGCCAATTTCCAGTCGATTAAAATCAACTGAAACTGGTCAAACGCGTTTTCTTTTGCCACGCTCACATATTGATTCGAAAAATTACGAAATTTGGAATCTAGCAATAATTTGACATCACGGACCCAACAAAACTGGTTTCGTCGAAATCCGAGGTCGTTTGCAAAATGTCCATTTTTAAGGGCCTGAATTCCATAGCGACTATTCAGAATTTTCAACTGGACATATCTTTTGATTCTCGCTACTAAATTTTGATTTGTCGGATTCATTGGAAAGATATTATCAATTAGATCCTAATGTTTTTGGTTTCACTAAAATTCGGATTGTTTTGCACCCGGTACATTCAATTGAAGTTTAAAATCGAATTATCGAACTACCGCGCCATTTTCAATTCTATTTATAATTATATATAAATATTTATATTCTAACGACGACGCGTATACTATATACGTTCGAATTCTATTCAAAATAAATTTCTCGTCGATATTATTTAAAATAATTCATTTTCAATAATCGAAATTCGCTAAAATTGCCAAAATAAAAATTTTAAACTGGCCCAGATTTTCCGGGTTGTTACAATCTCCCCCACTTAAAACTTTTCGTCCCCGAAAAGGAACAAAGTCGAAAGTGGTTTGATTATTCAGCTCTACGATCGATCAGGCTTCCATTCTCCGACTCTTTAGTTTCTGAGAATTTTCAAAATTTCAAAAATTTGGCTAACACCCTAAATTTTTGAAAAATTTCGCCATAACCTCCCCTGCACCGGGAGCATCGGGGAATTTCAAATAGCTTCCCCGGTCCTTCAGATCTCAAAAAGAAAAAGAAAAAGCCAAGCGGCTAGCCAATAGGCTCACAAAATCATCATCACCCAAACAAAACAGGAAATTATGTAGTAAACATGTACCTATTTGTCGGGCAAACAAATTTTATTCTCTGCTCTAGCCTCCTTGCTATGACCTGTTCAAAGATATATATGCATATGCAAGCAAATGCGACCAAATTTCAATACAAGTCAATATTTGATTCAGTTAGGCATAATGGTTCAAAATTATCAAACAATTAAACAAACAACACAAACATCAATCAATTAGTTGATTAGAGTTTCAAATGCATAACTTTGATATATAGTCAAAAAATCAGATTTTTGATGCCAAATCACAACAATTAGCCCTATCTAATTTTGGTTCTCACACCAGCCTAATGGAAATATATAGAAAATCACACCTTCGAAACTCGAACACACACTACTGATGCTATATAGTCATCAGTAGAATCATCTCCGGGCGACTAGAGTGTGATGCTATATCTATCCAATATATTAAAACTTCGAATACACGTGGATCAGACGTATACCCAAAATTTTTATATACTGCATTGTCCAAACCAATATAATCAAATAATCAAATACGAATAAGTGATTTAAATTTTCAAAACAAAAATTTGTTTTCATTTTCAAAAATATACTCTTCACACTCGTTCTAGGATACTACTGATCCCATCTCTAACGAGTCATTCCCATTGGATTTTACTAACCCAATATCTGATGAATTCTTTCGTATGGTTCTAATGTGCCTTGTTCTCTAGCTTTGTAAACCAAAGCTCTGATACCACGTGTAAAGACCCGCAACTTCCCCGTAAAGGAAAGCGTCGGATAGTTCGAGAACAAACCACAGCAGAACACATATAAAAGAACGTTTCATTGTATATTACAACAATGCATCAGATTACAAGAATATACAGAGTATAAATGAATATTACACAGAAATATCAGAGATTTAAATTACATTTAAATACATAGCAGCGGAAAATAATACAATACACAACTAGAATGAGATATACGGATACAAAGCTTTCCGGATATCGTTCCAGCTGTAAACCAGGATCCTGTGAATATAAATCTGCAAAACCAAAACTACTAGCTGCCCGTGTCAAAATAAGGGCACCCAGAGTTTAGGTTAAAACAATAAACTCCAGGTCAGTCATGTGACTGGTGTGAGAACTAAAACAGTTAATCTTTATTTTAAATCATTAGGTAATGTCAAGGGACCACGCCGTATAACACGGAACGGGTTTCCTCCCAAGAATACCAGTGCATAAAACAAACAGCGCAATGCTAAATAAAGAAAAATGAAGCTGTTATAAGACCCAGGTCCCATCACACAATGCAACGCAGTCGAGGATAGGGTTTTCCCTTATAACAGCCAAAGAATGCTTGATACGGTTAAAACAAATCGTTTGATACTATAATAAGTGCATAAAGTATAAAACAACTTCAAATCATAAGTATCAATCATAGGCGGCATAAGCGCCCCATCCCACTATGTCGCCATATATAGGATTTACAAATAAAACCGCAAAGTCACGTATTTGGAAATTGGATTTCCATCTATGAACCGAGGCAAAAGATAGTCCTCAACCGATTCGAGACTGCCTAGCCCGAGTCTTAGGATCAGAACGCATCGACCCTTGGAGCGACAGGGCCGGTCCACACGGAGTGGATTAAAAATGCCTGAGCACTACGTTTCGCCGCCCTTCGGGGCGTAAGCGAGCCAACTAAATGACTCCATCGGTTCGAGAACGACCGATCAATCCGAGGCGCCTCGCAACAGCAACAACCACATAAGTCAAACTCGTCAGGGCGTGTAAAACCACTGACGCCACTTCTAGCTAGGAGGAAACGCAGGCCCTCCCTGAGGTCCGTCTCCCGTTTTTGGTCCATACCTGGTGTGAAACACGCGAGGTAAACGTTACACAAAGCTACGACACAAAGGCCGTGCTTTGATCATCAACCACAAGACTTTGATTTTCAACAGAAGCCTTGATCATTTGCATCTTAGCATGCCACACAGGCAAACCATCCTATGCAACCGATATCAGTCACACAGAATGAAATCCGATGTCAGACACACAGTCCATTTACAAGTCCGTTCTGGGTCTGAACGAAACCGGAGGCACCTAGTACCCCGCATATCCATCGATCTCCAAGTACGTCTGGACGATCACTAACTGTTTCCATCTTCTTGGGTGTACAGCCCAATCAAGATCATCAGTTATCACCCAAACGACGTGAAGACTTCCGGTCTTCGACCATCGTCTTCATCTTCGACTTATCGTCGTATCAGTTATTCAGAATGGGATAAACCCGGTCTTCCCGAATAACTCGCGTATATTTTATAAAAGTGTTACACAAACACAACATACGCCTCATTCCAATTCATTAGTCACTAACCGTAAATTAATCAAGAGAATAATTCCCCAAATATTAACCCCGAAGGCCGAAACCAACATCAGATCAATATCCAGAAAACCATTCTGCTTGGCTAACCGACAGTTAGTTTCTAAATTTCACATTCATAGGGAAAGATTCCCATTAATTTTATCAAAGATAAATTCCTTGAATTTATTCTTTAATCCATTTTTGAATATCAATTCAAACTAGTCGAGATTAGCGAACCTTACCGAAGTAATCATTTGTTTTAATTTCCCAATCCCAACCTATTCATCCCATGAAGTAAAACTGGTAATACTTCATATCTAACACCACAGTGTTATCGGTAAATTCAATTACCATTTTACGTTCAAATCTAATTAAAGATTTAACTATCGCCTGGAGCAAAACTGGTGATACTCCACTTTCGATCATTTCAATCTAATTAAAGATTCATTAAAACTCCACTTAGTTTTAATCTTCGACTGGGTTAAAGAATCAGTGTCATTTAAAACACGGTTCACGATAAACCCAAAATCACATTCATTAATTATCGGGTTAAAGAACGAGTGTTATTTAAAACACTGCTCACGATAAACCCAAAAATCAATATCAATTCAATTCCAATTAAATATTATTTAATTGGTACACTTCATTAAATCTAAATAAAAAGATTTAATCTTTTCTCAACCGGGTTCAAGAATAGTGTTAGTGAAGACACCATTCACGACAAACCCAAATCACATTCGATATTCAATACAAGGCTCTGAATAGAAAATATATCGGCTTATATTCAATATCGAATTCTACGACTAACAAATGTCGTATTGGAAATAACGATATCAATATATATCTTTCAAATTTCCATAACAACACCTGTATAATCACGAATTCCAACATCGAAATATTCCGAAGACAATTTCGATTCAAATCCACTCCAATGCAATCATTGGAAATTTTGGTTATTTTTAAAACCCTTTTCGAATTCAATTTATTTATTTAAAAATAAATAGAATTATAATTCTAGTTCAAAACTAGTTCATTTCGATAAAAATCCATTTTTATCTTTTCAAATATGGAGTTTTTCATCCCAATTCTTTCTAAATCATTTCTTATGATTTTACACAAATTATTACTATTTTTAATAATTTTATCAAGGCCCGTACAGTCGATTTCCATCAACGGCCATCGAACTGCACTTACAGCGACCTTTTTCGAATTTGATTTGGACGTATCTCCAAATCCAACCGTTAGATTTCAAATTTCTAACATTCATTAGAAAGCTCTTTTCGATACGAACCCAACGGTTCCGGTTTTAGGAGAATCCGACGGTCGGATCTCCCGTAATGTCCGTTCGAAATAAATGGTCGAAATTCGCGAACTGCCGCGACGCGGCGCGTTTTATTCAGGCCATTATATTATATATATAATATATATAATATATATTTCGTCGATTTCTATTTAAAACGAATTATATTAATAGTTTTAAATTCGTTTCAAAAGCAATTTCAACTTCCATTTCAATTCAAATCAAAATTGAATTCTTCTTTATAAATTTGTTTCAAAATTCATTTCTATTCAATTCAAATTTCAATTCAATTTGAATTCATTTTCAATTCATTTCAAAATCGCTTTCAATTCAATTCATTTCGAAATCGTTTTCAATTCAATTCATTTCGAAATCGTTTTCAATTCAATTCATTTCGAAATCGTTTTCAATTCAATTCATTTCGAAATCGTTTTCAATTCATTTCTATTCGAAATCGTTTTCAATTCATTTCTATTCGAAATCGTTTTCAATTCATTTCTATTCGAAATCGAATAAATCGATATAAATATCGTTTACGTCAAAATGGCGTCAATCTAACCAACACGGCTTCACAAATTTCTATTTTCAAATATTCTATTTCAAATATTTCTTCTTCAAAATCGTTGTTATTATCAAAATATTTCGTTCAACACATGACCAATCTCAATGAATGAAACTGTCAACACATGAACTTTATTTTATATTGATAAAGATGTAAATTTTAATATTAAAATATTTCGTTCAACACATGACCAATCTCAATAGATGAGTACTGTCAACACATGAACTTTTATTTTTTTTATATTCTTTATTTTTCAAATTGGAATGAGGCCCAATCAATTACCATATAAAGTTCATTATATGGATTTTCATACAACACATGAATATCATAGCATTGAAAAATAATCAACCATCAACCAAAGTGCACTACACTGTATAAGCATCAAATATAGAGATCTAACGCTTATAACAGCCTGTCAATCAATCGATCGACATATTTAATCAATCAGGATGAGTGAACTGCATATTTCATCCTAACACCCGTGTAGGGTTTCAAACAATCAAACAAATATTTTATTTGTGCAGTTGGGCGATGTGTAAAATTTATCGTCCCAATCAATGTCATTCAAATAAGTGTACATAAACAAACCATCTGGTTTGTAAATGAATATTTATTTATTCACTTCACTATTTTCATATTCACGTTAAAAATTATATTTTTAACGATAAAACATTTTATTTCAACCTATGAATTTCTATTCATTCAATAAAATGATATTTTTATTTTTCTAACTTATTTTAAAAAATTTCGGCGGCATAACGGCACGATACTAGAAACGGGACGAGACCTAGCCTTATCCCCGGTCTAGTGAAGGCCCACACCATTCACACATCAATCAAATCAATTTCGTTATGCAAACCACAAAATTTGGAGTAAGAGTCTAACCTAGCCTTACTCCTTCGCCTTATAACGGCGCACGTCTAATCCTAACCAATTTATCAATTCGATTTTTCACATCACAAACCACATTCAAACCAATATCGCAATCAATCACCAAACAATCAAACAAACAAGTCCATGGTCTGTGGACGATTGTGTCGGGTGCTACTAAGCACCGTCTGCATCCTAGTATATATATATATAACTAGAAAAATAAATTGAAAGGTGAGAAATTCTCACATATTGCTATCCTAGCTCCACGGCTCTTCTTTTGCAGAAGTCTTCGTCGTTTCGCCTTCTTGTCACCTTCGTTGCCCGCTTTCACTACATATGTAAAAATCGAATTTTTACTTCGCTATTCAATATATAAAAATCGAATTTTTATTTCAAAGTTCAATATATAAAAATCGAATTTTTATTTCAAAGTTCAATATATAAAAATCGAATTTTCATTTCAAAGTTCAATATATAAAAATCGAATTTTTATTTCAAAGTTCAATATATAAAAATCGAATTTTTATTTCAAAGTTCAATATATAAAAATCGAATTTTTATTTCAAAGTTCAATATATAAAAATCGAAATTTTATTTCAAAGTTCAATATATAAAAATCGAATTTTTATTTCAAAGTTCAATATATAAAAATCGAATTTTTATTTCAAAGTTCAATATATAAAAATCCTATTTTTCTACGCTATTTTCCATATAAAGATTTCGCCTTTTTATAAATAAAGATTTCGCCTTTATGAAAATATAGATTTTATTTTCATTTCATCACTATAAAAATTATATTTTTAACTCTCTTCATAAACAAAAATCATATTCTGACATCATCTATATAGTAAAGGCTATATTTTTAATACTTTAAAAATATAAAAAATCATATTTTTAATACTTTAAAAATATAAAAATCATATTTTTAATCTTTTCAAATATAAAAGATTACATTTTATAACTTTACAACAATAATAAAAACCAGTTTTAAATCGCTTTAAAAATATCAGTTTTAAAATGCTTTAAAAATTAGTTTTAAAATGTTTTTTAAAAAGAAAAACAGTTTTATACCTAATAAAAAAAATTAATAAATCAGTTTTTATAGTTCTAAAAAAAAATCAGTTTTTAATTCTTAAAAATCGAAATTAGTTTTTAAACTCTAAAAATAAAAATAAAAGTAAAATAAAAATAAAAACTTACAGTGTCCTGCGAAAAAAAGGGGGGGTTTCCAGCTGCTCGCGGATGGGCAGGGGGGTCTGGAGCGCTCGAGATCGTCGGAGGGGCGGTCTTGGTGAGGTGGCGCTCGATGGTGGCGGGGTTTGCTGCGCGTTCATCAGTGGGTCGGGGGGTTAGGGCCACGGACGGAGATAGAAGGGGAAGAGAAGGGAAGAAGCGACGGAAGGAGGCGGGAGAGGATGAGGGCGCGGGTTCAGGTGGTGGGTCGTCGTCGATCGCCAGAGGGCGACGAGCGATTTCTTTTTTTTTTTTTTTCTCTGATCTGTTGAAATGAAATCGGGGGGGCGGGGGCCATGGTATAGGAGGGAATGGAATTTTTTTTTTTTTTTATTATTTATTTATGCAAAAGGGTTGACTTTTACATATGACTTCGAAACGAGGCCCACCGCCTGTCGTCCTTAGCGTTTCACCCCCATTCCGAACTCAATGGGATATGCCACGTGGGCTGATTCGACTGTTTGAATCAATTTCCGTTAAATTTACATTTAAATCACTATATTGAATTTTTAACGTACATTTCAAATTACCGGGGTCACATACTAACACTAAAAATTCCAGAAAAATATTTTCTAGCTTCGTATTGACGATACGGTCCTAACAAAACTAGTTTCGTCGAATTCTGAGACCGTTTGAAAAATGGCCAATTTCCAGTCGATTAAAATCAACTGAAACTGGTCAAACGCGTTTTCTTTTGCCACGCTCACATATTGATTCGAAAAATTATGAAATTTGGAATCTAGCAATAATTTGACATCACGGACCCAACAAAACTGGTTTCGTCGAAATCCGAGGTCATTTGCAAAATGTCCATTTTTAAGGGCCTGAATTCCATAGCGACTATTCAGAATTTTCAACTGGACATATCTTTTGATTCTCGCTACTAAATTTTGATTTGTCGGATTCATTGGAAAGATATTATCAATTAGATCCTAATGTTTTTGGTTTCACTAAAATCCGGATTGTTTTGCACCCGGTACATTCAATTGAAGTTTAAAATCGAATTATCGAACTACCGCGCCATTTTCAATTCTATTTATAATTATATATAAATATTTATATTCTAACGACGACCCGTATACTATATACGTTCGAATTCTATTCAAAATAAATTTCTCGTCGATATTATTTAAAATAATTCATTTTCAATAATCGAAATTCGCTAAAATTGCCAAAATAAAAATTTTAAACTGGCCCAGATTTTCCGGGTTGTTACAGGATGCAGGGAAACAGGTCGGAGGAATCCAACAGGATTCCCCCACATTTATTTCACTGTTTTTCATATATGGTAATATATGATGTGATATATAATCTGTGTTGATTACGTGTGTTGAATGATATCGATCATTGTTATTGGGGTATTTTTGATACCGTAAGAAATGCCGGAATGTAGAAAAAGGGGATTTTCAAAGTGTATTTTGAAAATGAATTATATATATAAAATCAATGGACTTTATATATAAAAGTAAAATGATTTTTTAAAAGAAAATATTTATAAAATAAATAAATTATAAAAGGAAACACTTGAAAAATAAATAGAATTATAAAGTAATTATTTATTTTGAAATTAAATAGATTATAAAAGGAAACACTTGAAAAATAAATAGAATTATAAAGGAAATATTTATTTTGAAAATAAATAGATTGTAAAAAGAAACACTTGAAAAATGAATAGAATTGTATTAAAAGAGAATTTTACACTAGGAAGGTTTAGACCCGTGCTTCGCACACCGGCATAACAGAATATGAATTCAATGTGAACATTTAAGAGAAATCTGTTTTAACAGATAAAGTAAGAAGATTAATTTATAAATAAGGTTTTACAAATTAAATAAAATATCTGTCATTGGATAAATAGAATATATAAGTCAGGAATTATATAGAGAAGCAGGAAACCATTTCAACATCGATATTTGAACTAAATATGGACGAAGAGTAAATTAGATAGTGTTAATCAGTTAAGTTAATCAGTCAGAGTTAACCAGTTAGAGTTAACCGGTTATAGTTAATCAATTAGAGTTAATCAGTTAGAGTTAACAATTTAGAGTTAACCAGTAAGAGTTAATCAGTTAGAGTTAATCAGTTAGAGTTAATCGATTAGAGTTAAAATGAATTAGAGTTAATTAGAATAGAGTTAATCGAATTAGAGTTAATCGAATATTAGTTATTCGAAAGGAGTTAGTCGAGTAGAGATTACTCGAAGGAGAGTTATACGTTGAATTCGGGAAAGTATTATTTACTTTCCGGTTTTTAATCAAGATTTGTTTATTTATAAATAAATTAGTTGTTGGCTTATTTATTCAAAATAAGAATTTAAGTTAGATTTCTAAGTTAGATATTTCAAAAGTAGGTTTTATAACGATAGCGTTATAATAATGTTTTCATAAAAGAAGTGGATTCATAATTAATCTGAATCCGAGAATTTGCGTAAGCAAATGATTGTAGAAATTGGAGCGGTGAGGTTTGTCTATTGCAAGTTAAAAACATGGTTCAGTTAAGGTCTGAGAGGTTATACCCCAACTTTTTTGGCTTCCTTACTTAACTAAGAAATAGTTGAGGTTCGATAGCAAAGGAGTTAAAGATACAGTTAAGTAAATAAGAGATTAATGAATTGATGGGACATAACAATGTTTTATACAACATTCATTTGAAATCCACATAAATGAGTTTTGGAAATGTTTTCCAAACGTAACCAAAGATGTTTTCTAAACATATAAAACGAAATATTTTGTTAATAAGAAATTAAGTAATAGAGTTAAGCAAGATTAGAAACAGACTAGAGATTAGTTTAAGTTGAATGGTTTTCTAGGAGTCTATCTGATGTTGGTTTCGACCTTCGGGATTGATACTTAGGGAATTGTTCTCATGCTAGTTTACAGTTAAAGACTAATAGTTGTGGAAGAATAGTGATACGTAAATAAGCTATGGAAATGTTTACCAGTGTTAATAACATATATTTTCTAAACATTGAAAATAAGGAAATACAAATGAATATATATATATATATATATATATATATATGGTTGATGATTTGATCGATAATTCCATTTGGAAATAAGATCGTTGTGTGTACACGGACATTTTTCATTTGATAGTTAAATCACCGACTATCAAAGTTTTTGACCATTTTAACGTTGTTAATATGGAGTAACCGGTCGGATTATTATCCGAAGAACCACTAAGCGTTGCAAACCAAGTATGCTGAATATATTGGAAGCGGAGTAAAGTGCAAGGACTGTTGTATAAATCTTAGGTAGAGATTGCCTAAGATAGATGTACGGAATAGTGCCTTTGGTTTGTCCAGTCCCAGGACAACTTGTATGGACGAATGTCTGACAAAGTATTCCTAATGAATCATATATGTTGATCTCTTCAAACCTATTACATTTGGTGGTGGAGGAATTCGTTTTTCATAGCTTCATACCCGTGGTATTGTTAGGGAAATCGATAATGATTTGGCGGGTATGACGATGTGGTATTCCAAGTAATGAAGATATGATATGTAAAAAGATAAGCGTGGCCTCTAGCCTCACATCCGGAAATTACAAAAGTCGGGCAGGCAGTATGGCTATGTAGGTCGCACCTATTAGGGTGTATAATCACCTATCTAGAGAATATTCATTTGCTTCTTAAATCTATCAATGCTGTCCCTTATCAGGAAACGGTTGCTGATCCTAACCGTTGGTGATATACATTCGATACACTCAAGCGAAATGAATGGTCGGTCATGTGTGGCTGAGTTGCAAGATGTTCTTGTTGAACTCAGTGTATTCTCCTCTAGAGATACATTATCGAAAGGTACCTTGTCATAGTTGGAAATCCATTATCCAATAAGTGCTTGCGGTTTTGATTGCATACTATATATGTAGAACGTGTGATGAAAGCGTTTCTGCTAGATGATTATTATATTGTAGTAGATAGACACTATTCTGTTATCAAAAGAATTTTGATATAAAGATTATTTTGGATTCTCATAAGGGAAAAACCCATTCTGTTATACGGCATGGTCTTATGAGATATTGTTTAATTGCTCAAACTGTTTTAAGCTGTTTTACTCATACCTGTCCCATGACTGACCCAGAATTTATTTTGTTTTGTTTCCCTAAACTCTTGGGTGCCCAATTTTGTACGGGAAGTCAAGTAGTCAGGATTTTACAGATGCTTGGAGAGAGACTGGAGCAGGAGGCTTCAGCAGTGTTTCTATAGCTATTGTTTATTTCCATTGTGTGGTAAGTGTTGTACTCTGATAATGTTACTGTATACCTGTACTGATTTTATTTCAAAGTTATGTATCTATTATATATTTTTCGTTCCGCTATGAGATTTGTGTTTACTCTGATGTTGTATGTTCTTCTTCTTCTTCTATTCTAAGTTTCTATCTTATCTATTCTCGCCCTCTGTTTTCTTTCTGTTAGTTTTCTGGCTTCCAATGTAATTTGGGTTGGACTTGCGTTATTTGGTCAGCTCAAATTGTACCGAAATTTTGGGACACTACAAAATATCTTGGGAATTCAGTTTCACAATATGACTATAAGATATTTGATGATATTTTGGTTAAGGACTACAATGGTTAAAGATGTTAATAAAAATATATCTAAATGGTTTCCCTAAAGTTTGAAGGAAATAAGTTTTGTAACCTTGAATTTGGAATAATTAATGAGAATGGAAAAAACTATATAAGGAATTAAAATATGAAATTATCTACAATTTTGGACAGATGATAAGTTCTAAAGTATATTGTGGTTACAAAAAGGAACAGTTTAAGTAAGCATGAGTACCTTGTGAATTAAGTGTCACAATTTGATTAAAGGATATTTGGCAAGCGGAAATAGTAAGAAGAAATTACCTAAACTGAAACATTTAGACAAGCTGAGTTTGGAGATGATCAAGTTTTTCGTGTAACGAATAATAGTAAATTTTGGAAACTGAAAATGAATAAGTTTCATAACCATTGTATTTGCAAGATAAGATCAAAGAGAATAATTTATACCTCTGAGTTTTCTGGAAGGCAGCCAATGGTTAAGTATAAGTAAGTCGTCCAGTAAACGATGAACCGAATATAATGAACAATTGGAAATTATTGCTCGAGGACATGGTAGATATGGTTGTCCATTAGAATATCCTACCTGGTATATTCATTATAGGAACAATGAGCTTTGGTATAAAGAATTTTAATCTTGAGCTTGAAAATTTACAAGATGTAAAATGAGTAGTTGTGATTCCTCTTCCTTTTCAAGGACGAAAATTTTTAAGGAGGGTGAATGTAACGATCCAAAATTTTTAACCAAATTAAAATTGGAATTATTATAACTTAATTTGAATTTTAATTTGAGTTTGACATAAATATATATGGTTAAGAATATTTAATAATTTTTATAAGTTAAATGAAAATTTTATTTGAAGTATAAATGAATGATTATTAAAAGTTTGGATTTATTGATACTATTTGCCATTTGATTGGATTTGTCAAACTATAATATGAATTAGTAGCATTAGAACTAAGTGTTGTCCTTAGTTTTCATAGCATTTTAAAGGAAATGCTACCAAAAGATAACTTTCCCTCCTTAAGACAGGTGTAAAGACACTTGTAATTTTGCATGCCTCCTGTCATGCATGTTTTACACTTACCCCTTATGTGTCATTACTTCCTTAACCCTCCATTTCTATATAAGGAGGCCTTTCCTCCATTTTAAACATTCCATTCCATTTTCTTCTTTTCATCTTCTTTTTAAAGCTTATGGTCATGGTTTCCATAGCATAAGTCTTCTTCTTTTCCACCACTACCTTGCCAAAGTTCGTCATCGTCCTCCTCCTCTTATAATATATATAGAGAGAAATATTAGTATATATTATATAATATATATTTTGGTGAAGTAGACGGTGCGTCGAAATACTGTCCGACAGTTCTCTCAGCTAGGATCGCCTACCGTGAAGATTTGGAAAGCTATTAGGTGAGAACTCTTTAACCAAGGTTTATATATTTAATTATTAGTTAGACTGATTTAAATATAGTAATGAATTATTAGTGGTTAATGATGATTGATGTTTGTTGTGATGGATGATGGATGCATAGTTTAGACCCCACACACTATTAAGCGTTAGTGTTATAACGCTTTTCTACAGTTATGATTTATTTAATTATGTTGATGATGGTTGTTATGGATGTTTAAATGGTTGTTGATGTTGTTTTGCACACACTAAGACACAACAATTGTAGTATCACATTGGTGATCGACAAATCTCCTTCGTAATTAGAAGCAATATTATTATTGAAATTGAAGGTTAATAATTAGAAAAGGAACATTTGTATAAATTCATATACATTGATAAAGTTTCTTGAAATGAATAAATAAATACCGAAACATTCTCGGATGACAGAGATGATAACGTCTAGGCTTGGGTTTGGAAAATTTAGTTTCTTGCTCTCCCTGGCTATCCCAAACTGATCCGACGAATGGGATGGTCAATTTGAAGTTATTTGAATTTAAAATGAATTGGAATTTGATTTATTAAGTAAAAAAAAAAGTTGAATTTTAGATTCAAAATAATTTGGAAAGTAAATTTAAATGATTTTAAAAGGGTTATATAAGGATATAATGGTTTTCTAAGATATTTTGAAGTATCGTAGAATAATGGTTATTATGGCCAAAATAGAGCTTGTTGCATAACGACAATTTACGTATTTTAGATGCAAACTTTAAACGCTTATAACTTTTGCAATATAAATCGGATTTCCATAAAACGAAAAATGTTTGATTCCATTAACAAGAACTTTCAACTGAGTGAAAGCAGATTTTAAATTCTAGTTATAATTTTCAAGTTATGTTTGAAACCGTTTTGGAAAAGGTTGATGTAAGAACAATTGTTGACCATTACTATAAACAACTATTTTTAAATGTTTTAATAATATGGAAAAAAATTGTAAAATCATTAAAAATTATGAAAAGGTATTTTGAATTGTAAAGTTTAAGTTTTGGTTAAGATAAACGATATTCTGATCAAAATACTTAATATAACTGTTTTGTAATGCTTTTGTATCACTTTTGAAACGCTATTGTAACACTTTCTTCCAAAACAATCTATTTTGAAGTTTTAACCCGTAAACTATCTTCTGAACTATAAGTAATGATTTGTGGAATGTTTTCAAAGGTTTAAAAGTATTGGAAATATTTTAAATGGAATTTAAATTGATTTATTTAATATTAAAATGGGTTTTCCAATTTTAAATAATTATATATGGTTGGAGATAAATCTTCGGATGTTTGATATTAATTTGGTAGATGACGACTCTTATTATTTGAGGAATTTAGAAGGTAGTTCACCATTATTCCGTTTATAGTGTGAGTTGGATATCGAGATTAAAATTACGTATAAGTTGAGGGTATTTCTATCCAGATCTAATGTCAAAGAGTTGGATAAATCTTTTAATTAAGATATGGGTTTCCCAGTTTGATTGGGATAAGTTCGATAGAAATAATCTTCGGATGTTTGATATGAAACTCTTTGGTGTAAACATATACTATTTTAGGAATTTGGAAGATATTATTTTTATATCGTTATTCCACTTATAGTATTCGTTGACTATGAGAATTGATATCGAATATAAGTAGATACAATCTTTGTGTAACATATGTTCAATATCGATCGATCTGGGTTTTGTTGTGAATCACATCTTCAAAAATATCATTCTTGAAACCCAATGAGATTGAGTTGTGGAAATTGATACCGTAAATGGGGATTTAATCAAATCATTGATTTGAGAAAATTAAAAATAAGAAATTGGGAACGAAGTATAATCTTTTGGTTAAGATTAAAGAATTGAATGTTGGAAAATTGATTTAACTGGAACTATGGTTGAATTATGGATTAAAGGATTTTCAAAGGAAACTGAGTTTTGATAACGAGCTATCAAATGGAAAATTAATTAAGGCTTTGAGGCTAAATTATCTTTGATTTAAGGGATGTGTTGTAAAAGGGAAAGATTAAATATGGATTTTGTTATAATTTAAGAACGGATTTAAAGAAGCTTAATCTAACAAAATCCAAGATGGAAGGATATTTGGTTGATAGCCTGTGAGTTACGTAATTGTTTTGTTTTAAAATTGCGCTTATTATTCGGAAAGACCGGGATCGGTTGTATGTACGAAAATCATTACAAGTAATAATACGACGTTGTGGAGTAATTGAAGATATTGAAGACAGTATTGAAGACTGAGACCCTTCATGTCGTAAGGACGGCTTGCTGAATGTCTAAAATGGGTAGCTCTCATTTGTAGATGGATTATATATCAGCTAAGTGGCAAGAAGCCCAAACATATGTGAAGGAATTCCTGATTTATGGTTTCGTTCAAACCCAAAAAGGATTTGTATGGATTGTGTGTCTGACATTGTAATTGACTGTGTGGCACTGATCTCTGTTAAATATATATTTGTTTGGTGGCGGAGAATTTATTCTCTTGCTTAACACCTTTCTCTAAGACGTATGAGCTTAGAAGTTATATATCGATAGAAATCAGTGATGCATTTTATGGACAATGTGGCATACTTAAGTTATGTGGTGATCTTTGGATGATCAAAGCATGGCTTATTTAAGCGTAGCATTGTGTATATCAGGACCTCAGCAAGCCTCACACCCCAGTAAATAGCCCAAACAGGAAGAAATGCAGCATGGTTATGGGGTGTTGTCTCCTTCTAGACAAAAGGTGTACTATGTTATGGAGCCCAAGTGAGACGACCCGAACTTCCCCGTGAAGGAAAGCCCGGACTTACTTTGAGAACACGACAAATCAGAACACAAACAGAAGAACATTTAATTGTATATTACAACCCTTTCATCAGAATACAAGAATATACAGAGTATAAATATATATTACACATTCGAACAATATCAGAGATTTAAATTACATTTAATTACATAGCAGGGGAAAAATAATACAAAACACAACTGAAAGGAATATACGGATACAGAGCTTTCTGAATATCATTCGTGCTGTAAACCAGGATCCTGTGAGTATAAATCTGCAAAACCCAAAAGTACAAGCTGCCCGTGTGAAAATAGGGGCACCCAGAGTTTAGGTTAAAACAATAAACTCCAGGTCAGTCATGCGACTGGTGTGAGAACTAAAACAGTTATTTAAAACTTTACTTTAAATCGGATATATCAAGAGACCCCACCGTATAACACGGAACGGGTTTCCTCCCAAGAATACCAATGCATATAACAATACAGCGCAATGCTTTTTCGAAAAATGAAGCTATTATAAGACCCAGGTCCCATCACATAATGCAACGCAAGCCGGAGGATAGGGTTTTACCTTATAGTAGCCAACCATACTTGGTACATATAAAACAAATCATTTGATACTATTATAAGTGCATAGTGTATAAAATACTTCAAATATAAATACATCAATCCTAGACGGCATGGGTAACATATATCATGTCGCCAATACTAGGCTCTACAACCAAAACCGCAAATGTCACATATTGGAAGTTGGATTTCCATCTGTGAACCAAGGCAAGGGATCGTCCTTACCGCTTCGAGACAATCTAGCCCATGTCTCAGGCAAGCGCGTAGATAAGCCTTGGATCGTCAGGGCTGGTCCACTCGATGTGGATTAAAATGCGTGAACACTACGTTTCCCCGCCCTATGGGGCCTAAATGAGCCAAATGACTCTATCGGCCCCGGATCAACCTATATAACTGAGGCGCCTCCTATCCATCATCCGCATAAGTAAAATGCCAGGGCATGCAAAACGCTGACACCACTCCTAGCTAGAAGGAAATGCATGCCCTCCCTGATGTTCTCTCCCGTTTCTGGTTCACACCGGTGTGTGAGGCTCACGAATAAACGCTACACAAAGCTACGCTATATTAAAGCCGTGCTTTGATCATCAACCACAAGATTCTACCTTTCAACACAAGCCTTGATCAATTGCATCTCAGCATGCCACACATGCAATTCACTGTATGCAACTGATGTATATCAATCACACAGAATGAAATCCGTTGTCAGACACACATCCATTTACAAGTTCGTTTTGGGTCTAAACGAAACCGAAGGCACCTTATTCCTCGCCCATATGTCCAATACATGGGAGAGGACCTCGCATATCCGGTCGATCTCCAAGTATGTCCGGACGATCACCACTTATTACCTTGTCTTGGGTATACAACCCAATCAAGACCTCAGTAATCATCCAAATGATGTGAAGACCTCCAATCTTCAACCACCGTCTTCATCCTCGACACATCGTCGAATCAGTTATACAGAATGGGATAAACCCGGTCTTTCTGAATAGCTCGCATATATAATAAACAAGTGCTATAAAAGCACAACATACGCCTCATTCCAATCCAGAATATTTCTTTGTTCAAATATTCTTATACTTTGGGGAAGGTTCCCATTAATTTTATCAAAGATAAATTCTTTAAATTTATTCTTTAATCTTCCTTTGGATATCATTTCAATCTAGCAAAAGATGCATTAAAACTCCACTTGGTTTTAATCTTCCTAAAAATCAATATTAACGATTGTTTAACTTGGGAAATCATATCCTGTCTTTAACTGGGTTAAAGAATCAATGTCATTTAAAACGTGGTTCACGAAAAAACCCAAAATCACATTCCATTCCATCAGCCTTTAATAGTAAATTAGCAAGTGAACAATTCCCTAAGTATTAACCCCGAAGGACGAAACCAACATCAGATCAATACCTAGGAAACTGTAACACCCTGTATTTCTGTTAACACTAAAGTTACTAATTTTATATAATAAATGTGTAAAGGGGAGATGTATCAAATGTGCATACAAATTTAATAATAAATGTGTAAAGGGGAGATGTGTCTAATGTGCATACAAATTTAATAATAAATGTGTAAAGGGGAGATGTATCTCATGTGCATACAAATTTAATAATAAATATATAAAGGGGGGATGTATCTAATGTGCATACAAATTTAATAATAAATGTTAATAGTGCACATTAAGAAAGTAATTGTGAACATAATTGGCTTCTCTTTAGAACAGATGGCTTTGATTAACCTTGGCTTCATCGACGGCTCAAATTAACTTGCAATCCTAAATAAACAGCCCCCTAGTCTCCTTCTCTTTGCACCATTCTTCTCTAACCTTATGCTGCATAAATTCTTGATGGACATGGCTTCTTCTTCTTCATCTAAATCTAAATAAATAAATTAAAATAAAATATAAATCAAGACGAGGATATGCTGCTCAAGTCTTTCAAAAGAAGATTCAAAACAAGTTAGGATTCAAGTAAAGATTCAACGGCTTCAAGCAACTCTATCTTTCTATTCTTTTCTAGATCCAATCAATGTAAGTCGGTTACTTTTTAGATTTGAACGCCTTTTCTATTTGTGACATGAAATTAAAGAATATAAGAAACATGCCTTATCATTTCATTGAATCTGTGCTTGTTTATGACTTTGGATCTGATTCTTGATTATGGCCTAGAACACATTGTGACTAAATTGCCAATGCTTAAGATTATTACTATGGAACTGTGGCCTTTGAAACCATAAGCCTTTGACTATGAACATAAGCCTTTGACTATGAACATAAACCTTTGACTAGGATCATAAACCAATGCCTATGACTATGACAAGGACAATAGTGGATAATTACCTATGATTCATGAACATGATATTATTGCCTAGGATTATGACTGTGAGATTGGATCTAAACTTGATTATCTATTCAGTTTATTCTTAATTATCCTTGGATCTTGATTATGGGAATTTATCTATTAAGTTAGATCTACCCATATACTTGAACCTATGTTATTTGTTCAACCCTTTTTATGTCATAATATTATCAGATCTATAGGCCTTCGATGCTTTAATCAATTTATTCAGTGTAATTTGTTCGATCTGTGATTAGTGAATTATCATCTTCTGCCAGTCATTATGTCTATCTTTTCGTGGCATTTTGGTTCATTCCCTTTTTATCCACGAATCTAGATTTATCTATAATCTAGGATGAAATCACGATTACACGAACGATGGGAATACGATTTGGGCAAATCATAAATTTGACTTAAACATGGTTGTGAACTTGGAAATTGGCATAATGTGGAACATTAACATAATTATGATTGACATAATTTAGAACATGTATTACGGCATGTTTATTAGAACGCAAATTTGAAAATTTGACATGAATTATGGAATATGTAATATGATATATTAAATTTAGTATTGGCAAGTAAGCTAAGTTTTAGGCGTAAACGGTAAACTAGAATAATAATTCTAGTCTTGCCATAAACTGTAAATTAGGGTGTTAAATCAGAATTGGGTCAATTAAAGTTAATTTGACATAATAAGTATATTAGCACAAATTTTGAATTTAGTCATAATTGTGAGTAATTGTCATGTTTAGAATAATCATGGTTAGTGACAGTTAATTTGGTATAATTTACATACCAAAAACTATCAATATGATATATAGGGAAAATGGGCCATAATAATAAATGTTGACAATGTACATTAAAAGAGTAATAATGGAATAAGTAAATTAGGGAAAATTTACTTATAGAATTTATCCTAAATGAGAAAAGTAAATTTAGACAATACGAACATGCTTAACCCGAGGTTGGATTGAGTTGTGATGTAAACCTGCCCGGACCCGCCCGGCTGTCCAGTGATCAAAACAATACCTATCCAATGTGGGAGGTTAAGGCATTGAGCCCCATAAAGGCCCGAGGTTAGACTGAGTTGTGGCGTAAGACTGCCCGGAACCAACCGGCATACCGGCAGCCACAACAATACCTGTCTAATGTGAGTGGTTGGTGCTTTAATAAGACAATTAAAGTTAAGCTAGAATGGGAGGGTTAAGTCCATAAGAACACTTAACCAACTTAACACAGTTAAGCTAGAATGGGAGGGTTAAGTCCATAGGAACACTTAACCAACTTAACACGGTTAAGTTAGAATGATACGGTTAAGTTAACTAGAACACTTAACCAACTTAACATGGTAACAAGACAAGATTTGTAGGGGTTAAGTAACTAAGAAAAACACTTAGCCAATTTAATATGTTAACCAGACTAGAAAGTGGGGGTTAAGTAAATTCAATACACTTAGCCAATTTAACATGTTAACTAGACTAGAGGTTGGGGATAAGTAAAGTTAATACATTTAGCCAATTTAACATGCTAACTAGACTAGAGGTTGGGGTTAAGTAAATTTAATACACTTAGCCAATTTAATATGTTAGCTGGACTAGACCGTAGGGTTAAGTAAGCTTAAACACTTAACCATCAGAGTGTGATAAATGAATAGGGTTAAGTTAAAAACATGAAGGGACAATACTTAACCATTAGAACATGTTAATTAAACCAATGTTAGGATTATGTTAACTAAGGGAACAGTTAACCGTTATAACATGTTAGTTAAAACAGATAGGCAAGGTTAAGTTAAAAAGGAAAACTTAACCAATACAAGATGAATGGGTAGGGTTAAGTAAATACTTAATCAATATAACTTGATGTTGGTAAGGTTAAGTCAACGTGAATTACTGATAACACTTAACCAGTTTAACATGACAAATGAACGGGTTAAGTTAACTTGTGTCGACTAATGACACTTAACCAATCCAACTTGACGAGAAAGAGAACTAAGTAGTAAACCTTAGTTGAAAGGGGCTAAGTAGTAAACCTTAGTTAAGAAAACGACAATTCAGGAAACTAAGTGGTAAATCTTAGTTAGGATAACTAAGCAGTAATTCTTAGTATAACACGAGGAGGAGCGAACGTCCATCTAATGTTAAAAAAGGCTCCAACGAACTGGGTTACGAAGCCCGAGGCTTCGAGAGGAAGTGAGGGTATTCTTGGTATCCCTCTGTGAGGCTGCAAATGATCCTCCTGGGCTCACAAAGGTTATGGTCTGCGTTAGAAGAACCAAGGGTATGCCTTGGTTGCAATATAAGGCAACCTAAAGACTAGGATGGACCAGCGTGATTCGACGAGACCAATAGTCCTGTGATAGCAACTCGTCGTCTACCTACCATCTTGAGTCAGTCGAGATACGTAAAGCGGAAAGGCGGAGAACTCCAAAAGTTCATATACTTGCCATCTAGTTATGGGTGAGGATGGCCATAAGACAGTGGGGCATAGGGGGCCTGCGTATAGTTCTCAATTTTTCAAGGGTGGCCTTTCATTAGTTGAGGGAGGGGTCAGGTGGGACCATAGCCACTGGAAAAAACAGATCTTAGCATCTGCATTGGCAGATATCTGAAAGCTCCTGACCGAGTTCTGTGTTTCTAGAATAGCCCTGCCACGGGACTCGGGTCGCACATTTCATGACATGTGCATCTAGACAACGATAAACGATTCGCGACACATACGTGGGGAAAGTCTAGGAACATATACCACTCTAGGTAGTGCGTCCTAGACTAGGGGCATCGTTCTACAGGTAGCATAATCCCTAGTTGGACCTAGGTGGCATAAATCCTGAATCCGAGAAGTATTAGATAAGTCGCATAAACCCTTGTTGAATTTAGGAAGCGCTCGATAAGAAAACCCTAGATTAGATCTAGGTAATAAATAATAAATGTACACCTAAAGGCAACCATAATTACTGGGATTGGGATCGCGTTATCATTTTAGACAGATTACTAGTTGGGACACTAGATAGGTGGTGCAGAGACATAGAAACCATAATAACAGGTTAATAGCGAAGCGAAGAAAGTATTAAAGCATATCCAGTTTATCTTGTCTTAGCATATCTTGTGTTAATCTTATCCTATCTTGTTGGCCCTATCATCATGGTATTGTCTTGTATTCAGTTAATTCATGTCGTTTTGTTTTTCCTTGTTCACATGCTAGAAGTAACTGAACTTACCAGACTTTATGTCTGACCCAGTTTTCTTTTGTCTTCTTTTCTTCCATTCCCCCCCAGGTAGTTAAGGAGGGAATAGTATAGCTTAGGTTAGATTGGACCGTCACTCTTCCCAAGCTCGAAGATTCTTTGACAAAGTGCTTTGGACTCTCTTTTTCTGCTGCCATGGCTGGCTTATGCTACACTGGGGAATATAAATGTTATTTTATGCTTCTTTATTTTGTAAGACAGGTGATACTCTGATATTGGAAAACAATTTTTGTACAAACTATTTTATCAATAAAGTAAATTTTTATTTCCTGCTGTTTTAATTTTGTTTGTCTTGTAATTTATCTGCATCTTTTACCCTAAATGCTCCACAGAACTTAGTGCATTCCCTTTGTGAGTGACACTAAAGGATGTGGAGTGTTACACGTGGTATCAGAGCTGAAGGTTACCGGATCAGATAAAAGATTTGAAAAAAATTATTATTTTCAAACAGTTTTAAAAGAAGCATTTTCAAAAGAAAAGTTTTGTTTTAAAGGCATATTCCCCATAACCATAAGCACTATCTTCTGATTCTCTGTTTGAATTCTTGTCCACTTCTTTCTTGAGTCTCTGGGGCTCCTGGCTTTCTGGGAGGTAACCTCATCGAAGGGCGAAGTAGTGCCCGACTTCCATCTATAACCGTAGTAGTTTCACCTGCGGCTAGTTTTCTTTCAAGCTTAGTAGGGTTTTCTGTACGATGGAGGCAGCTTTCGAGAGATTTGTCAACGTGATTACACACGAAAGAGGATGAGGAGTTTGGCTAAGGAGCACAACCCAAGGATGAGGTATTCATGGATGTAGACTTGGCTCACGAAGGAGGAGGGGATTATAAAACCTAAGACAAGAGGAAGTATCTTTACTATGGCAGAATAGGGCATATAATTAAGATTAAAGGACAAGATTTTCAGAAGGGAAAGTACATGCTTTCACCACTAAGCGTACCTAGGAGAAAGGTAGTAAAGTTCTGTTGGAAGAGTCTAGCTTTTCTGTTTGTACTCTTTCTTTTGGTTTTAGCACTTCGCATTTGTTCATATTTGCTTCCATAGTTGAGTCTCTGCACCTTAGTACTTGTATAGTAAAAGATCCCAACTAGTGCCTAAGTGTTTGGTTGTTTTTGCTTAGATCATCTCATGTAGATCGTCCAAATTCGGAGGAGACATTCCTCGGGTGCTTGTCTGATATTAGTTTAGGCCTTTGGGGCTTGTACTTGAGGGATGTCGAGTTCGACTAGATGGTTTGCTTGAGAGATGAATAGTTGTGGCAGGCGCTCTATATAGAGAAGGACTAACCTTAAGAGAGGTAAAAAGTACGTAGTGACCTTTTGACCCTCATAGTTATGACATGATGGACAAGCTAAGAGGAGAGACCTCTGATCATCCTAGTATATACACTCAGTATCATGGTTGACATTTCTTTATTTTGGAAATGGAGGTCAAGAAACTTCGCAATCGTGAAGTTGAATCTGTTAAGGTACAGTTGAGTAAATCTCAAGAAGACGTGATACGGGAGATTGAAGATAAGGCATACGCGCCTCATACCCTTTTTCTTAAGGGAACATCCTTGATTCCTTTTTTTTAGGAATTCTATGCATACTAATTTCTAGCTTTTAAGGTATATCCTCTAGGACGTATCATCGATCCTTAGGTAGAAACCCTTTTGGATGTAAACATGTATTTGAAACATGTTATGGTTGATGGTTGCAAATGGTTGCTAGTGGTTGCTCGTAATGCATATACACATGTATTAGGCACTAGATCAGCTCAGACACCTTCATATTTCATTTACATATATGTATTTGTTTATGAATTGAACTTAATGTGTTATCATATGGATGTCGCATTTGAGTGAATGATTGTGCACTCATATAGAAATAATATGTATCATTAGGATTTGCATACATATTGGACACATGGCACTGACATGATTTGCATTAAGGAGGTAAACTGAATCAGTGGACCGCCTGATTTTGCTTTAGATAAAGACATGTACACACACTATGCATATGAACTTACCAGCATTAGAAGTCTTTAAGGACAATGGATGCCTGTGTTTGATGGTTGAGTAGATGGATGATTGGATGGTAGGATTTACATTCTTCTTGACTTAAAGATTTCAGGGTCGAAATCCTTTAAGGAGGGGAAAATGTAACACCCCGTATTTCTATTAACACTAAAGTTACTAATTTAATATAATAAATGTGTAAAGGGGAAATGTATCTAGTGTGCATACAAATTTAATAATAAATGTGTAAAGGGGAGATGTATCTAATGTGCATACAAATTTAATAATAAATGTGTAAAGGGGAGATGTATCTAATGTGCATACAAATTTAATAATAAATGTGTAAACGGGGGATGTATCTAATGTGCATACAAATTTAATAATAAATGTTAATAATGCACATTAAGAAAGTAATTGTGAACATAATTGGCTTCTCTTTAGAACGGATGGCTTTGATTAACCTTGGCTTCATCGACGGCTCAAATTAACTTGCAATCCTATATAAACAGCCCCCTAGTCTCCTTCTCTTTGCACCATTCTTCTCTAACCTTATGCTGCACAAATTCTTGATGGACATGGCTTCTTCTTCTTCCTCTAAATCTAAATAAATAGATTAAAATAAAATATAAATCAAGACGAGGATATGCTGCTCAAGTCTTTCAAGAGAAGATTCAAAACAAGTTAGGATTCAAGTAAAGATTCAACGGCTTCAAGCAACGCTATCTTTCTATTCTTTTCTAGATCCAATCAATGTAAGTCGGTTACTTTTTAGATTTGAACGCCTTTTCTATTTGTGACATGAAATTAAAAGAATATAAGAAATATGCCTTATCATTTCATTGAATCTGTGCTTGTTTATGACTTTGGATCTGATTCTTGATTATGGCCTAGAACACATTGTGACTAAACTGCCAATGCTTAAGATTATGACTATGGAACTTTGGCCTTTGAAACCATAAGCCTTTGACTATGAACATAAGCCTTTGACTATGAACATAAGCCTTTGACTAGGAGCATAAACCAATGCCTACGACTATGACAAGGACAATAGTGGATAATTACCTATGATTCATGAACAATATATTATTGCCTAGGATTATGACTGTGAGATTGGATCTAAACTTGATTATCTATTCAGTTTATTCTTAATTATCCTTGGATCTTGATTATGGGAATTTATCTATTAAGTTAGATCTACCCATATACTTGAACCTATGTTATTTGTTCAACCCTTTTTATGTCATAATATTATCAGATCTATAGGCATTCGATGCTTTAATCAATTTATTCAGTGTAATTTGTTAGATCTGTGATTAGTGAATTATCATCTTCTGCCAGTCATTATGTCTATCTTTTCGTGGCATTTTGGTTCATTCCCTTTTTATCCACGAATCTAGATTTATCTATAATCTAGGATGAAATCACGATTACACGAACGATGGGAATACGATTTGTGCAAATCATAAATTTGACTTAAACATGGTTGTGAACTTGGAAATTGGCATAATGTGGAACATTAACATAATTATGATTGACATAATTTAGAATATGTATTATGGCATGTTTATTAGAACGCAAATTTGAAAATTTGACATGAATTATGGAATATGTAATTTGACATATTAAATTTAGTATTGGCAAGTAAGCTAAGTTTTAGGCGTAAACAATAAACTAGAATAATAATTCTAGTCTTGCCATAAACTGTAAATTAGGGTGTTAAATCAGAATTGGGTCAATTAAAGTTAATTTGGCATAATAAGTATATTAGCACAAATTTTGAATTTAGTCATAATAGTGAGTAATTGTCATGTTTAGAATAATCATGGTTAGTGACACTTAATTTGTTATAATTTACATACCAAAAACTATAAATACGATATATAGGGAAAATGGGCCATAATAATAAATGTTGACAATGTACATTAAAAGAGTAATAATGGAATAAGTAAATTAGGGAAAAATTTACTTATAGAATTTATCCTAAATGAGAAAAGTAAATTTAGACAATACGAACATGCTTAACCCGAGGTTGGATTGAGTTGTGATGTAAACCTGCCCGGACCCGCCCGGCTGTCCAGTGATCAAAACAATACCTATCCAATGTGGGAGGTTAAGGCATTGAGCCTGATAATGGCCCGAGGTTAGACTGAGTTGTGGCGTAAGACTGCCCGGAACCAACCGGCATACCGGCAGCCACAACAATACCTATCTAATGTGAGTGGCTGGTGCTTTAATAAGACAATTAAAGTTAAGCTAGAATGGGAGGGTTAAGTCCATAAGAACACTTAACCAACTTAACACAGTTAAGCTAGAATGGGAGGGTTAAGTCCATAGAAACACTTAACCAACTTAAAACAGTTAAGTTAGAATGATACGGTTAAGTTAACTAGAACACTTAACCAACTTAACATGGGAACAAGACAAGATTTGTAGGGGTTAAGTAACTAAGAAAAACACTTAGCCAATTTAATATGTTAACCAGACTAGAAAGTGGGGGTTAAGTAAATTCAATACACTTAGCCAATTTAACATGTTAACTAGACTAAAGGTTGGGGATAAGTAAAGTTAATACACTTAGCCAATTTAACATGCTAACTAGACTAGAGGTTGGGGTTAAGTAAATTTAATACACTTAGCCAATTTAATATGTTAGCTGGACTAGACCGTAGGGTTAAGTAAGCTTAAACACTTAACCATCAGAGTGTGATAAATGAATAGGGCTATGTTAAAAACATGAAGGGACAATACTTAACCATTAGAACATGTTAATCAAACCAATGTTAGGGTTAAGTTATCTAAGGGAACACTTAACCGTTATAACATGTTAGTTAAAACAGATAGGCAAGGTTAAGTTAAAAAGGAACACTTAACCAATACAAGATGAATGGGTAGGGTTAAGTAAATACTTAACCAATATAACTTGATGCTGGTAAGATTAAGTCAACGTGAATTACTGATAACACTTAACCAGTTAAACATGACAAATGAATGGGTTAAGTTAACTTGTATCGACTAATGACACTTAACCAATCCAACTTGACGAGAAAGAGAACTAAGTAGTAAACCTTAGTTGAAAGGGGCTAAGTAGTAAACCTTAGTTAAGAAAACGACAATTCAGGAAACTAAGTGGTAAACCTTATTTAGGAAAACTAAGTAGTAATTCTTAGTATAACACAAGAAGGAGCGAACGTCCATCTAATCTTAAAAAAGGCTCCAACGAATTGGGTTACAAAGCCCGAGGCTTAGAGAGGACGTGAGGGTATTCTTGGTATCCCTCTGTGAGGCTGCAAATGATCCTCCTGGGCTCACAGAGGTTAAGGTCTGCATTAGAAGAACCAAGGGTATGCTTTGGTTGCAATATAAGGCAACCTAAAGACTAGGATGGACCAGCGTGATTTGGCGAGACCAGTAGCCCTGTGATAGCAACTCGTCGTCTACCTACCATCTTGAGTCAGTCGAGATACGTAAAGCGTAAAGGCGGAGAACTCCAAAAGACCATATACTTGCTATTTAGTTATGGGTGAGGATGGCCATAAGACAGTGGGGGCATAGGGGGCCTGCGTACAATTCTCAATTTTTCAAGGGTGGCCTTTCATTAGTTGAGGGAGGGGTCAGGTGGGACCATAGCCACTGGAAAAAACAGACCTTAGCATCTGCATTGGCAGATATCTGAAAGCTCCTGACCGAGTTCCGTGTTTCTAGAATAGCCCTGCCACGGGACTCGGGTCTCACATTTCATGACATGTGCATCTAGACAGCGATAAACGATTCGCGACACATACGTGGGGAAAGTCTAGGAACATATACCACTCTTGGTAGTGTGTCCTAGACACATACCACTCGCGAGAAGTATTAGATAAGTCGCATAAACCCTAGTTGAATTTAGGAAGCGCTCGATAAGAAAACCATAGATTAGATCTCGGTAATAAATAATAAAGGGTGCGTTTTTTAGAGGTCCCTATTAGGTTTCAAAATATAAAAAAAAACCCGGTCATAAACTTATTGTAAATTTAGTCCCTGTTTTTCGAAAATTCATAAAAAAAATATTAAAAAAATATAAAAAAATCACGTAAATTCGTATTTAAATAAAACATGTACTCGCCCAAAAATTCAGATCATAATAAAATCAAAACATGCATCAAAATCGAAAAAATACAGAAAACAACGAAAAATGCAGTAATTTGCATCAAATCATGCACATATTTGGAATACTTGCATTCATCTGTGCAAGTATTTCTCTGTTATATTTTTACATGCAATACTTGCATACATGTGTGCAAGTATTTAAAATAGTTGCATACATGTATGCAAGTTTCTGCACATATTTTATTTTCACATGTAAATACTTGCATACATGTGTGCAAGTATTTCAAATAGTTGCACACATGTATGCAAGTTTCTGCATATATTTTCAACTAAAACAGCTTCAGAAATACTTGCATACATGTATGCAACTATTGGCAAAAGTTGCATACATGTATGCAACTATTTTGCAAGTTTTATATTCACAATACATCCCTGTAATTAATGTTTTCTCTGTAAACCCGCCCCCTATTTTAGCTGCCGCCTGGAATCTTCCGCCTGCCACTTTCCATACCTCCGCCTCTTTCGTTTTCTGTCCAAATTTTCAGGCGCTATCACTTAAAAAAAAAAAAAAAAATTCTAAAATCTGTAAATATTCTCGGAAGTCCACAGAAATTAAAAAAAAAAAAAAAGTTGCATCAATGTATGCAACTTTTACGAATAGTTGCATACATTTATGCAACTATTCGAATACACATGCATATATTTATGCACGCCTGTTTGAAAAATTGCATACATGTATGCAGTTTTTCTATATAACTGCATACATGTGTGCATATATGTCGAAATACATGCAAACGTGAATAAGTTGCACGTAGGTATGCAGTTTTTAAACAAATGCATCAGCAGATGCATGTTTTAACAATATGTGCATACATGTATGCATTTATACTGCAGTTTTGACGCAGATTTGAAATAAATGCATACGGGTATGCAACTAATCGAATTATATGCATGTTTTGATGCAATTTACTGCATTTCGTTGTTTTTCTGTATTTCATGATTTCGACGTTGTTTTTAATGTTTTTTTGATCTGATTTTTTTCACGATTAATTGTTTTAATTAAATACGAATTTACATGGTTTTTTAATATATTTTTTATATTTTTTTATATGTTTTTGAAAATAGGGACCTAATTTACAATAAGTTTATGACCGGATGTGAGCCTAATTAAGTTTCGTTTTAGGGATGTGTGCCTAATATTCACAATAATAAATGTACGCCTAAAGGCAACCACAATTACTGGGATTGGGATCACGTTATCATTTTAGACAGATTACTAGTTGGGACACTAGATAGGTGGTGCAGAGACATAGAAACCATAATAACAGGTTAATAGCGAAGCGGAGAAAGTATTAAAGCATATCCAGTTTATCTTGTCTTAGCATATCTTGTGTTAATCTTATCCTTTCTTGTTGGCCCTATCATCATGGTATTGTCTTGTATTCTGTTAATTCATGTCGTTTTGTTTTTCCTTGTTCACATGCTAGAAGTAACTGAACTTACCAGACTTTATGTCTGACCCAGTTTTCTTTCGTCTTCTTTTCTTCCGTTCCCCCCAGGTAGTTAAGGAGGGAATAGTATAGCTCAGGTTAGATTGGACCATCACTCTTCCCAAGCTCGAAGATTCTTTGACAACGTGCTTTTGACTCTCTTTTTCTGCTGCCATGGATGGCTTTTGCTACATTGGGGAATATAAATGTTATTTTATGCTTCTTTATTTTGTAAGACAGATGATACTCTGATGTTGGAAAACAATTGTTGTACAAACTATTTTATCTATAAAGTAAAGTATTATTTTCCGCTGTTTTAATTTTGTTTGTCTTGTAATTTATCTGCATCTTTTACCCTAAATGCTCCACAGAACTTAGTGCATTCCCTTTGTGAGTGACACTAAAGGATGTGGGGTGTTATAGAAACCATTCAATTTAACTAATCTCCAGTTAGTTTCTGATTTTCTTAACTCCATTGGGTTTAAGAATAGTATTATTAAAGATACCATTCACGATAACCCAAATCACATTCCATTAATTATGGAATCTTCACGGAAAAACAAATCAATATATAATCGATATCAATTTCCATATCCGACCAATAATATAAATAGAATAACGGCAACGACTCTTAAATTCCATATGTATCAACAGTCTTCCTCCACAGAAGTTCACTTCGATTATTATCAAATCAAATTCCACTCAATTCCAATTTAATATATTAAATTGGAAAACATTACCTTGGAAAATTCCCGTTAAATCTAGATAAAAGATTTATAAATCCCAAATCACATTTCACTGTAAATCAGGTTAAAGAACGAATGTCCTTAAAAACACAGTTCGCAATAAACCCAACTCACATTAGCCTCTAACCGTAAATTAGTAAGAGAACAACTCCTGAGTATTAACCCCAAAGGCCGAAACCAACATCAGATCAATGTCCAAGAAACCATTCAACTTAACTAATCTCTAGTTAGTTTCTAATTTTCTTAACTCCATTCGGTTCAAGAATAGTATTATTAAAGATACCATTCACGACGAACCCAAAATCCAATTTGATATTAAATACAAGGCTCTGAATAGAAAATATATCGGTTTATATTCAATATCAAATTCTGAAACCAACAAACATTGTAGTGGAAAAACGATATATATATCTTCCAAATTGCTCCACAATCTCCGTATAATCACGAAATCCAATATCGAAATATTCCGAGCATAATTTCGATTCAAATCCATTCCAATTCATATATTGGAAATCCTGGTTATTTTTAAAACCATTTCAAATCCAATTTATTTATTTTAAAAATATTGGATTCATTATTCTAATTCAAAACTAGTTCATTTCGATAAAAATCTATTTTTATCTTTTCAAATATGGAATTTTTCATCCAATTCTTTCCAAATCTTATGATTTTACATTAATTATTTATATTTTTAATAATTTTATCAAGGCCAGTGCAATCGATTTCTATAAACGGCCATCGAACTGCACTTACAGCGACCTTTTCCAAATTTGATTTGGACATAGTTCCAAATCCAGCCATTAGATTTAAAATCTCTAATATTCTTAGAAAGCTCTTTTCGATACAAACCCAATGGTTCCGGTTTTAGGAGAATCTGATAGTCGGATCTCCCGTAATGTTTGTTTGAAGTCAATGGTTGAAATTCGCGAACTACCACAGCGTGGCGCGTTCTATTCAGGCCATTATACATATAATATATATACTATATATTTCGTCGATTTCCATCTAAAACGTATTTTATAAATTGTTTTAAATTCGTTTTCAAAATGATTTCAACTTCATATTCAATTTCTAATCAAAATTGCATATTCCATATCATCGATATATAAATTACAATATTTTCAAGACATTAGATTTTGAAATCAATTCTTTTTCGATATTCATAATAAAAAACGAATAAAATCGATATAAATATCGTTCACGTCAAAATGGCATTAATCTAATCAACACTGCTTTATATATTTAAATATTTTCGTGTCCATCCCAAATCGGACATCAAAACCAAGATTCTTTACTGAATATTATTTGAAAATATTCGTTATTTTAAAATAATCGTTTATTCTAAAATATTCATTCTTTCTGAACTGGAATCAGACACAGTCAATTACCATTTAATTTGATTATATGGATTTCATAAAATACATGTATACAACAATAGTGATAAATAATCATCCATCATCCAGAGTGCATTCTACATTGTATAAGCATTAAATATAAATATTTAACGCTCATAACAGTCTGTTAACCCATCGATTGACATACAACTAACTATTGGGATTAGTGCATGTCCAGTATCATCCCAATACCCGTGTGGGGTTTCAATCAATCGAACACAGATTTTATTTGTGCAGTTGGGCGATGTGTAAAATTTATCGTCCCAATCAATATCTGTCAAATGTGTGTACATAAACAAATCATCCGATTTGTTTATGGATATTTATTTTATTCATATACACGTTAAAATTTATATTTTTAACTATAAAATATTTTTAACTATAAAATATTCTATTCCATTCCACATCACACAATCAATTTTCACAACATAACCAAACAAACAAACAAGTCGTCCATGGTCTGTGGACAACGGGTGTCGGGTGCTGCTAAACACCGTCTGCATCCTAGTATATATTTTAACTAGAAAATAAAATAAAAAGTGAGAAGTTCTCACTTTTGGGATCCACTCCGCCGTGCTTTGATTGTCAATCTATATAGTATACTTACGTTAAAAATTATATTTTTAACCAATTAATAATTATTTCTTTGTATGATTATTTTATAAATGACATACATAGGCTAAAAAAATTATAATTTTATCTTTCTAAATTTTTATTTTTATAACCACGCTACATAGTTAAAAATCACATTTTTATACTGCTACTATATAGATAAAAATCAAATCTTTCTATCGCTAATGAATGTATATAAAAATCACATTTTTACATTGCCATTTAAACGATAAAAATCATATTTTCATCCTATCGCTACATATACAAAGATCAAATTTTTATTATCTATATATTATAAATTTCTTATTTTTATTATTCCTATAATATAAAAATAATATTTTTATTATTCCTATAATATAAAAATCAGATTTTTTTTAATCCTCTACATCTTAGGCAAAAACTGAATTTTGTTTTTTTTGAACTAACTACTTTATATAAATAAAATAAAGAAATAAAAGTAAATAAAAACATACAGTAGAAATCAGAGGGAGAGGGAGGGACTTCATCGTCGGGCGCTGAATCGGCGACGGCTAGGGCATCGGCCAGCGGAGGGGGTCCCACAGTGGCAGCACGGTCCGATTTGAGGGAGGGTTTCATGTAGCGGTTTAAGGAGGAAAAAGAGAGGCTGACGCGAGGAGGAGGTGACGGGGAAGAGGAGAGGGTTGTAACAACCCGGAAAATACGAGCCAATTTAAAATTTTTAAATTGGTTATTTTAAAGAAATTTGAACAATTGAAATATAATATTTCAATAAAATAATGAATTAAAAAAGGTGCGGCAGTTTGAAAATTTGAATTCAAACTTTGACTGACTGTACCAAGTGCAAAATAGAACGGAGTTTAGTGAAACCAAAAATATTTAAATCTGTTTATGAATGTCTTTCTAACGAATCTGAAAAATCGAAGTTTCATAGCGGGAATCAAAAGTTATGGCCAAATGAATTTTCAGAAAGGTCGCTATAGAGAATATATAGCCCTTGAAAATAGACATTTTACAAACGACCTCGAAATTCGACGAAACCACTTTTATTGGATCCGGGATGTCAAATTATTGTTAGGTTTCAAATTTCATAATTTTTGAAGGTAGTATGTGAGCGTGTCAAAAGAAAATATGTTTGGTCAATTTCTATTAAAATGGATCGACCAGAAAATGGCCATTTTTCAAATGGTCTTAGAATTGGACGAAACTAGTTTTGTTTGGGACCTTAGCGTCAAAACATAGCTAGATTTATTTATCTGGAATTTTTCGAATCAGTTTGTGGCCCTGGCAAATTGAAATGTACGTTCAAATCGAATATTGAATGTTCTATATTTTAATTTGAAGAATAACTGACTGTAGCAGTTGAATTGGCCTACGAAACATATCCCATTGTGCTCAGGATGAGGGTATTTAGCTAGGGGAGACAATCGTTGGGTCTAGATTGGTGTTTGTTTGGAGAAACACTATTTTAAAATTTTAATAAAGCATCGGCCAATCAGAAAATTCCATCATAATTTAAAATTAAAAAAAACTTCAGAAACCCCCGCCCCCTGCTCTCGACGACGCACGATACTCCCCGCTTCCTAGGAAATTTCTGGCCATCATGTTCATCTTTAGCCCCAACCCCAGTTCAACTTTTTAAAGCTCCCTCCTTTCTCTTCAAATCAATACCTGTTAGACCCCGTCTCGTAGCCCAACCTCAAGATCCACACCCACGGACACCGAGACTTCGCCGCGCCGCCAGTATAGCCAGAAGAGATCGGACCTGACCGCGAACCCACCCCTAGGCGCGCCTCTTGACCCTCTTTCACGTGGTGCAGTCGGATTTTGATATCGTTGCACGGATCGAAGGTTATTTGCAAACCTAGTTTTGAAGCTTCGAAGAAAGGTGCGGCCTTTGTTATTCAAAAATAGAAAATGACACTTTTAAGTGTTGCAAATTTTGAAAAATCGTATCTTTATCGTGTATTAACGAAATTCGACCAAACAGGAAACATCGTGACCGGAAGGACGCTCTCTATAGTCTAGAAGTGTCCGGGGATTTTTCTGAGCTTGCTAGGATTTTTAGAAAAGCGATAAACCAAGGTGAGATTTCTAAACTGAAATGTGAATGGACATGTGTTGTATAAGTTATATAAGCGAAATATAAATTATATACGCGTTGTATACCTCATGTACACGCGTAGTATAAGATGTGTGAGCAAAGTATGAATTATACATGCATTGTATAAATCATATGCGTGTTGGAATGGAAATAAAATATATTTATATACGAATATATATATATATATATATATATATATATATACACACACTCCCCTCGTCCACAAACCATGGACGATATTTATTGATTGTGAATTGGCATGAAAAATTTGGTGAATAATGCGAATGGTTGATAGGATTGTTTGTGGTTGCTATTGATTGGTTGTGGTTGAAAAATACCATTGTGGTTGAATAATACCCATTTGTGACTGAAACAAAATTTGAATAAATTGCGGAAAAGAAAATCATACTCGCCTGCATGCGAATTAGATGTATGAAATCCCCATTGTCAAAAACCGCGAGGTTTTAAGGTAGAGCGAGGAGCCGTACTCGGGACGGTGTCGGTTTTAAATACCCTGCCGTTATGCTGCCGAAATTTTCAATAATATTCATGTGTATGAATTATTTTCATATGTTGAAACTATATTCAAGTGTGGAAGCTATATTCATGTGTTGAAACTATATTCATGTGTTGAATAGAAATTCGTGCGTTGAAACCGTATTCATGTGTTGAATAGAAATTCATGTGTTGAATAGAAATTCATGTGATGAATAAAATTCTTTGAAAAATAAAAATAACATTTTATCACATATCTAAACTATATAAACTATTCGTGTTTTAAATGAATTGTTTTAACATTGAAAATCACATTTTTATAATATATATAAACTATAGAAATTATTCATGGGTTGAATAAAGGATTAGAACGATAAAAATCATATTTTTATCGTATGTGTGAAGTGGATAATATTCATGTGTTGAATATATAGACTGAACAATAAAATTTACATTTTTATTGTGAATATGAAATGCTAATAATGTTCATGTGTTGAATAAATATCTTAGATGATAAAAATATCATTTTTATCATGTAAACGACTCGCTTAAAATGTACAAGTATTGAAACAAATATTTGTTTGCTATGAACATTATTTTTAACATGTAGGTGAACTAAATAAAATAGTCATGTGTTGAAATAGATTTTTTTTGTTCGCCAAAAATATCATTTTTATGTGAAACGTGAAGTGTTAAAAATAACCACTTGTTCAAATAAATATGTGTGGGTTGAAAATATTATTTTTAACATGTGTAGGAAGTGTTAAAAATAACCATATAAGTGGAAATAAACCTTTTTTCGCTAGAAATATTATTTTTAGCTTAGTTTTGCACATATATATATACATGTGTTGAACAGGAAATGGATTAGCTGTTGAGTAAAGAATTTATTTGCGTGTCCAACAAATAGGTAAACCTTAATGAGTTGGATATGCAAATTTTATTATTATATCAACTCCTGTGAATGCCATTGGATGCTGAGTGCTGGTTGTTCTGTGTGTAATAATAAACATCGCCATAAGATAGTAACAATTAATTTTGAACTACATTATATGGCATACTTCTTGACGATAGGCATACTTCATCATATACCACATAAGCATTTGGAGCTTGTGTGACGAGGTTGAAGATTTACCATACGAGCGAGAGGCTTGTATGGCGATGACTATATATTACAGGTTGAACTGATGACTGATCTGGACTATATAAATTATAACGGTTAATTGCAAGATTAATAAAAACCCTACACGGGTCTGGAGATGACAATAAACATGTCTCTCTGGTCATTAAGGCACAAAAACCATTTATAGGGTGACGAGAATTTATTCTCTGGAGTTATGATCTAAACACACTCCCCGGTGGGCACCGTAATATATCACTATAAATGTGTGCATGCTTATTAGGATTTATTAGGTACCTAATACGACCCAATAAATTTCCAAACCCCTTCCCGTACAAAGGAGATTATGGCGAAATTTTTCGAAATATAAAGGTGTTAGTGAAATATTTGAAGTGAAAACGATATTGAAGTCGCCGAATGAATTATATATATATATATAAATTAAATTAAAACGAATCGAGGCCATGCAGTTTGCGTTTTGAAATCGTAACTTCAAACGATTGTACCGAAAGATCAAACCATCGGATTTTGACGAAACTGGAACCGTTGGGTTCGCTTTGGGAATATCTTCCCAATGATATAAACTTTGTTGAAATCCAACGGTTAGATTTTCCGATATGTGTAAAACAAATTTAGGGAAAAATAGCGCCAGTGCCTCGGCACGACCTGAAACGTCGTTAATTAAATAGGGCCATTTTAAAAAAAATAAAAATGGCGATGTATCTTTATAAAATATTATAGACGATATAGAGTGGAAATAAACCGACTCTGCTTGGTTTGCTTGATATTTAGTGGTTGAATGTGTTTGACGTGAAAATTATACTAAAGAACTGAAATGTGAATGTCAAATAATTTAACCATGTGAAGAACTGATTTGAAATTCTAAATATACGTGGATTATTAGAAAAGGCCGAGTTAATTTTCATTTCAAATAATCGATCGATGGTTAGAAGTCGAAGAGTTGAAGACGGTTCAAGACCGGCGATCTTCACATTGGATGGATGGGCGCTACTGATGCTCATGATTGGAGTAGCTACCTTGAAGGAGTTGAAGTGGTAGCCGTCCGGACGTATTGTTGATTGTACGGATATGCGAGGAATATGGTGCCTCCGGCTTCATTCAAACCCAGAACGAACTTGTAAATGGACTGTGTGTCTGACATTGGATTTTGTTCTATGCTGATTGATCTCTATTAAATATATATCTGTTTGGCGGCGGAGAATTTATTCTCTTGCTTAACGCCCTTCTCTGAGACGTACGAGCTCAGAGGTTATATATCGATAGAAATCAGTCGCGTGGAGTGAATTGCCTGTGTGGCACGCCTAAGTGGCATATGATCATGGCTTCTGCTGAAAAGCAAAGTCTTGTGGTTGATGATCAAAGCATAGCCTGTGTGGCGTAGCTTTGTGTATAGCGTTGATTCGCGAGCCTCACACCTCGGTATTAGTCAAAAACGGGATAGTGACCGCTGGGAGAACACGACGTTTCTTTCTAGCTATGGTGGTGTCAGTGACTTACCAGCCCTGACATTTATATATACTTTTCACCTGTGTGGTTGTTGGAATGCAAGGCGCCGCGATTATAGGTCTGTAAGGACCAGGAAACATGTGTTCAGGAATTGCCAATCCTCAAAAGTAAGAGAGGACCGGCCCAGCCGATTCCAAGGACCGCTGTGTGCGATCCTGAGACATTTGCTAGAGTGTCTCGAACGGAGAGGAGCTTGCCCCTTGCCTCGATTCATGATGGAATCCAATTTCCAATACGAAATTGCGGATGTGATTGTATTACTAGTATGGCGACATAGTAGATGGTAGCTATGCTGCCTAGGATTGATATTTATGACGGTAATTGTTTTTGAAACATATATGCACTAGTAATAATATCAAACACTTTTGTTTTATACGTATCAAGCATTTCTTAGCCATAATAAGGTAAAACTCTATCCTTCGGCTTGCTTTGCATTGAGTGATGGGACCTGAGTCTTATAATGGCTTCATTTTTAGAAAAAGCATTGCGATGATTTAATAATTAACTTTTATTTCATACACTAGCAATCATTGGAATAAACCCGTTCCGAGAAAGTGGCGTGGTCCCTTGATTTGCATTATTATTTTTGTTTAATTAGTTAATTAGATTTCTCATACCAGTCCCATGACTGACACGTAGTTTGTTTCACCTTGCAAACTCGGGTTCCCCTTATTTTCACACGGGCAACCCAGTAACAGGTAGCTGGCATATTTTGGCTTTGCACCGCAGCAGAGATGCACCTTTTGGCTCATGGCGAGGCTCGGCTACACAGTGTCGACTATTGGTTTTTCTTCCATTACTGTATATGATTTCACCTCTGGCGATGTAGACTGATGTTTTCTTTATGTACTCTCTATGTATATGTACCGCTTATGGCGATGTAGACTGATCATGTATCTTTATGCACTAAGCTGTATCCTGCACTGTGATCTCTAATGTTGTGATATATATGATTCCGCTGTCATATTTGTGTAAATTATTCTATTTCCTGCTTATGCTGTTATCTATACTCTGCTAATGATGATTAATGTGTTATATTCCAATGATTATCCTGAACACCGTAGCACGGGGTTTTGAGATCGTCACAGTTGGTATCAGAGCTTTGGTTAACCTTAGTTCTGGAATTTAACACATTAAACACCTCATCAGAATAGAATCTGTAGAATTCTAAGGCGAGTAGCTCATTAGAGATAGGACTAGTAATGTCCTAGAATGAGCTGAGCAGAATAGCAAAAATAATCTGATCAGTACATCGTTGTCTTTCCTTAAGTTCTTCTACTGTACCATATAATAAGATTATCGTTTCTGAGAGCTGACTCTTTCCTTGCTTATACAGAACTTGATAAATGGTTACCAGAGCTGCAGCAGCTAGAGGATGCCGTGGAGGCCGAGACCGAGGAGATGTTCCCGCTGCAGAAGGAACATTAATTCAACCACCAGCCGCCCAGCCATTCGAGCTCGACCGAGTTGCCAAAAGATATAAGAATCTAGGAGGCAAAACCTTCTCATGAACTGGCACGGTGATTGAGGCCCTAGCATGGTTAAAGACACGCGAAAAGATCTTGGGAGGCCTGAGGCTCGGAGATCAAGACAAGGCATTCATGGGTGCCTGGCTTTTGCAAGATGAAGCAGAATTGTGGTGGGAATCCATCACCACAGAGAATCAAAATGCTGGAAGGACATGGGATGACTTCAAAGAAATGTTCAAAGAGAAGTTCATCCCAGAGCAAGCAATTGAGCGCATGCATGATGAATTTGCAAATCTCCAACAAGGAGACCTCTCTGCGCAAGACTATCTCAATAAGTTTACACAGTTATCTCGCTATGCCCCAGAGCTCATCGCGACTGCTAAGTCCAAGAGGTTCATCCACAGGCTAAAGCGTAAATATCAAGATAGGGCCATGAGTCACATTAAACTGGCATTTTCAGACCTAGTGGAGATGGCATGCAATTATGAGGACTTTGACCAAAGAAACATTAATGTGAACTGCGCTAAGAGTCAAGCGGGGAGCAAACGCAAGCCCTCTATGAACCAGGTTGAGTCAAGAAACGCGGCATCCACAAATCCGCAAACTAGCAGGACGCCAAAGGGAAGCTGCTACAATTGTGGAAAGATGGGGCACTATTCTAAAGTGTGCATAGCCCCAAAACGGCAGAAGACCAATTCCCAGGGCTCAAGCCAGAACTCTCCGAACCCTCGTTCATGCTTTAACTGCCGCAGAACCGGAAATCTCATCAAAGATTGTCCATTGCTTAAGAAGGCAGAAGTTGCACATGTGTACGAAAGAGCGAACCCGCCAGCTGCTTCCGATGGGGCAGGTAAACCCGATGTTTTGGGAGGTACCCTTACAATTAAAAATATTCCTGTTTCTATATTATTTGACATGGGCGCATCACGTAGTTTAATTGCAAGTAACACTGTTCACAAGTTGAAGTTAAAGATAAGTGTTCTTAAAGAATCAGTTAAGGTTCATAATCCAATAGGGGGTTCTATTATTCTCAGTTCATATTGTAAAGTACCTGCTTCTTTTTCTCGATACCGGTTTCCTTTTGATCTAGTCATTATGGATTTTCCTGAGTTTGATATCATTCTCGGGTTAGATTGGTTAACAAAATATGAGGCCGAAGTAAATTGTGCTGAAAGAATAGTAAATATTAAAACGAAACTTGGATATATTACTGTACCATGCCATGTTTCAAATCCAGATAGAAAGGAATTTTGGTCTGCGCTAGAAGTTATTCTCACTTCCTTAGAAAAGACTCTTGTTGTTAGAAACTATGCGGATGTGTATGAAGAAGTTGAAAACTTACCTCCGCAAAGAGAAATTGAATTTAGAATCGATCTAATTCCAAATTTTAGACCAGTAGTACATCCAATTCGAAGAATGACTCCAAAGGAAAAAGAAGAATTAGGCGATCAAACTCGTCAACTGCTATGGAAGGGTCTGATCAGACCTACCTTTTCTAGTTGGGGTGTAGCTGTAGTGTTTGTCCTTAAGTCAGACAGTACTCTCCAATTGTGTGTCGATTACCGTGACCTCAACAAACAGACGCTAAAAAACAAATGCCCATTACCTCGCATCGATGATCTGTTAGACCAATTAAATGGGGGCGAGAGTATTTTCCAGAATGGACCTAGCTACAAGTTTCCATCAACTGAGAATTGCCGAAGAGTGTGTTCCTTTGACAGCTTTCAGAGGTCCAGACATATTTTATGAATGGTTAGTAATGCCGTTCGGCTTATGCAACGCTCTAGCCTACTTCGTGGATCTAATGAATAGAGTGTTCAGGGAAGTTCTAAATAAATTTGTCCTAGTATTCATCGATGATATTTTAATCTACTCCAAGTCAGAAGCAGAGCATGAAATACATTTAGAACAAGTATTGGGGATTTTGAGAAAGAACGTCTTCGAAGCCAAATTCTCTAAACGTGTCTTCTGGCAAGAAGAGGTGAAGTTCCTTGGCCATGTCATGTCAAAGGAAGGAATTTCTGTAGATCCGAGCAAGATTACAGCAATTCAAAACTGGAAACAGCCTACTACACCCACAGAGGTCCGAAGTTTTATGGGGTTGGCTAGTTATTATCGAAAATTCGTTAAAGATTTTTCGAAGATATCCGGTCCATTAACGAAGCTTACAAAGAAACACTAGAAATTTAAGTGGACTTCCGACTGTGAGGAAGCTTTCCAGGAATTGAAATCGAAATTGACAACCGCTCCAGTATTAACCATTATCGATGGCAATCAGGATTTGACGGTTTGGACGGATGCTTCTGTTAGAGGTCTGGGTGCAGTATTAATGCAAAGAGGCCAAGTAGTCGCTTACGCAAGCCACCAGCTGAAATCGCATGAGAAGAATTATGTAACTCATGATCTTGAGTTGCTAGCCATCGTTTTTGCTTTGAAAATCCGGAGACATTAATTATTGGGTGAGAAATTTGAATAGTTTACGTATCATCAATCATTGAAGTATTTGTTCACCCAGAAAGATCTGAACTTGAGACAGCAGCGTTGGCTAGAATTTCTTGCAGCGTATGATTTAGATATCCTGTATATGCTGGGAAAGGCAAACGTAGTAGCTGATGCGCTCAGTAGAAAGAATGAAATCATCGCCGGCTTAATTGTTACATCTTCATTGATTGACAAGATTTCGGTCCTTTAGAAAGATGATGAATTTATTCAGAGAATCAATCAGAGGATCAAGGAAGGTGAAACCACAAGTTTCCGTATTGACGATAAGGGATTTCTTAGATTGAAAGGCAGGATTTGCATTCCGAATATTCCAGAGCTTCGAAGAGAAGTCATGGATGAATGCCATAAGTTAAAACTTAGTATCCATCCGGGTGTGAGCAAAATGTATAATGATATTAAGCGCACCTTCTGGTGGAGGGCAATGAAGAGGGACATCTCTTTATATGTTAGCAGATGCCCTACTTGTCAACTAGTCAAGAGCGACCAACAAAAGCTGGCCGGATTGTTGTAACCGTTGGAAGTCCCAAGTTGGAAATGGGAACAAATTTCCATGGATTTCATATATGGTTTGCCCTGGACCAAGAAAGGTAATGACAGTATTTGGGTGATCGTAGATCGCTTCATGAAGACTGCCCATTTCATACCTGTCAGATCCAATAGAACCACACAAAGTCTAGCACAGATATATTTCAAAGAAATTGTTAAGCTGCATGGAATTCCCATCAGCATAATCAGTGATAGAGACCCAATATTTGCTAGCAAATTCTGGGACGCATTCCAGACGGAATTGGGAACAAAACTGAATCTGAGCACCGCTTATCACCCCCAGACGGATGGCCAAACTGAGCGGGTGAATACAATTCTTGAAGATTTACTGCGGGCTTGTATTAATTATTTTGGCAAGTCATGGGAAGATCACTTGCATTTGGCAGAATTCTCATATAACAACAGCTATCAAGCAAGTTTGAAAATGTCGCCATTTGAAGCATTATACGGTAGACCATGCAGATCTCCCGCATGTTGGGTAGAACCTGGCAACAGACTTGTGTTAGGACCCGATATGATTCGAGAAGCATCTGACAAAGTCGATTTCACCAAGAAACGATTGAAAACCACGCAAAGCCGACAGAAAAGTTATGCGGATTCTAGAAGAAGAGATGTGGCATTCGCTGTTGGTGATTATGTTTATTTGAAAGTTTCTCCGATGAGAGGAGTAATCCGATTCAGTAAAACTGGGAAGTTGGCACCCAAATTTATTGGCCCCTTTGCTATACTTGAACGAATTGGAACTCTTGCTTATAGGGTTTCATTACCTGATTGGTTGCCTGGAGTGCATAATGTATTTCACGTATCTCAACTTAGAAGACATGTGCATGACCCTGATCTTGTTGTAGAAGAAGCAGCACAACAGGACTTGGAAATTATTCCAGAATTAGCAGTCAGAAGAGAGCCGTTAAAAATTGCTGGCGAAGAAACTAAAGAGCTAAGGAGCAAAAAGGTTCATTTAGTTAAAGTGCAGTAGAGTAGTGATCCTAGAGACTATACTTGGGAGACTGAGGAAAGCATTAACCAAGCTTACCCCAAATGCAGAGTGGACATCTCTGACTAACTCCAGTGCAAGGTACCTTTACAATACTTTGCATTTCCATCTTTGTTTCCTACTGTACTATTGTTTCCTTTTCGGGGACGAAAAGTTTTAAGTGGGGGAGATTGTAACAACCTGGAAAATACAAGCCAATTTAAAAATTTTAAATTGGTTATTTTAAAGAAATTTGAACAATTGAAATAATATTTCAATAAAATAATGAATTAAAAAAGGTGCGGCAGTTTGAAAATTTGAATTCAAACTTTGACTGACTTTACCGGGAGCAAAATAAAACGGATTTTAGTGAAACCAAAAATATTTAAATTTGTTTATGAATGTCTTTCTAACAAATCTGAAAAATCGAAGTTTCATAGCGGGAATCAAAAGTTATGGCCAAATGAATTTTCAGAAAGGTTGCTATAGAGAATATATAGCCCTTGAAATAGACATTTTGCAAACGACCTCGGAATTCGACGAAACCACTTTTGTTGGATCCGGGATGTCAAATTATTGCTAGGTTTCAAATTTCATAATTTTTGAAGCTAGTATGTGAGCGTGGCAAAATAAACTGTGTTTGGTCAATTTCCGTTAAATTGGATCGACCAGAAAATGGCCAATTTTCAAACGATCTCAGAATTGGACGAAACTATTTTTATTGGGACCGTAGCGTCAAAACATAGCTAGATTTATTTTTCTGGAATATTTCGAATCAGTTTGTGGCCCTGGCAAATTGAGATGTACGTTCAAATCGAATATTGAATGTTTTATATTTTAATTTGATGAATAACTGACTGTAACAGTCGAATTGGCTTACGAAACATATCCCATTGTGTTCGGGATGGGGTATTTAGCTACGGGCGACATTTGTTGGGTTTGGATTGGTGTTCGTTTGGAGAAACACTATTTTAAAAATTTAATAAAGCATCGGCCAATCAGAAAATTCCATCATAATTTAAAATAAATAAAAAAACTTCAGAAACCCCTGCCTCCCCTCTGCTCTCGACGACGCACGATACTCCCCAATTCCCAGGCAATTTCCGGCCACCACGTTCGTCTTTAGCCCCAACCCCAATTCAACTTTTTAAAGCTCCCTCCTTCCTCTTCAAATCAATACCTGTTAGACCCCATCTTGTCGCTCCTACCTCGAGATCCACGCCCACGAACACCGAGGCTTCGCCGCGCTGCCAGGATCGCCAGAGGCGATCAGACATGGCCGCGAACCCACCCCTAGGTGCGCCTTTCGACCCTCTTTCACGTGGTGCAGTCGGATTTTGTTATCGTTGCACGGATCGAAGGTTATTTGCAAACCAAGTTTTGAAGCTTCGAAGAAAGGTGCAGCCTTTGTTATTCAAAAACAGAAAATGACACTTTTAAGTGTTGCAAACTTTGAAAAATCGTATCTTTATCATGTATTAACTAAATTCGATCAAATAGGAAACATCGTGACCACAAGGATGCTCTCTACAGTCTAGAAGTGTCCGGGGATTTTTCTGAGCTTGCTAGGATTTTTAGAAAAGCGACAAACCAAGATGAGATTTCTAAACTAAAATGTGAATAGACATGTGTTGTATAAGTTATATAAGCGAAATATAAATTATATACGTGTTGTATACCTCATGTACATGCGTAGTACATGTTGTATGAGCGAAGTATGAATTATACATACATGCATTGGAATGGAAATAAAATATATTTATATACGAACATATATATATATACTCCCCTCGTCCATAAACCATGGACGATATTTATTGATTGTGAATTGGCGTGAAAAACTTGGTGAATAATGCGAATGGTTGATAGGATTGTTTGTGGTGGATATTGTTTGGTTGTGGTTGAAAAATACCATTGTGGTTGAAAAATACCCGTTTGTGATTGAAACAAAATTTGAATAAATTATAGAAAAGAAAATCATACTCGCCTGCGTGCGAATTAGATGTATGAAATCCCCATTGTCAAAAACCACGAGGTTTTAAGGTAGAGCGAGGAGCCGTACTCGGGATGGTGCTAGTTTTAAATACCCTGCCGTTATGCTGCTGAAATTTTCAATAATATTCATGTATTAGAATTATTTTCATATGTTGAAACTATATTCAAGTGTGGAAGCTATATTCATGAGTTGAAACTATATTTATGTGTTGAATAGAAATTTGTGTGTTGAAACCGTATTCATGTGTTGAATAGAAATTCATGTGTTGAATAGAAATTCATTTGTTGAATAAAATTCTTTGAAAAATAAAAATAACATTTTATCACATATCTAAACTATATAAGCTATTCGTGTTTTAAATGAATTGTTTTAACATTAAAAATCACATTTTTATTATATATATAAACTATAGAAATTTTTCATGTGTTGAACAAAGGTTTAAAACGGTAAAAATCATATTTTTATCGTATGTGTGAAGTGGAAAATATTCATGTGTTGAATATATAGATTGAACAATAAAATTTACATTTTTATTGTGAATATGAAGTGCTAAAAATGTTCATGTGTTAAATAAATATTTTAGATGATAAAAATATCATTTTTATCATGTAAACGACTCGCTTAAAATGTACAAGTATTGAAACAAATATTTGTTTTCTATGAACATTATTTTTAACATGCAGGCGAACTACATAAAATAGTCATGTGTTGAAATATATTTTTTTTGTTCCCCAAAAATATCATTTTTATGCGAAACGTGAAGTGTTAAAAATAACCATTTGTTCAAATAAATATGTGTGGGTTGAAAATATTATTTTTAACATGTGTAGGAAGTGTTAAAAATAACCATAAGTGGAAATAAACCTTTGTTCGCTAGAAATATTATTTTTAGCTTAGTTTTGCACATATATATAAATATATATATATATATATATTAATGCATGTGCTGAACAGGAAATGGATTAGCTGTTGAGTAAAGAATTTATTTGCGTGCCCGACAAATAGGTAAACCTTAATGAGTTGGATGTGCAAATTTTATTATTATATCAACTCCTGTGAATGCCATTGGATGCGGAGTGCTGGTTGTTCTGTGCGTAATAATAAACATCACCACAGGATAGTAGCAATTAATTTTGAACTACATTATATGGCATACTTCTTGACGATAGGCATACTTCATCATATACCACATAAGCATTTGGAGATTGGGTGATGAGGTTGAAGATTAACCATACGAGCGAGAGGCTTATATGGCGATGACTATATATTAAAGGTTGAACTGATGACTGATCTGGACTATATAAATTGTAACGGTAAATTGCAAGATTAATAAAAACCCCACACGGGTCTGGAGATGACAATAAACACGTCTCTCTGGTCATTAAGGCACAAAAACCATTTATAGGGTGACGAGAATTTATTCTCTGGAGTTATGATCTATACACACTCTCATGTGGACACCGGAATATATCACTATAAATATGTGCATGCTTATTAGGATTTATTGGGTACCTAATACGGCCCAATAAAATCCCAAACCCCTTCCCGTACAAAGGAGGTTATGGCGATTTTTTTTGAAATATAAAGGTGTTAGTGAAATATTTGAAGTGAAAACGTTATTGAAATCGCCGAATGAATTATATATATATATATATATATATATATATAAATTAAATTAAAACGAATCGAGGCCGTGCTGTTCGCGTTTTGAAATCATAACTTCAAACAATTATACCGAAAGATCCGACCATCGGATTTTGACGAAACTAGAACCATTGGGTTCGCTTTGGGAATATCTTCCCAATGATATAAACTTTGTTGAAATCCAACGGTTAGATTTTCCGATATGTGTAAAACAAATTTAGGGAAAAATAGCGCCAGTGCCTCGGCACGACCTGAAACATCGTTTAATTAAATAGGGCCATTTTTAAATAAACAAAAATGGCGATGTATCGTTATAAAATATTATAGACGATATAGAATGGAAATAAACCGACTCTGCTTGGTTTGCTTGATATTTAGTGATTGAATGTGTTTGACGTGAAAATTACACTAAAGAACCGAAATGTGAATGTCAAATAATTTAACCATGTAAAGAATTGATTTGAAAATCTAAATATACGTGGATTATTAGAAAAGGCCGAGTTAATTCTCATTTCAAATAATCGATCGACGGTTAGAAGTCGAAGAGTTGAAGACGGTTCAAGACCGACGATCTTCACATTGGATGGATGGGCGCTACTGATGCTCATGACTGGAATAGCTACCTTGAAGGAGGTGAAGTGGTAGCCATCCGGACGTATTGTTGATTGTATGGATATGCGAGGAATATGGTGCCTTCGGCTTCGTTCAAACCCAGAACGAACTTGTAAATGGACTGTGTGTATGACATTGGATTTTGTTCTATGTTGATTGATCTCTATTAAATATATATCTGTTTGGCGGCGGAGAATTTATTCTCTTGCTTAACGCCCTTCTCTGAGACGTACGAGCTCAGAGGTTATATATCGATAGAAATCAGTCGCACAGAGTGAATTGCCTGTGTGGCACGCCTAAGTGGCATATCATCAAGGCTTCTGTTGAAAAGAAAAGTCTTGTGGTTGATGATCAAAGCATAGCCTGTGTGGCGTAGCTTTGTGTATAGCGTTGATTCGCGAGCCTTACACCTCGGTATGAGTCAAAAAAGGGATAGTGACCGCTGGGATAACACAACATTTCTTTCTATCTATGGTGGTGTTAGTGACTTACCAGTCCTGAATTTATATATACTTTTCACCTGTGTGGTTGTTGGAATGCGAGGCGCCTCGATTATAGGTCTGTAAGGACCGGGAAATGTAACGACCCAAGGTTTTTCGACCCCGAAAATCGACATAAAATCACCATGTCGCCTATTTAAGTATTGAAAACACTGGATTGTCAATAGAAAGAAGTTAGAGGGTGAGAAAAGAAAGAAAGAAAGAAATATTAGAATAGAAGAAAGAAGAAGAACACATTAGAATCTCACAGCAGAACGAATAAAATATAATATCAAATCTCTTTATACAAAAGAACTGTATATACATACCAATCATCTGAGTACAACATATATCAGACACAGCGGAATAATAACTGTAAATAACTAGCGGTGAAGCCTCCTGCTTCTAGCTCCTGAAACTCCAAGCGAATATAACCTGTAAATACAGTCGATCTGACCCGAGCACATTTGAAGCAAAGCAAAATACACCGGGTCAGTCTCGAATACTATCAATGATAAATTCACAGAACACACACTTGTTTAACTTTGGAAAATCCATTTTAAATAAAAGGATAATAGTAAGACCAGTCCACACATAAACACAGACGGTTTTTACCTTACTATAACCCAAAATGTTTCTTGAAATCATACTTTCACTGATATTATCATAATGTCTAATTACAAATAAATAACAATCTAGCGGAACGCTTGCATCTCACGCTCCACATATATAATATACAATTAAAAACCGCGGGCGCTTATTGGACATTGGATTCCAACCTTGACAAGGTATGGGACTACCTGCCGATAGTGTATCTCTAGAGGCGAATACACTGGGTTCAACAAGAACGTCTTGAAACCCGACCCACACATGACCGACCACTCACTTCTCTTGAGTATATCGAATGTATATCACCGACGGTTGGGATCAGCAACTGCCTCCCGAAACGGGACATCATCGAAAATAGATTAAAGAAGCAATTGGAATTTCTCTAGATAGGTGATCATACACCCTATTGAGAGCGACCCACATAGCCATGCTGCCTGTCCGATTTTTGTCATTTCCCAGTTGATGAGGCTTGAAGCCAGAACTTAACTTTAAAACATCTGGTCATCTTTCACTTTGAATGCCACATCGTCAGATCCGCCATATCACACTGATTGACTTTCACAAAAATACTCTAGTTTATTTGGCTAGAGAATAACCATTTCTCCGCCATCAACTATGGTACGTTTGGAGAAATCAACTCATGTAATTCCTTTGGAAATACTCTGTTAAACATCCGTCCATACAAGTCATCCAGGAATAGGATGAACCGAAGGTACTCTCCTACTGCATCTCATATAGGAATCAACCCATGGATCAGTAGCGAGAAGTCCTTGCAACCGTAGATTCCAACCACGACAGAATCACAGCTTATCTCTGCTTGCAAGGCAGAGAATATTAGTGGTCCTTCCGTTTATGAAATTCTACGGTCTTCAATGCTCCATCTCCATCATCTTCTGATCTCTTCACCTATTTATTGGCCGGAATGGTTTTTGAATATAAATTCGATCCTGGTCTTTCCGTACCAATAATCGTATTGGACAGATTTGATAGTCGGTGATTTAACTATAAAATATATAGCATTTCAAACATGACACCCCCATTGAGTTTACAGGTTCAATATTCAGCATTACTTGGCCCTTTTAAAATTTAAAACGAACTAATTTAATTCTGCTTAATTAAGACTTCTAACCCTTTTAATATTTTAAAATACGATAATTGAATTCTTATTTAATATACTAATGATATAAACCATATTTCCTCTAATTAACTTTGATTGATTTACTTTGATCGATTAACTCTAACTTGATTAACTCGACTTAATTACTCCTATCGACTAACTAATATTTGACTTACTCTATTCGCTTGACTCTAGATTGCAGCGATCACAATGGTTACGCCTGATTCCCTAAGGAAACATCCGACCGCCGTAGGCTATCCGCAGCCCTGCGAATTACGCTAGCAGTCGTAAGCAATGGCAACACTTCCTGAATAACTATGTTTGACTAACTCTATTTCAAATACTATATTCGATCACCTCTAATTGAATAACAAATGTTCAATAAAATTTGAAATCAATATTCTTATTTCTTTTGAAACTAATATTGCAATATTATTTATTTCCCAAAACCTTGGATTAGAGTTTGATATTCCTCATATAGGGTAAAACCAATTCTCAAAACCTTCCCTCGTTTTAAACTAATACCATTCCTCGATAATAGTGAAATCAACCAAGTTGGGGTATTTTAGTTACCTCTCAGACCTTGATCGACGACGTTCTTACCTCAGAATAATAGTAGTTTGTCACTTAAACACCGATATTCAAATCTCGTTTAGCCCTTAAATTCAACTCCTGGTTTATAAATCATTTCATACTTTTGAAATCCTCGCTCAATTTACTTAATTCATTTGATTAAGTAAATATCCATTAAAACATAACTTTTAACTCAAATCATTATTTCGTTTATAACATTTCGATTTGTAATAAGAATCCCTTATCAAATACTTTGCTTCCACCTATTTAGCCTTTCTATAACAAACTCTATCTTGGATTTTATAATTAAAATCCGCTTATCCCTCTTTTGTAATAAGACCTTTTTTAAAAAAACTTGGATTTTACTTCCAAAAATCCATTTATCACTATTTAATACCATAGCTATTGTATGGTTTTCTCTTTGTGTTGGAAATTCTTATTTCAATTACCGTACTTCACTTAATTTAATTCTTCAACTTTTTAAGTAATCATTTTGGTCTTAAGGACCTCATTTCAAAACTTTGTTTGAATAATCCATTTACCATCTTTTTCCCAGCTTCTTAGATTTTATTTTGCTAATCAATTTTCCATATTCCCTAACAATTTCATACGACTCAACTTAAATTAAACATTAAGGAAAAACCTTATTTAAATCCTTGCATTCCCTTCTAAATTACTTTTACCAATTTCGATTGAAACTTGGGTTATAAATCCGTTTACCACAACCTGATTTAACTTCAATTGAACTCACCACCACTTAATTAATTCAAATGGAATTTCAATTAAAGGTCATTTCTTTAATTATTATTAATTCAAATAATGATTAACTTTAACATTAACTATATTAAAAATATTTAAACTTGCTATTAATTATAAATAGAATAATTAACGCCTTTAAAAATCTTATCAAATAAAGATTGATTTTATTAACACTAAATAATTCAATAATTCCTTAATTTATAGTTAATCAAAGATTAACTAATGTTAATACTATTCAATTCATTTAACGAATATTCAAATTAATTCCATTATTTATTTCAGTTAAAAACGGTTGATTCTACCAACCGTACACACCAGTTAACTATTAACTGATTTTCCATTTGTCATTTCCCATTTAAATTAATTAAACAATTTAATTAGTTTAAAATCACTATTTTATTGTTATAAAAACAATTATTCTATTTTACCAACCCGTAGGTAATTTCTTTGCCCTTCTAGCTTTTAAATCCTGTATAAACCACTTTTATAATTTCTTATATAAACTTGATTTAAAACATATATTTGTAAGCTTCAAAATCTAAATATTTACACAAAATAACTGAAGAACTTAAATTCAGTTATAAAAGAATTTATAATTTCAACTGCGTCAATTCACCGAATGGTCAACTAACGTCAGAAACAACACATTTTAGGCCATTCACTGCCAATTACTCAATCAACACTGTCGGTTGATTTTAAACACAACACAGGTGAATATTTATTCAACCATTAACATACAGATAGTTTTTGGTGTCAGTCGGGGTGAACAATTCATATATATGCACAACAAACAAAAATACAATTTATTTGAGGAATTCGTTCGGATCCCTCCATTCTGTCCTTTTTTGCATCACAGATATCCGTTGATAAAAATATACGAATTAAATAAATGACGGAATATAAATAACTGCAACTAATCAAACTATAACAACTAATTTGCATCCATCGCATCCAATCAAGCAATTAATACTATAAATTGTAGATTATATTTTTTCTCTGGATTTAACACATCACAGGATTCCAGAAGGTGTGAGAATTAACTCACCAGATTTTGTTCTGGTTGACAGTTGACGTGTTTGTTGCATTTAATTTGAGTCGAGCATTCAAAATTTGCTGAAATTTTAACTACGTCAGATCAACTCCTAGTCAGTGCCATCGGATAGTTCTCGTCCATGCGATCCCAACGGATCCAGTTTCGTCATATTTCGTTCGCGTATGAGGGAGATACGCTAGTTTAAAGTTTGGATAGATTATACAATAATTAACTTATACTAATTATAAATAAATTAATTAAGTAAATAATTACCTAATCATTACCTCTTTACCGTTAATCCCCTTTATTAGGCCACGTCATCATTAATTTAAGCAAAACGCGTTATCACAAGTTTCTCCTTTCCAGCCCCGACGTTACCTTCTTCCTTACGAACACGACTCAGATACTCACCCACCGCCATCAGTCTGAGCCAGCAGAGACCATGGCGACCACCGCAACAGAACCGCCTCACCTTGCAGCACCAACGGCCGTCGGCTCGACCTCCCAAACCTCACCCAATCGCCAGAATTTGCCCTCGCCCGAACTCCCTTTCCGGCGAGATTACCAACGCCTCCGACTATCTAAAGAGGCGAGACCACCTCCATCCTGACCGCCGTCCAACCCCCATCCATTTCCCTTCGAACACCGACACCAGAAACACCTCCATCACCGCTAGAATGATCAAATCCGATTCCTACTTTTGAAAAACAGTCCCAAACTGACTTCTCAGTTTATCTCACTCTCACGGCCACCTCCGACCACCAGAAAACTCGAGACCATAGCCTAACGAAAACTGAAACTCTCCTCTACAAAACCCCACCTTTTTCCCAACATCTAAAATCAGCCCAATCTCCTTAATTTTAGCCAGAAATGAAAATGATTTTCCATAGTTTAATACCGATTCTAGCCACCCCCGACCACCATAGGTCCCCTACTTTTTATAGTTGGTAGCTATCGTCCAGATCTACCACTTTCGCTTTGGAACCCCCCTCGAATTCGCCACCGGTCGAGAGAAATAAATTATTTTGTAATCGAGGACTTTTTCACACTATTGATGAAGGCTGAAAATTGTTGGACTGATTTAGGTTGAGAAATAGGTGTATTTATAATTAGAAATAATATATTTTAAGTTGATGTGACGCGTGATGACGACTAACGATATTTATTTCGTACCTATCGCTATTTCGAACGTTGTTTATTCGCTGTTGTGCTCGCATACGAACCCCGTTCGTGATGGGAATGGACGAGACAGTATAATTTGACGATACGGCCCTAATGAAACTTGTTTCGTTGAATTCCGAGTCTGTTTGCTCAAATGGCCCTCGTTCACATTCAAATGGTCATTTTTATTTGCATTTAATTTTGCCACGCTCACAAATTAACACCAATTTGCGTGCAACTTGAAAATCTAGCAATAATTTGCTGTTGCGGTCCCAATAAAATTTGTTTCGTTGAAAACAGAGGTCGTTTGAAGAAAGTCCCTTTTGAACTGCCTAGTTTGGATTAAAATAAATTAATTTTAAAATACTTCAATATAAAATATATAAAATATTGCAGTTGGTCATATACGACCAGAATTTGATACACTATCAATAGAAAATATCCCGGGTTGAATTCCAAGTCAAATCGATATATAAAATATTTAAAAACCCTCTATTCTATATAAATATTCGATATAATATATAAAGGAATCCCATAGCATTTTTTTTCAAAATTTTATTTGGACATAAAATAAAATCTACACGACGAAAATTGGATTTTTCTCTGCTATTGGAAAGATATCGTCAAACCAGTCCCGACGTTTCTTGTTTCGAGGAAATCTGACTTATTTTGAACCCGGTACGACCAGTTGAAGTTCAAAACGCCAAATTGCGAACTGCCGCGCCGCTGCAGCTCGTTATTTAATTAAATTATAAACCATATCGCTCGACCGTCGTTAAATAAACGAAATCATCGTTGTAAATTTAATATAGCCAATATTTGACCAATTTAAACTGTCCAGTCACAATATATTTCAAATTCTATATTTTCCCAAATATTCTGGAAATTAAAATATTATTTATTTAAATAATATATTCCAAATAAAATCGTTAAATTCGATTACTTAAACCCAAACCAATATTTTAAATAATTAAAATGATTTAAATAATCCTAATAAATAGGCAGAAAATACGGGTCGTTACATTCCTTCCCCCTTAAAATAATTTCGTCCTCGAAATTACTTAGGTAAAAAGAATCCTTCAATCCACTATCTTTATAATAATATTTAATTTAAAACTCGAATTTATTTCCAAACTGACCCAATTGGTTTTAAAACCAATTTATTTCAAATAAAAGAATTTCCCAAAATTCTTCAAAAATTTTCTAACACCATAAATTTTGGAAAAATTTCGGCAGAGTCTCCTCTGTACGGAGGACATATGCAATATCGCAGGTTCAAGAAATATATATACCTCGACTCTCATGGTCGGAAAAATCAAAATCCAAACTCAAAACCCAAAAAAACCAAAATTTCATAATTGCGTAGGCGTACCTTTTGGCGAGCGTTATTACGCGATAAGCAATATATTTTATTCTTGAGCTTGCATAATTATTGTGCAGCTCTATACTCAAACTAGATTCGATTTAACTCTAGATTTTCTCTTTTGAACTGATTTAAAGGTGAACTGGCTCATCTGCTCCTGTTCTTAACTCAAACCAGTTCATTAGTTCCCAAAACCAATGTCAATTATGTTCAAAACATCCATGTCATTCACATCAACCAATTCGACACACAGTTCAATCCATACGAGGTTATAATTACTTATAATCACTTCTTATTCATCCATTTATTTCTTTAACTGAATTGATTTATTCGAATTATTTATTTCATATTTGGTTTTAAACAAATTGATTCATGTTCAGGTTTATATTCATGAGATCGAGCACACCATCCAAACATATCACATAATCAACATCAACAAATCAAAATAATTTGCCTATACTATAATAACCTTTACTTTTATTTTATTATAAAATAAATTATGCAAAAATAATTTCAAAAATAATTTTATAATCAAATACGCGCTCTAGTATATATACACAAACTCAATCTAGGGTATTGTTAACCCTATCTCTATTGAGTCACGCCACAGAGCCAAGGTTATCTCTAAACCAATAGCTCTGATACCACTATAACGACCCAAGGTTTTTCGACTCCGAAAATCGACATAAAATCACCATGTCGCCTATTCAAGTATCGAAAACACTGGATTGTCAATAGAAAGAAGTTAGAGGGTGAGAAAAGAAAGAAAGAAATATTAGAATAGAAGAAAGAAGAAGATCACATCAGAATCTTACAGCGGAAAGAATAAAATATAATATCAAATCTCTTTATAAATAAGAACTTTATATACATACCAATCATCAGAGTACAACATATATCAGACACAGTGGAATAATAATTGTAAATAACTAGCGGTGAAGCCTCCTGCTTCTAGCTCCTGAAACTCCAAGCGAATATAACCTGTAAATACACTCGGTCTGACCCGAGCACATTTGAAGCAAAGCAAAATACACCGGGTCAATCTAGAATACTATCAGTGATAAATTCACAGAAAACACACTTGTTTAACTTTGGAAAATCCTTTTTAAATAAAAGGATAATAGCAAGACCAGTCCACACATAAACACAGACGGTTTTTACCTTACTATAACCCAAAACGTTTCTTGAAATCATACTTTCTCTGCTATTATCATAATGTCTAATTACAAATAAATAACAATCTAGTGGAACGCTTGCATCTCACGCTCCACATATATAATATACAACTAAAAACCGCGGGCGCTTATTGGATATTGGATTCCAACCTTGACAAGGTATGGGACCACCTGCCGATAGTGCATCTCTAGAGGCGAATACACTGGGTTCAACAAGAATGTCTTGCAACCGGGCCCACACATGACCGACCACTCACTTCTCTTGAGTGTATCGAATGTATATCACCGACAGTTGGGATCAGCAACTGACTCCCGAAACGGGACAACATCGAAAATAGATTAAAGAAGCAATTGGAATTTCTCTAGATAGGTGATCATACACCCTAATGGGAGCGACCCGCATAGCCATGCTGCCTGCCCGATTTTTGTCATTTCCCGGTTAATGAGGCTTGAGGCCAAACTTAACTTTAAAACATCTGGTCATCTTTCACTTTGAATGCCACATCGTTAGATCCGCCAGATCACACTGAATGACGTTCACAAAAATACTCTAGTTTATTTGGCTAGAGATTAACCATTTCTACGCCATCAACTATGGTTCGTTTGGAGAAATCAACTCATGTAATTCCTTTGGAAATACTCTGTCAGACATTCGTCCATACAAGTCATCCAGGAACAGGATGAACAGAAGGTACTCTCCTACTGCATCTCATATAGGAATCACCACATGGATCAGTAGTGATAAGTCCTTACAACCCGTAGATTCCAACCACGACAGAATCTCAGCTTATCTCTACTTGCAAGGCAGAGAATATTAGTGGTCTGTGACGACCCCAAATCCCGTACAGACGGAGACAAGGGTAATCTTTGGAATATAACACAGAAACAGATAATAACAGAACAGAATTAAATAAATACACCAGATAATGAACAATAGAATATACTAGATAAAAGTAATCATCAGAGTTACACAGTATACAGGATCATACTTAGTACAAATACAGTTCAACTATACATATGTGTCTACAGCGGAAAATAAACATAATGTACAATAGGAGCTGAACAGCATAAAAAGAGATAAATGATAGAATCCATCTTCAGCTCCAGCTATCCAGAAAGAACCTGCTAAACCTGAATACAAGGCTGCCCATGTAGAAAAAGGGGCACCAGAGTTTGAAAGTGAAACAAACTACGAGTCAGTCATGGGACTGGTATGAGAAATCAACTCAACACATTTAATATATGGCAAATCACAGGACCACGCCACTTTCGTGGAACGGGTTTACTCCACTGGATTGCCAGTGCTTTAAAACAAATCATTCTTTTAAACATCGCAATGCTTTTTATAAAAATGAAGCCATTATAAGACTCAGTTCCCATCACACAATGCAACGCAAACCGGAGGATAGAGTTTTTACCTTATAACGGCCAAAATATGCTTGATACGAATAAAACCAAAGCAATTGATATAATTACTAGTGTTTACATGTTTCAAAAACAATTTCGAATCATAACTATCAATCATAGACGGCATTGGTACCATATATCATGTCGCCATATATATATACAATCAAAACTGCACGATGTCGTATTTGGTAATTGGATTTCCGTCATGAACCAAGGCAAAAGATAGTCCTTACTAATTCGTGACTCTCTAGAACGAGCCACAGGACCCAGACTCAGGTGGGCCCTTGGAGCGAACGGGGCGGTCCACCGATGTGGATTAAAATTCCTGAACAATGCGTTTCCCCGCCCTATGGGGCGTAAACGAGCCAACGAATGACTCCATCGGACCCGGATCGTCCGATCTAACCGGGGCGCCTTGCAACAGCAACAACCACATAAGTCAAACTCGTCAGGGCGTGTAAAACCACTGACGCCACTTCTAACTAGAAAGAAACGCATGTCCTCCCTAAGGTGCTTTCTCCTTTTTCTGGTTCATACCGGGTGTGAGGCTCGCGATTTCACGTTATACACAAAGCTACGCCACACAGGCGGTGCTTTGATCATCTCCACAAGACTTTGCTTTTCAACATAAGCCCTGTTCACTTGCCACTTAGGCATGCCACACTAGCAATTCACGCCATGCGACTGATGTCCATCGATATACAACCTCTGAGCTCGTGCGTTTCAGAGAAGGGCGTTAAGCAAAAGAATAAATTCCCTGCCGCCAAACAGATGTATATTTAACAGAGATCAATCAACACAGAATAAAATCCGATGTCAGACACACAGTCCATTTACAAGTTCGTTCTGGGTCTGAACGAAACCGGAGGCACTAAATACCTCACAAACCCATCGATCACTACGTACGTCTGGATGATCACCACTCATTATCCATATTTCGGGATGCCTCCCAATCAGGACCACGGTTACCATCCAAACGAGGTGAAGATCTCCAGTCTTCGACCACCGTCTTCATCTTCGATTTCTTATCGTCGATTCAGTTATTCAGAATGGGATAAACCCGGTCTTTCTAAGCAACTCGCGTATATAATAAACAAGTGCAACACTAACATACACACGCATCATTTCAATTCATCAGTCACTAACCGTCCATCAGTAAGAGAACAATTTCCCAAATATTAACCCCGAAGGCCGAAACCAACATCAGATCAACATCCAGGAAACCATTCGACTTAGCCAACCTTCAGTTAATTTCTAAATCACATCCATATCGTTTATAGTATTTTATAATGATTTATCGCTATTTTTATTTATTTTAAAATAGCCAATATATTCAAAACGACGCTTCGGGCTATAACGCGACCGTGGCGCTGTTTTTCTTCAGATTTGATCTACACATATCTGAAAATCTAACCGTTGGATTTTCACAAAATTTACATCATTAGAAAGATCTTTTCAAAACGAATCCAACGGTTCCAGTTTCGGGAAATTCCGACGGTCGGATCTCCCGGTATAATCATTTGAATTTTCGATTTCAAAATACGAACTACAGCGTCGTTATTCGATTAAATATAATTATATTTATATATATAAAAAAATATAATCGATTTTGGCGCTGTTTTTCTTCAGATTTGAATTAAACATTCCAGACAATCCAACCGTTGGATTTTTACAAAGTTGGTGCCGTTGGAAAGATATTTCCAAGGCGAACCCAACGGTTGCGATTTCAGGAAAAACCAATGGTCGGACCTCCCGGTATAATCGTTTGAAATCACGGTTTCAAAATACGAACTGCAGCGTCGTTATTCGATATATTTTAGTTCTATATATATATATATATATGTCGATTCTTCGATTTCAAACCTACATTGTTTTCATACATTTGATAAAAATGATATTTTTATCTAACTGTCTTCTATTTCAACACTTCACTATATTTAACAATTCATATATATATAAAAAATGTGATTTTTATTGTAAAACAATTCATTTCAAAACACTATTATTTTTATATAGTTCATATAGGTAATAAAAATAGGATTTTTATTATAAAACAATTTCTTTTAAAACAAGGTCATTTTACATAGTTCATATAGATGATAAAAAGGTGATTTTTATTATAAAACAATTTATTTCGAAATATGAATACCATTCAACACATGAATTTTTATTCAACGAATGAATATCGATTCAACACATGAAGGTTATCTATAGTTTATATATATAGATAAAAATGTGATTTTTATATTTAAAACACGAACACCATTCAACACATGAATTTCAATTCAACGAATGAATATCGATTCAACACATGAAGGTTTTCTATAGTTTATATATATAGATAAAATTGTGATTTTTATATTTGAAACACGAACACCATTCAACACATGAATTTCAATTCAACGAATGAATATCGATTCAACACATGAAGGTTTTCTATAGTTTGTATATATAGATAAAAATGTGATTTTTATATTTGAAACACGAACACCATTCAACACATGAATTTCAATTCAACGAATGAATATCGATTCAACACATGAAGGTTTTCTATACTTTATATATATAGATAAAAATGTGATTTTTATATTTGAAACATGAATACCATTCAACACATGAATTTCAATTCAACGAATGAATATCGATTCAACACATGAAGGTTTTCTATTCAACGAATAAATATAGTTTAAGCAAATGAAAATAATTCAAACACATGAATATTATTCAAAATTTCGGCAGCATAACAGCAGGGTAGTTAAAACCGGGACCGTCCCTAGTACGGCTCCTCGCTCTACCTTAAAACCTCGCAGTTTTTGACAATGGGGATCATGCAGCTAGTTCGCACGCAGGCGGCATGTATATATTTATTTCATTTCCACAAACTAATCTTATGTGGTTTCAACCAAATATTTCTCAACCACAAACGGGTATTTTTCAACCACTATCAATCAATATCAACCACAAACAATCCTAATCAACCATTCGCTATCAATCAATTTTCACACCAATCACAACCAATAAATATCGTCCATGGTTTGTGGACGAGGGGCATATATATATATATATATATTTATATATAGCAATTCAATTCTATTTCAACACATATATAATTTTTACAATGCATATATAACTTATACATCGAACATACAACGTATACAACGCTTATACAAGAGGTGTACAATGCTTATATAACTCATACATTGACTATATAATTTATACATCGTCGTTCTCCGTATCGTTTATAAATTAGAAATCTCACATTGGGTTCCACTCCACCAAAAATAGCAGAAGGCTCAGAAAAATATGCGGTCTCTTCTAGAAGGTAGAAGACGTCCACACGGTCACGATGTTTCCTGTTTCACTGAATTTCGACAAGAAACGAAAAAGATATGATTTTACAAAGTTTGCAACGGTTTTAAACTGTTAAAATCTATTTTAAATTAAACAGTCGTTACCTTTCTGAAATCTTCAAAACTAGGTTTGAAGTTTTCGTGCAATCCGTGAATCGATAGCTCGATCGGGCTACGCAGTGTCGAAGGGGGAGGAGAGGCGCTCAGGCGCCAGGGGGAGTTGGCCAGTTCAACGCTGGAAGGAAGCGGCGACGGCGGTTGGAAGCTCGGAACTTTCGAGCTCGAAATCTCCTTGAATGATGAACGAAAAAATACAAACTATATATGGATTTGAAGATCTTCTCGAGGTCTTCAAAATTTTCAACTGGAGGAGGGGCTAATTTTGCCTGGTTTGGTCAGAAATTGGATGGGAATGACGAGAATGGTTTTCGCCGTCGATCGGCTGATACGGGGAGAGAGAAAAAGGATTTTTCTCTTTTTTTTTAAAAAAAAATATGATTGGTCGGGGGAGTTTTAAAGGGATTTTCTGACACGACCACCAATCTAAACCCAACGACTGTCGTCCCTAGCGTTTCACCCTCATTCCGAGCACAATGGGATATGTTTCGTAGGCCCATTCGACTGTTTCAGTCAGTTTTCCTTCAAATTAAAATATAAAACATTTAATATTTGATTTGAACGTGCATTTCAATTTGCCAGGACCACAAACTGATTCGAAAAATTCCAGAAAAATAAATCTAGCTATGTTTTGATGATACGGTCCCAACAAAACTAGTTTCGTCGAATTCTGAGACCGTTTGAAAAAAGGCTCATTTCTGGTCGATCCAATTTTACTGTAATTGACCAAAACACGTTTTCCTTTGCCACGCTCACACACTAGCTTCAAAAAATATGAAATTTGAAACCTAGCAATAACTTCACATCCCGGATCCAACAAAAGTGGTTCGTCGAATTCCGAGGTCGTATGCAAAATGGCCAATTTCACGGGCTATATAAATTCCATAGCGACCTTTCTGAAAATGCATTTGGCCATAACTTTTGCTTTCCGTTATGAAAATTCGATTTTTCAGATTCGTTAGAAAGGTATTCACTAACAGATTTAAATATTTTTGTTTTCACTAAAATCCGTTTTGTTTTGCACCCGGTACAGTCCGACAAAGTTTGAATTCAATTTTTGAAACTGCAGCGCCATTTCAGGCCTTGTTTATAATTAGAATTAATTATATTCGTTTTCAATTGTCGATTCAACTCACTTTTCATCTCTATTATTTAAAATATTTATTTTAAATATTTAAAATCCATTATTTTAACCAATTTAAAATTTTTAAATTGGTTAAAATTTTCTGGGTCGTTACATGGTCCTTCGGTTTATGAAATTCTACGAACTACAATGCTCCAACTCGATCATCTTCTGATCTCTTCACGTATTTGTTGGCCGGAATGGTTTTCAAATATAAATTCAATCCTGGTCTTTCCGTACCAACAATCGTATTAGACAGATTTGATAGTCGGTGATTTAACTATAAAATATATAGTGTTTTAAACATGACACCCCAATGAGTTTACTGGTTCAATATTCAGCATTACTTGGCCCTTTTAAAATTTAAAACAAACTAATTCAATTCTGCTTAATTAAGACTTCTAACCCTTTTAATATTTTAAAATACGATAATTGAATTCTTATTTAATACACTAATGATATAAACCAAATTTCCTCTGATTAACTCTGACTGATTTACTTTGATCGATTAACTCTAACTTGACTAACTCGACTTAATTACTCCTATCGACTAACCAATATTCGACTTACTCCATTTGCTTGACTCTAGATCGCGGCGATCACAATGGTTACGCCTGATTCCCTCAGGAAACATCCGACCGCCGTAGGCTATCCGCAGCCTTGCGAATTACGCTAGCAGTCGTACGCAATGGCAACTCTTCCTGAATAACTATGTTTGACTAACTCTATTTCAAATACTATATTCAATCACCTCTAATTGAATAACAAATGTTCAATAAAATTTGAAACCAATATTCTTATTTCTTTTGAAACTAATACTACAATATTATTTATTTCCCAAAACCTTGCATTAGAGTTTGATATTCCTCGTATAGGGTAAAACCAATTCTCAACACCTTCCCTCGTTCCAAACTAATACCATTCCTCGATAATAGTGAAATCAACCAAGTTGGGGTATTTTAGTTACCTCTCAGACCTTGATCGATGACGTTCTTACCTCAGAATAATAAAAGTTTGTCACTTAAACACCGATATTCAAATATCGTTTACCCCTTGATTTCAACTCCTGGTTTATAAATCATTTCATACTTTTGAAATCCTCGCTCAATTTACTTAATTCATTTGATTAAGTAAATATCCATTAAAACACAACTTTTTACTCAAATCATTATTTCGTTTATAACATTTCGATTTGTAATAAGAATCCTTTATCAAATACTTTGCTTCCATCTTTTTAGCCTTTCTATAACAAACTCTATCTTGGATTTTATAATTAAAATTCGCTTATCCCTCTTTTGTAATAAGACCTTTTTTAAAAAAACATGGATTTTACTTCCAAAAATCCATTTATCACTATTTAATACCATAGCTATTGTATGGTTTTCTCTTTGTGTTGGAAATTCTTATTTCAATTACCATACTTCGCTTAATTTAATTATTCAACTTTTTAAATAATCATTTTTCTCTTAAGGACCTCATTTCAAAACTTTGTTTGAATAATCCATTTACCATCTTTTTCCCAACTTCTTAGATTTTATTCTACTAATCAATTTTCCATCTTCCCTAACAATTTCATACGACTTAACTTAAATTAAACATCAAGGAAAAACCTTATTTAAATCCTTGCATTCCCTTCTAAATTCCTTTTACTAATTTCGTTTGAAACTTGGGTTATAAATCCCTTTACCACAACCTGATTTAACTTCAATTGAACTCACCACCACTTAATTACTTCAAATGGAATTTCAATTGAAGGTCATTTCTTTAATTATTATTAATTCAAATAATGATTAACTTTAGCATTAACTATATTAAAAATATTTAACCTTGATATTAATTATAAATCGAATAATTAACGCCTTTAAAAAGCTTATCAAATAAAGATTAATTTTATTAACATTAAATACTTCAATAATTCCTTAATTTATAGTTAATCGAAGATTAACTAATGTTAATACAATTCAATTCATTTAACGAATATTCAAATTAATTCCATTATTTATTTCAGTTAAAATGGTTGATTCCACCAATCGTACACACCAGTTAACTACTAACTGATTTTCCATTATTCATTTCCCGTTTAAATTAATTAAAAAATTTAATTAATTTAAAATCACTATTTAATTGTTATAAAAACAATTATTCTATTTTACCAACCCGTATGTAATTTCTTTGCCCTTCTAGCTTTTAAATCCTGTATAAACCACTTATATAATTTCTTATATAAACTTGATTTAAAACATATATTTTTAAGTTTCAAAATCTAAATATTTACACAAAATAATTGAAGAACTTAAATTCGGTTATAAAAGAATTTATAATTTCAACTGCGTCAATTCACTGAATGGTCAACTGACGTCAAAAACAACACATTTTAGGCCATTCACTGCCAATTACCCAATCAACACTGTCGGTAGATTTTAAACACAACACAGGTGAATATTTATTAAACCATCAACATACAGATAAGTTTTGTTGTCAGTCGGGGTGAACAATTCATATATATGCACAACAAACAAAAATACAGTTTCTTTGAGGAATCCGGTCGGATCCCTCCAACCTGTCCTTCTCTACATCACAGATATCAGTTGATAAAAATATACGAATTAAATAAATGACGGAATATAAATAACTGCAACCAATCAAACTATAACAACCAATTTGCATCCATCGCATCCAATCAACCAATTTATACTGTAAATTGTAGATTATATTTTTTTCTCTGGATTTACCACATCACAGGATTCCAGAAGGTGTGAGAATTAACTCACCAGATTTTGTTTTGGTTGACGGTTGACGTGTTTGTTGCATTTAATTTTAGTCGAGCGTTCAAAATTTGCTGAAATTTCAACTGCGTTAGATCGACTCCTAGTTAGTGCCATTGGATAGATCTCGTCCTTGCGATCCCAACAGATCCATATTCGTCAAATTTCGTTCACGTATGAGGGAGATACGCTAGTTTAAAGTTTGGATATATTATACGGTAATTAACTTAAACTAATTATAAATAATTTAATTAAGTAAATAATTACCTAGTGATTACCTCTTTACCGTTAATCCCCTTTATTAGGCCAAGTCATCATTAATTTAAGCAAAATGCATTATCACTAGTTTCTCCTTTCCAGCCCCGATGTTACCTTCTTCCTCACGAACACGACCCAGACACCCACCCACCGCCGTCAGTCTGAGCCACCGGAGACCATGGCGACCACCGTAATGGAACCGCCTCACCTTGCAGCACCCATGGCCGTTGGCTCGACCTCCTAAACCTCACCCAATCGCCAGAATTTGCCCTCGCCCGAACCCCGTTTCCAGCGAGATTACCAACGCCTCCGACCATCTGAAGAGGCGAGACCACCACCATCCTGACCGCCGTCCAACCCCCATCCATTTCCCTTCGGACCTCGACACCAGAAATGCCTCCATCGCCGCCAGAATGATCAAATCCGATTCCCACTTTTGAAAAACAGTCCCAAACTGACTTCTCCGTTTATCTCACTCTCACGGCCACCTACGACCACCAGAAAACTCGAGACCACAGCCAAACGAAAACTAAAACTCTCCTCTGCAAAACCCCTAAGGTCCAAACATCTAAAATCAGCCCAATCTCCTTAATTTTGGCCAGAAACGAAAATGATTTTCCATGGTTTAACACCGATTTCGGCCACCTCCGACCACCATAGGTCCCCAACGTTTTACAGTAGGTAGCTATCATCCCGATCTATCATTTTCGCTTTGGAACCCCCCTCGAATTCGCCACCGGTCAACAGAAATAAATTATTTTGTAATCGAGGACTTTTTCGCAAAATTGATGAAGGCTAAAAATTGTTGGACTAGTTTAGGCTGAGAAATAGGTGTATTTATAATTAGAAATAATATATTTTAAGTTGACGTGACGCGTGATGACGACTAACGGTATTTATTTCGTACCTATCACTATTTCGAACATTGTTTATTTGCTCTTGTGCTCACATACAAACCCCGTTCGTGATGCAAATGGACGGCACAATATAATTTGACAATATGGCCCTAAAGAAACTTGTTTCGCCGAATTCCGAGTCCGTTTGCTCAAATCGCCCTCATTCACGTTCAAACGATCGTTTTTATTTGCATTTAATTTTGCCACGCTCACAAATTAACAACGATTTGCGTGCAACTTGAAAATCCAGCAATAATTTGCCGTTGCGGTCCCAATAAAATTTGTTTCGTTGAAAACAGAGGTCGTTTGAAGAAAGTCCCTTTTGAACTGCCCAGTTTGGATTAAAATAAATTAATTTTAAAATACTTCAATATAAAATATATAAAATATTGCAGTTGGTCATATACGACCAGAATTTGATACACTATCAATAGAAAATATCCCGGGTTGAATTCCAAGCAAAATCGATATATAAAATATTTAAAAACCCTCTAATATATATAAATAATCGATATAATATATAAAGGAATCCCATAGCGTTTTTTTTTTAAATTTGATTTGGACATAAAATAAAATCTACACGATGATAATTGGATTTTTCTCTGCATTGGAAAGATATCGTCAAACCGGTCCCGACGTTTCTTGTTTCGAGGAAATCCGACTTATTTTGAACTCGGTACGACCAATTGAAGTTCAAAACGCCAAATTGCGAACTACCGTGCCGCTGCAGCTCGTTATTTAATTAAATTATAAACCATATCGCTCAACCTTCGTTAAATAAACGAAATTGTCGTTGTAAATTTAATATAACCAATTTAAACTGTCCGGTCACAATATATTTCAAATTTTATATTTTCCCAAATATTCTGGAAATTAAAATATTATTTTATTATTTATTTAAATAATATATTCCAAATAAAATCGTTAAATTCGATTATTTAAACCCAAACCAATATTTTAAATAATTAAAATAATTTAAATAATCCAATTAAATAGGCAGAAAATATGGGTCGTTACAGGAAACGTGTGTTCAGGAATTGCCAATCCTCAAAAGTAAGAGAGGACCGGCCCTGCCGATTCCAAGGACCGCTGTGTGCGATCCTGAGACGTTTTCTAGAGTGTCTCGAACGGAGAGGAGCTTGCCCCTTGCCTCGACTCATGATGGAATCCAATTTCCAATACGAAATTTCGGATGTGGTTTATTACTAGTATGGAGACATAGTAGATGGTAGCTATGCCGCCTAGGACTGATATTTATGATGGTAATTGTTTTTGAAACATATATGCACTAGTAATAATATCAAATTTTTTTGTTTTATACGTATCAAACATTTCTTGGACATTATAAGGTAAAACTCTATCCTTCGGCTTGCGTTGCATTGTGTGATGGGACCTGAGTCTTATAATGGCTTCATTTTTAGAAAAAGCACTGCGATGATTTAATAATTAACTTTTATTTCATACACTAGCAATCATTGGAGTAAACCCGTTCCGCGAAAGTGGCGTGGTCCCTTGATTTGCCTTATTATTGTTGTTTAATTAGTTAAGTAGATTTCTCATACCAGTCCCATGACTGACTCATAGTTTGTTTCACCTTGCAAACTCGGGTGCCCCTTATTTTCACACTAGCAGCCCAGTAATAGGTAGCTAGCGTATTTTGGCTTTGCACCGCAGCAGAGGTGCACCTTTTGGCTCATGGCGAGGCTTGACTACACAGTGTCGACTATTGATTTTTCTGCCATTACTGTGTATGTATATGATTCCGCCTCTGGCGATGTAGACTGATGTTCTTTATGTACTCTCTATGTATATGTACCGCTTATGGCGATGTAGACTGATCATGTATCTTTATGCACTAAGTTGTATTCTGCACTGTGCTCTCTGATGTGATATATATGATTCCACTATCATATTTGAGTAAATTATTCTATTTCCTGCTTATTCTATAATCTGTACTCTGCTAATGATGATTAATGTGTTATATTCCAATGATTATCCTTAACACCGTAGCACGGGGTTTTGAGATCGTCACAGCTGGTATCATCGCTTTGGTTAACCTTAGTTCTGGAATTTAACACATTAAACACCTCTTCAGAATAGAATCAGTAGAATTCTAAGGCGAGTAGCTCATTAGAGATAGGACTAGTAATATCCTAGAATGAGTTAAGCAGAATAGCAAAAATAATCTGATCAGTACATCATTGTCTTTCCTTGAGTTCTTCTACTGTACCATATAATAAGATTATCGTTTCAGAGAGCTGACTCTTTCCTTGCTTATACAGAACTTGATAAATGGCTACCAGAGCTGCAGCAGCTAGAGGAGGCCATGGAGGCCGAGGCAGAGGCCGAGGAGTTGTTCCCACTGTAGAAGGACCATTAATACAACCATCAGCCGCCCGGCCATTGGAGCTCGACCGAGTGGCCAAAAGATATAAGAATCTAGGAGGCAAAACCTTCTCAGGAACCGACACTGTGATTGTGGCCCTAGCATGGTTAAAGACTTGCGAAAAGATCTTGGGAGGCCTGAGGCTCGGAGATCAAGACAAGGCATTCATGGGTGCCGGGCTTTTGCAAGACGAAGCAGAATTGTGGTGGGAAGCCATCACCGCAGAGAATAAAAATGCAGAAAGGACATGGGATGACTTCAAAGAAATGTTCAAAGAAAAGTTCATCCCAGAGCAAGCAATTGAGCGCATGCATGATGAATTTGCAAATCTCCAGCAAGGAGACCTCTTTGTGCAAGACTATCAATAAGTTTACATAGTTATCTCGCTACTCCCCAGAGATCATCGCGACTGCTAAGTCCAACAACAAGAGGTTCATCCACGGGCTAAAGCGTATATATCAAGACAGGGCCATGAGCCACATTAAACTGGCATTTTCAGACTTAGTGGAGATGGCATGCAATTATGAGGACCTTGACCAAAGAAACCTTGATCTGGACCGCGCAAAGAGTCAAGCGGGGAGCAAACGCAAGCCCTCTACGAACCAGGCTGAGTCAAGCAACGCGACATCCACAAGTCCGCAGACTAGCCGGACACCAAAGGGAAGCTGCTACAATTGTGGAAAGATGGGGCACTATTCTAATGTGTGCACAACCCCAAAACGGCAGAAGACCAACTCCCAGGGTTCAAGCCAGAACTCTCTGAACCCTCGTTCATGCTTTAACTGCCGCAGAACCGGACATCTCGTCAAAGATTGTACATTGCTTAAGAAGGTAGAAGTTTCACATGTGTACGACGGGGCGAACCCGCCGGCTGCTTCCGATGGAGCAGGTAAACCCGATGTTTTGGAAGGTACCCTTACAATTAAAAATATTCCTTTCTGTATTACTTGACACGGGTTCATCAGGTAGTTTAATTGCAAGTAACACCGTTCACAAGTTAAAGTTAAAGATAAGTGTTCTTAAAGAATCGGTTAAGGTTCATAATCCAATAGGGGTTCTATTATTCTCAGTTCATATTGTAAAGTACCTGCTTCTTTTTCTCGATACCGGTTTCCTTTCGATCTTGTCGTTATGGATTTTCCTAAGTTTGATATCATTCTCGGGTTTGATTGGTTAACGAAATATGAGGCCGAAGTAAATTGTGCGGAAAGAATAGTAAAAATTAAAACTAAACTTGGATATATTACTGTACCATTCCATGGTTCAAATCCAGATAGAAAGGAATATTGGTCTGCGCTAGAGGTTATTCCCACTTCCTTAGAAAAGATTCCTGTTGTTAGAAACTATGCGGATGTGTTTGAAGAAGTTGAAAACTTACCTCCGCAAAGAAAAATTGAATTCAGAATCGATCTAATTCCAAATGCCAGACCAGTGGTACATCCAATTCGAAGAATGACTCCAAAGGAAAAAGAAGAATTAGGCGATCAAACTCGTCAATTGCTATGGAAAGGTCTGATCAGACCTAGCTTTTCTAGTTGGGGTGCAGCTGTAGTGTTTGTCCCTAAGTCAGATGGTACTCTCCGATTGTGTGTTGATTACCTAGACCTCAACAATCAAACGCTCAAAAACAAATACCCGTTACCCCGCATCGATGATCTGTTAGACCAATTAAATGGGGCGAGAGTATTTTCCAGAATAGACCTAGCTACAGGTTTCCATCAACTGAGAATTGCTGAAGAGTGTGTTCCTTTGACAGCTTTCAGAGGTCCAGACATATTTTATGAATGATTAGTAATGCCGTTCGGCTTATGCAACGCTCCATCCTACTTCGTGGATCTAATGAATAGAGTGTTAAGGGAAGTTCTAAATAAATTTGTCCTGGTATTCATTGATGATATTTTAATCTACTCTAAGTCGAAAGCCGAGCATGAAAGACATTTAGAACAAGTATTGGGGATTCTGAGAAATAACGTCTTAAAAGACAAATTCTCTAAATGTGTCTTCTGGCAAGAAGAGGTGAAGTTCCTTGGCCATGTCGTGTCAAAGGAAGGAATTTCTGTAGATCCGAGCAAGATTACAACAATTCAAAACTGGAAACAGCCTACTACACCTACAGAGGTCCGAAGTTTTATGGGGTTGGCTAGTTATTATCGAAAATTCATTAAGGATTTTTCGAAGATATCCGATCCATTAACGAAGCTTACAAAGAAACACGAGAAATTTAAGTGGACTTCCGACTGTGAGGAAGCTTTCCAGGAATTGAAATCGAAATTGACAACCGCTGCAGTATAAACCATTATCGATGGCAATCAGGATTTGACGGTTTGTACATATGCTTCTATTAGAGGTATGGGTGCAGTATTAATGCAAAGAGGCCAAGTAGTTTCTTATGCAGGCCGCCAGCTGAAACCGCATGAGAAGAAATATGTAACTCATGATCTTGAGTTGCTAGCCATCGTTTTTGCTTTGAAAATCTGGAGACATTACTTATTGGGTGAGAATTTTGAATTGTTTACAGATCATCAATCATTAAAGTATTTGTTCACCCAGAAAGATCTGAACTTGTGACAACAGCGTTGGCTAGAATTTCTTGCAGCGTATGATTTAGATATCCTATATACGCCGGGAAAGGATAACGTAGTAGCTGATGCGCTCAGTAGAAAGAATGAAATCATCGCCATCCTAATTGTTACATCTTCATTGATTGACAAGATTTCAGTCCTTCAGAAAGACAATGAATTTATTCAGAGAATCAGTCAGAGGATCAAGGAAGGTGAAACCACAAATTTCCGTATTGATGATAAGGGAGTTCTTATATTGAAAGGCAGGATTTGCATTCCAAATATTCCAGAGCTTCGAAGAGAAGTCATGGATGAATGCCATAAGTCAAAACTTAGTATCCATCCGGGTGTGAGCAGAATGTATAATGATATTAAGCGCACCTTCTGGTGGAGGGCAATGAAGAGGGACATCTCTTTATATGTTAGCAGATGCCCTACTTGTCAACTAGTCAAGAGCGACCAACAAAAGCTGGCCGGATTGTTGCAACTGTTGGAAGTCCCAAGTTGGAAATGGGAACAGATTTCCATGGATTTCATAGATGGTTTGCCCCGAACCAAGAAAGGTAATGACAGTATTTGGGTGATCGTAGATCGCTTCACGAAGACCGCCCATTTCATACCTGTCAGATCCAATAGAACCACCAAAGTCTAGCACAGATATATTTCAAAGAAATTGTTAAGCTGCATGGAATTCCCATCAGCATAGTCAGTGATAGTGACCCAATATTTGCTAGAAAATTCTGGGAGGCATTCCAGACGGAATTGGGAACAAAACTGAATCTGAGCACTGCTTATCACCGCCAGACGGATGGCCAAACTGAGCGGGTGAATAGAATTCTAGAAGATTTACTGCGGGCTTGTATTAATTATTTTGGCAAGTCATGGGAAGATCACTTGCATTTGGCAGAATTCTCATATAACAACAGCTATCAAGCAAGTTTGAAAATGTCGCCATTTGAAGCATTATACGGTAGACCATGCCGATCTCCCGCATGTTGGGTAGAACCTAGCAACAGACTTGTGTTGGGACCCGATATGATTCAAGAAGCATCTGACAAAGTCGATTTCATCAAGAAACGATTGAAAACCACGCAAGCCGACAGAAAAGTTATGCGGATTCTAGAAGAAGAGATGTGGCATTCGCTGTTGGTGATTATGTTTATTTGAAAGTTTCTCCGATGAGAGGAGTAATCCGATTCAGTAAAACTGGGAAGTTTGCACCCAGATTTATTGGCCCCTTTCATATACTTGAACGAATTGGAACTCTTGCTTATAGGGTTTCATTACCTGATTGGTTGCCTGGAGTGCATAATGTATTTCACGTATCTCAACTTAGAAGACATGTGCATGACCCTGATCTTGTTGTAGAAGAAGCAGCACAACAGGACTTGGAAATTATTCCAGAATTAGCAGTCAGAAGAGAGCCGTTAAAAATTGCTGGCGAAGAAACTAAAGAGCTAAGGAGCAAAAAGGTTCATTTAGTTAAAGTGCAGTGGAGTAGTGATCCTAGAGACTATACTTGGGAGACTGAGGAAAGCATTAAGCAAGCTTACCCCAAATGCAGAGTAGACATCTCTGACTAACTCCAGTGCAAGGTACCTTTACAATACTTTGCATTTCCATCTTTGTTTCCTACTGTACTGTTGTTTCCTTTTCGGGGACGAAAAGTTTTAAGCGAGGGAGATTGTAACAACCTGGAAAATACAATCCAATTTAAAATTTTGAAATTGGTTATTTTAAAGAAATTTGAACAATTGAAATAATATTTCAATAAAATAATGAATTAAAAAAGGTGCGGCAGTTTGAAAATTTGAATTCAAACTTTGACTGACTTTACCGGGAGAAAAATAAAACGGATTTTAGTGAAACCAAAAATATTTAAATCTGTTTATGAGTATCTTTCTAACTCAAAGTTTCATAGCGGGAATCAAAAGTTATGGCCAAATGAATTTTCAGAAAGGTCGCTATAGAGAATATATAGCCCTTGAAAATAGACATTTTGCAAACGACCTCGGAATTCGACGAAACCACTTTTGTTGGATCCAGGATGTCAAATTATTGCTAGGTTTCAAATTTTATAATTTTTGAAGCTAGTATATGTGCGTGGCAAAAGAAAATGTGTTTGGTCAATTTTTGTTAAATTGGATCGACCAGAAAATGGCCATTTTTCAAACGGTCTCAGAATTGAATGAAACAAGTTTTGTCGGGACCGTAGCATCAAAACATAGCTAGATTTATTTTTCTGGAATTTTTCGAATTAGTTTGTGGCCCTGGAAAATTGAAATGTACATTCAAATCGAATATTAAATGTTTTATATTTTAATTTGATGAATAACTGACTGTAACAGTCGAATTGGCCTACGAAACATATCTCATTGTGTTCGGGATGAGGGTATTTTGCTAGGGGCGACAGTTGTCGGGTCTTGATTGATGTTCGTTTGGAGAAACACTATTTTAAAATTTTAATAAAGCATCGGCCAATCAGAAAATTCCATCATAATTTAAAATAAAATAAAAACTTCAGAAACCCCCTGCCCCCCCTCTCTCGATGACGCACGATACTCCCCACTTCCCAGGCAATTTCCGGCCACCACATTGTAACAACCCGAAAATCTGGGCCAGTTTAAAATTTTTATTTTGGCAATTTTAGCGAATTTTGATTATTTAAAATGAATTATTTTAAATAATATCGACGAGAAATTTATTTTGAATATAATTAGAACGTGTATATTATATACGTCGTCGTTAGAATATATAATATTTATATATAATTATAAATAGAATTGAAAATGGCGCGGTAGTTCGATAATTCGATTTCAAACTTCAATTGAATGTACCGGGTGCAAAACAATCCGGATTTTAGTGAAACCAAAAACATTAGGATCTAATTGATAATATCTTTCCAACGAATCCGAAAAATCAAGATTTCATAGCGGGAATCAAAAGATATGTACAGTTGAAAATTCTGAATAGTCGCTATGGAATTCAGGCCCTTAAAAATGGGAATTTTGCAAATGACCTCGGATTTCGACGAAACCACTTTTGTTGGGTCCGTGACGTCAAATTATTGCTAGGTTTCAAATTTCATAATTTTTCGAACCAATGTGTGAGCGTGACAAAGGAAAACGCGTTTGACCAATTTCAGTTGATTTTAATCGACTGGAAAATGGCCATTTTTCTAACGGTCTCAGAATTCGACGAAACTAGTTTTGTTAGGACCGTATCGTCGATACGAAGCTAGAAAATATTTTTATGGAATTTATAGAGTTGTTATGTGACCCCGGTAATTTGAAATGCGCGTTTAAAATTCAATATATAGACTTAAATGTAAATTTAACGGAAACTGATTCAAACGATCAAATCAACCTACGATACATATTCCATTGTGTTCGGAATGGGGGTAAAATGCTAGGGACGACAGGCGGTAGGCTTCGTTCCGAGGTCGATAGAAAAAGTTACTTTATGTGAAAAAAATATTGAAATTAAAAATAAATAAAAAATAAAAATATTCTCTCTCCCTCCCCTTATTTCTCTCTGGCACCCCCCCTTTCGTTTCATTTCAAAAAAAAAAAAAAACCAAATCGAACGACGGATTCCGCTCCAGCCCACCACCGTTCTTCGCGCTCGAGCCTCCGTCCCCTCCGGCCATGGCATCGCCGACCCTCCCCCTTCCTCCCTTCTCCCCTCCTCACTCCGCTAACAACCGACGCAGCCCCCTCCTAAATCGACCAAACCTTAGCACGAACCTCCCGCCGCCGTGGGCCCCTAAGGCTGCCAACTCCGACCTCCCCTCGCCGCCTACCACTTCCATCTCCCCTCCGTTCATCCTCCAGCCCCTCCCCGGTTGAAACCCGAAACCCCCCCATCCGAACCCAATTAAGACCACGCCGGCGCCCTCCCCCCAGCATCCCTGTAAGTTTTTTTTGTGTTATTGCCTTTATTTGCTCAATAAAAATTCAATTTTAATTTCAGTTCTTTTTAGGTATGGAATTTATTTTCAGTTTTAAGGTAATAAGAATTTGATTTTTATTAAGAGTAAAGATATGACTTTTATGTTTTTAAAGAAATAAAAATATGATTTTTATATTTTTAAAGTATTAAAAATATAGTCTTTACTATATAGCGACTATAAAAATATGATTTTTGGTTAGGTAGAAAATTAAAAATATAATTTTTACATGATAGGAATACTAAAAATATCATCTTTATATGTGTAGAAAAATAAAAATGAGATTTTTATAAAGATGAAATCTTTAAATTTGAAAAGGCGAAGTCTATGTTTTTATAAAGGCGAAATCTTTATTTTAGAAAAGGCGAAATCTTTATATGGAAAATAGCGTGATAAAAATATAATTTTTATCTATATAACATAGTAGTAAAAATTCGATTTTTATATATTGAATAGCAAAGTAAAAATGTGATTTTTATATATCGAACATCGAAGTAAAAATATGATTTTTATATATATCGAACATCGATGTAAAAATATGATTTTTATATATGTAGTGGCTACAGGCGAAGAAAGTGATTAGAGAGGAGAACAGTGAAGATTTCCTGCATTAGAAGTGCCGTGGAGTTAGGATAGCTATCGGTGAGAATTTCTCACCTTTCAATTTCATTTTCTAGTTATATATATATATACTAGGATGCAGACGGTGCTTAGTAGCACCCGACACAATCGTCCACAGACCATGGACTTGTTTGTTTGGTTGCATAGATTAGTTGGATATTTGATTTGAATTTGGTTGTTTGGTGAATTTGATTGATGTGTGAATGGCGTGGGCCTTCACTAGACCGGGGATAAGGCTAGGCCTTGTCCCGTTTCTAGTATCGTGCCGTTATGCCGCCGAAATTTTCTAAAATAAGTTATAAAAAAATAAAAATATCATTTTATTTAAAGAATGAAATGAATAGAAATTCATATGTTGGAATAAAATGTTTTGTCGTTAAAAATACAATTTTTAACGTGAATATGAATAAATAAATATTCATTTACAAACCAGACGGTTTGTTTATGTACACCTATTTGAAGGACATTGATTGGGTCGATAAATTTTACACATCGCCCAACTACATAAATAAAATATGCGTTTGATTGTTTGAAACCCCACACGGGTGTTGGGATGAAATTTGAAGTTCACTCATCCTGATTGATTAAATATGTCGATCGATTGATTGACAGGCTGTTATAAGCGTTAGATATCTATATTTGATGCTTATACAGTGTAGTGCACTTTGGTTGATGGTTGATTATTTTTCAATGCTATTATATGTGTGTAATGCATGAAAATCCATATAATTAACTTTATATGGTAATTGATTGGGCCTCATTCCAATTTGAAAAATAAAGAATATTATAAAATAAAAGTTCATGTGTTGACAGTACTCATCCATTGAGATTGGTCATGTGTTGAACGAAATATTTTGATAATAACAACTATTTTGAAAAAGAAATATTTGAAATAGAATATTTGAAAATAGAAATTTATTAAGCCGTATTGATTAGATTGACGCCATTTTGACGTGAACGATATTTATATCAATTTTATCGATTTCGAAATGAATTGAATTGAAAACGATTTCGAAATGAATTGAATTGAAAACGATTTCGAAATGAATTGAATTGAAAACGATTTCGAAATGAATTGAATTGAAAACGATTTCGAAATGAATTGAATTGAAAGGGAATTGAAATGAATTCAAATTGAATTGAAATTTGAATTGAATAGAAATGAATTTTAAAACGAATTTATAAAGAAGAATTCAATTTTGATTTGAATTGAAAAGGAAGTTGAGATTGCTTTTGAAATGAATTTAAAACTATTCATATAATTCGTTTTAAATAGAAATCGATGAAGTATATATTATATATATTATATATATAATATAATGGCCTGAATAGAACGCGCCGCGCCGCGGCAGTTCGTGAATTTCGACTATTCATTTCAAACGGGCATTACGAGAGATCCGGCCGTCGGATTCTCCTAAAACCGGAACCGTTGGGTTCGTATCGAAAAGGGATTTCTAAATAATATTAGAAATTAGAAATCTAACGGTTGGATTTGGAATTATGTCCAAATCAAATTCGAAAAAGGTCGCTGTAAGTGCAGTTCGATGGCCATTGATGGAAATCGACTGTACGGGCCTTGATAAAATTATTAAAAATAGTAATAATTTGTGTAAAATCATAAGAAATGATTTGTGAAGATTTGGGATGAAAAACCTCCATATTTGAAAAGATAAAAATAGATTTTTATCGAAATGAACTAGTTTTGAACTAGAATTATAATTCTATTTATTTTTAAATAAATAAATTGAATTTGAAATGGTTTTAAAAATAACCATAATTTCCAATGATTGCATTGGAGTGGAATTGAATCGAAATTGTCTTCGGAATATTTCGATGTTGGAATTCGTGATTATACGGATGTTGTTATGGAAATTTGAAAGATATATATTTATATCGTTATTTCCAATATGACATTTGTTAATCGTAGAATTTGATATTGAATATAAGCCGATATATTTTCTATTCAGAGCCTTATATTGAATATCAAATGTGATTTGGGTTTGTCGTGAATGGTGTCTTCACTAACACTGTTCTTGAACCCAGTTGAGAAAAGATTAAATCTTTTTATTTAGATTTAATGAAGTGTACCAATTAAATGATATTTAATTGGAATTGAATTGGTATTGATTTTTGGGTTTATCGTGAACAGTGTTTTAAATAACACTTGTTCTTTAACCCGATAATTAATGGAATGTGATTTTGGGTTTATCGTGAACCGTGTTTTAAATGACACTGATTCTTTAACCCAGTCGAAGATTAAAACTAAGTGGAGTTTTAATGAATCTTTAATTAGATTGAAATGATCGAAAATGGAGTATCACCAGTTTTGCTCCAGGCGATAGTTAAATCTTTAATTAGATTTGAACGTGAAATGGTAATTGAATTTACCGATAACACTGTGGTGTTAGATATGAAGTATTACCAGTTTTACTTCATGGGATGAATAGGTTGGGATGGGGAAATTAAAACAAATGATTACTTCGGTAAGGTTCGCTAATCCCGACTAGTTTGAATTGAGATTCAAAAATAGAATAAAGAATAAATTCAAGGAATTTATCTTGGATAAAATTAATGGGAACCTTTCCCTATGAACGTGAAATTTAGAAACTAACTGTCGGTTAGCCAAGCAGAATGGTTTTCTGAATATTGATCTGATGTTGGTTTCGGCCTTCGGGGTTAATATTTGGGGAATTATTCTCTTGATTAATTTACGGTTAGTGACTAATGAATTGGAATGAGGCGTATGTTGTGTTTGTGTAACACTTTTATAATATATACGCGAGTTATTCGGAAAGACCGGGTTTATCCCATTCTGAATAACTGATACGACGATAAGTCGAAGATGAAGACGGTGGTCGAAGACCGGAAGTCTTCACGTCGTTTGGGTGATTACTGATGATCTTGATTGGGCTGTACACCCAAGAAGATTTAAACAGTTGGTGATCGTCCAGACGTACTTGGAGATCGATGGATATGCGGGGTACTAGGTGCCTCCGGTTTCGTTCAGACCCAGAACGGACTTGTAAATGGACTGTGCGTCTGACATTGGATTTTAGTCCGTGTGATTGATCTCTATTAAATATATATCTGTTTGGCGGCGGAGAATTTATTCTCTTCCTTAACGCCCTTCTCTGAGACGTATGAGCTCAGGGGTTATATATTGATGGATATCAAACGCATGGAGTGAATTGCCTGTGTGGCATGCCTAAGTGGCAAATGATCAAGGCTTCTGTTGAAAAGCAAAGTCTTGTGGTTGATGATCGAAGCACGGCCTCCGTGGCGTAGCTTTGTGTAACGTTTACTTCACGAGTTTCACACCCGGTATGAACCAAAAACGGGAGAGGACATCAGGGAGGACTTGTGTTTCTTTCTAGCTAGAAGTGGCGTCAGTGGTTTTACACGCCGTGACGAGTTTGACTTATGTGGTTGTTGCTGTTGCAAGGCGCCTTGGTTTGATCGAACGATCCGGGTCCGATGGAGTCATTCGTTGGCTCATTTACGCCCCAAAGGGCGGGGAAACGTAGTGTTCAGGCATAATAATCCACATCGGTGGACCGGCCCTGACGATCTAAAGTGTTGATGCGTTCTGATCCTGAGGCTCGGGCTAGAGAGTCTCGAATCGGTTGAGGACTATCTTTTGCATCGGTTCATAGATGGAAACCCAATTTCCAAATACGTGACTTTGCGATTTTGATTGTATAACCTATATATGGCGACATAGTGGTATGGGGCATTCATGCCGCCTATGATTGATATTTATGATTTGAAGTTGTTTTATACACTATGCACTTATAATAGTATCAAATGATTTGTTTTAAACGTATCAAGCATTCTTGACTATTATAAGGTAAAAACCCTATCCCCTGGCTTGCGTTGCATTGTGTGATAGGACCTGGGTCTTATAATAGCTTCATTTTTCTTTATTTAGCATTGCGCTGTTGTTTTACGCACTGGTATTCTTGGGAGGAAACCCGTTCCGTGTTATACGGCGTGGTCCCTTGATTTACCTAACTTTAAAAATAAAGATTAACTGTTTTAGTTCTCACACCAGTCACATGACTGACCTGGAGTTTATTGTTTTGACCTAAACTCTGGGTGCCCTTATTTTGACGGGCAACTAGTAGTTTTGGTTTTGCAGATTTATATTCACAGGATCCTGGTTTACAGGTGGAACGATATCCGGAAAGCTTTGTATCCGTATATCTCTTTCTAGTTGTGTATTGTATTATTTTCCGCTGCTATGTATTTAAATGTAATTTAAATCTCTGATATTTCTGTGTAATATTCATTTATACTCTGTATATTCTTGTAATCTGATGCATTGTTGTAATATACAATGAAATGTTCTTCTGTATGCGTTCTGATCTGTCGTGTTCTCAAACGATAGGGCGTTTCGAACGGCCTGGATCGGTTTAGCGACTGGTTCGGACTAAGCGAAATTCCCTTCTCGTCACAGGTTGTTATCAGAGCTTTGGTTTACAATGCTCAGAGAAGAAGACACATTGAACCATACGAAAGAATTCATCATATATTGGATTAGTAATATCCAATTAGAATGACTCGTTAGAGATAGGATCAGTAGTATCCTAGAACGAGTGTGAAGAGTATATTTTTAAAATGAAAACAAATTTTGTTTTGAAAATCTAAATCAATTATCCGTATTTGGTTGTTTATTATGTTTGAATTTGGACAGTCCAGTATATATAGACTTTGCGTATACGTCTGATCCGCGTGTATTTGAAGTTTGAATATACTGGATAGATATAGAATCACACTCTAGTCGCCCGGAGATGATTCTGATGATAGTTCGAACATCATCAGAATTGGTATTCGTGTTTCGAAGGTGTGATATCTATATATTTCCTATTGACTGGTGTGAGAACCAAAATTAGATAGGGCCTATTGTTGTGATTTGACATCAAAAATCTGATTTTTGACTATGTATCAAAGTTATCAATTTGAAAAGCTAATCAACTAATTGATTGATGTTTGTGTTGTTTGTTTATTTGTTTGCTAATTTTTAGCCATTTAGCCTAATTGAATCAAATATTGAACTGTATTGAAAATTGGTCGCATTTGCTTGCATATACCTATACTTACATTGAACAGGTCATAGCAAGGAGGCTAGAGCAGAGAATAAAATTTGTTTGCCCGACAAATAGGTACATGTTTACTACATAATTTACTGTTTTGTTTGGGTGATGATGATTTTATGAGCCTATTGGCTAGCCGCTTGGCTTTTTCTTTTTCTTTTTGAGATCTGAAGGACCGGGGAAGCTATTTGAAATTCCCCGATGCTCCCATTGCAGGGGAGGTTATGGCGAAATTTTTCGAAAATTTAGGGTGTTAGACAAATTTTTGAAATTTTGAAAATTCTCAGAAACTGAAAAGTTGAAGAATGGAAGACAGATCGAATGTAGAGTTGATTAATCAAACCACTTTCGACTTTGTTCCTTTTCGGGGACGAAAAGTTTTAAGTGGGGGAGATTGTAACAACCCGAAAATCTGGGCCAGTTTAAAATTTTTATTTTGGCAATTTTAGCGAATTTTGATTATTTAAAATGAATTATTTTAAATAATATCGACGAGAAATTTATTTTGAATATAATTAGAACGTATATATTATATACGTCGTCGTTAGAATATATAATATTTATATATAATTATAAATAGAATTGAAAATGGCGCGGTAGTTCGATAATTCAATTTCAAACTTCAATTGAATGTACCGGGTGCAAAACAATCTGGATTTTAGTGAAACCAAAAACATTAGGATCTAATTGATAATATCTTTCCAACGAATCCGAAAAATCAAGATTTCATAGCGGGAATCAACAGATATGTCCAGTTGAAAATTCTGAATAGTCGCTATGGAATTCAGGCCCTTAAAAATGGGAATTCTGCAAATGACCTCGGATTTCGACGAAACCACTTTTGTTGGGTCCGTGACGTCAAATTATTGCTAGGTTTCAAATTTCATAATTTTTCGAATCAATGTGTGAGCGTGACAAAGGAAAACGCGTTTGACCAGTTTCAGTTGATTTTAATCGACTGGAAAATGGCCATTTTTCTAACGGTCTCAGAATTCTACGAAACTAGTTTTGTTAGGACCGTATCGTCGATACGAAGCTAGAAAATATTTTTATGGAATTTATAGAGTTGTTATGTGACCCCGGTAATTTGAAATGCGCGTTTAAAATTCAATATATAGACTTAAATGTAAATTTTACGGAAACTGATTCAAACGATCAAATCAACCTACTATACATATTCCATTGTGTTTGGAATGGGGGTAAAACGCTAGGGACGACAGGCGGTAGGCTTCGTTCCGAGGTCGATAGAAAAAGTTACTTTATGTGAATAAAATATTGAAATTAAAAATAAATAAAAAATAAAAATATTCTCTCTCCCTCCCCTTATTTCTCTCTGGCCCCCCCCCCCTTTCGTTTCATTTCAAAACAAAATAAAAAAAAAACCAAATCGAACGACGGATTCCGCTCCAGCCCACCACCGTTCTTCGCGCTCGAGCCTCCGTCCCCTCCGGCCATGGCATCGCCGACCCTCCCCCTTCCTCCCTTCTCCCCTCCTCACTCCGCTAACAACCGACGCAACCCCCTCCTAAATCGACCAAACCTTAGCACAAACCTCCCACCGCCGTGGGCCCCTAAGGCTGCCAACTCCGACCTCCCCTCGCCGCCTACCACTTCCATCTCCCCTCCGTTCATCCTCCAGCCCCTCCCCGGTTGAAACCCGAAACCCCCCCATCCGAACCCAATTAATACCACGCCGGCGCCCTCCCCCCTAGCATCCCTGTAAGTTTTTTTTTGTGTTATTTCCTTTATTTGCTCAATAAAAATTAAATTTTAATTTCCGTTCTTTTTAGGTATGGAATTTATTTTCAGTTTTAAGGTAATAAGAATTTGATTTTTATGAAGAGTAAAGATATGACTTTTATGTTTTTAAAGAAATAAAAAATATGATTTTTATATTTTTAAAGTATTAAAAATATAGTCTTTACTATATAGCGACTATAAAAATATGATTTTTGGTTAGGTAGAAAATTAAAAATATAATTTTTACATGATAGGAATACTAATAATATCATCTTTATATGTGTAGAAAACTAAAAATGAGATTTTTATAAAGATGAAATCTTTAAATTTGAAAAGGCGAAGTCTATGTTTTTATAAAGGCGAAATCTTTATTTTAGAAAAGGCGAAATCTTTATATGGAAAATAGCGTGATAAAAATATAATTTTTATCTATATAACATAGTAGTAAAAATTCGATTTTTATATATTGAATAGCAAAGTAAAAATGTGATTTTTATATATCGAACATCGAAGTAAAAATATTATTTTTATATATATCGAACATCGATGTAAAAATATGATTTTTATATATGTAGTGGCTACAGGCGAAGAAAGTGATTAGAGAGGAGAACAGTGAAGATTTCCTGCATTAGAAGTGCCGTGGAGTTAGGATAGCTATCGGTGAGAATTTCTCACCTTTCAATTTCATTTTCTAGTTATATATATATATACTAGGATGCAGACGGTGCTTAGTAGCACCCGACACAATCGTCCACAGACCATGGACTTGTTTGTTTGGTTGCATAGATTAGTTGGATATTTGATTTGAATTTGGTTGTTTGGTGAATTTGATTTATGTGTGAATGGCGTGGGCCTTCACTAGACCGGGGATAAGGCTAGGCCTTGTCCCGTTTCTAGTATCGTGCCGTTATGCCGCCGAAATTTTCTAAAATAAGTTATAAAAAAATAAAAATATCATTTTATTTAAAGAATGAACTGAATAGAAATTCATATGTTGGAATAAAATGTTTTGTCGTTAAAAATACAATTTTTAACGTGAATATGAATAAATAAATATTCATTTACAAACCAGACGGTTTGTTTATGTACACCTATTTGAAGGACATTGATTGGGTCGATAAATTTTACACATCGCCCAACTGCACAAATAAAATATGCGTTTGATTGTTTGAAACCCCACACGGGTGTTGGGATGAAATTTGAAGTTCACTCATCCTGATTGATTAAATATGTCGATCGATTGATTGACAGGCTGTTATAAGCGTTAGATATCTATATTAGATGCTTATACAGTGTAGTGCACTTTGGTTGATGGTTGATTATTTTTCGATGCTATTATATGTGTGTAATGCATGAAAATCCATATAATTAACTTTATATGGTAATTGATTGGGCCTCATTCCAATTTTAAAAATAAAGAATATTATAAAATAAAAGTTCATGTGTTGACAGTACTCATCCATTGAGATTGGTCATGTGTTGAACGAAATATTTTGATAATAACAACTATTTTGAAAAAGAAATATTTGAAATAGAATATTTGAAAATAGAATTTTATTAAGCCGTATTGATTAGATTGACGCCATTTTGACGTGAACGATATTTATATCGATTTTATCGATTTCGAAATGAATTGAATTGAAAACGATTTCGAAATGAATTGAATTGAAAACGATTTCGAAATGAATTGAATTGAAAACGATTTCGAAATGAATTGAATTGAAAACGATTTCGAAATGAATTGAATTGAAAGGGAATTGAAATGAATTAAAATTGAATTGAAATTTGAATTGAATAGAAATGAATTTTAAAACGAATTTATAAAGAAGAATTCAATTTTGATTTGAATTGAAAAGGAAGTTGAGTTTGCTTTTGAAACGAATTTAAAACTATTCATATAATTCGTTTTAAATAGAAATCGACGAAGTATATATATTATATATATTATATATATAATATAATGGCCTGAATAGAACGCGCCGCGCCGCGGCAGTTCGTGAATTTCGACTATTCATTTCAAACGGGCATTACGGGAGATCCGACTGTCGGATTCTCCTAAAACCGGAACCGTTGGGTTCGTATCGAAAAGGGCTTTCTAAATAATATTAGAAATTAGAAATCTAACGGTTGGATTTGGAATTATGTCCAAATCAAATTCGAAAAAGGTCGCTGTAAGTGCAGTTCGATGGCCATTGATGGAAATCGACTGTACGGGCCTTGATAAAATTATTAAAAATAGTAATAATTTGTGTAAAATCATAAGAAATGATTTGTGAAGATTTGGGATGAAAAAACTCCATATTTGAAAAGATAAAAATAGATTTTTATCGAAATGAACTTGTTTTGAACTAGAATTATAATTCTATTTATTTTTAAATAAATAAATTGAATTTGAAATGGTTTTAAAAATAACCAGAATTTCCAATGATTGCATTGGAGTGGAATTGAATCGAAATTGTCTTCGGAATATTTCGATGTTGGAATTCGTGATTATACGGATGTTGTTATGGAAATTTGAAAGATATATATTTATATCGTTATTTCCAATATGACATTTGTTAATCGTAGAATTTGATATTGAATATAAGCCGATATATTTTCTATTCAGAGCCTTAAATTGAATATCAAATGTGATTTGGGTTTGTCGTGAATGGTGTCTTCACTAACACTGTTCTTGAACCCAGTTGAGAAAAGATTAAATCTTTTTATTTAGATTTAATGAAGTGTACCAATTAAATGATATTTAATTGGAATTGAATTGGTATTGATTTTTGGGTTTATCGTGAACAGTGTTTTAAATAACACTTGTTCTTTAACCCGATAATTAATGGAATGTGATTTTGGGTTTATCGTGAACCGTGTTTTAAATGACACTGATTCTTTAACCCAGTCGAAGATTAAAACTAAGTGGAGTTTTAATGAATCTTTAATTAGATTGAAATGATCGAAAATGGAGTATCACCAGTTTTGCTCCAGGCGATAGTTAAATCTTTAATTAGATTTGAACGTGAAATGGTAATTGAATTTACCGATAACACTGTGGTGTTAGATATGAAGTATTACCAGTTTTACTTCATGGGATGAATAGGTTGGGATGGGGAAATTAAAACAAATGATTACTTCGGTAAGGTTCGCTAATCCCGACTAGTTTGAATTGAGATTCAAAAATAGAATAAAGAATAAATTCAAGGAATTTATCTTGGATAAAATTAATGGGAACCTTTCCCTATGAACGTGAAATTTAGAAACTAACTGTCGGTTAGCCAAGCAGAATGGTTTTCTGAATATTGATCTGATGTTGGTTTTGGCCTTCGGGGTTAATATTTGGGGAATTATTCTCTTGATTAATTTACGGTTAGTGACTAATGAATTGGAATGAGGCGTATGTTGTGTTTGTGTAACACTTTTATAATATATACGCGAGTTTTTGGAAAGACCGGGTTTATCCCATTCTGAATAACTGATACGACGATAAGTCGAAGATGAAGACGGTGGTCGAAGACCGGAAGTCTTCACGTCGTTTGGGTGATTACTGATGATCTTGATTGGGCTGTACACCCAAGAAGATGGAAACAGTTGGTGATCGTCCAGACGTACTTGGAGATCGATGGATATGCGGGGTACTAGGTGCCTCCGGTTTCGTTCAGACCCAGAACGGACTTGTAAATGGACTGTGTGTCTGACATTGGATTTTAGTCCGTGTGATTGATCTCTATTAAATATATATCTGTTTGGCGGCGGAGAAATTATTCTCTTGCTTAACGCCCTTCTCTGAGACGTATGAGCTCAGGGGTTATATATTGATGGATATCAAACGCATGGAGTGAATTGCCTGTGTGGCATGCCTAAGTGGCAAATGATCAAGGCTTCTGTTGAAAAGCAAAGTCTTGTGGTTGATGATCGAAGCACGGCCTCCGTGGCGTAGCTTTGTGTAACGTTTACTTCGCGAGTTTCACACCCGGTATGAACCAAAAACGGGAGAGGACATCAGGGAGGACTTGCGTTTCTTTCGAGCTAGAAGTGGCGTCAGTGGTTTTACACTCCCTGACGAGTTTGACTTATGTGGTTGTTGCTGTTGCGAGGCGCCTCGGTTTGATCGGACGATCCGGGTCCGATGGAGTCATTCGTTGGCTCATTTACGCCCCAAAGGGCGGGGAAACGTAGTGTTCAGGCATAATAATCCACATCGGTGGACCGGCCCTGACGATCTAAAGGGTTGATGCGTTCTGATCCTGAGGCTCGGGCTAGAGAGTCTCGAATCGGTTGAGGACTATCTTTTGCCTCGGTTCATAAATGGAAACCCAATTTCCAAATACGTGACTTTGCGATTTTGATTGTATAACCTATATATGGCGACATAGTGGTATGGGGCATTCATGCTGCCTATGATTGATATTTATGATTTGAAGTTGTTTTATACACTATGCACTTATAATAGTATCAAATTATTTGTTTTAAACGTATCAAGCATTCTTGGCTATTATAAGGTAAAAACCCTATCCCCCGGCTTGCGTTGCATTGTGTGATAGGACCTGGGTCTTATAATAGCTTCATTTTTCTTTATTTAGCATTGCGCTGTTGTTTTACGCACTGGTATTCTTGGGAGGAAACCCGTTCCGTGTTATACGGCGTGGTCCCTTGATTTACCTAACTTTAAAAATAAAGATTAACTGTTTTAGTTCTCACACCAGTCACATGACTGACCTGGAGTTTATTGTTTTGACCTAAACTCTGGGTGCCCTTATTTTGACACGGGCAGCTAGTAGTTTTGGTTTTGCAGATTTATATTCACAGGATCCTGGTTTACAGCTGGAACGATATCCGGAAAGCTTTGTACCGTATATCTCTTTCTAGTTGTGTATTGTATTATTTTCCGCTGCTATGTATTTAAATGTAATTTAAATCTCTGATATTTCTGTGTAATATTCATTTATACTCTGTATATTCTTGTAATCTGATGCATTGTTGTAATATACAATGAAATGTTCTTCTGTATGCGTTCTGATCTGTCGTGTTCTCAAACGATAGGGCGTTTCGAACGGCCTGGATCGGTTTAGCGACTGGTTCGGACTGAGCGAAATTCCCTTCTCGTCACACACGTTCATCTTTAGCATCACCCCCAGTTCAACTTTTTAAAGCTCCCTCCTTCCTCTTCAAATCAATACCTGTCAGACCCCGTCTCGTCGCTCCTACCTCGAGATCCACGCCCACGAATGCCGAGACTTCGCCGCGCTGCCAGGATCGCCAGAGGCGATCGGACCTGACCGCGAATCCACCCCTAGGCGCGCCTCTCGACCCTCTTTCACGTGGTGCAGTCGGATTTTGTTATCGTTGCACAGATCGAAGGTTATTTGCAAACCTAGTTTTGAAGCTTTGAAGAAAGGTGCGGCCTTTGTTATTCAAAAAATAGAAAATGACACTATTAAGTGTTGCAAACTTTGAAAAATCGTATCTTTATCGTGTATTAATGAAATTTGATGAAAAAGGAAACATCATGACCGCAAGGACGCTCTCTACAGTCTAGAATGTCCGGGGATTTTTCTGAGCTTTCTAGGATTTTTAGAAAAGCGACAAACCAAGGTGAGATTTCAAAACTGAAATGTGAATGGACATGTGTTGTATAAGTTATATAAGCGAAATATAAATTATATACATGTTGTATACCTCATGTACACGCGTAGTATAAGTTGTATGAGCGAAGTATGATTTATACATGCATTGTATAAATCATATGCGTGTTGGAATAGAAATAAAATATATTTATATACGAATATATATATATATATATACTCCCCTCATCCATAAAACATGGACGACATTTATTGATTGTGAATTGGTGTGAAAAATTTGGTGAATAATGCGAATGGTTGATAGGATTGTTTGTGGTTGATATTGTTTGGTTGTGGTTGAAAAATACCATTGTGGTTGAAAAATACCCATTTGCGATTGAAACAAAATTTGAATAAATTATGGAAAAGAAAATCATACTCGCCTGCGTGCGAATTAGATGTATGAAATCCCCATTGTCAAAAACCGCGATGTTTTAAGGTAGAGCAAGGAGCCGTACTCGGGACGGTGCCGTTTTTAAATACCCTGCCGTTATGCTGTCGAAATTTTCAATAATATTCATGTGTTAGAGTTATTTTCATATGTTGAAACTATATTCAAGTGTGGAAGCTATATTCATGTGTTGAAACTATATTCATGTGTTGAATAGAAATTCGTGTATTGAAACCGTATTCATGTGTTGAATAGAAATTCATGTGTTGAATAGAAATTCATGTGATGAATAAAATTCTTTGAAAAATAAAAATAACATTTTATCACATATCTAAACTATATAAACTATTCATGTTTTAAATGAATTGTTTTAACATTAAAAATCACATTTTTATTATATATATAAACTATAGAAATAATTCATGTGTTGAATAAAGGATTAGATTGATAAAAATCGTATTTTTATCGTATGTGTGAAGTGGATAATATTCATGTGTTGAATATATAGATTGAACAATAAAATTTACATTTATATTGTGAATATGAAGTGCTAAAAATGTTCATGTGTTGAATAAATATTTTAGATGATAAAAATATCATTTTTATCATGTAAACGACTCGCTTAAAATGTACAAGTATTGAAACAAATATATATTTGCTATGAACATTATTTTTAACATGTAGGCGAACTAAATAAAAGAGTCATGTGTTGAAATATATTTTTTTGTTCGCCAAAAATATCATTTTTTACGCGAAACGTGAAGTGTTAAAAATAACCACTTGTTCAAATAAATATGTGTGGGTTGAAAATATTATTTTTAACATGTGTAGGAAGTGTTAAAAATTACCATAAGTGGAAATAAACCTTTGTTCGCTAGAAATAGTATTTTTAGCTTAGTTTTTCACATATATATACATGTGTTGAATAGGAAATGGATTAGCTGTTGAGTAAAGAATTTATTTGCGTGCTCGACAAATAGGTAAACCTTAATGAGTTGGATGTGCAAATTTTATTATTATATTAACTCCTGTGAATGCCATTGGATGCGGAGTGCTGGTTGTTCTGTGTGTAATAACAAACATCGCCATAGGATAGTAACAATTAATTTTGAACTACATTATATGGCATACTTCTTGACGATAGGCATACTTCATCATATACCACATAAGCATTTGGAGCTTGTGTGACGAGGTTGAAGATTTACCATATGAGCGAGAGGCTTGTATGGCGATGACTATATATTACAGGTTGAACTGATGACCGATTTGGACTATATAAATTCTAATGGTAAATTACAAGATTAATAAAAACCCCACACGAGTCTGGAGATGACAATAAACACGTCTCTCTGGTCATTAAGGCACAAAAACCATTTATAGGGTGACGAGAATTTATTCTCTGGAGTTATGATCTATACACACTCCCCTGTGGACACCGGAATATATCACTATAAATATGTGCATGCTTATTAGGATTTATTGGGTACCTAATACGGCCCAATAAATTTCCAAACCCCTTCCCGTACAAAGGAGGTTATGGCGAAATTTTTCGAAATATAAAGGTGTTAGTGAAATATTTGAAGTGAATATGATATTGAAATCGCCGAATGAATTATATTTAGGATAAATTGACAGGAATAATCTGAAGTTTGACGTGCCTTCCCATATTAATCTGAAGTTTGGATTATTTTTAATTAATCCCAAGTTTGGGGGGTCCCTTCCCATATTGATCCCGATGACTTATTAACTTGACGTAGCCGGTTATCAAACTTAAAATCGTCTTCTCAAAACTAGTTTCCCACCCCAGAAAAATCATTTGGGGAAGACAAATTTAATTTTGATAACCGGTTACAACAAGTTAATAAGTCATCGGGATCAGTATTGGAAGGGACCCCCTAAACTTAGGATTATTTAAAAATAATTCAAACTTTGGGTTAATATAGGAAGAAAAGTCAAACTTCGGATTATTCTTGTCAATTAATCCTTATATTTATATATATATAAATTAAATTAAAATGAATCGAGGCCGTGCAATTCGCGTTTTGAAATCGTAACTTCAAACGATTATACCGAAAGATCCGGCCATCGGATTTTGACGAAACTGGAACCGTTGGGTTCGCTTTGGGAATATCTTCCCAATGATATAAACTTTGTTGAAATCCAATGGTTAGATTTTCTGATATGTATAAAACAAATTTAGGGAAAAACAACGCCAGTGCCTCGACACGACCTAAAACGTCGTTTAATTAAATAGGGCCATTTTTAAATAAATAAAAATGGCGATGTATCGTTATAAAATATTATAGACGATATAGAATAGAAATAAACCGACTCTGCTTGGTTTGCTTGATATTTAGTGGCTGAATGTGTTTGGCGTGAAAATTATACTAAAGAACTGAAATGTGAATGTCGAATAATTTAACCATGTGAAGAATTGATTTGAAAATCTAAATAAACGTGGATTATTTGAAAAGGCCGAGTTAATTCTCATTTCAAATAATCGATCGACGGTTAGAAGTCGAAGAGATGAAGACGGTTCAAGACCGATGATCTTCACATTGGATGGATGGGCGCTACTGATGCTCATGATTGGAGCAGCTATCTTGAAGGAGCTGAAGTGGTGCCGTCCGGACGTATTGTTGATTGTACGGATATGCCAGGAATATGGTGCCTCCCGCTTCGTTCAAACCCAGAACGAACTTGTAAATGGACTATGTGTCTGACATTGGATTTTGTTCTGTGCTGATTGATCTCTATTAAATATATATCTGTTTGGCGGCGGAGAATTTATTCTCTTGCTTAACGCCCTTCTCTGAGACGTACGAGCTCAGAGGTTATATATCGATAGAAATCAGTCACATGGAGTGAATTTCCTGTATGGCACGCCTAAGTGGCATATGATCAAGGCTTTTGTTGAAAAGCAAAGTCTTGTGGTTGATGATCAAAGCATAATCTGTGTGGCGTAGCTTTGTGAATAGCGTTGATTCGCGAGCCTTACACCTCGGTATGAGTCAAAAACGGGATAGTGACCGCTGGGAGAACACGACGTTTCTTTGTAGCTATGGTGGTGTCAGTGACTTACCAGCCCTGACATTTGTATATACTTTTCACTTTTGTGGTTGTTGGAATGCGAGGCGCCTCGATTATAGATCTGTAAGTACCGGGAAACGTGTGTTCAAGAATTGCCAATCCTCAAAAGTAAGAGAGGACCGACCCAGCCGATTCCAAGGACTGCTGTGTGCGATCCTGGGACATTTGCTAGAGTGTCTCGAACGGAGAGGAGCTTGTCCATTGCCTTGACTCATGATGGAATCCAATTTCCAATACAAAATTGCGGATGTGATTGTATTACTAGTATGGCGACATAGTAGATGGTAGCTATGCCGCCTAGGATTGATATTTATGATGGTAATTGTTTTTGAAACATATATGCACTAGTAATAATATCAAACACTTTTGTTTTATACGTATCAAGCATTTCTTGGCCATTATAAGGTAAAACTCTATCCTCCGGCTTGCGTTGCATTGTGTGATGGGACCTGGGTCTTATAATGGCTTCATTTTTAGAAAAAGCATTGCGATAATTTAATAATTTACTTTATTTCATACACTAGCAATCATTGGAGTAAACCCGTTCCGCGAAAGTGGCGTGGTCCCTTGATTTGCCATATTATTGTTGTTTAATTAGTTAAGTAGATTTCTCATACCAGTCCCATGACTAACTCGTAGTTTGTTTCACCTTGCAAACTCTGGTGCTCCTTATTTTCACATGGGCAGCCCAGTAACAGGTAGCTGGCGTATTTTGGCTTTGCATCGTAGCAGAGGTGCACCTTTTGGCTCATGGCGAGGCTTGACTACACAGTGTCGACTATTGATTTTTCCGCTTTTACTATATATGTATATGATTCCGCCTCTGGCGATGTAGACTGATGTTTTCTTTATGTACTCTCTATGTCGCTTATGGCGATGTAGACTAATCATGTATCTTTATACACTAAGTTGTATCCTGCACTGTGCTCTCTGATGTTGTGATATATATGATTCCGCTGTCATATTTGTGTAAATTATTTTATTTCCTGTTTATGCTATTATCTGTACTCTTCTAATGATGATCAATGTGTTATATTCCAATGATTATCCATAACACCGTTGCACGGGGTTTTGAGATCGTCACTGAGGGGGCGCGCTCGACAGCGCGAAGGCTGGTGTGGCCTAGAGGCGAGATCGACAGTCCTTTTTTTTATTTCCTTCTGAGTGAATAATGAGGGAGGGAGAGAGAGTAAATAGAGAGAGGTGGTTAAGTGAGAATTTATATTAATTTATTTATTTCATCTTAAATCTAAAAAGCAACATTTTATTTTGAACTCCAAATCGAACCCACCGATTGTCGTCCATAACTAATTACCCCCATTCCGAACACAATAGGATATGAATCGTAAGCCAGTTTGGCTGTTTCGATCGGTTTCTGACAAAATCAAAATATAAATCTATATATTGGATTTGAACGTGCCTTTCAATTTACTGGGGCCACATACGAACTCTAAAAATTCTAGAAAATATTTTCTAGCTTCGTATTGACGATACGGTTCTAACAAAACTAATTTCGTCAAATTTGGAGATAGCTTGAAAAATGGTCATTTTCTGGTCGATCCAAATTGATTGAAACTGTCAAAACACGTTTTCCTTTGCCACGCTCACATATTGATTCGAAAAATCATGAATTTTGGAATCTAGCAATAATTCGACATCCCGGATCCAACAAGAGTGGTTTCGTCAAAAACGGAGGTCGCTTGCAAAATTTCCATTTTTAGGGGCCGAAATTCTATAGCGACTATTCTGAATTTTCAACTGGGCATAACTTTTTATTCCCGCTATGAAATTTCAGTTTTTTGGATTTTTGGAAAGATATTTTCAAATAGATTCTAATATTTTTGTTTTCACTAAATCCGGTATATTTTGAATCCTGCACATTCATTTGAAATTTGAAATCGAATTTTCAAACTATCGCGCCATTTTCAATTCCTTTTATAATTAGAAATAAATATTTACATTCTAACGACGATCTATATAAATATATACATTCCAATTCTATTCAAAATAAATTTCTCGTCGTTATTATTTAAAATAATTCATTTTAAGTATTCAAAATTAATCAAAATTGCCAAAATAAAAATTTTAAACTGGTTCGGATTTTTCTGGTTGTTACAATCTCCCCCACTTAAAATCTTTTCGTCCTCGAAAAGGAAAGGAGCTGAAAGTTTTTTAACCAATCAAGTTTTCTTTCATTATCTTCATTATGGCTTAAGTTCTTCAACTTTTTAGTTTCTAAGAATTTTCCAGTTCTTCAAAAATTTTGGCTGACACCCTAAATTTTTGAAAAATTTCACCATAACCTCCCCTGTACGGGAGCACCGGGAAAAATCCTGAAATCGCCATACAGGCCTTCTCATCTCAAAAAGAAAAAGAAAAGCCAATCGGCTCATAAAATCATCCAAACCCAAGAAATTAGTAAACATGTACCTATTTGTCGGGCAAACAATTTTATTCTTCTGTCTAGCCTCTTTGCAATGACCTGTTCAATGGATACACATGTATATGCATGCAATTTCAAACAATTTTCAATACAGTTCAATATTTGGTACCATTTGGCCCAAATTTACCTTTCTTTCACATAATGGTTTAGAGGATAAATCATACAACACCACCATCAATCAATTAGTTGATTATCTTTTCAAATTCTTACATTAATACATAGTCCAAAAATCAGATTTTTGATGCCAAATCACAACAATAAGCCCTATCTAGTTTTGGTTCTCACACCAGTCTATTGGAAATATATAGAAATCCCACTTTCGAAACCCGAACATAATGTTGATGATGCTCGAGCAATCATCAGAATCATCTCCGAGCGACTAGAGCGTAATTCTATATCTATCCAGTATATTGAAACTTCGATTATACGTTTGCAAGGCGTATATGCAAAATCTTTATATGTTGGATTGTCCAGATTCAATACAAAAAATATTCAAATACGTACGAAATAGTTTTGTATTTTCAAAACAATATTTGTTTTCATTTTAAAAATATACTCTTCACACTCGTTCTAGGATACTACTAATCCCATCTCTAACGAGTCATTCTTATTGGATATTACTAATCCAATCTCTGATGAATTCTTTCGTTCGTTTCTAATGTGCCTTGTTCTCGAGCTCTGTAAACCAAAGCTCTGATACCAAACTGAGACGACCCTAACTTCCCTATGAAGGAAAGCCCAGACTGACTTTGAGAACACGACAAATCAGAACACAAATAGAAGAACATTTCATTGTATATAACAACCATTTCATCAAAATACAAGAATAAACAAAGTATAAATAAATATTACACATTCGAACAATATCAGAGATTTAAATTACATTTAATTACATAGCAGTGGAAAAATAATACAAAACACAAGTGAAAGGAATATACGGATACAAAGCTTTCTGAATATCATTCCAGCTGTAAACCAGGATCCTATGAGTATAAATCTGCAAAACCCAAAACTACAAGCTGCTCGTGTGAAAATAGGGGCACCTAGAGTTTAGGTTAAAATAATAAACTCCAGGTCAATCATGTGACTGGTGTGAGAACTAAAACAGTTATTTAAAACTTTACTTTAAATCGAGTATATCAAGGGATCACGCCGTATAGCACGTAACGGGTTTCCTCCCAAGAATACCAATGCATATAACAATACAACACAATGTTTTTTGGAAAAATGAAGCTATTATAAGACCTAGGTCCCATCACAGAATGCAACACAAGCCGGAGGATAGGGTTTTCCCTTATAATAGCCAAACATACTTGGTACGTTTAAAACAAATCATTTGATACTATTATAAGTGCATGGTGTATAAAACAACTTCAAATATAAATGTATCAATCCTAGATGGCATGGGTACCATATATCATGTAGCCAATACTAGGCTCTACAATCAAAACCGAAAATATCACGTATTGGAAGTTGGATTTCCATCGGTGAACCAAGGCAAGGGATCGTCCTTACCGCTTCGAGACAATCTAGCCCATGTCTCAGGTAAGCGCGCAAAAAAGCCTTGGATCGTCAGGGCCGGTCCGCTCGATGCGGATTAAAATGCTTGAACATTAAGTTTCCCCGCCCTATGGGGCGTAAATGAGCCAAATGACTCCATCGGCCCCGGATCGACCGATATAACTGAGGCGCCTCCTATCCATCATCCACATATGTAAAATGCCAGGGTGTGCAAAACGCTGACACCACTCCTAGCAAGAAGGAAACACATGCCCTCCCTGAGGTCCTCTCCCGTTTCTGGTTCACACCGGGGTGTGAGGCTCGCGAATTAACGCTACACAAAGCTAAGCTATATTAAACCCGTGCTTTAATCATCAACCATAAGACTCTGCCTTTCAACAGAAGCCTTGATCATTTGCATCTCAGCATGTCACATAGGCAGTTCACGCTATGCAACCGATGTATATAAATCATACAGAATGAAATCCGATGTCAGACACACATCCATTTACAAGTTCGATCTGGGTCTAAACGAAACTGGAGGCATCTTATTCCTCCCCCATATGTCCAATACAAGGGAGATGTCCTCGTATATCCGGTCAATCTCCAAGTACGTCTGGACGATCACCACTTATTACCTTGTCTTGGGTGTACAGCCCAATCAAGACCTCAGTAATCACCCAAACGATGTGAAGACCTCCAGTCTTCAACCACCGTCTTCATCCTCGACACATTTTCGAATCATTTATTCAGAACGGGATAAACCCGATCTTTCTGAATAACTCGTGTATATAATAAACAAGTGCTATAAAAGCATAATATACGCCTCATTCAAATCCAGAATATTTCTTTATTCAAATATTCTTATACTTTGGGGAAGGTACCCATTAATTTTATCAAAGATAAATTCTTTAAATTTATTCTTTAATCTTCCTTTGGATATCATTTCAATCTAACTAAAGATGCGTTAAAACTCCACTTGGTTTTAATCTTCCCAAAAATCAATATTAACGATTGTTTAACTTCGGAAATCATATCCTCTCTTTAACTGGGTTAAAGAACCAATGTCATTTAAAACACGGTTCACGATAAACCCAAAATCACATTCCATTCCACCAACCTTTAACCGTAAATTAGCAAGTGAAAAATTCCCTAAGTATTAACCCTGAAGACCGAAACCAACATCATATCATTACCTAGGAAACCATCCAGCTTAACTAATCTCCAGTTAGTTTCTGATTTTCTTAACTCCATTGGGTCTAAGAATAGTATTATTAAAGATACCATTCACGAAAATCCAAATTACATTCCATTAATTATGGAATCTTCACGGAAAAACAAATCAATATATAATCGATATCAATTTCCATATCCAACCAAAAATATAAATGGAATAACGGAAATGCCTCTTAAATTCCATATGTATTAACAGTCTTCCTCCACAGAAGTTCACTTCGATTATTATCAAATCGAATTCCATTAAATTCCAATTTAGTATATTAAATTGGAAAACGTTACCTTGGAAAATTTCCATTCAATCTAAATAAAATATTTATAAATCACAAATCACATTTCAGTGTAAATCAGATTAAAGAACGAATGTCATTAAAAACACAATTCACAATAAACACAATTCACATTAGCCTCTAACCGTAAATAAGTAAGAGAACAATCCCCTAAGTATTAACCCCGAAGGCCGAAACCAACATCAGATCAATGCCCAGGAAACCATTCAACTTAACTAATCTCCAGTTAGTTTCTAATTTTCTTAACTTCATTCGGTTCAAGAACAATATTATTAAAGATATCATTCACGACGAACCCAAAATCCAATTTGAAATTAAATACAAGGCTTTGAATAGAAAATATATCGGCTTATATTCAATATCAAATTCTGAAACCAACAAATATTGTATTGGAATAACGATATATATCTTCCAAATTCCTCCATAATCTCCGTATAATCACAAAATCGAATATCAAAATATTCCGAGCATACTTTCGATTCAAATCCATTCCAAATCATATATTAGAAATCCTGGTTATTTTTAAAACCATTTCAAATCCAATTTATTTATTTTAAAAATATCTGATTTATTATTCTAATTCAAAACTAGTTCATTTCGATGGTAATCTATTTTTATCTTTTCAAATATGGAATTTTTCATCCCAATTCTTTCCAAATCATTTCTTATGATTTTACACTAATTATTGATATTTTTAATAATTTTATCAAGGCCAGTACAGTCGATTTCCATAAACAGCCATCGAACTGCACTTACAACAACCTTTTCCAAATTTGATTTGGACATAATTCCAAATCCAACTGTTAGGTTTCAATTCTCTAATATTCTCAGAAATCTCTTTTCGATACGAACCCAACGGTTCTGAATATAGGAGAATCCGTCGTTCGGATCTCCCGTAATGTCCGTTTGAAGTCAATGGTCGAAATTCGTGAACTGTCGCCGCGTGGCGCGTTCAATTCAGGCCATTATATATATATTATATATATTTCGTCAATTTCCATTTAAAACCTATTTTATATATCGTTTTAAATTCGTTTTCAAAACGATTTCAACTTTATATTCAATTTCTAATCAGAATTGAATATTCCATATCATCGATATATAAATGATAATATTTTCAAAGCATTAGATTTTGAAATCAATTATTTTTCGATATTCATTATAAAAAATGAATAAAATCGATATAAATATCGTTCACATCAAAATGGCGTTAATCTAATCAGAACGGCTTTATATAATTAAATATTTTCGTGTCCATCCCAAATTGAACATCAAAACCAAATTTTGATTCTTTACTGGATATTATTTGAAAATATTCGTTATTTAAAATAATCATTATTTTAAAATATTCATTCTTTCTGGAATGGAATCAGACACAGTCAATTACCATATAATTTGATTATATGGATTTCGTACAATACATATATACAACAACAGTGATAAATAATCATCCATCATCCAGAGTGCATTCTACACTGTATAAGAATTAAATATAAATATTTAACGCTCATAACAGTCTGTCAACCCATCGATTGATATACAACTAACTATTGGGATTAGTGTATGTCCAATATCATCCCAATACCCGTGTGGGGTTTCAACCAATCAAACACAAATTTTATTTGTGCAGTTGGGCGATGTGTAAAATTTATCGTCCCAATCAATATCAGTTAAATGTGTGTACATAAACAAATCGTCCGATTTGTTTATGGATATTTATTTTATTCATATACACGTTAAAAATTATATTTTTAAGTATAAAATATTTTTAACTATAAAATATTTTATTCCATTCCACATCACACAATCAATTTTCACAACATAACCAAACAAACAAACAAGTCGTCCATGGTCTGTGGACAACGGGTGTCGGGTGCTGCTAAGCACCATCTGCATCCTAGTATATATTTTAACTAGAAAATAAAATAAAAAATGAGAAGTTCTCACCTTTGGGATCCACTCCGCCGTGCTTTGATCGTCAATCTATGTAGTATACCTACGTTAAAAATTATATTTTTAACCAATTAATAATTATTTCTTTGTATGATTATTTTATAAATGACATACATAGGCTAAAAAACTAGATTTTTATCTTTCTAAATTTATTTTTATAACCACGCTACATAGCTAAAAATCACATTTTTACATTGCCATTCAAACGATAAAAATCATATTTTTATCCTACCGCTACATATACAAAGATCAATTTTTTATTATCTATATATTATAAATTTCATATTTTTATTATTCCTGTAATATAAAAATCATATTTTTATTATTCCTATAGTATAAAAATCATATTTTTTTAATCCTCTACATCATAGGTAAAAACTGAATTTTGTATTTATTGAACTAATTACTTTATATAAATAAAATAAAGAAATAAAAGTAAATAAAAACTTACAGTAGAAATCGGAGGGCGGGACTTCATCGTCGGGCGCTGAATCGGCAGCGGCTAGGGCATCGACTAGCGGAGGAGGTCCCACAGTGGCGGCACGGTCCGATTTGAGGGAGGGTTTCATGTTGCGGTTTAAGGAGGAAAAGGGGGAGGGCTGACGCGAGGAGAAGGTGGCGGGGAAGAGGAGGGAGCGTGCTCGACGACGCGGCGACGCGATGGCCGGTGTGGCCTGGAGGCGAGATCGACAGTCATTTTTTATTTATTTATTTCCTTCTGAGTGGATAACGAGGGAGGGAGAGAGAGTAAATAGAGAGAGGGGGTTAAGTGAGAATGTATATTAATTAATTTATTTCATTTTAAATCCAAAAAGTAACTTTTTATTTTGAACTCCAAATAGAACCCACCAACTGTCGTCCATAACTAATTACCCCCATTCCGAACACAATAGGATATGTATCATCATCCAGTTTGGCTGTTTCAATCTGTTTCCGACAAAATCAAATTATAACTCTATATATTGAATTTGAACGCACCTTTCAATTTACCGGGGCCACATACGTACTCTAAAAATTCTAGAAAAATATTCCCAAGCTTCGTATTGACAATACGGTTCTAACAAAATTAATTTCGTCAAATTTGAAGACCATTTAAAAAATGGCCATTTTCTGGTCGATCCAAATTGACTAAAACTGTCAAAACATATTTTCCTTCGTCACGCTCACATATTGATTCGAAAAATCATCAATTTTGGAATCTAGCAATAATTCGACATCCTGGATCCAAAAAAAGTGGTTTCGTCGAAAACAGAGATCGTTTGTAAAATTTCCATTTTTAAGGGCCAAAATTCTGTAGCGACTATTCTGAATTTTCAACTGGGCATAACATTTAATTCCCGCTATGAAATTTCAATTTTTCGGATTCGTTGGAAAGATATTTTCAAATAGATTCTAATATTTTTGGTTTCGGTAAAATCCGGTTTATTTTAAACCTGTACATTCATTTGAAATTTGAAATTGAATTTTTGAACTACCACGCCATTTTCAATTCCTTTTATAATTAAAAATAAATATTTATATTCTAACGACGATCTATATAAATATATATGTTCCAATTCTATTCAAAATAAATTTCTTGTCGTTATTATTTAAAATAATTCATTTTAAATATTCAAAATTGCCAAAATAAAATTTTTAAATTGTTTTGAATTTTCTGGGTTGTTACACCAAGTATTAATTTATGTGGTAAAAGCATCTACTTTTGTGGTTGTTGTTGGCGTGCGCTCGGAAAGGTCAATATGTAACGACCCGGAAAATCTGAACCAATTTAAAAATTTTAAATTGGCTAAAATAATGTATTTTAAATATTTAAAATAAAATTTTTAAATAAGAAAGATGAAAACTGAGTTTGAATCGACAATTGAAAAGGAATATAATTAACTCTAATTATAAACAAGGTCTGAAATGGCGCTGCAGTTTCAAAAATTGAATTCAAACTTTGTCGGACTGTACCGGGTGCAAAACAAAACGGATTTGAGTGAAACCAGAAATATTTAAATTTGTTAGTGGATACCTTTCTAACGAATATGAAAAATCGAAGTTTCATAGCAGGAAGCAAAAGTTATGGCCAAATGAATTTTCAGAAAGGTCGCTATGGAATTTATATAGCCCGTGAAATTGGCCATTTTGCAAACGAGCTCGGAATTCAACAAAACCACTTTTGTTGGATCCTGGATGTGAAGTTATTGCTAGATTTCAAATTTCATAATTTTTGAAGCTAGTATGTGAGCGTGGCAAAGGAAAACGTGTTTTGGTCAATTATAGTTAAATTGGATCGACCAGAAATGGGCCTTTTTGCAAACGGTCTCAGAATTCGACGAAACTAGTTTTCTTGGGACCGTATCGTCAAAAAATAGCTAGATTTATTTTTCTGGAATTTTTTGAATCAGTTTGTGGCCCTGGCAAATTGAAATGTACGTTCAAATCGAATATTGAATGTTATATATTTTAAATTGAATGAAAACTGACTGAAACAGTCGAATGGGCCTACGAAACATATCCCATTGTGTTTGGAATGGGGGTAAAACGCTAGGGATGACAGTCGTTGGGTCTGGATTGGAGTTCGTGGCGAGAAACCCTATTTTTTTTGAAATAAATACTCTCCGGCCAATCAGATTTTATTAAAAAAAATGAAAACCTTTTTTCTCTCCTCGAATACGACGGCCGCAGTAGCTCGTAGCTTCCCTCCCCGATTCCTCCTCCCACGCGCCACGATAGCCAACGCCCCAGTTGGGAATTTTGAAGCTCTCCTCTCCAGCTCCAAATCCATACCCGTTGCTCCCTCCCTCGCGAGAATCGAGCTTCGAAAGTCGCGGGTTTGAAACCGCCGTCGCCACCTCCTACCAGCGTCGAACTGGACCCCACCCCCATGCGCCAGAGCATGATTCCAAGCTCTTTCTCGTGGTGAAGGATGATCGACCTATAGCACAACGAATTTAGCGCAAGATCAAAACCTAGTTTTGAACGAAATAGAAAGGTACGGCTGTTAAATTATATAAACTATTTAATAGCAGTTCTAAGCGCTACGGTTTTTGATTTCACTGTAAAAATCATATCTTTTTCATTTCTTGACGAAATTCAGTGAAACAAGAGACAGTGGACTCGTGTGGACGTCTTCTATATTCTAGAAGAGACCGCATATTTTTCTGAGCCTTCTGCTATTTTTGGTGGAGTGGAACCCAATGTGAGATTTCTAATTTATAAACGATATGGAAAACGACGATGTATAAATTATATAGTTGATGTATGAGTTATATAAGCGTTGTACACCTCTTGTGTAAGCGTTGTATAAGTTGTACGTTCGATGTATAAGTTGTATATGCGTTGTAAAAAGTATATATGTGTTGAAATAGAAGTGAATTGCTATATATATATATATATATATATATATATATATATATACACGCCCCTCGTCCACAAACCATGGACGATATTTATTGATTGTGATTGGTGTGAAAATTGATTGATAGCGAATGGTTGATTGAAATTGTTTGTGGTTGATATTGATTGATTGTGGTTGAAAAATACCCGTTTGTGGTTGAGAAATATTTGGTTGAAACCACATAGGATTAATTAGTGGAAATGAAATAAATATACATGCCGCCTGCGTGCGAACTAGATGCATGATTCCCCATTGTCAAAAACCGCGAGGTTTTAAGGTAGAGCGAGGAGCCGTACTAGGGACGGTCCCGGTTTTAACTACCCTGCCGTTATGCTGTCGAAATTTTGAATAATATTCATGTGTTTGAATTATTTTCATTTGTTGAAACTATATTTATTCGTTGTATAGAAAACCTTCATGTTTTGAATCGATATTCATTCGTTGAATTGAAATTCATGTGTTGAATGGTATTCGTGTTTTAAATATAAAAATCACATTTTTATCTATATATACAAACTTTAGAAAACCTTCATGTGTTGAATTGATATTCATTCGTTGAATTGAAATTCATGTGTTGAATGGTATTCGTGTTTTAAATATAAAAATCACATTTTTATCTATATATACAAACTATAGAAAACCTTCATGTGTTGAATCGATATTCATTCGTTGAATTGAAATTCATGTGTTGAATGGTATTCGTGTTTTAAATATAAAAATCACCTTTTTATCGATTTATATAAACTATAGAAAACCTTCATGTGTTGAATCGATATTCATTCGCTGAATTGAAATTCATGTGTTGAATGGTATTCATATTTTGAAAGAAATTGTTTTATAATAAAAATCCCATTTTTATCACCTATATGAAATATATAAAATAATCTTGTTTTGAAATAAATTGTTTCATAATAAAAATCCTATTTTTATCACCTATATGAATATATAAAATAATCGTGTTTTGAAATAAATTGTTTTACATTAAAAATCACATTTTTATTATATACACGAATCGTTAAAAATAGTGAAGTGTTGAAATAGAAGACAATTAGATAAAAATATAATTTTTATCAAATGTATGAAAAGAATATAGTTTTGAAATCGAAGAATCGATATATATATATATAAATAGAATTAAAATATATCGAATAACGAAGCTGCAGTTCGTATTTTGAAACCGTGATTACAAACGATTAGTGCGGGAGATCCGACCGTCTGATTTTCCCGAAACCGCAACCGTTGGGTCCGCTTTGGAAATATCTTTCCAACAGCACCAACTTTGTAAAGATCCAACGGTTGGATTGTCTGGAATGTTTAATTCAAATCTGAAGAAAAACAGCGCCAGAATCGATTATATATATATATATATATATAATTATATTTAATCGAATAACGACGTTGCAGTTCGTATTTTGAAATCGAAACTTTAAACGATTATACCGGGAGATCCGATTGTCGGATTTTCCCGAAACTGGAACCGTTGGATTCGTTTTGAAAAGATCTTTCTAATGATGTAAATTTTGTGAAGATCCAACAGTTAGATTTTCAGATATGTGTAAATCAAATCTGGAGAAAAACAGCGCCACGGCCGCGTTATGGCCCGAAGCGTCATTTTGAATAAATTGGCTATTTTAAAATAAATAAAAATAGCGATAAATCGTTATAAAATATTATAAACGATATGGATGTGAAATTTAGAAATTAACTAAAGGTTGGCTAAGTCGAATGGTTTCTTGGGTATTGATCTGATGTTGGTTTCGGCCTTCGGGGTTAATATTTGGGAAATCGCTCTCTTACTGATTGACGGTTAGTGACTAATGAATTGAAATGATGCGTGTGTATGTTAGTGTTGCACTTGTTTATTATATACGCGAGTTGCTCTGAAAGACCAGGTTTATCCCTGAATAACTGAATCGACGATAAGAAATCGAAGATGAAGACGGTGGTCGAAGACCGGAGATCTTCACCTCATTTGGATGGTAACCGAGGTCCTGATTGGGAGGCATCCCGAAATATGGATAATGAGTGGTGATCATCCAGACGTACGTGGTGGTCGATGGGTTTGCGAGGTATATAGTGCCTCCGGTTTCATTCAGACCCAGAACGGACTTGTAAATGGACTGTGTGTCTGACATTGGATTTTATTCTGTGTTGATTGATCTCTATTAAATATACATCTGTTTGGCGGCGGAGAATTTATTCTTTTGCTTAACGCCCTTCTCTGAAACGCACGAGCTCAGAGGTTGTATATCGATGGACATCAGTCGCATGGCATGAATTGCTAGTGTGGCATGCCTAAGTGGCAAATGATCAGGGCTTCTGTTGAAAATCAAAGTCTTGTGGTGATGATCAAAGCACCGCCTGTGTGGCATAGCTTTGTGTATAACGTGAATTCGCGAGCCTCACTTCCCGGTATGAACCAGAAATGGGAGAAGGACCTCAGGGAGGGCATGCGTTTCTTTCTAGCTAGGAGTTGTGTCGGTGTTTTTACACGGCCCGACATTTTACTTATGTGGATGATGGATAGCGAGGCGCCTTGGATATATTGGTTGATCCGGGACCGATGGAGTCATTCGCTGGCTCACTTACGCCCCATGGGGGGGAAACGTATTGCTCAGGAATTTTAATCCACATCGGTAGACCGGCCTTGTCACTCCAAGGGTCGATGCGTTCTAATCCTGAGGGGAGGGCTAGAGTGTCTCGAATTCGGTAAGGACTATCTTTTGCCTTTGTTCATGACGGAAATTCAATTTCCAAATACGTGACTGTGCGGTTTTGATTGTATACCTATATATGGCAACATAGTGGTATGGGGGCATTAATGCCGTCTATGATTGATAGTTATGATTTAAATTGTTTTTGAAACATATAAACACTAGTAATAATTGTGATAACCCCAAACTTCCTGAGACGACCCCAAACCCCGTTCTGACGGCGGCAAGGGCAATCCGTGGAATATAACACAGAAACAGATAATAGCAGAACAGAATTAAATAAATACACCAGATAATGAACAAAACAATATACTGGATAAAAGTAATCATCAGAGTTACACAGTATACAGGATCTTACTTAGTACAAATACAGTTCAGCTATACATAAATGTCTACAGCGGAAAACAAACAAAATATGTACAATAGGAGCTGAACAGCATAAAAAGAGATAAATGATAGGATCCATCTTCAGCTCCAGCTATCCAGAAAGAACCAGCTAAACCTGAATACAAGGCTGCCCATGTAGAAAAAGGGGCACCCGAGTTTGAGAGTGAAACAAACTACGAGTCAGTCATGGGACTGGTATGAGAAACCTACTCAACACATATATAATATGGCTAATCACAGGACCACGCCACTTTCGTGGAACGGGTTTACTCCATTGGATTGCCAGTGCTTTAAAACAAATCTTTCTTTTTAAACAACGCAATGCTTTTTATAAAATGAAGCCATTATAAGACTCAGTTCCCATCACACAATGCAACGCAAACCGGAGGATAGAGTTTTTACCTTATAACGGCCAAAACATGCTTGATACGAATAAAACAAAGGCATTTGATATTATTGCTAGTGTTTATATGTTTTGAAAACAATTTCACATCATAACTATCAATCATAGACGACATGAGCGTCCCATGCCACTATGTCGCCAAATATATATATACAATCGAAACCGCACGATCACGTATTTGGAAATTGGATTTCCATCATGAACCAAGGCAAAAGATAGTCCTTACCGAATTCATGACTCTCTAGCCCGAGCCACAGGCAAGTACTCGGTCAAGCCTTTGGATCGTCAGGGCCGGTCCACCGATGTGGATTAAAATGCCTGAACAATACGTTTCCCCGCCCTTTGGGGCATAAACGAGCCAACGAATGACTCCATCGGACCAGGATCGTCTGATCAAACCAAGGCGCCTCGCAACAGCAACAACCACATAGGTGAAAAGTATATAAATGTCAGGGCTGGTTGGTCACTGACACCACCCTAGCTAGAAAGAAACGCATGCCCTCCCTGAGGTCCTTCTCCTGTTTCTGGTTCATACCGGGGCGTGAGGCTCGCGAATTTACATTATACACAAAGCTACGCCACACAGGCGGTGCTTTGATCATCACCACAAGACTTTGCTTTTCAACAGAAGCCCTGATCACTGCATCTTAGCATGCCACACAGGCAATTCATGCCGTACGACTGATGTCCATCGATATACAACCTCTAAGCCTATGCGTTTCAGAGAAGGGCGTTAAGCAAAAGAATAAATTCTCCGCCGCCAAACAGATGTATATTTAATAGAGACCAATCATCACAGAATAAAATCCAATGTCAAACACACAGTCCATTTACAAGTCCGTCCTGGGTCTGAACGAAACCGGAGGCACTAAATGCCTCGCAAACCCATCGATCACCACGTACGTCTGGACGATCACCACTCATTATCCATATTTCGGGATGCCTCCCAATCAAGACCTCGGTTACCATCCGAACGAGGTGAAGATCTCCGGTCTTCGACCATCGTCTTCATCTTCGACTTTCAATCATCGGTCAATTATTTGAAATGAGAATTAACTCGGCCTTTTCAAATAATTCACATATATTTAGAATTTCAAATCAATTTATTTCAATGGTTAAATTATTCGACAACACCAATTTTGTTCTTTAATGTAATTTTCACACCAAACACATTCAACCATCAAAAGCCACATAAGTCGAGCAAATTCAGTTTATTTCCATTCCATATCGTTTATGATATTTTATAACGATTTATCGCTATTTTTATTTATTTTAAATACAGCCCATATATTCAAAACGACGCTTCGGGCCATAACGCGGCCGTGGCGCTGTTTTTCTTCAGATTTGATTTACACATATATGAAGATCTAACCGTTGGATCTTTGCAAAATCTACATTATTTGTAAGGTCTCTTCAAAACGAATCCAACGGTTCCAGTTTCGGGAAAATCCGACGGTCGGATCTCCCGGTACAATCGTTTGAAGTTTCGATTTCAAAATACGAACTGCAGCGTCGTTATTCGATTAAATATAATTATATTTGTATATATATATATAAATAAAATCGATTCTGGCGCTGTTTTTCTTCAGATTTGAATTAAACATTCCAGACAATCCAACCGTTGGATTTTTACAAGGTTGGTGCTATTGGAAAGATATTTCCAAGGCGAACCCGATGGTTGCGGTTTCGGGAAAATCCAATGGTCGGATTTCCCTCACTAGTTGTTTGAAATCATGGTTTCAAAACACGAACTGCACGGCCACGTTTCGTTTTAATTTTATTTATATTTATATATTTATATAAATATAGTTCATTCAACAATTTCAATATCATTTTCACTTCAAATATTTCACTGACGCCTTTAAATTTTGTAAAATTTCGCCATGACCTCCTTTGCATGGGAGGGGCTGGGAAAATTCCCAAATAGCCACACGGGCGTCTCATGTCGAAAAGAAAAAGAAAAAGCCAAGCGGCTAGCCAACAAGCTCATAAAATCATCACCCAAACAAAACAGTAAACGTGTACCTATTTGTCGGGCACAAAATTTTATTCCTCTTCTCTAGCCCCTTCGCTATAACCTGTTCAATAAATATGCATGTACATATATATAGTTCTTATCACTTATCATTTTCTATTCAACTTCATATTTGATTTCCGTTTGGTTTAAAAACACCATTCATTCTAATGTTGCATGTATAGGCAAAAATCATATCATTAGCTAATTAATGAATATTTCAACTCATATATGTTTATTTGAACGAGTGGCTATTTTTAACACTTCACATTTCAACGATTCATGTATATAATAAAAATGAGATTTTTATTGTAAAACAATTCATTTCAAAACACTATTATTCTATATAGTTTATATAGGTGATAAAAATAGGATTTTTCTTACAAAACAATTTCTTTAAAAAACGAGATTATTTTTCATATTCCATATAGTTGATAAAAGGTGATTTTTGTTATGAAACAATTTATTTCAAAATATGAATACCATTCAACACATGAATTTCTAATCAACGAATGAATATCGATTCAACACATGAAGGTTTTCTATAGATTCTATATATAGATAAAAATGTGATTTTTATATTTAAAACGCGAATACCATTCAACACATGAATTTCTAATCAACGAATGAATATCGATTCAACACATGAAGGTTTTCTATAGTTTCTATATATAGATAAAAATGTGATTTTTATATTTAAAACGCGAATACCATTCAACACATGAATTTCTAATCAACGAATGAATATCGATTCAACACATGAAGGTTTTCTATTCAACGAATAAATATAGTTTTAGAAAATGAAAATAATTCAAACACATGAATATTATTCAAAATTTTGGCAGCATAACGGCAGGGTAGTTAAAACCGGGACCGTCCCTAGTACGGCTCCTCGCTCTACCTTAAAACCTCGCGGTTTTTGACAATGGGGATCATGCATCTAGTTCGCACGCAGGCGGCATGTATATATTTATTTCATTTCCACAAACTAATCCTAAGTGGTTTCAACCAAATATTTCTCAACCACAAATGGGTATTTTTCAACCACAATCAATCAATATCAACCACAAACAATCCCAAACAACCATTCGCTATCAATCAATTTTCACACCAATCACAATCAATAAATATCGTCCATGGTTTGTGGACGAGGGGCGTATATATGTGTATATATATATATATATATTTATATATAGCAATTCACTTTTATTTCAACACATATATAAATTTTTTACAACGCATATATAACTTATACATCGAACATACAACTTATACAACGCTTATACAAGAGGTGTACAACGCTTATATAACTCATACATCGACTATATAATTTATACATCGTCGTTTTCCATATCGTTTATAAATTAGAAATCTCACCTTGGGTTCCACTCCACCAAAAATAGCAGAAGGCTCAGAAAAATATGCGGTCTCTTCTAGAATGTAGAAGACGTCCACACGGTCACGATGTTTCCTGTTTCATCGAATTTCGTTAATATATGAAAAAGATATGATTTTTCTAAGATGGGTCAAAAATCAGTTCAAAATCAACTAGGCCGCTACCTTCCTCGCGTGTTCGAAACTAGGTTTCGATATGGCGCACGAATCGTCGCGCGAGAGGTCGATCAGGTGGCTGGACGTCGTAGAGGGAGGAGAGGTGCGTCAGATGGTGGTGGTGGCGGCAATTCCGGTGGTCAGACGGCGGAGAACGATGGTGACAAAGTCGTTGACTTTGCGGGCTTCGTTCTCGAGGTAGGCGGAGGGAGAGAGGGTGGGGCCAGGTCGGATTTGAAAGGGGGAGGGAGGCGCTTCGACTGGGGGTGGTGGTGGCAGCGCTAGGGGGCTGTGGCGGCGGGGATCTGGTCGGAAAGGATGGGAGCCCGGTCGTCGTTCGTTCGCTGGAGCGAAATAGGGTTCCGTGTTTTTTTTTAATTTAATGAGTTGGAAAAATTTTATTGGCCGGCCTTTATAATAAATCCAAAAATAGGGTTTTTGGCCACGAACTCCAATCCAAGCCCAACGACTGTCGTCCCTAGCATTTTACCCCCATCTCGGACACAATGGGATATGTTTCGAAGGCCCATTCGACTTTTTCAGTCAGTTTTCCTTCAAATTAAAATATAAAATATTCAATATTTAATTTGAACGTACATTTCAAGTTGCCAGGGCCACAAACTAATTCGAAAAATTCTAGAAAAATAAATCTGGCTATGTTTTGACGATACGGTCCCAACAAAACTAGTTTCGTCGAATTCTGAGACCGTTTGCAAAAAGGCCCATTTTTGGTCGATCCAATTTAACTGTAATTGACCAAAACACATTTTCCTTTGCCACGCTCACATACTAGCTTCAAAAATTATGAAATTTGAAACCTAGCAATAACTTCACATCCCGGATCCAACAAAAGTGGTTTCGTCGAATTCCGAGGTTGTTTGCAAAATGGCCAATTTCATGGGCTATATAAAATCCATAGCGACCCTTCTGAAAATTCATTCGGCCATAACTTTTGCTTTCCGCTATGAAAATTCGATTTTTCAGATTCGTTAGAAAGGTATTCACTAACAGATTTAAATATTTTTTGTTTCACTAAAATCCGGATTGTTTTGCACCCGGTACAGTCCGACAAAGTTTGAATTCAATTTTCGAAACTGCAGCGCCTTTTCAAGCCTTGTTTATAATTATTCTTAATCATATTCGTATTCAATTGTCGATTCAAACTCAGTTTTCATTGCCATTATTTAAAATATTTATTTCAAATATTTAAAATCCATTATTTTAGCCAATTTAAAATTTTTAAATTGGTTCAGATTTTTTGGGTCGTTACAATCTCCCCCACTTAAAACTTTTCGTCCCCGAAAAGGAACAAAGTCGAAAGTGGTTTGATAAATTTACAATCCCACAACACAACAACCAATCCAATTGTTTTCAACCTTTCAAAAACATACTAATCAATTTCTATACTCTTTTTAAAATCATTCAGACCATAGAATTTAAAAGTGCAAATCCATGGAAAGAAAATAACAACAGAGTAGAGAATTAAATGGTAATGCAAAGTAGGGTAAATGTACCTTGCACCAGAGTCAATCAGAGATATCCACTCGGCATCTAGGATAAGCTTTCTGAATGCTCTCCTCAGTTTCCCAAGTACAATCTCGCGGATCTCCACTCCATTGCACTTTGACTAAGTGAACCTTCTTGTTTCTCAGCTCTTTGGTTTCTTTGCCGATAATCTTTAGCGGCTCTCTTCTCACAGCCAATTCTGGAGTAATTTCAATGTCCTGTTGAGCTGCTTCTTCCACGATCAAGTCTGGATTATGAACGTGTTTTCGAAGTTGAGATATATGAAATACATCATGAACTTCAGGCAACCAATCTGGCAATTTGACCCTATAAGCGAGAGTTCCAATCCGTTCCAGAATAGGAAACGGACCAATAAATTTGGGCGCCAACTTTCCAGTTTTACCGAACCGGATAACTCCTCTCATCGGCGATACTTTCAAATATACGTAGTCGCCAACAGCAAAGGATATATCTCTTCTTCTCCTATCGGCGTAGCTCTTTTGTCGGCTTTGAGCAGCAAGTAATCGTTTCTTAATAAAATTGACTTTGTCGGTAGCTTCTCAAATCATATCTGGACCCAACACAAGTCTATTACCTGGTTCGACCCAACAAGCAGGAGATCGGCACGGTCTACCATACAATTCTTCGAATGGCGACATTGTCAGACTCGCCTGGTAGTTGTTGTTATAAGAGAATTCAGCCAAATGCAGATTGTCTTCCCAGGATCCGCCGAAATCTATAACACAAGCCTGCAATAGATCTTCTAAAATACGATTCACCCTCTCAGTCTGACCATCTGTCTGAGGATGATAAGCGGTGCTCAAGTTCAACTTCGTTCCCAATTCGACTTGAAATGCTTCCCAGAATTTGCTAGTGAATATTGTATCTCTATCACTGACTATACTGAGCGGCACTCCATGTAGTCTAACTATTTCCCTGAAGTATATCTGCGCCAGACTCTGAGCAGTTATGTTTGATCTGACAGGTATGAAATGGGCAGTCTTCGTGAAGCGATCTACGATCACCCAAATACTGTCATTCCCTTTTCTGGTTCTGGGCAGACCATCAATGAAATCCATAGAAATATGCTCCCACTTCCAACCAGGAACTTCTAGCGGTTGTAACAATCCAGCCAATTTCTGTTGGTCGCTCTTGACTAGTTGGCAAGTAGGGCATCGACTAACATATAAGGAAATGTCCCTTTTCATCGACTTCCACCAGAAAGTGTGTTTGATGTCATTATACGTTTTTCTTACTCCCGGATGGATACTTAGTTTTGACTTGTGGCATTCATCCAGAACTTCTTTTCGAAGCTCAGGAATGTTAGGGACACAGATTCGACCTTTGAGCCTTAAAATCCCATCATTATCTACTTGAAAACTCGAGGGTTTGCCTTGTTTAATTATCTCTCTGATCTTCTGAATGAAGTGATCATCCTCCTGAAGAGCAGATATTTTATCTATCAGTGAAGTCGTGATAATAAAGCTAGCAATCATTTCATTCTTTCGGCTTAACGCATCGGCCACGACATTGGCTTTCCCTGGAGTGTGTATAATTTCAAAATCGTATGCTGCAAGGAACTCCAACTAACGTTGCTGCCTCAGATTCAGGTCTTTCTGGGTGAACAGATACTTTAACGACTGGTGATCTGTAAACAGTTCGAATCTCTCACCCAGAAGATAGTGCCTCCAGATTTTCAAGGCGAATACTATAGCCAATAACTCAAGATCATGAGTTACATAGTTTTTCTCATGCTGCTTCAGCTGACGACTAGCATAAGCAATCACTTGGCCTCTTTGCATTAACACTGCGCCAAGGCCTTCTCTAGAAGCATCAGTCCAGACTTTTAAATCTTGGTTGCCATCGATGATGGTTAACACTGGAGCTGTCGTTAATCTTAACTTTAGCTCTTCGAAAGCCTCCTCACTTTCTGGAGTCCATTTGAACTTTGAATGCTTCTTTGTAAGCTTCGTTAAGTGGCCAGATATCTTCGAAAAGTTTTTAACGAACTTCCGGTAATAGCTAGGCAATCCGAGAAAACTACGGACTTCAGTGGGGGAGCTGGGCTGTTTCCAATTTTGAATAGCCGTGATTTTACTTGGATCCACAGCGATTCCTTCCTTCGATACTACATGGCCCAGAATTTATTCAAAACCCCTGTGAACACTCTATTCATCAGATCGACGAAGTAAGCAGGAGCGTTACATAAGCCGAACGACATTACTAACCACTCGTAGAATAAGTCGGTACCTCTGAATGCTGTCATTGGAACACACTCTTCGGCAATTCGAAGTTGATGGAAGCCTGTAGCTAGGTCCATTCATGAAAATACCTGTGCTCCATTTAATCGATCCAACAAATCATCAATCCGCGGCAATGGATATTTGTTCTTTATTGTCTGTTTGTTTAAATCACGATAATCCACACATAGCCGTAGAGTACCGTCAGATTTTGGGACAAACACCACTGCTGCACCCCAATCAGAGAAACTAGGCCAGATCAGACCTTTCCATACTAGCTGTCGTGTTTGATTGTCTAATTCCTCCTTCTCTTTCAAGGACATTCTTCGAATAGTGTGAACTACCGGCCTTGCATTAGGAATCAAAGCAATTTTGAAATCTATTTCTCTCTGCGGAGGTAAGCGAACGACTTCCTCGAACACATCCGCATAGTTCTTGACGACAGAAATATCTTTCACTTGGTCGGGAATATTCTCTACAACTTCAGGGACATTTTCTATTTGGGTTGGAGAAACATTCAAAGCTGCCCAGAAGTCTTTTCTATTAGCATTCTTACCTTCACAGGGAATGGTTATATAATCACCTGATTTAATCTTCGCCTTTACGACTCTGTCGGTGCATTTAACTTCAGCTTCATATTTGGTCAGCCAGTCCAACCCCAAGATAAGATCAAACTCTTTAAAATTCATGACGACCGCGATGGTAGGAAACAGATAACGAGAAAAGGAAACCGGCACTCCGCAAACCCAACTGAGATCAATGGAACCACCAACCGGATTCTGGACAGTCATTGGTTCCTTCAGCTTTTTCAAATTCAAATCCAGTTTCTTAGCTGCATCTTTGGCAACTAAACTTCGTGACGCGCCTGTGTCAAATAGTACTTTGACTGGAATGTTTTTGACAGTAAGCGTTCCTTCTAAAACATCAGCCCTTTCTTGACTAGCTGAGGGCTCGGAAGTTTCTGCACTTCATTTATATATACGGCTTCAGATTTCTTTGAGAGTTGGCATTCCCGTGAAATATGACCTACTTGATGACACTCATGGAATCTCCTTTCCCCATGTGGGTTCTTTTGTTTCATAGTGCGCTTATACCCACTCCTGATCTATTTCTCTAAAGATCGGCAACTTATCAAGAGATGTCCTCGCCTATTGCAGTTATTGAATACGGCGGTCGTTATAGGTTCTTTCCCAGATTCAGCCCTTTTTCTCTTGGCACTGGGCTTCTTATTTGCCCCAGACCTCGTACTGGCTTCATGAATATCAGTTTTCGACTCTTCTTTGTCACTACAACAAACTTCTTCTTCGTCGCGCAACATTCCTTTCCTATGGAGATCTTCATACTGATAAGCCATGTATATTTCAGAAAAAGGAAGCTTCACATTCCTCCTTACACTATTCTAAATCTCCTTTGCAGGCCATGAATAAATCTCAGATTTTTCCTCTTTGGATCTTGAATCAGATGAGGAGCAAAGTGAGCAAGTTCGTTGAATTTCTTATGATATTCTGGGATGGTCATATCACCTTGTATCAAATAAGAAAATTCATCACATAATCTCTCGGTTGCTTCGGGAGGAGTAAATCTTTCCAGGAAAATCACTTTGAATCTGTCCCAGGTGATATCACCTTCTGGATTATCTTTAATAATTGAATCCCACCAAAACAAAGCTTCTTCTTTGAGTGCCCAAGATGCCAGTAATCTTTTCTGATCGTCTCTCAGCTTTAAACCCTCAAAGATTTTCTCTGCAGAACGAATCCAAGCTTGTGTTTCCATAATGGACTCTTTGCCTAAGAATGGCGATCCACCCAGATTTTGAAATCTCTTGAATAGAACTTCTATATCGGATTCTGGCGGTGGGAGCACAACTGGCTCATTAGCTGGTCGAGCCAAACGATTATTTCTTCTGTTCCTATCACTCATTTTCTAGTACTTCTGTAAATAACAGATCAAGTGTCATGTCACAGAAAAGATAATTTAAAATATAAAAACATGTACTTCAATGTAAATGTGTCTATAGAGGTGCTATTTCATTCTGCTACTCATACTAGGATATTACTGATCCTATCTGTATAGAGTTACCTGTCCTAGAACACTACTGGTTCTATTTCTGACGAGTTTGTTCAAATGTTATATTCCAGAACTAAGCTTAACCAAGGCTCTGATACCACGTTGAGACGACCCCAAACCCCGTTCTGACGGCGGCAAGGGCAATCCGTGGAATATAACATAGAAATAGATAATAGCAGAACAGAATTAAATAAATACACCAGATAATGAACAAAACAATATACTGGATAAAAGTAATCATCAGAGTTACACAGTATACAGGATCTTACTTAGTACAAATACAGTTCAGCTATACATAAATGTCTACAGCGGAAAACAAACAAAATATGTACAATAGGAGCTGAACAGCATAAAAAGAGATAAATGATAGGATCCATCTTCAGCTCCAGCTATCCAGAAAGAACCAGCTAAACCTGAATACAAGGCTGCCCGTGTAGAAAAAGGGGCACCCGAGTTTGAGAGTGAAACAAACTACGAGTCAGTCATGGGACTGGTATGAGAAACCTACTCAACACATATATAATATGGCTAATCACAGGACCACGCCACTTTCATGGAACGGGTTTACTCCATTGGATTTCCAGTTCTTTAAAACAAATCTTTCTTTTTAAACAACGCAATGCTTTTTATAAAATGAAGCCATTATAAGACTCAGTTCCCATCACACAATGCAACGCAAACCGGAGGATAGAGTTTTTACCTTATAACGGCCAAAATATGCTTGATACGAATAAAACAAAGGCATTTGATATTATTGCTAGTGTTTATATGTTTTGAAAACAATTTCACATCATAACTATCAATCATAGACGACATGAGCGTCCCATGCGACTATGTCGCCAAATATATATATACAATCGAAACCGCACGATCACGTATTTGGAAATTGTATTTCCGTCATGAACCAAGGCAAAAGATAGTCCTTACCGAATTCGTGACTCTCTAGCCCGAGCCACAGGCAAGTACTCGGTCAAGCCTTTGGATCGTCAGGGCCGGTCCACCGATGTGGATTAAAATGCCTGAACAATAAGTTTCCCCGCCCTTTGGGGCGTAAACGAGCCAACGAATGACTCCATCGGACCCGGATCGTCCGATCAAACCGAGGCGCCTCGCAACAGCAACAACCACATAGGTGAAAAGTATATAAATGTCAGGGCTGGTAGGTCACTGACACCACCCTAGCTAGAAAGAAACGCATGCCCTCCCTGAGGTCCTTCTCCCGTTTCTGGTTCATACCGGGGCGTGAGGCTCGCGAATTTACGTTATACACAAAGCTACGCCACACAGGCGGTGCTTTGATCATCACCACAAGACTTTGCTTTTCAATAGAAGCCCTGATCACTGCATCTTAGCATGCCACATAGGCAATTCATGCCATGCGACTGATGTCCATCGATATACAACCTCTGAGCTTGTGCGTTTCAGAGAAGGGCATTAAGCAAAAGAATAAATTCTCCGCCGCCAAACAGATGTATATTATTAGAGACCAATCAACACAGAATAAAATCCAATGTCAGACACACAGTCCATTTACAAGTCCGTCCTGGGTCTGAACGAAACCGGAGGCACTAAATGCCTCGCAAACCCATCGATCACCACGTACGTCTGGACGATCACCACTCATTATCCATATTTCGGGATGCCTCCCAATCAGGACCTCGGTTACCATCCAAACGAGGTGAAGATCTCTGGTCTTCGACCATCGTCTTCATCTTCGACTTTCAATCGTCGGTCAATTATTTGAAATGAGAATTAACTCGGCCTTTTCAAATAATTCACGTATATTTAGAATTTCAAATCAATTTATTTCAATGGTTAAATTATTCGACAACACCAATTTTGTTCTTTAATGTAATTTTCACACCAAACACATTCAACCATCAAAATCCACATAAATCGAGCAAATTCAGTTTATTTCCATTCCATACCGTTTATGATATTTTATAACGATTTATCGCTATTTTTATTTATTTTGAATAACTCCGCCTGTGTAGTTTTCTATGCAGCCTGTCCCAAGCCAGGATAAAGGAGGAGGGTTGTCATAGGCGTGGCGAGCCAACGTAAAAACTTAGCCTCTCTTATGGATATGGAACCTTATGATATTTCGTTGGGGCGTAACCCTCTTAGCGACGCGCTATATCTAGGCTCGGATATGGTGTTAAATATGCGAGAGCTGGGCCGCCATTCTCTTAGTGGCGCGCTACACCGACGCCCCGGTGTGGTGAAAAATGAGCAAGGGTCCTCGCATTTTTCTCGGCGGGTGCGAGGGGTAAGGAAGCTAGTCCAAGATAGTAGGGTTCGGTTAGGTAGTTGGAATGTAGGGTCCTTAACAGGAAAGTTAAGAGAGATAGTGGATACTATGATTAGGATACGGTTAAACATCTTGTGCGTTCAAGAGACTAAATGGATGGACCAGAAGGCGATGGAGGTGGAGAACACTGGTTTCAAATTGTGGTACACGGGAGAAGTACGTAACAAGAACATGGTTGGCATATTGATTGACAAGGACCTTCAGAACAAAGTGGTCGACGTCAGAAGACGAGGGGATAGGATCATCCTAGTTAAGCTAGTGGTTGGTAAGACAGTTCTGAATGTCATTAGAGCATATGCCCCACAGGTAGGTCTAAGTGAAGAAGCCAAGAGGAAATTCTGGGAAGACCTGGATGTCATGGTTAGAAATGTGCATAGTAGCGAGAAAATTTTTATAGGAGGAGACTTCAATGGCCATATTGGCTCATCTAGTGGGGGTTTTGAGCGAGTGCATGGTGGTTTTGGCTTCGGCAGTAGGAACCAAGAGGGTGAAGATATATTGAATTTCGCTCTCTCTTTTGATCTTATGATTGCTAATACCTTCTTTAGAAAGAGGCAATCACATCTGATCACCTTCAGTAGTGGCCAACAAACTATTCAAATTGACTTTGTCCTGACTAGAAGAGACAGTAAATGAGATTGTGTTGATTGCAAGGTCATACCTAGAGAATGTGTTGTCTCTCAACACCAGCTCTTGGTATGCGTGTTTCGTCTTCGGGTAGTGAAGGATAAGAGAGCGAAGATTAGTAGGACGAAATGGTGGAAACTCAAAGGAGATGCTTCACGGGAGTTTAAAGATAGAATGATGGGAGAAGGGGCTTTGAATGTAGAAGGAGAAGCAAATGTCATGTGGAATGCGATGTCAACTTGCATTCGCAGAGTGGCTACTGAGGTATTTGGGATAACAAGAGGAAGCAAGCGAGAACCCAAGGATTCGTGGTGGTGGAATGACGAGGTGCAAAAGGCTATCAAAGAGAAGAAGGAATGCTACAAATTCATGCACCATCATAGGAGCGAAGAGAACATGCATATATACAAATTGGCAAAGAAGACTGCAAAGAAAGCAGTGAGTGAAGCAAGGGGACGAGCGTACGAGGGTTTGTATCAAAGGCTAAGTACAAAGGAGGGTGAAAAAGATGTATACAGAATAGCTAGGCTACGCGAGAGGAGGACAAGAGACTTCAATCAGGGTAAATGCATTAAGGACGAGAGTGATAGACTTTTGGTGAATGATGATGAGATAAAGAATAGGTGGAGAGAATACTTTGATAAGCTTTTCAACGAAGAAAGTAATAGCTCCTCGACCGACTTGGAAGACTTTGCCGACAATACCAATAGACATTTTGTGCGGAGATTTCTAGAAGCTGAGGTAAAGGGGGCGTTGAAACGGATGAAATCAGGCAAGTCGGTAGGTCCTGATGACATTCCTATTGAGGTGTGGAGATGTTTTGGAGATGCAGGGATAACCTGGCTAACTAAGTTGTTTAATAATATTTTCAAATCAAACAAAATGCCAGATGAGTGGAGGAGAAGCATTTTAGTTCCAATCTTCAAGAATAAAGGAGATATTCAAAGTTGCACAAACTATAGAGGAATTAAGCTTATGAGTCATACAATGAAGCTTTGGGAGAGAGTTTGCGAGCAACGTTTGAGGAGGTTGACAAGTGTATCTAGGAATCAATTTGGTTTTATGCCTGGAAGGTCAACCACCGAGGCGATTTTCTTGGTTAGGCAACTTATGGAGAGATACAGGGAACAAAAGAAAGATCTTCACATGTTTTTTATTGACTTGGAGAAAGCTTATGACAGAGTGCCGAGGAAGGTTATGTGGTGCGCGCTAGAAAGGAAGAGAGTGCCATCAAAGTATATTACCCTTATCAAGGATATGTACGAGGGAGTTGTGGCTAGTGTAAGGGCATGCGATGGTGAGACCAGAGACTTCCCAATTAACATAGGGTTACATCAAGGTTCGGCTTTGAGCCCCTATATTTTTGCATTAGTGATGGATGAAATCACGAAAGATATACAAAAGGAGATCCCTTGGTGTATGCTCTTTGCTGATGATGTTGTGCTGATTGATGAAAGTAGAATAGGGGTCAATGGACAATTGGAGTTGTGTAGGGAGACCTTGGAATCAAAGGGTTTCAGGCTTAGCATAACTAAAACTGAGTATATGAAGTGTGAGTTTAGCGGTGCTAGGTCAGATGACGGAGAGGTCACCTTGGCTGGTAGCGTAGTACCCAAGAAGGAATCGTTTCGATACTTAGGATCTATGTTGCAGTTTGATGGAGAGATTGATAAGGATGTTAGTTTTAGAATTCAAGCAGGATGGGTGAAATGGCGACTAGCATCTGGCATTCTCTATGATAGGAAGATTCCTCAGAAGCTTAAAGGAAAGTTCTATAGGACAACAATCAGGCCTGCAATGTCATATGGTGCAGAATGTTGGCCTACTAAGAGGCAACACGTGCAGAAGATAAGTGTAGCAGAGATGCGGATGCTGCGTTGGAGCTGTGGGCATACCAGACGAGATCGGATTAGAAATGAGGATATTCGGGAAAAACTTGGAGTTGCACCTATTGAAGAGAAGTTAGTCCAACACCGTTTGAGATGGTTTGGACATATCCAACGTAGACCACGCGATGCTCCTGTGCACGTTGGAGTTATAGGTCGTGCCGAAGGCCCAAAGAGAGGTAGAGGTCGACCTAAAATGACATGGGAAGAGATAATAAAGAGAGATCTAAGAAATTGGAGTATATCTAAAGAGCTTGTGGTAGATAGAAGTGCATGGAAGTTGGCAATCCATGTACCAGAACCTTAGGATTTTTTTTTAAATATATATATATATATATGTTAATTATTATTATTTTTAGATCTGTTTAATTATTTTAATTTTAATTTTTTTTAGGACTTTATTTCACTTTTATTGAACCTTTTTACTTTAATCTGTTTGGTTATTTTAAACTCTTTTTATATATTATTATTAGTTATTTTACCTTAATTTTGGGTTCCATATCTAGCCAACCCCAACTTGTTTGGGATATATGGCTTTGTTGTTGTTGTTTATTTATTTTAAATATAGCCTATATATTAAAAACGACGCTTAGGGCCATAACGCGGCCGTAGCGCTGTTTTTCTTCAGATTTGATTTACACATATATGAAGATCTAACCGTTGGATCTTTGCAAAATCTACATTATTTGAAAGGTCTCTTCAAAACGAATCCAACGGTTCCAGTTTCGGGAAAATCTGACGGTCGGATCTCCCGGTACAATCGTTTGAAGTTTCGATTTCAAAATACGAACTGCAGCGTCGTTATTCGATTAAATATAATTATATATATATATAATCGATTCTGGCGCTGTTTTTCTTCAGATTTGAATTAAACATTCCAGACAATCAAACCGTTGTATTTTTACAAGGTTGGTGCCATTGGAAAGATATTTCCAAGGCGAACCCGACGGTTGCGGTTTCGGGAAAATCCAATGGTCGGATTTCCCTCACTAGTTGTTTGAAATCACGGTTTCAAAACACGAACTGCACGGCCACGTTTCGTTTTAATTTTATTTATATTTATATATTTATATAAATATAGTTCATTCAACAATTTCAATATCGTTTTCACTTCAAATATTTCACTAACGCCTTTAAATTTTGGAAAATTTCGCCATAACCTCCTTTGTACGGGAGGGGCTGGGAAAATTCCCAAATAGCCACACGGGAGTCTCATGTCAAAAAGAAAAAGCCAAGCGGCTAGCCAACAGGCTCATAAAATCATCACCCAAACAAAACAGTAAACGTGTACCTATTTGTCGGGCACAAAATTTTATTCCTCTTCTCTAGCCCCTTCGCTATAACCTGTTCAATAAATATGCATGTACATATATATAGTTCTTATCACTTATCATTTTCTATTCAACTTCATATTTGATTTCCATTTGGTTTAAAAACACCATTCATTCTAATGTTGCATGTATAGGCAAAAATCATATCATTAGCTAATTAATGAATATTTCAACTCATATATGTTTATTTGAACGAGTGGCTATTTTTAACACTTCACATTTCAACGATTCATGTATATAATAAAAATGAGATTTTTATTGTAAAACAATTCATTTCAAAACACTATTATTCTATATAGTTTATATAGGTGATAAAAATAGGATTTTTCTTACAAAACAATTTCTTTTAAAAACGAGATTATTTTTCATATTCCATATAGTTGATAAAAGGTGATTTTTGTTATGAAACAATTTATTTCAAAATATGAATACCATTCAACACATGAATTTCTAATCAACGAATGAATATCGATTCAACACATGAAGGTTTTCTATAGTTTCTATATATAGATAAAAATGTGATTTTTATATTTAAAACGCGAATACCATTCAACACATGAATTTCTAATCAACGAATGAATATCGATTCAACACATGAAGGTTTTCTATAGTTTCTATATATAGATAAAAATGTGATTTTTATATTTAAAACGTGAATACCATTCAACACATGAATTTCTAATCAACGAATGAATATCGATTCAACACATGAAGGTTTTCTATTCAACGAATAAATATAGTTTTAGCAAATGAAAATAATTCAAACACATGAATATTATTCAAAATTTCGGCAACATAACGGCATGGTAGTTAAAACCGGGACCGTCCCTAGTACGACTCCTCGCTCTACCTTAAAACCTCGCGGTTTTTGACAATGGGGATCATGCATCTAGTTCGCACGCAGGCGGCATGTATATATTTATTTCATTTCCACAAACTAATCCTAAGTGGTTTCAACCAAATATTTCTCAACCACAAATGGGTATTTTTCAACCACAATCAATCAATATCAACCACAAACAATCCCAAACAACCATTCGCTATCAATCAATTTTCACACCAATCACAATCAATAAATATCGTCCATGGTTTGTGGACGAGGGGCGTATATATATATATATATATATATATACATATATATATGCATAGCAATTCACTTTTATTTCAACACATATATAATTTTTTTACAACGCATATATAACTTATACATCGAACATACAACTTATACAACGCTTATACAAGAGGTGTACAACGCTTATATAACTCATACATCGACTATATAATTTATACATCGTCGTTTTCCATATCGTTTATAAATTAGAAATCTCACCTTGGGTTCCACTCCACCAAAAATAGCAGAAGGCTCAGAAAAATATGTGGTCTCTTCTAGAATGTAGAAGACGTCCACACGGTCACGATGTTTCCTGTTTCATCGAATTTCGTTAACATATGAAAAAGATATGATTTTTCAAAGATGGGTCAAAAATCAGTTCAAAATCAACTAGGCTGTTACCTTCCTCGTGTGTTCGAAACTAGGTTTCGATATGGCGCGCGAATCGTCGCGCGAGAGGTCGATCAAGTGGCTGGACGTCGTAGAGGGAGGAGAGATGCGTCAGATGGTGGTGGTGGCGGCAATTCCGGTGGTCAAACGGCGGAGAACGACGGTGACAAAGTTGTTGACTTTGCGGGCTTCGTTCTCGAGGTAGGCGGAGGGAGAGAGGGTGGGGCCAGGTCGGATTTGAAGGGGGGAGGGAGGCGCTTCGACTGGGGGTGGTGGTGGCAGCGCTAGGGGGCTGTGGCGGCGGGGATCTGGTCGGAAAGGATGGGAGCCCGGTCGTCGTTCGTTCGCTGGAGCGAAATAGGGTTCCGTGTTTTTTTAATTTTTTTTTTAATTTAATGAGTTGGAAAATTCCTATTGGCCGGCCTTTATAATAAATCCAAAAATAGGGTTTTTGGCCACGAACTCCAATCCAAGCCCAACGACTGTCGTCCCTAGCGTTCTACCCCCATCTCGGACACAATGGGATATGTTTCGAAGGCCCATTCGACTTTTTCAGTTAGTTTTCCTTCAAATTAAAATATAAAATATTCAATATTTAATTTGAACGTACATTTCAATTTGCCAGGGCCACAAACTGATTCGAAAAATTCCAGAAAAATAAATCTGGCTATGTTTTGACGATACGGTCCCAACAAAACTAGTTTCGTCGAATTCTGAGACCGTTTGCAAAAAGGCCCATTTTTGGTCGATCCAATTTAACTGTAATTGACCAAAACACATTTTCCTTTGCCACGCTCACATACAAGCTTCAAAAATTATGAAATTTGAAACCTAGCAATAACTTCACATCCCGGATCCAACAAAAGTGGTTTCGTCGAATTCCGAGGTCATTTGCAAAATGGCCAATTTCACGGGCTATATAAAATCCATAGCGACCCTTCTGAAAATTCATTCGGCTAATACTTTTGCTTTTCGCTATGAAAATTCGATTTTTCAGATTCGTTAGAAAGGTATTCACTAACAGATTTAAATATTTTTGATTTCACTAAAATCCGGATTGTTTTGCACCCGGTACAGTCCGACAAAGTTTGAATTCAATTTTCGAAACTGCAGCGCCTTTTCAAGCCTTGTTTATAATTATTCTTAATCATATTCGTATTCAATTGTCGATTCAAACTCAATTTTCATTGCCATTATTTAAAATATTTATTTTAAATATTTAAAATCCACTATTTTAGCCAATTTAAAATTTTTTAATTGGTTCAGATTTTCTGGGTCGTTACACTTCCGTGGTATGAAAGTAGGAGTAATCATTTGGAATACAACATAAATATAATATAACAAGTCACAGAAACAACATAGTAAAGGAAATCCATATAGTAACAACATCATAGCAGCGGAAATATAATGTCATCAACAATAGAAAATCCACAGTCACAGAATTCTAAGTTACTACATCAAGTTTGCAGAAAAGTGACATAAATCCCAATTCCAAAATAAATGACATGAAATGGAAATAAGTCTAATGTCTGGAATGAAAAAGGAAACGCGATAAAAGCAAATGATAGAAAGTCTTCGAAGCTCCAAAGAAAAGACTCCAAGCAAAAGAATATCTGTTACTTGGCTGCCCGTATAGAAAGGAGGGCACCCAAGTTTGCAAAAAGGTGAAACAAACTATGGGTCAGTCGTGGGACTGGTGTGAAAATTCTTAACTATCATACTATTCATAATATGGCGAATCCAAAGGCCATGCCGCTAATGCGGAACGGATTTATTTCAATGGATTGCCGTGCACAATTTTAAGTGTCAGAACAAGCAGAGGAATAAATTGTTTAATCAACGCAATGCTTTTTGGAAAAATGAAATCAACATAAGACTCAAGTCCCATCACACAATGCAACGCACACCAGAGGATAGAGTTTTCCCTTATGGTGATTAAACATGCTAAATACGGCAAATACGGGTTTAATATTATTAATTTTTATAACAAAACATTTCAAAATAAATGTATCAATCCTAGGAAGCATAGGTACCATATACTATGCCTCCGTACTAGTAATACAATCAAATCCGTAGGGTCGTATTTGGAATTTGGATTTCCATCTGAGTCAAGGCTAGGGAGGAGCTCCTTACCGATTCGAGCACTCTAGCTAGTGTCTCAGGATTCCCCGCGGAGAACCCTTGGATAGCTGCAGGGCCGGTCCGCAAATACAGCTTAGCGGATTAGTTATACCTAAACACACGTTTCCCGATCCTATAGGACCTATCCGAGGCACCTCATTCCATCATCCACATAAGTAAAATGTCAGACCGTGTTAAAACCCAAACACCACTTCTAGCTAAAAAGAAACGTGCTGATCTCCCTGCGTTCCCTTCTCCCGTTTTAGACTCTACCGGTTTGTGAGGCTCGTGAAGTTATGTAATACACAAAGCTCTTCTTATTCAAGAGGTGCTTTGATCGTCACCACAAGGTTCTGCTTTTCAACAAGAAACCTTGATCATTGCATCTTAGTATGCCACACTGTCACTCCATACCATGTCGTCGATCGTCCGTCAATATATAAACGGGTGTTAAGTAGAGAATAAATACTCCACCACCAACATTTACATATTAACAGAAAATCAACAACATGATATTCAACGGGGTACGATGTCAGACACACAATCCATTTATACTTATGCTCTGGGTCTAAGCGAAAGTCAAAGCCGTGAAATCATCACGTACGTCTGGCCAATGACCTTGACCCTTGAATTGGGAGCAAGTCAATTCAGAGACTTAGTCATCGTCCATTCGAGGGAAGATTTACGGTCTTCATACGTCAACTCTACTACTTCGATCTTCAACGTCGTTTGGTTTAATTTGGGATGAGAGTATCTCGGACTTCCCAAATAACCTCGCATACTTATAGTTTTCGGAAAACTATTTTATGTCGTTATATCATTTTATAACGGCTAATTCTCATCTTAATTCTTTAAGATAATTAAATTTCTTACTTAACGACGCATTCTCAGAATCTTACTTTTATTTACATTAAAAATAAAATAAAATGCAAACTTGCATTACATGACGCATTCTTATTTATTTACATTGGATAAAATGTAAACTTGCGTAACATATAAAAATATTATTTATTTCACATGCCAAAAATTCATTCTTTAACTTCAAATGACGATGCAACTTATTTTACATCATAAAGTTTCATTCTTTTACCTACAATGTAAAAATATTCACTTTTGTGTTTACGATGTAAAGATGTCAACTTTTTCTCTTTATAATGTAAAAATATCCCTTTTATATTTTTCAATGTAAAAATATTATCTTTTCTATTTTACAATGTAAAAATATTATCTTTTCTATTTTACCACGTAAAAACGATATTTTTTTTCTTCATGATGCAAAAATATCAACTTCTTCTATATTCACCGTAAAAACTCATCTTTTTATTTTAATTTCAAAAAGATTGTCTTTTTATTTACATCGTCAAATTTTCATCTTTTTATTTACAATAAAAATATTTTCTTTTTATTTTCAACGTAAAAAGATTGCCTTTTTAATTTCAACATAAAAATGTTGTCTTTTTATTTACAACATAAAAAGATGATCTTTTTACTTTCAACATAAAAATGTTGACTTTTTATTTTTATTATAAAATAGTGAAAAATTATCCTACGTTGTAATTACTATATAATTCACATTAAAAATAATGTAAAATGTACACACGGTGAAATTCATACATATTTATATTGGGGAGAATGTAAATTTTCATTCTCTAATTACAATGTGAAATCCATTCTTTCTATTTTAGTAAAAATAATGTAAATCTTCCTACGGTTAAATTCCTTTTAAATATTAACATTAAAAATGTTAATGACAACCCATAGTGTTATATTATCAATAAAAATGTTAATAGCATCCTACGGTTAAATTTACTATTTAATTTACATTGAAAATAATGTAAATTTATGCATACGGTGAAAATACTTTATTTACATAGTAACATGTAAAATTTCATGTTATCACAAATTCTAATTTTAACTTACGTAATAAAATGTACATCTTCATGACATTGCAAATTCTAATTTTAAATTTACAAAACAAATGTAATTTTAATGTCATCGCAAAGTCTAACTTTAAATTTTCAAAATAAAATGTAAACTTTACGACATCGCCAAGTTCTAACTTTAAATTTTCAAAATAAAATGTAAATTTTATGACAAAGACAAATTTTAACTTTAGTTTACAAAATAAATTGTAAATCTCATATCAACGACAATTTCTAATTTTTACTTTACAAAATAAATTGTAAATTTCATATCAACAACAATTTCTAATTTTTAATTTACAAAATAAATTGTAAATTTCATATCAACAAATCCACAACATTCAAATAATCCAAGAGATCTAGATCTAACAGTTCAAATCAAAATAACATACAGGGTGATGTATATTTTGGCATATGACAAATCGGCGAGACATAATTCAATAATATTAACAAATAATCTATTTTAATTAGTCAATAATTTCAGATCTAACGTTTAGATTCGCGGATCTAACATCATACAGTCATAAACAACTTAGATCCGTATTTCAATATTGCTACATAACAGATCAGTCAATATGCTTTAATAACAAAGAATTAATAAATAATTAAATAAATTATATTTAATTAAAAATAAATTCTCACTGCTGTTGGTTCTGAGTTGAATCGAGTTTGGTCAGATTTGGTATTCGAAATCAAGACGGTTGCGGATCTGAAACAATTAGCATTCAAGTTCATATGAAAAATTAGAAATCAGCCTTTAACAACTGACTCTGCGACGCTTATAAGCGTGACTAAATCTGAAGCTTTTACCTTCAAGAGAGGTTCAAATATTTGTTTTCAGATTGCGGGAGCTACGGTTGATGAAACGACGAACCGTTTGTTGGAGGTGGACCGTCTTGGAGAGAGCTACGATCGGCCAGAAGAGGGGAGGGTGCGGAGGCGGCGGTGGGGCCCGGGGGGATGGGAACGACGGCTGTTTGCGGGGGTATGGCGGCTTCGTCGAGGCACGGTGACGGATGCTCCTTATCTAGAATCGAAGAGCTCGCGAAGAGCTTCGAAACAGGTATTGGTACAAAGATTTTCGTTGAGTATCGGAGGAGAAATCGAAGCTCAAAGAATTGAGCAAATATGGGTTCTTGCGGCTGTGCAAAATGAAGAAGACGATGGCCTTGTAGCATACCGTATTTATACTAGTATTTAGGGTTTTATTTTTTTTATTTAATTAATTATAGAAAATAGTGTTTTCTCGTACGACCTCCAACCGAAGCTCAACGACTGTCAAACTTAATGTGTTGACGTCTTCTGAACGCGATGGTGCTACTGCCAAGGTCTAATTCTGAAGTTACAGTCATGTTTTCTTTTATTTTTAAAATAAATCATTTAATTTAATTTCGAACGTACTTGTTAATTCCACTAGGGCCACATACTAGCTCAGAAAAATCCAGAAAAATTATTTTTGGCTTTCTTATGTCCATACGGTCCTAACAAAATTTATTTCACCTCATTCTGAGACTGTTTGAAAAATGGCTATTTTTCAGTCAATTAATTTTGACCGAAACTGACAAAACACAAATTCTTTTGCCACGCTTACATGCTAGCTTCAAAAATCATGAAATTTGAAACCTAGCAATAGTTTTACATTCCGGACCCAACAAAAGTGGTTTCGTTGAATTCCGAGGTCGTATGCAAAATGTCAATTTTCAAGGGCGATATTTCTATAGCGACCTTTCTGAAAATTCATTTGGCCATAACTTTTGATTTCTGCTATGAAACTTCGATTTTTCGGATTCGTTAAAAAGGGACTCATTAACAGATTTAGATATTTTTCGTTTCACCAAAATCCGATTTATTCTGCATCCTGTGCAGTAGGTCAAAGTTCAAGTTTGACTTTTCAAACTACCTTCCTATTTCTAATTCTCTATGCAATTTATTTTTGGCTTAACTTTGCATTAACTTTTCTCAACAAATTCCCATTCATTTTATTTGAAATAATTTATTTTAAATTTTTAAACACCCCTAAATGAAAATTTTAAATTGACCCCAAATTTCAGGGTTGTTACAATCTCCCCTCTTTAAGAACTTTTCGTCCTCGAAAAGGAAAAAGAAAAATAGAAGAGGAAGAATAAGCACAGAGAATCTTTTTAACAGAGATGGTACCGCCTATAACATCAGGCTTTCCACCGAAGAAGTTGGTCCTTTCGTTCCTTCGTAAACATGTGCCAATTGAGCATCGCCACTTCTCTTAGTCTTCTTCGAATGCACGATCAAGGGAAGAGTCAAAATACATCGGTAATGGTGATTCTAAGAGATAGAAAAGATCGAAGGATGAATGAAAAGATGACGATAAAGTGACTGTCTATTATGTATCTCATGAAATGTTCGCCATAGAATATAGTGATTCTATGTAAACGAATTATCATAAATATGTTATATTCCGCTTTGTAAACCAAAGCTCTGATACCAACTGTGATAACCCCAAACTTCCATGGTATGAAAGTTGGAGTAATCATTTGGAACACAACATAAATATAATATAAAAAGTCACAGAAACAACATAGTAAAGGAAATCCATATAGTAACAACATCATAGCAGCGGAAATATAATGTCATCAACAATAGAAAATCCACAGTCACAGAATTCTATGTTACTACATCAAGTTTGCAGAAAAGTGACATAAATCCCAATTCCAAAATAAATGACATGAAATGGAAATATGTCTAATGTCTGGAATGAAAAAGGAAATGCGATAAAAGAAAATGATAGAAAGTCTTCGAAGCTCCAAAGAAAAGACTCCAAGCAAAAGAATACCTGTTACTTGGCTGCCCGTATAGAAAGGAGGGCACCCAAGTTTGCAAAAAGGTGAAACAAACTATGGGTCAGTCATGGGACTGGTGTGAAAATTCTTAACTATCATACTATTCATAATATGGCGAATCCAAAGACCATGCCGCTAATGCGGAACGGATTTATTTCAATGGATTGCCGTGCATAATTTTAAGTGTCAGAACAAGCAGAGGAATAAATCGTTTAATCAACGCAATGCTTTTTGAAAAAATGAAATCACCATAAGACACAAGTCCCATCACACAATGCAACGCACACCAAAGGATAGAGTTTTCCCTTATGGTGATTAAACATGTTAAATACGAAAAATACGGGTTTAATATTATTAATATTTATAACAAAACATTTCAAAATAAATGTATCAATCCTAGGAAGCATAGGTACCATATACTATGCCTCCGTACTAGTAATACAATCAAATCCGTTGGGTCGTATTTGGAATTTGGATTTCCATCTGAGTCAAGGCTAGGGAGGAGCTCCTTACCGATTCGAGCACTCTAGCTAGTGTCTCAGGATTCCCCGCGGAGAACCCTTGGATAGCTGCAGGGCTGGTCCGCAAATACAGCTTAGCAGATTAGTTATACCTAATCACACGTTTCCCGATCCTATAGGACCTATCCGAGGCGCCTCATTCCATCATCCACATAAGTAAAATGTTAGGCCATGTTAAAACCCAAACACCACTTCTAGCTAGAAAGAAACATGTTGCTCTCCCTGCGTTCCCTTCTCCCGTTTTAGACTCTACCGGTTTATGAGGCTCGTGAAGTTACGTAATACACAAAGCTTTGCTTATTCAAGCGTTGCTTTGATCGTCACCACAAGGTTCTGCTTTTCAACAAGAAACCTTGATCATTGCATCTTAGTATGCCACACTGTCACTCTATACCGTGCCGTCGATCGTCCATCAATATATAAACGGGTGTTAAGTAGAGAATAAATCCTCTACTACCAACATTTACATATTAACAGAAAAACAACAACATGATATTCAACGGGGTACGATGTCAAACACACAATCCATTTATACTTATGCTCTGGGTCTGAGCGAAAGTCAAAGCCATGAAATCAACACGTACGTCTGGCCAATGACCTTGACCCTTGAATTGGGAGCAAGTCAATTCAGAGTCGTAGTCATCGTCCATTCGAGGGAAGATTTACGGTCTTCATACGTCAACTCTACTACTTCGATCTTCAACGTCGTTTGGTTTAATTTGGGATGAGAGTATCTCGGACTTCCCAAATAACCTCGCATACTTATAGTTTTCGGAAAACTATTTTATGTCGTTATATCATTTTATAACGGCTAATTCTCGTCTTAATTATTTAAGATAATTAAATTTCTTACTTAACGACGCATTCTCAGAATCTTACTTTTATTTACATTAAAAATAAAATAAAATGCAAACTTGCATTACATGACGCATTCTTATTTATTTACATTGGATAAAATGTAAACTTGCGTAACATATGAAAATATTATTTATTTCACATGCCAAAAATTCATTCTTTAACTTCAAATGACGATGCAACTTATTTTACATCATAAAGTTTCATTCTTTTACGTACAATGTAAAAATATTCACTTTTGTGTTTACGATGTAAAGATGTCAACTTTTTCTCTTTATAATGTAAAAATATCCCTTTTATATTTTTCAATGTAAAAATATTATCTTTTCTATTTTACAATGTAAAAATATTATCTTTTCTATTTTACCACGTAAAAACGATATTTTTTTTCTTTACGATGCAAAAATATCAACTTCTTCTATATTCACCGTAAAAACTCATCTTTTTATTTTAATTTCAAAAAGATTGTCTTTTTATTTACATCGTCAAATTTTCATCTTTTTATTTACAATAAAAATATTGTCTTTTTATTTTCAACGTAAAAAGATTGCCTTTTTAATTTCAACATAAAAATGTTGTCTTTTTATTTACAACATAAAAAGATGATCTTTTAACTTTCAACATAAAAATTTTGACTTTTTATTTTTATTATAAAATAGTGAAAATTTATCCTACGTTGTAATTACTATATAATTCACATTAAAAATAATGTAAAATGTACACACGGTGAAATTCATACATATTTATATTGGGGAGAATGTAAATTTTCATTCTCTAATTACAATGTGAAATTCATTCTTTCTATTTCATTAAAAATAATGTAAATTTTCCTATGGTTAAATTCCTTTTAAATATTAACATTAAAAATGTTAATGACAACCCATAGTGTTATATTATCATTAAAAATGTTAACAGCATCCTACGGTTAAATTTACTATTTAATTTACATTGAAAATAATGTAAATTTATGCATACGGTGAAAATACTTTATTTACATAGTAACATGTAAAATTTCATGTCATCACAAATTCTAATTTTAACTTACGTAATAAAATGTACATCTTCATGACATTGCAAATTCTAATTTTAAATTTACAAAACAAAATGTAATTTTAATGTCATCGCAAAGTCTAACTTTAAATTTTCAAAATAAAATGTAAACTTTACGACATCGCCAAATTCTAACTTTAAATTTTTAAAATAAAATGTAAATTTTATGACAATGACAAATTTTAACTTTAGTTTACAAAATAAATTGTAAATCTCATATCAACGACAATTTCTAATTTTTAATTTACAAAATAAATTGTAAATTTCATATCAACAACAATTTCTAATTTTTAGTTTACAAAATAAATTGTAAATTTCATATCAACAAATCCACAACATTCAAATAATCCAAGAGATCTAGATCTAACAGTTCAAATCAAAATAACATACAGGGTGATGTATATTTTGGCATATGACAAATCGGCGAGACATAATTCAATAATATTAAAAAATAATCTATTTTAATTAGCCAATAATTTCAGATCTAACGTTTAGATTCGCGGATCTAACATCATACAGTCATAAACAACTTAGATCCGTATTTCAATATTGCTACATAGCAGATCAGTCAATATTCTTTAATAACAAAGAATTAATAAATAATTAAATAAACTTTATTTAATTAAAAATAAATTCTCACTGTTGTTGGTTCTGAGATGAATCGAGTTTGGTCAGATTTGGTGTTCGAAATCAAGACGGTTGCGGATCTGAAATAATTAGCATTCAAGTTCATATGAAAAATTAGAAATCAGCCTTTAACAATTGACTCTGCGACACTTATAAGCGTGACTAAATCTGAAGCTTTTACCTTCAAGAGAGGTTCAAATCTTTGTTTTCAGATTGCGGGAGCTACGGTTGATGAAACGACGAACCGTTTGTTGGAGGTGGACCGTCTTGGAGAGAGCTACTATCGGTCAAAAGAGGGGAGGGTGCGGCGGCGGCGGTGGGGCCCCGGGGGGTGCGAACGACGGCTGTTTGCGGGGGTATGGCGGTTTCATCGAGGCACGGTGACGGATGCTCCTTATCTAGAATCGAAGAGCTCGCGAAAAGCTTCGAAACGGGTATTGGTACGAAGATTTTCGTTGAGTATCGGAGGAGAAATCGAAGCTCAAATAATTGAGAAAATATGGGTTCTTGCGGCTGTGCAAAATGAAGAAGATGATGGCCCTGTAGCATACCGTATTTATACTAGTATTTAGGGTTTTATTTTTTTTATTTAATTAATTATAGAAAATAGTGTTTTCTCGTACGACCTCCAACTGAAGCTCAACGACTGTCAAACTTAATGTTTTGACGTCTTCTGAACGCGATGGCGCTACTGCCAAGGTCTAATTCTGAAGTTACATTCATGTTTTCTTTTATTTTTAAAATAAATCATTTAATTTAATTTCGAATGTACTTGTTAATTCCACTAGGGCCACATACTAGCTCAGAAAAATCTAGAAAAATTATTTTTGGCTTTCTTATGTCCATACGGTCCTAACAAAATTTATTTCACCTCATTCTGAGACTGTTTGAAAAATGGCTATTTTTCAGTCAATTAATTTTGACCGAAACTGACAAAACACAAATTCTTTTGCCACGCTTACATGCTAGCTTCAAAAATCATGAAATTTGAAACCTAGCAATAGTTTTACATTCCGGACCCAACAAAAGTGGTTTCGTTGAATTTCGAGGTCGTATGAAAAATGTCAATTTTCAAGGGCGATATATCTCTATAGCGACCTTTCTGAAAATTCATTTGGCCATAACTTTTGATTTCCGCTATGAAACTTCGATTTTTCGGATTCGTTAAAAAGGGACTCATTAACAGATTTAGACATTTTTCGTTTCACCAAAATCCGGTTTATTCTGCATCCTGTGCAGTAGGTCAAAGTTCAAGTTTGACTTTTCAAACTACCTTCCTATTTCTAATTCTCTATGCAATTTATTTTTGGCTTAACTTTGCATTAACTTTTCTCAACAAATTCCCATTCATTTTATTTGAAATAATTTATTTTAAATTTTTAAACATCCCTAAATGAAAATTTTAAATTGACCCCAAATTTCAGGGTTGTTACAATAATATCAAATGCTTTTGTTTTATTCGTATCAATCATATTTTGGCCATTATAAGGTAAAAACTCTATCTTCCGGTTTGCATTGCATTATGTGATGGGAACTGAGTCTTATAATGGCTTCATTTTTATAAAAAGCATTGCGATGTTTAAAAGAATGATTTGTTTTAAAGCACTGGCAATCCAATGGAGTAAATCCGTTCCACGAAAGTGGCGTGGTCCTGTGATTAGCCCTATTTCAAATGTGTTGAGTAGATTTCTCATACCAGTCCCATGACTGACTCGTAGTTTGTTTCACTTTCAAACTCGGGTGCCCCTTTTTCTACACGGGCAGCCTTGTGTTCAGGTTTAGCAAGCTGTATCCGGATAGCTGGAGCTGAAGATGGATCCTATCATTTATCTATTTTATGCTGTTCAGCTCCTATTGTACATATTTTGTTTGTTTTTCGCTGTAGACATTTATGTATAGCTGAACTGTATTTGTACTAAGTATGATCCTGTATATTGTGTAACTCTGATGATTACGTTTATCCAGTATATTCTATTGTTCATTATCTGGTGTATTTATTTATTTCTATTCTGCTATTATCTGTTTCTGTGTTATATTCCAAGGATTACCCTTGCCACTGTCAGCACGGGGTTTGGGGTCGTCTCATTTGGTATCAGAGCTTTGGTTAAGCTTAGTTCTGGAATATAACATATTAACGAACTCGTCAGAAATAGAACCAGTAGTGTTCTAGGACGGGTAACTCTGTGCAGATAGGATCAGTAATATCCTAGTATGAGTAAAGCAGAATGAAATTACACCTTGATAGACACATTTACATTTGAAGTATTTGTTTCTATGTTTCAAAATATCTTTTCTGTGACCTGACACTTGATCTGCTATTTGCAGAAGTACTAGAAAATGAGTGTCAGAAACAGAAGGAATGCAGAACCGGATATTGAGGCCCTATTAATCAAGTATCGAAAGTGGAATACCGTTTTCTGGTGTAGAATCTATTATGAAGACACAGGCTTGGATTCGTTCTGCTGAAAAGATCTTTGACGGCTTAAAGCTGGGGGATGACCAGAAAAGATTACTAGCCTCCTGGGCACTCAAAGACGAAGCTTTGTTCTGGTGGGATTCAGTTATAGAGAATAATCCAGAAGGTGATATCACCTGGGACAGATTCAAAGTGATTTTCTTAGAAAGATTTACTCCTCCAGAAGCGACTGACCGATTATGTGACGAATTTTCTTATCTAATACAAGGTGATATGACTGTCCCAGAATATCATTAGAAATTCAACGAACTTTATCACTTTGCTCCTCATCTGATTAAAGACCCAAAGAGGAAGAATCTGAGATTTATTCATGGCCTGCAAAGAAAATATCATAATAGTGTGGATAGGAATGTGAAGCTTCCTTTTTCAGAAATGATTTATATGGCTTATCAGTATGAAGATCTCCACAAGAAAGGCATGTTGCGCGACGAAGAGGAAGTCAGTTCTAGTAATAAAGTTGAGTCTGAAGCTGATCTTCTTGAGGCCAGTAAGATGTCGGAAGTCAGTAAGAAGCCCAGTGCCAAGAGAAAAAGGGCTAAATCTGACAAGGACCCGGTAGTGACTGCCACATGCTCAAGTTGCAATAGGCAAGGACATTTGGCGATAAGTTGTAAATCTTGGAAGAAAAGAAGAAAGGATAAATTTAAATCCAAGGACAAGTTCCTAGAGAATAGAAAATGCTGTCAATGCCATCAGACTGGTCATCCTGAAAAGGACTGCAGGCAATTTAAGGAATCCAAAGCAGTGCATGTAAATGAGGTTGTAGAAGTACCTACATCTTCGTCTGCTCAGGAAAGGTCTGATGTTTTAGAAGGCACGCTCAATGTCAAGAACATTCTAGTTAAAGTGCTGTTTGATACAGGCGTGTCGCGAAGCTTTATTGCAAAGAGTGCAGTCAAGAAGTTGGATTTGAAATTGAAGAAACTCAAAGAACCAATAACTGTCCGAAATCCAGCTGGGGGTTCCATCGATCTCAGTTGGGTTTGTGGGGTGCTTGTCTCTTTTTCCTGCTATAAATTCCCTACTATCTCTATCATCATGAATTTTAATGAATTCGATCTTATTTTGGGATTGGATTGGCTAACCAGATATGAGGCAGAGGTTAGATGCGCCGAGAGAGTGGTTAAGGCAAAGGCCCAATCAGGGAATTATATAACCATACCATGTGAAGGCCCGAATTCAAATAGAAAGGACTTCTGGGTAGCTTTGGATGTTTCTCCAGCTCAAATAGAAAATATCCCTGAAGTCACAGAGAATATTCCTGACCTCATTAAAGACATCCCTGTCATCAAGAACTATGTGGATGTGTTCGAAGAAGTGGTTCGCTTACCTCCACAGAGAGAAATAGATTTCAAGATTGCTTTGATTCCGAATGCAAGGCCGGTAGTTCACTCTATTCGAAGAATGTCCTTGAAAGAGAAAGAAGAACTTGACAATCAAACACGACAGCTAGTATGGAAGGGTCTTATCAGGCCTAGTTTCTCTGATTGGGGAGCAGCAGTGGTGTTTGTCCCAAAATCTGACGGTACTCTACGTCTATGTGTGGATTATCGTGATTTGAACAAGCAGACGATAAAGAACAAATATACATTGCCGCGGATCGATGATTTATTGGATCGTCTGAATGGAGCACAAGTATTCTCAAGGATGGACCTGGCTACAGGCTTCCATCAACTTCGAATTGCCGAAGAGTGTGTTCCAATGACAGCATTCAGAGGTCCCGACTTATTCTACGAGTGGTTAGTAATGTCGTTCGGCTTATGTAACGCTTCAGCTTACTTCGTCGACCTGATGAACAGAGTATTCAGAGGGGTATTGAATAAATTTGTTCTGGTTTTTATTGACGATATTCTAATCTTCTCTAAATGAAAGGCCGAACATGAAAAGTATTTGGAACAGGTTCTGGAAATCCTCAGAAGGAATGTATTAAAAGCCAAACTATCCAAATGTATATTCTGGCAAGATGAAGTAAAATTTCTAGGTCACATCGTATCGAAAGAAGGAATTGCCGTGGATCCAAGTAAAATCACAGCTATTCAAAACTGGAAGCAGCCTAGCACTCCTACAGAAGTCCGCAGTTTTCTCGGATTGGCTAGCTATTACCGGAAGTTCATTAAAAACTTTTCTAAGATATCCGGTCACTTAACGAAGCTTACAAAGAAGCACTTTAAATTCAAATGGACTCCAGAAAGTGAGGAGGCTTTTGAAGAGCTAAAGTTAAGATTAACGACAGCTCCAGTGTTAACCATCATCGATGGCAATCAGGATTTGAAAGTCTGGACTGATGCTTCAAGAGAAGGCCTTGGCGGAGTGTTAATGCAAAGGGGTCAAGTGATTGCTTATGCTAGCAGTCAGCTGAAGCCGCACGAGAAAAACTACGTCACTCATGATCTTGAGTTGTTGGCTATAGTATTCGCCTTGAAAATCTGGAGACACTATCTCCTGGGTGAGAGATTTGAACTGTTTATAGATCACCAGTCGTTAAAGTATCTGTTCACCCAGAAGGACTTGAATCTGAGGCAGCAACGTTGGCTAGAGTTCCTTGCAGCATACAACTTTGAGATTATATACACTCCAGGGAAAGCCAATGTTGTGGCCGATGCGCTGAGTCGAAAGAATGTAATGATCGCCAGCTATATTATTAAGACTTCCTTGATTGACAAAATATCTATTCTTCAGAAGGTGGATAACTTTATTAAGGATATGATCAAAAGGATTCAAAAAGGAGAACCCTCACGTTTTCAAATAGATAATGACGAGACCCTGAGGTTGAAAGGAAGGATTTGTGTTCCTGACATCCTAGAGTTAAAATGGGAATTGTTAGACGAGTGTCACAAGTCCAAAATGAGTATCCATCCTGGTGTGGCCAAAATGTATAACGATCTCAAGCGAACGTTCTGGTGGAAGGCTATGAAAAGAGACGTTTCAATATATGTTAGCCGATGCCCCACTTGCCAGCTAGTCAAAAGCGACCAACAAAAACTTGTTGGATTATTGCAACCGCTAGACGTTCCTGGTTGGAAGTGGGAACATATTTCCATGGACTTCATTGATGGTCTGCCCAGAACCAGAAAAGGGAATGACAGTATTTGGGTGATCGTAGATCGCTTCACGAAGACCGCCCATTTCATACCTGTCAGATCAAACAGAACTGCTCAGGGTCTGGCGCAGATATACTTCAGGGAAATTGTAAGGCTACATGGAGTGCCGCTCAGTATAGTTAGTGATAGAGATACAATATTTACTAGAAAATTCTGGGAGGCATTTCAAGTAGAGATGGAACAAAACTGAACTTGAGCACCGCTTATCATCCTCAGACAAATGGTCAGACTGAGAGAGTGAATCGTATTTTAGAAGATCTATTGCGGGCTTGTGTCCTAGATTTCGGTGGATCATGGGAAGACCATCTGCATTTGGCTGAATTCTCATATAATAGCAGCTACCAGGCGAGCCTGACAATGTCTCCATTTGAAGCATTATATGGTAAACCGTGTCGATCTCCTGCTTGTTGGGTCGAACCTGGAAATAGACTTGTGTTAGGGCCCGATATGATCCGAGAAGCTGCCGACAAGGTCGATTTTATTAAGAAGCGATTACTTGCCACTCAAAGCCGACAAAAGAGTTATGTCGATAGGAGAAGGAGAGATATATCATTTACTGTTGGCGACTATGTATATTTGAAAGTATCGCCGATGAGAGGAGTTATCCGGTTCGGTAAAACAGGGAAATTGGCGCCCAAATTCATTGGCCCGTTTCCTATTCTGGAACGGATCGGAACTCTCGCTTATAGGGTTAAACTGCCTGATTGGTTGCCTGGAGTTCATGATGTATTTCACAAATCTCAACTTCGAAAGCACGTTCATGATCCAGACTTGATCGTGGAAGAAGCAGCTCAACAGGATATTGAAATTACTCTAGAATTGGCTGTGAGAAAAGAGCCATTAAAGATTATCGGCAAAGAAACCAAAGAGCTGAGGAACAAGAAGGTTCACTTAGTCAAAGTGCAATGGAGTGGAGATCCGTGAGATTGCACTTGGGAAACTGAGGAGAGCATTCAGAAAGCCTATCCTAGATGCCGAGTGGATATCTCTAATTGACTCCGGTGCAAGGTACATTTACCATACTTTGCATTACCAATTAGTTCTCTACTCTGTTGTTATTTTCTTTCCATGGATGTGCACTTTTAATTTTATAGTTTGAATGATTTTAAAAGAATATAGGAATTGATTTGTATGATTTTGGAAAAGTTAAAAATAATTTGATTGTTGTTTGTGTTGTATGATTGTAGATTTGATTAATTAAAATTATTAAAACGATAGTTAATTTAATCAATAAGAGAATAATGGTAGAATTTATTCATTTAAATCACACATTGAACTGATTAGAAAATAGATAGAAATATATATACATGTGCATTATATACGTTTGAACAGGTAATTGGATAGCTGTTGAGTAAAGATTTTATTTGCGTGCCCGACAAATAGGTAAACCTTAATGAGTTGGATGCGAAATATTATTATATCAACTCCTGTGAATGCCATTGGATGCGGAGTGCTGGTTATTCTGTGTGTAAAAATAAATGTCGTCATAGGATAGTAACAATTAATTTTGAACTACATTACATGGCATACTTCTGGAAGATAGGCATACTTCATCATATACCACATAAGCATTTGGAGCTTGTGTGATGAGGTGGAAGATTTACCATACGAGCGAGAGGCTTGTATGGCGATGACTATATTTTACAGGTTGAACTGATGATTGATATGGACTATTTAAATTGTAACGATAAAATTGCCAGATTAATAAAAACCCCACATGGGTCTGGAGTTGACAATAATCACGTCTCTCTAGTTATTAGATACGGCACATGGACTATTTATTTCCCACACGGGACGAGGTGACGAGGATTTATCCTCTGGAGCATTTAAAATACACACTCCCTCAGGCTTTGACAGGGTGACGAGAATTTATTCTCTGGAGTTATTATCTATACACGCTCCCCTGTAAACACCAGAATATATCACTATAAATATGTGTATGCTTATTAGGATTTATTGGGTTCCTAATACGGCCCAATAAATTTCCAAACCTCTCCCCGTACAAAGGAGGTTATGGCGAAATTTTTCGAAACTTCCGGGTGTTAGCCAAATTTTTGAAGAATTTGAAAATTCTCAGAAACTGAAAAGTTGGAGAATGGAAGCCAGATGGAACGTAGAGTTGATTAATAAAACCACTTTCGACTTTGTTCCTTTTCGGGGACGAAAAGTTTTAAGTGGGGGAGATTGTAACGACCTGGAAAATCTGAACCAATTTAAAAATTTTAAATTGGCCAAAATAATGGATTTTGAATATTTAAAATAAAAATTTTAAATAAGAAAGATGAAAACTGAGTTCGAATCGACAATTGAAAAGGAATATAATTAACTCTAATTATAAACAAGGCCTGAAATGGCGCTGTAGTTTCAAAAATTGAATTCAAACTTTGTCGGACTATACCGGGTGCAAAACAAAATGGATTTGAGTGAAACTAGAAATATTTAAATCTGTTAGTGAATACCTTTCTAACGAATCTGAAAAATCGAAGATTCATAGCGGGAAGCAAAAGTTATGGCCAAATGAATTTTCAGAAAGGTCGCTATGGAATTTATATAGCCTGCGAAATTGGCCATTTGCAAATGAGCTCGGAATTCGACGAAACCACTTTTGTTGGATCCGGGATGTGAAGTTATTGCTAGTTTTCAAATTTCATAATTTTTGAAGCTAGTATGTGAGCGTGGCAAAAAAAAACGTGTTTTGGTCAATTACAGTTAAATTGGATCGACCAGAAATGGGCCTTTATGCAAACGGTCTCAGAATTCGACGAAACTAGTTTTCTTGGGACCGTATCGTCAAAACATAGCTAGATTTATTTTTCTGGAATTTTTCGAATCAGTTTATGGCCCTGGCAAATTGAAATGTACGTTCAAATCAAATATTGAATGTTATATATTTTAAATTGAATGAAAATTGACTGAAACAGTCGAATGGGCCTACGAAACATATCCCATTGTGTTCGAAATGGGGGTAAAACGCTAGGGACGACAGTCGTTGGGTCGGGATTGGAGTTCGTGGCGAGAAACCCTATTTTTTTTTGAAATAAATACTCTCCGGCCAATCAGATTTTATTAAAAAAAAAAAGGAAAACCCTTTTATCTCTCCTCGAACACGACGTCGGCAGCAGCTCGTAGCTTCCCTCCCCGATTCCTCCTCCCACGCGCCACGATAGCCAACACCCCAGTTGGGAATTTTGAAGCTCTCCTCTCCAGCTCCAAATCTATACCCGTTGCTCCCTCCCTCGCGAGAATCGAGCTTCGAAAGTCACGGATTTGAAACCGCCGCTGCCACCTCCTGCCAGCGTCGAACTGGACCCCACCCCCACGCGCCAGAGCGTGATTCCAAGCTCTTCCTCGTGGTGAAGGCTAATCGACCTATAGCACAACGGATTTAGCGCAAGATCAAAACCTAGTTTTGAACGAAATAGAAAGGTACGGCTGCAAAATTATATAAACTATTTAATAGCAGTTCTAAGCGCTACGGTTTTTGATTTCACTGTAAAAATCATATCTTTTTCATTTCTTGACGAAATTCAGTGAAACAAGAGACAGTGGACTCGTGTGGGCGTCTTCTACATTCTAGAAGAGACCGCATATTTTTCTGAGCCTTCTGCTATTTTTGGTGGAGTGGAACCTAATGTGAGATTTCTAATTTATAAACGATATGGAAAACGACGATGTATAAATTATATAGTCGATGTATGAGTTATATAAGCGTTGTACACCTCTTGTACGTTCGATATATAAGTTGTATATGCGTTGTAAAAATTATATATGTGTTGAAATAGAAGTGAATTGCTATATATAAATATGTATATATATATATATACACACGCCCCTCGTCCACAAACCATGGACGATATTTATTGATTGTGATTGGTGTGAAAATTGATTGATAGCGAATGGTTGATTGGAATTGTTTGTGGTTGATATTGATTGATTGTGGTTGAAAAATACCCGTTTGTGGTTGAGAAATATTTGGTTGAAACCACATAGGATTAGTTTGTGGAAATGAAATAAATATACATGCTGCCTGCGTGCGAACTAGATGCATGATTCCCCATTGTCAAAAACCGCGAGGTTTTAAGGTAGAGCGAGGAGCCGTACTAGGGACGGTCCCGGTTTTAACTACCCTGCCGTTATGCTGCCGAAATTTTGAACAATATTCATGTGTTTGAATTATTTTCATTTGTTGAAACTATATTTATTCGTTGTACAGAAAACCTTCATGTGTTGAACCGATATTCATTCGTTGAATTGAAATTCATATGTTGAATGTTATTCGTGTTTTAAATATAAAAATCACATTTTTATCTATATATACAAACTATGGAAAACCTTCATGTGTTGAATCGATATTCATTCGTTGAATTGAAATTCATGTGTTGAATGGTATTCGTGTTTTAAATATAAAATCACATTTTTATCTATATATACAAACTATAGAAAACTTTCATGTGTTGAATCGATATTCATTCGTTGAATTGAAATTCATGTGTTGAATGGTATTCGTGTTTTAAATATAAAAATCACCTTTTTATCGATTTATATAAACTATAGAAAACTTTCATGTGTTGAATCGATATTCATTCGTTGAATTGAAATTCATGTGTTGAATGGTATTCATATTTTGAAAGAAATTGTTTTATAATAAAAATCCCATTTTTATCACCTATATGAAATATATAAAATAATCTTGTTTTGAAATAAATTGTTTCATAATAAAAATCCTATTTTTATCACCTATATGAAATATATAAAATAATCGTGTTTTGAAATAAATTGTTTTACATTAAAAATCACATTTTTATTATATACACGAATCGTTAAAAATGGTGAAGTGTTGAAATAGAAGACAATTAGATAAAAATATAATTTTTATCAAATGTATGAAAAGAATATAGCTTTGAAATCGAAGAATTGATATATATATATATATATAAATTGAATTAAAATATATCGAATAACGAAGCTGCAGTTCGTATTTTGAAACCGTGATTTCAAATGATTAGTGCGGGAGATCCGACCGTCAGATTTTCCCGAAATCGCAACCGTTGAGTCCGCTTTGGAAATATCTTTCCAATGGCACCATCTTTGTAAAGATCCAACGGTTGGATTGTCTGGAATGTTTAATTCAAATCTGTAGAAAAACAGCGCCAGAATCGATTATATATATATATATAATTATATTTGATCGAATAACGACGCTGCAGTTCGTATTTTGAAATCGAAACTTCAAACGATTATACCGGGAGATCCGACCGTCGGATTTTCCCGAAACTGGAACCGTTGGATTCGTTTTGAAAAGATCTTTCTAATGATGTAAATTTCGTGAAGATCCAAAGGTTAGATTTTCAGATATGTGTAAATCAAATCTAGAGAAAAACAGCGCCATGGCCGCGTTATAGCCCGAAGCGTCGTTTTGAATAAATTGGCTATTTTAAATTAAATAAAAATAGCGATAAATCATTATAAAATATTATAAACGATATGGATGTGAAATTTAGAAATTAACTGAAGGTTGGCTAAGTCGAATGGTTTCTTGGGTATTGATCTGATGTTGGTTTCGGCCTTCGGGGTTAATATTTGGGAAATCGCTCTCTTACTGATTGACGGTTAGTGATTAATGAATTGAAATGATGCATGTGTATGTTAGTGTTTCACATGTTTATTACATATGCGAGTTGCTCGGAAAGACAAGGTTTATCCCATTCTGAATAACTGAATCGACGATAAGAAATCGATAATGAAGACGGTGGTTGAAGACCGGAGATCTTCACCTCGTTTGGATGGTAACCGAGATTCTGATTGGGAGGCATCCCAAAATATGGATAATGAGTGGTGATCGTCCAGACGTACGTGGTGGTCGATGGGTTTGCGAGGTATATAGTGCCTCCAGTTTTGTTCAGACCCAGAACGTACTTGTAAATGGACTGTGTGTCTGACATTGGATTTTATTCTGTGTTGATTGATCTCTATTAAATATACATCTGTTTGGCGGCGGAGAATTTATTCTTTTGCTTAACGCCCTTCTCTGAAACGTACGAGCTCAGAGGTTGTATATCGATGGACATCAGTCGCATGGCATGAATTGCTAGTGTGGCATGCCTAAGTGGCAAATGATTAGGGCTTCTGTTGAAAAGCAAAGTCTTGTGGTGATGATTAAAGCACCGCCTATGTGGCGTAGCATTGTGTATAACGTGAATTCGCGAGCCTCACTCCCCGGTATGAACCAGAAACGGGAGAAGGACCTCAGGGAGGGCATGCGTTTCTTTCTAGCTAGGAGTTGTGTCGTTGTTTTTACATGGCCCGACATTTTACTTATGTGGATGATGGATAGCGAGGCGCCTCGGACATATCGGTCGATCCGGGACCGATGGAGTCATTCGTTGGCTCACTTACGCCCCATAAGACGAGAAAACGTAGTGCTCAGGAATTTTAATCCACATCGGTGGACCGGCCCTGTGAGACGACCCCAAACCCCGTACTAACGGCGGCAAGGGTAATCCGTGGAATATAACACATAAATAGATAACAACAGAACAGAATTAAATAAATACACCAGATAATGAACAATAGAATATACTGGATAAAAGTAATCATCAGAGTTACACAGTATATAGGATCTTACTTAGTACAAATACAGTTCAGCTATACATAATTGTCTACAGCGGAAATAAACAAAATATATACAATAGGAGCTGAACAGCATAAAAATAAAAATAAATGATAGAATCCATCTTCAGCTCCAGCTATCTAGAAAGAACCAGCTAAACCTGAATACAAGGCTGCCCGTGTAGAAAAAGGGGCATCCGAGTTTGAAAGTGAAACAAACTACGAGTCAGTCATGGGACTGGTATGAGAAATCCACTCAAGACATATATAATTGGCTAATCACAGGACCACGCCACTTTCATGGAACGGGTTTACTCCATTGGATTGTCAGTGCTTCAAAACAAATCTTTCTTTTAAACAACGCACTGCATTTTATAAAAATGAAGCCATTATAAGACTCAGTTCCCATCACACAATGCAACGCAAACCGGAGGATAGAGTTTTACCTTATAACGGCCAAAATATGCTTGATACGAATAAAACAAAGGCAATTGATATTATTTCTAGTGTTTATATGTTTTGAAAACAATTTCAAATCATAACTATAAATCATAGACGACATGGGTACCATATATCATGTCGCCATATATATATACAATCAAAACCACACGATGTCGTATTTGGAAATTGGATTTCCGTCTTGAACCAAGGAAAAAGATAGTCCTTACCGAATTCGAGACTGCCTAGCCCGAGTCTCAGGATCAGAACGCATCGACCCTTGGAGCGACAGGGCCGGTCCACACAGAGTGGATTAAAATGCTTGAGCACTACGTTTCGCCGCCCTTTGGGGCGTAAGCGAGCCAACAAGTGACTCCATCGGACCCGGATCATCCGATCTAACCGAGGCGCATCGCAACAGTAACAACCACACAGTGAAAAGTATATAAATGTCAGGGCTGGTAGGTCACTGACACCACCCTAGCTAGGAGGAAACGCAGGCCCTCCCTGAGGTCCTTTCTCCCGTTTCTGGTTCATACCGGGGTGTGAGGCTCGCAATTTCACGTTATACACAAAGCTACGCCACGCAGGCGGTGCTTTGGTCATCACCACAAGACTTTGCTTTTCAACAGAAGCCTTGATCATTTGCCACTTAGGCATGCCATATTAGCAATTCATGCCATGCGACTGATATCCATCGATATACAACCTCTGAGATCGTGCGTTTCAGAGAAGGGCGTATAGCAAAAGAATAAATTCTCCGCCGCCAAACAGATGTATATTTAACAGAGATCAATCAACACAGAATAAAATCCAATGTCAGACACATAGTCCATTTATAAGTCCATTCTGGGTCTGAACGAAACCGGAGGCACTAAATACCTCGCAAACCCATCGATCACCACGTACGTCTGGACGATCACCACTCATTATCCATATTTCGGGATGCCTCCCAATCAGGACCTCGGTTACCATCCAAACGAGGTGAAGATCTCCGGTCTTCGACCACCATCTTCATCTTTGACTTTCAATCGTCGGTCAATTATTTGAAATGAGAATTAACTCGGCCTTTTCAAATAATTCACGTATATTTAGAATTTCAAATCAATTTATTTCAATGGTTAAATCATTCGACAACACCAATTTTGTTCTTTTAATGTAATTTTCACACCAAACACATTCAACCATCAAATACCACACAAATCGAGCAAATTCAGTTTATGTCCATTCCATATCGTTTATGACATTTTATAACAATTTATCGCTATTTTTATTTATTTTTAAAATAGCCAATTTAGCCAAAACGACGCCTCGGCCCATAACGCGGCCGTGGCGCTGTTTTTCTTCAGATTTGATTTACACATATCTGAAAATCTAACCGTTGGATATTTACAAAATTTACATCATTAGAAAGATCTTTTCAAAACGAATCCAACGGTTCCAGTTTCGGGAAAATCCGACGGTCGGATCTCCCGGTACAATCGTTTGAAGTTTCGATTTCAAAATACGAACTGCAGCGTCGTTATTTGATTAAATATATATATATATATATATAATCGTTTCTGGCGCTGTTTTTCTTCAAATTTGAATTAAACATTCCAGACAATCCAACCGTTGGATTTTTACAAAGTTGGTGCCGTTGGAAAGATATTTCCAAGGCGAACCCAACGGTTACGGTTTCGGGAAAATTCAATGGTCGGATTTTCCGCACTAGTTGTTTGAAATCACGGTTTCAAAACACGAACTGCACGGCCACGTTTCGTTTTAGTTTTATTCATATTTATATATTTATATAAATATAGTTCATTCAACAATTTCAATATCGTTTTCACTTCAAATATTTCACTAACGCCTTTAAATTTTGGAAAATTTCGCCATAACCTCCTTTGTACGGGAGGGGCTGGGAAAATTCCCAAATAGCCACACGGGCGTCTCATGTCAAAAAGAAAAAGAAAAAGCCAAGCGGCTAGCCAACAGGCTCATAAAATCATCACCCAAACAAAACAGTAAATGTGTACCTATTTGTTGGGCCCAAAATTTTATTCCTCTTCTCTAGCCCCTTTGCTATAACCTGTTCAAATAAATATGCACGTACAGATACACAGTTCTTATCCCTTATCATTTTCCATTCATCTTCGTATTTGATTCCATTTGGGTTAAAAGCACGATCCATTCTAATGTTGCATGCATAGGTAAAAATCACGTCATTAGCTAATTAATGAATATTTCAACTCATGCATATTTATTTGAACGAGTTGCTACTTTTAACACTTCACATTTCAACAATTCATGTATATAATAAAAATGTGATTTTTTTTTACTGTAAAACAATTTATTTCAAAACACTATTATTTTATATAGTTTATATAGGTGATAAAAATAGGATTTTTATTATAAAACAATATCTTCTAAAATGAGATTATTTTACATAGTCCATATAGTTGATAAAAGGTGATTTTTATATTTAAAACATGAATACCATTCAACACATGAATTTCTAATCAACGAATGAATATCAATTCAACACATGAAGGTTTTCTATTCAACGAATAAATATAGTTTCTATATATAGATAAAAATGCGATTTTTATATTTAAAACACGAATACCATTCAACACATGAATTTCAAATCAACGAATGAATATCAATTCAACACATGAAGGTTTTCTATTCAATGAATAAATATAGTTTCAGCAAATGAAAATAATTCAAACACATGAATATTATTCAAAATTTCGGCAGCATAATGGCAGGGTGTTTAAAACCGGGACCGTCCCTAGTACGGCTCCTCGCTCTACCTTAAAACCTCGCGGTTTTTGACAATGGGGATCATGCATCTAGTTCGCACGCAGGCGGCATGTATATATTTATTTCATTTCCACAAACTAATCCTATGTGGTTTCAATCAAATATTTCTCAACCACAAACGGGTATTTTTCAACCACAATCAATCAATATCAACCACAAACAATCCCAAACAACCATTCGCTATCAATCAATTTTCACACCAATCACAATCAATAAATATCGTCCATGGTTTGTGGACGAGGGGCGTATATATATATATATATATATATATATATATATATATATATATAGCAATTCACTTCTATTTCAACACATATATAATAATTTTTTTACAACGCATATATAACTTATACATCGAACATACGACTTATACAACGCTTACACAAGAGGTGTACAACGCTTATATAACTCATACATCGACTATATAATTTATACATCGTCGTTTTCCATATCGTTTATAAATTAGAAATCTCACATTGGGTTCCACTCCACCAAAAATAGCAGAAGGCTCAGAAAAATACGCGATCTCTTCTAAAATGTAGAAGACGTCCACACGGTCACGATGTTTCCTGTTTCATCGAATTTCGTTAACGAATGAAAAAGATACGATTTTTAAACGGTTTGCAACACTAAAAAGTGTTTAAACAATATAAAGGAATTACCTTTATATGCTGTTCAAAACTAGGCCGAAGAAATTCGCGAAATCCGGGAAGAACTGGGATGATTGGTGGCTACAGCGTCGTAGAGGGAGGTGAGGGCTGTCAATCGATGGTCGTTTGAGGGGGTACGGTGGTCTGTAGCGGCGGGGGCGACGTCAGGAAGGTCGGATCTTTGGAAGGCCGTTTCTGGCGATAGGGGCGTCGATGGAGGCGGAGCTTGTGTCGGATTTGAAGAGGAGGGGGAGGCGGTTCGAATGGATGTGGTGGCGGCGGCTCTGGTGGGCTGTAGTGGCGGCGGCGGAGGAGAGAAAGGGGGAGCCTTTATCGCCGTCGATCGGGGGGGGGGGGGTATGAGGTTTTTTTTTTCTAAATTCTGATTGGTCGGTGGGACTTTAAAGGGGTTTTCTGACACGACCACCAATTGAAACCCAACGACTAACGTCCCTAGCATTTTACCCCCATTCCGAACACAATGGGATATGTTTCGAAGGCCCATTCGACTGTTTCAGTCAATTCCCATTCAAATTAAAATATAAAACATTCAATATTTAATTTGAACGTACATTTCAATTTGCCAGGGCCACAAACTGATTCGAAAAATTCTAGAAAAATAAATATAGCTATGTTTTGACGATATGGTCCCAACAAAACTAGTCTCGTCGAATTCTGAGACCGTTTGCAAAAAGGCCCATTTCTAGTCGATCCAATTTAACTGTAATTGACCAAAACACTTTTCCTTTGCCACGCTCACATACTAGCTTCAAAAATTATGAAATTTGAAACCTAGCAATAACTTCACATCCCGGATCCAACAAAAGTGGTTTCGTCGAATTCCGAGGTCGTATGCAAAATGGCCAATTTCCCGGGCTATATAAATTCCATAGCGACCTTTCTGAAAATTCATTCGGCCATAACTTTTGCTTTCTGCTATGAAAATTCGATTTTTCAGATTCATTAGAAAGGTATTCACTAACAGATTTAAATATTTTTGGTTTCGCTAAAATCCATTTTGTTTTGCACCCGGTACAGTCCGACAAAGTTTGAATTCAATTTTTGAAACTGCAGCGCCATTTCAGGCCTTGTTTATAATTATAATTAATTATATTCGTTTTCAATTGTCGATTCAAATAAATTTTCATCTCTATTATTTAAAATATTTATTTTAAATATTTTAAATATTTATTTTAAATATTTAAAATCCATTATTTTAGCCAATTTAAAAAGTTTAAATTGGTTCAGATTTTCTGGGTCGTTACAATCTCCCCCACTTAAAACTTTTCATCCCCGAAAAGGAACAAAGTCGAAAGTGGTTTGATAAATCTACAATATGTTCGATCTGGCTTCAAGTCTCCAACTTTTCAGTCTCTGAGAAATTTCAAATTCTTCAAAAATTTGGCTAACACACGGAATTTCCGAAAAATTTCGCCATAGCCTCCTTTATACGGGGAGGGGTTTGGAAATTTATTGGCCCATATTAGGTACCCAATAAATCCTAATAAGCATACACATATTTATAGTGATATATTCTGGTGTTTACAGGGGAGCATGTATTGATAATAACTCTAGAGAATAAATTCTCGTCACCCTGCCCTGTGTGGGAAATAAATAGTCCATGTGCCGTATCTAATAACTAGAGAGACGTGGTTATCGTCAACTCCAGACCCGTGTGGGGTTTTTATTAATCTGCCAATTTAATCGTTACAATTTAAATAGTTCATATCAGTCATCAGTTCAACCTGTAAAATATAGTCATCGCCATACAAGCCTCTCGCTCGTATGGTAAATCTTTCACCTTGTCACACAAGCTCCAAATGCTTATGTGGTATATGATGAAGTATGCCTATCTTCTGAAGTATGCCATGTAATGTAGTTCAAAATTAATTGTTACTATCCTATGGCGACATTTATTATTTTACACAGAATAACCAGCACTCCGCATCTAATGGCATTCACAGGAGTTGATATAATAATATTTCGCATCCAACTCATTAAGGTTTACTTATTTGCCGGGCATGCAAATAAAATCTTTACTCAACAGCCAATCCATTTACCTACTCAAACATATATAATGCACATGTGTATAAATTTCTATTTATTTTCTAATCAGTTCAATGTGTGATCTAATCGAATAAATTCTAACATTATTCTATTGTTGATTAAATTAACTATCATTTCAATAATTTTAATTAATCTAATCTACAATCACACAACACAACCAACAAGCAATTTGTTTTTAACTTTTCAAAATCATACAAATTAATTCATATATTCTTTTAAAATCATTCAGACTATAGAATTAAAAGTGCACATCCATGGAAAGAAAATAACAACAGAGTAGAGAATTAAATGGTAATGCAAAGTATGATAAATATACCTTGCACCGGAGTCAATCAGAGATATCCACTCGGCACCTAGGATAAGCTTTCTGAATGCTCTCCTCAGTTTCCCAAGTACAATCTCGCGGATCTCCACTGCACTTTGACTAAGTGAACCTTCTTGTTCCTCAGCTCTTTGGTTTCTTTGCCGATGATCTTTAGCGGCTCTCGTCTCACAGCTAATTCTATAGTAATTTCAATATCCTGTTGAGCTGCTTCTTCCACGATCAAGTCTGGATCATGAACGTGCTTTCGAAGTTGAGATATATGAAATACATCATGAACTCCAGGCAACCAATTAGGCTGTTTGACCCTATAAGCGAGAGTTCCGATCCGTTCCAGAATAGGAAACGGACCAATGAATTTGGGTGCCAACTTTCCAGTTTTACCGAACCGGATAACTCCTCTCATCGACGATACTTTCAAATATACATAGTCGCCAACAGCGAAGGATATATCTCTTCTTCTCCTGTCGGCATAGCTCTTTTGTCGGCTTTGAGCGGCAAGTAATCGCTTCTTAATAAAATCGACTTTGTCGGCAGCTTCCCGGATCATATCAGGACCCAACACAAGTCTATTACCAGGTTCGACCCAACAAGCAGGAGATCGGCACGGTCTACCATACAATGCTTCGAATGGCGACATTGTCAGACTCACCTGGTAGCTGTTGTTATAAGAGAATTCAGCCAAATGCAGATGGTCTTCCCATGATCCACCGAAATCTAGAACACAAGCCCGCAATAGATCTTCTAAAATACGATTCACCCTCTCAGTCTGACCGTCTGTCTGAGGATGATAAGCGGTGCTCAAGTTCAGCTTCGTCCCTAGCTCGACTTGAATTGCCTCCCAGAATTTGCTAGTGAATATTGTATTTCTATCACTAACTATACTGAGCGGCACTCCATGTAGTCTAACTATTTCCCTGAAGTATATCTGCGCCAGATTCTGAGCAGTTCTATTTGATCTGACAGGTATAAAATCGGCAGTCTTCGTGAAGCGATCTACGATCACCCAAATACTGTCATTTCCTTTTCTGGTCCTGGGCAGACCATCAATTAAATCCATAGAAATATGTTCCCACTTCCAGCTTGGAACGTCTAGCGGTTGTAATAATCCAGCAAGTTTTGTTGGTCGCTTTTGACTAGCTGGTAAGTAGGGCATCGGCTAACATATAAAGAAATGTCCCTCTTCATCGACTTCCACCAGAAAGTGCGTTTAATGTCATTATACATTTTGCTTACTCCTGGATGGATACTGAGTTTTGACTTGTGGCATTCATCCAGTACTTCCTTTCGAAGCTCAGGAATGTTAGGGACACAGATTCGACCTTTAGGCCTTAGAATCTCATCATTATCAACTTGAAAACTCGAGAGCTCGCCTTTCTGAATTATCTCTCTGATCTTCTGAATGAAGTGATCATCCTTTTGAAGAGCAGATATTTTATCTAGCAATGAAGTTGCGATAATAAAACTGGCGATCATTTCATTCTTTCGGCTTAACGCATCGGCCACGACATTGGCTTTTCCTGGAGTGTATATAATTTCAAAGTCATATGCTGCAAGAAACTCCAGCCAACGTTGCTGCCTCAGATTCAAGTCTTTCTGGGTGAACAGATACTTCAGCGACTGATGATCTGTAAACAGCTCGAATCTCTCACCCAGAAGATAATGCCTCCAGATTTTTAAAGCGAATACTATAGCCAATAACTCAAGATCATGAGTTACGTAGTTCTTTTCGTGCGGCTTCAGTTGGCGGCTAGCATAAGCAATCACTTGGCCCCTTTGCATTAACACCGCGCCAAGGCCTTCTCTAGAAGCATCAGTCCAGACTTTTAAATCCTGGTTGCCATCGATGATGGTTAACACTGGAGCGGTCGTTAATCTTAACTTTAGCTCCTCAAAAGCCTCCTCTGGAGTCCACTTGAATTTAGAGTGCTTCTTTTTAAGCTTCGTTAAGTGGCCAGATATCTTCGAAAAGCTTTTAACGAACTTCCGGTAATAACTAGCCAATCCGAGAAAACTGCGGACTTCAGTGGGGGTGCTGCGCTGTTTCCAATTTTGAATAGCTGTGATTTTACTTGGATCCACAGCGATTCCTTCTTTCGATATGACGTGGCCCAGAAATTTCACTTCATCTTGCCAGAATATACATTTGGAAAACTTTGCTTTCAATACATTCCTTCTGAGGATTACTAACACTTGTTCCAAATGTTTTTCATGTTTGGCCTTTGATTTAGAGAATATTAGAATATCGTCAATAAAAACCAGAACAAATTTATTCAAAACTCCTCTGAACACTCTATTCATCAGAACGACGAAGTAAGCAGGAGCGTTACATAAGCCGAACGGCATTACTAACCACTCATAGAACAAGTCTGGACCTCTGAATGCTGTCATTGGAACACACTCTTCGGCAATTCGAAGTTGATGGAAACCTGTAGCTAGGTCCATTCGTGAGAATACTTGTGCGCATTTAATCGATCCAACAAATCATCAATCTGCGGCAATGGATATTTGTTCTTTATCGTCTTTTTGTTCAGATCACGATAATCCATACATAGCCGTAGAGTACCGTCAGATTTTGGGACAAATACCACTGCTGCACCCCAACCAGAGATACTGGGCCTTATCAGACCCTTCCATACTAGCTGTCGTGTTTGATTGTCTAATTCCTCTTTCTCTTTCAAGGACAATCTTCGAATAGCATGAACTACCGGCCTTGGATTCGGAATTAGAACAATTTTGAAATCTATTTCTCTCTGCGAAGGTAAGCGAACAACTTCTTCGAACACATCCGCATAGTTTTTAACGACAGGAATATCTTTCACTAGGTCGGGAATATTCTCTGTGACTTCAGGGACCTTTTCTATTTGGGCAGGAGAAACATCCAAAGCTGCCCAGAAGTCCTTTCTATTTGAAGTCGGGCCTTCACATGGTATGGTTATATAATTCCCCGATTGTGCCTTTGCCTTAATAACTCTCTCGGCGCATCTAACCTCTGCTTCATATTTGGTTAGCCAATCCAATCCCAGAATAATATTGAATTCATTAAAATTCATGATGATAGAGATAATAGGGAATTTATAGCAAGAAAAAGAGACAGGTACTGCACAAATCCAACTGAGATTGATGGAACCCCCAACTGGATTTTGGACAGTCATTGGTGCTTTGAGCTTTTTCAATTTCAAATCCAACTTCTTGACTGCACTCTTTGCAATAAAGCTTCGTGACGCGCCTGTGTCAAACAGTACTTTAGCTGGAATGTTCTTGACATTGAGCGTGCCTTCTAAAACATCAGACCTTTCCTGAGCAGACGAAGATGCAGGTACTTCTACCACTTCATTCACTTGCGCTGCTTTGGACTTCTTAAATTGCCTGTAGTCTTTTTCAAGATGGCCAGTCCAACGGCATTGAACGCACTTTCTATTCTCTCGAAACTGGTTATCGGGTTTAGACCCCTTATTTCGTTTCTTCGAGGTTTTACACTTCCTAGTCAGATGCCCCTGTTTATTGCAGTTAGAGAATGTGGCAGTCGTTGCCGGTTCCTTTTCAGATTTAGCCCTTTTTCTCTTGGCACTGGGCTTCTTACTGACACCAGTCTTTGTACTGGCCTCAGGACAATCAATTTCAGACTCATTTCTATTACTAGAGCTGACTTCTTCTTCGTACTGTAGCATACCTTTCTTGTCTAGATCTTCGTACTGATAAGCCATGTATATCATTTCAGAAAAGGGGAGCTTCACGTTCCTCATTACACTGTTCTGATATTTTCTTTGAAGCCCGTGAATAAATCTAAGATTCTTCCTCTTTGGGTCTTTAATCAGATGAGGAGCAAAGTGAGAGAGGTCGTTGAATTTCTTATGATATTCTGGGATGGTCATATCACCTTGTATCAGATAAGAAAATTCGTCGCATAATCACTCAGTCGCTTCTGGAGGAGTAAATCTTTCTAGGACAATCACTTTGAATCTATCCCAGGTGATATCACCTTCTGGATTATTCTTAACAACAGAATCCCACCAGAATAAAGCTTCGTCTTTGAGTGCCCAGGAGGCCAGTAATCTTTTCTGGTCATCCCTCAACTTTAATCCTTCAAAGATTTTCTCAGCCGAACGAATCCAGGATTGTGTTTTCATAATTGATTCATCACCCGTGAAGGGTTTTCCACCCAGATTTCTATATTTCATAAATAGAGCTTCTATATCCGGGTCTGTATCACTTCTTCTGTTTCTGGCACTCATTTCTAGTTCCTCTGCAAATAGCAGATCAAGTGTCAGGTGACAGATGAGATATTTCAAAATATAGAGACAAATACTTGAATGTAAATGTGTCTATCGAGGTGTTACTTCATTATGCTAGTCGTACTAGGATATTACTGATCCTATCTGCAATGAGTTGCCCTTCCTAGAACACTACTGGTTCTATTTCTGACGAGTTCGTTCAAATGTTATATTCCAGAACTAAGCTTAACCAAGGCTCTGATACCAAATGAGACGACCCCAAACCCCGTACTGACGGCGGCAAGGGTAATCCGTTGAATATAACACATAAATAGATAACAGCAGAACAGAATTAATAAATACACCAGATAATGAACAATAGAATATACTGGATAAAAGTAATCATCAGAGTTACACAGTATATAGGATCTTACTTAGTACAAATACAGTTCAGTTATACATAAATGTCTACAGCGGAAATAAACAAAATATTTACAATAGGAGCTGAACAGCATAAAAATAAAAATAAATGATAGAATCCATCTTCAGCTCCAGCTATCCAGAAAGAACCAGCTAAACCTGAATACAAGGCTGCCCGTGTAGAAAAAGGGGCACCCGAGTTTGAAAGTGAAACAAACTACGAGTCAGTCATGGGACTGGTATGAGAAATCCACTCAACACATATATAATTGGCTAATCACAGGACCACACCACTTTCGTGGAACGGGTTTACTCCGTTGTATTGCCAGTGCTTCAAAACAAATTTTTCTTTTAAACAACGCAATGCATTTTATAAATATGAAGCCATTATAAGACTCAGTTCCCATCACACAATGCAACGCAAACCGGAGGATAGAGTTTTACCTTATAACGGCCAAAATATGCTTGATACGAATAAAACAAAGGCAATTGATATTATTGCTAGTGTTTATATGTTTTGAAAACAATTTCAAGTCATAACTATCAATCAAAGACGGCATGGGTACCATATATCATGTCGCCATATATATATACAATCAAAACCACACGATGTCGTATTTGGAAATTGGAGTTCCGTCTTGAACCAAGGCAAAAGATAGTCCTTACCGAATTCGAGACTGCCTAGCCCGAGTCTCAGGATCAGAACGCATCGAACCTTGGAGCGACAGGGCCGGTCCACACGGAGTGGATTAAAATGCCTGAGCACTACGTTTCGCTGCTCTTTGGGGGCATAAGCGAGCCAACAAGTGACTCCATCGGACCCAGATCGTCAGATCTAACCGAGGCGCCTCGCAACAGCAACAACCACATAGGTGAAAAGTATATAAATGTAAGGGCTGGTAGGTCACTGACACCACCCTAGCTAGGAGGAAACGAAGGCCCTCCCTGAGGTCCTTTCTCCCATTTCTGGTTCATACCGGGGTGTGAGGCTCGCGATTTCACGTTATACACAAAGCTACACCACGCAGGCGGTGCTTTGGTCATCACCACAAGACTTTGCTTTTCAACAGAAGCCTTGATCATTTGCCACTTAGGCATGCCACATTAGCAATTCATGCCATGCGACTGATATCCATCGATATACAACCTCTGAGCTCGTGAGTTTCAGAGAAGGGCGTTAAGAAGAAGAATAAATTCTCCGCCGCCAAACAAATGTATATTTAACAGAGATCAATCAACACAGAATAAAATCCAATGTCAGACACATAGTCCATTTACAAGTCCGTTCTGGGTCTGAACGAAACCGGAGGCACTAAATACCTCGCAAACCCATCGATCACCACGTACGTCTGGACGATCACTGTAACACCCCGCAAATTCTATAACTGTGAAATTAAAAAATTAAAGTATAATTAATCTGAAATCAAAGAACTAAGGGAAACGGGATACGCCATTGCGTTCGTCTCGGAAAAATACGCGACATAGAGTCTGAGTTTTCGAAAAACGGAGTCCGTATGAAGAAGATATGGCCTTCGGAAGTTTGAGAATCAAGTTTAAATTCAAACAGAATAAATCAGGTTTAAATTCGAAAATGGGGCACAATGGGCCAGGGCGGAAAAACACCCGCCTGACCCACCAAGTCGACTGGGCTGTCGACCTGGTCTAACCAGGTCGACAGGCCTGTCGACAGGGCTGTCGACAGGGGTGTCGACCTGGTCCAGACCCAGGTCGAGCCCAGTCTAACCCGGCTGGCCTATTCTCTATGTGGTCGATTTTCTGTGGTCTGCTTTGTCACTAGGGCTAGGTGGCAAGTTTTAATTGGTCTCTCCTTAGAATGAATGGCTACGATCAATCCAAGCAACATCAATGGTCCTAATCAGTTCCTAACCTCTATATAAACAACCCTAGACTAAACCCTAATCTATTCATTCAAAAATAAGAACGTAGCCGCCATGTTGCTGAGGAACGACTAGGAGTAGCCACCAAATTGGAGAGAGGATTAGGAGGAAGATTATAAAGCTTAAAGCAACCTAAACAAATCAATTCAACAAAGGAATTTGCGTCTTCAATCCCTAAACTAGAGAATTCATCACACCATTGTAAGTAGAGTATTACTTTGGTATGAACAAATAATTGTGTTGGTTTGTATGCTTGAATTGTGGCAATAAAGTAATTCATATTTGTACGTTCTTATCAATTTATATACGTTTGGATTATGTTATTCGATTATAAAGAACTACATGCGGTAGTTCTATGCAAGTATACGTTTGGAATATTCGCAAATTATGTAATCCATGTTGAAGCTACATGTATGTAGTTGATTGATTTAAATACATGCAAGTTTGGGGCTTTGCTTCTATGCCACCATGATGTATATTTTGTGCATAAATCATTTTGTAAGTAATTGGAACAAGTTTGGTTATTATCCATATGAAATTATGTTGAGAATTTGGCATCATGTATTAAGCCATGCTTTTGTACTAAAAAACCTATTTGAAAACTTATGAATATGGCTAGGCTATGATTGATATTTGGCAACCATGATTAGGCCTATCTTGTTTACAAGAATTATATGATGACATATGTGGTACATGGCTAGGTTAGGTTCAAAAGGTCCCTTTTTGTAAGTTTACATGGCTAAAGTAAGAATCATGATTTCATGTTAGAAATATTTATGCCATGGTTATGTGAACAAATTTAACTATACTTATGCCATGCTTATGTTTGATATTTATGCCATGCTTATGTTTGACATTATGCCATGCTTATGTTAGAAATATTTATGCCATGCTTATGTTTGACATTATGCCATGCTTATGCTAGAAATATTTATGCCATGCTTATATTTGACATTATGCCTAAATAAAAATATAGGTTCATGTGACAATAATGATATCTCAATTACAAGTTCACATGCTTTGATTCATGTCACCTATGTTACCACTATGCAAGTACACCAGTTTCTATTTTGTATTTCCAACGTCGTATTGCAAGTTCATGCGCTCACATTCCCCTCTTTGTGTATGTAATTACGCTTTAAGTCTCCCCTTTTCGCATGGCTAATTTGGGCTTTAAAAGGCTAAGCCCAAAATATATATAAACGGACGTGTTAAACGGGGGAAAATAACGTTGGGTTAAAAATTACTAATGAATGAAAATATAAAATAGACGGGCCCAAGTTCAAGTATGGGTTGGGCCCATGATTGGTGTAACCTTTACACCATTAACTTAATAATGGGCCGCAAATATTTACATATAAGAAATAAAGAGGAATGACAAAATATGTAAATGTAGAACATACGATGTGTTTAACCCGAGGTTGGATTGAGTTGTGATGTAAACCTGCCCGGAACCGCCCGGTTGTCCAGTAGTCACAACAATACCTATCCAATGTGGGAGGTTAAACATGGAGCCCAGCAAGGACCCGAGGTTAGACTGAGTTGTGGCGTAAGACTGCCCGGAACCAACCGGCAACAGGCAGCCACAACAATACCTGTCTAATGTTAGAGGTCAGGGCCTTAATAAGACAATTAAGCCTGAGTCAGGATTGATAGGATTAAGTGAACTAAAGACTTAATCAAAATGGAACATGCTAAACAAAACGGACTGGTGGGGGTTAGGTTAGGAAACACTTAACCAACTTAGCATATTGGCTAGAGATAGAAAACCTAGTAACGGGGGACCCTTTTCAGCAGTAACCCTAGAAGGTGTATCAGGATAACCTGAAACTAGGCAGGGTGGGGCACGATTACTGGGCTGATTGTAAGAGGTCAAATCGACGGCGGTGGTGTAGCAGTGTAGGTTCTAACGGAGTGCGGGCGTGCACACACTCCGGCGCAGAAAAATAAGGCACTGGACACCAGTAGCGTACCTGTGCACTCTAAGGTTGTGTCGGGTTGCCACTATGGGACTTGATACACCCCATGGTGGGACCAGCATAGGTAACTTCAACATCGGGGGCCGTAAGACACATGTAACTATGCGAGTAGGAGCCGATCATCATAGAATGGATCACATCACCCTGATTTTGGGGTGCCAGTTGGAAACTAGTTTAAATGGGTTCAGAGATCAACATGGGGTACGATAGTATATTCGACCCTAGACAACTTAACCAAATTTATAGTACATGCCCACTTCTTGTTTATACTTATCATACCCAGTTCTTTATTCATAGACAAAATAGTACTAGACTTACTCAGGCTTTATGTCTGACTCTACTTTTCTTTCGTCTTCTTTCTTCCGTTTCCCCCCCCCCCAGGTCCTCAGGGAGGGAACACAACAGCTTGACCAACCTCAACATCCAGCTTGAAGAAGAGAAATGTATTGCTTGGACTTTCCTGTTTTGAACTATGGCTTTGGACAATCCACTATGGGGCTTTTGCAGTTTATCTATGTTTTATTTATGCTTCTTTAAATAATGTACTCAAGACAGATTATGAAAGTGTTATGTTATGTTTTTGGGAAAGGATGTTGTTGTAACACGTATTTGGCTTTATGAAATAAAGTTTGTTGTTCTTCCGCTGTTTACAAATATGTGTTCTTATATCTGTCTTGTATATCTGTGACTTGTACTTATAAACCTCCACCAAAATTAGGGCATTCCCTTTGAGAGTGACCCTAACGGAGGTGGGGTGTTTCAATCACCACTCATTATCCATATTTCGGGATGCCTCCCAATCAGGACCTCGGTTACCATCCAAACGAGGTGAAGATCTCCGGTCTTTGACCACCGTCTTCATCTTCGAATTTCAATCGTCGGTCAATTATTTGAAATGAGAATTAACTCGGCCTTTTCAAATAATTCACGTATATTTATAATTTCAAATCAATTTATTTCAATGGTTAAATCATTCGACAACACCAATTTTGTTCTTTTAATGTAATTTTCACACCAAACACATTCAACCATCAAATACCATACAAATCGAGCAAATTCAGTTTATTTCCATTCCATATCGTTTATGACATTTTATAACAATTTATCGCTATTTTTATTTATTTTTAAAATAGCGAATTTAGCCAAAACGACGCTTCAGCCCATAACGCGGCCGTGGCGCTGTTTTTCTTCAGATTTGATTTACACATATCTGAAAATCTAACCGTTGGATCTTTACAAAATTTACATCATTAGAAAGATCTTTTCAAAACGAATCCAACGGTTCCAGTTTCGGGAAAATCCGACGGTTGGATCTCCCGGTACAATCGTTTGAAGTTTCGATTTCAAAATAAGAACTGCAGCGTCGTTATTCGATTAAATATATATATATATATATATATATATATATATATATATATAATCGTTTCTGGCACTGTTTTTCTTCAAATTAGAATTAAACATTCCAGACAATCCAACCGTTGGTTTTTTACAAAGTTGGTGCCGTTGGAAAGATATTTCCAAGGCGAACCCAACGGTTGCGATTTCGGGAAAATCCAATGGTTGGATTTCCCGCACTAGTTGTTTGAAATCATGGTTTCAAAACACGAACTGAACGGCCACATTTCGTTTTAATTTTATTTATATTTATATATTTATATAAATATAGTTCATTCAACAATTTCAATATCGTTTTCACTTCAAATATTTCACTAACGCCTTTAAATTTTGGAAAATTTCGCCATAACCTCCTTTGTACGGGAGGGGCTGGGAAAATTCCCAAATAGCCACACGGGCGTCTCATGTCAAAAAGAAAAAGAAAAAGCCAAGCGGCTAGCCAACAGGCTCATAAAATCATCACCAAAACAAAATAGTAAATGTGTACCTATTTATCGGGCACAAAATTTTATTCCTCTTCTCTAGCCCCTTTGCTATAACCTGTTCAAATAAATATGCATGTACAAATACACAGTTCTTATCACTTATCATTTTCCATTCATCTTCATATTTGATTCCATTTGGGTTAAAAGCACCATTCATTCTAATGTTGCATGCATAGGTAAAAATCATGTCATTAGCTAATTAATGAATATTTCAACTCATGCATATTTATTTGAACGAGTTGCTACTTTTAACACTTCACATTTCAACAATTCATGTATATAATAAAAATGTGATTTTTTTTTACTGTAAAACAATTTATTTCAAAACACTATTATTTTATATAGTTTATATAGGTGATAAAAATAGGATTTTTATTATAAAAGAATTCTTTTAAAACGAGATTATTTTACATAGTCCATATAGTTGGTAAAAGGTGATTTTTATATTTAAAACACGAATACCATTCAACGCATGAATTTCTAATCAACGAATGAATATCGATTCAACACATGAAGGTTTTCTATTCAACGAATAAATATAGTTTCCATATATAGATAAAAATGAGATTTTTATATTTAAAACACGAATACCATTCAACACATGAATTTCAAATCAACGAGTGAATATCAATTCAACACATGAAGGTTTTCTATTCAATGAATAAATATAGTTTCAGCAAATGAAAATAATTCAAACACATGAATATTATTCAAAATTTCGGCAGCATAACGGCAGGGTAGTTAAAACCGGGACCGTCCCTAGTACGGCTCCTCGCTCTACCTTAAAACGTCGCGGTTTTTGACAATGGGGATCATGCATCTAGTTCGCACGCAGGCGGCATGTATATATTTATTTCATTTCCACAAACTAATCCTATGTGTTTTCAATCAAATATTTCTCAACCACAAACGGGTATTTTTCAACCACAATCAATCAATATCAACCACAAACAATCCCAAACAACCATTCGCTATCAATCAATTTTCACACCAATCACAATCAATAAATATCGTCCATGGTTTGTGGACGAGGGGCATATATATATATATATATATATATAGCAATTCACTTCTATTTCAACACATATATAATAATTTTTTTACAACGCATATATAACTTATACATCGAACATACGACTTATACAACGCTTATACAAGAGGTGTACAACGCTTATATAACTCATACATCGACTATATAATTTATACATCGTCGTTTTCCATATCGTTTATAAATTAGAAATCTCACATTGGGTTCCACTCCACCAAAAATAGCAGAAGGCTCAGAAAAATACACGGTCTCTTCTAAAATGTAGAAGACGTCCACACGGTCACGATGTTTCCTGTTTCATCGAATTTCGTTAACAAATGAAAAAGATATGATTTTTAAAAGGTTTGCAACACTAAAAAGTGTTTAAACAATATAAAGGAATTACCTTTATATGCTGTTCAAAACTAGGCCGAAGAAATTCGCGAAATCCGGGAAGAACTAGGATGATTGGTGGCTACAGCGTCGTAGAGGGAGGTGAGGGCTGTCGATCGATGGTGGTTTGAGGGGGTACGGTGGTCTGTAGTGGCGGGGGCGGCGTCAGGAAGGTCGGATCTTTGGAAGGCCATTTCTGGCGATGGGGGCGTCGATGGAGGCGGGGCTTGTGTGGGATTTGAAGAGGAGGGGGAGGCGGTTCGAATGGATGTGGTGGTGGCGGCTCTGGTGGGCTGTAGCGGCGGCGGCGGAGGAGAGAAGGGGGGAGCCTTTATCGCCGTCGATCGGGGGGGTGGGTCTGAGGTTTTTTTTTCTTTTCTAAATTCTGATTGGTCGGTGGGTCTTTAAAGGGGTTTTCTGACACGACCACCAATTGAAACCCAACGACTATCGTCCCTAGCATTTTACCCCCATTCCGAACACAATGGGATATGTTTCGAAGGCCCATTCGACTGTTTCAGTCAGTTTCCATTCAAATTAAAATATAAAACATTCAATATTTAATTTGAACGTACATTTCAATTTGCTAGGGCCACAAACTGATTCGAAAAATTCCAGAAAAATAAATCTAGCTATGTTTTGACGATACAGTCCCAACAAAACTAGTCTCGTCGAATTCTGAGACCGTTTGCAAAAAGGCCCATTTCTGGTCGATCCAATTTAACTGTAATTGACCAAAACACGTTTTCCTTTGCCACGCTCACATACTAGCTTCAAAAATTATGAAATTTGAAACCTAGCAATAACTTCACATCCCGGATCCAACAAAAGTGGTTTTGTCGAATTCCGAGGTCGTATGCAAAATGGCCAATTTCCAGGGCTATATAAATTCCATAGCGACCTTTCTGAAAATTCATTAGGCCATAACTTTTGCTTTCTGCTATGAAAATTCGATTTTTCAGATTCGTTAGAAAGGTATTCACTAACAGATTTAAATATTTTTGGTTTCGCTAAAATCCATTTTGTTTTGCACCCGGTACAGTCCGACAAAGTTTGAATTCAATTTTTGAAACTACAGCGCCATTTCTGGCCTTGTTTATAATTATAATTAATTATATTCGTTTTCAATTGTCGATTCAAATCACTTTTCATCTCTATTATTTAAAATATTTATTTTAAATATTTAAAATCCATTATTTTAGCCAATTTAAAAATTTTAAATTGGTTCAGATTTTCTGGGTCGTTACACCCTATCGCTCCAAGGGTCGATGCGTTCTGATCCTGAGGGGCGGGCCAGAGCGTCTCGAATTCGGTAAGGACTATATTTTGCCTTGGTTCATGACGGAAATTCAATTTCCAAATACATGACTGTGCGGTTTTGATTGTATACCTATACATGGCGACATAGTGGTATGGGGCATTAATGCCGTCTATGATTGATAGTTATGATTGAAATTGTTTTTGAAACATATAAACAATAGTAATAATATCAAATGCTTTTGTTTTATTCATATCAATCATATTCTGGCCATTATAAGGTAAAAACTCTATCCTCCGGTTTGCGTTGCATTGTGTGATGGGAACTGAGTCTTATAATGGCTACATTTTTATAAAAAGCATTGCGATGTTTAAAAGAATGATTTGTTTTAAAGCACTGGCAATCCAATGGAGTAAACCCGTTCCACGAAAGTGGCGTGGTCCTGTAATTAGCCTTATTTCAAATGTGTTGAGTAGATTTCTCATACCAGTCCCATGACTGACTCGTAGTTTGTTTCACTTTCAAACTCGGGTGCCCCTTTTTCTACACGGGCAGCCTTGTGTTCAGGTTTAGCAGGCTCTATCCGGATAGCTGGAGCTGAAGATGGATCCTATCATTTATCTATTTTATGCTGTTCAGCTCCTATTGTACATATTTTGTTTGTTTTCCGCTGTAGACATTTATGTATAGCTGAACTGTATTAGTACTAAGTATGATCCTGTATATTGTGTAACTCCGATGATTACGTTTATCAAGTATATTCTATTGTTCATTATCTGGTGTATTTATTTATTTCTGTTCTGCTATTATCTGTTTCTGTGTTATATTCCAAGGATTACCCTTGCCACCGTCAGCACGGGGTTTGGGGTCGTCTCACAATAATGACCGGAAGATGACATACTCAAGCGTACTCTAAGTTGCCCAGTTAAGGGGTAACCCGGCCTTGTGTTGGCATGAGGAGCATCACTGTTGATCCTCCGACATCCCTCTAGAGGTGTTTAAAATTCGGTTTGGAAGGAAGTTCCTTTCCCGGTCATTGTTGGAAACCCAATATCCGCAACAAGCCCATACGATTTTGATGTATACCATACGTTAGTATAGTATACGGTACCTATGCTGGCTAGGATTCATACATTTACTTTCAAAATTGTTTTCGCACTATATTACAGTATTGAAAGGGGATTTTCACGTATCAAGCATTTTTGACTGCATAAGGAGAAACCTCTCCCATGTGTGCGTTTCCATTATGTGTGTGCCGCGAGACCTTGTGTTAGTTTCATTTTTCAAAAAGTCATTGCAAATTTCTATGCACTTGTATTCACATGGAGTAAACCCATTCCACATTAGCGGCGTGATACGGTGAATTATCTAACTTTAAAATAAACCCTAAAAACAACTATTTTGAGTACTCGCACCAGTTCCATGACTGACTTGGAGTTTATTTTTCCCACACCTAAACTCTGGGTGCCCATAATTTTTGCATGGGCAGCCTAATAGTTTGGTTTGCAGTTTAGACTTGGAGTGGTTGGAGCAGGATGCTAGTTTAGCTGGAGCTATTATATTTTGGAGCATAACTCTGATGTAATATTATTTTAATGATAATGGAAAGTTCTTTTTATTTTGTGCAAATGTGTAATTACCCCTAACAATCCGTTTTTGTGAACAGTTTAAGTTGGTTTGATTACTAGCGAAAACCGGGCTAAAAGCCGGGTTGTTACATCATGCTTCACTCAAAACTCACGAACCCATGCTCAAACCTGTGTTCCCACCCAATTCTGATCGCCGCACCCACTGTGAACCACCGGAGTATCATCGGTTGGCACCAAAAAACTCGTTGCACCTCCATATCCCATCGCCATGAATCTCACCTGACTCCACTTTCCTGCTCGTCGTTGAATCACCAAAGTATGACGCGACTGTCGGCATTGATTTTGGTTGCATCGATTGATGAAATCCCATCTTCACCATTGGGATGATAGATCCCACGAAGCTTAACATTTCTTTAGTTCAAAGATTTAGTGAATGGTGATCAGATGGGATGAGATTTAGAGAGAAAGGATCAGGAATTGCTGGACGCTGAAAATACGGTGGAGGCAGAATTTGACTGGGTGAGCAGACACGAAAATTTTAAGGTTAAGATTGTTATGGGGTATATATATAAGGAACCAACAAATAAAATAATATTATATTAGCTTAGCGGTGAAGTAACACTAAAAAACCATCACAACAACTTTCAATCAAAATGAAAATTTGCACCTTAGCATAAAACAATATTCCGGACATGATGGAAAATGTTTCATCGAATTCCTATCAAAATTCCTTTATAACTCATATATGTGAATCGACACGCATTTAAATTGCGTACAATCAAAAATTAAATCCAAATAACTTGAAATTTGAAATACTACAATTATAAATAATTATGAATTAAATAAAATTAAATTTTGCTGAAAATGGAGTTCGTTAGATAATCAGTTATTCTGAATTTCCAATTTAAATCGAAAAAACGATTTAATAAAAACAGAGATGTTTTTTACTACCGAACTCACATACGACATCGGTTTCCATGAAATTTAATATCGTACAATAATTTAATGCTACGGTTCCGATGAAACAAATTTCATCGAAAATTGAGGTCATTTGCAAAATCACTATTTTTAACGCTTATAAGATATTGATAAAATATTTATTAAATTCCAAAATAATCCAATTAAATAATAATAAATATTATTAGTGTAAATATCCAAATAAAATTATCATATAGCTTCAAAAATAAACTAGTATGGATTTTACAACTTGATACCATCAATTTCGAGTTAAGACGGTATCCTAATTATATTAAAACCCTTTTAAATATATTAAATAAAGGTTATCGTTTATTAACGAATTCCATAGCGACTACTTTAAAATTTGATGTGGGCATAACTAACAATCTATTAACAGAAATCTCGATCTTTCTCTTCCATTAGAAAATTATAATCAATTAGATTCTAAAGTTTCTTATTTCACAGAAGTTCAACTTATGTCGGATCCTATATACTCAACTGAAGCTAAAAACTCAATATTACGAACTACCATGCTATTTCGAGCTCGTTTCAAATTATATATAAATTTAACGTTCAGACTTCGTTTTATAAACGAATTCAATATTGAAATCTATTAACATTCCCAAATATAAAATTCAAAATAATATAATAAAATAAATATTTGACTACCTAAAAATACGGGAAATTACATCTATACTCTTCAAAACAACTCTTTAATGATTTCCTTTTAGCACACCAAAAACCATGATATTGACCAAAACCCTCAAAGGTCATCTCTATAATGATAAGGAAGTTATTCAAGCCTATGTTGACTACATGGTAAATGGAAAAATCTACACAGGAGCATTTGCTATCTTCGAAGATTTTCCCTCTTATGATCTACGTTCTCTTTTTAGTCAAAATGAGTTTCTAAGCTTGGTTGACGCTCGGGATAACGATGAAGTATGTTACCTGAATCTCATCAAAATGTTTTATGCAAATTTGAGTCGTGGTTTTTACGAAGGAAATGAGAATCAAGTATGGAGTAGCATAAAAGGCACTCAAATCGTTTTGGATTGTGAAATTTTGGGTACCATCTTAAATTGTAAGTGTACGGGCTTGGATTTTTCGGAATTCGAAATTGATGAAACGGATTTAGAGACTTATCATCACATTTTTGAAAGCGATAAAAACATAGATTTTAAAAATCACTTTTTTTTTCTCAAAGGAAAGAATCGTCAACCTCTTCCTCCAACATACCATTACTCCACGTTCCGTAAATTTCAACAACCCTACTCTCAAAATCCAAAAAGCTCTCTTTGCTATGTTTGGTGTTTATGACATCAATTGAACCGATGTTGTTTTAAAAGAATTTAAGGCCAAAGAAATGTCCACCAAAGAAAATGCTCTTTATCATGGAGTTCATCTTACCATACCTTTAAATATTTTGGAGTGTATCTAATAGGTGAGGAATTTGAGCTAAGAAGGATCATTAACCCGAGAAATATACATCTTATGTAAATTCCAATCACCTTTAAACCTTATGAAACATTCAAAGATAAATAAGATCAAATGCAATAACAACAAGAGGAAAATCCAATGGAAATCGACGAAGAAGAATCCTTTTTAGGAAGAGTTGAATGTCCAATAAATACTAGAGCCATAACCAAAGTAACACTTGTCCAAAACCAAATTAAGTTAGCTAAGAACCAAAAGAAAATCAAAAAGACCCTTATCCAAATGTCTTCTAAAATGAACAAGTTCTTTGGTAAAGTAGGAAGAAAACTTGGTTTATCATCTTCCTCATCATTCGCTAAAGTCTAAGCTTATATAGTTTATGTTATCTTTCATATTTGCTTTTGAATCTCATATTTAGTATCTTAAATCGTTTGAATGTATTTGCTTTTAAGTAGAAATGAATGATGTTTATTTCTGTCAAAACAATTTTTAATTTACTGTAAAAACACACTATAATTAAATAAATTAAAATAATATAATAAGAATTAAATAAAAGTTGAAAATTCCAAAAAAAAATAAACATATCTAGGGTATGTCGACATATAACTGCCAGTTCTTCAAATTTGTTCAAAATATGAATAACCAACTAATGTTTCTTCATTTTAAACGAATTCCAGACCATATAAATACCTCTTTCTTCTAGAAAAACTTATTATAAACTTTCTCCTTCTTCTCTAATCATTTTTTTTCTATAATATCAAATTATGGTGAATCCTATTCATAATTTGAGTGAAATTCTTAAAGAAACACTCAATACTTTCAAGAATATCCTACCTATAATACTTCGTAATCAATGTCATACCGAATTGAGCCAAATAAAGATGGTAGAACATCAAGAGAAGCACTTTGATGCCATTCGTTGGCTAATATCTTCTCTTTTCATAGACGAAGACAACAACCTCGTTAAAGCACTACTCACAAAAGAAGATGAAGATTGGGAAGTCATCAAGAAGGATCTAGTCTTTGAAGGAGACAGATGGGTGGAAGTTCCAAGAGAAATTTGAATTTTTTTGAATTGGTTGGTAGGATTTGATTTGTTTGGTTTGTTTGATTTGACTTTGGTTTGAATTTGTTTGAAATTATTGTTTTATTTAGATTGGTTTCGAAACTTGTATATAATTGAAATACTTGTATATAATTGAAGTACTTGTAAATATTGAACCAAGTGTCTATAAATACTTTATTGATTTGCTTGGATATATGCTTGTTTTCTTTAGTAGTGTCATAGAGTTGGGGGGGGGGTTAATTAGATAAAGTCAAAGACTTAGTAGAAGTATAATCTAGTATAGTCTAATAGGGTACTATGAGTGTAATATGGTTTAGTCACTGTTTGTTGATGAAAAAGGGGAGAAACTATAAAATAGGGATTAGTTAGGCTTAATTTAAGGGGGAGTATGTAGAATTTATATAGGATTCATGGTGAAAGGGGGAGCATTCAAACCATCAGATCAACAGGTGTTAAACATGTATGAATATTTTATAAAAAAAGGTTGTCATCATCAAAAAGGGGAGTTTGTTGAAGAATGAAGTTTTGATGACAACAACCTTATTTCAATTATCATTATTAATTGATTACAAAATATATACTAACATCTTTATCTAGAATACATACATACATACATATATATGTGTGCAGGATTTGTATACAGGATTTAGTATTAAAGACTGTACAGTTTTAGAGTTCCAAGAGATTTAGGATTCAGAAGAGATTCAAGATTCATGAGTATCAAGATTTCAATATTTCAAGATCTCATGAAAATATAGTAATCGAGTTTAGTTTATATGCAAGGCTCTAAATAGCACGCCAATTTCAAATTCTGTTTTCAAAATTCAAACTCTATTTTCAAAATTCAAATTCTATTTTCAAGTTATTTCAAACTACTTTTCTAAATGATTTCAAATTATTATTTCATATATATATGTAGTTTAAATTTTTATAATAATAACATGGTTATAATATATAAATAGTTTTATAAGTTTTAAATCATATAACTTTATAAATATGTTTATATTATATATCACTATGTTTTTATAATTTGTTGTACTTTAGAAACTTCATTTGAAACATTAGTTTTGATTTTAGAATTTCCAGAAAATATAAATTGATTTTAAAACTTGAAACTTGATTTCAAAAATAATTATACAAGGAATATGTGGACATAGACGTAATGACATGTCGACATGCAACTGTCATAATTTCAATTTTCAAAGGAAATGTCTTTTCACTATTTTTAATGTTTCAGAAATGTTGCGACTATTGGGACACTATAAAAAGGGGCTGATTTCGAATTTTTAACCATCTCTTCTTCTCCTTCTTCACCCTTTTACTTACAACCATTAAAATTCTTAAATTTCTTGATTTTTACACTTATACTCTGCCGATTTCAACAAAATTTATATCATTCTTCTTCTCTTTTCATTCTCTATCATCTACTCTCTGTTTGAAGTGCTATTGAAGAGTTATAGGGCTATTGTATTTTTTTGGGAATGTTTTGGGAAAGGATGTGTTCCTTGCAGCCCTGAAATCGAGGAAAGGGAGCGGTGTTAAACTTGTAGCCGTGAAATCAAAGGTGGTGGAATCGGTGTTAATTTTGTGGCCATGAAATCAAGGGTGTTGTACTTGGATACTGAGAATAATAAAACTCTACACATCCAGCGTTGCATGGACATAGGAGTAATCCTAACCAGTATAAAATCTAGTGTATTCTTTCCTTTTCTACATTTTATATTTACTTATATCCGTATCTGTCATTTTTTCTGTGTTTGTGATCATTTCTAGTGTGATAATCGTTGTGTGATTCATATATTTATTCTAAATGGTTAAATTTTTCATAATTTCTTTAAAACACAATTCACCTCCCACTCTAGTGTTAGTTTTGCCTTAAGATCCTCTTTCTGCATCCATAACAGTTATTAGAGCATTGTTTGAGATAAATCTATCTCCTTTAGCGACAGGGGTATCTCCTAATTTGCAATCTTTCATTCCAAACCTCTTAAGCAGTTTTTTTATATAGTTCTTTTGTGATAATCCAAGAATATCAAGTGAACAATCATGATGTATTTGGATTCCTAAAACAAAAGAAGCTTCACCAAGATCTTTCATTTCAAAGTTACTTGAAAGAAATCTCCACGTTTCATGTAATGTATGTAATTCATTACTGGCTAGCAATATTTCATCAGCATATAAAATAAGAATGCAATTTTACTCCCACAGAACTTATGATACACACAGTTGTAAATGATATTTTCCTTTAAACCAAATGAGGTGATTACATTATGAAATTTGTAGTACCATTGACGAAATGCATGTTTGAGTCCATAAATGGATTTCTTTGATTTACAAACCATATTCTTTGGATCTCCGACCACAAAGTTTTCTAATTGCACCACATAAATTATTTCCTTAATGTGTCCATTGAGAAATGCAGTCCTAACATTCATTTGATGTAACTCAAGGTCAAAATGTGCAACAGGCGCCAAAATTATTCTAAAAGAGTCTTTCAATGAAACCGGAGAGAAAGTCTCTTTAAAATCGTTGCCTTCCTTTTGAGCAAAACTTTTGTTACAAGACATGCCTTATACCTTTCCACTTTACCTTTTGTATCCCTTTTGTTTTTATATATTCATTTACAACCGATAGGTTTCGTACTTTCAAAGGTCCTAAACTTTATTATCTTGCGTAGATTTATACTCTTCATTCATAGCCTCAATCCACTTTTGAGAACTAATATCTAGCATGGCTTAGTGAAAGTTGATAGGATCATCTTCCACCAATCAATTATTAACCTCTATTTCTTGAAGAAATACCACATAATCATCTAGAATGACACTTTTTCTTTCTCTAATGGATCTTCTTCATGGTAATTCATGTTGAGGTTATTGAATTTGTTCTTGTAGAACATTGTCCTCAACTTGAAAGGGATTTTTTTTAACATTGTCTTGTTGAGATTCCATCTTTACTTCTTGATCAATGACAAGCATGATAACCTTCATATCATATGAAGAAGTAACCGTAGTGGATATCACAGATGATGATTCTGCCTCAAAAATAATGTTTCTTACTTTATTTCTCCCCCAAGCTCTACATCCTCAAAAAATGTTACAGTTCCCATCTCAATAATTTTCCTTTGTGTGGCATCGTGAAACTTATAGCCCCTAGATCGCTCAGAATAACCAATAAAGTAGCTACTCACTGTTTTAGAGTTCGATTTTCTTTCATTATACCTATAAGGCCTTGCATTAGCTGGACATTCCCAAACTTGAAAATGCTTTAGAGTGGGTTGTTTGCCTGTCCAAAGCTCATAAGATGTTTTTGTAGCTTCTTTAGTGGGTACCCTATTAAGGATATAAGCTGTTTTGTTTAACGCCTTTCCTAGAGTGATTTTGGTAAGTTAGAATGACAAATCATACTCCTTACCATGTCTTTAAGGGTTCAGTTTCGTCTCTCAACAACATTATTCATGCTAGGTGAACCTGGCATAGTGTATTGTGGGACTATTCCGCGTTCATCTAGGAAGTGGGCAAACATATCTTGAATAGCCATCTATGAATGTTATAAAATATTGTTGGACATTCTACGATGCCTTAGGAAATGGCCCACAAATGTCTTTATGTATCAATCCTAAGACGTCAGTTGCTCTATTGGCACCTATTTTCTTATATTTGGTCTATTTTCCCTTGTTACACTCTATATAGACATCAAAGTTTGAAAAATCAATGGATTACAAAATGCCATCTGACATAAGTCATTGAATTCTAGTTTTAGATATATGACCTAAGTGCTTGTGCCATAGTACAGCTGAATTTTCTTTATTAACTTTTCTTTTAGTACCACGAAATTCCACATGCATGGCTTCATTATAAGAGGTGTTAACATCAAGCATATATAATTTATCATAAACATTAAGAGAACCAGTTCCAATAAGAGTTGAATTTATTGGTAAACTAAAAATATCATTCCCAAATGAATATGAATAACCAGATTTGTCCAATTTAGAAATAGAAACCAAATTCCGTCTAAATGACAGTATAACAAAAATATCAAATAAATCCAAATAAAACTGAGTTCCTAATAATAACCTAAGATGCCCAATATCCTGCACTTTAACCGATTTTCCATAACTTACGTAGATGTATCTTTCAGCATCAGTTTGATTTCAGTAGCTCAGGCAATCCTACATAGAGACACTTACATGAGTAGAGGCACCAGTATCTATCCACCAAGTGTTTTTAGGTACTGTAGCTAAATTTACTTCAGAACAGACCAAAGCAAAAGGCCCACCTTTCTTAGCACGCCAAGCATGATATTTGGCACAATCTTTCTTTAAATGTCCAGCCTTTTTACAAAAGCAACAACCATCAACTTCCTTTTGTTATTTCTTTTCTGTCGGACCATTAGCAGTTTCTTTATCATTCTTTCTCTTTTTGTCTTTTCCCTTAAGGGGTATAGGCCAAATGAGCACTTTCAATTTTGTTATACTTTAACCTGTCTTCTTCTTGTACACAATATGAAATGAGCTAATTAAGAGTCCATTTCTCCTTCTGACAGTTATAATTGATCTTGATTCAGTTATACTGTGAAGGAAGAGAGATCAATACCAAATGTACGAGCAAATCATCTGAAAGCTCAAGCTAGCTTGATTGCCTTAAATTTTGAAGCAATGTTAGAAATTTCCATTATGTACTCACTTATGTTTCATTTGATTTGATACTTCATGGAATCAAGCATTGAAAAAGCGTGCTTATTTCCACTTTATTTTTTTTGGTAAAATGTTTTTCAATCTCATCAAGGAACTCTTTGTAATTGATTATCTTTTCATACACCGCACCCCTAAATGCCTCCAGAATGCCACGTTTTATGATCATTAAACTCATGTGGTTTGAACGACCCAACTCTCAAAGTTCTTTATAGCGTCAGAAGAACTTTCATCCGTAAGAGGGGTGGGTGCATCCATCCTAAGTGTAAGGTCAAGATCTATGCAGCCAAGAACAAGCAATATGTTATCTTTCCAATCCTTGAAGTTCGTTCCAGCCAGAATAGGAATATTGTTAAGATTGGCAAATACCGTAGTCAAACTAACTGTAATCAGTAAAAGAATCAATTAAATATGTTTACATTATAAGTCAACTTAGTAAATTCAAATAATTGGTTATCCTCTTTTCAAGATATCTAGTATAACATAAATATTGGATAGTAGTATTAATTGCAAGTGATACTTTTGTTGCAACGATCAAATACTGACAATAAATAAAAGTCGAATAACAACATTCTTTTGGGCCGATTAATTATTCACTTTTAAATCTTTATAATTGTCACGTAATTATCATTACACATGTGCAAGTGATTAGACCAAATATTATTCTTCCTTTGGGTTGGCTAATACTCGCATGAATAACTACACACAAATATTAAACATTTTCATGAACTACCAAAATAAGAGAGGCTACTTTGATGACATTTATTCTTAGTTAATTCATTATTAATGTGAAATATTTGCAGCTGTAAAGAGACCAAAAATACATTTGAATTTGTTTGCATCTTAACTCATATGCCATAAATATCAATATCAAATTCCTAATATGATTTGATAGTCATATATATATATATATATATATATATATATATATATATATATATATATATATAGGGCTGTCAATTACCTACACGACCCGTGACCCGACCCGAAACCCACACGGAAATTAGCAGGTTAACCCGACCCGTTTAGTTAGCGGGTCATTTTCGGGTCAACCCGAATTTGACCCGTTTATAAACGGGTGGGTTTAGGGTTGACCTGCTAACCCCATTTTGACCCGCCAAACCCGATTATATCTTGTATTGCTTCCATACTGTTAGTATTTTATGTATATTGTTAGTGTTAGTCTTTTATGTATGCAGTAATCAGTTTGTTCGTATATGTAAGCTGTTATATTTTACTAATTTATTCTTGTATGTTGTTAGTTATATTTTACTTATAACAACTGTATCTCTTCCATACTAGTAGTTTTAGTTTAAGTAGTATGAGAATATATATTTATGTATAGAAAATGAATTTTGGATATGGCGATTTCATGCTTTATATATGTATTGTCTGTTGGTGGCTTTGCAACTTGTTGCATGTTGGTGATTATATAACAGTGTGCATGTTGGTGATTTGGCTCTTTTGTTGCTTATATTAGTAGGCAATATCTACCAGTTTTACAAATGAGTAAACCCGGCCCGACACGACCTATTTAGTTAAACGGGTTACACGGGTCGGGTCGGGTCAACCCGTTTATAAACGGGTCGGGTTAAGGTTGGGAAAATATGACCTGTTTAATAAACGGGTTGACCCGACCCATTTATAAATCAACCCGAACCCGACTTGACCCGAACCAAACCCGACCCAACCCATTGACAACCCTATATATATATATATATATATATATATATATATATATATATATATATATAGTGTTAACTCTTGTCAATATCCGAAGAATATCCATAATATACAAATAGTTAAAAAAATGTTGCCAAACTTTAGAATATAGACAAAAATCAAATGAAAAAATAATAATCTGACTTCTAATATTCGTATTCAATATGCTGAATCATCAAATAAATTAACAAATGTCACCAAATTAAACAAAAAAAAGCTAAGTACCATGCATGTATTATAAATTGACACAGCAATAACTCCACATAATTCGTCCCTATATTATAAGGCCAACACATACATTTTAATATTTTTAAAACTAAACCTGTTGAATAGGTTAAAAAACCGATGCTTTTATCCAGTTCTGAGGTCCAAAAAAAATAATTTGCTTACTGACCAAACGATACATGCATATGCCATCATAAAGAAATAAAAATAACGTGTGGCCATTATGTTACTTTGCATGAATCCAGCACGTCCTTTATGAAAAGTGACTATGACAAACTATTTTATATTAATATAATACATGTTGCATGCTGGATCTGTTGTCTTCTCTAAAACCAACGTAAGAACTAACATAAGAACCAACGTGATGGCAAATAAATTCAGTCCATAGAACCAACGCGTAAGAATGTGAAGGATACAACAGATCTGATATATACATTTTAAGCTTAACACAAATATAAAAATAAAAAAAATCTCTTTTTTTAATATACAAAATCGAAATTTTAACCCTATATGTAAACAGGGTACCTTATGATTTGAAAATAGATATTCAAACATGTTCTAAGATGGCAAAAAAACATATGTATCAAACTAAAAAAATCATCAGATATATATATGTATATATATGATCAAACAAAAACAAAATTTTCTCAACAGAATCAATAATGGTTGGCTCTGATACTACTTGTTAGAATGTAATTCACTATGGATCTGAATATACATATATGTAACCATATTGAATCAATCGAGAGTATACTGGACAAGATCAAATAGATCGGTGGAAGCCATACCTTAATCCATCGGTGTTTTCTGGTAGGTAGAATTAAGTTGAGTTTTGATCTTTCAAACTGACACAAGCTCACATATGTAAATATCTTCGTAGAAGAGGAAGATAGAATATGCTGAAAGCTTATGTAATTTGGGGACCATAACCCTATATTTATAGTAGTGTGACATTTTTAGTTTGGCCCTTCAACAAACCAAAATTATCACCCCGGTATCCACACATTATAACTTTACATGGCAATTATACCTCTTAAGCGTTCGGATATTTATTTGAAACTAGGTCGCCTATTGTGCTTTAGTCAAAAGGTAGCTGATACATTAACATGTGTGGCCCTATTGAGTTGAAATATTCCGACACACAAAAGATTCGATATGGCTTTCCGCATCATTTTTGTAGTCCGGTATCCGGTATGGGCGATTTCCATATAGCAGAGAAGTTTATGTCCACTCAGGTATAGTGCATCCGATATCACTGTATTAACCAACCCAAACCCTACATAATGCTCTCCTCTGCTTCTTCTCATTCACTCATCTCTTCTCCTCTTTACTTGTTTATCCTCTACTAGTGGTCAAATTCACATGGCAAACTATATTGGCTTAATGTGAGTGGACAATATATCAAACAGGCATCACGAATGTTGTCAACATATGCTCAAATGAAAAAATTATATTTTTTCTTGTTGTGTTGTTAGGCTATAAAATTATGTTATGTCTCTAACAAGGCAAATTAGTATAAGAGAAGCGGTTGTCATGTTCGTATAGACCATAGTTGCATTCACTTTCTATTCGAAAAATGAGTGAAAGATTCCAAATAACACAATTTCAGCTTATTTTCATGTTGTTTTAAAAAGTGTACAATTACTATAGAGACACTGTTATGTCAGATGATCCCCAATACAATGCTATTTCAAATCATATTATATCTTCAAATTAGTGCCACTTATATTTTAAAAACGGCATATGTGTTATTAATAGTACGCATGTGATGACAAACATACCCGTAAAATATCCTAGTAGCATGGTAATTTGACTTATAGTTTTAGTTATGTTATGACTGGTTGGCAAGACACTGTGCTTGATAGTAGAATGTTCAATGTGTTTATAAACGATAGAAATTCTAACTTCCCTCATCCTCCACTTTAACAATATTATGTATTTGATTCTTCATATCTACATCAACTTGCTTTTTATAACCTTTTCAGAATATTAGATAACGTATTCGATATTTTTATAAAACCATAAGTCAGCCAAAATCGATAAATAAAATTTTCAATTTTTATCATTTGAGTTTACATATGACAGTTGAGGGAACCATTCAAATACGGAAGAATTTTTTTGTTATTTTGAAAAATATATCACCATATTTATTTGAAACTCAAGTAAAAGTTATCGTATTTACGGTGATTATATGCAATTTGTTGCAAAATTACAGTAATCATAATCCAAATTTTATGATTTATGATGATAATCCTGGTCTTATTTCAAATGAATATTAAAAGAAATATCATGGTATGAGAACTACTGCAAACAAAGAGGCTGAACAGGCACAACGATGTACAGATAATGAATAATTTTTATTTTTTCTTTAAATGACGAAGACTTTAGTGAAGTCTGTTCTTTTCCTACAGTGAATAACACTAAAATGCTTAGAACATATAACCCAGTTTGTACCCAAATCTAAAAGTATCGATTTCTTTAGGTCCACAAAATCAACATTCATTTCATTAACTTGTTGAGCAATGCAATGAAGACCACAATTTACCTCAAAGTCTTTAAACTTGACAAGTAGTTATAACACTCCATATTTAGGAGTGTCAAAATGTGATAATTAAATTAATTATATGACTTATTAATAGATAATAAATAGGTTTTAATTTAGTAAATAATTTAAGCGTAATTTGATTAATTGTGGAAATCTTGAAATATTAATTGAATGTAGTAGTGATTAATTTGATTATATTGGACCTTAACAAATTAAGGAAATATAATTGAATGTTCAATGTAGTGATTCAACGTATTGAGGTTTAGGGTTTCATGAGTTTAGGAAAGAAGGTAGTCAAAGCCCAAATCAATAATCTCGACTAAAACATGCTACGCCCTTCATACATTTCATTCACCCATCAATAAAGTAAAATAGAGTCAGCTACCAATTTGATAAGGAAGAAAGAAAAATGAAATCCAAAGGAAAAGGAGTTTTCATTTATAAAGAAAGGAAGAAAATTTTTCTAATCCAAATAAGCAATATTCACACTAATCTACTCCAAAACCATTTGGGCGTAGACTGTGTTTGACTTGGATAGTTGAATGTTGATAAAAATGATTTGACAATTGTGAATGATTTTATATATGGTTGAGAATCTAAACAAATATGTTTTGGACATATTGAAGGGTAAATATTGATTAACTTTTTCCAAATACTTTGAAATTTACTATGTTTTTCAAAGCTTTGATTGAAATTTATCCTAGTAAACCGCTTCAAATTAAATGTAAAGTTTATATTGATGGCTTTGACACCCTTGTGGATGTCCAACACACTTGACAACCGATATTTGAATTAATTGTCAATCTTTTGGACACTTGTTAGGGTTTGCAAAAGGCCTACTAATGGTCTTATCTAGTATAAGAGCCCTCTTCATAAGCCTCATTTACGGGTTTGGGTTCCTAAAACCAAGGTTATAGCTGAGCCTGTGAATCTTTTGAGTGTTGAAGATAAGGCTATTGTTTGGAATACACATGAGAGAACTTGTTGTCATCATCATCATTCGAATGTGCACTATGATCCCCGCCATAATTTTTGTTTTTTAGTTTTTTATTGGTACGACGAATAGTAAGATAAGGTGTCTGCATTATATTAATGATGGGATAGACTTGGTTCTTGTTTCGGATGGTGATTATGGAGCATGCAACAAGTCTATCTTTGATGATAAGGATTGGGATATGAAGTCCATTTAAGGTAAGGACTACCCAGCGTATGTCCCTAATATTTATACTCTCTTTGTCAGCTTGCTGCATGATACAGGTCCTGGGTCTCCTTCTGCCTGCAACTCTTCTTCTTCTTTGTCTTCTTCTTCATTAGCTTTAGGAGAGTAGATTTTTGACTTAGTAGTTGAAGCAATTAGCCTCACTCCTATTTTTCATTGTACTCTGGACTGAAAACTTCAATCCAGTTGTACTGTAGTAGTCAGATAGTGTGTATGACTTCTGTTCTTCCATTGTAACCATTATTTGTTATAATGAAGGTGGTTGCGACAACTATAAAAACCAACATAGCTTTGCTAAAAATATTTTGAAATTTTATATGATGTTTTAACAATATAACGGAGTCGTGCTTCATTATTTATATGAAAAAAGTATTATAAATTTTCTAATCAGAAAACGTAGGCAATGTCCGACATTAGTTGATATTCATGTACATTTAACTCGAATAACTTATCGAATTTTTTCAGAGGTAGATGATGATGCTTCGGAATTTTAGTGGGTTTATGGTAATTTTTCTATCAATTTTTGAATTATTATTAGTTCACTAAGGAGAAATATATTTTAAGGAAGTTCTTAATCTAGAACAAATTAAAGAGGAAAGATTTTCGGCTAAGACTTGACAGTACTATCAGAAAAATAAGGTAATAAATAGAAAAATGATAAGTGCATAGAATAGTCTAAGTGTTGTTACTTTATTAAGGAAAAAATCATTTTCCACTTAACTACACATTCTTCACTAGACTTACGATATCCCTTTAGTTAAATTCATGGTTTCCATTGGGTTATACTCATGATCGCCTCAATGACAGTTGCACAATGGCACTAAAATGAGATTCACGAAATCCTTTATGGGTGACTCTTATGAGTACCTCAAGCTTTGAACATAAGTGGCTATTAATTTAAGGAACAGAGATAACCTGTTACACCCCACATCCCTTAACACACCCCAAAATGAGTCATGTTAAGAAAGGTGGAGTGTATGGGTATAACAGAACTATATCAATGGAGACTAAGATCCATAAGATATTAAAATAAATAAAATGGAAGCATTTTAGAAATAAATCAATTTAGTAAAAACAAAGCTTCATTCAAAACAAACCATAAATAAGACATAATCTTAGTCTTAAGTACCGAATCAGAGTACAAAACAAATATTCCCCTGTCAAGTACCACATTAAACCAAAACAGATGAAATGACATGAAGTAATTGAAAGTACATCAACTAAAAGAAAACAAGGTCTCTAAGATAAAATGCCTAAGCTGTCTAAATCAATCTTTTCCATATGAGCCTTATAGGGGAGAAAATAAAAGGATAGAGAATGGGTCAGACATAAAGAGTGAAACACCCCACCTCCGTTAGGGTCACTCTCAAAGGGAATGCCCTAATTTTGGTGGAGGTTTATAAGTACAAGTCACAGATATACAAGACAGATTATAAGAACACATATTTGTAAAACAGCGGAAGAACAACAAACTTTATTTCATTAAGTCAAATACGTGTTACAACAACATCCTTTCCAAAAACATAACATAACACTTTCATAATCTGTCTTGAGTACATTATTTAAAGAAGCATAAATAAAACATAGATAAACTGCAAAAGCCCTTTAGTGGATTGTCCAAAGCCATAGTTCAAAACAGGAAAGTCCAAGCAATACATTTCTCTTCTTCAAGCTGGATGTTGAGGCTGGTCAAGCTGCTGTGTTCCCTCCCTGAGGACCTGGGGGGGGGGGGAAACGGAAGAAAGAAGACGAAAGAAAAATAGAGTCAGACATAAAGCCTGAGTAAGTCTAGTACTACTTTGTCTATGAATAAAGAACTGGGTATGATAAGTAAAACAGGAAGTGGGCAAACACTATGAACTTGGTTAAGTTATCTAGGGTCGAATATGCTATCGTACCCCATGTTAATCTCTGAACCCATATAAACTAGTTTCCAACTGGCACCCATAATCAGGGTGATGTGATCCATTCAATGATGATCGGCTCCTACTCGCATAGTTACATGTGTCTTACGGCCCCCGATGTCTGTAGTTACCTATGCTGGTCCCACCATGGGGTGTATCAAGTCCCATAGTGGCAACCCGACACAACCTTAGAGTGCACAGGTATGCTACTGGTGTCCAGTGCCTTATTTTTCTACGCCGGAGTGTGTGCACGCCCGCACTCCGTTAGAACCTACACTGCTACACCACCGCCGTCGCTTTGACCTCTTACAATCAGCCCAGTAATCGTGCCCCACCCTGCCTAGTTTCAGGGTATCCTGATACACCTTTTAGGGTTACTGCTGAAAAGGGTCCCTCGTTACTAGGTTTTCTATCTCTAGCCAACATGCTAAGTTGGTTAAGTGTTCCCTACCTAACCCCACCAGTCTGTTTAGTTTAGCATGTTCCATTTTGATTAAGTCTTTAGTTCACTTAATCCTAACAATCCTGACTCAGCCTTAATTGTCTTATTAAGGCCCTGACCTCCCACATTAGACAGGTATTGTTGTGGCTGCCTGTTGCCGGTTGGTTCCGGGCAGTCTTACGCCACAACTCAGTCTAACCTCGGGTCCTTGCTGGGCTCCATGTTTAACCTCCCACATTGGATAGGTATTGTTGTGACTACTGGACAGCCGGGCGGTTCCGGGCAGGTTTACATCACAACTCAATCCAACCTCGGGTTAAACACATCGTATTTTCTACATTTACATATCTTGTCATTCTTCTTTAATTATATGTAAATATTTGCGGCCCATTATTAGGTTAATGGTGTAAAGGTTACACCAATCATGGGCCCAACCCATACTTGAACTTGGGCCCTTCTATTTTATATTTTCATTCATTAATTCATTTTAACCCAACGTTATTTTCCCCCGTTTTACACGTCCGTTCATATATATTGGGCTTAGCCTTTTAAAGCCCAATTTAGCCATGCGAAAGGGGAGGCTTATGGCGTATACACAAAGAGGGGGGAGGTGAGCGCATGAACTTGCAATACGATGTTGGAAATACAAAATAGATATTGGTGTACTTGCATAGTGGCAACATAGGTGACATAAATCAAAGCATGTGAACTTGCATAGGTTTAACTACAACATGAACCTATATTCTTATTTAGGCATAATGTCAAACATAAGCATGTCATAAATATTTCTAGCATAAGCATAGCATAATGTCAAACATAAGCATGGCATAAATACTTTCAGCATAAACATGGCATAATGTCAAACATAAGCATGGCATAAATACTTGTAGCATAAACATGGCATAATGTCAAACATAAGCATGACATAAATAAAGTAAAATTTTTGTTCCTGACATAAACATAAACATGTCATGTTCATAAGGTTTCTACATGTTTACAAAGGGGATACTTTGTTACTAACACAAAAGCATAGTTCAACTTAATCATGGTTTAAGTCTAATCACATAACGATGGTATAAACATACTTATGCATAAAAATTCCTAATCATGGTTTTTGCTTAAACTTGCAAAAAGGGATTTTTGAGTCTAACCTAGCCATGTCTCACATATGTCATCATATAATTCTTTTAAACAAGATAGACTTAATCATAGATTTCAATTATGCCAAATATCATTCATAGCCTAGCCATATTCATAAGCATGACTTAATACATGGATTATGGTGTCAAAATTCCAACATAGTTTCATATGAACTATAACAATCAAACTTGTCTCAATTGCTTGCAAAACGATTTATGCACAAAATATACATCATGACGACATAATAACAAAGCCCCAAACTTGCATAAATTTCACTCAACTACATACATGTAGCTTCAACATAGATTACATAATTTGCGCAATATTCCAAACGTAAACTTGTATAGAACTACCGCATGTAGTTCTTTATAACATAATCCATAAATATCCAAACGTATATAAATTGATAAGAACGCATAAATATGAATTACTTCCATTGCCACAATTCAAGCATACACATCAACACAGTTGTTTATTATACCAAAGTAATACTCTACTTACTATGGTTGCGGCGAATTCTCTAATTAAGAGACACGATTCCTTTGTTGAATTGATTAGCTTTAGGTTGCTTGAATTGCTTTAGGCTTTAGAACTTTCTTCCTAACTCTCTCTCTAGTCGGCGGCTACTCTTTGTCGTTCCTCAGCAACATGGCGGCTATAATCTTATTTTGAATGAATAGATTAGGGTTTAGTCTAGGGTTGTTTATATAGAGGTTAGGAATTGATTAGGACCATTGATGTTGCTAGGTTAGATCGTAGCCATTCATTAGGAAGAGAGACCAATAAAAACCCGCCACCTAGCCCTAATGACAAAGCAGACCACAGAAATTCGACCACACACCGACCGGGCCAGCCAGGGCTAGACCAGACCTGGTCAGCAGGTCATTTTTGACCTGGGCGCACTTGGCAGGTGCGCCAGGTCAAAAATGTACTAGCGCACTTCATAGGTGCGCCAGTGCATTTTTGTTCTGGCGCACTTCCCAAGTGCGCCAGTGCATTCTGACCCGTTTTTCCGGTTTTTCGCCCAACTTCGTTCGTCCATAACTTCTTCATACGATATCCGTTTTTCGAAAACTCAGACTCTATTTCGCGTATTTTTCCGAGACGAACGCAATGGCGTATCCCTTTTCCCTTAGTTCTTTGATTTGAAATTAATTATACTTTAATTTGTGAGTTTCACAGTTATAGAATTCACGGGGTGTTACATAAAGCCTGGTGAATGGAAGTGATTACCAGTAATTTTGAACAACTAAGAGATAACAGACTTGATAATAGTTTTGATGTTACAAAGTAAAGTGTCCTTATTTAGATCTTTGATTGTTCGATGTGATTTTTTGCACATCTAGTTGCTATAGCAGAAGTATTATTATAATCAATTTTGAACTCTACCCAAATGATCGGTCTTCCCAATCTACCATCAAACTATTATGGTAGTTGATATACCTTACACCGTACCAACCCTGCCCGGAGGTGAACTGGAATCATACCTTATCATCACTTGTCTACAGATTCGCCATTAAATGGATATTTATCTAGCATTGGATGAAACAATGTTTTATCTACCTTTATCGGTATCCCCACACGCTCAGTAATCGCACGCGCTAACTTGTCGCCCCTTATTGACTACTTATCTACATTAATCATCAAATACAAGTCTCTCAATGCTCTTGCCGCTGGTATGAGTCCCAAACAATATTCTAGTTGCGCTCCCTAACTCAATCCCATGACTGAGTCTTATCGATTGGCCACTTGTCTACCCTAATCAAAAAATGTGTGTCTCCCCTTAAGTGCTGCATGTACAGACCACCAATATTCATATTATTTATGTTCAAAGATAATTCCTACTTTGCCATGAAACAATATCTAAATAGATTTATGTAACGAACCGGAAAATTCGATGCCCGAATTTTTGATACAAACATGTCAAGTGTTCAAACTCGGGTACCGAACATCCAGAAAGTTATTAGAAAGAAGTCAGAGGGTGAGAAAAGAAAGGAAGAAAGTTAGAATAGAAGAAGAAGAAGAACCAACACAACCCAGGGTCTCACATTGCAGCGGAACAAAATATAATATATAAATAACTTTATTGAAAGCTTGAAGTATATACTTACATACATCAGAGTATAACAGACAATCTGGACAGTTATAACAACATGTCCTCAAATACAGCACACAGCAGAATATACTAGATAAAATCATATGTCTGAACTTCTCCAGCACATCTTCTGAACATCGTGCTATCCGATAACCTGAACCTGTACAATCCGGTCTAACCCGAGCATTACAAATACCGGGTCAGTTTTGTGGACCAAAATGAGAAAAACACGCATAGTTTAAGGGGGATCATCCAACTTGATTTTTAAAGTTCAAATCTTTTTCGAAAGAAAAGGATAATCGTAAGACCAAATCCACATATAAATACGGACAGTTTTACCTTACGATAACCCAAAACAATTTGAAATCATATATTCTTTTGATATTATAATAGTGTCTAAATACAAATAAATAGAATCTAGCAGAACGCTTGCACCTCACGCTCCACATATATAGTATAAAACCGTAGGCTCTTAATGGAGATTGGATTCCAATTATGACAAGGTATGGAACCATCTGCCGATAGTGTATCTCTAGAGGCGAATACACTGGGTTCAATAAGAACGTCTTGCAACCCGGCCCACACATGACCGACCACTCATTTCTCTTGAGTGTATCGAATATATTGCCACCTCACGGCTACGCAGCTACCGTTTTTCCCGGGAGATACAGAAATGAAAAGAAGTAACAATTATGAATACTCTCTAGATGGTGACAATACACCCTAATGGGTGCGACCCACATAGCCATGCTGCCTGCCCGATTTTTGTCATTTCCAGGTTGATGAGGCTTGAGGTTTAAATTAGTTCTTCAAAACATCTGGCTGTCATTCACTTTCAATGTCACATCGTCATATCCGCAAGATATCACTAATTGACGTCCATAAAAATACTTTAGTAGTCAAGCTAAGAGAAGTACCCTTCTCCGCCACCAACTATAGTATGTTTGAAGAAATCAACGTACGTAATTCCTTTGGAAATACTTTGTCAGACATCCGTCCATACAAGTCGTCCTGCGACTGGACAAACCGAAGGCACCCTCCTACTACATCCTAGGAATCACCCTATAGATCAGTAGCGAGTAGTCCTTGCAATCCGTTGATTCCAACCATGACATAATTACAGTATATCTCTGATTGCACGTCAGTGATTTTAAGTAATCCTTCCACTTATTGAAGATCGACGGTCTTCAATGCTTCAACTCGATCATCATCTGATATCTTCAACATTTACATATTTGTTGGTCGAAATGGTTTTCGAATATACATTCAATCCTGGTCTTTCCGTTCCAACAATCGTATGGGTCAAATTTTGATAGTCGGTTATTTAACTATCAAAATAAATAACCATTCAATCATAAAAAAATAAATGAGTACTTAGCATCACTTGGCCCTTTTAAATTTCCATTTGTTTATCAAAACCATTATATTCCCAATATTTTAAACAAAGCCCTTTTTATTTCTTATTTCAAAAATTCTATTATACTTAAAATCATCTTATTATTTTAACATTTCAAACTTCATTATATAGTATTGAAATTTCAGTTTTACTCCTTTCGACCACCCTCGTTTCTAAACTAATATCATTCTTGGATAATCATGAAGTCGTTCAAGTTGGGGTACTTTATTACCTCTAAGACCTTGAGTAACAACATTTTTATCTTCAGAATAAATAGAAGTTTATCAACAAAATATCATTTTACTGATATTCCACATATTCCATTTACCATTCGATTAAACCATAGTTTTAATACCACACTTCATTCTTGAAATCCTATTTCAATCTTAACGCGTTTACTTAATTTAAGTAAATTATTATTAACCTCCTCTATTAACTTTACCATCGTTTAAAAACCTTATATACACAAATCTTAATTATATTATAAATAGAAAACTTCATAAACTCAGATAAGTTTATTTCAAACCCACTTGGTTATATCTCGATAAAACTTCATCTCCCATTTAATATAGCGAGTTTAGATCGTAACTTAATAACTTAACTCGCCACGCCCTTATAATTCAACTTGGGTTTTCATTCCAATTTCCATTTCATACCTTTATCGATTACTAACCGTAAATCAGTAAGAAATTAATTCTCTAAATATCAACCCCGAAGGCCGAAACCAACATCAGATCAATACTTAGAAAATGGTTTAACTCAACCGATCTTCAATTAAGTTCCAATGCTTTAATTTCACATCTTGGGTTTTTATTTCCTTCACAAACCATTCAAATAGCTCATCCCAATAATATCTCAATAAAACTTGGTTTTATAACATTTCTGTTTAACCTGGATTTTATAAATCCAACCAAATAGAATTTCATTAGGAATTCAATTAAAACTTAAATTAAAACTTAACTTGTATTACGATTAATATAATTTGCTTTTAAGCTTTATTTAATTACAGATATGACTTATAATTTCGTAAACCGCCATTAAAATATTTTATATCCCGAGATTTACTATTTTGAATATTAAATAAAAATAATAATCAAATATCAACATTTATTAAAAATAAATGTGATTACTTCTCTGTTAATGTAACACCCCACCTCCGTTAAGGTCACTCACAAAGGGAATGCCTTAACTTTGGTGGAGCATTTTAGTAAACAGAAACAGAATACTACAAGACAGATAAGACAGTACTTGAAATTTTTTAACTTTATTACAGCGGAAACAGAAATCAATATGGTTACATCCTTTCAAATCTCAGAATTCAAGTACAAAATATCAGTCTTGTACAAAAGCCTTCAAAATGCAAGGTTTAAAATCATAATCCCCATAGGACGGAAGCTATACAGAGCCAAGCCATACTTTAAGCACTTCAAGCAAAGAGAAATCTGGATCAAGCTAAAGTATTCCCTCCTTGGATAACCTGGGGGGGGGAACGGAAGAAAGGAGGCGAAACAACAAGGGTCAGACAAAAAGTTTGGCAAGTCCAGTGACTTTCAGCATATGAACAGATAATAATAATATGACATGAACATAAAACTGGATGAGAGATAACTGTAACAGGTGTAGCAGATATAACAGAAGAACAGAATGACATAAACTATTGCTTTACACTTCTCTGCACTAATACTAGTATAACAGAATTAGGTGTCACCCTAATGTCTAAACTGAAACAGAAACGGGTACAGAATAATTTAACAGAAACAGAATGCTAATAATGGGCCTTTACTACCCGATCAGAAACAGACAGAAGCAGAAACAGATTAATCCCTACGGAAACAGAATGTAGAATTAGGTGTACACTAGTAATGGGCCTTTACCACCCGAACAGACGGTACCACGCAGAAACAGACGGTACCAACAGAAACAGACAGAACTAAGTGTACCCTAAAACCCTACCCCAAGCGATCAGCTCCCTAATACATAAATATCCTGTGTCGGCCCCACAGTAGGGTGTATCACTCCCTAAAGTGACAACCAATTGGCACAGACCTATTTACAGATGTTATGGCGTCTTACATCCTCAGAGGAAGACCGGGATCCATGCACGCACATGACCCGGTTGGAACGCACCATCAACACCCCTCGCCATTATCAGAATGAACCACTTATAATTAGTTCAGTAAGCGTGCCCGGACCCTACCTACTGTTGGGTAAAAGTTTTGATACCAGAAAGGGTTACTGACTAATATGGGTCCCAAACAACAGATGACACAAGTAATTCCCCTCCTAACCTTCTGTCCCCAGACTAACAGATTTCAGCTTAACTTGTCTACAAGTTTCAGACATACAAAATTTAGGTTAACTAGTTCACAGATCAGACAATCAAGTTAACAGGTTTTCAGACTAACGGATCAGATGTTCGGATTAACAGGCTTGCAGATTAACTGGTTCTAGATTATCTAACTTTGTATTGGGCCTACGGATTCACGAAACGGGTTCATTAAATTCATTAGTCCAGTTGGTTTAACCCTATCCACCCAACACATTTTAGACATCATATTTATCTCAGATTTTATCTCATATTTTATCTCAGATTTGCATTAATTAAATATTAATGCACAGACCTCTCACATTAGGTCGGTAGCTTGTGGCCGCTGGATATGCCGGGCGGTTCCGGGCAGACTTCTGCAACAAGCCAGACCTAACCTCGTGTCTTGCGCATGTTATGACTAACTTCTCACATTAGAACCTATTGTTTGCGGCCACTGGATGTGCCGGGCGGTTCCGGGCAGGTTTACGCCGCAAACTCATTCTAACCTCGAGTTAGCCATATTTATCTTTGCGGCCAATTAATTAATAGTTTAGCATTTATGCCTATGCCTAATATACATGTCAATTATTCATAACTATAGTCAATTCAAATTACGCCAATAACAAACTAATTATATCAAAACAACAGATATAGCAGGTAACAGATTTAACATATAACAGATTTTTCAGATTAGGCGACTTAACGGATTTAGCAGATTAAGCAACTTAGCAGATTTTAGCACATAACAGATTAGGCGTCTCAACAGACAAATTTAACAGATTAGGCATTTCAATCTAAATAGCAGTCTAGGCCATATAACAGAACTAGCAGTTTAGGCAACTTAGCAAATTAGCAGATTTAATATTTCTAAAGGTTCTATTTACATGCCTTGCCTAATCATAAATAAGGCCTAAATTCATATGCCTACATAATTGTCATGATTCACAATATGAACATATATTCCATGTTTGCATAAATTTACATAGCGCAGAATATGGACATAATTTACCATATAACATATGTTCCATGTAAATTATACCAAATATAATCACTAATTACAATGCATGCCATATATCCAAAAATTCCTATTTAGGTGTAATCACAATAATAGATATCCTAATTAATGTAAATCTTTACACCTAACTTTCCATATCCTTCTTCTTTTCAAGTCATGAATCATAATGCAAAATATACCCAACAATCTAAATCTTTAAATTATATCTTCTAAAAAACAGATCTTGACTTTTATATGCATTTTGTCCAAAGTCTCCAATCATATGTAAACATACAATGGTTCCTCTTTTCTTTTATCACAGAATATGCATAGATCTAAATCTAGTTTACAACATATGCTCATTTTTCTAATTAATTACAGATCTAAATAACATATGTTCATTTCTCTAATTAGTTACAGATCTAAATTACAACATACTCTATGCATGCAATATATAAATTACATGTTCATAGTCAAATTTATGCATCCAATCCCAAGTCACATGTCCAATATATTTTATGCCTCAGATCTAAAGTCATACGTTCAATTCAGTCTTGTCAAATTTCGCATCATTCATTAATTGTCCCAAATTTTGCGTTCATACGTTAATCTCTTTATGAGATTGGGCACAGGCTCGTGGTAGCCTGGCTATAGAAACAGAAAAGAAGAAAGGAATACAGAACAGTCACAGAAAACAGATCTAACAGAAGAGAATATATATACAACCTCAAACTCAGATTTAAAAGCATATCAAAATTATAATTAACGTTTATAGCGGAGAATAACTGTACTTGCCTTGGTTGGATTCTAAAAGAAAAAGGTGTTGTAGCTGTTCTCTTTTAGTCCTAATCAGAATTGGAGGAAGAAGAAGCACAAGTCCTAGCTTAGGTTTCAGCAGAGTAGAGACGCCATTGATTTATTTATTATTTTAGAGAGAAAGAGAGCAATGGAGGCTAGAGAATTGTATATGAGATTTAGGTTTAGGTTAGGGATGTATATATAGGTGTAGGAAGTTATTTAGGACCATTAGATTAACCCTGAATCATGAGAACCATTCAAATGCAAAATCTGCATTTGAGCGAATCGGCCCACGGGATGACAGCCAAACACCCTGGATTAACCCCTAGTCCACCCAGCGGGGCTCGGGTCGACCTCAAAAATGGGCCGGTTCGGTTATTCCCCCTCCCAATTTGCTGTTTTGAACCTTTTTTGCATGTTTATTTTTTTAATTTTTATATATATCTATATATATTTCTCTCATATGCATATAAACTTCAAGGCTTAATAACTTCTTCATAATTAACCATTTTTTTTTAATATTCTCAGAAAATACGGGGTGTTACATTCTCCCCTCCTTAAAGGATTTCGTCCCCGAAATCTTCAAGTTAAGAAGAATGTATCCTAACATCCAACATCCATCTACTCAACCATTCAATCACAAGCATCCATTGTCCTTAAAAGGTTTCTAATGCCATATGAACATATGCAAAGTGTGTGTATATGTTTCTTATCTAATGCAAAATCAGGCGGTCTACTGATCCAGTTGACCTCCTTAATGCGAATCATGTTAGTGTCATGAGTCCAAATATGTATGCAAGAAATCCTATTTGATACACATCATTTCTATATGAGTGCATAACCATTCATCCAAATGCAACATCCATGTGAGGAGTCAATCATTCTGCATCCACAAAAATTGAAAAATGCACACACATCCATATGCAGTATGAGAGTGTTTTTGAGCCGATCTAGTGCCTAGTGTGTGTATATGCATCCACGAGCAACCACTAGCAACCACTTGCATCCACTTGCAACCATCAAACATAACATGTCTCAAACACATGTTTACACCCATTAGTTTCTACCTAAAGTTCGAAGATTCGATCGATAGGATACAGTCGAATGATGGAAGCGAGTACAGATAAGACAAAGACTTGGTTCCCATTAGACATTGGTTGAGAAAATAATTCCCCTAAGTATCAACCCCGAAGACCGAAATCAACATCAGATTGACACCCGGAGGATTACCTCCTTTAGACAATGTCAAAACTGGAAATCTTAACCTTATCAGAGATATTCAGACATTTACAGACTACTAGTACAGATCAGATTACCAAATGATTCTTAGAAAACTAAGCATGATAAAACCCAGAATGTATGCGTCCTACTTGACGCCTAACACATATATCTCTCAAACCCCAATTTATCGCAAGCAGATGAGTCATAACCCTTATAGGTTTGAGTCTACAGCGGAATCAGAAATAATACTAGTATTAAAGTGCAGAGTATCGATTACAGAATCAAAATGCCAGAATCAGAAAGAGTTTTAACTCAACAATCAGATAAAGAAATTAAACCTCTCACAGAAAGTTTTCCTAATTCTATCCTATCCACTAACCTTGAGAGTATTCGCCTGCCCTCCAGAAGTAGGTCCTATCTTCTACCCTTGCCCTCGTTTCTTCGGGCAGTCCCTAGTGAAGTGTCGCATCTCACCACAGTTGAAGCAAGCGGCCTTCTTTGGATCCACTTTCTTATCATGTGTCCTATCCATATCTCCCATGTACGTTCTCCATTCGTGACCTTCCACCAAAATGAAGCTTCATCTTTCATTAACCAAGCAGTTGGTTGAACCTTCCTCCCATCGTCTATCTCAAAGGTACCAACAAGTCCTCTACTCCATTGAGCCAACTTCTAGCCTCGACAACGTCTCAGTCCCATAAAGCGGTTTTCCGCCCATCGCACGGAAGTTCTTACATATCTTAGAAAAAGCATCTATATGCGAAGGAGGAGATTCAAAAGGGAAAGAGGAAGGAACTCGAAATAAAGAATCGAAAGAAAGACATATGACTTTTGGGGATTATGTTTTTTTTATTTTTCAAAATAAGCTTTACTTTTGAAAATACTTCCTTTTTAAAACATAGTTTTCAAAAACTTTTTATCAAATCTGGTAACCTTCAGCTCTGATACCAAGTGTAACACCCCACCTCCGTTAAGGTCACTCACAAAGGGAATGCCTTAACTTTGGTGGAGCATTTTAGTAAACAGAAACAGAATACTACAAGATAGATAAAACAGTACTTGAAAATTTTTAACTTTATTACAGCGGAAACAGAAATCAATATGGTTACATCCTTTCAAATCTCAGAATTCAAGTACAAAATATCAGTCTTGTACAAAAGCCTTCAAAATGCAAGGTTTAAAATCATAATCCCCATAGGACGGAAGCTATACAGAGCCAAGCCATACTTTAAGCACTTCAAGCAAAGAGAAATCTGGATCAAGCTAAAGTATTCCCTCCTTGGATAACCTGGGGGGAACGGAAGAAAGGAGGCGAAACAACAAGGGTCAGACAAAAAGTCTGGCAAGTCCAGTGACTTTCAGCATATGAACAGATAATAATAATATGACATGAACATAAAACTGGATGAGAGATAACTGTAACAGGTGTAGCAGATATAACAGAAGAACAGAATGACATAAACTATTGCTTTACACTTCTCTGCACTAATACTAGTATAACAGAATTAGGTGTCACCCTAATGTCTAAACTGAAACAGAAACGGGTATAGAATAATTTAACAGAAACAGAATGCTAATAATGGGCCTTTACTACCCGATCAGAAACAGACAGAAGCAGAAACAGATTAATCCCTACGGAAACAGAATGTAGAATTAGGTGTACACTAGTAATGGGCCTTTACCACCCGAACAGACGGTACCACGCAGAAACAGACGGTACCAACAGAAACAGACAGAACTAAGTGTACCCTAAAACCCTACCCCAAGCGATCAGCTCCCTAATACATAAATATCCTGTGTCGGCCCCACAGTAGGGTGTATCACTCCCTAAAGTGACAACCAAATGGCACAGACCTATTTACAGATGTCACGGCGTCTTACATCCTCAGAGGCAGACCGGGATCCATGCACGCACATGACCCGGTTGGAACGCACCATCAACACCCCACGCCATTATCAGAATGAACCACTTATAATTAGTTCAGTAAGCGTGCCCGGACCCTACCTACTGTTGGGTAAAAGTTTTGATACCAGAAAGGGTTACCGACTAATATGGGTCCCAAACAACAGATGACACAAGTAATTCCCCTCCTAACCTTCTGTCCCCAGACTAACAGATTTCAGCTTAACTTGTCTACAAGTTTCAGACATACAAAATTTAGGTTAACTAGTTCACAGATCAGACAATCAAGTTAACAGGTTTTCAGACTAACGGATCAGATGTTCGGATTAACAGGCTTGCAGATTAACTGGTTCTAGATTATCTAACTTTGTATTGGGCCTACGGATTCACGAAACGGGTTCATTAAATTCATTAGTCCAGTTGGTTTAACCCTATCCACCCAACACATTTTAGACATCATATTTATCTCAGATTTTATCTCATATTTTATCTCAGATTTGCATTAATTAAATATTAATGCACAGACCTCTCACATTAGGTCGGTAGCTTGTGGCCGCTGGATATGCCGGGCAGTTCCGGGCAGACTTCTGCAACAAGCCAGACCTAACCTCGTGTCTTGCGCATGTTATGACTAACTTCTCACATTAGAACCTATTGTTTGCGGCCACTGGATGTGCCGGGCGGTTCCGGGCAGGTTTACGCCGCAAACTCATTCTAACCTCGAGTTAGCCATATTTATCTTTGCGGCCAATTAATTAATAGTTTAGCATTTATGCCTATGCCTAATATACATGTCAATTATTCATAACTATAGTCAATTCAAATTACGCCAATAACAAACTAATTATATCAAAACAACAGATATAGCAGGTAACAGATTTAACATATAACAGATTTTTCAGATTAGGCGACTTAACGGATTTAGCAGATTAAGCAACTTAGCAGATTTTAGCACATAACAGATTAGGCGTCTCAACAGACAAATTTAACAGATTAGGCATTTCAATCTAAATAGCAGTCTAGGCCATATAACAGAACTAGCAGTTTAGGCAACTTAGCAAATTAGCAGATTTAGCAGATTTAATATTTCTAAAGGTTCTATTTACATGCCTTGCCTAATCATAAATAAGGCCTAAATTCATATGCCTACATAATTGTCATGATTCACAATATGAACATATATTCCATGTTTGCATAAATTTACATAGCGCAGAATATGGACATAATTTACCATATAACATATGTTCCATGTAAATTATACCAAATATAATCACTAATTACAATGCATGCCATATATCCAAAAATTCCTATTTAGGTGTAATCACAATAATAGATATCCTAATTAATGTAAATCTTTACACCTAACTTTCCATATCCTTCTTCTTTTCAAGTCATGAATCATAATGCAAAATATACCCAACAATCTAAATCTTTAAATTATATCTTCTAAAAAACAGATCTTGACTTTTATATGCATTTTGTCCAAAGTCTCCAATCATATGTAAACATACAATGGTTCCTCTTTTCTTTTATCACAGAATATGCATAGATCTAAATCTAGTTTACAACATATGCTCATTTTTCTAATTAATTACAGATCTAAATAACATATGTTCATTTCTCTAATTAGTTACAGATCTAAATTACAACATATTCTATGCATGCAATATATAAATTACATGTTCATAGTCAAATTTATGCATCCAATCCCAAGTCACATGTCCAATATATTTTATGCCTCAGATCTAAAGTCATACGTTCAATTCAGTCTTGTCAAATTTCGCATCATTCATTAATTGTCCGAAATTTTGCGTTCATACGTTAATCTCTTTATGAGATTGGGCACAGGCTCGTGGTAGCCTAGCTATAGAAACAGAAAAGAAGAAAGGAATACAGAACAGTCACAGAAAACAGATCTAACAGAAGAGAATATATATACAACCTCAAACTCAGATTTAAAAGCATATCAAAATTATAATTAACGTTTATAGCGGAGAATAACTGTACTTGCCTTGGTTGGATTCTAAAAGAAAAAGGTGTTGTAGCTGTTCTCTTTTAGTCCTAATCAGAATTGGAGGAAGAAGAAGCACAAGTCCTAGCTTAGGTTTCAGCAGAGTAGAGACGCCATTGATTTATTTATTTTTTTAGAGAGAAAGAGAGCAATGGAGGCTAGAGAATTGTATATGAGATTTAGGTTTAGGTTAGGGATGTATATATAGGTGTAGGAAGTTATTTAGGACCATTAGATTAACCCTGAATCATGAGAACCATTCAAATGCAAAATCTGCATTTGAGCGAATCGGCCCACGGGATGACAGCCAAACACCCTGGATTAACCCCTAGTCCACCCAGCGGGGCTCGGGTCGACCTCAAAAATGGGCCGGTTCGGTTATTCCCCCTCCCAATTTGCTGTTTTGAACCTTTTTTGCATGTTTATTTTTTTAATTTTTATATATATCTATATATATTTCTCTCATATGCATATAAACTTCAAGGCTTAATAACTTCTACATAATTAACCATTTTTTTTAATATTCTCAGAAAATACGGGGTGTTACAGTTAACATCTCCATTAAATTAGTAAACTAATTTAATATTCACTTCTGTTAACTCAGTTGACTTCGTCAGCTCAAACATGATTAATCCGTTAATCATTTCCAAATCATCTTTTCATTTGAACTAATTAAAAATGTAATTAATTTAAATAAATCTAATTTACTGTGATTATTTATAAGTGAATGAAAATCACTTTTCAACATATTTCCATTTATAAAACTAATTGATAATTTTCTTTAAAACTTAAATTAAATAACAACCATTTATTTCTCTTTTTAAAACTTCTTTTCGAAATAGTATATTTCAACATCCATTTCCTCAGTTATAAATGAAATTTATAACTTCACTTTAATCAGTTCTCCTGACGGAAAACCAATTCTTATTAAAACAGTGTATATTTGGGCCATCTGCTAATAATTCCTCAACCAATATTACCCATTGGGTAATAACAGACAAATGTTGAATTTAGATTCAACAAATCACTAATCAATTCAAAAATTCAATCATATTCATCAATCAGTTCATGTGATGATAATATAAACAATAAAATTTGATGATAACATGAATAATCAATTCAACTAGTTGCGATAATAACAACTCAAGCATCGAATTAAATAATATAGGTTTATATTATTATAAACGTAACCAACAAGGTAAGTTACCTTGTTTGGGAATAATCGTTAAAATAACGATTAGTTTTGATTAAATTAAACGAGCGTTTAATTTAAATCGGTTATAAAAATATCAGTATATATTCAAACGATCAACATATCAATCAACAGCTAGCAACCATAGCTTACAAACAATAAACCCGACTTATAATAAATATAAGCAGGATAACTGAGTGAGTTGAACTCATCTTGGATTTCCATTTGTTGCTGCAATGGTTCGGTTTAATTAAATTAAACTAGCGTTTAATTTAGTTAAAAGTCCCAATTTCTTCCATTGTCGTCCATTTCCGCTCCTGAATGTTATATCCGCCAATATGGTTCCAACGTTGTTCGTTTGTTCCATTCTGGTAATGTACGGAAGAGTTTTGTAAATTACAAGTTATAATTAAAATTTAACGTCATAAGCCCTTCTTTTCGTTTTATTTTCTTTCAAAAATTAGTTAAGCCGCTGACCCTAAACGAGAATTTGAAGTATGTACCCTCTTTTTAACCAAATACTGTTTTACTCCTACTACAAGATGAACCTATGCATACTGCTTGACATGCTAGATCAGTTGGATTTAAACATAAAGAGTTTATTTACGGGTTATACTCCCTAATATTTTAATTTAAACTAAAATTCAATAATATAAAATAATGGACCTACCATTGAATATTCGGCCCATGCCATCTCGTTCCATACGCAACAGATATTACCACTTCAGTATGCATTGGAACTTCTTCTTTCCCTTTATTTTTGCATTACCCTTCCAACCTTGATTCCTTTTTTTTAGGAATTTCCTCCAATTTCATTTTTTCTTCTTTACTTAGTTAATGCCTCGAAGCCCATAAATTCCTCGGCCCACTCGCACTTAATTTCCTTCTTCTTCTTTGCATTAATCTGCTACTTGTCTTCCCTCCTCTAAGCAAACTCCTTGCTTTGCTTATATTATCCTTTTATTTATTTACTGCATGTAAATACCCTTTACCAGACCCGTACGTCTTCTCCCCCACTTCTTTTATCCCCCTACCGCACTGGCCTCCCAATGAAACCACTTCCATCCCATCGCATCAGAGAACCCCTCCAAAATCGTACGTCCAACTCCAACTACCAACTCCCATCTTCTTCCTATACCCAAAACCTTAAGTGTAAATCCTCTTGAACCCCCAACAGCTCACATCACTGCTCAAAACCCGCGCTACGTCATTGAAAACTACACATATAACTTCCATCACAAATTCATTACTGACTACACTCACCATTTCTGCGACATACACACAAGATGCATCACCCTCTCGTCATATTCCACTATTCACGCAACCATGACCTCCGACGATCACTCCATTTCCTCCTTTCTGTCATACACACCACCATGACGAAGCTTAGCACTTCCCTTCAAGTTGCGACGTCGTGCACCAGTCTGTAGACCCGCATCATTTGTTGTTCACAGCGTTTTCCATGGCACCGCTCGATGCTCGAGCTTCCTTTGTGATCAACCATAGCGACGATGACCCGCCTCGTTACACCGCTTGGGTGCTGGCTCACTTCAAATATCATCTTGCCAGAAAAGCTTCCACATTAGCTTCATGAGCTACAGTAGTTATTGGTGGATAAGGGTCGGTCTTTTGTTTGTTTGGGAAGCAAAAGGAGAAACAGGGGAAACTGTTTATAGCAGAGGAGAGCAAGTTTTATTTTATTTCTGTAGAGAGACTTGAAAACAAATGAATGGAGTTGCTGCTTTTATATGGGAAGAACGACGTGGGTATCACGCTTTAGAATATAGGTATGCTATAGGTGTAGGTGTAAGATAGCTGTATGGTGAGTGGGGAATTCAAGAAAACGCTTGGGGCTCACGGTATTGAAAACGATTCGCACACAAGGAAAAGCAGAAGTGTGGAATGCAAGGAATTTAGGCATAAGTGCGCAGTGAAAATAGAATAGCTGTCACTCGAAAGAATTAAATAAAAATAAATTAGCGTGAGTTGCACGGTAAGGATGGATTGGCTGAAAAGAAATCGAGATAGTTTGGGGCGCAAGCAAACGAAAATTTGGAGCGCAAGTAATGCACAATGAACTGAAATTTTGGAATTTAAGAAATGCACGTTAGAAAAGAATTTGGGTCAGTTTAAAATATAGGTATAACATTGTCCCATTTAATATGCGTTCGAGGTTTAAATTTTGGTGTACTCACACATGGTCTTCAAAAATAACGAAACTAAACATACTGTTATGAAAAGTAATGCCCCACGATCCTTAAAATATAATAATATCGGTAAGTCAACTTATATTGTGGAACCCCAAAATGTTGATATATGGTGCAAAATACTCCAAATAAAAAGTTGTGTATTTCCCCAATTAAAAATTACTGTAAAATTCTAAAAATTAAATTATAACTACGTCTTAAAGATCTCTTCCAAATTCGAAACCAATATTTAATTATCATTATGGTTTATAAACTATTCCATAGCGATTTTATGAAAATTTGAATTGGACATAACTTGCATTCTATATGATGAAATCTCGATTTTTCTTTTTCATCAGAAATATATAATCAAATCAATTCCAACGTTTCTTGTTTCACAGAATTCCGACTTATATCGGATTATGTATATTCAATTAAAGTTCAAAACCCAATATTTTGAGTTCGTTTATAAATAAAATATAAATTTAACGTTAGGTCGTCGTTTAATAACGAATTAAATATCAAACTCTCTTAATATTCTAAATAAAATATTTTAAAACAAGTTTAAACATTCAATTTAAATAGCCGGAAAAATACGGGTTGTTACATTCTTTCCCCCTTAAAATAATTTCGTACCCGAAATTGCTAAGTAAGAAGAATGCTCTAAACACGATTATATATTTAAAATAATTATTTTAAAATATTATCAAAATAAATTTAGTTTTATATATTTGCGAAAAATTCGCCATCATATCCTCTGCACGGCTTGGTCCAAACAATTACAACTCGCCACTCTGGGACTTTTACATTGATCCAAAAGAAAATAAAACCCAAACTTCTACCCAAATCAGAGGTATAAAATTAACCATCCAGTCAATAATATCAAGGCGTACCTATTTGTCGGGCATCATACTTCAATAACAAGCAAAACAACAACCAACTCTTCCAACCTGTTCTTAATTCCATTTTCAATACCATTACAAATACATGATCTTATCATTTTTTTTATTTCATATTTGAATTTGTTCAAATTCATTATATTTGAATTCATTTTCTCAGTTTCTAATTCATCCAACTTCTTTAAGTGTTGGTGAATTTTATTTCAACAAATCTAGTATCCAAACAACAAGCATTACACATTTATCAACTAAGTTTAATTTTAATTCCATATTCAATTTACTAATTGATATTTCAATAATTTCAACCCGTAATTCATTTTAATTCTAATATCCATTAATTTCACTTACCAAGTTAAGCTCTAATTCCATATTGATTTTTTTATTGGTTTACTTTTCATTTAATATTCTCAATTCTGATTCATTTTGAAATGCCATCATTCTAATTCATTCTGTTTTAACTTATCTTAAGTTAAATCCCGTTTTCCAATTTCATATTAAAATTTTCGTTTATAGACTATATATGTGAAAACTTCTATTTATATTGACCATTCAAATTTCTATTTGAATTATATTCAAATAAATCAATCAAACCACAATTTCTCAATAATTTAATAAAATTATTTCTTTTCTATACAAAAATATAATTTTGGTAAAATTATTTCATTTACCCGCTTTACAAAACAATATTGTATCAATTTATCAGTTCAATTTGAACCGATCAAACAACCCAATACAAACCTTTGTATATAAAATCTACAAATACGCACTCTCATTTATATACACTCAAACTCAATCTAGGGTATTACTAACCCCATCTCTATCGAGCTACACCACGGAGCCAAGGTTATTACTAAACCAATAGCTCTGATACCAATGTAATGAACCGGAAAATTCGATGCTCGAATTTTTGATACAAACACATCTAGTGTTCAAACTCAGGTACCGAACATCCAGAAAGTTATTAGAAAGAAGTTAGAGGGTGAGAAAAGAAAGGAAGAAAGATAGAATAGAAGAACAAGAAGAAGAAGAAACAACACAACACAGGGTCTCACATCGCAGCAGAACAAAATATAATATATAAATAACTTTATTGAAAGCTTGAAGTATATACTTACATACATCAGAGTATAACAGACAATCTGGACATTTATAACAACCTGTCCCCAAATACTGCACACAGTGGAATATACTAGATAAAATCATACGTCTGAACTTCTCCAGCACGTCTTCTGAACTTCGTGCTATCTAATAACCTAAACCTGCACAACCTGGTCTAACCCGAGCATTACAAATACCGGGTCAGTCTGGTGGACCAGAATGAGAAAACTCGCACAGTTTAAAGGGGATCATCCAACTTGATTTTTAAAGTTCAAATCTTTTTGAAAGAAAAGGATAAACATAAGACCAAATCCACACATAAATACGGATGTTTTTTACCTTACGATAACCCAAAACAGTTTGAAATCATATATTCTTCTGATATTATAATAGGGTCTAAATACAAATAAATAGAATCTAGCAGAACGCTTGCATCTCACGCTCCACATGTATAGTATAAAACCGCAAGTTCTTATAGGAGATTAGATTCCGATTATGACAAGGTATGGAATCACCTGGCTATAGTGTATCTCTAGAGGCGAATACACTGGGTTCAACAAGAACGTCTTGCAACCCGGCCCACACATGACCGACCACTCATTTCTCTTGAGTATATCGAACATATTGCCACCTTACGGATGCGCAGCTACTGTTTTTCCCGGGAGATACAGAAATGAAAAGAAGTAACAAATATGAATACTCTCTAAATGGTGTCAATACATCCTAATGGGTGCGACCCACATAGCCATGCTGCCTGCCCGATTTTTGTCATTTCCCGGTTGATGAGGCTTGAGGTTTAAATCAGTTCTTCAAAACATCTGGCCGCCACTCACTTTGAATGTCACATCGCCATATCCGCTAGATATCACTAATTGACGTCCACAAAAAATACTTTAGTAGTCAAGCTAAGAGAAGTGTCCTTCTCCGCCACCAACTATAGTACGTTTGAAGAATTCAACGTACGTAATTCCTTTGGAAATAATTTGTCAGACATCCGTCCATACAAGTCATCCTGGGACTGGACAATCCGAAGGCACCCTCCTACTACATCCTAGGAATCACCCTATAGATCAGTAGCGAGTAGTCCTTGCAAGATTCCAACCATGACAGAATTACAGTATATCTCTGATTGCAAGTCAGAGATTTTAAGTAATCCTTCCACTTAATGAAGATCGACGGTCTTCAATGCTCCAACTCGATCATCATCTGATATCTTCAACATTTACATATTTGTTGGTCGGAATGGTTTTCGAATATACATTCGATCCCGGTCTTTCCATTCCAACAATCGTATGGGTCAAATTCTGATAGTCGGTTATTTAACTATCAAAATAAACAACCATTCAATCATAAAAAAATAAACGAGTTCACTGGTTCAGTACTTAGCATCACTTTGCCCTTTTAAATTTCCATTTGTTTATCAAAACCTTTATATTCCCAATATTTGATACAAAGTCCTTTTTATTTCTTATTTCGAAAATTCTATTATACTTAAAATCATCTTATTATTTTAACATTTCAAACTTCATTATATAGTATTGAAATTCTAGTTTTACTCCTTTCGACCACCCTCGTTTCTAAACTAATATCATTCTTGGATAATCATGAAGTCATTCAAGTTGGGGTATTTTATTACCTCTCAGACCTTGAGTAACAACATTTTTATCTTTAGAATAAATAGAAGTTTATCAACAAAATCTCATTTCACTAATATTCCACATATTCCATTTACCATTTGATTAAACCATAATTTTAATACTATACTTCATTCTTGAAATCCTATTTCAATCTTAACGCATTTACTTAATTTAAGTAAATTATTGTTAACCTCCTCTGTTAACTTTACCATCTTTTAAAAACCTTATATGAACAAATCTTAATTTTATTATAAATAGAAAACTTCATAAACTCTGATAAGTTTATTTCGAACCCACTTGGTTATATCTCGATAAAACTTCATCTCCCATTTAATATAGCGAGTTTAGATCATAACTTAATAACTTAACTCGCCTCGCCATTATAATTCAACTTGGGTTTTCATTTCAATTTCCATTTCATACCTTCACTGGTCCCTAACCGTAAATCAGTAAGAAAGTAATTCTCTAAATATCAACCCCAAAGGCCGAAACCAACATCAGATCAATACTCAGAAAATCGTTTAACTCAACCAATCTCCAGTTAAGTTCCAATGCTTTAATTTCACATCTTCGGTTTTTATTTCCTTCACAAACCATTCAAATAGCTCATCCCAATAATATCTCAATAAAACATGGTTTTATAACACTTCTGTTTAACCTGGATTTTATAAATCCAATCAGATAGAATTTCATTAGGAATTCAATTAAAACTTAGCTTGTATATTACGTTTAACATAATTTGCTTTTAAACTTTATTTAATTACAGATATGACTTATAATTTCTTAAACTGCCATTAAAACATTTTATATCCCGAGATTTACTATTTTGATTATTAAATAAAAATAATAATCAAATATCAACATATATTAAAAATAAATGTGGTTACTTCTCCATTAACATCTCCATTAAGTTAATAAACTAATTTAATATTCACTTCTGTTAACTCAGTTAACTCAGTCAACTCAAACACGATTAATCCGTCAATCGTTTCCAAATCATCTTTTCATTTGAATTAATTAAAAATATAATTAATTTATATAAATCTTATTTACTATGATTATTTATAAGTGAATGATAATCACTTTTCAACATATTTGCATTTATAAAACTAATTGATAATTTTCCTTAAAACTTAAATTAAATAATAACCATTTATTTCTTGTTAGACCAAAAATTGGTTCTAACACCCAAATTAGATATGAACTCAACAAAATAGAATCAAAAAGCAAATAAGAACACACAATTTATAGTGGTTCGGCGTTAACGAGCCTACGTCCACTTTGTTTTCTTTTATTTGATGATTTGAATATGAATACAGCAATGATTCTCACTCAACCTCATAATTACAATGCATAAACTCACTCAAATCTCTCAAAAATGGGCTTTAAGAGATTGTTTTGATCTGAATATGATTGTAGAATTCGGCTATGGAGGAAGTATGGACTGAGAATTTTCCAAAAGATCCTTTCAAATGCCTCTAGGCGGTGTATTTATAGGTGAAAAATCTCCTCGAATTGGCTCCGGTTCAGAATTGCATGGCATCCATCCCTTGAGAGTCGGGTTCGGAGGCTCTAAGATGGCTACAACGCATTGATTGAGTAGGAGATCGTGGGAGAAATGGTCAGATCTTGTCCGAGTCTTCAGGGGATATGCACAGCAACGACTATAGATTCAAAGGGAGAAAGGGGTTCGGATCGGCGCCTCCGATCCGATCCGGTGATGCAACTCGCTGTCCCTTGATGCTAATGACGTACTCATCCGATCTAAACCGATGGGATTGCTTGCTTTCTTCAGATGCAGCTGAAGTGTTCCTCCGATCCGAACCGCTGAAGCCACCTGCTATCCTTTGGTATTGCTGACATATTACCGATCCGATCCGATGTAATGAGGCTACTATTGTATCTCTCTGATCCTATCCGAGGAAGTGTCTGCGCTCTTGATCTTCAATCACCTTCTGCTCTATCTTTCTCCAATCTGATCCAATTGTTGTCCTTCTCACTATTTGCTCTTTGTGTAGCCTAGTTCACAAAGTAGGCTAACATTTTGCCCTCTTGAAGTACACTCTTATTTAAGATAAAGTGTGCTTCGAAGCAATTTACAAGATATCCTTTGAATTAGAGCCATTGAATGATCACTTCCATCCACTTGTAGTGTCACTTAAGTCGTGGCTTTTGCTGCTTATATATATATCCATAATCCACATGAATTACTTTCTTCATTTTCAAACAACTTTGAGAACTTTTATTTAACGTCCATTGATTCTTCCCGGTAAGTTTTTTCTCTACTTTTCCTCAAATTCACCATACGTGTCAAATCAGTGTATATAGCCTCTTTCGGTTCGGATTCCGATCCGAATGGATTTCCTCCAGTGGTACACCCGAGTAGATATATCGAATCAACTCCCCCATGGATCAGCAGGCCATAAGGCCTTAATGGGCTTATCTTCCGGTCCGAATGGGTTGAGGAAAATTGGGAGTACGAGTGGTCACTGCGATTTCATATAAGTACCCTCCTCGTCTCCTTCTTCCTCTTCCTTCTTTATTATTCTCTTCCAACGAAATTTGCATCAAAATACCTGGAATTTTAAAAACTCCGAAACTCTCTCGTTTTAATCCCCAAATCCAACACATAGGTAGTTTTATAATCTTGAATCTCCTCTTTATAATTGCTTTTAGCTTAGATTCGCGGTTTTCTTCGAACGATTCCAGCGATGTATTCGATGAATTTCGCCGCCACAACCGCCTTCACTCCATCATCGTCGTTAATGGTGTTAAGTTTCTCTAGAGGCGAAGGTGGCGGGGGCTAAAATCCTTTGTTGAGCGTTTGAATGCGTTAGTACTTGATTTCAGTTAGGACTTTCAACGTAGGATCGAGCTTGACCCTAAAGAGGAGGAAAAAGGGAGAAGAGAAGTGCAGGGGATCGGTACTGGTGACAGGGCAGAGATGAGGAAAAAGGGATAGAAGGAGTGCAGGGGAACGGTTCGGGTGACAGGGCAGAAACGTGAATGGGGCTCAACTAATCGGATCGGGTCAGACTTGCAAGCTAAGAGAAGAACAGGATTTACTTGACTGGACCAGATCGGAATGTGAAACAAAGAAGAGGAGAAGCATGGCTGTTCAAGTCGATCCGGACCATCCAAGTCTTCACCTCCGAACCGATCCGATTTTTGTCATTGGGCATCAACTCTTGTCCCAGGCTAGCATAAGGCCTTCTCCCCGATCCGACCCTAGTGTGTGCGTCCGAACCGAACCGAAAAACAGCCTAAGATTGTGCATAAGACCTGGCTTAGTTGGTTAAACCAATTCTTAACATAATCTTCAACTTAATGGACAGTTAGGATAGTGCCCTGCGAACATAAACGGATATGAAGAACTATTATGAACATCACTGCTTCCTTAGACCTTTATATTATGCTTTCATTTATTTACTTTGCATCTCTATCACACGTAGCACACACTTTAGTTCACACACACACGGGGGACACGGGCAACTTTACTCTAATCCTTGCCATTGTTTCTTAAATAGTCTAGAGATCATGGCCGAAAGACGTTCTTCTAGATTATCAAAGAAGATGCAAACGGCAAAAACTTCTAAGAAATATACTCTCGATGGCATATCTTCTCCTTCAGACCCTGAATGGTATGACGAGGGCTCAGATTATGAAATAGGAACGCATAACAACGAAACATCTTTGGACAGCGAAGTTTCTCTGGGCTATGAGGAGGAAGGAGAGACTGGAGATTACCGAGCTCCTGATGAGTTCGAGTCTGCCATTATCTTGGAATCACCCACAGACTCTGTTGAATCAATGATCGACGATGATAGACTTGCTCGCATATGTCTAAAGCACGGTATACTAAGAAGGGATACTCTGGTGCCGTCGAAAACTGACCGTCCTCACAATCCCCCAGAAGGATTTATGGCAATCACCCGATTGATGTGCATGGTTGGGGCTATTCCACCATTTTCTCCTTTTGTTGTCGACTTTCTAAGACAGATGCGAATTGCCCCCATGCAGCTGCATCCCAACTCCTATGCTTACCTATATACCTTATATGTATCATACCGTGAGATCTTATGTACAGAGCTCACTTTCGATGATGTTCATTTCTTTTACAACTTCAAGCATCGGACTCGAGAAACTCCTTCTTTCTCTTACTTCAAATCAGTCCTAAAAAGGAAAATAATTTCAGCGCCGTTCAGCAGCATGGCCGGCGATTCCAAGTTGGAATGGTTTTATAAAAGGCAACAGCCGGGATGTGCTAGGAGATGGACAAAATCAAGTAAAGCATTGGTTTTCTAAATCTCAACTCTGAGTGTCCACGCCAACACATTAATCCGTTTTCTTTTTGTTTGCAGTTGATAATCCCAAACAAATATTGGGTCAAGTGTACTTTGATCGGATGCATCAGCTCCTTAATGGCGACCAAAAATTTCTGACCATCGATAAAGTCCTTAAGGATGAATTCCTTCATCATCACGGGCTATTGTCCATTACCCGTAGCATAGGTCATGGGTCGGGTCCATATGTATACATCCCTCCAGCGGATGTAATTCCAGGAATGGGCGAGAGCTTGAAAAGCCCTACAATACCACTTCGAACTTCACCTTCTTCAACTTCGACTCAAAACGATGAGCTGGCTAACATACCCGAAAAGCAACGAGAAGGGTACATCGCCCCTGGGGATGCTATTTCTCCTGAAAAATCATTATCTCCCAAAGAACTACCAACAGACGCTTCCCAAGGAGATGCCCCTACTACTGATGATCCTACATTTCAGGGCTTGGGAGATCTCCCCCTACCTGACACTATCTATACTTCCGAGGATTTTGGCACAAATCCTTTAGGTTTTACTTCTTCAGAGGAGACTACTCCTCTTAAGCCAGAGAGTCCACTCACGCTAGCTCGGCTTCGGACTCGGGTTTGTCGGGGGGGAGGGGGGAGAACATCACTTAGGATGCACTTAACACAATAGCACTACACTTCACAGCACTTACTCCTCATGAGAATACTGATTCTGGATTCCACTTATATTGTTGCGCAGGTACAATGTCTCGTGCTCACTATGACATCAGGAAGCTACGCCGCAGCATGACCAGACCCCCTTCTGATGTTGAGCACGATCGCCGCGAAAGCCGGGGTAGAGAGGATAGAAGGCCTTATGAATCTTATCAGTCGCGGACCTCGCGCTCTTGCTCTCCGTTCGGTCAGATCCAGAGCGGTACAAAAGCTCCCAAGGTCATAGAGGAGATTATACGTCGCAGTCAAAAGATCAAACCTCTTCTCAAGAAAAACACAGTAGGGAAAGGAGCCCGTCGAAAGGTACAGACTCACGAGGCAAGCATAAGGTTCTTGCTAAGCGGCCTAGGAAGGGTGAGGAAGCCATTGTGCCTGCTACACATAAGGACACCGAGCTAACATTCCCCGCACCTCCGCCATTGGATGCTGAAACTAAAGTTAAGCCAGCAAACCTGGAGGAGCAGTTCCCCGAACACTATTTTGAGAACCTAACTTTCTTACCTGCCCTCGAGCACATTTCTTCGAGGTGGGCAGGCGAGGCCAAGGCGAAAATTCACGTAGTCAATAGACAATATTCAGAGATGTTCAAGTATTCGCGTAACCTCTCCAGAATCATCCGAACTCTAATCACGGATACTAACTCGATGAAAAAGACTGCAGATGCCGACACAAAAGCGTTGAAAAGTTTATGGAAAGATCTTGAGGAGACACAGGCCCAACTTGCTATCGCTCAACGGGATGCTGCCAACTTCAAGCAGCAATTTGAAGAGCTACAAAAACGTTATCATGACTTGCTCGAGTCTCATAGTCAAGAGCGCTCGGAGATGGAGAAGCAAGCAGAGGACGCTAAGTCGGATAACACCAAATTGCAACTTGCTTACGCTGCTCTTGAGCGATAAAAGGTCGAGTTAGCGAGGAAGAACGCTGAATTGGAGATGAAAAATGCTGACTTGGCTTCCAAGTTGATGGAGGCCGAAAACAGGGCTGCCCTAGCGGAGGGTAATGATGAAAGTGTCATTAAGTCGGCCGAAGAGACCCGCAAGCGGCTGTCAGAGGCCCAGGAGGATGTGCAGGGTTTTGGCGAATTAATGATCGAATTTTTTTGCGCAAATAATTCGCCATCGAAACATCTCTTGGATCGAAGATTACCCGACTACCTTGGTTCACGTGTGGAGCCAAATTATTGAATGGGAGAAGGAGGAACTCAAGGTAGATTCCGTCGATGAAGACAAACTCATGGAAAAATATCTAAGAGATGATGAGACGGCACGTCTGTCTGAGGGGCGTCGCCTTATCGCTGCTGCCATGGAGGAGGAAAAGAGGAGGGCCAAACAGAAGCATATCTTCGAGGCTGGTTCTTCTTCTACTACCGCTGAAACTCCTGAAGTCGAGGGATACGACCCCGAAAACCCGGCGATCCCTCAGGCATCTCTTTTATCCCCCATTCCTAAGACGACATTAGAGACGGTAGTTACTCCAGCTGAGAAGTCATCGGAAGGTATTTCTACCTTTTCACCCCAATTCGTCAAAGCTGTAGGTGCTGAACCGTCCGAGAAGACAGACGTGCCCCAGGGGACAACTGCCGGAACAGAATCTACGGAGAAGGCTGAAGGAGAAAAGGATAAGGCTGATGCTCCTCACGATGATGAGATGATTGATGCCTTGAAAGATGATGGCGGTAATGAGGGGCATGAGGAAGACCCTGATGTGGCTATAGTCGGGGATCCAAAAAGCGCTGATGACATCACCTTGGCTAAAATGAAAGCCGAACAGGATAAACGTATGCAGCTAAAGGTTGAAGCCTTGGACCCCGAAAGCCTTAATCCTCTTGCAGTGGTGGACCCTGGATCAAGGTCGGTTGTTAAGCTTTCAAATAGATCTATCACAGAGGAGCTTACTAAAAAGTCTTCTCTTGATTCCAGCGTTATATCTCCTAGGAAAAAATCAACTGATTCTAGCACTTCGGCTTCAGGGAAGAAAAAGTTAAAACGCGTTATAACCGAAGCTGAAAAGGAGGCTAAGGCTGCGGAGAAAGCTGCCAAAAATTCCAAGTCTGATCCGAAGCCCAAATGATGAAGTGCTTCGTTCTATTTTGGCATTTAGTTGGTTCGCAATTGTTGTAGCGAGTGCGGCCCTCGCATCTTCTTTTTTGCTTGTTTTTCATGTACAAACTCACATGTTTGTAAATAAAAATAATTCATTTCATGCAATGCCTGTTAGTCGTTAGTTCAACACTTATGTAAAAATACAAATACATGTCATACTAAAGTTATGTAATGAAGTCGTGGAGGAGAGGAGTATGTATGCACATGCTTGCCCCCAGTCAATCTTGAATAACTGAGCAAGAACTATTCAAGATTAAATTAAATAAAAAAGTCCAGATGTCCCCGATTCTCCGACGGGGTCATTTTCCTTTCATCATTGATGCATGTGCTTTTTGGCATCTTTATACTCTCCTGTCTAATATCCAGGTTAGAGTTTTCATTGAGGCGATCTCTCATCCGGGTGCACCTTCACGCCTCAGAGGACGTCGTCTTCCCGTCCTTTATACTCTCTCTCGATTCTTGAGAGTTAGAGTTAAGAATGTTGTCTTCCCATTCTTCTGTGTCTTATCGTACAAACAGTAGTTTTGTTTGTCCCCGCATATAGGTCATCTTCAACTTTAGTTTAACATTTCGTGTTTCACAGTCATAATAGAATAATAGTTGAAGATATAAATAATGTAGGAAAGTAAATGACACACGATATTTTTATAGTGGTTCGGCTAAGTCGTAGCCTACATCCACTTTATAATCTTTTGTTCACATAAACAGACTTTTTAAGGCAAGTCGTGCCTTTTTACATAGCGTATGAAAACAAAAGAAATGACATTTCATATTTAGCTCAGATATCGGCGTAGGTGTTGAGCGTTCCAGGCTCTGGGAATCTTCTCACCGTCCGCGGTTGTTAGCTTGAACGCTCCGGTATCAAGCTTCCGTTGGATGGTGTACTATCCTTCCCATTTTGGACCCAATTGGGTTGAAGGCGGGAAGACTCGCTTCAGCACTAAGTCTCCTGGTTCAAAGGTTTTGAGGCGAATCTTTTGGTCATAATAACGTGCTACTTGATGTCGATGTCTTGAGGCACGCAAGTCGGCTTGATCTCTTTTTTCTTCAATCATATCAAGAGACTCTAGGAGGAGCGCTTTATTCGTCATCGGGTCATAGTACGCAACTCGATGAGAAGGGACTTCCAATTCTACCGGGATCACCGCTTCAGACCCAAATGAAAATGAATAGGGAGTATGGCCGGTAGCCATCTTAAAGGTCGTCCTATATGCCCATAAGGCTAATGGCAACTCATCTACGCATCTGGCTTTGGCCTGTTTTAGCCACTTCTTTAGAATTGATTTATTGACTTTATTCACGGCTTCTACCTGTCCATTTGACTGCGGATGAGCTACTGCAGTGTATCGCTTATCAATTTTGTATTTATGGCAAAAGTTTCTAAACTCTATGCTGTCAAACTGCGTCCCATTTTTAGTTATGATGGTCTTCGGTATCCCAAATCGACAAATAATGTTTTTTCACCACAAAACTGATCACTTTCCTTGCCGTGATGGTTGTTAAAGGTTCAGCTTCCACCCATTTCGTGAAGTAATCCACGACAATGATCGCATACTTGGCTCCTCCTCTGGCAATGGGTAGCACTCCAATAATGTCAATTCCCTACATGGCAAACGACCACGGACTTACCATTGACTTGAGCTGAGTCGGAGGCTCTCTAGGCACTTTGGCATATATTTAACATCTGTCGCAGCGTCGTGAATAAGCAACCGCGTCTTTGTACACGGTTGGCCAGAAATATCTGTACCGTAACACTTTCTTTGCCAGGGTTTGGCCCCCAGTGTGATCTCCACACTCACCTTCATGCACCTCTTACAGTACACGCTTGATGTCGTCGTGTGCGATACACCGTAGCAGGGGCATTGAAAACCCTTGACGATAAAGAACGTCGTCCTGTAAAACGTATCTTGTGGCCTTACGTCTTACAGCTCGTCTTTCGCACTTTTTCAATGGGAGAGATCCACTTTTGATAAAGTTCTTAATTGGTGTCATCCAGGATTCTCTTTCTGGTTCAACTTCCAAGGCTAGCTCCACTTCCATCAGGTCAAAACTGGGTGAATCCAACACCTCTATCGGAACCATTTCGGATTCTTTAAGACTATCTGAACTTTTTAGCTTCGCCAATCGATCTTCTTTCTGTTTTTCCGCTCTTGGAATATGGGTTATGCTATAATGCTCCAAACCTTCCAACAACTCCTTTACTTTCTTGAGATAAGTGATGAGTCGAGGTCCTTTAGCAGCAAATTCTTCCCGAACTTGACATACAACTATCTTGGAGTCACAATATATATCTAGTGTCCTCACTCCCAAATCCTTGGCAAGTTTCAGCCCGGCAATCAGGGCTTCATACTCGGAGTCGTTATTAATGGCAGCAAACTCTAACCGCAAAGCATAGTAGATAGATCGTCCTTCAGGAGTTATTAAAACAACTCCGGCGCCAGACTTTCTATCGTTCTTGGCTCCGTCCGTATATAATTTCCATGGACTAAGCTCTAATTCTTTATCCAAAGTAACTGTCTTGTCACCCACCGTTTCTTCTTCAGGAATTGTAAATTCAGCTATGAAGTCAGCTAAGGCCTTTCCCCATATTGATCTTCGCGGCTGAAAGTTCAAATCAAACTAGCTCAGCTCGATATTCCATTTGAGTAGCCGCCCTGATGCTTCAGGTTTCTTCAACACTTGTCTCAAAGGTTGGTCGGTATACACAACTATTGGGTGTGCCTGAAAATAATGGCGGAGATTTTGTGAAGCAATCAGGAGGCTATAAGAAAGCTTCTCTATCTTTGGGTAGTTGCGTTCTGCAGCAGCTAGTTTTTTTGCTTACGTAATACACAGGTTTCTGGACTTTTTCCTCTTCACGTACTAGTGTTGCACTGACGGCGTGACATGATACCGCCAAGTAGACGAACAAATCCTCATGTTGCACGGGCTTTGATAATATTGGAGGCTTTTCTAAGAAGTCTAACAGATTCTGGAATGCCTCCACACAGTCGAGGGTTCACTCAAAATTTCGCTTTCCCCGTTTTATGAGATCGAAGAAAGGCACACACTTGTCTGTTGCTTTGGAGATGAACCTGCCCAGTGCTGCAACCTTCTCAGCTAAGCTCTGAACATCCCTGATCTTTCGCGGCTCGTCTATGTTCCGGATTGCTGCTATTTTTTCTGGGTTGATTTCAATTCCTCTGGAACTCACGATAAAGCCAAGGAACTTGCCTGATGCCACGACAAAAGAACACTTCAAGGGGTTCAACTTCATCCCATACCTTTGAAGTATGCCAAACATTTCTGTAAGTCTTTCGTATGATCGGGAGATTGCTTGGATTTCACTAGCATATCATCTACGTAAACTTCCATAGTCTTCCCAATTTGATTGTAAAACATGCGGTTGACTAGGCGCTGATATGTGGCTCCTGCATTTTTTAATCCAAACGGCATTATGACGTAACAATACAATCCCAAGTCTGTAATAAAGCTTGTATGCTCTTGATCTGATATGTGCATGGGAATTTGATTGTACTCGGAATAAGCGTCCATAAAGGATAAAAGTTCATGCCCGGCAGTTGAATCTACTAGTTGATCAATTCTGGGGAGAGGAAAACTATCCTTCGGGAAAGCCTTTTTCAAATCAGAAAAGTCGATGCACGTTCTCCACTTCCCATTTGACTTTTTAACCAGGACAGGATTCGATATTCAGTCGGGATACTTCGAATCCTTAATGAATCCGTTACCTTTTAACTTTCCCACTTCTTCTTTCAAAGCTGTTGACCGCTCTGGGCCCAACATCCGTCTCTTCTGCTTGACTGGTGGGTGCTTTGGATTAATACACAAGGAGTAAGTCATGATAGCAGGAGAAATCCCACACATGTTAGCGTGGGTCCAGGCAAACACATCCAGATTTGCCTTCAAAAAATCAACCAATTCTTTTGCTCTAACCGGATCTAATTGCGAGCCAATCTTTAGCACTTTTATTGGATCCGTTTCATCAATAGGTATATCAACTGTTATTTCATTGGGAGTTTCCTTCATGTCCCCAGGTTCTCTATCCTCTCCGGGATCTATATCCTCGAGCACGTCTGAAGGCGACTCTCTTGGGGCAGGACCCCTTAGTTGCTATGCTGAGGCCCCCTTTGGATAGGCGGAATCATCTTTAGTATCTATATTCAGCCCCTTCATTAGCTTCTTTAACTCTGCCACGTAACAAGCTCGTCCGGTAGCTTGGTCGCCTCTCATCGTTCCAACTCCCGAGTCAGTCGGGAATTTTAGCAGCAAACACCAAGGCACAATACATGCCCTAAATTCGGTAAGGGCTGGTCGACCTAGGAAGGCATTATAAGGCGACTCCAAATCCAGAACTACAAACGGCAGGATCCTTACTCTCTGGCGATCCTCCTGCCCTAGTGTGACTGGTAATTCCACAAAACCCATTGGAGTTGTTGATACTCCGTTAAAACCGCGTATCCATCGTTGACATGGCTTTAAGTCTTTTGATTCGAGCCTCATTTGTTCGAAGGTTTTCTTAAAGAGGATATTGACCGAGCTTTCGTTATCCACTAACACCTTATGAACCAGAGCGGGGCCAATTGTCGTGGTTATCACCCGCGGATCATCGGTTGGGGATAGAACTCCAAACTCGTCTCTATTGCGGAATACGACATCATCGGACATCGTTTTTTGCTGCTTTATTAGAGTAACGTTTTCAAGGCTGCTGCATTCTTCCACTTCATAATGCTTGGCGGCATTGACGTACTGGTCCATTGCTTTAAAACTTCGACCAATCAAGTGAGGCCCGCCTATAATGGAGTTAATGACGATCCTCTTACCCTTTTGCTGAGCCGTGGGTTTTGAAGCAGGCTGTTCTTGGTTCGGGGCTTGTCCCCCTTGCCCCCTGTCCCTTGGGGTGGGTTTGTACTCATCCAACTTCCCTTCTCGCACCAATTTTTCGACGATATCCCTCAAATGACGACATTCATTGGTGGAATGACCGTGTGTACCATGAAACAAGCAAAACTTTCCTGTTTCAATCTCCTTCTCAGTAGAATCTCTGGGTGGTGGCTTTTTGTACTACAATATGCTATATGTGTTTAGATAGATGTTCTCCAATGTATCATTTAACGGCGTGTAGTTTTCAAAACTCTGGAATAAGGGTCTTTTATTGGAGGTATTCCCACGGTTTCTATTCCTTCTATTTCCATTCCCATTTCTGTTGTTATTACCACCACTCTGGTTGCCAACATGTACTTCCACTTTTCCTGAAATGTCACCAGACTGTTTCACAATGACATTACTCTGGACACCCTCTTTCGAGGCCCCTTCGGACTTTCTCTTCCGGTTTGCCTTAGCTTCTTCTCACCTTAGGCGAACGTTAGCCTTTTCATAGAATAACTCTCTTGTGGGAGGTGGTTTTCCAACCAAATAATCCCCGAACTCTATGTCGGGATCGACTCCTTCTATCAAGGCCATCAGGATAGTGGGCTCCTGGGGATTGGTGACTTCGGTGACGGCCATGTTGAAGCGATCCAAATATGACTTCAAAGATTCTCCTGGGCCCTGTTTAATTCATGACAATTCCATGACGGTCTTGGACTTTTGGGCATGGAGTCGGAACTGATTCATGAAACCCTCACTTAATTCTGTGAAATTTGACACCGACCGAGGAGGAAGTCGAGTGAACCACATTAACACTACATCTTCAAGATAAATGGTAAAAGCTTTGCATTTTACAGCATCGGGAGCTGCTTCCGCGTTCATAAACCATGCATATCTCATTAGGTGCTGCCCTAGGTCTGTTCTCCCCAAATATCGATCCATCTGAGGCAAGTTGAATCGTCGGGGGAACTGGAAATTCAGGATGTCATCTGTGAAAGGGGTATGACTTCGCTCAATACCCCAATCTTCATTGGTGTATCGCTGGCTTTCAGAAATGATCTGTCGCACCATTGCCTGTACATCGGCGTTGGTTAATGTCTGCACAGGCTCTCTAGATCTGATGTTCGGATTACCCCTAGGTTCCTGATCAGGGGATAACCTTCTGTTTCAGGCGGTAGCTGCTCTACGTTGCTCTCTGTGCTCCCGGTCAATCTCTAGAGGTAAAGGTTGGAGAAGTTGCTGCTGTGTAGGGTTAGTAATATTAGGATCCTTGGGTAAGACGTGGGATCCACGCATAGGTAGCAGCATAGGCTATTGTAGACTCGGGTCATCAGGACCCAATACACGGGCAGCATCTTCTCGGGATCCCAAAGATCCGAAAGTCAATTGATCTAGGTTCTGAGGTCGTTCAAGCGGCCTCCTCTCGCGAGGACGTTCCTCCTCCGAAGAAGACGAATCATCTGTAGGAATGCGGCATGGTGGGGAAGGAGTTCTCTGCCTCCGGATCTCTTGTAATTCTCTACCCATGGTGATCATGTTTTCCTGCATGCGAAGGTTGTCATGCCTTTGGGCTTCCAATGCTTTTTTAGTGCTCTAAAGCATGTCAAGAAAACGTGAAAAGTCTTCATGTGTAATGGGTGCAGATGGATCAGGCTGGACATTGGTCATCGTGGCTGGAATTGGAGCATCAGAGGGAGCTCGAGTAGAAGTTCCAGCTTCGTTCTGATTCGGATCGAATCGGCCCATAGCAACCTGGGCGGGGCGGTTCGGATGGAGAGAGTGAGAGCCCCCAACACCATCGGTTCAGATCGGGTCTTCAGGTCGGATCGGTGTCAACACGATCCGGTTTGCTTCCTCTCGGTTTGGATCAGCCCCTCCGATCCGATCCGGATTCTCCTGGTTGGAGTGATCTGCTCCAGAGTCTTGAGCGCGTGACCTTGTTAACACGATAGCTTGCTGATTTTCTCTAGCATCATTTCCCCTAGCACCTTGCACTTCCTTTCCTTTGGTCTTAGCCATAATGCTTGATTCTTCAACGATTAGTCAACAAGTACTGAAAGATGTTAGAGAAAGTGGATTAACTTCTTTGAACTGTAAGGTCCAAACAGTAGAATGATAATCCCGAAAAGGCTTAGAATTTGAAAGCTCTCAATGAAAGCACCAAAATGTTAGACCAAAAATTGGTTCTAACACCCAAATTAGATATGAATTCGACAAAATAGAATCAAAAAGCAAATAAGAACACGCAATTTATAGTGGTTCGGCGTTAACAAGCCTACGTCCACTTTGTTTTCTTTTATTTGATGATTTGAATATGAATACAGCAATGATTCTCACTCAAACTCACAATTACAATGCATAAACTCACTTAAATCTCTCAAAAATGGTCTTTGAGAGATGATTTTGATCTGAATATGATTGTAGAATTCGGCTATGGAGGAAGTATGGACTGGGAATTTTCCAAAAGATCCTTTCAAATGCCTCTAGGTGGTGTATTTATAGGTGAAAAATCTCCTCGAAGTGGCTCCAGTTTGGAATTGCGTGGCATCCGTCCCTTGAGAGTTGGGTTCGGAGGCTCTAAGATGGCTACAATACATTGATTGAGTAGGAGATCATGGGAGAAATGGTCAGATCTTGTCCGAGTCTTCAGGGGATATGCGCAGCAACGGCTACAGATTCAAAGGGAAAAAGGGGTTCGGATCGGGGCCTCCGATCCGATCCGGTTATGCAACTCGCTGTCCCTTGATGGTGATGACATACTCATCCGATCCGAACCGATGGGATTGCTTGCTTTCTTCTGATGCCGCTGAAGTGTTCCTCCGATACGAACCGCTGAAGCCATATGCTATCCTTTGGTATTGCTGATGTATTACCGATCCGATCCGATGTAATGAGGCTACTATTGTATCTCTTCGATCCGATCCGAGGAAGTGTCTGCGCTCTTGATCTTTATTCACCTTCTGCTCTATCTTTCTCCGATCCGATCCGATTGGTGTCCTTCTCACTATTTGCTCTTTGTGTAGCCTAGTTCACCAAGTAGGCTAACATTTCTCTTTTTAAAACTTCTTTTCGAAATAATATATTTCAACATCCATTTCCTCAGTTATAAATGAAATTTATAACTTCACTTCAATCAGTTCTCTTGACGAAAAACCAATTCTTATAAAAACAGTGTATATTTGGGCCATCTGCTAATAATTCCTCAACCAATATTACCCATTGGGTAATTACAGACAAATGTTGAATTTAGATTCAACAAATCACTAATCAATTCAAAAATTCAATCATATTCGTCAATCAGTTCATGTGATGATAATATAAACAATAAAATTTAATGATAACATGAATAATCAATTCAACTAGTTGCGATAATAACAACTCAAGCATCTAATTAAGTAATATACAGTTATATTATTATAAACGTAACCAACAAGGTAAGTTACCTCTTTTGGAAATATTCGTTAAAATAACAATTAGTTTTGATTAAATTAAACGAGCATTTAATTTAAATCGGTTATAAAAATATCAGCATATATCCAAACGATCAACAGATCAATCAACAGCTAGCAACCATAGCACACAAACAATAAACCTGACTTATAATAAATATAAGTGGGATAACTGAGTGAGTAGAACTCACCTTGGATTTCCATTTGTTGCTGCAATGGTTTGGTTTAATTAAATTAAACTAGCGTTTAATTTAATTAAAAGTCCCAATTTCTTCCATCGTCGTCCGTTTCCGCTCCTGAATGTTATATCCGCCAATATGGTTCCAACGTTGTTCGTTTGTTCCATTCTGGTAATGTACGGAAGAGTTTTGTAAATTACAAGTTATAATTAAAATTTAATGTCATAACCCCTTCTTTTCGTTTTATTTTCTTTCGAAAATTCGTTAAGCCGCTGACCCTAAACAGGAATTTGAAGTATGTACCCTCTTTTTAACCAAATACTGTTTTACTCCTACTACAAGATGAACCTATGCATACTGCTTGACATGCTAGATCAGTTGGATTTAAACATAAAGAGTTTATTTATGGGTTATACTCCCTAATATTTTAATTTAAACTAAAATTCAATAATATAAAATAATGGACCTACCAATGAATATTCGGCCCATGCCATCTCGTTCCATACGCAACAGATATTACCACTTCAGTATGCATTGGAACTTCTGCTTTCCCTTTACTTTTGCTTTACCCTTCCAACCTTGATTCCTTTTTTTCAGGAATTTCCGCCAAATTCTTTTTTTCTTCTTTATTTAGTTTAGGCCTTCGAAGCCCATAAATTCCTCGACCCACCCGCACTTAATTTCCTTCTTCTTCTTTGCATTAATCTACTGCTTATCTTGCCTCCTGTAAGAAAATTCCTTGCTTCGCTCATATTATCCTTTTATTTACTTACTGCATGTAAATACCCTTTACCAGACCCGTACGTCTTCTACCCTACTTCTTTTATCCCCCTACCGCACTGGCCTCCAAATGGAACCACTTCCATACCGTCGCATCAGAGAATCCCTCCAAAATTGTATGTCCAACTCCAATCACCAACTCCCATCTTCATCCTATACCCAAAACCTTAAGTGCAAATCCTCTTGAACCCCCAACAGCTCACATCACTGCTTAAAACTCGCGCTACCTCATTGAAAACTGCACATATAACTTCCATCATAAATTCATTGCAGACTGCACTCACCATTTCTGTAACAACCCGAAAATCTGGGCCAGTTTAAAATTTTTATTTTGGCGATTTTAGCGAATTTTGAACATTTAAAATGAATTATTTTAAATAAAATCGACGTGAAATTTATTTTGAATATAATTCGGACGTATATATTATATACGTCGTCGTTAGAATATAAATAATTATATATAATTATAAAAGGAATTGAAAATGGCGCGGTAGTTCGATAATTCGATTTCAAACTTCAATTGAATGTACCGGGTGCAAAACAATCCAGATTTTAGTGAAACCAAAAATAATGGAATCTAATTGTGAATATCTTTCCAACGAATCCGACAGATCAAGATTTCATAGCGGGAATCAAAAGATATGTCCAGTTGAAAATTCTGAATAGTCGCTATGGAATTCAGGCCCTTAAAAATGGACCTTTTGCGAACGACCTCGGATTTCGACGAAACCAGTTTTGTTGGGTCCGTGATGTTAAATTATTGCTAGGTTTCAAATTTCATAATTTTTCGATTCAATATGTGAGCGTGGCATAGGAAAACGTGTTTTGGCCATTTCAGTTGATTTTAATCGACTGGAAATTGACCATTTTTCCATCGGTCTCAGAATTCGACGAAACTAGTTTTGTTAGGACCATATCGTCAATACGAAGCTAGAAAGTATTTTTCTGGAATTTTTCTAGTTAATATGTGACCCCAGTAATTTGAAATGTACGTTTAAAATTCAATATAGTGATTTAAATGTAAATTTAACGGAAACTGATTCAAACAGTCGAATCAGCCTACGATACATATTCCATTGTGTTCGGAATGGGGGTAAAACGCTATGGACGACAGGCGGTGGGCCTCGTTTAGAGGTCAAAAATAAAAGTTGCTTTTTAGTGATAAATTAAATAAAAAAAATAAAAAAAAATATAATTCTCCTTTTATCAGCCGACCCCCCCCCTCGTTCATTTCAAAACGAAACGAAAAAAAAAAGAAAAGAAAAAAAAAACGCTGCCCTAGCCCTTCGACGGAGCCGCCGCCCACCCACCGCCTCCGGCGCCGGACTTCGGCGAGACCCCCCCCTGCTGCGCCGTCCTCCCTTCTTCTTCCTCCTCCCCTTCTCTTCCTCGACTACGTCGCAGCCCCCCCCCCCCCTCGGAAATCGAAGATGGTGACAGCCCCCCCCAACCGCATCCTCCTCCGCCGACCTCCACGAGAAGGAACCCCCCCTCCCCCCAGTCCCGAACCTTCGACAGTAAAGCCCCCCCCCCCTCTCCGATTCCTGTAAGTTTTTTTTTAATTTATTTTTGAATTTTAGTTATTGTTCTATTCGATTTTAAAACTGAATTTTATAGTTAACAAGAACTGTTTTTATTAATTTAAAAGCATTGATTTTTAGTTTAGAAAAGAATAAATGTTTATTTAGGAAAAATAGTTATTTTTAAACTAGAAAGATGCGATTTTTATTAAATAGGTAAGATTAGTTTTTTTAAATCAAAATGATTTGATTTTGAAAAGTAAAGATTTGATTTTGAATTGTGGAAGTTAAAAATATAATTTTTACATGATAGGAATATTAAAAATATCATCTTTATATGTGTAGAAAAATAAAAATGAGATTTTTATAAAGATGAAATCTTTAAATTTGAAAAGGCGAAGTCTATGTTTTTATAAAGGCGAAGTCTATGTTTTTATAAAGGCGAAAACTATATTTTAGAAAGGCGAAATCTTTATATGGAAAATAGCGTGATAAAAATATAATTTTATCTATATGACACCAAAGTAAAAATTCGATTTTTATATATTGAATAACGGAATAAAAATTCGATTTTTAAATATATGAAGTGATTATAAAAATATGACTTTTAAATTGAAAGTAAACAAATAAAAATGTGACTTTTATTTTTAAGACATCAAAATATAAAAATGTGTGGTTTTTATATATGTAGTGACTACGGGCAACGAAGATGATAAAAAGGCGAGAATGAAGAAGATTTCTATAAATGAAGTGTCGTGGAGTTGAATAGCTATTGGTGAGAACTTCTCACTCAAATTCTCTTTTTCTAGTTATATATATACTAGGATGCAGACGGTGCTTAGTAGCACCCGACACCCGTCATCCACAGACCATGGATGGCTTGTTTGTTAAATTGTTCGATTGTGTAGTTAGTTAGTCTAATTGGTTTGAATTGAATTGTTTGGTGATACGGAATGGATTTGATTGATGTGTGAATGGCGTGGGCCTTCACTAGACCGGGGATAAGGCTAGGCCTTGTTCCGTTTCTAGTATCGTGCCGTTATGCCGCCGAAATTTTCTAAAATATGTTAGAAAAATGAAAATATCATTTTATTGAATAAATGAACTGAATAGAAATTCATGTGTTAAAATAAAATGTTTATCGTTAAAAATATAATTTTAACGTGAAAGTGGATAAATGAATATTTATAAACAAATCGGCCGATTTGTTTATATACACTGATTTGACTGATATCGATTAGGTCGATAAATTTTACACGTCACCCAACTGCACAAATAAAATCTGTGTTTGATTGTTTGAAACCCCACACGGGTGTTAGGATGAAATTTTAAGTTCACTCATCCTGATTGATTAAATATGTCGATCGATCGATTGACAGGCTGTTATAAGCGTCAGATATCTATATTTGATGCTTATACAGTGTAGTGCACTTTGGTTGATGGTTGATTATTTTTCAATGCTATTATATACATGTGTTGTATGGAATCCATATAATTAACATTATATGGTGATTGATTGGGCCTCATTCCAATCGGGAAAATAATGAATATTATAAAAGAAAATTCATGTGTTGAATATAAAAATAGTCATGTGTTGACGATGTCCAGGTGTTGAGTGAAATATTTTATACAATGAAATTTACATCTTTATCATATTTAAAATTAGATCTACTTCACGGTGGAGTTTAATTAAAATCAAACGATAGATACCATAGTTTTATAAAATATTTTGCATAACAAAAATAGTGATGTGTTGACAGTACTCATGTGTTGAGATTAGTCGTGTGTTGAAAGAAATATAAATTCATGTGTTGAATGGGATAAATATTCATTTGTTGGATAGAATAAAGAAGTTTTGAAAATATAAAGCCGTGTTGATTAGAGATGCGTTATTTTGATGCAAACGATATTTATATCGATTTTATTCGTTGTATAATGAATATTGAAAAGTGATTTCAAAATTAAATATTTTGAAATGAAATTCAAATTGAATTAGATTAAAATTCGAATTGAATAGGAAGCGAATTTGAATTCGAATAAAATAGGAATGAATTCAAATTGAATTAAATTGAAATTGAAATTTAAAACGATTTATAAAATACGTTTTAAAAAGGAAATCGACGAAATATATATATTATATATATATATAATGGCCTGAATAGAACGCGCCGCGCCGCGGCAGTTCATGAATTTCGACCATTTATTTCAAACGGACATTGCGGGAGATCCGACCGTCGGATTCTCCTAAAATCGGAACCGTTGGGTTCGTATCGAAAAGAGCTTTCCAATGAATATTAGAAATTTGAAATCTAACGGTTGGATTTGGAATTATGTCCAAATCAATTTCAGAAAAGGTCGCTGTAAGTGCAGTTCGATGGCCGTTGATGGAAATCGACTGTACGGGCCTTGATAAAATTATTAAAAATATCGATAATTTGTGTAAAATTATAATATGTGAATTGGAAAGAATTGGGCTGGAAAATTCCACATTAAAAGATAAAAATAGATTTTTATCGAAATGAACTAGTTTTGAACTAGAATTAAAATCAATTTATCTTTGAAATAAATAAATTGAATTTGAAAGTGATTTTAAAAATAATCAATATTCCCAATATGTGGATTGGACTGGAGTTGAATCGAAATTGTATTCGGGATATTTCGATGTTGGATTTCGTGACTATACAGATATTGTTATGGGAATTTGAAAGATATATTTTCTATCGTTATTTCCAATACGATATATGTTGGTTTCAGAATTTGATATTGAATATAAGCCGATATATTTTCTATTCAGAGCCTTGTAATTAATATCAAATGTGATTTGGGTTTGTCGTGAGTCGTGTTTTAGATGACATTGGTTCTTTAACCCAGTTAAAGGCAAGATATCGATTTCTGAAAAGATTAAAACTAAGTGGAGTTTTAAATGAATCTTTAATTAGATTAAAATGTGAATTGATAATTTAAATTATCAAATTTGAAAGGTGATCGAGAGTGGAGTATCACCAGTTTTACTCCAAAGCGATAGTTAAATCTTTAATTAGATTTGAACGTGAAATGGTAATTAATTTTACCGATAACACCGTGGTGTTAGATATGGAGTGTTACCAGTTTTGCTCCATGGGATATATAGGTTGGGATTGGGAAATAAACTAAATAATTACTTCGGTGTGGTTCGTTAATCCCGACTAGTTTGAAAAGATATCCAAAGGAAGATTAAAGAATAAATTTAGAAGAATTTATCTTTGATAAAATTAATGGGAACCTTTCCCTAAGAATGTGATTTTGTGAATAAAAGAATATTCTGAATTGGAATGAGGCGTTCATTGTGTTTGTGTAACATTTGTTAATCATATACGTGGGTTATTCAGAAAGGCCGGGTTTATACCCATTCTGAATAACCGATTCGACGAGATGTCGAAGATGAAGACGGTGGTTGAAGACCGGAAGTCTTCACATCGTTTGGGTGATTACTGATGATCTTGATTGGGCTGTACACCCAGGATGAGGGAAACAGTTGGTGATCAGACGTACTTGGAGATGGATGGATATGCGAGGAAAGTGCCTCCGGTTTCGTTCAGACCCAGAACGAACTTGTAAATGGATTGTGTGTCTGACATTGGATTTTATTATGTGTTGATTGATCTCTATTAAATATACATCTGTTTGGCGGCGGAGAATTTATTCTCTTGCTTAACGCCCTTCTCTGAGACGTACGAGCTCAGAGGTTGTATATCGATGGACATCAGTTGCATGGAGTGAATTGTCAATGTGGCATGCATAAGTGGCAAATGGTCAAGGCTTCTGTTGAAAAGCAAAGTCTTGTGGTTGATGATCAAAGCACGGCCTGTGTGGCGTAGCTTTGTGTATAACGTGAATTCGCGAGCCTCACACCTCAGTATGAGTCAAAAACGGGATAGTGACTGCAGGGAGAGCACGACGTTTCTTTCTAGCTAGGGTGGTGTCAGTGACCTACCAGCCCTGACATTTATATACTTTTCACCTGTGTGGTTGTTGGATATGAGGCGCCTCGGATATAGGTCTGTAAGGACCGGGAAACGTGTGTTCAGGAATAATTAATCCTCAAAAGCAAGAGAGGACCGGCCCTGAAGATCCAAGGATCATAGTGGGGTCCTGGGACATTTGTTAGAGTGTCTCGAACGCGGAGAGGAGCTTGCCCCTTGCCTCGACTCATGATGGAATCCAATTTCCAATACGTGTATTGCGGTTTTAATTGTAGAACTAGTATGGCGACATGATAGATGGTACCCATGCCGCCTATGATTGATATTTATGATTGAAAATTGTTTTGACACTATACACTTATAATAGTATCAAATAATGTGATTTAAACGTATCAAGCATGCTTTGGCTGTTATAAGGGAAAACCCTATCCTCCGGCTTGCGTTGCATTGTGTGATGGGACCTGGGTCTTATAACAGCTTCATTTTTCTTTATTTAGCATTGCGCTATTTGTTCTATGCACTAGTATTCTTGGGAGGAAACCCGTTCCGTGTTTACGGCGTGGTCCCTTGAATTACTCTCTTTTAAAGTAAAGTTTTAAATAACTGTTTTAGTTCTCACACCAGTCACATGACTGACCTGGAGTTTATTGTTTTAACCTAAACTCTGGGTGCCCCTATTTTCCACACGGGCAGCTAGTAGTTTTGGTTTTGCAGATTTATATTCACAGGGTCCTGATTAACAGCTGGAACGATGCTCGGAAAGCTCTGTATCCGTGATTCACTTCTAGTTGTGATTTGTATATTTTTCCGTTGCTATGTAATTTATTGTAATCTCTGATATTTGTTGAATGTAATTTATTCATTTATACACTGTATATTCTTGTATCTGATGGAATTGTTGTAATAACAATGAAAGGTTCTTCCGTCTGCGTTCTATTTTGTCTTGTCCTCAAAGTATCCGCGCTTTCCTTCATGGGGAAGTTACGGGTCCTTATAGTGGTATCAGAGCTTTGGTTTACAGAGCTCGAGAACAAGACACATTAGAACCATATGAAAGAATTCATCAGATATTGGATTAGTAATATCCAATTAGAATGACTCGTTAGAGATAGGATCAGTAGTATCCTAGAACGAGTGTGAAGATTATATTTTTCAAATGAAAACAATTTTGTTTTAAAAATTTAAATCGTTTCATACGTATTTGAATATTTATTTATTTTGAATATGGACAATCGAGTATATATAGATTTCGCGTATACGCGTCATGAACGTATAGTCGAAGTTTTAATATACTGGGTAGATATAGAATCACATTCTAGATATCCGGGGATGATTCTGATGATGGTGCATCATCATCAGTATTCGTATTCGAATTTCGAAGGTGTGATTTCTATATATTTCCATTAGGCTGGTGTGAGAACCAAAATTAATATAGTTAGAACACATTGTTGTGAATTGGCATCAAAACATGATTTTTTTTTTGTATATATATCAAAATTATGAATTTGAAACTCTAATCCACTAATTGATTGATGTTTGAGTTGTTTGTTTATTTGTTTGATAATTTTGAACCATTTAGCCTAATTGTATCAAATATTGAATTATATTGAAAATTGGTCGCATTTGCATGCATATACATGTATATCATTGAACAGGTCATAGCAAGGAGGCTAGAGCCGAAGAATAAATTTTGTTTTCCCGACAAATAGGTACATGTTTACTACATAATTTACTGTTTTGTTTGGGTGATGATGATTTTATGAGCCTATTGGCTAGCCGCTTGGCTTTTTCTTTTTCTTTTTGAGATCTGAAGGACCGGGGAAGCTATTTGAAATTCCCCGATGCTCCCGGTGCATGGGAGGTTATGGCGAAATTTTTCGAAAATTTAGGGTGTTAGCCAAATTTTTGAAAATTTGAAAATTCTCAGAAACTAAAAAGTTGGAGAATGGAAGCCAGATCGAACGTAGAGTTGATTAATCAAACCACTTTCAACTTTGTTCCTTTTCGGGAACGAAAAGTTTTAAGTGGGGGAGATTGTAACTACCCGAAAATCTGGGCCAGTTTAAAATTTTTATTTTGGCGATTTTAGCGAATTTTGAACATTTAAAATGAATTATTTTAAATAAAATCGACGTGAAATTTATTTTGAATATAATTCGGACGTATATATTATATACGTCGTCGTTAGAATATAAATAATTATATATAATTATAAAAGGAATTGAAAATGGCGCGGTAGTTCGATAATTCGATTTCAAACTTCAATTGAATGTACCGGGTGCAAAACAATCCGGATTTTAGTGAAACCAAAAATAATGGAATCTAATTGTGAATATCTTTCCAACGAATCCGACAGATCAAGATTTCATAGCGGGAATCAAAAGATATGTCCAGTTGAAAATTCTGAATAGTCGCTATGGAATTCAGGCCCTTAAAAATGGACCTTTTGCGAACGACCTCGGATTTCGACGAAACCAGTTTTGTTGGGTCCGTGATGTTAAATTATTGCTAGGTTTCAAATTTCATAATTTTTCGATTCAATATGTGAGCGTGGCATAGGAAAACGTGTTTTGGCCATTTCAGTTGATTTTAATCGACTGGAAATTGACCATTTTTCCAACGGTCTCAGAATTCGACGAAACTAGTTTTGTTAGGACCATATCGTCAATACGAAGCTAGAAAATATTTTTCTGGAATTTTTCTAGTTAGTATGTGACCCCAGTAATTTGAAATGTATGTTTAAAATTCAATATAGTGATTTAAATGTAAATTTAACGGAAACTGATTCAAACAGTCGAATCAGCCTACGATACATATCCCATTGTGTTCGGAATGGGGGTAAAACGCTATGGACGACAGGCGGTGGGCCTCGTTTAGAGGTCAAAAATAAAAGTTGCTTTTTAGTGATAAATTAAATAAATAAATATAAAAAAATATAATTCTCCTTTTATCAGCCGACCCCCCCCCCCCGTTCATTTCAAAACGAAACGAAAAAAAAGAAAAGAAAAAAAAACGCTGCCCTAGCCCTTCGACGGAGCCGCCGCCCACCCACCTCCTCCGGCGCCGGACTTCGGCGAGACCCCCCCCCCCTGCTGCGCCGTCCTCCCTTCTTCTTCCTCCTCCCCTTCTCTTCCTCGACTACGTCGCAGCCCCCCCCCCCCTCGGAAATCGAAGATGGCGACAGCCCCCCCCCCCAACCGCATCCTCCTCCGCCGACCTCCACGAGAAGGAACCCCCCCCCCCCCCAGTCCCGAACCTTCGACAGTAAAGCCCCCCCTCCTCTCCGATTCCTGTAAGTTTTTTTTTAATTTATTTTTCAATTTTAGTTATTGTTCTATTCGATTTTAAAACTGAATTTTTATAGTTAACAAGAACTGATTTTTATTAATTTAAATGCATTGATTTTTAGTTTAGAAAAGAATAAATGTTTATTTAGGAAAAATAGTTATTTTAAACTAGAAAGATGCGATTTTTATTAACTAGGTAAGATTAGTTTTTTTAAATCAAAATGATTTGATTTTGAAAAGTAAAGATTTGATTTTGAATTGTGGAAGTTAAAAATATAATTTTTACATGATAGGAATATTAAAAATATCATCTTTATATGTGTAGAAAAATAAAAATGAGATTTTTATAAAGATGAAATCTTTAAATTTGAAAAGGCGAAGTCTATGTTTTTATAAAGGCGAAGTCTATGTTTTTATAAAGGACAAAACTATATTTTAGAAAGGCGAAATCTTTATATGGAAAATAGCGTGATAAAAATATAATTTTATCTATATGACACCAAAGTAAAAATTCGATTTTATATATTGAATAACGGAATAAAAATTCGATTTTTAAATATATGAAGTGATTATAAAAATATGACTTTTAAATTGAAAGTAAACAAAAAAAAATGTGACTTTTATTTTAAAGACATCAAAATATAAAAATGTGTGGTTTTTATATATGTAGTGACTACGGGCAACGAAGATGATAAAAAGGCGAGAATGAAGAAGATTTCTATAAATGAAGTGTCGTGGAGTTGAATAGCTATTGGTGAGAACTTCTCACTCAAATTCTCTTTTTCTAGTTATATATATACTAGGATGCAGACGGTGCTTAGTAGCACCCGACACCCGTCATCCACAGACCATGGATGGCTTGTTTGTTAAATTGTTCGATTGTGTAGTTAGTTAGTCTAATTGGTTTGAATTGAATTGTTTGGTGATACGGAATGGATTTGATTGATGTGTGAATGGCGTGGGCCTTCACTAGACCGGGGATAAGGCTAGGCCTTGTTCCGTTTCTAGTATCGTGCCGTTATGCCGCCGAAATTTTCTAAAATATGTTAGAAAAATGAAAATATCATTTTATTGAATAAATGAACTGAATAGAAATTCATGTGTTAAAATAAAATGTTTATCGTTAAAAATATAATTTTAACGTGAAAGTGGATAAATGAATATTTATAAACAAATCGGCCGATTTGTTTATATACACTGATTTGACTGATATCGATTGGGTCGATAAATTTTACACGTCACCCAACTGCACAAATAAAATCTGTGTTTGATTGTTTGAAACCCCACACGGGTGTTGGGATGAAATTTGAAGTTCACTCATCCTGATTGATTAAATATGTCGATCGATCTATTGACAGGCTGTTATAAGCGTCAGATATATATATTTGATGCTTATACAGTGTAGTGCACTTTGGTTGATGGTTGATTATTTTTCAATGCTATTATATACATGTGTTGTATGGAATCCATATAATTAACATTATATGGTGATTGATTGGGCCTCATTCCAATCGGGAAAATAATGAATATTATAAAAGAAAATTCATGTGTTGAATATAAAAATAGTCATGTGTTAACGATGTCCAGGTGTTGAGTGAAATATTTTATACAATGAAATTTACATCTTTATCATATTTAAAATTAGATCTACTTCACGGTGGAGTTTAATTAAAATCAAACGATAGATACCATAGTTTTATAAAATATTTTGCATAACAAAAATAGTGATGTGTTGACAGTACTCATGTGTTGAGATTAGTCGTGTGTTGAAAGAAATATAAATTCATGTGTTGAATGGGATAAATATTCATTTGTTGGATAGAATAAAGAAGTTTTGAAAATATAAAGCCGTGTTGATTAGAGATGCGTTATTTTGACGCAAACGATATTTATATCGATTTTATTCGTTGTATAATGAATATTGAAAAGTGATTTCAAAATTAAATATTTTGAAATGAAATTCAAATTGAATTAGATTAAAATTCGAATTGAAGAGGAAGCGAATTTGAATTCGAATAAAATAGGAATGAATTCAAATTGAATTAAATTGAAATTGAAATTTAAAACGATTTATAAAATACGTTTTAAAAAGGAAATCGACGAAATATATATATATATTATATATATATATATATAATGGCCTGAATAGAACGCGCCGCGCCGCGGCAGTTCGTGAATTTCGACCATTTATTTCAAACGGACATTGCGGGAGATCCGACCGTCGGATTCTCCTAAAACCGGAACCGTTGGGTTCGTATCGAAAAGAGATTTCCAATGAATATTAGAAATTTGAAATCTAACGGTTGGATTTGGAATTATGTCCAAATCAATTTCAGAAAAGGTCGCTGTAAGTGCAGTTCGATGGCCGTTGATGGAAATCGACTGTACGGGCCTTGATAAAATTATTAAAAATATCGATAATTTGTGTAAAATTATAATATGTGAATTGAAAAGAATTGGGCTGGAAAATTCCACATTAAAAGATAAAAATAGATTTTTATCGAAATGAACTAGTTTTGAACTAGAATTAAAATCAATTTATCTTTGAAATAAATAAATTGAATTTGAATGTGATTTTAAAAATAATCAATATTCCCAATACGTGGATTGGACTGGAGTTGAATCGAAATTATCTTCGGAATATTTCGATGTTGGATTTCGTGACTATACAGATATTGTTATGGGAATTTGAAAGATATATTTTCTATCGTTATTTCCAATACGATATATGTTGGTTTCAGAATTTGATATTGAATATAAGCCGATATATTTTCTATTCAGAGCCTTGTAATTAATATCAAATGTGATTTGGGTTTGTCGTGAGTCGTGTTTTAGATGACATTGGTTCTTTAACCCAGTTAAAGGCAAGATATCGATTTCTGAAAAGATTAAAACTAAGTGGAGTTTTAAATGAATCTTTAATTAGATTAAAATGTGAATTGATAATTTAAATTATCAAATTTGAAAGGTGATCGAGAGTGGAGTATCACCAGTTTTACTTCAAAGCGATAGTTAAATCTTTAATTAGATTTGAACGTGAAATGGTAATTAATTTTACCGATAACACCGTGGTGTTAGATATGGAGTGTTACCAGTTTTGCTCCATGGGATATATAGGTTGGGATTGGGAAATAAACTAAATAATTACTTCGGTGTGGTTCGTTAATCCCGACTAGTTTGAAAAGATATCCAAAGGGAGATTAAAGAATAAATTTAGAAGAATTTATCTTTGATAAAATTAATGGGAACCTTTCCCTAAGAATGTGATTTTGTGAATAAAAGAATATTCTGAATTGGAATGAGGCGTTCATTGTGTTTGTGTAACATTTGTTAATCATATACGTGGGTTATTCAGAAAGGCCGGGTTTATACCCATTCTGAATAACCGATTCGACGAGATGTCGAAGATGAAGACGGTGGTTGAAGACCGGAAGTCTTCACATCGTTTGGGTGATTACTGATGATCTTGATTGGGCTGTACACCCAGGATGAGGGAAACAGTTGGTGATCGTCCAGACGTACTTGGAGATGGATGGATATGCGAGGAAAGTGCCTCCGGTTTCGTTCAGACCCAGAACGAACTTGTAAATGGATTGTGTGTCTGACATTGGATTTTATTCTGTGTTGATTGATCTCTATTAAATATACATCTGTTTGGCGGCGGAGAATTTATTCTCTTGCTTAACGCCCTTCTCTGAGACGTACGAGCTCAGAGGTTGTATATCGATGGACATCAGTTGCATGGAGTGAATTGTCAATGTGGCATGCATAAGTGGCAAATGGTCAAGGCTTCTGTTGAAAAGCAAAGTCTTGTGGTTGATGATCAAAGCATGGCCTGTGTGGCGTAGCTTTGTGTATAATGTGAATTCGCGAGCCTCACACCTCGGTATGAGTCAAAAACGGGATAGTGACTGCAGGGAGAGCACGACGTTTCTTTCTAGCTAGGGTGGTGTCAGTGACCTACCAGCCCTGACATTTATATACTTTTCACCTGTGTGGTTGTTGGATATGAGGCGCCTCGGATATAGGTCAGTAAGGACCGGGAAACGTGTGTTCAGGAATAATTAATCCTCAAAAGCAAGAGAGGACCGGCCCTAAAGATCCAAGGATCATAGTGGGGTCCTGGGACATTTGCTAGAGTGTCTCGAACGCGGAGAGGAGCTTGCCCCTTGCCTCGACTCATGATGGAATCCAATTTCCAATACGTGTATTGCGGTTTTAATTGTAGAACTAGTATGGCGACATGATAGATGGTACCCATGCCGCCTATGATTGATATTTATGATTGAAAATTGTTTTGACACTATCCACTTATAATAGTATCAAATAATGTGATTTAAACGTATCAAGCATGCTTTGGCTGTTATAAGGGAAAACCCTATCCTCCGGCTTGCGTTGCATTGTGTGATGGGACCTGGGTCTTATAACAGCTTCATTTTTCTTTATTTAGCATTGCGCTATTTGTTCTATGCACTATTATTCTTGGGAGGAAACCCGTTCCGTGTTTACGGCGTGGTCCCTTGAATTACTCTCTTTTAAAGTAAAGTTTTAAATAACTGTTTTAGTTCTCACACCAGTCACATGACTGACCTGGAGTTTATTGTTTTAACCTAAACTCTGGGTGCCCCTATTTTCCACACGGGCAGCTAGTGGTTTTGGTTTTGCAGATTTATATTCACAGGGTCCTGATTAACAGCTGGAACGATGCTCGGAAAGCTCTGTATCCGTGTATCACTTCTAGTTGTGATTTGTATATTTTTCCGCTGCTATGTAATTTATTGTAATCTCTGATATTTGTTGAATGTAATTTATTCATTTATACTCTGTATATTCTTGTATCTGATGGAATTGTTGTAATAACAATGAAAGGTTCTTCCGTCTGCGTTCTATTTTGTCTTGTCCTCAAAGTATCCGCGCTTTCCTTCACGGGGAAGTTACGGGTCCTTATAATTTCCGCGACATACACACCAGATGCATCACCTTTTCATTATATTCCACTATTCACGCAACCAAGGCCTTCGAAGATCACTCCATTTCCTCCTTTCCGTCATACACACCACCATGACGAAGGTCAGCACTTCCCTTCAAGTTGCGATGTCGTGCACCAGTCTGTTGACCCGCATTATTTGTTGTTCACAACGTTTTCCATTCCATCGTTCGATGCTCGAGCTTCCTTCATGATCAACCATGGTGACCATGACCCGCTTCGTTACTCCACTTGGGTGCTGGTCACTTCAAATATCAGCTTGCCAGAAAAGCTTCCACATTAGCTTCACGAGCTACAGTAGTTATTGGTGGATAAGGGTCGGTCTTTTGTTTGTTTGCGAAGCAATAGGAGAAACAGGCGAAACTGTTTATAGCAGAGGAGAGCAAGTTTTATTTTATTTCTGCGGAGAGACTTGAAAACAAATGAATGGAGTTGCTGCTTTTATATGGGAAGAACGATGTGGGTATCACGCTTTAGAATATAGGTACGCTATAGGTGTAGGTGTAGGATAGTTGTATGGTGAGTGGGGAATTCAAGAAAACGCTTGGGGCTCACGGTATTGAAAATGATTCGCACGCAAGGAAAAGAAGAAGTGTGGAATGCAAGGAATTTAGGCATAAGTGTGCAGTGAAAATAGAATAGCTGTCACTGGAAAGAATTAAATAAAAATAAAGTAGCATGAGTTGCACAGTAAGGATGGATTGGCTAAAAAGAAATCGGGATAGGTTGGGGCGCAAGCAAATGAAAATTTGGAGCACATGTAATGCACAAAGAACTAAAATTTTGGAATTTAAGAAATGCACGGTAGAAAAGGATTTGGGTCAGTTTAAAATATAGATATAACGTTGTCCCATTTAATATGCGTTCGAGGTTTAAATTTTGGTACTCACACACGGTCTTCAAAAATAACGAGACTAAACATACTGCTATGACAAGTAATGCCCCACGATCCTAAAAATATAATATTATCGGTAGGTTAACTTATATTGTGGAACCCCGAAATGTTGATATAGGGTGCAAAATACACCAAATAAAAAGTTGTGTATTTTCCCAATTAAAAATTACTGTAAAATTCTAAAAATTAAATTATAACTACGTCTTAAAGATCTCTTCCAAATTCGAAACCAATATTTAATTATTGTTATGGTTTATAAACGATTCCATGGGGATTTTCTGAAAATTTGAATTGGACATAACTTGCATTCTATATGATGAAATCTCGATTTTTCTCTTTCATCAGAAAAATATAATCAAATCGATTCCAATGTTTCTTATTTCACAGAATTCCGACTTATATCGGATTCTGTATATTCAATTGAAGTTCAAAACCCAATATTACGAACTACCGCGTCGTTTTGAGTTTGTTTATAAATAAAATATAAATTTAACGTTAGATCGTCATTTAATAACGAATTAAATATCAAACTCTCTTAATATTCTAAATAAAATATTTTAAAACAAGTTTAAATATTCAATTTAAATAGCCAGAAAAATCCGGGTCGTTACAATTAGTTCCTATTTTTCCGTGAAGTGTTATAATCATGTTTACTACTTCACCATGAAGTAATAGGCTTACTTCATCGTCAAGTAATATAATAGGTTTTAATATTTGTTCATTCTTGTTCTTAATTAAAACCTATGTCATAGTTTATTTGTAAGAACCCAATTCTTGCCCTTTTTAGTCTATTTCCTTTTTATTACAGATCTACATATTTTACAACTATTTTCTGTAAATTGATTGTTTTTGTATTTAATCCATATTTCATTGAAACCACTCTCTTTTCATTATTTCTTACGTTTGTCAAAGGATTAAATCTTCTTTTCAAAAATAATATTTACAGAATTATTAACTACGTTAACATGTATAAAAGAATTATAGAACTATAATAAACTGGAAAAACTAGAATAATTGTAAAGCAAATGACTGAAAATATACTTACATTGAAAATAAATTAGGAAACTAAAGGAAATCATAAAATACAACTATTTGCAACCCTATTATTTTAATTATTCAAATTTTAAAATAATTTACCACTCACGTGTCGTCCAAAGCTAAAGCCCACACTCCTCCCTAGTCCACGTGTCTTAGGCATTTAAATATTTTTGAATTTGTATTCTTTTTCTAAAAAATATTTAGTTTTTAGTTCCTGCCTCGGTTATAAGGGAACCCAAGAGGAGGAAGAATGAGTATGATGATGTGGTTAGGCTTAGGGTCTTATTTAAGTGTGTTAAGGGATCTTAAAATGTTGGATTAGCTTGATTAGGTCTAGGTTGGACACGTCACAAGCTTAGATCTTACCATCATATTTAGAAATAAACACTCCAAATTCAATAAATTCTATTTTTAGAACGTTCGACAGATACCTGGACATTTTAATGTTCACGTCGTTTGGTGGGTTGACCCATACCTCATAGGAGCTAACTGCCAAGTCGAGCTACTATCATGGAGGGTTGACGGATACTGGCCTTTGTTTTTTTTGTTTTTCTTAAGTTAAGTTTAGTTCTTAGTTTCTAATTTCTGAATCCTTTTATGACTCTTCATATTAACTTGGATTTTGACAAGCTATATATGGAATTATCTAGAAAACTAACATGAACTGAACGTGCAATCTTCGTAGCTAAATTCAGAAAATTTAAAAGATTTATTTTATTATTTTATTATCTTCTCAATTAATCTTTATTGTTCAAATATAGGGGTGTGTTACATTCTCCCCTCCTTAAAACATTTAGTTGTCCTTGAAATCTTCAAAGATAGAAAATTGTAATAAACAACCACAACCAAGGTCTATAACCATCTACTCAAACATCATCACTTGGATTCATTGTCCTTAAAATTTCAAATGCAATTTAAGCTATTGTGCAATAGTATGGTACAAATGTCCCTAATAATGTAAGAGATTAGGCGGTCCACTTATTCTGTTGACATCCAGTTATGAAAATATGTCTGTACTATGCATCTGAATGCATGGAAAAGATCCTAACAATGAATGATAATTTTATATCTGTGTTACAACTATTGTCCATATGCAACATCAATACACAAATTATGCATTTATGACAACCATGTAACGAATGAAAGAAAATGTAACTCACATCCATATGCATATGCTTGTAACCTAGTTGGCTAATCTTTAAGCGATAATAGTGCCTTGTATGTGTATATGCGTCCATTTGCATCCATTAGTAAACACTTGCAACCACTTGCATCCATTATACATAACACGTTCTAATAATGTGTTTGCAAACAAATCCTACCATCTATAGGTTTAACCTTAAGACCTACCTTTCCAAACAATACTAAAGAAAGATCCTAGTCAAAGGAAAAAAATTAAGATAGAAAATTCCAAAGCATACTGTCAGAAAGATAAAGATATGAGGTATGCATCCTCTCCTCAGCCCATAAGTCACTACTTCTATGCTATATCTCCATTTCGATTACTTGTGGTCCAGAATAGCTCGAACGTCTCACAAAGAAGATAGTGCCTCCATGACTTGAGGGCCAACACGATATCGGCCAGTTCAAGTCATAGGCAGGGTAGTTCCTTATGTGGGTCTTCAACTACCTACTCCTACTGGTGCAATGGTGCCCCCATCTGGAAGTCCTCGGTAGGTCAGTACCACATGTGTCAGTGTAGATTGTAAAAAATTTAACACCATCCGGAAGTACTAGCACTAGTGCAATGGTAAGAGCCCTCTTAAGCTTGCTAAATCTTCACAACTATCATCCCATACAAATGCGAAGTTCTTCATGGTAATATAGGTCAAAGGTACAAAAATAAATGTGAAACCCTTGATAAACTTATGATAGTACCCCACCGAACCAAGAAATCTTCTGACCTTGGTCGCATTCTTGGAGGTTTTCCAATGTTGCACCGCCACTGCCTTGGCGAGAATAATAGCCAAACACTCTTTAGAATCCATATTCCTTAAGAAATGTACCTCCTACCTCCAAAAATGACACTTCAATGATTTTTCTTTTAGCCTATGCACTTGGAGAGTGCGAAGAAGTTCCTCTAAGTGTATGATAAGTTCCACCTCAATTCTAAAAAAACCAGAATATCATCAATAAAAACCATAACCAAATTATCCTAGACATCTCGAAAAAAATCTACTAAACAAGTCCACAAAGTACGCCGAAGCATTGGTTAGCCAAAAAGGCATTACTGCAAAGAACCCATCTAGCATTCGAAATGCCATTTTTTGATGTTGTCATCCGCTACCCTAAGATGACGAAAATCTGTGGACAAATCCAATCGAAAAAATATTGTAGCTCCTACCAACTAGTCAAGAAGGTCGTCTATCCGAGGAAGTGAGTAATGGTTCTTCCTAGTGAGCTTATTTAACTCCCCGTAGTCAACCCAAAGCCTAAGGGAATCATCTGCCTTTGTAGCAAAGACGACTGGTGATCCTCATTTAGAGATAATATGTTGAATAAAGCCTTTCTCCAAGAGCTCACCTATTTACTTACCCAACTCTCTCCATTCCCTTAGAGCTATATGCTTCACCAGTAATGCCACAAGTATGGCATTATCACAAAAATAAGTCTGAAAATCGACCTCACTCCTAGGAGGTGCCTCTCTCACCTCCTCGAACACATCTAGGATAACTCTAACCATAGGAGCTGAACCAATCTTACCTAGAGCTACATCAAGGGAATACAAGAAACTCAACATGACTGACTTTTTAAGGCGATAAGAAATCTCAAGGGTTCATCCGCTGCATGTCCCAAACCTGACAACCCTCACTCACACTCTAGGATAGCCCCATAAGTGGCTAACCAATCGATCTCCAAAATCATCCTATATCCTGAAAATCCCAAAAGAAATGCATCACTGTCCAATTTTACTCCTAGTATCATAATCTTCAATCCCCGACATATCGTGGACGTGTCAATACTCTTATGGGATTTGAGATAACTATTATCTGTAACTGCAGATATATCAAAGTGTACAAGTAAACTGGAAATGAAGTAGTGTGATGGTCCCAAATCAAAAAGAGTGCAGACAGGAAAATGAAACCTTGTATGGTAACTTTCCTACCATTGTATAGTTCGCTGCTTGACGATGGAGTTTCATCCAAAACCTGAACCAAAGCTGGCTAAGTGCCAACCCTCTACACCACTACTGTTCTCTAAGGACAAGTCCTATTATAATGCTCTGGCTGGTTGTAGATAAAACACTTTCCCTATACTGGACCTTTTCAACATTCTCTAGCATAGTGACCAAGTAGTCTGTAAATCTGATACTTCTCGTCTTTCTGATTTTGGCCCTTTAGGGTCACCCATTCTTCTTCTTGGTACCACATTTCTTCTTCTTCCATTAAGATTTCTTACGGGCTACTGCTTTTGGAGTTTCCTTGACATCTTCCTTGCCTACCTCAGACATGAGAACCATCTTCACTAGGGACTCAAAAGTTTCTCCCATTGGTACAAGAGTAAGTATCAACCGTTGAAGGGGTCAGTTCGGTCCATCAGCGAACTTCACTGCCTTCTTGTGCTAAGTGTTGACCAATTCTTGCCTGAATCTCGACATCTCATTAAAATGGTTTATATATTCTTTGACTGACAAATCTCCTTTTCAAATTGATAAACCTCTCCATCTATATAACCCTCTTGGTTTGGGATAGAAATTTCCTTTTAAAACTCTCTTAAAAATCGTTCAAACATAACTCCCAAGCCTCAACCTCTGTTACCTCTCATCAACAAGAAGCCTCTCCTTTCAACGGCTAAGTGGCAAAATGAACTCCCTTCTTGTCTCCAAGTCGCACAAGGTAAAATATCAATTTGGTACTCTTCAACCATGTCCGAGCCTTCATAAAAGTCTCTATCCTCGAAAAAGGCCTACCACCTAAATTAGAAAGATCCTTGCAAATTTTGGAGAAATTTGTTGTCTTTGGTAGACTCACAGGAGCTCCACCCATGATTTCTAGATCTTGAACATTCATTTGTGGCTCTGCTAGTGCCATATCTTGGAGTTACCTGTGGAATGAAGCAGGGATAACAACTCCCTCGGGAAGACTAGAGGCATCCACCATTTTGTGCAAAAGAAAGACAGAGATTTAGATTTGAAGGAATCGAAGGACGGTTTTGAGGGGATTTTTATAAACTTTTAAATCTTTCAAAATATTTTTGTTTTGAAAATCCATTTTCTTTTAAAAGTACTTTACTTTTAAAACAAATTTTTAGGACTTTTGTAACCTAAGGCTCTGATACCAAATGTGACATCCCTCACTGTAACGACTGACAAAGTCAAACGATTGAAAAATAATCTTATTATTGAATTTGAGTTAAATTTAGAGGTTAAATTTACGATAAAGAATTTATAATGTTGAATATTATATTTGGCCACATTTACTGAAATGTGAAAATTTCTTAAATTTCAACTTTTGATAAAATTTGGTCAAGGTTTGAATGTAAGCTGAAAATATAAAAAAATTCCTTTTTTTAAAGTACTACTTGATATTCTATGATAGTATTCACATTTAGTTTCATGAAAAAGGGTTTTTATTGCTTCGAACCCGCGATTTACACTACAAAAACATGCAAACGCAAAGTGTGTATTTATGTGTAATTCCTTTTAGTATTCCTCGTGCATTTTCTATGGTATTTGTACTTGTATATGGTGAACTGCTTCTTGAGTTTTTGTGAAGTGTTAGCTGGTCTTGGACCGACACTTGATTTTCCTAAGTGACATCTAGTTTTACGTGTTTGTTTTTACGAAGAGAAACCTCTTAAAAAATCACATAGTTTTCTTTCTTCTTCCTTAATTGTTCTCTTCTCTGCAAATATCTCTTTCAATTTCTAAACCTCTCTCTCTCAGTTGAAAATCCTAAAACAAAAATCTAATTTTTTCTCTAAATTCAAATACCCTAAAACCAAAAATTCTTTGTCTTTCCTCTCCATTCTTTATGTTTTCGTTCCTACCCTTTATCACCTCTGATCTGCACCAAAACTCGCCCCCGCTTCAACTTCCTCGACTATCAATAGCCCCATTCTCCCAAGGGCTCACAATCACCCACAAAATCTTCTAAGATACCACTTCCCTTCACATAATCCTAGCATCAAACTTCATTCCCAAGCCACTAATCACCTTCCTGACCTTCTTTCTCCTTACCAACATCGCCTAGACATGCACTATCGCTTGAAACTCCCCAAGCCACATACTAACCACTACGAGCCCACATAGGTTCTGGCCGAACACATTTCTCTTCATCGAACCCTATTTGTGAAATTTACCTCTTTTATTATAAAAGTAGTTTTCAAATTTGATTGCATTTGGTTCATGATTGTTGTGCTTCGACGCTATTGATTTGTATTGTGCTTGGTGTCATATCGCGCTTGTGTCATTCTGCATTAATTTCGTAATTGTCTCCTTTCATTTGCCACAAAAGGTGAGAATCACTCTCTCACAACTAACACTTGATAAGTGAATTGAATGTCATATAACAAGTCATTAAAAATGTTTGTATCAGGATATATTAGCTATGACATGTCAAAGATTGGCATATAAACACGACATTATGTTATGCTAGTTTGATATATGAGATTATGTTATGCTATGTTTAGACATGAATTATATTTTCTTTTTTAACACATATGGAATGTTAGGTATTATAACCTCCCAAATTATGAGATCTGTGATATTATTATATGATATATGCTGATATATATGAAACCTGATATATTATGTTTAATTTTATTGTTCTCACACTGTAAGTTCCCTATAGATTAAGAAAATCACTATGGGTTGAAATGATACATACCTAAACGACTATATAGATTGAGAAAGATTAACTTGGGATCAGGGTTGAAATGATGCATACTCGGAATTTGAATTTAAAGCGGGTTGAAATGATACACTCCTATATCACTTGATGGTAGGATATATATATATATATATACACACACACAGACATAGTGGGTCGATTTTGAAATGTATTGATAAATAAAATTTATACTTGATTTGATTTAGGTAAAAGTTTTAAAATTAAGTTTTAACTTATAAATTTATATACAGATTTTAGAATTTAAATTTTAAGATTTAACTTAAAATAACTTTTTAGTTTTAAAAGTTAATTTAAATAATTTAAGATAACATAAGTAATTAGATTTTTAATTTTAATTTAATATATAAGTTTAATTGAAAATAATATAATATTTAATTTCATATAATATTTAATTTAATAAAAAATTAGATGATAACCTTTAAAATTCATTTAAAAATTTGTTTAGAAATATAATTTCAATTTTTTATTTAATATAAAGATTTATTTTTGATAATTTTAATAAATATAATTTAAGAAAGATAAAGTGTAAGTTTATGACTTTATTAAGTTTATTATTATGTGATTTTGAAATATAATTATGAATTGAATAATTAATTATATAATAAACTTAATAATTTGATTTTTAAATTAGAATAAGTAATATGAATTATTTCAAATTAAATGATTTCAAAATAAAATATTGAAGCTAATATTTTGAAATTGATTTTGATTATAATTTAAGATTTTATTTTAAAGTACATTCTATAAAAACGACCACGGGATGAAATAAGCGTTTGAGAGCGGAGTCGATTTTCTTCAATACTGAAACCACTTTAACAACTGTGTATATGGTGGAGAATCCAGGACGAAGTAGGATGGATTGGCGAACGCTACTGGAATATAGTAAGATAACAATACGACTTTGACATTCAAATCATAATTAAAATAACTAAATTAGGAGCTAACTAAGTGGGTTTGCTCCCTCAATCGAAAATACTTGTTTGATACCATATCTATTGCTTTGTGATTTGATTAACAACCATCCTTGATTATGGGAGTGTTGTCTCGAGGTGGGCAATAGTTGCAGATATGTATTACCACCCGTCTGGTTCTGTAAAACGGTAGAATCCTACCTTAAGTATTGCCTCACGTGCCTTGTCATACTATTCTGATTACACCCACTACGATTTTGGTTTATGTGGTACCTATAGAGTGCTCCTTGATGTCACCAGTTTATGGTGGGTTTATAGTACTGTATAGACTAATGCGCTTATAAAAATGCATTAAGGTAAAAATGTAGCTCCTTTACGCTATTTTCAATACTAAATTTTATCGACTAACAATATATATTAGCGTATTGTATTAGTGAAAATTAGGGTCACATCTTTAAAATAAAACTTAATTAAGCTCACATCTCCTGTTTCAAAACATATAAATTACATCCCTAATTTTAAACAGCGGCTAATATTTTTCCAAAGATGCCATTTTTCTTAATTCACATCGTAATTACCTAGGTCGGATTTACTCAGTAAGTAATTAGTATTTTTTTTCTTTTCCAGAAACCTATATTTCGTTGTCCATGGCGGCGCCGTCATCAATTTAATTTTTTCAGAGCGTTAATTATATCAAACCTAGATTTATTCAATGGATTGAGGTCTTCCGTTCAGTCAGATCTAGGGTTGATCATTGGCAGAGAGAAGTAGCGATTGAAATTTGTAGCGACTTAGGTAATGACGGCTGGTTCAATGAAGAGTCGTAATGGAAGTTCTGGGAAGCTGGTGCTTGCGATTTTTCAGGTGATCGCGTATGGGAGATTGATGTAGCAAGTTGCGATCTTTGAGTAGTAGTCGGTGGTGTAATGATGAAGAGATGTGAATGGAGGATTTGTGGAGCTTGTGTAGGTGGAGAAGGCGTTAATCATGGAATTAATGTAATTTTTTATAAAATTTTATGGTTTTTATGGATCATACAGTAGTATATATTACTTTTTCATTTTATTTGATCTTCCATTCTTAATACGTGTATAAGAGTATGCATATATTGTTAATATGAGCATATATGTATACAATTATTGTTAGAGCTCGTGCTTATAGGTTTGGTTATATTCAGGAAAATTGAGTATATGTATGCATATATTCTGTATATATGCATAATTATACGCAGATCTTTTAAAAAAATATTTACATGTGTTTGCTGATTAGTTGCATACAAATATGCATATATTATTAATATATGCATAGTAAATTTTTTTTGCATATAATCTTACCAAAACTATGTGCATCTAGTCTGATAATTTGCATACAATTATGCAACTACTATTGATATATGCGTATATGTATGCACCTATTTATAATTATTTGATGATGTTTATGTATTTTTATATGAATACTGCACATTATGTTTATTAATGTTGATTCTCTTCTTTGTTTAATAGTGTCTGATATTGGTGTATTGGTGGTGTTGAAATTTGGGAATGATATCTGTTGTATCCGTCTTTAATTTGATTATTCTGTTGATATGGGAGAGATGTTGTTTGTGGTAAATGGATTGATTTAAGTCCATTGTCCTTTGAATTATATCACCTCAAAGATGGTTTGACATGAAAAGACATCTACATGTGGTTTGTGCAAGAAGCTGGGTCATAACAAATGGACTTTTTCTTCAAAAGTCTATTAGATATGCTTTGTAATTTCATTTTATTTTTAAGACACTTTTTTTAGTGTAAATTGTTGTGAACATTTATGTGCTGCTTAAAATTTAGTTCAACATTTTAATGTTAAATTCTCTAATTTTGACAGTTATTTTTTAGAGCTTATTTGTATGCAATTAGTCTGTACATCTGCGTAAATGTATGCAACTATAATGCATATTTGTATCAATTTTTCTAGCATTTTATGTGGATGCATAAATGTATGAAACATATCGTGTTTGTTGCACACAGGTACGAAATTATTTATACAACCATATAATGTACACAAGTATTCTATTTTGTTGTATATAAGTATGCAAATATTCTTATTACATGCATGTAAGTCTGCAAATGTTCAGCGTGTATGCATATTCTCTTTTATCGTTGAATATTTGTTCCCTTTGCTTATCTTGAATTTTTTTATATGCATATTTTCCAGTTTAAAATTTCATTTAAAGAAACAAAGGAAACATCGACCGTTGGATTGATTCAGCAAATAATTGCACTTACGTAAGCAATTACATGGAAAAAATGCATAAATGTATGCAAGTATTCAGAATATGCTCAGAATATAAAAAATTTGAAGCATTTTCATTTACGCTTGCAACTAATAACAATATATTCATATAACTATGACATTATCCTGATTATTTAGACAATACAAACATGCATAACAATTAACAATATTTGCAATTAAGCATGCTAGTATTATGTATATCTGTATACAGGAAAACAACAATTCATAATTTCATTTGAGATCAAAAGAATTTATTTTGGCACATAAAATTCATCCTCAATTCAACAATGGAACTACATAATCATGTCGTAGTAATTCAGTATTTAAGCTATCAATTTCTCGAACATACTTATACATGATTTCAGGCTTTCTCCTGCTCACTTTCAACTTGATCATTTTCTTTTACATTAGGTCTATGCAAAACAAGGAAAACATTTTTAAATAAGCATGTCTAAATGCATATAAATATAAAAAAAATATTGGATATATGCACTTGTATGCAACAGTTATTACTACATAAACAAAATCATGCAACAATCATTACATAAATGCACACTTGCATTGTAAAATTTGGATTTACTGCACAGAATTTATAAACATATTTGTTGATGGTTTCAGGCTTGCAATCATCAACTTTAATCAAATGTATAGAATCATGCAACATTCCAATAATAACTGCAAATTAGTTTGCAAGTTTTACTATCAGATTCGTTTGAATACTTTAATAATCATTTTATTAATGCAGAGTTGCATGCAACAATTATTAAAAAAATGCAAACAAGTATGCTGTACTAATTATTAAATTAATTAAACTATGCAAAAAATCTGCAAAAGTTCATGGATTTAGGCAATTATATTGCATATATTCATCTGTTTATGCAAATGAGCTGAATTTTTGCATGTATGTTTGTATCTTTATTTGCATGTTGTACATCTGAATAACTCCATATAATCATGCAGATATCTATTGATAGTTGCTTATTTGCGTGCAACATTTCTTATTTAATTAATATACTACTGGACGAATCATGTAATAAATGCACACTTGTACTCATTAATTTTGAAAATTTGCATAAAAGAATTCTATATTTCTGATTAAATTCATTAATTTATTCAAATATTATGCCTAAATTTTTGAATATAAGCATCTGTGATGAACATTACTGTAACACCCCGAATTTTAGTTAAATACTAAAATTCACTAATTACAGGTTAAATAATCTCAGACGTGGGAATTGGGGGTAACGGGCTGCGTTATTGCGTTCGTCTCGGAAAAATACGCGAAATAGAGTCCGAGTTTTCGAGAATCGGAGTCCGTATGGCCCGGTTATGGCCCAAAGAAGTTTGCAGAAAATTTAAAGCTAAAAACAGATTTAGAAATTTAAATTTAGATTTTTAATTAGAACCAGCGGGGCCAGGCGGGAGGATTCCCGCCCTAAGCATGTCGACAGGGCTGTCGGCAGGCCTGTCGACAGGGGTGTCGACTTGCCTGTCGACACGGCGTGTCGAACCAGGGGGCTTGGGTGCACCAGATCTGGTTTTCTGGCTAGGGCTGGGCTGGGTTCTAGAGATTTCCTAAATCTAACGGACCTAATCTAATCTAGGGTTAATCTAAGGGCCTAAAACACTCTCCTAATCTATAAATACACCCTAAACCTACCCTAATCCATACTAAAAATAGAAATGATGGCCTCATGCCGCCAAATTAAATCCTAGAAGGAGCCTCCACCAATTTATGAAGGAAGTTGCAAGCTAATCCCTCTCTAATCAATCTCTAATCATTATCTTCTTCATATTTAGCAACTAATTCCACTTCATAAGTTTGCTAATCTTGGGTTTGGTGAGTTTCTATCACTTTAACATCAATTGTTAAAGTAAGTAGATTGGGTATAATGAGACTTATGGTCTTAAATGCGGATTAGTGAGTTTGAATCATTTGTAATGATACGCTACTTTATGTTTTACTATGTTTATGCATAATTTATAAGTGGTTTTATGCATGTTTGATAAATTGGTTTATGCATGCTTAATAAGTTGGTTTATGCATGTTTGATAAATTGGTTTATGCATGCTTAATAAGTTGGTTTATGCATGTTTAACAAGTGGGTTTATGCATATTTAATGAGTGGAATTATGCATGTTTAACAAAGTGAGTTATGCAAGTTCATATGCAAGTTAAGTATATGTTTAAATGCAAGTTTAACATGATATGCAAGTTATGCATGCTTATGCGAGTATATGAATGCTTATGCAAGATATGTATATGCTTAAATGACATGATATGTAAGTTATGCATGCCTATGCAAGTATGTGAATGCTTATGCAAGTATGTGAATGCTTATGCAAGTATGTGAATGCTTATGCAAGTATGTGAATGCTTATGCAAGTTATGTGTATGCTTAAATGCATGTTTAACATGTTATGCAAGTTATGAGAATGCTTATATGCAAGTTCAACATGTTATGCAAGATATGTGTATGATAATATGCAAGTTTGGGTTAAATGTAGTTGGGTTAATATATGCTCATATATGCAAGTTGACATCCTCTTATCCCATGACAAAGTTATATGCTAAACCCATGATATTTGTGATGGATCTTCCCCTTTATTATGTCATGAGATGAGAACGATTTACGTGGGGAACGATGGGGTTGGTAAATATGTTAGTAAATGTATGATTGGGTATGATTAAGCATACCATAAAAATAAATTACCATAAGTGGGAATTTACCTATTGAGTTAGGTCTACCCCATGGGAATTAACCTATTGAGTTAGGTCTACCGATGTTATGGAAAACTTGATATTAATTAGGGATAATTAATATGGGGGTGATTAATTAGGTGTAATTAATCAACTAAGACACGAGGTTGGACTCATTTGTAGTGTAAAACTGCCCGGACCCGACCGGCTTAACCAGTTGCTACAAATGTCAGCAAAATGTGAGAGGTCTTAGCCATAAATTAAATACGTGATTAAAGTAAAGACACGAGGTTAGGCTCTGTTATGACGTAAGACTGCCCGGACTCTACCGGCTTAACCAGGCGGTCATAACAGCCAGTCTAATGTGAGAGGTCTTTATGGGGGATCACGGTCTTAATTAATTAAGAAACACTTAACCATATTAGCATGTAGTGGGACATGAGGAGTTAAGTGGATGCCTTGGGTGGCATGTGGAAATTTAGTGGTTGCCTTGGGTGGCATGTGGAATCTAGTGGGTTGCCTTGGGTGGCAATAGAAAATACGATTAGAATACTTAACCAAGTGGAGACATGTAATTAAACATGATTAAAGGGTTAAGTGGGATACACTAGATATGTGACAAGCTTAGGTGGGTAGCTTGTGGGGGCCCATTTCAACCAATATCCCAAACGTATCTTTGTGGGCTCGACCCATGTCGAGTGACGGGACACGCATATTGGGCTTGATTATAAGAGGCCAAAACGGGTTAGCGGTGGCAACGCAAGTCCAACGGGTTTCATATGCGTGTGTGGGCCCGGGCTGGTAGATAAGCCGTTGTTGCATCGTGTAGATATAAAGCCGTGCACCGTTGATAGTATTGGGTTGCCACTTTAGGGGAGTGATACACCCCACTATGGGACCAGCACGGGTATCTACGGTAGGGAGCCGATCGATGGGGAGTAGTGGGTACACCTAATAAAGATAGGGGCAGACGGCACCTATGTAGGGGTACACGGAACTACTGGGTAAAATTACTAAGTACACCTAGTGGAGATAGGGGCAGACGGCACCTATGTAGTCAGCTAGGGGTATACGAGACTACTGGGGAAAATTTTCTAAGTCCTTGGGAGGGATCAACCTTTAAGTAGGAATGACTGGTGTAGTGCAGTTAGTAATTATCCTTGGGTGGGTAGATGCGTCTTTACAGTTATCTTAGTTTATCCTAAGTCTATCAAGCTGCTTAGTGTAGCCATTCATCCCCAGACATTACCGTAGGTCGAGTTTATGTCTTCTCTGTTTACTTTAATGATTGTATTGTTAAAGTTATAGGACTCGCTCAGACTTATGTCTGACCCCGTTGTTTTTATCTTTTTCCCAACCCTCAGGTCCTACGGTGAATCCTAGCAGTAGTGGAGCTTGATCGGATTGCTGTTCCAGTCTTTAGGAGCTTGGATAGATGTAAAGCTCCAGTTACCCAGTTATCTTTTCTTTTGTCTTGGCTATTGTATGAGAGAGTGGGATTATGTACTTCTTTATTTTGATGGATATTGTACTTGACTTTTATTGTGGTTTTATGATGTAACCAGACATGTTTACTTCCGCTGTTATGAGATGATGTTTTAAAATTCAAGTACTATTTATATCTGTCTTGTTGTAATTTTTCTGTTCTATATTCACTAAAATACTCCACCGATGCTATGGCATTCCCTTAGTGAGTGACCATAGCGGGCGTGGGGTGTTACACGTGGTATCAAAGCAAAGGTTACCGGAACAGATAAATTTTTTAGAAAACTATTTTTATAAAAACATTTTTGGAAGAGATATTTTCAAAAACATGTCTTTAAAGAGAAAAGTTTTTGAAAGAAAAGCATAATCCCCAATAGCCATATCTATATCCTTCGAATTCTCCGTTTTGAATCTTTCCTTTTTCGTTTCAGCATGGCTGAGGATCTTAACTTTCCGGAGGGTGTGACGGTACCAGTATGGTATAGGAGATTGATGGAGGCTAGGGCCACCACTGCGGGTCCAGCAAATGTTCCTCCACCAACCGTAGCACCCGATCTTCCTCCTCCCCCTCCTCGCACAGACACTTTTGCTAAGACTTGCAAGGAATTTAAAGCTATGGGAGGGAAACCTTTTCAAGGACCTGAAACTTTTGTGGAGGCTAGAGATTGGCTTAAGGAGGTGGAAGAGTTGATAGATATCTTTGAGATGGAAGAAGGAAAGAAAGTCAAGTTGGCTGCTTGGTTAATGAAGGGAGAGGCCTCATTCTGGTGGGAGGTCACTAATGGAGAACGCCCCGTTGACTCTTGGGCGGATTTTAGGCAAAGATTTGTGGCAAAGTTTCTCTCAAGGGCGGAGGAAAACTTGTATATGGAAAGATTCTTGACTCTAAAGCAAGGAAATCTCTCGGTGAAGGAATATGTCAACAAGTTTAATCAATTGGCAAGGTTTGGCCTAGATATGGTGAATACACCAGAGAAGAAGGCTTTGAGGTTCGTGAAAGGCTTGAATGAACCGATGCATGGGTTGGCTATGACTCATGTCCCTATGGGGGCCACCTTTGAGAAGCTAGTTGACATGGCACTCATGCATGAAGAAGAGAAGGGTCCCAATGCTAATAAGGCACCCGAGAAGAAGGGAGATCAAAAGAGACCTCAGCAACAACAACAAAACAAAGGTGGGAAAGGCAACGGTGGCAAGGGCAAGAAGAAAAAGTGTTTCAATTGTGGGACACCTGGCCACCTAAGCAAGGATTGTCGCAAGAAGAAGAAGACTGGCTGCTTCCACTGTGGCGAAGCAGGGCATCTAGTAAAGGATTGCCCTAAGAAGGGGCAAAGGACGGGATCTACCTCAGGAGGACAGGTGCAAGCTCTTATGGCACCGGGTCAGGCTAGGGGGCAAGTACAGGCTCTCGCAGTCCCACCGATTCAGGAAAGAGGTAGAACTATCTCCGTTGAAAGTCTGGTTTTTCTATTTGATCATCCTGTCCGTACATTGTTTGATTCAGGCGCATCGCATTCGTTTATCTCATCATCATTAGTTGAGTCACTGCACTTAGACACCAGTCTGGTAGATGATCCCTTGGTTGTTTCAAACCCAATTGGGGGCTCACTTATTTGTCCATGATATATTTGGGTTTGAAGATTTCTATACTTAGCATTGAGTTTAGATGTGATGCTTTTGTGTTGGGCTTCACGGGCTATGGGTTGATTTTGGGCATGGACTGGTTATCCAGTAATGGTGCCATTCTTGATTGCAAAAGGAGAGTTGTTAGGCTCATGACCCGCTTGGGTAACACTCTCGAGATTTCTTGTAATCCCATGGAATCTGTTATGCTAAGTTATCTTGAATCGCTTGACGCTTCGGTCGAGAGTTTGCAATCTGTTAGAGTGGTCCGGGAATATCCGGATGTGTTTGAGGAGGTGAAGGGCTTGCCTCCGAAGCGGGAGATTGACTTCCGAATATATTTGGTGGATAATGCTAAACCGGTATCTTTAACAGTGCGCCACATGGCTCCTCGTGAGAGGAGGGAACTCCATAAGCAAGTAGGGGAGTTGCTTGAGAAGGGGTTCATAAGACGGAGTATATCGGAGTGGGGTGCTCCGGTAGTATTTGCTACGAAGGCGGATGGGTCCCTCGGACTTTGTGTAGACTATAGAGAACTCAACAAGCTCACAAAGAAGAATAGACACCCATTGCCGAGGATTGATGATCTTTTTGATCAGTTGGTTGGCGCTTCAGTATTTTCTCAGTTGGACTTAGCCACGGGGTTTCATCAGTTAAGGGTGGCTGAGGATAGCATAGACAAGACTGCCTTTAGAACTCCGGATGGTTTCTATGAGTGGCTGGTGATGCCATTTGGGTTGACGAACGCCCCTGCATACTTTGTTGATTTGATGAGTAGGGTGTTCAGGGAGTTCCTTAATAAATTCGTGGTGGTCTTTGTGGATGATATCTTAGTATTCTCTAAGAGTGAAGAAGAGCATGCCCTACATCTTGGGGAAGTGTTGAAGACTCTTCGAGCACATAGCCTTAAGGCTAAATTCTCTAAATGTCACTTCTGGAGGAAGGAAGTGCGGTTCTTGGGGCACGTGGTCTCCAAGGAAGGGATAGCTGTGGATCCCGCGAAGGTAGTATCAATTCAGGATTGGAAGGTTCCCAAGAATGCTACCGAAGTAAGAAGTTTCTTGGGGTTGGCGGGTTATTATAGGAAGTTTATTAAAGACTTCGCGAAGATATCAGCCCCATTAACCCGCTTAACGAAGAAGAATCTTGTTTTCGCATGGGACGTAGATTGTGATGATCCATTCCGACGGTTAAAGAGAGCTTTAACCACTGCTCCAGTTTTAGTGTTGCCAGATGGGAGCAAGCCATTTGTTGTCTATACCGATGCCTGTGGAACAGGACTTGGCGCAGTCTTAATGCAAGAGGGAAGGGTAATAGCCTATGGTGGAAGGCAGTTGAGGGCACATGAGAAAAATTACCCTACCCATGATTTAGAGTTGGCCGCTATTGTTTTTGCACTTAAGATTTGGCACCATTATCTTCTTGGTGAGAGATTCGAGTTGTTCACTGACCATAAATCATTGAAGTACTTATTCTCTCAAAAGGATTTGAATCTGAGACAGCAAAGGTGGATGGAATTCTTAGCATCCTATGATTTCGAGATAGCGTATACCCCTGGCAAGGGTAACGTGGTGGCGGACGCCTTGAGCAGAAAGAGGTTGTCCTTGAGTCCATTGTTCGTGGAACGACGAAGCTTGGAATTTATCTCGATGTTTGATTTCAGACCTTCCGTTGACTATGTACCCGGTTTGCTAGCTTCTTTGGAAGTTAGACCTACTCGTTTGGGGCGAATTGGAGAAGCACAGAGGGACGACCCACAGTTGGTTGAGTTGGTAGAAAAGCTAATAAGGGGGGAGTCGTCCAGCCATTTGAGTAGGTACACCCTAGACGATAGGGGGTGCTTGCGTAGAGACGGTAGACTTTGTGTACCGCAAGACGAGGGTTTGAGGAAGGCTATTCTTGATGATGCACACCGTTCTAGGATGACCATTCATCCCGGTGGGGACAAGATGTACCAAGACATGAGGAGGGTTTTCTTCTGGGCCGGTATGAAGAAAGATGTGGCCGAGTATGTCGCTCGATGTTTGGTGTGCCAGCAAGTGAAGGCGGAGCAAAGGAAACCAGGTGGGTTGCTTCACCCATTGGAAGTTCCGCAATGGAAGTGGGATAGCGTCTCGATGGATTTTATTGACGGGTTACCCAGGTCGAGGAAGGGTAATACAGGAATTTGGGTGGTGGTAGACAGACTTACTAAGAGCGCCCATTTCATACCTGTGAAGAGTAAGAGGACCGCTCCATGGCTAGCTTCAATATATCTTCGAGAGATAGTTCGATTGCATGGGGTACCCTCTAGCATAGTGAGTGATCGAGATCCTATCTTCACTAGCGAGTTCTGGAGAAGTTTGCAAGAAGCAGTGGGGACTCAATTGTGTCTGAGCACCGCATATCATCCTCAGACGGACGACCAGACTGAGAGGGTGAATCGTGTTCTAGAAGACCTTTTGAGGCTTTGTATCTTAGATTTTGGAGGTACATGGGAAGAGCATCTTCCATTGGTGGAGTTCGCATATAATAACAGCTTTCAGTCCAGTATTGGTATGGCTCCTTTCGAAGCTCTCTATGGAAGGCCTTGTCGATCACCTACATGTTGGTGGGAATCTACGGATAAGATCTTGCTTGGGCCTGATATGGTTAGGGAGACTTCTGAGAAGTTTGACTTGATTCGAAGAAGGATGAAAGCAGCACAGGATAGGCAAAAATTTTATGCGGACAAGAGAAGGACGGATCTTGAGTTTGAGGTTGAGGATATGGTTTTTGTCAAGGTATCTCCGTTGAGAAATGTTGTTCGCTTTGGATCCGTTGGGAAGTTAGCACCGAGGTTTGTTGGGCCGTTTCCTATTAAGGAAAGGATTGGACGGATGGCATATAGAGTAGAGTTGCCCGACAGACTTAGTGGTGTACATGATGTATTCCATGTGTCCCATTTAAGGAAGTGCTTACATGAGACCGCAGAGGTGGTAGAGCCGAGCTTGCTTAGAGATGTAGAGGTAGAGCGTAATGCGACTATTCGACGAGCTCCTACTCGCATCCTTGGGTCAGAGACTAGGAAGTTGAGAAACAGAGAGGTTCAACTAGTCAAAGTGCAATGGGGAGAAGATGAGAGCAACGCAACTTGGGAGACGGAAGCGAAGATGCGTTTATTGTACCCATTTCTTTTTGAGGGTATGTCTTTACTTTCTCCTTTATCGCTGGTCTAGTACTTATCTTATCTTTGGTATGTCCTCTCGTTAGTACCTTTGACCTTTAGTTAGGGTAAACCTATGGTTGAAACATGTGTTTGAGACATGTTATGGTTGATGGATGCAAGTGGATGCAAGTGTTTGCTAGTGGTTGCTCGTGGATGCATATACACACACTCTAGGCACTAGATCGGCTCAGTCACTTCATATTGCATATTGCATAAAATTGTGTGTAGGAAAATATATTTATGGATGTATAATGGTTGTATTATCACATGGATGATGCATTTTGGTGAATGATTGTGCACTCATGTAGATATTGTATGTGTTGATAGGGTTCTCTCGCATACATAATGGATGCATGGGACTATCATGGTTTGCATATGTTCATACATTAGATAGGGAACATATACACACACTGTTTGCATATGCTCATACATCATTAGAAACTGTTTAAGGACAATGGATGCCCGTGGTTGATGATTTGAGTAGATGGTAGGATATGCATTCTCCTTAGCTTAGAGATTTCGGGGACGAAATCCTTTAAGGAGGGGAGAATGTAACACCCCGAATTTTAGTTAAATACTAAAATTCACTAATTACAGGATAAATAATCTCAGACGTGGGAATTGGGGGTAACGGGCTGCGTTATTGCGTTCGTCTCGGAAAAATACGCGAAATAGAGTCCGAGTTTTCGAGAATCGGAGTCCGTATGGCCCGGTTATGGCCCAAAGAAGTTTGCAGAAAATTTAAAGCTAAAAACAGATTTAGAAATTTAAATTTAGATTTTTAATTAGAACCAGCGGGGCCAGGCGGGAGGATTCCCGCCCTAAGCATGTCGACAGGGCTGTCGACAGGCCTGTCGACAAGGGTGTCGACTTGCCTGTCGACTTGCCTGTCGACACGGCGTGTCGAACCAGGGGGCTTGGGTGCACCAGATCTGGTTTTCTGGCTAGGGCTGGGCTGGGTTCTAGAGATTTCCTAAATCTAACGGACCTAATCTAATCTAGGGTTAATCTAAGGGCCTAAAACACTCTCCTAATCTATAAATACACCCTAAACCTACCCTAATCCATACTAAAAATAGAAATGATGGCCTCATGCCGCCAAATTAAATCCTAGAAGGAGCCTCCACCAATTTATGAAGGAAGTTGCAAGCTAATCCCTCTCTAATCAATCTCTAATCATTATCTTCTTCATATTTAGCAACTAATTCCACTTCATAAGTTTGCTAATCTTGGGTTTGGTGAGTTTCTATCACTTTAACATCAATTGTTAAAGTAAGTAGATTGGGTATAATGAGACTTATGGTCTTAAATGCGGATTAGTGAGTTTGAATCATTTGTAATGATACGCTACTTTATGTTTTACTATGTTTATGCATAATTTATAAGTGGTTTTATGCATGTTTGATAAATTGGTTTATGCATGCTTAATAAGTTGGTTTATGCATGTTTGATAAATTGGTTTATGCATGCTTAATAAGTTGGTTTATGCATGTTTAACAAGTGGGTTTATGCATATTAAATGAGTGGAATTATGCATGTTTAACAAAGTGAGTTATGCAAGTTCATATGCAAGTTAAGTATATGTTTAAATGCAAGTTTAACATGATATGCAAGTTATGCATGCTTATGCGAGTATATGAATGCTTATGCAAGATATGTATATGCTTAAATGACATGATATGTAAGTTATGCATGCCTATGCAAGTATGTGAATGCTTATGCAAGTATGTGAATGCTTATGCAAGTATGTGAATGCTTATGCAAGTATGTGAATGCTTATGCAAGTTATGTGTATGCTTAAATGCATGTTTAACATGTTATGCAAGTTATGAGAATGCTTATATGCAAGTTCAACATGTTATGCAAGATATGTGTATGATAATATGCAAGTTTGGGTTAAATGTAGTTGGGTTAATATATGCTCATATATGCAAGTTGACATCCTCTTAACCCATGACAAAGTTATATGCTAAACCCATGATATTTGTGATGGATCTTCCCCTTTATTATGTCATGAGATGAGAACGATTTACGTGGGGAACGATGGGGTTGGTAAATATGTTAGTAAATGTATGATTGGGTATGATTAAGCATACCATAAAAATAAATTACCATAAGTGGGAATTTACCTATTGAGTTAGGTCTACCCCATGGGAATTTACCTATTGAGTTAGGTCTACCCATGTTATGGAAAACTTGATATTAATTAGGGATAATTAATGTGGGGGTGATTAATTAGGTGTAATTAATCGACTGAGACACGAGGTTGGACTCATTTGTAGTGTAAAACTGCTCGGACCCGACCGGCTTAACCAGTTGCTACAAATGTCAGCCCAATGTGAGAGGTCTTAGCCATAAATTAAATACGTGATTAAAGTAAAGACACGAGGTTAGGCTCTGTTATGACGTAAGACTGCCCGGACTCTACCGGCTTAACCAGGCGGTCATAACAGCCAGTCTAATGTGAGAGGTCTTTATGGGGGATCACGGTCTTAATTAATTAAGAAACACTTAACCATATTAGCATGTAGTGGGACATGAGGGGTTAAGTGGATGCCTTGGGTGGCACGTGGAAATTTAGTGGTTGCCTTGGGTGGCATGTGGAATCTAGTGGGTTGCCTTGGGTGGCAATAGAAAATACGATTAGAATACTTAACCAAGTGGAGACATGTAATTAAACATGATTAAAGGGTTAAGTGGGATACACTAGATATGTGACAAGCTTAGGTGGGTAGCTTGTGGGGGCCCATTTCAACCAATATCCCAAACGTATCTTTGTGGGCTCGACCCATGTCGAGTGACGGGACACGCATATTGGGCTTGATTATAAGAGGCCAAAACGGGTTAGCGGTGGCAACGCAAGTCCAACGGGTTTCATATGCGTGTGTGGGCCCGGGCTGGTAGATAAGCCGTTGTTGCATCGTGTAGATATAAAGCCGTGCACCGTTGATAGTATTGGGTTGCCACTTTAGGGGAGTGATACACCCCACTGTGGGACCAGCACGGGTATCTACGGTAGGGAGCCGATCGATGGGGAGTAGTGGGTACACCTAATAAAGATAGGGGCAGACGGCACCTATGTAGGGGTACACGGAACTACTGGGTAAAATTACTAAGTACATCTAGTGGAGATAGGGGCAGACGGCACCTATGTAGTCAGCTAGGGGTATACGAGACTACTGGGGAAAATTTTCCAAGTCCTTGGGAGGGATCAACCTTTAAGTAGGAATGACTGGTGTAGTGCAGTTAGTAATTATCCTTGGGTGGGTAGATGCGTCTTTACAGTTATCTTAGTTTATCCTAAGTCTATCAAGCTGCTTAGTGTAGCCATTCATCCCCAAACATTACCGTAGGTCGAGTTTATGTCTTCTCTGTATACTTTAATGATTGTATTGTTAAAGTTATAGGACTCGCTCAGACTTATGTCTGACCCCGTTGTTTTTATCTTTTTCCCAACCCTCAGGTCCTACGGTGAATCCTAGCAGTAGTGGAGCTTGATCGGATTGTTGTTCCAGTCTTTACGAGCTTGGATAGATGTAAAGCTCCAGTTACCCAGTTATCTTTTCTTTTGTCTTGGCTATTGTATGAGAGAGTGGGATTATGTACTTCTTTATTTTGATGGATATTGTACTTGACTTTTATTGTGGTTTTATGATGTAACCAGACATGTTTACTTCCGCTGTTATGAGATGATGTTTTAAAATTCAAGTACTATTTATATCTGTCTTGTTGTAATTTTTCTGTTCTATATTCACTAAAATACTCCACCGATGCTATGGCATTCCCTTAGTGAGTGACCATAGCGGGCGTGGGGTGTTACAATTACATCCGTATAAGCAACTGATTTTAATATATAGTTGTATGTTTGCATAGGTAAAAAATATATGCATACAACTATGAAAATAATGTAAATAAATACATATTTCCATTCAGAATTTCATTATATACTTATTTGTGCAAATCAAATAATTTTGCAACATTCATGATAAAAATCACATTATCAAAAAGCATTTCTATACAAAAACATTCAACCATGTTACTTTTTAGCATATTTCATAATAAAGTCTTTCAACAATGTTTAAAATTTGAAAAAAACGATAGTACGAAATATTTTTGCAACCAAAAACATTTTTTCAAACAAATTTGCATGAATAATTGTATGTAATCATATAATCATGCGATAATTCCAAGTTAATCCATATTTTAATATAAAATATGACAAGATTAGCTGTTGTTTGACAGAAAAATAAGAAAATCAAAATTTTACCTTCGTTCCCCCCTATGAAGATATTTTCTCATCAAACGGGCAATGATTTTAGGCGTCTTCAGTCGATCGAGATTAAACAAATCAAAATTGGCTGAATTTTTTTAGTTTTCCTCTTCGATTGGCTTCCCTAATTATGCGGCATGACAAAAGAAGCGAAAACATGTGGAACGAGGAATTTTAGGGTTTGAAAGGATATAATCTGGATTTTTACAGTGGAACTTCAAAAATAGGGATGGTTTCTATATTCTTTTTATCAACGAGTTTATTTATTTATTTTGAAACTTAATAGGGACCTGTAAAAAACGCACCCATTGTATTATATGTAAATAGTTTAATGGATCCTTAAAGGATTGGAATCCCAAGAACACTTTAAGTTATTGATGCATTTATTTTAACATTTCACTTGAGTTGATTCACTTACATGAGAATGTTAGTCTCGACTGGAGTGTATATTTTACTCTATGCTAGGATCAACCTGAGTATTATAGCCTTAGAGAATCATCTTTTGGAGCTAGAGATATGTAACAATCATGTTTAAAGCGATAATATTGTACTCCTAGGTTAAATAGAAATGTTTGAAATTTTTATTATTAAAATCAATTGTAATTCAACTAATGTTATTTCAATAAAAGATGCTATAGTAAATATAAAGCATTCGTAAGTATAAATAATTCTATGTAATTGAAATAGATGAAAATAAAATTTAATTAGGTTAATGAATTGAATATGTTAATGGAGTGAACAATCCATTGAATTTAAATTTTGTAAAATAAAGTGTAGGTCGGTTTAAACCACATTTGAATTATAATTATAAACAAATAAATGTTATAGTTTGACTTAAATTTGACTGCAAAAGAAATTCAACTAACAATTTAATAGAATTGTAATTAAACTCATATCAAGATTCAAGGTAGCCTAACATCTTACCCCTACTTATTACCGACCATAACTGCATCCTTTCTCATCCACAATCCTTATTTTCTGAATTCGTTCATTTCCTCCCCCAATCATTTTCTGCTTTGTTCAAAAAAGAGAACAGAGAACAAAATCACTTTCATGGCTGTTGGATGGAGACACTAGCATGAAGGAGGATTGTCTGAAGATACCACACGTGATTGGAAGGAACTTGCTTTATATTATTTGATGTAATCTGTTCTCATGAGAGGGTGAATCCATGTCAAGGTGATCGAGGGAGGTGCAACTCACGTAGCATGTGTAGATGAGGAGTGGCATGAGTTCGAACGAAGTTACTGGAGGCGTTTGATGGTCGATGCTGGTTTTTTGCAGTTAGGATGGCTTGGTGTAGCGTGCGAGCTTCACAAGCAGGCGATGGTACCGGCGATTGGAGAGAATGACTACATGTAGCTGGGGTTTGTGGTATAGGATCTTGAAAAAGGAGCTTTAAGAAGATATGGATTCAGTGAGTTATTTTCTCACCGTCTATATCTTTTATATCTAAGTACAAACATTTCACAGCATATATGTTTGACTTATGAATTGCACAAAAATTTAGTAGCGATTAGATTAAAAATAATAATTGAAATACATTGCATGTTATAAATTCAATTTGGTTTATGGATAATTTGGTTGGTAGTGTGTTTGAAAAAAATGAAATTTGAATCACTAATTTACTATGACATTGCACATATGTTTAAAAAAACCACCAATAATGTATCTGATTCATAATTAGAAAATATGACGGTTTTGCAACTGCTAAGTATTCAGAGTTATCGAAAAACAACTCTGATTATTTAATAATACCATATTATAGAATTAAATTCATAGAGCGGTGTTTGCTCTATGTTTGATATGTTTGAAATAATCTCCAAATGAGATTTCTTTTCTTTTGATTCCTATTGGTATTTTGTTTATAAAATATGGTTACATTATATTATACCCTAATTTCTTACTCCAAAATTTTATTTAAAGCTTTAAAAAATGTAATATTAAATTATGAAATCCTTTAGAATTTACTATTTCAAATACATAAGATTTGAAAATGTTCTAAAAATATGTAATAACCCGGAAATTCTGAGCTAGTTTAAAATTTTTATTTTGGCAATTTTAGCGAATTTTGATCATTTAAAATAGATTATTTTAAATAAAAACGACGAGAAAATTTATTTTGAATATAATTCGACGTATATATTATATGCGTCGTCGTTTGAATATAAATATTTATATATAATTATAAATAGAATTGAAAATGGCGCGGTAGTTCGATAATTCGATTTCAAACTTCAATTGAATGTACCGGGTGCAAAACAATCCGGATTTTAGTGAAACCAAAAACATTAGGATCTAATTGATGATGCCTTTCCAACGAATCCGAAAAATCAAAATTTCATAGCGGGAATCAAAAGATATGTCCAGTTGAAAATTCTGAATAGTCGCTATGGAATTCGGGCCCTTAAAAATAGGAATTTTGCAAACGACCTCGGATTTCGACGAAACCACTTTTGTTGGGTCTGTGATGTCAAATTATTGCTGGATTCCAAATTTCATAATTTTTCGAATCAATATGTGAGCGTGGCAAAGGAAAACGCGTTTGACCAGTTTCAGTTGATTTTAATCGACTGGAAATTGGCCATTTTTCATACGGTCTCAGAATTCGACGAAACCAGTTTTGTTAGGACCGTATCGTCAATAAGAAGCTAGAAAATATTTTTCTGGAATTTTTAAAGTTAATATGTGATCCCGGCAATTTGAAATGTACGTTTAAAATTCAATATAGTGATTTAAATGTAAATTTAACGGAAACTGATTCAAACGATCGAATCAGCCTACAATACATATCCCATTGTGTTCGGAATGGGGGGTAAAACGCTATGGACGACAGGCGGTGGGCCTCGTTTAGAGGTCGTATGTGAAAGTCAACTTTTTGAAAAATAAAATAATTAAATTAATAAAAAAATTAAACTTCCCCCTTTAACCCGCTGCCCCCCCCCCCCCTTTCTCGTTTACATTCAACAAAAAAAAAAAAAAAAAAAAAGGGCGGAGGAGCTCGTCGCTCCTCCGATGGAGCCGCCACCGCGCCATGGGCGGCGCCGCTACCACCAAGCCCCCCCGCTCTTCCCCTCGATCGACGTGGCGCCCCCCCTCTTCCAAAACCGCGGAACCCCCAAATCGACGAAGACATCGCCCCCCCCCCCTCTCGTCTTCTACCTTCCTATCCTCCGCCTCCTTTCTTCTTCCTCCTCCTCCTCCCCTTCCCTTCGCCTGCGACGCCCGACCCCTTGTGGCCCCCACGACCGACGCCAGGCACCGCAGCCCCCTCCTGAACTCGAGCGCACCTTCCCCCCCCTTATCGAATACTGTAAGTTTACCATTTGTATTTTTGTTTTTATTTATTTACTTTATTTACTTTATAATTTACTTTTCAGATTAGGGTTTTTAAAAGTAAATTAGAAAAGATTTGATTTTTAAATAAAGAGAAAGATTGAATTTTTACTAATGAAAAGATAAGGATTTTATTTAGGAAAGGTCTGATTTTTATTAATGAAAGTTTCGATTTTTATTTTTAAGGAAGAGAAGATTTTTATTTTAAAATTCGGTTTTTAAATTATAAAAAAGTTAAAGATATAACTTTTATATATGAAGAATTAAAAATATGATTTTTATATTTTTAAAGAATTAAAAATATGATCTTTATATTTTTAAAGTATTAAAAATATAGTCTTTACTATATAGATGATGTAAAAATATGATTTTCGTTTATGTAGAGAATTAGAAATATAATTTTTACATGATAGCAATATTAAAAATAGCATCTTTATATGTGTAGAAAAATAAAAATGTGATTTTTATAATGATGTATATGAAAAAGTTCAATCTTTATATTTGAAAAGCTAAAATCTTTTTATGTAAAAAGGCGAGATCTTTATATAGAAAATAGAGAAGTAAAATATGATTTTTATATATTGAACATCATAGTAAAAATTCAATTTTTAAATATATGAAGTGATTATAAAAATATGATTTCTAAATTGAAAATGAATAAATAAAAATGTGATTTTTATTTTAAAGACATCAAAATATAAAAATGTGTGATTTTTATATATGTAGTGACTACGGGCAACGAAGATGATAAAAAGGCGAGAATGAAGAAGATTTCTATCAAAGAAGAGTCAAGGTGTTTGGATAGCTATTGGTGAGAACTTCTCACTCTAAACTTCTTTTTCTAGTTATATTTATATATTCTAGGATGCAGACGGTGCTTAGTAGCACCCGACACAATCGTCCACAGACCATGGACTTGTTTGTTTGGTTGCATAGATTAGTTAGATGATTTGATTTGAAATTGAATTGTTTGATGAATTGAAAGGATTTGATTGATGTGTGAATGGCGTGGGCCTTCACTAGACCGGGGATAAGGCTAGGCCTTGTTCCGTTTCTAGTATCGTGCCGTTATGCCGCCGAAATTTCCCAAAATATGTTAGAAAAATAAAAATATCATTTTTATTGTATAAATGAACTGAATAGAAATTCAAGTGTTGAAATAAATATTTTTGTCGTTAAAAATATAATTTTTAACGTGAAAGTGAATAAATAAATATTTATAAACAAATCGGCCGATTTGTTTATATACACTGATTTGACTGATATTGATTGGGTCGATAAATTTTACACATCGCCCAACTGCACAAATAAAATCTGTGTTTGATTGTTTGAAACCCCACACGGGTGTTGGGATGGAATTTGAAGTTCACTCATCCTGATTGATTAAATATGTTGATCGATTGATTGACAGGCTGTTATAAGCGTTAGATATTTATATTTGATGCTTATACAGTGTAGTGCACTTTGGTTGATGGTTGATTGTTTATCAATGCTATTATATACATGTGTTGTATGGAATCCATATAATTAACGTTATATGGTGATTGATTGGGCCTCATTTCAAATCGGGAAAATAAGGAATATTATAAAAGCAAATTTCATGTGTTGAATATAAAAATAGTCATGTGTGGACGGTGATTATGTGTTGAAACTATTCATGTGTGAAGTAAAATATTTTAAATAAAAATTACATCTTTATCATATTTAAAATTAGAACTACTTCACGGTGGAGTCTAATTAAAATCAAACGATAGATACCATAGTTTTATAAAATATTTTACATAACAAAAAAATAGTGATGTGTTGACAGTACTCATGTGTTGAGATTAGTCGTGTGTTGAAAGAAATATAGATTCATGTGTTGAATGGGATGAATATTCATTTGTTGAATAGAATAAAGAAGTTGTGAAAAATATAAAGCCGTGTTGATTAGTTTTGCGCCATTTTGACGTGAACGATATTTATATCGATTTTATTCAAATTGAAATGAATATTCTAGCAAATTCGAATTGAAAAGAAAATGAATTTGAATTGAATATAAAAGGACTTCGAATTTAATTGAATTCAAATCGAAATTAAATTGAAATCAATTTGAATTTGAATTGAATTGAAACGAATTTGAATTGAATTGAAACGAATTTGAATTCGAATTAAATAAAATGGAAATGAATTCGAGTTGAATTGAAATCAAATCGATTTGAAATTGAAGATGAAGTTGAAATTGTTTTGAAACGAATGTAGAACTATTTATAAAATTCGTTTTAAAAGGAAATCGACGAAATATATAATATATATATATATATATATATATATATATAATGGCCTGAATAGAACGCGCCGCGCCGCGGCAGTTCGTGAATTTCGACCATTTATTTCAAACGGACATTGCGGGAGATCCGACCGTCGGACTCTCCTAAAACCGGAACCGTTGGGTTCGTATCGAAAAGAGCTTTCTAATGAATATTAGAAATTTGAAATCTAACGGTTCGATTTGGAGTTATGTCCAAATCAATTTCAGAAAAGGTCGTTGTAAGTGCAGTTCGATGGCCATAAATGGAAATCGACTGTACGGGCCTTGATAAAATTATTAAAAATATCTATAATTTGTGTAAAATCATAATATATGATTTGGGAAAAATTGGGCTGGAAAATTCCACATTTGAAAGGATAAAAATGGATTTTGTCGAAATGAACTGGTGTTGAACTAGAATTAAAATCAATTTATTTTTGAAATAAATAAATTGAATTTGAAAGTGATTTTAAAAATAATCAATATTCCCAATAGGTGAAGTGAAAGTGGAGTTGAGTCGAAATTATCTTCGGAATATTTCGATGTTGGATTTCGTGACCATACAGATATTGTTTTGGGAATTTGAAAGATATATTATATATCGTTATTTCCAATACGATATTTGTTGGTTTCAGGATTTGATATTGAATATAAGCCGATATATTTTCTATTCAGAGCCTTGTATCTAATATCAAATATGATTTGGTTTGTCGTGAATCGTGTTTTAGATGACATTGGTTCTTTAACCCAGTTAAAGGCATGATGTTGATTTATTTGAAACGATTAAAACTAAGTGGAGTTTTAATGAATCTTTAATTAGATTAAAATGTGAATTGATAATTTAAATTATCAAATCTGAAAGGTGATCGAGAATGGAGTACCACCAGTTTTGCTCCAAAGCGATAGTTAAATCTTTAATTAGATTTGAACGTGAAATGGTAATTAATTTTACCGATAACACCGTGGTGTTAGATATGGAGTATCACCAGTTTTGCTCCATGGGATATATAGGTTGGGATTGGGAAATAAACTAAATAATTACTTCGGTGTGGTTCGTTAATCCCGACTAGTTTGAGATGATATCCAAAGGAAGATTAAAGAATAAATTTAGAAGAATTTATCTTGGATAAAATTAATGGGAACATTTCCCTAAGAATGTGTTTTTGTGAATAAAAGAATATTCTGAATTGGAATGAGGCGTTTGTTGTGTTTGTGTAACATTCGTATATTATATACGTGGGTTATTCAGAAAGGCCGGGTTTATACCCATTCTGAATAATCGATTCGACGAGATGTCAAAGATGAAGACGGTGGTTGAAGACCGGAAGTCTTCACATCGTTTGGGTGATTACTGATGATCTTGATTGGGCTGTACACCCAGGATGAGGGAAACAGTTGGTGATCGTCCAGACGTACTTGGAGATGGATGGATATGCGAGGAAAGTGCCTCCGGTTTCGTTCAGACCTAGAACGAACTTGTAAATGGATTGTGTGTCTGACATTAGATTTTATTCTGTGTTGATTGATCTCTATTAAATATACATCTGTTTGGCGGCGGAGAATTTATTCTCTTGCTTAACGCCCTTCTCTGAGACATACGAGCTCAGAGGTTGTATATCGATGGACATCAGTCGCATGGAGTGAATTGCCAATGTGGCATGCGTAAGTGGCAATTGATCAAGGCTTCTGTTGAAAAGCAAAGTCTTGTGGTTGATGATCAAAGCACGGCCTGTGTGGCGTAGCTTTGTGTATAATGTGGATTCGCGAGCCTCACACCTCGGTATGAGTCAAAAATGGGATACGGACCCAAGGAGTGCACGACGTTTCTTTCTAGCTAGGGTGGTATCAGTGACCTACCAGCCCTGACATTTATATACTTTTCACCTGTGTGGTTGTTGGATACGAGGCGCCTCGGATATAGGTCTGTAAGGACCGGGAAACGTGTGTTCAGGAATTGCCAATCCTCAAAAGTAAGAGAGGACCGGCCTTGGAGGATCCAGGGATTGCTGTGTGCGATCCCGAGGCATTTGCTAGAGTGTCTCGAACGCGGAGAGGAGCTTGCCCCTTGCCTCGGCTCATGATGGAATCCAATTTCCAATACGTGTATTGCGGTTTTAATTGTAGAACTAGTATGGCGACATGATATATGGTACCCATGCCGTCTATGATTGTTATTTATGATTGAAATTGTTTTGACACTATACACCTATAATAGTATCAAATGATTTGTTTTAAACGTACCAAGCATGTTTGGCTATTATAAGGGAAAACCCTATCCTCCGGCTTGCGTTGCATTGTGTGATGGGACCTGGGTCTTATAATAGCTTCATTTTTCTAAAAAGCATTGCGCTGTTTTGTTATATGCACTAGTATTCTTGGGAGGAAACCCGTTCCGTGTTATACGGCGTGGTCCCTTGAATTACAATCTTGAAAGTAAAGTTTTAAATAACTGTTTTAGTTCTCACACCAGTCCCATGACTGACCTGGAGTTTATTGTTTTAACCTAAACTCTGGGTGCCCCTATTTTCCGCATGGGCAGCTAGTAGTTTTGGTTTTGCAGATTCATATCCACAGGGTCCTGATTTACAGCTGGAACGATGCCCGGGAAGCTCTGTATCCGTGTATCTCTTCTAGTTGTGCTTTTGTATTATTTTCCGCTGCTATGTAATTTATTGTAATCTCTGATATTTGTCGAATGTAATTTAATCATTTATACTCTGTATATTCTTGTATCTGATGGAATTGGTGTAATAACAATGAAATGTTCTTCCGTCTGCGTTCTATTTTGTCTTGTACTCAATTCTATCCGTGCTTTCCTTCACGGGGAAGTTCGGGTCGTCTCAGTTTGGTATCAGAGCTTTGGTTTACAGAGCTCGAGAACAAGACACATTAGAACCATACGAAAGAATTCATCAGATATTGGATTAGCAATATCCAATTAGAATGACTCGTTAGAGATAGGATCAGTAGTATCCTAGAACGAGTGTGAAGAGTATACTTTTCAAATGAAAACAATTTTGTTTTGAAATTTAAACCATTTTATACGTATATGAATATTTATTTATTTTGAATATGGACAATCCAATATATAAAGGTTTTGTATATACGCGTCATGAACGTATATTCGAAGTTTTAATATACTGGATAGATATAGAATCACATTCTAGACACCCGGGGATAATTCCGGTGATGTGGCCACATCATCAGTATTTATGTTCGTGTTTCGAAGGTGTGATATCTATATATTTCCATTAGACTGGTGTGAGAACCAAAACTTATATAGCTAGAACACATTGTTGTGAATTGGCATCAAAAACATGATTTTCTGTATATATATCAAAATTATGAATTTGAAACTCTAATTCACTAATTGATTGATGTTTGTGTTGTTTGTTTATTTGTTTGATAATTTTGAACCATTTAGCCTAATTGTACCAAATATTGAATTATATTGAAAATTGGTCACATTTGCTTGCATATACATATACTTACATTGAACAGGTCATAGCAAGGAGGCTAGAGCAGAGAATTAAATTTGTTTGCCCGACAAATAGGTACATGTTTACTACATAATTTACTGTTTTGTTTGGGTGATGATGATTTTATGAGCCTATTGGCTAGCCGCTTGGCTTTTTCTTTTTCTTTTTGAGATCTGAAGGACCGGGGAAGCTATTTGAAATTCCCCGATGCTCCCGGTGCAGGGGAGGTTATGGCGAAATTTTCGAAAATTCCGGGTGTTAGCCAAATTTTTGAAATTTTGAAAATTCTCAGAAACTGAAAAGTTGGAGAATGGAAGCCAGATCGAATGTAGAGCTTATTAATCAAACCACTTTCGACTTTGTTCCTTTTCGGGGACGAAAAGTTTTAAGTGGGGGAGATTGTAATAACCCGGAAATTCTGAGCCAGTTTAAAATTTTTATTTTGGCAATTTTAGCGAATTTTGATCATTTAAAATAGATTATTTTAAATAAAAACGACGAGAAAATTTATTTTGAATATAATTCGACGTATATATTATATGCGTCGTCGTTTGAATATAAATATTTATATATAATTATAAATAGAATTGAAAATGGCGCGGTAGTTCGATAATTCGATTTCAAACTTCAATTGAATGTACCGGGTGCAAAACAATCCGGATTTTAGTGAAACCAAAAACATTAGGATCTAATTGATGATGCCTTTCCAACGAATCCGAAAAATCAAAATTTCATAGCGGGAATCAAAAGATATGTCCAGTTGAAAATTCTGAATAGTCGCTATGGAATTCGGGCCCTTAAAAATAGGAATTTTGCAAACGACCTCGGATTTCGACGAAACCACTTTTGTTGGGTCTGTGATGTCAAATTATTGCTGGATTCCAAATTTCATAATTTTTCGAATCAATATGTGAGCGTGGCAAAGGAAAACGCGTTTGACCAGTTTCAGTTGATTTTAATCGACTGGAAATTGGCCATTTTTCATACGGTCTCAGAATTCGACGAAACCAGTTTTGTTAGGACCGTATCGTCAATACGAAGCTAGAAAATATTTTTCTGGAATTTTTAAAGTTAATATGTGATCCCGGCAATTTGAAATGTACGTTTAAAATTCAATATAGTGATTTAAATGTAAATTTAATGGAAACTGATTCAAACGATCGAATCAGCCTACGATACATATCCCATTGTGTTCGGAATGGGGGTAAAACGCTATGGACGACAGGCGGTGGGCCTCGTTTAGAGGTCGTATGTGAAAGTCAACTTTTTGAAAAATAAAATAATTAAATTAATAAAAAAATTAAACTTCCCCCTTTAACCCGCTGCCCCCCCCCTTTCTCGTTTACATTCAACAGAAAAAAAAAAGAAAAAGGGCGGAGGAGCTCGTCGCTCCTCCGATGGAGCCGCCACCGCGCCATGGGCGGCGCCGCTACCACCAAGCCCCCCCCCCCCCCCCCGCTCTTCCCCTCGATCGACGTGGCGCCCCCCCCCCCCTCTGCCAAAACCGCGGAACCCCCAAATCGACGAAGACATCGCCCCCCCTCTCGTCTTCTACCTTCCTATCCTCCGCCTCCTTTCTTCTTCCTCCTCCTCCTCCCCTTCCCTTCGCCTGCGATGCCCGACCCCTTGTGGCCCCCACGACCGACGCCAGGCACCGCAGCCCCCTCCTGAACTCGAGCGCACCTTCCCCCCCCCCCCCCCCTTATCGAATACTGTAAGTTTTCCATTTGTATTTTTGTTTTTATTTATTTACTTTATTTACTTTATAATTTACTTTTCAGATTAGGGTTTTTAAAAGTAAATTAGAAAAGATTTGATTTTTAAATAAAGAGAAAGATTGAATTTTTACTAATTAAAAGATAAGGATTTTATTTAGGAAAGGTCGGATTTTTATTAATGAAAGTTTCGATTTTTATTTTTAAGGAAGAGAAGATTTTTATTTTAAAATTCGGTTTTTAAATTATAAAAAAGTTAAAGATATAACTTTTATATATGAAGAATTAAAAATATGATTTTTATATTTTTAAAGAATTAAAAATATGATCTTTATATTTTTAAAGTATTAAAAATATAGTCTTTACTATATAGATGATGTAAAAATATGATTTTCGTTTATGTAGAGAATTAGAAATATAATTTTTACATGATAACAATATTAAAAATAGCATCTTTATATGTGTAGAAAAATAAAAATGTGATTTTTATAATAATGTATATGAAAAAGTTCAATCTTTATATTTGAAAAGCTAAAATCTTTTTATGTAAAAAGGCGAGATCTTTATATAGAAAATAGAGAAGTAAAATATGATTTTTATATATTGAACATCATAGTAAAAATTCAATTTTTAAATATATGAAGTGATTATAAAAATATGATTTCTAAATTGAAAATGAATAAATAAAAATGTGATTTTTATTTTAAAGACATCAAAATATAAAAATGTGTGATTTTTATATATGTAGTGACTACGGGCAACGAAGATGATAAAAAGGCGAGAATGAAGAAGATTTCTATCAAAGAAGAGTCAAGGTGTTTGGATAGCTATTGGTGAGAACTTCTCACTCTAAACGTCGTTTTCTAGTTATATTTATATATACTAGGATGCAGACGGTGCTTAGTAGCACCCGACACAATCGTCCACAGACCATGGACTTGTTTGTTTGGTTGCATAGATTAGTTAGATGATTTGATTTGAAATTGAATTGTTTGATGAATTGAATGGATTTGATTGATGTGTGAATGGCGTGGGCCTTCACTGGACCGGGGATAAGGCTAGGCCTTGTTCCGTTTCTAGTATCGTGCCGTTATGCCGCCGAAATTTCCCAAAATATGTTAGAAAAATAAAAATATCATTTTTATTGTATAAATGAACTGAATAGAAATTCAAGTGTTGAAATAAATATTTTTGTCGTTAAAAATATAATTTTTAACGTGAAAGTGAATAAATAAATATTTATAAACAAATCGGCCGATTTGTTTATATACACCGATTTGACTGATATTGATTGGGTCGATAAATTTTACACATCGCCCAACTGCACAAATAAAATCTGTGTTTGATTGTTTGAAACCCCACACGGGTGTTGGGATGGAATTTGAAGTTCACTCATCCTGATTGATTAAATATGTTGATCGATTGATTGACAGGCTGTTATAAGCGTTAGATATTTATATTTGATGCTTATACAGTGTAGTGCACTTTGGTTGATGGTTGATTGTTTATCAATGCTATTATATACATGTGTTGTATGGAATCCATATAATTAACGTTATATGGTGATTGATTGGGCCTCATTTCAAATTGGGAAAATAAGGAATATTATAAAAGCAAATTTCATGTGTTGAATATAAAAATAGTCATGTATGGACGGTGATTATGTGTTGAAACTATTCATGTGTTGAGTAAAATATTTTAAATAAAAATTACATCTTTATCATATTTAAAATTAGAACTACTTCACGGTGGAGTCTAATTAAAATCAAATGATAGATACCATAGTTTTATAAAATATTTTACATAACAAAAAAATAGTGATGTGTTGACAGTACTCATGTGTTGAGATTAGTCGTGTGTTGAAAGAAATATAGATTCATGTGTTGAATGGGATGAATATTCATTTGTTGAATAGAATAAAGAAGTTGTGAAAAATATAAAGCCGTGTTGATTAGTTTTGCGCCATTTTGACGTGAACAATATTTATATCGATTTTATTCAAATTGAAATGAATATTCTAGCAAATTCGAATTGAAAAGAAAATGAATTTGAATTGAATATAAAAGGACTTCGAATTTAATTGAATTCGAATCGAAATTAAATTGAAATCAATTTGAATTTGAATTGAATTGAAACGAATTTGAATTGAATTGAAACGAATTTGAATTCGAATTAAATAAAATGGAAATGAATTCGAGTTGAATTGAAATCAAATCGATTTGAAATTGAAGATGAAGTTGAAATTGTTTTGAAACGAATGTAGAACTATTTATAAAATTCGTTTTAAAAGGAAATCGACGAAATATATATATAATATATATATATATATATATATATAATGGCCTGAATAGAACGCGCCGCGCCGCGGCAGTTCGTGAATTTCGACCATTTATTTCAAACGGACATTGCGGGAGATCCGACCGTCGGACTCTCCTAAAACCGGAACCGTTGGGTTCGTATCGAAAAGAGCTTTCTAATGAATATTAGAAATTTGAAATCTAACGGTTAGATTTGGAGTTATGTCCAAATCAATTTCAGAAAAGGTCGCTGTAAGTGCAGTTCGATGGCCGTAAATGGAAATCGACTGTACGGGCCTTGATAAAATTATTAAAAATATCTATAATTTGTGTAAAATCATAATATATGATTTGGGAAAAATTGGGCTGGAAAATTCCACATTTGAAAGGATAAAAATGGATTTTGTCGAAATGAACTGGTGTTGAACTAGAATTAAAATCAATTTATTTTTGAAATAAATAAATTGAATTTGAAAGTGATTTTAAAAATAATCAATATTCCCAATAGGTGAAGTGAAAGTGGAGTTGAGTCGAAATTATCTTCGGAATATTTCGATGTTGGATTTCGTGACCATACAGATATTATTTTGGGAATTTGAAAGATATATTATATATCGTTATTTCCAATACGATATTTGTTGGTTTCAGGATTTGATATTGAATATAAGCCGATATATTTTCTATTCAGAGCCTTGTATCTAATATCAAATATGATTTGGTTTGTCGTGAATCGTGTTTTAGATGACATTGGTTCTTTAACCCAGTTAAAGGCATGATGTTGATTTATTTGAAACGATTAAAACTAAGTGGAGTTTTAATGAATCTTTAATTAGATTAAAATGTGAATTGATAATTTAAATTATCAAATCTGAAAGGTGATCGAGAATGGAGTACCACCAGTTTTGCTCCAAAGCGATAGTTAAATCTTTAATTAGATTTGAACGTGAAATGGTAATTAATTTTACCGATAACACCGTGGTGTTAGATATGGAGTATCACCAGTTTTGCTCCATGGGATATATAGGTTGGGATTGGGAAATAAACTAAATAATTACTTCGGTGTGGTTCGTTAATCCCGACTAGTTTGAGATGATATCCAAAGGAAGATTAAAGAATAAATTTAGAAGAATTTATCTTGGATAAAATTAATGGGAACATTTCCCTAAGAATGTGTTTTTGTGAATAAAAGAATATTCTGAATTGGAATGAGGCGTTTGTTGTGTTTGTGTAACATTCGTATATTATATACGTGGGTTATTCAGAAAGGCCGGGTTTATACCCATTCTGAATAATCGATTCGACGAGATGTCAAAGATGAAGACGGTGGTTGAAGACCGGAAGTCTTCACATCGTTTGGGTGATTACTGATGATCTTGATTGGGCTGTACACCCAGGATGAGGGAAACAGTTGGTGATCGTCCAGACGTACTTGGAGATGGATGGATATGCGAGGAAAGTGCCTCCGGTTTCGTTCAGACCCAGAACGAACTTGTAAATGGATTGTGTGTCTAACATTGGATTTTATTCTGTGTTGATTGATCTCTATTAAATATACATCTGTTTGGCGGCGGAGAATTTATTCTCTTGCTTAACGCCCTTCTCTGAGACATACGAGCTCAGAGGTTGTATATCGATGGACATCAGTCGCATGGAGTGAATTGCCAATGTGGCATGCGTAAGTGGCAATTGATCAAGGCTTCTGTTGAAAAGCAAAGTCTTGTGGTTGATGATCAAAGCACGGCCTGTGTGGCGTAGCTTTGTGTATAACGTGGATTCGCGAGCCTCACACCTCGGTATGAGTCAAAAACGGGATACGGACCCAAGGAGTGCACGACGTTTCTTTCTAGCTAGGGTGGTGTCAGTGACCTACCAGCCCTGACATTTATATACTTTTCACCTGTGTGGTTGTTGGATACGAGGCGCCTCGGATATAGGTCTGTAAGGACCGGGAAACGTGTGTTCAGGAATTGCCAATCCTCAAAAGTAAGAGAGGACCGGCCTTGGAGGATCCAGGGATTGCTGTGTGCGGTCCCGAGGCATTTGCTAGAGTGTCTCGAACGCGGAGAGGAGTTTGCCCCTTGCCTCGGCTCATGATGGAATCCAATTTCCAATACGTGTATTGCGGTTTTAATTGTAGAACTAGTATGGCGACATGATATATGGTACCCATGCCGTCTATGATTGTTATTTATGATTGAAATTGTTTTGACACTATACACCTATAATAGTATCAAATGATTTGTTTTAAACGTACCAAGCATGTTTGGCTATTATAAGGGAAAACCCTATCCTCCGGCTTGCGTTGCATTGTGTGATGGGACCTGGGTCTTATAATAGCTTCATTTTTCTAAAAAGCATTGCGCTGTTTTGTTATATGCACTAGTATTCTTGGGAGGAAACCCGTTCCGTGTTATACGGCGTGGTCCCTTGAATTACTATCTTGAAAGTAAAGTTTTAAATAACTGTTTTAGTTCTCACACCAGTCCCATGACTGACCTGGAGTTTATTGTTTTAACCTAAACTCCGGGTGCCCCTATTTTCCGCATGGGCAGCTAGTAGTTTTGGTTTTGCAGATTCATATCCACAGGGTCCTGATTTACAGCTGGAACGATGCCCGGGAAGCTCTGTATCTGTGTATCTCTTCTAGTTGTGCTTTTGTATTATTTTCCGCTGCTATGTAATTTATTGTAATCTCTGATATTTGTCGAATGTAATTTAATCATTTATACTCTGTATATTCTTGTATCTGATGGAATTGTTGTAATAACAATGAAATGTTCTTCCGTCTGCGTTCTATTTTGTCTTGTACTCAATTCTATCCGTGCTTTCCTTCACGGGGAAGTTCGGGTCATCTCAAAATATATCTTTATTTTATAAATAATATTATAAAAGAAATAATTTCAGTTTCAAGATATTAGGCTATAAAGAGGTTTATATTATCTTAAAAGTATTCAATTTCCTCTTTGTAAATAAAGTACTTTCCCTTAAATTAAATCTAAGGATTTGACAATGATTTTGAGAAAATTCTATTCTTGCAAATATAAAGATTTATTTAAAATCGCTTCTATTTTATTTTCTATGGATCAATATTTTACTGTGATTCCGTATTTTCTTATGAAATAACCTTTGAATTCAATTTCTATTGAATTTCTTTCTATGAAATAAGAAATTTTAATAAATGATTGAGCTGGACGAATGGTATAGGACTTTCATTACGATAGTTTTGCTTATTATTATAACTTGTTGAATAGAGTTTTAATGGAAATTACTAGCTTGTAGTAAATACTTGAATTTACTTTCTAGTATATGACAATTAGTTAAATTGTTGTGATTAAGTGACAATAATTAACAGTAGAGTTTTGTTATCTTAGGGTGTTCGGATTTGAATTTTAGGCCGATAGGTCCTTAAGAGACAATGACACATTTTCCATCGATTTGAAAGTCCATACATTTTAGATTTGGGTTGACAGACCTATTTTGTTGGTTTAAGTTTGTTATGATATAATACGACTGCCCATTCGTCCGTTGGACAGCTATTATATGCATTCAAGTATGTAGATCATATGACTAATACCTATCAGTTTATTTTGAGTACGATAGATGACGTTTACCTATTTTCTTGGTTTAGGTAACACTATGCCATAAGTGGTCATATTCGACACTATTTTTATGTTTTCGTAGATCGAAATAGCGTACTTAAGCTATTTTTTCAAATAGGCAACATCAGAGGGGCGTGGCATCCGTGGTCGTTGCTCTCTAAGACAACACTTTTGTCCATTTACTGCCACTGAGAGAAAGAATTGCATTATAATTGTATTGCAACACTACTAGCAAGTAATGCAACAACATACAACGTTGCCTTAAGAATAAGGTAGAGCCTGGCTTTGAGGTGATGATAGTGGATCTCACATTAGCTTTCCACGTAAGCTGCCCACGTGTCACTCGCCACATCAGCTACCCACGTGTCACACACAACGTAAGTTGTGGGACCCACATTCCATATCATAGTGGAATTAATAATATTTTATTTATTGCAACACCACTGTATTATGTAATGTAATACCATTATCTTGAAATGCAACATCAGAAAAAAGAAAATGCAACAATAGAAGAAGACAAATTCTACTTTAGAAGAAAGCGAACACAACGCTTTAATTAAAAATTTCACAATACTAGTTTTATACATAGAATAAACTCATCTAAAACATTCATTATCACATTCTAACCATCCAAAATATTCTATATATCATACCAATTCTTCAAATATACCACAAGTGCCAACACATGCAATCAAGTACATAATTTAAAAGTACAACTTACGCAACCCAGACAGTAAGGTTGAAGTGAGATAACTAACGCAACCCAGTTGAACAACTTTTCTTCGATGTGCTTCTATGGAGGACATCAAACGTTTAGAACTTGTAGTCTCATATTCAGAGAACCCCACCTGATACAAATTTCAAATTATTAAACTGATTGGATGTATACCCATAAGCATAACAATCATATAAATTAAATATGTTTTCCATCTACATCATAACTCTAAATTTAGCTCTTTATAAAGAGCTTTTACTTCTGAGATACAAGTGAAGTGTGTGTGTGTGTGTGTATTGAAAATTGGTACATTTTATTGCTTATACTAGTCATATACTTCATTTATATGCCTCATCAAAACCTTATACCCACTAACCAAAATAGGTGCGATATAAGGGAAAACAGCACGTATAAACTCCATATATTAACAATACAAACAAACTATATCTCAAAGCCAAACAGTCGAACCTTCTCTATCCACTCTCATACACACGTATAACCATCACAAATATAACTCTCTCACACAAACATATATGAAAATTACATAAACATTCAATCAGTATCTACTAAATCAATTCCCCAATGCTTTAACCAATCTGCTTTCTGCCTGCTTTGACTTGTTTTACCACCATTGTTCTTCACTAAACAGTATGCTTCCCGTTCAATCAACGGCCGCTTTACCTCTTTCACCATGCTTTTCTGATTAAACAATCTTGCATTCCTCTCTGACCATATATGACAAACTGCAGTTGTGAACACACCACAACCCCCGTCAAGCATTTGATCTTTCTCTTTAAATCCTCTCAAAATCTTCTCTGCTTCTCCACATAAAGAATAAGCTCCATCTGCTGATACACCTAATTTACATGCAATAGGATGACATATATAAGAAGAATATGCGCAAGAAAAATATAAATGATCAACTGTTTCTTCTTCTCTACCACACAGACTACAATAATTCTCATGTATGATGCCAAATCTACTCATTCTCTCCTGTGTATACAGATTATCATTCATTTCCAAATAGGTTATGGATGACATTCTTTTAGAATTCTTATTGTGCCAAACTACCATATAACACCTCATTACACTTTCTTTCCTCTGATCAAATCCCATGCCTAATTATGAAAGGTGAACGTCTGTGATGACCCCAAACTTCCGTATACCGAAAGCAAGGATAATCATTTTGGAATACAACATAATTACAACAATAAACAGATCTCAGAGAAAGAACATAACACATAAACATTTCAGCAGAAATAAAATGTCATCAGCATCACATCAGAACATCAGAGTATGCAGTTTTACAGGATCCACTTAGCAATACAGTAAGTCTCAAAAGATAAGGAAATAAATTCCAAATTCCATTACATACATCAAAAGCAAAAGATGGAAAAATGTCTCAAAGCAAGATAAAACTAGAGAAAAGGCCTTCTCCTTCTTCCGTCCAAGCAAGCTCCAAATAGAATATATCACCTGAACCTGTCAATTGGCTGCCCGTGTGGAAAGAGGGCACCCGAGTTTGCAAAAGTGAAACAAACTACGAGTCAGTCATGGGACTGGTGTTAGAATTCTTAACTAAATTATCTAACTACGTGGCAAATCTCAGGACCACGCCGCTACCGCGGAACGGGTTTACTCCATTGGATTTCCAGTGCAATATTTTATAAAGTTTATATAAAACAACGAAATGACTTTTGAAAAATGAAATCATCATAAGACTCAAATCCTATCACACAATGCAACGCACACAGGATGATAGAGTTTTCCCATATGATGATCAAATATGCTTAATACGTGAAAAGTAATATTTTAATATTATTATTAGTGTCTAGGCAATATTAAAATACTTCAAATTTAAATATATCAATCCTAGACGGCATAGTACCCCATCCTACTATGTCGCCGTATATAAGTTTAGAATCAAAACCGAAATATTACCGTATTGGGAATTGGGTTTCTGTCATGAAGTCAAGGCTAGGAATCGTCCTCTTCCGATTTGAGACACTCTAGCAAATGCCTCAGGATCACACCTATGGGCAACCCTTGGAACGGTAGGGCCGGTCCCCACCTAACGGTGGTGGATTGGCAATTCCTGAACATACGTTTCCCGGCCCCTTTGGACCTATAATATGACCACTTCCGTCCTATAAAAACGAGGTACCTCAATCCATAATCCACATAGTAAAATGTCGGGCCGTGTTAAAGCCCAAACACCACTTCTAGCTAGAAAGAAACATATGCACTCCCTACGGTCCATATCCCGTTTTTGACTCAAACCGGGGTGTGAGGCTCGCGAAGTCACGTTATACACAAAGCTATGCCTAAACAGGCTATGCTTTGATCATCAGCCACAAAGCCTGCTTTTCAACAAAGCCTTGATCGTTGCATCTTGGCATGCCACATTGACAATCCATGCCACGCGATCGATAACTATTACTACATATCCGGGTGTTAAGCAGAGAATAGATTCTCCACCACCAAACAGAAATATATTAATACAAATCGATTTAATTACATAAAGTGAATTTCAATGTCAGACACGCATCCGTTTACAAGTCCATTCTGGGTCTGAACGAAACCGGAGACACCAAAAAGGCGCTCGCTTATCTGCACCACCAACACACACGTCCGGACAACTACTGCTTCAACCCTATCCTGGGAGCAAATCAGTCCAAGGTATCAGAAGTCATCGTCCATTCGATGTGAAGATCGCCGGTCTTCAACCATCGTCTTCTTACATCTTTGATTTAATCGTCGTGCAATTATTTGAAATGAGCTAAACTCGGCCTTTTCAAATAATTGTCGCATAATTTTAATTTAAAACGTTTCATATATATTTATAACTATTTATCGCCAATTTTATTTATTAAAAATAGCTCGAAATAAATTAACGACGTTTCGGGTCAATGGGCGGCCCTGGCGCTGTTTTTACCAGAATTTGATTTACACATATCTTAAAATCTAACCGTCAGACTATGATGAAATTTATATCGTTGGAAAGCTCTTCCCAAAGCGGTCCTAACGGTTCTAGTTTTGGGAAAATCCAACGGCCGGATCTTTCTATATAATCGTTTGAAGTTACGATTGTCGATACGCGTGTAACAACCCGTATTTTCAATAACCTGTTATAACGTAAATCGAGGCAGAATTTAATTTATAAATCTGAATCAAGGGAAACGGGCTATGCCATTGCGTTCGTCTCAGAAAAATACGCGAAATAGAGTCCGAGTTTTCGAAAATCAGAGTCCGTATGACCCGATTAAGGCCCAACGAATTTTTCAGAAAAATTCAAAGTAAAAACAGATTTCAAATTCAAGTTTTAATTTGGAAATTAGGGCAGTCGGGCGCAGGCGGGAAATTTCCCGCCAGACCACCCATGTCGACAGCCCTGTCGACTGGGCAGTCGACATGGTTAGGCCCAAGTCGACAGCCCTGTCGACTTGGGTGTCGACTTGGCTCAGCCGGGCAGTTTTGCCTGGTGCACCATTTTGGGAGTTGTGTTGAGTTTGGGGGCCAGATTCGGTTTTGAGGGCTGAGATTGGAACTAGGGTTTGATCCTAAGGCTAAAACTAATCCTAATCTCTATAAATAAGCCCCTAACCTAAACCTAAATCATCATTATTCATTCAAGTAACTAAACTATGGCAAAATCATTCCTCTCATGGCCTCCACTCTCTTCATAAAATTCCTAAGTTATTTCTATGAGAGATTTTCCATGCATACAAGTGTTTTCAAGCTTGTATGAGTGTCATTAGCTTGCATTCAAGTCAAGTTTCCATATTTACATCATAAAGCAAGGATTTTGATCATTTTTGCTCAAGGGTTTTTCTATTGGAGCTTGCATTTTGGGTTTATTTGATTGCATAAGGGCTTTGTCTAAATCTATATATATTTTTGTGTCTTCATAAGCATTGTAATCCCTTTTCTACTTTCATATTTAAACTCTAAAGTTAAATGAATGATGGAAGTTTGGTTGATCATTATGATATGCAAGTTTGCCATGATATGCAAGTTTACCATGTCATGTTATGCAAGTTTGATATGTTATGATATGCAAGTTTGCCATGTTATGTTATGCAAGTTTGCCATGTTATGATATGCAAGTTTATCATGTTATGTTATGCAAGTATGCCATGTTATGATATGCAAGTTTATCATGTTATGTTATGCAAGTTTGCCATGTTATGATATGCAAGTTTATCATGTTATGTTATGCAAGTTTGATATGCAAGTTTGTCATATGATATGCAAGTTATGTTATGCAAGTTTGGGTTGATCATTTTGTTCATGTTATCATGTGATGCAAGCTTACCTTGAGTATATGAACATAAAGCTTCAAGCTTTATGCTAAAGGTTGCATTTTGGCAACATGTAAGTTATCATATCTCTTATGATAACTTGCATGTGAGGCTAAATGCGAACTTATGGCCATTTCTACATGTCATTTATCACCATGTATCACCAATATGCTAAGTTTGGTTTTATGCATGCTTTTAAGGCCTAAAAATGTAATATGCAAGTATATGAACATATGTAAATTTCATATGCCACCATGTTAAACTTGTGGCTTCAACACCTATATGTCATGATTATGCCAAGTTCCCTCTTTCTATCCTTTATGCGCTATTGCGATATGTAAGCGATGGGATTGCGTTTGGGGTGGGGTAAACTTAAAAGACATAAAAACATAAGATTGGGAATTTACCTATTAAGTTAGGTCTACCCATTGGGAATTTACCTATTAAGTTAGGTCTACCCAAATGCTTGAAAACTTGTAATATGTTTTGGAAACATAATGGACATGACACTTAGAAAATATAAGTGTGACCAACTCGAGGTTGGGTTGAGTTTGTAGCGTAAACCTACCCGGAACCGACCGACTTAACTAGTTGCTACAAACAATAGGACCCAATGTGAGAAGTTGGTCATGTTGTACCTTGAACCCGAGGTTAGACCAAGTTGTGGTGTAAAGCTACCCGGAACCGACCGGCTTAACTAGTAACCGCAACAAAGTCTAATGTGAGAGGTTAAGGCACATTAATTAATTAATTCCTCATGATTAGGGTTAAGTCATGGTCCACTTAATACTTAACCAATTTGGGCTTGGTAGATTAAGCAGGATTAAGTCGTGAACTCATTGTTACACTTAACCAAGTTAATCCATGATTAGCAAGTGGGTTAAACCGTACTTAACCCACTAGAAAATCCTAGCAATGGGGGTCCACTCCAGCAGTAATCCCAAGTTTGTATCATTAAGACCCTAGGGACTAGGCTAGGGTGGGGGCACGATTACTGGACTTGAGGTAAGTGACCAAAAACGACGGCAGAGTGGTACGCCGATGTAGTTCCGGACGGACTATGGTCGTGCACGTAGTCCGTATTTGGAGAAGTCAAGCATGGGTACCAGTAGATCTAGACTGTGCACTTATGTTTATGGTGTCCAGGGGTTGACACCCTAGGGCTTGATACACCCGACGGGAGACCCAGCACAGTCTGACTACAATTATGTTTGGGCCGTATTGACACCAACACGTGACGAGTTAGGCTTATAGGGAGCTGATCGACTAGACCGTTTGGTTGGACCTCGTATTAGGGGCACTTCATGTTATTGGACCTCGTATTAGGGTCACTTCTTGTTATTGGACCTCGTATTAGGGTCACTTCATGTTATTGGACCTCGTATTAGGGTCACTTCATGTTATTGGACCTCGTATTAGGGTCATTTCATGTTATTGGGTCAAAGCTTGGGCCAAGGGATCAATACTTGTTTATTCAAGTCATGTTAGTTTGCTAGTACACCTATGGTGCAAAACCTTAATCCTGATTATGCGATGACACCTTTATCTACCTTGTTAGTTAATCATCATGCTAGTATGTTGTTATCCTTATGTTCATCCCTGCTTCTCATGCCAGTTAACTTTATCAGTTTACATTGATTGTAGTAGGGCTTACTCAGTCTTTTTGACTGACCTGTTTTTCTTTTGCCTCTTTTCTTCCGTTCCCCCCCCCCCCCCCAGGTTCTCAGGGTGGGAATATTGGAGCTTAGCTTGGATTTCTGATCACTTGCTTATGGGATTTTAGCTCATGTACGGTCTTGACATGAAGCTAGCTATGGTCATCACTTATTTTGGGGATAGTACTTATGTATTTCAGTTTTTCAGTGATGTTGTTTTTATCTAGACTTGTGTATTTGGAAAGTTGACATTATGTTGTACCAGACTTGTTTTGAAATAGTTTTAAATCTTCCGCTGTTTTATTTATCTTATTTACTCTGTTGACATATATACATATGTTCATGTTCTGCCTTGATATATCCGGTACAAACGCCCCTCCAAAGTCAGAGTGCTTGCAAGAGCCACCCTGGCGGAGGTGGGGTGTTACATTTGGTATCAGAGCATATGTTTTACGAGAAGGAACAAAAAGGTTTAGAAAACTTTTGGAAAACTATTTTCAAAACCAAGTATAAAGTATTTTCCAAAAGAAAAGTCTAGTTTATTTTAAAGGCTATTCCCCAAAAAGCCGTTAGCAAAAATTCCTTCGTTTTTCTCCATTCTGAATCTATCTTTTTCTTCGTTTTCAGTATGGCCAATAACTTTGCCATTCCGGAGGGAGTACACGTACCTGTTTGGTATAGGAGACTTTTGGAGGCTAGGGCGACCGAAGCCGGCCCGCAGATGTTCCTCCTCCTCCTCCTCCGGTGGTTAATGTTTCTCCTCCTCCTCCCATAGCTGATGTTTCTCTTCCCCCTCAGCCTCCACAAGCGAATTTTGCGGAAACTTGTAAGAACTTTAAGACGATGGGTGGCAAGAACTTTCAAGGCACTGAGACTTTTATAGAGGCCAGGAATTGGTTGAAAGAAACCGAAGATCTTTTTTGCTTTCTTTGATATAGATGACCGTAGGAAGGTTTTATTGGCAGTGTGGTTGCTAAAGGAAGAAGCTGCACGTTGGTGGGTGGTCACCACCGCTACTAGGCCAATTCAGACTTGGGATGACTTTCGGGGAAAGTTTGGACTAAGGTTCCTATCACTGAAGCAAGGGGACATGACTATTAGGGAATACATAGATAAGTTTAATCAACTGGCTCGGGTCGGTTTAGACTTGGTTAACACAGCTCAGAAGAAGGCCCTATACTTTGCTCTAGGATTAAACGAGCCATTACATGGTTTAGCCATGTCTCATATACCCTTGGGGGCAACTTTCGAGAGTTTGGTGAATATGGCCCTACTCAATGAAGAGAATAGGAGTGGCAAGAAGGAAATCAAGGTGAATGAGTCTCAAACCAAGAAAACGGGGCCCAAAAAGGAAATGAAAAAGAAGGAGGAGAAGTCTAAAGATAAGAAGGAAAAAAGGTGCTTTACTTGTGGAAGCTCGACTCATCTAAACAAGGATTGCAGAAAAAGGAAGGGCACTTGCTTTAACTGTGGAGAAATGGGACACTTCACTAGGGATTGCCCGAAGAAGCAAGGGCAAGGCCAGGGTCAGACTCAGCGTGCTAGACCTTCGGGAGGGCAAGTTCATGCTCTCAATGCCGCTATAGTTCCCGATCGAGGTAGTATTTCTGTTGAAAGTCTTGTTTACATTTCTGATTTTCCTGTTCGTACTTTGTTTGATTCTGGCGCATCGCATAGTTTATTTCATCTGATCTAGTTGAAAGTTTGCACCTAAGTACTAGTCTAGTTAATGATCCCGTGTGTGTTTCAAATCCAATTGGGGGTTCCGCCCATTTGTCTATTATCTACGTGGATTTGAAAATCTCTATCTTGAGTATAGAATTCTCGCGTGATGCTTATATTCTCGGTTTCATGGGGTATGGGTTGATTTTGGGCATGGATTGGTTGTCCAGTTTTGGAGCCATTCTTGATTTTTGAGCATAGGGTTGAGAGGCTCATGACTCGCCTCGGTAATACCCTAAAAATTTCTAGTAACCCTATGAGTCCCGTCATGTTGTGTTATCTTGAATCCCTCAACCCGTCTATCGATAGTTTGCAATCGGTGAGGGTGGTCCGAGAATATCCTGATATCTTGGGTGAAGTGAAGGGGGTTACCCCTAAATGAGAGATAGATTTCCGCATTTATCTGGTTGATAATGCCAAGATAGTTTTGTGGCCGGTTAGGCACATGGCCCCGCAAGATGAGAGTTAAGAAAGCAAGTCAAGGAGTTGCTTGAGAAGAACTTCATTAGACGAAGTATATCTGAATGGGGAGCGCCTGTAGTATTTACTACCAAGGCAGATGGTTCTCTTCGACTTTGTGTTGATTATCGTGAGTTAAACAAAGAGAATAGGCAACCATTGCCAAGGATCGATGATTTGTTTGATCAGCTTGTAGGAACATCTGTTTTCTCTTGATCTTGCTACTGGATTCCATCAGCTCAGAGTAGCTGAGGATAGTATAGGCAAAACTGCGTTCAGAACTCCAGATGGATTCTTAGAATGGCTGGTCATGCCATTCGGTTTGACTAATGCACCCGCCTACTTCGTGGACTTGATGAGTAGGGTGTCTAGGGAGTTCCTGAACGAGTTTGTGGTAGTCTTTGTAGATGATATCCTGACTTTCTTAAAGAACGAGGAAGAACATGCTAGACATCTCAAGGAGGTGAAGGATACGCTTAGAGCGCATCAGTTGAAAGCCAAGTCCTCCAAATGTCATTTTGGAGAAAAAAAGGAGTTAGATTTCTTGGGCACATAGTTTCTAAGCAAGGCTTAGTGGTGGATCCTGCTAAAGTGGTCGCGGTTCAAAACCGAAAAGCTCCGACGAGGACAATTGAAGTAAGAAGTTCTCTCGGTTTAATTAGTTAGTTAGCGTCCCTTGAGCTTAGACCTACCCTTCTGGATCAAGTAGGGACTTCACAGAAAGAAGACCCGCAGTTAGTCGAGATCATGGACAAGTAGATTCGAGGCGAGATGGTAAGTTACCTCGCTATAGATGACAAGGGATGGCTAAGACGCGATGAGAGAAAGAAGGTTCTTAAAGATGCACATCACCCGAGGAGGTGGCCGAGTTTGTCCCAAGGTGCATGTTGTGCCAACAGGTTAAAGGCCGAGTCATAGAAGCCCGGTGGGCTATTATATCCATTGGAGGTCCCCGCAATGGAAGAGGGAAAAGCGTCACGAAGGATTTCGTGGATGGACTGCCTAGATCAAGAAAGGGAATAAGAGCATGTGGGTCATAGTAGGTAGACTCACGAAGAGTGCTCATTTCACTCCGGTAAAGAGCGAAAGGACTGCATCATAGCTAGCGACAGTTTACTTTCAAGAAATAAAGCGGTTGCACGAGGTTCCCTAAAGTATAGTTAGTAACCATGACTCAATCTTCACTAGCCAGTTTTGGGATAGTCTACGGGAAGTCATGGGCAAGCAACTGAATCTAAGTACGGCCTATCATTCGCAGGCGGATGGTTCATTTCGTTCAAGCATGAGTTATAGAAAATCACGTTGGTAAGAGCAATTGGCAACGTGGATTGGTATTTCCAAGAAAAGTTCTGCTGCGTGGAATACATTATAGTAAGTAAACGAGATCCAGGATTCACTAGTGAATTTTGGAGAGCTTGCATGAAACCATGAGGTCATAGTTATGTTTAAGCCAAGAATGATAGAAGAGTAAGTGAAAGAGGAAGACGAGAGGCGACAATGAAATGGGTTCTAACTCATATTTGGAAATAAGAGTTAAGAAGCCAAGGAATCATGAAGTAAAAGACGGTCAAAGCACAGTGGAGTTAAACTCAAGGAAACGTGACTTAGAAGATTGAAGGCTGGATACGCGCATCATATCTTTTTTTATTATGAGTATTCCTTGATCCTTGTTTTCCTGTGGAGCTTACTCGCATGTTATCTTTTACGTATATCCTCTCGGTCCCATACTCGATCCCATTTCTGTTGTAAACTCCATAAGGGGGGTAAGACTCATCGGTTAGTAATGCATGTCAGGGTTTGAAGGGGTCCGTTAGGTTGACTAAACCTTTTGGGCTTTTATAGGATTGGGGTTGGGTTAGGAAGGGATTTCTTGTAATCCGAAAGGAGTATATCCTGCTTATCTTCCCGATCTCTTTGTAGCATATCTTTCTTTTGCTATCTATATCGTGTTAATCTTGTCGTGAGAACCTTAGGTAGAAACCCTTTGGATGAAACATGTGTTTGAAACATGTTATGCTGATGTTTGCAAGTGGTTGCAAGTGTTTGCAAGTGGTTACTCGTGGATGCATTATACACATTAGGCACTAGATCGGCTCACACACTCCTCATATTGCATATGCATGAGTGTTTACGCTTATTCATGGATGAAAATTTTTGTGTTATCACATGGATGTTGCATATGGATGTATGTTATGTGCACACATATAGATGTTATACATTATGTTAGGAATTGCATACATATGGATTCATTTCACTAACATAATTTGCATTGATGATATTTGCATTAGATAAGTACATATACACACACCTTTGCATATGTTCATACAACATTTAGAATCTTGTAAGGACAATGATTGCTCGTGGATGATGTTTTGAGTAGATGGATGTTGGATGGTAGGATACGTTCTTCCTAACTTGAAGATTTCGGGGACGAAATCCTTTAAGGAGGGGAGAATGTAACAACCCGTATTTTCAATAACCTGTTATAACGTAAATCGAGGCAGAATTTAATTTATAAATCTGAATCAAGGGAAACGGGCTATGCCATTGCATTCGTCTCGGAAAAATACGCGAAATAGAGTCCGAGTTTTCGAAAATCGGAGTCCGTATGACCCGATTAAGGCTCAACGAAGTTTTCAGAAAAATTCAAAGTAAAAACTGATTTCAAATTCAAGTTTGAATTTGGAAATTATGGCAGTCGGGCGCAAGCGGAAAATTTCCCGCCAGACCACCCATGTCGACAGCCCTGTCGACTGGGCAGTCGACATGGTTAGGCCCAAGTCGACAGCCCTGTCGACTTGGGTGTCGACTTGGCTCAGCCGGGCAGTTTTGCCTGGTGCACCATTTTGGGAGTTGTGTTGAGTTTGGGGGCCAGATTCGGTTTTGAGGGCTGAGATTGGAACTAGGGTTTAATCCTAAGGCTAAAACTAATCCTAATCTCTATAAATAAGCCCCTAACCTAACCCTAAATCATCATTATTCATTCAAGTAACTAAACTATGGCAAAATCATTCCTCTCATGGCCTCCACTCTCTTCATAAAATTCCTAAGTTATTTCTATGAGAGATTTTCCATGCATACAAGTGTTTTCAAGCTTGTATGAGTGTCAGTAGCTTGCATTCAAGTCAAGTTTCCATATTTACATCATAAAGCAAGGGTTTTGATCATTTTTGCTCAAGGGTTTTTCTATTGGAGCTTGCATTTTGGGTTTATTTGATTGCATAAGGGCTTTGTCTCAATCTATATATATTTTTGTGTCTTCCTAAGCATTGTAAGCCCTTTTCTACTTTCATATTTAAACTCTAAAGTTAAATGAATGATGGAAGTTTGGTTGATCATTATGATATGCAAGTTTGCCATGATATGCAAGTTTACCATGTCATGTTATGCAAGTTTGATATGTTATGATATGCAAGTTTGCCATGTTATGTTATGCAAGTTTGCCATGTTATGATATGCAAGTTTATCATAACCATGTTATGATATGCAAGTTTATCATGTTATGTTATGCAAGTTTGCCATGTTATGATATGCAAGTTTATCATGTTATGTTATGCAAGTTTGATATGCAAGTTTGTCATATGATATGCAAGTTATGTTATGCAAGTTTGGGTTGATCATTTTGTTCATGTTATCATGTTATGCAAGCTTACCTTGAGTATATGAACATAAAGCTTCAAGCTTTATGCTAAAGGTTGCATTTTGGCAACATGTAAGTTATCATATCTCTTATGATAACTTGCATGTGAGGCTAAATGCGAACATATGGCCATTTCTACATGTCATTTATCACCATGTATCACCAATATGCTAAGTTTGTTTTATGCATGCTTTTGAGGCCTAAAAATGTAATATGCAAGTATATGAACATATGTACATTTCATATGCCACCATGTTAAACTTGTGGCTTCAACACCTATATGTCATGATTATGCCAAGTTCCCTCTTTCTATCCTTTATGCGCTATTGCGATATGTAAGCGATGGGATTGCGTTTGAGGTGGGGTAAACTTAAAAGACATAAAAACATAAGATTGGGAATTTACCTATTAAGTTAGGTCTACCCATTGGGAATTTACCTATTAAGTTAGGTCTACCCAAATGATTGAAAACTTGTAATATGTTTTGGAAACATAATGGACATGACACTTAGAAAACATAAGTGTGACCAACTCGAGGTTGGGTTGAGTTTGTAGCGTAAACCTACCCGGAACCGACCGGCTTAACTAGTTGCTACAAACAATAGGACCCAATGTGAGAAGTTGGTCATGTTGTACCTTGAACCCGAGGTTAGGCCAAGTTGTGGTGTAAAGCTACCCGGAACCGACCGGCTTAACTAGTAACCGCAACAAAGTCTAATGAGAGAGGTTAAGGCACATTAATTAATTAATGCCTCATGATTAGGGTTAAGTCATGGTCCACTTAATACTTAACCAATTTGGGCTTGGTAGATTAAGCAGGGTTAAGTCGTGAACTCATCGTTACACTTAACCAAGTTAATCCATGATTAGCAAGAGGGTTAAACCGTACTTAACCCACTAGAAAATCCTAGCAATGGGGGTCCACTCCAGCAGTAATCCCAAGTTTGTATCATTAAGACCCTAGGGACTAGGCTAGGGTGGGGGCACGATTACTGGACTTGAGGTAAGTGACCAAAAACGACGGCAGAGTGGTACGCCGATGTAGTTCCGGACGGACTATGGTCGTGCACGTAGTCCGTATTTGGAGAAGTCAAGCATGGGTACCAGTAGATCTAGACTGTGCACTTATGTTTATGGTGTCCAGGGGTTGACACCCTAGGGCTTGATACACCCGACGGGAGACCCAGCACAGTCTGACTACAATTATGTTTGGGTCGTATTGACACCAACACGTGACGAGTTAGGCTTATAGGGAGCCGATCGACTAGACCGTTTGGTTGGACCTCGTATTAGGGTCACTTCATGTTATTGGACCTCGTATTAGGGTCACTTCATGTTATTGGACCTCGTATTAGGGTCACTTCATGTTATTGGATCTCGTATTAGGGTCATTTCATGTTATTGGGTCAAAGCTTGGGCCAAGGGATCAATACTTGTTTATTCAAGTCATGTTAGTTTGCTAGTACACCTGTGGTGCAAAACCTTAATCCTGATTATGCGATGACACCTTTATCTACCTTGTTAGTTAATCATCATGCTAGTATGTTGTTATCCTTATGTTCATCCCTGCTTCTCATGCCAGTTAACTTTATCAGTTTACATTGATTGTAGTAGGGCTTACTCAGTATTTTTGACTGACCTGTTTTCCTTTCGCCTCTTTTCTTCCGTTCCCCCCCCCCCCCAGGTTCTCAGGGTGGGAATATTGGAGCTTAGCTTGGATTTCTGATCACTTGCTTGTGGGATTTTAGCTCATGTACGGTCTTGACATGAAGCTAGCTATGGTCATCACTTATTTTGGGGATAGTACTTATGTATTTCAGTTTTTCAGTGATGTTGTTTTTATCTAGACTTGTGTATTTGGAAAGTTGACATTATGTTGTACCAGACTTGTTTTGAAATACTTTGAAATCTTCCGCTGTTTTATTTATCTTATTTACTCTGTTTACATATATACATATGTTCCTGTTTTGCCTTGATATATCCGGTACAAACGCCCCTCCAAAGTCAGAGTGCTTGCAAGAGCCACCCTGGCGGAGGTGGGGTGTTACATTTGGTATCAGAGCATATGTTTTACGAGAAGGAACAAAAAGGTTTTTAGAAAACTTTTGGAAAACTATTTTCAAAACCAAGTATAAAGTATTTTCCAAAAGAAAAGTCTAGTTTATTTTAAAGGCTATTCCCCAAAAAGCCATTAGCAAAAATTCCTTCGTTTTTCTCCATTCTGAATCTATCTTTTTCTTCGTTTTCAGTATGGCCAATAACTTTGCCATTCCGGAGGGAGTACACGTACCTGTTTGGTATAGGAGACTTTTGGAGGCTAGGGCGACCGAAGCCGGCCCCGCAAATGTTCCTCCTCCTCCTCCTCCGGTGGTTAATGTTTCTCCTCCTCCTCCCATAGCTGATGTTTCTCTTCCCCCTCAGCCTCCACAAGCGGATTTTGCGGAAACTTGTAAGAACTTTAAGACGATGGGTGGCAAGAACTTTCAAGGCACTGAGACTTCTGTAGAGGCCAGGAATTGGTCGAAAGAAACCGAAGATCTTTTTTGCTTTCTTTGATATAGATGACCGTAGGAAGGTTTTATTGGCAGTGTGGTTGCTAAAGGAAGAAGCTGCACGTTGGTGGGTGGTCACCACCGCTACTAGGCCAATTGAGACTTGGGATGATGTAACACCCCGCAAACTCTATAACTGTGAAATTAACAAATTAAAGTATAATTAATCTGAAATCAAAGAACTAAGGGAAACAGGATACGCCATTGCGTTCGTCTCGGAAAAATACGCGAAATAGAGTCCGAGTTTTTGAAAAACGGAGTCCGTATGAAGAAGATATGGCCTTCGGAAGTTTCTGAATTAAGTTTAAAATTCGAACAGAATAAAACAGTTTAAAATTAAAACCGGGCCCAATTGGCCAAGGCGGGAAAACTCCCGCCTAAGACACCCAGGTCGACTGGGCTGTCGACCTGGTCTAACCAGGTCGACAGGGCTGTCGACAGGGCTGTCGACAGGCATGTCAACCTGGTCCAGAGCCAGGTCGAACCCAGTCCAACCTGGCTGGCCTATTCTATGTTGGTCGATTTTCTGTGGTCTGCTTTGTCATTAGGGCTAGGTGGCAGGCTCTAATTGGTCCCTCTTTCGAATGAATGGCTACGATCAATCCAAGCAACATCAATGGTCCTAATCAGTTCCTAAACCCTATAAAAATGACCCTAGACTAACCCTAATCTATTCATTCAAAAATAAGAACAAAGCCGCCATGTTGCTGAGGAACGACTAGGAGTAGCCACCAATTGGAGAGAGGATTAGGAGGAAAATTCTAAAGCATAAAGCAAACTTAATCAAATCAAATCAACAAGGAATCACATCTCCAAATCCCTAAATTGGAGAATTCGCCATACCATTGTAAGTAGAGTATTATTTTGGTATGAACAAATAATTGTGTTGGTTTGTATACTTGATTTGTGGCAATAAAGTAATTCATATTTGTGCGTTCTTATCGATTTGGAATATTGTATACGTTTGGATATTCTCGAATAATGTTATGAAAAACTACATGCGGTAGTTTTATGCAAGTATACGTTTGGAATATTCGCAAATGATGTAATCCATGTTGAGACTACATGTATGTAGTTGATTAATTGAAATTCATGCAAGTTTGGGGTTTTGATACTATGCCATCATAATGTGTATTTTCATACAAACATCGTTTTTGTGAAGTAATTGGAATAAGTTTAGGTTATCATAATTCATATGAGACTATGTTGAAATTTTGGCACCATGTATTAGGCCATGCTTTTGTACTAGAAAACCTATTTGCAAACTTATGAATATGATTAGACTATGATTGATATTTTGCATAATTGAAATCCATATTGTTAACAAGGATTATATGATGACATATGTGGTACATAGCTAGGTTAGATTCAAAAACCCCTTTTTGCAAGACTAAAGTAAAAATCATGATTTCATGTTAGAAATATGTATGCCATGTGAATAGATTTAAAAATCATGATTAAGTTGAACTATACTTTTGTGTTAGTACAAAAGTAAACACCTTTGTAAACATGTAGTAATCTTATGAACATGATTTGCTTATGTTTGACATTATGCCTGAATAAAAATATAGGTTTATGTTGTAGTTAAGCCTATGTGTCAATAATGATATTCTTATCTCATCTACAAGTTTACATGCTTTGATTCATGTCACCTATGCTTTATGACCAAAATATATGTTACCACTATGCAAGTACACCAGTTTCTATTTTGTAGTTTCAACGTTATGTTGCAAGTTCATGCGCTCACATTCCCCTTTTTGTGTATGTAATCACGCTTTAAGCCTCCCCTTTTTCCTCATGGCTAAGTTGGGCTTAAAAGCCTAAGCCCAACATATATTATGATAAACGAACGTGTTAAACGGGGGAAAATAACGTTGGGTTAAATTTATTAATAAATGAAAATATAAAAGAAGGGCCCAAGTTCAAGTATGGGTTGGGCCCATGATTGGTGTAACCTTTACACCATTAACTTAATAATGGGCCGCAAATATTTACATATAAGAAAATAAAGAAGAAAGACAAAATATGTAAATGTAGAACATACGATGTGTTTAACCCGAGGTTGGATTGAGTTGTGATGTAAACCTGCCCGGAACCGCCCGGTTGTCCAGTAGTCACAACAATACCTATCCAATGTGGGATGTTAAACATGGAGCCCAATAAGGACCCGAGGTTAGACTGAGTTGTGGCGTAAGACTGCCCGGAACCAACCGGCAACAGGCAGCCACAACAATACCTGTCTAATGTGAGAGGTCAAGGCTTTAATAAGACAATTAAGGCTGAGTCAGTATTGTTAGGATTAAGTGAACTAAAGACTTAATCAAAATGGAACATGCTAAACTAAACGGACTGGTGGGGGGTTAGGTTAGAAAACACTTAACCAACTTAGCATGTTGGCTAGAGATAGAAAACCTAGTAACGGGGGACCCTTTTCAGCAGTAACCCTAAAAGGTGTATCAGGATACCCTGAAACTAGGCAGGGTGGGGCACGATTACTGGGCTGATTGTAAGAGGTCAAATCGACGGCGGTGGTGTAGCAGTGTAGGTTCTAACGGGGTGCGGGCGTGCACACACTCCGGCGCAGAAAAATAAGGCACTGGACACCAGTAGCATACCTGTGCATTCTAGGATTGTGTCGGGCCGCCACCACGGGACTTGATACACCCCATGGTGGGACCAGCATAGGTAACTACAACATCGGGGGCCGTAAGACACATGTAACTATGCGAGTAGGAGCCGATCATCGTAGAATGGATCACTTCACCCTGATTATGGGGTGCCAATTGGAAACTAGTTTATATGGGTTCAGAGATTAACATGGGGTACGATAGTATATTCGACCCTAGACAACTTAACCAAGTTTATAGTGCTTGCCCACTTCTTGTTTATACTTATCATACCCAGTTCTTTATTCATAGACAGAATAGTACTAGACTTACTCAGGCTTTATGTCTGACTCTACTTTTCTTTCGTCTTCTTTTCTTCTGTTCCCCCCCCCCAGGTCCACAGGGAGGGAACACAGCAGCTTGACCAACCTTAACATCCAGCTTGAAGAAGAGAAATGTATTGCTTGGACCTTTTCATTTTGAACTATGGCTTTGGACAACCACTATGGGGGCTTTTGCAGTTTACCTATGTTTTATTTATGCTTCTTTAAATAATGTACTCAAGACAGATTATGAAAGTGTTATGTTATGTTTTTGGACAAAGATGTAAGACAATCATGGTGATGTTTTGTAACACGTATTGGCTTTTATGAAATAAAAGTTGTTGTTTTTCCACTGTTTACAAATATGTGTTCTTATATCTGTCTTGTATATTTGTGACTTATACTTATAAACCTCCACCAAAATTAGGGCATTCCCTTTGAGAGTGACCCTAACGGAGGTGGGGTGTTTCACTTGGTATCAGAGCATAGGTTTACCAGATAAGATAAAAAGTTTTGAAAAATTATTTTCAAAAAGGAAATTTAAAGAAGCATTTTTAAAAGAAAAATATTATTTTATTTTAAAAGGCAAAGTCCACTCCCCAAAGCCATAGGTACTATCTCTTATCCTTCGTTTTGAATCCATCCTTTTTGTTTCAGCATGTCCGAAGATCTTAACTTGCCAGAAGGGGTGCCAATACCTGGTTGGTTTAGACGGTTCTTAGAAGCAAGGGTCACTCAGCCAGGTCCTACCGTTCCTCCTCCCCCAGCTGCCGGAAATCATCCAGCTGCAGTGGCACCTTTCCCTCCACCTCCTCCTCGGGGAAACACGTTTGCTAAGATATGTAAAGATTTTAAAGCTATGGGAGGGAAGGATTTCCATGGAACTGAGTCCTTCGTGGCAGCTAGAAATTGGCTGAAAGAAACGGAGGACCTATTCATCATCTTTGAGGTAGAGGATAGACAAAAAGTACAATTGGCAGTGTGGCTATTGAAGGGCGAGGCTTCCTACTGGTGGGAAGTCACTAATGCTGAAAGACCAGTGGAGACATGGGAGGACTTTAGGGCAAGGTTTGAGACTAAATTTCTCTCAGATGCGGAAAGAAGTTTGCAGTTGGAAAAATTCTTATTTCTTAAGCAAGGGGACAAGACAGTCCGAGAGTATGTGAATCAGTTCGATGAGCTGGCTAGGTTTGGGATTGACCTAGTCAACACCCCACACAAGAAGGCTCTCCGTTTCGTCAAAGGGTTGAATGAGCCATTACACAGTTTGGCCATGACCCATATACCCATGGGAGCCACGTATGAAAGATTGGTGCAAATGGCATTGCTGAATGAAGAGGATAAGGGCAAGAAGGAGACAAAGGCAGAAAGCTCTCAAGGGAAGAAAGAGGGTTTGCAGCCTAAGAAGACAGACTTTAAGAAAGGCGGGAAAGGCAACAAAGAGAAGAGGAAGTGCAATTTCTGTGGCAAAGTAGGGCACTTAGTAAAGGACTGCCGGAAAAAGAAGGCCAAGGAGAATGGTGGGTGCTTTTCTTGCGGTGAGATAGGCCACAGGGCTAAGGATTGCCCAAAGAAACGAGGACAGGGGCAGAGGGCTGGATCCACTCCAGGGGCACAGGTTCATGTGCTGGAAGCACCACCTCTGCAACAGAGAGGTATAAATACTTCTGTAGAAAGTGTAGTTTATCTTTATGATCATCCCGTTCGCACTTTATTTGATTCTGGCGCATCACACTCCTTTATCTCGTCTGCTTTAGTAGAATCTCTGCACCTAAAAACTAGTATGGTAGAGGACCCCTTAATTGTTTCAAACCCAATTGGGGGCGTTTGGGATTGAAAATTTCTATTCTAAGTGTAGAATTTCAATGTAGTGCCTTTGTTTTGGGCTTTTCGGGTTATGGTTTGATTTTGGGAATGGATTGGCTATCCGGTAATGGGGCCATCCTTGATTGTGAAAAAAGGGTTGTTAGGCTCCTAACCCAGCTCGGTAATACTTTGGAAATTTCTTGTAATCCCTCGTATGCGGTTATGCTTAGTTATCTTGAATCGCTAGATGCCTCTGTTGAAAATTTGCAATCAGTTAGAGTGGTCCGGGAATATCCGGATGTCTTTGAAGAGGTGAAGGGCTTGCCTCCGAAGCGGGAAATAGACTTCCGCATATATCTTGTAGATAATGCAAAGCCAGTTGCGTTGCCCGTTAGACACATGGCTCCACGAGAAAGGAAAGAGCTCAGTAAACAGATTAAAGAGCTTCTAGAAAAGGGGTTCATTAGGAGGAGCATTTCAGAATGGGGCGCTCCAGTGGTGTTCGCTACAAAGGCGGATGGTTCACTCCGTCTATGTGTTGACTATAGGGAGCTCAACAAGCTAACGAAAAAGAATAGGCACCCTCTCCCTAGAATTGACGATTTATTTGACCAGCTTGTAGGAGCGTCTGTTTTCTCCCAACTCGATTTAGCGACCGGTTTTCATCAGCTAAGGGTGGCCGAAGATAGCATCGATAAAACGGCATTCAGAACCCCAGACGGCTTCTTTGAATGGCTTGTCATGCCTTTCGGCTTGACAAATGCACCTGCTTACTTCGTGGACCTGATGAGTAGGGTATTTAGAGATTTCCTCAACAAATTCGTAGTGGTCTTCGTAGATGATATCCTTATCTTCTCAAAGAGTGAAGAGGAACATGCTCAACACTTAAGGGCAATCATGGAAACTTTGCGAGTCCATCAACTAAAAGCCTAATTCTCCAAATGCCACTTTTGGAGAGAAGAGGTGAGGTTCCTTGGGCACATAGTATCCAAACAAGGGTTAGCAGTGGACCCCGCTAAGGTAGTGGCGGTACAAGATTGGAAGACACCAAGGAATGCGACTGAGGTCCGAAGCTTTCTAGGACTAGCAGGTTTCTATCGAAAGTTTATAAGGGATTTTGCGAAAATCTCAGCTCCGCTCACGAAATTGACTAAGAAGAATCTAGTGTTCAATTGGGATTTGGATTGCGAGTTTGCTTTCCAACGACTGAAAAGGGCTCTTACAACAGCCCCAGTTTTGACGCTGCCAGATGGGAGCAAGATGTTCACTGTTTATACGGATGCATGTGGGACAGGGCTAGGCGCCGTCTTAATGCAAGAAGGAAGGGTAGTAGCTTATGGCGGGAGGCAGTTGAAGGTGCACGAAAAGAACTACCCAACCCACGATCTTGAGTTAGCCGCCATCATCTTTGCACTCAAGTCTTGGCGACAGTATCTCCTAGGTGAGAAGTTCGAACTTTACACTGACCATAAATCGTTGAAATATCTTTTCTCGCAGAAGGATCTTAACTTGAGGAAACAAAGATGGATGGAGTTTCTTGCCTCGTACGATTTCGAAATCTCCTATACTCCGGGCAAAGGCAACGTAGTGGCAGACGCGTTGAGCCGAAAGAAATTGACCCTAAGCCCGTTGTTTGTTGAAAGACAAAGCCTAGAGTTTATAGCCAGCTTCGACTTTAGGCCTTCCTCCGATTTCGTACCAGGCTTGCTAGCATCTCTCGAAGTGCGCCCAACTTTAGTGGATTCAGTAGGGGCAGCACAACGCGAAGACCCTCAGCTTATGGAAACAATTGATAGGCTAATTAGGGGTGAGACTTCAAGTCACCTCAACAGATACTCCATTGACGATAAGGGTTTACAAAGGCGAGACGGAAGACTATGCGTCCCACAGACAAAAGATTTAATAAAGAAGGTTCTCGAGGAAGCACATCACTCCAAGATGACGATACACCCAGGCGGAGATAAAATGTACAAAGATATAAAAAGGACTTTCTTCTGGAACGGCATGAAAAAGGACGTGGCAAAGTTCGTTTCTAAGTGTATGGTGTGCCAACAGGTTAAGGCGGAACAGAAAAAGCCTGGCGGACTACTACATCCTCTAGAGGTCCCGCAGTGGAAGTGGGATAGCATCTCAATGGACTTCATCGATGGGCTGCCTAGGTCTAGGAGAGGCAACACTAGCATTTGGGTAATAGTGGATAGGCTTACTAAAAGCGCCCACTTTTTACCTGTCAAAAGTAAAAGAACTGCCTCATCCATAGCATCACTTTACCTCAAGGAAATCGTTCGACTCCATGGAATACCATCTAGCATTGTTAGTGACCGAGACCCCATCTTCACCAGTGAGTTTTGGCGGAGTCTGCAAGAAGCAGTAGGAACGCAGTTATGCTTAAGCACAGCCTATCATCCCCAAACCGACGGCCAAACAGAGAGAGTGAACAGAGTTTTGGAAGACCTTTTAAGGCTATGCGTCCTTGACTTCGGAGGGACATGGGAAGACCACCTTCCTTTGGTGGAATTTGCCTACAACAACAGCTATCAAGCAACCATCGGAATGGCGCCCTTCGAAGCTTTATATGGAAGACCGTGCCGATCGCCCACTTGTTGGTGGGAGTCCACGGATAAGCTCATACTTGGACCAGATATGATCCGAGAGACCTCAGAGAAAGTAGACTTAATACGAAGAAGGATGAAGACGGCCCAAGACAGACAAAAGTCCTATGCCGACAAGAGGAGGACCGACCTTGAATTTGAGGTTGGAGACAGAGTTTTTCTCAAGGTATCACCGCTAAGGAACGTTGTTCGTTTTGGAACCACAGGAAAACTGGCACCAAGGTTCGTAGGGCCATTCCCTATCATCGAGAAAATTGGGAAAATGGCCTATAGATTAGAGCTACCCGAGAAGTTGGCTGGAGTCCACAACGTTTTTCACGTTTCACATCTCCGAAAATGTCTACATGAGTCAGCCGAGGTGGTAGAGCCAAATATCCTCGAAGAGGCCGAAGTGGAACGCGAAGCAACCATAAGAAAAGTTCCAACCCGCATCTTAGGAACGGAAGTGAAAAAGCTACGCAACCGCGAAGTCAAGCTCATCAAAGTTCAGTGGAGCGACGCCGAGGGAGACGCGACTTGGGAAACTGAAGCTAGAATACGTACTGCCTACCCTTTTCTGTTCGAGGGTACATCCTTGATCTTTCTTTTTCCTTAAGTTGCGCTTTTATCTATCTTTTTAGGTATACTTCCTCGACCTTATCTTTTATGTAGAATTTTTTTGGATGGAAACATGTAGTTGAAACATGTTATGGATGATGGTTGCAAGTGGTTGCAAGTGATTGCTAGTGGTTGCTCGTGGTTGCATATACACACACAATCTAGGTTTTAGATCGGCTCAGTCACTTCATATTGCATATGCATATATGTTTGCATTCGTATATGGTTGAACTTTAATGTGTTGTCATATGGATGTTGCATCTGTATTGAATGATTGTGCACTCATGTAGAATCAAGAATAGGAAAATTTGCATACATAATGGATTCATGGCACTTACATAATTCGCATTAAGGAGGTCAACTGAATCAGTAGACCGCCTGATTTTGCATTAGATAAGTACATGTACACACACACTTCGCATATGATCATGAAGCATTAGAAGTCTTTTAAGGACAATGGATGCTCGTGTTTGATGGATGAGTAGATGGATGATTGGATGTTAGGATATACATTCCTCCTAACTTGAAGATTTCGGGGACGAAATCCTTTTAAGTGGGGGAGAATGTAACACCCCGCAAACTCTATAACTGTGAAATTAACAAATTAAAGTATAATTAATCTGAAATCAAAGAACTAAGGGAAACGGGATATGCCATTGCGTTCGTCTCAGAAAAATACGCGAAATAGAGTCTGAGTTTTCGAAAAACGGAGTCCGTATGAAGAAAATATGGCCTTCGGAAGTTTCTGAATTAAGTTTAAAATTCGAACAGAATAAAACAGTTTAAAATTAAAACCGGGCCCAATTGGCCAAGGCGGGAAAACTCCCGCCTAAGACACCCAGGTCGACTGGGCTGTCGACCTGGTCTAACCAGGTCGACAGGGCTGTCGACAGGGCTGTCGACAGGCATGTCGACCTGGTCCAGAGCCAGGTCGAACCCAGTCCAACCTGGCTGGCCTATTCTATGTTGGTCGATTTTCTGTGGTCTGCTTTGTCATTAGGGCTAGGTGGCAGGCTCTAATTGGTCCCTCTTTCGAATGAATGGCTACGATCAATCCAAGCAACATCAATGGTCCTAATCAGTTCCTAAACCCTATAAAAATGACCCTAGACTAACCCTAATCTATTCATTCAAAAATAAGAACAAAGCCGCCATGTTGCTGAGGAACGACTAGGAGTAGCCACCAATTGGAGAGAGGATTAGGAGGAAAATTCTAAAGCATAAAGCAAACTTAATCAAATCAAATCAACAAGGAATCACATCTCCAAATCCCTAAATTGGAGAATTCGCCATACCATTGTAAGTAGAGTATTATTTTGGTATGAACAAATAATTGTGTTGGTTTGTATACTTGATTTGTGGCAATAAAGTAATTCATATTTGTGCGTTCTTATCGATTTGGAATATTGTATACGTTTGGATATTCTCGAATTATGTTATGAAAAACTACATGCGGTAGTTTTATGCAAGTATACGTTTGGAATATTCGCAAATGATGTAATCCATGTTGAGACTACATGTATGTAGTTGATTAATTGAAATTCATGCAAGTTTGGGGTTTTGCTACTATGCCATCATAATGTGTATTTTCATACAAACATCGTTTTTGTGAAGTAATTGGAATAAGTTTGGGTTATCATAATTCATATGAGACTATGTTGAAATTTTGGCACCATATATTAGGCCATGCTTTTGTACTAGAAAACCTATTTGCAAACTTATGAATATGATTAAGCTATGATTGATATTTTGCATAATTGAAATCCATATTGTTAACAAGGATTATATGATGACATATGTGGTACATAGCTAGGTTAGATTCAAAAACCCCTTTTTGCAAGACTAAAGTAAAAATCATGATTTCATGTTAGAAATATGTATGCCATGTGAATAGATTTAAAAATCATGATTAAGTTGAACTATACTTTTGTGTTAGTACAAAAGTAAACACCTTTGTAAACATGTAGTAATCTTATGAACATGATTTGCTTATGTTTGACATTATGCCTGAATAAAAATATAGGTTTATGTTGTAGTTAAGCCTATGTGTCAATAATGATATTCTTATCTCATCTACAAGTTTACATGCTTTGATTCATGTCACCTATGCTTTATGACCAAAGTATATGTTACCACTATGCAAGTACACCAGTTTCTATTTTGTAGTTTCAACGTTATGTTGCAAGTTCATGCGCTCACATTCCCCTTTTTGTGTATGTAATCACGCTTTAAGCCTCCCCTTTTTCCTCATGGCTAAGTTAGGCTTAAAAGCCTAAGCCCAACATATATTATGATAAACGAACGTGTTAAACGGGGGAAAATAACGTTGGGTTAAATTTATTAATAAATGAAAATATAAAAGAAGGGCCCAAGTTCAAGTATGGGTTGGGCCCATGATTGGTGTAACCTTTACACCATTAACTTAATAATGGGTCGTAAATATTTACATATAAGAAAATAAAGAAGAAAGACAAAATATGTAAATGTAGAACATACGATGTGTTTAACCCGAGGTTGGATTGAGTTGTGATGTAAACCTGCCCGGAACCGCCCGGCTGTCCAGTAGTCACAACAATACCTATCCAATTTGGGAGGTTAAACATGGAGCCCAATAAGGACCCGAGGTTAGACTGAGTTGTGGCGTAAGACTGCCCGGAACCAACCGGCAACAGGCAGCCACAACAATACCTGTCTAATGTGAGAGGTCAAGGCTTTAATAAGACAATTAAGGCTGATTCAGGATTGTTAGGATTAAGTGAACTAAAGACTTAATCAAAATGGAACATGCTAAACTAAATGGACTGGTGGGGGGTTAGGTTAGAAAACACTTAACCAACTTAGCATGTTGGCTAGAGATAGAAAACCTAGTAACGGGGGACCCTTTTCAGCAGTAACCCTAAAAGGTGTATCAGGATACCCTGAAACTAGGCAGGGTGGGGCACGATTACTGGGCTGATTGTAAGAGGTCAAATCAACGGCGGTGGTGTAGCAGTGTAGGTTCTAACGGGGTGCGGGCGTGCACACACTCCGGCGCAGAAAAATAAGGCACTGGACACCAGTAGCATACCTGTGCATTCTAGGATTGTGTCGGGCCGCCACCACGGGACTTGATACACCCCATGGTGGGACCAGCATAGGTAACTACAACATCGGGGGCCGTAAGACACATGTAACTATGCGAGTAGGAGCCGATCATCGTAGAATGGATCACTTCACCCTGATTATGGGGTGCCAATTGGAAACTAGTTTATATGGGTTCAGAGATTAACATGGGGTACGATAGTATATTCGACCCTAGACAACTTAACCAAGTTTATAGTGCTTGCCCACTTCTTGTTTATACTTATCATACCCAGTTCTTTATTCATAGACAGAATAGTACTAGACTTACTCAGGCTTTATGTCTGACTCTACTTTTCTTTCGTCTTCTTTTCTTCCGTTCCCCCCCCCCCCAGGTCCACAGGGAGGGAACACAGCAGCTTGACCAACCTTAACATCCAGCTTGAAGAAGAGAAATGTATTGCTTGGACCTTTTCATTTTGAACTATGGCTTTGGACAACCACTATGGGGGCTTTTGCAGTTTACCTATGTTTTATTTATGCTTCTTTAAATAATGTACTCAAGACAGATTATGAAAGTGTTATGTTATGTTTTTGGACAAAGATGTAAGACAATCATGGTGATGTTTTGTAACACGTATTTGCTTTTATGAAATAAAAGTTGTTGTTTTTCCGCTGTTTACAAATATGTGTTCTTATATCTGTCTTGTATATCTGTGACTTATACTTATAAACCTCCACCAAAATTAGGGCATTCCCTTTGAGAGTGACCCTAACGGAGGTGGGGTATTTCAGATGACTTTCGGGGAAAGTTTGGACTAAGGTTCCTATCACTGAAGCAAGGGGACATGACTATTAGGGAATACATAGATAAGTTTAATCAACTGGCTCGGGTCGGTTTAGACTTGGTTAACACAGCTCAGAAGAAGGCCCTATACTTTGCTCTAGGATTAAACGATCCATTACATGGTTTAGCCATGTCTCATATACCCTTGGGGGCAACTTTCGAGAGTTTGGTGAATATGGCCCTACTCAATGAAGAGAATAGGAGTGGCAAGAAGGAAATCAAGGTGAATGAGTCTCAAACCAAGAAAACGGGGCCCAAAAAGGAAATGAAAAAGAAGGAGGAGAAGTCTAAAGATAAGAAGGAAAAAAGGTGCTTTACTTGTGGAAGCTCGACTCATCTAAACAAGGATTGCAGAAAAAGGAAGGGCACTTGCTTTAACTGTGGAGAAATGGGACACTTCACTAGGGATTGCCCGAAGAAGCAAGGGCAAGGCCAGGGTCAGACTCAGCGTGCTGGACCTTCGGGAGGGCAAGTTCATGCTCTCAATGCCGCTCCAGTTCCCGATCGAGGTAGTATTTCTGTTGAAAGTCTTGTTTACATTTCTGATTTTCCTGTTCGTACTTTGTTTGATTCTGGCGCATCGCATAGTTTATTTCATCTGATCTAGTTGAAAGTTTGCACCTAAGTACTAGTCTAGTTAATGATCCCGTGTATGTTTCAAATCCAATTGGGGGTTCCGCCCATTTGTCTATTATCTACGTGGATTTGAAAATCTCTATCTTGAGTATAGAATTCTCGCGTGATGCTTATATTCTCGGTTTCATGGGGTATGGGTTGATTTTGGGCATGGATTGGTTGTCCAGTTTTGGAGCCATTCATGATTTTTGAGCATAGGGTTGAGAGGCTCATGACTCGCCTCGGTAATACCCTAAAAATTTCTAGTAACCCTATGAGTCCCATCATGTTGTGTTATCTTGAATCCCTCAACCCGTCTATCGATAGTTTGCAATCGGTGAGGGTGGTCCGAGAATATCCTGATATCTTGGGTGAAGTGAAGGGGGTTACCCCTAAACGAGATATAGATTTCCGCATTTATCTGGTTGATAATGCCAAGATAGTTTTGTGGCCAGTTAGGCACATGGCCTCGCAAGATGAGAGTTAAGAAAGCAAGTCAAGGAGTTGCTTGAGAAGAACTTCATTAGACGAAGTATATCTGAATGGGGAGCGCCTGTAGTATTTACTACCAAGGCAGATGGTTCTCTTCGACTTTGTGTTGATTATCGTGAGTTAAACAAAGAGAATAGGCAACCATTGCCAAGGATCGATGATTTGTTTGATCAGCTTGTAGGAACATCTGTTTTCTCTTGATCTTGCTATTGGATTCCATCAGCTCAGAGTAGCTGAGGATAGTATAGGCAAAACTCCGTTCAGAACTCCAGATGGATTCTTAGAATGGCTGGTCATGCCATTCGGTTTGACTAATACACCCGCCTACTTCGTGGACTTGATGAGTAGGGTGTCTAGGGAGTTCCTGAACGAGTTTGTGGTAGTCTTTGTAGACGATATCCTGACTTTCTTAAAGAACGAGGAAGAACATGCTAGACATCTCAAGGAGGTGAAGGATACGCTTAGAGCGCATCAGTTGAAAGCCAAGTCCTCCAAATGTCATTTTGGAGAAAAAAAAGGAGTTAGATTTCTTGGGCACATAGTTTCTAAGCAAGGCTTAGTGGTGGATCCTGCTAAAGTGGTCGCGGTTCAAAACCGAAAAGCTCCGACGAGGACAATTAAAGTAAGAAGTTCTCTCAGTTTAATTAGTTAGTTAGCATCCCTTGAGCTTAGACCTACCCTTCTGGATCAAGTAGGGACTTCACAGAAAGAAGACCCGCAGTTAGTCGAGATCATGGACAAGTTGATTCGAGGCGAGATGGTAAGTCACCTCGTTATAGATGACAAGGGATGACTAAGACGCGATGAGAGAAAGAAGGTTCTTAAAGATGCACATCACCCGAGGAGGTGGCCGAGTTTGTCACAAGGTGCATGTTGTGCCAACAGGTTAAAGGCAGAGTCATAGAAGGCCGGTGGGCTATTATATCCATTGGAGGTCCCCGCAATGGAAGAGGGAAAAGCGTCACGAAGGATTTCGTGGATGGACTGCCTAGATCAAGAAAGGGAATAAGAGCATGTGGGTCATAGTAGGTTGACTCACGAAGAGTGCTCATTTCACTCCGGTAAAGAGCGAAAGGACTGCATCATAGCTAGCGACAGTTTACTTTCAAGAAATAAAGCGGTTGCACGAGGTTCCCTAAAGTATAGTTAGTAACCATGACTCAATCTTCACTAGCCAGTTTTGGGATAGTCTACGGGAAGTCATGGGCAAGCAACTGAATCTAAGTACGGCCTATCATTCGCAGGCGGATGGTTCATTTCGTTCAAGCATGAGTTATAGAAAATCACGTTGGTAAGAGCAATTGGCAACGTGGATTGGTATTTCCAAGAAAAGTTCTGCTGCGTGGAATACTTTATAGTAAGTAAACGAGATCCAGGATTCACTAGTGAATTTTGGAGAACTTGCATGAAACCATGAGGTCATAGTTATGTTTAAGCCAAGAATGATAGAAGAGTAAGTGAAAGAGGAAGACGAGAGGCGACAATGAAATGGGTTCCAACTCATATTTGGAAATAAGAGTTAAGAAGCCAAGGAATCATGAAGTAAAAGACGGTCAAAGCACAGTGGAGTTAAACTCAAGGAAACGTGACTTAGAAGATTGAAGGCTGGATACGCGCATCATATCTTTTTTTATTATGAGTATATCCTTGATTCTTGTTTTCCTGTGGAGCTTACTCGCATGTTGTCTTTTACGTATATCCACTCGGTCCCATACTCGATCCCATTTCTATTTTAAACTCCATAAGGGGGGTATGACTCATCGGTTAGTAATGCATGTCAAGGTTTGAAGGGGTCCGTTAGGTTGACTAAACCTTTTGGGCTTTTATAGGATTGGGGTTGGGTTAGGAAGGGATTTCTTGTAATCCGAAAGGAGTATATCCTGCTTATCTTCCCGATCTCTTTGTAGCATATCTTTCTTTTGCTATCTATATCGTGTTAATCTTGTCGTGAGAACCTTAGGTTGAAACCCTGTGGATGAAACATGTGTTTGAAACATGTTATGCTGATGTTTGCAAGTGGTTGCAAGTGTTTGCAAGTGGTTACTCGTGGATGCATTATACACATTAGGCACTAGATCGGCTCACACACTCCTCATATTGCATATGCATGAGTGTTTACGCTTATTCATGGATGAAAATTTTTGTGTTATCACATGGATGTTGCATATGGATGTATGTTATGTGCACACATATAGATGTTATACCTTATGTTAGGAATTGCATACATATGGATTCATTTCACTAACATAATTTGCATTGATGATATTTGCATTAGATAAGTACATATACACACACCTTTGCATATGTTCATACAACATTTAGAATCTTGTAAGGACAATGATTTCTCGTGGATGATGTTTTGAGTAGATGGATGTTGGATGGTAGGATACGTTCTTCCTAACTTGAAGATTTCGGGGACGAAATCCTTTAAGGAGGGGAGAATGTAACAACCCGTATTTTCAATAACCTGTTATAACGTAAATCGAGGCAGAATTTAATTTATAAATCTGAATCAAGGGAAACGGGCTATGCCATTGCATTCGTCTCGGAAAAATACGTGAAATAGAGTCCGAGTTTTCGAAAATCGGAGTCCGTATGACCCGAGTAAGGCTCAACGAAGTTTTCAGAAAAATTCAAAGTAAAAACAGATTTCAAATTCAAGTTTGAATATGGAAATTAAGGCAGTCGGGCGCAGGCGGAAAATTTCCCGCTAGACCACCCATGTCGACAGCCCTGTCGACTGGGCAGTCGACATGGTTAGGCCCAAGTCGACAGCCATGTCGACTTGGGTGTCGACTTGGCTCAGCCGGGTAGTTTTGCCTGGTGCGCCATTTTGGGAGTTGTGTTGAGTTTGGGGGCCAGATTCGGTTTTGAGGGCTGAGATTGGAACTAGGGTTTAATCCTAAGGCTAAAACTAATCCTAATCTCTATAAATAAGCCCCTAACCTAACCCTAAATCATCATTATTCATTCAAGTAACTAAACTATGGCAAAATCATTCCTCTCATGGCCTCCACTCTCTTCATAAAATTCCTAAGTTATTTCTATGAGAGATTTTCCATGCATACAAGTGTTTTCAAGCTTGTATGAGTGTCATTAGCTTGCATTCAAGTCAAGTTTCCATATTTACATCATAAAGCAAGGGTTTTGATCATTTTTGCTCAAGGGTTTTTCTATTGGACCTTGCATTTTGGGTTTATTTGATTGCATAAGGGCTTTGTCTCAATCTATATATATTTTTGTGTCTTCATAAGCATTGTAAGCCCTTTTCTACTTTCATATTTAAACTCTAAAGTTAAATGAATGATGCAAGTTTGGTTGATCATTATGATATGCAAGTTTGCCATGATATGCAAGTTTACCATGTCATGTTATGCAAGTTTGATATGTTATGATATGCAAGTTTGCCATGTTATGTGTAACGACCCAGAAAATCTGAACCAATTTAAAATTTTTAAATTGGCTAAAATAATGGATTTTAAATATTTAAAATAAATATTTTAATTAATGGCGATGAAAACTGAGTTGAAATCGACATTTGAAAACGAATATAATTAATTATAATTATATATAGAATTGAAAATGGCGCGGTAGTTCGATAATTCGATTTCAAACTTCAATTGAATATACCGGGTGCAAAACAATCTGGATTTTAGTGAAACCAAAAACATTAGTATCTAATTGATGATATCTTTCTAACGAATCTGACCAATCGAAATTTGATAGCGGGGATCAAAAGATATGTCCAGTTGAAAATTCTGAATAGTCGCTATGGAATTCAGGCCCTTAAAAATGGACATTTTGCAGATGACCTCGGATTTCGACGAAACCACTTTTGTTGGGTCCGCAGTGTCAAGTTATTGCTAGGTTTCAAATTTCATAATTTTTCGAATCAATATGTGAGCGTGGCAAAAGAAAACGCGTTTGACCAGTTTCTGTTGAATTTAATCGACTGGAAATTGGCCATTTTTCAAACGGTCTCAGAATTCGATGAAACTAGTTTTGTTAGGACCGTATCGTCAATACGAAGCTAGAAATTATTTTTCTGGAATTTTTCTAGTTAGTATGTGACCCCGGTAAATTGAAATGTACGTTTAAAATTCAATATAGTGATTTAAAGGAAAATTCAAAAGGAAACTGATTGTAACGATCAAATCAGCTTGCGATACATATCTCATTGTGTTCGGAATGTGGGTAAAACGCTATGGACGACAGGCGGTGGGCCTCGTTTCGAGGGCATATGTAAAAGTCAACCTTTTGCGAAATTAAATAATAAAATAATTAAATAATTTTGATTCCCTCCCTCCCCTTTATCTTCTTCTTGGCCCCCCCGTTAGTTATAATTCGTAACAGAAAGAAAAAAAACAAAAAAAACAAAACCCTAAAAACTATCGAGCCGCCGCCCCCCCTCGTCTTGACGCCGACGAAGACCCCCCCCCCCTCCATCGCTCGAGCTCCGCTGAAGCCCCCCCCCCAATCGCTCGAGCTCTGCTGAAACCCCCCCTAGCTCGTGAAGCTGAAGCCTAGACGCCGACGCCTCCGACCACCGCAGCCTGCCGCCGACGACATCTTCTCCCTCCCCTTCTTCGCAGTTCGGTGAGCGTTTCCCTTTTTTTTATTATTTTTTTTTTTTTATTATTTTATTTTAATCTGTAAAACTGATTTGATTTTATAAAAATAAAATAAAAACTGTTTTAAAAATAAAATAAAAACTGTTTTAAAAATAAAGTAAAAAAAAACTGTTTTAAAAATAAAGTAAAAACTGATTTATTAATAAAGATAAAAACTGAAACTGATTTTTTTAAAAAAATATTTTAAAACTGGTTTCTTTAAAGAAAGTAAAAATAGAATTGTCATATTTTTATATGTTGAAAGCAAAAGAAAAAAAATCATATTTTTATATGTTGAAAGCAAAAGTAAAAATCATATTTTTTTTTTTATATGTGAAAGCAAAAGTAAAAATCATATTTTTTTTATATGTGAAAGCAAAAGTAAAAATCATATTTTTATTTAGAGAAAGTCGAAGTAAAAATGATATTTTTATTTAGAGAAAGTCGAAGTAAAAATCATATTTTTATATATTGAATAGCATCGTAAAAATTCGATTTTTACATATGCAGAGAATACGGGCGAAAGCAACAAAAGGCGAAGATTTCTATAAAGGAAGTATCGTGCAGTTGGATAGCTATTAGTGAGATTTCTGATTTAAAAATATTATATATGTGTGAAATGAAAGTGAATAGCTATATATAAATTGCTATATATTTATATATATATATATATACGCCCCTCGTCCACAAACCGTGGACGATATTTATTGGTTGAAATTGTTGTGAAAATTGAATGATTGTTTGGGATTGTTTGTGATGGATATTGGTTGATTGTGGTTGAAAAATACCCGTTTGTGGTTGTGAAATATTTGGTTGAAACCACTTAGGATTAGTTTGTGGAAATGAAATAAATATATACATGCCGCCTGCGTGCGAACTAGATGCATGGACCCCATTGTCAAAAACCGCGAGGTTTTAAGGTAGAGCGAGGAGCCGTACTAGGAACGGTGCCGGTGTAACTACCCTGCCGTTATGCTGCCGAAATTTTGAATAATATTTGTGTGTTTGAATTATTTTCATATGCTTAAACTATATTTATTCATTGTATAGAAAACATTCATGTGTTGAATTGATATTAATTCGTTGTTTAGAAATTCATGTGTTGAATGGTATTCATATTTTGAAATAAATGGTTCGATAATAAAAATCACATTTTTATCTATATATAAAAACTATTGAAAACATTCATGTGTTGAATTGATATTCATTCGTTGTTTAGAAATTCATGTGTTGAATGGTATTCATATTTTGAAATAAATTGTTCGATAATAAAAATCACATTTTTATCTATATATAAAAACTATTGAAAACATTCATGTGTTGAATTGATATTCATTCGTTGTTTAGAAATTCATGTGTTGAATGGTATTCATATTTTGAAATAAATTGTTCGATAATAAAAATCACATTTTTATCTATATATAGACACTATAGAAAACATTCATGTGTTGAATTGATATTCATTCGTTGTTTAGAAATTCATGTGTTGAATGGTATTCATGTTTTTGAAATAAATCGTTTGATAATAAAAATCACCTTTTATCGACTATATGAACTATATAGAAAAATAGTGTTTAGAAATGAATTGTTTTACAATAAAAATCACATTTTTATTGTATGCATAAATCGTTGAAATGTGAAGTGTTAAAAATAGCCACTTGTTCGAAATAAACATAGATGAGATGAAATATTCATTAATTAGCTAATGAAATGATTTGCACCTATTTATGTAACATTAGAATGAATGGTGTTTTTAAACCAAATTGAAATCAAATATGAAGTCGAATAGAAAATGATAAATGATAAGAACTGTATATATATGTACATGCATATTCATTGAACAGGTTATGGCAAAGGGGCTAGAGAAGAGGAATAAAATTTTGTGCCCGACAAATAGGTACACATTTACTGATTTGTTTGGGTGATGATTTTGAGCCTGTTGGCTAGTCGCTTGGCTTTTTCTTTTTCTTTTTGAGATTAGAAGGACCGGGACGCTATTTGCGATTTCCCGACGCTCCCGGTGCAGGGGATGTTATGGCGAAATTTTTCCAAAATTTAAGGTGTTAGAAAAATTTTTGAAGTGAAAACGATATTGAAATTGTTGAATGAACTATATTTATATAAATATATAAATATAAATAAAATTAAAATGAAACGAAGCCGTGCAGTTCGTATTTTGAAATCGTGATTTCAAACGACTAGTGCGGGAAATCCGACCATTGGATTTTCCCGAAACCTCAACCGTCGGGTTCGCCTTGGAATAATCTTTCCAACGGCACCAACCTTGTAAAAATCCAACGGTTGGATTGTCTGGAATGTTTAATTCAAATCTGAAGAAAAACAGCGCCAGAAACGATTATATTTATTTATATATATAAATATAATTATATTTAATCGAATAACGACGCTGCAGTTCGTATTTTGAAATCGAAAATTCAAACGATTGTACCGGGAGATCCGACCGTCGGATTTTCCCGAAACTGGAACCGTTGGGTTCGTTTTGAAAAGACCTTTCTAATGATGTAAATTTTGTGAAGATCCAACGGTTAGATTTTCAGATATGTGTAAATCAAATCTGAAAAAAAACAGCGCCACGGCCGCCTTATGGCCCGAAGCGTCGTTTTGAATAAAATGGCTATTTTAAAATAAATAAAAATAGCGATAAATAGTTATAAAATATCGTAAGCGATATGGAATGGAAATAAACTGAATTTGCTTGATTTATGTGATGTTTGATGGTTGAATGTGTTTGGTGTGAAAACTATATAAAGAGCACAATTGGTGTTGTCGAATAATTTAACCATTGAAATAAATCGATTTGAAATTCTAAATATACGTGAATTATTTGAAAAGGCCGAGTTAATTCTCATTTCGAATAATCGACCGACGATTGAAATTCGAAGATGAAGACGATGGTCGAAGACCGGAGATCTTCACCTCGTTTGGATGGTAACCGAGGTCCTGATTGGGAGGCATCCCGAAATATGGATAATGAGTGGTGATCGTTCAGACGTACGTGTTGATCGAAGGGTTTGCGAGGTATTTAGTGCCTCCGGTTTCGTTCAGACCCAGAACGGACTTGTAAATGGACTGTGTGTCCGACATTGGAATTTGTTCTGTGTGATTGATAGCCATCAGTTGCACGGTGTGAATTGCCTGTGTGGCATGCTAAGATGCAGTGATCAGGACTTCTGTTGAAAAGCAAAGTCTTGTGGTGATGATCAAAGCACCGCCTGTGTGGCGTAGCTTTGTGTATAACGTAAATTCGCGAGCCTCACACCCCGGTATGAACCTAAAACGGGAGAAGGACATCAGGGAGGGCATGCGTTTCTTTCTAGCTAGGGTGGTGTCAGTGACCTACCAGCCCTGACATTTATATACTTTTCACCTATGTGGTTGTTGCTGTTGCGAGGCGCCTCGGTTTGATCGGACGATCCGGGTCCGATGGAGTCATTCGTTGGCTCGTTTGCGCCCCAAAGGGCGGGGAGACGTATTGTTCAGGTATAATAATCCACATCGGTGGACCGGCCCTGACGATCCAGGGGGCAGTTGCGGCTGTTCCTGAGACATGGTAGGCTAGATTGTCTCGAATTCGGTAAGGACTATCTTTTGCCTTGGTTCATGACGGAAATCCAATTTCCAAATACGTGACGATGCGGTTTCGATTGTATATATACATTTGGCGACATAGTGGCATGGGACGCTCATGTCGTCTATGATTGATAGTTATGATTTGAAATTGTTTTCAAAACATATAGACACTAGCAATAATATCAAATGCCTTTGTTTTATTCGTATCAAGCATATCTTGGCCGTTATAAGGTAAAAACTCTATCCTCCGGTTTGCGTTGCATTGTGTGATGGGAACTGAATCTTATAACGGCTTCATTTTTATAAAAAGCATAGTGATGTTTAAAAGAAAGATTTGTTTTAAAGCACTGGCAATCCAATGGAGTAAACCCGTTCCACGAAAGTGGCGTGGTCCTGTGATTAGCCAAATTATATATGTGTTGAGTAGATTTCTCATACCAGTCCCATGACTGACTCGTAGTTTGTTTCACTCTCAAACTCGGGTGCCCCTTTTTCTACACGGGCAGCCTTGTATTCAGGTTTAGCTGGTTCTTTCTGGATAGCTGGAGCTGAAGATGGATTCTATCATTTATTTCTTTTTATGCTGTTCTGCTCCTATTGTACATATTTTGTTTATTTCCGCTGTAGACATTTATGTATAGCTGAACTGTATTTGTACTAAGTAAGATCCTGTATACTGTGTAACTCTGATGATTACTTTTATCCAGTATATTTTGTTGTTCATTCTGGTGTATTTATTTAATTCTGTTCTGCTATTATCTGTTTCTGTGTTATATTCCAAAGATAACCTTGTTTCCGTGAGAACGGGAAATCGGGTCATCTCAACGTGGTATCAGAGCTTTGGTTAAGCTTAGTTCTGGAATATAACATTTGAACGAACTCGTCAGAAATAGAACCAGTAGTGTTCTAGGACGGGTAACTCTATACAGATAGGATCCGTAATATCCTAGTATGAGTAAAGCAGAATGGAATTTCACCTCGATAGACACATTTACATTTGAAGTATATGTTTCCATGCTTTAAAATATCTTTTCTGTGACCTGACACTTGATCTGCTAATTGCAGAAGTACTAGAAAAATGAGTGTCAGAAACAGAAGGAATACAGAACCCGATCTGGAGGCTCTATTCAAGAGATATCGAAATCTGGGTGGAGAAAAATTCTCGGGCAATGAATCTATTATTCAAACTCAAGCTTGGATGAGTTATGTCGAAAAAATCTTTGAGCATATCCAGCTGAGAGATGACCAGAAACGGTTAGTAGCATCTTGGGCGCTCAAAGAAGAAGCTTTAATCTGGTGGGAAACAATCATCAAAGATAATCCAGAAGGTGATATCACCTGGGACAGATTTAAAGTGATTTTCCTAGAAAGGTTTACTCCTCTCGAAGCAACCGAGAGATTGTGTGAAGAATTTTCTTATCTAATACAAGGTGACATGACCATTCCGGAATACCATAAGAAATTCAACGAACTTGCTCACTTTGCTCCTCATCTAATTCAAAATCCGAAGAGGAAAAATATGAGATTTATTCACGGACTTCAAAGGAAATACCAGAATAAGGTATTGGGGCATGTGAAGCTTCCTTTCTCAGAAATGATTTATATGGCTTATCAGTATGAAGACCTCCATAAGAAAGGCATGTTGCGAGACGAAGAAGAAATCAGCTCTAGCAGCAAAAGAAAATTTGAGGCTGATAGCCCAGAGACAAGTGAGCAGCCTGAGGCTAGTACGAAGGCTGAAGACAAAAAAAGGCCGAAGATCAATCAGAAAAGGGTAAAGGCAGTTGTATGTCTAAAGTGCAATCAGCAAGGGCATTCGATGAGAAATTGTAGATCTTCGAATAGACGAAAGGGTGATGGGTCTAAATCCGGGATGAATTTTCAAGAAAATAGTAAATGCAATCTCTGCCATCAGGCTGGTCACGTAAAGCAAGATTGCTGGCAGTTGAAAAAGACTGAAATAGTTCAAGTGAATGAAGTGGCAGAAACTTCTGAGCCCTCAGCTAGCCAGGAAAGGTCTGACGTTTTAGAAGGCACGCTCAATGTCAAGAACATTCCAGTTAAAGTACTGTTTGACACTGGCGCGTCACGAAGCTTTATTGCAAAGAGTGCAGTCAAGAAATTAGATTTGAATTTGAAGAAGCTCAAAGAGCCAATGACTGTCCGAAATCCAGTTGGAGGATCCATCAATCTCAGTTGGGTTTGTGCAGTACCCGTCTCTTTTTCTTGCTATAAATTCCCTATTATCTCTGTCGTCATGAATTTTGATGAATTCGATCTTATTTTGGGATTGGATTGGTTAACCAAATATGAAGCAGAGGTTAGATGCGCCGAGAGAGTTGTTAGAGCTAAGATTAAATCAGGGAGTTATATAACCATACCATGTGAAGGCCCGACTTCAAATAGAAAAGATTTCTGGTCAGCTCTCGATGTTTCTCCAGCTCAAATAGAAAATATCCCTGAGGTCACAGAGAATATTCCTGACCTCATTAAAGATATTCCTATCGTCAAGAATTATGCAGATGTATTCGAGGAAGTTGTTCGCTTACCTCCGCAGAGAGAAATAGATTTCAAAATTGCTTTAATTCCCAATGCAAGGCCAGTAGTTCACGCTATTCGAAGAATGTCCTTGAAAGAGAAGGAGGAATTAGACAATCAAACACGACAGCTAGTATGGAAAGGTCTGATCAGGCCTAGTTTCTCTGACTGGGGTGCAGCCGTGGTATTTGTCCCAAAATCTGACGGTACTTTACGTCTATGTGTGGATTATCGGGATTTGAACAAACAGACAATAAAGAACAAGTATCCATTGCCGCGGATTGATGATTTGTTAGATCGATTAAATGGAGCACAAGTATTTTCACGAATGGACCTAGCTACAGGTTTCCATCAACTTCGAATTGCCGAAGAGTGTGTTTCAATGACAGCGTTCAGAGGTCCCGACTTATTCTACGAGTGGTTAGTAATGCCGTTCGGCTTATGTAACGCTCCAGCTTATTTCGTCGATCTGATGAATAGATTGTTCAGAGGGGTTTTGAATAAATTCGTTCTGGTTTTTATTGATGATATTCTAATCTTCTCTAAATCAAAGGCCGAACATGAAAAGCATCTGAAACAAGTGTTAGAAATTCTCAGACGGAATGTATTGAAAGCCAAGTTTTCCAAATGTATATTCTGGTAAGATGAAGTGAAATTTCTGGGCCACGTCGTATCGAAAGATGGAATCGCTGTGGATCCAAGCAAAATCACAGCTATTCAGAACTGGAAACAGCCTAGTACTCCCACTGAAGTCCGCAGTTTTCTCGGATTGGCTAGTTATTATCGGAAGTTCGTTAAAGACTTTTCTAAGATATCTGGCCACTTAACGAAGCTTACAAAGAAGCATTCTAAGTTCAAATGGACTGAAGAGAGTGAGGAGGCTTTCGAAGAGCTAAAGTTGAGATTAACTACTGCTCCAGTGTTAACCATTATCGATGGCAACCAAGATTTGAAAGTCTGGACTGATGCTTCTAGAGAAGGCCTTGGCGCAGTGTTAATGCAAAGAGGCCAAGTAATTGCTTATGCTAGCCGTCAACTGAAGCCACACGAGAAGAACTACGTAACTCATGATCTTGAGTTATTGGCTATCATATTCTCTTTGAAAATCTGGAGACACTATCTTCTGGGCGAGAGGTTTGAACTGTTTACAGATCACCAGTCGTTGAAATATCTGTTCACTCAGAAGGACTTAAATTTGAGGCAGCAACGTTGGCTGAAGTTTCTTGCAGCATATGACTTTGAAATTATATATACTCCAGGGAAAGCCAATGTCGTGGCTGATGCGTTAAGCCGAAAGAATGAAATGATCGCCAGTTTCATCATTGCGACTTCGTTGATTGATAAGATATCGGCTCTCCAAGAAGATGACCAATTTATCAAAGGAATAAGTCAGCGAATTCGCGAAGGCAATGCTTCGGATTTCCAGTTAGACCGCGAAGGGATTCTGAGGTTAGAAGGACGAATTTGTGTTCCGGAAATTCCTGAACTCAGAAGAGAAGTGCTTGATGAATGCCACAAATCTAAGCTCAGTATCCATCCAGGTGTGAATAAAATGTATAACGACATCAAACGCACATTCTGGTGGAAGTCGTTAAAAAGAGACATCTCAATATATGTAAGCCGATGCCCCACCTGCCAGCTAGTCAAAAGTGATCAACAGAAATTGGCTGGATTATTACAACCACTGGAAGTTCCTGGTTGGAAGTGGGAGCATATTTCTATGGATTTCATTGATGGTCTGCCTAGAACCAGGAAAGGAAATGACAGTATTTGGGTGATCGTAGATCGCTTCACGAAGACCGCCCATTTTATACCTGTCAAATCAAATAGAACCGCTCAGAGTCTGGCGCAGATATACTTCAGAGAAATAGTTAGACTACATGGAGTGCCGCTCAGTATAGTAAGTGATAGAGATACAATATTCACTAGTAAATTCTGGGAAGCATTTCAAGTCGAGCTAGGAACGAAGTTAAACTTGAGCACCGCTTATCATCCTCAGACAGACGGTCAGACTGAGAGGGTGAATCGCATTTTAGAAGATCTATTGCGGGCTTGTGTTATAGATTTCGGTGGATCATGGGAAGACCATCTGCATTTGGCTGAATTCTCTTATAACAACAGCTACCAGGCGAGTCTGACAATGTCGCCATTCGAAGCATTGTATGGTAGACCTTGCCGATCTCCTGCTTGCTGGGTCGAACCAGGAAATAGACTTGTGTTGGGTCCCGATATGATTCGAGAAGCTGCCGACAAAGTCGATTTTATTAAGAAGAGATTACTCGCCGCTCAAAGCCGACAAAAGAGCTATGCCGATAAAAGAAGAAGAGATATATCCTTCGAAGTTGGCGACTACGTATATTTGAAAGTATCGCCGATGAGAGGAGTTATCCGGTTCGGTAAAACTGGAAAGTTGGCACCCAAATTCATTGGTCCGTTTCCTATTCTGGAACGGATCGGAACTCTTGCTTACAGGGTCAAACTGCCTGACTGGTTGCCTGGAGTTCATGATGTATTTCATATATCTCAATTTCGAAAGCACGTTCATGATCCAGACTTGATCGTGGAAGAAGCAGCTCAGCAGGATATTGAAATTACTCCAGAATTAGCTGTGAGGCGAGAGCCGCTAAAGATCATCGGCAAAGAAACCAAAGAGCTGAGAAACAAGAAGGTTCACTTAGTCAAAGTGCAATGGAGTGGAGATCCACGAGATTGTACTTGGGAAACTGAGGAGAGCATTCAGAAAGCTTATCCTAGATGCCGAGTAGATATCTTTGATTGACTCTGGTGCAAGGTACATTTAACCTACTTTGCATTACCTTTTAATTCTCTATTATGTTGCTATTTTCTTCCCATGGATGTGCATTGTTTATTCTATACTCTGAATATTAAAAACGAATTGGTTGTTGTATTGTGGGATTGTAGATTTATCAAACCACTTTCGACTTTATTCCTTTTCGGGGACGAAAAGTTTTAAGTGGGGGAGATTGTAACGACCCAGAAAATCTGAACCAATTTAAAATTTTTAAATTGGCTAAAATAATGGATTTTAAATATTTAAAATAAATATTTTAATTAATGGCGATGAAAACTGAGTTGAAATCGACATTTGAAAACGAATATAATTAATTATAATTATATATAGAATTGAAAATGGCGCGGTAGTTCGATAATTCGATTTCAAACTTCAATTGAATATACCGGGTGCAAAACAATCTGGATTTTAGTGAAACCAAAAACATTAGTATCTAATTGATGATATCTTTCTAACGAATCTGACCAATCGAAATTTGATAGCGGGGATCAAAAGATATGTCCAGTTGAAAATTCTGAATAGTCGCTATGGAATTCAGGCCCTTAAAAATGGACATTTTGCAGATGACCTCGGATTTCGACGAAACCACTTTTGTTGGGTCCGCAGTGTCAAGTTATTGCTAGGTTTCAAATTTCATAATTTTTCGAATCAATATGTGAGCGTGGCAAAAGAAAACGCGTTTGACCAGTTTCTGTTGAATTTAATCGACTGGAAATTGGCCATTTTTCAAACGGTCTCAGAATTCGACGAAACTAGTTTTGTTAGGACCGTATCGTCAATACGAAGCTAGAAATTATTTTTCTGGAATTTTTCTAGTTAGTATGTGACCCCGGTAAATTGAAATGTACGTTTAAAATTCAATATAGTGATTTAAAGGAAAATTCAAAAGGAAACTGATTGTAACGATCAAATCAGCTTGCGATACATATCCCATTGTGTTCGGAATGTGGGTAAAACGCTATGGACAACAGGCGGTGGGCCTCGTTTCGAGGGCATATGTAAAAGTCAACCTTTTGCGAAATTAAATAATAAAATAATAAAATAATTTTGATTCCCTCCCTCCCCTTTATCTTCTGCTTGGCCCCCCCGTTAGTTATAATTAGTAACAGAAAGAAAAAAAAACAAAACCCTAAAAACTATCGAGCCGCCGCCCCCCCTCGTCTTGACGCCGACGAAGACCCCCCCCCCTCCATCGCTCGAGCTCCGCTGAAGCCCCCCCCCCCCCCAATCGCTCGAGCTCTGCTGAAACCCCCCCTCCTCGCTCGTGAAGCTGAAGCCTAGACGCCGACGCCTCCGACCACCGCAGCCTGCCGCCGACGACATCTTCTCCCTCCCCTTCTTCGCAGTTCGGTGAGCGTTTCCCTTTTTTTTATTTTATTTTCTTTTTTTTTTATTATTTTATTTTAATCTGTAAAACTGATTTGATTTTATAAAAATAAAATAAAAACTGTTTTAAAAATAAAATAAAAACTGTTTTAAAAATAAAGTAAAAAAAAAACTGTTTTAAAAATAAAGTAAAAACTGATTTATTAATAAAGATAAAAACTGAAACTGATTTTTTTAAAAAAATATTTTAAAACTGGTTTCTTTAAAGAAAGTAAAAATAGAATTGTCATATTTTTATATGTTGAAAGCAAAAGAAAAAAATCATATTTTTATATGTTGAAAGCAAAAGTAAAAATCATATTTTTTTTTATATGTGAAAGCAAAAGTAAAAATCATATTTTTTTTATATGTGAAAGCAAAAGTAAAAATCATATTTTTATTTAGAGAAAGTCGAAGTAAAAATCATATTTTTATTTAGAGAAAGTCGAAGTAAAAATCATATTTTTATATATTGAATAGCATCGTAAAAATTCGATTTTTACATATGCAGAGAATACGGGCGAAAGCAACAAAAGGCGAAGATTTCTATAAAGGAAGTATCGTGCAGTTGGATAGCTATTGGTGAGATTTCTGATTTAAAAATATTATATATGTGTGAAATGAAAGTGAATAGCTATATATAAATTGCTATATATTTATATATATATATATATACGCCCCTCGTCCACAAACCATGGACGATATTTATTGGTTGAAATTGTTGTGAAAATTGAATGATTGTTTGGGATTGTTTGTGATGGATATTGGTTGATTGTGGTTGAAAAATACCCGTTTGTGGTTGTGAAATATTTGGTTGAAACCACTTAGGATTAGTTTGTGGAAATGAAATAAATATATACATGCCGCCTGCGTGCGAACTAGATGCATGAACCCCATTGTCAAAAACCGCGAGGTTTTAAGGTAGAGCGAGGAGCCGTACTAGGAACGGTGCCGGTGTAACTACCCTGCCGTTATGCTGCCGAAATTTTGAATAATATTTGTGTGTTTGAATTATTTTCATATGCTTAAACTATATTTATTCATTTTATAGAAAACATTCATGTGTTGAATTGATATTCATTCGTTGTTTAGAAATTCATGTGTTGAATGGTATTCATATTTTGAAATAAATGGTTCGATAATAAAAATCACATTTTTATCTATATATAAAAACTATTGAAAACATTCATGTGTTGAATTGATATTCATTCGTTGTTTAGAAATTCATGTGTTGAATGGTATTCATATTTTGAAATAAATTGTTCGATAATAAAAATCGCATTTTTATCTATATATAAAAACTATTGAAAACATTCATGTGTTGAATTGATATTCATTCGTTGTTTAGAAATTCATGTGTTGAATGGTATTCATATTTTGAAATAAATTGTTCGATAATAAAAATCACATTTTTATCTATATATAGACACTATAGAAAACATTCATGTGTTGAATTGATATTCATTCGTTGTTTAGAAATTCATGTGTTGAATGGTATTCATATTTTTGAAATAAATCGTTTGATAATAAAAATCACCTTTTATCGACTATATGAACTATATAGAAAAATAGTGTTTAGAAATGAATTGTTTTACAATAAAAATCACATTTTTATTGTATGCATAAATCGTTGAAATGTGAAGTGTTATAAATAGCCACTTGTTCGAAATAAACATAGATGAGATGAAATATTCATTAATTAGCTAATGAAATGATTTGCACCTATTTATGTAACATTAGAATGAATGGTGTTTTTAAACCAAATTGAAATCAAATATGAAGTCGAATAGAAAATGATAAATGATAAGAACTGTATATATATGTACATGCATATTGATTGAACAGGTTATGGCAAAGGGGCTAGAGAAGAGGAATAAAATTTTGTGCCCGACAAATAGGTACACATTTACTGATTTGTTTGGGTGATGATTTTGAGCCTGTTGGCTAGCCGCTTGGCTTTTTCTTTTTGAGATTAGAAGGACCGGGACGCTATTTGCGATTTCTCGATGCTCCCGGTGCAGGGGAGGTTATGGCGAAATTTTTCCAAAATTTAAGGTGTTAGAAAATTTTTTGAAGTGAAAACGATATTGAAATTGTTGAATGAACTATATTTATATAAATATATAAATATAAATAAAATTAAAACGAAACGAAGCCGTGCAGTTCGTATTTTGAAATCGTGATTTCAAACGACTAGTGCGGGAAATCCGACCATTGGATTTTCCCGAAACCTCAACCGTCGGGTTCGCCTTGGAATAATCTTTCCAACGGCACCAACCTTGTAAAAATCCAACGGTTGGATTGTCTGGAATGTTTAATTCAAATCTGAAGAAAAACAGCGCCAGAAACGATTATATTTATTTATATATATATATATAATTATATTTAATCGAATAACGACGCTGCAGTTCGTATTTTGAAATCGAAAATTCAAACGATTGTACCGGGAGATCCGACCGTCGGATTTTCCCGAAACTGGAACCGTTGGGTTCGTTTTGAAAAGACCTTTCTAATGATGTAAATTTTGTGAAGATCCAACGGTTAGATTTTCAGATATGTGTAAATCAAATCTGAAAAAAAACAGCGCCACGGCCGCCTTATGGCCCGAAGCGTCGTTTTGAATAAAATGGCTATTTTAAAATAAATAAAAATAGCGATAAATAGTTATAAAATATCGTAAGCGATATGGAATGGAAATAAACTGAATTTGCTTGATTTATGTGATGTTTGATGGTTGAATGTGTTTGGTGTGAAAACTATATAAAGAGCACAATTGGTGTTGTCGAATAATTTAACCATTGAAATAAATCGATTTGAAATTCTAAATATACGTGAATTATTTGAAAAGGCCGAGTTAATTCTCATTTCGAATAATCGACCGACGATTGAAATTCGAAGATGAAGACGATGGTCGAAGACCGGAGATCTTCACCTCGTTTGGATGGTAACCGAGGTCCTGATTGGGAGGCATCCCGAAATATGGATAATGAGTGGTGATCGTTCAGACGTACGTGTTGATCGAAGGGTTTGCGAGGTATTTAGTGCCTCCGGTTTCGTTCAGACCCAGAACGGACTTGTAAATGGACTGTGTGTCCGACATTGGAATTTGTTCTGTGTGATTGATAGCCATCAGTTGCACGGTGTGAATTTCCTGTGTGGCATGCTAAGATGCAGTGATCAGGACTTCTGTTGAAAAGCAAAGTCTTGTGGTGATGATCAAAGCACCGCCTGTGTGGCGTAGCTTTGTGTATAACGTAAATTCGCGAGCCTCACACCCCGGTATGAACCTAAAACGGGAGAAGGACATCAGGGAGGGCATGCGTTTCTTTCTAGCTAGGGTGGTGTCAGTGACCTACCAGCCCTGACATTTATATACTTTTCACCTATGTGGTTGTTGCTGTTGCGAGGCGCCTCGGTTTGATCGGACGATCCAGGTCCGATGGAGTCATTCGTTGGCTCATTTGCGCCCCAAAGGGCGGGGAGACGTATTGTTCAGGTATAATAATCCACATCGGTGGACCGGCCCTGACGATCCAGGGGGCAGTTGCGGCTGTTCCTGAGACATGGTAGGCTAGATTGTCTCGAATTCGGTAAGGACTATCTTTTGCCTTGGTTCATGACGGAAATCCAATTTCCAAATACGTGACGATGCGGTTTCGATTGTATATATACATTTGGCGACATAGTGGCATGGGACGCTCATGTCGTCTATGATTGATAGTTATGATTTGAAATTGTTTTCAAAACATATAGACACTAGCAATAATATCAAATGCCTTTGTTTTATTCGTATCAAGCATATCTTGGCCGTTATAAGGTAAAAACTCTATCCTCCGGTTTGCGTTGCATTGTGTGATGGGAACTGAGTCTTATAACGGCTTCATTTTTATAAAAAGCATAGCGATGTTTAAAAGAAAGATTTGTTTTAAAGCACTGGCAATCCAATGGAGTAAACCCGTTCCACGAAAGTGGCGTGGTCCTGTGATTAGCCAAATTATATATGTGTTGAGTAGATTTCTCATACCAGTCCCATGACTGACTCGTAGTTTGTTTCACTCTCAAACTCGGGTGCCCCTTTTTCTACACGGGCAGCCTTGTATTCAGGTTTAGCTGGTTCTTTCTGGATAGCTGGAGCTGAAGATGGATTCTATCATTTATTTCTTTTTATGCTGTTCAGCTCCTATTGTACATATTTTGTTTATTTCCGCTGTAGACATTTATGTATAGCTGAACTGTATTTGTACTAAGTAAGATCCTGTATACTGTGTAACTCTGATGATTACTTTTATCCAGTATATTTTGTTGTTCATTCTGGTGTATTTATTTAATTCTGTTCTGCTATTATCTGTTTCTGTGTTATATTCCAAAGATAACCTTGTTTCCGTGAGAACGGGAAATCGGGTCGTCTCATTATGTTATGCAAGTTTGCCATGTTATGATATCCATGTTTATCATGTTATGTTATGCAAGTATGCCATGTTATGATATGCAAGTTTATCATGTTATGTTATGCAAGTTTGCCATGTTATGATATGCAAGTTTATCATGTTATGTTATGCAAGTTTGATATGCAAGTTTGTCATATGATATGCAAGTTATGTTATGCAAGTTTGGGTTGATCATTTTGTTCATGTTATCATGTTATTCAAGCTTACCTTGAGTATATGAACATAAAGCTTCAAGCTTTATGCTAAAGGTTGCATTTTGGCAACATGTAAGTTATCATATCTCTTATGATAACTTGCATGTGAGGCTAAATGCGAACTTATGGCCATTTCTACATGTCATTTATCACCATGTATCACCAATATGCTAAGTTTGGTTTTATGCATGCTTTTGAGGCCTAAAAATGTAATATGCAAGTATATGAACATATGTACATTTCATATGCCACCATGTTAAACTTGTGGCTTCAACACCTATATGTCATGATTATGCCAAGTTCCATCTTTCTATCCTTTATGCGCTATTGCGATATGTAAGCGATGGGATTGCGTTTGGGGTGGGGTAAACTTAAAAGACATAAAAACATAAGATTGGGAATTTACCTATTAAGTTAGGTCTACCCATTGGGAATTTACCTATTAAGTTAGGTCTACCCAAATGCTTGAAATCTTGTAATATGTTTTGGAAACATAATGGACATGACACTTAGAAAATATAAGTTTGACCAACTCGAGGTTGGGTTGAGTTTGTAGCGTAAACCTACCCGGAACCGACCGGCTTAACTAGTTGCTACAAACAATAGGACCCAATGTGAGAAGTTGGTCATGTTGTACCTTGAACCCGAGGTTAGACCAAGTTGTGGTGTAAAGCTACCCGGAACCGACCGGCTTAACTAGTAACCGCAACAAAGTCTAATGTGAGAGGTTAAGGCACATTAATTAATTAATGCCTCATGATTAGGGTTAAGTCATGGTCCACTTAATACTTAACCAATTTGGGCTTGGTAGATTAAGCAGGGTTAAGTCGTGAACTCATCGTTACACTTAACCAAGTTAATCCATGAATAGCAAGAGGGTTAAACCGTACTTAACCCACTAGAAAATCCTAGCAATGGGGGTCCACTCCAGCAGTAATCACAAGTTTGTATCATTAAGACCCTAGGGACTAGGCTAGGGTGGGGGCACGATTACTGGACTTGAGGTAAGTGACCAAAAACGACGGCAGAGTGGTATGCCGATGTAGTTCCGGACGGACTATGGTCGTGCACGTAGTCCGTATTTGGAGAAGTCAAGCATGGGTACCAGTAGATCTAGACTGTGCACTTATGTTTATGGTGTCCAGGGGTTGACACCCTAGGGCTTGATACACCCGACGGGAGACCCAGCACAGTCTGACTACAATTATGTTTGGGCCGTATTGACACCAACACGTGACGAGTTAGGCTTATAGGGAGCCGATCGACTAGACCGTTTGGTTGGACCTCGTATTAGGGTCACTTCATGTTATTGGACCTCGTATTAGGGTCACTTCATGTTATTGGACCTCGTATTAGGGTCACTTCATGTTATTGGACCTCGTACTAGGGTCATTTCATGTTATTGGGTCAAAGCTTGGGCCAAGGGATCAATACTTGTTTATTCAAGTCATGTTAGTTTGCTAGTACACCTGTGGTGCAAAACCTTAATCCTGATTATGCGATGACACCTTTATCTACCTTGTTAGTTAATCATCATGTTAGTATGTTGTTATCCTTATGTTCATCCCTACTTCTCATGCCAGTTAACTTTATCAGTTTACATTGATTGTAGTAGGGCTTACTCAGTCTTTTTGACTGACCTGTTTTTCTTTCGCCTCTTTTCTTCCGTTCCCCCCCCCCAGGTTCTCAGGGTGGGAATATTGGAGCTTAGCTTGGATTTCTGATCACTTGCTTGTGGGATTTTAGCTCATGTACGGTCTTGACATGAAGCTAGCTATGGTCATCACTTATTTTGGGGATAGTACTTATGTATTTCAGTTTTTCAGTGATGTTGTTTTTATCTAGACTTGTGTATTTGGAAAGTTGACATTATGTTGTACCAGACTTGTTTTGAAATAGTTTGAAATCTTCCGCTATTTTATTTATCTTATTTACTCTGTTTACATATATACATATGTTCCTGTTCTGCCTTGATATATCCGGTACAAACGCCCCTCCAAAGTCAGAGTGCTTGCAAGAGCCACCCTGGCGGAGGTAGGGTGTTACAACGCGAACTGCCGCGCTCGTTTCGTCTAATTTTATATTTTATATTTATATATAATATATAAACCATTGGGCGATTTCCTTTATTAAAATTCATTCCTATTACTCTATGAACATAACATTTTTGTCCGCCAATTCTAATGCGACAAAATGATGTTTTCAACATTGAATATTGTATATTCAATAAAAATGACATTTTTGTTCGCCAATTCTAATACGACCAAAAATGATGTTTTCAGCGATGTATATTTTTATATCAAAAATACAAATGACATTTTTGTTTGTCAACTCTAAAGCGACAAAAATGATGTTTTTAAAATGTACCTTTCATATTCAATAAAAATGACATTTTTGTTCGCCAACTCTAATGCGACGAAAATGATGATTTTAACATCGCATATTTTTATATTCAATAAAAATGACATTTTTGTTCGTCAACTCTAATGCAACAAAAATGATGTTTTTAAAATGTACATTTCATATTCAATAAAAATGACATTTTCGTTCGCCAACTCTAATGCGACAAAAATGATGTTTTTAACATCGCATATTTTTATATTCAATAAAAATGGCATTTTTGTTCGCCAACTCTAATGCGACAAAAATGATGTTTTTAACATCGCATATTTTTATATTCAATAAAAATAACATTTTTTCGCCAACTCTAATGTGACAAAAATGATGTTTTTAACATCGCATATTTTTATATTCAATAAAAATGACATTTTTGTTCGCCAACTCTAATGCGACAAAAATGATGTTTTTAACATCGCATATTTTTATATTCAATAAAATGACATTTTTGTTCGCTAACTCTAATGCGACAAAAATGATGTTTTTAACATCGCATATTTTTATACTCAATAAAAATGACATTTTTGTTTGCCAACTCTAATGCGACAAAAATCATGTTTTTAACATGTTTTTAACATTGTACTCTTTCTTTAATTATATAAAAGTGTTCTTTTATCCTATTTCATTTTATAACATAAAAATGAACTTTTTATAAAATGTAAATGTTTCATATCTTTTTCTTTGATAATGAAAAATGTAAATCTTATATTTTAACATAGAAAAATGTAAATTTTCTATCTCTCTTTATTACAATAGAAAAAAAAATGTAAGTTTCCTATTACACTTTATTAAAATAGAAAAATGTAAATTCTCTATTACACTTTATTAAAATAGAAAAATGTAAATTCTCTATTTATGGTTTTTATTTTCATATGTAAACTCTCTTTTTATTGTTCTATTTTACATTGAAAAATGTAAATATTTTCTTTTCTTTTCTTTTACATTGAAAATGTAAATATTTTCTTTTCTTTTCGTTTACATAGAAAAATGTAAATGTTCTATTATTTTTCTAAGTTTCAATTTTTAACCCAACACCAAAGTATGTTCATTTCAACTAAATAGACATAACGATGAAATTTTGATACATTTCAACTAAATTAACATAACTATGAAATTTTGTGTCATTACAACTAAATTAACATAACGATGAATTTTGTGTCATCTTAACTAAATTAACATAACGATGAATTTTGTGTCATCACAACTAAATTAACATAACGATGAATTTTGTGTCATCACAACTAAATTAACATAACGATGAAATTTTGTGTCATTACAACTAAATTAACATAACGATGAATTTTGTGTCATTACAACTAAATTAACATAACGATGAATTTTTGTGTCATTACAACAATGACAACATATGATCGGGTGTATAATTTCCATGAATCAAAATAAAAGGTCCCACCTTTATTTTGTGAAATCAATCAAAATATATGAACTTTATTTATTTTATAAATTAGAATAAAAAAATCAAATCTTTATTTATTATATAAACCCAACTTTCTTTTATTTTATAAATCAAAATAAAAGATCAAATCTTTATTTATTATATCTCAAAATAAAAGATCAAATCTTCTAAAACATAAGATCAAAACTTTATTATATTCTGTTTCAAAAACAAAAGATCAAAACTTTATTATATTTTGTTTCAAAAACAAAAGATCAAAACTTTATTTTATTTTGTTTCAAAATCAAAAGATCAAAACTTTATTTTATTTTGTTTCAAAAACAAAAGATCAAAACTTTATTTTGTTTTGTTTCAAAAACAAAAGATCAAAACTTTATTTTATTTTATTTCAAAAACAAAAGATCAAAACTTTATTTTATTTTGTTTCAAATTAAAATTCTAACTTTTCTTTTTGTTTCAAAATAAAAATTCAACTTTAATAGAAAGGAATAAAAATAAAAATAAAAATAAAAATAAAAGTGAGAACTTTATTATGATTACATCAAAATTTTATAGATCCAAACTGTCATACTATAACATGATATCCCAACGAATATAATTCAACTATACAACAATCACCACATAACAGATCAGAAATAACATACAATGATTCAACTGATCGAATATAATTAAATTATTAAATTATTCAAATTCAGAAATCTCACAGTCGTTGAAGATTTTGGCCAAAATTCAAACTGTTCAGAATGGCCCCGTTTCAGTCTCAACGCGTTCTATTCGATGTTACGATTCCAACGCTTCCGAAATCGTCAAATTCTGAGTTGAAATGAATCAGTTATGGTTAAATGAAGTTTTAAAAACAATTTAAATTTATTAATTAATAAATTATTTATGCAATTACCGTTTCTTCCTCCCTCAGTAATACGGCCGTATGCTTCTTCCTATTGTTCGATCCTAGGTCTGAAATTATCGAACAAACCGTGGGGCTTCGGGATGATCAGAGGGTGCACGGTGGTTCGGCTCAGGGCGGCGCACGTGAGGGGGGGGGGGTGGTTTAGCCGAGCTCGGTCGAGCCTAGGGAGGGCCGACGCGGTGGAAAACGGTGAACTTCGGGGGGTTGCTGCTCGGGCTTCAGGCGATGAGAGGATGATCTATCCGTATGGAATTAAAGGGGGAGGAAAGGGCTTCGATTTGGTATATGTGAGGGGTTCTAATTCGAAGAGATGGAGGAGAGATTAGTGGAGGAAGTTTGGAGGTCGTAGGCCATTGATTTGGGGGGGGGGGGGGGGGGGCGGCGGCAGAAGATGATGAATAGTGTATTAGGTTTTTCCAATTCCTATAATATTTTAATGTATTTTTGCAAAAAAACCATATCTTTCAAACCGGTTCAATTTCAGTCCAGCAGAAAGTGACCTTAGTCAATAGCCCATATTCCGGATCCAATGGAACAGGTCCCGTCAGCCCAAACGACTGTCTGTGGCCTGTATTATTTAATTTAATATTTAATTCCTTTATTAATTTAATTCGTCTGCATAAATAAATTCACCGAGGCCACAAACGGACTCAGAAAAATCCAGAAAAAATATATTTGTCTATGTTATGACGATACGGTCCTAACTAAACTAATTTCGTCGAATTCTGACACTATTTGAAAAATGGCTATTTTTCAGTCGATTAAATTTGACTATAATTGACCAAACACATTTTCCTTCGCCACGCTCACATATTAAATCGAAAAATTCTAAAAATTGAAACCTAGCAATAATATGACATTCCGGTTCCAATGAAAGTGGTTTCGTCGAAAACAGAGATCGTTCGAAAATTGACTATTTTCACTGGCTTTAATGTTATTTAAAAATGAAAATTTTAATTTCTGCCACATTTTTCCACCAAATAATTTAAAATAAAAAATTTAAATTGATTTGGATTTTCCGGGTCATTACAATCTCCCCCACTTAAGAATTTTCGTCCTCGAAAAGAAACAAAGAAAAGTAGGAACCAAGATGGAAAATGTAAATTGGTATAAACGTACCTTACACAAGAGTTATTCGGAGATATCCACTCTGCACTTGTGGTAAGTCTTTTTGATGCTATCTTCTGTCTCCCAAGTACAGTCTCTAGGATCCCCACTCCATTGAACCTTGACTAGGTTGATCTTATTGTTCCTCAAGATTTTGGTTTCCTTGCCAATGATCTCAATCGGGTCCTTCCTTACTGTCAGATTTGGACCAATGTCTAGGACCTATTGGTTTAGTTCATCCTCAATCGGATCTGGATTGTGCACATGCTTGCGGAGTTGAGGCACATGAAATACATCATGCACCCCTGGCAACCAATCAGGCAGCTGCACTCTATAAGCGAGAGTACCAATCCTTTCGAGAATAGGGAATGGACCAATGAATCTCGGTGCCAACTTTCCCATCTTCCCAAAACGAATCACGCCTCTCAAAGGAGAAACCTTCAAGTATACTCGATCACCCACAGAGAATTCTAGATTTCTTCTCCGCTGGTCTGCATAACTCTTTTGTTGGCTCTGAGAAGTCAATAAGCGCTTCTTAATCAAGTCAACCTTATCTGATGCTTCACGAACCATGTCGGGGCCCAAGACTAGTTGATTGCCTGACTCCACCCAACATGCCGGAGATCTGCATGGCCTGCCATAAAGTAATTCAAATGGTGACATCCCCAAGCTTGCTTGGTAGCTATTATTATAGGAGAATTCCACCAAGTGCAAGTGGTCCTCCCATGAACCGCCATAATCAAGGATGCAAGCACGTAATAAGTCTTCCAAAACACGATTCACCCTCTCAGTCTGACCATCTATCTGAGGGTGATAGGCAGAGCTCAGATTCAACTTGGTCCCAAGCTCTTCTTGAAAAGCTTCCCAGAATTTGCTGGTAAATAATGGATCCCGATCACTGACAAAGCTTTTGGGAACCCCATGCAGTCTGACTATCTCTTTAAGGTAAAGCTGTGCCAAACTACGAGCTGTTCTATTGGACCGAACAGGGATGAAATGGGCAGACTTTGTTAAGCGGTCCACAATCACCCATATGCTATCGTTCCCTTTTCTGCTTCGGGGCAAGCCATCTATAAAGTTCATAGAAATTTCCTCCTACTTCCAACCAGGCACTCATAGCGGTTGCAACAAACCTGCCAGTTTCTGTTGATCACTTAAACTTGCTGACAAGTGGGACATCTAGCAACATAAATAGAAATATCTCTCTTCATCGATTTCCACCAAAAGGTGCGCTTGAGATCATGGTACATTTTGTTTACACCTGGATGGACGCTGATTTTAGATTTGTGGCACTCATCCATCACTTCTCTTTTTAGCTCAGCAATGTCAGGCACACGAATTCGCCCTTGCAATCTAAGGGCCCCATTATCGTCAATCTGGAAACTTGAGGCCTCGCCTTTACGAACTCGCTCACAAAGCTTGTGAATAAATTTATCATTCTTCTGAAGAGCAGAAACTTTATCAATAAAAGAAGGAGTGATAATGAGACTGGCGATAATGAGATTGTTGCATTATGCATTCTTTCTACTGAGTGCATCGGCTACAACGTTGGCCTTTCCCGGAGTATATAGGATATCCAGGTCATATGATGCAAGAAATTTAACCCAGCGTTGTTGCCTCATATTCAAATCTTTTTGGGTAAAAAGGTGTTTCAAGGATTTGAGATCTGTGTAAATTTCAAACTTCTCATCCAAAAGATAATGCCTCCATATTTTAAGAGAAAACACAATGGTCATTAGTTCAAGGTCATGCATGGCATAATTCTTCTCATGCGGTTTCAGCCGACGGCTAGCGTATGCGACTACTCTGCCTCTTTGCATCAGCACCGCACCAATACGTTAAATAAATAAGGGATAACATGTTAAAACGAGATTTGTCATTAAAGGAAAAATGTTCTCTGACATGTTAACTTATAGAAGAAACAACCTTGCTTAGAGGCGTCGGCCCAGACCTTCAAATCCTGATTGCCATCTATGATGGTCAACACAGGAGCATTGGTCAACCTCTTCTTTAGCTCTTGGAAAGTTGTCTTGCATTCCAGTGTCCATTTGAATTTTGTATGCTTCTTGGTCAGGTTTGTCAATGGGCAAGCTACCTTCGAAAAATCTTTGGCAAATTAACGATAATAGCCGGCCAGTCCCAAGAAACTTCTGACCTCCGTGGGAGTTCTAGGCTGCTTCCATTCTTGGATGGCTGAGATCTTTCCTGGATCTACTGAGATGCCTTCCTTTGATACAACATGGCCGAGGAATTTCACCTCTTCTTGCCAGAATATGCATTTAGAAAATTTTGCTTTCAGCACATTTCTTCGCAAAATCTCTAAGACTCCTCTCAGATGCTGTTCATGCTCAGCAGTGGATTTAGAAAAGATGAGGATGTCATCGATGAACACGAGCACAAATTTATTTAAAACATCTCTGAATGCTCTATTCATCAGATCAAGAAAATATGCTGGAGCATTACATAGACCGAAGGGCATTACTAGCCATTCATAAAAGATGTCCGGGCCACTGAAAGCAGTTAAAGGCACACACTCCTCTGCAATGCGAAGTTGATGGAAGCCTGTAGCTAGGTCCATCCTAGAGAATACTCGTGCCCCATGCAAGCGGTCAAGCAAGTCATCTATACGAGGTAGAGGGTATTTGTTTTTCAGAGTTTGTTTGTTGAGATCACGGTAGTCTACACATAGCCTGAGAGTGCCATCTAATTTTGGGATGAACACCACTGCTGCTCCCCATTCTGAGAAGTTGGGCCTGATCAGACCCTTCCACAAAAGCTGCTTGGTTTGATTTTTCAGCTCCTCTCTTTCTTTTAGCGACATTCTCCGAATGGGATGTACAACCGGCCTTGCATTCGGAGCTAAATCAATTCGGAAGTTGATTTCTCTATGTGGAGGTAAGCCTTAAATTCTTTAAATACATCAGCGTAATCTTTGACGACAGGGATATCCTCAATAGAAGTAGGGGTAACTTCTAGAGAAGACCAGAATGTTTTCCTGTCGGTGGCTGTGCCATGGCAGGGGATACATACATTTCCGAGATTAGTTTTAACTTTGACAATTCTTTCAGCACAATTAACTTCGGCCTCATATTTTGTCAGCCAATCTATCCCAAGAATGACATCATAGCCGGAGAAACTCATAACGATCAAGTCAAAGGGAAATTTGCAGCGAGAATAAGAAACAGGTACTCTACAATACTGATCAAGAATAAGGGAACCTCCTATCGGGCAATTAGCTCTAATCAAATTTTTGAGTTTCCTTGGTTTCAGTTTCAACTTTTTAATCGCATCATTAGAAATAAAGCTTCGTGTAGCACCAGTATCAAATAAGACAGTAATAGGGATATTCTTAATATTAAGCGTACCTCCTAAGACATCAGGTTTATCAGGCCCCTCAGTCGAAGCTGGTGCAACTGCTCCCTCATAAACATGTGCCACTTCGGTTTTCTTCAACAGGGGACAGTTTCTGGCAAAGTGCCCCGGCTTATGGCAGTTATAGCAATCTTGGGTGTTCCTGGGGTTTTGACCACGATTCTGAGAATTCTGACCACGGTTCTAGGGATTCTGACCACGGTTCTGACTAGGGCCTGAATCATTTCTCTTGACCCTTTTTGGTGCTCTACACTCGTAATCAAAATGCCCAATCTTGCCGTAGTTATAGCAGGTCACCTTGCTCCTATCCCTCTTCTTCCCTTGGGGTTTAGTTGTAGAAGAATTGCTCACCTCCTGTTTCTTGTTAGCCTGTTCCTTCTGGTTGTTGCCTTGACTTTTCCCTCTATCCTGCGGTCCAGACTCATCATTCTCCTCATAGCGGCACGCCATCTCTACTACTTCATTGAAAGGAAGCTTAATATGGCAGTGACTCGGTTCAAATATTTCTTGGACAGCCCTTTGATAAATTTCTTATTCTTCTCTACTGGATCTTGAATCGAACTAGGAGCATATCGTGAAAGCTCATCAAAATTCCTCACATACTCAGAAACGGTCATATTCCCTTGCTGTAGGTTAACAAACTGCTCGCGCAGGCGCTCTCTAGCTTTTGGGGGTATATACTTCTCATTGAAAAGTTTTTTGAATCTGGCCCAAGACATATTGGCCACGTCATTGCAGATTTTGATCGTATCCCACCAATGCCCTGCTTCCTCTTTCAGTTGCCAAACTCCTAGATAACGCTTTCGCTGATCTTCCAATTCCAAGCCCTCTAGGATATTTTCGTAATCTTTAAGCCATGCTTCTGCCTGAATCGCAGACTCTCGCCCCGTGAAAGGTACACCTCCAAGGGTTTTGAATTTCTTTGACATTCTCTCCAAATCGGAAGGTTGTGGAGGTGGAGGTGGTTCGACTACGACCTCTGAATTATGTTGTTCCTGAGTGATGGGTGTCTCGTCTCTAGCTTGCCCTCCAGCTCCTACTCGGGCTCCTCCTCTAGCCCCGCCTCGATCTCCACCTCGGGCTCTGCCTCGGGCTGTTCTTGCTCTAGTATCCATTTTAAATTAGTCTGTACCATCAAGGAAAGAGTCAGACCAACAAAAATGAGGATTTTAAAGAAAAGATAAGATAAGGACGAGATGAAAAGATGATGATGTAATGACTGGAAAATATGTGATATTCTGCTGTTCTCACTCTAGGACATTACTAGTCTTATCTCTAATGAGCTACTCGTCTTAGAATAATGTGGATTCTATCTAGACGAATTGTTCTAAATATGTTATATTCCAAAGCTAAGGTCAACCTTAGGCTCTGATACCAACTGTGATGACCCCAAACTTCCGTAGACCGAAAGCAAGGATAATCATTTTGGAATACAACATAATTACAACAATAAACAGATCTCAGAGAAAGAACATAACACATAAACATTTCAACGAAAATAAAATGTCATCAACATCACATCAGAACATCAGAGTATGCAGTTTTATAGGATCCACTTAGCAATACAGTAAGTCTCAAAAGATAAGGAAATAAATTCCAAATTCCATTACATAAATCAAAAGCAAAAGATGGAAAAATGTCTCAAAGCAAGATAAAACTAGAGAAAAGGCCTTCTCCTTCTTCCGTCCAAGCAAGCTCCAAACAGAATGTATCACCTGAACCTGTCAATTGGCTGCCCGTGTGGAAAGAGGGCACCCGAGTTTGCAAAAGTGAAACAAACTACGAGTCAGACATGGGACTAGTGTGAGAATTCTTAACTAAATTATCTAACTATGTGGCAAATCTCAGGACCACGTCACTACCGCGGAATGGGTTTACTCCATTCCTGTGCAATATTTTATAAAGTTTATATAAAACAGTGAAATGACTTTTGAAAAATGAAATCATCATAAGACTCAAATCCTATCACACAATGCAATGCACACAGGAGGATAGAGTTTTCCCTTATGATGATCAAATATGCTTAATACGTGAAAAGTAATATTTTAATATTATTATTAGTGTCTAGTGTGACGACAAGGAATTTCGCTCGGTCCGAACCAGTCGCTAAACCGACCCAGACCGTTCGAAACGCCCTATCGTTTGAGAACATGACAAAATAGAACGCATACCAAAGAACGTTTCATTGTATATTACAACAATGCATCAGATTACAAGAATATACAGAGTATAAACGAATATTACACAGAAATATCAGAGATTTAAATTACATTTAAATACATAGCAGCGGAAAATAATACAATACACCACTAGAAGAGATATACGGATACAAAGCTTTCCGGATATCGTTCCAGCTGTAAACCAGGATCCTGTGAATATAAATCTGCAAAACCAAAACTACTAGCTGCCCGTGTCGAAAATAAGGGCACCCAGAGTTTAGGTTAAAACAATAAACTCCAGGTCAGTCATGTGACTGGTGTGAGAACTAAAACAGTTAATCTTTATTTTTAAAGTTAGGTAAATCAAGGGACCACGCCGTATAACACGGAACGGGTTTCCTCCCAAGAATACCGGTGCATAAAACAAACAGCGCAATGCTAAATGAAGAAGAATGAAGCTGTTATAAGACCCAGGTCCTATCACACAATGCAACGCAAGCCGGGGGATAGGGTTTTCCCTTATAACAGCCAAAGAATGCTTGATACGTTTGAAACAAATCATTTGATACTATAATAAGTGCATAGTGTATAAAACAACTTCAAATCATAAGTATCAATCATAGGCGGCATGGGTACCATATATCATGTCGCCATACTAGTTTTACAATTAAAACCGCAAATGTCACGTATTTGGAAATTGGATTTCCGTCTATGAACCGAGGCAAAAGATAGTCCTCAACCGATTCGTGACTCTCTAGCCCGAGCCACAGGATCAGAACGCATCAACCCTTTAGATCGTCAGGGCCGGTCCACCGATGTGGATTATTATGCCTGAACACTACGTTTCCCCACCCTATGGGGTGTAAGTCTGGTCCGTCTGCCGACCAGAATGCATCGGCCGAAACCGATATAACCGAGGCGCCTCGCAACAGCAACAACCACATAAGTCAAACTCGTCAGGGCGTGTAAAACCACTGACGCCACTTCTAACTAGAAAGAAACGCAAGTCCTCCCTGAGGTCCATCTCCCGTTTTTGGTTCATACCGGGTGCGATACTCGCGAATCAACGTTACACAAAGCTACGCCACACAGGCCTTGCTTTGATCATCACCACAAGACTTTGCTTTTCAACAGAAGCCTCGATCAATTGCCACTTAGGCATGCCACACAGGCAATTCACTCCATGTGTTTGATATCCATCAATATATAACCCCTGAGCTCGTACGTCTCAGAGAAGGGCGTTAAGCAAGAGAATAAATTCTCCGCCGCCAAACAGATATATATTTAATAGAAATCAATCGCACAGACTAAAATCCAATGTCAGACACACAGTCCATTTACAAGTCCGTTCTGGGTCTGAACGAAACCGGAGGCACCTAGTACCCCGCATATCCATCGATCTCCAAGCACGTCTGGACGATCACTAACTGTTTCCATCTTCTTGGGTGTACAGCCCAATCAAGATCATCAGTTATCACCCAAACGACGTGAAGACTTCCGGTCTTCGACCACCGTCTTCACCTTCGACACCACGTCGAATCAGTTATTCAGAATGGGATAAACCCGGTCTTTCTGAATAACTCGCGTATATATTATAAAAGTGTTACACAAACACAACATACGCCTCATTCCAATTCAGAATATTCTTTTATTCAAATATTCCTATACTTTGGGAAAAGTTCCCATTAATTTTATCCAAGATAAATTCTTTAAATTTATTCTTTAATCTCCTTTGAATATCAATTCAAACTAGTCGGGATTAGCGAACCACACCGAAGTAATCATTTATTTTATTTCCCAATCCCAACCTATTCATCCCATGAAGTAAAACTGGTAGTACTTCATATCTAACACCACAGTGTTATCGGTAATTCAATTACCATTTCACGTTCAAATCTAATTAAAGATTTAATTATCGCCTGGAGTAAAACTGGTGATACTCCATTCTCGATCATTTCAATCTTAATTAAAGATTCATTAAAACTCCACTTAGTTTCAATCTTCAACTGGGTCAAAGAATCAGTGTCATTTAAAAACACGGTTCACGATAAACCCAAAATCACATTCATTAATTATCGGGTTAAAGAACGAGTGTTATTTAAAACACTGTCCACGATAAACCCAAAAATCAATATCAATTCAATTCCAATTAAATATTATTTAATTGGTACACTTCATTAAATCTAAATAAAAGATTTAATCTTTTCACAACTAGGTTCAAGAACAGTGTTAGTGAAGACACCATTCGCGACAAACCCAAATCACATTTGATATTCAATACAAGGCTCTGAATAGAAAATATATCGGCTTATATTCAATATCAAATTCTACGACTAACAAATGTCGTATTGGAAATAACGATATAAATATATATCTTTCAAATTTCCATAACAACATCTGTATAATCACGAATTCCAACATCGAAATATTCCGAAGACAATTTCGATTCAAATCCACTCCAATGCAATCATTGGAAATTTTGGTTATTTTCAAACCCCTTTTTCAAATTCAATTTATTTATTTAAAAATAAATAGAATTATAATTCTAGTTCAAAACTAGTTCATTTCGATAAAAATCTATTTTTATCTTTTCAAATATGGAGTTTTTCATCCCAAATCTTCACAAATCATTTCTTATGATTTTACACAAATTATTACTATTTTTAATAATTTTATCAAGGCCCGTACAGTCGATTTCCACCAATGGCCATCGAACTGCACTTACAGCGACCTTTTTCGAATTTGATTTGGACGTATCTCCAAATCCAACCGTTAGATTTCAAATTTCTAACATTCATTAGAAAGCTCTTTTCGATACGAACCCAACGGTTCCGGTTTTAGGAGAATCCGACGGTCGGATCTCCCGTAATGTCCGTTTGAAATAAATGGTCGAAATTCACGAACTGCCGCGGCGCGGTGCGTTCTATTCAGGCCATTATATTATATATATAATATATATAATATATACTTCGTCGATTTCTATTTAAACCGAATTATATAAATAGTTTTGAATTCGTTTCAAAAACAATTTCAACTTCCTTTTCAATTCAAATCAAAATTGAATTCTTCTTTATAAATTCGTTTTAAAATTCATTTCTATTCAATTCAAATTTCAATTCAATTTGAATTCATTTCAATTCACTTTCAATTCAATTCGAATTCGTTTTCAATTTATTTCGAAATCGTTTTCAATTCAATTCATTTCGAAATCACTTTCAATTCAATTCATTTCGAAATCGTTTTCAATTCAATTCATTTCGAAATCGCTTTCAATTCAATTCATTTCGAAATCACTTTCAATTCAATTCATTTCGAAATCACTTTCAATTCAATTCATTTCGAAATCACTTTCAATTCACTTCATTTCGAAATCACTTTCAATTCACTTCATTTCGAAATCACTTTCAATTCAATTCATTTCGAAATCGTTTTCAATTCAATTCATTTCGAAATCACTTTCAATTCAATTCATTTCGAAATCACTTTCAATTCAATTCATTTCGAAATCGTTTTCAATTCAATTCATTTCGAAATCGTTTTCAATTCAATTCACTTTGAATTCGTTTTCAATTCACTTTGAAATCGATTAAAATTGATATAAATATCGTTCACGTCAAAATGGCGTCAATCTAATCAACACGGCTTCATAAATTTCTATTTTCAAATATTCTATTTCAAATATTTCTATTTCAAATATTTCTATTTCTAAACTGGAATGAGGCCCAATCAATTACCATATAAAATTAATTATATGGATTTTCATACAACACATGTATATAATAGCATTGAAAAATAATCAACCATCAACCAAAGTGCACTACACTGTATAAGCATCAAATATAGATATTCAACGCTTATAACAGCCTGTCAATCAATCGATCGACATATTCAATGAATCAGGATGAGTGAACTTCAAATTTCATCCCAACACCCGTGTGGGGTTTCAAACAATCAAACGCATATTTTATTTGTGCAGTTGGGCGATGTGTAAAATTTATCGACCCAATCCATGTCCTTCAAATAGGTGTACATAAACAAACCGTCCGGTTTGTAAATGAATATTTATTTATTCACATTCACGTTAAAAATTATATTTTTAACGATAAAACATTTTATTTCAACATATGAATTTCTATTCAGTTCATTCTTTAAATAAAATGATATTTTTATTTTTCTAACATATTTTAGAAAATTTCGGCGGCATAACGGCACGATACTAGAAACGGGACAAGGCCTAGCCTTATCCCCGGTCTAGTGAAGGCCCACGCCATTCACTCATCAATCAAATCAATTTCATTATGCAAACCACAAGATTTGGAGTAAGGGTCTAACCTAGCCTTACTCCTTCGCCTTATAACGGCGCACGTCTAATCCTAACCAATTTATCGATTCGATTTTTCACACCACAAACCACATTCAAACCAATATCGCAATCAATCACCAAACAGTCAAACAAACAAGTCCATGGTCTGTGGACGATTGTGTCGGGTGCTACTAAGCACCGTCTGCATCCTAGTATATATATATAACTAGAAAAAGAGAATTTAGAGTGAGAAGTTCTCACCTATAGCTATCCAACTTCACGACACTCCTATTGTAGAGATCTTCGTCGTTCTCGCCTTTTCTTCCATCTTCGTTGCCCGTAGTCACTATATATATAAAAATCACACATTTTTATATTTCGATATCTTTAAAATAAAAATCACATTTTTATTTATTCACTTTCAATTTAAAAGTAATATTTTTATAATCACTTCATATATTTAAAAATCGAATTTTTACTACGCTATTCAAAATATAAAAATCATATTTTTACTTCGAAGTTCAATATATAAAAATCACATTTTTATATCGTTTTCATCTATATAAAGATCTCGCCTTTTAACTATAAAGATTTCTCCTTTATAAAAATAAAGTTTTCGCCTTTATAAAAATAAAGTTTTCGCCTTTATAAAAATAAAGTTTTCATCATTATAAAAATTACCACTTTATCTCAACGTATATAAAATAAAAATCAGATTTTTATTTCGCTACATATACAAAGATGATATTTTTATATTCTCTATCCTATAAAGATTATATTTTTAATACTTTAAAAATATAAAAATCATATTTTTAATATTTCTATATAGTAAAGACTATATTTTTAATACTTTAAAAATATAAAAATCATATTTTAATTATCTTCCTTTTATAAAAATTATATTTTTACTTCACTACTCAATTAAAAATCCTGTCTTTTCTATTTTTAAAAATACCTAATCTCTTTCAGTTTTTAAACACAATAAAAATCAGTTTTTATTTAGATATCGTATATAGGACTGAAAATAAACTCAACATTAAAATAATTTAAAACAAAACAAAAATGAATAAATAACTTACATTGATTTTTAGAAAAGGGGAGGCTTGCGTGTAAATCGAAGAGGAGGGGAGGGTTCTGACGGGGGTTGTGTTGTGGCGCCGCGTCGGAGTCGAGGGGGGGGGGGTCGGAGCGGTGAGGGGAGGTGCGGCAGTGGCTGCTGGCGGTGGATGGTAGGCGCCGGGACTGGTGATGGCGGCTGGGTTTGCTTCAGGATCGATTTGAGGAGGGTATGGAGCAGGAGGTGCGGGGGTGCGGTGGTGGCTGGGTTGAGGGAGGCGATGGGCGGCGGCTGCTGTAGGGGGGGCGGCGTCGCTGGATCGCCTCGCGATTTCTTTTTTTTTTTTTTCTCTCGAAAATACTGATTCGAAATGAACGGTGGGGGGGGGGGGCCAGAACCAATAAAGGGGGGAGGAAGAAATTTTTTTATTAATTTAATTATTTAATTATTTTATTTTAATTCAAAAAGTCAACTTTTTCAATCGACCTCTAAAAGAGGTCCACCGCCTGTCGTCCATAGCGTTTTACCCCCATTCCGAACTCAATGGGATATGTATCATAGGTTGATTTGATCGTTTGAATCAGTTTCCGTTAAATTTACATTTAAATCACTATATTGAATTTTAAACGTACATTTCAAATTACCGGGGTCACATACTAACTCTAAAAATTTTCGAAAAATATTTTCTAGCTTCGTATTGACGATACGGTCCTAACAAAACTAGTTTCGTCGAATTCTGAGACCGTATGAAAAATGGCCAATTTCCAGTCGATTAAAATCAACTGAAACTGGTCAAACGCGTTTTCCTTTGCCACGCTCACATATTGATTCGAAAAATTATGAAATTTGAAACCTAGCAATAATTCGACTTCACGGATCCAACAAAAGTGGTTTCGTCGAAATCCGAGGTCGTTTGCAAAATTGCTATTTTTAAGGGCCTTATATATATAAAAATATATATAAATTCCACAGCGACTATTTCTAATTTTCAACTGGACATATCTCATCATTTATAAAGTGAAATCTCAGTTTCTCAACTTCGTTGGAAAGATATCATCAATTAGATCCTAATGTTTTTGGTTTCACAAAAATCCGGATTGTTTTGCACCCGGTACATTCAATTGAAGTTTGAAATCGAATTATCGAACTACCGCGCCATTTTCAATTCTATTTATAATTATATATAAATATTTATATTCTAACGACGACGCGTATAAATATATACGTTGAATTCTATTCAAAATAAATTTCTCGTCGATATTATTTAAAATAATCTATTTTAAATATTCAAAATTCGCCAAAATGGCCAAAATAAAAATTTTAAACTGGCCCAGATTTTCGGGTTATTACAATCTCCCCCACTTAAAACTTTTCGTCCCCGAAAAGGAACAAAGTCGAAAGCGGTTTGATTATTCAACTCTACGCTCGATCTGGCTTCCATTCTCCAACTCTTTAGTTTCTGAGAATTTTCAAAACTTCAAAAATTTGGCTAACACCCTAAATTTTCGAAAAATTTCGCCATAACCTCCCCTGCACCGGGAGCATCGGGGAATTTCAAATAGCTTCCCCGGTCCTTCAGATCTCAAAAAGAAAAAGAAAAAGCCAAGCGGCTAGCCAATAGGCTCACAAAATCATCTTCACCCAAACAAAACAGGAAATTATGTAGTAAACATGTACCTATTTGTCGGGCAAACAAATTTTATTCTCTGCTCTAGCCTCCTTGCTATGACCTGTTCAATGTAAGTATATGTATATGCAAGCATATGCGACCAATTTTCAATATAATTCAATATTTGATTCAGTTAGGCTAAATGGTTCAAAATTAGCAAACAAATAAACAAACAACACAAACATCAATCAATTAGTGGATTAGAGTTTTCAAATTGATAACTTTGATACATATACAAAATCATGTTTTTGATGCCAAATCACAACAATATATTCTAGCTATATAAGATTTGGTTCTCACACCAGTCTAATGGAAATATATAGAAAATCACACCTTCGAAACACGAACATAAATACTGATGATGTCATGACAATCATCAGTACCATCTCCGGGCGACTAGAATGTGATTCCATATCTATCCAGTATATTAAAACTTTGAATATACGTTTGCAAGGCGTATATGCAAATTCTTTATATACTGAATTGTCCAAAATCAATATAAACAAATAATCAAATACGAATAGTTGATTAATATTTTCAAAACAAAAATGTTTTCATTTGAAAAATATACTCTTCACACCCGTTCTAGGATACTACTGATCCTATCTCTAACGAGTCATTCTAATTGGATATTACTAATCCAATATCTGATGAATTCTTTCGTATGGTTCTAATGTGTCTTGTTCTCTGAGCTCTGTAAACCAAAGCTCTGATACCAAATGTGACGACAAGGAATTTCGCTCGGTCCGAACCAGTCGCTAAACCGACCCAGACCGTTCGAAACGCCCTATCGTTTGAGAACATGACAAAATAGAACGCATACCAAAGAACGTTTCATTGTATATTACAACAATGCATCAGATTACAAGAATATACAGAGTATAAACGAATATTACACAGAAATATCAGAGATTTAAATTACATTTAAATACATAGCAGCGGAAAATAATACAATACACCACTAGAAGAGATATACGGATACAAAGCTTTCCGGATATCGTTCCAGCTGTAAACCAGGATCCTGTGAATATAAATCTGCAAAACCAAAACTACTAGCTGCCCGTGTCGAAAATAAGGGCACCCAGAGTTTAGGTTAAAACAATAAACTCCAGGTCAGTCATGTGACTGGTGTGAGAACTAAAACAGTTAATCTTTATTTTTAAAGTTAGGTAAATCAAGGGACCACGCCGTATAACACGGAACGGGTTTCCTCCCAAGAATACCGGTGCATAAAACAAACAGCGCAATGCTAAATGAAGAAGAATGAAGCTGTTATAAGACCCAGGTCCTATCACACAATGCAACGCAAGCCGGGGGATAGGGTTTTCCCTTATAACAGCCAAAGAATGCTTGATACGTTTGAAACAAATCATTTGATACTATAATAAGTGCATAGTGTATAAAACAACTTCAAATCATAAGTATCAATCATAGGCGGCATGGGTACCATATATCATGTCGCCATACTAGTTTTACAATTAAAACCGCAAATGTCACGTATTTGGAAATTGGATTTCCGTCTATGAACCGAGGCAAAAGATAGTCCTCAACCGATTCGTGACTCTCTAGCCCGAGCCACAGGATCAGAACGCATCAACCCTTTAGATCGTCAGGGCCGGTCCACCGATGTGGATTATTATGCCTGAACACTACGTTTCCCCACCCTATGGGGTGTAAGTCTGGTCCGTCTGCCGACCAGAATGCATCGGCCGAAACCGATATAACCGAGGCGCCTCGCAACAGCAACAACCACATAAGTCAAACTCGTCAGGGCGTGTAAAACCACTGACGCCACTTCTAACTAGAAAGAAACGCAAGTCCTCCCTGAGGTCCGTCTCCCGTTTTTGGTTCATACCGGGTGCGATACTCGCGAATCAACGTTACACAAAGCTACGCCACACAGGCCTTGCTTTGATCATCACCACAAGACTTTGCTTTTCAACAGAAGCCTCGATCAATTGCCACTTAGGCATGCCACACAGGCAATTCACTCCATGTGTTTGATATCCATCAATATATAACCCCTGAGCTCGTACGTCTCAGAGAAGGGCGTTAAGCAAGAGAATAAATTCTCCGCCGCCAAACAGATATATATTTAATAGAAATCAATCGCACAGACTAAAATCCAATGTCAGACACACAGTCCATTTACAAGTCCGTTCTGGGTCTGAACGAAACCGGAGGCACCTAGTACCCCGCATATCCATCGATCTCCAAGCACGTCTGGACGATCACTAACTGTTTCCATCTTCTTGGGTGTACAGCCCAATCAAGATCATCAGTTATCACCCAAACGACGTGAAGACTTCCGGTCTTCGACCACCGTCTTCACCTTCGACACCACGTCGAATCAGTTATTCAGAATGGGATAAACCCGGTCTTTCTGAATAACTCGCGTATATATTATAAAAGTGTTACACAAACACAACATACGCCTCATTCCAATTCAGAATATTCTTTTATTCAAATATTCCTATACTTTGGGAAAAGTTCCCATTAATTTTATCCAAGATAAATTCTTTAAATTTATTCTTTAATCTCCTTTGAATATCAATTCAAACTAGTCGGGATTAGCGAACCACACCGAAGTAATCATTTATTTTATTTCCCAATCCCAACCTATTCATCCCATGAAGTAAAACTGGTAGTACTTCATATCTAACACCACAGTGTTATCGGTAATTCAATTACCATTTCACGTTCAAATCTAATTAAAGATTTAATTATCGCCTGGAGTAAAACTGGTGATACTCCATTCTCGATCATTTCAATCTTAATTAAAGATTCATTAAAACTCCACTTAGTTTCAATCTTCAACTGGGTCAAAGAATCAGTGTCATTTAAAAACACGGTTCACGATAAACCCAAAATCACATTCATTAATTATCGGGTTAAAGAACGAGTGTTATTTAAAACACTGTCCACGATAAACCCAAAAATCAATATCAATTCAATTCCAATTAAATATTATTTAATTGGTACACTTCATTAAATCTAAATAAAAGATTTAATCTTTTCACAACTAGGTTCAAGAACAGTGTTAGTGAAGACACCATTCGCGACAAACCCAAATCACATTTGATATTCAATACAAGGCTCTGAATAGAAAATATATCGGCTTATATTCAATATCAAATTCTACGACTAACAAATGTCGTATTGGAAATAACGATATAAATATATATCTTTCAAATTTCCATAACAACATCTGTATAATCACGAATTCCAACATCGAAATATTCCGAAGACAATTTCGATTCAAATCCACTCCAATGCAATCATTGGAAATTTTGGTTATTTTCAAACCCCTTTTTCAAATTCAATTTATTTATTTAAAAATAAATAGAATTATAATTCTAGTTCAAAACTAGTTCATTTCGATAAAAATCTATTTTTATCTTTTCAAATATGGAGTTTTTCATCCCAAATCTTCACAAATCATTTCTTATGATTTTACACAAATTATTACTATTTTTAATAATTTTATCAAGGCCCGTACAGTCGATTTCCACCAATGGCCATCGAACTGCACTTACAACGACCTTTTTCGAATTTGATTTGGACGTATCTCCAAATCCAACCGTTAGATTTCAAATTTCTAACATTCATTAGAAAGCTCTTTTCGATACGAACCCAACGGTTCCGGTTTTAGGAGAATCCGACGGTCGGATCTCCCGTAATGTCCGTTTGAAATAAATGGTCGAAATTCACGAACTGCCGCGGCGCGGTGCGTTCTATTCAGGCCATTATATTATATATATAATATATATAATATATACTTCGTCGATTTCTATTTAAACCGAATTATATAAATAGTTTTGAATTCGTTTCAAAAACAATTTCAACTTCCTTTTCAATTCAAATCAAAATTGAATTCTTCTTTATAAATTCGTTTTAAAATTCATTTCTATTCAATTCAAATTTCAATTCAATTTGAATTCATTTCAATTCACTTTCAATTCAATTCGAATTCGTTTTCAATTTATTTCGAAATCGTTTTCAATTCAATTCATTTCGAAATCACTTTCAATTCAATTCATTTCGAAATCGTTTTCAATTCAATTCATTTCGAAATCGCTTTCAATTCAATTCATTTCGAAATCACTTTCAATTCAATTCATTTCGAAATCACTTTCAATTCAATTCATTTCGAAATCACTTTCAATTCAATTCATTTCGAAATCACTTTCAATTCACTTCATTTCGAAATCACTTTCAATTCACTTCATTTCGAAATCACTTTCAATTCAATTCATTTCGAAATCGTTTTCAATTCAATTCATTTCGAAATCACTTTCAATTCAATTCATTTCGAAATCACTTTCAATTCAATTCATTTCGAAATCGTTTTCAATTCAATTCATTTCGAAATCGTTTTCAATTCAATTCACTTTGAATTCGTTTTCAATTCACTTTGAAATCGATTAAAATTGATATAAATATCGTTCACGTCAAAATGGCGTCAATCTAATCAACACGGCTTCATAAATTTCTATTTTCAAATATTCTATTTCAAATATTTCTATTTCAAATATTTCTATTTCTAAACTGGAATGAGGCCCAATCAATTACCATATAAAATTAATTATATGGATTTTCATACAACACATGTATATAATAGCATTGAAAAATAATCAACCATCAACCAAAGTGCACTACACTGTATAAGCATCAAATATAGATATTCAACGCTTATAACAGTCTGTCAATCAATCGATCGACATATTCAATGAATCAGGATGAGTGAACTTCAAATTTCATCCCAACACCCGTGTGGGGTTTCAAACAATCAAACGCATATTTTATTTGTGCAGTTGGGCGATGTGTAAAATTTATCGACCCAATCCATGTCCTTCAAATAGGTGTACATAAACAAACCGTCCGGTTTGTAAATGAATATTTATTTATTCACATTCACGTTAAAAATTATATTTTTAACGATAAAACATTTTATTTCAACATATGAATTTCTATTCAGTTCATTCTTTAAATAAAATGATATTTTTATTTTTCTAACATATTTTAGAAAATTTCGGCGGCATAACGGCACGATACTAGAAACGGGACAAGGCCTAGCCTTATCCCCGGTCTAGTGAAGGCCCACGCCATTCACTCATCAATCAAATCAATTTCATTATGCAAACCACAAGATTTGGAGTAAGGGTCTAACCTAGCCTTACTCCTTCGCCTTATAACGGCGCACGTCTAATCCTAACCAATTTATCGATTCGATTTTTCACACCACAAACCACATTCAAACCAATATCGCAATCAATCACCAAACAGTCAAACAAACAAGTCCATGGTCTGTGGACGATTGTGTCGGGTGCTACTAAGCACCGTCTGCATCCTAGTATATATATATATATAACTAGAAAAAGAGAATTTAGAGTGAGAAGTTCTCACCTATAGCTATCCAACTTCACGACACTCCTATTGTAGAGATCTTCGTCGTTCTCGCCTTTTCTTCCATCTTCGTTGCCCGTAGTCACTATATATATAAAAATCACACATTTTTATATTTCGATATCTTTAAAATAAAAATCACATTTTTATTTATTCACTTTCAATTTAAAAGTCATATTTTTATAATCACTTCATATATTTAAAAATCGAATTTTTACTACGCTATTCAAAATATAAAAATCATATTTTTACTTCGAAGTTCAATATATAAAAATCACATTTTTATATCGTTTTCATCTATATAAAGATCTCGCCTTTTAACTATAAAGATTTCTCCTTTATAAAAATAAAGTTTTCGCCTTTATAAAAATAAAGTTTTCGCCTTTATAAAAATAAAGTTTTCATCATTATAAAAATTACCACTTTATCTCAACGTATATAAAATAAAAATCAGATTTTTATTTCGCTACATATACAAAGATGATATTTTTATATTCTCTATCCTATAAAGATTATATTTTTAATACTTTAAAAATATAAAAATCATATTTTTAATATTTCTATATAGTAAAGACTATATTTTTAATACTTTAAAAATATAAAAATCATATTTTAATTATCTTCCTTTTATAAAAATTATATTTTTACTTCACTACTCAATTAAAAATCCTGTCTTTTCTATTTTTAAAAATACCTAATCTCTTTCAGTTTTTAAACACAATAAAAATCAGTTTTTATTTAGATATCGTATATAGGACTGAAAATAAACTCAACATTAAAATAATTTAAAACAAAACAAAAATGAATAAATAACTTACATTGATTTTTAGAAAAGGGGAGGCTTGCGTGTAAATCGAAGAGGAGGGGAGGGTTCTGACGGGGGTTGTGTTGTGGCGCCGCGTCGGAGTCGAGGGGGGGGTCGGAGCGGTGAGGGGAGGTGCGGCAGTGGCTGCTGGCGGTGGATGGTAGGCGCCGGGCCTGGTGATGGCGGCTGGGTTTGCTTCAGGATCGATTTGAGGAGGGGATGGAGCAGGAGGTGCGGGGGTGCGGTGGTGGCTGGGTTGAGGGAGGCGATGGGCGGCGGCTGCTGTAGGGGGGGCGGCGTCGCTGGATCGCCTCGCGATTTCTTTTTTTTTTTTTTTCTCTCGAAAATACTGATTCGAAATGAACGGTGGGGGGGGGGGCCAGAACCAATAAAGGGGGGAGGAAGAAATTTTTTTATTAATTTAATTATTTAATTATTTTATTTTAATTCAAAAAGTCAACTTTTTCAATCGACCTCTAAAAGAGGTCCACCGCCTGTCGTCCATAGCGTTTTACCCCCATTCCGAACTCAATGGGATATGTATCACAGGTTGATTTGATCGTTTGAATCAGTTTCCGTTAAATTTACATTTAAATCACTATATTGAATTTTAAACGTACATTTCAAATTACCGGGGTCACATACTAACTCTAAAAAATTTCGAAAAATATTTTCTAGCTTCGTATTGACGATACGGTCCTAACAAAACTAGTTTCGTCGAATTCTGAGACCGTATGAAAAATGGCCAATTTCCAGTCGATTAAAATCAACTGAAACTGGTCAAACGCGTTTTCCTTTGCCACGCTCACATATTGATTCGAAAAATTATGAAATTTGAAACCTAGCAATAATTCGACTTCACGGATCCAACAAAAGTGGTTTCGTCGAAATCCGAGGTCGTTTGCAAAATTGCTATTTTTAAGGGCCTTATATATATAAAAATATATATAAATTCCACAGCGACTATTTCTAATTTTCAACTGGACATATCTCATCATTTATAAAGTGAAATCTCAGTTTCTCAACTTCGTTGGAAAGATATCATCAATTAGATCCTAATGTTTTTGGTTTCACAAAAATCCGGATTGTTTTGCACCCGGTACATTCAATTGAAGTTTGAAATCGAATTATCGAACTACCGCGCCATTTTCAATTCTATTTATAATTATATATAAATATTTATATTCTAACGACGACGCGTATAAATATATACGTTGAATTCTATTCAAAATAAATTTCTCGTCGATATTATTTAAAATAATCTATTTTAAATATTCAAAATTCGCCAAAATGGCCAAAATAAAAATTTTAAACTGGCCCAGATTTTCGGGTTATTACATTTAGGCAATATTAAAATACTTCAAATTTAAATATATCAATCCTAGATGGCATAGTACCCCATCCTACTATGTCGCCGCATATAAGTTTACAATCAAAACCGAAATGTTATCGTATTGGGAATTGGGTTTATGTCATGAAGTCGCGGCTAGGGATCGTCCTCTTCCGATTCGAGACACTCTAGCAAATGCCTCAGGATCACACCTATGGGCAACCCTTGGAATGGTAGGGCCGGTCCCCACCTAACGGTAGTGGATTGGCAATTCCTGAACATACGTTTCCCGACCCCTTTGGACCTATAATATGACCACTTCCGGCCTATAAAAACGAGGTATCTCAATCCATAATCCACATAGTAAAATGTCGGGTCGTGTTAAAGTCCAAACACCACTTCTAGCTAGAAAGAAACGTATGCACTCCCTACGGTCCATATCCCGTTTTTGACTCAAACCGGGGTGTGAGGCTCGCGAAGTCACGTTATACACAAAGCTATGCCTAAACAGGCTATGCTTTGATCATCAGCCACAAGGCCTGCTTTTCAATAAAGCCTTGATCGTTGCATCTTGGCGTGCCACATTGACAAACCATGCCACGCGATCGATAACTATTACTACATATCCGGGTGTTAAGCAGAGAATAGATTCTCCACCACCAAACAGACATATATTAATACAAATCGATTTAATTACATGAAGTGAATTTCAATGTCAGACACGCATCCATTTACAAGTCCGTTCTGGGTCTGAACGAAACCGGAGACACCAAAAAGGTGCTCGCTTATCCGCACCACCAACACACACGTCCGGACAACTACTGCTTCAACCCTATCCTGGGAGCAAATCAGTCCAATGTATCAGAAGTCATCGTCCATTCGATGTGAAGATCGTCGGTCTTCAACCATCGTCTTCTTACATCTTTAATTTAATCGCCGTGCAATTATTTGAAATGAGTTAAACTCGGTCTTTTCAAATAATTGTTGCATAATTTTAATTTAAAACGTTTCATATATATTTATAACTATTTATCACCATTTTTATTTATTAAAAATAGATCAAAATAAATAAACGACGTTACGGGTAAATGGGCGGCCCTAGCGCTGTTTTTACCAGAATTTAATTTATACATATCTTAAAATCTAACCGTCGGACTTTGATGAAATTTAAATCGTTGGAAAGCTCTTCCCAAAGCGGTCCTAACAGTTCCAGTTTTCGGAAAATCAAACGGTCGGATCTTTCTATATAATCGTTTGAAGTTACGATTGTCGATACGTGAACTGCCATGCTCGTTTCGTTTAATTTTATATTTTATATTTTATATTTATATATAATATATAAACCATTAGGCGATTTCCTTTATTAAAATTCATTCCTATTACTCTATGAACATAACATTTTTGTCTGCCAATTCTAATGCGACAAAAATGATGTTTTCAACATTGAATATTGTATATTCAATAAAAATGACATTTTTGTTTGCCAATTCTAATGTGACCAAAAATGATGTTTTCTACGATGTATATTTTTATATCAAAAGCAAAAATGACATTTTTATTTGCCAACTCTAATGCGACAAAAATGATGTTTTTAAAATGTACATTTCATATTCAATAAAAATGACATTTTTGTTCGCCAACTCTAATGCGACAAAAATGATGTTTTTAACATCGCATATTTTTATATTCAATAAAAATGACATTTTTGTTCGCCAACTCTAATGCGACAAAATGATGTTTTTAACATCGCATATTTTTATATTCAATAAAAATGACATTTTTGTTCGCCAACTCTAATGCGACAAAAATGATGTTTTTAACATCGCATATTTTTATATTCAATAAAAATGACATTTTTGTTCGCCAACTCTAATGCGACAAAAATGATGTTTTAACATCGCATATTTTTATATTCAAGAAAAATGACATTTTTGTTCGCCAACTCTAATGCGACAAAAATGATGTTTTTAACATCGCATATTTTTATATTCAATAAAAATGACATTTTTGTTCGCCCACTCTAATGCGACGAAAATGATGTTTTTAACATTGTACTCTTTCTTTAATTATATAAAAGTGTTCTTTTAGCCTATTTCATTTTATAACATAAAAATGAACTTTTTATAAAATGTAAATGTTTCATCTCTTTTTCTTTGATAATGAAAAATGTAAATCTTATATTTTAACATAGAAAAATGTAAATTTTCTATCTCTCTTTATTACAATAGAAAAAAAATGTAAGTTTCCTATTACACTTTATTAAAATAGAAAAATATAAATTCTTTATTACACTTTATTAAAATAGAAAAATGTAAATTCTCTATTTATTGTTTTTATTTTCATATGTAAATTCTCTTTTTATTGTTCTCTTTTACATTGAAAAATGTAAATATTTTCTTTTCTTTTCTTTTACATAGAAAAAAGTAAATGTTCTATTATTTTTCTAAGTTTCAATTTTTAACCCAACACCAAAGTATGTTCATTTCAACTAAATAGACATAACGATGAAATTTTGATACATTTCAACTAAATTAACATAACTATGAAATTTTGTGTCATTACAACTAAATTAACATAATGATGAATTTTGTGTCATCACAACTAAATTAACATAACGATGAATTTTGTGTCATCACAACTAAATTAACATAACAATGAATTTTGTGTCATCACAAATAAATTAACATAACGATGAAATTTTGTGTCATTACAACTAAATTAACATAACGATGAATTTTGTGTCATTACAACTAAATTGACATAATGATGAATTTTTGTGTCATTATTCCTAAATTAACATAACGATGAATTTTTGTGTCATTACAACAATGACAACATATGATCGGGTGTATAATTTCCATGAATCAAAATAAAAGGTCCCACCTTTATTTTGTGAAATCGAACAAAATATATGAACTTTATTTATTTTATAAATTAGAATAAAAAAATCAAATCTTTGTTTATTATATAAACCCAACTTTCTTTTATTTTATAAATCAAAATAAAAGATCAAATCTTTATTTATTATATCTCAAAATAAAAGATCAAATCTTCTAAAACAGAAGATCAAAACTTTATTATATTTTGTTTCAAAAACAAAAGATCAAAACTTTATTATATTTTGTTTCAAAAACAAAAGATCAAAACTTTATTTTATTTTGTTTCAAAAACAAAAGATCGAAACTTTATTTTATTTTGTTTCAAATTAAAATTCTAACTTTTCTTTTTGTTTCAAAATAAAAATTCACCTTTAATAGAAAGGAATAAAAATAAAAATAAAAATAAAAGTGAGAACTTTATTATGATTACATCAAAATTTTACAGATCCAAACTGTCATACTATAACATGATATCCCAACGAATATAATTCAACAATACAACAATCACCACATAATAGATCAGAAATAACGTACAATGATTCAACTGATCGAATATAATTAAATTATTAAATTATTCAAATTAAGAAATCTCACAGTCATTGAAGATTTTGGCCAAAATTCAAACTGTTCAGAATGGCCCCGTTTCAGTCTCAATGCGTTGTATTCGCTGTTACGATTCCAACGCTTTCGAAATCGTCAAATTCTGAGTTGAAATGAATCAGTTATGGTTAAATGAAGTTTTTAAAACAATTTAAATTAATTAATTAATTAATTAATTATGCAATTACCCTTTCTTCCTCCCTCAGTAATACGGCCGTATGCTTCTTCCTATTGTTCGATCCTAGGTCTGAAATTATCGAACAAACCGTGGGGCTTCGGGATGATCAGAGGGTGCAGGGTGGTTTGGCTCAGGGCGGCGCAAGTGGGGGGGGGGGGGGGTTGACCGAGCTCGGTCGAGCCTAGGGAGGGCCGACGCAGTGGAAAACGATGGACTTCGGGGGGTTGTTGCTCGGGCTTCAGGCGATGAGAGGATGATCTATCTGTATGGAATTAAAGGGAGAGGAAAGGGCTTCGATTTGGTATATGTGAGGGGTTCTAATTCGAAGAGATGGAGGAGAGATTAGTGGAGGAAGTTTGGAGGTCGTAGGCCATTGATTTTTTTTGGGGGGGGGGGGGCGGCTGCAGTAGATGATGAATAGTGTATTAGGGTTTTCCAATTCCTATATTTATAATATTTAATGAATTTTTACAAAAAAAAAATATCTTTCAAACCGGTTCAATTTCAGTCCAGCAGAAAGTGACCCTAGCCAATAACCCATATTCCGGATCCAATGGGATAGGTCCCGTCAGCCCAAACGGCTGTCTGTGGCCTGTATTATTTAATTTAATATTTAATTCTTTTATTAATTTAATTCGTCTGCATAAATAAATTCACCGAGGCCACAAACGGACTCAGAAAAATCCAAAAAAAAATTATTTGTCTATGTTATGATGATACGGTCCTAACAAAATTAATCTCGTCGAATTCTGACACTGTTTTAAAAATTGCTATTTTTCAGTCGATTAAATTTGACTGTAATCGACCAAACACATTTTCCTTCGCCACACTCACATATTAAATCGAAAAATTCTAAAAATTGAAACCTAGCAATAATATGACATTCCGGTTCCAATGAAAGTGGTTTCGTCGAAAACAGAGATCGTTCGAAAATTGACTATTTTCACTGGCTTTAATGTTATTTAAAAATGAAAATTTTAATTTCTGCCACATTTTTCCACCAAATAATTTAAAATAAAAATTTTAAATTGGTTCGGATTTTTCGGGTCGTTACAACATCGCTCGTTTACACCACTCATACACATCATTTTCAACCTGGCTATTCACAACAACCTCATTTACCTGATTCATTACTTCTCTAAATACTTGCATTAATTTTACCATCAATTATGATATTTGAAACCACTTCATATTGTCTCCCTAATGCATGAAATCTAGACAATCCAATCGTATCCACTAAAAATTTCCCATTTATCCATGGTTCAAATCATAAAAGTCTAGATGAACCATTTGCACTGACTTTATTGAACAGCTGACTACCAGAAGTTCTCAATATTAATATAACTCTCCAAGTACTTGAGGCATTGTTGTCTATCTTCATGTTCCAGAAAAGCTTTCCTCTACAATACTTCATGTTCATTCACATACTCCAAAGAGATGTAGACGAGAGAAATTTCCACATTAACTTAATACGAGAAGCTTTCTTTAAATCAGAAAACAATTTTAACCCAATCCCTCACTCTTCCTTAGGCTTACATAAACCTTTCCAACCGACTTTATGAGCACTAACCCCCCCTCCCAAAAAAAAAAATCTGCACACATTGTATTCAATTTATCTAGCAAATGTTCGGGAAGCTGATACACCAGTAACCAATACAACACAGTTGGTGTTATTGCTGATTGAATTAGCCCAGCTCTGCTAGCAAAGCTAAGTAATTTGGCATCCCAAACTTGTATTTTATTCTGAATTCTATGTAACAGTGATTGGCAATCGTTGTAGTGGATGTAATTAGAAGAAAGTAGCACTCAAAGATATGTAACTGGTAGATGATCAGTTTGAAACCCCAATATAGTAGAAACTTCCATAATAAGTCGTGCATAAGAACTAAAATAAATCTTTGTCTTCATATCACTTACAGTCAGACCATCATATCTCTTGAGTTTGCCAAAAGAATCTTTCAAAGAGTTAGCACAGTTAGAAGGAACACATACCAAATTAAAACTACCAAGTCATCGGCATATAATAAATGTGAAACAATAGGATCTGCTTTGAAAACAGGGAAAAATAATTTCTGCTCTGTAGCTTCATTCATACAGAAGGTAAAGAACTCCATAGCAATTGAGAACAAATATGGAGATAAAGGATCTCCTTGACGAATCCCTCTATTAGATGTTAAATATCCTCCAGGAATTCCCTGGACCAAAATTGAAAAAGTAGGAATCGAAATACACTCATATATTATATTAATGAAGTGTATGGGAATGCCCATTTTAAATATAATATAGCATATAAACTCCCTACTTATCATATCATACGCCTTGTGAAGATCAACTTTAACATAGAATTTATTCACCCCATTTTTCCTAAAATCTCTTAAAAATTCATGAGAAAGAAGAACATTATCATCAATAGATCTTGAAGGTATAAAAGCATATTGATTAGGCGAGATTATATAAGGTAAAAACCATTTTATCCTGTTGCATAAAATCTTAATGAAAATCTTATAATAAAAATTACCACGGGATATAGGTCTGAAATGTGATATTTCTGTTGGCCTATCAATCTTTGAGATTAAGGTCACAAATTGTGATCGAGATTCTTCGGTAGTTTAGCAGAATTAAATGTGTCTTGCAATGCTTTCAACAAATCATATTTGATTTCATCCCAATGTATAATATAAAATTTTGAGTTAAACCCATCAGGTCCTGGACTTTAATCAATGCGAACTGAATCTATAGCTATTTTAACCTCTTCTAATGTATTAGGTTTCATTAATACATGTTTCCCCTGTAAATTTATTGTAGAAATAGCCTGAAAAGCTGGAAACTCTATACTTTTGTCCCCATTTAATAATGAGCTATAATATTAGATGGCTACATTTGCGATATCATCTGATTTATACAGTAATTCCCCTTCAGCGTTAATAAGATCTTTGAGATAATTAGAATTCCTCCTTGTTGATATTTTTGAATAAAAGAACCTAGAATTGGTACACCATCTTGCAGCCATGACACTTTTACCTTTTGTTTATGACTCCAGAACATGATATGTTTTTGTAACATCCAAGCTTTTTTGCCTCAAACATGCTTTCATACAACTCTATATTCTCAAGTTCTAAATCTGATTCCACTTCCTGTTCTTTAAAGATAACTTCAGTCTCCATAAGCAATGAATTTTCTTTTGGTCTGATCTTATTCCAAGCCTTTAGTTCCTGTTTGCATGCATTTAGCTTCTATTGAAAAATGTAGTCAGGAAAACCCCATCCACTTACATTTTAGCCTCTATCTACAATTTCTATATATCCAGGTTTAACTTGCCAATCATTTGAATACCTGAACGGAAACCTTTTAGATGTAGCAATAGGTATTAATTCAGAAAGAAAAGGATTGTGATCACTCGATAACTGGGATAAGGATAAAGCTTTCACATTTGTAAATTTCTGTAGGCATGAATGGTTCACAAAGATTTTACCAATGTTGTTTGCAAGACCCCTACGCCTCCATGTAAAATTAAAACCTAAGGCCTTTACCTCTATCAATCCAGATTGTGTAATACAATTATTTATTGCTCTAATTTGCTGGAATGGCACTGGTAAACCACTTTGTTTATCTATATGAGAAGTTGAACTATTGAAACCCCCCCATTAACATCCATTCTTCATTCATAGATTCAGCCTCATTTATAATATGTTGCCACAATATTTGGCTCTCTTGAAAATAGTTACTCGCATACATAACTATAAAATTAAAGGAAAGACCACCTGTATTCGAAGCTAGAACTGATACATGTTGATTTGAAGAAGAAATAATATTTATAGACCATACCTCAGTACTCCAAAGCAATGAAATTCTACCAGTATACTATGTGGAATTGCGTGGAATAAAATATCATCCTCTTCGCAATAATCAACTAAAATTATTTAAACTAACACTGCTTAATTTATTCTCTACCAAACCAACGAGTGTTGGCTTGTATTTAGTAAGTAGAGAGAATACATCACCCATTCTCAATGACATACTCGTCCATCTGACGTTCCATATCATAATCGTCATTTGATGGGAGCATTGCTCCTTAGTGGCCTTTTAGGAGGAGCAATTTCAGAGATCTTATTCTTACCCTTCACATTAGCTAAATAATTTTTATTAGTAGTCACACCAAAAGAAACATCCTGCTGATTATCCACTGGAGGTATCTCGGTCAAATTGTCAGCAATATGGTTTAAATCTTCAGGCAAAATAATATCAAGTAGCTTTGAGTTCAAAAAGTCAAGACCCTCTGCCTCGCTAACAACTTCATCTCTATTTCCATTCAACTCCTCCTTCTCTGATGCTTGATTCTCAACATTTGAGGAACTAGCTTTATCACTTGGCTAATTAGACATCCAGAAAGGCTCTCTAGATTACTCATGTATCATAGATTTATGCCCAAATATATTACAATGATTGCACCAAGCAGGGACAAATTCATATCCGATAGTGACTACTTTTTGAAGACCATTATAAAGCAAAATAGGGATTTTATCCACTAATTTTGAATCCATATCAATTCCAATCAACATTCTCGCATATCTAGCAATCCTTTTATTGGCTGTATTATCATCAATTCGAATTGGATCACCTATAAAGCTTGTAATCATAGAGAAACCTTTTTTGACCACATCTCCATTTCTAGGTTAAAAAGTTTAATCCAGATCTGAACTCTCTTTGATTCAAACTTTTCAAATTTGTACCTAGGAAACCATTTAAAAACTATATGAAGTCTTCCAAAATAAGAGTATGTTGATGTTCTCATAACAGACATATAATCAAACACTTGTTCAAATAGAATAGTTTAATGAACTCCAAGTGCAATATAAACTCGAAAATTACCTTTAGGTTTCCAAACCTTCTAAATATAATCCTTCAGTTTAACCATCTATAATTTGAAATCAACTATATGCAAAGCGATTGTATTCTGCCATGAATCTGTCGTGCTTTGAACAGATCTTCAGCTAAAAAAACATGTTTCTCTAGAGGCTTAACGAAATGAAGTGACATAAGATCTTCATCAATAACTAGATCTGAGTTATCCGCTTCATCTTGAACAGATTTTAAATTCACTGGATTTGGATTTTGAGGATTGCGATTTGGATTAGAATTTATTTTAGATGGGACAGAGTCCACCATTTTTGGATTTGTTGTATGAAGTGTGTGTATGTGTGTGTGTGTATATATATATATATATATGGAAAGTTTAACCCTTCACACAGAAAATCAAAGAACACAAAGGATAAATGTGAACGCTGAAAATAATTAAACATAGATGAGGTTAAAATACCAAAAGATGGTTTCCTGGGAAATTCAAACTGATTTGCCCCAAACAGCCTGGGAAATTAGAAGCAAAAATGAGTCAGTACCATTCTCACGTAAGCAACTTGCACAAGCCTGAAAGATCAACAACAAAAACAAAGAATAAAAGCAATCATATGGCAAGAGCATACTCCAGTGACAAAATTTGTGCAAACCAACTCAAGTGGTTTGCAATATTTCAAACAAAAAGAATGCACATGCCAAATGAAAATATACATAGTGGCTTAAAGTACAAGTGCACACATAGCTGGGAATATGAAAACAAACAATAGGGTTGCTCACAAATAAGAAAGACTAGAATTCAAACCACAAAAAAGTAGCTCAACACAATGCAGGTTAAGCCTGCAACATTCCAAGCTAAACATAATGCAATGCAATATTTAACATACTAACAAGGTATGGAAGTGCAAAACGCAGTTTAAGCCTTATATTTGACACGGTTAAGGCGTAAGTGAAATCATTGTATCAAATAGTTTACGCATAAACTACGTATACTTAAAACAACCACGTATCTGAGATGGGATTTGAATTTCATAAGAGTGGATAAATGTGCACAAGCGTAAGTAAATAAATGTGCATAGGTCAGAAGTTATCTGTGCACAGGCTTAAATGTGCACATGCATAAGTTTAAGTAACTCAGCTCATCACCCAATAAGATTGGAAGTTATTGTCCATGAACTTGAGAAAATGTTTCAAATTGTCAACTTCTTTAATCAATTTAATTAAGACAAGTTGCCATATAATTACCACTTAACTTTTCATATTTACCTTAAACCCACATGTATACGGTATGCTTTAAAGTGACTAGTTCTCATTGGGTTGGCCCCCTAATCACTAACATGTGACATTCTATATGAAACCTAAAGAGTGAGTTTGTTGACCTCATTTTAACTAAGGTCACCATAACACCACTAACAGTGTTAATTGTGTGGGGGCAGTGATTTAATCACAAAAATTCAGGGGTCAATCACAGCCCCATACCACCAACACCATTAGTGGTGTTATGGTGACCTCAGTTAAAATGAGGTCAACAAACTCGTATTGGTGAAACCTAACTAAATTTAAAGGAAAAAAAGAGTACACTAAATCCCATCGTTTGTCCCATTTAAAATGCATCCATCAGCAAAACATCTACAGATCAAAATATGTTGCTTATTAGCTGACAAGAGCTTATTGTGAGCATAGAACCTCTCTCATCACATGCATGACAACAAATCAACCCCCATGAGGCATACATTGCACATTGCAGTTCACCCATTCCATTGCACATACGGCATCTGCAGAAAAGAAAAATCATATAAATAATGTAATTATTGGCATTTGAAAAACTTACCAAACACCCTCCAAAGTTCAGAAGGACTTCATCATTTGACAAAACATGGGAAGAAACTGTAGCAAAGTCCGTTGCTAATGAACTTGTTCTGCAGAACGTCACCAGAAAAAAGAACCGCTTGGTTTGGAATAAGGGGAAGAGATGTTTTAGAGTGGCTAGGCAAAAGAGTCAAAACAAGTCAGAGTAGGACGATTGATGTAACAACCCGGATTTTCAGAACCAATTTTAAATTTTTGTTTTAGCTATTTTAATGGATTTTGAATATTTAAAATGATTTATTTTAAATAATAACGACTAAAAATTTATTTTAAACAAAGTTGGAACATATAAATTTATTTTAATTATATAATGAGCCTGAAATGGCACGATAGTTTGAAAATTTGTAACGACCCAGCGATTTTCGGGCTCGAAAATCGACATAAATACCCTCTACCGTACTCATGCCGACCCTCCACACCGAAAACACTGGACGTTTATAGAAAGAAATTAGAGGGTGAGATAAGACAGATAGAAATATTAGAATAGAAGAAGAAGAAGAACCAACACAGAGTCTCACATCGCAGCGGAACAAAATATAATACAGAAATAATCTTTATTGAGAGCTTTTGAAAATACTTACAATATCAGAGTACAACACATATCTGGACAGTTTTTGATACTCTGTCCTCATATATGTAATCACACAGCGGAATATAATTCATCTGAACATCTTCAGCTCGTCTATGGACTTCTCAGTACCTGGTAACCTGAACCTGTACACCTCGGCCTAACCCGAGCATTTACAAAACACCGGGTCAGTCTGGTGGACCAGAGTGAGAAAAAACTCGCACAACATTTAGGTATCACATAACTTGATTTTAAAGTTAAAATCCCTTCGAAAGAAAAAGATAATCGTAAGACCGATCCACACATAAACACGGACGGTTTTTACCTTACGATAACCCAAATCATCTTTTGAAATCATATATCTTGATCTGATATTACGATAATGTCTAGATGCAAATAATTAACAAATCTAGAGGAACGCTTGCATCTCACGCTCCCCGTATATAGTATACAATCGAAAACCGCGGGCGCTTATTGGATATTGGATTTCCAACTTGACAAGGTATGGGACCACCTTCCGCTCGTGTATCTCTAGAGGCGAATACACTGGGTTCAACAATAACGTCTTGCAACCCGGCCCTCACATGACTGACCACTCATTTCGCTTGAGTGTATCGAATGTACATCACCAACGGTTGGACTCAAACCACCGTTCCCGAATGGGCAGAATCGATAGAATAAGAAACAAAGGAATTTCTCTAGATAGGTGATTATACACCCTAATGGGAGCGACCCACATAGCCATGCTGCCTGCCCGATTTTTGTCATCTCCCGGTTGATGAGGCTTGAGGTTTAAATTACCTTTAGAACATCTGACCACCATTTACTTTGAATGCCACATCGTCAGATCCTCTGGATATCACTAATTGACGTCTACAAAAATACCCTAGTTGGGAGCTACCCAACTATGACACGTTTGAAGAAATCAACGTACATGGTCCACTGGAAATACTCTGTCAGACATTCGTCCATACAAGTCATCCAAGAACAGGATGAACTGAAGGTACTCTCCTACTGCATCCAATATAGGAATCACCCCATGGATCAGTAGCGATAGTCCTTGCAATCCACAGATTCCAACCACGACAGAACCCCAGTATATCTCCGGGTCGAATCAGAGATTATAAGTGGTTCTTTCGCTTTATGAAGATCTTTGGTCTTCATAAGCTCCATCTCGATCGTCGTCTGATCTCTTCTATGTATTTCGTATTTATTGGTCGGAATGGTTTTCGAATATTCATTCGATCCCGGTCTTTCCATACCAACAATCGTAAGGGTCAGACTTGATAGTCGGTTATTTAACTATCAAGAAAACATCCATAAAAATACAAATAGGTCCACTGGTCTAGTACTCAACATCACTTGGCCTTTAAAATTAATCGCCCAATTTTCTTTTAATTCCGTTACTAGGGAAATATGATCTCATCTCATTCCCGTCACTTTGGAAATCTTATCACACATACTCGACATTACCAACTAGTATCATCCTTGGATAGTTCCACAGCCGTCCAAGTTGGGGTATCCTAATTACCTCTCAGACCTTGATCAACAACGTTCCTAACTTCAGATGAATACGAGTTGTAATTCAAAACCCTATATTATTATTTCCAATCTTATTTCCAATTCTCGTCTTACCAAGCTCACTTTTAAATCTCTTCCTTGGTAAATCTCTTTCCAATTCTCCTAATTCCCTTATTAAGTATTTCAAATTCAAAAACGGTGTTTAAACCCATATTCCATTTATAAACCTTGTTTACAAATTTAATATAACTCTTCCACATCCCTTAACTCAAGTGTTAAGTAAAACTCTTCATTTAGATATAAATTCGTTTAAACCTCTTATTTGCTCCATTATAAATCTCGAGTTCAAATACTAAAACTCATCATTAACCTCTTCCGAACACTCGACCATTTCTTTTCAAATTTGATGACTTAAAGGGATTACATTGGTGATTACTATATTCACTCATTTATTTCAACAGTCATCTTTCAAATCAATCATCTCCTTTATTTAATAAAATGGATAATAAATTTCCTTTTTAAAATCTTACCAGGATTAATAAATTTTCAAGGTATTTTACTGACTTAAAATCTAACTTAGTTCAAATGGTTGACACCCAAAACGCGGTTATTCTTTTAACCAGTTTTATTTAATTCCACTTTAAATTAATTAAAATGTAATTAATTTAAATAACTTTCTTTAATCACCCACGGTTGACCAAATACTTAACTGCTAGGTTATTTTCTGCTTTTATAATTCTTATCGACATAAGAAATTTATTTTATAAAACCATTTCATAATTTCTATATAAACTTTAAATAAATAATTAAATCTTTATTTCCCTTTTTAAATACCCTTCCAATGTAATAACTTTCAAAAGTCTATTTTCGTTATTTATAACCCAAATATCATCAATTCACTGTCGATAAAACCCACATTTCATAAATCGATTGATTTATAAACCAAGTGATGCCAACTACTCGACCCATACCATCCATCATAACAAATGTTGAAATAAGGTTCAATAATCAATGGCAATCAACTATTCCTTTTTACTTGACTGATAATGTTTACAACAATCGTCAATCAACTAACAGCCAATTCAAACAATTCAAACAATCATACACGTTTATTTTATAAGCGTGACCAACCCAGAGAAATTTCTTTACCCGGGTCAAATCAGAATAACTGGTGTTTTACTGGAATTAAACGATCGTTTAATTCCAGAAATTTCATCAACAATAATTATATATCACTAGCAAACAGTCATTCATTAACAACCAGAACACGCAAAACAAAAACCCAATTTATATAAAATATAAATGGGAAGAGCTGAGTGAGTTTAACTCACCTTGATTTGAATCCGTGGATAAATATCTGGTTTTTTAGTCGAATTAAATAGCTGTTTAACTTGACTAGAATTTCCAGTTGCTCCTGATCCTGACTAGCTCTGCTCCATCTCGATGTGCTTGTTTTTATGGTCCCCACGCAACCGACCGTGCGCAAATCTGATAACGTACGTGTACAGTATGAATTTCTATAGTAATTTAAGTTTTAAACTATATATTTGAACTTAAATTAAAGTGGGCTCTCACCTTAACCAGCCGGCCCATACGAACCCGACCCGTCTACCCCATAAAACCCTATCCGACCGTAACCCTCTTTCATTTCATCAGCCGCCTTCAAATTTCTCAAATCAAAAGGAGAAAAACCCTAAGCCCCCTTGTTGATTTCAACTACACCGGAGTTCTACGTCGCAACCATCATTACGCCGCCACCTTTCTTCGATCTTCCCCTTGTCCTCCTTTTCAATCGATCCGCTGCAGATCCAAAACGAGGCGTTGGACTTCGAACGGCTTCAGAAAGCTAAGTTTTATTCTTTTTTTACTTGATTTTAAATTGCAGTAATACTTTGTATGATTTTTTCTGGTTTTCGAATGGGATTATTTACTGGGTTGGTTTTGTTCGGTTCTGGGATGTCTGAAACCCCTATGCGCAACTCGTATTTATAGTATGTTTGAGTATGGATAATAACCATGTCCATCAATGGTACATCGTAGGTAGTTCAGCTACATACTTAGGCCATTTGCTTTTTATTTCCCCTGTTCCTGATCATGTACTGGTGGTGAGTGACGATTGAGTGATGGTTCAGCCGAGATTTTGATGGGTTTGGTGTTGTCTTTGGTCTGTTCGAAAAGAACAGTGTCCTTGTGGTTGTATAGGTTAGGTTAGATCTATGACTTGTTAAATCGATCTACAGATTCGAACTTGTACTGTCGATTTCAGTTGGGTTTTTCTATGTATGTAAATAGAAATTTCAAAATAGATTTTTACTATTTTATTTTATTTTATTTTGCTGTTCTGATTTGCCTTGTTACAGATTGATGTATAAGAATATATATACACATATTCTTCTGTTCATTGAATTGTTTAATCGGCCAAAGATGTACATATATTCTGTCTAGCTATGCATTGTACATCTCTAGCTGGTTATAGCTGTTCTAAAGATTTTGTGTTCTTTTCTCTTCACTGTTCATTGATGTAAAATTCTGATGGTGAAAATATATGCATATATTTAGCTGTGCAGCTATTTTTCTTAGCTGTTCATGACATGTTCTTAGCTGTTCCTTTAGCTATAAGGCTATGCATTTTATTTATTACAGATGATCATTTTACTTTGATATTTTCTGATGTACATGGATCAATTCAAAACACAATCTTTTTCTTTTGGTTTTTCATTTGTACAACCATAAAATGTAGGTTCGAGTTTTGCATTTATTCAGACTGTGTATTTACATTTTATCTGTTCATGTTTACCATGTTGGGTTTTCTTTTTTTTTTCTTTTTTTTTCTTGTCTCTTTTTCTTTTCTTTTGTGCTGTTCACTACTTATCATGAAATTTCCCTTCTAATGGGTTTCCTTTTTTGTTTCGCAGATCAAAACCGATGGACTGGAAAGGGCGAGACAATTCAGAAATTTATTTACCAATGTTGTTCCTTCCTTTATATTATATTTTTTTATTCTATAACTTGTATGTAATATCATGTACATATTTTAGCTGTAAATATATCTATATCTGTTTTATGGTTATTTTTATTTTCCAATGAGGATTTTTAATCTTATTCTTAATCATATTTACTCATATGTTGGATATTACATGTCGCTGACCTTAGAGTTTTCCTTTTATGAGTATTCAATCTAGCACACAATTCGTTCTTCATTAATATTTACTGTTGCTCGTATTTGCAAGTATGCTTTGTTTCTTATCGATATCTTCAGTTGCAAGTAAATCAACTGAAAATAGTGTCATCGCTTTGGTCTTTTTATGACCAACGCACATATATTGTTTGTAGTAAGAAAGTTTGTGCAATGAATCAAAACATAACGAAATCAAATGATTGGAGTACAAATGGCGTAATTAAAAATTCCAAACAAAAATTGTACAGACTTGAATATTTCCACTTAGTTTAAAATGTTAATACAAATGCATCGTGAACCTTCCTGAAAATTAGTAATTTACAACATCCAATGACTCCGTGATCAACAATGTAGAATAGGGTCAGATGTTAATTTCCAAAAATGAGCACTTCGAATACAAAGCAAAACCAACAAGTAACAAATTTTTTTATTTCTTTTGTGCATACATATAGACCCTTATATAAATGATTTTCTTTGTATTGGTATGGTCCAGTTTTTTAGTTTTCTCTTATTCATGTAGTACTTTAGGCGTGTTATTTATAAATGTCATGTAATATCGATACCATATATTTAATACGAACAACTAAATTCAACGAAAATAAGTTAATATCATCGTATGCATTAAAATAACAGTTTTCAATTCCAATCAGTAGACGTCACAATGCAACATTAAAATTTCTGGTTTTAAATGATATTTCCTTTTACATAAAAATCCCTTAATAAAATTCGATTAAAATCCATTGTAATTTCAATATAATATATAAACAAAATTAAATATTCGAATTTAAATGGCCGAAAAATCCGGGACGTTACATTCTTCCCCCCTTAAAATAATTTCGTCCTCGAAATTGCAAAGTACGAAGGATATTCTGACCCATATTATTTTAATATCATTGTCCTTCTTGAATTAAATTCAAAAGAATTTTGAACTCTAAATTTTCCGCCAGCACCTCTCCTGCATGGCTCGATCGGTACGACTACCACTGCCACTCTGGCCTCGATTTCTTTGAAAAGAAAAATCCAAATCCAAATGGCAAACAACTCTGGGTATAAATTTCTTTCTAACCCCATAATATTAAGGCTTACCTTTTGGTCGAGCATTCCAATCCAAATTCCAACTTCCAAAGCGTATCAAGTATCTCCTCATCGTTGACATTTCCAGTCTGTAAAACCAAATCGTCTCAACACCTCCAGGATTCTATATTTATCCCACTTATAATGCAAATCATAAACTGGGTTAGATAATTCTGTCCACTTCACCACCAAGCTTGTTTCCAATCCACTATACTGAGATTTATCACCTTGCTACCCACAATCCCTTATTAACCCAACTGGTTAAATTCGCTTAACTAGGTTCAGTTTCACTTTTATATTCTATTCAATTTTCTCATTAGTTCAACTTTATTTCAAAATTCAAATTTGATTTCAAATCAAATCAATCAGAACAAACAAACAACCCACATTATTATAACATAGAAAATAATTTCCCTTTCTATAAACGTCCAGTGTTTTCGGTGTGGAGGGTCGGCATGAGTACGGTAGAGGGTATTTATGTCGATTTTCGAGCCCGAAAATCGCTGGGTCGTTACAGTGGTATCAGAGCCCGAACATCATCAGTGTTCATTTCCGAGTTTCTAAGTGATGAATTGCTACCTTAGAAAAAGTTTTTGATGGAAATTTGTTTTGGAAGAAAACAAGTAGATTGAGAATTCAAATGTTTTGAATTTGAAAAGAAAATAAATATATGTATATATTTATGGGATTTCAAAGGAATTTGAAAAGAAAACCCAGGGATTTGGATTCTGGAATTGGAATTTAACTTAAGCAGGTTAAATGGATTGAAGTGAATCAATCAACTAAAATCAATTTGAATTGGTTTATTGGAATATAGAGTGAATATAAATGGATTGATCGTCGATCATTCGAATTGAATAAAGGAAGACCAAAAGTTTTGGTTGGAGTTAATTTGTTGAAATATGAGAAGTTGAGTTTCAACATAAGTGAGATGTGGGAAAGAAATGGATTTGTACCCTTTTTCCTACCTTAGCAATTTCGAGGACGAAATTATTTTAAGGGGGGAAGAATGTAACGACCCAGATTTTTGAACAGTTTATTTTAAATATCTAGTATGGTTTTAAATATTGAATTCATAATATAAATGAATTTTATATTGGATTTGTCAATTTAATTATCGATATATGATTTAATATCGAATATATTTAATTATCGTAATAATAACAATTGAATTCCCAGTGTAACACTAAATCAGAACAATTCAGTCAATTAATATAAATTCTGTGTTGAACTAGAACGATAATAATAATTTATTTTCGATGAAATTTATTGTTTGAAATCGATTTATATTTTTATCGAATTTTATTTAAATCGTCAATTTAATAGTGTTATTCTGTATTTACAACTAAATTAAATTCAGAATCTGTGCCATGAGTCTTGAATAGCGTTTGGTAACGGCGGTCGTTGCGTTAGATATAGTGGTTCGGGAACCGCGAGATATTTTAATTATTTAAATAAAATAAAATCAGAACCTACCTCAAACCAAGCCGACCTAAATTTTGAAACTACGCAGTTGTTTTCTTCTCGAGCCAACAAATCTGTTCCCCCTCTTTCTTATCTGGGAAACGAGAATTTAATGGCGCCACCCTAGACGTGCGCAGACCTAATATTTTCCTCGAGCTAAAATTTCTGTCTCCCTCTTCATTTATAAATACGAGATTTTCTTCTTCTTTATTCTATCTGGTTTCAATGAAAAGGGTAATCGAAGCTGGAAAGCTTCAACAAGGAAAGTGCCACCCTAAATAAACCGCGACTACACCTCCTTTATCTCATTTTTCACTTCTCCTCTTCCATTTCCATTCGCTCACTTCAGGCCACGAAAGAAATCAAAGTCCCGGTTTGGATTCGCGAATTCCAAAACTCGACGCACTCGCGATTGAAGCCCGAGTTGTTTCGTTTTGAGATTTGCGAAGGGGGAACTTGCGATTCGAAGTCTCCTGAGGCTCGATAATGGTGCGATGTTAAGGGGTCAACAAGGGGTTGGTTGCGGTTGGAGTAGGTTCGAACAAAAAGGAAGTCGCTGTCCTTTTTGGGCTGTGCGAGATGACCTGGGGAGTTCGACGGTGCCAAATGTGTGAGGAGATGGATGTGGTGCGTTCGATTTCTGACATCCTGGAGCTTCGACAGTGATCCCTGATGGGAATGGAAAGCGATTGTGTGATGTTCGGTGAAATGCCAACGTGAAGAATCTTCGTTTAAGCTGGTTTTGGTCGAGGAAGTGCAAGGTATAAGGAAGTGGATAAAGCCGTGGATTAACGGATTCGAACGAGAACAATTCGAAGCAGAAGAAAAGGAGGATCCGCTTGGTTCTTTGTCTGTAGACATAGAAATGAGATTAAGGTAATTTTAATTAAATACCTTAATTAGTTTAAAGTTTAAAGAAAATATCTTACTTAGTTAAACTGTTTAACAATACATAGGTTTGTTTAAATTGATTAGATTAGAATTAATTTAGCAACCATTTAAAAGAAGAGAAAATATAGGAAAGTTATTTAAATAGTTAATTTAAATAAATAAACGTTTAATCGGTAAATTTAATTAAAATCATCGCAGGTGTGAATTTATTTGAGAAAATACATAGCCGAGAAGAAATGGAAATTTATTGGTCGTTCGGCAATTTGAAATTCAGGTGAGTAAATCTCACTCACCTTTTATTTTAATTATTTTTATTTCGTTAAAAATAATTGTTTGTTGCTTGTGTGAATATTTTCTGGTTGCTTTATATATATTAGTTATTTAGGCTATTATATATATATATTGGGTTGATTGATTGGTTGGATTCCCGTAGTCTCATTAGCGGATGCCCGCAGTTTCATAGCGGATGATTACCCTATACGCCCCACGCTATGATTAGTGGATGACCTTCTATACCGCGATATTCTGCCACGAAGCAGAATGGGTATTATTTATGTACTAACATCTGTGGATGCAGGAAAACAGGTTGGAGGAATCCAACAGGATTCCTCAAAAATATATTATCTGTTTGTTTATTTGTTTGCATATATATTGTTATATATGATGTGTTAGAAAAATAAATATTTGGTTGCTTTATGTGTTTTGTCACTGGGCCTAAGGAATGATATTTAAAAATATCGTGAAAGGGTATTGGCGATTTAAAAAGGGAAAATTCTATTTTTAAATAGAAATTTGAATTTTTAAATGGAAATAAAATATAAACTTGTTTTGAAAAATAAACCCAGGAGTTTCTTTTAAACGAAGTTTATAAACAGTCTTTTATAACGAAGTTATAAATGAAGTAAAAAGAATTATCATTTGATAATTCAGAAATAGAAAACACAAGTGTGAAATAGGATTTTGAAATGAAATTTCAAAATAGAACTTGAAATAGAAATTTTAAATGGAAATTTAAAAGAATTTAAATATTAGAAAGGAGTTGGAATATTTGAAATTCAGAAGGGAATTTAAATAAGATTCGAAATGGGAGTTTAAATATGTAAATAAAATTTGAGTATAACATTTGAATTTTAAAAGGAATTTAAATGTTTGAATTTTAAAAGGGAATTGAATATTAGAAATTTTAATAGAAGTTCAAATAGAATTTGAATAGGCGAGATTAGAATGAAAAATAGAATTTGAATTCAAGGAATTTAATTAAAATTGAATTCAAAGGAATTCGAATAAAGAAATTCAAATAGAGATTTGAATGTAGAATTTCAAAATAGAATTTGAAATATAGAATTTCAAAGAAGAACTGAATAGAATTTGAAATATAGTATTTCAAGAAAGAATTCAAATGTGAAATTTGAATAGAAATTTGAATAGAATTTAAATATGGGATTTGAATTGGGATTTGAAATAGAAATTCGAGTATTGAATTTGAACATGGAATTGAATACAGAAATTCAAGTAGAAATCTGAATATGAGATTTCAAAATAGAATTTGAAATAAACTTTGAAATAGGATTTTTCAAAGCAGAATTGGAAATAGAATTTCAAAATAGGATTTCAAAAATAGAAAATCCAAGTGGTTTTGAAATGGAATTTGAATTCAAGGAAATTCAAATGGATTTGAATAATAGAAATTCAAATGGTGTTGAAAATGAATTTGAATATTAGAAATTCAAATAGTATTGAAAATAAGTTTGAATATTAGAATTCAAATGGGGTCAGAAAGGGAAAATGAAATTTGAATATAAGAGATTCAAATTGAATTCGAATAGGATTCGATCTATGGATTTTGAATATGAAATTCAAATGGGTTTAAACTATGGAATCTTAAATATAGAATTTAAAAAGGAGTTTGAATATTTGAATTTCAATAGAATTCAAATATAGAAATTGGAATATAGAAGTTCAAATGGGATTTGAAACACTTAGAATTTCAAATAGAAATTTAAATGGAGTTTGGATCTTTAAATTCAAGTATGAATTTCAAATATAGAAATTCAAAAAGGAGTTGAATTTAAGTGGGAATTCGAATAGAGGATTTGAAATGGAGTTCGAATAGAGGATTTGAAATGGAATTCGAATAAAGGGTTTCAAAGGGGATTTGAATACAGGATTTAAAACTATGGAATTTGAAATGTAAAAATTCAAATGAATTTGAAATATATATGAATATATATATATAAAAGTGGAGTTGAATTCAATTTAAAACGAAGTTTAAAAGTTTATATTTATAAATATAATTAAAACGAACTCGCCGCAGCGCTGCAGTTCGTAAAATAGCAATTTGAACTTCAATTGAATATATAGAACTCGATTGAAGTCGGAATTCTTCGAAACAAGAAACGTCAGGACCAGTTTGATCATAGTTTTCTAATAAAAGAGAAAAATCTGAATTTCGTCGTATAGATTTTGAGTTATGTCAAAATCAAATTTTCAGAAAAGCAGCGCCAGAATCGTTTTAAAACCATAATGGTTTATGGAATATTATAAAAGGATTTTAAGCGAATAAAAATCCGAAGTTCTATTTAGAAAATTTCAGAGTGAGTTGCAAAATATATGTGAATTCAAGTTGTGTAAATGAATATGATTTTTGAAACAGAAACCAGATTTTGATTTATTGAATAGAATTAACTAAATGGAATTGAAATTAGTTAATGAGTTTTTCGAAGGGATATTGGGCTTTGAATAAGTGAATTCGATTTGAAAATTTATCTTCGAAATCGAAAAGGAAACTAGTGTTGAAATTGGAATTCAATTTGGTTATGAACGAGTTAAATATTTTATTTGAACATGTTATGTTCAAACAAAGAAGTGAAATAGGCAAAAGGGCTAATTAAAGAATAATTGAGCGAAACTGAATTCAAACGATTCAAATTTGAATTCAAACGAATGGATAGTGTTGAATTGAATTGAAAACAGGTGAACAGGTGTTGGACAGGTATGGAATGAAGTATATAAAGTATATAATTTATGTGCTCGACAAAAAGGTACATGTTTAATTCGTATATGGGTTTTATGCGCCGTATCGGCAAGCCGCTTGGCTTCTTCTTTTTCTTTTTAAGATTAGAAGATACCGGGATGTTATTTGAAATTTCCCGATGCTCCCGATACAGGGGAGGTTATGGCGAAATTTTCCGGAAATTTAAGGAGTTAGAATATTTTAAGATATCTTGATAACTTGAAATCATCGTATCGACGTATTGAATTCGATAGTAAAGTGAATATAAAAATCGAATGTTGTAAACAAAAAGGGATAGAGATAAATGATTGGAATTGTTTCCAATTGCAAATAGAAATTTTTCTAATATATAGAAAACAAAAGAAGTTGATATTTGGAAACGTTTTCCAAATGGCATAAGAGGCCGAGATGATTATTGAAATATTTGGATAACAAATATTGATAAGGAAATGGAGAAGAGATTTAATTAATGAATATTAATTAAAGAGCCCAGTGATTTGTTTGATATGTTGATTGAACACTTGTTTTATTCGATAGTTAAATCACAGACTATCGAAGTTTTGACCATCGTTGTCAATAGGGAGAGACCGGTTGGATTATTATCCGAAGAACCACTCCGTATTGGCATAAGCGTTGCGAACCAAATATGCTGAATATATTGAAGACGGAGTGAAGTGCAAGGGCTTTTCTATTTATAGAAATAGTGCCTTCGGTGTCGTTCAGTCCCAGGACGAAGGTAAATGGACGAATGTCTGACAGAGTATTTCCAATGATCAAATGGGTTGATCTGTATGAATGTATATGGTTGCAACGGATTTATCCCTTAGCATAACATCCAGAATATTCGTGCAAACTTAACTAGTGATTAACGGATCTGACAATGTGGCATTCAAAGTGATTGTGTTATCAAGGAATGGTAAGAAATCGTAGCCTCAGGCCTCAACAACCGGGAAAGGACAAAAATCGGGCAGGCAGCATGGCTATGTGGGTCGCACCCATTAGGGTGTATAATCACCTATCTAGAGAAATTCCTTTTGTTTCTAAATCTATCGATTCTGCCCATTCGGGAAACGGTGGTTTGAGTCCAACCGTTGGTGATATACATTCGATACACTCAAGCGAAATGAGTGGTCGGTCATGTGTGGGCCGGGTTACAAGATGTTCTTGTTAAACCCAGGTGTATTCGCCTCTAGAGATACATTATCGGAAGGTGGTCCCATACCTTGTCATAGTTGGAATCCAATCTCCAATAAGCGCCCTGCGGTTTTTGATTTTATACTATATAGGTAGAGCGTGAGATGCAAGCGTTCTGCTAATTGGTTATTTATTTGATGTAGACATTACTATAATATCACTGGATTTTCATATCAAAGTGTTTTGGGTTATAGTAAGGTAAAAACCGTCCGTGTTTATGTGTGGGCTGGTCTTACTATTATCTTTTCTTTCGAAAAGAGTTTTGAAAGTTAACCAAGTGGTTGGAGTTTACTCACACCAGTCCCATGACTGACCCAGAGTTTGTTTTTGTTTTCCCTAAACTCTTGGGTGCCCAAATTTGTACGGGCAGTCAAGTGTTTCAGGCTTTTACAGATACACTTGGAGGAGCTTGAAGCAGGAGGCTTCAATGTTAGATATTTAGAGTTACTTCCGCTGAATCAAATGTTATGTGTACTCTGATGATGGTATGTATATATGTACCAAACAGATTTGTATTTCAAAAGTTATGTTATATAATATATTTTATTCGTTCCGCTGTGAGTTTGTGATCTTCGTTTTTCTTCTATTCTAAGTTTTCTATCTTATCTATTCTCACCCTCTAACTTCTTTCTAATAATGAGTCGTATTTCTGTGTTATTTGGGTTGGACGTGTGGTGTATTTAGTCAACTCAGATAGCTCGGATTTGCGGGCCATTACAAAATTCGATTTCAAATTTCAAATGAGTACAGAATTCAAAATAAATCGGATTTCAGTAAAACTAGAAATATTTGAATCTTTTTTATTATATCTTTCTAACGAATGTGAAAAATCCAGATTTCATAACGAGAATAAAAAGTTATGTCCAATTTAAAATTCAGAATAGTCGTTGTGGAAGTTATATATTTTATATAATATATAGCCCTTAAAAATAGCCATTTTGCAAATGACCTCCGTTTTCTATGAAATCACTTTTGTTGGATCCGGAATGTCGAATTTTAGCTAGGTTCCAATTTTCATAATTTTTGGAATTGATAAATGAGCGTGGTGAATTTAAACGGATTCGGTCATTTCAGTTTGAATTTAACCGACTGAAAAATGACCATTTTTCCAAACGGTCTCCAAATTCGACGAAATTAGGTTTGATAGGATTGTGTCATCAAAACATAGCTAGACTTATTTTTCTGGAACTTTTGGAGTTAGTATGTGGCTCTGGTAAATTAAAACATACGTTTAAATTCAATATTTAAATGTTATATTTTAATTTTGAGAAAAACTAACTGAAATAGTCGAATGGGCTTACGAAACATATCCCATTATATCCGAACCTGGGGTATTTAGCTAGGGGCAATAGTAATTGGGTTTGATTTGGAGTTCGGAGGAAAAATCTTATTTTTAGAAATTAAAATAATGTATAAAATATAAGTCAACCAATCAGATTTTTATATAACCTAAAACGTTTTTCCCTAAATCGAATCAGTTTTCTCGAAATGAAAAAAAGGAAAATGGTGATCGACGATCGCTCCTCCTCAGGCGAGGTCCGTCGCTGCTCCACCGCATCGTCGGTCACCTATCCTCGCGCCCTCTCACAACCGCGAGCACCGCTCACCCTCGACCCTCCACCTCGTGCAAGAATTGAGACCACCATCACCGTCGCCGACATCTCCGGCTTCCACCCAGGCATCGCCACCTACGCCGAGACCTCCCTTGGCTACCATCAGACTCCAGTGCCGCCATTTCCTCCACCTCCATTTCCTCCACCCCCATTTCCATTGTGACTTTTTTATTCTTATTTTTATTTATTTAGATTAAAACTATGTTTTTTTATATAAATAATTTCAGAATAAAAATATGTTTTTATATAAATAATTTCAAAATAGAAATATGATTTTTATATAAATAATTTTAGAGTAAAAATGTGATTTTCATTTATATGAATAGCATATAAAAATGTAATATATATATATATATATAGTAACGCTTAAAAATGTATTTTTTATGTATATAATAGCAGTTTAAAAATATAATTTTTATATATATGTAGTGATATAAAAATGTGATTTATATATATATATATAGTAGCATTATAAAAATATTATTTTTATATATAGTAGCAACATAAAAATGTGATTTTTATATATATAGTAGCAACATAAAAATGTGATTTTTATATATATAGTAGCATTATTAAAAATACGATTTTTAATATAAACTGTGTGAAATAGATTGCGATGGAACTGATTGGAAACAAATCAAATCCAAACCGTTAAATTAAAGACTAACAAAGTGGAAACCAAAGGTGAGAACTCCTTCTCACTTAATTTATTTTACAATTAAAAATATTCTAGGATGCAGACGGGCTTAGAAGCCCCAGACACTATTTATTGTACAAACCAAATTATGTAATTTGAATACGGAGTTCAACACTTGAATTCGCACAATCACATAATTGATGAATGGATATTACCGACACACGGATTTCATACTCCGCCTATAGACACTTATGGCACCGTAAATGACATTTGGGTTAGTTGAGTATTTATTTATTTGGATGTTCAGCGTGATTTGATTATGATTGTAAATATTTTTGTGAATTAATTGTGAATTGATTGGAATTGGTTTGTATATGGCGGAAGCCAGTATTAGGCGAGAGATAATGCTAGACCTTATTCCGGTTCTAGTGTCACGCCGTTATGCTGCCAAAATTTTCTAAAAAGTGTTAGAAAAATTTAGTAATGTAATGGCCCGAATTTCTGTACCCTTTGAGTTAACTAATAATACCACACGTCCAACCCAAATGACACATAAATACGAATCATTATTAGAAAGAAGTTAGAGGATGAGAAATAGAAAGAAAGAAATATTAGAAAAGAAGAAAACGAAGAACTCGCAGCGGAACGAATAAAATATTTTATATAACATAACTTTTGAAATACAAAACAGTAATTGTATATACATACCATTATCAGAGCACAACAGTTATCGCTGGAACAGTTATAAACACCTGTTTCCAGATACAACACAATGCACAGCGAAAAATATGATAGTCTATAGCTAATTGATGAAGCCTCCTGCTTCGAGCTCCTCCAAGTGAATCTGAAAAATCCAGACTACTTGATTGCCCGTACAAATTTGGGCACCCAAGAGTTTAGGGAAAACAAAACAAAATAAACTCTGGGTCAGTCATGGGACTGGTGTGAGTAAACTCCAACCATTGGTTTAACTTCTTTTTTTAAATCCTTTCGAAAGAAATGATAATCGTAAGACCGATCCACACATAAACACGGATGGTTTTTACCTTACGATAACCCTAAACATTTTGATATCAAAATCTGGTGATATTATAACAATGTCTAAATCAAATAAATAGAATCTAGCGAAACGCTTGCATCTCACGCTCCATATATAATATAAAATCATGAACCATAGGGCGCTTAATGGAGAATGGATTTCCAACATGACAAGATATGGGACCACCTTCCGATAGTGTATCTTTACGGATGAATACACTGGGTACAACAAGAACGACTTGCAACCCGGCCCTCTCATGATCGACCACTCATTTCGCTTGAGTGTATCGAATGTATATCACCAACGGTTGGGATCAGCAACCGTTTCCCGAAAGGGGCAGCATCAATAGATTTAAAGAAGCAAATGGAATTTCTCTAGATAGATGATTATACACCCTAATGGGAGCGACCCACATAGCCATGTTGCCTGCCCGATTTTTGTCAATTCCCGGTTGTGAGGCTTGAGGTTTGAATTACCTTCCAGAACATCTGGCCACCATTCACTTTGAATGCCACATCATCAGATCCATTGGAAATCACTAATTGGTTTCCACAAAAATACTCAGATTGTCAAGCTAAAGAAGTTTCCCTTCTTTGCCACCAACTTCGTACGTTTGAAGAAATCAACGTACGTAATCCCTTTGGAAATACTCTATCAGACACTCGTCCATACAAGTTGACCTGGGTCTGGACAAACCGAAGGCACCGTTCTATTAATCCATCTTGGGCAATTTCTACCTAAGGTTAACAGAACAGCCCTTGCATTTTACTCCATCTTCAATTTTTCAGTATAAGTTGCTTATACCAATACAGAGTGGTTTTCAGATATTAAATCTGATCCCGGTTTCTCCATATTGATAATGGAGGTATTAAATAAATCAAAACTTTGATAGCCGGTGATTTAACTATCAAAGAAAAACGTCCAAACAATCAATGGTCGTATTTCCAATTGGAAATCCTACCAAGCAAACATCAAACAACACTGGGCCCCTATTTAATTGAATTCCTTATTATATTATCATTTCAAATTCCTATTTCCTTTATTCGAGAAAATATTTCTTATTCTAGTTAGAAAACATCTATTTTAACGAATCCATATTTCTATATTCAGAAAATATACTTTATTAATATCGGAAAATATTTTCGTATTCCATCCCTTAATTTCTCCTTGACCAATTCATTTCATTTTCTGTTTGGGAAAAATATTTCAAAATCCTTTAAATGAACGCGATGTTATAAAACATCATTATTATAACTCAAACCATAAATCATTCGTTAACTAATGGTATCACTAACCAATCCTTGCCACTGAACCTTAACCATTTCTCCGTCAATCATGACGTCAGTCAAGTTGGGGTATAATTACTTCTCAGACCTTAACTGAACGACATTCTTAACTTCGAAATAGTCCAAACTCGCAACTTTAACCAAAACATCACTTACACGACTCTCGGTTTCGATCTAAGAACACACTCCCTTTACAGAAAAATATTGATTATAATGGTAGCATTATAATCGCTGTTTCCAAATATTTAGTTTATAAAACATTGCTTTTTAACAACAGCGTTTCAATCACTGTCTAGAATTATAGAACATTTATTTTAACAATAGCGTTGAGATCGCATTATAACGGCAGCGTTAAAATTGCTGTGTAGAATTTACAAAACATTTACTATAACAATAGCATTATAATCGTTGTATAAATTTACAAAACATTTATTATAGCATTAGCATTATAATCGCTGTTTTCAAATATTTGGTATAAAAAAATATAACTTGTACTTATTAATTTCAATTAATAAGTAATTAATCAAAATAATTAGATTTGATTCAAAACGGAAAGTAGAAATAACTACTTTCCTAAATTCTATATAATCAAATTCCAATAACTCTCTCTCGAATAATCTATATTCGATCATATTCCGAATTCCGGGATTTATCTACCATTTCACGTTAATTCAAATTCCAAATTCCCTTTTGAATTCATGATTTCCAAATCATTACCTTATCACCATTTATTTTATATTCCACATTTTTAAATTAAACTTGTCGTTTTCTTTTAAATTGATTCCCCATTTCCCTATCTCATTCAAACTCCAATTTGGATTCATATTCAAATCTGAATTTCCATTATATATATTTTATTTGCAAAATCTTTACTCTAAACATTATTTACTTTAATCCTAAATATATTTCTTTCGTGTACAATCATTTGGTTTCATTTTTATAAATATTCCTTTAAACTCAAATTCTATTTATAACTTCTATTTACAAATGTTTATAAAAATATCACTTTTAACTTCAAACATTTTTAATCTCATTTATAATCCCCTTTAAAATCACTAAGATCAAATCCAATTAGAACTATTGGTTTCAAAACCAATTTCCCCCTTTCCATATAAATTCAATTTAACCCAATGACAATATTTTACTAAATTTATAATAGATGTTTATAATCAACTTCTTGTTTTATTTATTAAAACAAGTTCCTACCTTCAAGTCCATTCAAAAATTCAATTCTCTACTTCGGAACTAAATTTCCCTTTTTATATTTCAAACCCCCTTTTATATTCTAAAATATTTTACGGTATTAAAATACCAAATTTCTAGGGTCATGGAATTCAACACAACATAATTTACCATAGTAAACAATAATATAAATGTTGAGGAACCCAGTTGGGTCCCTCCAACCTGTTTCCCTGCATCCACAGATGTTAATCAGCATCAATAATATTATTTCACATCAATATGAAATATCAGAACTAATCATCGATCAACGATGTAATCATATCAACCAATTTTATCAACCATTTCAATTAAGCAACCATTTCACAGTATAAAATAAATTTAAAATTCGTTTATATAAAAATATAAACGAAGCAGAGTTAGTGAGTTTACTCACATTGTTTTGCTGTTGACGGTACTGCTTCTGTTTCGCTTTAAAATCAACAACGTTTGATTTTTCTACGAAATTCCAGTACTTCTATTTTCAGTGGCGTCACTTTCACGATGTAGACCTCGTTGCAACGGTTCTAACGGATCCAATCGCGTCTGATTCTGTTGACATATGGGTCAATTATAAATATTTGAAGTTATTAGTTAATTTAACATTTTTAACTTTAAATTTATAATTAACTAATCTAAATTATTTCTGTAACTACCCTTAACAAATAATTTTTCGTGTTTAAACGCATTCCAATAACCTTGAAGGTTTCCATGTCTCTTTCATGTAAGTTTTATAATTAATGTACATAGGCCTCTTACCAAAATATAACAGACTAGTGTATTACCTTTTCTCATTTTGGAAGTTTCAAAGCCGATAACAGTAACTCCCTTTTTGCTGTCTACCCAGAACATATATAGGAGAATAGAAACTGAGGTTTGTTGCTTCATCTTCCTTTTTCCACCGTAGTCAACTGCTGCTCCAAAAAAAATGCAGCACCTACTTCAATCCTACCTCGACGCTACCACTCACGTTCTGTTATCTCGATCACCGGAATAACAATGAAGCCCTTAAATTACTATCAGCAATCTGCGAACTGATCACTCCATACATAGCCCGTCCTCCCTCCTATCCAACATACCCAGTAACGCAACCATCTTTTCTTCTTTAAACTAAGGTCGTGACCTCCAATAAACACCACACCACCCCAATATCTTCTCCTTAGCAACACTGGTTTTCATCAATACACGCTACTCCCTGTAAAACAACCCTCAACCCACCCTCAACTCTCTTCTTCTTCCAGCAAGACAAAAGCCCGCTCCTGCAAATAAACACACACGTTGACCCTCTTTAGTAACCCAATACCATGGTCATACTAACCTCCTCCTTGCAACTGCTCCTTGTTTTTAAACCCATCCATATACCACTTCATTCACCCCCTGACCCAAGAACCACAATCCACTATCTCATCTATATAATACTCTTTGTTTCTCCTTCAAATAGCCTTCTTCCAGAGATGTAAAAAAAATGCAACTCACCCTTGTTGTGAACTCTCAGGTTCGAAAGCCAGTGAAGGAGAAAACATCGAATCCTTTTAACACGTACACTCCTCAAGTCCTACTAACGCGCATGCCTCCCCCTCATGAACTCGCCTTCGGCTACATACCCTGCTCCAAACCATGTCTGCTCCGGTGCCTCGCGGACCACCCATGATGCCAATAACCTGAACCCATTACAAAAAACAAAACAGATCTGCCCTTGGTTCAACCGTCTATAGTGATGCCGCCAATCCACCGGAGCATGTCCAGTCCTCGCCGCATCGACCACCTACTCCTCAACTTCCCTCTCCGACCAGCTTCAAGCCCTCCGACGCCCTATACTCTAGCCGACAATCAAATTTTGAACTCGGAAAAAATGGATCACACACTTTAAAAATGTACAGAGGTAAAGACCTGAGTTTCACTATTTCACTGAATCAAATTTTATGAATTTTGATGGGAACTTTGATTTTTAATTGGTTTAGGAGGTTTGGTTTCCTTTTCTTCATGATTTAATTTTTCTGAGAGAGAAAGAGGATGAGGCGCATAGTATTTAAAGGAGGAATAGTTTGGCTGGCACGGTATGAAATTTCTTGGCTTTCATGAAAAGTAACCTTGGCAAACACGGCGTTGTAAAATCTTTGGTAGGATAATCTTGTACGGCATGTATTTATGTTTGTATGTAAAAAGATATGAAAAGATATGGTTTATCATATACATATGTTTTTAATGTCCTTTGGCTGAATAGATTTTTTTTCCTTTCCATATATATGTATATCAGGCCACCGATTTTGGATGAACTAAAACAATAATATACTGTTGGCGTTTTGATTTTGGGGAAGATGTACGTGTTAACTTTGGATTTATGTATGTGGGTGTTTTTATAATAGAGTTGGCTATACTTTGATGTTTGCTAGCGTTATAAAATGAAGACAAAGTTCCCATTGTTTTCAAAGCGAATAAACCAAGAATAGCTGAGAAGCTTGATTGTAAGACTTGGATAAGATTTTCTTATATGTAAGTATGCACCTCGATGAACCCAATTTCGTTTACGTAAGAGCTGCTACAGACAAAAATAAGAGCACCATTGTGAGAGCGATGTATCATGTCTTCAAAAATATAATAATATCGGTAGTTTAACTTATATTATGAAACCCCAAAATATTGATATAGGGTGCAAAATACTCCAAATAAAAAGTTTCGTATTTAATTAATTAAAAATTACAGTAAAATTCTAAAAATTAAATTATAACTACGTCTCAAAAGAACCTTGTCCAAATTTGTAACCAATCTCTAGTTGTATTAACTAAACCGTCATGGTCCATAAACGATTCTACAGCGACTATTTCAAAATTTGATTTGAACGTAACTTTTTAATCCCGCTATGAAATCTGGATTTTTTCACATTCGTTGGAAAGATATTTTCAAACAGATTCCAATATTTATTGTTTCGCTAAAATCCGATTTATTTTGAATCCTATACATTCATTTGAAATTTGAAATCGAATATTCAAACTACCGCGTCATTTTAACTTGTTTTAAATTATATTATAAATTATACGTTTAAATATCATTTTATTAAATAAATTCCTTATAAATCCTTATATAAAATTCAAATAAAACATTTAAAACAAATTTAAATATTTATACTTCAATGGCCAAAAATCCGGGTCGTTACATTCCTTCCCCCTTAAAATAATTTCGTCCTCGAAATTGCTAAGGTAGGAAAAATGCTACATACCCTGTTAACTAGGTCCAAAAATCCTTTTTGTTCACCTCTTAACTTCAGTTTAACTGGACCAATTTCTTACAATTAAAATATTAATTTCTTCTTACTAATGAAAATTTTCGAAAATTCTGAAAATTTTCTAACACTTTAAATTCTGAAAAAAAATCGGCAGCATCTCCTCTACACGGCTCAACCAATACAACCACAATTCGCCTTTCTTGGCCTTCTCCAACCCAAAATAAAATCAAAAAGCCAAGCGGCTTGCCCCATAGGCTCATAAAATCATCAAACCCAAGTAACAATGTAAACATGCACCTTTTTGTCGGGCAAAATTTCTATCTCTTGCATTTGCTTCCATTCAATATCTTCTCAGCATACATATATCCATTTCCAGCTAGTTTTAAATCAATCTAACTTTTGACTTTTAATTTCACTAATCAATTTCCTGATTAGTTCATTTCAGTCTCTAATTCAAATCTCAAACATTTCTCCTTTACTCCATGTTCAACTTCGTTTGAGATTATCACTAGTTCAATCCAACTTTTACTTAACCTTACTAAAGTTAATTTTCAATTCGTTTCATTTATACCATTCCATTCTATTTCACTTCGTAAGTTAAATTTTGATTTTAGAATTCAAATTCTCGGGTTTTATTTCAAATTAGTTTGAAATCATATAGATTTATATACATATATTTATAATCAACTCAATTCAAAACATTTGAATTTATAAAACAACTTTATTTTTCTCAAGAAATTTCCATAAATAAATCTATTATGGCAGCAATCTGTCACTCAGAAAATCGAAAATGAATACTGATAATGTCGCGACCCATTATCGGAATTATTTTCTCGCCACTGAAGTGATTTCAGTGCTTAATCACTTTCAAAATTCATTCAAAATCATGCTTATCCAAAAATTCCTTCAAAATAATGTTATAATCAAAATATTTAAGAAAATATTTTCTGAACACCCAGGATTTAAATTCAAATTATGGTTTGAATTTAATTTCAGTTCGTCTTATTTACGTATATTTTCCATATACAAGTTATCTTTTGTTATATATACCCATTTCAATATTTCATAATTTCATTTGATTGTAATAACAATCAACACATCTATATAGTATAACATTTCAAAAATTATTCCTTTTATATCAAAATAATTTTTTTTGGGAAAAATTATTTCATTTACCCATTTTGAAACAATACCGTATCAAATTGCTTTGTTCGAGAGTTTAGAAACACCTATCGATACAGTTGTACATTCTATATCGACCAGAATTCACAAACCACTCAACAAACCAGTCAACAATATAAAACAATTTTATATTAAATCTACACATACGCACTCATATAAATACTGTCAAACTCAACCTAGGGTATTAGTAACCCCATCTCTATTGAGTTACGCCATAGAGCCAAGGTTATCACTCAACCTTCAGCTCTGATACCAAATGTAATGGCCCGAATTTCCGTACCCTTTCAGTTGACTAATAATACCACACGTCCAACCCAAATGACACAGAAATACGAATCATTATTAGAAAGAAGTTAGAGGATGAGAAGTAGAAAGAAAGAAATATTAGAAAAGAAGAAAACGAAGAACACAAATCTCACAGTGGAACGAATAAAATATTTTATATAACATAACTTTTGAAATACAAAACAGTAACTGTATATACATACCATTATCAGAGCACAATAGTTATCGCTGGAACAGTTATAAACATCTGTTTCCAGATACAACACAATGCACAGCGAAAAATATGATAGTCTATAGCTAATTGATGAAGCCTCCTGCTTCGAGCTCCTCCAAGTGAATCTGAAAAATCCCGACTACTTGACTGCCCGTACAAATTTGTGCACCCAAGAGTTTAGGGAACAAAACAAAATAAACTCTCGGTCAGTCATGGGACTGGTGTGAGTAAACTCCAACCATTGGTTTAACTTTTTTTTATAAAAAACCCTTCGAAAGAAATGATAATCGTAAGACCGATCCACACATAAACACGGATGGTATTTACCTTACGATAACCCTAAATATTTTGATATCAAAATCTGGTGATATTATAATAATGTCTAAATCAAATAAATAGAATCTAGCGGAACGCTTGCATCTCACGCTCCATATATAATATAAAATCATGAACCGTCGGGCGCTTATTGGAGAATGGATTTCTAACATGACAAGGTATGGGACCACCTTCCGATAGTGTATCTCTAGAGACGAATACACTGGGTTCAACAAGAACGACTTGCAACCCGGCCCTCACATGACCGACCACTCATTTCGCTTGAGTGTGTCGAATGTATATCACCAACGGTTGGGATCAGCAACCATTTCCCGAAAGGGGCAGCATCGATAGATTTAAAAAAGAAAATGGAATTTCTCTAGATAGATGATTATACATCCTAATGGGAGCGACCCACATAGCTATGTTGCCTGCCCGATTTTTGTCAATTCCCGGTTGTGAGGCTTGAGGTTTGAATTACCTTCCAAAACATCTAGCCACCATTCACTTTGAATGCCACATCGTCAGATCCATTGGAAATCACTAATTGGTTTCCACAAAAATACCCAGATTGTCAGGCTAAAGAAGTTTCCCTTCTTTGCCACCAACTTCATACTTTTGAAGAAATCAACGTATGTAATCCCTTTGGAAATACTCTGTCAGACACTCGTCCATACAAGTTGTCCTGGGTCTGGACAAACCGAAGGCACCATTCTATTAATCCATCTTGGGCAATTTCTACCTAAGGTTAACAGAACAACCCTTGCATTTTACTCCGTCTTCAATTTTTTAGTATAAGTTGCTTATACCAATACAGAGTGGTTTTCAGATATTAAATCTGATCACGGTTTCTCCATATTGATAATGTAGTTATAAAATAAATCAAATCTATGATAGTCGGTGATTTAACTATCAAAGAAAAACATCCGAACAATCAACGGTCCTATTTCCAATTGGAAATCCTACCGAGCAAACATCAAACAACACTGGACCCTTTTTAATTGAATTCCTTATTATATTATCATTTCAAATTCCTATTTCCTTTATTCGAGAAAATATTTCTTTTTCCAGTTAGAAAACATCTGTATTAACGAATCCTTATTTCTATGTTCAGAAAATATGCTTTATTAATATCGGAAAATATTTTCGTATTCCATCCTTTAATTCCTCCTTAACCAATTCATTTCATTTTCTGTTTGGGAAAAATGTTTCAAAATCCTTTACATGAACGCGATGTTATAAAACATCGTTATTATAACTCAAACCATAAATCGTTCGTTAACTAATGGTATCACTAACCAATCCTTGCCACTGAACCTTAACCATTTCTCCGTCAATCATGACGTCAGTCAAGTTGGGGTATAATTACTTCTCAGACCTTAACTGAACGACATTCTTAACTTCGAAATAGTCAAAGATCACAACTTTAACCAAAACATCACTTACACGACTCTCGGATTCGATCTAAGAACACACTCTCTTTACAGAAAAATATTGGTTATAACGGTAGTGTTATAATCGCTGTTTCCAAATATTTAGTTTGTAAAACATTGCTTTTTAACAACAGCATTACACGCTGTCTAGAATTATAGAACATTTATTTTAACAATAGCGCTAAGATCGCATTATAACGGCAGCGTTAAAATTGCTGTTTAGAATTTACAAAACATTTACTGTAACAATAGCATTATAATCGCTGTATAAATTTACAAACATTTACTATAGCAGTAGCATTATAATCGCTGTTTTCAAATATTTGGTATATAAAAATATAACTTGTACTTATTAATTTCAATTAATAAGTAATTAATTAAATAATTAGATTTGATTCAAAACGGAAAGTAGAAATAACTACTTTCCTAAATTCTATATAATCAAATTCCAATAACTCTCTCTCGAATAATCTATATTCGATCATATTCCGAACTCCGGGATTTATCTACCATTTCACGTTAATTCAAATTCCCAATTCCCTTTTGAATTCATGCTTTCCAAATCATTATGTTATCACCATTTATTTTATATTCCACATTTTTAAATAAAACTTATTGTTTTCTTTTAAATTGATTCCCCATTTCCCTATCTCATTCAAACTCCAATTTGGATTCATATTCAAATCTGAATTTCCATTATATATATTTTATTTGCAAAATCTTTACTCTAAACCATTATTTACTTTAATCCTAAATATATTTCTTTCATGTACAATCATTTGGTTTCGTTTTTATAAATATTCCTTTAAACTCAAATTCTATTTATAACTTCTGTTTAAAAATGTTTATAAATATCTCACTTTTAACTTCAAACATTTATAATCTCATTTATAATCCCCTTTAAAATCACTAAGATCAAATCCAATTACAACTATTGGTTTCAAAACCAAATTCCCCTTTCCCATATAAATTCAATTTAATCCAATGAAAATATTTTACTAAAATTATAACAGATGTTTATAATTAACTTCTTGTTTTATTTATTAAAACAAGTTCCTACCTTCAAGTCCATTCAAAAATTCAATTCTCTACTTTGGAACTAAATTTCCCTTTTTTTTATATTTCAAACCCCCTTTTATATTCGAAAATATTTTACGGTATTAAAATACCAAATTTCTAGGGTTATGGAATTCAACACAACATAATTTATCATATTAAACAATAATATAAATGTTGAGGAACCCAATTGGGTCCCTCTAACCTATTTCCCTGCATCCACAGATGTTAATCAGCATCAATAATATTATTTCACATCAATATGAAATATCTGAACTAATCATTGATCAACGATGTAATCATATCAACCAATTTTATCAACAATTTCAACCAAGTAACCATTTCACAGTATAAAATAAATTTAAAATTCGTTTATATAAAAATATAAACAAAGCAGAGTTAGTGAGTTTACTCACCTTGTTTTGCAGTTGACGGTACTGCTTCTGTTTCGCTTTAAAATCAACAGCGTTTGATTTTTCTATGAAATTCCAGTACTTCTATTTTCAGTGGCATCACTTTCACGATGTAGACCTCGTTGCTACGGTCTTAACGGATCTGATCGCGTCTGATTCTGTTAACATATGGGTTAATTATAAATATTTGAAGTTATTAGTTAATTTAACATTTTTAACTTTAAATTTATAATTAACTAATCTAAATTATTTCTTAAATTACCCTTAACAAATAATTTATCGTGTTTAAACGCATTCCAATTACCTTGAAGGTTTCAATGTCTCCTTCATGTAAGTTTTATAATTAATGTACATAGGCCTCTTACCAAAATATAACAGACTAGTGTATTACCTTTTCTCGTTTTGGAAGTTTTAAAGCCGATAACAGTAACTTCCTTTTTGCTGTCTACCCAGAACATATATAGGAGAATAGAAACTGAGGTTTGTTGCTTCATCCTCCTTTTTCCACCGTAGTCAACTGCTGCTCCAAAAAAAACGCAACACCTACTTCAATCCTTCCTCGACGCTACCACTCACGTTCTGGTATCTCGATCACTGGAATAACAATGAAGCCCTTAAATTACTATCAGCAATCTGCGAACTGATCCCTCCATACATAGCCCGTCCTCCCTCCTATCGGACATACCCAGTAATGCAACCATCTTTTCTTCTTTAAACTAATGTCGTGACCTCCAATAAACACCACACCGCCCCAATATCTTCTCCTTAGCAACACTGGTTTTCATCAATACACGCTACTCCTTGTAAAACAACCCTCAACCCACCCTCAACACTTTTCTTCTTCCAGCAAGACAAAAGCCCGCTCCTGCAAATAAACACACACGCTGACCCTCTTTAGTAACCCAATACCATGGTCATGCTAACCTCTTCCATGCAATCGCTCCTTGTTTTTAAACCCATCCATATACCACTTCATTCGCCCCATGACCCAAGAACCACAGTCCACTATCTCATCAATATAATACTCTTTGTTTCTCCTTCAAATAGCCTTCTTCTAGAGATGTAAGAAAAACGCAGCTCGCCCTTGTTGTGAACACTCAGGTTCGAAAGCCAGTGAAGGTGAAAACATCGAATCCTTTTAACACGTACACTCCTCAAGTCCTACTAACGCGCATGCCTCCCCCTCATGAACTCGCCTTCGGCCACATACCCCGCTCCAAACCCTGTCTGCTCCGGTGCCTAGCGGACCACCCACGACGCTAATAACCTGAACCGATTACAAAAAACAAAACAGATTTGCCCTTGGTTAAACCTTCTATAGTGCAGCCGCCAATCCACCGGAGTATGTCCAGTCCTCGCCGCATTGACCACCTGCACCTCAACTTCCCACTCCGACCAGCTTCAAGCCCTCCGACGCCCTATACCCTAGCCGACAATCAAATTTTGAACTCGGCAAAATTGGATTGCACACTTTAAAACTGTACAGAGGTAAAGAGTTGAGTTTCATGATTTCGCTAAATCAAATTTTATGAATTTTGTTGGGAACTTTAATTTTTATTTGGTTTAGGAGGTTCAGTTTCCTTTTGTTCATGATTTAATTTTTTCTGAGAGAGAAAGAGGATGAGGCGCATAGTATTTAAAGGAGGAATAATTTGGCTGGCACGGTATCAAATTTCTTGGCTCTCACGAAAAGTAACCTTGGCAAACACGGCGTTGTAAAATCTTTGCAGGATAATCTTGTACGGCATGCATTTATGTTTGTATGTAAAAAGATATGAAAAGATACGGTTTATCATATACATATGTTTTTAATGTCCTTTGGCTGAATAGATTTTATTTCTCCTTTCCATATATATATCAGGCCACTGATTTTGGATAAACTAAAACAATAATATGCTGTTGGCGTTTTGATTTTGGGGAAGATGTACGTGTTAACTTTGGATTTATGTATGTGGGTGTTTTTATAATAGAGTTATCTATACTTTGGCTATACTTTGATGTTTGCTAGCGTTATAAAATGAAGACAAAGTTCCCATTGTTTTCAAAGTGAAAAAACCAAGAACAGCTGAGAAGTTTGATTGTAAGACTTGGATAAGATTTTCTAATATGTAAGTATGCACCTCGATGAACCCAATTTCGTTTACGTAAGAGCTGCTACAGATAGAAATAAGAACACCATTGTGACGAGCGATGTATCACGTCTCCAAAAATATAATAATATCGGTAGTTTAACTTACATTATGAAACCCAAAAATATTGATATAGGGTGCAAAATACTCCAAATAAAAAGTTGCGTATTTAATTAATTAAAAATTATAGTAAAATTCTAAAAATTAAATAATAACTACGTCTCAAAAGAACCTTGTCCAAATTCGTAACCAATCTCTAGTTGTATTAACTAAACCATTATGGTCCCTAAACGATTCTACAACGACTATTCCAAAATTTGATTTGAACGTAACTTTTTAATCCCACTATGAAATCTGGATTTTTTCACATTCGTTGGAAAGATATTTTCAAACAGATTCCAGTATTTCTTGTTTCGCTAAAATCCGATTTATTTTGAATCCTGTACATTCATTTGAAATTTGAAATCGAATATTCAAACTACCGCGCCCTTTTAACTTGTTTTAAATTATATTATAAATTATACATTTAAATATCATTTTATTAAATAAATTCCTTATAAATCCTTATATAAAATTCAACTAAAACATTTAAAACAAATTTAAATATTTATACTTCAGTGACCAAAAATCCGGGTAGTTACAAGTTAGCTGAAAATATTATTTTTAGCCTATAACGGTGATAAATAAAATAATATTTGGATAGTTAAAAATATATTTACACATCCATTTACAGGTCGGACGACTTGTATATGCTCGCTTATTTTTGCGATATCGATTGGGACGATAATTTTTACACATTGCCTAAGTGCATAAGTAATAATATACATTTGATGGTTGAAATCCACAGGGGTATTGGGATAAACATTTGACGTACACTTATCCCAATTGTTTAGTTGTATGTCAATCGATTGGGTGACAGACTATTGCAAGCATTAATTATTTATATTTGATGCTTATGCAGTTGAGTAGTGCAATCTGGATGATTGTAACAACACGTATTTCTATGGTATTATAAATAATTTATTTAATTATTAAAATAATGGTTTTGTAATTTAAAATGACCACAATTAAATTATATTGAATATTTAATTAAATATTTAAAATATAATAATATATTTATTTCTGATCGAAAATAACAGAATTCACAATATTGTGTGAATTAGACAATTCAAAATATATAATTCAGTTTAGAATTGAATTAGAATAACGAATATATTATTTGAACGATAGTTGAACATATAATTATATTATAATTATAATCAAGCTCGAAATGGCGCGGCAGTTCATAATTTGGTGATTCGAACTTTAAACGAATATACAGAATCCGTTTTAAGTCGGATTTTTGTGAAACAAGAAATGTTCGAAGCTGCGGTAGTAAATTTTCTAATGGAAGCGAAAAATCGAGATTTCGTCGTGTAGATTGTGAGTTGTGTCCAAATCCAAATTTTTGAAAAGTCGCTACGAAATTCCTTTATAATTTATAATGATTTATTTATATTATAAACGTATTTTCAATATAAATGGAATATCGAATTAACCTGGATTTGAAATATCGAGTTATAAATTCAGACATGAATATTCGGGAGCTGTATGATGTTCTATTATGAATATATACGATAATATTAATTTATTAATATTAAATTTAAATATTTTTAAATATATTAAATATTTTAAAGGGTTTATTTAGAGCTTTAAAAATAGCCAGTTTTGCAAACAACCTCTGTTTTCGACGAAACTAATTTTGTTGGATCCGGAATATTAAATTATTGTTAGATTTCAATTTTCGTGATTTTTGGAGTAAGTATGTGGCCGTACGGAATTTTATTGTGAAAAACAGTCAATAATTTGACTTCAAAATTATGCTGTGTGAGCAAACGGAGTCGGAATATCATGAAGCAAGTTTTGTTGGGTCCGTAATGTCAAACTCTAGTTTTATGTCCATTTTCATGATTTTTGGATATTGTATATGATTATAGGAATTTTTATTCAGCGACAAAAATAGCGATTGATTAAAAATAAATATAAAATTCAAATATAAAAATAATAAGTTCCTATAAATATACAGCACTTATCACTTCTAACCCTAATTCTTTAGTTCTCTGATCAACAAACTTCTGGCCGTTATTCTCTTCTTTCAACGTGAGAAGTAAGTGTTTAGAAAATCAAAACAAAAAGAAATAAAATCCTATAAATCTTTAAACATATATTTCTGGATTCATGCAGATGAGCTCTTCAATCTGTTATACCTCTTGCAATGATCGACGCCACTGTTCATCGCTGGGAATTGTACAGCGACGGGTTTTTGGTACTTAGGGTTAATCGATTTGGGTAATACAAGCATTTTTTTGTGGATTTGGATGTTAGATTTGGACTTGTGGTTGTGTTTACAACCTGTGTACGAAATCTGAGAGGATTCGGGTATGGTTTTTTTCGATGTTGGTTGGCACAGTGCCTTCGAAGTGACCAGGCCGCGATGAGTGGAAGGGCATCGTGGGTGATGAAAATAGTCTGTGTGTGTGGAGAAGTTGAAAAGGAAATGAATGGAAGTTGTTTGTGTTTAAAGCGTGAAGTGATGAGTGGTATTAAGACGCACTGGACAGTGATGAGGATAGGGGAGGTCGGACATTTGTGCAGATGCTCGATGGAGGAAGATGGACTTAGGATGATGAAGATTGTAACGAGAAGTTTAGTGGTGTTGATGGTTTTAGTTTTCATGGAAGAATGAATGAGTTGGTGGAAGGGAGGAATCGGCAATGGCCTTCAAAGGGGAGCAGCGGGATTTTCCTGATGGAGGAAGAAGGAGCAAGAGCTAAACGGGCCAGGGCAGTACGAAATTGGATGGGTCAAGGAATTTTGGTGAGGCCAATTTGGTAATGTAATGAAATTAATTAAAATCAATACCCGTTTAAACTTGAAAATGTTATAACTTTGCCATACGAAATCGAATTCAGAAAAACAAGATTCGCTGGGATCGTATGGACGACGGCTACACATGGAACTGACTGGGAGTGAATTGGAGCTCGTTACAATTTATAGCGAAATAAATTGCATGTCTGAATCAACTGACAGTTATTATTATTTAACGATAATCATCCAATGTGAGTAAATCTTACTAATTCTGTACAGTTTATATTTTAATAAATATAATCTAGTATTGATAAATGATGATTGATTGCTTTGTGTTGACTGTTTGGTTGAATTGCGGATTTATTGGTTGAAATTGTAGATAACAATATATATATATATATCGTTAATCAAATATTGATTCTGTTTATCAAAATATTTCATATTGAAATCAAATCGATGTTATTTATATTGTTCAACGTCTGTGAATGCAGGGAGACAGGTTGGAGGGATTCAACTAGATTCCTCAATTTTATAATACTGTTTGTTTTCATATATTGTGATATATGATGTGATATATAATCTGTGATTGATTATGATGACACTAGTCATGTTATTTGGTATTTTAAATACCATATGAAATACTGGAATGTAAAAAGGAAATTTTCAAAGTGAATATTGAAAATGAGATATTTGTATAGAACGAATAGAATTATATAAAAAGATTTTTATAAAATGAATAGAATTATATAAAAGGATTTATATAAAATGGATAGAATTATATAAAAGGATTTGTATAGAATAAATAGAATTATATAAAGGGAATTATAAATGAGATTTAAGCGTTAGAAATAAAAAAGGAGATTTTTTTGAATAATTCTGCAAATAAAAATATAAATAGAATTTGGATATTTGGTTTTAAATATGAAATCAAACTGTTTTGATTTTATAAAGAAATATTTTTCACATTCTATGTGAAAATCAGATTAAAGTAAATATTTTGCTAATAAAATATTTATAAAGGAAATAGGGTTTGAAGTATGAATTTAAGTGGAATTACTGAAATTAGAAAGTGACTGGAAATTAGTTGAGTTGAATGACTTTCTGGGTATTGATCTGATGTTGTTTTCGTCCTTCGGGGTTAATACGTAGGGGGTTGTTCTCTTACTAGTTTACAGTTAGAGACTGATAGAGGTGGGAAGATATTGATGCGTAAATAAGAAATGGAAACGTTTTTCAAAGTTAATAACGTATATTTTCTAATTTTAGAAAATAAGGAATTTATGAATATAGGAAAACGATAAATGGGAAATTGGGAAATGAAATGATGATTGATCGGTAAGATTTCCATTTGGGAATACGACAGTTGTTTGTACACATGTTTTCCTTTGATAGTTAAATCACTGACTATCAAATATTTTGACCATTTCCGTTGTCAATATGGAGAGACTGGGATCAGATATATTATCTGAAAACCACTCCGTATGGCATTAGCGTTTGCGAATCAAATATGATGAAGATAATTGGAGATGGAGTTATGCAAGGGTTGTCCTGTTTACAGAGTAGTGCCTTCGGTATGTCCAGTCCCAAGGTGACCTATATGGAAGAATGCCTGATGGAGTATATTTAATAGATCGCATAAGTCGATCTCTTCAATCGTATTTAGTTTGGTGGCGGAGGAATTTGTTTCTCTTAGCTGTATACCCGTGGTATTTTTGGAGAAATCAATTTGTGATCTAGCGGGTATGATGATGTGACATTCAAAGTGAATGAAGATGTGATTTGTAAAGGATACGTTATGACCTCTAGCCTCACAACCGGAAATGGTATAAAATCGGGTAGGTCGCATGACTAAGTGGTTAGCTGCCAATTAGGTTGTATTGTTACCTAGTCTAGAGAAATTCCATTTACTTCTATAATCTATTTTGATGCTATCCCTTTCGGGAAACGGTTGCTGATCCCAACCGTTGGTGATAATACATTCGGTACACTCAAGCGAAATGAGTGGTCGATCATGTTTAGCCTGGGTTACAAGAAGTTCTTGTTGAACCCAGTGTATTCCTCTCTAGAGACACACTGTCAGAAGGTGGTCCCATCCCTTACCAGTTGGAATTCGTTACCCAATAAGAGCCCGCGGTTTTTTTGATTGTATATTATATATGTAGAGCGTGAGATGAAAGCGTTCTGCTAGATTGCAATCTACTTGATTTAGACTATTATAATATCAGAAAATATTGATCTTAAGAAATATTTTGGGTTATCGTAAGGTAAAAAACCATCCGTATTTATGTGTGGATCGGTCTTATGATTATCATTGCTTTTGAAAAGGAGTTGGAAAAGTTAAACCAAGTGTTTGGAGTTTACTCACACCAGTCCCATGATTGACCCAGAGTTTATTTTGTTTTGTTTTCCCAAAACTATTGGGTGCCCAAATTTGTACGGGCAGTCAAGTAGTCGGGATTTTACAGATATACTGAGAGCTTGGAGCAGGAGGCTTCAGGATTATATAGCTATTGTTATTTCCTATGTGTTGTAAGTGTTGTACTCTGATAATGTTACTGTATAAATATACTGATTTTGTTTCAAAGTTATGTATCTATTATATATTGTTCGTTCCGCTGTGAGATTCGCGTTTACTCTAATGTTGTATGTTCTTCTTCTTCTATTCTAAGTTTCTATCTTATCTATTCTCACCCTCTAATTTCTTTCATGGACTATCCGGTGTTTTTCAGTTCTTGGATGTTCAACGTGGTGTTGTATGCCGATATCCAAAATCGCAAATCCCCGGTTCATTACAGTGGTATCAGAGCTTAAGGTTTAGTGATTACCTTGGCTCTGTGGCGTGACTCAGTAGAGATGGGGTTAGTAATACCCTAAATTGAGTTTGAGTATATATATACGAGAGAACGTATTTGTAGATTTTATTAAAAAAAATTATATTGTGGAGATTTATTGGTTGAGTTGTTTATGAGTTCTGGTCGATCAGTTTGATCCACTGTATCGGTAGGAGTTTATAAACACTTGAATATGATGGACCGACACAGTATGGTTTGAAAAGAGGATAAATGAAATAATTTTATCCAAATTATATTTTGATATATGCAAAGTGTAGATATTTGACATATTATAGTATATTGGATGTGTTGGTTGTTATATTAGTTGAATAAGATTAAAATTGAGTTGGTTATACATATATAACCAAATAAAAGTTGTATAAGTATTACAAAATGAATTAAAACTGAATTTAAACCAGAATTGAAATTTAAAACTCTGGGGTTTGGAAAGGTTTTTGTAGATGGATTTGGGATTAATATATGAGAATTTTAAAATCCTGGGAGATTTTAAATTGTTTTACAAGCATTGTGAATGGTATTTTGAAATGTATTTCAAAATGGATGTGATTATAATTAGTTTTGAAAGTAATGTAGTATTGAACTCACTTCGGTCGCTGGAAAATAATTCCGATGATGATCCGGACATCATCGGTGTTCATTTTCGAGTTTCTAAGTAACGGATTACTACCAAAGTTATTGATTTCAGATTGTTTTAGAAAAGCAAGTTGTTTTGAATTCCGAAAAGGGATATTAGAATTTAGAAAAGCTAAGTTATTTAAAATTCCTAGGTAAAGATTGTTTGATTTAAAACCAAATTGGACAGAAATTTGTAAAAGCAAATTGGAATTAAAGTAAAGCCAGTTAAGTGGTAATTGAAATTGAATTGAAATAGAATGATATCGAGAAAAATTAGATAGGTGAGATAGGAGTTTAGAATTGAGAATGAAACTCAAGTTTGAAATGAGATTTGGTTTGGACTAAAGCGAATAGCTGTGTTAAGGATAAATTAATCGAAGTTTGATTGGAATGATATTATTATATGTTGAATGGGTAGAAGATGTAAATGATATAATGATATGCCCAACAAAAAGGTACAAGTTTATTTATATATGAGTTTGGTGATTTATGAGCCAATTTGGCAAGCCGCTTGGCTATTTGATTTTTCTTTTGGGTTGGAGAAGGCCCAAGAGGCGAGTTGTAGTTGTGACGATTGAGCCGTACAAAGGAGGTGCTGGTGAAATTTTTCGAAAATTTCGGATGTTAGAAAATTTTCAGAATTTTTTGAATTTTATTGTTAATAGAAATGAATTAATAATTTATTTAAAATAAATTTGGTCAGTGAAACTGAAATTTTAGAAGTAAACAAATAATTTTTAAACCAGTTAACGGGGTTTGTTTTCTACCTTAATAATTTTGAGGATGAAATTATTTTAAATGGGAATAATGTAATAAACCGTATTTTACGGTATTATAAATAATTTATTTAATTATTTAAATAATGGTTTGGTAATTTAAAATGACCAGAATTAAATAATATTGAATATTTAATTAAATATTTATAATATAATAATATATTTATTTCTGAAATAATCAGAAATAACAGAATTCACAATATTGTGTGAATTGGATAATTCAAAATATATAATTCAGTTTAGAATTGAATTAGAATAACGAATATATTATTTGAACGATAATTGAACGTATAATTATATTAAAATTATAATCGAGCTCGAAATGGCGCGGCAGTTCATAATTTGGTGATTCGAACTTTGAACGAATATACAGAATCCGTTTTAAGTCGGATTTCTGTGAAACAAAAAACGTTCGGAGCTGGTGAAATATATTTTTCTAATGGAAGAGAAAAATCGAGATTTCGTCATGTAGATTGTGAGTTGTGTCCAAATCAAATTTTTGAAAAGTCGTTATGGAATTCCTTTATAATTTAACGATTTATTTATATTATAAATGGATTTTCAATATAAATGGAATATCGATTTAACCCGGATTTGAATATCAAGTTATAAATTCAGACATGAATATTCTGGAGTTGTATGATATTCTATTGTGAATATATACGATAATATTAATTTATTAATATTAAATTTAACTATTATTAACTATATTAAATATTTAAAAGGGTTTATTTAGATCTTTAAAAATAGCCAGTTTTGCAAACGAGCTCCGTTTTCGACGAAACTAATTTTGTTGGATCCGGAATATTAAATTATTGTTAAATTTCAATTTTCATGATTTTTGGAGTCAGTATGTGGCCGTACGGAATTTTAATGTGAAAAACAGTTAATGATTTGACTTTAAAAATAAGCTGTATGAGCAAACGGAGTCGGAATTCGACGAAACAAGTTTCGTTGCGTCCGTAATGTCAAACTCTAGTTGTATGTCCATTTTCATGATTTTTTGATATTGTATATGATTATAGGAATATTTATTCAGCGAAACAAATAGCGATTGATTAAAATAAAATTCAAATATAGAAATAATATTTTTCCTATAAATATACAACACTTATCACTTCTAACCCCAATTCTTTAGTTCTCTGGTCAACAAACTTCTGGCCGCTATTCTCTTCTTTCAACGTGAGAAGAAAGTGTTTAGAAAATCAAAACAAAGGGAAATAAAGTCCTATAAATCTTTAAACATATATTTCTGGATTCCTGTAGAGGAGCTCTTCAATCTGATATACCTCTTGCAATGATCGACGCCACTGTTCATCGCTGGGTATTGTACAGCGATGGGTTTTTGGTATTTATGGTTAATCGATTTGGGTAATACAAGCATTTGTTTGTGGATTTGGATGTTAGATTTGGATTTGTGGTTGTGTTTACCACCTGTGTACGAAATCTGAGAGGATTCGGGTATGGTTTTTGTTGATGTTGGTTGGCACAGTGCCTTCGAAGTTGTAACACCCCACCTCTGCTAGGGTCACTCACTAAGGGAATGCACTAGTTTTGGTGGAGTATTATCTAGGTAAACATACACAGAGATATCACAAGGCAGAACATAAATAAAGCAGTGGTAGAAATTAAAAACCAAATTTTTAATACTTGCAATAAAAGAGTCAAAACCTCATATATCCAAGGTACAAATTATTCCATTACATCAAGTTCCAAATAAAGAAGCATAAACTTAAGATAATAAAAGTAAATTATTCCCCATAAATAACAGAAGTGCAGCCATAGCATAGCTCAAGACCAAACCGTACATGAGCTGACAGAAAGCAAGCTAAATCCAAGCTAAGAGCTAGTGTTTCCTCCCTGAGAACCTTGGGGGGAACGAAAGAAAAGGAGGCGAAAGAAAAAGGGTCAGTCATAAGACAGGTAAGCCCTAGTGACTTTCAGTATAAAAATTGGTAAAGGTAACATGACATGTGAAAACTGGAATTAAACATAAGGATGATAATAGGACTGGTATGATTATTAAGATAACAAGATAAGTCAAATCTAGCATCGCATATTCAAGATTCGCTGCACCAACTGTAGTAGTGTTCTAACCCATGTCAAGTATTAATCATGAAATGATCCCTTGGCCTAATATCATGAAGTGACCCATTACGGGGTCCTACGGTACGATCTACTAATCGATCAGCTCCCTACAAGTTCTAGCTCGTCATGTGTATGTGTCATACGGCCCTATCCTGAAATGTAGTCACCTGTGCTATGTCCACCATAGGGTGTATCAAGCCCTATGGTGCCAACCACCGACACGAATCAAACATGCACAGTGTAAACCTACTGGTGTCCAATGCCTTCTTTTTCAACTTCGGACTACGTGCACGACCATATTCCGCCTGAACCTACAATGGCGCACCTACTCAGCCGTCGTTCTGGTCGCTTACAATCAGCCCAGAAATCATGACCCACCCTGCCTAGTCCCAGGGTATCGTGATACATCTAAGTGGGTTACTGCTGAAAAGGACCGCGTAACTAGGGTTTCTAATGGGTTAAGTGTTGTCATTCAAATTCGTAACTTAACCCTATCCAATCATGTATCAAGTTAGTTAAGTGTGTTCAAGCGGTTCATGACTTAACCCTATCAAGTCATCATGTCAAATTGGTTAAGTATATTCAAGTGGTTCATGACTTAACCCTATCATGTGGCATTAATTCATTAATGCACCCCAACCTCTCACATTAGACTAATTATTGTGGTCACTGGATTTGCCGGGAGGTTCCGGGCAAATTTACACCACAACATAGTCTAACCTCGGGTTTTACGTGCGATATGACCAACTACCCACATTTGATCCTATTGTATGAAGTCACTGGATTCGTCGGGCGGTTCCGGGCAGATTTACACTGCAAACTCAATCCAACCTCGAGTTGGCCATTTTCAAGTTTATCTAAGTGTCATGTCCATGTTCAATTTTTCATGTCAAAATTCATGTCGAGTTTCATGTCAGGTTTCATGTAAATTTCATGTCAAGTTCTTGTCTATATACAGGTTCAAGTTATAATAACGTTCATATTCAAGTTCAAAGTCCATTTCATGTTTTACCTAATCTACCCAATCGTATTCCCATCGCATGTAAACTCGAATCGATACAAATAAATCTAATTAGGGAATAATATAAAAAGGGATGGGTATAAGGTGGCAAAAGTGATTACTATCATAGCATGGTATGACTTGAGATAAATGATTATAACATTACTGGCATATGGAATATCGGCCTCAAACATAAAGATTTCAAATCTAGAAAAATAAGGTACTAGTCAAGATAACAGTTGACATAAGGTGATAGTCATGGTAACGGTTGACATAAGGTGATAGTCATAAACTTGTGACTAATAGTAGACTCAACATTGCAGGCATAATAATATGAAGGGTTTTTCTTTTTGATTTACAACATGAATAGGCCCCAAATCAATGTCATAGTAATATATCCAAAAGTCAAGATCCAAGATGAACAAGAATGGATGTAAAACAGTCATCATAGACAGGTCCAATTTCAATTTTACAACATGTTCATATTACATTTACAGTTTAAATCTAAAAGTAATTGGGGCTTACATATCGTGGTTCGAGAATTAGAAAAAGAAAGTCGATGTTGATTCTTTATATGCTGAGTCGAGTCCTAACAAAAATCCCCAAATCAGCAATTCTCTTAATGTAGTTTCGACATAGAAGAAGCAGTCCCTTTCTCTAACTTTTCAACCAGAATTAGAGCAGCATATGGTCAGAGAGAATTTTGTGTAGAGAGACTAGTGTTAGGGACTGTTTATATAGGGTCAGGTCAACGAATGTAGACAGAAACGAGGCCATAAACATCAAAGTGAATCCAGCTTCAAAAGTGGGCTCGGCCACCAGGTCGACCCCCAGGTCAACACCCAGGTCGACACTATGGTCTACCTGGTCCTGGGCAGGTCGACTCTATGGTCGACCCCCAGGTCGACCTGGTCCTGGGCGGGAAATTTCCCGCCCAGTCTGTTCTGTGGTTTGAATTCCAAATTTGAATTCGAATTCTGAGCTATTTTGAACTTGAAATTTTCTAAAAACTTCGAAGGGTCATAACTTGGTCATACGGACTCCGATTTTCGAAAACTTGGACTCATTTCGAAGCAGAATTTCGAGACAAACGCAATGGCGTAACCCGTTTCCCTTGATTCTCAATTTAAAAATTAATTCTGCCTTGATTTATAGTTATAACACGTTATCAAAATACGGGTTGTTACATTCTCCCCTCCTTAAAGGATTTCGTCATGGAAATCTCTAAGTTAGGGAGGATGCGTCATACCATCCATCATCCATCTACTCAAAACATCATCCACAAGAAACCATTGTCCTTAAAAGTTTCTAGTGTTGTATGAACATATGCAGAAAGCGTGTGTATATGTACTTATCTAATGCAAAAGATCAGGCGGTTACTGATTCAGTATACCTCTTTAATGCAAAATATGTTAGTGTAATGAATCCAACATGTATGCAAAATTCCTAACATACTTTATAATATCTACATGTGTGCACAAACATTCATTCATATGCAACATCCATGTGATAGCATAACAAGTTCCATCCATGTACAAGTATAAGCACTCATGCATATGTAGCATGAAAATGTGACTGAGTCGATCTAGTGCCTAATGTGTGTCATGCATCCACTAGCAATCACTTGCAAACACTTGCAACCATTTGCAAACATCAACCATAACATGTTTCAATCACATGTTTACATCCATATGGTTCTACCTAAGGTTCTCAAGATAAGATCGAGAAGATAACAAGAAAACGTAGGTAGTAGAAGCATGATACGAAAAGATTTTCAAGTTTATAGGAAAAAGAGATCGAGAATGTACCCTAAAAAAGAAATGGGTAAAGCGCGCGTACCTTCTCTTCGGTTTCCCAAGTTGCGTCTTCTTGGGCTTCACTCCACTGCAATTTAACTAGCCTGACTTCTCGATTCCTTAGCTTCTTAATCTCCGTTCCTAAGATACAAATCGGAACTCGCCTCAATGTTGCTTCTTTTTCCACTTCTACATCTTCAAGGATGCTTGGCTCGACCACTTCGGTTGATTCATGTAAGCACTTTCGGAGATGCGAGACATGAAAGACATTGTGTACTCCGGCCAGCCTCTCGGGTAATTCTACCTTATTGGCCATCCGCCCAACCCTCTCAATGATAGGGAATGGTGCTACGAACCTTGGCGCTAGCTTTCCAACCGCTCCAAAACGAACTACATTGCATAAAGGAGAAATTTTTATACAGACCATATCACCGACTTCGAACTCTAAGTGTGTCCTTCTCTTGTCCGCATAAGATTTCTGTCTATCTTGGGCCGTTTTCATCCATCTTCGTATCAACTCAACCTTCTCGGAAGTGTCCCTTATCATGTCGGGCTCAAGTATAAGCCTGTCTGTTGTCTCCCACCAACAAGTTGGCGATTTGCATGGTCTTCCATACATGGCATCGAATGGTGCCATTCCGATGCTAGCTTGGTAACTATTATTGTAACAACCCGAATTTTAATAACGCATTAAGAAAAGGATCGAGGCAGAATTTAATTTTAAAATAAGAATTAAGCGAAAACGGGTTGTGCCGTTGTGTTCATCTCGGAATTCTGGTTGGAAACGAGTCCGAAATTTCGTAAATCGGAGTCCGTATGACCGAGATATGGCCTCTAGAAGTTTCACGGAAAATCAGAAAAATAAAACAGATTTTCGAATTTCAAATTTAGCCCCAAACGGACTGAGCGGGAAATTTCCCGCCCAGCCCCAGGTCGACTGGGGAGTCGACCCCCTAGGGACCAGGTCGACTGCCCAGTCGACCTGGGTGTCGGCCTGGGGGTCGACCTCCCGAGTCGAGCCAGGTCGGCCTGGGTGCACCTTCATGGTCTTTCGGCTCTGGTTTGGGGGCCTGCGATGATTTTGACGGTTCAGATCTAAACTAGGGTTAATCTAAGGGCCTAAACTAGTCCTAACTTGTATAAAAACACCCTAAGGCCTAACCTAAATCACTAAAAATAATTCTACCAACGAAGTGCTGCCCAAATCTCTCTTGATCATGGCCTCCGTCTCCAACTTCAAGGGCTTGAGCATTCAACTAGATCCATGTAAAAGGAGCAAGCTTTCTACATCAAATCAAGGGAGTAGAGCATCATTCCTACACCGTTCTACGACAAATGCTTGCTCATAAATCTCTAGCCATGCTTTGTAAGTTCTACCTACTTTTAGATCTAAACGGTAGTTCTAATGTTGACATGGAATAAAATGAGATGAAAACTAAGTATGTTTGTCTATGTTAATCTAGTCTTGCCCCTCTTTTGAACCTATGACTTTGGGCTATTTCTTAGTGATTAAATCATGCCACTCATATTGTGTTTAACCTAGTTTATCATGCAAGATTGAATCTTGACTTGTAGAATGTTGGCATGAACCCTTAAAACAATTTGACTTGTGGAACATTCATACGAACTTGACTTGGGGCTTATGCATGTAAAAGAACCTAAACCCCTCATGACCATTTACATGCCTATGATGATGAACCTAGTGTTATGCTATCATACATGTTTGAGGCCAATCCCTTTTTGCTATCATACATGTTTGTGGCCAATTCCTTTATGCAATCATACATATTTGAGGCCAATCCCTTTATGCTATCATACATGTTTGAGGCCAATGTGTTTTCATATTATTCCTACTATGTTGACTCGCTTTCACTTGTGTTGGGAATACGCCTTGAGTAGTTTAGGCAAACGTGAGATGGGCGATGAAATTTAACATGAATTAAGTAAAGGGGAAAATGGGCATAAGTGTAAAACGTGGACTTTGTTGTAGCCTAAATTTGACATGAACATGATAAGTAGGAAAACATGAAAGTGGCCAACTCGAGGTTGGGTTGAGTTTGTAGCATAAATCTGCCCGGAAGCGCCCGGCAAATCCAGTAGCTACAGACAATAAGACCCAATGTGAGAAATTGGTCATATCACGCTCAAAACCCGAGGTTAGACTAGATTGTGGTGTAAAGCTGCCCGGACCCGCCCGGCGTAACCAGTAACCACAACAAAGTCTAATGTGAGAGGTCAGGGTGCATTAATTTACTTAATGCTACATGATAAGGTTAAGTTAGTTTGACTAATGGCACTCAATTGATATGACATGAATGGGTAGGTTAAGTAAGACCGGACTTGATTACTTAAAGACACTTAACCATATAACACGATTAGTGGATGGGTAAGTTTAACCTAAATGGGTTGATAACACCCGACTGGGATAACGCGATGCGTGGTAGGGTTAAGTAAACCCACAAGAATGATACTTAACCATTATAAATACGACTAGTGGATGGGGTTAAGTTAACCTATACTTAACCAGTCCGACTTGGTAATTTGATGGGGTTAAGTTAACTTACTCTTAACCAATCTGACTTGATAATTTGATAGGGTTAAGTCACGAACCTCTTAAATATGCTTAACAAAATCCGACTCGATAATTTAATGGGGTTACGTTAACCTACACTTAACCAATTTTACTCGATGATTTGACGAGGTTAAGACAACTTATACTTAACCAATCTGACGCAGTAGCTTGATGAGGTTAAGATAACCTATACTTAACCAATCTGACACGGTATTTTGAAAGGGTTAAGTTAACCTATACTTAACCTATCTGACACGATAACCTAGGGTTAAGTCATGAACTTCTTGATATACTTAACCAACTTGATACATGGTTTGTAGGGCTAAGCCTTGAACTTGAATACTTAGCCAATTTTGACATGATTCGTAGGCGGGGTAAGTCATGAACTCGAATGACAACACTTAACCCATTAGACAAAACCCTAGTTCAGGGGACTAAGTGGAAAATCGAAGTTAATAAGGATAACGGGAAGGGAAACTAAGTGATAAACCTTAGTTAAGGATAACTAAGTAATAATTCTTAGTCAAGAAAATTGGACCAGTTCACAGATAGATGAGTAACCTGATACGGTAGGTCATCGTTTAAAACGAACACACGAGGAGGAGCGAATGTTTATCTGACTTAGATAAAGGCTCTAGCGAACTGGGTGACGAAGCGATTGCTTCAAGGGACATGAGGGTACTCTTGGTATCCCTCTTTGAGGTTGCAGATGATCCTCCTGGGCTCACAGAGGTTAAGGTCTGCGGTAGAAGAACCAAGGTTATGCCTTGGTTGTTGTGCGAGCAACCTAAAGACTGAGGTGGATTAGCGTGGAGTCGGCGATACCTAGTTTAGCCCTGTGATAGCACGTCGTCGACTACCTACCAACTTTAGTCAATCGTGTACGTATGCGGAAAGGCAGAGAACTCCCAACATACCATATACTTGCTATCTAGTTATGGGTGAGGTTGTCCAATAGGAAAGTGGGGCATAGATGGCCGGAGTATAGTTCTCGTGCATGATTTTCTTGGATTGTCTTTCAGTAGTTGAGGGAGGGGTCATGTGGGACCATAACCACCAGTAGAAAAACAGACCTTAATATCTGCATCGGCAGAAAACCTAAAGCTCCCGACCGAGTCCTGTATTTCTTGATTAGCCCTAGCACGGGACTCGGATGGCACATTGAGATACATGTGCATCTAGACATGGAAAAACGATTCACGATACATACGTTGGAAAAAGGGCGTGGTTGACGGGTAGTGTAATCCCTATCGGTCCTAGGTGGCTTAAACCCAAACCGAGTTACGAAAACGTTTAGTAGGTAGCGTAATCCCTAGTGGTCCTAGGTGGCATAAATCCTAGCTGAACATTCGAGAATTCATGGTAAGAAAATACAGCTAGATCGAGGGTGACAGTCCAAAACGATTTCAAGGATAATGGAACTACGTTGAAGTAGTATAGAACTACGTGAGGAAGCCCGTAGGATTTACGGCAAAGGACTAAACATATACATGGAAAGAAACATACGAGTTGGGAAAACCTACATTAGGTTGACATGGACCATTTCATGACATTGGGCAAGGGACATTTTGTAGCTAACACATGACACGGGTTGGGATACTAGTACGGAAGGTGCAGGGCAAATATACTTGATAGGACCTTGGGATGTTATACTTGATAGAACCTTGGGATGTTATACTTGATTCATAGTGACCGTAGTTTATCTTGATACAGTAGTTCATCCTGTTACCTTAGTTTAGCTTGTCTATCTTGTAAACATCCTTATGTTTACTTTCAGTTTATGCATGTCATGTTACCTTTACCTGTTTTTATGCTAGAAGTAGATAGGACTTACCAGTCTTTATGACTGACCCCGTTTTCTTTCGTCTCTTTGTCTTCCATTCCCCCCCCCCCCAGGTTTTCAGGGAGGAAATACTGTTATTTAGCTCAGACTTCTTCTGCTTCAAGGTCATCATATATGGCTTGGATTTTTCTTGGCTATGGCTGCTTTATTGTTTTACTTAGGGAATATTTTATGACTATGGTTTTATGCTTCTTTAACTATTGCAAGACAGGTTTCCAATGTAATGGCTTTTAAAGGCATTTTGATGTAAAAGGCTTTAGACCTTATAATTTTATGAAGTAATGAAATTTGGTTTTTCTTCCGTTGTTTTATATGTTCTGTCTTGTAATATTTCTGTGCATGTTTACCTAGACAACGCCCCCTCCATAGCTAGTGCATTCTCTTGTGAGTGACCCTGGCGGAGTGTTACATTTGGTATCAGAGCAGAAGGTTACCAGACTGGGCGAAAGTTTTAAAACCTTCTGAAAACTATTTGAAAACCGTTTACAAAGAAGCATTTTTCAAGGAAAGTTTTATTTTTGAAGGCTATTCCCCAAAGGCCATTTGCATTATCCTTTGTTTCTTTGTTTGAATCTCTTTTCCTTTCTTTCCTCCACCTATAGTCGCAGTGGTTTGAACTGCGACTAATCCTTATCTAACTACGTCAGTGTTTTCGGTACGATGGAGGCAGTTCTCGAGAAACCTATTACCGCATTACAAGAAAGGATAGTAAGAACAAGGATAAAGGATACAAGCTTAAGGACAAGCAACTTATTGGTATGGCTTAATCCACAAAGGAGGAAAAGGGTGAATGATAAAATCCATGACGAGAGAGAGTATCTCTAGTAGGGTAAAAAGAGAAAGATAGTCAAGTATTATGAGACGAGGACAAGATCATCGAGAGGGCAATTATATGCTCACACTGTTAGCGTACCTAAGAAGGATGGTAACGTTTCTGTGGAAGGTTTAGCTTTTCTTCTCTATCATCCCCTCAGGACTTTGCTTTGATCACCGCATCATTTAAGTCTGCTTCGATAGTTGAGTCTCTGCACCTTCGTACTAGCATAGTAGAGGATCCCATTTTTGTCTCAAATCTTGTTGAGGAATCGGTCCATTTATTCATGACTTGTTTGGATTTGAGGACGCCTATGACTTTTGGGAATAATGCTTATGCTTTTAAGCTATGGGTTGAATTCTAGGAATGGAGTGGTTATCCAGTAAGGATGCCATTCTCGGTTTTGAAAGGAGGATAGTTAGGCTCTTGACTTGCCTCGGTAATACCCTCGAAGTCTCGTGTAACCTTTAGGGTTCTGTCAGGATTGGTTACCTAGAATCTCTTGATGCATTTGTTGGTAATCCGTTCGAGTAAATTTCGCCACTAAGGCCGATGGTTCATTTCGCTTGTGCATGAGTTATGGGAATCACTCTAGTAAGTACACTTGGTAACATGGTTGGCATCTGTTTGTTTTGAAGAGATAAGCTCTTCTGCGAGGAATGTCGTAGAGCGAGTAAACGAGATCCATGATTCACTAGTGAATTTTAGAGAGCTTACATGAAGCCATGAGTGCACGGATATGGTTGAGCCGAGTATACTAGAGGGAGAATAAGTAAAAGTGGAACGAGAGGCGACAATGAAGTGAGTTCCAGCTCATATTTGGAAATAGGAGTTAAGAGGCCACGAAATCATGAATTTAAAGATGGTCAAAGCAAAATGGAATTAAGCTCAAGGAAATGCGACTTAGAAGATTGAAGACAAGATACGCGCATCATATCTCTTTTTAAGAGTATATTATTGATCCCTGTTTTCCTGTAGAGCTTACCTGCATGCTATCTTTTATGCATATCCTCTCGGTCCTATTCTCGATCTTATTTCTGTTGCAAACTCCATAGGGGGTATGACTCATCGAGTAATAATACATGTCAGGGTTTGAAGGTGTCCGTTAGGTTGACTAAACCTTTTGGGCTTTATAGGATATGGGTTGGGTTTAGAAAGGGATTTATAGTAATCCAAAAGGAGTTTATCTTGCTTATCTTCTCGGTCCTATCTTGAGGACCTTAGGTAGAACCCTGTGGATGTAAACATGTATTTGAAAACATGTTATGATTGATATGGTTGCAAGTGGTTACAAGTGGTTGCTCGTGGATGCGCGAATACAAACTAGGCACTAGATCGACTCAGTCACATTTCATATTTCATATGTATACGTGTTTGTACTTGTTTATGGATGAATTTGAATGTGTTATCATGTGAATATTGCATATGGATGAATGGTTGTGCACAAAAATAGTGTTTATGTGACTAGGACTATTTGCATACATGTGGATTCATGTTACTAAACATATTTTGCATTTAGAAGATCAATAAGGCCTGATGATTTGCATTAGATAAGGAACATATACACACACTTTCTGCATATGTTCATACAGCATTAGAAATCTCTTAAGGACAATGTTTGCGTGTGGATGATGTTTTGAGTAGATGGATGATGGATGGTAGGATACGTTCTTCCTAACTTAGAGATTTCGGGGACGAAATCCTTAAAGGAGGGGAGAATGTAACAACCCGAATTTTAATAACGCGTTAAGACAAGGATCGAGGCAGAATTTAATTTTAAAATAAGAATCAAGTGAAATGGGTTGCGCCGTTGCGTTCGTCTCGGAATTCTGGTTGGAAACGAGTCCGAAATTTCGTAAATTGGAGTCCGTATGACCGAGATATGGCCTCTAGAAGTTTCACGAAAAATCAGAAAATGAAAACAGATTTTCGAATTTCAAATTTATCCCCAAACGGACTGAGCGGGAAATTTCCCGCTCAGCCCCAGGTCGACTGGGGAGTTGACCCCCTAGGGACCAGGTCGACTGCCCAGTCGACCTGGGGGTCGACCTCCCTAGTCGAGCCAGGTCGGCATGGGTGCACCTGCATGGTCTTTTGGCTCTGGTTTGGGGGCCTGTGACGATTTTGACGGTTCAGATCTAAACTAGGGTTAATCTAAGGGCCTAAACTAGTCCTAACTTCTATAAAAACACCCTAAGGCCTAACCTAAATCACTAAAAATCATTCTAGCAACAAAGTGCTGCCCAAATCTCTCTTGATCATGGCCTCCGTCTCCAACTTCAAGGGGTTGAGCATTCAACTAGATCCATGTCAAAGGAGCAAGCTTTCTACATCAAATCAAGGGAGTAGAGCATCATTCCTACACCGTTCTACGACAAATGCTTGCTCATAAATCTCTAGCCACGCTTTGTAAGTTCTACCTACTTTTAGATCTAAACGGTAGTTCTAATGTTGACATGGAATAAAATGAGATGAAAACTAAGTATGTTTGTCTATGTTAATCTATTCTTGCCCCTCTTTTGAACCTATGACTTTGGGCTATTTCTTAGTGATTAAATCATGCCACTCATGTTGTGTTTAACCTAGTTTATCATGCAAGATTGAATCTTGACTTGTGGAATGTTGGCATGGACCCTTAAAACAATTTGACTTGTGGAACATTCATACGAACTTGACTTGGGGCTTATGCATGTAAAAGAACCTAAACGCCTCATGACCATTTACATGCCTATGATGATGAACCTAGTGTTATGCTATCATACATGTTTGAGGCCAATCCCTTTATGCTATCATACATGTTTGTGGCCAATTCCTTTATGCTATCATACATATTTGAGGCCAATCCCTTTATAATATCATACATGTTTGAGGCCAATGTGTTGTCATATTATTCCTACTATGTTGACTCGCTTTCACTTGCGTTGGGAATATGCCTTGGGTAGTTTAGGCAAACGTGAGATGGGCTATGAAATTTAACATGAATTAAGTAAAGGGGAAAATGGGCATAAGTGTAAAACGTGGACTTTGTCGTAGCCTAAATTTGACATGAACATGATAAGTAGGAAAACATGAAAGTGGCCAACTCGAGGTTGGGTTGAGTTTGTAGCATAAATCTGCCCGGAACCGCCCGGCAAATCCAGTAGCTACAGACAATAAGACCCAATGTGAGAAGTTGGTCATATCGCGCTCAAAACCCGAGGTTAGACTAGGTTGTGGTGTAAAGCTGCCCGGACCTGCCCGACGTAACCAGTAACCACAACAAAGTCTAATGTGAGAGGTTGGGGTGCGTTAATTTACTTAATGCCACATGATAAGGTTAAGTTAGTTTGACTAATGGCACTCAAACGATATGACATGAATGGGAAGGTTAAGTAAGACCGGACTTGATTACTTAAAGACACTTAACCATATAACACGATTAATGGATGGGTTAGTTTAACCTAAATGGGTTGGTAACACCCGATTGGGATAACGCGATGCGTGGTAGGGTTAAGTAAACCCACAAGAATGATACTTAACCATTATAAATACGACTAGTGGATGGGGTTAAGTTAACCTATAATTAACCAGTCCGACTTGGTAATTTGATGGGGTTAAGTTAACTTACTCTTAACCAATCTGACTTGATAATTTGATAGGGTTAAGTCACGAACCTCTTAAATATGCTTAACCAAATCCGACTCGATAATTTAATGTGGTTACGTTAACCTACACTTAACCAAATTTACTCGATGATTTGATGAGGTTAAGACAACCTATACTTAACCAATCTGACGCGGTAGCTTGATGAGGTTAAGATAACCTATACTTAACCATTCTGACACGGTAATTTGAAAGGGTTAAGTTAACCTATACTTAACCTATCTGACACGATAACCTAGGGTTAAGTCATAAACTTCTTGATATACTTAACCAACTTGATACATGGTTTGTAGGGCTAAGCCTTGAACTTGAATACTTAGCCAATTTTGACATGATTCGCAGGCAGGGTAAGTCATGAACTCGCATGACAACACTTAACCCATTAGGCAAAACCCTAGTTCAGGGGACTAAGTGGAAAATCGTAGTTAATAAGGATAACGGGAAGGGAAACTAAGTGATAAACCTTAGTTAAGGATAACTAAGTAATAATTATTAGTCAAGAAAATTGGACCAGTTCACAGATAGATGAGTAACCTGATATGGTAGGTCATCGTTTAAAATGAACACACGAGGAGGAGCGAATGTTTATCTGACTTAGATAAAAGCTCCAGCGAACTGGGTGACGAAGCGGTAGCTTCAGGGGACGTGAGGATACTCTTGGTATCCCTCTGTGAGGTTGCAGATGATCATCCTGGGCTCACAGAGGTTAAGGTCTGCGGTAGAAGAACCAAGGGTATGCCTTGGTTGCTAAGCGAGCAACCTAAAGACTTGGGTGGATTAGCGTGGAGTCGGCGATACCTAGTTTAGCCTTGTGATAGCACGTCGTCGACTACCTACCATCTTTAGTCAATCGTGTACGTATGAGGAAAGGCAGAGAACTCCCAACAGACCATATACTTGCTATCTAGTTATGGGTGAGGTTGGCCAATAGGAAAGTGGGGCATAGATGGCCGGAGTATAGTTCTCATGCATGATTTTCTTGGATTGCCTTTCAGTAGTTGAGGGAGGGGTCACGTGGGACCATAACCACCGGTAGAAAAACAGACCTTATTATCTGCATCGGCAGATAACCTAAAACTCCCGACCGAGTCCTGTATTTCTTGATTAGCCCTGGCACAGGACTCGGATGGCACATTGAGATACATGTGCATCTAGACATGGAAAAACGATTCACGATGCATACGTGGGAAAAAGGGCGTGGTTGACGGGTAGCGTAATCCCTAGCGGTCCTAGGTGGCTTAAATCCAAACCGAGTTACGAAAACGTTTAGTAGGTAGCGTAATCCCTAGTGGTCCTAGGTGGCATAAATCCTAGCCGAACATTCGAGAATTCATGGTAAGAAAATACAGCTAGATCTAGGGTGACAGTCCAAAATGATTTCAAGGATAATGGAACTACGTTGAAGTAGTATAGAACTACGTGAGGAAGCCCATAGGATTTACGACAAAGGACTAAACATATACATGGAAAGAAACATACGAGTTGGGAAAACCTACATTAGGTTGACATGGACCATTTCATGACATTGGGCAAGGGACATTTTGTAGCTATACACATGACACGGGTTGGGATACTAGTACGGAAGGTGCAGGGCAAATATATTTGATAGGACCTTGGGATGTTATACTCGATAGAACCTTGGGATATTATACTTGATTCATAGTGACCGTAGTTTATCTTGATACAGTAGTTCATCCTATTACCTTAGTTTAGCTTGTCTATCTTGTCAACGTCCTTATGTTTACTTTCAGTTTATGCATGTCATGTTACCTTTACCTGTTTTTATGCTAGAAGTAGATAGGACTTACCAGTCTTTATGACTGACCCCGTTTTCTTTCGACTCTTTGTCTTCAGTCCCCCCCCCCCCCAGGTTTTCAGGGAGGAAATACTGTTATTTAGCTCGGACTTCTTCTGCTTCAAGGTCATCATGTATTGGTTGGATTTTTCTTGGCTATGGCTGCTTTACCGTTTTACTTGGGGAATATTTTATGACTGTGGTTTTATGCTTCTTTAACTATTGCAAGACAGGTTTCCAATGTAATGGCTTTTAAAGGCATTTTGATGTAAAAGGCTTTAGACCTTATAATTTTATGAAGTAATGAAATTTGTTTTTCTTCCGTTGTTTTATATGTTCTGTCTTGTAATATTTCTGTGCATGTTTACCTAGACAACGCCCCCTCCAAAGCTAGTGCATTCTCTTGTGAGTGACCCTGGCGGAGGTGGGGTGTTACAATTATTATATGCAAACTCCACGATAGGAAGATGTTCTTCCCAAGTACCACCAAAGTCAAGAATGCATAACCTCAGGAGATCTTCTAGTACCCTATTTACCCTTTCGGTTGGTCCATCCGTCTGTGGGTGATAGGCCGTGCTTAAACTCAATCGTGTACCCATTGCTTCTTGCAGACTATTCCAAAACTGGCTAGTGAAAATCGGGTTACAATCACTAACTATACTAGAAGGAACCCCGTGCAACCGTACTACCTCTCGAAGGTAAATAGACGCTAGCCTTGATGCGGTCCTCTAGCTTTTCACCGGAATGAAGTGAGCACTTTTCGTGAGTCTATCAACTATGACCCATATGCTAGCATTTCCCTTCTTGACCTAGGTAGTCCATCCACGAAATCCGTCGAGATACTCTCCCATTTCCATTGCGGGACCTCCAAAGGATGTAATAGCCCACCGGGCTTCTTCGACTCGGCCTTTACTTGTTGGCACACCATGCACTTCGAAACGAATTCTGCTACGTCATTTTTCATTCTAGCCCAAAAGAAAATGCGTTTCATATCTCTGTACATCTTATCCCCTCCAGGATTTATGGTCATCTTCGAGTGATGCGCCTCTTTGAGGACTTTCCTTACTAGGTCTCCCACTTGTGGGACACATAGCCTTCCATCGCACCTTAGCCATCCCTTATCATCTATGGCATACCTACCAAGGTGACTTGACGTCTCACCACTAATCAGCTTGTCCATGATTTCGATTATCTGTGGGTCTTCCTTCTGTGAAGTCCCTACTTGATCTAGAAGTGTAGGTCTTAAATCAAGAGATGCTAACGTAGCAGTCAATGACTTAACAGCAGGTGTAAAATCAAAGGTTGCTATAAACTCAAGGGTTTTCCTTTCAACAAACAAGGGGCTCAAAGTCAACCTTTTTCTACTTAGCGCGTCCGCCACCACATTACCCTTGCCAGGGGTATAAGCTATATCGAAGTCATATGATGCCAAGAATTCCATCCACCTCTGTTGTTTCAGATTCAAATCATTCTGTGAGAAGAGGTACTTAAGCGATTTGTGGTCGGTATACAGCTCGAACCTCTACCCTAGAAGATAATGGCGCCAAGCTTTAAGCGCAAAAACAATCGCGTCCAACTCCAAGTCATGCGTAGGATAGTTTTTTTCTCATGAACATTAAGTTGTCTGCCCCCGTAGCATATTACTCTTCGATCTTACATTAGGACAGCGCCTAATCCCGTGCCGCACGCATCTGTGTACACCGTAAACACCATGCCTCTGTCAGGTAATGCCAAAACTGGAGCTATGGCGAGGGCTCTCTTGAGTCTCTGAAAAGCAACGTCACACTCTATGTCCCATGCAAAAGCTAGGTTCTTCTTTGTTAACTTAGTAAGAGGGGCTGAAATCTTAGCGAAGTCCTTAATGAACTTCCTGTAGTAGCCCGCCAAACCGAGAAAACTCCTCACCTCCGTTGCATTCTTAGGAATTTTCCAGTCTTGTACTGCAACTACCTTTGCGAGGTCCACGGCTATGCCTTGCTTAGAAACTACATGTCCAAGAAATCGAACTTCCTTCCTCCAAAAATGGCATTTGGAGAACTTAGCCTTTAACTGGTGTGCTCTAAGCGTTTCCATGACTTCCTTGAGATGTCTAGCATGCTCTTCTTCATCTTTTGAGAAGATCAAAATATCATCCACGAAAACTGCCACAAACTTGTTAAGGAACTTCCGAAACACCCTACTCATCAAATCTACAAAGTACGCGGGTGCATTCGTTAACCCCAAATGGCATGACGAGCCATTCGAAGAACCCATCTGGAGTCCTAAACGCAGTTTTGTCAATGCTATCCTCAGCCACTCTAAGTTGATGGAATCCTGTGGCTAGATCGAGTTGAGAGAAAACAGATGCTCCAACAAGCTGGTCAAACAAATCGTCGATTCTTGGTAGTGGGTGCCTATTCTTCTTCGTCGGCTTGTTTAACTCACGATAATCTACGCACAGACGAAGCGATCCATCCGCCTTAGTAGCGAATACCACTGGAGCACCCCATTCAGAAATGCTTCGCCTTATGAAATTTTTCTCAAGCAACTCCTTGACTTGTTTACTAAGCTCTCTTCTTTCTCGCGGGGCCATGTGCCTAACGGGCAATGAACCTGGCTTGGCATTATCAACAAGATAAATTCAGAAGTCTATCTCACGTTTAGAAGGTAACCCCCTCACCTTATCAAAGACATCTGTATATTATGGACCACTCTTACAGACTGCAAATTATCGACGGATGAGTCAAGAGATTCAAGACAACACAACATGACCGGACCCTTAGGGTTACAAGAAATTTCAAGGGTATTACCAAGGTGAGTCATGAGCCTCACTACCCTTCATTCACAATCAAGAATGGCTCCATAATTGGACATCTAATCCATATCTAGGATCAAACCGTATCCCATAGATCCGAGAACATAAGCATTACACGTGAATTCTACGCTTAAGATAGAGATCCTCAAATCCACACACGTCATAGATAAATGGGTGGAGCCCCCAATTGGATTTGAAACTATAACAGGATCCTCAACCAGACTAGTACTTAGGTGTAGATTTTCAACAATATCAGAAGAAATAAAAGTATGCGATGCGCCAGAGTCAAATAAGGTTCGAACAGGAAAGTCATAAATGTAAACAAGGCTTTCTACGGAAATATTACTACCTAGGTAAAGTGCTGGAGTGGTGTTGAGAGCATGCAACTGCCCTCCATAAGGTCCTACTCGCTGGGTCTGCCCTTGCCCCTATCCTTGCTTCTTAGGGCAATCCTTGCTGATGTGTCCAGTATCTCCACAATGAAAGCATTCACCCAACTTTCTCTTCTTCTTTCTACAGTCTTTAGCTAGATGTCCTGTAATACCACAAAAGTTACACTTCCTTGTCTCGCATGCCTTGTTATTATTTTTGTTGTTGCCCTTGTTATTCTTGTTGCCTCCCTTCTTGAAGTCAACTTTCTTATTCTGAGTCTCATTAGGCTTAACCTCCTTCTTACTATTCTTGTCTTCCTCATGAAGTAGAGCCATATGCACCAAGCTTTCAAAGGTCGCCCCCATGGGTATATGAGTTATGGACAAACTGTGTAGTGGCTCGTTCAATCCTCGAGCAAAGCGTACAGCCTTTTTCTGGGTTGTGTTGACCAAATCCAAACTGAACTGAGCAAGCTGATTAAATTTATTCACATACTCCCTAACAGACATGTCCCCTTGCTTGAGTGCTAGGAACCTCTCCATCTGAAGGTTCTCTTCTGCTAATGATAAGAATTTAAGCCCAAACCTCTCTCTAAAGTCTGCCCAAGTCTCAACTGGCCTGGTAGCGTTGGTGACTTCCCACCAAAATGCAGCTTCCTCTTTCAGCAACCATGCTTCCAACTGAACTTTCCTATGGTCCTCCACATCAAAGATAATAAACAAGTCTTCCGTCTCCTTTAGCCAGTTTTGTTCCTCAACAAAGGTTTCAGTTCCAACGAAGTTCTTGTTGCCCATTGCTTTAAAGTCTTTGCATATTTTGGCAAGGGCGGTACCAGGAGGAGGAGGAACCGTGGCCACTGGGGGAGGAGGAGGAGGGATGTCTGTCGGGCCCGTGCCATTGGCCCTAGCTTCCAAGTATCTTCGGAACCATCCAGGTACGGGTATTCCCTCAGGAAGGTTAAGATCAGACATGCTGAAAAACGAAAAAAGATTCAAACGAGGAAACAAAGGAAAGCGCTAATGGCTTTCGGGGAATAGCCTTTTTAAACATAAAACTTTTCTTGAAAAATGCTTCTTTATAAATGGTTTTGAAAATAGTTTCAGAAGGTTTTTAAAACTTTTGCCCAGCCTGGTAACCTTCTACTCCGATACCAAATTTAACACCCCACCTCTGCTAGGGTCACTCGCTAAGGGGATGCACTAGTTTTGGTGGAGTTTTATCTAGGTAAACATACACAGAGATATCACAAGGCAGAACATAAATAAAGCAGCGGAAGAAATTAAAAACCAAATTTTTAATACTTGCAAGAAAAGAGTCAAAACCTCATATATCCAAGGTACAAATTATTCCATTACATCAAGTTCCAAATAAAGAAGCATAAACTTAGGATAACAAAAGTAAATTATTCCCCATAAATAACAGAAGTGCAGCCATAGCATAGCTCAAGACCAAACCGTACATGAGATGACAGAAAGCAAGCTAAGTCCAAGCTAAGAGCTAGTGTTTCCTCCCTGAGAACCTGGAGAGGGGGAACGAAAGAAAAAGAGGCGAAAGAAAAAGGGTCAGTCATAAGACTGGTAAGCCCTAGTGACTTTCAGTATAAAAACTGGTAAAGGTAACATGACATGTGAAAACTGGAATTAAACATAAGGATGATAACAGGACTGGTATGATTATTAAGATAACAAGATAAGTCAAGTCTAGCATCGCATATTCAAGATTCGTTGCACCAACTGTACTAGTGTTCTAACCCATGTCAAGTATTAATCATGAAATGATCCCTTGGCCCAATATCATGAAGTGACCCATTTCGGGGTCTTACGGTACGATCTACTAAAAGATCGGCTCCCTACAAGTTCTAGCTCGTCATGTGTCTGTGTCATACGGCCCTATCCTGAAATGTAGTCACCTTGCTAGGTCCACTATAGGGTGTATCAAGCCCTATGGTGCCAACCACCGACACGAATCAAGCACGCATAGTGTAAACCTACTGGTGCCCAATGCCTGCTTTTTCAACCTCGGACTACGTGCACGACCATAGTCCACCTGAACCTACAATGGCGCACCTACTCAGTCGTCATTCTGGTCGCTTACAATCAGCCTAGTAATCGTGCCCCACCCTGCCTAGTCCCAGGGTATCGTGATACATCTAAGTGGGTTACTGCTGAAAATGACCGCGTAATTAGGGTTTCTAATGGGTTAAGTGTTGTCATTCAAATTCGTGACTTAACCCTATCCAAATCATGTATCAAGTTGGTTAAGTGTGTTCAAGCTGTTCATGACTTAACCCTATCAAGTCATCATGTCAAATTGGTTAAGTATATTCAAGTGGTTCATGACTTAACCCTATCATGTGGCATTAATTCATTAATGCACCTCCACCTCTCACATTAGACTAATTATTGTGGTCACTGGATTTTTCGGGCGGTTCTGGGCAGATTTACACCACAACATAGTCTAACCTCGGGTTTTACGTGCGATATGACCAACTACCCACATTGGATCCTATTGTTTGCAGTCACTGGATTCGTCGGGCGGTTCCGGGCAGATTTACACTGCAAACTCAACCCAACCTCGAGTTGGCCATTTTCAAGTTTATCTAATTGTCATGTCCATGTTCAAGTTTTCATGTCAAAATTCATGTCGAGTTTCATGTCAGGTTTCATGTAAATTTCATGACAAGTTCTTGTCCATATACAGGTTCAAGTTATAATAACATTCATATTCAAGTTCAAAGCCCATTTCATGTTTTACCTAATCTACCCAATCGTATTCCCATCGCATGTAAACTCGAATCGATACAAATAAATCTAATTAGGGAATAACATAAAAAGGGATGGGTATAAGGTGGCAAAAGTGAGTACTAGCCTAGCATGGTAAGACTTGAGATAAATGATTATAACATTACTGGCATATGGAATATCGGCCTCAAATATAAAGATTCCAAATCTAGCAAAATAAGGTACTAGTCAAGATAACAATTGACATAAGGTGATAGTCATGGTAATTGTTGACATAATGTGATAGTCATAAACTTGTGACTAATAGCAGATTCAACATTGCAGGCATAATAATATGAGGGGTTTTTCTTTTTGATTTACAACATGAATAGGCCCCAAATCAATGTCATAATAATATATCCAAAAGTCAAGATCCAAGATGAACAAGAATGGATGTAAAACAATCATCATACATAGGTCCAATTTCAATTTACAACATGTTCATATTACGTCTACAGTTTAAATCTAAAAATAACTGGGGCATACAGATCGTGGTTCGAGAATTAGAAAAAGAAAGTCGATGTTGAATCTTTATATGCTTAGTCGAGTACAAACAGAAATCCCCAAATCAGCAATTCTCTTAACGTAGTTTCAACGTAGAAGAAGCAGTCCCTTTCTCTAACTTTTCAACCAGAATTAGAGCAGCATAAGGTCAGAGAGAATTTTGTGTAGAGAGACTAGTGTTAGGGGTTGTTTATATAGGGTCAGGTCAACGAATGTAGACAGAAATGAGGCCAGAAACATCAAAGTGAATCCAGCTTCAAAAGTGGGCTCGGCCACCAGGTCGACCCCCAGGTCGACAATGGTCGACCCCCAGGTTGACCTGGTCCTGGATGGGAAATTTCCCGCCCAGTCTGTTTTGTGTTTTGAATTTGAAATTTGAATTCGAATTCTGAGCTGTTTTGAACTTGAAATTTTCTAAAAACTTCAAAGGGTCATAACTTGGTCATACGGACTCCGATTTTCGAACACTTAGACTCGTTTCCAAGTAAAATTTCGAGATAAACGCAATGGCGTAACCCGTTTCCCTTGATTCTCATCTTAAAAATTAATTCTGCCTTTATTTATTGTTATAACACGTTATCAAAATACGGGTTGTTACAGAAGTGATCAGGTCGCGATGACTGGAAGGGCATCGAGGGTGATGAAAATAGTTTGTGTGTGTGGAGAAGTTGACAAGGAAATGAATGGAAGTTGTTTGTGTTTAAAGCATGAAGTGATGAGTTGTATTGGCGACGCACTGGACAGTGATGAGGATAGGGGGGGTCGGACATTTGTGGAGATGCTCGATGGAGAAAGATGGACTTAGGATGATGAAGATTGTAATGAGAAGTTTAGTGGTGCCGACGGTTTTCGTTTTCATGAAAGAATGAATGAGATGGTGGAAGGGAGGAATCGGCAATGGCCTTTAAAGGGGAGCAACAGGATTTTTTTTGATGGAGGAAGAAGGAGCAAGAGTTGAACGGTCAGGGCAGTAGGAAATTGGATGGGCCAAGGAATTTTGGTGAGCCCAATTTGGTAATGTAATGAAATTAAATAAAATCAATACCCGTTTAAACTTGAAAATGTTATGACTTTGTCATACAATATCGGAATTCAAAAAAATAAGATCCGTTGAGATCGTATGGACGGTGGTTACACGATGGAACTGACTGGGAGTAAATTGGAGTTCGTTACAACTTATAGCGAAATAAATTGCATGTCTGAATCAACTGACAGTTATCGTTATTTAACGATAACCATCCAATGTGAGTAAATCTCACTAACTCTGTACAGTTTATATTTTTATAAATATAATCTAGTATTGATAAATGATGATTGATTGATGTGTGTTGACTGTTTGGTTGAATTGCTGAATTATTGGTTGAAATTGTAGATAACGATATATATATATATAATCATTAATCAAATATTTATTCTATTTATCAGAATATTTCATATTGAAATGAAATCGATGTTATTTATATTGTTTAACATCTTTGAATGTAGGGAGACAGGTTGGAGGGATAATTCTGCAAATAAAATATGTGATTGATTATGATGACACTAGTTATGTTATTTGGTATTTTAAATACTATATGAAATACTGGAATGTAAAAAGAAAATTTTTAAAGTGAATATTGAAAATGAGATATTTGTATAGAATGAATAGAATTATATAAGAGGATTTTTATAAAATGAATAGAATTATATAAAAGGATTTATATAAAATGAATAAAATTATATAAAAGAATTTGTATAGAATAAATAGAATTATATAAAGGGAACTATAAATGAGATTTAAGCGTTAGAAATAAAAAGGAGATTTGTATGAATAATTCTGCAAATAAAAATATAAATTGAATTTGGATATTTGGTTTTAAATATGAAATCAAACTGTTTTGATTTTATAAAGAAATATTTTTCACATTCTATGTGAAAATTAGATTAAGGTAAATATTTTGGTAATAAAATTTTTATACAGGAAATAGGGTTTGAAGTAGGAATTTAAATGGAATTAATTAAATTAGAAAGTGACTGGAAATTAGTTGAGTTGAATGACTTTCTGGGTATTGATCTGATGTTGGTTTCGGCCTTCGGGGTTAATACATAGTGGGCTGCTCTCTTACTAGTTTACAGTTAGAGACTGATAGAGGTGGGAAGATATTGATGTAATAATCCGGAAAATGTGAACCAATTTAAAAATTTTAAAATTGTCTATTACCAAAGAATTTGAATAATTGAAATAGCATATTTCAATAAAATAAAGAATTGGGTATAGTAAGGCAGTTTGAAATTTTGTATACAAACCTTGTCTGACTGTACCGGGTGGAAAGTATAACGGATTTTAGCGAAACTGAAAATATTTAAATCTGTTTATGAATACCTTTCTAACGAATCTGAAAAATCGAAGTTTCATAACGGGAATCAAAAGTTATGGCCGAATGAATTTTCAGAAAGGTCGCTATATAGCTTATATAGCCCTTGAAAATTGATATTTTGCGTACGACCTCGGAATTCGACGAAACCACTTTTGTTGGGTCCAGGATGTCGAACTATTGCTAAGTTTCAAATTTCATAATTTTTGAAGCTAGTATGTGAGCGGGGCAAAAGAAAATGTGATTGATCAATTTCTGTTAAAATGGGTCGACCTAAAAATGGCCGTTTTTCAAACGAGCTCAGAATTCGACGAAACTGGTTTTGTTAGGACTGTATCGTCAAAACAAAGCTAGATTTATTTTTCTGGAATTTTTCGATTCAGTTTGTGGCCCTGGCAAATTGAAATGTACGTTCAAATTAAATATTGAATGTTTTATACTTTAATTTGAAAAATAACTGACTGTAACAGTCGAATTGGCCAACGAAACATATCCCATTGTGTCCGGAATGGGGGTATTTAGCTAAGGGCGACAGTCGTTGGGTTTGATTTCGAGTTCGTTTGTAAAAACACTATTTAAAATTTCCTATAAAGTCTCGACCAATAGGTTTTTTTCTTTAAAAAAAATCTCGAGAATCCCTAGCCGCCAGGCGATATCGACGTCCCACGTTGCTCCGTCCTTCTCTTCCATTTTGCGACCACGTCCGACGTAGTTAGCCCCCGCCACCACCCCAGTTCGAAGGCCCTTCCTCCCCTCTCCAAATCTGACCAAACCCCACCCTCCACCATCGCCTGTATCGCCTGAACCACCCCCACGAAGTCGACGTCTTTCCGACGCCGCCCAGCCCTCCTCCGGCCACCGAACTGGCCCCACTCCTAGGCGCAGGCGCGCCTCTCCAGGCCCGAGGGCGTGGCACTACCTGATCGAAGCAACTATCTACGGATTTCACGAATTTTGCAAACCTAGTTTTGGATCTTCAAATAAAGGTACGGCCTTGTTTTTCTGAATTGAAAATTACACTTTAAAGTGTTGCAAAATCCGTCTATCTTTGAAAAATCATATCTTTTTCATGTGTTGATGAAATTCGATGAAACAGGAAACATCGTGACCGCAAGGAGGCTCTCTACATTCTAGAAGAGACCGCGGATTTTTCTGAGCTCGTTAGGATTTTTAGCACTACAAAAACCAATGTGAGGAATCTAAACTAAATTGTGTGAATGGAATCGTGTTGTATAAATTATATAAGCGAAGTGTAAATTATATACGCATTGTATACCTCATGTACATGTGTTGTATAAGTTATATTAGCAATGTATAAATTATACAAGCGTTAAATGAAACATATATGCTTTGAATTGTGATGAAATGCAAGTGAATTATAATATACTATATATATATACTCCCCTCGTCCACAGACCATGGACGATATTTATTGCTTGTGATTGACGTGATATTTTATGGTATGACGAATGGTTGGAAATAATTGTTTGTGGTTGATATTGTGGTTGAAAAATACCTTTATGGTTGAAAAATACCCTCTTGTGGTTGAAACAAATTAGAATAGGATTGTGGAATTGAAAATAAAACATGCCGCCTGCGTGCGAACTAGATGCATGATCCCCATTGTCAAAAACCGCGAGGTTTTAAGGTAGAGCGAGGAGCCGTACCAGGGACGGTCCCGGTTTTAACTACCCTGCCGTTATGCTGCCGAAATTTTCTGAAATATACATGTGTTAGAATAATTTTCATTCGTTGAAATAAATTACATATGTTGAACCAATATTCATGTGTTGAGTTGCAATTCATTCGTTGAGTTGAAATTCATGTGTTGAATATTATTTGAATTTAAACAAATAGCTTTAGCGATAAAAATCACATTTTTATATATATACAACTATAGAGAATATTCATGTGTTGAGTTGCAATTCATTCGTTGAGTTGAAATTCATGTGTTGAATATTATCTGAATTTAAACAAATAGCTTTAGGGATAAAAATCACATTTTTATATATATACAAACTATAGAGAATATTCATGTGTTGAGTTGAAATTCATTCGTTGAATCAAAATTCATGTGTTGAATATTATTTGAATTTAAACAAATAGCTTTAGCGATAAAAATCACATTTTTATATATATACAAACTATAGAGAATATTCATGTGTTGAATTGAAATTCGTTCGTTGAATCAAAATTCATATGTTGAATATTATTTGAATTTAAACAAATATCTTTAGCGATAAAAATCACATTTTTATATATATACAAACTATAGAGAATATTCATGTGTTGAATAGAATTTCGTTCGTCGAGTTGAAATTCACGTGTTGAATGTTATCGTATTTTAAAATAAAATGAATTGACAATAAAAACTACATTTTTATTGTGAATATGAAGTGTTAAAAACATTCACGTGTTGAATAGATATTTTTGATGATAAAAATATTTCTTTTATCATGTATACGCTTTGATAAAAATACACACGTGTTGAAATAAATAATAGTTTGCTAGAAATATTATTATTAGCTTTGTTCTGCATATATATACATGTGTTGAACAGGAGAAAATGGATTAGCTGTAGAGTAAAGAAATTATTTGCGTGCCCGACAAATAGGTAAGCCTTGATGAGTTGGCTGCGCAATTTTATTTTTATATCAACTCCTGTGAATGCCATTGGATGCGGAGTGCTGGTTATTCTATGTGAAATAATAAGCATCGCCATAGGATAGTAACAATTAATTTTGAACTACACTACATGGCATACTTCTTGACGATAGGCATACTTCATCATATTCCACATAAGCAATTGGAGCTTGTGTGACGAGGTGGAAGATTTACCATACGAGCGAGAGGCTTGTATGGCGATGATTATATACTACAGGTTGAACTGATGACTGATATGGACTATATAAAATATAACGATAAATTGCCTGATTGAAAAAACCCCACACGGGTTTGGAGTTGACAATAATCACGTCTCTCTAGTTATTAGATATGGCACATGGACTATTTATTTCCATACGGAAACGGGGTGACGAGAATTTATTCTCTGGAGTGATTATCTATACTTGCTCCCCCGTAAACACCAGAATATATCACTATAAATATGTGGATGCTTTTTAGGATTTATTGGGTACCTAACACGGCCCAATAAATTTCCAAACCCCTCCCCGTACAAAGGAGGTTATGGCGAAATTTTTCGAAATATTAAGGCGTTAGTGAAATATTTGAAGTGAAAACGAAGTTGAAAATATAGAATGAACTATAGTTGGAATTATAAAATGAACTATATTTATATATATAAATATAATTAAAAAGAATCGAAGCCGTGCAGTTCGTGTTTCGGAATCGTAATTTGAAACGATTAGTACGAGAAATCCGATCATCGGATTTTCCCGTAAACGCAACCGCTGGGTTCGCCTTGGAAATATCTTCCCAATGGGACCAACCTTGTAAAAATCCAACGGTTGGATTGTCCGGAATGTTTAATTCAAATCTGAAGAAAAACAGCGCCAGAATCGTTTATATTTATATATAAATATAAATATAATTAAATTAAATTGAATAACGATGCTGTAGTTCGAATTTTGAAACCGTAACTTCAAACGACTAGTGTGGAAGATCCGACCGTCGGATTTTCACGAAACTGGAACCGTTGGGTTCGCTTTGGGAATATCTTCCCACTGATATAGACTTTGTAGAAATCCAACGGTTAGATTTTCCGATATGTGTAAAACAAATTAGAGGAAAAACAGCGCCAGTGCCACGACACGACCTGAAACGTCGTTTAATTAAATATGGCCATTTTTAAAAAAATAAAAATGGCGAAAAATCATTATAAAATATTATAAGCAACATAGATTGGAAATAAACTAATTTGGCTTGATCTGTTTGATATTTGATGGTTGTATGTGTTTGACACGAAAATAACACTAAAGAACTGAAATATGGATGTCGAATAATATAACCATAGAAAGAATTGATTTGAATTCTAATTACGTAAATTATTTGAAAAGGCCGAGCTAACCCTCATTTCAAATAATTAATCGAGCGATTCGAATTTGGAAATGCAAAGACGATTCAAGACCGACGATCTTCGTATCGGTTGGATGGGCGCTGCTGAGGTTCCTGACTGGAGTAGCTACCATGAAGGAACGGAAGTAGTAGCCCTCTGAACGTATGTGTTGATTGGACGGATATACGAGGAATTTGACGCCTCCGGTTTCGTTCAGACCCAGAACGGACTTGTAAATGGACTGTGTGTCTGACATTGGATTTTGTTCTATACTGATTGATCTCTGTTAAATATATATCTGTTTGGCGGTGGAGAATTTATTCTTTTGCTTAACGCCCTTCTCTAAGACATACGAGCTCAGAGGTTATATACTGATGGAAATCAATCGTATGGAGTGGACTGCCTATGTGGCATGCCAAGATGCTATGATCAAGGCTTCTGTTGCAAAGCAAAGTCTTGTGGACGATGATCAAAGCACGGTCTACGTGCCTTGGCTTTGTGTATGGCGTGGATTCGCGAGCCTCACACCTTGGTATGAGTTAAAAACGGGATACGGACCGCTGGGAGAGCACGACGTTTCTTTCTAGCTAGGGTGGTGTCAATGACTTACCAGCCCTGACATTTATATCTACTTTTCACCTTTGTGGTTATTGTTATGCGAGGCGCCTCGATTATAGGTCTGTAAGGACCGGGAAACATGTGTTCAGGAATAACTAATCCTCAAACGTAAGAGAGGACCAACCCAGCCGAATCGAGGGTTACCCAGAGTGTGTAGTCATGAGGCATTTGCTGGAATGTCTCGAAGCAGAGAGGAGCTTGCCCCATGCCTCGACTCATGACGGAAATCCAATTTCCAATACGAGATAACGGATTCGATTGTAACTTATATATGGCGACATAGTGGCATGGGACGCTCATGTTGCCTATGATTGATATTTATGATGCTATTCGTTTTTTTGAAACATATAAGCACTAGTAATAATATCAAATGATTTTGCTTTACATGTATTAAGCATATTTGGCCATTATAAGGTAAAAACTCTATCCTCCGGCTTGCGTTGCATTGTATGATGGGACTTGAGTCTTATAATGGATTCATTCTTTTTAAAAGCATTGCGTTGTTTTAAAAGAATTTACTTTGTTTTAAATGCACTAGCAATCACTGGAGTAAACCCGTTCCGCGAAAGTGGTGTGGTCCTATGATTTGCTTATTACGGTTGTTTTAAACTGTTAAATAGATTTCTCATACCAGTCCCCATGACTGACTCGTTGTTTGTTTCACTTTGCAAACGCGGGTGCCCTTATTTCCACACGGGCAACCTAGTTCACAGGTGACAGGTTGTTTTTGGCTATGCACTGATGCATAGAGTGCATTTTGGCTCATGGCGAGGCTGACTTCACAGAGATGACTTTGACATTTTCTGCCATTATTGTACTTATATTATGATTCCGCCACTGGCGATACAGACTGCTTTACTTTCAGTACTTATTATCGTATGTATATGTATCGCCTTCGGCGATGTAGGCTGATACCCTTATTATGTCTCACTACATGTATGTATTCCGCCTCTGGCGATGATGACTGATCACTTCCCTTTTTATTTACTAAGTTATATCCTACGCTGTGCTATTCTGATGTTGTTACATGTTGTGATTCCGCTGTCATATCCATGTAAATTATTCTATTTATTATTTTTGCTATTATCTGTACTCTGCTATGATGATTGATGTGTTATATTCTAATGATTATCCTTAATACCACCCCTCATATTTTAGGATCATCACAGTTGGTATCAGAGCTTTGGTTAACCTTAGTTCCGGGATCTAACACATTAAACACCTCGTCAGAATAGAATCAGTAGTGTTCTAAGGCGAGTAGCTCATTAGAGATAGGATTAGCAATGTCCTAGAATGAGCTAAGCAGATTAGCAAAACAATTTGATCAGTACATCATTACCTTTCCTTATGTTCCCCTTCTTTATCATATATGAAAAATTATCAAATCTGTGAGCTTAACTCTTTTCTTGCTTATACAGTACTCTCTCTGATGGCTACACGAGCAGTAGCAGCTAGAGGAGGACGTGGAGGCCGAGCAGGAGTAGCAGGAGGATGGGGGAATATCCCCGTAGTTGAGGGAGGCCCTAATGTTCAGCCACCAGCACCCGAGGACTTTGAGCTAGACAGAGTAGCGAAGATGTATGGGAACCTTGGGGGAAAACCCTTTTCTGGTAGTGGTACAGTGATAGAGGCTATTGCTTGGTTGAAGACCTGTGAAAAGATCTTTGAAGGCATGGGTTTGGGCACCAACAACAAAGCAAGACTAGGTATTTGGCTCCTACAGGAGGAAGCAGAGCTGTGGTGGGATGCCATCACCTCAGAGGATGCAGCAGGTACTGTTAGAACCTAGGAGCAATTCAAAACCATGTTCAACGAGAAGTTTGTACCTGAGCAGGCTTTAGAGAGGATGCGAGAGCAGTTTGCTAATCTCCAGCAGGGAGATTTCTCTATTCAAGATTACCTCAATAAATTCACCCAGTTGTCGCGCTATGCTCCAGAGCTTATTATGACTAACAAAGCAAAGAACAAGAGGTTTATATTTGGGCTAAAGCGCAAGTACCATGACAGAGCCATGAGCAACATCAAACTCTCCTTCTCATAATTGGTAGAAATGGCTTGCAATTATGAAGATATGGATGAAAGACATGCCAGCCAAGACCGCGCCAAAAGCCAAGCTGGAAATAAGCGCAAGGCTTCAGCAAATCAGCCAGAGTCTAGCATTACAGCGGCCGCTACTCAGAAACCTGGAAAGATACCGAAGGGGAATTGCTACAACTGCGGGAAGCCAGGACATTTTTCTAATGTGTGCAAAGCCCCAAGGAAGCCAAAGGCAAATCCAGACTCAGCCGAATGCTACAACTGCCATAAGAAATGGCACTACAGCAGGAACTGTCCTCTGAAGCAGAATGCACAAGTGACTCATGTGTATGACGGGGAGACCCCGCCAGCTACCACCGATGGATCAGGTAAACCCGACGTCTTGGGAGGTACCCTTACCATTAAAAATATTCCTGTTTCTGTACTTTTTGATACTGGTGCATCACGTAGCTTCATTTCTGGTAACACTGTTCACAAGTTAAAATTGAAACGAAGAAAGCTTAAAGAACCAAATAAAGTTCAAAACCCGATATGAGGTTCTGTTAGTCTCAGTACATATTGTAAAGTACCTATTTCCTTTTCTAGATACCAGTTTCCTTTTAAAGTGATTGTCATGGACCTTTCCGAATTTGATATTATACTGGGGCTGGACTGGTTGACACAATATAAGGACGAAGTTAGATGTGCCGAGAGAATCGTGAAAGTTAAAACAAAATTTGGGCATATCACTATACCATGCCTCAGCTCAGAAATTAATAGAACAGAATTTTGGTCTTCTTTAGAAGTTACTCCCCCTTCATTAGAAAAGATATCGGTCGTTAAAAACTATGCGGATGTGTTTGAAGAAGTAGAAAACTTACCGCCGCAAAGAGAAATTGAATTTAGAATAGATCTAATTCCTAACGCCCGACCAGTAGTACATCCAATTAGAAGAATGGCCCCGAAAGAAAATGAAGAGTTAGGTAGTCAAACCTGAGAATTGCTTTGGAAAGGTCTGATCCGACCGAGCTTTTCAGCTTGGGGAGCAGCAGTAGTATTTGTCCCGAAATCAGACGGTACTCTAAGACTTTGTGTTGATTACCGAGATCTCAATAAGCAGACACTGAAGAACAAATTTCCCTTGCCTCGTATAGACGATCTGTTAGATCAATTAAATGGAGCAACAGTATTCTCTAGAATGGACCTAGCTACAGGTTTCCACCAATTACGTATAGCCGAAGACTGTGTTCCTTTGACAGCCTTCAGGGGTCCCGATTTATTCTACGAATGGTTAGTAATGCCGTTCGGCTTGTGTAACGCTCCGGCACACTTCGTCGATCTTATGAACAGAGTGTTCCGTGGTGTATTGAATAAATTTGTTCTAGTCTTCATCGATGACATTTTAATCTACTCCAAGTCGGAAGGCGAGCATGCAAGGCATTTAGAACAAGTGTTGAAAATTCTAAGGAGAAATGTATTGAAAGCTAAATTTTCTAAGTGTGTCTTCTGGCAGGATGAAGTTAAGTTCCTAGGCCATGTCGTATCAAAAGAAGGGATTGCTGTAGATCCAAGCAAAATTACAGCGATTCAGAACTGGAAACAACCTACTACCCCCACAGAAGTACGAAGTTTCCTTGGATTGGCTAGTTACTATCAGAAATTCGTTCAGGATTTTTCAAAGATATCTGGTGTATTGACAAAGCTTACAAAGAAGCATGAGAAATTCAAATGGACTCCCGAATGTGAAGAAGCTTTCTAGGAGCTGAAACTGAAATTGACAACCGCTCCAGTATTGACAATTATAGAAGGCAACCAAGACTTGACTGTATGGACAGACGCTTCTATTAGAGAGCTAGGCGCAGTACTAATGCAAAAAGGCCAAGTGGTCGCTTATGCCAGCCGTCAGCTGAAGCCGCATGAAAGAAACTATGCAACTCATGATCTTGAGTTATTAGCTATCGTGTTTGCTTTAAGAATCTAGAGGCATTATTTATTGGGCGAGAATTTTGAACTATTTACCGATCATCAATCCTTGATATATTTATTCACTCAGAAAGATCTAAACTTGAGACAACAGCGTTGGTTAGAATTCCTTGCAGCATACTATTTTGAGATCCTATACACTCCGGGGAAAGCCAATGTTGTAGCAGATGCGCTCAGTAGAAAGAATGAAATCATCGCCAGCTTTATCATTACTTCTTCCTTAGAAGATAAGATTACTATTCTACAGAAAGACGATGAATTTATTGAAAGGATTAGCCAGCGGATCCGAGAAGGAAAACCCTCAAATTTTATCCTTGATAGCCAAGGGGTCCTAAGATTACGAGGGCGAATTTGTGTGCCAGGAATTCCTGAGCTCAGAAGGGAAGTACTTGATGAATGCCACAAGTCCAAATTAAGTATCCATCCCGGTGTAAGCAAAATGTATAACGATATCAAGCGCACATTCTGGTGGAAGGTGATGAAAAGAGATATTTCAATATATGTTAGCAGATGCTCCACTTGTCAGCTAGTTAAGAGCGATCAGCAGAAATTGGCTGGATTATTACAACCATTAGAAATTCTAGGATGGAAGTGGGAGAAAATTTCGATGGACTTCATTGATGGCTTGCCTCGAACTAAGAAAGGAAACGACAGTATATGGGTAATCGTAGATCGCTTCACGAAGACTGTCCATTTCATGCCTGTCTGATCCAATAGAACGGCTCAAAGTTTAGCAAAGATTTACTTCAAAGAAATAGTTAAACTGCATGGAGTGCCGCTCAATATAGTCAGTGATAGAGACCCCCTATTTACTAGTAAATTCTGGGAAGCATTCCAGACAGAATTGGGAACCAAGTTGAATCTAAGCACCGCTTATCACCCTCAGACAGATGGCCAAACCGAGCGGGTGAATAGAATTCTAGAAGATTTACTGCGGGCTTGCATTATTGATTTTGGAGGCTCATGGGAAGATCACTTACATTTAGCCGAATTCTCTTATAACAATAGCTATCAAGCAAGTCTGGGAATGTCCCCATTTGAAGCATTATACAGTAGACCATGCAGATCTCCCGCATGTTGGGTAGAACCTGGCAACAGACTTGTGTTAGGGCCCGATATGATTCAAGAAGCATCAGATAAAGTCGATTTCATTAAGAAGCGACTGAAAACCGCACAAAGCCGACAGAAAAGTTATGTTGATGCGAGAAGAAGGGATTTATCATTTGCCGTTGGCGATTATGTTTATTTAAGAGTTTCTCCAATGCGGGGAGTAATCAGATTTGGCAAGACTGGGAAGCTGGCACCGAGATTTATTGGTCCTTTTCCTATACTAGAACGGATTGGAACTCTGGCTTATAGGGTTCAATTACCTGATTGGTTGCCTGGTGTACATGATGTGTTCCACGTGTCTCAACTCAGAAAACATGTTCATGATCCGGATCTCGTTGTAGAAGAAGCAGCGCAACAGGATATAGACATAACCCCAGAATTAGCGCTCAGAAGAGAGCCATTAAAGATTGTTGGCAAAGAAACTAGAGAGCTAAGCAGCAAAAAGATTCATTTAGTCAAAGTGCAGTGGAGTAATGATCCTAGAGACTGTACTTGGGAGACTGAGGAAAGCATTAAACAAGCCTACCCCCAAATGCAGAGTGGACATCTCTGACTAACTCCGGTGCAAGGTACCTTTACAATACTTTGCATTTACATTTTTATTTCCTACTTTGCTGTTATTTCCTTTTCGAGGACGAAAAGTTTTAAGTGGGGGAGATTGTAATAACCCGGAAAATGTGAACCAATTTTAAAATTTTAAAATTGTCTATTACAAAAGAATTTGAATAATTGATATAGCATATTTCAATAAAATAAAGAATTGGGTATAGTAAGGCAGTTTGAAATTTTGTATACAAACCTTGTCTGACTGTACCGGGTGGAAAGTATAACGGATTTTAGCGAAACTGAAAATATTTAAATCTGTTTATGAATACCTTTCTAACCAATCTGAAAAATCAAAGTTTCATAACGGGAATCAAAAGTTATGGCCGAATGAATTTTCAGAAAGGTCGCTATATAGCTTATATAGCCCTTGAAAATTGATATTTTGCATACGACCTCGGAATTCGACGAAACCACTTTTGTTGGGTCCGGGATGTCAAATTATTGCTAAGTTTCAAATTTCATAATTTTTGAAGCTAGTATATGAGCGGGGCAAAAGAAAATGTGATTGGTCAATTTCTGTTAAAATGGGTCGACCTAAAAATGGCCGTTTTTCAAACGAGCTCAGAATTCGACGAAACTGGTTTTGTTAGGACTGTATCGTCAAAACAAAGCTAGATTTATTTTTCTGGAATTTTTCGATTCAGTTTGTGGCCCTGGCAAATTGAAATGTACGTTCAAATTAAATATTGGATGTTTTATACTTTAATTTGAAAAATAACTGACTGTAACAGTCGAATTGGCCAACGAAACATATGCCATTGTGTCCGGAATGGGGGTATTTAGCTAGGGGCGAAAGTCGTTGGGTTTGACTTCGAGTTCGTTTGTAAAAACACTATTTAAAATTTCCTATAAAGTCTCGACCAATAGTTTTTAAAAAAAAATAAAATAAAATAAAAATCTCGAGAAACCCTAGCCGCCAGGCGATATCGACGTCCCACGTTGCTCCGTCCTTCTCTTCCATTTTCCGACCACCTCCGACGTAGTTAGCCCCCGCCACCACCCCAGTTCGACGGCCCTTCCTCCCCTCTCCAAATCCGACCAAACCCCACCCTCCACCATCGCCTGTATCGCCTGAACCACCCCCACGAAGTCGACGTCTTTCCGACGTCGCCCAGCCCTCCTCCAGCCACCGAACTGGCCCCACTCCTAGGCGCAGGCGCGCCTCTCCAGGCCCGAGGGCGTGGCACTACCTGATCGAAGCAACGATCTACGGATTTCACGAATTTTGCAAACCTAGTTTTGGATCTTCAAATAAAGGTACGGCCTTGTTTTTTTGAATTGAAAATTACACTTTAAAATGTTGCAAAATCCGTCTATCTTTGAAAAATCATATCTTTTTCATGTGTTGACGAAATTCGATGAAACAGGAAACATCGTGACCGCAAGGAGGCTCTCTACATTCTAGAAGAGACCGCAGATTTTTCTGAGCTCGTTAGGATTTTTAGCACTGCAAAAACCAATGTAAGGAATCTAAACTAAATTGTGTGAATGGAATCGCGTTGTATAAATTATATAAGCGAAGTGTAAATTATATACGCATTGTATACCTCATGTACATGTGTTGTATAAGTTATATTAGCAATGTATAAATTATACAAGCGTTGAATGAAACATATATGCTTTGAATTGTTATGAAATGCAAGTGAATTATAATATAATATATATATATATATATATACTCGCCTCGTCCACAGACCATGGACGATATTTATTGCTGGCGTGATATTTTATGGTATGACGAATGGTTGGAAATAATTGTTTGTGGTTGATATTGTGGTTGAAAAATACCCTCTTGTGGTTGAAACAAATTAGAATAGGATTGTGGAATTGAAAATAAAACATGCCGCCTGCATGCGAACTAGATGCATGATCCCCATTGTCAAAAACCGCGAGGTTTTAAGGTAGAGCAAGGAGCCGTACTAGGGACGGTCCCGGTTTTAACTACCCTGCCGTTATGCTGCCGAAATTTTCTGAAATATACATGTGTTAGAATAATTTTCATTCGTTGAAATAAATTACATATGTTGAAACCAATATTCATGTGTTGAGTTGCAATTCATTCGTTGAGTTGAAATTCATGTGTTGAATATTATTTGAATTTAAACAAGTAGCTTTAGCGATAAAAATCACATTTTTATATATATACAACTATAGAGAATATTCATGTGTTGAGTTGCAATTCATTCGTTGAGTTGAAATTCATGTGTTGAATATTATTTGAATTTAAACAAATAGCTTTAGGGATAAAAATCACATTTTTATATATATACAAACTATAGAGGATATTCATGTGTTGAGTTGAAATTCATTCGTTGAATCAAAATTCATGTGTTGAATATTATTTGAATTTAAACAAATAGCTTTAGCGATAAAAATCACATTTATATATATATACAAACTATAGAGAATATTCATGTGTTGAGTTGAAATTCATTCGTCGAATCAAAATTCATGTGTTGAATATTATTTGAATTTAAACAAATAGCTTTAGCGATAAAAATCACATTTTTATATATATACAAACTATAGGGAATATTCATGTGTTGAATAGAAATTCATTCGTCGAGTTGAAATTCACGTGTTGAATGTTATCGTATTTTAAAATAAAATGAATTGACAATAAAAACTACATTTTTATTGTGAATATGAAGTGTTAAAAACATTCACGTGTTGAATAGATATTTTTGATGATAAAAATATTTCTTTTATCATGTATACGCTTTGATAAAAATACACACGTGTTGAAATAAATAATAGTTTGCTAGAAATATTATTATTAGCTTTGTTCTGCATATATATACATGTGTTGAACAGGGGAAAATGGATTAGCTGTAGAGTAAAAAAATTATTTGCGTGCCCGACAAATAGGTAAGCCTTGTTGAGTTCGATGTGCAATTTTATTTTTATTTCAACTCCTGTGAATGCCATTGGATGCGGAGTGCTGGTTATTCTGTGTGAAATAATAAGCATCGCCATAGGATAGTAACAATTAATTTTGAACTACACTACATGGCATACTTCTTGACGATAGGCATACTTCATCATATTCCACATAAGCAATTGGAGCTTGTGTGACGAGGTGGAAGATTTACCATACGATCGAGAGGCTTGTATGGCGATGATTATATACTACAGGTTGAACTGATGACTGATATGGACTATATAAAATATAACGATAAATTGCCATATTAATAAAAACCCCACACGGGTCTGGAGTTGACAATAATCACGTCTCTCTAGTTATTAGATATGGCACATGGACTATTTATTTCCACACGGAAATGGGGTGACAAGAATTTATTCTCTGGAGTGATTATCTATACATGCTCCCCCGTAAACACCAGAATATATCACTATAAATATGTGGATGCTTTTTAGGATTTATTGGGTACCTAACACGGCCCAATAAATTTCCAAACCCCTCTCCGTACAAAGGAGGTTATGGCGAAATTTTTCGAAATATTAAGGCGTTAGTGAAATATTTGAAGTGAAAACGAAGTTGAAAATATAGAATGAACTATAGTTGGAATTATAGAATGAACTATATTTATATATATAAATATAAATATAATTAAAAAGAATCGAAGCCGTGCAGTTCGTGTTTCGGGATCGTAATTTGAAATGATTAGTTCGAGAAATCCGACCATCGGATTTTCCCGAAACCGCAACCGCTGGGTTCGCCTTGGAAATATCTTCCCAACGGCACCAACCTTGTAAAAATCCAACGGTTGGATTGTCCGGAATGTTTAATTCAAATCTGAAGAAAAACAGCGCCAGAATCGTTTATATTTATATATAAATATAAATATAATTAAATTAAATCGAATAACGACGCTGCAGTTCGAATTTTGAAACCGTAACTTCAAACGACTAGTGTGGAAGATCCGACCGTCGGATTTTCACGAAACTGGAACCGTTGGGTTCGCTTTGGGAATATCTTCCCACTGATATAGACTTTGTAGAAATCCAACGGTTAGATTTTCCGATATGTGTAAAACAAATTAGAGGAAAAACAGCGCCAGTGCCACGGCACGACCTGAAACGCCGTTTAATTAAATATGGCCATTTTTAAATAAATAAAAATGGCGAAAAATCATTATAAAATATTATAAGCAACATAGATTGGAAATAAACTAATTTGGATTGATCTGTTTATATTTGATGGTTGTATGTGTTTGACACGAAAATAACACTAAAGAACTGAAATATGGATGTCGAATAATATAACCATAGAAAGAATTGATTTGAATTCTAATTACGTAAATTATTTGAAAAGGCCGAGCTAACCCTCATTTCAAATAATTAATCGAGCGATTCGAATTTGGAAATGCAAAGACGATTCAAGACCGACGATCTTCGTATCGGTTGGATGGGCGCTGCTGAGGTTCCTGCCTGGAGTAGCTACCATGAAGGAATGGAAGTAGTAGTCGTCTGAACGTATGTGTTGATTGGACGGATATACGAGGAATTTGACGCCTCCGGTTTCATGCAGACCCAGAGCGGACTTGTAAATGGACTGTGTGTCTGACATTGGATTTTGTTCTATACTGATTGATCTCTATTAAATATATATCTATTTGGCGGCGGAGAACTTATTCTTTTGCTTAACGCCCTTCTCTGAGACAAACGAGCTCAGAGGTTATATACTGATGGAAATCAATCGTATGGAGTGGACTGCCTATGTGGCATGCCAAGATGTTGTGATCAAGGCTTCTGTTGCAAAGCAAAGTCTTGTGGATGATGATCAAAGCACGGTCTACGTGGCCTGGCTTTGTGTATGGCATGGATTCGCGAGCCTCACACCTCGGTATGAGTTAAAAACGGGATACGGACCGCTGGGAGAGCACGACGTTTCTTTCTAGCTAGGGTGGTGTCAGTGACTTACCAGCCCTGACATTTATATCTACTTTTCACCTTTGTGGTTGTTGGAATGCGAGGCGCCTCGATTATAGGTCTGTAAGGACCGGGAAACGTGTGTTCAGGAATAACTAATCCTCAAACATAAGAGAGGACCGGCCCAGCCGAATCCAGGGTTACCCAGAGTGTGTAGTCCTGAGGCATTTGCTAGAATGTCTCGAAGCGGAGAGGAGCTTGCCCCTTGCCTCGACTCATGACGGAAATCCAATTTCCAATATGAGATAAGGGATTCGATTGTAACTTATATATGGCGACATAGTGGCATGGGACGCTCATGTCGCCTATGATTGATATTTATGATGCTATTCGTTTTTTAGAAACATATATGCACTAGTAATAATATCAAATGATTTTGCTTTACACGTATTAAGCATATTTGGCCATTATAAGGTAAAAACTCTATCCTCCGGCTTGCGTTGCATTGTATGATGGGACTTGAGTCTTATAATGGTTTCATTCTTTTTAAAAGCATTGTGTTGTTTTAAAAGAATTTACTTTGTTTTAAATGCACTAGCAATCACTGGAGTAAACCCGTTCCGCGAAAGTGGGTGGTCCTATGATTTGCTTATTACGGTTGTTTTAAACTGTTAAATAGATTTCTCATACCAGTCCCCATGACTGACTTGTTGTTTGTTTCACTTTGCAAACGCGGGTGCCCTTATTTCCACACAGGCAGCCTAGTTCATAGGTGACAGGTTGTTTTTGGCTCTGCACTGATGCATAGAGTGCATTTTGGCTCATGGCGAGGCTGACTTCACAGAGATGACTTTGACATTTTCCGCCATTATTGTACTTATATTATGATTCCGCCACTGGCGATGCAGACTGCTTTACTTTCAGTACTTATTATCGTATGTATATGTACCGTCTTCGGCGATGTAGACTGATACCCTTATTATGTCTCACTGCATGTATGTATTCCGCCTCTGGCGATGATGACTGATCACTTCCCTTTTTATTTACTAAGTTATATCCTACGCTGTGCTATTCTGATGTTGTTACATGTTGTGATTCCGCTGTCATATCCATGTAAATTATTCTATTTATTGTTTTTGCTATTATCTGTACTCTGCTATGATGATTGATGTGTTATATTCCAATGATTATCCTTAATACCGCCCCTCGGATTTTGGGATCGTCACAATTGATGTGTGAATCAGAAATGGAAACGTTTTCCAAAATTAATAACGTATATTTTCTAACTTTAAAAAATAAGGAATTTATGAATATAAGGAAACGATAAATGGGAAATTGGGAAATGAAATGGTGATTGATCGGTAAGATTTCCATTTGGGAATACGAATGTTGTTTGACTACATGTTTTCCTTTGATAGTTAAATCACCGACTATCAAAGATTTTGCCATTTCCGTTGTCAATATGGAGAGACCGGGATCAGATATATTATCTGAAAACCACTCTGTATGGCATTAGCATTGCAAATCAAATATGATGAATATAATTGAAGACAGAGTTATGCAAGGGCTGTCCCGTTTGCATAATAGTGCCTTCGGTCTGTCCAGTCCCAGGGCTACCTGTACGGAAAAATGCCTGATGGAGTATATTTAATAGATCGCGTAAGTTGATCTCTTCAATCGTATTTACATTTGGTGGGGTGGAATTTGTTTCTCTTAGCTGTATACCCGTGGTATTTTTGGAGAAATCAATTTGTGATCTAGCGGGTATGACGATTATACATTCAAAGTGAATGAAGACGTGGTTTGTAAAGGATACGTTATGACCTCTAGCTCACAACAGGAAATGGTATAAAATCGGGTAGGTCGCATGGCTAAGTGGTTAGCTGGCAATTAGGTTATATTGTTACCTAGTCTAGAGAAATTCCATTTACTTCTATAATCTATGTCCCTTTCGGGAAATGGTTGCTGATCCCAACCGTTGGTGATAATACATTGTCCATTCCGGGAAACGGTTGCTGATCCCAACCGTTGGTGATAATACATTCGGTACACTCAAGTGAAATGAGTGACCGGTCATGTTTAGCCTGGGTTACAAGATGTTCTTGTTGAACCAAGTGTATTCCTCTCTAGAGACAAACTGTCGGAAGGTGGTCCCATCCCTTACCAGTTGGAATTCATGACCCAATAAGAGCCCGCAGTTTTTTCGATTGTATATTATATATGTACAGCGTGAGATGAAAGCGTTCTACTAGATTGCTATCTACTTGATTTAGACATTATTATAATTTCAGAAAATATTGATCTTAAGAAATATTTTGGGTTATTGTAAGGTAAAAAACATCCGTATTTATGTGTGAATCGATCTTACGATTATCATTGCTTTTGAAAAGGATTTGGAAAAGTTAAACCAAGTGTTTGGAGTTAGTCACACCAGTCCCATGACTGACCCGGAGTTTATTTCGTTTTGTTTTCCCTGAACTATTAGGTGCCCAATTTTGTACGGGCAGTCAAGTAGTCAGGATTTTACAGATATACTGAGAGCTTGGAGCAGAAGGCTTCAGGATTATGTAGCTATTTTTATTTCCGCTGTGTTGTAAGTGTTGTACTCTAATAATGTTACTATATACATATACTGATTTTATTTCAAAGTCATGTATCTATAATATATTGTTCGTTCCACTGTGAGATCACGTTTACTCTGATGTTGTATGTTCTTCTATTCTAAGTTTCTATCTTATCTATTCTCACCTTCTAATTTCTTTTATGGACTATCCGGTATTTTTCAGTTCTTGGATGTTCGACATGGTGTTGTATGCCGATATCCAAAGTCGCAAATCCCCGGGTCGTTACAATGATGGTTGATTGTTTATCATTGTTGTTATATACATGTGTTGTATGAAATCCATATAACTAACATTGTATGGTAATTGATTGGGTCTGATTCCAATTCAGAAAGAACGAATATTTTAAGGTAATATTCGGTAAAGGATAAAAATGTGAATTTGATGTCTGATTTTGGATGGACACGAAAATATTTAAATATATGAAGCCGTGTTGTTTAGTTATGCGCCATTTTGACGCGAACGATACTTATATTGATTTTATTCATTTTTATAATGAATATCGAAATGGGAAATATTTCAAAATCTAATTTTTGAAAATATTAACATTTATATATTATAATGATAAGGAGTATTCAATTTTTATTTAAAATTGAAATGAGAGTAGGAATCATTTTAAAACGAATTTATAAACGATTTATAAAATAGTTTTAAATGGAAATCGATGAAATATATATAATAAATATATTATATATATTTAATGGCCCGAATAGAATGTGCCATGTCGCGGCGATTCGCGAATTTTGACCATTTACTTCGAATTGACATTATGGGAGATCCGACCGTCGGATTCTCCTAAAACATGCACCTTGGGTTTGTATCGAAAAGAGCTTTCCAAGAATATAAGAGATTTGAAATCTAACAGTTAAATTTGGAATTATGCCCAAATCAAATTTGGAACAGGTCGTTGTAAGTGCAATTCGATGACCGTTTATGGAAATGACTGAAAGGGCCTTAATAAAATTATTAAAATATTAATAATTTGAGTAAAATCATAATAAATGATTTCGAAAGAATTAGGATGAAAATTTCCATGTTTGTAAGGATAAAAATATATTTTTATCAAAATGAACTAGTTATTAACTAGATTTGAAATCCAACAATTTTTAAATAAAATAAATTGGATTTGTGAATGGTTTTAAAATAACCAGAAATTTCCAACGAACAAATTGGAATGGATTTGGAATGGAAACAGTCTTCGAAATATTTCGATATTAGATTCCGTGATTATACGGATATTGTTATGGAAATTTGGAAGATATATTTATATCGTTATTTCCAATACGATATTTTTGGTTTCAGAATTTGATATTGAATATAAGCCCATATAATTTCTATTTAGAGTCTTGTATTTAATTCAAATGAAATTTTGGGTTTGTCGTGAATGGTGTCTTCATTAACACTATTCTTAAACCCAATTGGGAAAAGAATAAATCTTATAATTAAAAATTACGGAAGTTTTTCGGTTAATTAATATTTAATTAGAATTGTATAAAAGAATTGGATTTTGGGTTTGTCGTGAATGGTGTCTTCATTAACACTGTTCTTAAACCCTATGTGAAAAGAATAAATCTTTTAATTAAGGTTATTGGAGTTTCCAGTTATATTTAGTAATTGGAATAAAAATGGAATGTAAATCGGATTTATTGTGAACTGTGTATTTAACGACATTCGTTCTTTAACCCGATCTACAGTGAAATGTGATTTGGAATTTATAAATTTTTTCATTAAGATTTAATGGAAAATTTCCAAAGTAATGTTTTCCAATTTAATAAAATAAATTGGAATGGAATGGAATTCGGTTTGGTAATAATCGAAGTGAACTTCTGTTGAGGAAGACTGTTAATATATATGGAATTTAAAAGTCTTTGTCGTTATTCCATTTATATTGTTAGTTAGTTACGGAAATTGATATCAATTATATATTGATCTGTTTTCCATGAAGATTCCATAATTAATGAAATGTGATTTTGGGTTTATCGTGAACTGTGTTTTAAATGACATTGGCTCTTTAACCCAGTTAAAGACAGGACTACATGTCTAACATTGTATTTCGAACTGTATTGTTGATCTCTGCTAAATATATATTTGTTTGGTGGCGGAGGATTTATTCTCTTTCTTAACTCCCTTCTTTGAGACGTACTAGCTCAGAGGTTATATATCGGTAGAAATCAATGGTACGGTGTAGATTGTCGATGCGACACGTTTGATTTCCCAAAGTTAAATAATCATTAATATTGATTTTTGGGAAGATTAAAACAAAGTGGAGTTTTAATGAATCTTTAATTAGATTGAAATGTAAACATGATAATTTATGTCAAATTTGGGAAATGATCGAGAATGGAGTATCACCAGTTTTGCTCCAAGCATTAGTTAAATCTTTAATTAGATTTGAATGTAAAATGGTAATTAAATTTACCTTGTAACACCGTGGTGTTAGATATGGAGTATTACTAGTTTTGCTCCATGGGATGAATAGGTTGGGAATGGGAAATTAAACAAATGATTACTTCGGTAAGGTACGCTAATCCCGACTAGTTGATAAACCTTAATTTGGTTTAGAATTGGTATCCAAAGGAAGATTAAAGAATAAATATAAAGAATTTATTTTTGATAAAATTAATGGGAACCTTTCCCAAATGATATGAATATTTGAATAAAAGAATATTCTGGATTGGAATGAGGCGTATGTTGTGTTTTTATAGCACTTGATTATAAAATACGTGAATTATTCGGAAAGGCCAAGTTTATACCCATTTGGAAATAATTGATTCGACGATAATTCGATGATGAAGACGGTGGTTGAAGATCGGCGGTCTTCACATCATTTGGATGATTACTGATGTCTTGATTGGACTATACACCCAAGACAAGGTAATAAGTGGTGATCGTCCATACATACTTGGAGATCGACCGGATATGCGAGGACCTCTCCTGTATTTGACATATGGGACGAGGAATAAGGTGCTTCCGGTTTCGTTCAGACCAAGAACGAACTATTAAATGGATGTGTGTCTGACATTGGATTTTATTTTGTGTTGATTGATCTCTGTTAAATATATATATCTATTTAGTGGCGGAGAATTTATTCTCTTGCTTAACACCCTTCTCTGAGACGTAAGAGATCAGAGGTTATATATCGATAAACATCAGTTGTATGACGTGAATTGCCAGTGTGGCATGCTGAGATACAAGTGATCAAGGGTTATGTTGAAAAGCAGAGTCTTGTGGTTTATGATCAAAGCGTGGCTTTAATATAGCATAGCTTTGTGTATAGCATTAATTTGCGAGCCTCACACCCGCGGTGTGAACCAGAAACGGGAGAGGACTACAGGGAGGACATGCGTTTCTTTCTAGCTAGGAGTGGTGTCATGGTATAGAGCCCAGACATTTTTTCTTATGTGTATGATGGAAAGCGAGGCGCCTTGATTATATCGGTCACTACAGGGTCGATGGATGATATGGTAGACATACTGACCATTACGCACCATAGGGCAGGGAAACGCATTGTTTAGGAATTACCAATCCTCAAACGTAAGAGAGGACTGGCCCTGAAGATCCAAGGTGCAGTTGCGACTGATCCTGAGACATGGTAGGCAGGATTCTCAAATTCGGTAAGGATGATCCCTTGCTTTGGTTCGTAAATGGAATCCAATTTCCAATACGTGACATTTCGATTTTAATTGTAGAGCCTACTATGGCGACATAGTGGGATGGGGCACAATGTTGTTTATGATTGATACATTTATATTTGAAGCTGTTTTTAACACTATACTTATAATAGTATCAAAATGATTTGTTTTCAATGTACCAAGCATGTTTGGCTATTATAAGGTAAAACTCTATCCTCTGGCTTGCGTTGCATTATGTGATGGGATCTGAGTCTTATAATAGCTTCATTTTTCCAAAAAGCATTGCGCTGTTTGTTTTTGTACGCATTGGTATTCTTGGGAGGAAACCCGTTCCGTATTATATGGCGTGGTCCCTTGAATTACATTATTTCTGAAGTAAAGTTTTAAATAATTGTTTTAGTTCTCACACCAGTCACATGAGTGACCTGGAGTTTATTATTTTAACCTAAACTCCGGGTGCTCCTATATTCCACACGGGCAGCTAGCAGTTTTGGTTTTGTAGATTCTTTCTTTTCTAGGATCCTTGATTTACAGCTGAAGCTATATTAGGAACGTTCTATATCCATGTATTTCTTTCAGTTGTGTTATGTATTATTTTTCCGCTGCTATGTAATGTATTTTAATCTCTGATATTTTCTGATGTATATTATTTATTCATACTCTGTTATATTCTTGTACTCTGATTTAAATTGTTGTAATAACAATGAAATATTCTTCTATTTGTGTTATTATGTGTCGTGTTCTTAACTTAATCCGGACTTTCCTGAAAGGGTGAGTTCGGGTCGTTTCATCGTGGTATCAGAGCTTTGGTTTACATAGCTCGAGAACAGGACATATTAGAACCGAACGAAAGAATTCCTTAGAGATTGGATTAGTAATATCCAAAGAGAATGACTCGTTAGAGATGGGATCAGTAGTATCCTAGAACAAGTGTAAAGAGTGTTATTTTTAAAATAAAAATGAAAACAAATTTTGTTTTGAAAATTTAATCAAATTATATGTATTTGAGTATTTTATTTTAAATTAAAATTTGGACAATCGAGTATATAAAGATTTTGCGTATACGCGTCGTGAACATATATTCAAAGCCTAAAGTATAAAGGATAAATATAGAATCACAATCTAGTCGCCCGGAGATAATTCTGATGATTGAGATCTCATCATCAGTGCTTATGTTTGAGCTTCGAAAGTGGGATGTCTATATATTTCCAATTGACTCATGAGAGAACCAAAACTAGATAGTGTTATTTATTTGTGATTTGGCACTGAAATACGATTTTTGACTATATATAAAAGTTATGATACTAAAAAGCTAATCAACTAATTGATTGTTGATTGTTGATTGTGTTGTGTAATTATTCATTTATACCAATAAGAGAATGAACAGTAAATTTAGCCATATTGAATTAATACTGAGCTGAATTGAAAATTGTTTGAAATTGCATACATGTACATATATATGTGTGTGAACAGGTCATAGCAAGGACGCTAAGAAGAGGAATAAAATTGTATTCCCAACAAATAGGTATATGTTTACTAATTTATTGGGTTTTGATGATTTTATGAGCTGTTTGGTTAGCCGCTTGGCCTTTTCTTTTTCTTTTGGATTGGTGAGGGCCCTGTGAGGCAAGTTGCGGTTTTAAAGGTCTCCCCGTACAAAGGAGGTTATGGCGAAATTTTTCGAAAATTTAGGGTGTTAGCCAATTTTTTGGAAAATTAGAAAATTCTTAGAAACTGAAAAGTTGAGTTGATTAGTTGAACAACTTTCTACTCCGTTCCTTTTTTAGGACGAAAAGATTTTAAGTGGGGGAGATTGTAACAACCAGGATTTTCAAAACCAATTTAAAATTTTTATTTTAGCTATTTTAATGGATTTCGAATATTAAAATGATTTAGTTTAAATAATAAAGACTAGAAATTTATTTTAAAAGAAGTTGGAACGTATAAATTTATTTTAATTATACAACGAGCCTGAAATGGCGCGGCAGTTTGAAAATTCGATTTCAAATTTCAAATGAGTATACAGAATTCAAAATAAATCGGATTTCAGTAAAACCAAAAATATTTGAATCTGTTTGATTATATCTTTCTGACAAATGTGAAAAATCCAGATTTCATAACGAGGATAAAATGTTATGTTCAGTTTAAAATTCAGAATGGTCGCTGTGGAATTTATATATATATATATATATATATATATATATATATATATATATATCATATAATATATAGCCCTTAAAAATACCATTTTGCAAACGACCTCCGTTTTCGACAAAACAACTTTTGTTGGATCCGGGATGTTGAACTATAACTATGTTCCAATTTTAATAATTTTTGGAATTAAAAAGCGAGCGTGGTGAATTTAAACGGGTTTGGCCATTTTAGTTCAAATTTAATCGACTGAAAAATGACCTTTTTCTAATAGTGCCCAAATTCGACGAAATTAGTTTTATTAGGACCGTATCATCAAAACATAGAAAAATTTATTTTTCTGGAATTTTTGGAGTTAGTATGTGGCCCCAGTAAATTAAAACATATGTTTAAATTCAATATTTAAATGTTATATTTTAATTTTGAGAAAAACTGACTGAAACAGTCGAATGGGCTTACAAAACATATCCCATTTTGTCCGAAATGGGGGTATTTAGCTGGTGGTGATAGTCGTTGGGTCTAATTTGGAGTTCGGAGGAAAATTCTTATTTTTAGAAATTAAAATAATATATAAAATAAAAGTCAACCAATCAGATTTTTATATAACCTAATACGTTTTCCCCCAAATCGAATCAGTTTTCTTGAAATAAAAAAAAGGAAAATGGCGATCGACGATTGCTCCTCCTCATGCGAGGTCCGGCGCCGCTCCACCGCATCGTCAGTCACCCACCCTTGCGCCCTCTCACCACCGCGAGTACCGCTCGCCTTTGACCCTCCACCTCGCGCAGGAATCGAGACCGCCATCACCGTCGCCAACATCTCTGGCTTTCACCCAGGCATCACCACCCACGCTGAGGCCTTCCTTGGCCACCACCAGACTTTGGCGCCGCAATTTCCCCCACCTCCATTTCCACCGTGAGTTTTTTATTCTTATTTTTATTTATTCAAATTAAAAATATGTTTTTTTATATAAATAATTTTAGAATAAAAATATGTTTTTATATAATTAATTTTAGAATAGAAATATGATTTTTATATAAATAATTTTAGAGTAAAAATGTGATTTTAATTTATATGAATAGCATATAAAAATGTAATTTTTATATATATAGTAACGGCTTAAAATGTAAACTTTATGTATATAATTGCGGTTTAAAAATATGATTTATATGTTTGTAGCGATATAAAAATGTGAATTTTATATATATAATAGCGTTATAAAAATATGATTTTTATATATAGAGTAGCAACATAAAAATTTGATTTTTATATGTATAATAGCAACATAAAATGTGATTTTTATATATATAGTAGCATTATTAAAAATATGATTTTTAATATAAACTGCGTGAAACATATTGCAATGGAACTGATTGGAAACAAATCCAAATCCAGACCGTTAAATTAAAGACTGACGGAGTGGAAACCAAAGGTGAGAACTCCTTCTCGCTTAATTTATTTTACAATTAAAAATATTCTAGGATGGAGATGGGCTTAGAAGCCCCCAACACTATTTATTGTACAAACCAAATTATGTGATTTGAATTATATGGAGTTCAACACTCGAATTCGCACAATCACATAATTGAAAGCAATGTATGGATATTACCAACACACTGATTTCATACTTCGCGAATAGCCATTTTTGGCACCGTAAATGGCATTTGGGGTAGTTGTGTATTTATTTATTTGGATGTTCTGCATGATTTGATTATGATTGTAAAATTGGTTGTGAATTAATTGTGAATTGATTGGAATTGGTTTGTGTATGGCGCGAGCCAGTATTAGGCGAGGGATAAGGCTAGACCTTGTTCCAGTTCTAGTATCATGTAGTGTTAGAAAAATTTAGTTAGTTGAAAACATTATTTTTAGCTTATAACAATGATAAATAAAATAATATTTGGATAGTTAAAAATAAGTTTACACATCCATTTACAAGTCAGACGACTTGTATATGCTCGCCTACTTTTGCGATATCGATTGGAACGATAATTTTTACACATCGCCCCGTGCACAAATAATTATTATTATTTGATGGTTGAAATCCCACACGGGTTTTGGGTTGATATTTGACATACACTAATCCCAATTGTTTAGTTGTATGTCAATCGATTGGTTGACAGACTATTATAAGCGTTAATTATTTATATTTGATGCTTATGCAGTTGAGTAGTGCACTCTGGATGATGGTTGATTGTTTATCATTGTTGTTATATACATGTGTTGTATGAAACCCATATAACTAATATTGTATGGTAATTGACTGGGTTTGATTCCAATTCAGAAAGAACGAATATTTGAAGATAATATTCGGTAAAGGATAAAAATGTGAATTTGATGTCCGACTTTGGATGGACACGAAAATATTTAAATATATGAAGCCGTGTTGATTAGTTATGTGCCATTTGGACGCAAACGATATTTATATCGATTTTATTCATTTTTATAATGATTATCGAAAAGGGAAATATTTCAAAATCTGATTTTTGAAAATATTATCATTTATATATTATAATGATAAGGATTATTCAATTTTGATTTAAAATTGAAATGAAAGTGGGAATCGTTTTAAAACGAATTATAAAATATGTTTTAAATGGAAATCGACGAAATATAATATATATATATATATATTTAATGGCCATTGAATTCGAAATGACATTACGGGAGATCCGACGGTCGGATTCTCCTAAAACTGAAATCGTTGGGTTCGTATCGAAAAGAGCTTTCCAATGAATATAAGAGATTTGAAATCTAACGATTGGATTCAGAATATGTCCAAATCAAATTTGGAAAAGGTCGTTGTAAGTGCAGTTAGATGAACGTTTATGGAAATCGACTGAAAGGACCTTCATAAAATTATTAAAAATAGTAATAATTTGTGTAAAATCATAATAAATGATTTGGAAAGAATTGGGATGAAAATTTCCACATTTTTAAAGATACAAATATATTTTTATCAAAATGAACTAATTATTAGCTAGATTTGTAATCCAATAATTTTTAAATAAAATAAATTGGATTGTGAATGGTTTTAAAATAACCAAAAATTTCCAACAAACAAATTGGAATGGATTTGGAATGGAAATAATCTTCGAAATATTTCAATATTAGATTACGTGATTATACAGATATTGTTATGGAAATTTGGAAGATATATCTATATCGTTATTTCCAATACGATATTTGTTGGTTTCAGAATTTGATATTAAATATAAGCCGATATAATTTCAATTCAGATCTTGTATTTAATATCAAATGGGATTTTAGGTTTATCGCGAATGGTGTCTTCATTAACACTGTTCTTAAACCCAATTGAGAAAAGAATAAATCTTTTAATTAAGATTTAGGGAAGTTTTCCAATTAATTAATATTTAATTGGAATTGAATAAAAGAATTGGATTTTTGGTTTGTCGTGAATGGTGTCATCATCAACACTGTTCTTAAACCGCGTGTGAAAAGAATAAGTCTTTTAATTAAGATTATTGGAGTTGCGAGTTATATTTAGTAATTAGAATAAAAATGGAATGTGAATCGGGTTTATTATGAACTATGTTTTTAACGACATTCGTTCTTTAACCTGATTTACAGTGAAATGTGATATGGAATTTATAAATCTTTTTATTAAGATTTAATGGAAGTTTTCCAAAGTAAAGTTTTCCAATTTAATCAAATAAATTGGAATGGAATGGAATTCAGTTTGGTAATAATCGAAATGAACTTATGTGGAGGAAGTCTGTTAATATATATGGAATTTAAAAGGCTTTGTCGTTATTCCATTTATATTATTAGTCGGATACAGAAATTGATATCGATTATATATTGATCTGTTTTCCGTGAAGATTCCATAATTATTGGGATGTGATTTTGGGTTTATCGTGAACTGTGTTTTAAATAACATGGGTTCTTTAACCCAGTTAAAGACAGGACTCCATGTCTAACAGTGTAATTCGAACTGTATTGTTAATCTCTGCTAAATATATATCTTTTTGGTGGTGGAGGATTTAATCTCTTTCTTAACACCCTTCTCTGAGACATACGAGCTCAGAGGTTATATATCGGTAGATATCAATGGTACGGTGTAGATTGTCGATGCGACATGTTTGATTTCCCAAAGTTAAATAATCATTAACAATGTTTTATAGGAAGATTAAAACTAAGTGGAGTTTTAATGAATCTTTAATTAGATTGAAATGTGAACGTGAAAATTTAAATTATTAAATTCGGGAAATGATCGAGCATGGAGTATCACCAGTTTTGCTCCAAGCAATAGTTAAATCTTTAATTAGATTTGAACATGAAATGGTAATTAAATTTACCGGTAACATCGTGGTGTTAGATATGGAGCATTACCATTTTTTCTCCATGGGATGAAAGGTTAGGATTGGGAAATTAAAAAAATGATTACTTCGGCAAGGTGCACTAATCCCGACTAGTTGATAAACCTTAATTTGGTTTCAAATTGATATTCAAAGGAAGATTAAAGAATAAATTTAAAGAATTTATCTTTGATAAAATTAATGGGAACCTTCCCCAAATGATAAGAGTGTTTGAATAAAAGATTATTCTGGATTGGAATGAGGCATATGTTGTGTTTTAATAGCACTTGATTATAAAATATGTGAATTATTCGAAAAGGCCGGGTTTATACCCATTCTGAACAATTGATTGGATGATAAGTCGACGATGAAGACGGTGGTTGAAGACCGGAGATATTCACATCGTTTGGATGATTACTGGTGTCTTGGTTGGGCTGTACACCCAAGAAAAGCTAATAAGTGGTGATCGTCTAGACGTACTTGGAGATCGACCAGATATGCGGGGACCTCTCTCCTGTATTGGACATATGGGATGAGGAATAAGGTGCATCCGGTTTCGTTCAGACCCAGAACGAACTATTAAATGGATATGTGTCTGACATTGGATTTTGTTCTGTGTTGATTGATCTCTATTAAATATACGTATATATATAAATATATATGTTTGGTGGTGGAGAATTTATTCTCTTGTTGAACACCCTTCTCTGAGACGTATGAGCTCAGAGGTTATATATCGATAGACATCGGTTGCTTGGTGTGAATTGCCAGTGTGGCATGCTGAGATGCAAGTGATCAAGGCTTCTGTTGAAAAGCAGAGTCTTGTAGTTGATGATCAAAGCATTGATTTAATATTGCATAGCTTTATGTATAGCGTTAATTTGCAAGCCTCACACCCTAGTGTGAACCAGAAACGGGAGAGGACTGCAGGGAGGACATGCTTTTCTTTCTAGCTAGGAGTGGTGTCATGGTATGGAGCCCAGACATTTTTACTTATGTGGATGATGGAAAGCAAGGCACCTCGGCCATATCGGTCACTACAGGGCCGATGGATGATATGGTCGACATACTGACCAATACGCCCCATAGGACAGGGAAACGCATTGTTCAGGGATTACCAATCCTCAAACGTAAGAGAGGACCGGCCCTGAAGATCCAAGGTGCAGTTGCGACAGATCCTGAGACATGGTAGGCTAGATTGTCTCGAATTCGGTAAGGACGGTCCCTTGCCTTCGTTCATAGATAGAATCCAATTTCCAATACGTGACATCTCGGTTTTAATTGTAGAGCCTAGTATGGCGACATAGTGGGATGGGGCACTATGCCGTCTATGATTGATACATTTATATTCGAAGCTGTTTTTGACACTATACTTATAATAGCATCAAAATGATTTTTTTAAAACGTACCAAGCATGTTTGGCTATTATAAGGTAAAACTCTATCCTCCAGCTTGCGTTGCATTGTGTGATGGGACCTGAGTCTTATAATAGCTTCATTTTTCCAAAAAGCATTGCGTTGTTTGTTTTTTATGCACTGGTATTCTTGGGAGGAAACCCATTCTGTGTTATATGGCGTGGTCCCTTGATTTACTTTATTTATAAAGTGAAGTTTTAAATAATTGTTTTAGTTCTCACACCAGTCACATGATTGACCTGGAGTTTATTGTTTTAACCTAAAATCTGGTTGCCCCTATTTTCCACACGGGCAGCTAGTAGTTCTGGTTTTGCAGATTATTTCTTTTCCAGGATCCTGGATTTACAGTTGGTGTTATATTCAGAACGTTCTGTATCCGTATATTTCTTTCAGTTGTGTTATGTATTATTTTTCCGTTGCTATGTAATGTATTTTAATCTCTGATATTTTCTGATGTATATTATTTATTCATACTCTGTTATATTCTCGCTGATGTAAATTGTTGTAACAACAATGAAATATTCTTCTATTTTTGTTATGATGTGTTGTATTCTCAATTCAATCCGGGCTTTCCCGAAAGACCGTGTTCGAGTCGTTTCAATCGACTCTTGAAGATATGGTATGAGACGACCCCAAACCCCGTACTGACGGTGGCAAGGGTAATCCGTGGAATATAACACAGAAACAGATAATAGCAGAACAGAATTAAATAAATACACCAGATAATGAACAATAGAATATACTGGATAAAAGTAATCATCAGAGTTACACAGTATACAGGATCATACTTAGTAAAAATACAGTTCAATTATACATAAATGTCTACAGCGGAAAACAAACATAATATGTACTATAGGAGCTGAACAGCATAAAAAGAGATAAATGATAGAATCCGTCTTCAGCTCCAGCTATCCAGAAAGAACCAACTAAAGCTGAATACAAGGTTGCCCGTGTAGAAAAGGGGCACCCGAGTTTGAAAGTGAAACAAACTACGAGTCAATCATGGGACTGGTATGAGAGATCTACTCAACACATATATAATTTGGCTAATCACAGGACCACGCCACTTTCGTGGAACGGGTTTTCTCCATTGGATTGCCAGTGCTTTAAAACAAATCTTTCTTTTAAACATCGCAATGCTTTTTATAAAATGAAGCCATTATAAGAATCAGTTCCCATCACACAATGCAACGCAAACCAGAGGATAGAGTTTTTACCTTATAACGGCCAAGATATGCTTGATATGAATAAAACAAAGGCATTTGATATTATTGCTAGTGTTTATATGTTTTGAAAACAATTTCAAATCATAGCTATCAATCATAGACGACATTAATGCCCCATACCACTATGTCGCCATATATAGGTATACAATCAAAACCGCACAGTCACGTATTTGGAAATTGGATTTCCGTCATGAACCAAGGCAAAAGATAGTCCTTACCGAATTCGAGACTGCCTAGCCCGAGTCTCAAGATCAGAACGCATCGACCCTTGGAGCGACAGGGCCGGTCCACACGGAGTGGATTAAAATGCCTGAGCACTATGTTTCGCCTCCCTTTGGGGCGTAAGCGAGCCAACAAGTGACTCCATCGGACCCGGATCGTCCGATCTAACCGAGGCGCCTCGCAACAGCAACAACCACACAGGTGAAAAGTATATAAATGTCAGGGCTGGTAGGTCACTGACACCACCCTAGCTAGGAGGAAACGCAGGCCCTCCCTGAGGCCCTTTCTCCCGTTTCTGGTTCATACCGGGGTGTGAGGCTCGCGAAATCGCGTTATACACAAAGCTACACCACACAGGCGGTGCTTTGATCATCACCACAAGACTTTGCTTTCCAACAGAAGCCCTGATCACTGCATCTTAGCATGCCACACAGGCAATTCATGCCATGCGACTGATGTCCATCAATATACAACCTCTGAGCTCGTGCGTTTCAGAGAAGGGCTTTAAGCAAAAGAATAAATTCTCCGCCGCCAAACAGAGGTATATTTAATAGAGATCAATCAACACAGAATAAACTCCAACGTCAAACACACAGTCCATTTACAAGTCCGTTCTGGGTCTGAACGAAACCGGAGGCACTAAATACCTCGCAAACCCATCGATCACCACGTACGTCTGGACGATCACCACTCATTATCCATATTTCGGGATGCCTCCCAATCAGGACCTCGGTTACCATCCAAACGAGGTGAAGATCTCCGGTCTTCGACCATCGTCTTCATCTTCGACTTTCTATCGTCGGTCAATTATTTGAAATGAGAACTAACTCGGCCTTTTCAAATAATTCACGTATTTTTTTTAGAATTTCAAATCAATTTATTTCGATGGTTAAATCAATCGACAACACCAACTTGTTCTTTAATGTATTTTGCACACCAAACACATTCAACCATCAAAAGGCACATAAATCGAGCAAATTCAGTTTATTTCCATTCCATATCGTTTATGATATTTTATAACAATTTATCGCTATTTTTATTTATTTTAAAATAGCCAATTTATTCAAAATGACGCTTCGGGCCATAACGCGGTCGTGGCGCTGTTTTTCTTCAGATTTTATTTACGCATATCTGAAAATCTAACGGTTGGATCTTCACAAAATTTACATTATTAGAAAGGTCTTTTTAAAATGAATCCAATGGTTCCAGTTTTGAGAAAATCCGACGGTCGGATCTCCCGATACAATCGTTTGAAGTTTCGATTTCAAATTACGAACTGCGGCGTCGTTATTCGATTAAATATAATTATATTTTTATATCTATAAATATAATCGTTTCGGGCACTGTTTTTCTTCAGATTTGAATTAAACATTCCAGACAATCCAACCGTTGGATTTTTACATAGTTGGTGCCGTTGGAAAGATATTTCCAAGGCGAACCCAACGGTTGCGGTTTCGGGAAAATCCAATGGTCGGATTTCCCGCACTAGTTGTTTGAAATAACGGTTTCAAAACACGAACTGCATGGCCACGTTTCGTTTTAATTTTATTTATATTTATATATTTATATAAATATAGTTCATTCAACAATTTCAATATCGTTTTCACTTCAAATATTTCACTAACGCCTTTAAATTTTGGAAAATTTCGCCATAACCACCTTTGTACGGGAGGGGCTGGGAAAATTCCCAAATAGCCACACGGGCGTCTCATGTCGAAAAGAAAAAGAAAAAGCCAAGCGGCTAGCCAACAGGCTCATAAAATCATCACCCAAACAAAACAGTAAAAGTGTACCTATTTGTCGGACACAAAATTTTATTCCTCTTCTCTAGCCCCTTTTGCTACAACCTGTTCAATAAATATGCATGTACATATATACAGTTCTTATCATTTATCATTTTCCATTCAACTTCATATTTGATTCCATTTGGTTTAAAAACACCATTCATTCTAATGTTGCATGCATAGGCAAAAATCATATCATTAGCTAATTAATGAATATTTCGACTCATGCATATTTATTTGAACGAGTTGCTATTTTTAACACTTCACATTTCAACAAATCATGTATATAATAAAAATGTGATTTTTATTGTAAAACAATTCATTTCAAAACACTATTATTTTATATAGTTTATATAGGTGATAAAAATAGGATTTTTATTCTAAAACAATTTCTTTTAAAACGATATTATTTTACATAGTTGGTATAGTTGATAAAAAGGTGATTTTTATTATAAAACAAATTTATTTCAAAATATGAATACCATTCAACACATGAATTTCTAATCAACGAATGAATATCGATTCAACACATGATGGTTTTCTATAGTTTCTATATATAGATAAAAAAATGTGATTTTTATATTTAAAACACGAATACCATTCAACACATGAATTTCTAATCAACGAATGAATATCGATTCAACACGTGATGTTTTTCTATTCAACGAATAAATATAGTTTCAGCAAATGAAAATAATTCAAACACATGAATATTATTCAAAATTTCGGCAGCATAACGACAGGGTAGTTAAAACCGGGACCGTCCCTAGTACGGCTCCTCGCTCTACCTTAAAACCTCGCGGTTTTTGACAATGGGGATCATGCATCTAGTTCGCACGGAGGAGGCATGTATATTTTTATTTCATTTCCACAAACTAATCCTATGTGGTTTCAACCAAATATTTCTCAACCACAAACGTGTATTTTACAACCACAACCAATCAATATCAACCACAAACAATCCCAAACAACCATTCGCTATCAATCAATTTTCACACCAATCACAATCAATAAATATCGTCCATGGTTTGTGGACGTGGGGCGTATAGATATATATATATATATATATATATATTTATATATAGCAATTCACTTCTATTTCAACACATATATAATTTTTACAACGCGTATATAACTTATACATCGAACGTACAACTTATACAACGCTTATACATGAGGTGTACAACGCTTATATAACTCATACATCGACTATATAATTTATACATCGTCGTTTTCCATATCGTTTATAAATTAGAAATCTCACATTGGGTTCCACTCCACCAAAAATAGCTGAAGACACAGAAAAATATGCGGTCTCTTCTAAAATGTAGAAGACGTCCACACGAGTCCACTGTCTCTTGTTTCACTGAATTTCGATAAGAAACGAGAAAGTTATGATTTTTATACTAAAATCATCATTAGCAACACTTAGAAGTGTTATAAATCAGTTTTATAAAGAAAGGTCGTTACCCTCTTTAATTCTTCGAAACTAGGTCTTGCAAATTCGCTCAAACCGTGAAGTAATCCAACGATCTGCCTTCACCACCGCGTAGAGCTTGGAGAGGCGCCTCCAGAGGGACCCACCGCTCTAAACTCGAAGCTGGCACGGTGGCTGAACCTGGGCGTGAGCGGACGGACTACGGGGGGTCGATTCCTCACAAACATTCAACGATAAAATTCAAGAGGGGTAAGGATTTAGAGATGAGAGAATTCTCTATGAAATCATCAAAGGAAGGGGCGGATTTCGCTGAGTGTTTTGGAAGAAAAGGAGGAGAGAAGCGAGGAGGGTTTTCCGTCGTTCAACGGTTGAGAGGCGGCCGGTTTGAAGTAACGAGGTTTTTGGGGAAGAAAGCATCTGATTGGCCCCTTTTTTATTTTTAAATATTTAATTTAATTTATTCAGAAAATACCCCCTCTTTCGTACGAACTCCAATTCAAACCCAACGACTTTCGTCCCTAGCATTTTACCCCCATTCCGAACATAATGGAATATGTTTCGAAGGCCCACTCAAATGTTTCAGTCAGTTTTCCTTTAGATTAAAGTATAAAACATTCAATATTTAATTTGAACGTACATTTCAATTTGCCAGGGCCACAAACTGATCCGAAAAATTCCAGAAAAATAAATCTAGCTATGTTTTGACGATACAGTCCCAACAAAACTAGTTTCGTCGAATTCTGAGACCGTTTGCAAAAAGGCCCATTTTTGGTCGATCTAATTTAACTATAATTGACCAAAACACATTTTCCTTTGCCACGCTCACATATTAGCTTCAATAATTATGAAATTTGAAACCTAGCAATAACTTCACATCCCGGATCCAACAAAAGTGGTTTCGTCGAATTCCGAGGTTGTATGCAAAATGGCCAATTTCACGGGCTATATAAATTCCATAGCGACCTTTCTGAAAATTCATTCGGCCATAACTTTTGCTTTTCTCTATGTAAATTCGATTTTTTAGATTCGTTAGAAAGGTATTCACTAACAGATTTAAATATTTTTGGTTTCACTAAAATCCGTTGTGTTTTGCACCCGGTACAGTCCGACAAAGTTTGAATTCAATTTTTGAAATTGCAGCGCCATTTCAGGCCTTGTTTATAATTAAAATTAATTATATTCGTTTTCAATTGTCGATTCAAACTCACTTTTCATTGTCATTATTTAAAATATTTATTTTAAATATTTAAAATCCATTATTTCAGCCAATTTAAAAATTTTAAATTGGTTCAGATTTTCTGGGTCGTTACAATCTTCCCCACTTAAAACTTTTCGTCCCCAAAAAGGAACAAAGTCGAAAGTGGTTTGATTCGTCAACTCTACGTTCGATCTGGCTTCAATTCTCCAACTTTTCAGTTTCTGAGAATTTTCAAATTCTCCAAAAATTTGGCTAACACCCGGAATTTTCGAAAAATTTCGCCATAACCTCATTTGTACGGAGAGAGGTTTGGAAATTTATTGGGCCGTATTAGGTACCCAATAAATCCTAATAAGCATACACATATTTATAGTGATATATTCTGGTGTTTATAGGGGAGCGTGTATTGATAATAACTCCAGAGAATAAATTCTCGTCACCCTGTTCCGTGTGGGTAATAAATAGTCCATGTGCCGTATCTAATAACTAGAGAGACGTGATTATTGTCAACTCCAGACCCGTGTGGGGTTTTTATTAATCTGGCAATTTAATCGTTACAATTTAAATAGTCCATATCAGTCATCGGTTCAACCTGTAAAATATAGTCATCGCCATACAAGCCTCTCGCTCGTATGGTAAATCTTCCACCTCGTCACACAAGCTCCAATTGCTTATGTGGTATATGATGAAGTATGCCTATCTTCTGTAGTATGCCATGTAATGTAGTTCAAAATTAATTGTTACTATCCTATGGCGACGTTTATTATTTCACACAGAATAACCAGCACTCCGCATCCAATGGCATTCACAGGAGTTGATATAATAATATTTCGCATCCAACTCATTAAGGTATACCTATTTGTCGGGCACGCAAATAAAATCTTTACTCGACAGCCAATCCATTTACTTGTTCAAACATATATAATACACATGTATATATATTTCTATTTATTTTCTAATCAGTTCAATGTGTGATATAATCGAATAAATTCTAACATTATTCTATTGTTGATTAAATTAACTATCGTTTCAATAATTTTAATTAATCTAATCTACAATCACACAACACAACCAACAAGCAATTTGTTTTTAACTTTTCAAAACCATTTAAATTAATTCCTATTCTCCTTTTAAAATCATTCAGACTACAGAATTAAAAGTGCACATCCATGGAAAGAAAATAACAATAGAATAGAGAATTAAATGGTGATGCAAAGTATGGTAAATGTACCTTGCACCGGAGTCAATCAGAGATATCTACTCGGCATCTAGGATAAGCTTTCTGAATACTCTCCTCAGTTTCCCAAGTACAATCTCGCGGATCTCCAATCCATTGCACTTTGACTAAGTGAACTTTCTTGTTCCTCAGCTCTTTGGTTTCTTTGCCGATGATCATGAGCGGCTCTCGTCTCACAGCTAATTCAAGGGTAATTTCAATATCCTGCTGAGCTGCTTCTTCCACGATCAAGTCTGGATCATGAACGTGCTTTCGAAGTTGAGATATATGAAATACATCATGAACTCCAGGCAACCAATCAGGAAATTTGACTCTATAAGCGAGAGTTTCGATCCGTTCCAGAATAGGAAACGGACCTATGAATTTGGGCGCCAATTTCCCTGTTTTACCGAACCGGATTACTCCTCTCATCGGTGATACTTTCAGATACACATAGTCGCCAACAACAAAGGATATATCTCTTCTCCTTCTATCGGCATAGCTCTTTTGTCGACTTTGAGCGGCGAGTAATCGCTTCTTAATAAAATCGACTTTGTTGGCAGCTTCTCGAATCATATCAGGACCCAACACAAGTCTATTACCTGGTTCGACCCAACAAGGAGGAGATCGGCACGATCTACCATATAGTGCTTTGAATGGTGACATTGTCAGACTCGCCTGGTAGTTGTTGTTATATGAGAATTCCGCCAAATGCAGATGGTCTTCCCATGATCCACCGAAATCTATAACACAAGCCCGCAATAGATCTTCTAAAATACGATTCACCCTCTCAGTCTGGCCGTCTTTCTGAGGATGATAAGCGGTGCTTAAGTTCAACTTCGTTCCCAGCTCGACTTGAAACGCCTCCCAGAATTTGCTAGTGAATATTGTATCTCTATCACTGACTATACTGAGCGGCACTCCATGTAGTCTAACTATTTCTTTGAAGTATATCTGCGCCAGACTCTGAGCAGTTCTGTTTGATCTGACAGGTATGAAATGGGCGGTCTTCGTGAAGCGATCTACGATCACCCAAATACTGTCATTTCCTTTCCTGGTTTTGGGCAAACCATCAATGAAATCCATAGAAATATGTTCCCACTTCCAGCCTGGAACTTCTAGCGGTTGCAACAATCCAGCCAGTTTTTGTTGGTCGCTCTTGACTAGCTGGCAAGTAGGGCATCGGCTAACGTATATTGAAACGTCTCTTTTCATAGCCTTCCACCAGAATGTTCGTTTGAGATCGTTATACATTTTGGCCACTCCAGGAAGGATACTCAGCTTGGAATTGTGACACTCGTCTAACAATTCCCTTTTTAACTCTGGGATATCAGGAACACAAATCCTTCCTTTCAACCTCAAGGCCTCGTCGTTATCTATTTGAAAACACGAGGGTTCGCCTTTCTGAATCCTTTTAATCATATCCTTAATAAAGTTATCCTCCTTCTGAAGAATAGATATTTTGTCAATCAAGGAAGTCGTGATAATAAAGCTGGCGATCATTACATTTTTTCGGCTCAGCGCATCGGCCACGACATTGGCTTTCCCTGGAGTATATATAATTTCAAAATCGTATGCTGCAAGAAACTCCAACCAACGTTGCTGCCTTAAATTCAAGTCTTTCTGGGTGAACAGATACTTTAACGACTGATGATCTGTAAACAGTTCAAATCTCTCACCCAGAAGATAGTGCCTCCAGATTTTCAAAGCGAATACTATCGCCAATAACTCAAGATCATGAGTGACGTAGTTTTTCTCGTGCAGCTTCAACTGACGGCTAGCATAAGCAATCACTTGACCCCTTTGCATTAACACTGCGCAAAGGCCTTCTCTAGAAGCATCAGTCCAAACTTTCAAATCCTGGTTGCCATCGATGATGGTTAACACTGGAGCAGTCGTTAGTCTTAATTTTAGCTCTTCAAAATCCTCCTCACTTTCTGGAGTCCATTTGAATTTAGAGTGCTTCTTTGTAAGCTTCGTTAAATGACAAGATATCTTCGAAAAGTTTTTAACGAACTTCCGGTAATAACTAGCCAATCCGAGAAAACTGCGGACTTCAGTGGGGTACTGGGTTGTTTCCAATTCTGAATGGTTGTGATTTTGCTTGGGTCCACAACAATTCCTTCTTTCGATACAATGTGGCCTAGAAATTTCACTTCATCTTGCCAGAATATGCATTTGGAAAATTTGGCTTTTAATACATTCCGTCTCAGAATTTCTAGAACCTGTTCCAGATGCTTTTCATGTTTGGCCTTTGATTTAGAGAAGATTAGAATATCGTCAATGAAAACCAGAACAAATTTATTCAAAACCCCTCTAAATACTCTATTCATCAGATCGACGAAATAAGCTGGAGTGTTACATAAGCCGAACGACATTACTAACCACTCGTAGAATAAGTCAGGACCTCTGAATGCTGTCATTGGAACACACTCTTCGGCAATTCGAAGTTGATGGAAGCCTGTAGCTAGGTCCATTCGTGAAAATACTTGTGCTCCATTTAATCGATCCAACAAATCATCAATCCGCGGCAATGGATACTTGTTCTTTATTGTCTACTTGTTCAGATCACGATAGTCCACGCATAGCCATAGAGTACCGTCAGATTTCGGGACAAACACCACTGCTGCACCCCAATCAGAGAAACTAGGCCTGATCAGACCTTTCCATACTAGCTGTCGTGTTTGATTGTCTAATTCCTCCTTCTCTTTCAAGGACATTCTTCGAATAGCGTGAACTACCAGCCTTGCATTGGGAATTAAAGCAATTTTGAAATCAATTTCTCTCTGCGGAGGTAAGCGAACAACTTCTTCGAACACATCCGCATAGTTTTTAACGACAGGAATATCTTTGATGAGGTCAAGAATATTCTCTGTGACTTCAGGGACATTTTCCATTTGAGCAGGGGAAACATCGAGAGCTGCCCAGAAGTCCTTTCTATTTGATGTCGGGCCTTCACATGGTATGGTTATATAATTCCCCGATTGTGCCTTTGCCTTAACAACTCTCTCGGCGCATCTAACCTCTGCTTCATATTTGGTTAGCCAATCTAATCCCAGAATAATATCGAATTCATTAAAATTCATGACAATAGAGATAATAGGGAATTTATAGCAGGAAAAAGAGACAGGTACTGCATAAATCCAACTGAGATTGATGGAAACCCCAACTGGATTTTGGACATTCATTGGTGCTTTGAGCTTTTTCAATTTCAAATCCAACTTCTTGACTACACTGTTTGCAATAAAGCTTCGTGACGCGCCTGTGTCAAACAGTACTTTAACTGGAATGTTCTTGACATTGAGCGTGCCTTCTAAAACATCAGACCTCTCCTGGGCAGACGAAGATGCAGGTACTTCTACCACTTCATTTACTTGCGCTGCTTTGGACTTCTTAAATTGCTTGAAGTCTTTTTCAAGATGGCCAGTCCAACGGCATTGAACGCACTTTCTATTCTCTCGAAATTGGTTATCGGATTTAGACCCCTCCTTTCGTTTCTTCGAGATTTTACACTTCCTGGTCAGATGCCCCTGTTTATTGCAGTTAGAGCATGTGGCAGTCGTTGCCGGTTCCTTTTTAGATTTAGCCCTTTTTCTCTTGGCACTGGGCTTCTTACTGGCATCAGACTTTGTACTGGCCTCAGGACGATCAGTTTCAGACTCATTTCTATTACTAGAGCTGACTTCTCCTTCGTACTGTAGCATACCTTTCCTGTCGAGATCTTCATACTGATAAGCCATATAAATCATTTCAGAAAAGGGGAGCTTCACGTTCCTCATCACACTGTTCTGATATTTTCTTTGTAGCCCGTGAATAAATCTCAGATTTTTCCTCTTTGGGTCTTTAATCAAATGAGGAGAAAAATGAGAAAGTTCGTTGAATTTCTTATGATATTCTAGGATGGTCATGTCACCTTGTATCAGATAAGAAAATTCGTCGCATAATCGCTCAGTCGCTTCTGGAGGAGTAAATCTTTCTAGGAAAATCACTTTGAATCTGTCCCAGGTGATATCACCTTCTGGATTATTCTCTATAACTGAATCCCACCAGAACAAAGCTTCGTCTTTGAGTGCCCAGGAGGCCAGTAATCTTTTCTGGTCATCCCTCAGCTTTAAACCATCAAAGATCTTTTCAGCCGAACGAATCCAAGCCTGTGTCTTCATAATAGATTCTTCACCAGAGAACGGTATTCCACCCATATTTTGATATTTGATTAATAGGGCCTCAATATCCGGTTCTGTATTCCTTCTTTTTCTGACACTCATTTCCTAGTACTTCTGCAAACAGCAGATCAAGTGTCAGGTCACAGAAAAGATAATTTAAAATATAGAAACATATACTTCAATGTAAATGTGTCTATCGAGGTGTTATTTCATTCTGCTACTCATACTAGGATATTACTGATCCTATCTGTATAGAGTTACCCGTCCTAGAACACTACTGGTTCTATTTCTGACGAGTTCGTTCAAATGTTATATTCCAGAACTAAGCTTAACAGAAGCTCTGATACCAAATGAGACGGACCCCAAATCCCGTACTGACGGTGGCAAGGGTAATCCGTGGAATATAACACAGAAACAGATAATAGCAGAAGAGAATTAAATAAATACACCAGATAATGAACAATAGAATATACTGGATAAAAGTAATCATCAGAGTTACACAGTATACAGGATCATACTTAGTAAAAATACAGTTCATCTATACATAAATGTCTACAGCGGAAAACAAACATAATATGTACAATAGGAGCTGAACAGCATAAAAAGAGATAAATGATAGAATCCATCTTCAGCTCCAGCTATCCAGAAAGAACCAGCTAAACCTGAATACAAGGCTGCCCGTGTAGAAAAGGGGCACCCGAGTTTGAAAGTGAAACAAACTACGAGTCAGTCATGGGACTGGTATGAGAGATCTACTCAACACATATATAATTTGGCTAATCACAGGACCACGCCACTTTCGTGGAACGGGTTTTCTCCATTGGATTGCCAGTGCTTTAAAACAAATCTTTCTTTTAAACATCGCAATGCTTTTTATAAAAATGAAGCCATTATAAGACTCAGTTCCCATCACACAATGCAACGCAAACCGGAGGATAGAGTTTTTATCTTATAACGGCCAAGATATGCTTGATACGAATAAAACAAAAGGCATTTGATATTATTGCTAGTGTTTATATGTTTTGAAAACAATTTCAAATCATAGCTATCAATCATAGACGGCATTAATGCCCCATACCACTATGTTACCATATATAGGTATACAATCGAAACCGCACAGTCACGTATTTGGAAATTGGATTTCCGTCATGAACCAAGGCAAAAGATAGTCCTTACCGAATTCGAGACTGCCTAGCCCGAGTCTCAGGATCAGAACGCATCGACCCTTGGAGCGACAGGGCCGGTCCACACGGAGTGGATTAAAATGCCTGAGCACTACATTTCGCCGCCCATTGGGGCGTAAGCGAGCCAACAAGTGACTCCATCGGACCCGGATCGTCCGATCGAACCGAGGCGACTCGCAACAGCAACAACCACACAGGTGAAAAGTATATAAATGTCAGGGCTGGTAGGTCACTGACACTACCCTAGCTAGGAGGAAACGCAGGCCCTCCCTGAGGTCCTTTCTCCCGTTTCTAGTTCATACCGGGGTGTGAGGCTCGCGAAATCGCGTTATACACAAAGCTACACCACACAAGCGGTGCTTTGATCATCACCACAAGACCTTGCTTTTCAACAGAAGCCCTGATCACTGCATCTTAGCATGCCACACAGGCAATTCATGCCATGCGACTGATGTCCATCAATATACAACCTCTGAGCTCGTGCGTTTCAGAGAAGGGCTTTAAGTAAAAGAATAAATTCTCCGCCGCCAAACAGAGGTATATTTAATAGAGATCAATCAACACAGAGTAAACACCAATGTCAGACACACAGTCCATTTACAAGTCCGTTCTGGGTCTGAACGAAACCGGAGGCACTAAATACCTCGCAAACCCATCGATCACCACGTACGTCTGGACGATCACCACTCATTATCCATATTTCGGGATGCCTCCCAATCAGGACCTCGGTTACCATCCAAACGAGGTGAAGATCTCCGGTCTTCGACCATCGTCTTCATCTTCGACTTTCTATCGTCGGTCAATTATTTGAAATGAGAATTAACTCGGCCTTTTCAAATAATTCACGTATTTTTTTTTAGAATTTCAAATCAATTTATTTCGATGGTTAAATCAATCGACAACACCAACTTGTTCTTTAATGTATTTTGCACACCAAACACATTCAACCATCAAAAGCCACATAAATCGAGAAAATTCAGTTTATTTCCATTCCATATTATTTATGATATTTTATAACAATTTATCGCTATTTTTATTTATTTTAAAATAGCCAATTTATTCAAAACGACGCTTTGGGCCATAACGCGGCTGTGGCGCTGTTTTTCTTCAGATTTGATTTACGCATATCTGAAAATCTAACCGTTGAATCTTCACAAAATTTACATTATTAGAAAGGTCTTTTCGAAACGAATCCAACGGTTCCAGCTTCGGGAAAATCCGACAGTCGGATCTTCCGGTACAATCGTTTGAAGTTTCAATTTCAAATTACGAACTGCGGCGTCGTTATTCGATTAAATATAATTATATTTATATATATATAAATATAATCGTTTCTGGCGCTGTTTTTCTTCAGATTTGAATTAAACATTCCAGACAATCCAACCGTTGGATTTTTACATAGTTGGTGCCGTTGGAAAGATATTTCCAAGGCGAACCCAACGGTTGTGGTTTCGGGAAAATCCAATGGTCGGATTTCCCGCACTAGTTGTTTGAAATCACGGTTTCAAAACACGAACTGCACGGCCATGTTTCGTTTTAATTTTATTAATATTTATATATTTATATAAATATAGTTCATTCAACAATTTCAATATCGTTTTCGCTTCAAATATTTCACTAACGCCTTTAAATTTTGGAAAATTTCGCCATAACCTCCTTTGTACGGTAGGGACTGGGAAAATTCCCAAATAGCCACACGGGCGTCTCATGTCGAAAAGAAAAAGAAAAAGCCAAGCGGCTAGCCAACAGGCTCATAAAATCATCACCCAAACAAAACAGTAAATGTGTACCTATTTGTCGGGCACAAAATTTTATTCCTCTTCTCTAGCCCCTTTTGCTATAACCTGTTCAATAAATATGCATGTACATATATACAGTTCTTATCATTTATCATTTTCCATTCAACTTCACATTTGATTCCATTTGGTTTATAAACACCATTCATTCTAATGTTGCATGCATAGGCAAAAATCATATCATTAGCTAATTAATGAATAATTCGACTCATGCATATTTATTTGAACGAGTTGCTATTTTTAACACTCCACATTTCAACAAATCATGTATATAATAAAAATGTGATTTTTATTGTAAAACAATTCATTTCAAAACACTATTATTTTATATAGTTTATATAGGTGATAAAAATAGGATTTTTATTCTAAAACAATTTCTTTTAAAACGATATTATTTTACATAATTGGTATAGTTGATAAAAAGGTGATTTTTATTATAAAACAAATTTATTTCAAAATATGAATACCATTCAACACATGAATTTCTAATCAACGAATGAATATCGATTCAACACATGATGGTTTCTATAGTTTCTATATATAGATAAAAAATGTGATTTTTATATTTAAAACACGAATACCATTCAACACATGAATTTCTAATCAACGAATGAATATCGATTCAACACATGATGGTTTTCTATTTAACGAATAAATATAGTTTCAGCAAATGAAAATAATTCAAACACATGAATATTATTCAAAATTTCGGCAGCATAACGGCAGGGTAGTTAAAACCGGGACCGTCCCTAGTACGGCTCCTCGCTCTACCTTAAAACCTCGCGGTTTTTGACAATGGGGATTATGCATCTAGTTCGCACGCAGGCGGCATGTATATTTTTATTTCATTTCCACAAACTAATCCTATGTGGTTTCAACCAAATATTTCTCAACCACAAACGGGTATTTTTCAACCACAACCAATCAATATCAACCACAAACAATCCCAAACAACCATTCGCTATCAATCAATTTTCACACCAATCACAATCAATAAATATCGTCCATGGTTTGTGGACGAGGGGTTTATAGATATATATATATATATATACATATATATATATATATAGCAATTCACTTCTATTTCAACACATATATAATTTTTACAACGCGTATATAACTTATACATCGAATGTACAACTTATACAACGCTTATACATGAGGTGTACAACGCTTATATAACTCATACATCGACTATATAATTTATACATCGTCTTTTTCCATATCGTTTATAAATTAGAAATCTCACATTGGGTTCCACTCCACCAAAAATAGCAGAAGGCTCAGAAAAATATGCGGTCTCTTCTAAAATGTAAAAGACGTCCTCACGAGTCCACTGTCTCTTGTTTCACTGAATTTCGATAAGAAACGAGAAAGTTATGATTTTTATACTAAAATCATCATTAGCAACACTTAGAAGTGTTATAAATCAGTTTTATAAAGAAAGGTCGTTACCCTCTTTAATTCTTCGAAACTAGGTCTTGCAAATTCGCTCAAACCGTGAAGTAATCCAACGATCTGCCTTCACCACCGCGTAGAGCTTAGAGAGGCGCCTTCAGAGGGACCCACCGCTCTGAACTCGAAGCTGGCACGGTGGCTGAACCTGGGCGCGAGCGGACGGACTTCGGGGGGTCGATTCCTCACAAACACTCAACGATAAAATTCAAGAGGGGTATGGATTTAGAGATGAGAGAATTCTCTATGAAATCATCAAAGGAAGGGGCGGATTTCGCTGAGTGTTTTGGAAGAAAAGGAGGAGAGAAGCGAGGAGGGTTTCCGTCGTTCAACAGTTGAAAGGCGACCGGTTTGAAGTAACGAGGGTTTTGGGGAAGAAAGCATCCGATTGGCCCCTTTTTTTATTTTTAAATATTTAATTTAATTTATTCGGAAAATACCCCCTCTTTCATACGAACTCCAATTCAAACCCAACGACTTTCGTCCCTAGTATTTTACCCCCATTCCGAACACAATGGGATAGGTTTCGAAGGCCCATTCGAATGTTTCAGTCAGTTTTCCTTCAGATTAAAGTATAAAACATTCAATATTTAATTTGAACGTACATTTCAATTTGCCAGGGCCACAAATTGATCCGAAAAATTCCAGAAAAATAAATCTAGCTATATTTTGACGATACAGTCCCAAAAAAACTAGTTTCGTCGAATTCTGAGACCGTTTGCAAAAAGGCCCATTTTTGGTCGATCCAATTTAACTATAATTGACCAAAACACATTTTCCTTTGCCACGCTCACATATTAGCTTCAAAAATTATGAAATTTGAAACCTAGCAATAACTTCACATCCCGGATCCGACAAAAGTGGTTTCGTCGAATTCTGAGGTCATATGCAAAATGGCCAATTTCACGGGCTATATAAATTCCATAGCGACCTTTCTGAAAATTCATTCGGCCATAACTTTTGCTTTCCGCTATGAAAATTCGATTTTTCAGATTCGTTAGAAAGGTATTCACTAATAGATTTAAATATTTTTGGTTTCACTAAAATCCTTTTTGTTTTGCACCCGGTACAGTTCGACAAAGTTTGAATTCAATTTTTGAAACTGCATCGCCATTTCAGGCCTTGTTTATAATTAAAATTAATTATATTCGTTTTCAATTGTCGATTCAAACTCACTTTTCATTGCCATTATTTAAAATATTTATTTTAAATATTTAAAATCCATTATTTCAGCCAATTTAAAAATTTTAAATTGGTTCAGATTTTCTGGGTCGTTACATGGTAGTATGGTGGTAGATGATAAAAGTACCCAACCCCTTAAGCTGATGGAATTTCACAATATATGTGTAACAACCCGCATTCTACGCATCGGAGGATCGTAGAATATTTATTTATTTCTTATACGAAGTTGTATGGTCATGTGGTTTTGGGAAACGACTATTGGGGTCATTTCCCATGTTCATGATTTTTGCCGATTTTTAAATGACCGTTTTGCCCCTAGCTGATCTTGTTTCGTCCATAACTTTTGATTGAAAAGGAGTTTTAACCTAAAACCACTTCCATTGGATTCGAAAGATGGTTTCTCTTTCCGTAGAGTGGTTACATTAGCCAAACGGACTTACCGTTTGGGAGATATGGCTGAAACAAGGTTTAGAAGGTGAAAAACAGCTTAATTGGGCTAAACCGGGTGATTAACAGCTAGGCCCAACGGGGGATTTCGGGTTTAGAGATATTTGAGGGTTGCTAGAGTTTAGAAAACGATTTTTTCATTCATTTTCCAGCCGCCACAAACCTCCTTTGAGCTCTAGCAATGGCCTCCACCTTCTAAATCACTCCCAAAACATCTTTTTGGCTTTCCTAATCACATATTAGCAAGATCTACACCAAATCAAGGCGGATTAACATCAAATCAAGATAGGAGCTGCTGCTAAGCATTGGAATTCGACACAAATAGAGAATCATCTCAGATCTATAGTTTACTTTGTGGCAAAGGTGAGTGATTTGCATTGTTTTTCACTAATTACGGCTAATTATGGTAATTAGCGAAGATTAGCGAAATTATGGCTCAGAAAAATCTAGAAAAATTCCTAAAATTCTAAAACATCATTTTATGCCTCTGATATGAATTTGGGTTAATTTCGACTAATTTTGCAAATCCCGGAATTTGGGGGATTAAGGGGTGATTAGTGGAAATTAGCGAATTTATGCATGTTAAAAATCTGGAAAAATATTTATAAATTGCTAAATATTATTTTAGGCCTCTATTAGAAAATTTGGCTGATTTGGTTAAGTTTTGTTAATCCTATCATTAGATTTTGCTTAAACGTGATTAAGAGGGATTAAGGGAAAATATGGGGTTTTTGGCTATGATTGATCCGTTTTAACATACCATATTGTTGTTTTGCTATTTTTGGATGTTTATACATGTTGCTATGACTGTATGGTATGCTTTGTGATTGATTAGAATAGTTAGAATGGTCGAAAACGCCGTCGAATGGCGTAAGCAACTCGCTGGACAAAGTGCAGGAGCTGCAGACAGGGACCGGATCGGATCCCCTTTATCCGAACCGAACCACTCTCCACAATCCGACCCGGTCCGCTTGTGGTGATGGAGACTGACCCAATCCGCCTGGAAGCTCGTGAACAGGTGGCCAAGGAGGTGCAACTCGCGAACCGAACCGCCCATGGAGTATTCTTCTCCGACCCGAACCCGATGGCATCCTCCGATCCAACCCGAAGGAACTTGTCACGAACCGAGATGTTAAGCATGACCTGGGTTGTATCCGAACCGATCCGGAGCTTAGCTATGATCCGAACCACCATGAGTTGGAGCATGGAGCACGACCCGACCCGATCCGGTGCATCATGGAGGGACTTGAGGAACTTGATCCGATCTGAGGTGATGAATAAATCCGAACCGAACCAAGGAAGAAGGAGAAGACCGATCCGGTGATGACCAATAACCCGAGATGCAAAGGTAGTCCAAATGGAAGTTAGAGCTCAGGATCCAGTTGGGAACCAATGAGTTCACTTCATGGTTGGGCTTTGTTGCGGGACGTGTGCAAAGGGGTTGTCGGTATTCATAACTTTGGTTCACCACTGAGAGATGGATAGTGGGCTTGTAGTGATAGTTACACGGGAATGGATTCCGTCATGGCCCAAAGTATTAGGTGACCAAAGTAGTGGATATCGTATGCTTTACGCACTGAGTGAGGGATATGAGGATGATTGCTATGCTTGATTGTTTGACACCACTATGACATGCACACCCCCACCCCCCGTATCTCTTACATAGTATGTTAGTGGCACCTTAGAGTATTGTACGGTATGTAGTGCTAACTCTTTGGTTGCAGGTCCAGGTTCAGGTATGATTGGATTATACCTGTTATTGTTCTGTTTTGTTGCTTATCGCTCATACCAGGCTTTATGTCTGACCCAGAGTTTTATGTCTCCTCTTATTACTCTGGGTGCTCACACGAGCAGACTAGAGACAAGTTATGGTTAGCTGGTGATGTGCCAGTAGCTGATTCGGAGGCGAGCAGGAGGCTTCCACGTATGATATATAGATATTCTCCCTGTGTCGCTAGTGGTCGCTACTTGGGCATTAGTAGTGTACCTCCTTTATCTTGCTTTTGTTTTGTTGAGACAGTTTGAAAAGTTGTAATAATGTTGGCTTTGGATCATAAGCTGTACTTGGATTTTCCGCTGCTATGTTAGCTTATTTTCAGCTTATGCACTGTCTCACCTGTTTTATGTCAAGTATGTTGTTATTATATTTTATCCTATGCGCTGTGAGACATTCTACAGGTTCCTTGATTAGCTTATTCTCTTCTTCCTTTTCTTCTGACGATCCGTCCCGTGCTAACTGGACATGTGTGCAGCGCACTTTGGGAGTAAATGTCGGTTGGTGCGGGGCGGGCCGTCACAATATGAATCAGTCGGGTCGAGCTGCTTGTGACTTACATGGGTTCAAAATTTCTTGTCGGCGATTTAAGACTTCTAATGGATTCTTTTTATTGCGAGAATTTCACAGGAACCTGGCGGAAGTTGTTTTCTCGAGTTAAGAAGCATTTCATTTCGAGGAGTATTGATAGTAAATGGAATGCAGGGGAAAAAGTTTAAAGATAAACTTCAAAGCCAAAAAGAACCACATGGGGTTATTATATTAGGAAGCGACATGAATGCAAGCGATAATCAAGGTGGTCAACCTTGGAAATTCGATCAATTTCCTTTAACATGGAACAAACAAACTGACGCAGCAGGCAATGGACTAGTTAACTTAGTTAGGGGTTTATCAAGGCAAAAGCATTTGTTTTAAGAAAATGAGGGGTGAAGATGAAAATGAATTTCATGGAGATTGGAGTGTCGAAGTCGAGTTTCCACATTTTGCTAGGCACTTTACAATTAAAAAAGCAAAGAAGCTCATTGAACGGCACACGAAGAAGTTTAAATCTAGAGTAGAGAGTTCTGGTACAGGGATGCAACAACAAGAATCATTTCTTACTTCCCCAACAGAAGGCTCACCATTTGCAAGCAACTCTTCCGGTGAATCATCATCTAATAAAGATATAAATGAATAACATGAATGATGTTAAATTAATATGACTGAAAATAGTACACCAAGTTGACAAGCCAATTATTTTTTATTTTTCCATTCATGGTAGAACTATAACAAAAAATATACAATAAAGTCTGTAGTTCTTAGTCAGAATAAAAGTGCTGCTGAATCAATTTTCTTGTGTATAATTTGTATCCAATTGGCATTTGTTATAAATTTGTTGATATAGAAAATGTATTAATACGACGTAATGTGTTTGGTGTCCAGGGGTTGCATATTTGTATATACATGTTAGATTATAATATATGCAAAGTAGGATTCCGAGTATCAAACAAAATGACTGTTCAATTTAATTTATACACAAAATAATTGCATTTCCTTATAAACAAATCTTTAACAAACTAGAAATGAGCTACCCGGGTTAACTAACGTAGCAAAGATGATGCAAATTTCATTCGATATAAGTATCTAAAAGGAAATGAAAAGCGCATGCAGTGATGTTAACTTGGGCTATAAATAGGCTGAAAAAAATGTGGAGTAATAAACAATCAACAAATTTAATACGATCTCCATCAACGAGTAGCCTTCTTCCAAAAAAAGTTTGTATGAACCATTTTCTTTGCAAAAGCCAATAAAAAAATGAACTTTATTACATGATATGACCTATACAATTAAATACTACTATATTTTAAACAAAATGTATCGAGAAGAAAATGTACCTAAGGTTATTTAAAACTACCATGTATACTCGCTTGTAGATCCGAAAGGAAGATCTTTGGCTTTTTCATCAAAATTAGTGGTGTTAACTAATTTCTATCAGGTGAAGCCAAGTAATCAGAAAGAAAATATTTCCAACAATTGACTTCAAAAGTTTACATTGGTATGTGGTTAATGCACTATCTTTTGGAGCATTTTGATTATAGCACATAGATTGTTTTAACTGAAAGTATGATGTATTTCATTGGTATGTAGTTATTCTACCTCTTATTTATCAAAAAATGTATGCTTACCAATGATGCAGACAAATAACTTGACCCATTTAACTGCTAGAATTACCGAATCCATCCAAGTCACACTCAACCCGTATGAATCTTACAAAGTTGTAGAGAATCATTGCTCTACCATTTCTCGCATAAGCAGAGACCGTATGTGGGTGCACTACCCTTGCTCCGCCTTCCCAGGACAGATCTACAATAGCAATCCTTGGATATCCCCTTTTATGTGAGTTCAATCACTAGGAGTTTGAACCTAAAATACCCAGACCTATCACGAAACACTGCTCCAACGCCAAAACCTCCAACGTTCTGAATTTAAATATATATATATATATATATATATAATCGAAAGTAACTAGCAAAAACTTGACCTTCGCATGCCTCCTTGCGCATCCATAGAGAGCTTACGAAGGGGGAGGAAGGGAGGGATGGGAAGTTGCTAGAATCGGCGTCGGTAATTGGAAGTTCGATGTGCCCTAATTTGGACCTGACGAGTTGGATGAGGTTTAGTTTTTCATAAGCTGGACTTTGGAAGTGGGAAAAGGGGATTTGGTGAGAACGAAATGAAAAGAAGTATCATGGGAATGAAAATGTCTGTGGGAAATAGAAGAAGGGTAACGTGGATTGATCAACTTGAATTGATGGTTGTGATTTTTGTTTATGAGGGCGTGGATTGATGATGTGTACTTTTAACTGGTTTAACGCAACACATTTAACTGGTGTTGTACGTCACAACACTAGAATTCCCACCATAATAGTGGACTCACGTCCAATACAATAACTTATGAATATTATTACAGAAGATCAAAGAAAGAATAACTTTTGCAGCCTTTTCTTACAGCTTCCACAGATTAGCGTGGAATATGCCCACTTATGGCGTAGTGTAAATTCTCATAGTAGCCTATTTTTCTAGTTTAGTCTATTAAACTATGTGACGAGGTCTTTTTGGTTTATTAGACTGCATCATTCCATTTGGTTAGACTCCGTGCAGTTGTTTCTAAACTGGTAGACGACTACTATTATTATTTTACCAGTAATAATTGTTCTTCAGAGATTTTGGATGGATATTTTGTTTCTTTTGGCTCTGAATAATTTGGAATTGTTATCACCATATTTTTTATGGTAGTCCACAGGAGACTTGATTTCGATTATAGATGGTGATTTAGATGCATATGCCTATTTGTGATTATATGGTTTTAAGCATATTTCAACTATGGCTTATTTTATTACTAAGTCATATATTTATGATAATGAGTTTTTGAAATAATGATTTTGAGCAGTATGACTTATTTGTACTGTAGGATTCAACCATATTTTATCATGACTTTTTTACTATTAAGTCATACATTATATAAATTTGAAATGGTAATTTGGTTTGATATTCCTTATTATGGTTAAATTGTTTAACTGTATTTGAGAAGGACAAGCCATATATTATGATGATAGTATATAATCTTTTATTAGATATATTCTAACCATTTATTTTTAAATACTCGGGTCAGACTGAGACTCTAAAGGTACCGGAACCTACTAACTTTTGGATTTTGAGCTAACACTGGAGTAGATTGTTTTAACTATTTAATTTACTTCACTATTGTATACATAAACATTTAGGAGGATATGTCATGCATATTACTTTGCAGTCATTATGTACCTAATATAGTGTTCTGGATATGATATAAATTACTCCGTTGTGATATGTAACTCTGATTCTGATTTATTTATATTGTATATTGTTCTGAATATTTTAAATTGGTGTGTTCATTACTATGAATTGATACTGTAGACATTAAATTTTCAGTTTAGATCCTCATAACGGTAACAAAAACGTGTTAGTGTTAGTTCAAAGATATATTCAAATTTAGTTGCCCTTACTCATCCGTATTCTCTGTGTTATTAGATAACAAAACTTATAATATTTACAGCTTGGTATCATCAAAATGGAGCTTCAACAAGCTATGGATTCGTTGAGTTATTTTACCAACTCACTCATCTATATCTAAGTATAAATATTACATTGCATGTTTGGCTTGACTTAAATTGCATAGAAATTTAGTAACGATTATATTAAAAGGAATAATTGAAATACATTGCATGTTATTTGGTTGATGGATGAATTGGTTGATTGTGTTTTTTAAAACATTGAAATTTGCATCACTTGTTTATTATGGCATTGCATGTATGTTAGAAAAACCGTCAACAATGTATTTGATTTGTAATTATAAAATATGATGGCTTGCAATTGCTGGGTAATCAAAGTTGTCAAAAAATAACTAAGGTTAATCCCATATTATAAAATTATATTTAAAAAGTGATATTAGCTCTACTTTTAATATGTTATCATTTAAATATTTGAAAGAATCTCCAAATGAAATTTCTTCTCATTTAATACCCGTTGACATCAAAATATGGCACACACCCGAAGTGTTCAATGGAAGTTAAACTAAATAAATGGAAAATAAGGAACAAAATAGTATAAATGCAATAGAAACACAAGTCAATAATTTATAATGGTTCGGTATCAGTTATCCTACATCCACTTTTTAAGTTTTGTCACTTTATTGTTGAAAATCACCAAGTATAATGCTTAGATCGGTAAGACTCCCCAGTAAGGTAGTACAATGTGACAAGACTGCCAAAAGGGCTAATTGGGCTATTTATAGTTGTAGAACGTGTCATAAATCCGAAAATCAGAAATATGGGGAGTATACGGCCTAAAGGCCCAAAATGTCAAAGTAACTGGATTGGTACCAATCCCCTTACTTAGTCATTTTGGGGACAAGGTTTATGTTCATCTTCCTTTTAGCCTTCTTTGTCTTCGATGATTGTTTGGCCAGGATCAGGATTGTATAAGTGGGAGTACGTGCCGTCGAATTTGGAAGTAGCAAAGTTGCACCGGCCCCTATAGTGGGAGTTGTACCGATCTGGCTTGATGATGGTTTGAGAGTTGTGTTGAGTTGCTGAGTTAATACACTGGGATTCCTACCGATCCCTTGGTGGATTCCTATTGATCCCTATAGTTGGTGATCGGGTAAGAATAACGTTTTTTTGATAATCAAACCATGTTGATCACGTGTTTTTGGGTGATCAGACTATGCTAATCACATGTTTCCTAGAGTGATTGACCTGTTCTTAGAGATGATCGATCCAAGTACTTTTGAATGATCCTATGAATTGATCAGGTCATTTTCAAATGATCGGATGATACCCGAAAGCGATCAATCCTAGTCAAACTGACTCCTGGCATTTAGCTTAAGCATGTACGGATCCAGATTGTTTCTAATAGCCGGGTCGAATGGTCGCACAACACCTACCCTCCCACAGTATGTCTTATGAGAACATGACGTGCTTTGAATCAAAACAAGTCTTAATGCCCGTAGCGATCTCCATGTTGCACTCAACGAATGGTCCTGATCTTTCCTTTAGTTGTATACACCTAAGTGTATGTCGCTACCAAATGGTTGTAACACTTTGTCGAACTCCAGTTGTATAAATATATGATTCCAGCATTGCTTGATGGTTTCAATTTGATTGGATTCAAGCATTTGGACTGAAAATTGCTTGAACTTGTTAGGTAATCATTTAATTTCTATTAGTTCAAGAAATTATTTTTTAGTCTTCGGCTCTTGCCTATGCCTGAGTGTAATCGAGTCATTACTGATTGAGAGACGCATACGTACTCACACACTCATGCATGTTTTCATGCGATACGCTTGGAGTTTATAATGAAAATATAATTATGTAAATGTAAGCATACAGTTGTATACATTGATTTCAAATTTTTGATTGGACCAGAGCATCGAGCGTGTACTCCGAATTTGCTTAAGTTTGTTTTATATCGATGGGTGCTCACTTGATGTTCGGTTCAGGATCACGCAAAAAAACAAAGTTTCGAAAGTCGATGTAGACAAATGTATGTGTGTGCATGTGTGAATTATGAATATCGGTCCCTCCTCGCTCCTTATATATATATATATATATATATATATATATATATATATATATAAGGGGGGGATTGGTAATGATTCCTGTAGGGATCAGTACCGATCCATATACTCAGAAAAATAACAGCTTGCATGTGAACTTTACCTCCCCTCTGATATAAATAGTTCACTCTCTCTTTGCTCTCCTCTTCTATTTCACTTCGTATGCTATCCGTGTTGAGAAAACCTGATAAACCTCTTGCTTCATCGTTCCACCATCATACTCCAATCCTTCCCACTAATCGACCGACATCACCTCCCCTACATCCTTTTCCGATCATTGACTATCAGAACAAGGTGGGTATCGATTTATTAAGTACTTATTTTATTGGGTTTTTATTGTTTTATGGTTGTGGAGGAGAAGATGACTGGTTGAAGGGAGCGAGGTCAGGCGCTGATGGTCTGGAAAGGGCTGAAGACACCATAGAGCAGAGTAGGGAGGAGACGGTTCTGAAGAAGAAAGATAAGGAGCGGAAGAAGAGAAGACAGAGGAGGAGGAAGTAGACAAGAGAAAAGAGAGGGAGAGGAGGTGGATTTCAGATCCATTACTTTGGATCCAAAGTATGGGGATACGAAATAGAGAGATTCGATGGGTGCGGGATATGAACCTACAGAGAAGGAAAATTATTTCTAAGTACGGAGATCTGAAAATATAATTCCGGATCCGTGGACTTAGACCTTTTTAGGGTCCAAAGTTGAAGTGTGAAATCTTGGGTCATTTCATGATTTTACGCGATTGAATCGAAAAGTTATCTGAACGTGATCGATTTTGATAATTTAATGGTTGTGCAACAATATTGGTTTTGAGATTAACTATTAATAACAGTAATAATAAATTAAAATGAGATTATAATTTATTAATTAAGGGATAAATATATTTTGTGATAGATAATTCAAATAATTATCTAATATTGAGTTAGATTTAGGTTTGGGAATTAACTTGTATAAAATTTGAGAAAGTGGTTGTTTCAGTGAAAACGATTAATATAGAGTTTGTAGAAAATATTACTGGGGTTGGAATAAACTTAAGAGAAATAAGTTTAAGTAATGTTTTTGAGTGATTGATAAAGTAATAAGTGAATTTTTGTGGTCCATTTGAATTACATAGGAAGTTGGGAACACTACAAGAAATAGTAAATTTGGTTACGGACCATAGCGACGGCTGGTGACAACTAAAAAAAGCGACCCTTACCAGCCGTCGTCTAACTGAATAAACCCGCGAGGCTACAGCAGAATTTCTCATTCTCCCTCGCTCCCCCTAAAATTCACGAAAGAAAAAAAAAAACCTAACATATCGTCGCCAGCCGCCTACCCGCCCGCCGCCGACGCCGACCGATGCTGACCCTTGCCCGCCTGCTACCATTCTCCATCCACCAATTGCTGCTTTCTTTCACGGTATAATTTCTTACCTATTTCTTAAATTAATTAGTTAATAATGATTTAAATGTATATGTTATGTGATCATATGATGATTGTTGAACTAATGTAGTTGATTTAGTAATGATTGAAAACCGTAAAATGTGAATTTAGTTGTTTATTGGTGAATATTGTATGTTAGTTGATTTTGTGTGTATGTATGTGTTAATGAACCATTACTCTATAGATAATAATCAATTATTGATATTGAATTTATGATATAGGCAATTAGATTTTAAATTTAAAAGCTATTTAGGTGATTATCGATTAGAAATGGATTAATAAATTTTGTGAATTTAATTGATTGGTATACACGTTGTTATTTATGGGTTTTGTAATTGTTGGATATGGGATTGGTATACATATTGTTGGATATAGCTATTTAAAGGTGATGGTTTTGTAATTGTTGGATATGGGATTGGTATACGAGTTGTGAAAATGAATTGTATTGTGGAAATTATGGAAATGAAATTGTTGTAAGGCTGCAAGGCCTAAGTTAGAAGAGGAGCAGTGCTCAGACACTGTGTCGGTGCTACAACACCCTACCGTTATGATGCGAAATTTTCTGAAATGAACTATATAAAAAAGTTGTTGCCTTGAATAAATTCTTTGAACAATAAAAATATCATTTTTATTGTATGTATGAACCACTAAAAATATTCATGCGTTGAATAAATTCTTTGAACAATAAAAACATCATTTTTGTTGTATGTATGAACCATTAAAAATATTCACGCGTTGAATAAGTTCTTTGAACAATTAAAACATCATTTTTATTGTATGTATGAACCATTAAAAATATTCATGCGTTGAATAAATTTTTTGAACAATAAAAATAACATTTTTATTGTATGCATGAACCACTAAAAATATTCGTAGACGTTGTTGGATAAATTTTTTGTTAATGGTGCAAGCCAAGTTAAGGAGAGAGGTAATGCATAGGCGTTACTCCGGTGCTACAAAATGACACCGTTGTAATGGTAAAAAAATTTAAAACAGTTTGGTAATGCATAGGAATTTTCAGAAAGATAAGTTTTAAAGTTTATTGTTTAGTTGAGAAATCTAAAATGAAATACTGTCGAGATATAACAATGTGGTGTGTAAAAGCTTTAGTCCCAAAAGGCTTTATAATAATATATGTATGTGTTATCGAAATCAATGACATATATTTTTGAATTAGGAAAAATGTTCGATTATTACATTAACCGTAATTGGATGTATGAAGTTAGAATTGGAATGAAAGGGTTAGTAAAAGAACATTTCTATAATGGTGTAAATGAATTTGTTAGATTTGCAGTATCTAATAATTGAAATTACGAGGAGCTGTGTTGTCCGTGTAGTAAGTGTAAACTGATGAGGTTTCATAAACCAGACATCGTTAAAGTACTTTTGTATAAATCAGGTTTTGTGCCAAATTATTATTTATAGGATCGTCATGGAGAAATTATTGCGGCTACAGTAAATCCTGTAGCGTCGGAGGTCGAATTAGTTATGACAAATCCAATATAAGATATGGTGGAAGATGCAGCATGATCAATGTTCCCTAACGGTCAGGTTGATGACGATGACGTCAATATTGAAGAAGAACCGAACACGGAAGCCTAAAAAATATATGATTTATTGGCTTCAGCTAAGCGGCCATTGTTGAATGGTTGTGAAAGTGTAATTGAAATATCGGTAAGTGCTGAGCACATCACTATAAAATCAAAATTTAACCTTATAGAAGCTGCATTTACAGCGGTTGTACAAGCTGCAAAAACACATATACCACTCGATAATCTATTGTGCGATAGTCGTTACAAAGTGAAAACACTAATGTCGGCTTTCGGTTTTCCATACCAAAAAATAGATACTTGTGTTAAAGGTTGCATGTTGTATTGAAAAGATGATATTAATCTTAGAAACTGTAAAAAATGTGGCGAGGAAAGGTATAAACCTAGAAAAAGAAAGGTAAGGAAGTTCCATATACGAGAATGCATTATTTACTAGTCATCCCTAAACTACAACGGTTATATGCATCCTCAGTCACTGCATGTCATATGCGATGACATAGTGTGCGAACGCAAGAAGATGGAACTTTGACACATCCATCGGATGGAGAAGCATGAAAACATTTTGATAGACGACGGCTGGCGACAGCTTGTGAGGGTTGTTTACACAGCTTTGCCACGAATAGCGACGGCTGGCGATGGCTCTTTTGCAATGTTTTGCTACGAATAGAACGACTGGCGACGGCTCTTTTGCAATGTTTTGCTAAGAATAGTAATCGTTGGTGACGGCTATATAGCAATGGTTAATGACTGCTCCTAACTATTACCGAAAATATAACCGTTTGTCCACGTGGCATGCTTGCCGTCGCTAACTATCGCTATTTTGGTGTCCACAACCGTCACTAAGCTCAACGCTATTTGTTTAACATCCACATATTTTGTGACGGCTGTTAGCGACGAATGATGACGGCTGTCGACGTTTTTTGGCCGTCGCTAACTGTACTAATTCTTGTAGTGCGATAAGTTAAGCTTAAAACACGATGTTTGGTGCAAATAAAGTTAGAAAAACAAAAATAAAGTTTTAGTAAACTAAGTAATGTGGAAATTTTGAAAAATAAAAATTTATAAAATTCTTATGTGTCGTGTTGAATTATTTGCAAAATGAGTGCAATTACAAATAATTGAGTTAAAAATAAACATTTAACATGTAAATATTGTTAAAAATATTTATACATATGTTAAAATAAATTTTTTCATGTTTATAAATTCATTTGTGTCAAAATATTCAAGTTCATATAATTTTAAAGTTAAAAATGTTGTTTTCTCAAGAAAAAATGTAAAGTAAACATTATTTGTGAAATGTGAATTTTTGAGCATAAATATGTTCGAATTGGTGTTAAAAACTTGTAAAAAGGATTAAGAGATGTTTGTATAAGTTTTACAAATTTGAAACAATGTAAAAAGTGCTACATTAGTTGTTAAAATGGCTATAATAGAGAGAAATGGTGTTAATTATGGGTAAACTATTGTAAATAGGCCTAATCTAATTGACACATAACCAAAACGGGTTTAGGCTCTAACCTCACTAATTTGTTAAGAAAAAATTGGAAAGAAGGGTGACTACATTCATTTTCTACCTTAGTTCTTTTTCTCTAGAAAGAAAAAACATTACATTAAAAGAAAATAGGAAGCCTCTTGATAATCCAATCCCCAAGCGTCAAAAACTCAATCTAAAGAGAAAGTACTAAATATAGATAATCTATCAAATAGTTATCACGAGGATTGTGTTGTTCATTTCAAGTTGGTGTTGCTTCGCTTTCTCGCATTTGAGGATTGTTTATCACGAGGATTGTGCTGAGGAATACGTGTTCTAATGATATGGTTTGGATGAAGAAGACGCTTGTATATCATTGAACTTAATTTCCTATTGTAAGGCTTATAAGTAAGCATAATAATATTGTTACAATATACATGTGGCAACTGAAACCAACACGGGCTGATCCTAAACATGATAAATAGGGTATGCTTGCAAGAAACCAATCCACTTCCAGACATGATAATACATACAATGGTGTTGAAGCTTCAGAGAATCAGTTAGCTCTAGATTTGCCTGGCTCCATTGATAATCAAGATCAGCCCAGAAATAAGGATTGTGCATTGGTATGTTCTTTACTTTGAAAAAGAAATAAATATAGCCAGTAACTACTCATGATAATGACGGTAAGACTGTTGACCCACAGGAATGATACCCCAAACTATACTTATTGCTTTGATGATCCAATCAATGATTTCGGATTTAATTTATTTATGGATACATTATAGCCAAGTTAAAAATTGAAGTCATGAAATGATGACTATGGTAAGACTGTTGACCCACATGAGTGATACCCCAAACATTATACTAATTGCTGTGATGATCCAATCAAAGATTTCGGATTTAATTTCTATTTGGATACATAGTAGCCAAGTTAAAAATTGAAGTCATGAAACAATGCCTAATGGCATAAATTTTGGTTGTATGGACAAAATTTTTGATTTATAATCTGTGCATATATTGTAAGTTTATAACCAAGTAAACAATATTTTCCAGCATTTTTATTAACATTTCAAGTTTAAAATTGTTTACAGGGATACGGAAATAAGAACAAAATAATACATTATTCGGGACCATTGGTGCCTCCAGGTGGAAATATAGACTATATGCTTATACAGCAGAAGAAGTTGATCCAGCAGGCAGTAAGATAAACTCGTGATGGCAAAAATAAGGATAACTTTTGAAGTCAAAATAGAATGACAGAAATATTGTAATGGATGAAACATAACAAACAGAATTGATTGTATACATTCTTTTGATTTTACTTAAAAATAAACAGGGATAACAAACAGAATTGTTTGAAATCTTCTAAGAGACGAACGAGGAGAAATCCATCACCATTATATGATCCTCTCAAGTTTGGATGATGTTTAATTCTGGCATTTGGGTTTAAGATTCTGTGGTTATTTGTTGATATGAGTGGTTCTTTGGTTTTATATTTTTCTTCTATTGATTAGCGTCATTATTAAGCATCTCTAGATAACAGTATTTGTGAATCGGGTGGTAATCTTTTTAATGTAAATGGGTGTCGAAGGACTGGTTTCTTGATGTCACTGGTAATGTTGATATCTTTGGTTCTTGGCTTCAAAAACAGTCCCGGCCCAAGTTTAAACCGGGCCCTGGGAAAAATTTTGCTTAAAAAATTTAGTGCCTACAGGTATAAAATTCAAAATGTATTTATAGAAGTAAAACAAAGCCAAGGATTGAAACCCAAACATCCAACTCATCAACCCCAGAACTTACCACTTTCACCAAATTAATTTTCAGTTAAAACAATATTTCTAAAATGTAACTCTATAATTAAGTCTATCAGATTTGACCCTCCTCCTCACCTGGGCCCTGGGCGGTCGCCCAGACAGCCCAGGCCCAGGGCTGCCCCTGTTTAAAAATATACCGTAACACTTGGCTTCAAAAATATATTGGTTTCATATTTCAGGCCCATACATGACTTTTGACTTTTGAGCATTAAAGAGCCTTTCATTTAATAGATTTTCAAATGTACAAATTTTGCTAATTGTATTACGTTAATATTTAAAGGTTTTCAAACATATTTGGTTTTAAAAGATTTAAAGTCCTGCACTTCATTTATAAATTTTGTTTCTCAGATAATTATCAAGACAATATTTTTCTTTTTCAAAGGATATGAAGTTGGCTATAACAGTATCACAAATGTTGGAATAAGAAATACACATGTAAAAGAAATAAAAAATAATTTTGGAAGAAACTGTTGTTTTATGAGTCATTTTACTCCAGTTATGTGGTCTTTTGCATTTTAAAACTTACTTTTGTTGGATATCAATGCACAATTTTACACATACTCTATTTTATATACAGATGGGTTTGAAGCGAGGACTTTAAATCTTACTTTTGGAACTTACTTTTGTTTGAGCGAGGAACATGATAAATTTTACACATACTATGTTTTATATACATATGGGTACATACTCTGTTTTAAATACAGATGGGTTTGAAGCGAGGACTTTAAATCTTACTTTTAAAACTTACTTTTAAAACTTACTTTTGTATGAGCGAGGGAACATGATAAATTTTACACGTACTTAGTTTTAAAACCTACTTTTGGAAGAAACTGTTGTTTTATGGGTTCAAATAAATGTATGAGTAAATAGCTTTTAAATTTGTACATGCATTTGAAGCTTCAGCATGATATAAATAATTTGCCATTTCTAACAATAACTGCATGGTATAAATTGAATGAAAATGACGATTACCAATTAGAAATTTAATATCTTGTTCTAATTCTCTGTTTTTACATGATATACCCAACTATCAATTATCATTTATTTCTTCATCATATTGTGGTTTGACAAAATTACGATTCATTTTATAGCCAAATAAACATACGCGAAACAGTGCTGTAAATTCTTCTAGGATTGAGATTCCCTGGCTGCAACCTAATATTTCGGTCATCGCGAGAAACCGTGTTCGATTTATTGATGGATCTGTTCGGTTTTATGTCAACGAGTGAAAATCTTTATTGGATGTTGTTGCCGGACATTCGTCCATTTCTATTGATGAGATGTTTGAGCGAGGGAGGAAGATGTGTTTGAGCGTTTGTAGAACTTGTGCCTTCAATGATAGGTTTTGATGCATTGCTGATTTTACTTTCGGTTTGCTATTGAAACATGGGACTTATGGACATGATCCAGGAGGCTTGTGAATCTGAATGTGTAGATAGGGCTGTCAATGGATATCCGAAAAATCCGAAATCCGTCCGCATCCGCATCCGAAAAGCGGATAAATATCCGATATCCGGGAAAGCGGATGCGGATGCGGATATAGGCATATCCGCATCCGAAAATTATCCGTTCGTTTTTTTTTTCCGATTATAGCTTGAATTATATGTATTTTAACATAATTAAATATACTAATTTATTAATTTGCAAAATTAAAAGTCTACTAAGCGCATGTTAATTGCTCAAAATTATATATTATTATTGTATTTATTTATTTTAAGCACTTTAGTAATCAATTAGGTTGAAATAGCGTAATATTAAGCTAAAAAAATTCATTTATTTTCATTGATTTATCAATCGTTGGCGGAGCGGATATTCATCCGATATCCGTCCGTATCCGCGGATGCGGATATCCGATATTCGAAAATGGTTTCGGATGCGGATACGGATATGGCACTATCCGTATCCGAAAGTATCCGTTCACAGCCCTATGTGTAGATGTGATGTAAATTTTGATGTGTAATCTATTTTTTTGTAGCTTATACATTTTTTAATTTGTTTCAAAACCAAAAAAAAAAAAAAAAAAAAAAAAAAAAAAAAAAGATATTATACGTAGGCATCTTATGGCCTGATTTTGTAGTTTTTTTGTGGTCCAAACATAATGAAACATTGCATGAGCACTCAATTTTGACTTCAGTTCTGCATGTAGATCCAATTTTGTTGGGCGAAATATCTGTTGAATAATTACTGTAAGCAGTTTATATATCCACAGTAATGTTTACAATAAATTTATGATAGCACAGCCAATAGCATAAATTAAACTTGATTTTCACCTTACTTATAACAATGTTCAAACGGACCCATTTATGCCTTGCAACGAATTGATATTTACCGCAAGGTTCGTACGGATTTTATGCCCCTAAAAGTGATGTTACATAGCCATATCTACATCTTTAAGAGAAAGATCATGTCAGGCCTGCTATTACGTGCAACAAAGGGGGTTGATCAAGCAAATACATATTTTTGTTTTCAATTGTGATGAATGTAGAGATTATCGTTTGTCAAGCAAATAACAGACATCATAAGTCATCTCAGGATTTTAGTTTTTGAAATTAACAATGCTACTTTTAGGTATTTATTTTAATAATATACTTCACAAATATAATAATGTGCTGTAAGCAAATATTTATTTGATTTCTTACTTCATTATATAAAATTGGTAATGACTCAGAACATATTGATTGATAGAATTTACATATTTGTACTAATTTTCATTTATTTAACTAACACAGTAAAATTTTCATTAATTTTTTATTTAAAAATATGGTTAATAGAATTTTTTATTTGATATCAGACAATTTAACGGTCGGTTTTTTCCATCGTTGTGCGGTTATGCTAGTAGCAATCTATCTTTCAAAGATTTTATTTAAGTTTGTAGCTTATAATTTACATCAAAAAAGCACATATTTTTATTTCATACTACTTTTGTTCAGTATACTAGATAGTTTATTACTTTAAAATCTATTGGAAATACATATCATCATCTCATCTTAACCAAACTGTCATTTACTGTGATTTTCATCCTTCTACCTCAACTATATCAGGATACCAACCCAACAAAAAACAAAAAAAAAAAAAACAAAAAAAAAAAAAAAAGGAACATAAAATAAATAAATAATTAAAAGTAAGAAAAGGTTTCGCTAATCAAAGAATCGTTCAAAAGCTTTTACATGAAGTGAAACCTTATTCATTTCTTTACATTTAAGTGGAGTGCACCACATCTAATGGATTATAGCGCTCCTTTCTACTAGACAAATATCATGATACTTGACCGAAGATCTTCAGCTGTTGCTTTTCCGTGTAATGACACGATTTACACGTTCATCTGCAACTACTTGAGATGCACTCCGTCTTAACAGGGTAACCGGTCTGAGTACAGATGTGGCTCCGGAAGATGATACAGATACGGGTCTGGATGTGGACTGGGTCGGATCAGCTTTCTCTTCCAGCTTAGGACGCACTGTTTTCCTTGATGTTTTGTCAACCATGATAAGCACCATATTTCCATGCACGTTGTTTCTTAAACGACGTTTGTTGTACTTGATTTCTTGAACCAAGCTTCTATACACAGATCCCTAATTTAAAAGGCAAGAAAATGTTGAAAAGAAATTATGAACCTGATGTTCTGTAGTTCAGGCAGCATTTAGTATAAAAATGTGTAACATGCAGAATACAAAAGGATACCTTACTGAGAATCAAAGCAGATTGAATAACATAATTCCCAAACCTATTGTTGGAGATTTCACAAATGTTCATCATCAATTCTTGAATTATATGTTCAAATACAGGTTCGTTATCTCGTGTAGCATGCAACATCTTTTCCACGATGTAGCTGCCGAACTCATGTTTGGAAAGATATTGGTAACGTCCAAGAAATATTTTACAATGAAGAATCCTCTTCCACCATGTGCCTGGTTTGTCAATGACCTTCTGCACCACATAGTTCCTGCATGCACATGCAGTGTACACAATTAGGCATGTAAAAGGTAAGATAGGAAATCACATTTTTATCTAATAATTTTAATTTTGATCACTTCACAACCAATAAATTTCATAAAATACGAAATTTTGATTTGTTATAAAAGATTACGGTACAAAAAAAATGTAAAAAATAATAAATGCATTATAAGAAAATGCTTTTAGGAGTAATTTTACGGATCCTATATGCATGCATGAGTGCTAACATAGTACATACCCATATTTATCCAATGAGAGAGAGAAAGCTTCTGAAACTATCTTCTCTATCAACTCTTTCAAATCACATCTATCAGTATAATCCAAAATATTTTGAAGTAGAATGCAGCCTCCTTTGTTCATGGTTAGCTCGTTGCAGTTTTCAGATATCGTTAAAATAACATACTGATTAAAAAAATTTTTAAAAAAAAAAAAAAAAGTTCATCCACACATACAACACAAAAAAAAAATTGTTTTTTGTGAACAAAAGAACAAAAAAGGGAATAGATATGAATACCTCGACATAAGAGGGAGATAGACAATCAACACAACATTTGAGAAACTGAGACCCATTTTCAGCTTTCACTAAATCGAGTATATTATCGTTTAAAAATGCGGCGACGAAAGACTCTTCATCCCCAGTCATATAGCCAAATAACCGTTTTATTGCTTGATTCCTACATTTGCAGATCTAAGTTTTAAATTACAATATGTCAAGATAGAATATACGTTATTATGTAGTAAAAAGACTTACCCAATGTCATCACAGTATATTTTGACAAAATTGGACATGTCCAATACAATGTCTGATATCATCTTTATACGTTGGTTGACATTACAGATTTTAAACAGATTTGTCACAAGACGGCTTAATCCATCAGATCTCATCATAACTTCAACAATATCAAGACGATAAACCTCATCAAATATTTGTTGGATTCGATCGATAGCCCTGTTTAACTCTGCGCAGTGACCCTTATGTATAAACGTGTGAATCGTTGAGGAATCAGGGATGTTGCTATATGTGAAAAAAAGCGGGCAATATGCTCTTTCACTGGATGAGTCTTGAGCGAAGTCATACTTCCATATATTGCGATCCTGAATGCTTAACATGATATTAGGATTTATCTAAGTATTTCTGCACAATTATATCTTAGAACCAACTCATATCCTTACTTATTTATAGTTGCTACCAATAGAGAGATATAAGCTAATATATCTCCATATATTTGTTAATTTAAACGAAATTATTGCTTGCAGGCCTTCACGCCTAGGGGATCTGATCATCTAGCCTAAACAATTATCAATTCTAACTTCGGCCCATGCGTATTATTAATTATCTCAAGATAAGAATATTGGTTTCTACTGGAAATTAGGTTAGGCTTGCCTAGATACATAGTTTTGTTAATCAAACTGTACTGCGTTTTTTTCACTGAAATAATACAATGGCCCAAGGCCCATAACAACATTACATAATCAGATGAAAACCGAAGGCTATTACGCCATAATAATAGGAAAAAAACGCTTGCTGTGGCTCTTCATTCTTAAATCTCAAAAATAAGATTAGCTTTTTTCTAATTAACTTCGATTGAAGGAGAGCGGCAACCTCTATTTTCTCTTTGGCCGATCATTTTTTCTCTTTTCAGATTCAAGCACTCAAAGAACTTTCCACTGTCGGCTCACTGAGTGTGACTTCCTGCGAATATCTATCATTCCTGCTAACATCAGTTAGCTCCTAAAAGTTTTAGGTGTAACGGTAACAAGACATTTAATTGGATATTTAGACGAGACATTCAAACAAATCCAGAGTCCATGTTCAAATCTAGCTGCCATCAAAGTCAAGCTGGCTCCCACTACCCTCTTCAAATTCAGGCAACCTGGGCCTTGGTTCAGGCTTTAACGGAGCATCCGGACAGCATTAAGGAGTACCCATTAAAGGAGGGGAGACAGCTGGTGTTGCGTACCCATTAACCGGAACTCTGTTTTCATTTCCTACTATAAGTGCGATGAAGGAATGATACAGCAGATAGCCCAGAACAAGTTCGTCATCATCAACGTCTCCGGTGAACCGTAACCATTCTTAGATATGGTTATCACTGGTATCGAAGTCTAGCGCCTACGGCTTGCAGACAATGTGAACATTCTGGAGTATCTGTTTGCAGTCATAGGAGGAGGTGCGCGGTCCTCTGAAGCAGGGCAAATGAATCAAACATGTTTGCCCAGAACAAGTTCGTCATCATCAACGTCTCCAGTGAACCGTAACCATTCTTGGATGTGGTTATCACTGGTATCGAAGTCTAGCCTACGGCTTGCAGACAATGTGAACATTCTGGAGTATCTGTTTGCAGTCATAGGAGGAGGTGCGCGGCCCTCTGAATCAGGGGCAAATGAATCATCAAACATGTTTGCTCTTGGAATCTCACAGTCAGATAGTCTCGGAGCTCCCGACTTGGTCACCCGAACCAGAGCTTGAGGACTCAAAATGATAGGGATTCAGATCCTGGTCCATTGGGAACTTCTGGAAACAAATGAAAGACCTTACCTATAATTTCATATACACAATTGAGTGTTTAGTGTGTGAATAATCGGCTAACATTTATGAGGAAAAAAGAAATACAGAAAGCAGATTATTTAAAAGCTTGAAGGATGAATAACATTTCGGAAGAGAAAAAAACTTCTAAATCTACATAATAAAATAAAAATACATAAAGCAGATTTAAAGGTTGACGAAATATTACAACTTTGACTATTTAACAAACACGGTAAGGATAACATATTGACACCTCACTTGAAGGATCAATAATCAGGCTCCACATTATTGTTTGCATACATGGAAATTCAGAAGGATAACATGGCTACTATTACATAACCATTCAGTTAGAGCATAATAATCTAGTCAACTGTGAAAGCTTGCATAATATCCAAAGAACACTAGGAAACTATATTTGCAAGGCATTAACTAATCAGTTACACTAAGCTACTTTCTGGTTAACCAGCAAAAGTGTCACAACTATAATTAGTAGGCAACTGACATGTTCTGATTTCTATACAAAACGGCGGGGGGGGGGGGGGGGGGGGGGTGGTTTGCATTCATACATAAGCCACATATAAAATTGGTTGCTATGAATAAAAGATGTGTTACAAACAAAGCCTTTAGTTTCCTTCACCATTTCAATCCATGTTTTATTTTTAACTGAAGTAGCGAGAGTTGTTTTTTCTTCAGATGGTTGTCCTAGCCAAATTCCTAATAACATTACCTAAAACTAAGTGAGTAAAACATGTGTACACACTAAAAAATAACAGTGGCTTGGGACCAATGCAAACAAGTAAACTTACTAGCAAAAAATAACAGTAGCATTAACTAAACATTTTGATTGTTCATAATAACATGCAACTTTGAGAAGGTAATAAGTATCAAAATAACCCAAAGTTAGCTTAAATGATTTTTTTGCAATGAATACACATGTACAAATCCATTTTTCAATATAAAAAAAAAAAAAAAACATTGAATTTTGTTATTTTGGAACTTCTGTCTCAATAATAAATATGGTATATCTACAAAAACTTAATTTTTATAGAAAATTTTCAGTTAAAACACAGGGTTAATTGCACTCGATTTATAACTAGGATATATATTAGGATATGCAGAAACATGACAGTTTTTTATTCATAGGACTGAAAGAATAGCAAAACAATAATCAGTTCATTATACATTAAGCATCAGGTTACCTTCCATCATTTCTGCAACAAAAATAGCTACAAAGATTTTCAACATTGAACAAATTTACATAGCAATTTTCCTACCAGAAGTAAACTATCTCGATCCCAAATGTTAATCACTTTGACAAAACTGCCAAAGCAAGTCATAATTGTAATGAACTAATAGTGAAGTAAAGAACGGGAAGAAGTATGAATTTCACCTGTAGGGATCGCTGGAGCTCTGCTTGATTTTCCATATGTCGCCGCTTTTTAAAACCCTAAATCGAGCAAACCTCTAAAACCTATTGGAGCTAGATCGGATTTGCTGAAGAAGAGGACGAAAAGATGGGAAGATAGAGTATAAAGTGAAAGACATGGGTGCGGTTGAAGAAGAAAGCACGGGTATTGTCTGGCTTACGGAAGTTTTTGTATGCAGTAGATCTCCAACAGACTTATGGATCTTAATACTACGAGTTGAAACTTCCCAACACGTGCGCGCGGATAAAACCAGCGCGTCCTGATTTTGCTAGAGATTGATTAAAGTATATTTGTGGTTTTAGAGATTGATTAAACAATTCGGCTACTTAATCTTAGAAATTAAAAACATGCGGTGCCAAACAATTTTAACGGTACAGGGAAGGAGATTAAAATACATTTGTGGTCCTCGGGCTTGAATGAAGTATGTTTGTGGTCCCAGACATTGAAACAATACCGAGTTAAATAATGGAGCAGGCTTGTGCCGTGCCGATTTATTCGACGTGCGCCTTTTTATCTGGTGCGAGCCGATTAAATCGGCTTGCGGGGTCAATTCCAAATTCTTAATTGACCCCGTAATATTTGCCTGAATATCATTACTCATAACAGCTGTTGGTTGCTTTTTGTCCCCAAATTCAGAATTAAGGGGCTGAATTGAGCAACCGTTGGAGATTCTCTAACAAAAATGACAAAGTCCGTTTGATTAAGAATAGTTCAGAAATTGAAATACGCTCATATAATAATATAATATCAGTAAATGCAAAATAAATAGTACAATCAACCAGTGCAGCCCTACTATAACAATTTCATCTTTTATGTTATTTTTAACTATAGTCATTTCGGTGTTCCGATATAGTTGAATCCCATCATGGGCTCTACAAGTTTTAATTGACGTATTGTAATAATGTACTTTTCTAGAATAAGTTTGTCGTAACCTGTTACTGAATCAGTCATTGCTCTCATAGATAAAAAGTATGAAGATATTGATAGGAGGGTGTTAAAAAGTTGTAGAAGATGGAGAAGAAGGATAAAGAGTGTGATGATATGAGAATTTAACGATTTTAAATAATGTATTTAACAGAAATTTAACCCAAAAATTTAATTTAATTTTTTTAATTATAATGAATGAACGCATTTGATTTTTGAATATAAATATAAAATATATACGATTAATTTGAATAATAAAAATTAAAATGATGGTCTAAATCAGAACTTATTTATCAGAAACTAACGTGAAATCAATTATTAATCAAATGTTGTAATATTAACTCTTAAATTGTAATATTTTATAAAATTGATTTAGTGTTATAAAATAATACAAAATAGATAAATGAGAAGAAACCATTAGAGAGAACACAAGATATTAGGGAGAGACTTTTCATTTCTATTGATTCCAGGTGTATCTTATAATGTAAACAATATTTCTATTTATAGAGTCTACATGCCATGTAAATTGCAATGAAGTTCCTTAGCATATTCACCCTTATTACTTTTACATATTACAACATTCCCCGTTGAATATGCGTATGCAAAGTTGATCAAATTAATTGCCTCATTAAAACCTTTTATGAAAAACTATGTGGGAAAAATCATAAATAACCAAAAGGGTGCAATTTTATTTCGTCTTTAGATAACATGTTTTACAATGTTACAATGAGGGTTGATACTTCATGATCAAGTTAATGCCTCATTAAGAATCTTACTAACAAAAACCTAGTGAGAAAAATATTAGTGAAGGAAAATGGTAAATTATAGCAACATTTTATATATATGCTCCCTCTAATTCATAACACATTATTCAATTAGCCTATTTGTATGGTTGACGCATGCCAATTTTATACTCCATCTTCTGAAATATTGATTTGGAAATTGCTATGAGAACAGACCTACCCCATTTTCTTGAAACTGAATTTGTTTCTCCTCTTTCTTGTTGTCCTTCAATGTTTCATGTGCGAAGAGAAATTTAGAAGAAATGTGCTCCGTTCTATCACTGTTGATATAATTCACTTGAATCTGAACCACGCAAACTGCGCTGTCTTCATAAATAATAGTTTACTACATCAAAATATGTTTGATACTTCTAGATCAAAATATTGTCTCGTTAAAACCTCAATAAGAAAAGCCCGATGGAAAAAATCTTAGTGAAGGAAAAAGAGTACAATATGAAATGATATATTTCAATAATTTACTATGTCAAAAGGAGTATGATACTTTCGGATCAATTTAATGCCTCATTAAAACCTTAATAAGAAAAACACAATGTGAAAAATCTTAAGTAGGAAAAAAGAGTACGTTATAACTTATTTCCATATGTTATTGTTTGGGTTGATATTTCTGGATAAAGTACATTTTCATCATCTCCTATTGAACGGTGAGGGTCCTTTTTAGTATCTATTGATCTGATAACCATAGGCATACTAAGTGCATATGCTTTATCCATTTGAAAACGCTTTAGGGTTTTCTCAATGTGTAGTATGACATACGTACTATGCTCGATCTATAGATTAAGATAATATTTAATTTTGCCAATATCTTCGATCATTTAAAATTTTCGTTTCAAGTAATCTATTGTTTCATCGATCTCTTATGGAGTCCCAATCAAATTCATATCATCAACATATACCACCAAAAAAACAAATCCTTTACCGATTTCTTTATAAAGACACATGGACAAATGAGATTGTTTGTGTACCTAGCCTTTACTAAATATTCACTAAGATGGTTATACCACATTCTTTCGGATACACTACGCCATAGATGACTTTCGACAGCACTTTTGCAAGTGTTGCCAGCTAAAATGTTACGATAGCTATAAAATTTTGATCCTACGATAACGTTGTATTCTTTATGTTACCTTAGCCATAAACATGTGTTGCATTGGTATAGATATATTCAAATTAAACAATTAATAAAATTAGCAATCTAAACCATTTGCTTTAATATAGATCTAACCATTTATTCTAAATTTCTAACTTAAACCCAAAAATACAAAACTCAGATCCGCATGCTGCGTTCTAATTGGCCACTTAAAACAACTAAGCCCTAATTTGTTTTAACCCTTAAAAAAATTGTGGACCCTTTCTTTCTTTTATCGTTTGGCAAAATGAACGACTTCTTTTCTTTACTTTAATGGTGACCAAGCTTAAACAAAATTAGGGCTTCTCCAAATCCCAACTTCAGTCGACCAAATCTGATGCCCCATCCAGCACAAATCTTCTACCACCTTACAAATTCAATGTTGTTTGAACCTAACTGCAAATCATTCAATCGATTGGAGAAACTACTTTTGTTATGACCAAGAAGATAGAGATGCTCCATCCTACGATTTCGCACCCTCGGTAAATCGGATCAGGCGCTTTTCAATTTTCAGCAAATCAAGACATCAAGAATGAATGCTTCGGCGAAATCGACTCCACCATATACGAAATTATGCTGATTCGATCTACGTATGTTAAGAAATAAATATTTGGTCTCATTTTTAAGATTAGCAGTTATTATTTGGTCTGATCGCCATATAGTCTTGATATCTATCTCCTTGCGGATTTTCTGATTTAATGGCATTATGGTTTTTACTGATCAGTATATATGTCGATATTGGAAAAGGCATTCTATTAAACAGATTTACATCTCTCAACTAGGATGTGAATGATACATTGAGTTTTACAATTGCCTAAACAATTGATTTACCTTGAGCGCTTTCAGCAACAAATCTGTTAAAATTGCATATTGTATGTTGCTTAATTCTGGAATTGGATCTAACTGATTATAATGATACGGTCAAAATTTAGAGTCAAGCACTATGCGAATTACTGATTAATTATTTGGCTGCAAGTAGAACTGAAGTCAGCAACCTAGCATGGTCCAAAATGCGTTGATTAAAAACATGCGTACCTTTTTTTGTTTTTGAGATGCAGTTTTGGAATCACATCTAGATGAAGATATTTCGGTTTGGTTCTTGCATATATTATCGTCCAGATTAAATCAGTATTTCATCAACATGAAAATCGATTAGAGTGTTAACCTATGCTTTCAGTAATAAGAGCTGTTGTTGAAGACAGTTTTGAGTGTAATAAGATGATTGAAACATAGTGATACAAAATAGTTGCGGCCTAAACTACAACTGAATGTTATGGTAACTATTTTCAAGGTGACTTGCTATAAGTGAAGAATGTGGGTACTTACCTTGGCGTGCTTATGTATCAAACGTTTTGACCTACTTTATGAACATGTAGGTATGTGTAACACCCCACGTCCATTAATGTCACTCACAAAGGAAATGCATGAACTTCCATGGAGGTTTTAAGTGAATATATAACAGAAAAATTACAACAAGACAGATAATAAGTAGTACTTGAAATCTAAAACTTTATTTCATTGCAGCGGAAATTAAACATGTTTGTTACATCATAAAACCATAAATCAGAGTCAAGTACAATATCCATCTTGATAAAACAAAATACATAATCCCATTACATAAATAGCCATTAAAGAAGATAACAAGTTGGACTTTACTTCAGCGGTCCAAGCTTTCCAAAAGAGAGAATAAGCAATTCAATCAGACTCCACTAGAGCTGGGTCCACCCTGAGGACATGGAGGGGGAAAAAAGATAGAAATAGAGGGGGCCAGACATAAAGTCTGGCGAGTATGATAATTCTAACAATACTATTATCAAAATAACTAGACTAAGGCATAAGCTGGAAAACAAGGAAATGTCTACGAACTATTGGGTATAGAAGAGCAAATAAAGATAACGTTAAAGGCACTCCTAATACTAACGAATAATTACTACACTGCACTACACCAGTCACCCTAAAGGTTGATCCCACTTGCTTCACTTAGAAATTTTATAAATAACTTCGTGTACCCCTAGCTGACTACATTGGTGCCGCCTGCCCCTATCTCCGCTAGGTGTACCCCACTACCCACTTTCAATCGGCTCCCTACTCGTAGATACCCGTGCTGGTCCCACAGTGGGGTGTATCACTCCCCTAAAGTGGCAACCCGATACAGCCTAAGGATGCACGGCATATACCTACACGATGCAACAACGTCTTACCTACCAGCCCGGGTCCACACATGCATATGAAACCCGTTGGACTTGCGTTGCCACCGCTAACCCGTTTGGCCTCTTATAGTCAAGCCCAGTATGCGTGTCCCGTCCTCGACTTGGGTCGAGCCCACAAAGATACGTTTGGGTTACTGGTTGAAATGGGCCCCCAATTACTTACCACAAGCTATCCACCTAAGCTTGTCCCCACTAGTATATCCCACTTAACCCTCTTCTTAGTCATGTTCATTTACATGTGTGTTTGGTTAAGTCTTACTAATCGTATTTCAAATGCCACTAAAGGCACCCACTAGATTCCTCATGCCACCCAAGGCACCTACTTAACCCCCATGTCCCACTTCACATGTTTATCTGGTTAAGTATTTCTTAATTCATTCAGGCCATAACCTCAGAAAGACCTCTCACATTAGACTGGCATTTATGGCAGCTGGATTCGTCGGGCGGGCAGTCTTACACCATAAAAGAGTCTAACCTCGTGTCTTTACAACTGTTATGCTTTAATTTGGGCCTAGGACCTCTCACATTGGGCTGACATTTGTGACTACTGGATTCACCGGGCGGGTCCGGGCAGTTTTACGTCACAAACGAGTCCAACCTCGTGTCCTAAGCATTGATTAACACTTATAATCTTTTACCCTAGTTTTAAATATATCCCTATTCAAATCATTAATTAATTCCAATTTTAATGATGTCCATAATTGACTCAATTATGGCCATCCACTTACGGTATGCAAAATCATATCAATTGCACCCCAATTTCTTAATATTAAATCCTTAATATTACCCCTACCCCACATTATACGTTCGCGTATTCAACGCAAAATATACGTTAGACTCGAATAGTCTAACTCATAGCACAAAGATAAATTATCACAACATATAGACAAATAAAATAGATCTAATCATAATAGGGGTGAAACTTGCATAAAACTACACATGTCATGGATCTAAAGGTGTCAACTTGTTTGGTTAAATGTCACAACTTACATAATATGATCATAACTCAAGTTCATGTATAAACTTGCATATGTGGTTTATGCAACATAATGATGGTGTGAACTAGCATCTAACACATAGAACTCACACATGCCATAGCATAATTCTAGATCTAAATAGATGTCATAATTTTATATCTAAATAGATGTCATACAATATGTGAGATTATACATACTACTAAATCTAAACTTGCATAGGTACATGTGATTTATCATGTGAATCATCGTAGCCCAAATATATATAATCAACATCATGATTCATAAGCTAACTACAACATAATAACATCATGGCTTTGTAACATCGCAACTTAGCATAGAAACTTGCAACATATATAATATCATCATAGCATGATTTACAACATATAGGATATCATCATCACATAACATAGGATTTACAACATACATGATAGCATAAGGTTTACAACAACATATATGACAATTCACATCATTTTCTTATGATCCATATCACATCTTAATCTAATTAGTTTGCTAATAATCTTATTAACATCATCATACTCACAATTAGAAAAGAAAGAGAGTCTTGATTTGCTTTAGAGTTGAGTAGAATTAGAGTTTTGATTAGCTTTCTTCCTTCTTAGTTGGCGGCGGCTACACCGAGTTCCATGGCGACGGCATGACGGCGGCTATTCTATTTTTTATGTGATTTTAGAATGAGAGACTACCCATGTATATATAGAATTTAGGATTAGTTTAGACCGTCCGATCAACTCTGAATGAACCTGAACCATTAAATTAGCCAACTCAGCCCTAAAGACAAATCAGCAGCTCAAGATTGGGCTCGGCCCAAACCTGGCCGACTTGACCAGGTCGACACCCAGTTCGAGACTACATTCGACCTGGAGGGGGTCGACTCTAGTGTCGACTCCCCAGTCGACCTGCCTGGGCGGGAATTTTCCCGCCCAGCCCGCTTCTGCACTTCCAGTTTGAATTTTTGAATTTTCCTGCGAGCTGTTTTGAATTTTCTGAAACTTCCGATGGCCATATCTCCTTCATACGAAGTCCAAATCACGCAAACTCGGACTCTATTTTAACCAGAATTCCGAGACGAACACAATGGCGCAACCCATTTCCCACAATTCTAACGTCTGAGATTAGTTATTCTTTAATTTGTGAATATTTATATTAATAGAATTACGGGGTGTTACATTCTCCCCTCCTTAAAGGATTTTGACCCCGAAATCTTCAAGTCAAGAAGAATGTATATCCTAACATCCAATCGTCCATCTACTCAACCATCAAACACTGGCATCCATTTTCCTTATAGACTTCTAATGTTTTCATGTTTAAATGCACAGTGTGTGTATATGTCCATATCTAATGCAAAATCAGGCGGTCCACTGATTCAGTTGACCTCCTTAATGCAAATCATGATAGTGCCATGTGTCCATTATGTATGCAAAAGTTCCTTAATGCTACATATTATCTCTATATGCATGCACAATCATCATCTGAATGCAACATCCATATGATAAAAAAAATCCTCATACATCCATTTTACTAAATACATCCATATATATGCAATATGCAATATGAAGTGACTGAGTCGATCTAGTGCCTAATAGTGTGTGTATATGCGTCCACGAGCAACCACTAGCAAACACTTGCATCCACTTTGCATCCATCATACATAACATGTCTCAAACACATGTTTCAACCATAGGATTATCCTAACTAAAGGTCAAAGATACTAGCGAGAGGACATACTAAAGATAAGATAAGTACAAGCTAAGCGATAAAGGAGAAATTAAAAGACATACCCTCAAAAAGAAAAGGGTACAACGAACGCATCTTCGCTTCTGTCTCCCAAGTAGCGTTGCTCTAATCATCTCCCCATTGCACTTTGACTAGTCTGACCTCTTGATTCCTCAACTTCTTGATCTCCGACCCAAGAATGCATGTAGGAGCTCGTCGAATCGTCGCATCACGCTCTATCTCCACCTCTCTAAGAAAGCTCGGCTCTACCACTTCCGCAGTCTCGTGAAAGCACTTCCTCAAATGTGACACATGGAATACGTCGTGTACACCACTAAGTCTCTCAGGCAACTCCACTCTATACGCCATCTGTCCAATCTTCTCCTAAATAGGAAACGGCCCTACAAACCTTGATGCTAATTTCCCAAAGGACCCAAAGGACCCAAAGCGAACAACATTCCGTAATGGAGACACTTTGATAAAGACCATGTCCCCAACATCAAACTCAAGATCTGTCCTCCTTTTGTCTGCATAAGATTTCTGCCTATCTTGCGCCGTCTTCATCCTCCTTCGAATCAAGTCGATCTTTTCCGAAGTCTCTCTAATCATATCGGGCCCAAGTAAGATCTTATCCGTAGATTCCCACCAACATGTAGGTGAACGACAAGGTCGTCCATAAAGAGCTTCGAAAGGTGTCATGCCAATGCTAGATTGAAAGCTGTTATTATATGCGAACTCTACCAACGGAAGATGCTCTTCCCATGTACCCCCAAAGTCTAGGATACATAGCCTCAAAAGATCCTCTAGAATGCGATTCACCCTCTCAGTCTGGTCGTCCTTCTGAGGATGATACGCGGTGCTCAAACATAACTGAGTCCCTACTGCCTCTTGCAAGCTCTTCCAAAATTCGCTAGTGAAGATAGGATCACGGTCGCTTACTATGATAGAAGGAACACCATGCAAACGAACTATCTCTCGAACGTATATAGAAGCTAACCATGGAGCAGTCCTCTTACTCTTTATGGGAATGAAATGGGCGCTCTTAGTAAGTCTGTCTACTATAACACAAATCCCCGTATTACCCTTCCTTGATCTTGGTAATCCATCCACAAAGTCCATCGAGACACTTTCCCACTTCCATAGTGGAACCTCCAATGGGTGAAGCAACCCACCGGGTTTATTTTGCTCCGCTTTTACTTGTTGGCACACCAAGCATCTAGCAACATACTCAGCCACATCCCTCTTCATACCGGACCAAAAGAAAACTCGCTTCATGTCTTTATACATCTTGTCCCCGCTGGGATGAATGGTCATCTTCGAATGATGTGCTTCGTCAAGAATAGCCTTCCTCAAACCTTCGTCTCGAGGTACACAAAGTCTACTATCCCTACGTAACCATCCCTTATCATCCAGGGTATACCTACGGAGATGGCTTGATGACTCCCCTCTTTTGAGCTTTTCTACTAACTCAACCAACTGTGCGTCGTCTCGCTGTGCCTCACCAATCCGTCCCAAAAGCGTAGGTCTGACCTCTAAGGATGCTAGCAAACCGGGTACAAAGTCAACGGAAGGTCTAAAGTCAAACATAGAGATGAATTCTAAGTTTCGCCGCTCAACAAACAATAGGCTCAAGGACAACCTTTTCCTACTTAAGGTGTCTGCCACCACGTTACCCTTGCCAGGGGTATATGTTATTTCGAAATCGTAGGACGCTAAGAACTCCATCCACCTTTGCTGCCTTAAGTTCAAGTCCTTCTAAGAGAATAAGTATTTTAAAGATTTGTGGTCAGTGAACAATTCGAATTTCTCGCCAAGAAGGTAATGACGCCAAGACTTAAGCGCGAAAACAATTGCGGCTAACTCTAGGTCATGTGTAGGGTAATTTTTCTCATGCACCCTTAACTGCCTTCCACCATAGGCTATTACCCTTCCATCTTACATTAAGACTGCGCCTAGACCTGTCCCACAAGCATCGGTATAAACAGTAAACGGCTTACTCCCGTCTGGCAGCACTAAGACTGGAGCTGAGGTCAAAGCTCTCTTTAAATGTTGGAACGCATCATCACAATCTACGTCCCACGCGAAGACTAGGTTCTTCTTCGTCAGGCATGTCAATGGAGCTGATATTTTTGCGAAGTCTTTGATAAACTTCCTATAGTAGCCAGCCAACCCCAAGAAACTCCTTACTTCGGTAGCATTTTTAGGGACCTTCCAATCTTGGATGGCCACCACGTTCGCGGGATCCACAACTATCCCTTCTTTGGAAACCACGTGCCCTAAGAATCACACTTCCTCTCTCCAGAAGTGACACTTAGTAAATTTAGCTTTAAGATTATGCGCTCGTAGAGTCTCCAACACTTCCCTTAGATGTAGGGCATGCTCTTCTTCATTCTAAGCAAAGATCAAGATGTCGTCTACAAAAACCACCACGAATTTATTAAGGTACTCCCTAAACACCCTACTCATCAAATCAACAAAGTATGCGGGGGCGTTTGTCAAACCGAATGGCATCACTAGCCATTCGTAAAAACCGTCCGGAGTCCTAAAGGCAGTTTTGTCTATGCTATCCTCAGCCACTCTCAACTGATGAAATCCAGTGGCTAAGTCCAACTGCGAAAACATTGAGGCACCAACTAACTGATCGAAGAGATCGTCAATCCTCGGCAATGGGTGTCTGTTTTTCTTAGTAAGTTTATTAAGTTCTTTATAATCCACACAAAGTCTAAGGGACCCATCCGCCTTCGTGGCAAGCACTACTGGAGCACCCCACTCCGATATACTACATCTTATGAACCCCTTCTCAAGCAACTCCTTCACTTGCTTATTGAGTTCCCTCCTTTCACGAGGAGCCATGTGGTGTACTGGCAAAGATACTGGTTTTGCATTATCCACAAGATATATTCGAAAATCTATCTCCCGCTTCGGAGGCAAGCCCTTCACCTCCTCAAACACATCCGAATATTCTTGGACTACTTTAACAGATCGTAGATTTTCCACCGACGCGTCAAGCGATTCTAGATAACTTAGCATAACGGAATTTATGGGATTACAAAAGATTTTGAGAGTGTTGCCATGGCGAGTCATGAGCCTAACTACTCTCCTTTCACAATCAAGAACGACCCCATTTCTGGATAACCAATCCATTCCTAAAATTAGCCCATAGCCCGTGAAGCCAAAACATAAGCATCACATCTAAACCCAACACTAAGTATAGAAATTTTCAAATCCAAACATATCATGGACAAAAAAGCTGAGCCCCCAATTGGATTCGAAACAACTAAGAGATCCTCTATTAAACTGGTGTTTAAGTGCAGTGATTCAACTAATGATGTAGAGATAAACGAATGCGATGCACCCGAATCGAATAAGGTACGGACAGGATGATCAAACAAAAAAACTAAGCTTTCAACAGAAATGGTTCTACCTCGTTCTTGCAGCGGTGGGACCGCGAGAGCCTGAACTTGTCCCCTTGCCTTCCCTGGTGCCATAAGAGCCTGCACCTGTCCTCCCGAGGTAGACCCTTCCCTCTGCCCCTTCTTTGGGCAGTCCTTCACTAGATGTCCCGCTTCGCCACAGTGAAAACAGCCAGTCTTCTTTTTCTTTCTGCAATCCTTGCTGAAATGGCCTGGTGTCCCACAGTTAAAGCACCTTTTCTTTCCTTTGCCATTATTGTCTTTACCACCCTTCTTGTTCTGCTGTTGTGGTTTCTTCTGATCCGCTTTCTTCTTGGGTGCCTTATTAGCATTAGCACCTTTCTCCTTGTGCATGAGTGCCATGTCTACTATCTTCTCAAAGGTGGCCCCCATAGGGATGTGGGTCATAGCCAACCCCTGCAATGGCTCATTCAAGCCATTAACGAACCTCAGAGCCTTCTTCTCCTGCGTGTTCACCAAATCTAAGCCAAACCTTGCCAATTGGTTAAATTTGTTGACGTACTCTTTCACTGATAGATTTCCCTGCTTCAATGTCAAGAACCTTTCCATGTATAGATTCTCTTCTGCCCTTGAGAGAAACTTTGCCTCAAACCTACGTCTGAAATCCGCCTAAGAATCAACAGGACGCTCCCCATTAGTGACCTCCCACCAAAACGAGGCCTCTCCCTTCATTAACCAAGCTGCTAATTTGACTTTCCTCCCTTCTTCTACTTCAAAGATTTCTAGCAATTCTTCCACCTCCTTAAGCCAATCTCTAGCTTCCACAAACGTTTCTGACCCTTGAAAAGGTTTTCCACCCATAGCCTTAAAATCCTTGCATGTCTTTGCAAAAGTATCAGCGCGAGGAGGGGGAGGAGGAGGAGCGGGTGCAACTGGTGGTGGAGGAACATTGGATGGACCTGCAGCGGCCCTAGCCTCTAATAACCTCCTATACCATCCTGGTATCGTTACACCCTCCGAAAGGTTACGATCTTCGGCCATGCTGAAACAAAAAAGGAAAGATTCAAAATGGAGAATTCGAAAGATAAAGATATATGGCTATTAGGGATTATGTTTTTCATAAAAACTTTCCTCTTTAAATTACTCATCAAGACATGTTTTTGAAAACACTTCTTCCAAAAATACTTTAGAAAAATAGTTTTTCTAAAAAATTTATCTGTTCTGGTAACCTTAAGCTCTGATACCACGTGTTACACCCCACGTCCATTAATGTCACTCATAAAGGGAAAGCATTAACTTCCATGGAGGTTTTAAGTGAATATAGAACAGAAAAATTACAACAAGACAGATAATAAGTAGTACTTGGAAATCTAAAACTTTATTTCATTGCAGCAGAAATTAAACATGTTTGTTACATCATAAAACCAAAAATCAGAGTCAAGTACAATATCCATCTAGATAAAACAAAATACATAATCCTATTACATAAATAGCCATTAAAGAAGATAACAAGCTGGACTTTACTTCAGCGGTCCAAGCTTTCCAAAAGAGAGAATAAGCAATTCAATCAGACTCCACTAGAGCTGGGTCCACCCTGAGGACCTGGCGGGGGAAAAAAGATAGAAATAGAGGGGGTCAGACATAAAGTCTGGCAAGTATGATAATTCTAACAATACTATTATCAAAATAACTAGACTAAGGCATAAGCTGGAAAACAAGGAAATGTCTATGAACTATTGGGTATAGAAGTGCAGATAAAGATAACGTTAAAGGCACACCTAATACTAACGAATAATTACTACACTGCACCACACCAGTCACCCTAAAGGTTGATCCCACTTGCTTCACTTAGAAATTTTATAAATAACTTCGTGTACCCCTAGCTGACTACATAGGTGCTTCCTGCCCCTATCTCCGCTAGGTGTACCACACTACCCACTTTCGATCGGCTCCCTACTCGTAGATACCCGTGCAGGTCCCACAGTGGGGTGTATCACTCCCCTAAAGTGGCAACCCGATACAACATAAGGATGCACGACTTATACCTACACGATGCAACAACGTCTTACCTACCAGCCCGGGTCCACACACGCATATGAAACCCATTGGACTTGCGTTGTCACCGCTAACCCGTTTGGCCTCTTATAGTCAAGCCCAGTATGCGTGTCCCGTCCTCGACTTGGGTCGAGCCCACAAAGATACGTTTGGGTTACTGGTGGAAATGGGCCCCCAATTACTTACCACAAGCTATCCACCTAAGCTTGTCCCCACTAGTATATCCCACTTAACCCTTTTCTTAGTCATGTTTATTTACATGTGTGTTTGGTTAAGTCTTACTAATCGTATTTCAAATCCCACTAAAGGCACCCACTAGATTCCTCATGCCACCTAAGGCACCTACTTAACCCCTATGTCCCACTTCACATGTTTATCTGGTTAAGTATTTCTTAATTCATTTAGGCCATAACCTCATAAAGACCTCTCACATTAGACTGGCATTTATGGCAGCTGGATTCGCCGGGCGGGTCCGGGCAATCTTACACCATAAAAGAGTCTAACCTCGTGTCTTTACAACTGTTATGCTTTAATTTGGGCCTGGGACCTCTCACATTGGGCTGACATTTGTGACTACTGGATTCGTCGGGCGGGTCCGGGCAGTTTTACGTCACAAACGAGTCCAACCTTGTGTCCTAAGCATTGATTAACACTTATAATCTTTTACCCCAGTTTTAAATATATCCCTATTCAAATCATTAATTAATTACAATTTTAATGATGTCCATAATTGACTCAATTATGGCCATCCACTTACGGTATGTGAAATCATATCAATTGCACCCCAATTTCTTAATATTAAATCCTTAATATTACCCCTACCCCACGTTATACGTTCGCTTATTCAACGCAAAATATGGGTTAGACTCGAATAGTCTAACTCATAGCACAAAGATAAATTATCACAACATATAGACAAATAAAATAGATCTAATCATAATAGGGGTGAAACTTGCATAAAACTACACATGTCATGGATCTAAAGGTGTCAACTTGTTTGGTTAAATGTCACAACTTACATAATATGATCATAACCCAAGTTCATGTATAAACTTGCATATGTGGTTTATGCAACATAATGATGGTGTGAACTAGCATCTAACACATAGAACTCACATATGTCATAGCATAATTCTAGATCTAAATAGATGTCATAATTCTAGATCTAAATAGATGTCATACAATATGTGAGATTATACATACTAATAAATCTAAACTTGCATAGGTACATGTGATTTATCATGTGAATCATCATAGCCTAAATATATATAATCAACATCATGATTCATAAGCTAACTACAACATAATAACATCATGGCTTTGTAACATAGCAACTTAGCATAGAAACTTGCAACATATATAATATCATCATAGCATGATTTACAACATATAGGATATCATCATCACATAACATAGGATTTACAACATACATGATAGCATAAGGTTTACAACAACATATATGACAATTCACATCATTTTCTTATGATCCATATCACATCTTAATCTAATTAGTTTGCTAATAATCTTATTAAGATCATCATACTCACAATTAGAAAAGAAAGAGAGTCTTGATTTGCTTTAGAGTTGAGTAGAATTAGAGTTTTGATTAGCTTTCTTCCTTCTTAGTTGGCGGCGGCTACACTGAGTTCCATGGCGACGGCATGACGACGGCTATTCTATTTTTTTATGTGATTTTAGAATGAGAGGCTACCCGTGTATATATAGAATTTAGTATTAGTTTAGACCGTCCGATCAACTCTGAATGAACATGAACCGTTAAATTAGCCAACTCAACCCTAAAGACACATCAGTAGCTCAAGATTGGGATCGGCCCAAACCTGGCCGACTTGACCAGGTCGACACCCAGGTCGACACTACAGTCGACCTGGGAGGGGGGGTCGATTCTAGTGTCGACTCCCCAGTCGACCTGCCTGGGTGGGAATTTTCCCGCCCAGCCCGCTTCTGCATTTCCAGTTTGAATTTTTAAATTTTCCTACGAGCTGTTTTGAATTTTCTGAAACTTCCGATGGCCATATCTCCTTCATACAAAGTCCAAATTACACAAACTCGGACTCTATTTCAACCAGAATTCCGAGACGAACACAATGGCGCAACCCGTTTCCCATAATTCTCACGTCTGAGATTAGTTATTCTTTAATTTGTGAATATTTATATTAACAGAATTACAGGGTGTTACAGTATGGTACATAAATATTGGTTCAAAGCAGTTACAACATGTAGGTAAGGCGACTTGTACATTTTGCTCACTGTTGTGACCAATGCTAATAAACTAACTTCACATGCTCGCTACATAAGCGCACACTACATAATCACTCAGGAGTAAACCTTTTTTAAGCATATTCGATAGATTGATATAAGCAACATTTAGTCCAAGTATCTACTAGTACGTTAATGTTACCACATGGAAAATCAAAAGAATTTCATGGATTCGGGAATAGTCGATGGCGGTTAATTTCAAATGGCGCTTTTAAATTTTTTCCAGATTTGACTCAAGCATGTTATCTTCAGTTTCAGTACTGGAGTAGACAAGTACTTTCTTGCTTCTATCACCTATACACACACATGTTTGAAAACCAAGTAGTGTCATCTGCAAACACAATCATAAGAAATCAACCTTCAAAGCATCATCAGTGACATAAACATCTTACTGATTCTCCATTTCCTTGATGACAACATGTTATCATATTTTCGCTTAACATTTTGATGCTAGTTTATTCATTACTTAGGGTTAAACATGTACATGCAGATTGTCGAGATGCGTGTGCATACGGACTGTGCAGGCCGTGAGAAGAAGATAAGGAAGGCACTTTTGAAGCCGAGAGTTGTATTATTCAACAAGCATTTGGTTCTCATTCAAGTTATCCATTAGAACGTTTTTAACTGTTCGAACATAAGGTTTCTTCTCTATTCTTCTTCTTTTTTATATAGTGCTACCATGTTGATGCATGTGATAAGCATAGATATGGCAAGATAGAAAGTGACGGTTATAGGATGGGCAGTGTAACGACCCGCATTCTACGTATCAAAGGATCGTAGAATATTTATTTCTTTCTCATACGAAGTCGTATGGTCGTGTAACTTTGGGGAACGACTACTGGGGTCATTTTCCATGTTCACGATTTTTGCTGATTTTTAAATGACCGTTTTGCCCCTAGCGAATCTTGTTTTGCCCATATCTTTTGATAGGTAAGGAGTTTTGACCTGAAACCCGGATGATGGTTTACCTTTCCGTAGAGTAGTCACAATAGCCAAACGGACTCACCGTTTGGGAGATATGGCTGAAACAAAGTTTAGAAGGTGAAAAACTACTTATGTGAGTTGATTAGGTAATTAGCAAATGGGCCCATAACCCATTTCGGGATTAGGGTTACGGGGAGGTTGAAATGAGTTAGGTTTTCATTCTATTTCAGTTTTCTAGCTGCCATTTATCCCTTAGAAACCCCAACAATAGCCTCCACCTTCTAATTTCATTCCAAAATGCTCTTTAATCAAGGATTAAGCTAATTAGCATCAAATCAAGGAAAATCAACATCAAAATAGAGGTAAAGGCTGATGTGTGCATTGGAATTCGTGCCATTTAAAGAATCATTTCAGATATAAGTTTTATTTGTGGCTAAGGTGAGTGATTTGCATTGCTTTTCACTAATTACGGCTAATTAGGGGTGATCAGTGATAATTAACGAAATTATGGCTTAGAAAAATCTGAAAAATTGGTAAAATTCTAAAATATTAGTTTAGGGCTCTGATAAAAATTTGGGTTAATTTGGTTAAGTTTTCCTAATCCTACTGTTAGTTGTTGTTAAACATGATTAAGGGAAAAAACAGGGGTTTTTGGGTATGTTTTATCTTTATATACAGGTTAAATTATGGTTTTGGTTTTTGTGAATGATTATACATGTTGCTATGACTGTTTGCATGTTTTATGGTTGTTTATAACAGTTAGAATGGTCGAAAACGCCGTCATGTGGTGTAAAAACAGTCCCTGGAAGTCGCAGGAAAGTTGTGGAAGAATCAGATCGGATCGCCCCCTGACGAACGAAACCGTTCGTGACATGGAAACCGAACCGCTCGCCTACCTGAGTCACGAACCGCATCTGAAGGCTCCAGACCGACCTGTTGTGAAGTAACTTGATCTTGGCATGGTGGCACGACCCGAATCACTTGGTGGACCACAAACCAGAAGCTCCAAACCAACCCGCTCTCCTGGAGTGTGCCACGAACTGCTTAAGGGAGCAAGTCACGACCCAAAGCTTGAAGGGGAAGACCAAACTGGTGGAGCCATGAAGCTTGGAGTCACAATCCGAACCAAGTGGGGTATCACAACCCGACCCTATGGGTGATTACGACCAAACCAAACCAAAGACGAGAAGGAAGACTGAACCGATCCGGAGGAGACCAAACCCAAGATGCAAAGGTAGTCCAAAAGAGAAGTTTGTACTCAGTATCCAGACAGGAACCAATGAGGCAACTTCATGATTGGGCTTTGTTGCGGGACGTGTGCTAAGGAGTTGTCGACGTCCATATCTTTGATTCACCACCAAGAGATGAATGTTAGGCTACGGATCAATGCAGTGGGGTAGTTATTACCCCATGGGGCAGAGTGATCGTAGCATGGCTATGAGCCAGTGCAGTGAAGTCATCATGACTTCATGCGGGCATAGTGGACATAGCAAGGACTAGTGGCTATGGATCAGTGCAGTGGAGTCACCATTACTCCATGGGGCAGAGTGATCATAGCAAGGATTTGGGTGATCAAAGCGGTGGATATCGTATGCTTTACGCACTGAGTGAGAGATGTGAGGATGGTTGCTATGCTTGATTGTTTGATATCACTATGACGTACACACCCCTCCCCCGTATCTTTACACCATAAGTTATATTATTATTATATTTTATCCCAAGCGCTGCGAGACATTCTACAGGTTCCTTGTTAGTTCAAATTTCCTTTCTTTTTACTTTCTTTGGCGACCATCCCATGCTAGTTGGACATTGACACAGCGCACTTTCATGGGAAATGTCGGCTGGTGCAGGGCAGGTTGTCACACTTGGTATCAGAGCTCTAGGTTGCATAGTTAACCTAGGGAAAGATACCAGGGAGAGATAGTGTACGTATATGAGAGCACATATTTGTGATATTTTGGTTTTCAAAAGCTATATATATACTATTAGTATATCTAAGGAGGGAGTCACACTGCACTGGCACCACTGAAGAGATGGTTAATCGTTTTCTCCTTACAGATTGAACGATGAGCCGATATACGAGGAATACTTATTCAGGAGTCAATAATAGGAATGCTCCTGATATGTGAAAGATGTTCACTGACTTCATGAGCGAGATGCTTAGGGATGTTCAGAGGGCATCTCTTAATGCTGCAAATTGTGGTGGTGCAGCGGTGTAGGCGCCTAGGGCCGATTTCGCCAAGCTCTGTAAGGACTACACTAGTCTCAGTGGGAAGTTGTTCCATGGAATGGAATCGACTACGGAAGTTCAGGATTGGCTCGATAGTTGTGAGCGCATCTTCAAGGACTTAGGGATCGATGACGCGATGAAGAGAAAGCTAGCATCCCATCAGCTGCAAGACGGGCTATGAATTGGTGGAATGCTTTTAAGGCAGCCACTCCTGAGGATCAAGTTACATGGAATCAATTTAAAGCTCGCTTCAGTGACAAGTTTATCCCGGCTGCCTAGAAGTCAGATTTGTTAGGAAGTTCTTGGAGCTTAAACAGAATGGTAGGGCAGTCTCGGAATATATTGCTGAGTTCGATACTTTATCAAAGTATGGATTATCCCTCATTGACACTCCCGAGAAGAAGAATGAGAAGTTCATAACAAGCTTAGACCAATACGTGCGGGAAATGCTTATAAACCATATTGATGAGACTTTTGAATTGATTATTAGGAAAGCACTGAGATCAGAGAGACTTTATCCTAAGCCCAAGTCTGAAATCGCTATTGTATCTGCAGAGGGGCCAAAGCCGCAAGCAAGCGGTGGAGGCAAGAATAATTCTCAGAATAAGAGGAAGCAGAACCAAACTAAGGATGGCCAGAAAAAGAGTAAGAAAGATGTTGAGTGCTTAGCTGTGGCAAGAAGGGCCATTATGCTAAAGAATGTCGAGCAAAGCCAGCAGACAGGAAGTGCTTCAACTGCGGTGAAGTGGGACATCACAGGGATAAATGTCTGCAGCCCCCTAAAGAGAAGAAGATTGTGAAAGCATATGCTATTAATGTTGTTCTTTCTTCATCGAATGCCCCAACTGCGGCAGAGAATGGAAAGAATGTCGTCATTCAAGGTATGCTTTTTGTTTATGATGTTCCTGTTTGAGTATTGTTTGATACCGGGCTTCCCGTTCCTTCATATCTAGTGACCTGGTAGATAGGTTGGGATTGGAACCTGAGATAGTCGATAGACCTTTAGCAGTGACGAACCCGATTGGTGGTTCGACTATCCTTAGTATGATTTGTCATAATATGGTCTTATTAAGTCATGGATGTATGTTTGTTTGTGATTGCTTTGTTTTGGGCTTTACTGGGTTTGGCACTATTTTGGGAGTCGATTGGTTCCAAAGGTACAGGATGGTGGTAGACTGTTAGGGCTTTTTGGTGACAGTTAGAGCGGATGATGGGCGGAGGGTAGTGTTTGGTGGTCTACTTAGTGATGGGGTAATGGCTAGTTTTCTAAATTCCCTCGACATCCCACATGATGAGTTGTCAGATGTGTCCGTGGCTGGCCAGTATCCGGACATCTTCGAGGAAGTGACCCGACTTCCACTACACCAAGAGATTGAGTTCCGTACTGATTTAGTGAAAGATTACAGACCTATAGTGATGCCACTTCGTTGTATGGCACCAAGGGAGCAGAGAGAGCTTGGGGTGTAGTTAAGCGATCTTTTAAGGAAGGGATTTATCAGAAGAAGTGTTTCCGAGTAGGGAGCACCAATTGAATTTGCTACTAAGGCAGATGGTTCCCTTCGTTTATGTGTAGACTATCGTGAGTTGAATAAAGTGACTACAAAGAATAAGTATCCTCTTCCGCGGATCGATGATCTGTTTGATCAACTAGAGGGAGCAAAAGTGTTCTCCCAATTGGATCTCGCGGCAGGATTTCATCAACTCCGAGTAGCAGCCGAGAGTATTCCTAAAACGTCCTTTCGGGCGCCGTCTGGATTCTATGAGTGGTTGGTCATGCCATTCGGGTTGACCAATGCACCAGCATATTTTTTGGATCTTATGAATAGGGTATTTAGGGATCAATTGAATAAGTTTGTTCTTGTGTTCGTGGACGATATACTTGTTTACTCAAGGATAGAAGAAGAACACAAGGAACATTTGATAGTAGTGACGGAGGTGTTGAGAAAACACCAATTGAAAGCGAAGTTTTCTAAGTGTCACTTCTAGAGGAGGAAAGTGAGATTCTTGGGCCATGTTTTTTTAGAGAATGGTATTGATGTGGATCCTGCGAAGGTGGCTACGGTACAAGATTGGTCTACACCTAAGAATGCAACAGACGTAAGAAGTTTCTTGGGATTAGCTGGATACTATCGTAATTTTATCCAAGACTTCTCCGAGATAGCTGCACCGTTAACTCAGTTGACCATGAAGAATCAAGCTTTCGTTTGGGACGAAAGGTGTGAAAATGCATTTAAGAGACTAAAGGAAAAGATGACGTATGCGCCAGTGTTAGTCATTCCTAAAGGGAATGAAGAGATGACAGTATACACGGATACATGTGGTACCAGACTAGGTGCTGTATTGATGCAAGGAGGTAGGGTTGTAGCTTATGCTAGTCGGCAACTGAAACCGCATGAGATAAGATATCTTACCCATGATCTGGAGTTGGCAGCAATCGTGTTCGCATTGAAGATGCGGAGACATTATCTCTTGGCAGAAAGATTAGAGTTGTTTACCGATCATAAATCGTTAAAGTATCTCTTCTCTCGAAAGGATCTAAATCTCCGACAGCAAAGATGGTTAGAATTCTTGGCTTCCTATGATTTCAATATCACATATACATTAGGAAAGGGCAATGCGGTAGCTGATGCATTGAGCAGAAGACATGCCAATTTAGGGCTATGTTTCTTGAGTGGGAGCAACTGGAGTATATCGCTGGGTATGATTTCAGACCAAGGTGCGAATTGGATCCAGAAATGTTAGAAAGTTTGGCGATCAGACCCACTCTGATTGAGCGGATTGGTTCCAGTCAGAAGGACGATCCTAACTTATTTGAAATCATCTCTAAGTTAGAGATGGGTATCGACGAGGAGATGAACAAGTACGGGCTTGATTTAGATGGATGGCTTAGAAAGAATGGGAGACTAGTTATACCTAATGTCAATGGATTGAGAGATGAAATACTTAGAGAATGTCATCACTCAAAACTGACTATACATCCCGGTGGTAACAAAAGGTATCGAGACATGAAGCAGACCTACTACTGGGAAGGGATGAAAAGAGACGTTGGAAAGTTTATATCCAAATGCATGAACTGCCAGCTAGTTAAAGCTGAGCAAAAGAAACCTAGTGGTATGTTGCAACCATTAGAAATTCCAGAATGGAAATGGGAACAAGTCTTAGTGGATTTCATTGGTGGGTTACCAAAGACTAGATCTGGCCATGATAGCATTTGGGTGATTGTGGACCGATTGAACAAGATTGCAAGGTTTATACCCGTCAAGTCGAATAGAACAACAGCTAAGTTAACAAAACTGTATATGTAGTGGGTAGTGAGATTTCATAGAATATCCAAAGGCATTGTGAGCGACCGAGATCCGTTGTTTACTAGTGGATTTTGGAAGAGCTTACAAGAGGCGTTAGGATCAGAATTACATCTCAGTACCGCGTATCATCCTCAAACCGACGGTCAGACAGAGAGGGTGAATCGAGTATTAGAAGATCTCTTAAGAGCTTGCATATTAGATTTTGGAGGGTCATGGGATGACCATTTGCATCTAGTTGAATTCGCATATAATAATAGTTATCAACCCAGTATTGGTATGGCTCCATTTGAAGCTTTATACGGAAGACTATGCAACTCACTATTGGTTAGAGACCGGTGAGAAATTTGTGCTTGGGCCTGATGTGATAAGAGAAACTTCAGACAAGATCAGGGTTATCCAACAGCGAATGAAGGCTGCTCAAGATAGGCAGAAAAGTTATGCTGATAGGTGGAGAAGAGATCTATATTCTCTATTGGCGACTTGGTGTTTGTCAAGATTTCCTCGTTAAAGAGCGTGATTCGATTTGGCAGGAGAGGCAAGTTAGCACCAAGATTTGTTGGTCCATTCCCAGTTCTCGAGCAAGTTGGGAATTTGGCATATAAAGTTGAGTTGCCTGACAAGATGGCGGGAGTTCATAACGTGTTTCATGTTTCCCAGTTAAGGAAATTCATGCACGACCCCGATGTGGCTATTTCACCTGATCAGTTGGATGATATCGAAGCAGAACCCGAGGCAGTTGGGAACCGCAAGCCGATTCGTATTGTCAAGCATGATACGAAGAAACTTCGAAGGAAAGCGGTGAATCTAGTCAAGGTTCAGTGTGGCGGGGATGAGAATGACTGTACTATAGGAGACAAAGGAGAGCATTAAGGAGACGTATCCAGAACTCTTTGCCTGGTAAGGTTTTCATTTCGATTTAGTCTTTCCGCATGCTAGGATAGGTTTTTTTTGTGTGTTTGATTGTTTGTGAATGACTGATAGGCATGTGGAACACCTTTGTATGTTTTTGGTTAAGGAATTTCGGGGGCGAAATTTCTTAAGGGGGAGGGGGAGAGCGTAACGACCCGCATTCTACGTATTGAAGGATCGTAAAATATTTATTTCTTTCTCATACGAAGTCATATGGTCGTGTAACTTTGGGGAACGACTATTGGGGTCATTTTCCATGTTCAGATTTTTTTCTGATTTTTAAATGACCGTTTTGCCCCTGCAAATCTTGTTTTTCCCATAACTTTTGATTGGGAAGGAGTTTTGACCTGAAACAACTTCCATTAGATTCGCATGATAGTTTACCTTTCCGTAGAGTGGTCACATTAGCCAAACGGACTCACCGTTTGGGAGATATGGCTGAAACAAGGTTTAGAAGGTGAAAAACTACTTAAATGGGCTGCTTAGGGTAATTTGCAAATGAGCCCATAACCCATTTCGGGATTAGGGTTATGGGGAGGCTGAAATGAGTTAGGTTTTCGTTCTATTTCAGTTTTCTAGCCGCCATTTACCTCTTAGAAACCCTAACAATGGCCTTCACCTTCTTATTTCATCCCAAATCGCTCTCTAATCAAGGATTAAGCTAATTAGCGTCAAATCCAGGCAAATCAACATCAAATTAGAGGCAAAGGTTGCTGTGTGCATTGGACTTCATGCCATTTAATGAATCATTTCAGGTCTAAGTTTTATTTGTGGCTAAGGTGAGTGATTTGCATTGCTTTTCACTAATTATGGCTAATTAGGGGTGATTAGTGATAATTAACGAAATTATGGCTTAGAAAAATCTGGAAAAATTGGTAAAATTATAAAATAATATTTTTTGTCTCTGATAAAAATTTCGGTTAATTTGGTATGTTTTCCTAATCCTACTGTTAGTTGATTGTTAAACATGATTAAGGGGAAAAATAAGGGTTTTTGGGTATGTTTGATCTATATACACATTTTAAATTGTGGTTTTGGTGTTTGTTAATGATTATACATGTTGCTATGAATGTCTGGAATGTTTTATGGTTGTTTAGAACAGTTAGAATGGTCGAAAACGCCGTAGTGTGGCGTAAAAACAGTCGCTGGAAGTCGCAGAAAAGTTGTGCAAGAACCGGATCAGATCGCCTCCCTACGAACTGAATCGTTCGTGACATGGAAACTGAACCGCTTGCCTACCTGAGTCATGAACCGCATCCGAAGGTTCCGGACTGACCTGTTGTGAAGTAACTCGATCTTGGCATGGTGGCACGACCCGAACCACTTGGTGGACCACGAACTAGAAGCTCCGAACCGACCCGCTCTCCTGGAGTGTGCCACGAACCGCTTGAGGGAGCAAGTCACGACCCGAAGCTTGATGGGGAAGACCAAACCGGTGGAGCCACAAAGCCTGGAGTCACGATCTGAACCAAGTGGGGTGTCACGACCCGACCCGATGGGTGATCACGACCGAACTGAACCAAAGATGAGAAGGAAGACTGATCCGATCCGGAGGAGACCAAACCCGAGATGCAAAGGTAGTCCAAAAGAGAAGTTTGTACTCAGGATCCAGACGGGAACCAATGAGTCAACTTCATGATTGGGCTTTGCTGTGGGACGTGTGCTAAGGAGTTGTCGATGTCCGTAGCTTTGATTCACCACCGAGAGATGAATGTTAGGCTACGTATCGGTGCAGGGGGTAGCTATTACCCCATGGGGCAGAGCGATTGTAGCATGGCTATGAGCCAGTGCAGTGAAGTCGTCATGACTTCATGGGGCAGAGTGGACATAGCAAGGACTAGTGGTTATGGATCAGTGCAGTGGAGTCTCTATGGCTCCATGGGGCAGAGTGATCATAGCAAGGATTTGGGTGATCATAGCGGTGGATATCATATGCTTTACGCACTGAGTGAGAGATGTGAGGATGGTTGCTATGCTGGATTGTTTGATATCACTATGACATACACACCCCTCCCCCATATCTTTACACCATATGCTAGTGTCACCTTAGAGTATTGTACATCTTGTTGTGCCAGCTCTTTGGTTGCAGGTCCAGGTTCAGGTATGGTTATGTATGCCTGTTATTGTTCTGTTTTGCTGCTTATCGCTCATACCAGACTTTTGTCTGACCCAGAGTTTTATGTCTCTTCTTATTACTCTGGGTGCTCTTAAACGGGAAGACTAGAGATAGGTCAGGTGATTATGCATGAGTAGCTGTACCGGAGACGAGCAGGAGGCTTCCACGTACGATATATATCTATATATAATTGCCCCGTGTTGTTGCTGGTCACGACTTTGGGCATTAGTAGTGTACCTTTCCTTTCTTTTGCTTTAGAGACAGTATTTTAAATGTTGTAATAATGATGTTTGGATCATAAGCTGTATTAGAATTTTCCGCTGCTATGATTGTTTAGTTTTCAGCTTATGCACTGTCTCACCTGTTTTATGTCAAAGTTATGCTATTATTATATTTTATCCCATGCGCTGTGAGACATTCTACAGGTTCCTTGTTAGTTCAAATTTCTTTTCTTTTCCTTTCTTTGGCGTCCATCCCGTGCTAGTTAGACATTGACATAACACACTTTCATTAGAAATGTCGGCTGGTGCGGGGCGGGCCGTCACAGACAGAGCAGGAAAAAGTGCTGAAAGGGTGAGGAAAACTGGAAGAATTGCAGTATTTTGGTCATATGGTAATAATCAATAGTACAACACCACCTATAAATGAGTTGTTCAGAGTATCGTTTTCCATATGGTGCTCATACTTATGCCTATGCTTCTATTTCCTCGTATAACTACAAGAAACACGGTTATGACCACGATAGTTATCTACATGGATATAGTCAGAGGTTGGGATATTCGATCGAAGAGAACGGAATGAAATTGTTTGGCGATGAAAATGTCCGTGCTTGTTCCATAATGTGAGACTGTGTTTTATGTATGTATTGGTCGTTACTTTATTTGTATATGAAATTGAGTGAATCGAGTGTTGTAGTGAGAATTGAATGTATATGTGAATATCAGTTTTGTAAATCATTGAGTTGTAAATGGTGAAATTAGAAGTTGTACTATATCAAATACTGAAATAAAATATTTATTTAAATAAAATACTATTTGAATATTTAATTCTGTGTAGTAGCATTTACTTCTCCCTTTTGGGCTTGAGCCAACATTTTTTCTTTTTGTGTTGCAGAAGGTCGTTTATGACATTATGATAGTTTTAAACCATATAGTGATCTCTCAGTTTTAATGAGTAGTCGACTTTTATTTTACTTCAAACAATTTATATTCATCTGGGATTCTCGTGTAAAAATCGATATCCAATTCGCTGTAAAGATAAGTTGTTTACAACATCATTTAATCTTACATCAAGTTTCTTTGGAACAAGTCTTATCAAATATCGAAATGATATGACATCCATAATAGAAGTGTATATCTCTGCAGGAAACCTTGTGCAGCAAGTCATGCCATGTATCTCACAACTTCATTTTTATCATTTTGATTTCTTATTTAAAGCACCTTCTTTTTGCGATTTATATGCTACTAATATTCATTTATGAATACACTTCATGTGCTTACAATTTTGTGTTTCAATCAAGTTTGCATATTGCAATGCACATTTGATGAATAAGACAAGTTTCATTACAACAACAAATGTTATTTATATTTTTCAGGAATATATCTATCATCAATGTCTTTGTCATTTTTTATAACCAAAAATGTTATTTATATTCTTAGAAACATATATATTTTTAATAAGTTTTGTATATCGTAACTACCACTTCAATGGAAATTAAGAGTTTCATTACAACAATTCTTGAAAGCAGGAAGTGATATACTCATCATGAATTATATCAAGATTCGCATCACTACAATACTTAAAAATATAAACGTTTTAAATACATATAATCAATTCAATTATATCTAAAAGTACAATGCTCATGACACATAATATGTTGTTGACAATGTATGGTGCTTCTGTAAGTTTAGTTTGCTTTTGTCATTTTATACATTTCTAATTTTATCTCATGAACTACATGTCCATATATCTTATTTAGGAGAATTTCATGATGGCCAATGATATTTCTCTCTAAAATGGGATTTTTAATCCATTTTTAAACATAAGCGCTTTATTGTTTATTAATTTATCATTAATGATTATTTCTTGCCAGTTTATACATGATTTAATGAGAACTCAAAACTTATCATGATGTAGGTACCTAAACCACTTCTAGGGTTATTTAACAATCATGTCACTTGTTTCTTTCAAAGCACCCTTAAATTTCTTCAAGAACACCTACCTCCATTATTTGGCATCTTTATTACTTACTCCAAAAATATTTTGAACTGACTTTTATACCACATATTCATCTGTGATTTACACCTTTTGATCCTTCAAGGATTCAAATATATATTGGAGAATATTAGGGACATAATTGATAATTTAAGCCAGTTACTTAATAATTTGCATAATTCTATATGTTAACAAATATTTAACACCAATGATCAACGTAAACTGATATCCTTTTATCATCCCCCTCAATGTTAGCAAACATTGTCACATTAAATAATAAACCTTCTTTGGATTCTCATTTCTGATCCATTATCACATTATTACTAGCAAATACATTATATGCATTTCGATTGTAGGGGGATAATGCTTTTATTAGTTGATAAAATGCATTCATATTGTATCGTTTATTCCCTTTCATTGATCTGACAACTTGGATTTCTAATTATATCGATCATTTGAATATGCATATGACTTCAGGTCGTCCAATATTGATGTTAAAAAACTTTTTGAATTACTAAATAATATATGCATAATTTATAATATGGGCTCATAGCAACTTTAGGTTGTTAATTAAATATTCATATATATGTGCATATACGTTCGTCCATGTATTACATATGTAATTGATTTGCATATTCTTTCTCGCTCGAGTTATCAATTTTAGAACAAATTATTTATAAAGTACCAAATCATTATTTTTAACTTATCAAGCAATGTCAATGCGAATCTTAAAGATCTTATTATAACGTTCAAAACATCTTGTTTGGAACTGTATTGAACTTATGGTTCAAATAAAATATATAAATAACTTCAAGTTGTTAAAATTTATTCTTTAATACAATTTATAAATGTAAATATATAAGCAAGATACAACTCAATTTGAAAATATTCAAATCTTTGGATGCACCATCATTGCCCCCATATGATGTAACTTATTTAAGAAGTACAACGTTATTATTTTACGTAGTTTCAATAAAGCTTCAGGCATTTAATTATGAGTTATTTAAAGTTCATTGATTAATGAACTTTAGCTTCCTATGCATATAGACACACACACACACACACTATATATATATATATATATATATATATATATAAACATATGTATATCAAGTTTATTAATTTATGATGAACTTCTGGTTCTCAATCTTTTTACATAATCCTAATTTAGAAGCTTTAACATTCTTGCAAATTGTCAATATTACAAACTTGTAAACTTTATAGAAAAGTTTTTATCTTTTCATGATTCAAAACTTCAAGTTTTAGACTTTGAGTTATAAGTTTAAAATTTCTTCGCACAACTTCAAGTTGTTGTTCTAAGCTTTTTATTTCTTCCATTTCATTAGAAATTACATGCTAAATATACCGAATAATAATACATACGTCTATTCTTATTACAAACACAAACATGCATCATTCAACTAACAATAACTAATGCATATTTATGATAATATGGTAATATAACATATTATCACAATGTTGCATTTAATGCATTTATTATGAATATAATGGATATAACCGTTATGTGGTCCAAATATATGAATCAAATAAATTTTACATAAATCAATAGAATAAAATTTGGATCTTACTTCAACATTGATCAATGATAAAACTGAAATGAACAACTTAAAGTTGATACCATGTATATCCATAATGTCTTATCAAAAATTGAGTAAAAGTTCATAATCATAGAACCAAGATATTACATTCTCTAATATGAATGATTCGAAAAATTTGCAGACCTGTACTTAAAATTCACAAACATAAAAATTACATGTCTTAGATTCAAATTATACAATCCATATAAAGATCTTTTGGATCTTTCTTTTTACATCAAAATTACCTCTTACCATTATATAAACTACAGGTTCTAAATTTTACATTTATATAACAAAAATTACTTATGTATTCACTTCAAGTGTGCTAAATTAAGATCAATATATAGATCTTAACTCAATTTGATCTTCAAAATGCATATTTTCTTTGTAAAAGAATTTGTAATGTCCCGTATTTTTACGGTCTAATAATTAATTTATTTAATTATTAAATATCGATTTGGTGACATCGATAACTTGAATTAAATAATATTTATATTTAATTAATATAAATAATAGAATAATATATTTAAATTCTGAAATAGTCAGAATAGTAGAATTCACAATATTGTATGAATTGGATAGTATAATAGATTTGGTTAAGTTTAGATTCGATTTATAATAACGAATCTATTCAATAAACGACGATAGAACGTATAGTTTATATTATAATTATAATCGAGCTTGAAATAGCGCGGCAGTTCGTAATTTGGCGATTTGAGCTTTAAACGAATATACAGAATCCATTTTAAGTCGGATTTCTGTGAAACAAGAAACGTTGGAATCTGTTGAACTATATCTTTCTAATGGAAATGAAAAACCAAGATTTCGTATTTTAGATTGTAAGTTATGTCCAAATTAAATATTCGGAAAAGCAGCGACACAATCGTTTTTGGACATAACGGTTATTTAAATATATTTATATATTGATTTCGAATCTGGACAAGCCCTTTGAGGCGTAGTGATAATTTAATTTTTAGAATTTTACTTGTAATTTTTAATTAATTAAATACACAACTTTTTATTTGGAGTGATTTGCACCCTATATCAATATTTGGGATTTCACAATATGAGTTATCCTACCGATATTATTATAATTTTGGTATCATGACACATTGCTTGTTACAACGATATTTTTTTTGTCGATAGCAGTCCGTAAAACGAACGAAATTTTATATGATGGATACCGTTAATGAATATATAATAATTGCAAACATATATGGTTTCACTTGTATGGCCGATCCTTGCTTTCGGTCTACAAGCACACGTAAACAAAAACCAATATATGTTTAGCGTCTATATATATATATACACACACACATAGGAATTAAGTTTTAAGTCATCTCCATAACTTGGCAATTCACAAGCAACTACTTCTGCACATTAAACAATATATATATATATATATATATATATATATATATATATATATACGTTCATATATACACATGAACCATCTGTTGCAAGCTTTTGGCCCAGGTTCGAAATAGAAAAGCTATTTGTTGCGGCTAATTGTTGATAGAACGACAACACCCACGTTTGATCCTCTCATATTTTCCAAAGCAGTGCATGTGGCATCTACAACAATTTGCGTCGAATAGGTATGTATATCCCCTTAATTCCTTCCAACCTATATTATATACATTCAGTCATCGAAAAGGAGTGGTAAAATGGATACTCAAAACAAAAACCAATATAAACAAATATATTTCACTTGCCTTGGCTGCCAAGGAACGTACTACTTGCGCTACATCAAAACACAGCAAGCCTATGATGTAAAAGAGCCTCATACTAGTACCTTAGCTATCCCTACGCTGTGTACTTCAACAACCGGCTCCAATGAGAATTGTGCGAGAACACATGTCTACAGAATTGAACTGCAAACCTCAATTATAGGTTGTACACTACAGTGATCTATCACTTGGCCGACACGTATTGAAAAAAAGTATAAATAACGCTGTTGTTTCCTCTTGTGTATCCTTTCAGACCATTGGATCTGAAGCTTTTCCATGGCCGTCAAAAATCAAAACAAAGTAATTCCGCCATAAAAAAAACAACAAAATAAAACTAAAGCTTCCACTGGGAATTTACATTATACATATCCGACGCCTTGGGTCTTTATTTCCCTCTTCAGTTTTAACTGTGAGCTGATTAGTGGCGGCGACCATCCGTCGTTCGGTGGTGGAAGGGCTCGTAGACGGCGTTTGTTTGGAGCAGGGAGGTAGTAAGAAGGAACATGTGGGATGGAATGACGAAAAGGGGATACCGTGGAGTTCAGCGTCGAGTTCTGGAGTGGGGTGCGAGTTTGGACAGGTGCTCCTGTAGTTTTGAGCTCAGAGAGGATAATTAGACGGTGGTATTGGTCACCAGAAGGTGGAGTAGGTGAGGGGATAATGGCTTATGAGTATTCGGCAAATGGAGGGAAGGAACTAGAAGCTTGCACTCGTGAATATGAGGAAGAACGTGATGTTTAGTGGGTGCGGGTCATTGTATGATGGGCTGCGAGTTTAATTTAAAGTCCAAAAAAAATATATAATAAATGGATTTAAAGTCTTGGAGCTCGAGGTTATTTCTTTTGGGAAAGATGATTTCGTTACTACTGAAGAAAATAGGATTGGTTTGGGAAATTGGGCTTGATATAAAGGTTAAGGCCATATTATATATATCTATTTATTTTAATTTAAATTCAAATTAGTATGTTAACTTGTAAATTAAATATCTGTGTCATACGATATCTGAATTTCGAACGGTCGGATCCGTTGGGATCGTATGGACGATGGATACACCATGGAACTGACCGGTAGTGGATTGGAGCTCATTTGGATTTATGGCGAAATTAAACGCCTGAATCAAATCAATGACCGAAAATCGTTATTTAACAATAAACCGACCAAGGTGAGTAAATCTCACTAACTCTGCTCAACTTAAATTTTTATAACGTATTTTTAGAATCTATAAATGATGGTTGTTTGTTGTGTATTAGCTGTTTGGTTGAACTGCTAGTTAATTGGTTGAAAATATCGATAATGATATACATATAAATCGTTAATTGAATATTGATTCTGTTTATCTGGATATTTCATATTCGTGTTATTCATGTGATTAACATCTGTGGATGCAGGGAAACAGGTCGGAGGGATCCAACTTGATTCCTCAACATTTATTTTACTTTTTTTCATATATTGTGATATATGATGTGATTTATAATCTGTTGTTGATTATGTGTGTTTGATCATCGTTATTTGGTACTTTTAAATACCAAAGAAAATACTAATGTAAAAAAGGAAATTTCAAACTATAATTTGAAATAAAATATTTATATATAAAATCAAAGTATTTTATATAAAAGGGAAATTTGAAGTGATTATTAGATTTTGGAAGTTTATAAAATCAAAGGATTTTATAAAAAGGAATTTGCGAAGTGTATATTGAAATAAGAATTTTATGAAATCAAAAAGGTTTTATAAAAAGAAGGAGATGTTGAAGATTAAAAATAAGGAACTTCTATATAAAATTATTAACAATTATATGGAAGTGTAAAAGACCGTTTTAGTTAAAATCTTGATAGAAGTAATAAGAAATAAGTAAAGAAATATGAAAAGAAATATTCCTATAAAATAGATAGGATATTATAAATGAATTATTTGGCAAATAAATAGTATTATAAAAAGGGAATTGACAAGATGTAAAAGAACAATGAGAAGTTGGTTTCGAAGTAGATATCAAATAGAAATCTATTTTAACAAATAAATTAAGAAGTGAAATTTATAATATTTTATAAATCAAATAAAAATATTTACCTTTGATAAATGAAATATATAAGACGAACTTATATAGAGAAGTAGAAATCGGTTTTAACACCGAAATTTTATGGAATATGAATTCAGCATTTGTAAAGGGATATTTAAATGAGATTTTAAGTGTTAGAAGTTAAAAGGAAATTTTATACAAATAATTATGTAAATAGAAATATAAACAGAAATTGAAGTTGAGATATTGTTTCCAAATATGAAATCAAACTGAATAGATTATGTAAAAGAAACATTGTTCACGTTCGACGTGAATAATGAAATTAAGCAAAGATTTTGCAAATAAAAACATGCGTAGACGAAGTTGGGTTTTGAAACAGGAATTCAAATAGTAATGAAATTCCGAATGGTTAAGGAATAAAGAACTTGTTTAAAGATGAAACAAGTGTTGTGATTTATAATCAAAGTTTATAAATGAACTAAAATATAATTATCAGTGGATAATTGAGATAACAAATTCAACAGTGAATATAAAATGGGAAATTTGGAGTTGTTTTAAAAAGAAAACGATGAAATCCATTTTGATATTCAAAATGTAAAAAGGATTAAATAAAATCCGTAGGGAAGAGATAATTGAATATAAGTTATTCGAAGATCGTTAATCGAATAGAAGTTATTCGAAGAAGATAATTAATCGAATATAAGTTATTCGAAGAAGATAATTAATCGAATATAGTTTATTCGAAAGAAAGATAAATCGAATATGGTTATTCAAAAGAAAGAGATAATCGAATATAGTTATTCAAAAGGGAGTTATCGAATAGAGATTATTCAAGAGAAAGAATTATATGTTGAAATTCTATTATATCGAATTAGGGAAAGTACAATTTACTTTCCGTTTTTAAATCAAGATTTATTTATTTATTTATTCATGAATTAGTTTTTTGTTTATTTATTCAAATTTAGAAATAGAAGTTATATTTAAGTTATTTTATTTCGGAAGCACGGGTTTATAACATTATCGTTATAATCAAATGATTTCTGTAAAGGAAGTGGATTTGTAAATAAAATCCGAGAGTTATGTAAGGAAGTTTATTAAAGATGTGAAAGGTGAACTTTGTCTATTTCGAGGTTAGAAATGTTGTTCAGTTAAGGTCTGAGAGGTAATTATACCCCAACTTGATTGGCTTCATTTTTAACTAAGAAATGGTTAAGGTTCGATAGTGAAGGATGGGTTAAGTGAATTTAGCTCATATAATGGGTTTGAGTTGGCATGAAGATGGTTTATTTATGCATCAGTTTAAATCCAACAAAGGAGTTTTGGAAATGTTTCCAAATAAGAATCAGAAATGTTTTCTAATATAGGAAATAAGAAATGGAGCAAATGCGGAAATGTTTTCCAAATGTTTATAAAGTATATTTTCTAAATTTAGGAAAATAAGAATTTACGAGTATATAGAAATGGTGAAATGAATAAATGTATGATAAATTAAATCAAAGGAGATAAGTATTGATTGATGATTGATCGATAGAATTTCCATCTGGAAATAATATGTTGTTTGCACACCTATTTTTCTTTGATAGTTAAATCACTAATATCGAAGTTTTTGACCCTTTTTCCGTCGTCAATACGGAGAGACCGGGATCAGATTCATTATCTGAAAACCACTCTGTATGGCCGTTAGCGCTGCGATCAAATATGATAAATTGAAGACGGAGTTATGCAAGGGCTATCCTGTTTACAGAATAGTGCCTTCGGTTTGTCCAGTCCCAGGAAAACGTGAATGGACGTATGTCTAACAGAGTATATCTAGCAGATCGCGTAAGTTGATCTCTTCAAATGTACTTATGTTTGGTGGAGGAGGAATTCGTTTCTCTTAGCTTTATACCCATGATATTTTTAAGGGAAATCAATTTGTGATTTGACGGGTATGACGATGTGGCATTCAAAGTAAATGGTGGTCAGGTGTTCCAAAAGACACGTAATGACCTCAAGCCTCATTAACTGGGAAATGACAGAAATCGGGCAGGCAGCATGGCTATATGGGTCGCTCCCATTAGGGTGTATATCACCTATCTAGAGAAAATCCATTTCATTCTTTTATCTATGTTCGATGTTGTCCCTCATCGGGAAATGGTGGGTAGCTCCCAACCGTTGGTGATATACATTTGATACACTCAAGCGAAATGAGTGGTCGGTCATGTGTGGGCCGGGTTGCAAGACGTTCTTGTTGAACCTAGTGTATTCGCCTCTAGAGATACACTATCGGCGGGTGATCCCATACCTTGTCATAGTCGGAATCCAACCTCCAATAAGATCCCGCGATTTTGATTTGTATACTATATATGTGTAACATGAGATGCAAGCGTTCTGCTAGATTGCTAATTACTTGTGATTAGACATTATTATAATATCAGAGAAGTATTGATTTCCAAAAGTGTTTTTGGGTTATCGCAAGGTAAAAATCATCCGTGTTTATGTGTGGATAGGTCTTACGATTACCTTTTTTTTTAAAGGATTTTGAAAAGTTAAACCACATAATTTGAGTTTACTCACACCAGTCCCATGACTGACCCAGAGTTTATTTTGTTTTGTTTTCCCCTAAACTCTTGGGTGCCCAAATTTGTACGGGCAGTCAAGTAGTTCAAGTCTTTACATATATACTTGGAGGAGCTTGAAGAAGGAGGCTTCAGGATTATATAGTTATTGTTATTTCCGTTGTGTCTAAGTGTTGTACTCTGATAATGCTATTCTATATATATACACACACACTGTTTTATTGCAAAGTTACGTTATATATTATGTTTTATTCGTTCCGTTGTGAGATTCGTATTATACTGATTCTGTTCTGCGGTGATCTTCTTCTTTTATTCAAATTTTCTATCTTATCCATTCTCACCTTCTAACTTCTTTCTATTAATGATCAAGTATTTCCGATGTCTGAATAGTCAACTTGGTAGTTTTGTGTTGATTTTCGGGGTCGAAAATCCCCGGGTCGTTATAGATTTTCTAAGAAACAATAAAATATTTCTTTTGGAAATATGATATGTTCTAAAATTACTAAAATAAATCTTCAGGTTTTATTATAATTTACATATTATTATACATTTTAAATTGAAGCAATTTCTCTAGAAAGTGCTTTTATTCAATATGAGAGTCATTTTACTATTTCTTTTTAAAAAATTAGTATTATTATAAGTGTAATGATTTCTTCTAACAATAAATTTCTTCAAGAAATTATGTGTACCATAAAATTGAAATATAATCCTTTTGCCTCTTATTGAAACTTTTCCTTTTCATTGATTTTTCAAATTCTTTCTAGATTCTTTGCCATAAGCAAACATTAATTGCAATTATATGCTTTGAGGTTTTATTTCGTATTTCTCATTTGCATACAAATTTCAGGTCTCTCGTTTGCTTATGAACTTCAGGTTCCTTATTTGAAAGAATTTGTATATGAACTTCAGGTCATTTGCATATGAAATTTAGGTTCCTCATTTTAAAGAAATTGTTTTCATCATAGGTTTTCAATTTTTCCTTTTTCAATTTCACTTCCAGTAATAAATCAATATTGCTGTTGGGTATACATAAAAAAATCACCTCTATATAAAAAATCATTACATACGAAATAATTACATAAAAAAATCATTACATACGAAATAATTACATAGGTTTTCAATTTCATCATATATTATGTTGGGTATACATAAAAAAATCATTCTTTTTCAAGAGATATTCAGTCTTCAGTCTTTCCAAAATAATTACATACGAAATGTAATAGTCGATCTGGAAAGATAAAGTTAGATTCACCTCTATATAAATAATAATGAAAACAATACATATAAAATAAAAGATCCATTAATCTAGATTCAGAAAACTCAAAATTAGATTTTACCTATAATTTCATATGCACAATGTAGTGTTTAGTGTGTGAATAATTGGTAAACATTTATGAGGAAAAAAGAAATACAGAAAGCAGATTATTTAAAAGGTTTAAGGATGAATAACATTTCGGAAGGGAAAAAACTTCTAAATCTACATAATAAAAAAAAATACATAAAGCAGATTAAAAGGTTGGCACATGGGGAATATTACAACTTTGACTATTTAACAAACACGGTAAGGATAACATATTGACACCTCACTTGAAGGATCAATAATCAGGCTCCACATTATTGTTTGCATACATGGAAATTTAGGAAGGATATTTTGGAAAAGAAAAACAAAGATTTGATTGTGTAAAATTATTTTTATTCGGATATAACTGGAATTCTAAGGAGATTAGGAACCAATCCCCCCGCCCCCCACAATACCAAAAAAAAAACTTCCAGGGTGCACACACAAAAACCTCTTGAAATGCATGAGAATACTGAAATACATATAAAACCCTGTCTAAATGCATCATCTTTGAGACTGCGCATTTTAATTCATTGTAGACCCGAAATCGTTTTTAAGGACACAATTTCATGATCATAAACACATTTTTGAAACTCATGGAAATAAATCAAAATTTCTCCTTCATTTGACAATAAATGCTATATATTCATTTCGTTCTCTATATAAATATCAAAGTTACTCTTGAATTTCCAACAATATGGCTCATGTCACAATCTTAGGAATTTTCAACTACAGATTGCCCCTTTATTATAGGAAACCATCTTGGGCTATAGAAAACCGAATGGCTCAACATGGCTACTATTACATAACCATTCAGTTAGAGCATAATAATCTATTCAACTGTGAAAGCTTCCATAATATTCAAAGTGTTGGAGGAATTTAAAATAAAAGAGAAAGGAAGAAGGAAAGCACAAAGGTGGGAAATTTGATTGGTCCCATATCATGAAATGTAAGTGTGTTTGACACTATATATGTAAACACGTTACATATTATATCAAAAGGAAAGGGGAGATGGAAAGTGAAGAGACAATGGCATGAGGCAAGAGCATATCCATGGACATTAATATTTAAAATGTCAAAAGATGGGCCTCGGGCCTCTTGGGGTCTTGTGATCAGAAGGGCCACGAAATGTTATCGTGCTTGCGCAGATCCATTGGGTTTTTGCATGCACGGGTTTTGAACTCGTAAAGCTCTAGAGCCGTTGCAAACAAAGGGACGCATCCATTCACCCTTCAAATTTGCAACGCCTCTGAAGTGTCGCAAAATGAAAAGGTGTAACTGTTTGAATTCAAATAGTCATAACTGCTGGAAAACAGTAGTATCTCTTCACTGCCTATATATAGGCTGCCCGAATTCAATTTTTATAATCTCGAATTCATTTCTCTTCTCCTTCCCTCTGCTCTTTTCCACCATTAACATCTTGAAACTCTTCCAAAATTTAGAGTGAACATACGGGTTATAGTTCTGCAGGATATAACTCCATCATCATGTCATTGCAGCGATCAAATCCAAGATAATGAATCGCCGTGTCTGTGCAAACATGCCGATTAAAAGATATTTGATATTTGCTCCGTTGTATCTTCGAACAGATTTTCCATTACTCATGCACAGAATTTGGAAGGCAAATACTATTTTAGGATAGTGATCACTACATCGTGCCTCGGAGATTTGTGTTTTCAAAGAATAGAAAATCCAGCGACGGATTCAAAATCAACAATCAAAAACAGTATTTATACAATGGCTCCTCACAGTCTCAAAGAGTTCGCCGCTGATTTCGCAAAATTGGAGCGCTTTCATGGTGTCAATTTCCTATGCTGGCAGAAGAAGATGCATTTCTTATTGGCTGGTATGAAAGTTGTTTATGTTTTGACTACGCCAAAACCTGTGGAGATAGAAGATGAAACTATTGCATAGACACGAGATCGGATCAAATGGGAACTTGATGATTACATTTCCAAAGGCTATATCTGTAATGCGATGATGGACACACTTTTTGATATGTACTACAACAAGCCAACTGCGAAGGATGTTTAGGATGCATTGGAGCCGAAGTATCTGAAGGGAGACGCAACAAGTAATAAATTTCTAACCACCAAATTTTTTAATTACAAAATGACTGATGATCGTTCAGTGGTAGAGCAATTCAATGATATCATACTCATACTTAATCAATTCAGTCAACATAAGTTAAATATGGATGAGGAAATTAAGGTTTCCTTGGCAATAGACAAATTACCCCCTTCTTGGAAAGATCAGTGGAAATTACTAAAACACAAGAAGGAGGATATGAGTCTAGATAGTCTTGCACAATATTTGCAAGTTGAACAACAACTGAGGCAAAAAGGTGCCTAAGATGAAAAAGTTGTTGATACATTAAAGGTCCATATGGTGGAAGAAAAGCAAGCAAATAATGCTTCAAATACTTCTTCTAATCAAAAGAGGAAAGGGAAGAACAACGATAATTCCCAAAATCAAAACAAAAAGGCAAAAATGGTGGTTGCTACTTTTGTGGTAAACCAGGACATTTCAAAAGGGATTGTCTCTTTTGGAAAAAGAAGCAACAATTTGGAAAAGAAAAGTTTGCCACAATTGTATCAGAAGTGAATATGATTGAACAAGACAACTCTTGGTGGATCGATTCTGGCGCTACTAAGCATGTCTGCATTGACAAGAATCAATTCAAGAAACTAGAATCAATTCAAGAAACTAGAACCAACTTAAGATGATGAATACCTTTATATGGGAAATTCAGTAAAGGCAGTGGTCAAAGGGAAGGGGACTATAGATGTGGAATTCAAATCCGGAAAAGTTCTGACATTAAATGATGTATATTATGTACCTGAAATTAGGAAGAAACTTGCATCGAAAAGTTTTCTCAATAAGTTTGGATTTAAACAAGTCTTTGAGTCAGACAAATATGTGTTGACCAAAGGCGGTGTATTTGTGGGAAAAGGGTACATGTGTGATGGTATGTGTAAACTGAATATTGATATTAATAAAAGTATGGAATCTGCTTATATTGTTGATTCATTTTCATTATGGCACAATAGATCTGGACATGTTAATCATAAATTCCCAAACTCCAAAATGATATGTTAGATAAGTGTAGGATATGTTCATTAACTAAGATCACTAGAAAACCATTTCCTTATAACCAGAAAGTACAACAAAATTGTTACAACTTATTCATAGTGATGTACGTGATATACACAGTACTCCTACTAGAGGAGGAAAAAGATATTTTGTCACATTTATAGATGATTACTCTAAATATTGTTATGTCTATCTTGTACATGCTAAAAGTGAAGTGTTAAATTCCTTCATTACTTATAAAACTGAAGTAGAAAACCAATGTGATGTCAAAATAAAAACACTTAGGTCTGATAGGGGTGGTGAATATCAATTTCCTAAATATTGTGAATTAGTAGGAATTATACATTAGACATCTATTACTTACACTCCACAACAAAATGGAGTGGCTAAAAGAAAACGCATAACGCTTACCGAAATGGTAAATGCAATGTTGTGTAATTCTGGTCTTAATACTAGTTTCAACGGAGAAGCCATACTTATTGCATTTTATATTCTAAATAGAATACCTCATAAGAAAAGTAAAGTTATTCCTTATGAACTTTAGAAGAAACGGAAACCAAATCTTGATTATTATCGAGTTTGGGGTTGTAGAGCGATTGTTCGATTACCTGAGCCAAAAATCAAGAAATTAGGACAAAAGTCTATCGAGTGCATATTCTTAGGAAATGCTCAACACAGCAAAGGATATAGATTTCTAGTAATAGAACCTAATTGCTCTATTGATGTAAATACAGTAATGGAATCTAGGGATGCAGTGTTTTATGAGAATTGATTTACATGTATTAAGAATAAACCGATTCATGAAACGGTAGAGGTCAGCACACCTATTAATGAAATGGTGGAGGTTCCCAATTATTGAACCTGTAGAAAACACTGATGAGAATGTAATGACCCGTACTCTTAGGGGTTAATTTTAAAATATTTAATATGGATTTAAAAATTGAGTTAAGTAAATAAATCAATTTTTATAGGGAGTTATCGATTTAAAAATCAATTTCAATTTAATATTGAATTATCAGAATAAGAAAATGGATTTAGTTGAATTCAAATTTTTATTTGAATTGAAAACAGTTCAAATAATTAATATGAAATTTTTAACGATAATAATATTTGTTTATTATCGAGGAGAGTAAATTTTCTAAAATTAATTTATATTGAATTAAATAAATATCTCCTTCAGATGATAAAATTTGACTTCGTGACCTATCCCAGTGGGTTCAGAATAGTGGTTTTACCCTAGAATGGACAGTTGTTGGGTTCAGAGAGGAGTCCAGAATCATGGGATATTTTAATTTAAAGGATACCGATTTAGAATAAAATTTAAAATCATAAATTCTTTTTTTCTTATGGACATAAGCAAAGCAACAAGGAGAAAAAATAAGGTCTCGTTGTTCACTTTAAAACTGTATCTCCTCCTGTATAATTTCATGGAAATAAAACAACCACGTTTCCCCCTTTTTCCTTTATATAACGCAACACCCCCTCTGTCTTTCCTTTCATTTCGATTTCCTCTGAAGAAATAAAATCAAAATATTAAGGCTTCAGAAGCAAAATAAATAAATCAAGCCGCTCTTTCCTTCCCTCTTCCTCAAATAGAAATCGCGAGTTAGGGCTTCAACCGGGTTCGGCTTTGGTGCGCAGCAGTTGGGGAAGTTCGAATTCGAAGCTAACCATCTAGATGAGGCGCGAGTTACTGTAGCCAGGCCTAGGATACTAAAGGTGATAATCATGAATTGGGCGGAGTTAGTTCGAGATCGTTTCTGAGTGGTTCGTGGGTTTCGACACTGCGATGGAGTTCTGAAAAAAAACACGGTAGCAGCTAGGGAAGCGAGGTCTGGTTTGGGGGCGTACATCGAGCCGGTGATGTGCTAGGTGTTTGAGGGGACTCGAGATGATGTTGCGTTGACCTGTTGGAGATTGCGATTTTGGGAAAGCCAGTATCGGCTGTTGCGACTTTTATCGACTTCAGAAGCAACGTCGATGTTGTGTGTGTTCGAATTGATGGGGAGTGCGATGGCTGATATTGACGAATACTGCAAATCGCGAGACGATGTTAAGGGCTCGGTAGTGTGAATAGGATGATGGTTGTGAGCTGTTCATTTGGGTAGAGAGAAGGGAGTTTGTCTGGACAAGGTTATCTGCAGTTGACAGTGGATATAGAAGTTTCAATCCTTGATTTTGGGATAACCCTATTAAGGTAATGCACTCTAGCCTTTTTGTTTTAGAACTAAAAGTATTTATAAAATATGAAGGGCATTTAGTTATTCATTTTAGGTGGGGAGGGAATTTGTTAAGGACTATAATTTCAAGGAGAAATGGAATGAACTATTAAGGTAAATCCTGATTATTATTTTTTAACTCAAAATTTATAAGGAGATTTAGTTTATAAAATTGAAAACTAATTGAAGTAAATTTAGTTTATATAATTTTTTTAAAGGAATTAGTTAGTAATGGAATAAGGTTTGTAGACTAATTGTTGAAGGATGAAATTAAGATTTAATTTAGAACTGGTTTATACCTGGGTAATTACTTAAATTAAATTAGAAAAAAGCTCGATAATTTTATTAATGTTATTTTACATTGAAATACAGACGTATGGAGGAATCACTGTAAAATCTATATAATTGGCTTCATTGGGTATTCGGAAAATAAAAGCCCTGGTGAGTAAATCTCACTCACCTCTTGTTTAGAATTATTTTTATTAGTTAAAAATAATTGTTTGTTGCTTGTTGATGCTTTCTGGTTTGTTTAAATATATATAGTTATTTAGGCTTAACTATTATATATATATTGGGTTGATGATTGGTTGGATTCCCGCAGTCTCATTAGCGGATGCCCGCGGTACCATAGCGGATGATTACCCTATGCGATCCACGCTATGATAGTGGATGACCTTCATACCACGATATCCTGCCTCGAAGCAGGATGGGTATTATTTTGTTGACTAACGTCTGTGGATGCAGGAAAACAGGTTGGAGGAATCCAACTGGATTCCTCAAAAATATATATATTTTGTTTGTTGTTTGATTTCAAATATATTCATATATGATGTGTTAAAAATCAAATGATTGAAAATTGGTTGATTTGATTGTTTAAATATCACTGGGGCTTGGGATATTGATTTATAAAATACCCTGAAAGGGTATTTGAGATTTAAAAAGGGAATTCTATTTTTAAATAGAATTTGAATTTTTAATGAACTATAGGAAATATTTACTTGTTTTGAAGATATATAAAACGAGTATTGAATATATAAACTTTGTTTATAAAGGGAAAGAAGGGATTTGAATGGAATTTATAAACTCTATTTATAAATGAAAATATGGGATTTAAATGGAATTTATAAACTTTGTTTATAAATGAAAAGGTGGGTTTTGAATCGAATTTATAAACTCTGTTTATAAAGGAAAATATGGGATTTTGAATTGAATTTATAAACTTTGTTATAAATATATAAATGTGGGATTTTAAGTGAAGTTATAAAACGTTGTTTAAATAAGGCATAGAATTCAAATAGACTTTGAATATAGAATTTGAATAATAGAATTCAAATGAAGTTTAACTATAGAATTTGAATATAGAATTCAAATGGGGTTTATAATATAGAATTTGAATAAAGAGAATTCAAATGGGATTTATATTATAGGATTTGAATAATAGAAGATAATAGATTTTGATAAATAGAAGTGGAATAGACTAAGAAGTTAATTAACAGATTTAATTAACAAATTGAGTTAAAACGATTGGTATAGTTAAAATAGATTGGATAGGTATAAATATACAGGAGACAGGTTTGGAATAAAGTGTTAGAAGGTATATATATAGATTGCCCGACAAAAAGGTACGTAGTTAATTCATATATGAGATTTTATGCGCCGTATCGGCTAGCCGCTTGGCTTTTCTTTTTCTTTTTGATTGGAAAAGGCCTGTGTGGCAGTTTGGGGATTTTCCCGATGCTCCCGGTACAAAGGAGGTTATGGCGAATTTTTCCGGGAATTTAAGGAGTTAGAATATTTTTAAGATAATTTGACAATTAGAAATATATATCAATATATATATATAAGTCGATAAGGAAGCGAACTTAAAAATAGAATAGTATAATCAAAAAGGAAGACTAGAAATAAAATCTCGAAAGAATAGAAAGAGAAAGTATATATGTGTTTAAAATTGAAGAAGTAGTTGTATGGTATTGATTTTTCGAGTAAGTAGTCATATCTGTTTTGACGTTATAAATGTTATTCAATCAAGGTCTGAGAGGTAGTTATACCCCAACTTGATTGATTTCATTATAAATAAACAGTAAGATTTCAGGCTCGAAGATCAATGTTGAATAAGAGTTAGTTGAATATAGTATTTGGGTTGTCGTAACGATGTTTTACGCAACATCCGTTTTAATCCAAATAAATGTAAGCTTGGAAATAGAATAATAAATATTTCTAAAGCTAGAAAATAAAGGAAGGCGATATTCGGAAATGTTTTCCAAATAACGTAAAAGGCCAATATGGTTATTGAAAATATTTGGTTAACAAATATTGATAAAGAAATAGAGAAATGATTTAATTAATGAAATATTAATTAAAGGCTCACTGATTGTTGGATGTTTGGATGAACACTTGTTTTATTCGATAGTTAAATCATCGACTATCGAAACACTTGTTTTTATTCGATAGTTAAATCACAGACTATCGGAGTTTTGACCATCGTTGTCAATATGGAGAGACCGGTTGGATTATTATCCGAAGAACCACTCCGTATTGGCAGTAGCGTGCGAATCAGATTATATAAAGAAAATCGAAGACGGAGTAGAGTGCAAGGACTTTTTCTATTAATAGAAATTGTGCCTTCGATTCATCCTGTTCCTGGGTGACGTGTATGGATGAATGTCTGACAGAGTATGTCCAGAAAGGTCACGTACATTGATTTCTTCAACCGTACCAAGAGTGGAAGCGGAGAAGGAAACTTCTTTTAGCTAACACGTAATGTACTGTTGAGGACATCAATCGGTGATTTGATGGATTTGACGAGGTTGCATTCGAAGTGAATCTGGTGTGACGATAAAGCGTAGCTTCTAGCCTCATCAACCGGTAAATGACAGAAATCGGACAAGCAGCATGGCTATGTAGGTCGCACCTATTAGGGTGTATAATCGCCTGATATAGAGTTTCATTTATTTCAAAAAAATCTATTGTCAATGCTGTCCCATTCGGGAAACGGTTGCTGATCCCAATCGTTGGTGATATACATTCGATACACTCAAGCGAAATGAGTGGTCGGTCATGTGTGACTGAGTTGCAAGATGTTCTTATTGAACTTGGTGTATTCTCCTCTAGAGATATACCAGCGGAAGGTGGTTCCATACCTTGTCATAGTTGGAAATCCATTACCCAATACTTGCTTGCGGTTTATGATTGTAATTATATATGTGGAACGTGAGATGCATACGTTCCACTAGATTGTTATCTACTTGATTTAGACATTATTATAATATCAAAAGAGTTTTGATATAAAGATAAATCAAGTGTTTGGATTCTCATAAGGGAAAAACCCGTTCCGTGATATACGGCGTGGTCTTATGAGATATCATTTAGTTTCTGAAACTGTTTTAAACTGTTTACTCATACCAGTCCCATGACTGACCCGGAGTTTATTTGTTTTGTTCTACCTAAACTCTTGGGTGCCTAAATTTGTACGGGCAGTCAAGTAGTTCAGGATTTTTCAGATATATCTAAAGGAGCTTGGAGCAGGAGGCTTCAACGTTATCTAGTTATAGTGTTGTTCCGTTGTGTTGTAAGTGTTGTACTCTGGTAAGTGTATGTTATACAGTTGAGATTTTGTATTTCAAAAGTTATAATACATTATATTTTTGTTCCGCTGCGATGTGAGATTCTGTGTTGTTATTTCTGTTCTTCTTCTATTCTAAGTTTCTATCTTATCTATCCTCACCCTCTAACTTCTTTCTATAAATGGTTCGAATTTCTGTGTTATTTGGGGTTGGACTTGTGTTTTTTTGGTCAGCTCAAATTCTACCGGATTTTTGGGTAATTATAGAGAATATCGACAAAAATGGTGATTCTCTTAGAAGAAGTAAACGAAGAAGGATAGAAAAATCCTTTGGACCAGATTTCGTTGTATATTTGGTTGAAGGATCTAGAAATAATGTAGGTCATCAATTAATGATATCTACAAATATAGAATCTGACCCTTTAACATATGCTGAGGCAATGAAACCTCAAGATTCATCATTTTGGCAAGAAGCCATAAACGATGAAATGGATTCTATTATGGGAAATAAAACATGGAAACTAGTAGATTTACCTCCTAGTTCTAATTCAATAGGATGTAAATGGATATTTAATAAAATGTTAAAGGCATATAGAACAATCGAAAATTTTAGCGCTAGATTAGTTGCCAAAGAATTCACACAGAAAGAAGGAATAGATTATTTTGATATGCATGCCCCAGCTGCTAGAATTTCAACTATTAGAACTTTAATTGCATTAGCTTCTATCTATATTTTTGAAATTCAACAAATGGACGTCAACATTTTTAAATGGTGAACTTGACGAAGAGATATATATGTCTCAGCAGAAGGTTTCGTGATGCCTGGACAAGAATGTAAAGTATGTAAACTTATCAAATCACTTTACGGTCTTAAACAAGCACCAAAACAATTGCATGAAAAGTTTGATAAAACTATTATTTCTAATGGCTTTAGGATTCTTGAATCTGACAAATGTGTCTATAGCAAGTTTCATTCAAGTAAAGGTGCAATTATATGCCTTTACGTGGATGATATGCTTATATTTGGAACAGATACTTCAAGAATTGAAGAAACTAAACAATATCTGTCTTCATGTTTTGACCTGAAAGATATGGGAGTAGTTGAAATGATTCTTGGAATAAAAATCATGAAAACTAACGATGGGATATCAATTACCCAATCTCATTACATTGAGAAAATTCTGAAAAGGTTCAATCTATTCGATTGTAAACCTATGGCTACTCCGTTTGATCCAAATTTGCAGTTACACACTAATACTGGAAGATCTATAAAACAATTAGAATATGCTAGAGTATTGGAAGTTTGATGTATGCTATAACATGCACACAACCAGATATCGCCTAGTTGGAAAAATGAATAGATATACTAGTAACCCTAGTCATATCCATTGGAATGCAATACATAGAATTTTAATGTATCTAAAAGGTACCATAAATTATGGTTTACATTACAACGGTTATCCAAGTGTAATAGAAGGATATGCAGATGCTAATTTGAATACTGGAAGTGAAGATAATAAATCAACTAGTGGATGGTTATTCACTCTTGGTGGGGGAGCAATATCCTGGGCCTCAAAGAAACAAACAATTATTGCTTATTCAACCATGGCTATTGAGTTTATAGCACTGGCTTCTGGTAGCAAAGAAGCATAATGGTTAAGGAATCTATTATTAGAAATTCCTATGTGGCCAAAACCTATGCCACCAATATCTGTGCATTGTGATAGTCAATCTACATCATCATAGGCATACAACCAAGTTTATAATGGTAAATCTAGACATATTGGTCTAAGGCACAGTTTGGTTAGGCAAATGCTCACTGAAGGGGTAATTACCATAGATTTTGTGAGATATAGCTAGTATTAGGCAGATCCATTTACTAAAGGACTTGCAAGGAACTTATTGATAAAAACATCATAGGGAATGGGTTTAAATCCTATACAATACAATTGCCAATAAAGAAAACTCAACATAATAAAGAATTTTTTTATTTTGAGTTCAAAGAGCAAAAATACTTCATATGTTTGCGGTTGGAAGCACTATAATATTTAGTCTGAAAAACTAAGTATTATCATACATTCCAAAGAAGAGAGGATGTTCTGCTTAGAATTTTATAGGTTTATAACATATATATTGTTGAGGTGTGTGTTATAAGGCACTTCTGATAAACCTACCTATATGAATGCAACGAAGGTGGTGCCGCCTTTTGCGAGATTTTGGCTTCATCTCTAAGGGCATTTCATGAAAGAAGATATAGACCCACGACCAATCCATGGGTCGAACGAACTACTATCTGGAAAATATGAAAATGAGTGTGTGATAATCACATCCGGTAGATCATATAGGATCGATGGTTCAATGCTTGGTCAACCACTCCATCCTAATATACTTTCATGGGTTTTCACTGCATATAGATTCAAGTATGTAAGACATCTATGCTTATGCACAAATTTTCCTGTAAATAAATGACAAGAGGAATTTATTTAAAATTTGGTGGAGGATTGTTCAAGGAAATTTAAAATAAAAGAGAAAGGAAGAAGGAAAGCACAAAGGGAGAAATTTGATTTATCCCATATCATGAAATTTAAGTGTGTTTGAGAGTATATATGTAAACACATTACATATTATATCAAAAGGAAAGGGTAATTGGAAAGAGAAGAGACTATGGCATGAGGCCAGAGCATATCCATGGACATTAATATTTAAAATGTCAAAAGATGGGCCCTGGGCCTTAGGACTCTTGTGATCAGATGGGCTATGAAATGCTATTAGGCTTGCGCAGATCTGTTGAGTTTTTGTGTGCGCGGGTTTCGAATTCGTAACGTTCCAAAGCCGTTGCAAATGAATGGACGCATCGATTCACCATTCAAATTTGCATCGCCTCTGAAGTGTCGCAAAACAAAAAGGTGTGACGGTTTGAATTCAAATAGTCATAACCATTGGAAAACAGTAGTATCTCTTCACCGTTTATACATAGGCTGCCCGAATTCAGTTTTTATAATCTTGAATTCATTTCTTTTCTCCTTCCATCTACTCTTTTCTGCCATTAACATCTTCTTGAAACTCTGCCAAAATTTAGAGTGAATTATACAGGTTGTTGTTCTGCAGGATATAACTCCACCATCTTGTCACTGCAGCGGTCAAATCCAAGATAGTGAATCGCTGTGTCTTTGCAAACACACCGATTAAAAGATATTCGATATCTGCTCTGTTGTATCTTCAAACCGATTTTACATTACTCATGCACATAATAAAGAGGGCAAATACTGTTTTAGGATAGCAATCACCACATCGTGCCTCGGAGATTTGTGTTTTCAAAGAATAGAAGATCCAACGACGGATTCGTAATCAACAGTCTAAAACAGTATTTCTATAATGGCTCCTTACAGTCTCAAAGAGCTCGCCGCTGATTTTGCAAAACTGGAGCGCTTTGATGGTGTCAAATTCCTACACTGGTAGAAGAAGATGCATTTCTTATTGGCTGGTATGAAAGTTATTTATGTTTTGACTACGCCAAAACCAGTGGAGACAGAAGATGAAACTATTGCACAGACACGAGATCAGATCAAATGTGAACATGATGATTACATTGGCAAAGGCCATATTTGTAATGCGATGACGTACACACTTTTTGATATGTACTACAACAAGCCAACTGCGAAGTGTGTTTGGGATGCATTGGAGGCGAAGTATCTGATGGAAGGCTCAACAAGTAAGGAATTTCTAGCCACCAAATTATTTAATTACAAAATGACCGATGATCATTCAGTGGTAGAGCAATTCAATGATATCATACACATACTTAATCAATTCAGTCAACATAAGTTAAATATGGATGAGGAAATTAAGGTTTCCTCGATAATAGACAAATTACCACCTTCTTGGAAAGATCAGAGGAAATTACTGAAGCACAAGAAGGAGGATATAAGTCTAGGCAGTCCTGCACAATATTTACAAGTTGAACAACAACTGAGGCAAAAAGATGCCCAAGTTGAAAAGGTTGTTGATACATCAAAGGTCCATATGGTGGAAGAAAAGCAAGCAAATAATGCTTCAAACAATTCTTCCAATAAAAAGAGGAAAGGGCAGAACAATCCCAAAATCAGAACAAGAAAGGCAAAAATGGTGGTTGCTACTTTTGTGGTAAACCAGGACATTTCAAAAGGGATTGTCACTTCTGAAAAAAAAAAGTAGAAATACGGAAAAGAAAAGTTTACCGCAGTCGTATTAGAAGTGAATATGATTGAATAAGACAATTCTTGGTGGATCGATTCTGGCGCTACTAAGCATGTCTGCATTGGCAAGAATCAATTCAAGAAACTAGAACCAATTGAAGATGAAGATTACCTTTATATGGGAAATTCAGTAAAGGCAGTGGTCAAATGGAAGGGGACTGTAGGTTTGGAATTCGCATCCGGAAAAGTTTTGACATTAAATGATGTATATTATGTACCTGAAATTAGGAAGAACCTGTTATCGGGAAGTCTTCTTAATAAGTCTGGATTTAAACAAGTCTTTGAGTCAGACAAATATGTGTTGACCAAAGGCTGTGTATTTGTGGGAAAGGGCACATATGTGATGGTATGTTCAAACTGAATATTGATATTAATAAAAGTATGAAATCGACTTATATTATTGATTCATTTTCGTTATGGCATAATAGATTAGGACATGTTAATCATAAACACATGCTTGATATGATATCTTTGAATCTAATCCCCGAAAACCAAAATGATATGTTAGATAAGTGTTAGATATGTTCATTAACTAAGATCACTAGAAAACCATTTCCTTATTAACCAGAAAGTACAACAAAATTGTTACAACTTATTCATAGTGATGTATGTGATATACACAGTACTCCTACTAGAGGAGGAAAAAGGTATTTTGTCACATTTATAGATGACTACTCTAAATCTTGTTATGTCTATCTTATGCATGCTAAAAGTGAAGTGTTAAATCCATTCATTACTTATAAAACTGAAGTAGAAAACCAGTGTGATGTCAAAGTAAAAACACTTCGGTCTGATAAGGGTGGTGAATATCAATTTCCTGAATATTGTGAATCAGTAGGAATTATACATTAGACATCTATTACTTACACTCCACAACAAAATGGAGTGGCTGAAAGAAAAAACACAACTCTTACCGAAATGGTAAATGCAATGTTGTGTAACTCTGGTCTTAACACAAGTTTCTGCGGAGAAGCTTTACTTATTGCATGTTATATTCTAAATAGAATACCTCATAAGAAAAGTAAAGTTACTCCTTATGAACTTTGGAAGAAACGGAAAACAAATCTTGATTATTGTCGAGTCTGGGGTTGTATAGCAATTGTTCGATTACCTGAACCAAAAATCAGGAAATTAGGACAAAAGGCTATCGAGTGCATATTCTTAGGATATGCTGAATATAGCAAAGGATATAAGTTTCTAGTAATATAACCTAATAGCTCTATTGATGTAAATACAGTAATAGAGTCAAGTGACACAATGTTTTATGAGAATAGATTTACATCTATTCAGAATAAACCGATTCATGAAACGGTGGAGGTTAATACAACTATTAATGAAATGGTGGAGGTTAATGAACCAATTATTGAACCTGTAGAAAACATTGATGAAAATATCGATGAAAATGGTGATTCTCTTAGGAGAAGTAAACGAAGAAGGGTAGAAAAATCCTTTGGACCAAATTTTGTCGTATCTTTGGTTGAAGGATCTATAAATAATGTAGATCATTAATTAATGATATCTACAAATATAGAATCTGACCTTTTAACATATGCTGAGGTAATGAAATCTCAAGATTCATCATTTTGGCAAGAAGCCATAAATGATGAAATGGATTCTATTATGGGAAATAAAACATGGAAACTAGTAGATTTACCTCCTGGTTCTAAACCAATAGGATGTAAATGGATATTTAAGAAAAAGTTAAAGGTAGATGGAACAATCGAAAATTTTAAAGCTAGATTAGTTGCCAAAGGATTCACACAGAAAGAAGGAATAGATTATTTTGATATGTATGCCCCAGTAGCTATAATTTCAACTATTAGAACTTTAATTGCATTAGCTTCTATCAATAATTTTGAAATTCATCAAATGGATGTCAAGGCAGCATTTTTAAATGGTGAACTTGACGAAGTGATATATACGTCTCAACCAGAAGGTTTTGTGATGCCTGGACAAGAACGTAAAGTATGTAAACTTATCAAACGACTTTACGGTCTTAAACAAGCACCAAAGCAATGCATGAAAAGTTTGATAAACTATTATTTCTAATGGCTTTAGGATTTTTGAATCTGACAAATGTGTCTACAGCAAGTTTCATTCAGGTAAAGGTGTAATTATATGCCTTTACGTGGATGATATGCTTATATTTGGAACGGATACTTCAAGTACTGAAGAAACTAAACGATATCTATCGTCATGTATTGACATGAAAGATATGGGAGTAGCTGAAATGATTCTTGGAATAAGAATCAGGAAAACTAAAGATTGGATATCAATTACCCAATCTCATTACATTGAGAAAAATCTGAAAAGGTTCAATCTATTTTATTGTAAACCTATGACTACTCCGTTTGATCCAAATATGCAGTTATACACTAATACTGGAAGAGATATAGAATAATTAGAATATGCTAGAGTATTGGAAGTTTGATGTATGCTATGACATGCACACGACCAGATATCGCCTATGCTATTGAAAAAATGAGTAGATATACTAGTAACCCTAGTCATATCCATTGGAATGCAATACATAGAATTTTGAAGTATCTAAAAGGTACCATAAATTATGGTTTACGTTATAACGGTTATTTGAGTGTAATATGAGGATACACAATTGCTAGGTGGAACATTGGAAGTGAAGATAATAAATCAACTAGTGGATGGATATTCACTCTTGGTGGGGAAGCAATATCCTGGGCCTCAAAGAAACAAACATGTATTGTTGATTCAACCATGGCTGCTGAGTTTATAGCACTGACTTCCGGTAGCAAAGAAGAAGAATGATTGAGGAATCTATTATTAGAAATTCCTGTGTGGCCAAAACCTATGCCACCGATATCTGTGCATTGTGATAGTCAATCTACATTATCACAGGCATACAACCAAGTTTATAATGGTAAATCTAGACATATTGGTCTATGGCACGGTTTGGTTAGGCAAATGCTCACTGAAGGAGTAATTACCATAGATTTTATGAGATCTAGCCAGAATTTTGCAGATCCATTTACTAAAGGACTCACAAGGAACTTAGTGATAAAAACATTACAGGGAATGGGTTTAAAGCCTATACAATACAATCGCCAATGAAGTAAACTCAACTTAACATAATAAAGAAATTTCTTATCTTGAGTTCAAAGAGCAAAAGTACTTCACATGTTTGCGGTTGGATGCACTATAATATTTAGTCTGAAAAACTAAGTATTATCATACATTCCAAAGAAAAGTGCCTGGTACTTATCATAACGAAGAGAGGATGTTCTGCTTAGAACTTAATAGGTATATAACAGATATACTATTGTGGTGTGTGTTTTAAGGCACTTCTGATAAACCTACCTATATGAATGCAACGAAGTGATGCCGCCTTCTGCGAGATTTTGGCTTGATCTCTAAGGGCATTTCTTAAAAGAAGATACAGACCCAAGGCCAATCCATGGGTCGGGTGAACTACTAACTGGAAAATGTGAAAATGAGTGTGTGGTAATCACATCCGGTAGATCATATAGGATCGATGGTTCAATGCTTTGTCAACAACACGATCCTGATATACTTTGATGGGTTTTCACTACGTATAGATTCAAGTCTATAAGACATCTATACTTATGCACAAATTTTCCTGCAAATAAATGACAAGAGGATTTTATTTAAAATTTAATGGAGGATTGTTGGAGGAAATTTAAAATAAAAGAGAAAGGAAGAAGGAAAGCACAAAGGGGAAATTTGATTTGTCCCATATCAGGAAACGTAAGTGTGTTTGACACTATATATGTAAACACATTACATATTATATCAAAAGGAAATGGGAGTTGGAAAGAGAAGAGACAATGGCATGAGGCAAGAGCATATCCATGGACATTAATATTTAAAATGTCAAAAGATAGGCCTTGGGCCGTGGGGCTCTTGGGGTCATGTCATCGTAGGGACCACGAAATGCTATTGGGCTTGCGCAGATCCGTTGATTTTTGTGTGCATGGGTTTCGAATTCTTAACGCTCCATAGCCGTTGCAGAAGAATGGACGCATCCATTCACCATTCAAAATACCAACGTTTCTGGAGTGTCGCAAAACGGAAAGGCGTGACTGTTTGAATTCAAACGGTCATAACCATTGGAAAATAGTAGTATCCTTCACTCCCTATATATAAGCTGCCCGAATTCAGTTTTTATAATCTTGAATTCATTTCTCTTCTCCTTCCCTCTGCCCTTTTTTGCCAATAACATCTTCTTGAAACTCTGCCAAAATTTAGAGTGAATTATATGGATTATAGTTCTGCAGGCTATATCTCCATCATCTTGTCACTGCAGCGATCAAATCCAAGATAGTGAATCGCCGTGTATGTGCAAACACGCCGATTAAAAGATATTCGATATATGCTCCGTTGTATCTTCAAACAAATTTGCTATTATTCGTGCACATAATTAAGTGGGCAAATACTGTTTTAGGAGAGCGATCGCCACATCGTGCCTCGAAGATTTGTGTTTTCAAAGAATTGAAGATCCAGCGATGGATTCGAAATCAACAATCTAAAACAGTATTTCTACAATGGCTCCTCACTGTCTCAAAGATTTCACCGCTGATTTCGCAAAACTAGAGCACTTTGATGGTGTCAATTTCCTACGCTGGCAGAAGAAGATGCATTTCTTATTGGCTAGTATGAAAGTTTCTTATGTTTTGACTATGCAAAAATCAGTGGAGACAGAGGATGAAATTATTGCACATACACGAGATCGGATCAATTGGGAACAAGATGATTACATTTGCAAAGGCCATATTTGTAATGCGATGACGGACACACTTTTTGATATGCACTACAACAAACCAACAGCGAAGGATATTTGGGATGCATTGGAGGCGAAGCATCTGATGGAAGATGCAACAAGTAATAAATTTCTGGCCACCAAATTTTTTAATTATAAAATGACTGAAGATCGTTCAGTGGTAGAGAAATTCAATGATATCATACACACACTTAATCAATTTAGTCAACAAAAGTTAAATATGGATAAGGAAATTAAGGTTTCCTCGATAATAGACAAATTACCCCCTTCTTGGAAAGATCACAGGAAATTACTGAAACACAAGAAAGAGGATACGAGTTTAGATAGTCTTGCACAATATTAGCTAGTTGAGAAACAACTAAGGCAAAAAGATGCCAAAGATGAGAAGTTGTTGATACATCAAAGGTCCTTACGGTGGAAGAAAAGCAAGCAAATAATGCTTCAAATAATTCTTCTAATAAAAAGAGGAAAGAGCAGAACAACAACAAATCCCAAAATCAGAACAAGAAAGGCAAAAATGGTGGTTGCTACTTTTGTGGTAAACCGGGACACTTCAAAAGGGATTGTCGCTTCTGGAAAAAGAAGCAACAATCTGGAAAAGAAATGTTTGCCATAGTCGTATCAGAAGTGAATATGATTGGACAAGAAATTTCTTAGTGGATCGATTCTAGCGCTACTAAGCATGTCTGAATTGACGAGAATCAATTCATAAAACTAGAAACAACTGAAGACGAAGATTACCTTTATATAGGAAATTCAGCAAAGGCATTGGTCAAAGGGAAGGGGACTATAGATACGGAATTCACATCCGAAAAAGTTCTGACATTAAATGATGTATATTATGTACCTAAAATTAGGAAGAACCTAGTGTCGGGAAGTCTTTTTAATAAGTTTGGATTTAAACAAGTCTTTGAGTCAGACAAATATGTGTTGACCAACGGCGGTGTATTTGTGGGAAATGGGTCATGTGTGATGGTAAGTTTAAACTGAATATTGATATTAATAAAAGTATTAAATTTGCTTGTATTGTTGATTCATTTTCATTATGGCACAATAGATTAGGACATGTTAATCATAAACGCACGCTTGATATGATATCTTTGAATCTAATTCCCAAACACAAAAATGATATGTTAGATAAGTGTAGGATATGTTCATTAACTAAGATCACTAGAAAACCATTTCCTTGTAAACCAGAAAGTACAACAAAATTGTTACAACTTATTCATAATGATGTATTCTATATATATAGTACTTCTACTAGAGGAGGACAAAGATATTTTGTCACATTTATAGATGATTACTCTAAATAGTGTTATGTCTATCTTATGCATGCTAAAAGTGAAGTGTTAAATTCATTCATTACTTATAAAACTGAAGTAGAAAACCAATGTGATGTCAAACCAAAAACACTTCGGTCGGATAAGGGTGGTGAATATCAATTTCCTAAATATTGTTAATCAGTAGGAATTATACATGAGACATCTATTGCTTACACTCCACAACAAAATGGAGTGGCTGAATGGAAAAACAGAACTCTTACCGAAATGGTAAATGCAATGTTGTGTAATTCTGGTCTTAATACAAGTTTCTGGGGAGAAGCCTTACTTACCGCATGTTATATTCTAAATAGAATACCTCATAAGGAAAGTAAAGTTACTCCTTATGAACTTTGGAAGAAGCGGAAACTAAATCTTGATTATTATCGAGTCGGGGGTTGTAGAGCAATTGTTCGATTACCTGAACCAAAAATCAGGAAATTAGGGCAAAAGGCTATCGAGTGCATATTCTTAGGATATGCTCAACATAGCAAAGGATATAGGCTTCTAGTAATAGTACCAAATAGCTATATTGATGTAAATAAAGTAATAAAACAAGGGACACAGTGTTTTATGAGAATAGATTTACATCTATTCAGAATAAACTGATATATGAAATGGTGGAGGTCAATACACCTATTAATTAAATGGTGGAGGTCAATGAACCAATTATTGAACCTGTAGAAAACACTAATGAAAATATAGATGAAAATGGTGATTCTTTTAGGAGAAGTAAATGAAGAAGGATAGAAAAATCCTTTGGACCAGATTTCGTCGTATATTTGGTTGAAGGATCTGGAAATAATGTAGATCATCAATTAAAGATATCTACAAATATAGAATCTAACCCTCTGACATAAGCTGAGGCAATGAAATCTCAAGATTCATTTTGGCAAGAAGCCATAAATGATGAAATGGATTATATTATGGGAAATAAAACATGGAAACTAAAAGATTTACCTCCTGCTTCTAAACTAATAGGATGTAAATGGATATTTGAGAAAAAGTTAAAGGCAGATGGAACAATCAAAATTTTTAAATCTAGATTAGTTGCCAAGTGATTCACACAGAAAGAAGGAATAGATTATTTTGATATGTACACCCCAGTAGCTAGAATTTCAACTATTAGAACATTAATTGCATTAGCATATATCTATAATTTTGAAATTCATCAAATGGACATCAAGACAACATTTTTAAATGGTGAACTTGACGAGGATATATATATATATATATATATATATATATATATATATATATATATATATATCTCAACCAGATGGTTTTGTTATGCCTGGACAAAAACGTAAAGTATGCAAAATATCAAATCACTTTACGGTCTTAATCAAACACCAAAGAAATGGCATCAAAAGTTTGATAAAACTATTATTTCTAATGGCTTTAGGATTTTTGAATCTGATAAATGTGTCTATAGCAAGTTTCATTTAGGTAAAGTTGTAATTATATGCCTTTACGTGGATGATATGCTTATATTTGGAACGGATATTTCAAGTATTGAAGAAGCTAAATGATATCCATCTTCATGTTTTGACATGAAAGATATGGGAGTAGCTAAAAAGATTCTTGGAATAAGAATCATGAAAACTAAAGATGGGATATCAATTACCCAGTCTCATTACATTGAGAAAATTCTGAAAAGGTCCAAACTATTCGATTATAAACCAATGACTACTCCGTTTGATCCAAACATGCAGTTGTACACTAATACTGGAAGAGATATAGAACAATAAGAATATGTTAGAGTTATTGGAAATTTGATGTATGTTTTGACATGCACACGACCAGATATTGCCAATGCTATTGGAAAAATGAGTAGATATACTAGTAACCCTAGTCATATCCAGTGGAATGCAATACATAGAATTTTTAAAGTATCTAAAAGGTACCATAAATTATGGTTTACATTACAACGGTGATCCGAGTGTAATAGAATGATACAAAGATGCTAGTTGGAACACTGGAAGTGAAGATAATAAATCAACTAGTGGATGGATATTCACTCTTGGTGGGGGAGCAATATCCTGGCCTCAAAGAAACAAACATGTATTGCTGATTCAACTATGGATGTTGAGTTTATAACACTGGATTCTAGTAACAAAGAAGCAGAATGGTTAAGGAATTTATTATTAGAAATTCCTATGTGGCCAAAATCTATGCTACTAATATCTGTGCACTGTGATTGTCAATCTACATTATCACAGGCATGCAACCAAGTTTATAATGGTAAGTCTAGACATATTGGTCTAAGGCACAGTTTGGTTAGGCAAATGCTCACTGATGGGGTTATTACCATAGATTTAGTGAGATTTAGCCAGAATTTGGCAGATCCATTTACTAAAGGACTTGCAAGGAACTTAGTGATAAAAACATCATAGGGAATGGGTTTAAAGCCTATACAATACAATCGCGAATGAAGGAAACTCAACTCAACATAATAAAGAAATTTGTAATTTTGAGTTCAAAGAGCAAAAGTACTTCATATGTTTGCGGTTAGAAGCACTATAATATTTAGTCTGAAAAACTAAGTATTATCATACATTCCAAAGAAAAGTGCTTGGCACTTATAATGATGAAGAGAGGATGTTCTGCTTAGAACATAATAAGTTTATAACAGATATACTGTTGAGGTGTGTGTTATAAGGCACTTCTGATAAACCTACCTATACGAATGCAACTAAGGTGGTGCCGCCTTCTGCTAGATTTTGGCTTGATCTCTAGGGGCATTTCATAAAAGAAGATACAGACCCATGGCCAATCCACAAGTCGGGCAAACTACTATCTGGAAAATATGAAAATGAGTGTGTGATAATCACATCCGGTAGATCATATAGGATCGATGGTTCAATGCTTGGTCAACAGCTTCATCCTGATATGCTTTGATGGGTTTTCACTACATATAGATTCAGTATGTAAGACATCTATACTTATGCACAAATTTTCTTGAAATAAACGACAAGAGGAATTTATTTGAAATTTGGTGGAGGATTGTTGGAGGAAATCTAAAATAAAAGAGAAAGGAAGAAGGAAAGCACAAAGGGGGGAAATTTGATTCGTCCCATATCATGAAATGTAAGTGTGTTTGACACTACATATGTAAACACATTACATATTATATCAAAAGGAATGGGGAGATGGAAAGAGAAGAGACAATGGCATGAGGCAAGAGCATATCCATGGATATTAATATTTAAAATGTCAAAAGATGGGCCTTGTGCCTCTTAGGGTTTTGTGATCAGATGGGCCACGAAATGCTTTTGGGCTTGCGCAGATCCGTTGAGTTTTTGCGTGCACGGGTTTTGAATTCATAACACTCTAGAGTTGTTGCAAACGAATGGACGCATCCATTCACCATTCAAATTTGCAACGCTTCTTAAGTGTCGTAAAACAAAAAGGTGTGACTGTTTGAATTCAAACAGTCATAACCTTTGGAAAATAGTAGTATCTCTTCACTGCCTATATATAGGCTGCCCGAATTCAGTTTTTATAATATCGAGTTCATTTCTCTTCTCCTTCCCTATTTTCTTTTCTTCCATTCACATCTTCTTGAAACACTGCCAAAATTTAGAGTGATTTATACGGGTTATAGTTCTGCAGGCTATAACTCCATCATCTTGTCACTACAGCTGTCAAATCCAAGATAGTGAATCGATGTGTCTTCGCAAACACGCTGATTAAAAGATATCCGATATTTTCTCCGTTGTATCTTCAAACAGATTTTCCATTACTCATGCACAGAATTAAGTGGGCAAATACTGTTCTAGGATAGCGATCACCACATCATGCCTCGGAGATTTGTGTTTTCAAAGAATAGAAGATCAAGCGATGAATTCGAAATCCACAGTCTAAAACAATATTTCTACAATGGCTCCTCACAGTCTCAAAGAGTTCGCCGCTGATTTCGCAAAACTGGAGCGCTTTGATGGTGTCAATTTCCTACGTTGGCAGAAGAAGATGCATTTCATATTGGCTGGTTTGAAAGTAGTTTATGTTTTGACTACGCCAAAACCAGTGGAGACAGAAGATGAAACTATTGCACATTCACGAGATCAGATCAAATGGGAATAGGATGATTACATTTGCAAAGGCCATATCTGTAATGCGATGACGGACACACTTTTTGATATGTACTAAAACAAGCCAACTGCGAAGGATGTTTGGGATGCATTGGAGGCCAAGTATCTGATGAAAGACGCAACAAGTAAGAAATTTCTAGCCACCAAAATTTTTAATTACAAAATGACTGATGATCATTCAGCTGTAGAGCAATTCAATGATATCATACACATACTTAATCAATTAAGTCAACATAAGTTAAATATGGATGAGGAAATTAAGGTTCCCTCGATAATAGACAAATTACCCCCTTCTTGGAAAGATCAGAGGAAATTACTGAAACACAAGAAGGAGGATATGAATCTAGACAGTCTTGCACAATATTTGCAAGTTGAACAACAACTGAGGCAAAAAGATGCCCAAGATGAAAAGTTGTTGATACATCAAAGGTCCATATGGTGGAAGAAAAGCAAACAAATAATGCTTCAAGTAATTCCTCTAATAAAAAGAGGAAAGGGCAGAACAACATCATTTCCCAAAATCAGAACAAGAAAGTCAAAAATGGTGGTTGCTACTTTTGTGGTAAACCAGGACATTTCAAAAGGGATTGTCGCTTTTGGAAAAAGAAGCAGCAATCTGGAAAAGAAAAGTTTGCTGCAGTCGTATCAGAAGTGAATATGATTGAACAAGAAAATTCTTGGTGGATCAATTATGGCTCTACTAAGTATGTCTGCATTGATAAGAATCAATTCAAGAAACTGGAACCAACCGAAGATGAAGATTACCTTTATATGGGAAATTCAGCGAAAGCAGTGGTTAAAGGGAAGGGGACTATAGATGTGAATTTCACATCTAGAAAAGTTCGGACATTAAATGATGTATATTATGTACCTGAAATTAGGAAGAACCTTGTATCGGGAAGTCTTCTTAATAAGTTTGGATTTAAACAAGTTTTTGAGTTAGACAAATATTTGTTGACCAAAGGCGGTGTATTTGTGGGAAAAGGATACATGTGTGATGGTATGTTTAAACTGAATATTGATATTAATAAAAGTATGAAATCTGCTTATATGGTTGATTCATTTCATTATGGCACAATAGATTAGGACATGTTAATCATAAACGCATGCCTGATATGATATCTTTGAATCTAGTTCCCAAACACCAAAATGATATGTTAGATAAGTGTAGGATATGTTCATTAACTAAGATCACTATAAAACCATTTCCTTATAAACCAGAAAGTACAATAAAATTGTTACAACTTAATCATAGTGATGTATGTGATATACACAGCACTCCTACTGTAACGACCCGGGGAAATCACGACCTTGGTTATCGACATATAACCCAATGTCGACTATTAAGCATCGGAAAATACCGGATAGTTAATGAAAGAAATTAGGGGGTGAGAATAGATAAGATAGAAACTTAGAATAAAAGAAGAAGAAGAACATACAACATCAGAGTAAACACGAATCTCACAGCGGAACAAACAATATGTAATAGTTACAAAACTTTGAAATAAAATCAGTATATGTATACAATAACATTATCAGAGTACATCATTTACAGTGAAGCAGAAATAACAATAGTTAAATAATGTTGAAGCCTCCTGCTCCAGCTCTCCAAATGTATCCGTAAATCCCGACTACTTGACTACCCGTACAAAATTGGTCACCCAAGAGTTTAAGGAAAACAAAACAAAATAAACTCTGGGTCAGTCATGAGACTGGTGTGAGTAAAACAATTTAAAACAGTTTGAACAATTAAACGATATCTCATAAGACCATGTTGTATAACAGAACGGGTTTTTCCCTTATGAGAATCCAAATCAATTTGATTTAACTTTCAAATCATTTTGAAAGAAACAATGATCTTTTATGTCAAAACTCTTTTTATATTATATTAATGTCTATTAATCACATTATAATAATCATCTAGCGGAACGCTTTCATCTCACACTCCCCATACATAATATATAATCAAAAACCGCAGGCGCTTTTTTGGGTAATGAATTCCAACTGGCTAGGTATGGGACCACCTTCCGACAGTGTATCTCTAGAGAGGAATACACCGGTTTCAACAAGAACATCTTGCAACCTAGGCTAAACATGACCGGTCACTCATTTCGCTTGAGTGTACTGAATGTATTATCACTAATGGTTGGGATAAGCAACCGTTTCCCGAAAGGGACAACATCGAAATAGATTATAGAAGTAAATCAAACTCTAGATCAGGTGACAATACACCCTAATTGGCAGCTATCCACTTAGCCATGCGACCTACCCGATTTTACACCATTTCCTGGTTGTGAGGCTAGAGGCCATAACGTATAGATCACGCATTTAATTACTTTGAATGCCGCATCGTCATACCTGCCAAATCACAAATTGATTTCTCCAAAAATACCACAGGTATACAACTAAGAGAAAGAAATTCCTCTGCCACCAAAAGTAAATACGTTTGAAGAGATCAACTTACGTGATCTATTAAATATACTCTGTTAGATATTCTTCCATATAGGTCGCCCTGGGACTAGAAAGACCGAAGGCACTATTCTGTAAACAGGACAGCCCCTGCCTAACTCCGTCTTCAATTATCTTCATCACATTTGATTGCAACGCTAACGCCCATACAGAGTGGTTTTCAGATAATGAATCTGATCCCGGTCTCCCCGTATTGACGACAGAAAAATGGTCAAAAACTTTGATAGTCGGTGATTTAACTATCGAAGACAAACATGTGTGCAAACGATGATATTATGTCCAGATGGAAATTCTATCGATCAATCATCAGTCAACATTTATTTATTTCTCCATTTATCGTTTCCGTATATTCATCAAATCCTTATTTTCTAATTTTAGAAAATATACGTTATTAACTTTGGAAACCGTTTCCATTTCTGATTCACGCATCACTATCTTCTCACATATATCAGTCTCTAACTATAAACTAGTAAGAGAACAACCCCATACGTATTAACCCCGAAGGCTGAAACCAACATCAGATCGATACCCAGAAAGTCATTCAACTTAACAAATCTCCAATCAGTTTCTAATTCCTTTAATCCATTTTAATTCCTATTTCAGACCCTATTTCCTTTATAAATGTTTTATTAGCAAAATATTTACTTTAATCTAATTTTCACATAGAATGTGAAAAATATTTCTTTATAAAATCAAAATAATTTGATTTCGTATTTAAAACAATATCCCAAATCCAATTTCTGTTTATACTTCTAATTATAGAATTATTTATATAAAATCTCATTTTATTCTTCTAACACTTATAATCCCATTTATAACCTCCTTTATAAATGCTGCTCAAATTCCATTTAAAATATCGATGTTAAAACCGATTCCTACTTCTCTATATAAATTCAGTTGTATAAATTTTGTTTATCAAATGATAAATATTTTATTTAATTTTGTAAAACATTATTTATAAATTAATCTACTCAATCTATTTGTTAAAACAGATTTCTATTTAATATCCACTTTAAACAATCTTCTCATAATTCTTTTATATCTCATTAAATATCCCTTTTATAATTCTATTTACTTTCTAAACAAATATTCCTTTTATACTTCTATTTATTTTATATATAAATAATCCTTTTATACTTCTATTTATTTTATAAATAAATATTTCATTTTCAATATTCACTTTGAAATTTTCCTTTTTACATTCCAGTATTTCATATGGTATTTAAAATACCAAATAGCATAACCAGTATCATCATAATCAGTCACAGATTATAAATCACATCACATATCACAATATATGAAAACAATAGTATTATAATATTGAGGAATCCAGTTAGATCTCTCCAACCTGTTTCCCTGCATCCACAGATCTTAAATAATATAAATAACATCAATTTCATTTAAATATGAAATATTCTTATAAATAGAATCAATATTTAATTAACGATATATATATATATATATATCTATCGTTATCTATAATTTCAACCAATACATCAGCAAATCAACCAAACAATCATCACACAACAATCAATCATCATTTATCAATTTTAAAAAACGTTATAAAAATATGAACTGGTAGAGTTAGTGAGATTTACTCACATTGGACAGTCATCGTTAAATAATGATAACTGTCGGTTGATTTTGACTGACAATTTATTTCACTATAAATTGTAACGAGCACCAATTCACTCCCAGTCAGTTCCATTGCATAACCGCCGTCCATACGATCCCAACGGATCTTATTTCGCTTGATTCTAATAATATATGTCAAAGTTATCGTATTTAAAGTTTGGACTATTTAAAACAAAATAAAATTTTAATTTCCTTTAATCAAATTGGGCTTAACCTTTAACAATGGGCCCAACACCATTCAATACCCACTTCCGCAAATCCTTCATCCCTGTTCTCCTTAACATCCCGCTTCAGGCCATTGATTCCTACATAGCCGTGCTTTCTCTCAAATCCCGCACCTTTATTCTTCCAAAATTCTTAAAACCAAAAACACCAACCAAATCTTCATCAAATTCTCTTCAATTTGGTACAATACATCACCAACTCGCGTCACCCATATAGAGTGCGACTTTAATAGCAGTCCGCTGTTTTTATAGAAAAAGGATCGAACCTTTTTCACCTCAAAACTCCTCCATTTTGCCATGAATTCAAAAACCAGCGCCACCGTTAAACTCCCTATCCTCTACTCAACGCAACCATACCAAAATGAATTAACTCGCCCTCCATTCACAAAATCCGACGTCGAGCTTCCCCTTTCACTGCCAGGAACTTGTGACAGTTTTTACAACCAATTTCCATGATACTTTGTCCATGTCTGCGCCTCGCTGCTGTGAATACCATGCTGGTCTCGGCTTGCCTCCAGAATCACCAAACAATAGGCGACGGTAAGCCCTATGCTACTATTCACAAAATCGAGCTCCCCAAGGATGAATCGCAGGTCCAAAAAGTGGTACCGAATCAAAGAGATTCACTCAGCGAACCAAAGTATATAAGTGTTATGATTTTAGAGATTTTCTAGGATTTTATTTTGATTTTTGAAGATCAGTCTTTTGTCAAGTTTGGAGTAAAAAGACTGACGGCGGAAAAATGCTTTGACCAAACAGAAAGAAGGCATTAGGTTTAGAAAAAGGAAAGGGGTATTTCTATAGGGTGGTTTAGCTTCTAAGGTAAGCTACATATTTATTTATATAATTATTGTAATTCTATTTGTCTTCTAAAAATTCCTATGATCACACGTGATATCCAAAGATCATGAAAATGGACATACAAATAGAGTTTGACATTACGGACCCAACAAACTTGTTTCATCGAATTCCGACTCTGTTTGCTCACACAGCGCATTTTTAAATTCAAATTATCGACTGTTTTTCACATTAAAATTCAGTATGGCTAAATACTGACTCCAAAAATTACGAAAATTGAAATCTAACAATAATTCAGTATTCCGGATCCAACAAAATTAGTTTCGTCGAAAACGGAGCTTGTTTGCAAAAGTGGCTATTTTTAAAGCTCTGAATAAATCCATTTAAGTATAAATATATTTAAAAATAATTAAATTTAATATTTATAAATAAATATTATCGTATATATTCACAACAGAATATTATCCAGCTTCAAAATATACATATCTGGAATTACAACTCCATATTTCAATTCCAGGTTATTCGATATCAATATATAAAATAAAAATTCTCTTATAATATAAATAAATCGATATAAATTATAAAGGAATTCCATAGAGACTTTTAAAAAATTTGATTTGGATGTAAATCAAAATCTACCAATGAAATCTCGATTTTTCTCTTCCATTAGAAAAATGTTCCTCACCAACTCCGAACATTTCTTGTTTCACAGAAATCCAACTTAAAACGGATTCTGTATGACACGACCCGAACTTCCCCGTGAAGGAAAGCACGGATGGCGTTGAGGACAATACACAAAAGGACGCAGACGAAAGAACATTTCATTGTTATTACAACAATTCCATCAGATACAAGAATATACAGAGTATAAATGAATAAATTACATTCAATAAATATCAGAGATTTAAATTACATTTAAATACATCGCAGTGGAAAATAATACAAAAGCACAACTAGAAATAATGCACGGATACAGAGCTTTCCAAGCATCGTTCCAGCTGTGAATCAGGATCCTGTGAATATAAATCTGCAAAACCAAAACTACTAGCTGCCCGTGTCAAAATAAGGGCACCCAGAGTTTAGGTTAAAACAATAAACACCAGGTCAGTCATGGGACTGGTGTGAGAACCAAAACAGTTATTAATCTTTATTTTAAATTTGGTATATCAAGGGACCACGCCGTATAACACGGAACGGGTTTCCTCCCAAGAATACCAGTGCATAAAACAAACAGCGCAATGCTAAATAAAGAAAAATGAAGCTATTATAAGACCCAGTTCCTATCACACAATGCAACGCAAGCCGGAGGATAGGGTTTTTACCTTATAATAGCCAAGAATGCTTGATACGTTTAAAACAAATCATTTGATACTATTATAAGTGCATAGTGTATAAAACAATTTCAAATCATAAGTATCAATCATAGACGGCATAAGCGCCCCATCCCACTATGTCACCATACTAGGATCTACAAATAAAACTGCAAATTTCACGTATTTGGAAATTGGATTTCAGTCTGTGAACCGAGGCAAAAGATAGTCCTCAACCGATTCGAGACTGTCTAGTCCGAGCCTCAGAAACAGCCGCAACTGCCCCTTGGATCGTCAGGGCCGGTCCACCGATGTGGATTATTATGCATGAACAATACGCCTCCCCGCCCTATGGGGCGTAAATGAGCCAACGAATGGCTCCATCAGACCCGGATCGTCCGATCAAACTGAGGCGCCTCGTAACACCAACAACCACATAAGTCAAACTCGTCAGGGCGTGTAAATCCACTGACGCCACTTCTAGATAGAAAGAAACGCATGTCCTCCCTGAGGTCCTCTCCCGTTTTTGGTTCACCATCAGGGTGTGAGGCTCGCGAATTCACGTTACACAAAGCTATGCCACACAGGCCGTGCTTTGATCATCACCACAAAACTTTGCTTTTCAACAGAAGCCTTGATCAATTGCCACTTAGGCATGCCACACATGCAATTCACTCCATGCGTTTGATATCCATCAATATATAACCCCTGAACTCGTACGTCTCAGAGAAGGGCGTTAAGAAAGAGAATAAATTCTCCGCCGCCAAATAGATATATATTTAATAGAAATCAATCACATAGAATAAAATCCAATGTCAGACACACAGTCCATTTACAAGTTCGTTCTAGGTCTGAACGAAACTGGAGGCACCTAGTACCCCGCATATCCATCGATCTCCAAGTACGTCTGGACGATCACCAACTGATTCCCTCCTCTTGGGTGTGCGGCCCAATCAAGATCATCAGCAATCACCCAAACGACGTGAAGACCTCCGGTCTTCAACCACCGTCTTCATCTTCGACACCACGTCGAATCAGTTATTCAGAATGGGATAAACCCGGTCTTTATGAATAACTCGCGTATATAATCAACAAGTGTTACACAAACACGACATACGCCTCATTCCAATTCAGAATATTCGTTTATTCAAATATTCTTCTACTTTGGGAAAGGTTCCCATTAATTTTATCAAAGATAAATTCTTTAAATTTATTCTTTAATCTTCTTTGAATATCAATTCAAACTAGTCGGGATTAGCGAATCACACCGGAATAATCATTTATTTTATTTCCCAATCCCCAACTATTCATCCCATGAAGTAAAACTGGTAATACTTCATATCTAACACCACGGTGTTATCGATAAATTCAATTACCATTTCACGTTCAAATCTAATTAAAGATTTAACTATCGCCTGGAGTAAAACTGGTGGTACTCCATTCTCGATCATTTCAATCTAATTAAAGATTCATTAAAACTGCACTTAGTTTTAATCTTCACAGAAATCAATATCCTGTCTTTAACTGGGTTAAAGAACCAACGTCATTTAAAACACGGCCCACAATAAACCCAAAATCACATTCATTAATTATCGGGTTAAAGAACAAGTGTTATTTAAAACACTGTTCACGATAAACCCAAAAATCAATACCAGTTCAATTCCAATTAAATATTATTTAATTGGTACACTTCATTAAATCTAAATAAAAAGATTTAATCTTTTTTTTCCAACTGGGCTTAAGAACAGTGTTAATGAAGACACCATTGACGACAAACCCAAATCCCATTTGATATTAAATACAAGGCTCTGAATAGAAAATATATCGGCTTATATTCAATATCTAATTCTACGACCAACAAATATCGTATTGGAAATAACGATATTAATATATCTTTCAAATTTCCCAAACAATATCTGTATAATCACGAAATCCAACATCGAAATATTCCATAGACAATTTCGATTCAAATCCATTCTCACCTTATATATTGGAAATTCTGGTTATTTTCAAAACCATTTCAAATCCACTTTATATATTTTATAAATAAATAGAATTATAATTCTAGTTCAAAACTAGTTCATTTCGATAAAAATCTATTTTTATCTTTTCAAATATGGAGTTTTTCATCCCAATTCTTCACAAATCATTTCTTATGATTTTATACAAATTATTACTATTTTTAATAATTTTATCAAGGCCCGTACAGTCGATTTCCATCAACGGCCATCGAACTGCACTTACAGCGACCTTTTTCAAATTTGATTTGGACATAATTCCAAATCCAACCGTTAGATTTCAAATTTCTAATATTCATTAGAAATCTCTTTTCGATACGAGCCCAACGGTTCCGATTTTAGGAGAATGAGACAGTTGGATCTCCCGCAATATCCATTTGAAGTCAATGGTCGAAATTCGCGAACTGCCGCAGCGCGGCGCGTTCTATTCAGGCCATTATATTATATATATAATATATATAATATATAATTCGTCGATTTCCTTTTAAAACATATTTTATAAATCATTTTAAATTCGTTTTCAAAACGATTTCAACTTCTCTTTCAAATTCAAATCAAAATTGAATTTTTCCTTACAAATTCGTTTTAAATTCATTTCAAATTGATTTCAATTCAAATCGATTTTTAATTCAATTTCAGTTCATTTTCAATTCAATTTGAATTTCTAATTAATTCAATTTCAATTTGAATTCATTCCTATTTAATTTCAATTCGAATTCATTTCTATTCAATTTCATTTCGAATTCAATTCTATTCAATTTCAATTCGAATTCAATTCTATTCAATTTCAATTCGAATTCATTTCATTTCAAAATATCAGATTTTGAAATCACTTTCGATATTCATTACAAAATGAATAAAATCGATATAAATATCGTTTACGTCAAAATGGCGTAAATCTAATCAACACGGCTTCATATATTTCTATTTTCAAATATTCGATTTCAAATATTTCTATTTCAAATATTTCTATTCAAATATTTCTATTCAAAACTGGAATGGGGCCCAATAAATTACCATATAATGTTAATTATATGGATTTTCTACAACACATGTATATAATAACAACGATGAATAATCAACCATCATCCAAAGTGCATTCTACACTGTATAAGCATCAAATATAAATATTCGACGCTTATAACAGTATGTCAATCAATCGATCGACATACAACTAATTATTGGGATTAGTGCATGTCGTATATCATCCCAATACCTGTAACACTCCACCTCCTCCAGGGTCACTCACAAGAGAATGCACTAGCTTTGGAGGGGTGTTGTGTAGGTAAACATGCACAGAGATATCACAAGACAGAACATAGATAAATAAATAAGTACAGCAGCGGTAGTAATTTAAAAACCATAGTTAACCATTTCAAAACCAAATAGTCAACTTACATCAAAGTACTTAGTCATTATTTTCCAACTACCACAAGTCTAGAAAACATAAACTGAAAATAACATAAAGTAAACTATCCCCAAGATAGATGTGGTGAAGCCATATCAAGCTCAAGTCCAAACCGTACATGAGTTGTCAAGAAAGCAAGCGAAATGTCCAAGCTAAGCACTAGTGTTCCCTCCCTGAGAACCTGGTGGGGGGGGGGGGGGGAACGGAAGAAAAGAGGCGAAAGAAAAAGGGTCAGTCATAAAGACTGGTAAGTCCTACCTACTATTAGTATAAAAACTAATGAAGTTAACTAAACATGAGAAACTGAGATAAAACATAAAGATGGTAACTAACTGTCATGATAAATAGATAACAAGGTAGATCAAGTGTGGCATCACATATACAAGGTTTAGTTTTGCACCAGTAGTACTAGTATTCCAACCCATGTCAAGTATAAACAAGGAATGATCCCTTGGCCCAATATCATGAGGTGACCCAAGTCAAGGTCCAACTACACGGTCTAGTCGATCGGCTCCCTATAAGCCTAACTCGTCGAGTGTCGGTGTCATACGGCCCAATCACGGAATGTAGTCAAACTGTGCTAGGTCCACCGTAGGGTGTATCAAGCCCTAGGGTGCCAACCACTGACACGGATCAAGCACGCATAGTCTAAACCTACTGGTGCCCATGTCTGTTTTATTCAACTCCGGACTATGTGCACGACCATAGTCCGCCTGAACCTACACTGGCGCACCTACTATGCCGTCGTTTTGGTCGCTTACAATCCGCCCAGTAATCGTGCCCCACCCTAGCCTAGTCCCAAGGGTATCATGAAACATCCAAGAGGGTTACTGCTGAAAAGGACCACATAACTAGGGTTTCTAATGGGTTAAGTGTGGTTAACCCTATCCAATCATGTATCAAGTTTGTTAAGTGTATCCAAGTGGTTCATGACTTAACCCTATCATGTGGCATTAATTAACTTAATGCGCCCAACCTCTCACATTAGACTTTGTTGTGGTTACTGGATGTGCCGGGCGGGTCCGGGCAGATTTACACCACAACCTAGTCTAACCTCGGGTTTCAAGCGCGATATGACCAACTACTCACATTGGATCCTATTGTTTGTAGCCACTGGATTTGCCGGGCGGTTCCGGGCAGATTTAAGCTACAAACTCAACCCAACCTCGAGTTGGCCACTTTATGGTTTTCTATATGTCATGACCACATTCACATTTTCAAGCATAATCAAGTTTCATGTCACATTTCAAGTCATGTTTTTCATGTCATTTCAAGTTTGCCTATCTACCCATAACTTATTCCCATTCGCACGTAAATTCGCATCAATACAAATAGATCAAAAAGGGGAACATAACAACATGACAAAGATGGGCATAAGGTGATAAAGTTGGTCATAAGTTAAACATGATGATATTTGAGGCAAAGGTGTTCATCACAACTAGTATATAGGATTATTGGACTCAAAACATGTATGACATCAAACTTAGCAAACAAACTTGTGGGTAGCATGTAGTTCAACATCATAGGCAAAGGTGATAACATGATAATAGTTGACATAGAGTGGTAAACTTGTGGGTAGCATGTAGTTTAACATCATAGGCAAGTTAACATCAAGATTATGAGGGGTTCTATGTTGCATTATGCATAATCCCCAAATAAAGCTCATAGCTTTCTACCCAAAAATCAAGATGAACGGTACTAGGTTCATGATAGTTCCACAATCATAGATCAAAAGAGTCATAAATGGATCTATGCATACAAATATAGCCCCAAGACAAGTATTATACCAAAAATCCCATTTCAACTTGCTACATGTTCATATTAATTTCATAGTTTAAATCTAAGAGTAGAGTGAGGCTTACAAATCGTGGCTATGAGACTAGAACAAAGTAAAACAAGATAGAGACGTTGTAGAAGCTCTAGGAATGATGTAGCAACACTAGAAGCCTTGAGGATAGGTAGCTCCTTTGATTTGATGAAGAAAGATTGCTCCTTTTTGCCTTAGAAGCTCTCAAGATGAAGATAGAGGGCATGATTAGGGAGAATTTTGGCAGAATTTAGTTGTTAGGATGATTTGTGATGGTTTTGGTTAGGTCTTAGGGTGTTTTTATAGGTGTAGAGACTAGTTTAGGCCATAGGATTAACCCTAGTTTAGATCTGAACCATCAAATCCCGTCATAGGCCAAGTAAACAGACCAAAGGAGCAAACTGGTGCACCAGGGAAAACATGGCCGACCAGGGAGGTCGACCCCCAGGTCGACACCCAAGTCGACTGGGCAGTCTACCTGGGCTGGGGCAGGTCGACTCCCCAGTCGACTCCCCAGTCGACCTGGGGTAGGGCGGGAAATTTTCCCGCCCAATCTGTTTGGAGCTGATTTGAATTTCGGGCTGAATTTTGAATTTTCTGAAATCTTCTATGGGCCATATCTTGGTCATACGGACTCCGATTTACGAAATTTCGGACTCGTTTTCAAGCAGAATTTCGAGACGAACGCAATGGCTTAACCCGTTCCCATTTATTCTTAACTTATGATTTAATTCTGCTCTGATTTCTTGTTTTAACATGATATAAAAATTCGGGTTGTTACATTCTCCCCACCTTAAAGGATTTCGTCCCCGAAATCTCCAAGTTAGGAAGAATGTATCCTACCATCCATCATCCATCTACTCAAACATCATCCACAAGTATTCATTGTCCTTAAAAGATTTCTAATGATGTATGAACATATGCAAAAGTGTGTGTATATGCACCTATCTAATGCGAAAATCAGGCGGTTACTAACTCAGTAAACCTCATTAATGCAGAATATGTTAGTGAAATGAGTCCAAATGTATGCAAATTCCTAACATAATTTATAATCTCTACATGAGTGCACATAACATTCATTCATATGCAACATCCACGTGATAGCATAACAAGTTTCATCCATGAATAAGCATAAACACTCATGCATATGCAATATGAAAGTGTGTGAGCCGATCTTAGTGCCCAACGTGTATCATGAATCCACGAGTAACCACTTGCAAATACTTGCAACCATTTGAAACCATCAAGCATAACATGTTTCAAATACATGTTTCATCCAAAGGGTTTCTACATAAGGTTCTCATGACAAGATTAACGAGATAACAAGATAAACATGGATAGCACAAGAAAGATATGCTGACTAGGAAAAGAAATTGAGAATGTGCCCTCAAAAAGAAATGGATAAAGCCCACACATCTTCTCCTCGGTTTCCCAAGTTGCATCTTCATCGGCTTCACTCCACTGAACCTTTACTAACTTGACTTCTCGATTCCTCAGCTTCTTGATCTCCGTTCCCAAGATACGAATCGGAGCTCGCCTCAGGGTTGCCTCTTTCTCTACCTCCACGTCTTCAAGAATGCTAGGCTCAACTACTTCGGCTGATTCATGTAGGCATTTTCGGAGATGCGAGACATGAAAGACATTGTGCACTCCAGCCAGCTTCTCTGGCAATTCCACCCTATAAGCCATTTGCCCAATCTTCTCGATGATAGGGAAGGGTCCTACGAACCTTGGTGCTAGCTTTCCAACTGCTCCAAAACGAACCACATTTCGCAAGGGGGAAACCTTCACAAAGACCATATCTCCAACTTCAAACTCTAAGTCTGTCCTTCGCTTGTCTACATAGGATTTCTGTCTGTCTTGGGCCGTTTTTATCCGCCTTCGAATCAACTCAACCTTCTCGGATGTGTCCCTTATCATGTCGGGCCCAAGTATAAGCTTATCTGTCGTCTCCCACCAACATGTTGGTGACTTGCACGGCCTCTCATACAAAGCTTCGAATGGTGCCATCCCTATGCTTGCTTGGTAGCTGTTATTATAAGCAAACTCTACGAGAGGAAGGTGGTATTCCCAAGTGCCACCAAAGTCAAGAATGCATAGTCTCAACAGATCTTCTAGTACCCTATTCACCCTTTCGGTCTGACCATCAGTCTGTGGGTGATAAGCCGTACTTAGATTCAATTGCGTACCCATCGCTTCTTGCAAACTATTCCAAAATTGACTAGTGAAGATTGGGTCACGATCGCTCACTATGCTAGAAGGAACTCCATGCAATCGCACTATTTCTCGAAGATAAACAGATGCTAGCCATGATGCGGTCCTCTTTCTCTTCACTGGAATGAAATGAGCGCTCTTCGTGAGTCTATCCACTATGACCCATATGCTAGTATTCCCCTTCCTTGACCTCGGCAATCCATCCACAAAATCCATAGAGATACTTTCCCACTTCCATTGCGGGACCTCCAATGGATGCAGTAGCCCACCGGGCTTCTTCGACTCGGCCTTTACTTGTTGGCAAACAATGCATCTAGAAACAAACTCTGCAACATCCTTTTTCATCCCATCCCAAAAGAAAATGCGCTTCATATCCCGATACATCTTATCCCCTCCGGGATGTATGGTCATCCTCGAGTGATGCGCCTCCTCAAGAACTTTATTTACTAAGTCTCCCACTTGTGGGACACATAGTCTTCCATCACGCCTTAGCCATCCCTTGTCATCAATAGTGTATCTAGCGAGGTGACTTGACGTCTCACCCAAATCAACTTGTCCATGATCTCGACTATCTGCGGGTCTTCCCTCTGTGAAGCCCCAACTTGATCAAGAAGTGTAGGTCTAAGCTCAAGGGATGCTAACGAACCAGTCATCGACTCAACAGCAGGTGTAAAATCGAAGGTTGCCAAGAACTCTAGGCTCTTCATCTCAACAAACAAGGGACTCAAAGTCAACCTTCTTCTACTTAGCGCATCCGCCACAACATTACCCTTGCCAGGGGTATAAGCTTTATCGAAGTCATATAATGCCAAGAATTCCATCCACCTCTGCTGCCTTAGATTCAAATCTTTCTGCGAGAAGAGGTACTTGAGCGACTTGTGATCAGTATATAACTCAAACCTTTCACCTAGAAGATAATGGCGCCAAGATTTGAGTGCAAAGACGATCGCCGCCAATTCCAAATCATGAGTGGGATAGTTCTTCTCATGAACTTTGAGTTGCCTACCCCCAAAGCATATCACTCTCCCTTCTTGCATCAGGACAGTGCCTAATCCCGTGCCACATGCATCGGTGTACACGATAAACAACTTCCCTCCATCGGGTAATGCTAGAACTGGAGCTGTGGTGAGGGCTTTCTTAAGCCTTTGAAAAGCAAGCACACACTCTAAGTCCCATGTAAAGACTAAGTTCTTCTTCGTTAACTTAGTAAGAGGGGCTGAAATCTTAGCGAAGTCCTTAATGAACTTCCTATAAAATCCTGCCAGACCGAGAAAGCCTCTCACTTCAGTTGCATTCTTTGGAACTTTCCAGTCTTGTACCGCCACTATTTTAGCGGGATCCACAGCTATGCCCTGCTTAGAAACTATATGCCCAAGGAACTGAACTTCCCTTCTCCAGAAATGGCATTTGGAGAACTTGGCTTTTAACTGATGAGCTCTAAGCGTATCCATAACCTCCTTGAGATGTGTAGCATGCTCTTCCTCGTCCTTAGAGAAGATCAGAATATCATCCACGAAGACAACCACAAACTTGTTAATGAACTCCCTAAACACCCTACTCATCAAATCAACGAAGTACGCGGGTGCATTAGTCAAACCGAACGGCATGACGAGCCATTCAAAGAATCCATCCGGAGTCCTAAACGCAGTCTTGTCAATACTATCCTCAGCCACTCTAAGCTGATGGAATCCGGTGGCTAGATCGAGTTGAGAGAAAACAGAAGCACCTACAAGCTGGTCGAAGAGATCATCAATCCTCGGTAACGGGTGCCTATTCTTCTTTGTCATCTTGTTTAACTCATGATAATCAACACATAGACGAAGCGAACCATCCGCCTTAGTGGCGAATACCACAGGAGCACCCCATTCAGAAATGCTTTGCCTAATGAAATTTTTCTCAAGCAACTCCTTGACTTGCTTGCTAAGCTCTCTTCTTTCTCGCGGGGCCATGTGCCTAATAGGCAATGAAACTGGCTAGGCATTATCAACAAGATAAATATGGAAGTCTATCTCGCGTTTAGGGGGTAACCCCTTCACTTCATCAAAAACATCAGGATATTCTCGGACCACCCTCACAGATTGAAGATTGTCAATAGACGAGTCGAGGGATTCAAGATAACATAACATGACGGGATCCAGAGGGTTACAAGAAATCTCTAGGGTATTGCCAAGGCGAGTCATAAGCCTTACTACCCTATGCTCACAATCGAGAATGGCTCCATAACTGGACAACCAATCCATGCCCAAAATCAACCCGTATCCCATGAACCCGAGAACATAGGCATTACATGTGATTTCTACGGTCAAGATAGAAATCCTCAAATCCATACAAATCATAAATAGATGGGCGGAACCCCCAATTGGATTTGAAACACTAACGGGATCCTCATCTAGACTAGTACTTAGGTGCAAACTTTCGACAATGTCAGAAGAAATAAAGGTATGCGATGCGCCAGAATCAAATAAAGTTCGAACAGGAAAACCATAAATGTAAACAAGGCTTTCTACAGAAATACTACCTCGGTCCGGAGCTGGAGTAGTGTTGAGAGCATGCATCTGCCCTCCAGAAGGTCCTGCCCGCTGAGTCTGTCCTTGCCTCTGCCCTTGCTTCTTTGGGCAATCCTTAGTGAAGTGTCCAGACTCTCCGCAATGAAAGCATTCTCCCAACTTCCTCTTCTTCTTCCTACAATCTTTGATTATGTGTCCAGTGATTCCACAGAAGTTGCACTTCCTTGTCTCCCTTGCCTTGTTGTTGTTGGCCTTGTTACCCTTGTTGTTCTTGTTGTTTTGGTTGCCTCCCCACTTGGAGTCCACCTTCTTGGTTTGAGTCTCATTAAGCCTAACTTCTTTCTTGCCATTCTTATCATCTCCTTGGAGCAAGGCCATATCCACTAAGCTCTCAAAAGTGGCCTCCATGGGTATATGAGACACGGCCAAACCTTGCAATGGCTCATTCCATCCTCGAGCAAAGCGTAGAGCCTTCTTCTGAGGTGTGTTAACCATGTTTAAACTGAATCGAGCAAGCTGGTTAAACTTATTCACATACTCCCTCATGGTCATATCCCCTTGCTTCAAAGATATAAACTTCTCCATTTGCAGATTCTCTTCAGCAGATGATAGAAACTTAAGCCCAAACCTCATCCTAAAGTCGGCCCAAGTCTCTATAGGCCTAGTAGCGTTGGTGACTTCCCACCAATAAGCAGCTTCCTCTTTCAATAGCCATACTGCCAACAGAACTTTCCTACGATCTTCTACATCAAAGATAGAAAAAAGGTCTTCAGTTTCTTTTAACCAGTTTCTTGCCTCAACATAAGTCTCTGTCCCAACAAAATTCTTGCCACCCATCGCCTTAAAGTCTTTGCAAATCTTCGCGAAATCCGCTTGTGGACGCTGAGGAGGGGGAGGAGGAGGAACCTCAGGTACGGGAGGAGGAGTGGGAGTGTTTGCTGGGCCCGCATCGTTGGCCCTAACTTCCAAGTACCTTCGGAACCATCCGGGTATGGGTACTCCCTCGGGAAGGTTAAGATCGGCCATGCTAAAAAAGGAAAAGATAGATTCAGAACGAGGAAACAAAGGATAGTGCTAATGGCTTTTGGGGAATAGCCTTTTAAAATAAACTAGACTTTCCTTGGAAAAATACTTAATTGGCTTTGAAAATAGTTTTTTTTTTCAAAAAGGGTTTTTAAAACTTTTGTCCGGTCTAGTAAACCTCATGCTCTGATACCAAATGTAACACCCCACCTCCGCCAGGGTCACTCACAAGAGAATGCACTAGCTTTGGAGGGGTGTTGTCTAGGTAAACATGCACAGAGATATCACAAGACAGAACATAGATAAATAAATAAGTACAGCAGCGGTAGTAATTTAAAAACCATAGTTAACCATTTCAAAACCAAATAGTCAACTTACATCAAAGTACTTAGTCATTATTTTCCAACTACCACAAGTCTAGAAAACATAAACTGAAAATAACATAAAGTAAACTATCCCCAAGATAGATGTGGTGAAGCCATAGCAAGCTCAAGTCCAAACCGTACACGAGCTGTCAAGAAAGCAAGCCAAATGTCCAAGCTAAGCACTAGTGTTCCCTCCCTGAGAACCTGGGGGGAGGGGGGAACGGAAGAAAAGAGGCAAAAGAAAAAGGGTCAGTCATAAAGACTGGTAAGTCCTACCTACTATTAATATAAAAACTAATGAAGTTAACTAAACATGAGAAACTGAGACGAAACATAAAGATGGTAACTAACTATAATGATAAATAGATAACAAGGTAGATCAAGTGTGGCATCGCATATACAAGGTTTAGTTTTGCACCAATAGTACTAGTATTCCAACCTATGTCAAGTATAAACAAGGAATGATCCCTTGGCCCAATATCATGAGGTGACCCAAGTCAAGGTCCAACTACACGGTCTAGTCGACCGGCTCCCTATAAGCCTAACTCGTCGAGTGTCGGTGTCATACGGCCCAATCACGGAATGTAGTCAAACTGTGCTAGGTCCACCCTAGGGTGTATCAAGCCCTAGGGTGCCAACCACTGACACGAATCAAGCACGCACAGTCTAAACCTACTGGTGCCCATGTCTGTTTTATTCAACTCCGGACTATGTGCACGACCATAGTCCGCCTGAACCTACACTGGCGCACCTACTCTGTCGTCGTTCTGGTCGCTTACAATCAGCCCTGTAATTGTGCCCCATCCTAGCTTAGTCCCTAAGGTATTGTGATACATCCAAGAGGGTTACTGCTGAAAAGGACCACGTAACTAGGGTTTCTAACGGGTTAAGTGTGGTTAACCTATCCAATCATGTATCAAGTTGGTTTAGTGTATCCAAGTGGTTCATGACTTAACCCTATCATGTGGCATTAATTAACTTAATGCGCCCAACCTCTCACATTAGACTTTGTTGTGGTTATTGGATGTGCCGGGCGGGTCCGAGCAGATTTACACCACAACCTAATCTAACCTCGGGTTTCAAGCGCGATATGACCAACTACTCACATTGGATCCTATTGTTTGTAGCCACTGGATTTGCCGGGCGGTTCCGGGCAGATTTACGCTACAAACTCAACCCAACCTCGAGTTGGCCACTTTATGGTTTTCTACATGTCATGACCACATTCACGTTTTCAAGCATAATCAAGTTTCATGTCACATTTCAAGTCATGTTTTTCATGTTATTTCAAGTTTGCCTAACTACCCATAACGTATTCCCATTCACACGTAAATTCGCATCAATACAAATAGATCAAGAAGAGGAACATAACAACATGACAAAGATGGGCATAAGGTGATAAAGTTGGTCATAAGTTAAACATGATGATATTTGAGGCAAAGGTGTTCATCACAACTAGCATATAGGATTATTGGCCTCAAAACATGTATGACATCAAACTTAGCAAACAAACTTGTGGGTAGTATGTAGTTCAACATCATAGGCAAAGGTGATAACATGATAATAGTTGACATAGAGTGGTAAACTTGTGGGTAGCATGTAGTTCAACATCATAGGCAAGTTAACATCAAGGTTATGAGGGGTTCTATGTTGCATTATGCATAATCCCCAAATAAAGCTCATAGCTTTCTACCCAAAAATCAAGATGAACGGTACTAGGTTCATGATAGTTCCACAATCATAGATCAAAAGAGTCATAAATGGATCTATGCATACAAATATAGCCCCAAGACAAGTATTACACCAAAAATCCCATTTCAACTTGCTACATGTTCATATTAATTTCATAGTTTAAATCTAAGAGTAGAGTGGGGCTTACAAATCGTGGCTATGAGACTAGAACAAAGTAGAACAAGATAGAGACGTTGTAGAAGATCTAGGAATGATGTAGCAACACTAGAAGCCTTGAGGATAGGTAGCTCCTTTGATTTGATGAAGAAAGATTGCTCCTTTTTGCCTTAGAAGCTCTCAAGTTGAAGATGGAGGCCATGATTAGGGAGCATTTTGGCAGAATTTAGTTGTTAGGGTGATTTGTGATAGTTTAGGTTAGGTCTTAGGGTGTTTTTATAGGTGTAGAGACTAGTTTAGGCCATAGGATTAACCCTAGTTTAGATCTGAACCATCAAATCCCATCACAGGCCAAGTAAATAGACCAAAGGAGAAAAGTGGTGCACCAGGGAAAACATGGCCGACCAGGGAGGTCGACCCCCAGGTCGACACCCAAGTCGACTGGGCAGTCGACCTGGGCTGGGGCAGGTCGACTTCCCAGTCGATCTGGGGTAGGGCGAGAAATTTTCCCGCCCAATCTGTTTGGAGCTGATTTGAATTTCGGGCTGAATTTTGAATTTTCTGAAATCTTCTATGGGCCATATCTTGGTCATACGGACTCTGATTTATGAAATTTCGGACTCGTTTTCAAGCAGAATTTCGAGGCGAACGCAAGGCGTAACCCGTTCCCATTGATTCTTAACTTATGATTTAATTCTGCCCTGATTTCTTATTTTGACATGTTATAAAAATTCGGGTTGTTACAATACCCGTGTGACACAGATTTTATTTGTGCAGTTGGGCGATGTGTAAAATTTATCGTCCCAATCAATATCAGTCAAATGTGTGTTTATAAACAAATCGTCTGATTTGTTTATTTTTATTTCATTTCATAAACACGTTAAAAATTCTATTTTTAACTATAAAATATTTTAACTATGTAAATATTTTATTTCATTTCACATCACACAATCAACTACACATCAAAATCGAACAAACAAGCATACAAGCCGTCCATGGTCTGTGGACGACGGGTGTCTGGTGCTACTAAACACCTTCTGCATCCTAGTATATATTTATAACTAGAAATTAAATTAAAAGTGAGAAGTTCTCACCGACTAGCTAATCCAAACTCCACGACTCTTCTTATGTAGGAAATCTTCACCGCTCTCGCCTTTTTTTTCACTTTCGTTGCCCGCTTTCACTACATATATAAAAATCACACTTTTATACTCCCATTCAATATATAAAAATCGAATTTTTACTTTGCTATTCAATATATAAAAATCGAATTTTTACTTTGCTATTCAATATATAAAAATCGAATTTTTAATTTGCTATTCAATATATAAAAATCGAATTTTTACTTTGCTATTCAATATATAAAAATCGCGTCTTTCCTTGACTAAAAATCTGACCTTTCTTCTAAATAAACATCGATCTTTCTTCAAACAAAAAGACTAATCTTTTTATATTTGCTAATTCATATAAAACAAACTGATTATATAAATGCTACTTATATAAAATAAATTAAAAACAAAACTTACATACATCGAAGAAGGAAAGAAAAGAAGGAGCTTTGCTGTTGTCTTGTGGCTCATAGAGGAAAAGAGAGGAGCTGGGGTCTTCACGTCAGTCGAGGAGCACGAGGGGAGGTCGGAGCTGAAGAAGGGGTGGGGTGTGCGACGCTCAGGTGGAGAGGGGGGGGTGCGCGTCGCTCAGCAGGGGGGGGGGGGGGGTGCGCGTCGCTCAGCAAGAGGGGGGTGCGCGTCGCTCAGCAGGAGGGGGTGCACGTCGCTCAGTGGGACGGGGGGGGGGGATCGCGGTTTCAGGAGAGGTGGCATTGAGGGGGAGGCTCGTGGGAGAGAGAGCGTCGAAGTGGGGGAGGGGGATGGTGAACGGCGGCGAGTGGCGACGTGGGGTAGCAGCTGCGGGAGAGGAGCAATGAGGAAGAACGGTTTTTTTTCTAAATCAATTCCGAATGAAGAGTAAAGGGGGGGGGTTAAGTATAAATATAATTTAATTATATTATTATTTTAATTTCAAAGGTTGACTTTTTTTTTCGACCTCGAAAAGAGACCCACCGCCTGTTGTCCATAGCGTTTCACCCCCATTCCGAACACAATGGGATATGTACCATAAGCTGATTCGACCATTTCGATTGGTTTCTGTTAAAATCAACATATAACTCTATATATTGAATTTGAACGCGCATTTCAATTTACCGGGGTCACATACGAACTCTAAAAATTCCAGAAAAATATTTTCTAGCTTCGTATCGACGATACGGTCCTAACAAAACTAATTTCGTCAAATTCTGAGACCGTTGAAAAATGGCCATTTTCCAGTCGATTAAAATCAACTAAAAGTGGTCAAACGCGTTTTCCCTTGCCATGCACACATATTGATTCTAAAAATTATGAAATTTGGAATTTAGCAATAATTTGACATCACGGACCCAACAAAAGCGGTTTCGTCGAAATCCGAGGTCGTTTGCAAAATGGCTATTTTAAAGGGCCTGAATTCCATAGCGACTATCCAAAATTTTCAACTGGACATATCTTTTGATTCCCGCTATGAAATTTCGATTTTTCGGATTCGTTGGAAAGATATCCTCAATTAGATTTAAATATCTTTGGTTTCACTGAAATCCGGATTATTTTGCACTCGGTACATTCATTTGAAATTTGAAATCGAATTATCGAACTACCGTGCCATTTTCAATTTCTTATATATATATATATAAATATTTATATTCTAACGATGACGTATACAAATATATACGTTCGAATTCTATTCAAAGTAAATTTCACGTTGATATTATTTAAAATAATTCATTTTAAATATTCAAAATTCGCTAAAATTGCCAAAATAAAATTTTTAAACTGGCTCGCATTTTCCGGGTTGTTACATTCTCCCCCACTTAAAACTTTTCGTCCCCGAAAAGGAACGAAGCCGAAAGTTGTTTAACTAATCAACTCAACTTCCAATATTTTCGCTACGGCTTAAGTTATTCAACTTTTCAGTTTCTAAGAACTTTTCAAATTTTTTAAAAATTTGGCTAACACCCTATATTTTTGAAAAATTTCGCCATAACCTTCCCTGCAATGGGAGCACCGGGAAAATCCCGAAATTTCCATACAGGCCCTCTGATCTCAAAAAGAAAAAGCTAAGCGGCTAGCCAATCGGCTCATAAAATCATCATCACCCGAACAAAACAGTAAATTATGATAAACATGTACCTATTTGTTGGGCAAACAATTTTATTCTTCTGCTCTAGCCTCTTTGCTATGACCTGTTCAATGTAAGTACATGTATATGCAAGCAAATGCGACCAAATTTCAATACAATTCACCCTTTGGCCAATTTGGCTAAATGGTTAAAAATTTAATTAATTCAAACAGTAATCAAACAACACAACCAACAATCAATTTGTTGATTTTCATTTCAAATTCATAACTTTGATATATAGTCAAAAATCACATTTTTGATGCCAAATCACAACAATAAGCCCTATCTAATTTTGGTTCTCACACCAGTCAATTGGAAATATATAAACATCACACCTTCGAAACTCGAACACAAACTGTTGATGCTACGTAGTCATCAACAGAATCATCTCCGGGCGACTAGAGTGTGACTTTATATCTATCCAATATATTAAAACTTCGAATACACGTGGATCAGACGTATATGCAAAATCTATATATACTGGATTGTCCAAATTCAACATAAATAAATAATCAAATACGAATAATTGATTTAAATTTTCAAAACAAAATTGTTTTCATTTTTTTATTTAACAAAAACACTACTCTTCACACTCGTTCTAGGATACTACTGATCCTATCTCTAACGAGTCATTCTCGTTGGATATTACTAATCCAATTCTGATGAAATCTTTCGTTTGGTTCTAATGTGTCTTGCTCTCTTGTAAACCAAAGCTCTGATACCAACTGTAAAGACTCATAACTTCCCCGTGAAGGAAAGCACGGATGGCGTTGAGGACAATACACAAAAGGACGCAGATGAAAGAACATTTCACTGTTATTACAACAATTCCGTCAGATACAAGAATATACAGAGTATAAATGAATAAATCACATTCAATAAATATCAGAGATTTAAATTACATTTAAATACATCGCAGTGGAAAATAATACAAAAGCACAACTAGAAATAATGCACGGATACAGAGCTTTCCGAGCATCATTCCAGCTGTAAATCAGGATCCTGTGAATATAAATCTGCAAAACCAAAACTACTAGCTGCCCGTGTCAAAATAAGGGCACCCAGAGTTTAGGTTAAAACAATAAACACCAGGTCAGTCATGGGACTGGCATGAGAACTAAAACAGTTATTAATCTTTATTTTAAAGTTTGGTATATCAAGGGACCATGCCATATAACACGGAACGGGTTTCCTCCCAAGAATACCAGTGCATAAAACAAACAACGCAATGCTAAATAAAGAAAAATGAATCTATTATAAGACCCAGTTCCCATCACACAATGCAACGCAAGCCGGAGGATAGGGTTTTTACCTTATAATAGCCAAGAATGCTTAATACATTTAAAACAAATCATTTGATACTATTATAAGTGCATAGTGTATAAAACAATTTCAAAACATAAGTATCAATCATAGAAGGCATAAGCGCCCCATCCCACTATGTCGCCATACTAGGCTCTACAAATAAAACCGCAAATGTCACGTATTTGGAAATTGGATTTCGGTCTGTGAACCGAGGCAAAAGATAGTCCTCAACCGATTCGAGACTGTCTAGCCCGAGCCTCAGGAACAGCCGCAACTGCCCCTTGGATCGTCAGGGCCGGTCCACCGATGTGGATTATTATGCCTGAACAATACGTCTCCCCGCCCTATGGGGCGTAAATGAGCAAACGAATGGCTCCATCAGATCCGGATCGTTCGATCAAACTGAGGCGCCTCGTAACACCAACAACCACATAAGTAAAACTCGTCAGGGCGTGTAAAACCACTGACACCACTTCTAGCTAGAAAGAAACGCATGTCCTTCCTGAGGTCCTCTCCCGTTTTTGGTTCACCACCGGGGTGTGAGGCTTGCGAATTCACGTTACACAAAGGTATGCCACACAGGCCGTGCTTTGATCATCACCACAAAACTTTGCTTTTCAACAGAAGCCTTGATCAATTGCCACTTAGGCATTCCACACAGGCAAATCACTCCATGCGTTTGATATCCATCAATATATAGCCCCTGAGCTCGTACGTCTCAGAGAAGGGCGTTAAGCAAGAGAATAAATTCTCCGCCGCCAAACAGATATATATTTAATAGAAATCAATCACACAGAATAAAATCCAATGTCAGACACATAGTCCATTTACAAGTTCGTTCTAGGTCTGAACGAAACCGGAGGCACCTAGTACCCCGCATATCCATCGATCTCAAAGTACGTCTGGACAATCACCAACTGATTCCCTCCTCTTGGGTGTACGGCCCAATCAAGATCATCAGCAATCACCCAAACGACGTGAAGACCTCCGGTCTTCAACCACCGTCTTCATCTTTGACACCACGTTGAATCAGTTATTCAGAATGGGATAAACCCGGTCTTTCTGAATAACTCGCGTATATAATCAACAAGTGTTACACAAACACGACATATGCCTCATTCCAATTCAGAATATTTCTTTATTCAAATATTCTTCTACTTTGGGAAAGGTTCCCATGAATTTTATCAAAGATAAATTCTTTAAATTTATTCTTTAATCTTCTTTGAATATCAATTCAAACTAGTCGGGATTAGCGAATCACACCGGAATAATCATTTATTTTATTTCCCAATCCCCACCTATTCATCCCATGAAGTAAAACTGGTAATACTTCATATCTAACACCACGGTGTTATCGGTAAATTCAATTACAATTTCACGTTCAAATCTAATTAAAGATTTAACTATCGCCTGGAGTAAAACTGGTGGTACTCCATTCTCGATCATTTCAATCTAATTAAAGACTCATTAAAACTCCACTTAGTTTTAATCTTCACAGAAATCAATATCCTGTCTTTAACTGGGTTAAAGAACCAATGTCATTTAAAACACGGCCCACAATAAACCCAAAATCACATTCATTAATTATCGGGTTAAAGAACTAGTGTTATTTAAAACACTGTTCACGATAAACCCAAAAATCAATACCAGTTCAATTCCAATTAAATATTATTTAATTGGTACACTTCATTAAATCTAAATAAAAAGATTTAATCTCTTTTTCCCAACTGGGCTTAAGAACAGTGTTAATGAAGACACCATTCACGACAAACCCAAATCCCATTTGATATTAAATTCAAGGCTCTGAATAGAAAATATATCGGCTTATATTCAATATCTAATTCTACGACCAACAAATATCGTATTGGAAATAACGATATTAATATATCTTTCAAATTTCCCAAACAATATCTGTATAATAAAGAAATCCAACATCGAAATATTCCAAAGACAATTTCGATTCAAATCCATTCCCATCTTATATATTGGAAATTCTGGTTATTTTCAAAACCATTTCAAATCCACTTTATTTATTTTAGAAATAAATAGAATTATAATTCTAGTTCAAAACTAGTTCATTTCGATAAAAATCTATTTTTATCTTTTCAAATATGGAGTTTTTCATCCCAATTCTTCACAAATCATTTCTTGTGATTTTACGTAAATTATTAATATTTTTAATAATTTTATCAAGGCCCGTACAGTCGATTTCCATCAACGGCCATCGAACTGCACTTACAACGACCTTTTTCAAATTTGATTTGGACATAATTCCAAATCCAACCGTTAGATTTCAGATTTCTAATATTCATTAGAAAGCTCTTTTCGATACGAACCCAATGGTTCCGGTTTTAGGAGAATTCGACGGTCGGATCTCCCGCAATATCCATTCGAAGTCAATGGTCGAAATTCGCGAACTGCTGCGGCGCGACGCGTTCTATTCAGGCCATTATATTATATATATAATATATACTTCGTTGATTTCCTTTTAAAACATATTTTATAAATCGTTTTAAATTCGTTTTCAAAATGATTTCAACTTCTCTTTCAAATTCAAATCAAAATTGAATTTTTCCTTACAAATTCGTTTTAAATTCATTTCAAATTGATTTCAATTCAAATCGATTTTTAATTCAATTTCAGTTCATTTTCAATTCAATTTGAATTTCAAATTAATTCAATTTCAATTCGAATTCATTCCTATTCAATTTCAATTCGAATTCATTTCTATTCAATTTCAATTCGAATTCAATTCTATTCAATTTGAATTCAATTCTATTCAATTTCAATTCGAATTCAATTCTATTCAATTTCAATTCGAATTCATTTCATCTCAAAATATCAGATTTTGAAATCACTTTCGATATTCATTACAAAATGAATAAAATCGATATAAATATCGTTTACGTCAAAATGGCGTAAATCTAATCAACACAGCTTCATATATTTCTATTTTCAAATATTCGATTTCAAATATTTCTATTTCAAATATTTCTATTCAAATATTTCTATTCAAAACTGGAATGAGGACCAATCAGTTACCATAAATGTTAATTATAGTGATTTTCTACAACACATGTATACAATAACAACGATGAATAATCAACCATCATCCAAAGTGCATTCTACACTGTATAAGCATCAAATATAAATATTCGACGCTTATAACAGTCTGCCAATCAATCGATCGACATACTACTAATTATTGGGATTAGTGCATGTCGTATATCATCCCAATACCCGTGTGGGGTTTTCAAACCATCAAACACATATTTTATTTGTGCAGTTGGGCGATGTGTAAAGTTTATCGTCCCAATCAAAATCAATCAAATGTGTGTTTATGAACAAATCGTCCGATTTGTTTATTTTTATTTCATTTCATATACACGATAAAAATTCTATTTTTAACTATAAAATATTTTAACTATGTAAATATTTTATTTCATTTCACATCACATCACACAATCAACTACACATCAAAATCAAACAAACAAGCATACAACCCGTCCATGGTCTGTGGACGACGGGTGTCGGGTGCTACTAAACACCGTCTGCATCCTAGTATATATTTATAACTAGAAAAATAAATTAAAAGTGAGAAGTTCTCACCGACTAGCTAATCCAAACTCCACGACTCTTCTTATGTAGGAAATCTTCACCGTTCTCGCCTTTTTTTCACTTTCGTTGCCCGCTTTCACTACATATATAAAAATCACATTTTTATACTACTACTCAATATATAAAAATCGAATTTTTACTTTGCTATTCAATATATAAAAATCGAATTTTTACTTTGCTATTTAATATAAAAAAATCGAATTTTTACTTTTCTATTCAATATATAAAAATCACGTCTTTCCTTGACTAAAAATCTGACCTTTCTTCTAAATAAAAATCGATCTTTCTTCAAACAAAAAGACTAATCTTTTTATATTTGCTAATTCATATAAAACAAACTGATTATATAAATGCTAATTATATAAAATAAATTAAAAACAAAACTTACAAACATCGAAGAAGGAATGAAAAGAAGGAGTTTTGCTGTTGTTTTGTGGCTCATAGAGGAAAAGAGAGGAGCTGGGGTCTTCATGTCAGTCGAGGAGCACGAGGGGAGGTCGGAGCTGAAGAGGGGGGGGTGTGCGCGTCGCTCAGGTGGAGAGGGGGGGTGCGCATCGCTCAGGTGGAGGGGGGTGCGCGTCGCTCAGCAGGAGGGGGGTGCGCGTCGCTCCGCAGGAGGGGGGAAATCGCGGCGGCGGCGCCACCTGAGGGGGGTCGCGGTTTCAGGCGAGGTGGCGTTGAGGGGGAGGCTCGTGGGAGAGAGAGTGTCGAAGTGGGGGAGGGGGCTGGTGAACGGCGGCGAGTGGCGACGTGGGGTAGCGGCTGCGGGGGAGGAGCAACGAGGAAGAACGGTTTTTTTCTAAATCAATTATGAGTGAAGAGTAAAGGGGGGGGGGGGTTAAGTATAAATATAATTTAATTATATTATTATTTTAATTTCAAAAGGTTGACTTTTTTTTCGACCTCGAAACGAGACCCTCCGCCTGTCGTCCATAGCGTTTCACCCCCATTCCGAACACAATGGGATATGTACCATAAGCTGATTCGACCGTTTCGATCGGTTTCCGTTAAAATCAACATATAACTCTATATATTGAATTTGAACGTGCATTTCAATTTGTCGGGGTCACATACGAACTCTAAAATTTCTAGAAAAATATTTTCTAGCTTCGTATTGACGATACGGTCCTAACAAAACTAATTTCGTCAAATTCTGAGACCGTTGGAAAGCTGGCCATTTTCCAGTTTATTAAAATCAACTAAAAGTGGTCAAACGCGTTTTCCCTTGCCACGCTCACATATTGATTCTAAAAATTATGAAATTTGGAATCTAGCAATAATTTGACATCACGGACCCAAAAAAAGTGGTTTCGTCGAAATCCGAGGTCGTTTGCAAAATGGCTATTTTTAAGGGTCTGAATTCCATAACGACTATTCCGAATTTTCAACTGGACATATCTTTTGATTCCTACTATGAAATTTCGATTTTTCGGATTCGTTGGAAAGATATCCTCAATTAGATTCAAATATCTTTGGTTTCACTAAAATCCGGATTATTTTGCACTCGGTACATTCATTTGAAATTTGAAATCGAATTATCGAACTACCGTGCCATTTTCAATTTCTTTTATATATATAAATAAATATTTATATTCTAACGACGATGCATACAAATATTGTAACACCCCACGTCCATTAATGTCACTCACAAAGGGAATGCATTAACTTCCATGGAGGTTATAAGTGAATATAGAACAGAAAAATTACAACAAGACAGATAATAAATAGTACTTGGAAATCTAAAACTTCATTTTATTGCAGCGGAAATTAAACATGTTTGTTACATCATAAAACCATAGATCATAACCAAGTACAATATCCATCTTCATAAAAACAAAATACATAATCCCATTACATAAATAGCCATTAAAAAGATAACAAGTTGAACTTTACTTCAACGGTCCAAGCTTTCCAAAGAGAGATGAAGCAATTCAATCAAACTCCACTAGAGCTGGGCCCAACCTGAGGACCTGGAGGGGGAAAAAGGAAAGAAATAGAGGGGGTCAGACATAAAGTCTGGCGAGTATGATAATTCTAACAATACTATTATCAAAATAACTAGACTAAGGCATAAGCTGGAAGACAAGTAAATGTCTATGAACTCGTAGGAAGATAAAGATAACGTTAAAGATAACGGTAAAGGCACACCTAATTACTAACGAATGATTACTACACTGCACCGCACATTACTACACTGCACCGCACCAGTCACCCTATTGTTTGATCCCACTTGCTTCACACAGAAACTTTATAAATAGCCTTACGTACCCCTAGCTGACTACATAGGTGCCGTCTGCCCATATCTCCACTAGGTGTACCCCACTACCCACTTTCGGTCGGCTCCCTACTCGTAGATACCCGTGCTGGCCCCACAGTGGGGTGTATCACTCCCCTAAAGTGGCAACCCGATACAACTTGAGAATGCACGGCTTATACCTACACGATGCAACAACATCTTACCTACCAGCCCGGGTCCACACATGCATACGAAACCCGTTGGACTTGCAGTGCCACCGCTCCCCGTTTTGGCCTCTTACAGTCGAACCCAGTATGCGTGTCCCGTCCTCGACTTGGGTCGAGCCCACAAAGATATGTTTGGGATACTGGTCGAAATGGGCCCCCACAAGCTACCCACCTAAGCTTGTCACTAGTATATCCCACTTAACCCTCTTAGTCATGTTCATTTACATGTGTGTTTGGTTTAGTCTTACTATTCGTATTTCACATGCCACTAAGGGCACCCCCTAGATTCCTCATACCACCCAAGGCACCTACTTAACTCCCATGTCCCACCTTACACGTTTATCTTGTTAAGTATTTCTTAATTCATTCATGCCATAACCTCATAAAGACCTCTCACATTAGACTGGCATTTATGGCAGCTGGATTTGCCGGGCGGGTCCGGGCAGTCTTACACCATAAAATGGTCTAACCTCGTGTCTTTACAACCGTTATGCTTTAGTTTAGGCCTATGACCTCTCACATTGGGCTGACATTTGTGACCACTGGATTTGCCGGGCGGGTCCGGGCAGGTTTAAGTCACAAACGAGTCCAACCTCGTGTCCTAAGCATTGATTAACACTTAAAATCTTTTACCCCAGTTTTAATAATTCCCTATTCAAATTATTAATTAAGTCAACTTTTAATGATGTCCATAATTGACTCAATTATGGCCATCCACTTATGGCATGCAAAATCATATCAATTTCACCCCAACTTTTTAATATTAAATCCTTAATATTACCCCTACCCCACGTTTATACGTTCGCTTATTCAATGCATAATATAGGCTAGACTTGTATAGTCTAACACCTAGCACAAAGATAAATTATCACAACATATAGACAATTAAAATAAATCTAATCATAATAAGGGTGAAACTTATATAAACTACACATGTTAAGGATCAAAAAGGTGTCAACTTGTTAAATGTCTCAATTTATATGATATGATCATAGCCCATATCTATACATAAACTTGCATATGGGGTTTTTAGGCAACATAATGATGGTGTGAACTAGCATAGGATATCACATATGTCATAGCATAATTCTAGATGTCATAATAGATGTCTTGGTATATGTTCATAACTTTTCTAATCAATCTAACTTGCATATGTGACTTGTCATATAGATCAACATAACCCAAACATGATGATTTAATTAATATGAACTAACTAGCATAGATGGTAACATCATGGTCTTTTTAACATGTATGATTCATCACAACTTAGCATAGAAACTTTTAACATATATAACATCATCATAGCATGATTTACAACATATAAGATATCATCATCACATAACATTAGATTTACAATATACATGATAGCAAAAGGGGTTTACAACAACATATATGATAATTCAAATCATCTACTCATAATCCATTCATAACTTAACCTAATTAAAATGATAATAATATTGTTATCATCATACTCACAATTTAGAGAAGAAAATAGAGAGTTTTGCTTTGCTTTAGGGTTGAGAGAATTAGAATTGAATTTGCTTTTCTTCTTTCTTAGTTGGCGGCGGCTCCATTGATTTCCATGGCGATGGTATGACGGTAACTATTCTATTTTAATTAGGTTTAGGGTTAGCATTAGGATGTATTTATAGGTGTAGGAAGTTATTTAGGACCATTAGATTAACCCTGAACCATGAGAACCAATCAAATGCAAAATCTGCATTTGAGCGAATCGGCCCACGGGTTGACAGCCAAATACCCTGGATTAACCCCTAGTCGACCCAGCGGGGCTTGGGTCGACCTCAAAAATGGGCCGGTTCGGTTATTCCCCCTCCCAATTCGTTGTTTTGAACTTTTTCGCATATTTGTTTATTTAATTTTTTATTTATATATATATATATATATCAATATATATATATTTCTCTGCGCAACCCATTTCACTTAATTCTTTTCTAAAAATTAAGTATACTTTAATTTGTGAATTTTAATGTTATAAAATTACGGGGTGTTACATTCTCCCCTCCTTAAAGGATTTCATCCCCGAAATCTCCAAGTCAAGAAGAATGTATATCCTACCATCTAATCGTCCATCTACTCAACCATCAAACACCAGCATCCATTGTCCTTAAAAGACTTCTAATGCTTTAATGTTTATATGCACAGCGTGTGTATATGTCCATATCTAATGCAAAATTAGGCAGTCTACTGGTTTAGTCGACCTCCTTAGTGCAATTCATGATAGTGCCATGCGTCCAATATGTATGCAAAGATTCCTAATGATACATATTAATTCTATATGCGTGCACAACCATCCACCCGAATGCTGCAACTATATGATAATACAACCATTATACATCCATTTTACTAAATACATCCATATATATGCAATATGAAGTGACTGAGCCGATCTGGTGCCTAATAGTGTGTGTATATGCATCCACGAGCAACCACTAGCAAACACTTGCATCCACTTTGCATCCACCATACATAAAATGTCTCAAACACATGTTTTAACCATAGGATTATCCTAACTAAAGGTCAAAGATACTAGCGAGAGGATATACTAAAGATAAGATAAGTACAAGCTAAGCGATAAAGGAGAAATTAAAAGACATACCCTCAAAAAGAAAAGGGTATCGTGAACGCATCTTCTCTTCTGTCTCCCAAGTAGCGTTGCTCTCATCATCTCCCCATTGCACTTTGACTAGTCTGACCTCTCGATTCCTCAACCTCTTGATCTCCGACCCAAGAATGCGCGTAGGAGCTCATCGAATTGTCGCATCACGCTCTATCTCCACCTCTCTAAGAAAGCTCGGCTCTACCACTTCCGCGGTCTCATGCAAGCACTTCCTCAAATGTGACACATGGAATACGTCGTGTACACCACTAAGTCTCTCGGGCAACTCCACTCTATACGCCATCTGTCCAATTTTCTCCTTAATAGGAAATGGCCCTACAAACCTTGGTGCTAATTTCCCAACGGACCCAAAGCGAAAATCGTTCCGTAATGGAGACACTTTGACAAAGACCATGTCCCTAACTTAAAACTCGAGATCTGTCCTCCTCTTATCCGCATAAGATTTCTGCCTATCTTGCGCTGCTTTCATCCTCCTTCGAATCAAGTCGATCTTCTCCGAAGTCTCCCTAATCATATCGGGCCCAAGTAAGATCTTATCCATAGATTCCCACCAACATGTAGGTGAACGACAAGGTTGTCCATATAGAGCTTCGAATGGTGCCATACCAATGCTGGACTGAAAGCTGTTATTATATGCGAACTCCACCAATGGAAGATGCTCTTCCCACGTACCCCCAAAGTCTAGGATACATAGCCTCAACAGATCCTCTAGAATGCGATTCACACTCTCGGTCTGGCCGTCCGTCTGAGGGTGATATGCGGTGCCCAAACATAACTGAGTCCCTACCGCCTCTTGTAAGCTTCTCCAAAATTCGCTTGTGAAAATAGGATCGCGGTCGCTCACTATGCTAGAAGGAACACCGTGCAAACGAACTATTTCTCGAACGTATACGGAGGCTAACCATGGAGCAGTCCTCTTACTCTTTACGGGAATGAAATTGGCGCTTTTAGTAAGTCTATCTACTATAACCCAAATTCCCGTATTACCCTTCCTTGATCGCGGTAACCCATCCACAAAATCCATCGAGACACTTTCCCACTTCCATAGTGGAACCTCCAATGGGTGAAGCAACCCACCGGGTTTCTTTTGCTCCGCTTTTACTTGTTGGCACACCAAGCATCTAGCGACATACTCGGCCATATCTTTCTTCATGCCGGCCCAAAAGTAAACTCTCTTCGTGTCTTTGTACATCTTGTCCCCGCCGGGATGAATGGTCATCTTCGAATGATGTGCTTCGTCAAGAATAGTCTTCCTTAGGTCATCGTCTTTTGGTACACAAAGTCTACCGTCCTTACGTAACCAACCCTTATCGTTTAGGGTATACCTACGGAGATGGCTTGATGACTCCCCTCCTTTGGATTTTTCTACTAACTCAACCAACTGCGGGTCGTCTCGCTGTGCCTCGCCAATCCGTCCCAAAAGCGTAGGTCTGACCTCCAAGGATGCTAGCAAACCGGGTACGAAGTCAACGGAAGGTCTGAAGTCAAACATCGAAATGAATTCTAAACTTCGCCGCTCAACAAACAAAGGACTTAAGGATAATCTTTTTCTACTTAAGGCGTCTGCCACCACGTTACCCTTGCCAGGGGTATAGGCTATTTCGAAGTCGTAGGACGCTAAGAACTCCATCCACCTTTGCTGCCTTAAGTTCAAGTCCTTTTGAGAGAATAGGTATTTTAAAGACTTGTGGTCAGTGAATAATTCGAATTTCTCGCCAAGAAGATAATGACACCAAGACTTAAGCGCGAAAACAATAGCGGCCAATTCTAGGTTATGTGTAGGATAATTTTTCTCATGCGCTCTCAACTGCCTTCCACCATAGGCTATTACCCTACCCTCTTGCATTAAGACTGCGCCTAGTCCTTTCCCACAAGCATCAGTATAAACGGTAAACGACTTACTCCCGTCTGGCAATACTAAGACTGGGGCTGAAGTCAAAGCTCTCTTCAAACGTTGGAACACATCATCACAATCTACGTCCCATGTGAAAACTAGGTTCTTCTTCGTCAAGCGTGTCAATGGAGCTGATATCTTTGCGAAGTCTTTGATAAACTTCCTATATTAGCCAGCCAACCCCAAGAAACTTCTCACTTCGGTAGCATTTTTAGGGACCTTCCAATCTTGGATGGCCACCACCTTCGCGGGATCCACGGCTATCCCTTCTTTGGAAACCACATGCCCCAAGAACCGTACTTCCTTCCTCCAGAAGTGACACTTAGAAAATTTAGCCTTAAGGCTATGCGCTCATAGGGTCTCCAACACTTCCCTAAGATGTAGGGCATGCTCTTCTTCATCCTTAGAAAAGATCAAGATGTCATCTACAAAGACTACCCCGAATTTGTTAAGGTACTCCCTAAACACCCTACTTATCAAATCAACAAAATATGCTGGGGCGTTTGTCAAACCGAAGGGCTTCACTAGCCATTCAAAGAAACCATCCGGAGTCCTAAAGGAAGTCTTGTCTATGCTATCCTCAGCCACTCTCAACTGATGGAACCCAGTGGCTAAGTCCAACAACGAAAACATTGAGGCGCCAACTAACTGATCGAAGAGATCGCCAATCCTCGGCAGTGGGTGTCTGTTCTTCTTAGTAAGTCTATTAAGTTCTCTATAGTCCACACACAGTTTAAGGGACCCATCCGCCTTCGTGGAAAATACTACTGGAGCCCCCACTTCGATATACTTCGTCTTATGAACCCCTTCTCAAGCATCTCCTTCACTTGCTTATCGAGTTCCCTCCTTTCACGTGGAGCCATGTGGCGTACTGGCAAAGATACTGGTTTCGCATTATCCACAAGATATATTCGAAAATCTATCTCCCGCTTCAGAGGCAAGCCCTTCCCCTCCTCAAACATATCTGAATATTCTCGGACCACTCTAACAGATCGTAGATTTTCCTCAGACGCGTCAAGCGATTCTAGATAACTTAGCATAACCGAATTTATGGGATTACAGAAGATTTCGAGAGTGTTGCCAAGGAGAGTCACGAGCCTAACTACTCTCCTTTCACAATCAAGAACGACCCCATTTCTGGATAACCAATCCATTCCTAAAATTAGCCCATAGCCCGTGAAGCCCAACACATAAGCATCACATCTAAATTCAATGCTAAGTATGGAAATTTTCAAATCCAAACACATCATGGACAAATAAGCTGAGCCCCCTTTTGGATTCAAAACAACTAAGGGGTCCTCTACTAAACTGGTGTTTAAGTGCAGTGATTCAACTATTGATGTAGAGATAAACGAATGTGATGCGCCCGAATCGAATAAGGTACGGACATGATGATCAAACAGAAAAACTAAGCTTTCAACAGAAATGGTTCTACCTCGTTCTTGCAGCGGTGGGACCGCGAGAGCCTGAACTTGTCCCCTAGCCTGCCCTGGTGCCATAAGAGCCTGCACCTGTCCTCCCGAGGTAGCTCCTTCCCTCTGCCCCTTCTTTGGGAAGTCCTTCACTAAATGTCCTGCATCGCCACAATGAAAACAGCCTGTCTTCTTTTTCTTTCGGCAATCCTTGCTGAGATGGCCTGGAGTTCCACAGTTAAAGCACTTCTTCTTTCCCTTGCCATTATTGTCTTTTCCACCCTTCTTGTTTTGATGTTGTGGTTTCTTCTGATCCCCCTTCTTCTCGGGTGCCTTATCAGCTTTAGCGCTTTTCTCCTCATGCATGAGCGCCATTTCTACTAACTTCTCAAAGGTGGCCCCCATCGGGATGTGGGTCATAGCCAACCCTTGCAATGGTTCATTCAAGCCATTCATGAACCTTAGAGCCTTCTTCTCCGGCGTGTTTACTAAGTCCAAGCCAAACCTTGTTAACTAATTAAATTTATTGACATATTCTTTCACTGATGAGCTTCCTTGCTTCAATGTCAAGAACCTTTCCATATATAGATTTTCTTCCGCCCTTGAGAGAAACTTCGCCTCGAACCTACGTCTGAAATCCGACCAAGAGTCAACAGGACGCTCCCCATTAGTGACCTCCCACCAAAACGAGGCCTCTCCCTTCATCAACCAAGCTGCTAAACGAACTCTCCTTCCTTCTTCTACTTCAAAGATTTCTAGCAATTCTTCCACCTCCTTAAGCCAATATCTAGCTTCCACAAACGTTTCTGACCCTTGAAATGGATTTCCACCCATAGCCTTGAATTCCTTGCACGTCTTTGCAAAAGTATCTACGCGAGGAGGAGGAGGAGGAACGGGTGCAACTGGTGGTGGAGGAACATTGGTTGGACCTGCAGCGGCCCTAGCCTCCAATAGCCTCCTATACCATCCTGGTATCGTTACACCGTCGGGTAGATTAAGATCTGCAGCCATGCTGAAACGAAAAAGGAAAGATTCAAAATGGGGAATTCGAAAGATAAAGATATGTGGCTATTGGGGATTATGTTTTTCTTAAAAACTTTTCTCTTTAAATTTCTCATTAAAACATGTTTTTGAAAACACTTCTTCCAAAAATAACTATTTTTCTAAAGTATTTTTATCTGTTCTGGTAACCTTAAGCTCTGATACCACATGTAACACCCCACGTCCATTAATGTCACTCACAAAGGGAATGCATTAACTTCCATGGAGGTTATAAGTGAATATAGAACAGAAAATTTACAACAAGACAGATTATAAATAGTACTTGGAAATCTAAAACTTCATTTTATTGCAGCGGAAATTAAACATGTTTGTTACATCATAAAACCATAGATCATAACCAAGTACAATATCCATCTTCATAAAAACAAAATACATAATCCCATTACATAAATAGCCATTAAAAAGATAACAAGCTGGACTTTACTTCAACGGTCCAAGCTTTCCAAAGAGAGATGAAGCAATTCAATCAAACTCCACTAGAGCTGGGCCCAACCTGAGGACCTGGAGGGGGAAAAAGGATAGAAATAGAGGGGGTCAGACATAAAGTCTGGCGAGTATGATAATTCTAACAATACTATTATCAAAATAACTAGACTAAGGCATAAGCTAGAAGACAAGTAAATGTCTATGAACTCTTAGGAAGATAAAGATAGCGTTTAAGATAACGGTAAAGGCACACCTAATTACTAACGAATGATTACTACACTGCACCGCACATTACTACACTGCACCACACCAGTCACCCTATTGTTTGATCCCACTTGCTTCACTCAGAAACTTTATAAATAGCCTTACGTACCCCTAGCTGACTACATAGGTGCCGTCTGCCCCTATCTCCACTAGGTGTACCCCACTACCCACTTTCGATCGGCTCCCTACTCGTAGATACCCGTGCTGGCCCCACAGTGGGGTGTATCACTCCCCTGAAGTGGCAACCCAATACAACTTGAGAATGCACGGCTTATACCTACACGATGCAACAACGTCTTACCTACCAGCCCGGGTCCACACACGCATACGAAACCCGTTGGACTTGCGTTGCCACCGCTCCCCGTTTTGGCCTCTTATAGTCGAACCCAGCATGCGTGTCCCGTCCTCGACTTGGGTCGAGCCCACAAAGATACGTTTGGGATACTGGTCGAAATGGGCCCCCAAAAGCCACCCACCTAAGCTTGTCACTAGTATATCCCACTTAACCCTCTTAGTCATGTTCATTTACATGTGTGTTTGGTTAAGTCTTACTAATCGTATTTCACATGCCACTAAGGGCACCCCCTAGATTCCTCATGCCACCCAAGGCACCTACTTAACCCCCATGTCCCACTTTACATGTTTATATGGTTAAGTATTTCTTAATTCATTCAGGCCATAACCTCATAAAGACCTCTCACATTAGACTGGCATTTATGGCAGCTGGATTTGCCGGGCGGGTCCGGGCAGTCTTACACCATAAAATAGTCTAACCTCATGTCTTTACAACCGTTATGCTTTAGTTTAGGCCTAGGACCTCTCACATTGGGCTGACATTTGTGACCACTGGATTTGCCGGGCGGGTCCGGGCAGGTTTAAGTCACAAACGAGTCCAACCTCGTGTCCTAAGCATTGATTAACACTTAAAATCTTTTACCCCAGTTTTAATAATTCCCTATTCAAATTATTAATTAAGTCAACTTTTAATGATGTCCATAATTGACTCAATTATGGCCATCCACTTATGGCATGCAAAATCATATCAATTTTACCCCAACTTTTTAATATTAAATACTTAATATTACCCCTACCCCACGTTTATACGTTCGCTTATTCAACGCATAATATAGGCTAGACTTGTATAGTCTAACACCTAGCACAAAGATAAATTATCACAACATATAGACAATTAAAATAAATCTAATCATAATAGGGGTGAAACTTGCATAAACTACACATGTTAAGGGTCAAAAAGGTGTCAACTTGTTAAATGTCTCAATTTATGATATGATCATAGCCCATATCCATACATAAACTTGCATATGGGGTTTTTAGGCAACATAATGATGGTGTGAACTAGCATAGGATATCACATATGTCATAGCATAATTTTAGATGTCATAATAGATGTCTTGGTATATGTTCATAACTTTTCTAATCAATCTAACTTGCATATGTGACTTGTCATATAGATCAACATAACCCAAACATGATGATTTAATTAATATGAACTAACTAGCATAGATGGTAACATCATGGCCTTTTTAACATGTATGATTCATCACAACTTAGCATAGAAACTTTCAACATACATAACATCATCATAGCACGATTTACAACATATAAGATATCATCATCACATAACATTGGATTTACGATATACATGATAGCAAAAGGGGTTTACAACAACATATATGATAATTCACATCATCTACTCATAATCCATTCATAACTCAACCTAATTAAAATGATAATAATCTTGTTATGATCATCATACTCACAATTTAGAGAAGAAAAGAGAGTTTTGCTTTGCTTTAGGGTTGAGAGAATTAGAATTGAATTTGCTTTTCTTCTTTCTTGGTTGGCGGCGGCTCTATTGATTTCCATGGCGATGGTATGACGGTAACTATTCTATTTTAATTAGGTTTAGGGTTAGCATTAGGATGTATTTATAGGTGTAGGAAGTTATTTAGGACCATTAGATTAAACCTGAACCATGAGAACCAATCAAATGCAAAATCTGCATTTGAGCGAATCGGCCCACGGGTTGACAGCCAAACACCCTGGATTAACCCCTAGTCGACCCAGAAGGGCTTGGGTCGACCTCAAAAATGGGCCGGTTCGGTTATTCCCCCTCCCAATTCGCTGTTTTGAACTTTTTCGCATATTTGTTTATTTAATTTTTAATTTATATATATATATATATCAATATATATATATTTCTCTGTGCAACCCATTTCACTTAATTCCTTTCTAAAAATTAAGTATACTTTAATTAGTGAATTTTAATGTTATAAAATTACGGGGTGTTACAAATATATACATTCGAATTCTATTCAAAGTAAATTTCACGTTGATATTATTTAAAATAATTCATTTTAAATATTCAAAATTCGCTAAAATTGCCAAAATAAAAATTTTAAACTGGCTCGCATTTTCCGGGTTGTTACACTGTATATTCGTTTAAAGTTCGAATCGCCAAATTACGAACTGCAATGCCATTTCGAGCTTGATTATAATTATAATATAAATTATATGTTCGAACTTCGTTTAAATAATAAATTCGTTATTATAATTCAAATCTAAACTGAATTATATATTTTAAATTGTCGAATTCACACAATATTGTGAATTGTGTCATTTCCGATTATTTCAGAAATAAATATATTATTCTATTATTTATATTAATTAAACATTTAGTATTATTCAATTTTGGTCATTTTAAATTACCAAACCATTATTTAAATAATTAAATAAATTATTTATAATATCGTAAAAATACGGGTTGTTACATTCTTCCCCCCTTAAAATAATTTCGTCCTCGAAATTGCTGAGGTAGAAAAAATCCCTATTAACTAGGTTAAAAATTTATTTGTTTACTTCTTACCTTCAGTTTCAACTGAACCAATTAAATTTCAATTAAATATTTATTCATTCCTACTAACAAAAAATTTCAAAAATCCTGAAAATTTTCTAACACCTTAACTTTTCAAAAAAATTCACCAGCATCTCCTTTGTGTCGGTCAATAGCTCAAACTCCAACTCGCCTCTCTAGGTCCTCTTCAACCCAAAAGAAAATCAAACAGCCAAGCGGCTTGCCAATTCGGCTCATAAAAATCTTAAACCCATATATAATATAAGCCTGTACCTTTTGTTGGGCATATCAATATATCCTTTACATTTGCTGCTAATTCAGCATATACCAATGTCATCCCAATCCATCGCTTATACCCAAGCCAAATTCCATTCAAACTCCAATCTCGAATTCCAAACTCTTAACTTATCAACTCAGTTCCCGATTATTCTCTAATCCAATCTAATTTCATATCATTCTAATCCCATTCGATTTTCCACTTAACTGGTTTCAATTCAATTCTAGTCTGTTTTCAAAAATCTTATTTAAATTTATTTTTAATTCTAACAATCTTTCCCAGGGAATTTTAAACAGTTTAGCTTTTCTAAAACCAGATATCCCCTTTTAGGATTCAAAACAACTTGCTTTTCATAAAACAATTCAAAAACAAAATCTTTGGTAGTAATCCGTCACTTAGCAACTCGAAAATGACACTGATGATGTGGCCATCATCATCAGCGTTACTTGCCAGCTATTGAAGTGAGTTCAATACTATAACAATTTCAAAACCATATTTAAACATTTCCATTTTGAAATCATTTTTAAAATATCCTTCACAATGCTTGTAAACAATTTAAAATCTCCTAGGATTTTAATGTTCTCTTATATCCAATCCATATTCATTTACAAAAACTAATTCAAATTTCTAGAGTTTTAACTTCAATTCTGACTTAAATTCAGATTTAATTCACTTCGTAATACTTATACGAATTGGTTATTTACATAACCGTTTCAATTATAATCTTATCTGATTATATTCACAACCAACGCATTCAATGTACAATAATACTTCAAATATTAATCATACTTTTATATCAAAATATGATTTGGGTAAAATTATATCATTTACCCTCTTTTCAAAACATATCATGTCAGTTCATCGTATTCAGGTGTTTATAAACTCCTACCGATACATGGATCAAACTAATCGACCAGAACCCATAAACAACTCAATCAATAAATCTCCATGATATAAAATCATTTTATATTGAACATCAAATACGCGCTCATATATATACAATCAAACTCAATCTAGGGTATAGCTAACCTTATCTCTACTGAGTTACGCCACAGAGCCAAGGTAATTGCTTAACCTTCAGCTCTGATACCAACGTAACAACCCGGGGAATTCGCGACCTTGGTTATCGACATATAACCCAATGTCGACTATCAAGCATCAGAAAAAACCGGATAGTTAATGAAAGAAATTAGAGGGTGAGAATAGATAAGATAGAAACAATATATAATAGATACATAACTTTGAAATAAAATCAGTATATGTATACAATAACATTATCATAGTACATCACTTACAATACAACGGAAATAACAATAGCTATATAATGCTGAAGCCTCCTGCTCCAGCTGTCCAAGTTTATCTGTAAATCCCAACTACTTGACTGCCCCTACAAAATTGGGCACCCAAGAGTTCAGGGAAAGCAAAACAAAATAAACTCTGGGTCAGTCATGGGACTGGTGTGAGTAAAACAATTTAAAACAGTTTAAAAAATTAAACGATATCTCATAGAACCACGCCGTATAATGGAACGGGTTTTTCCCTTATGAGAATCCAAATCAATTTGATTTAACTTTCATTTTGAAAGAAACAATGATATTTTATATAAAAACTCTTTTTATATTATATTAGTGTCTATCAATCACAATATAATAATCATCTAGCGGAACGCTTTCATCTCATCTTCCCCATACATAGTATATAATCTAATGAATTCCAACTGGCCAGGTATGGGATCACCTTCCGACAATGTATCTCTAGAGAGGAATACATCGGGTTCAATAAGAACATCTTGCAACCTAGGCTAAACATGATCGGTCACTCATTTCGCTTGAGTGTACCCGATGTATTATCACCAACCGTTTTGATCGGCAACCGTTTCCCGAAAGGGACAACATCGAAATAGATTATAGAAGTAAATGAAACTCTAGATCAGGTGACAATACACCCTAATTGGCAGTTATCCACTTAGCCATGCGACCTACCCGATTTTATACCATTTTCTGGTTGTGAGGCTAGAGGCCATAATGTATAGATCACACATTTAATTACTTTGAATGTCACATCATCATACCCGCCAAATCACAAATTGATTTCTCCAAAAATACCACGGGCATACAACTAAGAGAAACGAATTCCTCCACCACCAAATGTAAATAAGTTTGAAGAGATCAACTTACGCGATCTATTAAATATACTCTGTCAGACATTGTTCCATACAGGTCGCCCTGGGACTGGACAGACCGAAGGCACTATTCTGTATACAGGACAGCCCTTGCATAACTCTGTCTTCAATTGCCTTCATCATATTTGATTGCAACGCTAACGCCTATACAGATTGGTTTCCAGATAATGAATTTGATCCCGGTCTCTCCGTATTGACGACGGAAAAATGGTCAAAAACTTTGAAAGTCGGTGATTTAACTATCAAAGAAAAACATGTGTGCAATCAACGATATTATTTCCAGATGGAAATTCTATCGATCAATCAACATTTACTCATTTCCCCATTTCTCGTTCCATATATTCATCAAATCCTTATTTTCTAATTTTAGAAAATATACATTATTAACTTTGGAAACCGTTTTCATTTCTGATTCACGCATCACTATCTTCTCACATATATTAGTCTATAACTGTAAACTAGTAAGAGAACACCCCCTACATATTAACCTGGAAGGCCGAAACCAACATCAAATCGATACCTAGAAAGTCATTCAACTTAACAAATCTCCAGTCAGTTTCTAATTCCTTTAACTCCATTTAAATTCCTTTTTCAAACCATATTTCCTTTATAAATATTTTATTTGCAAAATATTTATTTTAATCTCATTTTCACATAGAATGAGAAAAATATTTCTTTATAAAATCAAAACAATTTGATTTCGTATTTAAAACAATTTCCTAAATCCAATTTCTATTTTACTTCTTATTATAGAATTATTCATATAAAATCTCATTTTATTCTTCTGACACTTATAATCCCATTTATAACCACCTTTATAAATGCTGCTCAAATTCCATTTAAAATATCGGTATTAAAACCGATTTCTACTTCTCTATATAACTTCAGTCTTATATATTATGTTTATCAAATGATAAATATTTTATTCAATTTATAAAACATTATTTATAAATTAATCTTCTCAATCTACCTATTAAAACAGATTTCTATTTAATATCCACTTTAAACAATCTTCTCATAATTCTTTTATATCTCGTCAAATATCCCTTTTATAATTCTATTTACTTTCTAAATAAATATTCCATTTATACTTCTATTTATTTTATATATAAATAATCCTTTTATTCTTCTATTTATTTTATAAATAAATATTTCATTTTCAATATTCACTTTGAAATTTTCCTCATTACATTCCAATATTTCATATGGTATTTAATATACCAAATCACATGACCAGTATCATCATAATCAATCACAGATTATAAATCACATCACATATCACAATATATGAAAACAACAGTATTATAATATTGAGGAATCCAGTTGGATCCCTCCAACCTGTTTCCCTGCATCCACAGATGTTAAACAATATAAATAACATCGATTTCACTCAAATATGAAATATTCTGATAAACAGAATCAATATTTGTTTACTGATATATATATATATATATATATATATCATTGTCTATAATTTCAACCAATACATCAGCAATTCAACCAAACAATCATCACACAACAATCAATCATCATTTATCAATTCTAAAAATACGTTATAAAAATATGAACTAGTAGAGTTAGTGAGATTTACTCACATTGGACAGTCATCGTTAAATAACGATAACTGTCGATTGATTCTGACAGATAATTTATTTCGCTATAAATTGTATCGAGCTCCAATTCACTCTTAGTCGGTTTCATTGCGTAGTCGTCGTCCATACGATTCCAATGGATCTTGTTTTGCTTGATTCTGATAAAATATGTTAAAGTTATCTTATTTACAAGTTGTACTATTTAAAACAAAATAAAATTTTAATTTCCTTTTATCAAATTGGGCTTAACTTTTAATATTGGGCCCAACACCATTCAATACCCACTTCCGCAAATCCTTCTTCCTCGTTCTCCTTAACATCCCGCTTCAGGCCATTAATTCCTACCATAGCCGCGCTTTCTCTCATATCCCGCACTTTCATTCTTCCAAAATTCTTAAAACCAAAAACACCAACCAAATCTTCATCAAATTCTCTTCAGTTTGGTACAACACATCACCAACTCGCATCACCCATATGGAGTGCGGCTTCAACAGCAGTCCGTAGTTTTTATAGAAAAAGGATCGAACCTTTTTCACCTCAAAACTCCTCCATTTCGCCATGAATTCAAAAACCAGCACCACCATTAAACTCCGTATCCTCTACTCAATGCAACCATACCAAAATGAATGAACTCGCCCTCTATTCACAAAATCCGACGTGAGCTTCCCCCTTCATTACCAAAAACTCGCGACAATTTTTATAGCCAATTTCCGCGATACTTTGTCCATGTCTGCGCCTCGCTGCTGCGAATACCATGTTGGTCTTGCCTTGCCCCTGAATCACCATATAGTAGGCAATAGTAAGCCATAGGCTACTGTTCACAAAATCGAGCTCCCCAAGGATGAATCGCACATCTCAAAAGTGGTACCGAATCAAAGAGATTCACTCAGTGAACCAAAGTATATAAGTGTTATGATTTTAGAGATTTTCTAGGATTTTATTTTGATTTTTGAAGATTGGTCTTTTTTACAAGTTTGGAGTAAAAAGACTGACGGCGGAAAAATGCTTTGACCAAAGAGAAAGAAGGCATTAGGTTTAGAAAATGGAAAGGGGTATTCATATAGGGTAGTTTAGCTTCTAAGGTAAGCTACATATTTTATTTATATAATTACCGTAATTCTATTTGTCTTCTAAAAATCCCTATGATCACACATGATATCCAAAAATCATGAAAATGGACATACAACTAGAGTTTGACATTACAGACCCAATAAAACTTGTTTCTTCGAATTCCGACTTTGTTTGTTCACACAGGGTATTTTTAATGTCAAATTATTAACTGTTTTTCAAATTAATATTCCGTATGGCCACATACTGACTCCAAAAATTATGAATTGAAATCTAACAATAATTTAATATTCTGGATCAAACCAAATTAGTTTCGTCGAAAACAGAGCTCGTTTGCAAAAGTGGCTATTTTTAAACCTCTGAATAAATCCATTTAAATATAAATATATTTAAAAATAATTAAATTTAATATTTATAAATAAATATTATCATATATATTCACAACAGAATATTATTCAGCTTCAAAATATACATATCTGGATTTACAACTCCTTATTTCGAATCCAGGTTATTCGATATAAATATATAAAATAAAAATTCTTTTATAATATAAATAAATTATTATAAATTATAAAGGAATTCCATAGCGACTTTTCAAAATTTTGATTTGGATATAAATCAAAATCTACACGACGAAATCTCGATTTTCTCTTCAATTAGAAAAATATACCTCACCAGCTCCGAACGTTTCTTGTTTCATAGTAATCTGACTTGTAACGGATTCTGTATATTCGTTTAAAGTTCGAATCACCAAATTACGAACTGCCGAGCCATTTCGAGCTCGGTTATAATTATAATATAAATTATACATTCAAACATTGTTTATATAATAAATTAGTTATTATAATTCAAATCTAAACTGAATTATATATTTTAAATTTTCCAATTCACACAATATTGTTAATTCGGTTATTTCCGATTATTTCGGAAATAAATATATTATTCTATTATTTATAATAATTAAATATTCAATATTATTTAATTTTGTTCATTTTAAATTACCAAACCATTATTTAAATAATTAAATAAATTATTTATAATACCATAAAAATATGGGTCGTTACACCTACTAGAGGAGGAAAAAGATATTTTGTCACATTTATAGATGATTACTCTAAATATTGTTATGCCTATCTTATGCATGCTAAAAGTGAAGTGTTAAATTCATTCATTACTTATAAAACTGAAATAGAAAACCAATGTGATGTCAAAATAATAACACTTAGGTCTGATATTGGTGGTGAATATCAATTTCCTGAATATTGTGAATCAGTAGAAATTATACATGAGACGTCTATTGCTTACACTCCCCAATAAAATGGAGTGGTTGAAAGGAAAAACAGAACTCTTACCGAAATGGTAAATGCAATGTTGTGTAACTCTGGTCTTAATACAAGTTTCTGGGGAGAAGCCTTACTTACCACATGTTATATTCTAAATAGAATACCTCATAAGAAAAGTAAAGTTACTCCTTATGAACTTTGGAAGAAACAGAAACCAAATCTTGATTATTATCGAGTCTGGGGTTGTAGAGCGATTGTTCGGTTACCTGAACCAAAATTCAAGAAATTAGGACAAAAGGGTATCGAGTGCATATTCTTTGGATATGCTCAACATAGCAAAGGATATAGGTTTCTAGTAATAGAACCTAATAGCTCTATTGATGTAAATACAGTAATAGAATCAAGGGACGCAGTGTTTTGTGAGAACAGATTTACATCTATTCAGAATAAACCGATTCATGAAACAGTGGAGGTCAATACAACTATTAGTGAAATGATGAAGGTTAATGAACCAATTATTGACCTGCAGAAAACACTGATGAACATATCGATGAAAATGGTGATTCTCTTAGGAGAAGTAAACGAAGAAGGAAAGAAAAATCCTTTGGACCAGATTTAGTCGTATATTTGGTTGAAGGATCTAGAAATAATGTAGATCATCAATTAATGATAACAACAAATATGTAATCTGACCATTTAACATATGCTGAGGCAATAAAATCTCAAGATTTATCATTTTAGCAAGAAGTCATAAATGATGAAATGGAATCCATTATGGGAAACCAAACATGGAAACTAGTAAATATACCTCCTGGTTCTAAACCATTAGGATGTAAATGGATATTTAAGAAAGAGTTAAAGGCAGATGGAACAACCAAAAATTTTAAAGCTAGATTAGTTGCCAAAGGATTTACACAGAAAGAAGGAATAGATTATTTTGGTACGTATGCCCCAGTATCTAGAATTTCAACTATTAGAACGTTAATTGCATTAGCTTCTATATATAATTTCGAAATTCATCAAATGGACGTCAAGACAACATTTTTAAATGGTGAACTTGACGAAGAGATATATATGTCTCACCCAGAAGGTTTTGTGATGCCTGGACAAGAACATAAATTATGTAAACTTATCAAATCACTTTACGGTCTTAAACAAGCACCAAAGCAATGGCATGTAAAATTTGATAAAACTATTATTTCTAATAGCTTTAGGATTTTTGAATCTGACATATGTGTCTATAGCAAGTTTCATTCAGGTAAAGGTGTAATTATATGCCTTTACGTGGATGATATGCTTATATTTGGAATGGATACTTCAAGTATTGAAGAAACTAAACGATATCTATCTTCATGTTTTGACATAAAAGATATGGGAGTAGCTGAAATGATTCATGGAATAAGAATCTTGAAAACTAAAGATAGGATATCAATTACCCAACTCATTACATTGGAATAATTCTGAAAAGTTCATTCTATTCGAATGTAAACCTATGACTACTCCGTTTGATCCAAATATGCAGTTATACACTAATAATTGAAGAGCTATAGAACAATTAGATTATGCTAAAGTATTTGAAGTTTGATGTATGCTATGACATGCATGTGACCAGATATCGCCTATGTTGTTGGAATAATGAGTAGATATACTAGTAACCCTAGTCATATCCAATGGAATGCAATACACAGAATTTTAAAGTATCTAAAAGGTACCATAAATTATGGTTTACATTACAACGGTTATCTGAGTGCAATAGAAGGATACACAAATGCTAGTCGGAACACTGGAAGTGAAGATAATAAATCAACTAGTGGATGGATATTCACTCTTGGTGGGGGAGCAATATCCTGGGCCTCAAAGAAACAAACAAGTATTGTTGATTCAACTATGGATGCTGTGTTTATAGCACTGGCTTCTTGTAGCGAAGAAGCAGAATGGTTAAGGAATCTATTATTAGAAATTCCTGTGTGGCCAAAACCTAAGCCACCAATATCTGTGCATTGTGATTGTCAATCTACATTATCACAGGAAGACAACCAAGTTTATAATGGTAAATCTAGAGGAGGAAATGATATTTTGCCACATTTATAGATGATTACTCTAAATATTGTTATGTCTATATTATGCATGCTAAAAGTAAAGTGTTAAATTCATTCATTACTTATAAAACTGAAGTAGAAAACCAATGTGATGTCCAAATAAAAACACTTAGGTCTGGTAGGGTGGTGAATATCAATTTCCTGAATCTTGAGAATCATTAGGAATTATACATGAGACATTTATTGCTTACACTCCACAACAAAATGGAGTGGCTGAAAGGAAAAACAGAACTCTTACTGAAATGGTAAATGCAATGTTGTGTAATTCTGGTCTAAATACTAGTTTCCGGGGAGAAGCCTTACTTACCGCATGTTATATATAGAATACCTCATAAGAAAAGTAAAGTTACTCCTTATGAACTTTGGAATAAACGGAAACCAAATCTTGATTATTATTGAGTCTGAGGTTGTAGAGAAATTGTTCGGTTACCTGAACCAAAAATCAAGAAATTAGGACAAAAGGCTGTCGAGTGCATAATCTTAGGATATGCTCAATATAGCAAAGGATATAGGTTTCTAGTAATAGAACCTAATAGCTCTATTGATGTAAATACAGTAATAAAATCAAGGGACGCAGTGTTTTATGATAATAGAATTACATCTATTCAGAATAAATCGATTCATGAAACAGTGGAGGTCAATGCACCTATTAATGAAATGATCGTGGTTAATGAACCAATTATTGAACCTGTAGAAAACACTGATGAAAATGGTGATTGTCTTAGGAGAAGTAAACGAAGTAGGATAGAGAAATCCTTTGGACCAAATTTTGTTTTATATTTGGTTGAAGGATCTAGAAATAATGTAGATCATCAATTAATGATATCTACAAATATAGAGTCTGACCCTTTAACATATGCCGAGGCAATGAAATCTCAAGATTCATCATTTTGGCAAGAAGCCATAAATGATGAAATGGATTCTATTATGGGAAATAAAATATGGAAACTAGTACATTTACTTCCTTGTTCTAAACCAATAGGATGTAAATGGATATTTAAGAAAAAGTTAAAGGCAGATGGAACAATCGAAAGATTTAAAGCTAGATTAGTTGCCAAAGGGTTCACATAGGAAGAAGGAATAGATTATTTTGATATGTATGCCCCAATAGCTAGAATTTCAATTATTAGAACTTTAATTGCGTTAGCTTCTATCTATAATTTTGAAATTCATCAAATGGACGTCAGGACAACATTTTTAAATGGTGAACTTGACGAAGAGATATATATGTCTCAACCAGAAGGTTTTGTGATGCCTGGACAAGAATGAAAGTATGTGAACTTATCAAATCACTTTACGGTCTTAAACAAGCACCAAAGTAATGACATGAAAAGTTTGATAAAACTATTTTTTTATTGGCTTTAGGATTTTTGAATATGACAAATGTTTCTATAGCAAGTTTCATTAAGGTAAATGTGTAATTATATGCCTTTACGTGGATGATATGCTTATATTTGGAACGGATACTTCAAGTATTGAAGAAACTAAATGATATCTATCTTCATATTTTGACATGAAAGATATGAGAGTAGCCGAAATGATTCTTGGAATAAGAATCATGAAAACTAAAGATGGGATATCAATTACCCAATCTCATTACATTGAGGAAATTCTGAAAAGGTTCAATCTGTGATTGTAAATCTATGACTACCCTGTTTGATCCAAATATGCAGTTATACACTAATACTGGAAGAGCTATAGAACAATTAGAATATGCTAGAGTTGTTTGAAGTTTAATGTATGCTATGACGTGCGCAAGACCAGATATCGCGTATGCTGTTGGAAAAATGAGTAAATATACTAGTAACACTAGTCATATCCATTGAAATGCAATATATAGAATTTTAGAGTATCTAAAAGTACCGTAAATTATAGTTTGCATTACAAATGTTATCCGAGTGTAATAGAAGGGTACACAAATGCTAGTTGGAACACTGGAAGTGAAGATAATAAATCAACTATTGGATGGATATTCACTCTTGGTGGGGGAGAAATATCGTGGGCCTTAAGAAACAAACATGTATTGCTGATTCAACCATGGCTGCTAAGTTTATAGCACTGGCTTCTGGTAGAAAAGAAGCAGAATGGTTAAGGAATCTATTATTAGAAATTCCTGTATGGCCAAAACGTATGCCACCAATATCTGTGCATTGTGATAGTCAATCTGCATTGTCACAGGCATACAACCAAGTTTATAATGTTAAATCTAGACATATTGGTCTAAGGCACATTTTGGTTAGGCAAATGGTCACTGAAGGGGTAATTACCATAGATTTTGTGAGATCTAGCCAGAATTTGGCAGATCCATTTACTAAAGGACTTGCAAGGAACTTAGTGATATAAACATCACAGGGAATGGGTTTAAAGTCTATACAATATAATCGCCAATGAAGGAAACTCAACTCAGCATAATAAAGAAATTTTTTATTTTGAGTTCAAAGAGCAAAAGTACTTCATATGTTTGCGGTTGGAAGCACTATTATATTTAGTCTGAAAAACTTAGTATTATCATACATTCCAAAGAAAAGTGCTTGGTACTTATAATGATGAAGAGAGGATTTTCTGCTTAGAAATTAATTGATTTACACCAGATATACTATTTAGGTGTGTGTTACAAGGCTCTTCTGATAAACCTACCTATATGAATGCAATGAAGGTGGTGCCGCCTTCTGCGAGATTTTTGCTTGATCTCTCAGGGCATTTCATGAAAGAAGATATAGACCCAAGGCCAATCCATGGGTCGGGCGAACTTTTATCTGGAAAATATGAAAAATGAGTTAATGATAATCACATCCGGTAGATCATATAGGATTGATGGTCCAATGCTTGGTCAACCACTCTATCCTGATATACTTTGATGGGTTTTCACTACATATAGATTCAAGTCTGTAAGACATCTATACTTATGCACAAATTTTCCTGCAAATAAATGATAAGAGGTATTTATTTAAAATTTTGTGGAGGATTGTTGGAGAAAATTTAAAACAAAAGAGAAAGGAAGAAGGAAAGCACAAAGGGGGGAAATTTGATTTGTCCCATGTCATGAAATGTAAGTATGTTTGACACTATATATGAAAATATATTACATATTATATCAAAAGGAAAGGGGAGATGGAAAGAGAAGAGACAATCGCATGAGGCAAGAGCATATCCATGGACATTAATATTTAAAATGTCAAAAGATGGGCCTTGGGCCTTGGGGCTCTTGGGGTCTTATGATCAGATAGACCACGAAATCCTATTGGGCTTGCGTAGATACATTGAGATTATGGACACGAGTTTCGAATTCGTAACTCTCCAGAGTCGTTGCAAACGAATTGACACATCCATTCACCATTCAAATTTGCAACACTTCTAAAGTGTCGCAAAACGAAAAGGTGTGACTTTTTGAATTCAAATAGTCATAACCGTTGGAAAACAGTAGTATCTCTTCACTGCCTATATATAGGCTGCCCGAATTCAGTTTTTATAATATCGAATTCATTTCTCTTCTCCTTCCCTCTGCTCTTTTCTCTATTAACATTTCTTGAAACTCTACCAAAATTTAGAGTGAATTATACGAGTTTTAGTTCTCCAAGCTATAACTCAATCATCTTGTCATTGCAGCGATCAAATCCAAGATAGTGAATCGCCGTGTCTATGCGAATACGCCGATTAAAAGATATTCGATATCTGCTCATACACAAGATCAATCAAATGGGAACAGGATGATTACATTTGCAAAGGCCATATCTGTAATGCGATGACGGACTCATTTTTTTGATATGTACTACAACAAGCCAATTGCGAAGGATGTTTGGGATGCATTGAAGGTGAAGTATCTGATGGAAGACGCAACAAGTAATAAATTTCTAGCAATCAAATTTTTTAATTACAAAATGACTGATGATCGTTCGGTGGTATAGCAATTCAATGATATCATACACGTACTTAACCAATTCAATCAGCATAAGTTAAATTTGGATGAGGAAATTAAGGTTTCCTCGATAATAGACAAATTACCCCCTTTTGGGAAAGATCATAGGAAATTACTGAAATACAAGAAGGAGGATATGAGTCTAGACAATCTTGCACAATATTTGCAAGTTGAACAACAACTGAGGCAAAAGGATGCCCAAGATGAAAAGATGTTGATACATCAATGGTCCATATGGTGGAAGAAAAGCAAGCAAATAAATTCTAATAAAAAGAGGAAAGGGCAAAACAACAACAATTCCCAAAATCAGAACAAGAAATGCAAAAATGGGGGTTTCTACTTTTGTGGTAAACCGGGACATTTCAAAAGGGATTGTCGCTTCTGGAAAAAGAAGAAGCAATCTGGAAAAGAAAAGTTTGTCGCAGTCGTATCAGAAGTGAATATCATTGAAAAAGACAATTCTTGGAGGATCGATTCTGGCACTACTAAGCATGTCTACATTGACAAGAATCAATTCAAGAAATTAGAACCAACTGAAGATGAAGATTACCTTTATACGGGAAATTCAGCAAAGGCAGTGGTCAAAGGGAAGGGGACTGTAGATTTAGAATTCACATCTGAAAAAGTTTTGACATTAAATGATGTATATTATGTACCTTAAATTAGGAAGAACCTTGTATCGGGAAGTCTTCTTAATATGTTTGGATCTAAACAATTCTTTGAGTCCGACAAATATGTGTTAAACAAAGGCGGTGTATTTGTGGGAAAAGGGTACATGCGTGATGGTATGTTTAAACTAAATATTGATATTAATAAAGGTGTGAAATCTGCTTATATTGTTGATTCATTTTCATTATGGCACAATAGATTAGGACATGTTAATCACAAACGCATGCTTGATATGATATCTTTGAATCTAATTCCCAAACACCAAAATGATATGTTAGATAAGTGTAGGATATGCTCATTAACTATGGTCACTAGAAAACCATTTCCTTATAAACCAGAAAGTACAACAAAATTGTTACAACTTATTCATGGTGATGTATGTGATATACACAGTACTCTTACTAGAGGAGGAAAAAGATACTTTGTCACATTTATAGATGATTACTCTAAATATTGTTATGTCTATCTTATGTTGGCTAAAAGTAAAGTGTTAAATTCTTTCATTACTTATAAAACTGAAGCAGAAAACCAATGCGATGTTCAAATAAAAACACTTAGGACTGATAGGGGTGGTGAATATCAATTTCTTGAATATTGTGAATCAGTAAGAATTATACATGAGACATCTATTGCTTACACCCCACAACAAAATAGAGTGGCTGAAAGGAAAAACAGAACTCTTACCGAAATGGTAAATGCAATGTTGTGTAATTTTGATCTTAATACTAGTTTCTGGGGAGAAGCCTTACTTACTGCATGTTATATTCTAAATAGAATACCTCATAAAAATGTAAAGTTACTCCTTATGAACTTAGGAAGAAACGGAAACCAAATCTTGATTATTATTGAGCCTGGAGTTGTAGAGCAATTGTTCGATTACAAGAACCAAAAATCAAGAAATTAGGACAAAAGACTATCGAGTGCATATTCTTAGGACATGCTCAACATAGCAAAGAATATAGGTTTCTAGTAATAGAACCTAATAGCTCTATTGATGTAAATACAGTAATAGAATCAAGGGACGCGGTGTTTTATGAGAATAGATTTAAATCTATTCATAATAAACTGATTCATGAAACGGTGGAGGTCATTACACCTATTAATGAAATGGTGGAGGTTAATGAACCAATTATTGAAAATGTAGAAAACACTGATGAAAATATAAACGAAAATGGTGATTCTCTTAGGAGAAGTAAACGAAGAAAGATAGAAAAATCCTTTGGACCAGATTTCATCGTATATTTGGTTGAAGGATCTAGAAATAATGTAGATCATCAATTAATGATATCTACAAATATAGAATCTGACCTTTTAACATATGCTGAGGCAATGAAATCTCAAGATTCATAATTTTGGCAAGAAGCCATAAATGATGAAATGGATTCTATGGAAAATAAAACATGGAAACTAGTAGATTTACTTCCTGGTTCTAAACCAATAGGATGTAAATGGATATTTTAGAAAAAGTTAAAGGCAGATGGAACAATCAAAAAATTTAATGCTAGATTAGTTGCCAAAGGATTCACACAGAAAGAATTTCAACTATTAGAACTTTAATTACATTAGCTTTTATCTATAATTTTGAAATTCATCAAATGGATGTTAAGACAACATTTTTAAATGGTGAACTTGACGAAGAGATATATATGTCTCAACCAGAAGGTTTTGTGATGCCCAGACAAGAACGTAAAGTGTGTAAATTATCAAATTACTTTATGGTCTTAAACAAGCTTCAAAGCAATGGTGTGAAAAGTTTGATAAAACTATTATTTCTAATAGCTTTAGGATTTTTGAATCTAACGAATGTGTCTATAGCAAGTTTCATTCAGGTAAAGGTGTAATCATATGCCTTTATGTGGATGATATGCTTATATTTGGAACAGATACTTCAAGTATTGAAGAAACTAAAAGATATCTATCTTCATGTTTTGACATGAAAGATATGGGAGTAGCTGAAATGATTCTTGGAATAAGAATCATGAAAACTAAAGATGGGATATCAATTACCCGATCTCATTACATTGAGAAAATTCTGAAAAGGTTCAATCTATTCGATTGTAAACCTATGACTACTCCGTTTGATCCAAATATGCAGTTATACACTAATACTAGAAGAGTTGTAGAACAATTAGAATATGCTAGAGTATTGGAATTTTGGTGTATGCTATGACATGCACACGACCACACATCACCTATGCTATTGGAAAAATGAGTAGATATACTAGGAAACCTAGTCATTTCCAATGGAAGGCAATACATAGAATTTTAAAGTATCTAAAAGGTACCATAAAATATGGTTTATAATACAATAGTTATCCTAGTGTAATAGAAGGATACACAGATGCTAGTTGGAACACTGGAAGTGAAGATAATAAATCAACTAGTGGATGGATATTCACTCTTGGTGGGGGAGCAATATCCTTGGCCTTAAAGAAGCAAACATGTATTGCTGATTCAACCACGACTGCTGAGTTTGTAGCACTGGCTTCTGGTAGCAAAGAAGCAGAATGGTTAAGGAATCAATTATTAGAAATTCCTGTGTGGCCAAAACCTATGCCACCAATATCTGTGCATTGTGATAGTCAATCTACATTATCATAGGTATAAAAACAAGTTTATAATTGTAAATCTGGAAATATTGGTCTAAGGCACGGTTTGGTTAGGCAAATGCTCACCAAAGGGTTAATTACCATAGATTTTGTGAGATCTAGCCAGAATTTGGCAGATCCATTTACTAAAGGACTTGCAAGGAACTTAGTGATGAAAACATCACAGAGAATGAGTTTAAAGCCTATACAATACAATCGCCAATGAAGGAAACTCAACTCAACATAATAAAGAAATTTATAATTTTGAGTTCAAAGAGCAAAAGTAATTCATATGTTTGTGGTTAGAAGCACTATAATATTTAGTCTGAAAAACCAAGTATTATCATACATTCCAAAGATAAGTGCTTGGTACTTATAGTAACAAAGAGAGGATGTTCTGCTTAGAACTTAATAGGTTTATAATAGGTTTATAATAGGTATACTGTTAATGTGTGTGTTATAAGGCACTTCTGATAAACCTACCTATATGAATGCAACGAAGGTGGTGCCGCCTTCTGCGAGATTTTTGCTTGATCTCTAAGGGCATTTCATGAAATAAGATACAGACCTAAGGCCAATCCATGGGTCGGGCGAAATACTATCTGGAAAATATGAAAATGAGTGTGTGATAATCACATCCAGTAGATCATATAGGATCAATGGTTCAATGCTTGGTCAACCACTCCATCCTAATATACTTTGATGGGTTTTCGCTACGTATAGATTCAAGTTTGTAAGACATCTATACTTATGCACAAGTTTTCCTGCAAAAAAATGACATGAGGAATTTATTTAAAATTTGGTGGAGGATTGTTGGAGGAAATATAAAATAAAAGTGAAGGGAAGAAGGAAAGCACAAAGGGGGAAATTTGATTTATCCCATATCATGAAATGTAAGTGTGTTTGACACTATATATGTAAACGCATTATATATTATATCAAAAGGAAAGGGGAGATGGAAAGAGATGAGACAATGGCATGAGGCAAGAGCATATCCATGGACATTAATATTTAAAATGTCAAAAGATGGGCTTTGGGGCTCTTGAGGTCTTGTGATCAGATGGGCCACGAAATGCTATTGGGCTTGCGGAGATCCGTTGAGTTCTTGAGTGCACGGGTTTCAAATTCGTAACACTCCAGAGCCGTGTCTTTGTAAACACGCCAATTAAAAGATATTCGATATCTCCTCTACTGTATCTTCGAACAGATTTTCCATTACTCATACACAGAATTAAGAGGGCAAATACTGGTTTAGGATAGCGATCACTACATCGTGCCTCGGAGATGTGTGTTTTCAAAGAATATAAGATCCAACGAACGATTTGAAATCAACAATCCGGAACCGTATTTCTACAATGGCTCCTCACAGTCTCAAAGAGTTCGCTACTGATTTCGCAAAACTGGAGCGCTTTGATGGTGTTAATTTTCCTACGCTGGCATAAGAAGATGCATTTCTTATTGGCTGGTATGAAATTTGTTTATGTTTTGACTACGCCAAAACCAGTGGAGACAGAAGATGAAACTATTAAACAGACACAAGATTGGATCAAATGGGAACATGATGATTACATTTGCGAAGGCCATATCTGTATTGCAATGATGGACACGCTTTTTGATATGTAATACAACAAACCAACTGCGAAGGATGTTTGGAATGCATCGGAGGCGAAGTATCTGAGGAAGATGCAACAGGTAAGAAATTTCTAGCTACCAAAATTTTTAATTACAAAATGACTGATGATCATTTAGTGGTAGAGCAATTCAATGATATCATACATATACTTAATCAATTCTGTCAACATAAGTTAAATATGGATGAGGAAATTAAGGTTCCCTCGATAATAGACAAATTACCCCCTTCTTGGAAAGATCAGAGGAAATTACTGAAACACAGAAAGGAGGATATGAGTCAACACAGCCTTGCACATTATTTTCAAGTTGAACAACAACTGAGGCAAAAAGATGCCCAAGAAGAAAAGTTGTTGATACATCAAAGGTCCATATAGTGGAAGAAAAGCAAGCAAATAATGCTTCAAATAATTCTTCTAATAAAAATAGGAAACGGCAGAACAACAAAAATTCCCAAAATCAGCACAAGAAAGGCAAAAATGGTGGTTGCTAATTTTGTGGTAAACCAGGACATTTCAAAAGGGATTGTCGCTTCTGGAAAAAGAAGCGGCAATCTAGAAAAAAAAAAGTTTGACGCACTCGTATCAGAAGTGAATATGATTGAACAAGACAATTCTTGGTGGATCCATTCTGGCGCTACTAAGCATGTCTACATTGAAAAGAATCAATTCAAGAAACTAGAACAAACTGAAGATGACAATTACCTTTATATGGGAAATTCAGCAAAGGCAGTGGTCAAAGGGAAGGGGACTGTAGATTTGTAATTTACATCAGGAAAATTTCTGACATTAAATGATTAGGAAGAACCTTGTCTCGAGAAGTCTTCTTAAAAAGTTTGGATTTAAACAAGTCTTTGAGTCGGACAAATATGTGTTGACCAAAGGCGATGTATTTGTAGGTAAAGGGTACATGTGTGATGGTATGTTTAAACTGAAAATTGATATTAATAAAAGTGTGAAATCTACTTATATTGTTTATTCATTTTCATTATGGCACAATAGATTACGACATGTTAATCATAAACGCATGCTTGATATGATATCTTTGAATCTAATTCCCAAACACCAAAATGATATGTTAGATAAGTGTAGGATATGTTCATTAACTAAGATCACTGGAAAACCATTTCCTTATAAACCAGAAAGTACAACAAAATTGTTACAATTTATTTGTAGTGATGTGTGTGATATACAAAGTACTCTTACTAGAGGAGGAAAAATATATTTTGTCACATTTATAGATGATTACTCTAAATATTTTTATGTCTATCTTATGAATGTTAAAAGTGAAGTGTTAAATTCATTCATTACTTATAAAACAGAAGAAGAAAACCATTGTGATGTCAAAATAAAAACACTTAGGTCTGATTGGGATAGTGAATATAAATTTCCTGAATATTGTGAATCAGTAGGAATTATACATGAGACATCTATTGCTTACACTCCACAACAAAATGGAGTGGCTAAAAGGAAAAACAGAACTCTTACTGAAACGGTAAATGCAATGTTGTGTAATTCTGGTCTTAATACTAGTTTTCGGGGAGAATCCTTACCGCATGTTATATTCTAAATAGAATACCTCATAAGAAAAGTAAAGTTATTCCTTATGAACTTTGGAAGAAACGGAAACCAAGTATTGATTATTATCGAGTCTGGGTTTGCAGAGCGATTGTTCGATTACCCGAACCAAAAATCAGGAAATAAGGACAAAAGGATATCGAGTGCATGTTCTTAGGATATGCTCAACATAGCAAAGGATATAGGTTTTTATTAATAGAACCTTTTAGCTCTACTGATGTAAATACAGTAATAGAATCAAGGGACGCAGTGTTTTATGAGAACAGATTTACATCTATTCAGAATAAACTGATTCATGAAACAGTGGAGCTCAATACACCTATTAATGAAATGGAGAAGGTTTACGAACCAATTATTGAACATGTAGAAAACACTGATGAAAATATCGACGAAAATGGTGATTCTCTTAGGAGAAGTAAACGAAGAAGGATAGAAAAATCCTTTGGACCATATTTCATCGTATATTTGGTTGAAGGATCTAGAAATAATGTAGATCATCAATTAATGATATCTGTAAGTATAGAATCTGACCCTTTAACATATGCTGAGGCAATGAAATCTCAAGATTCATCATTTTGGCAAGAAGCCATAAATGATGAAATGGATTCTATTATGGGAAATAAAACATGGAAACTAGTAGATTTACCTCCTCATTCTAAACCAATATGATGTAAATGGATATTTAAGAAAAAGTTAAAGGCAGATGGAACAATAAAAAAATTAAATCTTAAATAGTTGCCAAAGGATTCACATAGCAAGAAGGAATAGATTACTCTGATACGTATGCCCCAGTAGCAAGAATTTCAACTATTGGAACTTTAATTGCATCAGCTTCTATCTATGATTTTGAAATTCATCAAATGGACGTCAAGAAAACATTTTTAAATGGTGAACTTGATGAAGAGATATATATGTCTCAACCAGCAGGTTTTATGATGCCTGGACAGGAACGTAAAGTATGTAAACTTATCAAATCACTTTACGGTCTTAAACAAGCGCCAAAGCAACGGCCTGAAAAGTTTGATAAAAACTATTATTTTTAATGGATTTAGGATTTTTGAATCTGACAAATGTATCTACAGCAAGTTTCATTCAGGTAAAGATGTAACTATATGCCTTTTTTGGGTGATATGCTTATATTTCGAACGGATACTTAAAGTATTGAAGAAACTAAACGATGTCTATCTTCATGTCTTGACATGAAAGATATGGAAGTAGCTGAAAAGATTCTTGGAATAAGAGTCATGAAAACTAAAGTTGGCATATCAATTACCCAATCTCATTACATTGAGAAAATTCTGAAAAGTTTCAATCTATTCAATTTTAAACCTATGACTACTCCATTTGATCCAAATATGCAATTATACACCAATACTGGAAGAGCTATAGAACAAATTTTCCTGCAAATAAGCGACAAGAGGAATTTATTTAAAATTTGGTAGAGGATTGTTGGAGGAAATTTAAAATAAAAGAGAAAGGAAGAAGGAAAGCAGAAAGGGGGAAAATTTGATTTGTCCCATATCATGATATGTAAGTGTGTTTGACACTATATATGTAAATATATTACATAATATGTCAAAAGGAAAGGGGAAATGGAAAGAGAAGAGACAATGGCATGAGGAAAGATCATATCTATGAACATTAATATTTAAAATATCAAAAGATGGGCCTTGGGCCTTTCGGGGTCTTGTGATCAGATATGCCACGAAATGCTATTGGGCTTGTGCAGAACCATTGAGTTTTTGTTGCACGGGTTTTGAATTCATAATGCTCTGGAGACGTTGCAAACAAATGGACGCATCCATTCACCATTCAAATTTGCAACGCTTCTGAAATGCCGCAAAACGAAAAGGTGTGACTGTTTGAATTCAAACAGTCAAAACCGTTGGAAAATAGTAGTATCTCTTCACTGCCTATATATAGGCTACCCGAATTCAGTTTTTATAATCTTGAATTTATTTCTCTTCTCCTTCCCTCCGCTATTTTCTACCATTAACATCTTCTTGAAACTCTACAAAAATTTAGAGTGAATTATATGGGTTATAGTTCTTCTAGCTATATCTCCATCATCTTGTCACTGCAGCGATTAAATCCAAGATAGTGAAACGTCGTATCTATGCAAACACGCTGATTAAAAGATATTCAACACTTGCTCCGTTGTATCTTCGAAAAGATTTGCCATTACTCATGCATAAGATTAATAGGACAAAAATTGTTTTAGGATAACGATCACCACATCATGCCTCAGAGATTTGTGTTTTCAAAGAATAGAAGATAAAGCGACGGATTCGAAATCCACAATCTAAAATAGTATTTCTACAATGGCTCCTCACAGTCTCAAAGAGTTCGCCACTGATTTCGTAAAACTGGAGCGCTTTGATGGTGTCAATTTCCTATGCTGGCAGAAGAAGATGCATTTCTTGGTTGCTAGTATGAAAGTTGTTTATGTTTTGACTGCGCCAAAACCAGTGGAGACAGAAGATGAAACTATTGCACAGACACGAGATCGGATCAAATGAGAACATGATGATTACATTTGCAAAGGCAATATCTGTAATGCGATGACAGACACATTTTTTGATATGTACTACAACAAGCCAACTGCGAAGGATGTTAGGGATGCATTCAAGGCGAAGTATCTAATGGAAGACGCAACAAGTAAGAAATTTCTAGCCACCAAATTTTTTAATTACAAAATGACTGATGATCGTTTAGTGGTAGAGCAATTCAATGATATCATACACATATTTAATCCACTCAGTCGACATAAGTTAAATTTGGATAAGGAAATTAAGATTTCCTTGATAATAGAAAAATTACCCCCTTCTTGGAAAGATCAGAGGAAATTACTGAAACATAAGAAGGAGGGTATGAGACTAGACAGTCTAGCACCATATTTGCAAGTTAAACAAAAACTACGGCAAAAGGATGCCCAAGACAAAAAAATTGTTGATACATTAAAGGTCCATATGGTGGAAGAAAAGCAAGCAAATAATGCTTCAAATAATTCTTCTAATAAAAAGAGGAAAGGGCAGAACAACATCAATTCCCAGAATCAGAACAAGAAAGACAAAAATGGTGGTTGCTACTTTTGTGGTAAACCGGGGCATTTCAAAAGGGATTGTCGCTTCTGGAAAAAGAAGCAGCAATCTGGAAAAGAAAAGTTTCGTATCAGAAGTGAATATGATTGAATAAGACAATTCTTGGCGGATCGATTCTGGCGCTACTTAGCATGTCTGCATTGACAAGAATCAATTCAAGAAACTAGAACCAACTGAAGATGAAGATTACCTTTATATGTGAAATTCAGCAAAGGCAGTGGTCAAAGGGAAAGGGACTGTAGATTTGGGATTCACATCCGAAAAAGTTCTGACATTAAATGATGTATATTATGTACCTGAAATTAGGAAGAACCTTTTATCAGGAAGTCTTCTTAATAAGTTCGGATTTTAACAAGTCCTTGAGTCAGACAAATATGTGTTGACCAAAGGCGGTGTATTTGTAGGAAAAGGGTACATGTGTGATGGTATGTTCAAACTAAATATTGATATTAATAAAAGCATGAAATCTGCTTAGGATACGTTAATCATTAAACGCATGCTTGATATGATATCTTTGAATCTAATTCACAAACACAAAAATGATATGTTAGATAAGTGTAGGATATGTTTATTAACTAAGATCACTAGAAAACCATTTCCTTATAAACCAGAAAGTATAACAAAATAGTTACAACTTATTCATAGTGATGTATGTGATATACACAGTACTCCTAGTAGAGGAGGAAAAAGATATTTTGTCATATTTACAGACAATTACTTTAAATATTGTTATGTCTATCTTTTGCATGCTAAAAGTGAAGTGTTAAATTCATTCATTACTTATAAAACCGAAGTAGAAAACCAATGTGATGTCAAAATAAAAACAAATAGGTTTGATAAGGGTGGTGAATATCAATTTTCTGAATATTGTGAATCAGTAGGAATTATACATGAGACATCTATTGCTTACACTCCACAACAAAATGGAGTGGCTGAAAGGAAAAACAGAACTATTACCGAAATGGTAAATGCAATGTTGTGTGATTCTGGTTTTAATACTAGTTTATGGGGAGAAGGCTTACTTACCGCATGTTATATTCTAAATAGAATACCTCATAAGAAAAGTAAAGTTACTCCTTATGAACTTTGGAAGAAACAGAAACCCAATCTTGATTATTATTGAGTCTAGGGTTGTAGAGCGATTGTTCGATTAACTGAACCAAAAATCAGGAAATTAGGACAAAAGGCTATCGAGTGCATATTCTTAGGATATGCTCAACACAGTAAAGGATATAGGTTTCTAGTAATAGAAAGTAATAGCTCTATTGATGTAAATACAGTAATAGAATCAAGGAATGCAGTGTTTAATGAGAATAGATTTACATCTATTCAGAATAAACTGATTCATGAAACGGTGGAGGTCAATACACTTATTAATGAAATTGTGGAGGTTAACGAACCAATTATTAAACCTATAGAAAACACTGATGAAAGTATCAATGAAAATGGTAATTCTCCTAGGAGAAGTAAATGAAGAAGGATAGAAAATTCCTTTGGACCAGATTTCGTCGTATATTTGGTTGAAGGATCTAGAAAGAATGTAGATCATCAATTAATGATATCTACAAATATAGAGTTTGACCTTTTAACATATGCTGAGGCAATGAAATCTCAAGATTCATCATTTTGGCAAGAAGCCATAAATGATGAAATGGATTCTATTGTGGGAAATAAAACATGGAAACTAGTAGATTTACCTCCTGGTTCTAAACCATTAGGATGTAAATGGATATTTAAGAAAAATTTAAAGGTAGACGGAACAATCGAAAAATTTAAAGCTAGATTAGTTGCCAAAGGATTCACACAGAAAGAAGGAATAGATTAATTTGATATGTATGCCCAAGTTACTAGAATTTCAACTATTAGAACTTTAATTGTATTAGCTTCTATCTATAATTTTGAAATTCATCAAATGGATGTCAAGACAACATTTTTAAATGGTGAACTTGATGAAGAGATATGTATGTCTCAACCAGAAGGTTTTGTGATGCCTGGACAAGAACGTAATGTATGTAAACTTAATCACTTTACGGTGTTAAACAAGCACCAAAGAAATGACGTGAAAAGTTTGATAAAACTATTATTTCTAATGGCTTTAGGATTTTGGAATCTGACAAATGCGTAAGCTTCATTCAAGTAAAGGCGTAACTATATGCCTTTACGTGGACGATATGATTATATTTGGAATGGATACTTCAAGTATTGAAGAAACTAAAAGATATCTATCTTTACATTTGTAGATGAAAGATATGGGAGTAGCTAAAAAGATTCTTGGAATTAGAATCATGAAAACTAAAGGTGGGATATCAATTACCCAATCTCACTACATTAAGAAAATTTTGAAAAGGTTCAATCTATTTGATTGTAAACCTATGACTACTCCGTTTGATCCAAATATGCAGTTGTACACTAATACTGGAAAAGTTGTAGAACAATTAGAATATGCTAGAGTATTGGAAGTTTGGTGTATGCTATGACATGCACACGACTAGATATCACCTATGTTGTTGGAAAAATGAGTAGATATACTAGTAAACCTAGTCATTTCCATTGGAAGGCAATACATAGAATTTTAAAGTATCTAAAAGGTACCATAAATTATGGTTTACATTACAACGGCTATCGAGTGTTATAGAGGGATACACAGATGCTAGTTGGAACACTGGAAGTGAAGATAATAAATCAACTAGTGGATGGATATTCACTCTTGGTGGGGGAGCAATATCCTGGGCCTCAAAGAAACAAACATGTATTGTTGATTCAACCATGGCTGCTGAGTTTATAGCACTGGCTTCTGGTAGCAAAGAAGCTAATGGTTAAGGAATCTATTATTAGACATTCATGTGTGGCCAAAACCTATGCCACCAATATCTATGCATTGTGATAGTCAATCTACATTATCACAAGCATACAACCAACTTTATAATTGTAAATCTAGACATATTGGTCTAAGGCATAGTTTTGTTAGGAAAATGCTCATTGAAGGGGTAATTACCATAGATTTTGTGAGATCTAGCCAGAATTTGGCAGATCCATATACTAAAGGACTTGCAACGAACTTAGTGATAAAAACATCATAGGGAATGAGTTTAAAGCCTATACAATACAATCGCCAATGAAGGAAACTCAACTCAACATAATAAAGAAATTTGTTATCTTGAGTTCAAAGAGCAAAAGTACTTCATATGTTTGCGGTTGGAAGCACTATAATATTTAGTCTGAAAAACTAAGTATTATCATACATTGTGCTTGGTACTTATAATGACGAAGAGAGGATGTTCTTCTTAGAACTTAATAGGTTTATAACAAATATACTGTTAGGGTGTATGTTATAAGGCAATTCTGATAAACCTTCCTATATGAATGCAACGAAGGTGGTGCCGCCATCTACGAAATTTTAGCTTGATCTCTAAGGGCATTTCATGAAAGAAGATATAGACCCAAGGCCAATCCACGGGTCAAGCGACCTGCCATCTGGAAAATATGAAAATGAGTGCATGATAATCACATCCGGTAGATCATATAGGATCGATGGTTCGATGCTTAGTCAACCACTCCATACTGATATACTTTGATGGGTTTTCACTACGTATAGATTCAAGTCTGTAAGACATCTATACTTATGCACAAATTTTCCTGCAAATAAACGACAAGACGGATTTATTTAAAATTTGGTGGAGGATTGTTGAAGCAAATTTAAAATAAAAGAGAAAGGAAGAAGGAAAGCACAAAGGGGGGAAATTTGATTTGTCCCATATCATGAAATGTAAGTGTATTTGAAATTATATATGTAAACACATTACATATTATATCAAACGGAAAGGGGAGATGGAAAGAGAAGAGACAATGGCATGAGGAAGAGCATATCCATGGACATTAATATTTAAAATGTCAAAAGATGGGCCTTGGGACTTGAGGCTCTTGGGTCTTGTGATCAGATGTGACACGAAATGCTATTGGGCTTGAGCAGATCCTTCGAGTTTTTGCGTGCACGGGTTTCGAATTCGTAACGCTCTAGAGCCGTTGCAAATGAATGGACGCATCCGTTCACCATTCAAATTTGCAACGCTTCTTAAGTGTCACAAAACGAAAAGGTGTGACAGTTTGAATTCAAACAGTCATAACCGTTGGAAAACTGTAGTATCTCTTCACTGCCTATATATAGGATGCCCGAATTCAGTTTTTATAATCTCGATTTCATTTCTCTTCTCCTTCCCTCTTCTCTTTTCTGCCATTAACATCTTCTTGAAAATTGCCAAAATATAGAGTGAATTGTACGGGTTAAAGTTCTGCAGGCTACAACTCCACCATCTTGTCACTGCAGCGATCAAATCCAAGATAGTGAATCGTCGTGTCTGTGCAAACACGCCGATTAAAAGATATTCGATATCTGCTCCATTATATCTTCGAACATATTTGCCATTACTCGTGCATAGAATTAAGAGGGCAAATACTATTTTAGGATAGTGATCACCACATCATGCCTTGAATATTTGTGTTTTCAAAGAATAGAAGATCCAGTGATGAATTTGAAATCAACACAAAGAACATGTTACTCCGATCGAAGTTAAAAATACATGAATTTCTAGAAAATAGCAGACATTAGGAAACTATATTTGCAAGGCGTTAACTAATCAGTTACACTAAGCTACTTTCTGGTTACGAGCAAAAGTATCACAACTATAATTAGTTAGCAACTGACATGTTCTGATTTCTAAACAAAATGGGGGGGACATTCACACATAAGCCACATATAAAATTGGTTGCTATGAATAGAAGATGTGTTACAAACAAAGCCTTTAATTTCCTTCACTGTTTCAATCGATGTTTTATTTTTAACTTAAGTAGCCAGAGTTGTTTTTTCTTCAGAGATTGTCCCATCTAAAATAACATTACCTAAAACTAAGTCCGTAAAATGTCTGTACACATAAAAAAATAACAGTAGCCTTGGGGCCAATGCAAACAAGTAAACTTACTAGCAAAAAATAATAGTAGCATTAACTAAACATATTGATTGTTCATAATAACATGCAACTTTGAGAAGGTAAAAATTTTCAAAATAACCCAAAGTTAGCTTAAATGATTTTCTTGCAATGAATACACATGTACAAATCCATTTTCAATAAAAAAAAAATTGTATTGAATTTTTTTATTTTGGTACTTGTGTCCCAATAATAAATACGGTATGTCTACAAAAACTTAATTCGTTATGGAAAATTTTCAGTTAAAACACAGGGTTAATTGCACTTGATTTATAACTAGGATATATATGTTAGGTTATGCAGAAACTTGACAGTGTTTTATTCATATGACTGAAAGAATAGCAAAACAATAATCAAGTCATTATACAATAAGCATCAGGTTACCTCCCATCATTTCTGCAACAAAAATAGTTATGAAGATTTTCAACATTGAACAAATATATATAGCAATTTTCCTACCAGAAGTAAACTATCTCGATTCCAAATGTTAATCACTTTGACAAAACTGCCAAAGCAAATCATATTTATAATGGAATAATAGTGAAGTAAAGAACGAGAGGAACTAGGAATTTCACCTACAGGGATTGCTTGAGCTCTGCTTGATTTTCCATATGTTGCCGCTTTTTAAAACCCTAAATCGAGCAAACCTATAAAACCCTATTGGAGCTAGATCAGATTTGCAGAAGAAGAGGACCAAAAGATCATAAGATAGAGTATAAGCGAAAGACATGGGTGCGGTTGAAGAAAAAGCACGGGTATTGTCTGGCTTACGGAAGTTTTTGGTAGGTAGTAGAATTAAGAAAAACCGACAAAGTCCGTTTGATTAAGAATAGTTCAGAAATTTAAATACGCTCATATATTAATATAATATCAGTAAATGCAAATTAAATAGTACAATCAACTAGTGCAGCCCTACTACAACAATTTCATCTCTTATGTTATCTTCAACTATAGTCATTTCGGTGTTCCGATATGGTTGAATCCCATCATGGGCTTTAGAAGATTTAATTGACGTATGTTAATAATGTACTTTTCTTGAATAAGTTTGTCGTAACCTGTTACTGAATCAGTCATTGCTCTCATAGATAAAAAAGTATGAAGATATTGATAGGAGGGTGTTAAAAAGTTGTAGAAGATGAAGAGGAAGGATAAAGTGTGCGATGATCTGAGAATTTAACGATTTTAAAATAACGTATTTAACAGAAATTTAACCCAAAAAATTAAAATTTAATTTTTTTTAATTATAAAGATTGAATGCATTTGATTTTTGAATATAAATATAAAATATGTACGATTAGTTTGAATAATAAAAATTAAAATGATGGTTTAAATCAGAATTTATTTATCTGAAACTAACGTGAAATCAATTATTAATCAAATGTTGAAATATTAACTCATAATTTGCAATAATTTATAAAATTGATTTAGTGTTATAAAATAATACAAAATAGATAAATGATAAGAAACCATTAAAGAGAACACAAGATATCAGGGAGATACTTTTCATTTCTATTGATTCAGGTGTATCTTGTAATGTAAACAATATTTCTATTTATAGAGTCTACATGTAAATTGAAGTTCTTAGCATATTCACCCTTATTACTTTTACATATTACAACATTCCCCCTTGAATACGCATATGCAAAAATGACCAAATTAATTGCCTTATCAAAACGTTTTATGAAAAACTCTGTGGGAAAAATCATAAACAAAGAAAAGGGTGCACTTTTATTCCATCTTTAGGTAACATGTTTTACAATGTTACAATGAGGGTTGATACTTCATGATCAAGATAATGCCTCATTAAGAATCTTACAAACAAAAACCCAATGAGAAAAATATTAGTGAAGGAAAATGGTACATCATAGCATAATTTTATATATATGCTCCCTCTAGTTTATAACGCATTATTCAATTAGCCTATTGGTATGGTTGACGCATGCCAATTTTATACTCCATCTTCTGAAATATTGGTGTGGAAATTTCCATTGAGAACAGTTCTACCCTATTTTCTTGAAACTGGATTAGTTTCTCCTTTTTCTTGTTGTCCTTCAATGTTTAATGTGTGAAGAGAAATTTAGAAGAAATGTGCTCCGTTCTATTACCGTTGATATAATTCACTTGAATCTGAGCCACACAAAATGCGCTGTCTTCATAAATAATAGTTTACTACATCAAAAGATGTTTGATACTTCTGGATCAAAATGTTGCCTCGTTGAAACCTTACTAAGAAAAGCCCGATGGAAAAAATCCTAGTGAAGAAGAAAAAGTACAATATGAAATGTTATATTTCAATAATTTACTATGTCAAATGGAGTATGATACTTCTGGATCAATGTAATGCCTCGTTAAACCATTAATAAGAAAAACACAATGGGAAAAATCTTATGTAAGAAAAAAGAGTACTTTATAACTTATTTTCATATGTTATTGTTTGGGTTGATATTTCCAGATCAAGTACATTTTCATCATCTCCTTTTGTACGGTAAGTGTCCTTTTTAGTATCTATTGATCTGAAAACCATAGGCATACTAAGTGCATATGCTTTATCCATTTGAAAACGCTTTAGGGTTTTCTCAATGTATAGTATGACATTTGTACTATGCTTGAACTATAGATAATGACAATATTTAATTTTTCCAATATCTTCGATCATTTCAAATTTTCTTTTCAAGTAATCTATTGTTTCATCGATCTCTTATGGAGTCCCAATCAAATTCATATCATCAACATATACCACCAAAATAACAAATCCCTTTACCGATTTCTTTATAAAAACACATGGACAAATGAGATTGTTTGTGTACCTAGCCTTTACTAAATATTCACTAAGATGGTTATACCACATTCTTCCATATACACTATGCAATAGATAACTTACTACAGCAGATTTGCAAGGTATTGCCAGCTAAAATGTTGCGATAGCTATAAAATTTTGGTCCCACGACAACGTTGTATTCTTTATGCTACCTCAGCCATAAACATGTGTTGCATTAGTAAAGATTTATTCAAATTAAATAATTAATAAAATTAGCAATCTGAACCATCTGCTTTAATATAGATCTAATCGTTTATTCTAAATTTCATACTTAAACCTAATGATACAAAACTCAAATCCGCATGCTACGTTCTAATTGGCCACTTAAAACAACTAAGACCTAATTTCTTTTAACCTTAAAAAAAAATTGTGGCCCCCTTTCTTTCTTTTATCACTTGGCAAAATGAAAACTCCTCCCTCTTCTTTACTTTAATTGTGATCGAGCTTAAACAAAATTAGGGCTTCTCCAAATCGCGACTTCAATCGACCAAATCCGTTGCCCCATTCTGCTCAAATCTTCTACCATTTTACAAATTCAATGTTGTTTGAACCTAATTGCAAATCATTCAATCGACTACTGGATTTAAACGAAACTACTTTTGTTATGACCAAGAAGATAGAGATGCTCCGTCCTGCGATTTCGCACCCCCGGTAAATCGGATCTGACGCTTTTCAATTTTCAGAAAATCAAGACATCAAGAACGAGTGCTTCGGCGAAATCGGCTACACCATATACGATATTATGTTGATTCGATCTACATATGGTAAGAAATAAATATTTGGTCTCACTTTTAAGATTAGCAGTTATCATTTGGTCTGATCGCCATATAGTCTTGATATCTATCTCCTTCCAGATTTTTTGATTTAATGGCAGTATGGTTTTTACTAATCAGCATATGTGTCGATATTGGAAAAGGAATTCTGTTATACAGATTTACATCTCTCAAGTAGGATGTGAATGAAACACTGAGTTTTACAATTGCCCAAATAATCGATTTACGCTGAGCGCGTTCAGCAATAAATCTGTTAAAATTGCATATTTTATGTTGCTTAATTCTGGAATTGGATCTAACTGATTATAATGATACGGTCAAAATTTAGAGTCAAGCACTATGTGAATTACTGATTAATTATTTGGCTGCAAGTAGAACTGAAGTCAGCATCCTAGCACAGTCCTAATTCTGTTGATTAAAAACATATGTACCCTTTTATGTTTTTGAGATGCAGTTTTGGAATCACATCTAGATGAAGATATTTTGGTTTTGTTCTTGTATATATTATCATCCAGATTAAATTAGTGTTTCATCAACATGAAAATCTATTAGAGTGTTAACCTATACTTTCAGTATTAAGAGCTGATGTTGAAGACAGTTTTGAGCGTAGAAGGATGACTGAAACATAGTGATACAAAATTAGTTGCGGCCTAAACTGCAACTAAAAGTTAATGTAACCATTTTCAAGGTGACTTGCTATAAGTGAAGAACGTGGGTACTTACCTTGGCGTGCTCATGTATCAAACGTTTTGACCTGCTTTATGAACATAAAGGTATGGTGCATAAATATTGGTTAAAAGCAGTTACCAACATGTAGGTAAGGTGACTTGTACATTTTACTCACTGTTGTGACCAATGCTAATAAACAAACTTCACATGTTCTCTACTTAAGTGCCCACTACATAATCACTCAGGAGTAAACCTTTTTTAAGCATATTCGATAGATTGATATAAGCAATTTTTAGTCCAAGTATCTACTAGTACGTTGATGTTACCACATGGAAAATCAAAATAATTTCATGGATTCAGGAATAGTCGATGGCGGTTACTTTCGAATGATGCTTTTAATTTTTTTCCAGATTTGACTGAAACACGTTATCTTCAGTTTCAGTACTGGAGTAGCCACGTACTTTCTTGCTTCTATCACCTATATAAACACACAAGTTTGAAAACCAAGTAGTGTCATCTGCAAACACAATCATAAAAAGAAATCAACCATCAAAGCATCATCAGCAACATAAACATCTTATTGATTTTCCATTTCCTTGATGACAACATGTTATCTATTTTCGCTTAACATTTTGATGCTAGTTTATTTATTACTCAGGGTTATACATCTACATGCAGATTGTCGAGATGCATGTGCATACGGACTGTGCAGGCCGTGAGAAGAAGATAAGGAAGGCTCTTCTGAAGCCGAGAGCTGTATTTTTCAACAAGCATTTGGTTCTCATTCAAGTTATCCATTAGAACGTTTTTAACTATTCGAACATAAGGTTTCTTCTCTATTCTTCTTCTTTTTTATATAGTGCTACCATGTTGATGCATGTGTCAATGAGATAAGCATAGATATGGAAAGATTGAAAGTGACGGTTACGGGATGGGCAGAGCAGGAAAAAGTGCCGAAAGCAGTGAGGAAAACTGGAAGAACTGCAGTATTTTGGTCGTGGTAATAATCAACAGTACAACACCACCTGCAAATGAGTTGTTCAGAGTATCATTTTCCATATGGTGCTCATCCTTATGCCTATGCTTCTACTTCCTCGTATAACTATAAGAAACACCGTTACGGTTACGATCATTATCTACATGGATATAGTCAAAGGTTTGGATACTTGACCGAGGAGAACGAAACGAAGTTGCTTGGCAATGAAAATGTTCGTGCTTGTGCCGTAATGTGAGACTGTGTTTTATGTATGTATTGGTCGTTGCATTATTTGCATATGAAGTTGAGTGAATCGAGTGTTGTAGTGAGAATTAAATGTATATGTGAATATCAGTTTTGTAAATCATTGAGTTGTAAATGGTGAAATTAGATGTTGTACTATACCAAATACTGAAATAAAATATTTATTTAAATAAAATACTGTTTGAATATTAAATTCTGTGTAGTAGCATTTAGTTCTCCCTTTTGGGCTTGAGCCAGCATTTTTTTTTGTGTTGCATAAGTTTGTTTATGACATAGTGATAGTTTCAAACACTATAGTGATCATCTCAATTTTAATGAGTACATCGACTTTGATTTTACTTCGAACAACTTATATTCATCTGGGATTCTCGTGTAAATATCGATATCCAATTCGTCATATAGATAAGTTGTTTACAATATCATTTAATCTTACATCAAGTTTCTTAGGAACAAGGCTTATCAAATATCGAAATGATATGACATCCATAATAGAAGAGTATATCTTTGCAGGAAACCTTGTGCAGCATGTCAAGTTTCATTACAACAACAAATATTATTTATATTCTTCAGGAATATATCTATCATCAATGTCTTTGTCATTTTTTATAATCACAAATGTTATTTATATTCTTTAGGAACATATATATTTTAATAAGTTTTGCATATCGTAACTACCACTTCAATGGATATTAAGAGTTTCATTACAACAATTCTTGAAAGCTGGAAGTGATACCCTCATCATGAATTATATCAAGATTTGCATCACAACAATACTTAAAGAAATGTTGTAATCTACATTTCTTACTCTTTGCATTCTTTATCACCACAAATTTATTTAAATTCTTCTGTAATTTGTATACTTTCATCGTTTATATCTTCAGGGTGTTGTAAACGTTTTAAATACATATAATCCATTCAATCATCTCTAAAAGTACAATGCTCATGGCACATAATATGTTGTTGACAATGTATGGTGCTTTTGTAAGTTTAGTTTGATTTTTTCATTTTATACATTTCTAATTTTATCTTCTGAACTACATGTCCATATATCTTATTTAGGAGAATTTCAAGATGGCTAATCATGTATCTCTCTAAAATGGGATTTTTAATCCATTTTTAAATATAAACACTTTATTGTTTATTAATTTATCAGTGATGATTATTTCTTGTCAGTTTTATACATGATTTAATGAGATCTCAAAACTTGTCATGCTTTAGGTGCCTAAACCACTTCTAGGATTATTTGGCAATCATGTCACACGTTTCTTTCAAAGCACCCTTAAGTTTCTTCAAGAACACCCACCACCAATATTTGACATCTTTATGACTTACTCCAAAAATATTTTGAACTGACTTTTATACCACATTTTCAGCTGTGATTTACACATTTTGATCCTTTAGGATTCAAATATATATTGCAGAATATAAGTGACATAATTGATAATTTATGCAAGCTACTTAATACTTTGCATACCTCTATATGTTAGCAAATATTTAACACCAATGATCAACATAAACTAATATCCTTTTATCATCCCCCTCAATGTTGGCAAACATTGTCACATTAAATAATAAACCTTCTTTGGATTCTCATTTGTGATCCATTATCACATTATTTCTAGCAAATACATTATATGCATTTCAATTGTAGGGGGATAATGCTTTTATTAGTTAATAAAATGCAGTCATATTATATCGTTTATTCCCTTTCGTTGATCTGGCAACTTGGATTTCTAATTATATAGATCATTTGAATATGCATATGACTTCAGGTCATCCAATATTGATGTCAAACAACTTTTTGAATTACTAAATAATATATGCATAATTTATAATATGAGCTCATAGCAACTTTAGGTTGTTAATTAAATATTCATATGTATGTGCATATACGTTCGTCCATGTATTACATATGTAATTGATTTGCATATTCTTTCTCGCTCGAGTTATCAATTTTAGAACAAATTATTTATAAGGTACCAAATCATTATTTTTTACTTATCAAGCAATGTCAATGCGAATCTTAAAGATCTTATTATAACGTTCAAAACATCAGGTTTGGAACTGTATTGAACTTCTGTTTCAAATAAAATATATAAATAACTTCAAGTTGTTAAAATTTATTCTTTAATACAATATATAAATATAAATATATAAGCAAGATACAACTCATTTTGAAAATATTCGTATCTTTGGATGCATCATCATTACCCCCATATGATGTAACTTATTTAAGAAGTACAATGTTATTATTTTAGGCAGTTACAATAAAGCTTCAGGCATTCAAATTATGAGTTATTTCAAGTTCATTGAATGATGAACATTAGCTTCCTATGCATATATATATAAACATATGTATATCAAGTTTATTAATTTATGATGAACTTCTGGTTCTCAACCTTTTTACGTAATCCTAATTTAGAAGCTTTAACATTCTTGCTAATTGTCAATATTACAAACTTGTAAACTTTACAGAAAAGTTTTTATCTTTTCATGATTCAAAACTTCAGGTTTTAAACTTTGAGTTATAATTTTAATATTTTCTTTGCGCAACTTCAAGTTGTGGTTCTAAGTTGTTTATTTCTTTCATTTCATTAGATATTGCATGATAAATATATCGAATAATAATACATATGTCTATTCTTATTACAAACACAAACATACATCATTTAACTTACAATAACTAATGCATATTTATGAAAATATGGTAATATAACATATTACCGCAATGTTACATTTAATGCATTAATTATGAAAATAATGGAAATAACCGTTATGTGGTTCAAATATATGAATCAAATAAATTTTACATAAATCAATAGAATAAAATTTGGATCTTACTTCAACATTGACCAATGATAAAATTGAAATGAACAACTTAAAGTTGTACTCCATTTCCCAATAATCACGTTTTTTAAAGATACCATGTATATGCATAATGTCTAATCAAAAACTGAGTAAAAGTTCATAATCATAGAACCAAGATATTACATTCTCTAATATGAATAATTCGAAAATTTTGCGTGCTTAAAATTCACAAACATAAAAATTACATGTCTTAGATTCAAATTATATAATCCATATTAAGATCTTCTGGATCTTTCTTTTTACATCAAAATTACCTCTTACCATTATAGAAACTACAAGTTCTAAATTTTACATTTTTATAACAAAAATTGCTTTTGCATTCACTTCAGGTGTGCTAAATTAAGATCAATATTTAGATATTAACTCAATATGATCTTCAAAATGCATATTTTCTTTATAAAGGTTTTTCTTAGAAACAATAAAATATTTCTTTTGGAAATATGATATGTTCTAAAATTAAAACAATAAAACTTCAGGTTTTATTATAATTTACATATTATTATACATTTTAAATTGAAGCAGTTTCTCTAGAAAGTGCTTTTATTCACATATGAGAGTTATTTTACTATTTCTTTTTAAAAAATTAGTATTTATTATAAGTGTAATGATTTCTTCTAACGATAAATTTCTTCAAGAAATTATGTTTACCATAAAATTGAAATATAATCCTTTTGCCTTTTGTTGAAATTTTCCTTTTCATTGATTTTTTAAATTCTTTCTAGATTCTTCGCCATAAGCAAATATTAATTGCAATTATATGCTTTGAGGTTTTATTTCATGTTTCTCATTTGCATACAAATTTCTGGTTTCTCGTTTGCATATGAACTTCAGGTTCCTTATTTGAAAGAACTTGTATATGAACTTCAGGTCATTTGCATATGAAATTTAGGTTCCTCATTTGAAAAAAATTGTTTACATTATGAGTTTTCAATTTTTTCTTTTTCAATTTCACTTCCATGATAAATCAATATTCCTGTTGAATTCAAATGATAAACCATTATATTTTGTAGCGATACTTCTGTTGGGCATAAAAAAATCATTCTTTTTCAAGAGATATTCAGTCTTTAGTCTTTTCAAAATAATTGCATATGAAAAGTAACAGTAGATCTGGAAAGATAAAGTTAGATTCACCTATGTATAACCAATAATGAAAACAATACATATAAAAATCAAAGATCCATCAATCTGGATTCAGCAAACTCAAAATTAGATCTACAAAGAATTGAAAGAATAAATCTAAACACATATTTGGGATCAATAAAAATATTTAGATCTATAAATTAAATCCACTAGAACCTAATCTATATCATAAAAACAATAATAGAAAAAGCATATGTAGAAATTTGAATCAGATCTAGAAGAACAGAAGATATAACAAATTCATAGATCCATTAATGAAGGATTCCCAAACAGAAAATAATTGCGGAACAAATCTAGAAATCCATGGATTGAGAATTCTCAAATAAAAATTAATTACATGGAAAATTCATAGATGTAGATCTAGAATATTTTAACAAATAGTTCTAATAGAATCTTGTTTTGATAACATGTTATAAAATAAAATAGATGAAAGAGAAGTAGCCATTAGAGAGAACACAAGATGTTAAGGAAAGACTTTTCATTTCTAACGATTCAGGTGTACCTTGCAATGTAAGCAATCCCTCTACTTATAAAGTCTACATGTCACGTAAATTGTAGTAAAGTCCCTTAACATATTAGCGTATTCACCCTTATCACTTTTACATATTACAACATTTAAAAAAAAATTATAACAAAAACAACGAAGTTCGTTTTGTTGAACTCCAATTTAGCTAGCTCCGTTTAACTCGGTTTATATGAACGGTTCTATAGTAGCATCAACAAATATAATACAACGAACATTAAAATTTAATATTTAAATTAAATTATTAAATTTAATATTTGAGATAGTTTTAACTAGATATAATGGAGAAATAAATTTCATAGTAAAATATGAAAATTCGTTCTGCTCGTGAGCTTTAGTTAAATTTGAATAGATTGTTGAAAATAAAAAGGACGGCAAACTCAAACTCTTTTTATTTTTAATAATACAGCAATTATTGAGGAGCAGCAATTTCTCATTTCGTGAAATTCTAACGTTTATTGTCTCAAATAAACAATTTTATCAGTAGAAGTACTATCAGTACATCAATATCTAGCTAAAACCTCTACCTCTAAGAGCAGTCTCAACAGTGTGAGGAGAGGTGGAAATGGGGAGGGAAAGCGGATTCACGTTCTCCAGCAGTGGCGCGAGGGGTATGGGGAGGATTCTAGAATGACAACGCTCGTCATTTCCAATTTGGAGCGGCGAGAAATAAACGGTTTTGTGAAAATCGTATATATGTTAAACGGTTTTCAGATAACCGTTTATAATATATGGTCCATTGTGTTTAAATGCACATTCTTAAGCACTTTAAATCTTTCTAGCTTAAATGCACATCCTTAAAATGAGTTTTGTATTTTTGAATTTGTTAAACATTTTAAGTTTTTGAATATGTTTCCTAATTTTAAATTATATAACTATTTAAAGTTTGTAGTTATTTTTTTTAAATTTGTTTCAATGCTTTTAAGTTCGTAAATTTGTTTCTTATTTTTAAATTCATTGATTTTTGAAGTTTGGAAACATATTTTTTTAATTTTTTAATTCTATTTAAGTTTGTAAATTTGTTTTTATCTTAGCATTAGGTTACTTATTTTTTTATAGTTTTAAAATTAAAGATATAGCTTTGTTTTTTATTTTTAAGTTTTAAATTTGCTTTTACATCACAGAATTGCCTGAACCACTTTTTTATTTTTGCCGTGTATTTAAAATTATATACACATAATTAACTGTTTTAAATCTTTTGTTTTCCTTAGGCACTTTATATCTTTCTAGTTTGATAGTTGGCAGTTGATATAACATATGTTATGTAACACCCCACCTCCGCTAGGGTCACTCACAAAGGGAATGCACTAGTTTTGGAGGGGTATTATCTTGTAAACAGGCACAGAGATAACACAAGACAGAACATAAATTAAACAGAGTATATAAAGCAGCGGATATAAATTTAACCAAATCTCATTACGTGGAAATTAGAGTCAAAACCTCTTACATCAAAATACCAAGTCATTATTTCATTACATCAAGTTCTAAAGAAGCAAAGTATTTAAAACAACATAAGTCCAATATTATTCCCCAAAAAGAGCATGAGTGCAGCCATAGAATAGCTCAAGACCATACCGTACATGAGCTGTCAGAAAGCATGCAAAGTCCAAGCTAAGAGCTAGAGTTTCCTCCCGGAGAACCGGGGGGAGGGGGGAAACGAAAGAAAAAGAGGTGGAAGAAAACGGGTCAGTCAAAAAGACTGGTAACCCTAGTGACTATCAGCATAAAAACTAATAAAGTTAATTGGACATGAGAAACTGAGATTAAACATAAAGATAATAACTGGACTGGCATGATAATAAGAGGTAACAAGATAAGAGTGGCATCGCATATACAAGGTTTACTGCACTAACTGTACTAGTGTCAAAATCCATGTCAATTATAAATCCAGAAATGATCCCTAAACCCAATAACATGAAATGACCCAATACGGGGTCCAACAGTCCATCCTAATCGATCGGCTTTACTCGTCGTGTGTAGGTGTTATACGGCCCAATCGTGGAATGTAGTCACATGTGCTAGGTCCACCCTAGGGTGTATCAGGTCCTAGGGTGTCAACCACTGACACAAATCAAGCACGCACAATGTAGTACTACGGGTGCCCATACCTACTTTTTAAACTCCGGACTAAGTGCACGACCCTAGTCCGCCTGAACCTACACTGCCGCACCTTACTCAGCCGTTATTCTTGGTCGCTTACAATCAGCCCAGTAATCGTGCCCCACCCTGCCTAGTCCCCAGGGTATCGTGATACTTCTAAGTGGGTTACTGCTGAAAGGGACCACGTGGCTAGGATTTCTAATGGGTTAAGTATTGTCATTAAAAAGGTCATGACTTAACCCTACCCAAACATGTATCTATTTGGTTAAGAATATATACAAGCGGTTCAAGACTTAACCCTATCAAATCGACATGTCAAATTGGTTAAGTATATTCAAGGGGTCCATGACTTAACCTTACCATGTGGCATTAATTCACTTAACGCACCCCAACCTCTCACATTAGACTTGGTTACGGTTACTGGATGTGCCGGGCGGTTCCGTGCAGATTTACACCATAACCTAGTCTAACCTCGGGTTTAAAGTGCTATATGACCAACTACTCACATTGGGTCCTATTATTTGCAACTACTGGATTTGCCGGGCGGTTCCGGGCAGATTTACGTTGCAAATTCAACCGAACCTCGAGTTGGTCATTTTCAAGTTATCTAATTGTCATGTCCCAAATTCATGTTTTCAAGCTTATTCTCATGTCAAGTTTTCATGTCATATTTTCATGTCATATCATGTCAATTCCATAGCCAATTTCAAGTTTGCCTAATCTACCCCAAAACGTATCCCCAACATACGTGAATTCGCATTAATACAACATGTCGAAATAGGGAATAACACAAACAGGATAGTCATAGAATGGCAAAGGTGTTCACAAGTTAAGCATGATGATTATAACATTATAGGCATATGAAATAGGGTCTCAACATCAACTTGACAAGACATGGTGATAGACATGGTAAAGGATTGACATAAAATAGTACCCCAATAATAGTTTAAACATCACAGGCATGGCAAGATAAAGATCGAAAAGGGGTTTTAGATTAAACATGAATATATCCAAATCAAGTTCATACTGATATTCCACAAGTCAACATTTTAGATGAATAGATCTGGGGTGTACAAAACTAGATTCAAAATAACAGATTTAAAAGTGATAGTCATAGATCCAAGATATACAAGAGTAGATCCAACTTAGTTATCATGTTTAGGCATAATTTTAGTTTACATCGTGTTCAGGTTAAATTTATAGTTTAAATCTAAGAGTGACAAAGGGCTTACAGATCGTAGCCTAGAGAATGAGAAAGCAAAAAGAGTAGAAGCGGAATCTCTAGCAAATCCCCAAACCAACGTAGCACTAACAAAGTCCTGAATAGCCTCCTTGTTCTCTATCTTCCAGTCAGAACTTCAGTAGCATATGGTCGGACAAGAATGTGATAGAAAGTCTAGGGTCAGGGGTTGTTTATATAGTGTTTAGAGAGTGAATCTGGACAAGCAACGAGACCAGATACATCTGGCTCAAAAACAGGGTAGGTGACCATGTCGACACCCAAGTCGACTGCCCAGTCGACTTGGTCTGGGGGGGTCGACTGCCCAGTCGACTCCCCAGTCGACCTGGGTGCTGGCAGGATTTTTCCCGCCCAGTCTGTCTGGGTTTTGAAATTCGAATTTTGAACTTGAATTCGAACTGTTTTGAACTCTGGAATTTTCTGAAACTTTGGAGAGCCATATCTTGGTCATACGGACTCCGATTTTCGTAAACTCAGACTCGTTTTCAAGCAGAATTTCGAGACGAACGTAATGGCATAACCCGTTTCCCTTGATTCTTATTTTAAAATTTAATTCTTCCTTGATTTATAGTTATAACACGTTATCAAAATACGGGTTGTTACATTCTCCCCTCCTTAAAGGATTTCGTCCCCGAAATCTCTAAGTTAGGAAGAACGCTTCCTACCATCCACATCCATCTACTCACAACATCATTCACAAGTAACCATTGTCCTTAAAAAGATTTCTAATGTTGTATGAACATATGCATTATGTGTGTATATGTACTTATCTAATGCAAAAGATCAGGCGGTTACTGATTCAGTAAACCTCCTTAATGCAAGATAGGTTAGTGTAATGAGTCCAACATGTATGCAAATTCCTAAAATAACTTAAAATTTCTACATGAGTGCACAAACATCATCCATATGCAACATCCACGTGATAGCATAACAAGTTCATCCATGCACAAGTATAAGCACCCATGCAAATGCAACATGAAAAGGTGTCTGAGCCGATCTAGTGCCTAATGTGTGTCATGCATCCACTAGAAATCACTTGCAAACACTTGCAACCATTTGCAAACATCAACCATAACATGTTTCAAATACATGTTTACATCCAAAGAGGGTTCTAAGGTTCTCAAGAGAAACGTAGGTAGCATGATACGAAGGGTTTACAAGCTCAAAGGAGAAAGAGATCGAGAAAGTACCCTAAAAAAGAAATGGGTAAAGCGTGCGTATCTTCTCCTCGGTTTCCCAAGTTGCGTCTTCTTGGGCTTCACTCCACTGTACTTTGACTAGCTTGACTTCGCGATTCCTTAGCTTCTTGATCTCCGTCCCTAAGATACGAATAGGAACTCGCCTCAGCGTTGCTTCTTTCTCCACTTCTACGCCTTCGAGGATGCTTGGCTCAACCACCTCGGCTGATTCATGTAGGCACTTTCGGAGATGCGAGACGTGAAAGACATTGTGTACTCCGGCCAGTCTCTCAGGTAACTCTACTTTATAGGCCATCTGCCCAATCCTCTCAGTGATAGGGAACGGTCCTACGAATCTCGGTGCTAGCTTTCCAATTGCTCCAAAACGAACCACATTGCGCAAAGGAGAGACTTTTATGAAAACCATATCTCCGACTTCAAACTCTAGGTCTATCCTTCTCTTGTCTGCATAAGATTTCTGTCTATCTTGTGCCACTTTCATTCGTCTTCGTATCAACTCCACCTTCTCAGAAGTGTCTCGTATCATGTCGGGCCCAAGTATAAGTCTGTCAGTCGTCTCCCACCAACAAGTTGGTGACTTGCACGGTCTTCCATATAGGGCTTCGAACGGTGCCATCCCTATGCTAGCTTGGTAGCTATTATTATAAGCAAACTCCACGAGAGGGAGATGGTCTTCCCAAGTACCACCAAAATCAAGAATGCATAGCCTCAAAAGATCCTCTAGTACTCTATTTACTCTTTCGGTCTGTCCATCCGTCTGAGGGTGATAGGCTGTACTTAAATTAAGTTGCGTACCCATTGCTTCTTGCAAACTATTCCAGAATTGGCTAGTGAAGATTGGGTCACGATCGCTAACTGTGCTAGAAGGAACTCCATGCAATCGCACTATCTCTTGAAGATAAGCAGATGCTAGCCATAATGCGGTCCTCTTGCTCTTCACTGGAATGAAATGAGCGCTCTTCGTGAGTCTATCCACTATGACCCATATGCTAGTATTGCCCTTCCTTGATCTCGGCAATCCATCCACAAAATCCATAGAGATACTTTCCCACTTCCATTGAGGGACCTCCAATGGATGCAGTAGCCCACCGTGCTTCTTCGACTCGGCCTTTACTTGTTGGCAAACAATGCATCTAGAAACAAACTCTACAACATCCTTTTTCATCCCATTCCAAAAGAAAATGCGCTTCATATCCCGGTACATCTTATCCCCTCCGGGATGTATAGTCATCTTCGTGTGATGCGCCTCTTCAAGAACTTTATTTACTAAGTCCTCCACTAGTGGAACACATAGCCTTCCATCGCGCCTTAGCCATCCTTTGTCATCAATGGCATACCTACCAAGGTGACTTGACGTCTCACCACTGATTAACTTGTTCATGATTTCGACTATCTGTGGGTCTTCTTTCTGCGAAGTCCCTACTTGATCTAGAAGCGTAGGTCTCAGCTCAAGAGATGCTAACGTACCAGTCAATGACTCAACAGCATGCATAAAATCAAAGGTCGCTATAAACTCTAGACTTTTTCTTTCAACAAATAAGGGGCTCAAAGTCAACCTTTTTCTACTTAGCGCATCCGCCACCACGTTACCCTTGCTAGGGGTATAACTTATATCGAAGTCATATGAGGCCAAGAATTCCATCCACCGCTGTTGTCTCAAATTCAAATCTTTTTGCGAAAAGAGATACTTAAGCGATTTGTGGTCGGTGTACTGCTCGAATTTCTCCCCTAGGAGATAATGGCGCCAAGCTTTAAGTGCAAAAACAATCGCGGCTAACTCCAAGTCATGTGTGGGATAGTTCTTCTCATGAACTTTAAGTTGTCTACCCCGATAGCATATCACTCTTCCTTCTTGCATTAGGACAGCGCCTAATCCCATGCCGCACGCATCCATGTACACTGTAAACATTTTTCCTCCATCCGGTAATGCTAAAACTGGAGCTGTGGTGAGGGCTCTCTTGAGTCTCTGGAAAGCAGTCTCGCATTCTATGTCCCATGCAAACGCTAGGTTTTTCTTCGTTAACTTAGTAAGAGGGGCTGAAATCTTAGCGAAGTCCTTAATGAACTTCCTATAGAAGCCCGCCAAACCGAGAAAGCTTCTCACTTCTGTTGCACTCTTAGGAATTTTCCAGTCTTGCACTGCAACTACCTTTGCGGGGTCCATGGCTAAACCTTGCTTAGAAACTACATGCCCAAGAAACCGAACTTCCTCCATCCAAAAATGGCATTTGGAGAACTTAGCCTTTAACTGGTGTGCTCTAAGCGTATCCATGACTTCCTTGAGGTGTCTAGCATGCTCTTCTTCATCCTTTGAGAAGATTAGAATATCGTCCAAAAAAACCACCACGAACTTGTTAAGGAACTCCCGAAACACCCTACTCATCAGGTCTACAAAGTACGGGGGTGCATTCGTTAACCCAAACGACATGACGAGCCATTCGAAGAACCCATCTGGAGTCCTAAACGCAGTTTTGTCAATGCTATCCTCAGCCACTCTAAGTTGATGGAATCCCGTGGCTAGATCGAGTTGAGAGAAAACAGATGCTCCCACAAGTTGGTCAAAAAGATCATCGATTCTTGGTAGTGGGTGCCTATTCTTCTTTGTCAGCTTGTTTAACTCACGATAATCTACACACAGACGAAGCTAACCATCCGCCTTAGTAGCGAATACCACCGGAGCACCCCATTCAGAAATGCTTTGCCTTATGAAATTTTTCTCGAGCAACTCCTTGACTTGTTTACTGAGCTCTCTTCTTTCTCACGGGGCCATATGCCTAACGGGCAATGAAACAGGCTTGGCATTATCAACCAGATAAATTCGGAATTCTATCTCGCGTTTAGGGGGTAACCCTTTCACCTCATCAAAGACATCTGGATATTCTAGGACTACTCTCACGGAGTGCAGATTGTCGACGGACGAGTCGAGAGATTCAAGATAACATAACATGACCGGACCCTTCGGGTTACAAGAAAGTTCAAGGGTATTACCAAGGCGTGTCATGATCCTCACTACCCTTCGTTCACAATCAAGGATAGCTCCATAATTGGACAACCAATCCATGCCCAGAATTAAACCATATCCCATAAATCCGAGAACATAAGCATTACACGTGAATTCCACGCTTAAGATGGAAATCCTCAAATCAACACAAATCATAGATAAATGGGCGGAGCCCCCAATCGGATTTTAAACACTAACGGGATCATCAACTAGACTAGTACTTAAGTGCAGATTTTCAACAATATCAGAAGAGATAAAAGTATGCGATGCGCCAGAGTCAAATAAGGTTCGAACAGGAAATTCAGAAATGTAAACAAGGCTTTCTACAGAAATATTGCTACCTTGGTCAAGAGCTGGAGTGGTGTTGAGAGCCTGCAACTGCCCTCCAGAAGGTCCTGCTCGCTGTGTCTGCCCTAGCCCCTGTCCTTGCTTCTTAGGGCAATCCTTACTGATGTGTCCAGTATCCCCGCAGTGAAAGCATTCACCCAACTTTCTTTTCTTCCTCCTACAGTCTTTAGCTATATGTCCCATGATACCACAAAAGTTGCACTTCCTCGTCTCATGTGGCTTGTTAGCATTGTTGTTGTTGCCCTAGTTATTCTTGTTGCCTCCCTTCTTGAAGTCAACCTTCTTGTTCTGAGTCTCATTAGACTTAACCTCCTTTTTGTCACCCTTGTCTTCCTCATGAAGAAGGGCCATATTCATCAAGCTTTCAAAGGTCGCCCCCATGGGCACATGAGTCATGGCCATAGTGTGGAGTGGCTCGCTCAACCCTCGAGCGAATCGTAGAGCCTTCTTCTTAGCCGTGTTGACTAAGTCCAAACCAAACCGAGCAAGCTGATTAAATTTATTCACGTACTCCCTAACAGACATGTCCCCTTGCTTGAGTGCCAGGAACCTCGCCATCTGAAGGTTTGCTTCTGCTGACGATAAGAATTTAAGCCCAAACCTCTCTCTAAAGTCTGCCCAAGTCTCAATTGGCCTGGTAGCGTTGGTGACTTCCCACCAAAATGCAGCTTCCTCTTTCAACAACCATGATGCCAACTGAACTTTCCTATGATCCTCCATCTCGAAGATAACGAACAGGTCTTCAGTCTCCTTTAACCAGTTTCGTGCCTCAGCGAAGGTCTCAGTTCCAAGGAAGCTCTTGCCGCCCATTCCTATAAAGTCTTTGCATATTTAGGCGAAGGCGATGCCGGGAGGAGGAGGAGGAACCGCGACTACTGGAGGGGGAGGGAGAGGGATGTCTGCCGGGCCCGCATCGTTGGCCCTAGCTTCCAAGTACCTTCGGAACCATCCGGGTATGGGTAATCCCTCGGGAATGTAAAGATCGGCCATGCTGAAAAACAAAAGGAAAAATATTCAAACGAGGAAACAAGGAAAGTGCTAATGGCTTTTGGGGAATAGCCTTTTCTTAAAAATAGAACTTTTCTTGAAAAATGCTTCTTTATAAATGGTTTTGAAAATAATTTTCAGAAAGTTTTTAAAACTTCTGCCCAGTCTGGTAACCTTCTGCTCTGATACCAAATGTAACACCCCACCTCCGCTAGGGTCACTCACAAAGGGAATGCACTAGTTTTGGAGGGGTATTATCTAGTAAACAGGCACAGAGATAACACAAGACAGAACATAAATTAAACAGAGTATATAAAGCAGGGGATATAAATTTAACCAAATTTCATTACGTGGAAATTAGAGTCAAAACCTCTTACATCAAAATACCAAGTCATTATTTCATTACATCAAGTTCTAAAGAAGCAAAGTACTTAAAACAACATAAGTCCAATATTATTCCCCAAAAAGAGCATGAGTGCAGCCATAGCATAGCTCAAGACCAAACCGTGCATGAGCTGTCAGAAAGCAAGCAAAGTCCAAGCTAAGAGCTAGAGTTTCCTCCCTGAGAACCTGGGGGGAAACGAAAGAAAAAGAGGTGGAAGAAAATGGGTCAGTCAAAAAGACTGGTAAGCCCTAGTGACTATCAGCATAAAAACTAATAAAGTTAACTGGACATGAGAAACTGAGATTAAACATAAAGATAATAACTGGACTGGCATGATAATAAGAGGTAACAAGATAAGAGTGGCATATACAAGGTTTACTTAACTAACTGTACTAGTGTCCAAATCCATGTCAAGTATAAATCCAGAAATGATCCCTAAACCCAATAACATGAAATGACCCAATACGGGGTCCAACAGGCCATCCTAATCGATCGGCTTTACTTGTCGTGTGTCGTGTTATACGGCCCAATCGCGGAATGTAGTCACATGTGCTAGGTCCACCCTAGGGTGTATCAGGTCCTAGGGTGTCAACCACTGACACAAATCAAGCACACACAATGTAGTACTACGGGTGCCCATGCCTACTTTTTCAACTCCGGACTAAGTGCACGACCCTAGTCCGCCTGAACCTACACTGCCGCACCTTACTCAGCCGTTATTCTTGGTCGCTTACAATCATCCCAGTAATCGTGCCCCACCCTGCCTAGTCCCCAGGGTATCGTGATACTTCTAAGTGGGTTACTGCTGAAAGGGACCATGTGGCTAGGATTTCTAATGGGTTAAGTATTGTCATTAAAAAGTTCATGACTTAACCCTACCCAAACATGTATCTAGTTGGTTTAAGAATATATACAAGCAGGTCAAGACTTAACCCTATGAAATCGACGTGTCAAATTGGTTAAGTATATTCAAGGGGTCCATGACTTAACCTTACCATGTGGCATTAATTCACTTAACGCACCCCCAACCTCTCACATTAGACTTGGTTACAGTTACTGGATGTGTCGGGCGTTTCCGGGCAGATTTACACCATAACCTAGTCTAACCTCGGGTTTAAAGTGCTATATGACCAACTACTCACATTGGGTCCTATTATTTGCAACTACTGGATTTGTCGGGCGATTCCGGGCAGATTTACGTTGCAAATTCAACCCAACCTCGAGTTGGCCATTTTCAAGTTATCTAATTGTCATGTCCCAAATTCATGTTTTCAAGATTATTCTCATGTCAAGTTTTCATGTCATATTTTCATGTCATATCATGTCAATTCCATAGCCAATTTCAAGTTTGCCTAATCTACCCCAAAACGTATCCACAATGTACGTGAATTCGCATTAATACAACATGTCAAAATAGGGAATAACACAAACAGGATAGTCATAGAATGGCAAAGGTGTTCATAAGTTAAGCATGATGATTATAACATTACACGCATATGAAATAGGGTCTCAACATCAACTTGACAAGACATGGTAAAGGATTGACATAAAATAGTACCCCAATAATAGTTTCAACATCACAGGCATGGCAAGATAAAGATCGAAAAGGGGTTTTAGATTAAACATGAATATATCCAAATCAAGTTCATACTGATATTCCACAAGTCAACATTTTAGATGAATAGATCTGGGGTGTACAAAACTAGATTCAAAATAACAGATTTAAAAGTGATAGTCATAGATCCAAGATATACAAGAGTAGATCCAACTTAGTTATCATGTTTAGGCATAATTTCAGTTTACATCGTGTTCAGGTTAAATTTACAGTTTAAATCTAAGAGTGACAAAGGGCTTACAGATCGTAGCCTAGAGAATGAGAAAGCAAAAAGAGTAGAAGCAGAATCTCTAGCAAATCCCCAAACTAACGTAGCACTAACAAAGTCCTGAATAGCCTCCTTGTTCTCCATCTTCCAGTCAGAACTTCAGCAGCATATGGTTGGACAAGAATGTGATAGAATGTCTAGGGTCAGGGGCTGTTTATATAGTGTTTAGAGAGTGAATCTGGACAAGCAACGAGACCAGATACATCTGGCTCAAAAATAGGGTAGGTGACCAGGTCGACACCCAAGTCGACTGCCCAGTCGACTTGGTCTGGGGGGGGGGGTCGACTGCCCAGTCGACTTGGTCTGGGTGGGACGACTGCCCAGTCGACTCCCCAGTCGACCTGGGTGCTGGCGGGATTTTTCCCGCCCAGTCTATCTGGGTTTTGAAATTCGAATTTTGAGCTTGAATTCGAACTGTTTTGAACTCTGGAATTTTCTGAAACTTTGGAGAGGCATATCTTGGTCATACGGACTCCGATTTTCGTAAACTCGGACTTGTTTTCAAGCAGAATTTCGAGACGAACGTAATGGCGTAACCCGTTTCCCTAGATTCTTATTTTAAAATTTAATTCTGCCTTGATTTATAGTTATAACACGTTATCAAAATATGGGTTGTTACATGTTAGTTATTAAAAATGGTATCAACGACACTAATTCCAAAAAACACGTGCAATACAACAGATGTTCATTATAACATCACTAGTTAAATGTACGATACAAGAGAAATAACTAAATACTAACCACTAAAATATAGGATACAAGAGATGTTAAACTATGAAATTCAGTACGCAAGCACAGTAATTGTTACGCTCAATCTCAAGGGATTCTAAAGAGGTTCGAAGTCGCCTAATCTCTTGTTCTAACTCGTTGGCATAAGAAATACCCCTTGGACATAAACGGTCGTCTATCCACTCAAAATAATTGCATTCGTTTGGCCATAGCGAGCATAACTGGATCCTAGGACCAATATTCTCTCTGTCGCCTGGACTACTACCTCCAACGCATAACCACAGTGGAAACAAATAGGATATGAGTTAACCTCCTGCTCATTAGGAGACTGGTTAACTGAAACTCGTCGTACCTCTTGTTAATATGGAGGCCAATTACCAAGAATTGATCTACCACTTCAATAGTCGGAGGACGAGGGACTGTAGCCGCTCGTAAGTGTTCTTCATTTACAAGTTGGACTACTTGATGACCTACATCTGGAACATGAGCAATTGGTGGATGAATCACCAGGCGGGCCAGCTCCAGGTAGTCACGCCGCAGGTCCTCGTAGTGCTGCTCTTCGTATTCGATATTCCAATCAATATATGTTCTTGGACTTGATGGCGGACGCTCAACAAAGTTTTGATCATAGTTAGAATCCATTGACGTGGGACATGACCATGAAGGCATTTTTTATCTTGTTGAAAATTTTGGTTCCAAATAACTATAAAGTAGTAACCGTAGATATTTATAGGGGCAATATGTGGAGTAAACATAAACAAATTTGCTGGAGCAACCTTAGACTAGTCAATACAGGGTTATAGCAATGTACATGTGATGACCCCTTAAATTACGGAGTTATTAATCTTTCCTGATAAGACTAGTTAGTGTAGGGTTAAAGCAGTGTACATGTGACGACCCATTAAACTAAAGTGATATGACAAGTCAGTGGGCTCACTTTAGAAAATGTCCCCTATAGCGATTCTTAACACCTTAACATATGTAGCAATGAGCATTATAGCGATAGGATCCACATCTGAACCGATATGACTACTCAAGAACACTGTAGCATTGTAGCACTGGAGCACTAAAGTGATGGGAATACTATAACAATACAACACTGAAGCAGTGATAGGACTACTCAGTATAATCAGTGTACATTTATATATATGTCCAAGTTTATGCTCTGTAAGCTCATAATCCATTCACTCACCATTTATTCATACGTCCAAGTTTTATGTTTTTAACTCCTTTGTGTAGTGAAATGTTTAAATTATATTTGGGTGGGGATGACCCAATTTTTTTTCTATATATAGCGGCTTCTCTAAAGCCACCTCCTCCATCCTCTTTCATCATGTCGAAACACGAAAATGAAAGTGTAGGCTCCACCATTGACGAATGGGAAAATGACGATGAAGCGGTAGCAAATCAACGACCTGGTAGAGAAAGGGCAGTTGAAGGGTGCGTTGTCCAGCCACTACGTCCTGGTGGATCCAACCCTATTTGCCATTATAGAGAAAAATCGGTCGTGGTTGTTTTGAAAACTGTAAAAAATGATGGTTGTCAATTTTTCGGTTGTGAAGCCTACGAGGACCACAAGATTTATCCTGACGAAATTGATTATTGTTACTTTAAGCAGTGGATTGACCCTCTGATTTGTGAATGTGGAGTACACTATGCACTGGAAGCGCAAGCCAAAATAAGATGATTGATGTTGTAATCGATGTTGTTGTAGTTCGTATAATTGTTGTTTGCATTTCTTAATGTTATAATCGATGTTGTTGTAAGCTTCTCAGCAATGTAATGCAAAATATTAAACAAAATAATAATACACAAAACAATAACATTATATGACACGACACGAAAAAAAAACAATAATTGTAGTTAGCCCGCTACATTAACATTATATAATATGGCATGAAAAACATTTCAGAACGCGTACCAATAAATACTGAACTCCAACATAAACAATATACAAAACAACAAAATATTACATTACCATTAGCACCTAACAAACAAAATTACATTACTATTAGCACCTGACAATACGCATAACAACAACAAAATATTACATTACCATTAGCACCTAACAGAACACGTAACAATATTACATTACCATTAAACTAACAAACCATTACACTAACAAACCATTACATTAACATTAACACCTAAAAATTCATACAAACATCTCTGCAAACTTCATTGAATGTCCTCAATGCCTGGAATGCAAATCCCACTTCCTTTCTTCTTTCCTTTTCCCTTAAATAGAGATTTCACATTGCTGACTAAACCACTGCTCTTCTGCTTACCTTTGTCCAAAGTCTTGCCTGAACATATATAAGCACTTTGTTATATATGAACTTTAATAAACTTAGAACTAAATAAATATTTATATGTGCACAAGCTACAATTGCATATGGAGTTAAATAAACAAGTACCCAACGTCGACAATGATGAGGTTGGATATCTAAGCCTAACACCATATTGATTAGTACGTACATCACTGGATTGATTATCTTCATCGCTATAGTCGTCATCATCATCATCCTCGTCATCACCCTCATCATCACCCTCGTCGTCATCACCCTGGTTATCTTTCTCGTCTTCTTCATTGTTGCCATCTTCTTCTTCTTCCTCCTCTGCTTCCATCTGTACAAGAGTTTTTCCTTTTTCCCGCATTTTGTTCGACCTATTCGTTGAGTCGCCATACCCAACACTGGTTCCCTAATAACCTCCTTTTTCTGCACAAAATTGAAAAACAAACACAATATCATTATACAAAAAATACCAGGGAGTCTATGTTCTGACCAAGATTGAAAAACATACATGTATCACAAAATTTAAATTGATAACTTACAAATGTTTCTACAGCTGTGTTAATCCTATTCAAGCCCTCTTCATAATACTTTGACTATTCAAGAGCTAATTGTCGCATACCCATATTCATTTCCCACAGACTATCAACGGTGTAATGGGATGGAACCGGCAGTATATCCATCAAATGAGGAATGGGTAACGGCTCTGGTCCTGTCCATTGCATTTTTCATCCAGGATCCTCTGCCCAATCACTTTACTGTGGTTGTCGATAAAACTGAGATGCATAATTAACCTCTGAAGACGTGACAACTGGAGCTTCAGTTCAAGCCTTCAAAGCAGAAGGTCCGAAAAAAATCCATATTACCGATACGGACTGAAGCATCTAGTAATGGACCAACATCACTGCCCACTGACCACCAATACTAGTCCATGTCTGGTTCTTTATATATATACTGTTGACAATCATCTTGGTATAAGGCTTGCTGCAACTCTGCATATGTAGAATATGTCATCTTGCAGGTCATGTGCGAGGGAGGATCAATGAGAATAGTCGACTAGCCTGTAAGCTTCTGCATACACCTCTCTCCTAAATACATCTCATAAAAACAACCGGCTGGAACAATCAAAGGCAACTGTTTCATCAGTAGGTTATGTGCATGGACAACATCTGCATAAGCGAATGCGACTGAATTTTGCCATAGATTCCAATTTATATGCGCTGCGTGGCGATGATCAATATGATACCATGTGCTAGAAAACAAATGAGCCGAAGTATCATGCGTGATGAGCCAATTTTTTTCTCCCAGGCTATCAATCTCAGATATGAAGCTTGTTTCACCTTTACTTCGACAATATCTCCACATACCGTCATGTACTCAAAAAACCCGTACTGCAAAACAGAAAAATGCAATATTAAACCCTACAAAAAACCATTACGGCATAAAAAACTTTGTGCTTACTATAGCTCACCATACCTGCAATAGCTCAATGAAACCAGTTATTTGCCCTCCCTTAGTTACAGCAACATCCAAACTCTGGTACAGATAACCCATAATCGCAGACCCCCAATCGAACTGTTCCGCTAAGCATAAATCAAATAGGCCTCCAAATATCCCAGGCTAATAGTGTCATTTGTTGTCGTAAAAAATAGAGTACCCATCATATACAAAATAAAAATTTGGGCAATATGACTTTTGTTATCATTGGCCTCAAGATAATCGTCATGAAAGTACTTCACAAGATGTGATAAAGCAACATTTCCTCGAATATATTTCTCCTCAAGAAGTGGCAATAGTTGCTTTGCATTTTCGAATTGCACCCAACTCTCATCATACGGTATTGTTAGATTATTCATTCCCATTGAAATAGATGTCAGCATGATAAAATCTAACGGTGTAAACGCGATCTCCGTACTAGGAAATAAAAAGGTATGCATAGTTGGCCACCAACGCTCAACAATAGCATGTATGCATCTGTTGTCGGAGTTTTTCAATTCAATTTCCATAAATTTGCCAAATATATTCACTATCGATCAGGATACACTTTAACTTTCCTCCACCATTTCAACATTATCGTAAATGCTCCATAACATCTCATCTTGTCGCGATTCTAGTTATAAAACTAAATCAGTTACATAATCTTTCCATATCGAATAATTTTAGTTAAAACACTTTGAAACAAAAAATAATACCGTAAGCTCTTTTCCACTATTGTAGATATGTGTAACTCCTTCTTGTAGACTCGTGATAGACATGAATGAAAACATCGGATCAATTGTTGTCTCCTTCCTTGCTCCATAGCCACCTTCTTCGCTTTCAATCGTTTTTCGAGTTTTTCGCGAAACTTTTCTTCTATGTAACCCACTTGCGGCGCTAGTGCCTTCAATGATTTCCTCTTCCATCATCAACCAATTCCACTAATTTGCTAAACCAACAAATTTGTCAAATATGATGGGTTTAAGGTGGAGAATGATGGAATTGATGGTGCTAAAGTGATGAGAAAGAGTATATATTGATTTGTTTGAAATTGTAGCAAAATCCTTTGTTTTTCAAAGAATTTTTATATTAGGGTTTTGATATTTTCGGGGTTTTGATGGAAACCGACGACTTCTGTTTACAGAGAATAATGACTCTGTAAATAGAAGCTTGCGATATATAATTCCCCAGAGTAAACAGTTTTCTGAAATTAGTCACTAAACGGTTTTCAGAAAACCATTTAGTGTTTAATTTAAAAAAAATATAATAGGCAGCGTAATACCACTGATTGCTGGAACAGTGGGGGGGATCAACGCTGAAATATGGCGATTTACGCTCCAAAAACGGTTTGTGGTTGACTATTCTATTGCACCCTTCCTTTAGTTCGTGAATAAGCATCATGAAGTCTGCAATTTTAGTTGTCTTTGTTTTCGAAAGTTGTTATGTTAGCTAGCTAGAAGTCAAAAGTCTGTTGGTCCAATGAATGGTTCAGAAAACAAAATGCACATTAGTGTTCATTTATTTCACTTCCACCTTTATTTCGTTCCTCTCCCATTTTCATGCACATTCTATCCTATTAATCTTCTTACACAAATGCCATGACAGACGATAAAGAAAAATAAAACAGAGAAGAGAGTTTGAAAGGAAAGAAAAATAATGTATACAAAACGTTGGCCCCTTCTTTCCCTATGCGGCAACCACTTTCCTTCTTCCCAAACAAAAAGAAGAGACCAAATCCTCTGTACCTAATTTTCTGTGTACCTCTGTATCCAATCAATCAACACCCCATGATTTTTACTTTTTGCAATTAAGTCGAAAAAAGGAAGAGGGCTTAATTGTAAAAAGATGGAAATCAGGGGGTGTTTATTGGTTGGGTACACACGTAACCTCCCAAACCACCTCCGCTCATAGCCTCCCTAAGCACTACCTTAGACGACAGTTTTCCACCTCCTTGGTTGCTCCTCCGGCATGCATCACCACCGAACACATCGTGACCCTTGGTCTCCTCACTCCGGCCGTGAGCTTCCCCAAGCATCAACTACAACTCTCTTCACTTGGCGCAACACCCTATTGAGTCGTTACTCGGCCAACGCAACACCACTACTGCACCACCGCGGGCCCTCATAACCGAGCCCAACTTCTCAACCCTAAACCACCTCTGATAGTTCCGCCCATGCATCTGAGCACCGTGCGCAGCTTCTTTGCACTAATCCCTCGCACCATGCACCCTACCCTAGCCACCCACCCTGCAAACCATAGTAGCTCATACCTTCCTTTCCTTCACGGACAATCCCTCCCTGGGTTGGTCTGGCAGCCATCTTCGTCGTCAAACTTTGGCTGTAAGCCTCCTCTCATATTTCTCCTTACTGAATATAAATAAAAAAAGGGAAAAGCGAGTGAAACTTTTATTCTTAGTTTGGAGCTTTCATTGCTCGTCTCTTATTGTTGTCTGTTAACAAAGGAGAAGAAAATCTTTTGTATTATGTAGATCTCTTATTACAACTAATACAAACAATGTTTGTTATAGCCTTATCAAACCGACCGTTAGAGAGATTTGCCTACCGTTTGAGCCAAAATCAATTTCTCTGAAGCTAAATAAAGATGCCCTTTCTTCGTCAATGTGTTCTCCTTCCCGATTATTCTTCCGTATACCTTTTCTTCTCTGATTCTTCTGATTTAATAAAACCTCGGAAACGTGTTTTGATTATTTCCCTTTTGTTTACCAACTTTTCATTATTTTTCTAAATCCGAAGATTTCCGGTTACCATCTCAATTGCCGATGATCACCTGAGTTTTTCCTTCTTCCTGTTGAGTACCTAAATCCGAACCTAAATCCTGCGTTTAGATCACCAAACCCTACATCTGAAAGCACAACCCTAACGTTATGTTGCTGCCTTCATGCTATGTTGCTGCCTTCAAATCAATAAACCTTATACAGATCCCATATCCAGGTATGGAAAAAAAATTGGTTTCCATAATTTATCTTCATGTTTTGTTTAAACAGTGTTTTATGTTGGCCTCTGAGATTAAGTGTTGACTTAATTGAATTTAAAATTTTAAATATCCAATAATAAAAATTAATAATTGAGGCTCTTCCTTTATGTTTAGTTTTATGTGTATTTTTATTACTTGGTATTTGCTTAGAGCATATAATGTGCAGCCTTTAGAAGATATTGTCTCATGGAGCAAGCAGACTTGTCACATTCTTTTATTACATCTCTTTTTCATTAGGTACTGCTTTCTGTCCCCTTAAGCTTTTGTTTAATGCTACCACAATTTTTCTCACTTTCTGCGATGCGTCTTTTATCACTACCTGGAATTGTCTGTGTAGAGCGTGAATACCAGCTTATGAAAATCTAGAGCCAACTCATTTGGTTTGTTTATTCAGCGGAAGTATGAAACAAGTGAACTGATGACTGTTAGTCCAAAGAATTCATGTATAAATTCATGCTTGACGTTTTTTACTACTCTTTTTTCTAATTATCAGAAATCTTAAATTGAATTAGATGACAATTTTTTGGTTTAATTTTCTCAGAGTAATAGTTTATTTTGTGAGTTTAACGTGTAATAGTCCCACTCGCGATCAAAAGCATCCTTAACAAAACTATAGTTGACATATTTTACTGCTGTTTTTAAAAAAGTTAGCTTTATGAAAATTGTTGAATATGGAAAGGGTAATTATCAGAAAGCATATGACATACTTTCTTCAGATTTTGATGCTATTAACTGCAAATTGTATCATTCTTCCGTTGTTTAAATTTCATCAATTCTTATATTTTCATTTGCTAGTCTGATTAAGTGATGTGTTCCATTTCAATTAGATTATTGGGCATTTGATGAACAACTAGATGTATTCACTGAAGTGTGATAAAACATTTTACTGTGCACTAAGCATTTCCCTTAATGTATGCTTGCATATTCATTGAAAAAGTAATATATATTATGAATGTTTAACTTCTGTTAACTGATGTTAAACGAAATTTCACTGTGTAACTATGTCAGCAATTGTGGAACTTGAAAAGGCTGTTAAGAAGAGAGAAGGCGTCCCGTTCTTATGGAGATTATTGGTATATTTTCCTTGCTCCAACATGTAGGCAAAAAAGGTATATTGGAAAATAAAAAAAGAAATATATGTTTAAAAATAAAATTGTAAATGGCATCCTAAAATCAAAAGCCCATTCCGCAGCAAAGAAGACAAAAGCTCTTGGTTAAAAATTATCAATATTCATGATAAATATGCGGATAAATAAATAAAGCAGCATACATATCCACTGTTTTCTCTTTTCGAAGACAAAGTTAGTCAAAATAAAATGTGTCTAGAAACATAGTATGAGAAAAAAACAATAAATATGTGTTTTCGTTAGTATATGTTACATACAAACTGACTTGAGTGAAACAAAATATAAACTAAGATATCAAGATATATTTTTAGTACATAAACAAAAGAAGATAAATGCATATCGCCTTTATTATCCTTTTGAAAGGTTTGTTTATTACCAACATGATGTGGCTTGTTATTATTTGAGGCACAACATAACAATCGTTGTATACTCCTTTTCACTCTTATAATTCATTCATGTTGTTTAAATTGAGTCCGCCAGGTATAATTAAAACCAAAGGGGGCCTAGCTTGCATTATTTTCGAGTATTCAGTGCTTAGGAAAAATAAAATTGAGCCGCTAGGTATAATTAAAAACGAAGGGAACCTAGCATGCATAGTTTCCAAGTATTCAGTGTGCTTAGGAAAAATAAATTTGTAAATGGCTTCCTATAGGCATAGTTTTCGAGTAATACAATGACGGTCCAACATGGTGTTAGTGCTGAACTGTAGCTACCAACTAGAACAGAGGCCGTATATTGTCGAGATTAGGCGCAGCGGAAGCCAACTCGGCACAAATCAGTCCAATATAGTGTAGAAAATTAACCCAAAAACAGCAAGAAAACAAAGAACAACAAGGTTTAACGAGGTTCGGCAATAGCCTACGTCCTCGGGCAAAGAGAATGATTCTATTACCTTACAATGGAGAAGAAACAAGAAAACATACAAAGCTTTTCATATGAAGCACTCAGCTCACTATCTCTCTATTTCATTTTGTGGCTGCTATTACTTGTTTTCAGCTTTTGTGGCAGCTACAAAAACTCTCACAGCAAACCCTCACTCAATGATACATATATATAGTATGGTCTCAAAAAGTAAGAGGCCCACAAAACATTGCACCAAAACAATAATGCATTGAAGTGCACGTGACTGCACACATTGCTGCAGTCTTCACAATTCTGCACCTCGGATCATGCAGAAAAGCATGAGACGATCACACACAAAGCACTTTGATTGCCACATATCCAGCTGCACCACCAAAGTAGTTGCCTACGTACCCAAATGTTCAAGCTGTCGTAGTTCATCATAGTGTCTCGCAAAGAGACTTCACAATGTTCCGAAGAACCTCCACCCCACCGGGGTATCATACATCAAACATACAAAACATTAATCAAGTCAAGACAATGCTTGAACTTGACATTAGTAATCACTTTAGTCAACATGTTTGCGGATTCTCTTTCGTATCAATCTTCACCAAGAGAATATGACCCTCAGTTAATACTTCTCTAATGAAATGATAACAAACATCAATGTGCTTTGTTCGGGCATGATGAACTTGATTCTTTGCTAGGTGGATGGCACTCATACTATCACAATACACAAGAAGTTGATCTTGCACCACTCCCAAATCATCCAACAAACCTTGTAGCCATATAGCTTCCTTGAAAGCTTCAGTCACTGCCATATACTCTGCCTCTGTAGTAGATAGAGCCATTGTCGACTGCAGAATAGACCTCCAACATATTGGACCTCCTGCCAAGGTAAACACATACCCTGTAGTAGAACATCTCTTATCCAAATCACCGGCATAATCTGAGTCTACATAACCAGCACATAAATGACTGTTGTTCATATCCCTCACAAATTCTAAACCAGCATCAATAGTTCCTAAAGATATCTCAAAATTCATTTGACAGCAATCCAATGCTCTTTTCCATGAGCATGCATGTAACGACTGACCTTACTCACGGCATGTGAAATATCAGGTCGTGTACATACTATCTCATACATAAGACTCCCAACAGCATTAGCATAAGGCACATGTGCCATAAATTGAATCTCATCATCAGAGGAAGGACACATAGTTGCATTCAATTTAAAATGAGCCGCAAGAGGAGTACTTACCGATTTGGTTTCTTTAGAAATGCCAAATTTCCTTAATACCTTCTTCAAATATGTCTTTTTAGATATACACACCTTGCCCTTCATTCTATATCTTTGAATCTCCATGCCAAGAATCTTCTTCGCATCTCCAAGATCTTTCATTTCAAATTCAGCTGACAACTTACATTTCAGCTTCTCAATCTCAGACTTGCAAGTAGATGCAATCAGCATATCATCTACATACAAAAGCAAATAAATGAAATAACCATCACTCAGCTTCTTCAGATATACACAGTGATCATGGTGGCTTCTTATGTACGCTTAGCCTAACATAAAACGATCAAATCTTTTATACCACTGTCTCAGAGACTGTTTCAGTCCATACAACAATCTTTTCAACTTACACACTAGATCCTCTTCACCGGGAGATTTGAATCCACATGGCTGAGTCATATAGATCTCCTCACCTAGATCTCCATGTAAGAACGTTGTTTTTACATCCATCTGAACCAAATTCAAGTTATGCGGCGCTACCAAGGCTAACAAAATACGAATAGAGGAGTGCTTCACAACAGGAGAGAATACTTCATTGTAGTCAATTCCCTCCTTCTGGGCATAGCCTTTTGCAACTAGCCTTGCCTTGTAGCGAATCTCATTTTCCTTCACTCCTTCTTTCTTAGCATATACCCACTTACATCCAATTGCTTTCTTGCCCTTCGGGAGGTTGGCAAGAACCCATGTGTCATTCTTTTGAAGAGATGTCATTTCTTCCCCCATAGCCTCTTTCCATTCTTCACACTCAACGCTATGAACAACTTGTGTGTACGTCTCAGGAATGCCTTCATCAGTAACTGGTAAAGCATAAGTTACACAATCTCGAAACCAACCCGGTTTCCTGATATCACTTTTCGGTCCTCTAGAAGCAATTGACTCTGGAACACTCCTCTCAGCCTCTGTTTCTATTTCTAACCCATCTTCGGAATCATCAGCACTGCCCCGATCAACCGTAACTTCATCTATTTCAACAACTGAATCCGTCACCTCTTCAGAAGCAGGTCCCACTGGTATAGTTTCATCTGGAATTTGTGTAACAATATCAAACTTCACACACTACAGATTCTCACAATTACTGCTCTCATTCTCCACCTGATGAGAACCCTTAGGTTTTAGCATTGCAGCCTCATTAAACGTAACATCCCTGCTTATAATCATTTTCTTGGTAACTAGATTCCAGAGTTTGAACCCTTTGACTCCAGTCTTCATGCCAACAAATATTGCCTCAACAGCACGAACTCCAAGCTTATTATCCTTCACATGATACCAAGCAGGACAACCAAATACATGAATCAACTCATAGTCATAAGCGAGCTTACCATACCAGAATTCCATTGGTGTTTTGCCTCCTAATGCAGATGAAGGCAACCGATTGATGAGAAAACATGCATAAGTAACAGATTTAGCCCAGAATGCTTTGCCTAATCCAGAATTAGACAACATACATCGTACTCTCTCTAGTAGTGTACGATTCATCCTTTCTGCAACTCCATTTTGCTGTGGTGTTTCTCTAACTGTGAAGTGTCGCTTGATTCCCTCATCTTGACATACTTTGTGAAATTGATCACTTGTGTACTCTCCACCGTTGTCTGAACGAAGCATTTTGAGTTTTCTACCCGTTTGAGTTTCAACTGCTTTCTTCCATCTCACCAATATTTCCAGAACATCACTTTTCTGTCTCATGACATACACCCATACACGCCTCGAATAGTCATCAATAAAAGAGACAAACCAATGCTTACCTCCCAAAGATGCATTTTTGGAAGGACCACATACATCTGAATGAACATAATTTAGGACTCCACTAGATTTATGGATTCCCTTACCAAAGTGAGATCTTGTCTTCTTGCCTTTTACACAATGTTCACAGAAATCTAACTTACAGAAAACAACCTCTTTCAACAGATTTTGCTGAATCAAAGCATTCAAAGATTTCTCACCTGGATGTGCAAGCCTCATGTGCCATAGCATTGCAGATTCCTTAGTAGCAATTTCACTCTTCTCAGTTGTAACTACATCCCCAGTCACTGTTCTTCCATTTAAGTAGTACAAGTTATGATGACGTGTACCTTTCATAACAACCATAGCTCCAGAAATCACCTTCAGAACTCCATTTTGGCCATCAAGTCTTAATCCCTTGGATTCAAGCATTCCTAAAGAAATCAGATTCTTTTTCATACTTGGCACACACCTCACATTTTTCAGTTCTCTAACTTTTCCATCATGCAGTTTCAGGCAAATACTACCAATTCCCACAATGCTACAAGAATTGTGATTTCCCATCAATACTTAGCCCTCAAACTTCGTAAAATTTGAAAACCATTCTCTATTTGGAGTCACATGAAAGGTAGCGCCCGAATCAAGTATCCACTCATCATCTTTTGCATTAGAGTTAGAAGGTATCATGGTTAAAGAGAAATCTGACTCATTCCCTGTGTCTTTGCTGGACTAGACTACATCTGCTACACTTTTGCCTTTCTTGTCCCGCTCCTTGACCTTAGGACAATCCTTAGCTCAATGGCCTTTTTCATGACACCAAGCACATTCATCCTTAGCCAAACGCCATTTTGCTTTCGAGTATCCTTTACTCTTATTAGGATGTTGGCCAACATTTTTCTTATGGTCTGATTTTCTGCCTCTCACTACAAGAGCATCACCACTATCTTCTCTGGAGATATCATCTCTATCCATCTTTCGGAATTCTTCACTGCGTAATGATGTAGCGACTTAATCACAGGTTCATATTTCTCCGGAAGTGAATTCACTAAACACAAAGCTTTCTCCTCATCTGGAATGATCTCATCATAATTAACAAACTCCGTAAGGAGTTTGTTAAAGGAATCCAGATGCTCAGTCAGAGTTGCACCCTTCTTCATATTGAACCGATACAAATTTCTTTTTAGATGAATTTGGTTTGCCACATTCTTCACGAGGTAATTCGCTTCAAGTTTTTCCCATAATTCTTTCGGCGAGGTCTCATGTTGATAGTTCACTCTGATACTTACTTCCAAGCAACCTCTGATCATAGCCAAACAAAGCCTTGGATTCTTTTCCCACTGTTTGTCTGACCATTCTTCTGGTTTCTCTATTCGCAGACAAGCTTCCAAATCCAAATGCTCAAGAGCATCGGACACATCAGTTCTCCACAAACCAAAATTATTGTTTCCATTAAATTTCTCTACATCTAACCTTGCTCTGTGATATACTATTTTTTCAGATTGACTTGATTCACCCATATTCACAACACAAGCAACTTACACAAGAGAAACAAACGCAAATGGAAAAATCTGCCTTCATAGGAATTTCGTCGAACACCTTCTGTGCACTAAACTAAACTCACAAATCCAAGGTTGAAACCGCAAGCTCTGATACCAAGTGTCGAGATTAGGTGCAGCGGAAGCCAACTCGGCACAAATCAGTCCAATATAGTGCAGAAAATTAACCCAAAAACAGCAAGAAAACAAAGAACAACAAGGTTTAACGAGGTTCGGCAATAGCCTACGTCCTCGAACAAAGAGAATGATTCTATTACCTCACAATGGAGAAGAAACAAGAAAACATACAAAGCTTTTCATATGAAGCACTTAGCTCACTGTCTCTCTATTTCATTTTGTGGCTGCTGTTACTTGTTTTCAGCTTTTGTGGCGGCTACAAAAACTCTCACAGCAAACACTCACTCATTGATACTGTTGGCTAGCTTTTTGACCAAGCCACCAAGGTTCACACACAAGAAGAAAATGCGAAGTTCCATTTCTTTCAATCTTCAGAAATATGGTCGCGGTCGCTCAGCGCTCATCGAATCGCTATGCCCTCCTTCGGGTCGCCACCAGCTAGCGCGAACCGAATCACCTACGTCAGCACCTCGATACGATCCGCCCCCACCATCGCGACTCGATCTGAACCCAGAAGATGCAGTGAAGACTTTGACCCATTCTATCACGATCCGAGATACATGGATCTCATGACACCTGTCCATAACTGTCATATTGACCAATTCGTCCTCAAGCTACGATCCGATCCGATATTCTCGGGATTTGCGCCATGTGTGACCGCGATCCACCTGACAGAATCAGCTATAAATAGCCCAGAGATTGGCATTTTTCAGGATCTTTTTGGCAGTATCGAGTATTGATTCCACCATTACTGTCATACCACTATTTCTTATCAGTTTTAGTTTGAGATTACTGAGAGAAATCATAATTGTAAAAGTGAGCTTGAGAGAAATCGTTGGTTGTACTAGTATTCAAAGTATAATCAATAGCATATAAAGTAGACGCAGGCTCGTTAACGCCGAACCACTATAAACCTTGTGTGTTCTCTGCTTTTTCCTCATTTTTCAGTTATAATTTTCTACGAATCAGAACAATTTGGGTGTTAGAGTCAAATTTTGATCTAACATTTTGATGCTTTCACTGAGAATTTGAACTCAGGATATTGGATTATTTCTCTGTTGTTTGGATATTCAAGTCCGAAGAAAACAGTCCCAAAACTTCACTGTTCAGACCTTTGAAGATTTCAACAATACCTGATATCATGGCTGGAAAGAAGTCTAAGGAAGTGCGAGCTTAACAGGCGAGTGAAGTTGCGAATGAAGCGATTGAAGAAAGCGTGCATGAACTGGTCAACGAAAGACCCTCGGATCGCGGAACGGAGATAGCGAACCGAACCGTGGAGGGCGATCCGAACCGAACCATTGAAGGGGTCGTCACCCAGTCCCACGATAACACCACGAACCCCCTCCCAATGTTACCACAATCCGATCCCAGGGGGGTGCTGCGAGCCGCCGACACCGATCCACCACGATCCGAGATGATGACCGGATTGCAACTCGACCTGGAAAGGAGCCTATGGCTCGCTCTTCCCGTCCTGGTCCCTCTGTTCGACCTGGCTCAAGCTCTCTGCGCATAAGGGAAAATGTTGATGATCAGTATGACCCCTCTGCTCCAGTTACTGAAGGAGATCTCTCTCGCTTCGTTGAAATGTGGGATAGGCTGTTAGATGAAATAGCTGCTCAAAGGCAGGAAAACTCCATGCTACAACAGAATTTGACTGCTATGGATAGACGTCTGGATGATCTTGTAAGGCAAAGAACGTCTCCTCCAGTTCATCCGCTCACCCCAGAGTACTCTTCTTCATCAGAGGAATCGCCAAGACCTCTGCGGCGACCGTATGAGCTGGCTGAAAACGTAGAGCAGCTCCGATTTGGAACCTTGCCATCACGGGAGGAAGAGACACTTGGTGAGGGACCCTCAAACTGCAACTTGAATAATCATGCTGCAACTCCTAGAGCTCGAGTTATGAATAACCCTGTTGAGAATAGACCACCTCAGCTCCTCCGCCATGCAAATACTCATAGTAACAGGGGGCAGCGAAGCCCAATCCGAGCTCCGGACTTTGTGGATGTTCCTAGAAGAGAGATCGGAGAATTCCACCGAGCTAGAAACACTGACCCCGAGCCTCCGATGACCAATGCAAATGTTGCAGCTATGGTCCATCAAATCCTGGCAGATAGCCGTGGACAAAGGAATGAAGACTGGGGAATTGATCGCAGCCACACCCCTTTTACCGACGACATTCTAGATGTAACATTCCAGAGGCGCTTCAACATGCCCCAAATGAACCGTTACGCAGGTAGATCTGATCCAATCCAACATCTAATGAGATATTCTTGGTCAATGACCGCTGCCGCAGCTTCAGACGCTGTAAAGTGCAAAGCATTCCCTATATTCCTGGAGGATGTAGCGTTATTATGGTTTACTCGCTTACCAGCAAGTTCAATTTCCAGTTTTAGGGAATTGAGTGAAAAGTTCGTAGAACAGTTCCGCATTTACGCACAAAGGACGAAAAGTGTGATTGACCTGTTCCTTGTCAAACAATGACCAGGTGAGAGTTTGAGGGGGTATCTCGATCGTTTCAACTTAGCTGCCACGGAAGTGAAGGATCTCCATGATCCGACCATTGTGGCAGCCCTAATTGATGGGGTAGATAAAGATACTGAATTTGGGAGATACCTGGCCGGCAAACCACCTCATACTAGAGAATTGTTTTACGAGAAAGCTAACGTACGCTTACGTAAGGAGGAGGTATATGCTAACCGAGAGATGAAAAAGGCAAATAAGGAGGAAATCCAAAGTAATGTCGCCATCAAGCAAACCGGAGACAGCTCGGGAAAGGTTGAAGTCAACGTTGGAAACCGAAACCAGGGTGGCGGCCGCCAATCAGGAAACAATGGTAACAACAGTAATGGCAATAATCGGAAGAGAAATCAGGGAAATGATTCCCAGAGAAGGACCCGTCCCAGGTCTTTCGAAAGTTATACGCCAATAAATCATACTTTAGAGAATATATTCGTCGACTCGTACAACGTTCTCCAACATAAAAGGCCTCCTCCAAGAGATTCGACGGAGAAAGAACGTGAGACGGGGAAGTTTTGTCTCTTCCATCAGACTCACGGCCACTCTACAAATGAATGCCGTCATCTGAGAGACGTAGTTGAGAGGTTGCTCCGAGAAGGGAAGTTGGATGAGTACCGGGTGACTCCTAGAGACAGGGGGCAAGCTATTCAGACCCCGAACCAAAACCAGAATCAACCTACCGCCAGGCCAACTATCCAGCAAAAAGGAAAGGATCTTGTTATCAATACCATAATCGGAGGGCTTCACCTAGCAGGGCATAGTTTCAGGGCGATGGACCAGTACGTAAACGCAACAAAGCATCATCTCGAGGTAGAAGATTGCAGCAACCCTGAAGACAATGTCCTGGTAAAACAACAAAAGATGATGTCGGACGACGTCATCTTCCGCAACCGATAGAGTATTGGAGTCCACGCTCCGACCGAAGATCCATTTGTAATCATAGTTCCTATTGGCCCGGCCACGGTCCATAAAGTTTTAGTGGATAACGGGAGTTCAGTCAACATTCAATTCAAAAAGACGTTCGATTTAATGAACCTTGAATTGAAAGATTTAAAGCCATGTGAAGGATGGATCCGTGGATTTAACGGGGCTTCAACTACTCCAATGGGATATGTAGAACTGCCGGTGACACTTGGGGAAGGAGAATGCCAGAGAGTGAGAATTCTTCCTTTCGTAGTTTTGGATATTGAATCGCCTTATAATGCCTTCTTGGGCCGACCGGCCCTAGCAAAGTTTAGAGCTTGTATAGCCCCCTGGTGCTTGTTACTGAAGTTTCCTACGGAAGCTGGTGTTGGCATAGTCAGAGGAGATCAGGTTGCTGCACGTGCATGTTACATTGCAGAGATAAAGCTACTCCATAAAGGAAAAGATATTGAGATTAAAGACGCTTCTCCCCCCACGAGGGAGGAGACGTCATAGCAATTAAAGAAAATCACTATACGTGAGTCGCCCAGAGAACTGCCCGAGGATATAGATCCCAGAGAGGACGAAGAGACTGGGGGCAGAATGGCGGCTCCCAACAAAATGACTGTGGATGTACCAATCGATGATAGCAACCCAAAGAAGGTCCTGAAGATTGGATCCCAGTTGGATCCAGTTCGAGCTAAAGAACTGACGGATTTCCTGAAAGATAACTTGGATGTATTTGCTTGGACCCACGCGGACATGTGTGGGATATCTCCATCAATCAGGAGTCATTCATTGAACATTAACCCAAAGCACCCCCTATAAAACAAAAAAGGCGAATGCTGGGCCCAGAGAGGTCCGCAGCCTTGAAAGAAGAAGTTGAATAGTTAAGGAGTAACGGGTTCATCAGAGACTCAACCTACCCAGATTGGATTTCAAATCCAGTTTTGGTAAAGAAGGCCAATGGAAAGTGGCGTACGTGTATTGATTTTTTCGGATTTGAATAAAGCTTGCCCAAAGGATAGCTTTCCGTTACCCAGAATTGATCAGTTGGTAGATTCAACGGCAGGTCATGGGCTTCTCTCTTTCATGGATGCTTATTCAAGATATAACCAGATTCCTATGCATGTTCCAGATCAAGAACACACTAGCTTCATTACTAATCTGGGATTATACTGCTATGTGGTAATGCCTTTTGGTTTGAAGAACGCAGGCGCTACATATCAACGGTTAGTGAACAGAATGTTCTATAACCAGATTGAGAAAACTATGGAGGTGTACATTGACGACATGTTGGTTAAGTCCAGACAATCGTCCGATCACACAACAAACTTGGCAGAGATGTTTGGTATTCTTCGAAAGTATGGGATGAAACTCAACCCAACGAAATGCTCATTTGGAGTTGCATCCGGGAAATTCTTGAGATTCATTGTCAGCTCGCGCGGGATTGAAATTAATCCAGACCAGATTGCAGCCATCAGAGACATTCAGGAGCCTAGACAAATCAAAGATGTGCAGAGCCTTGCGGGGAAAGTAGCGGCATTAAGTAGATTCATCCCTAGAGCGACAGACAAATGCATCCCGTTCTTTGAATTGATAAAGCGAGGAAAACGCAATTTTAAGTGGACTCCTGATTGCATTGAAGCATTTCGGAACCTGCTGAATCATCTGGAGAGACCTTCGATACTGTCTAAACCGGTGGATCACGAGGATTTATTCGTGTATTTAGCAGTGTCGTCCCACGCGATCAGCTCAGCGTTAGTGAGAGAAGAAGACAAGGTTCAAAGGCCAGTGTACTACGTGAGTAAAAAATTGGCGGTAGTTGAATGCAATTATCCGAGGATCGAAAAGCTGGCGTACAGTTTATTGATTGCATCTAGGAAACTTCGACATTATTTCCAAGCTCATCCTATCACCGTGTACACAGATCATCCGCTCAAGCAAGTTCTACAGAGACCAGAAGCTTCTGGAAGGTTGCTTAAGTGGAACATTGAACTGAGTCAATTTGATTTAAATTTTCAGCCCCGACGGTCAATACGGGGGCAAGTGCTGGCAGATTTCATAGCAGAATTTACTGCCTCGGAGGACGACATGGTAAACGAAGAGACTGACCCACCAAAGTTACTTCTCAATCCTAGTGCATGGAAATTGTATATTGATGGTGCTAGGAATGATAAACGATCTGGTGCCAGAGTGGCGTTTGAAACTCCTGAGAAAAGACTGATATCTTATGCTATCCGGTTGGAATTTCACGCCACTAACAACGACTCCGAATATGAAGCCCTGATAGCCGGGTTGAGGATCGCAAAAGAATTAAAGATCGCGAAGCTGGACATATTTTGTGACTCCAAGTTGGTTGTAAATCAGGTTTCTGTAAAATTTCGAGCTAAGAGCCCAAGATTGATTTCGTATTTGGAGAAAGTAAAGGAGTTGCTGATAGGTTTTGATCACTACAGTATCTCTCATATTCCGCGGTCAGAGAACCAACAGGCAGATAAATTAGCCTAGATGGCTAGTTCCGACGATCCTGAAGAGATCAGACTAGCCCCAGTTGAAGTGCTTCAGTTCCCTAGTATAGATCAGATGGAAATTGATCCGGTACTAGAAACTGAACCGGAAAGGGAGTCATGGATGACCCCTCTAAAGAATTTCCTAATGAATGGAATGCTTCCGACCAAGAAGAGCGAGAGGCGTAAGGTAATTCGTAAAGCTTCTCGATATGTTCTGCAAGACGGAGTCCTGTATAGACAGGGATTTTCGATGCCTCTCCTTCGGTGTATAGCCCATGACGACATCAAACGTGTACTATAGTAAGTGCACGAAGGTGAATGTGGCGATCACACTGGAGACAAACTCTGGCATAAAAGGTGTTGCGGTATGGTTATTTCTGGCCTACCATAAACAAAGACGCGACAAAGTACGCGAGACGTTGTGATGCTTGCCAAAGATTTTCAAGGATTCCCAGGGCACCTCCCGGTCAGTTAAAAACAATGACAAGTCCGTGGCCTTTCGCTATGTGGGGAATTGATATCATTGGAACCCTCCCTATAGCAAAAGGCGGAGCAAAGTTCGCCATTGTAGCTGTAGACTACTTCACCAAGTGGGTTGAGGCCGAACCGTTGACTGCAATTACAACCAAGCGAGTGATCAATTTCATTGTTAGGAACATTATTTGCCGGTTCGGGATTCCGAAGATCGTCATAACTGACAATGGAACCCAATTTGACAGCAACGAATTCAGGAACTTCTGCCAGAAATACCACATTGAGAAACGGTACACCTCTGTGGCACACCCGCAGTCGAACGGACAGATCGAAGCAGCAAATAAAGTGATTAAGTCCATTATCAAAAGAAGATTGAAGTGGGCCAAAGCTATGTGGGTCGATGAGTTACCCTTGGCATTATGGGCCTATAGGACGACATATAAATCGGCAACAGGCCATACCCCCTTCTCCCTTGCTTTTGGAGCGGAAGCGGTCATCCCGGTTGAGCTAAAAGTACCATCTCACCGAGTTACTTATTACGATCCGATGACTAATAACGAGTTGCTCCTTGAATCCCTAGATTCAATAGAAGAAAAGAGGGATGAAGCAGACTTGCGTGCCTTGAGACACAAGCAACAGGTCGCTCGATACTATAACAAAAGGGTTCGAGCCCGAACCTTTGAACCCGGAGACTTGGTTCTGAAGCGTGTCTTTCCACCCCCGACTCATATGAGTGCGAAGTGGGAAGGACCGTACTCCATTCTACGAAAGCTTGATAATGGAACCTTCAAGCTAGCTACAGTGGATGGAGAAGAAATCCCCAGAGTGTGGAATGCCCAACATTTGCGGCCTTATCTAACATAAAAATGTCGGATTCACTCTTTTGTTTCATAGGACCATGTAAAAGGCACGACTTGCCTAGAATAATCCAAATTTTTTTCAGCAAAGGATTATAAAGTGGATGTAGGTTACGATTTGACCGAACCACTATAAAAATACCGTGTGTCGTTTACGTTTATTGCATTATTATTTATCTGCTCTTCTATCTTTATGAAATTTGCTGAAAACTATGCGGCAATCACAGGAACATGTGACTCCAAGTGCCTTCCATCAGGATGGAGAGCAATCCGCAGCTAGAACTTTGAAGGTACAATAGAGTGGATCACATCATTGACAGAACTCTAACCTTGGCGACTGCCAGGAGAGTATAAAAGCGTCCATGATTGAGTGCTGAGAAAGAGCTCTTACCCCGCTAAAGGATCGGGGGGCGACTGAACAGCTGAGCTCGAACTCTAACCTTGGCGACCGCCAGGATAGTATAAAAGCGTCCATGATTGAGCGCTGAGAAAGAGCTCTTACCCCGCTGAAGGATCGGGGGGCGACCGAACAGCCGAGCTCGAACTCTAACCTTGGCGACCGCCAGGAGAGTATAAAGGCGTCTACGATTAAGCGCTGAGAAAGAGCTCTTACCCCGCTGAAGGATCGGGGGGCGACTGAACAGCCGAGCTCGAGCTCTAACCTTGGCGACCGCCAGGAGAGTATAAAAACATCTGCGATTAAGCACTGACAAGGATGCTGGAGACTCAGCGTGCCCAGAATTCCTGCCCCGTTAAAGGATCGGCGAGCAGATCATGATACGAGTTCGAACTTTAACCCGCTGATGGATCGGGAAAGCATAGAGGCACCGGAGATTTGGCGCCTCAAGGACTATAATTCTACTAAAAAATTCCAAGTCCCCCGTGCCTAAATATAGGGGGAAACATGCATAGAAATTGTTAAATTCTTTCTGTTGCTTGAATGATTTGTGATATAATTTCAGTTTGGTTATAGCCAAATGACTTGTAACTTAGTATGAAGAGTTTATTGACTACAGGTACACGATGACGCAAAAGAAATAAACTTTCATTCATAAACTGCAAACCTACAAGATAAAGAAGAACCTAAACAAAAGTGAGGGCCATTCTCACAATTACATTTCATAGCCAGTGGAAAGCCTAAAAATCCTAAGGACAAAATATGAACTGATATCTGCATCCTACTTATGCTGGGGGGAGGGGACTATGTAGACTTCTTGCTCTTTTTCTGCTTCCCCGACGCCTCCTTGTCAACATCCGAACGACCACCTTTTTTCCTCTTCCTTTTATCAACAAGAGGCTGCGGTGAAGAACTAGAGGACTGAGAGGCTAGTTGTGAAGTTATCGATCGGGAGGAAAATCTTACGACCAACCCAGTTTTGGGGTCGATCTCAGAGATAGGGGGCACATATACTGGATCCTGTCTCCCTTTCATGAGGAGCAACTGCTCCTCCCCTTTGGCCTGTTGTTCATCCAAGATTTCCTCATCACCGCCTCTGCTCTCTTTGGTAATGGCGACTTCCTCTTCATCACCGTCGTGGCGCCCGTCCATGTCTCTCAAAACCTCGATGGGTTCAGCATCTGGGGGGACATCAGCACTAACGCCTGGCAGGATGTCAATCTTCTCTGCCTCTGCCTTCTTTTTAGCATCCTTATCAACTGGCCCGCCACCTGTATCATGAGAAACAAATGTTATTTTGGGAGAGAATGCAGTTTGCTTAGTTGATTGTCCGACAAGACGACGACAAGTGACAATTGCTTTGGCAAGTTGCGGAGAAAATATAGAGATACCTTCTGCCGATCCTCCATCCAAGATAGCAGCAGAGCCCCCGACAGCTGGAGGAGTTGGACCCAGAGGGATCAATGGATAATCTGGATTGTATTCCTCAATTTCGGAGGCCTTGGGCTCTGCAGCTGAGCTCGGGCCTTCTTCCATTTTTTCTTTGCCCTTCGCCCGAGTTTTCTCTTTTTCAATTTCTTCTTGGAGTAGGCGTCTGCCTTTCTCTAAATCCTCAGGTTCATTATACCTAATAATGGTCCGCATCAACTCATTCTCATCAATCTCATCAACTCCTAATCGCTATTTCTCGCTCTCAACGATTGCATCCCATATATTGGCTAGAGTGACAAGGTAGTCTGGGATCCAGGAGATGTTACGAGTCTTGATTACCTGACCAAGGAAGTCGAACAACATTTCTTCAAATCCTTCGATCTCCTTCTCTCTCTCGAGGAGTTTTTCATTAGAAACAGTGGCCATTTCAATGGCACTCTCCACATTATTTTCAGCAAGAATAGCGCGCTTCTCTGCACGCGCAAGTTGATTATTCAGAATCGCCTTCTCCTTTTCGGCCAGGGCTAAGCTATCTTTCAAACTTGCCTTTTCTTTCTCCCAAGCAGCTCTTTCGGCCTCGAAGTGATCCTGTGCTGTTTTCAGTTCGGTGTTGGCCATCCTGAGATCTTCCACCTCTTGCTTCAATAACGCTCGCTTTTTGCTATTAGAATCAAGCTCATTATGGAAACGTTGCCTGGCCTCCTCCAGCTCTGTTTTGTAAGTTTTAGCGTCTCGTTGAGCCAAGGCAAGCAAAGATTGTGCATCCTCTAAGTCCTCCATTTTTGCCCTGACCCTTTCATTGTTATCTATCTTCACTTTGGATCTATGCACTTCCATCTCAAGCGTTCGGATGACGTCTGAAAGATTGACAGCATGTTTCTTCATCGCCTCATACTGCTTGGCTACATGGCAAATATGCCCGATGACTTCAGTATCCCAGTTCTTAGGGACTGGTTCCAAGGCTGGAACGAACATCATCCTTTCGAAGAAGATATCGGGGAGTTGTTCTCGTAACTTTTCCAGCTTGGCCTGAGTCTCAGGACCATGGATATAATCTCGTGACCTGGGGGCACTCAAACTTTGTTGGCTGGAAGGGACAATGTCAATTTTCTCCTTCTTAGAATCCTTGTTTGGATCCTTGCTTTTATCCTTGGGCTCGTGGTGCCTTTTGGATGATCTGCTGTAAGAGGGTGCACTCTTCGGAGGGGTTAAGTCTTTGGGAAGTTGTTTTCCCCCTGTAGGCGGCACCGGATGACTGGGAAGCTTACCAGAGGTTGGTTTTGATGGAGACCTGGATTGTGAAGAAGTAGGCTTGTGAGAATGACCGCGAGCACGCTCAGGATTTGGATGAAGACTAGGTGTGCCTTCACAGAGAGAGTGATAGGAATAAGATCGCCTGCGAGACATCTTTCCTACAAAAGAAACAAGTACGTATTAAAACCCTGAATACTGTTGATGTAAAAGTGTGGGGGCAGACAGTGCATGTGATTTGTGCATCCCATATAATTCCCCCTAACAGACCAGGGCCCGAAGTCAGGCTCATCTGAGTAGTCTCTCGTTCTCCAACTGGAACAGTTGTTTCCTCAAAAACAAGGAAAAATGGCTCCCCTTTGAAGTCTCCCTGTGTATATACATCATCAGGTAAAGGAATCTTGCTCGGTTCTTTAAATAACTGCTCCTCTGTTAAATCATCGGGAGCAGCAGGTTCAACCAGTAGAGAGGCCCTTAAGGGGAAACCCCCCGGAGAGACTGGGATTTCCTTAGACTTATCAGTACGGGCCTCATCTCCTCTATATATGTTTATGTCTTCGTCGTCCTGGATGATTACCGGCGAAGGACTCTTACGAAATTTAGTTGTTTCTGCTGCCCGTGACGTTCCTTCTCCCTTAGTCGGGGGCACGTATTTGTAAGGTTTACCGCCCGCACCAAGTCCAAACCTTATATCCAGAAGGCGGTGCTTGTGAAGATTCTCGTCAGTAATGCATTTCTTGATCTTTAGGAAGCCGAATTTGCTTCGCAGAAGAAGGGACAGTCGATTATTGTACACCGAGCCTTCCGTCTTGGGAAAGGCGTGATCTACTTAGAGAAAAGAAGCATGTTAACGCTTCAATTTCTTAAACAAGTTATTCATTCAAAGGTTCAAAATTTACTTGATTTAAGCCATCCTCTTGAACGCCCGGCCTGTCTCTTTATATAGAACCAATCTGCCTTGGGATCCCCTATGTTGCTGTACCCGTCAGACAAAACCTTCCTATTTGCTACCGACTCGAAGAAAGAAAAATTTGGAGTTGCCGAGGAGCGATGCTTGAAAAGGTAAAAAAAATTCAAATCTTTAAACGTAAGCTCAGTTTGCAGGATTTCCGCATATGCGATGTATAGGGTGTATAGGGCTGCATAGGCATTGGGATGGAGCTGCATTGGAGCAATACCCAATCGTTTTAGGGTCTTAATGACGATTCGAGGAAACGGAGGAATTGCGCCTACCCAGCACATAAGTCGGCTAACTGTCATATACCCCTCCGGAGCCAAATGAGGTTTATCTTTGATGCCAGGTATCCTCACATCATCCCAGGGGATCCCGTGTCTCAAGCAAATACTCTTAAGCTTTATGTCATCAAGTTTGGAAGCTAAAGAGTCGGTGAATTTCTCTATTTCTATTGCACCAGGAATTTCGTCGGGAGCTCGGCCGTCTACTTCGTACTCCTCATCAAGCGAGGTACTATTGGACGGATCTGATTCTGTTTCTGCCTCATATTCGGATCCAGAATCAAGCGAGGTACTATTGGAAGAACCTCGGGGTTGTGATGCTCATACACCTCGGGATCCGTCTCTGTATCAGATCTTGAAGGGGAACGATTATCCGACATTACTGTTTAGGCGAGTAAACATGAGAAATAAAAATGTAATTACCCGTCCCCCGTGTGTGCAAGTGCAAGTGTGTGCCTGTGCATGTCTTAAAGAAAAAAACGTAAAGGTCAATAAAATCATCGAGATATTAGTCGTTGCTCGTTGTTAAGATATGCATTCGTTCAGTCATGGAAGTCCGTTTCCAAGGTTCTAGCCTAACTGTCCATTGATGTATCGGAGTTAAGTTGGATTGCTCATTTTACAAGTTCGTTGGGTCGTTCGCCATCTGGATCGTGATACATCTCCGAATCGTGTGTGGTGGCATTCGGATTGCGGCATGAATCTGGATCGTGAAGCAAGTATGGATCCGCAGCGGGGGCGCTAGCCCATGAGAGTGTTTCGGATCGGGTCGCTATGAGATCATAGCGATCCGTATCCTCGTTACATCGCCACGATCCGTTCCCTTGCCTCGAACACGATCTGATCCGATGCCAGACTCTACACCATAACTTCCCCTCGGACCCTCGCATCATCACGAACCGATGCCCCGATCCGACTGCCAATCAAACCCCATCGTCTCGCCTCACTCACGATCCGATTCGACCTGCTCCTTTCTTCTTCTTCCTCTTCCCTGCCTCACCTCCGAGCTCGAACGACGAGATTCATGGCGCCTCATCAACCTCCAGAGCCTCGAACGCCACACAATTTTACCATTTTCTCTTCTCAAATTGGCAGAAAACCTTGGAAAAATGAGAGAGAGATTGTACGAGAAGGTTTTTCATAAGATTACCTTTCTTAAATTGGAAAAAACAGATGGGTTTCAGGAGAACTAAAAAACTAGGGTTTTTCTTCGATAGAGTTGAAGGCGGCGGCGAAAAGAAGAAGAAAGAGATAGGAGGAAGAAGGCCTGGTTTATATAGAGAAGGCGGTGGCCATTCGCATTCCGTTTCTTGTTTTACTCGGTCCGAACGGGCCGCGATGGGAAGCCTAGTTCGCTTCGTGTGGAAGCCTAAGTATTCGCCAAAGCCCGAGGCGAACATCTTACCTTTCGGATCGTGAAAGGCTCGTAAGATCCGAATGGACCCAGCAACGAACAAGAGCGAAGATTCAGAAATATTGATAAAAATTCAAAAGCTTACCTAGCAGATTACTGATAATTCACTCTGAAGATTCAGGGATGAAAATTAATCGATGAATAGAGAAATGATTGAAGATTTATCCGATATTTATACAAATCAAAGGGAAACAATTTTCCGAAGTGATACAACATTTCAGGAAGACACAACCATTGATTTACATCTCTTCATGATAAGATGTCTCTGTAATTTCGAAGCATGTTCCATCCCCGATAAAACATACTTCGAGGGGGCAAAATGTTGGCTAGTTTTTGACCAAGCCACCAAGGTTCACACATAAGAAGAAAATGCGAAGTTCCATTTCTTTCAATCTTCAGAAATATGGTCGCGGTCGCTCAGCCCTCATCGAATCGCTTTGCCCTCCTTCGGGTCACCATCAGCTAGCGCGAACCGAATCACCTACGTCAGCACCTCGATACGATCCGCCCCCACCATCGCGACTCGATCCGAACCCAGAAGATGCAGTGAAGACTTTGACCCATTCTATCACGATCCGAGATAAATGGATCTCACGACACCTCTCCATAACTGTCATATTGACCAATTCTTCCTTAAGCTACGATCCGATCCGATATTCTCGGGATTTGTGCCACGTGTGACCGCGATCCGCCCGACAGAATCAGCTATAAATAGCCCAGAGATTGGCATTTTTCAAGATCTTTTTGGCAGTATCGAGTATTGATTCCACCATTACTGTCATACCACTATTTCTTATCAGTTTTAGTTTAAGATTACTGAGAGAAATCATAATTGTAAAAGAAAGCTTGAGAGAAATCGTTGGTTGTACTAGTATTCAAAGTATAATCAATAGCATATAAAGTGGACGTAGGCTCGTTAACGCAGAACCATTATAAACCTTGTGTGTTCTCTGCTTTTTCCTCATTTTTCAGTTATAATTTTCTACGAATCAGAACAATTTGGGTGTTAGAGTCAAATTTTGATCTAACAGATACATATATATAGTATGGTCTCAAAAAGTAAGAGGCCCACAAAACATTGCACCAAAACAACAATGCATTGAAGTGCACGTGACTGCACACATTGCTGCAGTCTTCACATATATATGATGGTGCACGAGAGGGAAGGCTAGGGTTTTTATTCGAACTTTCGATTTTTGTTCTTTTTTGTTCGAATGTATTTTTTGATTTTGATTCTCCCTTCTGACCTGTTTTTTTTTTCTTTGGGGCGAATTTAAAACTAGTCTGTTAAGTCGAATCGCTAATCGCCTGACTAGTCGACTAGTCGGTCCAAGTCATTCCATGTCGCCCGAAATATTAACAAAATTCAAGTCGTGAGTCCAAGTCACTGACTCAAGCTCGACTAGTCGACGACTAGTCGCTCGTTGTGATAACAGTGCCTTGGTTTGGTTGTTTTGGGTAGAAGTGGAAAGGATGTCACGATGTTTGTTGATTGTTGTGAATTGCAGTCGGGTTGAGGAGTGGGTGGAACTAGATGATGCAGCTTTTTAGGTTTGCGAAATGCCAATGAGGTTAGTAGTTTTGCATACCGATAGTTCAATTTCTATAGATGAAACCAAGGACAAGACGATAATTTAGATATTATTGTTATTTTTCTGTTAACTTCCATCAAAGGCAATTTATTTTTCTGTTATGATTTTTCTTGCAGTTTATAGAAATTGAACTATTAGGCCTTGATGATATCATAACAGAAAAGTAGATTGAAATTGAACTACCACATGGCAGAATGTTATTGAACCATTAGGCCTATGATGATATCATAACAGAAAAATAGGTTGCCTTTAATGGAAGTTAACAGAAAAAACTATGCATTGATGTGTCGCATTAATGATTCAGTTGTAAATTTATTCATTAAGTTTATTCTTTATATGCGACTTAACTAAGGGTGAGGCTAATAGCTGTGGAATTTGAATCATATTTATTCTTTATATGTATTCTGCCTTCCTGAGCTTTTGTCTACACATCGTATGCTCTATCTATATCATCAACAAATTATAAATATAATTGAATTTTTGCTTTCTTCATTTCTGGTACCAGTATGTTTGGCACGTGCGATGCACGTGTGTATAGAAGGAATTTGTGCTAGAAAACTTTGTTTGTAGGATCTTTTTTTTATTTTTACGAATTGGTTTGATATGTATGGTATGTTGAATTTCCTATTTACATGCAAACCAAACAATTATCAAAACGTGGATGAAAGGCTAATTGGAGAGTTAGCTGGGATTGTAACCGTGTAGACATCATCGTATACAGTAGCGAATCCAGTACAACATTTTAGTATGGTCCTTATGTAAAATAGAGTGAATTTACCTTACCAAACTTTTTAGATGGGTCCTTATTTAAAAAAAAAAAAAATCAGTGGGCTCCTACCCCCACTCAATACATGTTGGATCCGTCACTGATTATATAGGAATTGAATTTTGGGTTAGGTTTAAATTCAACCCAATACATCTACCTTATAGTTTTTGTGATATTGAGAAAAATGGACAACTAAAACTATAATAAAGTAAATAGACCCGTTAATTACATATTGTAGTAGAATCATGTGAAGTTGCACTCAATCAGTGATTTCATTGTTATGATCAGTTTTTTTCTTTTTTTGTGTGTGTTGAGAGGAGGGGGGGATCAGACCAAACCTGCAGAAACATGACGTAAAAGAGCAAGTTGGTGGGTTTGCATCTGCAAGCTTCATGAAAGAAAATTAATAAAATGCCAAAAAATAATAGATGATTATTCCACGAAAGCACGCACTACATTTCCTTTCTTTAAATATTTGCTTGCAACTTGCATTTTGATTTTCCCTTTCTCCATGAAGTCACCCGGAACCTTTCAGCAAAAAGGGGGAAAACAAAATTGATTTTTGTGCTGTAAATATGCATGTGCAAGAATGATAATGTTTTAGGCTCACAGGCATGGAATACTCCTTTTCTTCCATTCCACGTTAAATTTTAGTATGCATGTTTCGGCAGGACGGCAAAAAATATTGACTCAGTGGAAATGTCAGACGTTCAAATTCAGAACAAATTCATATCTTCTTCATCAAAGGATCACTTGAACTTAGGCACAATGCCCTATATCTAAAAACAAACAAAGCTAACCACACAAAACAATATTATTATGTCCATATTTAAAATTTGTGATGTAGACTTTAATGGCATCTTTCTTCTTCCTTCAGATCTGAAATTATCTTCTTCCCATTTTCTTGCTTTCCACTCCAAATTTCTTCCTCCGCCATTCATATCTTCCATTTCACTAAGCTCTGGTTGTCCGCTGTATCTTTGTCTCCGTGCATTTACTTCTGCTGCCTGCTCTTTTCATTTTTCATATGTGTGCTTCCATTCCATCACTTTCTATGCTTTGATCCACCACGCAGTACCACTTGCTAGCTCATCAGAGTTCCATGTCCGATATTTTGGGCGATCTCCTTTGTTTCTTGCAACATACTCATCGCAACTTCGCCATTAATGGTGCCTACCTGATCCTTAGTCTGCCGCTTGCTCTGCTATGCCCTAGACCTCTCACCCCCAAAAAGCTGTCCTTTTCCCCGCCTTTGCCTCTCTTTGCATTTGCAGAATATCTCTCAAGTGTAGATATGGCATTGGTACGACCCAATCGTCAAGCTTGGTGTATGGTTTCGGTGTCTACGCTTGGTGTTGGCTCTGATCAGCCTGCGTTGGGTTTCGTCCTTTTTTGGCTGCACGCTGGTTAGGTTCGTTGCTTGAGGATACTGTGTGGTTTGTGGTTATACTTCGCTAGTGTTGTTCGTTTGAGTTGGGCGATTTGTTTTCTGGGTTTTTGGGTTGAAAATGTGGTGTTTTGTGGCTGTTTTGGTAGAGCTTTTGCCATGGCATTTTGGTAGTATGGCATGCTTATGTCCGTTGTCTGCATGGGTAAATGAGAACGTGGTCTGAATGAAAACGTGGGTGAATGACCAAAACTATTTATATAGACTAGATAATATCTGTACCTGCATCCAAGCCCCTAGTTGCTAGCATTTAACCTTCAGGTATTCACGTTAGTGCAATGCGCAGTTGAATCAACATGTACCCTTGTTTGGCTGTACAGATCTATTTTAAATGAAGACAAACATTATGGAATTGCATTGAAATAGTAAATTAAAACATAAATATATGTACAATTTATATAGACTGTTAGATTCATGTATGGTATATGTGTTTTCAAGTTTCCAGAATTTAAGATCACAAATTCTAAATCCCGTTGGTCTAGAAAATCATGTAGAGGATATAAGCTCGTAGTTTTGTATGATTGCAAAGTAGCATCGGTTGCAAACTTTGAACTCAAATAGATAAAACTGAAGTTATCACTTAAAACTGGAATTCAGTACTAAAGATGATAAAGTCTTACCTGTTGAATTACAATTTTTCTGTAAGAAAGCTCAAAAGAAAACACTTAGCGTCAATCTGAAAGTAAAATAATATAAAACATTATTCATGAGCATTTACAGACTAGGTATGCAGATGATACATGGAAATATTGGTATGAATCTAACTCGGAATCTGAAGAGAAATAAACTGAAACAAAAACAAATACTATATTATCACTTGAGACTAAAATTCAGTAATAAAAGATGATGAACTCTTTTATTCTGAATTAATGGTTGTATCCATTGATAAAATCACAGTCATTATAGTAAAAATACATTGCTATAAGCGCATAGAAAAAGAAGACTTGATTACACCAACGAAATGGAAGAACAAAACTTACATGCGATGAAAGTCCTGTGGAAGTTGCATGTAAAATATATAGTCCGCAGAATAAAAGGCCTGAGAGATATGTTGATGTGCAAAATTTATTGATGTTTTTGCTAAACAATATGGAAGTCAAACTTACTGTTGCTACACGTCTTTGTTGGAGCGCATTCATCAATGTTGGTATACAATTCTCTTAAGAACATAATATACGCATGACAATTATAAAAACATAAAGGAGCCCTTTTCAAAGAATCTCTTAAGCAGTTGAGGATTGAACCCAAAAAAAAAAAAAAAAAAAGAACATCTTCAATTATTTTTTTCGCGCCTAAAACAGATATTGATGCTGACCAAATAGATTGTGTCTACTGATTGTAAAACTGAATAATCAACCAAGAGGGTGATTGTCTGTATAGTAGCACTCCTAGAAAATTGATTTTCAAATAATACAGCACCACACAAACAGTAACGGCAAAACTACGTAATATATCCGTTAAACATATGGCATGCATCATTTCAAAGATGTTTACCAAAACGTTAGCAGTCATTATACACGAAATAAACGACCTCGAACAAAAATATACCTTAACAGCCAGAAGGCCCAAAGCAAAAGCACACTCCTTCTCCACTTCATACTCTATACATCTCGTGCTACCTTCAGCAGCCAAAGGCTCATCTAGATGTTTCAGCAACACTGCCACCACTCCCGCTTCTACTATCATTCGTACCACATCCTCTAATATCGCCAAAAAGAAAATAAAAATAATTTATAAATTATTCAGTCAGAACAAATGAGCTGTCGGTTTCAAATAAAAAAGTATATCTACAACAGTAATTACCAAAATTATAATATACGCCCAGCAGTAATTATTTTCTCTTTGGTATCTTCGTCGCTATGCTTAGCAACGAACATTCAAATACAGTCGATGGTACTAACTCCATTAACCTAAGCTACATGTTCTGCCAAAAAGATACAAAAAGGAGGAAGTTAGATATTAGAAATTAGATACAAAAAAGGTTAAACAAATTTAGATTAGTGTCTGTTGAAAAAAGTTTATATTAGATTAATTTGTAGATATAAAGAAAGCTCATCAAGCTTTCCATGTTAACTGCCACCAAACGGAGAAAGGCCTTGCCTATATGGATCTGCAGAGTTAACCAAATCCAGTCTTTGATGAAGCCATTATACTACCTACTACAACAGTATGTCAAACTTTACTGGAAATTAATTCTGAATATACAACATAACCAAAACCCTTCAATGGTTTAGATCTATCCAAAAATACCAAATACACACCAAAATAATATATATACTGCACATGCACTTGTACAATAATAACTTGAAACTGATTGAGCAATATTGTTTTAAGTGAACAATCCGTCAACTCAATCTCATCTTGTATGTTAGGAAGGTGATAATTCAATCTAAATTACTCAAAAGCATTATCGTTTGTGTAATGGAATAAGCATGAATTGAAATTATCAGTAACTTAAGAAAATACTATCATATCGTTGTTTTACGCACAATAATATCATATAAACAATTGAATTAGCTCACATTATCCAAAAATATCTAGCAAAAAATATTGAATTGATACTTTCAGCAACAGTTTTTAGAGAAACAACCATATAAAAGATCTAAAGTTATTAATAAATTTTAAATAGCAATGATAGTTTGCAGCAACAGGCATTCATTTGTTATTAAAGCATTTTAGAAACACTAAATATAAATTTGTTAATTTTGGCTTCAAAATCATAGTCCATAAAAAAATTCACTTGGTCAAAGTATAAAAAGAAAGGTCAAAAAAAGGAAAATAGAATTAAAATAGTAATAATCATTTTAAACAGACAAAGAATAGAAGTCAAGTTCTCTGATTCAAAATCTAGCAAATTGAAAACCATTAAGAAACATTATGGTTGTCAACTTGAGATGAAAATTTGAAAAAATTATATCGAGAACAATTTGAGAATAAATAACAACTAAAAAAAATCCTTTAAAATAATATTGCAAATCCAGCTCAGTTTATACAATGTCACCAATTTTTTATTTCATATGCATTTTAATCCTTGTTTACTACTTAGTATAAATGCTCAAAACTCAATATTGTACATTAACATGATTCACAAAACTTACTACACAATATCCAAGTCATATACTAAATCGACTTCATAACCCTTTTTGAAAATTCTAAACTTTTTTTTTTTTTTTTTTTTTTGGAAAAAACTTATTACACAATAACCAAGTCATATACTTCCCGTATGTATAGATTGGATCTAACACTAATTGGACATTGGCAATTAGTGTATACTGGAGACAAAAATAAGTTCAAAAGGAGAAATTAGTGTAATAATTAGACATCGTGATGTTCGAAAGGAGAAATTAACCTTGGCATCGCGCTGCTTTCAATGTAGTAAAATAGTGTCAAATTCGAAGATCTAATGATTTTACGAATTATATACACTATGTAAGAAGAGCAAAGTCGAACCTGACCTTCATTTTCAAGCCTCCTTTGTTCGAATTGCAGTTCGGCAACTGTGAAATCACAATATCAGACGGAAAAGAAGATTCCTGCTTATGATGAGGTAAATTAGGGTCAAACATTGAAGGAATAATGATCTACCTGAAATACGGTTAAAAATCGGGATATCCGACACTATCTAATTAGCTAACAAACATGTAAACGAAAGTTTTAAAATCTAAATTGGAAGAATACCACAAATTGGATAGTCAATCTGTGATGTTCGAAAGGAGAAATTGATCTTGGCATCGTCCAGAATTTGAAAGAAGAAACAGGAGTAAAATGTAGACCGAGAGAAATGGTAAGAAATGGATGTCGTGGAGTTCGTGCAGAAGTGGAAATACGGCAAGCAGTGTTAAAAAGGACAAAAGTGCCCCATGAACACAACATAAACATGGAAGGGTGTTTTGGACTTTTCAAAAGCTTCAAATCCAGGTATTCTTGTTATAATATAGATAATACCTTTTTCGATTCGTGCCTCAGGTTCTCTCCAAGGGATAATAACTTGGTGCTAAGTGAGCTTGAAAAATGTGGTGTAGTATTGAAGCATATTCTTGGTCCAAGGAATGCTAACTGGATGCATGTACTTTGCTAGGTATTGTAATATTTTCTTATTTAATAAAATATCAAGAAATTAATGATTCTGAAAACTGTTTATTTTTAACTTTGAAAATTCATGCTCTACCGTTTTAGCTATTCTCCTCCGTGTGTATGTTTTTGTGTGCGTTGTGTGAGAGAGTGTATTAGTATATTAATTTAAGTTTAGAACTTCTTGTTAGGATTTTTTTTTTATTTTTTATTTTGAATTTATTTGTCTGGTTAGAGCTTCTGCTGCATTGAAGTTCCGATAAATTTAAAACTCTTAATATTGCTGGGTTTTTTATTATTATTATTATTATTATTATTATTATTATTATTATTATTATTATTATTATTATTATTATTATTATTTTGTGTCTGTGTCTGTGTGTAGAATTGTTACTAATGCAATAATTAATCATGAAGATGGGAAGGAAGTTAACGAGAACAACCAATAACGGAGTCGGATATCGAAGAACTGCAGTCACGCATTGTGGTTGCTGAAAATCTCCCAGACAACCATTGCTACCAGAGCCTTAGGAAGGTATGCTGCACTTAATTCTCTTGCACCATTTTCACTTAAAAAAAAAAAAAATGTGTTCCACTCAGAATTTTCTTTTGTTCTGTTTTTCCTTGTCTTAACGTTATGGCCATTATATTGGAAAAACAGATGGTCCCAAATAGCGGCACAGCTGCTTGGAAGAACTGACGATGAAATAAAGATTTCGTGGAATTCCAGTTTAAAAAAGAAGTTACAAAAGAGAGGAATGGACCCAAACACCCACAAATCCATTAATGCAACTGATCATATCTACCGTATAATGAAATTCAAATCGTCATCTCAGTTAACCAAACTGTCATTTACTTTAATTTTCATCCTTCTACCTCAACTATATCAAGATACCAACCTAAAAAAACAACCATAAAATAAATAAATAAATAAAGAATCTTTCAAAAGCTTTTACATGAAGTCAAGCCGTATTCATTTCTTTACATTTAAGTGGAGTGCACCACATCTAATGGATTATGGCGCTCCTTTCTACTAGACAAATATCATGATACTTGACCGAAGATCTTCAGCTGCTGCTTTTCCGTGTAAGGACACGGTTTACACATTCATCTGCAACTACTTGAGATGCACTCCGTCTTAACAGGGTAACCGGTCTGAGTACAGATGTGGCTCCGGAAGATGATACAGATACGGGTCTGGATGTGGACTGGGCCGGATCCGCTTTCTCTTCCAGCTTAGGACGCACCGTTTTACATGATTTTTTGTCAATCATGATAAGCACCATATTTCCATGCACGTTGTTTCTTAAACGACGTTTGTTGCATATGATTTCTTGAACCAAGCTTCTATACACAGATCCCTAATTTAAAGGCAAGAAAAAGTAGAAAAGAAATTATGAACCTGATGTTATGTAGTTCAGGCAGCATTTAGTATAAAAATGTGTAACATGCAGAATACAAAAGGATACCTTACTAAGAATCAAAGCAGATTGAATAACATAATTCCCAAACCTATTGCTGGAGATTTCACAAATGTTCATCATCAGTTCTTGAATTATATGTTCAAATACAGGTTCGTTATCTCGCGTAGCATGCAACATCTTTTCCACGATGTAGCTGCCGAACTCATGTTTGGAAAGATATTGGTAACGTCCAAGAAATATTTTACAATGAAGAATCGTCTTCCACCATGTACCTGGTTTGTCAATGACCTTTTGCACCACATAGTTCCTGCATGCACATGCAGTGTACACAGTTAGGCATGTAAAAGGTAAGATAGGAAATCACATTTTTATCCAATAATTTTAATTTTGATTACTTCACAACCAATAAATTTCATAAAATACGAAATTTTGATTTGTTATAAAAGATTACGGTACAAAAAAATGTAAAAAATAATAAATGCATTATAAGAAAATGCTTTTAGGAGTAATTTTACGGATCCTATATATGCATGCATGAGTGTTAACATAGTACATACCCATATTTATCCAATGAGAGGGAGAAAGCTCCTGAAACTATCTTCTCTATCAACTCTTTCAAATCACATCTATCAGTATAATCCAAAATATTTTGAAGTAGAATGCGATCCTGAATGCTTAACATGATATTAGGATTTATCTAAGTATTTCTGCACAATTATATCTTAGAACCAACTCATATCCTTACTTATTTATAGTTGCTACCAATAGAGAGATATAAGCTAATATATCTCCATATATTTGTTAATTTAACCGAAATTATTGCTTGCAGGCCTTCACGCCTAGGGGATCTGATCATCTAGCCTAAACAATTATCAATTCTAACTTCGGCCCATGCGTATTATTAATTATCTCAAGATAAGAATATTGGTTTCTACTGGAAATTAGGTTAGGCTTGCCTAGATACATAGTTTTGTTAATCAAACTGTACTGCGTTTTTTTCACTGAAATAATACAATGGCCCAAGGCCCATAACAACATTACATAATCAGATGAAAACCGAAGGCTATTACGCCATAATAATAGGAAAAAAACGCTTGCTGTGGCTCTTCATTCTTAAATCTCAAAAATAAGATTAGCTTTTTTCTAATTAACTTCGATTGAAGGAGAGCGGCAACCTCTATTTTCTCTTTGGCCGTTCATTTTTTCTTTTCAGATTCAAGCACTCAAAGAATTTTCCACTGTCGGCTCACTGAGTGTGACTTCCTGCGAATATCTATCATTCCTGCTAACATCAGTTAGCTCCTAAAAGTTTTAGGTGTAACGGTAACAAGACATTTAATTGGATATTTAAACGAGACATTCAAACAAATCCAGAGTCCCTGTTCAAATCTAGCTGCCATCAAAGTCAAGCTGGCTCCCACTACCCTCTTCAAATTCAGGCAACCTGGGCCTTGGTTCAGGCTTTAACGGAGCATCCGGACAGCGTTAAGGAGTACCCATTAAAGGAGGGGAGACAGCTGGTGTTGCGTACCCATTAACCGGAACTCTGTTTTCATTTCCTACTATAAGTGCGATGAAGGAATGATACAGCAGATAGCCCAGAACAAGTTCGTCATCATCAACGTCTCCGGTGAACCGTATCCATTCTTGGATGTGGTTATCACTGGTATCGAAGTCTAGCCTACGGCTTGCAGACAATGTGAACATTCTGGAGTATCTGTTTGCAGTCATAGGAGGAGGTGCGCGGTCCTCTGAAGCAGGGGCAAATGAATCATCAAACATGTTTGCTCTTGGAATCTCACAGTCAGATAGTCTCGGAGCTCCCGACTTGGTCACCCGAACCAGAGCTTGAGGACTCAAAATGATAGGGATTCAGATCCTGGTCCATTGGGAACTTCTGGAAACAAATGAAAGACCTTACCTATAATTTCATATACACAATTGAGTGTTTAATGTGTGAATAATTGGTAAACATTTATGAGGAAAAAAAATATACAGAAAGCAGATTATTTAAAAGCTTGAAGGATGAATAACATTTCGGAAGGGAAAAAAACATCTAAATCTACATAATAAAAATAAAAATACATAAAGCAGATTTAAAGGCTGGCACATGGGAAATATTACAACTTTGACTATTTAACAAACACGGTAAGGATAACATATTGACACCTCACTTGAAGGATCAATAATCAGGCTCCACATTATTGTTTGCATACATGGAAATTTCAGAAGGATAACATAGCTACTATTACATAACCATTCAGTTAGAGCATATTAATCTAGTCAACTGTGAAAGCTTGCATAATATTCAAAGAACACTAGGAAACTATATTTGCAAGGCATTAACTAATCAGTTACACTAAGCTACTTTCTGGTTACCAGCAAAAGTGTCACAACTATAATTAGTAGGCAACTGACATGTTCTGATTTCTATACAAAACGCGGGGGGGGGGGGGGGGGTGATTCATACATAAGGCACATATAAAATTGGTTGCTATGAATAAAAGATGTGTTACAAACAAAGCCTTTAGTTTCGTTCACCATTTCAATCGATGTTTTATTTTTAACTGAAGTAGCGAGAGTTGTTTTTTCTTCAGATGGTTGTCCTAGCCAAATTCCTAATAACATTACCTAAAAGGCTAAAACTAAGTGAGTAAAACATCTGTACACACTAAAAAATAACAGTGGCTTGGGACCAATGCAAACAAGTAAACTTACTAGCAAAAAATAACAGTAGCAATAAATACGATTAATTTGAATAATAAAAATTAAAATGATGGTCTAAATCAGAACTTATTTATCAGAAACTAAAGTGAAATCAATTATTAATCAAATGTTGAAATATTAACTCTTAAATTGTAATATTTTATAAAATTGATTGTGTTATAAAATAATACAAAATAGATAAATGAGAAGAAACCATTAGACAGAACACAAAATATTAGGGAGAGACTTTTCATTTCTATTGATTCCAGGTGTATCTTATAATGTAAACAATATTTCTATTTATAGAGTCTACATGCCATGTAAATTGCAATGAAGTTCCTTAGCATATTCACCCTTATTACTTTTACATATTACAACATTCCCCCTTGAATATGCGTATGCAAAGATGATCAAATTAATTACCTCATTAAAACATTTTATGAAAAACTATGTGGGAAAAATCATAAATAACCAAAAAGGTGCAATTTTATTTCATCTTTAGGTAACATGTTTTACAATGTTACAATGAGGGTTGATACTTCATGATCAAGTTAATGCCTCATTAAGAATCTTACTAACAAAAACCTAGTGAGAAAAATATTAGTGAAGGAAAATGGTAAATTATAGCACCATTTTATATATATGCTCCCTCTAATTCATAACACGTTATTCAATTAGCCTATTTGTATGGTTGACGCATGCCAATTTTATACTTCATCTTCTGAAATATTGATTTGGAAATTGCTATGAGAACAGACCTACCCCATTTTCTTGAAACTGAATTTGTTTCTCCTCTTTCTTGTTGTCCTTCAATGTTTCATGTGCAAAGAGAAATTTAGAAGAAATGTTGTAACAACCCGAAAATCTGGGCCAGTTTAAAATTTTAATTTTGGCAATTTTAGCGAATTTTGATTATTTAAAATGAATTATTTTAAATAATATCGACGAGAAAAATGTTTTGAATAGAAATCGAACGTATATATTATACGCGTCGTCGTTAGAATATAAATATTTATATATAATTATAAATAGAATTGAAAATGGCGCGGTAGTTCGATAATTCGATTTCAAACTTCAATTGAATGTACCGGGTGCAAAATAATCCGGATTTGAGTGAAACCAAAAACATTAGGATCTATTTGATAATATCTTTCCAACGAATCCGACCAATCGAAATTTCATAGCGGGAATCAAAGGATATGTCCAGTTGAAAATTCTGAATAGTCGCTATGGAATTCAGGCCCTTAAAAATGGACATTTTGCAAATGACCTCGGATTTCGACGAAACCAGTTTTGTTGGGCCCGTAGTGTCAAGTTATTGCTAGATTTCAAGTTTCATAATTTTTCGAATCAATATGTGAGCGTGGCAAAGGAAAACGCGTTTGACCAGTTTTAGTTGATTTTAATCGACTGGAAAATGGCCATTTTTCTAACGGTCTCAGAATTCGACGAAACTAGTTTTGTTAGGACCGTATCGTCAATACGAAGCTAGAAAATATTTTTCTGGAATTTTTAAAGTTCGTATGCGACCCCGGTAATTTGAAATGTACGTTTAAAATTCAATATAGTGATTTAAATGTAAATTCAACAGAAACTAATCGAAACGATTGAATCAGCTCACGATACATATCCCATTGTGTTCGGAATGGGGGTAATTAGCTAGAGGCGATAGTCGGTGGCTTTGATTTCGAGTCCGTATTAAAAAAGTTGCCTTTAGGAAATTTAAAATAATAAATTTTAATATATATTTTCTTTAAATACCCCCCCTCCCCCAATCAGAACCCAAATTCCCAAATGGAGCGCCAGTTATAATGAACGACGGAAATCGTTCGAGATTTCCTTTAAATTTTTCGTCCAATCCAGTGAATAATTTCAAGAACTCAATATACGAAATCGAAGAGATATGGGAGATCTACAAATCCATGCCAAGAATACGAATTCTCGTTGATTGATTGGGATGAAATCGGGGCTTAAGGCCGCCGAGTTCGAGCTCGCTTTTCGAGCTCCAGGGACCTCCGAAGCAGATGCCAGTCACGGTGGGGGAGGCTCTCGCCAAGGCGCGTCGTGGGGGCCCCTCTGATGGTGCTCCGGTCAAGCGCAGCGGAGGCGGGGTGGAACCCTAACATGGGAGGTCGGGTACGATTGTTCGGTGAAGCCTGGAGCGATTTTCAAGGAGGAAGAAGAACGTTTAAGTGAGTGAATTTTCATTGTTAAATTTTCAGTTTTTTTTTTATATATATAAATTAGTATAGTTTTAAAAATATATAAAAATATTGTTTAAAATCAGTTTTTGATTTATAAATACATTGGATAAAATTCAGTTTTTGTTTAATGAAATAAAATTAGCAAAGTTTTTGAAATAAAATTAGCAAAGTTTTTTTGAAATAAAATTAGCAAAGTTTTTTTTGAAATAAAATTAGCAAAGTTTTTGAAATAAAATTAGCATAATTTTGTGAAAATATATATCGCATTGTTTTTAAAATAAAATAGATATAACAGGATAAAAATGTGATTTTTATATATTGAACTTCGAATTAAAAACGTGATTTTTATATATTGAACATCGAAGTAAAAATATGATTTTTATATATTGAACATCGAAGTAAAAATATGATTTTTATATATTGAATAACATAGTAAAAATGTGATTTTTTTTATATTGAATAACATAGTAAAAATTCGATTTTTACTTATATAGTGGCTACGGGCAGCGAAGATGACAAAAGGGCGAAACGACGAAGACTTCTGCAAATGAAGAGCCGTGGAGCTAGGATAGCTATCTGTGAGAACTTCTCACCTTTCAATTTAATTTTTCTAGCTATATATATATATACTAGGATGCAGACGGTGCTTAGTAGCACCCGACACAATCGTCCACAGACCATGGACTTGTTTATGTACACCTATTTGAAGGACATTGATTGGGACGATAAATTCTACACATCGCCCAACTGCACAAATAAAATATGCGTTTGATTGGTTGAAACCCCACACGGGTGTTTGGATGAAATTTGAAGTTCACTCATCCTGATTGATTAAATAGGTCGATCAATTGATTGACAGGCTGTTATAAGCGTTAGATATCTATATTTGATGCTTATACAGTGTAGTGCACTTTGGTTGATGGTTGATTATTTTTCAATGCTATTATATGTGTGTAATGCATGAAAATCCATATAATTAACTTTATATGGTAATTGATTGGGCCTCATTCCAATTTGAAAAATAAAGAATATCAAAATAAAATAAAGGTTCATGTGTTGACAGTACTCATCCATTGAGATTGGTCATGTGTTGAACGAAATATTTTGATAATAACAACTATTTTGAAAAAGAAATATTTGAAATAGAATATCTAAAAATAGAAATTTATGAAGCCGTGTTGATTAGATTGACGCCATTTTGACGTGAACGATATTCATATCGATTTTAAAACGATTTCGAAATGAATCGAATTGATAACGATTTCGAAATGAATCGAATTGATAACGATTTCGAAATGAATCGAATTGATAACGATTTCGAAATGAATTGAATTGATAACGATTTCGAAATGAATTGAATTGATAACGATTTCGAAATGAATTGAATATATAACGATTTCGAAATGAAATGAATTGAAAACGATTTCGAAATGAAATGAATTGAATATAAAACGATTTCGAAATGAATTGAATTGAAAACGATTTCGAAATGAATTGAATATAAAACGATCTCGAAATGAATTGAATATAAAACGATTTCGAAATGAATTGAATATATAACGATTTCGAAATGAATTGAATATATAACGATTTCGAAATGAATTGAATATATAACGATTTCGAAATGAATTGAATATATAACGATTTCGAAATTGATTGAATTGAAAACGACTTCAAATTGAATTGAAAGCGAATTGAAATGAATTCAAATTGAATTGAAATTTGAATTGAATAGAAATGAATTTTAAAACGAATTTATAAAGAAGAATTCAATTTTGATTTGAATTGAAAAGAAAGTTGAAATTTCTTTTGAAACGATTTTAAAACTATTTATATAATTCGTTTTAAATAGAAATCGACGAAATATATATATTATATATATTATATATATAATATAATGGCCTGAATAGAACGCGCCGCGCCGCGGCAGTTCGCAAATTTCGACCATTGATTTCAAACGGACATTATGGGAGATCCGACCGTCGGATTCTCCTGAAACTGGAACCGTTGGGTTCGTATCGAAAAGAGCTTTCTAACGAATATTAGAAATTTGAAATCTAACGGTTGGATTTGGAATTATGTCCAAATCAAATTTGAAAAAGGTCGCTGTAAGTGCAGTTCGATGGCCGTTGTTGGAAATCGACTGTACGGGCCTTGATAAAATTATTAAAAATAGTAATAATTTGTGTAAAATCATAAGAAACGATTTAGAAAGAATTGGGATGAAAAACTCCATATTTGAAAAGATAAAAATAGATTTTTATCGAAATGAACTAGTTTTGAACTAGAATTATAATTCTATTTATTTTTAAATAAATAAATTGAATTTGAAAAGGGTTTTAAAAATAACCAGAATTTCCAATGATTGCATTGGAGTGGATTTGAATCGAAATTGTCTTCGGAATATTTCGATGTTGGATTTCGTGATTATACAGATATTGTTATGGAAATTTGAAAGATATATTTATATCGTTATTTCCAATACGACATTTGTTAATCGTAGAATTTGATATTGAATATAAGCCGATATATTTTCTATTCAGAGCCTTTTATTGAATATCAAATGTGATTTGGGTTTGTCGTGAATGGTGTCTTCATTAACACTGTTCTTGAACCCAGTTGAGAAAAGATTAAATCTTTTTATTTAGATTTAATGAAGTGTACCAATTCAATAATATTTAATTGGAATTGAATTGATATTGATATTGGGTTTATCGTGAACAGTGTTTTTAAATAACACTTGTTCTTTAACCCGATAATTAATGAATGTGATTTTGGGTTTATCGTGAACCGTGTTTTAAATGACACTGATTCTTTAACTCAGTCGAAGATTAAAACTAAGTGGAGTTTTAATGAATCTTTAATTAGATTGAAATGATCGAAAATGGAGTATCACCAGTTTTGCTCCAGGCGATAGTTAAATCTTTAATTAGATTTGAACGTGAAATGGTAATTGAATTTACCGATAACACTGTGGTGTTAGTTATGAAGTATTACCAGTTTTACTTCATGGGATGAATAGGTTGGGATGGGGAAATTAAAATAAATGATTACTTCGGTAAGGTTCGTTAATCCCGACTGGTTTGAATTGAGATTCAAAAATAGAATAAAGAATAAATTCAAGGAATTTATCTTGGAGTCCCTTGATTTACGGCGTGGTCCCTTGATTTACCTAACTTTAAAATAAAGAATTAATAACTGTTTTAGTTCTCACACCAGTCACATGACTGACCTGGAGTTTATTGTTTTAACCTAAACTCTGGGTGCCCTTATTTTGACATGGGCAGCTAGTAGTTTCGGTTTTGCAGATTTATATTCACAGGATCCTGGTTTACAGCTGGAACGATATCCGGAAAGCTTTGTATCCGTATATTTCTTTCTAGTTGAGTATTGTATTATTTTCCGCTGCGATGTATTTAAATGTAATTTAAATCTCTGATATTTCTGTGTAATATTCATTTATACTCTGTATATTCTTGTAATCTGATGCATTGTTGTAATATACAATGTAATGTTCTTCTGTCTGTGTTCTATTTTGTCATGTTCTCAAACGATAGGGCGTTTCGAACGGTCTGGGTCGGTTTAGCGACTGGTTTGGACCGAGCGAAATTCCTTGCCGTCACAAATGTGCTCCGTTCTATCACTGTTGATATAATTCACTTGAATCTGAACAACGCGAACTGCGCTGTCTTCATAAATAATAGTTTACTACATCAAAAGATGTTTGATACTTCTAGATCAAAATATTATCTCGTTAAAACCTCAATAAGAAAAGCCCGATGGAAAAAATCTTAGTGAAGGAAAAAGAGTACAATATGAAATGTTATATTTCAATAATTTACTATGTCAAAAGGAGTATGATACTTTTGGATCAATTTAATGTCTCATTAAAACCTTAATAAGAAAAACACAATGTGAAAAATCTTAAGTAGGAAAAAAGAGTACGTTATAACTTATTTCCATATGTTATTGTTTAGGTTGATATTTTTGGATCAAGTACATTTTCATCATCTCCTTTTGGACGGTGAGGGTCCTTTTTAGTATCTACTGATCTGATAACCATAGGCGTACTAAGTGCATATGCTTTATCCATTTGAAAACGCTTCAGGGTTTTCTCAATGTGTAGTATGACATATGTACTATGCTCGATCTGTAGATTAAGACAATATTTAATTTTGCCAATATCTTCGATCATTTAAAATTTTCGTTTCAAGTAATCTATTGTTTCATCGATCTCTTATGGAGTCCCAATCAAATTCATATCATCAACATATACCACCAAAATAACAAATCCTTTACCGATTTCTTTATAAAAACACATGGACAAATGAGATTGTTTGTGTACCTAGCCTTTACTAAATATTCACTAAGATGGTTATATCACATTCTTCCGGATACACTACGCCATAGATGACTTTCGACAGCACTTTTGCAAGTGTTGCCAGCTAAAATGTTACGATAGCTATAAAATTTTGATCCTACGATAACGTTGTATTCTTTATGTTACCTTAGCCATAAACATGTGTTGCATTGGTATATATATATTCAAATTAAACAATTAATAAAATTAGCAATCTAAACCATTTTCTTTAATATAAATCTAACCATTTATTCTAAATTTCTAACTTAAACCCAAAAATACAAAACTCAGATCCGCATGCTGCGTTCTAATTGGCCACTTAAAACAACTAAGCCCTAATTTGTTTTAACCCTTAAAAAAAATTGTGGACCCTTTCTTTCTTTTATCGCTTGGCAAAATGAACGACTTCTTTTCTTTACTTTAATGGTGACCAAGCTTAAACAAAATTAAGGCTTCTCCAAATCCCAACTTCAGTCGACCAAATCTGATGCCCAATCCAGCTCAAATCTTCTACCACTTTACAAATTCAATGTTGTTTGAACCTAACTGCAAATCATCCAATCGATTGGCGAAACTACTTTTGTTATGACCAAGAAGATAGAGATGCTCCTTCCTACGATTTCGCACCCTCGGTAAATCGGATCAGGCGCTTTTCAATTTTCAGCAAATCAAGACATCAAGAATGAATGCTTCGGCAAAATCGACTCCACCATATACGAAATTATGCTGATTCGATCTACGTATGTTAAGAAATAAATATTTGGTCTTACTTTTAAGATTAGCAGTTATTATTTGGTCTGATCGCCATATAGTCTTGATATCTATCTCCTTGCGGATTTTCTGATTTAATGGCAGTATGGTTTTTACTGATCAGTATATGTGTCGATATTGGAAAAGGCATTCTATTAAACAGATTTACATCTCTCAAATAGGATGTGAATGATACATTGAGTTTTACAATTGATTTACCTTGAGCGCTTTCAGCAACAAATCTGTTAAAATTGCATATTGTATGTTGCTTAATTCTAGAATTGGATCTAACTGATTATAATGATACGGTCAAAATTTAGAGTCAAGCACTATGCGACTTACTGATTAATTATTTAGCTGCAAGTAGAACTGAAGTCAGCATCCTAGCATGGTCCAAAATGCGTTGATTAAAAACATGCGTACCCTTTTTTGTTTTTGAGATGCAGTTTTGGAATCACATCTAGATGAAGATATTTCGGTTTTGTTCTTTCATATATTATCGTCCAGATTAAATCAGTATTTCATCAACATGAAAATCGATTAGAGTGTTAACCTATGCTTTCAGTAATAAGAGCTGTTGTTGAAGACAATTTTGAGCGTAATAGGATGATTGAAACATAGTGATACAAAATTAGTTGCGGCCTAAACTACAACTAAATGTTATGGTAACTGTTTTCAAGGTGACTTGCTATAAGTGAAGAATGTGGGTACTTACCTTGGCGTGCTTATGTATTAAACGTTTTGACCTGCTTTATGAACATGTAGGTATGTGTAACACCCCACGTCCATTAATGTCACTCACAAAGGGAATGCATTAACTTCCATGGAGGTTTTAAGTGAATATAGAATAGAAAAATTACAACAAGACAGATAATAAGTAGTACTTGGAAATCTAAAACTTTATTTCATTGCAGCGGAAATTAAACATGTTTGTTACATCATAAAACCATAAATCAGAGTCAAGTACAATATCCATCTTGATAAAACAAAATACATAATCCCATTACATAAATAGCCATTAAAGAAGATAACAAGCTGGACTTTACTTCAGCGGTCCAAGCTTTCCAAAAGAGAGAATAAGCAATTCAATCAGACTCCACTAGAGCTAGTTCCACCCTGTGGACCTGGAGGGGAAAAAAGATAGAAATAGAGGGGGCAGACATAAAGTCTGGAGAGTATGATAATTCTAACAATACTATTATCAAAATAACTAGACTAAGGCATAAGCTGGAAAACAAGGAAATGTCTATGAACTATTGGGTATAGAAGAGCAGATAAAGATAACGTTAAAGGCACACCTAATACTAACGAATAATTACTACACTGCACCACACCAGTCACCCTAAAGGTTGATCCCACTTGCTTCACTTAGAAATTTAATAAATAACTTCGTGTACCCCTAGCTGACTACATAGGTGTCGCCTGCCCCTATCTCCGCTAGGTGTACCCCACTACCCACTTTCGATCGGCTCCCTACTCGTAGATACCCGTGCTGGTCCCATAGTGGGGTGTATCACTCCCCTAAAGTGGCAACCCGATACAGCCTAAGGATGCATGGCTTATACCTACACGATGCAACAACGTCTTACCTACCAGCCCGGGTCCACAAACGCATATGAAACCCGTTGGACTTGCATTGCTACCGCTAACCCGTTTGGCCTCTTATAGTCAAGCCCAGTATGCGTGTCCCGTCCTCGACTTGGGTCGAGCCCACAAAGATACGTTTGGGTTACTGGTTGAATTGGGCCCCCAATTACTTACCACAAGCTATCCACCTAAGCTTGTCCCCACTAGTATATCCCACTTAACCCTCTTCTTAATCATGTTCATTTACATGTGTGTTTGGTTAAGTCTTACTAATCGTATTTCAAATGCCACTAAAGGCACCCACTAGATTCCTCATGCCACCCAAGGCACCTACTTAACCCCCATGTCCCACTTCACATGTTTATCTGGTTAAGTATTTCTTAATTCATTCAGGCCATAACCTCATAAAGACCTCTCACATTAGACTGGCATTTATGGCAGCTGGATTCGCCGGGCGGGTCCGGGCAGTCTTACACCATAAAAGAGTCTAACCTCGTGTCTTTACAACTGTTGTGCTTTAATTTGGGCATAGGACCTCTCACATTGGGCTGACATTTGTGACTACTGGATTCGTCGGGCGGGTCCGGGCAGTTTTACGTCACAAACGAGTCCAACCTCGTGTCCTAAGCATTGATTAACACTTATAATCTTTTACCCCAGTTTTAAATATATCCCTATTCAAATCATTAATTAATTCCAATTTTAATGATGTCCGTAATTGACTCAATTATGGCCATCCACTTACGGTATGCAAAATCATATCAATTGCACCCCAATTTCTTAATATTAAATCCTTAATATTACCCCTACCCCACGTTATACGTTCGCTTATTCAACGCAAAATATACGTTAGACTCGAATAGTCTAACTCATAGCACAAAGATAAATTATCACAACATGTAGACAAATAAAATAGATCTAATCATAATAGGGGTGAAACTTGCATAAAACTACACATGTCATGGATCTAAAGGTGTCAACTTGTTTGGTTAAATGTCACAGCTTACATAATATGATCATAACCCAAGTTCATGTATAAACTTGCATATGTGGTTTATGCAACATAATGATGGTGTGAACTAGCATCTAACACATAGAACTCACACATGTCATAGCATAATTCTAGATCTAAATAGATGTCATAATTTTAGATCTAAATAGATGTCATACAATATGTGAGATTATACATACTAATAAATCTAAACTTGCATAGGTACATGTGATTTATCATGTGAATCATCATAGCCCAAATATATATAATCAACATCATGATTCATAAGCTAACTACAACATAATAACATCATGGCTTTGTAACATCGCAACTTAGCATAGAAACTTGCAACATATATAATATCATCATAGCATGATTTACAACATATAGGATATCATCATCACATAACATAGGATTTACAACATACATGATAGCATAAGGTTTACAACAACATATATGACAATTCACATCATTTTCTTATGATCCATATCACATCTTAATCTAATTAGTTTGCTAATAATCTTATTAAGATCATCATACTCACAATTAGAAAAGAAAGAGAGTCTTGATTTTCTTTAGAGTTGAGTAGAATTAGAGTTTTGATTAGCTTTCTTCCTTCTTAGTTGGCGGCGGCTACACTGAGTTCCATGGCGACGGCATGACGGTGGCTATTCTATTTTTTTATGTGATTTTAGAATGAGAGACTACCCATGTATATATAGAATTTAGGATTAGTTTAGACCGTCCGATCAACTCTGAATGAACCTGAACCGTTAAATTAGCCAACTCAGCCATAAAGACACATCAGCAGCTCAAGATTGGGCTCGGCCCAAACCTGGCCGACTTGACCAGGTCGACACCTAGGTCGACACTACAGTCGACCTGGGGGGGGGGGGGTCGACTCTAGTGTCGACTCCCCAATCGACCTGCCTGGGCGGGAATTTTCCCGCCCAGCCCGCTTCTGCACTTCCAGTTTGAATTTTTAAATTTTCCTGCAAGCTGTTTTGAATTTTCTGAAACTTCCGATGGCCATATCTCCTCATACGAAGTCCAAATTACGCAAACTCAGACTCTATTTCAACCAGAATTCCGAGATGAACACAATGGCGCAACCCGTTTCCAACAATTCTCATGTCTGAGATTAGTTATTCTTTAATCTGTGAATATTTATATTAACAGAATTACGGGGTGTTACATTCTCCCCTCCTTAAAGGATTTCGACCCCGAAATCTTCAAGTCAAGAAGAATGTATATCCTAACATCCAATCGTCCATCTACTCAACCATCAAACACAGGCATCCATTGTCCTTATAGACTTCTAATGCTTTCATGTTTAAATGCACAGTGTGTGTATATGTCCATATCTAATGCAAAATCAGGCGGTCTAGTGATTCAGTTGACCTCCTTAATGCAAATCATGATAGTGCCATGTGTCCATTATGTATGCAAAAGTTCCTTAATGCTACATATTATCTCTATATGCGTGCACAAACATCATCTGAATGCAACATCCATATGATAATAAAAAATCCTCATACATCCATTTTACTAAATACATCCATATATATGCAATATGAAATATGAAGTGACTGAGCCGATCTAGTGCCTAATAGTGTGTGTATATGCGTCCACGAGCAACCACTAGCAAACACTTGCATCCATCATATAACATGTCTCAAACACATGTTTCAACCATAGGATTATCCTAACTAAAGGTCAAAGATACTAGCGAGAGGACATACTAAAGATAAGATAAGTACAAGCTAAGCGATAAAGGAGAAATTAAAAGACATACCCTCAAAAAGAAAAGGGTACAACGAACGCATCTTCGCTTCTGTCTCCCAAGTAGCGTTGCTCTCATCGTCTCCCCATTGCACTTTGACTAGTCTGACCTCTCGATTCCTCAACTTCTTGATCTCCGACCCAAGAATGCATGTAGGAGCTCGTCGAATCGTCGCATCACGCTCTATCTCCACCTCTCTAAGAAAGCTCGGCTCTACCACTTCCGCGGTCTCGTGCAAGCACTTCCTCAAATGTGACACATGGAATACGTCGTGTACACCACTAAGTCTCTCAGGCAACTCCACTCTATACGCCATCTGTCCAATCTTCTCCTTAATAGGAAACGGCCCTACAAACCTTGGTGCTAATTTCCCAAAGGACCCAAAGCGAACAACATTCCGTAATGGAGACACTTTGATAAAGACCATGTCCCCAACATCAAACTCAAGATCTGTCCTCCTTTTGTCTGCATAAGATTTCTGCCTATCTTGCGCCGTCTTCATCCTCCTTCGAATCAAGTCGATCTTTTCCGAAGTCTCTCTAATCATATCGGGCCCAAGTAAGATCTTATCTGTAGATTCCCACCAACATGTAGGTGAACGACAAGGTCGTCCATATAGAGCTTCGAAAGGTGCCATGCCAATGCTAGATTGTAAGCTGTTATTATATGCGAACTCTACCAACGGAAGATGCCCTTCCCATGTACCCCCAAAGTCTAGGATACATAGCCTCAAAAGATCCTCTAGAATGCGATTCACCCTCTCAGTCTGGCCGTCCGTCTGAGGATGATACGCGGTGCTCAAACGTAACTGAGTCCCTACCGCCTCTTGCAAGCTCTTCCAAAATTCGCTAGTGAAGATAGGATCACGGTCGCTTACTATGTTAGAAGGAACACCATGCAAATGAACTATCTCTCGAACGTATACAGAAGCTAACCATGGAGCAGTCCTCTTACTCTTTACGGGAATGAAATGGGCGCTCTTAGTAAGTCTGTCTACTATAACCCAAATCCCCGTATTACCCTTCCTTGATATTGGTAATCCATCCACAAAGTCCATCGAGACACTTTCCCACTTCCATAGTGGAACCTCCAATGGGTGAAGCAACCCACCAGGTTTCTTTTGCTCCGCTTTTACTTGTTGGCACACCAAGCATCTAGCAACATACTCGGCCACATCGCTCTTCATACCGGCCCAAAAGAAAACTCACTTCATGTCTTTGTACATCTTGTCCCCGCCGGGATGAATGGTCATCTTCGAATGATGTGCTTCGTCAAGAATAGCCTTCCTCAAACCTTCGTCTCGAGGTACACAAAGTCTACTATCCCTACGTAACCATCCCTTATCATACAGGTTATACCTACGGAGATGGCTTGATGACTCCCCTCTTTTGAGCTTTTCTATTAACTCAACCAACTGTGGGTCGTCTCGCTGTGCCTCACCAATCCGTCCCAAAAGCGTAGGTCTGACCTCCAAGGATGCTAGCATACCGGGTACAAAGTCAACAGAAGGTCTAAAGTCAAACATAGAGATGAATTCTAAGTTTCGCCGCTCAACAAACAATAGGCTCAAGGACAACCTTTTCCTACTTAAGGCGTCTTCCACCACGTTACCCTTGCTAGGGGTATATGTTATTTCGAAATCGTAGGACGCTAAGAACTCCATCCACCTTTGCTGCCTTAAGTTCAAGTCCTTCTGAGAGAATAAGTATTTTAAAGATTTGTGGTCAGTGAACAATTCGAATTTCTCACCAAGAAGCTAATGACGCCAAGACTTTAGCGCGAAAACAATTGCGGCTAACTCTAGGTCATGTGTAGGGTAATTTTTCTCATGCACCCTTAACTGCCTTCCACCATAGGCTATTACCCTTCCCTCTTACATTAAGACTGCGCCTAGACCTGTCCCACAAGCATCGGTATAAACAGTAAATGGCTTACTCCCGTCTGGCAGCACTAAGACCGGAGCTGAGGTCAAAGCTCTCTTTAAACGTTGGAACGCATCATCACAATCTACGTCCCACGCGAAGACTAGGTTCTTCTTCGTCAGGCATGTCAATGGAGCTGATATTTTTGCGAAGTCTTTGATAAACTTCCTATAGTAGCCAGCCAACCCCAAGAAACTCCTTACTTCGGTAGCATTTTTAGGGACCTTCCAATCTTGGATGGCCACCACCTTCGCGGGATCCACAGCTATCCCTTCTTTGGAAACCACGTGCCCTAAGAATCACACTTCCTCTCTCCAGAAGTGACACTTAGTAAATTTAGCTTTAAGGTTATGCGCTCGTAGAGTCTCCAACACTTCCCTAAGATGTAGGGCATGCTCTTCTTCATTCTTAGAAAAGATCAAGATGTCGTCTACAAAGACCACCACGAATTTATTAAGGTACTCCCTAAACACCCTACTCATCAAATCAACAAAGTATGCGGGGGCGTTTGTCAAACCGAAGGGCATCACTAGCCATTCATAGTAACCGTCCGGAGTCCTAAAGGTAGTTTTGTCTATGCTATCCTCAGCCACTCTCAACTGATGGAATCCAGTGGCTAAGTCCAACTGCGAAAACATTGAGGCGCCAACTAACTGATCGAAGAGATCGTCAATCCTCGACAGTGGGTGTCTGTTTTTCTTAGTAAGTTTATTAAGTTCTCTATAATCCACACAAAGTCTAAGGGACCCATCCGCCTTCGTGGCAAACACTACTGGAGAACCCCACTCCGATATACTACGTCTTATGAACCCTTTCTCAAGCAACTCCTTCACTTGCTTATTGAGTTCCCTCCTTTCACGAGGAGCCATGTGGCGTACTGGCAAAGATACTGGTTTTGCATTATCCACAAGATATATTCGAAAATCTATCTCCCGCTTTGGAGGCAAGCCCTTCACCTCCTCAAACACATCCGAATATTCTTGGACTACTTTAACAGATCGTAGATTTTCCACCGACGCGTCAAGCGATTCTAGATAACTTAGCATAACGGAATTTATGAGATTACAAAAGATTTCGAGAGTGTTGCCAAGGCGAGTCATGAGCCTAACTAATCTCCTTTCACAATCAAGAACGGCCCCATTTTTGGATAACCAATCCATTCCTAAAATTAGCCCATAGCCCGTGAAGCCCAAAACATAAGCATCACATCTAAACCCAACGCTAAGTATAGAAATTTTCAAATCCAAACATATCATGGACAAATAAGATGAGCCCCCAATTGGATTCGAAACAACTAAGGGATTCTCTATTAAACTGGTGTTTAAGTGCAGTGATTCAACTAATGATGTAGAGATAAACGAATGCGATGCGCCCGAATCGAATAAGGTACGGACAGGATGATCAAACAGAAAAACTAAGCCTTCAACAGAAATGGTTCTACTTCGTTCTTGCAGCGGTGGGACCGCGAGAGCCTGAACTTGTCCCCTTGCCTGCCCTGGTGCCATAAGAGCCTGCACCTGTCCTCCCGAGGTAGACCCTGCCCTCTGCCCCTTCTTTGGGCAGTCCTTCACTAGATGTCCCGCTTTGCCACAGTGAAAACAGCCAGTCTTCTTTTTCTTTCTGCAATCCTTGCTGAGATGGCCTGGTGTCCCACAGTTAAAGCACCTTTTCTTTCCTTTGTCGTTATTGTCTTTACCACCCATCTTGTTCTGCTGTTGTGGTTTCTTCTGATCCCCTTTCTTCTCGGGTGCCTTATTAGCATTAGCACCTTTCTCCTCGTGCATGAGTGCCATGTCTACTATCTTCTCAAACGTGGCCCCCATAGGGATGTGGGTCATAGCCAACCCCAGCAATGGCTCATTCAAGCCATTAACGAACCTCAGATCCTTCTTCTCCTGCGTGTTCACCAAATCTAATCCAAACCTTGCCAATTGGTTAAATTTGTTGACGTACTCTTTCACTGATAGATTTTCCTGCTTCAATGTCAAGAACCTTTCCATGTATAGATTCTCTTCTGCCCTTGAGAGAAACTTTGCCTCAAACCTACGTCTGAAATCCGCCCAAGAATCAACAGGACGCTCCCCATTAGTGACCTCCCACCAAAAAGAGGCCTCTCCCTTCATTAACCAAGCTGCTAATTTGACTTTCCTCCCTTCTTCTACTTCAAAGATTTCTAGCAATTCTTCCACCTCCTTAAGCCAATCTCTAGCTTCCACAAACGTTTCTGACCCTTGAAAAGGTTTTCCACCCATAGCCTTAAATTCCTTGCATGTCTTTGCAAAAGTATCAGCGCGAGGAGGGGGGGAGGAGGAGGAGGAGCGGGTGCAACTGGTGGTGGAGGAACATTGGCTGGACCTGCAGCGGCCCTAGCCTCTAATAACCTCCTATACCATCCTGGTATCGTTGCACCCTCCGGAAGGTTAAGATCTTCAGCCATGCTAAAACGAATAAGGAAAGATTCAAAATGGAGAATTCGAAAGATAAAGATATATGACTATTGGGGATTATGTTTTTCATAAAAACTTTCCTCTTTAAATTACTCATCAAGACATGTTTTTGAAAATACTTCTTCCAAAAATACTTTAGAAAAATAGTTTTTCTAAAAAAATTATCTGTTCTGGTAACCTTAAGCTCTGATACCACTTGTAACACCCCACGTCCATTAATGTCACTCACAAAGGGAATGCATTAACTTCCATAGAGGTTTTAAGTGAATATAGAACAGAAAAATTACAACAAGACAGATAATAAGTAGTACTTGGAAATCTAAAACTTTATTTCATTGCAGCGGAAATTAAACATGTTTGTTACATCATAAAACCATAAATCAGAGTCAAGTACAATATCCATCTAGATAAAACAAAATACATGATCCCATTACATAAATAGCCATTAAAGAAGATAACAAGCTGGACTTTACTTCAGCGGTCCAAGCTTTCCAAAAGAGAGAATAAGCAATTCAATCAGACTCCACTAGAGCTGGGTCCACCCTGAGGACCTGGAGGGGGAAAAAAGATAGAAATATAGGGGATCAGACATAAAGTCTGGCGAGTATGATAATTCTAACAATACTATTATCAAAATAACTAGACTAAGGCATAAGCTGGAAAACAAGGAGATGTCTATGAACTATTGGGTATAGAAGAGCAGATAAAGATAACGTTAAAGGCACACCTAATACTAACGAATAATTACTACACTGCACCACACCAGTCACCCTAAAGGTTGATCCCACTTGCTTCACTTAGAATTTTTATAAATAACTTCGTGTACCCCTAGCTGACTACATAGGTGCCGCCTGCCCCTATCTCCGCTAGGTGTACCCCACTACCCACTTTCGATCGGCTCCCTACTCGTAGATACCTGTGCTGGTTCCACAGTGGGGTGTATCACTCCCCTAAAGTGGCAACCTGATACAGCCTAAGGATGCACGGCTTATACCTACACGACGCAACAACGTCTTACCTACCAGCCCGGGTCCACACACGCATATGAAACCCATTGGACTTGCGTTGCCACCGCTAACCCGTTTGGCCTCTTATAGTCAAGCCCAGTATGCGTGTCCCGTCCTCGACTTGGGTCGAGCCCACAAAGATACGTTTGGGTTACTGGTTGAAATGGGCCCCCAATTACTTACCACAAGCTATCCACCTAAGCTTGTCCCCACTAGTATATCCCACTTAACCCTCTTCTTAGTCATGTTCATTTACATGTGTGTTTGGTTAAGTCTTACTAATCGTATTTCAAATGCCACTAAAGGCACCCACTAGATTCCTCATGCCACCCAAGGCATCTACTTAACCCCCATGTCCCACTTCACATGTTTATCTGGTTAAGTATTTCTTAATTCATTCAGGCCATAACCTCATAAAGACCTCTCACATTAGACTGGCATTTATGGCAACTTGATTCGCTGGGCGGGTCCGGGCAATCTTACACCATAAAAGAGTCTAACCTCGTGTCTTTACAACTGTTATGCTTTAATTTGGGCCTAGGACCTCTCACATTGGGCTGACATTTGTGACTACTGGATTCGCCGGGCGGATCCGGGCAGTTTTACGTCACAAACGAGTCCAACCTCGTGTCCTAAGCATTGATTAACACTTATAATCTTTTACCCTAGTTTTAAATATATCCCTATTCAAATCATTAATTAATTCCAATTTTAATGATGCCTATAATTGACTCAATTATGGCCATCCACTTACGGTATGCAAAATCATATCAATTGCAACCCAATTTCTTAATATTAAATCCTTAATATTACCCCTACCCCACGTTATACGTTCGCTTATTCAACGCAAAACATACGTTAGACTCGAATAGTCTAGCTCATAGCACAAAGATAAATTATCACAACATATAAACAAAAAAAATAGATCTAATCATAATAGGGGTGAAACTTGCATAAAACTACACATGTCATGGATCTAAAGGTGTCAACTTGTTTGGTTAAATGTCACAACTTACATAATATGATCATAACCCAAGTTCATTTATAAACTTGCATATGTGGTTTATGAAACATAATGATGGTGTGAACTAGCATCTAACACATTGAACTCACACATGTCATAACATAATTCTAGATCTAAATAGATGTCATAGTTCTAGATCTAAATAGATGTCAAACAATATGTGAGATTATACATACTAATAAATCTAAACTTGCATAGGTACATGTGATTTATCATGTGAATCATCATAGCCCAAATATATATAATCAACATCATGATTCATAAGCTAACTACAACATAATAACATCATGGCTTTGTAACATCGCAACTTAGCATAGAAACTTGCAACATATATAATATCATCATAGCATGATTTACAACATATAGGATATCATCATCACATAACATAGGATTTACAACATACATGATAGCATAAGGTTTACAACAACATATATGACAATTCACATCATTTTCTTATGATCCATATCACATCTTAATCTAATTAGTTTGCTAATAATCTTATTAAGATCATCATACTCACAATTAGAAAAGAAAGAGAGTCTTGATTTGCTTTAGAGTTGAGTAGAATTAGAGTTTTGATTAGCTTTCTTCCTTCTTAGTTGGCGGTGGCTACACTGAGTTCCATGGCGACGGCATGACGACGACTATTCTATTTTTTTATGTGATTTTAGAATGAGAGACTACCCATGTATATATAGAATTTAGGATTAGTTTAGACCGTCCGATCAACTCTGAATGAACCTGAACCGTTAAACTAGCCAACTCAGCCCTAAAGACACATCAGTAGCTCAAGATTGGGATCGGCCCAAACCTGGCCGACTTGACCAGGTCGACACCCAGGTCGACACTACAGTCGACCTGGGGGGGGGGTCGACTATAGTGTCAACTCCCCAGTCGACCTGCCTGGGCTGGAATTTTCCCGCCCAACCCGCTTCTGCATTTCCAGTTTGAATTTTTAAATTTTCCTGCGAGCTGTTTTGAATTTTCTGAAATTTCCGATGGCCATATCTCCTTCATACGAAGTCCAAATTACGCAAACCCGGACTCTATTTCAACCAGAATTCCGAGACGAACACAATGGCGCAACCCGTTTCCCACAATTCTCATGTCTGAGATTAGTTATTCTTTAATTTGTGAATATTTATATTAACAGAATTACGAGGTGTTACAGTATAGTACATAAATATTGGTTCAAAGCAGTTACAACATGTAGGTTAGGTGACTTGTACATTTTGCTCGATGTTGTGACCAATGCTAATAAACTAACTTCACATGCTCGCTACATAAGTGCACACTACATAATCACTCGGGAGTAAACCTTTTTTAAGCATATTCGATAGATTGATATAAGCAACATTTAGTCCAAGTACCTACAGTACGTTAATGTTACCACATGGAAAATCAAAAGAATTTCATGGATTCAGGAATAGTCGATGGCGGTTAATTTCAAATGGCGCTTTTAAAATTTTTCCAGATTTGACTCAAGCATGTTATCTTCAGTTTCAGTATTGGAGTAGACAAGTACTTTCTTGCTTCTATCACCTATACACACACAGGTTTGAAAACCAAGTAATGTCATCTGCAAACACAATCATAAGAAATCAACCTTCAAAGCATCATCAGTGACATAAACATCTTACTGATTCTCCATTTCCTTGATGACAACATGTTATCATATTTTTGCTAAACATTTTGATGCTAGTTTATTCATTACTTAGGGTTAAACATGTACATGCAGATTGTCGAGATGCATGTGCATACAGACTATGCAGGCCGTGAGAAGAAGATAAGGAAGGTACTTTTGAAGCCGAGAGTTGTATTATTCAACAAGCATTTGGTTCTCATTCAAGTTATCCATTAGAACGTTTTTAACTGTTCGAACATAAGGTTTCTTCTCTATTCTTCTTCTTTTTTATATAGTGCTACCATGTTGATGCATGTGATAAGCATAGATATGGCAAGATAGAAAGTGACGGTTATAGGATGGGCAGTGTAACAACCTGCATTCTACGTATCGAAGGATCGTAGAATATTTATTTCTTTCTCATACGAAGTCGTATGGTCATGTAACTTTGGGGAACAACTACTGGGATCATTTTCCATGTTCACGATTTTTGCTGATTTTTAAATGATTGTTTTGCCCCTAGCGAATCTTGTTTTGCCCATAACTTTTGATTGGTAAGGAGTTTTGACCTGAAACCCGGATAATGGTTTACCTTTCCGTAGAGTGGTCACAATAGCCAAACGGACTCACCGTTTGGGAGATATGGCTGAAACAAAGTTTAGAAGGTGAAAAACTGCTTAAGTGAGTTGATTAGGTAATTAGCAAATGGGCCCATAACCCATTTCAGGATTAGGGTTACGGGGAGTTTGAAATGAGTTAGGTTTTCATTCTATTTCAGTTTTCTAGCTGCCATTTATCCCTTAGGAACCCCAACAATAGCCTCCACCTTCTAATTTCATTCCAAAACGCTCTTTAATCAAGGATTAAGCTAATTAGCATCAAATCAAGGAAAATCAACATCAAAATAGAGGTAAAGGTGCTGTGTGCATTGGAATTTGTGCCATTTAAAGAATCATTTCAGATATAAGTTTTATTTGTGGCTAAGGTGAGTGATTTGCATTGCTTTTCACTAATTACGGCTAATTAGGGGTGATCAGTGATAATTAACGAAATTATGGCTCAGAAAAATCTGAAAAATTGGTAAAATTCTAAAATATTAGTTTAGGGCTCTGGTAAAAATTTGGGTTAATTTGGTTAAGTTTTCCTAATCCTACTGTTAGTTGTTGTTAAACATGATTAATAGGGAAAACAGGGGTTTTTGGGTATGTTTTATCTTTATATACATGTTAAATTATGGTTTTTGTTTTTGTGGATGATTATACATGTTGCTATGACTGTTTGCATGTTTTATGGTTGTTTAGAACAGTTAGAATGGTCGAAAACACCGTCGTGTGGTGTAAAAACAGTCTTTGGAAGTCGCAGGAAAGTTGTGGAAGAACCGGATCGGATCGCCCCCCGACGAACGGAACCGTTTGTGACATGGAAACCGAACTGCTCACCTTTCTGAGTCACGAACCGCATCTGAAGGCTCCGGACCGACCTGTTGTGAAGTAACTTGATCTTGGCATGGTGGCACGACCCGAATCACTTGGTGGACCACGAACCAGAAGCTCCAAACCAACCCACTCTCCTGGAGTGTGCCACGAACCACTTAAGGGAGAAAGTCATGACCCAAAGCTTGAAGGGAAAGACCAAACTGGTGGAGCCATGAAGCTTGGAGTCACAATCCGAACCAAGTGGGGTATCACGACCCGACCTTATGGGTGATCACAACCAAACCGAACCAAAGACGAGAAGGAAGACTAAACCGATCCGGAGGAGACCAAACCCGAGATGCAAAGGTAGTCCAAAAGAGAAGTTTGTACTCAGTATCCAGACAGGAACCAATGAGGCAACTTCATGATTGGGCTTTGTTGCGGGACGTGTGCTAAGGAGTTGTCGACGTCCATATCTTTGATTCACCACCAAGAGATGAATGTTAGGCTACGGATCAATGCAATGGGGTAGTTATTACCCCATGGGGCAGAGTGGTCGTAGCATGGTTATGAGCCAGTGTAGTGAAGTCGTCATGACTTCATGGGGGCATAGTGGACATAGCAAGGACTAGTGGCTATGGATCAGTGCAGTGGAGTCACCATGACTCCATGTGGCAGAGTGATCATAGCAAGGATTTGGGTGATCAAAGCGGTGGATATCGTATGCTTTACGCACTGAGTAAGAGATGTGAGGATGGTTGCTATGCTTGATTGTTTGATATCACTATGACGTACACACCCCTCCCCTGTATCTTTACACCATATGTTAGTGTCACCTTAGAGTATTGTACATCTTGTTGTGCTAACTCTTTTGTTGCAGGTCCAGGTTCAGGTATGGTTTTGTATACCTGTTATTATTCTGTTTTGCTGCTTATCGCTCATACCAGACTTTTGTCTGACCCAGAGTTTTATGTCTCTTCTTATTACTCTAGGTGCTCTTAAACGGGCAGACTAGAGACAGGTCAGGTGATTATGCACGGGAAGCTGTACCGGAGACAAGCAGGAGGCTTACACGGATGATATATATATATATATAATCTCCCTGTGCTGTTGCTGCTATGATGGTTTAGTTTTCAGCTTATGCACTATCTCACCTGTTTTATGTCAAAGTTATATTATTATTATATTTTATCCCAAGCGCTGCGAGACATTCTACAGGTTCCTTGTTAGTTCAAATTTCCTTTCTTTTTTACTTTCTTTGGCGACCATCCCATGCTAGTTGGACATTGACACAATGCACTTTCATGGGAAATGTCGGCTGGTGCGGGGCAGGTTGTCACACTTGGTATCAGAGATCTAGGTTGCGTAGTTAACCTAGGGAAAGATACCAGGGAGAGATAGTGTACGTATATGAGAGCACGTATTTGTGATATTTTAGTTTTCAAAAGCTATATATATATATATACTATTAGTATATCTAAGGAGGGAGTCACACTGCACTGGCACCACTAAAGAGATGGTTAATCGTTTTCTCCTTACAGATTGAACGATGAGCCGATATACGAGGAATACTTGTTCAGGAGTCAATAACAGGAATGCTCCTTATATGAGAAAGATGTTCACTGACTTCATGAGCGAGATGCTTAGGGATGTTCAGAGGGCATCTCTTAATGCTGCAAATTGTGGTGGTGCAGCGGTGTTGGCGCCTAGGGCCGATTTCACCAATACGTGGGGGAAATGCTTATAAACCATATTGATGAGACTTTTGAATCGATTGTTAGGAAATCACTGAGATCAGAGAGACTTTATCCTAAGCCCAAGTCTGAAGTCGCTATTGTATTTGCAGAGGGGCCAAAGCCGCAAGCAAGCGGTGGAGGCAAGAATAATTATCAGAATAAGAGGAAACAGACCCAAACTAAGGATGGCCAGAAAAAGAGTAAGAAAGATGTTGAGTGCTTAGCTGTGGCAAGAAGGGCAATTATGCTAAAGAATGTCGAGAAAAGCCAGCAGACAGGAAGTGCTTCAACTGCGGCGAAGTGGGACATCACAGGGATAAATGTCTGCAGCCCCCTAAAGAGAAGCAGATTGTGAAAGCATATGCTATTAATGTTGTTCTTTCTTCGTCGAAAGCCCCAACTGCGGCAGAGAATGGAAAGAATGTCGTCATTCAAGGTATGCTTTCTGTTTATGATGTTCCTGTTTGAGTATTGTTTGATACCGGGGCTTCCCATTCCTTCATATCTATTGACCTGGTAGATAGGTTGGGATTGGAACCCGAGATAGTCGATAGACCTTTAGCCGTGACGAACCCGATTGGTGGTTCGACTAGCCTTAGTATGATTTGTCGTAATATGGTCTTATTAAGTCATGGATGTATGTTTGTTTGCGATTGCTTTGTTTTGGGCTTTACTGGGTTTGGCATTATTTTGGGAGTCGATTGGTTCCAAAGGTACAGGATGGTGGTAGACTGTTAGGGCTTTTTGGTGACAGTTAGAGCGGATGATGGGCGGAGGGTAGTGTTTGGTGGTCTACTTAGTGATGGGGTAATGGCTAGTTTTCTAAATTCCCTCGACATCCCACATGATGAGTTGTCATATGTGTCCGTGGCTGGCCAGTATCCGGACGTCTTCGAGGAAGTGACCCGACTTCTGCTACACCAAGAGATTGAGTTCCGTATTGATTTAGTGAAAGATTCCAGACCTATAGTGATGCCACTTCGTTGTATGGCACCATGGGAGCAGAGAGAGCTTGTGGTGTAGTTAAGAGATCTTTTAAGGAAGGGATTTATCAGAAGAAGTGTTTCCGAGTAGGGAGCACCAATTGAATTTGCTACCAAGGTAGATGGTTCCCTTCGTTTATGTGTGGACTATCGTGAGTTGAATAGAGTGACTAGGAAGAATAAGTATCCTCTTCCGCGGATCGATGATCTGTTTGATCAACTGGAGGAAGCAAAAGTGTTCTCCTAATTGGATCTCACGACAGGATTTCATCAACTCCGAGTAGCAGCCGAGAGTATTCCTAAAACGTCCTTTCGGGCGCCGTTTGGATTCTATGAGTGGTTGGTCATGCCATTCGGGTTGACTAATGCACCAGCATATTTTTTGGATCTTATGAATAGGGTATTCAGGGATCAATTGAATAAGTTTGTTCTTGTGTTCGTGGACGATATACTTGTTTACTCGAGGATAGAAGAAGAGCACAAGGAACATTTGAGAGTAGTGACGGAGGTTTTGAGAAAACACCAATTGAAAGCAAAGTTTTCTAAGTGTCACTTCTGGAGGAGGAAAGTGAGATTCTTGGGCCATGTTTTTTTAGAGAATGGTATTGATGTGGATCCTGCGAAGGTGGCTACGGTACAAGATTGGTCTACACCTAAGAATGCAACAGACATAAGAAGTTTCTTGGGATTAGCTGGATACTATCGTAATTTTATCCAAGACTTCTCCGAGATAGCTGCACCGTTAACTCAGTTGACCATGAAGAATCAAGCTTTCGTTTGGGACGAAAGGTGTGAAAATTCATTTAAGAGACTAAAGGAAAAGATGACGTATGCGCCAGTGTTAGTCATTCCTAAAGGGAATGAAGAGATGACAGTATACACAGATACATGTGGTACCAAACTAGGTGTTGTATTGATGCAAGGAGGTAGGGTTGTAGCTTATGCTAGTCGGCAACTGAAACCGCATGAGAAAAGATATCTTACCCATGATCTGGAATTGGCAGCAATCGTGTTCGCATTGAAGATGTGGAGACATTATCTCTTGGCAGAAAGATTCGAGTTGTTTACCGATTATAAATCGTTAAAGTATCTCTTCTCTCGAAAGGATCTAAATCTCCGACAACAAAGATGGTTAGAATTCTTGGCTTCCTATGATTTCGATATCACATATACATCAGGAAAGGGCAATGCGGTAGTTGATGCATTGAGCAGAAGACATGCCAATTTAGGGCTATGTTTCTTGAGTGGGAGCAACTGGAGTATATCGCTGGGTATGATTTCAGACCAAGGTGCGAATTGGATCCAGAGATGTTAGAAAGTTTGGCGATCAGACCCACTCTGATTGAGAGGATTGGTTCCAGTCAGAAGGACGATCCTAACTTATTTGAAATCATCTCTAAGTTAGAGATGGGTATCGACGAGGAGATGAACATGTACGGGCTTGATCGAGATGGATGGCTTAGAAAGAATGGGAGACTAGTTATACCTAATGTCAATGGATTGAGAGATGAAGTACTTAGAGAATATCATCACTCAAAACTGACTATACATCCCGGTGGTAACAAAAGGTATTGAGACATGAAGCAGACCTACTACTGGGAAGGGATGAAAAGAGACGTTGGAAAGTTTATATCAAAATGCATGAACTGCCAGCTAGTTAAAGCTGAACAAAAGAAACCTAGTGGTATGTTGCAACCATTAGACATTCCAGAATGGAAATGGGAACAAATATTAGTGGATTTCATTGGTGGGTTACCAAGGAATAGATCTGGCCATGATAGCATTTGGGTGATTGTGGACCGATTGAACAAGATTGCAAGGTTTATACCCGTCAAGTCGAATAGAACAACAACTAAGTTAACAAAATTGTAATGCAGTGGGTAGTGAGATTTCATGGAATATCCAAAGGCATTGTGAGTGACCGAGATCCGTTGTTTACTAGTGGATTTTGGAAGAGCTTACAAGAGGCGTTAGGATCAGAATTACATCTCAGTACCACGTATCATCCTCAAACCGATGGTCAGACAGAGAGGGTGAATCGAGTATTAGAAGATCTCTTAAGAGCTTGCATATTAGATTTTGGAGGGTCATGGGATGACCATTTGCATCTGGTTGAATTCGCATATAATAATAGTTATAAACCCAGTATTGGTATGGCTCCATTTGAAGCTTTATACGGAAGACCGTGCAACTCACTATTGGTTAGAGACCGGTGAGAAATTTGTGCTTGGGCCTGATGTGATAAGAGAAACTTCAGACAAGATCGGGGTTATCCAACAGCGAATGAAGGCTGCTCAAGATAGGCAGAAAAGTTATGCTGATAGGTGGAGAAGAGATCTATATTCTCTATTGGCGACTTGGTGTTTGTCAAGATTTCCCCGTTAAAGAGCGTGATTCTATTTGGCAGGAGAGGCAAGTTAGCACCAAGATTTGTTGGTCCATTCCCAGTTCTCGAGCAAGTTGGGAAATTGGCATATAAAGTAGAGTTGCCTGACAAGATGGCAGGAGTTCATAATGTGTTTCATGTTTCCCAGTTAAGGAAATTCATGCACGACCCCGATGTGGCTATTTCACCTGATTAGTTGGATGATATCGAAGCAGAACCCGAGGCAGTTGGGAACCGCAAGCCGATTCGTATTGTCGAGCATGATACGAAGAAACTTCGAAGGAAAGCGGTGAATCTAGTCAAGGTTCAGTGTGGCGGGGATGAGAATGTCTGTACTATTGGAGACAAAGGAGAGCATTAAGGAGACGTATCCAGAACTCTTTGCCTGGTAAGGTTTTCATTTCGATTTAGTCTTTCCGCATGCTAGGATAGGTTTGTTTTGTGTGTTTGATTGTTTGTGAATGACTGATAGGCATGTGGAACACCTTTGTATGTTTTTGATTAAGGAATTTCGGGGGCGAAATTTCTTAAGGGGAGAGGGGGAGAGTGTAACGACCCGCATTCTACGTATTGAAGGATCGTAGAATATTTATTTCTTTCTCATACGAAGTCATATGGTCGTGTAACTTTGGGGAACGACTATTGGGGTCATTTTCCATGTTCAGATTTTTTCTGATTTTTAAATGACCGTTTTGCCCCTGCAAATCTTGTTTTGCTCATAACTTTTGATTGGGAAGGAGTTTTGACCTGAAACAACTTCCATTAGATCCGGATGATAGTTTACTTTCCGTAGAGTGGTCACATTAGCCAAACGGACTCACCGTTTGGGAGATATGGCTGAAACAAGGTTTAGAAGGTGAAAAACTACTTAAGTGGGCTGATTAGGGTAATTTGCAAATGAGCCCATAACCCATTTCGGGATTAGGGTTATGGGGAGGCTGAAATGAGTTAGGTTTTCGTTCTATTTCAGTTTTCTAGCCGCCATTTACCTCTTAGAAACCCTAACAATGGCCTCCACCTTCTTATTTCATCCTAAATCGCTCTCTAATCAAGGATTAAGCTAATTAGCATCAAATCAAGGCAAATCAACATCAAATTAGAGTCAAAGGTTGCTGTGTGCATTGGACTTCATGCCATTTAATGAATCATTTCAGGTCTAAGTTTTATTTGTGGCTAAGGTGAGTGATTTGCATTGCTTTTCAATAATTATGGCTAATTAGGGGTGATTAATGATAATTAACGTAATTATAGCTTAGAAAAATCTGGAAAGATTGGTAAAATTATAAAATAATATTTTTTGTCTCTGATAAAAACTTCGGTTAATTTGGTATGTTTTCCTAATCCTACTGTTAGTTGATTGTTAAACATGATTAAGGGAAAAAATAAGGGTTTTGGGGTATGTTTGATCTATATACACATTTTAAATTGTGGTTTTGGTGTTTGTTGATGATTATACATGTTGCCATGAATGTCTGGCATGTTTTATGGTTGTTTAGAACAGTTAGAATGGTCGAAAACGCCGTAGTGTGGCGTAAAAACAGTCGTTGGAAGTCACAAAAAAGTTGTGCAAGAACCGGATCGGATCGCCTCCCTACGAACCGAACTGTTCATGACATGGAAACTGAACCGCTCGCCTACCTGAGTCATGAACCGCATCTGAAGGTTCCAGACTGACCTGTTGTGAAGAAACTCGATCTTGGCATGGTGGCACGACCCGAACCACTTGGTGGACCACGAACTAGAAGCTCCGAACCGACCCGCTCTCCTGGAGTGTGCCACGAACCGCTTGAGGGAGCAAGTCACGACCCGAAGCTTGATGGGGAAGACCAAACCGGTGGAGCCACGAAGCCGGAGTCACGATCTGAACCAAGTGGGGTATCACGACCTGACCCGATGGGTGATCACGACCGAACTGAACCAAAGATGAGAAGGAAGACTGATCCGATCCGGAGGAGACCAAACCCGAGATGCAAAGGTAGTCCGAAAGAGAAGTTTGTACTCAGGATCCAGACGGGAACTAATGAGTCAACTTCATGATTGGGCTTTGTTGTGGGACATGTGCTAAGGAGTTGTCGACGTCCGTAGCTTTGATTCACCACCGAGAGATGAATGTTAGGCTACGGATCAGTGCAGGGGGGTAGCTATTACCCCATGGGGCAGAGCGTTCGTAGCATGGCTATGAGCCAGTGCAGTGAAGTCGTCATGAGTTTATGGGGCAGAGTGGACATAGCAAGGACTAGTGGCTATGGATCAGTGCAGTGGAGTCTCCATGGCTCCATGGGGCAGAGTGATCATAGCAAGGATTTGGGTGATCATAGCGGGGGATATCATATGCTTTACGCACTGAGTGAGAGATGTGAGGATGGTTGCTATGCTTGATTGTTTGATATCACTATGACATACACACCCTCCCCCGTATCTTTACACCATATGCTAGTGTCACCTTAGAGTATTGTACATCTTGTTGTGCCAGCTCTTTGGTTGCAGGTCCAGGTTCAGGTATGGTTATGTATGCCTGTTATTGTTCTGTTTTGCTGCTTATCGCTCATACCGGACTTTTGTCTGACCCATAGTTTTATGTCTCTTCTTATTACTCTGGGTGCTCTTAAATGGGCAGACTAGAGACAGGTCAGGTGATTATGCACGAGTATTTATACCGGAGACGAGCAGGGGGCTTCCACGTATGATATATATCTATATATAATTGCCCCGTGTTGTTGCTGGTCACGACTTTGGGCATTAGTAGTGTACCTTTCCTTTCTTTTGCTTTAGAGACAGTATTTTAAATGTTGTAATAATGATGTTAGGATCATAAGCTGTATTTGAATTTTCCGCTGCTATGATTGTTTAGTTTTCAGCTTATGCACTGTCTCACCTGTTTTATGTCAAAGTTATGCTATTATTATATTTTATCCCATGCGCTGTGAGACTGTAATAACCCGGAAATCCGAGCCAGTTTAAAATTTTTATTTTGGCAATTTTAATGGATTTTGAACATTTAAAATGAATTATTTAAAATAATATCGAAGAGAAATTTATTTTGAATAGAATTCGAACGTATATATTATATACGGCGTCGTTAGAATAAAAATAATTATATATAATTATAAAAGGAATTGAAAATGGCGCGGTAGTTCGATAATTTGATTTCAAACTTCAAATGAATGTACCGGATGCAAAATAAACCAGATTTTAGTGAAATCAAAAATAATAGGATCTAATTGATAATATCTTTCCAACGAATCCGAAAAATCGAAATTTCATAGCGGGAATCAAAAGATATGTCCAGTTGAAAATTCTGAATAGTCACTATGGAATTCAGGCCCTTAAAAATGGGAATTTTGCAAACGACCTCAGATTTCGACGAAACCACTTTTGTTGGGTCCGTGATGTCAAATTATTGCTAGATTCCAAATTTCATAATTTTTCGAATCAATATGTGAGCGTGGCAAAGGAAAACGTATTTGACCAGTTTCAGTTGATTTTAATCGACTGGAAAATGGCCATTTTTCCAACGGTCTCAGAATTCGACGAAACTAGTTTTGTTAGGACCGTATTGTCAATACGAAGCTAGAAGATATTTTTCTAGGATTTATAGAGTTCGTATGTGACCCCGGTAAATTGAAATGCGCGTTCAAATTCAATATATAGAGTTATATGTAGATTTTGACGAAAACTGATCGAAACGATCGAATTAGCTTGCGATACATATCCCATTGTGTTCGGAATGGGGGTAATTAGCTAAGGACGACAGTTGTTGGGCCTCGTTTGGTGTTCGAATTCAAAGTCAACTTTCATGGAATTAAAATATTAATTAATTATATATAAATATATATTATAAAAAGCACCCCTCTCTCTATTCTCTCTCACCTCCCTCAGATTCAATCGAAGAAAAAACCCCCGCACCTCTTTCTCGTCGCCCTCCCCTTGCCTCGACGTCGGAGGCGCGCTCCCCTCTCAGACCCGGCGCCGGACTGGCTGACCCCCTCCCCTAGCCCCTCCTCTCGCCTCCAGCTCCCTCTCCTCTTCCAATCGAACGTGAAAACCGACGCTCCACCAACCCCTGTCACTCGCCTCCTCTCTCCTCCGCATCTGACATCCGTACGCCGAGACCTTGAGCACGCCACTCGCATGCGACAAGAACAGTCACCATCTCCATTTCTCCCCTCTGATTCCGACGCAACCGACCCTCCCCCTCCCTGACATCAGTAGTGCCTCCTCCCTCTTCGTTCTAGTAAGTTTTTTTTAATTAATTTAGGTTTTTATATGTGTATTAACGTTGAATTAAAAACCTGATTTTGTATGTGAATAGCATGGGTTTGATTTTCAGTTTGATTATAGACAACCATGGATTTTAAAACATGAAGTGATAATTTTTATCAATAGGAAGGTGAGATTTTTATCATTAGAGAGATAATATTTTTATCAATAAAATGATTTGAAAAATAGAAAAGATTAGGTTTTTAAAATAGAAAAGATTAGATTTTTAAAATAGAAAAGATTAGATTTTTAAAATAGAAAAGATTAGATTTTTAAAATAGAAAAGATTAGATTTTTGAAATTGAAAAGGCGAAATATTTATAATTGAAAAGGCGAAATATTTATAATTGAAAAGGCGAAATATTTATAATTGAAAAGGCGAGATTTTTATATATTGAATAGCGAAGTAAAAATTCGATTTTTATATATTGAATAGCGAAGTAAAAATTCGATTTTTATATATTGAATAGCGAAGTAAAAATTCAATTTTTATATATTGAATAGCGAAGTAAAAATTCGATTTTTATATATTGAATAGCGAAGTAAAAATTCGATTTTTATATATTGAATAGCGAAGTAAAAATTCGATTTTTATATATTGAATAGCGAAGTAAAAATTCGATTTTTATATATTGAATAGCGAAGTAAAAATTCGATTTTTATATATTGAATAGCGAAGTAAAAATTCGATTTTTATATATTGAATAGCGAAGTAAAAATTCGATTTTTATATATTGAATAGCGAAGTAAAAATTCGATTTTTATATATGTAGTGACTACGGGCAGCGAAAGTGACAAAAGGCGAGAACGACGAAGACTTCTACTTAAGAAGAGTCGAGATTATTGGATTAGATATCGGTGAGAATTCCTCACTCTTTAGTTTAATTTTCTAGTTATATATATATATATACTAGGATGCAGACGGTGTTTAGTAGCACCCGACACCCGTCATCCACAGACCATGGATGGCTTGTTTGTTTAATTGATGTGTTGTAAAATTTGTTTGTGTTGTTGATGTTAAATCGATAATAAAAAGTAGAAGTGTTGAAATAAATATTTTATCGTTAAAAATATAATTTTCAACGTGAAAGTGAATAAATAAATATTTATAAACAAATAGGCCGATTTGTTTATATGCACTGATTTGACTGATATTGATTGGGATGATAAATTTTACACATCGCCCAACTGCACAAATAAAATCTGTGTTTGATTGTTTGAAACCCCACACGGGTATTGGGATAAAATACGGCATACACTAATCCCAATAATTAGTTGTATGTCGATCGATGGATCGACAAGCTGTTATAAGCGTTAGATATCTATATTTGATGCTTATACAGTGTAGTGCACTTTGGATGATGGTTGATTATTTATCATTGCTATTATATCCATGTGTTGTATAGAATCCATATAATTAACTTTATATGGTAATTGATTGGGCCTCATTCCAATTTAGAAGATAAAGAATATTATAAAATAAAGGTTCATGTGTTGACCGTACTCATCCGTTGAGATTAGTCATGTGTTGAACGAAGTATTTTAACAATAAAATTTACATCTTTATCATTATAAAATAAAGGTTCATGTGTTGACAGTACTCATCCGTTGAGATTAGTCATGTGTTGAACGAAATATTTTAACAATAAAATTTACATCTTCATCATATATGAAATTAGAAATTAACTGGAAAATAGATAAGAAGAGTGGTCTCCTGGATATTGATCTGATGTTGGTCTCGGCCTTCGGGGTTAGTATTCAGGGAATCGTTCTCTTACTAATTTACGGTTGGAGTCTGATTTGAAATCAAACGATAGATACCATAATTTTTATAAAATATATTAAATAACAAAAATAGTCACACGTGGACAATACTCATTCGTTGAGATTAGTCATGTGTTGACAAAAATATAGACTCATTTGTTGAATGTAATAACGGAATTATTGAAATATATAAAGCCGTGTAGATTAGAAATGCGCTATTTTGACGCGAACGATATTTATATCGATTATATTCGTTTTTATATTTGAATTGAATCGAATAGAAAACCAATTTGAATTGAATCGAATAGAAAACCAATTTGAATTGAATATAAAACGAATTCGAATTGAATTGAAAACGAATTCGAATTGAATTGAAAACGAATTGAAGTGAATTCAAATTGAATTGAAATTTGAATTGAATAGAAATGAATTTTTAAAACGAATTTATAAGAAAAAAAATCAATTTTGATTTGAATTGAAATGGAAGTTGAAATTGTTTTTGAAACGAATTTAAAACTATTTATAAAATTCGTTTTAAATAGAAATCGACGAAATATATATTATATATATAATATAATGGCCTGAATAGAACGCGCCGCGGCAGTTCGTAAATTTCGACCATTGACTTCGAATGGGCATTACGGGAGATCCGACCGTAGGATTCTCCTAAAACCGGAACCGTTGGGTTCGTATCGAAAAGAGCTTTCTAACAAATATTAGAAATTTGAAATCGAACGGTTGGATTTAGAGATACATCCAAATCAAATTTGGAAAAGGTCGCTGTAAGTGCAGTTCGATGGCCGTTGATGGAAATCGACTGTACGGGCCTTGATAAAATTATTAAAAATAACAATAATTTGTGTAAAATCATAAGAAATGATTTGGGAAAAATTAGGATGAAAAACTGCATATTTGAAAAGATAAAAATAGATTTTTATCGAAATGAACTAGTTTTGAACTAAAAATTAAACCCGTTTATTTTTAAATAAATAAATTGGATTTGAAACGAGTTTTAAATAGAATTGATTTGTGGGTTTATCGTGAACGGTGTTTTAAATAACACTAGTTCTTTAACTCGATAATAAATAGAATGTGATTTGGGTTTTATCGTGAACTGTGTTTTAAATGACATTAGTTCTTTAACCTAGTAAAAGGAGTTTTAATGAATCTGCAATTAGATTGAAATGTGAATTGATAATTTAAATTATCAAATTTGGAAAATGAGCGAGAATGGAGTATCACCAGTTTTGCTCCAAGCGATAGTTAAATCTTTAATTAGATTTGAACGGGAAATGGTAATTAATTTTACCGATAACACCGTGGTATTAGATATGGAGTATTACCAGTTTTGCTTCATGGGATGAATAGGTTGGGATTGGGAAATAAAATAAATAATTACTTCGGTGTGGTTCGCTAATCTCGACTAGTTTGGAAAACCATAATTTGGTTTGAAATGACATCCAAAGGAAGATTAAAGAATAAATTCAAGAATTTATCTTGGATAAAATTAATGGGAACTTTCCCCTAAGAATGTGAAATGTAGAAACTAGCTGTAGGTTAGTTAAGAGGAATGGTTTCCTGGGTATTGATCTGATGTTGGTTTCGGCCTTCGGGGTTAATATTTGGGGAATTGTTCTCTTGCTGATTTACGGTTAGTGACTAATGAATTGGAATGAGGCGTATGGTGTGTTTATGTAACATTTGTTTTTAATATACGCGGGTTGTTCGGAACGGCCGAGTTTATAACCATTCTAAATAACCGATTCAACAATATATCGAAGATGAAGACGGTGGTTGAAGACCAGAAATCTTCACATCGTTTGGATAATTACTGATGATCCTGATTGGGCTGTACACCCAGAGGATGGAAATAGTTGGTGGTCATCCAGACGTACTTGGAGATCGATGGATATGCGAGGAAAGTGCCTCCGGTTTCGTTCAGACCCAGAACGGACTTGTAAATGGATTGTGTGTCTGACATCGGATTTTATTCTGTGTTGATTGATTTCTGTTAAATATATATCTGTTTGGCGGCGGAGAATTTATTCTCTTGCTTAACGCCCTTCTCTGAGACGTACGAGCTTAGAGGTTATATATCGATAGATATCAATCGCATGGCATAAATTGCCTGTGTGGCACGCTGAGTTGCATGGATCAAGGCTTCTGTTGAAAAGCAAAGTCTTGTAGTTGATGATCGAAGCACGGCCTTTGGGGCATAGCTTTGTGTATAACGTGAATTCGCGAGCCTCACACCTCAGTATGAGTTAAAAACGGGATAAGGACTGCAGGGAGAGCACGACGTTTCTTTCTAGCTTTGGTGGTGTCAGTGACTTACCAGTCCTGACATTTATATACTTTTCACCTATGTGGTTGTTGGATGAGGCCCCTCGATTTTAGGTCTGTAAGGACCGAGAAACGTGTGTTCAGGCATAACTAATCCTCAAACGTAAGAGAGGACCGACCCTGAAGATCCAGGGGTTACCCAGAGTGTGTAGTCCCGAGGCATTTGCTAGAGTGTCTCGAAGCGGAGAGGAGCTTGCCCCTTGCCTCGACTCATGACGGAAATCCAATTTCCAATACGTGTATTGCGGTTTTATTTGTAGAGCCTAGTATGGCGACATGATAGATGGTACCCATGCCACCTAGGATTGATATTTATGATTGAAATTGTTTTGACACTATACTCTTATTATAGTATCAAATGATTTGATTTAAACGTACCAAGCATGTTTGGCTATTATAAGGGAAAACCCTATCCTCCGGCTTGCGTTGCATTGTGTGATGGGACCTGGGTCTTATAATAGCTTCATTTTTCCAAAGAGCATTATGTTGTTTTGTTATATGCACTGCTATTCTTGGGAGGAAACCCGTTCCGTGTTATACGGCGTGGTCCCTTGAATTACTCTCTTTTAAAATAAAGTTTTAATAACTGTTTTAGTTCTCACACCAGTCACATGACTGACCTGGAGTTTATTGTTTTAACCTAAACTCTGGGTGCCCCTATTTTCGACACGGGCAGCTAGTAGTTTTGGTTTTGCAGATTTATATTCACAGGATCCTGGTTTACAGTTGGAATGATATCCGAAAAGCTATGTATCTGTATATCACCTTCAGTTGTGCTTTGTATTATTTTCCGCTGCTATGTAATTTATTGTAATCTCTGATATTTATCGAATGTAATTTATTCAATTATACTCTGTATATTCTTGTATTCTGATGGAATTGTTGTAATAACAATGAAATGTTCTTCCGTCTGCGTTCTGTTTTGTCTTGTCCTCACAGTAATTCGTCCTTTCTCATCTCTTCGGAGACCAGGGAAGTTCGGGTTGCTTCAGTTGGTATCAGAGCTTTGGTTTATAGAGCTCGAGAATAAGACACATTAGAACCATACGAAAGAATTCATCAGATATTGGATTAGTAATATCCAATCAGAATGACTCGTTAGAGATAGGGTCAGTAGTATCCTAGAACGAATGTGAAGAGTATAATTTTCAAATGAAAACAATTTTGTTTTGAAAATTTAAATCGCTTTATACGTATTTGAATATTTATTTATTTTGAATTTGGACAATCCAATATATAAAGATTTCGCGTATACGCATCATGAACGTATATTCGAAGTTTTAATATAATGGGTAGATATAGAATCACATTCTAGACATCCGAAGATGATGCTGATAATGACCATGGCATCATCAATGTTTATGTTCGTGTTTCGAAGGTGTGATTTCTATATATTTCCATTAGACTGGTGTGAGAACCAAAACTTATATAGATAGATTTACATTGTTGTGAATTGGCATCAAAAACATGATTTTTGACTATATATCAAATTTATGAATTTGAAAACTCTAATCCACTAATTGATTGATGATTGTGTTGTTTGTTTATTTGTTTGACAATTTTGAACCATTATGCCTAATTGAACCAAATATTGAATTGTATTGAAAATTGGTCACATTTGCATGCATATATATGTACTTACATTGAACAGGTCATAGCAAGGAGGCTAGAGCAGAGAATAAAATTTGTTTGCCCGACAAATAGGTACATGTTTATTATAATTTACTGTTTTGTTTGGGTGATGATGATTTTATGAGCCTATTGGCTAGCCGCTTGGCTTTTTCGTTTTCTTTTTGAGATCATAAGGCCTGTATGGCAATTTCTGGATTTTCCCGTGGCTCCCGGTGCAGGGGAGGTTATGGCGAAATTTTTCGAAAATTTAGGGTGTTAGCCAAATTTTTGAAGAATTTAAAATTCTCAGAAACTGGAAAGTTGGAGAATGGAAGCCGGATCGAACGTAGAGTTGACTGATCAAACCACTTTCGACTTTGTTCCTTTTCGGGGATGAAAAGTTTTAAGTGGGGGAGATTGTAATAACCCGGAAATCCGAGCCAGTTTAAATTTTTTATTTTGGCAATTTTAATGGATTTTGAACATTTAAAATGAATTATTTTAAATAATATCGACGATAAATTTATTTTGAATAGAATTCGAATGTATATAATATATACGGCGTCGTTAGAATATAAATAATTATATATAATTATAAAAGGAATTGAAAATGGCGCGGTAGTTCGATAATTCGATTTCAAACTTCAAATGAATGTACCGGGTGCAAAATAAACCGGATTTTAGTAAAACCAAAAATAATAGGATCTAATTGATAATATCTTTCCAATGAATCCGAAAAATCGAAATTTCATAGCGGGAATCAAAAGATATGTCCAGTTGAAAATTCTGAATAGTCGCTATGGAATTCAGGCCCTTAAAAATGGGAATTTTGCAAACGATCTCGGATTTCGACGAAACCTCTTTTGTTGGGTCCGTGATGTCAAATTATTGCTAGATTCCAAATTTCATAATTTTTCGAATCAATATGTGAGCGTGGCAAAGGAAAACGTGTTTGACCAGTTTTAGTTGATTTTAATCGACTGGAAAATGGCCATTTTTCCAACGGTCTCAGAATTCGACGAAACTAGTTTTGTTAGGACTGTATCGTCAATACGAAGCTAGAAAATATTTTTCTGGGATTTATAGAGTTCGTATGTGACCCCGGTAAATTGAAATGCACGTTCAAATTCAATATATAGAGTTATATGTAGATTTTGACGAAAACTGATCGAAACGATCGAATCAGCTTGCGATACATATCCCATTGTGTTCGAAATGGGGGTAATTAGCTAAGGACGACAATTGTTGGGCCTCGTTTGGTGTTCGAATTTAAAGTCAACTTTCATGGAATTAAAATATTAATTAATTGTATATAAATATATATTATAAAAAGCACCCCTCTCTCTATTCTCTCTCACCTCCCTCAGATTCAATCGAAGAAAAAAACCCCGCACCTCTTTCTCGTCGCCCTCCCCTTGCCTCGACGTCGGAGGCGCGCTCCCCTCTCAGACCCGGCGCCGGACTGGCTGACCCCCCTAGCCCCTCCTCTCGCCTCCAGCTCCCTCTCCTCTTCCAATCGAACGTGAAAACCGACGCTCCAGCAACCCCTGTCGCTAGCCTCCTCTCTCCTCTGCATCTGACATCCGTACGCCGAGACCTTGAGCGCGCCACTCGCTTGCGACAAGAACAGTCGCCATCTCCATTTCTCCCCCCTGATTCCGACGCAACCGACCCTCCCCCTCCCTGACATCAGCAGTGCCTCCTCCCTCTTCATTCTAGTAAGTTTTTTTAATTAATTTAGGTTTTTATATGTGTATTAACGTTGAATTAAAAACCTGATTTTGTATGTGAATAGCATGGGTTTGATTTTCAGTTTGATTATAGACAACCATGGATTTTAAAACATGAAGTGATAATTTTTATCAATAGGAAGGTAAGGTTTTTATCATTAGAGAGATAATATTTTTATCAATAAAATGATTTGAAAAATAGAAAATATTAGGTTTTTAAAATAGAAAAGATTAGATTTTTAAAATAGAAAAGATTAGATTTTTAAAATAGAAAAGATTAGATTTTTAAAATAGAAAAGATTAGATTTTTGAAATTGAAAAGGCGAAATATTTATAATTGAAAAGGCGAAATATTTATAATTGAAAAGGCGAAATATGTAATAACCCGAAAATCTGGGCCAGTTTAAAATTTTTATTTCGGCAATTTTAGTGAATTTTGAACATTTAAAATAGATTATTTTAAATAAAATTGACGAGAAATTTATTTTGAATAGAATTCGAACGTATATATTCATATACGTCGTCGTTAGAATATAAATAATTATATATAATTATAATAGGAATTGAAAATGGCGCGGTAGTTCGATAATTCGATTTCAAACTTCAATTGAATGTACCGGGTGCAAAACAATCCGGATTTTAGTGAAACCAAAAATAATGGGATCTATTTGAGAATATCTTTCCAACGAATCCGAAAAATCAAGATTTCATAGCGGGAATCAAAAGATATGTCCAGTTGAAAATTCTGAATAGTCGCTATGGAATTCAGGCCCTTAAAAATGGAAATTTTGCAAACGACCACGGATTTCAACGAAACCACTTTTGTTGGGTCCGTGATGTCAAGTTATTGCTAGGTTTCAAATTTCATAATTTTTCGAATCAATATGTGAGTGTGGCAAAGGAAAACGCGTTTGATCGGTTTCAGTTGATTTTAATCGACTGGAAATTGACCATTTTTCCAACGGTCTCAGAATTCGACGAAACTAGTTTTGTTAGGACCGTATCGTCAATACAACGCTAGAAAATATTTTTCTAGAATTTTTAAAGTTAATATGTGACCCCGGTAATTTGAAATGTACGTTTAAAATTCAATATAGTGATTTAAATGTAAATTTAACGGAAAATGATTCAAACGATCAAATCAACCTACGATACATATCCCATTGTGTTCGGAATGGGGGTAATACGCTATGGACGACAGGCGGTGGACCTCGTTTCGAGGTCGTATGTAAAAGTCAACTTTTTGAAAATTAATTAATTAAAAAAAAAAACCTCCTCTCCTTTAACCCGCTGGCCCCCCTTTCCCTTCATAATCGATTTCAGTAGAAGAAAAAAAAATCCATCGAGGACGGAGACCGACCGCCCACCGCCGCCACCGGAGGCGCCCACCTCCGTCCAAGCTCGCCGCCCTCCCCTTCCCTTCCTCGACTGCGACGCCCGAACCCCCCTCGCCCTCGCGTCCCGCTCCTCTTCCCCTCCTCCGTCCACCGCGGCCTCAGCTGCGTCGCCACCCACCTCCCTCCAGCGCCTCGCGAACACCCCCCCAGCAGCGAGGCAACCACCGACGCCCCCCCCTCCTCTCCGATTCCTGTAAGTTTTTTTTATATATATTTTTTTAATATATTTTTCAATTTTAGTTATTGTTCTATTCGATTTTAAAACTGAATTTTTATAGTTAACAAGAACTGATTTTTATTAATTTAAAAGCATTGATTTTTAGTTTAGAAAAGAATAAATGTTTATTTAGGAAAAATAGTTCTTTTTAAACTAGAAAGATGCGATTTTTATTAACTAGGTAAGATTAGTTTTTTTTAAATCAAAATGATTTGATTTTGAAAAGTAAAGATTTGATTTTGAATTGTGGAAGTTAAAAATATAATTTTTATATAAGGAAGATAATCAAAATATGATTTTTATATTTTTAAAGTATTAAAAATATAATCTTTACTATATAGAAGTGGTAAAAAAATATAATTTTTACATGTTAGGAATATTAAAAATATCATCTTTGTATATGTAGCGAAATAAAAATCTGATTTTTATTTTATATATGTGAAATAAAGAGGAAAATTTTATAGTGATGAAAGGCGAAAACTTTATTTTTAGAAAGGCGAAAACTTTATTTTTATAAGGGCGAAATCTTTATATAGAGAATAGCGTTATAAAAATAAAATCTTTATCTATATAACATCGAAGTAAAAATTCGATTTTTAAATATATGAAGTGATTATAAAAATATGATTTCTAAATTGAAAGTGAACAAATAAAAATGTGATTTTTATTTTAAAGACATCAAATATAAAAATGTGTGATTTTTATATATGTAGTGGCTACGGACAACGAAGATGGCGAAGATGGAATAACGATGAAGATTTCTATAAAAGAAGAGTCAAGATGATTGGATAGCTTTCGGTGAGAACTTCTCACTCAAATTCTCTTTTTCTAGTTATATATATATACTAGGATGCAGACGGTGCTTAGTAGCACCCGACACCCGTCATCCACAGACCATGGATGACTTGTTTGTTAAATTGATTGGTTGTGTAGTTAGTTAGTCTAATTGGTTTGAATTGAATTGTTTGGTGATACGGAATGGATTTGATTGATGTGTGAATGGCGTGGGCCTTCACTAGACCGGGGATAAGGCTAGGCCTCGTCCCGTTTCTAGTATCGTGCCGTTATGCCGCCGAAATTTTCTAAAATATGTTAGAAAAATAAAAATATCATTTTTATTGTGTAAATGAACGAAATAGGAATTCATGTGTTGAAATAAAATATTTTATCGTTAAAAATATAATTTTTAACGTGGAAGTGAAAAAAATAAAATATTCATTTACAAACCGGACGGTTTGTTTATGTACACATATCTGAAGGACATTGATTGGGACGATAAATTTTACACATCGCCCAACTGCACAAATAAAATCTGTGTTTGATTGTTTGAAACCCCACACGGGTGTTGGGATGAAATTTGGAAGTTCACTCATCCTGGTTGATTAAATATGTCGATCGATTGATTGACAGGCTGTTATAAGCGTAAGATATCTATATTTGATGCTTATACAGTGTAGTGCACTTTGGTTGATGGTTGATTATTTTTCAATGCTATTATATACATGTGTTGTATGGAATCCATATAATTAACATTATATGGTGATTGATTGGGCCTCATTCCAATCGGGAAAATAAGGAATATTATAAAAGAAAATTCATGTGTTGAATATAAAAATAGTCATGTGTTGACGATGTTCATGTGTTGAGTGAAATATTTTATACAATGAAATTTACATCTTTATCATATTTAAAATTAGAACTACTTTACGATTGAAGTCTAATTGAAAATCAAACGATAGATACCATAGTTTTATAAAATATTTTACATAACGAAAATAGTGATGTGTTGACAGTACTCATGTGTTGAGATTAGTCAGGTGTTGGAAGAAATATAGATTCATGTGTTGAATGGAATAAATATTCATTTGTTGAATAGAATAACGGATTTATTGAAATATATAAAGCCGTGTTGATTAGAGTTGCGCTATTTTGACGTGAACGATATTTATATCGATTATATTCGTTTTTATAATGAATATAGAAAAGAAGTGATTTCAAAATATAACATTTTGAAAATATTATCATTTATAAAGTAATGATATGAAATATTCAATTTTGATTAGAAATTGAATATAAAGTTGAAATGGTTTTGAAAACGAATTTAAAACGATTTATAAAATACGTTTTAAAAAGGAAATCGACGAAATATATATAATATATATATATATATTATATATATAATGGCCTGAATAGAACGCGCCGCGCCGCGGCAGTTCATGAATTTCGACCATTGACTTCGAATTGACGTTGCGGGAGATCCGACCGTCGGATTCTCCTAAAACCGGAACCGTTGGGTTCGTATCGAAAAGAGCTTTCCAATGAATATTAGAAATTTGAAATCTAACGGTTGGATTTGGAATTATGTCCAAATCAATTTCAGAAAAGGTCGTTGTAAGTGCAGTTCGATAGCCGTTGATGGAAATCGACTGTACGGGCCTTGATAAAATTATTAAAAATATTATTAATTTGTGTAAAATCATAATATGTGAATTGGAAAGAACTGGGATGAAGAATTCCACATTTGAAATGATAAAAATAGATTTTTATCGAAATGAACCAGTTGTGAACTAGAATTAAAATCAATTTATTTGTGAAATGAATAAATTGAATTTGAAAGTGATTTTAAAAATAATCAATATTCCCAATACGTGGATTGGACTGGAGTTGAATCGAAATTATCTTCGAGATATTTCGATGTTGGATTTCGTGACTATACATATATTGTTATGGGAATTTGAAAGATATATTTTATATCGTTATTTCCAATACGATATATGTTGGTTTCAGAATTTGATATTGAATATAAGCCGATATATTTTCTATTCAAAGCCTTGTATTTAATATCAAATATGATTTGGGTTTATCGCGAATCGTGTTTTAGAGGACATTGGTTCTTTAACCCAGTTAAAGGCAAGATATCGATTTTTGAGAAGATTAAAACTAAGTGGAGTTTTAATGAATCTTTAATTAGATTAAAAATGTGAATTGATAATTTAAATTATCAAATCTGAAAGGTGATCGAGAATGGAGTACCACCAGTTTTGCTCCAAAGCGATAGTTAAATCTTTAATTAGATTTGAACGTGAAATGGTAATTAATTTTACCGATAACACCGTGGTGTTAGATGTGGAGTATTACCAGTTTTCTCCATGGGATATATAGGTTGGGATTGGGAAATAAAATAAATAATTACTTCGGTGTGGTTCGTTAATCCCGACTAGTTTGAAATGATATCCATAGGAGGATTAAAGAATAAATTTAGAAGAATTTATCTTGGATAAAATTAATGGGAACCTTTCCCTAAGAATGTGATTTTGTGAATAAAAGAATATTCTGAATTGAAATGAGGCGTTTGTTGTGTTTGTGTAACATTCGTTTACTATATACGTGGGTTATTCAGAAAGGCCGGGTTTATACCCATTCTGAATAATCGATTCGACGAGATGTCGAAGATGAAGACGGTGGTTGAAGACCGGAAGTCTTCACATCGTTTGGGTGATTACTGATGATCTTGATTGGGCTGTACACCCAGGACGAGGGAATCAGTTGGTGATCGTCCAGACGTACTTGGAGATGGATGGATATGCGAGGAAAGTGCCTCCGGTTTCGTTCAGACCCAGAACGAACTTGTAAATGGATTGTGTGTCTGACATTGGATTTTATTCTGTGTTGATTGATCTCTATTAAATATACATCTATTTGGCGGCGGAGAATTTATTCTCTTGCTTAACGCCCTTCTCTGAGACATAGGAGCTCAGAGGTTGTATACCGATGGACATCAGTCGCATGGAGTGAATTGCCTGTGTGGCATGCGTAAGTGGCAATTGATCAAGGCTTCTGTTGAAAAGCCGAGTCTTGTGGTTGATGATCAAAGCACGGCCTGTGTGGCGTAGCTTTGTGTATAACGTGAATTCGCGAGCCTCACACCTCGGTATGAGTCAAAAACGGGAGACGGACCGCTGGGAGAGCACGACGTTTCTTTCTAGCTAGGGTGGTGTCAGTGACCTACCAGCCCTGACATTTATATACTTTTCACCTGTGTGGTTGTTGGATATGAGGCGCCTCGGATATAGGTCTGTAAGGACCGGGAAACGTGTATTCAGGAATAACTAATCCTCAAAAGTAAGAGAGGACCGGCCCAGCCGATTCCAAGAATCAAAGTGGGGTCCTGAGGCATTTGCTAGAGTGTCTCGAACGCGGAGAGGAGCTTGCCCCTTGCCTCGACTCATGACGGAAATCCAATTTCCAATACGTGTATTGCGGTTTTAATTGTAGAACTAGTATGGCGACATGATAGATGGTACCCATGCCGCCTATGATTGATATTTATGATTTGAATTGTTTTGACACTATACACTTATTATAGTATCAAATAATGTGTTTTAAACGTATCAAGCATGCTTTGGCTGTTATAAGGGAAAACCCTATCCTCCGGCTTGCGTTGCATTGTGTGATGGGACCTGGGTCTTATAACAGCTTCATTTTTCTTTATTTAGCATTGCGCTGTTTGTTCTATGCACTGTATTCTTGGGAGGAAACCCGTTCCGTGTTATACGGCGTGGTCCCTTGATTACCTAACTTTAAAACCAATATTAATAACTGTTTTAGTTCTCACACCAGTCACATGACTGACCTGGAGTTTATTGTTTTAACCTAAACTCTGGGTGCCCCTATTTTCCGCACGGGCAGCTAGTAGTTTTGGTTTTGCAGATTTATATTCACAGGGTCCTGATTAACAGCTAGAACGATGCTCGGAAAGCTCTGTATCCGTGTATCACTTCTAGTTGTGTTTTGTATATTTTTTCGCTGCTATGTAATTTATTGTAATCTCTGATATTTGTTGAATGTAATTTATTCATTTATACTCTGTATATTCTTGTATCTGATGGAATTGTTGTAATAACAATGAAATGTTCTTCCGTATGCGCTCATTTGTGTGTTGTTCTCAAAGTATTCGTGCTTTCCTTCACGGGGAAGTTACGGGTTCTTACAAAATATTTATAATTGAAAAGGCGAGATTTTTATATATTGAATAGCGAAGTAAAAATTCGATTTTTATATATTGAATAGCGAAGTAAAAATTCGATTTTTATATATTGAATAGCGAAGTAAAAATTCGATTTTTATATATTGAATAGCGAAGTAAAAATTCGATTTTTATATATTGAATAGCGAAGTAAAAAATTCGATTTTTATATATTGAATAGCGAAGTAAAAATTTGATTTGTATATATTGAATAGCGAAGTAAAAATTCGATTTTTATATATTGAATAACGAAGTAAAAATTCGATTTTTATATATGTAGTGACTACGGGCAGTGAAAGTGACAAAAGGCGAAACGACGAAGACTTCTACTTAAGAAGAGTCGAGATTATTGGATTAGCTATCGGTGAGAATTCCTCACTCTTTAATTTAATTTTCTAGTTATATATATACTAGGATGCAGACGGTGTTTAGTAGCACCCGACACCCGTCATCCACAGACCATGGATGGCTTGTTTGTTTAATTGATGTGTTGTAAAATTTGTTTGTGTTGTTGATGTGAAATCGATAATAAAAAGTAGAAGTGTTGAAATAAATATTTTATCGTTAAAAATATAATTTTTAACGTGAAAGTGAATAAATAAATATTTATAAACAAATCGGCCAATTTGTTTATATGCACTGATTTGACTGATATTGATTGGGATGATAAATTTTACACATCGCCCAACTGCAAAAATAAAATCTGTGTTTGATTGTTTGAAACCCCACACGGGTATTGGGATAAAATACAGCATACACTAATCCCAATAATTAGTTGTATGTCGATCGATGGATCGGCAGGCTGTTATAAGCGTTAGATATCTATATTTGATGCTTATACAGTGTAGTGCACTTTGGATGATGGTTGATTATTTATCATTGCTATTATATCCATGTGTTGTATGGAATCCATATAATTAACTTTATATGGTAATTGATTAGGCCTCATTCCAATTTAGAAGATAAAGAATATTATAAAATAAAGGTTCATGTGTTGACCGTACTCATCCGTTGAAATTAGTCATCTGTTGAACGAAGTATTTTAACAATAAAATTTACATCTTTATCATTATAAAATAAAGGTTCATGTGTTGACAGTGCTCATCCGTTGAGATTAGTCATGTGTTGAACGAAATATTTTAACAATAAAATTTACATCTTCATCATATATGAAATTAGAAATTAACTGGAAAATAGATAAGATGAGTGGTCTCCTGGATATTGATCTGATGTTGGTCTCGGCCTTCGGGGTTAGTATTCAGGGAATCGTTCTCTTACTAATTTACGGTTGGAGTCTGATTTGAATTCAAACGATAGGTACCATAATTTTTATAAAATATATTAAATAACAAAAATAGTCACACGTGGACAGTACTCATTCGTTGAGATTAGTCATGTGTTGACAAAAATATAGACTCATTTGTTGAATGTAATAACGAAATTATTGAAATATATAAAGCCGTGTAGATTAGAATTGCGCTATTTTGACGCGAACGATATTTATATCGATTATATTCGTTTTTATATTTGAATTGAATTGAATAGAAAACCAATTTGAATTGAATCGAATAGAAAACCATTTTGAATTGAATCGAATAGAAAACCAATTTGAATTGAATTGAATAGAAAACCAATTTGAATTGAATCGAATAGAAAACCAATTTGAATTGAATATAAAACGAATTCGAATTGAATTGAAAACGAATTCGAATTGAAAACGAATTGAAGTGAATTCAAATTGAATTGAAATTTGAATTTAATAGAAATGAATTTTTAAAACGAATTTATAAGAAAAAAAAATCAATTTTGATTTGAATTGAAATGGAAGTTGAAATTGTTTTTGAAACGAATTTGAAACTATTTATAAAATTCGTTTTAAATAGAAATCGACGAAATATATATTATATATATTATATAATGGCCTGAATAGAACGCGCCGCGGCAGTTCGTAAATTTCGTCCATTGACTTCGAATGGACATTACGGGTGATCCGACCGTCGGATTCTCCTAAAACTAGAACCGTTGGGTTCGTATCGAAAAGAGCTTTCTAACGAATATTAGAAATTTGAAATCTAACGGTTGGACTTGGAGATACGTCCAAATCAAATTTGGAAAAGGTCGCTGTAAGTGCAGTTCGATGGCCGTTGATGGAAATCCACTGTACGGGCCTTGATAAAATTATTAAAAATAATAATAATTTGTGTAAAATCATAAGAAATGATTTGGGAAAAATTGGGATTTAAAACTCCATATTTGAAGAGATAAAAATAGATTTTTATCGAAATGAACTAGTTTTGAACTAAAAATTAAACCCGTTTATTTTTAAATAAATAAATTGGATTTGAAATGAGTTTTAAATAGAATTGATTTGTGGGTTTATCGTGAACGGTGTTTTAAATAACACTAGTTCTTTAACTCGATAATAAATAGAATGTGATTTGGGTTTTATCGTGAACTGTGTTTTAAATGACATTAGTTCTTTAACCTAGTAAAAGGAGTTTTAATGAATCTGCAATTAGATTGAAATGTGAATTGATAATTTAAATTATCAAATTTGGAAAATGAGCGAGAATGGAGTATGTAATAACCCGGAAAATCTGGGCCAGTTTAAAATTTTTATTTTGGCAATTTTAGCGAATTTTGAATATTTAAAATGAATTATTTTAAATAATATCGACGAGAAATCTATTTTGAATATAATTAGAACGTATATATTATATACGTCGTCGTTAGAATATATAATAATTATATATAATTATAAATAGAATTGAAATTGGCGCGGTAGTTCGATAATTCGATTTCAAACTTCAATTGAATGTACCGGGTGCAAAACAATCCGGATTTTAGTGAAACCAAAAACATTAGTATCTAATTGATGATATCTTTCTAACGAATCTGTCCAATCGAAATTTGATAGCGGGAATCAAAAGGTATGTCCAGTTGAAAATTCAGAATAGTCGCTGTGGAATTTATATATATTTTATATAATATATAGCCCTTAAAAATAGCCGTTTTGCAAATGACCTCGGATTTCGACGAAACCAGTTTTGTTGGGTCCGCAGTGTCAAGTTATTGCTAGATTTCAAGTTTCATAATTTTTCGAATCAATATGTGAGCGTGGCAAAGGAAAACGTGTTTTGACCATTTCAGTTGTTTTTAATCGACTGGAAATTGGCCATTTTTCAAACGGTCTCAGAATTCGACGAAACTAGTTTTGTTAGGACCGTATCGTCAATACGAAGCTAAAAAATATTTTTCGGGAATTTTTCGAGTTAGTATGTGGCCCCGGTAATTTGAAATGTACGTTTAAAATTCAAAGTAAGGATTTAAATGTAAATTCAGCGGAAACTGATTCAAACAGTCGAATCAACCTACGATACATATTCCATTGTGTTCGGAATGTGGGTGATTAGGTAGGGACGACAGTCGGTGAGTTTGATTTCGAGTTCAAAATTAAAAGTTGCTTTTAGAATTTAAAATAATTAAATATATATATTATATTATATAATCTCTTCATCCTCTCTCTCTACCCTCTTTAGTCAAACCCGTCGTTCAAAATTAGAAAACCCTAAACACCCCCCCCCCCACTTCGATCGCTTCCGCCCTCATGACCGCCGCCGACTCATCCCGCCGCCGCTCCGATCCTGACAGCCCCCCCTCCCTCGCACTTCTCTCTCCCCTCTTCCTCCTTCTTCTACAACCCGAAAACAACCCCAACTCTCTTCGAAACCGCAACCTCTGGCCAATCCCTGACCACCGCCGACTCATCCCGCCGCGCCACTACACAGCCATCGACGCCTCAGGAACCCCCCTATCCGCCTTCGATTTTTTTCTCTGTAAGTGTTTCTTTATTTTCATTTTTATTTTTATTTTCAAGACTGATTTTTTTTAGTATATAAAACTGATTTTTTTTAGTATATAAGACTGATTTTTTTTAGTATATAAAACTGATTTTTTTTAGTATATAAAACTGATTTTTTTTAGTATATAAAACTGATTTTTTTTAGTATATAAAACTGATTTTTTTTAGTATATAAAACTGATTTTTTTTAGTATATAAAACTGATTTTTTTTAGTATATAAAACTGATTTTTTTTAGTATATAAAACTGATTTTTTTAGTATATAAAACTGATTTTTTTTAGTATATAAAACTGATTTTTTTAAAGTAGAAATTATAGATTTTTATCATTTTAAAGTTAAGTTTTTACTAATAAAAAGGTTTGATTTTTATTGGTTAAAAAGATTAGATTTTTCTTTTTCTCTTAAAGCTTTGATTTTTAATCATGAAAACATGATTTTTATTCGAAGGAATTTTGAATTCGTAGGAGGTAGAAAAAGTTTAGGATTTTGTTGTAGGAAAAATAAGATTTTTGACGAGATAAAAATTAGATCTTAGCGGCTTAAAAATAGAATTTTTATATATTGAACTTCGATAGAAAAATATAATTTTTATATATTGAACTTCGATAGGAAAATAGAATTTTTATATATTGAACATCGAAGTAAAAATTCGATTTTTATATATTGAATAGCGAAGTAAAAATGTGATTTTTACGTATGTAGTGAAAGCGGACAACGAAGCTGACGAAGATGCGAAAACAACGAAGATTTCTATCAAAGAAGTGCCATGGAGCTAGGATAGCTATTGGTGAGAACTTCTCACCTTTCAATTTAATTTTTCTAGTTATATATATACTAGGATGCAGACGGTGCATAGTAGCACCCGACACAATCGTCCACAGACCATGGACTTGTTTGTTTGACTGTATGGTGATTGATTGCGATATTGGTTTGAATGTGGTTTGTGGTGTGAAAAATCGAATCGATAAATTGATTAGGATTAGACGTGCGCCGTTATAAGGCGAAGGAGTAAGGCTAGGTTAGACCCTTACTCCAAATTTTGTGGTTTGCATAACGAAAGTGAATTTGATTGATGTGTGAATGGCGTGGGCCTTCACTAGACCGGGGATAAGGCTGGACCTTGTCCCGTTTCTAGTATCGTGCCGTTATGCCGCCGAAATTTTCTAAAATAAGTTAAAAAAAAAAATATCATTTTATTTAAAGAATGAACTGAATAGATATTCATATGTTAAAATAAAATGTTTTATCGTTAAAAATATAACTTTTAACGTGAAGTGAATAAAATAAAATATTCATTTACAAACCGGACGGTTTGTTTATGTACACTGATTTGACTGACATTGATTGGGACGATAAATTTTACACGTCGCCCAGCTGCACGAATAAAATCTGTGTTTGATTGTTTGAAACCCTACACGGGTGTTGGGATGAAATTTAAAGTTCACTCATCCTAACTGATTAAATATGTCGATCGATTGATTGACAGGCTGTTATAAGCGTTAGATATCCATATTTGATGCTTATACAGTGTAGTGCACTTTGGTTGATGGTTGATTATTTTCAATGCTATTAAATACATGTGTTGTATGAAAATCCATATAATTAACGTTACATGGTGATTGATTGGGCCTCATTCCAATTTGAAAAATAAAGAATATTATAAAATAAAGGTTCATGTGTTGACTATACTCATCCGTTGGGATTAGTCATGTGTTGAACGAATTATTTTTATAATAAAATTTACATCTTTATCAATATTATAAAATAAAGGTTCATGTGTTGACTATACTCATCCGTTGGGATTAGTCATGTGTTGAACGAATTATTTTTATAATAAAATTTACATCTTTATCAATATAAAATAAAGGTTCATGTGTTGACTATATTCATCCGTTGATATTAGTCATGTGTTGAACGAAATATTTTTATAATAAAAATTTACATCTTTATCAATATAAAATAAAGGTTCATGTGTTGACTATACTCATCCGTTGGGATTAGTCATGTGTTGAACGAAATAATTTAACAAAAATAGTCACACATGGACGGTACTCATTCGTTGAGATTAGTCGTGTGTTGGCAAAAAGAAATATTTGAAATAGAATATATAAAGCCGTGTTGATTAGTGATGCGCCATTTTGACGCGAACGATATTTATATCGATTACATTCGTAATTGAATATATAACGATTTCGAAATGAATTGAATATATAACGATTTCGAAATGAATTGAATATATAACGATTTCGAAATGAATTGAATATATAACGATTTCGAAATGAATTGAATATATAACGATTTCGAAATGAATTGAATATATAACGATTTCGATTTGAGTTGAATATAAAACGATTTCGAATTAAATCAAATAGAAAACCAATTTGATTTCAAATTGAATATATAATGAACTTGATTCAAATAGAAAACGAAACGAATTTAATTTGAATAGAAAATGAATTTGAATCGAATAGAAAACCAATTTGAATTGAATTGAATTGAATTGAGAAACGAATTCGAATTGAATTTAAAATGAAGTGAAATGAATTCAAATTAAATTGAAATTTGAATTGAATAGAAATGAATTTTAAAACGAATTTATAAAGAAGAATTCAATTTTGATTTGAATTGAAATAGAAGTTGACTTTGCTTTTGAAACGAATTCAAAACTAAATATATAATTCGTTTTAAATAGGAATCGACGAAATATATATTATATATATTATATATATATAATATAATGGCCTGAATAGAACGCGCCGCGCCGCGGCAGTTCGTAAATTTCGACCATTTATTTCAAACGGACATTACGGGAGATCCGACCGTCGGATTCTCCTAAAACCGGAACCGTTGGGTTCGTATCGAAAAGAGCTTTCTAAAGAATATTAGAAATTCAAAATCTAACGGTTGGATTTGGAGATACGTCCAAATCAAATTCGAAAAAGGTCGCTGTAAGTGCAGTTCGATGGCCATTGTTGGAAATCGACTGTACGGGCCTTGATAAAATTATTAAAAATATCAATAATTTGTGAAAAATCATAAGAAATGATTTGAGAAAAAATTGGGGTGAAAAACTCCATATTTGAAAAGATAAAAATAGATTTTTATCGAAATGAACTAGTTTTGAACTAAATTTAAAACCCAATCATTTTTAAATAAATGAATTAGATTTAAAAAGGGCTTTAAATAATCGAATTTCTAATATATTTGATTTAATTTGAAATGGGTTTATCGTGAACAGTGTTTAAATAACACTAGTTCTTTAACCCGATAACAAATAGAATGTGATTTGGGTTTGTCGTGAACTGTGTTTTAAATAACACCTATTTCTTTAACCCAGTAAAAGGAGTTTTATTGAATCTGCAATTAGATTGAAATTCGAATTGATAATCTAAATTACCAAATTTAGAAGATGAGCGAGAATGGAGTATCACCAGTTTTGCTCCAAAGCGATAGTTAAATCTTTAATTAGATTTGAACGTGAAATGGTAATTAATTTTACCGATAACACCACGGTGTTAGATATGGAGTATCACCAGTTTTGCTCCAAAGCGATAGTTAAATCTTTAATTAGATTTGAACGTGAAATGGTAATTAATTTTACCGATAACACCACGGTGTTAGATATGGAGTATTACCAGTTTTGCTTCATGGGATGAATAGGTTGGGATTGGGAAATAAAATAAATAATTACTTCGTTACGGTTCGCTAATCTCGACTAGTTGGAAAAACCATAATTTGGTTTTAAATGACATCCAAAGGAAGATCCAGGATAAATTTTAAAGAATTTATCTTGGATAAAATTAATGGGAACATTTCCCTAAGAATGTGAAATTTAGAAACTAGCTGTAGGTTGGCTAAGAAGAATGGTTTCCTGGGTATTGATCTGATGTTGGTTTCGGCCTTCGGGGTTAATGTTCGGGAAATTGTTCTCTTGCTAATTTGCGGTTAGTGACTAATGAATTGGAATGAGGCGTATGTTGTGCTTGTATAACATTTGTTTTAATATACGCGGGTTGTTCGGAAAGTCCGGGTTTATACCCATTCTGAATAACCGATTCGACGATATGTCGAAGATGAAGTCGGTGGTCGAAGACCGGAAGTCTTCACATCGTTTGGGTAATTACTGACGATCCTGATTGGGCAGTACACCCAAGAGGATGGAAATAGTTGGTGGTCGTCCAGACGTACTTGGAGATGGATGGATATGCGAGGAAAGTGCCTCCGGTTTCGTTCAGACCCAGAACGGACTTGTAAATGGATTGTGTGTCTGACATTGGATTTTATTCTGTGTTGATTGATTTCTATTAAATATATATCTGTTTGGCGGCGGAGAATTTATTCTCTTGCTTAACGCCCTTCTCTGAAACGTACGAGCTTAGAGGTTATATATCGATAGATATCAATCGCATGGCATGAATTGCCTGTGTGGCATGCTGAGTTGCATGGATCAAGGCTTCTGTTGAAAAGCAAAGTCTTGTAGTTGATGATCAAAGCACGGCCCTTGTGGCGTAGCTTTGTGTATAGCGTGTATTCGCGAGCCTCACACCTCGGTATGAGTTAAAAACGGGATACGGACTGCAGGGAGAGCGCACGTTTCTTTCTAGCTTTGGTGGTGTCAGTGACTTACCAGCCCTGACATATATACTTTTCACCTTTGTGGTTGTTGGATGAGGCGCCTCGATTATAGGTCTGTAAGGACCGGGAAACGTGTGTTCAGGAATTGCCAATCCTCTAACGTAAGTGAGGACCGGCCCTGAAGCATCCAGGGGTTACCCAGTGTGCGTAATCCTAAGGCATTTGCTAGAGTGTCTCGAACGCGGAGAGGAGCTTGCCCCTTGCCTCGACTCATGACGGAATCCAATTTCCAATACGTGTATTTCGGCTTTATTTGTAGAGCCTAGTATGGCGACATAGTAGCATGGGATACTATGCCGTCTATGATTTATATTTATGATTGAAATGTTTTGACACTATACACTTATTATAGTATCAAATGATTTGTTTAAAACGTACCAAGCATGTTTGGCTATTATAAGGGAAAACCCTATCCCCCGGCTTGCGTTGCATTGTATGATAGGACCTGGGTCTTATAATAGCTTCATTTTTCGAAAAAGCATTGCGTTGTTTATTCTATGCACTGGTATTCTTGGGAGGAAACCCGTTCCGTGTTATACGGCGTGGTCCCCTGAATTACTCTCTTTTAAAAGTAAAGTTTTAAATAACTGTTTTAGTTCTCACACCAGTCACATGACTGACCTGGAGTTTATTGTTTTAACCTAAACTCTGGGTGCCCCTATTTTCCGCACGGGCAGCTAGTAGTTTTGGTTTTGCAGATTTATATTCACAGGATCCTGGTTTACAGCTGGAATGATATCCGGAAAGCTCTGTATCCGTATATCACCTTCAGTTGTGCTTTATATTATTTTTCCGCTGCTATGTATTTAAATGTAATTTACTGTAATCTCTGATATTTCTGTGTAATATTTATTCATTTATACTCTGTATATTCTTGTAATCTGATGCATTGTTGTAATATACAATGAAATGTTCTTCTGTTTGCGTTCTGATTTGTCCTGTTCTCAACGTTCAGGGGTTTCGAACGGTCTAGATCGGTTTAACGACTGATTCAGATCGAGCGAAATTCCAGGCCGTCACATTTGGTATCAGAGCTTTGGTGTACAGAGCTCGAGAACAAGACACATTAGAACCATACGAAAGAATTCATCAGATATTGGATTAGTAATATCCAATTAGAATAACTCGTTAGAGATAGGATCAGTAGTATCCTAGAACGAGTGTGAAGAGTATATTTTTCAAATGAAAACAATTTTTGTTTTGAAAATTTAAACCATTTTATACGTATTTGATTATTTATTTATTTTGAATATGGACAATCTAGTATATAAAGGTTTTGCATATGCGCGTCATGAACGTATATTCGAAGCTTTAATATATTGGATAGATATAGAATCATACTCTAGTCGCCCGGACCTGATTCTGATGATTGACGCGTCATCATTAGTAATTAGTTTCGTGTTACGAAGGTGTGATATCTATATATTTCCATTAGACTGGTGTGAGAACCAAAACTAATATAGATAGAACACTTTGTTGTGAATTGGCATCAAAAACAAGATTTTCTGTATATATATCAAATTTTATGGATTTGAAAACTCTAATTCACTAATTGATTGATGTTTGGGTTGTTTGTTTATTTGTTTGCTAATTTTAACCATTTATGCCTAAGTAAACTAATTATTGAATTGTATTGAAAATTGGTCGCATTTGCTTGCATATACATGTACTTACATTGAACAGGTCATAGCAAGGAGGCTAGAGCCAGAGAATAAAATTTGTTTGCCCGACAAATAGGTACATGTTTACTACATAATTTCCTGTTTTGTTTGGGTGATGATGATTTTGTGAGCCTATTGGCTAGCCGCTTGGCTTTTTCTTTTTCTTTTTGAGATCTGAAGGACCGGGGAAGCTATTTGAAATTCCCCGATGCTCCCGGCGCAGGGGAGGTTATGGCGAAATTTTTCGAAAATTTAGGGTGTTAGCCAAATTTTTGAAATTTTGAAAATTCTCAGAAACTAAAGAGTTGGAGAATGGAAGCCAGAATGAATGTAGAGTTGAATAATCAAACCACTTTCGACTTTGTTCCTTTTCGGGGACGAAAAGTTTTAAGTGGGGGAGATTGTAATAACCCGGAAAATCTGGGCCAGTTTAAAATTTTTATTTTGGCAATTTTAGCGAATTTTGAATATTTAAAATGAATTATTTTAAATAATATCGACGAGAAATCTATTTTGAATATAATTAGAACGTATATATTATATACGTCGTCGTTAGAATATATAATAATTATATATAATTATAAATAGAATTGAAATTGGCGCGGTAGTTCGATAATTCGATTTCAAACTTCAATTGAATGTACCGGGTGCAAAACAATCCGGATTTTAGTGAAACCAAAAACATTAGTATCTAATTGATGATATCTTTCTAACGAATCTGTCCAATCGAAATTTGATAGCGGGAATCAACAGGTATGTCCAGTTGAAAATTCAGAATAGTCGCTGTGGAATTTATATATATTTTATATAATATATAGCCCTTAAAAATAGCCGTTTTGCAAATGACCTCGGATTTCGACGAAACCAGTTTTGTTGGGTCCGCAGTGTCAAGTTATTGCTAGATTTCAAGTTTCATAATTTTTCGAATCAATATGTGAGCGTGGCAAAGGAAAACGTGTTTTGACCATTTCAGTTGTTTTTAATCGACTGGAAATTGGCCATTTTTCAAACGGTCTCAGAATTCGACGAAACTAGTTTTGTTAGGACCGTATCGTCAATACGAAGCTAAAAAATATTTTTCGGGAATTTTTCGAGTTAGTATGTGGCCCCGGTAATTTGAAATGTACGTTTAAAATTCAAAGTAAGGATTTAAATGTAAATTCAGCGGAAACTGATTCAAACAGTCGAATCAACCTACGATACATATTCCATTGTGTTCGGAATGTGGGTGATTAGGTAGGGACGACAGTCGGTGAGTTTGATTTCGAGTTCAAAATTAAAAGTTGCTTTTAGAATTTAAAATAATTAAATATATATATTATATTATATAATCTCTTCATCCTCTCTCTCTACCCTCTTTAGTCAAACCCGTCGTTCAAAATTAGAAAACCCTAAACACCCCCCCCACTTCGATCGCTTCCGCCCTCATGACCGCCGCCGACTCATCCCGCCGCCGCTCCGATCCTGACAGCCCCCCCTCCCTCGCACTTCTCTCTCCCCTCTTCCTCCTTCTTCTACAACCCGAAAACAACCCCAACTCTCTTCGAAACCGCAACCTCTGGCCAATCCCTGACCACCGCCGACTCATCCCGCCGCGCCACTACACAGCCATCGACGCCTCAGGAACCCCCCCCCATCCGCCTTCGATTTTTTTTCTCTGTAAGTGTTTCTTTATTTTCATTTTTATTTTTATTTTTATTTTCAAGACTGATTTTTTTTAGTATATAAAACTGATTTTTTTTAGTATATAAGACTGATTTTTTTTAGTATATAAAACTGATTTTTTTAGTATATAAAACTGATTTTTTTTAGTATATAAAACTGATTTTTTTTAGTATATAAAACTGATTTTTTTTTAGTATATAAAACTGATTTTTTTTAGTATATAAAACTGATTTTTTTTAGTATATAAAACTGATTTTTTTTAGTATATAAAACTGATTTTTTTAGTATATAAAACTGATTTTTTTAGTATATAAAACTGATTTTTTTTAGTATATAAAACTGATTTTTTTAAAGTAGAAATTATAGATTTTTATCATTTTAAAGTTAAGTTTTTACTAATAAAAAGGTTTGATTTTTATTGGTTAAAAAGATTAGATTTTTCTTTTTCTCTTAAAGCTTTGATTTTTAATCATGAAAACATGATTTTTATTCGAAGGAATTTTGAATTCGTAGGAGGTAGAAAAAGTTTAGGATTTTGTTGTAGGAAAAATAAGATTTTTGACGAGATAAAAATTAGATCTTAGCGGCTTAAAAATAGAATTTTTATATATTGAACTTCGATAGAAAAATATAATTTTTATATATTGAACTTCGATAGGAAAATAGAATTTTTATATATTGAACATCGAAGTAAAAATTCGATTTTTATATATTGAATAGCGAAGTAAAAATGTGATTTTTACGTATGTAGTGAAAGCGGACAACGAAGCTGACGAAGATGCGAAAACAATGAAGATTTCTATCAAAGAAGTGCCATGGAGCTAGGATAGCTATTGGTGAGAACTTCTCACCTTTCAATTTAATTTTTCTAGTTATATATATACTAGGATGCAGACGGTGCTTAGTAGCACCCGACACAATCGTCCACAGACCATGGACTTGTTTGTTTGACTGTATGGTGATTGATTGCGATATTGGTTTGAATGTGGTTTATGGTGTGAAAAATCGAATCGATAAATTGATTAGGATTAGACGTGCGCCGTTATAAGGCGAAGGAGTAAGGCTAGGTTAGACCCTTACTCCAAATTTTGTGGTTTGCATAACGAAAGTGAATTTGATTGATGTGTGAATGGCGTGGGCCTTCACTAGACCGGGGATAAGGCTGGACCTTGTCCCGTTTCTAGTATCGTGCCGTTATGCCGCCGAAATTTTCTAAAATATGTTAAAAAAAAAAATATATCATTTTATTTAAAGAATGAACTGAATAGATATTCATATGTTAAAATAAAATGTTTTATCGTTAAAAATATAACTTTTAACGTGAAGTGAATAAAATAAAATATTCATTTACAAACCGGACGGTTTGTTTATGTACACTGATTTGACTGACATTGATTGGGACGATAAATTTTACACGTCGCCCAGCTGCACGAATAAAATCTGTGTTTGATTGTTTGAAACCCTACACGGGTGTTGGGATGAAATTTAAAGTTCACTCATCCTAACTGATTAAATATGTCGATCGATTGATTGACAGGCTGTTATAAGCGTTAGATATCCATATTTGATGCTTATACAGTGTAGTGCACTTTGGTTGATGGTTGATTATTTTCAATGCTATTAAATACATGTGTTGTATGAAAATCCATATAATTAACGTTATATGGTGATTGATTGGGCCTCATTCCAATTTGAAAAATAAAGAATATTATAAAATAAAGGTTCATGTGTTGACTATACTCATCCGTTGGGATTAGTCATGTGTTGAACGAATTATTTTTATAATAAAATTTACATCTTTATCAATATTATAAAATAAAGGTTCATGTGTTGACTATACTCATCCGTTGGGATTAGTCATGTGTTGAACGAATTATTTTTATAATAAAATTTACATCTTTATCAATATAAAATAAAGGTTCATGTGTTGACTATATTCATCCGTTGATATTAGTCATGTGTTGAACGAAATATTTTTATAATAAAAATTTACATCTTTATCAATATAAAATAAAGGTTCATGTGTTGACTATACTCATCCGTTGGGATTAGTCATGTGTTGAACGAAATAATTTAACAAAAATAGTCACACATGGACGGTACTCATTCGTTGAGATTAGTCGTGTGTTGACAAAAAAAAATATTTGAAATAGAATATATAAAGCCGTGTTGATTAGTGATGCGCCATTTTGACGCGAACGATATTTATATCGATTACATTCGTAATTGAATATATAACGATTTCGAAATGAATTGAATATATAACGATTTCGAAATGAATTGAATATATAACGATTTCGAAATGAATTGAATATATAACGATTTCGAAATGAATTGAATATATAACGATTTCGAAATGAATTGAATATATAACGATTTCGATTTGAGTTGAATATAAAACGATTTCGAATTAAATCGAATAGAAAACCAATTTGATTTCAAATTGAATATATAATGAACTTGATTCAAATAGAAAACGAAACGAATTTAATTTGAATAGAAAATGAATTTGAATCGAATAGAAAACCAATTTGAATTGAATTGAATTGAATTGAGAAACGAATTCGAATTGAATTTAAAATGAAGTGAAATGAATTCAAATTAAATTGAAATTTGAATTGAATAGAAATGAATTTTAAAACGAATTTATAAAGAAGAATTCAATTTTGATTTGAATTGAAATAGAAGTTGACTTTGCTTTTGAAACGAATTAAAAACTAAATATATAATTCGTTTTAAATAGGAATCGACGAAATATATATATTATATATATTATATATATAATATAATGGCCTGAATAGAACGCGTCGCGCCGCGGCAGTTCGTAAATTTCGACCATTTATTTCAAACGGACATTACGGGAGATCCGACCGTCGGATTCTCCTAAAACCGGAACCGTTGGGTTCGTATCGAAAAGAGCTTTCTAAAGAATATTAGAAATTCAAAATCTAACGGTTGGATTTGGAGATACGTCCAAATCAAATTCGAAAAAGGTCGCTGTAAGTGCAGTTCGATGGCCATTGTTGGAAATCGACTGTACGGGCCTTGATAAAATTATTAAAAATATCAATAATTTGTGAAAAATCATAAGAAATGATTTGAGAAAAAATTGGGGTGAAAAACTCCATATTTGAAAAGATAAAAATAGATTTTTATCGAAATGAACTAGTTTTGAACTAAATTTAAAACCCAATCATTTTTAAATAAATGAATTAGATTTAAAAAGGGCTTTAAATAATCGAATTTCTAATATATTTGATTTAATTTGAAATGGGTTTATCGTGAACAGTGTTTAAATAACACTAGTTCTTTAACCCGATAACAAATAGAATGTGATTTGGGTTTGTCGTGAACTGTGTTTTAAATAACACCTATTTCTTTAACCCAGTAAAAGGAGTTTTATTGAATCTGCAATTAGATTGAAATTCGAATTGATAATCTAAATTACCAAATTTAGAAGATGAGCGAGAATGGAGTATCACCAGTTTTGCTCCAAAGCGATAGTTAAATCTTTAATTAGATTTGAACGTGAAATGGTAATTAATTTTACCGATAACACCACGGTGTTAGATATGGAGTATCACCAGTTTTGCTCCAAAGCGATAGTTAAATCTTTAATTAGATTTGAACGTGAAATGGTAATTAATTTTACCGATAACACCACGGTGTTAGATATGGAGTATTACCAGTTTTGCTTCATGGGATGAATAGGTTGGGATTGGGAAATAAAATAAATAATTACTTCGTTACGGTTCGCTAATCTCGACTAGTTGGAAAAACCATAATTTGGTTTTAAATGACATCCAAAGGAAGATCCAGGATAAATTTTAAAGAATTTATCTTGGATAAAATTAATGGGAACATTTCCCTAAGAATGTGAAATTTAGAAACTAGCTGTAGGTTGGCTAAGAAGAATGGTTTCCTGGGTATTGATCTGATGTTGGTTTCGGCCTTCGGGGTTAATGTTCGGGAAATTGTTCTCTTGCTAATTTGCGGTTAGTGACTAATGAATTGGAATGAGGCGTATGTTGTGCTTGTATAACATTTGTTTTAATATACGCGGGTTGTTCGGAAAGTCCGGGTTTATACCCATTCTGAATAACCGATTCGACGATATGTCGAAGATGAAGTCGGTGGTCGAAGACCGGAAGTCTTCACATCGTTTGGGTAATTACTGACGATCCTGATTGGGCAGTACACCCAAGAGGATGGAAATAGTTGGTGGTCGTCCAGACGTACTTGGAGATGGATGGATATGCGAGGAAAGTGCCTCCGGTTTCGTTCAGACCCAGAACAGACTTGTAAATGGATTGTGTGTCTGACATTGGATTTTATTCTGTGTTGATTGATTTCTATTAAATATATATCTGTTTGGCGGCGGAGAATTTATTCTCTTGCTTAACGCCCTTCTCTGAAACGTACGAGCTTAGAGGTTATATATCGATAGATATCAATCGCATGGCATGAATTGCCTGTGTGGCATGCTGAGTTGCATGGATCAAGGCTTCTGTTGAAAAGCAAAGTCTTGTAGTTGATGATCAAAGCACGGCCCTTGTGGCGTAGCTTTGTGTATAGCGTGTATTCGCGAGCCTCACACCTCGGTATGAGTTAAAAACGGGATACGGACTGCAGGGAGAGCGCACGTTTCTTTCTAGCTTTGGTGGTGTCAGTGACTTACCAGCCCTGACATATATACTTTTCACCTTTGTGGTTGTTGGATGAGGCGCCTCGATTATAGGTCTGTAAGGACCGGGAAACGTGTGTTCAGGAATTGCCAATCCTCTAACGTAAGTGAGGACCGGCCCTGAAGCATCCAGGGGTTACCCAGTGTGCGTAATCCTAAGGCATTTGCTAGAGTGTCTCGAACGCGGAGAGGAGCTTGCCCCTTGCCTCGACTCATGACGGAATCCAATTTCCAATACGTGTATTTCGGCTTTATTTGTAGAGCCTAGTATGGCGACATAGTAGCATGGGATACTATGCCGTCTATGATTTATATTTATGATTGAAATGTTTTGACACTATACACTTATTATAGTATCAAATGATTTGTTTAAAACGTACCAAGCATGTTTGGCTATTATAAGGGAAAACCCTATCCCCCGGCTTGCGTTGCATTGTATGATAGGACCTGGGTCTTATAATAGCTTCATTTTTCGAAAAAGCATTGCGTTGTTTATTCTATGCACTGGTATTCTTGGGAGGAAACCCGTTCCGTGTTATACGGCGTGGTCCCCTGAATTACTCTCTTTTAAAAGTAAAGTTTTAAATAACTGTTTTAGTTCTCACACCAGTCACATGACTGACCTGGAGTTTATTGTTTTAACCTAAACTCTGGGTGCCCCTATTTTCCGCACGGGCAGCTAGTAGTTTTGGTTTTGCAGATTTATATTCACAGGATCCTGGTTTACAGCTGGAATGATATCCGGAAAGCTCTGTATCCGTATATCACCTTCAGTTGTGCTTTATATTATTTTTCCGCTGCTATGTATTTAAATGTAATTTACTGTAATCTCTGATATTTCTGTGTAATATTTATTCATTTATACTCTGTATATTCTTGTAATCTGATGCATTGTTGTAATATACAATGAAATGTTCTTCTGTTTGCGTTCTGATTTGTCCTGTTCTCAACGTTCAGGGGTTTCGAACGGTCTAGATCGGTTTAACGACTGATTCAGATCGAGCGAAATTCCAGGCCGTCACATTTGGTATCAGAGCTTTGGTGTACAGAGCTCGAGAACAAGACACATTAGAACCATACGAAAGAATTCATCAGATATTGGATTAGTAATATCCAATTAGAATAACTCGTTAGAGATAGGATCAGTAGTATCCTAGAACGAGTGTGAAGAGTATATTTTTCAAATGAAAACAATTTTTGTTTTGAAAATTTAAACCATTTTATACGTATTTGATTATTTATTTATTTTGAATATGGACAATCTAGTATATAAAGGTTTTGCATATGCGCGTCATGAACGTATATTCGAAGCTTTAATATATTGGATAGATATAGAATCATACTCTAGTCGCCCGGACCTGATTCTGATGATTGACGCGTCATCATTAGTAATTAGTTTCGTGTTACGAAGGTGTGATATCTATATATTTCCATTAGACTGGTGTGAGAACCAAAACTAATATAGATAGAACACTTTGTTGTGAATTGGCATCAAAAACAAGATTTTCTGTATATATATCAAATTTTATGGATTTGAAAACTCTAATTCACTAATTGATTGATGTTTGGGTTGTTTGTTTATTTGTTTGCTAATTTTAACCATTTATGCCTAAGTAAACTAATTATTGAATTGTATTGAAAATTGGTCGCATTTGCTTGCATATACATGTACTTACATTGAACAGGTCATAGCAAGGAGGCTAGAGCCAGAGAATAAAATTTGTTTGCCCGACAAATAGGTACATGTTTACTACATAATTTCCTGTTTTGTTTGGGTGATGATGATTTTGTGAGCCTATTGGCTAGCCGCTTGGCTTTTTCTTTTTCTTTTTGAGATCTGAAGGACCGGGGAAGCTATTTGAAATTCCCCGATGCTCCCGGCGCAGGGGAGGTTATGGCGAAATTTTTCGAAAATTTAGGGTGTTAGCCAAATTTTTGAAATTTTGAAAATTCTCAGAAACTAAAGAGTTAGAGAATGGAAGCCAGAATGAATGTAGAGTTGAATAATCAAACCACTTTCGACTTTGTTCCTTTTCGGGGACGAAAAGTTTTAAGTGGGGGAGATTGTAATAACCCGGAAAATCTGGGCCAGTTTAAAATTTTTATTTTGGCAATTTTAGCGAATTTTGAATATTTAAAATGAATTATTTTAAATAATATCGACGAGAAATCTATTTTGAATATAATTAGAACGTATATATTATATACGTCGTCGTTAGAATATATAATAATTATATATAATTATAAATAGAATTGAAATTGGCGCGGTAGTTCGATAATTCGATTTCAAACTTCAATTGAATGTACCGGGTGCAAAACAATCCGGATTTTAGTGAAACCAAAAACATTAGTATCTAATTGATGATATCTTTCTAACGAATCTGTCCAATCGAAATTTGATAGCGGGAATCAACAGGTATGTCCAGTTGAAAATTCAGAATAGTCGCTGTGGAATTTATATATATTTTATATAATATATAGCCCTTAAAAATAGCCGTTTTGCAAATGACCTCGGATTTCGACGAAACCAGTTTTGTTGGGTCCGCAGTGTCAAGTTATTGCTAGATTTCAAGTTTCATAATTTTTCGAATCAATATGTGAGCGTGGCAAAGGAAAACGTGTTTTGACCATTTCAGTTGTTTTTAATCGACTGGAAATTGGCCATTTTTCAAACGGTCTCAGAATTCGACGAAACTAGTTTTGTTATGACCGTATCGTCAATACGAAGCTAAAAAATATTTTTCGGGAATTTTTCGAGTTAGTATGTGGCCCCGGTAATTTGAAATGTACGTTTAAAATTCAAAGTAAGGATTTAAATGTAAATTCAGCGGAAACTGATTCAAACAGTCGAATCAACCTACGATACATATTCCATTGTGTTCGGAATGTGGGTGATTAGGTAGGGACGACAGTCGGTGAGTTTGATTTCGAGTTCAAAATTAAAAGTTGCTTTTAGAATTTAAAATAATTAAATATATATATTATATTATATAATCTCTTCATCCTCTCTCTCTACCCTCTTTAGTCAAACCCGTCGTTCAAAATTAGAAAACCCTAAACACCCCCTCCCCCCCACTTCGATCGCTTCCGCCCTCATGACCGCCGCCGACTCATCCCGCCGCCGCTCCGATCCTGACAGCCCCCCCTCCCTCGCACTTCTCTCTCCCCTCTTCCTCCTTCTTCTACAACCCGAAAACAACCCCAACTCTCTTCGAAACCGCAACCTCTGGCCAATCCCTGACCACCGCCGACTCATCCCGCCGCGCCACTACACAGCCATCGACGCCTCAGGAACCCCCCCCATCCGCCTTCGATTTTTTTTCTCTGTAAGTGTTTCTTTATTTTCATTTTTATTTTTATTTTTATTTTCAAGACTGATTTTTTTTAGTATATAAAACTGATTTTTTTTAGTATATAAGACTGATTTTTTTTAGTATATAAAACTGATTTTTTTAGTATATAAAACTGATTTTTTTTAGTATATAAAACTGATTTTTTTTAGTATATAAAACTGATTTTTTTTTAGTATATAAAACTGATTTTTTTTAGTATATAAAACTGATTTTTTTTAGTATATAAAACTGATTTTTTTTAGTATATAAAACTGATTTTTTTTAGTGTATAAAACTGATTTTTTTAGTATATAAAACTGATTTTTTTTAGTGTATAAAACTGATTTTTTTAAAGTAGAAATTATAGATTTTTATCATTTTAAAGTTAAGTTTTTACTAATAAAAAGGTTTGATTTTTATTGGTTAAAAAGATTAGATTTTTCTTTTTCTCTTAAAGCTTTGATTTTTAATCATGAAAACATGATTTTTATTCGAAGGAATTTTGAATTCGTAGGAGGTAGAAAAAGTTTAGGATTTTGTTGTAGGAAAAATAAGATTTTTGACGAGATAAAAATTAGATCTTAGCGGCTTAAAAATAGAATTTTTATATATTGAACTTCGATAGAAAAATATAATTTTTATATATTGAACTTCGATAGGAAAATAGAATTTTTATATATTGAACATCGAAGTAAAAATTCGATTTTTATATATTGAATAGTGAAGTAAAAATGTGATTTTTACGTATGTAGTGAAAGCGGACAACGAAGCTGACGAAGATGCGAAAACAATGAAGATTTCTATCAAAGAAGTGCCATGGAGCTAGGATAGCTATTGGTGAGAACTTCTCACCTTTCAATTTAATTTTTCTAGTTATATATATACTAGGATGCAGACGGTGCTTAGTAGCACCCGACACAATCGTCCACAGACCATGGACTTGTTTGTTTGACTGTATGGTGATTGATTGCGATATTGGTTTGAATGTGGTTTGTGGTGTGAAAAATCGAATCGATAAATTGATTAGGATTAGACGTGCGCCGTTATAAGGCGAAGGAGTAAGGCTAGGTTAGACCCTTACTCCAAATTTTGTGGTTTGCATAACGAAAGTGAATTTGATTGATGTGTGAATGGCGTGGGCCTTCACTAGACCGGGGATAAGGCTGGACCTTGTCCCGTTTCTAGTATCGTGCCGTTATGCCGCCGAAATTTTCTAAAATATGTTAAAAAAAAAAATATATCATTTTATTTAAAGAATGAACTGAATAGATATTCATATGTTAAAATAAAATGTTTTATCGTTAAAAATATAACTTTTAACGTGAAGTGAATAAAATAAAATATTCATTTACAAACCGGACGGTTTGTTTATGTACACTGATTTGACTGACATTGATTGGGACGATAAATTTTACACGTCGCCCAGCTGCACGAATAAAATCTGTGTTTGATTGTTTGAAACCCTACACGGGTGTTGGGATGAAATTTAAAGTTCACTCATCCTAACTGATTAAATATGTCGATCGATTGATTGACAGGCTGTTATAAGCGTTAGATATCCATATTTGATGCTTATACAGTGTAGTGCACTTTGGTTGATGGTTGATTATTTTCAATGCTATTAAATACATGTGTTGTATGAAAATCCATATAATTAACGTTATATGGTGATTGATTGGGCCTCATTCCAATTTGAAAAATAAAGAATATTATAAAATAAAGGTTCATGTGTTGACTATACTCATCCGTTGGGATTAGTCATGTGTTGAACGAATTATTTTTATAATAAAATTTACATCTTTATCAATATTATAAAATAAAGGTTCATGTGTTGACTATACTCATCCGTTGGGATTAGTCATGTGTTGAACGAATTATTTTTATAATAAAATTTACATCTTTATCAATATAAAATAAAGGTTCATGTGTTGACTATATTCATCCGTTGATATTAGTCATGTGTTGAACGAAATATTTTTATAATAAAAATTTACATCTTTATCAATATAAAATAAAGGTTCATGTGTTGACTATACTCATCCGTTGGGATTAGTCATGTGTTGAACGAAATAATTTAACAAAAATAGTCACACATGGACGGTACTCATTCGTTGAGATTAGTCGTGTGTTGACAAAAAGAAATATTTGAAATAGAATATATAAAGCCGTGTTGATTAGTGATGCGCCATTTTGACGCGAACGATATTTATATCGATTACATTCGTAATTGAATATATAACGATTTCGAAATGAATTGAATATATAACGATTTCGAAATGAATTGAATATATAACGATTTCGAAATGAATTGAATATATAACGATTTCGAAATGAATTGAATATATAACGATTTCGAAATGAATTGAATATATAACGATTTCGATTTGAGTTGAATATAAAACGATTTCGAATTAAATCAAATAGAAAACCAATTTGATTTCAAATTGAATATATAATGAACTTGATTCAAATAGAAAACGAAACGAATTTAATTTGAATAGAAAATGAATTTGAATCGAATAGAAAACCAATTTGAATTGAATTGAATTGAATTGAGAAACGAATTCGAATTGAATTTAAAATGAAGTGAAATGAATTCAAATTAAATTGAAATTTGAATTGAATAGAAATGAATTTTAAAACGAATTTATAAAGAAGAATTCAATTTTGATTTGAATTGAAATAGAAGTTGACTTTGCTTTTGAAACGAATTCAAAACTAAATATATAATTCGTTTTAAATAGGAATCGACGAAATATATATTATATATATTATATATATAATATAATGGCCTGAATAGAACGCGCCGCGCCGCGGCAGTTCGTAAATTTCGACCATTTATTTCAAACGGACATTACGGGAGATCCGACCGTCGGATTCTCCTAAAACCGGAACCGTTGGGTTCGTATCGAAAAGAGCTTTCTAAAGAATATTAGAAATTCAAAATCTAACGGTTGGATTTGGAGATACGTCCAAATCAAATTCGAAAAAGGTCGTTGTAAGTGCAGTTCGATGGCCATTGTTGGAAATCGACTGTACGGGCCTTGATAAAATTATTAAAAATATCAATAATTTGTGAAAAATCATAAGAAATGATTTGAGAAAAAATTGGGGTGAAAAACTCCATATTTGAAAAGATAAAAATAGATTTTTATCGAAATGAACTAGTTTTGAACTAAATTTAAAACCCAATCATTTTTAAATAAATGAATTAGATTTAAAAAGGGCTTTAAATAATCGAATTTCTAATATATTTGATTTAATTTGAAATGGGTTTATCGTGAACAGTGTTTAAATAACACTAGTTCTTTAACCCGATAACAAATAGAATGTGATTTGGGTTTGTCGTGAACTGTGTTTTAAATAACACCTATTTCTTTAACCCAGTAAAAGGAGTTTTATTGAATCTGCAATTAGATTGAAATTCGAATTGATAATCTAAATTACCAAATTTAGAAGATGAGCGAGAATGGAGTATCACCAGTTTTGCTCCAAAGCGATAGTTAAATCTTTAATTAGATTTGAACGTGAAATGGTAATTAATTTTACCGATAACACCACGGTGTTAGATATGGAGTATCACCAGTTTTGCTCCAAAGCGATAGTTAAATCTTTAATTAGATTTGAACGTGAAATGGTAATTAATTTTACCGATAACACCACGGTGTTAGATATGGAGTATTACCAGTTTTGCTTCATGGGATGAATAGGTTGGGATTGGGAAATAAAATAAATAATTACTTCGTTACGGTTCGCTAATCTCGACTAGTTGGAAAAACCATAATTTGGTTTTAAATGACATCCAAAGGAAGATCCAGGATAAATTTTAAAGAATTTATCTTGGATAAAATTAATGGGAACATTTCCCTAAGAATGTGAAATTTAGAAACTAGCTGTAGGTTGGCTAAGAAGAATGGTTTCCTGGGTATTGATCTGATGTTGGTTTCGGCCTTCGGGGTTAATGTTCGGGAAATTGTTCTCTTGCTAATTTGCGGTTAGTGACTAATGAATTGGAATGAGGCGTATGTTGTGCTTGTATAACATTTGTTTTAATATACGCGGGTTGTTCGGAAAGTCCGGGTTTATACCCATTCTGAATAACCGATTCGACGATATGTCGAAGATGAAGTCGGTGGTCGAAGACCGGAAGTCTTCACATCGTTTGGGTAATTACTGACGATCCTGATTGGGCAGTACACCCAAGAGGATGGAAATAGTTGGTGGTCGTCCAGACGTACTTGGAGATGGATGGATATGCGAGGAAAGTGCCTCCGGTTTCGTTCAGACCCAGAACGGACTTGTAAATGGATTGTGTGTCTGACATTGGATTTTATTCTGTGTTGATTGATTTCTATTAAATATATATCTGTTTGGCGGCGGAGAATTTATTCTCTTGCTTAACGCCCTTCTCTGAGACGTACGAGCTTAGAGGTTATATATCGATAGATATCAATCGCATGGCATGAATTGCCTGTGTGGCATGCTGAGTTGCATGGATCAAGGCTTCTGTTGAAAAGCAAAGTCTTGTAGTTGATGATCAAAGCACGGCCCTTGTGGCGTAGCTTTGTGTATAGCGTGTATTCGCGAGCCTCACACCTCGGTATGAGTTAAAAACGGGATACGGACTGCAGGGAGAGCGCACGTTTCTTTCTAGCTTTGGTGGTGTCAGTAACTTACCAGCCCTGACATATATACTTTTCACCTTTGTGGTTGTTGGATGAGGCGCCTCGATTATAGGTCTGTAAGGACCGGGAAACGTGTGTTCAGGAATTGCCAATCCTCTAACGTAAGTGAGGACCGGCCCTGAAGCATCCAGGGGTTACCCAGTGTGCGTAATCCTGAGGCATTTGCTAGAGTGTCTCGAACGCGGAGAGGAGCTTGCCCCTTGCCTCGACTCATGACGGAATCCAATTTCCAATACGTGTATTTCGGCTTTATTTGTAGAGCCTAGTATGGCGACATAGTAGCATGGGATACTATGCCGTCTATGATTTATATTTATGATTGAAATGTTTTGACACTATACACTTATTATAGTATCAAATGATTTGTTTAAAACGTACCAAGCATGTTTGGCTATTATAAGGGAAAACCCTATCCCCCGGCTTGCGTTGCATTGTATGATAGGACCTGGGTCTTATAATAGCTTCATTTTTCGAAAAAGCATTGCGTTGTTTATTCTATGCACTGGTATTCTTGGGAGGAAACCCGTTCCGTGTTATACGGCGTGGTCCCCTGAATTACTCTCTTTTAAAAGTAAAGTTTTAAATAACTGTTTTAGTTCTCACACCAGTCACATGACTGACCTGGAGTTTATTGTTTTAACCTAAACTCTGGGTGCCCCTATTTTCCGCACGGGCAGCTAGTAGTTTTGGTTTTGCAGATTTATATTCACAGGATCCTGGTTTACAGCTGGAATGATATCCGGAAAGCTCTGTATCCGTATATCACCTTCAGTTGTGCTTTATATTATTTTTCCGCTGCTATGTATTTAAATGTAATTTACTGTAATCTCTGATATTTCTGTGTAATATTTATTCATTTATACTCTGTATATTCTTGTAATCTGATGCATTGTTGTAATATACAATGAAATGTTCTTCTGTTTGCGTTCTGATTTGTCCTGTTCTCAACGTTCAGGGGTTTCGAACGGTCTAGATCGGTTTAACGACTGATTCAGATCGAGCGAAATTCCAGGCCGTCACAGAGTATCACCAGTTTTGCTCCAAGCGATAGTTAAATCTTTAATTAGATTTAAACGGGAAATGGTAATTAATTTTACCGATAACACCGTGGTATTAGATATGGAGTATTACCAGTTTTGCTTCATGGGATGAATAGGTTGGGATTGGGAAATAAAATAAATAATTACTTCGGTGTGGTTCGCTAATCTCGACTAGTTTGGAAAACCATAATTTGGTTTGAAATGACATCCAAAGGAAGATTAAAGAATAAATTCAAGAATTTATCTTGGATAAAATTAATGGGAACTTTCCCCTAAGAATGTGAAATGTATAAACTAGCTGTAGGTTAGTTAAGAGGAATGGTTTCCTGGGTATTGATTTGATGTTGGTTTCGGCCTTCGGGGTTAATATTTGGGGAATTGTTCTCTTGCTGATTTACGGTTAGTGACTAATGAATTGGAATGAGGCGTATGGTGTGTTTGTGTAACATTTGTTTTTAATATACGCGGGTTGTTCGGAAAGGCCGGGTTTATACCCATTCTGATTAACCGATTCGACGATATGTCGAAGATGAAGACGGTGGTTCAAGACCGAAAATCTTCACATCGTTTGGATAATTACTGATGATCCTGATTGGGCTGTACACCCAAGAGGTTGGAAATAGTTGGTGGTCGTCCAGACGTACTTGGAGATCGATGGATATGCGAGGAAAGTGCCTCCGGTTTCGTTCAGACCCAGAACGAACTTGTAAGTGGATTGTGTGTCTAACATCGGATTTTATTCTATGTTGATTAATTTCTGTTAAATATATATCTGTTTGGCGGCGGAGAATTTATTCTCTTGCTTAACGCCCTTCTCTGAGACGTACGAGCTTAGAGGTTATATATCGATAGATATCAATCGCATGGCATGAATTGCCTGTGTGGAACGCTGAGTTTCATGGATCAAGGCTTCTGTTGAAAAGCAAAGTCTTGTAGTTGATGATCGAAGCACGGCCTTTGGGGCATAGCTTTGTGTATAACGTGAATTCGCGAGCCTCACACCTCGGTATGAGTTAAAAACGGGATAAGGACTGCAGGGAGAGCACGGCGTTTCTTTCTAGCTTTGGTGGTGTCAGTGACTTACCAGCCCTGACATTTATATACTTTTCACCTATGTGGTTGTTGGATGAGGCGCCTCGATTTTAGGTCCGTAAGGACCGGGAAATGTGTGTTCAGGCATAACTAATCCTCAAACGTAAGAGAGGACCGGCCCTGAAGATCCAGGGGTTACCCAGAGTGTGTAGTCCCGAGGCATTTGCTAGAGTGTCTCGAAGCGGAGAGGAGCTTGCCCCTTGCCTCGACTCATGACGGAAATCCAATTTTCAGTACGTGTATTGCGGTTTTATTTGTAGAGCCTAGTATGGCGACATGATAGATGGTACCCATGTCGCCTAGGATTGATATTTATGATTGAAATTGTTTTGACACTATACACTTATTATAGTATCAAATGATTTGTTTTAAACGTACCAAGCATGTTTGGCTATTATAAGGGAAAACCCTATCCTCCGGCTTGCGTTGCATTGTGTGATGGGACCTGGGTCTTATAATAGCTTCATTTTTCCAAAGAGCATTGCGCTGTTTTGTTATATGCACTGCTATTCTTGGGAGGAAACCCGTTCCGTGTTATACGGCGTGGTCCCTTGAATTACTCTCTTTTAAAATAAAGTTTTAATAACTGTTTTAGTTCTCACACCAGTCACATGACTGACCTGGAGTTTATTGTTTTAACCTAAACTCTGGGTGCCCCTATTTTCGACACGGGCAGCTAGTAGTTTTGGTTTTGCAGATTTATTTTCACAGGATCCTGGTTTACAGCTGGAATGATATCCGGAAAGCTCTGTATCCGTATATCACCTTCAGTTGTGCTTTGTATTATTTTCCGCTGCTATGTAATTTACTGTAATCTCTGATATTTATCGAATGTAATTTATTCAATTATACTTTGTATATTCTTGTATTCTGATGGAATTGTTGTAATAGCAATGAAATGTTCTTTCGTCTGCGTTTTGTTTTGTCTTGTCCTCACAGTAATTCGTCCTTTCTCATCTCTTCGGAGACCGGGGAAGTTCGGGTCGCTTCAGAGACATTCTACAGGTTCCTTGTTAGTTCAAATTTCTTTTCTTTTCCTTTCTTTGGCGTCCGTCCCGTGCTAGTTAGACATTGACACAACACACTTTCATTGGAAATGTTGGCTGGTGCGGGGCGGGCCGTCACAGACAGAGCAGGAAAAAGTGCTGAAAGCGGTGAGGAAAACTGGAAGAATTGCAGTATTTTGGTCGTATGGTAATAATCAATAGTACAACACCACCTATAAATGAGTTGTTCAAACTATCGTTTTCCATATGGTGCTCATTCTTATGCATATACTTCTATTTCCTCGTATAACTACAAGAAACACGGTTATGACTACGATAGTTATCTACATGGATATAGTCAGAGGTTGGGATACTCGACCGAAGAGAACGGAATGAAATTGTTTGGCGATGAAAATGTCTGTGCTTGTTCCATAATGTGAGACTGTGTTTTATGTATGTATTGGTCGTTACTTTATTTGTATATGAAATTGAGTGAATCGAGTGTTGTAGTGAGAATTGAATGTATATGTGAATATCAGTTTGTAAATCATTGAGTTGTAAATGGTGAAATTAGAAGTTGTACTATATCAAATACTGAAATAAAATATTTATTTAAATAAAATACTATTTGAATATTTAATTCTGTGTAGTAGCATTTAATTCTCCCTTTTGGGCTTGAGCCAACATTTTTTCTTTTTGTGTTGCAGAAGGTCGTTTATGACATGATGATAGTTTCAAACCATATAGTGATCATCTCAGTTTTAATGAGTAGTCGACTTTTATTTTACTTCAAACAATTTATATTCATCTGGGATTCTTGTGTAAATATGGATATCCAATTCGCTGTAAAGATAAGTTGTTTACAACATCATTTAATCTTACATCAAGTTTCTTTGGAACAAGTCTTATCAAATATTGAAATGATATGACATCCATAATAGAAGTGTATATCTCTGCAGGAAACCTTGTGCAGCAAGTCATGCCTTGTATCTCACAACTTCATTTTTATCATTTTGATTTCTTATTTAAAGCACCTTCTTTTTGCGATTTATATGCTACTAATATTCATTTATGAATACACTTCATGTGCTTACAATTTTGTGTTTCAATCAAGTTTGCATATTGCAATGCACATTTGATGAATAAGACAAGTTTCATTACAACAACAAATGTTATTTATATTCTTCAGGAATATATCTATCATCAATGTCTTTGTCGTTTTTTATAACCAAAAATGTTATTTATATTCTTAGAAACATATATATTTTTAATAAGTTTTGGATATTGTAACTACCACTTCAATGGATATTAAGAGTTTCATTACAACAATTCTTGAAAGCAGGAAGTGATATACTCATCATGAATTATATCAAGATTCGCATCACTACAATACTTAAAAATATAAACGTTTTAAATACATATAATCAATTCAATTACCTCTAAAAGTACAATTCTCATGACACATAATATGTTGTTGACAATGAATGGTGCTTCTGTAAGTTTAGTTTGCTTTTGTCATTTTATACATTTCTAATTTTATCTCATGAACTACATGTCCATATATCTTATTTAGGAGAATTTCATGATGGCCAATCATATTTCTCTCTAAAATGGGATTTTTAATCCATTTTTAAACATAAGCACTTTATTGTTTATTAATTTATCATTAATGATTATTTCTTGTCAGTTTATACATGATTTAATGAGAACTCAAAACTTATCATGATGTAGGTACCTAAACCACTTCTAGGGTTATTTAACAATCATGTCACTTGTTTCTTTCAAAGCACCCTTAAATTTCTTCAAGAACACACACCTCCATTATTTGGCATCTTTATTACTTACTCCAAAAATATTTTGAACTGACTTTTATACCACATATTCATCTGTGATTTATACCTTTTGATCCTTCAAGGATTCAAATATATATTGGAGAATATTAGGGACATAATTGATAATTTAAGCCAGTTACTTAATACTTTGCATAATTCTATATGTTAACAAATATTTAACACCAATGATCAACATAAACTGATATCCTTTTATCATCCCCCTCAATGTTAGCAAACATTGTCACATTAAATAATAAACCTTCTTTGGATTCTCATTTCTGATCCATTATCACATTATTGCTAGCAAATACATTATATGCATTTCGATTGTAGGGGGATAATGCTTTTATTAGTTGATAAAATGCATACATATTGTATCGTTTATTCCCTTTCATTGATCTGACAACTTGGATTTCTAATTATATCGATCATTTGAATATGCATATGACTTCAGGTCGTCCAATATTGATGTCAAAAAACTTTTTGAATTACTAAATAATATATGCATAATTTATAATATGAGCTCATAGCAACTTTAGGTTGTTAATTAAATATTCATATGTATGTGCATATACGTTCGTCCATGTATTACATATGTAATTGATTTGCATATTCTTTCTCGCTCGAGTTATCAATTTTAGAACAAATTATTTATAAGGTACCAAATCATTATTTTTTACTTATCAAGCAATGTCAATGCGAATCTTAAAGATCTTATTATAACGTTCAAAACATCTGGTTTGGAACTGTATTGAACTTATGGTTCAAATAAAATATATAAATAACTTCAAGTTGTTAAAATTTATTCTTTAATACAATTTATAAATGTAAATATATAAGCAAGATACAACTCATTTTGAAAATATTCAAATCTTTGGATGCACCATCATTGCCCCCATATGATGTAACTTATTTAAGAAGTACAACGTTATTATTTTACATAGTTTCAATAAAGCTTCAGGCATTTAATTATGAGTTATTTAAAGTTCATTGATTAATGAACTTTAGCTTCCTATGCATATAGACACACACACACACACTATATATATATATATATATAAACATATGTATATCAAGTTTATTAATTTATGATGAACTTCTGGTTCTCAATCTTTTTACATAATCCTAATTTAGAAGCTTTAACATTCTTGCAAATTGTCAATATTACAAACTTGTAAACTTTATAGAAATTTTTTATCTTTTCATGATTCAAAACTTTAAGTTTTAGACTTTGAGTTATAAGTTTAAAATTTTCTTTGCACAACTTCAAGTTGTTGTTCTAAGCTTTTTATTTCTTCCATTTCATTAGAAATTACATGCTAAATATACCGAATAATAATACATACGTCTATTCTTATTACAAACACAAATATGCATCATTCAACTTACAATAACTAATGCATATTTATGATAATATGGTAATATAACATATTATCACAATGTTGCATTTAATGCATTTATTATGAATATAATGGATATAACTGTTATATGGTCCAAATATATGAATCAAATAAATTTTACATAAATCAATAGAATAAAATTTGGATCTTACTTCAACATTGATCAATGATAAAACTGAAATGAACAACTTAAAGTTGATACCATGTATATCCATAATGTCTTATCAAAAATTGAGTAAAAGTTCGTAATTTGGCGATTTGAGCTTTAAACGAATATACATAATCCATTTTAAGTTGGATTTCTGTGAAACAAGAAACGTTGGAATCTGTTGAACTATATCTTTCTAATGGAAATGAAAAACCAAGATTTCGTATTTTAGATTGTAAGTTATGTCCAAATTAAATATTCGGAAAAGCAGCGGCACAATCGTTTTTGGACATAACGGTTATTTAAATTTATTTATATATTGATTTCGATTCTGGACAAGCCCTTTGAGGCATAGTGATAATTTAATTTTTAGAATTTTACTTGTAATTTTTAATTAATTAAATACACAACTTTTTATTTGGAGTATTTTGCACCCTATATCAATATTTGGGATTTCACAATATGAGTTATCCTACCGATATTATTATAATTTTGGTATCGTGACACATTGCTTGTTACAACGATATTTTTTTTGTCGATAGCAGTCCGTAAAACGAGCGAAATTTTATACGACGGATACCGTTAATGAATATATAATAATTGCAAACATATATGGTTTCACTTGTATGGCCGATCCTTGCTTTCGGTCTACAAGCACACGTAAACAAAACCAATATATGTTTAGCGTCTATATATATACACACACACACATAGGAATTAAGTTTTAAGTCATCTCCATAACTTGGCAATTCACAAGCAACTACTTCTGCACATTAAACAATATATATATACACGTTCATATATACACATGAACCATCTATTGCAAGCTTTTGGCCCAGGTTCGAAATAGAAAAGCTATTTGTTGCGGCTAATTGTTGATAGAACGACAACACCCATGTTTGATCCTCTCATCTTTTCCAAAGCAGTGCATGTGGCATCTACAACAATTTGCATCGAATAGGTATGTGTACCCCCTCAATTCCTTCCAACCTATATTATATACATTCAGTCATCGAAAAGGAATGGTAAAATGGATACTCAAAACATAAACCAATATAAACAAATATATTTCACTTGCCTTGGCTGCCAAGGAACGTACTACTTGCGTTACATCAAAACACAGCAAGCCTATGATGTAAAAGAGCCTCACACTAGTACCTTAGCTATCCCTACGCTATGTACTTCAACAACCGGCTCCAATGAGAATTGTGCGAGAACACATGTCTATAGAATTGAACTGCAAACCTCAATTATAGGTTGTACACTACAGTGACCTATCACTTGGCCGGCATGTATTGAAAAAAAGTATAAATAACGCTGTTGTTTCCTCTTGTGTATCCTTTCAGACCATTGGATCTGAAGCTTTTCCATGGCCGTAAAAAATCAAAACAAAGTAATTCCGCCATAAAAAAAACAACAAAATCAAACTAAAGCTTCCACTGGAAATTTACATTATACATATCCGACGCCTTGGGTCTTCATTTCCCTCTTCAGTTTTAACTGTGAGCTGATTAGTGGCGGCGACCATCCGTCGTTCGGTGGTGGAAGGGCTCGTAGACGGCGTTTTTTTTGGAGCAGGGAGGTAGTAAGAAGGAACATGTGGGATGGAATGACGAAAAGGGGATGCCGTGGAGTTCAGCGTCGAGTTCTGGAGTGGGGTGCGAGTTTGGACAGGTGCTCCTGTAGTGTTGAGCTCGGAGAGGAGAATTAAACGGTGGTATTGGTCACCAGAAGGTGGAGTAGGTGAGGGGATAATGGCTTCTGAGTATTCGGCAAATGGACGGAAGGAACTAGAAGCTTGCACTCGTGAATATGAGGAAGAATGTGATGTTTAGTGGGTGCGGGTCATTGTATGATGGGCTGCGAGTTTAATTTAAAGTACAAAAAAAATTATATAATAAATGGATTTAAAGTCTTGGAGCTCAAGGTTATTTCTTTTGGGAAAGATGATTTCGGTACTACTGAAGAAAATAGGATCGGTTTGGGAAATTGGACTTGTTATAAAGGTCAAGCCCATATTATATATATATATATCTATTTATTTTAATTTAAATTCAAATTAGTCTGTTAACTTGTAAATTAAATATCTGTGTCATACGATATCAGAATTTCGAACGGTCGGATCCGTTGGGATCGTATGGACGATGGATACACCATGGAACAGACCGGTAGTGGATTGGAGCTCGTTTGGATTTATGGTGAAATTAAACGCCTGAATCAAATCAATGACCGAAAATCTTTATTTAACAATAAACCGACCAAGGTGAGTAAATCTCACTAACTCTGCTCAACTTATATTTTTATAACGTATTTTTAGAATCTATAAATGATGGTTGTTTGCTGTGTATTGGCTGTTTGGTTGAACTGATAGTTAATTGGTTGAATATATCGATAATGATATACATATAAATCGTTAATCGAATATTGATTCTGTTTATCTGGATATTTCATATTCGTGTTATTCATGTGATTAACATCTGTGGATGCAGGGAAACAGGTCGGAGGGATCCAACTTGATTCCTCAACATTTATTTTATTGTTTCTCATATATTGTGATATATGATGTGATTTATAATCTGTTGTTGATTATGTGTGTTTGATCATCGTTATTTGGTACTTTTAAATACCAAAGAAAATACTAATGTGAAAAAGGAAATTTCAAACTATAATTTAAAATAAAATATTTATATATAAAATCAAAGGATTTTATATAAAAGGGAAATTTGAAGTGATTATTATATTTTGGAAGTTTATAAAATCAACGGATTTTATAAAAAGGAATTTGCGAAGTGTATATTGAAATAAGAATTTTATGAAATCAAAAAGGTTTTATAAAAAGAAGGAGATGTTGAAGATTAAAAATAAGGAACTTCTATACAAAATTATTAACAATTATATGGAAGTGTAAAAGACCGTTTTAGTTAAAATACTTGATAGAAGTAATAAGAAATAAGTAAAGAAATATATGAAAAGAAATATTCATATAAAATAGATAGGATATTATAAATGAATTATTTGGCAAATAAATAGTATTATAAAAAGGGAATTGACAAGATGTAAAAGAACAATGAGAAGTTGGTTTCAAAGTAGATATTAAATAGAAATCTATTTTAACAAATAAATTAAGAAGTGAAATTTATAATATTTTATAAATCAAATAAAAATATTTACCTTTGATAAATGAAATATATAAGATGAACTTATATAGAGAAGTAGAAATCGGTTTTAACACCGAAATTTTATGGAATATGAATTCAGCATTTGTAAAGGGATATTTAAATGAGATTTTAAGTGTTAGAAGTTAAAAGGAGATTTTATACAAATAATTATGTAAATAGAAATATAAATAGAAATTGAAGTTGAGATATTGTTTCCAAATATGAAATCAAACTGAAGAGATTATGTAAAAGAAAAATTGTTCACGTTCGACGTGAATAATGAAATTAAGCAAAGATTTTGCAAATAAAAACATGCGTAGACGAATTTGGGTTTTGAAACAGGAATTCAAACAGTAATGAAATTCTGAATGGTTAAGGAATAAAGAACTTGTTTAAAGATGAAACAAGTGTGGTGATTTATAAACAAAGTTTATAAATGAACTAAAATATAATTATCAGTGGATAATTGAGATGACAAATTCAACGGTGAATATAAAATGGGAAATTTGGAGTTGTTTTAAAAAGAAAACGATGAAATCCATTTTGATATTCAAAATGTAAAAAGGATTAAATAAAATCCATAGGGAACAGATAATTGAATATAAGTTATTCGAAGATCGTTAATCGAATAGAAGTTATTCGAAGAAGATAATTAATCGAATATAAGTTATTCGAAGAAGATAATTAATCGAATATAGTTTATTCGAAAGAAAGATAAATCGAATATGGTTATTCGAAAGAAAGAGATAATCGAATATAGTTATTCAAAAGGGAGTTATCGAATAGAGATTATTCAAGAGAGAGAATTATAAGTTGAAATTCGATTATATCGAATTAGGGAAAGTACTATTTACTTTCCGTTTTTAAATCAAGATTTATTTATTTATTTATTCATGAATTAGTTTTTATTTATTTATTCAAATTTAGAAATAGAAGTTATATTTAAGTTATTTTATTTCGGAAGCACGGGTTTATAACATTATCGTTATAATCAAATGATTTCTGTAAAGGAAGTGGATTCGTAAATAAAATCCGAGAGTTATGTAAGGAAGTTTATTAAAGATGTGAAAGGTGAACTTTGTCTATTTCGAGGTTAGAAATGTTGTTCAGTTAAGGTCTGAGAGGTAATTATACCCCAACTCGATTGGCTTCATTTTTAACTAAGAAATGGTTAAGTTTCGATAGTGAAGGATGGGTTAAGTGAATTTAGCTCATATAATGGGTTTGAGTTGGCATGAAGATGGTTTATTTATACATCAGTTTAAATCCAATAAAGGAGTTTTGGAAATGTTTCCAAATAAGAATTAGAAATGTTTTCTAATATAGGAAATAAGAAATGGAGCAAATGCGGAAATGTTTTCCAAATGTTTATAAAGTATATTTTCTAAATTTAGGAAAATAAGAATTTACGAGTATATAGAAATGGGGAAATGAATAAATGTATGATAAATTAAATCAAAGGAGATAAGTATTGATTGATGATTGATCGATAGAATTTCCATCTGGAAATAATATGTTGTTTGCACACCTATTTTTCTTTGATAGTTAAATCACTGATATCGAAGTTTTTTACCCTTTTTCCGTCGTCAATACGGAGAGACCGGGATCAGATTCATTATCTGAAAACCACTCTGTATGGCCGTTAGCGCTGCGATCAAATATGATTAATTGAAGATGGAGTTATGCAAGGGCTATCCTGTTTACAGAATAGTGCCTTCGGTTTGTCCAGTCCCAGGAAAACGTGAATGGACGTATGTTTGACAGAGTATATCTAGCAGATCTCGTAAGTTGATCTCTTCAAACGTACTTATGTTTGGTGGAGGAGGAATTCGTTTCTCTTAGCTTTATACCCATGATATTTTTAAGGGAAATCAATTTGTGATTTGACGGGTATGACGATGTGGAATTAAAAGTGAATGGTGGTCAGGTGTTCCAAAAGACACGTAATGACCTCAAGCCTCATTAACTGGGAAATGACAGAAATCGGGCAGGCAGCATGGCTATGTGGGTCACTCCCATTAGGGTGTATATCACCTATCTAGAGAAAATCCATTTCATTCTTTTATCTATGTTTGATGTTGTCCCTCTTCGGGAAATGGTGGGTAGCTCCCAACCGTTGGTGATATACATTTGATACACTCAAGCGAAATGAGTGGTCGGTCATGTGTGGGCCGGGTTGCAAGACGTTCTTGTTGAACCCAGTGTATTCGCCTCTAGAGATACACTATCGGCAGGTGATCCCATACCTTGTCATAGTCGGAATTCAACCTCCAATAAGAGCCCGTGATTTTTATTTGTATACTATATATGTGGAACGTGAGATGCTAGCGTTCTGCTAGATTGCTAATTACTTATGATTAGACATTATTATAATATCAGAGAAGTATTGATTTCCAAAAGTGTTTTTGGGTTATCACAAGGTAAAAACCATCCGTGTTTATGTGTGGATAGGTCTTACGATTACCTTTTCTTTTGAAAAGGATTTTGAAAAGTTAAACCACATAATTTGAGTTTACTCACACCAGTCCCATGACTGACCTAGAGTTTATTTTGTTTTGTTTTCCCCTAAACTCTTGGGTGCCTAAATTTGTATGGGCAGTCAAGTAGTTCAGGTCTTTACATATATACTTGGAGGAGCTTGAAGAAGGAGGCTTCAGGATTATATAGTTATTGTTATTTCCGCTGTGTCTAAGTGTTGTACTCTGATAATGTTATTCTATATATATACACACACACTATTTTATTGCAAAGTTACGTTATGTATTATGTTTTATTCATTCCGTTGTGAGATTCGTATTACACTGATTCTGTTCTGTGGTGATCTTCTTCTTTTATTCAAATTTTCTATCTTATCCATTCTCACCTTCTAACTTCTTTCTATTAATGATCAAGTATTTCCGATGTCTGAATAGTCAACTTGGTAGTTTTGTGTTGATTTTCGGAGTCGAAAATCCCCGGGTCGTTACAGATTTTCTAAGAAACAATAAAATATTTCTTTTGGAAATATGATATGTTCTAAAATTACTAAAATAAATCTTCAGGTTTTATTATAATTTTCATATTATTATACATTTTAAATTGAAGCAATTTCTCTAGAAAGTGCTTTTATTCAATATGAGAGTCATTTTACTATTTCTTTTTAAAAAATTAGTATTATTATAAGTGTAATGATTTCTTCTAACAATAAATTTCTTCAAGAAATTATGTGTACCATAAAATTGAAATATAATCCTTTTGCCTCTTATTGAAACTTTTCCTTTTCATTGATTTTTCAAATTCTTTCTAGATTCTTTGCCATTAGCAAACATTAATTGCAATTATATGCTTTGAGGTTTTATTTCATGTTTCTCATTTGCATACAAATTTCTGGTTTCTCGTTTACTTATGAACTTCAGGTTCCTTATTTGAAAGAATTTGTATATGAACTTTAGGTCATTTGCATATGAAATTGAGGTTCCTCATTTGAAAGAAATTGTTTTCATCATAGGTTTTCAATTTTTTCTTTTTCAATTTCACTTACAGTAATAAATCAATATTGCTGTAGAATTCAAATTCTACACCATTATATTTTGTAGCCATAACTCTGTTGGGTATACATAAAAAAATCATTCTTTTTCAAGAGATATTCAGTCTTCAGTCTTTCCAAAATAATTACATACGAAATGTAATAGTCGATCTAGAAAAATAAAGTTAGATTCACCTCTATATAAATAATAATGAAACCAATACATATAAAATAAAAGATCCATTAATCTGGATTCTGAAAACTCAAAATTAGATTTTACCTATAATTTCATATGCACAATGTAGTGTTTAGTGTGTGAATAATTGGTAAACATTTATGAGGAAAAAAGAAATACAAAAAGCAGATTATTTAAAAGGTTGAAGGATGAATAACATTTCGGAAGGGAAAAAACTTCTAAATCTACATAATAAAAAAAATATACATAAAGCAGACTAAAAGGTTGGCACATGGGGAATATTACAACTTTGACTATTTAACAAACACGGTAAGGATAACATATTGACACCTCACTTGAAGGATCAATAATCAGGCTCCACATTATTGTTTGCATACATGGAAATTTAGGAAGGATATTTTGGAAAAGAAAAACAAAGATTTGTTTGTGTAAATTTTTTTTTATTCGGATATAACTGGAATTCAAAGGAGATTAGGAACCAATCCCCCTACCCCCCCCCCCCCCCACAATACCAAAAAAAAAAACTTCCAGGGTGCACATGCACAAAAACCTCTTGAAATGCATGAGAATACTGAAATACATATAAAACCCTGTCTAAATGCATCATCTTTGAGACTGCGCATTTTAATTCATTGTAGACCCGAAATCGTTTTTAAGGACACAATTTCATGATCATAAACACATTTTTGAAACTCATGGAAATAAATTAAAATTTCTCCTTCATTTGACAATAAACGCTATATATTCATTTCGTTCTCTATATAAATATCAAAGTTACTCTTGAATTTCCAACAATATGGCTCATGTCACAATCTTAGGAATTTTCAACTACGGATTGCCCCTTTACTATAGGAAACCATCTTAGGCTATAGAAAACCGAATGGCTCAACATGGCTACTATTACATAACCATTCAGTTAGAGCATAATAATCTATTCAACTGTGAAAGCTTCCATAATATTCAAAGTGTTGGAGGAATTTAAAATAAAAGAGAAAGGAAGAAGGAAAGCACAAAGGGGGGAAATTTGATTGGTCCCATATCATGAATTGTAAGTGTGTTTGACACTATATATGTAAACACGTTACATACTATATCAAAAGTAAAGGGGAGATGGAAAGTGAAGAGACAATGGCATGAGGCAAGAGCATATCCATGGACATTAATATTTAAAATGTCAAAAGATGGGCCTCGGGCCTCTTGGGATCTTGTGATCAGAAGGGCCACGAAATGTTATCGGGCTTGCGCTGATCCATTGTGTTTTTGCGTGCACGGGTTTTGAATTCGTAAAGCTCTAGAGCCGTTGCAAACGAAGGGACGCATCCATTCACCCTTAAAATTTGCAACGCCTCTGAAGTGTCGCAAAATGAAAAGGTGTGACTGTTTGAATTCAAATAGTCATAACTGTTGGAAAACAGTAGTATCTCTTCACTGCCTATATATAGGCTGCCCGAATTCAATTTTTATAATCTCGAATTCATTTCTCTTCTCCTTCCCTCTGCTCTTTTCCGCCATTAACATCTTGAAACTCTGCCAAAATTTAGAGTGAACATACGGGTTATGATTCTGCAGGATATAACTCCATCATTCGGTCATTGCACTGATCAAATCCAAGATAGTGAATCGCCGTGTCTGTGCAAACACGCCGATTAAAAGATATTTGATATCTGCTCCGTTGTATCTTCGAACAGATTTTCCATTACTCTTGCACAGAATTAGGAAGGCAAATACTATTTTAGGATAGTGATCACCACATCGTGCCTCGAAGATTTGTGTTTTCAAAGAATAGAAAACCCAGCGACGGATTCGAAATCAACAATCAAAAACAGTATTTATACAATGGCTCCTCACAGTCTCAAAGAGTTCGCCGCTGATTTCGCAAAACTGGAGCGCTTTCATGGTGTCAATTTCCTACGCTGGCAGAAGAAGATGCATTTCTTATTGGCTGGTATGAAAGTTGTTTATGTTTTGACTACGCCAAAACCAGTGGAGACAGAAGATGAAACTATTGCACAGACACGAAATCGGATCAAATGGGAACTTGATGATTACATTTGCAAAGGCTATATCTGTAATGCGATGATGGACACACTTTTTGATATGAACTACAACAAGTAATAAATTTCTGGCCACCAAATTTTTTAATTACAAAATGACTGATGATCGTTCAGTGGTAGAGCAATTCAATGATATCATACACATACTTAATCAATTCAGTCAACATAAGTTAAATATAGATGAGAAAATTAAGGTTTCCTTGGCAATAGACAAATCACCCCCTTCTTGGAAAGATCAGTGGAAATTACTAAAACACAAGAAGGAGGATATGAGTCTAGATAGTCTTGCACAATATTTGCAAGTTGAACAACAACTGAGGCAAAAAGGTGCCCAAGATGAAAAAGTTGTTGATACATCAAAGGTCCATATGGTGGAAGAAAAGCAAGCAAATAATGCTTCAAATACTTCTTCTAATAAAAAGTGGAAAGGGCATAACAACGACAATTCCCAAAATCAGAACAAAAAGGCAAAAATGGTGGTTGCTACTTTTGTGGTAAACTAGGACATTTCAAAAGGGATTGTTGCTTCTGGAAAAAGAAGCAGCAATTTGGAAATAAAAAGTTTGCCACAATTGTATCAGAAGTGAATATGATTGAACAAGACAACTCTTGGTGGATCGATTCTGGCGCTACTAAGCATGTCTGCATTGATAAGAATCAATTCAAGAAACTAGAACCAACTTAAGATGATGATTATCTTTATATGGGAAATTCAGTAAAGGCAGTGGTCAAAGGGAAGGGGACTATAGATGTGGAATTCAAATCCGGAAAAGTTCTGACATTAAATGATGTATATTATGTACCTGAAATTAGGAAGAAACTTGTATCGAAAAGTCTTCTCAATAAGTTTGGATTTAAACAAGTCTTTGAGTCAGACAAATATGTGTTGACCAAAGGCGGTGTATTTGTGGGAAAAGGGTACATGTGTGATGGTATGTGTAAACTGAATATTGATATTAATAAAAGTATGGAATCTGCTTATATTGTTGATTCATTTTCATTATGACACAATAGATCTGGACATGTTAATCATAAATTCCCAAACTCCAAAATGATATGTTAGATAAGTGTAGGATATGTTCATTAACTAAGATCACTAGAAAACCATTTCCTTATAACCAGAAAGTACAACAAAATTGTTACAACTTATTCATAGTGATGTACGTGATATACACAGTACTCCTACTAGAGGAGGAAAAAGATATTTTGTCACATTTATAGATGATTACTCTAAATATTGTTATGTCTATCTTGTACATGCTAAAAGTGAAGTGTTAAATTCATTCATTACTTATAAAACTGAAGTAGAAAACCAATGTTATGTCAAAATATAAACACTTAGGTCTGATAGGGGTAGTGAATATCAATTTCCTAAATATTGTGAATCAGTAGGAATTATACATTAGACATCTATTACTTACACTCCACAACAAAATGGAGTAGCAGAAAGAAAAAGCATAGCGCTTACCGAAATGGTAAATGCAATGTTGTGTAGTTCTGGTCTTAATACTAGTTTCAACGGCGAAGCCATACTTACTGCATTTTATATTCTAAATAGAATACCTCATAAGAAGAGTAAAGTTATTCCTTATGAACTTTAGAAGAAACGGAAACCAAATCTTGATTATTATCGAGTTTGGGGTTGTAGAGCGATTGTTCGATTACCTGAGCCAAAAATCAAGAAATTAGGACAAAAGGCTATCGAGTGCATATTCTTAGGAAATGCTCAACATAGCAAAGGATATAGATTTCTAGTAATAGAACCTAATTTCTCTATTGATGTAAATACAGTAATGGAATCAAGGGATGCAGTGTTTTATGAGAATTGATTTACATGTATTAAGAATAAACCGATTCATGAAACGGTGGAGGCCAGCACACCTATTAATGAAATGGTGGAGGTTAATGAAACAATTATTGAACCTGTAGAAAACACTGATGAGAATATCGACAAAAATGGTGATTCTCTTAGGAGAAGTAAACGAAGAAGGATAGAAAAATCCTTCGGACCAGATTTCATCGTATATTTGGTTGAAGGATCTAGAAATAATGTAGGTCATCAATTAATGATATCTACAAATATAGAATCTGACCCTTTAACATATGCTGAGGCAATGAAACCTCAAGATTCATCATTTTGGCAAGAAGCCATAAACGATGAAATGGATTCTATTATGGGAAATAAAACATGGAAACTAGTAGATTTACCTCCTAGTTCTAATTCAATAAGATGTAAATGGATATTTAATAAAAAGTTAAAGGCATATAGAACAATCGAAAATTTTAGCGCTAGATTAGTTGCCAAAGAATTCACACAAAAAGAAGGAATAGATTATTTTGATATATATGCCCCAGCTGCTAGAATTTCAACTATTAGAACTTTAATTGCATTAGCTTCTATCTATAATTTTGCAATTCAACAAATGGACGTCAACATTTTTAAATGGTGAACTTGACGAAGAGATATATATGTCTCAGCCAGAAGGTTTTGTGATGCCAGGACAAGAATGTAAAGTATGTAAACTTATCAAATCACTTTACGGTCTTAAACAAGCACCAAAACAATTGCATGAAAAGTTTGATAAAACTATTATTTCTAATGGCTTTAGGATTCTTGAATCTGACAAATGTGTCTATAGCAAGTTTCATTCAAGTAAAGGTGCAATTATATGCCTTTACGTGGATGATATGCTTATATTTGGTATAGATACTTCAAGTATTGAAGAAACTAAACAATATCTATCTTCATGTTTTGACCTGAAAGATATGGGAGTAGTTGAAATGATTCTTGGAATAAAAATCATGAAAACTAAAGATGGGATATCAATTACCCAATCTCATTACATTGAGAAAATTCTTAAAAGGTTCAATTTATTCGATTGTAAACCTATGGCTACTCCGTTTGATCCAAATTTGCAGTTACACACTAATACTGGAAGAGCTATAAAACAATTAGAATATGCTAGAGTATTGGAAGTTTGATGTATGTTATAACATGCACACGACCAGATATCGCCTAGTTGGAAAAATGAGTAGATATACTAGTAACCCTAGTCATATCCATTGGAATGCAATACATAAAATTCTAAAGTATCTAAAAGGTACCATAAACTATGGTTTACATTACAACGGTTATCCGAGTGTAATAGAAGGATACGCAGATGCTAGTTCGAATACTGGAAGTGAAGATAATAAATCAACTAGTGGATGGATATTCACTCTTGGTGGGGGAGCAATATCCTGGACCTCAAAGAAACAAACAATTATTGCTTATTCAATCATGGCTATTGAGTTTATAGCACTGGCTTCTGGTAGCAAAGAAGCATAATGGTTAAGGAATCTATTATTAGAAATTCCTATGTGGCCAAAACCTATGCCACCAATATCTGTGCATTGTGATAGTCAATCTACATCATCGTAGGCATACAACCAAGTTTATAATGGTAAATCTAGACATATTGGTCTAAGGCACAGTTTGGTTAGGCAAATGCTCACTGAAGGGGTAATTACCATAGATTTTGTGAGATATAGCTAGTATTAGGCAGATCCATTTACTAAAGGACTTGCAAGGAACTTATTGATAAAAACATCATAGGGAATGGGTTTAAATCCTATACAATACAATCTCCAATAAAGAAAACTCAACATAATAAAGAATTTTTTTATTTTGAGTTCAAAGAGCAAAAATACTTCATATGTTTGCGGTTGGAAGCACTATAATATTTAGTTTGAAAAACTAAGTATTATCATACATTCCAAAGAAGAGAGGATGTTCTGCTTAGAATTTAATAGGTTTATAACAGATATACTATTGAGGTGTGTGTTATAAGGCACTTCTGATAAACCTACCTATATGAAAGCAACGAAGGTGGTGTCGCCTTCTACGAGATTTTGGCTTCATCTCTAAGGGCATTTCATGAAAGAAGATACAGACCCACGGCCAATCCACGGGTCGAGCGAACTACTATCTGGAAAATATGAAAATGAGTGTGTGATAATCACATCCGGTAGATCATATAGGATCGATGGTTCAATGCTTGTTCAACCACTCCATCCTGATATACTTTCATGGGTTTTCACTGCGTATAGATTCAAGTATGTAAGACATCTATACTTATGCACAAATTTTCCTATAAATAAATGACAAGAGGAATTTATTTAAAATTTGGTGGAGGATTCTTCAAGGAAATTTAAAATAAAAGAGAAAGGAAGAAGGAAAGCACAAAGGGGGAAATTTGATTTATCCTATATCATGAAATTTAAGTGTTTTTGAGAGTATATATGTAAACACATTACATATTATATCAAAAGGAAAGGGTAGTTGGAAAGAGAAGAGACTATGGCATGAGGCCAGAGCATATCCATGGACATTAATATTTAAAATGTCAAAAGATGGGCCTTGGGCCTTAGGACTCTTGTGATCAGATGGGCTATGAAATGCTATTAGGCTTGCGCAGATCTGTTGAGTTTTTGCGTGCGCGGGTTTCGAATTCGTAACGTTCCAAAGCCGTTGCAAATGAATGGACGCATCGATTCACCATTCAAATTTGCATCGCCTCTGAAGTGTCGCAAAACAAAAAGGTGTGACGGTTTGAATTCAAATAGTCATAACCATTGGAAAACAGTAGTATCTCTTTAGCGTTTATACATAGACTGCCCGAATTCAGTTTTCATAATCTCGAATTCATTTCTTTTCTCCTTCCATCTGCTCTTTTCTGCCATTAACATCTTCTTGAAACTCTGCCAAAATTTAGAGTGAATTATACGGGTTGTTGTTCTGCAGGATATAACTCCACCATCTTGTCATTGCAGCGGTCAAATCCAAGATAGTGAATCGCTGTGTCTTTGCAAACACACCTATTAAAAGATATTCGATATCTGCTCCATTGTATCTTCGAACCGATTTTACATTACTTATGCACATAATAAAGAGGGCAAATACTATTTTAGGATAGCGATCACCACATCGTGCCTCAGAGATTTGTGTTTTCAAAGAATAGAAGATCCAACGACGGATTCGAAATCAACAGTCTAAAACAGTATTTCTACAATGGCTCCTTACAGTCTCAAAGAGTTCGCCGCTGATTTTGCAAAACTGGAGCGCTTTGGTGGTGTTAAATTCCTACACTAGCAGAAGAAGATGCAATTCTTATTGGCTGGTATGAAAGTTACTTATGTTTTGACTATGCCAAAACCAGTGGAGACAGAAGATGAAACTATTGCACAGACACGAGATCAGATCAAATGTGAACATGATGATTACATTTGCAAAGGCCATATTTGTAATGCGATGACGTACACACTTTTTGATATGTACTACAACAAGCCAACTGCAAAGGGTGTTTGGGATGCATTGGAGGCGAAGTATCTGATGGAAGACGCAACAAGTAAGAAATTTCTAGCCACCAAATTATTTAATTACAAAATGACTGATGATCATTCAGTGATAGAGCAATTCAATGATATCATACACATACTTAATCAATTCAGTCAACATAAGTTAAATATGGATGAGGAAATTAAGGTTTCTTCGATAATAGACAAATTACCCCCTTCTTGGAAAGATCAGAGGAAATTACTGAAGCACAAGAAGGAGGATATAAGTCTAGGCAGTCCTGCACAATATTTACAAGTTGAACAACAACTGAGGCAAAAAGATTCCCAAGTTGAAAAGTTGTTGATACATCAAAGGTCCATATGGTGGAAGAAAAGCAAGCAAATAATGCTTCAAACAATTCTTCCAATAAAAAGAGGAAAGGACAGAACAATCCCAAAATCAGAACAAGAAGGGCAAAAATGGTGGTTGCTACTTTTGTGGTAAACCAGGACATTTCAAAAGGGATTGTCGCTTCTGGAAAAAGAAGTAGAAATACGGAAAAGAAAAGTTTACCACAGTCGTATTAGAAGTGAATATGATTGAATAAGACAATTCTTGGTGGATCGATTCTGGCGCTACTAAGCATGTCTGCATTGGCAAGAATCAATTCAAGAAACTAGAACCAATTGAAGATGAAGATTACCTTTATATGGGAAATTCAGTAAAGGAAGTGGTCAAATGGAAGGGGACTGTAGATTTGGAATTCGCATCCGGAAAAGTTCTGACATTAAATGATATATATTATGTACCTGAAATTAGGAAGAACCTGGTATCGGGAAGTCTTCTTAATAAGTTTGGATTTAAACAAGCCTTTGAGTCAGACAAATATGTGTTGACCAAAGGCTGTGTATTTGTGGGAAAGGGCACATATGTGATGGTATGTTTGAACTGAATATTGATATTAATAAAAGTATGAAATCGACTTATATTATTGATTCATTTTCGTTATGGCATAATAGATTAGGACATGTTAATCATAAACACATGCTTGATATGATATCTTTGAATCTAATCCCCGAACACCAAAATGATATGTTAGATAAGTGTTAGATATGTTCATTAACTAAGATCACTAGAAAACCATTTCCTTATTAACCAGAAAGTACAAAAAAATTGTTACAACTTATTCATAGTGATGTATGTGATATACAAAGTACTCCTACTAGAGGAGGAAAAAGGTATTTTGTCACATTTATAGATGACTACTCTAAATATTGTTATGTCTATCTTAAGCATGCTAAAAGTGAAGTGTTAAATTCATTCATTACTTATAAAACTGAAGTAGAAAACCAATGTGATGTCAAAATAAAAACACTTAGGTCTGATAAGGGTGGTGAATATCAATTTCCTGAATATTGTGAATCAGTAGGAATTATACATTAGACATCTATTACTTACACTCCACAACAAAAATGGAGTGGTTGAAAGAAAAAACATAACTCTTACCAAAATGGTAAATGCAATGTTGTGTAACTCTGGTCTTAACACAAGTTTCTGGGGAGAAGCTTTACTTATTGCATGTTATATTCTAAATAGAATACCTCATAAGAAAAGTAAAGTTACTCCTTATGAACTTTGGAAGAAACGGAAAACAAATCTTGGTTATTGTCGAGTCTGGGGTTGTAGAGCAATTGTTCGATTACCTGAACTAAAAATCAGGAAATTAGGACAAAAGGCTATCGAGTGCATATTCTTAGGATATGCTGAATATAGCAAAGGATATAAGTTTCTAGTAATATAACCTAATAGCTCTATTGATGTAAATACAGCAATAGAGTCAAGGGACGCAATGTTTTATGAGAATAGATTTACATCTATTCAGAATAAACCGATTCATGAAACGGTGGAGGTTAATACAACTATTAATGAAATGGTGGAGGTTAATGAACCAATTATTGAACCTGTAGAAAACATTGATGAAAATATCGATGAAAATATCGATGAAAATGGTGATTCTCTTAGGAGAAGTAAACGAAGAAGGATAGAAAAATCCTTTGGACCAGATTTTGTCATATATTTGGTTGAAGGATCTATAAATAATGTAGATCATTAATTAATGATATCTACAAATATAGAATCTGACCTTTTAACATATGCTGAGGTAATGAAATCTCAAGATTCATCATTTTGGCAAGAAGCCATAAATGATGAAATGGATTCTATTATGGGAAATAAAACATGGAAACTAGTAGATTTACCTCCTGGTTCTAAACCAATAGGATGTAAATGGATATTTAAGAAAAAGTTAAAGGTAGATGGAACAATCGAAAAATTTAAAGCTAGATTAGTTGCCAAAGGATTCACACAGAAAGAAGGAATATATTATTTTGATATGTATGCCCTAGTAGCTAGAATTTCAACTATTAGAACTTTAATTGCATTAGCTTCTATCAATAATTTTGAAATTCATCAAATGGATGTCAAGGCAACATTTTTAAATGGTGAACTTAACGAAGTGATATATACGTCTCAACCAGAAGGTTTTGTGATGCCTGGACAAGAACGTAAAGTATGTAAACTTATCAAACGACTTTACGGTCTTAAACAAGCACCAAAGCAACGCATGAAAAGTTTGATAAAACTATTATTTCTAATGGCTTCAGGATTTTTGAATCTGACAAATGTGTCTACAGCAAGTTTCATTCAGGTAAAGGTGTAATTATATGCCTTTACGTGGATGATATGCTTATATTTGGAACGGATACTTCAAGTACTGAAGAAACTAAACGATACTATCGTCATGTATTGACATGAAAGATATGGGAGTAGCTAAAATGATTCTTGGAATAAGAATCAGGAAAACTAAAGATGGGATATCAATTACCCAATCTCATTACATTGAGAAAAATCTGAAAAGGTTCAATCTATTCGATTGTAAACCTATGACTACTCCGTTTGATCCAAATATGCAGTTATACACTAATACTGGAAGAGATGTAGAACAATTAGAATATGCTAGAGTATTGGAAGTTTGATGTATGCTATGACATGCACACGACCAGATATCGCCTATGCTATTGGAAAAATGAGTAGATATACTAGTAACCCTAGTCATATCCATTGGAATGCAATACATAGAATTTTGAAGTATCTAAAAGGTACCATAAATTATGGTTTACGTTACAACGGTTATTTGAGTGTAATAGAAGGATACACAATTGCTAGTTGGAACACTGGAAGTGAAGATAATAAATCAACTAGTGGATGGATATTCACTCTTGGTGGGGAAGCAATATCCCGGGCCTCAAAGAAACAAACATGTATTATTGATTCAACCATGGCTGTTGAGTTTATAGCACTGACTTCCGGTAGCAAAGAAGAAGAATGATTGAGGAATCTATTATTAGAAATTCCTGTGTGGCCAAAACCTATGCCATCGATATCTATGCATTGTGATAGTCAATCTACATTATCACAGGCATACAACCAAGTTTATAATGGTAAATCTAGGCATATTGGTCTAAGGCACGGTTTGGTTAGGCAAATGCTCACTGAAGGAGTAATTACCATAGATTTTATGAGATCTAGCCAGAATTTTGCAGATCCATTTACTAAAGGACTCACAAGGAACTTAGTGATAAAAACATTACAGGGAATGGGTTTAAAGCCTATACAATACAATCGCCAATGAAGTAAACTCAACTTAACATAATAAAGAAATTTGTTATCTTGAGTTCAAAGAGCAAAAGTACTTCATATGTTTGCGGTTGGATGCACTATAATATTTAGTCTGAAAAACTAAGTATTATCATACATTCCAAAGAAAAGTGCCTGGTACTTATAATAACGAAGAGAGGATGTTCTGCTTAGAACTTAATAGGTATATAACAGATATACTATTGAGGTGTGTGTTATAAGGCACTTCTGATAAACCTACCTATATTAATGCAACGAAGTGATGCCGCCTTCTGCGATATTTTGGCTTGATCTCTAAGGGCATTTCATAAAAGAAGATACAGACCCAAGGCCAATCCACGGGTCGGGTGAATTACTAACTGGAAAATGTGAAAATGAGTGTGTGATAATCACATCCGGTAGATCATATAGGATCGATGGTTCAATGCTTTGTCAACAACACCATCCTGATATACTTTGATGGGTTTTCACTACGTATAGATTCAGGTCTATAAGACATCTATACTTATGCACAAATTTTCCTGCAAATAAATGACAAGAGGATTTTATTTAAAATTTAGTGGAGGATTGTTGGAGGAAATTTAAAATAAAAGAGAAAGGAAGAAGGAAAGCACAAAGGGGGAAATTTGATTTGTCCCATATCAGGAAACGTAAGTGTGTTTGACACTATATATGTAAACACATTACATATTATATCAAAAGGAAATGGGAGTTGGAAAGAGAAGAGACAATGGCATGAGGAAAGAGCATATCCATGGACATTAATATTTAAAATGTCAAAAGATAGGCCTTGGGCCGTGGGGCTCTTGGGGTCATGTGATCGTAGGGACCACGAAATGCTATTGGGCTTGCGCAGATCCGTTAATTTTTGTGCGTATGGGTTTTGAATTCTTAACGCTCCATAGCCGTTGCAGAAGAATGGACGCATCCATTCACCATTCAAATTTCTAACGTTTATAGAGTGTCGCAAAACGGAAAGTGTGACTGTTTGAATTCAAACGGTCATAACCATTTGAAAATAGTAGTATCTCTTCACTCCCTATATATAAGCTGCCCGAATTCAGTTTTTATGATCTTGAATTCATTTCTCTTCTCCTTCCCTCTGCCCTTTTTTGCCAATAACATCTTCTTGAAACTCTGCCAAAATTTAGAGTGAATTATATGGGTTATAGTTCTGCAGGCTATATCTCCATCATCTTGTCACTGCAGTGATCAAATCCAAGATAGTGAATCGCCGTGTATGTGCAAACATGCCGATTAAAAGATATTCGATATATGCTCCGTTGTATCTTCAAACAAATTTGCTATTATTCGTGCACATAATTAAGAGGGCAAATACTGTTTTAGGAGAGCGATCACCACATCGTGCCTTGAAGATTTGTGTTTTCAAAGAATTGAAGATCCAGCGACGGATTCGAAATCAACAATCTAAAACAGTATTTCTAAAATGGCTCCTCACTGTCTCAAAGATTTCACCGCTGATTTCGCAAAACTAGAGCGCTTTGATGGTGTCAATTTCCTACGCTCGCAGAAGAAGATGCATTTCTTATTGGCTAGTATGAAAGTTTCTTATGTTTTGACTATGCAAAAATAGTGGAGACAGAGGATGAAATAATTGCACATACACGAGATCGGATCAATTGGGAACAAGATGATTACATTTGCAAAGGCCATATTTGTAATGCGATGACGGACACACTTTTTGATATGCACTACAACAAACCAACTGCGAAGGATATTTGGGATGCATTAGAGGCGAATCATCTGATGGAAGATGCAACAAGTAATAAATTTCTGGCCACCAAATTTTTTAATTATAAAATGACTGAAGATCGTTCAGTGGTAGAGAAATTCAATGATATCATACACACACTTAATCAATTTAGTCAACAAAAGTTAAATATGGATGAGGAAATTAAGGTTTCCTCGATAATAGACAAATTACCCCCTTCTTGGAAAGATCAGAGGAAATTACTGAAACACAAGAAAGAGGATATGAGTTTAGACAGTCTTGCACAATATTAGCTAGTTGAGAAACAACTAAGGCAAAAAGATGCCCAAGATGAAAAGTTGTTGATACATCAAGGTCCTTATGGTGGAAGAAAAGCAAGCAAATAATGCTTCAAATAATTCTTCTAATAAAAAGAGGAAAGAGCAGAACAACAACAAATCCCAAAATCAGAACAAGAAAGGCAAAAATGGTGGTTGCTACTTTTATGGTAATCCGGGACACTTCAAAAGGGATTGTCGCTTCTGGAAAAAGAAGCAGCAATCTGGAAAAGAAATGTTTGCCATAGTTGTATCAGAAGTGAATATGATTGGACAAGAAATTTCTTAGTGGATCGATTCTGGTGCTACTAAGCATGTCTGAATTGACGAGAATCGATTCATAAAACTAGAAACAACTGAAGACGAAGATTACCTTTATATAGGAAATTCAGCAAAGGCAGTGGTCAAAGGGAAGGGGACTATAGATATGGAATTCACATCCGAAAAAGTTCTGACATTTAATGATGTATATTATGTACCTAAAATTAGGAAGAACCTAAATTCGGGAAGTCTTCTTAATAACTTTGGATTTAAACAAGTCTTTGAGTCAGACAAATATGTGTTGACCAGCGGCGGTGTATTTATGGGAAAAGGGTCATGTGTGATGGTAAGTTTAAACTGAATATTGATATTAATAAAAGTATTAAATCTGCTTGTATTGTTGATTCATTTTCATTATGGCACAATAGATTAGGACATGTTAATCATAAACGCACGCTTGCTATGATATCATTGAATCTAATTCCCAAACACCAAAATGATATGTTAGATAAGTGTAGGATATGTTCATTAACTAAGATCACTAGAAAACCATTTCCTTGTAAACCAGAAAGTACAACAAAATTGTTACAACTTGTTCATAATGATGTATTCTATATATATAGTACTTCTACTAGAGGAGGAAAAAGATATTTTGTCACATTTATAGATGATTACTCTAAATAGTGTTATGTCTATCTTATGCATGCTAAAAGTGAAGTGTTAAATTCATTCATTACTTATAAAACTAAAGTAGAAAACCAATGTGATGTCAAACCAAAAACACTTCGGTCAGATAAGGGTGGTGAATATCAATTTCCTGAATATTGTTAATCAATAGGAATTATACATGAGACATCTATTGCTTACACTCCATAACAAAATGGAGTGGCTGAATGGAAAAACAGAACTCTTACCGAAATGGTAAATGCAATGTTGCGTAATTCTGGTCTTAATAAAAGTTTCTGGGGAGAAGCCTTACTTACCGCATGTTATATTCTAAATAGAATACCTCATAAGAAAAGTAAAGTTACTCCTTATGAACTTTGGAAGAAACGGAAACCAAATCTTGATTATTATCGAGTCTGGGGTTGTAGAGCAATTGTTCGATTACCTAAACCAAAAATCAGGAAATTAGGACGAAAGGCTATCGAGTGCATATTCTTAGGATATGCTCAACATAGCAAAGGATATATGCTTCTAGTAATAGTACCAAATAGCTCCATTGATGTAAATAAAGTAATAAAACAAGGGACGCAGTGTTTTATGAGAATAGATTTACATCTATTCAGAATAAACCGATATATGAAATAGTGGAGGTTAATACACCTATTAATTAAATGGTGGAGGTTAATGAACCAATTATTGAACCTGTAGAAAACACTAATGAAAATATAGACGAAAATGGTGATTCTTTTAGGAGAAGTAAATGAAGAAGGATAGAAAAATCCTTTGGACCAGATTTCGTCGTATATTTGGTTGAAGGATCTGGAAATAATGTAGATCATCAATTAAAGATATCTACAAATATAGAATCTGACCCTCTAACATATGCTGAGGCAATGAAATCTCAAGATTCATTTTGGTAAGAAGGCATAAATGATGAAATGGATTATATTATGGGAAATAAAACATGGAAACTAAAAGATTTACCTCCTGCTTCTAAACTAATAGGATGTAAATGGATATTTAAGAAAAAGTTAAAGGCAGATGGAACAATCAAAAATTTTAAAGCTAGATTAGTTGCCAAGTGATTCACACAGAAAGAAGGAATAGATTATTTTGATATGTACACCCCAGTAGCTAGAATTTCAACTATTAGAACATTAATTGCATTAGCATCTATCTATAATTTTGAAATTCATCAAATGGACGTCAAGACAACATTTTTAAATGGTGAACTTGACGAAGAGATATATATATATCTCAACCAGATGGTTTTGTGATGCCTGGACAAGAACGTAAAGTATGCAAAATATCAAATCACTTTACGGTCTTAATCAAACACCAAAGAAATGGCATCAAAAGTTTGATAAAACTATTATTTCTAATGTCTTTAGGATTTTTGAATCTGATAAATGTGTCTATAGCAAGTTTCATTTAGGTAAAGTTGTAATTATATGCCTTTACGTGGATGATATGCTTATATTTGGAACGGATACTTCAAGTATTGAAGAAGCTAAATGATATCTATCTTCATGTTTTGACATGAAAGATATGGGAGTAGCTAAAAAGATTCTTGGAATAAGAATCATGAAAACTAAAGATGGGATATCAATTACCCAGTCTCATTATATTGAGAAAATTCTGAAAAGGTCCAATCTATTCAATTATAAACCAATGACTACTCCGTTTGATCCAAATATGCAATTGTACACTAATACTAGAAGAGATATAGAACAATAAGAATATGTTAGAGTTATTGGAAGTTTGATGTATGTTTTGACATGCACACGACCAGATATTGCCAATGCTATTGGAAAAATGAGTAGATATACGAGTAACCCTAGTCATATCCAGTGGAATGCAATACATAAAAATTTTAAAGTATCTAAAAGGTACCATAAATTATGGTTTACATTACAACGATGATCCGAGTGTAATAGAATGATACAAAGATGCTAGTTGGAACACTGGAAGTGAAGATAATAAATCAACTTGTGGATGGATATTCACTCTTGGTGGGGGAGCAATATCCTGGCCTCAAAGAAACAAACATGTATTGCTGATTCAACTATGGATGCTGAGTTTATAACACTGGATTCTGGTAGCAAAGAAGCAGAATGGTTAAGGAATTTTTATTAGAAATTCCTATGTGGCCAAAATCTATGTCGCTAATATCTGTGCACTGTGATTGTCAATCTACATTATCACAGGCATGCAACCAAGTTTATAATGGTAAGTCTAGACATATTGGTCTAAGGCACAGTTTGGTTAGGCAAATGCTCACTGATGGGGTTATTACCATAGATTTAGTGAGATTTGGCCGGAATTTGGCAGATCCATTTACTAAAGGACTTGCAAGGAACTTAGTGATAAAAACATCATAGGGAATGGGTTTAAAGCCTATACAATACAATCACGAAAGAAGGAAACTCAACTCAACATAATAAAGAAATTTGTAATTTTGAGTTCAAAGAGCAAAAGTACTTCATATGTTTGCGGTTAGAAGCACTATAATATTTAGTCTGAAAAACTAAGTATTATCACACATTTCAAAGAAAAGTGCTTGGCACTTATAATGACGAAGAGAGGATGTCCTGCTTAGAACATAATAGGTTTATAATAGATATACTGTTGAGGTGTGTGTTATAAGGCACTTCTGATAAACCTGCCTATACGAATGCAACTAAGGTGGTGCCGCCTTCTGCTAGATTTTGGCTTGATCTCTAGGGGCATTTCATGAAAGAAGATACAGAACCATGGCCAATCCACAAGTCGGGCAAACTACTATCTGGAAAATATGAAAATGAGTGTGTGATAATCAAATCCGGTAGATCATATAGGATCGATGGTTCAATGCTTGGTCAACAGCTCCATCCTGATATGCTTTGATGGGTTTTCACTACATATAGATTCAAGTATGTAAGACATCTATACTTATGCACAAATTTTCTTGAAATAAACGACAAGAGGAATTTATTTGAAATTTGGTGGAGGATTGTTGGAGGAAATCTAAAATAAAAGAGGAAGGAAGAAGGAAAGCACAAAGGGGGGAAATTTGATTTGTCCCATATCATGAAATGTAAGTGTGTTTGACACTACATATGTAAACACATTACATATTATATGAGACGGCCAGCTCCGCACCAGTCGGCATTTCCTCCGAAAGTGCGCTGTACACGTGCCCGATTAGCACGGAACGGTCGCCAAAGAAAGGAAAGAAGAACTAACACAAAACCTGTAGAATGTCTCACAGCGCATGGAACAAAATATAATAATAACATACTTGACATAAAACAGGTGAGACAGTGCATAAGCTGACAATTAAAATCAACATCAATCATCAGAGCAGCGGAAATCCATCTACAGCTTATTACAATTTTCCAAATTTACTGTCTCTAAACAAAAGAAGGCTAAAGTAGAAGATGCACCACCAATGCCCAAGCAGTGATCTTCAACAACACAGGGAGAATATCATATATATATATTACGTGGAAGCCTCCTGCTCGTCTCCGGATCGTCTACCCGTGCATCACCAGCTAACCTGTCTCTAGTCTGCTCGTGTGAGCACCCAGAGTAATAAGAGGAGACATAAAACTCTGGGTCAGACATAAAGCCTGGTATGAGCGATAAGCATCTAAACAGAATGATAACGGGTATACAAAACCATACCTGAACCTGGACCTGCAACCAAAGAGTTAGTACCACATACCGTACAATACTCTAAGATGCCATAATAAATAGTGTAAGGATACGGGGGTGGGGTGTGCATGTCACAATGATAGCAAACAAATCATCCATAGCAACCTTTTTCACATCTCTCGCTCAGTGCGTAAAGCATACGATATCTACCACTTTGGAACACTAGACAAACTGAGGCAACGACGAATCCCGACTTGTAGAAACCCTGCTATGACCAAGCTAAACATATGGAGTCATGACCAAACATTTCAATGACCCACTTCATTGGTTGTAGCCCTTGGTTCTACCGATGCCATAATGGCCCTGAATCCGCCTTCGTACCTCCTACCATAGTGGTCCAAAGCCATAGACGTCGATAACTCCTTGGCACGCGTCCCGCAGCAAAGCCCAACCATGAAGCAAACTCGTTGATTCCCATCTGAATCTTAAGCTCTAACTTCTCATTTGGACTTCCTTTGCATCTCGGGTTTGGTCGAATTGGAGTGGGTCTTCAGAAGAGTTGTCGCGCATTAACAGTCCTAGAATTCGGTTCGGTTCGGTAGTCATCACCTTCATCGGTTCGGGTCGGTAGTCATCACCTTCATCGGTTCGGGTCGGATACTCCACTTCGGGTCGGGTCGGTGTCCTCCTTCGGGTCGGGTCGGGTCGGGTTACTGTCTTCCTTCCAGTTTTCTTCGATCAACTCCCTCGTTTTCCATCTACCCCAATCCGATCCGATCCCGTTCTTCATCTGCCCTGATCCGATCCGCTCCCTTCGCCTTGCTCCAGTCGTAGCCTTCCATTATTGAGCCGATCCGATCTGGTCTCCATTATTCTTCTGATCCGATCCCTTTTTGTCCACTCCAACTCTAAGTAAACGGCCTTCCTTCTCGCCAAGTCTCCTAGGTGTCAAACTCCAGTTCGGGTCGGTTTTCTTGCCCAGTTCACATATCCGATCCGAGCCTCATCCGATCCGAACCGGTTAGGAACCTGCACATTTCTGCAACTTTCCAGCGAGCTTTCTACGCCATTCGACGACGTTTTCGACCAATTTAACTATTCTAATCAATCATAAAACATACCATAGAGTCGTAGGAACATGTAATAGCAACCACAAACAGCAAACAACAATTCAAATGAATCAAAATGGATCAAAAGTGACTAAAAACTTCATATTTTCCCATAGCATGTTTAAGTAGAACTAATCATAGGGTTAACAAAACTTAATCAAATTGAACCAAATTTCTAACAGAAGCATAAAATATTATTTGAGAATTTCTAAACATTTTTCCAGAATTTATTAGTGTATAAATTCGCTAATCTTCACTAATTACCCTTAATTACCGTAATTAGTGCAAAAACTATGCAAATCACTCACCTTTGCCACAACTAAAACCCCAAAACTGAAATATTCTCTGATTTGGCGCTGTTCCCAATCTTACACAGCAGCTCTACCTCGGTTCTCGTGCTAATACTCCTTGATTTGATGTTTGCTAAGCCTAATCTTCAATTAGAAAGTGATTAAGAGGTGTTTTGAAGAGATTGAGAGGGTGGAGGCCATGGCTAGGCTAAGAGGAATGAAAGTGGCGGCTGGAAAATGTCTAAAGGAATGTTTTCTAACCCTAATCAGCCCCTATATACCCCTAAACCCGAAATTCCCCTCTGGGCCTAGCTGCTAATCACCCGGTTAAGCCCAATTAAGGTGTTTTTCACCATCTGAAACTTGTTTCAGCCATATCTCCCAAACGGTGAGTCCGTTTGGCTAATGTGACCACTCTACGGAAAGAGAAACCATCATCCGAAGCCAATGGAAGTGGTGTCAGGTCAAAATTCCTTTCCAGTCAAAAGTTATGGCCAAAACAGTGCCAACTAGGGGTAAAATGGTCATTTAAAAATCGGGAAAAATCATGAGCATGGGAAATGACCCCAATAGTCGTCTCCCAAAGTTACATGACCATACGACTTCGTATGTGACAGAAATAAATATCCTACGATCCTATGATGCGTAGAATGCGGGTCGTTACACTCTTCCCCCTTAAGAAATTTCGTCCTCGAAATTCTTTAACCATAAACATACAAAGGATCCCGCATGCCTAACAACCACATACAACAATCAAACATACAAAACAAGCAAACAAGCCTATCCTAGCATGCGGAAAACTAAATCGAAGTCAAAATCTTACCAGGCAAAGAGTTCTGGGTATGCCATCCTAATGTTCTCCTCTGTCTCCCAAGTACAATCATTCTCGTCCTCGCCCCACTGAACCTTGACTAGCTTCACCGCCTTTCTTCGAAGTTGCTTCATGTCGTGCTCGACAATACGGGCCGGCTTGCGGTTCCCAACCGCCTCGGGTTCTACTTCGAAGTCCTCTAACTGATCAGGTGAAATAGTCATATCTAAGTCGTGAACGAACTTCCTTAGTTGAGAAACATGAAATACGTTGTGAACTCCCGCCATTTTCTCTGGTAAGTCAATTCTATATGCCAAATTCCCGACTAGTTCAAGAACAGGGAATGGGCCAACGAATCTTGGTGCCAACTTGCCTCTCCTGCCAAATCGTATTACGCTCTTCAACGGAGAGATCTTGACAAACACCAAGTCACCAACGGAGAATTTTAAGTCTCTTCTTCTCTTATCAGCATAACTTTTCTGCCTATCTTGGGCTGCCTTCATTCGTTGTTGAATGATCTTAATCTTATCTGAAGTTTCCCTCACCACATCTGGTCCAAGCATAAACTTCTCGCCAGTCTCTATCCAACATGATGGTGAGTTACACGGTCTTCCGTACAAAGCTTCAAACGGAGCCATACCAATACTGGATTGGTAGCTATTATTATATGCAAACTCTACTAGATGCAAATGGTCATCCCATCATCCACCAAAATCCAATATACATGCCCTCAAGAGGTCTTCCAAAATACGATTCACCCTCTCTGTCTGACCGTCGGTCTGAGGATGATATGCGGTACTGAGATGTAGCTCTGACCCTAGAGCCTCTTGTAAGCTCTTCCAAAACCCACTAGTGAACAACGGGTCTCGGTCGCTCACAATGCCTTTAGGTACTCCATGAAATCTCACTACCCACTTCATATACAATTCTGCTAACTTAATTGCCGTTCTGGTCGATTTGACCGGTATAAATCTTGCACTTTTAGTCAGTCGATCCACAACTACCCAAATGCTATCATGTCCCGATCTAGTCCTTGGTAAACCATCAATGAAATCCATCGAGACTTTCTCCCATTTCCATTCGGGAATTTCTAATGGTTGCAACAACCCACTAGGTTTCTTTTGCTCGGCTTTAACTAGCTGGCAATTCATGCACTTGGATATAAACTTCCCAACGTCTCTTTTCATCCCTTCCCAGTAGTAAGTCTGCTTCATATCTCGATACATCTTGTTACCACCGGGGTGTATAGTTAGCTTTGAGTGATGACATTCTCTAAGCTCTTCATCCCTCAGTCCATTGACATTGGGTACAACAAGCTTTCCATTCTTTCTAAGCCATCTATCTCGATCAAGCCCATACTTGTTCATCTCCTCATCGATACCCATCTCTAACTTGGAGATGATTTCCAATAGGTTAGGATCGTCCCTCTGACTAGAGCCGATCCGCTCAATCAAAGTGGGTCTGATCGTCAAACTTGCTAACATTTCTGGATCCAGTTCGCACTTTGGTCTGAAATCAAACCCCGCGATAAACTCCAGTTGCTTCCATTCATGGAACATGGCCCCTAAGCTGGCATGTCTTCTACTCAACGCATCAGCCACCGCATTGCCCTTTCCCGGTGTGTATGCGATGTCAAAATCATAGGAAGCTAAGAACTCTAACCATCTCTGCTGACGGAGATTCAGATCTTTCTGAGAGAAGAGATACTTTAACGACTTATGATCTGTAAACAACTCAAATCTTTCTCCCAAGAGATAGTGTCTCCACATCTTTAACGCGAACACGATCGCTGCCAATTCTAAATCATGGGTAGGGTTTCTTCTCTCGTGCGGCTTCAATTGCCGACTTGCGTAAGCTACAACCCTACTGCCTTGCATCAATACAGCACCCAGTCCGGTACCACAGGCATCCGTGTATACCGTCATCTCTTCATCCCCCTTAGGAATGATTAACACTGGTGCGCTTGTCAACTTGTCCTTTAGACTCTTGAATGCATTCTCGCACCTTTCATCCCAAACAAAAGCTTGATTCTTCTTGGTCAACTGGGTCAATGGTGCAGCTAACTTGGAGAAACCTTGGATAAACTTACGATAATATCCAGCTAACCCCAAGAAACTTCTTACATCTCTTGCATTCTTGGGCGTAGGCCAATCTTGTACTGTAGCCACCTTTGCTGGGTCCACAACAATACCGTTCTCTGATACAACATGGCCCAAGAACCTCACTTCCCTCTTCCAGAAGTGACACTTAGAAAACTTGGCTTTCAATTGGTGTTTTCTCAACACCTCCATCGCTACTCTTAAATGTTCCTTGTGTTCTTCCTCTGTCCTCGAATAGACCAAAATATCATCAACGAACACAAGGACAGACTTATTCAACTGATCTCTGAATACCCTATTCATAAGATCCACAAAATATGCTGGGGCATTGGTCAGCCCGAATGGCATGACCAACCACTCATAAAATCCAGACGGTGTCCGAAATGCCGTTTTAGCTATACTCTCAGCTTCTACTCTAAGCTGATGAAAACCTGTCGCGAGATCCAACTGAGAAAATACTCTCGCGCCACTCAACTGATCGAACAAATCATCTATCCGCGGTAGAGGATACTTGTTCTTCCTCGTCACTTTATTCAACTCGCGGTAGTCTACACACAAACGAAGGGAACCATCCGCCTTGGTAGCAAACACAACTGGTGCTCCCCATTCAGAAACACTCCTTTTGATAAATCCCTTCTTCAAAAGATCGCCGACTTGCACCTCGAGCTCTCGCTGCTCTCTTGGTGCCATACGACAAAGTGGCATCACTATAGGCCTGGCATCTTTTACCAAATCAATATGAAACTCAATCTCTCGGTGTGGTGGAAGTCCGGTCACTTCTTCGAAAACATCCGGATACTGGCCAACCACGGGCAAACCTGACAACTCACTATGCGGAATGTCGAGGGAGTTTAGAAAACTAGCCAATACCCCCTTACTGGGTAGACCACCAAACACTATCCTCCGCCCATCATCCGCTCTAGCTGTCACCAACAAGCCCTCACAGTCTACCACCACCCCATATCTTTGGAGCCAATCTACTCTCAAAATAATGCCAAACCCAGTAAAGCCCAAAACAAAGCAATCGCAAACAAACATGCATCCATGACTCGATAAGACCACATTACGACAAATCATGCTAAGGCTAGTAGAACCACCAATCGGGTTTGTCACTACTAAAGGTCTATCGACAATCTCGGGCTCCAATCCCAACCTATCTACCAGGTCACTAGATATGAAAGAACTGGAAGCTCCGGTATCAAACAAAACTCTAACAGGAACATCATGAACAGAAAGCATACCTTGAATGACGACATTCTTTCCCTTCTCCGCCGCTGTTGGGGCATTCGACGAAGAAGGAATAACATTAAGAGCGTAGGCTTTCACCATTTGCTTTTCTTTAGGGGGCTGTGGACACTTGTCCTTGTGATGTCCCATTTGGCCACAGTTGAAGCACTTCCTATCCGCTGGCTTGGCCCGACAATTACTAGCATAATGGCCCTTTTTACCACAGCTGAAGCACTCCACCTCTTTCTTATTCTTTTTCTTCTGGCCATCCTTAGTCTGATTCTGCTTTCTTTTATTCTGGGAACCACTCTTGCCTCCACCACTTGCTTGTGGTTTTGGCTCTTCTGCAGATGCAACCTCAGTCTTCGGCTTAGGGTAGAGACTTTCTGATCTTAATGCTTTCCCCACAACCGATTCAAACGTTTCATCGATGTGGTTAATAAGTCTTTCACCTAAGTACTGATCCAAACCAGTTATGAATTTCTCATTCTTTTTCTTGGCAGTATCAATAAGAGATAACCCATATTTTGACAAAGTGTCAAATTCGGCAATATACTCCGAGACAGCTCTGCCATTCTGCTTGAGCTCCAAGAACTTCTTAAACAGCATTGAATTCTGAGCAGCTGGAATGAACTTCTCACTAAAGCGAGCCTTAAACTGCTCCCAAGTAATCTGATCTTCGGGAGTAGCTGCCTTTATAGCATTCCACCAATTCATTGCCCGCCCTTGCAACTGACGGGACGCTAGCTTTCTCTTCATCGCATCCTCGATACCCAAATCCTCGAAGATACGTTCGCAACTATCCAACCAATCCTGAACATCCGTAGCCGACTCCGTTCCGTGGAATGACTTCCCACCAAGACTAGTATAATCCTTATTCAGCTTGGCGAAGTCGACTCTTGGCGCCTGCACTATTGGACCACCACCATTTCCACCATTGGGAGCTGCCCTCTGTACATCTCTAAGCATCTCTCTCATGAGGTCAGTAAACATCGTCCTCATGTCAGCAGCATTCCCATTATTGGCTCCCCTACCAGCACCTCTAGTATATCGGCTCATCGTCAATCTGAAAAAGGAAACGATTAACGACTCCATAGTGGTGCTAGTGCAGTAAGACTTCATCCTTATACTAGTAATAGTATATATATATATATAGCTTTTAAAAACCAAAGTAATCACAAATACGCTCTCTCGTATACGTATATTATCTCTCCCTGATAACTTCCCTAGGTTAACTACGCAACCTAGAGCTCTGATACCAAGTGAGACGGCCAGCTCGCACCAGTCGGCATTTCCTCCGAAAGTGCGCTGTACACGTGCCCGATTAGCACGGAACGGTCGCCAAAGAAAGGAAAGAAGAACTAACACAAAACCTGTAGAATGTCTCACAGCGCATGGAACAAAATATAATAATAACATACTTGACATAAAACAGGTGAGACAGTGCATAAGCTGATAATTAAAATCAACATCAATCATCAGAGCAGCGGAAATCCATCTACAGCTTATTACAATTTTCCAAATTTACTGTCTCTAAACAAAAGAAGGCTAAAGTAGAAGATGCACCACCAATGCCCAAGCAGTGATCTTCAACAACACAGGGAGAATATCATATATATATATTACGTGGAAGCCTCCTGCTCGTCTCCGGATCGTCTACCCGTGCATCACCAGCTAACCTGTCTCTAGTCTGCTCGTGTGAGCACCCAGAGTAATAAGAGGAGACATAAAACTCTGGGTCAGACATAAAGCCTGGTATGAGCGATAAGCATCTAAACAGAATGATAACGGGTATACTAAACCATACCTGAACCTGGACATGCAACCAAAGAGTTAGTACCACATACCGTACAATACTCTAAGGTGCCATAATAAATAGTGTAAGGATACGGGGGTGGGGTGTGCATGTCACAATGATAGCAAATAAATCATCCATAGCAACCATCCTCACATCTCTCACTCAGTGCGTAAAGCATACGATATCTACCACTTTGGAACACTAGACAAACTGAGGCAACGACGAATCCCGACTTGTAGAAACCCTGCTATGACCAAGCTAAACATATGGAGTCATGACCAAACATTTCAATGACCCACTTCATTGGTTGTAGCCCTTGGTTCTACCGATGCCATAATGGCCCTGAATCCGCCTTCGTACCTCCTACCATAGTGGTCCAAAGCTATAGACGTTGATAACTCCTTGGCACGCGTCCCGCAGCAAAGCCCAACCATGAAGCGAACTCGTTGATTCCCATCTGAATCTTAAGCTCTAACTTCTCATTTGGACTTCCTTTGCATCTCGGGTTTGGTCGAATTGGAGTGGGTCTTCAGAAGAGTTGTCGCGCATTAACAGTCCTAGAATTCGGTTCGGTTCGGTAGTCATCACCTTCATCGGTTCGGGTCGGTAGTCATCACCTTCATCGGTTCGGGTCGGATACTCCACTTCGGGTCGGGTCGGTGTCCTCCTCCGGGTCGGGTCGGGTTACTTTCTTCCTTCCAGTTTTATTCGATCAGCTCCCTCGTTTTCCATCTACCCCGATCCGATCCGATCCCGTTCTTCATCTGCCCTGATCCGATCCGCTCCCTTCGCCTTGCTCCAGTCGTAGCCTTCCATTCTTGAGCCGATCCGATATGGTCTCCATTATTCTTCCGATCCGATCCCTTTTTGTCCACTCCAACTCTAAGTAAACGGCCTTCCTTCTCGCCAAGTCTCCTAGGTGTCAAACTCCAGTTCGGGTCGGTTTTCTTGCCCAGTTCACATATCCGATCCGAGCCTCATCCGATCCGAACCGGTTAGGAACCTGCACATTTCTGCAACTTTCCAGTGAGCTTTCTACGCCATTCGACGACGTTTTCGACCAATTTAACTATTCTAATCAATCATAAAACATACCATAGAGTCATAGCAACATGTAATAGGTACCACAAACAGCAAACAACAATTCAAATGAATCAAAATGGATCAAAAGTGACTAAAAACTTCATATTTTCCCATAGCATGTTTAAGTAGAACTAATCATAGGGTTAACAAAACTTAATCAAATTGAACCAAATTTTGAACAGAAGCATAAAATATTATTTGAGAATTTCTAAACATTTTTCCAGAATTTATTAGTGTATAAATTCGCTAATCTTCACTAATTACCCTTAATTACCGTAATTAGTGCAAAAACTATGCAAATCACTCACCTTTGCCACAACTAAAACCCCAAAACTGAAATATTCTCTGATTTGGCGCTGTTCCCAATCTTACACAGCAGCTCTACCTCGGTTCTCGTGCTAATACTCCTTGATTTGATGTTTGCTAAGCCTAATCTTCAATTAGAAAGTGATTAAGAGGTGTTTTGAAGAGATTTAGAGGGTGGAGGCCATGGCTAGGCTAAGAGGAATGAAAGTGGCGGCTGGAAAATGTCTAAAGGAATGTTTTCTAACCCTAATCAGCCCCTATATACCCCTAAACCCGAAATTCCCCTCTGGGCCTAGCTGCTAATCACCCGGTTAAGCCCAATTAAGCTGTTTTTCACCATCTGAAACTTGTTTCAGCCATATCTCCCAAACGGTGAGTCCGTTTGGCTAATGTGACCACTCTACGGAAAGAGAAACCATCATCCGGAGCCAATGGAAATGGTTTCAGGTCAAAATTCCATTCCAGTCAAAAGTTATGGCCAAAACAGTGCCAACTAGGGGTAAAATGGTCATTTAAAAATCGGGAAAAATCATGAGCATGGGAAATGACCCCTATAGTCGTCTCCCAAAGTTACATGACCATACGAATTCGTATGTGACAGAAATAAATATCCTACGATCCTATGATGCGTAGAATGCGGGTCGTTACACTCTTCCCCCTTAAGAAATTTCGTCCTCGAAATTCTTTAACCATAAACATACAAAGGATCCCGCATGCCTAACAACCACATACAACAATCAAACATACAAAACAAGCAAACAAGCCTATCCTAGCATGCGGAAAACTAAATCGAAGTCAAAATCTTACCAGGCAAAGAGTTCTGGGTGTGCCATCCTAATATTCTCCTCTGTCTCCCAAGTACAATCATTCTCGTCCTCGCCCCACTGAACCTTGACTAGCTTCACCGCCTTTCTTCGAAGTTGCTTCATGTCGTGCTCGACAATACGGGCCGGCTTGCGGTTCCCAACCGCCTCGGGTTCTACTTCGAAGTCCTCTAACTGATCAGGTGAAATAGTCATATCTGAGTCGTGAACGAACTTCCTTAGTTGGGAAACATGAAATACGTTGTGAACTCCCGCCATTTTCTCTGGTAAGTCAATTCTATATGCCAAATTCCCGACTAGTTCAAGAACAGGGAATGGGCCAACGAATCTTGGTGCCAACTTGCCTCTCCTGCCAAATCGTATTACGCTCTTCAACGGAGAGATCTTGACAAACACCAAGTCACCAACGGAGAATTTTAAGTCCCTTCTTCTCTTATCAGCATAACTTTTCTGCCTATCTTGGGCTGCCTTCATTCGTTGTTGAATGATCTTAATCTTATCTGAAGTTTCCCTCACCACATCTGGTCCAAGCATAAACTTCTCGCCAGTCTCTATCCAACATGATGGTGAGTTACACGGTCTTCCGTACAAAGCTTCAAACGGAGCCATACCAATACTGGATTGGTAGCTATTATTATATGCAAACTCTACTAGATGCAAATGGTCATCCCATCATCCACCAAAATCCAATATACATGCCCTCAAGAGGTCTTCCAAAATACGATTCACCCTCTCTGTCTGACCGTCGGTCTGAGGATGATATGCGGTACTGAGATGTAGCTCTGACCCTAGAGCCTCTTGTAAGCTCTTCCAAAACCCACTAGTGAACAACGGGTCTCGGTCGCTCACAATGCCTTTAGGTACTCCATGAAATCTCACTACCCACTTCATATACAATTCTGCTAACTTAGCTGCCGTTCTGGTTGATTTGACCGGTATAAATCTTGCACTTTTAGTCAGTCGATCCACAACTACCCAAATGCTATCATGTCCCGATCTAGTCCTTGGTAAACCATCAATGAAATCCATCGAGACTTGCTCCCATTTCCATTCGGGAATTTCTAATGGTTGCAACAACCCACTAGGTTTCTTTTGCTCGGCTTTAACTAGCTGGCAATTCATGCACTTGGATATAAACTTCCCAACGTCTCTTTTCATCCCTTCCCAGTAGTAAGTCTGCTTCATATCTCGATACATCTTGTTACCACCGGGGTGTATAGTTAGCTTTGAGTGATGACATTCTCTAAGCTCTTCATCCCTCAGTCCATTGACATTGGGTACAACAAGCTTTCCATTCTTTCTAAGCCATCTATCTCGATCAAGCCCATACTTGTTCATCTCCTCATCGATACCCATCTCTAACTTGGAGATGATTTCCAATAGGTTAGGATCGTCCCTCTGACTAGAGCCGATCCGCTCAATCAAAGTGGGTCTGATCGTCAAACTTGCTAACATTTCTGGATCCAATTCGCACTTTGGTCTGAAATCAAACCCCGCGATAAACTCCAGTTGCTTCCATTCAAGGAACATAGCCCCTAAGCTGGCATGTCTTCTACTCAACGCATCAGTCACCGCATTGCCCTTTCCCGGTGTGTATGCGATGTCAAAATCATAGGAAGCTAAGAACTCTAACCATCTCTGCTGACGGAGATTCAGATCTTTCTGAGAGAAGAGATACTTTAACGACTTATGATCTGTAAACAACTCAAATCTTTCTCCCAAGAGATAGTGTCTCCACATCTTTAACGCGAACACGATCGCTGCCAATTCTAAATCATGGGTAGGGTATCTTCTCTCGTGCGGCTTCAATTGCCGACTTGCGTAAGCTACAACCCTACTGCCTTGCATCAATACAGCACCCAGTCCGGTACCACAGGCATCCGTGTATACCGTCATCTCTTCATCCCCCTTAGGAATGACTAACACTGGTGCGCTTGTCAACTTGTCCTTTAGACTCTTGAATGCATTCTCGCACCTTTCATCCCAAACAAAAGCTTGATTCTTCTTGGTCAACTGGGTCAATGGTGCAGCTAACTTGGAGAAACCTTGGATAAACTTACGATAATATCCAGCTAACCCCAAGAAACTTCTTACATCTGTTGCATTCTTGGGCATAGGCCAATCTTGTACCGTAGTCACCTTTGCTGGGTCCACGGCAATACCATTCTCTGATACAACATGGCCCAAGAACCTCACTTCCCTCTTCCAGAAGTGACACTTAGAAAACTTGGCTTTCAATTGGTGTTTTCTCAACACCTCCATCGCTACTCTTAAATGTTCCTTGTGTTCTTCCTCTGTCCTCGAATAGACCAAAATATCATCAACGAACACAAGGACAGACTTATTCAACTGATCTCTGAATACCCTATTCATAAGATCCACAAAATATGCTGGGGCATTGGTCAGCCCGAATGGCATGACCAACCACTCATAAAATCCAGACGGCGTCCGAAATGCCGTTTTAGCTATACTCTCAGCTTCTACTCTAAGCTGATGAAAACTCGTCGCGAGATCCAACTGAGAAAATACTCTCGCGCCACTCAACTGATCGAACAAATCATCTATCCGCGGTAGAGGATACTTGTTCTTCCTCGTCACTTTATTCAACTCGCGGTAGTCTACACACAAACAAAGGGAACCGTCCGCCTTGGTAGCAAACACAACTGGTGCTCCCCATTCAGAAACACTCCTTTTGATAAATCCCTTCTTCAAAAGATCGCTGACTTGCACCTCGAGCTCTCACTGCTCTCTTGGTGCCATATGACGAAGTGGCATCACTATAGGCCTGGCATCTTTTACCAAATCAATACGAAACTCAATCTCTCGGTGTGGTGGAAGTCCGGTCACTTCTTCGAAAACATCCGGATACTGGCCAACCACGGGAAAACCTGACAACTCACTATGCGGAATGTCGAGGGAGTTTAGAAAACTAGCCAATACCCCCTTATTGGGTAGACCACCAAACACTATCCTCCGCCCATCATCCGCTCTAGCTGTCACCAACAAGCCCTGACAGTCTACCACCACCCCGTATCTTTGGAGCCAATCTACTTCCAAAATAATGCCAAACCCAGTAAAGCCCAAAACAAAGCAATCGCAAACAAACATGCATCCATGACTCGATAAGACCACATTACGACAAATCATGCTAAGGCTAGTAGAACCACCAATCGGGTTTGTCACTACTAAAGGTCTATCGACAATCTCGGGCTCCAATCCCAACCTATCTACCAGGTCACTAGATATGAAAGAACTGGAAGCTCCGGTATCAAACAAAACTCTAACAGGAACATCATGAACAGAAAGCATACCTTGAATGACGACATTTTTTCCCTTCTCCGCCGCTGTTGGGGCATTCGACGAAGAAGGAATAGCATTAAGAGCGTAGGCTTTCACCATTTGCTTTTCTTTAGGGGGCTGTGGACACTTGTCCTTGTGATGTCCCATTTGGCCACAGTTGAAGCACTTCCTATCCGCTGGCTTGGCCCGACAATTACTAGCATAATGGCCCTTTTTACCACAGCTGAAGCACTCCACCTCTTGCTTATTCTTTTTCTTCTGGCCATCCTTAGTCTGATTCTGCTTTCTTTTATTCTGGGAACCACTCTTGCCTCCACCACTTGCTTGTGGTTTTGGCTCTTCTGCAGATGCAACCTCAGTCTTCGGCTTAGGGTAGAGACTTTCTGATCTTAATGCTTTCCCCACAACCGATTCAAACGTTTCATCGATGTGGTTAATAAGTCTTTCACCTAAGTACTGATCCAAACCAGTTATGAATTTCTCATTCTTTTTCTTGGCAGTATCAATAAGAGATAACCCATATTTTGACAAAGTGTCAAATTCGGAAATATACTCCGAGACAGCTCTGCCATTCTGCTTGAGCTCCAAGAACTTCTTAAACAGCATTGAATTCTGAGCAGCTGGAATGAACTTCTCACTAAAGCGAGCCTTAAACTGCTCCCAACTAATCTGATCTTCGGGAGTAGCTGCCTTTATAGCATTCCACCAATTCATTGCCCGCCCTTGCAACTGACGGGACGCTAGCTTTCTCTTCATCGCATCCTCGATACCCAAATCCTCGAAGATACGTTCGCAACTATCCAACCAATCCTGAACATCCGTAGCCGACTCCGTTCCGTGGAATGACTTCCCACCAAGACTAGTATAATCCTTATTCAGCTTGGCGAAGTCGACTCTTGGCGCCTGCACTATTGGACCACCACCATTTCCACCATTGGGAGCTGCCCTCTGTACATCTCTAAGCATCTCTCTCATGAGTTCAGTAAACATCGTCCTCATGTCAGCAGCATTCCCATTATTGGCTCCCCTACCAGCACCTCTAGTATATCGGCTCATCGTCAATCTGAAAAAGGAAACGATTAACGACTCCATAGTGGTGCTAGTGCAGTACGACTTCATCCTTATACTAGTAATAGTATATATATATAGCTTTTAAAAACCAAAGTAATCACAAATATGCTCTCTCGTATACGTATATTATCTCTCCCTGATAACTTCCCTAGGTTAACTACGCAACCTAGAGCTCTGATACCAAGTGAGACGGCCAGCTCGCACCAGTCGGCATTTCCTCCGAAAGTGCGCTGTACACGTGCCCGATTAGCACGGAACGGTCGCCAAAAAAGGAAAGAAGAACTAACACAAAACCTGTAGAATGTCTCACAGCGCATGGAACAAAATATAATAATAACATACTTGACATAAAACAGGTGAGACAGTGCATAAGCTGATAATTAAAATCAACATCAATCATCAGAGCAGCGGAAATCCATCTACAGCTTATTACAATTTTCCAAATTTACTGTCTCTAAACAAAAGAAGGCTAAAGTAGAAGATGCACCACCAATGCCCAAGCAGTGATCTTCAACAACACAGGGAGAATATCATATATATATTACGTGGAAGCCTCCTGCTCGTCTCCGGATCGTCTACCCGTGCATCACCAGCTAACCTGTCTCTAGTCTGCTCGTGTGAGCACCCAGAGTAATAAGAGGAGACATAAAACTCTGGGTCAGACATAAAGCCTGGTATGAGCGATAAGCATCTAAACAGAATGATAACGGGTATACTAAACCATACCTGAACCTGGACCTGCAACCAAAGAGTTAGTACCACATACCGTACAATACTCTAAGGTGCCATAATAAATAGTGTAAGGATACGGGGGTGGGGTGTGCATGTCACAATGATAGCAAATAAATCATCCATAGCAACCATCCTCACATCTCTCACTCAGTGCGTAAAGCATACGATATCTACCACTTTGGAACACTAGACAAACTGAGGCAACGACGAATCCCGACTTGTAGAAACCCTGCTATGACCAAGCTAAACATATGGAGTCATGACCAAACATTTCAATGACCCACTTCATTGGTTGTAGCCCTTGGTTCTACCGATGCCATAATGGCCCTGAATCCGCCTTCGTACCTCCTACCATAGTGGTCCAAAGCTATAGACGTTGATAACTCCTTGGCACGCGTCCCGCAGCAAAGCCCAACCATGAAGCGAACTCGTTGATTCCCATCTGAATCTTAAGCTCTAACTTCTCATTTGGACTTCCTTTGCATCTCGGGTTTGGTCGAATTGGAGTGGGTCTTCAGAAGAGTTGTCGCGCATTAACAGTCCTAGAATTCGGTTCGGTTCGGTAGTCATCACCTTCATCGGTTCGGGTCGGTAGTCATCACCTTCATCGGTTCGGGTCGGATACTCCACTTCGGGTCGGGTCGGTGTCCTCCTCCGGGTCGGGTCGGGTTACTGTCTTCCTTCCAGTTTTATTCGATCAGCTCCCTCGTTTTCCATCTACCCCGATCCGATCCGATCCCGTTCTTCATCTGCCCTGATCCGATCCGCTCCCTTCGCCTTGCTCCAGTCGTAGCCTTCCATTCTTGAGCCGATCCGATATGGTCTCCATTATTCTTCCGATCCGATCCCTTTTTGTCCACTCCAACTCTAAGTAAACGGCCTTCCTTCTCGCCAAGTCTCCTAGGTGTCAAACTCCAGTTCGGGTCGGTTTTCTTGCCCAGTTCACATATCCGATCCGAGCCTCATCCGATCCGAACCGGTTAGGAACCTGCACATTTCTGCAACTTTCCAGGGAGCTTTCTACGCCATTCGACGACGTTTTCGACCAATTTAACTATTCTAATCAATCATAAAACATAACATAGAGTCATAGCAACATGTAATAGCAACCACAAACAGCAAACAACAATTCAAATGAATCAAAATGGATCAAAAGTGACTAAAAACTTCATATTTTCCCATAGCATGTTTAAGTAGAACTAATCATAGGGTTAACAAAACTTAATCAAATTGAACCAAATTTCGAACAGAAGCATAAAATATTATTTGAGAATTTCTAAACATTTTTCCAGAATTTATTAGTGTATAAATTCGCTAATCTTCACTAATTACCCTTAATTACCGTAATTAGTGCAAAAACTATGCAAATCACTCACCTTTGCCACAACTAAAACCCCAAAACTGAAATATTCTCTGATTTGGCGATGTTCCCAATCTTACACAGCAGCTCTACCTCGGTTCTCGTGCTAATACTCCTTGATTTGATGTTTGCTAAGCCTAATCTTCAATTAGAAAGTGATTAAGAGGTGTTTTGAAGAGATTTAGAGGGTGGAGGCCATGGCTAGGCTAAGAGGAATGAAAGTGGCGGCTGGAAAATGTCTAAAGGAATGTTTTCTAACCCTAATCAGCCCCTATATACCCCTAAACCCGAAATTCCCCTCTGGGCCTAGCTGCTAATCACCCGGTTAAGCCCAATTAAGCTGTTTTTCACCATCTGAAACTTGTTTCAGCCATATCTCCCAAACGGTGAGTCCGTTTGGCTAATGTGACCACTCTACGGAAAGAGAAACCATCATCCGGAGCCAATGGAAGTGGTTTCAGGTCAAAATTCCTTTCCAGTCAAAAGTTATGGCCAAAACAGTGCCAACTAGGGGTAAAATGGTCATTTAAAAATCGGGAAAAATCATGAACATGGCAAATGACCCCAATAGTCGTCTCCCAAAGTTACATGACCATACGACTTCGTATGTGACAGAAATAAATATCCTACGATCCTATGATGCGTAGAATGCGGGTCGTTACATTATATCAAAAGGAATGGGGAGATGGAAAGAGAAGAGACAATGGCATGAGGCAAGAGTATATCCATGGATATTAATATTTAAAATGTCAAAAGATGGGCCTTGTGCCTCTTAGGGTCTTGTGATCAGATGGGCCACGAAATGCTTTTGGGCTTGCACAAATCCGTTGAGTTTTTGCGTGCACGGGTTTTGAATTCATAACGCTCTAGCGTTGTTGCAAACGAATGGACGCATCCATTCACCATTCAAATTTGCAACGCTTCTGAAGTGTCATAAAACAAAAAGGTGTGACTGTTTGAATTCAAACAGTCATAACCTTTGGAAAATAGTAGTATCTCTTCACTGCTTATATATAGGCTGCCCGAATTCAGTTTTTATAATATCGAGTTCATTTCTCTTCTCCTTCCCTATTCTGTTTTCTTCCATTCACATCTTCTTGAAACACTGCCAAAATTTAGAGTGAATTATACGGGTTATAGTTCTGCAGGCTATAACTCCATCATTTTGTCACTGCAGCGGTCAAATCCAAGATAGTGAATCGATGTGTTTGCGCAAACACGCTGATTAAAAGATATCTGATATCTTCTCCGTTGTATCTTCAAACAGATTTTCCATTACCCATGCACAGAATTAAGAGGGCAAATACTGTTCTAGGATAGCGATCACCACATCATGCCTCGGAGATTTGTGTTTTCAAAGAATAGAAGATCAAGCGATGAATTCGAAATCTACAGTCTAAAACAATATTTCTACAATGGCTCCTCACAGTCTCAAAGAGTTTGCCGCTGATTTCGCAAAACTGGAGCACTTTGATGGTGTCAATTTCCTACGCTAGCAGAAGAAGATGCATTTCATATTGGCTAGTTTGAAAGTAGTTTATGTTTTGACTACGCCAAATCCAGTGGAGACAGAAGATGAAACTATTGCACATTCACGAGATCAGATCAAATGGGAATAGGATGATTACATTTGCAAAGGCCATATCTGTAATGCGATGACGGACACACTTTTTGATATGTACTAAAACAAGCCAACTGCGAAGGATGTTTGGGATGCATTGGAGGCCAAGTATCTGATGAAAGACGCAACAAGTAAGAAATTTCTAGCCACCAAATTTTTTAATTACAAAATGACTAACGATCATTCAGCGGTAGAGCAATTCAATGATATCATACACATACTTAATCAATTAAGTCAACATAAGTTAAATATGGATGAGGAAATTAAGGTTCCCTCGATAATAGACAAATTACACCCTTCTTGGAAAGATCAGAGGAAATTAGTGAAACACAAGAAGGAGGATACGAGTCTAGACAGTCTTGCACAATATTTGCAAGTTGAACAACAACTGAGGCAAAAAGATCCCAAGATGAAAAGTTGTTGATACATCAAAGGTCCATATGGTGGAATAAAAGCAAGCAAATAATGCTTCAAATAATTCTTCTAATAAAAAGAGGAAAGGGCAGAACAACAACATTTCCCAAAATCAGAACAAGAAAGGCAAAAATGGTGGTTGCTACTTTTGTGGTAAACCAGGACATTTCAAAATGGATTGTAGCTTTTGGAAAAAGAAGCAGCAATCTGGAAAAGAAAATTTTGCCGCAGTCGTATCAGAAGTGAATATGATTGAACAAGAAAATTCTTTGTGGATCAATTATGGCTCTACTAAGTATGTCTGCATTGACAAGAATCAATTCAAGAAACTGGAACCAACTGAAGATGAAGATTACCTTTATATGGGAAATTCAGCGAAGGTAGTGGTTAAAGGGAAGGGGACTGTAGATGTGAAATTCACATCTAGAAAAGTTCGGACATTAAATGATGTATATTATGTACCTGAAATTAGGAAGAACCTTGTATCGGGAAGTCTTCTTAATAAGTTTGGTTTAAACAAGTTTTTGAGTCAGACAAATATTTGTTGACCAAAGGCGGTGTATTTGTGAGAAAAGGGTACATGTGTGATGGTATGTTTAAACTGAATATTGATATTAATAAAAGTATGAAATCTGCTTATATGGTTGATTCATTTCATTATGGCACAATAGTTTAGGACATGTTAATCATAAACGCATGCCTGATATGATATCTTTGAATCTAATTCCCAAACACCAAAATGATATGTTAGATAAATGTAGGATATGTTCATTAACTAAGATCACTATAAAACCATTTCCTTATAAACCAGAAAGTACAATAAAATTGTTACAACTTAATCATAGTGATGTATGCGATATACACAGCACTCCTACTGTAACGACCCGGGGAAATCACGACCTTGGTTATCGACATATAACCCAATGTCAACTATTAAGCATCGGAAAATACCGGATAGTTAATGAAAGAAATTAGGGGGTGAGAATAGATAAGATAGAAACTTAGAATAAAAGAAGAAGAAGAATATACAACATCAGAGTAAACACGAATCTCACAGCGGAACAAACAATATGTAATAGTTACAAACTTTGAAATAAAATCAGTATATGTATACAATAACATTATCAGAGTACATCATTTACAGTGAAGCAGAAATAACAATAGTTAAATAATGTTGAAGCCTCTTGCTCCAGCTCTCCAAGTGTATCCGTAAATCCCGACTACTTGACTATCCGTACAAAACTGGTCACCCAAGAGTTTATGGAAAACAAAACAAAATAAACTCTGGGTTAGTCATGAGACTGGTGTGAGTAAAACAATTTAAAAATGTTTGAACAATTAAACGATATCTCATAAGACCATGCCATATAATAGAACGGGTTTTTCCCTTATGAGAATCCAAATCAATTTGATTTAACTTTCAAATCATTTTGAAAGAAACAATGATCTTTTATGTCAAAACTCTTTTTATATTATATTAGTGTCTATCAATCACATTATAATAATCATCTAGCGGAACGCTTTCATCTCACACTCCCCATACATAATATATAATCAAAAACCGCAGGCGCTTTTTTGGGTAATGAATTCCAACTGGCTAGGTATGGGACCACCTTCTGACAGTGTATCTCTATAGAGGAATACACCGGGTTCAACAAGAACATCTTGCAACCTAGGCTAAACATGATCGGTCACTCATTTCGCTTGAGTGTACTGAATGTATTATCACCAATGGTTGGGATAAGCAACTGTTTCCCGAAAGGGACAACATCGAAATAGATTATAGAAGTAAATGAAACTCTAGATCAGGTGACAATACACCCTAATTGGCAGCTATCCACTTAGCCATGCGACCCACTCGATTTTACACCATTTCCTGGTTGTGAGGCTAGAGGCCATAACGTATAGATCACACATTTAATTACTTTGAATGCCGCATCGTCATACCTGCCAAATCACAAATTGATTTCTCCAAAAATACCACAGGTATACAACTAAGAGAAAGAAATTCCTCTGCCACCAAAAGTAAATACGTTTGAAGAGATCAACTTACGTGATCTATTAAATATACTCTGTCAGACATTCTTCCATATAGGTCACCCTGGGACTAGAAAGACCGAAGGCACTATTCTGTAAACAGGACAACCCCTGCCTAACTCCATCTTCGATTATCTTCATCACATTTGATCGCAACGCTAACGCCCATACAGAGTGGTTTTCAGATAATGAATCTGATCCCAGTCTCCCCGTATTGACGACGGAAAAATGGTCAAAAACTTTGATAGTCGGTGATTTAACTATCGAAGACAAACATGTGTGCAAACGATGATATTATGTCCAAATGGAAATTCTATCGATCAATCATCAATCAACATTTATTTATTTCTCCATTTATCATTTCCGTATATTCATCAAATCCTTATTTTCTAATTTTAGAAAATATACGTTATTAACTTTGGAAACCGTTTCCATTTCTGATTCACGCATCACTATCTTCTCACATATATCAGTCTCTAACTATAAACTAGTAAGAGAACAACCCCATACGTATTAACCCCGAAGGCCGAAACCAACATCAGATCGATACCCAGAAAGTCATTCAACTTAACAAATATCCAGTCAGTTTCTAATTCCTTTAATCCATTTTAATTCCTATTTCAAACCTTATTTCCTTTATAAATGTTTTATTAGCAAAATATTTACTTTAATCTAATTTTCACATAGAATGTGAAAAATATTTCTTTATAAAATCAAAACAGTTTGATTTCGTATTTAAAACAATATCCCAAATCCAATTTCTGTTTATACTTCTAATTATAGAATTATTTATATAAAATTATCATTTTATTCTTCTAACACTTATAATCCCATTTATAACCTCCTTTATAAATGCTGCTCAAATTCCATTTAAAATATCGATGTTAAAACCGATTCCTACTTCTCTATATAAATTCAGTCTTATAAATTTTGTTTATCAAATGATAAATATTTTATTTAATTTTGTAAAACATTATTTATAAATTAATCTACTCAATCTATTTGTTAAAACAGATTTCTATTTAATATCCACTTTAAACAATCTTCTCATAATTCTTTTATATCTCATCAAATATCCCTTTTATAATTCTATTTACTTTCTAAACAAATATTCCTTTTATACTTCTATTTATTTTATATATAAATAATCCTTTTATACTTCTATTTATTTTATAAATAAATATTTCATTTTCAATATTCACTTTGAAATTTTCCTTTTTACATTCCAGTATTTCATATGGTATTTAAAATACCAAATAACATAACCTGTATCATCATAATCAGTCACAGATTATATATCACATCACATATCACAATATATGAAAACAATAGTATTATAATATTGAGGAATCCAGTTAGATCTCTCCAACCTGTTTCCCTACACCCACAGATGTTAAATAATATAAATAACATCAATTTCATTTAAATATGAAATATTCTTATAAATAGAATCAATATTTAATTAACGATTTATATATATATATATATATCGTTATCTATAATTTCAACCAATACATCAATAAATCAACCAAACAATCATCACACAACAATCAATCATCATTTATCAATTTTAAAAAACGTTATAAAAATATGAACTGGTAGAGTTAGTGAGATTTACTCACATTGGACAGTCATCGTTAAATAATGATAACTGTCGGTTGATTTTGACTGACAATTTATTTCACTATAAATTGTAACGAGCACCAATTCACTCCCAGTCAGTTCCATTGCATAGCCGTCGTCCATACGATCCCAACGGATCTTGTTTCGCTTGATTCTAATAATATATGTCAAAGTTATCGTATTTACAAGTTTGTACTATTTAAAACAAAATAAACTTTTAATTTCCTTTAATCAAATTGGGCTTAACCTTTAACAATGGGCCCAACACCATTCAATACCCACTTCCGCAAATCCTTCTTCCCTGTTCTCCTTAACATCCCGCTTCAGGCCATTGATTTCTACATAGTCGTGCTTTCTCTCAAATCCCGCACCTTCATTCTTCCAAAATTCTTAAAACCGAAAACACCAACCAAATCTTCATCAAATTCTCTTCAATTTGGTACAATACATCACCAACTCGCGTCACCCATATAGAGTGCGACTTCAATAGCAGTCCGCTGTTTTTATAGAAAAAGGATCGAACCTTTTTCACCTCAAAACTCCTCCATTTTGCCATGAATTCAAAAACCAGCGCCACCGTTAAACTCCCTATCCTCTACTCAACGCAACCATACCAAAATGAATTAACTCGTCCTCCATTCACAAAATTCGACGTCGAGCTTCCCCCTGCACTGCCAGGAACTTGCGACAGTTTTTACAACCAATTTCCATGATACTTTGTCCATGTCTGCGCCTCGCTGCTGTGAATACCATGCTGGTCTCGCCTTGCCTCCAGAATCACCAAACTATAGGCGATAGTAAGCCTATGCTACTATTCACAAAATCGAGCTCCCCAAGGATGAATCGCAGGTCCCAAAAGTGGTACCGAATCAAAGAGATTCACTCAGCGAACCAAAGTATATAAGTGTTATGATTTTAGAGATTTTCTAGGATTTTATTTTGATTTTTGAAGATCAGTCTTTTGTCAAGTTTGGAGTAAAAAGACTGACGGCGGAAAAATGCTTTGACCAAACAGAAAGAAGGCATTAGGTTTAGAAAATGGAAAGGGGTATTTCTATAGGGTGGTTTAGCTTCTAAGGTAAGCTACATATTTTATTTATATAATTATTGTAATTCTATTTGTCTTCTAAAAATTCCTATGATCATACGTGATATCCAAAAATCATGAAAATGGACATACAAATGGAGTTTGATATTACGGACCCAACAAACTTGTTTCATCGAATTCCGACTCTGTTTGCTCACACAGCGCATTTTAAAAGTCAAATTATCGACTGTTTTTCACATTAAATTTCAGTATGGCTACATACTGACTCCAAAAATTACGAAAATTGAAATCTAACAATAATTCAGTATTCCGGATCCAACAAAATTAGTTTCGTCGAAAACGGAGCTCGTTTGCAAAAGTGGCTATTTTTAAAGCTCTGAATAAATCCATTTAAGTATAAATATATTTAAAAATAATTAAATTTAATATTTATAAATAAATATTATCGTATATATTCACAACAGAATATTATCCAGCTTCAAAATATACATATCTGGAATTACAACTCCATATTTCAATTCCAGGTTGTTCGATATCAATATATAAAATAAAAATTCTCTTATAATATAAATAAATCGATATAAATTATAAAGGAATTCCATAGCGACTTCTCAAAAATTTGATTTGGATGTAAATCAAAATCTACCAATGAAATCTCGATTTTTCTCTTTCATTAGAAAAATGTACCTCAACAGCTCCGAACATTTCTTGTTTCACAGAAATCCGACTTAAAACGGATTCTGTATGACACGACCCGAACTTCCCCGTGAAGGAAAGCACGGATGGAGTTGAGGACAATACACAAAAGGACGCAGACGAAAGAACGTTTCATTGTTATTACAACAATTCCATCAGATACAAGAATATACAGAGTATAAATGAATAAATTACATTCAATAAATATTAGAGATTTAAATTACATTTAAATACATCGCAGCGGATAATAATACAAAAGCACAACTAGAAATAATGCCCGGATACAGAGCTTTCCGAGCATCGTTCCAGCTGTAAATCAGGATCCTGTGAATATAAATCTGCAAAACCAAAACTACTAGCTGCCCGTGTCAAAATAAGGGCACCAAGAGTTTAGGTTAAAACAATAAACACCAGGTCAGTCATGTGACTGGTGTGAGAACTAAAACAGTTATTAATCTTTATTTTAAAGTTTGGTATATCAAGGGACCACGCCGTATAACACGGAATGAGTTTCCTCCCAAGAATACCAGTGCATAAAACAAACAATGTAATGCTAAATAAAGAAAATTGAAGCTATTATAAGACCCAGTTCTCATCACACAATGCAACGCAAGCCGGAGGATAGGGTTTTTACCTTATAATAGCCAAGAATGCTTGATACGTTTAAAACAAATCATTTGATACTATTATAAGTGCATAGTGTATAAAACAATTTCAAATCATAAGTATCAATCATAGATGGCATAAGCGCCCCATCCCACTATGTCACCATACTAGGATCTACAAATAAAACCGCAAATGTCACGTATTTGGAAATTGGATTTCCGTCTGTGAACCGAGGCAAAAGATAGTCCTCAACCGATTCGAGACTGTCTAGCCCGAGCCTCAGGAACAGCAGCAACTGCCCCTTGGATTGTCAGGGCCGGTCCACCGATGTGGATTATTATGCCTGAACAATACGTCTCCCCGCCCTATGGGGCGTAAATGAGCCAACGAATGGCTCCATCAGACCCGGATCGTCCGATCAAACTGAGGCGCCTCGTAACACCAACAACCACATAAGTCAAACTCGTCAGGGCGTGTAAAACCACTGACGCCACTTCTAGCTATAAAGAAACGCATGTCCTCCCTGAGGTCCTCTCCCGTTTTTGGTTCACCACTGGGGTGTGAGGCTTGCGAATTCACGTTACACAAAGCTATGCCACACAGGCCGTGCTTTGATCATCACCACAAAACTTTGCTTTTCAACAGAAGCCTTGATCAATTGCCACTTAGGCTTGCCACACAGACAATTCACTCCATGCGTTTGATATCCATCAATATATAACCCCTGAGCTCGTACATCTCAGAGAAGGGCGTTAAGCAAGAGAATAAATTCTCCGCCGCCAAACAGATATATATTTAATAGAAATCAATCACACAGAATAAAATCCAATGTCAGACACACAGTCCATTTACAAGTTCGTTCTAGGTCTGAACGAAACCGGAGGCACCTAGTACCCCGCATATCCATCGATCTCCAAGTACGTCTGGACGATCACCAACTGATTCCCTCCTCTTGGGTGTACGGCCCAATCAAGATCATCAGCAATCACCCAAACAACGTGAAGACCTCTGGTCTTCAACCACCGTCTTCATCTTCGACACCACATCGAATCAGTTATTCAGAATGGGATAAACCCGGTCTTTCTGAATAACTCGCGTATATAATCAACAAGTGTTACACAAACACGACATACGCCTCATTCTAATTCAGAATATTCGTTTATTCAAATATTCTTCTACTTTGGGAAAGGTTCCCATTAATTTTATCAAAGATAAATTCTTTAAATTTATTCTTTAATCTTCTTTGAATATCAATTCAAACTAGTCGGGATTAGCGAATCACACCGGAATAATCATTTATTTTATTTCCCAATCCCCACCTATTCATCCCATGAAGTAAAACTGGTAATACTTCATATCTAACACCATGGTGTTATCGGTAAATTCAATTAACATTTCATGTTCATATCTAATTAAAGATTTAACTATCGCCTGGAGTAAAACTGGTGGTCCTCCATTCTCGATCATTTCAATCTAATTAAAGATTCATTAAAACTCCACTTAGTTTTAATCTTCACAGAAATCAATATCCTGTCTTTAACTGGGTTAAAGAACCAATGTCATTTAAAACACGACCCATAATAAACCCAAAATAACATTCATTAATTATCGGGTTAAAGAACAAGTGTTATTTAAAACATTGTTCACGATAAACCCAAAAATCAATACCAGTTCAATTCCAATTAAATATTATTTAATTGGTACACTTCATTAAATCTAAATAAAAAGATTTAATCTTTTTTACCCAACTGGGCTTAAGAACAGTGTTAATGAAGACACCATTCACGACAAACCCAAATCCCATTTGATATCAAATACAAGGCTCTGAATAGAAAATATATCAGCTTATATTCAATATCTAATTCTACGACCAACAAATATCGTATTGGAAATACCGATATTAATATATCTTTCAAAATTCCCAAACAATATCTGTATAATCACGAAATCCAACATCGAAATATTCCAAAGACAATTTCGATTCAAATCCATTCCCACCTTATATATTGGAAATTGTGGTTATTTTCAAAACCATTTCAAATCCACTTTATTTATTTTAGAAATAAATAGAATTATAATTCTAGTTCAAAACTAGTTCATTTCGATAAAAATCTATTTTTATCTTTTCAAATATGGAGTTTTTCATCCTAATTCTTCACAAAACATTTCTTATGATTTTACACAAATTATTACTATTTTTAATAATTTTATCAAGGCCCGTACAGTCGATTTCCATCAACGGCCATCGAACTGCACTTACGGCGACCTTTTTCAAATTTGATTTGGACATAATTCCAAATCCAACCGTTAGATTTCAAATTTCTAATATTCATTAGAAAGCTCTTTTCGATACGAACCCAACGGTTCCGGTTTTCGGAGAATCCGACGGTCGGATCTCCCGCAATATCCATTCGAAGTCAATGGTCGAAATTCGCGAGCTGCCGCGGCGCGGCGCGTTCTATTCAGGCCATTATATTATATATATAATATATACTTCGTCGATTACCTTTTAAAACATATTTTATAAATCATTTTAAATTCGTTTTCAAAACGATTTCAACTTCTCTTTCAAATTCAAATCAAAATTGAATTTTTCCTTACAAATTCGTTTTAAATTCATTTCAAATTGATTTCAATTCAAATCGATTTTTAATTCAATTTCAGTTCATTTTCAATTCAATTTGAATTTCTAATTAATTCAATTTCAATTCGAATTTGTAATGACCCGAAAATTCCCACCCGTTGGATCGACCATAAACCACACAGGTCTGACCAAAAGTTAGAAATTCTCGAATGCATTAACTCTGGGCATACTACAACATCAAAACAAATAACAAAAGACTTTTATAACATTATAATATTGTTACATCAGAGTACAGAATATCAGAGTACATCGAATAAATATATTACAGCGGAAGATTATATTACATGAAATTAATACAATACACAGCGGAAGACTTCAATGCTCAGGACACAGCTTTAAGCTTCGATCCAAGATCCTACTAAAGAGATAAAGATATCTGCAAAAAGCTACTCGACTGCCCGTGTGGAAAGAGGGCACCCGAGTTCGCAAGGTGAAAACAAACTACGGGTCAGTCATGGGACTGGTGTGAGAATTCTTAACTAGTTTAACTAATAGTAATGAGGCAAATCCAAGGACCACGCCGCTAACGCGGAACGGGTTTACTCCAATGGATTTCCGTGCATAATAATAAAGGAAATCGTCAAACAGCGCAATGCTTTTTGGAAAAATGAAACCATTATAAGACCCAGGTCCCATCACACAATGCAACGCACACCAGAGGATTGGGTTTTACCTTATAATGGTCAAAAGATGCTTGATACGTGAAAACGATATTATTATTATTATTAGTGTGTATATATATGGGTATATATATAATAAACATTTAAATCATAATGTATCAATCATAGATGGCATAGTACCCCATCCTACTATGTCGCCATACTGGTTCTACAATCAAAACCGCAAGGTCGTATTGGAAATTGGATTTCCATCATGAGTCGAGGCTAGGGGCAAGCTCCTCTCCGATTCGAGACACTCTAGCAAATGCCTCAGGATCCCCCGCAGTGAACCCTTGGATGCGGTAGGGCCGGTCCCCGCCTATCGGCAGTGGATTGGTTATGCCTGAACACACGCTTCCCGGTTCCTTTGAACCTATAATATGACCACTATCGGCCTATAAAAAATCCGAGGCGCCTCAAAATCCATCATCCACATAAGTAAAATGTCAGGGCTGGTAGGTCGCTGACACCACTCTAGCTAGAAAGAAACGTGTGCACTCCCTACGGTCCATATCCCGTTTTTGACTCATACCGGGGTGTGAGGCTCGCGAAGTCACGATATACACAAAGCTATGCCGTAATAGGCTATGCTTTGATCATCAACCACAAGGCCCTGCTTTTCAACAAAAGCCTTGATCAATTTCCATCTTGGCGTGCCACATTGACAATTCATGCCATGCGATCAATCACTATTAACATATACCAGGGTGTTAAGTAGAGAATAAATCCTCCACCACCAAACATACATACATTAACAGAAATCGATGTAATTCACATGGTACGAAATTCAATGTCAGACACGCATCCATTTCCTAGCTTATGCTCTGGGTCTGAGCGAAAGCCAAACCCGTACAATCAACAAGAACGTCCGGATGATCACTACCATCAACCCATCAAGGTAGCTACTCCCATCAAGGCTAATAATAGCAATACAACCATCTGCCTTGAAGATCGTCGGTCTTCGACCGTCGTCTTCAACTCTTCAATTTGGATATCGTCGTATAATCATTTGAAATGAGATGGACTCGGTCTTTTCAAATGATTATCGTATATATATAAAGTTTTAAACCATTTCATATCAGTAATAGTATTGAATAATGATTTGTCGCTATTCTTATTTATATTTATGAATATAAATCATTTGGCGATAATATTAACATGGGTAACATGTCCCGTAAAGAATGAACTGTCTGCCTAACACACACGTTCATGTTTAATGTTTAACAAAATGTGTTTTACCAATCATAGAAATATAACTCTTAATTTTATATTTCCAAATCTTGTTTGTGTTGTGGAACGCAAATAAATAAAAAAAATTGCACTTTTCTTTCATGTTTATTTACATCGAGGGATGTAAATAAAAATACGTAGCTTTTATTTCTAAGTTTCATTTGCAATAGAGTGCACAAATAGAATATGCACTTTTATTTCTATGACCTATTTGTATTGGAGAATACAAATAAAATGATGAATTCTATTTCTAGGTCATATTTGTATTGGAAATACAAATATAAAGATGAACCTAAATCCTATGTTAATATTTGTGTCAAAGGACAAAGTTAAAAAGGCATTCATTTCCCTATATGTATTTGTGTTAAGAATACAAATATAGAGATGATTTATTCCTATGTAATATTTTTGTTTCAAGAACACAACTAAAAAGAGTGCTTTATTTTCTATGCAAATGTTTGTGGCAAGAACACAAATAAAAAGAGTGCTTTATTTCTATGCAAATTTTTGTGGTAATGAATGCAAATAAAAAGAAATGTTTTTATTTCTATGCAAATGTTTGCATAATGAATGCAAATAAAAAAAAATGTTTTTATTATCTATGCATATATTTGTGTTGAAACACAAATAAAAAGAACAACTTTATTTTCCCTATGCAATACTTGCATTATGAATGCGAGTAAAAAGAATGGTTCTATTTCCTTATGCAATACTTGCACTTATAAATGCAAGTATAAAAGACGATTTCTTTTCTTATGAAATACCTGTATTGTGATTGCAAGTATAAAAGATTAACTTCTTTTAAATGTGAAAATTTGTGTTGAAAACACAAATAAAAGTATGGCTTAATTTGCTATGTAAATGCTTGTATAGTAAATGCAAACAAAAAGATTAACTTCTTAATCGAAAAGCGAAAATGACACCTTTACACCTTTTCAAATTATATTTGTTTGCAATAGAAAATGCAAACAAAATGTGTATTCTTTATAAATCGTGTTTTATTTGCATTATGAATGCGGGAAAAAAAGTAAATTTTATTTCTAACATCTTATTCGCATTGTGAATGCGAACAAAAAGGTGAATTTTATTTTGAAAGGTTTGTTTGCATTGTAAATGCAAACAAAAGTAAGTTTTGATCCTAATGTTTTGTTCGCATTGGTGGATGCAAAACAAAAGGCTAATTTCTTATTACAATGATTTGTTTGCATTTGTGAATGCGAACAAAAAGTGAAATTTTAAATCTTTATCATTTGTTCGCATTTGTGGATGCAAACGAAAAGTGAATTTTTAATCTTTATAATTTGTTCGCAATTGTGGATGCGAAAAAAAAGTAATTTTCTTATTTTTTTTAAAGAGTTTGTTTGCACTTGTGCCTGCAAAACCAAAAGCAAGTTTCATCCTCTCATTGTAAAATATAAATAGAAAGGTAAATTTTATTCTCAAGTTTTATTTACATTACAAGACGTAAATAAAAAGGTAAATTTTGGTTTCAGGTCATACTTGTGTTTTAAGAACACAAATGAAAATGTAAGTTTTTATTTCCATTCATGTCCACATTTTAAAGTGAAAATAAAAAGTAAAATTTTTGTTTCAAGTTTTATTGGTGTTTTAAGAACACCAAAGAAAAGTATAAGTTTTTAAGTGTTATTTACATTATACAAATGTGGTTAAAGATAAAAAGTAAACTTTGTCTACCATGTTATTTACATTATGCAAATGTAAATAAAATAAAAAGAAGATTTTGTTTCAATTCATATTTACATTATATAAGTGTAAATAAAATAAAAAGTAAACTTTGTTTCCAAGTTCTATTTGTGTATTGAGAACACAAAAATAAAAATGTAAGTTTTATTTCAATTCATATCCTTATCATGAAGTGAAAATAAAAAAAATAGATCTTTGTTTCAAGTTTCATTTACATTCTGAAAATGTAAATAAAGCAAAAGTAAATTTGTTTCAAGTGTCATTTACATTATGAAATAGGAAGCAAAAAGTAAGTTTGTTTTCCAGTGACCTATACATGATATAATGTAAAATAAAAAAAAAGAGTTTTATTTCAAGTCTTATTTTTTCCTTTTCTTTTATTTTACTCTCTACTTATTTAATATTTTGTTCGCATTAGAAAAATATAAAAACAAAATATAATCTTTGGTGAATTTCTATTTTTGACATTTTTGTTCGCATCGAGGGATGCAACAAAATATAATTCTTTTGTATTAGTAATTTTGTTCGCATCGAGGAATGCAACAAAATAAAATCTTTTTATTTCTATATCTTGGATCAATTCAATTTCTAACACAAGCGATAAACTGTAAATGGTAACAATTATATTCTTTATATTTTGAATTGAAAATTTGTCAATTCACATCTAAACAAGCTGTATAAATGGTGACAACCATTTTCTATTTTGAACTGAAACTTTGCCAATTCAATTCTAAACACGATGTATAAACAGTGGTAAACACTTTCTATTTTTAATTGAGGATTTGTCAATTCAATTCTAAACTAGATGTAGAAATAATAACAAACATTTTCTTTTATTTTGAATTGGAAATTTGCCCATTCAATTGTAAACAAGGTGTATATCATAGAATAAGTGACAATCACATGGGTCTATACTATTCATTGCAAACACAGAATCAACCATCACAAATACGATCATACGAAACAGATCTGAACCGTAATTATATGTATATCCCATCGCAATCTAAATAATTTAATTTATTAATAAATTTAAATAGAGAATCTCACATTCGTTGCGATTTTGCTGAAAATTCCAACAGCTCAGAAATTCCCCATTTCAGTCTTGAGGCGTAGACCTCCTTCGTACGATCACAACGCTTCTGAAATTTTCATATTTCTAATCCGTATGGAAGAGTTATGGATTAAACAAGTTGATAATTAATTCAAAATTAAATTAACAAAACATAATTAAGGTTTGTTAATCTTTTCCTCCTCTCTGTACTTGGCCGTTGTTTTCAGAAATTGGTTCAAACCTTTGAACTCGAATTGCAGGAGGTAGGAGCGTCGGTTTGAGGCGCCATCAGTTGGAGGAGGACCCCCTTGGAGAGGCGCACGTGCGCTGGGAGTGTAGGGTGGTGCGGCAGTCTGTGGTGGGGCCGGCGGCAGCTGAAAGGCGCGGCCTTTATGGGCGCGGTTCTCGAGCTACAGGCCACGGGGTGCTTTGAATCGGGTATGAGAGCGTAGAGGAGAGGAAGAGCTTCAGTTTGGTGGGTGGTTTGTGTTCTAATTCGAAGTGAGGTGGGCGAATTCGAAGAGAGATGTTTGGAAGTGGTAGGCGGCTATGATTTGAGAAGGGAGAATGATGAGGAACAGTAGAACCGTATTTTATACGGTATATTTTAGGGTTTCTAGGAATTGTTTAATCCTTAATTAATAATATTTTTATTTATTTATATATGAGGTCTGAAGATTATAAATATATAAAAAGAAGAGAGAACAAAAGGTGAATAAAAGGAATAGTTTCATGTCCAAAAATGAATTTGAATGATCAATAGAAGAGGAGAGAGAGTAGAGAATAAATGCACAAGTTATTTCCCCTATATGCCTCTTTGTATTTATAACAAATTAAATGCTTGCTTCTAATTGCAACCTTTTAAATTTCAAAACATGTATAACTGATTTAGGCTTTGATCATGTTGATGTGTGTATATCCATGCAAACGTTTACAAATATAATTTAAACCAATAAATCTCTTAATTAATGTCATTCATAATTTTATACTTAGTCGACTGTTTTCTTTACATTAATTTCAACACTAATTTGTAACCTGTTTCATTACCCTTCCTTAATTCTTTCGTCATATATTTACCTTTTATTCATATTTACAGAATTCGAACTTCAAATATATAAGACTAATTAACATTATATATTCTTGTGGAAATTTCCAATTCCATTCCTTCTTATTTTGACATACATTAATTACTAGCTAAGGTACATTAATTTAAGTTGTAATGTATGTTAATTAAAACATGTAACGTACATGAATTATTTAGTTGAAATTAAAATTAACAACAAAATGAAATATTTTGTTGAAGCTAAAATTTACAACAAAATGTACTATTTTGTTTTCAAAAGAAAGTGGAAATGAAACTTGTAATCCTAGTTTGAAACACAAATCAAAACATGTAATTTAATTTGACACAAACATGTGATTTTATTTTGAAACAAAACATGTAATTTTTGAAACTAGATTACATGAAAGCATTTATTAGTTTTAAACTAAATTAAAGATTAAAACTTTATTTCCCTTTCAATGTTTCATAAATAAAGATTCCAACTCTACTTTCAATTTCCATGTTACATAAAAATTCCCACTTTATTTTATAATTGCATCGTTCCATAAAAACAAATAAAGATTGTACTCTATTTTCTCAAATTTCATTGTTTCACAAAACAAAACCAACAAAGATCCAAACTTTTTTTTTTTGTTGAATGCATAGTGAGTTAAGAAAATGAAAAGTTACCAGTTTGGAATAAAGATATATGCAGGCATGATTTGGAAAGAATAAACATGGCATTTATGATATGAACGTGCATGATTTATTTGTTTATTAATGTCAACATTAATTAACGAATGTTACTTTGTCTATCACATGCGACATGAAATTTACTACATAAATAAAGTGAAACAAATAGATTTTAATTTTTCAAATCAAACATATCTTATAGTTGACACTCAACTTTGTGTCAATTTCTTGTAAAAAAAAAATCTATTGAACCTTTAAAATAAAATCAAGGATTCAACTACTATTATTATTTTAATTTAAAAATAGAAAATTTCAAATTCTCCCGTATTTTCTAACAAAATTTTATGAAATAAAAGTTTTAAATTTATCCTCAATTTCCGGGTTGTTACAGAATTCATTCCTATTCAATTTCAATTCGAATTCATTTCTATTCAATTTCAATTCGAATTCAATTCTATTCAATTTCAATTTGAATTCAATTCTATTTAATTTCAATTCGAATTAAATTCTATTCAATTTCAATTCGAATTCATTTCATTTCAAAATATCATATTTTGAAATCACTTTCGATATTCATTACAAAATGAATAAAATCGATATAAATATCGTTTACGTCAAAATGGCGTAAATCTAATCAACACGGCTTCATATATTTCTATTTTCAAATATTCGATTTCAAATATTTCTATTTCAAATATTTCTATTCAAATATTTCTATTCAAAACTGGAATGAGGCCAAATCAATTACCATATAATGTTAATTATATGGATTTTCTACAACACATGTATACAATAACAACGATGAATAATCAACCATCATCCAAAGTGCATTCTGCACTGTATAAGCATCAAATATAAATATTCGACGCTTATAACAGTCTGTCAATCAATCGATCGACATAAAACTAATTATTGGGATTAGTGCATGTCGTATATCATCCCAATACCTGTAACACCCCACCTCCGCCAGGGTCACTCACAAGAGAATGCACTAGCTTTGGAGGGGTGTTGTCTAGGTAAACATGCATAGAGATATCACAAGACAGGACATAGATAAATAAATAAGTACAGCAGCGGTAGTAATTTAAAAACCATAGTTAACCATTTCAAAACCAAATAGTCAACTTACATCAAAGTACTTAGTCATTATTTTCAAACTACCACAAGTCTAGAAAACATAAACTAAAAATAACATAAAGTAAACTATCCCCAAGATAGATGTGGTGAACCCATAGCAAGCTCAAGTCCAAACCGTACATGAGCTGTCAAGAAAGCAAGCCAAATGTCCAAGCTAAGAACTAGTGTTCCCTCCCTGAGAACCTGGGGGGGGGGGAACGGAAGAAAAGAGGCGAAAGAAAAAGGGTCAGTCATAAAGACTGGTAAGTCCTACCTACTATTAGTATAAAAACTAATGAAGTTAACTAAACATGAGAAACTAAGATGAAACATAAAGATGGTAACTAACTGTCATGATAAATAGATAACAAGGTAGATCAAGTGTGGCATCGCATATACAAGGTTTTGTTTTGCACCAATAGTACTAGTATTCCAACCCATGTCAAGTATAAACAAGGATTGATCCCTTGGCCCAATATCATGAGGTGACCCAAGTCAAGGTCCAACTACACGGTCTAGTCGATCGGCTCCCTATAAGCCTAACTCGTCGAGTGTCGGTGTCATACGGCCCAATCACGAAATGTAGTCAAACTGTGCTAGGTCCACCCTAGGGTGTATCAAGCCCTAGGGTGCCAACCACTGACACGAATCAAGCACGCACAGTCTAAACCTACTAGCGCCCATTGCTGTTTTATTCAACTCCGGACTATGTGCACGACCATAGTCCGCCTGAACCTACACTGGCGCACCTACTCTGCTGTTGTTCTGGTCGCTTACAATCAGCCCAGTAATCATGCCCCACCCTTGCGTAGTCCCTAGGGTATCGTGATACATCCAAGAGGGTTACTGCTGAAAAGGACCACGTAACTAGGGTTTCTAACGGGTTAAGTGTGGTTAACCCTATCCAATCATGTATCAAGTTGGTTAAGTGTATCCAAGTGGTTCATGACTTAACCCTATCATGTGGCATTAATTAACTTAATGTGCCCAACCTCTCACATTAGACTTTGTTGTGGTTACTGGATGTGCCGGGCGGGTCCGGGCAGATTTACACCACAACCTAGTCTAACCTCGGGTTTCAAGCGCGATATGACCAATTACTCACATTGGATCCTTTTGTTTGTAGCCACTAGATTTGCCAGGCAGTTCCGTGCAGATTTACGCTACAAACTCAACCCAACCTCGAGTTGGCCACTTTATGGTTTTCTACATGTCATGACCACATTCACGTTTTCAAGCATAATCAAGTTTCATGTCACATTTCAAGTCATGTTTTTCATATCATTTCAAGTTTGCCTAACTACCCATAACGTATTCCCATTCGCACGTAAATTCGCATCAATACAAATAGATCAAGAAGTGGAACATAACAACATGACAAAGATGGGCATAAGGTGATAAAGTTGGTCATAAGTTAAACATGATGATATTTGAGGCAAAGGTGTTCATCACAACTAGCATATATGATTATTGGCCTCAAAACATGTATGACATCAAACTTAGCAAACAAACTTGTGGGTAGCATGTAGTTCAACATCATAGGCAAAGGTGATAACATGATAACAGTTGACATAGAGTGGTAAACTTGTGGGTAGCATGTAGTTCAACATCATAGGCAAGTTAACATCAAGGTTATGAGGGGTTCTATGTTGCATTATGCATAATCCCCAAATAAAGCTCATAGCTTTCTACCCAAAAATCAAGATGAACGGTACAAGGTTCATGATAGTTCCACAATCATAGATCAAAAGAGTCATAAATGGATCTATGCATACAAATATAGCCCCAAGACAAGTATTACACCAAAAATCCCATTTCAACTTGCTACATGTTCATATTAATTTCATAGTTTAAATCTAAGAGTAGAGTGGGGCTTACAAATTGTGGCTATGAGACTAGAACAAAGTAGAACAAGATAGAGACATTGTAGAAGCTCTAGGAATGATGTAGCAACACTAGAAGCCTTGAGGATAGGTAGCTCCTTTGATTTGATGAAGAAAGATTGCTCCTTTTTGCCTTAGAAGCTCTCAAGATGAAGATGGAGGTCATGATTAGGGAGCATTTTGGCAGAATTTAGTTGTTAGTATGATTTGTGATGGTTTGGGTTAGGTCTTAGGGTGTTTTTATAGGTGTAGAGACTAGTTTAGGCCATAGGATTAACCCTAGTTTAGATCTGAACCATCAAATCCCGTCACAGGCCAAGTAAACAGACCAAAGGAGCAAACTGGTGCACCAGGGAAAACATGGCCGACAAGGGAGGTCGACCCCCAGGTTGACACCCAAGTCGACTAGGCAGTCGACCTGGGCTGGGGCAGGTCGACTCCCCAGTCGACCTGGGGTAGGGCTGGAAATTTTCCCGCCCAATCTGTTTAGAGCTGATTTGAATTTCGGGCTGAATTTTGAATTTTCTAAAATCTTCTATGGGCCATATCTTAGTCATACGGACTCCGATTTACGAAATTTCGGACTCGTTTTCAAGCAGAATTTCGAGACGAACGCAATGGTGTAACCCGTTCCCATTGATTCTTAACTTATGATTTAATTCTGCCCTGATTTCTTGTTTTAACTTGTTATAAAAATTCGGGTTGTTACATTCTCCCCACCTTAAAGGATTTCGTCCCCGAAATCTCCAAGTTATGAAGAACGTATCCTACCATCCATCATCCATCTACTCAAACATCATCCACAAGTAATCATTGTCCTTAAAATATTTCTAATGCTGTATGAACATATGCAAAAGTGTGTGTATATGCACCTATCTAATGCGAAAATCAGGCGGTTACTGACTCAGTAAACCTCCTTAATGCAGAATATGTTAGTGAAATGAGTCCAAATGTATGCAAATTCCTAACATAATTTATTATCTCTACATGAGTGCACATAACATTCATTCATATGCAACATCCACGTGATAGCATAACAAGTTTCATCCATGAATAAGCATAAACACTCATGCGTATACAATATGAAAGTGTGTGAGCCGATCTTAGTGCCTAACGTGTATCATGCATCCATGAGTAACCACTTGCAAATACTTGCAACCATTTGCAACCATCAAGCATAACATGTTTCAAATACATGTTTCATCCAAAGGGTTTCTACCTAAGGTTCTCATGACAAGATTAACGAGATAACAAGATAAACATGGATAGCGCAAGAAAGATATGCTGACTAGGAAAAGAAATTGAGAATGTACCCTCAAAAAGAAACGGATAAAGCCCACGCATCTTCTCCTCGGTTTCCCAAGTTGCATCTTCATCGGCTTCACTCCACTGAACCTTTACTAACTTGACTTCTCGATTCCTCAACTTCTTGATCTCCATTCCCAAGATACGAATCGGAGCTCGCCTCAGGGTTGCCTCTTTCTCTACCTCCATGTCTTCAAGAATGCTAGGCTCAACTACTTCGGCTGATTCATGTAGGCATTTTCGGAGATGCGAGACATGAAAGACATTGTGCACTCCAGCCAGCTTCTCGGGCAATTCCACCCTATAAGCCATTTGCCCAATCTTCTAGATGATAGGGAAGGGTCCTACGAACCTTGGTGCTAGCTTTCCAACTGCTCCAAAATGAACCACATTTCGCAAGGGGGAAACCTTCACAAAGACCATATCTCCAACTTCAAACTCTAAGTCTGTCCTTCGCTTGTCTGCATAGGATTTCTGTCTGTCTTGGGCCATTTTCATCCGCCTTCGAATCAACTCAACCTTCTTGGATGTGTCCCTTATCATGTCGGGCCCAAGTATAAGCTTATCCGTCGTCTCCCACCAACATGTTGGTGACTTGCACGACCTCCCATACAAAGCTTCGAATGGTGCCATCCCTATGCTTGCTTGGTAGCTGTTATTATAAGAAAACTCTACGAGAGGAATTTGGTCTTCCCAAGTGCCACCAAAGTCAAGAATGCATAGCCTCAACAGATCTTCTAGTACTCTATTCACCCTTTTGGTCTGACCATCAGTTTGTGGGTGATACGCCGTACTTAGATTCAATTGCGTACCCATCGCTTATTGCAAACTATTCCAAAATTGACTAGTGAAGATTGGGTCACGATCGCTCACTATGCTAGAAGGAACTCCATGCAATCGCACTATCTCTCGAAGATAAACAGATGCTAGCCATGATGCGGTCCTCTTGCTCTTCACTGAAATGAAATGAGCGCTCTTCGTGAGTCTATCCACTATGACCCATATGCTAGTATTCCCCTTCCTTGACCTCGGCAATCCATCCACAGAGATACTTTCCCACTTCCATAGCGGGACCTCCAATGGATGCAGTAGCCCACCGGGCTTCTTCGACTCGGCCTTTACTTGTTGGAAAACAATGCATCTAGAAACAAACTCTGCAACATCCTTTTTCATCCCATCCCAAAAGAAAATGCGCTTCATATCCCGGTACATCTTATCCCCTTCGGGATGTATGGTCATCCTCGAGTGATGCGCCTCCTCAAGAACTTTATTTACTAACTCTCCCACTTGTGGGACACATAGTCTTCCATCACGCCTTAGCCATCCCTTGTCATCAATAGTGTATCTAGCGAGGTGACTTGACGTCTCACCCCGAATCAACTTGTCCATGATCTCGACTATCTGCGGGTGTTCCCTCTGTGAAGCCCCAACTTGATCAAGAAGTGTAGGTTTAAGCTCAAGGGATGCTAACGAACCAGTCATCGACTCAACAACAGGTGTAAAATCGAATGTTGCCAAGAAATCTAGGCTCTTCATCTCAACAAACAAGGGACTCAAAGTCAACCTTCTTCTACTTAGCGCATCCGCCACAACATTACCCTTGCCAGGGGTATAAGCTATATCAAAGTCATATGATGCCAAGAATTCCATCCACATCTGCTGCCTTATATTCAAATCTTTCTGCGAGAAGAGGTAATTGAACGACTTATGATTAGTATATAACTCAAACCTTTCACCTAGAAGATAATGGCGCCAAGATTTGAGTGCAAAGACGATCGCCGCCAATTCCAAATCATGAGTGGGATAGTTCTTCTCATGAACTTTGAGTTGCCTACCCCCAAAGCATATCACTCTCCCTTCTTGCATCAGGACAGCGCCTAATCCTGTGCCACATGCATCGGTGTACACGGTAAACAACTTCCCTCCATTGGGTAATGCTAGAACTGGAGCTGTGGTGAGGGCTTTCTTGAGCCTTTGAAAAGCAATTTCACACTCTAAGTCCCATGTAAAGACTAAGTTCTTCTTCGTTAACTTAGTAAGAGGGGCTGAAATCTTAGCGAAGTCCTTAATGAACTTCCTATAAAATCCTGCCAGACCGAGAAAGCTTCTCACTTCAGTTGCATTCTTTGGAACTTTCCAGTCTTGTACCGCCACTACTTTAGCGGGATCCACAGCTATGCCCTGCTTAGAAACTATATGCCCAAGGAACCGAACTTCCCTTCTCCAGAAATGGCATTTGGAGAACTTGGCTTTTAACTGATGATCTCTAAGCGTATCCATAACCTCCTTGAGATGTGTAGCATGCTCTTCCTCGTCCTTAGAGAAGATCATAATATCATCCACGAAGACAACCACAATCTTGTTAAGGAACTCCCTAAACACCCTACTCATCAAATCAATGAAGTACGCGTGTGCATTAGTCAAACCGAACGGCATGCCGAGCCATTCAAAGAATCCATCTGGAGTCCTAAACGCAGTCTTGTCAATACTATCCTCAGCCACTCTAAGCTGATGGAATCCGGTGGCTAGATCGAGTTGAGAGAAAACAGAAGCACCTACAAGCTAGTCGAAGAGATCATCAATCCTCGGTAACGGGTGTCTATTCTTCTTTGTCATCTTGTTTAACTCACGATAGTCAACACATAGACGAAGCGAACCATTCGCCTTAGTGGCGAATACCACAGGAGCACCCCATTCAGAAATGCTTCGCCTAATGAAATTTTTCTCAAGCAACTCTTTGACTTGCTTGCTAAGCTCTCTTCTTTCTCGCAGGGCCATGTGCCTAACATGAAATGAAACTGGCTTGGCATTATCAACAAGATAAATACAGAAGTCTATCTCGCGTTTAGGGGCTAACCCCTTCACCTCATCAAAAACATCAGGATATTCTCGGACCACCCTCACAGATTGAAGATTGTCAATAGACGAGTCGAGGGATTCAAGATAACATAACATGACGGGATCCAGAGGGTTACAAGAAATCTCTAGGGTATTGCCAAGGCTAGTCATAAGCCTCACTACCCTATGCTCACAATCGAGAATGGCTCCATAACTGGACAACCAATCCATGCCCAAAATCAACCTGTATCCCATGAACCCGAGAACATAGGCATTACATGTGAATTCTACGGTCAAGATAGAAATCCTCAAATCCGTACAAATCATAAATAGATGGGTGGAACCCCCAATTGGATTTGAAACACTAACGGGATCCTCAACTAGACTAGTACTTAGGTGCAAACTTTCAACAATGTTAGAAGAAATAAAGGTATGCGATGCGCCAGAATCAAATAAAGTTCTAAACAAGGCTTTCTACAGAAATACTACCTCGATCCGGAGCTGGAGTAGTGTTGAGAGCATGCATCTGCCCTCCAGAAGGTCCTGCCCGCTGAGTCTGTCCTTGCCCTTGCTTCTTTGGGCAATCCTTAGTGAAGTGTCCAGACTCTCCGCAATGAAAGCATTCTCCCAACTTCCTCTTCTTCTTCCTACAATCTTTGATTATGTGTCCAGTGATTCCACAGAATTTGCACTTCCTTGTCTCCCTTGCCTTGTTGTTGTTGGCCTTGTTACCCTTGTTGTTCTTGTTGTTCTGGTTGCCTCCCCACTTGGAGTCCACCTTCTTGGTTTGAGTCTCATTAAGCTTAACTTCTTTCTTACCATTCTTATCATCTCCTTGGAGCAAGGCCATATCCACTAAGCTCTCAAAAGTGGCCCCCATGGGTATATGAGACATGGCCAAACCTTGCAATGGCTCATTCAATCCTCGAGCAAAGCGTAGAGCCTTCTTCTGAGGTGTGTTAACCATGTCTAAACCGAATCGAGCAAGCTAGTTAAACTTATTCACATACTCCCTCACGGTCATATCCCCTTGCTTCAAAGATATAAACTTCTCCATTTGCAGATTCTCTTCAGTAGATGATAGAAACTTAAGCCCAAACCTCATCCTAAAGTAGGCCCAAGTCACTATAGGCCTAGTAGCGTTGGTGACTTCCCACCAATAAGCAGCTTCCTCTTTCAATAGCCATACTGCCAACAGAACTTTCCTACGATCTTCTACATCTAAGATAGAAAAAAGGTCTTCAGTTCCTTTTAACCAGTTTCTTGCCTCAACATAAGTCTCTGTCCCAACAAAATTCTTGCCACCCATCGCCTTAAAGACTTTGCAAATCTTCGCGAAATCCGCTTGTGGACGCTGAGGAGGGGGAGGAGGAGGAACCTCAGGTACGGGAGGAGGAGTGGGAGTGTTTGCTGGGCCCGCATCGTTGGCCCTAACTTCCAAGTGCCTTCGGAACCATCCGGGTATGGGTACTCCCTCGAGAAGGTTAAGATCGGCCATGCTGAAAAAGGAAAAGATAGATTCAGAACGTGGAAACAAAGGATAGTGCTAATGGCTTTTGGGGAATAACCTTTTAAAATAAACTAGACTTTCCTTGGAAAAATACTTAATTGGCTTTGAAAATAGTTTTTTTTTTCAAAAAGGGTTTTTAAAACTTTTGTCCGGTCTAGTAAACCTCATGCTCTGATACCAAATGTAACACCCCACCTCCGCTAGGGTCACTCACAAGAGAATGCACTAGCTTTGGAGGGGTGTTGTCTAGGTAAACATGCATAGAGATATCACAAGACAGAACATAGATAAATAAATAAGTACAGCAGCGGTGGTAATTTAAAAACCATAGTTAACCATTTCGAAACCAAATAGTCAACTTACATCAAAGTACTTAGTCATTATTTTCCAACTACCACAAGTCTAGAAAACATAAACTGAAAATGACATAAAGTAAACTATCCCCAAGATAGATGTGGTGAAGCCATTGCAAGCTCAAGTCCAAACCATACACGAGCTGTCAAGAAAGCAAGCCAAATGTCCAAGCTAAGCACTAGTGTTCCCTCCCTGAGAACCTGGGGGGGGGGGGAAACGGAAGAAAAGAGGCGAAAGAAAAAGGGTCAGTCATAAAGACTGGTAAGTCCTACCTACTACTAGTATAAAAACTAATGAAGTTAACTAAACATGATAAACTGAGATGAAACATAAAGATGGTAACTAACTGTAATGATAAATAGATAACAAGGTAGATCAAGTGTGGCATCACATATACAAGGTTTAGTTTTGCACCAATAGTACTAGTATTCCAACCCATGTCAAGTATAAACAAGGAATGATCCCTTGGCCCAATATCATGAGGTGACCCAAGTCAAGGTCCAACTACACGGTCTAGTCGATCGGCTCCCTATAAGCCTAACTCGTCGAGTGTCGGTGTCATACAACCCAATCACGGAATGTAGTCAAACTGTGCTAGGTCCACCCTAGGGTGTATCAAGCCCTAGGGTGCCAACCACTGACACGAATCAAGCACGCACAGTCTAAACCTACTGGTGCCCATGTCTGTTTTATTCAACTCCGGACTATGTGCATGACCATAGTCCGCCTGAACCTACCCTGGCGCACCTACTCTGCCGTCGTTCTGGTCGCTTACAATCAGCCCAGTAATCGTGGCCCACCCTAGCCTAGTCCCTAGGGTATCGTGATACATCCAAGAGGGTTACTGCTGAAAAGGACCACGTAACTAGGGTTTCTAACGGGTTAAGTGTGGTTAACCCTATCCAATCATGTATCAAGTTGGTTAAGTGTATCCAAGTGGTTCATGACTTAACCCTATCATGTGGCATTAATTAACTTAACGCGCTCAACCTCTCACATTAGACTTTGTTGTGGTTATTGGATGTGCCGGGCGGGTCCGGGCAGATTTACACCACAACCTAGTCTAACCTCGGGTTTCAAGCGCGATATGACCAACTACTCACATTGGATCCTATTGTTTGTAGCCACTGGATTTGCCGGGCGGTTCCGGGCAGATTTACGCTACAAACTCAACCCAACCTCGAGTTGGCCACTTTATGGTTTTCTACATGTCATGACCACATTCACGTTTTCAAGCATAATCAAGTTTCATGTAACATTTCAAGTCATGTTTTTCATGTCATTTCAAGTTTGCCTAACTACCCATAACATATTCCCATTCGCACGTAAATTCGCATCAATACAAATAGATCAAGAAGGGGAACATAACAACATGACAAAGATGGGCATAAGGTGATAAAGTTGGTCATAAGTTAAACATGATGATATTTTAGGCAAAGGTGTTCATCACAACTAGTATATAGGATTATTGGCCTCAAAACATGTATGACATCAAACTTAGCAAACAAACTTGTGGGTAGCATGTAGTTCAACATCATAGGCAAAGGTGATAACATGATAATAGTTTGCATAGAGTGGTAAACTTGTGGGTAGCATGTAGTTCAACATCATAGGCAAGTTAACATCAAGGTTATGAGTGGTTCTATATTGCATTATGCATAATCCCCAAATAAAGCTCATAGCTTTCTACCCAAAAATCAAGATGAACGGTACTAAGTTCATGATAGTTCCACAATCATAGATCAAAAGAGTCATAAATGGATCTATGCATACAAATATAGCCCCAAGACAAGTATTACACCAAAAATCCCATTTCAACTTGCTACATGTTCATATTAATTTCGTAGATTAAATCTAAGAGTAGAGTGGGGCTTACAAATCGTGGCTATGAGACTAGAACAAAGTAGAACAAGATAGAGACGTTGTAGAAGCTCTAGGAATGATGTAGCAACACTAGAAGCCTTGAGGATAGGTAGCTCCTTTGATTTGATGAAGAAAGATTGCTCCTTTTTGCCTTAGAAGCTATCAAGATGAAGATGGAGGCCATGATTAGGGAGCATTTTGGCAGAATTTAGTTGTTAGATGATTTGTGATGGTTTAGGTTAGGTCTTAGGGTGTTTTTATAGGTGTAGAGACTAGTTTAGGCCATAGGATTAACCCTAGTTTAGATCTGAACCATCAAATCTCGTCATAGGCCAAGTAAACAGACCAAAGGAGCAAACTGGTGCACCAGGGAAAACATGGCCGACCAGGGAGGTCGACACCCAAGTCGACTGGGCAGTCGACCTGGGCTGGGGCAGGTCGACTCTGCAGTCGACCTGGGGTAGGGCGGGAAATTTCCCCACCCAATCTGTTTGGAGCTGATTTGAATTTCGGGCTGAATTTTGAATTTTCTGAAATCTTCTATGGGCCATATCTTGGTCATACGGACTCCGATTTACGAAATTTCGGACTCGTTTTTAAGCAGAATTTCGAGACGAACGCAATCAAAAATTCGGGTTGTTACAATACCCGTGTGACACAGATTTTATTTGTGCAGTTGGGCGATGTGTAAAATTTATCGTCCCAATCAATATCAGTCAAATGTGTGTTTATAAACAAATCGTCCGATTTGTTTATTTTTATTTCATTTCATATACACGTTAAAAATTCTATTTTTAACTATAAAATATTTTAGCTATGTAAATATTTTATTTCATTTCACATCACATCACACAATCAACTACACATCAAAATCAAACAAACAAGCATACAAGCCGTCCATGGTCTGTGGACGACGGGTGTCGGGTGCTACTAAACACTGTCTGCATCCTAGTATATATTTATAACTAGAAAATTAAATTAAAAGTGAGAAGTTCTCACTGACTAGCTAATCCAAACTCCACGACTCTTCTTATGTCGGAAATCTTCACCGTTCTCGCCTTTTTTTCACTTTCGTTGCCCGCTTTCACTACATATATAAAAATCACATTTTTATACTACTATTCAATATATAAAAATCGAATTTTTACTTTGCTATTCAATATATAAAAATCGAATTTTTACTTTGCTATTCAATATATAAAAATCGAATTTTTACTTTGCTATTCAATATATAAAAATCGAATTTTTACTTTGCTATTCAATATATAAAAATCGAATTTTTACTTTGCTATTCAATACATAAAAATCGAATTTTTACTTTGCTATTCAATATATAAAAATCGAATTTTTACTTTGCTATTCAATATATAAAAATCGTGTCTTTCCTTGACTAAAAATCCGACCTTTCTTCTAAATAAAAATCGATCTTTCTTCAAACAAAAAGACTAATCTTTTTATATTTGCTAATTCATATAAAACAAACTGATTATATAAATGCTAATTATATAAAATAAATTAAAAACAAAACTTACATACATCGAAGAAGGAAAGAGAAGAAGGAGCTTTGCTGTTGTCTTGTGGCTCATAGAGGAAAAGAGAGGAGTTGGGGTCTTCACGTCAGTCGAGGAGCATGAGGGGAGGTCGGAGCTGAAGAAGGGGGGTGCGCGTCGCTCAGGTGGAGAGGGGGGTGCGCGTCGCTCAGCAGGAGGGGGGTGCGCGTCGCTCAGCAGGAGGGGGGTGCGCATCGCTCAGTAGGAGGGGGGGGGGGAATCGCGGCGGCGGCGCCGCCTGGGGGGGGGTCGCGGTTTCAGGCGAGGTGGCTTTAAGGGGGAGGCTCGTGGGAGAGAGAGCGTCGAAGTGGGGGAGGGGGCTGGTGAACGGCGACGAGTGGCGACGTGGGGTAGCAGCTGCGGGGGAGGAGCAACGAGGAAGAACGGTTTTTTTCTCTAAATCAATTCTGAATGAAGAGTAAAGGGGGGGAGGGGGTTAAGTATAAATATAATTTAATTATATTATTATTTTAATTTCAAAAGGTTGACTTTTTTTCGACCTCGAAACGAGACCCACCGCCTGTCATCCATAGTGTTTCACCCCCATTCCGAACACAATGGGATATGTACCATAAGTTGATTCGACCGTTTCGATCGGTTTCCGTTAAAATCAACATATAACTCTATATATTGAATTTGAACGCGCATTTCAATTTACCGGGGTCACAAACGAATTCTAAAAATTCCATAAAAATATTTTCTAGCTTCGTATTGACGATACGGTCCTAACAAAACTAATTTCGTCAAATTCTGAGACCGTTGGAAAAATGGCCATTTTCCAGTCGATTAAAATCAATTAAAAGTGGTCAAATGCGTTTTCCCTTGCCACGCTCACATATTAATTCTAAAAATTATGAAATTTGGAATTTAGCAATAATTTGACATCACGGACCTGACAAAAGCGGTTTCATTGAAATCCGAGGTCGTTTGCAAAATGGCTATTTTTAAGGGCCTGAATTCCATAGCGACTATTCAGAATTTTCAGCTGGACATATCTTTTGGTTCCCGCTATGAAATTTCGATTTTTCGGATTCGTTGGAAAGATATCCTCAATTAGATTCAAATATCTTTGGTTTCACTAAAATCCAGATTATTTTGCACTCGGTACATTCATTTGAAATTTGAAATCGAATTATCGAACTACCATGCCATTTTCAATTTCTTTTATATATATAAATAAATATTTATATTCTAACGACGACGTATACAAATATATACGTTCGAATTCTATTCAAAGTAAATTTCACATTGATATTATTTAAAATAATTCATTTTAAATATTCAAAATTCGCTAAAATTGCCAAAATAAAAATTTTAAACTGGCTCGCATTTTCCGGTTTGTTACATTCTCCCCCACTTAAAACTTTTCGTTCCCGAAAAGGAACGAAGCAGAAAGTTGTTTAACTAATCAACTCAACTTCCAATATTTTCGCTACGGCTTAAGTTCTTCAACTTTTCAGTTTCTAAGAACTTTTCAAATTTTTCAAAAATTTGGCTAACACCCTAAATTTTCGAAAAATTTCGCCATAACCTCGCCTGCACCGGGAGCACCGGGAAAATCCCGAAATTGCCATACAGGCCCTCTGATCTCAAAAAGAAAAAGAAAAAGCCAAGCGGCTAGCCAATCGGCTCATAAAATCATCATCACCCGAACAAAACAGTAAATTATGATAAACATGTACCTATTTGTCGGGCAAACAATTTTATTCTACTGCTCTAGCCTCTTTGCTATGACCTGTTCAATGTAAGTACATGTATATGCAAGCAAATGCGACCAAATTTCAATACAATTCACCCTTTGGCCAATTTGGCTAAATGGTTAAAAATTTAATTAATTCAAACAATAATCAAACAACACAACCAGCAATCAATTTGTTGATTATCATTTTAAATTCATAACTTTGATATATAGTCAATAATCACATTTTTGATGCCAAATCACAACAATAAGCCCTATCTAATTTTGGTTCTCACACCAGTCAATTGGAAATATATAAACATCACACCTTCGAAACTCGAACACAAACTGTTGATGCTACGTAGTCATCAACAGAATCATCTCCGGGCGACTAGAGTGTGACTTTATATCTATCCAGTATATTAAAACTTCGAATACACGTGGATCAGACGTATATGCAAAATCTATATATACTGGATTGTCCAAATTCAACATAAATAAATAATCAAATACGAATAATTGATTTAAATTTTCAAAACAAAAATTGTTTTCATTTTTTTATTTAACAAAAACTCTACTCTTCACACTCGTTCTAGGATACTACTGATCCTATCTCTAACGAGTCATTCTCGTTGGATATTACTAATCCAATTCTGATGAATTCTTTCATTTGGTTCTAATTTGTCTTGTTCTCTGAGCTTTGCAAACCAAAGCCCTGATACCAACTGTAAAGACCCGTAACTTCCCCGTGAAGGAAAGCATGGATGGCGTTGAGGACAATACACAAAAGGACGCAGATGAAAGAACATTTCATTGTTACTACAACAATTCCGTCAGATACAAGAATATACAGAGTATAAATGAATAAATTACATTCAATAAATATCAGAGATTTAAATTACATTTAAATACATCGCAGCGGAAAATAATACAAAAGCACAACTAGAAATAATGCACGGATACAGAGCTTTCCGAGCATCGTTCCAGCTGTAAATCAGGATCCTGTGAATATAAATCTGCAAAACCAAAACTACTAGCTCCCCGTGTCCAAATAAGGGCACCCAGAGTTTAGGTTAAAACAATAAACACCAGGTCAGTCATGGGACTGGTGTGAGAACTAAAACAGTTATTAATCTTTATTTCAAAGTTTGGTATATCAAGGGACCATGCCGTATAACACGGAACGGGTTTCCTCCCAAGAATACCAGTGCATAAAACAAACAGCGCAATGCTAAATAAAGAAAAATGAAGCTATTATAAGACCCAGTTCCCATCACACAATGCAACGCAAGCCGGAGGATAGGGTTTTTACCTTATAATAGCCAAGAATGCTTGATACGTTTAAAACAAATCATTTGATACTATTATAAGTGCATAGTGTATAAAACAATTTCAAATCATAAGTATCAATCATAGACAGCATAAGCGCCCCATCCCACTATGTCGCCATACTAGGCTCTACAAATAAAACCGCAAATGTCACGTATTTGGAAATTGGATTTTTGTCTGTGAACCGAGGCAAAAGATAGTCCTCAACCGATTTGAGACTGTCTAGCCCGAGCCTTAGGAACAACCGCAACTGCCCCTTGGATCGTCAGGGCCGGTCCACCGATGTGGATTATTATGCCTGAACAATACGTCTCCCCGCCCTATGGGGCGTAAATGAGCCAACAAATGGCTCCAACTGACCCGGATCGTCCGATCAAACTGAGGCGCCTCGTAACACCAACAACCACATAAGTCAAACTTGTCAGGGCGTGTAAAACCACTGACGCCACTTCTAGCTAGAAAGAAACGCATGTCCTCCCTGAGGTCCTCTCCCGTTTTTGGTTCACCACCGGGGTGTGAGGCTCGCGAATTCATGTTACACAAAGCTATGCCACACAGGCCGTGCTTTGATCATCACCACAAAACTTTGCTTTTCAACAGAAGCCTTGATCAATTGCCACTTAGGCATGCCACACAGGCAATTCACTCCATGCATTTGATATCCATCAATATATAGCCCCTGAGCTCGTACGTCTCAGAGAAAGGCGTTAAGAAAGAGAATAAATTCTCCGCCGCCAAACAGATATATATTTAATAGAAATCAATCACACAGAATAAAATCCAATGTCAGACACACAGTCCATTTACAAGTTCGTTCTAGGTCTGAACGAAACCGGAGGCACCTAGTACCCCGCATGTCCATCGATCTCCAAGTACGTCTGGACGATCACCAACTGATTCCCTCCTCTTGGGTGTACGGCCTAATCAAGATCATCAGAAATCACCCAAATGACGTGAAGAGCTCCGGTCTTCAACCACCGTCTTCATCTTCGACACCCCGTCGAATCAGTTATTCAGAATGGGATAAACCCGATCTTTCTGAATAACTCGCGTATATAATCAACAAGTGTTACACAAACATGACATACGCCTCATTCCAATTCAGAATATTCGTTTATTCAAATATTCTTCTGCTTTGGGAAAGGTTCCCATTAATTTTATCAAAGATAAATTCTTTAAATTTATTCTTTAATCTTCTTTGAATATCAATTCAAACTAGTCGGGATTAGCAAATCACACCGGAATAATCATTTATTTTATTTCCCAATCCCCACCTATTCATCCCATGAAGTAAAACTGGTAATACTTCATATCTAACACCACGGTGTTATCAGTAAATTCAATTACCATTTCACATTCAAATCTAATTAAAGATTTAACTATCGCCTGGAGTAAAACTGGTGGTACTCCATTCTCGATCATTTCAATTTAATTAAAGATTCATTAAAACTCCACTTAGTTTTAATCTTCACAGAAATCAATATCCTATCTTTAACTGGGTCAAAGAGCCAGTGTCATTTAAAACACGACCCACAATAAACCCAAAATCACATTCATTAATTATCGGGTTAAAGAACAAGTGTTATTTAAAACACTGTTCACGATAAACCCAAAAATCAATACCAGTTCAATTCCAATTAAATATTATTTAATTGGTACACTTCATTAAATCTAAATAAAAAGATATAATCTTTTTTCCCAACTGGGCATAAGAACAGTGTTAATGAAGACACCATTCACGACAAACCCAAATCCCATTTGATATTAAATACAAGGCTCTGAATAGAAAATATACCGGCTTATATTCAATATCTAATTCTACGACCAACAAATATCGTATTGGAAATAACGATATTAATATATCTTTCAAATTTCCCAAACAATATCTGTATAATCACGAAATCCAACATCGAAATATTCCAAAGACAATTTCGATTCAAATCCATTCACACCTTATATATTGGAAATTCTGGTTATTTTCAAAACCATTTCAAATCCACTTTATTTATTTTAGAAATAAATAGAATTATAATTCTAGTTCAAAACTAGTTCATTTCGATAAAAATCTATTTTTATCTTTTCAAATATGGAGTTTTTCATCCCAATTCTTCACAAATCATTTCTTATGATTTTACACAAATTATTACTATTTTTAATAATTTTATCAAGACACGTACAGTCGATTTCCATCAACGGCCATCGAACTGCACTTACAACGACCTTTTTCAAATTTGATTTGGACATAATTCCAAATCCAACAGTTAGATTTAAAATTTCTAATATTCATTAGAAATCTCTTTTCGATGTGAACCCAACGGTTTCGGTTTTAGGAGAATCCGACGGTCGGATCTCCTGCAATATCCATTCGAAGTCAATGGTCGAAATTCGCGAACTGCCGCGGCGCGGCGCGTTCTATTCAGGCCATTATACTATATATATAATATATACTTCGTCGATTTCCTTTTAAAACATATTTTATAAATCGTTTTAAATTCGTTTTCAAAATGATTTCAACTTCTCTTTCAAATTCAAATCAAAATTGAATTTTTCCTTACAAATTCATTTTAAATTCATTTCAAATTGATTTCAATTCAAATCGATTTTTAATTCAATTTCAGTTCATTTTCAATTCAATTTGAATTTCAAATTATTTCAATTTCAATTCGGATTCATTCCTATTCAATTTCAATTCGAATTCATTTCTATTCAATTTCAATTCGAATTCAATTCTATTCAATTTCAATTTGAATTCAATTATATTCAATTTCAATTCGAATTCAATTCTATTCAATTTCAATTCGAATTCATTTCATCTCAAAATATCAAAATTTGAAATCACTTTCGATATTCATTACAAAATTAATAAAATCGATATAAATATCGTTTACGTCAAAATGGCGTAAATCTAATCAACACAGCTTCATATATTTCTATTTTCAAATATTCGATTTCAAATATTTCTATTTCAAATATTTCTATTCAAATATTTCTATTCAAAACTGGAATGTGGCCCAATCAATTACCATATAATGTTAATTATATGGATTTTCTACAACACATGTATACAATAACAACGATGAATAATCAACCATCATCCAAAGTGCATTCTACACTGTATAAGCATCAAATATAAATATTCGACGCTTATAACAGTCTGTCAATCAATCGATCGACATACAACTAATTATTGGGATTAGTGCATGTCGTATATCATCCCAATACCCATGTGGGGTTTTCAAACCATCAAACACAGATTTTATTTGTGCAGTTGGGCGATGTGTAAAATTTATCGTCCCAATCAATATCAGTCAAATGTGTGTTTATAAACAAATCGTCCAATTTGTTTATTTTTATTTCATTTCATATACACGTTTAAAATTCTATTTTTAACTATAAAATATTTTAACTATGTAAATATTTTATTTCATTTCACATCACATCACACAATCAGCTACACATCAAAATCAAACAAACAAGCATACAAGCCGTCCATGGTCTGTGGACGACGGGTGTCGGGTGCTACTAAACACCGTCTGCATCCTAGTATATATTTATAACTAGAAAATTAAATTAAAAGTGAGAAGTTCTCACCAACTAGCTAATCCAACTCCACGACTCTTCTTATGTAGGAAATCTTCACCGTTCTCGCCTTTTTTTCACATTCGCTGCCCACTTTCACTACATATATAAAAATAACATTTTTATACTACTATTCAACATATAAAAATCGAATTTTTACTTGCTATCCAATATATAAAAATCGAATTTTTTACTTTGCTATTCAATATATAAAAATTGAATTTTTACTTTGCTATTCAATATATAAAAATCGAATTTTTACTTTGCTATTCAATATATAAAAATCGCGTCTTTCCTTGACTAAAAATCCGACCTTTCTTCTAAATAAAAATCGATCTTTCTTCAAACAAAAAGACTAATCTTTTTATATTTTCTAATTCATATAAAACAAACTGATTATATAAATGCTAATTATATAAAATAAATTAAAAACAAAACTTACATACATCGAAGAAGGAAAGAAAAGAAGGAGCTTTGCTGTTGTCTTGTTGCTTATAGAGGAAAAGAGAGGAGCCGGGGTCTTCACGTCAGTCGAGGAGCACGAAGGGAGGTCGGAGCTGAAGAGGGGGGGTGCGCGTCGCTCAGGTGGAGAGGGGGGTGCGCGTCGCTCAGTAGGAAGGGGGTGCGCGTCGCTCAGCAGGAGGGGGGAAATCGCAGCGGCGCCGCCGCCTGGGGGGGTCGCGGTTTCAGGCGAGGTGGCGTTGAGGGGGAGGCTCGTGGGAGAGAGAGCGTCGAAGTGGGGGAGGGGGCTGGTGAACGGCGGCGAGTGGCGACGTGGGGTAGTGGCTGCGGGGGAGGAACAACGAGGAAGAATGGTTTTTTTTTTCTAAATCAATTCCGAATGAAGAGTAAAGGGGGGTTAAGTATAAATATAATTATATTATTATTTTAATTTCAAAATGTTGACTTTTTTTTTCGACCTCGAAACGAGACCCACCGCCTGTCGTCCATACCGTTTCACCCCTATTCCGAATACAATGGGATATGTACCATAAGCTGATTCGACCGTTTTGATCGGTTTCCGTTAAAATCAACATATAACTCTATATATTGAATTTGAACGCGCATTTCAATTTATCGGGGTCACATACGAACTCTAAAATTTCTAGAAAAATATTTTCTAGCTTCGTATTGACGATATGGTCCTAACAAAACTAATTTTATCAAATTCTGAGACCGTTGCAAAAATGGCCATTTACCAGTCGATTAAAATCAACTAAAAGTGGTCAAACGCGTTTTCCCTTGCCATGCTCACATATTGATTCTAAAAATTATGAAATTTGGAATCTAGCAATAATTTGACATCACGGACCCAACAAAAGTGGTTTCGTCGAAATCCGAGGTCGTTTGCAAAATGGCTATTTTTAAGGGTCTGAATTCCATAGCGACTATTCAGAATTTTCAACTGGACATATCTTTTGATTCCCGCTATGAAATTTCGATTTTTCGGATTCGTTGGAAAGATATCCTCAATTAGATTCAAATATCTTTAGTTTCACTAAAATCCGGATTATTTTGCACTCGGTACATTCATTTGAAATTTGAAATCGAATTATCGAACTACCGTGCCATTTTCAATTTCTTTTATATATATAAATAAATATTTATATTCTAACGACGACGTATACAAATATATACATTCGAATTCTATTCAAAGTAAATTCCACGTTGATATTATTTAAAATAATTCATTTTAAATATTCAAAATTCGCTAAAATTGCCAAAATAAAAATTTTAAACTAGCTCGCATTTTCCGGGTTGTTACACTGTATATTCGTTTAAAGTTCGAATCGCCAAATTACGAACTGCAATGCCATTTCGAGCTTGATTATAATTATAATATAAATTATATGTTCGAACTTCGTTTAAATAATAAATTCGTTATTATAATTCAAATCTAAACTGAATTATATATTTTAAATTGTCCAATTCACACAATATTATGAATTGTGTCATTTCCGATTATTTCAGAAATAAATATATCATTCTATTATTTATATTAATTAAACATTTAGTATTATTCAATTTTGGTCATTTTAAATTACCAAACCATTATTTAAATAATTAAATAAATTATTTATAATATCGTAAAAATACGGGTTGTTACATTCTTCCCCCTTAAAATAATTTCGTCCTCGAAATTGCTGAGGTAGAAAAAAAACCCTATTAACTGGGTTAAAATTTTATTTGTTTACTTCTTACCTTCAGTTTCAACTGAACCAATTAAATTTCAATTAAATATTTATTCATTCCTACTAACAAAAGTTTTCAAAAATCCTGAAAATTTTCTAACACCTTAACTTTTCAAAAAATTTCACCAGCATCTTCTTTGTGTCGGTCAATAGCTCAAACTCCAACTCGCCTCTCTAGGTCCTCTTCAACCCAAAAGAAAATCAAACAGCCAAGCGGCTTGCCAATTCGGCTCATAAAAATCTTAAACCCATATATAATATAAGCTGGTACCTTTTGTCGGGCATATCAATATATCCTTTACATTTGCTGCTAATTCAGCATATACCAATGTCATCCCAATCATTCGCTTATACCCAAGCCAAATTCCATTCAAACTCCAATCTCGAATTCCAAACTCTTAACTTATCAACTCAGTTCCCGATTATTCTCTAATCCAATCTAATTTCATATCATTCTAATCCCATTCGATTTTCCACTTAACTGGTTTCAATTCAATTTTAGTCTGTTTTCAAAAATCTTATTTAAATTTATTTTTAATTCTAACAATCTTTCCTAGGGAATTTTAAATAGTTTAGCTTTTCTAAAACCAGATATCCCCTTTTAGGATTCAAAACAACTTGCTTTTCATAAAACAATTCAAAAACAAAATCTTTGGTTGTAATCCATCACTTAGCAACTCGAAAATGACACTGATGATGTGGCCATCATCATCAGGGTTACTTTCCCGCTATTGAAGTGAGTTCAATACTATAACAATTTCAAAACCATATTTAAACATTTCCATTTTGAAATCATTTTCAAAATATCCTTCACAATGCTTGTAAACAATTTAAAATCTCCCAGGATTTTGTGTTCTCTTATATCCAATCCATACTCATTTACAAAAAATAAGTCAACTTTCCAAAGTTTTAACTTCAATTCAGATTTAATTCACTTTGTAATACTTATACGAATTGGTTATTTACATAACCGTTTCAATTATAATCTTATCTGATTATAATCACAACCAACGCATTCAATGTACAATAATACTTCAAATATTAATCATACTTTTATATCAAAATATGATTTGGGTAAAATTATATCATTTACCCTCTTTTCAAAACATATCATGTCAGTTCATCGTATTCAGGTGTTTATAAACTCCTACCGATACATGGATCAAACTAATCGACTTGAACCCGTAAACAACTCAATCAATAAATCTCCATGATATAAAATCATTTTATATTGAACATCAAATACGTGCTCATATATATACAATCAAACTCAATCTAGGGTATAGCTAACCTTATCTCTACTGAGTTACACCACAGAGCCAAGGTAATAGCTTAACCTTCAGCTCTGATACCAATGTAACGACCCGGGGAATTCGCGACCTTGGTTATCGATATATAACCCAATGTCGACTATCAAGCATCAGAAAAAACCGGATAGTTAATGAAAGAAATTAGAGGGTGAGAATAGATAAGATAGAAACTTAGAATAGAACAAGAAGAAGAACATACAACATCAGAGTAAACACGAATCTCACAGCGGAACGAACAATATATAATAGATACGTAACTTTGAAATAAAATCAGTATATGTATACAATAACATTATCATAGTACATCACTTACAATACAACGGAAATAACAATAGCTATATAATGTTGAAGCCTCCTGCTCCAGCTGTCCAAGTGTATATGTAAATCCCAACTACTTGACTGCCCCTACAAAATTGGGCACCCAAGAGTTCAGGGAAAACAAAACAAAATAAACTCTGGGTCAGTCATGGGACTGGTGTGAGTAAAACAATTTAAAACATTTTAAAAAATTAAACGATATCTCATAGAACCACGCCGTATAATGGAACGGGTTTTTCCCTTATGAGAATCCAAATCAATTTGATTTAACTTTCATTTTGAAAGAAACAATGATCTTTTATATAAAAACTCTTTTTATATTATATTAGTGTCTATCAATCACAATATAATAATCATCTAGCGGAACGCTTTCATCTCATCTTCCCCATACATAGTATATAATCTAATGAATTCCAACTGGCCAGGTATGGGATCACCTTCCGACAGTGTATCTCTAGAGAGGAATACACCGGGTTCAATAAGAACATCTTGCAACCCAGGCTAAACATGATCGGTCACTCATTTCGCTTGAGTGTACCCGATGTATTATCACCAACCGTTTTGATCGGCAACCATTTCCCGAAAGGAACAGCATCGAAATAGATTATATAAGTAAATGAAACTCTAGATCAGGTGACAATACACCCTAATTGGCAGTTATCCACTTAGCCATGCGACCTACCCGATTTTATACCATTTCCGGGTTGTGAGGCTAGAGGCCATAACGTATAGATCACACATTTAATTACTTTGAAGGTCACATCATCATACCCGCCAAATCACAAATTGATTTCTCCAAAAATACCACGGGCATACAGCTAAGAGAAATGAATTCCTCCGCCACCAAATGTAAATAAGTTTGAAGAGATCAACTTACACGATCTATTAAATATACTCTGTCAGACATTGTTCCATACAGGTCGCCCTGGGACTGGACAGACCGAAGGCACTATTCAGTATACAGGACAACCCTTGCATAACTCTGTCTTCAATTGTCTTCATCATATTTGATTGCAACGCTAACGCCTATACAGATTGGTTTCTAGATAATGAATCTGATCTCGGTCTCTCCGTATTGACGACGGAAAAATGGTCAAAAACTTTGATAGTCGGTGATTTAACTATCAAAGAAAGACATGTGTGCAAACAACGATATTATTTCCAGATGGAAATTCTATCGATCAATCAACATTTATTCATTTCCCCATTTCTCGTTCCATATATTCATCAAATCCTTATTTTCTAATTTTAGAAAATATACATTATTAACTTTGGAAACCGTTTTCATTTCTGATTCACGCATCACTATCTTCTCACATATATTAGTCTATAACTGTAAACTTGTAAGAGAACACCCCCTATGTATTAACCTGGAAGGCCGAAACCAACATCAAATCGATACCTAGAAAGTCATTCAACTTAACAAATCTCCAGTCAGTTTCTAATTCCTTTAACTCCATTTAAATTCCTTTTTCAAACCATATTTCCTTTATAAATATTTTATTTGCAAAATATTTACTTTAATCTAATTTTCACATAGAATGAGAAAAATATTTCTTTATAAAATCAAAACAATTTGATTTTGTATTTAAAACAATTTCCTAAATCCAATTTCTATTTTACTTCTTATTATAGAATTATTCATATAAAATCTCATTTTATTCTTCTAACACTTATAATCCCATTTATAACCACCTTTATAAATGTTGCTCAAATTCCATTTAAAATATCGGTATTAAAACCGATTTCTACTTCTCTATATAACTTCAGTCTTATATATTATGTTTATCAAATGATAATATTTTATTTAATTTATAAAGCATTATTTATAAATTAATCTTCTCAGTCTACCTATTAAAACAGATTTCTATTTAATATCCACTTTAAACAATCTTCTCATAATTCTTTTATATCTCGTCAAATATCCCTTTTATAATTCTATTTACTTTCTAAATAAATATTCCATTTATACTTCTATTTATTTTATATATAAATAATCCTTGTATACTTCTATTTATTTTATAAATAAATATTTCATTTTCAAAATTCACTTTGAAATTTTCCTTATTACATTCCAATATTTCATATGGTATTTAAAATACCAAATCACATGACCAGTATCATCATAATCAATCACAGATTATAAATAACATCACATCACATATCACAATATATGAAAACAACAGTATTATAATATTGAGGAATCCAGTTGGATCCCTCCAACCTGTTTCCCTGCATCCACAGATGTTAAACAATATAAATAACATCGATTTCATTCAAATATGAAATATTCTGATAAACAGAATCAAAATTTGTTTACTGATATACATATATATATATATCATTATCTATAATTTCAACCAATACATCAGCAATTCAACCAAACAATCATCACACAACAATCAATCATCATTTATCAATTCTAAAAATACGTTATAAAAATATGAACTGGTAGAGTTAGTGAGATTTACTCACATTGGACGATCATCGTTAAATAACGATAACTGTCGATTGATTCTGACAGATAATTTATTTCGCTATAAATTGTATCGAGCTCCAATTCACTCCTAGTCAGTTCCATTGCATAGCCGTCGTCCATACGATTCCAATAGATCTTGTTTTGCTTAATTATGATAAAATATGTCAAAGTTACCTTATTTACAAGTTTTACTATTTAAAACAAAATAAAATTTTAATTTCCTTTTATCAAATTGGGCTTAACCTTTAATATTGGGCCCAACACCATTCAATACCCACTTCCGCAAATCCTTCTTCCTCGTTCTCCTTAACATCCCACTTCAGGCCATTAATTCCAACCATAGCCGCGCTTTCTCTCATATCTCGCACCTTCATTCTTCCAAAATTCTTAAAACTGAAAACACCAACCAAATCTTCATCAAATTCTCTTCAATTTGGTACAACACATCACCAACTCGCGTCACCCATATGGAGTGCGGCTTCAACAGCAGTCCGTAGTTTTTACAGAAAAAGGATCGAACCTTTTTCACCTCAAAACTCCTCCATTTCGCCATGAATTCAAAAACCAGCACCACCATTAAACTCCCTATCCTCTACTCAATGCAACCATACCAAAATGAATGAACTCGCCCTCTATTCACAAAATCCGACGTGAGCTTCCCCCTTCACTACCAAAAACTCGCGACAATACAGCCAATTTCCACGATACTTTGTCCATGTCTGCGCCTCGCTGCTGCGAATACCATGCTGGTCTTGCCTTGCCCCCAGAATCACCATACAGTAGGCAACAGTAAGCCATAGGCTACTGTTCACAAAATCGAGCTCCCCAAGGATGAATCGCACGTATCAAAAGTGGTACCGAATCAAAGAGATTCACTCAGTGAACCAAAGTATATAAGTGTTATGATTTTAGAGATTTTCTAGGATTTTATTTTGATTTTTGAAGATCGGTCTTTTTTACAAGTATGGAGTAAAAAGACTGACGGCGGAAAAATGCTTTGACCAAAGAGAAAGAAGGCATTAGGATTAGAAAATGGAAAGGGGTATTCATATAGGGTAGTTTAGCTTCTAAGGTAAGCTACATATTTTATTTATATAATTACCGTAATTCTATTTGTCTTTTAAAAATCCCTATGATCACACATGATATCCAAAAATCATGAAAATGGACATACAACTAGAGTTTGACATTACAGACCCAATAAAACTTGTTTCGTCGAATTCCGACTTTGTTTGTTCACACAGGGTATTTTTAATGTTAAATTATTGACTGTTTTTCAAATTAATATTCCGTATGGCCACATACTGACTCAAAAAATTATGAATTGAAATCTAACAATAATTTGATATTCTGGATCAAACCAAATTAGTTTCGTCGAAAACAGAGCTCGTTTGCAAAAGTGGCTATTTTTAAACCTCTGAATAAATCCATTTAAATATAAATATATTTAAAAATAATTAAATTTAATATTTATAAATAAATATTATTATATATATTCACAACAGAATATTATTCGGCTTCAAAATATACATATCTGGATTTACAACTCCATATTTCAAATCCAGGTTATTCGATATCAATATATAAAATAAAAATTCTTTTATAATATAAATAAATTGTTATAAATTATAAAGGAATTCCATAGCGACTTTTAAAAAATTTGATTTGGATATAAATCAAAATCTACCCGACGAAATCTCGATTTTTCTCTTCTATTAGAAAAATATACCTCACCAGCTCCGAACGTTTCTTGTTTCATAGTAATCCGACTTATAATGGATTCTGTATATTGGTTTAAAGTTCGAATCGCCAAATTACGAACTACCGAGTCATTTCGAGCTCGATTATAATTATAATATAAATGATACCTTCAAACATTGTTTAAATAATAAATTAGTTATTATAATTCAAATCTAAACTGAATTATATATTTTAAATTTTCCAATTCACACAATATTATTAATTCGGTTATTTCCAATTATTTTGGAAATAAATATATTATTCAATTATTTATAATAATTAAAAATTCAATATTATTTAATTTTGGTCATTTTAAATTACCAAACCATTATTTAAATAATTAAATAAATTATTTGTAATACCGTAAAAATATGGGTCGTTACACCTACTAGAGGAGGAAAAATATATTTTGTCACATTTATAGATGATTACTCTAAATATTGTTAAGCCTATCTTATGCATGCTAAAAGTGAAGTGTTAAATTCATTCATTACTTATAAAACTGAAATAGAAAACCAATGTGATGTCAAAATAAAAACACTTAGGTCTGATAGGGGTGGTGAATATCAATTTCCTGAATATTGTGAATCAGTAGAAATTATACATGAGACGTCTATTGCTTACACTCCACAATAAAATGGAGTGGTTGAAAGGAAAAACAGAACTCTTACCGAAATGGTAAATGCAATGTTGTGTAACTCTGGTCTTAATACAAGTTTCTGGGGAGAAGCCTTACTTACCGCATGTTATATTCTAAATAGAATACCTCATAAGAAAAGTAAAGTTACTCCTTATGAACTTTGGAAGAAACAGAAACCAAATCTTGATTATTATCGAGTCTGAGGTTGTAGAGTGATTGTTCGGTTACCTGAACCAAAAATCAAGAAATTAGGACAAAAGTGTATCGAGTTCATATTCTTTGGATATGCTCAACATAGCAAAGGATATAGGTTTCTAGTAATAGAACCTAATAGCTCTATTGATGTAAATACAGTAATAGAATCAAGGGACGCAGTGTTTTGTGAGAATAGATTTACATCTATTCAGAATAAACCGATTCATGAAACAGTGGAGGTCAATACAACTATTAGTGAAATGATGAAGGTTAATGAATCAATTATTGACCTGCAGAAAACATTGATGAACATATCGATGAAAATGGTGATTCTCTTAGGAGAAGTAAACGAAGAAGGAAAGAAAAATCCTTTGGACCAGATTTAGTCGTATATTTGGTTGAAGGATCTAGAAATAATGTAGATCATCAATTAACGATATCTGCAAGTATAGAATCTGACCATTTAACATATGCTGAGGCAATAAAATCTCAAGATTTATCATTTTAGCAAGAAGTCATAAATGATGAAATGGATTCCATTATGGGAAACAAAACATGGAAACTAGTACATATACCTCCTGGTTCTAAACCAATAGGATGTAAATGGATATTTAAGAAAAAGTTAAAGGCAGATGGAACAACCAAAAATTTTAAAGCTAGATTAGTGCCAAAGGATTTACATAGAAAGATGGAATAGATTATTTTGGTACGTATGCCCCAGTATCTAGAATTTCAACTATTAGAACTTTAATTGCATTAGCTTCTATATATAATTTCGAAATTCATCAAATGGACGTCAAGACAACATTTTTAAATGGTGAACTTGACGAAGAGATATATATGTCTCACCCAGAAGGTTTTGTGATGCCTGGACAAGAACATAAATTATGTAAACTTATCAAATCACTTTACGGTCTTAAACAAGCACCAAAGCAATGGCATGTAAAGTTTGATAAAACTATTATTTCTAATGGCTTTAGGATTTTTGAATCTGACAAATGTATCTATAGCAAGTTTCATTCAGGTAAAGGTGTAATTATATGCCTTTACATGGATGATATGCTTATATTTGGAACGGATACATCAAGTATTGAAGAAACTAAACGATATCTATCTTCATGTTTTGACATAAAAGATATGGGAGTAGCAGAAATGATTCATGGAATAAGAATCTTGAAAACTAAAGATGGGATATCAATTACCCAACTCATTACATTGGAATAATTCTGAAAAGGTTCATTCTATTCGATTGTAAACCTATGACTACTCCGTTTGATCCAAATATGCAGTTATACACTAATAATTGAAGAGCTATAGAACAATTAGATTATGCTAAAGTATTGGAAGTTTGATGTATGCTATGACATGCATACGACCAAATATCGCCTATGCTGTTGGAATAATGAGTAGATATACTAATAACCCTAGTCATATCCATTGGAATGCAATACACATAATTTTAAAGTATCTAAAAGGTACCATAAATTATGGTTTACATTACAACGGTTATCTGAGTGCAATAGAAGGATACACAGATGCTAGTCAGAACACTGGAAGTTAAGATAATAAATCAACTAGTGGATGGATATTCACTCTTGGTGGGGGAGCAATATCCTGGGCCTCAAAGAAACAAACATGTATTGTTGATTCAACTATGAATGTTGTGTTTATAGCACTGGCTTCTAGTAGCGAAGAAGCCGAATGGTTAAGGAATCTATTATTAGAAATTCCTGTGTGGCCAAAACCTAAGCCACCAATATCTGTGCATTGTGATTGTCAATCTACATTATCACAGGAAGACAACCAAGTTTATAATGGTAAATCTAGAGGAGGAAAATGATATTTTTCCACATTTATAGATGATTACTCTAAATATTGTTATGTCTATATTATGCATGCTAAAAGTAAAGTGTTAAATTCATTCATTACTTATAAAACTGAAGTAGAAAACCAATGTAATGTCCAAATAAAAACACTTAGGTCTGGTAGGGTGGTGAATATCAATTTCCTGAATCTTGAGAATCATTAGGAATTATACATGAGACATTTATTGCTTACACTCCACAACAAAATGGAGTGGCTGAAAGGAAAAACAGAACTCTTACCGAAATGGTAAATGCAATGTTGTGTAATTCTGGTCTTAATACTAGTTTCCGGGGAGAAGCCTTACTTACCGCATGTTATATTATAAATAGAATACCTCATAAGAAAAGTAATGTTACTCCTTATGAACTTTGGAAGAAACGAAAACCAAATCTTGATTATTATTGAGTCTGAGGTTGTAGAGAAATTGTTCGGTTACCTGAACCAAAAATCAGGAAATTAGGACAAAAGGCTATCGAGTGCATAATCTTAGGATATGCTCAATATAGCAAAGGATATAGGTTTCTAGTAATAGAACCTAATAGCTCTATTGATATAAATACAGTAATAAAATCAATTGACGCAGTGTTTTATGATAATAGAATTACATCTATTCAGAATAAATCGATTCATGAAACAATGGAGGTCAATGCACCTATTAATGAAATGATCGAGGTTAATGAATCAATTATTGAACCTGTAGAAAACACTGATGAAAATGGTGATTCTCTTAGGAGAAGTAAATGAAGTAGGATAGAAAAATCTTTTGGACCAAATTTTGTTTTATATTTGGTTGAAGGATCTAGAAATAATGTAGATCATCAATTAATGATATCTACAAATATAGAGTCTGACCCTTTAACATATGCCGAGGCAATGAAATCTCAAGATTCATAATTTTGGCAAGAAGCCATAAATGATGAAATGGATTCTATTATGGGAAATAAAACATGGGAACTAGTACATTTACTTCCTTGTTCTAAACCAATAGGATGTAAATGGATATTTAAGAAAAAGTTAAAGGCAGATGGAACAATCGAAAGATTTAAAGCTAGATTAGTTGCCAAAGGGTTCACATAGGAAGAAGGAATAGATTATTTTGATATGTATGCCCCAATAGCTAGAATTTCAACTATTAGAACTTTAATTACGTTAGCTTCTATCTATAATTTTGAAATTCATCAAATGGACATCAGGATAACATTTTTAAATGGTGAACTTGACGAAGAGATATATATGTCTCAACCAGAAGGTTTTGTGATTCCTGGACAAGAATGAAAGTATGTAAACTTATCAAATCACTTTATGGTCTTAAACAAGCACCAAAGAATTGACATGAAAAGTTTGATAAAACTATTATTTTTATTGGCTTTAGGATTTTTGAATATGACAAATGTTTCTATAGCAAGTTTCATTAAGGTAAATGTGTAATTATATGCCTTTACGTGGATGATATGCTTATATTTGAAACAGATACTTCAAGTATTGAAGAAACTAAATGATATCTATCTTCATATTTTGACATGAAAGATATGAGAGTAGCCGAAATGATTCTTGGAATAAGAATCATGAAAACTAAAGATGGGATATCAATTACCCAATCTCATTACATTGAGGAAATTCTGAAAAGGCTCAATCTGTGATTGTAAACCTATGACTACCCCGTTTGATCCAAATATGCAGTTATACACTAATACTGGAAGAGCTATAGAACAATTAGAATATGCTAGAGTTATTTGAAGTTTAATGTGTGCTATGAGGTGCGCAAGACCAGATATCGCGTATGCTGTTGGAAAAATGAGTAAATATATTAGTACCACTAGTCATATCCATTGAAATGCAATATATAGAATTTTAGAGTATCTAAAAGTACCGTAAATTATAGTTTACATTGCAAAGGTTATCCGAGTGTAATAGAAGGGTACACAAATGCTAGTTGGAACATTGGAAGTGAAGATAATAAATCAACTATTAGATGGATATTCACTCTTGGTGGGGGAGAAATATCTTGGGCCTTAAGAAACAAACATGTATTGCTGATTCAACCATGGCTGCTAAGTTTATAGCACTGGCTTCTGGTAGAAAAGAAGCAGAATGGTTAAGGAATCTATTATTAGAAATTCCTGTGTGGCCAAAACATATGCCACCAATATCTGTGCATTGTGATAGTCAATCTGCATTATCACAGGCATACAACCAAGTTTATAATGGTAAATCTAGACATATTGGTCTAAGGCACAGTTTGGTTAGGCAAATGCTCGCTGAAGGGGTAATTACCATAGATTTTGTGAGATCTAGCCAGAATTTGGCAGATCCATTTACTAAAGGACTTGCAAGGAACTTAGTGATAAAAACATCACAGGGAATGGGTTTAAAGTCTATACAATATAATCGCCAATGAACGAAACTCAACATAATAAAGATTTTTTTTATTTTGGGTTCAAAGAGCAAAAGTACTTCATATGTTTGCGGTTGGAAGCACTATTATATTTAGTCTGAAAAACTTAGTATTATCATACATTCCAAAGAAAAGTGCTTGGTACTTATAATGATGAAGAGAGGATTTTCTGCTTAAAAATTAATTGATTTACACCAGATATACTATTGAGGTGTGTGTTACAAGGCACTTCTGATAAACCTACCTATATGAATGCAACAAAGGTGGTGCCGCCTTCTGCGAGATTTTTGCTTGATCTTTCAGGGCATTTCATGAAAGAAGATATAGACCTAAGGCCAATCCATGGGTCGGGCGAACTACTATCTGGAAAATATGACAAATGAGTTAATGATAATCACATCCGGTAGATCATATAGGATTGATGGTCCAATGCTTGGTCAACCACTCTATCCTGATATACTTTGATGGGTTTTCACTACGTATAGATTCAAGTCTGTAAGACATCTATACTTATGCACAAATTTTCCTGCAAATAAATGACAAGAATTATTTATTTAAAATTTTGTGGAGGATTGTTGGAGAAAATTTAAAACAAAAGAGAAAGGTAGAAGGAAAGCATAAAGGGGGGAAATTTGATTTGTCCCATATCATGAAATGTAAGTGTGTTTGACACTATATATGAAAATACATTACATATTATATCAAAAGGAAAGGGGAGATGGAAAGAGAAGAGAGAATCGCATGAGGCAAGAGCATATCCATGGACATTAATATTTAAAATGTCAAAAGATGGGCCTTGGGCCTTGGGGCTCTTGGGGTCTTGTAATCAGATAGACCACGAAATCCTATTGGACTTGCGTAGATACGTTGAGATTATGGACACAAGTTTCGAATTCGTAACTCTCCAGAGCCGTTGCAAACGAATGGACACATCCATTCACCATTCAAATTTGCAACACTTCTAAAGTGTCGCAAAATGAAAAGGTGTGACTTTTTGAATTCAAACAGTCATAACCGTTGGAAAACAGTAGTATCTCTTCACTGCCTATATATAGGCTGCCCGAATTCAGTTTTTATAATATCGAATTCATTTCTCTTCTCCTTCCCTCTGCTCTTTTCTGCTATTAACATTTCTTGAAACTCTACCAAAATTTAGAGTGAATTATACGGGTTATAGTTCTCCAAGCTATAACTCAATCATCTTGTCATTGCAGCGATCAAATCCAAGATAGTGAATCGCCGTGTCTATGCGAATACGCCGATTAAAAGATATTCGATATCTGCTCAGACACAAGATCAATCAAATGGGAACAGGATGATTACATTTGCAAAGGCCATATCTGTAATGCGATGACGGACTCATTTTTTTGACATGTACTACAACAAGCCAATTGCGAAGGATGTTTGGGATGCATTGAAGGTGAAGTATCTGATGGAAGACGCAACAAGTAATAAATTTCTAGCCATCAAATTTTTTAATTACAAAATGACTAATGATCGTTCGGTGGTAGAGAAATTCAATGATATCATACACATACTTAACCAATTCAATCAGCATAAGTTAAATTTGGATGAGGAAATTAAGGTTTCCTCGATAATAGACAAATTACCCCCTTTTTGGAAAGATCATAGGTGTTACAACCCGAATTTTTACAACACGTTAAATCAAGAATCAAGACAGGATTAAACTTTAAATTCTGAATCAAGTGAAACGGGCTATGCCATTGCGTTCGTCTCGGAAAAATACGCGAAATAGATCCGAGTTTTCGAGAATCGGAGTCCGTATGACCCGTAAAAGGCCCAAAGAAGGTTTCTAGGAATTTGAATTTCGGAAACAGTTTTGGGAATCAGATCTGGGGGCTAGGCGGGAAGTTTCCCGCCTAGGCCATGTCGACAGGGCTGTCGACAGGCCTGTCGACTTGGGCCCAGACCAAGTCGACAGCCCTGTTGACTTGCCTGTCGACAGGGGGTGGCCGAGGCAAGTTGCATGGCGCACCTGTTTGTCTCACCTGGTCTTGTTCTTGGGCTGGTTCTGGAAGCTTCCGAGATCTGATGGTCCTAATCTATCCTAGATCTAATCCTATGGCCTAAAACACACCCTAATCTCTATAAAAAGACCCTAAACCTAACCTAAATCCCTAAAAATCAAACCTAGCAACTAAGTGCTGCCAAAATCAATTTTGATCATGGCCTCCATCTCCAATCCCTAGAGCCTATGCATTCAAATCGGGTTCAAATCAAAAGGTGCAAGCTTGCTACACCAAATAGAGGCCAAATCAACATTGCTATGCGAGTTTCATGAAGGTTCTTCTTCAAAGGAGCCACCTTTCTTCGTCAAGATGATGCATGACCCCTTTTCTAAGCCTTGCCTATGTAAGTTCTAGCTACTTTTGGATCAAAACGGTATTTTTAATGTTGACATGGGATAAAATGAGATAAAGCATAAGTATGCATGTATGTGAACCTAACTTTGTCCCTTTTCTATGATCTATGACCTTAGACTAAGATGTAGCAACTTAATCATGTCACTCATGTTATGTTTAGCCTAGTTTATCTTGCAAGTTTGGATCTTTGTCTATGGAAGATTTGCATGAACCTTTGGGAACCATTTGACTTGTGAAACATAGGCAAATACTTGACCTTGGGGCTTATGCATGCATATGAACACAAACCCCTTATGTTTCATGCATGTTTGTGGCAAAACCTCCTTATGATATTATGCAAGTTTGTGGCTAAATCCTATATGATAGTATGCATGCTTATGGTCAATCCCTATATGACTCTATCATGCATGTTTTAAGGCCAAACCCCTTATGACGCCATGCATGTTTGGAGCCAATCCCTTTTGTGGCATCGTGCATGTTTTGGGGTCTACATGTAGCCATAGTATACCTACTATGTTGACTCGCTTTGCTTGCGTTGGGAAAACACGATTTTGGGTAGTTAGATAAACATGAACATGTCGCGAAATCTTAACTTGAATACGACATGTGTTTATACTTGAAAATATGACTTGAAAGATAACATGGAAGTTGACATGTAAGTATGCATAAAAACATGAGCTTGGGAATTTACCTATTAAGTTAGGTCTACCCTTTGGAATTTACCTATTAAGTTAGGTCTACCCAAATGCTTGAAAAACTTGTAACATGTTTTGGAAACATGATGAACTTAGATAATATAAGTGTGGCCAACTCGAGGTTGGGTTGGGTTTGCAACGTAAAACTACCCGGAACCGACCGGCCTAACTAGTAGTTGCAAACAATAGGTCCCAATGTGAGAAGTTGGTCATGTCGCGCTTAAGACCCGAGGTTAGACTAGGTTGTGGTGTAAATCTACCCGGACCCGCCCGGCTTAACTAGTAACCACAACAAGGTCTAATGTGAGAGGTTAAGAGTGCATTAATTAAATTAATGCCACATGATAAGGTTAAGTAAATTTGACTAATGACACTTAACCGATATGACACGAATGGGTAGGTTAAGTGGGACCGGGCTTGATTTCCTTAATGACACTTAACCATGCAAGATGATTAGGGGATGGGGTTAAGTAATTTACACTTAACTAATCCGACTGGGTAATTAGATGAGGTTAAGTAATTAAGACTTAACTAACCTAACCACGGTAATTAGATGGGGTTAAGTAATCCACACTTAACTAATCTAAACACGGTAATTCGATGGGGTTAAGTTAGCCTAGACTTAATTAATCCAACTTGGTAATTTAATGGGGTTAAGTTAAACACTTAACTAATTTAACACGATGATTTGATGAGGTTAAGTGACCTATACTTAACCAATCTAACTCGTTAATTTGATGAGGTTAAGTTAACCTATACTTAACCAATCTAACGTGAAAACATGATAAGGCTAAGTCACGAATCGTTTGAATGCGCTTGACCGATATGACTCAGTAATTAGATAAGGTCAAGTTAATACATATACTGAACCAATCTAAAATGATAATTAGATAAGGTTAAGCCATGAATTGCTTGATATACTTAACCAACTTGACATAGGGTTTGTAGGGTTAAGTTTTGGACTTGGATACTTAGCCAATTTTGACGTGGTTTGTAGACGGGTTAAGTTGTGAACTTAAGTGACACTTAACCCATTAGATAAACCCTAATTCGGAGGATTAGGTAAATAACCATAGTTAACAAGGATTATGGAAATAAGGCTAAGTGGTAAACCTTAGTTAAAAGAAACTAAGTAATAATTCTTAGCCAAGGAAATTTGGACCACCTCTTAGATAGATGAGTAACCCGATACGGTAGGTCATCGTTTAAGTATACGTGTAGGAGCAGGCTATCTGATTTAGATAAAGGCTCCAGCGAACTGGGTAACGAACCAGCGGCTTCGGGGAACGTGAGGATATTCTTGGGATCCCTCTGTGAGCTACCAGGTCATTATACTAGGCTCACGAGAGGTTGAGGTCTGCGGTAGAAGAACCAAGAATATGCCTTGGTTGCTATGCGAGCGACCTAAAGACTGGGGTGGATAGCAGTGAGTCGACGAATACATAAGGTGCCCGAGATAGCAAGTTCGTCGATCATCGACCATCTTAAGTAAAGCGTGTACGTACGGAAAGGCAGGGAACACCCAACAGACCATAATTGCTATCTAATTATGGGTGAGGTAGGCCGTAGGATGTGGGCTGGCCGGAGTGTAGTTCTCATGCAAGATTGTCTCTTGTGTTGCCTTTCACTAGTTGAGGGAGGGGTCTCGTGGGACCATAGCCACGTGTAGAAAAGCAGACCTTAGTATCTGCATCGGCAGATAAATCTAAAGCTCCCGACCGAGTCCTGTATTTCTTGTTTTGCCCTGTGACAGGACTCGGATGGCACGATGTGATACATGTGCATACAGTTATAGAAAAACGATTCACGATGAATGCGTGGGAAAAAGGGCGCGGTTGACGGTTAGCGTAATCCCTAGTGGCCTAGGTGGTTTAACCCAAACCGAAATACGAAAGCGTGCAATAGGTAAGCGTAATCCCTAGTGGTGCTAGGTGGCGTAAGTCCTAGTAGTTCAAACGATGATTCATATGGAAGAGCCTAGCTAGAACAAGGGTGACAGTCCAAACGACTTCAAGGATAAAACGTTTACATGAGAAAGCCCGTACGGCCTACGGCAAAGGACTGATCTTATACATGGAAAGAAACATATGAGTGGGAAAACCTACATATGCTATATATTAGGTTGACATGGACCATTACATGACATTGGGCAAGGGACATTCATGGTTAACACGTGACGCGGGTTGGGATACTAGTATGAGAGGTGCAGAGCAAATATACATGTTAGAACTAGGAAGAATATACATAATAGATACCGTGGGATGTTAGACGGGGCAGATACCTTGGGATAATGTACTCGATAGAAATCTGACGATGTGATACCTTGACTTATCATAACACCGTAGTTTATCATGATACCTTAGTTTACCTTGCCACAGTAGTTCAACCGGCTACCCTGGTTTAGTTTATCTATCTTGTAGTTATCCTTATGTTTACTTTCAGTTTATGCATGTCATGTTACCTTTACCTGTTTTTATACTGGAAGTAGATAGGACTTACTCAGTCTTTTTGACTGACCCGTTTTGTTTCGCCTCTTTTCTTCCGTTTCCCCCCTCCAGGTTACAGGGAGGAAACAATGCTGTTTAGTTCGGACTTCTTCTTCTTGAAGGTCATCATGGATGGCTTGGACTTTTCTTGGCTATGGCTACTTTACTGTTTTATTTGGGGAATAATTTATGAAAAAGTCTTTATGCTTCTTTACTATTGCAAGACAGGTTTTGATGTACTCTGATGTAAAAGGCTTTAGACCTTAATTATTAATGTTTATGAAAGTTCGATTTTACTTCCGCTATTTTATATGTTCTGTCTTGTGATATTTCAGTGCATGTTTACCTTGATAATGCTTCACCAAACCTAGTGCAATCCCTTTGTGAGTGACCCTAGCGGAGGTGGGGTGTTACATTTGGTATCAGAGCAGAAGGTTACTAGACTGGGCAAAAGTTTTTAAAGACCTTCTGAAAACTATTTGAAAACCGTTTACAAAGAAGCATTTTTCACGAAAATTTTCTCTTAAAAGAAAAAGGCTATTCCCCAAAGGCCATTAGCATCATCCTTGTTTCCTTGATTTAATCTCTTTTCCTTTCTTTACTCCATCTGTAGTCACAGTGGTTTTGACTGCGACTAATCTTTCTAGCTACGTAAGTGTTTCCCCTACGATGGAGGTGGTTCTCGAGAGACCATTGCAGAGTTATACAAGAAAGGATAGTGAGAAAGAGGATAAAGGATATGGGCTTATGGGTGAGCAACTTGTTGGTATGGTTTAGTCCTCAAAAGAGGGAGAAAGATGAACAATGAAACCCATGACGAGAGAGTACCTTTGGTATGGTGAAACGGGACGGATAGTTAAGTATCATGGGACAGGGACAAGATCATCAGGAGGGCAATAGTATGCTCTCATTTCTAGGGTACCTCAGAGGAAGGGTAACGATCTTGTTAAAGGTTTAGTTTTTTCTTCTCTATCATCCCGTCGGGACTTTGTTTTGATCACCGCATCTTTTAAGTCCGCTTCGATAGTTGAGTCTCTACACCTTAGTACTAGTATAATAGAGGATCCCGTTTTTGTCTCAAGTCCTATTGGAAGATCGGTCCATTTATTCATGACTTGTTTGGATTTAAGAACGTCTATGCCAAGTATTGAGCTTGGAAATAATGCTTATGTTTATAAGCTATGGATGGATTCTAAGGATGAAGTGGTTATCCAGTAAGGGGTGCCACTCTCGGTTTTAGAAGGAGGGTAGTTAGACTCTTGGCTTGTTTTGGTAATACCCTTGAAGTATCGCGTAACCTTTTGGGTTCTGTCATGATTAGTTACTTAGAATCCCTAGATGCCTTTGTTGGAAATTAGAAACCCGATCGAGTGGTGTTTGCTAGTAGGACGGATGGTCTACTTCACTTGTGCATGGGTTATGGGAATTACCCTAGTAAGTGCGCATGGCAACCTGTCTACTTTCAAGGGAAAGTTTTTCTACGTGGAATACCTTGTGGTACGAGGTCCAGGATTCACTAATGAAATTTTGGAAAGCTTGCGTGGAATCATGAGTACGCAGTCCTGTTTGCGCCAAGTGTTCTAGAAGAAGAAGAAGTGCAAGTGGAATGGGAGGCGACGAGGGAATGAGTTCCAACCCATGTTATGGAAACGGGAAATCATGAAGTCATGGGACGGTCAAGGCACGATGGAACTAAGCTTAAGGAGATGCGACTCAGAAAACTGAAGACTAGATGCGCGCATGATATCTCTTTTTAAGAGTATATCCTCGATCCCTGTTTTCTGTTGAGCTTGCTTATAGGCTATCTTTTATGGATATCCCCTCGGTCCTATTTCTGTTACAAACCCCGTAAGGAGTTTGTTTTGTTTATCTTCTCGACCCTGTTTCAGGGAATCTTAGGTAGAACCCTATGGATGTAAACATGTATTTGAAACATGTTATGGTTGATATGGTTGCAAATGGTTGCAAGTGGTTGCTCGTGGATGCGCGAATACACATTAGATACTAGCTCTACTCGGTTACATTTCATATTGCATATGCATGAGTATTTATACTTGCTTATGGATGAAATTGAATGTGTTATCATGCGGATGTTGCATATGAATGAATGATTGTGCACGCATATAGTATTTACATGACTAGGGCTATTTGCATACATGTTGGGTTCATGGCACTAAACATACTTTGCATTAGAAAGATTTTTCAGGCCTGACCATTAGCATTAGCTAAGGAACATGTACACACACGTTTTGCATACATTCGTAAAGCATTAGAAGTCGTCTAAGGACAATGGTTGCTTGTGGATGATGGTTTGAGTAGATGGATGATGGATGGTAGGATATGTTCTTCCTAACTTTGAGATTTCGGGGACGAAATCCTTTAAGAAGGGGAGAATGTAACAACCCAAATTTTTACAACACGTTAAATCAAGAATCAAGACAGGATTAAACTTTAAATTTTGAATCAAGTGAAACGGGCTATGCCATTGCGTTCGTCTCGGAAAAATACGCGAAATAGAGTCCGAGTTTTCGAGAATCGGAGTCCGTATGACCCGTAAAAGGCCCAAAGAAGGTTTCTGGGAATTTGAATTTCGGAAACAGTTTTGGGAACCAGATCTGGGGGCTAGGCGGGAAGTTTCCCGCCTAGGCCATGTCGACAGGGCTGTCGACTTGGGCCCAGACCAAGTCGACAGCCCTGTCGACTTGCCTGTCGACAGGGGGTGGCCGAGGCAAGTTGCCTGGCGCACCTGTTTGTCTCACCTGGTCTTGTTCTTGGGCTGGTTCTGGAAGCTTCCGAGATCTGATGGTCCTAATCTATCCTAGATCTAATCCTATGGCCTAAAACACACCCTAATCTCTATAAAAATACCCTAAACCTAACCTAAATCCCTAAAAATCAAACCTAGCAACTAAGTGCTGCCAAAATCAATTTTGATCATGGCCTCCATCTCCAATCCCTAGAGCCTATGCATTCAAATCGGGTTCAAATCAAAAGGTGCAAGCTTGCTACACCAAATAGAGGCCAAATCAACATTGCTATGCGAGTTTCATGAAGGTTCTTCTTCAAAGGAGCCACCTTTCTTCGTCAAGATGATGCATGACCCCTTTTCTAAGCCTTGCCTATGTAAGTTCTAGCTACTTTTGGATCAAAACGGTATTTTTAATGTTGACATGGGATAAAATGAGATAAAGCATAAGTATGCATGTATGTGAACCTAACTTTGTCCCTTTTCTATGATCTTTGACCTTAGACTAAGATGTAGCAACTTAATCATGTCACTCATGTTATGTTTAGCCTAGTTTATCTTGCAAGTTTGGATCTTTGTCTATGGAAGATTTGCATGAACCTTTGGGAACCATTTGACTTGTGAAACATAGGCAAATACTTGACCTTGGGGCTTATGCATGCATATGAACACAAACCCCTTATGTTTCATGCATGTTTGTGGCAAAACCTCCTTATGATATTATGCAAGTTTGTGGCCAAATCCTATATGATAGTATGCATGCTTATGGTCAATCCCTATATGACTCTATCATGCATGTTTTAAGGCCAAACCCCCTTATGACGCCATGCATGTTTGGAGCCAATCCCTTTTGTGGCATCGTGCATGTTTTGGGGTCTACATGTAGCCATAGTATACCTACTATGTTGACTCGCTTTGCTTGCGTTGGGAAAACACGATTTTGGGTAGTTAGATAAACATGAACATGTCGCGAAATCTTAACTTGAATACGACATGTGTTTATACTTGAAAATATGACTTGAAAGATAACATGGAAGTTGACATGTAAGTATGCATAAAAACATGAGCTTGGGAATTTACCTATTAAGTTAGGTCTACCCTTTGGGAATTTACCTATTAAGCTAGGTCTACCCAAATGCTTGAAAAACTTGTAACATGTTTTGGAAACATGATGAACTTAGATAATATAAGTGTGGCCAACTCGAGGTTGGGTTGAGTTTGCAACGTAAAACTACCCGGAATCGACCGGCCTAACTAGTAGTTGCAAACAATAGGACCCAATGTGAGAAGTTGGTCATGTCGCGCTTAAGACCCGAGGTTAGACTAGGTTGTGGTGTAAATCTACCCGGACCCGCCCGGCTTAACTAGTAACCACAACAAGGTCTAATGTGAGAGGTTAAGAGTGCATTAATTAAATTAATGCCACATGATAAGGTTAAGTAAATTTGACTAATGACACTTAACCGATATGACACGAATGGGTAGGTTAAGTGGGACCGGGCTTGATTTCCTTAATGACACTTAACCATGCAAGATGATTAGGGGATGGGGTTAAGTAATTTACACTTAACTAATCCGACTGGGTAATTAGATGAGGTTAAGTAATTAAGACTTAACTAACCTAACCACGGTAATTAGATGGGGTTAAGTAATCCACACTTAACTAATCTAAACACGGTAATTCGATGGGGTTAAGTTAGCCTAGACTTAATTAATCCAACTTGGTAATTTAATGGGGTTAAGTTAAACACTTAACTAATTTAACACGATGATTTGATGAGGTTAAGTGACCTATACTTAACCAATCTAACTCGTTAATTTGATGAGGTTAAGTTAACCTATACTTAACCAATCTAACGTGAAAACATGATAAGGCTAAGTCACGAATCGTTTGAATGCGCTTGACCGATATGACTCAGTAATTAGATAAGGTCAAGTTAATACATATACTGAACCAATCTAAAATGATAATTAGATAAGGTTAAGCCATGAATTGCTTGATATACTTAACCAACTTGACACAGGGTTTGTAGGGTTAAGTTTTGGACTTGGATACTTAGCCAATTTTGACGTGGTTTGTAGACGGGTTAAGTTGTGAACTTAAGTGACACTTAACCCATTAGATAAACCCTAATTCGGAGGATTAGGTAAATAACCATAGTTAACAAGGATTATGGAAATAAGGCTAAGTGGTAAACCTTAGTTAAAAGAAACTAAGTAATAATTCTTAGCCAAGGAAATTTGGACCACCTCTTAGATAGATGAGTAACCCGATACGGTAGGTCATCGTTTAAGTATACGTGTAGGAGCAGGCTATCTGATTTAGATAAAGGCTCCAGCGAACTGGGTAACGAACCGGCGGCTTCGGGGAACGTGAGGATATTCTTGGGATCCCTCTGTGAGCTGCCAGGTCATTATACTAGGCTCACGAGAGGTTGAGGTCTGCGGTAGAAGAACCAAGAATATGCCTTGGTTGCTATGCGAGCGACCTAAAGACTGGGGTGGATAGCAGTGAGTCGACGAATACATAAGGTGCCCGAGATAGCAAGTTCGTCGATCATCTACCATCTAAAGTAAAGCGTGTACGTACGGAAAGGCAGGGAACACCCAACAGACCATAATTGCTATCTAATTATGGGTGAGGTAGGCCGTAGGATGTGGGCTGGCCGGAGTGTAGTTCTCATGCAAGATTGTCTCTTGTGTTGCCTTTCACTAGTTGAGGGAGGGGTCTCGTGGGACCATAGCCACGTGTAGAAAAGCAGACCTTAGTATCTGCATCGGCAGATAAATCTAAAGCTCCCGACCGAGTCCTGTATTTCTTGTTTTGCCCTGTGACAGGACTCGGATGGCACGATGTGATACATGTGCATACAGTTATAGAAAAACGATTCACGATGAATGCGTGGGAAAAAGGGCGCGGTTGACGGTTAGCGTAATCCCTAGTGGCCTAGGTGGTTTAACCCAAACCGAAATACGAAAGCGTGCAATAGGTAAGCGTAATCCCTAGTGGTGCTAGGTGGCGTAAGTCCTAGTAGTTCAAACGATGATTCATATGGAAGAGCCTAGCTAGAACAAGGGTGACAGTCCAAACGACTTCAAGGATAAAACGTTTACATGAGAAAGCCCGTACGGCCTACGGCAAAGGACTGATCTTATACATGGAAAGAAACATATGAGTGGGAAAACCTACATATGCTATATATTAGGTTGACATGGACCATTACATGACATTGGGCAAGGGACATTCATGGTTAACACGTGACGCGGGTTGGGATACTAGTACGAGAGGTGCAGAGCAAATATACATGTTAGAACTAGGAAGAATATACATAATAGATACCGTGGGATGTTAGACGGGGCAGATACCTTGGGATAATGTACTCGATAGAAATCTGACGATGTGATACCTTGACTTATCATAACACCGTAGTTTATCATGATACCTTAGTTTACCTTGCCACAGTAGTTCAACCGGCTACCCTGGTTTAGTTTATCTATCTTGTAGTTATCCTTATGTTTACTTTCAGTTTATGCATGTCATGTTACCTTTACCTGTTTTTATACTGGAAGTAGATAGGACTTACTCAGTCTTTTTGACTGACCCGTTTTGTTTCGCCTCTTTTCTTCCGTTTCCCCCCCCCCCTCCAGGTTACAGGGAGGACACAATGCTGTTTAGTTCGGACTTCTTCTGCTTGAAGGTCATCATGGATGACTTGGACTTTTCTTGGCTATGGCTACTTTACTGTTTTATTTGGGGAATAATTTATGAAAAAGTCTTTATGCTTCTTTACTATTGCAAGACAGGTTTTGATGTACTCTGATGTAAAAGGCTTTAGACCTTAATTATTAATGTTTATGAAAGTTCGATTTTACTTCCGCTATTTTATATGTTCTGTCTTGTGATATTTCAGTGCATGTTTACCTTGATAATGCTTCACCAAACCTAGTGCATTCCCTTTGTGAGTGACCCTAGCGGAGGTGGGGTGTTACAATAGGAAATTACCGAAACACAAGAAGGAGGATATGAGTCTAGACAATCTTGCACAATACTTGCAAGTTGAACAACAACTGAGGCAAAAGGATGCCCAAGATGAAAAGATGTTGATACATCAATGGTCCATATGGTGGAAGAAAAGCAAGCAAATAAATTCTAATAAAAAGAGGAAAGGGCAGAACAACAACAATTCCCAAAATCAGTACAAGAAATGCAAAAATGGTGGTTTCTACTTTTGTGCTAAACCGGGACATTTCAAAAGGGATTGTCGCTTCTGGAAAAAGAAGAAGCAATCTGGAAAAGAAAAGTTTGTCGCAGTCGTATCAGAAGTGAATATCATTGAAAAAGACAATTCTTGGAGGATCAATTCTGGCGCTACTAAGCATGTCTATATTGACAAGAACCAATTCAAGAAATTAGAACCAACTGAAGTCGAAGATTACCTTTATACGGGAAATTCAGCAAAGGCAGTGGTCAAAGGGAAGGGGACTGTAGATTTAGAATTCACATCCGAAAAAGTTCTGACATTAAATGATGTATATTATGTACCTTAAATTAGGAAGAACCTTGTATCGGGAAGTCTTCTTAATAAGTTTGGATCTAAACAATTCTTTGAGTCTGACAAATATGTGTTAACCAAAGGCGGTGTATTTGTGGGAAAAGGTGTGAAATCTGCTTATATTGTTCATTCATTTTCATTATGGCACAATAGATTAGGACATGTTAATCACAAACGCATGCTTGATATGATATCTTTGAATCTAATTCCCAAACACCAAAATGATATGTTAGATAAGTGTAGGATATGCTCATTAACTATGGTCACTAGAAAACCAATTCCTTATAAACCAGAAAGTACAACAAAATTGTTACAACTTATTCATGGTGATGTATGTGATATACACAGTACTCTTACTAGAGGAGGAAAAAGATACTTTGTCACATTTATAGATGATTACTCTGAATATTGTTATGTCTATCTTATGTTGGCTAAAAGTAAAGTGTTAAATTCATTCATTACATATAAAGCTGAAGCAGAAAACCAATGTGATGTTCAAATAAAAACACTTAGGTCTGATAGGGGTGGTGAATATCAATTTCCTGAATATTGTGAATCAGTAGGAATTATACATGAGACATCTATTGCTTACACTCCACAACAAAATAGAGTGGCTGAAAGGAAAAACAGAACTCTTACCGAAATGGTAAATGCAATGTTGTGTAATTTTGATCTTAATACTAGTTCTGGGGAGAAGCCTTACTTACTGCATGTTATATTCTAAATAGAATACCTCATAAAAAATGTAAAGTTACTCCTTATGAACTTAGGAAGAAACAGAAACCAAATCTTGATTATTATTGAGTCTGGGGTTGTAGAGCGATTGTTCGATTACCAGAACCAAAAATCAAGAAATTAGGACAAAAGACTATCAAGTGCATATTCTTAGGACATGCTCAACATAGCAAAGAATATAGGTTTCTAGTAATAGAACCTAATAGCTCTATTGATGTAAATACAGTAATAGAATCAAGGGACGCAGTGTTTTATGAGAATAGATTTAAATCTATTCAGAATAAACTGATTCATGAAACGGTGGAGGTCATTACACCTATTAATGAAATGGTGGAGGTTAATGAACCAATTATTGAACATGTAGAAAACACTGATGAAAATATAAATGAAAATGGTGATTCTCTTAGGAGAAGTAAACGAAGAAGGATAGAAAAATCCTTTGGACCAGATTTCATCGTATATTTGGTTGAAGGATCTAGAAATAATGTAGATCATCAATTAATGATATCTACAAATATAGAATCTGACCTTTTAACATATGCTGAGGCAATGAAATCTCAAGATTCATAATTTTGGCAAGAAGCCATAAATGATGAAATGGATTCTATGGCAAATAAAAGATGGAAACTAGTAGATTTACCTCCTGGTTCTAAACCAATAGGATGTAAATGGATATTTTAGTAAAAGTTGAAGGCAGATAAAACAATCGAAAAATTTAATTCTAGATTAGTTGCCAAAGGATTCACACAGAAAGAATTTCAACTATTAGAACTTTAATTACATTAGCTTTTATCTATAATTTTGAAATTCATCAAATGGATGTTAAGACAACATTTTTAAATGGTGAACTTGACGAAGAGATATATATGTCTCAACCAGAAGGTTTTGTGACGCCCGGACAAGAACGTAAAGTGTGTAAATTATCAAATCACTTTATGGTCTTAAACAAGCATCAAAGCAATGGCATGAAAAGTTTGATTAAACTATTATTTCTAATAGCTTTAGGATTTTTGAATCTAACGAATGTGTCTATAGCAAGTTTCATTCAGGTAAAGGTGTAATCATATGCCTTTATGTGGATGATATGCTTATATTTAGAACAGATACTTCAAGTATTGAAGAAACTAAAAGATATCTATCTTCATGTTTTGACATGAAAGATATGGGAGTAGCTGAAATGATTCTTGGAATAAGAATCATGAAAACTAAAGATGGGATATCAATTAACCAATCTCATTACATTGAGAAAATTCTGAAAAGGTTCAATCTATTTGATTGTAAACCTATGACTACTCCGTTTGATCCAAATATGCAGTTATACACTAATACTGGAAGAGTTGTAGAACAATTAGAATATGCTAGAGTATTGGAAGTTTGGTGTATGCTATGACATGCACACGACCAGATATCAACTATGCTGTTGGAAAAATGAGTAGATATACTAGGAAACCTAGTCATTTCCATTGGAAGGCAATACATAGAATTTTAAAGTATCTAAAAGGTACCATAAAATATGGTTTATAGTACAATAGTTATCCTAGTGTAATAAAAGGATACACAGATGCTAGTTGGAACACTGGAAGTGAAGATAATAAATCAACTAGTGGATGGATATTCACTCTTGGTGGGGGAGCAATATCCTGGGCCTTAAAGAAGCAAACATGTATTGCTGATTCAACCACGGCTGCTGAGTTTGTAGCACTGGCTTCTGGTAGCAAATAAGCAGAATAGTTAAGGAATCTATTATTAGAAATTCCTGTGTGGCCAAAACCTATGCCACCAATATCTGTGCATTGTGATAGTCAATCTACATTATCACAGGTATACAAACAAGTTTATAATGGTAAATCTGGAAATATTGGTCTAAGGCACGGTTTGGTTAGGCAAATGCTCACCAAAGGGTTAATTACCATATATTTTGTGAGATCTAGCCAGAATTTGGCAGATCCATTTACTAAAGGACTTGCAAGGAACTTAGTGATGAAAACATCACAGAGAATGAGTTTAAAGCCTATACAATACAATCGCCAATGAAGGGAACTCAACTCAACATAATAAAGAAATTTATAATTTTGAGTTCAAAGAGCAAAAGTAATTCATATGTTTGCGGTTAGAAGCACTATTATATTTAGTCTAAAAAACCAAGTATTATCATACATTCCAAAGATAAGTGCTTGGTACTTATAGTGACAAAGTGTAATGACCCGCATTGGCAGAGGTATAATGATTAATTTATTTAATTATTTAAAAGGTGATTAAAAGGATTTAATGGTCGTGGAATTAAATAATGGTGAATATTTAATTAAAATAATAAATTAAATAAATATATTTAATACCGAAATAATCAGAATTGGCTAAAATGACGATATGGTGTGAACTGGATCATCTGTGATATTTAATTCAGCTTGGAATTGAATTTGAATAACGAATATATTATATAAACGACAGTTTGAATGTAGAATTATAATATAATTAAAATCGCGCTCGAAATGGCGCTGCAGTTCGTAAATTGGCGATCCGAACTTCAACTGAATGTACATGATTCGTTTTAAGCTGGATTTCTATGAAACAAGAAACGTGTGGAGCTGGTGGAGTATATCTTTCTAGTGGAAGAGAAAAATCTGGATTTCGTCGTGTAGATTTTGATTTATGTCCAAATCAAATTTTAGAAAAGTCGCTGTGGAATTCCTTTATGTTATCCATCTGATCGATCCAAGTGAGTATGGGTCGGTTTTAATCGGATCGGTCCTACCGTTACTAAAAGGGGACGGTCGTAGCGCAAGATTCCTGGTCGTCCTAAAGCTGGTCGCCCCAGAAGCCAAAGAAATCTGGTCGCTCCAAAGAGTAGAAGAACCTTGATCGTCCTAAGGATGTTGATTATTCCTGAGGGTAGAAAATCATGGTCGCTCTCTTTTATGCACTGAGCCGATCGTCCCAAAAGCTAAAGAAAGCCGGTTGATCCAAACTTGGTCGCCCGCTAGTCTCGATCGCTCCAAATACAAAGGGCAGCTGATCGTCCTTCTCTGCAGACCGATCCCATGTTTGAGGGATCTAATTCCGATGTGTCCTCAATCCTGGTCGCGCAATTCTGAAGGGTATTCATTGGTCGGTCCGCTCCGCATTCTAACCTCCTGGTCGTCCTTTCTTCTGGCGGAACCTCCTGGTCGTCCTTTCTTCTGGCGGAAGCTCCTGGTCGGCCAAAGCGCTAGAAACGACCTGTGAGGGCGTGACAGCTGGAAACAACTGGTGACAACTGGCAGTGGCATTTTCGTAAATACCGAAAAAACCGACCAGACCCCTGCATACAAGATTTCAGCCATTTCTCCGCCTATAAATAGGACCCTACCTCCATCATTTTAGGGGGGCTTTTCTGGAAGGACGTGGAGGTGCTGTCCAATTGCTTTCGGGATTTCTCCAAGCATTTCTCCATCTCTTCTCTATCAAATCTAAGGAGCTTTGGAGCATGTGGAGCATAGCTTTCATGGAGGAACGAGCATAAGCATTCTACGCACTTCTTCATCTCTTCTTGATCATCTAAGGAGCTTTCATCTATAGCTTTCATGGAGGGATTAACATAAAATACTTCAAGCTTTTATCCGTTCTTTCAATTGGTTGTAAGCACAAATGCATGTCAAAGAAGCTTGTATGAATGCATAATGGAGCAAATATTGTAATCTTGTGGCTACTAATGAAATCCAATCTTCAAAGTGGACGTAGGCTCGAATAAGAGTCAAACCACTATAAAATTCTTGTCTTCTTTCTTTATTTTGGTATTTTGATGCTTTTGAATGTTAGATATGGCCTCACACAACTCTAATGGTTTTCTAACACCCCGCCTCTGAAAAGGTGACGTGCTTTCTAAGCATCTCGCCTCCGATTAGGTAACGTGTTTAGAGATCCCATTTTGGTTGTTATACCAATTTTCGGTATCAACAATTAGGCGCCCACCGTGGGGCAAGATCTACTTTCTGGCATCAAGTATACTACGCAGATCTTGAGATCTTGAAGCTAAGCCTTAAAATAGCTTGCTCCAGCTTGCGATTTGGACCTTCTGACGGATTTTCTGCAAAGTTCAAATTGCTTTCTGAAATAATGCCGCCAAAAGCAAATAAGGAAGCTAGAATTAGAATCTCTAACGGAGAAAATCGGAATGAAAACCCCGTGGCTAACCGATTTGAAGTGGGAGAGACATCTAATGGTGGTGTGAATGTCACAAGAGGCGAGCTTGATCAGGCTGTCGCTGGATTGACGCAACAGCTAGAGATAGCTAACAAAGCCATGTTGACAAAACTTGATTCTCTCTTTGCTCTTCAGGCCGCTACGGCAAAGGTGGCCTCTAAGCCCATTCGTGCAGAGGATGCTGGTTCTTCTTCTTTTAGTCCAAATCGGGAAAAATCTTTTCAAGAAATCTCCGATCCAAATAAAGGAAAGCATGAGGTTTCGAAGCAAGCTGATCGAAACCGCACTGCAGGGATCACTTCTCATCAAGCGGCTAATTCTGCCAAAGGGGCACTTTCCAACCAAGAAAGACCAGGGCCCCTAAGTCTCAACCGCGATGGTTTGCTCAGGCAAGCCTCCGGTCAAGACAAAGGTGTCCGCCCCGCAGATAGCCTCCCTGAGAAGGAACGCCTCAAGAAAATGGTCCAACAGCTTATGAAAGAAAGCCAATCTCAAAACGATAGTGAGGCTGAATGGGAATTCGCACCGTCCAAAAACCCCCTCACTGAAAGGATTAAAAAGACAACTTTCCCACGCAAATTCAAACCTCCTTCAATCCAAGCTTATAACGGGACATGCGACCCCAATGTGTTCTTGTTTCGATACGATCAACACATGGATGGGGCACAAGCAACTGACAAACTTAAGTGCTTGTACTTCCCAGTGTATTTGGAAGGGGTTGTGTCATTATGGTTCACAAGGTTGCCTCCCCGATCTATTGATGACTTTGCCACATTGGCAAGATGCTTCCGAGACCAGTTCCGCCTCCAAACAACAAAGGTCAGAGATATCATGTCCCTCAACGAACTAGAACAAGCTCCTGGAGAAATGATAAGGTCTTTCTTGAATCGTTTTAATGCTGCTGCTGCAGAAGTAGGGACCCAAGAGCCAAGGCTAATTCTAATGGCCTTAAAAGGGGGCATTGATAAGCTGTCTGAATTCGGAAGGTGGCTAAAAAGAAAGAAACCTGAGACGCTAGAAATTTTTTATGACAAAGCCGAGGAATACATGTGTCTTGAAGACGATCCTATCTATTCCGTTGGCAATGTCAAAGCTAAGGTGGTCCCGGAAAGGAAGGAAGCTCCCAAAAAGAATAGTCAAGAAAATTTTGGGGAAGGTCAAAAGAGAGGAAGCAGTAATGATGCTAGAAATGATAAGGATTCCAAGAAACGGCGTTTCTTCAAGCCAACGGATTTTACTCCGTTGAATGATACAATCGAGCATATATATATGGCAACGAAGGATGCAGAGGGCTATCCGAGCCCAAAGCCAGTAAAGGTGTCCGAAGAAGCTGCAAACTCAGGGAGGTTCTGTCGATTTCACAATCGACCGGGACACGACACTAATGAATGTCGACACCTGAAAAACTTGATTGAAGAATTGATAAGGCAAAATCGTCTCCAGGAGTATGTAAAGCATTGATCAGATACCGAGCCTGCCCAGGGGCAGCAGGTCCATCCAAGTCAAGATAGAAGAACACCTGCGAATATTCCTCGTCTTGTTATCAATATAATTAGTGGTGGACCTCACCCTGCAGGGGATACTTGGGAGGATATGATCATTTATACTAATGAACCAAGAAGCACTCCAAAAGGAAACGGTTTTGAGGTTTGCAATAATTCTCTTCGTCGAAAAATGCCTAAAACATCCTGCGAAGATGTTATCTTCCGGGATCGGGATTCCGACGGAATGTTGGTTCCAACTGTTGACCCAATGGTGATCACCATTGGCTTGGGTCCAGCAATAGTAAAGAAGGTGTTGATTGATAACGGCGCCTCCGTGAACATCCTGTTTTACAGTACTTTCTCTAAAATGGGTCTATCCATGGATAATGTGCGAGCTAGCAAGGACAAAATACACGGGTTCACTGGCATACCAACTCAGCCAATAGGTGTGATTGATCTCCTTGTAGAGCTAGGAGAGGGAGAGAGGCAAGTCTCCACGATACAATCTTTCGTTATAATTGACTCACCTTCAGGGTACAATGCATTCTTGGGAAGGCCAGCACTTGCCGACTTCAGGATAGCTCTTGCTCCTTGGTGCTTGATGATGAAGTTCCCGACCGCAAATGGGGTGGGAGTTATCAAAAGGGATCCTCAGGAATCAAGAGAATGCTATATGGCAGAGCTGATTGAAGCTCGGAAATACGAAACCCGGAAGGATGCGGAGACTCCTCTCTGCATCCATGAAGCTCCTTTATAGCAATTAATGACCATCCCTTGCGCTGGAACATATAACGACATGCAGGAAGATATGGACCCACGAAAAATCAGTGTAGGGGATGAAAAGGTAGCACCAGCTGAAGCTACCATTTCCATAGAGATCCATGATAGTGATACAGATAAGCTAATAAAGATAGGCTCCCAATTGGACCCTATGCTGCAAAAGGAATTGATTAGTTTTCTGAAAGCAAATTTGGATGTCTTCGCTTGGAGTCACTCAGATATGTGCGGGATACCTCCAGACGTAGTAGTGCATAAGCTGAATATTGACCCCAACGTGCGCCCGGTGAAGCAGAAAAGACGGATACAGGGCCCGAAAAGGTCTGAAGCTTTGAAAGATGAAGTGGATAGGCTATTGACGAATAATTTCATTCGAGAATCCACCTATCCTAATTGGGTGTCCAATCCGGTCCTTGTGAAAAAATCAAACGGCAAATGGCGAGTGTGTGTTGATTATTCTGACTTAAATAAGGCTTGCCCAAAAGATAGTTTCCCCCTACCTCGAATTGATCAACTTGTTGATGCAACGGCGGGGCATGAACTATTGTCTTTCATGGATGCATATTCTGGATACAATCAGATTATGATGCACGAGCCAGACCAGGATAGTACCAGTTTCATAACTGATCGTGGTTTATATTGTTACAAGGTAATGCCGTTTGGTTTGAAAAATGCAGGTGCCACCTAACAACGCTTGGTGAACGCGATGTTCAAAACTCAAATTGGAAAGACTATGGAGGTTTATGTTGACGACATGCTGGTAAAATCCAAAGAAGCAAAGAATCATATAAAGGATCTTGATGAAATGTTCCAAATCCTGAGGAAATACGGCATGAAGCTCAATCCACTTAAGTGCTCGTTCGGCGTAGCATCAGGAAAGTTTCTTGGTTTCATGGTAAATGCTCGGGGCATTGAAGCAAACCCAGCACAAGTGATTGCTTTACGGGAAATGCAATCTCCACGGACTAAGAAAGAACTCCAATGCTTAAACGGCAAGGTAGCAGCATTAAGCCGCTTCATCTCAAGGGCAACGGACAGGTGCATTCCCCTATTTGATGCATTAAAAAAGGAGAAGAAAAGCTTCCAGTGGACTCCTGAATGCCAGCAAGCATTTGAAGATCTCATCAAGCACATGGAATCCCCTCCGATGCTATCGAAGCCTAGGGATGGAGAAAGCTTGCTCTTGTACCTTGCAGTGTCATCCCATGCATTGAGCGCAGCACTCGTTAGGGAGGAAGACAAAGTGCAGTGGCCAGTATACTACATTAGCAAAAGGTTTACCGGGGCGGAGATGAATTATCCAAGGATAGAAAAGCTTGCATATGCCTTGCTCATCGCATCACAAAAGCTCAGACCCTATTTCCAATCCCACTCTATTAAAGTCCTTACCGACCAACCCTTAAAACAGGTGTTGTTCCGTCCAGAAACTTCAGGGAGACTCCTGAAATGGAATATTGAACTCAGCCAATATGATATCACTTATTATCCCAAGAAAGCAATAAATGGGCAAGCTCTGGCCGACTTTATCGCTGAGTTCACTGACAGGGGAGAGGAAATGGAGGAAACTAACGAATTGGCCATTAGGTGGAAACTTTTTGTCGATGGCGCTAAGAATGAATATTGTGCTGGGGCAGGGATAGTATTCGAAACCCTAGAAGGACGATATGTATGCTGTGCTCTGCGATTTGAATTTCCCATTACCAACAACGAGGCCGAATATGAAGCATTACTTGGAGGATTGCGGGTTGCAAAAGAACTAAGCTTGAAAAGCCTACTAATATTCAGTGATTCACAGCTAATGGTTTCTCAAATCAAAGGTGAATTTCAGACTAAGATGGGAAGGCTTCCGACATATCTGCTTAAAGCCAAAGAACTTCTCGACAACTTGGAATATTATTCTATCTCTCATATTCCCCGCGGAGAAAATTGGAAGGCAGATTCCTTATCAAAGCTGGCTAGCACCGGAGATCCTCAAATCTTCGATCTAGTTCCTGTGGAAGTATTATCTAGTTCCAGCATTGAGGGATCCAATATAGACTGGGTTATGGAAGTAACCAACGAGCCCGACTCGTGGATGACCCTTATAAAAAACTATATACTTCACGGAACACTTCCTGAGAAACCAAAGGATCGAAGAAAACTGCTCCGAAAGTCTCGCCTATATCTCGTCCAAGATGGTCATTTATACAGGAGAGGATATTCAACGCCATTACTACGGTGTGTGACAAAGGAGGAATCTAAAGAGATTTTGGCGGAGCTACATGAAGGAGATTGCGGAGGTCATGTTGGTGGACAGACTCTTGCCAAAAAGGTCCTTCGATACGGCTATTTTTGGCCCGATGTGAACTTCGACTCAATGACATTCACTAAGAAATGCGACCGGTGCCAGAAATTTGCAAAAATTCCAAGAGCCCCGTCAACTGAGTTGACACAGATGTTGAGTCCTTGGCCATTCGCTGTCTGGGGCATAGACTTGATTGGAGCATTACCTACCGCAAAATCGAGCTTCAAATATGCTATAGTGGCCGTGGATTACTTTACCAAATGGGCTGAAGCTGAACCATTGGCAACTATCACATCGAAGAAGGTAATCAACTTTGTGTTGAAAAATATCATATGCAGGTTTGGGGTTCCGCAGAAAATTATCACCGACAATGGCACACAATTCGAAAGTGATGAATTCAAGGATTTCTGCAACAAATATCATATTCAGAAAAGTTTTGCAGCAGTTGCCCACCCGCAGGCCAACGGGCAAGTTGAGGCAGTCAACAAAATCCTGAAATCCACCATCAAAAAGCGTCTCGAGAAAGCTAAGGGCAACTGGATTGAAGAATTGCCACTTGCCCTATGGGCTTATCGTACGACTCATAAAACTGCAACTGGGCATACTCCGTTCTCCTTGGCATATGGTTCAGAAGCAATGATACCTGTGGAGTTAGAGGTTCCAACTCACCGCAGAATTCATTTTAACCAAGAAGAGAATGAAAAGCTGCAACTTGAGGCTCTTGATTTACTCGAGGAGAAAAGGACCGAATTAGAACTTAGAATGGTCGCCCATCAGAGAATAATTGCTCGACACTTCAATCAAAAGGTCAGGCATAGAACATTTGAAATGGGAGACATGGTGTTAAAGAAAATTATGACCACAACAGGAGTCTTTGGCCCCAATTGGGAAGGTCCATTTGTCATCGACCAAAAGCTCCTCGACGTTACCTTTAAGCTCAAAACTACAGATGGAATAGAACTCCCAAGGGCCTGGAACAGTGATCACCTTCGTCGCTATTTCAAATGATTTTCTAACTCATGTACTTTTGTATTTTTCTATGAATATAGTGAATACTTTGTATGAAATTACATGAATATAAATCCAGCAACACTTCTGACTCTGTCAAAGCTTCATATTCGCATGCCTTTGATGCATAGCTATGGTTACAGGACACAATACCTCCGTCATCCTGTTTTCCGACATGAAACTCGCCATAGCTTTACTGAAGAAATATGGTCCAAAAGCAGGCACAATCTTAACCCAAACCCTCTCCGAGGATTCTCAGTCGAATAATAAACCGAGTCTTCTCCAGGGGTGCTCGGTCAAATAACCCAAAGTCAAACAAAAATCTGATCGCGTTATAACCGAGTTTCTTAACCCAAACCCTCTCCGAGGATTCTCAGTCGAATAATAAACTGAGTCTTCTCCCGGGGTGCTCGGTCAAATAACCCAAAGTCAGACAAAAATCTGATCGCGTTATAACCGAGTTTCTTAACCCAAACCCTCTCCGAGGATTCTCAGTCGAATAATAAACTGTGTCTTCTCCAGGGGTGCTCGGTCAAATAACCCAAAGTCAGACAAAAATCTAATCGCGTTATAACCGAGTTTCTTAACCCAAATCCTCTCCGAGGATTCTCAGTCGAATAATAAACTGAGTCTTCTCCAAGGGTGCTCGGTCAAATAACCCAAAGTCAGACAAAAATCTGATCGCGTTATAACCGAGTTTCTTAACCCAAATCCTCTCCGAGGATTCTCAGTCGAATAATAAACTGAGTCTTCTCCAGGGGTGCTCGGTCAAATAACCCAAAGTCAGACAAAAATCTGATCGCGTTATAACCGAGTTTCTTAACCCAAACCCTCTCCGAGGATTCTCAGTCGAATAATAAACTGAGTCTTCTCCAGGGGTGCTCGGTCAAATAACCCAAAGTCAGACAAAATCTGATCGCGTTATAACCGAGTTTCTTAACCCAAACCCTCTCCGAGAATTCTCAGTCGAATAATAAACTGAGTCTCCTCCAGGGGTGCTCGGTCAAATAACCCAAAGTCAGACAAAATCTGATTGCATTATAACCAAGTTTCTTAGCCCAAACCCTCTCCGAGGATTCTCAGTCGAATGACAAACTGAGTCTTCTCCAGGGGTGCTCAGTCAATAAATCAAAGTCAGATAAAACTCGACTACGATATTACTGAGTCTTTGACAAGGAAAACCTTCAAAAGGCATTCAAACATTTCTCGAATATCTAACGCATTAGGACGCAAAGGATAGAAAAGTTCCCTCAACAAAATGGCGAGATTCTTGTCTGGTCGTCATTTCTACACAAACAAGTATGTTGGAAAAACAAACTACAAGAATATTCGTAAAACTTAAAACTGGGTTGACCCTGGATGGTCGGACACCTGGCCGTTCTAAAAGCTGATAGAGCACCTGGTTGCTCCAAACCAGTCAAAACCCGATCGCATAAAATTAGCCTCTATTGGATCGGTAAAAGCATCCTAAGGCTGGTCGCTCTACAAATTATTCTGGAAACAACTTCAACCTGATCGGTCGAGATTCAAATCTGCCTGGATTGGTCCTACCGGGCGCTGCAAGATAAGGCTTATGAATCAAAAGCATCACCACAACTATAAACAAGCAAAACGTGTGAAGTGCAATGTGTAAGCATGATGTCCAGATCAGAATATGCAGAAAAAAGAACGACAAAGTTCAGAAGCGTAGAGCATCATTACAACACATCCAAGTACAAGGGAGCCAACCTACGTCACAGACACATAGATTACAAACCAAAAAGTAGTCTTGAAATCAAAAGCGAGGGCTGGCACTCGCTTAATACACACCAGCCTAAATTAAAAAGTTAATCAAGCAAGTCAGACGAGTAGGTTCTTCCTGGGCCTCCCAACCTTCTTCTTCGCTGGAACAAAGCCTGAAGATGAATCACCAGGAGCCCGCCTCTTACCAAGAGAACCAGCCAGCTCGGCATCGCCTCTCGGAAAGGTGGCAAAAATGGAATCCCGAGCTCGCAGGGCCTGAATCAGTTTCATTTTGTCTTCTTCCAGAATGGCGATTCACTCGAGACCCTCTCTATGAAGTTTATCCAAATTCTCGGCCAAAGAACTCCAATCTCCAAGTTTCTGAGCAGTTTGGTCCCTCAACAAATCCATATGTTTTTCGAACTGCCCAATAGCTTTCTCCATCCGGTCCAACAATCTAAACTTGACAACGTTCATATCAGTAGATATGATTTGATGGTCGAAGACAGAGACATCTACATTGGCAGTAACTCCCTGCAAGTCCCAGTCGCGAAGGTGTTGAGCCAATTTAACATCACGTGCCCCTGGAGAATAACGAGGTCGATTTATAACGGCCTGGATCTCGGGATAAGAAGGCCGAAGAAGTGGAGGAGGGTTCATTGGAGATTCCTCAGTTTTCATCGGAGATTGAACAGTCGTTTCAGTATCATTGTCAAAATACTTTTTCACAAAATCTGCTCGAGACATTTCCATCCTGCACAAGAGTTTCACAATCTGATTCAAGAATCATTCATGATGAGAATTAAACCGATCAGCTGCGCTTGGTCAAACAGAATTGGTCGGTTATGAACAACTAGAAACATGGACATTCCAAGCAAGAAAACGACCCCTAGCTAATCGATCGTACCTAGTCATATAAAGTTGGACGGTTGCAAATAATACGTTCGGTCGGTTGGGAGCTTATCTAAGACTGACCGCTCTAAGACTGATCGCTCTAAGACAAAACAAGAATCCTGGTCGTTCAAAGCATGCCCTAACCGGTTTGTAGCAAATTTTATCTCAAGAACGACCCAAATTCTACTAAAACCCTAAATCAGTTTTAAACCGACCAGTTTCAACAGATCTAAAATGGCTGTACTGTGAAAGAAAAGATGGTTGTCACTTCAGAAATTCATGCAAACAGTTTGTGATCATTATGAAAACAGAATTACAAGGGTTTTGATTTCGAAGTTGCCATCTACTAATTCAAATCAGGCAAATTACCTCCTACATTATCAGCAAACATGTTGACAATCAATGAATTTCGCATTCAACAATTCTCATGCGAATCAAAATTACGCTTCAATAGGGGTTTGGACTCAATTTAAACTCCAAAGATCCCAGCCAATTATTTAACAATGCAAAAACGCATACCTATAATCAAATCAGTTGGGTGAAGAAGTTTGAGATGAATCCTCGGGCCTTGAAGCGGAGAAAATCTGAATGTTTGGATTAAAAGACGGACTGAATTCTCGGATTAAATCAGAGAAAGCAAAGTGAAGATCGAAGAATTTTATCAAAGGAGAGCCGCCATTAATGAAAATTTTGACCAAGAAAAAGTGAAGGAGAGAATGATGAGTTAAATTAATTATATAAAGTTTAATTTGGTCTATTCATATTTCGAGAATTGTCTCGTCATCTTCCAGGAATTTGGCTTTTTCGTGCGTTCCAAAACTGGAGAAATGATCGACCCCCCAAGCTAATTCCAGAACCGGCCCATGAAAACTGCATCCAAGACCGACCCGTAATAGAAGCGGATCGATCCACTAATATTTCGAAGCCCATAGTTTTCATAAAAAACTATGAAACTTCGAGGGGCAAAATGTTATCCATCTGATCGATCCAAGTGAGTATGGGTCGGTTTTAATCGGATCGGTCCTGCCGTTACTAAAAGGGAATGGTCGTAGCGCAAGATTCCTGGTCGTCCTAAAGCTGGTCGCCCCAGAAGCCAAAGAAATCTGGTCGCTCCAAAGAGTAGAAGAACCTTGATCGTCCTAAGGATGCTGATTATTCCTGAGGGTAGAAAATCATGGTCGCTCTCTTTTATGCACTGAGCCGATCGTCCCAAAAGCTAAAGAAAGCCGGTTGATCCAAACTTGGTCGCCCGCTAGTCTCGATCGCTCCAAATACAAAGGGCAGCTGATCGTCCTTCTCTGCAGACCGATCCCATGTTTGAGGGATCTAATTCCGATGTGTCCTCAATCCTGGTCGCGCAATTCTGAAGGGTATTCATTGGTCGGTCCGCTCCGCATTCTAACCTCCTGGTCGTCCTTTCTTCTGGCGGAACCTCCTGGTCGTCCTTTCTTCTGGCGGAAGCTCCTGGTCGGCCAAAGCGCTAGAAACGACCTGTGAGGGCGTGACAGCTGGAAACAACTGGCAGTGGCATTTTCGTAAATACCGAAAAAACCGACCAGACCCCTGCATACAAGATTTCAGCCATTTCTCCGCCTATAAATAGGACCCTACCTCCATCATTTTAGGGGGGCTTTTCTGGAAGGACGTGGAGGTGCTGTCCAATTGCTTTCGGGATTTCTCCAAGCATTTCTCCATCTCTTCTCTATCAAATCTATGGAGCTTTGGAGCATGTGGAGCATAGCTTTCATGGAGGAACGAGCATAAGCATTCTACGCACTTCTTTATCTCTTCTTGATCATCTAAGGAGCTTTCATCTATAGCTTTCATGGAGGGATTAACATAAAATACTTCAAGCTTTTATCCGTTCTTTCAATTGGTTGTAAGCACAAATGCATGTCAAAGAAGCTTGTATGAATGCATAATGGAGCAAATATTGTAATCTTGTGGCTACTAATGAAATCCAATCTTCAAAGTGGACGTAGGCTCGAATAAGAGTCAAACCACTATAAAATTCTTGTCTTCTTTCTTTATTTTGGTATTTTGATGCTTTTGAATGTTAGATATGGCCTCACACAACTCTAATGGTTTTCTAACACCCCGCCTCTGAAAAGGTGACATGCTTTCTAAGCATCTCGCCTCCGATTAGGTAACGTGTTTAGAGATCCCATTTTGGTTGTTATACCAATTTTCGGTATCAACACTTTATAATTTATAAAGGAATTATTTATATTTTTAAAAGGAATTTCAATATAAATTGAATATCGAGATAATCTGGAATCTGAAATATCAAACTGTAAATTCTGATATGATATTCTAGAGCTGTATGATATCATATGTGAAGATACATGATAATATAAATTTATTTATATTTAATTTAATTATATTTAAATATATTTATATATTTAAATGGGTCATCCAAAGATTTAAAAATAGCCACTTTTGCAAACGAAGTCGGAATTCGACGAAACTAATTTTGTTGGATCCGCAATATCAAATAGTTGTTAGATTTCCAGTTTCGTGATTTTTAGAGTCACTGTGTGGCCATACGGATTTTTAGAGTGTAAAACAGTTAGTATTTTAACGGTTAAAAATACGTTGTGTGAGCATACGAAGTCGGAATTCGACGAAACCAGTTTCGTTGGGACCGTAATGTCGGACTCTAGCTACATGTCCGGTTCCGTGATTTTTGGGCATCGTGTGTGATCACACGAATTTTTAGAAGAAAAGAACGAATATAAAATGAATATAAAACTAAAAATATCTAGATATTTTGAAAAAAACACTATAAATACCCCTTAACTCTCCTAAACCTAATTCTTTCATTTTCTGGTCAACAAATAAATCCGCCGTTACTTTTCTTATCCTCTTCAGCAAACGCAAGTTTGAAAATTCCTAAACAAATGGAAATAAATTCTTATAAAGCCTAATATATGTATAATGGAAACCACAGCAGAGTGCTCTTCAACTCCATGACCATTGTGAGGTGTTCGACGCTCGTTCAGGGGGGTTCGAATGTCAACAGTAGAGCTAGGGCAAGGGGTTTTGGGTGATGTAGGCATTGATATGCGAATTCAAGTTCGTATTCGAACTAAGGAGATCGAATGGCATGTGTTTGTGGTACTTTGGGTGATTTCGGTGACAAAAACAGTCGAACGATCCCTGTAGCCGACAGTTTCAGGCTCGCGGTCGAGGTCATCAGGGGTTGAGCGAGTTGTGTGAAAGTAGGATGGAGGGGAAGCTCGTTCGAAGGGAGGAATTGTGGTATTTTTTTCTGGGATTTTTAATTGAGAAGAGAAGGAGATGGAAGGGGTTGAAATCACGGGCATGGTGAGGAGCAAAACTAAGCGACGGGATTTGGTATTCGGGGAAGAAAGAAGGCAAAGGCGGGTGGGCTTTTGTTGGGATGTTGGGCCGTTTTAAAAGGGTAAGGGCCCATGATTAATAACTCAAGTTTTATTTAATTTATAATGTATGATATTGTAAATTCAATAACTTATCCATATGAAATCAGAATCATGAACCATAAGTTGCATTGGGATCGTATGGATAGGAGCAACACAATGGAACTGGCTGGGAGCGTATCCAGAATCGTTACAATTTATGGCGAAATAAATTGTCCGACTCAATCAAATAACGCAAACCGTTATTCAACAGTTAACCCGCAACTGTGAGTAAAACTCACCAACTCTGTACAGTTCTATTTTTACAACGTATTCTTAGAACTGTTAAATATTGTCTGTTTGATTGTGTGTTGATTGTTTGATTGAACTGCTAGTCAGTTAGTGAATATTTTATATATATATAAATATATATATATAAACAATTAAATAGTTATACATTGATTCTGTTAACAGAATATTTCATATTTAGCTGGAAGTGATGTTGATTATACTGTGTAACATATGTGATGCAGGGAAACAACTTGGAGGAATCCAACTAGATTCCTCAACAGTTATTTTACTGTGATTTATATATTGTGATATATAATGTGATATATAATCTGACGTTGATTATGTGTGCTTTGGACGATAGTTATCGTTGTTATATGGTGTGTTAAATACCATAAGAAATACCAGAATGTGGAAAAGGGATTTTCAAAGTATATTTTGAAAATAATTTATTTATATAAAATCAATGGATTTTATATTATACAAGAAAAAGGATTTTGAATAAAAGAATTATATTTGTAAATCAAATGTAAATGAAATTTATATTTGTTAATCAAATATAAAGGGATTTTATTTGTTAAACAAATATAGAGGAGATATATTTGTGAAATCAAATATAAAGGAAAATATTTGTAAAACAATATATATAAGGGAAAATATTGTCAAAACCAATAGAAAGAGGGATATTTGTAAACCATTTACAAATAGATAAAAAGGATTTATTTATTTAGGAAATAAATAAAGGTAAAAGAATTGATTATTTAGGGTATAAATAAAGTTAAATGATTTATTTATTTAGGGAATAAATAAAATAAAGGAATATTTATTTGTTGGAATAAATAAAATAAAGGAATATTTATTTGTTAGAATAAATAGAACAAAGGAGATATTTATTTGTTAAATAAATTGGATTATAAGGAAATATTTATTTAGGAAATAAATAGATTAAAAAAGAAAATCTTTAAAAAGGAATAAACGTTATTAGCGAGTAAGTTAATCACATTGAGTTATCAGGTTAGTTAATCAAAGTGAATTGGTTAAGTTAATCAAAGTGAATTGGTTAAGTTAATCAAAGTGAATTGGTTAAGGTAATCAAAGTGAATTAGTCGAGTTAATCAAAGTGATTAGTTCAGTTAATCGAGATAAGAAAAATCAAGCTAGGTTAATTGAGTTGAATTAGTCAGTCGAGTTAATCAATTGAGTTAGTCAAACCAAGTAAAACCAGTTAGAGTTAATCAGTAGAGTTAATTAGTTAGGGTTGACCAGGCAGAGTTAATCAGTTGGAGTTAATCGATTTGAGTTAAGATTTTCGAGTTGATAATCGAGTTAAGTTATCGAATACCACTTATTCGAAGTAGAAGTTATCAAATATAGTTATTTGAGATAGAGTTAGTCAAACAGAGTTATTCAGGATAAGTTGCCATCTCGTACGACTGCTAGCGTAATTCGCAGGGCTGTAAATAGCCTACGGCGGTTGGATGTTTCCTGAGGGAGTCAGGCGTAACCATTGTGATCGTTGCGATCTAGAGTCAAGCGAATGGAGTTAAATCGAATATTAGTTATTCGATAGGAGTTAATCAACTTGAGTTAGATTATCAAGATAAGTTAATCGAGTTAAGTTCTTGAGTTAGATTATCGAGATAAGTGAGTCGAGTTAAGTTCGTCGAGTTAAATTAATCGATGTTAGTTTCATCGATGGGAGTTATCAATTATAGTTTAATCGAAAGGAGTTATCGATTAGTTAAATCGAAAGGAGTTGTCAAATTTAGTTATTTGAAATGGAGTTATCGATTTGTTAAATCAAAAGGGAAGATTATCGAATATCGTTTATTAGAGAGGAGATTATCGAATATAGTTATTCGAAGGAGTTATCGATTATTAGTTAATCGAAGTGAGTTATAGAATATTAGTTAAATCGAAGGAGTTATCGAATATAGTTTATTCGATGGAGTTAATCGATTAGAGTTAAATCAAAGGAGTTAATCGAATATAGTTTATTCGAATATAGTAAAGGAGTTAATCGAATATAGTTTATTCGAATATAGTAAAGGAGTTAATCGAATATAGTTTATTCGAATATAGTAAAGGAGTTAATCGAATATAGTTTATTCGAATAGAGTTAGAGGAGTTAATCGAATATAGTTTATTCGAATAGAGTTAGAGGAGTTATCGAATATAGTTTATTCGACAGGAGTTAAGTGAATGGGGTTAATCAAATAGAGTTAATCAAATAGAGTAAATCAAATAGAGTTAACCCAATAGGGTCAGTCCAATAGAGTTAATTGAAAAGAGTTAATCGAATATAGTTATTCGAAAGAAAGGTTAAGTAAGGAAGTTAGTTAAAGAAATATAAAGTGAACTTTGCCTATTTCAAGGTTAGAAGTGTTGTTCAGTTAAGGTCTGAGAGGTGGTTCTACCCCCAACTTGATTGGCTTCATTTTTAACTGAGGAATGGTTAAGGTTCGGCAGTAAAGGATGGTAAAGTGAATTTAGTAATTAAAGAAAATGGTTGAGTTGGCATAGCGATGTTTTATCTAAACATCTGTTTAATCCAAACGTAGGAGTTTGGAAATGTTTTCCAAACAAGAATCAGAAATGTTTTCTAAATACAGAAAACAAGGAATGGAAATGTTTCCAGTGTTAATAACATATATTTTCTAAATATAGAAAATAGCAAATGTTGAATATAGGGAAACAGGAGATGTAAAATGAACTGAAGAGATAAATGTTAAATGATGTTTGTTTGATATAATTTCCATCTGGAAATAATATCGTTGTTTGCACACTTGTTTTCTTTGATAGTTAACTCACAGACTATCGAAGTTTTGACCATTTTTAACGTTGTTAATATGGAGAGACCGGTTGGATTATTATCCAAAGAACCACTCTGTATTGGCACAAGCGTGGTGAATCATTTATGCCAAAGATAATTGAAGATGGAGTAAAGTGCAAGGGATGTTGTATAAGTCTTAATTAACAGTGACTAAGATGGATATACTGAATAGTGCCTTCGGTTTGTCCAGTCCCAGGACAACTTGTATGGATAAAGGTCTGACAGAGTATATCCAATGGATCGCGTAAGTTGATCCCTTCAAATGTATATACGTTGGTGGCGGAGGAATTCGTTTCTCTTAGCTGTATACCCGTTGTATCTTTGAGGAAATCAATTTGTGATTTTGCGGGTATGACGATGTGACATTCTAAGTGAATGAAGATGGATGTCTGACAGAGCATTTCCAGACGATCACGTACATTGATTTCTCCAACCGTACCAAGAGTGGAAGTGGAGAAGGAAACTTCTTTTAGCTAACACATAATGTATTGTTGAGGACGTCAATCGGTGATTGGATGGATTTGATGATGTGGCATTTAAAGTGAATCTGATGTGAAGATAAGCGTAGCTTCTAGCCTCACATCCGGTAAATGACAGAAATCGGGCAGGTAGCATGGCTATGTAGGTCGCACCTATTAGGGTGTATAATCACCTGATCTAGAGTTTCATTTATTTCTAAAAATCTATTGTTGATGATGTCCCATTCGGGAAACGGTTGCTGATCCCAACCGTTGGTGATATACATTCGATACACTCAAGCGAAATGAGTGGTCGGTCATGTGTGGCCGGGTTGCAAGATGTTCTTGTTGAACCCAGTGTATTCCTCTCTAGAGGTACACTAGCAGAAGGTGGTTCCATACCTTGTCATAGTTGGAAATCCATTATCCAATACGTGCTTGCGATTTTGATTGTATACTATATATGTAGAACGTGAGATGAAAGCGTTTCTGCTAGATTGATATATATTTGTACTTAAACATTATTACAATATCAGAATGATATTGCTTGTCAAAGATGTTGGATTCTCATAAGGGGAAAACCCGTTCCGTATTCACGGCGTGGTCTTATGAGATATCATATATATGTTAAACTGTGTTAAACTATTTTACTCACACCAGTCCCATGACTGACCCGGAGTTTACTTTGTTGTTTTCCCTAAACTCTTGGGTGCCTAAATTTGTACGGGCAGTCAAGTAGTCGGGATTTACAGATATACTTGAAGAGCTGGAGCAGGAGCCTTCTGGATCATATAGCTATAGTTTATTTCCGCTGTGTTGTAAGTGTTGTACTCTGATCAGTGCTATTGTATACATAACTGTTATATTTCAAAGTTATGTTATATATTATATGTTATTCGTTCTGCTGTGAGGTTCGTGTTACTCTGATGATGTAAGTTCTTCTTTTCTTCTCCTATTCTAAGTTTCTATCTTATCTATCCTTGCCCTCTAATTTCTTTCATTAATTACCGGGATTTTTCGATGTTTTGGTTATCGACATCGTGCTTATGTCGATAACCAAAGTCGCTAAAAATCCGGGTCATTACACAAAGAGAGGATGTTCTGGTTAGAACTTAATAGGTTTATAATAGGTATACTGTTAATGTGTGTGTTATAAGGCACTTTTGATAAACCTACCTATATGAATGCAACGAAGGTGGTGCCGCCTTCTACGAGATTTTTGCTTGATCTCTAAGGGCATTTCATGAAAGAAGATACAGACCCAAGGCCAATCCATGGGTCGGGCGAAATACTATCTGGAAAATATGAAAATGAGTGTGTGATAATCAAATCCAGTAGATCATATAGGATTGATGGTTCAATGCTTGGTCAACCACTCCATCCTAATATACTTTGATGGGTTTTCGCTACATATAGATTCAAGTCTGTAAGACATCTATACTTATGCACAAGTTTTCCTGCAAAGAAATGACATGAGGAATTTATTTAAAATTTGGTGGAGGATTGTTGGAGGAAATATAAAATAAAAGTGAAGGGAAGAAGGAAAGCACAAAGGGAGAAATTTGATTTATCCCATATCATGAAATGTAAGTGTGTTTGACACTATATATGTAAACGCATTACATATTATATCAAAAGGAAAGGGGAGATGGAAAGAGATGAGACAATGGCATGAGGCAAGAGCATATCCATGGACATTAATATTTAAAATGTCAAAAGATGGGCCTTGGGGCTCTTGAGGTCTTGTGATCAGATGGGCCACGAAATGCTATTGGGCTTGCGCAGATCCGTTGAGTTTTAGGGTGCACGGGTTTCAAATTCGTAACACTCCAGAGCCGTGTCTTTGTAAACACGCCAATTAAAAGATATTCGATATCTCCTCTACTATATCTTCGAACAGATTTTCCATTACTCATACACAGAATTAAGAGGGCAAATACTGGTTTAGGATAGCGATCACCACATCGTGCCTCAGAGATGTGTGTTTTCAAAGAATAGAAGGTCCAACGAATGATTTGAAATCAACAATCCGGAACCGTATTTCTACAATGGCTCCTCGCAGTCTCAAAGAGTTCGCTACTGATTTCGCAAAACTGGAGCGCTTTGATGGTGTTAATTTTCCTACGCTGGCATAAGAAGATGCATTTCTTATTGGTTGGTATGAAATTTGTTTATGTTTTGACTACGCCAAAACCAGTGGAGATAGAAGATGAAACTATTAAACAGACACGAGATTGGATCAAATGGGAACAGGATGATTACATTTGCGAAGGCCATATCTGTATTGCAATGATGGACACGCTTTTTGATATGTAATACAACAAACCAACTGCGAAGGATGTTTGGAATGCATTGGAGGCCAAGTATCTGAGGAAGATGCAATAGGTAAGAAATTTCTAGCCACCAAATTTTTTAATTACAAAATGACTGATGATCATTTAGTGGTAGAGCAATTCAATGATATCATACATATACTTAATCAATTCTGTCAACATAAGTTAAATATGGATGAGGAAATTAAGGTTCCCTCGATTATAGACAAATTACCCCCTTCTTGGAAAGATCAGAGGAAATTACTGAAACACAAAAAGGAGGATATGAGTCAAGACAGCCTTGCACAATATTTTCAAGTTGAACAACAACTGAGGCAAAAAGATGCCCAAGATGAAAAGTTGTTGATACATCAAAGGTCCATATAGTGGAAGAAAAGCAAGCAAATAATGCTTCAAATAATTCTTCTAATAAAAATAGGAAATGGCAGAACAACAAAAATTCCCAAAATCAGCACAAGAAAGGCAAAAATGGTGGTTGCTAATTTTGTGGTAAACCGGGACATTTCGAAAGGGATTGTCGCTTCTTGAAAAAGAAGCGGCAATCTAGAAGAAAAAAAGTTTGTCGCACTCGTATCAGAAGTGAATATGATTGAACAAGACAATTCTTGGTGGATCCATTCTGGTGCTACTAAGCATGTCTACATTGACAAGAATCAATTCAAGAAACTAGAACAAACTGAAGATGACAATTACCTTTATATGGGAAATTCAGCAAAGGCAGTGGTCAAAGGGAAGGGGACTGTAGATTTGTAATTTACATCAGGAAAATTTCTGACATTAAATGATGTATACTATGCATCTGAAATTAGGAAGAACCTTGTCTCGAGAAGTCTTCTTAAAAAGTTTGGATTTAAACAAGTCTTTGAGTCGGACAAATATGTGTTGACCAAAGGCGATGTATTTTTAGGTAAAGGGTACATGTGTGATGGTATGTTTAAACTGAAAATTGATATTAATAAAAGTGTGAAATCTACTAATATTGTTGATTCATTTTCATTATGGCACAATAGATTACGACATGTTAATCATAAACGCATGCTTGATATGATATCTTTGAATCTAATTCCCAAACACCAAAATGATATGTTTGATAAGTGTAGGATATGTTCATTAACTAAGATCACTGGAAAACCATTTCTTTATAAACCAGAAAGTACAACAAAATTGTTACAACTTATTCATAGTGATGTGTGTGATATACACAGTACTCTTACTAGAGGAGGAAAAAGATATTGTGTCACATTTATAGATGATTACTCTAAATATTTTTATGTCTATCTTATGAATGTTAAAAGTGAAGTGTTAAATTCATTCATTACTTATAAAACAGAAGAAGAAAACCAATGTGATGTCAAAATAAAAACACTTAGGTCCGATTGGGATAGTGAATATAAATTTCCTGAATATTGTGAATCAGTAGGAATTATACATGAGACATCTATTGCTTACACTCCACAACAAAATGGAGTGGCTAAAAGGAAAAACAGAACTCTTACCGAAACGGTAAATGCAATGTTGTGTAATTCTGGTCTTAATACTAGTTTCTGGGGAGAATCCTTACCGCATGATATATTCTAAATAGAATACCTCATAAGAGAAGTAAAGTTATTCCTTATGAACTTTGGAAGAAACGGAAACCAAGTCTTGATTATTATCGAGTCTGGGTTTGCAGAGCGATTGTTCGATTACTCGAACAAAAAATCAGGAAATAAGGACAAAAGGTTACCGAGTGCATGTTCTTAGGATATGCTCAACATTGCAAAGGATATAGGTTTTTGTTAATAGAACCTAATAGCTCTACTGATGTAAATACAGTAATAGAATCAAGGGACGCAGTGTTTTATGAGAATAGATTTACATCTATTCAGAATAAACCGATTCATGAAACAGTGGAGCTCAATACACCTATTAGTGAAATGGTGAAGGTTTATGAACCAATTATTGAACATGTAGAAAACACTGATGAAAATATCGACGAAAATGGTGATTCTCTTAGGAGAAGTAAACGAAGAAGGATAGAAAAATCCTTTGGACCATATTTCATCGTATATTTGGTTGAAGGATCTAGAAATAATGTAGATCATCAATTAATGATATCTGTAAGTATAGAATCTGACCCTTTAACATATGCTGAGGCAATGAAATCTCAAGATTCATCATTTTGGCAAGAAGCCATAAATGATGAAATGGATTCTATTATGGGAAATAAAACATGGAAACTAGTAGATTTACCTCCTCATTCTAAACCAATAGGATGTAAATGGATATTTAAGAAAAAGTTAAAGGCAGATGGAACAATCAAAAAAAATTAAATCTTAAATAGTTGCCAAAGGATTCACATAGCAAGAAGGAATAGATTACTCTGATACGTATGCCCCAGTAGCAAGAATTTCAACTATTAGAACTTTAATTGCATTAGCTTCTATCTATAATTTTGAAATTCATCAAATGGACGTCAAGACAACATTTTTAAATGGTGAACTTGATGAAGAGATATATATGTCTCATCCAGAAGGTTTTATGATGCTTGGACAAGAACGTAAAGTATGTAAACTTATCAAATCACTTTACGGTCTTAAACAAGCGCCAAAGCAATGACATGAAAAGTTTGATAAAAACTATTATTTTTAATGGATTTAGGATTTTTGAATCTGACAAATGTATCTATAGCCAGTTTCATTCAGGTAAAGATGTAACTATATGCCTTTTTGTGGGTAATATGCTTATATTTCGAACGGATACTTCAAGTATTGAAGAAACTAAACAATGTCTATCTTCATGTCTTGACATGAAATATATGGAAGTAGCTGAAAAGATTCTTGGAATAAGAATCATGAAAACTAAAGATGGCATATCAATTACCCAATCTCATTACATTGAGAAAACTCTGAAAAGTTTCAATCTATTCAATTGTAAACCTATGACTACTCCATTTGATCCAAATATGCAATTATACACCAATACTGGAAGAGCTTTAGAACAAATTGTCCTGCAAATAAGCGACCAGAGGAATTTATTTAAAATTTGGTAGAGGATTGTTGGAGGAAATTTAAAATAAAAGAGAAAGGAAGAAGGAAACCACAAAGGGGGAAAACTTGATTTGTCCCATATCATGAAATGTAAGTGTGTTTGACACTATATATGTAAATATATTACATAATATGTCAAAAGGAAAGGGGAAATGGAAAGAGAAGAGACAATGGCATGAGGAAAGAGCATATCTATGAACATTAATATTTAAAATATCAAAAGATGGGCCTTGGGCCTTTCGGGGTCTTGTGATCAGATAAGCCACGAAATGCTATTGGGCTTGTGCAGAACCATTGAGTTTTTGTTGCATAGGTTTTGAATTCATAACGCTCTAGAGACGTTGCAAACAAATGGATGCATCCATTCATCATTCAAATTTGCAACGCTTTTGAAATGCCGCAAAACGAAAAGGTGTGACTGTTTGAATTCAAACAGTCAAAACCGTTGGAAAACAGTAGTATCTCTTCACTGCCTATATATAGGCTACCCGAATTCAGTTTTTATAATCTTGAATTTATTTCTCTTCTCCTTCCCTCCGCTATTTTCTACCATTAACATCTTCTTGAAACTCTACAAAAATTTAGAGTGAATTATACGGGTTATAGTTCTTCTGGCTATAACTCCATCATCTTGTCACTGCAGCGATTAAATCCAAGATAGTGAAACGCCGTATCTGTGTAAACACGCCGATAAAAAGATATTCAATACTTGCTCCATTGTATCTTCAAAAAGATTTGCCATTACTCATGCATAAGATTAAGAGGACAAAAATTGTTTTAGGATAACGATCACCACATCATGCCTCAGAGATTTGTGTTTTCAAAGAATAGAAGATAAAGCGACGGATTCGAAATCAACAATCTAAAACAGTATTTCTACAATGGCTCCTAACAATCTCAAAGAGTTCGCCACTGATTTCGTAAAACTGGAGCGCTTTGATGGTGTCAATTTCCTATGATGGCAGAAGAAGATGCATTTCTTGGTTGCTAGTATGAAAGTTGTTTATGTTTTGACTGCGCCAAAACCAGTGGAGATAGAAGATGAAACTATTGCACAGATACGAGATCGGATCAAATGGGAACATGATGATTACATTTGCAAAGGCAATATCTGTAATGCGATGACAGACACATTTTTTGATATGTACTACAACAAGCCAACTGCGAAGGATGTTAGGGATGCATTCAAGGCGAAGTATCTAATGGAAGACGCAACAAGTAAGAAATTTCTAGCCACCAAATTTTTTAATTACAAAATGACCGATGATCGTTTAGTGGTACAGCAATTCAATGATATCATATACATATTTAATCCACTCAGTCGACATAAGTTAAATTTGGATAAGGAAATTAAGATTTCCTCGATAATAGAAAAATTACCCCCTTCTTGGAAAGATCAGAGGAAATTACTGAAACACAAGAAGGAGGGTATGAGACTAGACAGTCTAGCACCATATTTGCAAGTTAAACAAAAACTAAGGCAAAAAGATGCCCAAGACTAAAAAGTTGTTGATACATCAAAGGTCCATATGGTGGAAGAAAAGCAAGCAAATAATGCTTCAAATAATTCTTCTAATAAAAAGAGGAAAGGGCAGAACAACAACAATTCCCAGAATCAGAACAAGAAAGACAAAAATGGTGGTTGCTACTTTTGTGGTAAACCGGGGCATTTCAAAAGGGATTGTCGCTTCTGGAAAAAGAAGCAGCAATCTGGAAAAGAAAAGTTTTGTATCAGAAGTGAATATGATTGAACAAGACAATTCTTGGCGGATCGATTCTGGCGCTACTAAGCATGTCTGCATTGACAAGAATCAATTCAAGAAACTGCAACCAACTGAAGATGAAGATTACCTTTATATGTGAAATTTAGCAAAGGCAGTGGTCAAAGGGATAGGGACTGTAGATTTAGAATTCACATCCGAAAAAGTTCTGACATTAAATGATGTATATTATGTACCTGAAATTAGGAAGAACCTTTTATCGGGAAGTCTTCTTAATAAGTTCGGATTTTAACAAGTCCTTGAGTCAGACAAATATGTGTTGACCAAAGGCGGTGTATTTGTAGGAAAATGGTACATGTGTGATGGTATGTTCAAACTAAATATTGAAATTAATTAAAGCATGAAATATGCTTAGGATACGTTAATCATTAACGCATGCTTGATATGATATCTTTGAATCTAATTCACAAACACAAAAATGATATGTTAGATAAGTGTAGGATATGTTTATTAACTAAGATCACTAGAAAACCATTTCCTTATAAACCAGAAAGTACAACAAAATTGTTACAACTTATTCGTAGTGATGTGTGTGATATACACAGTACTCTTACTAGAGGAGGAAAAAGATATTTTGTCACATTTACAGACAATTACTTTAAATATTATTATGTCTATCTTTTGCATGCTAAAAGTGAAGTGTCAAATTCATTCATTACTTATAAAACCGAAGTAGAAAACCAATGTGATGTCAAAATAAAAACAAATAGGTTTGATAAGGGTGGTGAATATCAATTTTCTGAATATTATGAATCAGTAGGAATTATACATGAGACATCTATTGCTTACACTCCATAACAAAATGGAGTGGCTGAAAGGAAAAACAGAACTATTACCGAAATGGTAAATGCAATGTTTTGTGATTCAGGTCTTAATACTAGTTTATGGGGAGAAGCCTTACTTACCGCATGTTATATTCTAAATAGAATACCTCATAAGAAAAGTAAAGTTACTCCTTATGAACTTTAGAACAAACAGAAACAAAATCTTGATTATTATTGAGTCTGGGGTTGTAGAGCGATTGTTCGATTAACTGAACCAAAAATCAGGAAATTAGGACAAAAGGCTATCGAGTGCATATTCTTAGGATATGCTCAACACAGCAAAGGATATAGGTTTCTAGTAATAGAACGTAATAGCTCTATTGATGTAAATACAGTAATAGAATCAAGGAATGCAGTGTTTTATGAGAATAGATTTACATCTATTCAGAATAAACTGATTCATGAAACGGTGGAGGTCAATACACTTATTAATGAAATTGTGGAGGTTAACGAACAAATTATTAAACCTATAGAAAATACTGATGAAAGTATCAATGAAAATGGTAATTCTCCTAGGAGAAGTAAACGAAGAAGGATAGAAAATTCCTTTGGACCAGATTTCGTCGTATATTTGGTTGAAGGATCTAGAAATAATGTAGATCATCAATTAATGATATCTACAAATATAGAGTTTGACCTTTTAACATATGCTGAGGCAATGAAATCTCAAGATTCATCATTTTGGCAAGAAGCCATAAATGATGAAATGGATTCTATTGTGGGAAATAAAACATGGAAACTAGTAGATTTACCTCTTGGTTCTAAACCATTAGGATGTAAATGGATATTTAAGAAAAAGTTAAAGGTAGACGGAACAATCGAAAAATTTAAAGCTAGATTAGTTGCCAAAGGATTCACACAGAAAGAAGGAATAGATTAATTTGATATGTATGCCCCAGTTACTAGAATTTCAACTATTAGAACATTAATTGTGTTAGCTTATATCTATAATTTTGAAATTCATCAAATGGATGTCAAGACAACATTTTTAAATGGTGAACTTGATGGAGAGATATGTATGTCTCAACCAGAAGGTTTTGTGATGCCTGGACAAGAACGTAATGTATGTAAACTTATCTAATCACTTTACGGTATTAAACAAGCACCAAAGAAATGACGTGAAAAGTTTGATAAAACTATTATTTCTAATGGCTTTAGGATTTTTGAATCTGACAAATGCGTAAGCTTCATTCAAGTAAAGGTGTAACTATATGCCTTTACGTGGACGTTATGCTTATATTTGGAATGGATACTTCAAGTATTGAAGAAACTAAAAGATATATATCTTTACATTTGTACGTGAAAGGTATGGGAGTAGCTGAAAAGATTCTTGGAATTAGAATCATGAAAACTAAAGGTGGGATATCAATTACCCAATCTCACTACATTGAGAAAATTTTGAAACGGTTCAATCTATTTGATTGTAAACCTATGACTACTTCGTTTGATCCAAATATACAGTTGTACACTAATACTGGAAGAGTTGTAGAACAATTAGAATATGCTAGAGTATTGGAAGTTTGGTGTATGCTATGACATGCACATGACCAGATATCACCTATGTTGTTGGAAAAATGAGTAGATATACTAGTAAACCTAGCCATTTCATTGGAAGGCAATACATAGAATTTTAAACTATCTAAAAGGTACCATAAATTATGGTTTACATTACAACGGTTATCGAGTGTTATAGAGGAATACACAGATGCTAGTTGGAACACTGGAAGTGAAGATAATAAATCAACTAGTGGATGGATATTCACTCTTGGTGGGGGAGCAATATCCTGGGCCTCAAAGAAACAAACATGTATTGTTGATTCAACCATGGCTGCTGAGTTTATAGCACTGGCTTCTGGTAGCAAAGAAGCACATGGTTAAGGAATCTATTATTAGACATTCATGTGTGGCCAAACCCTATGCCACCAATATTTATGCATTATGATAGTCAATCTACATTATCACAAGCATACAACCAACTTTATAATTGTAAATCTAGACGTATTGGTCTAAGGCACAGTTTGGTTAGGAAAATGCTCATTGAAGGGGTAATTACCATAGATTTTGTAAGATCTAGCCAGAATTTGGCAGATCCATTTACTGAAGGACTTGCAACGAACTTAGTGATAAAAACATCATAGGGAATGAGTTTAAAGCCTATACAATAAAATTGCCAATGAAGGAAACTCAACTCAACATAATAAAGAAATTTGTTATCTTGAGTTCAAAGAGCAAAAGTACTTCATATGTTTGCGGTTGGAAGCACTATAATATTTAGTCTGAAAAACTAAGTATTATCATACATTGTGCTTGGTACTTACAATGATGAAGAGAGGATGTTCTGCTTAGAACTTAATAGGTTTATAACAAATATACAGTTAGGGTGTATGTTATAAGGCAATTCTGATAAACCTTCCTATATGAATGCAACGAAGGTGGTGCCGCCTTCTATGAAATTTTAGCTTGATCTCTAAGGGCATTTCATGGAAGAAGATATAGACCCAAGGCCAATCCACGGGTCAAGCGACCTGCCATCTGGAAAATATGAAAATGAGTGCATGATAATCACATCCGGTAGATCATATAGGATCGATGGTTCGATGCTTAGTCAACCACTCCATACTGATATACTTTGATGGGTTTTCACTACGTATAGATTCAAGTCTGTAAGACATCTATACTTATGCACAAATTTTCCTGCAAATAAACGACAAGAGGGATTTATTTAAAATTTGGTGGAGGATTGTTGAAGCAAATTTAAAATAAAAGAGAAAGAAAGAAGGAAAGCACAAAGGGAGGAAATTTGATTTATCCCATATCATGAAATGTAAGTGTATTTGACATTATGTATGTAAACACATTACATATTATATCAAACGGAAAGGGGAGATGGAAAGAGAAGAGACAATGGCATGAGGAAGAGCACATCCATGGACATTAATATTTAAAATGTCAAAAGATGGGCCTTGTGACTTGAGGCTCTTGGGTCTTGTGATCAGATGTGACACGAAATGCTATTGGGCTTGAGCAGATCCTTCGAGTTTTTGCGTGCACGGGTTTCGAATTCGTAACGCTCTAGAGCCGTTGCAAATGAATGGACGCATCCGTTCACCATTCAAATTTGCAACGCTTCTTAAGTGTCACAAAACGAAAAGGTGTGACAGTTTGAATTCAAACAGTCATAACCGTTGGAAAACAGTAGTATCTCTTCACTGCCTATATATAGGCTGCCCGAATTCAGTTTTTATAATCTCGATTTCATTTCTCTTCTCCTTCCCTCTTCTCTTTTTTGCCATTAACATCTTCTTGAAACTTTGCCAAAATATAGAGTGAATTGTACGGGTTATAGTTCTGCAGGCTACAACTCCACCATCTTGTCACGGCAGCGATCAAATCCAAGATAGTGAATCGTCGTGTCTGTGCAAACACGCTGATTAAAAGATATTCGATATCTGCTCCATTGTATCTTCGAACATATTTGCCATTACTCGTCCACAGAATTAAGAGGGCAAATACTATTTTAGGATAGCGATCACCACATCATGCCTTGAATATTTGTGTTTTCAAAGAATAGAAGATCCAATGATGAATTTAAAATCAACACAAAGAACATGTTACTCCGATCGAAGTTAAAAATACATGAATTTCTAGAAAATAGCAGACATTAGGAAACTATATTTGCAAGGCATTAACTAATCAGTTACACTAAGCTACTTTCTGGTTACGAGCAAATGTATCACAACTATAATTAGTTGGCAACTGACATGTTCTGATTTCTAAACAAAATGGGGGGGACATTCATACATAAGCCACATATAAAATTGGTTGCTATGAATAGATGATGTGTTACAAACAAAGCCTTTAATTTCCTTCACTGTTTCAATCGATGTTTTATTTTAAACTGAAGTAGCCAGAGTTGTTTTTTCTTCAGAGATTGTCCCATATAAAATAACATTACCTAAAACTAAGTTCGTAAAATGTCTGTACACATTAAAAAATAACAGTAGCCTTGCGGCCAATGCAAACAAGTAAACTTACTAGCAAAAAATAACCATAGCATTAACTAAACATTTTGATTGTTCATAATAACATGCAACTTTGAGAAGGTAAAAAGTATCAAAATAACCCAAAGTTAGCTTAAATGATTTTCTTGCAATGAATACAAATGTACAAATCCATTTTCAATAAAAAAAAAATTGTATTGAATTTTGTTATTTTGGTACTTATGTCCCAATAATAAATACGGTATGTCTACAAAAACTTAATTCTTTATGGAAAATTTTCAGTTAAAACACAGGGTTAATTTCACTTGATTTATAACTAGGATATATATGTTAGGTTATGCAGAAACTTAACAGTGTTTTATTCATATGACTGAAAGAATAGCAAAACAATAATCAAGTCATTATACAATAAGCATCAGGTTACCTCCCATCATTTCTGCAACAAAAATAGTTATGAAGATTTTCAACATTGAACAAATATACATAGCAATTTTCCTACCAGAAGTAAACTATCTCGATTCCAAATGTTAATCACTTTGACAAAACTGCCAAAGCAAATCATATTAATAATGGAATAATAGTGAAGTAAAGAACAAGAGGAAGTAGGAATTTCACCTGCAGGGATTGCTTGAGCTCTGCTTGATTTTCCATATGTCGCCGCTTTTTAAAACCCTAAATCGAGCAAACCTATAAAACCCTATTGGAGCTAGATCGGATTTGAAGAAGAAGAGGACCAAAAGATCATAAGATAGAGTATAAGCGAAAGACATGGGTGCGGTTGAAGAAAAAGCACGGGTATTGTCTGGCTTACGGAAGTTTTTGGTAGGTAGTAGAATTAAGAAAAACCGACAAAGTCCGTTTGATTAAGAATAGTTCAGAAATTTAAATACGCTCATATATTAATATAATATCAGTAAATGCAAATTAAATAGTACAGTCAACTAGTGCAGTCCTACTACAACAATTTCATCTCCTATGTTATCTTCAACTATAGTCATTTCGGTGTTCCGATATAGTTGAATCCCATCATGGGCTCTAGAAGATTTAATTGACGTATTGTAATAATGTACTTTTCTTGAATAAGTTTGCCATAACCTATTACTGAATCAGTCATTGCTCTCATAGATAAAAAAGTATGGAGATATTGATAAGAGGGTGTTAAAAAGTTGTAGAAGATGAAGAGGAAGGATAAAATGTGCGATGATATTAGAATTTAACGATTTTAAAATAACGTATTTAACAGAAATTTAACCCAAAAAATTAAAATTTAATTTTTTTGATTATAGAGAATGAATGCATTTGATTTTTGAATATAAATATAAAATATGTACGATTAGTTTGAATAATAAAAATTAAAATGATGGTTTAAATCAGAATTTATTTATCTGAAACTAACGTGAAATCAATTATTAATTAAATGTTTAAATATTAACTCTTAAATTGCAATAATTTATAAAATTGATTTAGTGTTATAAAATAATACAAAATAGATAAATGAGAAGAAACCATTAAAGAGAACACAAGATATCAGGGAGATACTTTTCATTTCTATTGATTCAGGTGTATCTTGTAATGTAAACAATATTTCTATTTATAGAGTCTACATGCCATGTAAATTGAAGTTCTTAGCATATTCACCCTTATTACTTTTACATATTACAACATTCCCCCTTGAATATGCATATGCAAAAATGATCAAATTAATTGCCTCATCAAAACGTTTTATGAAAAACTCTGTGGGAAAAATCATAAACAAGGAAAAGGGTGCACTTTTATTTTCTCTTTAGGTAACATGTTTTACAATGTTACAATGAGGGTTGATACTTCATGATCAAGATAATGCCTCATTAAGAATCTTACAAACAAAAACCCAATGAGAAAAATATTAGTGAAGGAAAATGGTACATCATAGCATAATTTTATATATATGCTCCCTCTAGTTTATAACGCATTATTCAATTAGCCTATTGGTATGGTTGACGCATGCCAATTTTATACTCCATCTTCTGAAATATTGGTGTGGAAATTGCCATTGAGAACAGTTCTCCCCTATTTTCTTGAAACTGGATTTGTTTCTCCTTTTTCTTGTTGTCCTTCAATGTTTAATGTGTGAAGATAAATTTAGAAGAAATGTGCTCCGTTCTATCACCGTTGATATAATTCACTTGAATCTGAGCCACACAAAATGCGCTGTCTTCATAAATAATAGTTTACTACATCAAAAGACGTTTGATACTTCTAGATCAAAATGTTGCCTCGTTAAAACCTTACTAAGAAAAGCCCGATGGAAAAAATCCTAATGAAGAAGAAAAAGTACAATATGAAATGTTATATTTCAATAATTTACTATGTCAAATGGAGTATGATACTTCTGGATCGATGTAATGCCTCGTTAAACCATTAATAAGAAAAACACAATGGGAAAAATCTTAAGTAAGAAAAAAGAGTACGTTATAACTTATTTTCATATGTTATTGTTTGGGTTGATATTTCCGGATCAAGTACATTTTCATCATCTCCTTTTGTACGGTAAGTGTCCTTTTTAGTATCTATTGATCTGAAAACCATAGGCATACTAAGTTCATATGCTCTATCCATTTGAAAACGCTTTAGGGTTTTCTCAATGTATAGTATGACATATGTACTATGCTTGAACTGTAGATAAAGACAATATTTAATTTTTCCAATATCTTCGATCATTTCAAATTTTCTTTTCAAGTAATCTATTGTTTCATAGATCTCTTATGGAGTCCCAATCAAATTCTTATCATCAACATATACCACCAAAATAACAAATCCCTTTACCGATTTCTTTATAAAGACACATGGACAAATGAGATTGTTTGTGTACCTAGCCTTTACTATATATTCACTAAGATGGTTATACCACATTCTTCCATATACACTATGCAATAGATAACTTACTACAGCAGATTTGCAAGGTATTGCCAGCTAAAATGTTGCGATAGCTATAAAATTTTGGTCCCACGATAACGTTGTATTCTTTATACTACCTCAGCCATAAACATGTGTTGCATTAGTATAGATATATTCAAATTAAACAATTAATAAAATTAGCAATCTGAACCATCTGCTTTAATATAGATCTAATCGTTTATTCTAAATTTCTAACTTAAACCCAATGATACAAAACTCAAATCCGCATGTTACGTTCTAATTGGCCACTTAAAACAACTAAGACCTAATTTGTTTTAACCTTAAAAAAAATTGTGGCCCCCTTTCTTTCTTTAATCACTTGGCAAAATGAAAACTCCTCCATCTTCTTTACTTTAATTGTGATCGAGCTTAAACAAAATTAGGGCTTCTCCAAATCGCGACTTCAATCGACCAAATCCGTTGCCCCATTCTGCTCAAATCTTCTACCAATTTACAAATTCAATGTTGTTTGAACCTAATTGCAAATCATTCAATCGGCTACTGGATTTAAACGAAACTACTTTTGTTATGACCAAGAAGATAGAGATGCTCCGTCCTGCGATTTCACACCCTCGGTAAATCGGATCTGACGCTTTTCAATTTTCAGAAAATCAAGACATCAAGAATGAGTGCTTCGGCGAAATCGGCTACACCATATACGATCTTATGCTGATTCGATATACATATGGTAAGAAATAAATATTTGGTCTCACTTGTAAGATTAGCAGTTATTATTTGGTCTGATCGCCATAGAGTCTTGATATCTATCTCCTTGCGGATTTTTTGATTTAATGGCAGTATGGTTTTTACTAATTAGCATATGTGTCGATATTGGAAAAGGAATTCTGTTAAACAGATTTACATCTCTCAAGTAGGATGTGAATGAAACACTGAGTTTTACAATTGCCCAAATAATCGATTTACGCTGAGCGCTTTCAGCAACAAATCTGTTAAAATTGCATATTGTATGTTGCTTAATTCTGGAATTGGATCTAACTGATTATAATGATACGGTCAAAATTTAGAGTCAAGCACTATGTGAATTACTGATTAATTATTTGGCTGCAAGTAGAACTGAAGTTAGGATCCTAGCACAGTCCTAATTCTGTTGATTAAAAACATATGTACCCTTTTATGTTTTTGAGATGCAGTTTTGGAATCACATCTAGATGAAGATATTTTGGTTTTGTTCTTGTATATATTATCGTCTAGATTAAATTAGTGTTTCATCAACATGAAAATCTATTAGAGTGTTAACCTATACTTTCAGTAATAAGAGCTGATGTTGAAGACAGTTTTGAGCGTAGTAGGATGACTGAAACATAGTGATACAAAATTAGTTGCGGCCTAAACTGCAACTAAAAGTTAAGGTAACCATTTTCAAGGTGAAGAACGTGGGTACTTACCTTGGCATGCTCATGTATCAAACATTTTGACCTGCTTTATGAACATATAGGTATGGTGCATAAATATTGGTTCAAAGCAGTTACCAACATGTAGTTAAGGTGACTTGTACATTTTACTCACTGTTGTGACCAATGCTAATAAACAAACTTCACATGTTCTCTACTTAAGTGCACACTACATAATCACTCAAGAGTAAACCTTTTTTAAGCATATTCGATAGATTGATATAAGCAATTTTTAGTCCAAGTATCTACTAGTACGTTGATGTTACCACATGGAAAATCAAAATAATTTCATGGATTCAGGAATAGTCGATGGCGGTTACTTTCGAATGATGCTTTTAAATTTTTTCCAGATTTGACTGAAACACGTTATCTTCAGTTTCAGTACTGGAGTAGCCAAGTACTTTCTTGCTTCTATCACCTATATAAACACACAAGTTTGAAAACCAAGTAGTGTCATCTGCAAACACAATCATAAAAAGAAATCAACCATCAAAGCATCATCAGCAACATAAACATCTTACTGATTTTCCATTTCCTTGATGACAACATGTTATCTATTTTCGCTTAACATTTTGATGCTAGTTTATTTATTACTCAGGGTTATACATCTACATGCAGATTGTCGAGATGCATGTGCATACGGACTGTGCAGTCCGTGAGAAGAAGATAAGGAAGGCTCTTCTGAAGCCAAGAGCTGTATTTTTCAACAAGAATTTGGTTCTCATTCAAGTTATCCATTAGAACGTTTTTACCTATTTGAACATAAGGTTTCTTCTCTATTCTTCTTCTTTTTTATATAGTGCTACCATGTTGATGCATGTGTCAATGAGATAAGCATAGATATGGAAAGATTGAAAGTGACGGTTACGGGATGGGCAGAGCAGGAAAAAGTGCTGAAAGCAGTGAGGAAAACTGGAAGAACTGCAGTATTTTTGTCGTGGTAATAATCAACAGTACAACACCACCTGCAAATGAGTTGTTCAGAGTATCATTTTCCATATGGTGCTCATCCTTATGCCTATGCTTCTACTTCCTCGTATAACTATAAGAAACACTGTTACGGTTACGATCATTATCTACATGGATATAGTCAAAGGTTTGGATACATGACCGAGGGGAACGAAACGAAGTTGCTTGGCAATGAAAATGTTCGTGCTTGTGCCGCAATGTGAGACTGTGTTTTATGTATGTATTGGTCGTTGCTTTATTTGCATATGAAGTTGAGTGAATCGAGTGTTGTAGTGAGAATTGAATGTATATGTGAATATCAGTTTTTCAAATCATTGATTTGTAAATGGTGAAATTAGATGTTGTACTATACCAAATACTGAAATAAAATAATTATTTAAATAAAATGTTGCTTGAATATTAAATTCTGTGTAGTAGCATTTAGTTCTCCCTTTTGGGCTTGAGCCAGCATTTTTTTGTGTTGCATAAGTTTGTTTATGACATAGTGATAGTTTCAAACACTATAGTGATCATCTCAATTTTAATGAGTACATCGACTTTGATTTTACTTCGAAAAACTTATATTCATCTGGGATTCTCATGTAAATATCGGTATCCAATTCATCATATAGATAAGTTGTTTACAACATCATTTAATCTTACATCAAGTTTCTTAGGAACAAGGCTTATCAAATATCGAAATGATATGACATCCATAATAGAAGAGTATATCTTTGTAGGAAACCTTGTGCAGCAAGTCATGCCTTCTATCTAACAACTTCATTTTTATCATTTTGATTTCTTATTTAAAGCGCCTTCTTTTTGCGATTTATATGCTACTAATTTTCATTTATGAATACACTTCATGTGCTTACAATTTTATGTTTCAATCAGCTTTGCATTTTGCAATGCACATTTGATGAATATGACAAGTTTCATTACAACAACAAATATTATTTATATTCTTCAGGAATATATCTATCATCAATGTCTTTGTCATTTTTTATAATCACAAATGTTATTTATATTCTTTAGGAACATATATATTTTAATAATTTTTGCATATCGTAACTACCACTTCAATGGATATTAAGAGTTTCATTACAACAATTCTTGAAAGCTGGAAGTGATACACTCATCATGAATTATATTAAGATTTGTATCACAATAATACTTAAAGAAATGTTGTAATCTACATTTCTTACTCTTTGCATTCTTTATCACCACCAAAGTTATTTAAATTCTTCTGTAATTTGTATACTTTCATCGTTTATATCTTCAGGGTGTTGTAAACGTTTTAAATACATATAATCAATTCAATCATCTCTGAAAGTACAACGCTCATGGCACATAATGTGTTGTTGACAATGTATGGTGCTTTTGTAAGTTTAGTTTGATTTTTTTCATTTTATACATTTCTAATTTTATCTTATGAACTACATGTCCATATATCTTATTTAGGAGAATTTCAAGATGGCTAATCAAGTTTCTCTCTAAAATGGGATTTTTAATCCATTTTTAAATATAAACACTTTATTGTTTATTAATTTATCAGTGATGATTATTTCTTGCCAGTTTTATACATGATTTAATGAGATCACAAAACTTGTCATGCTTTAGGTGCCTAAACCAATTCTAGGGTTATTTGACAATCATGTCACGCGTTTCTTTCAAAGCACCCTTAAGTTTCTTCAAGAACACCCACCACCATTATTTGACATCTTTATGACTTACTCCAAAAATATTTTGAACTGACTTTTATACCACATTTTCAGCTGTGATTTACACATTTTGATCCTTTAGGATTCAAATATATATTGCAGAATATTAGTGACATAATTGATAATTTATGCAAGCTACTTAATACTTTGCATAACTCTATATGTTAGCAAATATTTAACACCAATGATCAACATAAATTAATATCCTTTTATCATCCCCCTCAATGTTGGCAAACATTGTCACATTAAATAATAAACCTTCTTTGGATTCTCATTTTTGATCCATTATCACATTATTTCTAGCAAATACATTATATGCATTTCAATTGTAGGGGGATAATGCTTTTATTAGTTAATAAAATGCAGTCATATTATATCGTTTATTCCCTTTCGTTGATCTGGCAACTTGGATTTCTAATTATATAGATCATTTGAATATGCATATGACTTCAGGTCATCCAATATTGATGTCAAACAACTTTTTGAATTACTAAATAATATATGCATAATTTATAATATGAGCTCACAACAACTTAGGTTGTTAATTAAATATCCACATATATGTGCATATACGTTCGTCCTCATATTACATATGTAATTGATTTGCATATTCTTTCGCGTTCGAGTTTTCGATTTTAGAATAAATTGTTTATAAGGTACCAAATCATTAATTTTTACTTATCAAGCAATGTTAATGCGAATCTTAAAGATCTTATTATAATGTTCAAAACATCAGGTTTGGAACTGTATTGAACTTCTGTTTCAAATAAAATATATGAATAACTTCAAGTTGTTAAAATTTATTCTTTAACACAATATATAAGCAAGATACAACTCATTTTGAAAATATTCGTATCTTTGGATGCATCATCATTACCCCCATATGATGTAACTTATTTAAGAAGTACAATGTTATTATTTTAGGCAGTTACAATAAAGCTTCAGGCATTTAAATTATGAGTTATTTCAAGTTCATTGAATGATGAACATTAGCTTCCTATGCATATATATATGTATATATAAACATATGTATATCAAGTTTATTAATTTATGATGAACTTCTGGTTCTCAACCTTTTTACGTAATCCTAATTTAGAAGCTTTAACATTCTTGTTAATTGTCAATATTACAAACTTGTAAACTTTACAGAAAAGTTTTTATCTTTTCATGATTCAAAACTTCAGGTTTTAAACTTTGAGTTATAATTTTATTTTATTTTTTTATTTTTTTTGCGCAACTTCAAGTTGTGGTTCTAAGTTGTTTATTTCTTTCATTTCATTAGATATTGCATGATAAATATATCGAATAATAATACATATGTCTATTCTTATTACAAACACAAACATACATCATTTAACTTACAATAACTAATGCATATTTATGATAATATGGTAATATAACATATTACCGCAATGTTACATTTAATGCATTTATTATGAAAATAATGGAAATAACCATTATGTGGTTCAAATATATGAATCAAATAAATTTTACATAAATCAATAGAATAAAATTTGGATCTTACTTCAACATTGACTTATGATAAAATTGAAATGAACAACTTAAAGTTGTACTGCATTTCCCAATAATCACGTTTTTTAAAGATACCATGTATATGCATAATGTCTAATCAAAAACTGAGTAAAAGTTCATAATCATAGAACCAAGATATTACATTCTCTAATATGAATAATTCGAAAAATTTGCGTGCTTAAAATTCACAAACATAAAAATTACATGTCATAGATTCAAATTATATAACCCATATAAAGATCTTTTGGATCTTTCTTTTTACATCAAAATTACCTCTTACCATTATAGAAACTACGAGTTCTAAATTTTACATTTTTACAACAAAAATTGCTTTTGCATTCACTTCAGGTGTGCTAAATTAAGATCAATATTTAGATATTAACTCAATATGATCTTCAAAATGCATATTTTCTTTATAAAAGTTTTTCTTAGAAACAATAAAATATTTCTTTTGGAAATATGATATGTTCTAAAATTAAAACAATAAAACTTCAGGTTTTATTATAATTTACATATTATTATACATTTTAAATTGAATCAATTTCTCTAGAAAGTTCTTTTATTCACATATGAGAGTCATTTTACTATTTCTTTTTAAAAAATTAGTATTTATTATAAGCGTAATGATTTCTTCTAACAATAAATTTCTTCAAGAAATTATGTGTACCATAAAATTGAAATATAATCCTTTTGCCTTTTATTGAAATTTTCCTTTTCATTGATTTTTTAAATTCTTTCTAGATTCTTCGCCATAAGAAAATATTAATTGCAATTATATGCTTTGAGGTTTTATTTCATGTTTCTCATTTGCATACAAATTTCTGGTTTCTCGTTTGCATATGAACTTCAGGTTCCTTATTTGAAACAACTTGTATATGAACTTCAAGTCATTTGCATATGAAATTTAGGTTCCTCATTTGAAAAAATTGTTTACATTATGAGTTTTCAATTTTTTCTTTTTCAATTTCACTTCCATGATAAATCAATATTCCTGTTGAATTCAAATGATAAACCATTATATTTTGTAGCCATAATTCTGTTGGGCATAAAAAAATCATTCTTTTTCAAGAGATATTCAGTCTTTAGTCTTTTCAAAATAATTGCTTATGAAAAGTAATAGTAGATCTGGAAAGATAAAGTTAGATTCACCTATGTATAACCAATAATGAAAAGGATAAATTGACAGGAATAATCCGAAGTTTGGCGTGTCTTCCCATGTTAATCCGAAGTTTGGATTATTTTTAATTAATCCCAAGTTTGGGGGGGTCCCTTCCCATATTGATCCCGATGACTTATTAACTTGTTGTAGCTGGTTATCAAACTTAAATTCGTCTTCCCCAAGCTAGTTTCCCACTCCAAAAAAATCGTTTGGGGATGACGAATTTAAGCATGATAACCAGCTACAACAAGTTAATAAGTCATCGTGATCAATATGGGAAGGGACCCCCTAAACTTGGGATTATTTAAAAATAATTCAAACTTCGGATTAATATAGGAAGACACGTCAAACTTCAGATTATTCCTGTCAATTAATCCTAATGAAAATAATACATATAAAAATCAAAGATCCATCAATCTGGATTCAGCAAACTCAAAATTAGATCTACAAAGAATTGAAAGAATAAATCTAAACACATATTTGGGATCAATAAAAATATTTAGATCTATAAAAAAGATCCACCAGAACCTAATCTATATCATAAAAACAATAATAGAAAAGCATATGTAGAAATTTGAATCAGATCTAGAAGAACAGAAGATATAACAAATTCATAGATCCATTAATGAAGGATTCCCAAATAGAAAATAATTGCGGAACAAATCTGGAAATCCATAGATTGAGAATTCTCAAATAAAAATTAATTACATGGAAAATTCATAGATGTAGATATAGAATATTTTAACAAATAGTTCTAATAGAATCTTGTTTTGATAACATGTTATAAAATAAAATAGATGAAAGAGAAGTAGCCATTAGAGAGAACACAAGATGTTAAGGAAAGACTTTTCATTTCTAACGATTCAGGTGTAACTTGCAATGTAAGCAATCCCTCTACTTATAAAGTCTACATGTCACGTAAATTGCAGTAAAGTCCCTTAACATATTAGCATATTCACCCTTATCACTTTTACATATTACAACATTTAAAAAAAATTATAACAAAAACAACGAAGTTCGTTTTATTGAACTCCAATTTAGCTAGCTCCGTTTAAGTCAGTTTATATGAACAGTTCTATAGTAGCATCAACAAATATAATACAACGAACATTAAAATTTAATATTTAAATTAAATTATTAAATTTAATATTTGAGAAAGTTTTAACTAGATATAATGGAGAAATAAATTTCATAGTAAAATATGCAAATTCGTTCTGTTCGTGAGCTTTAGTTAAATTTGAATAGATTGTTGAAAATAAAAAGGACGGCAAACTCAAACTCTTTTTATTTTTAATAATACAGCAATTATTGAGGAGCAGCAATTTCTCATTTCGTGAAATTCTGACGTTTATTGTCTCAAATAAACAATTTTATCAGTAGAAGTACTATCAGTACATCAATATCTAGCTAAAACCTCTACCTCTAAGAGCAGTCTCAACAGTGTGAGGAGAGGTGGAAATGGGGAGGGAAAGCGGATTCACGTTCTCCAGTAGTGGCGCGACGGGTATGGGGAGGATTCTAGAATGACAACGCTCGCCATTTCCAATTTGTAGTGGCGAGAAATAAACAGTTTTGTGAAAATCGTATATATGTTAAACGGTTTTCAGAAAACCGTTTATAATATATGGTCCATTGTGTTTAAATGCACATTCTTAAGCACTTTAAATCTTTCTAGCTTAAATGCACATCCTTAAATGAGTTTTGTATTTTTGAATTTGTTAAACATTTAAAGTTTTTGAATTTGTTTCCTAATTTTAAATTATATAACTATTTAAAGTTTGTAGTTATTTTTTTAAAATTTGTTTCAATGCTTTTAAGTTCGTAAATTTGTTTCTTATTTTTAAATTCATTGATTTTTGAAGTTTGGAAACAGATTTTTTTAATTTGTTAATTCTATTTAAGTTTGTAAATTTGTTTTTATCTTAGCATTAGGTTACTTATTTTTTTATAGTTTTAAAATTAAAGATATAGCTTTGTTTTTTATTTTTAAGTTTTAAATTTGCTTTTACATCACAGAATTGCCTGAACTACTTTTTTATTTTTGCCGTGTATTTAAAATTATATACACATAATTAACTGTTTTAAATCTTTTGTTTTCCTTAGGCACTTTATATCTTTCTAGTTTGATAGTTGGCAGTTGATATAACATATGTTATGTAAAACCCCACCTCCGCTAGGGTCACTCACAGAGGGAATGCACTAGTTTTGGAGGGGTATTATCTAGTAAACAGGCACAGAGATAACACAAGACAGAACAGAAATTAAACAGAGTATATAAAGCAGCAGATATAAATTTAACCAAATCTCATTATGTGGAAATTAGAGTCAAAACCTCTTACATCAAAATACCAAGTCATTATTTCACTACATCAAGTTCTAAAGAAGCAAAGTACTTAAAACAACATAAGTCCAATATTATTCCCCAAAAAGAGCATGAGTGCAGCCATAGCATAGCTCAAGACCAAACCGTACATGAGCTGTCAGAAAGCAAGCAAAGTCCAAGCTAAGAGCTAGAGTTTCCTCCCTGAGAACCTGGGGGGGGGGAACGAAAGAAAAAGAGGTGGAAGAAAACGGGTTAGTCAAAAAGACTGGTAACCCTAGTAACTATCAGCATAAAAACTAATAAAGTTAACTGGACATGAGAAACTGAGATTAAACATAAAGATAATAACTGGACTGGCATGATAATAAGAGGTAACAAGATAAGAGTGGCATCGCATATACAAGGTTTACTGCACTAATTGTACTAGTGTCCAAATCCATGTCAAGTATAAATCCAGGAATGATCCCTAAACCCAATAACATGAAATGACCCAATACGGGGTCCAACAGTCCATCCTAATCGATCGGCTTTACTCGTCGTGTGTCGGTGTTATACGGCCCAATCGCGGAAGGTAGTCACATGTGCTAGGTCCACCCTAGGGTGTATCAGGTCCTAGGGTGTCAACCACTTACACGAATCAAGCACGCACAATGTAGTATTACGGGTGCCCATGCCTACTTTTTCAACTCCGGACTAAGTGCACGACCCTAGTCCGCCTGAACCTACACTGGCGCACCTTACTCAGCCGTTATTCTTGGTCGCTTACAATCAGCCCAGTAATCGTGCCCCACCCTACCTAGTCCCCAGGGTATCGTGATACTTATAAGTGGGCTACTGCTGAAAGGGACCACGTGGCTAGGATTTCTAATGGGTTAAGTATTGTCATTAAAAAGGTCATGACTTAACCCTACCCAAACATGTATCTATTTGGTTAAGAATATATACAAGCAGTTCAAGACTTAACCCTATCAAATCGACATGTCAAATTGGTTAAGTATATTCAAGGGGTCCATGACTCAACCTTACCATGCGGCATTAATTCACTTAACGCACCCCAACCTCTCACATTAGACTTGGTTACGGTTACTGGATGTGCCGTGCGGTTCCGGGCAGATTTACACCATAACCTAGTCTAACCTTGGGTTTAAAGTGCTATATGACCAACTACTCACATTGGGTCCTATTATTTGCAACTACTGGATTTGTCGGGTGGTTCCGGGCAGATTTACGTTGCAAATTCAACCCAACCTCGAGTTGGCCATTTTCAAGTTATCTAATTGTCATGTCCCAAATTTATGTTTTCAAGCTTATTCTCATGTCAAGTTTTCATGTCATATTTTCATGTCATATCATGTCAATTCCATAGCCAATTTCAAGTTTGCCTAATCTACCCCAAAACGTATCCCCAACGTACGCGAATTCGCATTAATACAACATGTCGAAATAGGGAGTAACACAAACAGGATAGTCATAGAATGGCAAAGGTGTTCACAAGTTAAGCATGATGATTATAACATTACAGGCATATGAAATAGGGTCTCAACATCAACTTGACAAGACATGGTGATAGACATGGTAAAGGATTGACATAAAATAGTACCCCAATAATAGTTTCAACATCACATGCATGTCAAGATAAAGATCGAAAAGGGGTTTTAGATTAAACATGAACATATCCAAATCAATTTCATACTGATATTCCACAATTCAACATTTTAGATGAATAGATCTGGGGTATTCAAAACTAGATTCAAAATAACAGATTTAAAAGTGATAGTCATAGATCCAAGATATACAAAAGTAGATCCAACTTAGTTATCATGTTTAGGCATAATTTCAGTTTACATCGTGTTCCGGTTAAATTTACAGTTTAAATCTAAGAGTGACAAAGGGCTTACAGATCGTAGCCTAGAGAATGAGAAAGAAAAAAGAGTAGAAGAAGAATCTCTAGCAAATCCCCAAACCAACGTAGCACTAACAAAGTCCTGAATAGCCTCCTTGTTCTCTATCTTCCAGTCAGAACTTCAGCAGCATATGGTCGGACAAGAATGTGATAGAAAGTCTAGGATCAGGGGCTGTTTATATAGTGTTTAGAGAGTGAATCTGGACAAGCAACGAGACCAGATACATCTGGCTCAAAAACAGGGTAGGTGACCAGGTCGACACCCAAGTGGACTGCCCAGTCGACTCCCCAGTCGACCTGGGTGCTGGCGGGATTTTTCCCACCCAATCTGTCTGGGTTTTGAAATTCGAATTTTGAACTTGAATTCGAACTGTTTTGAACTCTGGAATTTTCTGAAATTTTGGAGAGCCATATCTTGGTCATACGGACTCCGATTTTTGTAAACTCGGACTCGTTTTCAAGTAGAATTTCGAGACGAACGTAATGGCGTAACCCATTTCCCTTGATTCTTATTTTATAATTTAATTCTGCCTTGATTTATAGTTATAACACGTTATCAAAATACGGGTTGTTACATTCTCCCCACCTTAAAGGATTTCGTCCCCGAAATCTCTAAGTTAGGAAGAACGCATCCTACAATCCACATCCATCTACTCACAACGACATTCATGAGTAACCATTGTCCTTAAAAAGATTTCTAATATTGTATGAACATATGCCCAACCTCTTAGGTAACTCTACTTTATAGGCCATCTGCCCAACCCTCTCAGTGATAGGGAACGGTCCTACGAATCTCGGTACTAGCTTTCCAATTGCTCTAAAACGAACCACATTGCGCAAAGGAGAGACTTTTATGAAAACCATATCTCCGACTTCGAACTCTAGGTCTGTCCTTCTCTTGTCCGCATAAGATTTCTGTCTATCTTGGGCCACTTTCATTCGTCTTCGTATCAACTCCACCTTCTCAGAAGTGTCTCGTATCATGTCGGGCCCAAGTATAAGTCTGTCAGTCGTCTCCCACCAACAAGTTGGTGACTTGCACGGTCTTCCATATAGGGCTTCGAACGGTGCCATCCCTATGCTAGCTTAGTAGCTATTATTATAAGCAAACTCCACGAGAGGGAGATGGTCTTCCCAAGTACCCCCAAAATCAAGAATGCATAGCCTCAAAAGATCCTCTAGTACTCTATTTACTCTTTCGGTCTATCCATCCGTCTGAGGGTGATAGGCTGTACTTAAATTAAGTTGCGTACCCATTGCTTCTTGCAAACTATTCCAGAATTGGCTAGTGAAGATTGGGTCACGATCGCTAACTATGCTAGAAGGAACTCCATGCAATCGCACTATCTCTCGAAGATAAACAGATGCTAGCCATGATGCGGTCCTCTTGCTCTTCACTGAAATGAAATGAGCGCTCTTGGTGAGTCTATCCACTATGACCCATATGCTAGTATTCCCCTTCCTTGATCTCGGCAATCCATCCACAAAATCCATAGAGATACTTTCCCACTTCCATTGCGGGACCTCCAATGGATGCAGTAGCCCACCGTGCTTCTTCGACTCAGCCTTTACTTGTTGGCAAACAATGCATCTAGAAACAAACTCTACAACATCCTTTTTCATCCCATTCCAAAAGAAAATGCGCTTCATATCCCGGTACATCTTATCCCCTCCGGGATGTATAGTCATCTTCGAGTGATGCGCCTCTTCGAGAACTTTATTTACTAAGTCCCCCACTAGTGGAACACATAGCCTTCCATCGTGCCTTAGCCATCCTTTGTCATCAATGGCATACCTACCAAGGTGACTTGATGTCTCACCACTGATTAACTTGTTCATGATTTCGACTATCTGTGGATCTTCTTTCTGCGAAGTCCCTACTTGATCTAGAAGCGTAGGTCTCAGCTCAAGAGATGCTAACGTACCAGTCAATGACTCAACAGCATGCGTAAAATCAAAGGTCGCTATAAACTCTAGACTTTTTCTTTCAACAAATAAGGGGCTCAAAGTCAACCTTTTTCTACTTAGCGCATCCGCCACCACGTTACCCTTGCCAGGGGTATAAGTTATATCGAAGTCATATGAGGCCAAGAATTCCATCTACCGCTGCTGTCTCAAATTCAAATCTTTTTGCGAAAAGAGATACTTAAGCGATTTGTGGTCGGTGTACAGGTCGAATTTCTCCCCTAGGAGATAATGGCGCCAAGCTTTAAGTGCAAAAACAATCGCGGCTAACTCCAAGTCATGTATGGGATAGTTCTTCCCATGAACTTTAAGTTGTCTACCCCCATAGCATATCACTCTTCCTTCTTGCATTAGGAAAGCGCCTAATCCCATGCCGCACGCATCCGTGTACACTGTAAACATTTTTCCTCCATCCGGTAATGCTAAAACTGGAGCTGTGGTGAGGGCTCTCTTGAGTCTCTGGAAAGCAGTCTCACATTCTATGTCCCATGCAAACGCTAGGTTTTTCTTCGTTAACTTAGTAAGAGGGGCTGAAATCTTAGCGAAGTCCTTAATGAACTTCCTATAAAAGCCCACCAAACCGAGAAAGCTTCTAACCTCTATTGCACTCTTAGGAATTTTCCAGTCTTGCACCGCAACTACCTTTGCGGGGTCCACAGCTAAACCTTGCTTAGAAACTACATGCCCAAGAAACTGAACTTCCTCCGTCCAAAAATGGCATTTGGAGAACTTAGCCTTTAACTGGTGTGCTCTAAGCGTATCCATGACTTCCTTGAGGTGTCTAGCATGATCTTCTTCATCCTTTGAGAAGATTAGAATATCGTCCACAAAAACCACCACGAACTTGTTAAGGAACTCCCGAAACACCCTACTCATCAGGTCTACAAAGTACGCGGGTGCATTCGTTAACCCAAACGGCATGACGAGCCATTCGAAGAACCCATCTAGAGTCCTAAACGCAGTTTTGTCAATGCTATCCTCAGCCACTCTAAGTTGATGGAATCCTGTGGCTAGATCGAGTTGAGAGAAAACAGATGCTCCCACAAGCTGGTCAAAAAGATCATCGATTCTTGGTAGTGGGTGCCTATTCTTCTTCGTCAGCTTGTTTAACTCACGATAATCTACACACAGACGAAGCGAACCATCCGCCTTAGTAGCGAATACCACCAGAGCACCCCATTCAGAAATGCTTCGCCTTATGAATTTTTTCTCGAGCAACTCCTTGACTTGTTTACTGAGCTCTCTTCTTTCTCACGGGGCCATATGCCTAACGGGTAATGAAACAGGCTTGGCATTACCAACCAGATAAATTCGGAAGTCTATCTCGCGTTTAGGGGGTAACCCTTTCACCTCATCAAAGACATCTGGATATTCTCGGACTACTCTCACGGAGTGCAGATTGTCGACGGACGAGTCGAGAGATTCAAGATAACATAACATGACCGGACCCTTCGGGTTACAAGAAAGTTCAAGGGTATTACCAAGGTGTGTCATGAGCCTCACTACCCTTCGTTCACAATCAAGGATAGCTCCATAATTGGACAACCAATCCATGCCCAGAATTAAACCATATCCCATGAATCCGAGAACATAAGCATTACACGTGAATTCCACGCTTAAGATGGAAATCCTCAAATCAACACAAATCATAGATAAATGGGCGGAGCCCCCAATCGGATTTGAAACACTAACGGGATCATCAACTAGACTAGTACTTCAACAATATTAGAAGAGATAAAAGTATGCGATGCGCCAGAGTCAAATAAGGTTCGAACAGGAAATTCAGAAATGTAAACAAGGCTTTCTACAGAAATATTGCTACCTCGGTCAAGAGCTGGAGTGGTGTTGAGAGCCTGCAACTGCCCTCCAAAAGGTCTTGCTCGCTGTGTCTACCCTAGCCCCTGTCCTTGCTTCTTAGGGCAATCCTTACTGATGTGTCCAGTATCCCTGCAGTGAAAGCATTCACCCAACTTTCTTTTCTTCCTCCTACAGTCTTTAGCTATATGTCCCGTGATACCACAAAAGTTGCACTTCCTCGTCTCACGTGGCTTGTTAGCATTGTTGTTGTTGCCCTTGTTATTCTTGTTGCCTCCCTTCTTGAAGTCAACCTTCTTGTTCTGAGTCTCATTAGACTTAACCTCCTTTTTGTCACCCTTGTCTTCCTCATGAAGAAGGGCCATATTCACCAAGCTTTCAAAGGTCACCCCCATGGGCACATGAGTCATGGCCATAGTGTGGAGTGGCTCGCTCAACCCTCGAGCAAATCGTAGAGCCTTCTTCTCAGCCGTGTTGACTAAGTCCAAACCAAACTGAGCAAGCTGATTAAATTTATTCACGTACTCCCTAACAGACATGTTCCCTTGCTTGAGTGCCAGGAACCTCTCCATCTGAAGGTTCGCTTCTGCTGACGATAAGAATTTAAGCCCAAACCTCTCTCTAAATTCTGCCCAAGTCTCAATTGGTCTGGTAGCGTTGGTGACTTCCCACCAAAATGCAGCTTCCTCTTTCAACAACCATGCTGCCAACTGAACTTTCCTATGATCCTCCATCTCGAAGATAACGAACAGGTCTTCAGTCTCCTTTAAACAGTTTCGTGCCTCAGCGAAGGTCTCAGTTCCAAGGAAGCTCTTGCCGCCCATTCCTATAAAGTCTTTGCATATTTTGGCGAAGGCGGTGCCGGGAGGAGGAGGAGGAACCGCGACTACTGGAGGAGGAGTGGGAGGGATGTCTGCCGGGCCCGCATCGTTGGCCCTAGCTTCCAAGTACCTTCGGAACCATCCGGGTATGGGTACTCCCTCGGGAAGGTAAAGATCGGCCATGCTGAAAAACGAAAAGAAAAAGATTCAAACGAGGAAACAAGGAAAGTGCTAATGGCTTTTGGGGAATAGCCTTTTCTTAAAAATAGAAATTTTCTTGAAAAATGCTTCTTTATAAATGGTTTTGAAAATAATTTTCAGAAAGTTTTTAAAACTTCTGCCCAGTCTGGTAACCTTCTGCTCTGATACCAAATGTAACACCCCACCTTCGCTAGGGTCACTCACAAAGGGAATGCACTAGTTTTGGAGGGGTATTATCTAGTAAATAGGCACAGAGATAACACAAGACAGAACATAAATTAAACAAAGTATATAAAGCAGCGGATATAAATTTAACCAAATCTCATTACGTGGAAATTAGAGTCAAAACCTCTTACATCAAAATACCAAGTCATTATTTCATTACATCAAGTTCTAAAGAAGCAAAGTACTTAAAACAACATAAGTCCAATATTATTCCCCAAAAAGAGCATGAGTGCAGCCGTAGCATAGCTCAAGACCAAACCGTACATGAGCTTTCAGAAAGCAAGAAAAGTCCAAGCTAAGAGCTAGAGTTTCCTCCCTGAGAACCTTGGGGGGGGGGAACGAAAGAAAAGGAGGTGGAAGAAAACGGGTCAGTCAAAAAGACTGGTAAGCCCTAGTGTAACACCCCGAAAATTCTATAACTGTGAAATTCATGAATTAAAGTATAATTAATCTGAAATCAAAGAACTAAGGGAAACGGGATACTCCATTGCGTTCGTCTCGGAAAAATACGCGAAATAGAGTCCGAGTTTTCGAAAAACGGAGTCCGTATGAGGAAGATATGGCCTTCGAAAGTTTTGAATTAAATTTAAAATTCAAACAGAATTAAATAATTAAATATTCCAGAGTGGGGCCCATTGGGCCAGGTTGGAAGAACACCCGCCTGAGCCACCCAGGTCGACTGGGCTGTCGACCTGGGCTACCCATGTCGACAGGGCTGTCGACAGCCCTGTCGACAGGGGTATCGACCTGGTCGAGCCCAGTCAACCTGGCTGGCCAGGTCGGTGTGTGGTCGAATTTCTGTGGTCTGCTTTGTCATTAGGGCTAGGTGGCGGGTTTTTATTGGTCTCTCTTCCTAATGAATGGCTATGATCTAACCTAGCAACATCAATGGTCCTAATCAATTCCTAACCTCTATATAAACAACCCTAGACTAAACCCTAATCTATTCATTCAAAATAAGATTATAGCCGCCATGTTGCTGAGGAACGACAAAGAGTAGCCGCCAACTAGAGAGGAAATTAGGAAGAAAGTTCTAAGCCTAAAGCAATTCAAGCAACCTAAAGCCAATCAATTCAACAAAGGAATCATATCTCTTAATTTGAGAATTCGCCGCAACCATTGTAAGTAGAGTATTACTTTGGTATAAATAAACAACTGTGTTGATGTGTATGCTTGAATTGTGGCAATGGAAGTAATTCATATTTGTGCGTTCTTATCAATTTATATACGTTTGGATTATGTTATTCATGTTATAAAGAACTACATGCGGTAGTTCTATGCAAGTAAACGTTTGGAATATTTCGCAAATTATGTAATCTATGTTGAAGCTACATGTATGTAGTTGATTGAAATTCATGCAAGTTTGGGCTTTGTGATTATGCCATCATGATGTATATTTTGTGCATAAATCATTTTGCAAGTAATTGAAACAAGTTTGGTTGTTATAGTTCATATGAAACTATGTTGGAATTTTGACACCATAATCCATGTATTAAGTCATGCTTTTGCAAATTTATGAATATGGCTAGGCCTTGAATGATATTTGGCATAATTGGAATCCATGATTAAGTCTATCTTGTTTACAAGAATTATATGATGACATATGTGAGACATGGCTAGGTTAGACTCAAAAATCCCTTTTTGCAAGTTTAAAGCAAACACCATGATTAGGAATTTTTATGCATAAGTATGTTTATACCATCGTTATGTGATTAGACTTAAACCATGATTAAGTTGAACTATGCTTTTGTGTTAGTAACAAAGTATCCCCTTTGTAAACATGTAGGAACCTTATGAACATGACTTGTTTATGTTTATGCCATGAACAAACTTAACTTTACTTATGCCATGCTTATGTTTGACATTATGCTATGCCTATGCTAGGAATATTTATGACATGCTTATGTTTGACATTATGTCCAAATAAGAATATAGGTTCATGTTGTAGTTAAACCTATGCAAGTTCACATGCTTTGATTCATGTCACCTATGTTGCCACTATGCAAGTACACCAATTTCTATTTTGTATTTCCAACGTCGTATTGCAAGTTCATGCGCTCACCTTCCCCTCTTTGTGTATACGCCATAAGCCTCCCCTTTCGCATGGCTAAATTGGGCTTTAAAAGGCTAAGCCCAATATATATGAACGGACGTGTAAAACGGGGGAAAATAACGTTGGGTTAAAATTAATTAATGAATGAAAATATAAAATAGAAGGGCCCAAATTCAAGTATGGGTTGGGCCCGTGAATGGTGTAATCTTTACACCATTAACTTAATAATGGGCCGCAAATATTTACATATAAATAAAGAAGAAAGACAAAATATGTAAATGTAGAACATACGATGTGTTTAACCCGAGGTTGGATTGAGTTGTGATGTAAACCTGCCCGGAACCGCCCGGCTGTCCAGTAGTCACAACAATACCTATCCAATGTGAGAGGTTAAACATGGAGCCCAATAAGGACCCGAGGTTAGACTGAGTTGTGGCGTAAGACTGCCCGGAACCAACCGGCAACAGGCAGCTACAACAATACCTGTCTAATGTGAGAGGTCAGGGCCTTAATAAGACAATTAAGGCTGAGTCAGGATTGTTAGGATTAAGTGGACTAAAGACTTAATCAAAATGGAACATGCTAAACTAAACGGACTGGTGGGGGTTAGGTTAGAAACACTTAACCAACTTAGCATGTTGGCTAGAGATAGAAAACCTAGTAACGGGGGACCCTTTTCAGCAGTAACCCTAAAAGGTGTATCAGGATACCCTGAAACTAGGCAGGGTGGGGCACGATTACTGGGCTGATTGTAAGAGGTCAAAGCGACGGCGGTGGTGTAGCAGTGTAGGTTCTAACGGAGTGCAGACGTGCACACACTCCGGCGCAGAAAAATAAGGCACTGGACACCAGTAGCATACCTGTGCACTCTAAGGTTGTGTCGGATTGCCACTATGGGACTTGATACACCCCATGGTGGGACCAGCATAGGTAACTACAGACATCGGGGGCCGTAAGACACATGGAACTATGCGAGTAGGAGCCGATCATCATTGAATGGATCACATCACCCTGATTATGGGGTGCCAATTGGAAACTAGTTTATATGGGTTCAGAGATTAACATGGGGTACGATAGTATATTCGACCCTGGACAACTTAACCAAGTTCATAGTGCTTGCCCACTTCTTGTTTATACTTATCATACCCAGTTCTTTATTCATAGACAAAGTAGTACTAGACTTACTCAGGCTTTATGTCTGACTCTATTTTTCTTTCGTCTTCTTTCTTCCGTTTCCCCCCCCCCCAGGTCCTCAGGGAGGGAACACAGCAGCTTGATCAGCCTCAACATCCAGCTTGAAGAAGAGAAATGTATTGCTTGGACTTTCCTGTTTTGAACTATGGCTTTGGACAATCCACTATGGGGCTTTTGCAGTTTATCTATGTTTTATTTATGCTTCTTTAAATAATGTACTCAAGACAGATTATGAAAGTGTTATGTTATGTTTTTGGAAAGGATGTTGTTGTAACACGTATTTGACTTTATGAAATAAAAGTTTGCTGTTCTTCCGCTATTTATAAATATGTGTTCTTATATCTGTCTTGTATATCTGTGACTTGTACTTATAAACCTCCACCAAAATTAGGGCATTCCCTTTGAGAGTGACCCTAACAGAGGTGGGGTGTTTCACTTGGTATCAGAGCATAGGTTTACCAGATAAGATAAAAAGTTTTGAAAAAAATTATTTTCAAAAAGGAAATTTAAAGAAGCATTTTTAAAAGAAAAATATAATTTTATTTTAAAAAGGCAAAGTCCACTCCCCAAAGCCATAGGTACTATCTCTTATCCTTCGTTTTGAATCTATCCTTTTTGTTTCAGCATGTCCCAAGAACTTAACTTGCCGGAAGGGGTGCCAATACCTGGTTGGTTTAGACGATTCTTAGAAGCAAGAGCCACTCAGCCAGGTCCTACCATTCCCCCTCCCCCAGCGGAAGGAAATCATCCAGCTGCAGCAGTACCTTTTCCTCCACCTCCTCCTCGGGGAAACACGTTTGCTAAGATATGTAAAGATTTTAAAGCTATGGGAGGAAGGGATTTCCATGGAACTGAGTCCTTCGTAGCAGCTAGGAATTGGCTGAAAGAAACGGAGGACCTATTCATCATCTTTGAGGTAGAGGATAGACAAAAAGTACAACTGGCGGTGTGGCTATTGAAGGGCGAGGCTTCCTACTGGTGGGAAGTCACTAATGCTGAAAGACCAGTGGAGACATGGGAGGACTTTAGGGCAAGGTTTGAGACCAAATTTCTCTCAGATGCAGAAAGAAGTTTGCAGTTAGAAAAATTCTTATTTCTTAAGCAAGGAGACAAGACTGTCAGAGAGTATGTGAATCAGTTCGATGAGCTGGCTAGGTTTGGGCTTGACCTAGTCAACACCCCGCACAAGAAGGCTCTCCGTTTCGTCAAAGGGTTAAATGAGCCATTACACAGTTTGGCCATGACCCATATACCCATGGGGGCCACGTATGAAAGATTGGTGCAAATGGCATTGCTGAATGAAGAGGATAAGGGCAAGAAGGAGACGAAGGCAGAAAGCTCTCAAGGGAAGAAAGAGGGTTTGCAGCCCAAGAAGACAGACTTTAAGAAGGGCGGGAAAGGCAACAAAGAGAAGAGGAAGTGTAATTTCTGTGGCAAAGTGGGGCACTTAGTAAAGGACTGCCGGAAAAAGAAGGCCAAGGAGAATGGTGGGTGCTTTTCATGCGGTCAGACAGGCCACAGGGCTAAGGACTGCCCAAAGAAACGAGGACAGGGGCAGGGCGCTGGATCCACCCCAGGGGCACAGGTTCATGTGCTAGAAGCGCCACCATTGCAACAGCGAGGTACAAACACTTCTGTAGAAAGTGTAGTTTATCTTTATGATCACCCCGTTCGCACTTTATTTGATTCTGGCGCATCACACTCCTTTATCTCGTCTGCTTTAGTAGAATCTCTGCACCTAAAAACTAGTATGGTAGAGGACCCCTTAATTGTTTCAAACCCAATTGGGGGCCCAGCTCATTTGTCTATGATCTTTGTGGGATTGAAAATTTCTATCCTAAGTGTAGAATTTCAATGTAGTGCCTTTGTTTTGGGCTTTTCGGGGTATGGTTTGATTTTGGGTATGGATTGGCTATCCAGTAATGGGGCCATCCTTGATTGTGAGAAAAGGGTTGTTAGGCTCCTAACCCAGCTCGGTAATACTTTGGAAATTTCTTGTAATCCCTCGTATGCAGTTATGCTTAGTTATCTTGAATCGCTAGATGCCTCTGTTGAAAACTTGCAATCAGTTAGAGTGGTCCGGGAATATCCGGATGTCTTCGAAGAGGTGAAGGGCTTGCCTCCGAAGCGGGAAATAGACTTCCGCATATATCTTGTAGATAATGCAAAGCCCGTTGCGTTGCCCGTTAGACATATGGCTCCACGAGAAAGGAAAGAGCTCAGTAAACAGATTAAAGAGCTTCTAGAAAAGGGGTTCATTAGGAGGAGCATTTCAGAATGGGGCGCTCCGGTGGTGTTCGCTACAAAGGCGGATGGTTCACTCCGTCTATGTGTTGACTATAGGGAGCTCAACAAGCTAACGAAAAAGAATAAGCATCCTCTCCCTAGAATTGACGATTTATTTGACCAGCTTGTAGGAGCGTCTGTTTTCTCCCAACTCGATTTAGCAACCGGTTTTCATCAGCTAAGGGTGGCTGAAGATAACATCGATAAAACGGCGTTCAGAACCCCAGACGGCTTCTTTGAATGGCTTGTCATGCCTTTCGGCTTGACAAATGCACCTGCTTACTTCGTTGACCTGATGAGTAGGGTATTTAGAGATTTCCTCAACAAATTCGTAGTGGTCTTCGTAGATGATATCCTTATCTTCTCAAAGAGTGAAGAGGAACATGCTCAACACTTAAGGGCAATCATGGAAACTTTGCGAGTCCATCAACTAAAAGCCAAATTCTCCAAATGCCACTTTTGGAGAGAAGAGGTGAGGTTCCTTGGGCACATAGTATCCAAACAAGGGTTAGCAGTGGACCCTGCGAAGGTAGTGGCGGTACAGGATTGGAAGACACCAAGGAATGCAACTGAGGTCCGAAGCTTTCTAGGACTAGCGGGTTTCTATCGAAAGTTTATAAGGGATTTTGCGAAAATCTCAGCTCCGCTCACGAAATTGACCAAGAAGAATCTAGTGTTCAATTGGGACTTGGATTGCGAGTTTGCTTTCCAACGACTAAAAAGGGCTCTCACAACAGCCCCAGTTTTGACGCTGCCAGATGGGAGCAAGATGTTCACTGTTTATACGGATGCATGTGGGACAGGGCTAGGCGCCGTATTAATGCAAGAAGGAAGGGTAGTAGCTTATGGCGGGAGGCAGTTAAAAGTGCACGAAAAGAACTACCCAACCCACGATCTCGAGTTAGCCACCATCGTCTTTGCACTCAAGTCTTGGCGACACTATCTCCTAGGTAAGAAGTTCGAACTTTACACTGACCATAAATCGTTGAAATATCTTTTCTCGCAGAAGGATCTTAACTTGAGGCAACAAAGATGGATGGAGTTTCTTGCCTCGTACGATTTCGAAATCTCCTACACTCTGGGCAAAGGCAACGTAGTGGTAGACGCGTTGAGCCGAAAGAAATTGACCCTAAGCCCGTTGTTTGTTGAAAGACAAAGCCTAGAGTTTATAGCCAGTTTTGACTTTAGGCCCTCCTCCGATTTCGTACCGGGCTTGCTAGCATCTCTCGAAGTGCGCCCAACTTTAGTAGATTCAGTAGGGACAGCACAACGCGAAGACCCTCAGCTTGTGGAAATAATTGATAGGCTAATTAGGGGTGAGACTTCAAGTCACCTCAACAGATACTCCATCGACGATAGGGGTTTGCTAAGGCGAGACGGAAGACTATGCGTCCCACAGACAAACGATTTAATAAAGAAGGTTCTCGAGGAAGCACATCACTCCAAGATGACGATACACCCAGGCGGGGATAAAATGTACAAAGACATAAAAAGGACTTTCTTTTGGAACGGCATGAAAAAGGACGTGGCAGAATTCGTTTCTAAATGTATGGTGTGCCAACAGGTTAAGGCGGAACAGAAAAAGCCTGGCGGACTACTACATCCTCTGGAGGTCCCGCAGTGGAAGTGGGATAGCATCTCAATGGACTTCATCGATGGGCTGCCTAGGTCTAGGAGAGGCAACACTAGCATTTGGGTAATAGTGGATAGGCTTACTAAAAGCGCCCACTTTTTACCAGTCAAAAGTAAACGAACCGCCTCATCCCTAGCATCACTTTACCTCAAGGAAATCGTTCGACTCCATGGAATACCATCTAGCATTGTTAGTGACCGAGACCCCATCTTCACCAGCGAATTTTGGCGGAGTCTGCAAGAAGCAGTAGGAACGCAGTTATGCTTGAGCACAGCCTATCATCCCCAAACCGACGGCCAAACAGAGAGAGTGAACAGAGTTTTAGAAGACCTTTTAAGACTATGCGTCCTTGACTTCGGAGGGACATGGGAAGACCACCTTCCTTTGGTGGAATTTGCCTACAACAACAGCTATCAAGCAACCATAGGAATGGCGCCTTTCGAAGCTTTATATGGAAGACCGTGCCGATCGCCCACTTGTTGGTGGGAGTCTACTGATAAGCTTATACTTGGACCAGATATGATCCGAGAGACTTCAGAGAAAGTGGACTTAATACGAAGAAGGATGAAGACGGCCCAAGACAGACAAAAGTCCTATGCCGACAAGAGGAGGACCGACCTTGAATTTGAGGTTGGAGACAGAGTCTTTCTCAAGGTATCACCGCTAAGAAACGTTGTTCGTTTTGGAACCACAGGAAAGCTAGCACCAAGGTTCGTAGGGCCATTCCCTATTATCGAGAAGATTGGGAAAATGGCCTATAGATTAGAGCTACCCGAGAAGTTGGCTGGAGTCCACAACGTTTTTCACGTCTCACATCTCCGAAAATGTCTGCATGAGTCTGCTGAAGTGGTAGAGCCAAACATCCTCGAAGAGGCCGAAGTGGAACGCGAAGCAACCATAAGGAGAGTTCCAACCCACATCTTAGTAACGGAAGTGAGGAAGCTACGCAACCGCGAAGTCAAGCTCGTCAAAGTCCAGTGGAGCGACGCCGAGGAAGACGCGACTTGGGAAACTGAAGCTAGAATACGTACTGCCTACTCTTTTCTGTTCGAGGGTACATCCTTGATCTTTCTCTTTCCTTAAGTTGCGCTTTTTAGGTATATTTCCTAGACCGTATCTTTTAGATAGAATCTTTTTTGCATGGAAACATGTAGTTGAAACATGTTATGTATGAATGGTTGCAAGTGATTGCTAGTGGTTGCTCGTGGTTGCATATACACACACAATCTAGGGTTTAGATCGGCTCAGTCACTTCATATTGCATATGCATATATGTTTGTATTCGTATGTGGTTGAACTTTAATGTGTTGTCATGTGGATGCTGCATTTGTATTGAATGATTGTGCACTCATGTAGAATCATGAATAGGAAAATTTGCATACATAATGGATTCATGGCACTTACATAATTCGCATTAAGGTGGTCAACTGAATCAGTAGACCGCCTGATTTTGCATTAGATAAGTTCATATACACACACTTCGCATATGATCATGAAGCATTAGAAGTCTTTTAAGGACCATGGATGCTCGTGTTTGATGGATGAGTAGATGGATGATTGGATGTTAGGACATACATTCCTCCTAACTTGAAGATTTCGGGGACGAAATCCTTTTAAGTGGGGGAGAATGTAACACCCCGAAAATTCTATAACTGTGAAATTCATGAATTAAAGTATAATTAATCTGAAATCAAAGAACTAAGGGAAACGGGATACGCCATTGCGTTCGTCTCGGAAAAATACGCGAAATAGAGTCCGAGTTTTCGAAAAACGGAGTCCGTATGAGGAAGATATGGCCTTCGGAAGTTTTGAATTAAATTTAAAATTCAAACAGAATTAAATAATTAAATATTCCAGAGTGGGGCCCATTGGGCCAGGGTGGAAGAACACCCGCCTGAGCCACCCAGGTCGACTGGGCTGTCGACCTGGGCTACCCATGTCGACAGGGCTATCGACAGCCCTGTCGACAGGGGTATCGACCTGGTCGAGCCCAGTCAACCTGGCTGGCCAGGTCGGTGTGTGGTCGAATTTCTGTGGTCTGGTTTGTCATTAGGGCTAGGTGGCGGGTTTTTATTGGTCTCTCTTCCTAATGAATGGCTATGATCTAACCTAGCAACATCAATGGTCCTAATCAATTCCTAACCTCTATATAAACAACCCTAGACTAAACCCTAATCTATTCATTCAAAATAAGATTATAGCCGCCATGTTGCTGAGGAACGACAAAGAGTAGCCGCCAACTAGAGAGGAAATTAGGAAGAAAGTTCTAAGCCTAAAGCAATTCAAGCAACCTAAAGCCAATCAATTCAACAAAGGAATCATATCTCTTAATTTGAGAATTCGCCGCAACCATTGTAAGTAGAGTATTACTTTGGTATAAATAAACAACTGTGTTGATGTGTATGCTTGAATTGTGGCAATGGAAGTAATTCATATTTGTGCGTTCTTATCAATTTATATACGTTTGGATTATGTTATTCATGTTATAAAGAACTACATGCGGTAGTTCTATGCAAGTAAACGTTTGGAATATTTCGCAAATTATGTAATCTATGTTGAAGCTACATGTATGTAGTTGATTGAAATTCATGCAAGTTTGGGCTTTGTGATTATGCCATCATGATGTATATTTTGTGCATAAATCATTTTGCAAGTAATTGAAACAAGTTTGGTTGTTATAGTTCATATGAAACTATGTTGGAATTTTGACACCATAATCCATGTATTAAGTCATGCTTTTGCAAATTTATGAATATGGCTAGGCCTTGAATGATATTTGGCATAATTGGAATCCATGATTAAGTCTATCTTGTTTACAAGAATTATATGATGACATATGTGAGACATGGCTAGGTTAGACTCAAAAATCCCTTTTTGCAAGTTTAAAGCAAACACCATGATTAGGAATTTTTATGCATAAGTATGTTTATACCATCGTTATGTGATTAGACTTAAACCATGATTAAGTTGAACTATGCTTTTGTGTTAGTAACAAAGTATCCCCTTTGTAAACATGTAGGAACCTTATGAACATGACTTGTTTATGTTTATGCCATGAACAAACTTAACTTTACTTATGCCATGCTTATGTTTGACATTATGCTATGCCTATGCTAGGAATATTTATGACATGCTTATGTTTGACATTATGCCCAAATAAGAATATAGGTTCATGTTGTAGTTAAACCTATGCAAGTTCACATGCTTTGATTCATGTCACCTATGTTGCCACTATGCAAGTACACCAATTTCTATTTTGTATTTCCAACGTCGTATTGCAAGTTCATGCGCTCACCTTCCCCTCTTTGTGTATACGCCATAAGCCTCCCCTTTCGCATGGCTAAATTGGGCTTTAAAAGGCTAAGCCCAATATATATGAACGGACGTGTAAAACGGGGGAAAATAACGTTGGGTTAAAATTAATTAATGAATGAAAATATAAAATAGAAGGGCCCAAATTCAAGTATGGGTTGGGCCCGTGAATGGTGTAATCTTTACACCATTAACTTAATAATGGGCCGCAAATATTTACATATAAATAAAGAAGAAAGACAAAATATGTAAATGTAGAACATACGATGTGTTTAACCCGAGGTTGGATTGAGTTGTGATGTAAACCTGCCCGGAACCGCCCGGCTGTCCAGTAGTCACAACAATACCTATCCAATGTGAGAGGTTAAACATGGAGCCCAATAAGGACCCGAGGTTAGACTGAGTTGTGGCGTAAGACTGCCCGGAACCAACCGGCAACAGGCAGCCACAACAATACCTGTCTAATGTGAGAGGTCAGGGCCTTAATAAGACAATTAAGGCTGAGTCAGGATTGTTAGGATTAAGTGGACTAAAGACTTAATCAAAATGGAACATGCTAAACTAAACGGACTGGTGGGAGTTAGGTTAGAAACACTTAACCAACTTAGCATGTTGGCTAGAGATAGAAAACCTAGTAACGGGGGACCCTTTTCAGCAGTAACCCTAAAAGGTGTATCAGGATACCCTGAAACTAGGCAGGGTGGGGCACGATTACTGGGCTGATTGTAAGAGGTCAAAGCGACGGCGGTGGTGTAGCAGTGTAGGTTCTAACGGAGTGCGGGCGTGCACACACTCCGGCGCAGAAAAATAAGGCACTGGACACCAGTAGCATACCTGTGCACTCTAAGGTTGTGTCGGGTTGCCACTATGGGACTTGATACACCCCATGGTGGGACCAGCATAGGTAACTACAGACATCGGGGGTCGTAAGACACATGGAACTATGCGAGTAGGAGCCGATCATCATTGAATGGATCACATCACCCTGATTATGGGGTGCCAATTGGAAACTAGTTTATATGGGTTCAGAGATTAACATGGGGTACGATAGTATATTCGACCCTAGACAACTTAACCAAGTTCATAGTGCTTGCCCACTTCTTGTTTATACTTATCATACCCAGTTCTTTATTCATAGACAAAGTAGTACTAGACTTACTCAGGCTTTATGTCTGACTCTATTTTTCTTTCGTCTTCTTTCTTCCGTTTCCCCCCCCCCCCCCCCCCAGGTCCTCAGGGAGGGAACACAGCAGCTTGATCAGCCTCAACATCCAGCTTGAAGAAGAGAAATGTATTGCTTGGACTTTCCTGTTTTGAACTATGGCTTTGGACAATCCACTATGGGGCTTTTGCAGTTTATCTATGTTTTATTTATGCTTCTTTAAATAATGTACTCAAGACAGATTATGAAAGTGTTATGTTATGTTTTTGGAAAGGATGTTGTTGTAACACGTATTTGACTTTATGAAATAAAAGTTTGTTGTTCTTCCGCTGTTTATAAATATGTGTTCTTATATCTGTCTTGTATATCTATGACTTGTACTTATAAACCTCCACCAAAATTAGGGCATTCCCTTTGAGAGTGACCCTAACGGAGGTGGGGTGTTTCACCTAGTTACTATCAGCATAAAAACTAATAAAGTTAACTGGACATGAGAAACTGAGATTAAACATAAAGATAATAACTGGACTGGCATGATAATAAGAGGTAACAAGATAAGAGTGGCATCGCATATACAAGGTTTACTGCACTAACTGTACTAGTGTCCAAATCCATGTCAAGTATAAATCCAGAAATGATCCCTAAACCTAATAACATGAAATGACCCAATACGGGGTCCAACAGTCCATCCTAATCGATCGGCTTAACTCGTCGTGTGTCGGTGTTATACGACCCAATCGCGGAATGTAGTCACATGTGCTAGGTCCACCCTAGGGTGTATCAGGTCCTAGGGTGTCAACCACTGACACAAATCAAGCATGCACAATGTAGTACTACGGGTGCCCATGCCTACTTTTTCAACTCCGGACTAAGTGCACGACCCTAGTCCGCCTGAACCTACCCTGGCGCACCTTACTCAGCCGTTATTCTTGGTCGCTTACAATCAGCCCAGTAATCGTGCCCCACCCTGCCTAGTCCCCAGGGTATCGTGATAATTCTAAGTGGGTTACTGCTGAAAGGGACCACGTGGCTAGGATTTCTAATGGGTTAAGTATTGTCATTAAAAAGGTCATGAGTTAACCCTACCCAAACATGTATCTAGTTGGTTAAGAATATATACAAGCAGTTCAAGACTTAACCCTATCAAATCGACATGTCAAATTGGTTAAGTATATTCAAGGGGTCCATGACTTAACCTTACCATGTGGCATTAATTCACTTAATGCACCCCAACCTCTCACATTAGACTTGGTTACGGTTACTGGATGTGCCGGGCGGTTCCGGGCAGATTTACACCATAACCTAGTCTAACCTCGGGTTTAAAGTGCTATATGACCAACTACTCACATTGGGTCCTATTATTTGCAACTACTGGATTTGTCGGGCGGTTCCGGGCAGATTTACGTTGCAAATTCAACCCAACCTCGAGTTGGCCATTTTCAAGTTATCTAATTGTCATGTCCCAAATTCATGTTTTCAAGCTTATTCTCATGTCAAGTTTTCATGTCATATTTTCATGTCATATCATGTCAATTCCATAGCCAATTTCAAGTTTGCCTAATCTACCCCAAAACGTATCCCCAACATACGTGAATTCGCATTAATACAACATGTCGAAATAGGGAATAACACAAATAGGATAGTCATAGAATGGCAAAGGTGTTCACAAGTTAAGCATGATGATTATAACATTACAGGCATATGAAATAGGGTCTCAACATCAATTTGACAAGACATGGTGATAGACATGGTAAAGGATTGACATAAAATAGTACCCCAATAATAGTTTCAACATCACAGGCATGGCAAGATAAAGATCGAAAAGGGGTTTTAGATTAAACATGAATATATCCAAATCAAGTTCATACTGATATTCCACAAGTCAACTTTTTAGATGAACAGATCTAGGGTGTACAAAACTAGATTCAAAATAACAGATTTAAAAGTGATAGTCATAGATCCAAGATATACAAGAGTAGATCCAACTTAGTTATCATGTTTAGGCACAATTTCAGGTTACATCGTGTTCAGGTTAAATTTACAGTTTAAATCTAAGAGTGACAAAGGGCTTACAGATCGTAGCCTAGAGAATGAGAAAGCAAAAAGAGTAGAAGCAGAATCTCTAGCAAATCCCCAAACCAACGTAGCACTAACAAAGTCCTGAATAGCCTCCTTGTTATTTATCTTCCAGTCAGAACTTCAGCAGCATATGGTCGGACAAGAATGTGATAGAAAGTCTAGGGTCAGGGGCTGTTTATATAGTGTTTAGAGAGTGAATCCGGACAAGCAACGAGACCAGATACATCTGGCTCAAAAACATGGTAGGTGACCAGGTCGACACCCAAGTCGACTGCCCAGTCGACTTGGTCTGGGGGGGGGGGTCGACTCCCCAGTCGACCTGGGTGCTAGCGGGATTTTTCCCGCCCAGTCTGTCTGGGTTTTGAAATTCGAATTTTGAACTTGAATTCGAACTGTTTTGAACTCTGGAATTTTCTGAAACTTTGGAGAGCCATATCTTGGTCATACGGACTCCGATTTTCGTAAACTCGGACTCGTTTTCAAGCAGAATTTCGAGACGAACGTAATGGCGTAACCCATTTCCCTTAATTCTTATTTTAAAACTTAATTCTGCCTTGATTTATAGTTATAACACGTTATCAAAATACTGGTTGTTACATGTTAGTTATTAAAAATGGTATCAACGACACTAATTCCAAAAAACACGTGCAATACAACAGATGTTCATTATAACATCACTAGTTAAATGTACGATACAAGAGAAATAACTAAATACTAACCACTAAAATATAGGATACAAGAGATGTTAAACTATGAAATTCAGTACGCAGGCACAGTAATTGTTACGCTCAATCTCAAGGGATTCTAAAGAGGTTCGAAGTCGCCTAATCTCCTGTTCTAACTCGTTGGCATAAGAAATACCCCTTGGACATAAACGGTCGTCTATCCACTCAAAATAATTGCATTCGTTTGGCCATAGCGAGCATAACTAGATCCTAGGACCAATATTCTCTCTGTCGCCTGGACTACTACCTCCAACGCATAACCACAGTGGAAACAAACAGGATATGAGTTAACCTCCTGCTCATTAGGAGATTGATTAACTGAAACTCGTCGTACCTCTTGTTAATATGGAGGCCAAATACCAAGAATTGATCTACCACTTCAATAGTCGGAGGACGAGGGACTGTAGCCGCTCGTAAGTGTTCTTCATTTACAAGTTGGACTACTTGATGACTCACCAGGCAGGCCAGCTCCGGGTAGTCACGACGCAGGTCCTCGTAGTGCTGCTCTTGGTATTCGATATTCCAATCAATATATGTTCTTGGACTTGATGGCGGATGCTCAACAAAGTTTTGATCATAGTTCGAATCCATTGACGAGGGACATGACCATGAAGGCATTTTTTATCTTGATGAAAATTTTGGTTCCAAATAACTATAAAGTAGTAACCATAGATATTTATAGGGGCAATATGTGGAGTAAACATAAACAAATTTGCTGGAGCAACCTTAGACTAGTCAATACAGGGTTATAGCAGTGTACATGTGATGACCCCTTAAATTACGGAGTTATTAATCTTTCGTGATAAGACTAGTTAGTGTAGGGTTAAAGCAGTGTACATGTGACGACCCATTAAACTAAAGTGATATGACAAGTCAGTGGGCTCACTTTAGAAAATGTCCCCTATAGCGATTCTTAACACCTTAACATATGTAGCAATGAGCATTATAGCGATAGGATCCACCTCTGAACCGATATGACTACTCAAGAACACTGTAGCATTGTAGCACTAGAGCACTAAAATGATGGGAATACTGTAACAATACAACACTGGAGCAGTGATATGACTACTCAGTATAATCAGTGTACATTTATATATATGTCCAAGTTTATGCTCTGTAAGCTCATAATCCATTCACTCGCCATTTATTCATACGTCCAAGTTTTATGTTTTTAACTCCTTTGTGTAGTGAAATGTTTAAATCATATTTGGGTGGGGATGACCCAATTTTTTTCTATATATAGCGGCTTCTCTAAAGCCACCTCCTCCATCCATTTTCATCATGTTGAAACACGAAAATGAAAGTGTAGGCTCCACCATTGACGAATGGGAAAATGACGAAGAAGCGGTAGCAAATCAACGACCTGGAAGAGAAAGGGTAGTTGAAGGGTGCGTTGTCCAGCTACTACGTCTAGGTGGATCCAACCCTATTTGCCATTATGGAGAAAAATCGGTCGTGGTTGTTTGGAAAACTGTAAAAATGATGGTTATCAATTTTTCAGTTGTGAAGCCTACGAGGGCCACAAGATTTATCCTGACGAAATTGATTATTGTTACTTTAAGCAGTGGATTGACCCTCTGATGTGTGAATGTGGAGTACACTATGCACTGGAAGCGCAAGCCGAAATAAGATGATTGATGTTGTAATCGATGTTGTTGTAGTTCATATAAATGTTGTTTGCATTTCTTAATGTTATAATCGATGTTGTTGTAAGCTTCTCAGCAATGTAATGCAAAATATTAAACAAAATAATAATACACAAAACAATAACATTATATGACACGGCACGAAAAAAACAATAATTGTAGTTAGCCCGTTACATTAACATTATATAATATGGCATGAAAAACATTTCAGAACGCGTACCAATAAATACTGAACTCCAACATAAACAATATACAAAACAACAAAATATTACATTACCATTAGCACCTAACAGTACACGTAACAATATTACATTACCATTAAACTAACAAACCATTACATTAACATTAACACCTAAAAATTCATACAAACATCTCTGCAAACTTCATTGAATGTCCTCAATGCCTGGAATGCAAATCCCACTTCCTTTCTTCTTTCCTTTTCCCTTAATTAGAGATTTCACATTGCTGACTAAACCACTGCTCTTCTGCTTACCTTTGTCCAAAGGCTTGCCTGAACATATATAAGCACTTTGTTATATGTGAACTTTAATAAACTTAGAACTAAATAAATATTTATATGTGCATAAGTTACAATTGCATATGGAGTTAAATTAACAAGTATCCAACGTCGACAATGATGAGGTTGGATATCTAAACCTAACACCATATTGATTAGTACGTACATCACTGGATCGATTATCTTCATTGCTATAGTCGTCATCATCATCCTCGTCATCACCCTCATCATCACCCTCGTCGTCATCACCCTGGTTATCTTTCTCGTCTTCTTCATTGTTGCCATCTTCTTCTTCTTCCTCCTCCGCTTCCATCTGTACAAGAGTTTTTCCTTTTTCCCGAATTTTGTTCGACCTATTCGTTGAGTCGCCATACCCAACACTGGTTCCCTAATAACCTCCTTTTTCTGCACAAAATTGAAAAACAAACACAATATCATTATACAAAAAATACCAGGGAGTCTATGTTCTGACCAAGATTGAAAAACATACATGTATCACAAAATTTAAATCGATAACTTACAAATGTTTCTGCAGCTGTGTTAATCCTATTCAAGCCCTCTTCATAATACTTTGACTATTCAAGAGCTAATTGTTGCATACCCATATTCATTTCCCATAGACTATCAACGGTGTAATGGGATGGAACCGGCGGTATATCCATCAAATGAGGAATGGGTAACGGCTCTGGTCCTATCCATTGCATTTTTCATCTAGGATCCTCTGCCCAATCACTTTACTGTGGTTGTCGATAAAACTGAGATGCATAATTAACCTCTGATGATGTGACAACTGGGGCTTTAATTCACGCCTTCAAAGCAGAAGGTACAAAAAAATCCATATTACCGATACGGACTGAAGCATCTAGTAATGGACCAACATCACTGCCCACTGACCACCAATACTAGTCCATGTCTGGTTCTTTATATATATACTGTTGACAATCATCATGGTATAAGGCTTGCTGCAACTCTGCATATGTAGAATATGTCATCTTGCAGGTCATGTGCGAGGGAGGATCAATGAGAATAGTCGACTAGCCTGTAAACTTCCGCATACACCTCTCTCCTAAATACATCTCATAAAAACGACCGGCTGGAACAATCAAAGGCAACTGTTTCATCAGTAGGTTATGTGCATGGACAACATCTGCATAAGCGAATGCGACTGAATTTTGCCACAGATTCCAATTTATATGCGCTGCGTGGCGATGATCAATATGATACCATGTGCTAGAAAACAAATGAGACGAAGTATCATGCGTGATGAGCAATTTTTTTTTTCTTAGGCTATCAATCTCAGATATGAAGCTTGTTTCACCTTTTCTTCGACAATATCTCCGCATACCGTCATGTACTCAAAAAACCAGTACTGCAAAACAGAAAAATGCATTATTAAACCCTACAAAAAACCATTACGGCATAAAAAACTTTGTGCTTACTATAGCTCACCATACCTGCAATAGCTCAATGAAACCAGTTATTTGCCCTCCCTTAGTTACAGCAACATCCAAACTCTGGTACAGATAACCCATAATCGCCGACCCCTAATCGAACTGTTCCGCTAAGCATAAATCAAATAGGCCTCCAAATATCCCAGGCTAATAGTGTCATTTGTTGTCGTGAAAAATAGAGTACCCATCATATACAAAACAAAAATTTGGGCAATATGACTTTTGTTATCATTGGCCTCAAGATAATCATCATGAAAGTACTTCACAAGATGCGATAAAGCAACATTTCCTCGAATATATTTCTCCTCAAGAAGTGGCAATAGTTGCTTTGCATTTTCGAATTGCACCCAACTGTCATCATACGGTATTGTTAGATTATTCATTCCCATGGAAACAGATGTTAGCATGATAAAATCTAACGGTGTAAACGCGATCTCCGTACTAGGAAATAAAAAGGTATGCATAGTTGGCCATCAACGCTCAATAATAGCTTGTATGCATTTGTTGTCAGAGTTTTTCAATTCAATTTCCATAAATTTTCCAAATATATTCACTATCGATCAGGATACACTTTAACTTTCCCCCACCATTTCAACATTATCGTAAATGCTCCATGACATCTCATCTTGTCGCGATTCTAGTTATAAAACTAAATCAGTTACATAATCTTTCCATATCGAATAATTTTAGTTAAAACACTTTGAAACAAAAAATAATACCGTAAGCTCTTTTCCACTATTGTAGATATGTGTAACTCCTTCTTGTAGACTCGTGATAGACATGAATGGAAACATCGGATCAATTGTTGTCTCCTTCCTTGCTCCATAGCCACCTTCTTCGCTTTCAATCGTTTTTCGAGTTTTTCGCGAAACTTTTCTTCTATGTAACCCACTTGCGGCGCTAGTGCCTTCAATGATTTCCTCTTCCATCACCAACCAATTCCACTAATTTGCTAAACCAACAAATTTGTCAAATATGATGGGTTTAAGGTGGAGAATGATGGAATTGATGGTGCTAAAGTGATGAGAAAGAGTATATATTGATTTGTTTGAAATTGTAGCAAAATCCTTTGTTTTTCAAAGAATTTTTATATTAGGGTTTTGATATTTTCGGGGTTTTGATGTAAACCGACGACTTCTGTTTACAGAGAATAATGACTCTGTAAATAGAAGCTTGCGATATATAATTCCCCAGAGAAACAGTTTTCTGAAATTAGTCACTAAATGGTTTTCGGAAAACCGTTTAGTGTTTAATTTAAAAAAATATAATAGGCAGCGTAATACCACTGATTGCTGGAACAGTGGGGGGAATCAACGCTGAAATATGGCGATTTACGCTCCAAAAACGGTTTGTGGTTAACTATTCTATTGCACCCTTCCTTTAGTTCGTGAATAAGCTTCATGAAGTCTGCAATTTTAGTTGTCTTTGTTTTCGAAAGTTGTTATGTTAGCTAGCTAGAAGTCAAAAGTATGTTGGTCCAATGAATGGTTCAGAAAACAAAATGCACATTAGTGTTCATTTATTTCACTTCCACCTTTATTCTGTTCCTCTCCCATTTTCATGCACATTCTATCCTATTAATCTTCTTACACAAATGCCATGACAGACGATAAAGAAAAATAAAATAGAGAAGAGAGTTTGAAAGGAAAGAAAAATAATGTATACAAAACGTTGGCGCCTTCTTTCCCTATGCGGCAACCACTTTCCTTCTTCCCCAACAAAAAGAAGAGACCAAATCCTCTATACCCAATTTTCTGTGTACCTCTGTATCCAATCAATCAACACCCCATGATTTTTACTTTTTCCAATTAAGTCCAAAAAAGGAAGAGGGCTTAATTGTAAAAAGATGGAAATCAGGGGGTGTTTATTGGTTGGGTACACACGTAACCTCCCAAACCACCTCCGCTCACAGCCTCCCTAAGCACTACCCTAGACGACAGTTTTCCACCGCCTTGGTTGCTCCTCCGGCATGCATCACCACCGAACACATCGTGACCCTTAGTCTCCTCACTCCGGCCGTGAGCTTCCCCAATCATCAACTACAACTCTCTTCACTTGGCGCAACACCCTATTGAGTCGTTACTCGGCCAACGCAACACCACTACTGCACCACCGCGGGCCCTCATAACCGAGCCCAACTTCTCAACCCTAAACCACCTCTGATAGTTCCGCCAATGCATCTGAGCACCGTGCGTAGCTTCTTTGCACTAATCCCCTGCACCATGCACCCTACCCTAGCCACCCTCCCTGCAAACCATAGTAGCTCGTACCTTCCTTTCCTTCACGGACAATCCCTCCCTAGGTCGGTCTGGCAGCCATCTTCGTCGTCAAACTTTGGCTGTAAGCCTCCTCTCATATTTCTCCTTACTGAATATAAATAAAAAAAGGGAAAAGAGAGTGAAACTTTTATTCTTAGTTTGGAGCTTTCATTGCTCGTCTCTTATTGTTGTCTGTTAACAAAGGAGAAGAAAAGCTTTTGTATTATGTAGATCTCTTATTACAACTAATACAAACAATGTTTGTTATAGCCTTATCAAACCGACCATTAGAGAGATTTGCCTACCGTTAGAGCCAAAATCAATTTCTCTGAAGCCAAATAAAGATGCCCTTTCTTCGTCAATGTGTTCTCCTTCCCGATTATTCTTCCGTATACCTTTTCTTCTCCGATTCTTCTGATCGAATAAAACCTCGGAAACATGTTTTGATTATTTCCCTTTTGTTTACCATCTTTTCATTATTTTGCTAAATCCGAAGATTTCCGGTTACCATCTCAATTGTCGATGATCACCTGAGTTTTTCCTTCTTCCTGTTGAGTACCTAAATTCGAACCTAAATCCTGCGTTTAGATCACCAAACCCTACATCTAAAAGCACAACCCTAACGTTATGTTGTTGCCTTCATGCTATGTTGTTGCCTTCAAATCAATAAACCTTATACATATCCCATATCCAGGTATGGAAAAAAATTGGTCTCCATAATTTATCTTCATGTTTTGTTTAAACAGTGTTTTATGTTGGCCTCTGAGATTAAGTGTTGACTTAATTGAGTTTACAATTTTAAATATCCAATAATAAAAATTAATAATTGAGGCTCTTCCTTTATGTTTAGTTTTATGTGTATTTTTATTACTTGGTATTTGCTTAGAGCATATAATGTGCAGCCTTAAGAAGATATTGTCTCATGGAGCAAGCAGACTTGTCACATTCTTTTATTACATCTCTTTTTCATTAGGTACTGCTTTCTGTCCCCTTAAGCTTTTGTTTAATGCTACAACAATTTTTCTCACTTTCAGTGATGCGTCTTTTATCACTACCTGAAATTGTCTGTGTAGAGCGTGAATACCAGCTTATGAAAATCTAGAGCCAACTCATTTGGTTTGTTTATTTAGCGGAAGTATGAAACAAGTGAACTGATGACTGTCAGTCCAAAGAATTCATGTATAAATTCATGTTTGACGTTTTTTACTACTCTTTTTTCTAATTATCAGAAATCTTAAATTGAATTAGATGACAATTTTTTGGTTTAATTTTCTCAGAGTAATAGTTTATTTTGTGAGTTTAACGTGTAATAGTCCCACTCGCGATCAAAAGCATCCTTAACAAAACTATAGTTGACATATTTTACTGCTATTTTTAAAAAAGTTAGCTTTATGAAAATTGTTGAATATGGAAAGGGTAATTATCAGAAAGCATATGACATACTTTCTTCAGATTTTGATGCTATTAACTGCAAATTGTATCATTCTTCCGTTGTTTAAATTTCATCAATTCTTATATTTTCATTTGCTAGTCTGATTAAGTGATGTGTTCCATTTCAATTAGATTATTGGGCATTTGATGAACAACTAGATGTATTCACTGAAGTGTGATAAAACATTTTACTGTGCACTAAGCATTTCCCTTAATGTATGCTTGCATATTCATTGAAAAAGTAATATATATTATGAATGTTTAACTTCTGTTAACTGATGTTAAACGATATTTCACTGTGTAACTATGTCAGCAATTGTGGAACTTGAAAAGGCTGTTAAGAAGAGAGAAGGCGTCCCGTTCTTATGGAGATTATTGGTATATTTTCCTTGCTCCAACATGTAGGCAAAAAAGGTATATTGGAAAATAAAAAAAGAATTATATGTTTAAAAATAAAATTGTAAATGGCATCCTACAGTCAAAAGCCCATTCCGCAGCAAAGAAGACAAAAGCTATTGGTTAAAAATTATCAATATTCATGATAAATATGCGGATAAATAAATAAAGCAGCATACATATCCACTGTTTTCTCTTTTCGAAGACAAAGTTAGTCAAAATAAAATGTGTCCAGAAACATAGTATGAGAAAAAAACAATAAATATGTGTTTTCATTAGTATATGTTACATACAAACTGACTTGAGTGAAACAAAATATAAACTAAGATATCAAGATATATTTTTAGTACAAAAACAAAAGAAGATAAATGCATATCGCCTTTATTATCCTTTTGAAAGGTTTGTTTATTACCAACATGATGTGGCTTGTTATTATTTGAGGCACAACATAACAATCGTTGTATACTCCTTTTCACTCTTATAATTCATTCATGTTGTTTAAATTGAGTCCGCCAGGTATAATTAAAACCGAAGGGGGCCTAGCATGCATTATTTTCGAATATTCAGTGCTTAGGAAAAATAAAATTGAGCCGCTAGGTATAATTACAAACGAAGGGAGCCTAGCATGCATAGTTTCCAAGTATTCAGTGTGCTTAGGAAAAATAAATTTGTAAATGGCTTCCTATAGGCATAGTTTTCGAGTAATACAATGACGGTCCAACATGGTGTTAGTGCTGAACTGTAGCTACCAACTAGAACAGAGGCCGTATATTGTCGAGATTAGGCGCAGCGGAAGCCAACTCGGCACAAATCAGTCCAATATAGTGTAGAAAATTAACCTAAAAACAGCAAGAAAACAAAGAACAACAAGGTTTAACGAGGTTGGGCAATAGCCTACGTCCTCGGGAAAAGAGAATGATTCTATTACCTTACAATGGAGAAGAAACAAGAAAACATACAAAGCTTTTCATATGAAGCACTCAGCTCACTGTCTCTCTATTTCATTTTGTGGCTGCTATTACTTGTTTTCAGCTTTTGTGGCAGCTACAAAAGATCTCACAGCAAACCCTCACTCAATGATACATATATATAGTATGGTCTCAAAAAGTAAGAGGCCCACAAAACATTGCACCAAAACAATAATGCATTGAAGTGCACGTGACTGCACACATTGCTGCAGTCTTCACAATTCTGCACCTCGGATCATGCAGAAAAGCATGAGACGATCACACACAAAGCACTTTGATTGCCACATATCCAGCTGCACCACCAAAGTAGTTGCCTACGTACCCAAATGTTCAAGCTGTCGTAGTTCATCATAGTGTCTCGCAAAGAGACTTCACAATGTTCCGAAGAACCTCCACCCCACCGGGGTATCATACATCAAACATACAAAACATTAATCAAGTCAAGACAATGCTTGAACTTGACATTAGTAATCACTTTAGTCAACATGTCTGCGGGATTCTCTTTTGTATCAATCTTCACCAAGAGAATATGACCCTCAGTTAATACTTCTCTAATGAAATGATAACGAACATCAATGTGCTTTGTTCGGGCATGATGAACTTGATTCTTTGCTAGGTGGATGGCACTCATACTATCACAATACACAGGAAGTTGATCTTGCACCACTCCCAAATCATCCAACAAACCTTGTAGCCATATAGCTTCCTTGAAATCTTCAGTCACTGCCATATACTCTGCCTCTGTAGTAGATAGAGCCATTGTCGACTGCAGAATAGACCTCCAACATATTGGACCTCCGGCCAAGGTAAACACATGCCCTGTAGTAGAACGTCTCTTATCCAAATCACCGGCACAATCTGAGTCTACATAACCAGCACATAAATGACTGTTATTCATATCCCTCATAAATTCTAAACCAGCATTAATAGTTCCCAAAGATATCTCAAAATACATTTGACAGCATTCCAATGCTCTTTTCCATGAGCATGCATGTAACGACTGACCTTACTCACGGCATGTGAAATATCAGGTCGTGTACATACTATCTCATACATAAGACTCCCAACAGCATTAGCATAAGGCACATGTGCCATAAATTGAATCTCATCATCAGAGGAAGGATACATAGTTGCATTCAATTTAAAATGAGCAGCAAGAGGAGTACTTACCAATTTGGTTTCTTTAGAAATGCCAAATTTCCTTAATACCTTCTTCAAATATGTTTTTTGAGATAAACACACCTTGCCCTTCATTCTATATCTTTGAATCTCCATGCCAAGAATCTTCTTCGCATCTCCAAGATCTTTCATTTCAAATTCAGCTGACAACTTACATTTCAGCTTCTCAATCTCAGACTTGCAAGTAGATGCAATCAACATATCATCTACATACAAAAGCAAATAAATGAAAGAACCATCACTCAGCTTCTTCATATATACACAGTGATCATGGTGGCTTCTTGTGTACGCTTAGCCTAACATAAAACGATCAAATCGTTTATACCACAGTCTCAGAGACTGTTTCAGTCCATACAACGATCTTTCCAACTTACACACCAGATCCTCTTCACCGGGAGATTTGAATCCACATGGCTGAGTCATATAGATCTCCATGTAAGAACGTTGTTTTTACATCCATCTGAACCAGATTCAAGTTATACTGCGCTACCATGGCTAACAAAATATGAATAGAGGAGTGCTTCACAACTGGAGAGAATACTTCATTGTAGTCAATTCCCTCCTTCTGGGCATAGCCTTTTGCAACTAGCCTTGCCTTGTAGCGAATCTCATTTTCCTTCACTCCTTCTTTCTTAGCATATACCCACTTACATCCAATTGCTTTCTTGCCCTTCGGGAGGTTGGCAAGAACCCATGTGTCATTCTTGTGAAGAGATGTCATTTCTTCCCCCATAGCCTCTTTCCATTCTTCACACTCAACGCTATGAATAGCTTGTGTGTACGTCTCAGGAATGCCTTCATCAGTAACTGGTAAAGCATAAGTTACACAATCTCGAAACCAACCCGATTTCCTGATATCACTTTTCGGTCTTCTAGAAGCAATTGACTCTGGAACACTCCTCTCAGCCTCTGTTTCTATTTCCAACCCATCTTCGGAATCATCAGCACTGCCCCGATCAACCGTAACTTCATCTATTTCAATAACTGAATCTGTCACCTCTTCAGAAGCAGGTCCCACTGGTATAGTTTCATCTGGGATTTGTGTAACAATATCAAACTTCACACACTACAGATTCTCACAATTACTGCTCTCATTCTCCACCTGATGAGAACCCTTAGGTTTTAGCATTGCAGCCTCATTAAACGTAACATCCCTATTTATAATCATTTTCTTGGTAACTAGATTCCAGAGTTTGAACCCTTTGACTCCAGTCTTCATGCCAACAAATATTGCCTCAACAGCACGAACTCCAAGCTTATTATCCTTCACATGATACCAAGCAGGACAACCAAATACATGAATCAACTCATAGTCATAAGCGAGCTTACCATACCAGAATTCCATTAGTGTTTTGCCTCCTAATGCAGATGAAGGCAGCCGATTGATGAGAAAAAATGCATAAGTAACAGCTTTAGCCCAGAATGCTTTGCCTAATCCAGAATTAGACAACATACATCGTACTCTCTCTAGTAGTGTACGATTCATCCTTTCTGCAACTCCATTTTGCTGTGGTGTTTCTCTAACTGTGAAGTGTCTCTTGATTCCCTCATCTTGACATACTTTGTGAAATTGATCACTTGTGTACTCTCCACCGTTGTCTGAACGAAGCACTTTGAGTTTTCTACCCGTTTGAGTTTCAACTGCTTTCTTCCATCTCACCAATATTTCCAGAACATCACTTTTCTGTCTCATGACATACACCCATACACGCCTAGAATATTCATCAATAAAAGAGACAAACCAATGTTCACCTCCCAAAGATGCATTTTTGGAAGGACCACATACATCTGAATGAACATAATTTAGGACTCCACTAGATTTATGGATTTCCTTACCAAAGCGAGATCTTGTCTTCTTGCCTTTTACACAATGTTCACAGAAATCTAACTTACAGACAACAACCTCTTTCAACAGATTTTACTGAATCAAAGCATTCAAAGATTTCTCACCTGGATGTGCAAGCCTCATGTGCCATAGCATTGCAAATTCCTTAGTAGCAATTTCACTCTGCTCAGCTGTAACTACATCCCCAGTCACTGTTCTCCCATTTAAGTAGTACAAGTTGTGATGACGTGTACCTTTCATAACAACCATAGCTCCAGAAATCATCTTCATAACTCCATTTTGGCCATCAAGTCTTAATCCCTTGGATTCAAGCATTCCTAAAGAAATCAGATTCTTTTTCATACTTGGCACACATCTCACATTTTTCAGTTCTCTAACTTTTCCATCATGCAGTTTCAGGCGAATACTACCAATTCCCACAATGCTACAAGAATTGTGATTTCCCATCAATACTTAGCCCTCAAACTTCGTAAAATTTGAAAACCATTCTCTATTTGGAGTCACATGAAAGGTAGCGCCCGAATCAAGTATCCACTCATCATCTTTTGCGTTAGAGTTAGAAGGTATCATGGTTAAAGAGAAATCTGACTCATTCCCTGTGTCTTTGCTGGACTGGACTACATTTGCTACACTTTTTCCTTTCTTGTCCCGCTCCTTGACCTTAGGACAATCCTTAGCCCAATGGACTTTTTCATGACACCAAGCACATTCATCCTTAGCCAAACGCCCTTTTGCTTTCGAGTATCCTTTACTCTTATTAGGATGTTGGCCAACATTTTTCTTATGGTCTGATTTTCTGCCTCTCACTACAAGAGCATCACCACTATCTTCTCTGGAGATATCATCTCTATCCATCTTTCGTAATTCTTCACTACGTAATGATGTAGCGACTTCATCATAAATCAGCTTGTCTTTGCCATGAATTGCGACTTAATCACGGGTTCATATTTCTCCGGAAGAGAATTCACTAAACACAAAGCTTTCTCCTCATCTGGAATGATCTCATCATAATTAACCAACTCCGTAAGGAGTTTGTTAAAGGAATCCAGATGCTCAGTCAAAGTTGCACCCTTCTTCATATTGAACCGATACAAATTTCTTTTTAGATGAATTCGGTTTGCCACATTCTTCACGAGGTAATTCGCTTCAAGTTTTTCCCATAATTCTTTCGGCGAGGTCTCATGTTGATAGTTCACTCTGATACCTACTTCCAAGCAACCTCTGATCGTAGCCAAACAAAGCCTTTGATTCTTTTCCCACTGTTTTTCTGACTATTCTTCTGGTTTCTCTATTCGCAGACAAGCTTCCAAATCCAAATGCTCAAGAGCATCGGACACATCAGTTCTCCACAAACCAAAATTATTGTTTCCATTAAATTTCTCTACATCTAACCTTACTCTGTGATACACTATTTTTTCAGATTGACTTGATTCACCCATATTCACAACACAAGCAACTTACACAAGAGAAACAAACGCAAATGGAAAAATCTGCCTTCACAGGAATTTCGTCGAACACCTTCTGTGCACTAAACTGAACTCACAAATCCAAGGTTGAAACCGCAAGCTCTGATACCAAGTGTCGAGATTAGGCGCAGCGGAAGCCAACTCGGCACAAATCAGTCCAATATAGTGCAGAAAATTAACCCAAAAACAGCAAGAAAACAAAGAACAACAAGGTTTAACGAGGTTCGGCAATAGCCTACGTCCTCGGGCAAAGAGAATGATTCTATTACCTCACAATGGAGAAGAAACAAGAAAACATATAAAGCTTTTCATATGAAGCACTTAGCTCACTGTCTCTCTATTTCATTTTGTGGCTGCTGTTACTTGTTTTCAGCTTTTGTGGCGGCTACAAAAACTCTCACAGCAAACCCTCACTCAATGATACTGTTGGCTAGCTTTCTGACCAAGCCACCAAGGTTCACACACAAGAAGAAAATGCGAAGTTCCATTTCTTTCAATCTTCAGAAATATGGTCGCTCAGCGCTCATCGAATCGCTACGCCCTCCTTCGGGTCGCCACCAGGTAGCGTGAACCGAATCACCTACGTCAGCACCTCGATACGATCCGCCCCCACCATCGCGACTCGATCTGAACCCAGAAGATGCAGTGAAGACTTTGACCCATTCTATCACGATCCGAGATACATGGATCTCACGACACCTATCCATAACTGTCATATTGACCAATTCTTCCTCAAGCTACGATCCGATCCGATATTCTCGGGATTTGCGCCACGTGTGACCGCGATCCACCTGACAGAATCAACTATAAATAGCCCAGAGATTAGCATTTTTCAGGATCTTTTTGGCAGTATCGAGTATTGATTCCACCATTACTGTCATACCACTATTTCTTATCAGTTTTAGTTTGAGATTACTGAGAGAAATCATAATTGTAAAAGTGATCTTGAGAGAAATCTTTGGTTGTACTAGTATTCAAAGTATAATCAATAGCATATAAAGTGGACGTAGGCTCGTTAACGCCGAACCACTATAAACCTTGTGTGTTCTCTGCTTTTTCCTCATTTTTCAGTTATAATTTTCTACGAATCAAAACAATTTGGGTGTTAGAGTCAAATTTTGATCTAATATTTTGGTGCTTTCACTGAGAATTTGAACTCAGGATATTGGATTGTTTCTCCGTTGTTTGGATATTCAAGTCCGAAGAAAACAGTCCCGAAACTTCACTGTTCAGACCTTTGAAGATTTCAACAATACCTGATATCATGGCTGGAAAGAAGTCTGAGGAAGTGCGAGCTTCACAGGCGAGTGAAGCTGCAAATGAAGTGATTGAAGAAAGCGTGCATGAACAGGTCAACGAAAGACCCTCGGATCGTGGAACGGAGATGGCGAACCGAACCGTGGAGGGAGATCCGAACCGAACCATTGAAGGGGTCGTCACCCGGTCCCACGATAACACCACGAACCCCCCTCCCAATGTTACCACGATCCGATCCCATGGGGGTGCTGCGAGCCACCGACACCGATCCACCACGATCCGAGATGATGACCGGATTGCAACTCGACCTGGAAAGGAGCTTATGGCTCGCTCTTCCCGTCCTGGTCCCTTTGTTCGACCTGGCTCAAGCTCTCTGCGCGTAAGGGAAAATGTTGATGATCAGTATGACCCCTCTGCTCCAGTTACTGAAGGAGATCTCTCTCGCTTCGTTGAAATGTGGGATAGGCTGTTTGATGAAATAGCTGCTCAAAGGCAGGAAAACTCCATGCTGCGATAGAATTTGATTACTATGGATAGACGTCTGGATGATCTTGTAAGGCAAAGAACGTCTCCTCTAGTCCGTCCGCTCACCCCAGAGTACTCTTCTTCATCATAGGAATCGCCAAGACCTCCGCAGAGACCGTATGAGCGGGCTGAAAACGTAGAGCAGCTCCGATTTGGAACCTTGCCATCACGGGAGGAAGAGACACTTAGTGAGGGACCCTCAAACTGCAACTTGAATAATCATGCCGCAACTCCTAGAGCTCGAGTTGTGAATAATCCTATTGAGAATAGACCACCTCAGCTCCTCCGCCATGCAAATACTCATAGTAACAGGGGGCAGCGAAGCCCAATCCGAGCTCCGGACTTTGTGGATGTTCCTAGAAGAGAGATCGGAGAATTCCACCGAGCTAGAAACACTGACCCCGAGCCTCCGATGACCAGTGCAAATGTTGCAGCTATGGTCCATCAAATCCTGGCAGATAGCCGTGGACAAAGGAATGAAGACTGGGGAATTGATCGCAGCCACACCCCTTTTACCGACGACATTCTAGATGTAACATTCCCGAGGTGCTTCAACATGCCCCAAATGAACCGTTACGCGGGTAGATCTGATCCAATCCAACATCTAATGAGATATTCTTGGTCAATGACCGCTGCCGCAGCTTCCGACGCTGTAAAGTGCAAAGCATTCCCTATATTTCTGGAGGATGTAGCGTTATTATGGTTTACTCACTTACCAGCAAGATCAATTTCCAGTTTCAGGGAATTGAGTGAAAAGTTCATAGAACAGTTCCGCATTTACGCACAAAGGACGAAAAGTGTGATTGACCTGTTCCTTGTCAAACAACGACCGGGTGAGAGTTTGAGGGGGTATCTGGATCGTTTCAACTTAGCCACCACCGAAGTGAAGGATCCCCATGAGCCGACCGTTGTGGAAGCCCTAATTGATGGGGTAGATAAAGATACTGAATTTGGGAGATACCTGGCCGGCAAACCACCTCATACTAGAGAATTATTTACGAGAAATTAAACGTACGCTTACGTCAGGAGGAGGTATATGCTAACCGGGAGATGAAAAAGGCAAATAAGGAGGAAATCCAAAGTAATGTCGCAATCAAGCAAACCGGAGACAGCTTGGGAAAGGTTGAAGTCAACGTTGGAAACCGAAACCAGGGTGGCGGCCTCCAATCAGGAAACAATGGTAACAACAGTAATGGCAATAATCGGAAGAGAAATCGGGGAAACGATTCCCAGAGAAGGACCTGTCCCAGGTCTTTCGAAAGTTATACGCCAATAAATGATACTTTGGAGAATATATTCATCGACTCATACGACGTTCTCCAACATAAAAGGCCTCCTCCAAGAGATTCGACGGAGAAAGAACGTGAGACGGGGAAGTTTTGTCTCTTCCATCAGACTCACGGCCACTCTACAAATGAATGTCGTCATCTGAGAGACGTAGTTGAGAGGTTGCTCCGAGAAGGGAAGTTGGATGAGTACTGGGTGACTCCTAGAGACAGGGGGCAAGCTATTCAGACCCCGAACCAAAACCAGAATCAACCTACCGCCAGGCCAACTGTCCAGCAAAAAGGAAAGGATCATGTTATCAGTACCATAATCGGAGGGCTTCACCTAGCTGGGCATAGTTTCAGGGCGATGGACCAGTACGTAAACGCAGCAAAGCATCATCTCGAGGCAGAAGATTGCTGCAACCCTGAAGACAATGTCCCGGTAAAACAACAAAAGATGATGTCGGACGACGTCATCTTCCGCAACCGAGAGAGTATTGGAGTCCACGCTCCGACCGAAGATCCATTTGTAATCACAGTTCCTATTGGCCCGGCCACGGTCCATAAAGTTTTAGTGGATAACGGAAGTTCAGTCAACATTCTATTCAAAAAGACGTTCGATTTAATGAACCTTGAATTGAAAGATTTAAAGCCATGTGAAGGATGGATCCGTGTATTTAACGGGGCTTCAACTACTCCAGTGGGATATGTAGAACTGCCGGTGACACTTGGGGAAGGAGAACGCCAGAGAGTGAGAATTCTTCCCTTCGTAGTTTTGGATATTGAATCGCCTTATAATGCCTTCTTGGGCCGACCGGCCCTAGCAAAGTTTAGAGCTTGTATAGCCCCCTGGTGCTTGTTACTGAAGTTTCCTACGGAAGCTGGTGTTGGCATAGTCAGAGGAGATCAGGTTGCTGCACGTGCATGTTACATTGCAGAGCTAAAGCTACTCCGTCAAGGAAAAGATATTGAGATAAAAGACGCTTCTACCCCCATGAGGGAGGAGACGTCATAGCAATTAAAGAAAATCACTATACGTGAGTCGCCCAGAGAACTGCCCGAGGATATAGATCCCAGAGAGGACGAAGAGACTGGGGGCAGAATGGCGGCTCCCAACGAAACGACTGTGGATGTACCAATCGATGATAGCGACCCAGAGAAGGTCTTGAAGATTGGATCCCAGTTGGATCCAGTTCGAGCTAAAGAACTGATGGATTTCCAGAAAGATAACTTGGATGTATTTGCTTGGACCCATGCAGACATGTATGGGATATCTCTATCAATCAGGAGTCATTCATTGAACATTAACCCAAAGCACCCCCCTGTAAAACAAAAAAGGCGAATGCTGGGCCCAGAGAGGTCTGCAGCCTTGAAAGAAGAAGTTGAAAAGTTAAGGAGTAACGGGCTCATCAGAGACTCAACCTACCCAGATTGGATTTCAAATCCAGTTTTGGTAAAGAAGGTCAATGGAAAGTGGCGTACATGTATTGATTTTTTTGGATTTGAATAAAGCTTGCCTAAAGGATAGCTTTCCGTTACCCAGAATTAATCAGTTGGTAGATTCAACGGCAGTTCATGAGCTTTTCTCTTTCATGGATGCTTATTCAAGATATAACCAGATTCCTATGCATGTTCCAGATCAAGAACACACTAGCTTCATTACTAATCTGGGATTATACTACTACGTGGTAATGCCTTTTGGTTTGAAGAAAGCAGTTGCTACGTATCAACGGTTAGTAAACAGAATGTTCTATAACTAGATTGGGAAAACTATGGAGGTGTACGTTGACGACATGTTGGTTAAGTCCAGACAATCGTCTGATCACACAACAAACTTGGCAGAGATGTTTGGTATTCTTCGAAAGTATGGGATGAAACTCAACCCAACGAAATGCTCATTTGGAGTTGCATCCGGGAAATTCTTGAGATTGATTGTCAGCTCGCGAGGTATTTAAATTAATCCAGACCAGATTGCAGCCATCAGAGACATTCAGGAGCCTAGACAAATCAAAGATATGCAGAGCCTTGCGGGGAAAGTAGCGGCATTAAGTAGATTCATCTCTAGAGCGACAGACAAATGCATCCCGTTCTTTGAATTGATAAAGCAAGGAAAACGCAATTTTAAGTGAACTCCTGATTGCATTGAAGCATTTCGGAACCTGCTGAATCATCTGGAGAGACCTCCGATACTGTCTAAACCGGTGGATCACGTGGATTTATTCGTGTATTTAGTGGTGTCGTCCCACGCGATCAGCTCAGCGTTAGTGAGAGAAGAAGACAAGGTTCAAAGGCCAGTGTACTACATGAGTAAAAAATTGGCGGCAGCTGAACGCAATTATCCGAGGATCGAAAAGCTGGCGTATAGTTTATTGATTGCATCTAGGAAACTTCGACATTATTTCCAAGCTCATCCTATCACCGTGTACACAGATCATCCGCTCAAGCAAGTTCTACAGAGACCAGAAGCTTCTGGAAGGTTGCTTAAGTGGAACATTGAACTGAGTCAATTTGATTTAAATTTTCAGCCCCGACGGTCAATACGGGGGCAAGTGCTGGCAGATTTCATAGCAGAATTTACTTCCTCGGAGGACGACATGGTAAACGAAGAGACTGACCCACCAAAGTTACTTCTTGATCCTAGTGCATGGAAATTGTATATTGATGGTGCCAGGAATGATAAGTGATCTGGTACCGGAGTGGTGTTTGAAACTCCTGAGAAAAGACTGATATCTTATGCTATCCGGTTGGAATTTCACGCCACTAACAACGACTCTGAATATGAAGCCCTGATAGTCGGGTTGAGGATCGCAAAAGAATTAAAGATCGCGAAGCTGGACATATTTTGTGACTCCAAGTTGGTTGTAAATCAGGTTTCTGGAAAATTTCGAGCTAAGATCCCAAGATTGATTTCGTATTTGGAGAAAGTAAGGAGTTGCTGATAGGTTTTGGTCACTACAGTATCTCTCATATTCCGCGGTCAGAGAACCAACAGGCAGATAAATTAGCCAAGATGGCTAGTTCCGACGATCCTGAAGAGATCAGACTAGCCCTAGTTGAAGTGCTTCGGTTCCCTAGTATAGATCAGATGGAAATTGATCTGGTACTACAAACTGAACCGGAAAGGGAGTCATGGATGACCCCTCTAAAGAATTTCCTAATGAATGGAATGCTTCCGACCAAGAAGAGAGAGAGGCGTAAGGTAATTTGTAAAGCTTCCCGATATGTTCTGCAAGACGGAGTCCTGTATAGATAGGGATTTTCGATGCCTCTCCTTCGGTGTATAGCCCATGACGACATCAAACGTGTACTGCAGTAAGTGCACGAAGGTGAATGTGGCGATCACATTGGAGGACAAACTCTGGCAAAAAAGGTTTTGCGGTATGGTTATTTCTGGCCTACCATAAACAAAGACGCGACAAATTACGTGAGACGTTGTGATGCTTGCCAAAGATTTTCAAGGATTCCCAGGGCACCTCCCGGTCAGTTAAAAAAAATGACAAGTCCGTGGCCTTTCGCTATGTGGGGAATTGATATCATTGGAACCCTCCCTATAGCAAAAGGCGGAGCAAAGTTCGCCATTGTAGTTGTAGACTACTTCACCAAGTGGGTTGAGGCCGAACCGTTGACTGCAACTACGACCAAGCGAGTGATCAATTTCGTTGTTAGGAACATTATTTGTCGGTTCGGGATTCCGAAGATCGTCATAACTGACAATGGAACCCAATTTGACAGCAGCGAATTCAGGAACTTCTGCCAGAAATACCACTTCAGAAACGGTACACCTCTGTGGCACACCCGCAGTCGAACGGACAGATCGAAGCAGCAAATAAAGTGATTAAGTCCATTATCAAAAGAAGATTGAAGCGGGCCAAAGCTATGTGGGTCGATGAGTTACCCTTGGCGTTATGGGCCTATAGGACGACATATAAATCGACAACAGGCCATACCCCCTTCTCCCTTGCTTTTGGAGCGGAAGCGGTCATCCCGGTTGAGCTAAAAGTACCATCTCACCGAGTTACTTATTACGACCCGATGACTAATAACGAGGTTCTCCTTGAATCCCTAGATTCAATAGAAGAGAAGAGGGATGAAGCAGACTTGCGTGCCTTGAGACACAAGCAACAGGTCGCTCGATACTATAACAAAAGTGTTCGAGCCCGAACCTTTGAACCCGGAGACTTGGTTCTGAAGCGTGTCTTTCCACCCCCAACTCATATGAGTGCGAAGTGGGAAGGACCGTACTCCATTCTACGAAAGCTTGATAATGGAACCTTCAAGCTAGCTGCAGTGGATGGAGAAGAAATCTCCAGAGTGTGGAATGCCCAACATTTGCGGCCTTATCTGACATAAAAATGTTGGATTTACTCTTTTGTTTCATAGGACCATGTAAAAGGCACGACTTGCCTAGAATAGTCCAAATTTTTTTCAGCAAAGGATTATAAAGTGGATGTAGGTTACGATTTGACCGAACCACTATAAAAACACCATGTGTCATTTACCTTTATTGCATTATTATTTATTCGCTCTTCTATCTTTATGAAATTTGCTGAAAACTATGCGGCAATCACAGGAACATGTGACTCCAGGTGCCTTCCATCAGGATGGAGAGCAATCCGCAGGTAGAACTTTGAAGGTACAATAGAGTGGATCACATCATTGACAAAACTCTAACCTTGGCGATCGCCAGGAGAGTATAAAAGCGTCCATGATTGAGCGCTGAGAAAGAGCTCTTACCCCGCTGAAGGATCGGGGGGCGACTGAACAGCTGAGCTCGAACTCTAACCTTGGCGACCGCCAGGAGAGTATAAAAGCGTCCATGATTGAGTGCTGAGAAAGAGCTCTTACCCCACTGAAGGATCGGGGGGCAATCGAACAGCCGAGCTCGAACTCTAACCTTGGCGACCGCCAGGAGAGTATAAAGGCATCTACGATTAAGCGCTGAGAAAGAGCTCTTACCCCGCTGAAGGATCGGGGGGCGACTGAACAGCCGAGCTCGAGCTCTAACCTTGGCGACCGCCAGGAGAGTATAAAAACATCTGCGATTAAGCGCTGACAAGGATGCTGGAGACTCAACGTCCCCAGAATTCCTGCCCCGTTAAAGGATCGGCGAGCAGATCATGATACGAGGTCGAACTTTAACCCGCTGATGGATCAGGAAAGCATAGAGGCACCGGAGATTCGGTGCCTCAAGGACTATAATTCTACTAAAAAATTCCAAGTCCCCTGTGCCCAAATATAGGGGGCAACATGCATAGAAATTGTTAAATTCTTTCTGTTGCTTGAATGATTTGTGATATAATTTCAGTTTGGTTATAGCCAAATGACTTGTGACTAAGTATGAAGAGTTTATTGACTGCAGGTACACGATGACGCAAAAGAAATAAACTTTCATTCATAAACTGCAAACCTACAAGATAAAGAAGAACCTAAACAAAAGTGAGGTCCATTCTCACAATTACATTTCATGGCCAGTGGAAAGCCTAAAAATCCTAAGGACAAAATATGAACTGATATCTGCATCCTACTTATGCTGGGGGGAGGGGACTATGTAGACTTCTTGCTCTTTTTCTGCTTCCCCGACGCCTCCTTGTCAACATCCAAACGACCACCTTTTTTCCTCTTCCTCTTATCAACAAGAGGATCCAGTGAAGAACTAGAGGACTGAGAGGCTAGTTGTGAAGTTATCGATCAGGAGGAAAATCTTACGACCAACCCAGTTTTGGGGTCAATCTCAGAGATAGGGGGCACATATACTGGATCATGTCACCCTTTCATAAGGAGCAACTGCTCCTCCCCTTCGGCCTGTTGTTCATCCAAGATTTCCTCATCACCGCCTCTGCTCTCTTTGGTAATGGCGACTTCCTCTTTATCACCGTCGTGGCACCCGTCCATGTCTCTCAAAGCCTCGATGGGTTCAGCATTTGGGGGATATCAGCACTAACGCCTGGCAGGATGTCAATCTTCTCTGCCTCTGTCTTCTTTTCAGCATCCTTATCAACTGGCCCGCCACCTGTATCATGAGAAACAAATGCTATTTTGGGAGAGAATGCGGTTTGCTCAGTTGATTGTCCGACATGACGACGACAAGTGACAATTGCTTTGGCAAGTTGCGGAGAAAATATAGAGATACCTTCTTCTGATCCTCCATCCAAGATAGCAGCAGAGCCCCTGACAGCTGGAGGAGTTGGACCCAGAGGGATCAATGGATAATCTGGATTGTATTCCTCAATTTCGGAGGCCTTGGGCTCTGCAGCTGAGCTCGGGCCTTCTTCTATTTTTTCTTTGCCCTTCGCCTGAGTTTTCTCTTTTTCAATTTCTTCTTGGAGTAGGCATCTTCCTTTCTCTAAATCCTCAGGTTCATTATCCCTAAGAATGGTCCGCATCAACTCATTCTCATCAATCTCATCAACTCCTAATCGCTGTTTCTCGCTCTCAACGATTGCATCCCATATATTGGCTAGAGTGACATGGTAGTCTGGGATCCAGGAAATGTTACGGGTCTTGATGACCTGACTAAGGAAGTCGAACAACATTTCTTCAAATACTTCGATCTCCTTCTCTCTCTCGAGGAGTTTTTCATTAGAAACAGTGGCCATTTCAATGGCACTCTCCACATTATTTTCAGCAAGAATAGCGCGCTTCTCTGCACGCGCAAGTTGATCATTCAGAATCGCCTTCTCCTTTTCGGCCAGGGCTAAGCTATCTTTCAAACTTGCCTTTTCTTTCTCCCAAGCAGCTCTTTCGGCCTCGAAGTGATCCTGTGCTGTTTTCAGTTCGGTGTTGGCCATCCTGAGATCTTCTACCTCTTGCTTCAATAACGCTCGCTCTTTGCTATTAGAATCAAGCTCATTATGAAAATGCTGCCTGGCCTCCTCCAGCTCTGTTTTGTAAGTTTTAGCGTCTCGTTGAGCCAAGGCAAGCAAAGATTGTGCATCCTCTAAGTCCTTCTCCATTTTTGCCCTGGCCCTTTCATTGTTATCTATCTTCACTTTGGATCTATGCGCTTCCATCTCAAGCGTTCGGATGACGTCTGAAAGATTGACAGCATGTTTCTTCATCGCCTCATACTGCTTGGCTACATGGCGAATATGCCCGATGACTTCAGTATCCCAGTTCTTAGGGACTGGTTCCAAGGCTGGAACGAACATCATCCTTTTGAAGAAGATATCGGGGAATTGTTCTCGTAACTTTTCCAGCTTGGCCTGAGTCTCAGGACCATGGATATAATCTCGTGACCCGGGGGCACTCAAACTTTGTTGACTGGAAGGGACAATGTCAATTTTCTCCTTCTCAGAATCCTTGTTTGGATTTTTGCTTTTATCCTTGGGCTCGTGGTGCCTTTTGGATGATCTGCTATAAGAGGGTGCACTCTTCGGAGGGGTTAAGTCTTTGGGAAGTTGTTTCCCCCCTGTAGGCGGCACCGAATGACTGGGAAGCTTACAAGAGGTTGGTTTTGATGGAGACCTGGATTGTGAAGAAGTAGGCTTGTGAGAATGACCGCGAGCACGCTCAGGATTTGGATGAAAACTAGGTGTGCCTTCACGGAGAGAGCGATAGGAATAAGATCGCCTGCGAGACATCTTTCCTGCAAAAGAAACAAGTACATATTAAAACCCTGAATATTGTTGATATAAAAGTGTGGGGGCAGACAGTGCATGTGATTTGTGCATCCCATATAATTCCCCCTAACAGACCGGGGCCCGAAGTCAGACTCGTCTGAGTAGTCTCTCGTTCTCCAACTGGAACAGTTGTTTCCTCAAAAAAAGGGAAAAATGGCTCCCCTTCGAAGTCTCCCTGTGTATATACATCATCAGGTAAAGGAATCTTGCTCAGTTCTTTAAATAACTGCTCCTCTGTTAAATCATCGGGAGCAGCTGGTTCAACCGGTAGAGAGGCCCTTGTGGGGAAACCCCCTGGAGAGACTGGGATTTCCTTAGACTTATCAGCACAGGCCTCATCTCCTCTATATATGTTCAGGTCTTCGTCGTCCTGGATGATTACTGGCGAAGGACTCTTACGAAATTTAGTTGTTTCTGCTGCCCGTGACGTTCCTTCTCCCTCAGTCGGGGGCACGTATTTGTAAGGTTTACCGCCCGCACCAAGTCCAAACCTTATATCCAGAAGGTGGTGCTTGTGAAGATTCTCGTCAGTAATGCATTTCTTGATCTTTAGGAAGTCGGATTTGCTTCGCAGAAGAAGGGACAGTCGATTAATGTACACCGAGCCTTCCGTCTTAGGAAAGGTGTGATCTGCTTAGAGAAAAGAAGCATGTTAGCGCTTCGATTTCTTAAACAAGTTATTCATTCAAAGGTTCAAAATTTACTTGATTTAAGCCATCTTCTTGAACACCCGGCCTGTCTCTTTATATAGAACCAATCGGCCTTGGGATCCCCTATGTTGCTGTACCCGTCAGACAAAACCTTCCTATTTGCTACCGACTCGAAGAAAGAAAAATTTGGGGTTGCCGAGGAGCGATGCTTGAAAAGGTAAAAAAAATTCAAATCTTTAACCGTAAGCTCAGTTTGCAGGATTTCCGCATATGCGATGTATAGGGTGTATAGGGCTGCATAGGCATTGGGATGGAGCTGCATTGGAGCAATACCCAATCGTTTTAGGGTCTCAATGACGATTCGAGGAAACGGAGGAATAGCGCCTACCCAACACATAAGTCGGCTAACTGTCATATACCCCTCCAAAGCCGAATGAGGTCTATCTTCGCTGCCAAGTGTCCTCACATCATCCTAGGGGATCCCGTGTCTCAAGCAAATACTTTTAAGCTTTATGTCATCAAGTTTGGAAGCTAAAGAGTCAATGAATTTCTCTATTTCTATTGCACGAGGAATTTCGTCGGGAGCTCGACCGTCTACTTCGGACTCCTCATCAAGCGAGGTACTCTCGGACGGATCCGATTCTGTTTCTGCCTCATATTCGGATCTAGAATCCTCACCCTCTGGATTAGTTGGAAGAACCTCGGGGTTGTGATGCTCATACACCTCGGGATCCGTCTCTGTATCAGATCTTGAAGGGGAACGATTATCCTACATTACTGTTTAGGCGAGTAAACATGAGAAATAAAAATGTAATTACCCATCCCCCGTGTGTGCAAGTGCAAGTGTGTGCCTGTGCGTGTCTTAAAGAAAAAACGTAAAGGTCAATAAAATCATCGAGATATTAGTCGTTGTTCGTTGTTAAGATATGCATTCGTTCAGTCAAGGAAGTCCGTTTCCAAGGTTCTAGCCTAACTGTCCATTGATGTATCGGAGTTAAGTTGGATTGCTCATTTTACAAGTTCGTTGGGTCGTTCGCCATCTGGATCGTGATACATATCCGGATCGTGTGTGGTGGCATTCGGATCGCGGCATGAATCTGGATCGTGAAGCAAGTATGGATCCGCAGCGGGGGCGCTAGCCCATGAGAGTGTTCCGGATCGGGTTGCTATGAGCTCATAACGATCTGTATCCTCGTTACATCGCCACGATCCGTTCCCTTGCCTCAAACACGATCCGATCCGATGCCAGACTCTACACCATAACTTCCCCTCTGACCCTCGCATCATCACGAACCGATGACCCGATCCGACTGCCAATCAAACCCCATCGTCTCGCCTTACTCACGATCCGATTCGACCTGCTCCTTTCTTCTTCTTCCTCTTCCCTGCCTCACCTCCGAGCTCGAACGACGAGATTCATGGCTCCTCATCAGCCTCCAGAGCCTCGAACGCCACACAATTTTACCATTTTATCTTCTCAAATTGGCAGAAAACCTTGGAAAAATGAGAGAGAGATTGTACAATAAGGTTTTTTATAAGATTACCTTTCTTAAATTGGAAAAAACAGATGGGTTTCAGGAGAACTAAAAAACTAGGGTTTTTCTTCGATAGAGTTGAATGCGGCGGCGAAAAGAAGAAAGAGATAGGAGGAAGAAGGCCTGGTTTATATAGAGAAGGCGGTGGCCATTCGCATTCCATTTCTTGTTTTACTCGGTCCGAACGGGCCGCGATGGGAAGCCTAGTTCGCTTCGTGAGGAAGCCCAAGTATTCGCCAAAGCCCGAGGCGAACATCTTACCTTTCGGATCGTGAAAGGCTCGTGCGATCCGAATGGACCCAGCAACGAACAAGAGCAAAGATTCAGAAATATTGATAAAAATCCAAAAGCTTACCTAGCAGATTACTGATAATTCACTCTGAAGATTCAGGGATGAAAATTAATCGATGAATAGAGAAATGATTGAAGATTTATCCGATATTTATACAAATCGAAGGAAAACAATTTTCCGAAGTGATACAACATTTCATGAAGACACAACCATTGATTTACATCTCTTTATGATAAGATGTCTCTGCAATTTCGAAGCATGTTCCATCCCCGATAAAACATACTTCGAGGGGGAAAAATGTTGGCTAGTTTTTTACCAAGCCACCAAGATTCACACACAAGAAGAAAATGCGAAGTTCCATTTCTTTCAATCTTCAGAAATATGGTCGCGGTCGCTCAGCCCTCATCGAATCGCTACGCCCTCCTTCGGGTCGCCACCAGCTAGCGCGAACCGAATCACCTACGTCAATACCTCGATACGATCCGCCCCCACCATCGCGACTCGATCCGAACCCATAAGATGCAGTGAAGACTTTGACCCATTTTATCACGATCCGAGATACATGGATCTCACGACACCTGTCCATAACTGTCATATTGACCAATTCTTCCTCACGCTACGATCCGATCCAATATTCTCGGGATTTGCGCCACATGTGACCGCGATCCGCCTGACAGAATCAGCTATAAATAGCCCAAAGATTGGCATTTTTCAGGATCTTTTTGGCAGTATCGAGTATTGATTCCACCATTATTGTCATACCACTATTTCTTATCAGTTTTAGTTTAAGATTACTGAGAGAAATCATAATTGTAAAAGTGAGCTTGAGAGAAATCGTTGGTTGTACTAGTATTCAAAGTATAATCAATAGCATATAAAGTGGACGTAGGCTCGTTAACGCCGAACCACTATAAACGTTGTGTGTTCTCTGCTTTTTCCTCATTTTTCAGTTATAATTTTCTACGAATCAGAACAATTTGGGTGTTAGAGTCAAATTTTGATCTAACAGATACATATATATAGTATGGTCTCAAAAAGTAAGAGGCCCACAAAACATTGCACCAAAACAATAATTCATTGAAGTGCACGTGACTGCACACATTGCTGCAGTCTTCACATATATATGATGGTGCACGAGAGGGAAGGCTAGGGTTTTTATTCGAACTTTTGATTTTTGTTCGAATGTGTTTTTTTATTTCGATTCTCCCTTCTGACCTGTTTTTTTCTTTTTTCTTTGGGGCGAATTTAAAACCAGTCTGTTAAGTCGAACCGCTAATCGCCTGACTAGTCGACTAGTCGGTCCAAGTCATTCCATGTCGCCCGAAATATTAACAAAATTCAAGTCGTGAGTCCAAGTCACTGACTCAAGCTCGACTAGTCGACGACTAGTCGCTCGTTGTGATAACAATGCTTTGGTTTGGTTGTTTTGGGTAGAAGTGGAAAGGAAGTCACGATGTTTGTTGAGTGTTGTGAATTGCAGTCGGGTTGAGGAGTGGGTGGAACTAGATGATGCAGCTTTTTAGGTTTGCGAAATGCCGATGAGGTTAGTAGTTTTGCATACCGATAGTTCAATTTCTATAGATGAAACCAAGGACAAGACGATAATTTAGATATTATTGTTATTTTTCTGTTAACTTCCATCAAAGGCAATTTATTTTTCTGTTATGATTTTTCTTGCAGTTTATAGAAATTGAACTATTAGGCCTTGATGATATCATAACAGAAAAGTAGATTGAAATTGAACTACCACATGGCAGAATGTTATTGAACCATTAGGCCTATGATGATATCATAACAGAAAAATAGGTTGCCTTTAATGGAAGTTAACAGAAAAAACTATGCATTGATGTGTTGCATTAATGATTCAGTTGTAAATTTATTCATTAAGTTTATTCTTTATATGCGACTTAACTAAGGGTGAGGCTAATAGCTGTGGAATTCGAATCATATTTATTCTTTATATGTATTCTGCCTTCCTGAGCTTTTGTCTACACATCGTATGCTCTATCTATATCATCAGCAAATTATAAATATAATTGAATTTTTTCTTTCTTCATTTCTTGTATAATACCTTTTTCGATTCGTGCCTCAGGTTCTCTCCAAGGGATAATAACTTGGTGCTAAGTGAGCTTGAAAAATGTAGTGTAATATTGAAGCATATTCTTGGTCCAAGGGATGCTAACTGGATGCATGTACTTTGCTAGGTATTGTAATATTTTCTTATTTAATAAAATATCAAGAAATTAATGATTCTGAAAACTGTTTATTTTTAACTTTGAAAATCCATGCTCTACCGTTTTAGCTATGCTCCTCCGTGTGTATGTTTTTGTGTGCGTTGTGTGAGAGAGTGTATTAGTATATTAATTTAAGTTTAGAACTTCTTGTTAGGATTTTTTATTTTTTATTTTGAATTTATTTGTCTGGTTAGAGCTTCTGCTACATTGAAGTTCCGATAAATTTAAAACTCATAATATTGCTGGGTTTTTATTTTATTTTATTTAATTTATTTATTTATTTATTTTGTCTCTCTGTGTGTGTAGAATTGTTACTAATGCAATAATTAATCATGAAGATGGAAAGGATGTTAACGAGAACAACCAATAACGGAGTCGGATATCGAAGAACTGCAGTCACGCATTGTGGTTGCTGAAAATCTCCCAGACAACCATTGCTACCAGAGCCTTAGGAAGGTATGTTGTACTTAATTCTCTTGCACCATTTTCACTTAATAAAATAAAATAAAATTGTGTTCCACTCAGAATTTTCTTTTGTTCTGTTTTTCCTTGTCTTAACGTTATGACCATTATATTGGAAAAACAGATGGTCCCAAATAGCGGTACAGCTGCTTGGAAGAACTGACGATGAAATAAAGATTTCGTGGAATTCCAGTTTAAAAAGAAGTTACAAAAGAGAGGAATTGACCCAAACACCCACAAATCCATTAATGCAACTGATCATATCTACCGTATAATGAAATTCAAATCGTCATCTCAGTTAACCAAACTGTCATTTACTTTAATTTTCATCCTTCTACCTCAACTATATCAAGATACCAACCTAAAAAAACAACCATAAAATAAATAAATAAATAATTAAAGAATCTTTCAAAAGCTTTTACATGAAGTCAAGCCGTATTCATTTCTTTACATTTAAGTGGAGTGCACCACATCTAATGGATTATGGCGCTCCTTTCTACTAGACAAATATCATGATACTTGACCGAAGATCTTCAGCTGCTGCTTTTCCGTGTAAGGACACGGTTTACACGTTCATCTGCAACTACTTGAGATGCACTCCGTCTTAACAGGGTAACCGGTCTGAGTACAGATGTGACTCCGGAAGATGATACAGATACGGGTCTGGATGTGGACTGGGTCGGATCAGCTTTCTCTTCCAGCTTAGGACGCACCGTTTTCCTTGATGTTTTGTCAACCATGATAAGCACCATATTTCCATGCACGTTGTTTCTTAAACGACGTTTGTTGTACTTGATTTCTTGAACCAAGCTTCTATACACAGATCCCTAGTTTAAAGGCAAGAAAAAGTTGAAAAGAAATTATGAACCTGATGTTCTGTAATTCAGGCAGCATTTAGTATAAAAATGTGTAACATGCAGAATACAAAAGGATACCTTACTGAGAATCAAAGCAGATTGAATAACATAATTCCCAAACCTATTGCTGGAGATTTCACAAATGTTCATCATCAGTTCTTGAATTATATGTTCAAATACAGGTTCGTTATCTCGCGTAGCATGCAACATCTTTTCCACGATGTAGCTGTCGAACTCATGTTTGGAAAGATATTGGTAACGTCCAAGAAATATTTTACAATGAAGAATCGTCTTCCACCATGTGCCTGGTTTGTCAATGACCTTCTGCACCACATAGTTCCTGCATGCACATGCAGTGTACACAGTTAGGCATGTAAAAGGTAAGATAGGAAATCACATTTTTATCCAATAATTTTAATTTTGATCACTTCACAACCAATAAATTTCATAAAATACGAAATTTTGATTTGTTATAAAAGATTACGATACAAAAAAATGTAAAAAATAATAAATGCATTATAAGAAAATGCGTTTAGGAGTAATTTTACGGATCCTATATGCATGCATGAGTGTTAACATAGTACATACCCATATTTATCCAATGAGAGAGAGAAAGCTTCTGAAACTATCTTCTCTATCAACTCATTCAAATCACATCTATCAGTATAATCCAAAATATTTTGAAGTAGAATGCAGCCTCCTTTGTTCATGGTTAGCTCGTTGTAGTTTTCAGATATCGTTCGAATAACATACTGAAATAAAAAATAATTAAAAAAATGTTCATCCACACATACAACACAAAAAAAAATGTTTTTTGTGAACAAAAGAACAAAAAAGGGAGTAGATATGAATACCTCGACATAAGAGGGAGATAAACAATCAACACAGCATTTGAGAAACTGAGACCCATTTTCAGCTTTCACTAAATCGAGCATATTATCGTTTAAAAATGCGGCGACGAGAGACTCTTCATCCCCAGTCATATAGCCAAATAACCGTTTTATTGCTTGATTCCTACATTTGTAGATCTAAGTTTTAAATTAAAATATGTCAAGATAGAATATACGTTATTATGTAGTAAAAAGACTTACCCAATGTCATCACAGTAGATTTTGACAAAATTGGTCATGTCCAATACAATGTCTGATATCATCTTTATACGTTGGTTGGCATTACAGATTTTAAACAGATTTACCACAAGACGGCTTGATCCATCAGATCTCACCATAACTTCAACAATATCAAGACGATAAACCTCATCAAATATTTGTTGGATTCGATCGATAGCCCTGTTTAACTCTGCGCAGTGACCCTTATGTATAAACGTGTGAATCGTTGAGGAATCAGGGATGTTGCTATATGTGAAAAAAAGCGGGCAATATGCTCTTTCACTGGATGAGTCTTGAGCGAAGTCATACTTCCATATATTGCGATCCTGAATGCTTAACATGATATTAGTATTTATCTAAGTATTTCTGCACAATTATATCTTAGAACCAACTCATATCCTTACTTATTTATAGTTGCTACCAATAGAGAGATATAAGCTAATATATCTCCATATATTTGTTAATTTAAACGAAATTATTGCTTGCAGGCCTTCACGCCTAGGGGATCTGATCATCTAGCCTAAACAATTATCAATTCTAACTTCGGCCCATGCGTATTATTAATTATCTCAAGATAAGAATATTGGTTTCTATTGGAAATTAGGTTAGGCTTGCCTAGATACATAGTTTTGTTAATCAAACTGTACTGCGTTTTTTCCCCTGAAATAATACAATGGCCCAAGGCCCATAACAACATTACATAATCAGATGAAAACCGAAGGCTATTACGCCATAATAATAGGAAAAAAACGCTTGCTGTGGCTCTTCATTCTTAATCTCAAAAATAAGATTAGCTTTTTTCTAATTAACTTCGATTGAAGGAGAGCGGCAACCTCTATTTTCTCTTTGGCCGTTCATTTTTTCTCTTTTCAGATTCAAGCACTCAAAGAATTTTCCACTGTCGGCTCACTGAGTGTGACTTCCTGCGAATATCTATCATTCCTGCTAACATCAGTTAGCTCCTAAAAGTTTTAGGTGTAACGGTAACAAGACATTTAATTGGATATTTAAACGAGACATTCAAACAAATCCAGAGTCCCTGTTCAAATCTAGCTGCCATCAAAGTCAAGCTGGCTCCCACTACCCTCTTCAAATTCAGGCAACCTGGGCCTTGGTTCAGGCTTTAACGGAGCATCCGGACAGCGTTAAGGAGTACCCATTAAAGGAGGGGAGACAGCTGGTGTTGCGTACCCATTAACCGGAACTCTGTTTTTCATTTCCTACTATAAGTGCGATGAAGGAATGATACAGCAGATAGCCCAGAACAAGTTCGTCATCATCAACGTCTCCGGTGAACCGTATCCATTCTTAGATATGGTTATCACTGGTATCGAAGTCTAGCGCCTACGGCTTGCAGACAATGTGAACATTCTGGAGTATCTGTTTGCAGTCATAGGAGGAGGTGCGCGGTCCTCTGAAGCAGGGGCAAATGAATCATCAAACATGGTTGCTCTTGGAATCTCACAGTCAGATAGTCTCGGAGCTCCCGACTTGGTCACCCGAACCAGAGCTTGAGGACTCAAAATGATAGGGATTCAGATCCTGGTCCATTGGGAACTTCTGGAAACAAATGAAAGACCTTACCTATAATTTCATATACACAATTGAGTGTTTAGTGTGTGAATAATTGGTAAACATTTATGAGGAAAAAAGAAATACAGAAAGCAGATTATTTAAAAGCTTGAAGGATGAATAACATTTCGGAAGGGAAAAAAACTTCTAAATCTACATAATAAAAATAAAAATACATAAAGCAGATTTAAAGGTTGGCACATGGGAAATATTACTACTTTGACTATTTAACAAACACGGTAAGGATAACATATTGACACCTCACTTGAAGGATCAATAATCAGGCTCCACATTATTGTTTGCATACATGGAAATTTCAGAAGGATAACATGGCTACTATTACATAACCATTCAGTTAGAGCATAATAATCTAGTCAACTGTGAAAGCTTGCATAATATCCAAAGAACACTAGGAAACTATATTTGCAAGGCATTAACTAATCAGTTACACTAAGCTACTTTCTGGTTACCAGCAAAAGTGTCACAACTATAATTAGTAGGCAACTGACATGTTCTGATTTCTATACAAAACGCGGGGGGGGGGGGGGGGGGGGGTGATTCATACATAAGGCACATATAAAATTGGTTGCTATGAATAAAAGATGTGTTACAAACAAAGCCTTTAGTTTCGTTCACCATTTCAATCGATGTTTTATTTTTAACTGAAGTAGCGAGAGTTGTTTTTTCTTCAGATGGTTGTCCTAGCCAAATTCCTAATAACATTACCTAAAAGGCTAAAACTAAGTGAGTAAAACATCTGTACACACTAAAAAATAACAGTGGCTTGGGACCAATGCAAACAAGTAAACTTACTAGCAAAAAATAACAGTAGCATTAACTAAACATTTTGATTGTTCATAATAACATGCAACTTTGAGAAGGTAATAAGTATCAAAATAACCCAAAGTTAGCTTAAATGATTACATGCAACTTTATTTATAATCTTTTGTCAAATCAACTGGCCTTAGTTTACAAAAACACCAAAATATAAAAAGAATAAAAGTTTGCAAAAAGCTTTATCTTAAGACACAATAATGCATAATAAACAGTTAGCTGTTCTTATCTTTGCTTTTAGCCATCCTTTCCTTGAGACGCTTCATTTTATCCTTAAGTTGAGCAAGCATCATACCATTCAATAGAACCAACTCATTGTACTCTTCAATTTGCACTGACCACTTGGATTCAAAATCTAGAACCATTTCCTTAAGTTGAGCAAGCATCATACTTATTACCTTTGAGAAGGTAATAAGTATCAAAATAACCCAAAGTTAACTAAGGCCAGTTCATAATAACATGCAACTTTGAGAAGGTAATAAGTATCAAAATAACACATGTACAAATCCATTTTCAATAAAAATAAAATAAAAAAATAAAAAGCATTGAATTTTGTTATTTTGGAACTTCTGTCTCCATAATAAATATGGTATATCTACAAAAACTTAATCGTTATAGAAAATTTTCAGTTAAAACACAGGGTTAATTGCACTCGATTTATAACTAGGATATATATTAGGATATGCAGAAACATGACAGTGTTTTATTCATAGGACTGAAAGAATAGCAAAACAATAATCAGTTCATTATACATTAAGCATCAGGTTACCTTCCATCATTTCTGCAACAAAAATAGCTACAAAGATTTTCAACATTGAACAAATTTACATAGCAATTATCCTACCAGAAGTAAACTATCTCGATCCCAAATGTTAATCACTTTGACAAAACTGCCAAAGCAAATCATAATTGTAATGAAATAATAGTGAAGTACAGAACGGGAAGAAGTATGAATTTCACCTGTAGGGATCGCTGGAGCTCTGCTTGATTTTCCATATGTCGCCGCTTTTTAAAACCCTAAATCGAGCAAACCTCTAAAACCTATTGGAGCTAGATCGGATTTGCTGAAGAAGAGGACGAAAAGATGGGAAGATAGAGTATAAAGTGAAAGACATGGGTGCGGTTGAAGAAGAAAGCACGGGTATTGTCTGGCTTACGGAAGTTTTTGTATGCAGTAGATCTCCTATGGATCTTAATATTACGAGTTGAAACTTTCCAACACGTGCGCGCCGATAAAACCAGCGCGTCCAGATTTTATAAGCGTGCGCTGGTTTTATCGGCACGCTGATATTAAATACTACATGCCCACTACAGAAAAGGAGATTAAAGTACATTTGTGGTTCTAGAGATTGATTAAAGTATGTTTGTGGTCCCAGAGATTGATTAAATAATTCGGCTACTTAATCTTAGAAATTGAAAACATGCGGTGCCAAACAATTTAAACAGTACAGGGAAGGAGATTAAAATACATTTGTGATCCTCGGGGTTGAATGAAGTATGTTTGTGGTCCTAGACATTGAAACACTACCGAGTTAAATAACGGAGCAGGCTTGTGCCGCGCCGATTTATTCGGCGTGCGCCTTTTTATCTGGTGTGAGCCGATTAAATCGGCTTGCGGGGTCAATTCCAAATTCTTAATTGACCCCGTAATATTTGCCTGAATATCATTACTCATAACAGCTCTTGGTTGCTTTTTGTCTCCAAATTCAGAATTAAGGGGCTGAATTGAGCAACCGTTGGAGATGCTCTAACAAAAATGACAAAGTCCGTTTGATTAAGAATAGTTCAGAAATTGAAATACGCTCATATAATAATATAATACCAGTAAATGCAAAATAAATAGTACAATCAACCAGTGCAACCCTACTATAACAATTTCATCTTTTATGTTATTTTTAACTATAGTCATTTCGGTGTTCCGATATAGTTAAATCCCATCATGGGCTCTACAAGCTTTAATTGACGTATTGTAATAATGTTCTTTTCTAGAATAAGTTTGTCCTAACCTGTTACTAAATCAGTCATTGCTCTCATAGATAAAAAGTATGAAGATATTGATAGGAGGGTGTTAAAAAGTTGCAGAAGATGGAGAAGAAGGATAAAGAGTGTGATGACATGATAATTTAACGATTTTAAATAATGTATTTAACAGAAATTTAACCCAAAAATTTAATTTTTTTTTAATTATAACGAATGAGCGCATTTGATTTTTGAATATAAATATAAAATATATACGATTAATTTGAATAATAAAAATTAAAATGATGGTCTAAATCAGAACTTATTTATCAGAAACTAACGTGAAATCAATTATTAATCAAATGTTGAAATATTAACTCTTAAATTGTAATATTTTATAAAATTGATTTAGTGTTATAAAATAATACAAAATAGATAAATGAGAAGAAACCATTAGAGAGAACACAAGATATTAGGGAGAGACTTTTCATTTCTATTGATTATCTTATAATGTAAACAATATTTCTATTTATAGAGTCTACATGCCATGTAAATTGCAATGAAGTTCCTTAGCATATTCACCCTTATTACTTTTACATATTACAACATTCCCCCTTGAATATGCGTATGCAAAGATGATCAAATTAATTGCCTCATTAAAACCTTTTATGAAAAACTATGTGGGAAAAATCATAAATAACCAAAAGGGTGCAATTTTATTTCATCTTTAGGTAACATGTTTTACAATGTTACAATGAGGGTTGATACTTCATGATCAAGTTAATGCCTCATTAAAAATCTTACTAACAAAAACCTAGTGAGAAAAATATTAGTGAAGGAAAATGGTAAATTATAGCATCATTTTATATATATGCTCCCTCTAATTCATAACACATTATTCAATTAGCCTATTTGTATGGTTGACGCATGCCAATTTTATACTACATCTTCTGAAATATTGATTTGGAAATTGCTATGAGAACAGACCTACCCCATTTTCTTGAAACTGAATTTGTTTCTCCTCTTTCTTGTTGTCCTTCAATGTTTCATGTGCAAAGAGAAATTTAGAAGAAATGTGCTCCGTTCTATCACTGTTGATATAATTCACTTGAATCTGAACCACGCAAACTGCGCTGTCTTCATAAATAATAGTTTACTACATCAAAAGATGTTTGATACTTCTAGATCAAAATATTGTCTCGTTAAAACCTCAATAAGAAAAGCCCGATGGAAAAATCTTAGTGAAGGAAAAAGAGTACAATATGAAATGTTATATTTCAATAATTTACTATGTCAAAAGGAGTATGATACTTTCGGATCAATTTAATGCCTCATTAAAACCTTAATAAGAAAAACACAATGTGAAAAATCTTATGTAGGAAAAAAGAGTACGTTATAACTTATTTCCATATGTTATTGTTTAGGTTGATATTTCTGAATCAAGTACATTTTCATCATCTCCTTTTGGACGGTGAGGGTCCTTTTTAGTATCTACTGATCTGATAACCATAGGCGTACTAAGTGCATATGCTTTATCCATTTGAAAACGCTTCAGGGTTTTCTCAATGTGTAGTATGACATATGTACTATGCTCGATCTGTAGATTAAGACAATATTTAATTTTGCCAATATCTTCGATCATTTAAAATTTTCGTTTCAAGTAATCTATTGTTTCATCGATCTCTTATGGAGTCCCAATCAAATTCATATCATCAACATATACCACCAAAATAACAAATCCTTTACCGATTTCTTTATAAAGACACATGGACAAATGAGATTGTTTGTGTACCTAGCCTTTACTAAATATTCTCTAAGATGGTTATATCACATTCTTCTGGATACACTACGCCATAGATGACTTTCGACAGCACTTTTGCAAGTGTTACCAGCTAAAATGTTACGATAGCTATAAAATTTTGATCCTACGATAACGTTGTATTCTTTATGTTACCTTAGCCATAAACATGTGTTGCATTGGTATAGATATATTCAAATTAAACAATTAATAAAATTAGCAATCTAAACCATTTGCTTTAATGTAGATCTAACCATTTATTCTAAATTTCTAACTTAAACCCAAAAATACAAAACTCAGATCCGCATGCTGCGTTCTAATTGGCCACTTAAAACAACTAAGCCCTAATTTGTTTTAATCCTTAAAAAAAATTGTGGACCCTTTCTTTCTTTTATCGCTTGGCAAAATGAACGACTTCTTTTCTTTACTTTAATGGTGACCAAGCTTAAACAAAATTAGGGCTTCTCCAAATCCGAACTTCAGTCGACCAAATATGATGCCCAATCCAGCTCAAATCTTCTACCACTTTACAAATTCAATGTTGTTTGAACCTAACTGCAAATCATTCAATCGATTCGTGAAACTACTTTTGTTATGACCAAGAAGATAGAGATGCTCCTTCCTATGATTTCGCACCCACGGTAAATCGGATCAGGCGCTTTTCAATTTTCAGCAAATCAAGGCATCAAGAATGAATGCTTCGGCAAAATCGACTCCACCATATACGAAATTATGCTGATTCGATCTACGTATGTTAAGAAATAAATATTTGGTCTCACTTTTAAGATTAGCAGTTATTATTTGGTCTGATCGCCAAATAGTCTTGATATCTATCTCCTTGCGGATTTTCTGATTTAATGGCAGTATGGTTTTTACTGATCAGTATATGTGTCGATATTGGAAAAGGCATTCTATTAAACAGATTTACATCTCTCAACTAGGATGTGAATGATACATTGAGTTTTACAATTGCCTAAACAATTGATTTACCTTGAGCGCTTTCAGCAACAAATCTGTTAAAATTGCATATTGTATGTTGCTTAATTCTGGAATTGGATCTAACTGATTATAATGATACGGTCAAAATTTAGAGTCAAGCACTATGCGAATTACTGATTAATTATTTAGCTGCAAGTAGAACTGAAGTCAGCATCCTAGCATGGTCCAAAATGCGTTGATTAAAAACATGCGTACCTTTTTTGTTTTTGAGATGCAGTTTTGGAATCACATCTAGATGAAGATATTTCGGTTTTGTTCTTGCATATATTATCGTCCAGATTAAATCAGTATTTCATCAACATGAAAATCGATTAGAGTGTTAACCTACGCTTTTAGTAATAAGAGCTGTTGTTGAAGACAATTTTGAGCGTAATAGGATGATTGAAACATAGTGATACAAAATTAGTTGCGGCCTAAACTACAACTGAATGTTATGGTAACTGTTTTCAAGGTGACTTGCTATAAGTGAAGAATGTGGGTACTTACCTTGGCGTGCTTATGTATCAAACGTTTTGACCTGCTTTATGAACATGTAGGTATGTGTAACACCCCACGTCCATTAATGTCACTCACAAAGGGAATGCATTAACTTCCATGGAGGTTTTAAGTGAATATAGAACAGAAAAATTACAACAAGACAGATAATAAGTAGTACTTGGAAATCTAAAACTTTATTTCATTGCAGCGGAAATTAAACATGTTTGTTACATCATAAAACCATAAATCAGAGTCAAGTACAATATCCATCTTGATAAAACAAAATACATAATCCCATTACATAAATAGCCATTAAAGAAGATAACAATCTGGACTTTACTTCAGTGGTCCAAGCTTTCCAAAAGAGAGAATAAGCAATTCAATCAGACTCCACTAGAGCTGGGTCCACCCTGAGGACCTGGAGGGGGAAAAAAGATAGAAATAGAGGGGGTCAAACATAAAGTCTGGCGAGTATGATAATTCTAACAATACTATTATCAAAATAACTAGACTAAAGCATAAGCTGGAAAATAAGGAAATGTCTATGAACTATTGGGTATATAAGAGCAGATAAAGATAACGTTAAAGGCACACCTAATACTAACGAATAATTACTACACTGCACCACACCAGTCACCCTAAAGGTTGATCCCACTTGCTTCACTTAGAAATTTTATAAATAACTTCGTGTACCCCTAGCTGACTACATAGGTGTCGCCTGCCCCTATCTCCGCTAGGTGTACCCCACTACCCACTTTCGACCGGCTCCCTACTCGTAGATACCCGTACTGGTCCCACATTGGGGTGTATCACTCCCCTAAAGTGGCAACCCGATACAGCCTAAGGATGCACGGCTTATACCTACACGATGCAACAACGTCTTACCTACCAGCCCGGTTCCACAAACGCATATGAAACCCGTTGGACTTGCATTGCTACCGCTAACCCGTTTGGCCTCTTATAGTCAAGCCCAGTATTTGTGTCCCGTCCTCGACTTGGGTCGAGCCCACAAAGATACGTTTGGGTTACTGGTTGAAATGGGCCCCCAATTACTTACCACAACCTATCCACCTAAGTTTGTCCCCACTAGTATATCCCACTTAACCCTCTTCTTAGTCATGTTCATTTACATGTGTGTTTGGTTAAGTCTTACTAATCGTATTTCAAATGCCACTAAAGGCACCCACTAGATTCCTCATGCCACCCAAGGCACCTACTTAACCCCCATGTCCCACTTCACATGTTTATCTGGTTAAGTATTTCTTAATTCATTCAGGCCATTACCTCATAAAGACCTCTCACATTAGACTGGCATTTATGGCAGCTGGATTCGCCGGGCGGGTCCGGGCAGTCTTACGCCATAAAAGAGTTTAACCTCGTGTCTTTACAACTGTTGTGCTTTAATTTGGGCCTAGGACCTCTCACATTGGGCTGACATTTGTGACTACTGGATTCGTCGGGCGGGTCCGGGCAGTTTTACGTCACAAACGAGTCCAACCTCGTGTCCTAAGCATTGATTAACAATTATAATCTTTTACCCCAGTTTTAAATATATCCCTATTCAAATCATTAATTAATTCCAATTTTAATGATGTCCGTAATTGACTCAATTATGGCCATCCACTTACGGTATGCAAAATCATATCAATTGCACCCCAATTTCTTAATATTAAATCCTTAATATTACCCCTACCCCACGTTATACGTTCGCTTATTCAACGCAAAATATACGTTAGACTCGAATAGTCTAACTCATAGCACAAAGATAAATTATCACAACATATAGACAAATAAAATAGATCTAATCATAATAGGGGTGAAACTTGCATAAAACTACACATGTCATGGATCTAAAGGTGTCAACTTGTTTGGTTAAATGTCACAACTTACATAATATGATCATAACCCAAGTTCATGTATAAACTTGCATATGTGGTTTATGCAACATAATGATGGTGTGAACTAGCATCTAACACATAGAACTCACACATGTCATAGCATAATTTTAGATCTAAATAGATGTCATACAATATGTGAGATTATACATACTAATAAATCTAAACTTGCATAGGTACATGTGATTTATCATGTGAATCATCATAGCCCAAATATATATAATCAACATCATGATTCATAAGCTAACTACAACATAATAACATCATGGCTTTGTAACATCGCAACTTAGCATAGAAACTTGCAACATATATAATATCATCATAGCATGATTTACAACATATAGTATATCATCATCACATAACATAGGATTTACAACATACATGATAGCATAAGGTTTACAACAACATATATGACAATTCACATCATTTTCTTATGATCCATATCACATCTTAATCTAATTAGTTTGCTAATAATCTTATTAAGATCATCATACTCACAATTTGAAAAGAAAGAGAGTCTTGATTTGCTTTAGAGTTGAGTAGAATTAGAGTTTTGATTAGCTTTCTTCCTTCTTAGTTGGCGGCGGCTACACTGAGTTCCATGGCGACGGCATGACGGCGGCTATTCTATTTTTTTATGTGATTTTAGAATGAGAGACTACCCATGTATAAATAGAATTTAGGATTAGTTTAGACCGTCCGATCAACTCTGAATGAACCTGAACCGTTAAATTAGCCAACTCAGCCCTAAAGAGACATCAGCAGCTCAAGATTGGGCTCGGCCCAAACCTGGCCGACTTGACCAGGTCGACACCCAGGTCGACACTACAGTCGACCTGGGGGGGGGGGGTCGACACTAGTGTCGACTCTCCAGTCGACCTGCCTGGGCGGGAATTTTCCCGCCCAACCTGCTTCTGCACTTCCAGTTTTTGAATTTTTAAATTTTCCTGCGAGCTGTTTTGAATTTTCTGAAACTTCCGATGGCCATATCTCCTTCATACGAAGTCCAAATTACGCAAACTCAGACTCTATTTCAACCAGAATTCCGAGATGAACACAATGGCGCAACCCGTTTCCTATAATTCTCACGTCTGAGATTAGTTATTCTTTAATTTGTGAATATTTATATTAACAGAATTACGGAGTGTTACATTCTCCCCTCCTTAAAGGATTTCGACCCCGAAATCTTCAAGTCAAGAAGAATGTATATCCTAACATCTAATCGTCCATCTACTCAACCATCAAACATAGGCATCCATTGTCCTTATAGACTTCTAATGCTTTCATGTTTAAATGCACAGTGTGTGTATATGTCCATATCTAATCCAAAATCAGGTGGTCTACTGATTCAGTTGACCTCCTTAATGCAAATCATGATAGTGCCATGTGTCCATTATGTATGCAAAAGTTCCTTAATGCTACATATTATCTCTATATGCATGCACAATCATCATCTGAATGTAGCATCCATATGATAATAAAAAATCCTCATACATCCATTTTACTAAATACATCCATATATATGCAATATGCAATATGAAGTGACTGAGCCGATCTAGTGCCTAATAGTGTGTGTATATGCGTCCACGAGCAACCACTAGCAAACACTTGCATCCATCATACATAACATGTCTCAAACACATGTTTCAACCATAGGATTATCCTAACTAAAGGTCAAAGATACTAGCGAGAGGACATACTAAAGATAAGATAAGTACAAGTTAAGCGATAAAGGAGAAATTAAAAGACATACCCTCAAAAAGAAAAGGGTACAACGAACGCATCTTCGCTTCTGTCTCCCAAGTAGCGTTGCTCTCATCATCTCCCCATTGCACTTTGACTAGTCTGACCTCTCGATTCCTCAACTTCTTGATCTCCGACCCAAGAATGCATGTAGGAGTTCGTCGAATCGTCGCATCACGCTCTATCTCCACCTCTCTAAGAAAGCTCGGCTCAACCACTTCTGCGGTCTCGTGCAAGAACTTCCTCAAATGTGACACATGGAATACGTCGTGTACACCACTAAGTCTCTCAGGCAACTCCACTCTATACGCCATCTGTCCAATCTTCTCCTTAATAGGAAACGGTCATACAAACCTTGGTGCTAATTTCCCAAAGGACCCAAAGCGAACAACATTCCGTAATGGAGACACTTTGATAAAGACAATGTCCCCAACATCAAACTCAAGATATGTCCTCCTTTTGTCTACATAAGATTTTTGCCTATCTTGCGCCGTCTTTATCCTCCTTCGAATCAAGTCGATCTTTTCCGAAGTCTCTCTAATCATATCGGGCCCAAGTAAGATCTTATCCGTAGATTCCCACCAACATGTAGGTGAACGACAAGGTCGTCCATAAAGAGCTTCGAAAAGTGCCATGCCAATGCTAGATTGAAAGCTATTATTATATGCGAATTCTACCAACGGAAGATGCCCTTCCCATGTACCCCCAAAGTCTAGGATACATAGCCTCAAAAGATCCTCTAGAATGCGATTCACCCTCTCAGTCTGGCCGTCCGTCTGAGGATGATACGCGGTGCTCAAACGTAACTGAGTCCATACCGCCTCTTGCAAGCTCTTCCAAAATTCGCTAGTGAAGATAGGATCACGGTCGCTTACTATGTTAGAAGGAACACCATGCAAATGAACTATCTCTCGAACGTATACAGAAGCTAACCATGGAGCAGTCCTCTTACTCTTTACGGGAATGAAATGGGCGCTCTTAGTAAGTCTGTCTACTATAACCCAAATCCCCGTATTACCCTTCCTTGATCTTGGTAATCCATCCACAAAGTCCATCGAGACACTTTCCCACTTCCATAGTGGAACCTCCAATGGGTGAAGTAACCCACCAGGTTTCTTTTGCTCCGCTTTTACTTGTTGGCACACCAAGCATCTAGCAACATACTCGGCCACATCCCTCTTCATACCGACCCAAAAGAAAACTCGCTTCATGTCTTTGTACATCTTGTCCCCGCCGGGATGAATGGTCATCTTCGAATGATGTGTTTCGTCAAGAATAGCCTTCCTCAAACCTTCGTCTCGAGGTACACAAAGTCTACTATCCCTATGTTACCATCCCTTATCATCCAGGGTATACCTACGGAGATGGCTTGATGACTCCCCTCTTTTGAGCTTTTCTACTAACTCAACCAACTGTAGGTCGTCTCGCTGTGCCTCACCAATCCGTCCCAAAAGCGTAGGTCTGATCTCCAAGGATGCTAGCATACCGGGTACAAAGTCAACAGAAGGTCTAAAGTCAAACATAGAGATGAATTCTAAGTTTCGCCGCTCAACAAACAATAGGCTCAAGGACAACCTTTTCCTACTTAAGGCGTCTGCCACCACGTTACCCTTGCCAGGGGTATATGTTATTTCGAAATCGTAGGACGCTAAGAACTCCATCCACCTTTGCTGCCTTAAGTTCAAGTCCTTCTGAGAGAATAAGTATTTTAAAGATTTGTGGTCAGTGAACAATTCAAATTTCTCGCCAAGAAGGTATTGACGCCAAGACTTAAGCGCGAAAACAATTGCGGCTAACTCTAGGTCATGTGTAGGGTAATTTTTCTCATGCACCCTTAACTGCCTTCCACCATAGGCTATTACCCTTCCCTCTTACATTAAGACTGCGCCTAGACCTATCCCACAAGCATCGGTATAAACAGTAAATGGCTTACTCACGTCTGGCAACACTAAGACTGGAGCTGAGGTCAAAGCTCTCTTTAAACGTTGGAACGCATCATCACAATCTACGTCCCACGCGAAGACTAGGTTCTTCTTCGTCAGGCGTGTCAATGGAGCTGATATTTTTGTGAAGTCTTTGATAAACTTCCTATAGTAGCCAGCCAACCCCAAGAAACTCCTTACTTCGATAGCATTTTTAGGGACCTTCCAATCTTGGATGGCCACCACCTTCGCGGGATCCACAGCTATCCCTTCTTTGGAAACCACGTGCCCTAAGAATCGCACTTCCTCTCTCCAGAAGTGACACTTAGTAAATTTAGCTTTAAGGTTATGCGCTCGTAGAGTCTCCAACACTTCCCTAAGATGTAGGGCATGCTCTTCTTCATTCTTAGAAAAGATCAAGATGTCGTCTACAAAGACCACCACGAATTTATTAAGGCACTCCCTAAACACCCTACTCATCAAATCAACAAAGTATGCGGGGGTGTTTGTCAAACCGAAGGGCATCACTAGCCATTCATAGAAACCGTCCGGAGTCCTAAAGGCAGTTTTGTCTATGCTATCCTCAGCCACTCTCAACTGATGGAATCCAGTGGCTAAGTCCAACTGCGAAAACATTGACGCGCCAACTAACTGATCGAAGAGATCGTCAATCCTCGGCAGTGGGTGTCTGTTTTTCTTAATAAGTTTATTAAGTTCTCTATAATCCACAAAAAGTCTAAGGGACCCATCCGCCTTTGTGGCAAACACTACTGGAGAACCCCACTCTGATATACTACGTCTTATGAACCCCTTCTCAAGCAACTCCTTCACTTGCTTTTTGAGTTTGCTCCTTTCACGAGGAGCCATGTGGCGTACTGGCAAAGATACTGGTTTTGCATTATCCACAAGATATATTCGAAAATCTATCTCCCGCTTCGGAGGCAAGCCCTTCACCTCCTCAAACACATCCGAATATTCTTGGACTACTTTAACAGATCGTAGATTTTGCACTGACGCGTCAAGCGATTCTAGATAACTTAGCATAACGGAATTTATGGGATTACAAAAGATTTCGAGAGTGTTGCCAAGGCGAGTCATGAGCCTAACTAATCTCCTTTCACAATCAAGAACGACCCCATTTCTAGATAAGCAATCCATTCCTAAAATTAGCCCATAGCCCGTGAAGCCCAAAACATAAGCATCACATCTAAACCCAACGCTAAGTATAGAAATTTTCAAATCCAAACATATCATGGACAAATAAGATGAGCCCCCAATTGGATTCGAAACAACTAAGGGATCCTCTATTAAACTGGTGTTTAAGTGCAGTGATTCAACTAATGATGTAGATATAAACGAATGCGATGCGCCCGAATCGAATAAGGTACAAACAGGATGATCAAACAGAAAAACTAAGCTTTCAACAGAAATGGTTCTACCTCGTTCTTGCAGCGGTGGGACCGCGAGAGTCTGAACTTGTCCCCTTGCCTGCCCTGGTGCCATAAGAGCCTGCACCTGTCCTCCCGAGGTAGACCCTTCCCTCTGCCCCTTCTTTGGGCAGTCCTTCACTAGATGTCCCGCTTCGCCACAATGAAAACAGCCAGTCTTCTTTTTCTTTCTGCAATCCTTGCTGAGATGGCCTGGTGTCCCACAGTTAAAGCACCTTTTCTTTCCTTTGCCATTATTGTCTTTACCACCCTTTTTATTCTGCTGTTGTGGTTTCTTCTGATCCCCTTTCTTCTCGGGTGCCTTATTAGCATTAGCACCTTTCTCCTCGTGCATGAGTGCCATATCTACTATCTTCTCAAAGGTGGCCCCCATAGGGATGTGGGTCATAGCCAACCCCTGCAATGGCTCATTCAAGCCATTAACGAACCTCAGATCCTTCTCCTGCGTGTTCACCAAATCTAAGCCAAACCTTGCCAATTGGTTAAATTTGTTGACGTACTTTTTCACCGATAGATTTCCCTGCTTCAATGTCAAGAACCTTTCCATGTATAGATTCTCTTCTGCCCTTGAGAGAAAATTTGCCTCAAACCTACGTCTGAAATCCGCCCAAGAATCAACAGGACGCTCCCCATTAGTGACCTCCCACCAAAACGAGGCCTCTCCCTTCATTAACCAAGCTGCTAATTTGACTTTCCTCCCTTCTTCTACTTCAAAGATTTCTAGCAATTCTTCCACCTCCTTAAGCCAATCTCTAACTTCCACAAACGTTTCTGACCCTTGAAAAGGTTTTCCACCCATAGCCTTAAATTCCTTGCATGTCTTTGCAAAAGTATCAGCGCGAGGAGGGGGAGGAGGAGGAGGAGGAGCGGGTGCAACTGGTGGTGGAGGAACATTGGCTGGACCTGCAACGGCCCTAGCCTCTAATAACCTCCTATACCATCCTGGTATCGTTACACCTTCCGGAAGGTTAAGATCTTCAGCCATGCTGAAACGAAAAAGGAAAATTCAAAATGGAGAATTCGAAAGATAAAGATATATGGCTATTGGGGATTATGTTTTTCATAAAAACTTTCCTCTTTAAATTACTCATCAAGACATGTTTTTGAAAACACTTTTTCAAAAATACTTTAGAAAAATAGTTTTTCTAAAAAAATTATCTGTTCTGGTAACCTTAAGCTCTGATACCACGTGTAACACCCCACGTCCATTAATGTCACACACAAAGGGAATGCATTAACTTCCATGGAGGTTTTAAGTGAATATAGAACAGAAAAATTACAACAAGACAGATAATAAGTAGTACTTGGAAATCTAAAATTTTATTTCATTGCATCGGAAATTAAACATGTTTGTTACATCATAAAACCATAAATCAGACTCAAGTACAATATCCGTCTAGATAAAACAAAATACATAATCCCATTACATAAATAGCCATTAAAGAAGATAACAAGCTGGACTTTACTTCAGCGGTCCAAGCTTTCCAAAAGAGAGAATAAGCAATTCAATCAGACTCCACTAGAGCTGGGTCCACCCTGAGGACCTGGAGGGGGAAAAATATAGAAATAGAGGGGGTCAAACATAAAGTCTGGAGAGTATGATAATTCTAACAATACTATTATCAAAATAACTAGACTAAGGCATAAGCTGGAAAACAAGGAAATGTCTATAAACTATTGGGTATAGAAGAGCAGATAAAGATAACGTTAAAGGCACACCTAATACTAACGAATAATTTCTACACTGCACCACACCAGTCACCCTAAAGGTTGATCCCACTTGCTTCACTTAGAAATTTTATAAATAACTTCGTGTACCCCTAGCTGACTACATAGGTGCCGCCTGCCCCCTATCTCCGCTAGGTGTACCCCACTACCCACTTTCGATCGGCTCCCTACTCGTAGATACCCGTGTTGGTCCCACAGTGGGGTGTATCACTCCCATAAAGTGGCAACCCGATACAGCCTAAGGATGCACGACTTATACCTACACGATGCAATAACGTCTTACCTACCGGCCCGGGTCCACACACGCATATGAAACCCATTGGACTTGCGTTGCCACCGCTAACCCGTTTGGCCTCTTATAGTCAAGCCCAGTATGCGTGTCCCGTCCTCGACTTGGGTCGAGCCCACAAAGATACGTTTGGGTTACTGGTTGAAATGGGCCCCCAATTACTTACCACAAGCTATCCACCTAAGTTTGTCCCCACTAGTATATCCCACTTAACCCTCTTCTTAGTCATGTTCATTTACATGTGTGTTTGGTTAAGTCTTACTAATCATATTTCAAATGCCACTAAAGGCACCCACTAGATTCCTCATGCCACCCAAGGCACCTACTTAACCCCCATGTCCCACTTCACATGTTTATCTGGTTAAGAATTTCTTAATTCATTCAGGCCATAACCTCATAAAGACCTCTCACATTAGACTGGCATTTATGGCAGCTGGATTCGCCGGGCGGGTCCGGGCAATCTTACACCATAAAAGAGTCTAACCTCGTGTCTTTACAACTGTTATGCTTTAATTTGGGCCTAGGACCTCTCACATTGGGCTGACATTTGTGACTACTGGATTCGCCGGGCGGGTCCGGGCAGTTTTACGTCACAAACGAGTCCAACCTCGTGTCCTAAGCATTGATTAACACTTATAATCTTTTACCCCAGTTTTAAATATATCCCTATTCAAATCATTAATTAATTCCAATTTTAATGATGCCCATAATTGACTCAATTATGATCATCCACTTACGGTATGCAAAATCATATCAATTACACCCCAATTTCTTAATATTAAATCCTTAATATTACCCCTACCACACGTTATACGTTCGCTTATTCAACGCAAAATATACGTTAGACTCAAATAGTCTAACTCATAGCACAAAGATAAATTATCACAACATATAGACAAATAAAATATATCTAATCATAATAGGGGCGAAACTTGCATAAAACTACACATGTCATGGATCTAAAGGTGTCAACTTGTTTGGTTAAATGTCACAACTTACATAATATGATCATATCCCAAGTTCATGTATAAACTTGCATATGTGGTTTATGAAACATAATGATGGTGTGAACTAGCATCTAACAATTAGAACTCACACATGTCATAACATAATTCTAGATCTAAATAGATGTCATAATTCTAGATCTAAATAGATGTCATACAATATGTGAGATTATACATACTAATAAATCTAAACTTGCATAGGTACATGTGATTTATCATGTGAATCATCATAGCCCAAATATATATAATCAACATCATGATTCATAAGCTAACTACAACATAATAACATCATGGCTTTGTAACATTGCAACTTAGCATAGAAACTTGCAACATATATAATATCATCATAGCATGATTTACAACATATAGGATATCATCATCACATAACATAGGATTTACAACATACATGATAGCATAAGGTTTACAACAACATATATGACAATTCACATCATTTTCTTATGATTCATATCACATCTTAATCTAATTAGTTTGCTAATAATCTTATTAAGATCATCATACTCACAATTAGAAAAGAAAGAGAGTCTTGATTTGCTTTAGAGTTGAGTAGAATTAGAGTTTTGATTAGCTTTCTTCCTTCTTAGTTGGCGGCGGCCACACTGAGTTCCATGGCGACGGCATGACGGCGGCTATTCTATTTTTTTATGTGATTTTAGAATGAGAGACTACCCATGTATATATAGAATTTAGGATTAGTTTAGACCGTCCGATCAACTCTGAATGAACCTGAACTGTTAAATTAGCCAACTCAGCCCTAAAGACACATCAGTAGCTCAAGATTGGGATCGGCCCAAACCTGGCCGACTTGACCAGGTCGAAACCCAGGTCGACACTACAGTCGACCTAGGGGGGGTCGACTATAGTGTCGACTCCCCAGTCGACCTGCCTGGGCGGGAATTTTCCCGCTCAGCCCGCTTCTGCACTTCCAGTTTGAATTTTTAAATTTTCCTGCGAGCTATTTTGAATTTTCTGAAATTTCCGATGGCCATATCTCCTTCATACGAAGTCCAAATTACGCAAACTCGGACTCTATTTCAACCAGAATTCTGAGACGAACACAATGGCGCAACCCGTTTCCCACAATTCTCATGTCTGAGATTAGTTATTCTTTAATTTGTGAATATTTATATTAACAGAATTACGGGGTGTTATATTTATATTAACAGAATTACGGGGTGTTACAGTGTGGTACATAAATATTGGTTCAAAGCAGTTACAACATGTAGGTAAGGTGACTTGTACATTTTGCTCACTGTTGTGACCAATGCTAATAAACTAGCTTCACATGCTCGCTACATAAGTGCACACTACATAATCACTCAGGAGTAAACCTTTTTTAAGCATATTCGATAGATTGATATAAGCAACATTTAGTCCAAGTATCTACTAGTACGTTAATGTTACCACATGGAAAATCAAAAGAATTTCATGGATTCAGGAATAGTCGATGGCGGTTAATTTCAAATGGCTCTTATAAATTTTTTCCAGATTTGACTCAAGCATGTTATCTTCAGTTTCAGTACTGGAGCAGACAAGTACTTTCTTGCTTCTATCACCTATACACACACAGGTTTGAAAACCAAGTAGTGTCATCTGCAAACACAATCATAAGAAATCAACCTTCAAAACATCTTCAGTGACATAAACATCTTACTGATTCTCCATTTCCTTGATGACAGCATGTTATCATATTTTTGCTTAACATTTTGATGCTAGTTTATTCATTACTTAGGGTTAAACATGTACATGCAGATTGTCGAGATGCGTGTGCATACGGACTGTGCAGGCCGTGAGAAGAAGATAAGGAAGGCACTTTTGAAGCCGAGAGTTGTATTATTCAACAAGCATTTGGTTCTCATTCAAGTTATCCATTAGAACGTTTTTAACTGTTCGAACATAAGGTTTCTTCTCTATTCTTCTTCTTTTTTATATAGTGCTACCATGTTGATGCATGTGATAAGCATAGATATGGCAAGATAGAAAGTGACAGTTATAGGATGGGCAGTGTAACGACCCGCATTCTACGTATCGAAGGATCGTAGAATATTTATTTCTTTCTCATACGAAGTCGTATGGTCGTGTAACTTTGGGGAACAACTACTGGGGTCATTTTCCATGTTCACGATTTTTGCTGATTTTTAAATGACCGTTTTACCCCTAGCGAATCTTGTTTTGCCTATAACTTTTGATTGGTAAGGAGTTTTGACCTGAAACCCGGATGATGGTTTACCTTTCCGTAGAGTGGTCACAATAGCCAAACGGACTCAAGTTTGGGAGATATGGCTGAAACAAAGTTTAGAAGGTGAAAAACTGCTTAAGTGAGTTGATTAGGTAATTAGCAAATGGGCCCATAACCCATTTCAGGATTAGGGTTACGGGGAGGTTGAAATGAGTTAGGTTTTCATTCTATTTCAGTTTTCTAGCTATCATTTATCCCTTAGAAACCCCAACAATAGCCTCCACCTTCTAATTTCATTCCAAAACGCTCTTTAATCAAGGATTAAGCTAATTAGCATCAAATCAAGGAAAATCAACATCAAAATAGAGGTAAAGGCTGTTGTGTGCATTGGAATTTGTGCCATTTAAAGAATCATTTCAGATATAAGTTTTATTTGTGGCTAAGGTGAGTGATTTGCATTGCTTTTCACTAATTACGGCTAATTAGGGGTGATCAGTGATAATTAACGAAATTATGGCTCAGAAAAATCTGAAAAATTGGTAAAATTCTAAAATATTAGTTTAGGGCTCTGATAAAAATTTGGGTTAATTTGGTTAAGTTTTCCTAATCCTACTGTTAGTTGTTGTTAAACATGATTAAGGGGGAAAACAGGGGTTTTTGGGTATGTTTTATCTTTATATACATGTTAAATTATGGTTTTTGTTTTTGTGGATGATTATACATGTTGCTATGACTGTTTGCATGTTTTATGGTTGTTTAGAACAGTTAGAATGGTCGAAAACACCGTCGTGTGGTGTAAAAACAGTCTCTGGAAGTCGCAGGAAAGTTGTGGAAGAACCGGATCGGATCGCCCCCCGACGAACGGAACCGTTTGTGACATGGAAACCGAACTGCTCGCCTACCTGAGTCACGAACCGCATCTGAAAGCTCCGGACCGACCTGTTGTGAAGTAACTTGATCTTGGCATGGTGGCATGACCCGAATCACTTGGTGGACCACGAACCAGAAGCTCCAAAGCAACCCGCTCTCCTGGAGTGTGCCACGAACCGCTTAAGGGAGCAAGTCACAACCCAAAGCTTGAAAGGAAAGACCAAACTGGTGGAGCCATGAAGCTTGGAGTCACAATCCGAACCAAGTGGGGTATCACGACCCGACCCTATGGGTGATCACGACCAAACCGAACCAAAGACGAGAAGGAAGACTGAACCGATCCGGAGGAGACCAAACCCGAGATGCAAAGGTAGTCCAAAAGAGAAGTTTGTACTCAGTATCCAGACAGGAACCAATGAGGCAACTTCATGATTGGGCTTTGTTGCGGGACGTGTGCTAAGGAGTTGTCGACGTCCATATCTTTGATTCACCACCAAGAGATGAATGTTAGGCTACGGATCAATGCAGTGGGGTAGTTATTACCCCATGGGGCAGAGTGATCGTAGCATGGCTATGAGCCAGTGCAGTGAAGTCGTCATGACTTCATGGGGGCATAATGTACATAGCAAGGACTAGTGGCTATGGATCAGTGCAGTGGAGTCACCATGACTCCATGGGGCAGAGTGATCATAGCAAGGATTTGGGTGATCAAAGCGGTGGATATCGTATGCTTTACGCACTGAGTCAGAGATGTGAGGATGGTTGCTATGCTTGATTGTTTGATATCACTATGACGTACACACCCCTCCCCCATATCTTTACACCATATGTTAGTGTCACCTTAGAGTATTGTACATCTTGTTGTGCTAACTCTTTTGTTGCAGGTCCAGGTTCAGGTATGGTTATCTATACCTGTTATTGTTCTGTTTTGCTGCTTATCACTCATACCAGACTTTTGTCTGACCCAGAGTTTTATGTCTCTTCTTATTACTCTGGGTGCTCTTAAACGGGTAGACTAGAGACAGGTCAGGTGATTATGCACGGGAAGCTGTACCGGAGACAAGCAGGAGGCTTACACGAATGATATATATATAATCTCCCTGTGCTGTTGCTGCTATGATGGTTTAGTTTTCAGCTTATGCACTGTCTCACCTGTTTTATGTCAAAGTTATATTATTATTATATTTTATCCCAAGCGCTGCGAGACATTCTATAGGTTCCTTGTTAGTTCAAATTTCCTTTCTTTTTACTTTCTTTGGCGACCATCCCATGCTAGTTGGACATTAACACAACACACTTTCATGGCAAATGTCGGCTGGTGCGGGGCAGGTTGTCACACTTGGTATCAGAGCTCTAGGTTGCGTAGTTAACCTAGGGAAAGATACCAGGGAGAGATAGTGTACGTATATGAGAGCACGTATTTGTGATATTTTGGTTTTCAAAAGCTATATATATATATACTATTAGTATATCTAAGGAGGGAGTCACACTGCACTAGCACCACTAAAGAGATGGTTAATCGTTTTCTCCTTACAGATTGAACGATGAGCCGATATACGAGGAATACTTGTTCAGGAGTTAATAATAGGAATGCTCCTGATATGAGAAAGATGTTCACTGACTTCATGAGCGAGTTGCTTAGGGATGTTCAGAGGGCATCTCTTAATGCTGCAAATTGTGGTGGTGCAGCGGTGCAGGCGCCTAGGGCCGATTTCGCCAATACGTGGGGGGAATGCTTATAAACCATATTGATGAGACTTTTGAATTGATTGTTAGGAAAGCACTGAGATCAGAGAGACTTTATCCTAAGCCCACGTCTGAAGTTGCTAATGTATCTGCAGAACCAAACTAAGGATGGCCAGAAAAAGAGTAAGAAAGATGTTGAGTGCTTAGATGTGGCAAGAAGGGTCATTATGCTAAAGAATTTCGAGCAAAGCCAACAGACAGGAAGTGCTTCAACTGCGGCGAAGTGGGACATCACAGGGATAAATGTCTGCAGCCCCCTAAAGAGAAGCAGATTGTGAAAGCATATGCTATTAATGTTGTTCTTTCTTCGTCGAATGCCCCAACTGCGGCAGATAATGGAAAGAATGTCATCATTCAAGGTATGCTTTCTGTTTATGATGTTCTTGTTTGAGTATTGTTTGATACCGGGGCTTCCCATTCCTTCATATCTAGTGACCTGGTAGATAGGTTGGGATTGGAACCCGAGATAGTCGATAGACCTTTAGCAGTGACGAACCCGATTGGTGGTTCGACTAGCCTTAGTATGATTTGTCGTAATATGGTCTTATTAAGTCATGGATGTATGTTTTTTTGTGATTGCTTTGTTTTGGGCTTTACTGGGTTTGGCATTATTTTGGGAGTCGATTGGTTCCAAAGGTACAGGATGGTGGTAGACTGTTAGGGCTTTTTGGTGACAGTTAGAGCGGATGATGGGTGGAGGGTAGTGTTTGGTGGTCTACTTAGTGATGGGGTAATGGCTAGTTTTCTAAATTCCCTCGACATCCCACATGATGAGTTGTCAGATGTGTCTGTGGTTGGCCAGTATCCGGACGTCTTCGAGGAAGTGACCCGACTTCCACTACACCAAGAGATTGAGTTCCGTATTGATTTAGTGAAAGATTCCAGACCTATATTGATGCCACTTCGTTGTATGGCACCAAGGGAGCAGAGAGAGCTTGGGGTGTAGTTAAGCGATCTTTTAAGGAAGGGATTTATCAGAAGAAGTGTTTCCGAGTAGGGAGCACCAATTGAATTTGCTACCAAGGCAGATGGTTCCCTCCGTTTATGTGTGGACTATCGTGAGTTGAATAAAGTGACTAGGAAGAATAAGTATCCTCTTCCACGGATCGATGATCTGTTTGATCAACTGGAGGGAGCAAAAGTGTTCTCCCAATTCGATCTCGCGACAGGATTTCATCAACTCCGAGTAGCAGCCGAGAGTATTCCTAAAACGTCCTTTTGGGCGCCGTCTGGATTCTATGAGTGGTTGGTCATGCCATTCGGGTTGACCAATGCACCAGCATATTTTTTGGATCTTATGAATAGGGTATTCAGGGATCAATTGAATAAGTTTGTTCTTGTGTTCGTGGACGATATACTTGTTTACTCGAGGATAGAAGAAGAACACAAGGAACATTTGAGAGTAGTGACGGAGGTGTTGAGAAAACACCAAATGAAAGCGAAGTTTTCTAAGTGTCACTTCTGGAGGAGGAAAGTGAGATTCTTGGGCCATGTTTTTTTAGAGAATGGTATTGATGTGGATCCTGCGAAGGTGGCTACGGTACAAGATTGGTCTACACCTAAGAATGCAACAGACGTAAGAAGTTTCTTGGGATTAGCTGGATACTATCGTAATTTTATCCAAGACTTCTCCGAGATAGCTGCACCGTTAACTCAGTTGACCATGAAGAATCAAGCTTTCGTTTGGGACGAAAGGTGTGAAAATGCATTTAAGAGACTAAAGGAAAAGATGACGTATGCGCCAGTGTTAGTCATTCCTAAAGGGAATGAAGAGATGACAGTATACACGGATACATGTGGTACCAGACTAGGTGCTGTATTGATGCAAGGAGGTAGGGTTGTAGCTTATGCTAGTCGGCAACTGAAACCGCATGAGAAAAGATATCTTACCCATGATCTGGAATTGGCAGCAATCGTGTTCGCATTGAAGATGTGGAGACATTATCTCTTGGCAGAAAGAATCGAGTTGTTTACCGATTATAAATCGTTAAAGTATCTCTTCTCTCGAAAGGATCTAAATCTCCGACAGCAAAGATGGTTGGAATTCTTGGCTTCCTATGATTTCGATATCACATATACATCAGGAAAGGGCAATGCGGTAGCTGATGCATTGAGCAGAAGACATGCCAATTTAGGGCTATGTTTCTTGAGTGGGAGCAACTGGAGTATATCGCTGGGTATGATTTCAGACCAAGGTGCGAATTGGATTCAGAGATGTTAGAAAGTTCGGCGATCAGACCCACTCTGATTGAGCGGATTGGTTCCAGTCAGAAGGACGACCCTAACTTATTTGAAATCATCTCTAAGTTAGAGATGGGTATCGACGAGGAGATGAACATGTACGGGCTTGATCGAGATGGATGGCTTAGAAAGAATGGGAGACTAGTTATACCTAATGTCAATGGATTGAGAGATGAAGTACTTAGAGAATGTCATCACTCAAAACTGACTATACATCCCGGTGGTAACAAAAGGTATCGAGACATGAAGCAGACCTACTACTGGGAAGGGATGAAAAGAGACGTTGGAAAGTTTATATCCAAATGCATGAACTGCCAGCTAGTTAAAGCTGAGCAAAAGAAACCTAGTGGTATGTTGCAACCATTAGAAATTCCAGAATGGAAATGGGAACAAGTCTTAGTGGATTTCATTGCTGGGTTACCAAGGACTAGATCTGGCCATGATAGCATTTGGGTGATTGTGGACTGATTGAACAAGATTGCAAGGTTTATACCCGTCAAGTCGAATAGAACAACAGCTAAGTTAAACAAAATTGTATATGCATTGGGTAGTGAGATTTCATGGAATATCCAAAGGCATTGTGAGCGACCGAGATCCGTTGTTTACTAGTGGATTTTGGAAGAGCTTACAAGAGGCGTTAGGATCAGAATTACATCTCAGTACTGCGTATCATCCTCAAACCGATGGTCAGACAGAGAGGGTGAATCGAGTATTAGAAGATCTCTTAAGAGCTTGCATATTAGATTTTGGAGGGTCATGGGATGACCATTTGCATCTGGTTGAATTTGCATATAATAATAGTTATCAACCAAGTATTGGTATGGCTCCATTTGAAGCTTTATACGGAAGACCGTGCAACTCACTATTGGTTAGAGACCGGTGAGAAATTTGTACTTGGGCCTGATGTGATAAGAGAAACTTCAGACAAGATCAGGGTTATCCAACAGCGAATGAAGGCTGCTCAAGATAGGCAGAAAAGTTATGCTGATAGGTGGAGAAGAGATCTATATTCTCTATTGGCGACTTGGTGTTTGTCAAGATTTCCCCGTTAAAGAGCGTGATTCGATTTGGCAGGAGAGGCAAGTTAGCACCAAGATTTGTTGGTCCATTCCCAGTTCTCGAGCAAGTTGGGAATTTGGCATATAAAGTTGAGTTGCCTGACAAGATGGCGGGAGTTCATAACGTGTTTCATGTTTCCCAGTTAAGGAAATTCATGCACGACCCCGATGTGGCTATTTTACCTGATCAGTTGGATGATATCGAAGCAGAACCCGAGGCGATTGGGAACCGCAAGCCGATTCGTATTGTCGTGCATGATACGAAGAAACTTCGAAGGAAAGCGGTGAATCTAGTCAAGGTTCAGTGTGGCGGGGATAAGAATGTCTGTACTATTGGAGACAAAGGAGAGCATTAAGGAGACGTATCCAGAACTCTTTGCCTGGTAAGGTTTTCATTTCGATTTAGTCTTTCCACATGCTAGGATAGGTTTGTTTTGTGTGTTTGATTGTTTGTGAATGACTGATAGGCATGTGGAACACCTCTGTATGTTTTTGGTTAAGGAATTTCGGGGGCGAAATTTCTTAAGGAGGGAGTGGGAGAGTGTAACGACCCGCATTCTACGTATTGAAGGATCGTAGAATATTTCTTTCTTTCTCATACGAAGTCATATGGTCGTGTAACTTTGGGGAACGACTATTGAGGTCATTTTCCATGTTCATATTTTTTCTAATTTTTAAATAACCGTTTTGCCCTTGCCAATTTGTTTTGCTCATAACTTTTGATTGGGAAGGAGTTTTGACCTGAAACAACTTCCATTAGATCTGGATGATAGTTTACCTTTCCGTAGAGTGGTCACATTGGCCAAACGGACTCACCGTTTGGGAGATATGGCTGAAACAAGGTTTAGAAGGTGAAAAACTACTTAAGTGGGCTGATTAGGGTAATTTGCAAATGAGCCCACAACCCATTTCGGGATTAGGGTTATGGGGAGGCTGAAATGAGTTAGGTTTTCATTCTATTTCAGTTTTCTAGCTGCCATTTACCTCTTAGAAACCCTAACAATGGCCTCCACCTTCTTATTTCATCCCAAATCGCTCTCTAATCAAGGATTAAGCTAATTAGCGTCAAATCAAGGCAAATCAACATCAAATTAGAGTCAAAGGTTGCTGTGTGCATTGGACTTCATGCCATTTAATGAATCATTTCAGGTCTAAGTTTTATTTGTGGCTAAGGTGAGTGATTTGCATTGCTTTTCACTAATTATGGCTAATTAGGGGTGATTAATGATAATTAACGAAATTATGGCTTAGAAAAATCTGGAAAAATTGGTAAAATTATAAAATAATATTTTTTGTCTCCGATAAAAACTTCGGTTAATTTGGTATGCTTTCCTAATCCTACTGTTAGTTGATTGTTAAACAAGATTAAGGGAAAAAATAAGGGTTTTGGGGTATGTTTGATCTATATACACATTTTAAATTGTGGTTTTGGTGTTTGTTGATGATTATACATGTTGCCATGAATGTCTGGCATGTTTTATGGTTGTTTAGAACAGTTAGAATGGTCGAAAACGCCGTAGTGTGGCGTAAAAACAGTCGCTGGAAGTCGTAGAAAAGTTGTGCAAGAACCGGATCGGATCGCCTCCCTACGAACCGAACCGTTCGTGACATGGAAACTGAACCGCTCGCCTACCTGAGTCACGAACCGCATCTGAAGGTTCCAGACTGACCTGTTGTGAAGTAACTCGATCTTGGCATGGTGGCACGACCCGAACCACTTGGTGGACCACGAACTAGAAGCTCCGAACCGACCCGCTCTTCTGGAGTGTGCCACGAACCGCTTGAGGGAGCAAGTCACGACCCGAAGCTTGATGGGGAAGACAAAACCGGTGGAGCCACGAAGCCTGGAGTCACGATCTGAACCAAGTGGGGTATCACGACCCGACCCGATGGGTGATCACGACCGAACTGAACCCAAGATGAGAAGGAAGACTGATCTGATCCGGAGGAGACCAAACCCGAGATGCAAAGGTAGTCCAAAAGAGAAGTTTGTACTCAGGATCCAGACGGGAACCAAGGAGTCAACTTCATGATTGGGCTTTGCTGTGGGATGTGTGCTAAGGAGTTGTCGACGTCCGTAGCTTTGATTCACCACCGAGAGATGAATGTTAGGCTACGGATCAGTGCAGGGGGTAGCTATTACCCCATGGGGCAGAGCGTTCGTAGCATGGCTATGAGCTAGTGCAGTGAAGTCGTCATAACTTCATGGGGCAGAGTGGACATAGCAAGGACTAGTGGCTATGGATCAGTGCAGTGGAGTCTCCATGGCTCCATGGGGCAGATTGATCATAGCAAGGATTTGGCTGATCATAGCGGTGGATATCATATGCTTTACGCACTGAGTGAGAGATGTGAGGATGGTTGCTATGCTTGATTGTTTGATATCACTATGACATACACACCCCTCCCCCGTATCTTTACACCATATGCTAGTGTCACCTTAGAGTATTGTACATCTTGTTGTGCCAGCTCTTTGGTTGCAGGTCCAGGTTCAGGTATGGTTATGTATGCCTGTTATTGTTCTGTTTTGCTGCTTATCGCTCATACCAGACTTTTGTCTGACCCATAGTTTTATGTCTCTTCTTATTACTCTGGGTGCTCTTAAACGGGCAGACTAGAGACAGGTCAGGTGATTATGCACTAGTAGTTGTACCGGAGACGAGCAGGAGGCTTCCACGTATGATATATATATCTATATATAATTGCCCTGTGTTGTTGTTGGTCACGACTTTGGGCATTAGTAGTGTACCTTTCCTTTCTTTTGCTTTAGAGACAGTATTTTAAATGTTGTAATAATGATGTTTGGATCATAAGCTGTATTTGAATTTTCCGCTGCTATAATTGTTTAGTTTTCAGCTTATGCACTGTCTCACCTGTTTTATGTCAAAGTTATGCTATTATTATATTTTATCCCATGCGCTGTGAGACTAATAACCCGGAAATCCGAGCCAGTTTAAAATTTTTATTTTGGCAATTTTAATGGATTTTGAACATTTAAAATGAATTATTTTAAATAATATCGACGAGAAATTTATTTTGAATAGAATTCGAATGTATATATTATATACGGCGTCGTTAGAATATAAATAATTATATATAATTATAAAAGGAATTGAAAATGGCGCGGTAGTTCGATAATTCGATTTCAAACTTCAAATGAATGTACTGGGTGCAAAATAAACCGGATTTTAGTGAAACCAAAAATAATAGGATCTAATTGATAATATCTTTCCAACGAATCCGAAAAATCGAAATTTCATAGCGGGAATCAAAAGATATGTCCAGTTGTAAATTCTGAATAGTCGCTATGGAATTCAGGCCCTTAAAAATGGGAATTTTGCAAACGACCTCGGATTTCGACGAAACCACTTTTGTTGGGTCCGTGATGTCAAATTATTGCTAGATTCCAAATTTCATAATTTTTCGAATCAATATGCGAGTGTGGCAAAGGAAAACGTGTTTGACCAGTTTCAGTTGATTTTAATCGACTGGAAAATGGCCATTTTTCCAACGGTCTCAGAATTCGACGAAACTAGTTTTGTTAGGACCGTATCGTCAATACGAAGCTAGAAAATATTTTTCTGGGATTTATAGAGTTCGTATGTGACCCCGGTAAATTGAAATGCGCGTTCAAATTCAATATATAGAGTTATATGTAGATTTTGACGAAAACTGATCGAAACGATCGAATCAGCTTGCGATACATATCCCATTGTGTTCGGAATGGGGGTAATTAGCTAGGGACAACAGTTGTTGGGCCTCGTTTGGTGTTCGAATTTAAAGTCAACTTTCATGGAATTAAAATATTAATTAATTATATACAAATATATATTATAAAAAGCACCCCTCTCTCTATTCTCTCTCACCTCCCTCAGATTCAATCGAAGAAAAAACCCCCGCACCTCTTTCTCGTCGCCCTCCCCTTGCCTCGACGTCGGAGGCGCGCTCCCCTCTCAGACCCGGCGCCGGACTGGCTGACCCCCTCCCCTAGCCCATCCTCTCGCCTCCAGCTCCCTCTCCTCTTCCAATCGAACGTGAAAACCGACGCTCCACCAACCCCTGTTGCTCGCCTCCTCTCTCCTCCGCATCTGACATCCGTACGCCGAGACCTTGAGCGCGCCACTCGCCTGCGACAAGAACAGTCGCCATCTCCATTTCTCCCCCCTGATTCCGACGCAACCGACCCTCCCCCTCCCTGACATCAGCAGTGCCTCCTCCCTCTTCATTCTAGTAAGTTTTTTTTAATTAATTTAGGTTTTTATATGTGTATTAACGTTGAATTAAAAACTTGATTTTGTATGTGAATAGCATGGGTTTGATTTTCAGTTTGATTATAGACAACCATGGATTTTAAAACATGAAGTGATAATTTTTATCAATAGGAAGGTAAGATTTTTATCATTAGAGAGATAATATTTTTATCAATAAAATAATTTGAAAAATAGAAAAGATTAGATTTTTAAAATAGAAAAGATTAGATTTTTAAAATAGAAAAGATTAGATTTTTAAAATAGAAAAGATTAGATTTTTAAAATTGAAAAGGCAAAATATTTATAATTGAAAAGGCGAAATATTTATAATTGAAAAGGCGAAATATTTATAATTGAAAAGGCGAGATTTTTATATATTGAATAGCGAAGTAAAAATTCGATTTTTATATATTGAATAGCGAAGTAAAAATTCGATTTTTATATATTGAATAGCGAAGTAAAAATTCGATTTTTATATATTGAATAGCGAAGTAAAAATTCGATTTTTATATATTGAATAGCGAAGTAAAAATTCAATTTTTATATATTGAATAGCGAAGTAAAAATTCAATTTTTATATATTGAATAGCGAAGTAAAAATTCGATTTTTATATATTGAGCAGCGAAGTAAAAATTCGATTTTTATATATGTAGTGACTACGGGCAGCGAAAGTGACAAAAGGAGAGAACGACGAAGACTTCTACTTAAGAAGAGTCGAGATTATTGGATTAGCTATCGGTGAGAATTCCCTACTCTTTAATTTAATTTTCTAGTTATATATATATACTAGGATGTAGACGGTGTTTAGTAGCACCCGACACCCATCATCCACAGACCATGGATGGCTTGTTTGTTTAATTGATGTGTTGTAAAATTTGTTTGTGTTGTTGATGTGAAATCGATAATAAAAAGTAGAAGTGTTGAAATAAATATTTTATCGTTAAAAATATAATTTTTAACGTGAAAGTGAATAAATAAATATTTATAAACAAATCGGCCGATTTGTTTATATGCACTGATTTGACTGATATTGATTGGGATGATAAATTTTACACATCGCCCAACTGTACAAATAAAATCTGTGTTTGATTGTCTGAAACCCCACACGGGTATTAGGATAAAATACGGCATACACCAATCCCAATAATTAGTTGTATGTCGATCGATGGATCGACAGGCTGTTATAAGCATTAGATATCTATATTTGATGCTTATACAGTGTAGTGCACTTTGGATGATGGTTGATTATTTATCATTGCTATTATATCCATGTGTTGTATGGAATCCATATAATTAACTTTATATGGTAATTGATTGGGCCTCATTCCAATTTCGAAGATAAAGAATATTATAAAATAAAGGTTCATGTGTTGACCGTACTCATCCGTTGAGAATAGTCATGTGTTGAACGAAGTATTTTAACAATAAAATTTACATCTTTATCATTATAAAATAAAGGTTCATGTGTTGACAGTACTCATCCGTTGAGATTAGTCATGTGTTGAACGAAATATTTTAACAATAAAGTTTACATCTTCATCATATATGAAATTAGTAATTAACTGGAAAATAGATAAGATGAGTGGTCTCCTGGATATTGATCTGATGTTGGTCTCGGCCTTCGGGGTTAGTATTCAGGGAATCGTTCTCTTACTAATTTACGGTTGGAGTCTGATTTGAAATCAAACGATAGATACCATAATTTTTATAAAATATATTAAATAACAAAAATAGTCACACGTGGACAGTACTCATTCTTTGAGATTAGTCATGTGTTGACAAAAATATAGACTCATTTGTTGAATGTAATAACGGAATTATTGAAATATATAAAGCCGTGTAGATTAGAAATGCGCTATTTTGACATGAACGATATTTATATCGATTATATTCGTTTTTATATTTGAATTGAATCGAATAGAAATCCAATTAGAATTGAATCGAATAAAAAGCCAATTTGAATTGAATCGAATAGAAAACCAATTTGAATTGAATCGAATAGAAAACCAATTTGAATGGAATATAAAACGAATTTGAATTGAATTGAAAACGAATTCGAATTGAATTGAAAACGAATTGAAGTGAATTCAAATTGAATTGAAATTTGAATTGAATAGAAATGAATTTTTAAAACGAATTTATAAGAAAAAAAAATCAATTTTGATTTGAATTGAAATGGAAGTTGAAATTGTTTTTGAAACGAATTTAAAACTATTTATAAAATTCGTTTTAAATAGAAATCGACGAAATATATATTATAAATATTATATATATTATATATAATATAATGGCCAAAATAGAACGCGCCGCGCCGCGGCAGTTCGTAAATTTCGACCATTGACTTCGAATGGACATTACGGGAGATCCGACAGTCGGATTCTCCTAAAATCGGAACCGTTGGGTTCGTATCGAAAAGAGCTTTCTAACGAATATTAGAAATTTGAAATCTAACGGTTGGATTTGGAGATACGTCCAAATCAAATTTGGAAAAGGTCGCTGTAAGTGCAGTTCGATGGCCGTTGATGGAAATCGACTGTACGGGCCTTGATAAAATTATTAAAAATAATAATAATTTGTGTAAAATCATAAGAAATGATTTGGGAAAAATTAGGATGAAAAACTCCATATTTGAAAAGATAAAAATAGATTTTTATCGAAATGAACTAGTTTTGAACTAAAAATTAAACCCGTTTATTTTTAAGTAAATAAATTGGATTTGAAACGAGTTTTTAATAGAATTGATTTGTGGGTTTATCGTGAACGGTGTTTTAAATAACACTAGTTCTTTAACCCGATAATAAATAGAATGTGATTTGGGTTTTATCGTGAACTGTGTTTTAAATGACATTAGTTCTTTAACCCAGTAAAAGGAGTTTTAATGAATCTGCAATTAGATTGAAATGTGAATCGATAATTTAAATTATCAAATTTGGAAAATGAGCGAGAATGGAGTATCACCAGTTTTGCTCCAAGCGATAGTTTAATCTTTAATTAGATTTGAACGGGAAATGGTAATTAATTTTACCGATAACACCATGGTATTAGATATGGAGTATTACCAGTTTTGCTTCATGGGATGAATAGGTTGGGATTGGGAAATAAAATAAATAATTACTTCGGTGTGGTTCGCTAATCTCGACTAGTTTGGAAAACCATAATTTGGTTTGAAATGACATCCAAAGGAAGATTAAAGAATAAATTCAAGAATTTATCTTGGATAAAATTAATGGGAACTTTCCCCTAAGAATGTGAAATGTAGAAACTAGCTGTAGGTTAGTTAAGAGGAATGGTTTCCTGGGTATTGATCTGATGTTGGTTTTGGCCTTCGGGGTTAATATTTGGGGAATTGTTCTCTTGCTGATTTACGGTTAGTGACTAATGAATTGGAATGAGGCGTATGGTGTGTTTGTGTAACATTTGTTTTTAATATACGCGGGTTGTTCGGAAAGGCCGGGTTTATACCCATTCTGAATAACCGATTCGACGATATGTCGAAGATGAAGACGGTGGTTGAAGACCGGAAATCTTCACATCGTTTGGATAATTACTGATGATCCTGATTGGGCTGTACACCCAAGAGGATGGAAATAGTTGGTGATCGTCCAGGCGTACTTGGAGATCGATGGATATGCGAGGAAAGTGCCTCTGGTTTCGTTCAGACCCAGAACGAACTTGTAAATGGATTGTGTGTCTGACATCGGATTTTATTCTGTGTTGATTGATTTCTGTTAAATATATATCTGTTTGGCAGCGGAGAATTTATTCTCTTGCTTAACGCCCTTCTCTGAGACGTACGAGCTTAGAGGTTATATATCGATAGATATCAATCGCATGGCATGAATTGCCTGTGTGGCACGCTGAGTTGCATGGATCAAGGCTTCTGTTGAAAAGCAAAGTCTTATAGTTGATGATCGAAGCACGGCCTTTGGGGCATAGCTTTGTGTATAACGTGAATTCGCGAGCCTCACACCTCGGTATGAGTTAAAAACGGGATAAGGACTGCAGGGAGAGCACGACGTTTCTTTCTAGCTTTGCTGGTGTCAGTGACTTACCAGCCCTGACATTTATATACTTTTCACCTATGTGGTTGTTGGATGAGGCGCCTCGATTTTAGGTCTGTAAGGACCGGGAAACGTGTGTTCAGGCATAACTAATCCTCAAACGTAAGAGAGGACCGGTCCTGAAGATCCATGGGTTACCCAGAGTGTGTAGTCCCGAGGCATTTGCTAGAGTGTCTCGAAGCGGAGAGGAGCATGCCCCTTGCCTCGACTCATGACGGAAATCCAATTTCCAATACGTGTATTGCGGTTTTATTTGTAGAGCCTAGTATGGCGACATGATAGATGGTACCCATGCCGCCTAGGATTGATATTTATGATTGAAATTGTTTTGACACTATACACTTATTATAGTATCAAATGATTTGTTTTAAACGTACCAAGCATGTTTGGCTATTATAAGGGAAAACCCTATCCTCCGGCTTGTGTTGCATTATGTGATGGGACCTGGGTCTTATAATAGCTTCATTTTTCCAAAGAGCATTGCGATGTTTTGTTATATGCACTGGTATTCTTGGGAGGAAACCCGTTCCGTGTTATACAGCGTGGTCCCTTGAATTACTCTCTTTTAAAATAAAGTTTTAATAACTGTTTTAGTTCTCACACCAGTCACATGACTGACCTGGAGTTTATTGTTTTAACCTAAACTCTGGGTGCCCCTATTTTCGACACGGGCAGCTAGTAGTTTTGGTTTTGCAGATTTATATTCACAGGATCCTAGTTTACAGCTGGAATGATATCCGGAAAGCTCTGTATCCGTATATCACCTTCAGTTGTGCTTTGTATTATTTTCCGCTGCTATGTAATTTATTGTAATCTCTGATATTTATCGAATGAAATTTATTCAATTATACTCTGTATATTCTTGTATTCTGATGGAATTGTTGTAATAGCAATGAAATGTTCTTCCGTCTGCGTTCTGTTTTGTCTTGTCCTCACAGTATTTTGTCCCTTCTCATCTCTTCGGAGACCGGGGAAGTTCGGGTCGCTTCAGAGACATTCTACAGGTTCCTTGTTAGTTCAAATTTCTTTTCTTTTCCTTTCGTTGGCGTCCGTCCCGTGCTAGTTAGACATTGACACAACACACTTTCATTGGAAATGTCGGCTGGTGCGGTGCGGGCCGTCACAGACAGAGCAGGAAAAAGTGCTGAAAACGGTGAGGAAAACTGGAAGAATTGCAGTATTTTGGTCGTATGGTAATAATCAATAGTACAACACCACCTATAAATGAGTTGTTCAGAGTATCGTTTTCCATATGGTGCTCATTCTTATGCATATGCTTCTATTTCCTCGTATAACTACAAGAAACACGGTTATGACCACGATAGTTATCTACATGGATATAGTCAGAGGTTGGGATACTCGACCGAAGAGAACGGAATGAAATTGTTTGGCGATGAAAATGTCCGTGCTTGTTCCATAATGTGAGACTGTGTTTTATGTATGTATTGGTCGTTACTTTATTTGTATATGAAATTGAGTGAACCGAGTGTTGTAGTGAGAATTGAATGTATATGTGAATATCAGTTTTGTAAATCATTGAGTTGTAAATGGTGAAATTAGAAGTTTTACTATATCAAATACTGAAATAAAATATTTTTTTAAATAAAATACTATTTGAATATTTAATTCTGTGTAGTAGCATTTAATTCTCCCTTTTGGGCTTGAGCCAACATTTTTTCTTCTTGTGTTGCAGAAGGTCGTTTATGACATGATGATAGTTTCAAACCATATACTGATCATCTCAGTTTTAATGAGTAGTCGACTTTTATTTTACTTCAAACAATTTATATTCATCTGGGATTCTCGTGTAAATATCGATATCCAATTCGCTGTAAAGATAAGTTGTTTACAACATCATTTAATCTTACATCAAGTTTCTTTGGAACAAGTCTTATCAAATATCGAAATGATATGACATCCATAATAGAAGTGTATATCTCTGCAGGAAACCTTGTGCAGCAAGTCATGCCTTGTATCTCACAACTTCATTTTTATCATTTTGATTTCTTATTTAAAGCACCTTCTTTTTGGGATTTATATGTTACTAATATTCATTTATGAATACACTCCATGTGCTTACAATTTTGTGTTTCAATCAAGTTTGCATATTGCAATGCACATTTGATGAATAAGACAAGTTTCATTACAACAACAAATGTTATTTATATTCTTCAGGAATATATCTATCATCAATGTCTTTGTCGTTTTTTATAACCAAAAATGTTATTTATATTCTTAGAAACATATATATTTTTAATAAGTTTTGTATATCGTAACTACCACTTCAATGGATATTAAGAGTTTCATTACAACAATTCTTGAAAGCAGGAAGTGATATACTCATCATGAATTATATCAAGATTCGCATCACTACAATACTTAAAAATATAAACGTTTTAAATACATATAATCAATTCAATTATCTCTAAAAGTACAATGCTCATGACACATAATATGTTGTTGACAATGTATGGTGCTTCTGTAAGTTTAGTTTGCTTTTGTCATTTTATACATTTCTAATTTTATCTCATGAACTACATGTCCATATATCTTATTTAGGAGAATTTCATGGTGGCCAATCATATTTCTCTCTAAAATGGGATTTTTAATCCATTTTTAAACATAAGCGCTTTATTGTTTATTAATTTATCATTAATGATTATTTCTTGTCAGTTTATACATGATTTAATGAGAACTCAAAATTTATCATGATGTAGGTACCTAAACCACTTCTAGGGTTATTTAACAATCATGTCACTTGTTTCTTTCAAAGCACCCTTAAATTTCTTCAAGAACACCCACATCCATTATTTGGCATCTTTATTACTTACTCCAAAAATATTTTGAACTGACTTTTATACCACATATTCATCTGTGATTTACACCTTTTGATCCTTCAAGGATTCAAATATATATTGGAGAATATTAGGGACATAATTGATAATTTAAGCCAGTTACTTAATACTTTGCATAATTCTATATGTTAACAAATATTTAACACGAATGATCAACATAAACTGATATCCTTTTATCATCCCCCTCAATGTTAGCAAACATTGTCACATTAAATAATAAACCTTCTTTGGATTCTCATTTCTGATCCATTATCACATTATTGCTAGCAAATACATTATATGTATTTCGATTGTTGGGGGATAATGCTTTTATTAGTTGATAAAATGCATTCATATTGTATCATTTATTCCCTTTCATTGATCTGACAACTTGGATTTCTAATTATATCGATCATTTGAATATGCATCTGACTTCAGGTCGTCCAATATTGATGTCAAAAAACTTTTTGAATTACTAAATAATATATGCATAATTTATAATATGAGCTCATAGCAACTTTAGGTTGTTAATTAAATATTCATATATATGTGCATATACGATCGTCCATGTATTACATTTGCAATTGATTTGCATATTCTTTCTCGCTCGAGTTATCAATTTTAGAACAAATTATTTATAAGGTACCAAATCATTATTTTTTACTTATCAAGCAATGTCAATGCGAATCTTAAAGATCCTATTATAACATTCAAAACATCTGGTTTGGAACTGTATTGAACTTATGGTTCAAATAAAATATATAAATAACTTCAAGTTGTTAAAATTTATTCTTTAATACAATTTATAAATGTAAATATATAAGCAAGATACAACTCATTTTGAAAATATTCAAATCTTTGGATGCACCATCATTGCCCCCATATGATGTAACTTATTTAAGAAGTACAACGTTATTATTTTACGTAGTTTCAATAAAGCTTCAGGCATTTAATTATGAGTTATTTAAAGTTCATTGATTAATGAACTTTAGCATCCTATGCATATAGACACACACACACACACACACACACACTATATATATATATATAAACATATGTATATCAAGTTTATTAATTTATGATGAACTTCTGGTTCTCAATCTTTTTATATAATCCTAATTTAGAAGCTTTAACATTCTTGCAAATTGTCAATATTACAGACTTGTAAACTTTATAGAAAAGTTTTTATCTTTTCATGATTCAAAACTCTAGGTTTTAGACTTTGAGTTATAAGTTTAAAATTTTCTTCACACAACTTCAAGTTGTTGTTCTAAGCTTTTTATTTCTTCCATTTCATTAGAAATTACATGCTAAATATACCGAATAATAATACATACGTCTATTCTTATTACAAACACAAATATGCATCATTCAACTTACAATAACTAATGCATATTTATGATAATATGGTAATATAACATATTATCACAATGTTGCATTTAATGCATTTATTATGAATATAATGGATATAACCGTTATGTGGTCCAAATATATGAATCAAATAAATTTTACATAAATCAATAGAATAAAATTTGGATCTTACTTCAACATTGATCAATGATAAAACTGAAATGAACAACTTAAAGTTGATACCATGTATATCCATAATGTCTTATCAAAAATTGAGTAAAAGTTCGTAATTTGGCGATTTGAGCTTTAAACGAATGTACATAATCCATTTTAAATCGGATTTCTGTGAAACAAGAAACGTTGGAATCTGTTGAACTATATCTTTCTAATGGAAATGAAAAACCAAGATTTCGTATTTTAGATTGTAAGTTATGTCCAAATTAAATATTCGGAAAAGCAGCGGCACAATCGTTTTTGGACATAACGGTTGTTTAAATATATTTATATATTGATTTCGAATCTGGACAAGCCCTTTGAGGCGTAGTGATAATTTAATTTTTGGAATTTTACTTGTAATTTTTAATTAATTAAATACACAACTTTTTATTTGGAGTATTTTGCACCCTATATCAATATTTGGGATTTCACAATATGAGTTATCCTACCGATATTATTATAATTTTGGTATCGTGACACATTGCTTGTTACAACGATATTTTTTTTGTCGATAGCAGTCCGTAAAACGAACGAAATTTTATACGACGGATACCGTTAATGAATGTATAATAATTGCAAACATATATGGTTTCACTTGTATGGCCGATCCTTGCTTTCGGTCTACAAGCACACGTAAACAAAAACCAATATATGTTTTGCGTCTATATATATATATATATACACACACACACATAGGAATTAAGTTTTAAGTCATCTCTATAACTTGGCAATTCACAAGCAACTACTTCTGCACATTAAACAATGTATATATACGTTCATATATACACATGAACCATCTGTTGCAAGCTTTTGGCCCAGGTTCGAAATAGAAAAGCTATTTGTTGCGGCTAATTGCTGATAGAACGACAACACCCACGTTTGATCCTCTCATCTTTTCCAAAGCAGTGCATGTGGCATCTACAACAATTGTCGTCGAATAGGTATGTGTACCCCCTTAATTCCTTCCAACCTATATTATATACATTCAGTCATCGAAAAGGAGTGGTAAAATGGATACTCAAAACATAAACCAATATAAACAAATATATTTCACTTGCCTTGGCTGCCAAGGAACGTACTACTTGCGTTACATCAAAACACAGCAAGCCTATGATGTAAAAGAGCCTCACACTAGTACCTTAGCTATCCCTACGCTGTGTACTTCAACAACCGGCTCCAATGAGAATTGTGCGAGAACACATGTCTACAGAATTGAACTGCAAACCTCAATTATAGGTTGTACACTACACTGACCTATCACTTGGCCGGCACGTATTGAAAAAAAGTATAAATAACGCTGTTGTTTCCTCTTGTGTATCCTTTCAGACCATTGGATCTGAAGCTTTTCCATGGCCGTAAAAAATCAAAACAAAGTAATTCCGCCATAAAAAAAACAACAAAATCAAACTAAAGCTTCCACTGGAAATTTACATTACACATATCCGACGCCTTGGGTCTTTATTTCCCTCTTCAGTTTTAACTGTGAGCTGATTAGTGGCGGCGACCATCCGTCATTCGGTGGTGGAAGGGCTCGTAGACGGCGTTTTTTTGGAGCAGGGAGGTAGTAAGAAGGAACATGTGGGATGGAACGACGAAAAGGGGATGCCGTGGAGTTCAGAGTCGAGTTCTGGAGTGGGGTGCGAGTTTGGATAGGTGCTCCTGTAGTGTTGAGCTCGGAGAGGAGAATTAGACGGTGGTATTGGTCACCAGAAGGTGGAGTAGGTGAGGGGATAATGGCTTCTGAGTATTCGGCAAATGGAGGGAAGGAACTAAAAGCTTGCACTCGTGAATATGAGGAAGAACGTGATGTTTAGTGGGTGCGGGTCATTGTATGATGGGCTGCGAGTTTAATTTAAAGTCCAAAAAAATTATATAATAAATGGATTTAAAGTCTTGGAGCTTGAGGTTATTTCTTTTGGGAAAGATGATTTCGGTACTACTGAAGAAAATAGGATCGGTTTGGGAAATTGGGCTTGATATAAAGGTTAAGCCCATATTATATATATCTATTTATTTTAATTTAAATTCAAATTAGTATGTTAACTTGTAAATTAATTATCTGTGTCATACGATATCAGAATTTCGAACGGTCGGATCCGTTGTGATCGTATGGACGATGGATACACCATGGAACTGACCGGTAGTGGATTAGAGCTCGTTTGGATTTATGGTGAAATTAAACGCCTGAATCAAATCAATGACCGAAAATCTTTATTTGACAATAAACCGACCAAGGTGAGTAAATATCACTAACTCTGCTCAACTTATATTTTTATAACGTATTTTTAGAATCTATAAATGATGGTTGTTTGCTGTGTATTGGCTGTTTGGTTGAACTGCTAGTTAATTGGTTGAAAATATCGATAATGATATACATATAAATCGTTAATCGAATATTGATTCTGTTTATCTGGATATTTCATATTCGTGTTATTCATGTGATTAACATCTGTGGATGCAGGGAAACAGGTCGGAGGGATCCAACTTGATTCCTCAACATTTATTTTACTGTTTTTCATATATTGTGATATATGATGTGATTTATAATCTGTTGTTGATTATGTGTGTTTGATCATCGTTATTTGGTACTTTTAAATACCAAAGAAAATACTAATGTGAAAAAGGAAATTTCAAACTATAATTTGAAATAAAATATTCATATATAAAATCAAAGGATTTTATATAAAAGGGAAATTTGAAGTGATTATTAGATTTTGGAAGTTTATAAAATCAACGGATTTTATAAAAAGGAATTTGCGAAGTGTATATTGAAATAAGAATTTTATGAAATCAAAAAGGTTTTATAAAAATAAGGAGATGTTGAAGATTAAAAATAAGGAACTTCTATATAAAATTATTAACAATTATATGGAAGTGTAGAAGACCGTTTTAGTTAAAATACTTGATAGAAGTAATAAGAAATAAGTAAAGAAATATATGAAAAGAAATATTCATATAAAATAGATAGGATATTATAAATGAATTATTTGGCAAATAAATAGTATTATAAAAAGGGAATTGACAAGATGTAAAAGAACAATGAGAAGTTGGTTTCAAAGTAGATATTAAATAGAAATCTATTTTAACAAATAAATTAAGAAGTGAAATTTATAATATTTTATAAATAAAATAAAAATATTTACCTTTGATAAATGAAATATATAAGACGAACTTATATAGAGAAGTAGAAATCGGTTTTAACACCGAAATTTTATGGAATATGAATTCAGCATTTGTAAAGGGATATTTAAATGAGATTTTAAGTGTTAGAAGTTAAAAGGAGATTTTATACAAATAATTATGTAAATAGAAATATAAATAGAAATTGAAGTTGAGATATTGTTTCCAAATATGAAATCAAACTGAAGAGATTATGTAAAAGAAACATTGTTCACGTTCGACGTGAATAATGAAATTAAACAAAGATTTTGCAAATAAAAACATGCGTAGACGAAGTTGGGTTTTGAAACAGGAACTCAAACAGTAATGAAATTCTGAATGGTTAAGGAATAAAGAACTTGTTTATAGATGAAACAAGTGTGGTGATTTATAAACAAAGTTTATAAATGAACTAAAATATAATTATCAGTGGATAATTGAGATGACAAATTCAACATTGAATATAAAATGGGAAGTTTGGAGTTGTTTTAAAAAGAAAACGATGAAATCCATTTTGATATTCAAAATGTAAAAAGGATTAAATAAAATCCTTAGGGAACAGATAATTGAATATAAGTTATTCGAAGATCGTTAATCGAATAGAAGTTATTCGAAGAAGATAATTAATCGAATATAAGTTATTCGAAGAAGATAATTAATCGAATATAGTTTATTCGAAAGAAAGATAAATCGAATATGGTTATTCAAAAGAAAGAGATAATCAAATATAGTTATTCAAAAGGGAGTTATCGAATAGAGATTATTCAAGAGAGAGAATTATAAGTTGAAATTCGATTATATCGAATTAGGGAAAGTACTATTTACTTTCCGTTTTTAAATCAAGATTTATTTATTTATTTATTTATTCATGAATTAGTTTTTTGTTTATTTATTCAAATTTAGAAATAGAAGTTATATTTAAGTTATTTTATTTCGGAAGCACGGTTTTATAACATTATCGTTATAATCAAATGATTTCTGTAAAGGAAGTGGATTCGTAAATAAAATCCGAGAGTTATGTAAGGAAGTTTATTAAAGATGTGAAAGGTGAACTTTGTCTATTTCGAGGTTAGAAATGTTGTTCAGTTAAGGTCTGAGAGGTAATTATACCCCAACTTGATTGGCTTCATTTTTAACTAAGAAATGGTTAAGGTTCGATAGTGAAGGATGGGTTAAGTGAATTTAGCTCATATAATGGGTTTGAGTTGGCATGAAGATAGTTTATTTGTACATCAGTTTAAATCCAATAAAGGTGTTTTGGAAATGTTTCCAAATAAGAATCAGAAATGTTTTCTAATATAGGAAATAAGAAATGGAGCAAATGCGGAAATGTTTTCCAAATGTTTATAAAGTATATTTTCTAAATTTAGGAAAATAAGAATTTACGAGTATATAGAAATGGGGAAATGAATAAATGTATGATAAATTAAATCAAAGGAGATAAGTATTGATTGATGATTGATCGATAGAATTTCCATCTGGAAATAATATGTTGTTTGCACACCTATTTTTCTTTGATAGTTAAATCACTGATATCGAAGTTTTTGACCCTTTTTCCGTCGTCAATACGGAGAGACAGGGATCAGATTCATTATCTGAAAACCACTCTGTATGGCCGTTAGCACTGCGATCAAATATGATAAATTGAAGACGGAGTTATGCAAGGGCTATCCTGTTTACAGAATAGTGCCTTCGGTTTGTCCAGTCCCAGGAAAACGTGAATGGACGTATGTTTGACAGAGTATATCTAGCAGATCTCGTAAGTTGATCTCTTCAAACGTACTTATGTTTGGTGGAGGAGGAATTCGTTTCTCTTAGCTTTATACCCATGATATTTTTAAGGGAAATCAATTTGTGATTTGACGGGTATGACGATGTGGAATTAAAAGTGAATGGTGGTCAGGTGTTCCAAAAGACACGTAATGATCTCAAGCCTCATTAACTGGGAAATGACAGAAATCGGGCAGGCAGCATGGCTATGTGGGTCGCTCCCATTAGGGTGTATATCACCTATCTAGAGAAAATCCATTTCATTCTTTTATCTATGTTTGATGTTGTCCCTCTTCGGGAAATGGTGGGTAGCTCCCAACCGTTGGTGATATACATTTGATACACTCAAGCGAAATAAGTGGTCGGTCATGTGTGGGTCGGGTTGCAAGACGTTCTTGTTGAACCTAGTGTATTCGCCTCTAGAGATACACTATCGGCAGGTGATCCCATACCTTGTCATAGTCAGAATCCAACCTCCAATAAGAGCCCGCGATTTTGATTTGTATACTATATATGTGGAACGTGAGATGCAAGCGTTCTGCTAGATTGCTAATTACTTGTGATTAGACATTATTATAATATCAGAGAAGTATTGATTTCCAAAAGTGTTTTTGGGTTATCGCAAGGTAAAAACCATCCGTGTTTATGTGTGGATAGGTCTTACGATTACCTTTTCTTTTGAAAAGGATTTTGAAAAGTTAAACCACATAATTTGAGTTTACTCACACCAGTCCCATGACTGACCCAGAGTTTATTTTGTTTTGTTTTCTCATAAACTCTTGGGTGCCCAAATTTGTACGGGCAGTCAAGTAGTTCAGGTCTTTACATATATACTTGGAGGAGCTTGAAGAAGGAGGCTTCAGGATTATATAGTTATTGTTATTTCCGCTGTGTCTAAGTGTTGTACTCTGATAATGTTATTCTATATATATACACACACACTATTTTATTGCAAAGTTACGTTATATATTATGTTTTATTCGTTCCGTTGTGAGATTCGTATTACACTGATTCTGTTCTTTGGTGATCTTCTTCTTTTATTCAAATTTTCTATCTTATCCATTCTCACCTTCTAACTTCTTTCTATTAATGATCAAGTATTTCCGATGTTTGAATAGTCAACTTGGTAGTTTTGTGTTGATTTTCGGAGTCGAAAATCCCCGGGTCGTTACAGATTTTCTAAGAAACAATAAAATATTTCTTTTGGAAATATGATATGTTCTAAAATTACTAAAATAAATCTTCAGGTTTTATTATAATTTACATATTATTATACATTTTAAATTGAAGCAATTTCTCTAGAAAGTGCTTTTATTCAATATGAGAGTCATTTTACTATTTCTTCTTAAAAAATTAGTATTATTATAAGTGTAATGATTTCTTCTAACAATAAATTTCTTCAAGAAATTATGTGTACCATAAAATTGAAATATAATCCTTTTGCCTCTTATTGAAACTTTTCCTTTTCATTGATTTTTCAAATTCTTTCTAGATTCTTTGCCATAAGCAAACATTAATTGCAATTATATGCTTTGAGGTTTTATTTCATGTTTCTCATTTGCATACAAATTTCTGTTTTCTCGTTTGCTTATGAACTTCAGGTTCCTTATTTGAAAGAATTTGTATATGAACTTCAGGTCATTTGCATATGAAATTTAGGTTCCTCATTTGAAAGAAATTGTTTTCATCATAGGTTTTCAATTTTTTCTTTTTCAATTTCACTTACAGTAATAAATCAATATTGCTGTAGAATTCAAATTCTACACCATTATATTTTGTAGCCATGATTCTGTTGGGTATACATAAAAAAATCATTCTTTTTCAAGAGATATTCAGTCTTCAGTCTTTCCAAAATAATTACATACGAAATGTAATAGTCGATCTGGAAAGATAAAGTTAGATTCACCTCTATATAAATAATAATGAAAATAATACATATAAAATAAAAGATCCATTAATCTGGATTCAAAAAACTCAAAATTAGATTTTACCTATAATTTCATATGCACAATGTAGTGTTTAGTGTGTGAATAATTGGTAAGCATTTATGAGGAAAAAAGAAATACAGAAAGCAGATTATTTAAAAGGTTGAAGGATGAATAACATTTCGGAAGGGAAAAAACTTCTAAATCTACATAATAAAAAAAATACATAAAGCAGACTAAAAGGTTGGCACATGGGGAATATTACAACTTTGACTATTTAACAAACACGGTAAGGATAACATATTGACACCTCACTTGAAGGATCAATAATCAGGCTCCACATTATTGTTTGCATACATGGAAATTTAGGAAGGATATTTTGGAAAAGAAAAACAAAGATTTGATTGTGTAAAATTATTTTTATTCGGATATAACTGGAATTCAAAGGAGATTAGGAACCAATCCCCCTACCCCCCCCCCTACAATACCAAAAAAAAAAAAACTTCCAAGGTGCACATGCACAAAAACCTCTTGAAATGCATGAGAATACTGAAATACATATAAAACCCTGTCTAAATGCATCATCTTTGAGACTGCGCATTTTAATTCATTGTAGACCCGAAATCGTTTTTAAGGGCACAATTTCATGATCATAAACACATTTTTGAAACTCATGGAAATAAATCAAAATTTCTCCTTCATTTGACAATAAATGCTATATATTCATTTCGTTCTCTATATAAATATCAAAGTTACTCTTGAATTTCCAACAATATGGCTCATGTCACAATCTTAGGAATTTTCAACTACGGATTGCCCCTTTACTATAGGAAACCATCTTGGGCTATAGAAAACCGAATGGCTCAACATGGCTACTATTACATAACCATTCAGTTAGAGCATAATAATTTATTCAACTGTGAAAGCATCCATAATATTCAAAGTGTTGGAGGAATTTAAAATAAAAGAGAAAGGAAGAAGGAAAGCACAAAGGAGGGAAATTTGATTGGTCCCATATCATGAAATGTAAGTGTGTTTGACACTATATATGTAAACACGTTACATACTATATCAAAAGTAAAGGGGAGATGGAAAGTGAAGAAACAATGGCATGAGGCAAGAGCACATCCATGGACATTAATATTTAAAATGTCAAAAGATGGGCCTCGGGCCTCTTGGGGTCTTGTGATCAGAAGGGCCACGAAATGTTATCGGGCTTGCGCAGATCCGTTGTGTTTTTGCGTGCACGGGTTTTGAATTCGTAAAGCTCTAGAGTCGTTGCAAACGAAGGGACGCATCCATTCACGCTTCAAATTTGCAACGCCTCTGAAGTGTCGCAAAATGAAAAGGTGTGACTATTTGAATTCAAATAGTCATAACTATTGGAAAACAGTAGTATCTCTTCACTGCCTATATATAGGCTGCCCGAATTCAAGTTTTATAATCTCGAATTCATTTCTCTTCTCCTTCCCTCTGCTCCTTTCCGCCATTAACATCTTGAAACTCTGCCAAAATTTAGAGTGAACATACGGGTTATAGTTCTGCAGGATATAACTCCATCATCCGGTCATTGCAGTGATCAAATCCAAGATAGTGAATCGTCGTGTCTGTGCAAACACGCCGATTAAAAGATATTTGATATCTGCTCTGTTGTATCTTCGAACAGATTTTCCATTACTCATGCACAGAATTAGGAAGGCAAATACTATTTTAGGATAGTGATCACCACATCGTGCCTCGGAGATTTGTGTTTTAAAAGAATAGAAAATCCAGCGACGGATTCGAAATCAACAATCAAAAACAGTATTTATACAATGGCTCCTCACAGTCTCAAAGAGTTCGCCTCTGATTTCGCAAAACTGGAGCGCTTTCATGGTGTCAATTTCCTACGCTGGCAGAAGAAGATGCATTTCTTATTGGCTGGTATGAAAGTTGTTTATGTTTTGACTACGCCAAAACCAGTGGAGACAGAAGATGAAACTATTGCACAGACACGAGATCGGATCAAATGGGAACTTGATGATTACATTTGCAAAGGCTATATCTGTAATGCGATGATGGACACACTTTTTGATATGTACTACAACAAGCCAACTGCGAAGGATGTTTAGGATGCATTGGAGCCGAAGTATCTGATGGAAGACGCAACAAGTAATAAATTTCTAGCCACCAAATTTTTTAATTACAAAATGGCTGATGATCGTTCAGTGGTAGAGCAATTCAATGATATCATACACATACTTAATCAATTCAGTCAACATAAGTTAAATATGGATGAGGAAATTAAGGTTTCCTTGGCAATAGACAAATTACCCCCTTTTTGGAAAGATCAGTGGAAATTACAAAAACACAAGAAGGAGTATATGAGTCTAGACAGTCTTGCACAATATTTGCAAGTTGAACTACAACTGAGGCAAAAAGGTGCCCAAGATGAAAAAGTTGTTGATACATCAAAGGTCCATATTGTGGAAGAAAAGCAAGCAAATAATGCTTCAAATACTTCTTCTATTAAAAAGTGGAAAGGGCAGAACAATGACAATTCCCAAAATCAGAACAAAAAGGCAAAAATGGTGGTTGCTACTTTTGTGGTAAACCAGGACATTTCAAAAGGGATTGTCGCTTCTGGAAAAAGAAGCAGCAATTTGGAAAAGAAAAGTTTGCCACAATTGTATCAGAAGTGAATATGATTGAACAAGACAACTCTTGGTGGATCGATTCTGGCGCTACTAAGCATGTCTGCATTGACAAGAATCAATACAAGAAACTAGAACCAACTTAAGATGATGATTATCTTTATATGGGAAATTCAGTAAAGGCAGTGGTCAAAGGGAAGGGGACTATAGATGTGGAATTCAAATCCGGAAAAGTTCTGACATTAAATGATGTATATTATGTACCTGAAATTAGGAAGAAACTTGTATCGAAATGTCTTCTCAATAAGTTTGGATTTAAACAAGTCTTTGAGTCAGACAAATATGTGTTGACCAAAGGCGGTGTATTTGTGGGAAAAGGGTACATGTGTGATGGTATGTGTAAACTGAATATTGATATTAATAAAAGTATGGAATCTGCTTATATTGTTGATTCATTTTCATTATGGCACAATAGATCTGGACATGTTAATCATAAATTCCCAAACTCCAAAATGATATGTTAGATAAGTGTAGGATATGTTCATTAACTAAGATCACTAGAAAACCATTTCCTTATAACCAGAAAGTACAACAAAATTGTTACAACTTATTCATAGTGATGTACGTGATATACACAGTACTCCTACTAGAGGAGGATAAAGATATTTTGTCACATTTATAGATGATTACTCTAAATATTGTTATGTCTATCGTGTACATGCTAAAAGTGAAGTGTTAAATTCATTCATTACTTATAAAACTGAAGTAGAAAACCAATGTGATGTCAAAATAAAAACACTTAGGCCTGATAGGGGTGGTGAATATCAATTTCCTAAATATTGTGAATCAGTTGGAATTATACATTAGACATCTATTACTTACACTCCACAACAAAATGGAGTGGCTGAAAGAAAAAGCATAACGCTTACCGAAATGGTAAAAGCAATGTTGTGTAATTCTGGTCTTAATACTAGTTTCAACGGCGAAGCCATACTTACTGCGTTTTATATTCTAAATAGAATACCTCATAAGAAAAGTAAAGTTATTCCTTATGAACTTTAGAAGAAACGGAAACCAAATCTTGATTATTATCGAGTTTGGGGTTGTAGAGCGATTGTTCGATTACCTGAGCCAAAAATCAAGAAATTAGGACAAAAGGCTATCGAGTGCATATTCTTAGGAAATGCTCAACATAGCAAAGGATATAGATTTCTAGTAATAGAACCTAATTTCTTTATTGATGTAAATACAGTAATGGAATCAAGGGATGTAGTGTTTTATGAGAATTGATTTACATGTATCAAGAATAAACCGATTCATGAAACGGTGGAGGTCAGCACACCTATTAATGAAATGGTGGAGGTTAATGAACCAATTATTGAACCTGTAGAAAACACTGATGTGAATATCGACAAAAATGGTGATTCTCTTAGGAGAAGTAAACGAAGAAGGATAGAAAAATCCTTTGGACCAGATTTCGTCTTATATTTGGTTGAAGGATCTAGAAATAATGTAGGTCATCAATTAATGATATCTACAAATATAGAATCTGAGCCTTTAACATATGCTGAGGCAATGAAACCTCAAGATTCATTATTTTGGCAAGAAGCCATAAACGATGAAATGGATTCTATTATGGGAAATAAACATAGAAACTAGTAGATTTACCTCCTAGTTCTAATTCAATAGGATGTAAATGGATATTTAATAAAAAGTTAAAGGCATATAGAACAATCGAAAATTTTAGCGCTAGATTAGTTGCCAAAGAATTCACAAAGAAAGAAGGAATAGATTATTTTGATATGTATGCCCCAGCTGCTAGAATTTCAACTATTAGAACTTTAATTGCATTAGCTTCTATCTATAAATTTGAAATTCAACAAATGGACGTCAACATTTTTAAATGGTGAACTTGATGAAGAGATATATATGTCTCAGCCAGAAGGTTTTGTGATGCCTGGACAAGAATGTAAAGTATGTAAACTTATCAAATCACTTTACGGTCTTAAACAAGCACCAAAACAATTGCATGAAAAGTTTGATAAAACTATTATTTCTAATGGCTTTAGGATTCTTGAATCTGACAAATGTGTCTATAGCAAGTTTCATTCAAGTAAAGGTGCAATTATATGCCTTTACGTGGATGATATGCTTATATTTGGAACAGATACTTCAAGTATTGAGGAAACTAAACAATATCTATCTTCATGTTTTGACCTGAAAAATATGGGAGTAGTTGAAATGATTTTTGGAATAAAAATCATGAAAACTAAAGATGGGATATCAATTACCCAATCTCATTACATTGAGAAAATTCTTAAAAGGTTCAATCTATTCGATTGTAAACCTATTGCTACTCCGTTTGATCCAAATTTGCAGTTACACACTAATACTGGAAGAGCTATAAAACAATTAGAATATGCTAGAGTATTGGAAGTTTGATGTATGCTATAACATGCACACGACCAAATATCGCCTAGTTGGAAAAATTGAGTAGATATACTAGTAACCCTAGTCATATCCACTGGAATGCAATACATAAAATTTTAAAGTATCTAAAAGGTACCATAAACTATGGTTTACATTACAACGGTTATCCGAGTGTAATAGAAGGATACGCAGATGCTAGTTCGAATACTGGAAGTGAAGATAATAAATCAACTAGTGGATGGATATTCACTCTTGGTGGGGGAGCAATATCCTAGGCCTCAAAGAAACAAACAATTATTGCTTATTCAACCATGGCTATTGAGTTTATAGCACTGGCTTCTGGTAGCAAAGAAGCATAATGGTTAAGGAATCTATTATTAGAAATTCCTATGTGGCCAAAACCTATGCCACCAATATCTGTGCATTGTGATAGTCAATCTACATCATCATAGGCATACAACCAAGTTTATAATGGTAAATCTAGACATATTGGTCTAAGGCACAGTTTGGTTAGGCAAATGCTCACTGAAGGGGTAATTACCATAGATTTTGTGAGATATAGCTAGTATTAGGCAGATCCATTTACTAAAGGACTTGCAAGGAACTTATTGATAAAAACATCACAGGGAATGGGTTTAAATCCTATACAATACAATCGCCAATAAAGAAAACTCAACATAATAAAGAATTTTTTTTATTTTGAGTTCAAAGAGCAAAAATACTTCATATGTTTGCGGTTGGAAGCACTATAATATTTAGTCTGAAAAACTAAGTATTATCATACATTCCAAAGAAGAGAGGATGTTCTGCTTAAAATTTAATAGGTTTATAACAGATATACTGTTGAGGTGTGTGTTATAAGGCACTTCTGATAAACCTACCTATATGAATGCAACGAAGGTGGTGCCACCTTCTGCGAGATTTTGGCTTCATCTCTAAGGGCATTTCATGAAAGAAGATACAGATCCACGGCCAATCCACGGGTCGAGCGAACTACTATCTGGAAAATATGAAAATGAGTGTGTGATAATCACATCCGGTAGATCATATAGGATCGATGGTTCAATGCTTGGTCAACCACTCCATCCTGATATACTTTCATGGGTTTTCACTGTGTATAGATTCAAGTATGTAAGACATCTATACTTATGCACAAATTTTCCTGTAAATAAATGACAAGAGAAATTTATTTAAAATTTGGTGGAGGATTGTTGAAGGAAATTTAAAATAAAAGAGAAAGGAAGAAGGAAAGCACAAAGGGGAAAATTTGATTTATCCCATATCGTGAAATTTAAGTGTGTTTGAGAGTATATATGTAAACACATTACATATTATATCAAAAGGAAAGGGTAGTTAGAAAGAGAAGAGACTATGGCATGAGGCCAGAGCATATCCATGGACATTAATATTTAAAATGTCAAAAGATGGGCCTTGGGCCTTAGGACTCTTGTGATCAGATGGGCTATGAAATGCTATTAGGCTTGCGCAGATCTGTTGAGTTTTTACGTGCGCGGGTTTCGAATTCGTAACGTTCCAAAGCCGTTGCAAATGAATGGACGCATCGATTCACCATTCAAATTTGCATCGCCTCTGAAGTGTCGCAAAACAAAAAGGTGTGACGGTTTGAATTCAAATAGTCATAACCATTGGAAAACAGTAGTATCTCTTCACCGTTTATACATAAACTGCCCGAATTCAGTTTTTATAATCTCGAATTCATTTCTTTTCTCCTTCCATCTGCTCTTTTCTGCCATTAACATCTTCTTGAAACTCTGCCAAAATTTAGAGTGAATTATACGGGTTGTTGTTCTGCAGGATATAACTCCACCATCTTGTCACTGCAGCGGTCAAATCCAAGATAGTGAGTCGCTGTGTCTTTGCAAACACACCTATTAAAAGATATTCGATATCTGCTCCGTTGTATCTTCGAACCGATTTTACATTACTCAAGCACATAATAAAGAGGGCAAATACTGTTTTAGGATAGCGATCACCACATCGTGCCTCAGAGATTTGTGTTTTCAAAGAATAGAAGATCCAACGACGGATTCGAAATCAACAGTCTAAAACAGTATTTCTACAATGGCTCCTTACAGTCTCAAAGAGTTCGCCGCTGATTTGCAAAACTGGAGCACTTTGATGGTGTTAAATTCCTACACTAGCAGAAGAAGATGCAATTCTTATTGGCTGGTGTGAAAGTTATTTATGTTTTGACTACGCCAAAACCAGTGGAGACAGAAGATGAAACTATTGCACATACACGAGATCGGATCAAATGGGAACTTGATGATTACATTTGCAAAGGCTATATCTGTAATGCGATGATGGACACACTTTTTGATATGTACTACAACAAGCCAACTGCGAAGGATGTTTAGGATGCATTGGAGCCGAAGTATCTGATGGAAGACGCAACAAGTAATAAATTTCTAGCCACCAAATTTTTTAATTACAAAATGGCTGATGATCGTTCAGTGGTAGAGCAATTCAATGATATCATACACATACTTAATCAATTCAGTCAACATAAGTTAAATATGGATGAGGAAATTAAGGTTTCCTTGGCAATAGACAAATTACCCCCTTTTTGGAAAGATCAGTGGAAATTACAAAAACACAAGAAGGAGGATATAAGTCTAGGCAGTCCTGCATAATATTTACAAGTTGAACAACAACTGAGGCAAAAAGATGCCCAAGTTGAAAAAGTTGTTGATACATCAAAGGTCCATATGGTGGAAGAAAAACAAGCAAATAATGCTTCAAACAATTCTTCCAATAAAAAGAGGAAAGGGCAGAACAATCCCAAAATCAGAACAAGAAAGGCAAAAATGGTGATTGCTACTTTTGTGGTAAACCAGGGCATTTCAAAAGGGATTGTCGCTTCTGGAAAAAGAAGTAGAAATACGGAAAAGAAAAGTTTACCGCAGTCGTATTAGAAGTGAATATGATTGAATAAGACAATTCTTGGTGGATCGATTCTGGCGCTACTAAGCATGTCTGCATTGGCAAGAATCAATTCAAGAAACTAGAACCAATTGAAGATGAAGATTACCTTTATATGGGAAATTCAGTAAAGGCAGTGGTCAAATGGAAGGGGACTGTAGATTTGGAATTTGCATCCGGAAAAGTTCTGACATTAAATGATGTATATTATGTACCTGAAATTAGGAAGAACCTGGTATCGGGAAGTCTTCTTAATAAGTCTGGATTTAAACAAGTCTTTGAGTCAGACAAATATGTGTTGACCAAAGGCTGTGTATTTGTGGGAAAGGGCGCATATGTGATGGTATGTTTAAACTGAATATTGATATTAATAAAAGTATGAAATCGACTTATATTATTGATTCATTTTCGTTATGGCATAATAGATTAGGACATGTTAATCATAAACACATGCTTGATATGATATCTTTGAATCTAATCCCCGAACACCAAAATGATATGTTAGATAAGTGTTAGATATGTTCATTAACTAAGATCACTAGAAAACCATTTCCTTATTAACCAGAAAGTACAACAAAATTGTTACAACTTATTCATAGTGATGTATGTGATGTACACAGTACTCCTACTAGAGGAGGAAAAAGGTATTTTGTCACATTTATAGATGACTACTCTAAATATTGTTATGTCTATCTTAAGCATGCTAAAAGTGAAGTGTTAAATCCATTCATTACTTATAAAACTAAAGTAGAAAACCAATGTGATGTCAAAATAAAAACACTTAGGTCTGATAAGGGTGGTGAATATCAATTTCCTGAATATTGTGAATCAGTAGGAATTATACATTAGACATCTATTACTTACACTCCACAACAAAAATGGAGTGGCTGAAAGAAAAAAACATAACTCTTACCGAAATGGTAAATGCAATGTTGTGTAACTCTGGTCTTAACACAAGTTTCTGGGGAGAAGCTTTACTTATTGCATGTTATATTCTAAATAGAATACCTCATAAGAAAAGTAAAGTTACTCCTTATGAACTTTGGAAGAAACGGAAAACAAATCTTGATTATTGTCGAGTCTGGGGTTGTAGAGCAATTGTTCGATTACCTGAACTAAAAATCAGGAAATTAGGACAAAAGGCTATCGAGTGCATATTCTTAGGATATGCTGAATATAGCAAAGGATATAAGTTTCTAGTAATATAACCTAATAGCTCTATTGATGTAAATACAGTAATAGAGTCAAGGGACGCAATGTTTTATGAGAATAGATTTACATCTATTCAGAATAAACCGATTCATGAAACGGTGGAGGTTAATACAATTATTAATGAAATGGTGGAGGTTAATGAACCAATTATTGAACCTGTAGAAAACATTGATGAAAATATCGATGAAAATGGTGATTCTCTTAGGAGAAGTAAACGAAGAAGGATAGAAATATCCTTTGGACCAGATTTTGTCATATATTTGGTTGAAGGATCTATAAATAATGTAGATCATTAATTAATGATATCTACAAATATAGAATCTGACCTTTTAACATATGCTGAGGTAATGAAATCTCAAGATTCATCATTTTGGCAAGAAGCCATAAATGATGAAATGGATTCTATTATGGGAAATAAAACATGGAAACTAGTAGATTTACCTCCTGGTTCTAAACCAATAGGATGTAAATGGATATTTAAGAAAAAGTTAAAGGTAGATGGAACAATCGAAAATTTTAAAGCTAGATTAGTTGCCAAAGGATTCACACAGAAAGAAGGAATAGATTATTTTGATATGTATGCCCCAGTAGCTAGAATTTCAACTATTAGAACTTTAATTGCATTAGCTTCTATCAATAATTTTGAAATTCATCAAATGGATGTCAAGGCAGCATTTTTAAATGGTGAACTTGACGAAGTGATATATACGTCTCAACCAGAAGGTTTTGTGATGCCTGGACAAGAACGTAAAGTATGTAAACTTATCAAACGACTTTACGGTCTTAAACAAGCACCAAAGCAATGCATGAAAAGTTTGATAAAACTATTATTTCTAATGGCTTTAGGATTTTTGAATCTGACAAATGTGTCTACAGCAAGTTTCATTCAGGTAAAGGTGTAATTATATGCCTTTACGTGGATGATATGCTTATATTTGGAACGGATACTTCAAGTACTGAAGAAACTAAACGATATCTATCGTCATGTATTGACATGAAAGATATGGGAGTAGCTGAAATGATTCTTGGAATAAGAATCAGGAAAACTAAAGATGGGATATCAATTACCCAATCTCATTACATTGAGAAAAATCTGAAAAGGTTCGATCTATTCGATTGTAAACCTATGACTACTCCGTTTGATCCAAATATGCAGTTATACACTAATACTGGAAGAGATATAAAACAATTAGAATATGCTATAGTATTGGAAGTTTGATGTATGCTATGACATGCACACGACCAGATATCGCCTATGCTATTGGAAAAATGAGTAGATATGCTAGTAACCCTAGTCATATCCATTGGAATGCAATACATAGAATTTTGAAGTATCTAAAAGGTACCATAAATTATGGTTTACGTTACAACGGTTATTTGAGTGTAATAGAAGGATACACAATTGCTAGTTGGAACACTGGAAGTGAAGATAATAAATCAACTAGTGGATGGATATTCGCTCTTGGTGGGGAAGCAATATCCTGGGCCTCAAAGAAACAAACATGTATTGTTGATTCAACCATGGCTGCTGAGTTTATAGCACTGACTTACGGTAGCAAAGAAGAAGAATGATTGAGGAATCTATTATTAGAAATTCCTGTGTGGCCAAAACCTATGCCACCGATATCTGTGCATTGTGATAGTCAATCTACATTATCACAGGCATACAACCAAGTTTATAATGGTAAATCTAGACATATTGGTCTAAGGCATGGTTTGGTTAGGCAAATGCTCAGTGAAGGAGTAATTACCATAGATTTTATGAGATCTAGCCAGAATTTTGCAGATCCATTTACTAAAGGACTCACAAGGAACTTAGTGATAAAAACATTAGAGGGAATGGGTTTAAAGCCTATACAATACAATCGCCAATGAAGTAAACTCAACTTAACATAATAAAGAAATTTGTTATCTTGAGTTCAAAGAGCAAAAGTACTTCATATGTTTGCGGTTGGATGCACTATAATATTTAGTCTGAAAAACTAAGTATTACCATACATTCCAAAGAAAAGTGCCTGGTACTTATAATAACGAAGAGTGGATGTTCTGCTTAGAACTTAATAGGTATATAACAGTTATACTATTGAGGTGTGTGTTATAAGGCACTACTGATGAACCTACCTATATTAATGCAACGAAGTGATGCCGCCTTCTGCGAGATTTTGGCTTGATCTCTAAGGGCATTTCATAAAAGAAGATACAGACCCAAGGCCAATCTATAGGTCGGGTGAATTACTAACTGGAAAATGTGAAAATGAGTGTGTGATAATCACATCCGGTAGATCATATAGGATCGATGGTTCAATGCTTTGTCAACAACACCATCCTGATATACTTTGATGGGTTTTCACTACGTATAGATTCAAGTCTATAAGACATCTATACTTATGCACAAATTTTCCTACAAATAAATGACAAGAGGATTTTATTTAAAATTTAGTGGAGGATTGTTGGAGGAAATTTAAAATAAAAGAGAAAGGAAGAAGGAAAGCACAAAGGGGGAAATTTGATTTGTCCCATATCAGGAAACGTAAGTGTGTTTGACACTATATATGTAAACACATTACATATTATATCAAAAGGAAATGGGAGTTGGAAAGAGAAGAGACAATGGCATGAAGCAAGAGCATATCCATGGACATTAATATTTAAAATGTCAAAAGATAGGCCTTGGGTCGTGGGGCTCTTGGGGTCATGTGATCGTAAGGACCACGAAATGCTATTGGGCTTGCACAGATCCATTGATTTTTGTGCGTATGGGTTTCGAATTCTTAATGCTCCATAGCCGTTGCAGAAGAATGGACACATCCATTCACCATTCAAATTTCTAACGTTTCTAGAGTGTCGCAAAACGGAAAGGTGTGACTGTTTGAATTCAAACGGTCATAACCATTGGAAAATAGTAGTATCTCTTCACTCCCTATATATAAGCTGCCCGAATTCAGTTTTTATAATCTTGAATTCATTTCTCTTCTCCTTCCCTCTGCCCTTTTTTGCCAATAACATCTTCTTGAAACTCTGCCAAAATTTAGAGTGAATTATATGGGTTATAGTTCTGCAGGCTATATCTCCATCATCTTGTCACAGCAGCGATCAAATCCAAGATAGTGAATCGCCGTGTATGTGCAAACACGCCGATTAAAAGATATTCGATATATGCTCCATTGTATCTTCAAACAAATTTGCTATTATTCGTGCACATAATTAAGAGGGCAAATACTGTTTTAGGAGAGCGATCGCCACATCGTGCCTCGAAGATTTGTGTTTTCAAAGAATTGAAGATCCAGTGACGGATTCGAAATCAACAATCTAAAACAGTATTTCTACAATGGCTCCTCACTGTCTCAAAGATTTCACCGCTGATTTCGCAAAACTAGAGCGCTTTGATGGTGTCAATTTCCTACGCTGGCAGAAGAAGATGCATTTCTTATTGGCTAGTATAAAAGGTTCTTATGTTTTGACTATGCAAAAATCAGTGGAGACAGAGGATGAAATTATTGCACATACACGAGATCAGATCAATTGGGAACAAGATGATTACATTTGCAAAGGCCATATTTGTAATGCGACGATGGACACACTTTTTGATATGCACTACAACAAACCAACTACGAAGGATATTTGGGATGCATTGGAGGCGAAGCATCTGATGGAAGATGCAACAAGTAATAAATTTCTAGCCACCAAATTTTTTAATTATAAAATGACTGAAGATCGTTTAGTGGTAGAGAAATTCAATGATATCATACACACACTTAATCAATTTAGTCAACAAAAGTTAAATATGGATGAGGAAATTAAGGTTTCCTCGATAATAGACAAATTACCCCCTTCTTGGAAAGATCAGAGGAAATTACTGAAACACAAGAAAGAGGATATGAGTTTAGACAGTCTTGCACAATATTAGCTAGTTGAGAAACAACTAAGGCAAAAAGATGCCCAAGATGAAAAAGTTGTTGATACATCAAAGGTCCTTATGGTGGAAGAAAAGCAAGCAAATAATGCTTCAAATAATTCTTCTAATAAAAAGAGGAAAGAGCAGAACAACAACAAATCCCAAAATCAGAACAAGAAAGGCAAAAATGGTGGTTGCTACTTTTGTGGTAAACCGGGAGACTTCAAAAGGGATTGTCGCTTCTGGAAAAAGAAGCAGCAATCTAGAAAAGAAATGTTTGCCATAGTCATATCAGAAGTGAATATGATTGGACAAGAAATTTCTTAGTGGATCGGTTCTGGTGCTACTAAGCATGTCTGAATTGACGAGAATCAATTCATAAAACTAGAAACAACTGAAGACGAAGATTACCTTTATATAGGAAATTCAGCAAAGGCAGTGGTCAAAGGGAAGGGGACTATAGATATGGAATTCACATCCGAAAAAGTTCTGACATTAAATGATGTATATTATGTACCTAAAATTAGGAAGAACCTAAATTCGGGAAGTCTTCTTAATAAGTTTGGATTTAAACAAGTCTTTGAGTCAGACAAATATGTGTTGACCAGCGGCGGTGTATTTGTGGGAAAAGAGTCATGTGTGATGGTAAGTTTAAACTGAATATTGATATTAATAAAAGTATTAAATCTGCTTGTATTGTTGATTCATTTTCATTATGGCACAATAGATTAGGACATGTTAATCATAAACGCACGCTTGATATGATATCTTTGAATCTAATTCCCAAACATCAAAATGATATGTTAGATAAGTGTAGGATATGTTCATTAACTAAGATCACTAGAAAACCATTTCCTTGTAAACCAGAAAGTACAACAAAATTGTTACAACTTATTCATAATGATGTATTATATATATATATATATATATATATATATAGTACTTCTACTAGAGGAGGAAAAAGATATTTTGTCACATTTATAGATGATTACTCTAAATAGTGTTATGTCTATCTTATGCATGCTAAAAGTGAAGTGTTAAATTCATTCATTACTTATAAAACTGAAGTAGAAAACCAATGTGATGTCAAACCAAAAACACTTCGGTCAGATAAGGGTGGTGAATATCAATTTCCTGAATATTGTTAATCAGTAGGAATTATACATGAGACATCTATTGCTTACACTCCACAACAAAATGGAGTGGCTGAATGGAAAAACAGAACTCTTACCGAAATGGTAAATGCAATGTTGTATAATTCTGGTCTTAATACAAGTTTCTGGGGAGAAGCCTTACTTACCGCTTGTTATATTCTAAATAGAATACCTAATAAGAAAAGTAAAGTTACTCCTTATGAACTTTGGAAGAAACGGAAACCAAATCTTGATTATTATCGAGTCTGGGGTTGTAGAGCAATTGTTCGATTACCTGAACCAAAAATCAGGAAATTAGGACGAAAGGCTATCGAGTGCATATTCTTAGGATATGCTCAACATAGCAAAGGATATATGCTTCTAGTAATAGTACCAAATAGCTCCATTGATGTAAATAAAGTAATAAAACAAGGGACGCAGTGTTTTATGAGAATAGATTTACATCTATTCAGAATAAACCGATATATGAAATGGTGGAGATCAATACACCTTTTAATTAAATGGTGGAGGTTAATGAACCAATTATTGAACCTGTAGAAAACACTAATGAAAATATAGACGAAAATGGTGATTCTTTTAGGAGACGTAAATGAAGAAGGATAGAAAAATCCTTTGGACCAGATTTCGTCGTATATTTGGTTGAAGGATCTGGAAATAATGTAGATCATCAATTAAAGATATCTACAAATATAGAATCTGACCCTCTAACATATGCTGAGGCAATGAAATCTCAAGATTCATTTTGGCAAGAAGCCATAAATGATGAAATGGATTATATTATGGGAAATAAAACATGGAAACTAAAAGATTTACCTCCTGCTTCTAAACTAATAGGATGTAAATTGATATTTAAGAAAAAGTTAAAGGCAGATGGAACAATCAAAAATTGTAAAGCTAGATTAGTTGCCAAGTGATTCACACAGAAAGAAGGAATAGATTATTTTGATATATACACCCCAGTAGCTATAATTTCAACTATTAGAACATTAATTGCATTAGCATCTATCTATAATTTTGAAATTCATCAAATGGACGTCAAGACAACATTTTTAAATGGTGAACTTGACGAAGAGATATATATATATCTCAACCAGATGGTTTTGTGATGCCTGGACAAGAACGTAAAGTATGCAAAATATCAAATCACTTTACGGTCTTAATCAAACACCAAAGAAATGGCATCAAAAGTTTGTTAAAACTATTATTTCTAATGGCTTTAGGATTTTTGAATCTGATAAATGTGTCTATAGCAAGTTTCATTTAGGTAAAGTTGTAATTATATGCCTTTACGTGGATGATATGCTTATATTTGTAACAGATACTTCAAGTATTGAAGAAGCTAAATGATATCTATCTTCATGTTTTGACATGAAAGATATGGGAGTAGCTAAAAAGATTCTTGGAATAAGAATCATGAAAACTAAAGATGGGATATCAATTACCCAGTCTCATTACATTGAGAAAATTCTGAAAAGGTCCAATCTATTCGATTATAAACCAATGACTACTCCGTTTGATCCAAATATGCAGTTGTACACTAATACTGGAAGAGCTATAGAACAATAAGAATATGTTAGAGTTATTGGAAGTTTGATGTATGTTTTGACATGCACACGACCAGATATTGCCAATGCTATTGGAAAAATGAGTAGATATACTAGTAACCCTAGTCATATCCAGTGGAATGCAATACATAAAAATTTTAAAGTATCTAAAAGGTACAATAAATTATGGTTTACATTACAACGGTGATCTGAGTGTAATAGAATGATACAAAGATGCTAGTTGGAACACTGGAAGCGAAGATAATAAATCAACTAGTGGATGGATATTCACTCTTGGTGGGGGAGCAATATCCTGGCCTCAAAGAAACAAACATGTATTGCTGATTCAACTATGGATGCTAAGTTTATAACACTGGATTCTGGTAGCAAAGAAGCAGAATGGTTAAGGAATTTATTATTAGAAATTCCTATGTGGCCAAAATCTATGCCACTAATATCTGTGCACCGTGATTGTCAATCTACATTATCACAGGCATGCAACCAAGTTTATAATGGTGAGTCTAGACATATTGGTCTAAGGCACAGTTTGGTTAGGCAAATGCTCACTGATGGGGTTATTACCATAGATTTAGTGAGATTTAGCCAGAATTTGGCAGATCCATTTACTAAAGGACTTGCAAGGAACTCAGTGATAAAAACATCATAGGGAATGGGTTTAAAGCCTATACAATACAATCGCGAATGAAGGAAACTCAACTCAACATAATAAAGAAATTTGTAATTTTGAGTTCAAAGAGCAAAAGTACTTCATATGTTTGCGGTTAGAAGCACTATAATATTTAGTCTGAAAAACTAAGTATTATCATACATTCCAAAGAAAAGTGCTTGGCAGTTATAATGACGAAGAGAGGATGTTCTGCTCAGAACATAATAGGTTTATAACAGATATACTGTTGAGGTGTGTGTTATAAGGCACTTCTAATAAACCTACCTATACGAATGTAACTAAGGTGGTGCCGCCTTCTGCTAGATTTTGGCTTGATCTCTAGGGGCTTTTCATGAAAGAAGATACAGACCCATGGCCAATCCACAAGTCGGGCAAACTACTATCTGGAAAATATGAAAATGAGTGTGTGATAATCACATCCGGTAGATCATATAGGATCGATGGTTCAATGCTTGGTCAACAGCTCCATCCTGATATGCTTTGATGGGTTTTCACTACATATAGATTCAAGTATGTAAGACATCTATACTTATGCACAAATTTTCTTGAAATAAACGACAACAGTAATTTATTTGAAATTTGGTGGAGGATTGTTGGAGGAAATCTAAAATAAAAGAGGAAGGAAGAAGGAAAGCACAAAGGGGGGAAATTTGATTTGTCCCATATCATGAAATGTAAGTGTGTTTGACACTACATATGTAAACACATTACATATTATATCAAAAGGAATGGGGAGATGGAAAGAGAAGAGACAATGGCATGAGGCAAGAGCATATCCATGGACATTAATATTTAAAATGTCAAAAGATGGGCCTTGTGCCTCTTAGGGTCTTGTGATCAGATGGGCCACGAAATGCTTTTGGGCTTGCGCAGATCCGTTGAGTTTTTGCGTGCATGGGTTTTGAATTCATAACGCTCTAGAGTTGTTGCAAACGAATGGACGCATCCATTCACCATTCAAATTTGCAATGCTTCTGAAGTGTCGTAAAACAAAAAGGTGTGACTGTTTGAATTCAAACAGTCATAACCTTTGGAAAATAGTAGTATCTCTTCACTGCCTATATATAGGCTGCCCGAATTCAGTTTTTATAATATCGAGTTCATTTCTCTTCTCCTTCCCTATTCTCTTTTCTTCCATTCACATCTTCTTGAAACACTGCCAAAATTTAGAGTGAATTATACAGGTTATAGTTCTGCAGGCTAAAACTCCATCATCTTGTCACTGCAGTGGTCAAATCCAAGATAGTGAATCGATGTGTCTGCGCAAACACGCTGATTAAAAGATATCCGATATCTTCTCCGTTGTATCTTCAAACAGATTTTCCATTACTCATGCACAGAATTAAGAGGGAAAATACTATTCTAGGATAGCGATCACCACATCATGCCTTGGAGATTTGTGTTTTCAAAGAATAGAAGATCAAGCGATGAATTCGAAATCCACAGTCTAAAACAATATTTCTACAACGGCTCCTCACAGTCTCAAAGAGTTCGCCGCTGATTTCACAAAACTGGAGCGCTTTGATTGTGTCAATTTCCTACGCTAGCAGAAGAAGATGCATTTCATATTGGCTAGTTTGAAAGTAGTTTATGTTTTGACTACGCCAAAACCAGTGGAGACAGAAGATGAAACTATTGCACATTCACGAGATCAGATCAAATGGGAATATGATGATTACATTTGCAAAGGCCATATCTGTAATGCGATGACGGACACACTTTTTGATATGTACTAAAACAAGCCAACTGCGAAGGATGTTTGGGATGCATTGGAGGCCAAGTATCTGATGAAAGACACAACAAGTAAGAAATTTCTAGCCACCAAATTTTTTAATTACAAAATGACTGATGATCATTCAGCGGTAGAGCAATTCAATGATATCATACACATACTTAATCAATTAAGTCAACATAAGTTAAATATGGATGAGGAAATTAAGGTTCCCTCGATAATAGACAAATTACACCCTTCTTGGAAAGATCAGAGGAAATTACTGAAACACAAGAAGGAGGATACGAGTCTAGACAGTCTTGCACAATATTTGCAAGTTGAACAACAACTGAGGCAAAAAGATGCCCAAGATGAAAAGTTGTTGATACATCAAAGGTCCATATGGTGGAATAAAAGCAAGCAAATAATGCTTCAAATAATTCTTCTAATAAAAAGAGGAAAGGGCAGAACAACAACATTTCCCAAAATCAGAACAAGAAAGGCAAAAATGGTGGTTTTTACTTTTGTGGTAAACCAGGACATTTCAAAAGGGATTGTCGCTTTTGGAAAAAGAAGCAGCAATCTGGAAAAGAAAAATTTGCCGCAGTCGTATCAGAAGTGAATTTGATTGAACAAGAAAATTCTTGGTGGATCAATTATGGCTCTACTAAGTATGTCTGCATTGACAAGAATCAATTCAAGAAACTGGAACCAACTGAAGATGAAGATTACCTTTATATGGGAAATTCAGCGAAGGCAGTGGTTAAAGGGAAGGGGATTGTAGATGTGAATTTCACATCTAGAAAAGTTCGAACATTAAATGATGTATATTATGTACCTGAAATTAGGAAGAACCTTGTATCGGGAAGTCTTCTTAATAAGTTTGGATTTAAACAAGTTTTTGAGTCAGACAAATATTTGTTGACCAAAGGCGGTGTATTTGTGGGAAAAGGGTACATGTGTGATGGTATGTTTAAACTGAATATTGATATTAATAAAAGTATGAAATCTGCTTATATGGTTGATTCATTTCATTATGGCACAATAGATTAGGACATGTTAATCATAAACGCATGCCTGATATGATATCTTTGAATCTAATTCCCAAACACCAAAATGATATGTTAGATAAGTGTAGGATATGTTCATTAACTAAGATCACTATAAAACCATTTCCTTATAAACCAAAAAGTACAATAAAATTGTTACAACTTAATCATAGTGATGTATGTGATATACACAGCACTCCTACTGTAACGACCCGGGGAAATCACGACCTTGGTTATCGACATATAACCCAATGTCAACTATTAAGCATCGGAAAATACCAGATAGTTAATGAAAGAAATTAGGGGATGAGAATAGATAAGATAGAAACTTAGAATAAAAGAAGAAGAAGAACATACAATATCAGAGTAAACACGAATCTCACAGCGGAACAAACAATATGTAATAGTTACAAAACTTTGAAATAAAATCAGTATATGTATACAATAACATTATCATAGTACATCATTTACAGTGAAGCAGAAATAACAATAGTTAAATAATGTTGAAGCCTCCTGCTCCAGCTCTCCAAGTGTATCCGTAAATCCCGACTACTTGACTACCCGTACAAAATTGGTCACCCAAGAGTTTAAGGAAAACAAAAAAAAATAAACTCTGGGTCAGTCATGAGACTGGTGTGAGTAAAACAATTTAAAACAGTTTGAACAATTAAACGATATCTCATAAGACCATGCCGTATAACAGAACGGGTTTTTCCCTTATGAGAATCCAAATCAATTTGATTTAACTTTCAAATCATTTTGAAAGAAACAATGATCTTTTATGTCAAAACTCTTTTTATATTAAATTAGTGTCTATCAATCACATTATAATAATCATCTAGCGGAACGCTTTCATCTCACACTCCCCCATACATAATATATAATTAAAAACCGCAGGCGCTTTTTTGGGTAATGAATTCCAACTGGCTAGGTATGGGACCACCTTCCGACAGTGTATCTCTAGAGAGGAATACACCGGGTTCAACAAGAACATCTTGCAACCTAGGCTAAACATGATCGGTCACTCATTTCGCTTGAGTGTACTGAATGTATTATCACCAATGGTTGGGATAAGCAACCGTTTCCCGAAAGGGACAACATCGAAATAGATTATAGAAGTAAATGAAACTCTAGATCAGGTGACAATACACCCTAATTGGCAGCTATCCACTTAGCCATGCGACCTACCCGATTTTACACCATTTCCTGGTTGTGAGGCTAGAGGCCATAACGTATAGATCACACATTTAATTACTTTGAATGCCGCATCGTCATACCTGCCAAATCACAAATTGATTTCTCCAAAAATACCACAGGTATACAACTAAGAGAAAGAAATTCCTCTGCCACCAAAAGTAAATACGTTTGAAGAGATCAACTTACGTGATCTATTAAATATACTCTGTCAGACATTCTTCCATATAGGTCGCCCTGGGACTAGAAAGACCGAAGGCACTATTCTGTAAACAGGACAGCCCCTGCCTAACTCCGTCTTCAATTATCTTCATCACATTTGATTGCAACGCTAACGCCCATACAGAGTGGTTTTCAGATAATGAATCTGATCCCAGTCTCCCCGTATTGACGACGGAAAAATGGTCAAAAACTTTGATAGTCGGTGATTTAACTATCGAAGACAAACATGTGTGCAAACGATGATATTATGTCCAGATGGAAATTCTATCGATCAATCATCAATCGACATTTATTTATTTCTCCATTTATCGTTTCCGTATATTCATCAAATCCTTATTTTCTAATTTTAGAAAATATACGTTATTAACTTTGGAAACCGTTTCCATTCTGATTAACGCATCACTATCTTCTCACATATATCAGTCTCTAACTATAAACTAGTAAGAGAACAACCCCATACGTATTAACCCCGAAGGCCGAAACCAACATCAGATCGATACCCAGAAAGTCATTCAACTTAACAAATCTCCAGTCAGTTTCTAATTCCTTTAATCCATTTTAATTCCTATTTCAAACCCTATTTCCTTTATAAATGTTTTATTAGCAAAATATTTACTTTAATCTAATTTTCACATAGAATGTGAAAAATATTTCTTTATAAAATCAAAACAGTTTGATTTCGTATTTAAAACAATATCCCAAATCCAATTTCTGTTTATACTTCTAATTATAGAATTATTTATATAAAATATCATTTTATTATTCTAACACTTATAATCCCATTTATAACCTCCTTTATAAATGCTGCTCAAATTCCATTTAAAATATCGATGTTAAAACCGATTCCTACTTCTCTATATAAATTCAGTCGTATAAATTTTGTTTATCAAATGATAAATATTTTATTTAATTTTGTAAAACATTATTTATAAATTAATCTACTCAATCTATTTGTTAAAACAGATTTCTATTTAATATCCACTTTAAACAATCTTCTCATAATTCTTTTATATCTCATCAAATATCCCTTTTATAATTATATTTACTTTCTAAACAAATATTCCTTTTATACTTCTATTTATTTTATATATAAATAATCCTTTTATACTTCTATTTATTTTATAAATAAATATTTCATTTTCAATATTCACTTTGAAATTTTCCTTTCTACATTCCAGTATTTCATATGGTATTTAAAATACCAAATAACATAACCAGTATCATCATAACCAGTCACAGATTATATATCACATCACATATCACAATATATGAAAACAATAGTATTATAATATTGAGGAATCCAGTTAGATCTCTCCAACCTGTTTCCCTGCATCAACAGATGTTAAATAATATAAATAACATCAATTTCATTTAAATATGAAATATTCTTATAAATAGAATCATTATTTAATTAACGATTTATATATATATATATATATATATCGTTATCTATAATTTCAACCAATACATCAGTAAATCAACCAAACAATCATCACACAACAATCAATCATCATTTATCAATTTTAAAAAACGTTGTAAAAATATGAACTGGTAGAGTTAGTGAGATTTACTCACATTGGACAGCCATCGTTAAATAATGATAACTGTCGGTTGATTTTGACTGACAATTTATTTCACTATAAATTGTAACGAGCTCCAATTCACTCCCAGTCAGTTCCATTGCATAGCCGTCGTCCATACGATCCCAACGGATCTTGTTTCGCTTGATTCTAATAATATATTTCAAAGTTATCGTATTTACAAGTTTGTACTATTTAAAACAAAATAAAATTTTAATTTCCTTTAATCAAATTGGGCTTAACCTTTAACAATAGGCCCAACACCATTCAATACACTTCCGCAAATCCTTCTTCCCTGTTCTCCTTAACATCCCGCTTCAGGCCATTGATTCCTACATAGCCGTGCTTTCTCTAAAATCCCGCACCTTCATTCTTCCAAAATTCTTAAAAACGAAAACACCAACCAAATCTTCATCAAATTCTCTTCAATTTGGTACAATACATCACCAACTCGCGTCACCCATAAAGAGTGCGACTTCAATAGTAGTCCGCTGTTTTTATAGAAAAAGGATCGAACCTTTTTCACCTCAAAACTCCTACATTTTGCCATGAATTCAAAAACCAGCGCCACCGTTAAACTCCCTATCCTCTACTCAGCGCAACCATACCAAAATGAATCAACTCGCCCTCCATTCACAAAATCCGACGTCCAGCTTCCCCCTTCACTGCCAGGAACTTGCGACAGTTTTTACAACCAATTTCCATGATACTTTGTCCATGTCTGCGCCTCGCTGCTATGAATACCATGCTGGTCTCGCCTTGCCTCCAGAATCACCAAACTATAGGCGACAGTAAGCCCTATGTTACTATTCACAAAATCGAGCTCCCCAAGGATGAATCGCAGGTCCCAAAAGTGGTACCGAATCAAAGAGATTCACTCAGCGAACCAAAGTATATAAGTGTTATGATTTTAGAGATTTTCTAGGATTTTATTTTGATTTTTGAAGATCAGTCTTTTGTCAAGTTTGGAGTAAAAAGACTGACGGCGGAAAAATGCTTTGACCAAACAGAAAGAAGGCATTAGGTTTAGAAAATGGAAAGGGGTATTTCTATAGGGTGGTTTAGCTTCTAAGGTAAGCTACATATTTTATTTATATAATTATTGTAATTCTATTTGTCTTCTAAAAATTCCTATGATCACACGTGATATCCAAAAATCATGAAAATGGACATACAAATGGAGTTTGACATTACAGACCTAACAAACTTGTTTCATCGAATTCCGACTCTGTTTGCTCACACAGCGCATTTTTAAAGTCAAATTATCGACTGTTTTTCACATTAAATTTCAGTATGGCTACATATTGACTCCAAAAATTACGAAAATTGAAATCTAACAATAATTCAGTATTCTGGATCCAACAAAATTAGTTTCGTCGAAAACGGAGCTCGTTTGCAAAAGTGGCTATTTTTAAAGCTCTAAATAAATCCATTTAAGTATAAATATATTTAAAAATAATTAAATTTAATATTTATAAATAAATATTATCGTATATATTCACAACAGAATATTATCCAGCTTCAAAATATACATATCTGGAATTACAACTCCATATTTCAATTCCAGGTTATTCGATATCAATATATAAAATAAAAATTCTCTTATAATATAAATAAATCGATATGAATTATAAAGGAATTCCATAGCGACTTTTCAAAAATTTTATTTGGATGTAAATCAAAATCTACCAATGAAATCTCGATTTTTCTCTTCCATTAGAAAAATGTACCTCACCAGCTCCGAACATTTCTTGTTTCACAGAAATCCGACTTAAAACGGATTCTGTATGACACGACCCGAACTTCCCCGTGAAGGAAAGCACGGATGGCGTTGAGGACAATACACAAAAGGACACAGACGAAAGAACATTTCATTGTTATTACAACAATTCCATCAGATACAAGAATATACAGAGTATAAATGAATAAATTACATTCAATAAATATCAGAGATTTAAATTACATTTAAATACATCGCAGCGGAAAATAATACAAAAGCACAACTAGAAATAATGCACGGATACAAAGCTTTCCGAGCATCGTTCCAGCTGTAAATCAGGATCCTATGAATATAAATCTGCAAAACCAAAACTACTAGCTGCCCATGTCAAAATAAGGGCACCCAGAGTTTAGGTTAAAACAATAAACACTAGGTCAGTCATGGGACTGGTGTGAGAACTAAAACAGTTATTAATCTTTATTTTAAAGTTTGGTAAATCAAGGGACCACGCCGTATAACACGGAACGGGTTTCCTCCCAAGAATACCAGTACATAAAACAAACAACGGAATGCTAAATAAAGAAAAATGAAGCTATTACAAGACCCAGTTCTCATCACACAATGCAACGCAAGCCGGAGGATAGGGTTTTTACCTTATAATAGCCAAGAATGCTTGATACGTTTAAAACAAATCATTTGATACTATTATAAGTGCATAGTGTATAAAACAATTTCAAATCATAAGTATCAATCATAGACGGCATAAGCGCCCCATCCCACTATGTCACCATACTAGGCTCTACAAATAAAACCGCAAATGTCACGTATTTGGAAATTGGATTTCCGTCTGTGAACCGAGGCAAAAGATAGTCCTCAACCGATTCGAGACTGTCTAGCCCGAGCCTCAGGAACAGCCGCAACTGCACCTTGGATCGTCAGGGCCGGTCCACCGATGTGGATTATTATGCCTGAACAATACGTCTCCCCGTCCTATGGGGCGTAAATGAGCCAACGAATGGCTCCATCAGACCCGGATCGTCCGATCAAACTGAGGCGCCTCGTAACACCAACAACCACATAAGTCAAACTCGTCAGGGCGTGTAAAACCACTGACGCCACTTCTAGCTAGAAAGAAACGCATGTCCTCCCTGAGGTCCTCTCCCATTTTTGGTTCACCACTGGGGTGTGAGGCTTGCGAATTCACGTTACACAAAGCTATGCCACACAGGCCGTGCTTTGATCATCACCACAAAACTTTGCTTTTCAACAGAAGCCTTGATCAATTGCCACTTAGGCATGCCACACAGGCAATTCACTCCATGCGTTTAATATCCATCAATATATAACCCCTGAGCTCGTACGTCTCAGAGAAGGGCGTTAAGCAAGAGAATAAATTCTCCGCCGCCAAACAGATATATATTTAATAGAAATCAATCACACAGAATAAAATCCAATGTCAGACACACAGTCCATTTACAAGTTCGTTCTAGGTCTGAACGAAACCGGAGGCACCTAGTACCCCGCATATCCATCGATCTCCAAGTACGTCTGGACGATCACCAACTGATTCCCTCCTCTTGGGTGTACGACCCAATCAAGATCATCAGCAATCACCCAAACGATGTGAAGACCTCCGGTCTTCAACTACCGTCTTCATCTTCGACACCACGTCGAATCAGTTATTCAGAATGGGATAAACCCGGTCTTTCTAAATAACTCGCGTATATAATCAACAAGTGTTACACAAACACGACATACGCCTCATTCCAATTCAGAATATCCATTTATTCAAATATTCTTCTACTTTGGGAAAGGTTCCCATTAATTTTATCAAAGATAAATTCTTTAAATTTATTCTTTAATCTTCTTTGAATATCAATTCAAACTAGTCGGGATTAGCGAATCACACCGGAATAATCATTTATTTTATTTCCCATCCCCACCTATTCATCCCATGAAGTAAAACTGGTAATACTTCATATCTAACACCACGGTGTTATCGGTAAATTCAATTACCATTTCACGTTCAAATCTAATTAAAGATTTAACTATCGCCTGGAGTAAAACTGGTGGTACTCCATTCTCGATCATTTCAATCTAATTAAAGATTCATTAAAACTCCACTTAGTTTTAATCTTCACAGAAATCAATATCCCGTCTTTAACTGGGTTAAAGAACCAATTTCATTTAAAACACGACCCATAATAAACCCAAAATCAAATTCATTAATTATCGGGTTAAAGAACAAGTGTTATTTAAAACACTGTCCACGATAAACCCAAAAATCAATACTAGTTCAATTCCAATTAAATATTATTTAATTGGTACACTTCATTAAATCTAAATAAAAAGATTTAATCTTTTTTTTTTCCAACTGGGCTTAAGAACAGTGTTAATGAAGACACCATTCACGACAAACCCAAATCCCATTTGATATCAAATACAAGGCTCTGAATAGAAAATATATCGGCTTATATTCAATATCTAATTCTACGACCAACAAATATTGTATTGGAAATAACGATATTAATATATCTTTCAAATTTCCCAAACAATATCTGTATAATCACGAAATCCAACATCGAAATATTCCAAAGACAATTTCGATTCAAATCCATTCCCACCTTATATATTGGAAATTCTGGTTATTTTCAAAACCATTTCAAATCCACTTTATCTATTTTAGAAATAAATAGAATTATAATTCTAGTTCAAAACTAGTTCATTTCGATAAAAATCTATTTTTATCTTTTCAAATATGGAGTTTTTCATCCCAATTCTTCACAAATCATTTCTTATGATTTTACACAAATTATTACTATTTTTGATAAATTTATCAAGGCCCGTACAGTCGATTTCCATCAACGGCCATCGAACTGCACTTACAGCGACCTTTTTCAAATTTGATTTGGACATAATTCCAAATCCAACCGTTAGATTTCAAATTTCTAATATTCATTAGAAATCTCTTTTTGATACGAACCCAACGGTTCCGGTTTTAGGAGAATCCGACGGTCGGATCTCCCGCAATATCCATTCGAAGTCAATGGTCGAAATTCGCGAACTACCACGGCGCGGCGCGTTCTATTCTGGCCATTATATTATATATATAATATATACTTCGTCGATTACCTTTTAAAACATAATTTATAAATCGTTTTAAATTTGTTTTCAAAATGATTTCAACTTCTCTTTCAAATTCAAATCAAAATTGAATTTTTCCTTACAAATTCGTTTTAAATTCATTTCAAATTGATTTCAATTCAAATCGATTTTTAATTCAATTTCAGTTCATTTTCAATTCAATTTGAATTTCTAATTAATTCAATTTCAATTCGAATTCATTCCTATTCAATTTCAATTCGAATTCATTTCTATTCAATTTCAATTCGAATTCAATTCTATTCAATTTCAATTTGAATTCAATTCTATTCCATTTCAATTCGAATTCATTTCATTTCAAAATATCAGATTTTGAAATCACTTTCGATATTCATTACAAAATGAATAAAATCGATATAAATATCGTTTACGTCAAAATGGCGTAAATCTAATCAACACGGCTTCATATATTTCTATTTTCAAATATTCGATTTCAAATATTTCTATTTCAAATATTTCTATTCAAATATTTCTACTCAAAACTGGAATGAGGCCCAATCAATTACCATATAATGTTAATTATATGGATTTTCTACAACACATGTACACAATAACAACGATGAATAATCAACCATCATCCAAAGTGCATTCTACACTGTATAAGCATCAAATATAAATATTCGACGGTTATAAATGTTTGTCAATCAATCGATCGACATAAAACTAATTATTGGGATTAGTGCATGTCGTATATCATCCCAATACCTGTAACACCCAACCTCCGCCAGGGTTACTCACAAGAGAATGCACTAGCTTTGGAGGGGTGTTGTCTAGGTAAACATGCACAGAGATATCACAAGACAGAACATAGATAAATAAATAAGTACAGCAGCGGTAGTAATTTAAAAACCATAGTTAACCATTTCAAAACCAAATAGTCAACTTACATCAAAGTACTTAGTCATTATTTTCGAACTACCACAAGTCTAGAAAACATAAACTGAAAATAACATAAAGTAAACTATCCCCAAGATAGATGTGGTGAAGCTATAGCAAGCTCAAGTCCAAACCATACATGAGCTGTCAAGAAAGCAAGCCAAATGTCCAAGCTAAGAACTAGTGTTCCCTCCCTGAGAACCTGGGGGGGGGGGGAGGGAACGGAAGAAAAGAGGCGAAAGAAAAAGGGTTAGTCATAAAGACTGGTAAGTCCTACCTACTATTAGTATAAAAACTAATGAAGTTAACTAAACATGAGAAACTGTGATGAAACATAAAGATGGTAACTAACTGTAATGATAAATAGATAACAAGGTAGATCAAGTGTGGCATCGCATATACAAGGTTTAGTTTTGCACCAATAGTATTAGTATTCCATCCCATGTCAAGTATAAACAAGGAATGATCCCTTGGCCCAATATCATGAGGTGACCCAAGTCAAGGTCCAACTACACGGTCTATTCGATCGGCTCCCTATAAGCCTAACTCGTCTAGTGTCGGTGTCATACGGCCTAATCACGGAATGTAGTCAAACTGTGCTAGGTCCACCCTAGGGTGTATCAAGCCCTAGGGTGCCAACCACTGACACGAATCAAGCACGCACAATCTAAACCTACTGGTGCCCATGTCTGTTTTATTCAACTCCGGACTATGTGCACGACCATAGTCCGCCTGAACCTACACTGGCGCACCTACTCTGTCGTCGTTCTAGTCGCTTACAATCAGCCCAGTAATCGTGCCCCACCCTAGCCTAGTCCCTAGGGTATCGTGATACATCCAAGAGGGTTACTGCTGAAACGGACCACGTAACTAGGGTTTCTAACGGGTTAAGTGTGGTTAACCCTATCCAATCATGTATCAAGTTGGTTAAGTGTATCCAAGTGGTTCATGACTTAACCCTATCATGTGGCATTAATTAACTTAATGCGCCCAACCTCTCACATTAGACTTTGTTGTGGTTACTGGATGTGCCGGGCGGGTCCGGGCAGATTTACACCACAACCTAGTCTAACCTCGGGTTTCAAGCGCGATATGACCAACTACTCACATTAGATCCTATTGTTTGTAGCCACTGGATTTGTCGGGCGGTTCCGGGAAGATTTACGCTACAAACTCAACCCAACCTCGAGTTGGCCACTTTATGGTTTTCTACATGTCAAGACCACATTAACGTTTTCAAGCATAATCAAGTTTCATGTCACATTTCAAGTCATGTTTTTCATGTCATTTCAAGTTTGCCTAACTACCCATAACGTATTCCCATTCGCACGTAAATTCGCATCAATACAAATAGATCAAGAAGGGGAACATAACAACATGACAAAGATGGGCATAAGGTGATAAAGTTGGTCATAAGTTAAACATGATGATATTTGAGGCAAAGGTGTTCATCACAACTAGCATATAGGATTATTGGCCTCAAAACATGTATGACATCAAACTTAGCAAACATACTTGTGGGTAGCATGTAGTTCAACATCATAGGCAAAGGTGATAACATGATAATAGTTGACATAGAGTGGTAAACTTGTAGGTAGCATGTAGTTCAACATCATAGGCAAGTTAACATCATGGTTATGAGGGGTTCTATGTTGCATTATGCATAATCCCCAAATAAAGCTCATAGCTTTCTACCCAAAAATCAAGATGAACGGTACTAGGTTCATGATAGTTCCACAATCATAGATCAAAAGAGTCATAAATGGATCTATGCATACAAATATAGCCCCAAGACAAGTATTACACCAAAAATCCCATTTCAACTTGCTACATGTTCATATTAATTTCATAGTTTAAATCTAAGAGTAGAGTGGGGCTTACAAATCGTGGCTATGAGACTAGAACAAAGTAGAACAAGATAGATACATTGTAGAAGGTCTAGGAATGATGTAGCAACACTAGAAGCCTTGAGGATAGGTAGCTCCTTTGATTTGATGAAGAAAGATTGCTCCTTTTTGCCTTAGAAGCTCTCAAGATGAAGATGGAGGCCATGATTAGGGAGCATTTTGGCAGAATTTAGTTGTTAGGATGATTTGTGATGGTTTGGGTTAGGTCTTAGGGTGTTTTTATTGGTGTGGAGACTAGTTTATGCCCTAGGATTAACCCTAGTTTAGATCTGAACCATCAAATCCCGTCACAGGCCAAGTAAACAGATAAAAGGAGCAAACTGGTGCACCAGGGAAAACATGGCTGACAAGGGAGGTCGACCCCCAAGTCGACACCCAAGTCGACTAGGCAGTCGACCTGGGCTGGGGCAGGTCCCAGTCGACCTGGGGTAGGGCGGGAAATTTACCCGCCCAATCTGTTTGGAGCTGATTTGAATTTCGGGCTGAATTTTGAATTTTCTGAAATCTTCTATGGGCCATATCTTGGTCATACGGACTCCGATTTACGAAATTTCGGACTCGTTTTCAAGCAGAATTTCGAGACGAATGCAATGGCGTAACCCGTTCCCATTGATTCTTAACTTATGATTTAATTCTGCCCTGATTTCTTGTTTTAACAATTTATAAAAATTCGGGTTGTTACATTCTCCCCACCTTAAAGGATTTCGTCCCCGAAATCTACAAGTTAGGAAGAACGTATCCTACCATCCATCATCCATCTACTCAAACATCATCCACAAGTAATCATTGTCCTTAAAAGATTTCTAATGCTGTATGAACATATGCAAAAGTGTGTGTATATGCACCTATCTAATGCGAAAATCAGGCGGTTACAGACTCAGTAAACCTCCTTAATGCAGAATATGTTAGTGAAATGAGTCCAAATGTATGCAAATTTCTAACATAATTTATAATATCTACATGAGTGCACATAACATTCATTCATATGCAACATCCACGTGATAGCATAACAAGTTTCATCCATGAATAAGCATAAACACTCATGCATATGCAATATGAAAGTGTGTGAGCCGATCTTAGTGCCTAACGTGTATCATGCATCCACGAGTAACCACTTGCAAATACTTGCAACCATTTGCAACCATCAAGCATAACATGTTTCAAATACATGTTTCATCCAAAGGGTTTCTACCTAAGGTTCTCATGACAAGATTAACGAGATAACAAGATAAACATGGATAGCGCAAGAAAGATATGCTGACTAGGAAAAGAAATTGAGAATGTACCCTCAAAAAGAAATGGATAAAGCCCACGCATCTTCTCCTCGGTTTCCCAAGTTGCATCTTCATCGGCTTCACTCCACTGAACCTTTACTAACTTGACTTCTCGATTCCTCAGCTTCTTGATCTCCGTTCCCAAGATACGAATCGGAGCTCGCCTCGGGGTTGCCTCTTTCTCTACCTCCACGTCTTCAAGAATGCTAGGCTCAACTACTTCGGCTGATTCATGTAGGCATTTTCGGAGATGCGAGACATGAAAGACATTGTGCACTCCAGCCAGCTTCTCGGGCAATTCCACCCTATAAGCCATTTGCCCAATCTTCTCGATGATAGGGAAGGGTCCTACGAACATTGGTGCTAGCTTTCCAACTGCTCCAAAACGAACCACATTTCGCTAGGGGGAAACCTTCACAAAGACCATATCTCCAACTTCAAACTCTAAGTCTGTCCTTCGCTTGTCTGCATAGGATTTCTTTCTGTCTTGGGCCGTTTTCATCCGCCTTCGAATCAACTCAACCTTCTCGGATGTGTCCCTTATCATGTCGGGCCCAAGTATAAGCTTATCCGTCATCTCCCACCAACATGTTGGTGACTTGCACGACCTCCCATACAAAGCTTCGAATGGTGCCATCCCTATGCTTGCTTGGTAGCTGTTATTATAAGCAAACTCTACGAGAGGAAGGTGGTCTTCCTAAGTGCCACCAAAGTCAAGAATTCATAGCCTCAACAGATCTTCTAGTACCCTATTCACCCTTTCGGTCTGACCATCAGTTTGTGGGTGATACGCCGTACTTAGATTCAATCGCGTACCCATCGCTTAATGCAAACTATTCCAAAATTGACTAGTGAAGATTGGGTCACGATCGCTCACTATGCTAGAAGGAACTCCCTGCAATCGCACTATCTCTCAAAGATAAACAGATGCTAGCCATGATGCGGTCCTCTTGCTCTTCACTGGAATGAAATGAGCGCTCTTCGTGAGTCTATCCACTATGACCCATATGCTAGTATTCCGCTTCCTTGACCTCGGCAATCCATCCACAAAATCCATAGAGATATTTTCCCACTTCCATTGCAGGACCTCCAATGGATGCAGTAGCCTACCGGGCTTCTTCGACTCGGCCTTTACTTGTTGGCAAACAATGCATCTAGAAACAAACTCTGCAACATCCTTTTTCATCCCATCCCAAAAGAAAATGCGCTTCATATCCCGGTACATCTTATCCCCTTTGGGATGTATGGTCATCCTCGAGTGATGCGCCTCCTCAAGAACTTTATTTACTAAGTCTCCCACTTGTGGGACACATAGTCTTCCATCACGCCTTAGCCATCCCTTGTCATCAATAGTGTATCTAGCGAGGTGACTTGACGTCTCACCCCGAATCAACTTGTCCATGATCTCGATTATCTGCGGGTCTTCCCTCTGTGAAGCCCCAACTTGATCAAGAAGCGTGGGTCTAAGCTCAAGGGATGCTAACGAACCAGTCATCGACTCAACAGCAGGTGTAAAATCGAAGGTTGCCAAGAACTCTAGGCTCTTCATCTCAACAAACAAGGGACTCAAAGTCAACCTTCTTCTACTTAGCGCATCCGCCACAACATTACCCTTGCCAGGGGTATAAGCTATATCGAAGTCATATGATACCAAGAATTCCATCCACCTCTGCTGCCTTAGATTCAAATCTATCTGCGAGAAGAGGTACTTCAGCGACTTGTGATCAGTATATAACTCAAACCTTTCACCCAGAAGATAATGGCGCCAAGATTTGAGTGCAAAGACGATCGCCGCCAATTCCAAATCATGAGTGGGATAGTTCTTCTCATGAACTTTGAGTTGCCTACCCCCAAAGCATATCACTCTCCCTTCTTGCATCAGGACAGCGCCTAATCCCGTACCACATGCATCGGTGTACACGGTAAACAACTTCCCTCCATCGGGTAATGCTAGAACTGGAGCTGTGGTGAGGGCTTTCTTGAGCCTTTGAAAAGCAATCTCACACTCTAAGTCCCATGTAAAGACTAAGTTCTTCTTCGTTAACTTAGTAAGAGGGGATGAAATCTTAGCGAAGTCCTTAATGAACTTCCTATAAAATCCTGCCAGACCGAGAAAGCTTCTCACTTCAGTTGCATTCTTTGAAACTTTCCAGTCTTGTACCGCCACTACTTTAGCGGGATCCACAGCTATGCCCTGCTTAGAAACTATATGCCCAAGGAACCGAACTTCCCTTCTCCAAAAATGGCATTTGGAGAACGTGTCTTTTAACTGATGAGCTCTAAGCGTATCCATAACCTCCTTGAGATGTGTAGCATGCTCTTCCTCGTCCTTAGAGAAGATCAGAATATCATCCATGAAGACAACCACAATCTTGTTAAGGAGCTCCCTAAACACCCTACTCATCAAATCAACGAAGTACGCGGGTGCATTAGTCAAACCGAACGGCATGACGAGCCATTCAAAGAATCCATCTGGAGTCCTAAACGCAGTCTTGTCAATACTATCCTCAGCCACTCTAAGCTGATGGAATCCGGTGGCTAGATCGAGTTGAGAGAAAACAGAAGCACCTACAAGCTGGTCGAAGAGATCATCAATCCTCAGTAATGGGTGCCTATTCTTCTTTGTCAGCTTGTTTAACTCACGATAGTCAACACATAGACGAAGCAAACCATCCGCCTTAGTGGCGAATACCACAGGTCCTGCCCGTTGAGTCTGTACTTGCCCCTGCCCTTGCTTCTTTGGGAAATCCTTAGTGAAGTGTCCAGACTCTCCGCAATGAAAGCATTCTCCCAACTTCCTCTTCTTCTTCCTACAATCTTTGATTATGTGTCCAGTGATTCCACAGAAGTTGCACTTCCTTGTCTCCCTTGCCTTGTTGTTGTTGGCCTTGTTACCCTTGTTGTTCTTGTTGTTCTGGTTGCCTCCCCACTTGGAGTCCACCTTCTTGGTTTGAGTCTCATTAAGCTTAACTTCTTTCTTGCCATTCTTATCATCTCCTTGGAGCAAGGCCATATCCACTAAGCTCTCAAAAGTGGCACCCATGGGTATATGAGACATGGCCAAACCTTGCAATGGCTCATTCAATCCTCGAGCAAAGCGTAGAGCCTTCTTCTGAGGTGTGTTAACCATGTCTAAACCGAATCGAGAAAGCTGGTTAAACTTATTCACATACTCCCTCACGGTCATATCCCCTTGCTTCAAAGATATAAACTTCTCCATTTGCAGATTCTCTTCAGCAGATGATAGAAACTTAAGCCCAAACCTCATCCTAAAGTCGGCCCAAGTCTCTATAGGCCTAGTAGCGTTGGTGACTTCCCACCAATAAGCAGCTTCCTCTTTCAATAGCCATACTGTCAACAGAACTTTCCTACGATCTTCTACATCAAAGATAGCAAAAAGGTCTTCAGTTTCTTTTAACCAGTTTCTTGCCTCAACATAAGTCTCTGTCCCAACAAAATTCTTGCCACCCATCGCCTTAAAGTCTTTGCAAATCTTCGCGAAATACGCTTGTGGACACTGAGGAGGGGGAGGAGGAGGAACCTCAGGTACGGGAGGAGGAGTGGGAGTTTTTGCTGGGCCCGCATCGTTGGCCCTAGCTTCCAAGTACCTTCGGAACCATCCGGGTATGGGTACTCCCTCGGGAAGGTTAAGATCGGCATGCTGAAAAAGGAAAAGATAGATTCAGAACGAGGAAACAAAGGATAGTGCTAATGGCTTTGGGGGAATAGCCTTTTAAAATAAACTAGAGTTTCCTTGGAAAAATACTTAATTGGCTTTGAAAATAGTTTTTTTTTCAAAAAGGGTTTTTTAAACTTTTGTCTGGTCTAGTAAACCTCATGCTCTGATACCAAATGTAACACCCCACCTCCGCCAGGGTCTCTCACAAGAGAATGCACTAGCTTTGGATGGGTGTTGTCTAGGTAAACATGCATAGAGATATCACAAGACAGAACATAGATAAATAAAAAAGTACAGCAGCGGTAGTAATTTAAAAACCATAGTTAACCATTTCAAAACCAAATAGTCAACTTACATCAAAGTACTTAGTCATTATTTTCCAACTACCACAAGTCTAGAAAACATAAACTGAAAATAACATAAAGTATACTATCCCCAAGATAGATGTGGTGAAGCCATAGCAAGCTCAAGTCCAAACCGTACATGAGCTGTCAAGAAAGCAAGCCAAATGTCCAAGCTAAGAACTAGTGTTCCCTCCTTGAGAACCTGGGGGGGGGGGATGGAAGAAAAGAGGCGAAAGAAAAATGGGCAGTCATAAAGACTGGTAAGTCCTACCTACTATTAGTATAAAAACTAATGAAGTTAACTAAACATGAGAAACTGAGATGAAACATAAAGATGGTAACTAACTGTAATGATAAATAGATAACAAGGTAGATCAAGTGTGGCATCGCATATACAAGGTTTAGTTTTGCACCAATAGTACTAGTATTCCAACCCATGTCAAGTATAAACAAGGAATGATCCTTTGGCCCAATATCATGAGGTGACCCAAGTCAAGGTCCAACTACACGGTCTAGTCGATCGGCACCCTATAAGCCCAACTCGTCGAGTGTCGGTGTCATACGGCCCAATCACGGAATGTAGTCAAACTGTGCTAGGTCCACCCTAGGGTGTATCAAGCCCTAGGGTGCCAACCACTGACACAAATCAAGCACGCATAGTCTAAACCTACTGGTGCCCATGTCTGTTTTATTCAACTCCGGACTATGTGCACGACCATAGTTCGCCTGAACCTACACTAGCGCACCTACTCTGCCGTCGTTCTGGTCGCTTACAATCAGCCCAGTAATCGTGCCCCACCCTAGCCTAGTCCCTAGGGTATCGTGATACATCCAAGAGGGTTACTGCTGAAAAGGACCATGTAACTAGGGTTTCTAACGGGTTAAGTGTGGTTAACCCTATCCAATCGTGTATCAAGTTGGTTAAGTGTATCCAAGTGGTTCATGACTTAACCCTATCATGTGGCATTAATTAACTTAATGCGCCCAACCTCTCACATTAGACTTTGTTGTGGTTATTGGATGTGTCGGGCGGGTCCGGGCAGATTTACACCACAACCTAATCTAACCTCGGGTTTCAAGCGCGATATGACCAACTACTCACATTGGATCCTATTGTTTGTAGCCATTGGATTTGTCTGGCGGTTCCGGGCAGATTTACGCTACAAACTCAACCCAACCTCGAGTTGGCCACTTTATGGTTTTCTACATGTCATGACCACATTCACGTTTTCAAGCATAATCAAGTTTCATGTCACATTTCAAGTCATGTTTTTCATGTCATTTCAAGTTTGCCTAACTACCCATAATGTATTCCCATTCGCACGTAAATTCGCATCAATACAAATAGATCAAGAAGGGGAACATAACAACATGACAAAGATGGGCATAAGGTGATAAAGTTGGTCATAAGTTAAACATGATGATATTTGAGGCAAAGGTGTTCATCACAACTAGTATATAGGATTATTGGCCTCAAAACATGTATGACATCAAACTTAGCAAACAAACTTCTGGGTAGCATGTAGTTCAACATCATAGGCAAAGGTGATAACATGATAATAGTTGACATAGAGTGGTAAACTTGTGGGTAGCGTGTAGTTCAACATCATAGGCAAGTTAACATCAAGGTTATGAGGGGTTCTATGTTGCATTATGCATAATCCCCAAATAAAGCTCATAGCTTTCTACCCAAAAATCAAGATGAACGGTACTAAGTTCATGATAGTTCCACAATCATAGATCAAAAGAGTCATAAATGGATCTATGCATACAAATATAGCCCCAAGACAAGTATTACACCAAAAATCCCATTTCAACTTGCTACATGTTCATATTAATTTCATAGTTTAAATCTAAGAGTAGAGTGGGGCTTACAAATCGTGGCTATGAGACTAGAACAAAGTAGAACAAGATAGAGACGTTGTAGAAGCTCTAGGAATGATGTAGCAACACTAGAAGCCTTGAGGATAGGTAGCTCCTTTGATTTGATGAAGAAAAATTGCTCCTTTTTGCCTTAGAAGCTCTCAAGATGAAGATGGAGGCCATGATTAGGGAGCATTTTGGCAGAATTTAGTTGTTAGAATGATTTGTGATGGTTTAGGTTAGGTATTATGATGTTTTTATAGGTTTAGAGACTAGATTAGGCCATAGGATTAACCCTAGTTTAGATCTGAACCATCTAATCTCGTTACAGGCCAAGTAAACAGACCAAAGGAGCAAATTGGTGCACCAGGGAAAACATGGCCGACCAGGGTGGTCAACCCCCAGGTCGACACCCAAGTCGATTGGAAAGTCGACCTGGGCTGGGGCAGGTCGACTCCCCAGTCGACCTGGGGTAGGGGGGGAAATTTTCCCGCCCAATCTGTTTGGAGCTGATTTGAATTTCGGGCTGAATTTTGAATTTTCTGAAATCTTCTATGGGTCATATCTTGGTCATACGGACTCCGATTTACGAAATTTCGGACTCGTTTTCAAGCAGAATTTCGAGACGAACGCAATGGCGTAACCCGTTCCCATTGATTCTTAACTTATGATTTAATTCTGCCCTGATTTCTTGTTTTAACATGTTATAAAAATTCGGTTGTTACAATACCCGTGTGACACAGATTTTATTTGTGCAGTTGGGCGATGTGTAAAATTTATCGTCCCAATCAATATCAGTCAAATGTGTGTTTATAAACAAATCGTCCAATTTGTTTATTTTTATTTCATTTCATATACACGTTAAAAATTCTATTTTTAACTATAAAATACTTTAACTATGTAAATATTTTATTTCATTTCACATCACATCACACAATCAACTACACATCAAAATCAAACAAACAAGCATACAAGCCGTCCATGGTCTGTGGACGACGGGTGTCGGGTGCTACTAAACACCGTCTGCATCCTAGTATATATTTATTACTAGAAAATTAAATTAAAAGTGAGAAGTTCTCACCGACTAGCTAATCCAAACTGCACGACTCTTCTTATATAGGAAATCTTCACTGTTCTCGCCTTTTTTTCACTTTCGTTGCCCGCTTTCACTACATATATAAAAATCACATTTTTATACTACTATTCAATATATAAAAATTGAATTTTTAGCAATATATAAAAATCGAAATTTTACTTTGCTATTTAATATATAAAAATCGAATTTTTACTTTGCTATTCAATATATAAAAATCGAATTTTTACTTTGCTATTCAATATATAAAAATCGAATTTTTACTTTGCTATTCAATACATAAAAATCGAATTTTTACTTTGCTATTAAATAAATAAAAATCGAATTTTTACTTTACTATTCAATATATAAAAATCGCGTCTTTCCTTGACTAAAAATCCAACCTTTCATCTAAATAAAAATCGATCTTTCTTCAAACAAAAAGACTAATCTTTTTATATTTGCTAATTCATATAAAACAAACTGATTATATAAATGCTAATTATATAAAATAAATTAAAAACAAAACTTACATACATCGAAGAAGGAAAGAAAAGAAAGAGCTTTGCTGTTGTCTTGTGGCTCATAGAGGAAAAGAGAGGAGTTGGGGTCTTCACGTCAGTCGAGGAGCACGAGGGGAGGTCGAAGCTGAAGAAGGGGGGGTGCACGTCGCTCAGGTGGAGAGGGGGGGTGCGCGTCTCTCAGCAGGAGGGGGGGTGCGCGTCGCTCAGCAGGAGGGGGGTGCGCGTCGCTCAGCAGGAGGGGGGGGGGGGGGGGAATCGCGGCGGCGGCGCCGCCTGGGGGGGGGGTCGTCGCGGTTTCAGGTGAGGTGGCGTTGAGGGGGAGGCTCGTGGGAGAGAGAGCGTCGAAGTGGGGGAGGGGCTGGTGAACGGCGACGAGTGGCGACGTGGGGTAGCGGCTGCGGGGGAGGAGCAACGAGGAAGAACGGTTTTTTTATTTTCTAAATCAATTCTGAATGAAGAGTAAAGGGGGGGGGGGTTAAGTATAAATATAATTTAATTATATTATTATTTTAATTTCAAAAGGTTGACTTTTTTTCGACCTTGAAACGAGACCCACCGCCTGTCGTCCATAGCATTTCACCCCCATTCCGAACACAATGGGATATGTACCATAAGCTGATTCGACCGTTTCGATCGGTTTCCGTTAAAATCAACATATAACTCTATATATTGAATTTGAACGTGCATTTCAATTTACCGGGGTCACACACGAACTCTAAAAATTCCATAAAAATATTTTCTAGCTTCGTATTGACGATACGGTCCTAACAAAACTAATTTCGTCAAATTCTGAGACCGTTGGAAAAATGGCCATTTTCCAGTCGATTAAAATCAACTAAAAGTGGTCAAACGCGTTTTTCCTTGCCACGCTCACATATTGATTCTAAAAATTATGAAATTTGGAATCTAGAAATAATTTGACATCACGGACCCAACAAAAGCGGTTTCATCGAAATCCGAGGTCGTTTGCAAAATGGCTATTTTTAAGGGCCTGAATTCCATAGCGACTATCCAGAATTTTCAACTGGACATATCTTTTGATTCCCGCTATGAAATTTCGATTTTTCAGACTCGTTGGAAAGATATCCTCAATTAGATTCAAATATCTTTGGTTTCACTAAAATCCGGATTATTTTGCACTCGGTACATTCATTTGAAATTTGAAATCGAATTATCGAACTACTGTGCCATTTTCAATTTCTTTTATATATATAAATAAATATTTATATTCTAACGACGACGTATACAAATATATACGTTCGAATTCTATTCAAAGTAAATTTCACATTGATATTATTTTAAATAATTCATTTTAAATATTCAAAATTCGCTAAAATTGCCAAAATAAAAATTTTAAACTGGCTTGCATTTTCCGGTTTGTTACATTCTCCCCCACTTAAAACTTTTCGTTCCCGAAAAGGAACGAAGCCGAAAGTTGTTTAACTAATCAAATCAACTTCCAATATTTTCACTACGGCTTAAGTTCTTCAACTTTTCAGTTTCTAAGAACTTTTCAAATTTTTCAAAAATTTGGCTAACACCCTAAATTTTCGAAAAATTTCGCCATAACCTCCCCTGCACCGGGAGCACCGAGAAAATCCCGAAATTGCCATACAGGCCCTCTGATCTCAAAAAGAAAAAGAAAAAGCCAAGCGGCTAGCCAATCGGCTCATAAAATCATCATCACCCGAACAAAACAGTAAATTATGATAAACATGTACCTATTTGTCGGGCAAACAATTTTATTCTTCTGCTCTAGCCTCTTTGCTATGACCTGTACAATGTAAGTACATGTATATGCAAGCAAATGTGACCAAATTTCAATATAATTCACCCTTTAACAAATTTGGCTAAATGGTTAAAAATTTAATTAATTCAAACAGTAATCAAACAACACAACCAGCAATCAATTTGTTGATTATCATTTCAAATTCATAACTTTGATATATAATCAATAATCACATTTTTGATGCCAAATCACAACAATAAGCCCTATCTAATTTTGGTTCTCACACCAGTCAATTGGAAATATATAAACATCACACCTTCGAAACTCGAACACAAACTGTTGATGCTACGTAGTCATCAACAGAATCATCTCCGGGCGACTAGAGTGTGATTTTATATCTATCCAGTATATTAAAACTTCGAATACACGTGGATCAGACGTATATGCAAAATCTATATATACTGGATTGTCCAAATTCAACATAAATAAATAATCAAATACGAATAATTGATTTAAATTTTCGAAACAAAAATTGTTTTCATTTTTTTATCTAACAAAAACACTACTCTTCACACTCGTTCTAGGATACTACTGATCCTATCTCTAACGAGTCATTCTCGTTGGATATTACTAATCTAATTCTGATGAATTCTTTCGTTTGGTTCTAATGTGTCTTGTTCTCTGAGCTTTGTAAACCAAAGCTCTGATACCAACTGTAAAGACCCGTAACTTCCCCGTGAAGGAAAACATGGATGTCGTTGAGGACAATACACAAAAGGACGCAGATGAAAGAACATTTCATTGTTTTTACAACAATTCCGTAGATACAAGAATATACAGAGTATAAATGAATAAATTACATTCAATAAATATCAGAGATTTAAATTACATTTAAATACATCGCAGCGGAAAATAATACAAAAGCACAACTAGAAATAATGCACGGATACAGAGCTTTCCGAGCATTGTTCCAGCTGTAAATCAGGATCCTGTGAATATAAATCTGCAAAACCAAAACTACTAGCTCCCCGTGTCAAAATAAGGGCACCCAGAGTTTAGGTTAAAACAATAAACACCAGGTCAGTCATGGGACTGGTGTGAGAACTAAAACAGTTATTAATCTTTATTTTAAAGTTTGGTATATCAAGGGACCATGCCGTATAACACGGAACGGGTTTCCTCCCAAGAATACCAGTGCATAAAACAAACAGTGCAATGCTAAATAAAGAAAAATGAAGCTATTATAAGACCCAGTTCCCATCACACAATGCAACGCAAGCCGAAGGATAGGGTTTTTACCTTATAATAGCCAAGAATGCTTGATACGTTTAAAACAAATCATTTGATACTATTATAAGTGCATAGTGTATAAAACAATTTCAAATCATAAGTATCAATCATAGACGACTTAAGCGCCCCATCCCACTATGTCGCCATACTAGGCTCTATAAATAAAACCGCAAATGTCACGTATTTGGAAATTGGATTTCTGTCTGTGAACCGAGGCAAAAGATAGTCCTCAACCGATTCGAGACTGTCTAGCCCGAGCCTCAGGAACAGCCGCAACTGCCCCTTGGATCGTCAGGGCCGGTCCACCGATGTGGATTATTATGCCTGAACAATACGTCTCCCCACCCTATGGGGCGTAAATGAGCCAACGAATGGCTCCATCAGACCCGGATCGTCCGATCAAACTGAGGCGCCTCGTAACACCAACAACCACATAAGTCAAACTTGTCAGGGCGTGTAAAACCACTGACGCAACTTCTAGCTAGAAAGAAACGCATGTCCTCCCTGAGGTCCTCTCCCGTTTTTGGTTCACCACCGGGGTGTGAGGCTCACGAATTCACGTTACACAAAGCTATGCCACACAGGCCATGCTTTGATCATCACCACAAAACTTTGCTTTTCAACAGAAGCCTTGATCAATTGCCACTTAGGCATGCCGCACAGGCAATTCACTCCATGCATTTGATATCCATCAATATATAGCCCCTGAGCTCGTACGTCTCAGAGAAGGGCGTTAAGAAAGAGAATAAATTCTCCGCCGCCAAACAGATATATATTTAATAGAAATCAATCACACAGAATAAAATCCAATGTCAGACACACAGTCCATTTACAAGTTCATTCTAGGTCTGAACGAAACCGGAGGCACCTAGTACCCCGCATGTCCATCGATCTCCAAGTACGTTTGGACGATCACCAACTGATTACCTCCTCTTGGGTGTACGGCCCAATCAAGATCATCAGCAATCACCCAAACGACGTGAAGAGCTCCGGTCTTCAACCACCGTCTTCATCTTCGACACCACGTCGAATCAGTTATTCAGAATGGGATAAACCCGGTCTTTCTGAATAACTCGCGTATATAATCAACAAGTGTTACACAAACACGACATACGCCTCATTCCAATTTAGAATATTCATTTATTCAAATATTCTTCTACTTTGGGAAAGGTTCCCATTAATTTTATCAAAGATAAATTCTTTAAATTTATTCTTTAGTCTTCTTTGAATATCAATTCAAACTAGTCGGGATTAGCGAATCACACCGGAATAATCATTTATTTTATTTCCCAATCCCCACCTATTCATCCCATGAAGTAAAACTGGTAATACTTCATATCTAACACCACGGGGTTATCAGTAAATTCAATTACCATTTCACGTTCAAATCTAATTAAAGATTTTACTATCGCCTGGAGTAAAACTGGTGGTACTCCATTCTCGATCATTTCAATCTAATTAAAGATTCATTAAAACTCCACTTAGTTTTAATCTTCACAGAAATCAATATCCTATCTTTAACTGGGTCAAAGAACCAATGTCATTTAAAACACGGCCCACAATAAACCCAAAATCACATTCATTAATTATCGGGTTAAAGAACAAGTGTTATTTAAAACACTGTTCACGATAAACCCAAAAATCAATACCAGTTCAATTCCAATTAAATATTATTTAATTGGTACACTTCATTAAATCTAAATAAAAAGATATAATCTTTTTTCCCAACTGGGCTTAAGAACAGTGTTAATGAAGACACCATTCACGACAAACCCAAATCTCATTTGATATTAAATACAAGGCTCTGAATAGAAAATATATCGGCTTATATTCAATATCTAATTCTACGACCAACAAATATCGTATTGGAAATAACGATATTAATATATCTTTCAAATTTCCCAAACAATATCTGTATAATCACGAAATCCAGCATCGAAATATTCCAAAGACAATTTCGATTCAAATCCATTCACACCTTATATATTGGAAATTCTAGTTATTTTCAAAACCATTTCAAATCCACTTTATTTATTTTAGAAATAAATAGAATTATAATTTTAGTTCGAAACTAGTTCATTTTGATAAAAATCTATTTTTATCTTTTCAAATATGGAATTTTTCATCCCAATTCTTCACAAATCATTTCTTATGATTTTACACAAATTATTACTATTTTTAATAATTTTATCAAGGCCCGTACAGTCGATTTCCATCAACGGCCATCGAACTGCACTTACAGCGACCTTTTTCAAATTTGATTTGGACATAATTCCAAATCCAACCGTTAGATTTCAAATTTCTAATATTCATTAGAAATCTCTTTTCCATACGAACCCAACGGTTTCGGTTTTAGGAGAATCCGACGGTTGGATCTCCCGCAATATCCATTCGAAGTCAATGGTCGAAATTCGCGAACTGCTGCGGCGCGGCGCATTCTATTCAGGCCATTATATTATATATATATAATATATAATATATACTTCGTCGATTTCCTTTTAAAACATATTTTATAAATCGTTTTAAATTCGTTTTCAAAATGATTTCAACTTCTCTTTCAAATTCAAATCAAAATTGAATTTTTCCTTACAAATTCGTTTTAAATTCATTTCAAATTGATTTCAATTCAAATCGATTTTTAATTCAATTTCATTTCATTTTCAATTCAATTTGAATTTCAAATTAATTCAATTTCAATTCGACTTCATTCCTATTAAATTTCAATTCGAATTCATTTCTATTCAATTTCAATTCGAATTCATTTCTATTCAATTTCAATCTGAATTCAATTCTATTCAATTTCAATTCGAATTCATTTCATTTCAAAATATCAGATTTTGAAATCATTTTCGATATTCATTACAAAATGAATAAAATCGATATAAATATCGTTTACGTCAAAATGGCGTAAATCTAATCAACACAGCTTCATATATTTCTATTTTCGAATATTCAATTTCAAATATTTCTATTTCAAATATTTCTATTCAAATATTTCTATTCAAAACTGGAATGAGGCCCAATCAATTACCATATAATGTTAATTATATGGATTTTCTACAACACATGTATACAATAACAACGATGAATAATCAACCATCATCCAAAGTGCATTCTACACTGTATAAGCATCAAATATAAATATTCGACGCTTATAACAGTCTGTCAATCAATCGATCGACATACAACTAATTATTGGGATTAGTGCATGTCGTATATCATCCCAATACCCGTGTGGGGTTTTCAATCCATCAAACACAGATTTTATTTGTGCAGTTGGGCGATGTGTAAAATTTATCGTCCCAATCAATATCAGTCAAATGGTGTTTATAAACAAATCGTCCAATTTGTTTATTTTTATTTCATTTCATATACACGTTTAAAATTCTATTTTTAACTATAGAATATTTTAACTATGTAAATATTTTATTTCATTTCACATCACATCACACAATCAACTACACATCAAAATCAAACAAACAAGCATACAAGTCGTCCATGGTCTGTGGACGACGGGTGTCGGGTGCTACCAAACACCGTCTGCATCCTAGTATATATTTATAACTAGAAAATTAAATTAAAAGTGAGAAGTTCTCACCAACTAGCTAATCCAAAATCCACGACTCTTCTTATGTAGGAAATCTTCACCGATCTCGCCTTTTTTTCACTTTCGTTGCCCGCTTTCACTACATATATAAAAATCACATTTTTATACTACTACTCAACATATAAAAATCGAATTTTTACTTTGCTATTCAATATATAAAAATAGAATTTTTACTTTGCTATTCAATATATAAAAATCGAATTTTTTCTATTCAATATATAAAAATCGAATTTTTACTTTGCTATTCAATATATAAAAATCGAATTTTTACTTTGCTATTCAATATATAAAAATCGCGTCTTTCCTTGACTAAAAATCCGACCTTTCTTCTAAACAAAAATCGATCTTTCTTCAAACAAAAAGACTAATCTTTTTATATTTGCTAATTCATATAAAAAAAACTGATTATATAAATGCTAATTATATAAAATAAATTAAAAACAAAACTTACATACATTGAAGAAGGAAAGAAAAGAAGGAGCTTTGTTGTTGTCTTGTGGCTCATAGAGGAAAAGAGAGGAGCTGGGGTCTTCACGTCAGTCGAGGAGCACGAGGGGAGGTCGGAGCTGAAGAGGGGGGGTGCGCGTCGCTCAGGTGGAGAGGGGGGTGCGCGTCGCTCAGGTGGAGAGGGGGGGGGGGGTTGCGCGTCGCTCAGTAGGAGGGGGGTGCACGTCGCTCAGCAGGAGGGGGTGCGCATCGCTCAGCAGGAGGGGGGAAATCGCGGCGGCGACGCCGCCTGGGGGGGTCGCGATTTCAGGCGAGGTGGCGTTAAGGGGGAGGCTCGTGGGAGAGAGAGCGTCGACGTGGGGGAGGTGGCTGGTGAACGGCGGCGAGTGGCAACGTGGGGTAGCGGCTGCGGGGGAGGAACAACGAGGAAGAACGGGTTTTTTTCTAAATCAATTCTGAATGAAGAGTAAAGGGGGGGGTTAAGTATAAATATAATTTAATTATATTATTATTTTAATTTCAAAAAGTTTACTCTTTTTTTTTTCGACCTCGAAACGAGACCCACCGCCTGTCGTCCACAGTGTTTCACCCCCATTCCGAACACAATGGGATATGTACCATAAGCTGATTCGACCGTTTCGATCGGTTTCCGTTAAAATCAACATATAACTCTATATATTGAATTTGAACGCGCATTTCAATTTATCGGGGTCACATACGAACTCTAAAATTTCTAGAAAAATATTTACTAGCTTCGTATTGACGATATGGTCCTAACAAAACTAATTTCATCAAATTCTGAGACCGTTGGAAAAATGGCCATTTACCAATCGATTAAAATTAACTAAAAGTGGTCAAACGCGTTTTCCCTTGCCACGCTCACATATTGATTCTAAAAATTATGAAATTTGGAATCTAGCAATAATTTGACATCACGGACCCAACAAAAGTGGATTCGTCGAAATCCGAGGTCGTTTGCAAAATGGCTATTTTTAAGGGTCTGAATTCCATAGCGACTATTCAGAATTTTCAACTGGACATATCTTTTGATTCCCGCTATGAAATTTCGATTTTTCGGATTCGTTGGAAAGATATCCTCAATTAGATTCAAATATCTTTGGTTTCACTAAAATCCGGATTATTTTGCACTCGGTACATTCATTTGAAATTTGAAATCGAATTATCGAACTACCATGCCATTTTCAATTTCTTTTATATATATAAATAAATATTTATATTCTAACGACGACGTATACAAATATATACGTTCGAATTCTATTCAAAGTAAATTTCACGTTGATATTATTAAAAATAATTCATTTTAAATATTCAAAATTCACTAAAATTGCCAAAATAAAGATTTTAAACTAGCTCGCATTTTCCGGGTTGTTACACTGTATATTCGTTTAAAGTTCGAATTGCCAAATTACGAACTGCAATGCCATTTCGAGCTTGATTATAATTATAATATAAATTATATGTTCGAACTTCGTTTAAATAATAAATTCGTTATTATAATTCAAATCTAAACTGAATTATATATTTTAAATTGTCCAGTTCACACAATATTGTGAATTGTGTCATTTCCGATTATTTAAGAAATAAATATATTATTCTATTATTTATATTAATTAAACATTTAGTATTATTCAATTTTCGTCATTTTAAATTACCAAACCATTATTTAAATAATTAAATAAATTATTTATAATATCGTAAAAATACGGGTTGTTACATTCTTCCCCCTTAAAATAATTTCGTCCTCGAAATTGCTGAGGTAGAAAAAAAACCCTATTAACTGGGTTAAAAATTTATTTGTTTACTTCTTACCTTCAGTTTCAACTGAACCAATTAAATTTCAATTAAATATTTATTCATTCCTACTAACAAAAAATTCAAAAATCCTGAAAATTTTCTAACACCTTAACTTTTCAAAAAAATTCACCAGCATCTCCTTTGTGTCGGTCAATAGCTCAAACTCCAACTCGCCTCTCTAGGTCCTCTTCAACCCAAAAGAAAATCAAACAGCCAAGCGGCTTGCTAATTCGGCTCATAAAAATCTTAAACCCATATATAATATAAGCTGGTACCTTTTGTCGGGCATATCAATATATCCTTTACATTTGCTGCTAATTCAGCATATACCAATGTCATCCCAATCATTCGCTTATACCCAAGCCAAATTCCATTCAAACTCCAATCTCGAATTCCAAACTCTTAACTTATCAACTCAGTTCCCGATTATTCTCTAATCCAATCTAATTTCATATCATTCTAATCCCATTCGATTTTCCACTTAACTGGTTTCAATTCAATTCTATTCTGTTTTCAAAAATCTTATTTAAATTTATTTTTAATTCTAACAATCTTTCCCAGGGTATTTTAAACAGTTTAGCTTTTCTAAAACCAGATATCCCCTTTTAGGATTCAAAACAACTTGCTTTTCATAAAACAATTCAAAAACAAAATCTTTGGTAGTAATCCGTCACTTAGCAACTCGAAAATGACACTGATGATGTGGCCATCATCATCAGGGTTACTTTCCAGCTATTGAAGTGAGTTCAATACTATAACAATTTCAAAACCATATTTAAACATTTCCATTTTGAAATCATTTTCAAAATATCCTTCACAATGCTTGTAAACAATTTAAAATCTCCCAGGATTTTAATGTTCTCTTATATCCAATCCATATTCATTTACAAAAACTAATTCAAATTTCCAGAGTTTTAACTTCAATTCAGATTTAAATTCAGATTTAATTCACTTCGTAATACTTATATGAATTGGTTATTTACATAACCGTTTCAATTATAATCTTATCTGATTATAATCACAACCAACGCATTCAATGTACAATAATACTTCAAATATTAATCATACTTTTATATCAAAATATGATTTGGGTAAAATTATATCATTTACCCTCTTTTCAAAACATATCATGTCAGTTCATCGTATTCAGGTGTTTATAAACTCCTACCGATACATGGATCAAACTAATCGACCAGAACCCGTAAACAACTCAATCAATAAATCTCCATGATATAAAATCATTTTATATTGAACATCAAATACACGCTCATATATATACAATCAAACTCAATCTAGGGTATAGCTAACCATATCTCTACTGAGTTACGCCACAGAACCAAGGTAATTGCTTAACCTTCAGCTCTGATACCAATGTAACGACCCGTGGAATTCGCGACCTTGGTTATCGACATATAACCCAATGTCGACTATCAAGCATCTGAAAAAACCGGATAGTTAATGAAAGAAATTAGAGGGTGAGAATAGATAAGATAGAAACTTAGAATAGAAGAAGAAGATGAACATACAACATCAGAGTAAACACGAATCTCACAGCGGAACGAACAATATATAATAGATACATAACTTTGAAATAAAATCAGAATATGTATACAATAACATTATCTTAGTACATCACTTACAATACAACGGAAATAACAATAGCTATATAATGCTGAAGCCTCCTGCTCCAGCTGTCCAAGTGTATCTGTAAATCCCAACTACTTGACTGCCCCTACAAAATTGGGCACCCAAGAGTTCAGGGAAAACAAAACAAAATAAACTCTGGGTCAGTCATGGGACTGGTGTGAGTAAAACAATTTAAAACAGTTTAAAAAATTAAACGATATCTCATAGAACCACGCCGTATAATGGAACGGGATTTTCCCTTATGAGAATCCAAATCAATTTGATTTAACTTTCATTTTGAAAGAAACAATGATCTTTTATATAAAAACTCTTTTTATATTATATTAGTGTATATCAATCACAATATAATAATCATCTAGCGGAACGCTTTCATCTCATCTTCCCCATGCATAGTATATAATCTAATGAATTCCAACTGGCCAGGTATGGGATCACCTTTCGACAGTGTATCTCTAGAGAGGAATACACCGGGTTCAATAAGAACATCTTGTAACCCAGGCTACACATGATCGGTCACTCATTTCGCTTGAGTGTACCCGATGTATTATCACCAACCGTTTTGATCGGCAACCGTTTCCCGAAAGGGACAACATCGAAATAGATTATAGAAGTAAATGAAACTCTAGATCAGGTGACAATACACCCTAATTGGCAGTTATCCACTTAGCCATGCGACCTACCCGATTTTATACCATTTCCGGGTTGTGAGGCTAGAGCCCATAACGTATAGATCACACATTTAATTACTTTGAATGTCACATCGTCATACCCGCCAAATCACAAATTAATTTCTCCAAAAATACCATGAGCATACAGCTAAGAGAAACGAATTCCTCCGCCACCAAATGTAAATAAGTTTGAAGAGATCAACTTACGCGATCTATTAAATATACTCTGTCAGACATTGTTCCATACAGGTCGCCCTGGGACTGGACAAACCGAAGGCACTATTCTGTATACAGGACAGCCCTTGCATAACTCTGTCTTCAATTGTCTTCATCATATTTGATTGCAACGCTAACGCCTATACAGATTGGTTTCCAGATAATGAATCTAATCTCGGTCTCTCTATATTGACGACGGAAAAATGGTCAAAAACTTTGATAGTCGGTGATTTAACTATCAAAGAAAGACATGTGTGCAAACAACGATATTATTTCCATATGGAAATTCTATCGATCAATCAACATTTATTCATTTCCCCATTTCTCATTCCATATATTCATCAAATCCTTATTTTCTAATTTTAGAAAATATACATTATTAACTTTGGAAACCGTTTTCATTTCTGATTCACACATCACTATCTTCTCACATATATTAGTCTATAACTGTCAACTAGTAAGAGAACACCCCCTACGTATTAACCTGGAAGGCTGAAACCAACATCAAATCGATACCTAGAAAGTCATTCAACTTAACAAATCTCCAGTCAGTTTCTAATTCCTTTAACTCCATTTGAATTCCTTTTTCAAACCATATTTTCTTTATAAATATTTTATTTGCAAAATATTTACTTTAATCTAATTTTCACATAGAATGAGAAAAATATTTCTTTATAAAATTAAAACAATTTGATTTCGTATTTAAAATAATTTCCTAAATCCAATTTCTATTTTACTTCTTATTATAGAATTATTCATATAAAATCTCATTTTATTCTTCTAACACTTATAATCCCATTTATAACCACCTTTATAAATGCTGCTCAAATTCCATTTAAAATATCGGTATTAAAACCAATTTCTACTTCTCTATATAACTTCAGTCTTATATATTATGTTTATCAAATGATAAATATTTTATTTAATTTATAAAACATTATTTATAAATTAATCTTCTCAATCTACCTGTTAAAACAGATTTCTATTTAATATCCACTTTAAACAATCTTCTCATAATTCTTTTATATCTCGTCAAATATCCCTTTTATAATTCTATTTACTTTCTAAATAAATATTCCATTTATACTTCTATTTATTTTATATATAAATAATCCTTGTATACTTCTATTTATTTTATAAATAAATATTTCATTTTCAAAATTCACTTTGAAATTTTCCTCATTACATTCCAATATTTCATATGGTATTTAAAATACCAAATCACATGACCAGTATCATCATAATCAATCACAGATTATAAATCACATCACATATCACAATATATGAAAACAACAGTATTATAATATTGAGGAATCCAGTTGGATCCCTCCAACCTATTTCCCTGCATCCACAGATGTTAAACAATATAAATAACATCGATTTCATTCAAATATGAAATATTCTGATAAACAGAATCAATATTTGTTTACTGGTATATATATATATATATCATTATCTATAATTTCAACCAATACATCAGCAATTCAACCAAACAATCATCACACAACAATCAATCATCATTTATCAATTCTAAAAATACGTTATAAAAATATGAACTGGTAGAGTTAGCGAGATTTACTCACATTGGACGATCATCGTTAAATAACGATAACTGTCGATTGATTCTGACAGATAATTTATTTCGCTATAAATTGTATCGAGCTCCAATTCACTCCTAGTCAGTTCCATTGCATAGCCGTCGTCCATACGATTCCAATGGATCTTGTTTTGCTTAATTATGATAAAATATGTCAAAGTTATCTTATTTACAAGTTGTACTATTTAAAACAAAATAAAATTTTAATTTCCTTTTATCAAATTGGGCTTAACCTTTAATGTTGGGCCCAACACCATTCAATACCCACTTCCGCAAATCCTTCTTCCTCGTTCTCCTTAACATCCCGCTTCAGGCCATTAATTCCTACCATAGCCGCGCTTTCTCTCATATCCCGCACCTTCATTCTTCCAAAATTCTTAAAACCGAAAACACCAACCAAATCTTCATCAAATTCTCTTCAATTTGGTACAACACATCACCAACTCGCGTCACCCATATGGAGTGCGGCTTCAACAGCAGTCCGTAGTTTTTACAGAAAAAGGATCGAACCTTTTTCACCTCAAAACTCCTCCATTTCGCCATGAATTCAAAAACCAGCACCACCATTAAACTCCCTATCCTCTACTCAATGCAACCATACCAAAATGAATGAACTCGCCCTCTATTCACAAAATCCGACGTGAGCTTCCCCCTTCACTACCAAAAACTCGCGACAATTTTTACAGCCAATTTCCACGATACTTTGTCCATGTCTGCGCCTCGCTGCTGCGAATACCATGCTGGTCTTGCCTTTCCCCCAGAATCATCATACAGTAGGCAACAATAAGCCATAGGCTACTGTTCACAAAATCGAGCTCCCCAAGGATGAATCGCACGTCTCAAAAGTGGTACCGAATCAAAGAGATTCACTTAGTGAACCAAAGTATATAAGTGTTATGATTTTAGAGATTTTCTAGGATTTTATTTTGATTTTTGAAGATCGGTCTTTTTTACAAGTTTGGAGTAAAAAGACTGACGGCAGAAAAATGCTTTGACCAAAGAGAAAGAAGGCATTAGGTTTAGAAAATGGAAAGTGGTATTCATATAGGGTAGTTTAGCTTCTAAGGTAAGCTACATATTTTATTTATATAATTACCATAATTCTATTTGTCTTCTAAAAATCCCTATGATCACACATGATATCCAAAAATCATGAAAATGGACATACAACTAGAGTTTGACATTACAGACCCAACAAAACTTGTTTCGTCGAATTCCGACTTTGTTTGTTCACACATGGTATTTTTAATGTTAAATTATTGACTGTTTTTCAAATTAATATTCCGTATGGCCACATACGGACTCCCAAAATTATGAATTGAAATCTAACAATAATTTGATATTCTGGATCAAACCAAATTAGTTTCGTCGAAAACAGAGCTCGTTTGCAAAAGTGGCTATTTTTAAACCTCTGAATAAATCCATTTAAATATAAATATATTTAAAAATAATTAAATTTAATATTTATAAATAAATATTATCATATATATTCACAACAGAATATTATTCGGCTTCAAAATATACATATCTAGATTTACAACTCCATATTTCAAATCCAGGTTATTCGATATCAATATATAAAATAAAAATTCTTTTATAATATAAATAAATTGTTATAAATTATAAAGGAATTCCATAGCGACTTTTCAAAAATTTGATTTGGATATAAATCAAAATCTACCCGACGAAATCTCGCTTTTTCTCTTATATTAGAAAAATATACCTCACCAGCTCCGAACGTTTCTTGTTTCATAGTAATCCGACTTATAACGGATTTTGTATATTCGTTTAAAGTTCGAATCGCCAAATTACGAACTGCCGAGCCATTTCGAGCTCGATTATAATTATAATATAAATTATACATTCAACATTGTTTAAATAATAAATTAGTTATTATAATTCAAATCTAAACTGAATTATATATTTTAAATTTTCCAATTCACACAATATTGTTAATTTGGTTATTTCCGATTATTTCGGAAATAAATATATTATTCTATTATTTATAATAATTAAATATTCAATATTATTTAATTTTGGTCATTTTAAATTACCAAACCAATATTTAAATAATTAAATAAATTATTTATAATACCGTAAAAATATGGGTCATTACACCTACTAGAGGAGGAAAAAGATATTTTGTCACATTTATAGATGATTACTCTAAATATTGTTATGCCTATCTTATGCATTCTAAAAGTGAAGTGTTAAATTCATTCATTACTTATAAAACTGAAATAGAAAACCAATGTAATGTCAAAATAAAAACACTTAGGTCTGATAGGGGTGGTGAATATCAATTTACTGAATATTGTGAATCAGTAGAAATTATACATGAGACGTCTATTGCTTACACTCCACAATAAAATGGAGTGGTTGAAAGGAAAAACAGAACTCTTACCGAAATGGTAAATGCAATGTTGTGTAACTCAGGTCTTAATACAAGTTTCTGGGGAGAAGCCTTACTTACCGCATGTTATATTCTAAATAGAATACCTCATAAGAAAAGTAAAGTTACTCCTTATGAACTTTGGAAGAAACAGAAACCAAATCTTGATTATTATCGAGTCTGGGGTTGTAGAGCGATTGTTCGGTTACCTGAACCAAAAATCAAGAAATTAGGACAAAAGGGTATCGAGTGCATATTCTTTGGATATGCTCAACATAGCAAAGGATATAGGTTTCTAGTAATAGAACCTAATAGCTCTATTGATGTAAATACAGTAATAGAATCAAGGGACGCAGTGTTTTGTGAGAATAGATTTACATCCATTCAGAATAAATCGATTCATGAAACAGTGGAGGTCAATACAACTATTAGTGAAATGATGAAGGTTAATGAACCAATTATTGACCTGCAGAAAACATTGATGAACATATCGATTAAAATGGTGATTCTCTTAGGAGAAGTAAACGAAGAAGGAAAGAAAAATCCTTTGGACCAGATTTAGTCGTATATTTGGTTGAAGGATCTAGAAATAATGTAGATCATCAATTAATGATATCTACAAATATAGAATCTGACCATTTAACATATGCTGAGGCAATAAAATCTCAAGATTTATCATTTTAGCAAGAAGTCATAAATGATGAAATGGAATCCATTATGGGAAACAAAACAAGGAAACTAGTACATATACCTCCTGAACCAATAGGATGTAAATGGATATTTAAGAAAAAGATAAAGGCAGATGGAACAACCAAAAATTTTAAAGCTAGATTAGTTGCCAAAGGATTTACACAGAAAGAAAGAATATATTATTTTGGTACGTATGCCCCAGTATCTAGAATTTCAACTATTAGAACTTTAATTGCATTAGCTTCTATATATAATTTCGAAATTCATCAAATGGACGTCAAGACAACATTTTTAAATGGTGAACTTAACGAAGAGATATATATGTCTCACCCAGGAGGTTTTGTGATGCCTGGACAAGAACATAAATTATGTAAACTTATCAAATCACTTTACGGTCTTAAACAAGCACCAAAGCAATGGCATGTAAAGTTTGATAAAACTATTATTTCTAATGGCTTTAGGATTTTTGAATCTGACAAATGTGTCTATAGCAAGTTTCATTCAGGTAAAGGTGCAATTATATGCCTTTACGTGGATGATATGCTTATATTTGGAACGGATACTTCAAGTATTGAAGAAACTAAACGATATATATCTTCATGTTTTAACATAAAAGATATGGGAGTAGCTGAAATGATTCATGGAATAAGAATCTTGAAAACTAAAGATGGGATATCAATTACCCAACTCATTACATTGGAATAATTCTGAAAAGGTTCATTCTATTCGATTGTAAATCTATGACTACTCTGTTTGATCCAAATATGCAGTTATACACTAATAGTTTAAGAGCTATAGAACAATTAGATTATGCTAAAGTATTGGAAGTTTGATGTATGCTATGACATGCATACGACCAGATATCGCCTATGCTGTTGGAATAATGAGTAGATATACTTGTAACCCTAGTCATATCCATTGGAATGCAATACACAGAATTTTAAAGTATCTAAAAGGTACCATAAATTATGGTTTACATTACAACGGTTATCTGAGTGCAATAGAAGGATACACAGATGCTAGTCGGAACACTAGAAGTGAGGATAATAAATCAACTAGTGGATGGATATTCACTCTTGGTGGAGGAGCAATATCCTGGGCCTCAAAGAAACAAACATGTATTGTTGATACAACTATGAAAGTTGTGTTTATAGCATTGGCTTCTGTTAGCGAAGAAGCAGAATGGTTAAGGAATCTATTATTAGAAATTCCTGTGTGGCCAAAACCTAAGCCACCAATATCTGTGCATTGTGATTGTCAATCTACATTATCACATGAAGACAACCAAGTTTATAATGGTAAATCTAGAGGAGGAAAATGATATTTTTCCACATTTATAGATGATTACTCTAAATATTGTTATGTCTATATTATGCATGCTAAAAGTAAAGTGTTAAATTCATTCATTACTTATAAAACTGAAGTAGAAAACCAATGCGATGTCCAAATAAAAACACTTAGGTCTGGTAGGGTGGTGAATATCAATTTCCTGAATCTTGAGAATCGTTAGGAATTATACATGAGACATTTATTGCTTACACTCCACAACAAAATGGAGTGGCTGAAAGGAAAAACAGAACTCTTACCGAAATGGTAAATGCAATGTTGTGTAATTCTGGTCTTAATACTAGTTTCCGGGGAGCAGCCTTACTTACCGCATGTTATATTCTAAATAGAATACCTCATAAGAAAAGTAAAGTTAGTCCTTATGAACTTTGGAAGAAACGAAAACCAAATCTTGATTACTATTGAGTCTGAGGTTGTAGAGAAATTGTTCGGTTACCTGAACCAAAAATAAAGAAATTAGGACAAAAGGCTATCGAGTGCATAATCTTAGGATATGCTCAATATAGCAAAGGATATAGGTTTCAAGTAATAGAACCTAATAGCTCTATTGATGTAAATACAGTAATAAAATCAATTGACGCAGTGTTTTATGATAATAGAATTACATCTATTCAGAATAAATCGATTCATGAAACAGTGGATGTCAATGCACCTGTTAATGAAATGATCGAGGTTAATGAACCAATTATTGAACTTGTAGAAAACACTGATGAAAATGGTGATTCTCTTAGGAGAAGTAAATGAAGTAGGATAGAAAAATCCTTTGGACCAAATTTTGTTTTATATTTGGTTGAAGGATCTAGAAATAATGTAGATCATCAATTAATAATATCTACAAATATAGAGTCTGACCCTTTAACATATGCCGAGGCAATGAAATCTCAAGATTCATCATTTTGGCAAGAAGCCATAAATGATGAAATGGATTCTATTATGGGAAATAAAACATGGAAACTTGTACATTTACTTCCTTGTTCTAAACCAATAGGATGTAAATGGATATTTAAGAAAAAGTTAGAGGCAGATGGAACAATCGAAAGATTTAAAGCTAAATTAGTTGCCAAAGGGTTCACATAGGAAGAAGGAATAGATTATTTTGATATGTATGCCCCAATAGCTAGAATTTCAACTATAAGAACTTTAATTGCGTTAGCTTCTATCTATAATTTTGAAATTCATCAAATGGACATCAGGATAACATTTTTAAATGGTGAACTTGACGAAGAGATATATATGTCTCAACCAGAAGGTTTTGTGATGCCTGGAAAAGAATGAAAGTATGTAAACTTATCAAATCACTTTACGGTCTTAAACAAGCACCAAAGCAATGACATGAAAAGTTTGATAAAACTATTATTTTTATTGGCTTTAGGATTTTTGAATATGACAAATGTTTCTATAGCAAGTTTCATTAAGGTAAATGTGTAATTATATGCCTTTACGTGGATGATATGCTTATATTTGGAACAGATACTTCAAGTATTGAAGAAACTAAACGATATCTATCTTCATATTTTGACATGAAAGATATGAGAGTAGCCGAAATGATTCTTGGAATAAGAATCATGAAAACTAAAGATGGGATATCAATTACCCAATCTCATTACATTGAGGAAATTCTGAAAAGGTTCAAACTGTGATTGTAAACCTATGACTACCCCGTTTGATCCAAATATGCATTTATACACTAATACTGGAAGAGCTATAGAACAATTAGAATATGCTAGAGTTATTTGAAGTTTAATGTTTGCTATGAGGTGCGCAAGCCCAGATATCGCGTATGCTGTTGGAAAAATGAGTAAATATACTAGTAACACTAGTCATATCCATTGAAATGCAATATATAGAATTTTAGAGTATCTAAAAGTACCGTAAATTATAGTTTACATTACAAAGGTTATCCGAGTGTAATAGAAGGGTACACAAATGCTAGTTGGAACACTGGAAGTGAAGATAATAAATCAACTATTAGATGGATATTCACTCTTGGTGGGGGAGAAATATCTTGGGCCTTAAGAAACAAACATGTATTGTTGATTCAACCATGGCTGCTAAGTTTATAGCACTGGCTTCTGGTAGAAAAGAAGCAGAATGGTTAAGGAATCTATTATTAGAAATTCCTGTGTGGCCAAAACATATGCCACCAATATCTGTGCATTGTGATAGTCAATCTTCATTATCACAGGCATAAAACCAAGTTTATAATGGTAAATCTAGACATATTGGTCTAAGGCACAGTTTGGTTAGGCAAATGCTCACTGAAGGGGTAATTACCATAGATTTTGTGAGATCTAGCCAGAATTTGGCAGATCCATTTACTAAAGGACTTGCAAGGAACTTAGTGATAAAAACATCACAGGGAATGGGCTTAAAGTCTATACAATATAATCGCCAATGAAGGAAACTCAACATAATAAAGAATTTTTTTATTTTGGGTTCAAAGAGCAAAAGTACTTCATATGTTTGCGGTTGGAAGCACTATTATATTTAGTCTGAAAAACTTAGTATTATCATACATTCCAAGGAAAAGTGCTCGGTACTTATAATGATGAAGAGAGGATTTTCTGCTTAGAAATTAATTGATTTACACCAGATATACTATTAAGGTGTGTGTTACAAGGCACTTCTGATAAACCTACCTATATGAATGCAACGAAGGTGGTGCCGCCTTCTGCGAGATTTTTGCTTGATCTCCCAGGGCATTTCATGAAAGAAGATATATACCTAAGGCCAATCCATGGGTCGGGCGAACTACTATCTGGAAAATATGAAAAATGAGTTAATGATAATCACATCCGGTAGATCATATAGGATTGATGGTCCAATGCTTGGTCAACCACTCTATCCTGATATACTTTGATGGGTTTTCACTATGTATAGATTCAAGTCTATAAGACATCTATACTTATGCACAAATTTTCCTGCAAATAAATGACAAGAGGTATTTATTTAAAATTTTATGGAGGATTGTTGGAGAAAATTTAAAACAAAAGAGAAAGGAAGAAGGAAAGCACAAAGGTGGTAAATTTGATTTGTCCCATATCATGAAATGTAAGTGTGTTTGACACTATATATGAAAATACATTACATATTATATCAAATGGAAAGGGGAGATGGAAAGAGAAGAGACAATTGCATGAGGCAAGAGCATATCCATGGACATTAATATTTAAAATGTCAAAAGATGGGCCTTGGGCCTTGGGGCTCTTGGGGTCTTGTGATCAGATAGACCACGAAATCCTATTGGGCTTGCGTAGATACGTTGAGATTATGGACACGAGTTTCGAATTCGTAACTCTCCAGAGCCGTTGCAAACGAATGGACACATCCATTCACCATTCAAATTTGCAACACTTCTAAAGTGTCGCAAAAAGAAAAGGTGTGACTTTTTGAATTCAAACAGTCATAACCGTTGGAAAACAGTAGTATTTCTTCACTGACTATATATAGGCTGCCTGAATTTAGTTTTTATAATATCGAATTCATTTCTCTTCTCCTTCCCTCTTCTCTTTTCTGCTATTAACATTTCTTGAAACTCTACCAAAATTTAGAGTGAATTATACGGGTTATAGTTCTCCAAGCTATAACTCAATCATCTTGTCATTGCAGCGATCAAATCCAAGATAGTGAATCGCCGTGTCTATGCGAATACACCGATTAAAAGATATTAGATATCTGCTCAGACACAAGATCAATCAAATGGGAACAGGATGATTACATTTGCAAAGGCCATATCTGTAATGCGATGACGGACTCATTTTTTTGATATGTACTACAACAAGCCAATTGCGAAGGATGCTTGGGATGCACTGAAGGTGAAGTATCTGATGGAAGACGCAACAAGTAATAAATTTCTAGCCATCAAATTTTTTAATTACAAAATGACTGATGATCATTCGGTGGTAGAGCAATTCAATGATATCATACACATACTTAACCAATTCCATCAGCATAAGTTAAATTTGGATGAGGAAATTAAGGTTTCCTCGATAATAGACAAATTACCCCCTTTTTGGAAAGATCATAGGAAATTACTGAAACACAAGAAGGAGGATATGAGTCTAGACAATCTTGCACAATATTTGCAAGTTGAACAACAACTGAGGCAAAAGGATGCCCAAGATGAAAAGATGTTGATACATCAATGGTCCATATGGTGGAAGAAAAGCAAGCAAATAAATTCTAAAAAAAAGAGGAAAGGGCAGAACAACAACAATTCCCAAAATCAGAACAAGAAATGCAAAAATGGTGGTTTCTACTTTTGTGGTAAACCGGGACATTTCAAAAGGGATTGTCGCTTCTGGAAAAAGAAGAAGCAATCTGGAGAAGAAAAGTTTGTCGCAGTCGTATCAGAAGTGAATATCATTGAAAAAGACAATTCTTGGGGGATCGATTCTGGCGCTACTAAGCATGTCTACATTGACAAGAATCAATTCAAGAAATTAGAAGCAACTGAAGATGAAGATTACCTTTGTACGGGAAATTCAGCAAAGGTAGTGGTCAAAGGGAAGGGGAATGTAGAATTAGAATTCACATCCGAAAAAGTTCTGACATTAAATGATGTATATTATGTACCTTAAATTAGGAAGAACCTTGTATCGGGAAGTCTTCTTAATAAGTTTGGATCTAAACAATTCTTTGAGTCTGACAAATATGTGTTAACCAAAGGCAGTGTATTTGTGGGAAAAGGTGTGAAATCTGCTTATATTGTTGATTCATTTTCATTATGGCACAATAGATTAGGACATGTTAATCACAAACGCATGCTTGATATGATATCTTTGAATCTAATTCCCAGACACCAAAATGATATGTTAGATAAGTGTAGGATATGCTCATTAACTATGGTCACTAGAAAACCATTTCCTTATAAACCAGAAAGTACAACAAAATTGTTACAACTTATTCATGGTGATGTATGTGATATACACAGTACTCTTACTAGAGGAGGAAAAAGATACTTTGTCACATTTATAGATGATTACTCTAAATATTGTTATGTCTATCTTATGTTGGCTAAAAGTAAAGTGTTAAATTCATTCATTACTTATAAAGCTGAAGCAGAAAACCAATGCGATGTTCAAATAAAAACACTTAGGTCTGATAGGGGTGGTGAGTATCAATTTCCTAAATATTGTGAATCAGTAGGAATTATACATGAGACATCTATTGCTTACACTCCACAACAAAATAAAGTGGCTGAAAGGAAAAACAGAACTCTTACCGAAATGGTAAATGCAATGTTGTGTAATTTTGATCATAATACTAGTTTCTGGGGAGAAGCCTTACTTACTGCATATTATATTCTAAATAGAATACCTCATAAAAAATGTAAAGTTACTCCTTATGAACTTAGGAAGAAACGGAAACCAAATCTTGATTATTATTGAGTCTGGGGTTGTAGAGCGATTGTTCGATTACCAGAACCAAAAATCAAGAAATTAGGACAAAAGACTATCGAGTGCATATTCTTAGGACATGCTCAACATAGCAAAGAATATAGGTTTCTAGTAATAGAACCTAATAGCTCTATTGATGTAAATACAGTAATAGAATCAAGGGATGCAGTGTTTTATGAGAATAGATTTAAATCTATTCAGAATAAACTGATTCATGAAACGGTGGAGGTCATTACACCTATTAATGAAATGGTGGAGGTTAATGAACCAATTATTGAACATATAGAAAACACTAATGAAAATATAAACGAAAATGGTGATTCTCTTAGGAGAAGTAAACGAAGAAGGATAGAAAAATCCTTAGGACCAGATTTCATCGTATATTTGGTTGAAGGATCTAGAAATAATGTAGATCATCAATTAATGATATCTACAAATATAGAATCTGACCTTTTAACATATGCTGAGGCAATGAAATCTCAGGATTCATAATTTGAGCAAGAAGCCATAAATGATGAAATGGATTCTATGGAAAATAAAACACGGAAACTAGTAGATTTACCTCCTGGTTCTAAAGCAATAGGATGTAAATGGATATTTTAGTAAAAGTTAAAGGCAGATGGAACAATCGAAAATTTTAATGCTAGATTTGTTGCCAAAGGATTCACACAGAAAGAATTTCAACTATTAGAACTTTAATTACATTAGCTTTTATCTATAATTTTGAAATTCATCAAATGGATGTTAAGACAACATTTTTAAATGGTGAACTTGACGAAGAGATATATATGTCTCAACCAGAAGGTTTTGTGATGCCCGGAAAAGAACGTAAAGTGTGTAAATTATCAAATCACTTTATGGTCTTAAACAAGTATCAAAGCAATGGCATGAAAAGTTTGATAAAACTATTATTTCTAATAGCTTTAGGATTTTTGAATCTAACGAATGTGTCTATAGCAAGTTTCATTCAGGTAAAGGTGTAATCATATGCCTTTATGTGGATGATATGCTTATATTTAGAACAGATACTTCAAGTATTGAAGAAACTAAAAGATATCTATCTTCATGTTTTGACATGAAAGATATGGGAGTAGCTGAAATGATTCTTGGAATAAGAATCATGAAAACTAAAGATGGGATATCAATTACCCAATCTCATTACATTGAGAAAATTCTGAAAAGGTTCAATCTATTCGATTGTAAACCTATGACTACTCCGTTTGATCCAAATATGCAGTTATACACTAATACTGGAAGAGTTGTAGAACAATTAGAATATGCTAGAGTATTGGAAGTTTGGTGTATGCTATGACATGCAAATGACCAGATATCACCTATGCTGTTGGAAAAATGAGTAGATATACTAGGAAACCTAGTCATTTCCATTGGAAGGCAATACATAGAATTTTAAAGTATCTAAAAGGTACCATAAAATATGGTTTACAGTACAATAGTTATCCTAGTGTAAAAGAAGGATACACAGATGCTAGTTGGAACACTGGAAGTGAAGATAATAAATCAACTAGTGGATGGATATTCACTCTTGGTGGGGGAACAATATCCTGGGCCTTAAAGAAGCAAACATGTATTGTTGATTCAACCACGGCTGCTGAGTTTGTAGCACTGGCTTCTGGTTGCAAAGAAGCAGAATGGTTAAGGAATCTATTATTAGAAATTCATGTGTGGCCAAAACCTATGCCACCAATATCTGTGCATTGTGATAGTCAAACTACATTATCACAGGTATACAAACAAGTTTATAATGGTAAATCTGGAAATATTGGTCTAAGGCACGGTTTGGTTAGGCAAATGCTCACCAAAGGGTTAATTACCATAGATTTTGTGAGATCTAGCCAGAATTTGGCAGATCCATTTACTAAAGGACTTGCAAGGAACTTAGTGATGAAAACATCACAGAGAATGAGTTTAAAGCCTATACAATACAATCGCCAATGAAGGAAACTCAACTCAACATAATAAAGAAATTTATAATTTTGAGTTCAAAGAGCAAAAGTAATTCATATGTTTGCGGTTAGAAGCACTATAATATTTAGTCTGAAAAACCAAGTATTATCATACATTCCAAAGATAAGTGCTTGGTACTTATAGTGACAAAGTGTAATGACCCGCATTGGCAGAGGTATAATAATTAATTTATTTAATTATTTAAAAGGTGATTAAAAGGATTTAATGGTCATGGAATTAAATAATGGTGAATATTTAATTAAAATAATAAATTAAATAAATATATTTAATTCTGAAATAATCAGAATTGGCTGAAATGATGATATGGTGTGAACTGGATCATCTGTGATATTTAATTCAGCTTGGAATTGAATTTCAATAACGAATATATTATATAAACGACAGTTTGAACGTAGAATTATAATATAATTAAAATCGAGCTCGAAATGGCGCTGCAGTTCGTAAATTGGCGATTCGAACTTCAACTAAATGTACATGATTCGTTTTAAGCCGGATTTCTGTGAAACAAGAAACATGTGGAGCTGGTGGAGTATATCTTTCTAGTGGAAGAGAAAAATTTGGATTTCGTCGTGTAGATTTTGATTTATGTCCAAATCAAATTTTAGAAAAGTCGCTGTGGAATTCCTTTGTAATTTATAAAGGAATTATTTATATTTTTAAAAGGAATTTCAATATAAATTGAATATCGAGATAATCTGGAATCTGAAATATCAAACTGTAAATGCTGATATGATATTCTGGAGCTGTACGATATCATATGTGAAGATATATGATAATATAAATTTATTTATATTTAATTTAATTATATTTAAATATATTTGTATATTTAAATGGGTCATCCAAAGCTTTAAAAATAGCCACTTTTGTAAACGAAGTCGGAATTCGACGAAACTAATTTTGTTGGATCCGCAATATCAAATAGTTGTTAGATTTCCAGTTTCGTGATTTTTAGAGTCACTGTTTGGCCGTACGGATTTTTAGAGTGTAAAACAGTCAGTATTTTAACAGTTAAAAATATGTTGTGTGAGCATACGAAGTCGGAATTCGACGAAACCAATTTCGTTAGGACCGTAATGTCGGACTCTAGCTACATGTCCGGTTCCGTGATTTTTGGGCATCATGTGTGATCACACGAATTTTTAGAAGAAAAGAATGAATATAAAATGAATATAAAACTAAAAATATCTCAATACAAAAATATCTAGATATTTTGAAAAAAACACTATAAATACCCCTTAACTCTCCTAAACCTAATTCTTTCATTTTCTGGTCAACAAATAAATCCGCCGTTACTTTTCTTATCCTCTTCAGCAAACGCAAGTTTGAAAATTCCTAAACAAATGGAAATAAATTCATATAAATCCTAATATATGTATATTGGAAACCACAACAGAGTGCTCTTCAACTCCATGACCATTGTGAGGTGTTCGACGCTCGTTCAGGGGGGGTTCGAATGTCAACAGTAGAGCTAGGGCAAGGGGTTTTGGGCGATGTAGGCATTGATATGTGAATTCGAGTTCGTATTCGAACTAAGGAGATCGAATGGCATGTGTTTGTGGTACTTTGGGTGATTTCGGTGACAAAAACAGTCGAACGATCCCTGTAGCCGACAGTTTCAGGCTCGCGGTCGAGGTCATCAGGGGTTGAGCGAGTTGTGTGAAAGTTGGATGGAGGGGAAGCTCGTTCGAAGGGAGGAATTATGGTATTTTTTCTGGGATTTTTAATTGAGAAGAGAAGGAGATGGAAAGGGTTGAAATCACGGGCATGGTGAGGAGCAAAACTGAGCGATGGGATTTGGTATTCGGGGAAGAAAGAAGGCAAAGGCGGGTGGGCTTTTGTTGGGATGTTGGGCCGTTTTAAAAGGGTAAGGGCCCATGATTAATAACTCAAGTTTTATTTAATTTATAATGTATGATATTGTAAATTCAATAACTTATCCATATGAAATCAAAATCACGAACCATAAGTTGCGTTGGGATCGTATGGATGGGAGCAACACAATGGAACTGGCTGGGAGCGAATCCGGACTCGTTACAATTTATGGCGAAATAAATTGTCCGACTCAATCAAATAACGCAAACCGTTATTCAACGGTTAATCCGCAACTGTGAGTAAAACTCACCAACTCTGTACAGTTCTATTTTTACAACGTATTCTTAGAACTGTTAAATATTGTCTGTTTGATTGTGTGTTGATTGTTTGATTGAACTGCAAGTCAGTTAGTGAATATTATATATATAAATAAGTATATATATATATATATATATATATAAACAGTTAAATAGTTATACATTGATTCTGTTAACAGAATATTTCATATTTAGCTGGAAGTGATGTTGATTATACTGTGTAACATATGTGATGCAGGGAAACAGGTTGGAGGAATCCAACTGGATTCCTCAACAGTTATTTTACTGTGATTTATATATTGTGATATATAATGTGATATATAATCTGACGTTGATTATGTGTGCTTTGGACGATAGTTATCGTTGTTATATGGTGTGTTAAATACCATAAGAAATACCAGAATGTAGAAAAGGGATTTTCAAAGTATATTTTGAAAATAATTTATTTATATAAAATCAATGGATTTTATATTATACAAGAAAAAGGATTTTGAATAAAAGAATTATATTTGTAAATCAAATATAAATGAAATTTATATTTGTTAATCAAATATAAAGGGATTTTATTTGTTAAACAAATATAGAGGAGATATATTTGTGAAATCAAATATGAAGAAAAATATTTGTAAAACAATATATATAAGGGAAAATATTGTCAAAACCAATAGAAAGAGGGATATATGTACAAATAGATAAAAAGGATTTATTTATTTAGGAAATAAATAAAGGTAAAAGAATTTATTATTTAGGGTATAAATAAAGTTAAATGATTTATTTATTTAGGGAATAAATAAAATAAAGGAATATTTATTTGTTGGAATAAATAAAATAAAGGAATATTTATTTGTTAGAATAAATAGAATAAAGGAGTTATTTATTTGTTAAATAAATAGGATTATAAGGAAATATTTATTTAGGAAATAAATAGATTATAAAAGAAAACCTTAAAAAGGAATAAACGTTATTAGCGAGTAAGTTAATCAAATTGAGTTATCAGGTTAGTTAATCAAAGTGAATTGGTTAAGTTAATCAAAGTGAATTGGTTAAGTTAATCAAAGTGAATTGGTTAAGGTAATCAAAGTGAATTAGTCGAGTTAATCAAAGTGATTAGTTTAGTTAATCGAGATAAGAAAAATCAAGCTAGGTTAATCGAGTTGAATTAGTCAGTCGAGTTAATCAATTGAGTTAGTCAAACCAAGTAAAACCAGTTAGAGTTAATCAGTAGAGTTAATCAGTTAGGGTTGATCAGGCAGAGTTAATCAGTTGGAGTTAATCGATTTGAGTTAAGATTTTCGAGTTGATAATCGAGTTAAGTTATCGAATACCACTTATTCGAAGTAGAAGTTATCAAATATAGTTATTTGAGATAAAGTTAGTCAAACAGAGTTATTCAGGATAAGTTGCCATCTCGTACGACTGCTAGCGTAATTCGCAGGGCTGTAAATAGCCTACGGCGGTCGGATGTTTCCTGAGGGAGTCAGGCGTAACCATTGTGATCGCTGCGATCTAGAGTCAAGCGAATGGAGTTAAATCGAATATTAGTTATTTGATAGGAGTTAATCAACTTGAGTTTGATTATCGAGATAAGTTAATTGAGTTAAGTTCTTGAGTTAGATTATCGAGATAAGTGAGTCGAGTTAATTTCGTCGAGTTAAATTAATCGATGTTAGTTTCATCGAAGGGAGTTATCGATTATAGTTTAACCGAAAGGAGTTATCGATAATCGAAAGGAGTTGTCAAATTTAGTTATTCGAAAAGGAGTTATCGATTTGTTAAATCAAAAGGGAAGATTATCGAATATCGTTTATTCGAGAGGAGATTATCGAATATAGTTATTCGAAGGAGTTATCGATTATTAGTTAATCGAAGTGAGTTATAGAATATTAGTTAAATCGAAGGAGTTATCGAATATAGTTTATTAGATGGAGTTAATCGATTAGAGTTAAATCAAAGGAGTTAATCGAATATAGTTTATTCGAATATAGTAAAGGAGTTAATCGAATATAGTTTATTCGAATATAGTAAAGGAGTTAATCGAATATAGTTTATTCGAATAGAGTTAGAGGAGTTAATCGAATGTAGTTTATTCGAATAGAGTTAGAGGAGTTATCGAATATAGTTTATTCGACAGAAGTTAAGTGAATGGGGTTAATCAAATAGAGTTAATCAAATAGAGTAAATCAAATAGAGTTAACCCAATAGGGTCAGTCCAATAGAGTTAATTGAAAAGAGTTAATCGAATATAGTTATTCGAAAGAACGGTTAAGTAAGGAAGTTAGTTAAAGAAATATAAAGTGAACTTTTCCTATTTCAAGGTTAGAAGTGTTGTTCAGTTAAGGTCTGAGAGGTAGTTCAACCCCAACTTGATTGGCTTCGTTTTTAACTGAGGAATGGTTAAGGTTCGGCAGTAAAGGATGGTAAAGTGAATTTACTAATTAAAGAAAATGGTTGAGTTGGCATAGCGATGTTTTATCTAAACATCTGTTTAATCCAAACATAGGAGTTTGGAAATGTTTTCCAAACAAGAATCAGAAATGTTTTCTAAATACAGAAAATAAGGAATGGAAATGTTTCCAGTGTTAATAACATATATTTTCTAAATATAGAAAATAGCAAATGTTGAATATAGGGAAACAGGAGATGTAAAATGAACTGAAGAGATAAATGTTATTTGATATAATTTCCATCTGGAAATAATATCGTTGTTTGCACACTTGTTTTCTTTGATAGTTAACTCACAGACTATCGAATTTTTGACCATTTTTAACGTTGTTAATACGGAGAGACCGGTTGGATTATTATCCAAAGAACCACTCTGTATTGGCACAAGCGTGGTGAATCATTTATGCCAAAGATAATTGAAGACGGAGTAAAGTGCAAGGGCTGTTGTATAAGTCTTAGTTAACAGTGACTAAGATGGATATACTGAATAGTGCCTTCGGTTTGTCTAGTCCCAGGACAACTTGTATGGATGAAGGTCTGACAGAGTATATCCAATGGATCGCGTAAGTTGATCCCTTCAAACGTATATACGTTGGTGGCGGAGGAATTCATTTCTCTTAGCTGTATACCCGTTGTATCTTTGAGGAAATCAATTTGTGATTTTGCGGGTATGACGATGTGACATTTCTAAGTGAATGAAGATGGATGTCTGACAGAGTATTTCTAGACGATCATGTACATTGATTTCTCCAACTGTACTAAGAGTGGAAGCAGAGAAGGAAACTTCTTTTAGCTAACACATAATGTATTGTTGAGGACGTCAATCGGTGATTAGATGGATTTGATGATGTGGCATTTAAAGTGAATCTGATGTGAAGATAAGTGTAGCTTCTAGCCTCACATCCGGTAAATGACAGAAATCGGGCAGGTAGCATGGCTATGTAGGTCGCACCTATTAGGGTGTATAATCACCTGATCTAGAGTTTCATTTATTTCTAAAAATCTATTGTTGATGCTGTCCCATTCGGGAAACGGTTGCTGATCCCAACCGTTGGTGATATACATTCGATACACTCAAGCGAAATGAGTGGTCGGTCATGTGTGGCCGGGTTGCAAGATGTTCTTGTTGAACCCAGTGTATTCCTCTCTAGAGGTACACTAGCAGAAGGTGGTTCCATACCTTGTCATAGTTGGAAATCCATTATCCAATACGTGCTTGCGATTTTGATTGTATGCTATATATGTAGAATGTGAGATGAAAGCGTTTCTGCTAGATTGATATATATTTGTACTTAGACATTATTATAATATCAGAATGATATTGCTTGTCAAAGATGTTGGATTCTCATAAGGGAAAAACCCATTCCGTATTCACGGCGTGGTCTTATGAGATATCATATATATGTTAAACTGTGTTAAACTATTTTACTCACACCAGTCCCATGACTGACCCAGAGTTTACTTTGCTGTTTTCCCTAAACTCTTGGGTACCTAAATTTATACGGGCAGTCAAGTAGTTGGGATTTACAGATATACTTGAAGAGCTGGAGCAGGAGGCTTCTGGATCATATAGCTATAGTTTATTTCCGCTGTGTTGTAAGTGATGTACTCTGATAAGTGCTATTGTATACATAACTGTTATATTTCAAAGTTATGTTATATATTATATGTTATTCGTTCCGCTGTGAGGTTCGTGTTACTCTGATGATGTAAGTTCTTCTTTTCTTCTCCTATTCTAAGTTTCTATCTTATCTATCCTCACCCTCTAATTTCTTTCATTAATTACCGGGATTTTTCGATGTTTTGGTTATCGACATCGTGCTTATGTCTATAACCAAAGTCGCTAAAAATCCGGGTCATTACACAATGAGAGGATGTTCTGCTTAGAACTTAATAGGTTTATAATAGGTATACTATTAATGTGTGTGTTATAAGGCACTTCTGATAAACCTACCTATATGAATGCAACGAAGGTGGTGTCGCCTTCTGCGAGATTTTTGCTTGATCTCTAAGGGCATTTCATGAAAGAAGATACAGACCCCAGGCCAATCCATGGGTCGGGCGAAATACTATCTGGAAAATATGAAAATGAGTGTGTGATAATCACATTCAGTAGATCATATAGGATTGATGGTTCAATGCTTGGTCAACCACTCCATCCTAATATACTTTGATGGGTTTTCGCTACGTATAGATTCAAGTCTGTAAGACATCTATACTTATGCACAAGTTTTCCTGCAAAGAAATGACATGAGGAATTTATTTAAAATTTGGTGGAGGATTGTTGGAGGAAATATAAAATAAAAGTGAAGGGAAGAAGGAAAGCACAAAGAGGGAAATTTGATTTATCCCATATCATGAAATGTAAGTGTGTTTGACACTATATATGTAAACGCATTACATATTATATCAAAAGGAAAGGGGAGATGGAAAGAGATGAGACAATGGCATGAGGCAAGAGCATATCCATGGACATTAGTATTTAAAATGTCAAAAGATGGGCCTTGGGGCTCTTGAGGTCTTGTGATCAGATGGGCCACGAAATGCTATTGGGCTTGCGCAGATCCGTTGAGTTTTTGGGTGCATGGGTTTCAAATTCATAACACTCCAGAGCCGTGTCTTTGTAAACACGCCAATTAAAAGATATTCGATATCTCCTCTACTATATCTTCGAACAGATTTCCCATTACTCATACACAGAATTAAGAGGGCAAATACTAGTTTAGGATAGCGATCACCACATCGTGCCTCGGAGATGTGTGTTTTCAAAGAATAGAAGATCCAATGAATGATTTGAAATCAACAATCCGGAACCGTATTTCTACAATGGCTCCTCACAGTCTCAAAGAGTTCGCTACTGATTTTGCAAAACTGGAGCGCTTTGATGGTGTTAATTTTCCTACGCTGGCATAAGAAGATGCATTTCTTATTGGCTGGTATGAAATTTGTTTATGTTTTGACTACGCCAAAACCAGTGGAGACAGAAGATGAAACTATTAAACAAACACGAGATTGGATCAAATGGGAACATGATGATTTCATTTGCGAAGGCCATATCTGTATTGCAAGGATGGACACGCTTTTTGATATGTAATACAAAAAACCAACTGCGAAGGATGTTTGGAATGCATTGGAGGCGAAGTATCTGAGGAAGATGCAATAGGTAAGAAATTTCTAGCCACCAAATTTTTTAATTACAATATAACTGATGATCATTTAGTGGTAGAGCAATTCAATGATATCATACATATACTTAATCAATTCTGTCAACATAAGTTAAATATGGATGAGGAAATTAAGGTTACCTCGATTATAGACAAATTACCCCCTTCTTGGAAAGATCAGAGGAAATTACTGAAACACAAAAAGGAGGATATGAGTCAAGACAGCCTTGCACAATATTTTCAAGTTGAACAACAACGGAGGCAAAAAGATGCCTAAGATGAAAAGTTGTTGATACATTAAAGGTCCATATAGTGGAAGAAAAGCAAGCAAATAATGCTTCAAATAATTCTTCTAATAAAAATAGGAAATGGCAGAACAACAAAAATTCCCAAAATCAGCACAAGAAAGGCAAAAATGGTGGTTGCTAATTTTGTGGTAAACCGGGACATTTCAAAAGGGATTGTCACTTCTGGAAAAAGTAGCGGCAATCTAGAAAAAAAAAGTTTGTCGCACTCGTATCAGAAGTGAATATGATTGAACAAGACAATTCTTGGTGGATCCATTCTGGCGCTACTAAGCATGTCTACATTGACAAGAATCAATTCAAGAAACTAGAACAAACTGAAGATGACAATTACCTTTATATGGGAAATTCAGCAAAGGCAGTGGTCAAAGGGAAGGGGACTGTAGATTTGTAATTTACATCAGGAAAATTTCTGACATTAAATGATGTATACTATGCATCTGAAATTAGGAAGAACCTTGTCTCGAGAAGTCTTCTTAAAAAGTTTGGATTTAAATAAGTCTTTGAGTCGGACAAATATGTGTTGACCAAAGGCGATGTATTTGTAGGTAAAGGGTACATGTGTGATGGTATGTTTAAACTGAAAATTGATATTAATAAAAGTGTGAAATCTACTTATATTGTTGATTCATTTTCATTATGGCACAATAGATTACGACATGTTAATCATAAACGCATGCTTGATATGATATCTTTGAATCTAATTCCCAAACACCAAAATGATATGTTAGATAAGTGTAGGATATGTTCATTAACTAAGATCACTGGAAAACCATTTCCTTATAAACCAGAAAGTACAACAAAATTGTTACAACTTATTCGTAGTGATGTGTGTGATATACACAGTACTCTTACTAGAGGAGGAAAAAGATATTTTGTCACATTTATATATGATTACTCTAAATATTTTTATGTCTGTCTTATGAATGTTAAAAGTGAAGTGTTAAATTCATTCATTACTTATAAAACAGAAGAAGAAAACCAATGTGATGTCAAAATAAAAACACTTAGGTCTGATTGGGATAGTGAATATAAATTTTCTGAATATTGTGAATCAGTAGGAATTATACATGAGACATCTATTGCTTACACTCCACAACAAAATGGAGTGGCTAAAAGGAAAAACAGAACTCTTACCGAAACGGTAAATGCAATGTTGTGTAATTCTGGTCTTAATACTAGTTTCTGGGGAGAATCCTTACCGCATGTTATATTCTAAATAGAATACCTCATAAGAAAAGTAAAGTTATTCCTTATGAACTTTGGAAGAAATGGAAACCAAGTCTTGATTATTATCGAGTCTGGGTTTGCAGAGCGATTGTTCGATTACTCGAACCAAAAATCAGGAAATAAGGACAAAATGATATCGAGTGCATGTTCTTAGGATATGCTCAACATAGCAAAGGATATAGGTTTTTATTAATAGAACCTAATAGCTCTACTGATGTAAATACAGTAATAGAATCAAGGGACGCAGTGTTTTATGAGAATAGATTTACATCTATTAAGAATAAACCGATTCATGAGACAGTGCAGCTCAATACACCTACTAGTGAAATGGTGAAGGTTAATGAACCAATTATTGAACATGTAGAAAACACTGATGAAAATATCGACGAAAATGGTGTTTCTCATAGGAGAAGTAAACGAAGAAGGATAGAAAAATCCTTTGGACCATATTTCATCGTATATTTGGTTGAAGGATCTAGAAATAATGTAGATCATCAATTAATGATATCTGTAAGTATAGAATTTGACCCTTTAACATATGCTGAGGCAATGAAATCTCAAGATTCATCATTTTGGCAAGAAGCCATAAATGATGAAATGGATTCTATTATGGGAAATAAAACATGGAAACTAGTAGATTTACCTCCTCATTATAAACCAATAGGATGTAAATGGATATTTAAGAAAAAGTTAAAGGCAGATGGAACAATAAAAAAAAATCTTAAATAGTTGCCAAAGGATTCACATAGCAAGAAGGAATAGATTACTCTGATACGTATGCCCCAGTAGCAAGAATTTCAACTATTAGAACTTTAATTGCATTAGCTTCTATCTATAATTTTGAAATTCATCAAATGGACGTCAAGACAACATTTTTAAATGGTGAACTTGATGAAGAGATATATATATGTCTCAACCAGAAGGTTTTATGATGCCTGGACAAGAACGTAAAGTATGTAAACTTATCAAATCACTTTACGGTCTTAAACAAGCGCCAAAGCAACGGCATGAAAAGTTTGATAAAAACTATTATTTTTAATGGATTTAGGATTTTTGAATCTGACAAATGTATCTATAGCAAGTTTCATTCAGGTAAAGATGTAACTATATGCCTTTTTGTGGGTGATATGCTTATATTTCGAACAGATACTTCAAGTATTGAAGAAACTAAACGATGTCTATCTTCATGTCTTGACATGAAAGATATGGAAGTAGCTGAAAAGATTCTTGGAATAAGAATCTTGAAAACTAAAGATGGCATATCAATTACCCAATCTCATTACATTGAGAAAATTCTGAAAAGTTTCAATCTATTCAATTGTAAACCTATGACTACTCCATTTGATCAAAATATGCAATTATACACCAATACTGAAGAGCTGTAGAACAAATTTTCCTGCAAATAAGCAACAAAAGGAATTTATTTAAAATTTGGTAGAGGATTGTTGGAGGAAATTTAAAATAAAAGAGAAAGGAAGAAGGAAACCACAAAGGGGGAAAACTTGATTTGTCCCATATCATGAAATGTAAGTGTGTTTGACACTATACATGTAAATATATTACATAATATGTCAAAAGGAAAGAGGAAATGGAAAGAGAAGAGACAATGGCATGAGGAAAGAGCATATCTATGAACATTAATATTTAAAATATCAAAAGATGGGCCTTGGGCCTTTCGGGGTCTTGTGATCAGATAAGCCACGAAATGCTATTGGGCTTGTGCAGAACCATTGAGTTTTTGTTGCACAGGTTTTGAATTCATAACGCTCTAGAGACGTTGCAAACAAATAGATGCATCCATTCACCATTCAAATTTGCAACGCTTCTGAAATGCCGCAAAACGAAAAGGTGTGACTGTTTGAATTCAAACAGTCAAAACCGTTGGAAAACAGTAGTATCTCTTCACTGCCTATATATAGGCTACCCGAATTCAGTTTTTATAATCTTGAATTTATTTCTCTTCTCCTTCCCTCCACTATTTTCTACCATTAACATCTTCTTGAAACTCTACAAAAATTTAGAGTGAATTATACGGGTTATAGTTCTTCTGGCTATAACTCCATCATCTTGTCACGACAGCGATTAAATCCAAGATAGTGAAACGCCGTATCTGTGCAAACGCGCCGATTAAAAGATATTCAATACTTGCTCCGTTGTATCTTCGAAAAGATTTGCCATTACTCATGCATAAGATTAAGAGGACAAAAATTGTTTTAGGATAACGATCACCACATCATGCCTCAGAGATTTGTGTTTTCAAAGAATAGAAGATAAAGCGACGGATTCGAAATCAACAATCTAAAACAGTATTTCTACAATGGCTCCTAACAGTCTCAAAGAGTTCGCCACTGATTTCGTAAAACTGGAGCGCTTTGATGGTGTCAATTTCCTATGATGGCAGAAGAAGATGCATTTCTTGGTTGCTAGTATGAAAGTTGTTTATGTTTTGACTGCGCCAAAACTAGTGGAGATAGAAGATGAAACTATTGCACAGACACGAGATCGGATCAAATGGGAACATGATGATTACATTTGCAAAGGCAATATCTGTAATGCGATGACAGACACATTTTTTGATATGTACTACAACAAGCCAACTGCGAAGGATGTTAGGGATGCATTCAAGGCGAAGTATCTAATGGAAGACTCAACAAGTAAGAAATATCTAGCCACCAAATTTTTTAATTACAAAATGACTGATGATCATTTAGTGGTAGAGCAATTCAATGATATCATATACATATTTAATCCACTCAGTCGACATAAGTTAAATTTGGATAAGGAAATTAAGATTTCCTCGATAGAAGAAAAATTACCCCCTTCTTGGAAAGATCAGAGGAAATTACTGAAACACAAGAAGGAGGGTATGAGACTAGACAGTCTAGCACCATATTTGCAAGTTAAACAAAAACTAAGGCAAAAAGATGCCCAAGACGAAAAAGTTGTTGATACATCAAAGGTCCATATGGTGGAAGAAAAGCAAGCAAATAATGCTTCAAATAATTCTTCTAATAAAAAGAGGAAAGGGCAAAACAACAACAATTCCCAGAATCAGAACAAGAAAGACAAAAATGGTGGTTGCTACTTTTGTGGTAAACCGGGGCATTTCAAAAGGGATTGTCGCTTCTGGAAAAAGAAGCAGCAATCTGGAAAAGAAAAGTTTTGTATCAGAAGTGAATATGATTGAACAAGACAATTCTTGGCGGATCGATTCTGGCGCTACTAAGCATGTCTGCATTGACAAGAATCAATTCAAGAAACTACAACCAACTGAAGATGAAGATTACCTTTATATGTGAAATTCAGCAAAGGCAGTGGTCAAAGGATAGGGACTGTAGATTTGGAATTCACATCCGAAAAAGTTCTGACATTAAATGATGTATATATGTACCTGAAATTAGGAAGAACCTTTTATCGGGAAGTCTTCTTAATAAGTTCGGATTTTAACAAGTCCTTGAGTCAGATAAATATGTGTTGACCAAAGGCGGTGTATTTGTAGGAAAAGGGTACATGTGTGATGGTATGTTCAAACTAAATATTGATATTAATTAAAGCATGAAATATGCTTAGGATACGTTAATCATTAACGTATGCTTGATATGATATCTTTGAATCTAATTCACAAACACAAAAATGATATGTTAGATAAGTGTAGGATATGTTTATTAACTAAGATCACTAGAAAACCATTTCCTTATAAACCAGAAAGTACAACAAAATTGTTACAACTTATTCGTAGTGATGTGTGTGATATACACAGTACTCTTACTAGAGGAGGAAAAAGATATTTTGTCACATTTACAGACAATTACTTTAAATATTATTATGTCTATCTTTTGCATGCTAAAAGTGAAGTGTTGAATTCATTCATTACTTATAAAACCGAAGTAGAAAACCAATGTGATGTCAAAATAAAAACAAATAGGTTTGATAAGGGTGGTGAATATCAATTTTTTGAATATTGTGAATCAGTAGGAATTATACATGAGACATCTATTGCTTACACTCCACAACAAAATGGAGTGGCTGAAAGGAAAAACAGAACTATTACCATGGTAAATGCAATGTTTTGTGATTCAGGTCTTAATACTAGTTTATGGGGAGAAGCCTTACTTACCGCATGTTATATTCTAAATAGAATACCTCATAAGAAAAGTAAAGTTACTCCTTATGAACTTTAGAAGAAACAGAAACAAAATCTTGATTATTATTGAGTCTGGGGTTGTAGAGCGATTGTTCGATTAACTGAACCAAAAATCAGGAAATTAGGACAAAAGGCTATCGAGTGCATATTCTTAGGATATGCTCAACACAGCAAAGGATATAGGTTTCTAGTAATAGAACGTAATAGCCCTATTGATGTAAATACAGTAATAGAATCAAGGAATGCAGTGTTTTATGAGAATAGATTTACATCTATTCAGAATAAACTAATTCATGAAACGGTGGAGGTCAATACACTTATTAATGAAATTGTGGAGGTTAACGAACCAATTATTAAACCTATAGAAAACACTGATGAAAGTATCAATGAAAATGGTAATTCTCCTAGGAGAAGTAAACGAAGAAGGATAGAAAATTCCTTTGGACCAGATTTCGTCGTATATTTGGTTGAAGGATCTAGAAATAATGTAGATCATAAATTAATGATATCTACAAATATAGAGTTTGACCTATTAAAATATGCTGAGGCAATGAAATCTCAAGATTCATCATTTTGGCAAGAAGCCATAAATGATGAAATGGATTCTATTGTGGGAAATAAAACATGGAAACTAGTAGATTTACCTCTTGGTTCTAAACCATTAGGATGTAAATGGATATTTAAGAAAAAGTTAAAGGTAGACGGAACAATCGAAAAATTTAAAGCTAGATTAGTTGCCAAAGGATTCACACAGAAAGAAGGAATAGATTAATTTGATATGTATGCCCCAGTTACTAGAATTTCAACTATTAGAACATTAATTGTATTAGCTTCTATCTATAATTTTGAAATTCATCAAATGGATGTCAAGAAAACATTTTTAAATGGTGAACTTGACGAAGAGATACGTATGTCTCAACCAGAAGGTTTTGTGATGCCTGGACAAGAACGTAATGTATGTAAACTTATCTAATCACTTTACGGTGTTAAACAAGCACCAAAGAAATGACGTGAAAAGTTTGATAAAACTATTATTTCTAATGGCTTTAGGATTTTTGAATCTGACAAATGCATAAGCTTCATTCAAGTAAAGGTGTAACTATATGCCTTTACATGGACGATATGCTTATATTTGGAACGGATACTTCAAGTATTGAAGAAACTAAAAGATATCTATCTTTACATTTGTACGTGAATGATATGGGAGTAGCTAAAAAGATTCTTGGAATTAGAATCATTAAAACTAAAGGTGGGATATCAATTACCCAATCTCACTACATTGAGAAAATTTTGAAAAGGTTCAATCTATTCGATTGTAAACCTATGACTACTCCGTTTGATCCAAATATGCAGTTGTACACTAATACTGGAAGAGTTGTAGAACAATTAGAATATGCTAGAGTATTGGAAGTTTGGTGTATGCTATGACATGCACAAGACCAGATATCACCTATGTTGTTGGAAAAATGAGTAGATATACTAGTAAACCTAGTCATTTCATTGAAAGGCAATACATAGAATTTTAAAGTATCTAAAATGTACCATAATATTGGTTTACATTACAACGGTTATCGAGTGTTATAGAGGGATACACAGATGCTAGTTGGAACATTGGAAGTGAAGATAATAAATCAACTAGTGGATGGATATTCACTCTTGGTGGGGGAGCAATATCCTGGGCCTTAAAGAAACAAACATGTATTGTTGATTCAACCATGGTTGCTGAGTTTATAGCACTGGCTTCTGGTAGCAAAGAAGCACATGGTTAAGGAATCTATTATTAGACATTCATGTATGGCCAAAATCTATGCCACCAATATTTATGCATTGTGATAGTCAATCTACATTATCACAAGCATACAACCAACTTTATAATTTTAAATCTAGACATATTGGTCTAAGGCACAGTTTGGTTAGGAAAATGCTCATTGAAGGGGTAATTACCATAGATTTTGTGAGATCTAGCCAGAATTTGGCAGATCCATTTACTGAAGGACTTGCAATGAACTTAGTGATAAAAACATCATAGGGAATGAGTTTAAAGCCTATACAATACAATCGCCAATGAAGGAAACTCAACTCAACATAATAAAGAAATTTGTTATCTTGAGTTCAAAGAGCAAAAGTACTTCATATGTTTGCGGTTGGAAGCACTATAATATTTAGTCTGAAAAACTAAGTATTATCATACATTGTGCTTGGTACTTATAATGATGAAGAGAGGATGTTCTGCTTAGAACTTAATAGGTTTATAACAAATATACTGTTAGGGTGTATGTTATAAGGCAATTCTGATAAACCTTCCTATATGAATGCAACGAAGGTGGTGCCGCCTTCTACGAAATTTTAGCTTGATCTCTAAGGGCATTTCATGAAAGAAGATATAGACCCAAGGCCAATCCACTGGTCAAGCGACCTGCCATCTGGAAAATATGAAAATGAGTGCATGATAATCACATCCGGTAGATCATATAGGATCGATGGTTCGATGCTTAGTCAACCACTCCATACTGATATACTTTGATGGGTTTTCACTACGTATAGATTCAAGTTTGTAAGACATCTATACTTATGCACAAATTTTCCTGCAAATAAACGACAAGACGGATTTATTTAAAATTTGGTGGAGGATTGTTGAAGCAAATTTAAAATAAAAGAGAAAGGAAGAAGGAAAGCACAATGGGAGGAAATTTGATTTGTCCCATATCATGAAATGTAAGTGTATTTGACATTATATATGTAAACACATTACATATTATATCAAACGGAAAGGGGAGATGGAAAGAGAAGAAACAATGGCATGAGGAAGAGCACATCCATGGACATTAATATTTAAAATGTCAAAAATGGGCCTTGTGACTTGAGGCTCTTGGGTCTTGTGATTAGATGTTACACGAAATGCTATTGGGCTTGAGCAGATCCTTCGAGTTTTTGTGTGCACGGGTTTCGAATTCGTAATGCTCTAGAGCCGTTGCAAATGAATGGACGCATCCGTTCTCCATTCAAATTTGCAACGCTTCTTAAGTGTCACAAAACGAAAAGGTGTGACAGTTTGAATTCAAACAGTCATAACCGTTGGAAAACAGTAGTATCTCTTCACTGCCTATATATAGGCTGCCCGAATTCAGTTTTTATAATCTCGATTTCATTTCTCTTCTCCTTCCCTCTTCTCTTTTTTGCCATTAACATCTTCTTGAAACTTTGCCAAAATATAGAGTGAATTGTACGGGTTATAGTTCTGCAGGTTACAACTCCACCATCTTGTCACGGCAGCGATCAAATCCAAGATAGTGAATCGTCGTGTCTGTGCAAACACGCTGAATAAAAGATATTCGATATCTGCTCCATTGTATCTTCGAACATATTTGCCATTACTCGTGCACAGAATTAAGAGGGCAAATACTATTTTAGGATAGCGATCACCACATCATGCCTTGAATATTTGTGTTTTCAAAGAATAGAAGATCCAGTGATGAATTTGAAATCAACACAAAGAACATGTTACTCCGATCGAAGTTAAAAATACATGAATTTCTAGAAAATAGCAGACATTAGGAAACTATATTTGCAAGGCGTTAACTAATCAGTTACACTAAGCTACTTTCTGGTTACGAGCAAAAGTATCACAACTATAATTAGTTGGAAACTGACATGTTCTGATTTCTAAACAAAATAGGGGGGACATTCATACATAAGCCACATATAAAATTGGTTGCTATGAATAGAAGATGTGTTACAAACAAAGCCTTTAATTTCCTTCACTGTTTCAATCGATGTTTTATTTTTAACTGAAGTAGCCAGAGTTGTTTTTTCTTCAGAGATTGTCCCATCTAAAATAACATTACCTAAAACTAAGTTCGTAAAATGTCTGTACACATTAAAAAATAACAGTAGCCTTGGGGCCAATGCAAACAAGTAAACTTACTAGCAAAATATAACAGTAGCATTAACTAAACATTTTGATTGTTCATAATAACATGCAACTTTGAGAAGGTAAAAAGTATCAAAATAACCCAAAGTTAGCTTAAATAATTTTCTTGCAATGAATACACATGTACAAATCCATTTTCAATAAAAAAAATTATATTGAATTTTTTTATTTTGGTACTTGTGTCCCATTAATAAATACGGTATGTCTACAAAAACTTAATTCGTTATGGAAAATTTTCACTTAAAACACAGGGTTAATTGCACTTGATTTATAACTAGGATTTATATGTTAGGTTATGTAGAAACTTGACAATGTTTTATTCATATAACTGAAAGAATAGCAAAACAATAATCAAGTCATTATACAATAAGCATCAGGTTACCTCCCATCGTTTCTGCAACAAAAATAGTTATGAAGATTTTCAACATTGAACAAATATACATAGCAATTTTCCTACCAGAAGTAAACTATCTCGATTCCAAATGTTAATCACTTTGACAAAACTTCCAAAGCAAATCATATTTATAATGGAATAATAGTGAAGTAAAGAACGAGAGGAAGTAGGAATTTCACCTGCAGGGATTGCTTGAGCTCTGCTTGATTTTCCATATGTCGCCGCTTTTTAAAACCCTAAATCGAGCAAACCTATAAAACCCTATTGGAGCTAGATCGGATTTGCAGAAGAAGAGGACCAAAAGATATTAAGATAGAGTATAAGCGAAAGACATGGGTGCGGTTGAAGAAAAAGCACGGGTATTGTCTGGCTTACGGAAGATTTTGGTAGGTAGTAGAATTAAGAAAAACCGACAAAGTCCATTTGATTAAGAATAGTTCAGAAATTTAAATACGCTCATATGTTAATATAATATCAGTAAATGCAAATTAAATAGTACAATCAACTAGTGCAGCCCTACTACAACAATTTCATCTCTTATGTTATCTTCAACTATAATCATTTCGGTGTTCCGATATAGTTGAATCCCATCATGGGCTCTAGAAGATTTAATTGACGTATTGTAATAATGTACTTTTCTTGAATAAGTTTGCCGTAACCTGTTACTGAATCAGTCATTGCTCTCATAGATAAAAAAAAGTATGAAGATATTGATAGGAGGGTGTTAAAAAGTTGTAGAAGATGAAGAGGAAGGATAAAGTGTGCGATGATCAGAGAATTTAATGATTTTAAAATAACGTATTTAACAGAAATTTAACCCAAAAAATTAAAATTTAATTTTTTTGATTATAAAGAATGAATGCATTTGATTTTTGAATATAAATATAAAATATGTACGATTAGTTTGAATAATAAAAATTAAAATGGTGGTTTAAATCAGAATTTATTTATCTGAAACTAACGTGAAATCAATTATTAATCAAATGTTTAAATATTAACTCTTAAATTGCAATAATTTATAAAATTGATTTAGTGTTATAAAATAATACAAAATAGATAAATGAGAAGAAACCATTAAAGACAACACAAGATATCAGGGAGATACTTTTCATTTCTATTGATTCAGGTGTATCTTGTAATGTAAACAATATTTCTATTTATAGAGTCTACATGCCATGTAAATTGAAGTTCTTAGCATATTCACCCTTATTACTTTTACATATTACAACATTCCCCCTTGAATATGCATATGCAAAAATGATCAAATTAATTGCCTCATCAAAACGTTTTATTAAAAAATCTGTGGGAAAAATCATAAACAAGGAAAAGGGTGCACTTTTATTTCATCTTTAGGTAACATGTTTTACAATGTTACAATGAGGGTTGATACTTCATGATCAAGATAATGCCTCATTAAGAATCTTACAAACAAAAACCCAATGAGAAAAATATTAGTGAAGGAAAATGGTACATCATAGCATAATTTTATATATATGCTCCCTTTAGTTTATAACGCATTATTCAATTAGCCTATTGGTATGGTTGACGCATGCCAATTTTATACTCCATCTTCTGAAATATTGGTGTGGAAATTGCCATTGAGAACAGTTCTACCCTATTTTCTTGAAACTGGATTTGTTTCGCCTTTTTCTTGTTGTCCTTCAATGTTTAATGTGTGAAGAGAAATTTAGAAGAAATGTGCTCCGTTCTATCACCGTTGATATAATTCACTTGAATCTGAGCCACATAAAATGCGCTGTCTTGATAAATAATAGTTTACTACATCAAAAGATGTTTGATACTTCTGGATCAAAATGTTGCCTCGTTAAAACCTTACTAAGAAAAGCCCGATGGAAAAAATCCTAGTGAAGAAGAAAAAGTACAATATGAAATGTTATATTTCAATAATTTACTATGTCAAATGGAGTATAATACTTCTGGATCAATGTAATGCCTCGTTAAACCTTTAATAAGAAAAACATAATGGGAAAAATCTTAAGTAAGAAAAAAGAGTACGTTATAACTTATTTTCATATGTTATTGTTTGGGTTGATATTTCCGGATCAAGTACATTTTCATCATCTCCTTTTGTACGGTAAGTGTCCTTTTTAGTATCTATTGATCTGAAAACCATAGGCATACTAAGTGCATATGATTTATCCATTTGAAAACGCTTTAGGGTTTTCTCAATGTACAGTATGACATATGTACTATGCTTGAACTGTAGATAAAGACAATATTTAATTTTTCCAATATCTTCGATCATTTCAAATTTTCTTTTCAAGTAATCTATTGTTTCATAGATCTCTTATGGAGTCCCAATCAAATTCATATCATCAATATATACCACCAAAATAACAAATCCCTTTACCGATTTCTTTATAAAGACACATGGACAAATGAGATTGTTTGTGTACCTAGCCTTTACTAAATATTCACTAAGATGGTTATACCACATTCTTCCATATACACTATGCAATAGATAACTTACTACAGCAGATTTGCAAGGTATTGCCAGCTAAAATGTTGCGATAGCTATAAAATTTTGGTCCCACGACAACGTTGTATTCTTTATGCTACCTCAGCCATAAACATGTGTTGCATTAGTATAGATTTATTCAAATTAAACAATTAATAAAATTAGCAATCTGAACCATCTGCTTTAATATAGATCTAATCGTTTATTCTAAATTTCTAACTTAAACCCAATGATACAAAACTCAAATCCGCATGCTACGTTCTAATTGGCCACTTAAAACAACTAAGACCTAATTTGTTTTTACCTTAAAAAAAAAATTGTGGCCCCCTTTCTTTCTTTTATCACTTGGCAAAATGAAAACTCCTCCCTCTTCTTTACTTTAATTGTGATCGAGCTTAAACAAAATTAGGGCTTCTCCAAATCGCGACTTCAATAGATCAAATCCGTTGCCCCATTCTGCTCAAATCTTCTACCACTTTACAAATTCAATGTTGTTTGAACCTAATTGCAAATCATTCAATCGGCTACTGGATTTAAACGAAACTACTTTTGTTATGACAAAGAAGATAAGGATGCTCCGTCCTGTGATTTCGCACCCTCGGTAAATCGGATCTAACGCTTTTCAATTTTCAGAAAATCAAGACATCAAGAATGAGTGCTTCGGCGAAATCGGCTACACCATATACGATCTTATGCTGGTTCGATCTACATATGGTAAGAAATAAATATTTGGTCTCACATTTAAGATTAGCAGTTATTATTTGGTCTGATTGCCATATAATCTTGATATCTATCTCCTTGCGGATTTTTTGATTTAATGGCAGTATGGTTTTTACTAATTAGCATATGTGTCGATATTGGAAAAGGAATCCTGTTAAACAAATTTACATCTCTCAAGTAGGATGTGAATGAAACACTGAGTTTTACATTTGCCCAAATAATCGATTTACGCTGAGCGCTTTCAGCAACAAATCTGTTAAAATTGCATATTGTATGTTGCTTAATTCTGGAATTGGATCTAACTGATTATAATGATACGGTCAAAATTTAGAGTCAATCACTATGTGAATTACTGATTAATTATTTGGCTGCAAGTAGAACTGAAGTCAGCATCCTAGCACGGTCCTAATTCTGTTGATTAAAAACATATGTACCCTTTTATGTTTTTGAGATGCAGTTTTGGAATCACATCTAGATGAAGATATTTTGGTTTTGTTCTTGTATATATTATCGTCCAGATTAAATTAGTGTTTCATCAACATGAAAATCTATTAGAGTGTTAACCTATACTTTCAGTAATAAGAGCTGATGTTAAAGACAGTTTTGAGCGTAGTAGGATGACTGAAACATAGTGATACAAAATTAGTTGCGGCCTAAACTGCAACTAAAAGTTAAGGTAACCATTTTCAAGGTGACTTGCTATAAGTGAAGAACGTGGGTACTTACCTTGGCGTGCTCATGTATCAAACGTTTTGACCTGCTTTATGAACATATAGGTATGGTGCATAGATATTGGTTCAAAGCAGTTACCAACATGTAGGTAAGTTGACTTGTACATTTTACTCACTGTTGTGACTAATGCTAATAAACAAACTTCACATGTTCTCTACTTAAGTGCACACTACATAATCACTCAGGAGTAAACCTTTTTTAAGCATGTTCGATAGATTGATATAAGCAATTTTTAGTCCAAGTATCTACTAGTACGTTGATGTTACCACATGGAAAATCAAAATAATTTCATGGATTCAGGAATAGTCGATGGCGGTTACTTTCGAATGATGCTTTTAAATTTTTTCCAGATTTGACTGAAACACGTTATCTTCAGTTTCAGTACTGGAGTAGCCAAGTACTTTCTTGCTTCTATCACCTATATAAACACACAAGTTTGAAAACTAAGTAGTGTCATCTGCAAACACAATCATAAAAAGAAATCAACCATCAAAGCATCATCAGCAACATAAACATCTTACTGATTTTCCATTTCCTTGATGACAACATGTTATCTATTTTCGCTTAACATTTTGATGCTAGTTTATTTATTACTCAGGGTTATACATCTACATGCAGATCGTCGAGATGCATGTGCATACGGACTGTGCAGGCAGTGAGAAGAAGATAAGGAAGGCTCTTCTGAAGCCGAGAGCTGTATTTTTCAACAAGCATTTGGTTCTCATTCAAGTTATCCATTAGAATGTTTTTAACTATTTGAACATAAGGTTTCTTCTCTATTCTTCTTCTTTTTTATATAGTGCTACCATGTTGATGCATGTGTCAATGAGATAAGCATAGATATGGCAAGATTGAAAGTGACGGTTACGGGATGGGCAGAGCAGGAAAAAGTGCTGAAAGCAATGAGGAAAACTGGAAGAACTGCAGTATTTTGGTCGTGGTAATAATCAACAGTACAACACCACCTGCAAATGAGTTGTTCAGAGTATCATTTTCCATATGGTGCTCATCCTTATGCCTATGCTTCTACTTCTTCGTATAACTATAAGAAACACTGTTATGGTTACGATCATTATCTACATGGATATAGTCAAAGGTTTGGATACATGACCGAGGAGAACGAAACGAAGTTGCTTGGCAATGAAAATGTTCGTGCTTGTGCCGTAATGTGATACTGTGTTTTATGTATGTATTGGTCGTTGCTTTAATTGCATATGAAGTTGAGTGAATCGAGTGTTGTAGTGAGAATTGAATGTATATGTGAATATCAGTTTTGTAAATCATTGAGTTGTAAATGGTGAAATTAGATGTTGTACTATACCAAATACTGAAATAAAATATTTATTTAAATAAAATATTGTTTGAATATTAAATTCTGTGTAGTAGCATTTAGTTCTCCCTTTTAGGCTTGAGCCAGCATTTTTTTTGTGTTGCATAAGTTTGTTTATGACATAGTGATAGTTTCAAACACTATAGTGATCATCTCAATTTTAATGAGTACATCGACTTTGATTTTACTTCGAACAACTTATATTCATTTGGGATTCTCATGTAAATATCGGTATCCAATTCATCATATAGATAAGTTGTTTACAACATCATTTAATCTTACATCAAGTTTCTTAGGAACAAGGCTTATCAAATATCGAAATGATATGACATCCATAATAAAAGAGTATATCTTTGCAGGAAACCTTATGCAGCAAGTCATGCCTTCTATCTAACAACTTCATTTTTATCATTTTGATTTCTTATTTAAAGCGCCTTCTTTTTGCGATTTATATGCTACTAATTTTCATTTATGAATACACTTCATGTGCTTACAATTTTATGTTTCAATCAGCTTTGCATTTTGCAATGCACATTTGATGAATATGACAAGTTTCATTACAACAACAAATATTATTTATATTCTTCAGGAATATATCTATCATTAATGTCTTTGTCATTTTTTATAATCACAAATGTTATTTATATTCTTTAGGAACATATATATTTTAATAAGTTTTGCATATCGTAACTACCACTTCAATGGATATTAAGAGTTTCATTACAACAATTCTTGAAAGCTGGAAGTGATACACTCATCATGAATTATATTAAGATTTGTATCACAATAATACTTAAAGAAATGTTTTAATCTACATTTCTTACTCTTTGCATTCTTTATCACCACCAAAGTTATTTAAATTCTTCTGTAATTTGTATACTTTCATCGTTTATATCTTCAGGGTGTTGTAAACGTTTTAAATACATATAATCAATTCAATCATCTCTGGAAGTACAACGCTCATGGCACATAATATGTTGTTGACAATGTATGGTGCTTTTGTAAGTTTAGTTTGATTTTTCATTTTATACATTTCTAATTTTATCTTATGAACTACATGTCCATATACCTTATTTAGGAGAATTTCAAGATGGCTAATCATGTTTCTCTCTAAAATGGGATTTTTAATCCATTTTTAAATATAAACACTTTATTGTTTATTAATTTATCAGTGATGATTATTTCTTGCCAGTTTTATACATGAGTTAATGAGATCTCAAAACTTGTCATGCTTTAGGTGCCTAAACCAATTCTAGGGTTATTTGACAATCATGTCACGCGTTTCTTTCAAAGCACCCTTATGTTTCTTCAAGAACACCCACCACCATTATTTGACATCTTTATGACTTAATCCAAAAATATTTTGAACTGACTTTTATACCACATTTTCAGCTGTGATTTACACATTTTGATCCTTTAGGATTCAAATATATATTGCAGAATATTAGTGACATAATTGATAAATTATGCAAACTACTTAATACTTTGCATAACTCTATATGTTAGCAAATATTTAACACCAATGATCAACATAAACTAATATCCTTTTATCATCCCCCTCAATGTTGGCAAACATTGTCACATTAAATAATAAACCTTCTTTGGATTCTCATTTTTGATCCATTATCACATTATTTCTAGCAAATACATTATATGCATTTCAGTTGTAGGGGGATAATGCTTTTATTAGTTAATAAAATTCAGTCATATTATATCGTTTATTCCCTTTCGTTGATCTGGCAACTTGGATTTCTAATTATATAGATCATTTGAATATGCATATGACTTCAGGTCATCCAATATTGATGTCAAACAACTTTTTGAATTACTAAATAATATATGCATAATTTATAATATGAGCTCACAACAACTTAGGTTGTTAATTAAATATCCACATATATGTGCATATACGTTCGTCCTCATATTACATATGTAATTGATTTGCATATTCTTTCGCGTTCGAGTTTTCAATTTTAGAATAAATTGTTTATAAGGTACCAAATCATTAATTTTTACTCATCAAGCAATGTTAATGCGAATCTTAAAGATCTTATTATAACATTCAAAACATCAGGTTTGGAACTGTATTGAACTTCTGTTTCAAATAAAATATATAAATAACTTCAAGTTGTTAAAATTTATTCTTTAACACAATATATAAGCAAGATACAACTCATTTTGAAAATATTCGTATCTTTGGATGCATCATCATTACCCCCATATGATGTAACTTATTTAAGAAGTACAATGTTATTATTTTAGGCAGTTACAATAAAGCTTTAGGCATTTAAATTATGAGTTATTTCAAGTTCATTGAATGATGAACATTAGCTTCCTATGCATATATATATAAAAACATATGTATATCAAGTTTATTAATTTATGATGAACTTTTGGTTCTCAACCTTTTTACGTAATCCGAATTTAGAAGCTTTAACATTCTTGCTAATTGTCAATATTACAAACTTGTAAACTTTACAGAAAAGTTTTTATCTTTTCATGATTCAAAACTTCAGGTTTTAAACTTTGAGTTATAATTTTTAATTTTTTTTTTTGCGCAACTTCAAGTTGTGGTTCTAAGTTGTTTATTTCTTTCATTTCATTAGATATTGCATGATAAATATATCGAATAATAATACATATGTCTATTCTTATTACAAACACAAACATACATCATTTAACTTACAATAACTAATGCATATTTATGATAATATGGTAATATAACATATTACCGCAATGTTACATTTAATGCATTTATTATGAAAATAATGGAAATAACCGTTATGTGGTTCAAATATATGAATCAAATAAATTTTACATAAATCAATAGAATAAAATTTGGATCTTACTTCAACATCGACCAATGATAAAATTGAAATGAACAACTTAAAGTTGTACTGCATTTCCCAATAATCACGTTTTTTAAAGATACCATGTATATGCATAATGTCTAATCAAAAACTGAGTAAATGTTCATAATCATAGAACCAAGATATTACATTCTCTAATATGAATAATTCGAAAAATTTACGTGCTTAAAATTCACAAACATAAAAATTACATGTCTTAGATTCAAATTATATAATCCATATAAAGATCTTTTGGATCTTTCTTTTTACATCAAAATTACCTCTTACCATTATAGAAACTACAAGTTCTAAATTTTACATTTTTACAACAAAAATTGCTTTTGCATTCACTTCAGGTGTGCTAAATTAAGATCAATATTTAGATATTAACTCAATATGATCTTCAAAATGCATATTTTCCTTATAAAAGTTTTTCTTAGAAACAATAAAATATTTCTTTTGGAAATATGATATGTTCTAAAATTAAAACAATAAAACTTCAGGTTTTATTATAATTTACATATTATTATACATTTTAAATTGAAGCAATTTATCTAGAAAGTGCTTTTATTCACATATGAGTGTCATTTTACTATTTCTTTTTAAAAAATTAGTATTTATTATAAGCATAACGATTTCTTCTAACAATAAATTTCTTCAAGAAATTATGTGTACCATAAAATTGAAATATAATCCTTTTGCCTTTTATTGAAATTTTCCTTTTCATTGATTTTTTAAATTCTTTCTAGATTCTTCGCCATAAGCAAATATTAATTGCAATTATATGCTTTGAGGTTTTATTTCATGTTTCTGATTTGCATACAAATTTCTGGTTTCTCGTTTGCATATGAACTTCAGGTTCCTTATTTGAAAGAACTTGTATATGAACTTCAGGTCATTTGCATATGAAATTTAGGTTCCTCATTTGAAAAAATTGTTTACATTATGAGTTTTCAATTTTTTCTTTTTCAATTTCACTTCCATGATAAATCAATGTTCCTGTTGAATTCAAATGATAAACCATTATATTTTGTAGCCATAATTCTGTTGGGCATAAAAAAATCATTCTTTTTCAAGAGATATTCAGTCTTTTCAAAATAATTGCATATGAAAAGTAATAGTAGATCTGGAAAGATAAAGTTAGATTCACCTATGTATAACCAATAATGAAAAGGATAAATTGACAGGAATAATCTGAAGTTTGGTGTGTCTTCCCATATTAATCCGAAGTTTGGATTATTTTTAATTAATCCCAAGTTTGGGGGGTCCCTTCCCATATTGATCCCGATGACTTTTTAACTTGTTGTGGTTGGTTATCAAACTTAAATTCATCTTCCCCAAGCTAGTTTCCCACTCCAAAAAAATCGTTTGGGGATGACGAATTTAAGCATGATAACCAGCTACAACAAGTTAATAAGTCATCGGGATCAATATGGGAAAGGGACCCCCTAAACTTGGGATTATTTAAAAATAATTCAAACTTCGGATTAATATAGGAAGACGCGTCAAACTTCATATTATTCCTGTCAATTAATCCTAATGAAAACAATACATATAAAAATCAAAGATCCATCAATCTGGATTCAGCAAACTCAAAATTAGATCTACAATGAATTGAAAGAATAAATCTAAACACATATTTGGGATCAATAAAAATATTTAGATCTATAAAATAGATCCACTAGAACTTAATCTATATCATAAAAACAATAATAGAAAAGCATATGTAGAAATTTGAATCAGATCTAGAAGAACAGAAGATATAACAAATTGATAGATCCATTAATGAAGGATTCCCAAACAGAAAATAATTGCGGAACAAATCTAGAAATCCATGGATTGAGAATTCTCAAATAAAAATTAATTACATGGAAAATTCATAGATGTAGATCTAGAATATTTTAACAAATAGTTCTAATAGAATCTTGTTTTGATAACATGTTATAAAATAAAATAGGTGAAAGAGAAGTAGCCATTAGAGAGAACACAAGATGTTAAGGAAAGACTTTTCATTTCTAACGATTCAGGTGTAACTTGCAATGTAAGCAATCCCTCTACTTATAAAGTCTACATGTCACGTAAATTGCAGTAAAGTCCCTTAACATATTAGCATATTCACCCTTATCACTTTTACATATTACAACATTTAAAAAAATTATAACAAAAACAACGAAGTTCGTTTTGTTGAACTCCAATTTAGCTAGCTCCGTTTAAGTCGGTTTATATGAACAGTTCTATAGTAGCATCAACAAATATAATACAACGAACATTAAAATTTAATATTTAAATTAAATTATTAAATTTAATATTTGAGAAAGTTTTAACTAGATATAATGGAGAAATAAATTTCATAGTAAAATATGCAAATTCGTTCTGTTCGTGAGCTTTAGTTAAATTTGAATAGATTGTTGAAAATAAAAAGGACGGCAAACTCAAACTCTTTTTATTTTAATAATACAGCAATTATTGAGGAGCAGCAATTTCTCATTTCGTGAAATTCTGACATTTATTGTCTCAAATAAACAATTTTATCAGTAGAAGTACTATCAGTACATCAATATCTAGCTAAAACCTCTACCTCTAAGAGCAGTCTCAACAGTGTGAGGAGAGTTGGAAATGGGGAGGGAAAGCGGATTCACGTTCTCTAGCAGTGGCGCGAGGGGTATGGGGAGGATTCTAGAATGACAACGCTCGCCATTTCCAATTTGGAGCGGCGAGAAATAAACGGTTTTGCGAAAATCGTATATATGTTAAACGGTTTTCAGAAAACCGTTTATAATATATGGTCCATTGTGTTTAAATGCACATTCTTAAGCACTTTAAATCTTTCTAACTTAAATGCACATCCTTAAAATGAGTTTTGTATTTTTGAATTTGTTAAACATTTTAAGTTTTTGAATTTGTTTCCTAATTTTAAATTATATAACTATTTAAAGTTTGTAGTTATTTTTTTTAAATTTGTTTCAATGCTTTTAAGTTCGTAAATTTGTTTCTTATTTTTAAATTCATTGATTTTTGAAGTTTGGAAACATATTTTTTTAATTTGTTAATTCTATTTAAGTTTGTAAATTTGTTTTTATCTTAGCATTAGGTTACTTATTTTTATAGTTTTAAAATTAAAGATATAGCTTTGTTTTTTATTTTTAAGTTTTAAATTTGCTTTTACATCACAGAATTGCCTGAACTACTTTTTTATTTTTGCCGTGTATTTAAAATTATATACACATAATTAACTGTTTTAAATCTTTTGTTTTCCTTAGGCACTTTATATCTTTCTAGTTTGATAGTTGGCAGTTGATATAACATATGTTATGTGACACCCCACCTCCGCTAGGGTCACTCACAAAGGGAATGCACTAGTTTTGGAGGGGTATTATCTAGTAAACAGGCACAGAGATAACACAAGACAGAACATAAATTAAACAGAGTATATAAAGCAGCGGATATAAATTTAACCAAATCTCATTACGTGGAAATTAGAGTCAAAACCTCTTACATCAAAATACCAAGTCATTATTTCATTACATCAAGTTCTAAAGAAGCAAAGTACTTAAAACAACATAAGTCCAATATTATTCCCCAAAAAGAGCATGAGTGCAGCCATAGCATAGCTCAAGACCAAACCGTACATGAGCTGTCAGAAAGCAAGCAAAGTCCAAGCTAAGAGCTAGAGTTTCCTCCCTGAGAACCTGGGGGGGAGGGGGGAACGAAAGAAAAAGAGGTGGAAGAAAACGGGTTAGTCAAAAAGACTGGTAACCCTAGTAACTATCAGCATAAAAACTAATAAAGTTAACTGGACATGAGAAACTGAGATTAAACATAAAGATAATAACTGGACTGGCATGATAATAAGAGGTAACAAGATAAGAGTGGCATCGCATATACCAGGTTTACTGCACTAACTGTACTGGTGTCCAAATCCAAGTCAAGTATAAATCCAGAAATGATCCCTAAACCCAATAACATGAAATGACCCAATACGGGGTCCAACAGTCCATCCTAATCGATCGGCTTTACTCGTCGTGTGTCGGTGTTATACGGCCCAATCGCGGAATGTAGTCACATGTGCTAGGTCCACCCTAGGGTGTATCAGGTCCTAGGGTGTCAACCACTGACACAAATCAAGCACGCACAATGTAGTACTACGGGTGCCCATGCCTACTTTTTCAACTCCGGACTAAGTGCACGACCCTAGTCAGCTTGAACCTACACTGGCACATCTTACTCAGCCGTTATTCTTGGTCGCTTACAATCAGCCCAGTAATCGTGCCCCACCCTGCCTAGTCCCCATGGTATCGTGATACTTCTAAGTGGGTTACTGCTGAAAGGGACCACGTGGCTAGGATTTCTAATGGGTTAAGTATTGTCATTAAAAAGGTCATGACTTAACCCTACCCAAACATGTATCTATTTGGTTAAGAATATATACAAGCAGTTCAAGACTTAACCCTATCAAATCGACATGTCAAATTGGTTAAGTATATTCAAGGGGTCCATGACTTAACCTTACCATGTGGCATTAATTCACTTAACGCACCCCAACCTCTCACATTAGACTTGGTTACGGTTATTGGATGTGCCGGGAGGTTCCGGGCAGATTTACACCATAACCTAGTCTAACCTCGGGTTTAAAGTGCTATATGACCAACTACTCACATTGGGTCCTATTATTTGCAACTACTGGATTTGCCGGGCGGTTCCGGGCAGATTTACGTTGCAAATTCAACCCAACCTCGAGTTGGCCATTTTCAAGTTATCTAATTGTCATGTCCCAAATTCATGTTTTCAAGCTTATTCTCATGTCAAGTTTTCATGTCATATTTTCATGTCATATCATGTCAATTCCATAGCCAATTTCAAGTTTGCCTAATCTACCCCGAAACGTATCCCCAATGTATGCGAATTCGCATTAATACAACATGTCGAAATAGGGAATAACACAAATAGGATAGTCATAGAATGGCAAAGGTGTTCACAAGTTAAGCATGATGATTATAACATTACAGGCATATGAAATAGGGTCTCAACATCAACTTGACAAGACATGGTGATAGACATGGTAAAGGATTGACATAAAATAGTACCCCAATAATAGTTTCAACATCACAGGCATGGCAAGATAAAGATCGAAAAGGGGTTTTAGATTAAACATGAACATATCCAAATCAAGTTCATACTGATATTCCACAAGTCAATATTTTAGATGAATAGATCTGGGGTGTACAAAACTAGATTCAAAATAACAGATTTAAAAGTGATAGTCATAGATCCAAGATATACAAGAGTAGATCCAACTTAGTTATCATGTTTAGGCATAATTTCAGTTTACATCGTGTTCAGGTTAAATTTACAGTTTAAATCTAAGAGTGACAAAGGGCTTACAGATCGTAGCCTAGAGAATTAGAAAGAAAAAAGAGTAGAAGCGGAATCTCTAGCAAATCCCCAAACCAACGTAGCACTAACAAAGTCCTGAATAGCCTCCTTGTTCTCTATCTTCAGTCAGAACTTTAGCAGCATATGGTCGGACAAGAATGTGATAGAAAGTCTAGGGTCAGGGGTTGTTTATATAGTGTTTAGAGAGTGAATCTGGACAAGCAACGAGACCAGATACATATGGCTCAAAAACAGGGTAGGTGACCAGGTCGACACCCAAGTCGACTGCCCAGTCGACTCCCCAGTCGACCTGGGTGCTGGCGGCATTTTTCTCGCCCAGTCTGTCTGGGTTTTGAAATTCGAATTTTGAACTTGAATTCGAACTGTTTTGAACTCTGGAATTTTTTGAAACTTTGGAGAGCCATATCTTGGTCATACGGACTCCGATTTTCGTAAACTCAGACTTGTTTTCAAGCAGAATTTCGAGACGAACGTAATGGCATAACCCGTTTCCCTTGATTCTTATTTTATAATTTAATTCTTCCTTGATTTATAGTTATAACACGTTATCAAAATACGGGTTGTTACATTCTCCCCACCTTAAAGGATTTCATCCCCGAAATCTCTAAGTTAGGAAGAACGCATCCTACCATCCACATCCATCTACTCACAACATCATTCATGAGTAACCATTGTCCTTAAAAAGATTTCTAATGTTGTATGAACATATGCATTGTGTGTGTATATGTACTTATCTAATGCAAAAGATCAGGCGGTTACTGATTCAGTAAACCTCCTTAATGCAAGATATGTTAGTGTAATGAGTCCAACATGTATGCAAATTCCTAACATAACTTAAAATTTCTACATGAGTGCACAAACATCATCCATATGCAACATCCACGTGATAGCATAACAAGTTCATCCGTGCACAAGTATAAGCACCCATGCAAATGCAACATGAAAAGGTGTCTGAGCCGATCTAGTGCCAAATGTGTGTCATGCATCCACTAAAAATCACTTGAAAACACTTGCAACCATTTGCAAACATCAACCATAACATGTTTCAAATACATGTTTACATCCAAAGATGGTTCTAAGGTTCTCAAGACAAACATAGGTAGCATGATACGAAGGGTTTACAAGCTCATAGGAGAAAGAGATCGAGAAAGTACCCTAAAAAAGAAATGGGTAAAGCGCGCGTATCTTCTCCTCGGTTTCCCAAGTTGCGTCTTCTTGGGCTTCACTCCACTGTACTTTGACTAGCTTGACTTCGCGATTCCTTAGCTTCTTGATCTCCGTCCCTAAGATACGAATAGGAACTCGCCTCAGCGTTGCTTCTTTCTCCACTTCTACGCCTTCTAGGATGCTTGGCTCAACCACCTCGGCTTATTCATGTAGGCACTTTCGGAGATGCGAGACGTGAAAGACATTGTGTACTCCGGCCATCCTCTCAGGTAACTCTACTTTATAGGCCATCTGCCCAATCCTCTCAGTGATAGGGAACGGTCCTACGAATCTCGGTTCTAGCTTTCCAATTTCTCCAAAACGAACCACATTGCGCAAAGGAGAGACTTTTATGAAAACCATATCTCCGACTTCGAACTCTAGGTCTGTCCTTCTCTTGTCCGCATAAGATTTCTGTCTATCTTGGGCCACTTTCATTCGTCTTCGTATCAACTCCACCTTCTCAGAAGTATCTCGTATCATGTTGGACCCAAGTATAAGTCTGTCAGTCGTCTCCCACCAACAAGTTGGTGACTTGCACAGTCTTCCATACAGGGCTTCGAACGGTGCCATCCCTATGCTAGCTTGGTAGCTATTATTATAAGCAAACTCCATGAGAGGGAGATGGTCTTCCCAAGTACCTCCAAAATCAAGAATGCATAGCCTCAAAAGATCCTCTAGTACTCTATTTACTCTTTCGGTCTATCCATCCGTCTGAGGGTGATAGGTTGTACTTAAATTAAGTTGCGTACCCATTGCTTCTTGAAACTATTCCAGAATTGGCTAGTGAAGATTGGGTCACGATCGCTAACTATGCTAGAAGGAACTCCATGAAATTGCACTATCTCTCGAAGATAAACAGATGCTAGCCATGATGCGGTCCTCTTGCTCTTCACTGAAATGAAATGAGCGCTCTTCGTGAGTCTATCCACTATGACCCATATGCTAGTATTCCCCTTCCTTGATCTTGGCAATCCATCCACAAAATCCATAGAGATACTTTCCCACTTCCATTGCGGGACCTCCAATGGATGCAGTAGCCCACCGTGCTTCTTCGACTCGGCCTTTACTTGTTGGCAAACAATGCATCTAGAAACAAACTCTGCAACATCCTTTTTCATCCCATTCCAAAAGAAAATGCGCTTCATATCCCGGTACATCTTATCCCCTTCGGGATGTATAGTCATCTTCGAGTGATGCGCCTCTTCGAGAACTTTATTTACTAAGTCCCCCACTAGTGGAACACATAGCCTTCCATCGCGCCTTAGCCATACTTTGTCATCAATGGCATACCTACCAAGGTGACTTGATGTCTCACCACTGATTAACTTGTTCATGATTTCGACTATCTGTGGGTCTTCTTTCTGCGAAGTCCCTACTTGATCTAGAAGCGTAGGTCTCAGCTCAAGAGATGCTAACGTACCAGTCAATGACTCAACAGCATGCGTAAAATCAAAGGTCGCTATAAACTCTAGGCTTTTTCTTTCAACAAATAAGGGGCTCAAAGTCAACCTTTTTCTACTTAGCGCATCCGCCACCACGTTACCCTTGCCAGGGTTATAAGTTATATCGAAGTCATATGAGGCCAAGAATTCCATCCACCGCTGTTGTCTCAAATTCAAATCTTTTTGCGAAAAGAGATACTTAAGCGATTTGTGGTCGGTGTACAGCTCGAATTTCTCCCCTAGGAGATAATGGCGCCAAGCTTTAAGTGCAAAAACAATCGCGGCTAACTCCAAGTCATGTGTGGGATAGTTCTTCTCATGAACTTTAAGTTATCTACCCCCATAGCATATCACTCTTCCTTCCTGCATTAGGACAGCGCCTAATCCCATGCCGCACGCATCCGTGTACACTGTAAACATTTTTCCTCCATTCGGTAATGCTAAAACTGGAGCTTTGGTGAGGGCTCTCTTGAGTCTCTGGAAAGCAGTCTCACATTCTATCTCCCATGCAAACGCTAGGTTTTTCTTCGTTAACTTAGTAAGAGGGGCTGAAATCTCAGCGAAGTCCTTAATGAACTTCCTATAAAAGCCCGCCAAACCGAGAAAGCTTCTCACCTCTGTTGCACTCTTAGGAATTTTCCAGTCTTGTACCGCAACTACCTTTGCGGGGTCCACGGCTAAACCTTGCTTAGAAACTACATGCCCAAGAAACCGAACTTCCTCCCTCCAAAAATGGCATTTGGAGAACTTAGCCTTTAACTGGTGTGCTCTAAGCGTATCCATGACATCCTTGAGGTGTCTAGCATGCTCTTCTTCATCCTTTGAGAAGATTAGAATATCATCCACAAAAACCACCACGAACTTGTTAAGGAACTCCCGAAACACCCTACTCATCAGGTCTACAAAGTACGTGGGTGCATTCGTTAACCCAAACGACATGACGAGCCATTCGAAGAACCCATCTGGAGTCCTAAACACAGTTTTGTCAATGCTATCCTCAGCCACTCTAAGTTGATGGAATCCTGTGGCTAGATCGAGTTGAGAGAAAACAGATGCTCCCACAAGCTGGTCAAAAAGATCATCGATTCTTGGTAGTGGGTGCCTATTCTTCTTCGTCAGCTTGTTTAACTCATGATAATCTACACACAGACGAAGCGAACCATCCGCCTTAGTAGCGAATACCACCGGAGCACCCCATTCAGAAATGCTTCGCCTTATGAAATTTTTCTCGAGCAACTCCTTGACTTGTTTACTAAGCTCTCTTCTTTCTCACGGGGCCATATGCCTAACGGGCAATGAAACAGGCTTGGCATTATCAACCAGATAAATTCGGAAGTCTATCTCGCGTTTAGGGGTTAACCCTTTCACCTCATCAAAGACATCTGGATATTCTCGGACTACTCTCACGGAGTGCAGATTGTCGACGGACGAGTCGAGAGATTCAAGATAACATAACATGACCGGACCCTTCGGGTTACAAGAAAGTTCAAGGGTATTACCAAGGCGTGTCATGAGCCTCACTACCCTTCGTTCACAATCAAGGATAGCTCCATAATTGGACAACCAATCCATGCCCAGAATTAAACCATATCCCATGAATCCGAGAACATAAGCATTACACGTGAATTCCACGCTTAAGATGGAAATCCTCAAATCAACACAAATCATAGATAAATGGGCGGAGCCCCCAATCGGATTTGAAACACTAACGGGATCATCAACTAGACTAGTACTTAAGTGCAGATTTTCAACAATATTAGAAGAGATAAAAGTATGCGATGCGCCAGAGTCAAATAAGGTTCGAATAGGAAATTCAGAAATGTAAACAAGGCTTTCTACAGAAATATTGCTACCTCGGTCAAGAGCTGGAGTGGTGTTGAGAGCCTGCAACTGCACTCCAGAAGGTCCTGCTCGCTGTGTCTGCCCTAACCCCTGTCCTTGCTTCTTAGGGAAATCCTTACTGATGTGTCCAGTATCCCTGCAGTGAAAGCGTTCACCCAACTTTCTTTTCTTCCTCCTACAGTCTTTAGCTATATGTCCCGTGATACCACAAAAGTTGCACTTCCTCGTCTCACGTGGCTTGTTAGCATTGTTGTTGTTGCCCTTGTTATTCTTGTTATTCTTGTTACCTCCCTTCTTGAAGTCAACCTTCTTGTTCTGAGTCTCATTAGACTTAACCTCCTTTTTGTCACCCTTGTCTTCCTCATGAAGAAGGGCCATATTCACCAAGCTTTCAAAGGTCGCCCCCATGGGCACATGAGTCATGGCCATAGTGTAGAGTGGCTCGCTCAAACCTTGAGCAAATCGTAGAGCCTTCTTCTCAGTCGTGTTGACTAAGTCCAAACCAAACTGAGCAAGCTAATTAAATTTATTCACGTACTCCCTAACAGACATGTCCCCTTGCTTGAGTGCCAGGAACATCTCCATCTGAAGGTTCGCTTCTGCTGACGATAAGAATTTAAGCCCAAACCATTCTCTAAATTCTGCCCAAGTCTCAATTGGTCTGGTAGCGTTGGTGACTTCCCACCAAAATGCAGCTTCCTCTTTCAACAACCATGTTGCCAACTGAACTTTCCTATGATCCTCCATCTCGAAGATAACGAACAGGTCTTCAGTCTCCTTTAACCAGTTTCGTGCCTCAGCGAAGGTCTCAGTTCCAAGGAAGCTCTTGCCGCCCATTCCTATAAAGTCTTTGCATATTTTGGCAAAGGCGGTGCCGGGAGGAGGAGGAGGAACCGCAACTACTGGAGGAGGAACCGCGAGTACTGGAGGAGGAGGGGGAGGGATGTCTGTCGGGCCCGCATCGTTGGCCCTAGCTTCTAAGTACCTTCGGAACCATCCGGGTATGGGTACTCCCTCGGGAAGGTAAAGATCGGTCATGCTGAAAAACGAAAAGAAAAAGATTCAAACGAGGAAACAAGGAAAGTGCTAATGGCTTTTGGGAAATAGCCTTCTCTTAAAAATAGAACTTTTCTTGAAAAATGCTTCTTTATAAATGGTTTTGAAAATAATTTTCAGAAAGTTTTTAAAACTTCTGCCCAGTCTAGTAACCTTCTGCTCTGATACCAAATGTAACACCCCACCTCCGCTAGGGTCACTCACAAAGGGAATGCACTAGTTTTGGAGGGGTATTATCTAGTAAACAGGCACAGAGATAACACAAGACAGAACATAAATTAAACAGAGTATATAAAGCAGCGGATATAAATTTAACCAAATCTCATTACGTGGAAATTAGAGTCAAAACCTCTTACATCAAAATACCAAGTCATTATTTCATTACATCAAGTTCTAAAGAAGCAAAGTACTTAAAACAACATAAGTCCAATATTATTCCCCAAAAAGAGCATGAGTGCAGCCATAGCATAGCTCAAGACCAAACCGTACATGAGCTGTCAGAAAGCAAGCAAAGTCCAAGCTAAGAGCTAGAGTTTCCTCCCTGAGAACCTGGGGGGGAAACGAAAGAAAAAGAGGTGGAAGAAAACGGGTCAGTCAAAAAGACCGGTAAGACCTAGTGACTATCAGCACAAAAACTAATAAAGTTAATTGGACATGAGAAACTGAGATTAAACATAAAGATAATAACTGGACTGGCATGATAATAAGAGGTAACAAGATAAGAGTGGCATCGCATATAAAAGGTTTACTGCACTAACTGTACTAGTGTCCAAATCCATGTCAAGTATAAATCCAGAAATGATCCCTAAACCCAATAACATGAAATAACCCAATACGGGGTCCAACAGTCCATCCTAATCGATCGGCTTTACTCGTCGTGTGTCGGTGTTATACGGCCCAATCGCGGAATGTAGTCACATGTGCTAGGTCCACCCTAGGGTGTATCAGGTCCTAGGGTGTCAACCACTGACACAAATCAAGCACGCACAATGTAGTACTACGGGTGCCCATGCCTACTTTTTCAACTCCGGACTAAGTGCACGACCCTAGTCCGCCTGAACCTACACTGGCGCACCTTACTCAGCCGTTATTCTTGGTCGCTTACAATCAGCCCAGTAATCGTGCCCCTCCCTGCCTAGTCCCCAGGGTATCGTGATACTTCTAAGTGGGTTACTGCTGAAAGGGACCACGTGGATAGGATTTCTAATGGGTTAAGTATTGTCATTAAAAAGGTCATGACTTAACCCTACCCAAACATGTATCTAGTTGGTTAAGAATATATACAAGCAGTTCAAGACTTAACCCTATCAAATCGACGTGTCAAATTGGTTAAGTATATTCAAGGGGTCCATGACTTAACCTTACCATGTGGCATTAATTCACTTAACGCACCCCAACCTCTCACATTAGACTTGGTTACGGTTACTGGATGTGCCGGGCGGTTCCAGGCAGATTTACACCATAATCTAGTCTAACCTCGGGTTTAAAGTGCTATATGACCAACTACTCACATTGGGTCCTATTATTTGCAACTACTGGATTTTTCGGGCGGTTCCGGGCAGATTTACATTGCAAATTCAACCCAGCCTCGAGTTGGCCATTTTCAAATTATCTAATTGTCATGTCCCAAATTCATGTTTTCAAGCTTATTCTCATGTCAAGTTTTCATGTCATATCATGTCAATTCCATAGCCAATTCCAAGTTTGCCTAATCTACCCCAAAACGTATCCCCAACGTACGTGAATTCGCATTAATACAACATGTCGAAATAGGGAATAACAAAAACAGGATAGTCATAGAATGGAAAAGGTGTTCACAAGTTAAGCATGATGATTATAACATTACATGCATATGAAATAGGGTCTCAACATCAACTTGACAAGACATGGTGATAGACATGGTAAAGGATTGACATAAAATAGTACCCCAATAATAGTTTCAACATCACAGGCATGGCAAGATAAAGATCGAAAAGGGGTTTTAGATTAAACATGAATATATCCAAATCAAGTTCATACTGATATTCCACAAGTCAACATTTTAGATGAATAGATCTGGGGTGTACAAAACTAGATTCAAAATAACAGATTTAAAAGTGATAGTCATAGATCCAAGATATACAAGAGTAGATCCAACTTAGTTATCAAGTTTAGGCATAATTTCAGTTTACATCGTGTTCAGGTTAAATTTACAGTTTAAATCTAAGAGTGACAAAGGGCTTACAGATCGTAGCCTAGAGAATGAGAAAGCAAAAAGAGTAGAAGCAGAATCTCTAGCAAATCCCCAAACCAACGTAGCACTAACAAAGTTCTGAATAGCCTCCTTGTTCTCTATCTTCCAGTCAGAACTTCAGCATCATATGGTCGGACAAGAATGTGATAGAAAGTCTAGGGTCAGGGGCTGTTTATATAGTGTTTAGAGAGTGAATCTGGACAAGCAACGAGACCAGATACATCTGGCTCAAAAACAGGGAAGGTGACCAGGTCGACACCCAAGTCGACTGCCCAGTCGACTTGGTCTGGGGGGGGGGGGGGTCGACTGCCCAGTCGACTCCCCAGTCGACCTTAGTGCTAGCGGGATTTTTCCCGCCCAGTCTGTCTGGGTTTTGAAATTCGAATTTTGAACTTGAATTCGAACTGTTTTGAACTCTAGAATTTTCTGAAACTTTGGAGAGCCATATCTTGGTCATACGGACTCCGATTTTCGTAAACTCGAACTCATTTTCAAGCAGAATTTCGAGACAAACGTAATGGCGTAACCCGTTTCCCTTGATTCTTATTTTAAAATTTAATTCTGCATTGATTTATTGTTATAACACGTTATCAAAATACGGGTTGTTACATGTTAGTTATTAAAAATGGTATCAACGACACTAATTCCAAAAAACACGTGCAATACAACAGTTGTTCATTATAACATCACTAGTTAAATGTACGATACAAGAGAAATAACTAAATACTAACCACTAAAATATAGGATACAAGAGATGTTAAACTATGAAATTCAGTACGCAAGCACAGTAATTGTTACGCTCAATCTCAAGGGATTCTAAAGTGGTTCGAAGTCGCCTAATCTATTGTTCTAACTCGTTGGCATAAGAAATACCCCTTGGACATTAACGGTCGTCTATCCACTCAAAATAATTGCATTCGTTTGGCCATAGCGAGAATAACTGGATCCTAGGACCAATATTATCTCAGTCGCTTGGACTACTACCTCCAACGCATAACCACAGTGGAAACAAACAGGATATGAGTTAACCTCCTGCTCATTAGGAGACTGATTAACTGAAACTCGTCGTACCTCTTGTTAATATGGAGGCCAAATACCAAGAATTGATCTACCACTTCAATAGTCGGAGGACGAGGGACTGTAGTCGCTCGTAAGTGTTATTCATTTACAAGTTGGACTACTTGATGACCTACATCTGGAACATAAGCAATTGGTGGATGAATCACCAGGCGGGCCAGCTCCGGGTAGTCACGACGCAGGTCCTCGTAGTGCTGCTCTTGGTATTCGATATTCCAATCAATATATGTTCTTGGACTTGATGGCGGACGCTCAATAAAGTTTTGATCATAGTTCGAATCCATTGACGAGGGACATGACCATGAGGGCATTTTTTATCTTGATGAAAATTTTGGTTCCAAATAACTATAAAGTAGTAACCGTAGATATTTATAAGGGCAATATGTGGGGTAAACATAAACAAATTTGCTGGAGCAACCTTAGACTAGTCAATACAGGGTTATAGTAGTGTACATGTGATGACCCCTTAAATTACAGAGTTATTAATCTTTCCTGATAAGACTAGTTAGTGTAGGGTTAAAGCAGTGTACATGTGATGACCCATTAAACTAAAGTGATATGACAAGTCAGTGGGCTCACTTTAGAAAATGTCCCCTATAGCGATTCTTAACACCTTAACATATGTAGCAATGAGCATTATAGTGATAGGATCCACCTCTGAACCGATATGACTACTCAAGAACACTGTAGCATTGTAGCACTAGAGCACTAAAGTGATGGGAATACTGTAACAATACAACACTGGAGCAGTGATAGGACTACTCAGTATAATCAGTGTACATTTATATATACGTCCAAGTTTATGCTCTGTAAGCTCATAATCCATTCACTCGCCATTTATTCATACGTCCAAGTTTTATGTTTTTAACTCCTTTGTGTAGTGAAATGTTTAAATCATATTTGGGTGGGGATGACCCAATTTTTTTCTATATATAGCGGCTTCTCTAAAGCCACCTCCTCCATCCTCTTTCATCATGTCGAAACACGAAAATGAAAGTGTAGGCTCCACCATTGACGAATGGGAAAATGACGATGAAGCGGTAGCAAATCAACGACCTGGAAGAGAAAGGGTAGTTGAAGGGTGTGTTGTCCAGCAACTACGTCCAGGTGGATCCAACCCTATTTGCCATTAGGGAGAAAAATCGGTCGTAGTTGTTTTGAAAACTGTAAAAAATGATGGTTGTCAATTTTTCAGTTGTGAAGCTTACGAGGACCACAAGATTTATCCTGACGAAATTGATTATTGTTACTTTAAGCAGTGGATTGACCCTCTGATGTGTGAATGTGGAGTACACTATGCACTGGAAGCGCAAGCCGAAATAAGATGATTGATGTTGTAATCGATGTTGTTGTAGTTCATATAAATGTTGTTTGCATTTCTTAATGTTATAATAGGTGTTGTTGTAAGCTTCTCAGCAATGTAATGCAAAATATTAAACAAAATAATAATACACAAAACAATAACATTATATTACGCGGCACGGAAAAAACAATAATTGTAATTAGCCCGTTACATTAATATTATATAATATGGCATGAAAAATATTTCAGAACGCATACCAATAAATACTGAACTCCAACATAAACAATATACAAAACAACAAAATATTACATTACCATTAGCACCTAACAGTACACGTAACAATATTACATTACCATTAAACTAACAAACCATTACACTAACAAACCATTACATTAACATTAACACCTAAAAATTCATACAAACATCTCTGCAAACTTCATTGAATGTCCTCAATGCCTGGAATGCAAATCCCACTTCCTTTCTTCTTTCCTTTTCCCTTAAATAGAGATTTCACATTGCTGACTAAACCACTGCTCTTCTGCTTACCTTTGTCCAAAGTCTTGCCTGAACATATATAAGCACTTTGTTATATGTGAACTTTAATAAACTTAGAACTAAATAAATATTTATATGTGCACAAGTTACAATTGCATATGGAGTTAAATTAACAAGTACCCAACGTCGACAATGATGAGGTTGGATATCTAAGCCTAACACCATATTAATTAGTACGTACATCACTGGATTGATTATCTTCATCGCTATAGTCATCATCATCATCATCCTCGTCATCACCCTCATCATCACCCTCGTCGTCATCACCCTGGTTATCTTTCTCATCTTCTTCATTGTTGCCATCTTCTTCTTCTTCCTCCTCCGCTTCCATATGTACAAGAGTTTTTCCTTTTTCCCGAATTTTGTTCGACCTATTCGTTGAGTCGCCATACCCAACATTGGTTCCCTAATAACCTCCTTTTTCTGCACAAAATTGAAAAACAAACACAATATCATTATACAAAAAATACCAGGGAGTCTATGTTCTGACCAAGATTGAAAAACATACATGTATCACAAAATTTAAATCGATAACTTACAAATGTTTCTACAGCTGTGTTAATCCTATTCAATCCCTCTTCATAATACTTTGACTATTCAAGAGCTAATTGTCGCATACCCATATTCATTTCCCACAGACTATCAATGCTGTAATGGGATGGAACCGGCGGTATATCCATCAAATGAGGAATGGGTAACGGCTCTGGTCCTGTCCATTGCATTTTTCATCCAGGATCCTCTGCCCAATCACTTTACTTTGGTTGTCGATAAAACTGAGATGCATAATTAACCTCTGAAGACGTGACAACTGGGGCTTCAATTCAAGCCTTCAAAGCAGAAGGTCCAAAAAAATCCATATTACCGATACGGACTAAAGCATCTAGTAATGGACCAACATCACTGCCCACTGACCACCAATACTAGTCCATGTCTTGTTCTTTATATATATACTGTTGACAATCATCATGGTATAAGGCTTGCTGCAACTCTGCATATGTAAAATATGTCATCTTGCAAGTCATGTGCGAGGGAGGATCAATGAGAATAGTCGACTAGCCTGTAAGCTTCCGCATACACCTCTCTCCTAAATACATCTCATAAAAACGATCGGCTGGAACAATCAAAGGCAACTGTTTCATCAGTAGGTTATGTGCATGGACAACATCTGCATAAGCGAATGCGACTGAATTTTGACATAGATTCCAATTTATATGCGCTGCGTGGCGATGATCAATATGATACTATGTGCTAGAAAACAAATGAGCCGAAGTATCATGCGTGATGAGCCAATTTTTTTCTCCCATGCTATCAATCTCAGATATGAAGCTTGTTTCACCTTTTCTTCGATAATATCTCCACATACCGTCATGTACTCAAAAAACTAGTACTGCAAAACAGAAAAATGCAATATTAAACCCTACAAAAAAACCATTACGGCATAAAAAACTTTGTGCTTACTATAGCTCACCATACCTGCAATAGCTCAATGAAACCAGTTATTTGCCCTCCCTTAGTTACAACAACATCCAAACTCTGGTACAGATAACCCATAATCGCCGACCCCCAATCGAACTGTTCCGCTAAGCATAAATCAAATAGGCCTCCAAATATCCCAGGCTAGTAGTGTCATTTGTTGTCGTAAAAAATAGAGTACCCATCATATACAAAACAAAAATTTGGGCAATATGACTTTTGTTATCATTGGCCTCAAGATAATCGTCATGAAAGTGCTTCACAAGATGCGATAAAGCAACATTTCCTCGAATATCTTTCTCCTCAAGAAGTGGCAATAGTTGCTTTGCATTTTCGAATTGCACCCAACTCTCATCATACGGTATTGTTAGATTATTCATTCCCATGGAAATATATGTCAGCATGATAAAATCTAACGGTGTAAACGCGATCTCCGTACTAGGAAATAAAAAGGTATGCATAGTTGGCCACCAACGCTCAATAATAGCATGTATGCATCTGTTGTCAGAGTTTTTCAATTCAGTTTCCATAAATTTTCCAAATATATTCACTATCGATCAGGATACACTTTAACTTTCCTCCACCATTTCAACATTATCGTAAATGCTCCATGACATCTCATCTTGTCGCGATTCTAGTTATAAAACTAAATCAATTACATAATCTTTCAATATCGAATAATTTTAGTTAAAACACTTTGAAACAAAAAATAATACCGTAAGCTCTTTTCCACTATTGTAGATATATGTAACTCCTTCTTGTAGACTCGTGATAGACATGAATGGAAACATCAGATCAATTGTTGTCTCCTTCCTTGCTCCATAGCCACCTTCTTCGCTTTCAATCATTTTTCGAGTTTTTCGCAAAACTTTTCTTCTATGTAACCCACTTGCGGCGCTAGTGCCTTCAATGATTTCCTCTTCCATCATCAACCAATTCCACTAATTTGCTAAACCAACAAATTTGTCAAATATGATGGGTTTAAGGTGGAGAATGATGGAATTGATGGTGCTAAAGTGATGAGAAAGAGTATATGTTGATTTGTTTGAAATTGTAGCAAAATCCTTTGTTTTTCAAAGAATTTTTATATTAGGGTTTTGATATTTTCGGGGTTTTGATGGAAACCGACGACTTCTGTTTACTGAGAATAATGACTCTGTAAATAGAAGCTTGCGATATATAATTCCCCAGAGTAAACAGTTTTCTGAAATTAGTCACTAAACGGTTTTCAAAAAACCGTTTAGTGTTTAATTTAAAAAAATATAATAGGCAGCGTAATACCACTGATTGCTGGAATAGTGGGTGGAATCAACGCTGAAATATGGCGGTTTACGCTCCAAAAACGGTTTGTGGTTGACTATTCTATTGCACCCTTCCTTTAGTTCGTGAATAAGCTTCATGAAGTCTGCAATTTTAGTTGTCTTTGTTTTCGAAAGTTGTTATGTTAGCTAGCTAGAAGTCAAAAGTCTGTTGGTCCAATGAATGGTTCAGAAAACAAAATGCACATTAGTGTTCATTTATTTCACTTCCACCTTTATTCCGTTCCTCTCCCATTTTCATGCACATTCTATCCTATTAATCTTCTTACACAAATGCCATGACAGACGATAAAGAAAAATAAAATAGAGAAGAGAGTTTGAAAGGAAAGAAAAATAATGTATACAAAACGTTGGCCCCTTCTTTCCCTATGCGGCAACCACTTTCCTTCTTCCCCAACAAAAAGAAGAGACCAAATCCTCTGTACCCAATTTTCTGTGTACCTCTGTATCCAATCAATCAACACCCCATGATTTTTACTTTTTGCAATTAAGTACAAAAAAGGAAGAGGGCTTAATTGTAAAAAGATGGAAATCAGGGGGTGTTTATTGGTTGGGTACACACGTAACCTCCCAAATCACCTCCGCTCACAGCCTCCCTAAGCACTACCCTAGATGACAGTTTTCCACCTCCTTGGTTGCTCCTCCGGCATGCATCACCACCGAACACATCGTGACCCTTGGTCTCCTCACTCCGGCCGTGAGCTTCCCCAAGCATCAACTACAACTCTCTTCACTTGGCGCAACACCCTATTGAGTCGTTACTCGGCCAACGCAACACCACTACTGCACCACCGCGGGCCCTCATAACCGAACCCAACTTCTCAACCCTAAACCACCTCTGATAGTTCCGCCCATGCATCTGAGCACCGTGCGCAGCTTCTTTGCACTAATCCCCCGCACCATGCACCCTACCCCAGCCACCCTCCCTGCAAACCATAGTAGCTCGTACCTTCCTTTCCTTCACGGACAATCCCTCCCTGGGTCGGTCTGGCAGCCATCTTCGTCGTCAAACTTTGGCTGTAAGCCTCCTCTCATATTTCTCCTTACTGAATATAAATAAAAAAAGGGAAAAGAGAGTGAAACTTTTATTCTTAGATTGGAGCTTTCATTGCTCGTCTCTTATTGTTGTCTGTTAACAAAGGAGAAGAAAAGCTTTTGTATTATGTAGATCTCTTATTACAACTAATACAAACAATGTTTGTTATAGCCATATCAAACCGACCGTTAGAGAGATTTGCCTACCGTTTGAGCCAAAATCAATTTCTCTGAAGCCAAATAAAGATGCCCTTTCTTCGTCAATGTGTTCTCCTTCCCGATTATTCTTCTATATACCTTTTCTTCTCCGATTCTTCTGATCGAATAAAACCTCGGAAACATGTTTTGATTATTTCCCTTTTGTTTACCAACTTTTCATTATTTTGCTAAATCCGAAGATTTCCGTTTACCATCTCAATTGCCGATGATCACCTGAGTTTTTCCTTCTTCCTATTGAGTACCTAAATTCGAACCTAAATTCGAACCTAAATCCTGCATTTAGATCACCAAACCCTACATCTGAAAGCACAACCCTAACGTTATGTTGCTGCCTTCAAATCAATAAACCTTATACATATCCCATATCCAGGTATGGAAAAAAAATTGGTTTCCATAATTTTTCTTCATGTTTTGTTTAAACAGTGTTTTTTGTTGGCCTCTGAGATTAAGTGTTGACTTAATTGAGTTTAAAATTTTAAATATCCAATAATAAAAATTAATAATTGAGGCTCTTCCTTTATGTTTAGTTTTATGTGTATTTTTATTACTTGGTATTTGCTTAGAGCATATAATGTGTAGCCTTAAGAAGATATTGTCTCATGGAGCAAGCAGACTTGTCACATTCTTTTATTACATCTCTTTTTCATTAGGTACTGCTTTCTGTCCCCTTAAGCTTTTGTTTAATGCTACCACAATTTTTCTCACTTTCAGTGATGCGTCTTTTATCACTACCTGAAATTGTCTGTGTAGAGCGTGAATACCAGCTTATGAAAATCTAGAGCCAACTCATTTGGTTTGTTTATTTAGCGGAAGTATGAAACAAGTGAACTGATGACTGTCAGTCCAAAGAATTCATGTATAAATTCTTGTTTGACGTTTTTTACTACTCTTTTTTCTAATTATCAGAAATCTTAAATTGAATTAGATGACAATTTTTTGGTTTAATTTTCTCAGAGTAATAGTTTATTTTGTGAGTTTAACGTGTAACAGTCCCACTCGCGATCAAAAGCATCCTTAACAAAACTATAGTTGACATATTTTACTGTTGTTTTTAAAAAAGTTAGCTTTATGAAAATTGTTGAATATGGAAAGGGTAATTATCAGAAAGCATATGACATACTTTCTTCAGATTTTGATGCTATTAACTGCAAATTGTATCATTCTTCCGTTGTTTAAATTTCATCAATTCGTATATTTTCATTTGCTAGTCTGATTAAGTGATGTGTTCCATTTCAATTATATTATTGGGCATTTGATGAACAACTAGATGTATTCACTGAAGTGTGATAAAACATTTTACTGTGCACTAAGCATTTCCCTTAATGTATGCTTGCATATTCATTGAAAAAGTAATATATATTATGAATGTTTAACTTCTGTTAACTGATGTTAAACGATATTTCACTGTGTAACTATGTCAGCAATTGTGGAACTTGAAAAGGCTGTTAAGAAGAGAGAAGGCGTCCCGCTCTTATGGAGATTATTGGTATATTTTCCTTGCTCCAACATGTAGGCAAAAAAGGTATATTGGAAAATAAAAAAAGAAATATATGTTTAAAAATAAAATTGTAAATGGCATCCTACAGTCAAAAGCCCATTCCACAGCAAAGAAGACAAAAGCTCTTGGCTAAAAATTATCAATATTCATGATAAATATGCGGATAAATAAATAAAGCAGCATACATATCCACTATTTTCTCTTTTCGAAGACAAAGTTAGTCAAAATAAAATGTGTCTAGAAACATAGTATGAGAAAAAAACTATAAATATGTCTTTTCGTTAGTATATGTTACATACAAACTGACTTGAGTGAAACAAAATATAAACTAAGATATCAAGATATATTTTTAGTACAAAAACAAAAGAAGATAAATGCATATCGCCTTTATTATCCTTTTGAAAGGTTTGTTTATTACCAACATGATGTGGCTTGTTATTATTTGAGGCACAACATAACAATCGTTGTATACTCCTTTTCACTCTTATAATTCATTCATGTTGTTTAAATTGAGTCCTCCAGGTATAATTAAAACCGAAGGGGGCCTAGCATGCATTATTTTCGAGTATTCAGTGCTTAGGAAAAATAAAATTGAGCCGCTAGGTATAATTACAAACGAAGGGAGCCTAGCATGCATAGTTTCCAAGTATTCAGTGTGCTTAGGAAAAATAAATTTGTAAATGGCTTCCTATAGGCATAGTTTTCAAGTAATACAATGACGGTCCAACATGGTGTTATTGATGAACTGTAGCTACCAACTAGAACAGAGGCCGTATATTGTCGAGATTAGGCGCAGCGGAAGCCAACTCGGCACAAATCAGTCTAATATAGTGTAGAAAATTAACCTAAAAACAGCAAGAAAACAAAGAACAACAAGGTTTAACGAGGTTCGGCAATAGCCTACGTCCTCGGACAAAGATAATGATTCTATTACCTTACAATGGAGAAGAAACAAGAAAACATACAAAGCTTTTCATATGAAGCACTCAGCTCACTGTCTCTCTATTTCATTTTATGGCTGCTATTACTTGTTTTCAGCTTTTGTGGCAGCTACAAAAACTCTCACAGCCCTCACTCAATGATACATATATATAGTATGGTCTCAAAAAGTAAGAGGCCCACAAAACATTGCACCAAAACAATAATGCATTGAAGTGCACGTGACTGCACACATTGCTGCAGTCTTCACAATTCTCCACCTCGAATCATGCAGAAAAGCATGAGATGATCACACACAAAGCACTCTGATTGCCACATATCCAACTGCACCACCAAAGTAGTTGCCTACGTACCCAAATGTTCAAGCTGTCGTAGTTCATCATAGTGTCTCGCAAAGAGACTTCACAATGTTCCGAAGAACCTCCACCCCACCGGGGTATCATACATCAAACATACAAAACATTAATCAAGTCAAGACAATGCTTGAACTTGACATTAGTAATCACTTTAGTCAACATGTCTGCGGGATTCTCTTTTGTATCAATCTTCACCAAAAGAATATGACCCTCAGTTAATACTTCTCTAATGAAATGATAACGAACATCAATGTGCTTTGTTCGGGCATGATGAACTTGATTCTTTGCTAGGTGGATGGCACTCATACTATCACAATACACAGGAAGTTGATCTTGCACCACTCCCAAATCATCCAACAAACCTTGTAGCCATATAGCTTCCTTGAAAGCTTCAGTCACTGCCATATACTCTGCCTCTGTAGTAGATAGAGCCATTGTCGACTGCAGAATAGACCTCCAACATATTGGACCTCCGGCCAAGGTAAACACATACCCTATAGTAGAACGTCTCTTATCCAAATCACCGGCACAATCTGAGTCTACATAACCAGCACATAAATGACTGTTGTTCATATCCCTCACAAATTCTAAACCAGCATCAATAGTTCCCAAAGATATCTCAAAATTCATTTGACAGCATTCCAATGCTCTTTTCCATGAGCATGCATGTAACGACTGACCTTACTCACGGCATGTGAAATATCAGGTCGTGTACAAACTATCTCATACATAAGACTCCCAACAGCATTAGCATAAGGCACATGTGCCATAAATTGAATCTCATCATCAGAGGAAGGACACATAGTTGCATTCAATTTAAAATGAGCAGCAAGAGGAGTACTTACCAATTTGGTTTCTTTAGAAATGCCAAATTTCCTTAATACCTTCTTCAAATATGTCTTTTGAGATAAACACACCTTGCCCTTCATTCTATATCTTTGAATCTCCATGCCAAGAATCTTCTTCGCATCTCCAAGATCTTTCATTTCAAATTCAGCTGACAACTTACATTTCAGCTTCTCAATCTCAGACTTGCAAGTAGATGCAATCAGCATATCATCTACATACAAAAGCAAATAAATGAAAGAACCATCACTCAGCTTCTTCAGATATACACAGTGATCATGGTGGCTTTTTGTGTACGCTTAGCCTAACATAAAACGATCAAATCGTTTATAACACTGTCTCAGAGACTGTTTCAGTCCATACAACGATCTTTCCAACTTACACACCAGATCCTCTTCACCGGGAGATTTGAATCCACATGGCTGAGTCATATAGATCTCCTCACCTAGATCTCCATGTAAGAACGTTGTTTTTACATCCATCTGAACCAGATTCAAGTTATACTGCGCTACCAAGGCTAACAAAATACGAATAGAGGAGTGCTTCACAACTGGAGAGAATACTTCATTGTAGTCAATTCCCTCCTTCTAGGCATAGCCTTTTGCAACTAGCCTTGCCTTGTAGCGAATCTCATTTTCCTTCACTCCTTCTTTCCTAGCATATACCCACTTACATCCAATTGCTTTCTTGCCCTTCGGGAGGTTGGCAAGAACCCATGTGTCATTCTTGTGAAGAGATGTCATTTCTTCCCCCATAGTCTCTTTCCATTCTTCACACTCAACGCTATGAACAGCTTGTGTGTACGTCTCAGGAATGCCTTCATCAGTAACTGGTAAAGCATAAGTTACACAATCTCGAAACCAACCCGATTTCCTGATATCACTTTTCGGTCTTCTAGAAGCAATTGACTCTGGAACACTCCTCTCAGCCTCTGTTTCTATTTCCAACCCATCTTCAGAATCATCAGCACTGCCCCGATCAACCGTAACTTCATCTATTTCAACAACTGAATCTATCACCCCTTCAGAAGCAGGTCCCACTGGTATAGTTTCATCTGGGATTTGTGTAACAATATCAAACTTCACACACTACAGATTCTCACAATTACTGCTCTCATTCTCCACCTGATGAGAACCCTTAGGTTTTAGCATTGCAGCCTCATTAAACATAACATCCCTGTTTATAATCATTTTCTTGGTAACTAGATTCCAGAGTTTGAACCCTTTGACTCCAGTCTTCATGCCAATAAATATTGCCTCAACAGCACGAACTCCAAGCTTATTATCCTTCACATGATACCAAGCAGGATAACCAAATACATGAATCAACTCATAGTCATAAGCGAGCTTACCATACCAGAATTCCATTGGTGTTTTGCCTCCTAATGCAGATGAAGGCAATCGATTGATGAGAAAACATGCATAAGTAACAGCTTTAGCCCAGAATGCTTTGCCTAATCCAGAATTAGACAACATACATCGTACTCTCTCTAGTAGTGTACGATTCATCCTTTCTGCAACTCCATTTTGCTGTGGTGTTTCTCAAACTGTGAAGTGTCTCTTGATTCCCTCATCTTGACATACTTTGTGAAATTGATCACTTGTGTACTCTCCACCGTTGTCTGAACGAAGCACTTTGAGTTTTCTACCCGTTTGAGTTCCAACTGCTTTCTTCCATCTCACCAATATTTCCAGAACATCACTTTTCTGTCTCATGACATACACCTATACACGCCTAGAATATTCATCAATAAAAGAGACAAACCTCCCAAAGATGCATTTTTGGAAGGACCACATACATCTGAATGAACATAATTTAGGACTCCACTAGATTTATGGATTCCCTTACCAAAGCGAGATCTTGTCTTCTTGCCTTTTACACAATGTTCACAGATATCTAACTTACAGACAACAACCTCTTTCAACAGATTTTGCTGAATCAAAGCATTCAAAGATTTCTCACCTGGATGTGCAAGCCTCATGTGCCATAGCATTGCAAATTCCTTAGTAGCAATTTCACTCTGCTCAGCTGTAACTACATCCCCAGTCACTGTTCTCCCATTTAAGTAGTACAAGTTGTGATGACGTGTATCTTTCATAACAACCATAGCTCCAGAAATCACCTTCATAACTCCATTTTGGCCATCAAGTCCTAATCCCTTGGATTCAAGCATTCCTAAAGAAATCAGATTCTTTTTCATACTTGGCACACACCACACATTTTTCAGTTCTCTAACTTTTCCATCATGCAGTTTCAGGCGAATACTACCAATTCCCACAATGCTACAAGAATTGTGATTTTCCATCAATACTTAGCCCTCAAACTTCGTAAAATTTGAAAACCATTCTCTATTTGGAGTCACATGAAAGGTAGCGCCCGAATCAAGTATCCACTCATCATCTTTTGCGTTAGAGTTAGAAGGTGTCATGGTTAAAGAGAAATCTGACTCATTCCCTGTGTCTTTGCTGGACTGGACTACATTTGCTACACTTTTGCCTTTCTTGTCCCGCTCCTTGACCTTAGGACAATCCTTAGCCCAATGGCCTTTTTCATGACACCAAGCACATTCATCCTTAGCCAAACGCCCTTTTGCTTTCGAGTATCCTTTACTCTTATTAGGATGTTGGCCAACATTTTTCTTATGGTCTGATTTTCTGCCTCTCACTACAAGAGCATCACCACTATCTTCTCTGGAGATATCATCTCTATCCATCTTTCGGAATTCTTCAGTGCGTAATGATGTAGCGACTTCATCATAAATCAGCTTGCCTTTGCCTTGAATTGCGACTTAATCACGGGTTCATATTTCTCCGGAAGAGAATTCACTAAACACAAAGCTTTCTCCTCATCTGGAATGATCTCATCATAATTAACCAACTCCGTAAGGAGTTTGTTAAAGGAATCCAGATGCTCAGCCAGAGTTGCGCCCTTCTTCATATTGAACCGATACAAATTTCTTTCTAGATGAATTCGGTTTGCCACATTATTCACAAGGTAATTCGCTTCAAGTTTTTCCCATAATTCTTTCGGCGAGGTCTCATGTTGATAGTTCACTCTGATACCTACTTCCAAGCAACCTCTGATCGTAGCCAAACAAAGCCTTTGATTCTTTTCCCACTGTTTGTCTGACCATTCTTCTGGTTTCTCTATTCGCAGACAAGCTTCCAAATCCAAATGCTCAAGAGCATCGGACACATCAGTTCTCCACAAACCAAAATTATTGTTTCCATTAAATTTCTCTACATCTAACCTTGCTCTATGATACACTATTTTTTCAGATTGACTTGATTCACCCATATTCACAACACAAGCAACTTACACAAGAGAAACAAACGCAAATGGAAAAATCTTCCTTCACAGGAATTTCATCGAACACCTTCTGTGCACTAAACTGAACTGACAAATCCAAGGTTGAAACCGCAAGCACTGATACCAAGTGTCGAGATTAGGCGCAGCGGAAGCCAACTCGGCACAAATCAGTCCAATATAGTGCAGAAAATTAACCCAAAAACAGAAAGAAAACAAAGAACAACAAGGTTTAACGAGGTTCGGCAATAGCCTACGTCCTCGGGCAAAGAGAATGATTCTATTACCTCACAATGGAGAAGAAACAAGAAAACATACAAAGATTTTCATATGAAGCACTTAGCTCGCTGTCTCTCTATTTCATTTTGTGGCTGCTGTTACTTGTTTTCAGCTTTTGTGGCGGCTACAAAAACTCTCACAGCAAACCCTCACTCAATGATACCGTTGGCTAGCTTTTTGACCAAGCCACCAAGATTCGCACACAAGAAGAAAATGTGAAGTTCCATTTCTTTCAATCTTCAGAAATATGGTCGCGGTCGCTCAGCGCTCATCGAATCGCTACGCCCTCCTTCGGGTCGCCACCAGCTAGCGTGAACCGAATCACCTAGGTCAGCACCTCGATATGATCCGCCCCCACCATCGCGACTCGATCTGAACCCAGAAGATGCAGTGAAGACTTTGACCCATTCTATCATGAACCGAGATACATGGATCTCACGACACCTATCCATAACTGTCAAATTGACCAATTCTTCCTCAAGCTACGATCCGATCTGATATTCTCGGGATTTGCGCCACGTGTGACCGCGATCCGCCTGACAGAATCAGCTATAAATAGCCCAGAGATTGGCATTTTTCAGGATCTTTTTGGCGGTATCGAGTATTGATTCCACAATTGCTGTCATACCACTATTTCTTATTAGTTTTAGTTTGAGATTACTAAGAGAAATCATAATTGTAAAAGTGAGCTTGAGAGAAATCGTTGGTTGTACTAGTATTCAAAGTATAATCAATAGCATATAAAGTGGACGTAAGCTCGTTAACGCCAAACCACTATAAACCTTGTGTGTTCTCTGCTTTTTCCTCATTTTTCAGTTATAATTTTCTACGAATCAGAATAATTTGGGTGTTAGAGTCAAATTTTGATCTAACATTTTGGTGCATTCACTGAGAATTTGAACTCAGGATATTGGATTGTTTCTCCGTTGTTTGGATATTCAAGTCCGAAGAAAACAGTCCCGAAACTTCACTGTTCAAACCTTTGAAGATTTCAACAATACCTGATATCATGGTTGGAAAGAAGTCTAAGGAAGTGCGAGCTTCACAGGTGAGTGAAGCTGCAAATGAAGCGATTGAAGAATGCGTGTATGAACAGGTCAACGAAAGACCCTCGGATCGCGGAACGGAGATGGCGAACCGAACCGTGGAGGGCGATCCGAACCGAACCGTTGAAGGGGTCGTCACCCGGTCCCACGATAACACCACGAACCCCCTCCCAATGTTACACGATCCGATCCCAGGGTGGTGCTGCGAGCCACCGACACCGATCCACCATGATCCGAGATGATGACCGGATTGCAACTCGACCTGGAAAGGGGCCTATGGCTCGCTCTTCCTGTCCTGGTCCCTCTGTTCGACCTGGCTCTAGCTCTTTGCGCATAAGGGAAATTGTTGATGATCAGTATGACCCCTCTGCTCCAGTTACTGAAGGAGATCTCTCTCGCTTCGTTGAAATGTGGGATAGGCTGTTTGATGAAATAGCTGCTCAAAGGCAGGAAAACTCCATGCTGCGACAGAATTTGACTGCTATGGATAGACGTCTGGATGATCTTGTAAGACAAAGAACGTCCCCTCCAGTCCGTCCGCTCACCCCAGAGTACTCTTCTTCATCAGAGGAATCGCCAAGACCTCCGCGGCGACCGTATGAGCGGGCTGAAAATGTAGAGCAGCTCCGATTTGGAACCTTGCCATCATGGGAGGAAGAGACACTTGGTGAGGGACCCTCAAACTGCAACTTGAATAATCATGTCGCAACTCCTAGAGCTCGAGTTGTGAATAATCCTGTTGAGAATAGACCACCTCAGCTCCTCCGCCATGCAAATACTCATAGTAACAGGGGGCAGCGAAGCCCAATCCGAGCTCCGGACTTTGTGGATGTTCCTAGAAGAGAGATCGGAGAATTCCACTGAGCTAGAAACACTGACCCCGAGCCTCCGATGACCAGTGCAAATGTTGCAGCTATGGTCCATCAAATCCTGGCAGATAGCCGTGGACAAAGGAATGAAGACTGGGGAATTGATCGCAGCCACACCCCTTTTACCGACGACATTCTAGATGTAACATTCCCTAGGCGCTTCAACATGCCCCAAATTAACCGTTATGCGGGTAGATCTGATCCAATCCAACATCTAATGAGATATTCTTGGTCAATGACTGCTGCCGCATCTTCCGACGCTATAAAGTGCAAAGCATTCCCTATATTCCTGGAGGATGTAGCGTTATTATGGTTTACTCGCTTACCAGCAAGATCAATTTCCAGTTTCAGGGAATTGAGTGAAAAGTTTGTAGAACAGTTCCACATTTACGCACAAAGGACAAAAAGTGTGATTGACCTGTTCCTTGTCAAACAACGACCAGGTGAGAGTTTGAGGGGGTATCTGGATCGTTTCAACTTAGCCACCACCAAAGTGAAGGATCCCCATGAGCCGACCGTTGTGGCAGCCCTAATTGATGGGGTAGATAAAGATACTGAATTTGGGAGATACCTGGCCGGCAAACCACCTCATACTAGAGAATTGTTTTACGAGAAAGTAAACGTACGCTTACGTCAGGAGGAGGTATATGCTAACCGGGAGATGAAAAAGGCAAATAAGGAGGAAATCCAAAGTAATGTCGCCATCAAGCAAACCGGAGATAGCTCGGGAAAGGTTGAAGTCAACGTTGGAAACCGAAACCAGGGTGGCGGCCGCCAATCAAGAAACAATGGTAACAACAGTAATGGCAATAATCGGAAGAGAAATCGGGGAAACGATTCCCAGAGAAGGACCTGTCCCAGGTCTTTCGAAAGTTATACGCCAATAAATGATACTTTAGAGAATATATTCATCGACTCATACAACGTTCTCCAACATAAAAGGCCTCCTCCAAGAGATTCGACGGAGAAAGAACGTGAGATGGGGAAGTTTTGTCTCTTCCATCAGACTCACGGCCACTCTACAAATGAATGCCGTCATCTGAGAGACGTAGTTGAGAGGTTGCTCCGAGAAGGGAAGTTGGATGAGTACCGGGTGACTCCTAGAGACAGGGGCAAGCTATTCAGACCCCGAACCAAAACCAGAATCAACCTACCGCCAGGCCAACTGTCCAGCAAAAAGGAAAGGATCATGTTATCAGTACCATAATTGGAGGGCTTCACCTAGCCGGGCATAGTTTCAGGGCGATGGACCAGTACGTAAACGCAGCAAAGCATCATCTCGAGGCAGAAGATTGCAGCAACCCTGAAGATAATGTCCCGGTAAAACAACAAAAGATGATGTCGAACGACGTCATCTTCCGCAACCGAGAGAGTATTGGAGTCCACGCTCCGACCGAGGATCCATTTGTAATCACAGTTCCTATTGGCCCGGCCACGGTCCATAAAGTTTTAGTGGATAACGGGAGTTCAGTCAACATTCTATTCAAAAAGACGTTCGATTTAATGAACCTTGAATTGAAAGATTTAAAGCCATGTGAAGGATGGATCCGTGGATTTAACGGGGCTCCAACTACTCCAATGGGATATGTAGAACTGCCGGTGACACTTGGGGAAGGAGAATGCCAGAGAGTGAGAATTCTTCCCTTCGTTGTTTTGGATATTGAATCTCCTTATAATGCCTTCTTGGGCCGACCGGCCCTAGCAAAGTTTAGAGCTTGTATAGCCCTCTGGTGCTTGTTACTGAAGTTTCCTACGGAAGCTGGTGTTGGCATAGTCAGAGGAGATCAGGTTGCTGCACGTGCATGTTACATTGCAGAGCTAAAGCTACTCCGTAAAGGAAAAGATATTGAGATAAAAGACGCTTCTCCCCCCACGAGGGAGGAGACGTCATAGCAATTAAAGAAAATCACTATACGTGAGTCGCCCAGAGAACTGCCCGAGGATATAGATCCCAGAGAGGATGAAGAGACTGGGGGCAGAATGGAGGCTCCCAACGAAACGACTGTGGATGTACCAATCGATGATAGCAACCCAGAGAAGGTCCTGAAGATTGGATCCCAGTTGGATCCAGTTCGAGCTAAAGAACTGACAGATTTCCTGAAAGATAACTTGGATGTATTTGCTTGGACCCACGTAGACATGTGTGGGATATCTCCATCAATCAGGAGTCATTCATTGAACATTAACCCAAAGCACCCCCCTGTAAAACAAAAAAGGCGAATGTTGGGCCCAGAGAGGTCCGCAGCCTTGAAAGAAGAAGTTGAAAAGTTAAGGAGTAACGGGTTCATCAGAGACTCAACCTACCCAGATTGGATTTCAAATCCAGTTTTGGTAAAGAAGGCCAATGGAAAGTGGCGTACGTGTATTGATTTTTTTGGATTTGAATAAAGCTTGCCCAAAGGATAGCTTTCCGTTACCCAGAATTAATCAGTTGGTAGATTCAACGGCAGGTCATGAGCTTCTCTCTTTCATGGATGCTTATTCAAGATATAACCAGATTCCTATGCATGTTCCAGATCAAGAACACACTAGCTTCATTACTAATCTGGGATTATACTGCTACATGGTAATGCCTTTTGGTTTGAAGAACGCAGGCACTACATATCAACGGTTAGTAAACAGAATGTTCTATAACCAGATTGGGAAAACTATGGAGGTGTACGTTGACGACATGTTGCTTAGGTCCAGACAATCGTCCGATCACACAACAAACTTGGTAGAGATGTTTGGTATTCTTCGAAAGTATGGGATGAAACTCAACCCAACGAAATGCTCATTTGGAGTTGCATCCGGGAAATTCTTGAGATTCATTGTCAGCTCGCGCGGTATTTAAATTAATCCATACCAGATTGCAGCCATCAGAGACATTCAGGAGCCTAGACAAATCAAAGATGTGCAGAGCCTTGCGGGGAAAGTAGCGGCATTAAGTAGATTCATCTCTAGAGCGACAGACAAATGCATCCCGTTCTTTGAATTGATAAAGCGAGGAAAACGCAATTTTAAGTGGACTCCTGATTGCATTGAAGCATTTCGGAACCTGCTGAATCATCTGGAGAGACCTCCGATACTGTCTAAACCGGTGGATCACGAGGATTTATTCGTGTATTTAGCGGTGTCGTCCCACGCGATCAGCTCAGCGTTAGTGAGAGAAGAAGACAAGGTTCAAAGGCCAGTGTACTACGTGAGTAAAAAAATTGGCGGCAGCTGAATGCAATTATCCGAGGATCGAAAAGCTGGCGTACAGTTTATTGATTGCGTCTAGGAAACTTCGACATTATTTCCAAGCTCATCCTATCACCGTGTACACAGATCATCCGCTCAAGCAAGTTCTACAGAGACCAGAAGCTTCTGGAAGGTTGCTTAAGTGGAACATTGAACCGAGTCAATTAGATTAAAATTTTCAGCCCCGACGGTCAATACGGGGGCAAGTGCTGGCAGATTTCATAGCAGAATTTACTGCCTCGGAGGACGACATGGTAAACGAAGAGACTGACCCACCAAAGTTACTTCTCGATCCTAGTGCATGGAAATTGTATATTGATGGTGCTAGGAATGATAAACGATCTGGTGCCGGAGTGGTGTTAGAAACTCCTGAGAAAAGACTGATATCTTATGCTATCCGGTTGGAATTTCACGCCACTAACAACGACTCCAAATATGAAGCCCTGATAGCCGGGTTGAGGATCGCAAAAGAATTAAAGATCGCGAAGCTGGACATATTTTGTGACTCCAAGTTGGTTGTAAATCAGGTTTCTGGAAAATTTCGAGCTAAGAGCCCAAGATTGATTTCGTATTTGGAGAAAGTAAGGAGTTGCTGATAGGTTTTGATCACTACAGTATCTCTCATATTCCGCGGTCAGAGAACCAACAGGAAGATAAATTAGCCAAGATGGCTAGTTCCGATGATCCTGAAGAGATCAGACTAACCCCAGTTGAAGTGCTTCGGTTCCCTAGTATAGATCAGATGGAAATTGATCTGGTACTAGAAACTGAACCAGAAAGGGAGTCATGGATGACCCCTCTAAAGAATTTCCTAATGAATGGAATGCTTCCGACCAAGAAGAGCGAGAGGCGTAAGGTAATTCGTAAAGCTTCTCGATATGTTCTGTAAGACGGAGTCCTGTATAGACAGGGATTTTCGATGCCTCTCCTTCGGTGTATAGCCCATGACGACATCAAACGTGTACTGCAGTAAGTGCACGAAGGTGAATGTGGCGATCACACTGGAGGACAAACTCTGGCAAAAAAGGTGTTGCGGTATGGTTATTTCTGGCCTACCATAAACAAAGACGTGACAAATTACGCGAGACGTTGTGATGCTTGCCAAAGATTTTCAAGGATTCCCAGGGCACCTCCCGGTCAGTTAAAAACAATGACAAGTCTGTGGCCTTTCGCTATGTGGGGAATTGATATCATTGGAACCCTCCCTATAGCAAAAGGCGGAGCAAATTTCGCCATTGTAGCTGTAGACTACTTCACCAAGTGGGTTGAGGCCGAACCGTTGACTGCAATTACAACCAAGCGAGTGATCAATTTCGTTGTTAGGAACATTATTTGCCGGTTCGGGATTCCGAAGATCGTCATAACTGACAATGGAACCCAATTTGACAGCAGCGAATTCAGGAACTTCTGCCGGAAATACCACATTGAGAAACGGTACACCTCTGTGGCACACCCGCAGTAACGGACAGATCGAAGCAGCAAATAAAGTGATTAAGTCCATTATCAAAAGAAGATTGAAGCGTGCCAAAGCTATGTGGGTCGATGAGTTACCCTTGGCATTATGGGCCTATAGGACGACATATAAATCGGCAACAGGCCATACCCCCTTCTCCCTTGCTTTTGGAGCGGAAGCGGTCATCCCGGTTGAGCTAAAAGTACCATCTCACCGAGTTACTTATTACGATCCGATGACTAATAACGAGTTGCTCCTTGAATCCCTAGATTCAATAGAAGAGAAGAGGGATGAAGCAGACTTACGTGCCTTGAGACACAAGCAACAGGTCGCTCGATACTATAACAAAAGGGTTCGAGCCCGAACCTTTGAACCCGGAGACTTGGTTCTGAAGCATGTCTTTCCACCCCCGACTCATATGATGCGAAGTGGGAAGGATCGTACTCCATTCTACGAAAGCTTGATAATGGAACCTTCAAGCTAGCTACAGTGGATGGAGAAGAAATCCCCAGAGTGTGGAATGCCCAACATTTGCGGCCTTATCTGACATAAAAATGTCGGATTTACTCTTTTGTTTCATAGGACCATGTAAAAGGCACGACTTGCCTTGAATAGTCCATTTTTTTTTCAGCAAAGGATTATAAAGTGGATGTACGTTACGATTTGACCGAACCACTATAAAAATACCGTGTGTCGTTTACTTTTATTGCATTATTATTTACCGCTCTTCTATCTTTATGAAATTTGCTGAAAACTATGCGGCAATCACAGGAACATGTGACTCCAGGTGCCTTCCATCAGGATGGAGAGCAATCCGCAGCTAGAACTTTGAAGGTACAATAGAGTGGATCACATCATTGACAGAACTCTAACCTTGGCGATCGCCAGGAGAGTATAAAAGCGTCCATGATTGAGCGCTGAGAAAGAGCTCTTACCCCGCTGAAGGATCGGGGGGCGACTGAACAGCTGAGCTCGAACTCTAACCTTGGCGATCGCCAGGAGAGTATAAAAGCATCCATGATTGAGCGCTGAGAAAGAGCTCTTACCCCGCTGAAGGATCGGGGGGCGACCGAACAGCCGAGCTCAAACTCTAACCTTGGCGACCGCCAGGAGAGTATAAAGGCGTCTACGATTAAGCGCTGAGAATGAGCTCTTACCCCGCTGAAGGACCGGGGGCGACTGAACGGCCGAGCTCGAGCTCTAACCTTGGCGACCGCCAGGAGAGTATAAAAACATCTGTGATTAAGCGCTGATAAGGATGCTGGAGACTCAGCGTCCCCAGAATTCCTGCCCCGTTAAAGGATCGGCGAGCAGATCATGATACGAGGTCGAACTTTAACCCGCTGATGGATCGGGAAAGCATAGAGGCACCGGAGATTCGGTGCCTCAAGGACTATAATTCTACTAAAAAATTCCAAGTCCCCTGTGCCCAAATATAGGGGGCAACATGCATAGAAATTGTTAAATTCTTTCTGTTTCTTGAATGATTTGTGATATAATTTCAGTTTGGTTATAGCCAAATGACTTGTGACTAAGTATGAAGAGTTTATTGACTGCAGGTACACGATGACGCAAAAGAAATAAACTTTCATTCATAAACTGCAAACCTACAAGATAAAGAAGAACCTAAACAAAAGTGATGTCCATTCTCACAATTACATTTCATGGCCAGTGGAAAGCCTAAAAATCCTAAGGACAAAATATGAACTGATATCTGCATCCTACTTATGCTGGGGGGAGGGGACTATGTAGACTTCTTGCTCTTTTTCTGCTTCCCCGACGCCTCCTTGTCAACATCCAAACGACCACCTGTTTTCCTCTTCCTCTTATCAACAAGAGGCTAAGGTGAAGAACTAGAGGACTGAGAGGCTAGTTGTGAAGTTATCGATCGGGAGGAAAATCTTACGACCAACCCAGTTTTGGGGTCGATCTCAGAGATAGGGGGCACATATACTGGATTCTGTCCCCCTTTCATAAGGAGCAACTGCTCCTCCCCTTCGGCCTGTTGTTTAGCCAAGATTTCCTCATCACCGCCTCTGCTCTCTTTGGTAATGGCGACTTCCTCTTCATCACCGTCGTGGCACCCGTCCATGTCTCTCAAATCCTCGATGGGTTCAGCATCTGGGGGGACATCAGCACTAACGCCTGGCAGGATGTCAATTTTCTCTGCCTCTGCCTTCTTTTCAGCATCCTTATCAACTGGCCCGCCACCTGTATCATTAGAAACAAATGTTATTTTGGAAGAGAATGCGGTTTGCTCAGTTGATTGTCCGACAAGACGACGACAAGTGACAATTGCTTTGGCAAGTTGCGGAGAAAATATAGAGATACCTTCTTCCGATCCTCCATCCAAGATAGCAGCAGAGCCCCCGACAGCTGGAGGAGTTGGACCCAGAGGGATCAATGATAATCTGGATTGTATTCCTCAATTTCGGAGGCCTTGGGCTCTGCAGCTGAGCTCGGGCCTTCTTCTATTTTTTCTTTGCCCTTCGCCTGAGTTTTCTCTTTTTCAATTTCTTCTTGGAGTAGGCGTCTGCCTTTCTCTAAATCCTCAGGTTCATTATCCCTAAGAATGGTCCGCATCAACTCATTCTCATCAATCTCATCAACTCCTAATCGCTGTTTCTCGCTCTCAACGATTGCATCCCATATATTGGCTAGAGTGACATGGTAGTCTGGGATCCAGGAGATGTTACGGGTCTTGATGACCTGACCAAGGAAGTCGAACAACATTTCTTCAAATACTTCGATCTCCTTCTCTCTCTCGAGGAGTTTTTCATTAGAAACAGTGGCCATTTCAATGGCACTCTCCACATTATTTTCAGCAAGAATAGCGCGCTTCTCTGCACGCGCAAGTTGATTATTCAGAATCGCCTTCTCCTTTTCGGCCAGGGCTAAGCTATCTTTCAAACTTGCCTTTTCTTTCTCCCAAGCAGCTCTTTCGGCCTCGAAGTGATCCTGTGCTGTTTTCAGTTCGGTGTTGGCCATCCTGAGATCTTCCACCTCTTGCTTCAATTACGCTCGCTCTTTGCTATTAGAATCAAGCTCATTATGGAAATGTTGCCTGGCCTCCTCCAGCTCTGTTTTGTAAGTTTTAGCGTCTCGTTGAGCCAAGGCAAGCAAAGATTGTGCATCCTCTAAGTCCTCCATTTTTTCCCTGGCCCTTTCATTGTTTTCTATCTTCACTTTGGATCTATGCGCTTCCATCTCAAGCGTTCGGATGACGTCTGAAAGATTGACAGCATGTTTCTTCATCGCCTCATACTGCTTGGCTACATGGCGAATATGCCCGATGACTTCAGTATCCCAGTTCTTAGGGATTGGTTCCAAGGCTGGAACGAACATCATCCTTTCGAAGAAGATATCGGGGAATTGTTCTCGTAACTTTTCCAGCTTGGCCTGAGTCTCAGGACCATGGATATAATCTCGTGACCCGGGGGCACTCAAATTTTGTTGGCTGGAAGGGACAATGTCAATTTTCTCCTTCTCAGAATCCTTGTTTGGATTTTTATTTTATCCTTGGGCTCGTGGTGCCTTTTGGATGATCTGCTGTAAGAGGGTGCACTCTTCGGAGGGGTTAAGTCTTTAGGAAGTTGTTTTCCCCCTGTAGGCAGCACCGGATGACTGGGAAGCTTACCAGAGGTTGATTTTGATGGAGACCTGGATTGTGAAGAAGTAGGCTTGTGAGAATGACCGCGAGCACGCTCAGGATTTGGATGAAGACTAGATGTGCCTTCACGGAGAGAGCGATAGGAATAAGATCGCCTGCGAGCTTTATATGGAAGACCGTGCCAATCGCCCACTTGTTGGTGGGAGTCTACTGATAAGATCATACTTGGACCAGATATGATCCGAGAGACTTCAGAGAAAGTAGACTTAATACGAAGAAGGATGAAGACGGCCCAAGACAGACAAAAGTCCTACGCCGATAAGAGGAGGACCGACCTTGAATTTGAGGTTGGGGACAGAGTTTTTCTTAAGGTATCTCCGCTAAGAACGTTGTTCGTTTTGGAACCACAGGAAAGCTAGCACCAAGGTTCGTAGGGCCATTCCCTATCATCGAGAAAATTGGGAAAATGGCCTATAGGTTAGAGCTACCCGAAAAATTGGCTGGAGTTCACAACGTCTTTCATGTTTCACATCTCCGAAAATGTCTACATGAATCTGCTGAAGTGGTAGAGCCAAATATCCTAGAAGAAGCTGAAGTGGAACGCGAAGCAACCGTGAGGAAAGTTCCAACCCGCATATTAGGAACGGAAGTGAAGAAGCTACGCAACCGCGAAGTCAAACTCGTCAAAGTTCAGTGGAGCGACAGCGAGGGAGACGCAACTTGGGAAACTGAAGCTAGAATACGCGCTGCCTACCCTTTTCTTTTCGAGGGTACATCTTTGATCTTTCTTTTTCCTTAAGTTGCGCTTTTATCTATCTTTTTAGGTATATCTCCTCGACCTTATCTTTTAGGTAGAAACTCTTTGGATGAAAACATGTAATTGAAACATGTTATGGATGATGGTTGCAAGTGGTTGCAAGTGATTGCTAGTGGTTGCTCGTGGTTGCATATACACACACAATCTAGGTTTTAGATCGGCTCAATCACTTCATATTGCATATGCATATATGTTTTCATTCGTATATGGTTGAACTTTAATGTGCTGTCATATGGATGTTGCATTTGTATGAATGATTGTGCACTCATGTAGAATCATGAATAGGAGAATTTGCATACATAATGGATTCATGGCACTTACATAATTCGCATTAAGGAGGTCAACTGAATCAGTAGACCGCCTGATTTTGCATTAGATAAGTACATGTACACACACACTTCGCATATGATCATGAAGCATTAGAAGTCTTTTAAGGACAATGGATGCTCGTGTTTGATGGATGAGTAGATGGATGTTTGGATGTTAGGATGTACATTCTTCCTGAACTTGAAGATTTCGGGGACGAAATCCTTTTAAGTGGGGGAGAATGTAACACCCCGTGTATTTTATAACAGTGAGATTCACAAATTAAAGTGTACCTAATTTCAAATAAAAGAATTAAGGGAAACGGGATACGCCATTGCGTTCGTCTCGGAATTCTGCTAGAGATAGAGTCCGAGTTTGCGTAAAACGGATATCGTATGAAGAAGATATGGACGAACGAAGTTGGGCGAAAAACCAGAAAACGGGTCAGAATGCACTGGCGCACTTGGGAAGTGCGCCAGAACAGAAATGAACTGGCGCACTTGGGAAGTGCGCCAGTACATTTTTAGCCTAGCGCACCTGCCAAGTGCGCCCAGGTCAGAATGACCTGCTGGTCAGGTCCTGGCTGGCCTAGTCCGAGTTTGGTCGATTTTCTGAGCCTTGCCTTGTCACTAGGGCTAGGTGTCAGCTCCTGGTTGGTCTCTCCTTTGAACGAACGGCTATTATTAAACCAAGCTTCATCGACAGTCTAAATCAACTCACGAACTCTATAAAAAGGACCTAAGACTAACCCTAATTCACACAAACTAAAATGGAGATGAGACCGTCATGCTGCTGAGGAGAGACTAAGGATAGCCGTCAGAAATTGAGAGGCAATTAGGAGATAATTCAAAGCTTAAAGCAACGTTAATCAAATCAAAGCAACGCCTACAACAAAGGATAGCATCTCCAAATTCAGAATTCAGATTCCTGAATTGAAGATTCATCATACGTTGTAAGTAGAGTGCTATTCCGATGTGAATTAAATAATTGTGTTGATAAGTATAAAGTAAGAAATGGAATTGTGGTGATAATAATCTATATTTGTATGTTGCTTTGATTCTAAACGATTTGGGAATGTTGTGGTATACGATTTGATATTCGCAAGCATATGATTCATATTGAAAACTACATGTTTGTGGTAGTTATTTACAACACCCATTTGATAATTGCAAGTATATGATTTACTGTTATGCCAACATGATGTATAATTTTATGGTCATCTTTAGTGTAATTTGATCCATTTGAGTATTATGATATGTTGGAATTGGCATCATAGTTCAAGTATAAAAATCATGCTTTTGTGATAGTGACAAAAGCAAGCATCTTTGTGAACTTGTATTAATTTTATGAACATGACTAAACCATGTTTGTTATTATGCCTAGTTGAAAACATGTTTTTAGGCTTATGTTGTTATCATAACCATATGATAAAATATGTGACACATAAGTTACATTAGAATTACATTAGAATTACATTCCACTTGCAAGTTTACATAGATAGAATAAAAACCATGATTTAAGTTTAGGAATGTTTAAGTATTATTTATGTCGTGACCACATGAATAGAATGACTCATGTTTAAGTATTATTATTTATTCCATGATTATATGAATAGAAGGATTCATGTTTAAGTATGTTTATGCCATGATTATATGAATAGAATGATTCATGTTCAAGTATGTGTATGCCATGATTATATGTTAATACAATGCAAGTTCACATGTGCCTAATTCATGTTAATTAGATCGTTATGTTGCAAGTTCATGCTTTCGCACTCCCCTTTTTATGTTACCTTATAAACACCATGTTATAAGCCTCCCCTTTTCATATGGCTAAGTTGGGTTTAAATGTTAAACCCAACATATCTTATATTGTAGCGAACGTGTAAAACGGGGGTAATGACGATGGGGTTGAAATATAGATCATATGTGTTGGCATGTTTGACGCATGCCAACAACCTTGAAAAACAATTAAGTGGCATAAATAAATTTTAACCAATAAAGATGAATTTGAATAATGGGCCGCAAATATTTACATATAAAAAGAAAAGAGACAAAATATGTAAATGTAGAAAATACGATGTGTTTAACCCGATGTTGGATTGAGTTGTGATGTAAACCTTGCCGGAACCGCCCGGCTGTCCAGTAGTCACAACAATACCTATCCAATGTGGGTGGTTAAACACGGAACCCAATAAGGACCCGAGGTTAGACTGAGTTGTGGCGTAAGACTGCCCGGACCCAACCGGCAACCGGCAGCCACAACAATACTTGTCTAATGTGAGAGGTCAAGGCTTTAATAAGACAATTAAGGCTGAGTCTGGATTGATAGGATTAAGTAAATTAAATTAATACTTAATCAAAATGGAACATGCTAAACTAAACAGACTGATTTGGGGGTTAGGTTTATAAAACACTTAACCAACTTAGCATGTTGGCTAGAAATAGAAAACCTAGTAGCGGGGGACCCTTTTCAACAGTAACCCTACAAGGTGTATCAGGATACCCTGAACTAGGCAGGGTGGGGCACGATTACTGGGCTGACTGTAAGAGGTCAAATCGACGGCGGTGGTGCAGCAGTGTAGGTTCTAACGGGGTGCGGGCGTGCACACACTCCGGCGCAGAAAAATAAGGCACTGGGCACCAGTAGAATACATGTGCATTCAAGAATTGTGTCGGGCCGCCACCATGGGACTTAATACATCCCATTGTGGGACCAGCATAGGTAACTACAACATCGGGGGCCGTAAGACACATGTAACTATGCGAATAGGAGCCGATCATCAGAAATGGATCACTTCACCCTGATTATGGGGTGCCTGTTGGGAACTAGTTTATATGGGTACAGAGATTAATATGGGGTACGATAGTATATTCGACCCTAGACAACTTAACTTAGTTTATGGTGCTTTCCCATTTCTAGTTTATACTTATCATACCCAGTTCTTTATTCATAGACTGAATAGTCCTAGACTTACTCAGGCTTTATGTCTGACTCTACTTTTCTTCCGTCCCCCCCCCCCCCCAGGTCCACAGGGAGGGAATACCGCAGCTTGACCAGCCTTCATATCCAGCTTGAAGAGAAAGAATGTATTGCTTGGATCTTTTCCGTTTTGGACTATGGCTTTGGACAACAATTATGGGACTTTTGCAGTTTATTTATGTTTTCTTTATGCTTCTTTAAATAATGTAATCAAGACAGTTATGAGGATGTTATGTTTTGGAAGTATTGTAAGACAATTATGGTATGGTTGGTGTAACACGTATTTTAATGAAATAAAAGTTATTGTTGTTTTCCGCTGTTCAAAAATATGTGTTCTTATATCTGTCTTGTATATCTATGACTTATACTTATAAATCTCCACCAAAATTAGGGCATTCCCTTTGAGAGTGACCCTAACGAAGGTGGGGTGTTTCACGACATTACTGTTTAGGCGAGTAAACATGAGAAATAAAAATGTAATTACCCGTCCCCCGTGTGTGCAAGTGCAAGTGTGTGCCTGTGCATGTCTTAAAGAAAAAACGTAAAGGTCAATAAAATCATCGAGATATTAGTTGTTGTTCGTTGTTAAGATATGCATTCGTTCAGTTAAGGAAGTCCGTTTCTAAGGTTCTAGCCTAACTGTCCATTGATGTATCAGAGTTAAGTTGGATTGCTCATTTTACAAGTTCGTTGGGTCGTTCTCCATCTGGATCGTGATACATCTCCGGATCGTGTGTGGTGGCATTCGGATCGCGACATGAATCTGGATCGTGAAGCAAGTATGGGTCCGCGGCGGGGGCGCTAGCCCATGAGAGTGTTCCGGATCGGGTCGCTATGAGCTCATAGCGATCTGTATCCTCGTTACATCGCCACGATCTGTTCCCTTGCCTCAAACACGATCCGATCCGATCCAATGCCAGACTCTACACCATAACTTCCCCTCTGACTCTCGCATCATCACGAACCGATGCCCTGATCCGACTGCCAATCAAACCCCATCGTCTCGCCTCACTCACGATCCGATTCGACCTGCTCCTTTCTTCTTCTTCCTCTTCCCTGCCTCACCTCCGAGCTCGAATGACGAGATTCATGGCGCCTCATCAGCCTCCAGATCCTCGAACGCCACACAATTTTACCATTTTCTCTTCTCAAATTGGCAGAAAACCTTGGAAAAATGAGAGAGAGAATGTACGATAAGGTTTTTTTTATAATATTACCTTTCTTAAATTGGAAAAAACAGATGGGTTTCAGGAGAACTAAAAAAATAGGGTTTTTCTTCAATAGAGTTGAAGGCGGCGGCGAAAAGAAGAAGAAAGAGATAGGAGGAAGAAGGCCTGGTTTATATAGAGAAGGCGGTGGCCATTCGCATTCCGTTTCTTGTTTTACTCGGTCCGAACGGGCCGCGATGGGAAGCCTAGTTCGCTTCGTGAGGAAGCCCAAGTATTCGCCAAAGCCCGAGGCGAACATCTTACCTTTCGGATCGTGAAAGGCTCGTGCGATCCGAATGGACCCAGCAACGAACAAGAGCAAAGATTCAGAAATATTGATAAAAATCCAAAAGCTTACCTAGCAGATTACTGATAATTCACTCTGAAGATTCAGGGATGAAAATTAATCGATGAATAGAGAAATGATTGAAGATTTATCCGATATTTATACAAATCGAAGGGAAAAAAATTTCCGAAGTGATACAACATTTCAGGAAGACACAACCATTGATTTACATCTCTTCATGATAAGATGTCTCTGCAATTTCGAAGCATGTTCCATCCCCGATAAAACATACTTCGAGGGGGCAAAATGTTGGCTAGTTTCTGACCAAGCCACCAAGATTCACATACAAGAAGAAAATGCGAAGTTCCATTTATTTCAATCTTCAGAAATATGGTCGCGGTCGCTCAGCCCTCATCGAATCGCTACGCCCTCCTTCGGGTCGCCACCAGCTAGCGCGAACCGAATCACCTACGTCAACTCCTCGATACGATCCGCCCCCACCATCGCGACTCGATCCGAACCCAGAAGATGCAGTGAAGACTTTGACCCATTCAATCACGATCCGAGATACATGGATCTCACGACACCTGTCCATAACTGTCATATTGACCAATTCTTCCTCAAGCTACGATCCGATCCGATATTCTCGGAATTTGCGCCACGTGTGACCGCGATCCGCCTGACAGAATCAGCTATAAATAGCCCAGAGATTGGCATTTTTCAGGATCTTTTTGGCAGTATCGAGTATTGATTCCACCATTACTGTCATACCACTATTTCTTATCAGTTTTAGTTTAAGATTACTGAGAGAAATCATAATTGTAAAAGTGAGCTTGAGAGAAATCGTTGGTTGTACTAGTATTCAAAGTATAATCAATAGCATAGAAAGTGGACGTAGGCTCGTTAACGCCGAACCACTATAAACCTTGTGTGTTCTCCGCTTTTTCTCATTTTTCAGTTATAATTTTCTACGAATCAGAACAATTTGGGTGTTAGAGTCAAATTTTGATCTAACAGATACATATATATAGTATGGTCTCAAAAAGTAAGAGGCCCACAAAACATTGCACTTAAACAATAATGCATTGAAGTGCACGTGACTGCACACATTGCTGCAGTCTTCACATATATATGATGGTGCACGAGAGGGAAGGCTAGGGTTTTTATTCGAACTTTCGATTTTTGTTCTTTTTTGTTCGAATGTGTTTTTTGATTTCGATTCTCCCTTCTGACCTGTTTTTTTTTTCTTTGGGGCGAATTTAAAACCAGTCTGTTAAGTCGAACCGCTAATCGCCTGACTAGTCGACTAGTCCAAGTCATTCCATGTCGCCCGAAATATTAACAAAATTCAAGTCATGAGTCCAAGTCACTGACTCAAGCTCGACTAGTCGACGACTAGTCGCTCGTTGTGATAACAATGCTTTGGTTTGGTTGTTTTGGGTAGAAGTGGAAAGGAAGTCACGATGTTTGTTGATTGTTGTGAATTGCAGTCGGGTTGAGGAGTGGGTGGAACTAGATGATGCAGCTTTTTAGGTTTGCGAAATGCCGATGAGGTTAGTAGTTTTGCATACCGATAGTTCAATTTCTATAGATGAAACCAAGGACAAGACGATAATTTAGATATTATTGTTATTTTTCTGTTAACTTCCATCAAAGGCTATTTATTTTTCTGTTATGATTTTTCTTGCAGTTTATAGAAATTGAACTATTAGGCCTTGATTATATCATAACAGAAAAGTAGATTGAAATTGAACTACCACATGGCAGAATGTTATTGAACCATTAGGCCTATGATGATATCATAACAGAAAAATAGGTTGCCTTTAATGGAAGTTAACAGAAAAAACTATGCATTGATGTGTTGCATTAATGATTCAGTTGTAAATTTATTCATTAAGTTTATTCATTATATGCGACTTAACTAAGGGTGAGGCTAATAGCTGTGGAATTCGAATCATATTTATTCTTTATATGTATTCTGCCTTCCTGAGCTTTTGTCTACACATCGTATGCTCTATCTATATCATCAGCAAATTATAAATATAATTGAATTTTTGCTTTCTTCATTTCTGGTATAATACCTTTTTCGATTCGTGCCTCAGGTTCTCTCCAAGGGATATTAACTTGGTGCTAAGTGAGCTTGAAAAATATGGTTTAATATTGAAGCATATTCTTGGTCCAAGGGATGCTAACTGGATGCATGTACTTTGCTAGGTATTGTAATATTTTATTATTTAATAAAATATCAAGAAATTAATGATTCTGAAAACTGTTTATTTTTAACTTTAAAAATCCATGCTCTACCGTTTTAGCTATGCTCCTCCGTGTGTATGTTTTTGTGTGCGTTGTGTGAGAGAGTGTATTAGTATATTAATTTAAGTTTAGAACTTCTTGTTAGGATTTTTTTTATTTTTTATTTTGAATTTATTTGTCTGGTTAGAGCTTCTACTGCATTGAAGTTCCGATAAATTTAAAACTCGTAATATTGCTGGGTTTTTATTTTATTTATTTATTTATTTATTTATTTTCTCTCTGTGTGTGTGTAGAATTGTTACTAATGCAATAATTAATCATGAAGATGAGAAGGAAGTTAACGAGAACAACCAATAACGGAGTCGAATATCGAAGAACTGCAGTCACGCATTGTGGTTGCTGAAAATCTCCCAGACAACCATTGCTACTAGAGCCTTAGGAAGGTATGCTGTACTTAATTCTCTTGCACCATTTTCACTTAAAAAAATAAAATAAAATAAAATAAAATAAAATTGTGTTCCACTCAGAATTTTCTTTTGTTCTGTTTTTCCTTGTCTTAACGTTATGGCCATTATATTGGAAAAACAGATGGTCCCAAATAGCGGCACAGCTGCTTGGAAGAACCGACGATGAAATAAAGATTTCGTGGAATTCCAGTTTAAAAAAGAAGTTACAAAAGAGAGGAATTGACCCAAACACCCACAAATCCATTAATGCAACTGATCATATCTACCGTATAATGAAATTCAAATCGTCATCTCAGTTAACCAAACTGTCATTTACTTTAATTTTCATCCTTCTACCTCAACTATATCAAGATACCAACCTAAAAAAACAACCATAAAATAAATAAATAATTAAAGAATCTTTCAAAAGCTTTTACATGAAGTCAAGCCGTATTCATTTCTTTACATTTAAGTGGAGTGCACCACATCTAATGGATTATGGCGCTCCTTTCTACTAGACAAATATCATGATACTTGACCGAAGATCTTCAGCTGCTACTTTTCCGTGTAAGGACACGGTTTACACGTTCATCTGCAACTACTTGAGATGCACTCCGTCTTAACAGGGTAACCGGTCTGAGTACAGATGTGGCTCCGGAAGATGATACAGATACGGGTCTGGATGTGGACTGGGCCGGATCAGCTTTCTCTTCCAGCTTAGGACGCACCGTTTTCCTTGATGTTTTGTCAACCATGATAAGCACCATATTTCCATGCACGTTGTTTCTTAAACGACGTTTGTTGCACTTGATTTCTTGAACCAAGCTTCTATACACAGATCCCTAGTTTAAAGGCAAGAAAAAGTTGAAAAGAAATTATGAACCTGATGTTCTGTAATTCAGGCAGCATTTAGTATAAAAATGTGTAACATGCAGAATACAAAAGGATACCTTACTAAGAATCAAAGCAGATTGAATAACATAATTCCCAAACCTATTGCTGGAGATTTCACAAATGTTCATCATCAGTTCTTGAATTATATGTTCAAATACAGGTTCGTTATCTCGCGTAGCATGCAACATCTTTTCCACGATGTAGCTGCCGAACTCATGTTCGGAAAGATATCGGTAACGTCCAAGAAATATTTTACAATGAAGAATCGTCTTCCACCATGTGCCTGGTTTGTCAATGACCTTCTGCACCACATAGTTCCTGCATGCACATGCAGTGTACACAGTTAGGCATGTAAAAGGTAAGATAGGAAATCACATTTTTATCCAATAATTTTAATTTTGATCACTTCACAACCAATAAATTTCATAAAATACGAAATTTTGATTTGTTATAAAAGATTACGGTACAAAAAAATGTAAAAAATAATAAATGCATTATAAGAAAATGCGTTTAGGAGTAATTTTACGGATCCTATATGCATGCATGAGTGTTAACATAGTACATACCCATATTTATCCAATGAGAGAGAGAAAGCTTCTGAAACTATCTTCTCTATCAACTCATTCAAATCACATCTATCAGTATAATCCAAAATATTTTGAAGTAGAATGCAGCCTCCTTTGTTCATGGTTAGCTCGTTGTAGTTTTCAGATATTGTTCGAATAACATACTGAAATAAAAAATAATTAAAAAAATGTTCATCCACACATACAACACAAAAAAAAAATGTTTTTTGTGAACAAAAGAACAAAAAAGGGAGTAGATATGAATACCTCGACATAAGAGGGAGATAGACAATCAACAAAGCATTTGAGAAACTGAGACCCATTTTCAGCTTTCACTAAATCGAGCATATTATCGTTTAAAAATGCGGCGACGAGAGACTCTTCATCCCCAGTCATATAGCCAAATAACCGTTTTATTGCTTGATTCCTACATTTGCAGATCTAAGTTTTAAATTAAAATATGTCAAGATAGAATATACGTTATTATGTAGTAAAAAGACTTACCCAATCTCATCACAGTAGATTTTGACAAAATTGGTCATGTCCAATACAATGTCTGATATCATCTTTATACGTTGGTTGGCATTACAGATTTTAAACAGATTTGTCACAAGACGGCTTGATCCATCAGATCTCATCATAACTTCAACAATATCAAGACGATAAACCTCATCAAATATTTGTTGGAATCGATCGATAGCCCTGTTTAACTCTGCGCAGTGACCATTATGTATAAACGTGTGAATCGTTGAGGAATCAGGGATGTTGCTATATGTGAAAAAAAGCGGGCAATATGCTCTTTCACTGGATGGGTCTTGAGCGAAGTCATACTTCCATATATTGCGATCCTGAATGCTTAACATGATATTAGGATTTATCTAAGTATTTCTGCACAATTATATCTTAGAACCAACTCATATCCTTACTTATTTATAGTTGCTACCAATAGAGAGATATAAGCTAATATATCTCCATATATTTGTTAATTTAACCGAAATTATTGCTTGCAGGCCTTCACGCCTAGGGGATCTGATCATCTAGCCTAAACAATTATCAATTCTAACTTCGGCCCATGCGTATTATTAATTATCTCAAGATAAGAATATTGGTTTCTACTGGAAATTAGGTTAGGCTTGCCTAGATACATAGTTTTGTTAATCAAACTGTACTGCGTTTTTTTCACTGAAATAATACAATGGCCCAAGGCCCATAACAACATTACATAATCAGATGAAAACCGAAGGCTATTACGCCATAATAATAGGAAAAAAACGCTTGCTGTGGCTCTTCATTCTTAAATCTCAAAAATAAGATTAGCTTTTTTCTAATTAACTTCGATTGAAGGAGAGCGGCAACCTCTATTTTCTCTTTGGCCGTTCATTTTTTCTTTTCAGATTCAAGCACTCAAAGAATTTTCCACTGTCGGCTCACTGAGTGTGACTTCCTGCGAATATCTATCATTCCTGCTAACATCAGTTAGCTCCTAAAAGTTTTAGGTGTAACGGTAACAAGACATTTAATTGGATATTTAAACGAGACATTCAAACAAATCCAGAGTCCCTGTTCAAATCTAGCTGCCATCAAAGTCAAGCTGGCTCCCACTACCCTCTTCAAATTCAGGCAACCTGGGCCTTGGTTCAGGCTTTAACGGAGCATCCGGACAGCGTTAAGGAGTACCCATTAAAGGAGGGGAGACAGCTGGTGTTGCGTACCCATTAACCGGAACTCTGTTTTCATTTCCTACTATAAGTGCGATGAAGGAATGATACAGCAGATAGCCCAGAACAAGTTCGTCATCATCAACGTCTCCGGTGAACCGTATCCATTCTTGGATGTGGTTATCACTGGTATCGAAGTCTAGCCTACGGCTTGCAGACAATGTGAACATTCTGGAGTATCTGTTTGCAGTCATAGGAGGAGGTGCGCGGTCCTCTGAAGCAGGGGCAAATGAATCATCAAACATGTTTGCTCTTGGAATCTCACAGTCAGATAGTCTCGGAGCTCCCGACTTGGTCACCCGAACCAGAGCTTGAGGACTCAAAATGATAGGGATTCAGATCCTGGTCCATTGGGAACTTCTGGAAACAAATGAAAGACCTTACCTATAATTTCATATACACAATTGAGTGTTTAATGTGTGAATAATTGGTAAACATTTATGAGGAAAAAAAATATACAGAAAGCAGATTATTTAAAAGCTTGAAGGATGAATAACATTTCGGAAGGGAAAAAAACATCTAAATCTACATAATAAAAATAAAAATACATAAAGCAGATTTAAAGGCTGGCACATGGGAAATATTACAACTTTGACTATTTAACAAACACGGTAAGGATAACATATTGACACCTCACTTGAAGGATCAATAATCAGGCTCCACATTATTGTTTGCATACATGGAAATTTCAGAAGGATAACATAGCTACTATTACATAACCATTCAGTTAGAGCATATTAATCTAGTCAACTGTGAAAGCTTGCATAATATTCAAAGAACACTAGGAAACTATATTTGCAAGGCATTAACTAATCAGTTACACTAAGCTACTTTCTGGTTACCAGCAAAAGTGTCACAACTATAATTAGTAGGCAACTGACATGTTCTGATTTCTATACAAAACGCGGGGGGGGGGGGGGGGGGGGGGTGATTCATACATAAGGCACATATAAAATTGGTTGCTATGAATAAAAGATGTGTTACAAACAAAGCCTTTAGTTTCGTTCACCATTTCAATCGATGTTTTATTTTTAACTGAAGTAGCGAGAGTTGTTTTTTCTTCAGACGGTTGTCCTAGCCAAATTCCTAATAACATTACCTAAAAGGCTAAAACTAAGTGAGTAAAACATCTGTACACACTAAAAAATAACAGTGGCTTGGGACCAATGCAAACAAGTAAACTTACTAGCAAAAAATAACAGTAGCAATAAATACGATTAATTTGAATAATAAAAATTAAAATGATGGTCTAAATCAGAACTTATTTATCAGAAACTAAAGTGAAATCAATTATTAATCAAATGTTGAAATATTAACTCTTAAATTGTAATATTTTATAAAATTGATTGTGTTATAAAATAATACAAAATAGATAAATGAGAAGAAACCATTAGACAGAACACAAAATATTAGGGAGAGACTTTTCATTTCTATTGATTCCAGGTGTATCTTATAATGTAAACAATATTTCTATTTATAGAGTCTACATGCCATGTAAATTGCAATGAAGTTCCTTAGCATATTCACCCTTATTACTTTTACATATTACAACATTCCCCCTTGAATATGCGTATGCAAAGATGATCAAATTAATTACCTCATTAAAACCTTTTATGAAAAACTATGTGGGAAAAATCATAAATAACCAAAAAGGTGCAATTTTATTTCATCTTTAGGTAACATGTTTTACAATGTTACAATGAGGGTTGATACTTCATGATCAAGTTAATGCCTCATTAAGAATCTTACTAACAAAAACCTAGTGAGAAAAATATTAGTGAAGGAAAATGGTAAATTATAGCACCATTTTATATATATGCTCCCTCTAATTCATAACACGTTATTCAATTAGCCTATTTGTATGGTTGACGCATGCCAATTTTATACTCCATCTTCTGAAATATTGATTTGGAAATTGCTATGAGAACAGACCTACCCCATTTTCTTGAAACTGAATTTGTTTCTCCTCTTTCTTGTTGTCCTTCAATGTTTCATGTGCAAAGAGAAATTTAGAAGAAATGTTGTAACAACCCGAAAATCTGGGCCAGTTTAAAATTTTAATTTTGGCAATTTTAGCGAATTTTGATTATTTAAAATGAATTATTTTAAATAATATCGACGAGAAAAATGTTTTGAATAGAAATCGAACGTATATATTATACGCGTCGTCGTTAGAATATAAATATTTATATATAATTATAAATAGAATTGAAAATGGCGCGGTAGTTCGATAATTCGATTTCAAACTTCAATTGAATGTACCGGGTGCAAAATAATCCGGATTTGAGTGAAACCAAAAACATTAGGATTTATTTGATAATATCTTTCCAACGAATCCGACCAATCGAAATTTCATAGCGGGAATCAAAGGATATGTCCAGTTGAAAATTCTGAATAGTCGCTATGGAATTCAGGCCCTTAAAAATGGACATTTTGCAAATGACCTCGGATTTCGACGAAACCAGTTTTGTTGGGCCCGCAGTGTCAAGTTATTGCTAGATTTCAAGTTTCATAATTTTTCGAATCAATATGTGAGCGTGGCAAAGGAAAACGCGTTTGACCAGTTTCAGTTGATTTTAATCGACTGGAAAATGACCATTTTTCTAACGGTCTCAGAATTCGACGAAACTAGTTTTGTTAGGACCGTATCGTCAATACGAAGCTAGAAAATATTTTTCTGGAATTTTTAAAGTTCGTATGCGACCCCGGTAATTTGAAATGTACGTTTAAAATTCAATATAGTGATTTAAATGTAAATTCAACAGAAACTAATCGAAACGATTGAATCAGCTCACGATACATATCCCATTGTGTTCGGAATGGGGGTAATTAGCTAGAGGCGATAGTCGGTGGCTTTGATTTCGAGTCCGTATTAAAAAAGTTGCCTTTAGGAAATTTAAAATAATAAATTTTAATATATATTTTCTTTAAATACCCCCCCTCCCCCAATCAGAACCCAAATTCCCAAATGGAGCGCCAGTTATAATGAACGACGGAAATCGTTCGAGATTTCCTTTAAATTTTTCGTCCAATCCAGTGAATAATTTCAAGAACTCAATATACGAAATCGAAGAGATATGGGAGATCTACAAATCCATGCCAAGAATACGAATTCTCGTTGATTGATTGGGATGAAATCGGGGCTTAAGGCCGCCGAGTTCGAGCTCGCTTTTCGAGCTCCAGGGACCTCCGAAGCAGATGCCAGTCACGGTGGGGGAGGCTCTCGCCAAGGCGCGTCGTGGGGGCCCCTCTGATGGTGCTCCGGTCAAGCGCAGCGGAGGCGGGGTGGAACCCTAACATGGGAGGTCGGGTACGATTGTTCGGTGAAGCCTGGAGCGATTTTCAAGGAGGAAGAAGAACGTTTAAGTGAGTGAATTTTCATTGTTAAATTTTCAGTTTTTTTTTATATATATAAATTAGTATAGTTTTAAAAATATATAAAAATATTGTTTAAAATCAGTTTTTGATTTATAAATACATTGGATAAAATTCAGTTTTTGTTTAATGAAATAAAATTAGCAAAGTTTTTGAAATAAAATTAGCAAAGTTTTTTTGAAATAAAATTAGCAAAGTTTTTTTTGAAATAAATTAACAAAGTTTTTGAAATAAAATTAGCAAAGTTTTTGAAATAAAATTAGCAAAGTTTTTGAAATAAAATTAGCATAATTTTGTGAAAATATATATCGTATTGTTTTTAAAATAAAATAGATATAACAGGATAAAAATGTGATTTTTATATATTGAACTTCGAATTAAAAACGTGATTTTTATATATTGAACATCGAAGTAAAAATATGATTTTTATATATTGAACATCGAAGTAAAAATATGATTTTTATATATTGAATAACATAGTAAAAATGTGATTTTTTTTTATATTGAATAACATAGTAAAAATTCAATTTTTACATATATAGTGGCTACGGGCAGCGAAGATGACAAAAGGGCGAAACGACGAAGACTTCTGCAAATGAAGAGCCGTGGAGCTAGGATAGCTATCTGTGAGAACTTCTCACCTTTCAATTTAATTTTTCTAGCTATATATATATATATATATATATATATATATATATATATATATATACTAGGATGCAGACGGTGCTTAGTAGCACCCGACACAATCGTCCACAGACCATGGACTTGTTTGTTTGGTTGCATAGATTAGTTAGATGATTTGATTTGAAATTGAATTGTTTGGTGAAACTGAATTGTTTGGTGAAATGAATGGATTGATTTATGTGTGAATGGCGTGGGCCTTCACTAGACCGAGGATAAGGCTAGGCCTCGTCCCGTTTCTAGTATCGTGCCGTTATGCCGCCGAAATTTTCTAAAATAAGTTAGAAAAATAAAAATATCATTTTATTTAAAGAATGAACTGAATAGAAATTCATATGTTGGAATAAAATGTTTTGTCGTTAAAAATATAATTTTTAACGTGAATGTGAATAAATAAATATTCATTTACAAACCAGACGGTTTGTTTATGTACACCTATTTGAAGGACATTGATTGGGACGATAAATTCTACACATCGCCCAACTGCACAAATAAAATATGCGTTTGATTGGTTGAAACCCCACACGGGTGTTTGGATGAAATTTGAAGTTCACTCATCCTGATTGATTAAATAGGTCGATCGATTGATTGACAGGCTGTTATAAGCGTTAGATATCTATATTTGATGCTTATACAGTGTAGTGCACTTTGGTTGATGGTTGATTATTTTTCAATGCTATTATATGTGTGTAATGCATGAAAATCCATATAATTAACTTTATATGGTAATTGATTGGGCCTCATTCCAATTTGAAAAATAAAGAATATCAAAATAAAATAAAGGTTCATGTGTTGACAGTACTCATCCATTGAGATTGGTCATGTGTTGAACGAAATATTTTGATAATAACAACTATTTTGAAAAAGAAATATTTGAAATAGAATATCTAAAAATAGAAATTTATGAAGCCGTGTTGATTAGATTGACGCCATTTTGACGTGAACGATATTCATATCGATTTTAAAACGATTTCGAAATGAATCGAATTGATAACGATTTCGAAATGAATCGAATTGATAACGATTTCGAAATGAATCGAATTGATAACGATTTCGAAATGAATCGAATTGATAACGATTTCGAAATGAATTGAATTGATAACGATTTCGAAATGAATTGAATTGATAACGATTTCGAAATGAATTGAATATATAACGATTTCGAAATGAAATGAATTGAAAACGATTTCGAAATGAAATGAATTGAATATAAAACGATTTCGAAATGAATTGAATTGAAAACGATTTCGAAATGAATTGAATATAAAACGATCTCGAAATGAATTGAATATAAAACGATTTCGAAATGAATTAAATATATAACGATTTCGAAATGAATTGAATATATAACGATTTCGAAATGAATTGAATATATAACGATTTCGAAATGAATTGAATATATAACGATTTCGAAATTGATTGAATTGAAAACGACTTCAAATTGAATTGAAAGCGAATTGAAATGAATTCAAATTGAATTGAAATTTGAATTGAATAGAAATGAATTTTAAAACGAATTTATAAAGAAGAATTCAATTTTGATTTGAATTGAAAAGAAAGTTGAAATTTCTTTTGAAACGATTTTAAAACTATTTATATAATTCGTTTTAAATAGAAATCGACGAAATATATATATTATATATATTATATATATAATATAATGGCCTGAATAGAACGCGCCGCGCCGCGGCAGTTCGCAAATTTCGACCATTGATTTCAAACGGACATTACGGGAGATCCGACCGTCGGATTCTCCTGAAACCGGAACCGTTGGGTTCGTATCGAAAAGAGCTTTCTAACGAATATTAGAAATTAGAAATCTAACGGTTGGATTTGGAATTATGTCCAAATCAAATTTGAAAAAGGTCGCTGTAAGTGCAGTTCGATGGCCGTTGATGGAAATCGACTGTACGGGCCTTGATAAAATTATTAAAAATAGTAATAATTTGTGTAAAATCATAAGAAACGATTTAGAAAGAATTGGGATGAAAAACTCCATATTTGAAAAGATAAAAATAGATTTTTATCGAAATGAACTAGTTTTGAACTAGAATTATAATTCTATTTATTTTTAAATAAATAAATTGAATTTGAAAAGGGTTTTAAAAATAACCAGAATTTCCAATGATTGCATTGGAGTGGATTTGAATCGAAATTGTCTTCGGAATATTTCGATGTTGGATTTCGTGATTATACAGATATTGTTATGGAAATTTGAAAGATATATTTATATCGTTATTTCCAATACGACATTTGTTAATCGTAGAATTTGATATTGAATATAAGCCGATATATTTTCTATTCAGAGCCTTTTATTGAATATCAAATGTGATTTGGGTTTGTCGTGAATGGTGTCTTCATTAACACTGTTCTTGAACCCAGTTGAGAAAAGATTAAATCTTTTTATTTAGATTTAATGAAGTGTACCAATTCAATAATATTTAATTGGAATTGAATTGATATTGATATTGGGTTTATCGTGAACAGTGTTTTTAAATAACACTTGTTCTTTAACCCGATAATTAATGAATGTGATTTTGGGTTTATCGTGAACCGTGTTTTAAATGACACTGATTCTTTAACTCAGTCGAAGATTAAAACTAAGTGGAGTTTTAATGAATCTTTAATTAGATTGAAATGATCGAAAATGGAGTATCACCAGTTTTGCTCCAGGCGATAGTTAAATCTTTAATTAGATTTGAACGTGAAATGGTAATTGAATTTACCGATAACACTGTGGTGTTAGTTATGAAGTATTACCAGTTTTACTTCATGGGATGAATAGGTTGGGATGGGGAAATTAAAATAAATGATTACTTCGGTAAGGTTCGCTAATCCCGACTGGTTTGAATTGAGATTCAAAAATAGAATAAAGAATAAATTCAAGGAATTTATCTTGGATAAAATTAATGGGAACCTTTCCCTATGAATGTGAAATTTAGAAACTAACTGTCGGTTAGCCAAGCAGAATGGTTTCCTGGATATTGATCTGATGTTGGTTTCGGCCTTCGGGGTTAATATTTGGGGAATTATTCTCTTGATTAATTTATGGTTAGTGACTAATGAATTGGAATGAGGCGTATGTTGTGTTTGTGTAACACTTATTTAAAATATACGCGAGTTATTCGGAAAGGCCGGGTTTATCCCATTCTGAATAACTGATACGACGATAAGTAGAAGATGAAGACGGTGGTCGAAGACCGGAATTCTTCACGTCGTTTGGGTGATTACTGATGATCTTGATTGGGCTGTACACCCAAGAAGATGGAAATAGTTGGTGATCGTCCAGACGTACTTGGAGATCGATGGATATGCGGGGTACTAGGTGCCTCCGGTTTCGTTCAGACCCAGAACGGACTTGTAAATGGACCGTGTGTCTGACATTGGATTTTAGTCCGTGTGATTGATCTCTATTAAATATATATCTGTTTGGCGGCGGAGAATTTATTCTCTTGCTTAACGCCCTTCTCTGAGACGTACGAGCTCAGGGGTTATATATTGATGGATATCAAACGCATGGAGTGAATTGCCTGTGTGGCATGCCTAAGTGGCAATTGATCGAGGCTTCTGTTGAAAAGCAAAGTCTTGTGGTGAGGATCAAAGCAAGGCCTTTGTGGCGTAGCTTTGTGTAACGTTTACTTCGCGTGTTTCACACCCGGTATGAACCAAAAACGGGAGAGGACCTCAGGGAGGGCATGCGTTTCTTTCTAGTTAGAAGTGGCGTCAGTGGTTTTACACGCCCTGACGAGTTTGACTTATGTGGTTGTTGCTGTTGCGAGGCGCCTCGGATTGATCGGTCGTTCTCGAACCGATGGAGTCATTTAGTTGGCTCATTTACGCCCCAAAGGGCGGGGAAACGTATTGTTCAGGCACTATAATCCACATCGGTGGACCGGCCCTGTCGCTCCATGGGGCAGTTGCGGCTGTTCCTGAGGCTCGGGCTAGAGAGTCTCGAATCGGTAGAGGACGATCCCTGGCCTCGGTTCATAGATGGAAATCCAATCTCCAAATACGTGACACTTGCGGTTTTATTTGTAAACCTATATAATGCGACATGATATATGGTACCCATGCCGCGTATGATTGATACTTATGATTTGAAGTTGTTTTATACACTATGCACTTATAATAGTATCAAACGATTTGTTTTAACCGTATCAAGCATTCTTTGGCTGTTATAAGGGAAAACCCTATCCTCGGCTGCGTTGCATTGTGTGATGGGACCTGGGTCTTATAACAGCTTCATTTTTCTTTATTTAGCATTGCGCTGTTTGTTTTATGCACTGGTATTCTTGGGAGGAAACCCGTTCCGTGTTATACGGCGTGGTCCCTTGATTTACCTAACTTTAAAATAAAGAATTAATAACTGTTTTAGTTCTCACACCAGTCACATGACTGACCTGGAGTTTATTGTTTTAACCTAAACTCTGGGTGCCCTTATTTTGACACGGGCAGCTAGTAGTTTCGGTTTTGCAGATTTATATTCACAGGATCCTGGTTTACAGCTGGAACGATATCCGGAAAGCTTTGTATCCATATATTTCTTTCTAGTTGTGTATTGTATTATTTTCCGCTGCGATGTATTTAAATGTAATTTAAATCTCTGATATTTCTGTGTAATATTCATTTATACTCTGTATATTCTTGTAATCTGATGCATTGTTGTAATATACAATGAAATGTTCTTCTGTCTGTGTCCTATTTTGTCATGTTCTCAAACGATAGGGCGTTTCGAACGGTCTGGGTCGGTTTAGCGACTGGTTTGGACCGAGCGAAATTCCTTGCCGTCACAAATGTGCTCCGTTCTATCACTGTTGATATAATTCACTTGAATCTGAACAACGCGAACTGCGCTGTCTTCATAAATAATAGTTTACTACATCAAAAGATGTTTGATACTTCTAGATCAAAATATTGTCTCGTTAAAACCTCAATAAGAAAAGCCCGATGGAAAAAATCTTAGTGAAGGAAAAAGAGTACAATATGAAATGTTATATTTCAATAATTTACTATGTCAAAAGGAGTATGATACTTTTGGATCAATTTAATGTCTCATTAAAACCTTAATAAGAAAAACACAATGTGAAAAATCTTAAGTAGGAAAAAAGAGTACGTTATAACTTATTTCCATATGTTATTATTTAGGTTGATATTTCTGGATCAAGTACATTTTCATCATCTCCTTTTGGACGGTGAGGGTCCTTTTTAGTATCTACTGATCTGATAACCATAGGCGTACTAAGTGCATATGCTTTATCCATTTGAAAACGCTTCAGGGTTTTCTCAATGTGTAGTATGACATATGTACTATGCTCGATCTGTAGATTAAGACAATATTTAATTTTGCCAATATCTTCGATCATTTAAAATTTTCGTTTCAAGTAATCTATTGTTTCATCGATCTCTTATGGAGTCCCAATCAAATTCATATCATCAACATATACCACCAAAATAACAAATCCTTTACCGATTTCTTTATAAAAACACATGGACAAATGAGATTGTTTGTGTACCTAGCCTTTACTAAATATTCACTAAGATGGTTATATCACATTCTTCGGATACACTACGCCATAGATGACTTTCGACAGCACTTTTGCAAGTGTTGCCAGCTAAAATGTTACGATAGCTATAAAATTTTGATCCTACGATAACGTTGTATTCTTTATGTTACCTTAGCCATAAACATGTGTTGCATTGGTATATATATATTCAAATTAAACAATTAATAAAATTAGCAATCTAAACCATTTTCTTTAATATAAATCTAACCATTTATTCTAAATTTCTAACTTAAACCCAAAAATACAAAACTCAGATCCGCATGCTGCGTTCTAATTGGCCACTTAAAACAACTAAGCCCTAATTTGTTTTAACCCTTAAAAAAAATTGTGGACCCTTTCTTTCTTTTATCGCTTGGCAAAATGAACGACTTCTTTTCTTTACTTTAATGGTGACCAAGCTTAAACAAAATTAGGGCTTCTCCAAATCCCAACTTCAGTCGACCAAATCTGATGCCCAATCCAGCTCAAATCTTCTACCACTTTACAAATTCAATGTTGTTTGAACCTAACTGCAAATCATTCAATCGATTGGCGAAACTACTTTTGTTATGACCAAGAAGATAGAGATGCTCCTTCCTACGATTTCGCACCCTCGGTAAATCGGATCAGGCGCTTTTCAATTTTCAGCAAATCAAGACATCAAGAATGAATGCTTCGGCAAAATCGACTCCACCATATACGAAATTATGCTGATTCGATCTACGTATGTTAAGAAATAAATATTTGGTCTCACTTTTAAGATTAGCAGTTATTATTTGGTCTGATCGCCATATAGTCTTGATATCTATCTCCTTGCGGATTTTCTGATTTAATGGCAGTATGGTTTTTACTGATCAGTATATGTGTCGATATTGGAAAAGGCATTCTATTAAACAGATTTACATCTCTCAAATAGGATGTGAATGATACATTGAGTTTTACAATTGATTTACCTTGAGCGCTTTCAGCAACAAATCTGTTAAAGTTGCATATTGTATGTTGCTTAATTCTAGAATTGGATCTAACTGATTATAATGATACGGTCAAAATTTAGAGTCAAGCACTATGCGACTTACTGATTAATTATTTAGCTGCAAGTAGAACTGAAGTCAGCATCCTAGCATGGTCCAAAATGCGTTGATTAAAAACATGCGTACCCTTTTTTGTTTTTGAGATGCAGTTTTGGAATCACATCTAGATGAAGATATTTCGGTTTTGTTCTTTCATATATTATCGTCCAGATTAAATCAGTATTTCATCAACATGAAAATCGATTAGAGTGTTAACCTATGCTTTCAGTAATAAGAGCTGTTGTTGAAGACAATTTTGAGCGTAATAGGATGATTGAAACATAGTGATACAAAATTAGTTGCGGCCTAAACTACAACTGAATGTTATGGTAACTGTTCTCAAGGTGACTTGCTATAAGTGAAGAATGTGGGTACTTACCTTGGCGTGCTTATGTATTAAACGTTTTGACCTGCTTTATGAACATGTAGGTATGTGTAACACCCCACGTCCATTAATGTCACTCACAAAGGGAATGCATTAACTTCCATGGAGGTTTTAAGTGAATATAGAATAGAAAAATTACAACAAGACAGATAATAAGTAGTACTTGGAAATCTAAAACTTTATTTCATTGCAGCGGAAATTAAACATGTTTGTTACATCATAAAACCATAAATCAGAGTCAAGTACAATATCCATCTTGATAAAACAAAATACATAATCCCATTACATAAATAGCCATTAAAGAAGATAACAAGCTGGACTTTACTTCAGCGGTCCAAGCTTTCCAAAAGAGAGAATAAGCAATTCAATCAGACTCCACTAGAGCTAGTTCCACCCTGAGGACCTGGAGGGGAAAAAAAGATAGAAATAGAGGGGGCAGACATAAAGTCTGGCGAGTATGATAATTCTAACAATACTATTATCAAAATAACTAGACTAAGGCATAAGCTGGAAAACAAGGAAATGTCTATGAACTATTGGGTATAGAAGAGCAGATAAAGATAACGTTAAAGGCACACCTAATACTAACGAATAATTACTACACTGCACCACACCAGTCACCCTAAAGGTTGATCCCACTTGCTTCACTTAGAAATTTTATAAATAACTTCGTGTACCCCTAGCTGACTACATAGGTGTCGCCTGCCCCTATCTCCGCTAGGTGTACCCCACTACCCACTTTCGATCGGCTCCCTACTCGTAGATACCCGTGCTGGTCCCACAGTGGGGTGTATCACTACCCTAAAGTGGCAACCCGATACAGCCTAAGGATGCACGGCTTATACCTACACGATGCAACAACGTCTTACCTACCAGCCCGGGTCCACAAACGCATATGAAACCCGTTGGACTTGCATTGCTACCGCTAACCCGTTTGGCCTCTTATAGTCAAGCCCAGTATGCGTGTCCCGTCCTCGACTTGGGTCGAGCCCACAAAGATACGTTTGGGTTACTGGTTGAATTGGGCCCCCAATTACTTACCACAAGCTATCCACCTAAGCTTGTCCCCACTAGTATATCCCACTTAACCCTCTTCTTAGTCATGTTCATTTACATGTGTGTTTGGTTAAGTCTTACTAATCGTATTTCAAATGCCACTAAAGGCACCCACTAGATTCCTCATGCCACCCAAGGCACCTACTTAACCCCCATGTCCCACTTCACATGTTTATCTGGTTAAGTATTTCTTAATTCATTCAGGCCATAACCTCATAAAGACCTCTCACATTAGACTGGCATTTATGGCAGCTGGATTCGCCGGGCGGGTCCGGGCAGTCTTACACCATAAAAGAGTCTAACCTCGTGTCTTTACAACTGTTGTGCTTTAATTTGGGCATAGGACCTCTCACATTGGGCTGACATTTGTGACTACTAGATTCGTCGGGCGGGTCCGGGCAGTTTTACGTCACAAACGAGTCCAACCTCGTGTCCTAAGCATTGATTAACACTTATAATCTTTTACCCCAGTTTTAAATATATCCCTATTCAAATCATTAATTAATTCCAATTTTAATGATGTCCGTAATTGACTCAATTATGGCCATCCACTTACGGTATGCAAAATCATATCAATTGCACCCCAATTTCTTAATATTAAATCCTTAATATTACCCCTACCCCACGTTATACGTTCGCTTATTCAACGCAAAATATACGTTAGACTCGAATAGTCTAACTCATAGCACAAAGATAAATTATCACAACATATAGACAAATAAAATAGATCTAATCATAATAGGGGTGAAACTTGCATAAAACTACACATGTCATGGATCTAAAGGTGTCAACTTGTTTGGTTAAATGTCACAACTTACATAATATGATCATAACCCAAGTTCATGTATAAACTTGCATATGTGGTTTATGCAACATAATGATGGTGTGAACTAGCATCTAACACATAGAACTCACACATGTCATAGCATAATTCTAGATCTAAATAGATGTCATAATTTTAGATCTAAATAGATGTCATACAATATGTGAGATTATACATACTAATAAATCTAAACTTGCATAGGTACATGTGATTTATCATGTGAATCATCATAGCCCAAATATATATAATCAACATCATGATTCATAAGCTAACTACAACATAATAACATCATGGCTTTGTAACATCGCAACTTAGCATAGAAACTTGCAACATATATAATATCATCATAGCATGATTTACAACATATAGGATATCATCATCACATAACATAGGATTTACAACATACATGATAGCATAAGGTTTACAACAACATATATGACAATTCACATCATTTTCTTATGATCCATATCACATCTTAATCTAATTAGTTTGCTAATAATCTTATTAAGATCATCATACTCACAATTAGAAAAGAAAGAGAGTCTTGATTTTCTTTAGAGTTGAGTAGAATTAGAGTTTTGATTAGCTTTCTTCCTTCTTAGTTGGCGGCGGCTACACTGAGTTCCATGGCGACGGCATGACGGTGGCTATTCTATTTTTTTATGTGATTTTAGAATGAGAGACTACCCATGTATATATAGAATTTAGGATTAGTTTAGACCGTCCGATCAACTCTGAATGAACCTGAACCGTTAAATTAGCCAACTCAGCCATAAAGACACATCAGCAGCTCAAGATTGGGCTCGGCCCAAACCTGGCCGACTTGACCAGGTCGACACCTAGGTCGACACTACAGTCGACCTGGTGGGGGGGGTCGACTCTAGTGTCGACTCCCCAATCGACCTGCCTGGGCGGGAATTTTCCCGCCCAGCCCGCTTCTGCACTTCCAGTTTGAATTTTTAAATTTTCCTGCAAGCTGTTTTGAATTTTCTGAAACTTCCGATGGCCATATCTCCTCATACGAAGTCCAAATTACGCAAACTCAGACTCTATTTCAACCAGAATTCCGAGATGAACACAATGGCGCAACCCGTTTCCAACAATTCTCATGTCTGAGATTAGTTATTCTTTAATCTGTGAATATTTATATTAACAGAATTACGGGGTGTTACATTCTCCCCTCCTTAAAGGATTTCGACCCCGAAATCTTCAAGTCAAGAAGAATGTATATCCTAACATCCAATCGTCCATCTACTCAACCATCAAACACAGGCATCCATTGTCCTTATAGACTTCTAATGCTTTCATGTTTAAATGCACAGTGTGTGTATATGTCCATATCTAATGCAAAATCAGGCGGTCTAGTGATTCAGTTGACCTCCTTAATGCAAATCATGATAGTGCCATGTGTCCATTATGTATGCAAAAGTTCCTTAATGCTACATATTATCTCTATATGCGTGCACAAACATCATCTGAATGCAGCATCCATATGATAATAAAAAATCCTCATACATCCATTTTACTAAATACATCCATATATATGCAATATGAAATATGAAGTGACTGAGTCGATCTAGTGCCTAATAGTGTGTGTATATGCGTCCACGAGCAACCACTAGCAAACACTTGCATCCATCATATAACATGTCTCAAACACATGTTTCAACCATAGGATTATCCTAACTAAAGGTCAAAGATACTAGCGAGAGGACATACTAAAGATAAGATAAGTACAAGCTAAGCGATAAAGGAGAAATTAAAAGACATACCCTCAAAAAGAAAAGGGTACAACAAACGCATATTCGCTTCTGTCTCCCAAGTAGCGTTGCTCTCATCGTCTCCCCATTGCACTTTGACTAGTCTGACCTCTCGATTCCTCAACTTCTTGATCTCCGACCCAAGAATGCATGTAGGAGCTCGTCGAATCGTCGCATCACGCTCTATCTCCACCTCTCTAAGAAAGCTCGGCTCTACCACTTCCGCGGTCTCGTGCAAGCACTTCCTCAAATGTGACACATGGAATACGTCGTGTACACCACTAAGTCTCTCAGGCAACTCCACTCTATACGCCATCTGTCCAATCTTCTCCTTAATAGGAAACGGCCCTACAAACGTTGGTGCTAATTTCCCAAAGGACCCAAAGCGAACAACATTCCGTAATGGAGACACTTTGATAAAGACCATGTCCCCAACATCAAACTCAAGATCTGTCCTCCTTTTGTCTGCATAAGATTTCCGCCTATCTTGCGCCGTCTTCATCCTCCTTCGAATCAAGTCGGTCTTTTCCGAAGTCTCTCTAATCATATCGGGCCCAAGTAAGATCTTATCTGTAGATTCCCACCAACATGTAGGTGAACGACAAGGTCGTCCATATAGAGCTTCGAAAGGTGCCATGCCAATGCTAGATTGTAAGCTGTTATTATATGCGAACTCTACCAACGGAAGATGCCCTTCCCATGTACCCCCAAAGTCTAGGATACATAGCCTCAAAAGATCCTCTAGAATGCGATTCACCCTCTCAGTCTGGCCGTCCGTCTGAGGATGATACGCGGTGCTCAAACGTAATTGAGTCCCTACCGCCTCTTGCAAGCTCTTCCAAAATTCGCTAGTGAAGATAGGATCACGGTCGCTTACTATGTTAGAAGGAACACCATGCAAATGAACTATCTCTCGAACGTATACAGAAGCTAACCATGGAGCAGTCCTCTTACTCTTTACGAGAATGAAATGGGCGCTCTTAGTAAGTCTGTCTACTATAACCCAAATCCCCATATTACCCTTCCTTGATCTTGGTAATCCATCCACAAAGTCCATCGAGACACTTTCCCACTTCCTTAGTGGAACCTCCAATGGGTGAAGCAACCCACCGGGTTTCTTTTGCTCCGCTTTTACTTGTTGGCACACCAAGCATCTAGCAACATACTCGGCCACATCCCTCTTCATACCGGCCCAAAAGAAAACTCACTTCATGTCTTTGTACATCTTGTCCCCGCCGGGATGAATGGTCATCTTCGAATGATGTGCTTCGTCAAGAATAGCCTTCCTCAAACCTTCGTCTCGAGGTACACAAAGTCTACTATCCCTACGTAACCATCCCTTATCATCCAGGTTATACCTACGGAGATGGCTTGATGACTCCCCTCTTTTGAGCTTTTCTATTAAATCAACCAACTGTGGGTCGTCTCGCTGTGCCTCACCAATCCGTCCCAAAAGCGTAGGTCTGACCTCCAAGGATGCTAGCATACCGGGTACAAAGTCAACAGAAGGTCTAAAGTCAAACATAGAGATGAATTCTAAGTTTCGCCGCTCAACAAACAATAGGCTCAAGGACAACCTTTTCCTACTTAAGGCGTCTGCCACCACGTTACCCTTGCTAGGGGTATATGTTATTTCGAAATCGTAGGACGCTAAGAACTCCATCCACCTTTGCTGCCTTAAGTTCAAGTCCTTCTGAGAGAATAAGTATTTTAAAGATTTGTGGTCAGTGAACAATTCGAATTTCTCACCAAGAAGCTAATGACGCCAAGACTTTAGCGCGAAAACAATTGCGGCTAACTCTAGGTCATGTGTAGGGTAATTTTTCTCATGCACCCTTAACTGCCTTCCACCATAGGCTATTACCCTTCCCTCTTACATTAAGACTGCGCCTAGACCTGTCCCACAAGCATCGGTATAAACAGTAAATGGCTTACTCCCGTCTGGCAGCACTAAGACCGGAGCTGAGGTCAAAGCTCTCTTTAAACGTTGGAACGCATCATCACAATCTACGTCCCACGCGAAGACTAGGTTCTTCTTCGTCAGGCATGTCAATGGAACTGATATTTTTGCGAAGTCTTTGATAAACTTCCTATAGTAGCCAGCCAACCCCAAGAAACTCCTTACTTCGGTGGCATTTTTAGGGACCTTCCAATCTTGGATGGCCACCACCTTCGCGGGATCCACAGCTATCCCTTCTTTGGAAACCACGTGCCCTAAGAATCGCACTTCCTCTCTCCAGAAGTGACACTTAGTAAATTTAGCTTTAAGGTTATGCGCTCGTAGAGTCTCCAACACTTCCCTAAGATGTAGGGCATGCTCTTCTTCATTCTTAGAAAAGATCAAGATGTCGTCTACAAAGACCACCACGAATTTATTAAGGTACTCCCTAAACACCCTACTCATCAAATCAACAAAGTATGCGGGGGCGTTTGTCAAACCGAAGGGCATCACTAGCCATTCATAGTAACCGTCCGGAGTCCTAAAGGTAGTTTTGTCTATGCTATCCTCAGCCACTCTCAACTGATGGAATCCAGTGGCTAAGTCCAACTGCGAAAACATTGAGGCGCCAACTAACTGATCGAAGAGATCGTCAATCCTCGGCAGTGGGTGTCTGTTTTTCTTAGTAAGTTTATTAAGTTCTCTATAATCCACACAAAGTCTAAGGGACCCATCCGCCTTCGTGGCAAACACTACTGGAGAACCCCACTCCGATATACTACGTCTTATGAACCCTTTCTCAAGCAACTCCTTCACTTGCTTATTGAGTTCCCTCCTTTCACGAGGAGCCATGTGGCGTACTGGCAAAGATACTGGTTTTGCATTATCCACAAGATATATTCGAAAATCTATCTCCCGCTTCGGAGGCAAGCCCTTCACCTCCTCAAACACATCCGAATATTCTTGGACTACTTTAACAAATCGTAGATTTTCCACCGACGCGTCAAGCGATTCTAGATAACTTAGCATAACGGAATTTATGAGATTACAAAAGATTTCGAGAGTGTTGCCAAGGCGAGTCATGAGCCTAACTAATCTCCTTTCACAATCAAGAACGGCCCCATTTCTGGATAACCAATCCATTCCTAAAATTAGCCCATAGCCCGTGAAGCCCAAAACATAAGCATCACATCTAAACCCAACGCTAAGTATAGAAATTTTCAAATCCAAACATATCATGGACAAATAAGATGAGCCCCCAATTGGATTCGAAACAACTAAGGGATTCTCTATTAAACTGGTGTTTAAGTGCAGTGATTCAACTAATGATGTAGAGATAAACGAATGCGATGCGCCCGAATCGAATAAGGTACGGACAGGATGATCAAATAGAAAAACTAAGCCTTCAACAGAAATGGTTCTACTTCGTTCTTGCAGCGGTGGGACCGCGAGAGCCTGAACTTGTCCCCTTGCCTGCCCTGGTGCCATAAGAGCCTGCACCTGTCCTCCCGAGGTAGACCCTGCCCTCTGCCCCTTCTTTGGGCAGTCCTTCACTAGATGTCCCGCTTTGCCACAGTGAAAACAGCCAGTCTTCTTTTTCTTTCTGCAATCCTTGCTGAGATGGCCTGGTGTCCCACAGTTAAAGCACCTTTTCTTTCCTTTGTCGTTATTGTCTTTACCACCCTTCTTGTTCGGCTGTTGTGGTTTCTTCTGATCCCCTTTCTTCTCGGGTGCCTTATTAGCATTAGCACCTTTCTCCTCGTGCATGAGTGCCATGTCTACTATCTTCCCAAAGGTGGCCCCCATAGGGATGTGGGTCATAGCCAACCCCAGCAATGGCTCATTCAAGCCATTAACGAACCTCAGATCCTTCTTCTCCTGCGTGTTCACCAAATCTAATCCAAACCTTGCCAATTGGTTAAATTTGTTGACGTACTCTTTCACTGATAGATTTTCCTGCTTCAATGTCAAGAACCTTTCCATGTATAGATTCTCTTCTGCCCTTGAGAGAAACTTTGCCTCAAACCTACGTCTGAAATCCGCCCAAGAATCAACAGGACGCTCCCCATTAGTGACCTCCCACCAAAAAGAGGCCTCTCCCTTCATTAACCAAGCTGCTAATTTGACTTTCCTCCCTTCTTCTACTTCAAAGATTTCTAGCAATTCTTCCACCTCCTTAAGCCAATCTCTAGCTTCCACAAACGTTTCTGACCCTTGAAAAGGTTTTCCACCCATAGCCTTAAATTCCTTGCATGTCTTTGCAAAAGTATCAGCGCGAGGAGGGGGGGAGGAGGAGGAGGAGCGGGTGCAACTGGTGGTGGAGGAACATTGGCTGGACCTGCAGCGGCCCTAGCCTCTAATAACCTCCTATACCATCCTGGTATCGTTACACCCTCCGGAAGGTTAAGATCTTCAGCCATGCTAAAACGAATAAGGAAAGATTCAAAATGGAGAATTCGAAAGATAAAGATATATGACTATTGGGGATTATGTTTTTCATAAAAACTTTCCTCTTTAAATTACTCATCAAGACATGTTTTTGAAAACACTTCTTCCAAAAATACTTTAGAAAAATAGTTTTTCTAAAAAAAATATCTGTTCTGGTAACCTTAAGCTCTGATACCACTTGTAACACCCCACGTCCATTAATGTCACTCACAAAGGGAATGCATTAACTTCCATGGAGGTTTTAAGTGAATATAGAACAAAAAAATTACAACAAGACAGATAATAAGTAGTACTTGGAAATCTAAAACTTTATTTCATTGCAGCGGAAATTAAACATGTTTGTTACATCATAAAACCATAAATCAGAGTCAAGTACAATATCCATCTAGATAAAACAAAATACATAATCCCATTACATAAACAGCCATTAAAGAAGATAACAAGCTGGACTTTACTTCAGCGGTCCAAGCTTTCCAAAAGAGAGAATAAGCAATTCAATCAGACTCCACTAGAGCTGGGTCCACCCTGAGGACCTGGAGGGGGAAAAAAGATAGAAATATAGGGGATCAGACATAAAGTCTGGCGAGTATGATAATTCTAACAATACTATTATCAAAATAACTAGACTAAGGCATAAGCTGGAAAACAAGGAGATGTCTATGAACTATTGGGTATAGAAGAGCAGATAAAGTTAAAGGCACACCTAATACTAACGAATAATTACTACACTGCACCACACCAGTCACCCTAAAGGTTGATCCCACTTGCTTCACTTAGAATTTTTATAAATAACTTCGTGTACCCCTAGCTGACTAGATAGGTGCCGCCTGCCCCTATCTCCGCTAGGTGTACCCCACTACCCACTTTCGATCGGCTCCCTACTCGTAGATACCCATGCTGGTCCCACAGTGGGGTGTATCACTCCCCTAAAGTGGCAACCTGATACAGCCTAAGGATGCACGGCTTATACCTACACGACGCAACAACGTCTTACCTACCAGCCCGGGTCCACACACGCATATGAAACCCATTGGACTTGCGTTGCCACCGCTAACCCGTTTGACCTCTTATAGTCAAGCCCAGTATGCGTGTCCCGTCCTCGACTTGGGTCGAGCCCACACAGATACGTTTGGGTTACTGGTTGAAATGGGCCCCCAATTACTTACCACAAGCTATCCACCTAAGCTTGTCCCCACTAGTATATCCCACTTAACCCTCTTCTTAGTCATGTTCATTTACATGTGTGTTTGGTTAAGTCTTACTAATCGTATTTCAAATGCCACTAAAGGCACCCACTAGATTCCTCATGCCACCCAAGGCATCTACTTAACCCCCATGTCCCACTTCACATGTTTATCTGGTTAAGTATTTCTTAATTCATTCAGGCCATAACCTCATAAAGACCTCTCACATTAGACTGGCATTTATGGCAACTTGATTCGCTGGGCGGGTCCGGGCAATCTTACACCATAAAAGAGTCTAACCTCGTGTCTTTACAACTGTTATGCTTTAATTTGGGCCTAGGACCTCTCACATTGGGCTGACATTTGTGACTACTGGATTCGCCGGGCGGGTCCGGGCAGTTTTACGTCACAAACGAGTCCAACCTCGTGTCCTAAGCATTGATTAACACTTATAATCTTTTACCCTAGTTTTAAATATATCCCTATTCAAATCATTAATTAATTCCAATTTTAATGATGCCCATAATTGACTTAATTATGGCCATCCACTTACGGTATGCAAAATCATATCAATTGCACCCCAATTTCTTAATATTAAATCCTTAATATTACCCCTACCCCACGTTATACGTTCGCTTATTCAACGCAAAACATACGTTAGACTCGAATAGTCTAACTCATAGCACAAAGATAAATTATCACAACATATAAACAAAAAAAATAGATCTAATCATAATAGGGGTGAAACTTGCATAAAACTACACATGTCATGGATCTAAAGGTGTCAACTTGTTTGGTTAAATGTCACAACTTACATAATATGATCATAACCCAAGTTCATGTATAAACTTGCATATGTGGTTTATGAAACATAATGATGGTGTGAACTAGCATCTAACACATTGAACTCACACATGTCATAACATAATTCTAGATCTAAATAGATGTCATAGTTCTAGATCTAAATAGATGTCATACAATATGTGAGATTATACATACTAATAAATCTAAACTTGCATAGGTACATGTGATTTATCATGTGAATCATCATAGCCCAAATATATATAATCAACATCATGATTCATAAGCTAACTACAACATAATAACATCATGGCTTTGTAACATCGCAACTTAGCATAGAAACTTGCAACATATATAATATCATCATAGCATGATTTACAACATATAGGATATCATCATCACATAACATAGGATTTACAACATACATGATAGCATAAGGTTTACAACAACATATATGACAATTCACATCATTTTCTTATGATCCATATCACATCTTAATCTAATTAGTTTGCTAATAATCTTATTAAGATCATCATACTCACAATTTGAAAAGAAAGAGAGTCTTGATTTGCTTTAGAGTTGAGTAGAATTAGAGTTTTGATTAGCTTTCTTCCTTCTTAGTTGGCGGTGGCTACACTGAGTTCCATGGCGACGGCATGACGACGACTATTCTATTTTTTTATGTGATTTTAGAATGAGAGACTACCCATGTATATATAGAATTTAGGATTAGTTTAGACCGTCCGATCAACTCTGAATGAACCTGAACCGTTAAACTAGCCAACTCAGCCTTAAAGACACATCAGTAGCTCAAGATTGGGATCGGCCCAAACCTGGCCGACTTGACCAGGTCGACACCCAGGTCGACACTACAGTCGACCTGGGGGGGGGGTCGACTATAGTGTCAACTCCCCAGTTGACCTGCCTGGGCTGGAATTTTCCCGCCCAACCCGCTTCTGCATTTCCAGTTTGAATTTTTAAATTTTCCTGCGAGCTGTTTTGAATTTTCTGAAATTTCCGATGGCCATATCTCCTTCATACGAAGTCCAAATTACGCAAACCCGGACTCTATTTCAACCAGAATTCCGAGACGAACACAATGGCGCAACCCGTTTCCCACAATTCTCATGTCTGAGATTAGTTATTCTTTAATTTGTGAATATTTATATTAACAGAATTACGGGGTGTTACAGTATAGTACATAAATATTGGTTCAAAGCAGTTACAACATGTAGGTTAGGTGACTTGTACATTTTGCTCGATGTTGTGACCAATGCTAATAAACTAACTTCACATGCTCGCTACATAAGTGCACACTACATAATCACTCGGGAGTAAACCTTTTTTAAGCATATTCGATAGATTGATATAAGCAACATTTAGTCCAAGTACCTACAGTACGTTAATGTTACCATATGGAAAATCAAAAGAATTTCATGGATTCAGGAATAGTCGATGGCGGTTAATTTCAAATGGCGCTTTTAAAATTTTTCCAGATTTGACTCAAGCATGTTATCTTCAGTTTCAGTATTGGAGTAGACAAGTACTTTCTTGCTTCTATCACCTATACACACACAGGTTTGAAAACCAAGTAATGTCATCTGCAAACACAATCATAAGAAATCAACCTTCAAAGCATCATCAGTGACATAAACATCTTACTGATTCTCCATTTCCTTGATGACAACATGTTATCATATTTTTGCTAAACATTTTGATGCTAGTTTATTCATTACTTAGGGTTAAACATGTACATGCAGATTGTCGAGATGCATGTGCATACGGACTATGCAGGCCGTGAGAAGAAGATAAGGAAGGCACTTTTGAAGCCGAGAGTTGTATTATTCAACAAGCATTTGGTTCTCATTCAAGTTATCCATTAGAACGTTTTTAACTGTTCGAACATAAGGTTTCTTCTCTATTCTTCTTCTTTTTTATATAGTGCTACCATGTTGATGCATGTGATAAGCATAGATATGGCAAGATAGAAAGTGACGGTTATAGGATGGGCAGTGTAACAACCTGCATTCTACGTATCGAAGGATCGTAGAATATTTATTTCTTTCTCATACGAAGTCGTATGGTCATGTAACTTTGGGGAACAACTACTGGGATCATTTTCCATGTTCACGATTTTTGCTGATTTTTAAATGACTGTTTTGCCCCTAGCGAATCTTGTTTTGCCCATAACTTTTGATTGGTTAGGAGTTTTGACCTGAAACCCGGATAATGGTTTACCTTTCCGTAGAGTGGTCACAATAGCCAAACGGACTCACCGTTTGGGAGATATGGCTGAAACAAAGTTTAGAAGGTGAAAAACTGCTTAAGTGAGTTGATTAGGTAATTAGCAAATGGGCCCATAATCCATTTCAGGATTAGGGTTACGGGGAGTTTGAAATGAGTTAGGTTTTCATTCTATTTCAGTTTTCTAGCTGCCATTTATCCCTTAGGAACCCCAACAATAGCCTCCACCTTCTAATTTCATTCCAAAACGCTCTTTAATCAAGGATTAAGCTAATTAGCATCAAATCAAGGAAAATCAACATCAAAATAGAGGTAAAGGTGCTGTGTGCATTGGAATTTGTGCCATTTAAAGAATCATTTCAGATATAAGTTTTATTTGTGGCTAAGGTGAGTGATTTGCATTGCTTTTCACTAATTACGGCTAATTAGGGGTGATCAGTGATAATTAACGAAATTCTGGCTCAGAAAAATCTGAAAAATTGGTAAAATTCTAAAATATTAGTTTAGGGCTCTGGTAAAAATTTGGGTTAATTTGGTTAAGTTTTCCTAATCCTACTGTTAGTTGTTGTTAAACATGATTAATGGGGAAAACAGGGGTTTTTGGGTATGTTTTATCTTTATATACATGTTAAATTATGGTTTTTGTTTTTGTGGATGATTATACATGTTGCTATGACTGTTTGCATGTTTTATGGTTGTTTAGAACAGTTAGAATGGTCGAAAACACCGTCGTGTGGTGTAAAAACAGTCTCTGGAAGTCGCAGGAAAGTTGTGGAAGAACCGGATCGGATCGCCCCCCGACGAACGGAACCGTTTGTGACATGGAAACCGAACTGCTCACCTCCCTGAGTCACGAACCGCATCTGAAGGCTCCGGACCGACCTGTTGTGAAGTAACTTGATCTTGGCATGGTGGCACGACCCGAATCACTTGGTGGACCACGAACCAGAAGCTCCAAACCAACCCACTCTCCTGGAGTGTGCCACGAACCACTTAAGGGAGAAAGTCATGACCCAAAGCTTGAAGGGAAAGACCAAACTGGTGGAGCCATGAAGCTTGGAGTCACAATCCGAACCAAGTGGGGTATCACGACCCGACCTTATGGGTGATCACAACCAAACCGAACCAAAGACGAGAAGGAAGACTAAACCGATCCGGAGGAGACCAAACCCGAGATGCAAAGGTAGTCCAAAAGAGAAGTTTGTACTCAGTATCCAGACAGGAACCAATGAGGCAACTTCATGATTGGGCTTTGTTGCGGGACGTGTGCTAAGGAGTTGTCGACGTCCATATCTTTGATTCACCACCAAGAGATGAATGTTAGGCTACGGATCAATGCAATGGGGTAGTTATTACCCCATGGGGCAGAGTGATCGTAGCATGGTTATGAGCCAGTGCAGTGAAGTCGTCATGACTTCATGGGGGCATAGTGGACATAGCAAGGACTAGTGGCTATGGATCAGTGCAGTGGAGTCACCATGACTCCATGTGGCAGAGTGATCATAGCAAGGATTTGGGTGATCAAAGTGGTGGATATCGTATGCTTTACGCACTGAGTAAGAGATGTGAGGATGGTTGCTATGCTTGATTGTTTGATATCACTATGACGTACACACCCCTCCCCTGTATCTTTACACCATATGTTAGTGTCACCTTAGAGTATTGTACATCTTGTTGTGCTAACTCTTTTGTTGTAGGTCCAGGTTCAGGTATGGTTATGTATACCTGTTATTGTTCTGTTTTGCTGCTTATCGCTCATACCAGACTTTTGTCTGACCCAGAGTTTTATGTCTCTTCTTATTACTCTAGGTGCTCTTAAACGGGCAGACTAGAGACAGGTCAGGTGATTATGCACGGGAAGCTGTACCGGAGACAAGCAGGAGGCTTACACGGATGATATATATATATAATCTCCCTGTGCTGTTGCTGCTATGATGGTTTAGTTTTCAGCTTATGCACTATCTCACCTGTTTTATGTCAAAGTTATATTATTATTATATTTTATCCCAAGCGCTGCGAGACATTCTACAGGTTCCTTGTTAGTTCAAATTTCCTTTCTTTTTTACTTTCTTTGGCGACCATCCCATGCTAGTTGGACATTGACACAATGCACTTTCATGGGAAATGTCGGCTGGTGCGGGGCAGGTTGTCACACTTGGTATCAGAGATCTAGGTTGCGTAGTTAACCTAGGGAAAGATACCAGGGAGAGATAGTGTACGTATATGAGAGCACGTATTTGTGATATTTTAGTTTTCAAAAGCTATATATATACTATTAGTATATCTAAGGAGGGAGTCACACTGCACTGGCACCACTAAAGAGATGGTTAATCGTTTTCCCCTTACAGATTGAACGATGAGCCGATATACGAGGAATACTTGTTCAGGAGTCAATAACAGGAATGCTCCTTATATGAGAAAGATGTTCACTGACTTCATGAGCGAGATGCTTAGGGATGTTCAGAGGGCATCTCTTAATGCTGCAAATTGTGGTGGTGCAGCGGTGTTGGCGCCTAGGGCCGATTTCACCAATACGTGGGGGAAATGCTTATAAACCATATTGATGAGACTTTTGAATCGATTGTTAGGAAAGCACTGAGATCAGAGAGACTTTATCCTAAGCCCAAGTCTGAAGTCGCTATTGTATTTGCAGAGGGGCCAAAGCCGCAAGCAAGCGGTGGAGGCAAGAATAATTATCAGAATAAGAGGAAACAGACCCAAACTAAGGATGGCCAGAAAAAGAGTAAGAAAGATGTTGAGTGCTTAGCTGTGGCAAGAAGGGCCATTATGCTAAAGAATGTCGAGAAAAGCCAGCAGACAGGAAGTGCTTCAACTGCGGCGAAGTGGGACATCACAGGGATAAATGTCTGCAGCCCCCTAAAGAGAAGCAGATTGTGAAAGCATATGCTATTAATGTTGTTCTTTCTTCGTCGAATGCCCCAACTGCGACAGAGAATGGAAAGAATGTCTTCATTCAAGGTATGCTTTCTGTTTATGATGTTCCTGTTTGAGTATTGTTTGATACCGGGGCTTCCCATTCCTTCATATCTATTGACCTGGTAGATAGGTTGGGATTGGAACCCGAGATAGTCGATAGACCTTTAGCCGTGACGAACCCGATTGGTGGTTCGACTAGCCTTAGTATGATTTGTCGTAATATGGTCTTATTAAGTCATGGATGTATGTTTGTTTGCGATTGCTTTGTTTTGGGTTTTACTGGGTTTGGCATTATTTTGGGAGTCGATTGGTTCCAAAGGTACAGGATGGTGGTAGACTGTTAGGGCTTTTTGGTGACAGTTAGAGCGGATGATGGGCGGAGGGTAGTGTTTGGTGGTCTACTTAGTGATGGGGTAATGGCTAGTATTCTAAATTCCCTCGACATCCCACATGATGAGTTGTCATATGTGTCCGTGGCTGGCCAGTATCCGGACGTCTTCGAGGAAGTGACCCGACTTCCGCTACACCAAGAGATTGAGTTCCGTATTGATTTAGTGAAAGATTCCAGACCTATAGTGATGCCACTTCGTTGTATGGCACCACGGGAGCAGAGAGAGCTTGTGGTGTAGTTAAGCGTTCTTTTAAGGAAGGGATTTATCAGAAGAAGTGTTTCCGAGTAGGGAGCACCAATTGAATTTGCTACCAAGGTAGATGGTTCCCTTCGTTTATGTGCGGACTATCGTGAGTTGAATAGAGTGACTAGGAAGAATAAGTATCCTCTTCCGCGGATCGATGATCTGTTTGATCAACTGGAGGGAGTAAAAGTGTTCTCCTAATTGGATCTCGCGACAGGATTTCATCAACTCCGAGTAGCAGCCGAGAGTATTCCTAAAACGTCCTTTCGGGCGCCGTTTGGATTCTATGAGTGGTTGGTCATGCCATTCGGGTTGACTAATGCACCAGCATATTTTTTGGATCTTATGAATAGGGTATTCAGGGATCAATTGAATAAGTTTGTTCTTGTGTTCGTGGACGATATACTTGTTTACTCGAGGATAGAAGAAGAGCACAAGGAACATTTGAGAGTAGTGACGGAGGTGTTGAGAAAACACCAATTGAAAGCAAAGTTTTCTAAGTGTCACTTCTGGAGGAGGAAAGTGAGATTCTTGGGCCATGTTTTTTTAGAGAATGGTATTGATGTGGATCCTGCGAAGGTGGCTACGGTACAAGATTGGTCTACACCTAAGAATGCAACAGACGTAAGAAGTTTCTTGGGATTAGCTGGATACTATCGTAATTTTATCCAAGACTTCTCCGAGATAGCTGCACCGTTAACTCAGTTGACCATGAAGAATCAAGCTTTCATTTGGGACGAAAGGTGTGAAAATTCATTTAAGAGACTAAAGGAAAAGATGACGTATGCGCCAGTGTTAGTCATTCCTAAAGGGAATGAAGAGATGACAGTATACACAGATACATGTGGTACCAAACTAGGTGTTGTATTGATGCAAGGAGGTAGGGTTGTAGCTTATGCTAGTCAGCAACTGAAACCGCATGAGAAAAGATATCTTACCCATGATCTGGAATTGGCAGCAATCGTGTTCGCATTGAAGATGTGGAGACATTATCTCTTGGCAGAAAGATTCGAGTTGTTTACCGATTATAAATCGTTAAAGTATCTCTTCTCTCGAAAGGATCTAAATCTCCGACAACAAAGATGGTTAGAATTCTTGGCTTCCTATGATTTCGATATCACATATACATCAGGAAAGGGCAATGCGGTAGTTGATGCATTGAGCAGAAGACATGCCAATTTAGGGCTATGTTTCTTGAGTGGGAGCAACTGGAGTATATCGCTGGGTATGATTTCAGACCAAGGTGCGAATTGGATCCAGAGATGTTAGAAAGTTTGGCAATCAGACCCACTCTGATTGAGAGGATTGGTTCCAGTCAGAAGGACGATCCTAACTTATTTGAAATCATCTCTAAGTTAGAGATGGGTATCGACGAGGAGATGAACATGTACGGGCTTGATCGAGATGGATGGCTTAGAAAGAATGGGAGACTAGTTATACCTAATGTCAATGGATTGAGAGATGAAGTACTTAGAGAATATCATCACTCAAAACTGACTATACATCCCGGTGGTAACAAAAGGTATTGAGACATGAAGCAGACCTACTACTGGGAAGGGATGAAAAGAGACGTTGGAAAGTTTATATCAAAATGCATGAACTTCCAGCTAGTTAAAGCTGAGCAAAAGAAACCTAGTGGTATGTTACAACCATTAGACATTCCAGAATGGAAATGGGAACAAATGTTAGTGGATTTCATTGGTGGGTTACCAAGGAATAGATCTGGCCATGATAGCATTTGGGTGATTGTGGACCGATTGAACAAGATTGCAAGGTTTATACCCGTCAAGTCGAATAGAACAACAACTAAGTTAACAAAACTGTAATGCAGTGGGTAGTGAGATTTCATGGAATATCCAAAGGCATTGTGAGCGACCGAGATCCGTTGTTTACTAGTGGATTTTGGAAAAGCTTACAAGAGGCGTTAGGATCAGAATTACATCTCAGTACCACGTATCATCCTCAAACCGATGGTCAGACAGAGAGGGTGAATCGAGTATTAGAAGATCTCTTAAGAGCTTGCATATTAGATTTTGGAGGGTCATGGGATGACCATTTGCATCTGGTTGAATTCGCATATAATAATAGTTATCAACCCAGTATTGGTATGGCTCCATTTGAAGCTTTATACGGAAGACCGTGCAACTCACTATTGGTTAGAGACCGGTGAGAAATTTGTGCTTGGGCCTGATGTGATAAAAGAAACTTCAGACAAGATCGGGGTTATCCAACAGCGAATGAAGGCTGCTCAAGATAGGCAGAAAAGTTATGCTGATAGGTGGAGAAGAGATCTATATTCTCTATTGGCGACTTGGTGTTTGTCAAGATTTCCCCGTTAAAGAGCGTGATTCTATTTGGCAGGAGAGGCAAGTTAGAACCAAGATTTGTTGGTCCATTCCCAGTTCTCGAGCAAGTTGGGAAATTGGCATATAAAGTTGAGTTGCCTGACAAGATGGCGGGAGTTCATAATGTGTTTCATGTTTCCCAGTTAAGGAAATTCATGCACGACCCCGATGTGGCTATTTCACCTGATTAGTTGGATGATATCGAAGCAGAACCCGAGGCAGTTGGGAACCGCAAGCCGATTCATATTGTCGAGCATGATACGAAGAAACTTCGAAGGAAAGCGGTGAATCTAGTCAAGGTTCAGTGTGGCGGGGATGAGAATGTCTGTACTATTGGAGACAAAGGAGAGCATTAAGGAGACGTATCCAGAACTCTTTGCCTGGTAAGGTTTTCATTTCGATTTAGTCTTTCCGCATGCTAGGATAGGTTTGTTTTGTGTGTTTGATTGTTTGTGAATGACTGATAGGCATGTGGAACACCTTTGTATGTTTTTGATTAAGGAATTTCGGGGGCGAAATTTCTTAAGGGGGGAGGGGGAGAGTGTAACGACCCGCATTCTACGTATTGAAGGATCGTAGAATATTTATTTCTTTCTCATACGAAGTCATATGGTCGTGTAACTTTGGGGAACGACTATTGGGGTCATTTTCCATGTTCAGATTTTTTCTGATTTTTAAATGACCGTTTTGCCCCTGCAAATCTTGTTTTGCTCATAACTTTTGATTGGGAAGGAGTTTTGACCTGAAACAACTTCCATTAGATCCGGATGATAGTTTACTTTCCGTAGAGTGGTCACATTAGCCAAACGGACTCACCGTTTGGGAGATATGGCTGAAACAAGGTTTAGAAGGTGAAAAACTACTTAAGTGGGCTGATTAGGGTAATTTGCAAATGAGCCCATAACCCATTTCGGGATTAGGGTTATGGGGAGGCTGAAATGAGTTAGGTTTTCGTTCTATTTCAGTTTTCTAGCCGCCATTTACCTCTTAGAAACCCTAACAATGGCCTCCACCTTCTTATTTCATCCTAAATCGCTCTCTAATCAAGGATTAAGCTAATTAGCGTCAAATCAAGGCAAATCAACATCAAATTAGAGTCAAAGGTTGCTGTGTGCATTGGACTTCATGCCATTTAATGAATCATTTCAGGTCTAAGTTTTATTTGTGGCTAAGGTGAGTGATTTGCATTGCTTTTCAATAATTATGACTAATTAGGGGTGATTAATGATAATTAACGTAATTATAGCTTAGAAAAATCTGGAAAGATTGGTAAAATTATAAAATAATATTTTTTGTCCCTGATAAAAACTTCGGTTAATTTGGTATGTTTTCCTAATCCTACTGTTAGTTGATTGTTAAACATGATTAAGGGAAAAAATAAGGGTTTTGGGGTATGTTTGATCTATATACACATTTTAAATTGTGGTTTTGGTGTTTGTTGATGATTATACATGTTGCCATGAATGTCTGGCATGTTTTATGGTTGTTTAGAACAGTTAGAATGGTCGAAAACGCCGTAGTGTGGCGTAAAAACAGTCGTTGGAAGTCGCAAAAAAGTTGTGCAAGAACCGGATCGGATCGCCTCCCTACGAACCGAACCGTTCATGACATGGAAACTGAACCGCTCGCCTACCTGAGTCATGAACCGCATCTGAAGGTTCCAGACTGACCTGTTGTGAAGAAACTCGATCTTGGCATGGTGGCACGACCCGAACCACTTGGTGGACCACGAACTAGAAGCTCCGAACCGACCCGCTCTCCTGGAGTGTGCCACGAACCGCTTGAGGGAGCAAGTCACGACCCGAAGCTTGATGGGGAAGACCAAACCGGTGGAGCCACGAAGCCGGAGTCACGATCTGAACCAAGTGGGGTATCACGACCTGACCCGATGGGTGATCACGACCGAACTGAACCAAAGATGAGAAGGAAGACTGATCCGATCCGGAGGAGACCAAACCCGAGATGCAAAGGTAGTCTGAAAGAGAAGTTTGTACTCAGGATCCAGACGGGAACCAATGAGTCAACTTCATGATTGGGCTTTGTTGTGGGACATGTGCTAAGGAGTTGTCGACGTCCGTAGCTTTGATTCACCACCGAGAGATGAATGTTAGGCTACGGATCAGTGCAGGGGGGTAGCTATTACCCCATGGGGCAGAGCGTTCGTAGCATGGCTATGAGCCAGTGCAGTGAAGTCGTCATGAGTTCATGGGGCAGAGTGGACATAGCAAGGACTAGTGGCTATGGATCAGTGCAGTGGAGTCTCCATGGCTCCATGGGGCAGAGTGATCATAGCAAGGATTTGGGTGATCATAGCGGGGGATATCATATGCTTTACGCACTGAGTGAGAGATGTGAGGATGGTTGCTATGCTTGATTGTTTGATATCACTATGACATACACACCCTCCCCCGTATCTTTACACCATATGCTAGTGTCACCTTAGAGTATTGTACATCTTGTTGTGCCAGCTCTTTGGTTGCAGGTCCAGGTTCAGGTATGGTTATGTATGCCTGTTATTGTTCTGTTTTGCTGCTTATCGCTTATACCGGACTTTTGTCTGACCCATAGTTTTATGTCTCTTCTTATTACTCTGGGTGCTCTTAAATGGGCAGACTAGAGACAGGTCAGGTGATTATGCACGAGTAGCTGTACCGGAGACGAGCAGGGGGCTTCCACGTATGATATATATCTATATATAATTGCCCCGTGTTGTTGCTGGTCACGACTTTGGGCATTAGTAGTGTACCTTTCCTTTCTTTTGCTTTAGAGACAGTATTTTAAATGTTGTAATAATGATGTTAGGATCATAAGCTGTATTTGAATTTTCCGCTGCTATGATTGTTTAGTTTTCAGCTTATGCACTATCTCACCTGTTTTATGTCAAAGTTATGCTATTATTATATTTTATCCCATGCGCTGTGAGACTGTAATAACCCGGAAATCCGAGCCAGTTTAAAATTTTTATTTTGGCAATTTTAATGGATTTTGAACATTTAAAATGAATTATTTAAAATAATATCGAAGAGAAATTTATTTTGAATAGAATTCGAACGTATATATTATATACGGCGTCGTTAGAATAAAAATAATTATATATAATTATAAAAGGAATTGAAAATGGCGCGGTATTTCGATAATTTGATTTCAAACTTCAAATGAATGTACCGGATGCAAAATAAACCGGATTTTAGTGAAATCAAAAATAATAGGATCTAATTGATAATATCTTTCCAACGAATCCGAAAAATCGAAATTTCATAGCGGGAATCAAAAGATATGTCCAGTTGAAAATTCTGAATAGTCACTATGGAATTCAGGCCCTTAAAAATGGGAATTTTGCAAACGACCTCAGATTTCGACGAAACCACTTTTGTTGGGTCCGTGATGTCAAATTATTGCTAGATTCCAAATTTCATAATTTTTCGAATCAATATGTGAGCGTGGCAAAGGAAAACGTATTTGACCAGTTTCAGTTGATTTTAATCGACTGGAAAATGGCCATTTTTCCAACGGTCTCAGAATTCGACGAAACTAGTTTTGTTAGGACCGTATTGTCAATACGAAGCTAGAAAATATTTTTCTAGGATTTATAGAGCTCGTATGTGACCCCGGTAAATTGAAATGCGCGTTCAAATTCAATATATAGAGTTATATGTAGATTTTGACGAAAACTGATCGAAACGATCGAATTAGCTTGCGATACATATCCCATTGTGTTCGGAATGGGGGTAATTAGCTAAGGACGACAGTTGTTGGGCCTCGTTTGGTGTTCGAATTCAAAGTCAACTTTCATGGAATTAAAATATTAATTAATTATATATAAATATATATTATAAAAAGCACCCCTCTCTCTATTCTCTCTCACCTCCCTCAGATTCAATCGAAGAAAAAACCCCCGCACCTCTTTCTCGTCGCCCTCCCCTTTCCTCGACGTCGGAGGCGTGCTCCCCTCTCAGACCCGGCGCCGGTCTGGCTGACCCCCTCCCCTAGCCCCTCCTCTCGCCTCCAGCTCCCTCTCCTCTTCCAATCGAACGTGAAAACCGACGCTCCACCAACCCCTGTCGCTCGCCTCCTCTCTCCTCCGCATCTGACATCCGTACGCCGAGACCTTGAGCACGCCACTCGCCTGCGACAAGAACAGTCACCATCTCCATTTCTCCCCTCTGATTCCGACGCAACCGACCCTCCCCCTCCCTGACATCAGTAGTGCCTCCTCCCTCTTCGTTCTAGTAAGTTTTTTAATTAATTTAGGTTTTTATATGTGTATTAACGTTGAATTAAAAACCTGATTTTGTATGTGAATAGCATGGGTTTGATTTTCAGTTTGATTATAGACAACCATGGATTTTAAAACATGAAGTGATAATTTTTATCAATAGGAAGGTAAGATTTTTATCATTAGAGAGATAATATTTTTATCAATAAAATGATTTGAAAAATAGAAAAGATTAGGTTTTTAAAATAGAAAAGATTAGATTTTTAAAATAGAAAAGATTAGATTTTTAAAATAGAAAAGATTAGATTTTTGAAATTGAAAAGGCGAAATATTTATAATTGAAAAGGCGAAATATTTATAATTGAAAAGGCGAAATATTTATAATTGAAAAGGCGAGATTTTTATATATTGAATAGCGAAGTAAAAATTCGATTTTTATATATTGAATAGCGAAGTAAAAATTCGATTTTTATATATTGAATAGCGAAGTAAAAATTCGATTTTTATATATTGAATAGCGAAGTAAAAATTCGATTTTTATATATTGAATAGCGAAGTAAAAATTCGATTTTTATAAATTGAATAGCGAAGTAAAAATTCGATTTTTATATATTGAATAGCGAAGTAAAAATTCGATTTTTATATATTGAATAGCGAAGTAAAAATTCGATTTTTATATATTGAATAGCGAAGTAAAAATTCGATTTTTATATATTGAATAGCGAAGTAAAAATTCGATTTTTATATATTGTATAGCGAAGTAAAAATTCGATTTTTATATATGTAGTGACTACGGGCAGCGAAAGTGACAAAAGGCGAGAACGACGAAGACTTCTACTTAAGAAGAGTCGAGATTATTGGATTAGATATCGGTGAGAATTCCTCACTCTTTAGTTTAATTTTCTAGTTATATATATATATACTAGGATGCAGACGGTGTTTAGTAGCACCCGACACCCGTCATCCACAGACCATGGATGGCTTGTTTGTTTAATTGATGTGTTGTAAAATTTGTTTGGGTTGTTGATGTTAAATCGATAATAAAAAGTAGAAGTGTTGAAATAAATATTTTATCGTTAAAAATATAATTTTCAACGTGAAAGTGAATAAATAAATATTTATAAACAAATAGGCCGATTTGTTTATATGCACTGATTTGACTGATATTGATTGGGATGATAAATTTTACACATCGCCCAACTGCACAAATAAAATCTGTGTTTGATTGTTTGAAACCCCACACGGGTATTGGGATAAAATACGGCATACACTAATCCCAATAATTAGTTGTATGTCGATCGATGGATCGACAGGCTGTTATAAGCGTTAGATATCTATATTTGATGCTTATACAGTGTAGTGCACTTTGGATGATGGTTGATTATTTATCATTGCTATTATATCCATGTGTTGTATAGAATCCATATAATTAACTTTATATGGTAATTGATTGGGCCTCATTCCAATTTAGAAGATAAAGAATATTATAAAATAAAGGTTCATGTGTTGACCGTACTCATCCGTTGAGATTAGTCATGTGTTGAACGAAGTATTTTAACAATAAAATTTACATCTTTATCATTATAAAATAAAGGTTCATGTGTTGACAGTACTCATCCGTTGAGATTAGTCATGTGTTGAACGAAATATTTTAACAATAAAATTTACATCTTCATCATATATGAAATTAGAAATTAACTGGAAAATAGATAAGAAGAGTGGTCTCCTGGATATTGATCTGATGTTGGTCTCGGCCTTCGGGGTTAGTATTCAGGGAATCGTTCTCTTACTAATTTACGGTTGGAGTCTGATTTGAAATCAAACGATAGATACCATAATTTTTATAAAATATATTAAATAACAAAAATAGTCACACGTGGACAATACTCATTCGTTGAGATTAGTCATGTGTTGACAAAAATATAGACTCATTTGTTGAATGTAATAACGGAATTATTGAAATATATAAAGCCGTGTAGATTAGAAATGCGCTATTTTGACGCGAACGATATTTATATCGATTATATTCGTTTTTATATTTGAATTGAATCGAATAGAAAACCAATTTGAATTGAATCGAATAGAAAACCAATTTGAATTGAATAAAAAACGAATTCGAATTGAATTGAAAACGAATTCGAATTGAATTGAAAACGAATTGAAGTGAATTCAAATTGAATTGAAATTTGAATTGAATAGAAATGAATTTTTAAAACGAATTTATAAGAAAAAAAATCAATTTTGATTTGAATTGAAATGGAAGTTGAAATTGTTTTTGAAACGAATTTAAAACTATTTATAAAATTCGTTTTAAATAGAAATCGACGAAATATATATTATATATATAATATAATGGCCTGAATAGAACGCGCCGCGGCAGTTCGTAAATTTCGACCATTGACTTCGAATGGACATTACGGGAGATCCGACCGTAGGATTCTCCTAAAACCGGAACCGTTGGGTTCGTATCGAAAAGAGCTTTCTAACGAATATTAGAAATTTGAAATCGAACGGTTGGATTTAGAGATACATCCAAATCAAATTTGGAAAAGGTCGCTGTAAGTGCAGTTCGATGGCCGTTGATGGAAATCGACTGTACGGGCCTTGATAAAATTATTAAAAATAACAATAATTTGTGTAAAATCATAAGAAATGATTTGGGAAAAATCGGGATGAAAAACTGCATATTTGAAAAGATAAAAATAGATTTTTATCGAAATGAACTAGTTTTGAACTAAAAATTAAACCCGTTTATTTTTAAATAAATAAATTGGATTTGAAACGAGTTTTAAATAGAATTGATTTGTGGATTTATCGTGAACGGTGTTTTAAATAACACTAGTTCTTTAACTCGATAATAAATAGAATGTGATTTGGGTTTTATCGTGAACTGTGTTTTAAATGACATTAGTTCTTTAACCCAGTAAAAGGAGTTTTAATGAATCTGCAATTAGATTGAAATGTGAATTGATAATTTAAATTATCAAATTTGTAAAATGAGCGAGAATGGAGTATCACCAGTTTTGCTCCAAGCGATAGTTAAATCTTTAATTAGATTTGAACTGGAAATGGTAATTGATTTTACCGATAACACCGTGGTATTAGATATGGAGTATTACCAGTTTGGCTTCATGGGATGAATAGGTTGGGATTGGGAAATAAAATAAATAATTACTTCGGTGTGGTTCGCTAATCTCGACTAGTTTGGAAAACCATAATTTGGTTTGAAATGACATCCAAAGGAAGATTAAAGAATAAATTCAAGAATTTATCTTGGATAAAATTAATGGGAACTTTCCCCTAAGAATGTGAAATGTAGAAACTAGCTGTAGGTTAGTTAAGAGGAATGGTTTCCTGGGTATTGATCTGATGTTGGTTTCGGCCTTCGGGGTTAATATTTGGGGAATTGTTCTCTTGCTGATTTACGGTTAGTGACTAATGAATTGGAATGAGGCGTATGGTGTGTTTATGTAACATTTGTTTTTAATATACGCGGGTTGTTCGGAACGGCCGGGTTTATAACCATTCTAAATAACCGATTCGACAATATATCGAAGATGTAGACGGTGGTTGAAGACCAGAAATCTTCACATCGTTTGGATAATTACTGATGATCCTGATTGGGCTGTACACCCAGAGGATGGAAATAGTTGGTGGTCATCCAGACGTACTTGGAGATCGATGGATATGCGAGGAAAGTGCCTCCGGTTTCGTTCAGACCCAGAACGGACTTGTAAATGGATTGTGTGTCTGACATCGGATTTTATTCTGTGTTGATTGATTTCTGTTAAATATATATCTATTTGGCGGCGGAGAATTTATTCTCTTGCTTAACGCCCTTCTCTGAGACGTACGAGCTTAGAGGTTATATATCGATAGATATCAGTCGCATGGCATAAATTGCCTGTGTGGCACGCTGAGTTGCATGGATCAAGGCTTCTGTTGAAAAGCAAAGTCTTGTAGTTGATGATCGAAGCACGGCCTTTGGGGCATAGCTTTGTGTATAACGTGAATTCGCGAGCCTCACACCTCAGTATGAGTTAAAAACGGGATAAGGACTGCAGGGAGAGCACGACGTTTCTTTCTAGCTTTGGTGGTGTCAGTGACTTACCAGCCCTGACATTTATATACTTTTCACCTATGTGGTTGTTGGATGAGGCCCCTCGATTTTAGGTCTGTAAGGACCGGGAAACGTGTGTTCAGGCATAACTAATCCTCAAACGTAAGAGAGGACCGACCCTGAAGATCCAGGGGTTACCCAGAGTGTGTAGTCCCGAGGCATTTGCTAGAGTGTCTCAAAGCGGAGAGGAGCTTGCCCCTTGCCTCGACTCATGACGGAAATCCAATTTCCAATACATGTATTGCGGTTTTATTTGTAGAGCCTAGTATGGCGACATGATAGATGGTACCCATGCCACCTAGGATTGATATTTATGATTGAAATTGTTTTGACACTATACTCTTATTATAGTATCAAATGATTTGATTTAAACGTACCAAGCATGTTTGGCTATTATAAGGGAAAACCCTATCCTCCGGCTTGCGTTGCATTGTGTGATGGGACCTGGGTCTTATAATAGCTTCATTTTTCCAAAGAGCATTATGCTGTTTTGTTATATGCACTGCTATTCTTGGGAGGAAACCCGTTCCGTGTTATACGGCGTGGTCCCTTGAATTACTCTCTTTTAAAATAAAGTTTTAATAACTGTTTTAGTTCTCACACCAGTCACATGACTGACCTGGAGTTTATTGTTTTAACCTAAACTCTGGGTGCCCCTATTTTCGACACGGGCAGCTAGTAGTTTTGGTTTTGCAGATTTATATTCACAGGATCCTGGTTTACAGTTGGAATGATATCCGAAAAGCTATGTATCCGTATATCACCTTCAGTTGTGCTTTGTATTATTTTCCGCTGCTATGTAATTTATTGTAATCTCTGATATTTATCGAATGTAATTTATTCAATTATACTCTGTATATTCTTGTATTCTGATGGAATTGTTGTAATAACAATGAAATGTTCTTCCGTCTGCGTTCTGTTTTGTCTTGTCCTCACAGTAATTCGTCCTTTCTCATCTCTTCGGAGGCCAGGGAAGTTCGGGTTGCTTCAGTTGGTATCGGAGCTTTGGTTTATAGAGCTCGAGAATAAGACACATTAGAACCATACGAAAGAATTCATCAGATATTGGATTAGTAATATCCAATCAGAATGACTCGTTAGAGATAGGATCAGTAGTATCCTAGAACGAATGTGAAGAGTATATTTTTCAAATGAAAACAATTTTGTTTTGAAAATTTAAATCGCTTTATACGTATTTGAATATTTATTTATTTTGAATTTGGACAATCCAATATATAAAGATTTCGCGTATACGCATCATGAACGTATATTCGAAGTTTTAATATAATGGGTAGATATAGAATCACATTCTAGACATCCGGAGATGATGTTGATAATGACCATGGCATCATCAATGTTTATGTTCGTGTTTCGAAGGTGTGATTTCTATATATTTCCATTAGACTGGTGTGAGAACCAAAACTTATATAGATAGATTTACATTGTTGTGAATTGGCATCCAAAACATGATTTTTGACTATATATCAAATTTATGAATTTGAAAACTCTAATCCACTAATTGATTGATGATTGTGTTGTTTGTTTATTTGTTTGACAATTTTGAACCATTATGCCTAATTGAACCAAATATTGAATTGTATTGAAAATTGGTAACATTTGCATGCATATATATGTACTTACATTGAACAGGTCATAGCAAGGAGGCTAGAGCAGAGAATAAAATTTGTTTGCCCGACAAATAGGTACATGTTTATTATAATTTACTGTTTTGTTTGGGTGATGATGATTTTATGAGCCTATTGGCTAGCCGCTTGGCTTTTTCGTTTTCTTTTTGAGATCATAAGGCCTGTATGGCAATTTCTGGATTTTCCCGTGGCTCCCGGTGCAGGGGAGGTTATGGCGAAATTTTTCGAAAATTTAGGGTGTTAGCCAAATTTTTGAAGAATTTAAAATTCTCAGAAACTGGAAAGTTGGAGAATGGAAGCCGGATCGAACGTAGAGTTGATTGATCAAACCACTTTCGACCTTGTTCCTTTTCGGGGACGAAAAGTTTTAAGTGGGGGAGATTGTAATAACCCGGAAATCCGAGCCAGTTTAAATTTTTTATTTTGGCAATTTTAATGGATTTTGAACATTTAAAATGAATTATTTTAAATAATATCGACGATAAATTTATTTTGAATAGAATTCGAATGTATATATTATATACGGCGTCGTTAGAATATAAATAATTATATATAATTATAAAAGGAATTGAAAATGGCGCGGTAGTTCGATATTTCGATTTCAAACTTCAAATGAATGTACCGGGTGCAAAATAAACCGGATTTTAGTGAAACCAAAAATAATAGGATCTAATTGATAATATCTTTCCAATGAATCCGAAAAATCAAAATTTCATAGCGGGAATCAAAAGATATGTCCAGTTGAAAATTCTGAATAGTCGCTATGGAATTCAGGCCCTTAAAAATGGGAATTTTGCAAACGATCTCGGATTTCGACGAAACCTATTTTGTTGGGTCCGTGATGTCAAATTATTGCTAGATTCCAAATTTCATAATTTTTCGAATCAATATGTGAGCGTGGCAAAGGAAAACGTGTTTGACCAGTTTTAGTTGATTTTAATCGACTGGAAAATGGCCATTTTTCCAACGGTCTCAGAATTCGACGAAACTAGTTTTGTTAGGACTGTATCGTCAATACGAAGCTAGAAAATATTTTTCTGGGATTTATAGAGTTCGTATGTGACCCCGGTAAATTGAAATGCACGTTCAAATTCAATATATAGAGTTATATGTAGATTTTGACGAAAACTGATCGAAACGATCGAATCAGCTTGCGATACATATCCCATTGTGTTCGGAATGGGGGTAATTAGCTAAGGACGACAATTGTTGGGCCTCGTTTGGTGTTCGAATTTAAAGTCAACTTTCATGGAATTAAAATATTAATTAATTATATATAAATATATATTATAAAAAGCACCCCCCTCTCTATTCTCTCTCACCTCCCTCAGATTCAATCGAAGAAAAAAACCCCGCACCTCTTTCTCGTCGCCCTCCCCTTGCCTCGACGTCGGAGGCGCGCTCCCCTCTCAGACCCGGCGCCGGACTGGCTGACCCCCCTAGCCCCTCCTCTCGCCTCCAGCTCCCTCTCCTCTTCCAATCGAACGTGAAAACCGACGCTCCAGCAACCCCTGTCGCTTGCCTCCTCTCTCCTCTGCATCTGACATCCGTACGCCGAGACCTTGAGCGCGCCACTCGCTTGCGACAAGAACAGTCGCCATCTCCATTTCTCCCCCCTGATTCCGACGCAACCGACCCTCCCCCTCCCTGACATCAGCAGTGCCTCCTCCCTCTTCATTCTAGTAAGTTTTTTTAATTAATTTAGGTTTTTATATGTGTATTAACGTTGAATTAAAAACCTGATTTTGTATGTGAATAGCATGGGTTTGATTTTCAGTTTGATTATAGACAACCATGGATTTTAAAACATGAAGTGATAATTTTTATCAATAGGAAGGTAAGGTTTTTATCATTAGAGAGATAATATTTTTATCAATAAAATGATTTGAAAAATAGAAAAGATTAGGTTTTTAAAATAGAAAAGATTATATTTTTAAAATAGAAAAGATTAGATTTTTAAAATAGAAAAGATTAGATTTTTAAAATAGAAAAGATTAGATTTTTAAAATAGAAAAGATTAGATTTTTGAAATTGAAAAGGCGAAATATTTATAATTGAAAAGGCGAAATATTTATAATTGAAAAGGCGAAATATGTAATAACCCGAAAATCTGGGCCAATTTAAAATTTTTATTTCGGCAATTTTAGTGAATTTTGAACATTTAAAATAGATTATTTTAAATAAAATTGACGAGAAATTTATTTTGAATAGAATTCGAACGTATATATTCATATACGTCGTCGTTAGAATATAAATAATTATATATAATTATAATAGGAATTGAAAATGGCGCGGTAGTTCGATAATTCGATTTCAAACTTCAATTGAATGTACCGGGTGCAAAACAATCCGGATTTTAGTGACACCAAAAATAATGGGATCTATTTGAGAATATCTTTCCAACGAATCCGAAAAATCAAGATTTCATAGCGGGAATCAAAAGATATGCCCAGTTGAAAATTCTGAATAGTCGCTATGGAATTCAGGCCCTTAAAAATGGAAATTTTGCAAACGACCACGGATTTCAACGAAACCACTTTTGTTGGGTCCGTGATGTCAAGTTATTGCTAGGTTTCAAATTTCATAATTTTTCGAATCAATATGTGAGCGTGGCAAAGGAAAAAGCGTTTGATCGGTTTCAGTTGATTTTAATCGACTGGAAATTGACCATTTTTCCAACGGTCTCAGAATTCGACGAAACTAGTTTTGTTAGGACCGTATCGTCAATACGAAGCTAGAAAATATTTTTCTAGAATTTTTAAAGTTAATATGTGACCCCGGTAATTTGAAATGTACGTTTAAAATTCAATATAGTGATTTAAATGTAAATTTAACGGAAAATGATTCAAACGATCAAATCAACCTACGATACATATCCCATTGTGTTCGGAATGGGGGTAATACGCTATGGACGACAGGCGGTGGACCTCGTTTCGAGGTCGTATGTAAAAGTCAACTTTTTGAAAATTAATTAATTAAAAAAAAACCTCCTCTCCTTTAACCCGCTGGCCCCCCCTTTCCCTTCATAATCGATTTCAGCAGAAGAAAAAAAAATCCATCGAGGACGGAGACCGACCGCCCACCGCCGCCACCGGAGGCGCCCACCTCCGTCCAAGCTCGCCGCCCTCCCCTTCCCTTCCTCGACTGCGACGCCCGAACCCCCCTCGCCCTCGCGTCCCGCTCCTCTTCCCCTCCTCCGTCCACCGCGGCCTCAGCTGCGTCGCCACCCACCTCCCTCCAGCGCCTCGCGAACACCCCCCAGCAGCGAGGCAACCACCGACGCCCCCCCTCCTCTCCGATTCCTGTAAGTTTTTTTAATATTTTTTTTTTAATTTATTTTTCAATTTTAGTTATTGTTCTATTCGATTTTAAAACTGAATTTTTATAGTTAACAAGAACTGATTTTTATTAATTTAAAAGCATTGATTTTTAGTTTAGAAAAGAATAAATGTTTATTTAGGAAAAATAGTTCTTTTTAAACTAGAAAGATGCGATTTTTATTAACTAGGTAAGATTAGTTTTTTTTAAATCAAAATGATTTGATTTTGAAAAGTAAAGATTTGATTTTGAATTGTGGAAGTTAAAAATATAATTTTTATATAAGGAAGATAATCAAAATATGATTTTTATATTTTTAAAGTATTAAAAATATAATCTTTACTATATAGAAGTGGTAAAAAAATATAATTTTTACATGTTAGGAATATTAAAAATATCATCTTTGTATATGTAGCGAAATAAAAATCTGATTTTTATTTTATATATGTGAAATAAAGAGGAAATTTTTATAGTGATGAAAGGCGAAAACTTTATTTTTAGAAAGGCGAAAACTTTATTTTTATAAGGGCGAAATCTTTATATAGAGAATAGCGTTATAAAAATAAAATCTTTATCTATATAACATCGAAGTAAAAATTCGATTTTTAAATATATGAAGTGATTATAAAAATATGATTTCTAAATTGAAAGTGAACAAATAAAAATGTGATTTTTATTTTAAAGACATCAAATATAAAAATGTGTGATTTTTATATATGTAGTGGCTACGGACAACGAAGATGGCGAAGATGGAATAACGATGAAGATTTCTATAAAAGAAGAGTCAAGATGATTGGATAGCTTTCGGTGAGAACTTCTCACTCAAATTCTCTTTTTCTAGTTATATATATATACTAGGATGCAGACGGTGCTTAGTAGCACCCGACACCCGTCATCCACAGACCATGGATGACTTGTTTGTTAAATTGATTGGTTGTGTAGTTAGTTAGTCTAATTGGTTTGAATTGAATTGTTTGGTGATACGGAATGGATTTGATTGATGTGTGAATGGCGTGGGCCTTCACTAGACCGGGGATAAGGCTAGGCCTCGTCCCGTTTCTAGTATCGTGCCGTTATGCCGCCGAAATTTTCTAAAATATGTTAGAAAAATAAAAATAACATTTTTATTGTGTAAATGAACGGAATAGGAATTCATGTGTTGAAATAAAATATTTTATCGTTAAAAATATAATTTTTAACGTGGAAGTGAATAAAATAAAATATTCATTTACAAACCGGATGGTTTGTTTATGTACACCTATCTGAAGGACATTGATTGGGACGATAAATTTTACACATCGCCCAACTGCACAAATAAAATCTGTGTTTGATTGTTTGAAACCCCACATGGGTGTTGGGATGAAATTTGGAAGTTCACTCATCCTGGTTGATTAAATATGTCGATCGATTGATTGACAGGCTGTTATAAGCGTAAGATATCTATATTTGATGCTTATACAGTGTAGTGCACTTTGGTTGATGGTTGATTATTTTTCAATGCTATTATATACATGTGTTGTATGGAATCCATATAATTAACATTATATGGTGATTGATTGGGCCTCATTCCAATCGGGAAAATAAGGAATATTATAAAAGAAAATTCATGTGTTGAATATAAAAATAGTCATGTGTTGACGATGTTCATGTGTTGAGTGAAATATTTTATACAATGAAATTTACATCTTTATCATATTTAAAATTAGAACTACTTTACGATTGAAGTCTAATTGAAAATCAAACGATAGATACCATAGTTTTATAAAATATTTTACATAACAAAAATAGTGATGTGTTGACAGTACTCATGTGTTGAGATTAGTCAGGTGTTGGAAGAAATATAGATTCATGTGTTGAATGGAATAAATATTCATTTGTTGAATAGAATAACGGATTTATTGAAATATATAAAGCCGTGTTGATTAGAGTTGCGCTATTTTGACGTGAACGATATTTATATCGATTATATTCGTTTTTATAATGAATATAGAAAAGAAGTGATTTCAAAATATAACATTTTGAAAATATTATCATTTATATAGTAATGATATGAAATATTCAATTTTGATTAGAAATTGAATATAAAGTTGAAATGGTTTTGAAAACGAATTTAAAACGATTTATAAAATATGTTTTAAAAAGGAAATCGACGAAATATATATAGTATATATATATATATATATTATATATATAATGGCCTGAATAGAACGCGCCGCGCCGCGGCAGTTCATGAATTTCGACCATTGACTTCGAATTGACGTTGCGGGAGATCCGACCGTCGGATTCTCCTAAAACCGGAACCGTTGGGTTCGTATCGAAAAGAGCTTTCCAATGAATATTAGAAATTTGAAATCTAACGGTTGGATTTGGAATTATGTCCAAATCAATTTCAGAAAAGGTCGTTGTAAGTGCAGTTCGATAGCCGTTGATGGAAATCGACTGTACGGGCCTTGATAAAATTATTAAAAATATTATTAATTTGTGTAAAATCATAATATGTGAATTGGAAAGAACTGGGATGAAGAATTCCACATTTGAAATGATAAAAATAGATTTTTATCGAAATGAACCAGTTGTGAACTAGAATTAAAATCAATTTATTTGTGAAATGAATAAATTGAATTTGAAAGTGATTTTAAAAATAATCAATATTCCCAATACGTGGATTGGACTGGAGTTGAATCGAAATTATCTTCGAGATATTTCGATGTTGGATTTCGTGACTATACATATATTGTTATGGGAATTTGAAAGATATATTTTATATCGTTATTTCCAATACGATATATGTTGGTTTCAGAATTTGATATTGAATATAAGCCGATATATTTTCTATTCAAAGCCTTGTATTTAATATCAAATATGATTTGGGTTTATCGTGAATCGTGTTTTAGAGGACATTGGTTCTTTAACCCAGTTAAAGGCAAGATATCGATTTTTGAGAAGATTAAAACTAAGTGGAGTTTTAATGAATCTTTAATTAGATTAAAAATGTGAATTGATAATTTAAATTATCAAATCTGAAAGGTGATCGAGAATGGAGTACCACCAGTTTTGCTCCAAAGCGATAGTTAAATCTTTAATTAGATTTGAACGTGAAATGGTAATTAATTTTACCGATAACACCGTGGTGTTAGATGTGGAGTATTACCAGTTTTCTCCATGGGATATATAGGTTGGGATTGGGAAATAAAATAAATAATTACTTCGGTGTGGTTCGTTAATCCCGACTAGTTTGAAATGATATCCATAGGAGGATTAAAGAATAAATTTAGAAGAATTTATCTTGGATAAAATTAATGGGAACCTTTCCCTAAGAATGTGATTTTGTGAATAAAAGAATATTCTGAATTGAAATGAGGCGTTTGTTGTGTTTGTGTAACATTCGTTTACTATATACGTGGGTTATTCAGAAAGGCCGGGTTTATACCCATTCTGAATAATCGATTCGACGAGATGTCGAAGATGAAGACGGTGGTTGAAGACCGGAAGTCTTCACATCGTTTGGGTGATTACTGATGATCTTGATTGGGCTGTACACCCAGGACGAGGGAATCAGTTGGTGATCGTCCAGACGTACTTGGAGATGGATGGATATGCGAGGAAAGTGCCTCCGGTTTCGTTCAGACCCAGAACGAACTTGTAAATGGATTGTGTGTCTGACATTGGATTTTATTCTGTGTTGATTGATCTCTATTAAATATACATCTATTTGGCGGCGGAGAATTTATTCTCTTGCTTAACGCCCTTCTCTGAGACATAGGAGCTCAGAGGTTGTATACCGATGGACATCAGTCGCATGGAGTGAATTGCCTGTGTGGCATGCGTAAGTGGCAATTGATCAAGGCTTCTGTTGAAAAGCAGAGTCTTGTGGTTGATGATCAAAGCACGGCCTGTGTGGCATAGCTTTGTGTATAACGTGAATTCGCGAGCCTCACACCTCGGTATGAGTCAAAAACGGGAGACGGACCGCTGGGAGAGCACGACGTTTCTTTCTAGCTAGGGTGGTGTTAGTGACCTACCAGCCCTGACATTTATATACTTTTCACCTGTGTGGTTGTTGGATATGAGGCGCCTCGGATATAGGTCTGTAAGGACCGAGAAACGTGTATTCAGGAATAACTAATCCTCAAAAGTAAGAGAGGACCGGCCCAGCCGATTCCAAGGATCAAAGTGGGGTCCTGAGGCATTTGCTAGAGTGTCTCGAACGCGGAGAGGAGCTTGCCCCTTGCCTCGACTCATGACGGAAATCCAATTTCCAATACGTGTATTGCGGTTCTAATTGTAGAACTAGTATGGCGACATGATAGATGGTACCCATGCCGCCTATGATTGATATTTATGATTTGAATTGTTTTGACACTATACACTTATTATAGTATCAAATAATGTGTTTTAAACGTATCAAGCATGCTTTGGCTGTTATAAGGGAAAACCCTATCCTCCGGCTTGCGTTGCATTGTGTGATGGGACCTGGGTCTTATAACAGCTTCATTTTTCTTTATTTAGCATTGCGCTGTTTGTTCTATGCACTGTATTCTTGGGAGGAAACCCGTTCCGTGTTATACGGCGTGGTCCCTTGATTACCTAACTTTAAAACCAATATTAATAACTGTTTTAGTTCTCACACCAGTCACATGACTGACCTGGAGTTTATTGTTTTAACCTAAACTCTGGGTGCCCCTATTTTCCGCACGGGCAGCTAGTAGTTTTGGTTTTGCAGATTTATATTCACAGGGTCCTGATTAACAGCTGGAACGATGCTCGGAAAGCTCTGTATCCGTGTATCACTTCTAGTTGTGTTTTGTATATTTTTTCGCTGCTATGTAATTTATTGTAATCTCTGATATTTGTTGAATGTAATTTATTCATTTATACTCTGTATATTCTTGTATCTGATGGAATTGTTGTAATAACAATGAAATGTTCTTCCGTATGCGCTCATTTGTGTGTTGTTCTCAAAGTATTCGTGCTTTCCTTCACGGGGAAGTTACGGGTTCTTACAAAATATTTATAATTGAAAAGGCGAGATTTTTATATATTGAATAGCGAAGTAAAAATTCGATTTTTATATATTGAATAGCGAAGTAAAAATTCGATTTTTATATATTGAATAGCGAAGTAAAAATTCGATTTTTATATATTGAATAGCGAAGTAAAAAATTCGATTTTTATATATTGAATAGCGAAGTAAAAATTTGATTTGTATATATTGAATAGCGAAGTAAAAATTCGATTTTTATATATTGAATAACGAAGTAAAAATTCGATTTTTATATATGTAGTGACCACGGGCAGTGAAAGTGACAAAAGGCGAAACGACGAAGACTTCTACTTAAGAAGAGTCGAGATTATTGGATTAGCTATCGGTGAGAATTCCTCACTCTTTAATTTAATTTTCTAGTTATATATATATACTAGGATGCAGACGGTGTTTAGTAGCACCCGACACCCGTCATCCACAGACCATGGATGGCTTGTTTGTTTAATTGATGTGTTGTAAAATTTGTTTGTGTTGTTGATGTGAAATCGATAATAAAAAGTAGAAGTGTTGAAATAAATATTTTATCGTTAAAAATATAATTTTTAACGTGAAAGTGAATAAATAAATATTTATAAACAAATCGGCCGATTTGTTTATATGCACTGATTTGACTGATATTGATTGGGATGATAAATTTTACACATCGCCCAACTGCAAAAATAGAATCTGTGTTTGATTGTTTGAAACCCCATACGGGTATTGGGATAAAATACAGCATACACTAATCCCAATAATTAGTTATATGTCGATCGATGGATCGGCAGGCTGTTATAAGCGTTAGATATCTATATTTGATGCTTATACAGTGTAGTGCACTTTGGATGATGGTTGATTATTTATCATTGCTATTATATCCATGTGTTGTATGGAATCCATATAATTAACTTTATATGGTAATTGATTAGGCCTCATTCCAATTTAGAAGATAAAGAATATTATAAAATAAAGGTTCATGTGTTGACCGTACTCATCCGTTGAAATTAGTCATCTGTTGAACGAAGTATTTTAACAATAAAATTTACATCTTTATCATTATAAAATAAAGGTTCATGTGTTGACAGTGCTCATCCGTTGAGATTAGTCATGTGTTGAACGAAATATTTTAACAATAAAATTTACATCTTCATCATATATGAAATTAGAAATTAACTGGAAAATAGATAAGATGAGTGGTCTCCTGGATATTGATCTGATGTTGGTCTCGGCCTTCGGGGTTAGTATTCAGGGAATCGTTCTCTTACTAATTTACGGTTGGAGTCTGATTTGAATTCAAACGATAGGTACCATAATTTTTATAAAATATATTAAATAACAAAAATAGTCACACGTGGACAGTACTCATTCGTTGAGATTAGTCATGTGTTGACAAAAATATAGACTCACTTGTTGAATGTAATAACGAAATTATTGAAATATATAAAGCCGTGTAGATTAGAATTGCGCTATTTTGACGCGAACGATATTTATATCGATTATATTCGTTTTTATATTTGAATTGAATTGAATAGAAAACCAATTTGAATTGAATCGAATAGAAAACCATTTTGAATTGAATCGAATAGAAAACCAATTTGAATTGAATTGAATAGAAAACCAATTTGAATTGAATCGAATAGAAAACCAATTTGAATTGAATATAAAACGAATTCGAATTGAATTGAAAACGAATTCGAATTGAAAACGAATTGAAGTGAATTCAAATTGAATTGAAATTTGAATTGAATAGAAATGAATTTTTAAAACGAATTTATAAGAAAAAAAATCAATTTTGATTTGAATTGAAATGGAAGTTGAAATTGTTTTTGAAACGAATTTAAAACTATTTATAAAATTCGTTTTAAATAGAAATCGACGAAATATATATTATATATATTATATAATGGCCTGAATAGAACGCGCCGCGCCGCGGCAGTTCGTAAATTTCGTCCATTGACTTCGAATGGACATTACGGGTGATCCGACCGTCGGATTCTCCTAAAACTAGAACCGTTGGGTTCGTATCGAAAAGAGCTTTCTAACGAATATTAGAAATTTGAAATCTAACGGTTGGACTTGGAGATACGTCCAAATCAAATTTGGAAAAGGTCGCTGTAAGTGCAGTTCGATGGCCGTTGATGGAAATCCACTGTACGCGCCTTGATAAAATTATTAAAAATAACAATAATTTGTGTAAAATCATAAAAAATGATTTGGGAAAAATTGGGATTTAAAACTCCATATTTGAAGAGATAAAAATAGATTTTTATCGAAATGAACTAGTTTTGAACTAAAAATTAAACCCGTTTATTTTTAAATAAATAAATTGGATTTGAAATGAGTTTTAAATAGAATTGATTTGTGGGTTTATCGTGAACGGTGTTTTAAATAACACTAGTTCTTTAACTCGATAATAAATAGAATGTGATTTGTGTTTTATCGTGAACTGTGTTTTAAATGACATTAGTTCTTTAACCTAGTAAAAGGAGTTTTAATGAATCTGCAATTAGATTGAAATGTGAATTGATAATTTAAATTATCAAATTTGGAAAATGAGCGAGAATGGAGTATCACCAGTTTTGCTCCAAGCGATAGTTAAATCTTTAATTAGATTTGAACGGGAAATGGTAATTAATTTTACCGATAACACCGTGGTATTAGATATGGAGTATTACCAGTTTTGCTTCATGGGATGAATAGGTTGGGATTGGGAAATAAAATAAATAATTACTTCGGTGTGGTTCGCTAATCTCGACTAGTTTGGAAAACCATAATTTGGTTTGAAATGACATCCAAAGGAAGATTAAATAATAAATTCAAGAATTTATCTTGGATAAAATTAATGGGAACTTTCCCCTAAGAATGTGAAATGTATAAACTAGCTGTAGGTTAGTTAAGAGGAATGGTTTCCTGGGTATTGATTTGATGTTGGTTTCGGCCTTCGGGGTTAATATTTGGGGAATTGTTCTCTTGCTGATTTACGGTTAGTGACTAATGAATTGGAATGAGGCGTATGGTGTGTTTGTGTAACATTTGTTTTTAATATACGCGGGTTGTTCGGAAAGGCCGGGTTTATACCCATTCTGATTAACCGATTCGACGATATGTCGAAGATGAAGACGGTGGTTGAAGACCGAAAATCTTCACATCGTTTGGATAATTACTGATGATCCTGATTGGGCTGTACACCCAAGAGGTTGGAAATAGTTGGTGGTCGTCCAGACGTACTTGGAGATCGATGGATATGCAAGGAAAGTGCCTCCGGTTTCGTTCAGACCCAGAACAAACTTGTAAGTGGATTGTGTGTCTAACATCGGATTTTATTCTGTGTTGATTGATTTCTGTTAAATATATATCTGTTTGGCGGCGGAGAATTTATTCTCTTGCTTAACGCCCTTCTCTGAGACGTACGAGCTTAGAGGTTATATATCGATAGATATAAATCGCATGGCATGAATTGCCTGTGTGGCACGCTGAGTTTCATGGATCAAGGCTTCTGTTGAAAAGCAAAGTCTTGTAGTTGATGATCGAAGCACGGCCTTTGGGGCATAGCTTTGTGTATAACGTGAATTCGCGAGCCTCACACCTCGGTATGAGTTAAAAACGGGATAAGGACTGCAGGGAGAGCACGACGTTTCTTTCTAGCTTTGGTGGTGTCAGTGACTTACCAGCCCTGACATTTATATACTTTTTACCTATGTGGTTGTTGGATGAGGCGCCTCGATTTTAGGTCCGTAAGGACCGGGAAATGTGTGTTCAGGCATAACTAATCCTCAAACGTAAGAGAGGACCGACCCTGAAGATCCAGGGGTTACCCAGAGTGTGTAGTCCCGAGGCATTTGCTAGAGTGTCTCGAAGCGGAGAGGAGCTTGCCCCTTGCCTCGACTCATGACGGAAATCCAATTTTCAGTACGTGTATTGCGGTTTTATTTGTAGAGCCTAGTATGGCGACATGATAGATGGTACCCATGTCGCCTAGGATTGATATTTATGATTGAAATTGTTTTGACACTATACACTTATTATAGTATCAAATGATTTGTTTTAAACGTACCAAGCATGTTTGGCTATTATAAGGGAAAACCCTATCCTCCGGCTTGCGTTGCATTGTGTGATGGGACCTGGGTCTTATAATAGCTTCATTTTTCCAAAGAGCATTGCGCTGTTTTGTTATATGCACTGGTATTCTTGGGAGGAAACCCGTTCCGTGTTATACGGCGTGGTCCCTTGAATTACTCTCTTTTAAAATAAAGTTTTAATAACTGTTTTAGTTCTCACACCAGTCACATGACTGACCTGGAGTTTATTGTTTTAACCTAAACTCTGGGTGCCCCTATTTTCGACACGGGCAGCTAGTAGTTTTGGTTTTGCAGATTTATTTTCACAGGATCCTGGTTTACAGCTGGAATGATATCCGGAAAGCTCTGTATCCGTATATCACCTTCAGTTGTGCTTTGTATTATTTTCCGCTGCTATGTAATTTATTGTAATCTCTGATATTTATCGAATGTAATTTATTCAATTATACTTTGTATATTCTTGTATTCTGATGGAATTGTTGTAATAGCAATGAAATGTTCTTTCGTCTGCGTTCTGTTTTGTCTTGTCCTCACAGTAATTCGTCCTTTCTCATCTCTTCGGAGACCGGGGAAGTTCGGGTCGCTTCAGAGACATTCTACAGGTTCCTTGTTAGTTCAAATTTCTTTTCTTTTCCTTTCTTTGGCGTCCGTCCCGTGCTAGTTAGACATTGACACAACACACTTTCATTGGAAATGTTGGCTGGTGCGGGGCGGGCCGTCACAGACAGAGCAGGAAAAAGTGCTGAAAGCGGTGAGGAAAACTGGAAGAATTGCAGTATTTTGGTCGTATGGTAATAATCAATAGTACAACACCACCTATAAATGAGTTGTTCAAACTATCGTTTTCCATATGGTGCTCATTCTTATGCATATACTTCTATTTCCTCGTATAACTACAAGAAACACGGTTATGACTACGATAGTTATCTACATGGATATAGTCAGAGGTTGGGATACTCGACCGAAGAGAACGGAATGAAATTGTTTGGCGATGAAAATGTCTGTGCTTGTTCCATAATGTGAGACTGTGTTTTATGTATGTATTGGTCGTTACTTTATTTGTATATGAAATTGAGTGAATCGAGTGTTGTAGTGAGAATTGAATGTATATGTGAATATCAGTTTGTAAATCATTGAGTTGTAAATGGTGAAATTAGAAGTTGTACTATATCAAATACTGAAATAAAATATTTATTTAAATAAAATACTATTTGAATATTTAATTCTGTGTAGTAGCATTTAATTCTCCCTTTTGGGCTTGAGCCAACATTTTTTCTTTTTGTGTTGCAGAAGGTCGTTTATGACATGATGATAGTTTCAAACCATATAGTGATCATCTCAGTTTTAATGAGTAGTCGACTTTTATTTTACTTCAAACAATTTATATTCATCTGGGATTCTTGTGTAAATATCGATATCCAATTCGCTGTAAAGATAAGTTGTTTACAACATCATTTAATCTTACATCAAGTTTCTTTGGAACAAGTCTTATCAAATATTGAAATGATATGACATCCATAATAGAAGTGTATATCTCTGCAGGAAACCTTGTGCAGCAAGTCATGCCTTGTATCTCACAACTTCATTTTTATCATTTTGATTTCTTATTTAAAGCACCTTCTTTTTGCGATTTATATGCTACTAATATTCATTTATGAATACACTTCATGTGCTTACAATTTTGTGTTTCAATCAAGTTTGCATATTGCAATGCACATTTGATGAATAAGACAAGTTTCATTACAACAACAAATGTTATTTATATTCTTCAGGAATATATCTATCATCAATGTCTTTGTCGTTTTTTATAACCAAAAATGTTATTTATATTCTTAGAAACATATATATTTTTAATAAGTTTTGGATATCGTAACTACCAATTCAATGGATATTAAGAGTTTCATTACAACAATTCTTGAAAGCAGGAAGTGATATACTCATCATGAATTATATCAAGATTCGCATCACTACAATACTTAAAAATATAAACGTTTTAAATACATATAATCAATTCAATTACCTCTAAAAGTACAATACTCATGACACATAATATGTTGTTGACAATGAATGGTGCTTCTGTAAGTTTAGTTTGCTTTTGTCATTTTATACATTTCTAATTTTATCTCATGAACTACATGTCCATATATCTTATTTAGGAGAATTTCATGGTGGCCAATCATATTTCTCTCTAAAATGGGATTTTTAATCCATTTTTAAACATAAGCACTTTATTGTTTATTAATTTATCATTAATGATTATTTCTTGTCAGTTTATACATGATTTAATGAGAACTCAAAACTTATCATGATGTAGGTACCTAAACCACTTCTAGGGTTATTTAACAATCATGTCACTTGTTTCTTTCAAAGCACCCTTAAATTTCTTCAAGAACACACACCTCCATTATTTGGCATCTTTATTACTTACTCCAAAAATATTTTGAACTGACTTTTATACCACATATTCATCTGTGATTTACACCTTTTGATCCTTCAAGGATTCAAATATATATTGGAGAATATTAGGGACATAATTGATAATTTAAGCCAGTTACTTAATACTTTGCATAATTCTATATGTTAACAAATATTTAACACCAATGATCAACATAAACTGATATCCTTTTATCATCCCCCTCAATGTTAGCAAACATTGTCACATTAAATAATAAACCTTCTTTGGATTCTCATTTCTGATCCATTATCACATTATTGCTAGCAAATACATTATATGCATTTCGATTGTAGGGGGATAATGCTTTTATTAGTTGATAAAATGCATACATATTGTATCGTTTATTCCCTTTCATTGATCTGACAACTTGGATTTCTAATTATATCGATCATTTGAATATGCATATGACTTCAGGTCGTCCAATATTGATGTCAAAAAACTTTTTGAATTACTAAATAATATATGCATAATTTATAATATGAGCTCATAGCAACTTTAGGTTGTTAATTAAATATTCATATGTATGTGCATATACGTTCGTCCATGTATTACATATGTAATTGATTTGCATATTCTTTCTCGCTCGAGTTATCAATTTTAGAACAAATTATTTATAAGGTACCAAATCATTATTTTTTACTTATCAAGCAATGTCAATGCGAATCTTAAAGATCTTATTATAACGTTCAAAACATCTGGTTTGGAACTGTATTGAACTTATGGTTCAAATAAAATATATAAATAACTTCAAGTTGTTAAAATTTATTCTTTAATACAATTTATAAATGTAAATATATAAGCAAGATACAACTCATTTTGAAAATATTCAAATCTTTGGATGCACCATCATTGCCCCCATATGATGTAACTTATTTAAGAAGTACAACGTTATTATTTTACATAGTTTCAATAAAGCTTCAGGCATTTAATTATGAGTTATTTAAAGTTCATTGATTAATGAACTTTAGCTTCCTATGCATATAGACACACACACACACACACTATATATATATATATATATATATATATATAAAAAAAACATATGTATATCAAGTTTATTAATTTATGATGAACTTCTGGTTCTCAATCTTTTTACATAATCCTAATTTAGAAGCTTTAACATTCTTGCAAATTGTCAATATTACAAACTTGTAAACTTTATAGAAATTTTTTATCTTTTCATGATTCAAAACTTTAAGTTTTAGACTTTGAGTTATAAGTTTAAAATTTTCTTTGCACAACTTCAAGTTGTTGTTCTAAGCTTTTTATTTCTTCCATTTCATTAGAAATTACATGCTAAATATACCGAATAATAATACATACGTCTATTCTTATTACAAACACAAATATGCATCATTCAACTTACAATAACTAATGCATATTTATGATAATATGGTAATATAACATATTATCACAATGTTGCATTTAATGCATTTATTATGAATATAATGGATATAACTGTTATATGGTCCAAATATATGAATCAAATAAATTTTACATAAATCAATAGAATAAAATTTGGATCTTACTTCAACATTGATCAATGATAAAACTGAAATGAACAACTTAAAGTTGATACCATGTATATCCATAATGTCTTATCAAAAATTGAGTAAAAGTTCGTAATTTGGCGATTTGAGCTTTAAACGAATATACATAATCCATTTTAAGTTGGATTTCTGTGAAACAAGAAACATTGGAATCTGTTGAACTATATCTTTCTAATGGAAATGAAAAACCAAGATTTTGTATTTTAGATTGTAAGTTATGTCCAAATTAAATATTCGGAAAAGCAGCGGCACAATCGTTTTTGGACATAACGGTTATTTAAATTTATTTATATATTGATTTCGATTCTGGACAAGCCCTTTGAGGCGTAGTGATAATTTAATTTTTAGAATTTTACTTGTAATTTTTAATTAATTAAATACACAACTTTTTATTTGGAGTATTTTGCACCCTATATCAATATTTGGGATTTCACAATATGAGTTATCCTACCGATATTATTATAATTTTGGTATCGTGACACATTGCTTGTTACAACGATATTTTTTTTGTCGATAGCAGTCCGTAAAACGAACGAAATTTTATACGACGGATACCGTTAATGAATATATAATAATTGCAAACATATATGGTTTCACTTGTATGGCCGATCCTTGCTTTCGGTCTACAAGCACACGTAAACAAAACCAATATATGTTTAGCGTCTATATATATATACACACACATAGGAATTAAGTTTTAAGTCATCTCCATAACTTGGCAATTCACAAGCAACTACTTCTGCACATTAAACAATATATATATATATATATATATATATATATATATACGTTCATATATACACATGAACCATCTGTTGCAAGCTTTTGGCCCAGGTTCGAAATAGAAAAGCTATTTGTTGCGGCTAATTGTTGATAGAACGACAACACCCATGTTTGATCCTCTCATCTTTTCCAAAGCAGTGCATGTGGCATCTACAACAATTTGCATCGAATAGGTATGTGTACCCCCTCAATTCCTTCCAACCTATATTATATACATTCAGTCATCGAAAAGGAATGGTAAAATGGATACTCAAAACATAAACCAATATAAACAAATATATTTCACTTGCCTTGGCTGCCAAGGAACGTACTACTTGCGTTACATCAAAACACAGCAAGCCTATGATGTAAAAGAGCCTCACACTAGTACCTTAGCTATCCCTACGCTATGTACTTCAACAACCGGCTCCAATGAGAATTGTGCGAGAACACATGTCTATAGAATTGAACTGCAAACCTCAATTATAGGTTGTACACTACAGTGACCTATCACTTGGCCGGCATGTATTGAAAAAAAGTATAAATAACGCTGTTGTTTCCTCTTGTGTATCCTTTCAGACCATTGGATCTGAAGCTTTTCCATGGCCGTAAAAAATCAAAACAAAGTAATTCCGCCATAAAAAAAACAACAAAATCAAACTAAAGCTTCCACTGGAAATTTACATTATACATATCCGACGCCTTGGGTCTTTATTTCCCTCTTCAGTTTTAACTGTGAGCTGATTAGTGGCGGCGACCATCCGTCGACTTTAAAGACCCGCAACTTCCCCGTAAAGGAAAGCGTCGGATAGTTCGAGAACAAGCCACAGCAGAACGCATACAGAAGAACATTTCATTGAATATTACAACAGTGCATCAGATTACAAGGATATACAGAGTATAAATGAATATTACACAGAAATATCAGAGATTTAAATTACATTTAAATACATAGCAGCGGAAAATAATACAATACACAACTAGAATGAGATATACGGATACAAAGCTTTCCGGATATCGTTCCAGCTGTAAACCAGGATCCTGTGAATATAAATCTGCAAAACCAAAACTACTAGCTGCCCGTGTCGAAAATAGGGGCACCCAGAGTTTAGGTTAAAACAATAAACTCCAGGTCAGTCATGTGACTGGTGTGAGAACTAAAACAGTTATTAATCTTTATTTCAAATCATTAGGTAAATCAAGGGACCACGCCGTATAACACGGAACGGGTTTCCTCCCAAGAATACCAGTGCATAAAACCAACAGCGCAATGCTAAATAAAGAAAAATGAAGCTGTTATAAGACCCAGGTCCCATCACACAATGCAACGCAGTCGAGGATAGGGTTTTCCCTTATAACAGCCAAAGAATGCTTGATACGTTTAAAACAAATCATTTGATACTATTATAAGTGCATAGTATATAAAACACTTCAAATCATAAGTATCAATCATAGGCGGCATGAGCGCCCCATCCCACTATGTCGCCATATATAGGATATACAATCAAAACCGCAAAGTCTCGTATTTGGAAATTGGGTTTCCATCTATGAACCGAGGCAAAAGATAGTCCTCAACCGATTCGAGACAATCTAGCCCATGTCTCAGGCAAGCGCGCAGGCAAGCCTTGGATCGTCAGGGCCGGTCCACACGGAGTGGATTATTATGCCTGAACAATACGTCTCCCCACCCTATGGGGTGTAAGTCTGGTCCGTCAGCCGACCAGAATGCATTCGGCCGAAACCGATATAACCGAGGCGCCTCGCAACAGCAACAACCACATAAGTCAAACTCGTCAGGGCGTGTAAAACCACTGACGCCACTTCTAGCTAGAAAGAAACGCATGCCCTCCCTGAGGTCCGTCTCCCGTTTTTGGTTCATACCGGGTGTGAAACACGCGAGGTAAACGTTACACAAAGCTACGCCACAAAGGCCGTGCTTTGATCATCACCACAAGACTTTGCTTTTCAACAGAAGCCTCGATCATTTGCATCTTAGCATGCCACACAGGCAAGCCATCCTATGCAACCGATATCAGTCACACAGAATGAAATCCGATGTCAGACACACAGTCCATTTACAAGTCCGTTCTGGGTCTGAACGAAACCGGAGGCACCTAGTACCCCGCATATCCATCGATCTCCAAGTACGTCTGGACGATCACTAACTGTTTCCATCTTCTTGGGTGTACAGCCCAATCAAGATCATCAGTTATCACCCAAACGACGTGAAGACTTCCGGTCTTCGACCATCGTCTTCATCTTCGACTTATCGTCGTATCAGTTATTCAGAATGGGATAAACCCGGTCTTTCCGAATAACTCGCGTATATATTATAAAAGTGTTACACAAACACAACATACGCCTCATTCCAATTCATTAGTCACTAACCGTAAATTAATCAAGAGAATAATTCCCCAAATATTAACCCCGAAGGCCGAAACCAACATCAGATCAATATCCAGAAAACCATTCTGCTTGGCTAACCGCCAGTTAGTTTCTAAATTTCACATTCAAATCTAATTAAAGATTTAACTATCGCCTGGAGCAAAACTGGTGATACTCCATTCTCGATCTTTTCAATCTAATTAAAGATTCATTAAAACTCCACTTAGTTTTAATCTGTGACTGGGTTAAAGAATCAGTGTCATTTAAAACACGGTTCACGATAAACCCAAAGTCACATCCCATTAATTATCGGGTTAAAGAACAAGTGTTATTTAAAACACTGTTCACGATAAACCCAAAAATCAATATCAATTCAATTCCAATTAAATATCATTTAATTGGTACACTTCATTAAATCTAAATAAAAAGATTTAATCTTTTCTCAACTGGGTTCAAGAACAGTGTTAGTGAAGACACCATTCACGACAAACCCAAATCACATTCGATATTCAATACAAGGCTCTGAATAGAAACTATATCGGCCTATATTCAATATCAAATTCTACGATTAACAAATGTCGTATTGGAAATAACGATATACATATATATCTTTCAAATTTCCATAACAACACCTGTAATATCACGAATTCCAACATCGAAATATTCCGAAGACAATTTCGATTCAAATCCACTCCAATGCAATCATTGGAAATTTTGGTTATTTTCAAAACCATTTCAAATTCAATTTATTTATTTAAAAATAAATAGAATTATAATTCTAGTTCAAAACTAGTTCATTTCGATAAAAATCTATTTTTATCTTTTCAAATATGGAGTTTTTCATCCCAAACTTTCACAAATCATTTCTTATGATTTTACACAAATTATTACTATTTTTAATAATTTTATCAAGGCCCGTACGGTCGATTTCCATTAACGGCCATCGAACTGCACTTACAGCGACCTTTTTCGAATTTGATTTGGACGTATCTCCAAATCCAACCGTTAGATTTCAAATTTCTAACATTCATTAGAAAGCTCTTTTCGATACGAACCCAACGGTTCCGGTTTTAGGAGAATCCGACGGTCGGATCTCCCGTAATGTCCGTTTGAAACAAATGATCGAAATTCGCGAACTGCCGCAGCGCGGCGCGTTCTATTCAGGCCATTATATTATATATATAATATATATAATATATATTTCGTCGATTACTATTTAAAACGAATTATATAAATGGTTTTAAATTCGTTTCAAAAGCAATTTCAACTTCCTTTTCAATTCAAATCAAAATTGAATTCTTCTTTATAAATTCGTTTCAAAATTCATTTCTATTCAATTCAAATTTCAATTCAATTTGAATTCATTTCAATTCGCTTTCAATTCCATTTGAATTCGTTTTCAATTCAATTCATTTCGAAATCGTTTTAAAATTCAATTCATTTCGAAATCGTTTTCAATTCAATTCATTTCGAAATCGTTTTCAATTCAATTCATTTCGAAATCGTTTTCAATTCAATTCATTTCGAAATCGTTTTCAATTCAATTTATTTCGAAATCGCTTTCAATTCAATTTGAATTCGTTTTCAATTCATTTCGAAATCGTTTTCAATTCAATTTATTTCGAAATCGTTTTCAATTCAATTCATTTCGAAATCGTTTTCAATTCAATTTATTTCGAAATCGTTTTCAATTCAATTCATTTCGAAATCGTTTTCAATTCAATTTATTTCGAAATCGTTTTCAATTCAATTCATTTCGAAATCGTTTTCAATTCAATTCATTTCGAAATCGTTTTCAATTCAATTCATTTCGAAATCGTTTTCAATTCAATTCATTTCGAAATCGTTTTCAATTCAATTCATTTCGAAATCGTTTTCAATTCAATTCATTTCGAAATCGTTTTCAATTCAATTCATTTCGAAATCGTTTTCAATTCAATTCATTTCGAAATCGTTTTCAATTCAATTCATTTCGAAATCGTTTTCAATTCAATTCATTTCAAAATATTCGATTTCGAAATCACGTTTCAATATTCATTTTAAAATGAATAAAATCGATATAAATATCGTTCACGTCAAAATGGCGTCAATCTAATCCTCACGGCTTCACATATTTCTATTTTCAAATATTCTATTTCAAATATTTCTATTTCAAATATTTCTATTTCAAATATTTCTATTTCAAATATTTCTATTTCAAATATTTCTATTTCAAATATTTCTATTTCAAATATTTCTATTTCAAATATTTCTATTTTTCTCGAAACTGGAATGAGGCCCAATCAATTACCATATAATGTTAATTATATGGATTTTCTACAACACATGTATATATCAACAACGATGAATAATCAACCATCAACCAAAGTGCACTACACTGTATAAGCATCAAATATAGACATTTAACGCTTATAGCAGCTTGTCAATCAATCGATCGACATATTTAATAAATCAGGATGAGTGAACTTCAAATTTCATCCTAACACCCGTGTGGGGTTTCAAACAATCAAACACATATTTTATTTGTGCAGTTAGGCGATGTGTAAAATTTATCGACCCAATCAACGTCATTCAAATAGGTGTACATAAACAAACCGTCTGGTTTGTAAATGAATATTTATTTATTCACATTCACGTTAAAAATTATATTTTTAACGATAACACATTTTATTTTAACATATGAATTTATATTCAGTTCATTCGTTAAATAAAATGCTAATTTTATTTTTCTAACTTATTTTAGAAAATTTCGGCGGCATAACGGCACGATACTAGAAACGGGACAAGGCCTAGCCTTATCCCCGGTCTAGTGAAGGCCCACGCCATTCACACATCAATCAAATCAATTCGTTATGCAAACCACAAACTTTGGAGTAAGGGTCTAACCTAGCCTTACTCCTTCGCCTTATAACGGCGCACGTCTAATCCTAACCAATTTATCGATTCGATTTTTCACACCACAAACCACATTCAAACCAATATCACAATCAATCACCAAACAGTCAAACAAACAAGTCCATGGTCTGTGGACGGGTGTCGGGTGCTACTAAGCACCGTCTGCATCCTAGTATATATATAACTAGAAAAATAAATTGAAAGGTGAGAAATTCTCACTTATAGCTATCCTAGCTCCACGGCTCTTCATTTGCAGAAGTCTTCGTCGTTTCGCCATTTTTGTCACCTTCGTTGTCCGCTTTCACTACATATGTAAAAATCGAATTTTTACTATGTTATTCAATAAATATAAAAATCGAATTTCCATTTCAAAGTTCAATATATAAAAATCGAATTTTTATTTCAAAGTTCAATATATAAAAATCGAATTTTTATTTCAAAGTTCAATATATAAAAATCGAATTTTTATTTCAAAGTTCAATATATAAAAATCGAATTTTTATTTCAAAGTTCAATATATAAAAATCGAATTTTTATTTCAAAGTTCAATATATAAAAATCGAATTTTTATTTCAAAGTTCAATATATAAAAATCGAATTTTTATTTCAAAGTTCAATATATAAAAATCGAATTTTTATTTCAAAGTTCAATATATAAAAATCGAATTTTTATTTCAAAGTTCAATATATAAAAATCGAATTTTTATTTCAAAGTTTAATAGATAAAAATCGAATTTTTAGTTCGAAGTTCAATAGATAAAAATCGAATTTTTAGTTCGAAGTTCAATAGATAAAAATCGAATTTTTATTTCAAAGTTCAATAGATAAAAATCGAATTTTTAGTTCGAAGTTTAATAGATAAAAATCGAATTTTTAGTTCGAAGTTTAATAGATAAAAATCGAATTTTTAGTTTGAAGTTTAATAAATAAAAAACCTATTTTTAATTCTAAAAATCCCAACTTTATACATCTTAAAAATCCTTTCTTTATATTTTAAAAACATCGCTAACTTTATTTTCAAAAACAACTCATGTCTTGTATTTCAAAAATAATGATATACATATATAAAAGTTAACCAAAAATCAAATCTTTTCGCTTGTTAACAAAATCAATTTCTAAACTTTTCTAAAAAGATATATATATATAAGAAAACTGATTTTATAAATAATGTCATATTAAAAATGCTCACTGTTTTTTTTCTATTTAACTAAAATCAGTTTTTCAATTTTTAATAAAACAGTTTTTAAACATTAATAAAATTTACAGATAAAAGAAAATAAACAAATAAAACAAAACTAAACTTACAGTCTTTGGTCAACAGAGGATAGGGAGAGGGGAGCGAGCATCGGAGGTCGGCGGTGGGCAGCCGCGAGGCGACAGTGGCTTGGGGGCTAGGGTTTCGATTTGCGGTGGTTTGCTGGGCGTGGCGATTTGGGGTTGGGGTCCAGGGGTCGCGAGGCTCGAGCGGGGTTCATCAGAGGATGGGCGCGAGGGGGAGGTGGACTCGGCGGAGGCGGCGGTCGGCTCTGGCAAAGGGTGGCGCCGACAGGAGGAGGGAGGCGCGATTTTCTTTGGGGGTTTTTTTTTTATTTATTTTTATTCGATCTGCAGAAGGGGGGGGGCCAACGTATAAAAGGGAAAGAAGATATATATTTTTTTTTTTTTATTATTATTATTATTTTAATTATTTTATTCGAAAAAAGGTTGACCTTTAAATACGAACTCGAAACGAGGCCCACCGCCTGTCGTCCATAGCGTTTCACCCCCATTCCGAACACAATGGGACATGTATCGCAAGCTGATTTGACCGTTTCGATCAGTTTCCTTTGAATTTACATTTAAATCACTATATTGAATTTTAAACGTACATTTCAAATTACCGGGGTCACATACTAACTAGAAAAATTGCAGAAAAATATTTTCTAGCTTCGTATTGACGATACGGTCCTAACAAAACTAGTTTCGTCGAATTCTGAGACCGTTAGAAAAATGGCCAATTTCCAGTCGATTAAAATCAACTGAAACAGGTCAAACGCGTTTTCCTTTGCCACGCTCACATATTGATTCGAAAAATTATGAAATTTGGAATTTAGCAATAACTTGGCACTGCGGATCCAACAAAACTGGTTTCGTCGAAATCCGAGGTCGTTTGCAAAATGTCCATTTTTAAGGGCCTGAATTCCATAGCGACTATTCAGAATTTTCAACTGGACATATCTTTTGATTCCCGATATGAAATCTTGATTTTTCGGATTCGCTGGAAAGATATTCACTATTAGATTCCATTATTTTTGGTTTCACTAAAATCCGGATTGTTTTGCACCCGGTACATTCAATTGAAGTTTGAAATCGAATTATCGAACTACCGCGCCATTTTCAATTCTATTTATAATTATATATAATTATTTATATTCTAACGACGACGCGTATAATATATACGTTCGAATTATATTCAAAATAAATTTATTGTCGATATTATTTAAAATAATTCATTTTAAATAATCAAAATTCGCTAAAATTGCCAAAATAAAATTTTCAAACTGGCCCAGATTTTCCGGGTTGTTACAATCTCCCCCACTTAAAACTTTTCGTCCTCGAAAAGGAACAAAGTCGAAAGTGGTTTGATTATTCAGCTCTACGTTCGATTTGGCTTCCATTCTCCAACTTTTCAGTTTCTGAGAACTTCTAAAATTTCAAAAATTTGGCTAACACCCTAAATTTTCGAAAAATTTCGCCATAACCTCCCCTGCAATGGGAGCATCGGGGAATTTCAAATAGCTTCCCCGGTCCTTCAGATCTCAAAAAGAAAAAGAAAAAGCCAAGCGGCTAGCCAATAGGCTCACAAAATCATCATCACCCAAACAAAACAGGAAATTATGTAGTAAACATGTACCTATTTGTCGGGCAAACAAATTTTATTCTCTGGCTCTAGCCTCCTTGCTATGACCTGTTCCAAAAGATATACATGTATGCAAGCAAATGCGACCAATTTTCAATATAAGTCAATATATGATTCAATCAGGCTAATTGGTTAAAAATTATCAAACAATTCAACAAACAACACAAACATCAATCAATTAGTGAATTAGAGTTTCAAATTCATAATTTTGATACATATACAAAAATCATGTTTTTGATGCCAATTCACAACAATGTATTCTAGCTATATATAAGTTTTGGGTTCTCACACCAGCCTAATGGAAATATATAGAAAATCACACCTTCGAGACACGAACATAAATACCGATGATGCACGTGCTATCATCAGTACCTTCTCCGGGCGACTAGAGTGTGATTCTATATCTATCCAATATATTAAAACTTCGAATACACGCGGATCAGACGTATACGCAAAATCTATATATACTGGATTGTCCAACTCAATATAAATAGAAAATCAAATACGAATGATTGATTTAAATTTTCAAAACAAAATTTGTTTTCACTTGAAAAAAATATACTCTTCACACTCGTTCTAGGATACTACTGATCCCATCTCTAACGAGTCATTCTAATTGGATATTACTAATCCAATATCTGATGAATTCTTTCGTATGGTTCTAATGTGCCTTGTTCTCTGAGCTTTGTAAACCAAAGCTCTGATACCAACTTTAAAGACCCGCAACTTCCCCGTAAAGGAAAGCGTCGGATAGTTCGAGAACAAGCCACAGCAGAACGCATACAGAAGAACATTTCATTGAATATTACAACAGTGCATCAGATTACAAGGATATACAGAGTATAAATGAATATTACACAGAAATATCAGAGATTTAAATTACATTTAAATACATAGCAGCGGAAAATAATACAATACACAACTAGAATGAGATATACGGATACAAAGCTTTCCGGATATCGTTCCAGCTGTAAACCAGGATCCTGTGAATATAAATCTGCAAAACCAAAACTACTAGCTGCCCGTGTCGAAAATAGGGGCACCCAGAGTTTAGGTTAAAACAATAAACTCCAGGTCAGTCATGTGACTGGTGTGAGAACTAAAACAGTTATTAATCTTTATTTCAAATCATTAGGTAAATCAAGGGACCACGCCGTATAACACGGAACGGGTTTCCTCCCAAGAATACCAGTGCATAAAACCAACAGCGCAATGCTAAATAAAGAAAAATGAAGCTGTTATAAGACCCAGGTCCCATCACACAATGCAACGCAGTCGAGGATAGGGTTTTCCCTTATAACAGCCAAAGAATGCTTGATACGTTTAAAACAAATCATTTGATACTATTATAAGTGCATAGTATATAAAACACTTCAAATCATAAGTATCAATCATAGGCGGCATGAGCGCCCCATCCCACTATGTCGCCATATATAGGATATACAATCAAAACCGCAAAGTCTCGTATTTGGAAATTGGGTTTCCATCTATGAACCGAGGCAAAAGATAGTCCTCAACCGATTCGAGACAATCTAGCCCATGTCTCAGGCAAGCGCGCAGGCAAGCCTTGGATCGTCAGGGCCGGTCCACACGGAGTGGATTATTATGCCTGAACAATACGTCTCCCCACCCTATGGGGTGTAAGTCTGGTCCGTCAGCCGACCAGAATGCATTCGGCCGAAACCGATATAACCGAGGCGCCTCGCAACAGCAACAACCACATAAGTCAAACTCGTCAGGGCGTGTAAAACCACTGACGCCACTTCTAGCTAGAAAGAAACGCATGCCCTCCCTGAGGTCCGTCTCCCGTTTTTGGTTCATACCGGGTGTGAAACACGCGAGGTAAACGTTACACAAAGCTACGCCACAAAGGCCGTGCTTTGATCATCACCACAAGACTTTGCTTTTCAACAGAAGCCTCGATCATTTGCATCTTAGCATGCCACACAGGCAAGCCATCCTATGCAACCGATATCAGTCACACAGAATGAAATCCGATGTCAGACACACAGTCCATTTACAAGTCCGTTCTGGGTCTGAACGAAACCGGAGGCACCTAGTACCCCGCATATCCATCGATCTCCAAGTACGTCTGGACGATCACTAACTGTTTCCATCTTCTTGGGTGTACAGCCCAATCAAGATCATCAGTTATCACCCAAACGACGTGAAGACTTCCGGTCTTCGACCATCGTCTTCATCTTCGACTTATCGTCGTATCAGTTATTCAGAATGGGATAAACCCGGTCTTTCCGAATAACTCGCGTATATATTATAAAAGTGTTACACAAACACAACATACGCCTCATTCCAATTCATTAGTCACTAACCGTAAATTAATCAAGAGAATAATTCCCCAAATATTAACCCCGAAGGCCGAAACCAACATCAGATCAATATCCAGAAAACCATTCTGCTTGGCTAACCGCCAGTTAGTTTCTAAATTTCACATTCAAATCTAATTAAAGATTTAACTATCGCCTGGAGCAAAACTGGTGATACTCCATTCTCGATCTTTTCAATCTAATTAAAGATTCATTAAAACTCCACTTAGTTTTAATCTGTGACTGGGTTAAAGAATCAGTGTCATTTAAAACACGGTTCACGATAAACCCAAAGTCACATCCCATTAATTATCGGGTTAAAGAACAAGTGTTATTTAAAACACTGTTCACGATAAACCCAAAAATCAATATCAATTCAATTCCAATTAAATATCATTTAATTGGTACACTTCATTAAATCTAAATAAAAAGATTTAATCTTTTCTCAACTGGGTTCAAGAACAGTGTTAGTGAAGACACCATTCACGACAAACCCAAATCACATTCGATATTCAATACAAGGCTCTGAATAGAAACTATATCGGCCTATATTCAATATCAAATTCTACGATTAACAAATGTCGTATTGGAAATAACGATATACATATATATCTTTCAAATTTCCATAACAACACCTGTAATATCACGAATTCCAACATCGAAATATTCCGAAGACAATTTCGATTCAAATCCACTCCAATGCAATCATTGGAAATTTTGGTTATTTTCAAAACCATTTCAAATTCAATTTATTTATTTAAAAATAAATAGAATTATAATTCTAGTTCAAAACTAGTTCATTTCGATAAAAATCTATTTTTATCTTTTCAAATATGGAGTTTTTCATCCCAAACTTTCACAAATCATTTCTTATGATTTTACACAAATTATTACTATTTTTAATAATTTTATCAAGGCCCGTACGGTCGATTTCCATTAACGGCCATCGAACTGCACTTACAGCGACCTTTTTCGAATTTGATTTGGACGTATCTCCAAATCCAACCGTTAGATTTCAAATTTCTAACATTCATTAGAAAGCTCTTTTCGATACGAACCCAACGGTTCCGGTTTTAGGAGAATCCGACGGTCGGATCTCCCGTAATGTCCGTTTGAAACAAATGATCGAAATTCGCGAACTGCCGCAGCGCGGCGCGTTCTATTCAGGCCATTATATTATATATATAATATATATAATATATATTTCGTCGATTACTATTTAAAACGAATTATATAAATGGTTTTAAATTCGTTTCAAAAGCAATTTCAACTTCCTTTTCAATTCAAATCAAAATTGAATTCTTCTTTATAAATTCGTTTCAAAATTCATTTCTATTCAATTCAAATTTCAATTCAATTTGAATTCATTTCAATTCGCTTTCAATTCCATTTGAATTCGTTTTCAATTCAATTCATTTCGAAATCGTTTTAAAATTCAATTCATTTCGAAATCGTTTTCAATTCAATTCATTTCGAAATCGTTTTCAATTCAATTCATTTCGAAATCGTTTTCAATTCAATTCATTTCGAAATCGTTTTCAATTCAATTTATTTCGAAATCGCTTTCAATTCAATTTGAATTCGTTTTCAATTCATTTCGAAATCGTTTTCAATTCAATTTATTTCGAAATCGTTTTCAATTCAATTCATTTCGAAATCGTTTTCAATTCAATTTATTTCGAAATCGTTTTCAATTCAATTCATTTCGAAATCGTTTTCAATTCAATTTATTTCGAAATCGTTTTCAATTCAATTCATTTCGAAATCGTTTTCAATTCAATTCATTTCGAAATCGTTTTCAATTCAATTCATTTCGAAATCGTTTTCAATTCAATTCATTTCGAAATCGTTTTCAATTCAATTCATTTCGAAATCGTTTTCAATTCAATTCATTTCGAAATCGTTTTCAATTCAATTCATTTCGAAATCGTTTTCAATTCAATTCATTTCGAAATCGTTTTCAATTCAATTCATTTCGAAATCGTTTTCAATTCAATTCATTTCAAAATATTCGATTTCGAAATCACGTTTCAATATTCATTTTAAAATGAATAAAATCGATATAAATATCGTTCACGTCAAAATGGCGTCAATCTAATCCTCACGGCTTCACATATTTCTATTTTCAAATATTCTATTTCAAATATTTCTATTTCAAATATTTCTATTTCAAATATTTCTATTTCAAATATTTCTATTTCAAATATTTCTATTTCAAATATTTCTATTTCAAATATTTCTATTTCAAATATTTCTATTTTTCTCGAAACTGGAATGAGGCCCAATCAATTACCATATAATGTTAATTATATGGATTTTCTACAACACATGTATATATCAACAACGATGAATAATCAACCATCAACCAAAGTGCACTACACTGTATAAGCATCAAATATAGACATTTAACGCTTATAGCAGCTTGTCAATCAATCGATCGACATATTTAATAAATCAGGATGAGTGAACTTCAAATTTCATCCTAACACCCGTGTGGGGTTTCAAACAATCAAACACATATTTTATTTGTGCAGTTAGGCGATGTGTAAAATTTATCGACCCAATCAACGTCATTCAAATAGGTGTACATAAACAAACCGTCTGGTTTGTAAATGAATATTTATTTATTCACATTCACGTTAAAAATTATATTTTTAACGATAACACATTTTATTTTAACATATGAATTTATATTCAGTTCATTCGTTAAATAAAATGCTAATTTTATTTTTCTAACTTATTTTAGAAAATTTCGGCGGCATAACGGCACGATACTAGAAACGGGACAAGGCCTAGCCTTATCCCCGGTCTAGTGAAGGCCCACGCCATTCACACATCAATCAAATCAATTCGTTATGCAAACCACAAACTTTGGAGTAAGGGTCTAACCTAGCCTTACTCCTTCGCCTTATAACGGCGCACGTCTAATCCTAACCAATTTATCGATTCGATTTTTCACACCACAAACCACATTCAAACCAATATCACAATCAATCACCAAACAGTCAAACAAACAAGTCCATGGTCTGTGGACGGGTGTCGGGTGCTACTAAGCACCGTCTGCATCCTAGTATATATATAACTAGAAAAATAAATTGAAAGGTGAGAAATTCTCACTTATAGCTATCCTAGCTCCACGGCTCTTCATTTGCAGAAGTCTTCGTCGTTTCGCCATTTTTGTCACCTTCGTTGTCCGCTTTCACTACATATGTAAAAATCGAATTTTTACTATGTTATTCAATAAATATAAAAATCGAATTTCCATTTCAAAGTTCAATATATAAAAATCGAATTTTTATTTCAAAGTTCAATATATAAAAATCGAATTTTTATTTCAAAGTTCAATATATAAAAATCGAATTTTTATTTCAAAGTTCAATATATAAAAATCGAATTTTTATTTCAAAGTTCAATATATAAAAATCGAATTTTTATTTCAAAGTTCAATATATAAAAATCGAATTTTTATTTCAAAGTTCAATATATAAAAATCGAATTTTTATTTCAAAGTTCAATATATAAAAATCGAATTTTTATTTCAAAGTTCAATATATAAAAATCGAATTTTTATTTCAAAGTTCAATATATAAAAATCGAATTTTTATTTCAAAGTTCAATATATAAAAATCGAATTTTTATTTCAAAGTTTAATAGATAAAAATCGAATTTTTAGTTCGAAGTTCAATAGATAAAAATCGAATTTTTAGTTCGAAGTTCAATAGATAAAAATCGAATTTTTATTTCAAAGTTCAATAGATAAAAATCGAATTTTTAGTTCGAAGTTTAATAGATAAAAATCGAATTTTTAGTTCGAAGTTTAATAGATAAAAATCGAATTTTTAGTTCGAAGTTTAATAAATAAAAAACCTATTTTTAATTCTAAAAATCCCAACTTTATACATCTTAAAAATCCTTTCTTTATATTTTAAAAACATCGCTAACTTTATTTTCAAAAACAACTCATGTCTTGTATTTCAAAAATAATGATATACATATATAAAAGTTAACCAAAAATCAAATCTTTTCGCTTGTTAACAAAATCAATTTCTAAACTTTTCTAAAAAGATATATATATATAAGAAAACTGATTTTATAAATAATGTCATATTAAAAATGCTCACTGTTTTTTTTCTATTTAACTAAAATCAGTTTTTCAATTTTTAATAAAACAGTTTTTAAACATTAATAAAATTTACAGATAAAAGAAAATAAACAAATAAAACAAAACTAAACTTACAGTCTTTGGTCAACAGAGGATAGGGAGAGGGGAGCGAGCATCGGAGGTCGGCGGTGGGCAGCCGCGAGGCGACAGTGGCTTGGGGGCTAGGGTTTCGATTTGCGGTGGTTTGCTGGGCGTGGCGATTTGGGGTTGGGGTCCAGGGGTCGCGAGGCTCGAGCGGGGTTCATCAGAGGATGGGCGCGAGGGGGAGGTGGACTCGGCGGAGGCGGCGGTCGGCTCTGGCAAAGGGTGGCGCCGACAGGAGGAGGGAGGCGCGATTTTCTTTGGGGGTTTTTTTTTTATTTATTTTTATTCGATCTGCAGAAGGGGGGGGGCCAACGTATAAAAGGGAAAGAAGATATATATTTTTTTTTTTTTATTATTATTATTATTTTAATTATTTTATTCGAAAAAAGGTTGACCTTTAAATACGAACTCGAAACGAGGCCCACCGCCTGTCGTCCATAGCGTTTCACCCCCATTCCGAACACAATGGGACATGTATCGCAAGCTGATTTGACCGTTTCGATCAGTTTCCTTTGAATTTACATTTAAATCACTATATTGAATTTTAAACGTACATTTCAAATTACCGGGGTCACATACTAACTAGAAAAATTGCAGAAAAATATTTTCTAGCTTCGTATTGACGATACGGTCCTAACAAAACTAGTTTCGTCGAATTCTGAGACCGTTAGAAAAATGGCCAATTTCCAGTCGATTAAAATCAACTGAAACAGGTCAAACGCGTTTTCCTTTGCCACGCTCACATATTGATTCGAAAAATTATGAAATTTGGAATTTAGCAATAACTTGGCACTGCGGATCCAACAAAACTGGTTTCGTCGAAATCCGAGGTCGTTTGCAAAATGTCCATTTTTAAGGGCCTGAATTCCATAGCGACTATTCAGAATTTTCAACTGGACATATCTTTTGATTCCCGATATGAAATCTTGATTTTTCGGATTCGCTGGAAAGATATTCACTATTAGATTCCATTATTTTTGGTTTCACTAAAATCCGGATTGTTTTGCACCCGGTACATTCAATTGAAGTTTGAAATCGAATTATCGAACTACCGCGCCATTTTCAATTCTATTTATAATTATATATAATTATTTATATTCTAACGACGACGCGTATAATATATACGTTCGAATTATATTCAAAATAAATTTATTGTCGATATTATTTAAAATAATTCATTTTAAATAATCAAAATTCGCTAAAATTGCCAAAATAAAATTTTCAAACTGGCCCAGATTTTCCGGGTTGTTACACGTTCGGTGGTGGAAGGGCTCGTAGACGGCGTTTTTTTGGAGCAGGGAGGTAGTAAGAAGGAACATGTGGGATGGAATGACGAAAAGGGGATGCCGTGGAGTTCAGCGTCGAGTTCTGGAGTGGGGTGCGAGTTTGGACAGGTGCTCCTGTAGTGTTGAGCTCGGAGAGGAGAATTAGACGGTGGTATTGGTCACCAGAAGGTGGAGTAGGTGAGGGGATAATGGCTTCTGAGTATTCGGCAAATGGAGGGAAGGAACTAGAAGCTTGCACTCGTGAATATGAGGAAGAATGTGATGTTTAGTGGGTGCGGGTCATTGTATGATGGGCTGCGAGTTTAATTTAAAGTACAAAAAAAATTATATAATAAATGGATTTAAAGTCTTGGAGCTCAAGGTTATTTCTTTTGGGAAAGATGATTTCGGTACTATTGAAGAAAATAGGATCGGTTTGGGAAATTGGACTTGATATAAAGGTCAAGCCCATATTATATATATCTATTTATTTTAATTTAAATTCAAATTAGTCTGTTAACTTGTAAATTAAATATCTGTGTCATACGATATCAGAATTTCGAACGGTCGGATCCGTTGGGATCGTATGGACGATGGATACACCATGGAACAGACCGGTAGTGGATTGGAGCTCGTTTGGATTTATGGTGAAATTAAACGCCTGAATCAAATCAATGACCGAAAATCTTTATTTAACAATAAACCGACCAAGGTGAGTAAATCTCACTAACTCTGCTCAACTTATATTTTTATAACGTATTTTTAGAATCTATAAATGATGGTTGTTTGCTGTGTATTGGCTGTTTGGTTGAACTGATAGTTAATTGGTTGAAAATATCGATAATGATATACATATAAATCGTTAATCGAATATTGATTCTGTTTATCTGGATATTTCATATTCGTGTTATTCATGTGATTAACATCTGTGGATGCAGGGAAACAGGTCGGAGGGATCCAACTTGATTCCTCAACATTTATTTTATTGTTTCTCATATATTGTGATATATGATGTGATTTATAATCTGTTGTTGATTATGTGTGTTTGATCATCGTTATTTGGTACTTTTAAATACCAAAGAAAATACTAATGTGAAAAAGGAAATTTCAAACTATAATTTAAAATAAAATATTTATATATAAAATCAAAGGATTTTATATAAAAGGGAAATTTGAAGTGATTATTATATTTTGGAAGTTTATAAAATCAACGGATTTTATAAAAAGGAATTTGCGAAGTGTATATTGAAATAAGAAATTTATGAAATCAAAAAGGTTTTATAAAAAGAAGGAGATGTTGAAGATTAAAAATAAGGAACTTCTATACAAAATTATTAACAATTATATGGAAGTGTAAAAGACCGTTTTAGTTAAAATACTTGATAGAAGTAATAAGAAATAAGTAAAGAAATATATGAAAAGAAATATTCATATAAAATAGATAGGATATTATAAATGAATTATTTGGCAAATAAATAGTATTATAAAAAGGGAATTGACAAGATGTAAAAGAACAATGAGAAGTTGGTTTCAAAGTAGATATTAAATAGAAATCTATTTTAACAAATAAATTAAGAAGTGAAATTTATAATATTTTATAAATCAAATAAAAATATTTACCTTTGATAAATGAAATATATAAGATGAACTTATATAGAGAAGTAGAAATCGGTTTTAACACCGAAATTTTATGGAATATGAATTCAGCATTTGTAAAGGGATATTTAAATGAGATTTTAAGTGTTAGAAGTTAAAAGGAGATTTTATACAAATAATTATGTAAATAGAAATATAAATAGAAATATAAATAGAAATTGAAGTTGAGATATTGTTTCCAAATATGAAATCAAACTGAAGAGATTATGTAAATGAAAAATTGTTCACGTTCGACGTGAATAATGAAATTAAGCAAAGATTTTGCAAATAAAAACATGCGTAGACGAATTTGGGTTTTGAAACAGGAATTCAAACAGTAATGAAATTCTGAATGGTTAAGGAATAAAGAACTTGTTTAAAGATGAAACAAGTGTGGTGATTTATAAACAAAGTTTATAAATGAACTAAAATATAATTATCAGTGGATAATTGAGATGACAAATTCAACGGTGAATATAAAATGGGAAATTTGGAGTTGTTTTAAAAAGAAAACGATGAAATCCATTTTGATATTCAAAATGTAAAAAGGATTAAATAAAATCCGTAGGGAACAGATAATTGAATATAAGTTATTCGAAGATCGTTAATCGAATAGAAGTTATTCGAAGAAGATAATTAATCGAATATAAGTTATTCGAAGAAGATAATTAATCGAATATAGTTTATTCGAAAGAAAGATAAATCGAATATGGTTATTCGAAAGAAAGAGATAATCGAATATAGTTATTCAAAAGGGAGTTATCGAATAGAGATTATTCAAGAGAGAGAATTATAAGTTGAAATTCGATTATATCGAATTAGGGAAAGTACTATTTACTTTCCGTTTTTAAATCAAGATTTATTTATTTATTTATTCATGAATTAGTTTTTATTTATTTATTCAAATTTAGAAATAGAAGTTATATTTAAGTTATTTTATTTCGGAAGCACGGGTTTATAACATTATCGTTATAATCAAATGATTTCTGTAAAGGAAGTGGATTCGTAAATAAAATCCGAGAGTTATGTAAGGAAGTTTATTAAAGATGTGAAAGGTGAACTTTGTCTATTTCGAGGTTAGAAATGTTGTTCAGTTAAGGTCTGAGAGGTAATTATACCCCAACTCGATTGGCTTCATTTTTAACTAAGAAATGGTTAAGGTTCGATAGTGAAGGATGGGTTAAGTGAATTTAGCTCATATAATGGGTTTGAGTTGGCATGAAGATGGTTTATTTATACATCAGTTTAAATCCAATAAAGGAGTTTTGGAAATGTTTCCAAATAAGAATTAGAAATGTTTTCTAATATAGGAAATAAGAAATGGAGCAAATGCGGAAATGTTTTCCAAATGTTTATATAAAGTATATTTTCTAAATTTAGGAAAATAAGAATTTACGAGTATATAGAAATGGGGAAATGAATAAATGTATGATAAATTAAATCAAAGGAGATAAGTATTGATTGATGATTGATCGATAGAATTTCCATCTGGAAATAATATGTTGTTTGCACACCTATTTTTCTTTGATAGTTAAATCACTGATATCGAAGTTTTTTACCCTTTTTCCGTCGTCAATACGGAGAGACCGGGATCAGATTCATTATCTGAAAACCACTCTGTATGGCCGTTAGCGCTGCGATCAAATATGATTAATTGAAGATGGAGTTATGCAAGGGCTATCCTGTTTACAGAATAGTGCCTTCGGTTTGTCCAGTCCCAGGAAAACGTGAATGGACGTATGTTTGACAGAGTATATCTAGCAGATCTCGTAAGTTGATCTCTTCAAACGTACTTATGTTTGGTGGAGGAGGAATTCGTTTCTCTTAGCTTTATAACCATGATATTTTTAAGGGAAATCAATTTGTGATTTGACGGGTATGACGATGTGGAATTAAAAGTGAATGGTGGTCAGGTGTTCCAAAAGACACGTAATGACCTCAAGCCTCATTAACTGGGAAATGACAGAAATCGGGCAGGCAGCATGGCTATGTGGGTCACTCCCATTAGGGTGTATATCACCTATCTAGAGAAAATCCATTTCATTCTTTTATCTATGTTTGATGTTGTCCCTCTTCGGGAAATGGTGGGTAGCTCCCAACCGTTGGTGATATACATTTGATACACTCAAGCGAAATGAGTGGTCGGTCATGTGTGGGCCGGGTTGCAAGACGTTCTTGTTGAACCCAGTGTATTCGCCTCTAGAGATACACTATCGGCAGGTGATCCCATACCTTGTCATAGTCAGAATTCAACCTCCAATAAGAGCCCGTGATTTTTATTTGTATACTATATATGTGGAACGTGAGATGCTAGCATTCTGCTAGATTGCTAATTACTTATGATTAGACATTATTATAATATCAGAGAAGTATTGATTTCCAAAAGTGTTTTTGGGTTATCACAAGGTAAAAACCATCCGTGTTTATGTGTGGATAGGTCTTACGATTACCTTTTCTTTTGAAAAGGATTTTGAAAAGTTAAACCACATAATTTGAGTTTACTCACACCAGTCCCATGACTGACCTAGAGTTTATTTTGTTTTGTTTTCCCCTAAACTCTTGGGTGCCTAAATTTGTACGGGCAGTCAAGTAGTTCAGGTCTTTACATATATACTTGGAGGAGCTTGAAGAAGGAGGCTTCAGGATTATATAGTTATTGTTATTTCCGCTGTGTCTAAGTGTTGTACTCTGATAATGTTATTCTATATATATATACACACACACTATTTTATTGCAAAGTTACGTTATGTATTATGTTTTATTCGTTCCGTTGTGAGATTCGTATTACACTGATTCTGTTCTGTGGTGATCTTCTTCTTTTATTCAAATTTTCTATCTTATCCATTCTCACCTTCTAACTTCTGTCTATTAATGATCAAGTATTTCCGATGTCTGAATAGTCAACTTGGTAGTTTTGTGTTGATTTTCGGAGTCGAAAATCCCCGGGTCGTTACAGATTTTCTAAGAAACAATAAAATATTTCTTTTGGAAATATGATATGTTCTAAAATTACTAAAATAAATCTTCAGGTTTTATTATAATTTACATATTATTATACATTTTAAATTGAAGCAATTTCTCTAGAAAGTGCTTTTATTCAATATGAGAGTCATTTTACTATTTCTTTTTAAAAAATTAGTATTATTATAAGTGTAATGATTTCTTCTAACAATAAATTTCTTCAAGAAATTATGTGTACCATAAAATTGAAATATAATCCTTTTGCCTCTTATTGAAACTTTTCCTTTTCATTGATTTTTCAAATTCTTTCTAGATTCTTTGCCATTAGCAAACATTAATTGCAATTATATGCTTTGAGGTTTTATTTCATGTTTCTCATTTGCATACAAATTTCTGGTTTCTCGTTTACTTATGAACTTCAGGTTCCTTATTTGAAAGAATTTGTATATGAACTTTAGGTCATTTGCATATGAAATTGAGGTTCCTCATTTGAAAGAAATTGTTTTCATCATAGGTTTTCAATTTTTTCTTTTTCAATTTCACTTACAGTAATAAATCAATATTGCTGTAGAATTCAAATTCTACACCATTATATTTTGTAGCCATAACTCTGTTGGGTATACATAAAAAAATCATTCTTTTTCAAGAGATATTCAGTCTTCAGTCTTTCCAAAATAATTACATACGAAATGTAATAGTCGATCTAGAAAAATAAAGTTAGATTCACCTCTATATAAATAATAATGAAACCAATACATATAAAATAAAAGATCCATTAATCTAGATTCAGAAAACTCAAAATTCGATTTTACCTATAATTTCATATGCACAATGTAGTGTTTAGTGTGTGAATAATTGGTAAACATTTATGAGGAAAAAAGAAATACAAAAAGCAGATTATTTAAAAGGTTGAAGGATGAATAACATTTCGGAAGGGAAAAAACTTCTAAATCTACATAATAAAAAAAATATACATAAAGCAGACTAAAAGGTTGGCACATGGGGAATATTACAACTTTGACTATTTAACAAACACGGTAAGGATAACATATTGACACCTCACTTGAAGGATCAATAATCAGGCTCCACATTATTGTTTGCATACATGGAAATTTAGGAAGGATATTTTGGAAAAGAAAAACAAAGATTTGTTTGTGTAAATTTTTTTTTATTCGGATATAACTGGAATTCAAAGGAGATTAGGAACCAATCCCCCTACCCCCCCCCACAATACCAAAAAAAAAAACTTCCAGGGTGCACATGCACAAAAACCTCTTGAAATGCATGAGAATACTGAAATACATATAAAACCCTGTCTAAATGCATCATCTTTGAGACTGTGCATTTTAATTCATTGTAGACCCGAAATCGTTTTTAAGGACACAATTTCATGATCATAAACACATTTTTGAAACTCATGGAAATAAATTAAAATTTCTCCTTCATTTGACAATAAACGCTATATATTCATTTCGTTCTCTATATAAATATCAAAGTTACTCTTGAATTTCCAACAATATGGCTCATGTCACAATCTTAGGAATTTTCAACTACGGATTGCCCCTTTACTATAGGAAACCATCTTGGGCTATAAAAAACCGAATGGCTCAACATGGCTACTATTACATAACCATTCAGTTAGAGCATAATAATCTATTCAACTGTGAAAGCTTCCATAATATTCAAAGTGTTGGAGGAATTTAAAATAAAAGAGAAAGGAAGAAGGAAAGCACAAAGGGGGGAAATTTGATTGGTCCCATATCATGAAATGTAAGTGTGTTTGACACTATATATGTAAACACGTTACATACTATATCAAAAGTAAAGGGGAGATGGAAAGTGAAGAGACAATGGCATGAGGCAAGAGCATATCCATGGACATTAATATTTAAAATGTCAAAAGATGGGCCTCGGGCCTCTTGGGATCTTGTGATCAGAAGGGCCACGAAATGTTATCGGGCTTGCGCAGATCCATTGTGTTTTTGCGTGCACGGGTTTTGAATTCGTAAAGCGCTAGAGCCGTTGCAAACGAAGGGACGCATCCATTCACCCTTAAAATTTGCAACGCCTCTGAAGTGTCGCAAAATGAAAAGGTGTGACTGTTTGAATTCAAATAGTCATAACTGTTGGAAAACAGTAGTATCTCTTCACTGCCTATATATAGGCTGCCCGAATTCAATTTTTATAATCTCGAATTCATTTCTCTTCTCCTTCCCTCTGCTCTTTTCCGCCATTAACATCTTGAAACTCTGCCAAAATTTAGAGTGAACATACGGGTTATGATTCTGCAGGATATAACTCCATCATTCGGTCATTGCACTGATCAAATCCAAGATAGTGAATCGCCGTGTCTGTGCAAACACGCCGATTAAAAGATATTTGATATCTGCTCCGTTGTATCTTCGAACAGATTTTCCATTACTCATGCACAGAATTAGGAAGGCAAATACTATTTTAGGATAGTGATCACCACATCGTGCCTCGGAGATTTGTGTTTTCAAAGAATAGAAAACCCAGCGACGGATTCAAAATCAACAATCAAAAACAGTATTTATACAATGGCTCCTCACAGTCTCAAAGAGTTCGCCGCTGATTTCGCAAAACTGGAGCGCTTTCATGGTGTCAATTTCCTACGCTGGCAGAAGAAGATGCATTTCTTATTGGCTGGTATGAAAGTTGTTTATGTTTTGACTACGCCAAAACCAGTGGAGACAGAAGATGAAACTATTGCACAGACACGAAATCGGATCAAATGGGAACTTGATGATTACATTTGCAAAGGCTATATCTGTAATGCGATGATGGACACACTTTTTGATATGAACTACAACAAGTAATAAATTTCTGGCCACCAAATTTTTTAATTACAAAATGACTGATGATCGTTCAGTGGTAGAGCAATTCAATGATATCATACACATACTTAATCAATTCAGTCAACATAAGTTAAATATAGATGAGAAAATTAAGGTTTCCTTGGCAATAGACAAATCACCCCCTTCTTGGAAAGATCAGTGGAAATTACTAAAACACAAGAAGGAGGATATGAGTCTAGATAGTCTTGCACAATATTTGCAAGTTGAACAACAACTGAGGCAAAAAGGTGCCCAAGATGAAAAAGTTGTTGATACATCAAAGGTCCATATGGTGGAAGAAAAGCAAGCAAATAATGCTTCAAATACTTCTTCTAATAAAAAGTGGAAAGGGCATAACAACGACAATTCCCAAAATCAGAACAAAAAGGCAAAAATGGTGGTTGCTACTTTTGTGGTAAACTAGGACATTTCAAAAGGGATTGTCGCTTCTGGAAAAAGAACCAGCAATTTGGAAAAGAAAAGTTTGCCACAATTGTATCAGAAGTGAATATGATTGAACAAGACAACTCTTGGTGGATCGATTCTGGCGCTACTAAGCATGTCTGCATTGACAAGGATCAATTCAAGAAACTAGAACCAACTTAAGATGATGATTATCTTTATATGGGAAATTCAGTAAAGGCAGTGGTCAAAGGGAAGGGGACTATAGATGTGGAATTCAAATCCGGAAAAGTTCTGACATTAAATGATGTATATTATGTACCTGAAATTAGGAAGAAACTTGTATCGAAAAGTCTTCTCAATAAGTTTGGATTTAAACAAGTCTTTGAGTCAGACAAATATGTGTTGACCAAAGGCGGTGTATTTGTGGGAAAAGGGTACATGTGTGATGGTATGTGTAAACTGAATATTGATATTAATAAAAGTATGGAATCTGCTTATATTGTTGATTCATTTTCATTATGACACAATAGATCTGGACATGTTAATCATAAATTCCCAAACTCCAAAATGATATGTTAGATAAGTGTAGGATATGTTCATTAACTAAGATCACTAGAAAACCATTTCCTTATAACCAGAAAGTACAACAAAATTGTTACAACTTATTCATAGTGATGTACGTGATATACACAGTACTCCTACTAGAGGAGGAAAAAGATATTTTGTCACATTTATAGATGATTACTCTAAATATTGTTATGTCTATCTTGTACATGCTAAAAGTGAAGTGTTAAATTCATTCATTACTTATAAAACTGAAGTAGAAAACCAATGTTATGTCAAAATATAAACACTTAGGTCTGATAGGGGTAGTGAATATCAATTTCCTAAATATTGTGAATCAGTAGGAATTATACATTAGACATCTATTACTTACACTCCACAACAAAATGGAGTAGCAGAAAGAAAAAGCATAACGCTTATCGAAATGGTAAATGCAATGTTGTGTAGTTCTGGTCTTAATACTAGTTTCAACGGCGAAGCCATACTTACTGCATTTTATATTCTAAATAGAATACCTCATAAGAAAAGTAAAGTTATTCCTTATGAACTTTAGAAGAAACGGAAACCAAATCTTGATTATTATCGAGTTTGGGGTTGTAGAGCGATTGTTCGATTACCTGAGCCAAAAATCAATAAATTAGGACAAAAGGCTATCGAGTGCATATTCTTAGGAAATGCTCAACATAGCAAAGGATATAGATTTCTAGTAATAGAACCTAATTTCTCTATTGATGTAAATACAGTAATGGAATCAAGGGATGCAGTGTTTTATGAGAATTGATTTACATGTATTAAGAATAAACCGATTCATGAAACGGTGGAGGCCAGCACACCTATTAATGAAATGGTGGAGGTTAATGAAACAATTATTGAACCTGTAGAAAACACTGATGAGAATATCGACAAAAATGGTGATTCTCTTAGGAGAAGTAAACAAAGAAGGATAGAAAAATCCTTCGGACCAGATTTCATCGTATATTTGGTTGAAGGATCTAGAAATAATGTAGGTCATCAATTAATGATATCTACAAATATAGAATCTGACCCTTTAACATATGCTGAGGCAATGAAACCTCAAGATTCATCATTTTGGAAAGAAGCCATAAACGATGAAATGGATTCTATTATGGGAAATAAAACATGGAAACTAGTAGATTTACCTCCTAGTTCTAATTCAATAGGATGTAAATGGATATTTAATAAAAAGTTAAAGGCATATAGAACAATCGAAAATTTTAGCGCTAGATTAGTTGCCAAAGAATTCACACAAAAAGAAGGAATAGATTATTTTGATATATATGCCCCAGCTGCTAGAATTTCAACTATTAGAACTTTAATTGCATTAGCTTCTATCTATAATTTTGCAATTCAACAAATGGACGTCAACATTTTTAAATGGTGAACTTGACGAAGAGATATATATGTCTCAGCCAGAAGGTTTTGTGATGCCAGGACAAGAATGTAAAGTATGTAAACTTATCAAATCACTTTACGGTCTTAAACAAGCACCGAAACAATTGCATGAAAAGTTTGATAAAACTATTATTTCTAATGGCTTTAGGATTCTTGAATCTGACAAATGTGTCTATAGCAAGTTTCATTCAAGTAAAGGTGCAATTATATGCCTTTACGTGGATGATATGCTTATATTTGGTATAGATACTTCAAGTATTGAAGAAACTAAACAATATCTATCTTCATGTTTTGACCTGAAAGATATGGGAGTAGTTGAAATGATTCTTGGAATAAAAATCATGAAAACTAAAGATGGGATATCAATTACCCAATCTCATTACATTGAGAAAATTCTTAAAAGGTTCAATTTATTCGATTGTAAACCTATGGCTACTCCGTTTGATCCAAATTTGCAGTTACACACTAATACTGGAAGAGCTATAAAACAATTAGAATATGCTAGAGTATTGGAAGTTTGATGTATGTTATAACATGCACACGACCAGATATCGCCTAGTTGGAAAAATGAGTAGATATACTAGTAACCCTAGTCATATCCATTGGAATGCAATACATAAAATTCTAAAGTATCTAAAAGGTACCATAAACTATGGTTTACATTACAACGGTTATCCGAGTGTAATAGAAGGATACGCAGATGCTAGTTCGAATACTGGAAGTGAAGATAATAAATCAACTAGTGGATGGATATTCACTCTTGGTGGGGGAGCAATATCCTGGACCTCAAAGAAACAAACAATTATTGCTTATTCAATCATGGCTATTGAGTTTATAGCACTGGCTTCTGGTAGCAAAGAAGCATAATGGTTAAGGAATCTATTATTAGAAATTCCTATGTGGCCAAAACCTATGCCACCAATATCTGTGCATTGTGATAGTCAATCTACATCATCGTAGGCATACAACCAAGTTTATAATGGTAAATCTAGACATATTGGTCTAAGGCACAGTTTGGTTAGGCAAATGCTCACTGAAGGGGTAATTACCATAGAATTTGTGAGATATAGCTAGTATTAGGCAGATCCATTTACTAAAGGATTTGCAAGGAACTTATTGATAAAAACATCACAGGGAATGGGTTTAAATCCTATACAATACAATCTCCAATAAAGAAAACTCAACATAATAAAGAATTTTTTTATTTTGAGTTCAAAGAGCAAAAATACTTCATATGTTTGCGGTTGGAAGCACTATAATATTTAGTCTGAAAAACTAAGTATTATCATACATTCCAAAGAAGAGAGGATGTTCTGCTTAGAATTTAATAGGTTTATAACAGACATACTATTGAGGTGTGTGTTATAAGGCACTTCTGATAAACCTACCTATATGAAAGCAACGAAGGTGGTGTCGCCTTCTGCGAGATTTTGGCTTCATCTCTAAGGGCATTTCATGAAAGAAGATACAGACCCACGGCCAATCCACGGGTCGAGCGAACTACTATCTGGAAAATATGAAAATGAGTGTGTGATAATCACATCTGGTAGATCATATAGGATCGATGGTTCAATGCTTGTTCAACCACTCCATCCTGATATACTTTCATGGGTTTTCACTGCGTATAGATTCAAGTATGTAAGACATCTATACTTATGCACAAATTTTCCTATAAATAAATGACAAGAGGAATTTATTTAAAATTTGGTGGAGGATTCTTCAAGGAAATTTAAAATAAAAGAGAAAGGAAGAAGGAAAGCACAAAGGGGGAAATTTGATTTATCCTATATCATGAAATTTAAGTGTTTTTGAGAGTATATATGTAAACACATTACATATTATATCAAAAGGAAAGGGTAGTTGGAAAGAGAAGAGACTATGGCATGAGGCCAGAGCATATCCATGGACATTAATATTTAAAATGTCAAAAGATGGGCCTTGGGCCTTAGGACTCTTGTGATCAGATGGGCTATGAAATGCTATTAGGCTTGCGCAGATCTGTTGAGTTTTTGCGTGCGCGGGTTTCGAATTCGTAACGTTCCAAAGCCGTTGCAAATGAATGGACGCATCGATTCACCATTCAAATTTGCATCGCCTCTGAAGTGTCGCAAAACAAAAAGGTGTGACGGTTTGAATTCAAATAGTCATAACCATTGGAAAACAGTAGTATCTCTTTAGCGTTTATACATAGACTGCCCGAATTCAGTTTTCATAATCTCGAATTCATTTCTTTTCTCCTTCCATCTGCTCTTTTCTGCCATTAACATCTTCTTGAAACTCTGCCAAAATTTAGAGTGAATTATACGGGTTGTTGTTCTGCAGGATATAACTCCACCATCTTGTCATTGCAGCGGTCAAATCCAAGATAGTGAATCGCTGTGTCTTTGCAAACACACCTATTAAAAGATATTCGATATCTGCTCCATTGTATCTTCGAACCGATTTTACATTACTCATGCACATAATAAAGAGGGCAAATACTGTTTTAGGATAGCGATCACCACATCGTGCCTCAGAGATTTGTGTTTTCAAAGAATAGAAGATCCAACGACGGATTCGAAATCAACAGTCTAAAACAGTATTTCTACAATGGCTCCTTACAGTCTCAAAGAGTTCGCCGCTGATTTTGCAAAACTGGAGCGCTTTGATGGTGTTAAATTCCTACACTAGCAGAAGAAGATGCAATTCTTATTGGCTGGTATGAAAGTTACTTATGTTTTGACTATGCCAAAACCAGTGGAGACAGAAGATGAAACTATTGCACAGACACGAGATCAGATCAAATGTGAACATGATGATTACATTGGCAAAGGCCATATTTGTAATGCGATGACGTACACACTTTTTGATATGTACTACAACAAGCCAACTGCAAAGGGTGTTTGGGATGCATTGGAGGCGAAGTATCTGATGGAAGACGCAACAAGTAAGAAATTTCTAGCCACCAAATTATTTAATTACAAAATGACTGATGATCATTCAGTGATAGAGCAATTCAATGATATCATACACATACTTAATCAATTCAGTCAACATAAGTTAAATATGGATGAGGAAATTAAGGTTTCTTCGATAATAGACAAATTACCCCCTTCTTGGAAAGATCAGAGGAAATTACTGAAGCACAAGAAGGAGGATATAAGTCTAGGCAGTCCTGCACAATATTTACAAGTTGAACAACAACTGAGGCAAAAAGATTCCCAAGTTGAAAAGTTGTTGGTACATCAAAGGTCCATATGGTGGAAGAAAAGCAAGCAAATAATGCTTCAAACAATTCTTCCAATAAAAAGAGGAAAGGACAGAACAATCCCAAAATCAGAACAAGAAAGGCAAAAATGGTGGTTGCTACTTTTGTGGTAAACCAGGACATTTCAAAAGGGATTGTCGCTTCTGGAAAAAGAAGTAGAAATACGGAAAAGAAAAGTTTACCGCAGTCGTATTAGAAGTGAATATGATTGAATAAGACAATTCTTGGTGGATCGATTCTGGCGCTACTAAGCATGTCTGCATTGGCAAGAATCAATTCAAGAAACTAGAACCAATTGAAGATGAAGATTACCTTTATATGGGAAATTCAGTAAAGGCAGTGGTCAAATGGAAGGGGACTGTAGATTTGGAATTCGCATCCGGAAAAGTTCTGACATTAAATGATGTAAATTATGTACCTGAAATTAGGAAGAACCTGGTATCGGGAAGTCTTCTTAATAAGTTTGGATTTAAACAAGCCTTTGAGTCAGACAAATATGTGTTGACCAAAGGCTGTGTATTTGTGGGAAAGGGCACATATGTGATGGTATGTTTGAACTGAATATTGATATTAATAAAAGTATGAAATCGACTTATATTATTGATTCATTTTCGTTATGGCATAATAGATTAGGACATGTTAATCATAAACACATGCTTGATATGATATCTTTGAATCTAATCCCCGAACACCAAAATGATATGTTAGATAAGTGTTAGATATGTTCATTAACTAAGATCACTAGAAAACCATTTCCTTATTAACCAGAAAGTACAAAAAAATTGTTACAACTTATTCATAGTGATGTATGTGATATACAAAGTACTCCTACTAGAGGAGGAAAAAGGTATTTTGTCACATTTATAGATGACTACTCTAAATATTGTTATGTCTATCTTAAGCATGCTAAAAGTGAAGTGTTAAATTCATTCATTACTTATAAAACTGAAGTAGAAAACCAATGTGATGTCAAAATAAAAACACTTAGGTCTGATAAGGGTGGTGAATATCAATTTCCTGAATATTGTGAATCAGTAGGAATTATACATTAGACATCTATTACTTACACTCCACAACAAAAATGGAGTGGTTGAAAGAAAAAACATAACTCTTACCAAAATGGTAAATGCAATGTTGTGTAACTCTGGTCTTAACACAAGTTTCTGGGGAGAAGCTTTACTTATTGCATGTTATATTCTAAATAGAATACCTCATAAGAAAAGTAAAGTTACTCCTTATGAACTTTGGAAGAAACGGAAAACAAATCTTGATTATTGTCGAGTCTGGGGTTGTAGAGCAATTGTTTGATTACCTGAACTAAAAATCAGGAAATTAGGACAAAAGGCTATCGAGTGCATATTCTTAGGATATGCTGAATATAGCAAAGGATATAAGTTTCTAGTAATATAACCTAATAGCTCTATTGATGTAAATACAGCAATAGAGTCAAGGGACGCAATGTTTTATGAGAATAGATTTACATCTATTCAGAATAAACCGATTCATGAAACGGTGGAGGTTAATACAACTATTAATGTAATGGTGGAGGTTAATGAACCAATTATTGAACCTGTAGAAAACATTGATGAAAATATCGATGAAAATATCGATGAAAATGGTGATTCTCTTAGGAGAAGTAAACGAAGAAGGATAGAAAAATCCTTTGGACCAGATTTTGTCATATATTTGGTTGAAGGATCTATAAATAATGTAGATCATTAATTAATGATATCTACAAATATAGAATCTGACCTTTTAACATATGCTGAGGTAATGAAATCTCAAGATTCATCATTTTGGCAAGAAGCCATAAATGATGAAATGGATTCTATTATGGGAAATAAAACATGGAAACTAGTAGATTTACCTCCTAGTTCTAAACCAATAGGATGTAAATGGATATTTAAGAAAAAGTTAAAGGTAGATGGAACAATCGAAAAATTTAAAGCTAGATTAGTTGCCAAAGGATTCACACAGAAAGAAGGAATAGATTATTTTGATATGTATGCCCTAGTAGCTAGAATTTAAACTATTAGAACTTTAATTGCATTAGCTTCTATCAATAATTTTGAAATTCATCAAATGGATGTCAAGGCAGCATTTTTAAATGGTGAACTTAACGAAGTGATATATACGTCTCAACCAGAAGGTTTTGTGATGCCTGGACAAGAACGTAAATTATGTAAACTTATCAAACGACTTTACGGTCTTAAACAAGCACCAAAGCAACGCATGAAAAGTTTGATAAAACTATTATTTCTAATGGCTTCAGGATTTTTGAATCTGACAAATGTGTCTACAGCAAGTTTCATTCAGGTAAAGGTGTAATTATATGCCTTTACATGGATGATATGCTTATATTTGGAACGGATACTTCAAGTACTGAAGAAACTAAACGATATCTATCGTCATGTATTGACATGAAAGATATGGGAGTAGCTGAAATGATTCTTGGAATAAGAATCAGGAAAACTAAAGATGGGATATCAATTACCCAATCTCATTACATTGAGAAAAATCTGAAAAGGTTCAATCTATTCGATTGTAAACCTATGACTATTCCGTTTGATCCAAATATGCAGTTATACACTAATACTGGAAGAGATGTAGAACAATTAGAATATGCTAGAGTATTGGAAGTTTGATGTATGCTATGACATGCACACGACCAGATATCGCCTATGCTATTGGAAAAATGAGTAGATATACTAGTAACCCTAGTCATATCCATTGGAATGCAATACATAGAATTTTGAAGTATCTAAAAGGTACCATAAATTATGGTTTACGTTACAACGGTTATTTGAGTGTAATAGAAGGATACACAATTGCTAGTTGGAACACTGGAAGTGAAGATAATAAATCAACTAGTGGATGGATATTCACTCTTGGTGGGGAAGCAATATCCTGGGCCTTAAAGAAACAAACATGTATTATTGATTCAACCATGGCTGCTGAGTTTATAGCACTGACATCCGGTAGCAAAGAAGAAGAATGATTGAGGAATCTATTATTAGAAATTCCTGTGTGGCCAAAACCTATGCCATCGATATCTATGCATTGTGATAGTCAATCTACATTATCACAGGCATAGAACCAAGTTTATAATGGTAAATCTAGGCATATTGGTCTAAGGCACGGTTTGGTTAGGCAAATGCTCACTGAAGGAGTAATTACCATAGATTTTATGAGATCTAGCCAGAATTTTGCAGATCCATTTACTAAAGGACTCACAAGGAACTTAGCGATAAAAACATTACAGGGAATGGGTTTAAAGCCTATACAATACAATCGCCAATGAAGTAAACTCAACTTAACATAATAAAGAAATTTGTTGTCTTGAGTTCAAAGAGCAAAAGTACTTCATATGTTTGCGGTTGGATGCACTATAATATTTAGTCTGAAAAACTAAGTATTATCATACATTCCAAAGAAAAGTGCCTGGTACTTATAATAACGAAGAGAGGATGTTCTGCTTAGAACTTAATAGGTATATAACAGATATACTATAGAGGTGTGTGTTATAAGGCACTTCTGATAAACCTACCTATATTAATGCAACGAAGTGATGTCGCCTTCTGCGATATTTTGGCTTGATCTCTAAGGGCATTTCATAAAAGAAGATACAGACCCAAGGCCAATCCACGGGTCGGGTGAATTACTAACTGGAAAATGTGAAAATGAGTGTGTGATAATCACATCCGGTAGATCATATAGGATCGATGGTTCAATGCTTTGTCAACAACACCATCCTGATATACTTTGATGGGTTTTCACTACGTATAGATTCAGGTCTATAAGACATCTATACTTATGCACAAATTTTCCTGCAAATAAATGACAAGAGGATTTTATTTAAAATTTAGTGGAGGATTGTTGGAGGAAATTTAAAATAAAAGAGAAAGGAAGAAGGAAAGCACAAAGGGGGAAATTTGATTTGTCCCATATCAGGAAACGTAAGTGTGTTTGACACTATATATGTAAACACATTACATATTATATCAAAAGGAAATGGGAGTTGGAAAGAGAAGAGACAATGGCATGAGGAAAGAGCATATCCATGGACATTAATATTTAAAATGTCAAAAGATAGGCCTTGGGCCGTGGGGCTCTTGGGGTCATGTGATCGTAGGGACCACGAAATGCTATTGGGCTTGCGCAGATCCGTTAATTTTTGTGCGTATGGGTTTTGAATTCTTAACGCCCCATAGCCGTTGCAGAAGAATGGACGCATCCATTCACCATTCAAATTTCTAACGTTTATAGAGTGTCGCAAAACGGAAAGTGTGACTGTTTGAATTCAAACGGTCATAACCATTTGAAAATAGTAGTATCTCTTCACTCCCTATATATAAGCTGCCCGAATTCAGTTTTTATAATCTTGAATTCATTTCTCTTCTCCTTCCCTCTGCCCTTTTTTGCCAATAACATCTTCTTGAAACTCTGCCAAAATTTAGAGTGAATTATATGGGTTATAGTTCTGCAGGCTATATCTCCATCATCTTGTCACTGCAGTGATCAAATCCAAGATAGTGAATCGCCGTGTATGTGCAAACATGCCGATTAAAAGATATTCGATATATGCTCCATTGTATCTTCAAACAAATTTGCTATTATTCATGCACATAATTAAGAGGGCAAATACTGTTTTAGGAGAGCGATCACCACATCGTGCCTCGAAGATTTGTGTTTTCAAAGAATTGAAGATCCAGCGACGGATTCGAAATCAACAATCTAAAACAGTATTTCTACAATGGCTCCTCACTGTCTCAAAGATTTCACCGCTGATTTCGCAAAACTAGAGCGCTTTGATGGTGTCAATTTCCTACGCTCGCAGAAGAAGATGCATTTCTTATTGGCTAGTATGAAAGTTTCTTATGTTTTGACTATGCAAAAATAGTGGAGACAGAGGATGAAATAATTGCACATACACGAGATCGGATCAATTGGGAACAAGATGATTACATTTGCAAAGGCCATATTTGTAATGCGATGACGGACACACTTTTTGATATGCACTACAACAAACCAACTGCGAAGGATATTTGGGATGCATTAGAGGCAAAGCATCTGATGGAAGATGCAACAAGTAATAAATTTCTGGCCACCAAATTTTTTAATTATAAAATGACTGAAGATCGTTCAGTGGTAGAGAAATTCAATGATATCATACACACACTTAATCAATTTAGTCAACAAAAGTTAAATATGGATGAGGAAATTAAGGTTTCCTCGATAATAGACAAATTACCCCCTTCTTGGAAAGATCAGAGGAAATTACTGAAACACAAGAAAGAGGATATGAGTTTAGACAGTCTTGCACAATATTAGCTAGTTGAGAAACAACTAAGGCAAAAAGATGCCCAAGATGAAAAAGTTGTTGATACATCAAGGTCCTTATGGTGGAAGAAAAGCAAGCAAATAATGCTTCAAATAATTCTTCTAATAAAAAGAGGAAAGAGCAGAACAACAACAAATCCCAAAATCAGAACAAGAAAGGCAAAAATGGTGGTTGCTACTTTTATGGTAATCCGGGACACTTCAAAAGGGATTGTCGCTTCTGGAAAAAGAAGCAGCAATCTGGAAAAGAAATGTTTGCCATAGTTGTATCAGAAGTGAATATGATTGGACAAGAAATTTCTTAGTGGATCGATTCTGGTGCTACTAAGCATGTCTGAATTGACGAGAATCAATTCATAAAACTAGAAACAACTGAAGACGAAGATTACCTTTATATAGGAAATTCAGCAAAGGCAGTGGTCAAAGGGAAGGGGACTATAGATATGGAATTCACATCCGAAAAAGTTCTGACATTTAATGATGTATATTATGTACCTAAAATTAGGAAGAACCTAAATTCGGGAAGTCTTCTTAATAACTTTGGATTTAAACAAGTCTTTGAGTCAGACAAATATGTGTTGACCAGCGGCGGTGTATTTATGGGAAAAGGGTCATGTGTGATGGTAAGTTTAAACTGAATATTGATATTAATAAAAGTATTAAATCTTCTTGTATTGTTGATTCATTTTCATTATGGCACAATAGATTAGGACATGTTAATCATAAACGCACGCTTGCTATGATATCATTGAATCTAATTCCCAAACACCAAAATGATATGTTAGATAAGTGTAGGATATGTTCATTAACTAAGATCACTAGAAAACCATTTCCTTGTAAACCAGAAAGTACAACAAAATTGTTACAACTTATTCATAATGATGTATTCTATATATATAGTACTTCTACTAGAGGAGGAAAAAGATATTTTGTCACATTTATAGATGATTACTCTAAATAGTGTTATGTCTATCTTATGCATGCTAAAAGTGAAGTGTTAAATTCATTCATTACTTATAAAACTGAAGTAGAAAACCAATGTGATGTCAAACCAAAAACACTTCGGTCAGATAAGGGTGGTGAATATCAATTTCCTGAATATTGTTAATCAATAGGAATTATACATGAGACATCTATTGCTTACACTCCATAACAAAATGGAGTGGCTGAATGGAAAAACAGAACTCTTACCGAAATGGTAAATGCAATGTTGCGTAATTCTGGTCTTAATAAAAGTTTCTGGGGAGAAGCCTTACTTACCGCATGTTATATTCTAAATAGAATACCTCATAAGAAAAGTAAAGTTACTCGTTATGAACTTTGGAAGAAACGGAAACCAAATCTTGATTATTATCGAGTCTGGGGTTGTAGAGCAATTGTTCGATTACCTAAACCAAAAATCAGGAAATTAGGACGAAAGGCTATCGAGTGCATATTCTTAGGATATGCTCAACATAGCAAAGGATATATGCTTCTAGTAATAGTACCAAATAGCTCCATTGATGTAAATAAAGTAATAAAACAAGGGACGCAGTGTTTTATGAGAATAGATTTACATCTATTCAGAATAAACCGATATATGAAATGGTGGAGGTTAATACACCTATTAATTAAATGGTGGAGGTTAATGAACCAATTATTGAACCTGTAGAAAACACTAATGAAAATATAGACGAAAATGGTGATTCTTTTAGGAGAAGTAAATGAAGAAGGATAGAAAAATCCTTTGGACCAGATTTCGTCGTATATTTGGTTGAAGGATCTGGAAATAATGTAGATCATCAATTAAAGATATCTACAAATATAGAATCTGACCCTCTAACATATGCTGAGGCAATGAAATCTCAAGATTCATTTTGGTAAGAAGACATAAATGATGAAATGGATTATATTATGGGAAATAAAACATGGAAACTAAAAGATTTACCTCCTGCTTCTAAACTAATAGGATGTAAATGGATATTTAAGAAAAAGTTAAAGGCAGATGGAACAATCAAAAATTTTAAAGCTAGATTAGTTGCCAAGTGATTCACACAGAAAGAAGGAATAGATTATTTTGATATGTACACCCCAGTAGCTAGAATTTCAACTATTAGAACATTAATTGCATTAGCATCTATCTATAATTTTGAAATTCATCAAATGGACGTCAAGACAACATTTTTAAATGGTGAACTTGACGAAGAGATATATATATCTCAACCAGATGGTTTTGTGATGCCTGGACAAGAACGTAAAGTATGCAAAATATCAAATCACTTTACGGTCTTAATCAAACACCAAAGAAATGGCATCAAAAGTTTGATAAAACTATTATTTCTAATGTCTTTAGGATTTTTGAATCTGATAAATGTGTCTATAGCAAGTTTCATTTAGGTAAAGTTGTAATTATATGCCTTTACGTGGATGATATGCTTATATTTGGAACGGATACTTCAAGTATTGAAGAAGCTAAATGATATCTATCTTCATGTTTTGACATGAAAGATATGGGAGTAGCTAAAAAGATTCTTGGAATAAGAATCATGAAAACTAAAGATGGGATATCAATTACCCAGTCTCATTATATTGAGAAAATTCTGAAAAGGTCCAATCTATTCAATCATAAACCAATGACTACTCCGTTTGATCCAAATATGCAATTGTACACTAATACTAGAAGAGCTATAGAACAATAAGAATATGTTAGAGTTATTGGAAGTTTGATGTATGTTTTGACATGCACACGACCAGATATTGCCAATGCTATTGGAAAAATGAGTAGATATACTAGTAACCCTAGTCATATCCAGTGGAATGCAATACATAAAAATTTTAAAGTATCTAAAAGGTACCATAAATTATGGTTTACATTACAACGATGATCCGAGTGTAATAGAATGATACAAAGATGCTAGTTGGAACACTGGAAGTGAAGATAATAAATCAACTTGTGGATGGATATTCACTCTTGGTGGGGGAGCAATATCCTGGCCTCAAAGAAACAAACATGTATTGCTGATTCAACTATGGATGCTGAGTTTATAACACTGGATTCTGGTAGCAAAGAAGCAGAATGGCTAAGGAATTTTTATTAGAAATTCCTATGTGGCCAAAATCTATGTCGCTAATATCTGTGCACTGTGATTGTCAATCTACATTATCACAGGCATGCAACCAAGTTTATAATGGTAAGTCTAGACATATTGGTCTAAGGCACAGTTTGGTTAGGCAAATGCTCACTGATGGGGTTATTACCATAGATTTAGTGAGATTTGGCCGGAATTTGGCAGATCCATTTACTAAAGGACTTGCAAGGAACTTAGTGATAAAAACATCATAGGGAATGGGTTTAAAGCCTAAACAATACAATCACGAAAGAAGGAAACTCAACTCAACATAATAAAGAAATTTGTAATTTTGAGTTCAAAGAGCAAAAGTACTTCATATGTTTGCGGTTAGAAGCACTATAATATTTAGTCTGAAAAACTAAGTATTATCATACATTTCAAAGAAAAGTGCTTGGCACTTATAATGACGAAGAGAGGATGTCCTGCTTAGAACATAATAGGTTTATAATAGATATACTGTTGAGGTGTGTGTTATAAGGCACTTCTGATAAACCTGCCTATACGAATGCAACTAAGGTGGTGCCGCCTTCTGCTAGATTTTGGCTTGATCTCTAGGGGCATTTCATGAAAGAAGATACAGACCCATGGCCAATCCACAAGTCGGGCAAACTACTATCTGGAAAATATGAAAATGAGTGTGTGATAATCACATCCGGTAGATCATATAGGATCGATGGTTCAATGCTTGGTCAACAGCTCCATCCTGATATGCTTTGATGGGTTTTCACTACATATAGATTCAAGTATGTAAGATAAGACATCTATACTTATGCACAAATTTTCTTGAAATAAACGACAAGAGGAATTTATTTGAAATTTGGTGGAGGATTGTTGGAGGAAATCTAAAATAAAAGAGGAAGGAAGAAGGAAAGCACAAAGGGGGGAAATTTGATTTGTCCCATATCATGAAATGTAAGTGTGTTTGACACTACATATGTAAACACATTACATATTATATGAGACGGCCAGCTCCGCACCAGTCGGCATTCCCTCCGAAAGTGCGCTGTACACGTGCCCGATTAGCACGGAACGGTCGCCAAAGAAAGGAAAGAAGAACTAACACAAAACCTGTAGAATGTCTCACAGCGCATGGAACAAAATATAATAATAACATACTTGACATAAAACAGGTGAGACAGTGCATAAGCTGATAATTAAAATCAACATCAATCATCAGAGCAGCGGAAATCCATCTACAGCTTATTACAATTTTCCAAATTTACTGTCTCTAAACAAAAGAAGGCTAAAGTAGAAGATGCACCACCAATGCCCAAGCAGTGATCTTCAACAACACAGGGAGAATATCATATATATATTACGTGGAAGCCTCCTGCTCGTCTCCGGATCGTCTACCCGTGCATCACCAGCTAACCTGTCTCTAGTCTGCTCGTGTGAGCACCCAGAGTAATAAGAGGAGACATAAAACTCTGGGTCAGACATAAAGCCTGGTATGAGCGATAAGCATCTAAACAGAATGATAACGGGTATACTAAACCATACCTGAACCTGGACCTGCAACCAAAGAGTTAGTACCACATACCGTACAATACTCTAAGGTGCCATAATAAATAGTGTAAGGATACGGGGGTGGGGTGTGCATGTCACAATGATAGCAAACAAATCATCCATAGCAACCTTTTTCACATCTCTCGCTCAGTGCGTAAAGCATACGATATCTACCACTTTGGAACACTAGACAAACTGAGGCAACGACGAATCCCGACTTGTAGAAACCCTGCTATGACCAAGCTAAACATATGGAGTCATGACCAAACATTTCAATGACCCACTTCATTGGTTGTAGCCCTTGGTTCTACCGATGCCATAATGGCCCTGAATCTGCCTTCGTACCTCCTACCATAGTGGTCCAAAGCTATAGACGTCGATAACTCCTTGGCACGCGTCCCGCAGCAAAGCCCAACCATGAAGCAAACTCGTTGATTCCCATCTGAATCTTAAGCTCTAACTTCTCATTTGGACTTCCTTTGCATCTCGGGTTTGGTCGAATTGGAGTGGGTCTTCAGAAGAGTTGTCGCGCATTAACAGTCCTAGAATTCGGTTCGGTAGTCATCACCTTCATCGGTTCGGGTCGGTAGTCATCACCTTCATCGGTTCGGGTCGGATACTCCACTTCGGGTCGGGTCGGTGTCCTCCTTCGGGTCGGGTCGGGTTACTGTCTTCCTTCCAGTTTTCTTCGATCAACTCCCTCGTTTTCCATCTACCCCAATCCGATCCGATCCCGTTCTTCATCTGCCCTGATCCGATCCGCTCCCTTCGCCTTGCTCCAGTCGTAGCCTTCCATTCTTGAGCCGATCCGATCTGGTCTCCATTATTCTTCCGATCCGATCCCTTTTTGTCCACTCCAACTCTAAGTAAACGGCCTTCCTTCTCGCCAAGTCTCCTAGGTGTCAAACTCCAGTTCGGGTCGGTTTTCTTGCTCAGTTCACATATCCGATCCGAGCCTCATCCGATCCGAACCGGTTAGGAACCTGCACATTTCTGCAACTTTCCAGCGAGCTTTCTACGCCATTCGACGACGTTTTCGACCAATTTAACTATTCTAATCAATCATAAAACATACCATAGAGTCATAGCAACATGTAATAGCAACCACAAACAGCAAACAACAATTCAAATGAATCAAAATGGATCAAAAGTGACTAAAAACTTCATATTTTCCCATAGCATGTTTAAGTAGAACTAATCATAGGGTTAACAAAACTTAATCATATTGAACCAAATTTCTAACAGAAGCATAAAATATTATTTGAGAATTTCTAAACATTTTTCCAGAATTTATTAGTGTATAAATTCGCTAATCTTCACTAATTACCCTTAATTACCGTAATTAGTGCAAAAACTATGCAAATCACTCACCTTTGCCACAACTAAAACCCCAAAACTGAAATATTCTCTGATTTGGCGCTGTTCCCAATGTTACACAGCAGCTCTACCTCGGTTCTCGTGCTAATACTCCTTGATTTGATGTTTGCTAAGCCTAATCTTCAATTAGAAAGTGATTAAGAGGTGTTTTGAAGAGATTTAGAGGGTGGAGGCCATGGCTAGGCTAAGAGGAATGAAAGTGGCGGCTGGAAAATGTCTAAAGGAATGTTTTCTAACCTTAATCAGCCCCTATATACCCCTAAACCCGAAATTCCCCTCTGGGCCTAGCTGCTAATCACCCGGTTAAGCCCAATTAAGCTGTTTTTCACCATCTGAAACTTGATTCAGCCATATCTCCCAAACGGTGAGTCCGTTTGGCTAATGTGACCACTCTACGGAAAGAGAAACCATCATCCGGAGCCAATGGAAGTGGTTTCAAGTCAAAATTCCTTTCCAGTCAAAAGTTATGGCCAAAACAGTGCCAACTAGGGGTAAAATGGTTATTTAAAAATCGGGAAAAATCATGAGCATGGGAAATGACCCCAATAGTCGTCTCCCAAAGTTACATGACCATACGACTTCGTATGTGACAGAAATAAATATCCTACGATCCTATGATGCGTAGAATGCGGGTCGTTACACTCTTCCCCCTTAAGAAATTTCGTCCTCGAAATTCTTTAACCATAAACATACAAAGGATCCCGCATGCCTAACAACCACATACAACAATCAAACATACAAAACAAGCAAACAAGCCTATCCTAGCATGCGGAAAACTAAATCGAAGTCAAAATCTTACCAGGCAAAGAGTTCTGGGTATGCCATCCTAATGTTCTCCTCTGTCTCCCAAGTACAATCATTCTCGTCCTCGCCCCACTGAACCTTGACTAGCTTCACCGCCTTTCTTCGAAGTTGCTTCATGTCGTGCTCGACAATACGGGCCGGCTTGCGGTTCCCAACCGCCTCGGGTTCTACTTCGAAGTCCTCTAACTGATCAGGTGAAATAGTCATATCTGAGTCGTGAACGAACTTCCTTAGTTGAGAAACATGAAATACGTTGTGAACTCCCGCCATTTTCTCTGGTAAGTCAATTCTATATGCCAAATTCCCGACTAGTTCAAGAACAGGGAATGGGCCAACGAATCTTGGTGCCAACTTGCCTCTCCTGCCAAATCGTATTACGCTCTTCAACGGAGAGATCTTGACAAACACCAAGTCACCAACGGAGAATTTTAAGTCTCTTCTTCTCTTATCAGCATAACTTTTCTGCCAATCTTGGGCTGCCTTCATTCGTTGTTGAATGATCTTAATCTTATCTGAAGTTTCCCTCACCACATCTGGTCCAAGCATAAACTTCTCGCCAGTCTCTATCCAACATGATGGTGAGTTACACGGTCTTCCGTACAAAGCTTCAAACGGAGCCATACCAATACTGGATTGGTAGCTATTATTATATGCAAACTCTACTAGATGCAAATGGTCATCCCATGATCCACCAAAATCCAATATACATGCCCTCAAGAGGTCTTCCAAAATACGATTCACCCTCTCTGTCTGACCGTCGGTCTGAGGATGATATGCGGTACTGAGATGTAGCTCTGACCCTAGAGCCTCTTGTAAGCTCTTCCAAAAAACAACGGGTCTCGGTCGCTCACAATGCCTTTAGGTACTCCATGAAATCTCACTACCCACTTCATATACAATTCTGCTAACTTAGCTGCCGTTCTGGTCGATTTGACCGGTATAAATCTTGCACTTTTAGTCAGTCGATCCACAACTACCCAAATGCTATCATGTCCCGATCTAGTCCTTGGTAAACCATCAATGAAATCCATCGAGACTTGCTCCCATTTCCATTCGGGAATTTCTAATGGTTGCAACAACCCACTAGGTTTCTTTTGCTTGGCTTTAACTAGCTGGCAATTCATGCACTTGGATATAAACTTCCCAACGTCTCTTTTCATCCCTTCCCAGTAGTAAGTCTGCTTCATATCTCGATACATCTTGTTACCACCGGGGTGTATAGTTAGCTTTGAGTGATGACATTCTCTAAGCTCTTCATCCCTCAGTCCATTGACATTGGGTACAACAAGCTTTCCATTCTTTCTAAGCCATCTATTTCGATCAAGCCCATACTTGTTCATCTCCTCATCGATACCCATCTCTAACTTGGAGATGATTTCCAATAGGTTAGGATCGTCCCTCTGACTAGAGCCGATCCGCTCAATCAAAGTGGGTCTGATCGTCAAACTTGCTAACATTTCTGGATCCAATTCGCACTTTGGTCTGAAATCAAACCCCGCGATAAACTCCAGTTGCTTCCATTCAAGGAACATGGCCCCTAAGCTGGCATGTCTTCTACTCAACGCATCAGCCACCGCATTGCCCTTTCCCGGTGTGTATGCGATGTCAAAATCATAGGAAGCTAAGAACTCTAACCATCTCTGCTGACGGAGATTCAGATCTTTCTGAGAGAAGAGATACTTTAACGACTTATGATCTGTAAACAACTCAAATCTATCTCCCAAGAGATAGTGTCTCCACATCTTTAACGCGAACACGATCGCTGCCAATTCTAAATCATGGGTAGGGTATCTTCTCTCGTGCGGCTTCAATTGCCGACTTGCGTAAGCTACAACCCTACTGCCTTGCATCAATACAGCACCCAGTCCGGTACCACAGGCATCCGTGTATACCGTCATCTCTTCATCCCCCTTAGGAATGATTAACACTGGTGCGCTTGTCAACTTGTCCTTTAGACTCTTGAATGCATTCTCGCACCTTTCATCCCAAACAAAAGCTTGATTCTTCTTGGTCAACTGGGTCAATGGTGCAGCTAACTTGGAGAAACCTTGGATAAACTTACGATAATATCCAGCTAACCCCAAGAAACTTTTTACATCTCTTGCATTCTTGGGCGTAGGCCAATCTTGTACTGTAGCCACCTTTGCTGGGTCCACAACAATACCGTTCTCTGATACAACATGGCCCAAGAACCTCGCTTCCCTCTTCCAGAAGTGACACTTAGAAAACTTGGCTTTCAATTGGTGTTTTCTCAACACCTCCATCGCTACTCTTAAATGTTCCTTGTGTTCTTCCTCTGTCCTCGAATAGACCAAAATATCATCAACGAACACAAGGACAGACTTATTCAACTGATCTCTGAATACCCTATTCATAAGATCCACAAAATATGCTGGGGCATTGGTCAGCCCGAATGGCATGACCAACCACTCATAAAATCCAGACGGTGTCCGAAATGCCGTTTTAGCTATACTCTCAGCTTCTACTCTAAGCTGATGAAAACCTGTCGCGAGATCCAACTGAGAAAATACTCTCGCGCCACTCAACTGATCGAACAAATCATCTATCCGTGGTAGAGGATACTTGTTCTTCCTCGTCACTTTATTCAACTCGCGGTAGTCTACACACAAACGAAGGGAACCATCCGCCTTGGTAGCAAACACAACTGGTGCTCCCCATTCAGAAACACTCCTTTTGATAAATCCCTTCTTCAAAAGATCGCCGACTTGCACCTCGAGCTCTCGCTGCTCTCTTGGTGCCATACGACGAAGTGGCATCACTATAGGCCTGGCATCTTTTACCAAATCAATACGAAACTCAATCTCTCGGTGTGGTGGAAGTCCGGTCACTTCTTCGAAAACATCCGGATACTGGCCAACCACAGGCAAACCTGACAACTCACTATGTGGAATGTCGAGGGAGTTTAGAAAACTAGCCAATACCCCCTTACTGGGTAGACCACCAAACACTATCCTCCGCCCATCATCCGCTCTAGCTGTCACCAACAAGCCCTCACAGTCTACCACCACCCCATATCTTTGGAGCCAATCTACTCTCAAAATAATGCCAAACCCAGTAAAGCCCAAAACAAAGCAATCGCAAACAAACATGCATCCATGACTCGATAAGACCACATTACGACAAATCATGCTAAGGCTAGTAGAACCACCAATCGGGTTTGTCACTACTAAAGGTCTATCGACAATCTCGGGCTCCAATCCCAACCTATCTACCAGGTCACTAGATATGAAAGAACTGGAAGCTCCGGTATCAAACAAAACTCTAACAGGAACATCATGAACAGAAAGCATACCTTGAATGACGACATTCTTTCCCTTCTCCGCCGCTGTTGGGGCATTCGACGAAGAAGGAATAGCATTAAGAGCGTAGGCTTTCACCATTTGCTTTTCTTTAGGGGGTTGTGGACACTTGTCCTTGTGATGTCCCATTTGGCCACAGTTGAAGCACTTCCTATCCGCTGGCTTGGCCCGACAATTACTAGCATAATGGCCCTTTTTACCACAGCTGAAGCACTCCACCTCTTGCTTATTCTTTTTCTTCTGGCCATCCTTAGTCTGATTCTGCTTTCTTTTATTCTGGGAACCACTCTTGCCTCCACCACTTGCTTGTGGTTTTGGCTCTTCTGCAGATGCAACCTCAGTCTTCGGCTTAGGGTAGAGACTTTCTGATCTTAATGCTTTCCCCACAACCGATTCAAACGTTTCATCGATGTGGTTAATAAGTCTTTCACCTAAGTACTGATCCAAACCAGTTATGAATTTCTCATTCTTTTTCTTGGCAGTATCAATAAGAGATAACCCATATTTTGACAAAGTGTCAAATTCGGCAATATACTCCGAGACAGCTCTGCCATTCTGCTTGAGCTCCAAGAACTTCTTAAACAGCATTGAATTCTGAGCAGCTGGAATGAACTTCTCACTAAAGCGAGCCTTAAACTGCTCCCAAGTAATCTGATCTTCGGGAGTAGCTGCCTTTATAGCATTCCACCAATTCATTGACCGCCCTTGCAACTGACGGGACGCTAGCTTTCTCTTCATCGCATCCTCGATACCCAAATCCTCGAAGATACGTTCGCAACTATCCAACCAATCCTGAACATCCGTAGCCGACTCCGTTCCGTGGAATGACTTCCCACCAAGACTAGTATAATCCTTATTCAGCTTGGCGAAGTCGACTCTTGGCGCCTGCACTATTGGACCACCACCATTTCCACCATTGGGGGCTGCCCTCTGTACATCTCTAAGCATCTCTCTCATGAGGTCAGTAAACATCGTCCTCATGTCAGCAGCATTCCCATTATTGGCTCCCCTACCAGCACCTCTAGTATATCGGCTCATCGTCAATCTGAAAAAGGAAACGATTAACGACTCCATAGTGGTGCTAGTGCAGTACGACTTCATCCTTATACTAGTAATAGTATATATATATATAGCTTTTAAAAACCAAAGTAATCACAAATACGCTCTCTCGTATACGTATATTATCTCTCCCTGATAACTTCCCTAGGTTAACTACGCAACCTAGAGCTCTGATACCAAGTGAGACGGCCAGCTCCGCACCAGTCGGCATTTCCTCCGAAAGTGCGCTGTACACGTGCCCGATTAGCACGGAACGGTCGCCAAAGAAAGGAAAGAAGAACTAACACAAAACCTGTAGAATGTCTCACAGCGCATGGAACAAAATATAATAATAACATACTTGACATAAAACAGGTGAGACAGTGCATAAGCTGATAATTAAAATCAACATCAATCATCAGAGCAGCGGAAATCCATCTACAGCTTATTACAATTTTCCAAATTTACTGTCTCTAAACAAAAGAAGGCTAAAGTAGAAGATGCACCACCAATGCCCAAGCAGTGATCTTCAACAACACAGGGAGAATATCATATATATATATATTACGTGGAAGCCTCCTTCTCATCTCCGGATCGTCTACCCGTGCATCACCAGCTAACCTGTCTCTAGTCTGCTCGTGTGAGCACCCAGAGTAATAAGAGGAGACATAAAACTCTGGGTCAGACATAAAGCCTGGTATGAGCGATAAGCATCTAAACAGAATGATAACGGGTATACTAAACCATACCTGAACCTGGACCTGCAACCAAAGAGTTAGTACCACATACCGTACAATACCCTAAGGTGCCATAATAAATAGTGTAAGGATACGGGGGTGGGGTGTGCATGTCACAATGATAGCAAACAAATCATCCATAGCAACCATCCTCACATCTCTCACTCAGTGCGTAAAGCATACGATATCTACCACTTTGGAACACTAGACAAACTGAGGCAACGACGAATCCCGACTTGTAGAAACCCTGCTATGACCAAGCTAAACATATGGAGTCATGACCAAACATTTCAATGACCCACTTCATTGGTTGTAGCCCTTGGTTCTACCGATGCCATAATGGCCCTGAATCCGCCTTCGTACCTCCTACCATAGTGGTCCAAAGCTATAGACGTCGATAACTCCTTGGCACGCGTCCCGCAGCAAAGCCCAACCATGAAGCGAACTCGTTGATTCCCATCTGAATCTTAAGCTCTAACTTCTCATTTGGACTTCCTTTGCATCTCGGGTTTGGTCGAATTGGAGTGGGTCTTCAGAAGAGTTTTCGCGCATTAACAGTCCTAGAATTCGGTTCGGTTCGGTAGTCATCACCTTCATCGGTTCGGGTCGGTAGTCATCACCTTCATCGGTTCGGGTCGGATACTCCACTTCGGATCGGGTCGGTGTCCTCCTCCGGGTCGGGTCGGGTTACTGTCTTCCTTCCAGTTTTCTTCGATCAACTCCCTCGTTTTCCATCTACCCCGATCCGATCCGATCCCGTTCTTCATCTGCCCTGATCCGATCCGCTCACTTCGCCTTGCTCCAGTCGTAGCCTTCCATTCTTGAGCCGATCCGATCTGGTCTCCGTTATTCTTCCGATCCGATCCCTTTTTGTCCACTCCAACTCTAAGTAAACGACCTTCCTTCTCGCCAAGTCTCCTAGGTGTCAAACTCCAGTTCGGGTCGGTTTTCTTGCCCAGTTCACATATCCGATCCGAGCCTCATCCGATCCGAACCGGTTAGGAACCTGCACATTTCTGCAACTTTCCAGCGAGCTTTCTACGCCATTCGACGACATTTTCGACCAATTTAACTATTCTAATCAATCATAAAACATACCATAGAGTCATAGCAACATGTAATAGCAACCACAAACAGCAAACAACAATTCAAATGAATCAAAATGGATCAAAAGTGACTAAAAACTTCATATTTTCCCATAGCATGTTTAAGTAGAACTAATCATAGGGTTAACAAAACTTAATCAAATTGAACCAAATTTCTAATAGAAGCATAAAATATTATTTGAGAATTTCTAAACATTTTTCCAGAATTTATTAGTGTATAAATTCGCTAATCTTCACTAATTACCCTTAATTACCGTAATTAGTGCAAAAACTATGCAAATCACTCACCTTTGCCACAACTAAAACCCCAAAACTGAAATATTCTCTGATTTGGCGCTGTTCCCAATCTTACACAGCAGCTCTACCTCGGTTCTCGTGCTAATACTCCTTGATTTGATGTTTGCTAAGCCTAATCTTCAATTAGAAAGTGATTAAGAGGTGTTTTGAAGAGATTTAGAGGGTGGAGGCCATGGCTAGGCTAAGAGGAATGAAAGTGGCGGCTGGAAAATGTCTAAAGGAATGTTTTCTAACCCTAATCAGCCCCTATATACCCCTAAACCCGAAATTCCCCTCTGGGCCTAGCTGCTAATCACCCGGTTAAGCCCAATTAAGCTGTTTTTCACCATCTGAAACTTGTTTCAGCCATATCTCCCAAACGGTGAGTCCGTTTGGCTAATGTGACCACTCTACGGAAAGAGAAACCATCATCCGGAGCCAATGGAAGTGGTTTCAGGTCAAAATTCCTTTCCAGTCAAAAGTTATGGCCAAAACAGTGCCAACTAGGGGTAAAATGGTCATTTAAAAATCGGGAAAAATCATGAGCATGGGAAATGACCCCTATAGTCGTCTCCCAAAGTTACATGACCATACGACTTCGTATGTGACAGAAATAAATATCCTACGATCCTATGATGCGTAGAATGCGGGTCGTTACACTCTTCCCCCTTAAGAAATTTCGTCCTCGAAATTCTTTAACCATAAACATACAAAGGATCCCGCATGCCTAACAACCACATACAACAATCAAACATACAAAACAAGCAAACAAGCCTATCCTAGCATGCGGAAAACTAAATCGAAGTCAAAATCTTACCAGGCAAAGAGTTCTGGGTGTGCCATCCTAATGTTCTCCTCTGTCTCCCAAGTACAATCATTCTCGTCCTCGCCCCACTGAACCTTGACTAGCTTCACCGCCTTTCTTCGAAGTTGCTTCATGTCGTGCTCGACAATACGGGCCGGCTTGCGGTTCCCAACCGCCTCGGGTTCTACTTCGAAGTCCTCTAACTGATCAGGTGAAATAGTCATATCTGAGTCGTGAACGAACTTCCTTAGTTGGGAAACATGAAATACGTTGTGAACTCCCGCCATTTTCTCTGGTAAGTCAATTCTATATGCCAAATTCCCGACTAGTTCAAGATCAGGGAATGGGCCAACGAATCTTGGTGCCAACTTGCCTCTCCTGCCAAATCGTATTACGCTCTTCAACGGAGAGATCTTGACAAACACCAAGTCACCAACGGAGAATTTTAAGTCTCTTCTTCTCTTATCAGCATAACTTTTCTGCCTATCTTGGGCCGCCTTCATTCGTTGTTGAATGATCTTAATCTTATCTGAAGTTTCCCTCACCACATCTGGTCCAAGCATAAACTTCTCGCCAGTCTCTATCCAATATGATGGTGAGTTACACGGTCTTCCGTACAAAGCTTCAAACGGAGCCATACCAATACTGGATTGGTAGCTATTATTATATGCAAACTCTACTAGATGCAAATGGTCATCCCATGATCGACCAAAATCCAATATACATGCCCTCAAGAGGTCTTCCAAAATACGATTCACCCTCTCTGTCTGACCGTCGGTCTGAGGATGATATGCGGTACTGAGATGTAGCTCTGACCCTAGAGCCTCTTGTAAGCTCTTCCAAAACCCACTAGTGAACAACGGGTCTCGGTCGCTCACAATGCCTTTAGGTACTCCATGAAATCTCACTACCCACTTCATATACAATTCTGCTAACTTAGCTGCCGTTCTGGTTGATTTGACCGGTATAAATCTTGCACTTTTAGTCAGTCGATCCACAACTACCCAAATGCTATCATGTCCCGATCTAGTCCTTGGTAAACCATCAATGAAATCCATCGAGACTTGCTCCCATTTCCATTCGGGAATTTCTAATGGTTGCAACAACCCACTAGGTTTCTTTTGCTCGGCTTCAACTAGCTGGCAATTCATGCACTTGGATATAAACTTCCCAACGTCTCTTTTCATCCCTTCCCAGTAGTAAGTCTGCTTCATATCTCGATACATCTTGTTACCACCGGGGTGTATAGTTAGCTTTGAGTGATGACATTCTCTAAGCTCTTCATCCCTCAGTCCATTGACATTGGGTACAACAAGCTTTCCATTCTTTCTAAGCCATCTATCTCGATCAAGCCCATACTTGTTCATCTCCTCATCGATACCCATCTCTAACTTGGAGATGATTTCCAATAGGTTAGGATCGTCCCTCTGACTAGAGCCGATCCGCTCAATCAAAGTGGGTCTGATCGTCAGACTTGCTAACATTTCTGGATCCAATTCGCACTTTGGTCTGAAATCAAACCCTGCGATAAACTCCAGTTGCTTCCATTCAAGGAACATAGCCCCTAAGCTGGCATGTCTTCTACTCAACGCACCAGCCACCGCATTGCCCTTTCCCGGTGTGTATGCGATGTCAAAATCATAGGAAGCTAAGAACTCTAACCATCTCTGCTGACGGAGATTCAGATCTTTCTGAGAGAAGAGATACTTTAACGACTTATGATCTGTAAACAACTCAAATCTATCTCCCAAGAGATAGTGTCTCCACATCTTTAACGCGAACACGATCGCTGCCAATTCTAAATCATGGGTAGGGTATCTTCTCTCGTGCGGCTTCAATTGCCGACTTGCGTAAGCTACAACCCTACTGCCTTGCATCAATACAGCACCCAGTCCGGTACCACAGGCATCCGTGTATACCGTCATCTCTTCATCCCCCTTAGGAATGACTAACACTGGTGCGCTTGTCAACTTGTTCTTTAGACTCTTGGATGCATTCTCGCACCTTTCATCCCAAACAAAAGCTTGATTCTTCTTGGTCAACTGGGTCAATGGTGCAGCTAACTTGGAGAAACCTTGGATAAACTTACGATAATATCCAGCTAACCCCAAGAAACTTCTTACATCTGCTGCATTCTTGGGCATAGGCCAATCTTGTACCGTAGCCACCTTTGCTGGGTCCACGGCAATACCGTTCTCTGATACAACATGGCCCAAGAACCTCACTTCCCTCTTCCAGAAGTGACACTTAGAAAACTTGGCTTTCAATTGGTGTTTTCTCAACACCTCCATCGCTACTCTTAAATGTTCCTTGTGTTCTTCCTCTGTCCTCGAATAGACCAAAATATCATCAACGAACACAAGGACAGACTTATTCAACTGATCTCTGAATACCCTATTCATAAGATCCACAAAATATGATGGGGCATTGGTCAGCCCGAATGGCATGACCAACCACTCATAAAATCCAGACGGCGTCCGAAATGCCGTTTTAGCTATACTCTCAGCTTCTACTCTAAGCTGATGAAAACTTGTCGCGAGATCCAACTGAGAAAATACTCTCGCGCCACTCAACTGATCGAACAAATCATCTATCCGCGGTAGAGGATACTTGTTCTTCCTCGTCACTTTATTCAACTCGCGGTAGTCTACACACAAACGAAGGGAACCATCCGCCTTGGTAGCAAACACAACTGGTGCTCCCCATTCAGAAACACTCCTTTTGATAAATCCCTTCTTCAAAAGATCGCTGACTTGCACCTCGAGCTCTCACTGCTCTCTTGGTGCCATACGACGAAGTGGCATCACTATAGGCCTGGCATCTTTTACCAAATCAATACGAAACTCAATCTCTCGGTGTGGTGGAAGTCCGGTCACTTCTTCAAAAACATCCAGATACTGGCCAACCACGGGAAAACCTGACAACTCACTATGCGGAATGTCGAGGGAGTTTAGAAAACTAGTCAATACCCCCTTATTGGGTAGACCACCAAACACTATCCTCCGCCCATCATCCGCTCTAGCTGTCACCAACAAGCCCTGACAGTCTACCACCACCCCGTATCTTTGGAGCCAATCTACTTCCAAAATAATGTCAAACCCAGTAAAGCCCAAAACAAAGCAATCGCAAACAAACATGCATCCATGACTCGATAAGACCACATTACGACAAATCATGCTAAGGCTAGTAGAACCACCAATTGGGTTTGTCACTACTAAAGGTCTATCGACAATCTCGGGCTCCAATCCCAACCTATCTACCAGGTCACTAGATATGAAAGAACTGGAAGCTCCGGTATCAAACAAAACTCTAACAGGAACATCATGAACAGAAAGCATACCTTGAATGACGACATTCTTTCCCTTCTCCGCCGCTGTTGGGGCATTCGACGAAGAAGGAATAGCATTAAGAGCGTAGGCTTTCACCATTTGCTTTTCTTTAGGGGGCTGTGGACACTTGTCCTTGTGATGTCCCATTTGGCCACAGTTGAAGCACTTCCTATCCGCTGGCTTGGCCCGATAATTACTAGCATAATGGCCCTTTTTACCACAGCTGAAGCACTCCACCTCTTGCTTATTCTTTTTCTTCTGGCCATCCTTAGTCTGATTCTGCTTTCTTTTATTCTGGGAACCACTCTTGCCTCCACCACTTGCTTGTGGTTTTGGCTCTTCTGCAGATGCAACCTCAGTCTTCGGCTTAGGGTAGAGACTTTCTGATCTTAATGCTTTCCCCACAACCGATTCAAACGTTTCATCGATGTGGTTAATAAGTCTTTCACCTAAGTACTGATCCAAACCAGTTATGAATTTCTCATTCTTTTTCTTGGCAGTATCAATAAGAGATAACCCATATTTTGACAAAGTGTCAAATTCGGCAATATACTCCGAGACAGCTCTGCCATTCTGCTTGAGCTCCAAGAACTTCTTAAACAGCATTGAATTCTGAGCAGCTGGAATGAACTTCTCACTAAAGCGAGCCTTAAACTGCTCCCAAGTAATCTGATCTTCGGGAGTAGCTGCCTTTATAGCATTCCACCAATTCATTGCCCGCCCTTGCAACTGACGGGACGCTAGCTTTCTCTTCATCGCATCCTCGATACCCAAATCCTCGAAGATACGTTCACAACTATCCATCCAATCCTGAACATCCGTAGCCGACTCCGTTCCGTGGAATGACTTCCCACCAAGACTAGTATAATCCTTATTCAGCTTGGCGAAGTCGATTCTTGGCGCCTGCACTATTGGACCACCACCATTTCCACCATTGGGAGCTGCCCTCTGTACATCTCTAAGCATCTCTCTCATGAGGTCAGTAAACATCGTCCTCATGTCAGCAGCATTCCCATTATTGGCTCCCCTACCAGCACCTCTAGTATATCGGCTCATCGTCAATCTGAAAAAGGAAACGATTAACGACTCCATAGTGGTGCTAGTGCAGTACGACTTCATCCTTATACTAGTAATAGTATATATATATAGCTTTTAAAAACCAAAGTAATCACAAATACGCTCTCTCGTATACGTATATTATCTCTCCCTGATAACTTCCCTAGGTTAACTACGCAACCTAGAGCTCTGATACCAAGTGAGACGGCCAGCTCGCACCAGTCGGCATTTCCTCCGAAAGTGCGCTGTACACGTGCCCGATTAGCACGGAACGGTCGCCAAAGAAAGGAAAGAAGAACTAACACAAAACCTGTAGAATGTCTCACAGCGCATGGAACAAAATATAATAATAACATACTTGACATAAAACAGGTGAGACAGTGCATAAGCTGATAATTAAAATCAACATCAATCATCAGAGCAGCGGAAATCCATCTACAGCTTATTACAATTTTCCAAATTTACTGTCTCTAAACAAAAGAAGGCTAAAGTAGAAGATGCACCACCAATGCCCAAGCAGTGATCTTCAACAACACAGGGAGAATATCATATATATATATATTACGTGGAAGCCTCCTGCTCGTCTCCGGATCGTCTACCCGTGCATCACCAACTAACCTGTCTCTAGTCTGCTCGTGTGAGCACCCAGAGTAATAAGAGGAGACATAAAACTCTGGGTCAGACATAAAGCCTGGTATGAGCGATAAGCATCTAAACAGAATGATAACGGGTATACTAAACCATACCTGAACCTGGACCTGCAACCAAAGAGTTAGTACCACATACCGTACAATACTCTAAGGTGCCATAATAAATAGTGTAAGGATACGGGGGTGGGGTGTGCATGTCACAATGATAGCAAATAAATCATCCATAGCAACCATCCTCACATCTCTCACTCAGTGCGTAAAGCATACGATATCTACCACTTTGGAACACTAGACAAACTGAGGCAACGACGAATCCCGACTTGTAGAAACCCTGCTATGACCAAGCTAAACATATGGAGTCATGACCAAACATTTCAATGACCCACTTCATTGGTTGTAGCCCTTGGTTCTACCAATGCCATAATGGCCCTGAATCCGCCTTCGTACCTCCTACCATAGTGGTCCAAAGCTATAGACGTTGATAACTCCTTGGCACGCGTCCCGCAGCAAAGCCCAACCATGAAGCGAACTCGTTGATTCCCATCTGAATCTTAAGCTCTAACTTCTCATTTGGACTTCCTTTGCATCTCGGGTTTGGTCGAATTGGAGTGGGTCTTCAGAAGAGTTGTCGCGCATTAACAGTCCTAGAATTCGGTTCGGTTCGGTAGTCATCACCTTCATCGGTTCGGGTCGGTAGTCATCACCTTCATCGGTTCGGGTCGGATACTCCACTTCGGGTCGGGTCGGTGTCCTCCTCCGGGTCGGGTCGGGTTACTGTCTTCCTTCCAGTTTTATTCGATCAGCTCCCTCGTTTTCCATCTACCCCGATCCGATCCGATCCCGTTCTTCATCTGCCCTGATCCGATCCGCTCCCTTCGCCTTGCTCCAGTCGTAGCCTTCCATTCTTGAGCCGATCCGATATGGTCTCCATTATTCTTCCGGTCCGATCCCTTTTTGTCCACTCCAACTCTAAGTAAACGGCCTTCCTTCTCGCCAAGTCTCCTAGGTGTCAAACTCCAGTTCGGGTCGGTTTTCTTGCCCAGTTCACATATCCGATCCGAGCCTCATCCGATCCGAACCGGTTAGGAACCTGCACATTTCTGCAACTTTCCAGTGAGCTTTCTACGCCATTCGACGACGTTTTCGACCAATTTAACTATTCTAATCAATCATAAAACATACCATAGAGTCATAGCAACATGTAATAGCAACCACAAACAGCAAACAACAATTCAAATGAATCAAAATGGATCAAAAGTGACTAAAAACTTCATATTTTCCCATAGCATGTTTAAGTAGAACTAATCATAGGGTTAACAAAACTTAATCAAATTGAACCAAATTTCGAACAGAAGCATAAAATATTATTTGAGAATTTCTAAACATTTTTCCAGAATTTATTAGTGTATAAATTCGCTAATCTTCACTAATTACCCTTAATTACCGTAATTAGTGCAAAAACTATGCAAATCACTCACCTTTGCCACAACTAAAACCCCAAAACTGAAATATTCTCTGATTTGGCGCTGTTCCCAATCTTACACAGCAGCTCTACCTCGGTTCTCGTGCTAATACTCCTTGATTTGGTGTTTGCTAAGCCTAATCTTCAATTAGAAAGTGATTAAGAGGTGTTTTGAAGAGATTTAGAGGGTGGAGGCCATGGCTAGGCTAAGAGGAATGAAAGTGGCGGCTGGAAAATGTCTAAAGGAATGTTTTCTAACCCTAATCAGCCCCTATATAACCCTAAACCCGAAATTCCCCTCTGGGCCTAGCTGCTAATCACCCGGTTAAGCCCAATTAAGCCGTTTTTCACCATCTGAAACTTGTTTCAGCCATATCTCCCAAACGGTGAGTCCGTTTGGCTAATGTGACCACTCTACGGAAAGAGAAACCATCATCCGGAGCCAATGGAAGTGGTTTCAGGTCAAAATTCCTTTCCAGTCAAAAGTTATGGCCAAAACAGTGCCAACTAGGGGTAAAATGGTCATTTAAAAATCGGGAAAAATCATGAACATGGGAAATGACCCCAATAGTCGTCTCCCAAAGTTACATGACCATACGACTTCGTATGTGACAGAAATAAATATCCTACGATCCTATGATGCGTAGAATGCGGGTCGTTACATTATATCAAAAGGAATGGGGAGATGGAAAGAGAAGAGACAATGGCATGAGGCAAGAGCATATCCATGGATATTAATATTTAAAATGTCAAAAGATGGGCCTTGTGCCTCTTAGGGTCTTGTGATCAGATGGGCCACGAAATGCTTTTGGGCTTGCGCAAATCCGTTGAGTTTTTGCGTGCACGGGTTTTGAATTCATAACGCTCTAGCGTTGTTGCAAACGAATGGACGCATCCATTCACCATTCAAATTTGCAACGCTTCTGAAGTGTCATAAAACAAAAAGGTGTGACTGTTTGAATTCAAACAATCATAACCTTTGGAAAATAGTAGTATCTCTTAACTGCTTATATATAGGCTGCCCGAATTCAGTTTTTATAATATCGAGTTCATTTCTCTTCTCCTTCCCTATTCTGTTTTCTTCCATTCACATCTTCTTGAAACACTGCCAAAATTTAGAGTGAATTATACGGGTTATAGTTCTGCAGGCTATAACTCCATCATTTTGTCACTGCAGCGGTCAAATCCAAGATAGTGAATCGATGTGTTTGCGCAAACACGCTGATTAAAAGATATCCGATATCTTCTCCGTTGTATCTTCAAACAGATTTTCCATTACCCATGCACAGAATTAAGAGGGCAAATACTGTTCTAGGATAGCGATCACCACATCATGCCTCGGAGATTTGTGTTTTCAAAGAATAGAAGATCAAGCGATGAATTCGAAATCCACAGTCTAAAACAATATTTCTACAATGGCTCCTCACAGTCTCAAAGAGTTTGCCGTTGATTTCGCAAAACTGGAGCACTTTGATGGTGTCAATTTCCTACGCAAGCAGAAGAAGATGCATTTCATATTGGCTAGTTTGAAAGTAGTTTATGTTTTGACTACGCCAAAACCAGTGGAGACAGAAGATGAAACTATTGCACATTCACGAGATCAGATCAAATGGGAATAGGATGATTACATTTGCAAAGGCCATATCTGTAATGCGATGACGGACACACTTTTTGATATGTACTAAAACAAGCCAACTGCGAAGGATGTTTGGGATGCATTGGAGGCCAAGTATCTGATGAAAGACGCAACAAGTAAGAAATTTCTAGCCACCAAATTTTTTAATTACAAAATGACTAACGATCATTCAGCGGTAGAGCAATTCAATGATATCATACACATACTTAATCAATTAAGTCAACATAAGTTAAATATGGATGAGGAAATTAAGGTTCCCTCGATAATAGACAAATTACACCCTTCTTGGAAAGATCAGAGGAAATTACTGAAACACAAGAAGGAGGATACGAGTCTAGACAGTCTTGCACAATATTTGCAAGTTGAACAACAACTGAGGCAAAAAGATGCCCAAGATGAAAAGTTGTTGATACATCAAAGGTCCATATGGTGGAATAAAAGCAAGCAAATAATGCTTCAAATAATTCTTCTAATAAAAAGAGGAAAGGGCAGAACAACAACATTTCCCAAAATCAGAACAAGAAAGGCAAAAATGGTGGTTGCTACTTTTGTGGTAAACCAGGACATTTCAAAATGGATTGTAGCTTTTGGAAAAAGAAGCAGCAATCTGGAAAAGAAAATTTTGCCGCAGTCGTATCAGAAGTGAATATGGTTGAACAAGAAAATTCTTTGTGGATCAATTATGGCTCTACTAAGTATGTCTGCATTGACAAGAATCAATTCAAGAAACTGGAACCAACTGAAGATGAAGATTACCTTTATATGGGAAATTCAGCGAAGGTAGTGGTTAAAGGGAAGGGGACTGTAGATGTGAAATTCACATCTAGAAAAGTTCGGACATTAAATGATGTATATTATGTACCTGAAATTAGGAAGAACCTTGTATCGGGAAGTCTTCTTAATAAGTTTGGTTTAAACAAGTTTTTGAGTCAGACAAATATTTGTTGACCAAAGGCGGTGTATTTGTGAGAAAAGGGTACATGTGTGATGGTATGTTTAAACTGAATATTGATATTAATAAAAGTATGAAATCTGCTTATATGGTTGATTCATTTCATTATGGCACAATAGTTTAGGACATGTTAATCATAAACGCATGCCTGATATGATATCTTTGAATCTAATTCCCAAACACCAAAATGATATGTTAGATAAATGTAGGATATGTTCATTAACTAAGATCACTATAAAACCATTTCCTTATAAACCAGAAAGTACAATAAAATTGTTACAACTTAATCATAGTGATGTATGCGATATACACAGCACTCCTACTGTAACGACCCGGGGAAATCACGACCTTGGTTATCGACATATAACCCAATGTCAACTATTAAGCATCGGAAAATACCGGATAGTTAATGAAAGAAATTAGGGGGTGAGAATAGATAAGATAGAAACTTAGAATAAAAGAAGAAGAAGAATATACAACATCAGAGTAAACACGAATCTCACAGCGGAACAAACAATATGTAATAGTTACAAACTTTGAAATAAAATCAGTATATGTATACAATAACATTATCAGAGTACATCATTTACAGTGAAGCAGAAATAACAATAGTTAAATAATGTTGAAGCCTCTTGCTCCAGCTCTCCAAGTGTATCCGTAAATCCCGACTACTTGACTATCCGTACAAAATTGGTCACCCAAGAGTTTATGGAAAACAAAACAAAATAAACTCTGGGTTAGTCATGAGACTGGTGTGAGTAAAACAATTTAAAAATGTTTGAACAATTAAACGATATCTCATAAGACCATGCCGTATAACAGAACGGGTTTTTCCCTTATGAGAATCCAAATCAATTTGATTTAACTTTCAAATCATTTTGAAAGAAACAATGATCTTTTATGTCAAAACTCTTTTTATATTATATTAGTGTCTATCAATCACATTATAATAATCATCTAGAGGAACGCTTTCATCTCACACTCCCCATACATAATATATAATCAAAAACCGCAGGCGCTTTTTTGGGTAATGAATTCCAACTGGCTAGGTATGGGACCACCTTCTGACAGTGTATCTCTATAGAGGAATACACCGGGTTCAACAAGAACATCTTGCAACCTAGGCTAAACATGATCGGTCACTCATTTCGCTTGAGTGTACTGAATGTATTATCACCAATGGTTGGGATAAGCAACTGTTTCCCGAAAGGGACAACATCGAAATAGATTATAGAAGTAAATGAAACTCTAGATCAGGTGACAATACACCCTAATTGGCAGCTATCCACTTAGCCATGCGACCCACCCGATTTTACACCATTTCCTGGTTGTGAGGCTAGAGGCCATAACGTATAGATCACACATTTAATTACTTTGAATGCCGCATCGTCATACCTGCCAAATCATAAATTGATTTCTCCAAAAATACCACAGGTATACAACTAAGAGAAAGAAATTTCTCTGCCACCAAAAGTAAATACGTTTGAAGAGATCAACTTATGTGATCTATTAAATATACTCTGTCAGACATTCTTCCATATAGGTCACCCTGGGACTAGAAAGACCGAAGGCACTATTCTGTAAACAGGACAACCCCTGCCTAACTCCATCTTCGATTATCTTCATCACATTTGATCGCAACGCTAACGCCCATACAGAGTGGTTTTCAGATAATGAATCTGATCCCAGTCTCCCCGTATTGACGACGGAAAAATGGTCAAAAACTTTGATAGTCGGTGATTTAACTATCGAAGACAAACATGTGTGAAAACGATGATATTATGTCCAAATGGAAATTCTATCGATCAATCATCAATCAACATTTATTTATTTCTCCATTTATCATTTCCGTATATTCATCAAATCCTTATTTTCTAATTTTAGAAAATATACGTTATTAAATTTGGAAACCGTTTCCATTTCTGATTCACGCATCACTATCTTCTCACATATATCAGTCTCTAACTATAAACTAGTAAGAGAACAACCCCATACGTATTAACCCCGAAGGCCGAAACCAACATCAGATCGATACCCAGAAAGTCATTCAACTTAACAAATCTCCAGTCAGTTTCTAATTCCTTTAATCCATTTTAATTCCTATTTCAAACCTTATTTCCTTTATAAATGTTTTATTAGCAAAATATTTACTTTAATCTAATTTTCACATAGAATGTGAAAAATATTTCTTTATAAAATCAAAATAGTTTGATTTCGTATTTAAAACAATATCCCAAATCCAATTTCTGTTTATACTTCTAATTATAGAATTATTTATATAAAATTATCATTTTATTCTTCTAACACTTATAATCCCATTTATAACCTCCTTTATAAATGCTGCTCAAATTCCATTTAAAATATCGATGTTAAAACCGATTCCTACTTCTCTATATAAATTCAGTCGTATAAATTTTGTTTATCAAATGATAAATATTTTATTTAATTTTGTAAAACATTATTTATAAATTAATCTACTCAATCTATTTGTTAAAACAGATTTCTATTTAATATCCACTTTAAACAATCTTCTCATAATTCTTTTATATCTCATCAAATATCCCTTTTATAATTCTATTTACTTTCTAAACAAATATTCCTTTTATACTTCTATTTATTTTATATATAAATAATCCTTTTATACTTCTATTTATTTTATAAATAAATATTTCATTTTCAATATTCACTTTGAAATTTTCCTTTTTACATTCCAGTATTTCATATGGTATTTAAAATACCAAATAACATAACCTGTATCATCACAATCAGTCACAGATTATATATCACATCACATATCACAATATATGAAAACAATAGTATTATAATATTGTGGAATCCAGTTAGATCTCTCCAACCTGTTTCCCTACACCCACAGATGTTAAATAATATAAATAACATCAATTTCATTTAAATATGAAATATTTTTATAAATAGAATCAATATTTAATTAACGATTTATATATATATATATCGTTATCTATAATTTCAACCAATACATCAATAAATCAACCAAACAATCATCACACAACAATCAATCATCATTTATCAATTTTAAAAAACGTTATAAAAATATGAACTGGTAGAGTTAGTGAGATTTACTCACATTGGACAGTCATCGTTAAATAATGATAACTGTCGGTTGATTTTGACTGACAATTTATTTCACTATAAATTGTAACGAGCACCAATTCACTCCCAGTCAGTTCCATTGCATAGCCGTCGTCCATACGATCCCAACGGATCTTGTTTCGCTTGATTCTAATAATATATGACAAAGTTATCGTATTTACAAGTTTGTACTATTTAAAACAAAATAAACTTTTAATTTCCTTTAATCAAATTGGGCTTAACCTTTAACAATGGGCCCAACACCATTCAATACCCACTTCCGCAAATCCTTCTTCCCTGTTCTCCTTAACATCCCGCTTCAGGCAATTGATTTCTACATAGTCGTGCTTTCTCTCAAATCCCGCACCTTCATTCTTCCAAAATTCTTAAAACCGAAAACACCAACCAAATCTTCATCAAATTCTCTTCAATTTGGTACAATACATCACCAACTCGCGTCACCCATATAGAGTGCGACTTCAATAGCAGTCCGCTGTTTTTATAGAAAAAGGATCGAACCTTTTTCACCTCAAAACTCCTCCATTTTGCCATGAATTCAAAAACCAGCGCCACCGTTAAACTCCCTATCCTCTACTCAACGCAACCATACCAAAATGAATTAACTCGTCCTCCATTCACAAAATTCGACGTCGAGCTTCCCCCTTCACTGCCAGGAACTTGCGACAGTTTTTACAACCAATTTCCATGATACTTTGTCCATGTCTGCGCCTCGCTGCTGTGAATACCATGCTGGTCTCGCCTTGCCTCCAGAATCACCAAACTATAGGCGACAGTAAGCCCTATGCTACTATTCACAAAATCGAGCTCCCCAAGGATGAATCGCAGGTCCCAAAAGTGGTACCGAATCAAAGAGATTCACTCAGCGAACCAAAGTATATAAGTGTTATGATTTTAGAGATTTTCTAGGATTTTATTTGGATTTTTGAAGATCAGTCTTTTGTCAAGTTTGGAGTAAAAAGACTGACGGCGGAAAAATGCTTTGACCAAACAGAAAGAAGGCATTAGGTTTAGAAAATGGAAAGGGGTATTTCTATAGGGTGGTTTAGCTTCTAAGGTAAGCTACATATTTTATTTATATAATTATTGTAATTTTATTTGTCTTCTAAAAATTCCTATGATCATACGTGATATCCAAAAATCATGAAAATGGACATACAAATAGAGTTTGATATTACGGACCCAACAAACTTGTTTCATCGAATTCCGACTATGTTTGCTCACACAGCGCATTTTAAAAGTCAAATTATCGACTGTTTTTCACATTAAATTTCAGTATGCCTACATACTGACTCCAAAAATTACGAAAATTGAAATCTAACAATAATTCAGTATTCCGGATCCAACAAAATTAGTTTCGTCGAAAACGGAGCTCGTTTGCAAAAGTGGCTATTTTTAAAGCTCTGAATAAATCCATTTAAGTATAAATATATTTAAAAATAATTAAATTTAATATTTATAAATAAATATTATCGTATATATTCACAACAGAATATTATCCAGCTTCAAAATATACATATCTGGAATTACAGCTCCATATTTCAATTCCAGGTTGTTCGATATCAATATATAAAATAAAAATTCTCTTATAATATAAATAAATCGATATAAATTATAAAGGAATTCCATAGCGACTTCTCAAAAATTTGATTTGGATGTAAATCAAAATCTACCAATGAAATCTCGATTTTTCTCTTTCATTAGAAAAATGTACCTCAACAGCTCCGAACATTTCTTGTTTCACAGAAATCCGACTTAAAACGGATTCTGTATGACACGACCCGAACTTCCCCGTGAAGGAAAGCACGGATGGAGTTGAGGACAATACACAAAAGGACGCAGACGAAAGAACGTTTCATTGTTATTACAACAATTCCATCAGATACAAGAATATACAGAGTATAAATGAATAAATTACATTCAATAAATATCAGAGATTTAAATTACATTTAAATACATCGCAGCGGATAATAATACAAAAGCTCAACTAGAAATAATGCCCGGATACAGAGCTTTCCGAGCATCGTTCCAGCTGTAAATCAGGATCCTGTGAATATAAATCTGCAAAACCAAAACTACTAGCTGCCCGTGTCAAAATAAGGGCACCAAGAGTTTAGGTTAAAACAATAAACACCAGGTCAGTCATGTGACTGGTGTGAGAACTAAAACAGTTATTAATCTTTATTTTAAAGTTTGGTATATCAAGGGACCACGCCGTATAACACGGAATGATTTTCCTCCCAAGAATACCAGTGCATAAAACAAACAATGTAATGCTAAATAAAGAAAATTGAAGCTATTATAAGACCCAGTTCTCATCACACAATGCAACGCAAGCCGAAGGATAGGGTTTTTACCTTATAATAGCCAAGAATGCTTGATACGTTTAAAACAAATCATTTGATACTATTATAAGTGCATAGTGTATAAAACAATTTCAAATCATAAGTATCAATCATAGATGGCATAAGCGCCCCATCCCACTATGTCACCATACTAGGCTCTACAAATAAAACCGCAAATGTCACGTATTTGGAAATTGGATTTCCGTCTGTGAACCGAGGCAAAAGATAGTCCTCAACCGATTCGAGACTGTCTAGCCCGAGCCTCAGGAACAGCAGCAACTGCCCCTTGGATTGTCAGGGCCGGTCCACCGATGTGGATTATTATGCCTGAACAATACGTCTCCCCGCCCTATGGGGCGTAAATGAGCCAACGAATGGCTCCATCAGACCCGGATCGTCCGATCAAACTGAGGCGCCTCGTAACACCAACAACCACATAAGTCAAACTCGTCAGGGCGTGTAAAACCACTGACGCCACTTCTAGCTATAAAGAAACGCATGTCCTCCCTGAGGTCCTCTCCCGTTTTTGGTTCACCACTGGGGTGTGAGGCTTGCGAATTCACGTTACACAAAGCTATGCCACACAGGCCGTGCTTTGATCATCACCACAAAACTTTGCTTTTCAACAGAAGCCTTGATCAATTGCCACTTAGGCTTGCCACACAGACAATTCACTCCATGCGTTTGATATCCATCATTATATAACCCCTGAGCTCGTACATCTCAGAGAAGGGCGTTAAGCAAGAGAATAAATTCTCCGCCGCCAAACAGATATGTATTTAATAGAAATCAATCACACAGAATAAAATCCAATGTCAGACACACAGTCCATTTACAAGTTCGTTCTAGGTCTGAACGAAACCGGAGGCACCTAGTACCCCGCATATCCATCGATCTCCAAGTACGTCTGGACGATCACCAACTGATTCCCTCCTCTTGGGTGTACGGCCCAATCAAGATCATCAGCAATCACCCAAACAACGTGAAGACCTCTGGTCTTCAACCACCGTCTTCATCTTCGACACCACATCGAATCAGTTATTCAGAATGGGATAAACCCGGTCTTTCTGAATAACTCGCGTATATAATCAACAAGTGTTACACAAACACGACATACGCCTCATTCTAATTCAGAATATTCGTTTATTCAAATATTCTTCTACTTTGGGAAAGGTTCCCATTAATTTTATCAAAGATAAATTCTTTAAATTTATTCTTTAATCTTCTTTGAATATCAATTCAAACTAGTCGGGATTAGCGAATCACACCGGAATAATCATTTATTTTATTTCCCAACCCCACCTATTCATCCCATGAAGTAAAACTGGTAATACTTCATATCTAACACCATGGTGTTATTGGTAAATTCAATTAACATTTCATGTTCATATCTAATTAAAGATTTAACTATCGCCTGGAGTAAAACTGGTGGTCCTCCATTCTCGATCATTTCAATCTAACTAAAGATTCATTAAAACTCCACTTTGTTTTAATCTTCACAGAAATCAATATCCTGTCTTTAACTGGGTTAAAGAACCAATGTCATTTAAAACACGACCCATAATAAACCCAAAATCACATTCATTAATTATCGGGTTAAAGAACAAGTGTTATTTAAAACATTGTTCACGATAAACCCAAAAATCAATACCAGTTCAATTCCAATTAAATATTATTTAATTGGTACACTTCATTAAATCTAAATAAAAAGATTTAATCTTTTTTACCCAACTGGGCTTAAGAACAGTGTTAATGAAGACACCATTCACGACAAACCCAAATCCCATTTGATATCAAATACAAGGCTCTGAATAGAAAATATATCAGCTTATATTCAATATCTAATTCTACGACCAACAAATATCGTATTGGAAATAACGATATTAATATATCTTTCAAATTTCCCAAACAATATCTGTATAATCACGAAATCCAACATCGAAATATTCCAAAGACAATTTCGATTCAAATCCATTCCCACCTTATATATTGGAAATTGTGGTTATTTTCAAAACCATTTCAAATCCACTTTATTTATTTTAGAAATAAATAGAATTATAATTCTAGTTCAAAACTAGTTCATTTCGATAAAAATCTATTTTTATCTTTTCAAATATGTAGTTTTTCATCCCAATTCTTCACAAAACATTTCTTATGATTTTACACAAATTATTACTATTTTTAATAATTTTATCAAGGCCCGTACAGTCGATTTCCATCAACGGCCATCGAACTGCACTTACGGCGACCTTTTTCAAATTTGATTTGGACATAATTCCAAATCCAACCGTTAGATTTCAAATTTATAATATTCATTAGAAAGCTCTTTTCGATACGAACCCAACGGTTCCGGTTTTAGGAGAATCCGACGGTCGGATCTCCCGCAATATCCATTCGAAGTCAATGGTCGAAATTCGCGAACTGCCGCGGCGCAACGCGTTCTATTCAGGCCATTATATTATATATATATAATATATACTTCGTCGATTACCTTTTAAAACATATTTTATAAATCATTTTAAATTCGTTTTCAAAACGATTTCAACTTCTCTTTCAAATTCAAATCAAAATTGAATTTTTCCTTACAAATTCGTTTTAAATTCATTTCAAATTGATTTCAATTCAAATTGATTTCAATTCAAATCGATTTTTAATTCAATTTCAGTTCATTTTCAATTCAATTTGAATTTCTAATTAATTCAATTTCAATTTGAATTTGTAATGACCCGAAAATTCCCACCCGTTGGATCGACCATAAACCACACAGGTCTGACCAAAAGTTAGAAATTCTCGAATGCATTAACTCTGGGCATACTACAACATCAAAACAAATAACAAAAGACTTTTATAACATTATAATATTGTTACATCAGAGTACAGAATATCAGAGTACATCGAATAAATATATTACAGCGGAAGATTATATTACAAGAAATTAATACAATACACAGCGGAAGACTTCAATGCTCAGGACACAGCTTTAAGCTTCGATCCAAGATCCTGCTAAAGAGATAAAGATATCTGCAAAAAGCTACTCGACTGCCCGTGTGGAAAGAGGGCACCCGAGTTCGCAAGGTGAAAACAAACTACGGGTCAGTCACGGGACTGGTGTGAGAATTCTTAACTAGTTTAACTAATAGTAATGAGGCAAATCCAAGGACCACGCCGCTAACGCGGAACGGGTTTACTCCAATGGATTTCCGTGCATAATAATAAAGGAAATCGTCAAACAGCGCAATGCTTTTTGGAAAAATGAAACCATTATAAGACCCAGGTCCCATCACACAATGCAACGCACACCAGAGGATTGGGTTTTACCTTATAATGGTCAAAAGATGCTTGATACGTGAAAACGATATTATTATTATTATTAGTGTGTATATATATGGGTATATATATAATAAACATTTAAATCATAATGTATCAATCATAGATGGCATAGTACCCCATCCTACTATGTCGCCATACTAGTTCTACAATCAAAACCGCAAGGTCGTATTGGAAATTGGATTTCCATCATGAGTCGAGGCTAGGGGCAAGCTCCTCTCCGATTCGAGACACTCTAGCAAATGCCTCAGGATCCCCCACAGTGAACCCTTGGATACGGTAGGGCCGGTCCCCGCCTATCGGCAGTGGATTGGTTATGCCTGAACACACGCTTCCCGGTTCCTTTGAACCTATAATATGACCACTATCGGCCTATAAAAAATCCGAGGCGCCTCAAAATCCATCATCCACATAAGTAAAATGTCAGGGCTGGTAGGTCGCTGACACCACTCTAGCTAGAAAGAAACGTGTGCACTCCCTACGGTCCATATCCCGTTTTTGACTCATACCGGGGTGTGAGGCTCGCGAAGTCACGATATACACAAAGCTATGCCGTAATAGGCCATGCTTTGATCATCAACCACAAGGCCCTGCTTTTCAACAAAAGCCTTGATCAATTTCCATCTTGGCGTGCCACATTGACAATTCATGCCATGCGATCAATCACTATTAACATATACCAGGGTGTTAAGTAGAGAATAAATCCTCCACCACCAAACAGACATACATTGACAGAAATCGATGTAATTCACATAGTACGAAATTCAATGTCAGACACGCATCCATTTCCTAGCTTATGCTCTGGGTCTGAGCGAAAGCCAAACCCGTACAATCAACAAGAACGTCCGGATGATCACTACCATCAACCCATCAAGGTAGCTACTCCCATCAAGGCCAATTATAGCAATACAACCATCCGCCTTGAAGATCGTCGGTCTTCGACCGTCGTCTTCAACTCTTCAATTTGGATATCGCCGTATAATCATTTGAAATGAGATGGACTCGGTCTTTTCAAATGATTATCGTATATATATAAAGTTTTAAACCATTTCATATCATTAATAGTATTGAATAATGATTTGTCGCTATTCTTATTTATATTTATGAATATAAATCATTTGGCAATAATATTAACATGGGTAACATGTCCCGTAAAGAATGAACTGTCTGCCTAACACACACGTTCATGTTTAATTTTTAACAAAATGTGTTTTACCAATCATAGAAATATAACTCTTAATTTTATATTTCCAAATCTTGTTTGTGTTGTGGAACGCAAATAAATAAAAAAAATTGTACTTTTCTTTCATGTTTATTTACATCGAGGGATGTAAATAAAAATACGTAGCTTTTATTTCTAAGTTTCATTTGCAATAGAGTGCACAAATAGAATATGCACTTTTATTTCTATGACCTATTTGTATTGGAGAATACAAATAAAATGATGAATTCTATTTCTAGGTCATATTTGTATTGGAAATACAAATATAAAGATGAACCTAAATCCTATGTTAATATTTGTGTCAAAGGACAAAGTTAAAAAGGCATTCATTTCCCTATATGTATTTGTGTTAAGAACACAAATATAGAGATGATTTATTCCTATGTAATATTTTTGTTTCAAGAACACAACTAAAAAGAGTGCTTTATTTTCTATGCAAATGTTTGTGGCAAGAACACAAATAAAAAGAGTGCTTTATTTCTATGCAAATTTTTGTGGTAATGAATGCAAATAAAAAGAAATGTTTTTATTTCTATGCAAATGTTTGCATAATGAATGCAAATAAAAAAAATGTTTTTATTATCTATGCATATATTTGTGTTGAAACACAAATAAAAAGAACAACTTTATTTTCCCTACGCAATACTTGCATTATGAATGCGAGTAAAAAGAATGGTTCTATTTCCTTATGCAATACTTGCACTTATAAATGCAAGTATAAAAGACGATTTCTTTTCTTATGAAATACCTGTATTGTGATTGCAAGTATAAAAGATTAACTTCTTTTAAATGTGAAAATTTGTGTTGAAAACACAAATAAAAGTATGGCTTAATTTGCTATGTAAATGCTTGTATAGTAAATGCAAACAAAAAGATTAACTTCTTAATCGAAAAGCGAAAATGACACCTTTACACCTTTTCAAATTATATTTGTTTGCAATAGAAAATGCAAACAAAATGTGTATTCTTTATAAATCGTGTTTTATTTGCATTATGAATGCGGGAAAAAAAGTAAATTTTATTTCTAACATCTTATTCGCATTGTGAATGCGAACAAAAAGGTGAATTTTATTTTGAAAGGTTTGTTTGCATTGTAAATGCAAACAAAAGTAAGTTTTGATCCTAATGTTTTGTTCGCATTGGTGGATGCAAAACAAAAGGCTAATTTCTTATTACAATGATTTGTTTGCATTTGTGAATGCGAACAAAAAGTGAAATTTTAAATCTTTATCATTTGTTCGCATTTGTGGATGCAAACGAAAAGTGAATTTTTAATCTTTATAATTTGTTCGCAATTGTGGATGCGAAAAAAAAGTAATTTTCTTATTATTTTTTTAAAGAGTTTGTTTGCACTTGTGCCTGCAAAACCAAAAGCAAGTTTCATCCTCTCATTGTAAAATATAAATAGAAAGGTAAATTTTATTCTCAAGTTTTATTTACATTACAAGACGTAAATAAAAAGGTAAATTTTGGTTTCAGGTCATACTTGTGTTTTAAGAACACAAATGAAAATGTAAGTTTTTATTTCCATTCATGTCCACATTTTAAAGTGAAAATAAAAAGTAAAATTTTTGTTTCAAGTTTTATTGGTGTTTTAAGAACACCAAAGAAAAGTATAAGTTTTTAAGTGTTATTTACATTATACAAATGTGGTTAAAGATAAAAAGTAAACTTTGTCTACCATGTTATTTACATTATGCAAATGTAAATAAAATAAAAAGAAGATTTTGTTTCAATTCATATTTACATTATATAAGTGTAAATAAAATAAAAAGTAAACTTTATTTCCAAGTTCTATTTGTGTATTGAGAACACAAAAATAAAAAATGTAAGTTTTATTTCAATTCATATCCTTATCATGAAGTGAAAATAAAAAAATAGATCTTTGTTTCAAGTTTCATTTACATTCTGAAAATGTAAATAAAGCAAAAGTAAATTTGTTTCAAGTGTCATTTACATTATGAAATAGGAAGCAAAAAGTAAGTTTGTTTTCCAGTGACCTATACATGATATAATGTAAAATAAAAAAAAAGAGTTTTATTTCAAGTCTTATTTTTTCCTTTTCTTTTATTTTACTCTCTACTTATTTAATATTTTGTTCGCATTAGAAAAATATAAAAACAAAATATAATCTTTGGTGAATTTCTATTTTTGACATTTTTGTTCGCATCGAGGGATGCAACAAAATATAATTCTTTTGTATTAGTAATTTTGTTCGCATCGAGGAATGCAACAAAATAAAATTTTTTATTTCTATATCTTGGATCAATTCAATTTCTAACACAAGCGATAAACTGTAAATGGTAACAATTATATTCTTTATATTTTGAATTGAAAATTTGTCAATTCACATCTAAACAAGGTGTATAAATGGTGACAACCATTTTCTATTTTGAACTGAAACTTTGCCAATTCAATTCTAAACACGATGTATAAACAGTGGTAAACACTTTCTATTTTTAATTGAGGATTTGTCAATTCAATTCTAAACTAGATGTAGAAATAATAACAAACATTTTCTTTTATTTTGAATTGGAAATTTGTCCATTCAATTGTAAACAAGGTGTATATCATAGAATAAGTGACAATCACATGGGTCTATACTATTCATTGCAAACACAGAATCAACCATCACAAATACGATCATACGAAACAGATCTGAACCGTAATTATATGTATATCCCATCGCAATCTAAATAATTTAATTTATTAATAAATTTAAATAGAGAATCTCACATTCGTTGCGATTTTGCTGAAAATTCCAACAGCTCAGAAATTCCCCATTTCAGTCTTGAGGCGTAGACCTCCTTCGTACGATCACAACGCTTCTGAAATTTTCATATTTCTAATCCGTATGGAAGAGTTATGGATTAAACAAGTTGATAATTAATTCAAAATTAAATTAACAAAACATAATTAAGGTTTGTTAATCTTTTCCTCCTCTCTGTACTTGGCCGTTGTTTTCAGAAATTGGTTCAAACCTTTGAACTCGAATTGCAGGAGGTAGGAGCGTCGGTTTGAGGCGCCATCAGTTGGAGGAGGACCCCCTTGGAGAGGCGCACGTGAGCTGGGAGTGTAGGGTGGTGCGGCAGTCTGTGGTGGGGCCGGCGGCAGCTGAAAGGCGCGGCCTTTATGGGCGCGGTTCTCGAGCTACAGGCCACGGGGTGCTTTGAATCGGGTATGAGAGCGTAGAGGAGAGGAAGAGCTTCAGTTTGGTGGGTGGTTTGTGTTCTAATTCGAAGTGAGATGGGCGAATTCGAAGAGAGATGTTTGGAAGTGGTAGGCGGCTATGATTTGAGAAGGGAGAATGATGAGGAACAGTAGAACCGTATTTTATACGGTATATTTTAGGGTTTCTAGGAATTGTTTAATCCTTAATTTATAATATTTTTATTTATTTATATATGAGGTCTGAAGATTATAAATATATAAAAAGAAGAGAGAACAAAAGGTGAATAAAAGGAATAGTTTCATGTCCAAAAATGAATTTGAATGATCAATAGAAGAGGAGAGAGAGTAGAGAATAAATGCACAAGTTATTTCCCCTATATGCCTCTTTGTATTTATAACAAATTAAATGCTTGCTTCTAATTGCAACCTTTTAAATTTCAAAACATGTATAACTGATTTAGGCTTTGATCATGTTGATGTGTGTATATCCATGCAAACGTTTACAAATATAATTTAAACCAATAAATCTCTTAATTAATGTCATTCATAATTTTATACTTAGTCGACTGTTTTCTTTACATTAATTTCAACACTAATTTGTAACCTGTTTCATTACCCTTCCTTAATTCTTTCGTCATATATTTACCTTTTATTCATATTTACAGAATTCGAACTTCAAATATATAAGACTAATTAACATTATATATTCTTGTGGAAATTTCCAATTCCGTTCCTTCTTATTTTGACATACATTAATTACTAGCTAAGGTACATTAATTTAAGTTGTAATGTATGTTAATTAAAACATGTAACGTACATGAATTATTTAGTTGAAATTAAAATTAACAACAAAATGAAATATTTTGTTGAAGCTAAAATTTACAATAAAATGTACTATTTTGTTTTCAAAAGAAAGTGGAAATGAAACTTGTAATCCTAGTTTGAAACACAAATCAAAACATGTAATTTAATTTGACACAAACATGTGATTTTATTTTGAAACAAAACATGTAATTTTTGAAACTAGATTACATGAAAACATTTATTAGTTTTAAACTAAATTAAAGATTAAAACTTTATTTCCCTTTCAATGTTTCATAAATAAAGATTCCAACTCTACTTTCAATTTCCATGTTACATAAAAATTCCCACTTTATTTTATAATTGCATCGTTCCATAAAACCAAATAAAGATTGTACTCTATTTTCTCAAATTTCATTGTTTCACAAAACAAAACCAACAAAGATCCAAACTTTTTTTTTATTGAATGCATAGTGAGTTAAGAAAATGAAAAGTTACCAGTTTGGAATAAAGATACATGCAGGCATGATTTGGAAAGAATAAACATGGCATTTATGATATGAACGTGCATGATTTATTTGTTTATTAATGTCAACATTAATTAACGAATGTTATTTTGTCTATCACATGCGACATGAAATTTACTACATAAATAAAGTGAAACAAATAGATTTTAATTTTTCAAATCAAACATATCTTATAGTTGACACTCAACTTTGTGTCAATTTCTTGTAAAAAAAAATCTATTGAACCTTTAAAATAAAATCAAGGATTCAACTACTATTATTATTTTAATTTAAAAATAGAAAATTTTAAATTCTCCCGTATTTTCTAACAAAATTTTATGAAATAAAATTTTTAAATTTATCCTCAATTTCCGGGTTGTTACAGAATTCATTCCTATTCAATTTCAATTCGAATTCATTTCTATTCAATTTCAATTCGAATTCAATTCTATTCAATTTCAATTTGAATTCAATTCTATTTAATTTCAATTCGAATTAAATTCTATTCAATTTCAATTCGAATTCATTTCATTTCAAAATATCATATTTTGAAATCACTTTCGATATTCATTACAAAATGAATAAAATCGATATAAATATCGTTTACGTCAAAATGGCGTAAATCTAATCAACACGGCTTCATATATTTCTATTTTCAAATATTCGATTTCAAATATTTCTATTTCAAATATTTCTATTCAAATATTTCTATTCAAAACTGGAATGAGGCCAAATCAATTACCATATAATGTTAATTATATGGATTTTCTACAACACATGTATACAATAACAACGATGAATAATCAACCATCATCCAAAGTGCATTCTGCACTGTATAAGCATCAAATATAAATATTCGACGCTTATAACAGTCTGTCAATCAATCGATCGACATAAAACTAATTATTGGGATTAGTGCATGTCGTATATCATCCCAATACCTGTAACACCCCACCTCCGCTAGGGTCACTCACAAGAGAATGCACTAGCTTTGGAGGGGTGTTGTCTAGGTAAACATGCATAGAGATATCACAAGACAGGACATAGATAAATAAATAAGTACAGCAGCGGTAGTAATTTAAAAACCATAGTTAACCATTTCAAAACCAAATAGTCAACTTACATCAAAGTACTTAGTCATTATTTTCAAACTACCACAAGTCTAGAAAACATAAACTAAAAATAATATAAAGTAAACTATCCCCAAGATAGATGTGGTGAACCCATAGCAAGCTCAAGTCCAAACCGTACATGAGCTGTCAAGAAAGCAAGCCAAATGTCCAAGCTAAGAACTAGTGTTCCCTCCCTGAGAACCTGGGGGGGGGGGGGGAACGGAAGAAAAGAGGCGAAAGAAAAAGGGTCAGTCATAAAGACTGGTAAGTCCTACCTACTATTAGTATAAAAACTAATGAAGTTAACTAAACATGAGAAACTAAGATGAAACATAAAGATGGTAACTAACTGTCATGATAAATAGATAACAAGGTAGATCAAGTGTGGCATCGCATATACAAGGTTTTGTTTTGCACCAATAGTACTAGTATTCCAACCCATGTCAAGTATAAACAAGGATTGATCCCTTGGCCCAATATCATGAGGTGACCCAAGTCAAGGTCCAACTACACGGTCTAGTCGATCGGCTCCCTATAAGCCTAACTCGTCGAGTGTCGGTGTCATACGGCCCAATCACGAAATGTAGTCAAACTGTGCTAGGTCCACCCTAGGGTGTATCAAGCCCTAGGGTGCCAACCACTGACACGAATCAAGCACGCACAGTCTAAACCTACTAGCGCCCATTGCTGTTTTATTCAACTCCGGACTATGTGCACGACCATAGTCCGCCTGAACCTACACTGGCGCACCTACTCTGCCGTTGTTCTGGTCGCTTACAATCAGCCCAGTAATCATGCCCACCCTTGCGTAGTCCCTAGGGTATCGTGATACATCCAAGAGGGTTACTGCTGAAAAGGACCACGTAACTAGGGTTTCTAACGGGTTAAGTGTGGTTAACCCTATCCAATCATGTATCAAGTTGGTTAAGTGTATCCAAGTGGTTCATGACTTAACCCTATCATGTGGCATTAATTAACTTAATGCGCCCAACCTCTCACATTAGACTTTGTTGTGGTTACTGGATGTGCCGGGCGGGTCCGGGCAGATTTACACCACAACCTAGTCTAACCTCGGGTTTCAAGCGCGATATGACCAATTACTCACATTAGATCCTTTTGTTTGTAGCCACTAGATTTGCCGGGCGGTTCCGTGCAGATTTACGCTACAAACTCAACCCAACCTCGAGTTGGCCACTTTATGGTTTTCTACATGTCATGACCACATTCACGTTTTCAAGCATAATCAAGTTTCATGTCACATTTCAAGTCATGTTTTTCATATCATTTCAAGTTTGCCTAACTACCCATAACGTATTCCCATTCGCACGTAAATTCGCATCAATACAAATAGATCAAGAAGTGGAACATAACAACATGACAAAGATGGGCATAAGGTGATAAAGTTGGTCATAAGTTAAACATGATGATATTTGAGGCAAAGGTGTTCATCACAACTAGCATATATGATTATTGGCCTCAAAACATGTATGACATCAAACTTAGCAAACAAACTTGTGGGTAGCATGTAGTTCAACATCATAGGCAAAGGTGATAACATGATAACAGTTGACATAGAGTGGTAAACTTGTGGGTAGCATGTAGTTCAACATCATAGGCAAGTTAACATCAAGGTTATGAGGGGTTCTATGTTGCATTATGCATAATCCCCAAATAAAGCTCATAGCTTTCTACCCAAAAATCAAGATGAACGGTACAAGGTTCATGATAGTTCCACAATCATAGATCAAAAGAGTCATAAATGGATCTATGCATACAAATATAGCCCCAAGACAAGTATTACACCAAAAATCCCATTTCAACTTGCTACATGTTCATATTAATTTCATAGTTTAAATCTAAGAGTAGAGTGGGGCTTACAAATTGTGGCTATGAGACTAGAACAAAGTAGAACAAGATAGAGACATTGTAGAAGCTCTAGGAATGATGTAGCAACACTAGAAGCCTTGAGGATAGGTAGCTCCTTTGATTTGATGAAGAAAGATTGCTCCTTTTTGCCTTAGAAGCTCTCAAGATGAAGATGGAGGTCATGATTAGGGAGCATTTTGGCAGAATTTAGTTGTTAGTATGATTTGTGATGGTTTGGGTTAGGTCTTAGGGTGTTTTTATAGGTGTAGAGACTAGTTTAGGCCATAGGATTAACCCTAGTTTAGATCTGAACCATCAAATCCCGTCACAGGCCAAGTAAACAGACCAAAGGAGCAAACTGGTGCACCAGGGAAAACATGGCCGACAAGGGAGGTCGACCCCCAGGTTGACACCCAAGTCGACTAGGCAGTCGACCTGGGCTGGGGCAGGTCGACTCCCCAGTCGACCTAGGGTAGGGCAGGAAATTTTCCCGCCCAATCTGTTTAGAGCTGATTTGAATTTCGGGCTGAATTTTGAATTTTCTAAAATCTTCTATGGGCCATATCTTAGTCATACGGACTCCGATTTACGAAATTTCGGACTCGTTTTCAAGCAGAATTTCGAGACGAACGCAATGGTGTAACCCGTTCCCATTGATTCTTAACTTATGATTTAATTCTGCCCTGATTTCTTGTTTTAACTTGTTATAAAAATTCGGGTTGTTACATTCTCCCCACCTTAAAGGATTTCGTCCCCGAAATCTCCAAGTTATGAAGAACGTATCCTACCATCCATCATCCATCTACTCAAACATCATCCACAAGTAATCATTGTCCTTAAAATATTTCTAATGCTGTATGAACATATGCAAAAGTGTGTGTATATGCACCTATCTAATGCGAAAATCAGGCGGTTACTGACTCAGTAAACCTCCTTAATGCAGAATATGTTAGTGAAATGAGTCCAAATGTATGCAAATTCCTAACATAATTTATAATCTCTACATGAGTGCACATAACATTCATTCATATGCAACATCCACGTGATAGCATAACAAGTTTCATCCATGAATAAGCATAAACACTCATGCATATACAATATGAAAGTGTGTGAGCCGATCTTAGTGCCTAACGTGTATCATGCATCCATGAGTAACCACTTGCAAATACTTGCAACCATTTGCAACCATCAAGCATAACATGTTTCAAATACATGTTTCATCCAAAGGGTTTCTACCTAAGGTTCTCATGACAAGATTAACGAGATAACAAGATAAACATGGATAGCGCAAGAAAGATATGCTGACTAGGAAAAGAAATTGAGAATGTACCCTCAAAAAGAAACGAATAAAGCCCACGCATCTTCTCCTCGGTTTCCCAAGTTGCATCTTCATCGGCTTCACTCCACTGAACCTTTACTAACTTGACTTCTCGATTCCTCAGCTTCTTGATCTCCATTCCCAAGATACGAATCGGAGCTCGCCTCAGGGTTGCCTCTTTCTCTACCTCCACGTCTTCAAGAATGCTAGGCTCAACTACTTCGGCTGATTCATGTAGGCATTTTCGGAGATGCGAGACATGAAAGACATTGTGCACTCCAGCCAGCTTCTCGGGCAATTCCACCCTATAAGCCATTTGCCCAATCTTCTAGATGATAGGGAAGGGTCCTACGAACCTTGGTGCTAGCTTTCCAACTGCTCCAAAACGAACCACATTTCGCAAGGGGGAAACCTTCACAAAGACCATATCTCCAACTTCAAACTCTAAGTCTGTCCTTCGCTTGTCTGCATAGGATTTCTGTCTGTCTTGGGCCATTTTCATCCGCCTTCGAATCAACTCAACCTTCTTGGATGTGACCCTTATCATGTCGGGCCCAAGTATAAGCTTATCCGTCGTCTCCCACCAACATGTTGGTGACTTGCACGACCTCCCATACAAAGCTTCGAATGGTGCCATCCCTATGCTTGCTTGGTAGCTGTTATTATAAGAAAACTCTACGAGAGGAATTTGGTCTTCCCAAGTGCCACCAAAGTCAAGAATGCATAGCCTCAACAGATCTTCTAGTACCCTATTCACCCTTTTGGTCTGACCATCAGTTTGTGGGTGATACGCCGTACTTAGATTCAATCGCGTACCCATCGCTTATTGCAAACTATTCCAAAATTGACTAGTGAAGATTGGGTCACGATCGCTCACTATGCTAGAAGGAACTCCATGCAATCGCACTATCTCTCGAAGATAAACAGATGCTAGCCATGATGCGGTCCTCTTGCTCTTCACTGAAATGAAATGAGCACTCTTCGTGAGTCTATCCACTATGACCCATATGCTAGTATTCCCCTTCCTTGACCTCGGCAATCCATCCATAGAGATACTTTCCCACTTCCATAGCGGGACCTCCAATGGATGCAGTAGCCCACCGGGCTTCTTCGACTCGGCCTTTACTTGTTGGCAAACAATGCATCTAGAAACAAACTCTGCAACATCCTTTTTCATCCCATCCCAAAAGAAAATGCGCTTCATATCCCGGTACATCTTATCCCCTTCGGGATGTATGGTCATCCTCGAGTGATGCGCCTCCTCAAGAACTTTATTTACTAACTCTCCCACTTGTGGGACACATAGTCTTCCATCACGCCTTAGCCATCCCTTGTCATCAATAGTGTATCTAGCGAGGTGACTTGACGTCTCACCCCGAATCAACTTGTCCATGATCTCAACTATCTGCGGGTGTTCCCTCTGTGAAGCCCCAACTTGATCAAGAAGTGTAGGTTTAAGCTCAAGGGATGCTAACGAACCAGTCATCGACTCAACAACAGGTGTAAAATCGAATGTTGCCAAGAAATCTAGGCTCTTCATCTCAACAAACAAGGGACTCAAAGTCAACCTTCTTCTACTTAGCGCATCCGCCACAACATTACCCTTGCCAGGGGTATAAGCTATATCAAAGTCATATGATGCCAAGAATTCCATCCACATCTGCTGCCTTATATTCAAATCTTTCTGCGAGAAGAGGTAATTGAGCGACTTATGATTAGTATATAACTCAAACCTTTCACCTAGAAGATAATGGCGCCAAGATTTGAGTGCAAAGACGATCGCCGCCAATTCCAAATCATGAGTGGGATAGTTCTTCTCATGAACTTTGAGTTGCCTACCCCCAAAGCATATCACTCTCCCTTCTTGCATCAGGACAGCGCCTAATCCTATGCCACATGCATCGGTGTACACGGTAAACAACTTCCCTCCATTGGGTAATGCTAGAACTGGAGCTGTGGTGAGGGCTTTCTTGAGCCTTTGAAAAGAAATCTCACACTCTAAGTCCCATGTAAAGACTAAGTTCTTCTTCGTTAACTTAGTAAGAGGGGCTGAAATCTTAGCGAAGTCCTTAATGAACTTCCTATAAAATCCTGCCAGACCGAGAAAGCTTCTCACTTCAGTTGCATTCTTTGGAACTTTCCAGTCTTGTACCGCCACTACTTTAGCGGGATCCACAGCTATGCCCTGCTTAGAAACTATATGCCCAAGGAACCGAACTTCCCTTCTCCAGAAATGGCATTTGGAGAACTTGGCTTTTAACTGATGATCTCTCAGCGTATCTATAACCTCCTTGAGATGTGTAGCATGCTCTTCCTCGTCCTTAGAGAAGATCAGAATATCATCCACGAAGACAACCACAATCTTGTTAAGGAACTCCCTAAACACCCTACTCATCAAATCAATGAAGTACGCGTGTGCATTAGTCAAACCGAACGGCATGCCGAGCCATTCAAAGAATCCATCTGGAGTCCTAAACGCAGTCTTGTCAATACTATCCTCAGCCACTCTAAGCTGATGGAATCCGGTGGCTAGATCGAGTTGAGAGAAAACAGAAGCACCTACAAGCTGGTCGAAGAGATCATCAATCCTCGGTAACGGGTGTCTATTCTTCTTTGTCATCTTGTTTAACTCACGATAGTCAACACATAGACGAAGCGAACCATTCGCCTTAGTGGCGAATACCACAGGAGCACCCCATTCAGAAATGCTTCGCCTAATGAAATTTTTCTCAAGCAACTCTTTGACTTGCTTGCTAAGCTCTCTTCTTTCTCGCAGGGCCATGTGCCTAACATGAAATGAAACTGGCTTGGCATTATCAACAAGATAAATACGGAAGTCTATCTCGCGTTAAGGGGCTAACCCCTTCACCTCATCAAAAACATCAGGATATTCTCGGACCACCCTCACAGATTGAAGATTGTCAATAGACGAGTCGAGGGATTCAAGATAACATAACATGACGGGATCCAGAGGGTTACAAGAAATCTCTAGGGTATTGCCAAGGCTAGTCATAAGCCTCACTACCCTATGCTCACAATCGAGAATGGCTCCATAACTGGACAACCAATCCATGCCCAAAATCAACCTGTATCCCATGAACCCGAGAACATAGGCATTACATGTGAATTCTACGGTCAAGATAGAAATCCTCAAATCCGTACAAATCATAAATAGATGGGTGGTGTTAGCCTACTTTGTGAACTAGGCAACACAAAGTCAAGAAACCAACCATTGAAGAGTATTTTAAGTTATAAGACTTCAGTTCGGATCGGAAGAAAACACCACAATTCAGATTGATAGCAGCATATTGGTTCGGATCGGATAGAGTTCCCTGTTCGGATCGGATGGCTCTTACTGGGTAAATTGGCAAAGCATATCTGATCGGATCGGAAGGCCAATGAATCTCAAATGGATCGGAAAGCCTTTTGCTTGCCACGACGCTGCAGCGGAGCGGAGTATGATTAGTGAAGGAGAGACGTCCGAGCCACTCCGGTTCGGATCGCGTATTCCGATCCGACCCCCAACCTGCACGCCTCCGACCCGCACCCATGATCCAGGTTAATCTCCTATAAAATAGCCTGGAGAACCGGACCGGCTATGACTGATTCCTACCCCTAACGTCCATCTCTTCGATGTGTTGTCAGCTTGATAGTTCATCCGAACCCGAAGAGAGTGCGATGGATGACACGTGTTCCGACCCGGATTGAATCTCAGGCAAATTCACACCTATAAATACCCCATCTAGAGACAAAGAGAAAGATCTTTTTCAGCACTTTTGAGAATCCAAGTACCTCCATCATCCGAACTCCTTTACTCCTGGAGAATCCAAACCATCTTTCATTTCTTGTTTTAATCATTTGAGTGAACAAAAGTGAGTTGTGAGTGAATCTTACATTGCATTTGTAACTGAATTACTGAATATAGTGAAAACTAAGTGGACGTAGGCATTTCTTCGCCGAACCACTATAAATCTTGTGTGTTCATTTTTATTTCTGTTTTATTTTATCTCGTTTCTAATCAATTTGGGTGTTAGAACCACATTTGGGTGTTAGAACCACATTTCGTTTCTAATCAATTTCCAGTGGACTCCCGATTGTGTCGAGGCTTTTCAAAATCTGTTAGAGCTGTTAGAGAAACCGCCAATCTTATCAAAGCCAGTAGATCACGAAGAACTATTTGTTTATCTAGCAGTCTCGGCTCACGCTGTCAGCACAGTTCTGATTCGAGAAGAAGACAAAGTACAAAGGCCAGTATACTATGTGAGTAAGAAATTAGCAGCGGCAGAGCGCAACTACCCAAAGATCGAGAAGCTCGCTTACAGCCTCTTGATTGCATCCCGAAAACTTCGTCACTACTTCCAAGCCCATCCAATAACCATATACACCGATCAGCCGTTAAGACAGGTGTTGCAGAGACCCGAAGCGTCGGGAAGGTTGATTAAATGGAACATAGAACTAAGCCAGTTTGATTTGAATTTTCAACCACGAAAGTCAATCAGGGGACAAGCTCTAGCAGACTTTATTGCGGAGTTCACCATTCCAGAGGAAGAAATAATCAATGACCGAGTGGTTAAATCCGAGGATAAACTAGAGATGAATCCGTGGAAATTATATACAGATGGAGCTAAAAATGACCGAAGATCCGGAGCTGGGATTGTCTTAGTCACTCCGGAGGGACGGTCGTTATATTACGCCCTGCGATTAGAATTTTCGGCAACAAACAATGACTCTGAGTATGAAGCCCTGATTGCCGGGCTGAAACTCGCTAAAGACCTCGGAGTAAAAATGATGGACATATTTTGTGACTCTAAGATTGTTGTTTGTCAAGTGCGAGAGGAATTCGCGGCTCGAGGACCTCGACTTGTCGCTTACCTCAAGAAAGTGAAAGAGCTATTAAATAGCTTAGAGCGGTACAACATAACACATATTCCCAGAGTAGAAAACCAGAAAGCGGATAGACTAGCAAAATTGGCTAGTTCCGACAATCCAGAAGAGACTGAGGTAATTCCAATTGAAACGTTGGAATCACCAAGCTTTGAGTCAATGGAAATTGAATTTGTTCATGAAGCGGAACCAGAGAAGGAGTCATGGATGACTCCAATCAAGAGTTTTCTTAAGAATGGGACACTCCCATCGAAGAAAAGTGAGAAAAGAGCTGTAGTTCGCAAAGCTGCCAGATATGTTATGCAAGACGATACCCTCTATAGACAAGGATTTTCTATGCCCCTGTTACGATGTATCGCACACGACGACATCAAGCGTGTACTGAGAGAAGTGCACGAAGGTGAGTGTGGAGATCATACAGGAGGTCAAACTTTAGCAAAGAAAATATTGCGGTACGGATACTTCTGGCCTACGATCAACAAGGATGCAGCTGATTATTCACGACGCTGCGATAAATGCCAGAGATTCGCCAAAATCCCCAGGGCACCGTCAACCCAGCTTAAATCGATGGTGAGTCCTTGGCCATTCGCCATATGGGGAATCGATATCATTGGAGTTTTACCGATTGCTAAAGGGGGAGCTAAGTATGCCATAGTTGCCGTGGATTATTTCACAAAGTGGGTGGAAGCTGAGCCCTTGACTAAGATCACCACAAGAAAGGTGATAAGTTTTGTGGTCAGAAATATTATATGCCGATTCGGGATCCCAAGGACGATTATTACCGACAACGGGACCCAATTTGATAGCACTGAATTCAGAAACTTTTGCCAGAAATATAAGATAGACAAACGATATACTGCAGTTGCCTATCCACAATCTAATGGGCAAGTAGAGGCAATAAACAAGGTAATAAAATCCATCCTCAAGAAGCGATTAGAGTGTGCAAAGGCAAAATGGGTTGATGAATTGCCCCTAGCTTTGTAGGCATATCGAACAACGTTTAAAACGGCTACCGGTCATACCCCTTTCTCTCTCTCCTTTGGCTCAGAAGCAGTAATTCCAGTTGAACTGGAAGTTCCTTCCCACAGGGTGACGTATTATGACCCGATGACGAATCGGGCACTTTTACTTGAGTCTCTTGATGAAATCGAAGAGAAAAGGGACGAAGCAGACTTGCGTGCAGCGAGACATCGGCGTCAGATGGCACGCTATTATGATAAAAAAGTTCGTCTCAGGACTTTTGAACCAGGAGATTTGGTACTAAAGAGAGTTTTTCCATCCCTTCCTCACCTCGGCCCAAAATGGGAAGGACCCTTTGTCATCCAACGGAAACTTGAAAAGGGAACCTTCAAGTTAACGACCGTAGATGGCGAAGAAGTTCCTCGAGCATGGAATGCCCAACACTTAATGCGATATTTGGATTAGAAATGCTATATTTTTTATTTTTATTGTGGATTCTGTAACAAGACATGCTTTGCCTTGGGAAAATCTTATGATATGAATAAAGGACTATAAAGTGGATGTAGGCTATGACTTAGCTGAACCACTATAAAAATATTGTGTGTTATTTACTTTTATGCATTTACATTCGTTAGTTGTTCTGTTGTGATTATAAAATACAGGATAACTTAGAGCCTAAAAAGGTTGAAACAGTTTGGACATAAAAAGAAGCACAATGATTATTTGTGCAATAAGACATAAAAGAATGAGAAAACGACATTCTTAACTCTAACTCTCCAGAGAAAGAGAGAGAGTATAAAAGCGTCTCAGACTGAGCGCCGAAAAAGAAATTCTATTCTGAACTCTAACTCTCCAGAGAAAGAGAGAGAGTATAAAAGCGTCTCCGACTGAGCGCTGAGAAAGAGGTTCAACTCCGAACTCTAACTTTCCAGAGAGAAAGAGAGTATAAAGGCGTCTCCGACCGAGCGCCGAGAAAGAAATCTTTTCCCGTTGAACGACCGGGGAATAAACAAATAACTGAATTCGAACTCTAACTCTCAAGAGAATGAGAGAGAGTATAAAAGAAATGCCAGGAAAAACAACAGGTATTGATGACACAGGAAATACTATCCCGTTAGAGAATCGGGAGCATTCAGATTGCATGGTTAAGCACTGAATAACTTATGGAGATTGACTGGGGACACATATACATACACATATCTCCCCTCTCCACAACTTTGTTTCATAACTATAGATATGCATTTTTACATAAGTGCAGAACTGCTAACAGATAAACATTGCAAAAAGTGAATTATTTTTATTTACAAATGAATGAATTTGTACAGGGAAATAACTGAAAAAGAAAGTGCGGAAGCTGCTGGTGTAGCAGCACTTATTGGTTTACAAAGATGCTAAAAAGATGCAGGGGAACCCACTATTTGGGTTTGGGATGAGCCTTCGATTTCTTGGCAGCTTTTTCCGCATCTTTTGCTTCCTTCTCGGCTTCAGTCAAGATCCGCTTTGATTTCTTTTTCCCTGAAGATGTAGTACTGGAGCCAGCAGACTTCTTCCCGGAGGGCGGGGCACTGGAATCAAGAGAAGATTTTTTAGCAAGTTCTTCGGTAATAGATCTAGTTGAGAGCTTAACATCTAACCTTGAACCTGCATCCACAACTGCGAGGGGCTTGAGGACCTCAGGGTCTAATTCTTCAGCCTTTAATTGCAAGCGTTTGTCTTGATCGGCCTTCATGGCCGCCAAGGTAATGTCATCGGCGCTTTTTGACTCCCCGGTTATGGTAACCTCCGGTTCCTCATCATGCCCCTCATCTCCTCCGTCGTCTTTTAAAGCTGCAATCATTTCTTCATCATGGGGAGTAGTGACCTTAGTTGGCTCACTTCTGTCCCCTAGGTCTGTTGAAGCAACCTTGTCTTCCCCTTCTTTGACCCTATCAGCGGGTTGTGTCCCAGCGGTAGCTCTTTGAGCTACATCTGTCTTCGTGGATGATTCAACGCCTACAAAATGAGAAACATTGGTTATCAACTCAGGCGAGAGCAAAGGATTTCTCATCGAACGTTCGGTTATGTAGCCAAAGGTAGTAGTAGCCTTGACAAATTGAGGAGAAAAGATAGGGATACCTTCTGAAGACTTTTCAGCGGGGGTGACTACTACCTCTGGAGTTATTTCAGGAATAGGAGATAGCAAAGTGGTTCGGGGAATTCCCGGGTTTTCGGGATCATACCCCTCTACTTCGGGAGTTACAGGAGCAGAAGAAGAAGAACCAGCTTCAGGGACGGTTTTCTGTTTAGACTTCCGCCTCTCTTCTTCCATGGCCTCAGCAATTAGACGGCGCCCTTCAGCTAGGCGCTCCGGTTCGTCGTCTCTCAAATATTTCTCCATCAGCTTATCTTCATCGAGGGAATCGACCTTAAGTTCTTCTTTTTCCCACTCGACGATTTGATTCCACACATGAACCAAAGTGGATGGATAGTCCTCGATCCAGGAGATGTTTCGACGACGAATAATGTGCGCGAAGAATTCGATCATTAGCTCGCCGAAGCCCTGAATATCGGCCTCCGCCTCTGATAGTTGTTTACGGGTTTCCTCCGCAGATTTAATAGCGCATTCCACATTGCCCTCAGCCAGAGCAGCCCTGTTTTCCGCCTCTAACAATTTTGAAGCCAAGTCAGCGTTTTTCTTTTCTAACTCAGCACTCCTTTTCGCTAACTCGGTGTTTTTCTGCTCAAGCTCAGCATAAGCAAGACGTGTCTTAGCGGCCTCTGATTTGGCTTCGTCAGCTCGCTTCTTCAACTCAGAACGCTCCTGAGTGTGGGATTCAAGCAAATCATGATAGCGCTTTTGCATGTCCTCGAATTGTTGTTTGAAGTTAGAAGCGTTCTTTTGAGCGACAGCTAGTTGAGCTTGAGTGTCTTCTAAGTTTTTTCCTAAGGTTTTTAAGGCCTTAGCATCCTCCTCTGCGGTCTTCTGCATTGAGTCAACATTTGTCATTAGAGTGCGGATGATTCTAGAAAGAGTGCGGGAATACTTGAACATCTCGGTATATTGTTTTTCCACCAAATCAATCTTTGCTCTGGCCTCCTCTGCCCAATTAGAAGAAATAGGTTCAAGGGAAGGTAGAAAGGTCAGAGTCTCGAAGTAGTGCTCGGGAAATTGCTCCTTTAAATATGCCAGCCTTACTGCGGTTCCCGCATCTGGTGGAGGAGGGGCGAGGATTGTTAGTTCAGTGTCCCTTCCTGAAGAAGATTCTGTAGAACCCTTGTCTGTCCGAGGTCGCTTAGTAGCAGGGACTTTTTGCTTACTTCTAGACCCAGTTTCCTTTGGAGGAGTTTTCTCTCTACTCCGCTTTTCATGGGAGGAAGTGGAATCCCTAGATTGTGGTCTATCCTCCTCCCTACGACCTTGATAGCTTTTGTATTTTTCTTGTTCCGGTCGAACTGGTGAGCGGGAGCGCGAGGGTCGAGATCGATAAGGATCATAGGGTCTTCTTTCCTCCCTACCACGGTCATCCCGGCGATTATACTCGGCATCCTGAGGAGGATTGGACATGCTGCGGCGAAGCTTTCTTATATCATAAGAGGATCGAGACATTGTACCTGCACGATAAATTAAACGAAGTTTAGAATCGATGGATCCATGGAGAAAGAAGTGCAATGAATGCTAGTGCTGCGGTGTAAAGTGCATCCTAAGTGGTGTGTGTGCCCCCCCAACCAACCCGAGTCTGAAGCTAGACTGGTGCGGGCAGGCTCTTTGGCCTTGGCAGGAGTAGTTTCTTCAGAAGAAGTGAAGACTAAAGGGTCCTTCCTGAAATCTTCTGAAGTATATATAGTCTCGGGTAAGGGGAGATCCCCCAAACCCTGAAATATGTGCTCGTCGGTGCTAGGAACATCCCCTTCGGAAGCGTGAAGTGGCGACCCTTGGAAAGACTTTGACTTGTCTGGAGAAGTAGTCTCCTCGGGGGCAATATACCCTTCACGATGTTTTTCGGCCAGATTAGCCAGTTCGTCATCTTGTGTGGAAGAGGGAGAAGGTGAAGTTTGAAGAGGAGCTGCAGGAATTCCCGAGCCTTCTCCTATTTCTGGAACTGTTTCCACTGGAGGAATATATGCATAAGGGACCGTCCCATGACCGATGCTACGGAAAACGGATAGCAGCCCGTGAAAATGAAGGTACTCATCTTTAAGGACCTCGTCAATAGTAAGGAATTTTTGGTCGCCGTTGAGAAGACGGTGCATTCGATCAAAGAACGCTTGGTCTGATACCTGCTTGGGATTGTCGACTGCAAATAAAAAGGAAAACAGGTCAGGGTGATGATTCAAGTGTATAGAGTCCAGGATCAGAAAATCAGTGCTTTACTTGATTTTGTCCATCTCCTGGCGCATCCAGACTGTTGCTTTATATAGAACCACTCTAGTCTGGAATCTCCAGCTTTACTGCTAAACGGCGTAGAGATTATCTTCCTCTTTGGGACTGATTCAAAGTAACAGAAAGAAGGGGTTTCTCTAGTCCGATGTTTGAAATTATAGAAGAAATGAACATCGTCAAACGTAAGCTCCACGCCTAGAATTTCACGATATGCTATGAATAAGGTATGCAGATAGGCATATGAATTGGGATGCAACTGCATGGGGGCAATCCGCATTTGTCTTAAGAAGTCAACGATGAAAGGCGAGAATGGAGGAATGGCGCCAACCATGCACATCAGTCGAGTAACCGTCATATATCCTTCTGGAGGGTTATGGGGACGGTCAGAATGTGAGGGCACTAAAGTGTCTCTCTTCATTATTCCATACTTCAAGCAAATTCTCACAAGTCGGTCGTTGTCAATTGTTGATTCTACGGAATCTGGAGGTGACTCCAATATAATAGCTGAGTCAAATTTATCGGGTGCTCGATGGTCACCAATCCCTCCTTCCTCCTCAAAGCCTAGGGAAACTTCGCTTTCTGAAGACATTTCGTCGCTTTCCCGATGACCAACTCCGTAATCCGGACCCTCGCTGTCCCATTCTGGGTCAGATGAAGAAGATATATCCTCGAGAGTGGTTTTGTTGGAAGTTTCCGGAGCTTCTTTCCTCTCAGCTAGACGAGAAGAGCGTCTGGGCCTCATTGTCATGGAACTATTGAAGAAGCAATAGCACGAATTAGAGTAAATTATCCCGTGTCCCCCTTCTTTGTGTATGTGTGTGAACTAAAGTGTGTGCAACAAACGTGGGAAATACAAAATAAAAGTACAGCAATGTAAGACGAAGCTTTAAAGAGAAAGTGATGGTCAGAGTTGTTCTTAATTCTCGTTTATGTTCACAAGGCACTATCCTAACTGTCCGCGAAGCATATTCGTCTAGAGTAAGTGTTAGTTGAATTAGTTGAGTAGTCTTTATGTGCCAAGTTTGGTACGTTCGGTTCGGTTCGGATATGCATATGACAACTGGCTCAATACAAATGTGGATAACGATCGGTTCGGATGCCTCATTAAAGCATGGTCAGTTCAAGACAAGGGAAGCAACGGGTTCGGAAGCAGGACTGATCTGATCGGATCGGGTAACCCGATCCGAACCGAATCAGCACCACTTAACCGGTCCGTTTACTTCAACCTCTTATCCCATTCACTTTTCCGACCCGAACCGACTTTTTTTTTCCTTTCCATCTTTCTAAAATGTGCAATCCGAGCCGATCCCCTTTCCTTCTCCTTCCTTTTTTGGTCCTCCGTCTTCTACCCGAACCGACTCCAGATGGTCACCACGCTCCTCATCTTCTTCCTCTTTCCCCCCATTCTCACAAACGAGTCCATTTTATCACCAAAGCCACCATTGAGGATAAAATATTTTGCCCTCTCCAGCCTCGCAACGCCTCGAAGCGATGGCGCATCCACCAGCAGCGGCGGGGGGTTCAAGCGAAGCTTATGGCCAAGCCATCCCAATCCAACGCGAATTGAAATCGAAAACGGTTACAACAAAGCTATTCGAGATTAGAAAAGCTACCTATGTTCGATTTAAGAAATCTACGAGGAATAGTTTCAGAATATCCGAGTTTCTGACGTTTTCAATACTTAGGTTGGGGGCGGCAATAGAAACGAAGGAGAAAAGAATGAAGGCAGTAGTGAATTTATATAGGGAATGGTGTTGACTCCTCGTCTTCCTATTTTGTCTCACCCGCTCGGACCGGAGTGAAGGCCCAATAGCATGACTTTGTCTGAAGGCCCAATGTCCAAGAACCTAACCCACGAAAACGCTTCGGATCGGAATCCGAACCGAGTGGAAATTTCACACGTTGATTTAGCATCCGACTCGAATTGAATAGAAGGAGAGTAAAGGAAGAGCGTACCTGCAAGAAGCATTACATGGCGAGAAGAGTTCCCAAATTTGCTCAGAAATGAAGAAAAGGTACTCGGATCGGACACCGAACCGAATAGAAATCTGTGCATTACTCCTGACAATTCTGATTAAACGACGTCAAAGCACGCTTTGTACAACAGAAGCATCCTTTGAGGGGGCAAAATGTTAGCCTACTTTGTGAACTAGGCAACACAAAGTCAAGAAACCAACCATTGAAGAGTATTTTAAGTTATAAGACTTCAGTTCGGATCGGAAGAAAACACCACAATTCAGATTGATAGCAGCATTTTGGTTCGGATCGGATAGAGTTCCCTGTTCGGATCGGATGGCTCTTACTGGGTAAATTGGCAAAGCATATCTGATCGGATCGGAAGGCCAATGAATCTCAAATGGATCGGAAAGCCTTTTGCTTGCCACGACGCTGCAGCGGAGCGGAGTATGATTAGTGAAGGAGAGACGTCCGAGCCACTCCGGTTCGGATCGGGTATTCCGATCCGACCCCCAACCTGCACGCCTCCGACCCGCACCCATGATCCAGGTTAATCTCCTATAAAATAGCCTGGAGAACCGGACCGGCTATGACTGATTCCTACCCCTAACGTCCATCTCTTCGATGTGTTGTCAGCTTGATAGTTCATCCGAACCCGAAGAGAGTGCGATGGATGACACGTGTTCCGACCCGGATTGAATCTCAGGCAAATTCACACCTATAAATACCCCATCTAGAGACAAAGAGAAAGATCTTTTTCAGCACTTTTGAGAATCCAAGTACCTCCATCATCCGAACTCCTTTACTCCCGGAGAATCCAAACCATCTTTCATTTCTTGTTTTAATCATTTGAGTGAACAAAAGTGAGTTGTGAGTGAATCTTACATTGCATTTGTAACTGAATTACTGAATATAGTGAAAACTAAGTGGACGTAGGCATTTCTTCGCCGAACCACTATAAATCTTGTGTGTTCATTTTTATTTCTGTTTTATTTTATCTCGTTTCTAATCAATTTGGGTGTTAGAACCACATTTGGGTCTAACAGGTGGAACCCCCAATTGGATTTGAAACACTAACGGGATCCTCAACTAGACTAGTACTTAGGTGCAAACTTTCAACAATGTTAGAAGAAATAAAGGTATGAGATGCGCCAGAATCAAATAAAGTTCTAAACAAGGCTTTCTATAGAAATACTACCTCGATCCGGAGCTGGAGTAGTGTTGAGAGCATGCATCTGCCCTCCAGAAGGTCTTGCCCGCTGAGTCTGTCCTTGCCCTTGCTTCTTTGGGCAATCCTTAGTGAAGTGTCCAGACTCTCCGCAATGAAAGCATTCTCCCAACTTCCTCTTCTTCTTCCTACAATCTTTGATTATGTGTCCAGTGATTCCACAGAATTTGCACTTCCTTGTCTCCCTTGCCTTGTTGTTGTTGGCCTTGTTACCCTTGTTGTTCTTGTTGTTCTGGTTGCCTCCCCACTTGGAGTCCACCTTCTTGGTTTGAGTCTCATTAAGCTTAACTTCTTTCTTACCATTCTTATCATCTCCTTGGAGCAAGGCCATATCCACTAAGCTCTCAAAAGTGGCCCCCATGGGTATATGAGACATGGCCAAACCTTGCAATGGCTCATTCAACCCTCGAGCAAAGCGTAGAGCCTTCTTCTGAGGTGTGTTAACCATGTCTAAACCGAATCGAGCAAGCTAGTTAAACTTATTCACATACTCCCTCACGGTCATATCCCCTTGCTTCAAAGATATAAACTTCTCCATTTGCAGATTCTCTTCAGTAGATGATAGAAACTTAAGCCCAAACCTCATCCTAAAGTAGGCCCAAGTCACTATAGGCCTAGTAGCGTTGGTGACTTCCCACCAATAAGCAGCTTCCTCTTTCAATAGCCATACTGCCAACAGAACTTTCCTACGATCTTCTACATCTAAGATAGAAAAAAGGTCTTCAGTTCCTTTTAACCAGTTTCTTGCCTCAACATAAGTCTCTGTCCCAACAAAATTCTTGCCACCCATCGCCTAAAAGACTTTGCAAATCTTCGCGAAATCCGCTTGTGGACGCTGAGGAGGGGGAGGAGGAGGAACTCAGGTACGGGAGGAGGAGTGGGAGTGTTTGCTGGGCCCGCATCGTTGGCCCTAACTTCCAAGTGCCTTCGGAACCATCCGGGTATGGGTACTCCCTCGAGAAGGTTAAGATCGGCCATGCTGAAAAAGGAAAAGATAGATTCAGAACGTGGAAACAAAGGATAGTGCTAATGGCTTTTGGGGAATAGCCTTTTAAAATAAACTAGACTTTCCTTGGAAAAATACTTAATTGGCTTTGAAAATAGTTTTTTTTTCAAAAAGGGTTTTTAAAACTTTTGTCCGGTCTAGTAAACCTCATGCTCTGATACCAAATGTAACACCCCACCTCCGCTAGGGTCACTCACAAGAGAATGCACTAGCTTTGGAGGGGTGTTGTCTAGGTAAACATGCATAGAGATATCACAAGACAGAACATAGATAAATAAATAAGTACAGCAGCGGTAGTAATTTAAAAACCATAGTTAACCATTTCGAAACCAAATAGTCAACTTACATCAAAGTACTTAGTCATTATTTTCCAACTACCACAAGTCTAGAAAACATAAACTGAAAATGACATAAAGTAAACTATCCCCAAGATAGATGTGGTGAAGCCATTGCAAGCTCAAGTCCAAACCATACATGAGCTGTCAAGAAAGCAAGCCAAATGTCCAAGCTAAGCACTAGTGTTCCCTCCCTGAGAACCTGGGGGGGGGGGGGGGGAACGGAAGAAAAGAGGCGAAAGAAAAAGGGTCAGTCATAAAGACTGGTAAGTCCTACCTACTACTAGTATAAAAACTAATGAAGTTAACTAAACATGATAAACTGAGATGAAACATAAAGATGGTAACTAACTGTAATGATAAATAGATAACAAGGTAGATCAAGTGTGGCATCACATATACAAGGTTTAGTTTTGCACCAATAGTACTAGTATTCCAACCCATGTCAAGTATAAACAAGGAATGATCCCTTGGCCCAATATCATGAGGTGACCCAAGTCAAGGTCCAACTACACGGTCTAGTCGATCGGCTCCCTATAAGCCTAACTCGTCGAGTGTCGGTGTCATACAGCCCAATCACGGAATGTAGTCAAACTGTGCTAGGTCCACCCTAGGGTGTATCAAGCCCTAGGGTGCCAACCACTGACACGAATCAAGCACGCACAGTCTAAACCTACTGGTGCCCATGTCTGTTTTATTCAACTCCGGACTATGTGCACGACCATAGTCCGCCTGAACCTACCCTGGCGCACCTACTCTGCCGTCGTTCTGGTCGCTTACAATCAGCCCAGTAATCGTGGCCCACCCTAGCCTAGTCCCTAGGGTATCGTGATACATCCAAGAGGGTTACTGCTGAAAAGGACCACGTAACTAGGGTTTCTAACGGGTTAAGTGTGGTTAACCCTATCCAATCATGTATCAAGTTGGTTAAGTGTATCCAAGTGGTTCATGACTTAACCCTATCATGTGGCATTAATTAACTTAACGTGCTCAACCTCTCACATTAGACTTTGTTGTGGTTATTGGATGTGCCGGGCGGGTCCGGGCAGATTTACACCACAACCTAGTCTAACCTCGGGTTTCAAGCGCGATATGACCAACTACTCACATTGGATCCTATTGTTTGTAGCCACTGGATTTGCCGGGCGGTTCCGGGCAGATTTACGCTACAAACTCAACCCAACCTCGAGTTGGCCACTTTATGGTTTTCTACATGTCATGACCACATTCACGTTTTCAAGCATAATCAAGTTTCATGTCACATTTCAAGTCATGTTTTTCATGTCATTTCAAGTTTGCCTAACTACCCATAACATATTCCCATTCGCACGTAAATTTGCATCAATACAAATAGATCAAGAAGGGGAACATAACAACATGACAAAGATGGGCATAAGGTGATAAAGTTGGTCATAAGTTAAACATGATGATATTTTAGGCAAAGGTGTTCATCACAACTAGTATATAGGATTATTGGCCTCAAAACATGTATGACATCAAACTTAGCAAACAAACTTGTGGGTAGCATGTAGTTCAACATCATAGGCAAAGGTGATAACATGATAATAGTTGGCATAGAGTGGTAAACTTGTGGGTAGCATGTAGTTCAACATCATAGGCAAGTTAACATCAAGGTTATGAGGGGTTCTATATTGCATTATGCATAATCCCCAAATAAAGCTCATAGCTTTCTACCCAAAAATCAAGATGAACGGTACTAAGTTCATGATAGTTCCACAATCATAGATCAAAAGAGTCATAAATGGATCTATGCATACAAATATAGCCCCAAGACAAGTATTACACCAAAAATCCCATTTCAACTTGCTACATGTTCATATTAATTTCGTAGTTTAAATCTAAGAGTAGAGTGGGGCTTACAAATCGTGGCTATGAGACTAGAACAAAGTAGAACAAGATAGAGACGTTGTAGAAGCTCTAGGAATGATGTAGCAACACTAGAAGCCTTGAGGATAGGTAGCTCCTTTGATTTGATGAAGAAAGATTGCTCCTTTTTGCCTTAGAAGCTCTCAAGATGAAGATGGAGGCCATGATTAGGGAGCATTTTGGCAGAATTTAGTTGTTAGATGATTTGTGATGGTTTAGGTTAGGTCTTAGGGTGTTTTTATAGGTGTAGAGACTAGTTTAGGCCATAGGATTAACCCTAGTTTAGATCTGAACCATCAAATCTCGTCATAGGCCAAGTAAACAGACCAAAGGAGCAAACTGGTGCACCAGGGAAAACATGGCCGACCAGGGAGGTCGACACCCAAGTCGACTGGGCAGTCGACCTGGGCTGGGGCAGGTCGACTCTGCAGTCGACCTGGGGTAGGGCGGGAAATTTTCCCACCCAATCTGTTTGGAGCTGATTTGAATTTCGGGCTGAATTTTGAATTTTCTGAAATCTTCTATGAGCCATATCTTGGTCATACGGACTCCGATTTACGAAATTTCGGACTCGTTTTTAAGCAGAATTTCGAGACGAACGCAATGGCGTAACCCGTTCCCATTGTTTCTTAACTTATGATTTAATTCTGCCCTGATTTCTTGTTTTAACATGTTATAAAAATTCGGGTTGTTACAATACCCGTGTGACACAGATTTTATTTGTGCAGTTGGGCGATGTGTAAAATTTATCGTCCCAATCAATATCAGTCAAATGTGTGTTTATAAACAAATCGTCCGATTTGTTTATTTTTATTTCATTTCATATACACGTTAAAAATTCTATTTTTAACTATAAAATATTTTAGCTATGTAAATATTTTATTTCATTTCACATCACATCACACAATCAACTACACATCAAAATCAAACAAACAAGCATACAAGCCGTCCATGGTCTGTGGACGACGGGTGTCGGGTGCTACTAAACACTGTCTGCATCCTAGTATATATTTATAACTAGAAAATTAAATTAAAAGTGAGAAGTTCTCACTGACTAGCTAATCCAAACTCCACGACTCTTCTTATGTAGGAAATCTTCACCGTTCTCGCCTTTTTTTCACTTTCGTTGCCCGCTTTCACTACATATATAAAAATCACATTTTTATACTACTATTCAATATATAAAAATCAAATTTTTACTTTGCTATTCAATATATAAAAATCGAATTTTTACTTTGCTATTCAATATATAAAAATCGAATTTTTACTTTGCTATTCAATATATAAAAATCGAATTTTTACTTTGCTATTCAATACATAAAAATCGAATTTTTACTTTTCTATTCAATATATAAAAATCGAATTTTTACTTTGCTATTCAATATATAAAAATCGTGTCTTTCCTTGACTAAAAATCCGACCTTTCTTCTAAATAAAAATCGATCTTTCTTCAAACAAAAAGACTAATCTTTTTATATTTGCTAATTCATATAAAACAAACTGATTATATAAATGCTAATTATATAAAATAAATTAAAAACAAAACTTACATACATCGAAGAAGGAAAGAGAAGAAGGAGCTTTGCTGTTGTCTGGTGGCTCATAGAGGAAAAGAGAGGAGTTGGGGTCTTCACGTCAGTCGAGGAGCATGAGGGGAGGTCGGAGCTGAAGAAGGGGGGTGCGCGTCGCTCAGGTGGAGAGGGGGGTGCGCGTCGCTCAGCAGGAGGGGGGTGCGCGTCGCTCAGCAGGAGGGGGGTGCGCATCGCTCAGTAGGAGGGGGGGGGGGAAATCGCGGCGGCGGCGCCGCCTGGGGGGGGGGGGGTCGCGGTTTCAGGCGAGGTGGCTTTAAGGGGGAGGCTCGTGGGAGAGAGAGCGTCGAAGTGGGGGAGGGGGCTGGTGAACGGCGACGAGTGGCGACGTGGGGTAGCAGCTGCGGGGGAGGAGCAACGAGGAAGAACGGTTTTTTTCTCTAAATCAATTCTGAATGAAGAGTAAAGGGGGGGGGGTTAAGTATAAATATAATTTAATTATATTATTATTTTAATTTCAAAAGGTTGACTTTTTTTCGACCTCGAAACGAGACCCACCGCCTGTCATCCATAGTGTTTCACCCCCATTCTGAACACAATGGGATATGTACCATAAGTTGATTCGACCGTTTCGATCGGTTTCCGTTAAAATCAACATATAACTCTATATATTGAATTTGAACGCGCATTTCAATTTACCGGGGTCACAAACGAATTCTAAAAATTCCATAAAAATATTTTCTAGCTTCGTATTGACGATACGGTCCTAACAAAACTAATTTCGTCAAATTCTGAGACCGTTGGAAAAATGGCCATTTTCCAGTCGATTAAAATCAATTAAAAGTGGTCAAACGCGTTTTCCCTTGCCACGCTCACATATTGATTCTAAAAATTATGAAATTTGGAATTTAGCAATAATTTGACATCACGGACCTGACAAAAGCGGTTTCATTGAAATCCGAGGTCGTTTGCAAAATGGCTATTTTTAAGGGCCTGAATTCCATAGCGACTATTCAGAATTTTCAACTGGACATATCTTTTGGTTCCCGCTATGAAATTTCGATTTTTCGGATTCGTTGGAAAGATATCCTCAATTAGATTCAAATATCTTTGGTTTCACTAAAATCCAGATTATTTTGCACTCGGTACATTCATTTGAAATTTGAAATCGAATTATCGAACTACCATGCCATTTTCAATTTCTTTTATATATATAAATAAATATTTATATTCTAACGACGACGTATACAAATATATACGTTCGAATTCTATTCAAAGTAAATTTCACATTGATATTATTTAAAATAATTCATTTTAAATATTCAAAATTCGCTAAAATTGCCAAAATAAAAATTTTAAACTGGCTCGCATTTTCCGGTTTGTTACATTCTCCCCCACTTAAAACTTTTCGTTCCCGAAAAGGAACGAAGCCGAAAGTTGTTTAACTAATCAACTCAACTTCCAATATTTTCGCTACGTCTTAAGTTCTTCAACTTTTCAGTTTCTAAGAACTTTTCAAATTTTTCAAAAATTTGGCTAACACCCTAAATTTTCGAAAAATTTCGCCATAACCTCGCCTGCACCGGGAGCACCGGGAAAATCCCGAAATTGCCATACAGGCCCTCTGATCTCAAAAAGAAAAAGAAAAAGCCAAGCGGCTAGCCAATCGGCTCATAAAATCATCATCACCCGAACAAAACAGTAAATTATGATAAACATGTACCTATTTGTCGGGCAAACAATTTTATTCTACTGCTCTAGCCTCTTTGCTATGACCTGTTCAATGTAAGTACATGTATATGCAAGCAAATGCGACCAAATTTCAATACAATTCACCCTTTGGCCAATTTGGCTAAATGGTTAAAAATATAATTAATTCAAACAATAATCAAACAACACAACCAGCAATCAATTTGTTGATTATCATTTTAAATTCATAACTTTGATATATAGTCAATAATCACATTTTTGATGCCAAATCACAACAATAAGCCCTATCTAATTTTGGTTCTCACACCAGTCAATTGGAAATATATAAACATCACACCTTCGAAACTCGAACACAAACTGTTGATGCTACGTAGTCATCAACAGAATCATCTCCGGGCGACTAGAGTGTGACTTTATATCTATCCAGTATATTAAAACTTCGAATACACGTGGATCAGACGTATATGCAAAATCTATATATACTGGATTGTCCAAATTCAACATAAATAAATAATCAAATACGAATAATTGATTTAAATTTTCAAAACAAAAATTGTTTTCATTTTTTTATTTAACAAAAACTCTACTCTTCACACTCGTTCTAGGATACTACTGATCCTATCTCTAACGAGTCATTCTCGTTGGATATTACTAATCCAATTCTGATGAATTCTTTCATTTGGTTCTAATGTGTCTTGTTCTCTGAGCTTTGTAAACCAAAGCCCTGATACCAACTGTAAAGACTCGTAACTTCCCCGTGAAGGAAAGCATGGATGGCGTTGAGGACAATACACAAAAGGACGCAGATGAAAGAACATTTCATTGTTACTACAACAATTCCGTCAGATACAAGAATATACAGAGTATAAATGAATAAATTACATTCAATAAATATCAGAGATTTAAATTACATTTAAATACATCGCAGCGGAAAATAATACAAAAGCACAACTAGAAATAATGCACGGATACAGAGCTTTCCGAGCATCGTTCCAGCTGTAAATCAGGATCCTGTGAATATAAATCTGCAAAACCAAAACTACTAGCTCCCCGTGTCAAAATAAGGGCACCCAGAGTTTAGGTTAAAACAATAAACACCAGGTCAGTCATGGGACTGGTGTGAGAACTAAAACAGTTATTAATCTTTATTTTAAAGTTTGGTATATCAAGGGACCATGCCGTATAACACGGAACGGGTTTCCTCCCAAGAATACCAGTGCATAAAACAAACAGCGCAATGCTAAATAAAGAAAAATGAAGCTATTATAAGACCCAGTTCCCATCACACAATGCAACGCAAGCCGGAGGATAGGGTTTTTACCTTATAATAGCCAAGAATGCTTGATACGTTTAAAACAAATCATTTGATACTATTATAAGTGCATAGTGTATAAAACAATTTCAAATCATAAGTATCAATCATAGACAGCATAAGCGCCCCATCCCACTATGTCGCCATACTAGGCTCTACAAATAAAACCGCAAATGTCACGTATTTGGAAATTGGATTTTTGTCTGTGAACCGAGGCAAAAGATAGTCCTCAACCGATTTGAGACTGTCTAGCCCGAGCCTTAGGAACAGCCGCAACTGCCCCTTGGATCGTCAGGGCCGGTCCACCGATGTGGATTATTATGCCTGAACAATACGTCTCCCCGCCCTATGGGGCGTAAATGAGCCAACGAATGGCTCCAACTGACCCGGATCGTCCGATCAAACTGAGGCGCCTCGTAACACCAACAACCACATAAGTCAAACTTGTCAGGGCATGTAAAACCACTGACGCCACTTCAAGCTAGAAAGAAACGCATGTCCTCCCTGAGGTCCTCTCCCGTTTTTGGTTCACCACCGGGGTGTGAGGCTCGCGAATTCATGTTACACAAAGCTATGCCACACAGGCCGTGCTTTGATCATCACCACAAAACTTTGCTTTTCAACAGAAGCCTTGATCAATTGCCACTTAGGCATGCCACACAGGCAATTCACTCCATGCGTTTGATATCCATCAATATATAGCCCCTGAGCTCGTACGTCTCAGAGAAAGGCGTTAAGAAAGAGAATAAATTCTCCGCCGCCAAACAGATATATATTTAATAGAAATCAATCACACAGAATATGTCAGACACACAGTCCATTTACAAGTTCGTTCTAGGTCTGAACGAAACCGGAGGCACCTAGTACCCCGCATGTCCATCGATCTCCAAGTACGTCTGGACGATCACCAACTGATTCCCTCCTCTTGGGTGTACGGCCTAATCAAGATCATCAGAAATCACCCAAATGACGTGAAGAGCTCCGGTCTTCAACCACCGTCTTCATCTTCGACACCCCGTCGAATCAGTTATTCAGAATGGGATAAACCCGATCTTTCTGAATAACTCGCGTATATAATCAACAAGTGTTACACAAACATGACATACGCCTCATTCCAATTCAGAATATTCGTTTATTCAAATATTCTTCTGCTTTGGGAAAGGTTCCCATTAATTTTATCAAAGATAAATTCTTTAAATTTATTCTTTAATCTTCTTTGAATATCAATTCAAACTAGTCGGGATTAGCGAATCACACCGGAATAATCATTTATTTTATTTCCCAATCCCCACCTATTCATCCCATGAAGTAAAACTAGTAATACTTCATATCTAACACCACGGTGTTATCAGTAAATTCAATTACCATTTCACATTCAAATCTAATTAAAGATTTAACTATCGCCTGGAGTAAAACTGGTGGTACTCCATTCTCGATCATTTCAATCTAATTAAAGATTCATTAAAACTCCACTTAGTTTTAATCTTCACAGAAATCAATATCCTATCTTTAACTGGGTCAAAGAGCCAATGTCATTTAAAACACGACCCACAATAAACCCAAAATCACATTCATTAATTATCGGGTTAAAGAACAAGTGTTATTTAAAACACTGTTCACGATAAACCCAAAAATCAATACCAGTTCAATTCCAATTAAATATTATTTAATTGGTACACTTCATTAAATCTAAATAAAAAGATATAATCTTTTTTCCCAACTGGGCATAAGAACAGTGTTAATGAAGACACCATTCACGACAAACCCAAATCCCATTTGATATTAAATACAAGGCTCTGAATAGAAAATATATCGGCTTATATTCAATATCTAATTCTACGACCAACAAATATCGTATTGGAAATAACGATATTAATATATCTTTCAAATTTCCCAAACAATATCTGTATAATCACGAAATCCAACATCGAAATATTCCAAAGACAATTTCGATTCAAATCCATTCACACCTTATATATTGGAAATTCTGGTTATTTTCAAAACCATTTCAAATCCACTTTATTTATTTTAGAAATAAATAGAATTATAATTCTAGTTCAAAACTAGTACATTTCGATAAAAATCTATTTTTATCTTTTCAAATATGGAGTTTTTCATCCCAATTCTTCACAAATCATTTCTTATGATTTTACACAAATTATTACTATTTTTAATAATTTTATCAAGGCACGTACAGTCGATTTCCATCAACGGCCATCGAACTGCACTTACAAAGACCTTTTTCAAATTTGATTTGGACATAATTCCAAATCCAACAGTTAGATTTCAAATTTCTAATATTCATTAGAAATCTCTTTTCGATGTGAACCCAACGGTTTCGGTTTTAGGAGAATCCGACGGTCAGATCTCCTGCAATATCCATTCGAAGTCAATGGTCGAAATTCGCGAACTGCCGCGGCGCGGCGCGTTCTATTCAGGCCATTATATTATATGTATAATATATACTTCGTCGATTTCCTTTTAAAACATATTTTATAAATCGTTTTAAATTCGTTTTCAAAATGATTTCAACTTCTCTTTCAAATTCAAATCAAAATTGAATTTTTCCTTACAAATTCGTTTTAAATTCATTTCAAATTGATTTCAATTCAAATCGATTTTTAATTCAATTTCAGTTCATTTTCAATTCAATTTGAATTTCAAATTATTTCAATTTCAATTCGGATTCATTCCTATTCAATTTCAATTCGAATTCATTTCTATTCAATTTCAATTCGAATTCAATTCTATTCAATTTCAATTTGAATTCAATTATATTCAATTTCAATTCGAATTCAATTCTATTCAATTTCAATTCGAATTCATTTCATCTCAAAATATCAAATTTTGAAATCACTTTCGATATTCATTACAAAATTAATAAAATCGATATAAATATCGTTTACGTCAAAATGGCGTAAATCTAATCAACACAGCTTCATATATTTCTATTTTCAAATATTCGATTTCAAATATTTCTATTTCAAATATTTCTATTCAAATATTTCTATTCAAAACTGGAATGTGGCCCAATCAATTACCATATAATGTTAATTATATGGATTTTCTACAACACATGTATACAATAACAACGATGAATAATCAACCATCATCCAAAGTGCATTCTACACTGTATAAGCATCAAATATAAATATTCGACGCTTATAACTGTCTGTCAATCAATCGATCGACATACAACTAATTATTGGGATTAGTGCATGTCGTATATCATCCCAATACCCGTGTGGGGTTTTCAAACCATCAAACACAGATTTTATTTGTGCAGTTGGGCGATGTGTAAAATTTATCGTCCCAATCAATATCAGTCAAATGTGTTTTTATAAACAAATCGTCCAATTTGTTTATTTTTATTTCATTTCATATACACGTTTAAAATTCTATTTTTAACTATAAAATATTTTAACTATGTAAATATTTTATTTCATTTCACATCACATCACACAATCAGCTACACATCAAAATCAAACAAACAAGCATACAAGCCGTCCATGGTCTGTGGACGACGGGTGTCGGGTGCTACTAAACACCGTCTGCATCCTAGTATATATTTATAACTATAAAATTAAATTAAAAGTGAGAAGTTCTCACCAACTAGCTAATCCAACTCCACGACTCTTCTTATGTAGGAAATCTTCACCGTTCTCGCCTTTTTTTCACATTCGCTGCCCACTTTCACTACATATATAAAAATAACATTTTTATACTACTATTCAACATATAAAAATCGAATTTTTACTTGCTATCCAATATATAAAAATCGAATTTTTACTTTGCTATTCAATATATAAAAATCGAATTTTTACTTTGCTATTCAATATATAAAAATCGAATTTTTACTTTGCTATTCAATATATAAAAATCGCGTCTTTCCTTGACTAAAAATCCGACCTTTCTTCTAAATAAAAATCGATCTTTCTTCAAACAAAAAGACTAATCTTTTTATATTTTCTAATTCATATAAAACAAACTGATTATATAAATACTAATTATATAAAATAAATTAAAAACAAAACTTACATACATCGAAGAAGGAAAGAAAAGAAGGAGCTTTGCTGTTGTCTTGTTGCTTATAGAGGAAAAGAGAGGAGATGGGGTCTTCACGTCAGTCGAGGAGCACGAAGGGAGGTCGGAGCTGGAGAGGGGGGGTGCGCGTCGCTCAGGTGGAGAGGGGGGGTGCGCGTCGCTCAGTAGGAAGGGGGTGCGCGTCGCTCAGCAGGAGGGGGGAAATCGCAGCGGCGCCGCCGCCTGGGGGGGTCGCGGTTTCAGGCGAGGTGGCGTTGAGGGGGAGGCTCGTGGGAGAGAGAGCGTCGAAGTGGGGGAGGGGGCTGGTGAACGGCGGCGAGTGGCGACGTGGGGTAGCGGCTGCGGGGGAGGAACAACGAGGAAGAATGGTTTTTTTTTCTAAATCAATTCTGAATGAAGAGTAAAGGGGGGTTAAGTATAAATATAATTATATTATTATTTTAATTTCAAAATGTTGACTTTTTTTTCGACCTCGAAACGAGACCCACCGCCTGTCGTCCATACCGTTTCACCACCATTCCGAATACAATGGGATATGTACCATAAGCTGATTCGACCGTTTCGATCGGTTTCCGTTAAAATCAACATATAACTCTATATATTGAATTTGAACGCGCATTTCAATTTATCGGGATCACATACGAACTCTAAAATTTCTAGAAAAATATTTTCTAGCTTCGTATTGACGATATGGTCCTAACAAAACTAATTTTATCAAATTCTGAGACCGTTGCAAAAATGGCCATTTACCAGTCGATTAAAATCAACTAAAAGTGGTCAAACGCGTTTTCCCTTGCCATGCTCACATATTGATTCTAAAAATTATGAAATTTGGAATCTAGCAAAAATTTGACATCACGGACCCAACAAAAGTGGTTTCGTCGAAATCCGAGGTCGTTTGCAAAATGGCTATTTTTAAGGGTCTGAATTCCATAGCGACTATTCAGAATTTTCAACTGGACATATCTTTTGATTCCCGCTATGAAATTTCGATTTTTCGGATTCGTTGGAAAGATTTCCTCAATTAGATTCAAATATCTTTGGTTTCACTAAAATCCGGATTATTTTGCACTCGGTACATTCATTTGAAATTTGAAATCGAATTATCGAACTACCGTGCCATTTTCAATTTCTTTTATATATATAAATAAATATTTATATTCTAACGACGACGTATACAAATATTTACATTCGAATTCTATTCAAAGTAAATTCCACGTTGATATTATTTAAAATAATTCATTTTAAATATTCAAAATTCACTAAAATTGCCAAAATAAAATTTTTAAACTAGCTCGCATTTTCCGGGTTGTTACACTGTATATTCGTTTAAAGTTCGAATCGCCAAATTACGAACTGCAATGCCATTTCGAGCTTGATTATAATTATAATATAAATTATATGTTCGAACTTCGTTTAAATAATAAATTCGTTATTATAATTCAAATCTAAACTGAATTATATATTTTAAATTGTCCAATTCACACAATATTATGAATTGTGTCATTTCCGATTATTTCAGAAATAAATATATTATTCTATTATTTATATTAATTAAACATTTAGTATTATTCAATTTTGGTCATTTTAAATTACCAAACCATTATTTAAATAATTAAATAAATTATTTATAATATCGTAAAAATACGGGTTGTTACATTCTTCCCCCTTAAAATAATTTCGTCCTCGAAGTTGCTGAGGTAGAAAAAAAAACCTATTAACTGGGTTAAAATTTTATTTGTTTACTTCTTACCTTCAGTTTCAACTGAACCAATTAAATTTCAATTAAATATTTATTCATTCCTACTAACAAAAGTTTTCAAAAATCCTGAAAATTTTCTAACACCTTAACTTTTCAAAAAATTTCACCAGCATCTTCTTTGTGTCGGTCAATAGCTCAAACTCCAACTCGCCTCTCTAGGTCCTCTTCAACCCAAAAGAAAATCAAACAGCCAAGCGGCTTGCCAATTCGGCTCATAAAAATCTTAAACCCATATATAATATAAGCTGGTACCTTTTGTCGGGCATATCAATATATCCTTTACATTTGCTGCTAATTCAGCATATACCAATGTCATCCCAATCATTCGCTTATACCCAAGCCAAATTCCATTCAAACTCCAATCTCGAATTCCAAACTCTTAACTTATCAACTCAGTTCCCGATTATTCTCTAATCCAATCTAATTTCATATCATTCTAATCCCGTTCGATTTTCCACTTAACTGGTTTCAATTCAATTTTAGTCTGTTTTCAAAAATCTTATTTAAATTTATTTTTAATTCTAACAATCTTTCCTAGGGAATTTTAAATAGTTTAGCTTTTCTAAAACCAGATATCCCCTTTTAGGATTCAAAACAACTTGCTTTTCATAAAACAATTCAAAAACAAAATCTTTGGTTGTAATCCATCACTTAGCAACTCGAAAATGACACTGATGATGTGGCCATCATCATCAGGGTTACTTTCCCGCTATTGAAGTGAGTTCAATACTATAACAATTTCAAAACCATATTTAAACATTTCCATTTTGAAATCATTTTCAAAATATCCTTCATAATGCTTGTAAACAATTTAAAATCTCCCAGGATTTTGTGTTCTCTTATATCCAATCCATATTCATTTACAAAAAATAAGTCAACTTTCCAAAGTTTTAACTTCAATTCAGATTTAATTCACTTTGTAATACTTATACGAATTGGTTATTTACATAACCGTTTCAATTATAATCTTATCTGATTATAATCACAACCAACGCATTCAATGTACAATAATACTTCAAATATTAATCATACTTTTATATCAAAATATGATTTGGGTAAAATTATATCATTTACCCTCTTTTCAAAACATATCATGTCAGTTCATCGTATTCAGGTGTTTATAAACTCCTACCGATACATGGATCAAACTAATCGACTTGAACCCGTAAACAACTCAATCAATAAATCTCCATGATATAAAATCATTTTATATTGAACATCAAATACGCGCTCATATATATACAATCAAACTCAATCTAGGGTATAGCTAATCTTATCTCTACTGAGTTACGCCACAGAGCCAAGGTAATTGCTTAACCTTCAGCTCTGATACCAATGTAACGACCCGGGGAATTCGCGACCTTGGTTATCGACATATAACCCAATGTCGACTATCAAGCATCAGAAAAAACCGGATAGTTAATGAAAGAAATTAGAGGGTGAGAATAGATAAGATAGAAACTTAGAATAGAACAAGAATAAGAACATACAACATCAGAGTAAACACGAATCTCACAGCGGAACGAACAATATATAATAGATACGTAACTTTGAAATAAAATCAGTATATGTATACAATAACATTATCATAGTACATCACTTACAATACAACGGAAATAACAATAGCTATATAATGCTGAAGCCTCCTGCTCCAGCTGTCCAAGTGTATCTGTAAATCCCAACTACTTGACTGCCCCTACAAAATTGGGCACCCAAGAGTTCAGGGAAAACAAAACAAAATAAACTCTGGGTCAGTCATGGGACTGGTGTGAGTAAAACAATTTAAAACATTTTAAAAAATTAAACGATATCTCATAGAACCACGCCGTATAATGGAACGGGTTTTTCCCTTATGAGAATCCAAATCAATTTGATTTAACTTTCATTTTGAAAGAAACAATGATCTTTTATATAAAAACTCTTTTTATATTATATTAGTGTCTATCAATCACAATATAATAATCATCTAGCGGAACGCTTTCATCTCATCTTCCCCATACATAGTATATAATCTAATGAATTCCAACTGGCCAGGTATGGGATCACCTTCCGACAGTGTATCTCTAGAGAGGAATACACCGGGTTCAATAAGAACATCTTGCAACCCAGGCTAAACATGATCGGTCACTCATTTCGCTTGAGTGTACCCGATGTATTATCACCAACCGTTTTGATCGGCAACCATTTCCCGAAAGGGACAGCATCGAAATAGATTATATAAGTAAATGAAACTCTAGATCAGGTGACAATACACCCTAATTGGCAGTTATCCACTTAGCCATGCGACCTACCCGATTTTATACCATTTCCGGGTTGTGAGGCTAGAGGCCATAACGTATAGATCACACATTTAATTACTTTGAAGGTCACATCATCATACCCGCCAAATCACAAATTGATTTCTCCAAAAATACCACGGGCATACAGCTAAGAGAAATAAATTCCTCCGCCACCAAATGTAAATAAGTTTGAAGAGATCAACTTACACGATCTATTAAATATACTCTGTCAGACATTGTTCCATACAGGTCGCCCTGGGACTGGACAGACCGAAGGCACTATTCAGTATACAGGACAACCCTTGCATAACTCTGTCTTCAATTGTCTTCATCATATTTGATTGCAACGCTAACGCCTATACAGATTGGTTTCTAGATAATGAATCTGATCTCGGTCTCTCCGTATTGACGACGGAAAAATGGTCAAAAACTTTGATAGTCGGTGATTTAACTATCAAAGAAAGACATGTGTGCAAACAACGATATTATTTCCAGATGGAAATTCTATCGATCAATCAACATTTATTCATTTCCCCATTTCTCGTTCCATATATTCATCAAATCCTTATTTTCTAATTTTAGAAAATATACATTATTAACTTTGGAAACCGTTTTCATTTCTGATTCACGCATCACTATCTTCTCACATATATTAGTCTATAACTGTAAACTAGTAAGAGAACACCCCCTATGTATTAACCTGGAAGGCCGAAACCAACATCAAATCGATACCTAGAAAGTCATTCAACTTAACAAATCTCCAGTCAGTTTCTAATTCCTTTAACTCCATTTAAATTCCTTTTTCAAACCATATTTCCTTTATAAATATTTTATTTGCAAAATATTTACTTTAATCTAATTTTCACATAGAATGAGAAAAATATTTCTTTATAAAATCAAAACAATTTGATTTTGTATTTAAAACAATTTCCTAAATCCAATTTCTATTTTACTTCTTATTATAGAATTATTCATATAAAATCTCATTTTATTCTTCTAACACTTATAATCCCATTTATAACCACCTTTATAAATGCTGCTCAAATTCCATTTAAAATATCGGTATTAAAACCGATTTCTACTTCTCTATATAACTTCAGTCTTATATATTATGTTTATCAAATGATAAATATTTTATTTAATTTATAAAGCATTATTTATAAATTAATCTTCTCAGTCTACCTATTAAAACAGATTTCTATTTAATATCCACTTTAAACAATCTTCTCATAATTCTTTTATATCTCGTCAAATATCCCTTTTATAATTCTATTTACTTTCTAAATAAATATTCCATTTATACTTCTATTTATTTTATATATAAATAATCCTTGTATACTTCTATTTATTTTATAAATAAATATTTCATTTTCAAAATTCACTTTGAAATTTTCCTTATTACATTCCAATATTTCATATGGTATTTAAAATACCAAATCACATGACCAGTATCATCATAATCAATCACAGATTATAAATCACATCACATCACATATCACAATATATGAAAACAACAGTATTATAATATTGAGGAATCCAGTTGGATCCCTCCAACCTGTTTCCCTGCATCCACAGATGTTAAACAATATAAATAACATCGATTTCATTCAAATATGAAATATTCTGATAAACAGAATCAAAATTTGTTTACTGATATACATATATATATATATATCATTATCTATAATTTCAACCAATACATCAGCAATTCAACCAAACAATCATCACACAACAATCAATCATCATTTATCAATTCTAAAAATACGTTATAAAAATATGAACTGGTAGAGTTAGTGAGATTTACTCACATTGGACGATCATCGTTAAATAACGATAACTGTCGATTGATTCTGACAGATAATTTATTTCGCTATAAATTGTATCGAGCTCCAATTCACTCCTAGTCAGTTCCATTGCATAGCCGTCGTCCATACGATTCCAATGGATCTTGTTTTGCTTAATTATGATAAAATATGTCAAAGTTATCTTATTTACAAGTTTTACTATTTAAAACAAAATAAAATTTTAATTTCCTTTTATCAAATTGGGCTTAACCTTTAATATTGGGCCCAACACCATTCAATACCCACTTCCGCAAATCCTTCTTCCTCGTTCTCCTTAACATCCCACTTCAGGCCATTAATTCCAACCATAGCCGCGCTTTCTCTCATATCTCGCACCTTCATTCTTCCAAAATTCTTAAAACCGAAAACACCAACCAAATCTTCATCAAATTCTCTTCAATTTGGTACAACACATCACCAACTCGCGTCACCCATATGGAGTGCGGCTTCAACAGCAGTCCGTAGTTTTTACAGAAAAAGGATCGAACCTTTTTCACCTCAAAACTCCTCCATTTCGCCATGAATTCAAAAACCAGCACCACCATTAAACTCCCTATCCTCTACTCAATGCAACCATACCAAAATGAATGAACTCGCCCTCTATTCACAAAATCCGACGTGAGCTTCCCCCTTCACTACCAAAAACTCGCGACAATACAGCCAATTTCCACGATACTTTGTCCATGTCTGCGCCTCGCTGCTGCGAATACCATGCTGGTCTTGCCTTGCCCCCAGAATCACCATACAGTAGGCAACAGTAAGCCATAGGCTACTGTTCACAAAATCGAGCTCCCCAAGGATGAATCGCACGTATCAAAAGTGGTACCGAATCAAAGAGATTCACTCAGTGAACCAAAGTATATAAGTGTTATGATTTTAGAGATTTTCTAGGATTTTATTTTGATTTTTGAAGATCGGTCTTTTTTACAAGTATGGAGTAAAAAGACTGACGGCGGAAAAATGCTTTGACCAAAGAGAAAGAAGGCATTAGGATTAGAAAATGGAAAGGGGTATTCATATAGGGTAGTTTAGCTTCTAAGGTAAGCTACATATTTTATTTATATAATTACCGTAATTCTATTTGTCTTTTAAAAATCCCTATGATCACACATGATATCCAAAAATCATGAAAATGGACATACAACTAGAGTTTGACATTACAGACCCAATAAAACTTGTTTCGTCGAATTCCGACATTGTTTGTTCACACAGGGTATTTTTAATGTTAAATTATTGACTGTTTTTCAAATTAATATTCCGTATGGCCACATACTGACTCCAAAAATTATGAAGTGAAATCTAAAAATAATTTGATATTCTGGATCAAACCAAATTAGTTTCGTCGAAAACAGAGCTCGTTTGCAAAAGTGGCTATTTTTAAACCTCTGAATAAATCCATTTAAATATAAATATATTTAAAAATAATTAAATTTAATATTTATAAATAAATATTATTATATATATTTACAACAGAATATTATTCGGCTTCAAAATATACATATCTGGATTTACAACTCCATATTTCAAATCCAGGTTATTCGATATCAATATATAAAATAAAAATTCTTTTATAATATAAATAAATTGTTATAAATTATAAAGGAATTCCATAGCGACTTTTAAAAAATTTGATTTGGATATAAATCAAAATCTACCCGACGAAATCTCGATTTTTCTCTTCTATTAGAAAAATATACCTCACCAGCTCCGAACGTTTCTTGTTTCATAGTAATCCGACTTATAATGGATTCTGTATATTGGTTTAAAGTTCGAATCGCCAAATTACGAACTGCCGAGCCATTTCGAGCTCGATTATAATTATAATATAAATTATACCTTCAAACATTGTTTAAATAATAAATTAGTTATTATAATTCAAATCTAAACTGAATTATATATTTTAAATTTTCCAATTCACACAATATTATTAATTCGGTTATTTCCAATTATTTCGGAAATAAATATATTATTCAATTATTTATAATAATTAAATATTCAATATTATTTAATTTTGGTCATTTTAAATTACCAAACCATTATTTAAATAATTAAATAAATTATTTGTAATACCGTAAAAATATGGGTCGTTACACCTACTAGAGGAGGAAAAAGATATTTTGTCACATTTATAGATGATTACTCTAAATATTGTTAAGCCTATCTTATGCATGCTAAAAGTGAAGTGTTAAATTCATTCATTACTTATAAAACTGAAATAGAAAACCAATGTGATGTCAAAATAAAAACACTTAGGTCTGATAGGGGTGGTGAATATCAATTTCCTGAATATTGTGAATCAGTAGAAATTATACATGAGACGTCTATTGCTTACACTCCACAATAAAATGAGTGGTTGAAAGGAAAAACAGAACTCTTACCGAAATGGTAAATGCAATGTTGTGTAACTCTGGTCTTAATACAAGTTTCTGGGAAGAAGCCTTACTTACCGCATGTTATATTCTAAATAGAATACCTCATAAGAAAAGTAAAGTTACTCCTTATGAACTTTGGAAGAAACAGAAACCAAATCTTGATTATTATCGAGTCTGAGGTTGTAGAGTGATTGTTCGGTTACCTGAACCAAAAATCAAGAAATTAGGACAAAAGTGTATCGAGTTCATATTCTTTGGATATGCTCAACATAGCAAAGGATATATGTTTCTAGTAATAGAACCTAATAGCTCTATTGATGTAAATACAGTAATAGAATCAAGGGACGCAGTGTTTTGTGAGAATAGATTTACATCTATTCAGAATAAACCGATTCATGAAACAGTGGAGGTCAATACAACTATTAGTGAAATGATGAAGGTTAATGAATCAATTATTGACCTGCAGAAAACATTGATGAACATATCGATGAAAATGGTGATTCTCTTAGGAGAAGTAAACGAAGAAGGAAAGAAAAATCCTTTGGACCAGATTTAGTCGTATATTTGGTTGAAGGATCTAGAAATAATGTAGATCATCAATTAATGATATCTGCAAGTATAGAATCTGACCATTTAACATATGCTGAGGCAATAAAATCTCAAGATTTATCATTTTAGCAAGAAGTCATAAATGATGAAATGGATTCCATTATGGGAAACAAAACATGGAAACTAGTACATATACCTCCTGGTTCTAAACCAATAGGATGTAAATGGATATTTAAGAAAAAGTTAAAGGCAGGTGGAACAACCAAAAATTTTAAAGCTAGATTAGTGCCAAAGGATTTACATAGAAAGAAGGAATAGATTATTTTGGTACGTATGCCCCAGTATCTAGAATTTCAACTATTAGAACTTTAATTGCATTAGCTTCTATATATAATTTCGAAATTCATCAAATGGACGTCAAGACAACATTTTTAAATGGTGAACTTGACGAAGAGATATATATGTCTCACCCAGAAGGTTTTGTGATGCCTGGAGAAGAACATAAATTATGTAAACTTATCAAATCACTTTACGGTCTTAAACAAGCACCAAAGCAATGGCATGTAAAGTTTGATAAAACTATTATTTCTAATGGCTTTAGGATTTTTGAATCTGACAAATGTATCTATAGCAAGTTTCATTCAGGTAAAGGTGTAATTATATGCCTTTACGTGGATGATATGCTTATATTTGGAACGGATACATCAAGTATTGAAGAAACTAAACGATATCTATCTTCATGTTTTGACATAAAAGATATGGGAGTAGCAGAAATGATTCATGGAATAAGAATCTTGAAAACTAAAGATGGGATATCAATTACCCAACTCATTACATTGGAATAATTCTGAAAAGGTTCATTCTATTCGATTGTAAACCTATGACTACTCCGTTTGATCCAAATATGCAGTTATACACTAATAATTGAAGAGCTATAGAACAATTAGATTATGCTAAAGTATTGGAAGTTTGATGTATGCTATGACATGCATACGACCAAATATCGCCTATGCTGTTGGAATAATGAGTAGATATACTAATAACCCTAGTCATATCCATTGGAATGCAATACACATAATTTTAAAGTATCTAAAAGGTACCATAAATTATGGTTTACATTACAACGGTTATCTGAGTGCAATAGAAGGATACACAGATGCTAGTCGGAACACTGGAAGTTAAGATAATAAATCAACTAGTGGATGGATATTCACTCTTGGTGGGGGAGCAATATCCTGGGCCTCAAAGAAACAAACATGTATTGTTGATTCAACTATGAATGCTGTGTTTATAGCACTGGCTTCTAGTAGCGAAGAAGCCGAATGGTTAAGGAATCTATTATTAGAAATTCCTATGTGGCCAAAACCTAAGCCACCAATATCTGTGCATTGTGATTGTCAATCTACATTATCACAGGAAGACAACCAAGTTTATAATGGTAAATCTAGAGGAGGAAAATGATATTTTTCCACATTTATAGATGATTACTCTAAATATTGTTATGTCTATATTATGCATGCTAAAAGTAAAGTGTTAAATTCATTCATTACTTATAAAACTGAAGTAGAAAACCAATGTAATGTCCAAATAAAAACACTTAGGTCTGGTAGGGTGGTGAATATCAATTTCCTGAATCTTGAGAATCATTAGGAATTATACATGAGACATTTATTGCTTACACTCCACAACAAAATGGAGTGGCTGAAAGGAAAAACAGAACTCTTACCGAAATGGTAAATGCAATGTTGTGTAATTCTGGTCTTAATACTAGTTTCCGGGGAGAAGCCTTACTTACCGCATGTTATATTATAAATAGAATACCTCATAAGAAAAGTAATGTTACTCCTTATGAACTTTGGAAGAAACGAAAACCAAATCTTGATTATTATTGAGTCTGAGGTTGTAGAGAAATTGTTCGGTTACCTGAACCAAAAATCAGGAAATTAGGACAAAAGGCTATCGAGTGCATAATCTTAGGATATGCTCAATATAGCAAAGGATATAGGTTTCTAGTAATAGAACCTAATAGCTCTATTGATATAAATACAGTAATAAAATCAATTGACGCAGTGTTTTATGATAATAGAATTACATCTATTCAGAATAAATCGATTCATGAAACAATGGAGGTCAATGCACCTATTAATGAAATGATCGAGGTTAATGAATCAATTATTGAACCTGTAGAAAACACTGATGAAAATGGTGATTCTCTTAGGAGAAGTAAATGAAGTAGGATATAAAAATCTTTTGGACCAAATTTTGTTTTATATTTGGTTGAAGGATCTAGAAATAATGTAGATCATCAATTAATGATATCTACAAATATAGAGTCTGACCCTTTAACATATGCCGAGGCAATGAAATCTCAAGATTCATAATTTTGGCAAGAAGCCATAAATGATGAAATGGATTCTATTATGGGAAATAAAACATGGGAACTAGTACATTTACTTCCTTGTTCTAAACCAATAGGATGTAAATGGATATTTAAGAAAAAGTTAAAGGCAGATGGAACAATCGAAAGATTTAAAGCTAGATTAGTTGCCAAAGGGTTCACATAGGAAGAAGGAATAGTTTATTTTGATATGTATGCCCCAATAGCTAGAATTTCAACTATTAGAACTTTAATTACGTTAGCTTCTATCTATAATTTTGAAATTCATCAAATGGACATCAGGATAACATTTTTAAATGGTGAACTTGACGAAGAGATATATATGTCTCAACCAGAAGGTTTTGTGATTCCTGGACAAGAATGAAAGTATGTAAACTTATCAAATCACTTTATGGTCTTAAACAAGCACCAAAGAATTGACATGAAAAGTTTGATAAAACTATTATTTTTATTGGCTTTAGGATTTTTGAATATGACAAATGTTTCTATAGCAAGTTTCATTAAGGTAAATGTGTAATTATATGCCTTTACGTGGATGATATGCTTATATTTGAAACGGATAATTCAAGTATTGAAGAAACTAAATGATATCTATCTTCATATTTTGACATGAAAGATATGAGAGTAGCCGAAATGATTCTTGGAATAAGAATCATGAAAACTAAAGATGGGATATCAATTACCCAATCTCATTACATTGAGGAAATTCTGAAAAGGTTCAATCTGTGATTGTAAACCTATGACTACCCCGTTTGATCCAAGTATGCAGTTATACACTAATACTGGAAGAGCTATAGAACAATTAGAATATGCTAGAGTTATTTGAAGTTTAATGTGTGCTATGAGGTGCGCAAGACCAGATATCGCGTATGCTGTTGGAAAAATGAGTAAATATATTAGTACCACTAGTCATATCCATTGAAATGCAATATATAGAATTTTAGAGTATCTAAAAGTACCGTAAATTATAGTTTACATTGCAAAGGTTATCCGAGTGTAATAGAAGGGTACACAAATGCTAGTTGGAACATTGGAAGTGAAGATAATAAATCAACTATTAGATGGATATTCACTCTTGGTGGGGGAGATATATCTTGGGCCTTAAGAAACAAACATGTATTGCTGATTCAACCATGGCTGCTAAGTTTATAGCACTGGCTTCTGGTAGAAAAGAAGCAGAATGGTTAAGGAATCTATTATTAGAAATTCCTGTGTGGCCAAAACATATGCCACCAATATCTGTGCATTGTGATAGTCAATCTGCATTATCACAGGCATACAACCAAGTTTATAATGGTAAATCTAGACATATTGGTCTAAGGCACAGTTTGGTTAGGCAAATGCTCACTGAAGGGGTAATTACCATAGATTTTGTGAGATCTAGCCAGAATTTGGCAGATCCATTTACTAAAGGACTTGCAAGGAACTTAGTGATAAAAACATCACGGGGAATGGGTTTAAAGTCTATACAATATAATCGCCAATGAACGAAACTCAACTCAACATAATAAAGATTTTTTTTATTTTGGGTTCAAAGAGCAAAAGTACTTCATATGTTTGCGGTTGGAAGCACTATTATATTTAGTCTGAAAAACTTAGTATTATCATACATTCCAAAGAAAAGTGCTTGGTACTTATAATGATGAAGAGAGGATTTTCTGCTTAAAAATTAATTGATTTACACCAGATATACTAATAAGGTGTGTGTTACAAGGCACTTCTGATAAACCTACCTATATGAATGCAACAAAGGTGGTGCCGCCTTCTGCGAGATTTTTGCTTGATCTTTCAGGGCATTTCATGAAAGAAGATATAGACCTAAGGCCAATCCATGGGTCGGGCGAACTACTATCTGGAAAATATGACAAATGAGTTAATGATAATCACATCCGGTAGATCATATAGGATTGATGGTCCAATGCTTGGTCAACCACTCTATCCTGATATACTTTGATGGGTTTTCACTACGTATAGATTCAAGTCTGTAAGACATCTATACTTATGCACAAATTTTCCTGCAAATAAATGACAAGAATTATTAATTTAAAATTTTGTGGAGGATTGTTGGAGAAAATTTAAAACAAAAGAGAAAGGTAGAAGGAAAGCATAAAGGGGGGAAATTTGATTTGTCCCATATCATGAAATGTAAGTGTGTTTGACACTATATATGAAAATACATTACATATTATATCAAAAGGAAAGGGGAGATGGAAAGAGAAGAGAGAATCGCATGAGGCAAGAGCATATCCATGGACATTAATATTTAAAATGTCAAAAGATGGGCCTTGGGCCTTGGGGCTCTTGGGGTCTTGTGATCAGATAGACCACGAAATCCTATTGGACTTGCGTAGATACGTTGAGATTATGGACACAAGTTTCGAATTCGTAACTCTCCAGAGCCGTTGCAAACGAATGGACACATCCATTCACCATTCAAATTTGCAACACTTCTAAAGTGTCGCAAAATGAAAAGGTGTGACTTTTTGAATTCAAACAGTCATAACCGTTGGAAAACAGTAGTATCTCTTCACTGCCTATATATAGGCTGCCCGAATTCAGTTTTTATAATATCGAATTCATTTCTCTTCTCCTTCCCTCTGCTCTTTTCTGCTATTAACATTTCTTGAAACTCTACCAAAATTTAGAGTGAATTATACGGGTTATAGTTCTCCAAGCTATAACTTAATCATCTTGTCATTGCAGCGATCAAATCCAAGATAGTGAATCGCCGTGTCTATGCGAATACGCCGATTAAAAGATATTCGATATCTGCTCAGACACAAGATCAATCAAATGGGAACAGGATGATTACATTTGCAAAGGCCATATCTGTAATGCGATGACGGACTCATTTTTTTGACATGTACTACAACAAGCCAATTGCGAAGGATGTTTGGGATGCATTGAAGGTGAAGTATCTGATGGAAGACGCAACAAGTAATAAATTTCTAGCCATCAAATTTTTTAATTACAAAATGACTAATGATCGTTCGGTTGTAGAGAAATTCAATGATATCATACACATACTTAACCAATTCAATCAGCATAAGTTAAATTTGGATGAGGAAATTAAGGTTTCCTCGATAATAGACAAATTACCCCCTTTTTGGAAAGATCATAGGTGTTACAACCCGAATTTTTACAACACGTTAAATCAAGAATCAAGACAGGATTAAACTTTAAATTCTGAATCAAGTGAAACGGGCTATGCCATTGCTTTCGTCTCAGAAAAATACGCGAAATAGATCCGAGTTTTCGAGAATCGGAGTCCGTATGACCCGTAAAAGGCCCAAAGAAGGTTTCTAGGAATTAGAATTTCGGAAACAGTTTTGGGAATCAGATCTGGGGGCTAGGCGGGAAGTTTCCCGCCTAGGCCATGTCGACAGGCCTGTCGACTTGGGCCCAGACCAAGTCGACAGCCCTGTCGACTTGCCTGTCGACAGGGGGTGGCCGAGGCAAGTTGCCTGGCGCACCTGTTTGTCTCACCTGGTCTTGTTCTTGGGCTGGTTCTGGAAGCTTCCGAGATCTGATGGTCCTAATCTATCCTAGATCTAATCCTATGGCCTAAAACACACCCTAATCTCTATAAAAAGACCCTAAACCTAACCTAAATCCCTAAAAATCAAACCTAGCAACTAAGTGCTGCCAAAATCAATTTTGATCATGGCCTCCATCTCCAATCCCTAGAGCCTATGCATTCAAATCGGGTTCAAATCAAAAGGTGCAAGCTTGCTACACCAAATAGAGGCCAAATCAACATTGCTATGCGAGTTTCATGAAGGTTCTTCTTCAAAGGAGCCACCTTTCTTCGTCAAGATGATGCATGACCCCTTTTCTAAGCCTTGCCTATGTAAGTTCTAGCTACTTTTGGATCAAAACGGTATTTTTAATGTTGACATGGGATAAAATGAGATAAAGCATAAGTATGCATGTATGTGAACCTAACTTTGTCCCTTTTCTATGATCTATGACCTTAGACTAAGATGTAGCAACTTAATCATGTCACTCATGTTATGTTTAGCCTAGTTTATCTTGCAAGTTTGGATCTTTGTCTATGGAAGATTTGCATGAACCTTTGGGAACCATTTGACTTGTGAAACATAGGCAAATACTTGACCTTGGGGCTTATGCATGCATATGAACACAAACCCCTTATGTTTCATGCATGTTTGTGGCAAAACCTCCTTATGATATTATGCAAGTTTGTGGCCAAATCCTATATGATAGTATGCATGCTTATGGTCAATCCCTATATGACTCTATCATGCATGTTTTAAGGCCAAACCCCCTTATGACGCCATGCATGTTTGGAGCCAATCCCTTTTGTGGCATCGTGCATGTTTTGGGGTCTACATGTAGCCATAGTATACCTACTATGTTGACTCGCTTTGCTTGCGTTGGGAAAACACGATTTTGGGTAGTTAGATAAACATGAACATGTCGCGAAATCTTAACTTGAATACGACATGTGTTTATACTTGAAAATATGACTTGAAAGATAACATGGAAGTTGACATGTAAGTATGCATAAAAACATGAGCTTGGGAATTTACCTATTAAGTTAGGTCTACCCTTTGGGAATTTACCTATTAAGTTAGGTCTACCCAAATGCTTGAAAAACTTGTAACATGTTTTGGAAACATGATGAACTTAGATAATATAAGTGTGGCCAACTCGAGGTTGGGTTGAGTTTGCAACGTAAAACTACCCGGAACCGACCGGCCTAACTAGTAGTTGCAAACAATAGGACCCAATGTGAGAAGTTGGTCATGTCGCGCTTAAGACCCGAGGTTAGACTAGGTTGTGGTGTAAATCTACCCGGACCCGCCCGGCTTAACTAGTAACCACAACAAGGTCTAATGTGAGAGGTTAAGAGTGCATTAATTAAATTAATGCCACATGATAAGGTTAAGTAAATTTGACTAATGACACTTAACCGATATGACACGAATGGGTAGGTTAAGTGGGACCGGGCTTGATTTCCTTAATGACACTTAACCATGCAAGATGATTAGGGGATGGGGTTAAGTAATTTACACTTAACTAATCCGACTGGGTAATTAGATGAGGTTAAGTAATTAAGACTTAACTAACCTAACCACGGTAATTAGATGGGGTTAAGTAATCCACACTTAACTAATCTAAACACGGTAATTCGATGGGGTTAAGTTAGCCTAGACTTAATTAATCCAACTTGGTAATTTAATGGGGTTAAGTTAAACACTTAACTAATTTAACACGATGATTTGATGAGGTTAAGTGACCTATACTTAACCAATCTAACTCGTTAATTTGATGAGGTTAAGTTAACCTATACTTAACCAATCTAACGTGAAAACATGATAAGGCTAAGTCACGAATCGTTTGAATGCGCTTGACCGATATGACTCAGTAATTAGATAAGGTCAAGTTAATACATATACTGAACCAATCTAAAATGATAATTAGATAAGGTTAAGCCATGAATTGCTTGATATACTTAACCAACTTAACACAGGGTTTGTAGGGTTAAGTTTTGGACTTGGATAATTAGCCAATTTTGACGTGGTTTGTAGACGGGTTAAGTTGTGAACTTAAGTGACACTTAACCCATTAGATAAACCCTAATTCGGAGGATTAGGTAAATAACCATAGTTAACAAGGATTATGGAAATAAGGCTAAGTGGTAAACCTTAGTTAAAAGAAACTAAGTAATAATTCTTAGCCAAGGAAATTTGGACCACCTCTTAGATAGATGAGTAACCCGATACGGTAGGTCATCGTTTAAGTATACGTGTAGGAGCAGGCTATCTGATTTAGATAAAGGCTCCAGCGAACTGGGTAACGAACCGGCGGCTTCGGGGAACGTGAGGATATTCTTGGGATCCCTCTGTGAGCTGCCAGGTCATTATACTAGGCTCACGAGAGGTTGAGGTCTGCGGTAGAAGAACCAAGAATATGCCTTGGTTGCTATGCGAGCGACCTAAAGACTGGGGTGGATAGCAGTGAGTCGACGAATACATAAGGTGCCCGAGATAGCAAGTTCGTCGATCATCTACCATCTTAAGTAAAGCGTGTACGTACGGAAAGGCAGGGAACACCCAACATACCATAATTGCTATCTAATTATGGGTGAGGTAGGCCGTAGGATGTGGGCTGGCCGGAGTGTAGTTCTCATGCAAGATTGTCTCTTGTGTTGCCTTTCACTAGTTGAGGGAGGGGTCTCGTGGGACCATAGCCACGTGTAGAAAAGCAGACCTTAGTATCTGCATCGGCAGATAAATCTAAAGCTCCCGACCGAGTCCTGTATTTCTTGTTTTGCCCTGTGACAGGACTCGGATGGCACGATGTGATACATGTGCATACAGTTATAGAAAAACGATTCACGATGAATGCGTGGGAAAAAGGGCGCGGTTGACGGTTAGCGTAATCCCTAGTGGCCTAGGTGGTTTAACCCAAACCGAAATACGAAAGCGTGCAATAGGTAAGCGTAATCCCTAGTGGTGCTAGGTGGCGTAAGTCCTAGTAGTTCAAACGATGATTCATATGGAAGAGCCTAGCTAGAACAAGGGTGACAGTCCAAACGACTTCAAGGATAAAACGTTTACATGAGAAAGCCCGTACGGCCTACGGCAAAGGACTGATCTTATACATGGAAAGAAACATATGAGTGGGAAAACCTACATATGCTATATATTAGGTTGACATGGACCATTACATGACATTGGGCAAGGGACATTCATGGTTAACACGTGACGCGGGTTGGGATACTAGTACGAGAGGTGCAGAGCAAATATACATGTTAGAACTAGGAAGAATATACATAATAGATACCGTGGGATGTTAGACGGGGCAGATACCTTGGGATAATGTAATCGATAGAAATCTGACGATGTGATACCTTGACTTATCATAACACCGTAGTTTATCATGATACCTTAGTTTACCTTGCCACAGTAGTTCAACCGGCTACCCTGGTTTAGTTTATCTATCTTGTAGTTATCCTTATGTTTACTTTCAGTTTATGCATGTCATGTTACCTTTACCTGTGACGGCAAGGAATTTCGCTCGGTCCGAACCAGTCGCTAAACCGATTCAGGCCGTTCGAAACGCCCTATCGGTTGAGAACATGACAAAACAGAACGCATACGGAAGAACATTTCACTATATATAACAACAGTGCATCAGATTACAAGAATATACAGAGTATAAATGAATATTACACAGAAATATCAGAGATTTAAATTACATTTAAATACATCGCAGCGGAAAATAATACAATACACAACTAGAAGGAGATATACGGATACAAAGCTTTCCGGATATCGTTCCAGCTGTAAACCAGGATCCTGTGAATATAAATCTGCAAAACCAAAACTACTAGCTGCCCGTGTCAAAATAGGGGCACCCAGAGTTTAGGTTAAAACAATAAACTCCAGGTCAGTCATGTGACTGGTGTGAGAACTAAAACAGTTATTAATTCTTTATTTTAAATCATTAGGTAAATCAAGGGACCACGCCGTATAACACGGAACGGGTTTCCTCCCAAGAATACCAGTGCATAAAACAAACAGCGCAATGCTAAATAAAGAAAAATGAAGCTGTTATAAGACCCAGGTCCTATCACACAATGCAACGCAAGCCGGGGGATAGGGTTTTCCCTTATAACAGCCAAAGCATGCTTGATACGTCTAAAACAAATCATTTGATACTATTATAAGTGCATAGTGTATAAAACAACTTCAAATCATAAGTATCAATCATAGGCGGCATGGGTACCATATATCATGTCGCCATACTAGTTTTACAATTAAAACCGCAAATGTCACGTATTTGGAAATTGGATTTCCATCTATGAACCGAGGCAAAAGATAGTCCTCAACCGATTCGAGACAATCTAGCCTACCATGTCTCAGGAACAGCCGCAACTGCCCCCTGGATCGTCAGGGCCGGTCCACCGATGTGGATTATTATGCCTGAACAATACGTCTCCCCGCCCTTTGGGGCGCAAACGAGCCAACGAATGACTCCATTGGTTCGAGAACGACCGATCAATCCGAGGCGCCTCGCAACAGCAACAACCACATAAGTCAAACTCGTCAGGGCGTGTAAAACCACTGACGCCACTTTTAGCTAGAAAGAAACGCAAGTCCTCCCTGATGTCCGTCTCCCGTTTTTGGTTCATACCGGGTGTGAAACACGCGAAGTAAACGTTACACAAAGCTACGCCACAAAGGCCTTGCTTTGATCATCACCACAAGACTTTGCTTTTCAACAGAAGCCTCGATCAATTGCCACTTAGGCATGCCACACAGGCAATTCACTCCATGCGTTTGATATCCATCAATATATAACCCCTGAGCTCGTACGTCTCAGAGAAGGGCGTTGAGCAAGAGAATAAATTCTCCGCCGCCAAACAGATATATATTTAATAGAGATCAATCACACGGACTAAAATCCAATGTCAGACACACAGTCCATTTACAAGTCCGTTCTGGGTCTGAACGAAACCGGAGGCACCTAGTACCCCGCATATCCATCGATCTCCAAGTACGTCTGGACGATCACTAACTGTTTCCATCTTCTTGGGTGTACAGCCCAATCAAGATCATCAGTTATCACCCAAACGACGTGAAGACCTCCGGTCTTCGACCATCGTCTTCATCTTCGACTTATCGTCGCATCAGTTATTCAGAATGGGATAAACCCGGTCTTTCCGAATAACTCGCGTATATTTTAAATAAGTGTTACACAAACACAACATACGCCTCATTCCAATCCATTAGTCACTAACCATAAATTAATCAAGAGAATAATTTCCCAAACATTAACCCCGAAGGCCGAAACCAACATCAGATCAATATCCAGGAAACCCTTCTGCTTAGCTAACCGACAGTTAGTTTCTAAATTTTCACATTCATAGGGAAAGGTTCCCATTAATTTTATCAAAGATAAATTCTTGAATTTATTCTTTAATCTACTTTTGAATATCAATTCAAACTAGTCGGGATTAGCGAACCTTACCGAAGTAATCATTTGTTTTAATTTCCCAATCCCAACCTATTCATCCCATGAAGTAAAACTGGTAATACTTCATATCTAACACCACAGTGTTATCGGTAAATTCAATTACCATTTCACGTTCAAATCTAATTAAAGATTTAACTATCGCCTGGAGAAAAACTGGTGATACTCCATTTTCGATCATTTCAATCTAATTAAAGATTCATTAAAACTCCACTTAGTTTTAATCTTCGACTGGGTTAAAGAATCAGTGTCATTTAAAACACGGTTCACGATAAACCCAAAATCTCATTCATTAATTATCGGGTTAAAGAACGAGTGCTATTTAAAAACACTCTTCACGATAAACCCAAAAATCAATATCAATTCAATTCCAATTAAATATTATTTAATTGGTACACTTCATTAAATCTAAATAAAAAGATTTAATCTTTTCTCAACTGGGTTCAAGAACAGTGTTAGTGAAGACACCATTCACGACAAACCCCAAATCACGTTTGATATTCAATACAAGGCTCTGAATAGAAAATATATCGGCTTATATTCAATATCAAATTCTACGACTAACAAATGTCGTATTGGAAATAACGATATCAATATATCTTTCAAATTTCCATAACAACACCTGTATAATCACGAATTCCAACATCGAAATATTCCGAAGACAATTTCGATTCAATTCCACTCCAATGCAATCATTGGAAATTCTGGTTATTTTTAAAACCATTTCAAATTCAATTTATTTCTTTAAAAATAAATAGAATTATCTTTCTAGTTCAAAACTAGTTCATTTCGATAAAAATCTATTTTATCCTTTCAAATATGGAGTTTTTCATCCCAATTCTTTCTAACTCATTTCTTATGATTTTACACAAATTATTACTATTTTTAATAATTTTATCAAGGCCCGTACAGTCGATTTCCAACAACGGCCATCGAACTGCACTTACAGCGACCTTTTTCAAATTTGATTTGGACATAATTCCAAATCCAATCGTTAGATTTCTAATTTCTAATATTCGTTAGAAAGCTCTTTTCGATACGAACCCAACGGTTCCGGTTTTAGGAGAATCCGACGGTCGGATCTCCCGTAATGTCCGTTTGAAATAAGTGGTCGAAATTCGCGAACTGCCGCGGCGCGGCGCGTTCTATTCAGGCCATTATATTATATATATAATATATATAATATATATTTCGTCGATTACTATTTAAAACGAATTATATAAATAGTTTTAAAATCGTTTCAAAAGCAATTTCAACTTCCTTTTCAATTCAAATCAAAATTGAATTCTTCTTTATAAATTCGTTTTAAAATTCATTTCCATTCAATTCAAATTTCAATTCAATTTGAATTCATTTCAATTCGCTTTCAATTCAATTTGAATTCGTTTTCGATTCATTTCATTTCGAAATCGTTTTCAATTCAATTCATTTCGAAATCGTTTTCAATTCAATTCATTTCGAAATCGTTTTCAATTCAATTCATTTCGAAATCGTTTTCAATTCAATTCATTTCGAAATCGTTTTCAATTCAATTCATTTCGAAATCGTTTTCAATTCAATTCATTTCGAAATCGTTTTCAATTCAATTCATTTCGAAATCGTTTTCAATTCAATTCATTTCGAAATCGTTTTCAATTCAATTCATTTCGAAATCGTTTTCAGTTCAATTCATTTCGAAATCGTTTTCAGTTCAATTCATTTCGAAATCGTTTTCAATTCAATTCATTTCGAAATCGTTTTCAATTCAATTCATTTCGAAATCGTTTTCAATTCAATTCAAAATGAATAAAATCGATATATCGCGTCAAAATGGCGTCAATCTAATCAACACGGCTTCATAAATTTCTATTTTCAAATATCCTATTTCAAATATTTCTTTTCTTCAAAATGGTTGTTATTATCAAAATATTTCTTTCAACACATGACCAATCTCAATGGATGAGTACTGTCAACACATGAACTTTTATTTTATAATATTCTTTATTTTTCAAATTGGAATGAGGCCCAATCAATTACCATATAACGCTGATTATATGGATTTTCATACATCACATGTATATAATAGCATTGAAAAATAATCAACCATCAACCAAAGTGCACTACACTGTATAAGCATCAAATATAAATATCTAACGCTTATAACAGCCTGTCAATCAATCGATCGACATATTTAATCAATCAGGATGAGTGAACTGCATATTTCATCCTAACACCCGTGTGGGGTTTCAAACAATCAAACACAGATTTTTATTCGTGCAGTTGGGCGATGTGTAAAATTTATCGTCCCAATCAATGTCATTCAAATAGGTGTACATAAACAAACCGTTCGGTTTGTAAATGAATATTTATTTATTCACATTCACGTTAAAAATTATATTTTTAACGATAAAACATTTTATTCCAACATATGAATTTCAATTCAGTTCATTCTTTAAATAAAATGATAATTTTATTTTTCTAACATATTTTAGAAAATTTCGGCGGCATAACGGCACGATACTAGAAACGGGACGAGGCCTAGCCTTATCCCCGGTCTAGTGAAGGCCCACGCCATTCACACATCAATCAAATCATTCAATTTCACTCAAACAATTCAATTCAATCACATAATCAAACTAATCTATGCAACCAAACAAACAAGTCCATGGTTTGTGGACGATTGTGTCGGGTGCTACTAAGCACCGTCTGCATCCTAGTTATATATATATAACTAGAAAAAGAATTTTGAGTGAGAAGTTCTCACCTTTAGCTATCCTAGCTCCACGGCTCTTCTAATGCAGGAAACCTTCGCCAACTCGCCTTTTGTCGCTTCCGTTGTCCGCTTTCACTACATACGTAAAAATCACATTTTTACTTCGCTATTCAATATATAAAAATCGAATTTTTATTTCAAAGTTCAATATATAAAAATCGAATTTTTATTTCAAAGTTCAATATATAAAAATCGAATTTTTATTTCAAAGTTCAATATATAAAAATCGAATTTTTATTTCAAAGTTCAATATATAAAAATCGAATTTTTATTTCAAAGTTCAATATATAAAAATCGAATTTTTCTATCGAAGTTCAATATATAAAAATCATAACTTTATACTAGCATAAACATCGTATTTTTATTTTACTTCTCATATAATAAAAATCATATTTTTATTATGATATTCATATAAAAATCCCATTTTTATATGGATAAAAATCCCCTTTCTATACGAATAAAACAATAGCTTCATCCGAATAAAAATCCCAACTTTATACGAATAAAAATCTCGTCTTTATCTAATCAAAGATCATTCCTTTTTCGTATAAACAATATCATACTTTTTTAACTACACAAAATCAGATTTTTAAAAGAGAAACTAAGGAGAAAGCTTACTGTTGATGTTCAAGGAGGGAGCAATGTTGTCGGCTTCGTGGTTTTGGGGGGGGGGGGGTTTGGCGCTGGCCTTCGAATTGGGGAGAGGAGAGAGAAGCAGGGGGACCCGTACAGCCGAGGCCTTGGCTAGAGGAGGGCGTTGGGGTCGGGGGACCTGTTTGCGGTCGGTGGTGGTGGCCAACTGGCTGAAGGTGGGGGTCAGCGAAGGGTTTGGGCGCTTGGGTTTATTGAGGTGGAGCTCGAGGTCTAAATGCGGAGGGGGGGGAGAAGAAGAGGGAGCGCGAGAAGGGGAGAGGGCGGAGGGGAAGCGCCCTGGTGGCCGACCGACGGTGGGGGATGGGCGATGGGCGGTGGTCTGCCATTTTTTTTTTTTTTATAATCGATCTGAAAAGTAATTTAGGGGGGCCAGAACCAATAAAGGGGAGGGAATATTATTTTATTTTATTTTTTTATTTAATTTTTATTTAATTTCTCTCTCCTAAGTTGACTTTTCATACGCTCTCGAAATCGAACCCACCGCCTGTCGTCCATAGCGTTTCACCCCCATTCTAAACACAATGGGATATGTACCGCAAGCTGAATCGACCGTTTCGATCAGTTTCCGTTGCATTTACATTTAAATCATTATATTGAATTTTAAACGCACATTTCAAATTACAGGGGCCACATACTAACTAGAAAAATTCCCGAAAAATATTTTCTAGCTTCGTATTGACGATACGGTCCTAACAAAACTAATTTCGCCGAATTCTGAGACCGTTTGAAAAATGGCCAATTTCTAGTCGATTAAAATCAACTGAAACTGGTCAAACGCGTTTTCCTTTGCCACGCTCACATATTGATTCGAAAAATTATGAAATTTGAAACCTAGCAATAACTTGACATCACGGACCCAACAAAACTGGTTTCGTCGAAATCCGAGGTCGTTTGCAAAATGTCCATTTTTAAGGGCCTGAATTCCATAGCGACTATTCAGAATTTTCAACTGGACATATCTTTTGATTCCCGCTATCAAATTTTGATTTGTCGGATTCGTTGGAAAGATGCTATCAATTAGATCCCATTATTTTTGGTTTCACTAAAATCCGGATTGATTTGCACCCGGTACATTCAATTGAAGTTTGAAATCGAATTATCGAACTACCGCGCCATTTTCAATTCCTTTGATAATTATATATAATTATTTATATTCTAACGACGACGCGTATAATATATACGTTCGATTTATATTCAAAATAAATTTCCCGTCGATTTTATTTAAAATAATCTATTTTAAATAATCAAAATTCGCTAAAATCGCCAAAATAAAAAATTTAAACTGGCCCAGATTTTCGGGTTGTTACATTACCTGATTTTATACTGGAAGTAGATAGGACTTACTCAGTCTTTTTGACTGACCCGTTTTGTTTCGCCTCTTTTCTTCCGTTTCCCCCCCTCCAGGTTACAGGGAGGAAACAATGCTGTTTAGTTCGGACTTCTTCTTCTTGAAGGTCATCATGGATGGCTTGGACTTTTCTTGGCTATGGCTACTTTACTGTTTTATTTGGGGAATAATTTATGAAAAAGTCTTTATGCTTCTTTACTATTGCAAGACAGGTTTTGATGTACTCTGATGTAAAAGGCTTTAGACCTTAATTATTAATGTTTATGAAAGTTCGATTTTACTTCCGCTATTTTATATGTTCTGTCTTGTGATATTTCAGTGCATGTTTACCTTGATAATGCTTCACCAAACCTAGTGCAATCCCTTTGTGAGTGACCCTAGCGGAGGTGGGGTGTTACATTTGGTATCAGAGCAGAAGGTTACTAGACTGGGCAAAAGTTTTTAAAGACCTTCTGAAAACTATTTGAAAACCGTTTACAAAGAAGCATTTTTCATGAAAATTTTCTCTTAAAAGAAAAAGGCTATTCCCCAAAGGCCATTAGCATCATCCTTGTTTCCTTGATTTAATCTCTTTTCCTTTCTTTACTCCATCTGTAGTCACAGTGGTTTTGACTGCGACTAATCTTTCTAGCTACGTAAGTGTTTCCCCTACGATGGAGGTGGTTCTCGAGAGACCATTGCAGAGTTATACAAGAAAGGATAGTGAGAAAGAGGATAAAGGATATGGGCTTATGGTTGAGCAACTTGTTGGTATGGTTTAGTCCTCAAAGGAGGGAGAAAGATGAACAATGAAACCCATGACGAGAGAGTACCTTTGGTATGGTGAAACGGGACGGATAGTTAAGTATCATGGGACAGGGACAAGATCATCAGGAGGGCAATAGTATGCTCTCATTTCTAGGGTACCTCAGAGGAAGGGTAACGATCTTGTTAAAGGTTTAGTTTTTTCTTCTCTATCATCCCGTCGGGACTTTGTTTTGATCACCGCATCTTTTAAGTCCGCTTCGATAGTTGAGTCTCTGCACCTTAGTACTAGTATAATAGAGGATCCCGTTTTTGTCTCAAGTCCTATTGGAAGATCGGTCCATTTATTCATGACTTGTTTGGATTTGAGAACGTCTATGCCAAGTATTGAGCTTGGAAATAATGCTTATGTTTATAAGCTATGGATGGATTCTAAGGATGAAGTGGTTATCCAGTAAGGGGTGCCACTCTCGGTTTTAGAAGGAGGGTAGTTAGACTCTTGGCTTGTTTTGGTAATACCCTTGAAGTATCGCGTAACCTTTTGGGTTCTGTCATGATTAGTTACTTAGAATCCCTAGATGCCTTTGTTGGAAATTAGAAACCCGATCGAGTGGTGTTTGCTAGTAGGACGGATGGTCTACTTCACTTGTGCATGGTTTATGGGAATTACCCTAGTAAGTGCGCATGGCAACCTGTCTACTTTCAAGAGAAAGTTTTTCTACGTGGAATACCTTGTGGTACGAGGTCCAGGATTCACTAATGAAATTTTGGAAAGCTTGCGTAGAATCATGAGTACGCAGTCCTGTTTGCGCCAAGTGTTCTAGAAGAAGAAGAAGTGCAAGTGGAATGGGAGGCGACGAGGGAATGAGTTCCAACCCATGTTATGGAAACGGGAAATCATGAAGTCATGGGACGGTCAAGGCACGATGGAACTAAGCTCAAGGAGATGCGACTCAGAAGACTGAAGACTAGATGCGCGCATGATATCTCTTTTTAAGAGTATATCCTCGATCCCTGTTTTCTGTTGAGCTTGCTTATAGGCTATCTTTTATGGATATCCCCTCGGTCCTATTTCTGTTACAAACCCCGTAAGGAGTTTGTTTTGTTTATCTTCTCGACCCTGTTTCAGGGAATCTTAGGTAGAACCCTATGGATGTAAACATGTATTTGAAACATGTTATGGTTGATATGGTTGCAAATGGTTGCAAGTGGTTGCTCGTGGATGCGCGAATACACATTAGATACTAGCTCTACTCGGTTACATTTCATATTGCATATGCATGAGTATTTATACTTGCTTATGGATGAAATTGAATGTGTTATCATGCGGATGTTGCATATGAATGAATGATTGTGCACGCATATAGTATTTACATGACTAGGGCTATTTGCATACATGTTGGGTTCATGGCACTAAACATACTTTGCATTAGAAAGATTTTTCAGGCCTGACCATTAGCATTAGCTAAGGAACATGTACACACACGTTTTGCATACATTCGTAAAGCATTAGAAGTCGTCTAAGGACAATGGTTGCTTGTGGATGATGGTTTGAGTAGATGGATGATGGATGGTAGGATATGTTCTTCCTAACTTTGAGATTTCGGGGACGAAATCCTTTAAGAAGGGGAGAATGTAACAACCCAAATTTTTACAACACGTTAAATCAAGAATCAAGACAGGATTAAACTTTAAATTCTGAATCAAGTGAAACGGGCTATGCCATTGCGTTCGTCTCGGAAAAATACGCGAAATAGATCCGAGTTTTCGAGAATCGGAGTCCGTATGACCCGTAAAAGGCCCAAAGAAGGTTTCTAGGAATTAGAATTTCGGAAACAGTTTTGGGAATCAGATCTGGGGGCTAGGCGGGAAGTTTCCCGCCTAGGCCATGTCGACAGGCCTGTCGACTTGGGCCCAGACCAAGTCGACAGCCCTGTCGACTTGCCTGTCGACAGGGGGTGGCCGAGGCAAGTTGCCTGGCGCACCTGTTTGTCTCACCTGGTCTTGTTCTTGGGCTGGTTCTGGAAGCTTCCGAGATCTGATGGTCCTAATCTATCCTAGATCTAATCCTATGGCCTAAAACACACCCTAATCTCTATAAAAAGACCCTAAACCTAACCTAAATCCCTAAAAATCAAACCTAGCAACTAAGTGCTGCCAAAATCAATTTTGATCATGGCCTCCATCTCCAATCCCTAGAGCCTATGCATTCAAATCGGGTTCAAATCAAAAGGTGCAAGCTTGCTACACCAAATAGAGGCCAAATCAACATTGCTATGCGAGTTTCATGAAGGTTCTTCTTCAAAGGAGCCACCTTTCTTCGTCAAGATGATGCATGACCCCTTTTCTAAGCCTTGCCTATGTAAGTTCTAGCTACTTTTGGATCAAAACGGTATTTTTAATGTTGACATGGGATAAAATGAGATAAAGCATAAGTATGCATGTATGTGAACCTAACTTTGTCCCTTTTCTATGATCTATGACCTTAGACTAAGATGTAGCAACTTAATCATGTCACTCATGTTATGTTTAGCCTAGTTTATCTTGCAAGTTTGGATCTTTGTCTATGGAAGATTTGCATGAACCTTTGGGAACCATTTGACTTGTGAAACATAGGCAAATACTTGACCTTGGGGCTTATGCATGCATATGAACACAAACCCCTTATGTTTCATGCATGTTTGTGGCAAAACCTCCTTATGATATTATGCAAGTTTGTGGCCAAATCCTATATGATAGTATGCATGCTTATGGTCAATCCCTATATGACTCTATCATGCATGTTTTAAGGCCAAACCCCCTTATGACGCCATGCATGTTTGGAGCCAATCCCTTTTGTGGCATCGTGCATGTTTTGGGGTCTACATGTAGCCATAGTATACCTACTATGTTGACTCGCTTTGCTTGCGTTGGGAAAACACGATTTTGGGTAGTTAGATAAACATGAACATGTCGCGAAATCTTAACTTGAATACGACATGTGTTTATACTTGAAAATATGACTTGAAAGATAACATGGAAGTTGACATGTAAGTATGCATAAAAACATGAGCTTGGGAATTTACCTATTAAGTTAGGTCTACCCTTTGGGAATTTACCTATTAAGTTAGGTCTACCCAAATGCTTGAAAAACTTGTAACATGTTTTGGAAACATGATGAACTTAGATAATATAAGTGTGGCCAACTCGAGGTTGGGTTGAGTTTGCAACGTAAAACTACCCGGAACCGACCGGCCTAACTAGTAGTTGCAAACAATAGGACCCAATGTGAGAAGTTGGTCATGTCGCGCTTAAGACCCGAGGTTAGACTAGGTTGTGGTGTAAATCTACCCGGACCCGCCCGGCTTAACTAGTAACCACAACAAGGTCTAATGTGAGAGGTTAAGAGTGCATTAATTAAATTAATGCCACATGATAAGGTTAAGTAAATTTGACTAATGACACTTAACCGATATGACACGAATGGGTAGGTTAAGTGGGACCGGGCTTGATTTCCTTAATGACACTTAACCATGCAAGATGATTAGGGGATGGGGTTAAGTAATTTACACTTAACTAATCCGACTGGGTAATTAGATGAGGTTAAGTAATTAAGACTTAACTAACCTAACCACGGTAATTAGATGGGGTTAAGTAATCCACACTTAACTAATCTAAACACGGTAATTCGATGGGGTTAAGTTAGCCTAGACTTAATTAATCCAACTTGGTAATTTAATGGGGTTAAGTTAAACACTTAACTAATTTAACACGATGATTTGATGAGGTTAAGTGACCTATACTTAACCAATCTAACTCGTTAATTTGATGAGGTTAAGTTAACCTATACTTAACCAATCTAACGTGAAAACATGATAAGGCTAAGTCACGAATCGTTTGAATGCGCTTGACCGATATGACTCAGTAATTAGATAAGGTCAAGTTAATACATATACTGAACCAATCTAAAATGATAATTAGATAAGGTTAAGCCATGAATTGCTTGATATACTTAACCAACTTAACACAGGGTTTGTAGGGTTAAGTTTTGGACTTGGATAATTAGCCAATTTTGACGTGGTTTGTAGACGGGTTAAGTTGTGAACTTAAGTGACACTTAACCCATTAGATAAACCCTAATTCGGAGGATTAGGTAAATAACCATAGTTAACAAGGATTATGGAAATAAGGCTAAGTGGTAAACCTTAGTTAAAAGAAACTAAGTAATAATTCTTAGCCAAGGAAATTTGGACCACCTCTTAGATAGATGAGTAACCCGATACGGTAGGTCATCGTTTAAGTATACGTGTAGGAGCAGGCTATCTGATTTAGATAAAGGCTCCAGCGAACTGGGTAACGAACCGGCAGCTTCGGGGAACGTGAGGATATTCTTGGGATCCCTCTGTGAGCTGCCAGGTCATTATACTAGGCTCACGAGAGGTTGAGGTCTGCGGTAGAAGAACCAAGAATATGCCTTGGTTGCTATGCGAGCGACCTAAAGACTGGGGTGGATAGCAGTGAGTCGACGAATACATAAGGTGCCCGAGATAGCAAGTTCGTCGATCATCTACCATCTTAAGTAAAGCGTGTACGTACGGAAAGGCAGGGAACACCCAACATACCATAATTGCTATCTAATTATGGGTGAGGTAGGCCGTAGGATGTGGGCTGGCCGGAGTGTAGTTCTCATGCAAGATTGTCTCTTGTGTTGCCTTTCACTAGTTGAGGGAGGGGTCTCGTGGGACCATAGCCACGTGTAGAAAAGCAGACCTTAGTATCTGCATCGGCAGATAAATCTAAAGCTCCCGACCGAGTCCTGTATTTCTTGTTTTGCCCTGTGACAGGACTCGGATGGCACGATGTGATACATGTGCATACAGTTATAGAAAAACGATTCACGATGAATGCGTGGGAAAAAGGGCGCGGTTGACGGTTAGCGTAATCCCTAGTGGCCTAGGTGGTTTAACCCAAACCGAAATACGAAAGCGTGCAATAGGTAAGCGTAACCCCTAGTGGTGCTAGGTGGCGTAAGTCCTAGTAGTTCAAACGATGATTCATATGGAAGAGCCTAGCTAGAACAAGGGTGACAGTCCAAACGACTTCAAGGATAAAACGTTTACATGAGAAAGCCCGTACGGCCTACGGCAAAGGACTGGTCTTATACATGGAAAGAAACATATGAGTGGGAAAACCTACATATGCTATATATTAGGTTGACATGGACCATTACATGACATTGGGCAAGGGACATTCATGGTTAACACGTGACGCGGGTTGGGATACTAGTACGAGAGGTGCAGAGCAAATATACATGTTAGAACTAGGAAGAATATACATAATAGATACCGTGGGATGTTAGACGGGGCAGATACCTTGGGATAATGTAATCGATAGAAATCTGACGATGTGATACCTTGACTTATCATAACACCGTAGTTTATCATGATACCTTAGTTTACCTTGCCACAGTAGTTCAACCGGCTACCCTGGTTTAGTTTATCTATCTTGTAGTTATCCTTATGTTTACTTTCAGTTTATGCATGTCATGTTACCTTTACCTGTTTTTATACTGGAAGTAGATAGGACTTACTCAGTCTTTTTGACTGACCCGTTTTGTTTCGCCTCTTTTCTTCCGTTTCCCCCCTCCAGGTTACAGGGAGGAAACAATGCTGTTTAGTTCGGACTTCTTCTGCTTGAAGGTCATCATGGATGGCTTGGACTTTTCTTGGCTATGGCTACTTTACTGTTTTATTTGGGGAATAATTTATGAAAAAGTCTTTATGCTTCTTTACTATTGCAAGACAGGTTTTGATGTACTCTGATGTAAAAGGCTTTAGACCTTAATTATTAATGTTTATGAAAGTTCGATTTTACTTCCGCTATTTTATATGTTCTGTCTTGTGATATTTCAGTGCATGTTTACCTTGATAATGCTTCACCAAACCTAGTGCATTCCCTTTGTGAGTGACCCTAGCGGAGGTGGGGTGTTACAATAGGAAATTACCGAAACACAAGATGGAGGATATGAGTCTAGACAATCTTGCACAATATTTGCAAGTTGAACAACAACTGAGGCAAAAGGATGCCCAAGATGAAAAGATGTTGATACATCAATGGTCCATATGGTGGAAGAAAAGCAAGCGAATAAATTCTAATAAAAAGAGGAAAGGGCAGAACAACAACAATTCCCAAAATCAGTACAAGAAATGCAAAAATGGTGGTTTCTACTTTTGTGCAAAACCGGGACATTTCAAAAGGGATTGTCGCTTCTGGAAAAAGAAGAAGCAATCTGGAAAAGAAAAGTTTGTCGCAGTCGTATCAGAAGTGAATATCATTGAAAAAGACAATTCTTGGAGGATCAATTCTGGCGCTACTAAGCATGTCTACATTGACAAGAACCAATTCAAGAAATTAGAACCAACTGAAGTCGAAGATTACCTTTATACGGGAAATTCAGCAAAGGCAGTGGTCAAAGGGAAGGGGACTGTAGATTTAGAATTCACATCCGAAAAAGTTCTGACATTAAATGATGTATATTATGTACCTTAAATTAGGAAGAACCTTGTATTGGGAAGTCTTCTAAATAAGTTTGGATCTAAACAATTCTTTGAGTCTGACAAATATGTGTTAACCAAAGGCGGTGTATTTGTGGGAAAAGGTGTGAAATCTGCTTATATTGTTCATTCATTTTCATTATGGCACAATAGATTAGGACATGTTAATCACAAACGCATGCTTGATATGATATCTTTGAATCTAATTCCCAAACACCAAAATGATATGTTAGATAAGTGTAGGATATGCTCATTAACTATGGTCACTAGAAAACCAATTCCTTATAAACCAGAAAGTACAACAAAATTGTTACAACTTATTCATGGTGATGTATGTGATATACACAGTACTCTTACTAGAGGAGGAAAAAGATACTTTGTCACATTTATAGATGATTACTCTGAATATTGTTATGTCTATCTTATGTTGGCTAAAAGTAAAGTGTTAAATTCATTCATTACATATAAAGCTGAAGCAGAAAACCAATGTGATGTTCAAATAAAAACACTTAGGTCTGATAGGGGTGGTGAATATCAATTTCCTGAATATTGTGAATCAGTAGGAATTATACATGAGACATTTATTGCTTACACTCCACAACAAAATAGAGTGGCTGAAAGAAAAAACAGAACTCTTACCGAAATGGTAAATGCAATGTTGTGTAATTTTGATCTTAATACTAGTTCTGGGGAGAAGCCTTACTTACTGCATGTTATATTCTAAATAGAATACCTCATAAAAAATGTAAAGTTACTCCTTATGAACTTAGGAAGAAACAGAAACCAAATCTTGATTATTATTGAGTCTGGGGTTGTAGAGCGATTGTTCGATTACCAGAACCAAAAATCAAGAAATTAGGACAAAAGACTATCAAGTGCATATTCTTAGGACATGCTCAACATAGCAAAGAATATAGGTTTCTAGTAATAGAACCTAATAGCTCTATTGATGTAAATACAGTAATAGAATCAAGGGACGCAGTGTTTTATGAGAATAGATTTAAATCTATTCAGAATAAACTGATTCATGAAACGGTGGAGGTCATTACACCTATTAATGAAATGGTGGAGGTTAATGAACCAATTATTGAACATGTAGAAAACACTGATGAAAATATAAATGAAAATGGTGATTCTCTTAGGAGAAGTAAACGAAGAAGGATAGAAAAATCCTTTGGACCAGATTTCATCGTATATTTGGTTGAAGGATTTAGAAATAATGTAGATCATCAATTAATGATATCTACAAATATAGAATCTGACCTTTTAACATATGCTGAGGCAATGAAATCTCAAGATTCATAATTTTGGCAAGAAGCCATAAATGATGAAATGGATTCTATGGCAAATAAAAGATGGAAACTAGTAGATTTACCTCCTGGTTCTAAACCAATAGGATGTAAATGGATATTTTAGTAAAAGTTGAAGGCAGATAAAACAATCGAAAAAATTAATTCTAGATTAGTTGCCAAAGGATTCACACAGAAAGAATTTCAACTATTAGAACTTTAATTACATTAGCTTTTATCTATAATTTTGAAATTCATCAAATGGATGTTAAGACAACATTTTTAAATGGTGAACTTGACGAAGAGATATATATGTCTCAACCAGAAGGTTTTGTGACGCCCGGACAAGAACGTAAAGTGTGTAAATTATCAAATCACTTTATGGTCTTAAACAAGCATCAAAGCAATGGCATGAAAAGTTTGATTAAACTATTATTTCTAATAGCTTTAGGATTTTTTAATCTAACGAATGTGTCTATAGCAAGTTTCATTCAGGTAAAGGTGTAATCATATGCCTTTATGTGGATGATATGCTTATATTTAGAACAGATACTTCAAGTATTGAAGAAACTAAAAGATATCTATCTTCATGTTTTGACATGAAAGATATGGGAGTAGCTGAAATGATTCTTGGAATAAGAATCATGAAAACTAAAGATGGGATATCAATTAACCAATCTCATTACATTGAGAAAATTCTGAAAAGGTTCAATCTATTTGATTGTAAACCTATGACTACTCCGTTTGATCCAAATATGCAGTTATACACTAATACTGGAAGAGTTGTAGAACAATTAGAATATGCTAGAGTATTGGAAGTTTGGTGTATGCTATGACAAGCACACGACCAGATATCAACTATGCTGTTGGAAAAATGAGTAGATATACTAGGAAACCTAGTCATTTCCATTGGAAGGCAATACATAGAATTTTAAAGTATCTAAAAGGTACCATAAAATATGGTTTATAGTACAATAGTTATCCTAGTGTAATAAAAGGATACACAGATGCTAGTTGGAACACTGGAAGTGAAGATAATAAATCAACTAGTGGATGGATATTCACTCTTGGTGGGGGAGCAATATCCTGGGCCTTAAAGAAGCAAACATGTATTGCTAATTCAACCACGGCTGCTGAGTTTGTAGCACTGGCTTCTGGTAGCAAATAAGCAGAATAGTTAAGGAATCTATTATTAGAAATTCCTGTGTGGCCAAAACCTATGCCACCAATATCTGTGCATTGTGATAGTCAATCTACATTATCACAGGTATACAAACAAGTTTATAATGGTAAATCTGGAAATATTGGTCTAAGGCACGGTTTGGTTAGGCAAATGCTCACCAAAGGGTTAATTACCATATATTTTGTGAGATCTAGCCAGAATTTGGCAGATCCATTTACTAAAGGACTTGCAAGGAACTTAGTGATGAAAACATCACAGAGAATGAGTTTAAAGCCTATATAATACAATCGCCAATGAAGGGAACTCAACTCAACATAATAAAGAAATTTATAATTTTGAGTTCAAAGAGCAAAAGTAATTCATATGTTTGCGGTTAGAAGCACTATTATATTTAGTCTAAAAAACCAAGTATTATCATACATTTCAAAGATAAGTGCTTGGTACTTATAGTGACAAAGTGTAATGACCCGCATTGGCAGAGGTATAATAATTAATTTATTTAATTATTTAAAAGGTGATTAAAAGGATTTAATGGTCGTGGAATTAAATAATGGTGAATATTTAATTAAAATAATAAATTAAATAAATATATTTAATTCCGAAATAATCAGAATTGGCTAAAATGACGATATGGTGTGAACTGGATCATCTGTGATATTTAATTCAGCTTGGAATTGAATTTGAATAACGAATATATTATATAAACGACAGTTTGAATGTAGAATTATAATATAATTAAAATCGCGCTCGAAATGGCGCTGCAGTTCGTAAATTGGCGATCCGAACTTCAACTGAATGTACATGATTCGTTTTAAGCTGGATTTCTATGAAACAAGAAACGTGTGGAGCTGGTGGAGTATATCTTTCTAGTGGAAGAGAAAAATCTGGATTTCGTCGTGTAGATTTTGATTTATGTCCAAATCAAATTTTAGAAAAGTCGTTGTGGAATTCCTTTATGTTATCCATCTGATCGATCCAAGTGAGTATGGGTCGGTTTTAATCGGATCGGTCCTACCGTTACTAAAAGGGGACGGTCGTAGCGCAAGATTCCTGGTCGTCCTAAAGCTGGTCGCCCCAGAAGCCAAAGAAATCTGGTCACTCCAAAGAGTAGAAGAACCTTGATCGTCCTAAGGATGCTGATTATTCCTGAGGGTAGAAAATCATGGTCGCTCTCTTTTATGCACTGAGCCGATCGTCCCAAAAGCTAAAGAAAGCCGGTTGATCCAAACTTGGTCGCCCGCTAGTCTCGATCACTCCAAATACAAAGGGCAGCTGATCGTCCTTCTCTGCAGACCGATCCCATGTTTGAGGGATCTAATTCCGATGTGTCCTCAATCCTGGTCGCGCAATTCTGAAGGGTATTCATTGGTCGGTCCGCTCCGCATTCTAACCTCCTGGTCGTCCTTTCTTCTGGCGGAACCTCCTGGTCGTCCTTTCTTCTGGCGGAAGCTCCTGGTCGGCCAAAGCGCTAGAAACGACCTGTGAGGGCGTGACAGCTGGAAACAACTGGCAGTGGCATTTTCGTAAATACCGAAAAAACCGACCAGACCCCTACATACAAGATTTCAGCCATTTCTCCGCCTATAAATAGGACCCTACCTCCATCATTTTAGGGGGGCTTTTCTGGAAGGACGTGGAGGTGCTGTCCAATTGCTTTCGGGATTTCTCCAAGCATTTCTCCATCTCTTCTCTATCAAATCTATGGAGCTTTGGAGCATGTGGAGCATAGCTTTCATGGAGGAACGAGCATAAGCATTCTACGCACTTCTTCATCTCTTCTTGATCATCTAAGGAGCTTTCATCTATAGCTTTCATGGAGGGATTAACATAAAATACTTCAAGCTTTTATCCGTTCTTTCAATTGGTTGTAAGCACAAATGCATGTCAAAGAAGCTTGTATGAATGCATAATGGAGCAAATATTGTAATCTTGTGGCTACTAATGAAATCCAATCTTCAAAGTGGACGTAGGCTCGAATAAGAGTCAAACCACTATAAAATTCTTGTCTTCTTTCTTTATTTTGGTATTTTGATGCTTTTGAATGTTAGATATGGCCTCACACAACTCTAATGGTTTTCTAACACCCCGCCTCTGAAAAGGTGACGTGCTTTCTAAGCATCTCGCCTCCGATTAGGTAACGTGTTTAGAGATCCCATTTTGGTTGTTATACCAATTTTCGGTATCAACAATTAGGCGCCCACCGTGGGGCCAGATCTACTTTCTGGCATCAAGTATACTACGCAGATCTTGAGATCTTGAAGCTAAGCCTTAAAATAGCTTGCTCCAGCTTGCGATTTGGACCTTCTGATGGATTTTCTGCAAAGTTCAAATTGCTTTCTGAAATAATGCCGCCAAAAGCAAATAAGGAAGCTAGAATTAGAATCTCTAACGGAGAAAATCGGAATGAAAACCCCGTGGCTAACCGATTTGAAGTGGGAGAGACATCTAATGGTGGTGTGAATGTCACAAGAGGCGAGCTTGATCAGGCTGTCGCTGGATTGACGCAACAGCTAGAGATAGCTAACAAAGCCATGTTGACGAAACTTGATTCTCTCTTTGCTCTTCAGGCCGCTACGGCAAAGGTGGCCTCTAAGCCCATTCGTGCAGAGGATGCTGGTTCTTCTTCTTTTAGTCCAAATCGGGAAAAATCTTTTCAAGAAATCTCCGATCCAAATAAAGGAAAGCATGAGGTTTCGAAGCAAGCTGATCGGAACCGCACTGTAGGGATCACTTCTCATCAAGCGGCTAATTCTGCCAAAGGGGCACTTTCCAACCAAGAAAGACCAGGGCCCCTAAGTCTCAACCGCGATGGTTTGCTCAGGCAAGCCTCCGGTCAAGACAAAGGTGTCCGCCCCGCAGATAGCCTCCCTGAGAAGGAACGCCTCAAGAAAATGGTCCAATAGCTTATGAAAGAAAGCCAATCTCAAAACGATAGTGAGGCTGAATGGGAATTCGCACCGTCCAAAACCCCCCTCACTGAAAGGATTAAAAAGACAACTTTCCCACGCAAATTCAAACCTCCTTCAATCCAAGCTTATAACGGGACAGGCGACCCCAATGTGTTCTTGTTTCGATACGATCAACACATGGATGGGGCACAAGAAACTGACAAACTTAAGTGCTTGTACTTCCCGGTGTATTTGGAAGGGGTTGTGTCATTATGGTTCACAAGGTTGCCTCCCCGATCTATTGATGACTTTGCCACATTGGCAAGATGCTTCCGAGACCAGTTCCGCCTCCAAACAACAAAGGTCAGAGATATCATGTCCCTCAACGAACTAGAACAAGCTCCTGGAGAAACGATAAGGTCTTTCTTGAATCGTTTTAATGCTGCTGCAGAAGTAGGGACCCAAGAGCCAAGGCTAATTCTAATGGCCTTAAAAGGGGGCATTGATAAGCTGTCTGAATTCGGAAGGTGGCTAAAAAGAAAGAAACCTGAGACGCTACAAATTTTTTATGACAAAGCCGAGGAATACATGTGTCTTGAAGACGATCCTATCTATTCCGTTGGCAATGTCAAAGCTAAGGTGGTCCCGGAAAGGAAGGAAGCTCCCAAAAAGTCAAGAAAATTTTGGGGAAGGTCAAAAGAGAGGAAGCAGTAATGATGCTAGAAATGATAAGGATTCCAAGAAACGGCGTTTCTTCAAGCCAACGGATTTTACTCCGTTGAATGATACAATCGAGCATATATATATGGCAACGAAGGATGCAGAGGGCTATCCGAGCCCAAAGCCAGTAAAGGTGTCCGAAGAAGCTGCAAACTCAGGGAGGTTCTGTCGATTTCACAATCGACCGGGACACGACACTAATGAATGTCGACACCTGAAAAACTTGATTGAAGAATTGATAAGGCAAAATCGTCTCCAGGAGTATGTAAAGCATTCATCAGATACCGAGCCTGCCCAGGGGCAGCAGGTCCATCCAAGTCAAGATAGAAGAACACCTGCGAATATTCCTCGTCCTGTTATCAATATAATTAGTGGTGGACCTCACCCTGCAGGGGATACTTGGGAGGATATGATCATTTATACTAATGGACCAAGAAGCACTCCAAAAGGAAACGGTTTTGAGGTTTGCAATAATTCTCTTCGTCGAAAAATGCCTAAAACATCCTGCGAAGATGTTATCTTCCGGGATCGGGATTCCGACGGAATGTTGGTTCCAACTGTTGACCCAATGGTGATCACCATTGGCTTGGGTCCAGCAATAGTAAAGAAGGTGTTGATTGATAACGGCGCCTCCGTGAACATCCTGTTTTAAAGTACTTTCTCTAAAATGGGTCTATCCATGGATAATGTGCGAGCTAGCAAGGACAAAATACACGGGTTCACTGGCATACCAACTCAGCCAATAGGTGTGATTGATCTCCTTGTAGAGCTAGGAGAGGGAGAGAGGCAAGTCTCCACGATACAATCTTTCGTTATAATTGACTCACCTTCAGGGTACAATGCATTCTTGGGAAGGCCAGCACTTGCCGACTTCAGGATAGCTCTTGCTCCTTGGTGCTTGATGATGAAGTTCCCGACCGCAAATGGGGTGGGAGTTATCAAAAGGGATCCTCAGGAATCAAGAGAATGCTATATGGCAGAGCTGATTGAAGCTCGGAAATACGAAACCCGGAAGGATGCGGAGACTCCTCTCTGCATCCATGAAGCTCCTTTATAGCAATTAATGACCATCCCTTGCGCTGGAACATATAACGACATGCAGGAATATATGGACCCACGAAAAATCAGTGTAGGGGATGAAAAGGTAGCACCAGCTGAAGCTACCATTTCCATAGAGATCCATGATAGTGATACAGATAAGCTAATAAAGATAGGCTCCCAATTGGACCCTATGCTGCAAAAGGAATTGATTAGTTTTCTGAAAGCAAATTTGGATGTCTTCGCTTGGAGTCACTCAGATATGTGCGGGATACCTCCAGACGTAGTAGTGCATAAGCTGAATATTGACCCCAACGTGCGCCCGGTGAAGCAGAAAAGACGGATACAGGGCCCGAAAAGGTCTGAAGCTTTGAAAGATGAAGTGGATAGGCTATTGACGAATAATTTCATTCGAGAATCCACCTATCCTAATTGGGTGTCCAATCCGGTCCTTGTGAAAAAATCAAACGGCAAATGGCGAGTGTGTGTTGATTATTCTGACTTAAATAAGGCTTGCCCAAAAGATAGTTTCCCCCTACCTCGAATTGATCAACTTGTTGATGCAACGGCGGGGCATGAACTATTGTCTTTCATGGATGCATATTCTGGATACAATCAGATTATGATGCACGAGCCAGACCAGGATAGTACCAGTTTCATAACTGATCGTGGTTTATATTGTTACAAGGTAATGCCGTTTGGTTTGAAAAATGCAGGAGCCACCTACCAACGCTTGGTGAACGCGATGTTCAAAACTCAAATTGGAAAGACTATGGAGGTTTATGTTGACGACATGCTGGTAAAATCCAAAGAAGCAAAGAATCATATAAAGGATCTTGATGAAATGTTCCAAATCCTGAGGAAATACGGCATGAAGCTCAATCCACTTAAGTGCTCGTTCGGCGTAGCATCAGGAAAGTTTCTTGGTTTCATGGTAAATGCTCGGGGCATTGAAGCAAACCCAGCACAAGTGATTGCTTTACGGGAAATGCAAGCTCCACGGACTAAGAAAGAACTCCAATGCTTAAACGGCAAGGTAGCAGCATTAAGCCGCTTCATCTCAAGGGCAACGGACAGGTGCATTCCCCTATTTGATGCATTAAAAAAGGAGAAGAAAAGCTTCCAGTGGACTCCTGAATGCCAGCAAGCATTTGAAGATCTCATCAAGCACATGGAATCCCCTCCGACGCTATCGAAGCCTAGGGATGGAGAAAGCTTGCTCTTGTACCTTGCAGTGTCATCCCATGCATTGAGCGCAGCACTCGTTAGGGAGGAAGACAAAGTGCAGTGGCCAGTATACTACATTAGCAAAAGGTTTACCGGGGCGGAGATGAATTATCCAAGGATAGAAAAGCTTGCATATGCCTTGCTCATCGCATCACAAAAGCTCAGACCCTATTTCCAATCCCACTCTATTAAAGTCCTTACCGACCAACCCTTAAAACAGGTGTTGTTCCGTCCAGAAACTTCAGGGAGACTCCTGAAATGGAATATTGAACTCAGCCAATATGATATCACTTATTATCCCAGGAAAGCAATAAATGGGCAAGCTCTGGCCGACTTTATCGCTGAGTTCACTGACAGGGGAGAGGAAATGGAGGAAACTAACGAATTGGCCATTAGGTGGAAACTTTTTGTCGATGGCGCTAAGAATGAATATTGTGCTGGGGCAGGGATAGTATTCGAAACCCCAGAAGGACGATATGTATGCTGTGCTCTGCGATTTGAATTTCCCATCACCAATAACGAGGCTGAATATGAAGCATTACTTGGAGGATTGCGGGTTGCAAAAGAACTAAGCTTGAAAAGCCTACTAATATTCAGTGATTCACAGCTAATGGTTTCTCAAATCAAAGGTGAATTTCAGACTAAGATGGGAAGGCTTTCGACATATCTGCTTAAAGCCAAAGAACTTCTCGACAACTTGGAATATTATTCTATCTCTCATATTCCCCACGGAGAAAATTGGAAGGCAGATTCCTTATCAAAGCTGGCTAGCACCGGAGATCCTCAAATCTTCGATCTAGTTCCTGTGGAAGTATTATCTAGTTCCAGCATTGAGGGATTCAATATAGACTGGGTTATGGAAGTAACCAACGAGCCCGACTCGTGGATGACCCTTATAAAAAACTATATACTTCACGGAACACTTCCTGAGAAACCAAAGGATCGAAGAAAACTGCTCCGAAAGTCTCGCCTATATCTCGTCCAAGATGGTCATTTATACAGGAGAGGATATTCAACGCCATTACTACGGTGTGTGACAAAGGAGGAATCTAAAGCGATTTTGGCGGAGCTACATGAAGGAGATTGCAGAGGTCATGTTGGTGGACAGACTCTTGCCAAAAAGGTCCTTCGATACGGCTATTTTGGGCCCGATGTGAACTTCGACTCAATGACATTCACTAAGAAATGCGACCGGTGCCAGAAATTTGCAAAAATTCCAAGAGCCCCGTCAATTGAGTTGACACAGATGTTGAGTCCTTGGCCATTCGCTGTCTGGGGCATAGACTTGATTGGAGCATTACCTACCGCAAAATCGAGCTTCAAATATGCTATAGTGGCCGTGGATTACTTTACCAAATGGGCTGAAGCTGAACCATTGGCAACTATCACATCGAAGAAGGTAATCAATTTTGTGTTGAAAAATATCATATGCAGGTTTGGGGTTCCGCAGAAAATTATCACCGACAATGGCACACAATTCGAAAGTGATGAATTCAAGGATTTCTGCAACAAATATCATATTCAGAAAAGCTTTGCAGCAGTTGCCCACCCGCAGGCCAACGGGCAAGTTGAGGCAGTCAACAAAATCCTGAAATCCACCATCAAAAAGCGTCTCGAGAAAGCTAAGGGCAACTGGATTGAAGAATTGCCACTTGCCCTATGGGCTTATCGTACGACTCATAAAACTGCAACTGGGCATACTCCGTTCTCCTTGGCATATGGTTCAGAAGCAATGATACCTGTGGAGTTAGAGGTTCCAACTCACCGCAGAATTCATTTTAACCAAGAAGAGAATGAAAAGCTGCAACTTGAGGCTCTTGATTTACTCGAGGAGAAAAGGACCGAATTAGAACTTAGAATGGTCGCCCATCAGAGAATAATTGCTCGACACTTCAATCAAAAGGTCAGGCATAGAACATTTGAAATGGGAGACATGGTGTTAAAGAAAATTATGACCACAACAGGAGTCTTTGGCCCCAATTGGGAAGGTCCATTTGTCATCGACCAAAAGCTCCTCGACGTTACCTTTAAGCTCAAAACTACAGATGGAATAGAACTCCCAAGGGCCTGGAACAGTGATCACCTTCGTCGCTATTTCAAATGATTTTCTAACTCATGTACTTTTGTATTTTTCTATGAATATAGTGAATACTTTGTATGAAATTACATGAATATAAATCCAGCAACACTTCTGACTCTGTCAAAGCTTCATATTCGCATGCCTTTGATGCATAGCTATGGTTACAGGACACAATACCTCCGTCATCCTGTTTTCCGACATGAAACTCGCCATAGCTTTACTGAAGAAATATGGTCCAAAAGCAGGCACAATCTTAACCCAAACCCTCTCCGAGGATTCTCAGTCGAATAATAAACCAAGTCTTCTCCAGGGGTGCTCGGTCAAATAACCCAAAGTCAGACAAAAATCTGATCGCGTTATAACCGAGTTTCTTAACCCAAACCCTCTCCGAGGATTCTCAGTCGAATAATAAACTGAGTCTTCTCCCGGGGTGCTCGGTCAAATAACCCAAAGTCAGACAAAAATCTGATCGCGTTATAACCGAGTTTCTTAACCCAAACCCTCTCCGAGGATTCTCAGTCGAATAATAAACTGAGTCTTCTCCAGGGGTGCTCGGTCAAATAACCCAAAGTCAGACAAAAATCTAATCGCGTTATAACCGAGTTTCTTAACCCAAATCCTCTCCGAGGATTCTCAATCGAATAATAAACTGAGTCTTCTCCAAGGGTGCTCGGTCAAATAACCCAAAGTCAGACAAAAATCTGATCGCGTTATAACCGAGTTTCTTAACCCAAACCCTCTCCGAGGATTCTCAGTCGAATAATAAACTGAGTCTTCTCCAGGGGTGCTCGGTCAAATAACCCAAAGTCAGATAAAATCTGATCGCATTATAACCGAGTTTCTTAACCCAAACCCTCTCCGAGAATTCTCAGTCGAATAATAAACTGAGTCTCCTCCAGGGGTGCTCGGTCAAATAACCCAAAGTCAGACAAAATCTGATTGCATTATAACCAAGTTTCTTAGCCCAAACCCTCTCCGAGGATTCTCAGTCGAATGACAAACTGAGTCTTCTCCAGGGGTGCTCAGTCAATAAATCAAAGTCAGATAAAACTCGACTACGATATTACTGAGTCTTTGACAAGGAAAACCTTCAAAAGGCATTCAAACATTTCTCGAATATCTAACGCATTAGGACGCAAAGGATAGAGAAGTTCCCTCAACAAAATGGCGAGATTCTTGTCTGGTCGTCATTTCTACACAAACAAGTATGTTGGAAAAACAAACTACAAGAATATTCGTAAAACTTAAAACTGGGTTGACCCTGGATGGTCGGACACCTGGCCGTTCTAAAAGCTGATAGAGCACCTGGTTGCTCCAAACCAGTCAAAACCCGATCGCATAAAATTAGCCTCTATTGGATCGGTAAAAGCATCCTAAGGCTGGTCGCTCTACAAATTATTCTGGAAACAACTTCAACCTGATCGGTCGAGATTCAAATCCGCCTGGATTGGTCCTACCGGGCGCTGCAAGATAAGGCTTATGAATCAAAAGCATCACCACAACTATAAACAAGCAAAACGTGTGAAGTGCAATGTGTAAGCATGATGTCCAGATCAGAATATGCAGAAAAAAGAACGACAAAGTTCAGAAGCGTAGAGCATCATTACAACACATCCAAGTACAAGGGAGCCAACCTACGTCACAGACACATAGATTACAAACCAAAAAGTAGTCTTGAAATCAAAAGCGAGGGCTGGCACTCGCTTAATACACACCAGCCTAAATTAAAAAGTTAATCAAGCAAGTCAGACGAGCAGGTTCTTCCTGGGCCTCCCAACCTTCTTCTTCGCTGGAACAAAGCCTGAAGATGAATCACCAGGAGCCTGCCTCTTACCAAGAGAACCAGCCAGTTCGGCATCGCCTCTCGGAAAGGTGGCAAAAATGGAATCCCGAGCTCGCAGGGCCTGAATCAGTTTCATTTTGTCTTCTTCCAGAATGGCGATTCGCTCGAGACCCTCTCTATGAAGTTTATCCAAATTCTCGGCCAAAGAACTCCAATCTCCAAGTTTCTGAGCAGTTTGGTCCCTCAACAAATCCATATGTTTTTCGAACTGCCCAATAGCTTTCTCCATCCGGTCCAACAATCTAAACTTGACAACGTTCATATCAGTAGATATGATTTGATGGTCGAAGACAGAGACATCTACATTGGCAGTAACTCCCTGCAAGTCCCAGTCGCGAAGGTGTTGAGCCAATTTAACATCACGTGCCCCTGGAGAATAACGAGGTCGATTTATAACGGCCTGGATCTCGGGATAAGAAGGCCGAAGAAGTGGAGGAGGGTTCATTGGAGATTCCTCAGTTTTCATCGGAGATTGAACAGTCGTTTCAGTATCATTGTCAAAATACTTTTTCACAAAATCTGCTCGAGACATTTCCATCCTGCACAAGAGTTTCACAATCAGATTCAAGAATCATTCATGATGAGAATTAAACCGATCAGCTGCGCTTGGTCAAACAGAATTGGTCGGTTATGAACAACTAGAAACATGGACATTCCAAGCAAGAAAATGACCCCTAGCTAATCGATCGTACCTAGTCATATAAAGTTGGACGGTTGCAAATAACACGTTTGGTCGGTTGGGAGCTTATCTAAGACTGACCGCTCTAAGACTGATCGCTCTAAGACAAAACAAGAATCCTGGTCGTTCAAAGCATGCCCTAACCGGTTTGTAGCAAATTTTATCTCAAGAACGACCCAAATTCAACTAAAACCCTAAATCAGTTTTAAACCGACCAGTTTCAACAGATCTAAAATGGCTGTACTGTGAAAGAAAAGATGGTTGTCACTTCAGAAATTCATGCAAACAGTTTGTGATCATTATGAAAACAGAATTACAAGGGTTTTGATTTCGAAGTTGCCATCTACTAATTCAAATCAGGCAAATTACCTTCTACATTATCAGCAAACATGTTGACAATCAATGAATTTCGCATTCAACAATTCTCATGCGAATCAAAATTACGCTTCAATAGGGGTTTGGACTCAATTTAAACTCCAAAGATCCCAGCCAATTATTTAACAATGCAAAAACGCATACCTGTAATCAAATCAGTTGGGTGAAGAAGTTTGAGATGAATCCTCGGGCCTTGAAGCGGAGAAAATCTGAATGTTTGGATTAAAAGACGGACTGAATTCTCGGATTAAATCAGAGAAAGCAAAGTGAAGATCGAAGAATTTTATCAAAGGAGAGCCGCCATTAATGAAAATTCTGACCAAGAAAAAGTGAAGGAGAGAATGATGAGTTAAATTAATTATATAAAGTTTAATTTGGTCTCTTCATATTTCGAGAATTGTCTCGTCATCTTCCAGGAATTTGGCTTTTTCGTGCGTTCCAAAACTGGAGAAATGATCGACCCCCCAAGCTAATTCCAGAACCGGCCCATGAAAACTGCATCCAAGACCGACCCGTAATAGAAGCGGATCGATCCACTAATATTTCAAAGCCCATAGTTTTCATAAAAAACTATGAAACTTCGAGGGGCAAAATGTTATCCATCTGATCGATCCAAGTGAGTATGGGTCGGTTTTAATCGGATCGGTCCTGCCGTTACTAAAAGGGAATGGTCGTAGCGCAAGATTCCTGGTCGTCCTAAAGCTGGTCGCCCCAGAAGCCAAAGAAATCTGGTCGCTCCAAAGAGTAGAAGAACCTTGATCGTCCTAAGGATGCTGATTATTCCTGAGGGTAGAAAATCATGGTCGCTCTCTTTTATGCACTGAGCCGATCGTCCCAAAAGCTAAAGAAAGCCGGTTGATCCAAACTTGGTCGCCCGCTAGTCTCGATCGCTCCAAATACAAAGGGCAGCTAATCGTCCTTCTCTGCATACCGATCCCATGTTTGAGGGAACTAATTCCGATGTGTCCTCAATCCTGGTCGCGCAATTCTGAAGGGTATTCATTGGTCGGTCCGCTCCGCATTCTAACCTCCTGGTCGTCCTTTCTTCTGGCGGAACCTCCTGGTCGTCCTTTCTTCTGGCGGAAGCTCCTGGTCGGCCAAAGCGCTAGAAACGACCTGTGAGGGCGTGACAGCTGGAAACAACTGGCAGTGGCATTTTCGTAAATACGGAAAAAACCGACCAGACCCCTGCATACAAGATTTCAGCCATTTCTCCGCCTATAAATAGGACCCTACCTCCATCATTTTAGGGGGGCTTTTCTGGAAGGACGTGGAGGTGCTGTCCAATTGCTTTCGGGATTTCTCCAAGCATTTCTCCATCTCTTCTCTATCAAATCTATGGAGCTTTGGAGCATGTGGAGCATAGCTTTCATGGAGGAACGAGCATAAGCATTCTACGCACTTCTTCATCTCTTCTTGATCATCTAAGGAGCTTTCATCTATAGCTTTCATGGAGGGATTAACATAAAATACTTCAAGCTTTTATCCTTTCTTTCAATTGGTTGTAAGCACAAATGCATGTCAAAGAAGCTTGTATGAATGCATAATGGAGCAAATATTGTAATCTTGTGGCTACTAATGAAATCCAATCTTCAAAGTGGACGTAGGCTCGAATAAGAGTCAAACCACTATAAAATTCTTGTCTTCTTTCTTTATTTTGGTATTTTGATGCTTTTGAATGTTAGATATGGCCTCACACAACTCTAATGGTTTTCTAACACCCCGCCTCTGAAAAGGTGACGTGCTTTCTAAGCATCTCGCCTCCGATTAGGTAACGTGTTTAGAGATCCCATTTTGGTTGTTATACCAATTTTCGGTATCAACACTTTATAATTTATAAAGGAATTATTTATATTTTTAAAAGGAATTTCAATATAAATTGAATATCGAGATAATCTGGAATCTGAAATATCAAACTGTAAATTCTGATATGATATTCTAGAGCTGTATGATATCATATGTGAAGATACATGATAATATAAATTTATTTATATTTAATTTAATTATATTTAAATATATTTATATATTTAAATGGGTCATCCAAAGATTTAAAAATAGCCACTTTTGCAAACGAAGTCGGAATTCGACGAAACTAATTTTGTTGGATCCGCAATATCAAATAGTTGTTAGATTTCCAGTTTCGTGATTTTTAGAGTCACTGTGTGGCCGTACAGATTTTTAGAGTGTAAAACAGTTAGTATTTTAACGGTTAAAAATACGTTGTGTGAGCATACGAAGTCGGAATTCGACGAAACCAGTTTCGTTGGGACCGTAATGTCGGACTCTAGCTACATGTCCGGTTCCGTGATTTTTGGGCATCGTGTGTGATCACACGAATTTTTAGAAGAAAAGAACGAATATAAAATGAATATAAAACTAAAAATATCTCAATACAAAAATATCTAGATATTTTGAAAAAAACACTATAAATACCCCTTAACTCTCCTAAACCTAATTCTTTCATTTTCTGGTCAACAAATAAATCCGCCGTTACTTTTCTTATCCTCTTCAGCAAACGCAAGTTTGAAAATTCCTAAACAAATGGAAATAAATTCTTATAAAGCCTAATATATGTATATTGGAAACCACAGCAGAGTGCTCTTCAACTCCATGACCATTGTGAGGTGTTCGACGCTCGTTCAGGGGGGTTCAAATGTCAACAGTAGAGCTAGGGCAAGGGGTTTTGGGCGATGTAGGCATTGATATGCGAATTTAAGTTCGTATTCGAACTAAGGAGATCGAATGGCATGTGTTTGTGGTACTTTGGGTGATTTCGGTGACAAAAACAGTCGAACGATCCCTGTAGCCGACAGTTTCAGGCTCGCGGTCGAGGTCATCAGGGGTTGAGCGAGTTGTGTGAAAGTAGGATGGAGGGGAAGCTCGTTCGAAGGGAGGAATTGTGGTATTTTTTCTGGGATTTTTAATTGAGAAGAGAAGGAGATGGAAGGGGTTGAAATCACGGGCATGGTGAGGAGCAAAACTGAGCGACGGGATTTGGTATTCGGGGAAGAAAGAAGGCAAAGGCGGGTGGGCTTTTGTTGGGATGTTGGGCCGTTTTAAAAGGGTAAGGGCCCATGATTAATAACTCAAGTTTTATTTAATTTATAATGTATGATATTGTAAATTCAATAACTTATCCATATGAAATCAGAATCACGAACCATAAGTTGCATTGGGATCGTATGGATAGGAGCAACACAATGGAACTGGCTGGGAGCGTATCCAGAATCGTTACAATTTATGGCGAAATAAATTGTCCGACTCAATCAAATAACGCAAACCGTTATTCAACAGTTAACCCGCAACTGTGAGTAAAACTCACCAACTCTGTACAGTTCCATTTTTACAACGTATTCTTAGAACTGTTAAATATTGTCTGTTTGATTGTGTGTTGATTGTTTGATTGAACTGCTAGTCAGTTAGTGAATATTTTTTTTATATATAAATATATATATATATAAACAATTAAATAGTTATACATTGATTCTGTTAACAGAATATTTCATATTTAGCTGGAAGTGATGTTGATTATACTGTGTAACATATGTGATGCAGGGAAACAGCTTGGAGGAATCCAACTGGATTCCTCAACAGTTATTTTACTGTGATTTATATATTGTGATATATAATGTGATATATAATCTGACGTTGATTATGTGTGCTTTGGACGATAGTTATCGTTGTTATATGGTGTGTTAAATACCATAAGAAATACCAGAATGTGGAAAAGGGATTTTCAAAGTATATTTTGAAAATAATTTATTTATATAAAATCAATGGATTTTATATTATACAAGAAAAAGGATTTTGAATAAAAGAATTATATTTGTAAATCAAATATAAATGAAATTTATATTTGTTAATCAAATATAAAGGGATTTTATTTGTTAAACAAATATAGAGGAGATATATTTGTGAAATCAAATATAAAGGAAAATATTTGTAAAACAATATATATAAGGGAAAATATTGTCAAAACCAATAGAAAGAGGGATATTTGTAAACCATTTACAAATAGATAAAAAGGATTTATTTATTTAGGAAATAAATAAAGGTAAAAGAATTGATTATTTAGGGTATAAATAAAGTTAAATGATTTATTTATTTAGGGAATAAATAAAATAAAGGAATATTTATTTGTTGGAATAAATAAAATAAAGGAATATTTATTTGTTAGAATAAATAGAACAAAGGAGATATTTATTTGTTAAATAAATTGGATTATAAGGAAATATTTATTTAGGAAATAAATAGATTAAAAAAGAAAATCTTTAAAAAGGAATAAACGTTATTAGCGAGTAAGTTAATCACATTGAGTTATCAGGTTAGTTAATCAAAGTGAATTGGTTAAGTTAATCAAAGTGAATTGGTTAAGTTAATCAAAGTGAATTGGTTAAGGTAATCAAAGTGAATTAGTCGAGTTAATCAAAGTGATTAGTTCAGTTAATCGAGATAAGAAAAATCAAGCTAGGTTAATTGAGTTGAATTAGTCAGTCGAGTTAATCAATTGAGTTAGTCAAACCAAGTAAAACCAGTTAGAGTTAATCAGTAGAGTTAATTAGTTAGGGTTGACCAGGCAGAGTTAATCGGTTGGAGTTAATCGATTTGAGTTAAGATTTTCGAGTTGATAATCGAGTTAAGTTATCGAATACCACTTATTCGAAGTAGAAGTTATCAAATATAGTTATTTGAGATAGAGTTAGTCAAACAGAGTTATTCAGGATAAGTTGCCATCTCGTACGACTGCTAGCGTAATTCGCAGGGCTGTAAATAGCCTACGGCGGTCGGATGTTTCCTGAGGGAGTCAGGCGTAACCATTGTGATCGTTGCGATCTAGAGTCAAGCGAATGGAGTTAAATCGAATATTAGTTATTCGATAGGAGTTAATCAACTTGAGTTAGATTATCAAGATAAGTTAATCGAGTTAAGTTCTTGAGTTAGATTATCGAGATAAGTGAGTCGAGTTAAGTTCGTCGAGTTAAATTAATCGATGTTAGTTTCATCGATGGGAGTTATCGATTATAGTTTAATCGAAAGGAGTTATCGATTAGGTAAATCGAAAGGAGTTGTCAAATTTAGTTATTTGAAATGGAGTTATCGATTTGTTAAATCAAAAGGGAAGATTATCGAATATCGTTTATTAGAGAGGAGATTATCGAATATAGTTATTCGAAGGAGTTATCGATTATTAGTTAATCGAAGTGAGTTATAGAATATTAGTTAAATCGAAGGAGTTATCGAATATAGTTTATTCGATGGAGTTAATCGATTAGAGTTAAATCAAAGGAGTTAATTGAATATAGTTTATTCGAATATAGTAAAGGAGTTAATCGAATATAGTTTATTCGAATATAGTAAAGGAGTTAATCGAATATAGTTTATTCGAATATAGTAAAGGAGTTAATCGAATATAGTTTATTCGAATAGAGTTAGAGGAGTTAATCGAATATAGTTTATTCGAATAGAGTTAGAGGAGTTATCGAATATAGTTTATTCGACAGGAGTTAAGTGAATGGGGTTAATCAAATAGAGTTAATCAAATAGAGTAAATCAAATAGAGTTAACCCAATAGGGTCAGTCCAATAGAGTTAATTGAAAAGAGTTAATCGAATATAGTTATTCGAAAGAAAGGTTAAGTAAGGAAGTTAGTTAAAGAAATATAAAGTGAACTTTGCCTATTTCAAGGTTAGAAGTGTTGTTCAGTTAAGGTCTGAGAGGTAGTTCTACCCCCAACTTGATTGGCTTCATTTTTAACTGAGGAATGGTTAAGGTTCGGCAGTAAAGGATGGTAAAGTGAATTTAGTAATTAAAGAAAATGGTTGAGTTGGCATTGCGATGTTTTATCTAAACATCTGTTTAATCCAAATGTAGGAGTTTGGAAATGTTTTCCAAACAAGAATCAGAAATGTTTTCTAAATACAGAAAACAAGGAATGGAAATGTTTCCAGTGTTAATAACATATATTTTCTAAATATAGAAAATAGCAAATGTTGAATATAGGGAAACATGAGATGTAAAATGAACTGAAGAGATAAATGTTAAATGATGTTTGTTTGATATAATTTCCATCTGGAAATAATATCGTTGTTTGCACACTTGTTTTCTTTGATAGTTAACTCACAGACTATCGAAGTTTTGACCATTTTTAACGTTGTTAATATGGAGAGACCGGTTGGATTATTATCCAAAGAACCACTCTGTATTGGCACAAGCGTGGTGAATCATTTATGCCAAAGATAATTGAAGACGGAGTAAAGTGCAAGGGCTGTTGTATAAGTCTTAATTAACAGTGACTAAGATGGATATACTGAATAGTGCCTTCGGTTTGTCCGGTCCCAGGACAACTTGTATGGATAAAGGTCTGACAGAGTATATCCAATGGATCGCGTAAGTTGATCCCTTCAAATGTATATATGTTGGTGGCGGAGGAATTCGTTTCTCTTAGCTGTATACCCGTTGTATCTTTGAGGAAATCAATTTTTGATTTTGCGGGTATGACGATGTGACATTCTAAGTGAATGAAGATGGATGTCTGACAGAGCATTTCCAGACGATCACGTACATTGATTTCTCCAACCGTACCAAGAGTGGAAGTGGAGAAGGAAACTTCTTTTAGCTAACACATAATGTATTGTTGAGGACGTCAATCGGTGATTGGATGGATTTGATGATGTGGCATTTAAAGTGAATCTGATGTGAAGATAAGCGTAGCTTCTAGCCTCACATCCGGTAAATGACAGAAATCGGGCAGGTAGCATGGCTATGTAGGTCGCACCTATTAGGGTGTATAATCACCTGATCTAGAGTTTCATTTATTTCTAAAAATCTATTGTTGATGATGTCCCATTCGGGAAACGGTTGCTGATCCCAACCGTTGGTGATATACATTCGATACACTCAAGCGAAATGAGTGGTCGGTCATGTGTGGCCGGGTTGCAAGATGTTCTTGTTGAACCCAGTGTATTCCTCTCTAGAGGTACACTAGCAGAAGGTGGTTCCATACCTTGTCATAGTTGGAAATCCATTATCCAATACGTGCTTGCGATTTTGATTGTATACTGTATATGTAGAACGTGAGATGAAAGCGTTTCTGCTAGATTGATATATATTTGTACTTAAACATTATTACAATATCAGAATGATATTGCTTGTCAAAGATGTTGGATTCTCATAAGGGGAAAACCCGTTCCGTATTCACGGCGTGGTCTTATGAGATATCATATATATGTTAAACTGTGTTAAACTATTTTACTCACACCAGTCCCATGACTGACCCGGAGTTTACTTTGTTGTTTTCCCTAAACTCTTGGGTGCCTAAATTTGTACGGGCAGTCAAGTAGTCGGGATTTACAGATATACTTGAAGAGCTGGAGCAGGAGGCTTCTGGATCATATAGCTATAGTTTATTTCCGCTGTGTTGTAAGTGTTGTACTCTGATTAGTGCTATTGTATACATAACTGTTATATTTCAAAGTTATGTTATATATTATATGTTATTCGTTCCGCTGTGAGGTTCGTGTTACTCTGATGATGTAAGTTCTTCTTTTCTTCTCCTATTCTAAGTTTCTATCTTATATATCCTTGCCCTCTAATTTCTTTCATTAATTACCGGGATTTTTCGATGTTTTGGTTATTGACATCGTGCTTATGTCGATAACCAAAGTCGCTAAAAATCCGGGTCATTACACAAAGAGAGGATGTTCTGGTTAGAACTTAATAGGTTTATAATAGGTATACTGTTAATGTGTGTGTTATAAGGCACTTTTGATAAACCTACCTATATGAATGCAACGAAGGTGGTGCCGCCTTCTGCGAGATTTTTGCTTGATCTCTAAGGGCATTTCATGAAAGAAGATACAGACCCAAGGCCAATCCATGGGTCGGGCGAAATACTATCCGGAAAATATGAAAATGAGTGTGTGATAATCACATCCAGTAGATCATATAGGATTGATGGTTCAATGCTTGGTCAACCACTCCATCCTAATATACTTTGATGGGTTTTCGCTACATATAGATTCAAGTCTGTAAGACATCTATACTTATGCACAAGTTTTCCTGCAAAGAAATGACATGAGGAATTTATTTAAAATTTGGTGGAGGATTGTTGGAGGAAATATAAAATAAAAGTGAAGGGAAGAAGGAAAGCACAAAGGGAGAAATTTGATTTATCCCATATCATGAAATGTAAGTGTGTTTGACACTATATATGTAAACGCATTACATATTATATCAAAAGGAAAGGGGAGATGGAAAGAGATGAGACAATGGCATGAGGCAAGAGCATATCCATGGACATTAATATTTAAAATGTCAAAAGATGGGCCTTGGGGCTCTTGAGGTCTTGTGATCAGATGGGCCACGAAATGCTATTGGGCTTGCGCAGATCCGTTGAGTTTTAGGGTGCACGGGTTTCAAATTCGTAACACTCCAGAGCCGTGTCTTTGTAAACACGCCAATTAAAAGATATTCGATGTCTCCTCTACTATATCTTCGAACAGATTTTCCATTACTCATACACAAAATTAAGAGGGCAAATACTGGTTTAGGATAGCGATCACCACATCGTGCCTCAGAGATGTGTGTTTTCAAAGAATAGAAGGTCCAACGAATGATTTGAAATCAACAATCCGGAACCGTATTTCTACAATGGCTCCTCACAGTCTCAAAGAGTTCGCTACTGATTTCGCAAAACTGGAGCGCTTTGATGGTGTTAATTTTCCTACGCTGGCATAAGAAGATGCATTTCTTATTGGTTGGTATGAAATTTGTTTATGTTTTGACTACGCCAAAACCAGTGGAGATAGAAGATGAAACTATTAAACAGACACGAGATTGGATCAAATGGGAACAGGATGATTACATTTGCGAAGGCCATATCTGTATTGCAATGATGGACACGCTTTTTGATATGTAATACAACAAACCAACTGCGAAGGATGTTTGGAATGCATTGGAGGCCAAGTATCTGAGGAAGATGCAATAGGTAAGAAATTTCTAGCCACCAAATTTTTTAATTACAAAATGACTGATGATCATTTAGTGGTAGAGCAATTCAATGATATCATACATATACTTAATCAATTCTGTCAACATAAGTTAAATATGGATGAGGAAATTAAGGTTCCCTCGATTATAGACAAATTACCCCCTTCTTGGAAAGATCAGAGGAAATTACTGAAACACAAAAAGGAGGATATGAGTCAAGACAGCCTTGCACAATATTTTCAAGTTGAACAACAACTGAGGCAAAAAGATGCCCAAGATGAAAAGTTGTTGATACATCAAAGGTCCATATAGTGGAAGAAAAGCAAGCAAATAATGCTTCAAATAATTCTTCTAATAAAAATAGGAAATGGCAGAACAACAAAAATTCCCAAAATCAGCACAAGAAAGGCAAAAATGGTGGTTGCTAATTTTGTGGTAAACCGGGACATTTCAAAAGGGATTGTCGCTTCTTGAAAAAGAAGCGGCAATCTAGAAGAAAAAAAGTTTGTCGCACTCGTATCAGAAGTGAATATGATTGAACAAGACAATTCTTGGTGGATCCATTCTGGCGCTACTAAGCATGTCTACATTGACAAGAATCAATTCAAGAAACTAGAACAAACTGAAGATGACAATTACCTTTATATGGGAAATTCAGCAAAGGCAGTGGTCAAAGGGAAGGGGACTGTAGATTTGTAATTTACATCAGGAAAATTTCTGACATTAAATGATGTATACTATGCATCTGAAATTAGGAAGAACCTTGTCTTGAGAAGTCTTCTTAAAAAGTTTGGATTTAAACAAGTCTTTGAGTCGGACAAATATGTGTTGACCAAAGGCGATGTATTTGTAGGTAAAGGGTACATGTGTGATGGTATGTTTAAACTGAAAATTGATATTAATAAAAGTGTGAAATCTCTAATATTGTTGATTCATTTTCATTATGGCACAATAGATTACGACATGTTAATCATAAACGCATGCTTGATATGATATCTTTGAATTTAATTCCCAAACACCAAAATGATATGTTTGATAAGTGTAGGATATGTTCATTAACTAAGATCACTGGAAAACCATTTCTTTATAAACCAGAAAGTATAACAAAATTGTTACAACTTATTCATAGTGATGTGTGTGATATACACAGTACTCTTACTAGAGGAGGAAAAAGATATTGTGTCACATTTATAAATGATTACTCTAAATATTTTTATGTCTATCTTATGAATGTTAAAAGTGAAGTGTTAAATTCATTCATTACTTATAAAACAGAAGAAGAAAACCAATGTGATGTCAAAATAAAAACACTTAGGTCCGATTGGGATAGTGAATATAAATTTCCTGAATATTGTGAATCAGTAGGAATTATACATGAGACATCCATTGCTTACACTCCACAACAAAATGGAGTGGCTAAAAGGAAAAACAGAACTCTTACCGAAACGGTAAATGCAATGTTGTGTAATTCTGGTCTTAATACTAGTTTCTGGGGAGAATCCTTACCGCATGATATATTCTAAATAGAATACCTCATAAGAGAAGTAAAGTTATTCCTTATGAACTTTGGAAGAAACGGAAACCAAGTCTTGATTATTATCGAGTCTGGGTTTGCAGAGCGATTGTTCGATTACTCGAACAAAAAATCAGGAAATAAGGACAAAAGGTTACCGAGTGCATGTTCTTAGGATATGATCAACATTGCAAAGGATATAGGTTTTTGTTAATAGAACCTAATAGCTCTACTGATGTAAATACAGTAATAGAATCAAGGGACGCAGTGTTTTATGAGAATAGATTTACATCTATTCAGAATAAACCGATTCATGAAACAGTGGAGCTCAATACACCTATTAGTGAAATGGTGAAGGTTTATGAACCAATTATTGAACATGTAGAAAACACTGATGAAAATATCGACGAAAATGGTGATTCTCTTAGGAGAAGTAAACGAAGAAGGATAGAAAAATCCTTTGGACCATATTTCATCGTATATTTGGTTGAAGGATCTAGAAATAATGTAGATCATCAATTAATGATATCTGTAAGTATAGAATCTGACCCTTTAACATATGCTGAGGCAATGAAATCTCAAGATTCATCATTTTGGCAAGAAGCCATAAATGATGAAATGGATTCTATTATGGGAAATAAAACATGGAAACTAATAGATTTACCTCCTCATTCTAAACCAATAGGATGTAAATGGATATTTAAGAAAAAGTTAAAGGCAGATGGAACAATAAAAAAAAATTAAATCTTAAATAGTTGCCAAAGGATTCACATAGCAAGAAGGAATAGATTACTCTGATACGTATGCCCCAGTAGCAAGAATTTCAACTATTAGAACTTTAATTGCATTAGCTTCTATCTATAATTTTGAAATTCATCAAATGGACGTCAAGACAACATTTTTAAATGGTGAACTTGATGAAGAGATATATATGTCTCAACCAGAAGGTTTTATGATGCTTGGACAAGAACGTAAAGTATGTAAACTTATCAAATCACTTTACGGTCTTAAACAAGCGCCAAAGCAATGACATGAAAAGTTTGATAAAAACTATTATTTTTAATGGATTTAGGATTTTTGAATCTGACAAATGTATCTATAGCCAGTTTCATTCAGGTAAAGATGTAACTATATGCCTTTTTGTGGGTAATATGCTTATATTTCGAACGGATACTTCAAGTATTGAAGAAACTAAACAATGTCTATCTTCATGTCTTGACATGAAAGATATGGAAGTAGCTGAAAAGATTCTTGGAATAAGAATCATGAAAACTAAAGATGGCATATCAATTACCCAATCTCATTACATTGAGAAAATTCTGAAAAGTTTCAATCTATTCAATTGTAAACCTATGACTACTCCATTTGATCCAAATATGCAATTATACACCAATACTGGAAGAGCTTTAGAACAAATTGTCCTGCAAATAAGCGACAAGAGGAATTTATTTAAAATTTGGTAGAGGATTTTTGGAGGAAATTTAAAATAAAAGAGAAAGGAAGAAGGAAACCACAAAGGGGGAAAACTTGATTTGTCCCATATCATGAAATGTAAGTGTGTTTGACACTATATATGTAAATATATTACATAATATGTCAAAAGGAAAGGGGAAATGGAAAGAGAAGAGAAAATGGCATGAGGAAAGAGCATATCTATGAACATTAATATTTAAAATATCAAAAGATGGGCCTTGGGCCTTTCGGGGTCTTGTGATCAGATAAGCCACGAAATGCTATTGGGCTTGTGCAGAACCATTGAGTTTTTGTTGCACAGGTTTTGAATTCATAACGCTCTAGAGACGTTGCAAACAAATGGATGCATCCATTCATCATTCAAATTTGCAACGCTTTTGAAATGCCGCAAAACGAAAAGGTGTGACTGTTTGAATTCAAACAGTCAAAACCGTTGGAAAACAGTAGTATCTCTTCACTGCCTATATATAGGCTACCCGAATTCAGTTTTTATAATCTTGAATTTATTTCTCTTCTCCTTCCCTCCGCTATTTTCTACCATTAACATCTTCTTGAAACTCTACAAAAAATTTAGAGTGAATTATACGGGTTATAGTTCTTCTGGCTATAACTCCATCATCTTGTCGCTGCAGCGATTAAATCCAAGATAGTGAAACGCCGTATCTGTGCAAACACGCCGATTAAAAGATATTCAATACTTGCTCCATTGTATCTTCAAAAAGATTTGCCATTACTCATGCATAAGATTAAGAGGACAAAAATTGTTTTAGGATAACGATCACCACATCATGCCTCAGAGATTTGTGTTTTCAAAGAATAGAAGATAAAGCGACGGATTCGAAATCAACAATCTAAAACAGTATTTCTACAATGGCTCCTAACAATCTCAAAGAGTTCGCCACTGATTTCGTAAAACTGGAGCGCTTTGATGGTGTCAATTTCCTATGATGGCAGAAGAAGATGCATTTCTTGGTTGCTAGTATGAAAGTTGTTTATGTTTTGACTGCGCCAAAACCAGTGGAGATAGAAGATGAAACTATTGCACAGATACGAGATCGGATCAAATGGGAACATGATGATTACATTTGCAAAGGCAATATCTGTAATGCGATGACAGACACATTTTTTGATATGTACTACAACAAGCCAACTGCGAAGGATGTTAGGGATGCATTCAAGGCGAAGTATCTAATGGAAGACGCAACAAGTAAGAAATTTCTAGCCACCAAATTTTTTAATTACAAAATGACTGATGATCGTTTAGTGGTAGAGCAATTCAATGATATCATATACATATTTAATCCACTCAGTCGACATAAGTTAAATTTGGATAAGGAAATTAAGATTTCCTCGATAATAGAAAAATTACCCCCTTCTTGGAAAGATCAGAGGAAATTACTGAAACACAAGAAGGAGGGTATGAGACTAGACAGTCTAGCACCATATTTGCAAGTTAAACAAAAACTAAGGCAAAAAGATGCCCAAGACTAAAAAGTTGTTGATACATCAAAGGTCCATATGGTGGAAGAAAAGCAAGCAAATAATGCTTCAAATAATTCTTCTAATAAAAAGAGGAAAGGGCAGAACAACAACAATTCCCAGAATCAGAACAAGAAAGACAAAAATGGTGGTTGCTACTTTTGTGGTAAACCGGGGCATTTCAAAAGGGATTGTCGCTTCTGGAAAAAGAAGCAGCAATCTGGAAAAGAAAAGTTTTGTATCAGAAGTGAATATGATTGAACAAGACAATTCTTGGCGGATCGATTCTGGCGCTACTAAGCATGTCTGCATTGACAAGAATCAATTCAAGAAACTGCAACCAACTGAAGATGAAGATTACCTTTATATGTGAAATTCAGCAAAGGCAGTGGTCAAAGGGATAGGGACTGTAGATTTGGAATTCACATCCGAAAAAGTTCTGACATTAAATGATGTATATTATGTACCTGAAATTAGGAAGAACCTTTTATCGGGAAGTCTTCTTAATAAGTTCGGATTTTAACAAGTCCTTGAGTCAGACAAATATGTGTTGACCAAAGGCGGTGTATTTGTAGGAAAATGGTACATGTGTGATGGTATGTTCAAACTAAATATTGAAATTAATTAAAGCATGAAATATGCTTAGGATACGTTAATCATTAACGCATGCTTGATATGATATCTTTGAATCTAATTCACAAACACAAAAATGATATGTTAGATAAGTGTAGGATATGTTTATTAACTAAGATCACTAGAAAACCATTTCCTTATAAACCAGAAAGTACAACAAAATTGTTACAACTTATTCGTAGTGATGTGTGTGATATACACAGTACTCTTACTAGAGGAGGAAAAAGATATTTTGTCACATTTACAGACAATTACTTTAAATATTATTATGTCTATCTTTTACATGCTAAAAGTGAAGTGTTAAATTCATTCATTACTTATAAAACCGAAGTAGAAAACCAATGTGATGTCAAAATAAAAACAAATAGGTTTGATAAGGGTGGTGAATATCAATTTTCTGAATATTATGAATCAGTAGGAATTATACATGAGACATCTATTGCTTACACTCCATAACAAAATGGAGTGGCTGAAAGGAAAAACAGAACTATTACCGAAATGGTAAATGCAATGTTTTGTGATTCAGGTCTTAATACTAGTTTATGGGGAGAAGCCTTACTTACCGCATGTTATATTCTAAATAGAATACCTCATAAGAAAAGTAAAGTTACTCCTTATGAACTTTAGAAGAAACAGAAACAAAATCTTGATTATTATTGAGTCTGGGGTTGTAGAGCGATTGTTCGATTAACTGAACCAAAAATCAGGAAATTAGGACAAAAGGCTATCGAGTGCATATTCTTAGGATATGCTCAACACAGCAAAGGATATAGGTTTCTAGTAATAGAACGTAATAGCTCTATTGATGTAAATACAGTAATAGAATCAAGGAATGCAGTGTTTTATGAGAATAGATTTACATCTATTCAGAATAAACTGATTCATGAAACGGTGGAGGTCAATACACTTATTAATGAAATTGTGGAGGTTAACGAACAAATTATTAAACCTATAGAAAATACTGATGAAAGTATCAATGAAAATGGTAATTCTCCTAGGAGAAGTAAACGAAGAAGGATAGAAAATTCCTTTGGACCAGATTTCGTCGTATATTTGGTTGAAGGATCTAGAAATAATGTAGATCATCAATTAATGATATCTACAAATATAGAGTTTGACCTTTTAACATATGCTGAGGCAATGAAATCTCAAGATTCATCATTTTGGCAAGAAGCCATAAATGATGAAATGGATTCTATTGTGGGAAATAAAACATGGAAACTAGTAGATTTACCTCTTGGTTCTAAACCATTAGGATGTAAATGTATATTTAAGAAAAAGTTAAAGGTAGACGGAACAATCGAAAAATTTAAAGCTAGATTAGTTGCCAAAGGATTCACACAGAAAGAAGGAATAGATTAATTTGATATGTATGCCCCAGTTACTAGAATTTCAACTATTAGAACATTAATTGTGTTAGCTTATATCTATAATTTTGAAATTCATCAAATGGATGTCAAGACAACATTTTTAAATGGTGAACTTGATGGAGAGATATGTATGTCTCAACCAGAAGGTTTTGTGATGCCTGGACAAGAACGTAATGTATGTAAACTTATCTAATCACTTTACGGTATTAAACAAGCACCAAAGAAATGACGTGAAAAGTTTGATAAAACTATTATTTCTAATGGCTTTAGGATTTTTGAATCTGACAAATGCGTAAGCTTCATTCAAGTAAAGGTGTAACTATATGCCTTTACGTGGACGTTATGCTTATATTTGGAATGGATACTTCAAGTATTGAAGAAACTAAAAGATATATATCTTTACATTTGTACGTGAAAGGTATGGGAGTAGCTAAAAAGATTCTTGGAATTAGAATCATGAAAACTAAAGGTGGGATATCAATTACCCAATCTCACTACATTGAGAAAATTTTGAAACGGTTCAATCTATTTGATTGTAAACCTATGACTACTTCGTTTGATCCAAATATGCAGTTGTACACTAATACTGGAAGAGTTGTAGAACAATTAGAATATGCTAGAGTATTGGAAGTTTGGTGTATGCTATGACATGCACATGACCAGATATCACCTATGTTGTTGGAAAAATGAGTAGATATACTAGTAAACCTAGCCATTTCATTGGAAGGCAATACATAGAATTTTAAAGTATCTAAAAGGTACCATAAATTATGGTTTACATTACAACGGTTATCGAGTGTTATAGAGGAATACACAGATGCTAGTTGGAACACTGGAAGTGAAGATAATAAATCAACTAGTGGATGGATATTCACTCTTGGTGGGGGAGCAATATCCTAGGCCTCAAAGAAACAAACATGTATTGTTGATTCAACCATGGCTGCTGAGTTTATAGCACTGGCTTCTGGTAGCAAAGAAGCACATGGTTAAGGAATCTATTATTAGACATTCATGTGTGGCCAAACCCTATGCCACCAATATTTATGCATTATGATAGTCAATCTACATTATCACAAGCATACAACCAACTTTATAATTGTAAATCTAGACGTATTGGTCTAAGGCACAGTTTGGTTAGGAAAATGCTCATTGAAGGGGTAATTACCATAGATTTTGTAAGATCTAGCCAGAATTTGGCAGATCCATTTACTGAAGGACTTGCAACGAACTTAGTGATAAAAACATCATAGGGAATGAGTTTAAAGCCTATACAATAAAATTGCCAATGAAGGAAACTCAACTCAACATAATAAAGAAATTTGTTATCTTGAGTTCAAAGAGCAAAAGCACTTCATATGTTTGCGGTTGGAAGCACTATAATATTTAGTCTGAAAAACTAAGTATTATCATACATTGTGCTTGGTACTTATAATGATGAAGAGAGGATGTTCTGCTTAGAACTTAATAGGTTTATAACAAATATACAGTTAGGGTGTATGTTATAAGGCAATTCTGATAAACCTTCCTATATGAATGCAACGAAGGTGGTGCCGCCTTCTACGAAATTTTAGCTTGATCTCTAAGGGCATTTCATGGAAGAAGATATAGACCCAAGGCCAATCCACGGGTCAAGCGACCTGCCATCTGGAAAATATGAAAATGAGTGCATGATAATCACATCCGGTAGATCATATAGGATCGATGGTTCGATGCTTAGTCAACCACTCCATACTGATATACTTTGATGGGTTTTCACTACTTATAGATTCAAGTCTGTAAGACATCTATACTTATGCACAAATTTTCCTGCAAATAAACGACAAGAGGGATTTATTTAAAATTTGGTGGAGGATTGTTGAAGCAAATTTAAAATAAAAGAGAAAGAAAGAAGGAAAGCACAAAGGGAGGAAATTTGATTTATCCCATATCATGAAATGTAAGTGTATTTGACATTATGTATGTAAACACATTACATATTATATCAAACGGAAAGGGGAGATGGAAAGAGAAGAGACAATGGCATGAGGAAGAGCACATCCATGGACATTAATATTTAAAATGTCAAAAGATGGGCCTTGTGACTTGAGGCTCTTGGGTCTTGTGATCAGATGTGACACGAAATGCTATTGGGCTTGAGCAGATCCTTCGAGTTTTTGCGTGCACGGGTTTCGAATTCGTAACGCTCTAGAGCCGTTGCAAATGAATGGACGCATCCGTTCACCATTCAAATTTGCAACGCTTCTTAAGTGTCACAAAACGAAAAGGTGTGACAGTTTGAATTCAAACAGTCATAACCGTTGGAAAACAGTAGTATCTCTTCACTGCCTATATATAGGCTGCCCGAATTCAGTTTTTATAATCTCGATTTCATTTCTTTTCTCCTTCCCTCTTCTCTTTTTAGCCATTAACATCTTCTTGAAACTTTGCCAAAATATAGAGTGAATTGTACGGGTTATAGTTCTGCAGGCTACAACTCCACCATCTTGTCACGGCAGCGATCAAATCCAAGATAGTGAATCGTCGTGTCTGTGCAAACACGCTGATTAAAAGATATTCGATATCTGCTCCATTGTATCTTCGAACATATTTCCCATTACTCGTGCACAGAATTAAGAGGGCAAATACTATTTTAGGATAGCGATCACCACATCATGCCTTGAATATTTGTGTTTTCAAAGAATAGAAGATCCAGTGATGAATTTAAAATCAACACAAAGAACATGTTACTCCGATCGAAGTTAAAAATACATGAATTTCTAGAAAATAGCAGACATTAGGAAACTATATTTGCAAGGCATTAACTAATCAGTTACACTAAGCTACTTTCTGGTTACGAGCAAATGTATCACAACTATAATTAGTTGGCAACTGACATGTTCTGATTTCTAAACAAAATGGGGGGGACATTCATACATAAGCCACATATAAAATTGGTTGCTATGAATAGATGATGTGTTACAAACAAAGCCTTTAATTTCCTTCACTGTTTCAATCGATGTTTTATTTTTAACTGAAGTAGCCAGAGTTGTTTTTTCTTCAGAGATTGTCCCATCTAAAATAACATTACCTAAAACTAAGTTCGTAAAATGTCTGTACACATTAAAAAATAACAGTAGCCTTGCGGCCAATGCAAACAAGTAAACTTACTAGCAAAAAATAACCGTAGCATTAACTAAACATTTTGATTGTTCATAATAACATGCAACTTTGAGAAGGTAAAAAGTATCAAAATAACCCAAAGTTAGCTTAAATGATTTTCTTGCAATGAATACACATGTACAAATCCATTTTCAATAAAAAAAAATTGTATTGAATTTTGTTATTTTGGTACTTATGTCCCAATAATAAATACGGTATGTCTACAAAAACTTAATTCGTTATGGAAAATTTTCAGTTAAAACACAGGGTTAATTTCACTTGATTTATAACTAGGATATATATGTTAGGTTATGCAGAAACTTAACAGTGTTTTATTCATATGACTGAAAGAATAGCAAAACAATAATCAAGTCATTATACAATAAGCATCAGGTTACCTCCCATCATTTCTGCAACAAAAATAGTTATGAAGATTTTCAACATTGAACAAATATACATAGCAATTTTCCTACCAGAAGTAAACTATCTCGATTCCAAATGTTAATCACTTTGACAAAACTGCCAAAGCAAATCATATTTATAATGGAATAATAGTGAAGTAAAGAACGAGAGGAAGTAGGAATTTCACCTGCAGGGATTGCTTGAGCTCTGCTTGATTTTCCATATGTCGCCGCTTTTTAAAACCCTAAATCGAGCAAACCTATAAAACCCTATTGGAGCTAGATCGGATTTGAAGAAGAAGAGGACCAAAAGATCATAAGATAGAGTATAAGCGAAAGACATGGGTGTGGTTGAAGAAAAAGCACGGGTATTGTCTGGCTTACGGAAGTTTTTGGTAGGTAGTAGAATTAAGAAAAACCGACAAAGTCCGTTTGATTAAGAATAGTTCAGAAATTTAAATACGCTCATATATTAATATAATATCAGTAAATGCAAATTAAATAGTACAATCAACTAGTGCAGTCCTACTACAACAATTTCATCTCCTATGTTATCTTCAACTATAGTCATTTCGGTGTTCCGATATAGTTGAATCCCATCATGGGCTCTAGAAGATTTAATTGACGTATTGTAATAATGTACTTTTCTTGAATAAGTTTGCCATAACCTATTACTGAATCAGTCATTGCTCTCATAGATAAAAAAGTATGGAGATATTGATAGGAGGGTGTTAAAAAGTTGTAGAAGATGAAGAGGAAGGATAAAATGTGCGATGATCTTAGAATTTAACGATTTTAAAATAACGTATTTAACAGAAATTTAACCCAAAAAATTAAAATTTAATTTTTTTGATTATAGAGAATGAATGCATTTGATTTTTGAATATAAATATAAAATATGTACGATTAGTTTGAATAATAAAAATTAAAATGATGGTTTAAATCAGAATTTATTTATCTGAAACTAACGTGAAATCAATTATTAATCAAATGTTTAAATATTAACTCTTAAATTGCAATAATTTATAAAATTGATTTAGTGTTATAAAATAATACAAAATAGATAAATGAGAAGAAACCATTAAAGAGAACACAAGATATCAGGGAGATACTTTTCATTTCTATTGATTCAGGTGTATCTTGTAATGTAAACAATATTTCTATTTATAGAGTCTACATGCCATGTAAATTGAAGTTCTTAGCATATTCACCCTTATTACTTTTACATATTACAACATTCCCCCTTGAATATGCATATGCAAAAATGATCAAATTAATTGCCTCATCAAAACGTTTTATGAAAAACTCTGTGGGAAAAATCATAAACAAGGAAAAGGGTGCACTTTTATTTCATCTTTAGGTAACATGTTTTACAATGTTACAATGAGGGTTGATACTTCATGATCAAGATAATGCCTCATTAAGAATCTTACAAACAAAAACCCAATGAGAAAAATATTAGTGAAGGAAAATGGTACATCATAGCATAATTTTATATATATGCTCCCTCTAGTTTATAACGCATTATTCAATTAGCCTATTGGTATGGTTGACGCATGCCAATTTTATACTACATCTTCTGAAATATTGATTTGGAAATTGCTATGAGAACAGACCTACCCCATTTTCTTGAAACTGAATTTGTTTCTCCTCTTTCTTGTTGTCCTTCAATGTTTCATGTGCAAAGAGAAATTTAGAAGAAATGTGCTCCGTTCTATCACTGTTGATATAATTCACTTGAATCTGAACCACGCAAACTGCGCTGTCTTCATAAATAATAGTTTACTACATCAAAAGATGTTTGATACTTCTAGATCAAAATATTGTCTCGTTAAAATCTCAATAAGAAAAGCCCGATGGAAAAATCTTAGTGAAGGAAAAAGAGTACAATATGAAATGTTATATTTCAATAATTTACTATGTCAAAAGGAGTATGATACTTTCGGATCAATTTAATGCCTCATTAAAACCTTAATAAGAAAAACACAATGTGAAAAATCTTATGTAGGAAAAAAGAGTACGTTATAACTTATTTCCATATGTTATTGTTTAGGTTGATATTTCTGGATCAAGTACATTTTCATCATCTCCTTTTGGACGGTGAGGGTCCTTTTTAGTATCTACTGATCTGATAACCATAGGCGTACTAAGTGCATATGCTTTATCCATTTGAAAACGCTTCAGGGTTTTCTCAATGTGTAGTATGACATATGTACTATGCTCGATCTGTAGATTAAGACAATATTTAATTTTGCCAATATCTTCGATCATTTAAAATTTTCGTTTCAAGTAATCTATTGTTTCATCGATCTCTTATGGAGTCCCAATCAAATTCATATCATCAACATATACCACCAAAATAACAAATCCTTTACCGATTTCTTTATAAAGACACATGGACAAATGAGATTGTTTGTGTACCTAGCCTTTACTAAATATTCACTAAGATGGTTATACCACATTCTTCCATATACACTATGCAATAGATAACTTACTACAGCAGATTTGCAAGGTATTGCCAGCTAAAATGTTGCGATAGCTATAAAATTTTGGTCCCACGATAACGTTGTATTCTTTATACTACCTCAGCCATAAACATGTGTTGCATTAGTATAGATATATTCAAATTAAACAATTAATAAAATTAGCAATCTGAACCATCTGCTTTAATATAGATCTAATCGTTTATTCTAAATTTCTAACTTAAACCCAATGATACAAAACTCAAATCCGCATGCTACGTTCTAATTGGCCACTTAAAACAACTAAGACCTAATTTGTTTTAACCTTAAAAAAAATTGTGGCCCCCTTTCTTTCTTTAATCACTTGGCAAAATGAAAACTCCTCCCTCTTCTTTACTTTAATTGTGATCGAGCTTAAACAAAATTAGGGCTTCTCCAAATCGCGACTTCAATCGACCAAATCCGTTGCCCCATTCTGCTCAAATCTTCTACCAATTTACAAATTCAATGTTGTTTGAACCTAATTGCAAATCATTCAATCGGCTACTGGATTTAAACGAAACTACTTTTGTTATGACCAAGAAGATAGAGATGCTCCATCCTGCGATTTCACACCCTCGGTAAATCGGATCTGACGCTTTTCAATTTTTAGAAAATCAAGACATCAAGAATGAGTGCTTCGGCGAAATCGGCTACACCATATACGATCTTATGCTGATTCGATATACATATGGTAAGAAATAAATATTTGGTCTCACTTGTAAGATTAGCAGTTATTATTTGGTCTGATCGCCATAGAGTCTTGATATTTATCTCCTTGCGGATTTTTTGATTTAATGGCAGTATGGTTTTTACTAATTAGCATATGTGTCGATATTGGAAAAGGAATTCTGTTAAACAGATTTACATCTCTCAAGTAGGATGTGAATGAAACACTGAGTTTTACAATTGCCCAAATAATCGATTTACGCTGAGCGCTTTCAGCAACAAATCTGTTAAAATTGCATATTGTATGTTGCTTAATTCTGGAATTGGATCTAACTGATTATAATGATACGGTCAAAATTTAGAGTCAAGCACTATGTGAATTACTGATTAATTATTTGGCTGCAAGTAGAACTGAAGTCAGGATCCTAGCACAGTCCTAATTCTGTTGATTAAAAACATATGTACCCTTTTATGTTTTTGAGATGCAGTTTTGGAATCACATCTAGATGAAGATATTTTGGTTTTGTTCTTGTATATATTATCGTCCAGATTAAATTAGTGTTTCATCAATATGAAAATCTATTAGAGTGTTAACCTATACTTTCAGTAATAAGAGCTGATGTTGAAGACAGTTTTGAGCGTAGTAGGATGACTGAAACATAGTGATACAAAATTAGTTGCGGCCTAAACTGCAACTAAAAGTTAAGGTAACCATTTTCAAGGTGACTTGCTATAAGTGAAGAACGTGGGTACTTACCTTGGCATGCTCATGTATCAAACATTTTGACCTGCTTTATGAACATATAGGTATGGTGCATAAATATTGGTTCAAAGCAGTTACCAACATGTAGTTAAGGTGACTTGTACATTTTACTCACTGTTGTGACCAATGCTAATAAACAAACTTCACATGTTCTCTACTTAAGTGCACACTACATAATCACTCAAGAGTAAACCTTTTTTAAGCATATTCGATAGATTGATATAAGCAATTTTTAGTCCAAGTATCTACTAGTACGTTGATGTTACCACATGGAAAATCAAAATAATTTCATGGATTCAGGAATAGTCGATGGCGGTTACTTTCGAATGATGCTTTTAAATTTTTTCCAGATTTGACTGAAACACGTTATCTTCAGTTTCAGTACTGGAGTAGCCAAGTACTTTCTTGCTTCTATCACCTATATAAACACACAAGTTTGAAAACCAAGTAGTGTCATCTGCAAACACAATCATAAAAAGAAATCAACCATCAAAGCATCATCAGCAACATAAACATCTTACTGATTTTCCATTTCCTTGATGACAACATGTTATCTATTTTCGCTTAACATTTTGATGCTAGTTTATTTATTACTCAGGGTTATACATCTACATGCAGATTGTCGAGATGCATGTGCATACGGACTGTGCAGGCCGTGAGAAGAAGATAAGGAAGGCTCTTCTGAAGCCGAGAGCTGTATTTTTCAACAAGCATTTGGTTCTCATTCAAGTTATCCATTAGAACGTTTTTAACTATTTGAACATAAGGTTTCTTCTCTATTCTTCTTCTTTTTTATATAGTGCTACCATGTTGATGCATGTGTCAATGAGATAAGCATATGTATGGAAAGATTGAAAGTGACGGTTACGGGATGGGCAGAGCAGGAAAAAGTGCTGAAAGCAGTGAGGAAAACTGGAAGAACTGCAGTATTTTTGTCGTGGTAATAATCAACAGTACAACACCACCTGCAAATGAGTTGTTCAGAGTATCATTTTCCATATGATGCTCATCCTTATGCCTATGCTTCTACTTCCTCGTATAACTATAAGAAACACTGTTACGGTTACGATCATTATCTACATGGATATAGTCAAAGGTTTGGATACATGACCGAGGGGAACGAAACGAAGTTGCTTGGCAATGAAAATGTTCGTGCTTGTGCCGCAATGTGAGACTGTGTTTTATGTATGTATTGGTCGTTGCTTTATTTGCATATGAAGTTGAGTGAATCGAGTGTTGTAGTGAGAATTGAATGTATATGTGAATATCAGTTTTGTAAATCATTGATTTGTAAATGGTGAAATTAGATGTTGTACTATACCAAATACTGAAATAAAATAATTATTTAAATAAAATGTTGCTTGAATATTAAATTCTGTGTAGTAGCATTTAGTTCTCCCTTTTGGGCTTGAGCCAGCATTTTTTTGTGTTGCATAAGTTTGTTTATGACATAGTGATAGTTTCAAACACTATAGTGATCATCTCAATTTTAATGAGTACATCGACTTTGATTTTACTTCGAAAAACTTATATTCATCTGGGATTCTCATGTAGATATCGGTATCCAATTCGTCATATAGATAAGTTGTTTACAACATCATTTAATCTTACATCAAGTTTCTTAGGAACTAGGCTTATCAAATATCGAAATGATATGACATCCATAATAGAAGAGTATATCTTTGTAGGAAACCTTGTGCAGCAAGTCATGCCTTCTATCTAACAACTTCATTTTTATCATTTTGATTTCTTATTTAAAGCGCCTTCTTTTTGCGATTTATATGCTACTAATTTTCATTTATGAATACACTTCATGTGCTTACAATTTTATGTTTCAATCAGCTTTGCATTTTGCAATGCACATTTGATGAATATGACAAGTTTCATTACAACAACAAATATTATTTATATTCTTCAGGAATATATCTATCATCAATGTCTTTGTCATTTTTTATAATCACAAATGTTATTTATATTCTTTAGGAACATATATATTTTAATAAGTTTTGCATATCGTAACTACCACTTCAATGGATATTAAGAGTTTCATTACAACAATTCTTGAAAGCTGGAAGTGATACACTCATCATGAATTATATTAAGATTTGTATCACAATAATACTTAAAGAAATGTTGTAATTTACATTTCTTACTCTTTGCATTCTTTATCACCACCAAAGTTATTTAAATTCTTCTGTAATTTGTATACTTTCATCGTTTATATCTTCAGGGTGTTGTAAACGTTTTAAATACATATAATCAATTCAATCATCTCTGAAAGTACAACGCTCATGGCACATAATGTGTTGTTGACAATGTATGGTGCTTTTGTAAGTTTAGTTTGATTTTTTTCATTTTACACATTTCTAATTTTATCTTATGAACTACATGTCCATATATCTTATTTAGGAGAATTTCAAGATGGCTAATCAAGTTTCTCTCTAAAATGGGATTTTTAATCCATTTTTAAATATAAACACTTTATTGTTTATTAATTTATCAGTGATGATTATTTCTTGCCAGTTTTATACATGATTTAATGAGATCACAAAACTTGTCATGCTTTAGGTGCCTAAACCAATTCTAGGGTTATTTGACAATCATGTCACGCGTTTCTTTCAAAGCACCCTTAAGTTTCTTCAAGAACACCCACCACCATTATTTGACATCTTTATGACTTACTCCAAAAATATTTTGAACTGACTTTTATACCACATTTTCAGCTGTGATTTACACATTTTGATCCTTTAGGATTCAAATATATATTGCAGAATATTAGTGACATAATTGATAATTTATGCAAGCTACTTAATACTTTGCATAACTCTATATGTTAGCAAATATTTAACACCAATGATCAACATAAACTAATATCCTTTTATCATCCCCCTCAATGTTGGCAAACATTGTCACATTAAATAATAAACCTTCTTTGGATTCTCATTTTTGATCCATTATCACATTATTTCTAGCAAATACATTATATGCATTTCAATTGTAGGGGGATAATGCTTTTATTAGTTAATAAAATGCAGTCATATTATATCGTTTATTCCCTTTCGTTGATCTGGCAACTTGGATTTCTAATTATATAGATCATTTGAATATGCATATGACTTCAGGTCATCCAATATTGATGTCAAACAACTTTTTGAATTACTAAATAATATATGCATAATTTATAATATGAGCTCACAACAACTTAGGTTGTTAATTAAATATCCACATATATGTGCATATACGTTCGTCCTCATATTACATATGTAATTGATTTGCATATTCTTTCGCGTTCGAGTTTTCGATTTTAGAATAAATTGTTTATAAGGTACCAAATCATTAATTTTTACTTATCAAGCAATGTTAATGCGAATCTTAAAGATCTTATTATAATGTTCAAAACATCAGGTTTGGAACTGTATTGAACTTCTGTTTCAAATAAAATATATGAATAACTTCAAGTTGTTAAAATTTATTCTTTAACACAATATATAAGCAAGATACAACTCATTTTGAAAATATTCGTATCTTTGGATGCATCATCATTACCCCCATATGATGTAACTTATTTAAGAAGTACAATGTTATTATTTTAGGCAGTTACAATAAAGCTTCAGGCATTTAAATTATGAGTTATTTCAAGTTCATTGAATGATGAACATTAGCTTCCTATGCATATATATATGTATATATAAACATATGTATATCAAGTTTATTAATTTATGATGAACTTCTGGTTCTCAACCTTTTTACGTAATCCTAATTTTGAAGCTTTAACATTCTTGTTAATTGTCAATATTACAAACTTGTAAACTTTACAGAAAAGTTTTTATCTTTTCATGATTCAAAACTTCAGGTTTTAAACTTTGAGTTATAATTTTATTTTATTTTTTTATTTTTTTTGCGCAACTTCAAGTTGTGGTTCTAAGTTGTTTATTTCTTTCATTTCATTAGATATTGCATGATAAATATATCGAATAATAATACATATGTCTATTCTTATTACAAACACAAACATACATCATTTAACTTACAATAACTAATGCATATTTATGATAATATGGTAATATAACATATTACCGCAATGTTACATTTAATGCATTTATTATGAAAATAATGGAAATAACCATTATGTGGTTCAAATATATGAATCAAATAAATTTTACATAAATCAATAGAATAAAATTTGGATCTTACTTCAACATTGACTTATGATAAAATTGAAATGAACAACTTAAAGTTGTACTGCATTTCCCAATAATCACGTTTTTTAAAGATACCATGTATATGCATAATGTCTAATCAAAAACTGAGTAAAAGTTCATAATCATAGAACCAAGATATTACATTCTCTAATATGAATAATTCGAAAAATTTGCGTGCTTAAAATTCACAAACATAAAAATTACATGTCATAGATTCAAATTATATAACCCATATAAAGATCTTTTGGATCTTTCTTTTTACATCAAAATTACCTCTTACCATTATAGAAACTACGAGTTCTAAATTTTACATTTTTACAACAAAAATTGCTTTTGCATTCACTTCAGGTGTGCTAAATTAAGATCAATATTTAGATATTAACTCAATATGATCTTCAAAATGCATATTTTCTTTATAAAAGTTTTTCTTAGAAACAATAAAATATTTCTTTTGGAAATATGATATGTTCTAAAATTAAAACAATAAAACTTCAGGTTTTATTATAATTTACATATTATTATACATTTTAAATTGAATCAATTTCTCTAGAAAGTTCTTTTATTCACATATGAGAGTCATTTTACTATTTCTTTTTAAAAAATTAGTATTTATTATAAGCGTAATGATTTCTTCTAACAATAAATTTCTTCAAGAAATTATGTGTACCATAAAATTGAAATATAATCCTTTTGCCTTTTATTGAAATTTTCCTTTTCATTGATTTTTTAAATTCTTTCTAGATTCATCGCCATAAGAAAATATTAATTGCAATTATATGCTTTGAGGTTTTATTTCATGTTTCTCATTTGCATACAAATTTCTGGTTTCTCGTTTGCATATGAACTTCAGGTTCCTTATTTGAAACAACTTGTATATGAACTTCAAGTCATTTGCATATGAAATTTAGGTTCCTCATTTGAAAAAATTGTTTACATTATGAGTTTTCAATTTTTTCTTTTTCAATTTCACTTCCATGATAAATCAATATTCCTGTTGAATTCAAATGATAAACCATTATATTTTGTAGCCATAATTCTGTTGGGCATAAAAAAATCATTCTTTTTCAAGAGATATTCAGTCTTTAGTCTTTTCAAAATAATTGCATATGAAAAGTAATAGTAGATCTGGAAAGATAAAGTTAGATTCACCTATGTATAACCAATAATGAAAAGGATAAATTGACAGGAATAATCCGAAGTTTGGCGTGTCTTCCCATGTTAATCCGAAGTTTGGATTATTTTTAATTAATCCCAAGTTTGGGGGGGTCCCTTCCCATATTGATCCCGATGACTTATTAACTTGTTGTAGCTGGTTATCAAACTTAAATTCGTCTTCCCCAAGCTAGTTTCCCACTCCAAAAAAATCGTTTGGGGATGACGAATTTAAGCATGATAACCAGCTACAACAAGTTAATAAGTCATCGTGATCAATATGGGAAGGGACCCCCTAAACTTGGGATTATTTAAAAATAATTCAAACTTCGGATTAATATAGGAAGACACGTCAAACTTCAGATTATTCCTGTCAATTAATCCTAATGAAAATAATACATATAAAAATCAAAGATCCATCAATCTGGATTCAGCAAACTCAAAATTAGATCTACAAAGAATTGAAAGAATAAATCTAAACACATATTTGGGATCAATAAAAATATTTAGATCTATAAAATAGATCCACCAGAACCTAATCTATATCATAAAAACAATAATAGAAAAGCATATGTAGAAATTTGAATCAGATCTAGAAGAATAGAAGATATAACAAATTCATAGATCCATTAATGAAGGATTCCCAAATAGAAAATAATTGCGGAACAAATCTGGAAATCCATAGATTGAGAATTCTCAAATAAAAATTAATTACATGGAAAATTCATAGATGTAGATCTAGAATATTTTAACAAATAGTTCTAATAGAATCTTGTTTTGATAACATGTTATAAAATAAAATAGATGAAAGAGAAGTAGCCATTAGAGAGAACACAAGATGTTAAGGAAAGACTTTTCATTTCTAACGATTCAGGTGTAACTTGCAATGTAAGCAATCCCTCTACTTATAAAGTCTACATGTCACGTAAATTGCAGTAAAGTCCCTTAACATATTCACCCTTATCACTTTTACATATTACAACATTTAAAAAAAATTATAACAAAAACAACGAAGTTCGTTTTATTGAACTCCAATTTAGCTAGCTCCGTTTAAGTCAGTTTATATGAACAGTTCTATAGTAGCATCAACAAATATAATACAACGAACATTAAAATTTAATATTTAAATTAAATTATTAAATTTAATATTTGAGAAAGTTTTAACTAGATATAATGGAGAAATAAATTTCATAGTAAAATATGCAAATTCGTTCTGTTCGTGAGCTTTAGTTAAATTTGAATAGATTGTTGAAAATAAAAAGGACGGCAAACAAACTCTTTTTATTTTTAATAATACAGCAATTATTGAGGAGCAGCAATTTCTCATTTCGTGAAATTCTGACGTTTATTGTCTCAAATAAACAATTTTATCAGTAGAAGTACTATCAGTACATCAATATCTAGCTAAAACCTCTACCTCTAAGAGCAGTCTCAACAGTGTGAGGAGAGGTGGAAATGGGGAGGGAAAGCGGATTCACGTTCTCCAGTAGTGGCGCGACGGGTATGGGGAGGATTCTAGAATGACAACGCTCGCCATTTCCAATTTGTAGCGGCGAGAAATAAACAGTTTTGTGAAAATCGTATATATGTTAAACGGTTTTCAGAAAACCGTTTATAATATATGGTCCATTGTGTTTAAATGCACATTCTTAAGCACTTTAAATCTTTCTAGCTTAAATGCACATCCTTAAATGAGTTTTGTATTTTTGAATTTGTTAAACATTTAAAGTTTTTGAATTTGTTTCCTAATTTTAAATTATATAACTATTTAAAGTTTGTAGTTATTTTTTTAAAATTTGTTTCAATGCTTTTAAGTTCGTAAATTTGTTTCTTATTTTTAAATTCATTGATTTTTGAAGTTTGGAAACATATTTTTTTAATTTGTTAATTCTATTTAAGTTTGTAAATTTGTTTTTATCTTAGCATTAGGTTACTTATTTTTTTATAGTTTTAAAATTAAAGATATAGCTTTGTTTTTTATTTTTAAGTTTTAAATTTGCTTTTACATCACAGAATTGCCTGAACTACTTTTTTAATTTTGCCGTGTATTTAAAATTATATACACATAATTAACTGTTTTAAATCTTTTGTTTTACTTAGGCACTTTATATCTTTCTAGTTTGATAGTTGGCAGTTGATATAACATATGTTATGTAAAACCCCACCTCCGCTAGGGTCACTCACAGAGGGAATGCACTAGTTTTGGAGGGGTATTATCTAGTAAACAGGCACAGAGATAACACAAGACAGAACAGAAATTAAACAGAGTATATAAAGCAGCAGATATAAATTTAACCAAATCTCATTATGTGGAAATTAGAGTCAAAACCTCTTACATCAAAATACCAAGTCATTATTTCATTACATCAAGTTCTAAAGAAGCAAAGTACTTAAAAAAACATAAGTCCAATATTATTCCCCAAAAAGAGCATGAGTGCAGCCATAGCATAGCTCAAGACCAAACCGTACATGAGCTGTCAGAAAGCAAGCAAAGTCCAAGCTAAGAGCTAGAGTTTCCTCCCTGAGAACCTGGGGGGGGGAACCAAAGAAAAAGAGGTGGAAGAAAACGGGTTAGTCAAAAAGACTGGTAACCCTAGTAACTATCAGCATAAAAACTAATAAAGTTAACTGGACATGAGAAACTGAGATTAAACATAAAGATAATAACTGGACTGGCATGATAATAAGAGGTAACAAGATAAGAGTGGCATCGCATATACAAGGTTTACTGCACTAACTGTACTAGTGTCCAAATCCATGTCAAGTATAAATCCAGGAATGATCCCTAAACCCAATAACATGAAATGACCCAATACGGGGTCCAACAGTCCATCCTAATCGATAGGCTTTACTCGTCGTGTGTCGGTGTTATACGGCCCAATCGCGGAAGGTAGTCACATGTGCTAGGTCCACCCTAGGGTGTATCAGGTCCTAGGGTGTCAACCACTTACACGAATCAAGCACGCACAATGTAGTACTACGGGTGCCCATGCCTACTTTTTCAACTCCGGACTAAGTGCACGACCCTAGTCCGCCTGAACCTACACTGGCGCACCTTACTCAGCCGTTATTCTTGGTCGCTTACAATCAGCCCAGTAATCGTGCCCCACCCTACCTAGTCCCCAGGGTATCGTGATACTTATAAGTGGGCTACTGCTGAAAGGGACCACGTGGCTAGGATTTCTAATGGGTTAAGTATTGTCATTAAAAAGGTCATGACTTAACCCTACCCAAACATGTATCTATTTGGTTAAGAATATATACAAGCAGTTCAAGACTTAACCCTATCAAATCGACATGTCAAATTGGTTAAGTATATTCAAGGGGTCCATGACTTAACCTTACCATGCAGCATTAATTCACTTAACGCACCCCAACCTCTCACATTAGACTTGGTTACGGTTACTGGATGTGCCGGGCGGTTCCGGGCAGATTTACACCATAACCTAGTCTAACCTTGGGTTTAAAGTGCTATATGACCAACTACTCACATTGGGTCCTATTATTTGCAACTACTGGATTTGTCGGGTGGTTCCGGGCAGATTTACGTTGCAAATTCAACCCAACCTCGAGTTGGCCATTTTCAAGTTATCTAATTGTCATGTCCCAAATTCATGTTTTCAAGCTTATTCTCATGTCAAGTTTTCATGTCATATTTCCATGTCATATCATGTCAATTCCATAGCCAATTTCAAGTTTGCCTAATCTACCCCAAAACGTATCCCCAACGTACGCGAATTCGCATTGATACAACATGTCGAAATAGGGAATAACACAAACAGGATAGTCATAGAATGGCAAAGGTGTTCACAAGTTAAGCATGATGATTATAACATTACAGGCATATGAAATAGGGTCTCAACATCAACTTGACAAGACATGGTGATAGACATGGTAAAGGATTGACATAAAATAGTACCCCAATAATAGTTTCAACATCACATGCATGTCAAGATAAAGATCGAAAAGGGGTTTTAGATTAAACATGAACATATCCAAATCAAGTTCATACTGATATTCCACAAGTCAACATTTTAGATGAATAGATCTGGGGTATGCAAAACTAGATTCAAAATAACAGATTTAAAAGTGATAGTCATAGATCCAAGATATACAAAAGTAGATCCAACTTAGTTATCATGTTTAGGCATAATTTCAGTTTACATCGTGTTCCGGTTAAATTTACAGTTTAAATCTAAGAGTGACAAAGGGCTTACAGATCGTAGCCTAGAGAATGAGAAAGAAAAAAGAGTAGAAGAAGAATCTCTAGCAAATCCCCAAACCAACGTAGCACTAACAAAGTCCTGAATAGCCTCCTTGTTCTCTTTCTTCCAGTCAGAACTTCAGCAGCATATGGTCGGACAAGAATGTGATAGAAAGTCTAGGGTCAGGGGCTGTTTATATAGTGTTTAGAGAGTGAATCTGGACAAGCAACGAGACCAGATACATCTGGCTCAAAAACAGGGTAGGTGACCAGGTCGACACCCAAGTGGACTGCCTAGTCGACTCCCCAGTCGACCTGGGTGCTGGCGGGATTTTTCCCACCCAATCTGTCTGGGTTTTGAAATTCGAATTTTGAACTTGAATTCGAACTGTTTTGAACTCTGGAATTTTCTGAAATTTTGGAGAGCCATATCTTGGTCATACGGACTCCGATTTTCGTAAACTCGGACACGTTTTCAAGTAGAATTTCGAGACGAACGTAATGGCGTAACCCATTTCCCTTGATTCTTATTTTATAATTTAATTCTGCCTTGATTTATAGTTATAACACGTTATCAAAATACGGGTTGTTACATTCTCCCCACCTTAAAGGATTTCGTCCCCGAAATCTCTAAGTTAGGAAGAACGCATCCTACAATCCACATCCATCTACTCACAACATCATTCGCGAGTAACCATTGTCCTTAAAAAGATTTCTAATATTGTATGAACATATGCCCAACCTCTTAGGTAACTCTACTTTATAGGCCATCTGCCCAACCCTCTCAGTGATAGGGAACGGTCCTACGAATCTCGGTACTAGCTTTCCAATTGCTCTAAAACGAACCACATTGCGCAAAGGAGAGACTTTTATGAAAACCATATCTCCGACTTCGAACTCTAGGTATGTCCTTCTCTTGTCCGCATAAGATTTCTGTCTATCTTGGGCCACTTTCATTCGTCTTCGTATCAACTCCACCTTCTCAGAAGTGTCTCGTATCATGTCGGGCCCAAGTATAAGTCTGTCAGTCGTCTCCCACCAACAAGTTGGTGACTTGCACGGTCTTCCATACAGGGCTTCGAACGGTGCCATCCCTATGCTAGCTTAGTAGCTATTATTATAAGCAAACTCCACGAGAGGGAGATGGTCTTCCCAAGTACCCCCAAAATCAAGAATGCATAGCCTCAAAAGATCCTCTAGTACTCTATTTACTCTTTCGGTCTGTCCATCCGTCTGAGGGTGATAGGCTGTACTTAAATTAAGTTGCGTACCCATTGCTTCTTGCAAACTATTCCAGAATTGGCTAGTGAAGATTGGGTCACGATCGCTAACTATGCTAGAAGGAACTCCATGCAATCGCACTATCTCTCGAAGATAAACAGATGCTTGCCATGATGCGGTCCTCTTGCTCTTCACTGAAATGAAATGAGCGCTCTTGGTGAGTCTATCCACTATGACCCATATGCTAGTATTCCCCTTCCTTGATCTCGGCAATCCATCCACAAAATCCATAGAGATACTTTCCCACTTCCATTGCGGGACCTCCAATGGATGCAGTAGCCCACCGTGCTTCTTCGACTCAGCCTTTACTTGTTGGCAAACAATGCATCTAGAAACAAACTTTGCAACATCCTTTTTCATCCCATTCCAAAAGAAAATGCGCTTCATATCCCGGTACATCTTATCCCCTCCGGGATGTATAGTCATCTTCGAGTGATGCGCCTCTTCGAGAACTTTATTTACTAAGTCCCCCACTAGTGGAACACATAGCCTTCCATCGTGCCTTAGCCATCCTTTGTCATCAATGGCATACCTACCAAGGTGACTTGATGTCTCACCACTGATTAACTTGTTCATGATTTCGACTATCTGTGGATCTTCTTTCTGCGAAGTCCCTACTTGATCTAGAAGCGTAGGTCTCAGCTCAAGAGATGCTAACGTACCAGTCAATGACTCAACAGCATGCGTAAAATCAAAGGTCGCTATAAACTCTAGACTTTTTCTTTCAACAAATAAGGGGCTCAAAGTCAACCTTTTTCTACTTAGCGCATCCGCCACCACGTTACCCTTGCCAGGGGTATAAGTTATATCGAAGTCATATGAGGCCAAGAATTTCATCTACCACTGCTGTCTCAAATTCAAATCTTTTTGCGAAAAGAGATACTTAAGCGATTTGTGGTCGGTGTACAGGTCGAATTTCTCCCCTAGGAAATAATGGCGCCAAGCTTTAAGTGCAAAAACAATCGCGGCTAACTCCAAGTCATGTATGGGATAGTTCTTCTCATCAACTTTAAGTTGTCTACCCCCATAGCATATCACTCTTCCTTCTTGCATTAGGAAAGCGCCTAATCCCATGCCGCACGCATCCGTGTACACTGTAAACATTTTTCCTCCATCCGGTAATGCTAAAACTGGAGCTGTGGTGAGGGCTCTCTTGAGTCTCTGGAAAGCAGTCTCACATTCTATGTCCCATGCAAACGCTAGGTTTTTCTTCGTTAACTTAGTAAGAGGGGCTGAAATCTTAGCGAAGTCCTTAATGAACTTCCTATAAAAGCCCACCAAACTGAGAAAGCTTCTCACCTCTATTGCACTCTTAGGAATTTTCCAGTCTTGCACCGCAACTACCTTTGCGGGGTCCACAGCTAAACCTTACTTAGAAACTACATGCCCAAGAAACTGAACTTCCTCCGTCCAAAAATGGCATTTGGAGAACTTAGCCTTTAACTGGTGTGCTCTAAGCGTATCCATGACTTCCTTGAGGTGTCTAGCATGATCTTCTTCATCCTTTGAGAAGATTAGAATATCGTCCACAAAAACCACCACGAACTTGTTAAGGAACTCCCGAAACACCCTACTCATCAGGTCTACAAAGTACGCGGGTGCATTCGTTAACCCAAACGGCATGACGAGCCATTCGAAGAACCCATCTGGAGTCCTAAACGCAGTTTTGTCAATGCTATCCTCAGCCACTCTAAGTTGATGGAATCCTGTGGCTAGATCGAGTTGAGAGAAAACAGATGCTCCCACAAGCTGGTCAAAAAGATCATCGATTCTTGGTAGTGGGTGCCTATTCTTCTTCGTCAGCTTGTTTAACTCACGATAATCTACACACAGACGAAGCGAACCATCCGCCTTAGTAGCGAATACCACCAGAGCACCCCATTCAGAAATGCTTCTCCTTATGAATTTTTTCTCGAGCAACTCCTTGACTTGTTTACTGAACTCTCTTCTTTCTCACGGGGCCATATGCCTAACGGGTAATGAAACAGGCTTGGCATTATCAACCAGATAAATTCGGAAGTCTATCTCGCGTTTAGGGGGTAACCCTTTCACCTCATCAAAGACATCTGGATATTCTCGGACTACTCTCACGGAGTGCAGATTGTCGACGGACGAGTCGAGAGATTCAAGATAACATAACATGACCGGACCCTTCGGGTTACAAGAAAGTTCAAGGGTATTACCAAGGCGTGTCATGAGCCTCACTACCCTTCGTTCACAATCAAGGATAGCTCCATAATTGGACAACCAATCCATGCCCAGAATTAAACCATATCCCATGAATCCGAGAACATAAGCATTACACGTGAATTCCACGCTTAAGATGGAAATCCTCAAATCAACACAAATCATAGATAAATGGGCGGAGCCCCCAATCGGATTTGAAACACTAACGGGATCATCAACTAGACTAGTACTTAAGTGCAGATTTTCAACAATATTAGAAGAGATAAAAGTATGCGATGCGCCAGAGTCAAATAAGGTTCGAACAGGAAATTCAGAAATGTAAACAAGGCTTTCTACAGAAATATTGCTACCTCGGTCAAGAGCTGGAGTGGTGTTGAGAGCCTGCAACTGCCCTCCAAAAGGTCTTGCTCGCTGTGTCTACCCTAGCCCCTGTCCTTGCTTCTTAGGGCAATCCTTACTGATGTGTCCAGTATCCCTGCAGTGAAAGCATTCACCCAACTTTCTTTTCTTCCTCCTACAGTCTTTAGCTATATGTCCCGTGATACCACAAAAGTTGCACTTCCTCGTCTCACGTGGCTTGTTAGCATTGTTGTTGTTGCCCTTGTTATTCTTGTTGCCTCCCTTCTTGAAGTCAACCTTCTTGTTCTGAGTCTCATTAGACTTAACCTCCTTTTTGTCACCCTTGTCTTCCTCATGAAGAAGGGCCATATTCACCAAGCTTTCAAAGGTCACCCCCATGGGCACATGAGTCATGGCCATAGTGTGGAGTGGCTCGCTCAACCCTCGAGCAAATCGTAGAGCCTTCTTCTCAGCCGTGTTGACTAAGTCCAAACCAAACTGAGCAAGCTGATTAAATTTATTCACGTACTCCCTAACAGACATGTTCCCTTGCTTGAGTGCCAGGAACCTCTCCATCTGAAGGTTCGCTTCTGCTGACGATAAGAATTTAAGCCCAAACCTCTCTCTAAATTCTGCCCAAGTCTCAATTGGTCTGGTAGCGTTGGTGACTTCCCACCAAAATGCAGCTTCCTCTTTCAACAACCATGCTGCCAACTGAACTTTCCTATGATCCTCCATCTCGAAGATAACGAACAGGTCTTCAGTCTCCTTTAAACAGTTTCGTGCCTCAGCGAAGGTCTCAGTTCCAAGGAAGCTCTTGCCGCCCATTCCTATAAAGTCTTTGCATATTTTGGCGAAGGCGGTGCCGGGAGGAGGACGAGGAACCGCGACTACTGGAGGAGGAGGGGGAGGGATGTCTGCCGGGCCCGCATCGTTGGCCCTAGCTTCCAAGTACCTTCGGAACCATCCGGGTATGGGTACTCCCTCGGGAAGGTAAAGATCGGCCATGCTGAAAAACGAAAAGAAAAAGATTCAAACGAGGAAACAAGGAAAGTGCTAATGGCGTTTGGGGAATAGCCTTTTCCTAAAAATAGAACTTTTCTTGAAAAATGCTTCTTTATAAATGGTTTTGAAAATAATTTTCAGAAAGTTTTTAAAACTTCTGCCCAGTCTGGTAACCTTTTGCTATGATACCAAATGTAACACCCCACCTTCGCTAGGGTCACTCACAAAGGGAATGCACTAGTTTTGGAGGGGTATTATCTAGTAAATAGGCACAGAGATAACACAAGACAAAACATAAATTAAACAGAGTATATAAAGCAGCGGATATAAATTTAACCAAATCTCATTACGTGGAAATTAGAGTCAAAACCTCTTACATCAAAATACCAAGTCATTATTTCATTACATCAAGTTCTAAAGAAGCAAAGTACTTAAAACAACATAAGTCCAATATTATTCCCCAAAAAGAGCATGAGTGCAGCCGTAGCATAGCTCAAGACCAAACCGTACATGAGCTTTCAGAAAGCAAGCAAAGTCCAAGCTAAGAGCTAGAGTTTCCTCCCTGAGAACCTTGGGGGGGAAACGAAAGAAAAGGAGGTGGAAGAAAACGGGTCAGTCAAAAAGACTGGTAAGCCCTAGTTACTATCAGCATAAAAACTAATAAAGTTAACTGGACATGAGAAACTGAGATTAAACATAAAGATAATAACTGGACTGGCATGATAATAAGAGGTAACAAGATAAGAGTGGCATCGCATATACAAGGTTTACTGCACTAACTGTACTAGTGTCCAAATCCATGTCAAGTATAAATCCAGAAATGATCCCTAAACCTAATAACATGAAATGACCCAATACGGGGTCCAACAGTCCATCCTAATCGATCGGCTTAACTCGTCGTGTGTCAGTGTTATACGACCCAATCGCGGAATGTAGTCACATGTGCTAGGTCCACCCTAGGGTGTATCAGGTCCTAGGGTGTCAACCACTGACACAAATCAAGCATGCACAATGTAGTACTACGGGTGCCCATGCCTACTTTTTCAACTCCGGACTAAGTGCACGACCCTAGTCCGCCTGAACCTACCCTGGCGCACCTTACTCAGCCGTTATTCTTGGTCGCTTACAATCAGCCCAGTAATCGTGCCCCACCCTGCCTAGTCCCCAGGGTATCGTGATAATTCTAAGTGGGTTACTGCTGAAAGGGACCACGTGGCTAGGATTTCTAATGGGTTAAGTATTGTCATTAAAAAGGTCATGAGTTAACCCTACCCAAACATGTATCTAGTTGGTTAAGAATATATACAAGCAGTTCAAGACTTAACCCTATCAAATCGACATGTCAAATTGGTTAAGTATATTCAAGGGGTCCATGACTTAACCTTACCATGTGGCATTAATTCACTTAATGCACCCCAACCTCTCACATTAGACTTGGTTACGGTTACTGGATGTGCCGGGCGGTTCCGGGCAGATTTACACCATAACCTAGTCTAACCTCGGGTTTAAAGTGCTATATGACCAACTACTCACATTGGGTCCTATTATTTGCAACTACTGGATTTGCCGGGCGGTTCCGGGCAGATTTACGTTGCAAATTCAACCCAACCTCGAGTTGGCCATTTTCAAGTTATCTAATTGTCATGTCCCAAATTCATGTTTTCAAGCTTATTCTCATGTCAAGTTTTCATGTCATATTTTCATGTCATATCATGTCAATTCCATAGCCAATTTCAAGTTTGCCTAATCTACCCCAAAACGTATCCCCAACGTACGTGAATTCGCATTAATACAACATGTCGAAATAGGGAATAACACAAATAGGATAGTCATAGAATGGCAAAGGTGTTCACAAGTTAAGCATGATGATTATAACATTACAGGCATATGAAATAGGGTCTCAACATCAATTTGACAAGACATGGTGATAGACATGGTAAAGGATTGACATAAAATAGTACCCCAATAATAGTTTCAACATCACAGGCATGGCAAGATAAAGATCGAAAAGGGGTTTTAGATTAAACATGAATATATATCCAAATCAAGTTCATACTGATATTCCACAAGTCAACTTTTTAGATGAATAGATCTAGGGTGTACAAAACTAGATTCAAAATAACAGATTTAAAAGTGATAGTCATAGATCCAAGATATACAAGAGTAGATCCAACTTAGTTATCATGTTTAGGCACAATTTCAGGTTACATCGTGTTCAGGTTAAATTTACAGTTTAAATCTAAGAGTGACAAAGGGCTTACAGATCGTAGCCTAGAGAATGAGAAAGCAAAAAGAGTAGAAGCAGAATCTCTAGCAAATCCCCAAACCAACGTAGCACTAACAAAGTCCTGAATAGCCTCCTTGTTATTTATCTTCCAGTCAGAACTTCAGCAGCATATGGTTGGACAAGAATGTGATAGAAAGTCTAGGGTCAGGGGCTGTTTATATAGTGTTTAGAGAGTGAATCCGGACAAGCAACGAGACCAGATACATCTGGCTCAAAAACATGGTAGGTGACCTGGTAGGTGACCAGGTCGACACCCAAGTCGACTGCCCAGTCGACTTGGTCTGGGGGGGGGGGTCGACTGCCCAGTCGACTCCCCAGTCGACCTGGGTGCTAGCGGGATTTTTCCCGCCCAGTCTGTCTGGGTTTTGAAATTCGAATTTTGAACTTGAATTCGAACTGTTTTGAACTCTGGAATTTTCTGAAACTTTGGAGAGCCATATCTTGGTCATACGGACTCCGATTTTCGTAAACTCGGACTCGTTTTCAAGCAGAATTTCGAGACGAACGTAATGGCGTAACCCATTTCCCTTAATTCTTATTTTAAAATTTAATTCTGTCTTGATTTATTGTTATAACACGTTATCAAAATACTGGTTGTTACATGTTAGTTATTAAAAATGGTATCAACGACACTAATTCCAAAAAACACGTGCAATACAACAGATGTTCATTATAACATCACTAGTTAAATGTACGATACAAGAGAAATAACTAAATACTAACCACTGAAATATAGGATACAAGAGATGTTAAACTATGAAATTCAGTACGCAGGCACAGTAATTGTTACGCTCAATCTCAAGGGATTCTAAAGAGGTTCGAAGTCGCCTAATCGCTTGTTCTAACTCATTGGCATAAGAAATACCCCTTGGACATAAACGGTCGTCTATCCACTCAAAATAATTGCATTCGTTTGGCCATAGCGAGCATAACTAGATCCTAGGACCAATATTCTCTCTGTCGCCTGGACTACTACCTCCAACGCATAAGCACAGTGGAAACAAACAGGATATGAGTTAACCTCCTGCTCATTAGGAGATTGATTAACTGAAACTCGTCGTACCTCTTGTTAATATGGAGGCCAAATACCAAGAATTGATCTACCACTTCAATAGTCGGAGGACGAGGGACTGTAGCCGCTCGTAAGTGTTCTTCATTTACAAGTTGGACTACTTGATGACTCACCAGGCAGGCCAGCTCCGGGTAGTCACGACGCAGGTCCTCGTAGTGCTGCTCTTGGTATTCGATATTCCAATCAATATATGTTCTTGGACTTGATGGCGGATGCTCAACAAAGTTTTGATCATAGTTCGAATCCATTGACGAGGGACATGACCATGAAGGCATTTTTTATCTTGATGAAAATTTTGGTTCCAAATAACTATAAAGTAGTAACCGTAGATATTTATAGGGGAAATATGTGGAGTAAACATAAACAAATTTGCTGGAGCAACCTTAGACTAGTCAATACAGGGTTATAGCAGTGTACATGTGATGACCCCTTAAATTACGGAGTTATTAATCTTTCGTGATAAGACTAGTTAGTGTAGGGTTAAAGCAGTGTACATGTGACGACCCATTAAACTAAAGTGATATGACAAGTCAGTGGGCTCACTTTAGAAAATGTCCCCTATAGCGATTCTTAACACCTTAACATATGTAGCAATGAGCATTATAGCGATAGGATCCACCTCTGAACCGATATGACTACTCAAGAACACTGTAGCATTGTAGCACTAGAGCACTAAAGTGATGGGAATACTGTAACAATACAACACTGGAGCAGTGATATGACTACTCAGTTTAATCAGTGTACATTTATATATATGTCCAAGTTTATGCTCTGTAAGCTCATAATCCATTCACTCGCCATTTATTCATACGTCCAAGTTTTATGTTTTTAACTCCTTTGTGTAGTGAAATGTTTAAATCAAATTTGGGTGGGGATGACCCAATTTTTTTCTATATATAGCGGCTTCTCTAAAGCCACCTCCTCCATCCCTTTTCATCATGTTGAAACACGAAAATGAAAGTGTAGGCTCCACCATTGACGAATGGGAAAATGACGATGAAGCGGTAGCAAATCAACGACCTGGAAGAGAAAGGGTAGTTGAAGGGTGCGTTGTCCAGCTACTACGTCCAGGTGGATCCAACCCTATTTGCCATTATGGAGAAAAATCGGTCGTGGTTGTTTTGAAAACTGTAAAAAATGATGGTTATCAATTTTTCAGTTGTGAAGCCTACGAGGGCCACAAGATTTATCCTGACGAAATTGATTATTGTTACTTTAAGCAGTGGATTGACCCTCTGATGTGTGAATGTGGAGTACACTATGCACTGGAAGCGCAAGCCGAAATAAGATGATTGATGTTGTAATCGATGTTGTTGTAGTTCATATAAATGTTGTTTGCATTTCTTAATGTTATAATCGATGTTGTTGTAAGCTTCTCAGCAATGTAATGCAAAATATTAAACAAAATAATAATACACAAAACAATAACATTATATGACACGGCACGAAAAAAACAATAATTGTAGTTAGCCCGTTACATTAACATTATATAATATGGCATGAAAAACATTTCAGAACGCGTACCAATAAATACTGAACTCCAACATAAACAATATACAAAACAACAAAATATTACATTACCATTAGCACCTAACAGTACACGTAACAATATTACATTACCATTAAACTAACAAACCATTACACTAACAAACCATTACATTAACATTAACACCTAAAAATTCATACAAACATCTCTGCAAACTTCATTGAATGTCCTCAATGCCTGGAATGCAAATCCCACTTCCTTTCTTCTTTCCTTTTCCCTTAAATAGAGATTTCGCATTGCTGACTAAACCACTGCTCTTCTGCTTACCTTTGTCCAAAGGCTTGCCTGAACATATATAAGCACTTTGTTATATGTGAACTTTAATAAACTTAGAACTAAATAAATATTTATATGTGCATAAGTTACAATTGCATATGGAGTTAAATTAACAAGTATCCAACGTCGACAATGATGAGGTTGGATATCTAAACCTAACACCATATTGATTAGTACGTACATCACTGGATTGATTATCTTCATTGCTATAGTCGTCATCATCATCCTCGTCATCACCCTCATCATCACCCTCGTCGTCATCACCCTGGTTATCTTTCTCGTCTTCTTCATTGTTGCCATCTTCTTCTTCTTCCTCCTCCGCTTCCATCTGTACAAGAGTTTTTCCTTTTTCCCGAATTTTGTTCGACCTATTCGTTGAGTCGCCATACCCAACACTGGTTCCCTAATAACCTCCTTTTTCTGCACAAAATTGAAAAACAAACACAATATCATTATACAAAAAATACCAGGGAGTCTATGTTCTGACCAAGATTGAAAAACATACATGTATCACAAAATTTAAATCGATAACTTACAAATGTTTCTGCAGCTGTGTTAATCCTATTCAAGCCCTCTTCATAATACTTTGACTATTCAAGAGCTAATTGTTGCATACCCATATTCATTTCCCATAGACTATCAACGGTGTAATGGGATGGAACCGGCGGTATATCCATCAAATGAGGAATGGGTAACGGCTCTGGTCCTATCCATTGCATTTTTCATCTAGGATCCTCTGCCCAATCACTTTACTGTGGTTGTCGATAAAACTGAGATGCATAATTAACCTCTGATGAAGTGACAACTGGGGCTTTAATTCACGCCTTCAAAGCAGAAGGTACAAAAAAATCCATATTACCGATACGGACTGAAGCATCTAGTAATGGACCAACATCACTGCCCACTGACCACCAATACTAGTCCATGTCTGGTTCTTTATATATATACTGTTGACAATCATCATGGTATAAGGCTTGCTGCAACTCTGCATATGTAGAATATGTCATCTTGCAGGTCATGTGCGAGGGAGGATCAATGAGAATAGTCGACTAGCCTGTAAACTTCTGCATACACCTCTCTCCTAAATACATCTCATAAAAACGACCGGCTGGAACAATCAAAGGCAACTGTTTCATCAGTAGGTTATGTGCATGGACAACATCTGCATAAGCGAATGCGACTGAATTTTGCCACAGATTCCAATTTATATGCGCTGCGTGGCGATGATCAATATGATACCATGTGCTAGAAAACAAATGAGACGAAGTATCATGCGTGATGAGCCAATTTTTTTTTCTTAGGCTATCAATCTCAGATATGAAGCTTGTTTCACCTTTTCTTCGACAATATCTCCGCATACCGTCATGTACTCAAAAAACCAGTACTGCAAAACAGAAAAATGCATTATTAAACCCTACAAAAAACCATTACGGCATAAAAAACTTTGTGCTTACTATAGCTCACCATACCTGCAATAGCTCAATGAAACCAGTTATTTGCCCTCCCTTAGTTACAGCAACATCCAAACTCTGGTACAGATAACCCATAATCGCCGACCCCTAATCGAACTGTTCCGCTAAGCATAAATCAAATAGGCCACCAAATATCCCAGGCTAATAGTGTCATTTGTTGTCGTAAAAAATAGAGTACCCATCATATACAAAACAAAAATTTGGGCAATATGACTTTTGTTATCATTGGCCTCAAGATAATCATCATGAAAGTACTTCACAAGATGCGATAAAGCAACATTTCCTCGAATATATTTCTCCTCAAGAAGTGGCAATAGTTGCTTTGCATTTTCGAATTGCACCCAACTATCATCATACGGTATTGTTAGATTATTCATTCCCATGGAAACAGATGTTAGCATGATAAAATCTAACGGTGTAAACGCGATCTCCGTACTAGGAAATAAAAAGGTATGCATAGTTGGCCATCAACGCTCAATAATAGCTTGTATGCATCTGTTGTCAGAGTTTTTCAATTCAATTTCCATAAATTTTCCAAATATATTCACTATCGATCAGGATACACTTTAACTTTCCTCCACCATTTCAACATTATCGTAAATGCTCCATGACATCTCATCTTGTCGCGATTCTAGTTATAAAACTAAATCAGTTACATAATCTTTCCATATCGAATAATTTTAGTTAAAACACTTTGAAACAAAAAATAATACCGTAAGCTCTTTTCCACTATTGTAGATATGTGTAACTCCTTCTTGTAGACTCGTGATAGACATGAATGGAAACATCGGATCAATTGTTGTCTCCTTCCTTGCTCCATAGCCACCTTCTTCGCTTTCAATCGTTTTTCGAGTTTTTCGCGAAACTTTTCTTCTATGTAACCCACTTGCGGTGCTAGTGCCTTCAATGATTTCCTCTTCCATCACCAACCAATTCCACTAATTTGCTAAACCAACAAATTTGTCAAATATGATGGGTTTAAGGTGGAGAATGATGGAATTGATGGTGCTAAAGTGATGAGAAAGAGTATATATTGATTTGTTTGAAATTGTAGCAAAATCCTTTGTTTTTCGAAGAATTTTTATATTAGGGTTTTGATATTTTCGGGGTTTTGATGTAAACCGACGACTTCTGTTTACAGAGAATAATGACTCTGTAAATAGAAGCTTGCGATATATAATTCCCCAGAGAAACAGTTTTCTGAAATTAGTCACTAAACGGTTTTCGGAAAACCGTTTAGTGTTTAATTTAAAAAAATATAATAGGCAGCGTAATACCACTGATTGCTGGAACAGTGGGGGGAATCAACGCTGAAATATGGCGATTTACGCTCCAAAAACGGTTTGTGGTTGACTATTCTATTGCACCCTTCCTTTAGTTCGTGAATAAGCTTCATGAAGTTTGCAATTTTAGTTGTCTTTGTTTTCGAAAGTTGTTATGTTAGCTAGCTAGAAGTCAAAAGTATGTTGGTCCAATGAATGGTTCAGAAAACAAAATGCACATTAGTGTTCATTTATTTCACTTCCACCTTTATTCTGTTCCTCTCCCATTTTCATGCACATTCTATCCTATTAATCTTCTTACACAAATGCCATGACAGACGATAAAGAAAAATAAAATAGAGAAGAGAGTTTGAAAGGAAAGAAAAATAATGTATACAAAACGTTGGCGCCTTCTTTCCCTATGCGGCAACCACTTTCCTTCTTCCCCAACAAAAAGAAGAGACCAAATCCTCTATACCCAATTTTCTGTGTACCTCTGTATCCAATCAATCAACACCCCATGATTTTTACTTTTTCCAATTAAGTCCAAAAAAGGAAGAGGGCTTAATTGTAAAAAGATGGAAATCAGGGGGTGTTTATTGGTTGGGTACACACGTAACCTCCCAAACCACCTCCGCTCACAGCCTCCCTAAGCACTACCCTAGACGACAGTTTTCCACCACCTTGGTTGCTCCTCCGGCATGCATCACCACCGAACACATCGTGACCCTTAGTCTCCTCACTCCGGCCGTGAGCTTCCCCAATCATCAACTACAACTCTCTTCACTTGGCGCAACACCCTATTGAGTCGTTACTCGGCCAACGCAACACCACTACTGCACCACCGCGGGCCCTCATAACCGAGCCCAACTTCTCAACCCTAAACCACCTCTGATAGTTCCGCCAATGCATCTGAGCACCGTGCGTAGCTTCTTTGCACTAATCCCCTGCACCATGCACCCTACCCTAGCCACCCTCCCTGCAAACCATAGTAGCTCGTACCTTCCTTTCCTTCACGGACAATCCCTCCCTAGGTCGGTCTGGCAGCCATCTTCGTCGTCAAACTTTGGCTGTAAGCCTCCTCTCATATTTCTCCTTACTGAATATAATTAAAAAAAGGGAAAAGAGAGTGAAACTTTTATTCTTAGTTTGGAGCTTTCATTGCTCGTCTCTTATTGTTGTCTGTTAACAAAGGAGAAGAAAAGCTTTTGTATTATGTAGATCTCTTATTACAACTAATACAAACAATGTTTGTTATAGCCTTATCAAACCGACCATTAGAGAGATTTGCCTACCGTTAGAGCCAAAATCAATTTCTCTGAAGCCAAATAAAGATGCCCTTTCTTCGTCAATGTGTTCTCCTTCCCGATTATTCTTCCGTATACCTTTTCTTCTCCGATTCTTCTGATCGAATAAAACCTCGGAAACATGTTTTGATTATTTCCCTTTTGTTTACCATCTTTTCATTATTTTGCTAAATCCGAAGATTTCCGGTTACCATCTCAATTGTCGATGATCACCTGAGTTTTTCCTTCTTCCTGTTGAGTACCTAAATTCGAACCTAAATCCTGCGTTTAGATCACCAAACCCTACATCTAAAAGCACAACCCTAACGTTATGTTGTTGCCTTCATGCTATGTTGTTGCCTTCAAATCAATAAACCTTATACATATCCCATATCCAGGTATGGAAAAAAATTGGTCTCCATAATTTATCTTCATGTTTTGTTTAAACAGTGTTTTATGTTGGCCTCTGAGATTAAGTGTTGACTTAATTGAGTTTACAATTTTAAATATCCAATAATAAAAATTAATAATTGAGGCTCTTCCTTTATGTTTAGTTTTATGTGTATTTTTATTACATGGTATTTGCTTAGAGCATATAATGTGCAGCCTTAAGAAGATATTGTCTCATGGAGCAAGCAGCCTTGTCACATTCTTTTATTACATCTCTTTTTCATTAGGTACTGCTTTCTGTCCCCTTAAGCTTTTGTTTAATGCTACAACAATTTTTCTCACTTTCAGTGATGCGTCTTTTATCACTACCTGAAATTGTCTGTGTAGAGCGTGAATACCAGCTTATGAAAATCTAGAGCCAACTCATTTGGTTTGTTTATTTAGCGGAAGTATGAAACAAGTGAACTGATGACTGTCAGTCCAAAGAATTCATGTATAAATTCATGTTTGACGTTTTTTACTACTCTTTTTTCTAATTATCAGAAATCTTAAATTGAATTAGATGACAATTTTTTGGTTTAATTTTTTCAGAGTAATAGTTTATTTTGTGAGTTTAACGTGTAATAGTCCCACTCGCGATCAAAAGCATCCTTAACAAAACTATAGTTGACATATTTTACTGCTATTTTTAAAAAAGTTAGCTTTATGAAAATTGTTGAATATGGAAAGGGTAATTATCAGAAAGCATATGACATACTTTCTTCAGATTTTGATGCTATTAACTGCAAATTGTATCATTCTTCCGTTGTTTAAATTTCATCAATTCTTATATTTTCATTTGCTAGTCTGATTAAGTGATGTGTTCCATTTCAATTAGATTATTGGGCATTTGATGAACAACTAGATGTATTCACTGAAGTGTGATAAAACATTTTACTGTGCACTAAGCATTTCCCTTAATGTATGCTTGCATATTCATTGAAAAAGTAATATATATTATGAATGTTTAACTTCTGTTAACTGATGTTAAACGATATTTCACTGTGTAACTATGTCAGCAATTGTGGAACTTGAAAAGGATGTTAAGAAGAGAGAAGGCGTCCCGTTCTTATGGAGATTATTGGTATATTTTCCTTGCTCCAACATGTAGGCAAAAAAGGTATATTGGAAAATAAAAAAAGAATTATATGTTTAAAAATAAAATTGTAAATGGCATCCTACAGTCAAAAGCCCATTCCGCAGCAAAGAAGACAAAAGCTATTGGTTAAAAATTATCAATATTCATGATAAATATGCGGATAAATAAATAAAGCAGCATACATATCCACTGTTTTCTCTTTTCGAAGACAAAGTTAGTCAAAATAAAATGTGTCTAGAAACATAGTATGAGAAAAAAACAATAAATATGTGTTTTCATTAGTATATGTTACATACAAACTGACTTGAGTGAAACAAAATATAAACTAAGATATCAAGATATATTTTTAGTACAAAAACAAAAGAAGATAAATGCATATCGCCTTTATTATCCTTTTGAAAGGTTTGTTTATTACCAACATGATGTGGCTTGTTATTATTTGAGGCACAACATAACAATCGTTGTATACTCCTTTTCACTCTTACAATTCATTCATGTTGTTTAAATTGAGTCCGCCAGGTATAATTAAAACCGAAGGGGGCGTAGCATGCATTATTTTCGAATATTCAGTGCTTAGGAAAAATAAAATTGAGCCGCTAGGTATAATTACAAACGAAGGGAGCCTAGCATGCATAGTTTCCAAGTATTCAGTGTGCTTAGGAAAAATAAATTTGTAAATGGCTTCCTATAGGCATAGTTTTCGAGTAATACAATGACGGTCCAACATGGTGTTAGTGCTGAACTGTAGCTACCAACTAGAACAGAGGCCGTATATTGTCGAGATTAGGCGCAGCGGAAGCCAACTCGGCACAAATCAGTCCAATATAGTGTAGAAAATTAACCTTAAAACAGCAAGAAAACAAAGAACAACAAGGTTTAACGAGGTTGGGCAATAGCCTACGTCCTCGGGCAAAGAGAATGATTCTATTACCTTACAATGGAGAAGAAACAAGAAAACATACAAAGCTTTTCATATGAAGCACTCAGCTCACTGTCTCTCTATTTCATTTTGTGGCTGCTATTACTTGTTTTCAGCTTTTGTGGCAGCTACAAAAGATCTCACAGCAAACCCTCACTCAATGATACATATATATATAGTATGGTCTCAAAAAGTAAGAGGCCCACAAAACATTGCACCAAAACAATAATGCATTGAAGTGCACGTGACTGCACACATTGCTGCAGTCTTCACAATTCTGCACCTCGGATCATGCAGAAAAGCATGAGACGATCACACACAAAGCACTTTGATTGCCACATATCCAGCTGCACCACCAAAGTAGTTGCCTACGTACCCAAATGTTCAAGCTGTCGTAGTTCATCATAGTGTCTCGCAAAGAGACTTCACAATGTTCCGAAGAACCTCCACCCCACCGGGGTATCATACATCAAACATACAAAACATTAATCAAGTCAAGACAATGCTTGAACTTGACATTAGTAATCACTTTAGTCAACATGTCTGCGGGATTCTCTTTTGTATCAATCTTCACCAAGAGAATATGACCCTCAGTTAATACTTCTCTAATGAAATGATAACGAACATCAATGTGCTTTGTTCGAGCATGATGAACTTGATTCTTTGCTAGGTGGATGGCACTCATACTATCACAATACACAGGAAGTTGATCTTGCACCACTCCCAAATCATCCAACAAACCTTGTAGCCATATAGCTTCCTTGAAATCTTCAGTCACTGCCATATACTCTGCCTCTGTAGTAGATAGAGCCATTGTCGACTGCAGAATAGACCTCCAACATATTGGACCTCCGGCCAAGGTAAACACATGCCCTGTAGTAGAACGTCTCTTATCCAAATCACCGACACAATCTGAGTCTACATAACCAGCACATAAATGACTGTTATTCATATCCCTCATAAATTCTAAACCAGCATTAATAGTTCCCAAAGATATCTCAAAATACATTTGACAGCATTCCAATGCTCTTTTCCATGAGCATGCATGTAACGACTGACCTTACTCACGGCATGTGAAATATCAGGTCGTGTACATACTATCTCATACATAAGACTCCCAACAGCATTAGCATAAGGCACATGTGCCATAAATTGAATCTCATCATCAGAGGAAGGACACATAGTTGCATTCAATTTAAAATGAGCAGCAAGAGGAGTACTTACCAATTTGGTTTCTTTAGAAATGCCAAATTTCCTTAATACCTTCTTCAAATATGTTTTTTGAGATAAACACACCTTGCCCTTCATTCTATATCTTTGAATCTCCATGCCAAGAATCTTCTTCGCATCTCCAAGATCTTTCATTTCAAATTCAGCTGACAACTTACATTTCAGCTTCTCAATCTCAGACTTGCAAGTAGATGCAATCAACATATCATCTACATACAAAAGCAAATAAATGAAAGAACCATCACTGAGCTTCTTCAGATATACACAGTGATCATGGTGGCTTCTTGTGTACGCTTAGCCTAACATAAAACGATCAAATCGTTTATACCACAGTCTCAGAGACTGTTTCAGTCCATACAACGATCTTTCCAACTTACACACCAGATCCTCTTCACCGGGAGATTTGAATCCACATGGCTGAGTCATATAGATCTCCATGTAAGAACGTTGTTTTTACATCCATCTGAACCAGATTCAAGTTATACTGCGCTACCATGGCTAACAAAATATGAATAGAGGAGTGCTTCACAACTGGAGAGAATACTTCATTGTAGTCAATTCCCTCCTTCTGGGCATAGCCTTTTGCAACTAGCCTTGCCTTGTAGCGAATCTCATTTTCCTTCACTCCTTCTTTCTTAGCATATACCCACTTACATCCAATTGCTTTCTTGCCCTTCGGGAGGTTGGCAAGAACCCATGTGTCATTCTTGTGAAGAGATGTCATTTCTTCCCCCATAGCCTCTTTCCATTCTTCACACTCAACGCTATGAATAGCTTGTGTGTACGTCTCAGGAATGCCTTCATCAGTAACTGGTAAAGCATAAGTTACACAATCTCGAAACCAACCTGATTTCCTGATATCACTTTTCGGTCTTCTAGAAGCAATTGACTCTGGAACACTCCTCTCAGCCTCTGTTTCTATTTCCAACCCATCTTCGGAATCATCAGCACTGCCCCGATCAACCGTAACTTCATCTATTTCAATAACTGAATCTGTCACCTCTTCAGAAGCAGGTCCCACTGGTATAGTTTCATCTGGGATTTGTGTAACAATATCAAACTTCACACACTACAGATTCTCACAATTACTGCTCTCATTCTCCACCTGATGAGAACCCTTAGGTTTTAGCATTGCAGCCTCATTAAACGTAACATCCCTATTTATAATCATTTTCTTGGTAACTAGATTCCAGAGTTTGAACCCTTTGACTCCAGTCTTCATGCCAACAAATATTGCCTCAACAGCACGAACTCCAAGCTTATTATCCTTCACATGATACCAAGCAAGACAACCAAATACATGAATCAACTCATAGTCATAAGCGAGCTTACCATACCAGAATTCCATTAGTGTTTTGCCTCCTAATGCAGATGAAGGCAGCCGATTGATGAGAAAACATGCATAAGTAACAGCTTTAGCCCAGAATGCTTTGCCTAATCCAGAATTAGACAACATACATCGTACTCTCTCTAGTAGTGTACGATTCATCCTTTCTGCAACTCCATTTTGCTGTGGTGTTTCTCTAACTGTGAAGTGTCTCTTGATTCCCTCATCTTGACATACTTTGTGAAATTGATCACTTGTGTACTCTCCACCGTTGTCTGAACGAAGCACTTTGAGTTTTCTACCCGTTTGAGTTTCAACTGCTTTCTTCCATCTCACCAATATTTCCAGAACATCACTTTTCTGTCTCATGACATACACCCATACACGCCTAGAATATTCATCAATAAAAGAGACAAACCAATGTTCACCTCCCAAAGATGCATTTTTGGAAGGACCACATACATCTGAATGAACATAATTTAGGACTCCACTAGATTTATGGATTTCCTTACCAAAGCGAGATCTTGTCTTCTTGCCTTTTACACAATGTTCACAGAAATCTAACTTACAGACAACAACCTCTTTCAACAGATTTTACTGAATCAAAGCATTCAAAGATTTCTCACCTGGATGTTCAAGCCTCATGTGCCATAGCATTGCAAATTCCTTAGTAGCAATTTCACTCTGCTCAGCTGTAACTACATCCCCAGTCACTGTTCTCCCATTTAAGTAGTACAAGCTGTGATGACGTGTATCTTTCATAACAACCATAGCTCCAGAAATCATCTTCATAACTCCATTTTGGCCATCAAGTCTTAATCCCTTGGATTCAAGCATTCCTAAAGAAATCAGATTCTTTTTCATACTTGGCACACATCTCACATTTTTCAGTTCTCTAACTTTTCCATCATGCAGTTTCAGGCGAATACTACCAATTCCCACAATGCTACAAGAATTGTGATTTCCCATCAATACTTAGCCCTCAAACTTCGTAAAATTTGAAAACCATTCTCTATTTGGAGTCACATGAAAGGTAGCGCCCGAATCAGGTATCCACTCATCATCTTTTGCGTTAGAGTTAGAAGGTATCATGGTTAAAGAGAAATCTGACTCATTCCCTGTGTCTTTGCTGGACTGGACTACATTTGCTACACTTTTTCCTTTCTTGTCCCGCTCCTTGACCTTAGGGCAATCCTTAGCCCAATGGACTTTTTCATGACACCAAGCACATTCATCCTTAGCCAAATGCCCTTTTGCTTTCGAGTATCCTTTACTCTTATTAGGGTGTTGGCCAACATTTTTCTTATGGTCTGATTTTCTGCCTCTCACTACAAGAGCATCACCACTATCTTCTCTGGAGATATCATCTCTATCCATCTTTCGGAATTCTTCACTACGTAATGATGTAGCGACTTCATCATAAATCAGCTTGTCTTTGCCATGAATTGCGACTTAATCACGGGTTCATATTTCTCCGGAAGAGAATTCACTAAACACAAAGCTTTCTCCTCATCTGGAATGATCTCATCATAATTAACCAACTCCGTAAGGAGTTTGTTAAAGGAATCCAGATGCTCAGTCAAAGTTGCACCCTTCTTCATATTGAACCGATACAAATTTCTTTTTAGATGAATTCGGTTTGCCACATTCTTCACGAGGTAATTCGCTTCAAGTTTTTCCCATAATTCTTTCGGCGAGGTCTCATGTTGATAGTTCACTCTGATACCTACTTCCAAGCAACCTCTGATCGTAGCCAAACAAAGCCTTTGATTCTTTTCCCACTGTTTTTCTGACTATTCTTCTGGTTTCTCTATTCGCAGACAAGCTTCCAAATCCAAATGCTCAAGAGCATCGGACACATCAGTTCTCCACAAACCAAAATTATTGTTTCCATTAAATTTCTCTACATCTAACCTTACTCTGTGATACACTATTTTTTCAGATTGACTTGATTCACCCATATTCACAACACAAGCAACTTACACAAGAGAAACAAACGCAAATGGAAAAATCTGCCTTCACAGGAATTTCGTCGAACACCTTCTGTGCACTAAACTGAACTCACAAATCCAAGGTTGAAACCGCAAGCTCTGATACCAAGTGTCGAGATTAGGCGCAGCGGAAGCCAACTCGGCACAAATCAGTCCAATATAGTGCAGAAAATTAACCCAAAAACAGCAAGAAAACAAAGAACAACAAGGTTTAACGAGGTTCGGCAATAGCCTACGTCCTCGGGCAAAGAGAATGATTCTATTACCTCACAATGGAGAAGAAACAAGAAAACATATAAAGCTTTTCATATGAAGCACTTAGCTCACTGTCTCTCTATTTCATTTTGTGGCTGCTGTTACTTGTTTTCAGCTTTTGTGGCGGCTACAAAAACTCTCACAGCAAACCCTCACTCAATGATACCGTTGGCTAGCTTTCTGACCAAGCCACCAAGGTTCACACACAAGAAGAAAATGCGAAGTTCCATTTCTTTCAATCTTCAGAAATATGGTCGCGGTCGCTCAGCGCTCATCGAATCGCTACGCCCTCCTTCGGGTCGCCACCAGGTAGCGTGAACCGAATCACCTACGTCAGCACCTCGATACGATCCGCCCCCACCATCGCGACTCGATCTGAACCCAGAAGATGCAGTGAAGACTTTGACCCATTCTATCACGATCCGAGATACATGGATCTCACGACACCTATCCATAACTGTCATATTGACCAATTCTTCCTCAAGCTACGATCCGATCCGATATTCTCAGGATTTGCGCCACGTGTGACCGCGATCCACCTGACAGAATCAACTATAAATAGCCCAGAGATTAGCATTTTTCAGGATCTTTTTGGCAGTATCGAGTATTGATTCCACCATTACTGTCATACCACTATTTCTTATCAGTTTTAGTTTGAGATTACTGAGAGAAATCATAATTGTAAAATTGAGCTTGAGAGAAATCTTTGGTTGTACTAGTATTCAAAGTATAATCAATAGCATATAAAGTGGACGTAGGCTCGTTAACGCCGAACCACTATAAACCTTGTGTGTTCTCTGCTTTTTCCTCATTTTTCAGTTATAATTTTCTACGAATCAAAACAATTTGGGTGTTAGAGTCAAATTTTGATCTAATATTTTGGTGCTTTCACTGAGAATTTGAACTCAGGATATTGGATTGTTTCTCCGTTGTTTGTATATTCAAGTCCGAAGAAAACAGTCCCGAAACTTCACTATTCAGACCTTTGAAGATTTCAACAATACCTGATATCATGGCTGGAAAGAAGTCTGAGGAAGTGCGAGCTTCACAGGCGAGTGAAGCTGCAAATGAAGTGATTGAAGAAAGCGTGCATGAACAGGTCAACGAAAGACCCTCGGATCGCGGAACGGAGATGGCGAACCGAACCGTGGAGGGCGATCCGAACTGAACCATTGAAGGGGTCGTCACCCGGTCCCACGATAACACCACGAACCCCCCTCCCAATGTTACCCCGATCCGATCCCATGGGGGTGCTGCGAGCCACCGACACCGATCCACCACGATCCGAGATGATGACCGGATTGCAACTCGACCTGGAAAGGAGCTTATGGCTCGCTCTTCCCGTCCTGGTCCCTTTGTTCGACCTGGCTCAAGCTCTCTGCGCATAAGGGAAAATGTTGATGATCAGTATGACCCCTCTGCTCCAGTTACTGAAGGAGATCTCTCTCGCTTCGTTGAAATGTGGGATAGGCTGTTTGATGAAATAGCTGCTCAAAGGCAGGAAAACTCCATGCTGCGATAGAATTTGATTACTATGGATAGACGTCTGGATGATCTTGTAAGGCAAAGAACGTCTCCTCCAGTCCGTCCGCTCACCCCAGAGTACTCTTCTTCATCATAGGAATCGCCAAGACCTCCGCGGAGACCGTATGAGCGGGCTGAAAACGTAGAGCAGCTCCGATTTGGAACCTTGCCATCACGGGAGGAAGAGACACTTGGTGAGGGACCCTCAAACTGCAACTTGAATAATCATGCCGCAACTCCTAGAGCTCGAGTTGTGAATAATCCTATTGAGAATAGACCACCTCAGCTCCTCCGCCATGCAAATACTCATAGTAACAGGGGGCAGCGAAGCCCAATCCGAGCTCCGGACTTTGTGGATGTTCCTAGAAGAGAGATCGGAGAATTCCACCGAGCTAGAAACACTGACCCCGAGCCTCCGATGACCAGTGCAAATGTTGCAGCTATGGTCCATCAAATCCTGGCAGATAGCCATGGACAAAGGAATGAAGACTGGGGAATTGATCGCAGCCACACCCCTTTTACCGACGACATTCTAGATGTAACATTCCCGAGGTGCTTCAACATGCCCCAAATGAACCGTTACGCGGGTAGATCTGATCCAATCCAACATCTAATGAGATATTCTTGGTCAATGACCGCTGCCGCAGCTTCCGACGCTGTAAAGTGCAAAGCATTCCCTATATTTCTGGAGGATGTAGCGTTATTATGGTTTACTCACTTACCAGCAAGATCAATTTCCAGTTTCAGGGAATTGAGTGAAAAGTTCATAGAACAGTTCCGCATTTACGCACAAAGGACGAAAAGTGTGATTGACCTGTTCCTTGTCAAACAACGACCGGGTGAGAGTTTGAGGGGGTATCTGGATCGTCTCAACTTAGCCACCACCAAAGTGAAGGATCCCCATGAGCCGACCGTTGTGGAAGCCCTAATTGATGGGGTAGATAAAGATACTGAATTTGGGAGATACCTGGCCGGCAAACCACCTCATACTAGAGAATTATTTACGAGAAATTAAACGTACGCTTACGTCAGGAGGAGGTATATGCTAACCGGTAGATGAAAAAGGCAAATAAGGAGGAAATCCAAAGTAATGTCGCAATCAAGCAAACCGGAGACAGCTTGGGAAAGGTTGAAGTCAACGTTGGAAACTGAAACCAGGGTGGCGGCCGCCAATCAGGAAACAATGGTAACAACAGTAATGGCAATAATCGGAAGAGAAATCGGGGAAACGATTCCCAGAGAAGGACCTGTCCCAGGTCTTTCGAAAGTTATACGCCAATAAATGATACTTTGGAGAATATATTCATCGACTCATACGACGTTCTCCAACATAAAAGGCCTCCTCCAAGAGATTCGACGGAGAAAGAACGTGAGACGGGGAAGTTTTGTCTCTTCCATTAGACTCACGGCCACTCTACAAATGAATGTCGTCATCTGAGAGACGTAGTTGAGAGGTTGCTCCGAGAAGGGAAGTTGGATGAGTACTGGGTGACTCCTAGAGACAGGGGGCAAGCTATTTAGACCCCGAACCAAAACCAGAATCAACCTACCGCCAGGCCAACTGTCCAGCAAAAAGGAAAGGATCATGTTATCAGTACCATAATCGGAGGGCTTCACCTAGCTGGGCATAGTTTCAGGGCGATGGACCAGTACGTAAACGCAGCAAAGTATCATCTCGAGGCAGAAGATTGCTGCAACCCTGAAGACAATGTCCCGGTAAAACAACAAAAGATGATGTCGGACGACGTCATCTTCCGCAACCGAGAGAGTATTGGAGTCCACGCTCCGACTGAAGATCCATTTGTAATCACAGTTCCTATTGGCCCGGCCACGGTCCATAAAGTTTTAGTGGATAACGGGAGTTCAGTCAACATTCTATTCAAAAAGACGTTCGATTTAATGAACCTTGAATTGAAAGATTTAAAGCCATGTGAAGGATGGATCCGTGGATTTAACGGGGCTTCAACTACTCCAGTGGGATATGTAGAACTGCCGGTGACACTTGGGGAAGGAGAACGCCAGAGAGTGAGAATTCTTCCCTTCGTAGTTTTGGAAATTGAATCGCCTTATAATGCCTTCTTGGGCCGACCGGCCCTAGCAAAGTTTAGAGCTTGTATAGCCCCCTGGTGCTTGTTACTGAAGTTTCCTACGGAAGCTGGTGTTGGCATAGTCAGAGGAGATCAGGTTGCTGCACGTGCATGTTACATTGCAGAGCTAAAGCTACTCCGTCAAGGAAAAGATATTGAGATAAAAGACGCTTCTACCCCCACGAGGGAGGAGACGTCATAGCAATTAAAGAAAATCACTATACGTGAGTCGCCCAGAGAACTGCCCGAGGATATAGATCCCAGAGAGGACGAAGAGACTGGGGGCAGAATGGCGGCTCCCAACGAAACGACTGTGGATGTACCAATCGATGATAGCGACCCAGAGAAGGTCTTGAAGATTGGATCCCAGTTGGATCCAGTTCGAGCTAAAGAACTGATGGATTTCCAGAAAGATAACTTGGATGTATTTGCTTGGACCCATGCAGACATGTATGGGATATCTCCATCAATCAGGAGTCATTCATTGAACATTAACCCAAAGCACCCCCTGTAAAACAAAAAAGGCGAATGCTGGGCCCAGAGAGGTCCGCAGCCTTGAAAGAAGAAGTTGAAAAGTTAAGGAGTAACGGGCTCATCAGAGACTCAACCTACCCAGATTGGATTTCAAATCCAGTTTTGGTAAAGAAGGCCAATGGAAAGTGGCGTACATGTATTGATTTTTTTGGATTTGAATAAAGCTTGCCCAAAGGATAGCTTTCCGTTACCCAGAATTAATCAGTTGGTAGATTCAACGGCAGTTCATGAGCTTTTCTCTTTCATGGATGCTTATTCAAGATATAACCAGATTCCTATGCATGTTCCAGATCAAGAACACACTAGCTTCATTACTAATCTGGGATTATACTACTACGTGGTAATGCCTTTTGGTTTGAAGAACGCAGTTGCTACGTATCAACGGTTAGTAAACAGAATGTTCTATAACCAGATTGGGAAAACTATGGAGGTGTACGTTGACGACATGTTGGTTAAGTCCAGACAATCGTCTGATCACACAACAAACTTGGCAGAGATGTTTGGTATTCTTCGAAAGTATGGGATGAAACTCAACCCAACGAAATGCTCATTTGGAGTTGCATCCGGGAAATTCTTGAGATTCATTGTCAGCTCGCGAGGTATTTAAATTAATCTAGACCAGATTGCAGCCATCAGAGACATTCAGGAGCCTAGACAAATCAAAGATGTGCAGAGCCTTGCGGGGAAAGTAGCGGCATTAAGTAGATTCATCTCTAGAGCGACAGACAAATGCATCCCGTTCTTTGAATTGATAAAGCAAGGAAAACGCAATTTTAAGTGGACTCCTGATTGCATTGAAGCATTTCGGAACCTGCTGAATCATCTGGAGAGACCTCCGATACTGTCTAAACCGGTGGATCACGTGGATTTATTCGTGTATTTAGTGGTGTCGTCCCACGCGATCAGCTCAGCGTTAGTGAGAGAAGAAGACAAGGTTCAAAGGCCAGTGTACTACGTGAGTAAAAAATTGGCGGCAGCTGAACGCAATTATCCGAGGATCGAAAAGCTGGCGTATAGTTTATTGATTGCATCTAGGAAACTTCGACATTATTTCCAAGCTCATCCTATCACCGTGTACACAGATCATCCGCTCAAGCAAGTTCTATAGAGACCAGAAGCTTCTGGAAGGTTGCTTAAGTGGAACATTGAACTGAGTCAATTTGATTTAAATTTTCAGCCCCGACGGTCAATACGGGGGCAAGTGCTGGCAGATTTCATAGCAGAATTTACTTCCTCGGAGGACGACATGGTAAACGAAGAGACTGACCCACCAAAGTTACTTCTTGATCCTAGTGCATGGAAATTGTATATTGATGGTGCTAGGAATGATAAGTGATCTGGTACCGGAGTGGTGTTTGAAACTCCTGAGAAAAGACTGATATCTTATGCTATCCGGTTGGAATTTCACGCCACTAACAACGACTCTGAATATGAAGCCCTGATAGTCGGGTTGAGGATCGCAAAAGAATTAAAGATCGCGAAGCTGGACATATTTTGTGACTCCAAGTTGGTTGTAAATCAGGTTTCTGGAAAATTTCGAGCTAAGATCCCAAGATTGATTTCGTATTTGGAGAAAGTAAGGAGTTGCTGATAGGTTTTGGTCACTACAGTATCTCTCATATTCCGCGGTCAGAGAACCAACAGGCAGATAAATTAGCCAAGATGGCTAGTTCCGACGATCCTGAAGAGATCAGACTAGCCCTAGTTGAAGTGCTTCGGTTCCCTAGTATAGATCAGATGGAAATTGATCTGGTACTACAAACTGAACCGGAAAGGGAGTCATGGATGACCCCTCTAAAGAATTTCCTAATGAATGGAATGCTTCCGACCAAGAAGAGAGAGAGAGGCGTAAGGTAATTTGTAAAGCTTCCCGATATGTTCTGCAAGACGGAGTCCTGTATAGATAGGGATTTTCGATGCCTCTCCTTCGGTGTATAGCCCATGACGACATCAAACGTGTACTGCAGTAAGTGCACGAAGGTGAATGTGGCGATCACATTGGAGGACAAACTCTGGCAAAAAAGGTGTTGCGGTATGGTTATTTCTGGCCTACCATAAACAAAGACGCGACAAATTACGTGAGACGTTGTGATGCTTGCCAAAGATTTTCAAGGATTCCCAGGGCACCTCCCGGTCAGTTAAAAAAATGACAAGTCCGTGGCCTTTCGCTATGTGGGGAATTGATATCATTGGAACCCTCCCTATAGCAAAAGGCGGAGCAAAGTTCGCCATTGTAGTTGTAGACTACTTCACCAAGTGGGTTGAGGCCGAACCGTTGACTGCAACTACAACCAAGCGAGTGATCAATTTCGTTGTTAGGAACATTATTTGCCGGTTCGGGATTCCGAAGATCGTCATAACTGACATTGGAACCCAATTTGACAGCAGCGAATTCAGGAACTTCTGCCAGAAATACCACTTCAGAAACGGTACACCTCTGTGGCACACCCGCAGTCGAACGGACAGATCGAAGCAGCAAATAAAGTGTTTAAGTCCATTATCAAAAGAAGATTGAAGCGGGCCAAAGATATGTGGGTCGATGAGTTACCCTTGGCGTTATGGGCCTATAGGACGACATATAAATCGACAACAGGCCATACCCCCTTCTCCCTTACTTTTGGAGCGGAAGCGGTCATCCCGGTTGAGCTAAAAGTACCATCTCACCGAGTTACTTATTACGATCCGATGACTAATAACGAGGTTCTCCTTGAATCCCTAGATTCAATAGAAGAGAAGAGGGATGAAGCAGACTTGCGTGCCTTGAGACACAAGCAACAGGTCGCTCGATACTATAACAAAAGTGTTCGAGCCCGAACCTTTGAACCCGGAGACTTGGTTCTGAAGCGTGTCTTTCCACCCCCAACTCATATGAGTGCGAAGTGGGAAGGACCGTACTCCATTCTACGAAAGCTTGATAATGGAACCTTCAAGCTAGCTGCAGTGGATGGAGAAGAAATCTCCAGAGTGTGGAATGCCCAACATTTGCGGCCTTATCTGACATAAAAATGTTGGATTTACTCTTTTGTTTCATAGGACCATGTAAAAGGCACGACTTGCCTAGAATAGTCCAAATTTTTTTCAGCAAAGGATTATAAAGTGGATGTAGGTTACGATTTGACCGAACCACTATAAAAACACCATGTGTCGTTTACCTTTATTGCATTATTATTTATTCGCTCTTCTATCTTTATGAAATTTGCTGAAAACTATGCGGCAATCACAGGAACATGTGACTCCAGGTGCCTTCCATCGGGATGGAGAGCAATCCGCAGGTAGAACTTTGAAGGTACAATAGAGTGGATCACATCATTGACAAAACTCTAACCTTGGCGATCGCCAGGAGAGTATAAAAGCATCCATGATTGAGCGCTGAGAAAGAGCTCTTACCCCGCTGAAGGATCGGGGGGCGACTGAACAGCTGAGCTCGAACTCTAACCTTGGCGACCGCCAGGAGAGTATAAAAGCGTCCATGATTGAGTGCTGAGAAAGTGCTCTTACCCCACTGAAGGATCGGGGGGCAATCGAACAGCCGAGCTCGAACTCTAACCTTGGCGACCGCCAGGAGAGTATAAAGGCATCTACGATTAAGCGCTGAGAAAGAGCTCTTACCCCGCTGAAGGATCGGGGGGCGACTGAACAGCCGAGCTCGAGCTCTAACCTTGGCGACCGCCAGGAGAGTATAAAAACATCTGCAATTAAGCGCTGACAAGGATGCTGGAGACTCAACGTCCCCAGAATTCCTGCCCCGTTAAAGGATCGGCGAGCAGATCATGATACGAGGTCGAACTTTAACCCGCTGATGGATCAGGAAAGCATAGAGGCACCGGAGATTCGGTGACTCAAGGACTATAATTCTACTAAAAAATTCCAAGTCCCTTGTGCCCAAATATAGGGGGCAACATGCATAGAAATTGTTAAATTCTTTCTGTTGCTTGAATGATTTGTGATATAATTTCAGTTTGGTTATAGCCAAATGACTTGTGACTAAGTATGAAGAGTTTATTGACTGCAGGTACACGATGACGCAAAAGAAATAAACTTTCATTCATAAACTGCAAACCTACAAGATAAAGAAGAACCTAAACAAAAGTGAGGTCCATTCTCACAATTACATTTCATGGCCAGTGGAAAGCCTAAAAATCCTAAGGACAAAATATGAACTGATATCTGCATCCTACTTATGCTGGGGGGAGGGGACTATGTAGAATTCTTGCTCTTTTTCTGCTTCCCCGACGCCTCCTTGTCAACATCCAAACGACCACCTTTTTTCCTCTTCCTCTTATCAACAAGAGGATCCAGTGAAGAACTAGAGGACTGAGAGGCTAGTTGTGAAGTTATCGATCAGGAGGAAAATCTTACGACCAACCCAGTTTTGGGGTCGATCTCAGAGATAGGGGGCACATATACTGGATCATGTCACCCTTTCATAAGGAGCAACTGCTCCTCCCCTTCGGCCTGTTGTTCATCCAAGATTTCCTCATCACCGCCTCTGCTCTCTTTGGTAATGGCGACTTCCTCTTCATCACCGTCGTGGCACCCGTCCATGTCTCTCAAAGCCTCGATGGGTTCAGCATTTGGGGGATATCAGCACTAACGCCTGGCAGGATGTCAATCTTCTCTGCCTCTGCCTTCTTTTCAGCATCCTTATCAACTGGCCCGCCACCTGTATCATGAGAAACAAATGCTATTTTGGGAGAGAATGCGGTTTGCTCGGTTGATTGTCCGACAAGACGACGACAAGTGACAATTGCTTTGGCAAGTTGCGGAGAAAATATAGAGATACCTTCTTCTGATCCTCCATCCAAGATAGCAGCAGAGCCCCTGACAGCTGGAGGAGTTGGACCCAGAGGGATCAATGGATAATCTGGATTGTATTCCTCAATTTCGGAGGCCTTGGGCTCTGCAGCTGAGCTCGGGCCTTCTTCTATTTTTTCTTTGCCCTTCGCCTGAGTTTTCTCTTTTTTAATTTCTTCTTGGAGTAGGCATCTTCCTTTCTCTAAATCCTCAGGTTCATTATCCCTAAGAATGGTCCGCATCAACTCATTCTCATCAATCTCATCAACTCCTAATCGCTGTTTCTCACTCTCAACGATTGCATCCCATATATTGGCTAGAGTGACATGGTAGTCTGGGATCCAGGAGATGTTACGGGTCTTGATGACCTGACTAAGGAAGTCGAACAACATTTCTTCAAATACTTCGATCTCCTTCTCTCTCTCGAGGAGTTTTTCATTAGAAACAGTGGCCATTTCAATGGCACTCTCCACATTATTTTCAGCAAGAATAGCGCGCTTCTCTGCACGCGCAAGTTGATCATTCAGAATCGCCTTCTCCTTTTCGGCCAGGGCTAAGCTATCTTTCAAACTTGCCTTTTCTTTCTCCCAAGCAGCTCTTTCGGCCTCGAAGTGATCCTGTGCTGTTTTCAGTTCGGTGTTGGCCATCCTGAGATCTTCTACCTCTTGCTTCAATAACGCTCGCTCTTTGCTATTAGAATCAAGCTCATTATGGAAATGCTGCCTGGCCTCCTCCAGCTCTGTTTTGTAAGTTTTAGCGTCTCGTTGAGCCAAGGCAAGCAAAGATTGTGCATCCTCTAAGTCCTTCTCCATTTTTGCCCTGGCCCTTTCATTGTTATCTATCTTCACTTTGGATCTATGCGCTTCAATCTCAAGCGTTCGGATGACGTCTGAAAGATTGACAGCATGTTTCTTCATCGCCTCATACTGCTTGGCTACATGGCGAATATGCCCGATGACTTCAGTATCCCAGTTCTTAGGGACTGGTTCCAAGGCTGGAACGAACATCATCCTTTTGAAGAAGATATCGGGGAATTGTTCTCGTAACTTTTCCAGCTTGGCCTGAGTCTCAGGACCATGGATATAATCTCGTGACCCGGGGGCACTCAAACTTTGTTGACTGGAAGGGACAATGTCAATTTTCTCCTTCTCAGAATCCTTGTTTGGATTTTTGCTTTTATCCTTGGGCTCGTGGTGCCTTTTGGATGATCTGCTATAAGAGGGTGCACTCTTCGGAGGGGTTAAGTCTTTGGGAAGTTGTTTCCCCCCTGTAGGCGGCACCGAATGACTGGGAAGCTTACAAGAGGTTGGTTTTGATGGAGACCTGGATTGTGAAGAAGTAGGCTTGTGAGAATGACCACGAGCACGCTCAGGATTTGGATGAAAACTAGGTGTGCCTTCACGGAGAGAGCGATAGGAATAAGATCGCCTGCGAGACATCTTTCCTGCAAAAGAAACAAGTACATATTAAAACCCTGAATACTGTTGATATAAAAGTGTGGGGGCAGACAGTGCATGTGATTTGTGCATCCCATATAATTCCCCCTAACAGACCGGGGCCCGAAGTCAGACTCGTCTGAGTAGTCTCTCGTTCTCCAACTGGAACAGTTGTTTCCTCAAAAAAAGGGAAAAATGGCTCCCCTTCGAAGTCTCCCTGTGTATATACATCATCAGGTAAAGGAATCTTGCTCAGTTCTTTAAATAACTGCTCCTCTGTTAAATCATCGGGAGCAGCTGGTTCAACCGGTAGAGAGGCCCTTGTGGGGAAACCCCCTGGAGAGACTGGGATTTCCTTAGACTTATCAGCACAGGCCTCATCTCCTCTATATATGCTCAGGTCTTCGTCGTCCTGGATGATTACTGGCGAAGGACTCTTACGAAATTTAGTTGTTTCTGCTGCCCGTGACGTTCCTTCTCCCTCAGTCGGGGGCACGTATTTGTAAGGTTTACCGCCCGCACCAAGTCCAAACCTTATATCCAGAAGGCGGTGCTTGTGAAGATTCTCGTCAGTAATGCATTTCTTGATCTTTAGGAAGTCGGATTTGCTTCGCAGAAGAAGGGACAGTCGATTATTGTACACCGAGCCTTCCGTCTTAGGAAAGGTGTGATCTGCTTAGAGAAAAGAAGCATGTTAGCGCTTCGATTTCTTAAACAAGTTATTCATTCAAAGGTTCAAAATTTACTTGATTTAAGTCATCTTCTTGAACACCCGGCCTGTCTCTTTATATAGAACCAATCGGCCTTGGGATCCCCTATGTTGCTGTACCCGTCAGACAAAACCTTCCTATTTGCTACCGACTCGAAGAAAGAAAAATTTGGGGTTGCCGAGGAGCGATGCTTGAAAAGGTAAAAAAAATTCAAATCTTTAAACGTAAGCTCAGTTTGCAGGATTTCCGCATATGCGATGTATAGGGTGTATAGGGCTGCATAGGCATTGGGATGGAGCTGCATTGGAGCAATACCCAATCGTTTTAGGGTCTCAATGACGATTCGAGGAAACGGAGGAATAGCGCCTACCCAACACATAAGTCGGCTAACTGTCATATACCCCTCCAAAGCCGAATGAGGTCTATCTTCGCTGCCAAGTGTCCTCACATCATCCTAGGGGATCCCGTGTCTCAAGCAAATACTTATAAGCTTTATGTCATCAAGTTTGGAAGCTAAAGAGTCAATGAATTTCTCTATTTCTATTGCACGAGGAATTTCGTCGGGAACTCGGCCGTCTACTTCGAACTCCTCATCAAGCGAGGTACTCTCGGACGGATCCGATTCTGTTTCTGCCTCATATTCGGATCTAGAATCCTCACCCTCTGGATTAGTTGGAAGAACCTCGGGGTTGTGATGCTCATACACCTCGGGATCCGTCTCTGTATCATATCTTGAAGGGGAACGATTATCCGACATTACTGTTTAGGCGAGTAAACATGAGAAATAAAAATGTAATTACCCATCCCCCGTGTGTGCAAGTGCAAGTGTGTGCCTGTGCGTGTCTTAAAGAAAAAACGTAAAGGTCAATAAAATCATCGAGATATTAGTCGTTGTTCGTTGTTAAGATATGCATTCGTTCAGTCAAGGAAGTCCGTTTCCAAGGTTCTAGCCTAACTGTCCGTTGATGTATCGGAGTTAAGTTGGATTGCTCATTTTACAAGTTCGTTGGGTCGTTCGCCATCTGGATCGTGATACATCTCCGGATCGTGTGTGGTGGCATTCGGATCGCGGCATGAATCTGGATCGTGAAGCAAGTATGGATCCGCAGCGGGGGCGCTAGCCCATGAGAGTGTTCCGGATCGGGTCGCTATGAGCTCATAACGATCTGTATCCTCGTTACATTGCCACGATCCGTTCCCTTGCCTCAAACACGATCCGATCCGATGCCAGACTCTACACCATAACTTCCCCTCTGACCCTCGCATCATCACGAACTGATGCCCCGATCCGGCTGCCAATCAAACCCCATCGTCTCGCCTCACTCACGATCCGATTCGACCTGCTCCTTTCTTCTTCTTCCTCTTCCCTGCCTCACCTCCGAGCTCGAACGACGAGATTCATGGCTCCTCATCAGCCTCCAGAGCCTCGAACGCCACACAATTTTACCATTTTATCTTCTCAAATTGGCAGAAAACCTTGGAAAAATGAGAGAGAGATTGTACAATAAGGTTTTTTATAAGATTACCTTTCTTAAATTGGAAAAAACAGATGGGTTTCAGGAGAACTAAAAAACTAGGGTTTTTCTTCGATAGAGTTGAAGGCGGCGGCGAAAAGAAGAAAGAGAAAGGAGGAAGAAGGCCTGGTTTATATAGAGAAGGCGGTGGCCATTCGCATTCCATTTCTTGTTTTACTCGGTCTGAACGGGCCGCGATGGGAAGCCTAGTTCGCTTCGTGAGGAAGCCCAAGTATTCGCCAAAGCCCGAGGCGAACATCTTACCTTTCGGATCGTGAAAGGCTCGTGCGATCCGAATGGACCCAGCAACGAACAAGAGCAAAGATTCAGAAATATTGATAAAAATCCAAAAGCTTACCTAGCAGATTACTGATAATTCACTCTGAAGATTCAGGGATGAAAATTAATCGATGAATAGAGAAATGATTGAAGATTTATCCGATATTTATACAAATCGAAGGGAAACAATTTTCCGAAGTGATACAACATTTTAGGAAGACACAACCGTTGATTTACATCTCTTTATGATAAGATGTCTCTGCAATTTCGAAGCATGTTCCATCCCCGATAAAACATACTTCGGGGGGGGCAAAATGTTGGCTAGTTTTTTACCAAGCCACCAAGATTCACACACAAGAAGAAAATGCGAAGTTCCATTTCTTTCAATCTTCAGAAATATGGTCGCGGTCGCTCAGCCCTCATCGAATCGCTACGCCCTCCTTCGGGTCGCCACCAGCTAGCGCGAACCGAATCACCTACGTCAATACCTCGATACGATCCGCCCCCACCATCGCGACTCGATCCGAACCCATAAGATGCAGTGAAGACTTTGACCCATTTTATCACAATCCGAGATACATGGATCTCACGACACCTGTCCATAACTGTCATATTGACCAATTCTTCCTCACGCTACGATCCGATCCAATATTCTCGGGATTTGCGCCACATGTGACCGCGATCCGCCTGACAGAATCAGCTATAAATAGCCCAAAGATTGGCATTTTTCAGGATCTTTTTGGCAGTATCGAGTATTGATTCCACCATTATTGTCATACCACTATTTCTTATCAGTTTTAGTTTAAGATTACTGAGAGAAATCATAATTGTAAAAGTGAGCTTGAGAGAAATCGTTGGTTGTACTAGTATTCAAAGTATAATCAATAGCATATAAAGTGGACGTAGGCTCGTTAACGCCGAACCACTATAAACGTTGTGTGTTCTCTGCTTTTTCCTCATTTTTCAGTTATAATTTTCTACGAATCAGAACAATTTGGGTGTTAGAGTCAAATTTTGATCTAACAGATACATATATATAGTATGGTCTCAAAAAGTAAGAGGCCCACAAAACATTGCACCAAAACAATAATTCATTGAAGTGCACGTGACTGCACACATTGCTGCAGTCTTCACATATATATGATGGTGCACGAGAGGGAAGGCTAGGGTTTTTATTCGAACTTTTGATTTTTGTTCTTTTTTGTTCGAATGTGTTTTTTTATTTCGATTCTCCCTTCTGACCTGTTTTTTTCTTTTTTCTTTGGGGCGAATTTAAAACCAGTCTGTTAAGTCGAACCGCTAATCGCCTGACTAGTCGACTAGTCGGTCCAAGTCATTCCATGTCGCCCGAAATATTAACAAAATTCAAGTCGTGAGTCCAAGTCACTGACTCAAGCTCGACTAGTCGACGACTAGTCGCTCGTTGTGATAACAATGCTTTGGTTTGGTTGTTTTGGGTAGAAGTGGAAAGGAAGTCACGATGTTTGTTGATTGTTGTGAATTGCAGTCGGGTTGAGGAGTGGGTGGAACTAGATGATGCAGCTTTTTAGGTTTGCGAAATGCCGATGAGGTTAGTAGTTTTGCATACCGATAGTTCAATTTCTATAGATGAAACCAAGGACAAGACGATAATTTAGATATTATTGTTATTTTTCTGTTAACTTCCATCAAAGGCAATTTATTTTTCTGTTATGATTTTTCTTGCAGTTTATAGAAATTGAACTATTAGGCCTTGATGATATCATAACAGAAAAGTAGATTGAAATTGAACTACCACATGGCAGAATGTTATTGAACCATTAGGCCTATGATGATATCATAACAGAAAAATAGGTTGCCTTTAATGGAAGTTAACAGAAAAAACTATGCATTGATGTGTTGCATTAATGATTCAGTTGTAAATTTATTCATTAAGTTTATTCTTTATATGCGACTTAACTAAGGGTGAGGCTAATAGCTGTGGAATTCGAATCATATTTATTCTTTATATGTATTCTGCCTTCCTGAGCTTTTGTCTACACATCGTATGCTCTATCTATATCATCAGCAAATTATAAATATAATTGAATTTTTTCTTTCTTCATTTCTTGTATAATACCTTTTTCGATTCGTGCCTCAGGTTCTCTCCAAGGGATAATAACTTGGTGCTAAGTGAGCTTGAAAAATGTGGTGTAATATTGAAGCATATTCTTGGTCCAAGGGATGCTAACTGGATGCATGTACTTTGCTAGGTATTGTAATATTTTCTTATTTAATAAAATATCAAGAAATTAATGATTCTGAAAACTGTTTATTTTTAACTTTGAAAATCCATGCTCTACCGTTTTAGCTATGCTCCTCCGTGTGTATGTTTTTGTGTGCGTTGTGTGAGAGAGTGTATTAGTATATTAATTTAAGTTTAGAACTTCTTGTTAGGATTTTTTATTTTTTATTTTGAATTTATTTGTCTGGTTAGAGCTTCTGCTGCATTGAAGTTCCGATAAATTTAAAACTCATAATATTGCTGGGTTTTTATTTTGTTTTATTTAATTTATTTATTTATTTATTTTGTCTCTCTGTGTGTGTAGAATTGTTACTAATGCAATAATTAATCATGAAGATGGAAAGGATGTTAACGAGAACAACCAATAACGGAGTCGGATATCGAAGAACTGCAGTCACACATTGTGGTTGCTGAAAATCTCCCAGACAACCATTGCTACCAGAGCCTTAGGAAGGTATGCTGTACTTAATTCTCTTGCACCATTTTCACTTAATAAAATAAAATAAAATTGTGTTCCACTCAGAATTTTCTTTTGTTCTGTTTTTCCTTGTCTTAACGTTATGACCATTATATTGGAAAAACAGATGGTCCCAAATAGCGGTACAGCTGCTTGGAAGAACTGACGATGAAATAAAGATTTCGTGGAATTCCAGTTTAAAAAGAAGTTACAAAAGAGAGGAATTGACCCAAACACCCACAAATCCATTAATGCAACTGATCATATCTACCGTATAATGAAATTCAAATCGTCATCTCAGTTAACCAAACTGTCATTTACTTTAATTTTCATCCTTCTACCTCAACTATATCAAGATACCAACCTAAAAAAACAACCATAAAATAAATAAATAATTAAAGAATCTTTCAAAAGCTTTTACATGAAGTCAAGCCGTATTCATTTCTTTACATTTAAGTGGAGTGCACCACATCTAATGGATTATGGCGCTCCTTTCTACTAAACAAATATCATGATACTTGACCGAAGATCTTCAGCTGCTGCTTTTCCGTGTAAGGACATGGTTTACACGTTCATCTGCAACTACTTGAGATGCACTCCGTCTTAACAGGGTAACCGGTCTGAGTACAGATGTGACTCCGGAAGATGATACAGATACGGGTCTGGATGTGGACTGGGTCGGATCAGCTTTCTCTTCCAGCTTAGGACGCACCGTTTTCCTTGATGTTTTGTCAACCATGATAAGCACCATATTTCCATGCACGTTGTTTCTTAAACGACGTTTGTTGTACTTGATTTCTTGAACCAAGCTTCTATACACAGATCCCTAGTTTAAAGGCAAGAAAAAGTTGAAAAGAAATTATGAACCTGATGTTCTGTAATTCAGGCAGCATTTAGTATAAAAATGTGTAACATGCAGAATACAAAAGGATACCTTACTGAGAATCAAAGCAGATTGAATAACATAATTCCCAAACCTATTGCTGGAGATTTCACAAATGTTCATCATCAGTTCTTGAATTATATGTTCAAATACAGGTTCGTTATCTCGCGTAGCATGCAACATCTTTTCCACGATGTAGCTGCCGAACTCATGTTTGGAAAGATATTGGTAACGTCCAAGAAATATTTTACAATGAAGAATCGTCTTCCACCATGTGCCTGGTTTGTCAATGACCTTCTGCACCACATAGTTCCTGCATGCACATGCAGTGTACACAGTTAGGCATGTAAAAGGTAAGATAGGAAATCACATTTTTATCCAATAATTTTAATTTTGATCACTTCACAACCAATAAATTTCATAAAATACGAAATTTTGATTTGTTATAAAAGATTACGATACAAAAAAATGTAAAAAATAATAAATGCATTATAAGAAAATGCGTTTAGGAGTAATTTTACGGATCCTATATGCATGCATGAGTGTTAACATAGTACATACCCATATTTATCCAATGAGAGAGAGAAAGCTTCTGAAACTATCTTCTCTATCAACTCATTCAAATCACATCTATCAGTATAATCCAAAATATTTTGAAGTAGAATGCAGCCTCCTTTGTTCATGGTTAGCTCGTTGTAGTTTTCAGATATCGTTCGAATAACATACTGAAATAAAAAATAATTAAAAAAATGTTCATCCACACATACAACACAAAAAAAAATGTTTTTTGTGAACAAAAGAACAAAAAAGGGAGTAGATATGAATACCTCGACATAAGAGGGAGATAAACAATCAACACAGCATTTGAGAAACTGAGACTCATTTTCAGCTTTCACTAAATCGAGCATATTATCGTTTAAAAATGCGGCGACGAGAGACTCTTCATCCCCAGTCATATAGCCAAATAACCGTTTTATTGCTTGATTCATACATTTGTAGATCTAAGTTTTAAATTAAAATATGTCAAGATAGAATATACGTTATTATGTAGTAAAAAGACTTACCCAATGTCATCACAGTAGATTTTGACAAAATTGGTCATGTCCAATACAATGTCTGATATCATCTTTATACGTTGGTTGGCATTACAGATTTTAAACAGATTTATCACAAGACGGCTTGATCCATCAGATCTCATCATAACTTCAACAATATCAAGACGATAAACCTCATCAAATATTTGTTGGATTCGATCGATAGCCCTGTTTAACTCTGCGCAGTGACCCTTATGTATAAACGTGTGAATCGTTGAGGAATCAGGGATGTTGCTATATGTGAAAAAAAGCGGGCAATATGCTCTTTCACTGGATGGGTCTTGAGCGAAGTCATACTTCCATATATTGCGATCCTGAATGCTTAACATGATATTAGTATTTATCTAAGTATTTCTGCACAATTATATCTTAGAACCAACTCATATCCTTACTTATTTATAGTTGCTACCAATAGAGAGATATAAGCTAATATATCTCCATATATTTGTTAATTTAAACGAAATTATTGCTTGCAGGCCTTCACGCCTAGGGGATCTGATCATCTAGCCTAAACAATTATCAATTCTAACTTCGGCCCATGCGTATTATTAATTATCTCAAGATAAGAATATTGGTTTCTACTGGAAATTAGGTTAGGCTTGCCTAGATACATAGTTTTGTTAATCAAACTGTACTGCGTTTTTTCCCCTGAAATAATACAATGGCCCAAGGCCCATAACAACATTACATAATCAGATGAAAACCGAAGGCTATTACGCCATAATAATAGGAAAAAAAACGCTTGCTGTGGCTCTTCATTCTTAATCTCAAAAATAAGATTAGCTTTTTTCTAATTAACTTCGATTGAAGGAGAGCGGCAACCTCTATTTTCTCTTTGGCCGTTCATTTTTTCTCTTTTCAGATTCAAGCACTCAAAGAATTTTCCACTGTCGGCTCACTGAGTGTGACTTCCTGCGAATATCTATCATTCCTGCTAACATCAGTTAGCTCCTAAAAGTTTTAGGTGTAACGGTAACAAGACATTTAATTGGATATTTAAACGAGACATTCAAACAAATCCAGAGTCCCTGTTCAAATCTAGCTGCCATCAAAGTCAAGCTGGCTCCCACTACCCTCTTCAAATTCAGGCAACCTGGGCCTTGGTTCAGGCTTTAACGGAGCATCCGGACAGCGTTAAGGAGTACCCATTAAAGGAGGGGAGACAGCTGGTGTTGCGTACCCATTAACCGGAACTCTGTTTTCATTTCCTACTATAAGTGCGATGAAGGAATGATACAGCAGATAGCCCAGAACAAGTTCGTCATCATCAACGTCTCCGGTGAACCGTATCCATTCTTAGATATGGTTATCACTGGTATCGAAGTCTAGCGCCTACGGCTTGCAGACAATGTGAACATTCTGGAGTATCTGTTTGCAGTCATAGGAGGAGGTGCGCGGTCCTCTGAAGCAGGGGCAAATGAATCATCAAACATGGTTGCTCTTGGAATCTCACAGTCAGATAGTCTCGGAGCTCCCGACTTGGTCACCCGAACCAGAGCTTGAGGACTCAAAATGATAGGGATTCAGATCCTGGTCCATTGGGAACTTCTGGAAACAAATGAAAGACCTTACCTATAATTTCATATACACAATTGAGTGTTTAGTGTGTGAATAATTGGTAAACATTTATGAGGAAAAAAGAAATACAGAAAGCAGATTATTTAAAAGCTTGAAGGATGAATAACATTTCGGAAGGGAAAAAAACTTCTAAATCTACATAATAAAAATAAAAATACATAAAGCAGATTTAAAGGTTGGCACATGGGAAATATTACTACTTTGACTATTTAACAAACACGGTAAGGATAACATATTGACACCTCACTTGAAGGATCAATAATCAGGTTCCACATTATTGTTTGCATACATGGAAATTTCAGAAGGATAACATGGCTACTATTACATAACCATTCAGTTAGAGCATAATAATCTAGTCAACTGTGAAAGCTTGCATAATATCCAAAGAACACTAGGAAACTATATTTGCAAGGCATTAACTAATCAGTTACACTAAGCTACTTTCTGGTTACCAGCAAAAGTGTCACAACTATAATTAGTAGGCAACTGACATGTTCTGATTTCTATACAAAACGCGGGGGGGGGGGGGGGGGGGGGGGTGATTCATACATAAGGCACATATAAAATTGGTTGCTATGAATAAAAGATGTGTTACAAACAAAGCCTTTAGTTTCGTTCACCATTTCAATCGATGTTTTATTTTTAACTGAAGTAGCGAGAGTTGTTTTTTCTTCAGATGGTTGTCCTAGCCAAATTCCTAATAACATTACCTAAAAGGCTAAAACTAAGTGAGTAAAACATCTGTACACACTAAAAAATAACAGTGGCTTGGGACCAATGCAAACAAGTAAACTTACTAGCAAAAAATAACAGTAGCATTAACTAAACATTTTGATTGTTCATAATAACATGCAACTTTGAGAAGGTAATAAGTATCAAAATAACCCAAAGTTAGCTTAAATGATTTTTTTGCAATGAATACACATGTACAAATCCATTTTCAATAAAAATAAAATAAAAAAATAAAAAGCATTGAATTTTGTTATTTTGGAACTTCTGTCTCCATAATAAATATGGTATATCTACAAAAACTTAATCGTTATAGAAAATTTTCAGTTAAAACACAGGGTTAATTGCACTCGATTTATAACTAGGATATATATTAGGATATGCAGAAACATGACAGTGTTTTATTCATAGGACTGAAAGAATAGCAAAACAATAATCAGTTCATTATACATTAAGCATCAGGTTACCTTCCATCATTTCTGCAACAAAAATAGCTACAAAGATTTTCAACATTGAACAAATTTACATAGCAATTATCCTACCAGAAGTAAACTATCTCGATCCCAAATGTTAATCACTTTGACAAAACTGCCAAAGCAAATCATAATTGTAATGAAATAATAGTGAAGTACAGAACGGGAAGAAGTATGAATTTCACCTGTAGGGATCGCTGGAGCTCTGCTTGATTTTCCATATGTCGCCGCTTTTTAAAACCCTAAATCGAGCAAACCTCTAAAACCTATTGGAGCTAGATCGGATTTGCTGAAGAAGAGGACGAAAAGATGGGAAGATAGAGTATAAAGTGAAAGACATGGGTGCGGTTGAAGAAGAAAGCACGGGTATTGTCTGGCTTACGGAAGTTTTTGTATGCAGTAGATCTCCTATAGACTTATGGATCTTAATATTACGAGTTGAAACTTTCCAACACGTGCGCGTCCAGATTTTATAAGCGTGCGCTGGTTTTATCGGCACGCTGATATTAAATACTACATGCCCACTACAGAAAAGGAGATTAAAGTACATTTGTGGTTCTAGAGATTGATTAAAGTATGTTTGTGGTCCCAGAGATTGATTAAATAATTCGGCTACTTAATCTTAGAAATTGAAAACATGCGGTGCCAAACAATTTAAACAGTACAGGGAAGGAGATTAAAATACATTTGTGATCCTCGGGGTTGAATGAAGTATGTTTGTGGTCCCAGACATTGAAACAATACCGAGTTAAATAACGGAGCAGGCTTGTGCCGCGCCGATTTATTCGGCGTGCGCCTTTTTATCTGGTGTGAGCCGATTAAATCGGCTTGCGGGGTCAATTCCAAATTCTTAATTGACCCCGTAATATTTGCCTGAATATTATTACTCATAACAGCTCTTGGTTGCTTTTTGTCTCCAAATTCAGAATTAAGGGGCTGAATTGAGCAACCGTTGGAGATGCTCTAACAAAAATGACAAAGTCCGTTTGATTAAGAATAGTTCAGAAATTGAAATACGCTCATATAATAATATAATACCAGTAAATGCAAAATAAATAGTACAATCAACCAGTGCAACCCTACTATAACAATTTCATCTTTTATGTTATTTTTAACTATAGTCATTTCGGTGTTCCGATATAGTTAAATCCCATCATGGGCTCTACAAGCTTTAATTGACGTATTGTAATAATGTTCTTTTCTAGAATAAGTTTGTCGTAACCTGTTACTAAATCAGTCATTGCTCTCATAGATAAAAAGTATGAAGATATTGATAGGAGGGTGTTAAAAAGTTGTAGAAGATGGAGAAGAAGGATAAAGAGTGTGATGACATGATAATTTAACGATTTTAAATAATGTATTTAACAGAAATTTAACCCAAAAATTTAATTTTTTTTAATTATAACGAATGAACGCATTTGATTTTTGAATATAAATATAAAATATATACGATTAATTTGAATAATAAAAATTAAAATGATGGTCTAAATCAGAACTTATTTATCAGAAACTAACGTGAAATCAATTATTAATCAAATGTTGAAATATTAACTCTTAAATTGTAATATTTTATAAAATTGATTTAGTGTTATAAAATAATACAAAATAGATAAATGAGAAGAAACCATTAGAGAGAACACAAGATATTAGGGAGAGACTTTTCATTTCTATTGATTCCAGGTGTATCTTATAATGTAAACAATATTTCTATTTATAGAGTCTACATGCCATGTAAATTGCAATGAAGTTCCTTAGCATATTCACCCTTATTACTTTTACATATTACAACATTCCCCCTTGAATATGCGTATGCAAAGATGATCAAATTAATTGCCTCATTAAAACCTTTTATGAAAAACTATGTGGGAAAAATCATAAATAACCAAAAGGGTGCAATTTTATTTCATCTTTAGGTAACATGTTTTACAATGTTACAATGAGGGTTGATACTTCATGATCAAGTTAATGCCTCATTAAGAATCTTACTAACAAAAACCTAGTGAGAAAAATATTAGTGAAGGAAAATGGTAAATTATAGCATCATTTTATATATATGCTCCCTCTAATTCATAACACATTATTCAATTAGCCTATTTGTATGGTTGACGCATGCCAATTTTATACTACATCTTCTGAAATATTGATTTGGAAATTGCTATGAGAACAGACCTACCCCATTTTCTTGAAACTGAATTTGTTTCTCCTCTTTCTTGTTGTCCTTCAATGTTTCATGTGCAAAGAGAAATTTAGAAGAAATGTGCTCCGTTCTATCACTGTTGATATAATTCACTTGAATCTGAACCACGCAAACTGCGCTGTCTTCATAAATAATAGTTTACTACATCAAAAGATGTTTGATACTTCTAGATCAAAATATTGTCTCGTTAAAACCTCAATAAGAAAAGCCCGATGGAAAAATCTTAGTGAAGGAAAAAGAGTACAATATGAAATGTTATATTTCAATAATTTACTATGTCAAAAGGAGTATGATACTTTCGGATCAATTTAATGCCTCATTAAAACCTTAATAAGAAAAACACAATGTGAAAAATCTTATGTAGGAAAAAAGAGTACGTTATAACTTATTTCCATATGTTATTGTTTAGGTTGATATTTCTGGATCAAGTACATTTTCATCATCTCCTTTTGGACGGTGAGGGTCCTTTTTAGTATCTACTGATCTGATAACCATAGGCGTACTAAGTGCATATGCTTTATCCATTTGAAAACGCTTCAGGGTTTTCTCAATGTGTAGTATGACATATGTACTATGCTCGATCTGTAGATTAAGACAATATTTAATTTTGCCAATATCTTCGATCATTTAAAATTTTCGTTTCAAGTAATCTATTGTTTCATCGATCTCTTATGGAGTCCCAATCAAATTCATATCATCAACATATACCACCAAAATAACAAATCCTTTACCGATTTCTTTATAAAGACACATGGACAAATGAGATTGTTTGTGTACCTAGCCTTTACTAAATATTCACTAAGATGGTTATATCACATTCTTCTGGATACACTACGCCATAGATGACTTTCGACAGCACTTTTGCAAGTGTTACCAGCTAAAATGTTACGATAGCTATAAAATTTTGATCCTACGATAACGTTGTATTCTTTATGTTACCTTAGCCATAAACATGTGTTGCATTGGTATAGATATATTCAAATTAAACAATTAATAAAATTAGCAATCTAAACCATTTGCTTTAATGTAGATCTAACCATTTATTCTAAATTTCTAACTTAAACCCAAAAATACAAAACTCAGATCCGCATGCTGCGTTCTAATTGGCCACTTAAAACAACTAAGCCCTAATTTGTTTTAATCCTTAAAAAAAATTGTGGACCCTTTCTTTCTTTTATCGCTTGGCAAAATGAACGACTTCTTTTCTTTACTTTAATGGTGACCAAGCTTAAACAAAATTAGGGCTTCTCCAAATCCGAACTTCAGTCGACCAAATATGATGCCTAATCCAGCTCAAATCTTCTACCACTTTACAAATTCAATGTTGTTTGAACCTAACTGCAAATCATTCAATCGATTCGTGAAACTACTTTTGTTATGACCAAGAAGATAGAGATGCTCCTTCCTACGATTTCGCACCCACGGTAAATCGGATCAGGCGCTTTTCAATTTTCAGCAAATCAAGGCATCAAGAATGAATGCTTCGGCAAAATCGACTCCACCATATACGAAATTATGCTGATTCGATCTACGTATGTTAAGAAATAAATATTTGGTCTCACTTTTAAGATTAGCAGTTATTATTTGGTCTGATCGCCAAATAGTCTTGATATCTATCTCCTTGCGGATTTTCTGATTTAATGGCAGTATGGTTTTTACTGATCAGTATATGTGTCGATATTGGAAAAGGCATTCTATTAAACAGATTTACATCTCTCAACTAGGATGTGAATGATACATTGAGTTTTACAATTGCCTAAACAATTGATTTACCTTGAGCGCTTTCAGCAACAAATCTGTTAAAATTGCATATTGTATGTTGCTTAATTCTGGAATTGGATCTAACTGATTATAATGATACGGTCAAAATTTAGAGTCAAGCACTATGCGAATTACTGATTAATTATTTGGCTGCAAGTAGAATTGAAGTCAGCATCCTAGCATGGTCCAAAATGCGTTGATTAAAAACATGCGTACCCTTTTTTGTTTTTGAGATGCAGTTTTGGAATCACATCTAGATGAAGATATTTCGGTTTTGTTCTTGCATATATTATCGTCCAAATTAAATCAGTATTTCATCAACATGAAAATCGATTAGAGTGTTAACCTACGCTTTCAGTAATAAGAGCTGTTGTTGAAGACAATTTTGAGCGTAATAGGATGATTGAAACATAGTGATACAAAATTAGTTGCGGCCTAAACTACAACTGAATGTTATGGTAACTGTTTTCAAGGTGACTTGCTATAAGTGAAGAATGTGGGTACTTACCTTTGCGTGCTTATGTATCAAACGTTTTGACCTGCTTTATGAACATGTAGGTATGTGTAACACCCCACGTCCATTAATGTCACTCACAAAGGGAATGCATTAACTTCCATGGAGGTTTTAAGTGAATATAGAACAGAAAAATTACAACAAGACAGATAATAAGTAGTACTTGGAAATCTAAAACTTTATTTCATTGCAGCGGAAATTAAACATGTTTGTTACATCATAAAACCATAAATCAGAGTCAAGTACAATATCCATCTTGATAAAACAAAATACATAATCCCATTACATAAATAGCCATTAAAGAAGATAACAATCTGGACTTCACTTCAGTGGTCCAAGCTTTCCAAAACAGAGAATAAGCAATTCAATCAGACTCCACTAGAGCTGGGTCCACCTTGAGGACCTGGAGGGGGAAAAAAGATAGAAATAGAGGGGGTCAGACATAAAGTCTGGCGAGTATGATAATTCTAACAATACTATTATCAAAATAACTAGACTAAAGCATAAGCTGGAAAATAAGGAAATGTCTATGAACTATTGGGTATATAAGAGCAGATAAAGATAACGTTAAAGGCACACCTAATACTAACGAATAATTACTACACTGCACCACACCAGTCACCCTAAAGGTTGATCCCACTTGCTTCACTTAGAAATTTTATAAATAACTTCGTGTACCCCTAGCTGACTACATAGGTGTCGCCTGCCCCTATCTCCGCTAGGTGTACCCCACTACCCACTTTCGACCGGCTCCCTACTCGTAGATACCCGTACTGGTCCCACATTGGGGTGTATCACTCCCCTAAAGTGGCAACCCGATACAGCCTAAGGATGCACGGCTTATACCTACACGATGCAACAACGTCTTACCTACCAGCCCGGTTCCACAAACGCATATGAAACCCGTTGGACTTGCATTGCTACCGCTAACCCGTTTGGCCTCTTATAGTCAAGCCCAGTATTTGTGTCCCGTCCTCGACTTGGGTCGAGCCCACAAAGATACGTTTGGGTTACTGGTTGAAATGGGCCCCCAATTACTTACCACAAGCTATCCACCTAAGTTTGTCCCCACTAGTATATCCCACTTAACCCTCTTCTTAGTCATGTTCATTTACATGTGTGTTTGGTTAAGTCTTACTAATCGTATTTCAAATGCCACTAAAGGCACCCACTAGATTCCTCATGCCACCCAAGGCACCTACTTAACCCCCATGTCCCACTTCACATGTTTATCTGGTTAAGTATTTCTTAATTCATTCAGGCCATAACCTCATAAAGACCTCTCACATTAAACTGGCATTTATGGCAGCTGGATTCGCCGGGCGGGTCCGGGCAGTCTTACGCCATAAAAGAGTTTAACCTCGTGTCTTTACAACTGTTGTGCTTTAATTTGGGCCTAGGACCTCTCACATTGGGCTGACATTTGTGACTACTGGATTCGTCGGGCGGGTCCGGGTAGTTTTACGTCACAAACGAGTCCAACCTCGTGTCCTAAGCATTGATTAACACTTATAATCTTTTATCCCAGTTTTAAATATATCCCTATTCAAATCATTAATTAATTCCAATTTTAATGATGTCCGTAATTGACTCAATTATGGCCATCCACTTACGGTATGCAAAATCATATCAATTGCACCCCAATTTCTTAATATTAAATCCTTAATATTACCCCTACCCCACGTTATACGTTCGCTTATTCAACGCAAAATATACGTTAGACTCGAATAGTCTAACTCATAGCACAAAGATAAATTATCACAACATATAGACAAATAAAATAGATCTAATCATAATAGGGGTGAAACTTGCATAAAACTACACATGTCATGGATCTAAAGGTGTCAACTTGTTTGGTTAAATGTCACAACTTACATAATATGATCATAACCCAAGTTCATGTATAAACTTGCATATGTGGTTTATGCAACATAATGATGGTGTGAACTAGCATCTAACACATAGAACTCACACATGTCATAGCATAATTTTAGATCTAAATAGATGTCATACAATATGTGAGATTATACATACTAATAAATCTAAACTTGCATAGGTACATGTGATTTATCATGTGAATCATCATAGCCCAAATATATATAATCAACATCATGATTCATAAGCTAACTACAACATAATAACATCATGGCTTTGTAACATCGCAACTTAGCATAGAAACTTGCAACATATATAATATCATCATAGCATGATTTACAACATATAGTATATCATCATCACATAACATAGGATTTACAACATACATGATAGCATAAGGTTTACAACAACATATATGACAATTCACATCATTTTCTTATGATCCATATCACATTTTAATCTAATTAGTTTGCTAATAATCTTATTAAGATCATCATACTCACAATTTGAAAAGAAAGAGAGTCTTGATTTGCTTTAGAGTTGAGTAGAATTAGAGTTTTGATTAGCTTTCTTTCTTCTTAGTTGGCGGCGGCTACACTGAGTTCCATGGCGACGGCATGACGGCGGCTATTCTATTTTTTTATGTGATTTTAGAATGAGAGACTACCCATGTATACATAGAATTTAGGATTAGTTTAGACCGTCCGATCAACTCTGAATGAACCTGAACCGTTAAATTAGCCAACTCAGCCCTAAAGACACATCAGCAGCTCAAGATTGGGCTCGGCCCAAACCTGGCCGACTTGACCAGGTCGACACTACAGTCGACCTGGGGGGGGGTCGACACTAGTGTCGACTCCCCAGTCGACCTGCCTGGGCGGGAATTTTCCCGCCCAACCCGCTTCTGCACTTCCAGTTTGAATTTTTAAATTTTCCTGCGAGCTGTTTTGAATTTTCTGAAACTTCCGATGGCCATATCTCCTTCATACGAAGTCCAAATTACGCAAACTCAGACTCTATTTCAACCAGAATTCCGAGATGAACACAATGGCGCAACCCGTTTCCTATAATTCTCACGTCTGAGATTAGTTATTCTTTAATTTGTGAATATTTATATTAACAGAATTACGGAGTGTTACATTCTCCCCTCCTTAAAGGATTTCGACCCCGTAATCTTCAAGTCAAGAAGAATGTATATCCTAACATCCAATCGTCCATCTACTCAACCATCAAACATAGGCATCCATTGTCCTTATAGACTTCTAATGCTTTCATGTTTAAATGCACAATGTGTGTATATGTCCATATCTAATGCAAAATCAAGTGGTCTACTGATTCAGTTGACCTCCTTAATGCAAATCATGATAGTGCCATGTGTCCATTATGTATGCAAAAGTTCCTTAATGCTACATATTATCTCTATATGCATGCACAATCATCATCTGAATGCAGCATCCATATGATAATAAAAAATCCTCATACATCCATTTTACTAAATACATCCATATATATGCAATATGCAATATGAAGTGACTGAGCCGATGTAGTGCCTAATAGTGTGTGTATATGCGTCCACGAGCAACCACTAGCAAACACTTGCATCCATCATACATAACATGTCTCAAACACATGTTTCAACCATAGGATTATCCTAACTAAAGGTCAAAGATACTAGCGAGAGGACATACTAAAGATAAGATAAGTACAAGTTAAGCGATAAAGGAGAAATTAAAAGACATACCCTCAAAAAGAAAAGGGTACAACGAACGCATCTTCGCTTCTGTCTCCCAAGTAGCGTTGCTCTCATCATCTCCCCATTGCACTTTGACTAGTTTGACCTCTCGATTCCTCAACTTCTTGATCTCCGAACCAAGAATGCATGTAGGAGTTCGTCGAATCGTCGCATCACGCTCTATCTCCACCTCTCTAAGAAAGCTCGGCTCTACCACTTCTGCGGTCTCGTGCAAGAACTTCCTCAAATGTGACACATGGAATACGTCGTGTACACCACTAAGTCTCTCAGGCAACTCCACTCTATACGCCATCTGTCCAATCTTCTCCTTAATAGGAAACGGTCATACAAACCTTGGTGCTAATTTCCCAAAGGACCCAAAGCGAACAACATTCCGTAATGGAGACACTTTGATAAAGACCATGTCCCCAACATCAAACTCAAGATATGTCCTCCTTTTGTCTACATAAGATTTTTGCCTATCTTGCGCCGTCTTTATCCTCCTTCGAATCAAGTCGATCTTTTCCGAAGTCTCTCTAATCATATCGGGCCCAAGTAAGATCTTATCCGTAGATTCCCACCAACATGTAGGTGAACGACAAGGTCGTCCATAAAGAGCTTCGAAAGGTGCCATGCCAATGCTAGATTGAAAGCTGTTATTATATGCGAATTCTACCAACGGAAGATGCCCTTCCCATGTACCCCCAAAGTCTAGGATACATAGCCTCAAAAGATCCTCTAGAATGCGATTCACCCTCTCAGTCTGGCCGTCCGTCTGAGGATGATACGCGGTGCTCAAACGTAACTGAGTCCATACCGCCTCTTGCAAGCTCTTCCAAAATTCGCTAGTGAAGATAGGATCACGGTCGCTTACTATGTTAGAAGGAACACCATGCAAATGAACTATCTCTCGAACGTATACAGACGCTAACCATGGAGTAGTCCTCTTACTCTTTACGGGAATGAAATGGGCGCTCTTAGTAAGTCTGTCTACTATAACCCAAATCCCCGTATTACCCTTCCTTGATCTTGGTAATCCATCCACAAAGTCCATCGAGACACTTTCCCACTTCCATAGTGGAACCTCCAATGGGTGAAGTAACCCACCAGGTTTCTTTTGCTCCGCTTTTACTTGTTGGCACACCAAGCATCTATCAACATACTCGGCCACATCCCTCTTCATACCGACCCAAAAGAAAACTCGCTTCATGTCTTTGTACATCTTGTCCCCGCCGGGATGAATGGTCATCTTCGAATGATGTGTTTCGTCAAGAATAGCCTTCCTCAAACCTTCGTCTCGAGGTACACAAAGTCTACTATCCCTATGTTACCATCCCTTATCATCCAGGGTATACCTACGGAGATGGCTTGATGACTCCCCTCTTTTGAGCTTTTCTACTAACTCAACCAACTGTAGGTCGTCTCGCTGTGCCTCACCAATCCGTCCCAAAAGCGTAGGTCTGATCTCCAAGGATGCTAGCATACCGGGTACAAAGTCAACAGAAGGTCTAAAGTCAAACATAGAGATGAATTCTAAGTTTCGCCGCTCAACAAACAATAGGCTCAAGGACAACCTTTTCCTACTTAAGGCGTCTGCCACCACGTTACCCTTGCCAGGGGTATATGTTATTTCGAAATCGTAGGACGCTAAGAACTCCATCCACCTTTGCTGCCTTAAGTTCAAGTCCTTCTGAGAGAATAAGTATTTTAAAGATTTGTGGTCAGTGAACAATTCAAATTTCTCTCCAAGAAGGTATTGACGCCAAGACTTAAGCGCGAAAACAATTGCGGCTAACTCTAGGTCATGTGTAGGGTAATTTTTCTCATGCACCCTTAACTGCCTTCCACCATAGGCTGTTACCCTTCCCTCTTACATTAAGACTGCGCCTAGACCTATCCCACAAGCATCGGTATAAACAGTAAATGGCTTACTCACGTCTGGCAACACTAAGACTGGAGCTGAGGTCAAAGCTCTCTTTAAACGTTGGAACGCATCATCACAATCTACGTCCCACGCGAAGACTAGGTTCTTCTTCGTCAGGCGTGTCAATGGAGCTGATATTTTTGCGAAGTCTTTGATAAACTTCCTATAGTAGCCAGCCAACCCCAAGAAACTCCTTACTTCGATAGCATTTTTAGGGACCTTCCAATCTTGGATGGCCACCACCTTCGCGGGATCCACAGCTATCCCTTCTTTGGAAACCACGTGCCCTAAGAATCGCACTTCCTCTCTCCAGAAGTGACACTTAGTAAATTTAGCTTTAAGGTTATGCGCTCGTAGAGTCTCCAACACTTCCCTAAGATGTAGGGCATGCTCTTCTTCATTCTTAGAAAAGATCAAGATGTCGTCTACAAAGACCACCACGAATTTATTAAGGTACTCCCTAAACACCCTACTCATCAAATCAACAAAGTATGCGGGGGTGTTTGTCAAACCGAAGGGCATCACTAGCCATTCATAGAAACCGTCCGGAGTCCTAAAGGCAGTTTTGTCTATGCTATCCTCAGCCACTCTCAACTGATGGAATCCAGTGGCTAAGTCCAACTGCGAAAACATTGACGCGCCAACTAACTGATCGAAGAGATCGTCAATCCTCGGCAGTGGGTGTCTGTTTTTCTTAATAAGTTTATTAAGTTCTCTATAATCCACAAAAAGTCTAAGGGACCCATCCGCCTTTGTGGCAAACACTACTGGAGAACCCCACTCTGATATACTACGTCTTATGAACCCCTTCTCAAGCAACTCCTTCACTTGCTTATTGAGTTTGCTCCTTTCACGAGGAGCCATGTGGCGTACTGGCAAAGATACTGGTTTTGAATTATCCACAAGATATATTCGAAAATCTATCTCCCGCTTCGGAGGCAAGCCCTTCACCTCCTCAGACACATCCGAATATTCTTGGACTACTTTAACAGATCGTAGATTTTGCACTGACGCGTCAAGCGATTCTAGATAACTTAGCATAACGGAATTTATGGGATTACAAAAGATTTCGAGAGTGTTGCCAAGGCGAGTCATGAGCCTAACTAATCTCCTTTCACAATCAAGAACGACCCCATTTCTAGATAACCAATCCATTCCTAAAATTAGCCCATAGCCCGTGAAGCCCAAAACATAAGCATCACATCTAAACCCAACGCTAAGTATAGAAATTTTCAAATCCAAACATATCATGGACAAATAAGATGAGCCCCCAATTGGATTCGAAACAACTAAGGGATCCTCTATTAAACTGGTGTTTAAGTGCAGTGATTCAACTAATGATGTAGATATAAACGAATGCGATGCGCCCGAATCGAATAAGGTACAAACAGGATGATCAAACAGAAAAACTAAGCTTTCAACAGAAATGGTTCTACCTCGTTCTTGCAGCGGTGGGACCGCGAGAGTCTGAACTTGTCCCCTTGCCTGCCCTGGTGCCATAAGAGCCTGCACCTGTCCTCCCGAGGTAGACCCTTCCCTCTGCCCCTTCTTTGGGCAGTCCTTCACTAGATGTCCCGCTTCGCCACAATGAAAACAGCCAGTCTTCTTTTTCTTTCTGCAATCCTTGCTGAGATGGCCTGGTGTCCCACAGTTAAAGCACCTTTTCTTTCCTTTGCCATTATTGTCTTTACCACCCTTCTTATTCTGCTGTTGTGGTTTCTTCTGATCCCCTTTCTTCTCGGGTGCCTTATTAGCATTAGCACCTTTCTCCTCGTGCATGAGTGCCATGTCTACTATCTTCTCAAAGGTGGCCCCCATAGGGATGTGGGTCATAGCCAACCCCTGCAATGGCTCATTCAAGCCATTAACGAACCTCAGATCCTTCTTCTCCTGCGTGTTCACCAAATCTAAGACAAACCTTGCCAATTGGTTAAATTTGTTGACGTACTTTTTCACCGATAGATTTCCCTGCTTCAATGTCAAGAACCTTTCCATGTATAGATTCTCTTCTGCCCTTGAGAGAAATTTTGCCTCAAACCTACGTCTGAAATCCGCCCAAGAATCAACAGGACGCTCCCCATTAGTGACCTCCCACCAAAACGAGGCCTCTCCCTTCATTAACCAAGCTGCTAATTTGACTTTCCTCCCTTCTTCTACTTCAAAGATTTCTAGCAATTCTTCCACCTCCTTAAGCCAATCTCTAGCTTCCACAAACGTTTCTGACCCTTGAAAAGGTTTTCCACCCATAGCCTTAAATTCCTTGCATGTCTTTGCAAAAGTATCAGCGCGAGGAGGGGGAGGAGGAGGAGGAGGAGCGGGTGCAACTGGTGGTGGAGGAACATTGGCTGGACCTGCAGCGGCCCTAGCCTCTAATAACCTCCTATACCATCCTGGTATCGTTACACCTTCCGGAAGGTTAAGATCTTCAGCCATGCTGAAACGAAAAAGGAAAATTCAAAATGGAGAATTCGAAAGATAAAGATATATGGCTATTGGGGATTATGTTTTTCATAAAAACTTTCCTCTTTAAATTACTCATCAAGACATGTTTTTGAAAACACTTTTTCAAAAATACTTTAGAAAAATAGTTTTTCTAAAAAAATTATCTGTTCTGGTAACCTTAAGCTCTGATACCACGTGTAACACCCCACGTCCATTAATGTCACACACAAAGGGAATGCATTAACTTCCATGGAGGTTTTAAGTGAATATAGAACAGAAAAATTACAAGACAGATAATAAGTAGTACTTGGAAATCTAAAATTTTATTTCATTGCATCGGAAATTAAACATGTTTGTTACATCATAAAACCATAAATCAGACTCAAGTACAATATCCGTCTAGATAAAACAAAATACATAATCCCATTACATAAATAGCCATTAAAGAAGATAACAAGCTGGACTTTACTTCAGCGGTCCAAGCTTTCCAAAAGAGAGAATAAGCAATTCAATCAGACTCCACTAGAGCTGGGTCCACCCTGAGGACCTGGAGGGGGAAAAAATATAGAAATAGAGGGGGTCAAACATAAAGTCTGGAGAGTATGATAATTCTAACAATACTATTATCAAAATAACTAGACTAAGGCATAAGCTGGAAAACAAGGAAATGTCTATAAACTATTGGGTATAGAAGAGCAGATAAAGATAACGTTAAAGGCACACCTAATACTAACGAATAATTTCTACACTGCACCACACCAGTCACCCTAAAGGTTGATCCCACTTGCTTCACTTAGAAATTTTATAAATAACTTCGTGTACCCCTAGCTGACTACATAGGTGCCGCCTTCCCCTATCTCCGCTAGGTGTACCCCACTACCCACTTTCGATCGGCTCCCTACTCGTAGATACCCGTGCTGGTCCCACAGTGGGGTGTATCACTCCCATAAAGTGGCAACCCGATACAGCCTAAGGATGCATGACTTATACCTACACGATGCAATAACGTCTTACCTACCGGCCCGGGTCCACACATGCATATGAAACCCATTGGACTTGCGTTGCCACCGCTAACCCGTTTGGCCTCTTATAGTCAAGCCCAGTATGCGTGTCCCGTCCTCAACTTGGGTCGAGCCCACAAAGATACGTTTGGGTTACTGGTTGAAATGGGCCCCCAATTACTTACCACAAGCTATCCACCTAAGTTTGTCCCCACTAGTATATCCCACTTAACCCTCTTCTTAGTCATGTTCATTTACATGTGTGTTTGGTTAAGTCTTACTAATCATATTTCAAATGCCACTAAAGGCACCCACTAGATTCCTCATACCACCCAAGGCACCTACTTAACCCCCATGTCCCACTTCACATGTTTATCTAGTTAAGAATTTCTTAATTCATTCAGGCCATAACCTCATAAAGACCTCTCACATTAGACTGGCATTTATGGCAGCTGGATTCGCCGGGCGGGTCCGGGCAATCTTACACCATAAAAGAGTCTAACCTCGTGTCTTTACAACTGTTATGCTTTAATTTGGGCCTAGGACCTCTCACATTGGGCTGACATTTGTGACTACTGGATTCGCCGGGCGGGTCCGGGCAGTTTTACGTCACAAACGAGTCCAACCTCGTGTCCTAAGCATTGATTAACACTTATAATCTTTTACCCCAGTTTTAAATATATCCCTATTCAAATCATTAATTAATTCCAATTTTAATGATGCCCATAATTGACTCAATTATGATCATCCACTTACGGTATGCAAAATCATATCAATTACACCCCAATTTCTTAATATTAAATCCTTAATATTACCCCTACCCCACGTTATACGTTCGCTTATTCAACGCAAAATATACGTTAGACTCAAATAGTCTAACTCATAGCACAAAGATAAATTATCACAACATATAGACAAATAAAATATATCTAATCATAATAGGGGCGAAACTTGCATAAAACTACACATGTCATGGATCTAAAGGTGTCAACTTGTTTGGTTAAATGTCACAACTTACATAATATGATCATATCCCAAGTTCATGTATAAACTTGCATATGTGGTTTATGAAACATAATGATGGTGTGAACTAGCATCTAACACATAGAACTCACACATGTCATAACATAATTCTTGATCTAAATAGATGTCATAATTCTAGATCTAAATAGATGTCATACAATATGTGAGATTATACATACTAATAAATCTAAACTTGCATAGGTACATGTGATTTATCATGTGATTTATCATGTGAATCATCATAGCCCAAATATATATAATCAACATCATGATTCATAAGCTAACTACAACATAATAACATCATGGCTTTGTAACATTGCAACTTAGCATAGAAACTTGCAACATATATAATATCATCATAGCATGATTTACAACATATAGGATATCATCATCACATAACATAGGATTTACAACATACATGATAGCATAAGGTTTACAACAACATATATGACAATTCACATCATTTTCTTATGATTCATATCACATCTTAATCTAATTAGTTTGCTAATAATCTTATTAAGATCATCATACTCACAATTAGAAAAGAAAGAGAGTCTTGATTTGCTTTAGAGTTGAGTAGAATTAGAGTTTTGATTAGCTTTCTTCCTTCTTAGTTGGCGGCGGCTACACTGAGTTCCATGGCGACGGCATGACGGCGGCTATTCTATTTTTTTATGTGATTTTAGAATGAGAGACTACCCATGTATATATAGAATTTAGGATTAGTTTAGACCGTCCGATCAACTCTGAATGAACCTGAACTTTTAAATTAGCCAACTCAGCCCTAAAGACACATCAGTAGCTCAAGATTGGGATCGGCCCAAACCTGGCCGACTTGACCAGGTCGAAACCCAGGTCGACACTACAGTCGACCTAGGGGGGGTCGACTATAGTGTCGACTCCCCAGTCGACCTGCCTGGGCGGGAATTTTCCCGCTCAGCCTGCTTCTGCACTTCCAGTTTGAATTTTTAAATTTTCCTGCGAGCTATTTTGAATTTTCTGAAATTTCCGATGGCCATATCTCCTTCATACGAAGTCCAAATTACGCAAACTCGGACTCTATTTCAACCAGAATTCTGAGACGAACACAATGGCGCAACCCATTTCCCACAATTCTCATGTCTGATATTAGTTATTCTTTAATTTGTGAATATTTATATTAACAGAATTACGGGGTGTTATATTTATATTAACAGAATTACGGGGTGTTACAGTGTGGTACATAAATATTGGTTCAAAGCAGTTACAACATGTAGGTAAGGTGACTTGTACATTTTGCTCACTATTGTGACCAATGCTAATAAACTAGCTTCACATGCTCGCTACATAAGTGCACACTACATAATCACTCAGGAGTAAACCTTTTTTAAGCATATTCGATAGATTGATATAAGCAACATTTAGTCCAAGTATCTACTAGTACGTTAATGTTACCACATGGAAAATCAAAAGAATTTCATGGATTCAGGAATAGTCGATGGCGGTTAATTTCAAATGGCTCTTATAAATTTTTTCCAGATTTGACTCAAGCATGTTATCTTCAGTTTCAGTACTGGAGCAGACAAGTACTTTCTTGCTTCTATCACCTATACACACACAGGTTTGAAAACCAAGTAGTGTCATCTGCAAACACAATCATAAGAAATCAACCTTCAAAACATCATCAGTGACATAAACATCTTACTGATTCTCCATTTCCTTGATGACAACATGTTATCATATTTTTGCTTAACATTTTGATGCTAGTTTATTCATTACTTAGGGTTAAACATGTACATGCAGATTGTCGAGATGCGTGTGCATACGGACTGTGCAGGCCGTGAGAAGAGGATAAGGAAGGCACTTTTGAAGCCGAGAGTTGTATTATTCAACAAGCATTTGGTTCTCATTCAAGTTATCCATTAGAACGTTTTTAACTGTTCGAACATAAGGTTTCTTCTCTATTCTTCTTCTTTTTTATATAGTGCTACCATGTTGATGCATGTGATAAGCATAGATATGGCAAGATAGAAAGTGACAGTTATAGGATGGGCAGTGTAACGACCCGCATTCTACGTATCGAAGGATCGTAGAATATTTATTTCTTTCTCATACGAAGTCGTATGGTCGTGTAACTTTTGGGAACAACTACTGGGGTCATTTTCCATGTTCACGATTTTTGCTGATTTTTAAATGACCGTTTTACCCCTAGCGAATCTTGTTTTGCCCATAACTTTTGATTGGTAAGGAGTTTTGACCTGAAACCCGGATGATGGTTTACCTTTCCGTAGAGTGGTCACAATAGCCAAACGGACTCAAGTTTGGGAGATATGGCTGAAACAAAGTTTAGAAGGTGAAAAACTGCTTAAGTGAGTTGATTAGGTAATTAGCAAATGGGCCCATAACCCATTTCAGGATTAGGGTTACGGGGAGGTTGAAATGAGTTAGGTTTTCATTCTATTTCAGTTTTCTAGCTATCATTTATCCCTTAGAAACCCCAACAATAGCCTCCACCTTCTAATTTCATTCCAAAACGCTCTTTAATCAAGGATTAAGCTAATTAGCATCAAATCAAGGAAAATCAACATCAAAATAGAGGTAAAGGCTGTTGTGTGCATTGGAATTTGTGCCATTTAAAGAATCATTTCAGATATAAGTTTTATTTGTGGCTAAGGTGAGTGATTTGCATTGCTTTTCACTAATTACGGCTAATTAGGGGTGATCAGTGATAATTAACGAAATTATGGCTCAGAAAAATCTGAAAAATTGGTAAAATTCTAAAATATTAGTTTAGGGCTCTGATAAAAATTTGGGTTAATTTGGTTAAGTTTTACTAATCCTACTGTTAGTTGTTGTTAAACATGATTAAGGGGGAAAATAGGGGTTTTTGGGTATGTTTTATCTTTATATACATGTTAAATTATGGTTTTTGTTTTTGTGGATGATTATACATGTTGCTATGACTGTTTGCATGTTTTATGGTTGTTTAGAACAATTAGAATGGTCGAAAACACCGTCGTGTGGTGTAAAAACAGTCTCTGGAAGTCGCAGGAAAGTTGTGGAAGAACCGGATCGGATCGCCCCCCGACGAACGGAACCGTTTGTGACATGGAAACCGAACTGCTCGCCTACCTGAGTCACGAACCGCATCTGAAAGCTCCGGACCGACCTGTTGTGAAGTAACTTGATCTTGGCATGGTGGCATGACCTGAATCACTTGGTGGACCACGAACCAGAAGCTCCAAAGCAACCCGCTCTCCTGGAGTGTGCCACGAACCGCTTAAGGGAGCAAGTCACAACCCAAAGCTTGAAAGGAAAGACCAAACTGGTGGAGCCATGAAGCTTGGAGTCACAATCCGAACCAAGTGGTGTATCACGACCCGACCCTATGGGTGATCATGACCAAACCGAACCAAAGACGAGAAGGAAGACTGAACCGATCCGGAGGAGACCAAACCCGAGATGCAAAGGTAGTCCAAAAGAGAAGTTTGTACTCAGTATCCAGACAGGAACCAATGAGGCAACTTCATGATTGGGCTTTGTTACGGGACGTGTGCTAAGGAGTTGTCGACGTCCATATCTTTGATTCACCACCAAGAGATGAATGTTAGGCTACGGATCAATGCAGTGGGGTAGTTATTACCCCATGGGGAAGAGTGATCGTAGCATGGCTATGAGCCAGTGCAGTGAAGTCGTCATGACTTCATGGGGGCATAATGTACATAGCAAGGACTAGTGGCTATGGATCAGTGCAGTGGAGTCACCATGACTCCATGGGGCAGAGTGATCATAGCAAGGATTTGGGTGATCAAAGCGGTGGATATCGTATGCTTTACGCACTGAGTCAGAGATGTGAGGATGGTTGCTATGCTTGATTGTTTGATATCACTATGACGTACACACCCCTCCCCCATATCTTTACACCATATGTTAGTGTCACCTTAGAGTATTGTACATCTTGTTGTGCTAACTCTTTTGTTGCAGGTCCAGGTTCAGGTATGGTTATCTATACCTGTTATTGTTCTGTTTTGCTGCTTATCACTCATACCAGACTTTTGTCTGACCCATAGTTTTATGTCTCTTCTTATTACTCTGGGTGCTCTTAAACGGGTAGACTAGAGACAGGGCAGGTGATTATGCACGGGAAGCTGTACCGGAGACAAGCAGGAGGCTTACACGAATGATATATATATATATATATATATATATATAATCTCCCTGTGCTGTTGCTGCTATGATGGTTTAGTTTTCAGCTTATGCACTGTCTCACCTGTTTTATGTCAAAGTTATATTATTATTATATTTTATCCCAAGCGCTGCGAGACATTCTATAGGTTCCTTGTTAGTTCAAATTTCCTTTCTTTTTACTTTCTTTGGCGACCATCCCATGCTAGTTGGACATTGACACAACACACTTTCATGGCAAATGTCGGCTGGTGCGGGGTAGGTTGTCACACTTGGTATCAGAGCTCTAGGTTGCGTAGTTAACCTAGGGAAAGATACCAGGGAGAGATAGTGTACGTATATGAGAGCACGTATTTGTGATATTTTGGTTTTCAAAAGCTATATATATATACTATTAGTATATCTAAGGAGGGAGTCACACTGCACTAGCACCACTAAAGAGATGGTTAATCGTTTTCTGCTTACAGATTGAACGATGAGCCGATATACGAGGAATACTTGTTCAGGAGTTAATAATAGGAATGCTCCTGATATGAGAAAGATGTTCACCGACTTCATGAGCGAGATGCTTAGGGATGTTCAGAGGACATCTCTTAATGCTGCAAATTGTGGTGGTGCAGCGGTGCAGGCGCCTAGGGCCGATTTCGCCAATACGTGGGGGGAATGCTTATAAACCATATTGATGAGACTTTTGAATTGATTGTTAGGAAAGCACTGAGATCAGAGAGACTTTATCCTAAGCCCACGTCTGAAGTTGCTAATGTATCTGCAGAACCAAACTAAGGATGGCCAGAAAAAGAGTAAGAAAGATGTTGAGTGCTTAGATGTGGCAAGAAGGGTCATTATGCTAAAGAATTTCGAGCAAAGCCAACAGACAGGAAGTGCTTCAACTGCGGCGAAGTGGGACATCACAGGGATAAATGTCTGCAGCCCCCTAAAGAGAAGCAGATTGTGAAAGCATATGCTATTAATGTTGTTCTTTCTTCGTCGAATGCCCCAACTGCGGCAGATAATGGAAAGAATGTCATCATTCAAGGTATGCTTTCTGTTTATGATGTTCTTGTTTGAGTATTGTTTGATACCGGGGCTTCCCATTCCTTCATATCTAGTGACCTGGTAGATAGGTTGGGATTGGAACCCGAGATAGTCGATAGACCTTTAGCAGTGACGAACCCGATTGGTGGTTCGACTAGCCTTAGTATGATTTGTCGTAATATGGTCTTATTAAGTCATGGATGTATGTTTTTTTGTGATTGCTTTGTTTTGGGCTTTACTGGGTTTGGCATTATTTTGGGAGTCGATTGGTTCCAAAGGTACAGGATGGTGGTAGACTGTTAGGGCTTTTTGGTGACAGTTAGAGCGGATGATGGGCGGAGGGTAGTGTTTGGTGGTCTACTTAGTGATGGGGTAATGGCTAGTTTTCTAAATTCCCTCGACATCCCACATGATGAGTTGTCAGATGTGTCTGTTGCTGGCCAGTATCCGGACGTCTTCGAGGAAGTGACCCGACTTCCACTACACCAAGAGATTGAGTTCCGTATTGATTTAGTGAAAGATTCCAGACCTATATTGATGCCACTTCGTTGTATGGCACCAAGGGAGCAGAGAGAGCTTGGGGTGTAGTTAAGCGATCTTTTAAGGAAGGGATTTATCAGAAGAAGTGTTTCCGAGTAGGGAGCACCAATTGAATTTGCTACCAAGGCAGATGGTTCCCTCCGTTTATGTGTGGACTATCGTGAGTTGAATAAAGTGACTAGGAAGAATAAGTATCCTCTTCCACGGATCGATGATCTGTTTGATCAACTGGAGGGAGCAAAAGTGTTCTCCCAATTCGATCTCGCGACAGGATTTCATCAACTCCGAGTAGCAGCCGAGAGTATTCCTAAAACGTCCTTTTGGGCGCCGTCTGGATTCTATGAGTGGTTGGTCATGCCATTCGGGTTGACCAATGCACCAGCATATTTTTTGGATCTTATGAATAGGGTATTCAGGGATCAATTGAATAAGTTTGTTCTTGTGTTCGTGGACGATATACTTGTTTACTCGAGGATAGAAGAAGAACACAAGGAACATTTGAGAGTAGTGACGGAGGTGTTGAGAAAACACCAAATGAAAGCGAAGTTTTCTAAGTGTCACTTCTGGAGGAGGAAAGTGAGATTCTTGGGCCATGTTTTTTTAGAGAATGGTATTGATGTGGATCCTGCGAAGGTGGCTACGGTACAAGATTGGTCTACACCTAAGAATGCAACAGACGTAAGAAGTTTCTTGGGATTAGCTGGATACTATCATAATTTTATCCAAGACTTCTCCGAGATAGCTGCACCGTTAACTCAGTTGACCATGAAGAATCAAGCTTTCGTTTGGGACGAAAGGTGTGAAAATGCATTTAAGAGACTAAAGGAAAAGATGACGTATGCGCCAGTGTTAGTCATTCCTAAAGGGAATGAAGAGATGACAGTATACACGGATACATGTGGTACCAGACTAGGTGCTGTATTGATGCAAGGAGGTAGGGTTGTAGCTTATGCTAGTCGGCAACTGAAACCGCATGAGAAAAGATATCTTACCCATGATCTGGAATTGGCAGCAATCGTGTTCGCATTGAAGATGTGGAGACATTATCTCTTGGCAGAAAGAATCGAGTTGTTTACCGATTATAAATCGTTAAAGTATCTCTTCTCTCGAAAGGATCTAAATCTCCGACAGCAAAGATGGTTGGAATTCTTGGCTTCCTATGATTTCGATATCACATATACATCAGGAAAGGGCAATGCGGTAACTGATGCATTGAGCAGAAGACATGCCAATTTAGGGCTATGTTTCTTGAGTGGGAGCAACTGGAGTATATCGCTGGGTATGATTTCAGACCAAGGTGCGAATTGGATTCAGAGATGTTAGAAAGTTCGGCGATCAGACCCACTCTGATTGAGCGGATTGGTTCCAGTCAGAAGGACGACCCTAACTTATTTGAAATCATCTCTAAGTTAGAGATGGGTATCGACGAGGAGATGAACATGTACGGGCTTGATCGAGATGGATGGCTTAGAAAGAATGGGAGACTAGTTATACCTAATGTCAATGGATTGAGAGATGAAGTACTTAGAGAATGTCATCACTCAAAACTGACTATACATCCCGGTGGTAACAAAAGGTATCGAGACATGAAGCAGACCTACTACTGGGAATGGATGAAAAGAGACGTTGGAAAGTTTATATCCAAATGCATGAACTGCCAGCTAGTTAAAGTTGAGCAAAAGAAACCTAGTGGTATGTTGCAACCATTAGAAATTCCAGAATGGAAATGGGAACAAGTCTTAGTGGATTTCATTGGTGGGTTACCAAGGACTAGATCTGGCCATGATAGCATTTGGGTGATTGTGGACTGATTGAACAAGATTGCAAGGTTTATACCCGTCAAGTCGAATAGAACAACAGCTAAGTTAAACAAAACTGTATATGCATTGGGTAGTGAGATTTCATGGAATATCCAAAGGCATTGTGAGCGACCGAGATCCGTTGTTTACTAGTGGATTTTGGAAGAGCTTACAAGAGGCGTTAGGATCAGAATTACATCTCAGTACTGCGTATCATCCTCAAACCGATGGTCAGACAGAGAGGGTGAATCGAGTATTAGAAGATCTCTTAAGTGCTTGCATATTAGATTTTGGAGGGTCATGGGATGACCATTTGCATCTGGTTGAATTTGCATATAATAATAGTTATCAACCAAGTATTGGTATGGCTCCATTTGAAGCTTTATACGGAAGACCGTGCAACTCACTATTGGTTAGAGACCGGTGAGAAATTTGTACTTGGGCCTGATGTGATAAGAGAAACTTCAGACAAGATCAGGGTTATCCAACAGCGAATGAAGGCTGCTCAAGATAGGCAGAAAAGTTATGCTGATAGGTGGAGAAGAGATCTATATTCTCTATTGGCGACTTGGTGTTTGTCAAGATTTCCCCGTTAAAGAGCGTGATTCGATTTGGCAGGAGAGGCAAGTTAGCACCAAGATTTGTTGGTCCATTCCCAGTTCTCGAGCAAGTTGGGAATTTGGCATATAAAGTTGAGTTGCCTGACAAGATGGCGGGAGTTCATAACGTGTTTCATGTTTCCCAGTTAAGGAAATTCATGCACGACCCCGATGTGGCTATTTCACCTGATCAGTTGGATGATATCGAAGCAGAACCCGAGGCGGTTGGGAACCGCAAGCCGATTCGTATTGTCGAGCATGATACGAAGAAACTTCGAAGGAAAGCGGTGAATCTAGTCAAGGTTCAGTGTGGCGGGGATAAGAATGTCTGTACTATTGGAGACAAAGGAGAGCATTAAGGAGACGTATCCAGAACTCTTTGCCTGGTAAGGTTTTCATTTCGATTTAGTCTTTCCACATGCTAGGATAGGTTTGTTTTGTGTGTTTGATTGTTTGTGAATGACTGATAGGCATGTGGAACACCTCTGTATGTTTTTGGTTAAGGAATTTCGGGGGCGAAATTTCTTAAGGAGGGAGTGGGAGAGTGTAACGACCCGCATTCTACGTATTGAAGGATCGTAGAATATTTCTTTCTTTCTCATACGAAGTCATATGGTCGTGTAACTTTGGGGAACGACTATTGAGGTCATTTTCCATGTTCATATTATTTCTGATTTTTAAATGACCGTTTTGCCCTTGCCAATTTGTTTTGCTCATAACTTTTGATTGGGAAGGAGTTTTCACCTGAAACAACTTCCATTAGATCCGGATGATAGTTTACCTTTCCGTAGAGTGGTCACATTGGCCAAACGGACTCACCGTTTGGGAGATATGGCTGAAACAAGGTTTAGAAGGTGAAAAACTACTTAAGTGGGCTGATTAGGGTAATTTGCAAATGAGCCCACAACCCATTTCGGGATTAGGGTTATGGGGAGGCTGAAATGAGTTAGGTTTTCATTCTATTTCAGTTTTCTAGCTGCCATTTACCTCTTAGAAACCCTAACAATGGCCTCCACCTTCTTATTTCATCCCAAATCGCTCTCTAATCAAGGATTAAGCTAATTAGCGTCAAATCAAGGCAAATCAACATCAAATTAGAGTCAAAGGTTGCTGTGTGCATTGGACTTCATGCCATTTAATGAATCATTTCAGGTCTAAGTTTTATTTGTGGCTAAGGTGAGTGATTTGCATTGCTTTTCACTAATTATGGCTAATTAGGGATGATTAATGATAATTAACGAAATTATGGCTTAGAAAAATCTGGAAAAATTGGTAAAATTATAAAATAATATTTTTTGTCTCCGATAAAAACTTCGGTTAATTTGGTATGCTTTCCTAATCCTACTGTTAGTTGATTGTTAAACAAGATTAAGGGAAAAAATAAGGGTTTTGGGGTATGTTTGATCTATATACACATTTTAAATTGTGGTTTTGGTGTTTGTTGATGATTATACATGTTGCCATGAATGTCTGACATGTTTTATGGTTGTTTAGAACAGTTAGAATGGTCGAAAACGCCGTAGTGTGGCATAAAAACAGTCGCTGGAAGTCGTAGAAAAGTTGTGCAAGAACCGGATCGGATCGCCTCCCTACGAACCGAACCGTTCGTGACATGGAAACTGAACCGCTCGCCTACCTGAGTCACGAACCGCATCTGAAGGTTCCAGACTGCCCTGTTGTGAAGTAACTCGATCTTGGCATGGTGGCACGACCCGAACCACTTGGTGGACCACGAACTAGAAGCTCCGAACCGACCCGCTCTTCTGGAGTGTGCCACGAACCGCTTGAGGGAGCAAGTCACGACCCGAAGCTTGATGGGGAAGACAAAACCGGTGGAGCCACGAAGCCTGGAGTCACGATCTGAACCAAGTGGGATATCACGACCCGACCCGATGGGTGATCACGACCGAACTGAACCCAAGATGAGAAGGAAGACTGATCTGATCCGGAGGAGACCAAACCCGAGATGCAAAGGTAGTCCAAAAGAGAAGTTTGTACTCAGGATCCAGACGGGAACCAATGAGTCAACTTCATGATTGGGCTTTGCTGTGGGATGTGTGCTAAGGAGTTGTCGACGTCCGTAGCTTTGATTCACCACCGAGAGATGAATGTTAGGCTACGGATCAGTGCAGGGGGTAGCTATTACCCCATGGGGCAGAGCATTCGTAGCATGGCTATGAGCTAGTGCAGTGAAGTCGTCATAACTTCATGGGGCAGAGTGGACATAGCAAGGACTAGTGGCTATGGATCAGTGCAGTGGAGTCTCCATGGCTCCATGGGGCAGATTGATCATAGCAAGGATTTGGCTGATCATAGCGGTGGATATCATATGCTTTACGCACTGAGTGAGAGATGTGAGGATGGTTGCTATGCTTGATTGTTTGATATCACTATGACACACACACCCCTCCCCCGTATCTTTACACCATATGCTAGTGTCACCTTAGAGTATTGTACATCTTGTTGTGCCAGCTCTTTGGTTGCAGGTCCAAGTTCAGGTATGGTTATGTATGCCTGTTATTGTTCTGTTTTGCTGCTTATCGCTCATACCAGACTTTTGTCTGACCCATAGTTTTATGTCTCTTCTTATTACTCTGGGTGCTCTTAAACGGGCAGACTAGAGACAGGTCAGGTGATTATGCACGAGTAGTTGTACCGGAGACGAGCAGGAGGCTTCCACGTATGATATATATATCTATATATAATTGCCCTGTGTTGTTGCTGGTCACGACTTTGGGCATTAGTAGTGTACCTTTCCTTTCTTTTGCTTTAGAGACAGTATTTTAAATGTTGTAATAATGATGTTTGGATCATAAGCTGTATTTGAATTTTCCGCTGCTATAATTGTTTAGTTTTCAGCTTATGCACTGTCTCACCTGTTTTATGTCAAAGTTATGCTATTATTATATTTTATCCCATGCGCTGTGAGACTAATAACCCAGAAATCCGAGCCAGTTTAAAATTTTTATTTTGGCAATTTTAATGGATTTTGAACATTTAAAATGAACTATTTTAAATAATATCGACGAGAAATTTATTTTGAATAGAATTCGAATGTATATATTATATACGGCGTCGTTAGAATATAAATAATTATATATAATTATAAAAGGAATTGAAAATGGCGCGGTAGTTCGATAATTCGATTTCAAACTTCAAATGAATGTACTGGGTGCAAAATAAACCGGATTTTAGTGAAACCAAAAATAATAGGATCTAATTGATAATATCTTTCCAACGAATCCGAAAAATCGAAATTTCATAGCGGGAATCAAAAGATATGTCCAGTTGTAAATTCTAAATAGTCGCTATGGAATTCAGGCCCTTAAAAATGGGAATTTTGCAAACGACCTCGGATTTCGACGAAACCACTTTTGTTGGGTCCGTGATGTCAAATTATTGCTAGATTCCAAATTTCATAATTTTTCGAATCAATATGTGAGCGTGGCAAAGGAAAACGTGTTTGACCAGTTTCAGTTGATTTTAATCGACTGGAAAATGGCCATTTTTCCAACGGTCTTAGAATTCGACGAAACTAGTTTTGTTAGGACCGTATCGTCAATACGAAGCTAGAAAATATTTTTCTGGGATTTATAGAGTTCGTATGTGACCCCGGTAAATTGAAATGCGCGTTCAAATTCAATATATAGAGTTATATGTAGATTTTGACGAAAACTGATCGAAACGATCGAATCAGCTTGCGATACATATCCCATTGTGTTCGGAATGGGGGTAATTAGCTAGGGACGACAGTTGTTGGGCCTCGTTTGGTGTTCGAATTTAAAGTCAACTTTCATGGAATTAAAATATTAATTAATTATATACAAATATATATTATAAAAAGCACCCCTCTCTCTATTCTCTCTCACCTCCCTCAGATTTAATCGAAGAAAAAACCCCCGCACCTCTTTCTCGTCGCCCTCCCCTTGCCTCGACGTCGGAGGCGCGCTCCCCTCTCAGACCCGGCGCCGGACTGGCTGACCCCCTCCCCTAGCCCATCCTCTCGCCTCCAGCTCCCTCTCCTCTTCCAATCGAACGTGAAAACCGACGCTCCACCAACCCCTATTGCTCGCCTCCTCTCTCCTCCGCATCTGACATCCGTACGCCGAGACCTTGAGCGCGCCACTCGCCTGCGACAAGAACAGTCGCCATCTCCATTTCTCCCCCTGATTCCGACGCAACCGACCCTCCCCCTCCCTGACATCAGCAGTGCCTCCTCCCTCTTCATTCTAGTAAGTTTTTTTTAATTAATTTAGGTTTTTATATGTGTATTAACGTTGAATTAAAAACTTGATTTTGTATGTGAATAGCATGGGTTTGATTTTCAGTTTGATTATAGACAACCATGGATTTTAAAACATGAAGTGATAATTTTTATCAATAGGAAGGTAAGATTTTTATCATTAGAGAGATAATATTTTTATCAATAAAATAATTTGAAAAATAGAAAAGATTAGATTTTTAAAATAGAAAAGATTAGATTTTTAAAATAGAAAAGATTAGATTTTTAAAATAGAAAAGATTAGATTTTTAAAATTGAAAAGGCAAAATATTTATAATTGAAAAGGCGAAATATTTATAATTGAAAAGGCGAAATATTTATAATTGAAAAGGCGAGATTTTTATATATTGAATAGCGAAGTAAAAATTTGATTTTTATATATTGAATAGCGAAGTAAAAATTCAATTTTTATATATTGAATAGCGAAGTAAAAATTCGATTTTTATATATTGAATAGCGAAGTAAAAATTCGATTTTTATATATTGAATAGCGAAGTAAAAATTCAATTTTTATATATTGAATAGCGAAGTAAAAATTCAATTTTTATATATTGAATAGCGAAGTAAAAATTCGATTTTTATATATTGAGCAGCGAAGTAAAAATTCGATTTTTATATATGTAGTGACTACGGGCAGCGAAAGTGACAAAAGGCGAGAACGACGAAGACTTCTACTTAAGAAGAGTCGAGATTATTGGATTAGCTATCGGTGAGAATTCCCTACTCTTTAATTTAATTTTCTAGTTATATATATATACTAGGATGCAGACGGTGTTTAGTAGCACCCGACACCCATCATCCACAGACCATGGATGGCTTGTTTGTTTAATTGATGTGTTGTAAAATTTGTTTGTGTTGTTGATGTGAAATCGATAATAAAAAGTAGAAGTGTTGAAATAAATATTTTATCGTTAAAAATATAATTTTTAACGTGAAAGTGAATAAATAAATATTTATAAACAAATCGGCCGATTTGTTTATATGCACTGATTTGACTGATATTGATTGGGATGATAAATTTTACACATCGCCCAACTGTACAAATAAAATATGTGTTTGATTGTTTGAAACCCCACACGGGTATTAGGATAAAATACGGCATACACCAATCCCAATAATTAGTTGTATGTCGATCGATGGATCGACAGGCTGTTATAAGCATTAGATATCTATATTTGATGCTTATACAGTGTAGTGCACTTTGGATGATGGTTGATTATTTATCATTGCTATTATATCCATGTGTTGTATGGAATCCATATAATTAACTTTATATGGTAATTGATTGGGCCTCATTCCAATTTCGAAGATAAAGAATATTATAAAATAAAGGTTCATGTGTTGACCGTACTCATCCGTTGAGAATAGTCATGTGTTGAACGAAGTATTTTAACAATAAAATTTACATCTTTATCATTATAAAATAAAGGTTCATGTGTTGACAGTACTCATCCGTTGAGATTAGTCATGTGTTGAACGAAATATTTTAACAATAAAGTTTACATCTTCATCATATATGAAATTAGTAATTAACTGGAAAATAGATAAGATGAGTGGTCTCCTGGATATTGATCTGATGTTGGTCTCGGCCTTCGGGGTTAGTATTTAGGGAATCGTTCTCTTACTAATTTACGGTTGGAGTCTGATTTGAAATCAAACGATAGATACCATAATTTTTATAAAATATATTAAATAACAAAAATAGTCACACGTGGACAGTACTCATTCTTTGAGATTAGTCATGTGTTGACAAAAATATAGACTCATTTGTTGAATGTAATAACGGAATTATTGAAATATATAAAGCCGTGTAGATTAGAAATGCGCTATTTTGACGCGAACGATATTTATATCGATTATATTCGTTTTTATATTTGAATTGAATCGAATAGAAATCCAATTAGAATTGAATCGAATAAAAAGCCAATTTGAATTGAATCGAATAGAAAACCAATTTGAATTGAATCGAATAGAAAACCAATTTGAATGGAATATAAAACGAATTTGAATTGAATTGAAAACGAATTCGAATTGAATTGAAAACGAATTGAAGTGAATTCAAATTGAATTGAAATTTGAATTGAATAGAAATGAATTTTTAAAACGAATTTATAAGAAAAAAAAATCAATTTTGATTTGAATTGAAATGGAAGTTGAAATTGTTTTTGAAACGAATTTAAAACTATTTATAAAATTCGTTTTAAATAGAAATCGAAGAAATATATATTATAAATATTATATATATTATATATAATATAATGGCCAAAATAGAACGCGCCGCGCCGCGGCAGTTCGTAAATTTCGACCATTGACTTCGAATGGACATTACGGGAGATCCGACAGTCGGATTCTCCTAAAATCGGAACCGTTGGGTTCGTATCGAAAAGAGCTTTCTAACGAATATTAGAAATTTGAAATCTAACGGTTGGATTTGGAGATACGTCCAAATCAAATTTGGAAAAGGTCGCTGTAAGTGCAGTTCGATGGTCGTTGATGGAAATCGATTGTACGGGCCTTGATAAAATTATTAAAAATAATAATAATTTGTGTAAAATCATAAGAAATGATTTGGGAAAAATTGGGATGAAAAACTCCATATTTGAAAAGATAAAAATAGATTTTTATCGAAATGAACTAGTTTTGAACTAAAAATTAAACCCGTTTATTTTTAAGTAAATAAATTGGATTTGAAACGAGTTTTTAATAGAATTGATTTGTGGGTTTATCGTGAACGGTGTTTTAAATAACACTAGTTCTTTAACCCGATACTAAATAGAATGTGATTTGGGTTTTATCGTGAACTGTGTTTTAAATGACATTAGTTCTTTAACCCAGTAAAAGGAGTTTTAATGAATCTGCAATTAGATTGAAATGTGAATCGATAATTTAAATTATCAAATTTGGAAAATGAGCGAGAATGGAGTATCACCAGCTTTGCTCCAAGCGATAGTTTAATCTTTAATTAGATTTGAACGGGAAATGGTAATTAATTTTACCGATAACACCGTGGTATTAGATATGGAGTATTACCAGTTTTGCTTCATGGGATGAATAGGTTGGGATTGGGAAATAAAATAAATAATTACTTCGGTGTGGTTCGCTAATCTCGACTAGTTTGGAAAACCATAATTTGGTTTGAAATGACATCCAAAGGAAGATTAAAGAATAAATTCAAGAATTTATCTTGGATAAAATTAATGGGAACTTTCCCCTAAGAATGTGAAATGTAGAAACTAGCTGTAGGTTAGTTAAGAGGAATGGTTTCCTGGGTATTGATCTGATGTTGGTTTTGGCCTTCGGGGTTAATATTTGGGGAATTGTTCTCTTGCTGATTTACGGTTAGTGACTAATGAATTGGAATGAGGCGTATGGTGTGTTTGTGTAACATTTGTTTTTAATATACGCGGGTTGTTTGGAAAGGCCGGGTTTATACCCATTCTGAATAACCGATTCGACGATATGTCGAAGATGAAGACGGTGGTTGAAGACCGGAAATCTTCACATCGTTTGGATAATTACTGATGATCCTGATTGGGCTGTACACCCAAGAGGATGGAAATAGTTGGTGGTCGTCCAGACGTACTTGGAGATCGATGGATATGCGAGGAAAGTGCCTCTGGTTTCGTTCAGACCCAGAACGAACTTGTAAATGGATTGTGTGTCTGACATCGGATTTTATTCTGTGTTGATTGATTTCTGTTAAATATATATCTGTTTGGCAGCGGAGAATTTATTCTCTTGCTTAACGCCCTTCTCTGAGACGTACGAGCTTAGAGGTTATATATCGATAGATATCAATCGCATGGCATGAATTGCCTGTGTGGCACGCTGAGTTGCATGGATCAAGGCTTCTGTTGAAAAGCAAAGTCTTATAGTTGATGATCGAAGCACGGCCTTTGGGGCATAGCTTTGTGTATAACGTGAATTCGCGAGCCTCACACCTCGGTATGAGTTAAAAACGGGATAAGGACTGCAGGGAGAGCACGACGTTTCTTTCTAGCTTTGGTGGTGTCAGTGACTTACCAGCCCTGACATTTATATACTTTTCACCTATGTGGTTGTTGGATGAGGCGCCTCGATTTTAGGTCTGTAAGGACTGGGAAACGTGTGTTCAGGCATAACTAATCCTTAAACGTAAGAGAGGACCGGTCCTGAAGATCCATGGGTTACCCAGAGTGTGTAGTCCCGAGGCATTTGCTAGAGTGTCTCGAAGCGGAGAGGAGCATGCCCCTTGCCTCGACTCATGACGGAAATCCAATTTCCAATACGTGTATTGCGGTTTTATTTGTAGAGCCTAGTATGGCGACATGATAGATGGTACCCATGCCGCCTAGGATTGATATTTATGATTGAAATTGTTTTGACACTATACACTTATTATAGTATCAAATGATTTGTTTTAAACGTACCAAGCATGTTTGGCTATTATAAGGGAAAACCCTATCCTCCGGCTTGCGTTGCATTGTGTGATGGGACCTGGGTCTTATAATAGCTTCATTTTTCCAAAGAGCATTGCGCTGTTTTGTTATATGCACTGGTATTCTTGGGAGGAAACCCGTTCCGTGTTATACAGCGTGGTCCCTTGAATTACTCTCTTTTAAAATATAGTTTTAATAACTGTTTTAGTTCTCACACCAGTCACATGACTGACCTGGAGTTTATTGTTTTAACCTAAACTCCGGGTGCCCCTATTTTCGACACGGGCAGCTAGTAGTTTTGGTTTTGCAGATTTATATTCACAGGATCCTGGTTTACAACTGGAATGATATCCGGAAAGCTCTGTATCCGTATATCACCTTCAGTTGTGCTTTGTATTATTTTCCGCTGCTATGTAATTTATTGTAATCTCTGATATTTATCGAATGAAATTTATTCAATTATACTCTGTATATTCTTGTATTCTGATGGAATTGTTGTAATAGCAATGAAATGTTCTTCCGTCTGCGTTCTGTTTTGTCTTGTCCTCACAGTATTTTGTCCCTTCTCATCTCTTCGGAGACCGGGGAAGTTCGGGTCGCTTCAGAGACATTCTACAGGTTCCTTGTTAGTTCAAATTTCTTTTCTTTTCCTTTCGTTGGCGTCCGTCCCGTGCTAGTTAGACATTGACACAACACACTTTCATTGGAAATGTCGGCTGGTGCGGTGCGGGCCGTCACAGACAGAGCAGGAAAAAGTGCTGAAAGCGGTGAGGAAAACTGGAAGAATTGCAGTATTTTGGTCGTATGGTAATAATCAATAGTACAACACCACCTATAAATGAGTTGTTCAGAGTATCGTTTTCCATATGGTGCTCATTCTTATGCATATGCTTCTATTTCCTCGTATAACTACAAGAAACACGGTTATGACCACGATAGTTATCTACATGGATATAGTCAGAGGTTGGGATACTCGACCGAAGAGAACGGAATGAAATTGTTTGGCGATGAAAATGTCCGTGCTTGTTCCATAATGTGAGACTGTGTTTTATGTATGTATTGGTCGTTACTTTATTTGTATATGAAATTGAGTGAATCGAGTGTTGTAGTGAGAATTGAATGTATATGTGAATATCAGTTTTGTAAATCATTGAGTTGTAAATGGTGAAATTAGAAGTTTTACTATATCAAATACTGAAATAAAATATTTTTTTAAATAAAATACTATTTGAATATTTAATTCTGTGTAGTAGCATTTAATTCTCCCTTTTGGGCTTGAGCCAACATTTTTTCTTTTTGTGTTGCAGAAGGTCGTTTATGACATGATGATAGTTTCAAACCATATAGTGATCATCTCAGTTTTAATGAGTAGTCGACTTTTATTTTACTTCAAACAATTTATATTCATCTGGGATTCTCGTGTAAATATCGATATCCAATTCGCTGTAAAGATAAGTTGTTTACAACATCATTTAATCTTACATCAAGTTTCTTTGGAACAAGTCTTATCAAATATCGAAATGATATGACATCCATAATAGAAGTGTATATCTCTGCAGGAAACCTTGTGCAGCAAGTCATGCCTTGTATCTCACAACTTCATTTTTATCATTTTGATTTCTTATTTAAAGCACCTTCTTTTTGGGATTTATATGTTACTAATATTCATTTATGAATACACTTCATGTGCTTACAATTTTGTGTTTCAATCAAGTTTGCATATTGCAATGCACATTTGATGAATAAGACAAGTTTCATTACAACAACAAATGTTATTTATATTCTTCAGGAATATATCTATCATCAATGTCTTTGTCGTTTTTTATAACCAAAAATGTTATTTATATTCTTAGAAACATATATATTTTTAATAAGTTTTGTATATCGTAACTACCACTTCAATGGATATTAAGAGTTTCATTACAACAATTCTTGAAAGCAGGAAGTGATATACTCATCATGAATTATATCAAGATTCGCATCACTACAATACTTAAAAATATAAACGTTTTAAATACATATAATCAATTCAATTATCTCTAAAAGTACAATGCTCATGACACATAATATGTTGTTGACAATGTATGGTGCTTCTGTAAGTTTAGTTTGCTTTTGTCATTTTATACATTTCTAATTTTATCTCATGAACTACATGTCCATATATCTTATTTAGGAGAATTTCATGGTGGCCAATCATATTTCTCTCTAAAATGGGATTTTTAATCCATTTTTAAACATAAGCGCTTTATTGTTTATTAATTTATCATTAATGATTATTTCTTGTCAGTTTATACATGATTTAATGAGAACTCAAAATTTATCATGATGTAGGTACCTAAACCACTTCTAGGGTTATTTAACAATCATGTCACTTGTTTCTTTCAAAGCACCCTTAAATTTCTTCAAGAACACCCACATCCATTATTTGGCATCTTTATTACTTACTCCAAAAATATTTTGAACTGACTTTTATACCACATATTCATCTGTGATTTACACCTTTTGATCCTTCAAGGATTCAAATATAATGATTTGGTACCTTATAAATAATTTGTTCTAAAATTGATAACTCGAGCGAGAAAGAATATGCAAATCAATTGCAAATGTAATACATGGACGATCGTATATGCACATATATATGAATATTTAATTAACAACCTAAAGTTGCTATGAGCTCATATTATAAATTATGCATATATTATTTAGTAATTCAAAAAGTTTTTTGACATCAATATTGGACGACCTGAAGTCAGATGCATATTCAAATGATCGATATAATTAGAAATCCAAGTTGTCAGATCAATGAAAGGGAATAAATGATACAATATGAATGCATTTTATCAACTAATAAAAGCATTATCCCCCAATAATCGAAATACATATAATGTATTTGCTAGCAATAATGTGATAATGGATCAGAAATGAGAATCCAAAGAAGGTTTATTATTTAATGTGACAATGTTTGCTAACATTGAGGGGGATGATAAAAGGATATCAGTTTATGTTGATCATTCATGTTAAATATTTGTTAACATATAGAATTATGCAAAGTATTAAGTAACTGGCTTAAATTATCAATTATGTCCCTAATATTCTCCAATATATTTTTTACTTATCAAGCAATGTCAATGCGAATCTTAAAGATCCTATTATAACATTCAAAACATCTGGTTTGGAACTGTATTGAACTTATGGTTCAAATAAAATATATAAATAACTTCAAGTTGTTAAAATTTATTCTTTAATACAATTTATAAATGTAAATATATAAGCAAGATACAACTCATTTTGAAAATATTCAAATCTTTGGATGCACCATCATTGCCCCCATATGATGTAACTTATTTAAGAAGTACAACGTTATTATTTTACGTAGTTTCAATAAAGCTTCAGGCATTTAATTATGAGTTATTTAAAGTTCATTGATTAATGAACTTTAGCATCCTATGCATATAGACACACACACACACACTATATATATATATATATATATATATATATATATATATATATAAACATATGTATATCAAGTTTATTAATTTATGATGAACTTCTGGTTCTCAATCTTTTTATATAATCCTAATTTAGAAGCTTTAACATTCTTGCAAATTGTCAATATTACAAACTTGTAAACTTTATAGAAAAGTTTTTATCTTTTCATGATTCAAAACTCTAGGTTTTAGACTTTGAGTTATAAGTTTAAAATTTTCTTCACACAACTTCAAGTTGTTGTTCTAAGCTTTTTATTTCTTCCATTTCATTAGAAATTACATGCTAAATATACCGAATAATAATACATACGTCTATTCTTATTACAAACACAAATATGCATCATTCAACTTACAATAACTAATGCATATTTATGATAATATGGTAATATAACATATTATCACAATGTTGCATTTAATGCATTTATTATGAATATAATGGATATAACCGTTATGTGGTCCAAATATATGAATCAAATAAATTTTACATAAATCAATAGAATAAAATTTGGATCTTACTTCAACATTGATCAATGATAAAACTGAAATGAACAACTTAAAGTTGATACCATGTATATCCATAATGTCTTATCAAAAATTGAGTAAAAGTTCGTAATTTGGCGATTTGAGCTTTAAACGAATATACATAATCCATTTTAAATCGGATTTCTGTGAAACAAGAAACGTTGGAATCTGTTGAACTATATCTTTCTAATGGAAATGAAAAACCAAGATTTCGTATTTTAGATTGTAAGTTATGTCCAAATTAAATATTCGGAAAAGCAGCGGCACAATCGTTTTTGGACATAACGGTTGTTTAAATATATTTATATATTGATTTCGAATCTGGACAAGCCCTTTGAGGCGTAGTGATAATTTAATTTTTGGAATTTTACTTGTAATTTTTAATTAATTAAATACACAACTTTTTATTTGGAGTATTTTGCACCCTATATCAATATTTGGGATTTCACAATATGAGTTATCCTACCGATATTATTATAATTTTGGTATCGTGACACATTGCTTGTTACAACGATATTTTTTTTGTCGATAGCAGTCCGTAAAACGAACGAAATTTTATACGACGGATACCGTTAATGAATGTATAATAATTGCAAACATATATGGTTTCACTTGTATGGCCGATCCTTGCTTTCGGTCTACAAGCACACGTAAACAAAAACCAATATATGTTTAGCGTCTATATATATATATATATATATATACACACACACACACATAGGAATTAAGTTTTAAGTCATCTCTATAACTTGGCAATTCACAAGCAACTACTTCTGCACATTAAACAATGTATATATACGTTCATATATACACATGAACCATCTGTTGCAAGCTTTTGGCCCAGGTTCGAAATAGAAAAGCTATTTGTTGCGGCTAATTGTTGATAGAATGACAACACCCACGTTTGATCCTCTCATCTTTTCCAAAGCAGTGCATGTGGCATCTACAACAATTGTCGTCGAATAGGTATGTGTACCCCCTTAATTCCTTCCAACCTATATTATATACATTCAGTCATCGAAAAGGAGTGGTAAAATGGATACTCAAAACATAAACCAATATAAACAAATATATTTCACTTGCCTTGGCTGCCAAGGAACGTACTACTTGCGTTACATCAAAACACAGCAAGCCTATGATGTAAAAGAGCCTCACACTAGTACCTTAGCTATCCCTACGCTGTGTACTTCAACAACCGGCTCCAATGAGAATTGTGCGAGAACACATGTCTACAGAATTGAACTGCAAACCTCAATTATAGGTTGTACACTACAGTGACCTATCACTTGGCCGGCACGTATTGAAAAAAAGTATAAATAACGCTGTTGTTTCCTCTTGTGTATCCTTTCAGACCATTGGATCTGAAGCTTTTCCATGGCCGTAAAAAATCAAAACAAAGTAATTCCGCCATAAAAAAAACAACAAAATCAAACTAAAGCTTCCACTGGAAATTTACATTACACATATCCGACGCCTTGGGTCTTTATTTCCCTCTTCAGTTTTAACTGTGAGCTGATTAGTGGCGGCGACCATCCGTCATTCGGTGGTGGAAGGGCTCGTAGACGGCGTTTGTTTGGAGCAGGGAGGTAGTAAGAAGGAACATGTGGGATGGAATGACGAAAAGGGGATGCCGTGGAGTTCAGAGTCGAGTTCTGGAGTGGGGTGCGAGTTTGGATAGGTGCTCCTGTAGTGTTGAGCTCGGAGAGGAGAATTAGACGGTGGTATTGGTCACCAGAAGGTGGAGTAGGTGAGGGGATAATGGCTTCTGAGTATTCGGCAAATGGAGGGAAGGAACTAAAAGCTTGCACTCGTGAATATGAGGAAGAACGTGATGTTTAGTGGGTGCGGGTCATTGTATGATGGGCTGCGAGTTTAATTTAAAGTCCAAAAAAATTATATAATAAATGGATTTAAAGTCTTGGAGCTTGAGGTTATTTCTTTTGGGAAAGATGATTTCGGTACTACTGAAGAAAATAGGATCGGTTTGGGAAATTGGGCTTGATATAAAGGTTAAGCCCATATTATATATATCTATTTATTTTAATTTAAATTCAAATTAGTATGTTAACTTGTAAATTAAATATCTGTGTCATACGATATCAGAATTTCGAACGGTCGGATCCGTTGTGATCGTATGGACGATGGATACACCATGGAACTGACCGGTAGTGGATTAGAGCTCGTTTGGATTTATGGTGAAATTAAACGCCTGAATCAAATCAATGACCGAAAATCTTTATTTGACAATAAACCGACCAAGGTGAGTAAATATCACTAACTCTGCTCAACTTATATTTTTATAACGTATTTTTAGAATCTATAAATGATGGTTGTTTGCTGTGTATTGGCTGTTTGGTTGAACTGCTAGTTAATTGGTTGAAAATATCGATAATGATATACATATAAATCGTTAATCGAATATTGATTCTGTTTATCTGGATATTTCATATTCGTGTTATTCATGTGATTAACATCTGTGGATGCAGGGAAACAGGTCGGAGGGATCCAACTTGATTCCTCAACATTTATTTTACTGTTTTTCATATATTGTGATATATGATGTGATTTATAATCTGTTGTTGATTATGTGTGTTTGATCATCGTTATTTGGTACTTTTAAATACCAAAGAAAATACTAATGTGAAAAAGGAAATTTCAAACTATAATTTGAAATAAAATATTCATATATAAAATCAAAGGATTTTATATAAAAGGGAAATTTGAAGTGATTATTAGATTTTGGAAGTTTATAAAATCAACGGATTTTATAAAAAGGAATTTGCGAAGTGTATATTGAAATAAGAATTTTATGAAATCAAAAAGGTTTTATAAAAATAAGGAGATGTTGAAGATTAAAAATAAGGAACTTCTATATAAAATTATTAACAATTATATGGAAGTGTAGAAGACCGTTTTAGTTAAAATACTTGATAGAAGTAATAAGAAATAAGTAAAGAAATATATGAAAAGAAATATTCATATAAAATAGATAGGATATTATAAATGAATTATTTGGCAAATAAATAGTATTATAAAAAGGGAATTGACAAGATGTAAAAGAACAATGAGAAGTTGGTTTCAAAGTAGATATTAAATAGAAATCTATTTTAACAAATAAATTAAGAAGTGAAATTTATAATATTTTATAAATCAAATAAAAATATTTACCTTTGATAAATGAAATATATAAGACGAACTTATATAGAGAAGTAGAAATCGGTTTTAACACCGAAATTTTATGGAATATGAATTCAGCATTTGTAAAGGGATATTTAAATGAGATTTTAAGTGTTAGAAGTTAAAAGGAGATTTTATACAAATAATTATGTAAATAGAAATATAAATAGAAATTGAAGTTGAGATATTGTTTCCAAATATGAAATCAAACTGAAGAGATTATGTAAAAGAAACATTGTTCACGTTCGACGTGAATAATGAAATTAAACAAAGATTTTGCAAATAAAAACATGCGTAGACGAAGTTGGGTTTTGAAACAGGAACTCAAACAGTAATGAAATTCTGAATGGTTAAGGAATAAAGAACTTGTTTATAGATGAAACAAGTGTGGTGATTTATAAACAAAGTTCATAAATGAACTAAAATATAATTATCAGTGGATAATTGAGATGACAAATTCAACATTGAATATAAAATGGGAAATTTGGAGTTGTTTTAAAAAGAAAATGATGAAATCCATTTTGATATTCAAAATGTAAAAAGGATTAAATAAAATCCTTAGGGAACAGATAATTGAATATAAGTTATTCGAAGATCGTTAATCGAATAGAAGTTATTCGAAGAAGATAATTAATCGAATATAAGTTATTCGAAGAAAATAATTAATCGAATATAGTTTATTTGAAAGAAAGATAAATCGAATATGGTTATTCAAAAGAAAGAGATAATCAAATATAGTTATTCAAAAGGGAGTTATCGAATAGAGATTATTCAAGAGAGAGAATTATAAGTTGAAATTCGATTATATCGAATTAGGGAAAGTACTATTTACTTTCCGTTTTTAAATCAAGATTTATTTATTTATTTATTTATTTATTCATGAATTAGTTTTTTGTTTATTTATTCAAATTTAGAAATAGAAGTTATATTTAAGTTATTTTATTTCGGAAGCACGGTTTTATAACATTATCGTTATAATCAAATGATTTCTGTAAAGGAAGTGGATTCGTAAATAAAATCCGAGAGTTATGTAAGGAAGTTTATTAAAGATGTGAAAGGTGAACTTTGTCTATTTCGAGGTTAGAAATGTTGTTCAGTTAAGGTCTGAGAGGTAATTATACCCCAACTTGATTGGCTTCATTTTTAACTAAGAAATGGTTAAGGTTCGATAGTGAAGGATGGGTTAAGTGAATTTAGCTCATATAATGGGTTTGAGTTGGCATGAAGATAGTTTATTTGTACATCAGTTTAAATCCAATAAAGGTGTTTTGGAAATGTTTCCAAATAAGAATCAGAAATGTCTTCTAATATAGGAAATAAGAAATGGAGCAAATGCGGAAATGTTTTCCAAATGTTTATAAAGTATATTTTCTAAATTTAGGAAAATAAGAATTTACGAGTATATAGAAATGGGGAAATGAATAAATGTATGATAAATTAAATCAAAGGAGATAAGTATTGATTGATGATTGATCGATAGAATTTCCATCTGGAAATAATATGTTGTTTGCACACCTATTTTTCTTTGATAGTTAAATCACTGATATCGAAGTTTTTGACCCTTTTTCCGTCGTCAATACGGAGAGACAGGGATCAGATTCATTATCTGAAAACCACTCTGTATGGCCGTTAGCACTGCGATCAAATATGATAAATTGAAGACGGAGTTATGCAAGGGCTATCCTGTTTACAGAATAGTGCCTTCGGTTTGTCCAGTCCCAGGAAAACGTGAATGGACGTATGTTTGACAGAGTATATCTAGCAGATCTCGTAAGTTGATCTCTTCAAACGTACTTATGTTTGGTGGAGGAGGAATTCGTTTCTCTTAGCTTTATACCCATGATATTTTTAAGGGAAATCAATTTGTGATTTGACGGGTATGACGATGTGGAATTAAAAGTGAATGATGGTCAGGTGTTCCAAAAGACACGTAATGATCTCAAGCCTCATTAACTGGGAAATGACAGAAATCGGGCAGGCAGCATGGCTATGTGGGTCGCTCCCATTAGGGTGTATATCACCTATCTAGAGAAAATCCATTTCATTCTTTTATCTATGTTTGATGTTGTCCCTCTTCGGGAAATGGTGGGTAGCTCCCAACCGTTGGTGATATACATTTGATACACTCAAGCGAAATAAGTGGTCGGTCATGTGTGGGTCGGGTTGCAAGACGTTCTTGTTGAACCCAGTGTATTCGCCTCTAGAGATACACTATCGGCAGGTGATCCCATACCTTGTCATAGTCAGAATCCAACCTCCAATAAGAGCCCGCGATTTTGATTTGTATACTATATATGTGGAACGTGAGATGCAAGCGTTCTGCTAGATTGTTAATTACTTGTGATTAGACATTATTATAATATCAGAGAAGTATTGATTTCCAAAAGTGTTTTTGGGTTATCGCAAGGTAAAAACCATCCGTGTTTATGTGTGGATAGGTCTTACGATTACCTTTTCTTTTGAAAAGGATTTTGAAAAGTTAAACCACATAATTTGAGTTTACTCACACCAGTCCCATGACTGACCCAGAGTTTATTTTGTTTTGTTTTCTCATAAACTCTTGGGTGCCCAAATTTGTACGGGCAGTCAAGTAGTTCAGGTCTTTACATATATACTTGGAGGAGCTTGAAGAAGGAGGCTTCAGGATTATATAGTTATTGTTATTTCCGCTGTGTCTAAGTGTTGTACTCTGATAATGTTATTCTATATATATACACACACACTATTTTATTGCAAAGTTACGTTATATATTATGTTTTATTCGTTCCGTTGTGAGATTCGTATTACACTGATTCTGTTCTTTGGTGATCTTCTTCTTTTATTCAAATTTTCTATCTTATCCATTCTCACCTTCTAACTTCTTTCTATTAATGATCAAGTATTTCCGATGTCTGAATAGTCAACTTGGTAGTTTTGTGTTGATTTTCGGAGTCGAAAATCCCCGGGTCGTTACAGATTTTCTAAGAAACAATAAAATATTTCTTTTGGAAATATGATATGTTCTAAAATTACTAAAATAAATCTTCAGGTTTTATTATAATTTACATATTATTATACATTTTAAATTGAAGCAATTTCTCTAGAAAGTGCTTTTATTCAATATGAGAGTCATTTTACTATTTCTTCTTAAAAAATTAGTATTATTATAAGTGTAATGATTTCTTCTAACAATAAATTTCTTCAAGAAATTATGTGTACCATAAAATTGAAATATAATCCTTTTGCCTCTTATTGAAACTTTTCCTTTTCATTGATTTTTCAAATTCTTTCTAGATTCTTTGCCATAAGCAAACATTAATTGCAATTATATGCTTTGAGGTTTTATTTCATGTTTCTCATTTGCATACAAATTTCTGTTTTCTCGTTTGCTTATGAACTTCAGGTTCCTTATTTGAAAGAATTTGTATATGAACTTCAGGTCATTTGCATATGAAATTTAGTTTCCTCATTTGAAAGAAATTGTTTTCATCATAGGTTTTCAATTTTTTCTTTTTCAATTTCACTTACAGTAATAAATCAATATTGCTGTAGAATTCAAATTCTACACCATTATATTTTGTAGCCATGATTCTGTTGGGTATACATAAAAAAATCATTCTTTTTCAAGAGATATTCAGTCTTCAGTCTTTCCAAAATAATTACATACGAAATGTAATAGTCGATCTGGAAAGATAAAGTTAGATTCACCTCTATATAAATAATAATGAAAACAATACATATAAAATAAAAGATCCATTAATCTGGATTCAAAAAACTCAAAATTAGATTTTACCTATAATTTCATATGCACAATGTAGTGTTTAGTGTGTGAATAATTGGTAAGCATTTATGAGGAAAAAAGAAATACAGAAAGCAGATTATTTAAAAGGTTGAAGGATGAATAACATTTCGGAAGGGAAAAAACTTCTAAATCTACATAATAAAAAAATACATAAAGAAGACTAAAAGGTTGGCACATGGGGAATATTACAACTTTGACTATTTAACAAACACGGTAAGGATAACATATTGACACCTCACTTGAAGGATCAATAATCAGGCTCCACATTATTGTTTGCATACATGGAAATTTAGGAAGGATATTTTGGAAAAGAAAAACAAAGATTTGATTGTGTAAAATTATTTTTATTCGGATATAACTGGAATTCAAAGGAGATTAGGAACCAATCCCCCTACCCCCCCCCCCCCCCCCCACAATACCAAAAAAAAAAACTTCCAGTGTGCACATGCACAAAAACCTCTTGAAATGCATGAGAATACTGAAATACATATAAAACCCTGTCTAAATGCATCATCTTTGAGACTGCGCATTTTAATTCATTGTAGACCCGAAATCGTTTTTAAGGACATAATTTCATGATCATAAACACATTTTTGAAACTCATGGAAATAAATCAAAATTTCTCCTTCATTTGACAATAAATGCTATATATTCATTTCGTTCTCTATATAAATATCAAAGTTACTCTTGAATTTCCAACAATATGGCTCATGTCACAATCTTAGGAATTTTCAACTACGGATTGCCCCTTTACTATAGGAAACCATCTTGGGCTATAGAAAACCGAATGGCTCAACATGGCTACTATTACATAACCATTCAGTTAGAGCATAATAATCTGTTCAACTGTGAAAGCATCCATAATATTCAAAGTGTTGGAGGAATTTAAAATAAAAGAGAAAGGAAGAAGGAAAGCACAAAGGAGGGAAATTTGATTGGTCCCATATCATGAAATGTAAGTGTGTTTGACACTATATATGTAAACACGTTACATACTATATCAAAAGTAAAGGGGAGATGGAAAGTGAAGAAACAATGGCATGAGGCAAGAGCACATCCATGGACATTAATATTTAAAATGTCAAAAGATGGGCCTCAGGCCTCTTGGGGTCTTGTGATCAGAAGGGCCACGAAATGTTATCGGGCTTGCGCAGATCCGTTGTGTTTTTGCATGCACGGGTTTTGAATTCGTAAAGCTCTAGAGTCGTTGCAAACGAAGGGACGCATCCATTCACGCTTCAAATTTGCAACGCCTCTGAAGTGTCGCAAAATGAAAAGGTGTGGCTGTTTGAATTCAAATAGTCATAACTATTGGAAAACAGTAGTATCTCTTCACTGCCTATATATAGGCTGCCCGAATTCAAGTTTTATAATCTCGAATTCATTTCTCTTCTCCTTCCCTCTGCTCCTTTCCGCCATTAACATCTTGAAACTCTGCCAAAATTTAGAGTGAACATACGGGTTATAGTTCTGCAGGATATAACTCCATCATCCGGTCATTGCAGTGATCAAATCCAAGATAGTGAATCGTCGTGTCTGTGCAAACACGCCGATTAAAAGATATTTGATATCTGCTCTGTTGTATCTTCGAACAGATTTTCCATTACTCATGCACAGAATTAGGAAGGCAAATACTATTTTAGGATAGTGATCACCACATCGTGCCTCGGAGATTTGTGTTTTAAAAGAATAGAAAATCCAGCGACGGATTCGAAATCAACAATCAAAAACAGTATTTATACAATGGCTCCTCACAGTCTCAAAGAGTTCGCCTCTGATTTCGCAAAACTGGAGCGCTTTCATGGTGTCAATTTCCTACGCTGGCAGAAGAAGATGCATTTCTTATTGGCTGGTATGAAAGTTGTTTATGTTTTGACTACGCCAAAACTAGTGGAGACAGAAGATGAAACTATTGCACAGACACGAGATCGGATCAAATGGGAACTTGATGATTACATTTGCAAAGGCTATATCTGTAATGCGATGATGGACACACTTTTTGATATGTACTACAACAAGCCAACTGCGAAGGATGTTTAGGATGCATTGGAGCCGAAGTATCTGATGGAAGACGCAACAAGTAATAAATTTCTAGCCACCAAATTTTTTAATTACAAAATGGCTGATGATCGTTCAGTGGTAGAGCAATTCAATGATATCATACACATACTTAATCAATTCAGTCAACATAAGTTAAATATGGATGAGGAAATTAAGGTTTCCTTGGCAATAGACAAATTACCCCCTTTTTGGAAAGATCAGTGGAAATTACAAAAACACAAGAAGGAGTATATGAGTCTAGACAGTCTTGCACAATATTTGCAAGTTGAACTACAACTGAGGCAAAAAGGTGCCCAAGATGAAAAAGTTGTTGATACATCAAAGGTCCATATTGTGGAAGAAAAGCAAGCAAATAATGCTTCAAATACTTCTTCTATTAAAAAGTGGAAAGGGCAGAACAATGAAAATTCCCAAAATCAGAACAAAAAGGCAAAAATGGTGGTTGCTACTTTTGTGGTAAACCAGGACATTTCAAAAGGGATTGTCGCTTCTGGAAAAAGAAGCAGCAATTTGGAAAAGAAAAGTTTGCCACAATTGTATCAGAAGTGAATATGATTGAACAAGACAACTCTTGGTGGATCGATTCTGGCGCTACTAAGCATGTCTGTATTGACAAGAATCAATTCAAGAAACTAGAACCAACTTAAGATGATGATTATCTTTATATGGGAAATTCAGTAAAGGCAGTGGTCAAAGGGAAGGGGACTATAGATGTGGAATTCAAATCCGGAAAAGTTCTGACATTAAATGATGTATATTATGTACCTGAAATTAGGAAGAAACTTGTATCGAAAAGTCTTCTCAATAAGTTTGGATTTAAACAAGTCTTTGAGTCAGACAAATATGTGTTGACCAAAGGCGGTGTATTTGTGGGAAAAGGGTACATGTGTGATGGTATGTGTAAACTGAATATTGATATTAATAAAAGTATGGAATCTGCTTATATTGTTGATTCATTTTCATTATGGCACAATAGATCTGGACATGTTAATCATAAATTCCCAAACTCCAAAATGATATGTTAGATAAGTGTAGGATATGTTCATTAACTAAGATCACTAGAAAACCATTTCCTTATAACCAGAAAGTACAACAAAATTGTTACAACTTATTCATAGTGATGTACGTGATATACACAGTACTCCTACTAGAGGAGGATAAAGATATTTTGTCACATTTATAGATGATTACTCTAAATATTGTTATGTCTATCGTGTACATGCTAAAAGTGAAGTGTTAAATTCATTCATTACTTATAAAACTGAAGTAGAAAACCAATGTGATGTCAAAATAAAAACACTTAGGCCTGATAGGGGTGGTGAATATCAATTTCCTAAATATTGTGAATCAGTTGGAATTATACATTAGACATCTATTACTTACACTCCACAACAAAATGGAGTGGCTGAAAGAAAAAGCATAACGCTTACCGAAATGGTAAAAGCAATGTTGTGTAATTCTGGTCTTAATACTAGTTTCAACGGCGAAGCCATACTTACTGCGTTTTATATTCTAAATAGAATACCTCATAAGAAAAGTAAAGTTATTCCTTATGAACTTTAGAAGAAACGGAAACCAAATCTTGATTATTATCGAGTTTGGGGTTGTAGAGCGATTGTTCGATTACCTGAGCAAAAAATCAAGAAATTAGGACAAAAGGCTATCGAGTGCATATTCTTAGGAAATGCTCAACATAGCAAAGGATATAGATTTCTAGTAATAGAACCTAATTTCTCTATTGATGTAAATACAGTAATGGAATCAAGGGTTGTAGTGTTTTATGAGAATTGATTTACATGTATCAAGAATAAACCGATTCATGAAACGGTGGAGGTCAGCACACCTATTAATGAAATGGTGGAGGTTAATGAACCAATTATTGAACCTGTAGAAAACACTGATGTGAATATCGACAAAAATGGTGATTCTCTTAGGAGAAGTAAACGAAGAAGGATAGAAAAATCCTTTGGACCAGATTTCGTCTTATATTTGGTTGAAGGATTTAGAAATAATGTAGGTCATCAATTAATGATATCTACAAATATAGAATCTGAGCCTTTAACATATGCTGAGGCAATGAAACCTCAAGATTCATTATTTTGGCAAGAAGCCATAAACGATGAAATGGATTCTATTATGGGAAATAAACATGGAAACTAGTAGATTTACCTCCTAGTTCTAATTCAATAGGATGTAAATGGATATTTAATAAAAAGTTAAAGGCATATAGAACAATCGAAAATTTTAGCGCTAGATTAGTTGCCAAAGAATTCACAAAGAAAGAAGGAATAGATTATTTTGATATGTATGCCCCAGCTGCTAGAATTTCAACTATTAGAACTTTAATTGCATTAGCTTCTATCTATAAATTTGAAATTCAACAAATGGACGTCAACATTTTTAAATGGTGAACTTGACGAAGAGATATATATGTCTCAGCCAGAAGGTTTTGTGATGCCTGGACAAGAATGTAAAGTATGTAAACTTATCAAATCACTTTACGGTCTTAAACAAGCACCAAAACAATTGCATGAAAAGTTTGATAAAACTATTATTTCTAATGGCTTTAGGATTCTTGAATCTGACAAATGTGTCTATAGCAAGTTTCATTCAAGTAAAGGTGCAATTATATGCCTTTACGTGGATGATATGCTTATATTTGGAACAGATACTTCAAGTATTGAAGAAACTAAACAATATCTATCTTCATGTTTTGACCTGAAAAATATGGGAGTAGTTGAAATGATTTTTGGAATAAAAATCATGAAAACTAAAGATGGGATATCAATTACCCAATCTCATTACATTGAGAAAATTCTTAAAAGGTTCAATCTATTCGATTGTAAACCTATTGCTACTCCCTTTGATCCAAATTTGCAGTTACACACTAATACTGGAAGAGCTATAAAACAATTAGAATATGCTAGAGTATTGGAAGTTTGATGTATGCTATAACATGCACACGACCAAATATCGCCTAGTTGGAAAAATTGAGTAGATATACTAGTAACCCTAGTCATATCCATTGGAATGCAATACATAAAATTTTAAAGTATCTAAAAGGTACCATAAACTATGGTTTACATTACAACGGTTATCCGAGTGTAATAGAAGGATACGCAGATGCTAGTTCGAATACTGGAAGTGAAGATAATAAATCAACTAGTGGATGGATATTCACTCTTGGTGGGGGAGTAATATCCTAGGCCTCAAAGAAACAAACAATTATTGCTTATTCAACCATGGCTATTGAGTTTATAGCACTGGCTTCTGGTAGCAAAGAAGCATAATGGTTAAGGAATCTATTATTAGAAATTCCTATGTGGCCAAAACCTATGCCACTAATATCTGTGCATTGTGATAGTCAATCTACATCATCATAGGCATACAACCAAGTTTATAATGGTAAATCTAGACATATTGGTCTAAGGCACAGTTTGGTTAGGCAAATGCTCACTGAAGGGGTAATTACCATAGATTTTGTGAGATATAGCTAGTATTAGGCAGATCCATTTACTAAAGGACTTGCAAGGAACTTATTGATAAAAACATCACAGGGAATGGGTTTAAATCCTATACAATACAATCGCCAATAAAGAAAACTCAACATAATAAAGATTTTTTTTTATTTTGAGTTCAAAGAGCAAAAATACTTCATATGTTTGCGGTTGGAAGCACTATAATATTTAGTCTGAAAAACTAAGTATTATCATACATTCCAAAGAAGAGAGGATGTTCTGCTTAAAATTTAATAGGTTTATAACAGATATACTGTTGAGGTGTGTGTTATAAGGCACTTCTGATAAACCTACCTATATGAATGCAACGAAGGTGGTGCCGCCTTCTGCGAGATTTTGGCTTCATCTCTAAGGGCATTTCATGAAAGAAGATACAGACCCACGGCCAATCCACGGGTCGAGCGAACTACTATCTGGAAAATATGAAAATGAGTGTGTGATAATCACATCCGGTAGATCATATAGGATCGATGGTTCAATGCTTGGTCAACCACTCCATCCTGATATACTTTCATGGGTTTTCACTGTGTATAGATTCAAGTATGTAAGACATCTATACTTATGCACAAATTTTCCTGTAAATAAATGACAAGAGGAATTTATTTAAAATTTGGTGGAGGATTGTTCAAGGAAATTTAAAATAAAAGAGAAAGGAAGAAGGAAAGCACAAAGGGGAAAATTTGATTTATCCCATATCGTGAAATTTAAGTGTGTTTGAGAGTATATATGTAAACACATTACATATTATATCAAAAGGAAAGGGTAGTTAGAAAGAGAAGAGACTATGGCATGAGGCCAGAGCATATCCATGGACATTAATATTTAAAATGTCAAAAGATGGGCCTTGGGCCTTAGGACTCTTGTGATCAGATGGGCTATGAAATGCTATTAGGCTTGCGCAGATCTGTTGAGTTTTTACGTGCGCGGGTTTCGAATTCGTAACGTTCCAAAGCCGTTGCAAATGAATGGACGCATCGATTCACCATTCAAATTTGCATCGCCTCTGAAGTGTCGCAAAACAAAAAGGTGTGACGGTTTGAATTCAAATAGTCATAACCATTGGAAAACAGTAGTATCTCTTCACTGTTTATACATAAACTGCCCGAATTCAGTTTTTATAATCTCGAATTCATTTCTTTTCTCCTTCCATCTGCTCTTTTCTGCCATTAACATCTTCTTGAAACTCTGCCAAAATTTAGAGTGAATTATAGGGGTTGTTGTTCTGCAGGATATAACTCCACCATCTTGTCACTGCAGCGGTCAAATCCAAGATAGTGAGTCGTTGTGTCTTTGCAAACACACCTATTAAAAGATATTCGATATCTGCTCCGTTGTATCTTCGAACCGATTTTACATTACTCAAGCACATAATAAAGAGGGCAAATACTGTTTTAGGATAGCGATCACCACATCGTGCCTCAGAGATTTGTGTTTTCAAAGAATAGAAGATCCAACGACGGATTCGAAATCAACAGTCTAAAACAGTATTTCTACAATGGCTCCTTACAGTCTCAAAGAGTTCGCCGCTGATTTGCAAAACTGGAGCGCTTTGATGGTGTTAAATTCCTACACTAGCAGAAGAAGATGCAATTCTTATTGGCTGGTGTGAAAGTTATTTATGTTTTGACTACGCCAAAACCAGTGGAGACAGAAGATGAAACTATTGCACATACACGAGATCGGATCAAATGGGAACTTGATGATTACATTTGCAAAGGCTATATCTGTAATGCGATGATGGACACACTTTTTGATATGTACTACAACAAGCCAACTGCGAAGGATGTTTAGGATGCATTGGAGCCGAAGTATCTGATGGAAGACGCAACAAGTAATAAATTTCTAGCCACCAAATTTTTTAATTACAAAATGGCTGATGATCGTTCAGTGGTAGAGCAATTCAATGATATGATACACATACTTAATCAATTCAGTCAACATAAGTTAAATATGGATGAGGAAATTAAGGTTTCCTTGGCAATAGACAAATTACCCCCTTTTTGGAAAGATCAGTGGAAATTACAAAAACACAAGAAGGAGGATATAAGTCTAGGCAGTCCTGCATAATATTTACAAGTTGAACAACAACTGAGGCAAAAAGATGCCCAAGTTGAAAAAGTTGTTGATACATCAAAGGTCCATATAGTGGAAGAAAAACAAGCAAATAATGCTTCAAACAATTCTTCCAATAAAAAGAGGAAAGGGCAGAACAATCCCAAAATCAGAACAAGAAAGGCAAAAATGGTGATTGCTACTTTTGTGGTAAACCAGGACATTTCAAAAGGGATTGTCGCTTCTGGAAAAAGAAGTAGAAATACGGAAAAGAAAAGTTTACCGCAGTCGTATTAGAAGTGAATATGATTGAATAAGACAATTCTTGGTGGATCGATTCTGGCGCTACTAAGCATGTCTGCATTGGCAAGAATCAATTCAAGAAACTAGAACCAATTGAAGATGAAGATTACCTTTATATGGGAAATTCAGTAAAGGCAGTGGTCAAATGGAAGGGGACTGTAGATTTGGAATTCGCATCCGGAAAAGTTCTGACATTAAATGATGTATATTATGTACCTGAAATTAGGAAGAACCTGGTATCGGGAAGTCTTCTTAATAAGTCTGGATTTAAACAAGTCTTTGAGTCAGACAAATATGTGTTGACCAAAGGCTGTGTATTTGTGGGAAAGGGCACATATGTGATGGTATGTTTAAACTGAATATTGATATTAATAAAAGTATGAAATCGACTTATATTATTGATTCATTTTCGTTATGGCATAATAGATTAGGACATGTTAATCATAAACACATGCTTGATATGATATCTTTGAATCTAATCCCCGAACACCAAAATGATATGTTAGATAAGTGTTAGATATGTTCATTAACTAAGATCACTAGAAAACCATTTCCTTATTAACCAGAAAGTACAACAAAATTGTTACAACTTATTCATAGTGATGTATGTGATGTACACAGTACTCCTACTAGAGGAGGAAAAAGGTATTTTGTCACATTTATAGATGACTACTCTAAATATTGTTATGTCTATCTTATGCATGCTAAAAGTGAAGTGTTAAATCCATTCATTACTTATAAAACTAAAGTAGAAAACCAATGTGATGTCAAAATAAAAACACTTAGGTCTGATAAGGGTGGTGAATATCAATTTCCTGAATATTGTGAATCAGTAGGAATTATACATTAGACATCTATTACTTACACTCCACAACAAAAATGGAGTGGCTGAAAGAAAAAAACATAACTCTTACCGAAATGGTAAATGCAATGTTGTGTAACTCTGGTCTTAACACAAGTTTCTGGGGAGAAGCTTTACTCATTGCATGTTATATTCTAAATAGAATACCTCATAAGAAAAGTAAAGTTACTCCTTATGAACTTTGGAAGAAACGGAAAACAAATCTTGATTATTGTCGAGTCTGGGGTTGTAGAGAAATTGTTCGATTACCTGAACTAAAAATCAGGAAATTAGGACAAAAGGCTATCGAGTGCATATTCTTAGGATATGCTGAATATAGCAAAGGATATAAGTTTCTAGTAATATAACCTAATAGCTCTATTGATGTAAATACAGTAATAGAGTCAAGGGACGCAATGTTTTATGAGAATAGATTTACATCTATTCAGAATAAACCGATTCATGAAACGGTGGAGGTTAATACAATTATTAATGAAATGGTGGAGGTTAATGAACCAATTATTGAACCTGTAGAAAACATTGATGAAAATATCGATGAAAATGGTGATTCTCTTAGGAGAAGTAAACGAAGAAGGATAGAAAAATCCTTTGGACCAGATTTTGTCATATATTTGGTTGAAGGATCTATAAATAATGTAGATCATTAATTAATGATATCTACAAATATAGAATCTGACCTTTTAACATATGCTGAGGTAATGAAATCTCAAGATTCATCATTTTGGCAAGAAGCCATAAATGATGAAATGGATTCTATTATGGGAAATAAAACATGGAAACTAGTAGATTTACTTCCTGGTTCTAAACCAATAGGATGTAAATGGATATTTAAGAAAAAGTTAAAGGTAGATGGAACAATCGAAAATTTTAAAGCTAGATTAGTTGCCAAAGGATTCACACAGAAAGAAGGAATAGATTATTTTGATATGTATGCCCCAGTAGCTAGAATTTCAACTATTAGAACTTTAATTGCATTAGCTTCTATCAATAATTTTGAAATTCATCAAATGGATGTCAAGGCAGCATTTTTAAATGGTGAACTTGACGAAGTGATATATACGTCTCAACCAGAAGGTTTTGTGATGCCTGGACAAGAACGTAAAGTATGTAAACTTATCAAATGACTTTACGGTCTTAAACAAGCACCAAAGCAATGCATGAAAAGTTTGATAAAACTATTATTTCTAATGGCTTTAGGATTTTTGAATCTGACAAATGTGTCTACAGCAAGTTTCATTCAGGTAAAGGTGTAATTATATGCCTTTACGTGGATGATATGCTTATATTTGGAACGGATACTTCAAGTACTGAAGAAACTAAACGATATCTATCGTCATGTATTGACATGAAAGATATGGGAGTAGCTGAAATGATTCTTGGAATAAGAATCAGGAAAACTAAAGATGGGATATCAATTACCCAATCTCATTACATTGAGAAAAATCTGAAAAGGTTCGATCTATTCGATTGTAAACCTATGACTACTCCGTTTGATCCAAATATGCAGTTATACACTAATACTGGAAGAGATATAAAACAATTAGAATATGCTATAGTATTGGAAGTTTGATGTATGCTATGACATGCACACGACCAGATATCGCCTATGCTATTGGAAAAATGAGTAGATATGCTAGTAACCCTAGTCATATCCATTGGAATGCAATACATAGAATTTTGAAGTATCTAAAAGGTACCATAAATTATGGTTTACGTTACAACGGTTATTTGAGTGTAATAGAAGGATACACAATTGCTAGTTGGAACACTGGAAATGAAGATAATAAATCAACTAGTGGATGGATATTCGCTCTTGGTGGGGAAGCAATATCCTGGGCCTCAAAGAAACAAACATGTATTGTTGATTCAACCATGGCTGCTGAGTTTATAGCACTGACTTACGGTAGCAAAGAAGAAGAATGATTGAGGAATCTATTATTAGAAATTCCTGTGTGGCCAAAACCTATGCCACCGATATCTGTGCATTGTGATAGTCAATCTACATTATCACAGGCATACAACCAAGTTTATAATGGTAAATCTAGACATATTGGTCTAAGGCACGGTTTGGTTAGGCAAATGCTCAGTGAAGGAGTAATTACCATAGATTTTATGAGATCTAGCCAGAATTTTGCAGATCCATTTACTAAAGGACTCACAAGGAACTTAGTGATAAAAACATTAGAGGGAATGGGTTTAAAGCCTATACAATACAATCGCCAATGAAGTAAACTCAACTTAACATAATAAAGAAATTTGTTATCTTGAGTTCAAAGAGCAAAAGTACTTCATATGTTTGCGGTTGGATGCACTATAATATTTAGTCTGAAAAACTAAGTATTATCATACATTCCAAAGAAAAGTGCCTGGTACTTATAATAACGAAGAGAGGATGTTCTTCTTAGAACTTAATAGGTATATAACAGTTATACTATTGAGGTGTGTGTTATAAGGCACTACTGATGAACCTACCTATATTAATGCAACGAAGTGATGCCGCCTTCTGCGAGATTTTGGCTTGATCTCTAAGGGCATTTCATAAAAGAAGATACAGACCCAAGGCCAATCTACAGGTCGGGTGAATTACTAACTGGAAAATGTGAAAATGAGTGTGTGATAATCACATCCGGTAGATCATATAGGATCGATGGTTCAATGCTTTGTCAACAACACCATCCTGATATACTTTGATGGGTTTTCACTACGTATAGATTCAAGTCTATAAGACATCTATACTTATGCACAAATTTTCCTGCAAATAAATGACAAGAGGATTTTATTTAAAATTTAGTGGAGGATTGTTGGAGGAAATTTAAAATAAAAGAGAAAGGAAGAAGGAAAGCACAAAGGGGGAAATTTGATTTGTCCCATATCAGGAAACGTAAGTGTGTTTGACACTATATATGTAAACACATTACATATTATATCAAAAGGAAATGGGAGTTGGAAAGAGAAGAGACAATGGCATCAAGCAAGAGCATATCCATGGACATTAATATTTAAAATGTCAAAAGATAGGCCTTGGGCCGTGGGGCTCTTGGGGTCATGTGATCGTAGGGACCACGAAATGCTATTGGGCTTGCACAGATCCATTGATTTTTGTGCGTATGGGTTTCGAATTCTTAATGCTCCATAGCCGTTGCAGAAGAATGGACACATCCATTCACCATTCAAATTTCTAACGTTTCTAGAGTGTCGCAAAACGGAAAGGTGTGACTGTTTGAATTCAAACGGTCATAACCATTGGAAAATAGTAGTATCTCTTCACTCCCTATATATAAGCTGCCCGAATTCAGTTTTTATAATCTTGAATTCATTTCTCTTCTCCTTCCCTCTGCCCTTTTTTGCCAATAACATCTTCTTGAAACTCTGCCAAAATTTAGAGTGAATTATATGGGTTATAGTTCTGCAGGCTATATCTCCATCATCTTGTCACAGCAGCGATCAAATCCAAGATAGTGAATCGCCGTGTATGTGCAAACACGCCGATTAAAAGATATTCGATATATGCTCCATTGTATCTTCAAACAAATTTGCTATTATTCGTGCACATAATTAAGAGGGCAAATACTGTTTTAGGAGAGCGATCGCCACATCGTGCCTCGAAGATTTGTGTTTTCAAAGAATTGAAGATCCAGTGACGGATTCGAAATCAACAATCTAAAACAGTATTTCTACAATGGCTCCTCACTGTCTCAAAGATTTCACCGCTGATTTCGCAAAACTAGAGCGCTTTGATGGTGTCAATTTCCTACGCTGGCAGAAGAAGATGCATTTCTTATTGGCTAATATAAAAGGTTCTTATGTTTTGACTATGCAAAAATCAGTGGAGACAGAGGATGAAATTATTGCACATACACGATCAGATCAATTGGGAACAAGATGATTACATTTGCAAAGGCCATATTTGTAATGCGACGACGGACACACTTTTTGATATGCACTACAACAAACCAACTACGAAGGATATTTGGGATGCATTGGAGGCGAAGCATCTGATGGAAGATGCAACAAGTAATAAATATCTAGCCACCAAATTTTTTAATTATAAAATGACTGAAGATCGTTCAGTGGTAGAGAAATTCAATGATATCATACACACACTTAATCAATTTAGTCAACAAAAGTTAAATATGGATGAGGAAATTAAGGTTTCCTCGATAATAGACAAATTACCCCCTTCTTGGAAAGATCAGAGGAAATTACTGAAACACAAGAAAGAGGATATGAGTTTAGACAGTCTTGCACAATATTAGCTAGTTGAGAAACAACTAAGGCAAAAAGATGCCCAAGATGAAAAAGTTGTTGATACATCAAAGGTCCTTATGGTGGAAGAAAAGCAAGCAAATAATGCTTCAAATAATTCTTCTAATAAAAAGAGGAAAGAGCAGAACAACAACAAATCCCAAAATCAGAACAAGAAAGGCAAAAATGGTGGTTGCTACTTTTGTGGTAAACCGGGAGACTTCAAAAGGGATTGTCGCTTCTGGAAAAAGAAGCAGCAATCTAGAAAAGAAATGTTTGCCATAGTCGTATCAGAAGTGAATATGATTGGACAAGAAATTTCTTAGTGGATCGGTTCTGGTGCTACTAAGCATGTCTGAATTGACGAGAATCAATTCATAAAACTAGAAACAACTGAAGACGAAGATTACCTTTATATAGGAAATTCAGCAAAGGCAGTGGTCAAAGGGAAGGGGACTATAGATATGGAATTCACATCCGAAAAAGTTCTGACATTAAATGATGTATATTATGTACCTAAAATTAGGAAGAACCTAAATTCGGGAAGTCTTCTTAATAAGTTTGGATTTAAACAAGTCTTTGAGTCAGACAAATATGTGTTGACCAGCGGCGGTGTATTTGTGGGAAAAGAGTCATGTGTGATGGTAAGTTTAAACTGAATATTGATATTAATAAAAGTATTAAATCTGCTTGTATTGTTGATTCATTTTCATTATGGCACAATAGATTAGGACATGTTAATCATAAACGCACGCTTGATATGATATCTTTGAATCTAATTCCCAAACACCAAAATGATATGTTAGATAAGTGTAGGATATGTTCATTAACTAAGATCACTAGAAAACCATTTCCTTGTAAACCAGAAAGTACAACAAAATTGTTACAACTTATTCATAATGATGTATTATATATATATATATATATATATAGTACTTCTACTAGAGGAGGAAAAAGATATTTTGTCACATTTATAGATGATTACTCTAAATAGTGTTATGTCTATCTTATGCATGCTAAAAGTGAAGTGTTAAATTCATTCATTACTTATAAAACTGAAGTAGAAAACCAATGTGATGTCAAACCAAAAACACTTCGGTCAGATAAGGGTGGTGAATATCAATTTCCTGAATATTGTTAATCAGTAGGAATTATACATGAGACATCTATTGCTTACACTCCACAACAAAATGGAGTGGCTGAATGGAAAAACAGAACTCTTACCGAAATGGTAAATGCAATGTTGTGTAATTCTGGTCTTAATACAAGTTTCTGGGGAGAAGCCTTACTTACCGCTTGTTATATTCTAAATAGAATACCTAATAAGAAAAGTAAAGTTACTCCTTATGAACTTTGGAAGAAACGGAAACCAAATCTTGATTATTATCGAGTCTGGGGTTGTAGAGCAATTGTTCGATTACCTGAACCAAAAATCAGGAAATTAGGACGAAAGGCTATCGAGTGCATATTCTTAGGATATGCTCAACATAGCAAAGGATATATGCTTCTAGTAATAGTACCAAATAGCTCCATTGATGTAAATAAAGTAATAAAACAAGGGACGCAGTGTTTTATGAGAATAGATTTACATCTATTCAGAATAAACCGATATATGAAATGGTGGAGATCAATACACCTTTTAATTAAATTGTGGAGGTTAATGAACCAATTATTGAACCTGTAGAAAACACTAATGAAAATATAGACGAAAATGGTGATTCTTTTAGGAGACGTAAATGAAGAAGGATAGAAAAATCCTTTGGACCAGATTTCGTCGTATATTTGGTAGAAGGATCTGGAAATAATGTAGATCATCAATTAAAGATATCTACAAATATAGAATCTGACCCTCTAACATATGCTGAGGCAATGAAATCTCAAGATTCATTTTGGCAAGAAGCCATAAATGATGAAATGGATTATATTATGGGAAATAAAACATGGAAACTAAAAGATTTACCTCCTGCTTCTAAACTAATAGGATGTAAATTGATATTTAAGAAAAAGTTAAAGGCAGATGGAACAATCAAAAATTGTAAAGCTAGATTAGTTGCCAAGTGATTCACACAGAAAGAAGGAATAGATTATTTTGATATATACACCCCAGTAGCTATAATTTCAACTATTAGAACATTAATTGCATTAGCATCTATCTATAATTTTGAAATTCATCAAATGGACGTCAAGACAACATTTTTAAATGGTGAACTTGACGAAGAGATATATATATATATATCTCAACCAGATGGTTTTGTGATGCCTGGACAAGAACGTAAAGTATGCAAAATATCAAATCACTTTACGGTCTTAATCAAACACCAAAGAAATGGCATCAAAAGTTTGATAAAACTATTATTTCTAATGGCTTTAGGATTTTTGAATCTGATAAATGTGTCTATAGCAAGTTTCATTTAGGTAAAGTTGTAATTATATGCCTTTACGTGGATGATATGCTTATATTTATAACAGATACTTCAAGTATTGAAGAAGCTAAATGATATCTATCTTCATGTTTTGACATGAAATATATGGGAGTAGCTAAAAAGATTCTTGGAATAAGAATCATGAAAACTAAAGATGGGATATCAATTACCCAGTCTCATTACATTGAGAAAATTCTGAAAAGGTCCAATCTATTCGATTATAAACCAATGACTACTCCGTTTGATCCAAATATGCAGTTGTACACTAATACTGGAAGAGCTATAGAACAATAAGAATATGTTAGAGTTATTGGAAGTTTGATGTATGTTTTGACATGCACACAACCAGATATTGCCAATGCTATTGGAAAAATGAGTAGATATACTAGTAACCCTAGTCATATCCAGTGGAATGCAATACATAAAAATTTTAAAGTATCTAAAAGGTACAATAAATTATGGTTTACATTACAACGGTGATCTGAGTGTAATAGAATGATACAAAGATGCTAGTTGGAACACTGGAAGCGAAGATAATAAATCAACTAGTGGATGGATATTCACTCTTGGTGGGGGAGCAATATCCTGGCCTCAAAGAAACAAACATGTATTGCTGATTCAACTATGGATGCTAAGTTTATAACACTGGATTCTGGTAGCTAAGAAGCAGAATGGTTAAGGAATTTATTATTAGAAATTCCTATGTGGCCAAAATCTATGCCACTAATATCTGTGCACCGTAATTGTCAATCTACATTATCACAGGCATGCAACCAAGTTTATAATGGTGAGTCTAGACATATTGGTCTAAGGCACAGTTTGGTTAGGCAAATGCTCACTGATGGGGTTATTACCATAGATTTAGTGAGATTTAGCCAGAATTTGGCAGATCCATTTACTAAAGGACTTGCAAGGAACTTAGTGATAAAAACATCATAGGGAATGGGTTTAAAGCCTATACAATACAATCGCGAATGAAGGAAACTCAACTCAACATAATAAAGAAATTTGTAATTTTGAGTTCAAAGAGCAAAAGTACTTCATATGTTTACGGTTAGAAGCACTATAATATTTAGTCTGAAAAACTAAGTATTATCATACATTCCAAAGAAAAGTGCTTGGCAGTTATAATGACGAAGAGAGGATGTTCTGCTCAGAACATAATAGGTTTATAACAGATATACTGTTGAGGTGTGTGTTATAAGGCACTTCTAATAAACCTACCTATACGAATGTAACTAAGGTGGTGCCGCCTTCTGCTAGATTTTGGCTTGATCTCTAGGGGCTTTTCATGAAAGAAGATACAGACCCATGGCCAATCCACAAGTCGGGCAAACTACTATCTGGAAAATATGAAAATGAGTGTGTGATAATCACATGCGGTAGATCATATAGGATCGATGGTTCAATGCTTGGTCAACAGCTCCATCCTGATATGCTTCGATGGGTTTTCACTACATATAGATTCAAGTATGTAAGACATCTATACTTATGCACAAATTTTCTTGAAATAAACGACAACAGGAATTTATTTGAAATTTGGTGGAGGATTGTTGGAGGAAATCTAAAATAAAAGAGGAAGGAAGAAGGAAAGCACAAAGGGGGGAAATTTGATTTGTCCCATATCATGAAATGTAAGTGTGTTTGACACTACATATGTAAACACATTACATATTATATCAAAAGGAATGGGGAGATGGAAAGAGAAGAGACAATGGCATGAGGCAAGAGCATATCCATGGACATTAATATTTAAAATGTCAAAAGATGGGCCTTGTACCTCTTAGGGTCTTGTGATCAGATGGGCCACGAAATGCTTTTGGGCTTGCGCAGATCCGTTGAGTTTTTGCGTGCAGGGGTTTTGAATTCATAACGCTCTAGAGTTGTTGCAAACGAATGGACGCATCCATTCACCATTCAAATTTGCAATGCTTCTGAAGTGTCGTAAAACAAAAAGGTGTGACTGTTTGAATTCAAACAGTCATAACCTTTGGAAAATAGTAGTATCTCTTCACTGCCTATATATAGGCTGCCCGAATTCAGTTTTTATAATATCGAGTTCATTTCTCTTCTCCTTCCCTATTCTCTTTTCTTCCATTCACATCTTCTTGAAACACTGCCAAAATTTAGATTGAATTATACAGGTTATAGTTCTGCAGGCTAAAACTCCATCATCTTGTCACTGCAGTGGTCAAATCCAAGATAGTGAATCGATGTGTCTGCGCAAACACGCTGATTAAAAGATATCCGATATCTTCTCCGTTGTATCTTCAAACAGATTTTCCATTACTCATGCACAGAATTAAGAGGGAAAATACTATTCTAGGATAGCGATCACCACATCATGCCTTGGAGATTTGTGTTTTCAAAGAATAGAAGATCAAGCGATGAATTCGAAATCCACAGTCTAAAACAATATTTCTACAACGGCTCCTCACAGTCTCAAAGAGTTCGCCGCTGATTTCGCAAAACTGGAGCGCTTTGATGGTGTCAATTTCCTACGCTAGCAGAAGAAGATGCATTTCATATTGGCTAGTTTGAAAGTAGTTTATGTTTTGACTACGCCAAAACCAGTGGAGACAGAAGATGAAACTATTGCACATTCACGAGATCAGATCAAATGGGAATATGATGATTACATTTGCAAAGGCCATATCTGTAATGCGATGACGGACACACTTTTTGATATGTACTAAAACAAGCCAACTGCGAAGGATGTTTGGGATGAATTGGAGGCCAAGTATCTGATGAAAGACGCAACAAGTAAGAAATTTCTAGCCACCAAATTTTTTAATTACAAAATGACTGATGATCATTCAGCGGTAGAGCAATTCAATGATATCATACACATACTTAATCAATTAAGTCAACATAAGTTAAATATGGATGAGGAAATTAAGGTTCCCTCGATAATAGACAAATTACACCCTTCTTGGAAAGATCAGAGGAAATTACTGAAACACAAGAAGGAGGATACGAGTCTAGACAGTCTTGCACAATATTTGCAAGTTGAACAACAACTGAGGCAAAAAGATGCCCAAGATGAAAAGTTGTTGATACATCAAAGGTCCATATGGTGGAATAAAAGCAAGCAAATAATGCTTCAAATAATTCTTCTAATAAAAAGAGGAAAGGGCAGAACAACAACATTTCCCAAAATCAGAACAAGAAAGGCAAAAATGGTGGTTGCTACTTTTGTGGTAAACCAGGACATTTCAAAAGGGATTGTCGCTTTTGGAAAAATAAGCAGCAATCTGGAAAAGAAAAATTTGCCGCAGTCGTATCAGAAGTGAATTTGATTGAACAAGAAAATTCTTGGTGGATCAATTATGGCTCTACTAAGTATGTCTGCATTGACAAGAATCAATTCAAGAAACTGGAACCAACTGAAGATGAAGATTACCTTTATATGGGAAATTCAGCGAAGGCAGTGGTTAAAGGGAAGGGGACTGTAGATGTGAATTTCACATCTAGAAAAGTTCGAACATTAAATGATGTATATTATGTACCTGAAATTAGGAAGAACCTTGTATCGGGAAGTCTTCTTAATAAGTTTGGATTTAAACAAGTTTTTGAGTCAGACAAATATTTGTTGACCAAAGGCGGTGTATTTGTGGGAAAAGGGTACATGTGTGATGGTATGTTTAAACTGAATATTGATATTAATAAAAGTATGAAATCTGCTTATATGGTTGATTCATTTCATTATGGCACAATAGATTAGGACATGTTAATCATAAACGCATGCCTGATATGATATCTTTGAATCTAATTCCCAAACACCAAAATGATATGTTAGATAAGTGTAGGATATGTTCATTAACTAAGATCACTATAAAACCATTTCCTTATAAACCAGAAAGTACAATAAAATTGTTACAACTTAATCATAGTGATGTATGTGATATACACAGCACTCCTACTGTAACGACCCGGGGAAATCACGACCTTGGTTATCGACATATAACCCAATGTCAACTATTAAGCATCGGAAAATACCAGATAGTTAATGAAAATAATTAGGGGATGAGAATAGATAAGATAGAAACTTAGAATAAAAGAAGAAGAAGAAGAACATACAATATCAGAGTAAACACGAATCTCACAGCGGAACAAACAATATGTAATAGTTACAAAACTTTAAAATAAAATCAGTATATGTATACAATAACATTATCATAGTACATCATTTACAGTGAAGCAGAAATAACAATAGTTAAATAATGTTGAAGCCTCCTGCTCCAGCTCTCCAAGTGTATCCGTAAATCCCGACTACTTGACTACCCGTACAAAATTGGTCACCCAAGAGTTTAAGGAAAACAAAAAAAATAAACTCTGGGTCAGTCATGAGACTGGTGTGAGTAAAACAATTTAAAACAGTTTGAACAATTAAACGATATCTCATAAGACCATGCCGTATAACAGAACGGGTTTTTCCCTTATGAGAATCCAAATCAATTTGATTTAACTTTCAAATCATTTTGAAAGAAACAATGATCTTTTATGTCAAAACTCTTTTTATATTAAATTAGTGTCTATCAATCACATTATAATAATCATCTAGCGGAACGCTTTCATCTCACACTCCCCCATACATAATATATAATCAAAAACCGCAGGCGCTTTTTTGGGTAATGAATTCCAACTGGCTAGGTATGGGACCACCTTCCGATAGTGTATCTCTAGAGAGGAATACACCGGGTTCAACAAGAACATCTTGCAACCTAGGCTAAACATGATCGGTCACTCATTTCGCTTGAGTGTACTGAATGTATTATCACCAATGGTTGGGATAAGCAACCGTTTCCCGAAAGGGACAACATCGAAATAGATTATAGAAGTAAATGAAACTCTAGATCAGGTGACAATACACCCTAATTGGCAGCTATCCACTTAGCCATGCGACCTACCCGATTTTACACCATTTCCTGGTTGTGAGGCTAGAGGCCATAACGTATAGATCACACATTTAATTACTTTGAATGCCGCATCGTCATACCTGCCAAATCACAAATTGATTTCTCCAAAAATACCACAGGTATACAACTAAGAGAAAGAAATTCCTCTGCCACCAAAAGTAAATACGTTTGAAGTGATCAACTTACGTGATCTATTAAATATACTCTGTCAGACATTCTTCCATATAGGTCGCCCTGGGACTAGAAAGACCGAAGGCACTATTCTGTAAACAGGACAGCCCCTGCCTAACTCCGTCTTCAATTATCTTCATCACATTTGATTGCAACGCTAACGCCCATACAGAGTGGTTTTCAGATAATGAATCTGATCCCAGTCTCCCCGTATTGACGACGGAAAAATGGTCAAAAACTTTGATAGTCGGTGATTTAACTATCGAAGACAAACATGTGTGCAAACGATGATATTATGTCCAGATGGAAATTCTATCGATCAATCATCAATCGACATTTATTTATTTCTCCATTTATCGTTTCCGTATATTCATCAAATCCTTATTTTCTAATTTTAGAAAATATACGTTATTAACTTTGGAAACCGTTTCCATTCTGATTAACGCATCACTATCTTCTCACATATATCAGTCTCTAACTATAAACTAGTAAGAGAACAACCCCATACGTATTAACCCCGAAGGCCGAAACCAACATCAGATCGATACCCAGAAAGTCATTCAACTTAACAAATCTCCAGTCAGTTTCTAATTCCTTTAATCCATTTTAATTCCTATTTCAAACCCTATTTCCTTTATAAATGTTTTATTAGCAAAATATTTACTTTAATCTAATTTTCACATAGAATGTGAAAAATATTTCTTTATAAAATCAAAACAGTTTGATTTCGTATTTAAAACAATATCCCAAATCTAATTTCTGTTTATACTTCTAATTATAGAATTATTTATATAAAATATCATTTTATTATTCTAACACTTATAATCCCATTTATAACCTCCTTTATAAATTCTGCTCAAATTCCATTTAAAATATCGATGTTAAAACCGATTCCTACTTCTCTATATAAATTCAGTCGTATAAATTTTGTTTATCAAATGATAAATATTTTATTTAATTTTGTAAAACATTATTTATAAATTAATCTACTCAATCTATTTGTTAAAACAGATTTCTATTTAATATCCACTTTAAACAATCTTCTCATAATTCTTTTATATCTCATCAAATATCCCTTTTATAATTATATTTACTTTCTAAACAAATATTCCTTTTATACTTCTATTTATTTTATATATAAATAATCCTTTTATACTTCTATTTATTTTATAAATAAATATTTCATTTTCAATATTCACTTTGAAATTTTCCTTTCTACATTCCAGTATTTCATATGGTATTTAAAATACCAAATAACATAACCAGTATCATCATAACCAGTCACAGATTATATATCACATCACATATCACAATATATGAAAACAATAGTATTATAATATTGAGGAATCCAGTTAGATCTCTCCAACCTGTTTCCCTGCATCCACAGATGTTAAATAATATAAATAACATCAATTTCATTTAAATATGAAATATTCTTATAAATAGAATCAATATTTAATTAACGATTTATATATATATATATATATATATATATCGTTATCTATAATTTCAACCAATACATCAGTAAATCAACCAAACAATCATCACACAACAATCAATCATCATTTATCAATTTTAAAAAACGTTGTAAAAATATGAACTGGTAGAGTTAGTGAGATTTACTCACATTGGACAGCCATCGTTAAATAATGATAACTGTCGGTTGATTTTGACTGACAATTTATTTCACTATAAATTGTAACGAGCTCCAATTCACTCCCAGTCAGTTCCATTGCATAGCCGTCGTCCATACGATCCCAACGGATCTTGTTTCGCTTGATTCTAATAATATATTTCAAAGTTATCGTATTTACAAGTTTGTACTATTTAAAACAAAATAAAATTTTAATTTCCTTTAATCAAATTGGGCTTAACCTTTAACAATGGGCCCAACACCATTCAATACACTTCCGCAAATCCTTCTTCCCTGTTCTCCTTAACATCCCGCTTCAGGCCATTGATTCCTACATAGCCGTGCTTTCTCTAAAATCCCGCACCTTCATTCTTCCAAAATTCTTAAAAACGAAAACACCAACCAAATCTTCATCAAATTCTCTTCAATTTGGTACAATACATCACCAACTCGCGTCACCCATAAAGAGTGCGACTTCAATAGCAGTCCGCTGTTTTTATAGAAAAAGGATCGAACCTTTTTCACCTCAAAACTCCTACATTTTGCCATGAATTCAAAAACCAGCGCCACCGTTAAACTCCCTATCCTCTACTCAACGCAACCATACCAAAATGAATCAACTCGCCCTCCATTCACAAAATCCGACGTCCAGCTTCCCCCTTCACTGCCAGGAACTTGCGACAGTTTTTACAACCAATTTCCATGATACTTTGTCCATGTCTGTGCCTCGCTGCTATGAATACCATGCTGGTCTCGCCTTGCCTCCAGAATCACCAAACTATAGGCGACAGTAAGCCCTATGTTACTATTCACAAAATCGAGCTCCCCAAGGATGAATCGCAAGTCCCAAAAGTGGTACCGAATCAAAGAGATTCACTCAGCGAACCAAAGTATATAAGTGTTATGATTTTAGAGATTTTCTAGGATTTTATTTTGATTTTTGAAGATCAGTCTTTTGTCAAGTTTGGAGTAAAAAGACTGACGGCGGAAAAATGCTTTGACCAAACAGAAAGAAGGCATTAGGTTTAGAAAATGGAAAGGGGTATTTCTATAGGGTGGTTTAGCTTCTAAGGTAAGCTACATATTTTATTTATATAATTATTGTAATTCTATTTGTCTTCTAAAAATTCCTATGATCACACGTGATATCCAAAAATCATGAAAATGGACATACAAATGGAGTTTGACATTACAGACCTAACAAACTTGTTTCATCGAATTCCGACTCTGTTTGCTCACACAGCGCATTTTTAAAGTCAAATTATCGACTGTTTTTCACATTAAATTTCAGTATGGCTACATACTGACTCCAAAAATTACGAAAATTGAAATCTAACAATAATTCAGTATTCTGGATCCAACAAAATTAGTTTCGTCGAAAACGGAGCTCGTTTGCAAAAGTGGCTATTTTTAAAGCTCTGAATAAATCCATTTAAGTATAAATATATTTAAAAATAATTAAATTTAATATTTATAAATAAATATTATCGTATATATTCACAACAGAATATTATCCAGCTTCAAAATATACATATCTGGAATTACAACTCCATATTTCAATTCCAGGTTATTCGATATCAATATATAAAATAAAAATTCTCTTATAATATAAATAAATCGATATGAATTATAAAGGAATTCCATAGCGACTTTTCAAAAATTTTATTTGGATGTAAATCAAAATCTACCAATGAAATCTCGATTTTTCTCTTCCATTAGAAAAATGTACCTCACCAGCTCCGAACATTTCTTGTTTCACAGAAATCCGACTTAAAACGGATTCTATATGACACGACCCGAACTTCCCCGTGAAGGAAAGCACGGATGGCGTTGAGGACAATACACAAAAGGACACAGACGAAAGAACATTTCATTGTTATTACAACAATTCCATCAGATACAAGAATATACAGAGTATAAATGAATAAATTACATTCAATAAATATCAGAGATTTAAATTACATTTAAATACATCGCAGCGGAAAATAATACAAAAGCACAACTAGAAATAATGCACGGATACAAAGCTTTCCGAGCATCGTTCCAGCTGTAAATCAGGATCCTATGAATATAAATCTGCAAAACCAAAACTACTAGCTGCCCATGTCAAAATAAGGGCACCCAGAGTTTAGGTTAAAACAATAAACACTAGGTCAGTCATGGGACTGGTGTGAGAACTAAAACAGTTATTAATCTTTATTTTAAAGTTTGGTAAATCAAGGGACCACGCCGTATAACACGGAACGGGTTTCCTCCCAAGAATACCAGTACATAAAACAAACAACGCAATGCTAAATAAAGAAAAATGAAGCTATTAAAAGACCCAGTTCTCATCACACAATGCAACGCAAGCCGGAGGATAGGGTTTTTACCTTATAATAGCCAAGAATGCTTGATACGTTTAAAACAAATCATTTGATACTATTATAAGTGCATAGTGTATAAAACAATTTCAAATCATAAGTATCAATCATAGACGGCATAAGCGCCCCATCCCACTATGTCACCATACTAGGCTCTACAAATAAAACCGCAAATGTCACGTATTTGGAAATTGGATTTCCGTCTGTGAACCGAGGCAAAAGATAGTCCTCAGCCGATTCGAGACTGTCTAGCCCGAGCCTCAGGAACAGCCGCAACTGCACCTTGGATCGTCAGGGCCGGTCCACCGATGTGGATTATTATGCCTGAACAATACGTCTCCCCGCCCTATGGGGCGTAAATGAGCCAACGAATGGCTCCATCAGACCCGGATCGTCCGATCAAACTGAGGCGCCTCGTAACACCAACAACCACATAAGTCAAACTCGTCAGGGCGTGTAAAACCACTGACGCCACTTCTAGCTAGAAAGAAACGCATGTCCTCCCTGAGGTCCTCTCCCATTTTTGGTTCACCACTGGGGTGTGAGGCTTGCGAATTCACGTTACACAAAGCTATGCCACACAGGCCGTGCTTTGATCATCACCACAAAACTTTGCTTTTCAACAGAAGCCTTGATCAATTGCCACTTAGGCATGCCACACAGGCAATTCACTCCATGCGTTTAATATCTATCAATATATAACCCCTGAGCTCGTACGTCTCAGAGAAGGGCGTTAAGCAAGAGAATAAATTCTCCGCCGCCAAACAGATATATATTTAATAGAAATCAATCACACAGAATAAAATCCAATGTCAGACACACAGTCCATTTACAAGTTCGTTCTAGGTCTGAACGAAACCGGAGGCACCTAGTACCCCGCATATCCATCGATCTCCAAGTACGTCTGGACGATCACCAACTGATTCCCTCCTCTTGGGTGTACGGCCCAATCAAGATCATCAGCAATCACCCAAACGATGTGAAGACCTCCGGTCTTCAACCACCGTCTTCATCTTCGACACCACGTCGAATCAGTTATTCAGAATGGGATAAACCCGGTCTTTCTAAATAACTCGCGTATATAATCAACAAGTGTTACACAAACACGACATACGCCTCATTCCAATTCAGAATATCCGTTTATTCAAATATTCTTCTACTTTGGGAAAGGTTCCCATTAATTTTATCAAAGATAAATTCTTTAAATTTATTCTTTAATCTTCTTTGAATATCAATTCAAACTAGTCGGGATTAGCGAATCACACCGGAATAATCATTTATTTTATTTCCCAATCCCCACCTATTCATCCCATGAAGTAAAACTGGTAATATTTCATATCTAACACCACGGTGTTATCGGTAAATTCAATTAACATTTCACGTTCAAATCTAATTAAAGATTTAACTATCGCCTGGAGTAAAACTGGTGGTACTCCATTCTCGATCATTTCAATCTAATTAAAAATTCATTAAAACTCCACTTAGTTTTAATCTTCACAGAAATCAATATCCCGTCTTTAACTGGGTTAAAGAACCAATGTCATTTAAAACACGACCCATAATAAACCCAAAATCAAATTCATTAATTATCGGGTTAAAGAACAAGTGTTATTTAAAACACTGTCCACGATAAACCCAAAAATCAATACTAGTTCAATTCCAATTAAATATTATTTAATTGGTACACTTCATTAAATCTAAATAAAAAGATTTAATCTTTTTTTTCCCAACTGGGCTTAAGAACAGTGTTAATGAAGACACCATTCACGACAAACCCAAATCCCATTTGATATCAAATACAAGGCTCTGAATAGAAAATATATCGGCTTATATTCAATATCTAATTCTACGACCAACAAATATTGTATTGGAAATAACGATATTAATATATCTTTCAAATTTCCCAAACAATATCTGTATAATCACGAAATCCAACATCGAAATATTCCAAAGACAATTTCGATTCAAATCCATTCCCACCTTATATATTGGAAATTCTGGTTATTTTCAAAACCATTTCAAATCCACTTTATCTATTTTAGAAATAAATAGAATTATAATTCTAGTTCAAAACTAGTTCATTTCGATAAAAATCTATTTTTATCTTTTCAAATATGGAGTTTTTCATCCCAATTCTTCACAAATCATTTCTTATGATTTTACACAAATTATTACTATTTTTGATAAATTTATCAAGGCCCGTACAGTCGATTTCCATCAACGGCCATCGAACTGCACTTACAGCGACCTTTTTCAAATTTGATTTGGACATAATTCCAAATCCAACCGTTAGATTTCAAATTTCTAATATTCATTAGAAATCTCTTTTCGATACGAACCCAACGGTTCCGGTTTTAGGAGAATCCGACGGTCGGATCTCCCGCAATATCCATTCAAAGTCAATGGTCGAAATTCGCGAACTGCCACGGCGCGGCGCGTTCTATTCTGACCATTATATTATATATATAATATATACTTCGTCGATTACCTTTTAAAACATAATTTATAAATCGTTTTAAATTCGTTTTCAAAATGATTTCAACTTCTCTTTCAAATTCAAATCAAAATTGAATTTTTCCTTACAAATTCGTTTTAAATTCATTTCAATTTGATTTCAATTCAAATCGATTTTTAATTCAATTTCAGTTCATTTTCAATTCAATTTGAATTTCTAATTAATTCAATTTCAATTCGAATTCATTCCTATTCAATTTCAATTCGAATTCATTTCTATTCAATTTCAATTCGAATTCAATTCTATTCAATTTCAATTTGAATTCAATTCTATTCCATTTCAATTCGAATTCATTTCATTTCAAAATATCAGATTTTGAAATCACTTTCGATATTCATTACAAAATGAATAAAATCGATATAAATATCTTTTACGTCAAAATGGCGTAAATCTAATCAACACGGCTTCATATATTTCTATTTTCAAATATTCGATTTCAAATATTTCTATTTCAAATATTTCTATTCAAATATTTCTACTCAAAACTGGAATGAGGCCCAATCAATTACCATATAATGTTAATTATATGGATTTTCTACAACACATGTACACAATAACAACGATGAATAATCAACCATCATCCAAAGTGCATTCTACACTGTATAAGCATCAAATATAAATATTCGACGGTTATAAATGTTTGTCAATCAATCGATCGACATAAAACTAATTATTGGGATTAGTGCATGTCGTATATCATCCCAATACCTGTAACACCCCACCTCCGCCAGGGTTACTCACAAGAGAATGCACTAGCTTTGGAGGGGTGTTGTCTAGGTAAACATGCACAGAGATATCACAAGACAGAACATAGATAAATAAATAAGTACAGCAGCGGTAGTAATTTAAAAACCATAGTTAACCATTTCAAAACCAAATAGTCAACTTACATCAAAGTACTTAGTCATTATTTTCGAACTACCACAAGTCTAGAAAACATAAACTGAAAATAACATAAAGTAAACTATCCCCAAGATAGATGTGGTGAAGCTATAGCAAGCTCAAGTCCAAACCATACATGTGCTGTCAAGAAAGCAAGCCAAATGTCCAAGCTAAGAACTAGTGTTCCCTCCCTGAGAACCTGGGGGGGGGGGGGGGAGGGAACGGAAGAAAAGAGGCGAAAGAAAAAGGGTCAGTCATAAAGACTGGTAAGTCCTACCTACTATTAGTATAAAAACTAATGAAGTTAACTAAACATGAGAAACTGTGATGAAACATAAAGATGGTAACTAACTGTCATGATAAATAGATAACAAGGTAGATCAAGTGTGGCATCGCATATACAAGGTTTAGTTTTGCACCAATAGTATTAGTATTCCATCCCATGTCAAGTATAAACAAGGAATGATCCCTTGGCCCAATATCATGAGGTGACCCAAGTCAAGGTCCAACTACATGGTCTATTCGATCGGCTCCCTATAAGCCTAACTCGTCGAGTGTCGGTGTCATACGGCCTAATCACGGAATGTAGTCAAACTGTGCTAGGTCCACCCTAGGGTGTATCAAGCCCTAGGGTGCCAACCACTGACACGAATCAAGCACGCACAATCTAAACCTACTGGTGCCCATGTCTGTTTTATTCAACTCCGGACTATGTGCACGACCATAGTCCGCCTGAACCTACACTGGCGCACCTACTCTGCCGTCGTTCTAGTCGCTTACAATCAGCCCAGTAATCGTGCCCCACCCTAGCCTAGTCCCTAGGGTATCGTGATACATCCAAGAGGGTTACTGCTGAAACGGACCACGTAACTAGGGTTTCTAACGGGTTAAGTGTGGTTAACCCTATCCAATCATGTATCAAGTTGGTTAAGTGTATCCAAGTGGTTCATGACTTAACCCTATCATGTGGCATTAATTAACTTAATGCGCCCAACCTCTCACATTAGACTTTGTTGTGGTTACTGGATGTGCCGGGCGGGTCCGGGCAGATTTACACCACAACCTAGTCTAACCTCGGGTTTCAAGCGCGATATAACCAACTACTCACATTAGATCCTATTGTTTGTAGCCACTGGATTTGCCGGGCGGTTCCGGACAGATTTACGCTACAAACTCAACCCAACCTCGAGTTGGCCACTTTATGGTTTTCTACATGTCAAGACCACATTAACGTTTTCAAGCATAATCAAGTTTCATGTCACATTTCAAGTCATGTTTTTCATGTCATTTCAAGTTTGCCTAACTACCCATAACGTATTCCCATTCGCACGTAAATTCGCATCAATACAAATAGATCAAGAAGGGGAACATAACAACATGACAAAGATGGGCATAAGGTGATAAAGTTGGTCATAAGTTAAACATGATGATATTTGAGGCAAAGGTGTTCATCACAACTAGCATATAGGATTATTGGCCTCAAAACATGTATGACATCAAACTTAGCAAACATACTTGTGGGTAGCATGTAGTTCAACATCATAGGCAAAGGTGATAACATGATAATAGTTGACATAGAGTGGTAAACTTGTAGGTAGCATGTAGTTCAACATCATAGGCAAGTTAACATCAAGGTTATGAGGGGTTCTATGTTGCATTATGCATAATCCCCAAATAAAGCTCATAGCTTTCTACCCAAAAATCAAGATGAACGGTACTAGGTTCATGATAGTTCCACAATCATAGATCAAAAGAGTCATAAATGGATCTATGCATACAAATATAGCCCCAAGACAAGTATTACACCAAAAATCCCATTTCAACTTGCTACATGTTCATATTAATTTCATAGTTTAAATCTAAGAGTAGAGTGGGGCTTACAAATCGTGGCTATGAGACTAGAACAAAGTAGAACAAGATAGATACATTGTAGAAGGTCTAGGAATGATGTAGCAACACTAGAAGCCTTGAGGATAGGTAGCTCCTTTGATTTGATGAAGAAAGATTGCTCCTTTTTGCCTTAGAAGCTCTTAAGATGAAGATGGAGGCCATGATTAGGGAGCATTTTGGCAGAATTTAGTTGTTAGGATGATTTGTGATGGTTTGGGTTAGGTCTTAGGGTGTTTTTATAGGTGTAGAGACTAGTTTATGCCCTAGGATAAACCCTAGTTTAGATCTGAACCATCAAATCCCGTCACAGGCCAAGTAAACAGATAAAAGGAGCAAACTGGTGCACCAGGGAAAACATGGCTGACAAGGGAGGTCGACCCCCAAGTCGACACCCAAGTCGACTAGGCAGTCGACCTGGGCTGGGGCAGGTCGACTCCCCAGTCGACCTGGGGTAGGGCGGGAAATTTACCCGCCCAATCTGTTTGGAGCTGATTTGAATTTCGGGCTGAATTTTGAATTTTCTGAAATCTTCTATGGGCCATATCTTGGTCATACGGACTCCGATTTACGAAATTTCGGACTCGTTTTCAAGCAGAATTTCGAGACGAATGCAATGGCGTAACCCGTTCCCATTGATTCTTAACTTATGATTTAATTCTGCCCTGATTTCTTGTTTTAACAATTTATAAAAATTCGGGTTGTTACATTCTCCCCACCTTAAAGGATTTCGTCCCCGAAATCTACAAGTTAGGAAGAACGTATCCTACCATCCATCATCCATCTACTCAAACATCATCCACAAGTAATCATTGTCCTTAAAAGATTTCTAATGCTGTATGAACATATGCAAAAGTGTGTGTATATGCACCTATCTAATGCGAAAATCAGGCGGTTACAGACTCAGTAAACCTCCTTAATGCAGAATATGTTAGTGAAATGAGTCCAAATGTATGCAAATTCCTAACATAATTTATAATATCTACATGAGTGCACATAACATTCATTCATATGCAACATCCACGTGATAGCATAACAAGTTTCATCCATGAATAAGCATAAACACTCATGCATATGCAATATGAAAGTGTGTGAGCCGATCTTAGTGCCTAACGTGTATCATGCATCCACGAGTAACCACTTGCAAATACTTGCAACCATTTGCAACCATCAAGCATAACATGTTTCAAATACATGTTTCATCCAAAGGGTTTCTACCTAAGGTTCTCATGACAAGATTAACGAGATAACAAGATAAACATGGATAGCGCAAGAAAGATATGCTGACTAGGAAAAGAAATTGAGAATGTACCCTCAAAAAGAAATGGATAAAGCCCACGCATCTTCTCCTCGGTTTCCCAAGTTGCATCTTCATCGGCTTCACTCCACGGAACCTTTACTAACTTGACTTCTCGATTCCTCAGCTTCTTGATCTCCGTTCCCAAGATACGAATCGGAGCTCGCCTCAGGGTTGCCTCTTTCTCTACCTCCACGTCTTCAAGAATGCTAGGCTCAACTACTTCGGCTGATTCATGTAGGCATTTTCGGAGATGCGAGACATGAAAGACATTGTGCACTCCAGCCAGCTTCTCGGGCAATTCCACCCTATAAGCCATTTGCCCAATCTTCTCGATGATAGGGAAGGGTCCTACGAACATTGGTGCTAGCTTTCCAACTGCTCCAAAACGAACCACATTTCGCTAGGGGGAAACCTTCACAAAGACCATATCTCCAACTTCAAACTCTAAGTCTGTCCTTCGCTTGTCTGCATAGGATTTCTTTCTGTCTTGGGCCGTTTTCATCCGCCTTCGAATCAACTCAACCTTCTCGGATGTGTCCCTTATCATGTCGGGCCCAAGTATAAGCTTATCCGTCATCTCCCACCAACATGTTGGTGACTTGCACGACCTCCCATACAAAGCTTCGAATGGTGCCATCCCTATGCTTGCTTGGTAGCTGTTATTATAAGCAAACTCTACGAGAGGAAGGTGGTCTTCCCAAGTGCCACCAAAGTCAAGAATTCATAGCCTCAACAGATCTTCTAGTACCCTATTCACCCTTTCGGTCTGACCATCAGTTTGTAGGTGATACGCCGTACTTAGATTCAATCGCGTACCCATCGCTTAATGCAAACTATTCCAAAATTGACTAGTGAAGATTGGGTCACGATCGCTCACTATGCTAGAAGGAACTCCCTGCAATCGCACTATCTCTCAAAGATAAACAGATGCTAGCCATGATGCGGTCCTCTTGCTCTTCACTGGAATGAAATGAGCGCTCTTCGTGAGTCTATCCACTATGACCCATATGCTAGTATTCCGCTTCCTTGACCTCGGCAATCCATCCACAAAATCCATAGAGATATTTTCCCACTTCCATTGCAGGACCTCCAATGGATGCAGTAGCCCATCGGGCTTCTTCGACTCGGCCTTTACTTGTTGGCAAACAATGCATCTAGAAACAAACTCTGCAACATCCTTTTTCATCCCATCCCAAAAGAAAATGCGCTTCATATCCCGGTTCATCTTATCCCCTTTGGGATGTATGGTCATCCTCGAGTGATGCGCCTCCTCAAGAACTTTATTTACTAAGTCTCCCACTTGTGGGATACCTAGTCTTCCATCACGCCTTAGCTATCCCTTGTCATCAATAGTGTATCTAGCGAGGTGACTTGACGTCTCACCCCGAATCAACTTGTCCATGATCTCGACTATCTGCGGGTCTTCCCTCTGTGAAGCCCCAACTTGATCAAGAAGCGTGGGTCTAAGCTCAAGGGATGCTAACGAACCAGTCATCGACTCAACAGCAGGTGTAAAATCGAAGGTTGCCAAGAACTCTAGGCTCTTCATCTCAACAAACAAGGGACTCAAAGTCAACCTTCTTCTACTTAGCGCATCCGCCACAACATTACCCTTGCCAGGGGTATAAGCTATATTGAAGTCATATGATACCAAGAATTCCATCCACCTCTGCTGCCTTAGATTCAAATCTATCTGCGAGAAGAGGTACTTCAGCGACTTGTGATCAGTATATAACTCAAACCTTTCACCCAGAAGATAATGGCGCCAAGATTTGAGTGCAAAGACGATCGCCGCCAATTCCAAATCATGAGTGGGATAGTTCTTCTCATGAACTTTGAGTTTCCTACCCCCAAAGCATATCACTCTCCCTTCTTGCATCAGGACAGCGCCTAATCCCGTACCACATGCATCGGTGTACACGGTAAACAACTTCCCTCCATCGGGTAATGCTAGAACTGGAGCTGTGGTGAGGGCTTTCTTGAGCCTTTGAAAAGCAATCTCACACTCTAAGTCCCATGTAAAGACTAAGTTCTTCTTCGTTAACTTAGTAAGAGGGGATGAAATCTTAGCGAAGTCCTTAATGAACTTCCTATAAAATCCTGCCAGACCGAGAAAGCTTCTCACTTCAGTTGCATTCTTTGAAACTTTCCAGTCTTGTACCGCCACTACTTTAGCGGGATCCACAGCTATGCCCTGCTTAGAAACTATATGCCCAAGGAACCGAACTTCCCTTCTCCAGAAATGGCATTTGGAGAACGTGGCTTTTAACTGATGAGCTCTAAGCGTATCCATAACCTCCTTGAGATGTGTAGCATGCTCTTCCTCGTCCTTAGAGAAGATCAGAATATCATCCATGAAGACAACCACAATCTTGTTAAGGAGCTCCCTAAACACCCTACTCATCAAATCAACGAAGTACGCGGGTGCATTAGTCAAACCGAACGGCATGACGAGCCATTCAAAGAATCCATCTGGAGTCCTAAACGCAGTCTTGTCAATACTATCCTCAGCCACTCTAAGCTGATGGAATCCGGTGGCTAGATCGAGTTGAGAGAAAACAGAAGCACCTACAAGCTGGTCGAAGAGATCATCAATCCTCGGTAATGGGTGCCTATTCTTCTTTGTCAGCTTGTTTAACTCACGATAGTCAACACATAGACGAAGCAAACCATCCGCCTTAGTGGCGAATACCACAGGTCCTGCCCGTTGAGTCTGTCCTTGCCCCTGCCCTTGCTTCTTTGGGAAATCCTTAGTGAAGTGTCCAGACTCTCCGCAATGAAAGCATTCTCCCAACTTCCTCTTCTTCTTCCTACAATCTTTGATTATGTGTCCAGTGATTCCACAGAAGTTGCACTTCCTTGTCTCCCTTGCCTTGTTGTTGTTGGCCTTGTTACCCTTGTTGTTCTTGTTGTTCTGGTTGCCTCCCCACTTGGAGTCCACCTTCTTGGTTTGAGTCTCATTAAGCTTAACTTCTTTCTTTCCATTCTTATCATCTCCTTGGAGCAAGGCCATATCCACTAAGCTCTCAAAAGTGGCTCCCATGGGTATATGAGACATGGCCAAACCTTGCAATGGCTCATTCAATCCTCGAGCAAAGCGTAGAGCCTTCTTCTGAGGTGTGTTAACCATGTCTAAACCGAATCGAGAAAGCTGGTTAAACTTATTCACATACTCCCTCACGGTCATATCCCCTTGCTTCAAAGATATAAACTTCTCCATTTGCAGATTCTCTTCAGCAGATGATAGAAACTTAAGCCCAAACCTCATCCTAAAGTCAGCCCAAGTCTCTATAGGCCTAGTAGCGTTGGTGACTTCCCACCAATAAGCAGCTTCCTCTTTCAATAGCCATACTGTCAACAGAACTTTCCTACGATCTTCTACACCAAAGATAGCAAAAAGGTCTTCAGTTTCTTTTAACCAGTTTCTTGCCTCAACATAAGTCTCTGTCCCAACAAAATTCTTGCCACCCATCGCCTTAAAGTCTTTGCAAATCTTCGCGAAATACGCTTGTGGACACTGAGGAGGGGGAGGAGGAGGAACCTCAGGTACGGGAGGAGGAGTGGGAGTTTTTGCTGGGCCCGCATCGTTGGCCCTAGCTTCCAAGTACCTTCGGAACCATCCGGGTATGGGTACTCCCTCGGGAAGGTTAAGATCGGCCATGCTGAAAAAGGAAAAGATAGATTCAGAACGAGTAAACAAAGGATAGTGCTAATGGCTTTGGGGGAATAGCCTTTTAAAATAAACTAGACTTTCCTTGGAAAAATACTTAATTGGCTTTGAAAATAGATTTTTTCAAAAAGGGTTTTTTAAACTTTTGTCTGGTCTAGTAAACCTCATGCTCTGATACCAAATGTAACACCCCACCTCCGCCAGGGTCTCTCACAAGAGAATGCACTAGCTTTGGATGGGTGTTGTCTAGGTAAACATGCATAGAGATATCACAAGACAGAACATAGATAAATAAAAAAGTACAGCAGCGGTAGTAATTTAAAAACCATAGTTAACCATTTCAAAACCAAATAGTCAACTTACATCAAAGTACTTAGTCATTATTTTCCAACTACCACAAGTCTAGAAAACATAAACTGAAAATAACATAAAGTATACTATCCCCAAGATAGATGTGGTGAAGCCATAGCAAGCTCAAGTCCAAACCGTACATGAGCTGTCAAGAAAGCAAGCCAAATGTCCAAGCTAAGAACTAGTGTTCCCTCCTTGAGAACCTGGGGGGGGGGGAATGGAAGAAAAGAGGCGAAAGAAAAATGGGCAGTCATAAAGACTGGTAAGTCCTACCTACTATTAGTATAAAAACTAATGAAGTTATCTAAACATGAGAAACTGAGATGAAACATAAAGATGGTAACTAACTATAATGATAAATAGATAACAAGGTAGATCAAGTGTGGCATCGCATATACAAGGTTTAGTTTTGCACCAATAGTACTAGTATTCCAACCCATGTCAAGTATAAACAAGGAATGATCCTTTGGCCCAATATCATGAGGTGACCCAAGTCAAGGTCCAACTACACGGTCTAGTCGATCGGCACCCTATAAGCCCAACTCGTCGAGTGTCGGTGTCATACGGCCCAATCACGGAATGTAGTCAAACTGTGCTAGGTCCACCCTAGGGTGTATCAAGCCCTAGGGTGCCAACCACTGACACAAATCAAGCACGCATAGTCTAAACCTACTGGTGCCCATGTCTGTTTTATTCAACTCCGGACTATGTGCACGACCATAGTTCGCCTGAACCTACACTAGCGCACCTACTCTGCCGTCGTTCTGGTCGCTTACAATCAGCCCAGTAATCGTGCCCCACCCTAGCCTAGTCCCTAGGGTATCGTGATACATCCAAGAGGGTTACTGCTGAAAAGGACCATGTAACTAGGGTTTCTATCGGGTTAAGTGTGGTTAACCCTATCCAATCGTGTATCAAGTTGGTTAAGTGTATCCAAGTGGTTCATGACTTAACCCTATCATGTGGCATTAATTAACTTAATGCGCCCAACCTCTCACATTAGACTTTGTTGTGGTTATTGGATGTGCCGGGCGGGTCCGGATAGATTTGCACCACAACCTAATCTAACCTCGGGTTTCAAGCGCGATATGACCAACTACTCACATTGGATCCTATTGTTTGTAGCCACTGGATTTGTCGGGCGGTTCCGGGCAGATTTACGCTACAAACTCAACCCAACCTCGAGTTGGCCACTTTATGGTTTTCTACATGTCATGACCACATTCACGTTTTCAAGCATAATCAAGTTTCATGTCACATTTCAAGTCATGTTTTTCATGTCATTTCAAGTTTGCCTAACTACCCATAATGTATTCCCATTCGCACGTAAATTCGCATCAATACAAATAGATCAAGAAGGGGAACATAACAACATGACAAAGATGGGCATAAGGTGATAAAGTTGGTCATAAGTTAAACATGATGATATTTGAGGCAAAGGTGTTCATCACAACTAGTATATAGGATTATTGGCCTCAAAACATGTATGACATCAAACTTAGCAAACAAACTTCTGGGTAGCATGTAGTTCAACATCATAGGCAAAGGTGATAACATGATAATAGTTGACATAGAGTGGTAAACTTGTGGGTAGCATGTAGTTCAACATCATAGGCAAGTTAACATCAAGGTTATGAGGGGTTCTATGTTGCATTATGCATAATCCCCAAATAAAGCTCATAGCTTTCTACCCAAAAATCAAGATGAACGGTACTAAGTTCATGATAGTTCCACAATCATAGATCAAAAGAGTCATAAATGGATCTATGCATACAAATATAGCCCCAAGACAAGTATTACACCAAAAATCCCATTTCAACTTGCTACATGTTCATATTAATTTCATAGTTTAAATCTAAGAGTAGAGTGGGGCTTACAAATCGTGGCTATGAGACTAGAACAAAGTAGAACAAGATAGAGACGTTGTAGAAGCTCTAGGAATGATGTAGCAACACTAGAAGCCTTGAGGATAGGTAGCTCCTTTGATTTGATGAAGAAAAATTGCTCCTTTTTGCCTTAGAAGCTCTCAAGATGAAGATGGAGGCCATGATTAGGGAGCATTTTGGCAGAATTTAGTTGTTAGAATGATTTGTGATGGTTTAGGTTAGGTATTAGGATGTTTTTATAGGTGTAGAGACTAGATTAGGCCATAGGATTAACCCTAGTTTAGATCTGAACCATCTAATCTCGTTACAGGCCAAGTAAACAGACCAAAGGAGCAAATTGGTGCACCAGGGAAAACATGGCCGACCAGGGTGGTCGACCCCCAGGTCGACACCCAAGTCGATTGGAAAGTCGACCTGGGCTGGGGCAGGTCGACTCCCCAGTCGACCTGGGGTAGGGCGGGAAATTTTCCCGCCCAATCTGTTTGGAGCTGATTTGAATTTCGGGCTGAATTTTGAATTTTCTGAAATCTTCTATGGGTCATATCTTGGTCATACGGACTCCGATTTACGAAATTTCGGACTCGTTTTCAAGCAGAATTTCGAGACGAATGCAATGGCGTAACCCGTTCCCATTGATTCTTAACTTATGATTTAATTCTGCCCTGATTTCTTGTTTTAACATGTTATAAAAATTCGGTTGTTACAATACCCGTGTGACACAGATTTTATTTGTGCAGTTGGGCGATGTGTAAAATTTATCGTCCCAATCAATATCAGTCAAATGTGTGTTTATAAACAAATCGTCCGATTTGTTTATTTTTATTTCATTTCATATACACGTTAAAAATTCTATTTTTAACTATAAAATACTTTAACTATGTAAATATTTTATTTCATTTCACATCACATCACACAATCAACTACACATCAAAATCAAACAAACAAGCATACAAGCCGTCCATGGTCTGTGGACGACGGGTGTCGGGTGCTACTAAACACCGTCTGCATCCTAGTATATATTTATTACTAGAAAATTAAATTAAAAGTGAGAAGTTCTCACCGACTAGCTAATCCAAACTGCACGACTCTTCTTATATAGGAAATCTTCACTGTTCTCGCCTTTTTTTCACTTTCGTTGCCCGCTTTCACTACATATATAAAAATCACATTTTTATACTACTATTCAATATATAAAAATTGAATTTTTAGCAATATATAAAAATCGAATTTTTACTTTGCTATTCAATATATAAAAATCGAATTTTTACTTTGCTATTCAATATATAAAAATCGAATTTTTACTTTGCTATTCAATACATAAAAATCGAATTTTTACTTTGCTATTAAATAAATAAAAATCGAATTTTTACTTTACTATTCAATATATAAAAATTGCGTCTTTCCTTGACTAAAAATCCAACCTTTCATCTAAATAAAAATCGATCTTTCTTCAAACAAAAAGACTAATCTTTTTATATTTGCTAATTCATATAAAACAAACTGATTATATAAATGCTAATTATATAAAATAAATTAAAAACAAAACTTACATACATCGAAGAAGGAAAGAAAAGAAAGAGCTTTGCTGTTGTCTTGTGGCTCATAGAGGAAAAGAGAGGAGCTGGGGTCTTCACGTCAGTCGAGGAGCACGAGGGGAGGTCGAAGCTGAAGAAGGGGGGTGCACGTCGCTCAGGTGGAGAGGGGGGGTGCGCGTCTCTCAGCAGGAGGAGGGGTGCGCGTCGCTCAGCAGGAGGGGGGTGCGCGTCGCTCAGCAGGAGGGGGGGGGGGGAATCGCGGCGGCGGCGCCGCCTGGGGGGTCGTCGCGGTTTCAGGTGAGGTGGCGTTGAGGGGGAGGCTCGTGGGAGAGAGAGCGTCGAAGTGGGGGAGGGGCTGGTGAACGGCGACGAGTGGCGACGTGGGGTAGCGGCTGCGGGGGAGGAGCAACGAGGAAGAACGGTTTTTTTATTTTCTAAATCAATTCTGAATGAAGAGTAAAGGGGGGGTTAAGTATAAATATAATTTAATTATATTATTATTTTAATTTCAAAAGGTTGACTTTTTTTCGACCTTGAAACGAGACCCACCGCCTGTCGTCCATAGCATTTCACCCCCATTCCGAACACAATGGGATATGTACCATAAGCTGATTCGACCGTTTCGATCGGTTTCCGTTAAAATCAACATATAACTCTATATATTGAATTTGAACGTGCATTTCAATTTACCGGGGTCACACACGAACTCTAAAAATTCCATAAAAATATTTTCTAGCTTCGTATTGACGATACGGTCCTAACAAAACTAATTTCGTCAAATTCTGAGACCGTTGGAAAAATGGCCATTTTCCAGTCGATTAAAATCAACTAAAAGTGGTCAAACGCGTTTTCCCTTGCCACGCTCACATATTGATTCTAAAAATTATGAAATTTGGAATCTAGAAATAATTTGACATCACGGACCCAACAAAAGCGGTTTCATCGAAATCCGAGGTCGTTTGCAAAATGGCTATTTTTAAGGGCCTGAATTCCATAGCGACTATTCAGAATTTTCAACTGGACATATCTTTTGATTCCCGCTATGAAATTTCGATTTTTCAGATTCGTTGGAAAGATATCCTCAATTAGATTCAAATATCTTTGGTTTCACTAAAATCCGGATTATTTTGCACTCGGTACATTCATTTGAAATTTGAAATCGAATTATCGAACTACTGTGCCATTTTCAATTTCTTTTATATATATAAATAAATATTTATATTCTAACGACGACGTATACAAATATATACGTTCGAATTCTATTCAAAGTAAATTTCACATTGATATTATTTAAAATAATTCATTTTAAATATTCAAAATTCGCTAAAATTGCCAAAATAAAAATTTTAAACTGGCTCGCATTTTCCGGTTTGTTACATTCTCCCCCACTTAAAACTTTTCGTTCCCGAAAAGGAACGAAGCCGAAAGTTGTTTAACTAATCAAATCAACTTCCAATATTTTCACTACGGCTTAAGTTCTTCAACTTTTCAGTTTCTAAGAACTTTTCAAATTTTTCAAAAATTTGGCTAACACCCTAAATTTTCGAAAAATTTCGCCATAACCTCCCCTGCACCGGGAGCACCGAGAAAATCACGAAATTGCCATACAGGCCCTCTGATCTCAAAAAGAAAAAGAAAAAGCCAAGCGGCTAGCCAATCGGCTCATAAAATCATCATCACCCGAACAAAACAGTAAATTATGATAAACATGTACCTATTTGTCGGGCAAACAATTTTATTCTTCTGCTCTAGCCTCTTTGCTATGACCTGTACAATGTAAGTACATGTATATGCAAGCAAATGTGACCAAATTTCAATATAATTCACCCTTTAACAAATTTGGCTAAAGGTTAAAATTTTAATTAATTCAAACAGTAATCAAACAACACAACCAGCAATCAATTTGTTGATTATCATTTCAAATTCATAACTTTGATATATAATCAATAATCACATTTTTGATGCCAAATCACAACAATAAGCCCTATCTAATTTTGGTTCTCACACCAGTCAATTGGAAATATATAAACATCACACCTTCGAAACTCGAACACAAACTGTTGATGCTACGTAGTCATCAACAGAATCATCTCCGGGCGACTAGAGTGTGACTTTATATCTATCCAGTATATTAAAACTTCGAATACACGTGGATCAGACGTATATGCAAAATCTATATATACTGGATTGTCCAAATTCAACATAAATAAATAATCAAATACGAATAATTGATTTAAATTTTCGAAACAAAAATTGTTTTCATTTTTTTATTTAACAAAAACACTACTCTTCACACTCGTTCTAGGATACTACTGATCCTATCTCTAACGAGTCATTCTCGTTGGATATTACTAATCTAATTCTGATGAATTCTTTCGTTTGGTTCTAATGTGTCTTGTTCTCTGAGCTTTGTAAACCAAAGCTCTGATACCAACTGTAAAGACCCGTAACTTCCCCGTAAAGGAAAACATGGATGTCGTTGAGGACAATACACAAAAGGACGCAGATGAAAGAACATTTCATTGTTTTTACAACAATTCCGTCAGATACAAGAATATACAGAGTATAAATGAATAAATTACATTCAATAAATATCAGAGATTTAAATTACATTTAAATACATCGCAGCGGAAAATAATACAAAAGCACAACTAGAAATAATGCACGGATACAGAGCTTTCCGAGCATTGTTCCAGCTGTAAATCAGGATCCTGTGAATATAAATCTGCAAAACCAAAACTACTAGCTCCCCGTGTCAAAATAAGGGCACCCAGAGTTTAGGTTAAAACAATAAACACCAGGTCAGTCATGGGACTGGTGTGAGAACTAAAACAGTTATTAATCTTTATTTTAAAGTTTGGTATATCAAGGGACCATGCCGTATAACACGGAACGGGTTTCCTCCCAAGAATACCAGTGCATAAAACAAACAGTGCAATGCTAAATAAAGAAAAATGAAGCTATTATAAGACCCAGTTCCCATCACACAATGCAACGCAAGCCGAAGGATAGGGTTTTTACCTTATAATAGCCAAGAATGCTTGATACGTTTAAAACAAATCATTTGATACTATTATAAGTGCATAGTGTATAAAACAATTTCAAATCATAAGTATCAATCATAGACGACTTAGGCGCCCCATCCCAATATGTCGCCATACTAGGCTCTACAAATAAAACCGCAAATGTCACGTATTTGGAAATTGGATTTCTGTCTGTGAACCGAGGCAAAAGATAGTCCTCAACCGATTCGAGACTGTCTAGCCCGAGCCTCAGGAACAACCCCAACTGCCCCTTGGATCGTCAGGGCCGGTCCACCGATGTGGATTATTATGCCTGAACAATACGTCTCCCCACCCTATGGGGCGTAAATGAGCCAACGAATGGCTCCATCAGACCCGGATCGTCCGATCAAACTGAGGCGCCTCGTAACACCAACAACCACATAAGTCAAACTTGTCAGGGCGTGTAAAACCACTGACGCAACTTCTAGCTAGAAAGAAACGCATGTCCTCCCTGAGGTCCTCTCCCGTTTTTGGTTCACCACCGGGGTGTGAGGCTCGCGAATTCACGTTACACAAAGCTATGCCACACAGGCCATGCTTTGATCATCACCACAAAACTTTGCTTTTCAACAGAAGCCTTGATCAATTGCCACTTAGGCATGCCGCACAGGCAATTCACTCCATGCATTTGATATCCATCAATATATAGCCCCTGAGCTCGTACGTCTCAGAGAAGGGCGTTAAGAAAGAGAATAAATTCTCCGCCGCCAAACAGATATATATTTAATAGAAATCAATCACACAGAATAAAATCCAATGTCAGACACACAGTCCATTTACAAGTTCATTCTAGGTCTGAACGAAACCGGAGGCACCTAGTACCCCGCATGTCCATCGATCTCCAAGTACGTTTGGACGATCACCAACTGATTACCTCCTCTTGGGTGTACGGCCCAATCAAGATCATCAGCAATCACCCAAACGACGTGAAGAGCTCCGGTCATCAACCACCGTCTTCATCTTCGACACCACGTCGAATCAGTTATTCAGAATGGGATAAACCCGGTCTTTCTGAATAACTCGCGTATATAATCAACAAGTGTTACACAAACACGACATACGCCTCATTCCAATTCAGAATATTCATTTATTCAAATATTCTTCTACTTTGGGAAAGGTTCCCATTAATTTTATCAAAGATAAATTCTTTAAATTTATTCTTTAGTCTTCTTTGAATATCAATTCAAACTAGTCGGGATTAGCGAATCACACCGGAATAATCATTTATTTTATTTCCCAATCCCCACCTATTCATCCCATGAAGTAAAACTGGTAATACTTCATATCTAACACCACGGGGTTATCAGTAAATTCAATTACCATTTCACGTTCAAATCTAATTAAAGATTTTACTATCGCCTGGAGTAAAACGGGTGGTACTCCATTCTCGATCATTTCAATCTAATTAAAGATTCATTAAAACTCCACTTAGTTTTAATCTTCACAGAAATCAATATCCTATCTTTAACTGGGTCAAAGAACCAATGTCATTTAAAACACGGCCCACAATAAACCCAAAATCACATTCATTAATTATCGGGTTAAAGAACAAGTGTTATTTAAAACACTGTTCACGATAAACCCAAAAATCAATACCAGTTCAATTCCAATTAAATATTATTTAATTGGTACACTTCATTAAATCTAAATAAAAAGATATAATCTTTTTTCCCAACTGGGCTTAAGAACAGTGTTAATGAAGACACCATTCACGACAAACCCAAATCTCATTTGATATTAAATACAAGGCTCTGAATAGAAAATATATCGGCTTATATTCAATATCTAATTCTACGACCAACAAATATCGTATTGGAAATAACGATATTAATATATCTTTCAAATTTCCCAAAAAATATCTGTATAATCACAAAATCCAGCATCGAAATATTCCAAAGACAATTTCGATTCAAATCCATTCACACCTTATATATTGGAAATTCTAGTTATTTTCAAAACCATTTCAAATCCACTTTATTTATTTTAGAAATAAATAGAATTATAATTTTAGTTCGAAACTAGTTCATTTCGATAAAAATCTATTTTTATCTTTTCAAATATGGAGTTTTTCATCCCAATTCTTCACAAATCATTTCTTATGATTTTACACAAATTATTACTATTTTTAATAATTTTATCAAGGCCCGTACAGTCGATTTCCATCAACGGCCATCGAACTGCACTTACAGCGACCTTTTTCAAATTTGATTTGGACATAATTCCAAATCCAACCGTTAGATTTCAAATTTCTAATATTCATTAGAAATCTCTTTTCGATACGAACCCAACGGTTTCGGTTTTAGGAGAATCCGACGGTTGGATCTCCCGCAATATCCATTCGAAGTCAATGGTCGAAATTCGCGAACTTCTGCGGCGCGGCGCATTCTATTCAGGCCATTATATTATATATATAATATATATAATATATACTTCGTCGATTTCCTTTTAAAACATATTTTATAAATCGTTTTAAATTCGTTTTCAAAATGATTTCAACTTCTCTTTCAAATTCAAATCAAAATTGAATTTTTCCTTACAAATTCGTTTTAAATTCATTTCAAATTGATTTCAATTCAAATCGATTTTTAATTCAATTTCATTTCATTTTCAATTCAATTTGAATTTCAAATTAATTCAATTTCAATTCGACTTCATTCCTATTAAATTTCAATTCGAATTCATTTCTATTCAGTTTCAATTCGAATTCATTTCTATTCAATTTCAATCTGAATTCAATTCTATTCAATTTCAATTCGAATTCATTTCATTTCAAAATATCAGATTTTGAAATCATTTTCGATATTCATTACAAAATGAATAAAATCGATATAAATATCGTTTACGTCAAAATGGCGTAAATCTAATCAACACAGCTTCATATATTTCTATTTTCGAATATTCAATTTCAAATATTTCTATTTCAAATATTTCTATTCAAATATTTCTATTCAAAACTGGAATGAGGCCCAATCAGTTACCACATAATGTTAATTATATGGATTTTCTACAACACATGTATACAATAACAACGATGAATAATCAACCATCATCCAAAGTGCATTCTACACTGTATAAGCATCAAATATAAATATTCGACGCTTATAACAGTCTGTCAATCAATCGATCGACATACAACTAATTATTGGGATTAGTGCATGTCGTATATCATCCCAATACCCGTGTGGGGTTTTCAATCCATCAAACACAGATTTTATTTGTGCAGTTGGGTGATGTGTAAAATTTATCGTCCCAATCAATATCAGTCAAATGGTGTTTATAAACAAATCGTCCAATTTGTTTATTTTTATTTCATTTCATATACACGTTTAAAATTCTATTTTTAACTATAGAATATTTTAACTATGTAAATATTTTATTTCATTTCACATCACATCACACAATCAACTACACATCAAAATCAAACAAACAAGCATACAAGTCGTCCATGGTCTGTGGACGACGGGTGTCGGGTGCTACTAAACACCGTCTGCATCCTAGTATATATTTATAACTAGAAAATTAAATTAAAAGTGAGAAGTTCTCACCAACTAGCTAATCCAAAATCCACGACTCTTCTTATGTAGGAAATCTTCACCGTTCTCGCCTTTTTTTCACTTTCGTTGCCCGCTTTCACTACATATATAAAAATCACATTTTTATACTACTACTCAACATATAAAAATCGAATTTTTACTTTGCTATTCAATATATAAAAATCGAATTTTTACTTTGCTATTCAATATATAAAAATCGAATTTTTTCTATTCAATATATAAAAATCGAATTTTTACTTTGCTATTCAATATATAAAAATCGAATTTTTACTTTGCTATTCAATATATAAAAATCGCGTCTTTCCTTGACTAAAAATCCGACCTTTCTTCTAAATAAAAATCGATCTTTCTTCAAACAAAAAGACTAATCTTTTTATATTTGCTAATTCATATAAAAAAAACTGATTATATAAATGCTAATTATATAAAATAAATTAAAAACAAAACTTACATACATTGAAGAAGGAAAGAAAAGAAGGAGCTTTGCTGTTGTCTTGTGGCTCATAGAGGAAAAGAGAGGAGCTGGGGTCTTCACGTCAGTCGAGGAGCACGAGGGGAGGTCGGAGCTGAAGAGGGGGGGTGCGCGTCGCTCAGGTGGAGGGGGGGTGCACGTCGCTCAGTAGGAGGGGGAGTGCACGTCGCTCAGCAGGAGGGGGTGCGCGTCGCTCAGCAGGAGGGGGGAAATCGCGGCGGCGACGCCGCCTGGGGGGGTCGCGATTTCAGGCGAGGTGGCGTTGAGGGGGAGGCTCGTGGGAGAGAGAGCGTCGACGTGGGGGAGGTGGCTGGTGAACGGCGGTGAGTGGCAACGTGGGGTAGCGGCTGCGGGGGAGGAACAACGAGGAAGAACGGGTTTTTTTCTAAATCAATTCTGAATGAAGAGTAAAGGGGGGGGGTTAAGTATAAATATAATTTAATTATATTATTATTTTAATTTCAAAAAGTTTACTTTTTTTTCGACCTCGAAACGAGACCAACCGCCTGTCGTCCACAGCGTTTCACCCCCATTCCGAACACAATGGGATATGTACCATAAGCTGATTCGACCGTTTCGATCGGTTTCCGTTAAAATCAACATATAACTCTATATATTGAATTTGAACGCGCATTTCAATTTATCGGGGTCACATACGAACTCTAAAATTTCTAGAAAAATATTTTCTAGCTTCGTATTGACGATATGGTCCTAACAAAACTAATTTCATCAAATTCTGAGACCGTTGGAAAAATGGCCATTTACCAATCGATTAAAATTAACTAAAAGTGGTCAAACGCGTTTTCCCTTGCCACGCTCACATATTGATTCTAAAAATTATGAAATTTGGAATCTAGCAATAATTTGACATCACGGACCCAACAAAAGTGGATTCGTCGAAATCCGAGGTCGTTTGCAAAATGGCTATTTTTAAGGGTCTGAATTCCATAGCGACTATTCAGAATTTTCAACTGGACATATCTTTTGATTCCCGCTATGAAATTTCGATTTTTCGGATTCGTTGGAAAGATATCCTCAATTAGATTCAAATATCTTTGGTTTCACTAAAATCCGGATTATTTTGCACTCGGTACATTCATTTGAAATTTGAAATCGAATTATCGAACTATCATGCCATTTTCAATTTCTTTTATATATATAAATAAATATTTATATTCTAACGACGACGTATACAAATATATACGTTCGAATTCTATTCAAAGTAAATTTCACGTTGATATTATTTAAAATAATTCATTTTAAATATTCAAAATTCACTAAAATTGCCAAAATAAAGATTTTAAACTGGCTCGCATTTTCCGGGTTGTTACACTGTATATTCCTTTAAAGTTCGAATTGCCAAATTACGAACTGCAATGCCATTTCGAGCTTGATTATAATTATAATATAAATTATATGTTTGAACTTCGTTTAAATAATAAATTCGTTATTATAATTCAAATCTAAACTGAATTATATATTTTAAATTGTCCAGTTCACACAATATTGTGAATTGTGTCATTTCCGATTATTTAAGAAATAAATATATTATTCTATTATTTATATTAATTAAACATTTAGTATTATTCAATTTTCGTCATTTTAAATTACCAAACCATTATTTAAATAATTAAATAAATTATTTATAATATCGTAAAAATACGGGTTGTTACATTCTTCCCCCTTAAAATAATTTCGTCCTCGAAATTGCTGAGGTAGAAAAAAAACCCTATTAACTGGGTTAAAAATTTATTTGTTTACTTCTTACCTTCAGTTTCAACTGAACCAATTAAATTTCAATTAAATATTTATTCATTCCTACTAACAAAAAAATTCAAAAATCCTGAAAATTTTCTAACACCTTAACTTTTCAAAAAAATTCACCAGCATCTCCTTTGTGTCGGTCAATAGCTCAAACTCCAACTCGCCTCTCTAGGTCCTCTTCAACCCAAAAGAAAATCAAACAGCCAAGCGGCTTGCCAATTCGGCTCATAAAAATCTTAAACCCATATATAATATAAGCTGGTACCTTTTGTCGGGCATATCAATATATCCTTTACATTTGCTGCTAATTCAGCATATACTAATGTCATCCCAATCATTCGCTTATACCCAAGCCAAATTCCATTCAAACTCCAATCTCGAATTCCAAACTCTTAACTTATCAACTCAGTTCCCGATTATTCTCTAATCCAATCTAATTTCATATCATTCTAATCCCATTCGATTTTCCACTTAACTGGTTTCAATTCAATTCTAGTCTGTTTTCAAAAATCTTATTTAAATTTATTTTTAATTCTAACAATCTTTCCCAGGGTATTTTAAACAGTTTAGCTTTTCTAAAACCAGATATCTCCTTTTAGGATTCAAAACAACTTGCTTTTCATAAAACAATTCAAAAACAAAATCTTTGGTAGTAATCCGTCACTTAGCAACTCGAAAATGACACTGATGATGTGGCCATCATCATCAGGGTTACTTTCCAGCTATTGAAGTGAGTTCAATACTATAACAATTTCAAAACCATATTTAAACATTTCCATTTTGAAATCATTTTCAAAATATCCTTCACAATGCTTGTAAACAATTTAAAATCTCCCAGGATTTTAATGTTCTCTTATATCCAATCCATATTCATTTACAAAAACTAATTCAAATTTCCAGAGTTTTAACTTCAATTCAGATTTAATTCACTTCGTAATACTTATATGAATTGGTTATTTACATAACCGTTTCAATTATAATCTTATCTGATTATAATCACAACCAACGCATTCAATGTACAATAATACTTCAAATATTAATCATACTTTTATATCAAAATATGATTTGGGTAAAATTATATCATTTACCCTCTTTTCAAAACATATCATGTCAGTTCATCGTATTCAGGTGTTTATAAACTCCTACCGATACATGGATCAAACAAATCGACCAGAACCCGTAAACAACTCAATCAATAAATCTCCATGATATAAAATCATTTTATATTGAACATCAAATACACGCTCATATATATGCAATCAAACTCAATCTAGGGTATAGCTAACCTTATCTCTATTGAGTTACGCCACAGAACCAAGGTAATTGCTTAACCTTCAGCTCTGATACCAATGTAACGACCCATGGAATTCGCGACCTTGGTTATCGACATATAACCCAATGTCGACTATCAAGCATCTGAAAAAACCGGATAGTTAATGAAAGAAATTAGAGGGTGAGAATAAATAAGATAGAAACTTAGAATAGAAGAAGAAGATGAACATACAACATCAGAGTAAACACGAATCTCACAGCGGAACGAACAATATAATAGATACATAACTTTGAAATAAAATCAGAATATGTATACAATAACATTATCTTAGTACATCACTTACAATACAACGGAAATAACAATAGCTATATAATGCTGAAGCCTCCTGCTCCAGCTGTCCAAGTGTATCTGTAAATCCCAACTACTTGACTGCCCCTACAAAATTGGGCACCCAAGAGTTCAGGGAAAACAAAACAAAATAAACTCTGGGTCAGTCATGGGACTGGTGTGAGTAAAACAATTTAAAAAATTAAACGATATCTCATAGAACCACGCCGTATAATGGAACGGGTTTTTCCCTTATGAGAATCCAAATCAATTTGATTTAACTTTCATTTTGAAAGAAACAATGATCTTTTATATAAAAACTCTTTTTATATTGTATTAGTGTATATCAATCACAATATAATAATCATCTAGCGGAACGCTTTCATCTCATCTTCCCCATGCATAGTATATAATCTAATGAATTCCAACTGGCCAGGTATGGGATCACCTTTCGACAGTGTATATCTAGAGAGGAATACACCGGGTTCAATAAGAACATCTTGCAACCCAGGCTACACATGATCGGTCACTCATTTCGCTTGAGTGTACCCGATGTATTATCACCAACCGTTTTGATCGGCAACCGTTTCCTGAAAGGGACAACATCGAAATAGATTATAGAAGTAAATGAAACTCTAGATCAGGTGACAATACACCCTAATTGGCAGTTATCCACTTAGCCATGCGACCTACCCGATTTTATACCATTTCCGGGTTGTGAGGCTAGAGGCCATAACGTATAGATCACACATTTAATTACTTTGAATGTCACATCGTCATACCCGCCAAATCACAAATTAATTTCTCCAAAAATACCATGAGCATACAGCTAAGAGAAACGAATTCCTCCGCCACCAAATGTAAATAAGTTTGAAGAGATCAACTTACGCGATCTATTAAATATACTCTGTCAGACATTGTTCCATACAGGTCGCCCTGGGACTGGACAAACCGAAGGCACTATTCTGTATACAGGACAGCCCTTGCATAACTCTGTCTTCAATTGTCTTCATCATATTTGATTGCAACGCTAACGCCTATACAGATTGGTTTCCAGATAATGAATCTAATCTCGGTCTCTCTATATTGACGACGGAAAAATGGTCAAAAACTTTGATAGTCGGTGATTTAACTATCAAAGAAAGACATGTGTGCAAACAACGATATTATTTCCATATGGAAATTCTATCGATTAATCAACATTTATTCATTTCCCCATTTCTCATTCCATATATTCATCAAATCCTTATTTTCTAATTTTAGAAAATATACATTATTAACTTTGGAAACCGTTTTCATTTCTGATTCACACATCACTATCTTCTCACATATATTAGTCTATAACTGTCAACTAGTAAGAGAACACCCCCTACGTATTAACCTGGAAGGCCGAAACCAACATCAAATCGATACCTAGAAAGTCATTCAACTTAACAAATCTCCAGTCAGTTTCTAATTCCTTTAACTCCATTTGAATTCCTTTTTCAAACCATATTTTCTTTATAAATATTTTATTTGCAAAATATTTACTTTAATCTAATTTTCACATAGAATGAGAAAAATATTTCTTTATAAAATCAAAACAATTTGATTTCGTATTTAAAACAATTTCCTAAATCCAATTTCTATTTTACTTCTTATTATAGAATTATTCATATAAAATCTCATTTTATTCTTCTAACACTTATAATCCCATTTATAACCACCTTTATAAATGCTGCTCAAATTCCATTTAAAATATCGGTATTAAAACCAATTTCTACTTCTCTATATAACTTCAGTCTTATATATTATGTTTATCAAATGATAAATATTTTATTTAATTTATAAAACATTATTTACAAATTAATCTTCTCAATCTACCTGTTAAAACAGATTTCTATTTAATATCCACTTTAAACAATCTTCTCATAATTCTTTTATATCTCGTCAAATATCCCTTTTATAATTCTATTTACTTTCTAAATAAATATTCCATTTATACTTCTATTTATTTTATATATAAATAATCCTTGTATACTTCTATTTATTTTATAAATAAATATTTCATTTTCAAAATTCACTTTGAAATTTTCCTCATTACATTCCAATATTTCATATGGTATTTAAAATACCAAATCAAATGACCAGTATCATCATAATCAATCACAGATTATAAATCACATCACATATCACAATATATGAAAACAACAGTATTATAATATTGAGGAATCCAGTTGGATCCCTCCAACCTATTTCCCTGCATCCACAGATGTTAAACAATATAAATAACATCGATTTCATTCAAATATGAAATATTCTGATAAACAGAATCAATATTTGTTTACTGGTATATATATATATATATATATATATATATATATCATTATCTATAATTTCAACCAATACATCAGCAATTCAACCAAACAATCATCACACAACAATCAATCATCATTTATCAATTCTAAAAATACGTTATAAAAATATGAACTGGTAGAGTTAGCGAGATCTACTCACATTGGACGATCATCGTTAAATAACGATAACTGTCGATTGATTCTGACAGATAATTTATTTCGCTATAAATTGTATCGAGCTCCAATTCACTCCTAGTCAGTTCCATTGCATAGCCGTCGTCCATACGATTCCAATGGATCTTGTTTTGCTTAATTATGATAAAATATGTCAAAGTTATCTTATTTACAAGTTGTACTATTTAAAACAAAATAAAATTTTAATTTCCTTTTATCAAATTGGGCTTAACCTTTAATGTTGGGCCCAACACCATTCAATACCCACTTCCGCAAATCCTTCTTCCTCGTTCTCCTTAACATCCCGCTTCAGGCCATTAATTCCTACCATAGCCGCGCTTTCTCTCATATCCCGCACCTTCATTCTTCCAAAATTCTTAAAACCGAAAACACCAACCAAATCTTCATCAAATTCTCTTCAATTTGGTACAACACATCACCAACTCGCGTCACCCATATGGAGTGCGGCTTCAACAGCAGTCCGTAGTTTTTACAGAAAAAGGATCGAACCTTTTTCACCTCAAAACTCCTCCATTTCGCCATGAATTCAAAAACCAGCACCACCATTAAACTCCCTATCCTCTACTCAATGCAACCATACCAAAATGAATGAACTCGCCCTCTATTCACAAAATCCGACGTGAGCTTCCCCCTTCACTACCAAAAACTCGCAACAATTTTTACAGCCAATTTCCACGATACTTTGTCCATGTCTGCGCCTCGCTGCTGCGAATACCATGCTGGTCTTGCCTTGCCCCCAGAATCATCATACAGTAGGCAACAATAAGCCATAGGCTACTGTTCACAAAATCGAGCTCCCCAAGGATGAATCGCACGTCTCAAAAGTGGTACCGAATCAAAGAGATTCACTTAGTGAACCAAAGTATATAAGTGTTATGATTTTAGAGATTTTCTAGGATTTTATTTTGATTTTTGAAGATCGGTCTTTTTTACAAGTTTGGAGTAAAAAGACTGACGGCAGAAAAATGCTTTGACCAAAGAGAAAGAAGGCATTAGGTTTAGAAAATGGAAAGTGGTATTCATATAGGGTAGTTTAGCTTCTAAGGTAAGCTACATATTTTATTTATATAATTACCGTAATTCTATTTGTCTTCTAAAAATCCCTATGATCACACATGATATCCAAAAATCATGAAAATGGACATACAACTAGAGTTTGACATTACAGACCCAACAAAACTTGCGTCGAATTCCGACTTTGTTTGTTCACACATGGTATTTTTAATGTTGAATTATTGACTGTTTTTCAAATTAATATTCCGTATGGCCACATACTGACTCCCAAAATTATGAATTGAAATCTAACAATAATTTGATATTCTGGATCAAACCAAATTAGTTTCGTCGAAAACAGAGCTCGTTTGCAAAAGTGGCTATTTTTAAACCTCTGAATAAATCCATTTAAATATAAATATATTTAAAAATAATTAAATTTAATATTTATAAATAAATATTATCATATATATTCACAACAGAATATTATTCGGCTTCAAAATATACATATCTAGATTTACAACTCCATATTTCAAATCCAGGTTATTCGATATCAATATATAAAATAAAAATTCTTTTATAATATAAATAAATTGTTATAAATTATAAAGGAATTCCATAGCGACTTTTCAAAAATTGGATTTGGATATAAATCAAAATCTACCCGACGAAATCTCGCTTTTTCTCTTATATTAGAAAAATATACCTCACCAGCTCCGAACGTTTCTTGTTTTATAGTAATCCGACTTATAACGGATTCTGTATATTCGTTTAAAGTTCGAATCGCCAAATTACGAACTGCCGAGCCATTTCGAGCTCGATTATAATTATAATATAAATTATACATTCAACATTGTTTAAATAATAAATTAGTTATTATAATTCAAATCTAAACTGAATTATATATTTTAAATTTTCCAATTCACACCATATTGTTAATTTGGTTATTTCCGATTATTTCGGAAATAAATATATTATTCTATTATTTATAATAATTAAATATTCAATATTATTTAATTTTGGTCATTTTAAATTACCAAACCAATATTTAAATAATTAAATAAATTATTTATAATACCGTAAAAATATGGGTCATTACACCTACTAGAGGAGGAAAAAGATATTTTGTCACATTTATAGATGATTACTCTAAATATTGTTATGCCTATCTTATGCATTCTAAAAGTGAAGTGTTAAATTCATTCATTACTTATAAAACTGAAATAGAAAACCAATGTAATGTCAAAATAAAAACACTTAGGTCTGATAGGGGTGGTGAATATCAATTTACTGAATATTGTGAATCAGTAGAAATTATACATGAGACGTCTATTGCTTACACTCCACAATAAAATGGAGTGGTTGAAAGGAAAAACAGAACTCTTACCGAAATGGTAAATGCAATGTTGTGTAACTCAGGTCTTAATACAAGTTTCTGGGGAGAAGCCTTACTTACCGCATGTTATATTCTAAATAGAATACCTCATAAGAAAAGTAAAGTTACTCCTTATGAACTTTGGAAGAAACAGAAACCAAATCTTGATTATTATCGAGTCTGGGGTTGTAGAGCGATTGTTCGGTTACCTGAACCAAAAATCAAGAAATTAGGACAAAAGGGTATCGAGTGCATATTCTTTGGATATGCTCAACATAGCAAAGGATATAGGTTTCTAGTAATAGAACCTAATAGCTCTATTGATGTAAATACAGTAATAGAATCAAGGGACGCAGTGTTTTGTGAGAATAGATTTACATCCATTCGGAATAAATCGATTCATGAAACAGTGGAGGTCAATACAACTATTAGTGAAATGATGAAGGTTAATGAACCAATTATTGACCTGCAGAAAACATTGATGAACATATCGATTAAAATGGTGATTCTCTTAGGAGAAGTAAACGAAGAAGGAAAGAAAAATCCTTTGGACCAGATTTAGTCGTATATTTGGTTGAAGGATCTAGAAATAATGTAGATCATCAATTAATGATATCTACAAATATAGAATCTGACCATTTAACATATGCTGAGGCAATAAAATCTCAAGATTTATCATTTTAGCAAGAAGTCATAAATGATGAAATGGAATCCATTATGGGAAACAAAACAAGGAAACTAGTACATATACCTCCTGAACCAATAGGATGTAAATGGATATTTAAGAAAAAGATAAAGGCAGATGGAACAACCAAAAATTTTAAAGCTAGATTAGTTGCCAAAGGATTTACACAGAAAGAAAGAATATATTATTTTGGTACGTATGCCCCAGTATCTAGAATTTCAACTATTAGAACTTTAATTGCATTAGCTTCTATATATAATTTCGAAATTCATCAAATGGACGTCAAGACAACATTTTTAAATGGTGAACTTAACAAAGAGATATATATGTCTCACCCAGAAGGTTTTGTGATGCCTGGACAAGAACATAAATTATGTAAACTTATCAAATCACTTTACGGTCTTAAACAAGCACCAAAGCAATGGCATGTAAAGTTTGATAAAACTATTATTTCTAATGGCTTTAGGATTTTTGAATCTGACAAATGTGTCTATAGCAAGTTTCATTCAGGTAAAGGTGCAATTATATGCCTTTACGTGGATGATATGCTTATATTTGGAACGGATACTTCAAGTATTGAAGAAACTAAACGATATATATCTTCATGTTTTAACATAAAAGATATGGGAGTAGCTGAAATGATTCATGGAATAAGAATCTTGAAAACTAAAGATGGGATATCAATTACCCAACTCATTACATTGGAATAATTCTGAAAAGGTTCATTCTATTCGATTGTAAATCTATGACTACTCTGTTTGATCCAAATATGCAGTTATACACTAATAGTTGAAGAGCTATAGAACAATTAGATTATGCTAAAGTATTGGAAGTTTGATGTATGCTATGACATGCATACGACCAGATATCGCCTATGCTGTTGGAATAATGAGTAGATATACTAGTAACCCTAGTCATATCCATTGGAATGCAATACACAGAATTTTAAAGTATCTAAAAGGTACTATAAATTATGGTTTACATTACAACGGTTATCTGAGTGCAATAGAAGGATACATAGATGCTAGTCGGAACACTAGAAGTGAAGATAATAAATCAACTAGTGGATGTATATTCACTCTTGGTGGAGGAGCAATATCCTGGGCCTCAAAGAAACAAACATGTATTGTTGATACAAATATGAATGTTGTGTTTATAGCATTGGCTTCTGTTAGCGAAGAAGCAGAATGGTTAAGGAATCTATTATTAGAAATTCCTGTGTGGCCAAAACCTAAGCCACCAATATCTGTGCATTGTGATTGTCAATCTACATTATCACATGAAGACAACCAAGTTTATAATGGTAAATCTAGAGGAGGAAAATGATATTTTGCCACATTTATAGATGATTACTCTAAATATTGTTATGTCTATATTATGCATGCTAAAAGTAAAGTGTTAAATTCATTCATTACTTATAAAGCTGAAGTAGAAAACCAATGTGATGTCCAAATAAAAACACTTAGGTCTGGTAGGGTGGTGAATATCAATTTCCTGAATCTTGAGAATCGTTAGGAATTATACATGAGACATTTATTGCTTACACTCCACAACAAAATGGAGTGGCTGAAAGGAAAAACAGAACTCTTACCGAAATGGTAAATGCAATGTTGTGTAATTCTGGTCTTAATAGTAGTTTCCGGGGAGCAGCCTTACTTACCGCATGTTATATTCTAAATAGAATACCTCATAAGAAAAGTAAAGTTACTCCTTGTGAACTTTGGAAGAAACGAAAACCAAATCTTGATTATTATTGAGTCTAAGGTTGTAGAGAAATTGTTCGGTTACCTGAACCAAAAATAAAGAAATTAGGACAAAAGGCTATCGAGTGCATAATCTTAGGATATGCTCAATATAGCAAAGGATATAGGTTTCAAGTAATAGAACCTAATAGCTCTATTGATGTAAATACAGTAATAAAATCAATTGACGCAGTGTTTAATGATAATAGAATTACATCTATTCAGAATAAATCGATTCATGAAACAGTGGAGGTCAATGCACCTGTTAATGAAATGATCGAGGTTAATGAACCAATTATTGAACCTGTAGAAAACACTGATGAAAATGGTGATTCTCTTAGGAGAAGTAAATGAAGTAGGATAGAAAAATCCTTTGGACCAAATTTTGTTTTATATTTGGTTGAAGGATCTAGAAATAATGTAGATCATCAATTAATGATATCTACAAATATAGAGTCTGACCCTTTAACATATGCCGAGGCAATGAAATCTCAAGATTCATCATTTTGGCAAGAAGCCATAAATGATGAAATGGATTCTATTATGGGAAATAAAACATGGAAACTTGTACATTTACTTCCTTGTTCTAAACCAATAGGATGTAAATGGATATTTAAGAAAAAGTTAAAGGCAGATGGAACAATCGAAAGATTTAAAGCTAAATTAGTTGCCAAAGGGTTCACATAGGAAGAAGGAATAGATTATTTTGATATGTATGCCCCAATAGCTAGAATTTCAACTATAAGAACTTTAATTGCGTTAGCTTCTATCTATAATTTTGAAATTCATCAAATGGACATCAGGATAACATTTTTAAATGGTGAACTTGACGAAGAGATATATATGTCTCAACCAGAAGGTTTTGTGATGCCTGGAAAAGAATGAAAGTATGTAAACTTATCAAATCACTTTACGGTCTTAAACAAGCACCAAAGCAATGACATGAAAAGTTTGATAAAACTATTATTTTTATTGGCTTTAGGATTTTTGAATATGACAAATGTTTCTATAGCAAGTTTCATTAAGGTAAATGTGTAATTATATGCCTTTACGTGGATGATATGCTTATATTTGGAACAGATACTTCAAGTATTGAAGAAACTAAACGATATCTATCTTCATATTTTGACATGAAAGATATGAGAGTAGCCGAAATGATTCTTGGAATAAGAATCATGAAAACTAAAGATGGGATATCAATTACCCAATCTCATTACATTGAGGAAATTCTGAAAAGGTTCAAACTGTGATTGTAAACCTATGACTACCCCGTGTTATCCAAATATGCATTTATACACTAATACTGGAAGAGCTATAGAACAATTAGAATATGCTAGAGTTATTTGAAGTTTAATGTTTGCTATGAGGTGCGCAAGCCCAGATATCGCGTATGCTGTTGGAAAAATGAGTAAATATACTAGTAACACTAGTCATATCCATTGAAATGCAATATATAGAATTTTAGAGTATCTAAAAGTACCGTAAATTATAGTTTACATTACAAAGGTTATCCGAGTGTAATAGAAGGGTACACAAATGCTAGTTGGAACACTGGAAGTGAAGATAATAAATCAACTATTAGATGGATATTCACTCTTGGTGGGGGAGAAATATCTTGGGCCTTAAGAAACAAACATGTATTGTTGATTCAACCATGGCTGCTAAGTTTATAGCACTGGCTTCTGGTAGAAAAGAAGCAGAATGGTTAAGGAATCTATTATTAGAAATTCCTGTGTGGCCAAAACATATGCCACCAATATCTGTGCATTGTGATAGTCAATCTGCATTATCACAGGCATAAAACCAAGTTTATAATGGTAAATCTAGACATATTGGCCTAAGGCACAGTTTGGTTAGGCGAATGCTCACTGAAGGGGTAATTACCATAGATTTTGTGAGATCTAGCCAGAATTTGGCAGATCCATTTACTAAAGGACTTGCAAGGAACTTAGTGATAAAAACATCACAGGGAATGGGTTTAAAGTCTATACAATATAATCGCCAATGAAGGAAACTCAACATAATAAAGAATTTTTTTATTTTGGGTTCAAAGAGCAAAAGTACTTCATATGTTTGCGGTTGGAAGCACTATTATATTTAGTCTGAAAAACTTAGTATTATCATACATTCCAAGGAAAAGTGCTAGGTACTTATAATGATGAAGAGAGGATTTTCTGCTTAGAAATTAATTGATTTACACCAGATATACTATTAAGGTGTGTGTTACAAGGCACTTCTGATAAACCTACCTATATGAATGCAACGAAGGTGGTGCCGCCTTCTGCGAGATTTTTGCTTGATCTCCCAGGGCATTTCATGAAAGAAGATATATACCTAAGGCCAATCCATGGGTTGGGCGAACTACTATCTGGAAAATATGAAAAATGAGTTAATGATAATCACATCCGGTAGATCATATAGGATTGATGGTCCAATGCTTGGTCAACCACTCTATCCTGATATACTTTGATGGGTTTTCACTATGTATAGATTCAAGTCTATAAGACATCTATACTTATGCACAAATTTTCCTGCAAATAAATGACAAGAGGTATTTATTTAAAATTTTATGGAGGATTGTTGGAGAAAATTTAAAACAAAAGAGAAAGGAAGAAGGAAAGCACAAAGGTGGTAAATTTGATTTGTCCCATATCATGAAATGTAAGTGTGTTTGACACTATATATGAAAATACATTACATATTATATCAAATGGAAAGGGGAGATGGAAAGAGAAGAGACAATTGCATGAGGCAAGAGCATATCCATGGACATTAATATTTAAAATGTCAAAAGATGGGCCTTGGGCCTTGGGGCTCTTGGGGTCTTGTGATCAGATAGACCACGAAATTCTATTGGGCTTGCGTAGATACGTTGAGATTATGGACACGAGTTTCGAATTCGTAACTCTCCAGAGCCATTGCAAACGAATGGACACATCCATTCACCATTCAAATTTGCAACACTTCTAAAGTGTCGCAAAAAGAAAAGGTGTGACTTTTTGAATTCAAACAGTCATAACCGTTGGAAAACAGTAGTATTTCTTCACTGACTATATATAGGCTGCCCGAATTTAGTTTTTATAATATCGAATTCATTTCTCTTCTCCTTCCCTCTGCTCTTTTCTGCTATTAACATTTCTTGAAACTCTACCAAAATTTAGAGTGAATTATACGGGTTATAGTTCTCCAAGCTATAACTCAATCATCTTGTCATTGCAGCGATCAAATCCAAGATAGTGAATCGCCGTGTCTATGCGAATACACCGATTAAAAGATATTCGATATCTGCTCAGACACAAGATCAATCAAATGGGAACAGGATGATTACATTTGCAAAGGCCATATCTGTAATGCGATGACGGACTCATTTTTTTGATACGTACTACAACAAGCCAATTGCGAAGGATGTTTGGGATGCACTGAAGGTGAAGTATCTGATGGAAGACGCAACAAGTAATAAATTTCTAGCCATCAAATTTTTTAATTACAAAATGACTGATGATCATTCGGTGGTAGAGCAATTCAATGATATCATACACATACTTAACCAATTCCATCAGCATAAGTTAAGTTTGGATGAGGAAATTAAGGTTTCCTCGATAATAGACAAATTACCCCCTTTTTGGAAAGATCATAGGAAATTACTGAAACATAAGAAGGAGGATATGAGTCTAGACAATCTTGCACAATATTTGCAAGTTGAACAACAACTGAGGCAAAAGGATGCCCAAGATGAAAACATGTTGATACATCAATGGTCCATATGGTGGAAGAAAAGCAAGCAAATAAATTCTAAAAAAAAGAGGAAAGGGCAAAACAACAACAATTCCCAAAACCAGAACAAGAAATGCAAAAATGGTGGTTTCTACTTTTGTGGTAAACCGGGACATTTCAAAAGGGATTGTCGCTTCTGGAAAAAGAAGAAGCAATCTGGAAAAGAAAAGTTTGTCGCAGTCGTATCAGAAGTGAATATCATTGAAAAAGACAATTCTTGGGGGATCGATTCTGGCGCTACTAAGCATGTCTACATTGACAAGAATCAATTCAAGAAATTAGAAGCAACTGAAGATGAAGATTACCTTTATACGGGAAATTCAGCAAAGGTAGTGGTCAAAGGGAAGGGGACTGTAGAATTAGAATTCACATCCGAAAAAGTTCTGACATTAAATGATGTATATTATGTACCTTAAATTAGGAAGAACCTTGTATCGGGAAGTCTTCTTAATAAGTTTGGATCTAAACAATTCTTTGAGTCTGACAAATATGTGTTAACCAAAGGCAGTGTATTTGTGGGAAAAGGTGTGAAATCTGCTTATATTGTTGATTCATTTTCATTATGGCACAATAGATTAGGACATGTTAATCACAAACGCATGCTTGATATGATATCTTTGAATCTAATTCCCAGACACCAAAATGATATGTTAGATAAGTGTAGGATATGCTCATTAACTATGGTCACTAGAAAACCATTTCCTTATAAACCAGAAAGTACAACAAAATTGTTACAACTTATTCATGGTGATGTATGTGATATACACAGTACTCTTACTAGAGGAGGAAAAAGATACTTTGTCACATTTATAGATGATTACTCTAAATATTGTTATGTCTATCTTATGTTGGCTAAAAGTAAAGTGTTAAATTCATTCATTACTTATAAAGCTGAAGCAGAAAACCAATGCTATGTTCAAATAAAAACACTTAGGTCTGATAGGGGTGGTGAGTATCAATTTCCTAAATATTGTGAATCAGTAGGAATTATACATGAGACATCTATTGCTTACACTCCACAACAAAATAAAGTGGCTGAAAGGAAAAAAGAACTCTTACCGAAATGGTAAATGCAATGTTGTGTAATTTTGATCATAATACTAGTTTCTGGGGAGAAGCCTTACTTACTGCATGTTATATTCTAAATAGAATACCTCATAAAAAATGTAAAGTTACTCCTTATGAACTTAGGAAGAAACGGAAACCAAATCTTGATTATTATTGAGTCTGGGGTTGTAGAGCGATTGTTCGATTACCAGAACCAAAAATCAAGAAATTAGGACAAAAGACTATCGAGTGCATATTCTTAGGACATGCTCAACATAGCAAAGAATATAGGTTTCTAGTAATAGAACCTAATAGCTCTATTGATGTAAATACAGTAATAGAATCAAGGGATGCAGTGTTTTATGAGAATAGATTTAAATCTATTCAGAATAAACTGATTCATGAAACGGTGGAGGTCATTACACCTATTAATGAAATGGTGGAGGTTAATGAACCAATTATTGAACATGTAGAAAACACTAATGAAAATATAAACGAAAATGGTGATTCTCTTAGGAGAAGTAAACGAAGAAGGATAGAAAAATCCTTAGGACCAGATTTCATCGTATATTTGGTTGAAGGATCTAGAAATAATGTAGTTCATCAATTAATGATATCTACAAATATAGAATCTGACCTTTTAACATATGCTGAGGCAATGAAATCTCAGGATTCATAATTTGGGCAAGAAGCCATAAATGATGAAATGGATTCTATGGAAAATAAAACACGGAAACTAGTAGATTTACCTCCTGGTTCTAAAGCAATAGGATGTAAATGGATATTTTAGTAAAAGTTAAAGGCAGATGGAACAATCGAAAATTTTAATGCTAGATTTGTTGCCAAAGGATTCACACAGAAAGAATTTCAACTATTAGAACTTTAATTACATTAGCTTTTATCTATAATTTTGAAATTCATCAAATGGATGTTAAGACAACATTTTTAAATGGTGAACTTGACGAAGAGATATATATGTCTCAACCAGAAGGTTTTGTGATGCCCGGAAAAGAACGTAAAGTGTGTAAATTATCAAATCACTTTATGGTCTTAAACAAGCATCAAAGCAATGGCATGAAAAGTTTGATAAAACTATTATTTCTAATAGCTTTAGGATTTTTGAATCTAACGAATGTGTCTATAGCAAGTTTCATTCAGGTAAAGGTGTAATCATATGCCTTTATGTGGATGATACGCTTATATTTGGAACAGATACTTCAAGTATTGAAGAAACTAAAAGATATCTATCTTCATGTTTTGACATGAAAGATATGGGAGTAGCTGAAATGATTCTTGGAATAAGAATCATGAAAACTAAAGATGGGATATCAATTACCCAATCTCATTACATTGAGAAAATTCTGAAAAGGTTCAATCTATTCGATTGTAAACCTATGACTACTCCGTTTGATCCAAATATGCAGTTATACACTAATACTGGAAGAGTTGTAGAACAATTAGAATATGCTAGAGTATTGGAAGTTTGGTGTATGCTATGACATGCAAATGACCAGATATCACCTATGCTGTTGGAAAAATGAGTAGATATACTAGGAAACCTAGTCATTTCCATTGGAAGGCAATACATAGAATTTTAAAGTATCTAAAAGGTACCATAAAATATGGTTTACAGTACAATAGTTATCCTAGTGTAAAAGAAGGATACACAGATGCTAGTTGGAACACTTGAAGTGAAGATAATAAATCAACTAGTGGATGGATATTCACTCTTGGTGGGGGAACAATATCCTGGGCCTTAAAGAAGCAAACATGTATTGCTGATTCAACCACGGCTGCTGAGTTTGTAGCACTGGCTTCTGGTTGCAAAGAAGCAGAATGGTTAAGGAATCTATTATTAGAAATTCATGTGTGGCCAAAACCTATGCCACCAATATATGTGCATTGTGATAGTCAAACTACATTATCACAGGTATACAAACAAGTTTATAATGGTAAATCTGGAAATATTGGTCTAAGGCACGGTTTGGTTAGGCAAATGCTCACCAAAGGGTTAATTACCATAGATTTTGTGAGATCTAGCCAGAATTTGGCAGATCCATTTACTAAAGGACTTGCAAGGAACTTAGTGATGAAAACATCACAGAGAATGAGTTTAAAGCCTATACAATACAATCGCCAATGAAGGAAACTCAACTCAACATAATAAAGAAATTTATAATTTTGAGTTCAAAGAGCAAAAGTAATTCATATGTTTGCGGTTAGAAGCACTATAATATTTAGTCTGAAAAACCAAGTATTATCATACATTCCAAAGATAAGTGCTTGGTACTTATAGTGACAAAGTGTAATGACCCGCATTGGCAGAGGTATAATAATTAATTTATTTAATTATTTAAAAGGTGATTAAAAGGATTTAATGGTCATGGAATTAAATAATGGTGAATATTTAATTAAAATAATAAATTAAATAAACATATTTAATTCTGAAATAATCAGAATTGGCTGAAATGATGATATGGTGTGAACTGGATCATCTGTGATATTTAATTCAGCTTGGAATTGAATTTCAATAACGAATATATTATATAAACGACAGTTTGAACGTAGAATTATAATATAATTAAAATCGAGCTCGAAATGGTGCTGCAGTTCGTAAATTGGCGATTCGAACTTCAACTAAATGTACATGATTCGTTTTAAGCCGGATTTCTGTGAAACAAGAAACATGTGGAGCTGGTGGAGTATATCTTTCTAGTGGAAGAGAAAAATTTGGATTTCGTCGTGTAGATTTTGATTTATGTCCAAATCAAATTTTAGAAAAGTCGCTGTGGAATTCCTTTGTAATTTATAAAGGAATTATTTATATTTTTAAAAGGAATTTCAATATAAATTGAATATCGAGATAATCTGGAATCTGAAATATCAAACTGTAAATGCTGATATGATATTCTGGAGCTGTACGATATCATATGTGAAGATATATGATAATATAAATTTATTTATATTTAATTTAATTATATTTAAATATATTTGTATATTTAAATGGGTCATCCAAAGCTTTAAAAATAGCCACTTTTGTAAACGAAGTCGGAATTCGACGAAACTAATTTTGTTGGATCCGCAATATCAAATAGTTGTTAGATTTCCAGTTTCGTGATTTTTAGAGTCACTGTGTGGCCGTACGGATTTTTAGAGTGTAAAACAGTCAGTATTTTAACAGTTAAAAATATGTTGTGTGAGCATACGAAGTCGGAATTCGACGAAACCAATTTCGTTGGGACCGTAATGTCGGACTCTAGCTACATGTCCGGTTCCGTGATTTTTGGGCATCGTGTGTGATCACACGAATTTTTAGAAGAAAAGAACGAATATAAAATGAATATAAAACTAAAAATATCTCAATACAAAAATATCTAGATATTTTGAAAAAAACACTATAAATACCCCTTAACTCTCCTAAACCTAATTCTTTCATTTTCTGGTCAACAAATAAATCCGCCGTTACTTTTCTTATCCTCTTCAGCAAACGCAAGTTTGAAAATTCCTAAACAAATGGAAATAAATTCATATAAATCCTAATATATGTATATTGGAAACCACAACAGAGTGCTCTTCAACTCCATGACCATTGTGAGGTGTTCGACGCTCGTTCCGGGGGGGGTTCGAATGTCAACAGTAGAGCTAGGGCAAGGGGTTTTGGGCGATGTAGGCATTGATATGTGAATTCGAGTTCGTATTCGAACTAAGGAGATCGAATGGCATGTGTTTGTGGTACTTTGGGTGATTTCGGTGACAAAAACAGTCGAACGATCCCTGTAGCCGACAGTTTCAGGCTCGCGGTCGAGGTCATCAGGGGTTGAGCGAGTTGTGTGAAAGTAGGATGGAGGGGAAGCTCGTTCGAAGGGAGGAATTATGGTATTTTTTCTGGGATTTTTAATTGAGAAGAGAAGGAGATGGAAGGGGTTGAAATCACGGGCATGGTGAGGAGCAAAACTGAGCGACGGGATTTGGTATTCGGGGAAGAAAGAAGGCAAAGGTGGGTGGGCTTTTGTTGGGATGTTGGGCCGTTTTAAAAGGGTAAGGGCCCATGATTAATAACTCAAGTTTTATTTAATTTATAATGTATGATATTGTAAATTCAATAACTTATCCATATGAAATCAAAATCACGAACCATAAGTTGCGTTGGGATCGTATGGATGGGAGCAACACAATGGAACTGGCTGGGAGCGAATCCGGACTCGTTACAATTTATGGCGAAATAAATTGTCCGACTCAATCAAATAACGCAAACCGTTATTCAACGGTTAATCCGCAACTGTGAGTAAAACTCACCAACTCTGTACAGTTCTATTTTTACAACGTATTCTTAGAACTGTTAAATATTGTCTGTTTGATTGTGTGTTGATTGTTTGATTGAACTGCAAGTCAGTTAGTGAATATTATATATATATAAATAAGTATATATATATATATATAAACAGTTAAATAGTTATACATTGATTCTGTTAACAGAATATTTCATATTTAGCTGGAAGTGATGTTGATTATACTGTGTAACATATGTGATGCAGGGAAACAGGTTGGAGGAATCCAACTGGATTCCTCAACAGTTATTTTACTGTGATTTATATATTGTGATATATAATGTGATATATAATCTGACGTTGATTATGTGTGCTTTGGACGATAGTTATCGTTGTTATATGGTGTGTTAAATACCATAAGAAATACCAGAATGTAGAAAAGGGATTTTCAAAGTATATTTTGAAAATAATTTATTTATATAAAATCAATGGATTTTATATTATACAAGAAAAAGGATTTTGAATAAAAGAATTATATTTGTAAATCAAATATAAATGAAATTTATATTTGTTAATCAAATATAAAGGGATTTTATTTGTTAAACAAATATAGAGGAGATATATTTGTGAAATCAAATATGAAGAAAAATATTTGTAAAACAATATATATAAGGGAAAATATTGTCAAAACCAATAGAAAGAGGGATATATGTAAACCATTTACAAATAGATAAAAAGGATTTATTTATTTAGGAAATAAATAAAGGTAAAAGAATTTATTATTTAGGGTATAAATAAAGTTAAATGATTTATTTATTTAGGGAATAAATAAAATAAAGGAATATTTATTTGTTAGAATAAATAAAATAAAGGAATATTTATTTGTTAGAATAAATAGAATAAAGGAGTTATTTATTTGTTAAATAAATAGGATTATAAGGAAATATTTATTTAGGAAATAAATAGATTATAAAAGAAAATCTTAAAAAGGAATAAACGTTATTAGCGAGTAAGTTAATCAAATTGAGTTATCAGGTTAGTTAATCAAAGTGAATTGGTTAAGTTAATCAAAGTGAATTGGTTAAGGTAATCAAAGTGAATTGGTCGAGTTAATCAAAGTGATTAGTTTAGTTAATCGAGATAAGAAAAATCAAGCTAGGTTAATCGAGTTGAATTAGTCAGTCGAGTTAATCAATTGAGTTAGTCAAACCAAGTAAAACCAGTTAGAGTTAATCGGTAGAGTTAATCAGTTAGGGTTGATCAGGCAGAGTTAATCAGTTGGAGTTAAACGATTTGAGTTAAGATTTTCGAGTTGATAATCGAGTTAAGTTATCGAATACCACTTATTCGAAGTAGAAGTTATCAAATATAGTTATTTGAGATAAAGTTAGTCAAACAGAGTTATTCAGGATAAGTTGCCATCTCGTACGACTGCTAGCGTAATTCGCAGGGCTGTAAATAGCCTACGGCGGTCGGATGTTTCCTGAGGGAGTCAGGCGTAACCATTGTGATCGCTGCGATCTAGAGTCAAGCGAATGGAGTTAAATCGAATATTAGTTATTTGATAGGAGTTAATCAACTTGAGTTTGATTATCGAGATAAGTTAATCGAGTTAAGTTCTTGAGTTAGATTATCGAGATAAGTGAGTCGAGTTAATTTCGTCGAGTTAAATTAATCGATGTTAGTTTCATCGAAGGGAGTTATCGATTATAGTTTAACCGAAAGGAGTTATCGATAATCGAAAGGAGTTGTCAAATTTAGTTATTCGAAAAGGAGTTATTGATTTGTTAAATCAAAAGGGAAGATTATCGAATATCGTTTATTCGAGAGGAGATTATCGAATATAGTTATTCGAAGGAGTTATCGATTATTAGTTAATCGAAGTGAGTTATAGAATATTAGTTAAATCGAAGGAGTTATCGAATATAGTTTATTAGATGGAGTTAATCGATTAGAGTTAAATCAAAGGAGTTAATCGAATATAGTTTATTCGAATATAGTAAAGGAGTTAATCGAATATAGTTTATTCGAATATAGTAAAGGAGTTAATCGAATATAGTTTATTCGAATAGAGTTAGAGGAGTTAATCGAATGTAGTTTATTCGAATAGAGTTAGAGGAGTTATCGAATATAGTTTATTCGACAGGAGTTAAGTGAATGGGGTTAATCAAATAGAGTTAATCAAATAGAGTAAATCAAATAGAGTTAACCCAATAGGGTAAGTCCAATAGAGTTAATTGAAAAGAGTTAATCGAATATAGTTATTCGAAAGAACGGTTAAGTAAGGAAGTTAGTTAAAGAAATATAAAGTGAACTTTGCCTATTTCAAGGTTAGAAGTGTTGTTCAGTTAAGGTCTGAGAGGTAGTTCAACCCCAACTTGATTGGCTTTGTTTTTAACTGAGGAATGGTTAAGGTTCGGCAGTAAAGGATGGTAAAGTGAATTTAGTAATTAAAGAAAATGGTTGAGTTGGCATAGCGATGTTTTATCTAAACATCTGTTTAATCCAAACGTAGGAGTTTGGAAATGTTTTCCAAACAAGAATCAGAAATGTTTTCTAAATACAGAAAATAAGGAATGGAAATGTTTCCAGTGTTAATAACGTATATTTTCTAAATATAGAAAATAGCAAATGTTGAATATAGGGAAACAGGAGATGTAAAATGAACTGAAGAGATAAATGTTATTTGATATAATTTCCATCTGGAAATAATATCGTTGTTTGCACACTTGTTTTCTTTGATAGTTAACTCACAGACTATCGAATTTTTGACCATTTTTAACGTTGTTAATACGGAGAGACCGGTTGGATTATTATCCAAAGAACCACTCTGTATTGGCACAAGCGTGGTGAATCATTTATGCCAAAGATAATTGAAGACGGAGTAAAGTGCAAGGGTTGTTGTATAAGTCTTAGTTAACAGTGACTAAGATGGATATACTGAATAGTGCCTTCGGTTTGTCTAGTCCCAGGACAACTTGTATGGATGAAGGTCTGACAGAGTATATCCAATGGATCGCGTAAGTTGATCCCTTCAAACGTATATACGTTGGTGGCGGAGGAATTCATTTCTCTTAGCTGTATACCCGTTGTATCTTTGAGGAAATCAATTTGTGATTTTGCGGGTATGACGATGTGACATTTCTAAGTGAATGAAGATGGATGTCTGACAGAGTATTTCTAGACGATCATGTACATTGATTTCTCCAACTGTACTAAGAGTGGAAGCGGAGAAGGAAACTTCTTTTAGCTAACACATAATGTATTGTTGAGGACGTCAATCGGTGATTGGATGGATTTGATGATGTGGCATTTAAAGTGAATCTGATGTGAAGATAAGTGTAGCTTCTAGCCTCACATCCGGTAAATGACAGAAATCGGGCAGGTAGCATGGCTATGTAGGTCGCACCTATTAGGGTGTATAATCACCTGATCTAGAGTTTCATTTATTTCTAAAAATCTATTGTTGATGCTGTCCCATTCGGGAAACGGTTGCTGATCCCAACCGTTGGTGATATACATTCGATACACTCAAGCGAAATGAGTGGTCGGTCATGTGTGGCCGGGTTGCAAGATGTTCTTGTTGAACCCAGTGTATTCCTCTCTAGAGGTACACTAGCAGAAGGTGGTTCCATACCTTGTCATAGTTGGAAATCCATTATCCAATACGTGCTTGCGATTTTGATTGTATGCTATATATGTAGAATGTGAGATGAAAGCGTTTCTGCTAGATTGATATATATTTGTACTTAGACATTATTATAATATCAGAATGATATTGCTTGTCAAAGATGTTGGATTCTCATAAGGGAAAAACCCATTCCGTATTCACGGCGTGGTCTTATGAGATATCATATATATGTTAAACTGTGTTAAACTATTTTACTCACACCAGTCCCATGACTGACCCAGAGTTTACTTTGCTGTTTTCCCTAAACTCTTGGGTACCTAAATTTGTACGGGCAGTCAAGTAGTTGGGATTTACAGATATACTTGAAGAGCTGGAGCAGGAGGCTTCTGGATCATATAGCTATAGTTTATTTCCGCTGTGTTGTAAGTGATGTACTCTGATAAGTGCTATTGTATACATAACTGTTATATTTCAAAGTTATGTTATATATTATATGTTATTCGTTCCGCTGTGAGGTTCGTGTTACTCTGATGATGTAAGTTCTTCTTTTCTTCTCCTATTCTAAGTTTCTATCTTATCTATCCTCACCCTCTAATTTCTTTCATTAATTACCGGGATTTTTCGATGTTTTGGTTATCGACATCGTGCTTATGTCTATAACCAAAGTCGCTAAAAATCCGGGTCATTACACAATGAGAGGATGTTCTGCTTAGAACTTAATAGGTTTATAATAGGTATACTGTTAATGTGTGTGTTATAAGGCACTTCTGATAAACCTACCTATATGAATGCAACGAAGGTGGTGTCGCCTTCTGCGAGATTTTTGCTTGATCTCTAAGGGCATTTCATGAAAGAAGATACAGACCCCAGGCCAATCCATGGGTCGGGCGAAATACTATCTGGAAAATATGAAAATGAGTGTGTGATAATCACATTCAGTAGATCATATAGGATTGATGGTTCAATGCTTGGTCAACCACTCCATCCTAATATACTTTGATGGGTTTTCGCTACGTATAGATTCAAGTCTGTAAGACATCTATACTTATGCACAAGTTTTCCTGCAAAGAAATGACATGAGGAATTTATTTAAAATTTGGTGGAGGATTGTTGGAGGAAATATAAAATAAAAGTGAAGGGAAGAAGGAAAGCACAAAGGGGGAAATTTGATTTATCCCATATCATGAAATGTAAGTGTGTTTGACACTATATATGTAAACGCATTACATATAATATCAAAAGGAAAGGGGAGATGGAAAGAGATGAGACAATGGCATGAGGCAAGAGCATATCCATGGACATTAGTATTTAAAATGTCAAAAGATGGGCCTTGGGGCTCTTGAGGTCTTGTGATCAGATGGGCCACTAAATGCTATTGGGCTTGCGCAGATCCGTTGAGTTTTTGGGTGCATGGGTTTCAAATTCATAACACTCCAGAGCCGTGTCTTTGTAAACACGCCAATTAAAAGATATTCGATATCTCCTCTACTGTATCTTCGAACAGATTTCCCATTACTCATACACAGAATTAAGAGGGCAAATACTAGTTTAGGATAGCGATCACCACATCGTGCCTCGGAGATGTGTGTTTTCAAAGAATAGAAGATCCAATGAATGATTTGAAATCAACAATCCGGAACCGTATTTCTACAATGGCTCCTCACAGTCTCAAAGAGTTCGCTACTGATTTCGCAAAACTGGAGCGCTTTGATGGTGTTAATTTTCCTACGCTGGCATAAGAAGATGCATTTCTTATTGGCTGGTATGAAATTTGTTTATGTTTTGACTACGCCAAAACCAGTGGAGACAGAAGATGAAACTATTAAACAGACATGAGATTGGATCAAATGGGAACATGATGATTTCATTTGCGAAGGCCATATCTGTATTGCAAGGATGGACACGCTTTTTGATATGTAATACAACAAACCAACTGCGAAGGATGTTTGGAATGCATTGGAGGCGAAGTATCTGAGGAAGATGCAATAGGTAAGAAATTTCTAGCCACCAAATTTTTTAATTACAATATAACTGATGATCATTTAGTGGTAGAGCAATTCAATGATATCATACATATACTTAATCAATTCTGTCAACATAAGTTAAATATGGATGAGGAAATTAAGGTTACCTCGATTATAGACAAATTACCCCCTTCTTGGAAAGATCAGAGGAAATTACTGAAACACAAAAAGGAGGATATGAGTCAAGACAGCCTTGCACAATATTTTCAAGTTGAACAACAACGGAGGCAAAAAGATGCCTAAGATGAAAAGTTGTTGATACATCAAAGGTCCATTTAGTGGAAGAAAAGCAAGCAAATAATGCTTCAAATAATTCTTCTAAAAAAAATAGGAAATGGCAGAATAACAAAAATTCCCAAAATCAGCACAAGAAAGGCAAAAATGGTGGTTGCTAATTTTGTGGTAAACCGGGACATTTCAAAAGGGATTGTCACTTCTGGAAAAAGAAGCGGCAATCCAGAAAAAAAAAGTTTGTCGCACTCGTATCAGAAGTGAATATGATTGAACAAGACAATTCTTGGTGGATCCATTCTGACGCTACTAAGCATGTCTACATTGACAAGAATCAATTCAAGAAACTAGAACAAACTGAAGATGACAATTACCTTTATATGGGAAATTCAGCAAAGGCAGTGGTCAAAGGGAAGGGGACTGTAGATTTGTAATTTACATCAGGAAAATTTCTGACATTAAATGATGTATATTATGCATCTGAAATTAGGAAGAACCTTGTCTCGAGAAGTCTTCTTAAAAAGTTTGGATTTAAACAAGTCTTTGAGTCGGACAAATATGTGTTGACCAAAGGCGATGTATTTGTAGGTAAAGGGTACATGTGTGATGGTATGTTTAAACTGAAAATTGATATTAATAAAAGTGTGAAATCTACTTATATTGTTGATTCATTTTCATTATGGCACAATAGATTACGACATGTTAATCATAAACGCATGCTTGATATGATATCTTTGAATCTAATTCCCAAACACCAAAATGATATGTTAGATAAGTGTAGGATATGTTCATTAACTAAGATCACTGGAAAACCATTTCCTTATAAACCAGAAAGTACAACAAAATTGTTACAACTTATTCGTAGTGATGTGTGTGATATACACAGTACTCTTACTAGAGGAGGAAAAAGATATTTTGTCACATTTATATATGATTACTCTAAATATTTTTATGTCTGTCTTATGAATGTTAAAAGTGAAGTGTTAAATTCATTCATTACTTATAAAACAGAAGAAGAAAACCAATGTGATGTCAAAATAAAAACACTTAGGTCTGATTGGGATAGTGAATATAAATTTTCTGAATATTGTGAATCAGTAGGAATTATACATGAGACATCTATTGCTTACACTCCACAACAAAATGGAGTGGCTAAAAGGAAAAACAGAACTCTTACCGAAACGGTAAATGCAATGTTGTGTAATTCTGGTCTTAATACTAGTTTCTGGGGAGAATCCTTACCGCATGTTATATTCTAAATAGAATACCTCATAAGAAAAGTAAAGTTATTCCTTATGAACTTTGGAAGAAACGGAAACCAAGTCTTGATTATTATCGAGTCTGGGTTTGCAGAGCGATTGTTCGATTACTCGAACCAAAAATCAGGAAATAAGGACAAAATGATATCGAGTGCATGTTCTTAGGATATGCTCAACATAGCAAAGGATATAGGTTTTTATTAATAGAACCTAATAGCTCTACTGATGTAAATACAGTAATAGAATCAAGGGACGCAGTGTTTTATGAGAATAGATTTACATCTATTAAGAATAAACCGATTCATGAGACAGTGCAGCTCAATACACCTACTAGTGAAATGGTGAAGGTTAATGAACCAATTATTGAACATGTAGAAAACACTGATGAAAATATCGACGAAAATGGTGATTCTCATAGGAGAAGTAAACGAAGAAGGATAGAAAAATCCTTTGGACCATATTTCATCGTATATTTGGTTGAAGGATCTAGAAATAATGTACATCATCAATTAATGATATCTGTAAGTATAGAATTTGACCCTTTAACATATGCTGAGGCAATGAAATCTCAAGATTCATCATTTTGGCAAGAAGCCATAAATGATGAAATGGATTCTATTATGGGAAATAAAACATGGAAACTAGTAGATTTACCTCCTCATTCTAAACCAATAGGATGTAAATGGATATTTAAGAAAAAGTTAAAGGCAGATGGAACAATAAAAAAAAAATCTTAAATAGTTGCCAAAGGATTCACATAGCAAGAAGGAATAGATTACTCTGATACGTATGCCCCAGTAGCAAGAATTTCAACTATTAGAACTTTAATTGCATTAGCTTCTATCTATAATTTTGAAATTCATCAAATGGACGTCAAGACAACATTTTTAAATGGTGAACTTGATGAAGAGATATATATGTCTCAACCAGAAGGTTTTATGATGCCTGGACAAGAACGTAAAGTATGTAAACTTATCAAATCACTTTACGGTCTTAAACAAGCGCCAAAGCAACGGCATGAAAAGTTTGATAAAAACTATTATTTTTAATGGATTTAGGATTTTTGAATCTGACAAATGTATCTATAGCAAGTTTCATTCAGGTAAAGATGTAACTATATGCCTTTTTGTGGGTGATATGCTTATATTTCGAACAGATACTTCAAGTATTGAAGAAACTAAACGATGTCTATCTTCATGTCTTGACATGAAAGATATGGAAGTAGCTGAAAAGATTCTTGGAATAAGAATCATGAAAACTAAAGATGGCATATCAATTACCCAATCTCATTACATTGAGAAAATTCTGAAAAGTTTCAATCTATTCAATTGTAAACCTATGACTACTCCATTTGATCCAAATATGCAATTATACACCAATACTGAAGAGCTGTAGAACAAATTTTCCTGCAAATAAGCAACAAAAGGAATTTATTTAAAATTTGGTAGAGGATTGTTGGAGGAAATTTAAAATAAAAGAGAAAGGAAGAAGGAAACCACAAAGGGGGAAAACTTGATTTGTCCCATATCATGAAATGTAAGTGTGTTTGACACTATACATGTAAATATATTACATAATATGTCAAAAGGAAAGAGGAAATGGAAAGCGAAGAGACAATGGCATGAGGAAAGAGCATATCTATGAACATTAATATTTAAAATATCAAAAGATGGGCCTTGGGCCTTTCGGGGTCTTGTGATCAGATAAGCCACGAAATGCTATTGGGCTTGTGCAGAACCATTGAGTTTTTGTTGCACAGGTTTTGAATTCATAACGCTCTAGAGACGTTGCAAACAAATAGATGCATCCATTCACCATTCAAATTTGCAACGCTTCTGAAATGCCGCAAAACGAAAAGGTGTGACTGTTTGAATTCAAACAGTCAAAACCGTTGGAAAACAGTAGTATCTCTTCACTGCCTATATATAGGCTACCCGAATTCAGTTTTTATAATCTTGAATTTATTTCTCTTCTCCTTCCCTCCACTATTTTCTACCATTAACATCTTCTTGAAACTCTACAAAAATTTAGAGTGAATTATACGGGTTATAGTTCTTCTGGCTATAACTCCATCATCTTGTCACTACAGCGATTAAATCCAAGATAGTGAAACGCCGTATCTGTGCAAACACGCCGATTAAAAGATATTCAATACTTGCTCCGTTGTATCTTCGAAAAGATTTGCCATTACTCATGCATAAGATTAAGAGGACAAAAATTGTTTTAGGATAACGATCACCACATCATGCCTCAGAGATTTGTGTTTTCAAAGAATAGAAGATAAAGCGACGGATTCGAAATCAACAATCTAAAACAGTATTTCTACAATGGCTCCTAACAGTCTCAAAGAGTTCGCCACTGATTTCGTAAAACTGGAGCGCTTTGATGGTGTCAATTTCCTATGATGGCAGAAGAAGATGCATTTCTTGGTTGCTAGTATGAAAGTTGTTTATGTTTTGACTGCGCCAAAACCAGTGGAGATAGAAGATGAAACTATTGCACAGACACGAGATCGGATCAAATGGGAACATGATGATTACATTTGCAAAGGCAATATCTGTAATGCGATGACAGACACATTTTTTGATATGTACTACAACAAGCCAACTGCGAAGGATGTTAGGGATGCATTCAAGGCGAAGTATCTAATGGAAGACGCAACAAGCAAGAAATATCTAGCCACCAAATTTTTTAATTACAAAATGACTGATGATCATTTAGTGGTAGAGCAATTCAATGATATCATATACATATTTAATCCACTCAGTCGACATAAGTTAAATTTGGATAAGGAAATTAAGATTTCCTCGATAATAGAAAAATTACCCCCTTCTTGGAAAGATCAGAGGAAATTACTGAAACACAAGAAGGAGGGTATGAGACTAGACAGTCTAGCACCATATTTGCAAGTTAAACAAAAACTAAGGCAAAAAGATGCCCAAGACGAAAAAATTGTTGATACATCAAAGGTCCATATGGTGGAAGAAAAGCAAGCAAATAATGGTTCAAATAATTCTTCTAATAAAAAGAGGAAAGGGCAGAACAACAACAATTCCCAGAATCAGAACAAGAAAGACAAAAATGGTGGTTGCTACTTTTGTGGTAAACCGGGGCATTTCAAAAGGGATTGTCGCTTCTGGAAAAAGAAGCAGCAATCTGGAAAAGAAAAGTTTTGTATCAGAAGTGAATATGATTGAACAAGACAATTCTTGGCGGATCGATTCTGGCGCTACTAAGCATGTCTGCATTGACAAGAATCAATTCAAGAAACTACAACCAACTGAAGATGAAGATTACCTTTATATGTGAAATTCAGCAAAGGCAGTGGTCAAAGGATAGGGACTGTAGATTTGGAATTCACATCCGAAAAAGTTCTGACATTAAATGATGTATATATGTACCTGAAATTAGGAAGAACCTTTTATCGAGAAGTCTTCTTAATAAGTTCGGATTTTAACAAGTCCTTGAGTCAGACAAATATGTGTTGACCAAAGACGGTGTATTTGTAGGAAAAGGGTACATGTGTGATGGTATGTTCAAACTAAATATTGATATTAATTAAAGCATGAAATACGCTTAGGATACGTTAATCATTAACGTATGCTTGATATGATATCTTTGAATCTAATTCACAAACACAAAAATGATATGTTAGATAAGTGTAGGATATGTTTATTAACTAAGATCACTAGAAAACCATTTCCTTATAAACCAGAAAGTACAACAAAATTGTTACAACTTATTCGTAGTGATGTGTGTGATATACACAGTACTCTTACTAGAGGAGGAAAAAGATATTTTGTCACATTTACAGACAATTACTTTAAATATTATTATGTCTATCTTTTGCATGCTAAAAGTGAAGTGTTGAATTCATTCATTACTTATAAAACCGAAGTAGAAAACCAATGTGATGTCAAAATAAAAACAAATAGGTTTGATAAGGGTGGTGAATATCAATTTTTTGAATATTGTGAATCAGTAGGAATTATACATGAGACATCTATTGCTTACACTCCACAACAAAATGGAGTGGCTGAAAGGAAAAATAGAACTATTACCATGATAAATGCAATGTTTTGTGATTCAGGTCTTAATACTAGTTTATGGGGAGAAGCCTTACTTACCGCATGTTATATTCTAAATAGAATACCTCATAAGAAAAGTAAAGTTACTCCTTATGAACTTTAGAAGAAACAGAAACAAAATCTTGATTATTATTGAGTCTGGGGTTGTAGAGCGATTGTTCGATTAACTGAACCAAAAATCAGGAAATTAGGACAAAAGGCTATCGAGTGCATATTCTTAGGATATGCTCAACACAGCAAAGGATATAGGTTTCTAGTAATAGAACGTAATAGCCCTATTGATGTAAATACAGTAATAGAATCAAGGAATGCAGTGTTTTATTAGAATAGATTTACATCTATTCAGAATAAACTAATTCATGAAACGGTGGAGGTCAATACACTTATTAATGAAATTGTGGAGGTTAACGAACCAATTATTAAACCTATAGAAAACACTGATGAAAGTATCAATGAAAATGGTAATTCTCCTAGGAGAAGTAAACGAAGAAGGATAGAAAATTCCTTTGGACCAGATTTCGTCGTATATTTGGTTGAAGGATCTAGAAATAATGTAGATCATAAATTAATGATATCTACAAATATAGAGTTTGACCTATTAACATATGCTGAGGCAATGAAATCTCAAGATTCATCATTTTGGCAAGAAGCCATAAATGATGAAATGGATTCTATTGTGGGAAATAAAACATGGAAACTAGTAGATTTACCTCTTGGTTCTAAACCATTAGGATGTAAATGGATATTTAAGAAAAAGTTAAAGGTAGACGGAACAATCGAAAAATTTAAAGCTAGATTAGTTGCCAAAGGATTCACACAGAAAGAAGGAATAGATTAATTTGATATGTATGCCCCAGTTACTAGAATTTCAACTATTAGAACATTAATTGTATTAGCTTCTATCTATAATTTTGAAATTCATCAAATGGATGTCAAGAAAACATTTTTAAATGGTGAACTTGACGAAGAGATACGTATGTCTCAACCAGAAGGTTTTGTGATGCCTGGACAAGAACGTAATGTATGTAAACTTATCTAATCACTTTACGGTGTTAAACAAGCACCAAAGAAATGACGTGAAAAGTTTGATAAAACTATTATTTCTAATGGCTTTAGGATTTTTGAATCTGACAAATGCGTAAGCTTCATTCAAGTAAAGGTGTAACTATATGCCTTTACATGGACGATATGCTTATATTTGGAACGGATACTTCAAGTATTGAAGAAACTAAAAGATATCTATCTTTACATTTGTACGTGAACGATATGGGAGTAGCTAAAAAGATTCTTGGAATTAGAATCATGAAAACTAAAGGTGGGATATCAATTACCCAATCTCACTACATTGAGAAAATTTTGAAAAGGTTCAATCTATTCGATTGTAAACCTATGACTACTCTGTTTGATCCAAATATGCAGTTGTACACTAATACTGGAAGAGTTGTAGAACAATTAGAATATGCTAGAGTATTGGAAGTTTGGTGTATGCTATGACATGCACACGACCAGATATCACCTATGTTGTTGGAAAAATGAGTAGATATACTAGTAAACCTAGTCATTTCATTGAAAGGCAATACATAGAATTTTAAAGTATCTAAAATGTACCATAATATTGGTTTACATTACAACGGTTATCGAGTGTTATAGAGGGATACACAGATGCTAGTTGGAACACTGGAAGTGAAGATAATAAATCAACTAGTGGATGGATATTCACTCTTGGTGGGGGAGCAATATCCTGGGCCTCAAAGAAACAAACATGTATTGTTGATTCAACCATGGTTGCTGAGTTTATAGCACTGGCTTCTGGTAGCAAAGAAGCACATGGTTAAGGAATCTATTATTAGACATTCATGTGTGGCCAAAATCTATGCCACCAATATTTATGCATTGTGATAGTCAATCTACATTATCACAAGCATACAACCAACTTTATAATTTTAAATCTAGACATATTGGTCTAAGGCACAGTTTGGTTAGGAAAATGCTCATTGAAGGGGTAATTACCATAGATTTTGTGAGATCTAGCCAGAATTTGGCAGATCCATTTACTGAAGGACTTGCAATGAACTTAGTGATAAAAACATCATAGGGAATGAGTTTAAAGCCTATACAATACAATCGCCAATGAAGGAAACTCAACTCAACATAATAAAGAAATTTGTTATCTTGAGTTCAAAGAGCAAAAGTACTTCATATGTTTGCGGTTGGAAGCACAATAATATTTAGTCTGAAAAACTAAGTATTATCATACATTGTGCTTGGTACTTATAATGATGAAGAGAGGATGTTCTGCTTAGAACTTAATAGGTTTATAACAAATATACTGTTAGGGTGTATGTTATAAGGCAATTCTGATAAACCTTCCTATATGAATGCAACGAAGGTGGTGCCACCTTCTACGAAATTTTAGCTTGATCTCTAAAGGCATTTCATGAAAGAAGATATAGACCCAAGGCCAATCCACTGGTCAAGCGACCTGCCATCTGGAAAATATGAAAATGAGTGCATGATAATCACATCCGGTAGATCATATAGGATCGATGGTTCGATGCTTAGTCAACCACTCCATACTGATATACTTTGATGGGTTTTCACTACGTATAGATTCAAGTTTGTAAGACATCTATACTTATGCACAAATTTTCCTACAAATAAACGACAAGACGGATTTATTTAAAATTTGGTGGAGGATTGTTGAAGCAAATTTAAAATAAAAGAGAAAGGAAGAAGGAAAGCACAATGGGAGGAAATTTGATTTGTCCCATATCATGAAATGTAAGTGTATTTGACATTATATATGTAAACACATTACATATTATATCAAACGGAAAGGGGAGATGGAAAGAGAAGAAACAATGGCATGAGGAAGAGCACATCCATGGACATTAATATTTAAAATGTCAAAAATGGGCCTTGTGACTTGAGGCTCTTGGGTCTTGTGATTAGATGTTACACGAAATGCTATTGGGCTTGAGCAGATCCTTCGAGTTTTTGTGTGCACGGGTTTCGAATTCGTAACGCTCTAGAGCCGTTGCAAATGAATGGACGCATCTGTTCTCCATTCAAATTTGCAACGCTTCTTAAGTGTCACAAAACGAAAAGGTGTGACAGTTTGAATTCAAACAGTCATAACCGTTGGAAAACAGTAGTATCTCTTCACTGCCTATATATAGGCTGCCCGAATTCAGTTTTTATAATCTCGATTTCATTTCTCTTCTCCTTCCCTCTTCTCTTTTTTGCCATTAACATCTTCTTGAAACTTTGCCAAAATATAGAGTGAATTGTACGGGTTATAGTTCTGCAGGTTACAACTCCACCATCTTGTCACGGCAGCGATCAAATCCAAGATAGTGAATCGTCGTGTCTGTGCAAACACGCTGAATAAAAGATATTCGATATCTGCTCCATTGTATCTTCGAACATATTTGCCATTACTCGTGCACAGAATTAAGAGGGCAAATACTATTTTAGGATAGCGATCACCACATCATGCCTTGAATATTTGTGTTTTCAAAGAATAGAAGATCCAGTGATGAATTTGAAATCAACACAAAGAACATGTTACTCCGATCGAAGTTAAAAATACATGAATTTCTAGAAAATAGCAGACATTAGGAAACTATATTTGCAAGGCGTTAACTAATCAGTTACACTAAGCTACTTTCTGGTTACGAGCAAAAGTATCACAACTATAATTAGTTGGAAACTGACATGTTCTGATTTCTAAACAAAATGGGGGGGACATTCATACATAAGCCACATATAAAATTGGTTGCTATGAATAGAAGATGTGTTACAAACAAAGCCTTTAATTTCCTTCACTGTTTCAATCGATGTTTTATTTTTAACTGAAGTAGCCAGAGTTGTTTTTTCTTCAGAGATTGTCCCATCTAAAATAACATTACCTAAAACTAAGTTCGTAAAATGTCTGTACACATTAAAAAATAACAGTAGCCTTGGGGCCAATGCAAACAAGTAAACTTACTAGCAAAATATAACAGTAGCATTAACTAAACATTTTGATTGTTCATAATAACATGCAACTTTGAGAAGGTAAAAAGTATCAAAATAACCCAAAGTTAGCTTAAATGATTTTCTTGCAATGAATACACATGTACAAATCCATTTTCAATAAAAAAAATTGTATTGAATTTTTTTATTTTGGTACTTGTGTCCCATTAATAAATACGGTATGTCTACAAAAACTTAATTCGTTATGGAAAATTTTCACTTAAAACACAGGGTTAATTGCACTTGATTTATAACTAGGATTTATATGTTAGGTTATGCAGAAACTTGACAATGTTTTATTCATATAACTGAAAGAATAGCAAAACGATAATCAAGTCATTATACAATAAGCATCAGGTTACCTCCCATCGTTTCTGCAACAAAAATAGTTATGAAGATTTTCAACATTGAACAAATATACATAGCAATTTTCCTACCAGAAGTAAACTATCTCGATTCCAAATGTTAATCACTTTGACAAAACTTCCAAAGCAAATCATATTTATAATGGAATAATAGTGAAGTAAAGAACGAGAGGAAGTAGGAATTTCACCTGCAGGGATTGCTTGAGCTCTGCTTGATTTTCCATATGTCGCCGCTTTTTAAAACCCTAAATCGAGCAAACCTATAAAACCCTATTGGAGCTAGATCGGATTTGCAGAAGAAGAGGACCAAAAGATCATAAGATAGAGTATAAGCGAAAGACATGGGTGCGGTTGAAGAAAAAGCACGGGTATTGTCTGGCTTACGGAAGATTTTGGTAGGTAGTAGAATTAAGAAAAACCGACAAAGTCCATTTGATTAAGAATAGTTCAGAAATTTAAATACGCTCATATGTTAATATAATATCAGTAAATGCAAATTAAATAGTACAATCAACTAGTGCAGCCCTACTACAACAATTTCATCTCTTATGTTATCTTCAACTATAATCATTTCGGTGTTCCGATATAGTTGAATCCCATCATGGGCTCTAGAAGATTTAATTGACGTATTGTAATAATGTACTTTTCTTGAATAAGTTTGCCGTAACCTGTTACTGAATCAGTCATTGCTCTCATAGATAAAAAAAAGTATGAAGATATTGATAGGAGGGTGTTAAAAAGTTGTAGAAGATGAAGAGGAAGGATAAAGTGTGCGATGATCAGAGAATTTAATGATTTTAAAATAACGTATTTAACAGAAATTTAACCCAAAAAATTAAAATTTAATTTTTTTGATTATAAAAAATGAATGCATTTGATTTTTGAATATAAATATAAAATATGTACGATTAGTTTGAATAATAAAAATTAAAATGGTGGTTTAAATCAGAATTTATTTATCTGAAACTAACGTGAAATCAATTATTAATCAAATGTTTAAATATTAACTCTTAAATTGCAATAATTTATAAAATTTATTTAGTGTTATAAAATAATACAAAATAGATAAATGAGAAGAAACCATTAAAGACAACACAAGATATCAGGGAGATACTTTTCATTTCTATTGATTCAGGTGTATCTTGTAATGTAAACAATATTTCTATTTATAGAGTCTACATGCCATGTAAATTGAAGTTCTTAGCATATTCACCCTTATTACTTTTACATATTACAACATTCCCCCTTGAATATGCATATGCAAAAATGATCAAATTAATTGCCTCATCAAAACGTTTTATGAAAAAATCTGTGGGAAAAATCATAAACAAGGAAAAGGGTGCACTTTTATTTCATCTTTAGGTAACATGTTTTACAATGTTACAATGAGGGTTGATACTTCATGATCAAGATAATGCCTCATTAAGAATCTTACAAACAAAAACCCAATGAGAAAAATATTAGTGAAGGAAAATGGTACATCATAGCATAATTTTATATATATGCTCCCTTTAGTTTATAACGCATTATTCAATTAGCCTATTGGTATGGTTGACGCATGCCAATTTTATACTCCATCTTCTGAAATATTGGTGTGGAAATTGCCATTGAGAACAGTTCTACCCTATTTTCTTGAAACTGGATTTGTTTCTCCTTTTTCTTGTTGTCCTTCAATGTTTAATGTGTGAAGAGAAATTTAGAAGAAATGTGCTCCGTTCTATCACCGTTGATATAATTCACTTGAATCTGAGCCACATAAAATGCGCTGTCTTGATAAATAATAGTTTACTACATCAAAAGATGTTTGATACTTCTGGATCAAAATGTTGCCTCGTTAAAACCTTACTAAGAAAAGCCCGATGGAAAAAATCCTAGTGAAGAAGAAAAAGTACAATATGAAATGTTATATTTCAATAATTTACTATGTCAAATGGAGTATGATACTTCTGGATCAATGTAATGCCTCGTTAAACCTTTAATAAGAAAAACACAATGGGAAAAATCTTAAGTAAGAAAAAAGAGTACGTTATAACTTATTTTCATATGTTATTGTTTGGGTTGATATTTCCGGATCAAGTACATTTTCATCATCTCCTTTTGTACGGTAAGTGTCCTTTTTAGTATCTATTGATCTGAAAACCATAGGCATACTAAGTGCATATGATTTATCCATTTGAAAACGCTTTAGGGTTTTCTCAATGTACAGTATGACATATGTACTATGCTTGAACTGTAGATAAAGACAATATTTAATTTTTCCAATATCTTCGATCATTTCAAATTTTCTTTTCAAGTAATCTATTGTTTCATAGATCTCTTATGGAGTCCCAATCAAATTCATATCATCAATATATACCACCAAAATAACAAATCCCTTTACCGATTTCTTTATAAAGACACATGGACAAATGAGATTGTTTGTGTACCTAGCCTTTACTAAATATTCACTAAGATGGTTATACCACATTCTTCCATATACACTATGCAATAGATAACTTACTACAGCAGATTTGCAAGGTATTGCCAGCTAAAATGTTGCGATAGCTATAAAATTTTGGTCCCACGACAACGTTGTATTCTTTATGCTACCTCAGCCATAAACATGTGTTGCATTAGTATAGATTTATTCAAATTAAACAATTAATAAAATTAGCAATCTGAACCATCTGCTTTAATATAGATCTAATCGTTTATTCTAAATTTCTAACTTAAACCCAATGATACAAAACTCAAATCCGCATGCTACGTTCTAATTGGCCACTTAAAACAACTAAGACCTAATTTGTTTTTACCTTAAAAAAAATTGTGGCCCCCTTTCTTTCTTTTATCACTTGGCAAAATGAAAACTCCTCCCTCTTCTTTACTTTAATTGTGATCGAGCTTAAACAAAATTAGGGCTTCTCCAAATCGCGACTTCAATAGATCAAATCCGTTGCCCCATTCTGCTCAAATCTTCTACCACTTTACAAATTCAATGTTGTTTGAACCTAATTGCAAATCATTCAATCGACTACTGGATTTAAACGAAACTACTTTTGTTATGACAAAGAAGATAGGGATGCTCCGTCCTGTGATTTCGCACCCTCGGTAAATCGGATCTAACGCTTTTCATTTTTCAGAAAATCAAGACATCAAGAATGAGTGCTTCGGCGAAATCGGCTACACCATATACGATCTTATGCTGATTCGATCTACATATGGTAAGAAATAAATATTTGGTCTCACATTTAAGATTAGCAGTTATTATTTGGTCTGATCGCCATATAGTCTTGATATCTATCTCCTTGCGGATTTTTTGATTTAATGGCAGTATGGTTTTTACTAATTAGCATATGTGTCGATATTGGAAAAGGAATTCTGTTAAACAAATTTACATCTCTCAAGTAGGATGTGAATGAAACACTGAGTTTTACATTTGCCCAAATAATCGATTTACGCTGAGCGCTTTCAGCAACAAATCTGTTAAAATTGCATATTGTATGTTGCTTAATTCTGGAATTGGATTTAACTGATTATAATGATACGGTCAAAATTTAGAGTCAATCACTATGTGAATTACTGATTAATTATTTGGCTGCAAGTAGAACTGAAGTCAGCATCCTAGCACGGTCCTAATTCTGTTGATTAAAAACATATGTACCCTTTTATGTTTTTGAGATGCAGTTTTGGAATCACATCTAGATGAAGATATTTTGGTTTTGTTCTTGTATATATTATCGTTCAGATTAAATTAGTGTTTCATCAACATGAAAATCTATTAAAGTGTTAACCTATACTTTCAGTAATAAGAGCTGATGTTGAAGACAGTTTTGAGCGTAGTAGGATGACTGAAACATAGTGATACAAAATTAGTTGCGGCCTAAACTGCAACTAAAAGTTAAGGTAACCATTTTCAAGGTGACTTGCTATAAGTGAAGAACGTGGGTACTTACCTTTGCGTGCTCATGTATCAAACGTTTTGACCTGCTTTATGAACATATAGGTATGGTGCATAGATATTGGTTCAAAGCAGCTACCAACATGTAGGTAAGTTGACTTGTACATTTTACTCACTGTTGTGACTAATGCTAATAAACAAACTTCACATGTTCTCTACTTAAGTGCACACTACATAATCACTCAGGAGTAAACCTTTTTTAAGCATGTTCGATAGATTGATATAAGCAATTTTTAGTCCAAGTATCTACTAGTACGTTGATGTTACCACATGGAAAATCAAAATAATTTCATGGATTCAGGAATAGTCGATGGCGGTTACTTTCGAGTGATGCTTTTAAATTTTTTCCAGATTTGACTGAAACACGTTATCTTCAGTTTCAGTACTGGAGTAGCCAAGTACTTTCTTGCTTCTATCACCTATATAAACACACAAGTTTGAAAACCAAGTAGTGTCATCTGCAAACACAATCATAAAAAGAAATCAACCATCAAAGCATCATCAGCAACATAAACATCTACTGATTTTCCATTTCCTTGATGACAACATGTTATCTATTTTCGCTTAACATTTTGATGCTAGTTTATTTATTACTCAGGGTTATACATCTACATGCAGATTGTCGAGATGCATGTGCATACGGACTGTGCAGGCAGTGAGAAGAAGATAAGGAAGGCTCTTCTGAAGCCGAGAGCTGTATTTTTCAACAAGCATTTGGTTCTCATTCAAGTTATCCATTAGAATGTTTTTAACTATTTGAACATAAGGTTTCTTCTCTATTCTTCTTCTTTTTTATATAGTGCTACCATGTTGATGCATGTGTCAATGAGATAAGCATAGATATGGCAAGATTGAAAGTGACGGTTACGGGATGGGCAGAGCAGGAAAAAGTGCTGAAAGCAATGAGGAAAACTGGAAGAACTGCAGTATTTTGGTCGTGGTAATAATCAACAGTACAACACCACCTGCAAATGAGTTGTTCAGAGTATCATTTTCCATATGGTGCTCATCCTTATGCCTATGCTTCTACTTCTTCGTATAACTATAAGAAACACTGTTATGGTTACGATCATTATCTACATGGATATAGTCAAAGGTTTGGATACATGACCGAGGAGAACGAAACGAAGTTGCTTGGCAATGAAAATGTTCGTGCTTGTGCCGTAATGTGATACTGTGTTTTATGTATGTATTGGTCGTTGCTTTAATTGCATATGAAGTTGAGTGAATCGAGTGTTGTAGTGAGAATTGAATGTATATGTGAATATCAGTTTTGTAAATCATTGAGTTGTAAATGGTGAAATTAGATGTTGTACTATACCAAATACTGAAATAAAATATTTATTTAAATAAAATACTGTTTGAATATTAAATTCTATGTAGTAGCATTTAGTTCTCCCTTTTAGGCTTGAGCCAGCATTTTTTTTGTGTTGCATAAGTTTGTTTATGACATAGTGATAGTTTCAAACACTATAGTGATCATCTCAATTTTAATGAGTACATCGACTTTGATTTTACTTCGAACAACTTATATTCATTTGGGATTCTCATGTAAATATCGGTATCCAATTCATCATATAGATAAGTTGTTTACAACATCATTTAATCTTACATCAAGTTTCTTAGGAACAAGGCTTATCAAATATCGAAATGATATGACATCCATAATAAAAGAGTATATCTTTGCAGGAAACCTTATGCAGCAAGTCATGCCTTCTATCTAACAACTTCATTTTTATCATTTTGATTTCTTATTTAAAGCGCCTTCTTTTTGCGATTTATATGCTACTAATTTTTATTTATGAATACACTTCATGTGCTTACAATTTTATGTTTCAATCAGCTTTGCATTTTGCAATGCACATTTGATGAATATGACAAGTTTCATTACAACAACAAATATTATTTATATTCTTCAGGAATATATCTATCATTAATGTCTTTGTCATTTTTTATAATCACAAATGTTATTTATATTCTTTAGGAACATATATATTTTAATAAGTTTTGCATATCGTAACTACCACTTCAATGGATATTAAGAGTTTCATTACAACAATTCTTGAAAGCTGGAAGTGATACACTCATCATGAATTATATTAAGATTTGTATCACAATAATACTTAAAGAAATGTTGTAATCTACATTTCTTACTCTTTGCATTCTTTATCACCACCAAAGTTATTTAAATTCTTCTGTAATTTGTATACTTTCATCGTTTATATCTTCAGGGTGTTGTAAACGTTTTAAATACATATAATCAATTCAATCATCTCTGAAAGTACAACGCTCATGGCACATAATATGTTGTTGACAATGTATGGTGCTTTTGTAAGTTTAGTTTGATTTTTCATTTTATACATTTCTAATTTTATCTTATGAACTACATGTCCATATACCTTATTTAGGAGAATTTCAAGATGGCTAATCATGTTTCTCTCTAAAATGGGATTTTTAATCCATTTTTAAATATAAACACTTTATTGTTTATTAATTTATCAGTGATGATTATTTCTTGCCAGTTTTATACATGAGTTAATGAGATCTCAAAACTTGTCATGCTTTAGGTGCCTAAACCAATTCTAGGGTTATTTGACAATCATGTCACGCGTTTCTTTCAAAGCACCCTTATGTTTCTTCAAGAACACCCACCACCATTATTTGACATCTTTATGACTTAATCCAAAAATATTTTGAACTGACTTTTATACCACATTTTCAGCTGTGATTTACACATTTTGATCCTTTAGGATTCAAATATATATATTGCAGAATATTAGTGACATAATTGATAATTTATGCAAACTACTTAATACTTTGCATAACTCTATATGTTAGCAAATATTTAACACCAATGATCAACATAAACTAATATCCTTTTATCATCCCCCTCAATGTTGGCAAACATTGTCACATTAAATAATAAACCTTCTTTGGATTCTCATTTTTGATCCATTATCACATTATTTCTAGCAAATACATTATATGCATTTCAATTGTAGGGGGATAATGCTTTTATTAGTTAATAAAATGCAGTCATATTATATCGTTTATTCCCTTTCGTTGATCTGGCAACTTGGATTTCTAATTATATAGATCATTTGAATATGCATATGACTTCAGGTCATCCAATATTGATGTCAAACAACTTTTTGAATTACTAAATAATATATGCATAATTTATAATATGAGCTCACAACAACTTAGGTTGTTAATTAAATATCCACATATATGTGCATATACGTTCGTCCTCATATTACATATGTAATTGATTTGCATATTCTTTCGCGTTCGAGTTTTCAATTTTAGAATAAATTGTTTATAAGGTACCAAATCATTAATTTTTACTCATCAAGCAATGTTAATGCGAATCTTAAAGATCTTATTATAACATTCAAAACATCAGGTTTGGAACTGTATTGAACTTCTGTTTCAAATAAAATATATGAATAACTTCAAGTTGTTAAAATTTATTCTTTAACACAATATATAAGCAAGATACAACTCATTTTGAAAATATTCGTATCTTTGGATGCATCATCATTACCCCCATATGATGTAACTTATTTAAGAAGTACAATGTTATTATTTTAGGCAGTTACAATAAAGCTTTAGGCATTTAAATTATGAGTTATTTCAAGTTCATTGAATGATGAACATTAGCTTCCTATGCATATATATATATATATAAAAACATATGTATATCAAGTTTATTAATTTATGATGAACTTTTGGTTCTCAACCTTTTTACGTAATCCGAATTTAGAAGCTTTAACATTCTTGCTAATTGTCAATATTACAAACTTGTAAACTTTACAGAAAAGTTTTTATCTTTTCATGATTCAAAACTTCAGGTTTTAAACTTTGAGTTATAATTTTTAATTTTTTTTTTTTTTTTGCGCAACTTCAAGTTGTGGTTCTAAGTTGTTTATTTCTTTCATTTCATTAGATATTGCATGATAAATATATCGAATAATAATACATATGTCTATTCTTATTACAAACACAAACATACATCATTTAACTTACAATAACTAATGCATATTTATGATAATATGGTAATATAACATATTACCGCAATGTTACATTTAATGCATTTATTATGAAAATAATGGAAATAACCGTTATGTGGTTCAAATATATGAATCAAATAAATTTTACATAAATCAATAGAATAAAATTTGGATCTTACTTCAACATTGACCAATGATAAAATTGAAATGAACAACTTAAAGTTGTACTGCATTTCCCAATAATCACGTTTTTTAAAGATACCATGTATATGCATAATGTCTAATCAAAAACTGAGTAAATGTTCATAATCATAGAACCAAGATATTACATTCTCTAATATGAATAATTCGAAAAATTTGCGTGCTTAAAATTCACAAACATAAAAATTACATGTCTTAGATTCAAATTATATAATCCATATAAAGATCTTTTGGATCTTTCTTTTTACATCAAAATTACCTCTTACCATTATAGAAACTACAAGTTCTAAATTTTACATTTTTACAACAAAAATTGCTTTTGCATTCACTTCAGGTGTGCTAAATTAAGATCAATATTTAGATATTAACTCAATATGATCTTCAAAATGCATATTTTCCTTATAAAAGTTTTTCTTAGAAACAATAAAATATTTCTTTTGGAAATATGATATGTTCTAAAATTAAAACAATAAAACTTCAGGTTTTATTATAATTTACATATTATTATACATTTTAAATTGAAGCAATTTATCTAGAAAGTGCTTTTATTCACATATGAGTGTCATTTTACTATTTCTTTTTAAAAAATTAGTATTTATTATAAGCATAACGATTTCTTCTAACAATAAATTTCTTCAAGAAATTATGTGTACCATAAAATTGAAATATAATCCTTTTGCCTTTTATTGAAATTTTCCTTTTCATTGATTTTTTAAATTCTTCGCCATAAGCAAATATTAATTGCAATTATATGCTTTGAGGTTTTATTTCATGTTTCTGATTTGCATACAAATTTCTGGTTTCTCGTTTGCATATGAACTTCAGGTTCCTTATTTGAAAGAACTTGTATATGAACTTCAGGTCATTTGCATATGAAATTTAGGTTCCTCATTTGAAAAAATTGTTTACATTATGAGTTTTCAATTTTTTCTTTTTCAATTTCACTTCCATGATAAATCAATATTCCTGTTGAATTCAAATGATAAACCATTATATTTTGTAGCCATAATTCTGTTGGGCATAAAAAAATCATTCTTTTTCAAGAGATATTCAGTCTTTTCAAAATAATTGCATATGAAAAGTAATAGTAGATCTGGAAAGATAAAGTTAGATTCACCTATGTATAACCAATAATGAAAAGGATAAATTGACAGGAATAATCTGAAGTTTGGCGTGTCTTCCCATATTAATCCGAAGTTTGGATTATTTTTAATTAATCCCAAGTTTGGGGGGTCCCTTCCCATATTGATCCCGATAACTTTTTAACTTGTTGTAGTTGGTTATCAAACTTAAATTCATCTTCCCCAAGCTAGTTTCCCACTCCAAAAAAATCGTTTGGGGATGACGAATTTAAGCATGATAACCAGCTACAACAAGTTAATAAGTCATCGGGATCAATATGGGAAAGGGACCCCCTAAACTTGGGATTATTTAAAAATAATTCAAACTTCGGATTAATATAGGAAGACACGTCAAACTTCATATTATTCCTGTCAATTAATCCTAATGAAAACAATACATATAAAAATCAAAGATCCATCAATCTTGATTCAGCAAACTCAAAATTAGATCTACAATGAATTGAAAGAATAAATCTAAACACATATTTGGGATCAATAAAAATATTTAGATCTATAAAATAGATCCACTAGAACTTAATCTATATCATAAAAACAATAATAGAAAAGCATATGTAGAAATTTGAATTAGATCTAGAAGAACAGAAGATATAACAAATTCATAGATCCATTAATGAAGGATTCCCAAACAGAAAATAATTGCGGAACAAATCTAGAAATCCATGGATTGAGAATTCTCAAATAAAAATTAATTACATGGAAAATTCATAGATGTAGATCTAGAATATTTTAACAAATAGTTCTAATAGAATCTTGTTTTGATAACATGTTATAAAATAAAATAGATGAAAGAGAAGTAGCCATTAGAGAGAACACAAGATGTTAAGGAAAGACTTTTCATTTCTAACGATTCAGGTGTAACTTGCAATGTAAGCAATCCCTCTACTTATAAAGTCTACATGTCACGTAAATTGCAGTAAAGTCCCTTAACATATTAGCATATTCACCCTTATCACTTTTACATATTACAACATTTAAAAAAATTATAACAAAAACAACGAAGTTCGTTTTGTTGAACTCCAATTTAGCTAGCTCCGTTTAAGTCGGTTTATATGAACAGTTCTATAGTAGCATCAACAAATATAATACAACGAACATTAAAATTTAATATTTAAATTAAATTATTAAATTTAATATTTGAGAAAGTTTTAACTAGATATAATGGAGAAATAAATTTCATAGTAAAATATGCAAATTCGTTCTGTTCGTGAGCTTTAGTTAAATTTGAATAGATTGTTGAAAATAAAAAGGACGGCAAACTCAAACTCTTTTTATTTTAATAATACAGCAATTATTGAGGAGCAGCAATTTCTCATTTCGTGAAATTCTGACATTTATTGTCTCAAATAAACAATTTTATCAGTAGAAGTACTATCAGTACATCAATATCTAGCTAAAACCTCTACCTCTAAGAGCAGTCTCAACAGTGTGAGGAGAGGTGGAAATGGGGAGGGAAAGCGGATTCACGTTCTCTAGCAGTGGCGCGAGGGGTATGGGGAGGATTCTAGAATGACAACGCTCGCCATTTCCAATTTGGAGCGGCGAGAAATAAACGGTTTTGCGAAAATCGTATATATGTTAAACGGTTTTCAGAAAACCGTTTATAATATATGGTCCATTGTGTTTAAATGCACATTCTTAAGCACTTTAAATCTTTCTAGCTTAAATGCACATCCTTAAAATGAGTTTTGTATTTTTGAATTTGTTAAACATTTTAAGTTTTTGAATTTGTTTCCTAATTTTAAATTATATAACTATTTAAAGTTTGTAGTTATTTTTTTTAAATTTGTTTCAATGCTTTTAAGTTCGTAAATTTGTTTCTTATTTTTAAATTCATTGATTTTTGAAGTTTGGAAACATATTTTTTTAATTTGTTAATTCTATTTAAGTTTGTAAATTTGTTTTTATCTTAGCATTAGGTTACTTATTTTTATAGTTTTAAAATTAAAGATATAGCTTTGTTTTTTATTTTTAAGTTTTAAATTTGCTTCTACATCACAGAATTGCCTGAACTACTTTTTTATTTTTGTCGTGTATTTAAAATTATATACACATAATTAACTGTTTTAAATCTTTTGTTTTCCTTAGGCACTTTATATCTTTCTAGTTTGATAGTTGGCAGTGATATAACATATGTTATGTGACACCCCACCTCCGCTAGGGTCACTCACAAAGGGAATGCACTAGTTTTGGAGGGGTATTATCTAGTAAACAGGCACAGAGATAACACAAGACAGAACATAAATTAAACAGAGTATATAAAGCAGCGGATATAAATTTAACCAAATCTCATTACGTGGAAATTAGAGTCAAAACCTCTTACATCAAAATACCAAGTCATTATTTCATTACATCAAGTTCTAAAGAAGCAAAGTACTTAAAACAACATAAGTCCAATATTATTCCCCAAAAAGAGCATGAGTGCAGCCATAGCATAGCTCAAGACCAAACCGTACATGAGCTGTCAGAAAGCAAGCAAAGTCCAAGCTAAGAGCTAGAGTTTCCTCCCTGAGAACCTGGGGGGGGGGGGGAACGAAAGAAAAAGAGGTGGAAGAAAACAGGTTAGTCAAAAAGACTGGTAACCCTAGTAACTATCAGCATAAAAACTAATAAAGTTAACTGGACATGAGAAACTGAGATTAAACATAAAGATAATAACTGGACTGGCATGATAATAAGAGGTAACAAGATAAGAGTGGCATCGCATATACCAGGTTTACTGCACTAACTGTACTGGTGTCCAAATCCAATTCAAGTATAAATCCAGAAATGATCCCTAAACCCAATAACATGAAATGACCCAATACGGGGTCCAACAGTCCATCCTAATCGATCGGCTTTACTCGTCGTGTGTCGGTGTTATACGGCCCAATCGCGGAATGTAGTCACATGTGCTAGGTCCACCCTAGGGTGTATCAGGTCCTAGGGTGTCAACCACTGACACAAATCAAGCACGCACAATGTAGTACTACGGGTGCCCATGCCTACTTTTTCAACTCCGGACTAAGTGCACGACCCTAGTCTGCTTGAACCTACACTGGCGCATCTTACTCAGCCGTTATTCTTGGTCGCTTACAATCAGCCCAGTAATCGTGCCCTACCCTGCCTAGTCCCCATGGTATCGTGATACTTCTAAGTGGGTTACTGCTGAAAGGGACCACGTGGCTAGGATTTCTAATGGGTTAAGTATTGTCATTAAAAAGGTCATGACTTAACCCTACCCAAACATGTATCTATTTGGTTAAGAATATATACAAGCAGTTCAAGACTTAACCCTATCAAATCGACATGTCAAATTGGTTAAGTATATTCAAGGGGTCCATGACTTAACCTTACCATGTGGCATTAATTCACTTAACGCACCCCAACCTCTCACATTAGACTTGGTTATGGTTACTGGATGTGCCGGGAGGTTCCGGGCAGATTTACACCATAACCTAGTCTAACCTTGGGTTTAAAGTGCTATATGACCAACTACTCACATTGGGTCCTATTATTTGCAACTACTGGATTTGCCGGGCGGTTCCGGGCAGATTTACGTTGCAAATTCAACCCAACCTCGAGTTGGCCATTTTCAAGTTATCTAATTGTCATGTCCCAAATTCATGTTTTCAAGCTTATTCTCATGTCAAGTTTTCATGTCATATTTTCATGTCATATCATGTCAATTCCATAGCCAATTTCAAGTTTGCCTAATCTACCCCGAAACGTATCCCCAATGTATGCGAATTCGCATTAATACAACATGTCGAAATAGGGAATAACACAAACAGGATAGTCATAGAATGGCAAAGGTGTTCACAAGTTAAGCATGATGATTATAACATTACAGGCATATGAAATAGGGTCTCAACATCAACTTGACAAGACATGGTGATAGACATGGTAAAGGATTGACATAAAATAGTACCCCAATAATAGTTTCAACATCACAGGCATGGCAAGATAAAGATCGAAAAGGGGTTTTAGATTAAACATGAACATATCCAAATCAAGTTCATACTGATATTCCACAAGTCAATATTTTAGATGAATAGATCTGGGGTGTACAAAACTAGATTCAAAATAACAGATTTTAAAGTGATAGTCATAGATCCAAGATATACAAGAGTAGATCCAACTTAGTTATCATGTTTAGGCATAATTTCAGTTTACATCGTGTTCAGGTTAAATTTACAGTTTAAATCTAAGAGTGACAAAGGGCTTACAGATCGTAGCCTAGAGAATGAGAAAGCAAAAAGAGTAGAAGCGGAATCTCTAGCAAATCCCCAAACCAACGTAGCACTAACAAAGTCCTGAATAGCCTCCTTGTTCTCTATCTTCAGTCAGAACTTTAGCAGCATATGGTCGGACAAGAATGTGATAGAAAGTCTAGGGTCAGGGGTTGTTTATATAGTGTTTAGAGAGTGAATCTGGACAAGCAACGAGACCAGATACATATGGCTCAAAAACAGGGTAGGTGACCAGGTCGACACCCAAGTCGACTGCCCAGTCGACTCCCCAGTCGACCTGGGTGCTGGCGGCATTTTTCCCGCCCAGTCTGTCTGGGTTTTGAAATTCGAATTTTGAACTTGAATTCGAACTGTTTTGAACTCTGGAATTTTCTGAAACTTTGGAGATCCATATCTTGGTCATACGGACTCCGATTTTCGTAAACTCAGACTCGTTTTCAAGCAGAATTTCGAGACGAACGTAATGGCGTAACCCGTTTCCCTTGATTCTTATTTTATAATTTAATTCTTCCTTGATTTATAGTTATAACACGTTATCAAAATACGGGTTGTTACATTCTCCCCACCTTAAAGGATTTCATCCCCGAAATCTCTAAGTTAGGAAGAACGCATCCTACCATCCACATCCATCTACTCACAACATCATTCATGAGTAACCATTGTCCTTAAAAAGATTTCTAAGGTTGTATGAACATATGCATTGTGTGTGTATATGTACTTATCTAATGCAAAAGATCAGGCGGTTACTGATTCAGTAAACCTCCTTAATGCAAGATATGTTAGTGTAATGAGTCCAACATGTATGCAAATTCCTAACATAACTTAAAATTTCTACATGAGTGCACAAACATCATCCATATGCAACATCCACGTGATAGCATAACAAGTTCATCCGTGCACAAGTATAAGCACCCATGCAAATGCAACATGAAAAGGTGTCTGAGCCGATCTAGTGCCAAATGTGTGTCATGCATCCACTAGAAATCACTTGAAAACACTTGCAACCATTTGCAAACATCAACCATAACATGTTTCAAATACATGTTTACATCCAAAGATGGTTCTAAGGTTCTCAAGACAAACATAGGTAGCATGATACGAAGGGTTTACAAGCTCATAGGAGAAAGAGATCGAGAAAGTACCCTAAAAAAGAAATGGGTAAAGCGCGCGTATCTTCTCCTCGGTTTCCCAAGTTGCGTCTTCTTGGGCTTCACTCCACTGTACTTTGACTAGCTTGACTTCGCGATTCCTTAGCTTCACTTCGCGATTCCTTAGCTTCTTGATCTCCGTCCCTAAGATACGAATAGGAACTCGCCTCAGCGTTGCTTCTTTCTCCACTTCTACGCCTTCGAGGATGCTTGGCTCAACCACCTCGGCTTATTCATGTAGGCACTTTCGGAGATGCGAGACGTGAAAGACATTGTGTACTCCGGCCATCCTCTCAGGTAACTCTACTTTATAGGCCATCTGCCCAATCCTCTCAGTGATAGGGAACGGTCCTACGAATCTCGGTGCTAGCTTTCCAATTGCTCCAAAACGAACCACATTGCGCAAAGGAGAGACTTTTAAGAAAACCATATCTCCGACTTCGAACTCTAGGTCTGTCCTTCTCTTGTCCGCATAAGATTTCTGTCTATCTTGGGCCACTTTCATTCGTCTTCGTATCAACTCCACCTTCTCAGAAGTATCTCGTATCATGTTGGACCCAAGTATAAGTCTGTCAGTCGTCTCCCACTAACAAGTTGGTGACTTGCACAGTCATCCATACAGGGCTTCGAACGGTGCCATCCCTATGCTAGCTTGGTAGCTATTATTATAAGCAAACTCCACGAGAGGGAGATGGTCTTCCCAAGTACCTCCAAAATCAAGAATGCATAGCCTCAAAAGATCCTCTAGTACTCTATTTACTCTTTCGGTCTATCCATCCGTCTAAGGGTGATAGGCTGTACTTAAATTAAGTTGTGTACCCATTGCTTCTTGAAACTATTCCAGAATTGGCTAGTGAAGATTGGGTCACGATCGCTAACTATGCTAGAAGGAACTCCATGAAATTGCACTATCTCTCGAAGATAAACAGATGCTAGCCATGATGCGGTCCTCTTGCTCTTCACTGAAATGAAATGAGCGCTCTTCGTGAGTCTATCCACTATGACCCATATGCTAGTATTCCCCTTCCTTGATCTCGGCAATCCATCCACAAAATCCATAGAGATACTTTCCCACTTCCATTGCGGGACCTCCAATGGATGCAGTAGCCCACCGTGCTTCTTCGACTCGGCCTTTACTTGTTGGCAAACAATGCATCTAGAAACAAACTCTGCAACATCCTTTTTCATCCCATTCCAAAAGAAAATGCGCTTCATATCCCGGTACATCTTATCCCCTTCGGGATGTATAGTCATCTTCGAGTGATGCGCCTCTTCGAGAACTTTATTTACTAAGTCCCCCACTAGTGGAACACATAGCCTTCCATCGCGCCTTAGCCATACTTTGTCATCAATGGCATACCTACCAAGGTGACTTGATGTCTCACCACTGATTAACTTGTTCATGATTTCGACTATCTGTGGGTCTTCTTTCTACGAAGTCCCTACTTGATCTAGAAGCGTAGGTCTCAGCTCAAGAGATGCTAACGTACCAGTCAATGACTCAACAGCATGCGTAAAATCAAAGGTCGCTATAAACTCTAGGCTTTTTCTTTCAACAAATAAGGGGATCAAAGTCAACCTTTTTCTACTTAGCGCATCCGCCACCACGTTACCCTTGCCAGGGTTATAAGTTATATCGAAGTCATATGAGGCCAAGAATTCCATCCACCGCTGCTGTCTCAAATTCAAATCTTTTTGCGAAAAGAGATACTTAAGCGATTTGTGGTCGGTGTACAGCTCGAATTTCTCCCCTAGGAGATAATGGCGCCAAGCTTTAAGTGCAAAAACAATCGCGGCTAACTCCAAGTCATGTGTGGGATAGTTCTTCTCATGAACTTTAAGTTATCTACCCCCATAGCATATCACTCTTCCTTCCTGCATTAGGACAGCGCCTAATCCCATGCCGCACGCATCCGTGTACACTGTAAACATTTTTCCTCCATCCGGTAATGCTAAAACTGGAGCTTTGGTGAGGGCTCTCTTGAGTCTCTGGAAAGCAGTCTCACATTCTATCTCCCATGCAAACGCTAGGTTTTTCTTCGTTAACTTAGTAAGAGGGGCTGAAATCTCAGCGAAGTCCTTAATGAACTTCCTATAAAAGCCCGCCAAACCGAGAAAGCTTCTCACCTCTGTTGCACTCTTAGGAATTTTCCAGTCTTGTACCGCAACTACCTTTGCGGGGTCCACGGCTAAACCTTGCTTAGAAACTACATGCCCAAGAAACCGAACTTCCTCCATCCAAAAATGGCATTTGGAGAACTTAGCCTTTAACTGGTGTGCTCTAAGCGTATCCATGACTTCCTTGAGGTGTCTAGCATGCTCTTCTTCATCCTTTGAGAAGATTAGAATATCATCCACAAAAACCACCACGAACTTGTTAAGGAACTCCCGAAACACCCTACTCATCAGGTCTACAAAGTATGTGGGTGCATTCGTTAACCCAAACGGCATGACGAGCCATTCGAAGAACCCATCTGGAGTCCTAAACACAGTTTTGTCAATGCTATCCTCAACCACTCTAAGTTGATGGAATCCTGTGGCTAGATCGAGTTGAGAGAAAACAGATGCTCCCACAAGCTGGTCAAAAAGATCATCGATTCTTGGTAGTGGGTGCCTATTCTTCTTCGTCAGCTTGTTTAACTCATGATAATCTACACACAGACGAAGCGAACCATCCGCCTTAGTAGCGAATACCACCGGAGCACCCCATTCAGAAATGCTTCGCCTTATGAAATTTTTCTCGAGCAACTCCTTGACTTGTTTACTGAGCTCTCTTCTTTCTCACGGGGCCATATGCCTAACGGGCAATGAAACAGGCTTGGCATTATCAACCAGATAAATTCGCAAGTCTATCTCGCGTTTAGGGGGTAACCCTTTCACCTCATCAAAGACATCTGGATATTCTCGGACTACTCTCACGGAGTGCAGATTGTCGACGGACGAGTCGAGAGATTCAAGATAACATAACATGACCGGACCCTTCGGGTTACAAGAAAGTTCAAGGGTATTACCAAGGCGTGTCATGAGCCTCACTACCCTTCGTTCACAATCAAGGATAGCTCCATAATTGGACAACCAATCCATGCCCAGAATTAAACCATATCCCATGAATCCGAGAACATAAGCATTACACGTGAATTCCACGCTTAAGATGGAAATCCTCAAATCAACACAAATCATAGATAAATGGGCGGAGCCCCCAATCGGATTTGAAACACTAACGGGATCATCAACTAAACTAGTGCTTAAGTGCATATTTTCAACAATATTAGAAGAGATAAAAGTATGTGATGCGCCAGAGTCAAATAAGGTTCGAATAGGAAATTCAGAAATGTAAACAAGGCTTTCTACAGAAATATTGCTACCTCGGTCAAGAGCTGGAGTGGTGTTGAGAGCCTGCAACTGCACTCCAGAAGGTCCTGCTCGCTGTGTCTGCCCTAACCCCTGTCCTTGCTTCTTAGGGAAATCCTTACTGATGTGTCCAGTATCCCTGCAGTGAAAGCATTCACCCAACTTTCTTTTCTTCCTCCTACAGTCTTTAGCTATATGTCCCGTGATACCACAAAAGTTGCACTTCCTCGTCTCACGTGGCTTGTTAGCATTGTTGTTGTTGCCCTTGTTATTCTTGTTATTCTTGTTGCCTCCCTTCTTGAAGTCAACCTTCTTGTTCTGAGTCTCATTAGACTTAACCTCCTTTTTGTCACCCTTGTCTTCCTCATGAAGAAGGGCCATATTCACCAAGCTTTCAAAGGTCGCCCCCATGGGCACATGAGTCATGGCCATAGTGTTGAGTGGCTCGCTCAAACCTTGAGCAAATCGTAGAGCCTTCTTCTCAGTCGTGTTGACTAAGTCCAAACCAAACTGAGCAAGCTAATTAAATTTATTCACGTACTCCCTAACAGACATGTCCCCTTGCTTGAGTGCCAGGAACATCTCCATCTGAAGGTTCGCTTCTGCTGACGATAAGAATTTAAGCCCAAACCATTCTCTAAATTCTGCCCAAGTCTCAATTGGTCTGGTAGCGTTGGTGACTTCCCACCAAAATGCAGCTTCCTCTTTCAACAACCATGTTGCCAACTGAACTTTCCTATGATCCTCCATCTCGAAGATAACGAACAGGTCTTCAGTCTCCTTTAACCAGTTTCGTGCCTCAGCGAAGGTCTCAGTTCCAAGGAAGCTCTTGCCGCCCATTCCTATAAAGTCTTTGCATATTTTGGCAAAGGCGGTGCCGGGAGGAGGAGGAGGAACCGCAACTACTGGAGGAGGAACCGCGACTACTGGAGGAGGAGGGGGAGGGATGTCTGTCGGGCCCGCATCGTTGGCCCTAGCTTCTAAGTACCTTCGGAACCATCCGGGTATGGGTACTCCCTCGGGAAGGTAAAGATCGGTCATGCTGAAAAAAGAAAAGAAAAAGATTCAAACGAGGAAACAAGGAAAGTGCTAATGGCTTTTGGGAAATAGCCTTCTCTTAAAAATAGAACTTTTCTTGAAAAATGCTTCTTTATAAATGGTTTTGAAAATAATTTTCAGAAAGTTTTTAAAACTTGTGCCCAGTCTAGTAACCTTCTGCTCTGATACCAAATGTAACACCCCACCTCCGCTAGGGTCACTCACAAAGGGAATGCACTAGTTTTGGAGGGGTATTATCTAGTAAACAGGCACAGAGATAACACAAGACAGAACATAAATTAAACAGAGTATATAAAGCAGCGGATATAAATTTAACCAAATCTCATTACGTGGAAATTAGAGTCAAAACCTCTTACATCAAAATACCAAGTCATTATTTCATTACATCAAGTTCTAAAGAAGCAAAGTACTTAAAACAACATAAGTCCAATATTATTCCCCAAAAAGAGCATGAGTACAGCCATAGCATAGCTCAAGACCAAACCGTACATGAGCTGTCAGAAAGCAAGCAAAGTCCAAGCTAACAGATAGAGTTTCCTCCCTGAGAACCTGGGGGGGAAACGAAAGAAAAAGAGGTGGAAGAAAACGGGTCAGTCAAAAAGACCGGTAAGACCTAGTGACTATCAGCACAAAAACTAATAAAGTTAACTGGATATGAGAAACTGAGATTAAACATAAAGATAATAACTGGACTGGCATGATAATAAGAGGTAACAAGATAAGAGTGGCATCGCATATAAAAGGTTTACTGCACTAACTGTACTAGTGTCCAAATCCATGTCAAGTATAAATCCAGAAATGATCCCTAAACCCAATAACATGAAATAACCCAATACGGGGTCCAACAGTCCATCCTAATCGATCGGCTTTACTCGTCGTGTGTCGATGTTATACGGCCCAATCGCGGAATGTAGTCACATGTGCTAGGTCCACCCTAGGGTGTATCAGGTCCTAGGGTGTCAACCACTGACACAAATCAAGCACGCACAATGTAGTACTACGGGTTCCCATGCCTACTTTTTCAACTCCGGACTAAGTGCACGACCCTAGTCCGCCTGAACCTACACTGGCGCACCTTACTCAGCCGTTATTCTTGGTCGCTTACAATCAGCCCAGTAATCGTGCCCCTCCCTGCCTAGTCCCCAGGGTATCGTGATACTTCTAAGTGGGTTACTGCTGAAAGGGACCACGTGGATAGGATTTCTAATGGGTTAAGTATTGTCATTAAAAAGGTCATGACTTAACCCTACCCAAACATGTATCTAGTTGGTTAAGAATATATACAAGCAGTTCAAGACTTAACCCTATCAAATCGACGTGTCAAATTGGTTAAGTATATTCAAGGGGTCCATGACTTAACCTTACCATGTGGCATTAATTCACTTAACGCACCCCAACCTCTCACATTAGACTTGGTTACGGTTACTGGATGTGCCGGGCGGTTCCAGGAAGATTTACACCATAATCTAGTCTAACCTCGGGTTTAAAGTGCTATATGACCAACTACTCACATTGGGTCCTATTATTTGCAACTACTGGATTTTTCGGGCGGTTCCGGGCAGATTTACATTGCAAATTCAACCCAACCTCGAGTTGGCCATTTTCAAGTTATCTAATTGTCATGTCCCAAATTCATGTTTTCAAACTTATTCTCATGTCAAGTTTTCATGTCATATCATGTCAATTCCATAGCCAATTCCAAGTTTGCCTAATCTACCCCAAAACGTATCCCCAACGTACGTGAATTCGCATTAATACAACATGTCGAAATAGGGAATAACAAAAACAGGATAGTCATAGAATGGAAAAGGTGTTCACAAGTTAAGCATGATGATTATAACATTACATGCATATGAAATAGGGTCTCAACATCAACTTGACAAGACATGGTGATAGACATGGTAAAGGATTGACATAAAATAGTACCCCAATAATAGTTTCAACATCACAGGCATGGCAAGATAAAGATCGAAAAGGGGTTTTAGATTAAACATGAATATATCCAAATCAAGTTCATACTGATATTCCACAAGTCAACATTTTAGATGAATAGATCTGGGGTGTACAAAACTAGATTCAAAATAACAGATTTAAAAGTGATAGTCATAGATCCAAGATATACAAGAGTAGATCCAACTTAGTTATCAAGTTTAGGCATAATTTCAGTTTACATCGTGTTCAGGTTAAATTTACAGTTTAAATCTAAGAGTGACAAAGGGCTTACAGATCGTAGCCTAGAGAATGAGAAAGCAAAAAGAGTAGAAGCAGAATCTCTAGCAAATCCCCAAACCAACGTAGCACTAACAAAGTTCTGAATAGCCTCCTTGTTCTCTATCTTCCAGTCAGAACTTCAGCAGCATATGGTCGGACAAGAATGTGATAGAAAGTCTAGGGTCAGGGGCTGTTTATATAGTGTTTAGAGAGTGAATCTGGACAAGCAACGAGACCAGATACATCTGGCTCAAAAACAGGGAAGGTGACCAGGTCGACACCCAAGTCGACTGCCCAGTCGACTTGGTCTGGGGGGGGGGTCGACTGCCCAGTCGACTCCCCAGTCGACCTTAGTGCTAGCGGGATTTTTCCCGCCTAGTCTGTCTGGGTTTTGAAATTCGAATTTTGAACTTGAATTCGAACTGTTTTGAACTCTAGAATTTTCTGAAACTTTGGAGAGCCATATCTTGGTCATACGGACTCTGATTTTCGTAAACTCGGACTCGTTTTCAAGCAGAATTTCGAGACAAACGTAATGGCGTAACCCGTTTCCCTTGATTCTTATTTTAAAATTTAATTCTGCCTTGATTTATTGTTATAACACGTTATCAAAATACGGGTTGTTACATGTTAGTTATTAAAAATGGTATCAACGACACTAATTCCAAAAAACACGTGCAATACAACAGTTGTTCATTATAACATCACTAGTTAAATGTACGATACAAGAGAAATAACTAAATACTAACCACTAAAATATAGGATACAAGAGATGTTAAACTATGAAATTCAGTACGCAAGCACAGTAATTGTTACGCTCAATCTCAAGGGATTCTAAAGTGGTTCGAAGTCGCCTAATCTATTGTTCTAACTCGTTGGCATAAGAAATACCCCTTGGACATTAATGGTCGTCTATCCACTCAAAATAATTGCATTCGTTTGGCCATAGCGAGAATAACTGGATCCTAGGACCAATATTCTCTCAGTCGCTTGGACTACTACCTCCAACGCATAACCACAGTGGAAACAAACAGGATATGAGTTAACCTCCTGCTCATTAGGAGACTGATTAACTGAAACTCGTCGTACCTCTTGTTAATATGGAGGCCAAATACCAAGAATTGATCTACCACTTCAATAGTCGGAGGACGAGGTACTGTAGTCGCTCGTAAGTGTTATTCATTTACAAGTTGGACTACTTGATGACCTACATCTGGAACATAAGCAATTGGTGGATGAATCACCAGGCGGGCCAGCTCCGGGTAGTCACGACGCAGGTCCTCGTAGTGCTTCTCTTGGTATTCGATATTCCAATCAATATATGTTCTTGGACTTGATGGCGGACGCTCAATAAAGTTTTGATCATAGTTCGAATCCATTGACGAGGGACATGACCATGAGGGCATTTTTTATCTTGATGAAAATTTTGGTTCCAAATAACTATAAAGTAGTAACCGTAGATATTTATAAGGGCAATATGTGGAGTAAACATAAACAAATTTGCTGGAGCAACCTTAGACTAGTCAATACAGGGTTATAGCAGTGTACATGTGATGACCCCTTAAATTACAGAGTTATTAATCTTTCCTGATAAGACTAGTTAGTGTAGGGTTAAAGCAGTGTACATGTGATGACCCATTAAACTAAAGTGATATGACAAGTCAGTGGGCTCACTTTAGAAAATGTCCCCTGTAGCGATTCTTAACACCTTAACATATGTAGCAATGAGCATTATAGTGATAGGATCCACCTCTGAACCGATATGACTACTCAAGAACACTGTAGCATTGTAGCACTAGAGCACTAAAGTGATGGGAATACTGTAACAATACAACACTGGAGCAGTGATAGGACTACTCAGTATAATCAGTGTACATTTGTATATACGTCCAAGTTTATGCTCTGTAAGCTCATAATCCATTCACTCGCCATTTATTCATACGTCCAAGTTTTATGTTTTTAACTCCTTTGTGTAGTGAAATGTTTAAATCATATTTGGGTGGGGATGACCCAATTTTTTTCTATATATAGCGGCTTCTCTAAAGCCACCTCCTCCATCCTCTTTCATCATGTCGAAACACGAAAGTGAAAGTGTAGGCTCCACCATTGACGAATGGGAAAATGACGATGAAGCGGTAGCAAATCAACGACCTGGAAGAGAAAGGGTAGTTGAAGGGTGTGTTGTCCAGCAACTACGTCCAGGTGGATCCAACCCTATTTGCCATTATGGAGAAAAATCGGTCGTAGTTGTTTTGAAAACTGTAAAAAATGATGGTTGTCAATTTTTCAGTTGTGAAGCTTACGAGGACCACAAGATTTATCCTGACGAAATTGATTATTGTTACTTTAAGCAGTGGATTGACCCTCTGATGTGTGAATGTGGAGTACACTATGCACTGGAAGCGCAAGCCGAAATAAGATGATTGATGTTGTAATCGATGTTGTTGTAGTTCATATAAATGTTGTTTGCATTTCTTAATGTTATAATAGGTGTTGTTGTAAGCTTCTCAGCAATGTAATGCAAAATATTAAACAAAATAATAATACACAAAACAATAACATTATATGACGCGGCACGGAAAAAACAATAATTGTAGTTAGCCCGTTACATTAATATTATATAATATGGCATGAAAAATATTTCAGAACGCATACCAATAAATACTGAACTCCAACATAAACAATATACAAAACAACAAAATATTACATTACCATTAGCACCTAACAGTACACGTAACAATATTACATTACCATTAAACTAACAAACCATTACACTAACAAACCATTACATTAACATTAACACCTAAAAATTCATACAAACATCTCTGCAAACTTCATTGAATGTCCTCAATGCCTGGAATGCAAATCCCACTTCCTTTCTTCTTTCCTTTTCCCTTAAATAGAGATTTCACATTGCTGACTAAACCACTGCTCTTCTGCTTACCTTTGTCCAAAGTCTTGCCTGAACATATATAAGCACTTTGTTATATGTGAACTTTAATAAACTTAGAACTAAATAAATATTTATATGTGCACAAGTTACAATTGCATATGGAGTTAAATTAACAAGTACCCAACGTCGACAATGATGAGGTTGGATATCTAAGCCTAACACCATATTAATTAGTACGTACATCACTGGATTGATTATCTTCATCGTTATAGTCATCATCATCATCATCCTCATCATCACCCTCATCATCACCCTCGTCGTCATCACCCTGGTTATCTTTCTCATCTTCTTCATTGTTGCCATCTTCTTCTTCTTCCTCCTCCGCTTCCATATGTACAAGAGTTTTTCCTTTTTCCCGAATTTTGTTCGACCTATTCGTTGAGTCGCCATACCCAACATTGGTTCCCTAATAACCTCCTTTTTCTGCACAAAATTGAAAAACAAACACAATATCATTATACAAAAAATACCAGGGAGTCTATGTTCTGACCAAGATTGAAAAACATACATGTATCACAAAATTTAAATCGATAACTTACAAATGTTTCTGCAGCTGTGTTAATCCTATTCAATCCCTCTTCATAATACTTTGACTATTCAAGAGCTAATTGTCGCATACCCATATTCATTTCCCACAGACTATCAATGCTGTAATGGGATGGAACCGGCGGTATATCCATCAAATGAGGAATGGGTAATGGCTTTGGTCCTGTCCATTGCATTTTTCATCCAGGATCCTCTGCCCAATCACTTTACTTTGGTTGTCGATAAAACTGAGATGCATAATTAACCTCTGAAGACGTGACAACTGGGGCTTCAATTCAAGCCTTCAAAGCAGAAGGTCCAAAAAAATCCATATTACCGATACGGACTAAAGCATCTAGTAATGGACCAACATCACTGCCCACTGACCACCAATACTAGTCCATGTCTTGTTCTTTATATATATACTATTGACAATCATCATGGTATAAGGCTTGCTGCAACTCTGCATATGTAAAATATGTCATCTTGCAGGTCATGTGCGAGGGAGGATCAATGAGAATAGTCGACTAGCCTGTAAGCTTCCGCATACACCTCTCTCCTAAATACATCTCATAAAAACGACCGGCTGGAACAATCAAAGGCAACTGTTTCATCAGTAGGTTATGTGCATGGACAACATCTGCATAAGCGAATGCGACTGAATTTTGACATAGATTCCAATTTATATGCGCTGCGTGGCGATGATCAATATGATACTATGTGCTAGAAAACAAATGAGCCGAAGTATCATGCGTGATGAGCCAATTTTTTTCTCCCATGCTATCAATCTCAGATATGAAGCTTGTTTCACCTTTTCTTCGATAATATCTCCACATACCGTCATGTACTCAAAAAACCAGTACTGCAAAACAGAAAAATGCAATATTAAACCCTACAAAAAAACCATTACGGCATAAAAAACTTTGTGCTTACTATAGCTCACCATACCTGCAATAGCTCAATGAAACCAGTTATTTTCCCTCCCTTAGTTACAACAACATCCAAACTCTGGTACAGATAACCCATAATCGCCGACCCCCAATCGAACTGTTCCGCTAAGCATAAATCAAATAGGCCTCCAAATATCCCAGGCTAGTAGTGTCATTTGTTGTCGTAAAAAATAGAGTACCCATCATATACAAAACAAAAATTTGGGCAATATGACTTTTGTTATCATTGGCCTCAAGATAATCGTCATGAAAGTGCTTCACAAGATGCGATAAAGCAACATTTCCTCGAATATCTTTCTCCTCAAGAAGTGGCAATAGTTGCTTTGCATTTTCGAATTGCACCCAACTCTCATCATACGGTATTGTTAGATTATTCATTCCCATGGAAATATATGTCAGCATGATAAAATCTAACGGTGTAAACGCGATCTCCGTACTAGGAAATAAAAAGGTATGCATAGTTGGCCACCAACGCTCAATAATAGCATGTATGCATCTGTTGTCAGAGTTTTTCAATTCAATTTCCATAAATTTTCCAAATATATTCACTATCGATCAGGATACACTTTAACTTTCCTCCACCATTTCAACATTATCGTAAATGCTCCATGACATCTCATCTTTTCGCGATTCTAGTTATAAAACTAAATCAATTACATAATCTTTCCATATCGAATAATTTTAGTTAAAACACTTTGAAACAAAAAATAATACCGTAAGCTCTTTTCCACTATTGTAGATATATGTAACTCCTTCTTGTAGACTCGTGATAGACATGAATGGAAACATCAGATCAATTGTTGTCTCCTTCCTTGCTCCATAGCCACCTTCTTCGCTTTCAATCATTTTTCGAGTTTTTCGCAAAACTTTTCTTCTATGTAACCCACTTGCGGCGCTAGTGCCTTCAATGATTTCCTCTTCCATCATCAACCAATTCCACTAATTTGCTAAACCAACAAATTTGTCAAATATGATGGGTTTAAGGTGGAGAATGATGGAATTGATGGTGCTAAAGTGATGAGAAAGAGTATATGTTGATTTGTTTGAAATTGTAGCAAAATCCATTGTTTTTCAAAGAATTTTTATATTAGGGTTTTGATATTTTCGGGGTTTTGATGGAAACCGACGACTTCTGTTTACTGAGAATAATGACTCTGTAAATAGAAGCTTGCGATATATAATTCCCCAGAGTAAACAGTTTTCTGAAATTAGTCACTAAATGGTTTTCAAAAAACCGTTTAGTGTTTAATTTAAAAAAATATAATAGGCAGCGTAATACCACTGATTGCTGGAATAGTGGGTGGAATCAACGCTGAAATATGGCGGTTTACGCTCCAAAAACGGTTTGTGGTTGACTATTCTATTGCACCCTTCCTTTAGTTCGTGAATAAGCTTCATGAAGTCTGCAATTTTAGTTGTCTTTGTTTTCTAAAGTTGTTATGTTAGCTAGCTAGAAGTCAAAAGTCTGTTGGTCCAATGAATGGTTAAGAAAACAAAATGCACATTAGTGTTCATTTATTTCACTTCCACCTTTATTCCGTTCCTCTCCCATTTTCATGCACATTCTATCCTATTAATCTTCTTACACAAATGCCATGACAGACGATAAAGAAAAATAAAATAGAGAAGAGAGTTTGAAAGGAAAGAAAAATAATGTATACAAAACGTTGGCCCCTTCTTTCCCTATGCGGCAACCACTTTCCTTCTTCCCCAACAAAAAGAAGAGACCAAATCCTCTGTACCCAATTTTCTGTGTACCTCTGTATCCAATCAATCAACACCCCATGATTTTTACTTTTTGCAATTAAGTACAAAAAAGGAAGAGGGCTTAATTGTAAAAAGATGGAAATCAGGGGGTGTTTATTGGTTGGGTACACACGTAACCTCCCAAATCACCTCCGCTCACAGCCTCCCTAAGCACTACCCTAGATGACAGTTTTCCACCTCCTTGGTTGCTCCTCCGGCATGCATCACCACCGAACACATCGTGACCCTTGGTCTCCTCACTCCGGCCGTGAGCTTCCCCAAGCATCAACTACAACTCTCTTCACTTGGCGCAACACCCTATTGAGTCGTTACTCGGCCAACGCAACACCACTACTGCACCACCGCGGGCCCTCATAACCGAGCCCAACTTCTCAACCCTAAACCACCTCTGATAGTTCCGCCCATGCATCTGAGCACCGTGCGCAGCTTCTTTGCACTAATCCCCCGCACCATGCACCCTACCCCAGCCACCCTCCCTGCAAACCATAGTAGCTCGTACCTTCCTTTCCTTCACGGACAATCCCTCCCTGGGTCGGTCTGGCAGCCATCTTCGTCGTCAAACTTTGGCTGTAAGCCTCCTCTCATATTTCTCCTTACTGAATATAAATAAAAAAAGGGAAAAGAGAGTGAAACTTTTATTCTTAGATTGGAGCTTTCATTGCTCGTCTCTTATTGTTGTCTGTTAACAAAGGAGAAGAAAAGCTTTTGTATTATGTAGATCTCTTATTACAACTAATACAAACAATGTTTGTTATAGCCATATCAAACCGACCGTTAGAGAGATTTGCCTACCGTTTGAGCCAAAATCAATTTCTCTGAAGCCAAATAAAGATGCCCTTTCTTCGTCAATGTGTTCTCCTTCCCGATTATTCTTCTGTATACCTTTTCTTCTCCGATTCTTCTGATCGAATAAAACCTCGGAAACATGTTTTGATTATTTCCCTTTTGTTTACCAACTTTTCATTATTTTGCTAAATCCGAAGATTTCCGGTTACCATCTCAATTGCCGATGATCACCTGAGTTTTTCCTTCTTCCTATTGAGTACCTAAATTCGAACCTAAATTCGAACCTAAATCCTGCATTTAGATCACCAAACCCTACATCTGAAAGCACAACCCTAACGTTATGTTGCTGCCTTCAAATCAATAAACCTTATACATATCCCATATCCAGGTATGGAAAAAAAATTGGTTTCCATAATTTTTCTTCATGTTTTGTTTAAACAGTGTTTTATGTTGGCCTCTGAGATTAAGTGTTGACTTAATTGAGTTTAAAATTTTAAATATCCAATAATAAAAATTAATAATTGAGGCTCTTCCTTTATGTTTAGTTTTATGTGTATTTTTATTACTTGGTATTTGCTTAGAGCATATAATGTGTAGCCTTAAGAAGATATTGTCTCATGGAGCAAGCAGACTTGTCACATTCTTTTATTACATCTCTTTTTCATTAGGTACTGCTTTCTGTCCCCTTAAGCTTTTGTTTAATGCTACCACAATTTTTCTCACTTTCAGTGATGCGTCTTTTATCACTACCTGAAATTGTCTGTGTAGAGCGTGAATACCAGCTTATGAAAATCTAGAGCCAACTCATTTGGTTTGTTTATTTAGCGGAAGTATGAAACAAGTGAACTGATGACTGTCAGTCCAAAGAATTCATGTATAAATTCTTGTTTGACGTTTTTTACTACTCTTTTTTCTAATTATCAGAAATCTTAAATTGAATTAGATGACAATTTTTTGGTTTAATTTTCTCAGAGTAATAGTTTATTTTGTGAGTTTAACGTGTAACAGTCCCACTCGCGATCAAAAGCATCCTTAACAAAACTATAGTTGACATATTTTACTGTTGTTTTTAAAAAAGTTAGCTTTATGAAAATTGTTGAATATGGAAAGGGTAATTATCAGAAAGCATATGACATACTTTCTTCAGATTTTGATGCTATTAACTGCAAATTGTATCATTCTTCCGTTGTTTAAATTTCATCAATTCGTATATTTTCATTTGCTAGTCTGATTAAGTGATGTGTTCCATTTCAATTATATTATTGGGCATTTGATGAACAACTAGATGTATTCACTGAAGTGTGATAAAACATTTTACTGTGCACTAAGCATTTCCCTTAATGTATGCTTGCATATTCATTGAAAAAGTAATATATATTATTAATGTTTAACTTCTGTTAACTGATGTTAAACGATATTTCACTGTGTAACTATGTCAGCAATTGTGGAACTTGAAAAGGCTGTTAAGAAGAGAGAAGGCGTCCCGCTCTTATGGAGATTATTGGTATATTTTCCTTGCTCCAACATGTAGGCAAAAAAGGTATATTGGAAAATAAAAAAAGAAATATATGTTTAAAAATAAAATTGTAAATGGCATCCTACAGTCAAAAGCCCATTCCACAGCAAAGAAGACAAAAGCTCTTGGCTAAAAATTATCAATATTCATGATAAATATGCGGATAAATAAATAAAGCAGCATACATATCCACTATTTTCTCTTTTCGAAGACAAAGTTAGTCAAAATAAAATGTGTCTAGAAACATAGTATGAGAAAAAAACTATAAATATGTGTTTTCGTTAGTATATGTTACATACAAACTGACTTGAGTGAAACAAAATATAAACTAAGATATCAAGATATATTTTTAGTACAAAAACAAAAGAAGATAAATGCATATCGCCTTTATTATCCTTTTGAAAGGTTTGTTTATTACCAACATGATGTGGCTTGTTATTATTTGAGGCACAACATAACAATCGTTGTATACTCCTTTTCACTCTTATAATTCATTCATGTTGTTTAAATTGAGTCCTCCAGGTATAATTAAAACCGAAGGGGGCCTAGCATGCATTATTTTCGAGTATTCAGTGCTTAGGAAAAATAAAATTGAGCCGCTAGGTATAATTACAAACGAAGGGAGCCTAGCATGCATAGTTTCCAAGTATTCAGTGTGCTTAGGAAAAATAAATTTGTAAATGGCTTCCTATAGGCATAGTTTTCAAGTAATACAATGACGGTCCAACATGGTGTTATTGATGAACTGTAGCTACCAACTAGAACAGAGGCCGTATATTGTCGAGATTAGGCGCAGCGGAAGCCAACTCGGCACAAATCAGTCCAATATAGTGTAGAAAATTAACCTAAAAACAGCAAGAAAACAAAGAACAACAAGGTTTAACGAGGTTCGGCAATAGCCTACGTCCTCGGACAAAGATAATGATTCTATTACCTTACAATGGAGAAGAAACAAGAAAACATACAAAGCTTTTCATATGAAGCACTCAGCTCACTGTCTCTCTATTTCATTTTATGGCTGCTATTACTTGTTTTCAGCTTTTGTGGCAGCTACAAAAACTCTCACAGCCCTCACTCAATGATACATATATATAGTATGGTCTCAAAAAGTAAGAGGCCCACAAAACATTGCACCAAAACAATAATGCATTGAAGTGCACGTGACTGCACACATTGGTGCAGTCTTCACAATTCTCCACCTCGAATCATGCAGAAAAGCATGAGATGATCACACACAAAGCACTCTGATTGCCACATATCCAACTGCACCACCAAAGTAGTTGCCTACGTACCCAAATGTTCAAGCTGTCGTAGTTCATCATAGTGTCTCGCAAAGAGACTTCACAATGTTCCGAAGAACCTCCACCCCACCGGGGTATCATACATCAAACATACAAAACATTAATCAAGTCAAGACAATGCTTGAACTTGACATTAGTAATCACTTTAGTCAACATGTCTGCGGGATTCTCTTTTGTATCAATCTTCACCAAAAGAATATGACCCTCAGTTAATACTTCTCTAATGAAATGATAACGAACATCAATGTGCTTTGTTCGGGCATGATGAACTTGATTCTTTGCTAGGTGGATGGCACTCATACTATCACAATACACAGGAAGTTGATCTTGCACCACTCCCAAATCATCCAACAAACCTTGTAGCCATATAGCTTCCTTGAAAGCTTCAGTCACTGCCATATACTCTGCCTCTGTAGTAGATAGGGCCATTGTCGACTGCAGAATAGACCTCCAACATATTGGACCTCCGGCCAAGGTAAACACATACCCTATAGTAGAACGTCTCTTATCCAAATCACCGGCACAATCTGAGTCTACATAACCAGCACATAAATGACTGTTGTTCATATCCCTCACAAATTCTAAACCAGCATCAATAGTTCCCAAAGATATCTCAAAATTCATTTGACAGCATTCCAATGCTCTTTTCCATGAGCATGCATGTAACGACTGACCTTACTCACGGCATGTGAAATATCAGGTCGTGTACATACTATCTCATACATAAGACTCCCAACAGCATTAGCATAAGGCACATGTGCCATAAATTGAATCTCATCATCAGAGGAAGGACACATAGTTGCATTCAATTTAAAATGAGCAGCAAGAGGAGTACTTACCAATTTGGTTTCTTTAGAAATGCCAAATTTCCTTAATACCTTCTTCAAATATGTCTTTTGAGATAAACACACCTTGCCCTTCATTCTATATCTTTGAATCTCCATGCCAAGAATCTTCTTCGCATCTCCAAGATCTTTCATTTCAAATTCAGCTGACAACTTACATTTCAGCTTCTCAATCTCAGACTTGCAAGTAGATGCAATCAGCATATCATCTACATACAAAAGCAAATAAATGAAAGAACCATCACTCAGCTTCTTCAGATATACACAGTGATCATGGTGGCTTCTTGTGTACGCTTAGCCTAACATAAAACGATCAAATCGTTTATAACACTGTCTCAGAGACTGTTTCAGTCCATACAACGATCTTTCCAACTTACACACCAGATCCTCTTCACCGGGAGATTTGAATCCACATGGCTGAGTCATATAGATCTCCTCACCTAGATCTCCATGTAAGAACGTTGTTTTTACATCCATCTGAACCAGATTCAAGTTATACTGCGCTACCAAGGCTAACAAAATACGAATAGAGGAGTGCTTCACAACTGGAGAGAATACTTCATTGTAGTCAATTCCCTCCTTCTAGGCATAGCCTTTTGCAACTAGCCTTGCCTTGTAGCGAATCTCATTTTCCTTCACTCCTTCTTTCCTAGCATATACCCACTTACATCCAATTGCTTTCTTGCCCTTCGGGAGGTTGGCAAGAACCCATGTGTCATTCTTGTGAAGAGATGTCATTTCTTCCCCCATAGTCTCTTTCCATTCTTCACACTCAACGCTATGAACAGCTTGTGTGTACGTCTCAGGAATGCCTTCATCAGTAACTGGTAAAGCATAAGTTACACAATCTCGAAACCAACCCGATTTCCTGATATCACTTTTCGGTCTTCTAGAAGCAATTGACTCTGGAACACTCCTCTCAGCCTCTGTTTCTATTTCCAACCCATCTTCAGAATCATCAGCACTGCCCCGATCAACCGTAACTTCATCTATTTCAACAACTGAATCTGTCACCCCTTCAGAAGCAGGTCCCACTGGTATAGTTTCATCTGGGATTTGTGTAACAATATCAAACTTCACACACTACAGATTCTCACAATTACTGCCCTCATTCTCCACCTGATGAGAACCCTTAGGTATTAGCATTGCAGCCTCATTAAACATAACATCCCTGTTTATAATCATTTTCTTGGTAACTAGATTCCAGAGTTTGAACCCTTTGACTCCAGTCTTCATGCCAATAAATATTGCCTCAACAGCACGAACTCCAAGCTTATTATCCTTCACATGATACCAAGCAGGATAACCAAATACATGAATCAACTCATAGTCATAAGCGAGCTTACCATACCAGAATTCCATTGGTGTTTTGCCTCCTAATGCAGATGAAGGCAACCGATTGATGAGAAAACATGCATAAGTAACAGCTTTAGCCCAGAATGCTTTGCCTAATCCAGAATTAGACAACATACATCGTACTCTCTCTAGTAGTGTACGATTCATCCTTTCTGCAACTCCATTTTGCTGTGGTGTTTCTCAAACTGTGAAGTGTCTCTTGATTCCCTCATCTTGACATACTTTGTGAAATTGATCACTTGTGTACTCTCCACCATTGTCTGAACGAAGCACTTTGAGTTTTCTACTCGTTTGAGTTCCAACTGCTTTCTTCCATCTCACCAATATTTCCGGAACATCACTTTTCTGTCTCATGACATACACCTATACATGCCTAGAATATTCATCAATAAAAGAGACAAACCTCCCAAAGATGCATTTTTGGAAGGACCACATACATCTGAATGAACATAATTTAGGACTCCACTAGATTTATGGATTCCCTTACCAAAGCGAGATCTTGTCTTCTTGCCTTTTACACAATGTTCACAGATATCTAACTTACAGACAACAACCTCTTTCAACAGATTTTGCTGAATCAAAGCATTCAAAGATTTCTCACCTGGATGTGCAAGCCTCATGTGCCATAGCATTGCAAATTCCTTAGTAGCAATTTCACTCTGCTCAGCTGTAACTACATCCCCAGTCACTGTTCTCCCATTTAAGTAGTACAAGTTGTGATGACGTGTACCTTTCATAACAACCATAGCTCCAGAAATCACCTTCATAACTCCATTTTGGCCATCAAGTCCTAATCCCTTGGATTCAAGCATTCCTAAAGAAATCAGATTCTTTTTCATACTTGGCACACACCACACATTTTTCAGTTCTCTAACTTTTCCATCATGCAGTTTCAGGCGAATACTACCAATTCCCACAATGCTACAAGAATTGTGATTTCCCATCAATACTTAGCCCTCAAACTTCGTAAAATTTGAAAACCATTCTCTATTTGGAGTCACATGAAAGGTAGCGCCCGAATCAAGTATCCACTCATCATCTTTTGCGTTAGAGTTAGAAGGTGTCATGGTTAAAGAGAAATCTGACTCATTCCCTGTGTCTTTGCTGGACTGGACTACATTTGCTACACTTTTGCCTTTCTTGTCCCGCTCCTTGACCTTAGGACAATCCTTAGCCCAATGGCCTTTTTCATGACACCAAGCACATTCATCCTTAGCCAAACGCCCTTTTGCTTTCGAGTATCCTTTACTCTTATTAGGATGTTGGCCAACATTTTTCTTATGGTCTGATTTTCTGCCTCTCACTACAAGAGCATCACCACTATCTTCTCTGGAGATATCATCTCTATCCATCTTTCGGAATTCTTCAGTGCGTAATGATGTAGCGACTTCATCATAAATCAGCTTGCCTTTGCCTTGAATTGCGACTTAATCACGGGTTCATATTTCTCCGGAAGAGAATTCACTAAACACAAAGCTTTCTCCTCATCTGGAATGATCTCATCATAATTAACCAACTCCGTAAGGAGTTTGTTAAAGGAATCCAGATGCTCAGCCAGAGTTGCACCCTTCTTCATATTGAACCGATACAAATTTCTTTCTAGATGAATTCGGTTTGCCACATTCTTCACGAGGTAATTCGCTTCAAGTTTTTCCCATAATTCTTTTGGCGAGGTCTCATGTTGATAGTTCACTCTGATACCTACTTCCAAGCAACCTCTGATCGTAGCCAAACAAAGCCTTTGATTCTTTTCCCACTGTTTGTCTGACCATTCTTCTGGTTTCTCTATTCGCAGACAAGCTTCCAAATCCAAATGCTCAAGAGCATCGGACACATCAGTTCTCCACAAACCAAAATTATTGTTTCCATTAAATTTCTCTACATCTAACCTTGCTCTATGATACACTATTTTTTCAGATTGACTTGATTCACCCATATTCACAACACAAGCAACTTACACAAGAGAAACAAACGCAAGTGGAAAAATCTTCCTTCACAGGAATTTCATCGAACACCTTCTGTGCACTAAACTGAACTGACAAATCCAAGGTTGAAACCGCAAGCACTGATACCAAGTGTCGAGATTAGGCGCAGCGGAAGCCAACTCGGCACAAATCAGTCCAATATAGTGCAGAAAATTAACCCAAAAACAGAAAGAAAACAAAGAACAACAAGGTTTAACGAGGTTCGGCAATAGCCTACGTCCTCGGGCAAAGAGAATGATTCTATTACCTCACAATGGAGAAGAAACAAGAAAACATACAAAGCTTTTCATATGAAGCACTTAGCTCGCTGTCTCTCTATTTCATTTTGTGGCTGCTGTTACTTGTTTTCAGCTTTTGTGGCGGCTACAAAAACTCTCACAGCAAACCCTCACTCAATGATACCGTTGGCTAGCTTTTTGACCAAGCCACCAAGATTCGCACACAAGAAGAAAATGTGAAGTTCCATTTCTTTCAATCTTCAGAAATATGGTCGCGGTCGCTCAGCGCTCATCGAATCGCTACGCCCTCCTTCGGGTCGCCACCAGCTAGCGTGAACCGAATCACCTAGGTCAGCACCTCGATATGATCCGCCCCCACCATCGCGACTCGATCTGAACCCAGAAGATGCAGTGAAGACTTTGACCCATTCTATCATGAACCGAGATACATGGATCTCACGACACCTATCCATAACTGTCATATTGACCAATTCTTCCTCAAGCTACGATCCGATCTGATATTCTCGGGATTTGCGCCACGTGTGACCGCGATCCGCCTGACAGAATCAGCTATAAATAGCCCAGAGATTGGCATTTTTCAGGATCTTTTTGGCGGTATCGAGTATTGATTCCACCATTGCTGTCATACCACTATTTCTTATCAGTTTTAGTTTGAGATTACTAAGAGAAATCATAATTGTAAAAGTGAGCTTGAGAGAAATCGTTGGTTGTACTAGTATTCAAAGTATAATCAATAGCATATAAAGTGGACGTAAGCTCGTTAACGCCAAACCACTATAAACCTTGTGTGTTCTCTGCTTTTTCCTCATTTTTCAGTTATAATTTTCTACGAATCTGAACAATTTGGGTGTTAGAGTCAAATTTTGATCTAACATTTTGGTGCATTCACTGAGAATTTGAACTCAGGATATTGGATTGTTTCTCCGTTGTTTGGATATTCAAGTCCGAAGAAAACAGTCCCGAAACTTCACTGTTCAAACCTTTGAAGATTTCAACAATACCTGATATCATGGTTGGAAAGAAGTCTAAGGAAATGCGAGCTTCACAGGTGAGTGAAGCTGCAAATGAAGCGATTGAAGAAAGCGTGTATGAACAGGTCAACGAAAGACCCTCGGATCGCGGAACGGAGATGGCGAACCGAACCGTGGAGGGCGATCCGAACCGAACCGTTGAAGGGGTCGTCACCCGGTCCCACGATAACACCACGAACCCCCCTCCCAATGTTACACGATCCGATCCCAGGGTGGTGCTGCGAGCCACCGACACCGATCCACCATGATCCGAGATGATGACCGGATTGCAACTCGACCTGGAAAGGGGCCTATGGCTCGCTCTTCCTGTCCTGGTCCCTCTGTTTGACCTGGCTCTAGCTCTTTGCGCATAAGGGAAATTGTTGATGATCAGTATGACCCCTCTGCTCCAGTTACTGAAGGAGATCTCTCTCGCTTCGTTGAAATGTGGGATAGGCTGTTTGATGAAATAGCTGCTCAAAGGCAGGAAAACTCCATGCTGCGACAGAATTTGACTGCTATGGATAGACGTCTGGATGATCTTGTAAGACAAAGAACGTCTCCTCCAGTCCGTCCGCTCACCCCAGAGTACTCTTCTTCATCAGAGGAATCGCCAAGACCTCCGCGGCGACCGTATGAGCGGGCTGAAAATGTAGAGCAGCTCCGATTTGGAACCTTGCCATCATGGGAGGAAGAGACACTTGGTGAGGGACCCTCAAACTGCAACTTGAATAATCATGTCGCAACTCCTAGAGCTCGAGTTGTGAATAATCCTGTTGAGAATAGACCACCTCAGCTCCTCCGCCATGCAAATACTCATAGTAACAGGGGGCATCGAAGCCCAATCCGAGCTCCGGACTTTGTGGATGTTCCTAGAAGAGAGATCGGAGAATTCCACTGAGCTAGAAACACTGACCCCGAGCCTCCGATGACCAGTGCAAATGTTGCAGCTATGGTCCATCAAATCCTGGCAGATAGCCGTGGACAAAGGAATGAAGACTGGGGAATTGATCGCAGCCACACCCCTTTTACCGACGACATTCTAGATGTAACATTCCCTAGGCGCTTCAACATGCCCCAAATTAACCGTTATGCGGGTAGATCTGATCCAATCCAACATCTAATGAGATATTCTTGGTCAATGACTGCTGCCGCATCTTCCGACGCTATAAAGTGCAAAGCATTCCCTATATTCCTGGAGGATGTAGCGTTATTATGGTTTACTCGCTTACCAGCAAGATCAATTTCCAGTTTCAGGGAATTGAGTGAAAAGTTTGTAGAACAGTTCCACATTTACGCACAAAGGACGAAAAGTGTGATTGACCTGTTCCTTGTCAAACAACGACTAGGTGAGAGTTTGAGGGGGTATCTGGATCGTTTCAACTTAGCCACCACCGAAGTGAAGGATCCCCATGAGCCGACCGTTGTGGCAGCCCTAATTGATGGGGTAGATAAAGATACTGAATTTGGGAGATACCTGGCCGGCAAACCACCTCATACTAGAGAATTGTTTTACGAGAAAGTAAACGTATGCTTACGTCAGGAGGAGGTATATGCTAACCGGGAGATGAAAAAGGCAAATAAGGAGGAAATCCAAAGTAATGTCGCCATCAAGCAAACCGGAGATAGCTCGGGAAAGGTTGAAGTCAACGTTGGAAACCGAAACCAGGGTGGCAGCCGCCAATTAAGAAACAATGGTAACAACAGTAATGGCAATAATCGGAAGAGAAATCGGGGAAACGATTCCCAGAGAAGGACCTGTCCCAGGTCTTTCGAAAGTTATACGCCAATAAATGATACTTTGGAGAATATATTCATCGACTCATACAACGTTCTCCAACATAAAAGGCCTCCTCCAAGAGATTCGACGGAGAAAGAACGTGAGATGGGGAAGTTTTGTCTCTTCCATCAGACTCACGGCCACTCTACAAATGAATGCCGTCATCTGAGAGACGTAGTTGAGAGGTTGCTCCGAGAAGGGAAGTTGGATGAGTACCGGGTGACTCCTAGAGACAGGGGGCAAGCTATTCATACCCCGAACCAAAACCAGAATCAACCTACCGCCAGGCCAACTGTCCAGCAAAAAGGAAAGGATCATGTTATCAGTACCATAATTGGAGGGCTTCACCTAGCCGGGCATAGTTTCAGGGCGATGGACCAGTACGTAAACGCAGCAAAGCATCATCTCGAGGCAGAAGATTGCAGCAACCCTGAAGATAATGTCCCGGTAAAACAACAAAAGATGATGTCGAACGACGTCATCTTCTGCAACCGAGAGAGTATTGGAGTCCACGCTCCGACCGAGGATCCATTTGTAATCACAGTTCCTATTGGCCCGGCCACGATCCATAAAGTTTTAGTGGATAACGGGAGTTCAGTCAACATTCTATTCAAAAAGACGTTCGATTTAATGAACCTTGAATTGAAAGATTTAAAGCCATGTGAAGGATGGATCCGTGGATTTAACGGGGCTTCAACTACTCCAATGGGATATGTAGAACTGCCGGTGACACTTGGGGAAGGAGAACGCCAGAGAGTGAGAATTCTTCCCTTCGTTGTTTTGGATATTGAATCGCCTTATAATGCCTTCTTGGGCCGACCGGCCCTAGCAAAGCTTAGAGCTTGTACAGCCCTCTGGTGCTTGTTACTGAAGTTTCCTACGGAAGCTGGTGTTGGCATAGTCAGAGGAGATCAGGTTGTTGCACGTGCATGTTACATTGCAGAGCTAAAGCTACTCCGTAAAGGAAAAGATATTGAGATAAAAGACGCTTCTCCCCCCACGAGGGAGGAGACGTCATAGCAATTAAAGAAAATCACTATACGTGAGTCGCCCAGAGAACTGCCCGAGGATATAGATCCCAGAGAGGATGAAGAGACTGGGGGCAGAATGGAGGCTCCCAACGAAACGACTGTGGATGTACCAATCGATGATAGCAACCCAGAGAAGGTCCTGAAGATTGGATCCCAGTTGGATCCAGTTCGAGCTAAAGAACTGACAGATTTCCTGAAAGATAACTTGGATGTATTTGCTTGGACCCACGTAGACATGTGTGGGATATCTCCATCAATCAGGAGTCATTCATTGAACATTAACCCAAAGCACCCCCCTGTAAAACAAAAAAGGCGAATGTTGGGCCCAGAGAGGTCCGCAGCCTTGAAAGAAGAAGTTGAAAAGTTAAGGAGTAACGGGTTCATCAGAGACTCAACCTACCCAGATTGGATTTCAAATCCAGTTTTGGTAAAGAAGGCCAATGGAAAGTGGCGTACGTGTATTGATTTTTTTGGATTTGAATAAAGCTTGCCCAAAGGATAGCTTTCCGTTACCCAGAATTAATCAGTTGGTAGATTCAACGGCAGGTCATGAGCTTCTCTCTTTCATGGATGCTTATTCAAGATATAACCAGATTCCTATGCATGTTCCAGATCAAGAACACACTAGCTTCATTACTAATCTGGGATTATACTGCTACGTGGTAATGCCTTTTGGTTTGAAGAACGCAGGCACTACATATCAACGGTTAGTAAACAGAATTTTCTATAACCAGATTGGGAAAACTATGGAGGTGTACGTTGACGACATGTTGCTTAGGTCCAGACAATCGTCCGATCACACAACAAACTTGGTAGAGATGTTTGGTATTCTTCGAAAGTATGGGATGAAACTCAACCCAACGAAATGCTCATTTGGAGTTGCATCCGGGAAATTCTTGAGATTCATTTTCAGCTCGCGCGGTATTTAAATTAATCCAGACCAGATTGCAGCCATCAGAGACATTCAGGAGCCTAGACAAATCAAAGATGTGCAGAGCCTTGCGGGGAAAGTAGCGGCATTAAGTAGATTCATCTCTAGAGCGACAGACAAATGCATCCCGTTCTTTGAATTGATAAAGCGAGGAAAACGCAATTTTAAGTGGACTCCTGATTGCATTGAAGCATTTCGGAACCTGCTGAATCATCTGGAGAGACCTCCGATACTGTCTAAACCGGTGGATCACGAGGATTTATTCGTGTATTTAGCGGTGTCGTCCCACGCGATCAGCTCAGCGTTAGTGAGAGAAGAAGACAAGGTTCAAAGGCCAGTGTACTACGTGAGTAAAAAAATTGGCGGCAGCTGAACGCAATTATCCGAGGATCGAAAAGCTGGCGTACAGTTTATTGATTGCGTCTAGGAAACTTCGACATTATTTCCAAGCTCATCCTATCACCGTGTACACAGATCATCCACTCAAGCAAGTTCTACAGAGACCAGAAGCTTCTGGAAGGTTGCTTAAGTGGAACATTGAACCGAGTCAATTAGATTAAAATTTTCAGCCCCGACGGTCAATACGGGGGCAAGTGCTGGCAGATTTCATAGCAGAATTTACTGCCTCGGAGGACGACACGGTAAACGAAGAGACTGACCCACCAAAGTTACTTCTCGATCCTAGTGCATGGAAATTGTATATTGATGGTGCTAGGAATGATAAACGATCTGGTGCCGGAGTGGTGTTAGAAACTCCTGAGAAAAGACTGATATCTTATGCTATCCGGTTGGAATTTCACGCCACTAACAACGACTCCAAATATGAAGCCCTGATAGCCGGGTTGAGGATCGCAAAAGAATTAAAGATCGTGAAGCTGGACATATTTTGTGACTCCAAGTTGGTTGTAAATCAGGTTTCTGGAAAATTTCGAGCTAAGAGCCCAAGATTGATTTTGTATTTGGAGAAAGTAAGGAGTTGCTGATAGGTTTTGATTACTACAGTATCTCTCATATTCCGCGGTCAGAGAACCAACAGGAAGATAAATTAGCCAAGATGGCTAGTTCCGACGATCCTGAAGAGATCAGACTAACCCCAGTTGAAGTGCTTCGGTTCCCTAGTATAGATCAGATGGAAATTGATCTGGTACTAGAAACTGAACCAGAAAGGGAGTCATGGATGACCCCTCTAAAGAATTTCCTAATGAATGGAATGCTTCCGAACAAGAAGAGCGAGAGGCGTAAGGTAATTCGTAAAGCTTCTCGATATGTTCTGTAAGACGGAGTCCTGTATAGACAGGGATTTTCGATGCCTCTCCTTCGGTGTATAGCCCATGACGACATCAAACGTGTACTGCAGTAAGTGCACGAAGGTGAATGTGGCGATCACACTGGAGGACAAACTCTGGCAAAAAAGGTGTTGCGGTATGGTTATTTCTGGCCTACCATAAACAAAGACGTGACAAATTACGCGAGACGTTGTGATGCTTGCCAAAGATTTTCAAGGATTCCTAGGGCACCTCCCGGTCAGTTAAAAACAATGACAAGTCTGTGGCCTTTCGCTATGTGGGGAATTGATATCATTGGAACCCTCCCTATAGCAAAAGGCGGAGCAAAGTTCGCCATTGTAGCTGTAGACTACTTCACCAAGTGGGTTGAGGCCGAACCGTTGACTGCAATTACAACCAAGCGAGTGATCAATTTCGTTGTTAGGAACATTATTTGCCGGTTCGGGATTCCGAAGATCGTCATAACTGACAATGGAACCCAATTTGACAGCAGCGAATTCAGGAACTTCTGCCGGAAATACCACATTGAGAAACGGTACACCTCTGTGGCACACCCGCAGTCGAACGGACAGATCGAAGCAGCAAATAAAGTGATTAAGTCCATTATCAAAAGAAGATTGAAGCGTGCCAAAGCTATGTGGGTCGATGAGTTACCCTTGGCATTATGGGCCTATAGGACGACATATAAATCGGCAACAGGCCATACCCCCTTCTCCCTTGCTTTTGGAGCGGAAGCGGTCATCCCGGTTGAGCTAAAAGTACCATCTCACCGAGTTACTTATTACGATCCGATGACTAATAACGAGTTGCTCCTTGAATCCCTAGATTCAATAGAAGAGAAGAGGGATGAAGCAGACTTACGTGCCTTGAGACACAAGCAACAGGTCGCTCGATACTATAACAAAAGGGTTCGAGCCCGAACCTTTGAACCCGGAGACTTGGTTCTGAAGCATGTCTTTCCACCCCTGACTCATATGAGTGCGAAGTGGGAAGGATCGTACTCCATTCTACGAAAGCTTGATAATGGAACCTTCAAGCTAGCTACAGTGGATGGAGAAGAAATCCCCAGAGTGTGGAATGCCCAACATTTGCGGCCTTATCTGACATAAAAATGTCGGATTTACTCTTTTGTTTCATAGGACCATGTAAAAGGCACGACTTGCCTAGAATAGTCCATTTTTTTTTCAGCAAAGGATTATAAAGTGGATGTAGGTTACGATTTGACCGAACCACTATAAAAATACCGTGTGTCGTTTACTTTTATTGCATTATTATTTATCCGCTCTTCTATCTTTATGAAATTTGCTGAAAACTATGCGGCAATCACAGGAACATGTGACTCCAGGTGCCTTCCATCAGGATGGAGAGCAATCCGCAGCTAGAACTTTGAAGGTACAATAGAGTGGATCACATCATTGACAGAACTCTAACCTTGGCGATCGCCAGGAGAGTATAAAAGCGTCCATGATTGAGCGCTGAGAAAGAGCTCTTACCCCGCTGAAGGATCGGGGGGCGACTGAACAGCTGAGCTCGAACTCTAACCTTGGCGATCGCCAGGAGAGTATAAAAGCATCCATGATTGAGCGCTGAGAAAGAGCTCTTACCCCGCTGAAGGATCGGGGGGCGACCGAACAGCCGAGCTCAAACTCTAACCTTGGCGACCGCCAGGAGAGTATAAAGGCGTCTACGATTAAGCGCTGAGAAAGAGCTCTTACCCCGCTGAAGGACCGGGGGCGACTGAACAGCCGAGCTCGAGCTCTAACCTTGGCGACCGCCAGGAGAGTATAAAAACATCTGTGATTAAGCGCTGATAAGGATGCTGGAGACTCAGCGTCCCCAGAATTCCTGCCCCGTTAAAGGATCGGCGAGCAGATCATGATACGAGGTCGAACTTTAACCCGCTGATGGATCGGGAAAGCATAGAGGCACCGGAGATTCGGTGCCTCAAGGACTATAATTCTACTAAAAAATTCCAAGTCCCTTGTGCCCAAATATAGGGCGCAACATGCATAGAAATTGTTAAATTCTTTCTGTTTCTTGAATGATTTGTGATATAATTTCAGTTTGGTTATAGCCAAATGACTTGTGACTAAGTATGAAGAGTTTATTGACTGCAGGTACACGATGACGCAAAAGAAATAAACTTTCATTCATAAACTGCAAACCTACAAGATAAAGAAGAACCTAAACAAAAGTGAGGTCCATTCTCACAATTACATTTCATGGCCAGTGGAAAGCCTAAAAATCCTAAGGACAAAATATGAACTGATATCTGCATCCTACTTATGCTGGGGGGAGGGGACTATGTAGACTTCTTGCTCTTTTTCTGCTTCCCCGACGCCTCCTTGTCAACATCCAAACGACCACCTGTTTTCCTCTTCCTCTTATCAACAAGAGGCTCCGGTGAAGAACTAGAGGACTGAGAGGCTAGTTGTGAAGTTATCGATCGGGAGGAAAATCTTACGACCAACCCAGTTTTGGGGTCGACCTCAGAGATAGGGGGCACATATACTAGATTCTGTCCCCCTTTCATAAGGAGTAACTGCTCCTCCCCTTCGGCCTGTTGTTTAGCCAAGATTTCCTCATCACCGCCTCTGCTCTCTTTGGTAATGGCGACTTCCTCTTCATCACCGTCGTGGCACCCGTCCATGTCTCTCAAATCCTCGATGGGTTCAGCATCTGGGGGGACATCAGCACTAACGCCTGGCAGGATGTCAATTTTCTCTGCCTCTGCCTTCTTTTCAGCATCCTTATCAACTGGCCCGCCACCTGTATCATTAGAAACAAATGTTATTTTGGGAGAGAATGCGGTTTGCTCAGTTGATTGTCCGACAAGACGACGACAAGTGACAATTGCTTTGGCAAGTTGCGGAGAAAATATAGAGATACCTTCTTCCGATCCTCCATCCAAGATAGCAGCAGAGCCCCCGATAGCTGGAGGAGTTGGACCCAGAGGGATCAATGGATAATCTGGATTGTATTCCTCAATTTCGGAGGCCTTGGGCTCTGCAGCTGAGCTCGGGCCTTCTTCTATTTTTTCTTTGCCATTCGCCTGAGTTTTCTCTTTTTCAATTTCTTCTTGGAGTAGGCGTCTGCCTTTCTCTAAATCCTCAGGTTCATTATCCCTAAGAATGGTCCGCATCAACTCATTCTCATCAATCTCATCAACTCCTAATCGCTGTTTCTCGCTCTCAACGATTGCATCCCATATATTGGCTAGAGTGACATGGTAGTCTGGGATCCAGGAGATATTACGGGTCTTGATGACCTGACCAAGGAAGTCGAACAACATTTCTTCAAATACTTCGATCTCCTTCTCTCTCTCGAGGAGTTTTTCATTAGAAACAGTGGCCATTTCAATGGCACTCTCCACATTATTTTCAGCAAGAATAGCGCGCTTCTCTGCACGCGCAAGTTGATTATTCAGAATCGCCTTCTCCTTTTCGGCCAGGGCTAAGCTATCTTTCAAACTTGCCTTTTCTTTCTCCCAAGCAGCTCTTTCGGCCTCGAAGTGATCCTGTGCTGTTTTCAGTTCGGTGTTGGCCATCCTGAGATCTTCCACCTCTTGCTTCAATTACGCTCGCTCTTTGCTATTAGAATCAAGCTCATTATGGAAATGTTGCCTGGCCTCCTCCAGCTCTGTTTTGTAAGTTTTAGCGTCTCGTTGAGCCAAGGCAAGCAAAGATTGTGCATCCTCTAAGTCCTCCATTTTTTCCCTGGCCCTTTCATTGTTATCTATCTTCACTTTGGATCTATGCGCTTCCATCTCAAGCGTTCGGATGACGTCTGAAAGATTGACAGCATGTTTCTTCATCGCCTCATACTGCTTGGCTACATGGCGAATATGCCCGATGACTTCAGTATCCCAGTTCTTAGGGACTGGTTCCAAGGCTGGAACGAACATCATCCTTTCGAAGAAGATATCGGGGAATTGTTCTCGTAACTTTTCCAGCTTGGCCTGAGTCTCAGGACCATGGATATAATCTCGTGACCCGGGGGCACTCAAATTTTGTTGGCTGGAAGGGACAATGTCAATTTTCTCCTTCTCAGAATCCTTGTTTGGATTTTTGCTTTTATCCTTGGGCTCGTGGTGCCTTTTGGATGATCTGTTGTAAGAGGGTGCACTCTTCGGAGGGGTTAAGTCTTTAGGAAGTTGTTTTCCCCCTGTAGGCAGCACCGGATGACTGGGAAGCTTACCAGAGGTTGGTTTTGATGGAGACCTGGATTGTGAAGAAGTAGGCTTGTGAGAATGACCGCGAGCACGCTCAGGATTTGGATGAAGACTAGGTGTGCCTTCACGGAGAGAGCGATAGGAATAAGATCGCCTGCGAGCTTTATATGGAAGACCGTGCCAATCGCCCACTTGTTGGTGGGAGTCTACTGATAAGATCATACTTGGACCAGATATGATCCGAGAGACTTCAGAGAAAGTAGACTTAATACGAAGAAGGATGAAGACGGCCCAAGACAGACAAAAGTCCTACGCCGATAAGAGGAGGACCGACCTTGAATTTGAGGTTGGGGACAGAGTTTTTCTTAAGGTATCTCCACTAAGAACGTTGTTCGTTTTGGAACCACAGGAAAGCTAGCACCAAGGTTCGTAGGGCCATTCCCTATCATCGAGAAAATTGGGAAAATGGCCTATAGGTTAGAGCTACCCGAAAAATTGGCCGGAGTTCACAACGTCTTTCATGTTTCACATCTCCGAAAATGTCTACATGAATCTGCTGAAGTGGTAGAGCCAAATATCCTAGAAGAAGCTGAAGTGGAACGCGAAGCAACCGTGAGGAAAGTTCCAACCCTCATATTAGGAACGGAAGTGAAGAAGCTACGCAACCGCGAAGTCAAGCTCGTCAAAGTTCAGTGGAGCGACAGCGAGGGAGACGCAACTTGGGAAACTGAAGCTAGAATACGCGCTGCCTACCCTTTTCTTTTCGAGGGTACATCTTTGATCTTTCTTTTTCCTTAAGTTGCGTTTTTATCTATCTTTTTAGGTATATCTCCTCGACCTTATCTTTTAGGTAGAAACTCTTTGGATGAAAACATGTAATTGAAACATGTTATGGATGATGGTTGCAAGTGGTTGCAAGTGATTGCTAGTGGTTGCTCGTGGTTGCATATACACACACAATCTAGGTTTTAGATCGGCTCAATCACTTCATATTGCATATGCATATATGTTTTCATTCGTATATGGTTGAACTTTAATGTGCTGTCATATGGATGTTGCATTTGTATGAATGATTGTGCACTCATGTAGAATCATGAATAGGAGAATTTGCATACATAATGGATTCATGGCACTTACATAATTCGCATTAAGGAGGTCAACTGAATCAGTAGACCGCCTGATTTTGCATTAGATAAGTACATGTACACACACACTTCGCATATGATCATGAAGCATTAGAATTCTTTTAAGGACAATGGATGCTCGTGTTTGATGGATGAGTAGATGGATGTTTGGATGTTAGGATGTACATTCTTCCTGAACTTGAAGATTTCGGGGACGAAATCCTTTTAAGTGGGGGAGAATGTAACACCCCGTGTATTTTATAACAGTGAGATTCACAAATTAAAGTGTACCTAATTTCAAATAAAAGAATTAAGGGAAATGGGATACGCCATTGCGTTCGTCTCGGAATTCTGCTAGAGATAGAGTCCGAGTTTGCGTAAAACGGATATCGTATGAAGAAGATATGGACGAACGAAGTTGGGCGAAAAACCAGAAAACGGGTCAGAATGCACTGGCGCACTTGGGAAGTGCGCCAGAACAGAAATGAACTGGCGCACTTGGGAAGTGCACCAGTACATTTTTAGCCTGGCGCACCTGCCAAGTGCGCCCAGGTCAGAATGACCTGCTGGTCAGGTCCTGGCTGGCCTAGTCCGAGTTTGGTCGATTTTCTGAGCCTTGCCTTGTCACTAGGGCTAGGTGTCAGCTCCTGGTTGGTCTCTCCTTTGAACGAACGGCTATTATTAAACCAAGCTTCATCGACAGTCTAAATCAACTCACGAACTCTATAAAAAGGACCTAAGACTAACCCTAATTCACACAAACTAAAATGGAGATGAGACCGTCATGCTGCTGAGGAGAGACTAAGGATAGCCGTCAGAAATTGAGAGGCAATTAGGAGATAATTCAAAGCTTAAAGCAACGTTAATCAAATCAAAGCAACGCCTACAACAAAGGATAGCATCTCCAAATTCAGAATTCAGATTCCTGAATTGAAGATTCATCATACGTTGTAAGTAGAGTGCTATTCCGATGTGAATTAAATAATTGTGTTGATAAGTATAAAGTAAGAAATGGAATTGTGGCGATAATAATCTATATTTGTATGTTGCTTTGATTCTAAACGATTTGGGAATGTTGTGGTATACGATTTGATATTCGCAAGCATATGATTCATATTGAAAACTACATGTTTGTGGTAGTTATTTACAACACCCATTTGATAATTGCAAGTATATGATTTACTGTTATGCCAACATGATGTATAATTTTATGGTCATCTTTAGTGTAATTTGATCCATTTGAGTATTATGATATGTTGGAATTGGCATCATAGTTCAAGTATAAAAATCATGCTTTTGTGATAGTGACAAAAGCAAGCATCTTTGTGAACTTGTATTAATTTTATGAACATGACTAAACCATGTTTGTTATTATGCCTAGTTGAAAACATGTTTTTAGGCTTATGTTGTTATCATAACCATATGATAAAATATGTGACACATAAGTTACATTAGAATTACATTAGAATTACATTCCACTTGCAAGTTTACATAGATAGAATAAAAACCATGATTTAAGTTTAGGAATGTTTAAGTATTATTTATGCCGTGACCACATGAATAGAATGACTCATGTTTAAGTATTATTATTTATTCCATGATTATATGAATAGAAGGATTCATGTTTAAGTATGTTTATGCCATGATTATATGAATAGAATGATTCATGTTCAAGTATGTGTATGCCATGATTATATGTTAATACAATGCAAGTTCACATGTGCCTAATTCATGTTAATTAGATCGTTATGTTGCAAGTTCATGCTTTCGCACTCCCCTTTTTATGTTACCTTATAAACACCATGTTATAAGCCTCCCCTTTTCATATGGCTAAGTTGGGTTTAAATGTTAAACCCAACATATCTTATATTGTAGCGAACGTGTAAAACGGGGGTAATGACGATGGGGTTGAAATATAGATCATATGTGTTGGCATGTTTGACGCATGCCAACAACCTTGAAAAACAATTAAGTGGCATAAATAAATTTTAACCAATAAAGATGAATTTGAATAATGGGCCGCAAATATTTACATATAAAAAGAAAAGAGACAAAATATGTAAATGTAGAAAATACGATGTGTTTAACCCGATGTTGGATTGAGTTGTGATGTAAACCTTGCCGGAACCGCCCGGTTGTCCAGTAGTCACAACAATACCTATCCAATGTGGGTGGTTAAACACGGAACCCAATAAGGACCCGAGGTTAGACTGAGTTGTGGCGTAAGACTGCCCGGACCCAACCGGCAACCGGCAGCCACAACAATACTTGTCTAATGTGAGAGGTCAAGGCTTTAATAAGACAATTAAGGCTGAGTCTGGATTGATAGGATTAAGTAAATTAAATTAATACTTAATCAAAATGGAACATGCTAAACTAAACAGACTGATTTGGGGGTTAGGTTTATAAAACACTTAACCAACTTAGCATGTTGGCTAGAAATAGAAAACCTAGTAGCGGGGGACCCTTTTCAACAGTAACCCTACAAGGTGTATCAGGATACCCTGAACTAGGCAGGGTGGGGCACGATTACTGGGCTGACTGTAAGAGGTCAAATCGACGGCGGTGGTGCAGCAGTGTAGGTTCTAACGGGGTGCGGGCGTGCACACACTCCGGCGCAGAAAAATAAGGCACTGGACACCAGTAGAATACATGTGCATTCAAGAATTGTGTCGGGCCGCCACCATGGGACTTAATACATCCCATTGTGGGACCAGCATAGGTAACTACAATATCGGGGGCCGTAAGACACATGTAACTATGCGAGTAGGAGCCGATCATCAGAAATGGATCACTTCACCCTGATTATGGGGTGCCTGTTGGGAACTAGTTTATATGGGTACAGAGATTAATATGGGGTACGATAGTATATTCGACCCTAGACAACTTAACTTAGTTTATGGTGCTTTCCCATTTCTAGTTTATACTTATCATACCCAGTTCTTTATTCATAGACTGAATAGTCCTAGACTTACTCAGGCTTTATGTCTGACTCTACTTTTCTTCCGTCCCCCCCCCCCCAGGTCCACAGGGAGGGAATACCGCAGCTTGACCAGCCTTCATATCCAGCTTGAAGAGAAAGAATGTATTGCTTGGATCTTTTCCGTTTTGGACTATGGCTTTGGACAACATTTATGGGACTTTTGCAGTTTATTTATGTTTTCTTTATGCTTCTTTAAATAATGTAATCAAGACAGTTATGAGGATGTTATGTTTTGGAAGTATTGTAAGACAATTATGGTATGGTTGGTGTAACACGTATTTTAATGAAATAAAAGTTGTTGTTGTTTTCCGCTGTTCAAAAATATGTGTTCTTATATCTGTCTTGTATATCTATGACTTATACTTATAAATCTCCACCAAAATTAGGGCATTCCCTTTGAGAGTGACCCTAACGGAGGTGGGGTGTTTCACGACATTACTGTTTAGGCGAGTAAACATAAGAAATAAAAATGTAATTACCCGTCCCCCGTGTGTGCAAGTGCAAGTGTGTTCCTGTGCATGTCTTAAAGAAAAAACGTAAAGGTCAATAAAATCATCGAGATATTAGTTGTTGTTCGTTGTTAAGATATGCATTCGTTCAGTTAAGGAAGTCCGTTTCTAAGGTTCTAGCCTAACTGTCCATTGATGTATCAGAGTTAAGTTGGATTGCTCATTTTACAAGTTCGTTGGGTCGTTCGCCATCTGGATCGTGATACATCTCCGGATCGTGTGTGGTGGCATTCGGATCGCGACATGAATCTGGATCGTGAAGCAAGTATGGATCCGCGACGGGGGCGCTAGCCCATGAGAGTGTTCCGGATCGGGTCGCTATGAGCTCATAGCGATCTGTATCCTCGTTACATGGCCACGATCTGTTCCCTTGCCTCAAACACGATCCGATCCGATCCAATGCCAGACTCTACACCATAACTTCCCCTCTGACTCTCGCATCATCACGAACCGATGCCCTGATCCGACTGCCAATCAAACCCCATCGTCTCGCCTCACTCACGATCCGATTCGACCTGCTCCTTTCTTCTTCTTCCTCTTCCCTGCCTCACCTCCGAGCTCGAATGACGAGATTCATGGCGCCTCATCAGCCTCCAGAGCCTCGAACGCCACACAATTTTACCATTTTCTCTTCTCAAATTGGCAGAAAACCTTGGAAAAATGAGAGAGAGATTGTACGATAAGGTTTTTTTATAATATTACCTTTCTTAAATTGGAAAAAACAGATGGGTTTCAGGAGAACTAAAAAAATAGGGTTTTTCTTCAATAGAGTTGAAGGCGGCGGCGAAAAGAAGAAGAAAGAGATAGGAGGAAGAAGGCCTGGTTTATATAGAGAAGGCGGTGGCCATTCGCATTCCGTTTCTTGTTTTACTCGGTCCGAACGGGCCGCGATGGGAAGCCTAGTTCGCTTCGTGAGGAAGCCCAAGTATTCGCCAAAGCCCGAGGCGAACATCTTACCTTTCGGATCGTGAAAGGCTCGTGCGATCCGAATGGACCCAGCAACAAACAAGAGCAAAGATTCAGAAATATTGATAAAAATCCAAAAGCTTACCCAGCAGATTACTGATAATTCACTCTGAAGATTCAGGGATGAAAATTAATCGATGAATAGAGAAATGATTGAAGATTTATCCAATATTTATACAAATCGAAGGGAAAAATTTTTCCGAAGTGATACAACATTTCAGGAAGACACAACCATTGATTTACATCTCTTCATGATAAGATGTCTCTGCAATTTCGAAGCATGTTCCATCCCCGATAAAACATACTTCGAGGGGGCAAAATGTTGGCTAGTTTTTGACCAAGCCACCAAGATTCACATACAAGAAGAAAATGCGAAGTTCCATTTATTTCAATCTTCAGAAATATGGTCGCGGTCGCTCAGCCCTCATCGAATCGCTACGCCCTCCTTCGGGTCGCCACCAGCTAGCGCGAACCGAATCACCTACGTCAACACCTCGATACGATCCGCCCCCACCATCGCGACTCGATCCGAACCCAGAAGATGCAGTGAAGACTTTGACCCATTCAATCACGATCCGAGATACATGGATCTCACGACACCTGTCCATAACTGTCATATTGACCAATTCTTCCTCAAGCTACGATCCGATCCGATATTCTCGGGATTTGCGCCACGTGTGACCGCGATCCGCCTGACAGAATCAGCTATAAATAGCCCAGAGATTGGCATTTTTCAGGATCTTTTTGGCAGTATCGAGTATTGATTCCACCATTACTGTCATACCACTATTTCTTATCAGTTTTAGTTTAAGATTACTGAGAGAAATCATAATTGTAAAAGTGAGCTTGAGAGAAATCGTTGGTTGTACTAGTATTCAAAGTATAATCAATAGCATAGAAAGTGGACGTAGGCTCGTTAACGCCGAACCACTATAAACCTTGTGTGTTCTCCGCTTTTTCTCATTTTTCAGTTATAATTTTCTACGAATCAGAACAATTTGGGTGTTAGAGTCAAATTTTGATCTAACAGATACATATATATAGTATGGTCTCAAAAAGTAAGAGGCCCACAAAACATTGCACCAAAACAATAATGCATTGAAGTGCACGTGACTGCACACATTGCTGTAGTCTACACATATATATGATGGTGCACGAGAGGGAAGGCTAGGGTTTTTATTCGAACTTTCGATTTTTGTTCTTTTTTGTTCGAATGTGTTTTTTGATTTCGATTCTCCCTTCTGACCTGTTTTTTTTTTCTTTGGGGCGAATTTAAAACCAGTCTGTTAAGTCGAACCGCTAATCGCCTGACTAGTCGACTAGTCCAAGTCATTCCATGTCGCCCGAAATATTAACAAAATTCAAGTCGTGAGTCCAAGTCACTGACTCAAGCTCGACTAGTCGACGACTAGTCGCTCGTTGTGATAACAATGCTTTGGTTTGGTTGTTTTGGGTAGAAGTGGAAAGGAAGTCACGATGTTTGTTGATTGTTGTGAATTGCAGTCGGGTTGAGGAGTGGGTGGAACTAGATGATGCAGGTTTTTAGGTTTGCGAAATGCCGATGAGGTTAGTAGTTTTGCATACCGATAGTTCAATTTCTATAGATGAAACCAAGGACAAGACGATAATTTAGATATTATTGTTATTTTTCTGTTAACTTCCATCAAAGGCTATTTATTTTTCTGTTATGATTTTTCTTGCAGTTTATAGAAATTGAACTATTAGGCCTTGATTATATCATAACAGAAAAGTAGATTGAAATTGAACTACCACATGGCAGAATGTTATTGAACCATTAGGCCTATGATGATATCATAACAGAAAAATAGGTTGCCTTTAATGGAAGTTAACAGAAAAAACTATGCATTGATGTGTTGCATTAATGATTCAGTTGTAAATTTATTCATTAAGTTTATTCATTATATGCGACTTAACTAAGGGTGAGGCTAATAGCTGTGGAATTCGAATCATATTTATTCTTTATATGTATTCTGCCTTCCTGAGCTTTTGTCTACACATCGTATGCTCTATCTATATCATCAGCAAATTATAAATATAATTGAATTTTTGCTTTCTTCATTTCTGGTATAATACCTTTTTCGATTCGTGCCTCAGGTTCTCTCCAAGGGATATTAACTTGGTGCTAAGTGAGCTTGAAAAATATGGTTTAATATTGAAGCATATTCTTGGTCCAAGGGATGCTAACTGGATGCATGTACTTTGCTAGGTATTGTAATATTTTATTATTTAATAAAATATCAAGAAATTAATGATTCTGAAAACTGTTTATTTTTAACTTTAAAAATCCATGCTCTACCGTTTTAGCTATGCTCCTCCGTGTGTATGTTTTTGTGTGCGTTGTGTGAGAGAGTGTATTAGTATATTAATTTAAGTTTAGAACTTCTTGTTAGGATTTTTTTTATTTTTTATTTTGAATTTATTTGTCTGGTTAGAGCTTCTACTGCATTGAAGTTCCGATAAATTTAAAACTCGTAATATTGCTGGGTTTTTATTTTATTTTATTTTATTTATTTATTTATTTATTTTCTCTCTCTGTGTGTGTAGAATTGTTACTAATGCAATAATTAATCATGAAGATGAGAAGGAAGTTAACGAGAACAACCAATAACGGAGTCGAATATCGAAGAACTGCAGTCACGCATTGTGGTTGCTGAAAATCTCCCAGACAACCACTGCTACCAGAGCCTTAGGAAGGTATGCTGTACTTAATTCTCTTGCACCATTTTCACTTAAAAAAATAAAATAAAATAAAATAAAATAAAATAAAATTGTGTTCCACTCAGAATTTTCTTTTGTTCTGTTTTTCCTTGTCTTAACGTTATGGCCATTATATTGGAAAAACAGATGGTCCCAAATAGCGGCACAGCTGCTTGGAAGAACCGACGATGAAATAAAGATTTCGTGGAATTCCAGTTTAAAAAAGAAGTTACAAAAGAGAGGAATTGACCCAAACACCCACAAATCCATTAATGCAACTGATCATATCTACCGTATAATGAAATTCAAATCGTCATCTCAGTTAACCAAACTGTCATTTACTTTAATTTTCATCCTTCTACCTCAACTATATCAAGATACCAACCTAAAAAAACAACCATAAAATAAATAAATAATTAAAGAATCTTTCAAAAGCTTTTACATGAAGTCAAGCCGCATTCATTTCTTTACATTTAAGTGGAGTGCACCACATCTAATGGATTATGGCGCTCCTTTCTACTAGACAAATATCATGATACTTGACCGAAGATCTTCAGCTGCTACTTTTCCGTGTAAGGACACGGTTTACACGTTCATCTGCAACTACTTGTGATGCACTCCGTCTTAACAGGGTAACCGGTCTGAGTACAGATGTGGCTCCGGAAGATGATACAGATACGGGTCTGGATGTGGACTGGGCCGGATAAGCTTTCTCTTCCAGCTTAGGACGCACCGTTTTCCTTGATGTTTTGTCAACCATGATAAGCACCATATTTCCATGCACGTTGTTTCTTAAACGACGTTTGTTGCACTTGATTTCTTGAACCAAGCTTCTATACACAGATCCCTAGTTTAAAGGCAAGAAAAAGTTGAAAAGAAATTATGAACCTGATGTTCTGTAATTCAGGCAGCATTTAGTATAAAAATGTGTAACATGCAGAATACAAAAGGATACCTTACTGAGAATCAAAGCAGATTGAATAACATAATTCCCAAACCTATTGCTGGAGATTTCACAAATGTTCATCATCAGTTCTTGAATTATATGTTCAAATACAGGTTCGTTATCTCGCGTAGCATGCAACATCTTTTCCACGATGTAGCTGCCGAACTCATGTTCGGAAAGATATCGGTAACGTCCAAGAAATATTTTACAATGAAGAATCGTCTTCCACCATGTGCCTGGTTTGTCAATGACCTTCTGCACCACATAGTTCCTGCATGCACATGCAGTGTACACAGTTAGGCATGTAAAAGGTAAGATAGGAAATCACATTTTTATCCAATAATTTTAATTTTGATCACTTCACAACCAATAAATTTCATAAAATACGAAATTTTGATTTGTTATAAAAGATTACGGTACAAAAAAATGTAAAAAATAATAAATGCATTATAAGAAAATGCGTTTAGGAGTAATTTTACGGATCCTATATGCATGCATGAGTGTTAACATAGTACATACCCATATTTATCCAATGAGAGAGAGAAAGCTTCTGAAACTATCTTCTCTATCAACTCATTCAAATCACATCTATCAGTATAATCCAAAATATTTTGAAGTAGAATGCAACCTCCTTTGTTCATGGTTAGCTCGTTGTAGTTTTCAGATATTGTTCGAATAACATACTGAAATAAAAAATAATTAAAAAAATGTTCATCCACACATACAACACAAAAAAAAAATGTTTTTTGTGAACAAAAGAACAAAAAAGGGAGTAGATATGAATACCTCGACATAAGAGGGAGATAGACAATCAACAAAGCATTTGAGAAACTGAGACCCATTTTCAGCTTTCACTAAATCGAGCATATTATCGTTTAAAAATGCGGCGACGAGAGACTCTTCATCCCCAGTCATATAGCCAAATAACCGTTTTATTGCTTGATTCCTACATTTGCAGATCTAAGTTTTAAATTAAAATATGTCAAGATAGAATATACGTTATTATGTAGTAAAAAGACTTACCCAATCTCATCACAGTAGATTTTGACAAAATTGGTCATGTCCAATACAATGTCTGATATCATCTTTATACGTTGGTTGGCATTACAGATTTTAAACAGATTTGTCACAAGACGGCTTGATCCATCAGATCTCATCATAACTTCAACAATATCAAGACGATAAACCTCATCAAATATTTGTTGGAATCGATCGATAGCCCTGTTTAACTCTGCGCAGTGACCATTATGTATAAACGTGTGAATCGTTGAGGAATCAGGGATGTTGCTATATGTGAAAAAAAGCGGGCAATATGCTCTTTCACTGGATGGGTCTTGAGCGAAGTCATACTTCCATATATTGCGATCCTGAATGCTTAACATGATATTAGGATTTATCTAAGTATTTCTGCACAATTATATCTTAGAACCAACTCATATCCTTACTTATTTATAGTTGCTACCAATAGAGAGATATAAGCTAATATATCTCCATATATTTGTTAATTTAACCGAAATTATTGCTTGCAGGCCTTCACGCCTAGGGGATCTGATCATCTAGCCTAAACAATTATCAATTCTAACTTCGGCCCATGCGTATTATTAATTATCTCAAGATAAGAATATTGGTTTCTACTGGAAATTAGGTTAGGCTTGCCTAGATACATAGTTTTGTTAATCAAACTGTACTGCGTTTTTTTCACTGAAATAATACAATGGCCCAAGGCCCATAACAACATTACATAATCAGATGAAAACCGAAGGCTATTACGCCATAATAATAGGAAAAAAACGCTTGCTGTGGCTCTTCATTCTTAAATCTCAAAAATAAGATTAGCTTTTTTCTAATTAACTTCGATTGAAGGAGAGCGGCAACCTCTATTTTCTCTTTGGCCGTTCATTTTTTCTCTTTTCAGATTCAAGCACTCAAAGAATTTTCCACTGTCGGCTCACTGAGTGTGACTTCCTGCGAATATCTATCATTCCTGCTAACATCAGTTAGCTCCTAAAAGTTTTAGGTGTAACGGTAACAAGACATTTAATTGGATATTTAAACGAGACATTCAAACAAATCCAGAGTCCATGTTCAAATCTAGCTGCCATCAAAGTCAAGCTGGCTCCCACTACCCTCTTCAAATTCAGGCAACCTGGGCCTTGGTTCAGGCTTTAACGGAGCATCCGGACAGCATTAAGGAGTACCCATTAAAGGAGGGGAGACAGCTGGTGTTGCGTACCCATTAACCGGAACTCTGTTTTCATTTCCTACTATAAGTGCGATGAAGGAATGATACAGCAGATAGCCCAGAACAAGTTCGTCATCATCAACGTCTCCGGTGAACCGTAACCATTCTTGGATGTGGTTATCACTGGTATCGAAGTCTAGCCTACGGCTTGCAGACAATGTGAACATTCTGGAGTATCTGTTTGCAGTCATAGGAGGAGGTGCGCGGTCCTCTGAAGCAGGGGCAAATGAATCATCAAACATGTTTGCTCTTGGAATCTCACAGTCAGATAGTCTCGGAGCTCCCGACTTGGTCACCCGAACCAGAGCTTGAGGACTCAAAATGATAGGGATTCAGATCCTGGTCCATTGGGAACTTCTGGAAACAAATGAAAGACCTTACCTATAATTTCATATACACAATTGAGTGTTTAATGTGTGAATAATTGGTAAACATTTATGAGGAAAAAAAATATACAGAAAGCAGATTATTTAAAAGCTTGAAGGATGAATAACATTTCGGAAGGGAAAAAAACATCTAAATCTACATAATAAAAATAAAAATACATAAAGCAGATTTAAAGGCTGGCACATGGGAAATATTACAACTTTGACTATTTAACAAACACGGTAAGGATAACATATTGACACCTCACTTGAAGGATCAATAATCAGGCTCCACATTATTGTTTGCATACATGGAAATTTCAGAAGGATAACATAGCTACTATTACATAACCATTCAGTTAGAGCATATTAATCTAGTCAACTGTGAAAGCTTGCATAATATTCAAAGAACACTAGGAAACTATATTTGCAAGGCATTAACTAATCAGTTACACTAAGCTACTTTCTGGTTACCAGCAAAAGTGTCACAACTATAATTAGTAGGCAACTGACATGTTCTGATTTCTATACAAAACGCGGGGGGGGGGGGGGGGGGGGGGGATTCATACATAAGGCACATATAAAATTGGTTGCTATGAATAAAAGATGTGTTACAAACAAAGCCTTTAGTTTCCTTCACCATTTCAATCGATGTTTTGTTTTTAACTGAAGTAGCGACAGTTGTTTTTTCTTCAGATGGTTGTCCTAGCCAAATTCTTAATAACATTACCTAAAAGGCTAAAACAAAGTGAGTAAAACATCTGTACACACTAAAAAATAACAGTGGCTTGGGACCAATGCAAACAAGTAAACTTACTAGCAAAAAATAACAGTAGCATTAACTAAACATTTTGATTGTTCATAATAACATGCAACTTTGAGAAGGTAAAAAGTATCAAAATAACCCAAAGTTAGCTTAAATGATTTATTTATTCTTTTTTTTTTTTTTTTTTTTTTTTTTTTTTTTGCAATGAATACACATGTACAAATCCATTTTCAATCAAAAAAAAAAAAAAAAAAAAAAAAAGCATTGAATTTTGTTATTTTGGAACTTCTGTCTCAATAACAAATATGGTATATCTACAAAAACTTAATCGTTATAGAAAATTTTCAATTAAAACACAGGGTTAATTGCACTCGATTTATAACTAGGATATATATTAGGATATGCAGAAACATGACAGTGTTTTATTCATAGGACTGAAAGAATAGCAAAACAATAATCAGTTCGTTATACATTAAGCATCAGGTTACCTTCCATCATTTCTGCAACAAAAATAGCTACAAAGATTTTCAACATTGAACAAATTTACATAGCAATTTTCCTACCAGAAGTAAACTATCTCGATCCCAAATGTTAATCACTTTCACAAAACTGCCAAAGCAAATCATAACTGTAATGAAATAATAGTGAAGTAAAGAACGGGAAGAAGTATGAATTTCACCTGTAGGGATCGCTGGAGCTCTGCTTGATTTTCCATATGTCGCCGCTTTTTAAAACCCTAAATCGAGCAAACCTCTAAAACCTATTGGAGCTAGATCGGATTTGCGGAAGAAGAGGACGAAAAGATCGGAAGATAGAGTATAAACTGAAAGACATGGGTGCGGTTGAAGAAGAAAGCACGGGTATTGTCTGGCTTACGGAAGTTTTCGTAGAAAGTAGATCTCCAACAGACTTACGGTCTTAATACTACGACCCCTGGGATTCAAAGGAAAAATTGTTGAAACTTTCCAACAGGTGTGCGACGATAAAACCAGCGCGTTCTGATTTTATAGGCACGCTAACATTAAATACTACATTCCCACTACAAAAAAGTAGATTAAAGTTAGCTTTGTGGTCTCAGAGATTGATTAAACTATGTTTGTGGTCCCACATATTTATTAGAACAATTCGACTACTTAATCTTAAAATTGAAAACATGCCGTGCCAAACAATTTAGACAGTACATGGAAGGAGATTAAAGTACATTTGTGGTCCCCGGAATTGAATGAAGTAAGTTTGTGGTCCCAGACATTGAAACAATACCGAGTTAAATAACGGAGCAGGCTTGTGCCGCCCCGATTTATTCGGCGTGCGCCTTTTTATCTGGTGCGAGCCGATTAAATCGGCTTGCGGGGTCAATTCCAAATTCTTAATTGACCCCGTAATATTTGCCTGAATATCATTACTCATAACAGCTGTTAGGTGCTTTTTGTCCCAAAATTCAGAATTAAGGGGCTGAATTGAACAACCGTTGGAGATGCTCTAACAAAAATGACAAAGTCCGTTTGATTAAGAATAGTTCAGAAATTGAAATACGCTCATATAATAATATAATACCAGTAAATGCAAAATAAATAGTACAATCAACCAGTGCAGCCCTACTATAACAATTTCATCTTTTATGTTTTTTTTATCTATAGTCATTTCGGTGTTCCGATATAGTTGAATCCCATCATGGGCTCTAGATGCTTTAATTGACGTATTGTAATAATGTACTTTTCTAGAATAAGTTTGTCGTAACCTGTTACTGAATCAGTCATTGCTCTCATAGATAAAAAGTATGAATATATTGATAGGAGGGTGCTAAAAAGTTGTAGAAGATGGAGAAGAAGGATAAAGAGTGTGATGATATGAGAATTTAACGGTTTTAAAAAAACGTATTTAACAGAAATTTAACCCAAAAATTAAAAAAAAAATTATAATGAATGAACGCATTTGATTTTTGAATATAAATATAAAATACATACGATTAATTTGAATACTAAAAATTAAAATGATGGTCTAAATCAGAACTTATTTATCAGAAACTAACGTGAAATCAATTATTAATCAAATGTTGAAATATTAACTCTTAAATTGTAATATTTTATAAAATTGATTTAGTGTTATAAAATAATACAAAATAGATAAATGAGAAGAAACCATTAGAGAGAACACAAGATATTAAGGAGAGACTTTTCATTTCTATCTATTCCAGTTGTTTCTTATAATGTAAACAATATTTCTATTTATAGAGTCTACATGCCATGTAAATTGCAACGAAGTTCCTTAGCATATTCACCCTTATTACTTTTACATATTACAACATTCCCCCTTGAATATGCGTATGCAAAGATGAACAAATTAATTGTCTCATTAAAACCTTTTATGAAAAACTCTGTGGGAAAAATCATAAATAACGAAAAGGGTGCAATTTTATTTCATCTTTAGGTAACATGTTTTACAATGTTACAATGAGGGTTGATACTTCATGATCAAGTTAATGCCTCATTAAGAATCTTACTAACAAAAACCTAGTGAGAAAAATATTAGTGAAGGAAAATGGTAAATTATAGCATCATTTTATGTATATGCTCCCTCTAATTCATAACACATTATTCAATTAGCCTATTTGTATGGTTGACGCATGCCAATTTTATACTCCATCTTCTGAAATATTGATTTGGAAATTGCTATAAGAACAGACCTACCCCATTTTCTTGAAATTGAATTTGTTTCTCCTCTTTCTTGTTGTCCTTCAATGTTTCATGTGCGAAGAGAAATTTAGAAGAAATGTGCTCCGTTCTATCACTGTTGATATAATTCACTTGAATCTGAACCACGCAAATTGCGCTGTCTTCATAAATAATAGTTTACTACATCAAAAGATGTTTGATACTTCTAGATCAAAATGTTGTCTCGTTAAAACCTTAATAAGAAAAGCCCGATTGAAAAAATCTTAGTGAAGGAAAAAGAGTACAATATGAAATGTTATATTTCAATAATTTACTATGTCAAAAGGAGTATGATACTTCTGGATCAATGTAATGCCTCATTAAAACCTTAATAAGAAAAACACAATGTGAAAAATCTTAAGTAGGAAAAAAGAGTACGTTATAACTTATTTCCATATGTTATTGTTTGGGTTGATATTTCTGGATCAAGCACATTTTCATCATCTCCTTTTGGACGGTGAGGGTCCTTTTTAGTATCTATTGATCTGATAACCATAGGCGTACTAAGTGCATATGCTTTATCCATTTGAAAACGCTTTAGGGTTTTCTCAATGTATAGTATGACATATATACTATGCTCGATCTGTAGATTAAGACAATATTTAATTTTGCCAATATCTTCGATCATTTAAAATTTACGTTTCAAGTAATCTATTGTTTCATTGATCTCTTATGGAGTCTCAATCAAATTCATATCATCAACATATACCACCAAAATAACAAATCCTTTACCGATTTCTTTATAAAGACACATGGACAAATGAGATTGTTTGTGTACCTAGCCTTTACTAAATATTCACTAAGATGGTTATACCACATTCTTCCAGATACACTACGCCATAGACGACTTTCGATAGCAGTTTTGCAAGTGTTGCCAGCTAAAATGTTGCGATAGCTATAAAATTTTGATCCTACGATAACGTTGTATTCTTTATGTTACCTTAGCCATAAACATGTGTTGCATTGGTATAGATATATTCAGATTAAACAATTAATAAAATTAGCAATCTAAACCATCTGCTTTAATATAGATCTAACAGTTTATTCTAAATTTCTAACTTAAACCCAACAATACAAAACTCAAATCCGCATGCTACATTCTAATTGGCCACTTAAAACAACTAAGCCCTAATTTGTTTTAACCCTTAAAAAAAATTGCGGACCCTTTCTTTCTTTTATCGCTTGGCAAAATGAACGACTTCTTTTCTTTACTTTAATGGTGACCGAGCTTAAACAAAATTAGGGCTTCTCCAAATCCGAACTTCAGTCGACCAAATCCGATGCCCCATCCTGCTCAAATCTTCTACCACTTTACAAATTCAATGTTGTTTGAACCTAACTGCAAATCATTCAATCAATTGACGAAACTACTTTTGTTATGACCAAGAAGATAGAGATGCTCCGTCCTACGATTTCGCACCCCCGGTAAATCGAATCTAGAGCTTTTAAATTTTCAGCAAATCAAGACATCAAGAATGAGTGCTTCAGCGAAATCGACTCCACCATATACGAAATTATGCTGATTCGATATACATATGTTAAGAAATAAATATTTGGTCTCACTTTTAAGATTAGCAGTTATTATTTGGTCTGATCACCATATAGTCTTGATATCTATCTCCTTGCGGATTTTCTGATTTAATGGTAGTATGGTTTTTACTGATCAATATATGTGTCGATATTGGAAAAGGCATTCTATTTAACAGATTTACATCTCTCAAGTAGGATGTGAATGATACATTGAGTTTTACAATTGCCTAAACAATTGATTTACCTTGAGCGCTTTCAGCAACAAAATTGTTAAAATTGCATACTGTATGTTGCTTAATTCTGGAATTGGATCTAACTGATTATAATTGTAACACCCCACCTCCGCTAGGGTCACTCACAAAGGGAATGCACTAGCTTTGGTGGAGTATTATCTAGGTAAACATGCACAGAAATATTACAAGACAGAACATATAAAAACAGCGGAAGAAAACATGATTTCATTACTTAAAACCTTTTACATCAAAGTGCCATTAAATTACTTACATCGAAACCTGTCTTGCAATAATAAAGAAGCATAAAACCATAGTCATAAATTATTCCCCAAGTAAAGCAGTAAAATAGCCATAGCCAAGGAAAGTCCAAGCCATAGATGATAATCTTGAAGCAGAAAGATACGCACTAAGTAGCAACATTTCCTCCCTGTAAACCGGGGGGGGGGGGGGAGGGGGAACGGAAGAAAAAGAGGCGAAACAAATCAGGGTCATTCATAAAGACTGAGTAAGTCCTAGTGACTCTCAGCCTAAAAACAGGTAACAGTAACATGACATGTATAAACCGAAAGTAAATATAAGCATGATGACAAGGTAAACAGATCAAACTAAGATAACAGGATAAACTCAAGTAACAAGATAACCAAGGTAACAGGATAACCAAGGTAAACTCGGAATAGCATCGCATGTCTAACGTCCTCTGCACCAACCGTACTAGCATCCTAACTCGTATCATCCCTTCCATGTATATGTATAGACCCTTGCCGTACATCGTACGGGTTCCATCACGTTATTCTATACTACTACAACGTAGTGTCACCATCCTTGAAGTCGCTCGGACTGTCGTCCTTGTTCTGGCCAGATTCCCTTATCATGAATTATCGCGTGTTCAACTAGGATTTACGCCACCTAGGACAACTAAGGATTATGCTACCTATTGAACAATTTCTAGATTTGATTAGGGTTTATGCCACCTAGGACCACTAGGGATTACGCTACCTAATGGATGTTTTCGACTAGGGTTTATGCCACCTAGGACCACTAGGGATTACTCTACCTATCGAACAACGCCCTACGTCACGCTTTAGTCGATCGGTTCCCTACAAGACCTAGCTCGTCGTGTGTCGGTGTCATACGACCCAATCACGAATGTAGCTACTTTGTGCTAGGTCCACCCTAGGGTGTATCAAGTCCTAGGGTGTCAACCACTGACACCATTCCAAGCACGCACAGTGTAAAACTACTGGTGCCCATGCCTGCTTTTTAAACTCCGGACTCGTGCACGACCATTGTCCGCCTGAACCTACAATGGCGCACCAAACTCAGCCGTCGTTTTGGTCGCTTACAATCAGCCCAGTAATCGTGCCCCACCCTAGCCTAGTCCCTAGGGTATCGTGATACATCCAAGAGGGTTACTGCTGAAAAGGACCGCGCAACTAGGGTTTCCGTCCAGCAGGTTAAGTGTTGTCATCTAAACTCATGACTTAACCCTTAACAGTCTAGCATGTCCAGTTGGTTAAGTGTGGTCATTCAAGTTTGTGACTTAACCCGTCTACATGTCATGTTAAGATTGGCTAAGTGTTGTCATTCACGTTCATGGCTTAGCCCTACGAATCACTTGTCAAGTTGGTTAAGCGTATTCCAGCGGTTCATGACTTAACCCTATCCAAATCATCGTGTCAAATTGGTTAAGTATATTTAAGCTTAACCCCACCAAATTACCGTGTTAGATTGGTTAAGTATATTCAAGCTTAACCCCATCAGGTTACCGTGTTGGTTTGGTTAAGTAAATTCAAGTGACTCATGACTTAACCTCATCAAGTTATCATGTTGGTTTGGTTAAGTATATTCAAGCGATTCATGACTTAACCCCATCAAATTATCATGTTAGATTGGATAAGTATATTCAAGTGATTCATGACTTAACCCCATCAAATTATCATGTTAGATTGGTTAAGTATATTCAAGTGATTCATGACTTAACCCCATCCACTAGTCAAATTATAATGGTTAAGTGTTACCCTCGTGAGTTTACTTAACCTTACCATGCCTCGCATTATACTAGTCGGGTGTTATCGACCCATTCAGGTTAAACTAACCCATCCTCTAATCGTGTTATATGGTTAAGTGTCATCTAGAAATCAAGTCCGGTTTTACTTAACCCACCCATCCACGTTATATTGGTTAAGTGTCATTAGTCTAGTCAAGTTACTTAACCCACCCGTCCATGTCATATTGGTTAAGTGTTATTAGTCTAATTAAGGTACTTAACCCACCCGTCCATGTCATATTCTTTTTATTATTTACTAATGCATCAACCTCTCACATTGGACTTATTTGCGGTCACTGGATATGCCGGGCGGTTCCGGGCAGAATTACACCGCAAATCCATTCCAACCTCGGGTTCATGCATTACCACAATCTAATCTTTGCCTATGACCTCTCACATTAGACTACTATTATTGTGGTCACTGGGTATGCCGGGCGGTTCCGGTCAGAATTACACCACAACTCAAGTCTGACCTCGTGTCGAAGGCATCCGTTAGATTGTTAATTACATATGTGTCATCTAAGTCAAGATCCCCAATTTACATATTACTAAGCATATGCCCAAGTTCCACCTTACATGCCCATGAAAATGTGTACCCAATTCTAGCCACTTTACATATGTCTAATTCTCGCCTATTTGCATGTATGCCAAGTTTATGACATCCCAACCCTACCAAGTTCTAGCCAAAGTTACATGTTGTCAAGTTCATGCCCAAATAAACCCACATCATGGTTCATGTTCCCAATCCCACTTATGCATAATTTACATAAGCCCATTCCCTTGATTTAACTTGCATAGTCTCAAAACCCGTGATTTAATTCATATGCCAATTCATGTATGCCCAAACTTGCAAATTACATTGGCAATACCCCAAATTTCCCCGTATACAAATCGCATGTAAATCGTAGTTTAGGCCTAGGTCCGAAATCGACCAAGGTTCATCAAAAGAAAATAAATAGGGGAAGGTGGAAACTTTGCATAAAACAAGATCCGAGAGAAAAACATCATTACATGCATGCTAAGGACATGAAAGAGTGATTTGCAACATGCATAGGTTCAAATTAATGCTATAGGAACATCCCCAAAGGTCAAGATCAAAAATGAACAAGAAAGAACATGGACTGAATATCATGCATAGATCCAATTTCAACTTTATCACATGTCATATTCATGTTATCGTTTCAATCTAAAAGCATCTAGAACTTACAAACCGTGGCTATAGGATTAAGAGCAAGAATCATCATAGAATGGTGTTGAGACGGTGCTCTACTTCCTTGATTTGATGTAGAAAGCTTGCTCCTTTGTCATGGATCTAGTTTGAAAGCTCAAGCCTTTGGAGTTGGAGATGGAGGCCATGATCAAGAGACATTTTGGCAGCACTTCGTTGTTAGAATGATTTGTGGTGGTTTAAGCTAGGTCTTAGGGTCTTTTTATAGAATTTAGGACTAGTTTAGTCCATAGGATTAACCCTAGTTTAGATCTGAACCATCAAATCCCGTCATAGGCCAAGTAAACAGACCAAAGGAGCAAACTGGTGCACCAAACCAACAGGGTCCGACCAGGGAGGTCGACCCCCAGGTCGACCCCCCAGTTGACCTTGGGGGGGGGGGGGGGCAGGTCGACTCCCCAGTCGACCTGGGGTAGGGCGGGAAAATTTCCCGCCCAATCTGTTTGGACCTGATTTCGAATTTCGGGCTGAATTTTGAATTTTCTGAAATCTTCTATGGGCCATATCTCGGTCATACGGACTCCGATTTACGAAATTTCGGACTCGTTTCCAACCAGAATTCCGAGACGAACGCAACGGCGCAACCCGTTTCACTTGATTCTTATTTTAAAATTTAATTCTGCATTGATTCTTGTCTTAACGCGTTATTAAAAATTCGGGTTGTTACATTCTCCCCTCCTTTAAGGATTTCGTCCTCGAAATCTCCAAGTTAGGGAGGATGTGTCCTACCATCCAATCATCCATCTACTCAAAGAATCATCCACAGGCAGTATTGTCCTTAAAAGATTTCTAATGCTGTATGAACATATGCAGAAAGTGTGTGTATATGTTCCTTATCTAATGCAAATGATCAGGCCTGATTGATCTTCTCAATGCAAAATATGTTTAGTGCCATGAATCCACATGTATGCAAATAGTCCTAGTCACATAAACACTATATGTGTGTACAAACATTCATCCATATGCAATATCCACATGCTAACACATTAAATTTCATCCATAAACAAGTATAAACACTCATGCATATGCAACATGAAAATGTGTCTGAGCCGATCTAGTGCCTAATGTGTATTTATGCATCCACGAGCAACCACTTGCGACCACTTGCAACCATTCCGCAATCATCAATCATAACTTGTTTCAAATACATGTTTGCATCCATAGGGTTCTACCTAAGGTCCTCAAGAAAGGATCGAGAAGATAAGCAAGATAAACTCCTTTTTGGATTACAAGAAATCCCTTTCTAAACCCAACCCATATCCTATAAAGCCCAAAAGGTTTAGTCAACCTAACGGACACCTTCAAATCCTAACATGTATCATTAACCGATGAGTCATACCCCTTATGGAGTTTGTAACAGAAATAAGATCGAGAATAGGACCGAGAGGATATGCATAAAAGATAGCATGCGAGTAAGCTCTGCAGAAAAACAGGGATCAAGGATATACTCTTAAAAAGAGATATGATGCGCGTCTCTAGTCTTCAGTCTTCTAAGTCGCATTTCCTTGAGCTTAACTCCATTGTGCTTTGACCATCTTTAACTTCATGATTTCGTGGCCTCTTAACTTCTATTTCCAAATATGTGCTGGAACTCACTTCATTATCACCTCTCGTTCCACTTTTTCTTATTCTCCCTCTAGTATACTTGGCTCAACCATATCCGTGTACTCACGGTTTCATGTAAGCTCTCCAAAATTCACTAGTGAATCATGGATCTCGTTTTCTTGCTCTACGGCATTCCACGTAGAAGAACTTATCTCTTGAAAACAAACAGATGCCAACCATGTTACCAAGTGTACTTACTAGAGTGATTTCCATATCTCATGCACAAGCGAAATGAACCATCTGCCTTAGTGGCGAACTCTACTCGAACGGATTACCAACAAATGCATCAGGAGATTCTAGGTAACCAATCATGACAGAACCCTAAAGGTTACACGAGACTTCGAGGGTATTATCGAGGCAAGTCAAGAGTCTAACTACCCTCCTTTCCGACCCGAGAATGGCACCCTTACGGGATGACCACTTCATTCCTAGAATCAACCCATAGCTCAAAAACATAAGCATTATTCCCAAAAGTCATAGATGTCCTCAAATCCAAACAAGTCATGAATAATGGGACGATCTCCCAACAGGATTTGAGACAAAACGGGACCCTCTATTGTGCTAGTACTAAGGTACAGAGACTCAACTATCGAAGCAAGATTTAAAAAGGATGCGATGTACAAAACATAGTCCTAACGGGATGATAGAAAGGAAAACCTTTAACGGAAACGTTACCATCCCTCTTAGGTGAGAGTATACAATTGCCCTCTCGACGATCTTGTTCTTTGCCCATGTCCTTGTCCTATAGTACTTAACCACCTTCTTGTTCGAGCCTCATTCGCCTTAACCACTCCTATCCTTTCTTGTATAACACGGTAACGGGTCTCTTGAGAACTTCCTCCATCGCACGGAAAACATTTACGTAGCTAGAAAAGGATTAGTCACAGTTAAAACTGCTGTGACTACAGGCGGGGGAAAGAAAGGAAGAGAGATTCAATCAAGGGAACGAAGGATAATGCTAATGGATTTTTGGGGAATAGCCTTTTTCTTTAAAACTTTTCTTGAAAAATGCTTCTTTGTAAAATGGCTTTGAAAATAGTTTCAGAAGGTTTTAAAAACTTTTGCCCAGTCTGGTAACCTTCTGCTCTGATACCAAATGTAACACCCCACCTCCGCTAGGGTCACTCACAAAGGGAATGCACTAGCTTTGGTGGAGTATTATCTAGGTAAACATGCACAGAAATATTACAAGATAGAACATATAAAAACAGCGGAAGAAAACATGATTTCATTACTTAAAACCTTTTACATCAAAGTGCCATTAAATTACTTACATCGAAACCTGTCTTGCAATAATAAAGAAGCATAAAACCATAGTCATAAATTATTCCCCAAGTAAAGCAGTAAAATAGCCATAGCCAAGGAAAGTCCAAGCCATAGATGATAATCTTGAAGCAGAAAGATCTGCACTAAGTAGCAACATTTCCTCCCTATAAACCTGGGGGGGGGGGGGAACGGAAGAAAAAGAGGCGAAACGAAACAGGGTCAGTCATAAAGACTGAGTAAGTCCTAGTGACTTTCAGACTAAAAACAGGTAAAAGTAACATGACATGTATAAACCGAAAGTAAATATAAGCATAATGACATGGTAAACAGATCAAACTAAGATAACAGGATAAACTCAAGTAACAAGATAACCAAGGTAACAGGATAACCAAGGTAAACTCGGAATAGCATCGCATGTCTAACGTCCTCTGCACCAACCGTACTAGCATCCTAACTCGTATCATTCCTTCCATGTATATGTATAGACCCTTGTCGTACATCGTACGGGTTCCATCACGTTATTCTATACTACTACAACGTAGTGTCACCATCCTTGAAGTCGCTTGGACTGCCATCCTTGTTCTGGCCAGATTCCCTTATCATGAATTATCGCGTGTTCAACTAGGATTTACGCCACCTAGGACCACTAGGGATTATGCTACCTATTGAACAATTTCTAGATTTGATTAGGGTTTATGCCACCTAGGACCATTAGGGATTACGCTACCTAATGGACGTTTTCGACTAGGGTTTATGCCACCTAGGACCACTAGGGATTACGCTACCTATCGAACAACGCCCTACGTCACGCTTTAGTCGATCGGCTCCCTACAAGACCTAGCTCGTCGTGTGTCGGTGTCATACGGCCCAATCACGAATGTAGCTACTCTGTGATAGGTCCACCCTAGGGTGTATCAAGTCCTAGGGTGTCAACCACTGACACCATTCCAAGCACGCACAGTGTAAAACTGCTGGTGCCCATGCCTGCTTTTTCAACTCCATACTACGTGCACGACCATAGTCCGCTTGAACCTACAATGGCGCATCAAACTCAGCCGTCGTTTTGGTCGCTTACAATCAGCCCAGTAATCGTGCCCTACCCTAGCCTAGTCCCTAGGGTATCGTGATACATCCAAGAGGGTTACTGCTGAAAAGGATCGCGCAACTAGGGTTTTCGTCCAGCAGGTTAAGTGTTGTCATCTAAATTCAAGACTTAACCCTTATCAGTCTAGCATGTCCAGTTGGTTAAGTGTGGTCATTCAAGTTCGTGACTTAACCCGTCTACATGTCATGTCAAGATTGGCTAAGTGTTGTCATTCACGTTCATGGCTTAGCCCTACGAATCACGTGTCAAGTTGGTTAAGCGTATTCCAGCGATTCATGACTTAACCCTATCCAAATCATCATGTCAAATTGGTTAAGTATATTTAAGCTTAACCCCACCAAATTACCGTGTTAGATTGGTTAAGTATATTCAAGCTTAACCCCATCAGGTTACCGTGTTGGTTTGGTTAAGTACATTCAAGTGACTCATGACTTAACCTCATCAAGTAATCATGTTGGATTGGTTAAGTATATTCAAGCGATTCATGACTTAACCCCATCAAATTATCATGTTAGATTGGATAAGTATATTCAAGTGATTCATGACTTAACCCCATCAAATTATCATGTTAGATTGATTAAGTATATTCAAGTGATTCACGACTTAACCCCATCCACTAGTCAAATTATAATGGTTAAGTGTTACCCTCGTGAGTTTACTTAACCTTACCATGCCTCGCGTTATACTAGTCGGGTGTTATCGACCCATTCAGGTTAAACTAACCCATGCTCTAATCATGTTATATGGTTAAGTGTCATCTAGAAATCAAGTTCGGTTTTACTTAACCCACCCATCCACGTTATATTGGTTAAGTGTCATTAGTCTAGTCAAGTTACTTAACCCACCCGTCCATGTCATATTGGTTAAGTGTTATTAGTCTAATTAAGTTACTTAACCCACCCGTCCATGTCATATTCTTTTTATTATTTACTAATGCATCAACCTCTCACATTGGACTTATTTGCGGTCACTGGATATGCCGGGCGGTTCCGGGCAAAATTACACCGCAAATCCATTCCAACCTCGGGTTCATGCATTACCACAATCTAATCTTTGCCTACGACCTCTCACATTAGACTACTATTGTTGTGGTCACTGGATATGTCGGGCGGTTCCGGGCAGAATTACACCACAACTCAAGTCTAACCTCGTGTCGAAGGCATCCGTTAGATTGTTAATTACATATGTGTCATCTAAGTCAAGATTCCCACTTTACATATTACTAAGCATATGCCCAAGTTCCACCTTACATGCCCATGAAAATGTGTACCCGATTCTAGCCACTTTACATATGTCTAATTCTCGCCTATTTGCATGTATGCCAAGTTTATGACATCCCAACCCTACCAAGTTCTAGCCAAAGTTACATGTTGTCAAGTTCATGCCCAAATAAACCCACATCATGGTTCATGTTCCCAATCCCACTTATGCATAATTTACATAAGCCCAATCCCTTGATTTAACTTGCATAGTCTCAAAACCCGTGATTTAATTCATATGCCAATTCATGTATGCCCAAAGTTGAAAATTACATTGGCAATACCCTAAATTTCCCCGTATACAAATCGCATGTAAATCGTAGTTTAGGCCTAGGTCCGAAATCGACCAAGGTTCATCAAAAGAAAATAAATAAGGGAAGGTAGAAACTTTGCATAAAACAAGATCCGAGAGAAAAACATCATTACATGCATGCTAAGGACATGAAAGAGTTATTTGCAACATGCATAGGTTCAAATTAATGCTATAGGAACATCCCCAAAGGTCAAGATCAAAAATGAACAAGAAAGAACATGGATTGAATATCATGCATAGATCCAATTTCAACTTTATCACATGTCATATTCATGTTATCGTTTCAATCTAAAAGCATCTAGAACTTACAAATCGTGGCTAGAGGATTAAGAGCAAGAATCGTCATAGAATGGTGTTGAGATGGTGTTCTACTTCCTTGATTTGATGTAGAAAGCTTGCTCCTTTGTCATGGATCTAGTTTGAAAGCTCAAGCCTTTGGAGTTGGAGATGGAGGTCATGATCAAGAGACATTTTGGCAGCACTTCATTGTTAGAATGATTTGTGGTGGTTTAGGCTAGGTCTTAGGGTCTTTTTATAGAAGTTAGGACTAGTTTAGGCCATAGGATTAACCCTAGTTTAGATCTGAACCATCAAATCCCGTCACAGGCCAAGTAAACAGACCAAAGGAGCAAACTGGTGCACCAAACCAACAGGGTCCGACCATGGAGGTCGACCCCCAGGTCGACACCCAGGTCGACTCCCCCGTCGACCTGGGGGGGGGGGGGGGACAAGTCGACTCCCCAGTCGACCCCCCAGTCGACCTGGTTAGGGCGGGAAAATTTCCCGCCCAATCTGTTTGGAGCTGATTTCGAATTTCGGGCTGAATTTTGAATTTTCTGAAATCTTCTATGGGCCATATCTCGGTCATACGGACTCCGATTTATGAAATTTCAGACTCGTTTCCAACCAGAATTCCGAGTCGAACGCAACAGCGCAACCCATTTCGCTTGATTCTTATTTTAAAATTTAATTCTGCTTTGATTCTTGTCTTAACGCGTTATTAAAAATTCGGGTTGTTACAATAATGATACAGTCAAAATTTAGAGTCAAGCACTATGTGAATTACTGATTACATATTAATTATTTGGCTGCAAGTAGAACTGAAGTCGGCACCCTAGCATGGTCCAAAATGCGTTGATTAAAAACATGCGTACCCTTTTTTGTTTTTGAGATGCAGTTTTGGAATCACATCTAAATGAAGATATTTCGGTTTTGTTCTTGCATATATTATCGTCCAGATTAAATCAGTGTTTCATCAACATGAAAATCGATTAGAGTTTTAACCTATGCTTTCAGTAATAAGAGTTGTTGTTGAAGACAGTTTTGAGCGTAATAGGATGATTGAAACATAGTGATACAAAATTAGTTGCGGCCTAAACTACAAATGAATGTTATGGTAACTGTTTTCAAGGTGACTTGCTATAAGTGAAGAATGTGGGTACTTACCTTAGCGTGCTCATGTATCAAACGTTTTGACCTGCTTTATGAACATGTACGTATGGTACATAAATATTGGTTCAAAGCAGTTACCAACATGTAGGTAAGGTGACTTGTACATTTTGCTCACTGTTGTGACCAATGCTAATAAACTAACTTCACATGCTCGCTACTTAAGTGCACACTACATAATCACACAGGAGTAAACCTTTTTTAAGCAAATTCGATAGATTGATATAAGCAACATTTAGTCCAAGTATCTACTAGTACATTAATGTTACCACATGGAAAATCAAAAGAATTTCATGGATTCAGGAATAGTCGATGGCGGTTACTTTCAAATGGCGCTTTTAAATTTTTTCCAGATTTGACTCAAACATGTTATCTTTAGTTTCAGTATTGGAGTAGACAAGTACTTTCTTGCTTCAATCACCTATACACAGGGGTTTGAAAACCAAGTAGTGCCATCTGCAAACACAATCATAAAAAGAAATCAACCTTCAAAGCATCATCAGCGACATAAAAATCTTACTGATTCTCCATTTCCTTGATGACAACATGTTATCATATTTTCACTTAACATTTTGATTCTAGTTTATTCATTACTTAGGGTTAAACATGTACATGCAGATTGTCGAGATGCGTGTGCATACGGACTGTGCAGGCCGTGAGAAGAAGATAAGGAAGGCACTTTTGAAGCCGAGAGTTGTATTATTCAACAAGCATTTGGTTCTCATTCAAGTTATCCATTAGAACGTTTTTAACTGTTCGAACATAAGGTTTCTTCTCTATTCTTCTTCTTTTTTATATAGTGATACCATGTTGATGCATGTGATAAGCATAGATATGGCAAGATAGAAAGTGACGGTTACAGGATGGGCAGTGTAACGACCCGCATTCTACGTATCAAAGGATCGTAGAATATTTATTTCTTTCTCATACGAAGTCATATGGTCGTGTAACTTTGGGGAACGACTATTGGGGTCATTTTCCATGTTCACGATTTTTGCTGATTTTTAAATGACCGTTTTGCCCCTAGCGAATCTTGTTTGTCCATAACTTTTGATTGGTAAGGAGTTTTGACCTGAAACTCGAATGATGGTTTACCTATCCGTAGAGTGGTCACAATAGCCAAACGGACTCACCATTTGGGAGATATGGCTGAAACAAGGTTTAGAAGGTGAAAAACTGCTTAAGTGAGTTGATTAGGGTAATTAGCAAATGGGCCCATAACCCATTTCGGGATTAGGGTTATTGGGAGGTTGAAATGAGTTAGGTTTTCATTCTATTTCAGTTTTCTAGTCGCCATTTATCCCTTAGAAACCCTAACAATAGCCTCCACCTTCTAATTTCATTCCAAAACGCTCTTTAATCAAGGATTAAGCTAACTAGCATCAAATCAAGGAAAATAAACATCAAAATAGTGGTAAAGGCTGCTATGTGCATTGGAATTCGTGCCATTTAAAGAATCATTTCAGATCTAAGTTTTATTTGTGGCTAAGGTGAGTTATTTGCATTGCTTTTCACTAATTACGGCTAATTAGGGGTGATCAGTGATAACTAACGAAATTATGGCTCAGAAAAATCTGAAAAATTAGTAAAATTCTAAAATATTAGTTTAGGGCTCTGATAAAAATTTGGGTTAATTTGGTTAAGTTTTCCTAATCCTACTGTTAGTTGTTGTTAAACATGATTAAGGGGAAAAACAGGGTTTTTTGGGTATGTTTTATCTTTATATACATGTTAAATTATGGTTTTGGTATTTGTGGATGATCATACATGTTGCTATAACTGTTTGGCATGTTTTATGGTTGTTTAGAGCAGTTCGAATGGTCGAAAACGCCGTCGTGTGGTGTAAAAACAATCGCTGGAAGTCGCAGGAAAGTTGTGCAAGAACCGGATCGGATCGCCCCGTGACGAACGGAACCGTTCGTGACATGGAAACCAAACCGCTCGCCTACCTGAGTCACGAACCGCATCTGAAGGATCCGGACCGACCTATTGTGAAGTAACTTGATCTTGGCATGGTGGCACGGCCCGAATCACTTGGTGGAGCACGAACCAGAAGCTCCAAACCGACCCGCTCTCCTGGAGTGTGCCACGAACCGCTTAAGGGAGCAAGTCACGACCCAAAGCTTGAAGGGGAAGACCAAACTGGTGGAGCCATGAAGCCTGGAGTCACAATCCGAACCAAGTGGGGTATCACGACCCGACCCGATGGGTGATCACGACCGAACCGAACCAAAGATGAGAAGGAAGACTGAACCGATCCGGAGGAGACCAAACCCAAGATGCAAAGGTAGTCCAAAAGAGGAGTTTGTACTCAGTATCCGGACAAGAACCAATGAGGCAACTTCATGATTGGGCTTTGCTACGGGATGTGTGCTAAGGAGTTGTCAACGTCCATAGCTTTGATTCACCACCGAGAGATGAATGTTAGGCTACGGATCAATGTAGTGGGTAGTTATTACCCCATGGGGCAGAGTGATAGTAGCATGGCTATGAGCCAGTGCAGTGAAGTCGTCATGATTTCATGGGGCAGAGTGGACATAGCAAGGACTAGTGGCTATGTATCAGTGCAGTGGAGTCGCCATGACTCCATGGGGCAGAGCGATCATAGCAAGGATTTGGGTGAACAAAGCGGTGGATATCGTATGCTTTACGCACTGAGTGAGAGATGTGAGGATGGTTGCTATGCTTGATTGTTTGATATCACTATGACGTACACACCCCTCCCCCGTATCTTTACACCATATGTTAGTGTCACCTTAGAGTATTGTACATTTTGTTGTGCTAACTCTTTGGTTGCAGGTCCAGGTTCAGGTATGGTTATGTATACCTGTTATTGTTTTGTTTTGCTGCTTATCGCTCATACTAGACTTTTGTATGACCCAGAGTTTTATTTCTCTTCTTATTACTCTGGGTGCTCTTAAACGGGCAGACTAGAGACAGGTCAGGTGATTATGCATGAGTAGCTGTACCGGAGACAAGCAGGAGGCTTCCACGGATGATATATATATATATATATATATATATATATATATATAATCTCCCTGTGTTGTTGCTAGTCACTACTTTGGGCATTAGTAGTGTACCTTTCCTTTGTTTTTCTTTAGAGACAGTATTTTAAAAGTTGTAATAATGATGTTTGGATCATAGGCTATATTTGAATTTTCCGCTGCTATGATGGTTTAGTTTTCAGCTTATGCACTGTCTCATCTGTTTTATGTCAAAGTTATGTTATTATTATATTTTATCCCAAGCGCTACGAGACATTCTACAGGTTCCTTGTTAGTTCAAATTTCCTTTCTTTTTCCTTTCTTTAGCGACCGTCCCGTGCTAGTTGGACATTGACACAGCGCACTTTCATGGGAAATGTCGGCTGGTGCGGGGTGGGCCGTCACACTTGGTATCAGAGCTCTAGGTTGCATAGTTAACCTAGGGAAAGACACCAGGGAGAGATAGTGTACGTATATGTGAGCACGTATTTGTGATATTTTGGTTTTCAAAAGCTATATATATACTATTAGTATATCTAAGGAGGGAGTCACACTGCACTAGCACCACTGAAGAGATGGTTAATCGTTTTCTCCTTACAGATTGAATGATGAGCCGATATACGAGGAATATTGGTTTAGGAGTCAATAATAGGAATGCTCTTGATATGAGAACGATGTTCACTGACATTATGAGCGAGACGCTTAGGGATGTTCAGAGGGCATCTCTTAATGCTGCAAATTGTGGTGGTCTGCCTAGGGCCGATTTCGCCAAGCTCTGTAAGGACTACACTAGTCTCGGTGGGAAGTCATTCCACGGAACGGAATCGGCTATGGAAGTTCAGGATTGGCTCGATAGTTGTGAGTGCATCTTCAAGGACTTAGGGATCGATGATGCGATGAAGAGAAAGCTAGCATCCCATCAGCTGCAAGACGGGCTATGAATTGGTGGAATGCTATTAAGGCAGCCACTCCTGAGGATCAAGTTATATGGAATCAATTTAAAGCTCGCTTCAGTGACAACTTTATCCCGGCTGCCTAGAAGGCAGAGTTGTTTAGGAAGTTCTTGGAGCTTAAACAGAATGGTAGGGCAGTCTCGGAATATATTGCTGAGTTCGATACTTTATCGAAGTATGGATTATCCCTCATTGACACTCCCGAGAAGAAGAATGAGAAGTTCATAACAAGCTTAGACCAATACTTGGGGGAAATGCTTATAAATCATATTGATGAGACTTTTGAATCGATTGTAAGGAAAGCATTGAGATCAGAGAGCCTTTATCCTAAGCCCAAGTCTGAAGTCGCTATTGTATCTGCAAAGGGGCCAAAGCCGCAAGCAAGCGGTGGAGGCAAGAATAATTCTCAGAATAAGAGGAAGCATAACCAAACTAAGGATGGTCAGATAAAGAGTAAGAAAGATGTTGAGTGCTTAGCTGTGGCAAGAAGGGCCATTATGCTAAAGAATGTCGAGCAAAGCCAACGGATAGGAAGTGCTTCAACTACAGCCAAGTGGCACATCACAGGGATAAATGTCTGCTGCCCCCTAAAGAGAAGTAGATTGTGAAAGCATATGCTATTAATGTTGTTCTTTCTTCTTCGAATGCCCCATCTGCGGCAGAGAAAGGAAAGAATGTCGTCATTCAAGGTATGCTTTCTGTTTATGATGTTCCTGTTTGAGTATTGTTTGATACCGGGGCTTCCCATTCCTTCATATCTAGTGACCTGGTAGATAGGTTGGGATTGGAACCCGAGATAGTCGATAGACCTTTAGCAGTGACGAACCCGATTGGTGGTTCGACTAGCCTTAGTATGATTTGTCCTAATATGGTCTTATTGAGTCATGGATGTATGTTTGTTTGTGAATGCTTTGTTTTGGGCTTTACTGGGTTTGGCATTATTTTGGGAGTCGATTGGCTCCAAAGGTACAAGATGGTGGTAGACTATGAGGGCTTTTTGGTGACAGTTAGAGCAGATGATAGGCGGAGGGTAGCGTTTGGTGGTCTACTTAGTGATGGGGTAATGGCTAGTTTTCTAAATTCCCTCGACATCCCGCATGATGAGTTGTCAGATGTGTCCGCGGCTGGCCAGTATCCGGACGTCTTCGAGGAAGTGACCGGACTTCCACCACACCGAGAGATTGAGTTCCGTATTGATTTAGTGAAAGATGCCAGACCTATAGTGATGCCACTTCATCGTATGGCACCAAGGGAGAAGAGAGAGCTCGGGGTGTAGTTAAGCAATCTTTTGAAGAAGGGATTTATCAGAAGAAGTGTTTTCGAGTGGGGAGCACCAATTGAATTTGCTACCAAGGCAGATGGTTCCCTTCGTTTATGTGTGGACTATCGTGAGTTGAATAAAGTGAGTAGGAAGAATAAGTATCCTCTTCCATGGATTGATGATTTGTTTGATCAACTGGAGGGAGCAAAAGAGTTCTCCCAATTGGACCTCGCAACAGGATTTCATCAACTCCGTGTAGCAGCTGAGAGTATTCCTAAAACGGCCTTTCGGGCGCCGTCTGGATTCTATGAGTGGTTGGTCATGCCATTCGGGTTGACCAATGCACCAGCATATTTTTTGGATCTTATGAATAGGGTATTCAGGGATCAATTGAATAAGTTTGTTCTTGTGTTCGTGGACGATATACTTGTTTACTCGAGCATAGAAGAAGAACACAAGAAACATTTGAGAGTAGTGATGGAGGTATTGAGAAAACACCAATTGAAAGTGAAGTTTTCTAAGTGTCACTTCTAGAGGAGGAAAGTGAGATTTTTGGGCCATGTTGTTTTAGAGAATGGTATTGTTGTGGATCATGTGAAGGTGGCTACGGTACAAGATTGGTCTACACCTAAGAATGCAACAAACGTAAGAAGTTTCTTGGGACTAGCTGGATACTATCGTAATTTTATCCAAGACTTCTCCGAGATAGCTGCACCGTTAACTCAGTTGACCATGAAGAATCAAGCTTTCGTTTGGGACGAAAGGTGTGAAAATGCATTTAAGAGACTAAAGGAAAAGATGACGTGTGCACCAGTGTTAGTCATTCCTAAAGGGAATGAAGAGATGACAGTATACACGGATGCATGTGGTACCAGACTAGGTGCTGTATTGATGCAAGGAGGTAGGGTTGTAGCTTATGCTAGTCGGCAACTGAAACCGCATGAGAAAAGATATCCTACCCATGATTTGGAATTGGCAACATTCTTGTTCGCATTAAAGATGTGGAGACATTATCTCTTGGTAGAAAGATTCGAGTTGTTTACAGATCATAAATTGTTAAAGTATCTCTTCTCTCGGAAGGATCTAAATCTCCGACAGCAAAGATGGTTAGAATTCTTGGCTTCCTATGATTTCGATATCGCATATACACCAGGAAAGGGCAATGCAGTAGCTGATGCATTGAGCAGAAGACATGCCCATTTAGGGGCTATGTTTCTTGAGTGGGAGCAACTAGAGTATATCACTGGGTATGATTTCAGACCAAGGTACGAATTGGATCCAGAGATGTTAGAAAGTTTAGCGATCAGACCCACTCTGATTGAGCGGATTGGTTCCGGTCAGAAGGACGATCCTAACTTATTTGAAATCATCTCTAAGTTAGAGATGGGTATCGACGAGGAGATGAACAAGTACGGGCTTGATCGAGATGGATGGCTTAGAAAGAATGGGAGACTAGTTATACCTATTGTCAATGGATTGAGAGATGAAGTACTTAGAGAATGTCATCACTCAAAACTGACTATACATCCCGGTGGTAACAAAATGTATTGAGACATGAAGCAGACCTACTACTGGCAAGGGATGAAAAGAGACGTTGGAAAGTTTATATCCAAATGCATGAACTGCCAGCTAGTTAAAGCTGAGCAAAAGAAACCTAGTGGTCTGTTGCAACCATTAGAAATTCTAGAATGGAAATGGGAACAAGTCTCAGTGGATTTCATTGATGGGTTACCAAGGACTAGATCTGGCCATGATAGCATTTGGGTGATTGTGGACCGATTGACCAAGATTGCAAGGTTTATACCCGTCAAGTCGAATAGAACAACAACTAAGTTAACAGAACTGCATATGCAGTGGGTAGTGAGATTTCATGGAATACCCAAAGGCATTGTGAGCGACCGAGATCTGTTGTTTACTAGTGGATTTTGGAAGAGCTTACAAGAGGCGTTAGGATCATAATTACATCTCAGTACCGCGTATCATCCTCAAACCGACGGTCAGATGGAGAGGGTGAATCTAGTATTATAAGATCTCTTAAGAGCTTGCATATTAGATTTTGGAGGGTCATGGGATGACCATTTGCATCTGGTTGAATTCGCATATAATAACAGTTATCAGTCCAGTATTGGTATGGCTCCATTTGAAGCTTTGTATGGAAGACCGTGCAACTCACCATCATGTTGGTTTGAGACCGGTGAGAAATTTGTGCTTGGGCCTAATGTGATAAGAGAAACTTCTGACAAGATCAGGGTTATCCAACAGCGAATGAAGGCTGCTCAAGATAGCCAGAAAAGTTATGCTGGTAGGGGGAGAAGAGATCTGTAACACCCCACCTCCGCCAGGGTCACTTACGAGAGAATGCACTAGCTTTGGAGGGGTGTTGTCTAGGTAAACATGCACAGAGATATCACAAGACAGAACATAGATAAATAAATAAGTAAAGCAGCGGTAGAAATTTAAAAACCATAGTTAACCATTTCAAAACCAAATAGTCAGCTTACATCAAAGTGCTTAGTCATTATTTCCCAACTACCACAAGTCTAGAAAACATAAACTGAAAATAACATAAAGTAAACTATCCCTAAGATAGATGTGGTGAAGCCATAGCAAGCTCAAGTCCAAACCGTACATGAGCTATCAAGAAAGCAAGCCAAATGTCCAAGCTAAGCACTAGTGTTCCCTCCCTAAGAACCTGGGACCGGGGGGGGGGGGGACGGAAGAAAAGAGGCAAAAGAAAAAGGGTCAGTCATAAAGACTGGTAAGTCCTACCTACTATTAGTATAAAAACTAATGAAGTTAACTAAACATGAGAAACTGAGATGGAACATAAAGATGGTAACTAACTGGCATGATAAATAGATAACAAGGTAGATCAAGTGTGGCATCACATATACAAGGTTTAGTTTTGCACCAATAGTACTAGTATTCCAACCCTTGTCAAGTATAAACAAGAAATGATCCCTTGGCCCAATATCATGAGTTGACCCAAGTCAAGGTCCAACTATACAATCTAGTCGATCGGCTCCCTATAAGCCTAACTCATCGAGTGTCGGTGTCATACGGCCCAATCACGGAATGTAGTCAAACTGTGCTAGGTCCACCCTAGGGTGTATCAAGCCCTAGGGTGCCAACCACTGACACGAATCAAGCACGCACAGTCTAAACCTACTGGTGCCCATGTCTGTTTTATTCAACTCCGGACTATGTGCACGACCATAGTCCGCCTGAACCTACACTGGCGCACCTACTCTACCGTCTTTCTGGTTGCTTACAATCAGCCCAGTAATCGTGCCCCACCCTATCCTAGTCCCTAGGGTATCGTGATACATCCAAGAGGGTTACTGCTGAAAAGGACCACGTAACTAAGGTTTCCAACGGGTTAAGTGTGGTTAACCCTATCCAATCATCTATCAAGTTGGTTAAGTGTATCCAAGTGGTTCATAACTTAACCCTAATCATGTGGCATTAATTAATTTAATGCACCCAACCTCTCACATTAGACTTTGTTGTGGTTACTGGATATGCCGGGCGGGTCCGGGCAGCTTTACACCACAACCTAGTCTAACCTCGGGTTTTAAGCGCGATATGACCAACTTCTCACATTGGGTCCTATTGTTTGTAGCCACTGGATTTGCCGGGCGGTTCTGGGCAGATTTACGCTACAAACTCAACCCAACCTCGAGTTGGCCACTTTATGGTTTTCTACATGTCATGTCCACATTCACGTTTTCAAGCATAATCAAGTTTCATGTCATATTTCAAGTCATGTTTTTCATGTCATTTCAAGTTTGCCTAACTACCCATACGTATTCCCATTTGCACGTAAATTCGCATCAACACAAATAGATCAAGAAGGGGAACATAACAACATGACAAAGATGGGCATAAGGTGATAAAGTTGGTCATAAGTTAAACATGATGATATTTGAAGCAAAGGTGTTCATCACAACTAGCATATAGGATTATTGGCCTCAAAACATGTATGACATCAAACTTAGCCAATAAACTTGTGGGTAGCATGTAGTTCAACATCATAGGCAAATGTGATAACATGATAATAGTTGACATAGAGTGATAAACTTGTGGGTAGCATGTAGTTCAACATCATAGGCAAGTTAACATCAAGGTTATGAGGTGTTCTATGTTGCATTATGCATAATCCCCTAATAAAGCTCATAGCTTTCTACCCAAAATCAAGATGAACGGTACTAGGTTCATGATAGTCCCACAATCATAGATCAAAAGAGTCATAAATGGATCTATGCATACAAATATAGCCCCAAGACAAGTATTACACCAAAAACCCCATTTCAACTTGCTACATGTTCATATTAACTTCATAGTTTAAATCTAAGAGTAGAGTGGGGCTTACAAATCGTGGCTATGAGAACTAGAACAAGATAGAGACGTTGTAGAAGCTCTAGGAATGATGTAGCAACACTAGAAGCCTTGAGAAATAAGTAGCTCCTTTGATTTGATGGAGAAAGATTGCTCCTTTTTGCCTTAGAAGCTCTCAAGATAAAGATGGAGGCCATGATTAGGGAGCATTTTGGCAGAATTTAGTTGTTAGGATGATTTGTGATGGTTTAGGATAGGTCTTAGGGTGTTTTTATAGGTGTAGAGACTAGTTTAGGCCATAGTATTAACCCTAGTTTAGATATGAACCATCAAATCCCGTCACAGGCCAACTGACCAGACCAAAGGAGCAAACAGGTGCACCAGGAAAACATGGCCGACCAGGGAGGTCGACCCCTAGGTCAACACCCAAGTCGACTGGGCAGTCGACCTGGGCAGGGGCAGGTCGACTCCCTAGTCGACCTGGGGTTGGGCGGGAAATTTTCCCGCCCAATCTATTTGGAGCTGATTTTGAATTTCGGGCTGAATTTTGAATTTTCTGAAATCTTCTATGGGCCATATCTTGGTCACACGGACTCCGATTTACGAAATTTCGGACTCGTTTTCAAGAAGAATTTCGAGACGAACGCAATGGTGTAACCCGTTCCCATTAATTCTTAACTTATGATTTAATTCTGCCCTGATTTCTTGTTTTAACATGTTATTAAAAATTCAGGTTGTTATATTCTCCCCACCTTAAAGGATTTCGTCCCCGAAATCTCCAAGTTAGGAAGAACGTATCCTACCATCCATCATCCATCTAGTCAAACATCATCCACAAGTAATCATTGTCCTTAAAAGATTTTTAATGTTGTATGAACATATGCAAAAGTGTGTGTATATGCACCTATCTAATGCAAAAATCAGGCGGTTACTGACTCGGTAAACCTCCTTAATGCAGAATATGCTAGTGAAATGAGTCCAAATGTATGCAAATTCCTAACATAATTTATAATCTCTACATGAGTGCACATAACATTCATTCATATGCAACATCCACGTGATAGCATAACAAGTTTCATCCATGAATAAACATAAACACTCATGCATATGCAATATGAAAGTGTGTGAGCCGATCTTAGTGCCTAACGTGTATCATGCATCCACGAGTAACCACTTGCAAACACTTGCAACCATTTACAACCATCAAGCATAACATGTTTCAAATACATGTTTCATCCAAAGGGTTTCTACCTAAGGTTCTCATGACAAGATTAACGAGATAACAAGATAAACATGGATAGCAAAAGAAAGATATGCTAACTAGGAAAGGAGATTGAGAATGTACCCTCAAAAAGAAATGGATAAAGCCCACGCATCTTCTCCTCGGTTTCCCAAGTTGCATCTTCACTGAACCTTTACTAACTTGACTTCTCGATTCCTCAGCTTCTTGATCTCCGTTCCCAAGATACGAATCGGAGCTCGCCTCAAGGTTGCCTCTTTCTCTACCTCCACGTCTTCAAGAATGCTAGGCTCAACTACTTCGGCTAATTCATGTAGGCATTTTAGGAGATGCGAGACATGAAAGACATTGTGCACTCCTGCCAGCTTCTCGGGCAATTCCACCTTATAAGACATTTGCCCAATCTTCTCGATGATAGGTAAGGGTCCAACGAACCTTGGTGCTAGCTTTCCAACTGGTCCAAAACGAACCACATTTCGCAAGGGAGAAACCTTCACAAAGACCATATCTCCAACTTCAAATTCTAAGTCTGTCCTTCGCTTGTATGCATAGGATTTCTGTCTGTCTTGGGCCGTTTTCATCCGCCTTCGAATCAACTCAACCTTCTCGGATGTGTCCCTTATCATGTCGGGCCCAAGTATAAGCTTATTCGTCGTCTCCCACCAACATGTTGGTGACTTGCACGACCTCTCATACAAAGCTTCGAATGGTGCCATCCCTATGCTTGCTTGGTAGCTGTTATTATAAGCAAACTCTTCGAGAGGATGGTGGTCTTCCCAAGTGCCACCAAAGTCAAGAATGCATAGCCTCAACAGATCTTCTAGTACCCTATTCACCCTTTCGGTCTGACCATCAGTCTGTGGGTGATAGGCTGTACTTAGATTCAATCGCGTACCCATCGCTTCTGCAAACTACTCCAAAATTGGCTAGTGAAGATTGGGTCACGATCGCTCACTATGCTAGAAGGAACTCCATGCAATCGCACTATCTCCCGAAGATAAACAGATGCTAGCCATGATGCGGTCCTCTTGCTCTTTACTGGAATGAAATGAGCGCTCTTCGTGAGTCTATCCACTATGACCCATATGCTAGTATTCCCCTTCCTTGATCTCGGCAATCAATCCACAAAATCCATAGAGATACTTTCCCACTTCCATTGCGGGACCTCCAATGGATGCAGTAGCCCACCGGGCTTCTTCGACTCGGCCTTTACTTGTTGGCAAACAATGCATCTAGAAACAAACTCTGCAACATCCTTTTTCATCCCATCCCAAAAGAAAATGCACTTTATATCCTGGTACATCTTATCCCCTCCGGGATGTATGGTCATCTTCGAGTGATGCGCCTCCTCAAGAACTTTATTTACTAAGTCTCCCACTCGTGGGACACATAGTCTTCCATCACACCTTAGCCACCCCTTGTCATCAATAGTATATCTAGCGAGGTGACTTGACGTCTCACCCCTTGTCATCAATAGTTATGTTATTATTATATTTTATCCCATGCGCTGTGAGACATTCTACAGGTTCCTTGTTAGTTCAAATTTCTTTTCTTTTCCTTTATTTGGCGCCCGTCCCGTGCTAGTTAGACATTGACACAACACACTTTCATTGGAAATGTCGGCTGGTGCGGGGCGGGCCGTCACAGACAGAGCAGGAAAAAGTGCTGAAAGCAGTGAGGAAAACTGGAAGAACTGCAGTATTTTGGTCATATGGTAATAATAAATAGTACAACACCACCTGCAAATGAGTTGTTCAGAGTATCGTTTTCCATATGGTGCTCATCCTTATGCCTATGCTTCTACTTCCTCGTATAACTACAAGAAATACGGTTACGACGACGATAGTTATCTACATGGATATAGTCAGAGGTTGGGATACTCGACCGAAGAGAACGGAATGAAGTTGTTTGGCGATGAAAATGTTCGTGCTTGTGCCATAATGTGAGACTGTGTTTTATGTATGTATTGGTCATTGCTTTATTAGTATATGAAATTGAGTGAATCGAGTGTTGTAGTGAGAATTGAATGTATATGTGAATATTAGTTTTGTAAATCATTGAGTTGTAAATGGTGAAATTAGAAGTTGTACTATATCAAATACTAAAATAAAATATTTATTTAAATAAAATACTATTTGAATATTTAATTTTGTGTAGTAGCATTTAATTCTCCCTTTTGGGCTTGAGCCAACATTTTTTCTTTCTGTGTTGCAGAAGGTCGTTTATGACACGATGATAGTTTCAAACCATATAGTGATCATCTCAGTTTTAATGAGTAGTCGACCTTTATTTTACTTCAAACAATTTATATTCATCTGGGATTCTCGTGTAAATATCGATATCCAATTCGCTGTAAAGATAAGTTGTTTACAACATCATTTAATCTTACATCAAGTTTCTTTGGAACAAGTCTTATCAAATATCGAAATGATATGACATCCATAATAGAAGTGTATATCTCTGCAGGAAACCTTGTGCAGCAAGTCATGCCTTGTATCTCACAACTTCATTTTTATCATTTTGATTTCTTATTTAAAGCGCCTTCTTTTTGCGATTTATATGCTACTAATATTCATTTATGAATACACTTCATGTGCTTACAATTTTGTGTTTCAATCAAGTTTGCATATTGCAATGCACATTTGATGAATAAGACAAGTTTCATTACAACAACAAATGTTATTTATATTCTTCAGGAATATATCTATAATCAATGTCTTTGTCATTTTTTATAACCACAAATGTTATTTATATTCTTTAGGAACATATATATTTTTAATAAGTTTTGTATATCGTAACTACCACTTCAATGGATATTAAGAGTTTCATTACAACAGTTCTTGAAAGCAGGAAGTGATATACTCATCATGAATTATATCAAGATTCGCATCACAACAATACTTAAAAATATGTTGTAATCTACATTTCTTACCCTTTGCATTCTTTATCACCACCAAAGTTATTTAAATTATTCTGCAATTTGTATACTTTCATCATTTATATCTTCAGGGTATTATAATAGTTTTAAATACATATAATCAATTATCTCTGAAAGTACAATGGTCATGACACATAATATGTTGTTGACAATGTATGATGCTTCTATAAGTTTAGTTTGCTTTTGTCATTTTATACATTTCTAATTTTATCTCATGAACTACATGTCCATATATCTTATTTAGGAGAATTTCATGATGGCCAATCATATTTCTCTCTAAAATGGGATTTTTAATCCATTTTTAAACATAAGCGCTTTATTGTTTATTAATTTATCATTAATGATTATTTCTTGTCAGTTTATACATGATTTAATGAGATCTCAAAACTTATCATGCTTTAGGTATCTAAACCACTTCTAGGTTTATTTAACAATCATGTCACTTGTTTCTTTCAAAGCACCCTTAAGTTTCTTCAAGAACACCCACCTCCATTATTTGGCATCTTTATTACTTACTCCAAAAATATTTTGAACTGACTTTTATACCACATATTCATATGTGATTTACACCTTTTGATCCTTCAAGGATTCAAATATATATTGGATAATATTAGGGACATAATTGATAATTTATGAAAGTTACTTAATACTTTGCATAATTCTATATGTTAACAAATATTTAACACCAATGATCAACATAAACTGATATCCTTTTATCATCCCCCTCAATGTTGGCAAACATTGTCACATTAAATAATAAACCTTCTTTGGATTCTCATTTTTGATCCATTATCACATTATTGCTAGCAAATACATTATATGCATTTCGATTGTAGGGGGATAATGCTTTTATTAGTTGATAAAATGCATTCATATTGTATCGTTTATTCTCTTTCATTGATCTGACAACTTGGATTTCTAATTATATCGATCATTTGAATATGCATATGACTTCAGGTCATCCAATATTGATGTCAAACAACCTTTTGAATTACTAAATAATATATACATAATTTATAATATGAGCTCATAACAACTTTAGGTTGTTAATTAAATATTCATATATATGTGCATATACGTTCGTCCATGTATTACATATGTAATTGATTTGCATATTCTTTCTCGCTCGAGTTGTCAATTTTAGAACAAAATATTTATAAGGTACCAAATCATTAATTTTTTACTTATCAAGCAATGTCAATGCGAATCTTAAAGATCTTATTATAACGTTCAGAACATCTGGTTTAGAACTGTATTGAACTTCTGGTTCAAATAAAATATATAAATAACTTCAAGTTGTTTAAATTTATTCTTTAATACAATTTATAAATGTAAATATATAAGCAAGATACAACTCATTTTGAAAATATTCAAATCTTTGGATGCACCATCATTGCCCCCATATGATGTAACTTATTTAAGAAGTACAACGTTATTATTTTACGTAGTTTCAATAAAGCTTCAGGCATTTAATTATGATTTATTTAAAGTTCATTGATTAATGAACTTTAGCTTCCTATGCATATAAACACACACACACACACACTATATATATATATACACACACAAACATATGTATATAAAGTTTATTAATTTATGACGAACTTCTGGCTCTCAATCTTTTTACATAATCCTAATTTAGAAGCATTAACATTCTTGCAAATTGTCAATATTACAAACTTGTAAACTTTATAGAAAAGTATTTATCTTTTCATGATTCAAAACTTCAGGTTTTAGACTTTGAGTTATAAGTTTAAAATTTTCTTCGCACAACTTCAAGTTGTGGTTCTAAGCTTTTTATTTCTTCCATTTCATTAGAAATTACATGCTAAATATACCGAATAATAATACATATGTCTATTCTTATTACTAACACAAACATGCACCATTCAACTTACAATAACTAATGCATATTTATGATAATATGGTAATATAACATATTACTGCAATGTTACATTTAATGCATTTATTATGAAAATAATGGAAATAACCGTTATGTGGTCCAGATATATGAATCAAATAAATTTTACATAAATCAATAGAATAAAATTTGGATCTTACTTCAACATTGATCAATGATAAAACTGAAATGAACAACTTAAAGTTGTACTGCATTTCTCAATAATCCCATTTTCTAAAGATACCATGTAAATCCATAATGTCTAATCAAAAATTGAGTAAAAGTTCATAATCATGGAACCAAGATATTACATTCTCTAATATGAACGATTCGAAAAATTTGCAGATATGTACTTAAAATTCACAAACATAAAAATTACACATCTTGGATTCAAATTATACAATCCATATAAAGATCTTTTGGATCTTTCTTTTTACATCAAAATTACCTCTCACCATTATATAAACTACAGGTTCTAAATTTTACATTTTTATAACAAAAATTACTTCTGTATTTTCTTCAGGTGTGCTAAATTAAGATCAATATTTAATCTTAACTCAATTTGATCTTCAAAATGCATATTTTCTTTGTAAAAGATTTTGTAATGTCCCGTATTTTTATGGTATAATAATTAATTTATTTAATTAGTAAATATCGATTTGGTGACATCGATAACTTGAATTAAATAATATTTATATTTAATCAATATAAATAATAGAATAATATATTTAAATTCTGAAATAGTCAGAATAGTAGAATTCACAATATTGTGTGAATTGGATAGTGGAAGAGATCTGGTTAAGTTTAGATTCGATTTATAATAACAAATCTATTCAATAAATGACCATAGGATGTACAGTTTATATTATAATTATAATCGAGCTTGAAATAGCGCGGCAGTTCGTAATTTGGCAATTTGAGCTTTAAACGAATATACAGAATCCATTTTAAGTCGGATTTCTATGAAGCAAGAAACATTGGAATCTATTGAACTATATCTTTCTAATGGAAATGAAAAACCAAGATTTCGTATTTTAGATTGTAAGTTATGTCCAAATTAAATATTCAGAAAAGCAACGGCATAATCATTTTTTGCCATAATGGTTATTTAAATATATTTAAATATTGATTTCGAATCTGGACAAGCCCTTTGAGGCGTAGTGATAATTTAATTTTTAGAATTTTACTGTAATTTTTAATTAATTAAATACACAGCTTTTTATTTGGAGTATTTTGCACCCTATATCAATTTTTGGGTTTCACAATATGAGTTATCCTACCGATATTATTATATTTTTGGTATCGTGACACATTGCTTGTTACAATGATATTTTTTTTGTCAATAGCAGTCCGTAAAACGAACGAAATTTTATACGACGGATACCGTTAATGAATATATAATAATTGCAAACATATATGGTTTCACTTATATGGCCGATCCTTGCTTTCGATCTACAAGCACACGTAAACAAAAACCAATATATGTTTGGCGTCTATATATATATATATATATATATATATATATATATATATATATAGGAATTAAGTTTTAAGTCATCTCCATAACTTGGCAATTCACAAGCAACTACTTGAAACGACCCGAACTTCCCCGGTCTCCGAAGAGAAGAGAAAGAACGAATTGTTTTGAGAACAGGACAAAATAGAACGCATATAAAAGAACATTTCATTGTATATTACAACAATGCATCAGATTACAAGAATATACAGAGTATAAATGAATATTACACAGAAATATCAGAGATTTAAATTACATTTAAATACATAGCAGCGGAAAATAATACAATACACAACTAGAATGAGATATACGGATACAAAGCTTTCCGGATATCGTTCCAGCTGTAAACCAGGATCCTGTGAATATAAATCTGCAAAACCAAAACTACTAGCTGCCCGTGTCGAAAATAGGGGCACCCAGAGTTTAGGTTAAAACAATAAACTTCAGGTCAGTCATGTGACTGGTGTGAGAACTAAAACAGTTATTAATCTTTATTTTAAATCATTAGGTAAATCAAGGGACCACGCCGTATAACACGGAACGGGTTTCCTCCCAAGAATACCAGTGCATAAAACAAACAGCGCAATGCTAAATAAAGAAAAATGAAGCTGTTATAAGACCCAGGTCCCATCACACAATGCAACGCAGCCGAGGATAGGGTTTTCCCTTATAACAGCCAAAGAATGCTTGATACGTTTAAAACAAATCATTTGATACTACAATAAGTGCATAGTGTATAAAACAACTTCAAATCATAAGTATCAATCATAGGCGGCATGAATGGCCCATAACACTATGTCGCCATATATAAGTTTACAATCAAAACCGCAAGACGTCGTATTGGAAGTTGGGTTATCATTTATGGTATGAACCGAGGCTAGGGGCAAGATCCTCTACCGATTCGAGACTGTCTAGTCCGAGTCTCAGGAACAGCCGCAACTGCCCCCTGGATCGTCAGGGCCGGTCCACCGATGTGGATTATAATGCCTGAACAATACGTTTCTCCGCCCTTTGGGGCGTAAGCCTGGCCCGTCAGCCGACCAGAAGCATCGGCCGAAACCGATATCACGAGGCGCCTCGCTTTTCAGCAAGTAATAATAAGCAATATCCACATGAGTCAAACTCGTCAGCCAGTTCAAGCACTGACGCCACTCATAACTAGAAAGAAAACGCATGTCCCCCCTGAGGTCCGTCTCCCGTTTTTGATTCATACCGGGTGTGATACTCGCGAATCAACGTTACACAAAGCTACGCCACAAAGGCCGTGCTTTGATCATCAACCACAAGACTTTGCTTTTCAACAGAAGCCTTGATCATTTGCATCTTAGCATGCCACACAGGCAATTCACTCCATGCGATTGATATCCATCAATATATAACCTCTGAGCTCGTACGTCTCAGAGAAGGGCGTTAAGCAAGAGAATAAATTCTCCGCCGCCAAACAGATATATATTTAATAGAGATCAATCACACGGACTAAAATCCAATGTCAGACACACAGTCCATTTACAAGTCCGTTCTGGGTCTGAACGAAACCGGAGGCACCTAGTACCCCGCATATCCATCGATCTCCAAGTACGTCTGGACGATCACTAACTGTTTCCATCTTCTTGGGTGTACAGCCCAATCAAGATCATCAGTAATTACCCAAACGACGTGAAGACCTCCGGTCTTCGACCATCGTCTTCATCTTCGACTTATCGTCGTATCAGTTATTCAGAATGGGATAAACCCGGCCTTTCCGAATAACTCGCGTATATTTTAAATAAGTGTTACACAAACACAACATACGCCTCATTCCAATTCATCAGTCACTAACCGTAAATTAATCAAGAGAATAATTTCCCAAATATTAACCCCGAAGGCCGAAACCAACATCAGATCAATATCCAGAAAACCATTCTGCTTGGCCAACCGACAGTTAGTTTCTAAATTTCACATTCATAGGGAAATGTTCCCATTAATTTTATCCAAGATAAATTCCTTGAATTTATTCTTTATTCTCTTTTTGAATCTCAATTCCAACTAGTCGGGATTAGCGAACCTTACCGAAGTAATCATTTATTTTAATTTCCCAATCCCAACCTATTCATCCCATGAAGTAAAACTGGTAATACTTCATATCTAACACCACGGTGTTATCGGTAAATTCAATTACCACTTCACGTTCAAATCTAATTAAAGATTTAACTATCGCCTGGAGCAAAACTGGTGATACTCCATTTTCGATCATTTCAATCTAATTAAAGATTCATTAAAACTCCACTTAGTTTTAATCTTCGACTGGGTTAAAGAATCAGTGTCATTTAAAACACGGTTCACGATAAACCCAAAATCACATTCCATTAATTATCGGGTTAAAGAACGAGTGTTATTTAAAACACTGTTCACGATAAACCCAAAAATCAATTCAATTCCAATTAAATATCATTTAATTGGTACACTTCAATAAATCTAAATAAAAAGATTTAACCTTTCCTCAACTGGTTCAAGAACAGTGTTAATGAAGACACCATTCACGACAAACCCAAATCACATTTGATATTAAATACAAGGCTCTGAATAGAAAATATCCCGGCTTATATTCAATATCAAATTCTACGATTAACAAATGTCGTATTGGAAATAACGATATAAATATCTATATCTTTCAAATTTCCATAACAACACCTGTATAATCACGAATTCCAACATCGAAATATTCCGAAGACAATTTCGATTCAAATCCACTCCAATGCAATCATTGGAAATTTTGGTTATTTTTAAAACCCTTTTCGAATTCAATTTATTTATTTAAAAATAAATAGAATTATATTTCTAGTTCAAAACTAGTTCATTTCGATAAAAACCTAATTTTATCTTTTCAAATATGGAGTTTTTCATCCCAATTCTTTCTAAATCATTTCTTATGATTTTACACAAATTATTACTATTTTTAATAATTTTATCAAGGCCCGTACAGTCGATTTCCATCAATGGCCATCGAACTGCACTTACAGCGACCTTTTTCAAATTTGATTTGGACATAATTCCAAATCCAACCGTTAGATTACAAATTTCTAACATTCGTTAGAAAGCTCTTTTCGATACGAACCCAACGGTTCCGGTTTTAGGAGAATCCGACGGTCGGATCTCCCGTAATATCCGTTTGAAATAAATGGTCGAAATTCGCGAACTGCCGCGGCGCGGCGCGTTCTATTCAGGCCATTATATTATATATATAATATATATATAATATATTTCGTCGATTTCTATTTAAAACGAATTATATAAATGGTTTTGAATTCGTTTCAAAAGCAATTTCAACTTCCTTTTCAATTCAAATCAAAATTGAATTCTTCTTTATAAATTCGTTTTAAAATTCATTTCTATTCAATTCAAATTTCAATTCAATTCATTTCGAAATCGTTTTCAATTCAATTCATTTCGAAATCGTTTTCAATTCAATTCATTTCGAAATCGTTTTCAATTCAATTCATTTCGAAATCGTTTTCAATTCAATTCATTTCGAAATCGTTTTCAATTCAATTCATTTCGAAATCGTTTTCAATTCAATTCATTTCGAAATCGTTTTCAATTCAATTCATTTCGAAATCGTTTTTAATTCAATTCATTTCGAAATCGTTTTCAATTCAATTCATTTCGAAATCGTTTTCAATTCAATTCATTTCGAAATCGTTTTCAATTCAATTTGAATTCGTTTTCAATTCATTTCATTTCGAAATCGTTTTCAATTCAATTCAAAATATTCGATTTCGAAATCACTTTTCAATATTCATTTTTAAGATGAATAAAATCGATATAAATATCGTTCACGTCAAAATGGCGTCAATCTAATCAGCACGGCTTCATAAATTTCTATTTTCAAATATTCTATTTCAAATATTTTTTTTCCAAAATAGTTGTTATTATCAAAATATTTCGTTCAACACATGACCAATCTCAATGAATGAGTACTGTCAACACATGAACTTTTATTTTATAATATTCTTTATTTTTCAAATTGAAATGAGGCCCAATCAATTACCATATAAAGTTAATTATATGGATTTTCATACAACACATGTATATAATTACATTGAAAAATAATCAACCATCAACCAAAGTGCACTACACTGTATAAGCATCAAATATAGATATTCAACGCTTATAACAGCCTGTCAATCAATCGATCGACACATTTAATCAATCAGGATGAGTGAAATTCATATTTCATCCCAACACCCGTGTGGGGTTTCAAACAATCAAACACAGATTTTAGTTGTGCAGTTGGGCGATGTGTAAAATTTATCGACCCAATCAATATCAGTCAAATCAGTGTATATACAAACAAATCGGCCGATTTGTTTATAACTATTCATTTATTCACATTCACGTTAAAAATTATATTTTTAACGATAAAACATTTTATTTCAACCTATGATTTTCTATTCAATTCATTTACACAATAAAATGATATTTTTATTTTCTAACATATTTTAGAAACTTTCGGCGGCATAACGACACGATACTAGAAACGGGACAAGGCCTAGCCTTATCCCCGGTCTAGTGAAGGCCCACGCCATTCACACATCAATCAAATCAATTTCATTATGCAAACCACAAAATTTGGAGTAAGAGTCTAACCTAGCCTTACTCCTTCGCCTTATAACGGCGCACGTCTAATCCTAACCAATTTATCGATTCGATTTTTCACACCACAAACCACATTCAAACCAATATCGCAATCAATCACCAAACAGTCAAACAAACAAGTCCATGGTCTGTGGACGATTGTGTCGGGTGCTACTAAGCACCGTCTGCATCCTAGTATATATATAACTAGAAAAGAAATTGAAAGGTGAGAAATTCTCACTAATAGCTATCCTAGCTCCACAGCACTTCATTGATAGAAATCTTCATCGCAATCGTATCTTCGTCATCTTCGTTGCCCGTAGCCACTACATATATAAAAATCGAATTTTTACTTCGCTATTCAATATATAAAAATCGAATTTTTACTTCGCTATTCAATATATAAAAATCGAATTTTTTTCTTCGATGTTCAATATATAAAAATCACTTTTTTACTATGATGTTCATTATATAAAAATCACTTTTTTACTATGATGTTCATTATATAAAAATCACTTTTTTACTATGATGTTCATTATATAAAAATCACTTTTTTACTATGATGTTCATTATATAAAAAAACACTTTTTTACTATGATGTTCATTATATAAAAAAAACATCAAAAGAAATCATATTTTATATTTTAAAATTATTTTATATATATTCCATTTTCAAATATGTATTTTATTTTATTATATATTTTTAAACAAAATATATACTTCATTTTCAGTTTTCTTTTTCAGTTTTCATTTTCAGTTTTTTTTTCTAGAAATCAATTCTATTTTCCTGTTTTTAAAAACAATGCAATTTTATTTAAACTGCTAAAATATACTAAAAACTGAAAATAACTCAAAATAAAATAAAATAAACTGTTAAACCTTTCTCTGCAAAACGATCAGACACCTTCGAACTAGCCTCGTCGCCTAGGGTTAGGAATTGCGCCTCCACCAGTCCAGTTGAGCTCGTCCAGAGACCACCGCTTCCACTGCCGTCATGACTCGCCCCTGCGCCCAGACTGCTGACCCATTCGGCGTTACCGTTGCCCCAGAAATTGAGCCCGAAGTCGTTGCCTTTGAGCAGCGCTTTCCCCCAAATCTCGCCGCCGTATATGATTAGACTTATCTCAATTGAAAGATCGAACTAGGATGTAGAATTTTCGTTTTAGAACTGTATTTTAATTCGATGGGGATTGAGGGAAAAAAGGCAAGAAGAATCGAACGATAATAATCGTTGATGTGGGTGGCGGCGCTCAAAGAAACGGGTTGACCTTGTTTTAATGAGGCTAAGGTTTACTTTGACCAAGGATTTATAATTAATTTCATTATTATTTTAATTTGAAAATATATGTTTTTGCATACGAACTCGAAATCAAATCCAACGATTGTCACCCCTAACCAAATACCCACATTCCGAACACAATGGGTTATGTTTCGTAGGCCCATTCGACTGTTTCAGTCAGTTTTTCCTTCAATTTAAAATATAAAACATTCAGTATTTAATTTGAACGTACATCTCAATTTACCGGGGTCACATACTAACTAGAAAAATTCCAGAAAAATATTTTCTAGCTTCGTATTGACGATACGGTCCTAACAAAACTAGTTTCGTCGAATTCTGAGACTATTTGAAAACTGGCCAATTTCCAGTCGATTAAAATCAACTGAAACTGGTCAAACGCGTTTTCCTTTGCCACGCTCACATACTGATTCGAAAAATTATGAAATTTGGAACCTAGCAATAACTTGACACTGCGGACCCAACAAAACTGGCTTCGTCGAAATCCGAGGTCATTTACAAAATGTTCATTTTTAAGGGCCTGAATTCCATAGCGACTATTCAGAATTTTCAACTGGACATATCTTTTGATTCCGGATATGAAATCTTGATTTTTCGGATTCGTTAGAAAGATATTCACTATTAGATTCCATTATTTTTGGTTTCACTAAAATCCGGATTGTTTTGCACCCGGTACATTCAATTGAAGTTTGAAATCGAATTATCGAACTACCGCGCCATTTTCAATTCTATTTATAATTATATATAATTATTTATATTCTAACGACGACGTATATAATATATGCGATCGATTTATATTCAAACTAAACTTTCTCGTCGATATTATTTAAAATAATTCATTTTAAATATCAAAATTTGCTAAAATTGCCAAAATAAAAATTTTAAACTGGCCCAGATTTTCGGGTTGTTACACTATTTCCGCACGTTAAACAATATATATATACTTTCATATATACACATGAACCATCTGCTACAAGCTTTTGGCCCAGGTTCGAAATAGAAAAGCTATTTGTTGCGGCTAATTGTTGATAGAACGACAACATCCATGTTTGATCTTCTCATCTTTTCCAAAGCAGTGCATGTGGCATCTACAACAATTTGCGTCGAATAGGTACGTGTACCCCATTAATTCCTTCCAACCTATATTATATACATTCAGTCATCGAAAAGAAGTGGTAAAATGGATACTCAAAACATAAACCAATATAAACAAATATATTTCACTTGCCTTGGCTGCCAAGGAACCTTCTACTTGCGTTACATCAAAACACAGCAAGCCTATGATGTAAAAGAGCCTCCTACTAGTACCTTAGCTATCCCTACGCTATGTACTTCAACAACCGGCTCCAATGAGAATTGTGCGAGAACACATGTCTACAGAATTGAACTGCAAAACTCAATTATAGTTTGTACACTACAGTGACCTATCACTTGGCCGACACGTATTGAAAAAAAAGTATAAATAACGCTGCTGTTTCCTCTTGTATATCCTTTCAGACCATTGGATCTGAAGCTTTTCCATGGCCATCAAAAATCAAAACAAAGTAATTCCGCCATAAAAAACCAATAAAATCAAAATAAAGCTTCCACTGGAAATTTACATTATACATATCCGACGCCTTGGGTCTTTATTTCCCTCTTCAGTTTTGACCGTGAGCTGATTAGTGGCGGCGACCATTCGTCGTACGGTGGTGGAAGGGCTCGCAGACGGGGTTTGTTTGGAGCAGGGAGGTACTAAGAAGGAACATGTGGGATGGACTGACGAAAAGGGGATGCCGTGGAGTTCAGCGTCGAGTTCTGGAGTGGGTGCGAGTTTTGACTAGTGGCTCCTATAGTGTTGAGCTCAGAGAGGAGAATTAGATGGTGGTATTGGTCACCAGAATAGTGGAGCAGGCGAGGGGATAATGGCTTCTGAATATTCGACAAATGGAGGGAAGGAACTAGAAGCCTGCACTCATGAATATGAGGAAGAACATGATGTTTAGTGGGTGCAGGTCATTGTATGATGGGCTGCGAGTTTAATTTAAAGTCCAAATAAAAAATATAATAAATGGATTTAAAGTCTTGGAGCTCGAGGTTATTTCTTTTGGGAAAGATGATTTCGGTACTACTGAAGAAAATAGGATCAGTTTTAAGAAATGAGAAATTGGGCTTGATATAAAGGTTAAGCCTATATTGTATATATCTATTTATTTTAATTTAAATTCAAATTAGTATGTTAACTTGTAAATTAAATATCTGTGTCATACGATATCAGAATTTCGAACGGTCAGATCCGTTGGGATTGTATGGATGAAGGATACAACATGGAACTGACCTGAAGTGGATTGGAGCTCGTTTGGATTTATGTGTAATTAAACGCCTGAATCAAATCAATGACCGAAAATCGTTATTTAACGATAAACCGACCATGGTAAGTAAAACTCACTAACTCTGCTCAACTTATATTTTTATAACGTATTTTTAGAATCTATAAATGATGATTGTTTGCTGTATATTGGTTGTTTGGTTCAACTGGTAGTTAATTGGTTGAAAATATCGATAACGATATACATATAAATCGTTAATCAAATATTGACTCTGTTTATCTGGATATTTCATATTCGTGTTATTCATGTGACTAACATCTGTAGATGCAGGGAAACAGGTCGGAGGAATCCAACTGGATTCCTCAACATTTATTTTACTATTTTTCATATATTGTGATATATGATGTGATTTATAATATGTTGTTGATTATGTGTGTTTGATCATCGTTATTTGGTACTTTCAAATACCAAAGAAAATACTAGAATGTGAAAAGGGAAATTTCAAACTATAATTTGAAATAAAATATTTATATATAAAATCAAAGGATTTTATATAAAAGGGAAATTTGAAGTGATTATTAGATTTTGGAAGTTTATAAAATCAAAGGATTTTATACAAAGGAATTTGCGAAGTGTATATTGAAATAAGAATTTTATGAAATCAAAAAGGTTTTATAAAAAGAAGGAGATGTTGAAGATTAAAATTAAGGAACTTCTATATAAAATTATTAACAAATATATGGAAGTGTAAAAGACCGTTTTAGTTAAAATACTTGATAGAAGTAATAAGAAATAAGTAAAGTAATATATGAAAAGAAATATTCATATAAAATAGATAGGATATTATAAATGAATTATTTGGCAAATAAATAGTATTATAAAAAGGGAATTGATAAGATGTAAAAGAACAACGAGAAGTTGGTTTCAAAGTAGATATTAAATAGAAATCTGTTTTAACAGATAAATTAAGAAGTGAAATTTATAATATTTTATAAATCAAATAAAAATATTTACCTTTGACAAATGAAATATATAAGCCGAACTTATATAGAGAAGTAGAAATCGGTTTTAACACCGATATTTTATGGAATATGAATTCAGCATTTGTAATGGGATATTTAAATGAGATTTTAAGTGTTAGAAGTTAAAAGGAGATTTTATACAAATAATTCTGTAAATAGAAATATAAATAGTAATTGAAGTTGAGATATTGTTTCCAAATATGAAATCAAATTGAATAGATTATGTAAAAGAAACATTGTTCACATTCGATGTGAATAATGAAATTAAGCAAAGATTTTGCAAATAAAAACATGTGTAGAGGAAGTTGGGGTTTGAAACAGGAATTCATACAGTAATGAAATTCCGAATGGTTAAGGAATAAAGAACTTGTTTAAAGATGAAACAAGTGTTGTGATTTATAAACAAAGTTTATAAATGAACTAAAATATAATTATCAGTGGATAATTGAGATGACAAATTCAACAGTGAATATAAAATGGGAAATTTGGAGTTGTTTTAAAAAGGGAACGATGAAATCCATTTCGATATTCGAAATGTAAAAAGGATTAAATAAAATTCGTAGGGAAGAGATAATCGAATATAAGTTATTCGAAGATCGTTAATCGAATAGAAGTTATTTGAAGAAGATAATTAATCGAATATAAGTTATTCGAAGAAGATAATTAATTGAATATAGTTTATTCGAAAGAAAGATAAATCGAATATGGTTATTCGAAAGAAAGAGATAATCGAATATAGTTATTTGAAAGGGAGTTATCGAATAGAGATTATTCAAGAGAGAGAATTATAAGTTAAAATTCGATTATATCGAATTAGGGAAAGTACTATTTACTTTCCGTTTTTAAATCAAGATTTATTTATTTATTCATGAATTAGTTATTTGTTTATTTATTCAAATTTAGAAATAGAAGTTTTATTTAAGTTATTTTATTTCGGAAGCAAGGGTTTATAACATTATCGTATAATCGAATGATTTCTGTAAAGGAAGTGGATCCATAAATAAAATCCAAGAGTTACGTAAGGAAGTTTATTAAAGATTTGAAAGTTGAACTTTGTCTATTTTGAGGTTAGAAATGTTGTTCAGTTAAGGTATGAGAGGTAATTATACCCCAACTTGATTGGCTTCAGTTTTAACTAAGAAATAGTTAAGGTTCGATAGTGAAGGATGGGTTAAGTGAATTTAGCTCATATAATGGGTTTGAGTTGGCATGAAGATTGTTTATTTATAAATCAGTTTAAATCCAATAAAGGAGTTTTGGAAATGTTTTCAAATAAGAATCAGAAATGTTTTCTAATATAGGAAATAAGAAATAGAGCAAATACAGAAATGTTTTCCACATGTTTATAAAGTATATTTTCTAAATTTAGGAAAATAAGAATTTACGAGTATATAGAAATGGGGAAATGAATAAATGTATGATAAATTAAATCAAAGGAGATAAGTATTGATTGGTGATTGATCGATAGAATTTCCATCTGGAAATAATATCGTTGTACGCACACCTATTTTTCTTTGATAGTTAAATCACCGACTATCGAAATTTTTGATCCTTTTTCCGTCGTCAATACGGAGAGACCGAGATTAGATTCATTATCTGAAAACCACTCTGTATGGATGTTAGCGCTGCGATCAAATATGATAAATTGAAGACGGAGTTATGCAAAGGCTATCCTGTTTACAGAATAGTGCCTTCGGTTTGTCCAGTCCCAGGACAACGTGAATGGACGTATGTCTGACAGAGTATATCTAACGGATCGCGTAAGTTGATCTCTTCAAATGTACTTACGTTTGGTGGCGGAGGAATTCATTTCTCTTAGCTTTATACCCATGATATTTTTAGGGGAAATCAATTTGTGATTTGACGGGTATGACGATGTGGCATTCAAAGTGAATGGTGGTCAGGTGTTCCAAAAGACACGTAATGACCTCAAGCCTCATCAACTGGGAAATGACAGAAATCGGGCAGGCAGCATGGCTATGTGGGTCGCTCCCATTAGGGTGTATATCACCTATCTAGAGAAAATCCATTTCATTCTTTTATCTATATTTGATGTTGTCCCTCTTCGGGAAACGGTGGGTAGCTCCCAACCGTTGGTGATATACATTCGATACACTCAAGCGAAATGAGTGGTCGGTCATGTGTGGGCCAGGTTGCAAGACGTTCTTGTTGAACCAATGTATTCGCCTCTAGAGATACACTATCGGCAGGTGGTCCCATACCTTGTCATAGTCGGAATCCAACCTCCAATAAGAGCCCGCGATTTTGATTTGTATACTATATATGTGGAACATGGGATGCAAGCGTTCTGCTAGATTGCTAATTACTTGTGATTAGACATTATTATAATATCAGAGAAGTATTGATTTCAAAAAGTGTTTTTGGGTTATCGTAAGGTAAAAACCATCCGTGTTTATGTGTGGATCGGTCTTACGATTACCTTTTCTTTTGAAAAGGATTTTGAAAAGTTAAACCAAATAATTTGAGTTTACTCACACCAGTCCCATGACTGACCCAGAGTTTATTTTGTTTTGTTTTCCCCTAAACTCTTGGGTGCCCAAATTTGTATGGGCAGTCAAGTAGTTCAGGTCTTTACAGATATACTTGGAGGAGCTTGAAGCAGGAGGCTTCAGGATTATATAGTTATTGTTATTTCCGCTGTGTGTAAGTGTTGTACTCTGATAATGTTATTCTATATATATATACACTGTTTTATTGCAAAGTTACGTTATATATTATGTTTTATTCGTTCCATTGTGAGATTCGTATTACTTTGATTCTGTTCTGTGGCGATCTTCTTCTTATATTCAAATTTTCTATCTTATCCATTCTCACCTTCTAACTTCTTTCTATTAATGATCAGGTATTTCCAATGTCTGAATAGTCAACTTGGTAGTTTTGTGTTGATTTTCGGAGTCGAAAATCCCTGGGTCGTTACAGATTTTCTATGAAACAATAAAATATTTCTTTTGGAAATATGGTATGTTCTAAAATTACTAAAATAAATCTTCAGGTTTTATTATAATTTACATATTATTATACATTTTAAATTGAAGAAATTTCTCTAGAAAGTGCTTTTATTCAATATGAGAGTCATTTTACTATTTCTTTTTAAAAAATTAGTATTTATTATAAGTGTAATGATTTCTTCTAACAATAAATTTCTTCAAGAAATTATGTGTACCATAAAATTGAAATATAATCCTTTTGCCTCTTATTGAAACTTTTCCTTTTCATTGATTTTTCAAATTCTTTCTAGATTCTTTGCCATAAGCAAATATTAATTGCAATTATGTGCTTTGAGGTTTTATTTCATGTTTCTCATTTGCATACAAATTTCTGGTCTCTCGTTTGCTTATGAACTTCAGGTTCCTTATTTGAAAGAATTTGTATATGAACTTCAGATCATTTACATATGAAATTTAGGTTCCTCGTTCGAAAGAAATTGTTTTCATCATGAGTTTTCAATTTTTTCCTTTTCAATTTCACTTCCAGTGATAAATCAATATTGCTGTAGAATTCAAATTCTACACCATTATATTTTGTAGCCATAATTCTGTTGGGTATACATAAAAAAATCATTCTTTTTCAAGAGATATTCAGTCTTCAGTCTTTCCAAAATAATTACATACGAAATGTAATTGTAAATCTGGAAAGATAAAGTTAGATTCGCCTCTATATAAACAATAATGAAAACAATACATATAAAATAAAAGATCCATCAATCTGGATTTAGAAAACTCAAAATTAGATCTTACCTATAATTTCATATGCACAATGTTGTGTTTAGTGTGTGAATAATTGGTAAACATTTATGAGGAAAAAAGAAATACAGAAAGCAAATTTTTTAAAAGATTGAAGGATGAATAACATATCGGAAGGGAAAAAACTTCTAAATCTACATAATAAAAAAATATACATAAAGCAGATTTAAAGGTTGGCACATGGGAAATATTACAACTTTGACTATTTAACAAACATGGTAAGGATAACATATTGACACCTCACTTGAAGGATCAATAATCAGGCTCCACATTATTGTTTCATACATGGAAATTTAGGAAGGATATTTTGGAAAAGAAAAACAATGATTTAATTATGTAAAATTAATTTTATTCGGATATAACAGGAATTCAAAGGAGATTAGGAACCAATCCCCCCACCCCCCACAATACCCCACCCCCCAAAAAAAACTTCCTTGGTGCACACGCACAAAAACCTCTTGAAATGCATGAGAACACTCAAAATACTTATAAAACCCCGTCTAAATGCATCATCTTTGAGACTGCGCATTTTAATTCATTGTAGACCTGAAATCTTTTTTAAGGACACAATTTCATGATCATAAACACATTTTTGAAAATCATGGAAATAAATCAAAATTTCTCCTTCACTTGACAATAAATGCTATATATTCATTTCGTTCTCTATATAAATACCAAAGTTGCTCTTGAATTTCCAACAATATGGCTCGTGTCACAATCTTAGGAATTTTCAACTACGGATTGCCCCTTCACTATAGGAAACCATCTTGGGCTATAGAAAATTGAATGGCTCAACATGGCTACTATTACATAACCATTCAGTTAGAGCATAATAATCTAGTCAACTGTGAAAGCTTCCATAATATTCAAAGTGTTGGAGGAATTTAAAATAAAAGAGAAAGGAAGAAAGAAAGCACAAAGGGGGAAATTTGATTTGTCCCATATCATGAAATGTAAGTGTGTTTGACACTATATATGTAAACACATTACATATTATATCAAAAGGAAAGGGAAGATGGAAAGAGAAGAGACAATGGCATGAGGCAATAGCATATCCATGGACATTAATATTTAAAATGTCAAAAGATGGGCCTTGGGCCTTGAAGGGCCACGAAATGTTATCGGGCTTGCGCAGATCCGTTGTGTTTCTGCACGCACGGGTTTCGAATTCGTAAAGCTCCAGAGCCATTGCAAACAAAGGGACGCATCCATTCACCATTCAAATTTGCAACGCCACTAAAGTGTCGCAAAATGAAAAGGTGTGACTGTTTGAATTCAAACAGTCATAACCGTTGGAAAACAGTAGTATCTCTTCACTGCCTATATATAGGCTGTTTGAATTCAGTTTTTATATTCTCGAATTCATTTCTCTTCTCCTTCCCTCTGCTCTTTTCTACCATTAACATCTTGAAACTCTGCCAAAATTTAGAGTGAATTATACGGGTTATAGTTCTGTAGGATATAACTCCATCATCCTGTCATTGCAACGATCAAATCCAAGATAGTGAATCGCCGTGTCTGTGCAAACACGCCGATTAAAAGATATTCGATATCTTCTCCGTTGTATCTTCGAACAGATTTTCCATTACTCATGCACAAAATTAGGAAGGCAAATACTATTTTAGGATAGTGATGACCACATCGTGCCTAGGAGATTTGTGTTTTCAAAGAATAGAAGATCCAGCAACGGATTCGAAATCAACAATCTAAAATAGTATTTCTACAATGGCTCCTCACAGTCTCAAAGAGTTCGCTGCTGATTTTGCAAAACGGGAGCGCTTTCATGGTGTCAATTTCCTACGCTAGCAGAAGAAGATGCATTTCTTATTGGCTGGTATGAAAGTTTTTTATAAGGCTCCAAAACCAGTGGGGACAGAAGATGAAACTATTGCACATACACGAGATCGGATCAAATGGGAACATGATGGTTACATTTGCAAAGGCCATATCTGTAACGCGATGACGGACACACTTTTTGATATGTACTACAACAAGCCAACTGCGAAGGATGTTTAGGATGCATTGGAGCCGAAGTATCTAATGCAAGACGCAACAAGTAACAAATTTCTAGCCACCAAATTTTTTAATTACAAAATGACTGATGATCGTTCAGTGGTAGAGCAATTCAATGATATCATACACATACTTAATCAATTCAGTCAACATAAGTTAAATATGGATGAGGAAATTAAGGTTTCCTCGGCAATAGACAAATTACCCCTTTCTTGGAAAGATCATAGGAAATTATTGAAGCACAAGAAGGAGGATATGAGTCTAGAGAGTCTTGCACAATATTTGCAAGTTGAACAACAACTGAGGCAAAATGATGCCCAAGATGAAAAAGTTGTTGATACATTAAAGGTCCAAATGGTGGAAGAAAAGCAAGCAAATAATGCTTCAAACAATTCTTCTAATAAAAAGAGGAAAGGGCAGAACAATCCCAAAATCAGAACAAGAATGGAAAAAATGGCGGTTGCTACTTTTGTGATAAACCAAGACAATTCAAAAGGGATTGTCGCTTCTGGAAAAAGAAGTAGAAATCTGGAAAAGAAAAGTTTACCGCGGTCGTATCAGAAGTGAATATGAATGAATAAGACAATTCTTGGTGGATCGACTCTGGCGCTACTAAGCATGTCTGCATTGTCAAGAATCAATTCAAGAAACTAGAACCAATTGAAGATGAAGATTACCATTATATGGGAAATTCAGTAAAGGCAGTGGTCAAATGGAAGGGGACTGTAGATTTGGAATTCACACCTGGAAAAGTTCTGACATTAAATGATGTATATTATGTACCTAAAATTAGGAAGAACCTTGTATCGGGAAGTCTTCTTAATAAGTTCTGATTTAAACAAGTCTTTGAGTCAAACAAATATGTGTTGACCAAAGGCTGTGTATTTGTGGGAAAGGGCACATATGTGATGGTATGTTTAAACTGAATATTGATATTAATAAAAGTATAAAATCTACTTATATTGTTGATTCATTTTCGTTATGGCATAATAGATTAGGACATGTTAATCATAAACGCATGATTGATATGATATCTTTGAATCTAATCCCCGAACACCAAAATGATATGTTAGATAAGTGTTGGATATGTTCATTAACTAAGATCACTAGAAAACCATTTCCTTATAAACCAGAAAGTACAACAAAATTGTTACAACTTATTCATAGTGACGTATGTCAGTACTCCTACTAGAGGAGGAAAAAGATATTTTGTCACATTTATAGATGATTACTCTAAATATTGTTATGTCTATCTTATGCATGCTAAAAGTGAAGTGTTAAATTCATTCATTACTTATAAAACTGTAGTAGAAAACCAATCTGATGTCAAAATAAAAACACTTAGGTCTCATAGAGGTGGTGAATATCAATTTCCTAAATATTGTGAATTAATAGGAATTATACATGAGACATCTATTGCTTACACTCCACCACAAAATGGAGTGGCTAAAAGGAAAAATAGAACTCTTACCAAAATGGTAAATGCAATGTTGTGTAACTCTAGTCTTAACACAAGTCTCTGGGGAGAAGCTTTACATATCGCATGTTACATTCTAAATAGAATACCTCATAAGAAAAGTAAAGTTATCCTTATGAACTTTGGAAGAAATGGAAACCAAAACTTGATTATTATCGAGTCTGGGGTTGTGGAGCAATTGTTCGATTGCCTGAACCAAAAATCAGGAAATTAGGACAAAAGGCTATCGAGTGCATATTCTTAGGATATGCTCAATATAGCAAAGGATATAGGTTTCTAGTAATAGAACCTAATAGCTCTATTGATGTAAATACAGTAATAGAATCAAGGGACGCAATGTTTTATGAGAATAGATTTACAACTATTCAGAATAAACCGATTCATGAAACGGTGGAGGTTAATACAACTATTAATGAAATGGTGGAGGTTAATGAACCAATTATTGAACCTGTAGAAAACATTGATGAAAATATCAATGAAAATGGTGATTCTCTTAGGAGAAGTAAATGAAGAAGGATAGTAAAATCCTTTGGACCAGATTTTGTCGTATATTTGGTTGAAGGATCTATAAATAATGTAGATCATTAATTAATGATATCTACAAATATAGAATCTGACACTTTAACATATGCCGAGGTAATGAAATCTCAAGATTCATCATTTTGGCAAGAAGCCATAAATGATGAAATGGATTCTATTATGGGAAATAAAACACGGAAACTAGTAGATTTACCTCCTGGTTCTAAACTAATAGGATGTAAATGGATATTTAAGAAAAAGTTAAAGGCAGATGGAACAATCAAAAATTTTAAAGCCGGATTAGTTGCCAAAGGATTCACACAGAAAGAAGGAACAGATTATTTTGATATGTATGCCCCAGTAGCTAGAATTTCAACTATTAGAACTTTAATTGCATTAGCTTCTATCAATAATTCTGAAATTCATCAAATGGATGTCAAGGCAGCATTTTTAAATGTTGAACTTGACGAAGTGATATATACGTCTCAACCAGAAGGTTTGTGATTCATGGACAAGAACGTAAATTATGTAAACTTATCAAATGACTTTACGGTCTTAAACAAGCACCAAAGCAATGCATAAAACGTTTGATAAAACTATTATTTCTAATGGCTTTAGGATTTTTGAATCTGACAAATGTTCCTACAGCAAGTTTCATTCAGGTAAGGGTGTAATTATATGCCTTTACGTGGATGATATGCTTATATTTGGAACCGATACTTTAAGTATTGAAGAAACTAAACGATACCTATCGTCATGTATTGACATGAAAGATATGGGAGTAGCTGAAATGTTTCTTGGAATAAGAATCATGAAAACTAAAGATGGGATATCAATTACCCAATCTCATTACATTGAGAAATTTCTGAAAAGGTTCAATCTATTCGATTGTAAACCTATGACTACTCCGTTTGATCCAAATATGCAATTATACACTAATATTGGAAGAGATATAGAACAATTAGAATATGCTAGAGTATTGGAAGTTTGATGTATGCTATGATATGCACACGACCAGATATCGCCTATGATGTTGGAAAAATGAGTAGATATACAAATAACCCTAGTCATATCCATTGGAATGCAATACATAGAATTTTGAAGTATCTAAAAGGTACCATAAATTATGGTTTATGTTACAACGGTTATTTGAGTGTAATAGAAGGATACACAAATGCTAGTTGAAACACTGGAAGTGAAGATAATAAATCAACTAGTGGATGGATATTCACTCCTGGTGGGGGAGCAATATCCTGCGCCTCAAAGAAACAAACATGTATTGTTGATTCAACCATGGCTGCTGAGTTTATAGCACTGGCTTCCGGTAGCAAAGAAGAAGAATGGTTGAGGAATCTATTATTAGAAATTCCTGTGTGGCCAAAACCTATGCCACCGATATCTGTGCATTGTGATAGTCAATCTACATTATCACAGGCATACAACCAAGTTTATAATGGTAAATCTAGACATATTGGTCTAAGGCACGGTTTGGTTAGGCAAATGCTCACTGAAGGGGTAACTACCATAGATTTTATGAGATCTATCTTGAATTTGGCCGATCCATTTACTAAAGGAATCGCAAGGAACTTAGTGATAAAAACATCACAGGGAATGGGTTTAAAGCCTATACAATACAATCGCCAATGAAGTAAACTCAACTTAACATAATAAAGAAATTTGTTATCTGGAGTTTAAAGAGCAAAAGTACTTCATATGTTTGCGGTTGGAAGCACTATAATATTTAGTCTGAAAAACTAAGTATTATCATACATTCCAAAGAAAAGTGCTTGGTACTTATAATAACGAAGAGAGGATGTTCTGCTTAGAACTTAATAGGTATATAACAGATATACTGTTGAGGTGTGTGCTATAAGGCACTTCTGATAAACCTACCTATATGAATGCAACGAAGGTGATGCCGCCATCTGCGAGATTTTGGTTTGATCACTAAGGGCATTTCATAAAAGAAGATACAGACCCAAGGCCAATCCACGGGTCGGGTGAACTACTATCTGGAAAATATGAAAATGAGTGTGTGATAATCACATCTGGTAGATCATATAGGATCGATGGTTCAATGCTTTGTCAACAACACCATCCTGATATACTTTGATGGGTTTTCACTACGTATAGATTCAAGTCTATAAGACATCTATATTTATGCACAAATTTTCCTACAAATAAATGATAAGAGGAATTTATTTAAAATTTAGTGGAGGATTATTGGAGGAAATTTAAAATAAAAGAGAAAGGAAGAAGGAAAGCACAAAGGGGGAAATTTGATTTGTCCCATATCAGGAAACGTAAGTGTTTTTGACACTATATATGTAAACATATTACATATTATATCAAAAGGAAATGGGAGTTGGAAAGAGAAGAGACAATGGCATGAGGCAAGAGCATATCCATTGACATTAATATTTAAAATGTCAAAAGGTAGGCCTTTGGGCTCTTGGGATCTTGTGATCATATGGACCACGATATGCTATTGGGCTTGCGCAGATCCGTTGATTTTTGCGCGCACGGGTTTCGAATTCTTAATGCTCCATAGCCATTGCAGAAGAATGGACGCATCCATTCATCATTCAAATTTGCAACGCTTTTGGAGTGTAACAAAACGGAAAGGTGTGACTGTTTGAATTAAAACGGTCATAACCATTGGAAAATAGTAGTATCTCTTCACTCCCTATATATAGGCTGCCCGAATTTAGTTTTTATAATCTCAAATTCATTTCTTTTCTCCTTCCTTCTGCCCTTTTTTTGCCATTAACATCTTCTTGAAACTCTGCCAAAATTTAGAGTGAATTATAAGGGTTATAGTTCTGCTGGCTATATCTCCATCATCTTGTCACTGCAGCGATCAAATCCAAGATAGTGAATCGCCGTGTCTGTGCAAATACGCCGATTAAAAGATATTCGATATATGCTCCGTTGTATCTTCGAACAAATTTGCTATTATTCATGCACATAATTAAGAGGGCAAATATTGTTTTAGGATAGCGATCACCACATCGTGCCTCGAAGATTTGTGTTTTCAAAGATAGAAGATCCAGCGACGGATTCGAAATCAACAATCTAAAACAATATTTCTACAGTGGCTCCTCACTGTCACAAAGATTTCACCGCTGATTTCGCAAAACTAGAGCGCTTTGATGGTGTCAATTTCCTACGCTGGCAGAAGAAGATACATTTCTTATTGGCTAGTATGAAAGTTTCTTAGGTTTTGACTATGCAAAAACCAGTGGAGATAGAGGATGAAATTATTGCACATACACGATATCGGATCAATTGGGAACAAGATGATTACATTTGCAAAGGCCATATTTGTAATGCGATGACGGACACACTTTTTGATATGCACTACAACAAACCAACTGCGAAGGATATTTGGGATGCATTGGAGGTGAAGTATCTGATGGAAGACGCAACAAGTAATAAATTTCTGGCCACCAAATTTTTTAATTATAAAATGACTGAAGATCATACAGTGGTAGCGAAATTCAATGATATCATACACACACTTAATCAATTTACTCAACAAAAGTTAAATATGGATGAGGAAATTAAGGTTTCCTCGTTAATAGACAAATTACCCCCTTCTTGGAAAGATTAGAGGAAATTACTGAAACACAAGAAAGAGGATATGAGTCTAGACAGTCTTGCACAATATTAGCTAGTTGAGAAACAACTAAGGCAAAAAGATGCCCAAGATTGAAAAGTTGTTGATACATCAAAGGTCCTTATGGTGGAAGAAAAGCAAGCAAATAATGCTTCAAATAATTCTTCTAATAAAAAGAGGAAAGAGCAGAACAACAACAAATCCCAAAATCAGAACAAGAAAGGCAAAAATGGTGGTTGCTACTTTTGTGGTGAACTGGGACATTTCAAAAAGGATTGTCACTTCTGGAAAAATAAGCAGCAATCTGGAAAAGATATGTTCGCCACAGTCATATCAGAAGTGAATATGATTGAACAAGAAATTTTTTAGTGGATCGATTCTGGCGTTACTAAGCATGTCTGAGTTGACGAGAATCAATTCATAAAACTAGAAACAACTGAAGACGAAGATTACCTTTATATAGAAATTCAACAAAGGCAGTGGTCAAAGGGAAGGGGACTATAGATTTGGAATTCACATCCGAAAAAGTTCTGACATTAAATGATGTATATTATGTACCTGAAATTAGGAAGAACCTTGTGTCGGGAAGTCTTCTTATTAAGTTTGGATTTAAACAAGTCTTTGAGTCAGACAAATATGTGTTGACCAACGGTAGTGTATTTGTGGGAAAAGGGTCATGTGTGATGGTAAGTTTAAATTGAATATTGATATTAATTAAAGTATTAAATCTGCTTATATTGTTGATTCATTTTCATTATGGCACAATAGATTATAACATGTTAATCATAAACGCACGCTTGATATGATATCTTTGAATCTAATTCCCAAACACCAAAATGATATGTTAGATAAGTGTAGGATATGCTCATTAACTAAGATCACTAGAAAACCATTTCCTTATAAACCAGAAAGTGCAACAAATTTGTTATAACTTATTCACAGTGATGTATATTATATAAACAGTACTTCTACTAGAGGAGGAAAAAGATATTTTGTCACATTTATAGATGATTACTCTAAATAGTGTTATGTCTATCTTATGCATGCTAAAAGTGAAGTGTTAAATTCATTCATTACTTATAAAACTAAAGTAGAAAACCAATGTGATGTCAAAATAAAAACACTTAGGTCGGATAAGGGTGGTGAATATCAATTTCCTGAATATTGTTAATCAGTAGGAATTATACATGAGACATCTATTGCTTACACTCCACAACAAAATGGAGTGGCTGAATGAAAAAACAGAACTCTTACCGAAATGGTAAATGCAATGTTGTGTAATTCTAGTCTTAATACAAGTTTCCGGGGAGAAGCCTTACTTACCGCATGTTATATTCAAAATAGAATACCTCATAAGAAAAGTAAAGTTACTCCTTATGAACTTTGGAAGAAACGGAAACCAAATCTTGATTATTATCGAGTCTGGGGTTGTAGAGAAATTGTTCGATTACCTGAACCAAAAATCAGGAAATTAGGACAAACGACTATCGAGTGCATATTCTTAGGATATGCTCAACATAGAAAAGGATATAGGCTTCTAGTAATAGTACCAAATAGCTCTATTGATGTAAATAAAGTAATAGAACAAGAGACACAGTGTTTTATGAGAGTAGATTTACATCTATTCAGAATAAACCGATTCATGAAATGGTGGAGGTCAATACACCTATTAATTAAATGGTGGAGGTTAATGAACCGATTATTGAACCTGTAGAAAACACTAATGAAAATATCGACGAAAATGGTGATTCTCTTAGGAGAAGTAAACGAAGAAGGATAGAAAAATCCTTTGGACCAGATTTAGTCGTATATTTGGTTGAAGGATCTAGAAATAATGTAGATCATCAATTAAAGATATCTACAAATATAGAATTTGACCTTCTAACATATGCTGAGGCATTGAAATCTCAAGATTCATTTTGGCACGAAGCCATAAATGATGAAATGGATTATATTATGGGAAACCATTATGGGAAATAAAACATAGAAACTAAAAGATTTACCTCCTGGTTCTTAACTAATAGGATGTAAATGGATATTTAAGAAAAAGTTAAAGGCAGATGGAACAATAAATTTTTTTAAAGCTAGATTAGTTGCCAAATGATTCACACAGAAAGAAGGAATATATTATTTTGATACGTACACCCCAGTAGCTAGAATTTCAACTATTAGAACTTTAATTGCATTAGCATCTATCTATAATTTTGAAATTCATCAAATGGACGTCAAGACAACATTTTTAAATGGTGAACGTGATGAAGAGATATATATGCCTCAACCAGATGGTTTTGTGATACCTGGACAAGAACGTAAAGTATGTAAACTATCAAATCACTTTACGGTCTTAATCAAACACCAAAGAAATGGCATCAAAAGTTTGATAAAACTATTATTTCTAATGGCTTTAGGATTTTTGAATCTAACAAATTTGTCTATAGCAAGTTTCATTTAGGTAAAGGTGTAATTATATGCCTTTACGTGGATGATGTGCTTATATTTGGAACGGATACTTCAAGTATTGAAGAAGCTAAATGATATCTATCTTCATGTTTTGACATGAATGATACGGGAGTAGCTAAAAAGATTCTTGGAATAAGAATCATGCAAACTAAAGATGGGATATCAATTACCCAATCTCATTACATTGAGAAAATTCTGAAAAGGTTCAATCTATTCAATTATAAACTGATGACTACTCTGTTTGATCCAAATATGCAGTTGTACACTAATACTGGAAGAGCTATAGAACAATTAGAATATGTTAGAGTTATTGGAAGTTTGATGTATGTTATGACATGCACACGACCAGATATCGCCTATGCTATTGGAAAAATGAGTAGATATACTAGTAACCCTAGTCATATCCAGTGGAATGCAATACATAGAATTTTTAAAGTATCTAAAAGGTACCATAAATTATGGTTTGCATTACAATGGTGATCCGAGTGTAATAGAAGGATACAAAGATTCTAGTTGGAACACTGGAAGTGAAGATAATAAATCAACTAGTGGATGGATATTCACTCTTAGTGGGGGAGCAATATCCTGGCCTCAAAGAAACAAACATGTATTGCTGATTCAACTATGGATGCTGAGTTTATAACACTGGATTCTGGTAGCAAAGAAGCAGAATGGTTAAGGAATTTATTATTAGAAATTCCTATGTGGCCAAAACCTATGCCACTAATATCTGTGCACTGTGATTGTCAATCTACATTATCACAGGCATACAACCAAGTTTATAATGATAAATCTAGACATATTGGTCTAAGGCACAGTTTGGTTAGGAAAATGCTCATTGATGGGGTTATTACCATAAATTTAGTGAGATTTTGCCAGAATTTGGCAGATCCATTTACTAAAGGACTTGCAAGGAACTTAGTGATAAAAACATCACAGGAAATGGGTTTAAAGCCTATACAATACAATCGCCAATGAAGGAAACTCAACTCAACATAATAAAGAAATTTGTTATTTTGAGTTCAAAGAGCAAAAGTACTTCATATGTTTGCGGTTAGAAGCACTATAATATTTAGTCTGAAAAACTAAGTATTATCATACATTCCAAAGAAAAGTGCTTAGCACTTATAATGACAAAGAGAGGATGTTCTGCTTAGAACATAATAAGTTTATAACAGATATACTGTTGAGGTGTGTGTTATAAGGCACTTCTGATAAACCTACCTAAACGAATGCAACGAAGGTGGCGCCGCTTTCTGCTAGATTTTGGCTTGATCTCTAGGTGCATTTCATGAAAGAAGATACAGACCCATGGCCAATCCACGGGTCGGGAAAACTACTATCTGGAAAATATGAAAATGAGTGTGTGATAATCACATCCGGTAGATCATATAGGATCGATGGTTCAATGCTTGGTCAACAGCTCCATCCTGATATGCTTTGATGGGTTTTCACTACGTATAGATTCAAGTATGTAAGACATCTATACTTATGCACAAATTTTCCTGAAATAAATGACAAGATGAATTTATTTGAAATTTGGTGGAGGATTGTTGGAGGAAATCTAAAGTAAAAGAGAAAGGAAGAAGGAAAGCACAAGGGGGAGAAATTTGATTTGTTCCATATCATGAAATGTAAGTGTGTTTGAAACTATATATGTAAACACATTACATATTATACCAAAAGGAGTGGGGAGATGGAAAGAGAAGAGATAATGGCATGAGGCAAGAGCATATCCATGGACATTAATATTTAAAATGTCAAAAGATGGGCTTTGGACCTCTTGGGGTCTTGTGATCAGATGGGCAACGAAATGCTATTGGGCTTGCGCAGATCCGTTGAGTTTTTGCGTGCACGGGTTTTGAATTCGTAACGCTCCAGAGCCGTTGCAAACGAATCGACGCATCCATTCACCATTCAAATTTGCAACGCTTCTGAAGTGTCGCAAAACAAAAAGGTGTGATTATTTGAATTCAAACAGTCATAACCTTTGGAAAACAGTAGTATCTCTTCACTGCCTATATATAGGCTGCCCGAATTCAGTTTTTATAATATCAAATTCATTTCTCTTCTCCTTCCTTATGCTCTTTTCTTCCATTCACATCTTCTTGAAACTCTGCCAAAATTTAGAGTGAATTATACGGGTTATAGTTCTGTAGGCTATAACTCCATCATCTTGCCACTGCAGCGGTCAAATCCAAGATAGTGAATCGGTGTGTCTGTGCAAACACGTTGATTAAAAGATATTCGATATCTTCTCCGTTGTATCTTCAAACAGATTTTCCATTACTCATGCACAGAATTAAGAGGGCAAATACTGTTCTAGGATAGCGATCACCACATCATGCCTTAGTGATTTGTGTTTTCAAAGAATAGAAGATCAAGCGATGAATTCAAAATCCACAGTCTAAAACATTATTTCTACAATGGCTCCTCACAGTCTCAAAGAGTTCACCGCTGATTTCGCAAAACTGGAGCGCTTTGATGGTGTCAATTTCCTACGCTGGCAGAAGAAGATGCATTTCGTATTGGCTGGTATGAAAGTAGTTTATGTTTTGAGCACGCCAAAACCAGTGGAGATAGAAGACGAAACTATTGCACAGACACGAGATCGGATCAAATGGGAACAGGATGATTACATTTTCAAAGGCCATATCTGTAATGCGATGACAAACACACTTTTTGATATGTGCTTAAACAAGCCAACTGCGAAGGATGTTTGGGATGCATTGGAGGCCAAGTATCTGATGAAAGACACAACAAGTAAGAAATTTCTAGCCACCAAATTTTTTAATTACAAAATGACTGATGATCATTCAGCGGTAGAGCAATTCAATGATATCATACACATACTTAATCAATTCAGTCAACATAAGTTAAATATGGATGAGGAAATTAAGGTTTCCTCGATAATAGACAAATTACACCCTTCTTCGAAAGATCAGAGGAAATTAATGAAACACAAGAAGGAGGATATGAGTCTAAACAGTCTTGCACAATATTTGCAAGTTGAACAACAATTGAGGCAAAAAGATGCCCAAGATGAAAAAGTTGTTTATACATCAAAGGTCCATATGGTGGAAGAAAAGCAAGCAAATAATGCTTCAAATAATTCTTCTAATAAAAAGAGGAAAGGGCAGAACAACAACAATTCCCAAAATTAGAACAAGAAAGGCAAAAATGGTGGTTGCTACTTTTGTGGTAAACCAGGACATTTCAAAAGGGATTGTTGCTTTTGGAAAAAGAAGCAGCAATCTGGAAAAGAAAGGTTTTTAGCAGTCGTATCAGAAGTGAATACAATTGAACAAGAAAATTCTTGGTGGATCAGTTATGGCTCTACTAAGTATGCCTGCATTGACAAGAATCAATTCAAGAAACTGGAACCAACTGAAGATGAAGATTACCTTTATATGGGAAATTCAGCAAAGGCAGTGGTCAAAGGGAAGGGGACCGTAGATGTGAATTTCACATCTAGAAAAGTTCTGACATTAAATGATGTATATTATGTACCTGAAATTAGGAAGAACCTTGTATTGGGAAGTCTTCTTAATAAGTTTGGATTTAAACAAGTCTTCGAGTCAGACAAATATTTGTTGACCAAAGGCGGTGTATTTGTGGGAAAAGTGTACATGTGTGATGGTATGTTTAAACTGAATATTGATAATAATAAAAGTATGAAATCTGCTTATATTGTTGATTCATTTCATTATGGTACAATAGATTAGGACATTATGCATGCCTGATATGATATCTTTGAATCTAATTCCCAAACACCAAAATGATATGTTAGATAAGTGTAGGATATGTTCATTAACTAAGATCACTATAAAACCATTTCCTTATAAACCAGAAAGTACAACAAAATTGTTACAACTTAATCATAGTGATGTATTTGATATACATAGCACTCCTACTGTAACGACCCGGGGATTCACGACCTTAGTTATCGACATATAACCCAATGTTGACTATTGAGCATCGGAAAATACCGGATAGTTAATGAAAGAAATTAGAGGGTGAGAATAGATAAGATAGAAACTTAGAATAAAAGAAGAAGAAGAACATACAACATTAGAGTAAACATGAATCTCACAGCGGAACGAACAATAATTAATAGATACAAAAATTTGAAATAAAATCAGTATATGTATACAATAACATTATCAGAGTACATCATTTACATTGAAGCAGAATTAACAATAGCTAAATAATGTTGAAGCCTCCTGCTCCAGCTCTCCAAGTGTATCCGTAAATCCCGACTACTTGACTACCCATACAAAATTAGGCACCTAAGAGTTTAAGGAAAACAAAACAAAATAAATTCTGGGTCAGTCATGAGACTGGTGTGAGTAAAACAATTTAAAACAGTTTGAACAATTAAACAATATCTCATAAGACCATGCCGTATAACGGAACGGGTTTTTCTCTTATGAGAATCCAAATCAATTTGATTTAACTTTCAAATCATTTTGAAAGAAACAATGATCTTTTATATCAAAGCTCTTTTTATATTATAATAGTGTCTATAAATCACAATATAATAATCATTTAGCGGAACACTTTCATCTCACACTCCCCATACATAATATATAATCAAAAACCGCAGGCGCTTATTTGGGTAATGAATTCCAACTGGCTAGGTATGGGAGGACCTTCCGACAGTGTATCTCTAGAGAGGAATACACCGGGTTCAACAAGAACATCTTGCAACCTAGGTTAAACATGACCGGTCACTCATTTCGCTTGAGTGTACTGAATGTATTATCACCAGTGGTTGGGATAAGCAACCGTTTCCCAAAAGGGACAACATCGAAATAGATTATAGAAGTAAATGAAACTCTAGATCAGGTGACAATACACCTTAAATGGCAGCTATCCACTTAGACATGCGACCTACCCGATTTTATACCATTTCCTGGTTGTGAGGCTAGAGGCCATAACGTATAGATCACACATTTAATTACTTTGAATGCCACATCGTCATACCCGCCAAATCACAAATTGATTTCTCCAAAAATACCACAGGTATACAACCAAGAGAAACGAATTCCTCTGCCACCAAAAGTAAATATGTTTGAAGAGATCAACTTACGTGATCTATTAAATATACTCTGTCAGACATTCTTCCATACAGGCTGCCCTGGGACTGGACAGACCGAAGGCACTATTCTGTAAACAGGACAGCCCTTGCCTAACTCCGTCTTCAATTATCTTCATCACATTTGATCGCAACGCTAACGCCCATACATAGTAGTTTTCAGATAATGAATTTGATCCCGGTCTCCCCGTATTGACCATGGAAAAATGGTCAAAAACTTTGATAGTCAGTGATTTAACTATCAAAGACAAACATGTGTGCAAACGACGATATTATGTCCAGATGGAAATTCTATCGATCAATCATCAATCAACATTTATTTATTTCCCCATTTATCGTTTCCAAATATTCATCAAATCCTTATTTTCTAATTTTAGAAAATATACGTTATTAACTTTGGAAACCATTTTCATTTCTGATTCACGCATCGGTATCTTCTCACATATATCAGTCTCTAACTATAAACTAGTAAGAGAACAACCCCATACGTATTAACCCCGAAGGCCGAAACCAACATCAGATCGGTACCCAGAAAGTCATTCAACTTAACAAATCTCCATTCAGTTTCTAATTCCTTTAACTCCTTTTTAATTCCTATTTCAAACCCTATTTCCTGTACAAATATTTTATTAGAAAAATATTTACTTTAATCGAAAATCATTTCTTTATAAAATCAAAACAGTTTGATTTTGTATTTAAAACAATATCCCAAATCCAATTTCTGTTTATACTTCTAATTATAGAATTATTTATATAAAATCTCATTTTATTCTTCTAACACTTATAATCCCATTTATAACCACCTTTATAAATGCCGCTCAAATTCTTAAAATATCGGTGTTAAAACCGATTCTTACTTCTCTATATAAATTCAGTCTTATAAATTTTGTTTATCATTGATAAATATTTTATTTAATTTTGTAAAACATTATTTATAAATTAATCTTCCCAATCTATTTGTTAAAATATATTTCTATTTAATATCCACTTTAAACAATCTTATCATAATTCTTTTATATCTCGTCAAATATCCCTTTTATAATTCTATTTACTTTCTAAACAAATATTCCTTTTATACTTCTATTTATTTTATATATAAATAATCCTTTTATACTTCTATTTATTTTATAAATAAATATTTCATTTTCAATATTCACTTTGAAATTTTCCTTTTTACATTCCAGTATTTCATATGGTATTTAAAATACCAAATAACATAACCAGTATCATCATAATCAGTCACAGATTATATATCACATCACATATCACAATATATGAAAACAATAATATTATAATATTGAGGAATCCAGTTAGATCCCTCCAACCTGTTTCCCTGCATCCACAGATGTTAAACAATATAAATAACATCAATTTCATTTAAATATGAAATATTCTTATAAACAGAATCGATATTTGATTAACGATATATATATATATATATCGTTATCTATAATTTCAACCAATACATCAGCAATTCAACCAAACAATCATCACACAACAATCGATCATCATTTATCAATTTTAAAAAGCGTTATAAAAATATGAACTGGTAGAGTTAGTGAGATTTACTCACATTGGACAGTCATCGTTAAATAATGATAACTGTCGATTGATTCTGACTGACAATTTATTTCACTAAAAATTGTAACGAGCTCCAATTCACTCCCAGTCAGTTCCATTGCATAGCCGCCGTCCATACGATCCAACGGATCTTGTTTCGCTTGATTCTGATAAAATATGTCAAAGTTATTGTATTTACAAGTTTTTACTATTTAAAACAAAATAAAATTTTAATTTCCTTTAATCAAATTGGGCTTAACCTTTAACATTGGGCCCAACACCATTCAATACCCACTTCCGCAAATCCTTCTTCCCTGTTCTCCTTAACATCCCGCTTCAGGCCATTAATTCCTACATAGCCGTGCTTTCTCTCAAATCCCGCACCTTCATTCTTCCAAAATTCTTAAAACTGAAAACACCAACCAAATCTTCATCAAATTCTCTTCAATTTGGTACAATACATCACCAACTCGCGTCACCCATATAGAATGCGACTTCAATAGTAGTCAGCTGTTTTTACAGAAAAAGGATCGAACCTTTTTCACCTCAAAACACCTCCATTTTGCCATGAATTCAAAAACCAGCGCCACCGTTAAACTCCCTATCCTCTACTCAACGCAAACATTCCAAAATGAATGAACTCGCCCTCCATTCACAAAATCCAACGTCGAGCTTCCCCCTTCACTGCCAAGAACTTGCAACAGTTTTTACAACCAATTTCCACGATACTTTGTCCATGTCTGCGCCTCGCTGCTGTGAATACCATGCTGGTCTCGCCTTGCCTCTAGAATCACCATACAATAGGCGACAGTAAGCGCTAGGCTACTATTCACAAAATCGAGCTCCCCAAGGATGAATCACACGTCTCAAAAGTGGTACCGAATGAAAGAGATTCACTCAGCGAACAAAAGTATATAAGTGTTATGATTTTAGAGATTTTCTAGGATTTTATTTTGATTTTTGAAGATCGGTCTTTTTTTCAAGTTTGGAGTAAAAAGACTGACGGAGGAAAAATGCTTTGACCAAACAGAAAGAAGGCATTAGGTTTAGAAAATGGAAAGGGGTATTTATATAGGGTGGTTTAGCTTCTAACGTAAGCTACATGTTTTATTTATATAATTACTATAATTCTATTTGTCTTCTAAAAATTCCTATGATCACACATGATATCCAAAAATCATGAAAATGGACATACAAATAGAGTTTGACATTACGGACCCAACAAAACTTGTTTCGTCGAATTCCGACTCTGTTTGCTTACACAGCGCATTTTTAGAGTCAAATTATCAACTGTTTTTCACATTAAAATTCAGCATGGCCACGTACTGACTCCAAAAATTACGAAAACTGAAATCAAACAATAATTTAGTATTCCGGATCCAAAAAAATTAGTTTCGTCGAAAACGGAGCTCATTTGCAAAAGTGGCTATTTTTAAAGCTTTGAATAAATCCATTTAAATATAAATATATTTAAAAATAATTAAATTTAATATTTATAAATAAATATTATCGTATATATTCACAGCAGAATATTATCCAGCTTCAAAATATACATATCTAGATTTACAACTCCATATTTCAAATCAAGGTTATTCGATATCAGTATATAAAATAAAAATTCTCTTATAATATAAATAAATCGATATAAATTATAAAGGAATTCTATAGCGACTTTTCAAAAATTTGATTTGGATATAAATCAAAATCTACCGATGAAATCTTGATTTTTCTCTTTCATTAGAAAAATGTACCTCACCAGCTCCAAACTTTTCTTTTTTCACAGAAATCCGACTTAAAACGGATTCTGTATACTCGTTTAAAGTTTGAATCGCCAAATTACGAACTGCAATGCCATTTTGAGCTTGATTATAATTATAATATAAATTATATGTTCAAACTTCATTTAAATAATAAATTCGTTATTATAATTCAAATCTAAACTAAATTATATATTTTAAGTTGTCCAATTCACACAATATTGTGAATTGTGTCATTTCCGATTATTTCAGAAATAAATATATTATTCTATTATTTATATTAATTAAATATTTAGTATTACTTAATTTTGATCAATTTAAATTCCCAAACCATTATTTAAATAATTAAATAAATTATTTATAATATCGTAAAAATACGGGTTGTTACCTTCTTCCCCCCTTAAAATAATTTCGTCCTCGAAATTGCTAAGTTAGAAAAAAAACCCTATTAACTGGGTTAAAAATTTATTTGTTTACTTCTTACCTTCAGTTTCAACTGAACCAATTTAATTTCAATTAAATATTTATTCATTCCTACTAACGAAAATGTAACACCCCGTATTTTCTGTGATTGTATAAGTAACAAATCAGAGAATAATTAATTTTTAAAATAAGAATCAAGGGAAATAGGTTGAACCATTGCGTTCGTCTCGGAATTCTGCTTGAAAACGAGTCCAAGTTTTCGAAAAACGGAGTCCGTATGATCAAGTTATGACCCTCCGAATTTTCAGGAATTTTCAGAATCGAAGACAACTCGAAATTCGAATTCAAAATTCGAATTCAGACCCAGAAGCAGGCTGGGCGGGAAATTTCCCGCCCAGGACCCAGGTCGACTAGGGAGTCGACTGGGTAGTCGACTCCCCCTGACCAGGTCGACTGGGGAGTCGACTGGGTAGTCGACCCCCCTGACCAGGTCGACTAGGTAGTCGACCTGGGGGTCGACCTGCCTCCCCGAACCCACTTTCTGAACCTGATGCATTCTGATGTTTTTGGCCCGATTTTCTGACCAGATTCATGACTCTAAACCTATTTAAACAGCCCCAAACCTAGCATTCTCTACAGACAATTCTATTCTGCTTCTACTCTGCCTCTGTTCTAAATAAAAATAAAATGGCGTCGCTACTCTGCTGGAATCAAAACTAGAAGCTAATCAACATCAACCTAAGCAACTCAATTCAAGCCTGAAACTTCAACAATGGTTAAAGAAGATCAACTAACGTCGCTACAACTATCTTTATTTTAGAATCCAATCGAGGCAAGTACAGTTATTTTCCGATATAAACTTTAATCATAATTGTGACATGATTGTAAATCTGAATTTGAGATTGTGTATGTTCTGTTCTGATCTATTTTATTCTGTATCTCTTCTTCTTTATATTCTATAGTCAGGCTACTACGAGCTTGCGCCAATCTCCTAAGAGATTAACGCACGAACGCTAAAATGTTTGGGACAAATAATGAATGTGGCATAATTGGACATGGCTAATATGTGACTGATTTAAGAAAAAGGACATAGGTAGTAAACTAGATTTAGATCTATGCATATTTTGTGAATTGGAAGAAGAGGAACCATGGTATGTTAACATGTGACTTGAGACATTGGATATAATGCATATTTCGAATTAAGATCTATTATAACTAGATTGTTGGGCATATTGTTTATATAACAATTCATGATTTGAAAGAGAATATGACTTAGGTGTGAAGATCTATATTAAGATTTGATAACTATCAAATGTGAATAACACCTAAGTAGGAGATTTTTGAATATATGACATGCATTGAAATCGTTGGCTATATTTGGTATAATTTATATGTGAATCTTTTGTACTAGGCAAGTTGAACTAAATTGGGACATGTAAATTATGACCATAATCTGTGACATGTAAATTCAATGCAAACGTGGGGTATATGATCATAGTGTGAATCATGACAACTATTTAGGCATGCAAACTTAGGCTAAATTTATAATTAGGCAAGATATGTTTGTGAAACTTTAAGGAATGATTAAATCTGTTATATTTGCCTAATTTGCTAGTTCTGCTATATTTTCCTAATCTGCTAGTTCTGTTATATTGCCTAATCTGCTAGTTCTGTTATATTGCTTAATCTGCTAGTTTGCTCTACTGCCTAGTCTGCTAGATCTGTTCATCTTCCAAATCTGTCATCTGCTAAGTCTGCTGAAAATGCAAAATTTGTTATATGCTAAATCTGCTAAATTACTTAATCTGTTGAATCCGTTAAGTCGCCTAATCTGCGAAAATCTGTTATCTGCTAAGTTGATATATTCAGTCTGTTATTGACATAATCTGAATTAGCTATGAATAATTGACATGTATATTAGGCGTGGGCATAAATGGTAAATTATTAATTAATTGGCCGCAAAGATAAACATGGCTAACTCGAGGTTAGAATGAGTTTGCGGCGTAATCCTGCCCGGACCCGCCAGGCACATCCAGTGGCCGCAAATAATAGGTTCTAATGTGAGAAGTTAGTCATAATATGCTTAGACACGAGGTTAGGTCTGGCTTGTGGCAGAAGTCTGCCCGGAACCGCCTGACCCATTCAGCGGCCACAAGCTAGCGACCTAATGTGAGAGGTCTGTGCATTAATAATTAATTAATGCAAATCTGAGATAAAAATGATGTCCAAAACGTGTTGGGTAGATAGGGTTAAACCAACTGGACTAATATATATATATAATAAACCCGTTCATGAATCTGTAGGCCCAATACAAAGCTAGACAAATATGAAATTCTGTTAAATCTGTACATCTGATCCGTTAGTCTGAAAACTTGTTGATTTGATTTTCTGATATGTGAACTAGTAAATCTGATCTCTGTATGTCTGAACTTGTAAACAAGTTAATATGAAATCTGTTAGTCTGGGGACACAAGGTTAGGAGGAAATTTACTTGTGTCATCTGTTGTTTGGGGACCCATATTAGTCAGTAACCCTTTCTGGTATCAAAACTTTGACCCAACAGTAGGTAGGGTCCGGGCACGCTTACTGAACTAATTATAAGCGGTTCATTCTGATAATGGCGAGGGGTGTTGATGGTGCATTCCAACCGGGTCATGTGCATGCATGGATCCCGGCCTGCCTCTGTGGATGTAAGACGCCGTGACATCTGTAAATAGGTCTATGCCAATTGGTTGTCACTTTAGGGAGTGATACACCCTACTGTGGGGCCGACACAAGGTATTTATGTATTAGGGAGCCGATCGCTTGGGGTAGGGTTTTAGGGTACACTTAGTTCTGTCTGTTTATGTTGGTACCGTCTGTTTCTGTTGGGTGGTAACACCTGTCTATTTCTGAGTGGTACCGTCTGTTCGGGTGGTAAAGGCCCATTACTAGTGTACACCTAATTCTACATTCTGTTTTCGTAGGGATTAATCTGTTTCTGTCCGTTTCTACTGGGGTGGTAAAGACCCATTATTAGCATTCTGTTTCTATCCGTTTCTGTTGGGGTGCTAAGGACCATTACTAGCATTCTCTTTTGTGGAAATTATTCTGTACCCGTTCCTGTTTCAGTTTAGACATTAGGGTGACACCTAATTCTGTTATACTAGTATTAGTGCAGAGAAGCGTAAAGCAATAGCTTATATCATTATGTTCTTCTGTTATATCTGCTACACCTGTTACAGATATCTCTCATCCAGTTTTATTTTCATGTCATGTTATTATTATCTGTTCATAACTGAAAATCACTGGACTTGCCAGACTTTTTGTCTGACCCTTGTTGTTTCGCCTCCTTTCTTCCGTTCCCCCCCTAGGTTTTGTAAAAGGGAATAATCTAGCTTGATCCAGATTTCTTCTGCTTGAAGTGCTTAAAGTATGGCTTGTCTTCTTCTGTGGGGATTATGATTTTAAACTATGAATTCTAAAGGCTTTTGTACAAGACTGATATTTTGTACTTGAATTATGATATTGTGATTTGAAAGGATGTAACCAAGCTTATTTCGGTTTCTGTTGTAATAAAGTTATAAATTTTTTAAGTACTGTTTTATCTGTCTTGTAAGTTTCTGTCCTGTTTACTAAAATGCTCCACCAAAGTTAAGGCATTCACTATGTGAGTGTCCTTAACGGAGGTGGGGTGTTACACTTGGTATCAGAGCTGAAGGTTACCGGATTTGATAAAAAAAAGTTTTTGAAAACTATTTTCAAAAAAGGTTTTAAAAGGAAGTATTTTCAAAAGTAAAGCTTATTTTTGAAAAACATAATCCCCAAAAGCCATATATCTATCTTTTGATCCTCTGTTTGAATCTTTGTTTCCTTCTTTCTCCGGGGCTCCCGGCTTTCTGGGAGGTAACCTCATCGCGGCATGGTTCTGTAGGCTTGATAAGACTACGACACCGGTCAAAGGGCAAATAAACGCCCGACTTCTATCTATAGCCGCAGTAGTCTCGCCTACGGCTAATTTTCTTTTGAGCTTTGTAGGATTTTCCGTGCGATGGAGGCAGCTTTCGAGGGACTTGTCAAATAGTAAAGATGAGAATGAGGGAGATTGGCTAAGGAGCTCAACCCAAGGATGAGAAACTCATGGATATGGACTTGGTTCACAAAGGAGGCGAAAAAGGAAACACAAAAGAAGGAAGAAAAGTCTGAAGATAAAGGAGGAGAAAAGTGCTTTACTTATGGAAACTTGACTCATTTGGACAAGGATTGCCGAAAGAGCAAGGACACTCACTTCAACTGTGGTGAGATGGGACACTTCACTAGGGACTGCCCGAAGAAATGGAGGCAAGGACAGAGGACATGACCTACTACGGGAAGGAAGGCGAATGCTCTCATAGTTGGTGGATAGGATATAAGTAGGAAAATTTCCATAAAGATTTTAGTCTCCTTATCTGATTATTGAGTTAGAACTCTTTCCGATTATGGCATTCTGATTTCGTAGTCGAGTCTCTGCACTTTAATACTAGTATTGTTTCTGATTCCACTGTAGGGTCAAACCCATAGGGGTTATGACTCATCTGCTTGTGATAGATTGGGGTTTGAGAGATATCTGTGTTAGGAGTCAAGAAGGACGCATACATTCTAGGTTTTATCATGCTTAGTTTCCTAAGAATCATTTGGTAATCTGATCTGTACTAGTAGTCTGTAAGCATCTGGATATTTCTGAAAAGGTTAAGACTTCTAGTTTTGACATTGTCTAAAGAGGGTAATCCTCTGGGCATCAATCTGATGTTGATCTTGGTCTTCGGGGCGGATACTTAGAGAATTTGTCTCTCAACCAAGGTCTAATGGAAACCAAGTTTCTGTTTTATCTATACTCGCTTCCATCATTCGACTGTATCCTATCGATCGAGTCTTCGACCTATAGATAGGAATCCTATGGATGTAAACATGTGTTTGAGACATGTTATGTTTGATGGTTGCAAGTGGATGCAAGTGGTTGCTAGTGGTTGCTCATGGATGCATATACACACACTAGGCACTAGATCGTGTGACGGCAAGGAATTTCGCTCAGTCCGAACCAGTCGCTAAACCGACCCAGACCGTTCGAAACGCCCTATCGTTTGAGAACAAGACAAAACAGAACGCATACACCAGAACATTTCATTGTATATAACAACAATGCATCAGATTACAAGAATATACAGAGTATAAAAGAATATTACACAGAAATATCAGAGATTTAAATTACATTTAAATACATAGCAGCGGAAAATAACACAATACACAACCAGAAGGAGATATACGGATACAAAGCTTTCCGGATATCGTTCCAGCTGTAAACCAGGATCCTGTGAATATAAATCTGCAAAACCAAAACTACTAGCTGCCCGTGTCAAAATAAGGGCACCTAGAGTTTAGGTTAAAACAATAAACTCCAGGTCAGTCATGTGACTGGTGTGAGAACTAAAACAGTTATAAATCTTTATTTTAAAGTTAGGTAAATCAAGGGACCACGCCGTATAACACGGAACGGGTTTCCTCCCAAGAATACCAGTGCATAAAACAAACAGCGCAATGCTAAATAAAGAAAAATGAAGCTGTTATAAGACCCAGGTCCTATCACACAATGCAACGCAAGCCGGGGGATAGGGTTTTCCCTTATAACAGCCAAAGAATGCTTAATACGTTTAAAACAAATCATTTGATACTATTATAAGTGCATAGTGTATAAAACAACTTCAAATCATAAGTATCAATCATAGGCGGCATGAGCGTCCCATGCCACTATGTCGCCATATATAGGTTTACAAATAAAACCGCAAAGTCACGTATTTGGAAATTGGATTTCCGTCTATGAACCGAGGCAAAAGATAGTCCTCAACCGATTCGAGACAATCTAGCCTACCATGTCTCAGGAACAGCCGCAACTGCCCCCTGGATCGTTAGGGCCGGTCCACCGATGTGGATTATTATGCCTGAACAATACGTCTCCCCGCCCTTTGGGGCGCAAACGAGCCATCAAATGACTCCATCGGTTCGAGAACGACCGATCAATCCGAGGCGCCTCGCAACAGCAACAACCACATAAGTCAAACTCGTCAGGGCGTGTAAAACCACTGACGCCACTTCTAGCTAGAAAGAAACGCAAGTCCTCCCTGATGTCCCCTCCCGTTTTTGGTTCATACCGGGTGTGAAACTCGCGAAGCAAACGTTACACAAAGCTACGCCACAAAGGCCGTGCTTTGATCATCACCACAAGACTTTGCTTTTCAACAGAAGCCTCGATCAATTGCCACTTAGGCATGCCACACAGGCAATTCACTCCATGCGTTTGATATCCATCAATATATAACCCCTGAGCTCGTACGTCTCAGAGAAGGGCGTTAAGCAAGAGAATAAATTCTCCGCCGCCAAACAGATATATATTTAATAGAGATCAATCACACGGACTAAAATCCAATGTTAGACACACAGTCCATTTACACGTCCGTTCTGGGTCTGAACGAAACCGGAGGCACCTAGTACCCCGCATATCCATCGATCTCCAAGTACGTCTGGACGATCATTAACTGTTTCCATCTTCTTGGGTGTACAACCCAATCAAGATCATCAGTTATCACCCAAACGACGTGAAAACTTCCGGTCTTCGACCATCGTCTTCATCTTCGACTTATCGTCGTATCAGTTATTCAGAATGGGATAAACCCGGTCATTCCGAATAACTCGCGTATATTTTAAATAAGTGTTACACAAACACAACATACGCCTCATTCCAATTCATCAGTCACTAACCGTAAATTAATCAAGAGAATAATTCCCCAAACATTCTATATAAAAATCATATTTTTATATATTGAACTTCGAAATAAAAATATGATTTTTATATATTGAATATCGAAATAAAAATATGATTTTTATATATTGAACTTCGAAATAAAAATATGATTTTTATATATTGAACTTCGAAATAAAAATATGATTTTTATATATTGAACTTCGAAACAAAAATATGATTTTTATATATTGGACAGCAAAGTAAAAATTCGATTTTTGCATAGGTAGTGAAAGCGGGCAGCGAAGATGCGATGACGTTGAAGATTTCTCTAAATGAAGAGTCAAGATGTTTGGATAGCTATAAGTGAGAATTTCTCACCTTTCAATTTATTTTTCTAGTTATATATATATACTAGGATGCAGACGGTGCTTAGTAGCACCCGACACAATCGTCCACAGACCATGGACTTGTTTGTTTGGCTGTTTGGTGATTGATTGCGATATTGGTTTGAATGTGGTTTGTGGTGTGAAAAATTGAATCGATAAATTGGTTAGGATTAGACGTGCGCCGTTATAAGGCGAAGGAGTAAGGCTAGGTTAGACTCTTACTCCAAATTTTGTGGTTTGCATAACGAATTGATTTGATTGATGTGTGAATGGCGTGGGCCTTCACTAGACCGGGGATAAGGCTAGGCCTTGTCCCGTTTCTAGTATCGTTCCGTTATGCCGCCGAAATTTTCTAAAATATGTTAGAAAATAAAAATATCATTTTATTGTGTAAATGAATTGAATAGAAATTCATAGGTTGAAATAAAATGTTTTATCGTTAAAAATATAATTTTTAACGTGAATGTGAATAAATGAATAGTTATAAACAAATCGGCCGATATGTTTGTATATACACTGATTTGACTGATATTGATTGGGTCGATAAATTTTACACATCGCCCAACTGCATAAATAAAATATGCATTTGATTGTTTGAAACCCCACACGGGTGTTGGGATGAAATTTGAAGTTCACTCATCCTGATTGATTAAATGTGTCGATCGATTGATTGACAGGCTGTTATAAGCGTTGAATATCTATATTTGATGCTTATACAGTGTAGTGCACTTTGGTTGATGGTTGATTATTTTTCAATGTAATTATATGCATGTGTTGTATGAAAATCCATATAATTAACTTTATATGGTAATTGATTGGGCCTCATTCCAATTTGAAAAATAAAGAATATTATAAAATAAAAGTTCATGTGTTGACATTACTCATTCATTGAGATTGGTCATGTGTTGAACGAAATATTTTAGTAATAAAATTTACATCTTTATCGATATAAAATAAAAGTTCATGTGTTGACAGTACTCATCTATTGAGATTGGTCATGTGTTGAACGAAATATTTTGAAAATAACAACTATTTTGAAAAAGAAATATCTGAAATAGAATATTTGAGAATAGAAATTTATGAAGCCGTGTTGATTAGTTTGACGCCATTTTGACGTGAACGATATTTATATCGATTTTATTCATTTAGAAATGAATTGAAAACGATTTCGAAATGAATTGAATTGAAAACGATTTCGAAATGAATTGAATTGAAAACGATTTCGAAATGAATTGAATTGAAAACGATTTCGAAATGAATTGAATTGAAAACGATTTCGAAATGAATTGAATTGAAAACGATTTCGAAATGAATTGAATTGAAAACGAATTCAAATTGAATTGAAAGCGAATTGAAACGAATTCAAATTGAATTGAAATTTGAATTGAATAGAAATGAATTTTGAAACGAATTTAAAACTATTTATATAATTCGTTTTAAATAGAAATCGACGAAGTATATATTATATATATAATATATATAATATAATGGCCTGAATAGAACGCGCCGCGCCGCGGCAGTTCGTGAATTTCGACCATTTATTTCAAACGGACATTGCGGGAGATCCGACCGTCGGATTCTCCTAAAACCGGAACCGTTGGGTTCGTATCGAAAAGAGCTTTCTAACGAATATTAGAAATTTGAAATCTAACGGTTGGATTTGGAGATACGTCCAAATAAAATTCGAAAATGGTCGCTGTAAGTGCAGTTCGATGGCCATTGATGGAAATCGACTGTACGGGCCTTGATAAAATTATTAAAAATAGTAATAATTTGTGTAAAATCATAAGAAATGATTTGTGAAGATTTGGGATGAAAAAATCCATATTTGAAAAGATAAAAATAGATTTTTATCGAAATGAACTAGTTTTGAACTAGAAATATAATTCTATTTATTTTTAAATAAATAAACTGAATTTGAAAAGGGTTTTAAAAGTAACCAGAATATCCAATGATTGCATTGGAGTGGATTTGAATCGAAATTGTCTTCGGAATATTTCGATGTTGGAATTCGTGATTATACAGGTGTTGTTATGGAAATTTGAAAGATATATATTTATATCGTTATTTCCAATACGACATTTGTTAATCGTAGAATTTGATATTGAATATAAGCCGATATATTTTCTATTCAGAGCCTTGTATTGAATATCAAATGTGATTTGGGTTTGTCGTGAATGGTGTCTTCACTAACACTGTTCTTGAACCCAGTTGAGAAAAGATTAAATCTTTTTATTTAGATTTAATGAAGTGTACCAATTAAATAATATTTAATTGGAATTGAATTGATATTGATTTTTGGGTTTATCGTGAACAGTGTTTTAAATAACACTCGTTCTTTAATCCGATAATTAATGGAATGTGATTTTGGGTTTATCGTGAACCGTGTTTTAAATGACACTGATTCTTTAACCCAGTTAACGATTAAAACTAAGTGGAGTTTTAATGAATCTTTAATTAGATTGAAATGATCGAAAATGGAGTATCACCAGTTTTGCTCCAGGCGATAGTTAAATCTTTAATTAGATTTGAACGTGAAATGGTAATTGAATTTACCGATAACACCGTGGTGTTAGATATGAAGTACTACCAGTTTTACTTCATGGGATGAATAGGTTGGGATTGGGAAATTAAAACAAATGATTACTTCGGTAAGGTTCGCTAATCCCGACTAGTTTGAATTGATATTCAAAAGTTGATTAAGGAATAAATTCAAGAATTTATCTTTGATAAAATTAATGGGAACCTTTCCCTATGAATGTGAAATTTAGAAACTAACTGTCGGTAAGCCAAGCAGAATGGTTTTCTGGATATTGATCTGATGTTGGTTTCGGCCTTCGGGGTTAATGTTTGGGGAATTATTCTCTTGATTAATTTACGGTTAGTGACTGATGAATTGGAATGAGGCGTATGTTGTGTTTGTGTAACACTTATTTAAAATATACGCGAGTTATTCGGAATGACCGGGTTTATCCCATTCTGAATAACTGATACGACGATAAGTCGAAGATGAAGACGATGGTCGAAGACCGGAAGTTTTCACGTCGTTTGGGTGATAACTGATGATCTTGATTGGGCTGTACACCCAAGAAGATGGAAACAGTTAGTGATCGTCCAGACGTACTTGGAGATCGATGGATATGCGGGGTACTAGGTGCCTCCGGTTTCGTTCAGACCCAGAACGGACGTGTAAATGGACTGTGTGTCTGACATTGGATTTTAGTCCGTGTGATTGATCTCTATTAAATATATATCTGTTTGGCGGCGGAGAATTTATTCTCTTGCTTAACGCCCTTCTCTGAGACGTACGAGCTCAGGGGTTATATATTGATGGATATCAAACGCATGGAGTGAATTGCCTGTGTGGCATGCCTAAGTGGCAATTGATCGAGGCTTCTGTTGAAAAGCAAAGTCTTGTGGTGATGATCAAAGCACGGCCTTTGTGGCGTAGCTTTGTGTAACGTTTGCTTCGCGAGTTTCACACCCGGTATGAACCAAAAATGGGAGGGGACATCAGGGAGGACTTGCGTTTCTTTCTAGCTAGAAGTGGCGTCAGTGTTTTTACACGCCCTGACGAGTTTGACTTATGTGGTTGTTGCTGTTGCGAGGCGCCTCGGATTGATCGGTCGTTCTCGAACCGATGGAGTCATTTGATGGCTCGTTTGCGCCCCAAAGGGCGGGGAGACGTATTGTTCAGGCATAATAATCCACATCGGTGGACCGGCCCTGACGATCCAGGGGGCAGTTGCGGCTGTTCCTGAGACATGGTAGGCTAGATTGTCTCGAATCGGTTGAGGACTATCTTTTGCCTCGGTTCATAGACGGAAATCCAATTTCCAAATACGTGACTTTGCGGTTTTATTTGTAAACCTATATATGGCGACATAGTGGCATGGGACGCTCATGCCGCCTATGATTGATACTTATGATTTGAAGTTGTTTTATACACTATGCACTTATAATAGTATCAAATGATTTGTTTTAAACGTATTAAGCATTCTTTGGCTGTTATAAGGGAAAACCCTATCCCCTGGCTTGCGTTGCATTGTGTGATAGGACCTGGGTCTTATAACAGCTTCATTTTTCTTTATTTAGCATTGCGCTGTTTGTTTTATGCACTGGTATTCTTGGGAGGAAACCCGTTCCGTGTTATACGGCGTGGTCCCTTGATTTACCTAACTTTAAAATAAAGATTTATAACTGTTTTAGTTCTCACACCAGTCACATGACTGACCTGGAGTTTATTGTTTTAACCTAAACTCTGGGTGCCCTTATTTTGACACGGGCAGCTAGTAGTTTTGGTTTTGCAGATTTATATTCACAGGATCCTGGTTTACAGCTGGAACGATATCCGGAAAGCTTTGTATCCGTATATCTCCTTCTGGTTGTGTATTGTGTTATTTTCCGCTGCTATGTATTTAAATGTAATTTAAATCTCTGATATTTCTGTGTAATATTCTTTTATACTCTTTATATTCTTGTAATCTGATGCATTGTTGTTATATACAATGAAATGTTCTGGTGTATGCGTTCTGTTTTGTCTTGTTCTCAAACGATAGGGCGTTTCGAACGGTCTGGGTCGGTTTAGCGACTGGTTCGGACCGAGCGAAATTCCTTGCCGTCACAGATCGGCTCGAAAACACTCTCATACTGCATATGGATGTGTGAGCATTTTAAATTTTTGTGGATGCAAAATGGTTGACTCGTCACATGGATGTTGCATTTGGACGAATGATTGCGCACACATTTAGAAATAATATGTATCAAATAGGAAGATTGCATACATGTTGGACTCATGACACTGACATAGTTCGCATTAAGGAGGTCAACTGAATCAGTGGACCGCATGATCTTTGCATTAGATAAGGAACATATACACACACTTTGCATATGTTCATACAACATTAGAAGTTTCTAAGGACAATGGACGCCAGTGATTGATGATTGAGTAGATGGATGTTGGATGGTAGGACACATTCTTCTTAACTTGAAGATTTCGGGGACGAAATTCTTTAAGGAGGGGAGAATGTAACACCCTGTATTTTCTGTGATCGTATAAGTAACAAATCAGAGAATAATTAATTTTTAAAATAAGAATCATGGGAAATGGGTTGCGCCATTGCGTTCGTCTCGGAATTCTGCTTGAAAACGAGTCCGAGTTTTCGAAAAACGGAATCCGTATAATCAAGTTATGACCCTCCGAAGTTTCAGGAATTTTCAGAATCGAAGACAGCTCGAAATTCGAATTCAAAATTCGAATTCAGACCTAGAAGCAGGCTGGGCGGGAAATTTCCCACCCAGGACCCAGGTCGACTGGGTAGTCGACTCCCCCTGACCAGGTCGACTGGGGAGTCGACTGGGTAGTCGACCCCCTGACCAGGTCGACCTGGGGGTCGACCCCCCCCCCCCCCGAACCCACTTTTTGAACCTGATGCATTCTGATGTTTTTGGCCCGATTTTCTGACCAGATTCATGACTCTAAACCTATTTGAACAGCCCCAAACCTAGCCTTCTCTACACACAATTCTATTCTGCTTCTACTCTGTCTCTGTTCTAAATAAAAATAATATGGCGTCGCTACTCTGCTGGAAACAAAACTAGAAGCTAATCAACATCAACCTAAGCAACTCAACTCAAGCCTGAAACTTCAACAACGGTTAAAGAAGATCAACTAACGTCGCTACAACTATCTTTCTTTTAGAATCCAATCGAGGCAAGTACAGTTATTTTCCGATATAAACTTTAATCATAATTGTGACATGATTGTAAATCTGAATTTGAGATTGTGTATGTTCTGTTCTGATCTATTTTATTCTGTATCTCTTCTTCTTTCTGTTCTATAGCCAGGCTACTACGAGCCTGCGCCAATCTCCTAAGAGATTAACGCACGAATGCTAAAATGTTTGGGACAAATAATGAATGTGGCATAATTGGACGTGGCTAATCTGTGACTGATTTAAGAAAAAGGACATAGGTTGTAAACAAGATTTAGATCTATGCATATTTCGTGAATTGGAAGAAGAGGAACCATGGTATGTTAACATGTGACTTGAGACATTGGATATAACGCATATTTTGAATTAAGATCTGTTATGACTAGAATGTTGGGCATATAGTTTATATAACAATTCATGATTTGAAAGAGAATATGACTTAGGTGTGAAGATCTATATTAAGATTTGATAACTATCAAATGTGAATAACACCTAAGTAGGAGATTTTTGAATATATAACATGCATTGAAATCGATGGCTATATTTGGTATAATTTATATGTGAATCTTTTGTACTAGGCAAGTTGAACTAAATTGGGACATGTAAATTATGACCATAATCTGTAACATGTAAATTCAATGCAAACGTAGGGTATATGATCATAGTGTGAATCATGACAACTATTTAGGCATGCAAACTTAGGCCAAATTTATAATTAGGCAAGATATGTTTGTGAAATTTTAAGGAATGATTAATTCTGTTATATTTGCCTAATTTGCTAGTTCTGCTATATTTGCCTAATCTGCTAGTTCTGTTATATTGCCTAATCTGCTAGTTCTGTTATACTGCTTAATCTGCTAGTTTGCTCTGCTGCCTAGTCTGCTAGATCTGTTCATCTTCCAAATCTGTCATCTGCTAAGTCTGCTGAAAATGCAAAATCTGTTATATGCTAAATCTGCTAAATTACTTAATCTGCTGAATCCGTTAAGTCGCCTAATCTACGAAAATCTGTTATCTGCTAAGTTGATATATTCAGTCTGTTATTGACATAATCTGAATTAGGTATGAATAATTGACATGTATATTAGGCGTGGGCATAAATGGTAAATTATTAATTAATTGGCCGCAAAGATAAACATGGCTAACTCGAGGTTAGAATGAGTTTGCGACGTAATCCTGCCCAGAACCGCCCGACACATCCTGTGGCTGCAAACAATAGGTTCTAATGTGAGAAGTTAGTCATAATATGCTTAGACGCGAGGTTTGGTCTGGCTTGTGGCAGAAGTCTGCCCGGAACCGCCCGGCCCATCCAGCAGCCACAGGCTAGCGACCTAATATGAGAAGTCTGTGCATTAATAATTAATTAATGCAAATCTGAGATAAAAATGATGTCCAAAACGTGTTGGGTGGATAGGGTTAAACCAACTGGACTAATATATATAATAAACTCGTTCATGAATCTGTAGGCCCAATACAAAGTTAGACAAATCTGAAATTCTGTTAAATCTGTACATCTGACCCGTTAGTCTGAAAACTTGTTGATTTGATTTTCTGATATGTGAACTAGTAAATCTGATCTCTGTATGTCTGAACTTGTAAACAAGTTAATCTGAAATCTGTTAGTCTGGGGACACAAGGTTAGGAGGAAATTTACTTATGTCATCTGTTGTTTGGGGACCCATATTAGTCAGTAACCCTTTCTGGTATCAAAACTTTGACCCAACAGTAGGTAGGGTCTGGGCACGCTTACTGAACTAATTATAAGCGGTTCATTCTGATAATGGCGAGGGGTGTTGATGGTGCGTTCCAACCGGGTCATGTGCGTGCATGGATCCCGGCCTGCCTCTGTGGATGTAATACGCCCATCTGTAAATAGGTCTGTGCCAATTAGTTGTCACTTTAGGGAGTGATACACCATACTGTGGGGCCGACACAGGGTATTTATGTATTAGGGAGCCGAACGCTTGGGGTAGGATTTTAGGGTACACTTAGTTCTGTCTGTTTATGTTGGTACGGTCTGTTTCTGTTGGGTGGTAACACCTGTCTATTTCTGAGTGGTACCGTATGTTCGGGTGGTAAAGGCCCATTACTAGTGTACACCTAATTCTACATTCTGTTTCCGTAGGGATTAATCTATTTCTGTCCGTTTCTGCTGGGGTGGTAAAGGACCATTATTAGCATTCTGTTTCTGTCCATTTCTGTTGGGGTGGTAAAGGCCCATTACTAGCATTCTCTTCTATGGAAATTATTCTGTACCCGTTCCTGTTTCAGTTTAGACATTAGGGTGACACCTAATTCTGTTATACTAGTATTAGTGCAGAGAGGGGTAAAGCAATAGCTTATATCATTATGTTCTTCTGTTATATCTACTACACCTGTTACAGTTATCTCTCATCCAGTTTTATTTTCATGTCATGTTATTATTATCTGTTCATAACTGAAAATCACTGGACTTGCCAGACTTTTTGTCTGACCCTTGTTGTTTCGCCTCCTTTCTTCCGTTTCCCCCTAGGTTTTGTAAAAGGGAATAATCTAGCTTGATCCAGATTTCTTTTGCTTGAAGTGCTTAAAGTATGGCTTGTCTTCTTCTGTGGGGATTATGATTTTAAACTATGCATTCTGAAGGCTTTTGTACAAGACTGATATTTTGTACTTGAATTCTGATATTGTGATTTGAAAGGATGTAACCAACCTTATTTCGGTTTATGTTGTAATAAAGTTATAAGATTTTCAAGTACTGTTTTATCTGTCTTGTAAGTTTCTGTTCTGTTTACTAAAATGCTCCACCAAAGTTAAGGCATTCCCTTTGTGAGTGTCCTTAACGGATGTGGGGTGTTACACTTGGTATCAGAGCTGAAGGTTAACGGATTTGATAAAAAAAAGTTTTTGAAAACTATTTTCAAAAAAGGTTTTAAAAGGAAGTATTTTCAAAAGTAAAGCTTATTTTTGAAAAACATACTCCCCAAAAGCCATATATCTATCTTTTGATCCTCTGTTTGAATCTTTGTTTCCTTCTTTCTCCGGGGCACCCGGCTTTCTGGGAGGTAACCTCATCGCGGCATGGTTCTGTAGGCTTGATAAGACTACGACTCCGGTCAAAGGGCAAATAAACGCCCGACTTCCATCTGTAGCCGCAGTATTCTCGCCTACGGCTAATTTTCTTTCGAGCTTTGTAGGATTTTCCGAGCGATGGAGGCAGCTTTCGAGGGACTTGTCAAATAGTAAAGATGAGAATGAGGGAGATTGGCTAAGGAGCACAACCCAAGGATGAGAAACTCATAGATATGGACTTGGTTCACAAAGGAGGCGAAAAAGGAAACACAAAAGAAGGAAGAAAAGTCTGAAGATAAAGGAGGAGAAAAGTGCTTTACTTATGGAAGCTTGACTCATTTGGACAAGGATTGCCGAAAGGGCAAGGACACTCACTTCAACTGTGGTGAGATAGGACACTTCACTAGGGACTGCCCGAAGAAACGGGGGCAAGGACAGAGGACATGACCTACTTCGGGAAGGCAGGCGAATGCTCTCATAGTTGGTGGATAGGATATAAGTAGGAAAATTTCCATAGAGAGTTTAGTCTCCTTATCTGATTATTGAGTTAGAACTCTTTCCGATTATGGCATTCTGATTTCGTAGTCGAGTCTCTGCACTTTAATACTAGTATTGTTTCTGATTCCACTGTAGGGTCAAACCCATAGGGGTTATGACTCATCTGCTTGTGATAGATTGGGGTTTGAGAGATATCTATGTTAGGCGTCAAGAAGGACGCATACATTCTAGGTTTTATCATGCTTAGTTTCCTAAGAATCATTTGGTAATCTGATCTGTACTAGTAGTCTGTAAGCATCTGGATATTTCTGAAAAGGTTAAGATTTCCAGTTTTGACATTGTCTAAAGAGGGTAATCCTCTGGGCATCAATCTGATGTTGATCTCGGTCTTCGGGGCGGATACTTAGGGAATTTGTCTCTCAACCAAGGTCTAATGGAAACCAAGTTTCTGGTTTATCTATACTCGCTTCCATCATTCGACTGTATCCTATTGATTGGGTCTTCGACCTATAGATAGGAATCCTATGGATGTAAACATGTGTTTGAGAATTGTTATGTTTGATGGTTGCAAGTGGATGCAAGTGGTTGCTCGTGGATGCATATACACACACTAGGCACTAGATCAGCTCGAAAACACTCTCATACTGCATATGGATGTGTGAGCATTTTAAATTTTTGTGGATGCAAAATGGTTGTCTCATCACATGGATGTTGCATTTGGACGAATGATTGCGCACACATTTAGAAATAATATGTATCAAATAGGAAGATTGCATACATGTTGGACTCATGACACTGACATAGTTCGCATTAAGGAGGTTAACTGAATCAGTGGACCGCCTGATCTTTGCATTAGGTAAGGAACATATACACACACTTTTGCATATGTTCATACAACATTAGAAGTTTCTAAGGACAATGGACGCCAGTGATTGATGATTGAGTAGATGGATGTTGGATGGTAGGACACATTCTTCTTAACTTGAAGATTTCGGGGACGAAATCCTTTAAGGAGGGGAGAATGTAACACCCCGTATTTTCTGTGATCTTATAAATAACAAATCAGAGAATAATTAATTTTTAAAATAAGAATCATGGGAAACGGGTTGCGCCATTGTGTTCGTCTCAGAATTTTGCTTGAAAACGAGTCCGAGTTTTCGAAAAACGGAGTCCGTATGATCAAGTTATGACCCTCCGAAGTTTCAGGAATTTTCCGAATCGAAGACAGCTCGAAATTCGAATTCAAAATCCGAATTCAGACCCAGAAGCAGGCTGGGCGGGAAATTTCCCGCCCAGGACCCAGGTCGACTGGGTAGTCGACTCCCCCTGAACAGGTCGACTGGGTAGTCGACCCCCCTGACCAGGTCGACTGGGTAGTCGACCTGGGGGTCGACCTGCCCCCCCCCCCCCCCCCCGAACCCACTTTCTGAACCTAATGCATTCTGATGTTTTTGGCCCGATTTTCTGACCAGATTCATGACTCTAAACCTATTTAAACAGCCCCAAACCTAGGCTTCTCTACACACAATTATATTCTGCTTCTACTCTGTCTCTGTTCTAAATAAAAATAATATGGCGTCGCTACTCTGCTGGAATCAAAACTAGAAGCTAATCAACATCAATCTAAGCAACTCAATTCAAGCCTGAAACTTCAACAACGGTTAAAGAAGATCAACTAACATCGCTACAACTATCTTTCTTTTAGAATCCAATCGAGGCAAGTACAGTTATTTTCCGATATAAACTTTAATCATAATTGTGACATGATTGTAAATTTGAATTTGAGATTGTGTATGTTCTGTTCTGATCTATTTTATTCTGTATCTCTTCTTCTTTCTGTTCTATAGCCAGGCTACTACGAGCTTGCGCCAATCTCCTAAGAGATTAATGCACGAATGCTAAAATGTTTGGGACAAATAATGAATGTGGCATAATTGGACATGGCTAATCTGTGACTGATTTAAGAAAAAGGACATAGGTTGTAAACAAGATTTAGATCTATGCATATTCTGTGAATTGGAAGAAGAGGAACCATGGTATGTTAACATGTGACTTGAGACATTGGATATAACGCATATTTTGAATTAAGATCTGTTATAACTAGATTGTTGGGCATATTGTTTATATAACAATTCATGATTTGAAAGAGAATATGACTTAGGTATGAAGATCTATATTAAGATTTGATAATTATCAAATGTGAATAACACCTAAGTAGGAGATTTTTGAATATATGACATGCATTGAAATCGATGGCTATATTTGGTATAATTTATATGTGAATCTTTTGTACTAGGCAAGTTGAACTAAATTGGGACATGTAAATTATGACCATAATCTGTGACATGTAAATTCAATGCAAACGTGGGGTATATGATCATAGTGTGAATCATGACAACTATTTAGGCATGCAAACTTAGGCCAAATTTATAATTAGGCAAGATATGTTTGTGAAACTTTAAGGAATGTGATAGACCAAAATGTGGTTCTAACACCCAAATTGACTAAAAGAATAATGAAATAAGATCAAAAGTAAAATGGAGACACAGAATTTATAGTGGTTCGGCGAAGAAAAGCCTACGTCCACTTGTCAATCACTATTCTTGATGATATAGTTGTAATTACAATCAGTTATTCACTCAATTTCACTTACAACTGACATACATTCACTCAATTGTCTCAAAACAAGTGTTGAAAGGCGATTTGGATTATCCGGGAGTGCTGGAATTCGGTTTATGAAAGTGGTTGAACTCTCAAAGTGCCAAAAAGAAGATCCTTTTCATTGTCTCCAGACGGTGTATTTATAGGTGAAAATTTGCTCAGAACCCGATCCGGATCGGAGCCACGTGTCTTCCATCCCATCATCCTCGGGTTCGGATAGATTTCAGTGTTGACAACGCATCAGAGCAGTGGACGTTGTGGGCAGGAACTGGTCATACCCGCTCCGCATCTTTAGGCGATCGTGGGGGAGAGTGACGTGGAATATGGGTTCGGATCGGAGGAGCCTGCAGTGGGGGTTCGGATCGGAGTATCCGATCCGATTCGGATTAACCCAAGACTAAGTCTTCATCCACTTTCGCTCCGTTCCGATCTGTCTTTGTAGCAGGTAGCCCTCCGCTTCAACTGGCAGTAGGTTGCTCTCCGATCCGAACAACGGTGCCTCTCTGATTCCAACAATAACAGCTTACCGATCCGAACAGCAAAACTTCTCCGATCCGACCCGCTACATCTCTCCGATCCGACCCGCTATAATGCTTTCCAAGTTCTTCAATGTTTCATATTTCGACTTTGTGTTGCCCAGTTCACAAAGTGGGCTAACATTTTGCCCCCTCAAAGGATGCTTCTGTTGGAGACGGAGCATGCTTTGATTATCATTGCACAGCGTCTTCTAGGTAATTTTTCCTCTGATTTTCCTTGTGTTTTCTTCTTCTTCTTCGAACTTCAATTTAATTCACCGCTGAGTTACAGAATTCTGTTCGGTTCGGATTCCGATCCGAACAGACCCCCCCCCCTCTTTCTATTTTTCATTGGACTATTGGGCCAAGCTTTGCTTCTGGACTGTCGATCCGGTCCGAACGGGGAGACGAATAGTCACCCTGCTTCTCTATATAAACTGGGTCTTCATCTTCCTCCCATTTCCTTTTTATCGTTTTATCCTTTCTGCTTCGGAAATCCAGGACTTAGAGAAAAAGAAATAAGAACTTTCCACCATTCTCGTGCGAATTTCCAATTTACATACTCTGGTAGGTTTGAATCTTTGATTAGTTTCGTGATAACAAGTTTTAATCGAAACTGATGGTCAATTCGACCGATCTGGACGTGGTTTCCACGCCGCAGTCTCCTCTTCCTTCGTTATCGTCGTTGGTGGCTCGCTGCTACTTCGAGGCGTTGGAAGAGGGAGTTGTGGTCTGAGGCCAAAAATGAGGAAGAAGAAGATCATAGGGAATCGGTTCGGGCGATGGAGTATGAAATTGGAGAAAAAAGGAAAGAAGTCCAGAGGGTCGGATCGGGTCGGGGCAAGCAGAGAAAGGGAAAAAGAAATGAAGTCCAGAAAGTCAGATCGGGTCGGAGCAAGTAGTTAAAGAAGAGGAGAAATGGAACTTACCTAACCGGATCGGGTCGGTCTGTGAGATAAAGGTGGAGAGGCATGACTAAGTGGTCCGACCCGAACCATTCTGGGAACCTACTTCCGAGCCGATCCGATTTTGATTTCTGAGTTTCAATGAGATATCCGAGCTCAAGGCTACGCCTCCGATCCGATCCCAATGAATGCGCCCGAACCGAACCGAAGTGCAGTCTATCTTAACGCATAAAAACTCGTTTAACTGGCCCAATCAACTTTTGGCATAATCTTCAACTTAATGGACAGTTAGGATAGTGCCTTGCGAACGTAACTGGACATCAAGAACTACTTCAATCCTTTCTACTTTGCCAAAATTTTGCGTCGCACTTTTAAACATTTACTTTACACTTTCCGCATACACTGTTTACACTTTAGTTTGCACACATGCACGGGGGGACACGGGCTAATTTACTCTAACTTATGCTATTGCTTCTTCAATAGTTTTATGACCATGAGACCCAGACGCTCTTCTAGACTAGATGAGAAGAAAGAGGCCCCGGAAACCTCCAACAAAATTACTCTCGAGGACATATCTTCTCCTTCGGATCCAGAATGGAATAATGAGGGTTCAGACTACGAGGTTGGAAATCGCGAAAGTGACAATGTATCTTCGGAGGGTGAACTTTCTCTAGGTTTTGAAGAGGAAGGAGGGATTGGTGACGACCGGGCTCCTGATGAGTTTGAATCGGCTATCATATTGGAATCACCCCAAGATTCTGTTGAATCAACAATCGACGATAGACTTATCCGAATTTGTTTAAAATACGGAATACTAAAAGGGGACACCCTGGTGCCTTCGAGAACTGACCGTCCCCACAACCCTCCAGAAGGTTATATGGCAATTACTCGGTTGATGTGCATGGTCGGTGCTATCCCTCCCTTTTCTCCCTTCATCGTTGATTTTCTAAGACAAATGCGGATTGCCCCCATGCAGCTGCATCCTAATTCATATGCTTACTTACACACCTTATATATAGCATACCGTGAGATCTTAGGCATAGAGCTCACTTTCGATGACGTTCATTTCTTTTACAACTTCAAGCATCGGACTCGAGAGACTCCTTCTTTCTGCTATTTTGAGTCCGTCCCTAAGAGGAAGATAATTTCAGCGCCATTCAGTAGTAAAGCTGGAGATTCCAGGCTGGAATGGTTTTATGTGAAACGACAACCAGGGTGTGCTAGGAGGTGGACGAAATCAAGTAAAGCACTGGTTTTCTAAATCTCGGCTCTATACATTCAAGTCATCGCCTTAACTCGTTTTTCTTTTGTTTGCAGTCGATAACCCAAAACAAATATCAGACCAAATATTCTTTGACCGGATGCACCAGCTCCTTAATGGTGATCAGAAATTCTTGACTATTGATGAAGTCCTTAAGGACGAGTATCTTCATTTTCATGGGTTGCTATCTGTTACTCGTAGCATTGGTCACGGGACGACTCCATACGTATATGTTCCTCCAGTGGATGTAGTCCCAGAGACAGGGGAAGGTTCGGGAGCTCCTACAGTGCCTCTTCAAACTTCACCCTCTCCATCTTCTACTCAAGATGATGAATTGGCTAACTTGGCCGAAAAGCATCGCGAAGGGTATACTGTTCCTGAGGATGCCATTTCTCCAGAAAGGTCGACGTCTTCCAAAGAGTCACCGATTGATGCTTCTGAGGGAGATGTCCCTAGTACTGATGACCCATTATTTCAGGGTTTGGGGGATATCCCCTTACCTGAAACTATATACACCACAGAGAATTTTAGGAAGGATCCTTTAGTTTTCACCTCTTCTGAAGAAACCACTCCGGCTAAGGCCAAAGATCCCACTCGTACTAGTCTAGCTTCGGACTCGGGTTTGTCGGGGGGAAAAACACCACTTAGGACACACTTTACACAAAAACATTACCACTTATTGCATCTTTCTCTTCGTGAAAATATTGATCCTAAATTTCATTTGTCTTATTGTGCTGGCACGATGTCCCGATCTTACTATGATATCAGGAAACTTCGCCGCAACAAGTCTAATCCACCTCATGATATTGAGTATGATCGCCGCGACGATCGTAGTAGGGAGGAGAGAAGGCCTTATGAACCCTATCGCTCTCGAACTTCGCGTTCTCGCTCTCCTGTTCGGACCGACCTAGAGAGATATAAAGGTTATCAAGGTCGTCAGGAAGAGGATAGGCCGCAACCGAAAGACTCCACCTCTTCCCAAGAAAAGCGCAGCAGGGAGAGAAGTCCGCCGAAAGATACTGAGTCGCGAAGTAAACGCAAAGTCTCTGCTAAACGGCCTAGAACAGATAAAGAGACTATTGAATTCTCCACACACAGGGATACTGAATTGACGATCCCCGCCCCTCCACCACTAGATGTTGAAACTGCAATCAAGCGGGCGTATCTGGAGGAGCAATTTCCCAAACATTACTTCGAGAACTTGAATTTTTTACCTGCCCTCGAGCCAATTTCTTCCAGGTGGGCAGATGAGGCCAAAGCAAAGATAGATGCGGTCGAAAAACAGTATTCTGAAATGTTCAAATATTCACGCCAGCTTTCCAGAATCATCCGTACTCTAATCACGAATGCTGATTCAATGCAAAAAACCGCGGAGGACGATGCAAAGGCTTTAAAGAATCTAGGAAAAGATTTGGAGGACACACAGGCCCATCTTGTTGTTGCTCAAAGGGATGCCACTAGCTTCAAACAACAATTTGAAGATATGTAAAAACGTTACCATGAATTGCTTGAATCTCACACTCAAGAGCGTTCTGAGTTAAAAAAGCAAGCTGAAGATGCTAAGTCAGATGCCGCTAAAACGCGCCTTGCTTATGCTGACCTTAAACGGAAAAATGCCGAGTTAGCAAGGAGGAATGCTGAGCTAGAAAAGAAAATTTCTGACTTGGCTTCTAAGCTAATGGAGGCGGAGAACAGAGCTGCCCTGGCGGAGGGCAACGTCGAATGTGCTATCAAATCCGCTGAGGAGGCCCGTAAACAATTGTCAGAGGCGGAGATTCAGGGTTTCGGCGAATTAATGATTGAATTCTTTGCACATATCATCCGTCGCCGGAACATTTCTTGGATTGAGGATTATCCATCTACTCTAGTCCAAGTATGGAGTCAGATCATTGAGTGGGAAAAAGAGGAGCTCAAGGTTGATTCCATCGATGAGGACAAGCTGATGGAGAAATACTTAAGGGATGATGAGCCAGAACGCCTAGGTGAAGGGCGCCGCCTCATTGCTGATGCTATGGAAGAAGATAGGTGGAGGACTAAACAGAAGAACGTTCCCGAGGCTGGTTCCTCTTCTACTGCCCCCGTAACCTCTGAAGTAGAGGGGTATGATCCTGAAAACCCGGGAATCCCTCGAACAACTCTGCTATCCCCTATTCCCGAAATGGCATCAGAGACAGCAGTTACCCCTGCCGAGAAGTCTTCGGAAGGTATCCCTACATTTTCCCCTCAATTCGTCAAGGCTATTTCTACCTTTTGCCACGTGATTGAGCAATCGATGAAAAACCCATTATTTTCTCTTGAGTTGATAACCGTTGCTTCTCACTCTATAGGTATTGAGCCATCCGGAAAGACAGATGTGACTCAGGGAGCCGCCTCTGGGACAGAGCCTACAGAGAAGGCAAAAGGGGGAGAGGACAAGGCTGCTCCTACAGATTTGGGAGAAGGAAGCGAACCGCCTAAGGCTGACACTCCCCGTGATGAAGAAATGATAGCTGCCTTAAAGGATGATAGCGGCGACGGAGGACATGAGGAAGATCCAGAGGTGGCAATAGTCGGGGAGTCAAGAAGTGGAGATGATGTTACTTTGGCTGCAATGAAAGCTGACCAAGATAAACGCTTGCAGTTAAAAGCTGAAGACTTAGACCCTGAAATCCTCAAGCCTCTCGCAGTTGTTGATGTGGGATCAAGGTTAGTTGTTAAGCTTTCAACTAGATCTATTACAGAGGAACTCGCTAAAAAATCTTCTCTTGATTCCAGCGCTCCGTCCTCCAGGAAGAAGTCAACCGATTCCAGCGCTGCATCTTTAGGAAAGAAAAAATCAAAGCGCATCTTGACGGAGGCCGAGAAAAAGGCGAAGAATGCGGAGAAAGCCGCCAAGAAGTCCAAGCCTCACTCGAAATCTAAATAGTGGGTTGTCTTGCGTTGTTTTAGCATTTGGTAGACCAACAATTGCTGCTATAAGGGTGGCTCTTGCACCTTCTTTTTGGCTATTTTCCTGTACAAATTCATTCGTTCGTAAATAAAAAATAATAATTCATTTTCCGCAATGTCTGTTAGTCATTAGTTCTGCACTCGTGTAAGAATGCATGTCTTACTATAGTTGTGTGATGAAGTTATGGTAGGGGGAAATATGTGTATACATATATGCCCTCAGTCAATCTCAAAAAACTATTCAAGACTTAATCAAGTAGTCTGAATGTCCCCGATTTTATGACGGGATTGCACTTTCTGTGTCGTCAATGCCTGTCGTTTTTTCTGGCATTTTTTTATACTCTCCTGTCTTATACTCAGGTTAGAGTTCTTACTGAGGCAGTCTCTTGTCTGGGTGCACCTTCACGCCTCAGAGGACGTCGTCTTCCCGTCCTTTTATACTCTCTCTCAATTCTCGAGAGTTAGAGTTAAGAATGTCGTTTTCTCATTCTTTTATGTCTTATCGCACAAATAGTCGTTGTGCTTTTTCTTGCATATAAACTGTTTTCAACCTTTCAGGTTTTGAATCATCTTATATTCCATAATCACAACAGAATAGTCGATGAATGTATATTTATAATGCATGAAAGTAAATAACACACAATATTTTTATAGTGGTTCGGCTAAGTCGTAGCCTACATCCACTTTATAGTCCTTTATTCATATCATCAGATTTTCCTAAGGCAAGTCGTGCCTTTTTATAGAGTTCATAAGAAAAATAACAAAGAATACAACATTACTAATCCAAATATCGCATCAAGTGTTGGGCATTCCATGCCCTAGGCACTTCTTCGCCATCTACGGTCGTTAACTTGAAGGTTCCTTTTTCAAGTTTCCGTTGGATGACAAAGGGTCCTACCCACTTTGGACCGAGGTGGGGAAGGAAAGGAAAGATTCTCTTTAGTACCAAATCTCCTGGTTCAAAAGTCCTAAGGCGAACTTTTTTGTCGTAATAGCGTGCCATCTGACGTCGATGTCTTGCCACACGCAAATCTGCTTTGTCCCTTTTTTCTTCGATTTCGTCAAGAGACTCGAGTAAGAGTGCCCGATTCGTCATCGGGTCATAATACGTCACCCGGTGGGAAGGAACTTCAAGCTCTACTGGAATTACTGCTTTTGAACCAAAAGAGAGAGAGAAAGGGGTATGACCAGTAGCTGTCTTAAATGTTGTTCGATATGCCCACAAAGCTAAGGGCAATTCGTCAACCCATTTTTCCTTTGCGTGCTCAAACCGTTTCTTGAGGATGGATTTTATAACTTTGTTTATTGCTTCTACTTGCCCGTTCGATTGCGGATAAGCAATCGCAATATACCGTTTGTCGATCTTATATTTCTGGCAGAAATTTCTGAATTCAGCACCATCGAACTGGGTTCCGTTATCAGTTATAATAGTCCTTGGGATCCTGAATCGACATATAATATTTCTAACCACAAAACTTATCACCTTCCTCGCCGTAATCTTGGTTAGGGGCTCAGCTTCCACCCACTTCATAAAATAGTCCACAGCAACTACTGCATACTTCGCCCCTCCTTTAGCAATTGGTAGAATTCCGACGATATAAATTCCCCACGTGGCAAAAGGCCAAGGACTCACCATCGATTTGAGTTGGGTCGACGGTGCTTTGGGGATTTTGGCGAATCTCTGGCACTTATCGCAGCGTCGTGAATAATCAGCTGCATCTTTATTAATTGTGGGCCAGAAGTATCCATAACGCAATATCTTTTTCGCTAAAGTCTGACCTCCTGTATGATCTCCACACTCACCTTCGTGTACTTCTTTTAGTACACGTTTGATGTCGTCGTGTGCTATACATCGTAATAGGGGCATATAAAATCCTTGCCTATAAAGAGTATCATCTTGTAGGACATATCTGGTAGCCTTGCGAACTGTAGCCCTTCTCTCACTCTTCTTTGATGGGAGTGTCCCATTCTTAAGGAAGTTCTTAATTGGGGTCATCCACGACTCCTTTTCCGGTTCCGCTTCGAAAGCGAACTCAATTTCCATCGACTCAAAGCTTGGCGATTCTAACGTTTCAATTGGAATTATTTCAGTTTCTTCTGGATTGTCAGAACTAGCCAGCTTTGCCAGCCTGTCTGCCTTCTGGTTTTCGGCTCTTGGGATATGCGTTATATTATACCTCTCCAGGTTGCTCAATAGCTTTTCCACTTTCCCGAGGTAGGCGATAAGTCGAGGTCCCCGAGCCACAATCCTTTCGTACTTGGCAAACAACGATTTTGGAGTCGCAGAATATGTCCAACATTTTTATTCCGAGGTCTTTAGCAAGCTTCAACCCGGCAATCAGGGCTTCGTATTCAGAGTCATTGTTAGTCGCCGAAAATTCTAATCGTAGAGCGTAACATAACGACCGTCCTTCAAGAGTAACTAAAACAATTCCAGCTCCGGACCTTCGGTCGTTCTTGGCTCCATCTGTGTATAGCTTCCATGGATCTATCTTTAACTCATCTTCAGACTTGACCACTCTGTCATCGATTACTTCCTCCTCTGGGATGGTGAACTCTGCTATAAAGTCTGCCAGAGCTTGCCCCTTGATCGACCTTCGTGGCTAAAAATTTAAATCAAACTGACTTAATTCAATATTCCATTTGATCAACCGCCCCGATGCTTCGGGTCTCTGCAACACCTGCCTCAGAGGCTGGTCAGTGTATATGGTTATTGGATGTGCTTGGAAATAATGACGAAGTTTTCGGGAGGCGATTAGGAGGCTGTAAGCGAGCTTCTCAATCTTTGGGTAGTTGCGTTCTGCCGTTGCCAATTTCTTGCTTACATAATATATTGGCCTTTGCACTTTGTCTTCTTCTCGAACCAAAGTTGTGCTAACAGCGTGAGCCGAAACTGCCAAATAAACAAATAACTCTTCGTGATCCACTGGTTTTGACAAAATCGGTGGTTTTTCTAGCAATTCCAATAAATTTCGAAAGGCCTCAACATAGTCCGGAGTCCACTCGAAGTTCTTCTTTCCCCTTTTAATCAAATCAAAAAACGGGACGCATTTGTCCGTGGCTTTGGAGATAAACCTACTCAACGCAGCTACTTTCCCTGCAAGACTTTGGACGTCTTTAATTCCCCTCGGCTCTTCAATGTTTCTAATCGCTGCTATTTGGCTGGGATTGATTTCAATTCCTCGGGAGCTCACAATGAAGCCTAGAAATTTTCCCGATGCCACTCCAAATGAGCATTTCAAAGGATTCAACTTCATCCGATACTTTCGCAGGATGCCAAACATTTTTGCCAAGTCTTGCGTATGGCTGGAGGACTGTTTCGATTTGACAAGCATATCATCCACATAAACTTCCATAGTCTTCCCTATTTGGTTATAAAACATTCTGTTCACCAGGCACTGATAAGTGGCTCCAGCGTTTTTCAATCCGAACGGCATGACCACGTAACAGTATAACCCCAAGTTTGTAATGAAGCTCGTGTGTTCTTGATCTGGCGTGTGCATAGGAATTTGGTTGTACCCAGAATATGCGTCCATGAAAGAAAGAAGTTCATGTCCCGCTGTTGAATCTACAAGCTGGTCAATCCTGGGAAGTGGGAAACTATCTTTCGGGCAAGCATTGTTCAAATCTGAGAAATCAATGCAAGTCCGCCACTTTCCATTCGGCTTCTTCACTAAGACGGGATTCGATATCCAGTCGGGATATGTCGAATCTCTAATAAATCCGTTATGTTTTAGTTTCTCCACTTCTTCTTTCAAAGCAGCCTACCTCTCTGGGCCCAGCATTCGTCTCTTTTGCTTTACAGGCAGGTGTTTCGGGTTTACATTTAGTGAGTGACTTATGATGGATGGCGATATCCCACACATGTCAGCGTGGGTCCAGGCAAACACGTCCAAGTTTGCCTTCAGGAAGTCAGCTAGTTCTTTGGCCCGACATGGATCCAACTGAGATCCAATCTTCAAAACTCTTGTTGGATCAGCTTCATCAATGGGAATGTCCACTGTCGCTTCATTAGGAGTTGCATTTCTAGTCTCTGGTTCCTCATCTTTTCTGGGATCCAGGTCTTCAGGCGTTCCTTTGGGCAACTCCTTCGGGGCCGATCCCTCTAATTGCTACGCCGAGCCTCCCTTTGGAGGAGGCGAGGCATCTTTACTCTCGATATTAAGTCCTTTCATCAACATCTTTAATTCGGCAACATAGCAGGCCCATCCGGAGACTTGATCCCCTCTCATTACTCCAGTTCCGGCTTCAGTTGGGAACTTAAGCAACAAACACCAAGGGGCGATGCAAGCCCTGAACTCAGCAAGGGCAGGCCTTCCCAAAAATGCATTATAAGGCGAATCTACGTCCAGCACTACAAATTGAAGCATCCGTACTCTTCGGCGTTCTCCTTGCCCCAAGGTTACGGGCAATTCTATGTACCCCATTGGAGCTGTTGACGCCCCGTTGAAGCCTCGGATCCAACCTTCGCATGGCTTCAAATCTTCAGATTCAAGCTTCATCTAATCAAATGACTTTTTAAATAAAATATTAACAGAGCTTCCGTTGTCTACTAACACCTTGTGAACCAAGGCCGGCCCAATGGTGGTAGTAATGACCAACGGATCATTGGTGGGTGACTGGATCCCGGTATTGTCTCTGCTACGGAATACCACGTCGTCAAACATTGTCTTCTGTTGTTTTGTGGGGGCGATATCTTCCAAATCATCACCTTCATTCACATCTATGTGCTTGGCAGCGTTTACATATTGATCCATCACTCTAAAACTGCGGATTGCTGGGTGGGGTCCACCCACTATGGAGTTGATAACAATTCCCTTGCCTTTCTGCTGCGCTGTAGCTTGGGAGCAGATTGAATCTGTTTTGGAGCCTGCTCTCCTTGCGCCCGTCCCTCGGGGCAACCTTATATTCATCCAGTTTCCCTTCGTGCAGTAGCTTCTCAATCACGTCTCTCAAATGTCGACATTCATTGGTTGAATGCCCATGAGTTCCATGAAACAAACAAAACTTCCCAGTTGCCATTTCTTTCTCCGTTGAGTCGCGAGGTGGCGGTCTTTTATATTGCAAAACATTGTATGTATCCAAGTAAATGTTCTCCAGAGTGTCGTTCAACGGTGTATAATTCTCATAAGTCTGGAATCGGGGTCTTTTGTTAGGATCACTTCCCCTATTTCTATTTCTTCTGTTACCGTTCGCGTTACGGTTATTGTTGTTGCCCCCGTTTCCAGAATTGTCGTTTCCACTCTTGTTTCCCACATTCACTTCAACTTTTCCGGAACTTTCTCCAGACTGCTTCACGGCGACATTACTCTGAACATTTTCTTTTGAAGCCGCTCCAGACTTTCTCTTTCGGTTTGCCCTGGCCTCCTCTCGTCTTAAATAAATATCAGCCTTTTCATAGAATAACTCTATCGTGGAGGGTGTCTTCCCAGAAAGGTAATCTCCAAACTCGGAGTCAGGATCGACTCCTTCCTTCAAAGCCATCAAGATGGTGGGCTCATGCGGGTCACTAACTTCAGTCACAGCTAAGTTGAAACGGTCGAGATATGACCTCAAAGACTCTCCTGGCGCCTGCTTAATTCTTGATAATTCAATAACACTTTTAGACTTTCGGGTATGGAGTCGGAACTGATTCATAAAACGTTCGCTCAATTCCCTGTAATTCGATATCGAACGAGGGGGAAGTCGGGTAAACCATAGCAGCGCCACATCTTCTAAATATATCGGGAATGCTTTACACTTCACCGCGTCAGGAGCAGCAGCAGCATTCATGAGCCACGAGTATCGCATCAAAGGCTGTCCCGGATCGGTTCTTCCATTGTACTTGTCCATCTGCGGCAGGTTAAAACGCCGGGGAAACTGAAAGTCGAGGATGTCGTCAGTGAAAGGAGTATGGCTTCGCTCAATGCCATAATCTTCATTGGTATAGTTCCGGCTTTCGGACATAATCTGGCGTACCATTGCCTGTACGTCAGCATTAGTTAGGGGCCGTTCAGGCTCCTTGGCCCTGGTATCCGGGTTCCTTCTGGGCTCTTGTTCAGGAGATTCCCTTCTTCTTTGAGCTGCATCTGCTCTACTTCGTGCCCTACGCTCCCGGTCGATCTCGGGAGCAGGGGGCTGGAGCATTTGCCCCTGAGTGGGATCATTGGTTCCTAGTGCTCGTGCAATATCCTCGCGGGACCCCAAAGATCCGAACGTCAGCTGCTCCAAATTCTGAGGTCGTTCGAGCGGCCTTCTTTCATGGGGCCGCTCTTCCTCGGAAGAAGAAGACTGATCCATTGGTGTATGGCGAACCGGGGATGGGGTTCTCTGTCTACGGAGTTCGCTAATTTCCCTGCTCATGAGTCTCATGTTTTCTTGCATCATGAGATTGGTGCGCTCGTGGATTTTTCATAGCCTCCCTAGTACTCTCAAGCATGTCAAGTAGGCGCGAGAAATCTCCTTGAGTAATGGGTGCAGATGGATTGACCTGATCATTGACCCTGGTGGTTGGAATCGGAGCATTTGTAGGGGCTCGAGTAGAGGTTCCAACATCACCAAGTGACGGGTCGGTTCGGAGATGGGAAATCGGGTCGGGTCGGAGCTGGGAAGCCTGTTCGGGTCGGAGCTGGAAAGCCAGGTCGGGTCGGTGTAGGGCAAGTTGCTCGGGTCGGTTCAGGTTGGGGGAATGCACTGCTTCAGATTCTCCTACCCGGATCGGATCGGAGCTCTCCCCCTGAATGCAGTTCGGATTTCCTGTATCGGTCCATCCTGCTGCTGAGCTCTGCCCACGAGACCTTGTCACGACCGCATTTTGCTGATCTTCGCCAACTCCATTTCCTCGACTAGATTGAACTTCTTTGCCTTTTCCTTTGGCCATATTTCTTCAACAATCAATTCAACAAATATTCAAGAGCGTCGAAACTTGAGGATTAACTTCTTTGAACTCAACGGTCCAAAAAGTAGAACGATAATCCCGAAAAACAGAGAATTCAGATGAATTCTCAGTGAAAGCACCAAAATGTTAGACCAAAATGTGGTTCTAACACCCAAATTGACTAAAAGCAGAATGAAATAAGATCAAAAGTAAAATGGAGACACAGAATTTATAGTCGTTCGGCGAAGAAAAGCCTACGTCCACTTGTCAATCACTATTCTTGATGATATAGTTGTAATTACAATGAGATATTCACTCAATTTCACTTACAACTCACATACATTCACTCAATTGTCTCAAAACAAGTGTTGAAAGACGATTTGGATTATCCGGGAGTGCTGGAACTCGGTTTATGAAAGTGGTTGAACTCTCAAAGTGCCAAAAAGAAGATCCTTTTCATTGTCTCCAGACGGGATATTTATAGGTGAAAATTTGCTCAGAACCCGATCCGGATCGGAGCCACGTGTCTTCCATCCCATCATCCTCGGGTTTGGATAGATTTCAGTGTTGACAACGCATCAGAGCAGTGGACGTTGTGGGTAGGAACTGGTCATACCCGCTCCGCATCTTTAGGCGATCGTGGGGGAGAGTGACGTGGAATATGGGTTCGGATCGGAGGAGCCTGCAGTGGGGGTTCGGATCGGAGTATCCGATCCGGATTAACCCAAGACTAAGTCTATATCCACTTTTTCTCCGTTCCGATCTGTCTTTGTAGCAGGTAGCCCTCCGCTCCAACTGGCAGTAGGTTGCTCTCCGATCCGAACAGCAGTGCCTCTCTGATTCCAACAATAACAGCTTACCGATCCGAACAGAAAAACTTCTCCGGTCCGACCCGCTACATCTCTCCGATCCGACCCGCTATAATGCTTTCCAAGTTCTTCAATGTTTCATATCTCGACTTTGTGTTGCCCAGTTCACAAAGTGGGCTAACAGAATGATCAAATCTGTTATATTTGCCTAATTTGCTAGTTCTGCTATATTTGCCTAATCTGCTAGTTATGTTATATTGCCTAATCTGTTAGTTCTGTTATATTGCTTAATCTGCTAGTTCTGCTCTACTGCCTAGTCTGCTAGATCTGTTCATCTGCCAAATCTGTCATCTGCTAAGTCTGCTGAAAATGCCAAATCTGTTATATGCTAAATCTGCTAAATTACTTAATCTGCTGAATCCGTTAAGTCGCCTAATCTGCGAAAATCTGTTATCAGCTAAGTTGATATATTCAGTCTGTTATTGACATAATCTGAATTAGCTATGAATAATTGACATGTATATTAGGCGTGGGCACAAATGGTAAATTATTAATTAATTGGCCGCAAAGATAAACATGGCTAACTCGAGGTTAGAATGAGTTTGCGGCGTAATCCTTCCCGGAACCGCCCGGCACATCCAGTGGCCGCAAACAATAGGTTCTAATGTGAGAAGTTAGTCATAATATGCTTAGACACGAGGTTAGGTCTGGCTTGTGGCAGAAGTCTGCCCGGAACCGCCCGGCCCATCCAGCGGCCACTAACTAGCGACCTAATGTGAGAGGTCTGTGCATTAATAATTAATTAATGCAAATCTGAGATAAAAATGATGTCCAAAACGTGTTGGGTGGATAGGGTTAAACCAACTGGACTAATATATATAATAAACTCGTTCATGAATCTGTAGGCCCAATACAAAGTTAGACAAATCAGAAATTCTATTAAATCTGTACATCTGATCCGTTAGTTTGAAAACTTGTTGATTTGATTTTCTGATCTGTGAACTAGTAAATCTGATCTCTGTATGTCTGAACTTGTAAACAAGTTAATCTGAAATCTGTTAGTCTGGGGACACAAGGTTAGGAGGAAATTTACTTGTGTCATCTGTTGTTTGGGGACCCATATTAGTCAGTAACCGTTTCTGGTATCAAAACTTTGACCCAACAGTAGGTAGGGTCCGGGCATGCTTACTGAACTAATTATAAGCGGTTCATTCTGATAATGGCGAGGGGTGTTGATGGTGCGTTCCAACCGGGTCATGTGCGTGCATGGATCCCGGCCTGCCTTTGTGGATGTAAGACGCATTGACATCTGTAAATAGGTCTGTGCCAATTGGTTGTCACTTTAGGGAGTGATACACCCTATTGTGGGGCCGACACAGGGTATTTATGTATTAGGGAGCCGATCGCTTGGGGTAGGGTTTTAGGGTACACTTAGTTCTGTCTGTTTCTGTTGGTACCATCTGTTTTTGTTGGGTGGTAACACCTGTCTATTTCTGAGTGGTACCGTCTGTTCGGGTGGTAAAGGCCCATTACTAGTGTACACCTAATTCTACATTCTGTTTCCGTAGGGATTAATCTGTTTCTGTCCGTTTCTGCTGGGGTGGTAAAGGCCCATTATTAGCATTCCGTTTCTGTCCGTTTCTGTTGGGGTGGTAAAGGCCCATTACTTGCATTCTCTTCTGTGGAAATTATTCTGTACCCGTTCCTATTTCAGTTTAGACATTAGGGTGACACCTAATTCTGTTATACTAGTATTAGTGCAGAGAAGGGTAAAGCAATAGCTTATATCATTATGTTCTTCTGTTATATCTGCTACACCTGTTACAGTTATCTCTCATCCAGTTTTATTTTCATGTCATGTTATTATTATCTGTTCATAACTGAAAATCACTGGACTTGCCAGACTTTTTGTCTGACCCTTGTTGTTTCGCCTCCTTTCTTCCGTTCCCCCCCCCCTAGGTTTTGTAGAAGGGAATAATCTAGCTTGATCCAGATTTCTTCTGCTTGAAGTGCTTAAAGTATGGCTTGTCTTCTTCTGTGGGGATTATGATTTTATACTATGCATTCTGAAGGCTTTTGTACAAGACTGATATTTTGTACTTGAATTCTGATATTGTGATTTGAAAGGATGTAACCAACCTTATTTCGGTTTATGTTGTAATTAAGTTATAAATTTTTCAAGTACTGTTTTATCTGTCTTGTAAGTTTCTGTTCTGTTTACTAAAATGCTCCACCAAAGTTAAGGCATTCCCTTTGTGAGTGTCCTTAACGGAGGTGGGGTGTTACAGAAAATTTTCAAAAATCCTGAAAATTTTCTAATACCTTAACTTTTCAAAAAAATTCGCCAGCATCTCCTTTGTATCGGTCAATAGCTCAAACTCCAACTCGGCCTCTCTAGGTCCTCTTCAACCCTAAAGAAAATCAAACAGCCAAGCGGCTTGCCAATTCGGCTCATAAAAATCTTAAACCCATATATAATATAAGCTGGTACCTTTTTGTCGGGCATATCAATATATCCTTTACATTTGCTGCTAATTCATCATATACCAATGTCATCCCAATCATTCGCTTATACCCAAGCCAAATTCCATTCAAACTCCAATCTCGAATTCCAAACTCTTAAATTATCAACTCAGTTCCCGATTATTCTCTAATCCAATCTAATTTCATATCATTCTAATCCCATTCGATTTTCCACTTAACTAGTTTCAATTTAATTCTAATCTGTTTTCACAAATCATATTTAAATTTATTTTTAATTCTAACAATCTTCCCCAGGGAATTTTAAACAGATTAGCTTTTCTAAAACCAGATATCCCCTTTTAGGATTCAAAACAACTTGCTTTTCATAAAGCAATTAAAAACAAAATCTTTGTTAGTAATCCGTCACTTAGCAACTCGAAAATGACACTGATGATGTGGCCATCATCATCAGGGTTACTTTCCCGCTATCGAAGTGAGTTCAATACTATAACAATTACAAAACCATATTTAAACATTTCCATTTTGAAATCATTTTCAAAATATCCTTCACAATGCTTGTAAACAAATTAAAATCTCCCATGATTTTAATGTTCTCTTATATCCAATCCATATTCATTTACAAAAACTTATTCAAATTTCCAGAGTTTTAATTTCAATTCTGATTTAAATTCAGATTTAATTCACTTCGTAATACTTATACGAATTGGTTATTTACATAAGTGTTTCAATTATAATCTTATCTGATTATAATCACAGCCAACATATTCAATATACAATAATACTTCAAATATTAATCATACTTTTATATCAAAATATGATTTGGGTAAAATTATATCATTTACCCTCTTTTCAAAACATATATTGTCAATTCATCGTATTCAGGTATTTATAAACTCCTAACGATACATGGATCAAACTAATCGACCAGAACCCATAAAAAACTCAATCAATAAATCTCCATGATATAAAATCATTTTATATTGAACATCAAATACGCGCTCATATATATACACTCAAACTCAATCTAGGGTATAGCTAACCTTATCTCTACCGTGTTACGCCACAGAGCCAAGGTAATTGCTTAACCTTCAGCTCTGATACCAATGTAACGACCTGGGGAATTCGCGACCTTGGTTATCGACATATAACCCAATGTTGACTATCAAGCATCGGAAAATACCGGATAGTTAATCAAAGAAATTAAAGAGTGAGAATAGATAAGATAGAAACTTAGAATAGAAGAAGAAGAACATACAACATCAGAGTAAACATGAATCTCACAGCGGAACGAACAATATATAATAGATACATAACTTTGAAATAAAATTAGTATATGTATACAATAACATTATAATAGTACTTCACTTACGATACAACGGAAATATCAATAGCTATATAATGCTGAAGCCTCCTGCTCTAGCTATCCAAGTGTATCTGTAAATCCTGACTACTTGACTACCCGTACAAAATTGGGCACCCAAGAGTTTAGGGAAAACAAAACAAAATAAACTCTGGGTCAGTCATGGGACTGGTGTAAGTAAAACAATTTAAAACAGTTTAAACAATTAAACGATATCTCATAGAACCACGCCGTATAATGGAACGGGTTTTTCCCTTATGAGAATCCAAATCAATTTGATTTAACTTTCAAATCATTTTGAAAGAAACAATGATCTTTTATATAAAAACTCTTTTTATATTATATTAGTGTCTATTAATCACAATATAATAATCATCTAGCGGAACGCTTTCGTCTCACCTTCCCCATACATAGTATATATTCTAATGAATTCCAACTGGCCAGGTATGGGATCACCTTCCGACAATGTATCTCTAGAGAGGAATACACCGGGTTCAATAAGAACATCTTGCAACCCAGGCTAAACATGATCGGTCACTCATTTCGCTTGAGTGTACCCAATGTATTATCACTAACCGTTTTGATCGGCAACCGTTTCCCGAAAGGGACAGCATCGAAATAGTTATAGAAGTAAATGAAACTCTAGATCAGGTGACAATACACCCTAATTGGCAGCTATCCACTTAGCCATGCGACCTACCCGATTTTATACCATTTCCTGGTTGTGCGGCTAGAGGCCATAACGTATAGATCACACATTTAATTACTTTGAATGTCACATCATCATACCCGCCAAATCACAAATTGATTTCTCCAAAAATACCACTGGTATACAGCTAAGAGAAACGAATTCCTCCGCCACCAAACGTAAATAAGTTTGAAGAGATCAACTTACGCGATCTATTAAATATACTCTATCAAACATTGTTCCATACAGGTCGCCCTGGGACTGGACAGGCCGAAGGCACTATTCTGTAAACAGGACAACCCTTGCATAACTCCGTCTCCAATTGTCTTCATCATATTTGATTGCAACGCTAACGCCCATACAGATTGGTTTCCAAATAATGAATCTAATCCTGGTCTCTCTGTATTGACAATGGAAAAATGGTCAAAAACTTTGATAGTCGGTGATTTAACTATCAAAGAAAAACATGTGTGCAAACAACGATATTATTTCCAGATGGAAATTCTATCAATCAATCAACATTTATTCAATTCCCCATTTCTCGTTTCCATATATTCATCAAATCCTTATTTTCTAATTTTAGAAAATATACATTATTAACTTTGGAAACCGTTTTCATTTCTGATTCACGCATCACTATCTTCTCACATATATTAGTCTCTAACTGTAAACTAGTAAGAGAACACTCCCTACATATTAACCTGGAAGGCCGAAACCAACATCAGATCGATACCTAGAAAGTCATTCAACTTAACAAATCTCTAGTCAGTTTCTAATTCCTTTAACACCATTTAAATTCCTATTTCAAACCCTATTTCCTTTATAAATATTTTATTTGCAAAATATTTACTTTAATCTAATTTTCACATAGAATGTGAAAAATATTTCTTTATAAAATCAAAACAATTTGATTTCGTATTTAAAACAATTTCCTAAATCCAGTTTCTATTTTACTTCTTATTATAGAATTATTCATATAAAATCTCATTTTATTCTTCTAACACTTAAAATTCCATTTATAACCACCTTTATAAATGTTGCTCAAATTCCATTTAAAATATCGGTGTTAAAACCGATTCCAACTTATCTATATAAATTCAGTCTTATATATTATGTTTATCTAATGATAAATATTTTATTTAATTTATAAAACATTATTTATAAATTAGTCTTCTCAATCTACCTGTTAAAACAGATTTCTATTTAATATCCACTTTAAACAATCTTCTCATAATTCTTTTATATCTCGTCAAATATCCCTTTTATAATTCTATTTACTTTCTAAATAAATATTCCTTTTATACTTCTATTTATTTTATATATAAATAATCCTTTTATACTTCTATTTATTTTATAAATAAATATTTCATTTTCAATATTCACTTTGAAATTTTCCTCATTACATTCCAGTATTTCATATGGTATTTGAAATACCAAATCACATGACCAGTATCATCATAATCAATCACATATTATATATCACATCACATATCACAATATATGAAAACAACAGTATTATAATATTGAGGAATCCATTTGGATCCCTCCAACCTGTTTCCCTGCATCCACAGATGTTAAACAATATAAATAACATCGATTTCATTCAAATATGAAATATTCTGATAAACAGAATCTATATTTGTTTAATGATATATATATAAATATATATATCGTTATCTATAACTTCAACCAATACATCAACAATTCAACAAAACAATCATCACACAGCAATCAATCATCATTTATCAATTTTAAAAATACGTTATAAAAATATGAACTGGTAGAGTTAGTGAGATTTACTCACATTGGACGGTCATCATTAAATAACGATAACTGTCGATTGATTCTGACAGACAATTTATTTCGCTATAAATTGTAACAAGCTCCAATTCACTCCCAGTCAGTTCCATTGCATAGCCGTCATCAATACGATTCCAATGGATCTTGTTTCGCTTGATTCTGATAAAATATGTCAAAGTTATCTTATTTACAAGTTGTACTATTTAAAACAAAATAAAAATTTAATTTCCTTTAATCAAATTGGGCTTAACCTTTAATATTGGGCCCAACACCATTCAATACCCACTTCCACAAATCCTTCTTCCTCATTCTCCTTAACATCCCGCTTCAGGCCATTAATTCCTACCATAGTCGCGCTTTCTCTCAAATCCCGCACCTTCATTCTTCCAAAATTCTTAAAACCGAAAACACCAACCAAATCTTCATCAAATTCTCTTCAATTTGATACAACACATCACCAACTCATGTCACCCATATGGAGTGCGGCTTCAACAGCAGTCCGTAGTTTTTACAGAAAAAGGATCGAACCTTTTTCACCTCAAAACTCCTCCATTTCGCCATGAATTCAAAAACCAGCACCACCATTAAACTCCCTATCCTCTACTCAATGCAACCATACCAAAATGAATGAACTCGCCCTCTATTCACAAAATCCGACGTCGAGCTTCCCCCTTCACTACCAGAAACTTACGACAATTTTTACAACCAATTTCCACGATACTTTGTCCATGTCTGCGCCTCACTGCTATGAATACCATGCTGGTCTTGCCTTGCCCCCAGAATCAGCATACAGTAGGCAACAGTAAGCCATAGGCTACTGTTCACAAAATCCATCTCCCCAAGGATGAATCGCACGTCTCAAAAGTGGTATCGAATCAAAGAGATTCACTCAGTGAACAAAAGTATACAAGTGTAATGATTTTAGAGATTTTATTTTGGTTTTTGAAGATCGGTCTTTTTTACAAGTTTGGAGTAAAAAGACTGATGGCGGAAAAATGCTTTGACCAAAGAGAAAGAAGGCATTAGGTTTAGAAATGGAAAGGGGTATTCATATAGGGTAGTTTAGCTTCTAAGGTAAGCTACATATTTTATTTATATAATTACTATAATTCTATTTGTCTTCTAAAAATTCCTATGATCAAACATGATACCCAAAAATCATGAAAATGGACATACAACTAGAGTTTGACATTACAGACCCAATAAAACTTGTTTCGTCGAATTCCGACTCTGTTTGCTCACACAGGGTATTATTAATGTCAAATTATCGACTGTTTTTCAAATTAAAATTCCGTATGGCCACATACTGACTCCAAAAATTATGAATTGAAATCTAACAATAATTTAATATTCCGGATCAAACCAAATTAGTTTCATCGAAAACAGAGCTCCTTTGCAAAAGTGGCTATTTTTAAAGCTCTGAATAAATCCATATAAATGTAAATATATTTAAAAATAATTAAATTTAATATTTATAAATAAATATTATCATATATATTCACAATAGAATATTATCCGGCTTCAAAATATACATATCTTGATTTACAACTCCATATTTCAAATCCAGGTTATTCGATATCAATAAACAAAATAAAAATTCTTTTATAATATAAATAAATTGTTATAAATTATAAAGGAAATCCATAGCGACTTTTCAAAAATTTGTTTTGGATATAAATCAAAATCTACCCGACGAAATCTCGATTTTTCTCTTTCATTAGAAAAATATACCTCACCAGCTCCGAACATTTCTTATTTCACAGAAATCCGACTTATAACGGATTTTGTATATTCATTTAAAGTTCGAATCTCCAAATTACGAACTGCCGAGCCATTCCGAGCTCGATTATAATTATAACATAATTATACATTCAAACATTATTTAAATAATAAATTCGTTATTGTAATTCAAATCTAAACTGAATTATATATTTTAAATTGTCCAATTCACACAATATTGTTAATTCGGTTGTTTCCGATTATTCCGGAAATAAATATATTATTCTATTATTTATATTAATTAAATATTCAATATTATTTAATTTTGGTCATTTTAAATTACCAAACCATTATTTAAATAATTAAATAAATTATTTATAATATCGTAAAAATACGGGTCGTTACACCTACTAGAGGAGGAAAAAGATATTTTGTCACATTTATAGATGATTACTCTAATTATAATTATGTCTATCTTATGCTTGCTAAACGTGAAGTGTTAAATTCATACATTACTTATAAAACCGAAATAGAAAACCAATGTGATGTCAAAATAAAAAATTTAGGTCTGATAGGGGTGGTGAATATCAATTTCCTGAATATTGTGAATCAGTAGAAATTATACATGAGACGTCTATTGCTTACACGCCACAATAAAATGGAGTGGCTGAAAGGAAAAACAGAACTCTTACCAAAATTGTAAATGCAATGTTGTGTACCTCTGGACTTAATACAAGTTTCTGGGGGAGAAGCCTTACTTACCGCATGTTATATTCTAAATAGAATACCTCACAAGAAAAGTGAAGTTACTCCTTATGAACTTTGGAAGAAACAGAAACCAAATCTTGATTATTATCGAGTCTATGGTTGTAGCGCGATTGTTCGGTTTCCTGAACCAAAATCAGGAAATTAGGACAAAAGGTACCGAGTGCATATTCTTTGGATATGCTCAACATAGCAAAGGATATAGGTTTCTAGTAATAGAACCTAATAGCTCTATTGATGTAAATACAGTAATAGAATCAAGGGACACAGTGTTTTGTGAGAATAGATTTACATCTATTCAGAATAAACCGATTCATGAAACAGTGGAGGTCAATACAACTATTAATGAAATGATGGAGGTTAATAAACAAATTATTGACCTGTAGAAAACAATAATGAACATATCGACGAAAATGGTGATTCTCTTAGGAGAAGTAAACGAAGAAGGATAGAATAATCCTTTGGACCAGATTTCGTCGTATATTTGGTTGAAGGATCTAGAAATAATGTAGATCATTAATTAATGATATCTACAAATATAGAATCTGACCATTTAACATATGCTGAGGCAATAAAATCTCAAGATTTATCATTTTAGCAAGAAGCCATAAATGATGAAATGGATTCTATTATGGGAAATAAAACATGGAAACTAGTACATATACCTCCTGGTTCTAAACCAATAGGATGTAAATAGATATTTAAGAAAAAGTTAAAGGCAGATGGAACAATCGAAAATTTTAAAGTTAGATTAGTTGCCAAAGGAATTACACAGAAAGAAGGAATAGATTATTTTGATATGTATGCCCCAGTATCTAGAATTTCAACTATTAGAACTTTAATTGCATTAGCTTCTATCCATAATTTCGAAATTCATCAAATAGACGTCAAGATAACATTTTTAAATGGTAAACTTGACGAAGAGATATATATGTCTCACCCAGAAGGTTTTGTGATGCCTAGACAAGAACATAAATTATGTAAACTTATCAAATCACTTTACGGTCTTAAACAAGCACCAAAGCAATGGCATGTAAAGTTTGATAAAACTATTATTTCTAATGGCTTTAGGATTTTTGAATCTGACAAATGTATCTATAGCAAGTTTCATTCAGGTAAAGGTGTAATTATATGCCTTCACGTGGATGATATGCTTATATTTGGAATAGATACTTCAAGTATTGAAGAAATTAAACGATATCTATCTTCATGTTTTTACATAAAAGATATGGGAGTAGCTGAAATGATTCATGGAATAAGAATCATGAAAACTAAAGATGGGATATCAATTACCCAACTCATTACATTGGGATAATTCTGAAAAGGTTCAATCTATTCGATTGTAAACCTATGACTACTCTGTTTGATCCAAATATGTAGTTATACACTAATACTTGAAGAGCTATAGAACAATTAGATTATGCTAAAGTATTGGAAGTTTGATGTATGCTATGACATGCATACGACCAGATATCGCCTATGCTGTTGGAGTAATGAGTAGATATACTAGTAACCCTAGTCATATCCATTGGAATGCAATACACAGAATTTTAAAGTATCTAAAAGGTACCATAAATTATGGTTTACATTACAACGGTTATCTGAGTGCAATAGAAGGATACACAGATGCTAGTCGGAACACTGGAAGTGAAGATAATAAATCAACTAGTGGATGGATATTCACTCTTGGTGGGGGAGCTATATCCTGGGCCTCGAAGAAACAAACATGTATTGCTGATTCAACTATGGCTGTTGTGTTTATAGCACTGGCTTCTGGTAGCGAAGAAGCAGAATGGTTAAGGAATCTATTATTAGAAATTCTTGTGTGGCCAAAACCTAAGTCACCGATATTTGTGCATTGTGATTGTCAATCTACATTTTCACAGGCAGACAGCCAAGTTTATAATGGTAAATCTAGAGGAGGAAAAAGATATTTTGTCACATTTATAGATGATTACTCTAAATATTGTTATGTCTATATCATGCATGCTAAAAGTAAAGTGTTAAATTCATTAATTACTTATAAAACTGAAGTAGAAAACCAATGTGATGTCCAAATAAAAACACTTAGGTTTGGTAGGGGTGGTGAATATCAATTTCCTGAATCTTGAGAATCGTTAGGAATTATACATGAGACATTTATTGCTTACACTCCACAACAAAATGGAGTGGCTGAAAGGAAAAACAGAACTCTTATCGAAATGGTAAATGCAATGTTGTGTAATTCTGGACTTAATACTAGTTTCCGGGAAGAAGCCTTACTTACCGCATGTTATATTCTAAATAGAATACCTCATAAGAAAAGTAAAGTTACTCCTTATGAACTTTGGAAGAAATGGAAACCAAATCTTGATTATTATCGAGTCTGAGGTTGTAGAGCAATTGTTCGATTACCTGAACCAAAAATCAGGAAATTAGGACAAAAGGCTATCGAGTGCATAATCTTAGGATATGCTCAATATAGCAAAGGATATAGGTTTCTACTAATAGAACCTAATAGCTCTATTGATGTAAATACAGTAATAAAATCAAGGGATGTAGTGTTTTATGATAATAGAATTACATCTATTCATAATAAAACGATTCATGAAATAGTGGAGGTCAATGCACCTATTAATGAAATGATGGAGGTTAATGAACCAATTATTGAACCTGTAGAAAACACTGATGAAAATATTGACGAAAATGGTGATTCTCTTAGGAGAAGTAAACGAAGAAGGATAGAAAAATCCTTTGGACCAAATTTTGTTGTATATTTGGTTGAAGGATCTAGAAATAATGTAGATCATCAATTAATGATATCTACAAATATAGAGTCTGACCCTTTAACATATGCCGAGGCAATGAAATCTCATGATTCATCATTTTGGCAAGAAGCCATAAATGATGAAATGGATTCTATTATAGGAAATAAAACATGGAAACTAGTACATTTACCTCCTTGTTCTAAACCAATAGGATGTAAATGGATATTTAAGAAAAAGTTAAAGGCAGACGGAACAATCGAAAGATTTAAAGCTAGATTAGTAGCCAAAGGATTCATATAGGAAGAAGGAATATATTATTTTGATATGTATGCCCCAATAGCTAGAATTTCAACTATTAGAACTTTAATTGCGTTAGCTTCTATCTATAATTTTGAAATACATCAAATGGACGTCAGGACAACATTTTTAAATGGTGAACTTGACGAAGAGATATATATGTCTCAACCAGAAGGTTTTGTGATGCCTGGACAAGAACGTAAATTATGTAAACTTATCTCACTTTACGGTCTTAAACAAGCACCAAAGCAATGGCATGAAAAGTTTGATAAAACGATTATTTTTATTGGCTTTAGGATTTTTGAATATGACAAATGTGTCTATAGCAAGTTTCATTCAGGTAAAGGTGTAATTATATGCCTTTACGTGGATGATATGCTTATATTTGGAATGGATACTTCAAGTATTGAAGAAACTAAACCGTATCTATCTTCATATTTGACATGAAAGATATGAGAGTAGCCGAAATGATTCTTGGAATAAGAATCATGAAAACTAAAGATGGGATATCAATTACCCAATCTCATTACATTGAGGAAATTCTGAAAAGGTTCAATCTGTGATTGTAAACCTATGAATACTCCGTTTGATCCAAATATGCAGTTACACACTAAAACTGGAAGAGCTATAGAACAATTAGAATATGCTAGAGTTATTTGAAGTTTAATGTATGCTATGACATGCGCAAGACCAGATATCACCTATGTTGTTGGAAAAATGAGTAGATACACTTGTAACCCTAGTCATATCCATTGAAATGCAATATATAGAATTTTAAAGTATCTAAAGGTACCATAAATTATGGTTTACATTACAAAGGTTATCCGAGTGTAATAGAAGGATACACAAATGCTAGTTGGAACACTGGAAGTGAAGATAATAAATCAACTATTGGATGGATATTCACTCTTGGTGGGGGAGAAATATCTTGGGCCTTAAGAAACAAACATGTATTGCTGATTCAACCATGGCTGCTGAGTTTATAGCACTAGCTTCTGGTAGCAAAGAAGCAGAATTTTTAAGGAATCTATTATTAGAAATTTCTGTGTGGCCAAAACATATGCCACCAATATCTGTGCATTGTGATAGTCAATCTGCATTATCACAGGCATAAAACCAAGTTTATAATGGTAAATCTAGACATATTGGTCTAAGGCACAGTTTGGTTAGGCAAATGCTCACTGAAGGGGTAATTACCATATATTTTGTGAGATCTAGCCAGAATTTGGCAAATCCATTTACTAAAGGACTTGCAAGGAATTTAGTGATAAAAACATCATAGGGAATGGGTTTAAAGTCTATACAGTACAATCGCCAATGAAGGAAACTCAACTCAACATAATAAAGAAATTTGTTATCTTGAGTTCAAAGAGCAAAAGTACTTCATATGTTTGCGGTTGGAAGCACTATAATATTTAGTCTGAAAAACTTAGTATTATCATACATTCCAAAGAAAAATGCTTGGTACTTATAATGATGAAGAGAGGATGTTCTGCTTAGAACTTAATTGATTTACACCAGATATACTATTGAGGTGTGTGTTATAAGGCACTTCTGATAAACCTACCTATATGAATGCAACGAAGGTGGTGCCGCCTTCTGCGAGATTTTTGCTTGATCTCTAAGGGAATTTCATGAAAGAAGATATAGACCCAAGGCCAATCCATGGGTCAGGCGAACTACTATCTAGAAAATATGAAAATGAGTTAATGATAATCACATCTGGTAGATCATATAGGATTGATGGTCCAATACTTGGTCAACCACTCTATCTTGATATACTTTGATGGGTTTTCACTATGTATAGATTCGTCTGTAAGACATCTATACTTATGCACAAATTTTCCTACAAATAAATGACAAGAGGTATTTATTTAAAATTTTGTGGAGGATTGTTAGAGAAAATTAAAAACAAAAGAGAAAGGAAGAAGGAAAGCACAAAGGGGGGAAATTTGATTTGTCCCATATCATGAAATGTAAGTGTGTTTGAAACTATATATGAAAATACATTACATATTATATCAAAAGGAAAGGGGAGATGGAAAGAGAAGAGACAATCGCATGAGGCAAGAGCATATCCATGGACATTAATATTTAAAATGTCAAAAGATGGGCCTTGGGGCTCTTGGGGTCTTGTGATCAGATAGGCCACGAAATGATATTGGGCATGCGTAGATACATTGAGATTATGGACACGGGTTTCGAATTCATAACTCTCTATAGCCGTTGCAAACGAATGGTCGCACCCATTCACCATTCAAATTTGCAACACTTATAAAGTGTCGTAAAACGAAAAGGTGTGACTGTTTGAATTCAAACAGTCATAACCATTGGAAAACAGTAGTATCTCTTCACTGCCTATATATAGGGCTCCCCGAATTCCGTTTTTATAATATCGAATTCATTTCTCTTCGCCTTCCCTCTGCTCTTTTCTGCTATTAACATTTCTTGAAACTCTGCCAAAATATAAAGTGAATTATACGGGTTATAGTTCTTCAAGCTATAACTCAATCATCTTGTCATTGCAGCGATCAAATCCAAGATAGTGAATCGTCGTGTCTGTGCAAATACGCCGATTAAAAGATATTCGATATCTGACCAGACACGAGATCAATCAAATGGGAATGGGATGATTACATTTGCAAAGGCCATATCTGTAATGCGATGACGGACTCACTTTTTGATATGTACTACAACAAGCCAACTACGAAGGATGTTTGGGATGCATTGAAGGTGAAGTATCTGATGGAAGATGCAACAAGTAAGAAATTTCTAGCCATCAAATTTTTTAATTACAAAATGACTGATGATCGTTTAGTGGTAGAGCAATTCAATGATATCATACACATACTTAATCAATTCAATCAACATATGTTAAATATGGATGAGGAAATTAAGGTTTCCTCGATAATAGACAAATTACCCCCTTCCTGGAAAGATCAGAGGAAATTACTGAAACACAAGAAGGAGTGTATGAGTCTAGACAATCTTGCACAATATTTGCAAGTTGAGCAACAACTGAGGCAAACAGATGCCCAAGATGAAAAGATGTTGATACATCAAAAGTCCATATCGTGGAAGAAAAGAAACCAAATAATTCTTCTAATAAAAAGAGAAAGGGCAGAACAACAACAATTCCCAAAATCAGAACAAGAAATGCAAAAAGGTTGGTTTCTACTTTTGTGGTAAACCGGGACATTTCAAAAGGGACTGTCGCTTCTGGAAAAAAAAGCAGCAATCTGGAAAAGAAAAGTTTGCTGCAGTCATATCAGAAGTGAATATCATTGAACAAAACAATTCTTGGAGGATCGATTTTGGCGCTACTAAGCATGTCTGCATTGACAAGAATCAACTCAAGAAACTAGAACCAACTGAAGATGAAGATTACCTTTATACGGGAAATTCAGCAAAGGCAGTGGTCAAAGGGAAGGGGACTATAGATTTGGAATTCACATCCGAAAAAGTTATGACATTAAATGATGTATATTATGTACCTTAAATTAGGAAGAACCTTGTATCGGGAAGTCTTCTTAATCTGTTTGGATCTAAACAATTCTTTGAGTCTGATAAATATGTGTTAACCAAAGGTGGTGTATTTGTGAGAAAAGGGTACATGTGTGATGGTATGTTTAAACTGAATATTGATATTAATAAAGGTGTGAAATCTGCTTTTATTGTTGATTCATTTTCATTATGGCACAATAGATTAGGACATGTTAATCACAAACGCATGCTTGATATGATATCTTTGAATCTAATTCCCAAACACCAAAATGATATGTTAGATAAGTGTAGGATATGCTCATTAACTAAGGTCACTAGAAAACCATTTCCTTATAAACCAGAAAGTACAACAAAATTGTTACAACTTATTCTTGGTGATGTATGTGATATACACAGTACTCCTACTAGAGGAGGAAAAAGATATTTTGTCACATTTGTAGATGATTACTCTAAATATTGTTATGTCTATATTATGTTGGCTGAAAGTAAAGTGTTAAATTCACTCATTACTTATAAAACTGAAGCAGAAAACCAATGCGATGTTCAAATAAAAACACTTAGGTCCGATAGGGGTGGTGAATATCAATTTCTTGAATATTGTGAATCAGTAAGAATTATACTTGAGACATCTATTGCTTACACTCCACAACAAAATGTAGTGGCTGAAAGGAAAAACAGAACTCTTACCAAAATGGTAAATGCAATGTTGTGTAATTCTGATCTTAATACTAGTTTCTGGGGAGAAGCCTTACTTATCGCATGTTATATTCTAAATAGAATACCTCATAATAAATGTAAAGTTACTCCTTATCAATTTAGGAAGAAACGGAAACCAAATCTTGATTATTATTGAGTCTGGGGTTGTAGAGCGATTGTTCGATTACCAGAACAAAAAATCAGGAAATTAGGACAAAAGACTATCGAGTGCATATTCATAGGATATGCTCAACATAGCAAAGTATATAGGTTTCTAGTAATAAAACCTAATAGCTCTATTGATGTAAATACAGTAATAGTATCAAGGGACGCAGTGTTTTATGAGAATAGATTTAAATCTATTCAGAATAAACTGATTCATGAAATGGTGGAGGTTAATGAACCAATTATTGAACCTGTAGAAAACACTGATGAAAATATAAACGAAAATCGTGATTCTCTTAGGAGAAGTAAACGAAGAAGGATAGAAAAATCCTTTGGACCAGATTTCATCGTATATTTGGTTGAAGGATCTAGAAATAATGTAGATCATCAATTAATGATATCTAAAAATATAGAATCTGACCTTTTAACATATGCTGAGGCAATGAAATCTCAAGATTCATAATTTTGGCGAGAAGCCAAAAGTTAAAGGCAGATGGAACAATCGAAAAATTTAAAGCTAGATTAGTTGCCAAAGTATTGACACATAAAGAATTTCAACTATTAGAACTTTAATTGCATTAGCTTTTATCTATAATTTTGAAATTCATCAAATGGATGTTAAGACAACATTTAAAAATGGTGAACTTGACGAAGAGATATATAAGTCTCAACCAGAAGGTTTTGTGATGCCTGGACAAGAACGTAAAGTGTGTAAATTATTAAATCACTTTATGGTCTTAAACAAGCACCAAAGCAATGGCATGAAAAGTTTGATAAAACTATTATTTCTAAAAGCTTTAGGATTTTTGAATCTAACAAATGTGTCTATAGCAAGTTTCATTCAGGTAAAGGTGTAATTATATTCCTTTATGTGGATGATATGCTTATATTTGGAACGGATACTTCAAGTATTGAAGAAACTAAATGATATCTATCTTCATGTTTTGACATGAAAGATATGGGAGTAGCTGAAATGATTCTTGGAATAAGAATCATGAAAACTAAAGACGGGATATCAACTACCCAATCTACTTACATTGAGAAAATTCTGAAAAGGTTCAATCTATTCGATTGTAAACCTATGACTACTCCGTTTGATCCAAATATGCAGTTATACACTAATACTGGAAGAGTTGTAGAACAATTAGAATATGCTAGAGTATTGGAAGTTTGGTGTATGCTATGACTTGCACACGACTAGATATCACCTTTACTATTGGAAAAATGAGTAGATGTACTAGTAAACCTAGTCGTTTCCATTGGAAGGCAATACATAGAATTTTAAAGTATCTAAAAGGTACCATAAATTATGGTTTATAGTACAACAGTTATCCTAATGTAATAGAAGGATACACAGATGCTAGTTGGAACACTGGAAGTGAAGATAATAAATCAACTAGTGGATGGATATTCACTCTTGATGGGGGAGCAATATCCTGCGCCTTAAAGAAGCAAACATGTATTGCTGATTCAACCACGGCTGCTGAGTTTGTAGCACTGGCTTCTGGTAGCAAAGAAGCAGAATGGTTAAGGAATCTATTATTAGAAATTCTTGTGTGGCCAAAGCCTATGCCACCAATATTTGTGCATTGTGATAGTCAATCTACATTATCACAGGTATACAAACAAGTTTATAATGGTAAATCTAGAAATATTGGTCTAAGGCACAGTTTGGTTAGGCAAATGCTCACCAAAGGGGTAATTACCATAGATTTTGTGAGATCTAGCCAGAATTTGGAAGATCCATTTACTAAAGGACTTGCAAGGAACTTAGTGATAAAACATCACAGAGAATGAGTTTAAAGCTTATACAATACAATCACCAATGAAGGAAACTCAACTCAACATAATAAAGAAATTTGTAGTTTTGAGTTCAAAGAGTAAAAGTAATTCATATGTTTGCAGTTGGAAGCACTACAATATTTAGTCTGAAAAACTAAGTATTATCATACATTTCAAGGAAAAGTGCTTGGTACTTATAGTGATGAAGAGAGAATGTTCTACTTAGAACTTAACAGGATTATAACAGATATACTGTTAATGTGTGTGTTATAAGGCACTTCTGATAAACCTACCTATACGAGTGCAACGAAGGTGGTGCCGCCTTCTGCGAGATTTTTGCTTGATCTCTAAGGGCATTTCATGAAAGAAGATACAGACCCAAGGCCAATCCATGGGTCGGGCGAAATACTATCTGGAAAATATGAAAATGAGTGTGTAATAATCACATCCAGTAGATCATATAGGATCGATGGTTCAATGCTTGGTCAACCACTCCATCCTAATACACTTTGATGGGTTTTCACTACGTATAGATTCAAGTCTGTAAGACATCTATAATTATGCACATGTTTTCCTGCAAAGAAATGACATGAGTAATTTATTTAAAATTTGGTGGAGGATTGCCGGAGGAAATTTAAAATAAAAGAGAAGGGAAGAAGGAAAGCACAAAGGGTGAAATTTGATTTGTCCTATATCATGAAATGTAAGTGTGTTTGACACTATATATGTAAACGCATTACATATTATATCAAAAGGAAAGGGGAGATGGAAAGAGATGAGACAATGGCATGAGGCAAGAGCATATCCATGGACATTAATATTTAAAATGTCAAAAGATGGGCATTGGGGCTCTTGGGGTCTTTTGATCAGATGGGCCACGAAATGCTATTGGGCTTGCGCAGATCCATTGAGTTTTTGGGGGCACGGGTTTCAAATTCGTAGCACTCCAGAGCCATCGCAAACGAATGGATGCATCCATTCACCATTCAAATTTGCAACACTTATGAAGTGTCGCAAAACGAAAAGGTGTGACTGTTTGAATTCAAACAGTCATAACCGTTGGAAAACAATAGCATCTCTTCACTGCCTATATATAGGCTGCCCGAATTCAGTTTTTATATTCTCGAATTCATTTCTCTTCTCCTTCCCTATGCTTTTTTCTGCTATTAACATCTTCTTGAAACTCTGCTAAAATTTTGAGTGAATTATACGGGTTATAATTCTGCAGGCTATAACTCCGTCATCTTGTCACTACAGCAATCAAATCCAAGATAGTTAATCGCCGTGTCTTTGTAAACACACCAATTAAAAGATATTCGATATCTCCTCTACTGTATCTTCGAACAGATTTTTCATTACTCATACACAGAATTAAGAGGGCAAATACTGGTTTAGGATAGCGATCACCACATCGTGCCTCAGAGATGTGTGTTTTCACAGAATAGAAGATCCAACAACGGATTTGAAATCAACAATCCGGAGCAGTATTTCTACAATGGCTCCTCACAGTCTCAAAGAGTTCTCCACTGATTTCGCAAAACTGGAGCGCTTTGATGGTGCCAATTTTCCTACGCTAGCATAAGAAGATGCATTTCTTATTGGCTGGTATGAAAGTTGTTTATGTTTTGACTACGCCAAAACCAGTGGAGACAGAAGATGAAACTATCAAACAGACACGAGATTGGATCAAATGGGAATAGGATGATTACATTTGCGAAGGCCATATCCGTAATGCGATGATGGACACGCTTTTTGATATGTAATACAACAAGCCAGCTGCGAAGGATGTTTGGAATGCATTGGAGGCGAAGTATCTAAGGAAGACGCAACAAGTAAGAAATTTCTAGCCACCAAATTTTTTAATTACAAAATGACTGATGGTCGTTTAGTGGTAGAGCAATTCAATGATATCATGCATATACTTAATCAATTCAGTCAACATAAGTTAAATATGGATGAGGAAATTAAGGTTTCCTCGATAATAGACAAATTACACCCTTCTTGGAAAGATCAGAGGAAATTACTGAAACACAAGAAGGAGGATATGAGTCAAGACAGCCTTGCACAATATTTTCAAGTTGAACAACAACTGAGGCAAAAAGTTGCCCAAGATGAAAAATTGTTGATACATCAAAGGTCCATATGGTGGAAGAAAAGCAAGCAAATAACACTTTAAATTATTCTTCTAATAAAAATAGGAAAAGGCAGAACAACAAAAATTCCCAAAATCAGAACAAGAAAGGCAAAATGGTGGTTGTTACTTTTGTGGTAAACTGGGACATTTCAAAAGGGATTGTCGCTTCTGTAAAAAGAAGCGGCAATCTAGAAAAAAAGTTTGTCGCACTCGTATCAGAAGTGAATATGATTGAACAAGACAATTCTTGGTGGATCCATTCTGGTGCTACTAAGCATGTCTACATTGACAAGAATCAATTCAAAAAACTAGAACTAACTGAAGATGAAAATTACCTTTATATGGGAAATTCAGCAAAGGCAGTGGTCAAAGGGAAGGGGACAATAGATTTGTAATTTGCATCAGGAAAAGTTCTGACATTAAATGATATATACTATGCATCTGATATTAGGAAGAACCTTGTATTGGGAAGTCTTCTTAAAAAGTTAGGATTTAAACAAGTCTTTGATTCGGACAAATATGTGCTGACCAAATGCGATGTATTTGTAGGTAAAGGGTACATGTGTGATGGTATGTTTAAACTGAAAATTGATATTAATAAAAGTGTGAAATCTACATATATTGTTGATTCATTTTCGTTATGGCACAATAGAATAGGATATGTTAATCATAAACGCATGCTTGATATGATATCTTTGAATCTAATTCCCAAACACCAAAATGATATGTTAGATAAGTGTAGGATATGTTCATTAACTAAGATCTCTGGAAAACCATTTCCTTATCAACCAGAAAGTACAACAAAATTGTTACAACTTATTCATAGTGATGTGTGTGATATACACAGTACTCCTACTAGAGGAGGAAAAAGATATTTTGTCACATTTATAGATGATTACTCTAAATATTTTTATGTCTATCTTATGAATGTTAAAAGTGAAGTGTTAAATTCATTCATTACTTATAAAACTGAAGTAGAAAACCAATGTGATGTCAAAATAAAAACACTTAGGTTTGACTGGGGTAGTGAATATAAATTTCCTGAATATTGTGAATCAGTAGGAATTATACATGAGACATCTATTGCTTACACTCCACAACAAAATGGAGTGGCTAAAAGGAAAAACAGAACTGCTACCGAAATGGTAAATGCAATGTTGTGTAATTTTGGTCTTAATACTAGTTTCTGGGGAGAATCCTTACCGCATGTTATATTCTAAATAGAATACCTCATAAGAAAAGTAAAGTTACTCCTTATGAACTTTGGAAGAAACGGAAACCAAATCTTGATTATTATCGAGTTTGGGTTTGCAGAGCGATTGTTCGATTACCCGAACCAAAAATTAGGAAATAAGGACAAAAGGCTATCGAGTGCATAATCTTAGGATATGCTCAACATAGCAAAGGATATAGGTTTTTATTAATAGAACCTAATAGCTCTACTGATGTAAATATAGTAATTGAATCAAGGGACACAGTGTTTTATGAGAATAGATTTAAATCTATTCAGAATAAACCGATTCATGAAACAATGGAGGTCAATACACCTATTAATGAAATGGTGAAGGTATATGGACCAATTATTGAACATGTAGAAAACACTGATGAAAATATTGACGAAAATGGTGATTCTCTTAGGAGAAGTAAACGAAGAAGGATAGAAAAATCCTATGGACCAGATTTCATCATATATTTGGTTGAAGGATCTAGAAATAATGTAGATCGTCAATTAATGAAATCTGTAAGTATAGAATCTGACCCTTTAACATATGCTGAGGCAATGAAATCTCAAGATTCATCATTTTGGCAAGAAGCCATAAATGATGAAATGGATTCTATTATGGGAAATAAAACATGGAAACTAGTAAATTTACCTCCTCATTCTAAACCAATAGGATGTAAATGGATATTTAAGAAAAAGTTAAAGGCAGATGGAACAATCAAAAAAAATCTTGAAAAGTTGCCAAAGGATTCACATAGCAAGAAGGAATAGATTACTCTGATACGTATGCCCCAGTAGCAAGAATTTCAACTATTAGAACTTTAATTGCATTAGCTTCTATCTATAATTTTGAAATTCATCAAATGGACGTCAAGACAACATTTTTAAATGGTGAACTTGACGAAGAGATATATATGTCTCAACCAGAAGGTTTTGTGATGCCTGGACAAGAACGTAAAGTATGTAAACTTATCAAATCACTTTACGGTCTTAAACAAGCACCAAAGCAGTGGCATGAAAAGTTTGATAAAAACTATTATTTTTAATGGATTTATGATTTTTGAATCTGACAAATGTGTCTATAGCAAGTTTCATTCAGGTAAATATGTAATTATATGCCTTTTTGTGGGTGATATGCTTATATTTCGAACGGATACTTCAAGTATTGAAGAAACTTAACGATATCTATCTTCATTTCTTGACATGAAAGATATGGGAGTAGTTGAAAAGATTCTTCGAATAAGAATCTTGAAAACTAAAGATGGCATATCAATTACCCAATCTCATTACATTGAGAAAATTCTGAAAAGTTTCAATCTATTCGATTGTAAACCTATGACTACTCCGTTCGATCCAAATATGCAATTATACACCAATACTGGAAGAGCTATAGAACAAATTTTCCTACAAATACGCGACCAGAGGAATTTATTTAAAATTTGGTGGAGGATTGTTAGAGGAAATTTAAAATAAAATGGAAAGGAAGGAGGAAAGCACAAAGGGGGGAAATTTGATTTGTCCCATATCATGAAATGTAAGTGTGTTTGACATTATACATGTAAATACATTACATAATATGTCAAAAGGAAAGGGGAGATGGAAAGAGAAGAGATAATGGCATGAGGAAAGAGCATATCCATGAACATTAATATTTAAAATATCAAAAGATGGGCCTTGGGGCTTTCGGGGTCTTGTCATCAGATAAGCCACGAAATGCTATTGGGCTTGTGCAGATCCATTGAGTTTTTGTTGCACGGGTTTTGAATTCATAACGCTCTAGAGCCGTTGCAAACAAATGGACGCATCCATTCACCATTCAAATTTGCAACGCTTCTGAAATGTCGCAAAACGAAAAGTTGTGACTGTTTGAACTCAAACAGTCAAAAACGTTGGAAAACAGTAGTATCTCTTCACTGCCTATATATAGGCTACCCGAATTCAATTTTTATAATCTTGAATTTATTTCTCTTCTCCTTCCTTCCGCTATTTTCTGCCATTAACATCTTCTTGAAACTCTACAAAAAATTAGAGTGAATTATATGGGTTATAGTTCTTCAGGCTATAACTCCATCATCTTGTCACTGCAGCGATTAAATCCAAGATAGTGAATCGCTGTGTCTGTGCAAACACGCCGATTAAAAGATATTCAATATTTGCTCCATTGTATCTTCGAAATGATTTGCCATTACTCGTGCACAAGATTAAGAAGGCAAAAATTGTTTTAGGATAGCGATCACCAAATCGTGCCTCAGAGGTTTGTGTTTTCAAAGAATAGAAGATCGAGCGACGGATTCGAAATCAACAATCTAAAACATTGTTTCTACAATGGCACCTCACAGTCTCAAAGAGTTCGCCACTGATTTCGTTAAACTGGAGCGCTTTGATGGGGTCAATTTCCTATGCTGGCAGAAGAAGATGCATTTCTTGTTGGCTGGTATGAAAGTTGTTTATGTTTTGACTGCGCCTAAACCAGTGGAGATAGAAGATGAAACTATTGCACAGACACAAGATCGGATCAAATGGGAACATGATGATTACATTTGCAAAGGCAATATCTGTAATTCGATGACAGACACACTTTTTGATATGTACTACAACAAGCCAACGGCGAAGGATGTTAGGGATGCAATCAGGGCGAAGTATCTAATGGAAGACGCAACAAGTAAGAAATTTCTAGCCGCCGAATTTTTTAATTACAAAATGACCAATGATCGTTCAGTGGTAGAGCAATTCAATGATATCATACACATATTTAATCAACTCAGTCGACACAAGTTAAATATGGATAAGGAAATTAAGATTTCCTCAATAATAGAAAAATTACCCCCTTCTTGGAAAGATCAGAGGAAATTACCGAAACACAAGAAGGAGGATATGAGCCTAGACAATCTAGCACCATATTTGCAAGTTGAACAAAAACTGAGGCAAAAAGATGCCCAAGATGAAAAGTTGTTGATACATCAAAGGTCCATATGGTGGAAGAAAAGCAAGCAAATAATGATTCAAATAATTCTTCTAATAAAAAGAGGAAAGGGCAGAACAACAACAGTTCCCAGAATCAGAACAAGAAAGGAAAAAATGGTGGTTGCTACTTTTGTGGTAAACCGGGACATTTCTAAAGGGATTTCGCTTCTGGAAAAAGAAGCAGCAATTTGGAAAAGAAAAGTTTGTCGCAGTCGTATCAGAAGTGAATATGATTGAACAAGACAATTCTTGGTGGATCGATTCTGGCGCTACTAAGCATGTCTGCATTAACAAGAATCAATTCAAGAAACTAGAACCAACTGAAGATGAAGATTACCTTTATATGTGAAATTCAGCAAAGGCAGTGGTCAAAGCGAAAGGGACTGTAGATTTGGAATTCACATCCGAAAAAGTTCTGACATTAAATGATGTATATTATGTACCTGAAATTAGAAAAAACCTTGTATCGGGAAGTCTTCTTAATAAGTTCGGATTTTAACTAGTCTTTGAGTCAGACAAATATGTGTTGACCAAATGCGGTGTATTTGTAGGAAAAGGGTACATGTGTGATGGTATGTTCAAACTAAATATTGATATTAATAAAAGCATGAAATCAGCTTAGGACATGTTAATCATTAAATGCATGCTTGATATGATATCTTTGAATCTAATTCACAAACACAAAAATGATATGTTAGATAAGTGTAGGATATGTTAATTAACTAAGATCACTAGAAAACCATTTCCTTATAAACCAGAAAGTACAACAGAATTGTTACAACTTATTCATAGTGATGTATGTGATATACTCAGTACTCCTAGTAGAGGAGGAAAAAGATATTTTGTCATATTTATAGACGATTACTCTAAATATTGTTATGTCTATCTTTTGCATGCTAAAAGTGAAGAGTGTGACGGCCCGCCCCGCACCAGCCTGCATTTCCTCCGAAAGTGCGCTGTACACATGCCCGACTAGCACGGGACGGTCGTCAGAAGAAAGAAAAGAAGAGAATGAACTAATCAAGGAACCTGTAGAATGTCTCACAGCGCATGGGATAAAATATAATAATGATAACATACTTGACATAAAGCAGGTGAGACAGTGCATAAGCTGATAACTAAAATCAACATCAACATCAGAGCAGCGGAAATCCAAATACAGCTTATTACAAATTTTCAAAGTCTACTGTCTCTAAACAAAAGAAAGTCAAAGTAGAAGATACACCACCAATGCCCAAGCAGTGATCTTCAACAACACAGGGAGAATACTATATATATGTATTACGTGGAAGCCTCCTGCCCGTCTCCGGATCATCTACCCGTGCATCACCAGCTAACCTGTCTCTTGTCTGCTCGTGTGAGCACCCAGAGTAATAAGAGGAGACATAAAACTCTGGGTCAGACATAAAGCCTGGTATGAGCGATAAGCATCTAAACAGAATAATAACAGGTATACTAAACCATACCTGAACCTGGACCTGCAACCAAAGAGTTAGTACCACATACCGTACAATGCTCTAAGGTGCCATAATAAATAGTGTAAGGATACGGGGGTGGGGTGTGCATGTCATAATGATAGCAAACAAATCATCCATGGCAACCATCCTCACATCTCTCACTCAGTGCGTAAAGCATACGATATCTACCACTTTGGAACACTAGACAAATTGAGGTAACGACGGATCCCGACTTGTAGAAACCCTGCTGTGACCAAGCCAAACACTTAGAGTCATGACCAAACATTTCAATGACTCGCTTCATTGGTCGTAGCCCTTGGTTCTACCGATGCCATAATGGCCCTGAATCCGCCTTCGTACCTCCTACCATAGTGGTCCAAAGCTATAGACATCGATAACCCCTTAACACTCGTCCCGCAGCAAAGCCCAATCATGAAGTGAACTCGTTGATTCCCATCTGGATCTTGAGCTCTAGCTTCTCATTTGGACTACCTTTGCATCTCGGGTTTTGGTCATCATCTTCGTCCGGATCGGTCTTCATTTCCCCTCTTCACTTTGCTTCAGGTCGCCATCGTCAGCTTCTCAGTTCGGATCGTGGTCATCACCCTCGCTTGGGTCGGATCGCAACTTGCGGATCGTCCATGGTGTCAACTCGTGCTCCTTCCACTGGATCGGGTCGTGGTCACCTCTGATGGATCGAGTCGTGCTCTTCAGATCGGATCGGATCGTGAATACCCATTGGTTCGAGTCGTGCCATCTTGCTGAGATCGTGACGTGTTCCTTCAGGCGGATCGTGACACCCAGGCTGGAACGGATCGTGGTCTTCAAGCATCGACGGATCGAGTCGTGCCATCGGTTCAGATCGTGGAAGATGGGGCAGATCGTGGTACATAGGGCGATCTGATTCGGTATATTTCCTGCACTTGTTTTCCAGCGACTATCTTACGCCATTCGACGGCGTTTTTGACCAATCTAACTTCTCTAATCAATCACAAAACACTCCATAAAGTCATAACAACATGTAATAGCAACCACAAACACCAAACAACAATTCTAATGAAGCAAAATGGATCAAAGGTGGCCAAAACTCCTTATTTTCCCCTAAGCATGTTTAAGTAAAACTAATCATAAGGTTAACAAAACTTCATCAAATTAAACCAAATTTCTACCAAAGGCATAAAATATTATTTTCGAATTTCTAAATATTTTTCCAGAATTTATTAGTGTACCAATTCGTTAATCTTCACTAATTACCCTTAATTACCGTAATTAGTGCAGAAACTATGCAAATCACTCACCTTTGCCACAATAAAACTTTCAGATCTGAAGTGAACCTCTGATTTGCACGAATTCCAATATATAACAGCAGCTCTACCTCGGTCCTTGTGCTAATCCTCCTTGATTTGATGCCTCTAAGCCTTAATCCTTGATTAGGAAGTGATTTTGGGTGTTTTTAGAGAGATTTAGAGAGTGGAGACCATGGCTAGGTTAAGAGGAATGAATAGTGACGGCTGAAAAATGAGAAAAAGGTACTCTCCAAACCCTAACAGCCCTTTTAAACTCCTAATCCCGAAATTCCCCTTTGGGCCTAGCTGTTAATCACCCGGTTAAGCCCGATTAAGCTGTTTTTCACCATCTGAAATTTGTTTCAGCCATATCTCCTAAACGGTGAGTCCGTTTGGCTAATGTGACCACTCTACGAAAAGAGAAACCATCATCCGGAGCCAATGGAAGTGGTCTCAGGTCAAAATTCCTTTTCAGTCAAAAGTTATGGCCAAAACAGTGCTAACTAGGGGTAAAATGGTCATTTAAAAATCGGGAAAAATCATGAACATGGGAAATGACCCCATTAGTCGTCCTCCAAAGTTACATGACCATACGACTTCGTATGTGAAAGAAAGAAATATTTTACGATCCTATGATGCGTAGAATGCGGGTCGTTACACTCTCTCCCCCTTAAGAAATTTCGCCCCCGAAATTCCTTAACCCAAAACATACAAAGGATCCCGCATGCCTAACAACCACATACAACAATCAATCATGCAAAACAAGCAAACAAGTCTATCCTAGCATGCGGAAAACTAAATCGAAGTCAAAATCTTACCAGGCAAAGAGTTCTGGGTGTGACTTCCTAATGTTCTCCTCTGTCTCCCAAGTACAATCATTCTCGTTCTCGCTCCACTGTACCTTGACTAGCTTCACCGCCTTCCTTCGAAGTTGCTTCATGTCGTGCTCGACAATACGGGCCGGCTTGCGGTTCCCAACCGCCTCGGGTTCTACTTCGAAGTCCTCTAACTGATCAGGTGAAATAGTCATATCTGAGTCGAGAATGAACTTCCTTAGTTGGGAAACATGAAATACGTCGTGAACTCCCGCCATCTTCTCTGGTAAGTCAATTTTGTATGCCAAATTCCCGACTAGTTCAAGAACAGGGAATGGGCCAACAAATCTTGGTGCCAACTTGCCTCTCCTGCCAAATCGTATTACGCTCTTCAACGGAGAAATCTTGACAAACACCAAGTCGCCAACGGAGAATTTTAAGTCTCTTCTCCTCTTATCAGCATAACTCTTCTGCCTATCTTGGGCAGCCTTCATTCGTTGTTGAATGATCTTAATCTTATCTGAAGTTTCCCTCACCACATCTGGTCCAGGCATAAACTTCTCGCCAGTCTCTATCCAACATGATGGTGAGTTGCACGGTCTTCCGTACAAAGCTTCAAACGGAGCCATACCGATACTGGATTGGTAGCTATTATTATATGCAAACTCTACTAGATGCAAATGGTCATCCCATGATCCACCAAAATCAAATATACATGCTCTCAAGAGATCTTCCAAAATACGGTTCACCCTCTCCGTCTGACCGTCGGTCTGAGGATGATATGCGGTACTGAGATGTAACTCTGACCCTAGAGCCTCTTGTAAGCTCTTCCAAAACCCACTAGTGAACAACGGGTCTCGGTCGCTCACAATGCTTTTGTGTATTCCATGAAATCTCACTACCCACTTCATATATAATTCTGCTAACTTAGCTGCCGTTCTGGTCGATTTGACTGGTATGAATCTTGCACATTTAGTCAATCGATCCACAATCACCCAAATGCTATCATGTCCCGATCTAGTCCTTGGTAAACCATCAATGAAATCCATCGAGACTTGCTCCTATTTCCATTCGGGAATTTCTAATGGTTGCAACAACCCACTAGGCTTCTTTTGTTCGGCTTTAACTAGCTGGCAATTCATGCATTTGGATATAAACTTCCCAACGTCCCTTTTCATCCCTTCCCAGTAGTAATTCTGTCTCATGTCTCGATACATCTTATTACTACCGGGATGTATAGTCAGTTTCGAGTGATGACATTCCCCAAGCACTTCATCCCTCAATCCATTGACATTGGGTACAACAAGCTTTCCATTCTTTCTAAGCCATCCCTCTCGATCAAGCCCATACTTGTTCATCTCCTCATCGACACACATCTCTAACTTGGAGATGATTTCCAATAGGTTAGGATCGTCCCTCTGACTAGAGCCGATCCGCTCAATCAAAGTGGGTCTGATCGTCAAACTTGCTAACATTTCTGGATCCAATTCGCACTTTGGTCTGAAATCAAACCCCGCGATAAACTCCAGTTGCTTCCATTTAAGGAACATAGCCCCTAAGCTGGCGTGTCTTCTACTCAATGCATCGGCCACCGCATTGCCATTTCCCGGTGTGTATGCGATGTCAAAATAATAGGAAGCTAAGAACTCTAACCATCTCTGCTGACGGAGATTCAGATCTTTCTGAGAGAAGAGATACTTTAACGACTTATGATCTGTAAACAGCTCAAATCTTTCCCCCAAGAGATAGTGTCTCCACATCTTTAACGCGAACACGATCGCTGCCAATTCTAAATCATGGGTAGAGTATCTTCTCTCGTGCGGTTTCAATTGCCGACTTGCGTAAGCTATAACCCTACCGCCTTGCATCAATACAGCATCCAGTCCGGTAACACAGGCGTCCGTGTATACCGTCATCTCTTCATCCCCCTTAGGAATGACTAACACTGGTACGCTTGTCAACTTGTCCTTTAGACTTTTGAATGCATTTTCGCACCTTTCATCCCAGACAAAAGCTTGATTCTTCTTGGTCAACTGGGTCAATGGTGCTGCTGTCTTGGAGAAACCTTGGATAAACTTACGATAATATCCAGCTAATCCCAAGAAACTTCTTACATCTGTTGCATTCTTGGGCGTAGGCCAATCCTGTACCGTAGCCACCTTTGCCGGGTCCACGGCAATACCATTCTCTGATAAAACATGGCCCAAGAACCTCACTTCTCTCTTCCAGAAGTGACACTTAGAAAACTTTGCTTTCAATTGGTGTTTTTTCAACACCTCCATCCCTACTCTTAAATGTTCCTTGTGTTCTTCCTCTGTCCTCGAATAGACCAAAATATCATCAACGAACACAAGGACAAACTTATTCAACTGATCTCTGAATACCCTATTCATAAGATCCACAAAATATGCTGGGGCATTGGTCAGCCCGAATGGCATGACCAACCACTCATAAAATCCAGACGGCGTCCGTAATGCCGTTTTAGCTATACTTTCAGCTTCCACTCTAAGCTGATGAAAACCTGTCGCGAGATCCAACTGAGAAAATACTCTCACGCCACTCAACTGATCGAACAAATCATCTATCCGCGGTAGAGGATACTTGTTCTTCCTCGTCACTTTATTCAACTCGCGGTAGTCTACACACAAACGAAGGGAACCATCCGCCTTGGTAGCAAACACAACTGGTGTCCCCACTCAGAAACACTCCTTCTGATAAATCTCTTCTTCAAAAGATCGCTGACTTGCTCCTCGAGCTCTCGCTGCTCTCTTGGTGCCATACGACGAAGTGGCATCACTATAGGCCTGGCATCCTTTACCAAATCAATACGAAACTCAATCTCTCGGTGTGGTGGAAGTCCGGTCACTTCTTCGAAAACATCCGGATACTGGCCAACCACGGGCAAATCTGACAACTCACTATGCGGAATGTCGAGGGATTTTAGAAAACTAGCCAATACCCCCTTACTGGGTAGACCACCAAACACTATCCTCCGCCCATCATCCGCTCTAGCTGTCACCAACAAGCCCTCACAGTCTACCACCACCCCGTATCTTTGGAGCCAATCTACTCCCAAAATAATGCCAAACTCAGTAAAGCCCAAAACAAAGCAATCACAAACAAACATGCATCCATGACTCGATAAGACCACATTATGACAAATCATGCTAAGGCTAGTCGAACCACCAATCGGGTTCATCACTACTAAAGGTCTATCGACAATCTCGGGCTCCAATCCCAACCTATCTATTAGGTCACTAGATATGAAAGAACTGGAAGCTCCGGTATCAAACAAAACTCTAACAGGAACATCATAAACAGAAAGCATACCTTGAATGATGACATTCTTTCCCTTCTCCGCCGTTGTTGGGGCATTCGACGAAGAAGGAATAGCATTAAGAGCGTAGGCTTTCACCATTTGCTTTTCCTTAGGGGGCTGTGGACACTTGTCCTTGTGATGTCCCATTTGGCCACAGTTGAAGCACTTCCTATCCGCTGGCTTGGCCCGACAATTACTAGCATAATGGCCCTTCTTACCACAGCTGAAGCACTCAACATCTTGCTTATTCTTTTTCTTCTGGCCATCCTTAGCTTGGTTCTGCTTTCTCTTATTCTGGGAACCACCCTTGCCTCCACCACTTGCTTGTGGCTTTGGCTCATTTGCAGATGCAACCTCAGTCTTCGACTTAGGGTAGAGACTTTCTGATCTTAATTCTTTCCCCACAATCGACTCAAACGTCTCATCGATGTGGTTAATAAGCTTTTCCCCTAAGTACTGATCCAAACCAGTTATGAATTTCTCATTCTTCTTCTCGGCAGTATCAATAAGAGATAACCGTACTTCGACAAAGTGTCGAATTCAGCAATGTACTCCGAGACAGCTCTGCCATTCTGCTTGAGCTCCAAGAATTTCTTAAACAGCACTGACTTCTGAGCAGCTGGAATGAACTTCTCGCTAAAGCGAGCTTTAAACTGCTCCCAAGTAATCTGATCTTCGGGAGTAGCTGCCTTTATAGCATTCCATCAATTCATTGCCCGCCCTTGCAGCTGACGGGACGCTAGCTTTCTCTTCATTGCATCCTTGATACCCAAATCCTCAAAGATACGTTCGCAACTATCCAACCAATCCTGAACATCCGTGGCCGACTCCGTTCCGTGGAACGGCTTCCCACCAAGGCTAGTATAATCCTTATTCAGCTTGGCGAAGTCGACTCTTGGCGCCTGCACTATTGGACCACCACCATTTCCACCATTGAGAGCTTCCCTCTATACATCTCTAAGCATCTCTCTCATGAGGTCAGTAAACATCATCCTCATGTCAGCAGCATTCCCATTATTGGCTCCCCTACCAGCACCTCTAGTATATCGACTCATCGTCAATCTGAAAAAGGAAACGATTAACGACTCCATAGTGGTGCTAGTGCAGTACGACTTCATCCTTATAATAGTAATAGTATATATATAGCTTTTAAAAACCAAAGTAATCACAAATACGCTCTCTCGTATACGTATATTATCTCTCCCTGATAACTTCCCTAGGTTAACTACGCAACCTAGAGCTCTGATACTAAGTGTGACGGCCCGCCCCGCACCAGCCTGCATTTCCTCCGAAAGTGCGCTGTACACATGCCCGACTAGCACGGGACGATCGTCAGAAGAAAGAAAAGAAGAGAATGAACTAATCAAGGAACCTGTAGAATGTCTCACAGCGCATGGGATAAAATATAATAATGATAACATACTTGACATAAAGCAGGTGAGACAGTGCATAAGCTGATAACTAAAATCAACATCAACATCAGAGCAGCGGAAATCCAAATACAGCTTATTACAACTTTTCAAAGTCTGCTGTCTCTAAACAAAAGAAAGTCAAAGTAGAAGATACACCACCAATTCCCAAGCAGTGATCTTCAACAACACAGGGAGAATACTATATATATGTATTACGTGGAAGCCTCCTGCCTGTCTCCGGATCATCTACCCGTGCATCACCAGCTAACCTGTCTCTAGTCTGCTCGTGTGAGCACCCAGAGTAATAAGAGGAGACATAAAACTCTGGGTCAGACATAAAGCCTGGTATGAGCGATAAGCATCTAAACAGAATAATAACAGGTATACTAAACCATACCTGAACCTGGACCTGCAACCAAAGAGTTAGTACCACATACCGTACAATGCTCTAAGGTGCCATAATTAATAGTGTAAGGATACGGGGGTGGGGTGTGCATGTCATAATGATAGCAAACAAATCATCCATGGCAACCATCCTCACATCTCTCACTCAGTGCGTAAAGCATACGATATCTACCACTTTGGAACACTAGACAAATTGAGGTAACGACGGATCCCGACTTGTAGAAACCCTGCTGTGACCAAGCCAAACACTTAGAGTCATGACCAAACATTTCAATAACTCGCTTCATTGGTCGTAGCCCTTGGTTCTACCGATGCCATAATGGCCCTGAATCCGCCTTCGTACCTCCTACCATAGTGGTCCAAAGCTATAGACATCGATAACCCCTTAACACTCGTCCCGCAGCAAAGCCCAATCATGAAGCGAACTCGTTGATTCCCATCTGGATCTTGAGCTCTAGCTTCTCATTTGGACTACCTTTGCATCTCGGGTTTTGGTCATCATCTTCGTCCGGATCGGTCTTCATTTCCCCTCTTCACTTTGCTTCAGGTCGCCATCGTCAGCTTCTCAGTTCGGATCGTGGTCATCACCCTCGCTTGGGTCGGATCGCAACTTGCGGATCGTCCATGGTGTCAACTCGTTCTCCTTCCACTGGATCGGGTCGTGGTCACCTCTGATGGATCGAGTCGTGCTCTTCAGATCGGATCGGATCGTGAATACCCATTGGTTCGAGTCGTGCCATCTTGCTGAGATCGTGACGTGTTCCTTCAGGCGGATCGTGACATCCAGGCTGGAACGGATCGTGGTCTTCAAGCATCGACGGATCGAGTCGTGCCATCGGTTCAGATCGTGGAAGATGGGGCGGATCGTGGTACATAGGGCGATCTGATTCGGTATATTTCCTGCACTTGTTTTCCAGCGACTATCTTACGCCATTCGACGGCGTTTTTGACCAATCTAACTTCTCTAATCAATCACAAAACACTCCATAAAGTCATAACAACATGTAATAGCAACCACAAACACCAAACAACAATTCTAATGAAGCAAAATGGATCAAAGGTGGCCAAAACTCCTTATTTTCCCCTAAGCATGTTTAAGTAAAACTAATCATAAGGTTAACAAAACTTCATCAAACTAAACCAAATTTCTACCAGAGGCATAAAATATTATTTTCGAATTTCTAAATATTTTTCCAGAATTTATTAGTGTACCAATTCGTTAATCTTCACTAATTACCCTTAATTACCGTAATTAGTGCAGAAACTATGCAAATCACTCACCTTTGCCACAATAAAACTTTCAGATCTGAAGTGAACCTCTGATTTGCACGAATTCCAATATATAACAGCAGCTCTACCTCGGTCCTTGTGCTAATCCTCCTTGATTTGATGCCTCTAAGCCTTAATCCTTGATTAGGAAGTGATTTTGGGTGTTTTTAGAGAGATTTAGAGAGTGGAGGCCATGGCTAGGTTAAGAGGAATGAATAGTGACGGCTGAAAAATGAGAAAAAGGTACTCTCCAAACCCTAACAGCCCTTTTAAACTCCTAATCCCGAAACTCCCCTTTGGGCCTAGCTGTTAATCACCCGGTTAAGCCCCGATTAAGCTGTTTTTCACCATCTGAAACTTGTTTCAGCCATATCTCCCAAACGGTGAGTCCGTTTGGCTATTGTGACCACTCTACGGAAAGAGAAACCATCATCCGGAGCCAATGGAAGTGGTCTCAGGTCAAAATTCCCTTTCAGTCAAAAGTTATGGCCAAAACAGTGCCAACTAGGGGTAAAATGGTCATATAAAAATCGGGAAAAATTCTTAAAAATGGGAAATGACCCCAATAGTCGTCCCCCAAAGTTACATGACCATACGACTTCGTATGTGAAAGAAAGAAATATTTTACGATCCTATGATGCGTAGAATGCGGGTCGTTACATGTTAAATTCATTCATAATTTATAAAAGTGAAGTAGAAAACCAATTTGATGTCAAAATAAAAACAAATAGGTTTGACAAGGGTGGTGAATATCAATTTCCTAAATATTGTGAATCAGTAGGAATTATAATGAGACATCTATGGCTTACACTCCACAACAAAATGGAGTGGCTGAAAGGAAAAACAGAACTCTTACCTAAAAATGCAATGTTGTGTAATTCTGGTCTTAATACTAGTTTACGGGGAGAAGTCTTACTTACCGCATGTTATATTCTAAATAGAATACCTCATAAGAGAAGTAAAGTTACTCCTTATGAACTTTGGAAGAAACAGAAACCAAATCTTGATTATTATTGAGTCTGGGGTTGTAGAGCGATTGTTCGATTAACTGAACCAAAAATCAGGAAATTAGGACAAAAGGCTATCGAGTGCATATTCTTAGGATATGCTCAACACAGCAAAGGATATAGGTTTCTAGTAGTAGAACCTAATAGCACTATTGATGTAAATACAGTAATAGAATCAAGGAATGCAGTGTTTTATGAGAATAGATTTACATCTGTTCAGAATAAACTGATTCATGAAACGGTGGAGGTCAATACACCTATTAATGAAATTGGGAGGATAACGTACCAATTATTAAACCTATAGAAAACACTGATGAAAATATCAATGAAAATGGTGATTCTCTTAGGAGAAGTAAACGAAGAAGGATAGAAAATTCCTTTGGACCAGATTTCGCTGTATAATTGGTTGAAGGATCTAGAAATAATGTAGATCATCAATTAATGATATCTACAAATATAGAATTTGACCTTTTAACATATGCTGAGGCAATGAAATCTCAAGATTCATCATTTTGGAAAGAAGCCATAAATGATGAAATGGACTCTATTTTGGGAAATAAAACATGGAAACTAGTAGATTTACCTCCTGGTTCTAAACCATTAGGACGTAGATGGATATTTAAGAAAAAGTTAAAGGCAGACGGAACAATCAAAAAATTTAAAGCTTGATTAGTTGCCAAAGGATTCACACAGAAAGAAGGAATAGATTAATTTGATACGTATGCCCCACTAACTAGAATTTCAACTATTAGAACTATAATTGCATTATCTTCTATCTATAATTTTGAAATTCATCAAATGGACGTCAAGACAGCATTTTTAAATGGTGAACTTGACGAAGTGATATGTATGTCTCAACCAGAAGGTTTTGTGATGCCTGGACAGGAACGTAATGTATGTAAACTTATCTAATCACTTTACGGTGTTAAACAAGCACCAAAGAAATGACGTGAAAAGTTTGGTAAAACTATTATTTCTAATGGCTTTGGGATTTTTGAATCTGACAAATGTGTAAGCTTCATTCAAATAAAGGTGTAACTATATGCCTTTACGTGGACGATATGCTTATATTTGGAATGGATACTTCAAGTATTGAAGAAACTAAAAGATATCTATCTTCATGTCTGTACATGAAAGATATGGGAGTAGGTAAAAAAATTCTTGGAATTAGAATCATGAAAACTAAAGGTGGGATATCAATTACCCAATCTCACTACATTGAGAAAATTCTGAAAAGGTTCAATCTATTCGATTGTAAACCTATGACTACTTCGTTTGATCCAAATATGCAGTTGTACACTAATACTGGAAGAGTTGTAGAACAATTAGAATATGCTAGAGTATTGGAAGTTTGGTGTATGCTATGACATGCACACGACCAGATATCGCCTATGTTGTTGGAAAAATGAGTAGATATACTAGTAAACCTAGTCATTTCCATTGGAAGGCAATACATAGAATTTTAAAGTATCTAAAAGGTACCATAAATTATGGTTTACATTACAACGGTTATTGAGTGTTATAGAAGGATACACAGATGCTAGTTGGAACACTGGAAGTGAAGATAATAAATCAACTAGTGGATGGATATTCACTCTTGGTGGGGGAGCAATATCCTGGGCCTCAAAGAAACAAACATGTATTGTTGATTCAACCATGGCAGCTGAGTTTATAGCACTAGCTTCTAGTAGCAAAGAAGCACATGATTAAGGGATCCATTATTAGAAATTCATGTGTGGCCAAAACCTATGCCACCAATATCTATGCATTGTGATAGTCAATCTACATTATCACAAGCATACAACCAACTTTATAATTGTAAATCTAGACATATTGGTCTAAGGCACAGTTTGGTTAGGCAAATGCTCACTGAAGGGGTAATTACCATAGATTTTTGTGAGATCTAGCTAGAATTTGGCAGATCCAATTGCTAAAGGACTTGCTACGAACTTAGTGATAAAAAAACATAGGGAATGGGTTTAAAGCCTATACAATACAATCACCAATGAAGGAAACTCAACTCAACATAATAAAGAAATTTGTTATCTTGAGTTCGAAGAGCAAAAGTACTTCATATGTTTGCGGTTGGAAGCACTATAATTTTTAGTCTGAAAAAATAAGTATTATCATACATTGTGCTTGGTACTTATAATGACGAAGAGAGGATGTTCTTCTTAGAACTTAATAGGTTTATAACAAATATACTGTTAGGGTGTATGTTACAAGGCAATTCTGATAAACCTTCCTATATGAATGCAACGAAGGTGGTGCCGCCTTCTACGAAATTTTAGCTTGATCTCTAAGTGCATTTCATGAAAGAAGATATAGACCCAAGGCCAATCCACGGGTCAAGCGACCTGCCATTTGGAAAATATGAAAATGAGTGTGTGATAATCACATCCGGTAGATCATATAGGATCGATGGTTCGATGCTTTGTCAACCACTCCATACTGATATACTTTGATGGGTTTTCACTACGTATAGATTCAAGTCTGTAAGACATCTATACTTATGCACAAATTTTCCTACAAATAAACGACAAGAGGGATTTATTTAAAATTTGATGTTAGGAATTCAAACTTTGTCGGACTGTTCCGGGTGCAAAACAAAACGGATTTGAGTGAAACCAAAAATATTTAAATCTGTTAGTGAATACCTTTCTAACGAATCTGAAAAATCGAATTTTCATAGCGGAAAGCAAAAGTTATGGCCAAATGAATTTTCAGAAAGGTCGCTATGGAATTTATATAGCCCGTGAAATTGGCCATTTTGCATACGACCTCGGAATTCGACGAAACCACTTTTGTTGGATCCGGGATGGGAAGTTATTGCTAGGTTTCAAATTTCATAATTTTTGAAGCTAGTATGTGAGCGTGGCAAAAGAAAATGTGTTATGGTCAGTTATAGTTAAATTGGATCGACCAGAAATGGGCCTTTTTGCAAATGGTCTCAGAATCCGACGAAACTAGTTTTGTTGGGACCGTATCGTCAAAACATAGCTAGATTTATTTTTCTGGAATTTTTCGAATCAGTTAGTGACCCTGGCAAATTGAAATGTACGTTCAAATTAAATATTGAATATTTTATATTTTAATTTGAAGGAAAACTGACTGAAACAGTCGAATGGGCCTACGAAACATATCCCATTGTGTTCAGAATGGGGGTAAAATGCTAGGGGCGACAGTCGTTGGGTTTGATTTCGAATCCGTTTAAGAAAACCCCAATTTTTGAATAAATATATATATCAACCAATCAGATTTTAAAGAAATAAAAAAAAATTATACACCCCCACTCGTATTTTCTCTCTCCCCGAAGCAATTAACGGCGGAACTGTGTTCGCCACTTCCCAGGCGATTTCCGGCCGCCACGATCATCAGAACCCCATCCCCCTTCGACGGTTTTTGCTCGTCTCCTCCCCATCTTCGAATCCGTGGTGGTGGCGCCCTCCCTCGTGGCCTCTCCGTCGAGATCCGCCAGCTCGAAGTCGCTCCGTTCAAAGCCCCGCCGCCGCGCCTTAACGCCGTCGAACCCCCCTCCTCCCTGGCGCACGTGCGCCTCTCCTAGCCCGACAAGGTGGCGCTGGCCGATCGAAGCAATAATCAACGGATTGCCTGAAAGATCGAAACCTAGTTTTGAAGAAATCAAGCAGGTATCGGCTGATTTTATTTAATTTGATTTTAACACCTTTAAAGTGTTGCAAACCTTTGAAAAATCATATCTTTTTCGTTCGTTAACGAAATTCGATGAAACAGGAAACATCGTGACCGTGTGAACGTCTTCTACATTTTAGAAGAGACCGCATATTTTTCTGAGCCTTCTGCTATTTTTGGTGGAGTGGAACCCAATGTGAGATTTCTAATATATAAACAATATGGAAAACGACGATGTATAAATTATATAGTCGATGTATGAGTTATATAAGTGGTGTACACCTCATGTATAAGCGTTGTATAAGTTGTATGTTCGATGTATAAGTTGTATATGCGTTGTAAAAATTATATATGTGTTGAAATAGAAGTGAATTGCTATATATATATATATATATATATATATATATATATACGCCCCTCGTCCACAAACCATGGACGATATTTATTGATTGTGATTGGTGTGAAAATTGATTGATAGCGAATGGTTTTTTGGGATTGTTTGTGGTTGGTATTGATTGATTGTGGTTGAAAAATACCCATTTGTGGTTGAGAAATATTTGGTTGAAACCACATAGGATTAGTTTGTGGAAATGAAATAAATATATACATGTCGCCTGCGTGCGAACTAGATGCATGATCCCCATTGTCAAAAACCGCGAGGTTTTAAGGTAGAGCGAGGAGCCGTACTAGGGACGGTCCCGGTTTTAACTACCCTGCCGTTATGCTGCCGAAATTTTGAGTAATATTCATGTATTTGAATTATTTTCATTTGCTGAAACTATATTTATTCATTGTATAGAAAACCTTCATGTGTTGAATCGGTATTCATTCGTTGATTAGAAATTTATGTGTTGAATGGTATTCGTGTTTGAAATATAAAAATCACATTTTAATCTATATATAGAAACTATAGAAAACCTTCATGTGTTGAATCGATATTCATTCGTTGATTAGAAATTCATGTGTTGAATGGTATTCATATTTTGAAACAAATTGTTTCATAATAAAAATCACCTTTTTATCATCCATATGAACTGTATAAAATAATATTGTTTTGAAATAAATTGTTTTATAATAAAAATCCTATTTTTATCACCTATAAGAACTATATAAAATAATAGTGTTTTGAAATGAATTGTTCTACAATAAAAATCACATTTTTATTACATACATGATTTGTTGAAATGTGAAGTGTTAAAAATAGCTACTCGTTCAAATAAATATGCCTGAGTTAAAATATTCATTAATTAGCTAATGATATGATTTTTCTTGCCTATGCATGCAACATTAGAATGAACAGTGTTTTTAAACCAAATGGAATCAAATATGAAGTTGAATGGAAAATGATAAATGATAAGAACTGTATATATGTACATGCATATTTATTGAACTGGTTATAGCAAAAGGGGCTAGAGAAGAGGAATAAAATTTTGTGCCCGACAAATAGGTACACATTTACTGTTTTGTTTGGGTGATGATTTTATGAGCCTGTTGGCTAGCCGCTTGGCTTTTTCTTTTTCTTTTTGACAAGAGACGCCCGTGTGGCTATTTGGGAATTTTCCCAGCCCCTCCCGTACAAAGGAGGTTATGGCGAAATTTTCCAAAATTTAAAGGCGTTAGTGAAATATGTGAAGTGAAAACGATATTGAAATTGTTGAATGAACTATATTTATATAATTATATAAATATAAATAAAATTAAAACGAAACGTGGCCGTGCAGTTTGTATTTTGAAACCGAGATTTCAAACGATTATACCGGGAGATCCGACCATCGGATTTTCCTGAAATCGCAACCATTGGGTTTGCTTTGGAAAAATCTTTCCAACGGCACCAACTTTGTAAAGATCCAACGGTTGGATTGTCTGAAATGTCTAATTCAAATCTGAAGAAAAACAGCGCCAGAAACGATTATATATATATATATATGGATATAATTATATTTAATCGAACAACGACGCTGCAGTTCGTATTTTGAAATCGAAACTTCAAACGATTGTACCGGGAGATCCGACCGTCGGATTTTCCCGAAACTGGAACCGTTGGATTCATTTTGAAAAAACCTTTCTAATGATGTAAATTGTGCGAAGATCCAATGGTTAGATTTTCAGATAAGTGTAAATCAAATCTGAAGAAAAACAGCGCCACGGCCGCGTTATGGCCCGAAGCGTCGTTTTGAATAAATTGGCTATTTTAAAATAAATAAAAATAGCGATAAATTGTTATAAAATATCATAAACGATATGGAATGGAAATAAACTGAATTTGCTTGATTTATGTGGTATTTGATGGATGGATGTGATTGGTGTGAAAATTACATTAAAGAACAAAATTGGTGTTGTCGAATGATTTAACCATTGAAATAAATTGATTTGAAATTCTAAATATACATGAATTATTTGAAAAGACCGAGTTAATTCTCATCTCAAATAATTGACCGACGATTGAAAATCGAAGATGAAGACGATGGTCGAAGAGCGGAGATCTTCACCTCGTTTGGATGGTAACCGAGGTCCTGATTGGGAGGCATCCCGAAATATGGATAATGAGTGGTGATCGTCCAGACGTACGTGGTGATCGATGGGTTTGCGAGGTATTTAGTGTCTCCGGTTTCGTTCAGACCAAGAACGGACTTGTAAATGGACTGTGTGTCTGACATTGGATTTTATTCTGTGTTGATTGATCTCTATTAAATATACATCTGTTTGGCGGCGGAGAATTTATTCTTTTGCTTAACGCCCTTCTCTGAAACGCACGAGCTCAGAGGTTGTATATCGATGGACATCAATCGCATGGCATGAATCGCCTGTGTGGCATGCTAAGATGCAGTGATCAGGGCTTATGTTGAAAAGCAAAGTCTTGTGGTGATGATCAAAGCACCGCCCGTGTGGCGTAGCTTTGTGTATAACGTGAATTTGCGAGCCTCACACCCCGGTATGAACCAGAAACAGGAGAAGGACCTCAGGGAGGGCATGCGTTTCTTTCTAGCTAGGGTGGTGTCAGTGACCTACCAACCCTAACATTTATATACTTTTCACCTGTGTGGTTGTTGCTGTTGCAAGGTGCCTCGGTTTGATCGGACGATCCGTGTCCGATGGAGTCCTTTGTTGGCTCGTCGACGCCCCAAAGGGCAGAGAAACGTAGAGTTCAGGCATAATAATCCACATTGGTGGACCGGCCCTGACGATCCAAGGGGTGGTTGCGGCTGTTCCTGAGACACATGCTAGAGCGTCTCGAATTCGGTAAGGACTATCTTTTGCCTTGGTTCACGACGGAAATCCAATTTCCAAATACGACATCGTGCGGTTTTGATTGTATATATATATATATATATATATATATATATATATATATATATATATATATATATATATATATATATATGGCGACATGATATATGGTACCCATGCCGTCTATGATTTATAGTTATGATTTGAAATTGTTTTCAAAACATATAAACACTAGCAATGATATCAATTGCCTTTGTTTTATTCGTATCAAGCATATTTTGGCCGTTATAAGATAAAACTCTATCCTCCGGTTTACGTTGCATTGTGTGATGGGAACTAAGTCTTATAATGGCTTCATTTTTATAAAATGCATTGCGTTGTTTAAAAGAAGGATTTATTTTAAAGCACCGGCAATGCAATGAAGAAAACCCGTTCCACGAAAGTGGCGTGGTCCTGTGATTAGCCAAATTATATATGTGTTGAGTAGATTTCTCATACCAGTCCCATGACTGACTCGTAGTTTGTTTCACTTTCAAACTCAGGTGCCCCTTTTTCTACACGGGCAGCCTTGTATTCAGGTTTAGCTGGTTCTTTCTGGATAGCTGGAGCTGAAGATGGATTCTATTATTTATCTCTTTTTATGCTGTTCAGCTCCTATTGTACATATTTTGTTTGTTTCCGCTGTAGACATATATGTATAGTTGAACTGTATTTGTACTAAGTAAGATCCTGTATACTGTGTAACTCTGATGATTACTTTTATCCAATATATTGTATTGTTCATTATCTGGTGTATTTATTTAATTTTGTCCTGCTATTATCTGTTTCTGTGTTATATTCCACGGATTACCCTTGCCGCCGTCAGTACGGGGTTTGGGGCCGTCTCATTTGGTATCAGAGCTTTGGTTGAGCTTAGTTCTGGAATATAACATATTAACGAACTCGTCAGAAATAGAACCAGTAGTGTTCTAGGACGGGTAACTCTATACAGATAGGATCAGTAATATCCTAGTATGAGTAAAACAAAATGAAATTACACCTCGATAGACACATTTACATTTGAAGTATATGTTTCTATGTTTTAAAATACCCTTTCTGTGACCTGACACTTGATCTGCTATTTGCAGAAGTACTAGAAAAATGAGTGTCAGAAACAGGAGAAATGCAGGACCCAATCTAGAGGCTCTATTAAAGAGATATCGAAATTTGAACGGAGCACAGTTCTCGGGCAATGAATCTATAATTCAAACTCAAGCTTGGATGAGTTCTGTCGAAAGAATTTTTAAGCGTATCCAGCTGAGGGATGACCAGAAAAGGCTAGTAGCATCCTGGGCGCTCAAAGGAGAAGCTTTAATCTGGTGGGAAACGATCATCAAAGATAATCCAGAAGGTGATATCACCTGGGATAGATTCAAAGAGATTTTCCTAGGAAGATTTACTCCTCCCGAAGCAACGGAGCGATTATGTGATGAATTTTCTTATCTAATACAAGGTGATATGACCATCCCAGAATACCATAAGAAATTCAACGAACTTGCTCACTTTGCTCCTCATCTGATTCAAGATCCAAAGAGGAAGAATCTGAGATTTATTCATGGCCTGTAAAGGAGATATCAGAATAGTGTACTGAGGAATGTAAAACTTCCTTTCTCTGAAATGATTTATATGGCTTATCAGTATGAAGATCTCCATAAGAAAGGAATGTTACGCGACGAAGAAGAAGTCTGTTGTAGTGACAAAGAAGAGTCGGAAACTGATATTCCTAAAGCCAGTACGAGGTCCGAGGTCAGTAAGAAGCCCAGTGCCAAGAGGAAAAGGGCCAAATCTAAGAAGGAACCGGTAAAGACCGCCACTTGCTCTAACTGCCGTCTGAAGGGGCATTTGTCGATAAACTGCGGACCCTTAAAGAAGCGATTAAAGGGTGGACTTCAATCCAAAGAAGTACTTCAAGCGAATAGAAATTGCAATCTCTGCCATCCGGCTGGTCACGTAAAGCAAGATTGCTGGCAGTTGAAAAAGACTGAAATAGTTCAAGTGAATGAAATAGTAGGAAATTCTGGGCCCTCGGATATTCTGGAAAGGCCAGATGTTTTAGAAGGAACGCTTACTGTCAAAAACATTCCAGTCAAAGTACTATTTGACACAGGCGCGTCACGAAGCTTCATTTCCAGAGATGCAGCTAAGAAACTTGATTTGAATTTGAAAAAGCTCAAAGAACCAATGACTGTCCAGAATCCGGTTGGGGGTTCCAATGATCTCAGTTGGGTTTGTGGAGTGCTAGTTTCTTTCTCTCATTATCGGTTTCCTACCATCGCAGTCGTCATGAATTTTAAAGAGTTTGATCTTATCTTGGGGTTAGACTGGTTGACCAAATATGAAGCTGAAGTTAAATGCGCCGACAGAGTCGTAAAGGCGAAGATTAAATCGGGTGATTATATAACCATTCCCTGTGAAGGTCAGAATGCTAATAGAAAAGACTTCTGGGCAGCTTTGAATGTTTCTCCAACTCAATAGAAAATGTCTTTGAGGTTGCAGAGAATATTCCTGACCTCATCAAAGACATTCCTGTCGTCAAAAATTTTGCGGATGTGTTTGAAGAAGTAGTTCGCTTACCTCCGCAGAGAGAAATAGATTTCCAAAATGCTTTAATTCCGAATGCAAGGCCGGTAGTTCATGTTATTCGAAGAATGTCCTTGAAAGAGAAGGAGGAATTAGACAATCAAACACGACAGCTCGTATGGAAGGGTCTGATCAGGCCTAGTTTCTCTGATTGGGGTGCAGCAGTGGTGTTTGTCCCGAAATCTGACGGTACTCTACGTCTATGTGTGGATTATCGTGATCTGAACAAATAAACAATAAAGAACAAATATCCATTGCCGCGGATTGATGATTTGTTAGATCGATTAAATGGAGCACAAGTATTTTCACGAATGGACCTAGCTACAGGTTTCCATCAACTTCGAATTGCCGAAGAGTGTGTTCCAATGACAGCGTTCAGAGGTCCCGATTTATTCTACGAATGGTTAGTAATGTCGTTCGGCTTATGTAACGCTCCTGCTTACTTCGTCGATCTGATGAATAGGGTGTTTAGAGGAGTTTTGAATAAATTTGTTCTGGTTTTCATTGATGATATTCTAATCTTCTCTAAATCAAAAGCTGAACATGAAAAGCATCTAGAACAGGTTCTAGAAATTCTGAGATGGAATGTATTAAAATCCAAATTTTCCAAATGTATCTTCTGGCAAGATGAAGTAAAATTTCTGGGCGACGTAGTATCGAAAGAAGGAATTGCTGTGGATCCAAGCAAAATCACAGCTATTCAGAATTGGAAACAGCCCAGTACCCCCACTGAAGTCCGCAGTTTTCTCGGATTGGCTAGCTATTACCGGAAGTTCGTTAAAAACTTTTCGAAGATATCTGGCCATTTAACGTAGCTTATGAAGAAGCACTCTAAGTTCAAATGGACTCCAGAAAGTGAGGAGGCTTTTGAAGAGCTAAAATTAAGATTAACGACTGCTCCAGTGTTAACCATCGTCGATGGCAACCAGGATTTGAAAGTCTGGACTGATGCTTCTAGAGAAGGCCTTGGCGTAGTGTTAATGCAAAGGGGTCAAGTGATTGCTTATGCTAGCCGTCAGCTGAAGCCGCACGAGAAGAACAACGTAACTCATGATCTTGAGTTGTTGGCTATCGTATTCGCCTTGAAAATCTGGAGACACTATCTTCTGGGTGAGAGATTTGAACTATTTACAGATCACCAGTCGCTAAAGTATCTGTTCACCCAGAAAGACCTGAATCTGAGGCAGCAACGTTGGCTGGAGTTTCTTGCAGCATATGACTTTGAAATTATATACACTCCAGGGAAAGCAAATGTCGTGGCCGATGCGTTAAGCCGGAAGAATGAAATGATCGCCAGTTTTATTATCACGACTTCACTGATAGATAAAATATCTGCTCTTTAGGAGGATGATCACTTCATTCAGAAGATCAGAGAGATAATTCAACGAGGCGAACCCTCGAGTTTTCAAGTAGATAATGATGGGATTTTAAGGCTCAAAGGTCGAATCTGTGTCCCTAACATTCCTGAGCTTCGAAAGGAAGTACTGGATGAATGCCACAAGTCAAAACTTAGTATCCATCCGGGAGTAAGCAAAATGTTTAATGACATCAAGCGCACTTTCTGGTGGAGGTCGATGAAGAGGGACATTTCTTTATATGTTAGCCGATGCCCTACTTGTCAGCTGGTCAAAAGCGACCAACATAAATTGGCTGGATTATTACAACCACTAGAATTTCCTGGTTGGAAGTGGGAACATATTTCTATGGATTTCATTGATGGTTTGCCCAGAACCAGAAAAGGAAATGACAGTATTTGGGTGATCGTAGATCGCTTCACGAAGACCGCCCATTTCATACCTGTCAGATCAAACAGAACTGCTCAGAGTCTGGCGCAGATTTACTTCAAGGAAATAGTTAGACTACATGGAGTGCCGCTCAGTATAGTCAGTGATAGAGATACAATATTCACTAGCAAATTCAGGGAAGCATTTCAAGTCGAGCTGGGAACAAAGTTGAACATAAGCACCGCTTATCATCCTCAGACAGACGGTCAGACTAAGAGGGTGAATCGTATTTTAGAAGATCTATTGCGTGCTTGTGTTATAGATTTCGGTGGATCATGGGAAGACCATCTGCATTTGGCTGAATTCTTTTATAACAACAGCTACCAGGCGAGTCTGACAATGTCGCCATTCGAAGCATTGTATGGTAGACCGTGTCGATCTCCTGCTTGTTGGGTCGAACCCGGTAATAGACTTGTGTTGGGTCCTGATATGATCTGAGAAGCCGCCGACAAAGTCGATTTTATCAAGAAGCGATTACTCGCCGCTCAAAGCCGACAAAAGAGCTATGCCGATAGAAGAAGAAGGGATATATCCTTTGCTGTTGGCGACTACGTGTATTTGAAAGTATCGCCGATGAGAGGAGTTATTCGGTTCGGTAAAACTGGAAAGTTGGTGCCCAAATTCATTGGTCCGTTTACTATTCTGGAACGGATCGGAACTCTCGCTTATAGGGTCAAATTGCCTGACTGGTTGCCTGGAGTTCATGATGTATTTCATATATCTCAACTTCGAAAGCACGTTCATGATCCAGATTTGATCGTGGAAGAAGCAGCTCAGCAGGATATTGAAATTACCCCAGAACTAGCTGTGAGAAGAGAGCCGCTAAAGATTATTGGCAAAGAAACCAAAGAGCTGAGGAACAAGAAGGTTCACTTAGTCAAAGTGCAATGGAGTGGAGATCCACGAGATTGTACTTGGGAAACTAAGGAGAGCATTCAGAAAGCTTATCCTAGATGCCGAGTGGATATCTCTGATTGACTCTGGTGCAAGGTACATTTACCCTACTTTGCATTACCATTTAATTCTCTACTCTGTTGTTATTTTCTTTCCATAGATGTGCATTTTTAAAATACGATAGTCTGAATGATTTTAAAAGGAGAATAAGAATTAATTCAAATGGTTTTGAAAAGTTAAAAACAAATTGCTTGTTGGTTGTGTTGTGTGATTGTAGATTAGATTAATTAAAATTATTGAAACGATAGTTAATTTAATCAACAATAGAATAATGTTAGAATTTATTCATTTAAAGCACACATTCAACTGATTAGGAAATAGATAGAAATATATACATGTGCATTTTATATATTTGAGCAGGTAAATGGATTAGCTGTTGAGTAAAGATTTTATTTGCGTGCCCGACAAATAGGTAAACCTTAATGAGTTGGATGCGAAATATTATTATATCAACTCATGTGAATGCCATTGGATGCGGAGTGCTGGTTTTTCTGTGTGAAATAATAAACGTCACCATAGGATAGTAACAATTAATTTTGAACTACATTACATGGCATACTTCAGAAGATAGGCATACTTCATCATATACCACATAAGCATTTGGAGCTTGTGTGACGAGGTGGAAGATTTACCATACGAGCAAGAGGCTTGTATGACGATGACTATATTTTACAAGTTGAACTGATGACTGATATGGACTATTTTAATTGTAACACTTAAATAGCCAGATTAATAAAAAAAACCACACGGGTCTGGAGTTGACAATAATCACGTCTCTCTAGTTATTAGATATGGGACATGGACTATTTATTTCCCACACGGGGCAGGGTGACGAGAATTTATTCTCTGGAGTTATCATCAATACATGCTCCCCTGTAAACACCAGAATATATCACTATAAATATGTGTATGCTTATTAGGATTTATTAGGTACCTAATACAGCCCAATAAATTTCCAAACCTCTTTCCGTACAAGGGAGGTTATGGCGAAATTTTTCGAAAATTCCGGGTGTTAACCAAATTTTTGAAGAATTTGAAATTTCTCAGAAACTGAAAAGTTGGAGAATTGAAGCCAGATCGAACGTAGAGTAGATTTATCAAACCACTTTCGACTTTGTTCCTTTTCGGGGACGAAAAGTTTTAAGTGGGGGAGATTGTAACGACCCAGAAAATCTGAACCAATTTAAAATTTTTAATTGGCTAAAATAATGGATTTTAAATATTTAAAATAAATATTTTAAATAATAGCAATGAAAACTGAGCTTGAATCGACAATTGAAAACGAATATAATTAATTATAATTATAAATAAGGCCTGAAATGGCGCTGCAGTTTCAAAAATTGAATTCAAACTTTGTCGGACTGTACCGGGTGCAAAACAAAACAGATTTGAGTGAAACCAAAAATATTTAAATCTATTAGTGAGTACCTTTCTAACGAATCTGAAAAATCGAATTTTCATAGCGGAAAGCAAAAGTTATGGCCAAATGAATTTTCAGAAAGGTCGCTATTGAATTTATATAGCCCGTGAAATTGGCCATTTTGCATACGACCTCGGAATTCGACGAAACCAATTTTGTTGGATCCGGGATGGGAAGTTATTGCTAGGTTTCAAATTTCATAATTTTTGAAGCTAGTATGTGAGCGTGGCAAAAGAAAATATGTTATGGTCAGTTACAGTTAAATTGGATCGACCAGAAATGGGCCTTTTTGCAAACGGTCTAAGAATCCGACGAAACTAGTTTTGTTGGGACCGTATCGTCAAAACATAGCTAGATTTATTTTTCTGGAATTTTTCGAATCAGTTTGTGACCCTGGCAAATTGAAATGTACGTTCAAATTAAATATTGAATATTTTATATTTTAATTTGAAGGAAAACTGACTGAAACAGTCGAATGGGCCTACGAAACATATCCCATTGTGTTCGGAATGGGGTTAAAACGCTAAGGGCGACAGTCGTTGGGTTTGATTTCGAATCCGTTTAAGAAAACCCCAATTTTTGAATAAATATATATACCGACCAATCAGATTTTAAAGAAATAAAAAAAAAATACGCCCCCACTCGTATTTTCTCTCTCCCCGAAGCAATAAACGGCGGAACTGTGTTCGCCACTTCCCAGGTGATTTCCGGCCGCCACGATCATCAGAACCCCATCCCCCTTCGACGGTTTTTGCTCGTCTCCTCCCCCTCTTCGAATTCGTGGTGGTGGCGCCCTCCCTTGTGGCCTCTCCGTCGAGATCCGCCAGCTCGAAGTCGCTCCGTTCAAAGCCCCGCCGCCGCACCTCAACGCCGTCGACCCCCCCCCCCTTCCTCCCTGGCGCACGTGCGCCTCTCCTAGCCTGACAAGGTGGCGCTGGCTGATCGAAGAAACAATCAACGGATTGCCTGAAAGATCGAAACCTAGTTTTGAAGAAATCAAGCAGGTATCGGCTGATTTTATTTAATTTGACTTTAACACCTTTAAAGTGTTGCAAACCTTTGAAAAATCATATCTTTTTCGTTCGTTAACGAAATTCGATGAAACAGGAAACATCGTGACCGTGTGAACGTCTTCTACATTTTAGAAGAGACCGCATATTTTTCTGAGCCTTCTGCTATTTTTGGTGGAGTGAAACCCAATGTGAGATTTCTAATTTATAAACAATATGGAAAACGACGATATATAAATTATATAGTCGATGTATGTATTATATAAGCGGTGTACACCTCATGTATAAGCGTTGTATAAGTTGTATGTTCGATGTATAAGTTGTATATGCATTGTAAAAATTATATATGTGTTGAAATAGAAGTGAATTGCTATATATGTACATATATATATATATATATATATATATATATATATACGCCCCTCGTCAACAAACCATGGACGATATTTATTGATTGTGATTGGTGTGAAAATTGATTGATAGCGAATGGTTGTTTAGGATTGTTTGTGGTTGGTATTGATTGATTGTGGTAGAAAAATACCCATTTGTGGTTGAGAAATATTTGGTTGAAACCACATAGGATTAGTTTGTGGAAATGAAATAAATATATACATGCCGCCTGCGTGCGAACTAGATGCATGATCCCCATTGTCAAAAACCGCGAGGTTTTAAGGTAGAGCGAGGAGCCGTACTAGGGACGGTCCCGGTTTTAACTACCCTGCCGTTATGCTGCCGAAATTTTGAATAATATTCATGTGTTTGAATTATTTTCATTTGCTGAAACTATATTTATTCATTGTATAGAAAACCTTCATGTGTTGAATCGATATTCATTCGTTGATTAGAAATTCATGTGTTGAATGGTATTCGTGTTTTAAATATAAAAATCACATTTTTATCTATATATAGAAACTATAGAAAACCTTCATGTGTTGAATCGATATTCATTCGTTGATTAGAAATTCATATGTTGAATGGTATTCATATTTTGAAATAAATTGTTTCATAATAAAAATCACCTTTTTATCATCTATATGAACTGTATAAAATAATATTGTTTTGAAATAAATTGTTTTATAATAAAAATTCTATTTTTATCACCTATAAGAACTATATAAAATAATAGTGTTTTGAAATGAATTTTTTTACAATAAAAATCACATTTTTATTACGTATATGATTTGTTGAAATGTGAAGTGTTAAAAATAGCAACTCGTTCAAATAAATATGCCTGAGTTAAAATATTCATTAATTAGCTAATGATATGATTTTTCTTGCCTATGCATGCAACATTAGAATGAATGGTGTTTTTAAACCAAATGGAATCAAATATGAAGTTGAATGGAAAATGATAAATGATAAGAACTGTATATATGTACATGCATATTTATTGAACAGGTTATAGCAAAAGGGGCTAGAGAAGAGGAATAAAATTTTGTGCCCGACAAATAGGTACACATTTACTGTTTTGTTTGGGTGTTGATTTTATGAGCCTGTTGGCTAGCCGCTTGGCTTTTTCTTTTTCTTTTTGACAAGAGACGCCCGTGTGGCTATTTGGGAATTTTCCCAGCCCCTCCCATACAAAGGAGGTTATGGCGAAATTTTCCAAAATTTAAAGGCGTTAGTGAAATATGTGAAGTGAAAACGATATTGAAATTGTTGAATGAACTATATTTATATAATTATATAAATATAAATAAAATTAAAACAAAACGTGGCCGTGCAGTTCGTATTTTGAAACCGAGATTTCAAACGATTATACCGGGAGATCCGACCATCGGATTTTCCTGAAATCGCAACCGTTGGGTTCGCTTTGGAAAAATCTTTCCAACGGCACCAACTTTGTAAAAATCCAACGGTTGGATTGTCTGGAATGTTTAATTCAAATCTGAAGAAAAACAGCGCCATAAACGATTATATTTATATATATATATGGATATAATTATACTTAATCGAATAACGACGCTGCAGTTCGTGTTTTGAAATTGAAACTTCAAACGATTGTACCGGGAGATCCGACCGTCGGATTTTCCCGAAACTGGAAACGTTGGATTCGTTTTGAAAAAACCTTTCTAATGAAGTAAATTGTGCGAAGATCCAACGGTTAGATTTATATATAAGTGTAAATCAAATCTGAAGAAAATTAGCGCTACGGCCGCGTTATGGCCCGAAGCGTCGTTTTGAATAAATTGGCTATTTTAAAATAAATAAAAATAGCGATAAATTGTTATAAAATATCATAAACGATATGGAATGGAAATAAACTGAATTTGCTTGATTTATGTGGTATTTGATGGATGGATGTGTTTGGTGTGAAAATTACATTAAAGAACAAAATTGGTGTTGTCGAATGATTTAACCATTGAAATAAATTGATTTGAAATTCTAAATATACGTGAATTATATGAAAAGGCCGAGTTAATTCTCATCTCAAATAATTGACCGACGATTGAAAATCGAAGATGAAGACAATGGTCGAAGACCGGAGATCTTCACCTCGTTTGGATGGTAACCGAGGTCCTGATTGGGAGGCATCCCAAAATATGGATAATGAGTGGTGATCGTCCAGACGTACCTGGTGATCGATGGGATTGCGAGGTATTTAGTGCCTCCGGTTTCGTTCAGACCCAGAACGGACTTGTAAATGGACTGTGTGTCTGACATTGGATTTTATTCTGTGTTGATTGATCTCTATTAAATATACATATGTCTGGCGGCGGAGAATTTATTCTTTTGCTTAACGCCCTTCTCTGAAACGCACGAGCTCAAAGGTTGTATATCGATGGACATCAATCGCATGGCATGAATCGCCTGTGTAGCATGCTAAGATGTAGTGATCAGGGCTTCTGTTGAAAAGCAAAGTCTTGTGGTGATGATCAAAGCACCGCCCGTGTGGCGTAGCTTTGTGTATAACGTGAATTCTCGAGCCTCACACCCCGATATGAACTAGAAACGGGAGAAGGACCTCAGGGAGGGCATGCGTTTCTTTAGCTAGGGTGGTGTCAGTGACCTACCAGCCCTGACATTTATATACTTTTCACCTGTGTGGTTGTTGCTGTTGCGAGGCGCCTCGGTTTGATCGGACAATCCGTGTCCGATGGAGTCATTTGTTGGCTCGTCGACGCCCCAAAGGGCGGAGAAATGTAGAGTTCAGGCATAATAATCCACATCGGCGGACCGGCCCTGACGATCCAAGGGGCAGTTGCGGCTGTTCCTGAGACATGGGCTAGAGCGTCTCGAATTCGGTAAGGACTATCTTTTGCCTTGGTTCATGACGGAAATCCAATTTCCAAATACGACATCATGCGGTTTTGATTGTATATATATATATATATATATATATATATATATATATATATATATATATATATGGCGACATGATATGTGGTACCCATACCGTCTATGATTTATAGTTATGATTTGAAATTGTTTTCAAAACATATAAACACTAACAATGATATAAATTGCCTTTGTTTTATTCGTATCAAGCATATTTTGGTCGTTATAAGGTAAAACTCTATCCTCCGGTTTGCGTTGCATTGTGTGATGGGAACTGAGTCTTATAATGGCTTCATTTTTATAAAATGCATTGCGTTGTTTAAAAGAAGGATTTATTTTAAAGCAGCGGCAATGCAATGAAGAAAACCCGTTCCACGAAAGTGTCGTGGTCCTGTGATTAGACAAATTATATATGTGTTGAGTAGATTTCTCATACCAGTCACATGACTGACTCGTAGTTTGTTTCACTTTCAAACTCAGGTGCCCCTTTTTCTACACGGGCAGCCTTGTATTCAGGTTTAGTTGGTTCTTTCTGGATAGCTGGAGCTGAAGATGGATTCTATCATTTATCTCTTTTTATGCTGTTCAGCTCCTATTGTACATATTTTGTTTGTTTCCACTGTAGACATATATGTATAGTTGAACTGTATTTGTACTAAGTAAGATCCTTTATACTGTGTAACTCTGATGATTACTTTTATCCAGTATATTGTATTGTTCATTATCTGGTGTATTTATTTAATTTTGTCCTGCTATTATCTGTTTCTGTGTTATATTCCACGGATTACCCTTGCCGCCGTCAGTACGGGGTTTGGGGCCGTCTCAGATGGTTCGATGCTTGGTCAACCACTCCATTCTGATATACTTTGATGGGTTTTCACTACATATAGATTCAAGTCTATAAGACATCTATACTTATGCACAAATTTTCCTGCAAATAAACGACAAGAGGAATTTATTTAAAATTTGGTGGAGGATTGTTGGAGGAAATTTAAAATAAAAGAGAAAGGAAGAAGGAAAGCACAAAGGGAGGGAATTTGATTTGTCCCATATCATGAAATGTAAGAGCGTTTGACATTATATATGTAAACACATTACATATTATATCAAACGGAAAGGGGAGATGGAAAGAGAAGAGACAATGGCATGAGGAATAGCATATCCACGGACATTAATATTTAAAATGTCAAAAGAAGGGCCTTGGGCCTTGAGGCTCTTGGGTCTTGTGATCAGATGTGACACGAAATGCTATTGTGCTTGCACAGATCCTTTGAGTTTTTGCGCGCACGGGTTTCAAATTCGTAACGTTCTAGAGCCGTTGCAAATGAATTGACGCATCCATTCACCATTCAAATTTGCAACGCTTCTTAAGTGTCGTAAAACCAAAAGGTGCGACTGTTTGAATTCAAATAGTCCTAACCGTTGGAAAACAGTAGTATCTCTTCACTGCCTATATATAGGCTGGCCGAATTCAATTTTTATAATCTCGATTTCATTTCTCTTCTCCTTCCCTCAGCTCTTTTCTTCCATTAACATCTTCTTGAAACTTTGCCAAAATTTAGAGTGAATTGTACGGGTTATAGTTCTGCAGGCTATAACTCCACCATCTTGTCACTGCAGTGATCAAATCCAAGACAGTGAATCATCGTGTCTGTGCAAACACGCCGATTAAAAGATATTTGATATCTGCTCTATTGTATCTTCGTACATATTTGCCATTACTCGTGCACAGAATTAAGAGGGCAAATACTGTTTTAGGATAGCAATCACCACATCTTGCCTCGAATATTTGTGTTTTCAAAGAATAGAAGATCCAGCGATGAATTTGAAATCAACACAAAGAACATGTTACTCCGATCGAAGTTAAAAATACATGAATTTCTAGAAAATAGCAGACATTAGGAAACTATATTTGCAAGGCGTTAACTAATCAGTTAGACTAAGCTACTTTTTGGTTACGAGCAAAAGTATCACAACTATAATTAGTTAGCAACTAACAGGTTCTGATTTCTAAACAAAATAGGGGGGACATTCATACATAAGCCACATATAAAATTGGTTGCTATGAATAGAAGATGTGTTACAAACAAAGCCTTTAATTTCCTTCACTGTTTCAATCGATGTTTTATTTTTAACTGAAGTAGCCAGAGTTGTATTTTCTTCAGATGATTATCCCATCCAAAATAACATTACCTAAAACTAAGTTTGTAAAATGTCTGTACACATTAAAAAATAACAGTAGCCTTGGGGCCAATGCAAACAAGTAAACTTACTAGCAAAAAATAACAGTAGCATTAACTAAACATTTTGATTGTTCATAATAACATGTAACTTTGAGAAGGTAAAAAGTATCGAAATAACCCAAAGTTAGCTTAAATGATTTTCTTGCAATTAATACACATGTACAAATCCATTTTCAATAAAAAAAAAATTGTATTGAATTTTGTTATTTTGGTACTTCTCTCCCAATAATAAATACGGTATATCTACAAAAACTTAATTCGTTATGGAAAATTTTCAGTTAAAACACAGGGTTAATTGCACTTGATTTATAACTAGGATATATATGTTAGGTTATGCAGAAACTTGACAGTGTTTTATTCACAGGACTAAAAGAATAGCAAAACAATAATCAAGTCATCATACACTAAGCATCAGGTTACCTCCCACCATTTCTGCAACAAAAATAGTTACGAAGATTTTCAACATTGAACAAATTTACATAGCAATTTTCCTACCAGAAGTAAACTATCTCGATTCCAAATGTTAATCACTTTGACAAAACTGCTAAAGCAAATCATATTTATAATGAAATAATAGTGAAGTAAAGAACGGGAAGAAGTAGGAATTTCACCTGCAGGGATTGCTTGAGCTCTGCTTGATTTTCCATATGTCGCCGCTTTTTAAAACCCTAAATCGAGCAAACCTATAAAACCCTATTAGGGCTAGATCGGATTTGCAGAAGAAGAGGACCAAAAGATCATAAGATAGAGTATAAGCGAAAGACATGGGTGCGGTTGAAGAAAAAGAACGGGTATTGTCTAGCTTACGGAAGTTTTTGGTAGGTAGTAGAATTAAGAAAAACCGACAAATTCTGTTTGATTAAGAATAGTTCAGAAATTGAAATACTCTCATATATTAATATAATATCAGTAAATGCAAATTAAATAGTACAATCAACTTGTGTAGCCCTACTGCAACAATTTCATCTCTTATGTTATCTTTAAGTATAGGCATTTCGATGTTCCGATATAGTTGAATCCCATCATGGGCTCTAGAAGATTTAATTGATGTATTGTAATAATGTACTTTTTTGAATAAGTTTTCCGTAACCTGTTACTGAATCAGTCATTGCTCTCATAGATAAAAAATATTAAGATATTGATTGGAGGGTGTTAAAAAGTTGTAGAAGATGGAGAGGAAGAATAAAGTGTGCGATGATCTGAGAATTTAACGATTTTAAAGTAACATATTTAACAGAAATTTAACCCAAAAACATAAAATTTAATTTTTTTAATTATAAAGAATGAATGCATTTGATTTTTGAATATAAAAATAAAATATGTACGATTAATTTGAATAATAAAAATTAAAATGATGGTTTAAATCAGAATTTATTTATCTGAAACTAACGTGAAATCAATTATTAATCAAATGTTGAAATATTAACTCTTAAATTGTAATAATTTATAAAATTGATTTAGTGTTATAAAATAACACAAAATAGATAAATGAGAAGAAACCATTAAAGAGAACACAAGATATCAGGGAGATACTTTTCATTTCTATTGATTCAGGTGTATCTTGTAATGTAAACAATATTTCTATTTATAGAGTCTACATGCCATGTAAATTGAAGTTCTTAGCATATTCACCCTTATTACTTTTACATATTACAACATTCCCCCTTGAATATGCATATGCAAAGATGATCAAATTAATTGCCTCATCAAAATGTTTTATGAAAAACTCTGTGGGAAAAATCATAAACAAGGAAAAGGGTGCACTTTTATTTCATCTTTAGGTAACATGTTTTACAATGTTACAATGAGGGTTGATACTTCATGATCAAGATAATGCCTCATTAAGAATCTTACTAACAAAAACCCAATGAGAAAAATATTATTGAAGGAAAATGGTACATCATAGCATAATTTTATATATATGCTCCCTCTAGTTTGTAACGCATTATTCAATTAGCCTATTGGTATGGTTGACGCATGCCAATTTTATACTCCATCTTCTGAAATATTGGTGTGGAAATTGCCATTAAGAACAGTTCTACCCTATTTTCTTGAAACTGAATTTGTTTCTCCTTTTTCTTGTTGTCCTTCAATGTTTAATGTGTAAAGAGAAATTTAGAAGAAATGTGCTCCGTTCTATCACCGTTGATATAATTCACTTGAATCTGAGCCACACAAACTGCGTTGTCTTCATAAATAATAGTTTACTACATCAAAAGATGTTTGATACTTATGGATCAAAATGTTGCCTTGTTAAAACCTTACTAAGAAAAGCCCGATGGAAAAAATCCTTGTGAAGAAGAAAAAGTACAATATGAAATGTTATATTTCAATAATTTACTATGTCAAATGGAGTATGATACTTCTGGATCAATGTAATGCCTCGTTAAAACCTTAATAAGAAAAACACAATGGGAAGAATCTTAAGTAAGAAAAAAGAGTATGTTATAACTTATTTTCATATGTTATTGTTTGGGTTGATATTTCCAGATCAAGTACATTTTCATCATCTCCTTTTGGACGGTATGTGTCCTTTTTAGTATCCATTGATTTGAAAACCATAGGCATACTAAGTGCAAATGCTTTATCCATTTGAAAACACTTTAGGGTTTTCTCAATATATAGTATGACATATGTACTATGCTTGAACTGTAGATTAAGACAATATTTAATTTTTCCAATATCTTTGATCATTTCAAATTTTCATTTCAAGTAATCTATTGTTTCATCGATCTCTTATGGAGTCCCAATCAAATTCATATCATCAACATATACCACCAAAATAACAAATCCCTTTATCGATTTCTTTATAAAGACACATGGACAAATGAGATTGTTTGTGTACCTAGCCTTTGCTAAATATTCACTAAATGGTTATACCACATTCTTCCAGATACACTATGCCATAAATAACTTTCTACAGCAGATTTACAACGTATTGCCAGCTAAAATGTTGCGATAGCTACAAAATTTTGGTCCCACGACAACGTTGTATTCTTTATGCTACCTTAGCCATAAACATGTGTTGCATTAGTATAGATTTATTCAAATTAAACAATTAATAAAATTAGCAATCTGAACCATCTGCTTTAATATCGATATAATCGTTTATTCTAAATTTCTAACTTAAACCCAACGATACAAAACTCAAATCTGCATGTTACGTTCTAATTGGCCACTTAAAACAACTAAGACCTAATTTGTTTTAACCTTAAAAAAAATTGCGGCCCCCATTCTTTCTTTTATCACATGGCAAAATGAATGACTCCTCTTCTTTACTTTAATTGTGACCGAGCTTAAAAAAAATTAGGGCTTCTCCAAATCGCGACTTCAATCGACCAAATCCGTTGCCCAATTCTGCTCAAATCTTCTACCAGTTTACAAATTCAATGTTATTTGAACCTAATTGCAAATCATTCAATCGACTGCTGGATTTAAACGAAGCTACTTTTGTTATGACCAAGAAGATAGAGATGCTCCGTCCTGCGATTTGGCACCCCTGGTAAATCGGATCTGACGCTTTTCAATTTTCGGAAAATCAAGACATCAAGAATGAGTGCTTCGACAAAATTGACTACACCATATACGATCTTATGCTGATTCGATCTACATATGGTAAGAAATAAATATTTGGTCTCACTTTTAAGATTAGCAGTTACTATTTGGTCTGATCGCCATATAGTTTTGATATCTATCTCTTTGCGGATTTTTTGATTTAATGGCAGTATGGTTTTTACTGATCAGTATATGTGTCGATATTGGAAAAGGAATTCTATTAAACAGATTTACATCTCTCAAGTAGGATGTGAATGAAATACTGAGTTTTACAATTGCCCAAATAATCGATTTACCTTGAGCGCTTTCAGCAACAAATCTGTTAAAATTGCATATTGTACATTGCTTAATTCGGGAATTGGATCTAATTGATTATAATGATACGGTCAAAATTTAGAGTCAAGCACTATGCGAATTACTGATTAATTATTTGGCTGCAAGTAGAACCGAAGTCAGCATCCTAGCATGGTCCAAAATCTGTTGATTAAAAACATATGTACCCTTTTATGTTTTTGAGATGCAGTTTTGGAATCACATCTAGATGAAGATATTTTTGTAATGACCCGCATTCTACGCATCATAGGATCATAGAATATTTATTTCTTTCACATACGAAGTCATATGGTCATGTAACTTTGGGAGACGACTATTGGGGTCATTTCCCATGTTCATGATTTTTCCCGATTTTTAGATGACCATTTTACTCCCAGTTGGTACTGTTTTGGCCATAACTTTTGACTGGAAAGGAATTTTGACCTGAAACCACTTTCATTGGCTCCGGATGATGGTTTACAATTCCGTAGAGTGGTCAGCTTAGCCAAACGGACTCACCATTTGGGGGATATGGCTGAAACAAGTTTCAGATAGTGAAAAACAGCTTAATTGGGCTTAACCGGGTGATTAACAGCTAGGCCCAATGGGGGATTTCGGGATTAGGGTTATGAGGAGGCTGAAATCAGTTAGAGAGCGATCTTATCCTCATTTTCCAGCTGCCACTTTCATTCTTGAACCCTAACAATGGCCGCCAACATCTAGAAACATCCCCAAATCACTTTCTAATCAAGTTTTGGCTTAATCTACATCAAATTAAGGAGAGAAAACATGAAAGCAAGGTTAGAGCTGCTGTTAGACATCAATATTCATCCAAATCAGCGAGGTTTCAGTTCTGAGAATTTTATTTATGGCCAAGGTGAGTGATTTGCATAAGTTTTGCACTAATTATGGTTAGTTAAGGGTAATTAGTGAAGATTAGCGAATTTATACACTAATAAATTCTGGAAAAGTATCTACAAATTCGAAAATAATATTTTATGCCTCTATTAGAAATTTGGTTTGATTTGGTTAAGTTTTGTTAACCCCATGATTAGTTTTGCTTAAACATGTTTAAGGGAAATATGGGATTTTGGGTACGTTTGATCCATTTTACATGCTATAGTTATTGTTTTGATGCTTTTTGTTGATGTTACATGTTGCTGCAACTGTATGACATGATTCGTGATTGTCTAGAAGTGTTAGATTGGTCGGAAATGCCGTCGAATGGCGTAAACAGTCGCTGGAATGAGTTGCAGGAATTTGGCCGATCCGGACCGGATCGGAGGGAGGAGCCCGAACCGAACCGACCAGGAGACCTTCCCACGAACCGATGTTCTGGAGTCATGTAGCCTCACGAGCTGAACGGAAGGAGCATATCCGAACCGAACCGACCTGGTGCTATGGAGCTAGAATTCCGAGCCGACCCGATGGAGAAGCTTGAGAGACCCGACCCGATCCGATTGCTTGGGGAGAAGGACCGAACCAGAGGAGTTTTCCATGAAGCCAGGAGGTGTGGACTCCGATCTGAACCACTGGAGGAAGATCACCCTGATCTGACCCGAAGCAGAGAGGAAGGTTGACCCAATCCGAACCGATCTGATTTCTTAGGGAGGAGTATTCTGATCCGAACCGAGGAGCTGATGACCACGACCGAAGTAAAGTAAAGCGAAGAAATGAAGACCGGTCCGGAGAAGAAGGCGACGACCAGAACCCGAGATGCAAAGGAAGTCCAAATGAGGAACTTTGACTCAGGATCCAGTTGGGAATCAATGAGTGAGCTTCATGATTGGGCTTTGCTGTGGGACGTGTGCAAAGGGGTTGTCGATGTCTGTAGCTTTGAATCACTATGTGTATGGAGTACGTGAACGGATTCAGGGCCCAAGTGACCTAGGTACGACTAAAGGGGCTATAGACCAATGAAGTGGGGTCATTTGTAAAGATTTGGTCATGACTCCATGGGATAAGCTTGGTAGTAGCAGTAGTTGTACAAGTTGAACTCTGTCACTACTTCGATGGGTCTAGTGATTGACAGTGGTGGACATCGTATGCTTTACGCACTGAGTGAGAGATGTGAGGATGGTTGTTATGCTTGATTTGTTTGCCACCATTATGACATACACACCCCACCCCTGTATTCTTTACACTATTTGTTATGGCACCTCAGAGTATTGTACGGTATGTAGTGCTAACTCTTTGGTTGCAGGTCCGGGTTCATGTACGGTTTAGTATACCTGTTATTGTTCTGTTTAGATGCTTATCGCTCATACCAGACTTTTTGTCTGACCCAAAGTTTTATGTCTCTTCTTATTACTCTAGGTGCTCACACGAGCAGACTAGAGACAGGTTAGCTGGTGATGCACGGGTAGATGATCCGGAGACGAGCAGGAGGCTTCAACATGTGATATTTATAGTATTCTCCCTGTGTTGTTGAAGATCACTGCTTGGGCATTAGTAGCGCATCTTCTACTTTAGTTTTCTTTTTGTTTAGAGACAGTAAATTTTGGGAAGTTGTAATAAGCTGTACTTGGATTTCTGCTGCTCTGATGTTGATGTTGGTTTTAGTTATCAGCTTATGCACTGTCTCACCTGTTTTATGTCAAGTATATTATTATTATATTTTGCTCCATGCGCTGTGAGACATTCTACAGGTTCTTGGTTAGTTCATTCTCTTCTTTCCTTTCTCTTGACGATTCGTCCCGTGCTAGCTGGGCATGTGTACAGCGCACCTACGGAGAAATGCCGGTTGGTGCGGGCGGGCCGTCACACTTGGTATCAAAGCTCTAGGTTGCGTAGTTAACCTAGGGAAAGACACTAGGGAAAGAGAGTACGTATATGAGAGAGCGTATTTGTGATTACTTTGGTTTTCAAAAACTATATATGTATATACTATTAGTAGTATAGGAATGGAGTCGTACTGCACTAGCACCACTATGGGGTCGTTAATCGTTTCCTTTTACAGATTGACGATGAGCCGATATGCTAGAGGTGCTGGTAGGGGAGCCAATAATGGGAATGCTGCTGACATGAGGGCGATGTTTACTGATCTCATGAGAGACATGCTTAGGGAGGTGCAAGGGGCAGCTCCCAATGGTGGTAATGGTGGTGGTCCAATAGTGCAAGCGCCGAGGGCCGACTTCGCCAAGCTGAATAAGGATTATACTAGTCTTGGTGGGAAGCCGTTCCACGGAACGTAGTCGGCTACGGATGTTCGGGATTGGTTGGATAGTTGCGAACGTATCTTCGAGGATTTGGGTATCGAGGATGCGATGAAGAGAAAGCTAGCGTTCCGTTAGCTGTAAGGGCGGGCAATGAATTGGTGGAATGCTATAAAGGCAGCTACTCCCGAGGATCAGATTACTTGGGAGCAGTTTAAGGTTCGCTTTAGCGAGAAGTTCATTCCAGCTGCTCAGAAGTCAGTGTTGTTTAAGAAATTCTTGGAGCTCAAACAGAATGGCAGAGCTGTCTCGGAGTATATTGCTGAATTCGACACTTTGTCGAAGTATGGGTTATCTCTTATTAATACTGCCGAGAAGAAGAATGAGAAATTCATAACTGGTTTGGATCAGTACTTGGGGGAAAGGCTTATTAACCACATCGATGAGACATTTGAATCGATTGTGGGGAAAGCGTTGAGGTTAGAAAGTCTCTACCCTAAGCCGAAGACTGAGATTGCATCTGCAGAGGAGCCAAAGCCACAAGCAAGTGATGGAGGCAATGGTGGTTTTCAGAATAAGAGAAAGCAGAATCAGACTAAGGATGGTCAGAAGAAAAAGAATAAGCAAGATGTTGAGTGCTTCAGCTGTGGTAAGAAGGGCCATTATGCTAGTAATTGTCGGGCCAAGCCAGCGGATAGGAAGTGCTTCAACTGTGGCCAAATGGGACATCACAAGGACAAGTGTCCGCAACCCCCTAAAGAAAAGCAAATGGTGAAAGCATATGCCCTTAATGCTATTCCTTCTTCGTCGAATGCCCCAACCGCGGCGGAGAAGGGAAAGACTGTCGTCATTCAAGGTATTCTTTCTGTTTATGATGTTCCTGTTAGAGTTTTATTTGATACCGGAGCTTCCAGTTCTTTCATATCTAGTGACCTGGTAGATAGGTTGGGATTGGAGCCCGAGATTGTCGATAGTCCTTTAGTAGTGACGAACCCAATTGGTGGTTCAACTAACCTTAACATGATTTGTCGTAATGTGGTCTTATCGAGTCATGGATGCATGTTTGTTTGTGATTGCTTTGTTTTGGGCTTTACTGGGTTTGGCATTATTTTGGGATTAGATTGTCTCCAAAGATACGCGGTGGTGGTAGACTGTGAGGGCTTTTTGGTGACAGCTAGAGCGGACGATGGGCGGAGGGTAGTGTTTGGTGGTCTACTCAGTGAGTTGGTAATGGCTAGTTTTCTAAATTCCCTCGACATCCCGCATAGTGAGTTGTCAGGTTTGCCCATGGTTGGCCAGTATCCGGACGTTTTCGAAGAAGTGACCGGGCTTCCACCACATCGAGAGATTGAGTTCCGTATTGATTTAGTGAAAGATGCCAGACCTATAGTGATGCCACTTCGTCGTATGGCACCAAGGGAGCAGCGAGAGCTCGGGGTGCAAGTCAGCGATCTTTTGAAGAAGGGATTTATCAGAAGGAGTTTTTCTGAATGGGGAGCACCAGTTGTGTTTGCTACCAAGGCGGATGGTTCCCTTCGTTTGTGTGTAGACTACCGCGAGTTGAATAAAGTGATGAGGAAGAACAAGTATCCTCTACTGTGGATAGATGATTTGTTCGATCAGTTGAGTGGCGCGAGAGTATTTTCTCAGTTGGATCTCGCGACAGGTTTTCATCAGCTTAGAGTAGAAGCTGAGAGTATAGCTAAAACGGCATTTCGGACGCCGTCTGGATTTTATGAGTGGTTGGTCATGCCATTTGGGCTGACCAATGCCCCAGCATATTTTGTGGATCTTATGAATAGGGTATTCAGGGATCAGTTGAATAAGTTTGTCCTTGTGTTTGTTGATGATATTTTGGTCTACTCGAGGACAGAGGAAGAACACAAGGAACATTTAAGAATAGTGATGGAGGTGTTGAGAAAACACCAATTGAAAGCAAAGTTTTCTAAGTGTCACTTCTGGAGGAGGGAAGTGAGGTTCTTGGGCCATGTTGTTTCAGAGAATGGTATCGCCGTGGATCCTGCGAAGGTGGCTACGGTACAAGATTGGTCTACGCCCAAGAATGCAACAGACATAAGAAGTTTCTTGGGATTAGCAGGATATTATCGTAAGTTTATCCAAGACTTCTCCAAGATAGCAGCACCGTTGACCCAGTTGACCAAGAAGAATCAAGCTTTTGTCTGGGATGAAAGGTGCGAGAATGCATTCAAGAGTCTAAAGGACAAGTTGACGTGTGTACCAGTGTTAGTCATTCCTAAGGGGAATGAAGAGATGACGGTATATACGGATGCCTGTGGTACCGGACTAGGTGTTGTATTGATGCAAGGAGGTAGGGTTGTAGCTTATGCAAGTCGGCAATTGAAATCGCATGAGAGAAGATACCCTACACATGATTTGGGATTGGCAGCGATCGTGTTCGCGTTGAAGATGTGGAGACACTGTCTCTTGGGAGAAAGATTTGAGTTGTTTACAGATCATAAGTCGTTGAAGTATCTTTTCTCTCAGAAGGATCTAAACCTCTGGCAACAAAGGTGGTTAGAATTCTTAGCTTCCTATGATTTCGACATCGCATATACACCGGGAAAGGGCAATGCGGTGGCTGATGCATTGAGTAGGAGACATGCCATTTTAGGGGCTATGTTTCTAGAATGGAAGCAACTGGAATACATTACTGGATATGATTTCAGACCAAAGTGCGAATTGGATCCAGAAATGTTAGCAAGTTTGACGATCAGACCCACTTTGATTGAGCGGATCGGCTCTAGTCAGAGGGACGATCCTAACCTATTGGAAATCATCTCCAAGTTAGAGATGGGTATCGATGAGGAGATGAACAAATACGGGCTTGATCGAGATGGATGGCTTAGAAAGGATGGAAGACTAGTTGTACCCAATGTCATTGGATTGAGAGATGAAGTGCTTACAGAGTGTCATCACTCAAAACTGACTATACATCCCGGTGGTAATAAGATGTATCGAGACATGAGACAGACTTACTACTGGGAAGGGATGAAAAGAGACGTTGGGAAGTTTATATCCAAATGCATGAATTGCTTGCTAGTTAAAGCCGAGCTAAAGAAGCATAGTGGGTTGTTGCAACCATTAGAAATTCCCGAATGGAAATGGGAGCAAGTCTCGATGGATTTCATCGATGGTTTACCAAGGACTAGATCGGGACATGATAGCATTTGGGTAATTGTGGATCGATTGACTAAGAGTTCAAGATTTATACCAGTCAAATCGACCAGAACAACAGCTAAGTTAGCGGAATTGTATATGAAGTGGGTAGTGAGATTTCATGGAGTACCTAAAAGTATTGTGAGTGACCGAGACCCGTTGTTCACTAGTGGGTTTTGGAAGAGCTTACAAGAGGTTCTAGGGTCATAATTTCATCTCAGTACCGCATATCATCCTCAGACCGACGGTCAGACAGAGAGGGTGAATCGTATTTTGGAAGATCTCTTGAGAGCATGTATATTGGATTTTGGTGGATCATGGGATGACCATTTGCATCTAGTAGAGTTTGCATATAATAATAGCTACCAATCCAGTATCCGTATGGCTCCATATGAAGCTTTGTACGGGTATATATTATCGTCCAGATTAAATTAGTGTTTCATCAACATGAAAATCGATTAGAGTGTTAACCTATGCTCTCAGTAATAAGAGCTGATGTTGAAGACAGTTTTGAGCGTAGTAGGATGACTGAAACATAGTGATACAAAATTAGTTGCGGCCTAAACTGCATCTAAAAGTTAAGGTAACCATTTTCAATGTGACTTGCTATAAGTGAAGAACGTGGGTACTTATCTTGGCGTGCTCATGTATCAAACGTGTTGACCTGGTTTATGAACATATAGTGATGTTGCATAAATATTGGTTCAAAGCAGTTACCAACATGTAGGTAAGGTGATTTTTACATTTTTCTCACTGTTGTGACCAATGCTAATAAACAAACTTCACATGTTCGCTACTTAAGTGCACACTACATAATCACTCAGGAGTAAACCTTTTTTAAGCATATTCGATAGCTTGATATAAGCAACTTTTTGTCCAATTATCTACTAGTACGTTAATGTTACCACATGGAAAATCAAAAGAATTTCATGGATTCAGGAATAGTCGATGGCGGTTACTTTCGAATGATGCTTTTAATTTTTTTTCCAGATTTGACTGAAACACGTTATCTTTTGTTTCAGTACTGGAGTAGCCAAGTACTTTCTTGCTTCTATCACCTATATACACACACAAGTTTGAAAACCAAGTAGTGTCATCTGCAAACACAATCATAAAAAGAAATCAACCATCAAAGCATCATCAGCAACAAAACATTTTACTGATTTTCCATTTCCTTGATGACATGTTATCTATTTTCGCTTAACATTTTGATGCTAGTTTATTTATTACTCAGGGTTATACATGTACATGCAGATTGTCGAGATGCATGTGCACACTGACTGTGCAGGCCGTGGGAAGAAGATAAGGAAGGCTCTTCTGAAGCCGAGAGCTGTATTTTTCAACAAGCATTTGGTTCTCATTCAAGTTATCCATTAGAACGTTTTTAGCTGTTCGAACATAAGGTTTCTTCTCTATTCTTCTTCTTTTTTATATAGTGATACCATGTTGATGCATGTGTCAATGTGATAAGCATAGATATGGCAAGATTGAAAGTGACGGTTACGGGATGGGCAGAGCAGGAAAAAGTGCTGAAAGCAGTGAGGAAAACTGGAAGAACTGCAGTATTTTGGTCGTGGTAATAATCAACAGTACAACACCACCTGCAAATGAGTTGTTCAGAGTATCATTTTCCATATGGTGCTCATCCTTATGCCTATGCTTCTACTTCCTCGTATAACTATAAGAAACACTGTTATGGTTACGACCATTATCTACATGGATATAGTCAAAGGTTTGGATACATGACCGAGGAGAACGGAATGAAGTTGCTTGGCAATGAAAATGTTCGTGCTTGTGCCATAATGTGAGACTGTGTTTTATGTATGTATTGGTCGTTGCTCTATTTGCATATGAAATTGAGTGAATCGAGTGTTGTAGTGAGAATTGAATGTATATGTGAATATCAGTTTTGTAAATCATTGAGTTGTAAATGGTGAAATTAGATGTTGTACTATATCAAATACTGAAATAAAATGTTTATTTAAATAAAATATTGTTTGAATATTTAATTCTGTGTAGTAGCATTTAGCTTTCCCTTTTGGGCTTGAGCCAACATTTTTCTTTTTGTGTTGCAGAAGGTCATTTATGACATAGTGATAGTTTCAAACACTATAGTGATCGTCTCAATTTTAATGAGTACATCGACTTTGATTTTACTTCGAACAACTTATATTCATCTGGGATTCTCATGTAAATATCGGTATCCAATTCGCCGTATAGATAAGTTGTTTACAACATCATTTAATCTTACATCAAGTTTCTTAGGAACAAGGCTTATCAAATATCGAAATGATATAACATCCATAATAGAAGAGTATATCTTTGCAGGAAACCTTGTGCAGCAAGTCATGCCTTGTATCTCACAACTTCATTTTTATAATTTTGATTTCTTATTTAAAGCGCCTTCTTTTTGCGATTTATATGCTACTAATTTTCATTTATGAATACACTTCATGTGCTTACCATTTTGTGTTTCAATCAGCTTTGCATTTTGCAATGCACATTTTATGAATATGACAAGTTTCATTACAACAACAAATATTATTTATATTCTTCAGGAATATATCTATCATCAATGTCTTTGTCATTTTTTATAACCACAAATGTTATTTATATTCTTTAGGAACATATATATTTTAATAAGTTTTGCATATCGTAACTACCACTTCAATGGATATTAAGAGTTTCATTACAACAATTATTGAAAGCTGGAAGTGATATACTTATCATGATATCAAGATTTGCATCACAAAATATTTAAAGAAATGTTGTAATCTACATTTCTTTCTCTTTGCATTCTTTATCACCACCAAAGTTATTTAAATTCTTCTGCAATTTGTATACTTTCATCGTTTATATCTTCAAGGTATTGTAAACGTTTTAAATACATATAATCAATTCAATCATCTCTGAAAGTACAACGCTCATGGCACATAATATGTTGTTGACAATGTATGGTGCTTCTATAAGTTTAGTTTGATTTTTTAAATTTATAAATTTCTAATTTTATCTTATGAACTACATGTCCATGTATCTTATTTAGGAGAATTTCAAGATGGCCAATAATGTTTCTCTCTAAAATGGGATTTTTAATCCATTTTTAAATATAAACACTTTATTTTTTATTAATTTATCAGTGATGATTATTTCTTGCCAGTTTTATACATGATTTAATGAGATCTCCAAACTTGTCATGCTTTAGATGCCTAGACCACTTCTAGGGTTATTTGACAATCATGTCACGCGTTCTTTCAAAACACCCTTAAGTTTCTTCAAGAACACCCACCTCCATTATTTGACATCTTTATGACTTACTCCAAAAATATTTTGAACTGCCTTTTATACCACATTTTCAGCTGTGATTTACACACTTTGATCCTTCAGGATTTAAATATATATTGCAGAATATTAGTGACATAATTGATAATTTGTGCAAGCTACTTAATACTTTGCATAATTCTATATGTTAGCAAATATTTAACACCAATGATCAACATAAACTAATATCCTTTTATCATCCCCCTCAATGTTGGCAAACATTGTCACATTAAATAATAAACGTTCTTTGGATTCTCATTTTTGATCCATTATCACATTATTTCTAGCAAATACATTATATGCATTTCAATTGTAGGGGGATAATGCTTTTATTAGTTAATAAAATGCAGTCATATTGTATCGTTTATTCCCTTTCATTGATCCAGCAAATTGGATTTCTAATTATATAGATCATTTGAATATGCATATGACTTCAGGTCATCCAATATTGATGTCAAACAACTTTTTGAATTACTAAATAATATATGCATAATTTATAATATGAGCTCATAACAACTTAGGTTGTTAATTAAATATCCACATATATGTGCATATACGTTCGTCCTCGTATTACATATGTAATTGATTTGCATATTCTTTCGCGTTCGAGTTTTCAATTTTAGAACAAATTTTTTATAAGGTACTAAATCATTAATTTTTACTTATCAAGCAATGTTAATGCGAATCTTAAAGATCTTATTATAACGTTCAAAACATCAGGTTTGGAACTGTATTGAACTTCCGTTTCAAGTAAAATATATAAATAACTTCAAGTTGTTAAAATTTATTCTTTAATACAATATATAAATGTGAATATATAAGCAAGATACAACTCATTTTGAAAATATTCGTATCTTTGGATGCATCATCATTACCCCCATATGATGTAACTTATTTAAGAAGTACAGTGTTATTATTTTAGGCAGCTACAATAAAGCTTCAGGCATTTAAATTATGTGTTATTTCAAGTTCGTTGAATGATGAACATTAGCTTCCTATGCATATATATATATATATATATATATAAACATATGTATATCAAGTTTATTAATTTATGATGAACTTCTGGTTCTCAACCTTTTTACATAATCCTAATTTAGAAGCTTTAACATTCTTGTTAATTGTCAATATTACAAACTTGTAAACTTTACAGAAAAGTTTTTATCATTTCATGATTCAAAACTTCAGGTTTTAAACTTTGAGTTATAATTTTAAAATTTTCTTCGTGCAACTTCAAGTTGTGGTTCTAAGTTGTTTATTTCTTCCATTTCATTAGATATTGCATGATAAATATATCGAATAATAATACATATGTCTATTCTTATTACAAACACAAACATACATCATTTAACTTACAATAACTAATGCATATTTATGATAATATGGTAATATAACATATTACCGCAATGTTACATTTAATGCATTTATTATGAAAATAATGGAAATAACCATTATGTGGTTCAAATATATGAATCAAATAAATTTTACATAAATCAATAGAATAAAATTTGGATCTTACTTCAACATTGACCAATGATAAAATTGAAATGAACAACTTAAAGTTGTACTGCATTTCTCAATAATCACATTTTTTAAAGATACCATGTATATGCATAATGTCTAATCAAAAACTGAGTAAAAGTTCATAATCATAGAACCAAGATATTACATTCTCTAATATGAATAATTCAAAAAATTTGCATACTTAAAATTCACAAACATAAAAATTACATGTCTTAGATTCAAATTATATAATCTATATAAAGATCTTTTGGATCTTTTTACATCAAAATCACCTCTTACCATTACAGAAACTACAAGTTCTAAAATTTCTATTTTTATAACAAAAATTGCTTTTGCATTCACTTCAGGTGTGCTAAATTAAGATCAATATTTAGATATTAACTAAATATGATCTTCAAAATGCATATTTTCTTTATAAAAGTTTTTCTAAGAAACAATAAAATATTTCTTTTGGAAATATGATATGTTCTAAAATTAAAACAATAAAACTTTAGGTTTTATTATAATTTACATATTATTATACATTTTAAATTGAAGCAATTTCTCTAGAAAGTGCTTTTATTCACATATGAGAGTCATTTCACTATTTCTTTTTAAAAAATTAGTATTTAATATAAGTGTAATGATTTCTTCTAACAATAAATTTCTTCAAGAAATTATGTGTACCATAGAATTGAAATATAATCCTTTTGTCTTTTATTGAAATTTTCCTTTTCATTGATTTTTCAAATTCTTTCTAGATTCTTCGCCATAAGCAAATATTAATTGCAATTATATGCTTTGAGGTTTTATTTCATGTTTCTCATTTGCATACAAATTTCTTGTTTATCATTTGCATATGAACTTCAGGTTCCTTATTTGAAAGAATTTGTATATGAACTTCAGGTCATTTACATATGAAATTTAGGTTCCTCATTTGAAAGAAATTGTTTACATTATGAGTTTTCAATTTTTTCTTTTTAAATTTTACTTCCGGTGATAAATTAAAATTCCCGTTGAATTCAAATGATAAACCATTATATTTTGTAGCCATAATCACTACAAGAAAACACTGATTTAGTGTCAAATATTTCCGTCGCTAATTTGCGTCGCTAATTTGCGACGGATTTCCATGTGATTTGCAACGGATGGTTTTTTGTATTTTCAAACTTTTTTCTTTTATTTATTACCGTCGTTTTCTGTCATCCCTCACTAATTCGTTGCAAATTGTATCAAACTACTGATAGAAAGTTTCTGTCGCTATTTTCCACTGCAAATACAGGCGGAATACCGACGAATATTTATTGAAACTATTTTGCAGCAGATTTACAAGAGATGAAAATATCAGTTTATTATAATGATTATTTAATAATTAATAATAAAAATTTAATAATTATGAAATGGTGTCTAGTATTCAATAATTAATTTTATATAATTGTATTTAATTATTACTGTTGCATTATAGTTGATAATCATATTTTATAATTGTAGTTGATAATTATATTTTATATTTTGAAAATTTAAAAAAATTGAAATCTCTTAAATAATTTTGAAATAAATCATAAAGTTTATAAAAATTGGATATTGCAAATCAAAAATAAAAATTTAAACGTAAATATCACAACATTGTGATAAAAATTCTTTTACTCACATGTTACAAAAGTATTTGAGGAAACAACGATTGAATTAATTTAATTAACATTTTTTTTATATTTAATATTTATTATTCTTAAACGTTAACAATTAGTAAATGGCTGAACTAACGTGTACAGAAATGAGAAAACACCGATCCGCACTTATAATACCATCACATTCATCACCGTTCAGTACTGTTTGATCCAACGATCAAACACTACAAGAAAATATACTATTAATTGCAAGTAAAGATTGCACGATAATTTAACTTGCAATTGTTAAACATACTAGTCATCATTTGGGATAAACCATGGCTTGGAACAATAAACCATAACTTTGAGCTGCACAATAATAAAAGATGCGCTAAAAATTTGGCGGCCAATATTTCACGCTTCCCTCCTAATTTTTGTGCCACACAACTTCACTTTTCCTATTCTTCACTAACCCTAACTTCCTTTTCTAATTCCCTCTGATTTCCCGCTTCCCTCCAATTCAGTCACCCGAAATCCACTCTACCCTCAAATATCCTATTGAAATTCGATTCCTGGTACCTGATAGCTCGCGTGCGATTGTACATTCCTCGACCTCAAAGACGACGATGAAGAGCGATAGCTTTAAGGGATTTTTCGACTGTTGAACTCAATTTTAGGTATTAAATTGCAAACTCGATTTTTTAGTTCTTTAAATCATTTAGAGAAATTTAAATCTGCGAACTCGGTTGTTCCTGGTGACTTCAGTTTTTATGCCCTAAAAGATGCCGATAGAATAGAAGACGCAATTAGTTGTTACCAGGTGATATTGAAGATATCTTTTGCCGATAAGCCTTCAGAGTGGGATTGGGCGTCGGAAAAAAGGTTCCAAAACATGAGTCGGGGACCTAAAATGTCTGGATTGAGAAACATGGATATTGATACCCTTTTAGTTATGATGATTTTGCATTATTGTGTTACATTAAAATTAGAAATTATAGTATGAAATTATACCTAGAAATATACGGGCTGGAAAATTTGGCTTGTGCTTCAGATGTGGTTAAGCAAAAGATCTAATATTTTAAACCATCAAATTATGAATTTGGCGACATAGATTTTGTTAATTTTATGAATGATCTACGGTTTTGTTAACTTTTATGGGTTTTAATCTTAGAGTGGACTAGAGTCGGTCGAGTTGTAAAATTCTGAGTTGAATTTAACTCTTTATTCTTTTTTTGATTGATCTTTATGCTACAGGGAAAAAGAAGCATTTGGGAGCTGTAAGTGGAGTGAGCAATGACTAGTCAAGTTGAAGGTGAGGGTGATTCTATTGGTTTTGTTCTATCACTACAGTTTTGTCGCTAAATGTAACAACCCGAAAATCTGAGCCAGTTTGAAATTTTTAAATTGGCAATTTTAGCGAATTTTGAATATTTAAAATAGATTATTTTAAATAATATCGACGAAAAATTTAATTTGAATAGAATTCGACGTATATATTATATACGTCGTCGTTAGAATATATAATAATTATATATAATTATAAAAGGAATTGAAAATGGCGCGGTAGTTCGAAAATTCGATTTCTAATTTCAAATGAATATACAGAATTCAATATAAGTCAAAATTGAACGAAACAAGAAATATTTGAATCTGTATAACTATATCTTTGTAACGAAGTTAACAAACTGAGATTTCATCTTAGAAATGATAAGATATGTCCAGTTTAAAATTAGAAATAGTCGCTGTGGAATTTATATATATTTTTATATCTATAAGGCCCTTAAAAATGGACATTTTGCAAATGACCTCGGATTTCGACGAAACCACTTTTGTTGGGTCCGTGATGTCGAATTATTGCTAGATTCCAAATTTCATAATTTTTAGAATTAATATGTGAGTGTGGCAAAGGAAAACGCGTTTGACCAGTTTTAGTTGATTTTAATCGACTTGAAATTGGCCATTTTTCTAACGGTCTCAGAATTCGACGAAACTAGTTTTGTTAGGACCGTATCGTCAATACGAAGCTAGAAAATATTTTTCAGAAATTTTTCTAGTTAGCATGTGACCCCGGTAATTTGAAATGTACGTTTAAAATTCAATAAAGTGATTTAAATGTAAATTCAACGGAAACTGATTCAAACGATCGATTCAGCCAACGATACATATCCCATTGTGTTCAAAATGGGGGTAATTAGCTATGGACGACAGGCGGTGGACCTCGTTTAGAGGTCGTATGAAAAAGTCAACTTCTTGCAATTAAATTAATTAAATTAATTAAAAATTAATTTTCTTTTCCCTCCCCTTTAACCCACTTTGGCCCCCCATTTCATTCGTTTATTCCTGAAAAAAAAAAACCCTAACTACTCGTTCGATCCCGCCCAGTCGCATCGCCGCTCCGCCTCCGCACCCTTCGCCACCCACTCCATCGTGAACCCCCGCCCCCCCCCCCCCCCCCCAACCTGGCGACAGAGCTCCCCAAGGCCCCTGATTCTCCACGCGACGCGAGCCCCAAACCCTTTCCCCCTCCCCAGGGAACGCGCCAGCTCGCCGAAATCCGCCATGCCCAGCCCAGACCACGCCGTCGACTACCCTGAGCACCACCACCCGAGCCTGCGCGCGTCCTCAGCCTCGCCCCCTCCGGCAAACACGTTGAACCTCCCCCCGCTGAAAATTGTAAGTCCCCTTATTTTTATTTATTTCTCTTAGATCTGATTTTTTTTTTAATTATATTTCTTTAAACCATTGTTTTAGAATGAAATTATATTATTTATATATAAAATGAGGACAAGATCTGATTTTTATATATAAAGCAAAGTAGAAAAGATCTGATTTTTATATAGAAAGCAAAGTAGTAAAAATCTGATTTTTGTTAGAAAAGGTAATATTTTTATTGGAGGAAAAAGTTTGATTTTTTTATATACGTATATAAAGTTAGGGTTTTTAGTTGTGTAAAAATAGAATTTTTAACGATGTAAAAATAGAATTTTTGTATAATAGAGAAGTTGAAAATATAATTTTTATACTAGTGGCATATTAAAAATATGATTTTTATATATTGAACTTCGAAAGAAAAATTCGATTTTTATATATTGAATAGCGAACTAAAAATTCGATTTTTATATATTGAATAGCGAATTAAAAATATGATTTTTATATATTGAACTTCGAAAGAAAAATTCGATTTTTATATATTGAATAGCAAAGTAAAAATTCGATTTTTACCTATGTAGAGGATACAGGCGAAAGCGACAAAAAGGCGAGGTCGACGAAGAATTCTGCAAAAGAAGAGTCAAGATGATTGGATAGCTATAAGTGAGAATTCCTCACCTTTCAATTTCTTTTCTAGTTTTATATATATACTAGGATGCAGACGGTGCTTAGTAGCACCCGACACAATCGTCCACAGACCATGGACTTGTTTGTTTGGTTGCATAGCTTAGTTATATGATTTGATTTGAATTTGGTTGTTTGGTGATTTTGATTGATGTGTGAATGGCGTGGGCCTTCACTAGACCGGGGATAAGGCTAGGCCTTGTCCCGTTTTCTAGTATCGTGCCGTTATGCCGCCGAAATTTTCTAAAATATGTTAGAAAAATAGAAATATCATTTTATTTAAAGAATGAACTGAATAGAAATTCATATGTTGGAATAAAATGTTTTATCGTTAAAAATATAATTTTTAACGTGAATGTGAACAAATAAATATTCATTTATAAACCAGACGGTTTGTTTATGTACACCTATTTGAAGGACATTGATTGGGACGATAAATTTTACACATCGCCCAACTGCATGAATAAAATATTTGTTTGATTGTTTGAAACCCCACACGGGTGTTGGGATGAAATTTGAAGTTCACTCATCCCGATTGAACAAATATGTCGATCGATTGATTGACAGGCTGTTATAAGCGTTAGATATCTATATTTGATGCTTATACAGTGTAGTGCACTTTGGTTGATGATTGATTATTTATCGTTGCTGTTATATACATGTGTTGTATGAAAATCCATATAATTAACATTATATGGTAATTGATTGGGCCTCATTCCAATTTGAAAGATAAAGAATATTATAAAATAAAAGTTCATGTGTTGACAGTACTCATCCATTGAGATTGGTCATGTGTTGAACAAAATATTTTAGTAATAAAATTTACATCTTTATCAATATAAAATAAAAGTTCATGTGTTGACAGTACTCATCCATTGAGATTGGTCATGTGTTGAACGAAATATTTTGATAATAACAACTATTTTGAAAATAGAAATTTATGAAGCCGTGTTGATTAGATTAACGCCATTTTGACGTGAACGATATTTATATCGATTTTGAAAACGATTTCGAAATGAATTGAATTGAAAACGATTTCGAAACGAATTGAATTGAAAACGATTTCGAAATGAATTGAATTGAAAACGATTTCGAAATGAATTGAATTAAAAACGATTTCGAAATGAATTGAATTGAAAACGATTTCGAAATGAATTGAATTGAAAATGATTTCGAAATGAATTGAATTGAAAACGATTTCGAAATGAATTGAATTGAAAACGATTTCGAAATGAATTGGATTGAAAACGATTTCGAAATGAATTGAATTGAAAACGATTTCGAAATGAATTGAATTGAAAACGATTTCGAAATGAATTGAATTGAAAACGATTTCGAAATGACTTGAATTGAAAACGATTTCGAAATGAATTGAATTGAAAACGATTTCGAAATGAATTGAATTGAAAACGATTTCGAAATGAATTGAAAACGAATTCAAATTGAATTGAAAGCAAATTGAAATGAATTCAAATTGAACTAAAATTTGAATTGAATAGAAATGGATTTTAAAACGAATTTATAAAGAAGAATTCAATTTTGATTTGAATTGAAATGGAAGTTGAAAATGTTTTGAAACGAATTCAAACTATTTATATAATTCGTTTTAAATAGAAATCGACGAAATATATTATATATATTATATATATATAATATAATGGCCTGAATAGAACGCGCCGCGCCGCGGCAGTTCGTGAATTTCGACCATTTATTTCAAACGGACTTTGCGGGAGATCCGACCGTCGGATTCTCCTAAAACCGGAACCGTTGGGTTCGTATCAAAAAGAGCTTTCTAACGAATATTAGAAATTTGAAATCTAACGGTTGGATTTGGAATTATGTCCAAATCAAATTTGAAAAAGGTCGATGTAAGTGCAGTTCGATGGCCATTGATGGAAATCGACTGTACGGGCCTTGATAAAATTATTAAAAATAGTAATAATTTGTGTAAAATCATAAGAAATGATTTAGAAAGAATTGGGATGAAAAACTCCATATTTGAAAAGATAAAAATAGATTTTTATCGAAATGAACTAGTTTTGAACTAGAATTATAATTCTATTTGTTTTTAAATAAAAAAATTGAATTTAAAAAGGGGTTTTAAAAATAACCAGAATATCCAATGATTGCATTGGAGTGGATTTGAATCGAAATTGTCTCCGGAATATTTCGATGTTGGAATTCGTGATTATACAGATGTTGTTATGGAAATTTGAAAGATATATATATATATCGTTATTTCCAATACGACATTTGTTAGTCGTAGAATTCGATATTGAATATAAGCCGATATATTTTCTATTCAGAGTCTTGTATTGAATATCGAATGTGATTTGGGTTTGTCGTGAATGGTGTCTTCACTAACACTGTTCTTGAACCCAGTTGAGAAAAGATTAAATCTTTTTATTTAGATTTAATGAAGTGTACCAATTAAATAATATTTAATTGGAATTGAATTGATATTGATTTTCGGGTTTATCGTGAACAGTGTTTTAAATAATACTTGTTCTTTAACCCGATAATTAATGGAATGTGACTTTGGGTTTATCGTGAACCATGTTTTAAATGACACGGATTCTTTAACCCAGTTAACGATTAAAACTAAGTGGAGTTTAAATGAATCTTTAATTAGATTGAAATAATCGAGAATGGAGTATCACCAGTTTTACTCCAGGCGATAGTTAAATCTTTAATTAGATTTGAACGTGAAATGGTAATTGAATTTACCGATAACACTGTGGTGTTAGATATGAAGTATTATCAGTTTTACTTCATGGGATGAATAGGTTGGGATTGGGAAATTAAAACAAATGATTACTTCGGTAAAGTTCGTTAATCCCGACTAGTTTGAATTGATATTCAAAAGTAGATTAAAGAATAAATTAAAGAATTTATCTTTGATAAAATTAATGGGAACATTTCCCTATGAATGTGAAAGTTAGAAACTAACTGTCGGTTAGCTAAGCAGAATGGTTTTCTGGATATTGATCTGATGTTGGTTTCGGCCTTCGGGGTTAATATTTGGGGAATTATTCTCTTGATTAATTTACGGTTAGTGACTGATGAATTGGAATGAGGCGTATGTTGTGTTTGTGTAACACTTTTATAATATATACGCGAGTTATTCGGAAAGACCGGGTTTATCCCATTCTGAATAATTGATACGACGATAAGTCGAAGATGAAGACGGTGGTCGAAGACCGGAGGTCTTCACGTCGTTTGGGTAATTACTGATGATCTTGATTGGGCTGTACACCCAAGAAGATGGAAACAGTTAGTGATCGTCCAGACGTACTTGGAGATCGAAGGATATGCGGGGTACTAGGTGCCTCCGGTTTCGTTCAGACCCAGAACGGACTTGTAAATGGACTGTGTGTCTGACATTGGATTTTAGTCTGTGTGATTGATCTCTATTAAATATATATCTGTTTGGCGGCGGAGAATTTATTCTTTTGCTTAACGCCCTTCTCTGAGACGTACGAGCTCAGGGGTTATATATTGATGGATATCAAACGCATGGAGTGAATTGCCTGTGTGGCATGCCTAAGTGGCAATTGATCGAGGCTTCTGTTGAAAAGCAAAGTCTTGTGGTGATGATCAAAGCAAGGCCTTTGTGACATAGCTTTGTGTAACGTTTGATTCGCGAGTTTCACACCCGGTATGAACCAAAAACGGGAGACGGACCTCAGGGAGGGCCTGCGTTTCCTCCTAGCTAGAAGTGGCGTCAGTGGTTTTACACGCCCTGACGAGTTTGACTTATGTGGTTGTTGCTGTTGCGAGGCGCCTCGGTTTGATCGGACGATCCGGGTCCGATGGAGTCATTCGTTGGCTCATTTACGCCCCAAAGGGCAGGAAAACGCAGTGTTCAGGCATTTTAATCCACATCGGTGGACCGGCCCTGACGATCCAAGGGTCACTCGAGCTCTGATCCTGAGACTCGGGCTAGGCAGTCTCGAATCGGTTGAGGACTATCTTTTGCCTCGGTTCATAGACGGAAATCCAATTTCCAAATACGTGACTTTGCGGTTTTATTTGTAAACCTATATATGGTAACATAGTGGCATGGGACGCTCATGTCGCCTATGATTGATACTTATGATTTGAAGTTGTTTTATACACTATGCACTTATAGTAGTATCAAATGATTTGGTTTAAACGTATCAAGCATTCTTTGGCTGTTATAAGGGAAAACCCTATCCTCGGCTGCGTTGCATTGTGTGATGGGACCTGGGTCTTATAACAGCTTCATTTTTCTTTATTTAGCATTGCGCTGTTTGTTTTATGCACTGGTATTCTTGGGAGGAAACCCGTTCCGTGTTATACGGCGTGGTCCCTTGATTTACCTAACTTTAAAATAAAGATTAACTGTTTTAGTTCTCACACCAGTCACATGACTGACCTGGGGTTTATTGTTTTAACCTAAACTCTGGGTGCCCTTATTTTCGACACGGGCAGCTAGTAGTTTTGGTTTTGCAGATTTATATTCACAGGATCCTGGTTTACAGCTGGAACGATATCCGGAAAGCTTTGTATCCGTATATTTCTTCTAGTTGTGTATTGTATTATTTTCCGCTGCGATGTATTTAAAGGTAATTTAAATCTCTAATATTTCTGTGCAATATTCATTTATACTTTGTATATTCTTGTATTCCGGTGCATTGTTGTAATATATAATGAAACGTTCTTCTGTATGCGTTCTGCTGTGGTTTGTTCTCGAACTATCCGACGCTTTCCTTTACGGGGAAGTTGCGGGTTTTCATAGTTGGTATCAGAGCTTTGGTTTACAAAGCAGAGAACAAGGCACATTAGAACCATACGAAAGAATTCATCAGATATTGGATTAGTAGTATCCAACGGGAATGACTCGTTAGAGATGGGATCAGTAGTATCCTAGAACGAGTGTGAAGAGTATATTTTTCAAATGAAAACAAATTTTGTTTTGAAAATTTAAATCAATTATTCGTATTTGATTATTTATATTGATGTGGACAATCTAGTATATATAGATTTTGCGTATACGTCTGATCCGCGTGTATTCGAAATTTTAATATACTGGATAGATATAGAATTACACTCTAGTCGCCCGGAGATGATATTGATGATAGCGATCGCATCATCAATATTTATGTTCGTGTTTCGAAGGTGTGATTATCTATATATTTCCATTAGACTGGTGTGAGAACCAAAAATTAGATAGGGCCTATTGTTGTGATTTGGCATCGAAACATGATTTTCTTTATATATATCAAAATTATGGATTTGAAACTCTAATCCACTAATTGATTGATGTTTGGGTTGTTTGTTCATTTGTTTGCTAATTTTGAACCATTATGCCTAATTGAACCAAATATTGAATTATATTGAAGATTGGTCGCATTTGCTTGCATATACATGTACTTACATTGAACAGGTCATAGCAAGGAGGCTAGAGCAGAGAATAAAATTTGTTTGCCCGACAAATAGGTACATGTTTACTACATAATTTACTGTTTTGTTTGGGTGATGATGATTTTATGAGCCTATTGGCTAGCCGCTTGGCTTTTTCTTTTTCTTTTTGAGATCTGAAGGACCGGGGAAGCTATTTGAAATTCCCCTATGCTCCCGGTGCAGGGGAGGTTATGGCGAAATTTTTCGAAAATTTAGGGTGTTAGCCAAATTTTTGAAAATTCTCAGAAACTAAAGAGTTGGAGAATGGAAGCCAGATCGAGCGTAGAGTTGAATAATCAAACCACTTTCGACTTTGTTCCTTTTCGGGGACGAAAAGTTTTAAGTGGGGGAGATTGTAACAACCCGAAAATCTGAGCCAGTTTGAAATTTTTAAATTGGCAATTTTAGCGAATTTTGAATATTTAAAATAGATTATTTTAAATAATATCGACGAAAAATTTATTTTGAATAGAATTCGACGTATATATTATATACGTCGTCGTTAGAATATATAATAATTATAAAAGGAATTGAAAATGGCGCGGTAGTTCGAAAATTCAATTTCTAATTTCAAATGAATATACAGAATTCAATATAAGTCAAAATTGAACGAAACAAGAAATATTTGAATCTGTATAACTATATCTTTGTAACGAAGTTAACAAACTGAGATTTCATCTTAGAAATGATAAGATATGTCCAGTTTAAAATTAGAAATGGTCGCTGTGGAATTTATATATATTTTTATATCTATAAGGCCCTTAAAAATGGACATTTTGCAAATGACCTCGGATTTCGACGAAACCACTTTTGTTGGGTCCGTGATGTCGAATTATTGCTAGATTCCAAATTTCATAATTTTTAGAAATAATATGTGAGCGTGGCAAAGGAAAACGCGTTTGACCAGTTTTAGTTGATTTTAATCGACTTGAAATTGGCCATTTTTCTAACGGTCTCAGAATTCGACGAAACTAGTTTTGTTAGGACCGTATCGTCAATACGAAGCTAGAAAATATTTTTCAGAAATTTTTCTAGTTAGTATGTGACCCCGGTAATTTGAAATGTACGTTTAAAATTCAATAAAGTGATTTAAATGTAAATTCAACGAAAACTGATTCAAACGATCGATTCAGCCAACGTTACATATCCCATTGTGTTCAGAATGGGGGTAATTAGCTATGGACGACAGGCGGTGGACCTCGTTTAGAGGTGGTATGAAAAAGTCAACTTCTTGCAATTAAATTAATTAAATTAATTAAAAATTAATTTTCTTTTCCCTCCCCTTTAACCCACTTTGGCCCCCCATTTCATTCGTTTATTCCTGAAAAAAAAAAGAAAAAAAAACCCTAACTACTCGTTCGATCCCGCCCAGTCGCATCGCCGCTCCGCCTCCGCACCCTTCGCCACCCACTCCATCGTGAACCCCCGCCCCCCCCAACCTGGCGACAGAGCTCCCCAAGGCCCCTGATTCTCCACGCGACGCGAGCCCCAAACCCTTTCCCCCTCCCCAGGGAACGCGCCAGCTCGCCGGAATCCGCCATGCCCAGCCCAAACCACGCCGTCGACTACCCTGAGCACCACCACCCGAGCCTGCGCGCGTCCTCAGCCTCGCCCCCTCCGGCAAACACGTTGAACCTCCCCCCGCTGAAAATTGTAAGTCCCCTTATTTTTATTTATTTCTCTTAGATCTGATTTTTTTTTAATTATATTTCTTTAAACCATTGTTTTAGAATGAAATTATATTATTTATATATAAAATGTGGACAAGATCTGATTTTTATATAGAAAGCAAAGTAGAAAAGATCTGATTTTTATATAGAAAGCAAAGTAGTAAAAATCTGATTTTTGTTAGAAAAGGTAATATTTTTATTGGAGGAAAAAGTTTGATTTTTTTATATACGTATATAAAGTTAGGATTTTTAGTTGTGTAAAAATAGAATTTTTAACGATGTAAAAATAGAATTTTTGTATAATAGAGAAGTTGAAAATATAATTTTTATACTAGTGGCATATTAAAAATATGATTTTTATATATTGAACTTTGAAAGAAAAATTCGATTTTTATATATTGAATAGCGAACTAAAAATTCGATTTTTATATATTGAATAGCGAATTAAAAATATGATTTTTATATATTGAACTTCGAAAGAAAAATTCGATTTTTATATATTGAATAGCAAAGTAAAAATTCGATTTTTACCTATGTAGAGGATACAGGCGAAAGCGACAAAAAGGCGAGGTCGACGAAGAATTCTACAAAAGAAGAGTCAAGATGATTGGATAGCTATAAGTGAGAATTCCTCACCTTTCAATTTCTTTTCTAGTTTTATATATATACTAGGATGCAGACGGTGCTTAGTAGCACCCGACACAATCGTCCACAGACCATGGACTTGTTTGTTTGGTTGCATAGCTTAGTTATATGATTTGATTTGAATTTGGTTGTTTGGTGATTTTGATTGATGTGTGAATGGCGTGGGCCTTCACTAGACCGGGGATAAGGCTAGGCCTTGTCCCGTTTTCTAGTATCGTGCCGTTATGCCGCCGAAATTTTCTAAAATATGTTAGAAAAATAGAAATATCATTTTATTTAAAGAATGAACTGAATAGAAATTCATATGTTGGAATAAAATGTTTTATCGTTAAAAATATAATTTTTAACGTGAATGTGAACAAATAAATATTCATTTATAAACCAGACGGTTTGTTTATGTACACCTATTTGAAGGACATTGATTGGGACGATAAATTTTACACATCGCCCAACTGCATGAATAAAATATTTGTTTGATTGTTTGAAACCCCACACGGGTGTTGGGATGAAATTTGAAGTTCACTCATCCCGATTGAACAAATATGTCGATCGATTGATTGACAGGCTGTTATAAGCGTTAGATATCTATATTTGATGCTTATACAGTGTAGTGCACTTTGGTTGATGATTGATTATTTATCGTTGCTGTTATATACATGTGTTGTATGAAAATCCATATAATTAACATTATATGGTAATTGATTGGGCCTCATTCCAATTTGAAAGATAAAGAATATTATAAAATAAAAGTTCATGTGTTGACAGTACTCATCCATTGAGATTGGTCATGTGTTGAACAAAATATTTTAGTAATAAAATTTACATCTTTATCAATATAAAATAAAAGTTCATGTGTTGACAGTACTCATCCATTGAGATTGGTCATGTGTTGAACGAAATATTTTGATAATAACAACTATTTTGAAAATAGAAATTTATGAAGCCGTGTTGATTAGATTAACGCCATTTTGACGTGAACGATATTTATATCGATTTTGAAAACGATTTCGAAACGAATTGAATTGAAAACGATTTCGAAATGAATTGAATTGAAAACGATTTCGAAATGAATTGAATTAAAAACGATTTCGAAATGAATTGAATTGAAAACGATTTCGAAATGAATTGAATTGAAAACGATTTCGAAATGAATTGAATTGAAAACGATTTCGAAATGAATTGAATTGAAAACGATTTCGAAATGAATTGAATTGAAAACGATTTCGAAATGAATTGAATTGAAAACGATTTCGAAATGAATTGAATTGAAAACGATTTCGAAATGAATTGAATTGAAAACGATTTCGAAATGAATTGAATTGAAAACGATTTCGAAATGACTTGAATTGAAAACGATTTCGAAATGAATTGAATTGAAAACGATTTCGAAATGAATTGAATTGAAAACGATTTCGAAATGAATTGAAAACGAATTCAAATTGAATTGAAAGCAAATTGAAATGAATTCAAATTGAACTAAAATTTGAATTGAATAGAAATGGATTTTAAAACGAATTTATAAAGAAGAATTCAATTTTGATTTGAATTGAAATGGAAGTTGAAAATGTTTTGAAACGAATTCAAACTATTTATATAATTCGTTTTAAATAGAAATCGACGAAATATATTATATATATTATATATATATAATATAATGGCCTGAATAGAACGCGCCGCGCCGCGGCAGTTCGTGAATTTCGACCATTTATTTCAAACGGACTTTGCGGGAGATCCGACCGTCGGATTCTCCTAAAACCGGAACCGTTGGGTTCGTATCGAAAAGAGCTTTCTAACGAATATTAGAAATTTGAAATCTAACGGTTGGATTTGGAATTATGTCCAAATCAAATTTGAAAAAGGTCGATGTAAGTGCAGTTCGATGGCCATTGATGGAAATCGACTGTACGGGCCTTGATAAAATTATTAAAAATAGTAATAATTTGTGTAAAATCATAAGAAATGATTTAGAAAGAATTGGGATGAAAAACTCCATATTTGAAAAGATAAAAATAGATTTTTATCGAAATGAACTAGTTTTGAACTAGAATTATAATTCTATTTGTTTTTAAATAAAAAAATTGAATTTAAAAAGGGGTTTTAAAAATAACCAGAATATCCAATGATTGCATTGGAGTGGATTTGAATCGAAATTGTCTCCGGAATATTTCGATGTTGGAATTCGTGATTATACAGATGTTGTTATGGAAATTTGAAAGATATATATATATATCGTTATTTCCAATACGACATTTGTTAGTCGTAGAATTCGATATTGAATATAAGCCGATATATTTTCTATTCAGAGTCTTGTATTGAATATCGAATGTGATTTGGGTTTGTCGTGAATGGTGTCTTCACTAACACTGTTCTTGAACCCAGTTGAGAAAAGATTAAATCTTTTTATTTAGATTTAATGAAGTGTACCAATTAAATAATATTTAATTGGAATTGAATTGATATTGATTTTCGGGTTTATCGTGAACAGTGTTTTAAATAATACTTGTTCTTTAACCCGATAATTAATGGAATGTGACTTTGGGTTTATCGTGAACCATGTTTTAAATGACACGGATTCTTTAACCCAGTTAACGATTAAAACTAAGTGGAGTTTAAATGAATCTTTAATTAGATTGAAATAATCGAGAATGGAGTATCACCAGTTTTACTCCAGGCGATAGTTAAATCTTTAATTAGATTTGAACGTGAAATGGTAATTGAATTTACCGATAACACTGTGGTGTTAGATATGAAGTATTATCAGTTTTACTTCATGGGATGAATAGGTTGGGATTGGGAAATTAAAACAAATGATTACTTCGGTAAAGTTCGTTAATCCCGACTAGTTTGAATTGATATTCAAAAGTAGATTAAAGAATAAATTAAAGAATTTATCTTTGATAAAATTAATGGGAACCTTTCCCTATGAATGTGAAAGTTAGAAACTAACTGTCGGTTAGCTAAGCAGAATGGTTTTCTGGATACTGATCTGATGTTGGTTTCGGCCTTCGGGGTTAATATTTGGGGAATTATTCTCTTGATTAATTTACGGTTAGTGACTGATGAATTGGAATGAGGTGTATGTTGTGTTTGTGTAACACTTTTATAATATATACGCGAGTTATTCGGAAAGACCGGGTTTATCCCATTCTGAATAATTGATACGACGATAAGTCGAAGATGAAGACGGTGGTCGAAGACCGGAGGTCTTCACGTCGTTTGGGTAATTACTGATGATCTTGATTGGGCTGTACACCCAAGAAGATGGAAACAGTTAGTGATCGTCCAGACGTACTTGGAGATCGAAGGATATGCGGGGTACTAGGTGCCTCCGGTTTCGTTCAGACCCAGAACGGACTTGTAAATGGACTGTGTGTCTGACATTGGATTTTAGTCTGTGTGATTGATCTCTATTAAATATATATCTGTTTGGCGGCGGAGAATTTATTCTTTTGCTTAACGCCCTTCTCTGAGACGTACGAGCTCAGGGGTTATATATTGATGGATATCAAACGCATGGAGTGAATTGCCTGTGTGGCATGCCTAAGTGGCAATTGATCGAGGCTTCTGTTGAAAAGCAAAGTCTTGTGGTGATGATCAAAGCAAGGCCTTTGTGGCGTAGCTTTGTGTAACGTTTGATTCGCGAGTTTCACACCCGGTATGAACCAAAAACGGGAGACGGACCTCAGGGAGGGCCTGCGTTTCCTCCTAGCTAGAAGTGGCGTCAGTGGTTTTACACGCCCTGACGAGTTTGACTTATGTGGTTGTTGCTGTTGCGAGGCGCCTCGGTTTGATCGGACGATCCGGGTCCGATGGAGTCATTCGTTGGCTCATTTACGCCCCAAAGGGCGGTGAAACGCAGTGTTCAGGCATTTTAATCCACATCGGTGGACCGGCCCTGACGATCCAAGGGTCACTCGAGCTCTGATCCTGAGACTCGGGCTAGGCAGTCTCGAATCGGTTGAGGACTATCTTTTGCCTCGGTTCATAGACGGAAATCCAATTTCCAAATACGTGACTTTGCGGTTTTATTTGTAAACCTATATATGGTGACATAGTGGCATGGGACGCTCATGTCGCCTATGATTGATACTTATGATTTGAAGTTGTTTTATACACTATGCACTTATAGTAGTATCAAATGATTTGGTTTAAACGTATCAAGCATTCTTTGGCTGTTATAAGGGAAAACCCTATCCTCGGCTGCGTTGCATTGTGTGATGGGACCTGGGTCTTATAACAGCTTCATTTTTCTTTATTTAGCATTGCGCTGTTTGTTTTATGCACTGGTATTCTTGGGAGGAAACCCGTTCCGTGTTATACGGCGTGGTCCCTTGATTTACCTAACTTTAAAATAAAGATTAACTGTTTTAGTTCTCACACCAGTCACATGACTGACCTGGGGTTTATTGTTTTAACCTAAACTCTGGGTGCCCTTATTTTCGACACGGGCAGCTAGTAGTTTTGGTTTTACAGATTTATATTCACAGGATCCTGGTTTACAGCTGGAACGATATTCGGAAAGCTTTGTATCCGTATATTTCTTCTAGTTGTGTATTGTATTATTTTCCGCTGCGATGTATTTAAAGGTAATTTAAATCTCTGATATTTCTGTGCAATATTTATACTTTGTATATTCTTGTATTCTGGTGCATTGTTGTAATATACAATGAAACGTTCTTCTGTATGCGTTCTGCTGTGGTTTGTTCTCGAACTATCCGACGCTTTCCTTTAAGGGGAAGTTGTGGGTTTTCACACTAAAAGACAAACACAAATACTTACTTGATAGGATTTCCATCTTGTTGACGATAATAACCGCCTATAACAGATAGAGCAGTTGGTTGAGGAGGTCATCTTCGATGATGAGGTTGCGAATTTGACCCACCTAACTGAAGCCTGTATTTGTCTTAAGCTTTTGCTACATTTTTTTTGTACAGCATCGTATTCGTACATAATATATGGAAAATTTACACTTATCCCATGTTTTTAATATTCTCACTTTTTTATACCTAAAGATTACTTAGAAATCAAAACTAAACATTTATTTACATAAACAACCATAAATCCATGAACTGTACATTAAAAATTACAAACAGTGGTATTAAATTATCATAGATTTTCACTACTCCAAGTGGAGCAACAAATTTTTTCTATAAATATATGTTGAATGTAGCAGGACTTGCGTAAATGTATGACCACAAATTCTGTTAAGCGCATGACGTCTTTTGGTTGCCATCTTTTTATATACTTTGGAATGAAACTTGTCCAAGCGTGTTGTTAATTTTAGGTTTCCATTACAGAGTTTTGGAGAAGGTGAAGGAAAACTTTATATCTCGGAAATGAATTCTGTCATTTTACAATACTACATCGAACTAAAAAATAAAGCATACATTTCTTTATATAGTATTAGGCCCAAATGCTTGGCTTAATAAGAATGAAATTCTGAACAAAAAATTACAACACAAAAGTAACTCTCAACATGTGTTTTTGGCTTGCACCAGAAATTATCTTAACTTTGAACTGTTTCTTAGTGTAAGCAGATGCACATCACAAAAGGTGTACTCGTAAATGATTGTGGACAAATATAATTAGCAATCCTCTCTTTCTGCTTGCCTACCATTGCTTTCCGTCGTTTAAGACAATTGTTTGTATTCTTCCTTATCTTGCTGCCATTCTGTTCCATTTTACATGTAGCTCTACTTATTCATTTCTATATTTATTCATGGGTGAGTTTTTTTGCATTTGTGTATTTATTCATGGGTGAATTACCAATGCCACATAGTTGAACCATAGCAGTCATCCAAAGAACTTGATGGTTAGTTTCAAGTTTCAGCTAATAATTCTAGTATTATATAGTGATATTCCACTATATAATTTTACTTTACTACATCTATTTTTAAAATAATATTAGTCATGCAACATTACACTATATAAACATTTGCATTCAAGGGTAGCATTACCTATCTACAGATCAAGGTGCGTGCAGTTTATGCTTCATTTTATGCATTAAAACATACCACAATTTTCTCTGATTACTTCTTACATTTTTTGCAACTTCTACTGTGAATTTCAAAACGTGGTATACATTCCAGTGGCTGCTGTAATATAAGATTTAGATGTTGATTATGTCAAAGTTAATCATTCTGTGTCATAGTAGTGCCTATAATATATATTTATTCTTTCTTTGATGTATTTTTATAATATTTCATGTATGTAGCATGTAGCGTAACCTTATCTAGGAGTTGAACCAACGTTTATTCACTAGAACGATTCTATTTTTTAGTTACTAGAGAACCACAATAGCCATCCTTCAAGCCTTGGAATTCATGGTCTAGTTACTATTAGTGTTGCGACTAATCTATAGATCATAGCAATATTTTATGTCTTAATTTTTTAAAGTGTTTGGAGTGGTATTTAATTTGAAGCCTTATGCTATTTTTATGTTGGAGATTGAATTCAAGATTTTTAAAATACTATACATAGGTGTGATCCTACAATATATGTTTTAATTATGACATTTTTTAATCCTTTTGGATTTTCCTTTTAATTTCAACACCATCTCTTGTTACATATAGACACATGATTTCTCATTTTAGAAACAAAATTGCATTTGTTTAGTTAATTATGCGATGTAATATTTATGTAGTATGATGCCAAACTATACATACTTATGCTACAACGAAAATGATAATTAAAAAAGCATATGGTATTTGGTGAGGATTTATTACCTTTAGGTATAAGTAACATACCAATAACAATTAAACTACACGCTAAGAGATTTAGAGAAACTTGAAAACCATATACTGATTATATTTTAACATTGCAATTTTTACCGAATGAAAGTAAGGGGAATCTCGCAAAAGAAAGGATAGGTGGAATTAATATAAACTTATTGGTATGCTACACATTTTACTTTTGTTCGGTACCATCTTTCAGTATCTAAGACTGAATTTATTATTGCTTTAAATTTTCCTCATTTCAGTGAGTGTGAACTAATTGTTAGTTCAGTATCGCCCGCTAACACTCAGAATTTGTTGAAAATATGTAGTTAAAATGATCAAACTAATATTCAAATGATTAACTGGATTTTAACTTTTAGGATAGCACTTTAACCCCAATGAACTCGATCAAAAAATAATAATTAGCCTTTGGTTTGCTATACGTGAGTTTTTGATTCAGTGCAATACATTGAGTTTTCAACTTGTTGCAATGCACCAAATCAAAAAACTTAGTGCAGTTGCACTGAGTCATCGCTACAATGGTACTACTTTCCTGTTTTATGGACCTGCTTCTAAGTTTTAGCGAGAAAGTTGTCTATAGCATAGTTTGGTCAAATATAATGAAGGATATGAAAATATCAAGGAATCTAAGTATACCAAGTTCAGGATTTGTGAAATCTTTGCTTTATTTTCTTTATTAATATATTTTAGGTATTTAGTTTTATAATTCTTACATAACCTGTTACATTTCCTATGTAAGCAGTTTAATCACCTCCTAAATGGTATTTTATTTATCTACTTTTATAATTCTTACATTATCTTATGTCCTTATTTATTGGGAGTTGCTACTTACCTACTATATTTCAATTTCCGTTTTAGTTCTGCTGTTATAATGTGTTCTATAATTACAACTGATGCACATTGATCTTCAACTTTGGTTATTATTAGCATGTGGTGCATCACATTCTCTTCCATAAACTAATTGAATACGTATTTCACAGTATTTTACTGTGAAAACTAGGATTAAAACAAGTTTTTTCTTATCACAAACCTTCTGCATGTCCAAACATATTTCATCACAAAACTAGGATTTATTAAAACTTCTGCATTCAAATAATGAAGGTATAATGAATAGGAAATATTTTATGTATAAAGCACATCAATATGTTACATATGGAAAATTGAATACTGCAGACTATCAAATATTATTTTGATAATTTGTTGCTTCACATGCATAATTTCTAGAATTAATAAATTAATGCTAATTATGAACAGACTATTGAGGGCTATATTGAAACCTTTGTTATTGATTTGATATCTTTTATTACATCATTCAAAATCTATTATTTCTATGTAAAACTGAATATTATTTACTTAAATTGTGTTTAGGATTTTATATTTTTCTAGCATTATATTTAGCCAGTAACGTCATAACAGGGATCAATATCTTGAATATGTAAATGTATCATAATTTATATATAATGCAAATATCTGAGGAAGTAAAGTCTTTTTATCCTTTACTGACGTTCCTCCCTTTTATCCTCTTCACAAAAGGATCTCACTTCTTCAATCCTAACATTTTTCTTCCAAAAGGGAAATAAAGGTAAACATTAATTTGAATAAAATAGATTTGTCTGTCATTATTTCTACCCTATAATTTTTAGGTTTATATTTCTATATTACGACTTTTTCTTTTTTCGTTATCAAGGGAACATTTGGGTAGCAATAACCTCCAAACTTTGTGGTAGTGACTGCGATGTTATTGTGGATTGCGACTACCGCACAGTAATATTTAATGGGTTATCTATTGCATGATTTCCTATATAGGTGAATAAAACGGTGTTCAATTATGTACTTTTATAAGAAGGACTTAAATTTAGATGAAGGGGAGGCTGCTGCCTCTTCGTGTCCAGATGAAATGAAAGTTGTAGCCGAGATGATAGCAGAACCAACTACTTCTTCCAGTCAGAGATTTAACTGCGGTGAAGCCTATCACTGTGAATGCAGTAAGTGTTAGAATATAATCCCCTACATGGTTTTATTGCTTATTAGGTTATGTAGTACCTTTGATGGTTTGATGGCTAGGTGGTTTATTGCTTATGTTCATCTTCTTCCGAACAATGAGGTTGAAGTATAACAATCTGTTGTGAATGGAGAAGTGATAAAATTCTATCGTATTTTGAAGCAACAAGCAGTACAGTACATATTTCCTTGTGTCAAGGTATATAAATGCATGTAGTTATCTATTTTCCCCTTTTTGCATTTGCTAATTTACAATACCAGCAATCTAAGTGAAATCATATTTTAGTTATAATATTCATACAAGTAATTGTAAATCGTTTCCTTTTCAGTTTACTGCGTTATTCTATTTTGATAGGTACAACGGATGATGTGGCAAATTTTGGATTAACCACTGAAGATGAAGATATTGAGTGTGAGATTGAGTGAATATAATTGAGTGTATGTAGCAAGCCAATGCTTGTACAAATAAGCATTTTGTATAGTTATTCTGTAACAAAGAAACATAATTGTGTACTATTCAAATGTGTAAAAAAATATTCGTTTGAATAAAATATTTATTCAAAATTAGAAATTCCGAGTTAAACATATTAATTTTCGTAAATATTTTATATTACAGCGATTACAGCTCTTTGCAAGTTTTGTTGTAGTGATTTGTGACAAAGGGGAAAAAAATTTTAAGGACAAAAGCCCACTAAAAGTTATCCATAAGGACAGCCGCCTAATATTTTATCCTAAAGGACAATACACTGGAAAAAAAATTCGGCCGCTTCTTTCTTCTTCTCTCCTCTTGCGCATCAGTCATCACGAAATAAAAAAAATCACGAAATCATGAATTGTAAAATCATGAATTTCAGAATATAACAAAAACAAAATTTGAAATCGAATTCAAACATCACGAAATCGAAATCGAATAGAAAAGCATTCGAAACAAAAATCGTGAGAAACAAAAACCCTAGAAAAAAAATTTGTCGAACAACATAAATCCATTCGAGATCACAATTGAATTGAGTAGTAAAGTTTTTCTAACGATGGAAAACACAATTGAAAAAGTCGAAATTGTTGAAACATTTTTTTCGTGATTGGAAATGTTTTTTTTTCGTTAATAATATTTCAGTTCGTAGGTATCATTTTTCTATTTTTTTAGTTATCATTTTTCCGGTTTTAACTTTAAAATATAACAGCAGTTTTTAGTTATCATTTTTCTAGGTATCATTTTTACTGTAGTTTATGTGTTGTGTTAAAACATTATAGCAGTTTTAAGGTATCATTTTTATATTTTTTAAGGTATCATTTTTAATGTAATTTCTTTGTTATGTTACACATTACTGCAGTTTGAAGGTATCATTTTTATATTTTTTAAGTTATCATTTTTACTGTAAAACAACAAAAAATCACATGAAAAAACAATTAACACAGTTAAAACATTAAAACTGATACTCAAAAAAATAGAAAACTGATACCTAATAACTGATTCAATGTTTTGAAGAAAAACTAATGAAAAAATATAACAAACAAATGAATACCTACAATATTAAAAAACTGATATTCATGAACTCTGAAAATGAGAAAAACTTTAACTTAGCCGTACCAACCTATAAAACTGATAACAAAATATAACATAAAACATAACAGTTTGATTGAATAAAACATATAAAATGATACCTAAAAAATTAGGAAAATGATACCTATAAACTGCATCAATTTTTTAAAGAAAAATTAATGCAAAAATTGTTTACATCACAGTTTGATTGAATAAAATGAAATACGTTCGACTGAGTGACGAAGTTGATGCAAAAAAACAGTTTCAAAATTAACACAGCAATAAAATCACATCAAAACAACACATAACACAGTTAAAACAGAAAAAATGATACCTAAAAAAATTAGAAAAACGAAAAGTAAATACTGATACAATGCTTTGAAGATACAATAATGAAAAAAAATTATATCATAGTTTGATTGATTAAATTGAAATAAGTTCGGCTTCGTTTCTTAGCTGATACATCAATATAACTTCAAAATTAACACAACAACAAAATCTCATGAAAAAAACATATAACATAGTTAAAACGGTAAAAATGATAACTACGAAAATAGCAAAATGATAACTAGAAACTGCTGCTATGTTTTTAAAGTTAAAATAGAAAAAATGATAACTAAATTAATAGAAAAATGATAACTAAAAACTGCTGCTATGTTTTAAAGTTAAAAACGGGAAAAATGATAACTACAAAAATACAAAAATGATACCTACGAACTGTTGTACTGGTAAAATGAAAAAAAAAACATTTCAAATCTAAAAAAATTGTTTCAACAATTTCGACTTCTCCAATTGTGGTTTCCATCGTTTGTAAAGTATTTTTATTCCATTCAATTCTGATTTCCATTGGGATTTTGTTGATCGACATTTTATTTTCTATTTTTTAGGGTTTCGAATGATTTTCTTCTCGATTTTGATTTTGTGAAGTTTTCCTTTTATTTCGAATTTCGATTTTAGTATTTTCTGAAATTCGTGATTTCTTGTTTTCTGATTTTGCGATTTCATGATTTAAGATGAAATCGAGAATGACGTGAGAGAGGGAGAAGTTGAAAGTAGCGGCCGACATGAGAGAGGGAGAAGATAAAAGTAGCGGCCAAAATTATTTTTCAATGTATTGTCCTTCTGAGTAAAATTTTAGTGGGTTGTCCTTATGGATAAAAAGGCCTTCAGTTTTGTCCTTGTAAATATTTTCCTATTGTGACAAATTACTGATAGATATTTAAGGTGAATCAGAAGTTGAAATTATCCATCGCTAATCCCTTGGTATTTAGCAAGGGTTTACCAACTCCTTATGTAAGTAATATTTTATTATAATTTAATTATCCATCGGTAAATAGTCAGTATATAAATTAAATTAAAATTAATAAATAAAATTTATTTTTATTGAATAATTAGTAAAATGACGGGAAAATGTTGGAAACCTCTTGCAAAATTCCGTCGCAAAATCTGACACAAATACCGTCATGGTTTTTACCGACCATACAATTACGTAGGAAATTCGTCGCTAAGACCTATTTAGCGACGGATTTGAAGCAAATTCTGCTGCTGCTATTTGCGATTTTTCTTGTAGTGAATTCTGTTGGGTATACATAAAAAAATCATTCTTTTTCAAGAGATATTCAGTCTTCAGTCTTTTCAAAATAATTACATATGAAAAGTAAAAGTAGATCTGGAAAGATAAAGTTAGATTCACCCTGTATAACCAATAATGAAAACAATACATATAAAAATCAAAGATCCATCAATCTGGATTCAGAAAACTTAAAATTAGATATACAAAGAATTAAAAGAATAAATCTAAACACATATTTGGGATCAATAAAAATATTTAGATCTATAAAATAGATCCACTAGAACCTAATCTATATCATAAAAATAATAATAGAAAAGCATATGTAGAAATTTGAATCAGATCTAGAAGAACAGAAGATATAACAAATTCATAACAAATTCATAGATCCATTAATGAAGGATTCCCAAACAGAAAATAATTGCAGAACAAATCTAGAAATCCATGGATTGAGAATTCTCAAATAAAAATTAATTACATGGAAAATTCATAGATGTAGATCTAGAATATTTTAAAAAATAGTTCTAATAGAATTTCGTTTTGATAACATGTTATAATATAAAATAGATGAAAGAGAAGTAGCCATTATAGAGAACACAAGATGTTAAGGAAAGACTTTTCATTTCTAATGATTCAGGTGTAACTTGCAATGTAGGCAATCCCTCTACTTATAAAGTCTACATGTCATGTAAATTGCAGTAAAGTCCCTTAACATATTAGCATATTCACCCTTATCACTTTTACATATTACAACATTTAAAGAATTTTATAACAAAAACAACGAAGTTCGTTTTGTTGAACTCCAATTTAGCTAGCTCCATTTAAGTCGGTTTATATGAACAGTTCTATAGTAGCATCAACAAATATAGTACAACGAACATTAAATTTTAATATTTAAATTAAATTATTAAATTTAATATTTGAGATAGTTTTAACTAGATATAATGAAGAAATAAATTTCATAGTGAAATATGCAAATTCGTTCTGTTCGTGAGCTTTAGTTAAATTTGAATAGATTGTTGAAAATAAAAAGGATGACAAACTCAAATTCTTTTTATTTTAAAAATATAGCAATTACTGAGGAGCATGCATGTAACAACCCGCAAATTCTAAACCAATTTAAAAATTTTATTTTAGAAAATTTTAATGAATTTTGAGGTTATAATATAATTTATAATAAATAATAATGGCTAGAATTTATTTTAATCGATGTTAGAACGAATAAATTCAATTTAAATATAAATGGAATTAGAAATAACGCAGTAGTTTGAAAAGTCAAACTTGAACTTTGACTGACCGTACATGATGCAAAATTTAACGGATTTTAGTGAAACCAGAAATATTAGAATCTATTTAGAAATATCTTTCTAACGAATCTGAAAAATTGAAATTTCATAGCGGAAATCAAAAGTTATGGCCAATTCAATTTTTAGAAAGGTCACTGTAGAATTTATATAATATATATGGCCCGAAAGGCTACTTTTCACGTATGAAGGAATTTCGACTCGAAACCACTTCCATTGAATTCGGAATGACGTTTCTGCATTGAAAAACAGTAAACACTTATATATTTTGAGTTTCAAAAATTATTTGTTTAAAAATGTATTTTTAATATTAAATATATTAGCCTTGAAAATAGCCATTTTTCAAACAGTCTCAGAATTCGACGAAAATAATTTTGTTGGATTCGTATCGTCATAAGAAAGCTAAAAATATTTTTTTTAGAATTTTCTGAGGTCGTATGTGGCCCCGGCATATTTAAATGTACGGTAGAAATTAAATTATTTATTTAATATTGTATTTTTAAATTAAAACAAAAAAAAACGTATAGACATCAGAATTGGAGTCCGGGACATAGCCCATCGCGTTCAGAAGGCCTCAAAACGTTAAGATCGACAGTAAGCAGGCCCAAATCCGAGAAAGTCCAAAAATCCACTTTATTTCACGAAATTCGGAATTAAACATTAAAATAATATTAAAAATCCGAAAACCCTAATGGAGGCCAGCCGCCACTGCAGTTTTCTATGGCTGAAATTGTCTGAATTTCAAATGCTTAGATCTCTCAATCCGCTCGACGAAAATTGACGTATGACCTACCAAATCGAAGAGAATTCAGAGAGCTACAAATCTATACGGTTAACATCGGATTTTGGTGCACGGATTTCGCGAATTTCGACCAAGAAGGGGCTGCGGTTTTTGATGGTTTGCGGGCCCTAGGAGAGGCCGAGTTCGACGGGGTTGATGGTGTAGGTGGCTCTCGGCATGGCGGTCGCGGTGGTGGTGTTGGATCGGATGTTGGATGGCCAGAAGGGGGTGCGATTTTGACATGGGAGGAGGAGCATGGGTTCGGCCGTTTCACGTCGCGTGGAAGAGGAAGAAGGTCCGACTTCTTATTTTAATATTATTTTATTAATTTAATTATATAAATCATGCAAACTTTAAAAATACATAACTCTCTCATACGAGGTCCGATTGACGAACCGTCAGTTGCGTTGGAATCGTCTTTCCGAGAGCTTCGCGATGGCGCAGACCAGAACTGATTCTGAGACAGTCAAATTTTCAGCAAAAATCAATGTGAGAATTCTGAATTTTATTATTTAATTAATTATAAATTATTTTCTTGCGTTAAAAATAATTGTATTTTGATGTAATTCAGATCTGTAATGTTCTGTGATTGATGAATGGTTGATTTGTGGTTTGTGGTTGTTTTGTTGTGCATGATATGCTAGATCGACGTTGAATTTAATATATAGGTGAACTTATTTGTAATTAGAAAATAAATCTAAATTTAGATTTAAATCATATTTTATTTAGACCTTTTATTCTAGTTTATAGAAGAAAAAAATATTATTTTTATTATTCTGAGATGAACCATAGTATTTGATCGACAAAATAAAAACTTTACTTTTATTTATTTGTTTACTTTGCAGCAGAAAATGAACAACAAATAAAACCTTACTTTTATTTGTTTACTTTGCAATAGAAATTGAACGACAAATAAAAACTCCTTTTTATTTATTGATATTACGATGGAAATTGGACGACAAATAAAATCTTATTTTTTTATTTGTTTATATAACAACAGAATTTGGTCAACGAATAAAATATTTTTATTTGTTTACTTTACAATAGAATTTAGCCAACGAATAAAACCTTATTTTATTTGTTTATTTTACAACAGGATTTGAATGACCAATAAAACATTATTTTTATTTGTTACCTACGATAGAATTTGAACAACAATGGATTTTCAATATTTGTTGAATTTAATTATATTGTCAATTCAATTCAATTTAAATAAAATATTATTTTGATCATTTTTAGTGAAAATTGTATATTAAGAATAAAATGTCATTCTTAGTGTAAAATGTACATTAGATCAAAAATAACATTTTTGATTAGAGATATAAAAATAACATTTTTATTTGAAATATGTTATGCAAATCAAAAGGACATTTTTGATTAGAAGTTTATTATGTAAATAAAAAGAAAACATTTTGTCAAAATTATAATTATTGTAATAAAAATAACATCTTTGTCAAAACATGATTATGGAGATAAAATGAACATTTTTATCCTTGAATAGAATTAAATAAAAATTTACATTTAGTTTACGTTAAAAAAAAATACAAATAAATATAGAGATTAAAAGCTCACTTTTCGTTTGCATCTCACATTGCAAATATTCTTTGAAAATAGAAATTGTTCTTTATTTGCATTTTTAATGCAAATATACTTTGAAATAAAAACTGTTCTTTTATTTACATTCACAAATGCAAACACATATTGGAAATAAAGTTCTGTTCTTTTATTTGCATTCACAAATGCGAATATACATATTGAAAGTAAAGTTTGTTGTTTTATTTGCACTACTCGGTGCAAATATTCTTTGATAATAAAACTTGTCCTTTTATTTGCATTTACTAATGCAAACATATGTTTAAAATAAAATTTTATCCTTTTATTTGCATTTACCAATGCAAATATACATTGGAAATAGAATTTATTCTTTTATTCGTATTCACCAATGCGAATATATTTTGAAATCAAAATTTATTCTTTTATTTGCATTTCCAAATGCAAATATATTTTGAAATTTTATTCTTTTCTTTTATTTACATTTACATATGTAAATATACATTGAAATTAAAGTTTATTCTTTTATTTACATGCACATATGTAAATATGCTATGAAAATAAGATTTGTTCTTTTATTTGCATTTTCTAATGCAAATATATATTGGAAAATAAAATTGTTCTTTTATTTGCATCCTCTAAAGCAAATATACATTGGAATTATACCAATGTTCTTTTAATTGTCATTAGAGCATATAAGAAAATGTACGTAGATTAAATTTGCCGTCTAGTTGTGTCAAAATTTGATTACAATAAAAAAATTCATTTTTATTGTTTTACATTATAACATGATTTTTGGCAAAATATAGTTATTCAAATAATAACATTCATTTTGTTACTTTAAACGAATGGATTGAAAATGTTCATTATTTTGTCATTGTAAAAGAATGAATAACTAGACATTCGCATTTTTATCATTAAAGTAGAATAGACAAAAACACTCATTTTGTCTAAATTAAAAGAATAAAACAAAATATAGCATTGTCATGTTTATTAGATTTGAAACTCAAATTATTCATTTTTGTAAATTCATATTACTTAAAAACCAATTATTCATTTTTGTTAATTCACATTAGTTAAAAATAATTATTCATTTTAGCCAATTTATACTAGTTAAATAAAATTTTACATTTTGTTAGGAATATTCATTTTTGCCAAAATGAATTAGTTGTAGCAATTTATATATATATATATATATATATATATATGTTGACAAGATATACACATGTCAAGATAGGATAGTTAAAACAAATATTTATCATTTTGTCTCATTAGAATTGCCAAAACAAAATAACCATTTTCGTTTAGAGTTTAAATTTTCAAAATAGAAATTGTCAATAGGGACAAAGTTATTATGCTTATTCATTCATTGCAATAGAGATATTTTCTTGTTATCATTATATATATTGTGTATTACACTGCCATTCACTAGTTACCCGACTTGTGTATGTGATTGGGACGATAATTTTCACACATCACCCAAGTGCACAAATTAGTTTATCATTTGCTTGATTGGTTGAAAACCCCACACGGGTGTTGGGATGAAAATTCACATACACTAATCCCAATATTTAGTTGTATGTTGATCGTTAGATCGACAGGCTGTGATGAGCGTTATTATTTAATTTTAACGCTTACACAGTGGAAATTACACTTTGGATGTAATGGATGACTTGATGATTATACTGTTATTGTCATATATATGATGTGTGTGAAATCCATATAATCCAAATTATATGGTAAATGTTTGAGTCGTATTTCGATACAAGTGTTCTTTTAAATAAGACTATTTTTACATCAGAAATCCTTTTTATATAAAGTGCATATATTTTTCGTAATATATTTTTAATCAACTATATGTTAAACAAAGAATATTTGTTAAAGATAAAGATTTGTAAAATAAAGAATACTTCCCATTTAGAATCTTTTATTTAAAGAATATTTTATGATTATTTTAAAATATGTTTTTAAAAAGATTACTAGCATTTGCAATTATATTTTGTGATATGTAATAAAGTGAGATGTGAAGTGGATTTATCGTGGACGATGTTTAAACAACATTTGTCCTTTAATCCAATTTACATTGAAATTATTATTTGGAACTTATGAATCTATTTTATAGATTTAAAAAGACATTTCCTATAAATCAAGTTTTCCAACTAATATATTAAATTGGAATTTAGTGGAAATTCGATTAGTAATAATCGAGATGGGCTTCTGTAAAAGAAGACCGATATTATATATGGAATTTAAGAGGCCTTGCCGTTATTCCATTTATACTATTAGTCCGATTCAGAAATTTATATCGATTATGTATTGATTGGATTTCTGTGGAATTCCATATTTTTAGAAATTGATTTATAGATTTTATTTTAAATATTTATCTTTGATAAAATTAATGAGAATCTTCTAAAACGAATATCTTATTAAAAGAATATTCTGAGAAGGAATGTGGCGAAATGTGTGATTTTTCCAATATTTGTTTTTAATCCCAAATTACGCAAGTTATTCAGAAAGACCGGGTTTAACCCATTCTGAATAATCATCACGACGATCAAGAGTCGAAGATGAAGACGGTGATTGAAGACCGAAGGTTTTCACATCGTTGGGATGATGATGACTGGTATCTTGAATTGGGATTGGCCTTCCAAGGCAAGGTATTTGGTAATGATCGTCCAAACGCATTTGGAGATCGACGGACATAATGTTTCGCTCGGACCCAGAGCGGACTTGTAAATGGATTGCGTGTTTGACATTGTATTCCTCTCTACTGTATTTGTTGAACGCTACTGATTATATATTTATGTTTGGTGGTGAAGAATTTATTCTTTACTTATCACGCTTCTCTAAGACGTATGAGCTTAAAGGTTATATATATATTGGTAGATGATCAATAATATGGTGGGGTCTGACAATATGGCACGCCAAGATGAAAATTGATCAAGGCTTTTGTTGAAAAGCAGGGCCTTGTGGTTGATGATCAAAGCATAGCCTATTACGGCATAGCTTTGTGTATATCGTGACTTCGCGAGCCTCACACCCCGGTATGAGTCAAAAACGGGATATGGACTGTAGGGAGTGCACACGTTTCTTTCTAGCTAGTGGTAGTGTCAGTGCTTTAACACGGCCTGGCATTTTACTTATGTGGATGATGGATTTTGAGGCACCTCGGATTTTTATAGGCCGATAGTGGTCATATTATAGGTTCAAAGGAACCGGGAAACGTGTGTTCAGGCATAACTAATCCACTGCCGATAGGCGGGGACCGGCCCTACCGCATCCAAGGGTTGCCCATAGGTGTGATCCTGAGGCATTTGCTAGAGTGTCTCGAATCGGAGAGGAGCTTGCCCCTAGCCTCGACTCATGATGGAAACCCAACTTCCAATACGACCTTGCGGTTTTGATTGTAAACTTATATACGGCGACATAGTATATGGTACCTATGCCGTCTAGGATTGATATTATATTTGAATGTTTTAAAATATATATATACACACTAATAATAATATCGTTTTTACGTATCAAGCATCTTTTGACCATTATAAGGTAAAACCCTATCCTCTGGTGTGCGTTGCATTGTGTGATGGGACCTGGGTGTTATAATGGTTTCATTTTTCTAAAAAGCATTACGTTATTTGACGATTTACTTTAATTATGCACTGGCAATCCAATGGATTAAACCCGTTCCGCGTTAGCGGCGTGGTCGTGTGATTAGCCTACTTATTAGATAAGTTAAATAAAGAATTATCACACCAGTCCTACGACTGACCTGTAGTTTGTTTCACCTTGCAAACTCGGGTGCCCTCTTTCCACACGGGCAGTCGAGTAGCTTTTGCAGATATAGTTAAGCAGGATCCTGGATTGAAGTCTGAAGCTGGGTCCAGAATGTTGATGGCCTTCCGCTGAGATTAGTTCTGCTGCAATGTATTTAATTTATTGTAAATGTATCTTCCGCTGTATTATTTATCGATGTAATCTGATATATTTTGTACTCTGATGTAACATTTATTATTGATGTTATAAAAGTCTGTGTTTTTGTTCTGATGTGTTGTATGCCCAAAGTTAACGTACGCGGGTTTTGAACGGTTTTAATCGATCTTGCGATCGATTGGGGTCGGGCGAAATTCGGGTCGTTACAGCTGGTATCAGAGCTCAGGTTAGCTCAAATCTTTGGGGTACAATTCATTCGAACTAAACAGAAGACTCATCAGAGGTTGGATTAGTAATATCCAATAGGAATACTCATTAGAGATAGGATCAACAGTATCCTAGAATGAGAATACTCATTAGAGATGGGGTTAGCAATGCCCTAGAATGAGTCAGAGTGAAGAAGAATTCATAATTAACTTACTTGTTATTATATATAGTTTGATTTTAGAAAATATGATTTTTGAATATATAAAAGTAATATATTTTTGAAAATTTAATCAACTAATTGATTGATGATTGTGTTGTGTGAATATGAATTCAACTAATAAATAATTAAACAATTAATGAATGAAAATTAATTAAATTAGTTAAATAAACAACTTTAGCTTCATTTCCTTTTCGAGGACGAAAAGATCTTAAGTGGGGAAGATTGTAACAACCCGCAAATTCTGAACCAATTTAAATTTTTATTTTAGAAAATTTTAATGAATTTTGAGGTTATAATATAATTTATTATAAATAATAATGGCTAGAATTTATTTTAATCGATGTTAGAACGAATAAATTTAATTTAAATATAAATGGAATTAGAAATAACACAATAGTTTGAAAAGTCAAACTTGAACTTTGACTGACCGTACAGGATGCATAATTTAACGGATTTTAGTGAAATCAGAAATATTAGAATCTATTTAAAAATATCTTTCTAACGAATCTGAAAAATTGAAATTTCATAGCGGAAATCAAAAGTTATGACCAATTCAATTTTTAGAAAGGTCGCTGTAGAATTTATATAATATATATGGCCCGAAAGGCTACTTTTCACGTATGAAGGAATTTCGACTCGAAACCACTTCCATTGAGTTCGGAATGACGTTTATGAATTGAAAAACAGTAAACACTTATATATTTTGAGTTTCGAAAATTATTTGTTTAAAAATGTGTTTTTAATATTAAATATATTAGCCTTGAAAATAGCCATTTTTCAAACAGTCTCAGAATTCGACGAAAATAATTTTGTTGGATTCGTATCGTCATAAGAAAGCTAAAATTTTTTTTTTTAGAATTTTCTGAGGTCGTATGTGGCCCCGGCATATTTAAATGTACGGTAGAAATTAAATTATTTATTTAATATTGTATTTTTAAATCAAAACCGAAAAAAAAATGTATAGACATCAGAATTGGAGCCCGGGACATAGCCCATCGCGTTCAGAAGGCCTCAAAACGTTAAGATCGACAGTAAGCAGGCCCAAATCCGAGAAAGTCCAAAAATCCACTTTATTTCACGAAATTCAGAATTAAACATTAAAATAATATTAAAAATCCGAAAGCCCTAATGGAGGCCAGCTGCCACTGCAGTTTTCTATGGCTGAAATTGTCTGAATTTCAAATGCTTAGATCTCTCAATCCGCTCGACGAAAATTGACGTATGACCTACCAAATCGAAGAGAATTCAGAGAGCTACAAATCTACACGGTTAGGATCAGATTTTGGTGCACGGATTTCGCGAATTTCGACCAAGAAGGGGCTGCGGTTTTTGATGGTTTGCGGGCCCTAGGAGAGGCCGAGTTCGACGGGGTTGATGGTGTAGGTGGCTCTCGGCATGGCGGTCGCGGTGGTGGTGTTGGATCGGATGCTGGATGGCCGGAAGGGGGTGCGATTTTGACATGGGAGGAGGAGCATGGGTTCGGCCGTTTCACGTCACGTGGAAGAGGAAGAAGGTCCGACTTCTTATTTTAATATTATTTTATTAATTTAATTATTTAAATCATGCAAACTTTAAAAATACATAACTCTCTCATACGAGGTCCGATTGACAAACCGTCAGTTGCGTTGGAATCGTCTTTCCGAGAGCTTCGCGATGGTGCAGACCAGAATAGGTTCTGAGACAGTCAAATTTTCAGCAAAAATCAATGTGAGAATTCTGAATTTTATTATTTAATTAATTATAAATTATTTTCTTGCGTTAAAAATAATTGTATTTTGATGTAATTCAGATCTGTAATGTTCTATGATTGATGGATGGTTGATTTGTGGTTTGTGGTTGTTTTGTTGTGCATGATATGCTAGATCGACGTTGAATTTAATATATGGGTGAATTTTATTTGTAATTAGAAAATAAATCTAAATTTAGATTTAAATCATATTTTATTTAGACCTGTTTATTCTAGTTTGTAGAAGAAAAAAATATTATTTTTATTATTCTGAGATGAACCATAGTATTTGATCGACAAAATAAAAACTTTACTTTTATTTATTTGTTTACTTTGCAGCAGAAAATGAACAACAAATAAAACCTTACTTTTATTTGTTTACTTTGCAATAGAAATTGAACGACAAATAAAAACTCCTTTTTATTTGTTGATATTACGATGGAAATTGGACGACAAATAAAATCTTATTTTTTTTATTTGTTTATATAACAACAGAATTTGGTCAACGAATAAAATATTTTTATTTGTTTACTTTACAATAGAATTTAGCCAACGAATAAAACCATATTTTATTTGTTTATTTTACAACAGGATTTGAATGACCAATAAAACATTATTTTTATTTGTTACCTATGATAGAATTTGAACAACAATGGATTTTCAATATTTGTTGAATTTAATTATATTGTCAATTCAATTCAATTTAAATAAAATATTATTTTGATCATTTTTAGTGAAAATTGTATATTAAGAATAAAATGTCATTCTTAGTGTAAAATGTACATTAGATCAAAAATAACATTTTTGATTAGAGATATAAAAATAACATTTTTATTTGAAATATGTTATGCAAATCAAAAGGACATTTTTGATTAGAAGTTTATTATGTAAATAAAAAGAAAACATTTTGTCAAAATTATAATTATTGTAATAAAAATAACATCTTTGTCAAAACATGATTATGGAGATAAAATGAACATTTAATTGCCTTGAATAGAATTAAATAAAAATTCACATTTTGTTTACGTTAAAAAAAAAATACAAATAAATATAGAGATTAAAAGTTCACTTTTCATTTGCATCTCACATTGCAAATATTCTTTGAAAATAGAAATTGTTCTTTATTTGCATTTTTAATGCAAATATACTTTGAAATAAAAACTGTTCTTTTATTTACATTCACAAATGCAAACACATATTGGAAATAAAGTTCTGTTCTTTTATTTGCATTCACAAATGCGAATATACATATTGAAAGTAAAGTTTGTTCTTTTATTTGCACTACTCGGTGCAAATATTCTTTGATAATAAAACTTGTCCTTTTATTTGCATTTACTAATGCAAACATATGTTTAAAATAAAATTTTATCCTTTTATTTGCATTTACCAATGCAAATATACATTGGAAATAGAATTTATTCTTTTATTCATATTCACCAATGCGAATATATTTTGAAATCAAAATTTATTCTTTTATTTGCATTTCCAAATGCAAATATATTTTGAAATTTTATTCTTTTCTTTTATTTACATTTACATATGTAAATATACATTGAAATTAAAGTTTATTCTTTTATTTACATGCACATATGTAAATATGCTATGAAAATAAGATTTGTTCTTTTATTTGCATTTTCTAACGCAAATATATATTGGAAAATAAAATTGTTCTTTTATTTGCATCCTCTAATGCAAATATACATTGGAATTATACCAACGTTCTTTTAATTGTCATTAGAGTATATAAGAAAATGTACGTAGATTAAATTTGCCGTCTAGTTGTGTCAAAATTTGATTACAATAAAAAAAATCATTTTTATTATTTTACATTATAACATGATTTTTGGCAAAATATAGTTATTCAAATAATAACATTCATTTTGTTACTTTAAACGAATGGATTGAAAATGTTCATTATTTTGTCATTGTAAAAGAATGAATAACTAGACATTCGCATTTTTATCATTAAAGTAGAATAGACAAAAACACTCATTTTGTCTAAATTAAAAGAATAAAACAAAATATAGCATTGTCATGTTTAATAGATTTGAAACTCAAATTATTCATTTTTATAAATTCATATTAGTTAAAAACCAATTATTCAATTTTGTTAATTCACATTAGTTAAAAATAATTATTCATTTTAGCCAATTTATACTAGTTAAACAAAATTTTACATTTTGTTAGGAATATTCATGTAACACCCTGAATTTTTGTTAATGCTAAAATTCACTAATTGCAGAATAAATAATCTCAGATGTGAGAATTGGGGGAAATGGGCTGTGTTATTGCGTTCGTCTCGGAAAAATACGCGAAATAGAGTCCGAGTTTTCGAGAATCGGAGTCCGTATGGCCCAGTTATGGCCCAATGAAGTTGGCAGAAAATTTAAGATAAAAACAGAATTAAATATTTAAAATCAGATTTCGAATTGGGGCCAGCTGGGGCCAGGCGGGAAAAATTCCCGCCCTAGCCATGTCGACAGGGCTGTCGACAGGGGTGTCGACTGCCTTGTCGACTTGCCTGTCGACACAGGGTGTCGGCCCTGTTGATCTAGGTGCACCAGATCTGGTTTTTAGTTGAGTCTTGGGCTGGGTTCTAGAGATTTCCTAAATCTAACGGACCTAATCTAACCTAGGGTTAATCTAAGGGCCTAAAACACTACCTAATCCTATAAATAAGACCCTAACCCTACCCTAATTCATTCATAATTAGATCTTGTAACTAAACTATGGCAAAATGAAACTAGATCATGGCCTCCACAAATCAATGAAGAGAGTTGCAAGCTAATCATCTTCTTCTTCTTATTTGGCAACTAGTTTAGTATATTGTAAGTTATGTGTATGAGGGTATGCAAGTTATATGCATGATGTTATGCAAGTTATGTTTATGAGGTTATGCAAGTTATATGCATGATGTTATGCAAAGTTATGTTTATGAGATTATGCAAGTTATATGCATGATGTTATGCAAGTTATGTTTATGAGATTATGCAAGTTATATGCATGATGTTATGCAAGTTATGTTTATGAGATTATGCAAGTTATATGCATGATGTTATGCAAGTTATGTTTATGAGGCTATGCAAGTTATATTCATGATGTTATGCAAGTTATGTTTATGAGATTATGCAAGTTATGTGCATGATGTTATGCAAGTTATGTATATGCTTAAATGCAAGTTTAATGTGATATGCAAGTTATGCATGTTTATGCAAGTATGTGAATGCTCATGCAAGTATGTGAATGCTTATGCAAGTATGTGAATGCTTATGCAAGTTATGTGTATGCTTAAATGCATGTTTAACATGTTATGCAAGTTATGAGAATGCTTATATGCAAGTTTGGGTTAAATGTAGTTGGGTTAATATATGCTCATAAATGCAAGTTGACATCTTCTTAACCCATGACAAAGTTATATGCTAAACCCATGATATTTGTGATGGATCTTTCCCTTTATTATGTCGTGAAATGAGAACGATTTACGTGGGGAACGATGGGGTAATAAATATGTTAATAAAAGTATGATTGGGTATGATAAGCATACCATAAAAATAAATTAACATAAGTGGGAATTTACCTATTGAGTTAGGTCTACCCCATGGGAATTTACCTATTGAGTTAGGTCTACCCATGTTATGAAAAATGTGTAATTAATTAGGGATAATTAATTGTGGGGGTGATTAATTAGGTGTAATTAATCAACTAAGACACGAGGTTGGACCCTTTTGTAGCGGAAGTCTGCCCGGAACCGACCGGCCATCCAGCGGCTACAAATGATTGGCCCAATGTGAGAGGTCTTAGTCACAAACTAAATACGTGATTAACGTAAAGACACGAGGTTAGACTCGGTTATGACGTAAGGCTGCCCGGACCCAACCGGCTTAACCAGCGGTCATAAAAGATAGTCTAATGTGAGAGGTCTTTAGGAGGATCACGGTCTTAATTAATTAAGAAACACTTAACCAAATTAGCATGTAGTGGGACATGAGGGTTAAGTGGGTGCCTTGGGTGGCAGGTAGTAACTAGTGGGGGTGCCTCGGGTGGCATGAGGAAACTAGTGGGTTGCCTTGGGTGGCAATAGAAAATACGATTAGAATACTTAACCAAAGTGGAACATGTAATTAAAACATGGGTGAAGGGTTAAGTAAGTGCTTTGGGTGGCATGTGGAAATCTAGTGGGTGCCCTTAGTGGCAATTGAAATATGATTGATGACTTAACCAAATCTTAACATGTAAGGGGGCATGATTATAAAAAGGGGTTAAGTGGGATGCACTAGATAAAAATAGCAAGCTTAAGTAGTAGCTTGTGGGGGCCCATTTCAACCAATATCCCAAATGTATCTTTGTGGGCCCGACTCTGGTCGGGTGACGGGACACGCATATTGGGCTTGACTATAAGTGGCCAAAACGGGTTAGCGGTGGCAACGCAGGATCAACGGGTTTCATATGCGTGTGTGGACCCGGGCTGGTTGGTAAGTCGTTGTTGCATCGTGTAGATATAAAGCCGTGCACAGTTGATATTATCTGGTAGCCACTTTGGGGAATGATACACCCCCTTTGTGGGACCAGCACGGGTATCTACGGTAGGGAGCCGATCGCTTGGGAGTAGTGGGTACACCTAGTAAAGATAGGGGCAGACGGCACCTGTGTAGGGGTACAAGAAACTACCGGGTAAGAATTACTAAGTACACTTAGGGGGATCAACCTTTAAGTAGGAATTACTCTTGGTGGGTAGAACTGGTGTGGTGCAGTGTAAGAATTACCCTTGGGTGGGTAGATCTGGGTTGGTGTAAGCTAGAAATTATCCTTGGGTGGATAAATGCGTCTTTACGGTTATCGTAGTACATCCGGTGTTTAGTTGGCTACTTAGTGTAGTCATTATCCCCAGAGGTACCGTACCTTGTTTATGTCATACCCTAATTACTTTAATGGTTGTATTGTTAGGGTTATAAGACTCACTCAGACTTATGTCTGACCCCGTTGTTTTTATCTTTTTCCCAACCCTCAGGTTTTCAGAGTGGGCCTAGCACTAGTGGGCTTGGATCAGACCGCTATATCTATCTTTTGGGCTTGGATCGTAGAAGTAAAGCTCGGTTTATCTTCTCTATTATGGCTATTGTTTATGTAGTGGGATTATGTACTTCTATTTTATCAGGATGGATATTATGTACTTGACTCTTGTTATGGTTTTGTGATGTAACCAAACATGTTTTACTTTCCGCTGAAATGAAAGAATGTTTTAAATTTTCAAGTATTACTTATATCTGTCTTGTTGTAATTTTTCTGTTCTATACTCACTAAAAATACTCCACCAAAACTAAGGCATTCCCTTAGTGAGTGACCTTAGCGGGTGTGGGGTGTTACACGTGGTATCAGAGCTTAAGGTTACCAGAACAGATAAAATTTTTAGAAAAATTATTTTCTAAGAATATTTTTGGAAAGGAGTATTTTCAAAAACATGTCTTTTAAGAGAAAAGTTTTTGAAAGAAAAGCATAATCCCCAATAGCCATATCTATATCTTTCGAATTCTCCATTTTGAATCTCTTCCTTTCTCTCATTTTGAGTTTCCCCTCCGCGTATAGATGATCTTTCTAAGATAGATAAGGAAGGAAAACCACTTCAAGGGACTTAGACGTTAGTCGGATTAGAAGTTGGTTTAAGAAGGAGGAGGACTGGTAGGTATCTATTGGATAGACGATGGGAGGAAGGCTCAAATAGTTATTTGGTTAATGAAGGACGAAACCTCATTGATGGGAGGTTACGAGTGGAGAATTGGAAGAAGAAGGCAAGTAGTTATCCTTTTGGGAGGAACAGGACACCTTATTAGGATTGTCCAAAGAAGCAAGGGCAAGGTATGGAATCTTCTGGAGGGTAGTTGTATTCCCTCACGACTAGGGTACCAGATGGGGATAGGACCGTCTAGGTTGGAATTTGGATTATTTTATTATCCGGTTCGAACTTTATTTAATTCTGACGCATCGAGTTCGTTTATCTCATCATTGTTAGTTGAGTCACTGCACTTAGACTCCAGTTTGGTAGATGATTCCTTAGTTGTTTCAAACCCAATTGGGCTCCATGATGTGTTTGGGTTTGAAAGTTTCTATACTTAGCGTTGAGCTTAGGTGTGATGCTTGTTGGGCTTCACGGGCTATGGGCTAGTTTTGGGCATGGACTGGTTATCCAGTAGAGGTGCCGTTATTGATTTTGAAGGGAGAGTTGTTAGGATTATGACCCGCTTGGGTAACACTCTCGAGATCTCTTGTAATCCCATAGAATCTGTTATGCTAAGTTATCTAGAATCGCTTGACACGTCGGTCTAGAGTCTGCGATCTGTTAGAGTGGTCCGGGAGTACTCGGATGTGTTTTGAGGAGGTGAAGGGCTTACCTCCGGAGCGGGAGATTGACTTCCAAATATATCTGGTAGATAATGCTAAACCAGTATCTTGGCCAGTGTGCCACATGGCTCCTCGTGAGAGGAGGGAACTCCATAAGTAAGTAGGCGATTTGCTAGAGAAGGGGTTCATAAGACGAAGTATATCGGAGTGGGGTGCTCCAGTAGTTTTTGTCACGAAGGCGGATGGGTCCCTCAGACTTTGTGTAGGCTAAAGAGAACTAAATAAACTCACAAAGAAGAATGGACACCCATTGCCGAGGATTGATGATCTCTTTGATCAGTTGGCTGGCGCCTCAGTATTTTTTTGTAGTAGGACTTAGCCACGGGATTTCATCAGTTGAGAGTGGCTGAGGATAGTATAGAGAAGACTGCCTTTAGGACTCCGGATGATTTTTTTTATGAGTGGCTGGTGATGCCATTTGGTTTGACGAACGCCCCCGCATACTTTGTTGATTTGATGAGATGGGTGTTCAGGGAGTACCTAAATAAGTTCGTGATGGTCTTTGTGGATGACATCTTGGTCTTTTCTAGGAGCAAAATAAGTTTTCGTATGTGCTCAATGGGGTGAGCAAAGCCAGTTATGGGAAAACGGTGGTTTTAGAGCGAGACTGGCAAGGACATCCAAAGTTGGTTAAAGGCTTAATTGATTAGCCATTTTTACTAGTATCATCTCACGTAGGTCGCCTGAACTCGAAGGAGATATCCCTTGGGTGTTTGTCTGATATTGGTTTAGGCCTTTGGGGCTTGCATTTGGGGGATGTCGAGTTCGACTAGGGTGGTCTGCTTGAGAGATGGACAGTTATGATGATTTTGGATAGGATTCTTAGCATCCTATGAGTTTGAGATAGCGTATACCCATGGCAAGGGTAACATGGTGGTGGACGCCTTAAGTAGAAAAAGGTTGTCCTTGAGTTCACTGTTCGTTGAACGACGGAGCTTAGAGTTTATTTCGATGTTGACTTTAGACCTTCCATTGACTTTGTACCCGTTTTGCTAGCCTCCTTGGAGGTTAGACCTACTCTTTTGGGGCAGATTGGAGAAGCACAGAGGGACGACCCACAGTTGGTTGAGTTGGTGGGGAAGCTCATAAGGGGGGGAGTCGTCCAGCCATTTGAGTAGGTACACCCTAGACGTTAGGGGGTGCTTGCGTAGAGACGGTAGACTTTGTATACCGCAAGGCGAGGGTTTGAGGAAGGTTATTCTTGATGATGCACACCGTTCTATGATGGCCATTCATCCCGGTAGGGACGAGATGTACCAAGACGTGAAGAGGGTTTTCTTCTGGGCCGGTATGAAGAAAGATGTGGCTGAATATGTCGCCTGATGCTTGGTGTGCCAACAAGTGAAGGCGGAGCAAAAGAAACCAGGTGGGTTGCTTCACCCATTGGAAGTTCCGCAATGGAAGTGGGATAGCGTCTCGATGGATTTTATTGACGGGTTACCCAGATCAAGAAAGGGTAATACGGGAATTTGGGTGGTGGTAGACAGACTTACTAAGAGCGCCCATTTTTATACCTGTGAAGAGCAAGAGGACCGCTCCATGGCTAGCTTCTGTATATCTTCGAGAGATAGTTCGATTGCATGGGGTACCCTCTCGCATAGTGAGTGATCGAGATCCTATCTTCACTAGCGAGTTCTGGAGAAGTTTGCAAGAAGCAGTGGGGACTCAATTGTGTCTGAGCACCGCATATCATCCTCAGACGGACGGTCAGACCGAGAGGGTGAATCGTGTTCTAGAAGACCTTTTGAGACTTTGTATCTTAGATTTTGGAGGTACATGGGAAGAGCATCTTCCATTGGTGGAGTTCGCATATAATAACAGCTTTCAGTCCAGTATTGGTATGGCTCCTTTCGAAGCTCTCTATGGAAGGCCTTGTCGATCACCCGCATGTTGGTGGGAATCTACGGATAAGATCTTGCTTGGGCCTGATATGATTAGGGAGACTTCTGAGAAGATTGACTTGATTCGAAGAAGGATGAAAGCAGCGCAGGATAGGCAAAAATCTTATGCGGACAAGAGAAGGATGGATCTTGAGTTTGAGGTTGGGGACATGGTTTTTGTCAAAGTATCTCCGTTGAGAAATGTTGTTCGCTTTGGGTCCGTTGGGAAGTTAGCACCGAGGTTTGTTGGGTCGTTTCCTATTAAGGAAAGGATTGGACAGATGACATATAGAGTGGAGTTGCCCGACAGGTTTAGTGGTGTACATGATATATTCCATGTGTTACATTTGAGGAAGTTCCTACATGAGACTGCAGAGGCGGTAGAGCCAAGCCTGCTTAGAGAAGTGGAAGTAGAGCGTGATGCGACGATTCGACGAGCTCCTACTTGCATCCTTGGGTCAGAGATTTGGAAGTTGAGAAACAGAGAGGTTCAACTAGTCAAAGTACGAAGGGGAGATGAAGAGAGCGACGCTACCTGGGAGACGGAAGCGAAGATGCGTTCGAGGTACCCTTTTTCTTTCGGAGGGTATGTCCTTTTGCTTCTCCTTCATCGCATATCTTGTGCTTATCTTATCCTTAGTATGTCCTCTCGTTAGTACCTTTGACCTTCGGATAGGATAGTCCTATGGTTGAAACATGTGTTTGAGACATGTTATGTATGATGGATGCAAGTGGATGCAAGTGTTTGCTAGTGGTTGCTCGTGGATGCATATACACACACTCTAGGCACTAGATCGGCTCAATCACTTCATATTGCATACTGCATAAAATTGTGTGTAGGAAGCTATATTATGGATGTATAATGATTGTGTTATCATATGGATGATGCATTTTGGTGAATGATTGTGCACTCATGTAGATATTGTATGTGTCGATAGGGTTCTCTCGCATACATAATGGATGCATGGCACTATCATGGTTTGCATATGTTCATACGTTAGATAGGGAACATATACACACACTTTTTGCATATGCTCATACACCATTAGAAATTGTTTTAAGGACAATGGATGCCCGTGGTTGATGGTTTGAGTAGATGGTTGTTTGGATGGTAGGATATGCATTCTCCTTAGCTTAGAGATTTCGGGGACGAAATCCTTTAAGGAGGGGAGAATGTAACACCCTGAATTTTAGTTAATGCTAAAATTCACTAATTGCAGAATAAATAATCTCAGATGTGAGAATTGGGGGAAATGGGCTGCGTTATTGCGTTCGTCTCGGAAAAATACGCGAAATAGAGTCCGAGTTTTCGAGAATCGGAGTCCGTATGGCCCAGTTATGGCCCAATGAAGTTGGCAGAAAATTTAAGATAAAAACAGAATTAAATATTTAAAATCAGATTTCGAATTGGGGCCAGCGGGGGCCAGGCAGGAAAAATTCCCGCCCTAGCCATGTCGACAGGGCTATCGACAGGGCTGTCGACAGGGGTGTCGACTGCCCTGTCGACTTGCCTGTCGACACAGGGTGTCGGCCCTGTTGATCTGGGTGCACCAGATCTGGTTTTTGGTTGAGTCTTGGGCTGGGTTCTAGAGATTTCCTAAATCTAACGGACCTAATCTAACCTAGGGTTAATCTAAGGGCCTAAAACACTACCTAATCCTATAAATAAGACCCTAACCCTACCCTAATTCATTCATAATTAGATCTTGTAACTAAACTATGGCAAAATGAAACTAGATCATGGCCTCCACAAATCAATGAAGAGAGTTGCAAGCTAATCATCTTCTTCTTCTTATTTGGCAACTAGTTTAGTATATTGTAAGTTATGTGTATGAGGGTATGCAAGTTATATGCATGATGTTATGCAAGTTATGTTTATGAGGTTATGCAAGTTATATGCATGATGTTATGCAAAGTTATGTTTATGAGATTATGCAAGTTATATGCATGATGTTATGCAAGTTATGTTTATGAGATTATGCAAGTTATATGCATGATGTTATGCAAGTTATGTTTATGAGATTATGCAAGTTATATGCATGATGTTATGCAAGTTATGTTTATGAGGCTATGCAAGTTATATGCATGATGTTATGCAAGTTATGTTTATGAGATTATTCAAGTTATGTGCATGATGTTATGCAAGTTATGTATATGCTTAAATGCAAGTTTAATGTGATATGCAAGTTATGCATGTTTATGCAAGTATGTGAATGCTCATGCAAGTATGTGAATGCTTATGCAAGTATGTGAATGCTTATGCAAGTTATGTGTATGCTTAAATGCATGTTTAACATGTTATGCAAGTTATGAGAATGCTTATATGCAAGTTTGGGTTAAATGTAGTTGGGTTAATATATGCTCATAAATGCAAGTTGACATCTTCTTAACCCATGACAAAGTTATATGCTAAACCCATGATATTTGTGATGGATCTTTCCCTTTATTATGTCGTGAAATGAGAACGATTTACGTGGGGAACGATGGGGTAATAAATATGTTAATAAAAGTATGATTGGGTATGATAAGCATACCATAAAAATAAATTAACATAAGTGGGAATTTACCTATTGAGTTAGGTCTACCCCATGGGAATTTACCTATTGAGTTAGGTCTACCCGTGTTATGAAAAATGTGTAATTAATTAGGGATAATTAATTGTGGGGGTGATTAATTAGGTGTAATTAATCAACTAAGACACGAGGTTGGACCCTTTTGTAGCGGAAGTCTGCCCGGAACCGACCGGCCATCCAGCGACTACAAATGATTGGCCCAATGTGAGAGGTCTTAGTCACAAACTAAATACGTGATTAACGTAAAGACACGAGGTTAGACTCGGTTATGACGTAAGGCTGCCCGGACCCAACCGGCTTAACCAGCGGTCATAAAAGATAGTCTAATGTGAGAGGTCTTTAGGAGGATCACGGTCTTAATTAATTAAGAAACACTTAACCAAATTAGCATGTAGTGGGACATGAGGGTTAAGTGGGTGCCTTGGGTGGCAGGTAGTAACTAGTGGGGGTGCCTCGGGTGGCATGAGGAAACTAGTGGGTTGCCTTGGGTGGCAATAGAAAATACGATTAGAATACTTAACCAAAGTGGAACATGTAATTAAAACATGGGTGAAGGGTTAAGTAAGTGCTTTGGGTGGCATGTGGAAATCTAGTGGGTGCCCTTAGTGGCAATTGAAATATGATTGATGACTTAACCAAATCTTAACATGTAAGGGGGCATGATTATAAAAAGGGGTTAAGTGGGATGCACTAGATAAAAATAGCAAGCTTAAGTAGTAGCTTGTGGGGGCCCATTTCAACCAATATCCCAAACGTATCTTTGTGGGCCCGACTCTGGTCGGGTGACGGGACACGCATATTGGGCTTGACTATAAGTGGCCAAAACGGGTTAGCGGTGGCAACGCAGGATCAACGGGTTTCATATGCGTGTGTGGACCCGGGCTGGTTGGTAAGTCGTTGTTGCATCGTGTAGATATAAAGCCGTGCACAGTTGATATTATCTGGTAGCCACTTTGGGGAATGATACACCCCCTTTGTGGCACCAGCACGGGTATCTACGGTAGGGAGCCGATCGCTTGGGAGTAGTGGGTACACCTAGTAAAGATAGGGGCAGACGGCACCTGTGTAGGGGTACAAGAAACTACCGGGTAAGAATTACTAAGTACACTTAGGGGGATCAACCTTTAAGTAGGAATTACTCTTGGTGGGTAGAACTGGTGTGGTGCAGTGTAAGAATTACCCTTGGGTGGGTAGATCTGGGGTGGTGTAAGCTAGAAATTATCCTTGGGTGGATAAATGCGTCTTTTCGGTTATCGTAGTACATCCGGTGTTTAGTTGGCTACTTAGTGTAGTCATTATCCCCAGAGGTACCGTACCTTATTTATGTCATACCCTAATTACTTTAATGGTTGTATTGTTAGGGTTATAGGACTCACTCAGACTTATGTCTGACCCCGTTGTTTTTATCTTTTTCCCAACCCTCAGGTTTTCAGAGTGGGCCTAGCACTAGTGGGCTTGGATCAGACCGCTATATCTATCTTTTGGGCTTGGATCGTAGAAGTAAAGCTCGGTTTATCTTCTCTATTATGGCTATTGTTTATGTAGTGGGATTATGTACTTCTATTTTATCAGGATGGATATTATGTACTTGACTCTTGTTATGGTTTTGTGATGTAACCAAACATGTTTTACTTTCCGCTGAAATGAAAGAATGTTTTAAATTTTCAAGTATTACTTATATCTGTCTTGTTGTAATTTTTCTGTTCTATACTCACTAAAAATACTCCACCAAAACTAAGGCATTCCCTTAGTGAGTGACCTTAGCGGGTGTGGGGTGTTACAATTCATTTTTGCCAAAATGAATTAGTTGTAGCAATTTATATATATATATGTTGACAAGATATACACATGTCAAGATAGGATAGTTAAAACAAATATTTATCATTTTGTCTCATTAGAATTGCCAAAACAAAATAACCATTTTCGTTTAGAGTTTAAATTTGCAAAATAGAAATTGTCAATAGGGACAAAGTTATTATGCTTATTCATTCATTGCAATAGAGATATTTTCTTGTTATCATTATATATATTGTGTATTACACTGCCATTCACAAGTTACCCGACTTGTGTATGTGATTGGGACGATAATTTTCACACATCACCCAAGTGCACAAATTAGTTTATCATTTGCTTGATTGGTTGAAAACCCCACATGGGTGTTGGGATGAAAATTCACATACACTAATCCCAATATTTAGTTGTATGTTGATTGTTAGATCGACAGGCTGTGATGAGCGTTATTATTTAATTTTAACGCTTACACAGTGGAAATTACACTTTGGATGTAATGGATGACTTGATGATTATAGTGTTATTGTCATATATATGATGTGTGTGAAATCCATATAATCCAAATTATATGGTAAATGTTTGAGTCGTATTTCGATTCAAGTGTTCTTTTAAATAAGACTATTTTTACATTAGAAATCCTTTTTATATAAAGTGCATATATTTTTCGTAATATATTTTTAATTAACTATATGTTAAACAAAGAATATTTGTAAAAGATAAAGATTTGTAAAATAAAGAATACTTCCCATTTAGAATCTTTTATATAAAGAATATTTTATGATTATTTTAAAATATGTTTTTAAAAAGATTACTAGCATTTGCAATTATATTTTGTGATATGTAATAAAGTGAGATGTGAAGTGGATTTATCGTGGACGATGTTTAAACAACATTTGTCCTTTAATCCAATTTACATTGAAATTATTATTTGGAACTTATGAATCTATTTTATAGATTTAAAAAGACATTTCCTATAAATCAAGTTTTTCAACTAATATATTAAATTGGAATTTAGTGGAAATTCGATTAGTAATAATCGAGATGGGCTTCTGTAAAAGAAGACCGATATTATATATGGAATTTAAGAGGCCTTGCCGTTATTCCATTTATACTATTAGTCCGATTCAGAAATTTATATCGATTATGTATTGATTGGATTTATGTGGAATTCCATATTTTTAGAAATTGATTTATAGATTTTATTTTAAATATTTATCTTTGATAAAATTAATGAGAATCTTCTAAAACGAATATCTTATTAAAAGAATATTCTGAGAAGGAATGTGGCGAAATGTGTGATTTTCCAATATTTGTTTTTAATCCCAAATTACGCAAGTTATTCAGAAAGACCGGGTTTAACCCATTCTGAATAATCATCACGACGATCAAGAGTCGAAGATGAAGACGGTGATTGAAGACCGAAGGTTTTCACATCATTGGGATGATGATGACTGGTATCTTGAATTGGGATTGGCCTTCCAAGGCAAGGTATTTGGTAATGATCGTCCAAACGCATTTGAAGATCGACGGACACAATGTTTCGCTCAGACCCAGAGCGGACTTGTAAATGGATTGTGTGTCTGACATTGTATTCCTTTCTACTGTATTTGTTGAACGCTACTGATTATATATTTATGTTTGGTGGTGAAGAATTTATTCTTTACTTATCACCCTTCTCTAATACGTATGAGCTTAGAGGTTATATATATATATTGGTAGATGATCAATAATATGGTAGGGTCTGACAATGTGGCACGCCAAGATGCAAATTGATCAAGGCTTTTGTTGAAAAGCAGGGCCTTGTGGTTGATGATCAAAGCATAGCCTATTACGGCATAGCTTTGTGTATATCGTGACTTCGCGAGCCTCACACCCCGGTATGAGTCAAAAACGGGATATGGACCGTAGGGAGTGCACACGTTTCTTTCTAGCTAGTGGTAGTGTCAGTGCTTTAACACGGCCTGGTATTTTACTTATGTGGATGATGGATTTTGAGGCACCTCGGATTTTTATAGGCCGATAGTGGTCATATTATAGGTTCAAAGGAACCGGGAAACGTGTGTTCAGGCATAACTAATCCACTGCCGATAGGCGGGGACCGGCCCTACCGCATCCAAGGGTTGCCCATAGGTGTGATCCTGAGGCATTTGCTAGAGTGTCTCGAATCGGATAGGAGCTTGCCCCTAGCCTCGACTCATGATGGAAACCCAACTTCCAATACGACCTTGCGGTTTTGATTGTAAACTTATATACGGCGACATATTATATGGTACCTATGCCGTCTAGGATTGATATTATATTTGAATGTTTTAAATATATATATACACACACTAATAATAATATCATTTTTACGTATCAAGCATCTTTTGACCATTATAAGGTAAAACCCTATCCTCTGGTGTGCGTTGCATTGTGTGACGGGACCTGGGTGTTATAATGGTTTCATTTTTCTAAAAAGCATTACGTTATTTGACGATTTACTTTAATTATGCACTGGCAATCCAATGGAGTAAACCCGTTCCGCGTTAGCGGCGTGGTCCTGTGATTAGCCTACTTATTAGATAAGTTAAATAAAGAATTCTCACACCAGTCCCACGACTGACCTGTAGTTTGTTTCACCTTGCAAACTCGGGTGCCCTCTTTCCACACGGGCAGTCGAGTAGCTTTTGCAGATATAGTTAAGCAGGATCCTGGATTGAAGTCTGAAGCTAGGTCCAGAATGTTGATGGCCTTCCGTTGAGATTAGTTCTGCTGCAATGTATTTAATTTATTGTAAATGTATCTTCCGCTGTATTATTTATCGATGTACTCTGATATATTCTGTACTCTAATGTAACATTTATTATTGATGTTATAAAAGTATGTGTTTTTGTTCTGATGTGTTGTATGCCCAAAGTTAACGTACGCGGGTTTTGAACGGTTTTAATCGATCTTGCGATCGATTGGGGTCGGGCGAAATTCGGGTCGTTACAATGCAATTTCTCATTTCGTGAAATTCTGACGTTTATTGTCTCAAATAAACAATTTTATCAGTAGAAGTACTATCAGTACATCAGTATCTAGCTAAAACCTCTACCTCTAAGAGCAGTCTCAACAGTGTGAGGAGAGGTGGAAATGGGGAGGGAAAGCGGATTCACGTTCTCCAGCAGTGGCACGAGGGGTATGGGGAGGATTCTGAAATGACAACACTCGCCATTTCCAATTTGGAGCGGCGAGAAATAAACGGTTTTGTGAAAATCGTATATATGTTAAACGGTTTTCAGAAAACCGTTTATAATATATGGTCCATTGTGTTTAAATGCACATCCTTAAGCACTTTAAATCTTTCTAGCTTAAATGCACATCCTTTAAATGAGTTTTGTATTTTTGAATTTGTTAAACATTTTAAGTTTTTGGATTTGTTTCCTAATTTTAAATTATATAATTATTTAAAGTTTGTAGTTATTTTTTTTAAATTTGTTTCAATGCTTTTAAGTTCGTAAATTTGTTTCTTATTTTTAAATTCATTGATTTTTGAAGTTTGGAAACATATTTTTTTAATTTGTTAATTCTGTTTAAGTTTGTAAATTTGTTTTTTATCTTCACATTAGGTTACTTATTTTTTATAGTTTTAAAATTAAAGATATAGCTTTGTTTTTTATTTTTAAGTTTTAAATTTGCTTTTACATCACAGAATTTCCTGAACTCCTTTTTTATTTTTGCCGTGTATTTAAAAATATATACGCATAATTAACTGTTTTAAATCTTTTGTATTCCTTAGGCACTTTATATCTTTCTAGTTTGATAGATGGCAGTTGATATAACATATGTTAGTTATTAAAAATGGTATCAATGACACTAATTCCAAAAAACACGTGCAATACAACAGATGTTCATTATAACGTCACAAGTTAAATGTAGGATACAAGAGAAATAACTAAATACTAACCACTAAAATATAGGATACAAGAGATGTTAAACTATGAAATTCAGTACGCAAGCACAATAATTGTTACGCTCAATCTCAAGGGATTCTAAAGAGGTTCGAAGTCGCCTAATCTCTTGTTCCAACTCGTTGGCATAAGAAATACCCCTTGGGCATAAAGGGTCGTCTATCCACTCAAAATAATTGCATCTGTTTGGCCATAGCGCGCATAACTGGATCCTAGGACCAATATTCTCTCTGTCCGCCTGGACTACTACCTCCAACGCATAACCACAATGGAAACAAACAGGATATGAGTTAACCTCCTTCTTGTTAGGAGACTGATTAACTGAAACTCGTTGTACCTCTTGTTAACATGGAGGCCGAACTACCAAGAATTGATCTACCACTTCAACAGTCGGAGGACAAGGGACTATAGCCGCTCGTAAGTGTTCTTCATTTACAGGTTGGACTACTTGATGACCTACATCTGGAACATGACCAATTGGTGGATGAATCACCAGGCGGGCCAGCTCCGGGTAGTCACGACGTAGGTCCTCGTAGTGCTGCTCTTGGTATTCGATATTCCAATCAATATCTGTTCTTGGACGACGCTCAATAAAGTTTTGATCATAGTTCGAATCCATTGACGAGGGCCATGACCATGAAGGCATTTTTTATCTTGATGAAAATTTTGGTTCCAAATAACTATAAAGTAGTAACCGTAGATATTTATAGGAGCAATATGTGGAGTAAACATAAACAAATTTGCTGGAGCAACCTTAGACTAGTCAATACAGGGTTATAGCAGTGTACATGTGACGACCCCTTAAATTATGGAGTTATTAATCTTTCCTGATAAGACTAGTTAGTGTAGGGTTAAAGCAGTGTACATGTGACGACCCATTAAACTAAAGTGATATGACAAGTCAGTGGGCTCACTTCAGAAAATGTCCCCTATAGCGATTCTTAACATATGTAGCAATAGAGCATTATAGCGATAGGATCCACCTCTGAAGCGATATGACTACTCAGGAACACTGTAGCACTGGAGCACTAAAGTGATGGGAATACTGTAACAATACAACACTGGAGCAGTGATAGGACTACTCAGTATAATCAGTGTACATTTATATATACGTCCAAGTTTATGCTCTGTAAGCTCATAATCCATTCACTCACCATTTATTCATACATCCAAGTTTTATGTTTTTGACTCCTTTGTGTAGTGAAATGTTTAAATTATATTTGGGTGGGGATGACCCAATTTTTTTCTATATATAGTGGCTTCTCTAAAGCCACCTCCTCCATCCTCTTTCATCATGTCGAAACACGAAAATGAAAGTGTAGGCTCCACCATGGACGAATGAGAAAATGACGATGAAGCGGTAGCAAATCAACGACCTGGAAAAGAAAGGGTAGTTGAAGGGTGCGTTGTCCAGCCACAACGTCCGGGTGGATCCAACCCTATTTGCCATTGTGGAGAAAAATCGGTCGTGGTTGTTTCGAAAACTGTAAAAAATGCTGGTCGTCAATTTTTCGGTTGTGAAGCCTACGAGGACCAAAAGATTTTTCCTGACGAAATTGATTGTTATTACTTTAAGCAGTGGATTGACCCTCTGATGTGTGAACGTGGAGTATACTATACACTGGAAGCGCAAGCCGAAGTAAGATGATTAATGTTGTAATCGATGTTGTTGTAGTTCGTATAATTGTAGTTTGCATTTCTTAATGTTATAATCGATGTTGTTGTAAGCTTCTCAGTAATGTAATGCAAAATATTAAACAACATAACAATACACAAAACAATAACATTATATAACATGGCACGAAAAAACAATAATTGTAATTAGCCCGTTACATTAACATTATATAATATGGCATGAAAAACATTTCAGAACGCGTACCAATAAATACTGAACTTCAACATAAACAATATACAAAACAACAAAATATTACATTAACATTAGCACCTAACAAACAAAATTACATTACAATTAGCACCTGACAATACGCATAACAACAAAAAATATTACATTACCATTAGCACCTAACAGTACACATAACAATATTACATTACCATTAAACTAACAAACCATTACACTAACAAACCATTACATTAACATTAACACCTAAAAATTCATATAAACATCTCTGCAAACTTCATTGAATGTCCTCAATGCCTGGAATGCAAATCCCACTTCCTTTCTTCTTTCCTTTTCCCTTAAATAGAGATTTCACATTGCTGACTAAACCACTGCTCTTCTGCTTACCTTTGTCCAAACTCTTTCCTGAACATACATAAGTACTTTGTTATATGTGAACTTTAATAAACTTAAAACTAAATAAATATTTATATGTGCACAAGTTACAATTGCATATGGAGTTAAATTAACAAGTACCCAACGTCGACAATGATGAGGTTGGATATCTAAGCCTAACACCATATTGATTAGTACGTACATCACTGGATTGATCATCTTCATCGCTATAGTCATCATCATCCTCGTCATCACCCTTATCATCACCCTCGTCGTCATCACCCTCGTTATCTTCCTCGTCTTCTTCATTGTTGCCATCTTCTTCTTCCTCCTTCGCTTCCATCTGTACAAGAGTTTTTCCTTTTTCCCGAATTTTGTTCGACCTGTTCGTTGAGTCGCCATACCCAACACTGGTTCCCTAATAACCTCCTTGTTCTGCACAAAATTGAAAAACAAAAACAATATCATTATACAAAAAATACCAAGGAGTCTATGTTCTGACCAAGATTGAAAAACATACATGTATCACAAAATTTATATCGATAACTTACAAATGTTTCTGCAGCTGTGTTAATCCTATTCAAGCCCTCTTCATAATACTTCGACTGTCCAAGAGCTAATTGTCGCATACCCATATTCATTTCCCTCAGACTATCAACAGTGTAATGGGATGGAACCGGCGGTATATCCATCAAATGAGGAATGGGTAACGGCTCTTGTCATGTCCATTGCATTTTTCATCCAGGATCCTCTGCCCAATCACTTTACTGTGGTTGTTGGTAAAACTGAGATGCATAATTAACCTCTGAAGACGTGACAACTGGGGCTTCAATTCAAGCCTTCAAAGCAGAAGGTTCGAAAAAATCCATATTACCGATATGGACTGAAGCATCTAGTAATGGACCAACATCTCTGCCCACTGACCACCAATACTAGTCCATATCTGGTTCTTTATATATATACTGTTGACAATCATCTTGGTATAAGGCTTGCTGCAACTCTACATATGTAGAATATGTCATCTTGCAGGTCATGTGCGAGGGAGGATCAATGAGAATAGTTGACTAGCCTGTAAGCTTCCGCATACACCTCTCTCCTAAATACATCTCATAAAAACGACTGGTTGGAACAATCATAGGCAACTGTTTCATCAGTAGGTTATGTGCATGGACAACCTCTGCATAAGCGAATGCGACTGAATTTTGCCACGGATTCCAATTTATATGCACTGTGTGGCGATGATAAATATGATACCATGTGCTAGAAAACAAATGAGCCGAAGTATCATGCGTGATGAGCCAAATTTTTTCTCCCAGGCTCTCAATCTCAGATATGAAGCTTGTTTCACCTCTTCTTCGACAATATATCCGCATACCGTCATGTACTCAAAAAACCAGTACTACAAAACAGAAAAACGCAATATTAAATCCTACAAAAAACCATTATGACATAAAAAACTTTGTGCTTACTACAGCTCACCATACCTGCAATAGCTCAATGAAACCAGTTATTTGCCCTCCCTTAGTTACAACAACATCCAAACTCTGGTATAGATAACCCATAATCGCCGACCCCCAATCGAACTGTTCCGCTAAGCATAAATCAAATAGGCCTCCAAATATCCCAGGCTAATAGTGTCATTTGTTGTCGTAAAAAATAGAGTACCCATCATATACAAAACAAAAATGCGGGCAATATGACTTTTGTTATCATTGGCCTCAAGATAATCGTCATGAAAGTACTTCACAAGATGCGATAAAGCAACATTTCCTAATCGAATATCTTTCTCCTCAAGAAGTGGCAATAGTTGCTTTGCATTTTCGAATTGCACCTAACTCTCATCATACGGTATTGTTAGATTATTCATTCCCATGGAAATGGATGTCAGCATGGTAAAATCTAACGGTGTAAACCCGATCTCCGTACTAGGAAATAAAATGGTATGCATACTTGGCCGCCAACGCTCAACAATAGCAAGTATGCATCTATTGTCAGAGTTTTTTAATTCAATTTTCACAAATTTTCCAAATATATTCACTATCGATCAGGATACACTTTAACTTTCCTCCACCATTTCAACATTATCGTAAATGCTCCATGACATCTCATCTTGTCGCGATTCTAGTTATAAAACTAAATCAGTTACATAATCTTTTCATATCGAATAATTTTAGTTAAAACACTTTGAAACAAAAAAATAATACCTTAAGCTCTTTTCCACTATTGTAGATATGTGTAACTCCTTCTTGTAGACTCGTGATAGACATGAATGGAAACATCGGATCAATTGTTGTCTCCTTCCTTGCTCCATAGCCACCTTCTTCGCTTTCAATCGTTTTTCGAGTTTTTCGCGAAACTTTTCTTCTATGTAACCCACTTGCAGCGCTAGTGCCTTCAATGATTTCCTCTTCCATCATCAACCAATTCCACTAATTTGCTAAACCAACAAAATTGTCAAATATGATGGGTTTAAGGTGGAGAATGATGGAATTGATGGTGCTAAAGTGATGAGAAAGAGTATATATTGATTTGTTTGAATTGTAGCAAAATCCTTTGTTTTTCAAAGAATTTTTATATTAGGGTTTTGATATTTTCGGGGTTTTGATGGAAACCGACGGCTTCTATTTATAGAGAATAATGACTCTGTAAATAGAAGCTTGCGATATATATATTTCCCCGGACTAAACAGTTTTCTGAAATTAGTCACTAAACGGTTTTCAGAAAACCATTTAGTGTTTAATTTAAAAAAAATTATAATAGGCAGCGTAATCCCACTGATTGCTGGAATAGTGGGGGGAATCAACGTTGAAATATGGCGATTTATGCTCCAAAAACGGTTTGTGGTTGACTATTCTATTGCACCCTTCCTTTAGTTCGTGAATAAGCTTCATGAAGTCTGCAATTTCAGTTGTCTTTGTTTTCGAAAGTTGATATGTCAGCTAGCTAGAAGTCAAAAGTCTATTTGTCCAATGAATGGTTATGAAAACAAAATGCATATTAGTGTTCATTTATTTCACTTCCACCTTTATTCCGTTCCTCTCCCATTTTCATGCACATTCTATCCTATTAATCTTCTTACACAAATGCCATGACAGACGATAAAGAAAAATAAAACAGAGAAGAGAGTTTGAAAGGAAAGAAAAATAATGTATACAAAACGTTGGCCCCTTCTTTCCCTATGCGGCAACCACTTTCCTTCTTCCCCAACGAAAAAAAAAGAAAAAAACAAATCCTCTATACCCAAATTTCTGTGTAGCTCTGTACCCAATCAATCAGCATCCCCATGATTTTTTCTTTTTGCAATTAAGTCCAAAAAAAGGGCTTAATTGTAAAAAAATGAAAATCAGGGGGTGTTTATTGGTTGGGTACACACGTAACCACCCAAACCACCTCCGCTCACAGCCACCCTAAGCAATACCCTAGACGACAGCTCTCCACCTCCTTGGTTGCTCCTCCGGCATGCATCACCACCGAACACATCGTGACCCTTGGTGTCCTCACTCCGGCCGTGAGCTTCCCCAAGCATCAACAACTCTCTTCACTTGGCGCAACACCCTATTGAGTCGTTACTCGGCCAACGCAACACCACTACTGCACCACTGCGGGCCCTCACAACCGAGCCCATCTTCTCAACCCTGAACCACCTTTGATAGTACCGCCCATGCATCTGAGCACACTGCGCAGCTTCCTTGCACTAATCCCACGCACCATGCACCCTACCCTAGCCACCCTCCACTACAAAAAAAAGGGTGGTTTTCCAACCTAGAATTCCCTACGCCATCCCTACACGGCGTAGGCGCGACGTAGGGAAAACGTAAAAGAATGTAAATGAGGTAGGGACTGCGTAGGGAATATATTTAATAGGTTCTGAAATTGCGGTAAAAATATCCATACCCGTTTAATAGAACCGCTTACACCCTTATTTTTCACTCAGCCGCTACCTTTCACAATTTGGCATAGGGATGACGTAGGGAACCTGGTGTAGGTATGGCATAGGGAATTTGGCGTAGGGATGGCGTAGGGAATTTGGCGTAGGTATGGCGTAGAGAAATATTTGCGACGAGCTGTTTTCCGACTTCCTTGTTGGCGTAGGTATGGCGTAGGGAAATTCGATTCCCTACGCAATCCCTACACCAAATTGGCGTATGGAATTCTGAATTCTTTTGTAGTGCTCCCTGCAAACCATTGTAGCTCGTACCTTCCTTTCCTTCACGGACAATCCCTCCCTGGGTCGGTCTGGCAGCCATCTTCGTCGTCAAACTTTGGTTGTAAGCCTCCTCTCATATTTCTCCTTACTGAATATAAAAAAAAAAAAAGGGAAAAGAGAGTGAAACTTTTATTCTTAGTTTGGAGCTGTCATTGCTCGTCTCTTATTGTTGTCTATTAACAAAGGAGAAGAAAAACTTTTGTATTATGTAGATCTCTTATTACAACTAATACAGACAATATTTGTTATAGCCTTATCAAAACGACCGTTAGAGAGATTCGCTTACCGTTTGAGTCAAAATCAATTTCTCTAAAGCCAAATAAAGATGCCCTTTCTTCATCGATGTGTTCTTTTTCCCGATTATTCTTCCGTATACCTTTTCTTCTCCGATTCTTCTGATCAAATAAAACCTCGGAAACGTGTTTTGATTATTTCTTTTTCGTTTACCAACTTTTCATTATTTTGCTAAATCCGAAGATTTCCGGTTGCCATCTCAATTGCCGATGATCACCTGAGTTTTGCCTTCTTCATGTTGAGTTCCTAAATCCAAACCTAAATCCTGCGTTTAGATCACCAAACCCTACATCCGAAAGCACAACCCTAACCGGTGACGTACGCAGAAATCCAAATGAGTGGGAGCAAAGAACATAACGTTTTTTAAGTATAAAATTTCATCTCATAGACCACTTACAGTATGAAATGTAAGATGCTTGTTAGCGAGTTCGATTCAGAATGCCTACCACACCCGTTACAGGACCCTCTACTTTGCAGACGAGCCATCTTGCCAAACACTGAGAGAGAGGGAGTATTTGCTGCTGGTGCTGCCTTTGTCTTGTTCACTGTCACTCTTTCAGAGTTCTACCACGTTTCCTTCTCTAATACTTACGACTCCAACGTCCCGCAGTATGGGATGTCTAATACTGGGACGAGTCCTTACAACTAATATGTTATATGCATGCATGGAAGTTAGGGTATCTTAATGTCTGTGTTTGGGATTGTTAATGTATGTTTCAGGTTGGAGACTGTAATGTGGTATAATATTTACTGATAGCATCTCTCTACTGTTGCTTGTTCATCAGATTTTATACATACGAGTCTGTGACCATGGTTAAAAAATTAAATGCCAGTGGGGGCGTCGTACCCCACTCGCCTGACCTAGGTACGTCCTTGACCCTAACGCTATGTTGATGCCTTCAAATCAATAAACCTTATGCAGATCTCATATCCAGGTATGGAAAAAAAATTGGTTTCCATAATTTATCTTCATGTTTTGTTTAAACTGTGTTTTATGTTGGCCTCTGTGATTAAGTGTTGACTTAATTGAGTTTAAAATTTTAAATATCCAATAATAAAAATTAATAATTGAGGCTCTTCCTTTATGTTTAGTTTTATGTGTATTTTTATTACTTGGTATTTGCTTAGAGCATATAATGTGCAGCCTTAAGAAGATATTGACTCATGGAGCAAGCAGACTTGGCAGATTCTTTTATTACATCTCTTTTTCATTAGGTACTGCTTTCTATCCTCTTAAGCTTTTGTTTAATGCTACCACAATTTCTCTTACTTTCAGTGATGCGTCTTTTATCACTGCCTGAAATTGTCTGTGTAGAGCGTGAATACCAGCTTATGAAAATCTAGAGCCAACTCATTTGGTTTGTTTATTCAGTGGAAGTATGAAACAAGTGAACTGATGGCTGTCAGTCCAAAGAATCCATGTATAAATTCATGTTTGCCGTTTTTTACTACTCTTTTTTCTAATTATTCAAAACCTTAAATTGAATTAGATGACAATTTTTTGGTTTAATTTTCTCAGAGTAATAATTTATTTTGTGAGTTTAACGTGTAATAATCCCACTCGCGATCAAAAGCATCCTTAACAAAACTATAGTTGACATATTTTACTGCTGTTTTTTAAAAAAATTAGCTTTATGAAAATTGATGAGAATGGAAAGGGTAATTATCAGAAAGCATATGACATACTTTCTTCAGATTTTGATGCTATTAACGGCAAATTGTATCATTCTTCCGTTGTTTAAATTTCATCAATTCTTATATTTTCATTTGCTAGTATGATTAAGTGATGTGTTCCATTTCAATTAGATTATTGGGCATTTGATGAACAACTAGATGTATTCATTGAAGTGTGGTAAAACATTTTACTGTGAACTAAGCATTTCCCTTAATGTATGCTTGCATATTCATTGAAATAATAATATATATTATGAATGTTTAACTTCTATTAACTGATGTTAAACGATATTTCACTGTATAACTATGTCAGCAATTGTGGAACTTGAAAAGGCTGTTAAGAAGAGAGAAGGCGTCCCATTCTTATGGAGATTATTGGTATATTTTCCTTGCTCCAACATGTAGGCAAAAAAGGTATATTGGAAAATAAAAAAAGAAATATATGTTTAAAAATAAAATAGTAAATGGCATCCTACAGGCAAAAGCCCATTCCGCAGCAAAGAAGACAAAAGCTCTTGGTTAAAAATTATCAATATTCATGATAAATATCAACAATTGCGGATAAATAAATAAAGCAGCATACATATCCACTGTTTTCTCTTTTCGAAGACAAAGTTAGTCAAAATAAAATGTGTCTAGAAACATATATAGTATGAGAAAAAAACAATAAATATGTGTTTTCGTTAGTATATGTTACATACAAACTGACTTGAGTGAAACAAAATACAAACTAAGATATCAAGATATATTTTTAGTACATAAACAAAAGAAGATAAATGCATATCGCCTTTATTATCCTTTTGAAGGGTTTGTTAATTACCAACATGATGTGGCTTGTTATTATTTGAGGCACAACATAACAATTGTTGTATACTCCTTTTCACTCTTATAATTCATTCATGTTGTTTAAACTGAGTCCGCCAGGTATAATTAAAACCGAAGGGGACCTAGCATGCATTATTTTCGAGTATTTAGTGCTTAGGAAAAATAAAATTGAGTCCGCTAGGTATAATTACAAACGAAGGGAGCCTAGCATGCATAGTTTCCAAGTATTCAGTGTGCTTAGGAAAAATAAATTTGTAAATGGCTTCCTACAGGCATAGTTTTCAAGTAATACAATGACGGTCCAACATGGTGTTAGTGCTTGTTAGGAATATTTTTTAAGAGAAGAAGAAGGTATTTTTGAGAGGATTATTTTAATGGAGAGGAAATTTTCATTGATTTCCTTTTGATTACAAATTTGATTTCCTTCATACATCAACTTTATTGCCTTGCTTTTATAATGCATTGCATTCTCTAGAGTATTCTAGGAATGACTTATCTAGAATATCTAAAATAGGAATTCTAGATTTTGCCTTTTATTCAATTCATTAATACAATTGCTAATTTAACAATACAATTATTTGTTTCCTGAAAAGCCAAGATTATTTCCAATAGTGCTGAACAGTAGCTACCAACTAGAACAGAGGTCGTATATATGATGGTGCATGAGATGGAAGGCTAGGGTTTTTATTCGAACTTTCGATTTTTGTTCTTTTTTGTTCGAATGTGTTTTTTGATTTCGATTCTCCCTTCTGACCTGTTTTTTTCTTTTACTTTGGGGCAAATTTAAAATCATTCTGTTAAGTCGAACCGCTAATCGCCTGACTAGTCGACTAGTCAGTCCAAGTCGTTCCATGTCGCCTGAAATATTAACAAAATTCAAGTCGTGAGTCCAAATCACTGACTCAAGCTCGACTAGTCGACGACTAGTCGCTCGTTGTGATAACAATGCTTTGTTTTGGTTGTTTTGGGTAGAAGTGGAAAGGAAGTCACGATGTTTGTTGATTGTTGTGAATTGCAGTCGGGTTGAGGAGTGGGTGGAACTAGATGATGCAACTTTTTAGGTTTGTGAAATGCCGATGAGGTTAGTATGCATATCGGTAGTTCAATTTCTATAGATGAAACCAAGGACAAGACGATAATTTAGATATTATTGTTATTTTTCTGTTAACTTCCATCAAAGGCAATCTATTTTTCTATTATGATTTTTCTTGCAGTTTATAGAAATTGAACTATTAGGCCATGATGATATCATAACAGAAAAGTAGATTGAAATTGAACTACTACATGGCAGAATGTTATTGAAACATTAGGCCTATGATGATATCATAACAGAAAAATAGGTTGCCTTTAATGGAAGTTAACAGAAAAAACTATGCATTGATGTGTCGCATTAATGATTCAGTAGTAAATTTATTCATTAAGTTTATTCTTTATATGCGACTTAACTAAGGGCGAGGCTAATAGCTATGGAATTTGAATCATATTTGTTCTTTATATGTATTCTGCCTTCCTGAGCTTTTGTCTACACATCGTATGCTCTATCTATATCATCAGCAAATTATAAATATAATTGAATTTTTGCTTTCTTCATTTCTGGTATAATACCTTTTTCGATTCGCACCTCAGGTTCTCTCCAAGGGATAATAACTTGGTGCTAAGTGAGCTTGAAAAATGTGGTGTAATATTGAAGCATATTCTTGGTCCAAGGGATAACTGGATGCATGTACTCTACTAGGTATTGTAATATTTTCTTATTTAATTTAATAAAATATCAAAAAATTAATGATTTTGAAAACTGTTTATTTTTAACTTTGAAAATCCATTCTCTACCGTTTTAGCTATACTCCTCTGTGTGTATGTTTTTGTGTGCATTGTGTGAGAGAGTGTATTAGTATATTAATTTAAGTTTAGAACTTCTTGTTAGGATTTTTTTATTTTTTATTTTGAATTTATTTGTTAGTCTGGTTTGAGCTTCTGCTGCATTGAAGTACCCATAAGTTTAAAACTCATAATACTGCTGGGTCCTTCTTGGCAAACTTGACCGAAGATCTTCAGCTGTTGCTTTTCCGTGTAAGGACACGGTTTACACGTTCAACTGCAACTACTTGAGATGCACTCTGTCTTAACAGGGTAACCGGTCTGAGTACAAATGTGGCTCCGGAAGATGATACAGATACGGGTCTGGATGTGGACTGGGCCGGATCAGCTTTCTCTTCCAGCTTAGGACGCACCGTTTTCCATGATGTTTTGTCAACCATGATAAGCAACATATTTCCATGCACGTTGTTTCTTAAACGACGTTTGATGCACTTGATTTCTCGTACCAAGCTTCTATACACAGATCCCTAAAAAGGCAACAAAAAGTTGAAAAGAAATTATGAACCTGATGTTCTGTAGTTCAGACAACATTTAGTATAAAAATGTGTAACATGCAAAATACTAAATAAAGGATACCTTACTGAGAATCAAAGCAGATTGAATTACATAATTCCCAAATCTATTGCTGGAGATTTCACAAATGTTCATCATCAGTTCTTGAATTATAAGTTCAAATACAAGCTCGTTATCAAGCGTAGCATGCAACATCTTTTCGACGATGTAGCTACCGAACTCTTGTTTGGAAAGATATTGGTAATGTCCTTGAAATATTTTATGATGAAGAATCGGCTTCCACCATGCAGCTGATTTGTCAATGACCTTCTGCACCACATAGTTCCTACATACACATGCAGTGTACATAGTTAGGCATCTGATACGAAATCGTTATATTTTCGGATATCCGCATCCGTAAATGCAGATAAATATCACATTTTTATCGAATACTTAAATTTTATAAAATACAAAATTTTGATTTGTTATAGAATATTTCAGTAGTGATCTTATGTAACATACCCATATTTATCCAATGAGAGAGAGAAAGCTTTTGATGTTATCTTCTCTATCAACTCTTCCAAATCACATCTATCAGTATAATCCAAAATATTTTGAAGCAGAATGCAGCCTCGTTTGTTCATCGTTAGCTCATTGCAGTTTTCAGATATCGTTCGAATAATAGACTAGTTTAAAAAAAAATGTTCATCCACACATTCGAAAAAAAAAAAATTGAATAAAAGAACAAAGGGAATAGATATGAATACCTTGACATAATAAGAGGGAGATAGACAATCAACACAACATTTGAGAAACTTACACCCATTTTCAGCTTTCACTAAATCGAGCATATTATCGTTTAAAAATGCGGCGACGAGGCACTCTTCATCCCCAGTCATATAGCCAAATAATCGTTTTAGTGCTTGCTTCTTGCATTTGCAGATCAAAGTTGTACATTAAAATATGTCAAGATTATACTAATATAATGATACAGGAAAGAGAATATACTACTTACCCAATGTCATCACGATAGATTTTGACAAAATTGGTCATGTCCAGTACAATGTCTGATATCATCTTTATACGTTGGTTGGCATTACAGATTTTAAACAGATTTGTCACAAGACGGCTTGATCCATCAGACCTCATCATAACTTCAACAATATCAAGACGATAAACCTCATCAAATATTTGCTGGATTTGATCGATAGCCCTGTTTAACTCTGCGCAGTGAACCTTATGTATAAACGTGTGAATCGTTGCAGAATTAAGGATGTTGCTATATGTGAAAAAAAGCGGGCAATATGCTCTTTCACTGGATGGGTCTTGAGCATCATACTTCCATATATTGCGATCTTGAATGCTTAACATGATATTAGGATTTATCTAAGTATTTCTGCACAATTATATCTTAGAACCAACTCATATCCTTACTTATTTATAGTTGCTACCAATAGAGAGATATAAGCTAATATATCTCCATATATTTGTTAATTTAAACGAAAATATTGCTTGCAGGCCTTCACGCTTTGGGGATCTGATCATCTAGCCTAAACAATTATCAATTCTAACTTCAGCCCATGTGCGTATTATTAATTATCTTAAGATAAGAATATTGGTTCTACCGCAAATTAGGTTAGGCTTGCCTAGATACATAGTTTTGTTAATCAAACCGTACTGTTTTTTTTTTAAAAAAATGATGTAATGGCCCAAGGCCCATAGCAACATAATGTAATCAGATGAAAACCCAGTGATATTACGCCGTGATAGAAAAAAAACACTTGCTGTGTCCCTTTGTTCTTAATCTCAAAAACTAGATTAGGTTAATTAACGTCGACTGAAGAAGCTTTGGCATTGGGAAATAAAGGAGGGGCGGAGAGAAAGGTGTGAGCAAGACGGCTTGATGGAGTGAGCGATGAACGGTACAGCAAGTAACCTGAAACAAAAGAAAGCAAAAGAGGCAATTTGAGCCTAAGAAAGATGGGCCGAAGAATAGAGGAAAAATAATATAAGAAGGGAAGGGAGATGGGCCTCTAGAGTATTGGGCCGACGGCTAATATTGTAGAAAAAGGAAACAAAGGAAAAATGATAAAAAAAATAGGAAAGGATGATTAGAAAAGAAAACTAAAAAGAAGTAAGGGAGAATAATTCTAGAAAGGAATAGAATTTGTAGAAAATAAAATGAAATGTTCTCTTTAAAGTAAATTTAAAAATAAAAATAAATATCCTTCTAAAAAAATAAATAAAGGAGCAGCAGTGTTAGTATAAAGAATGAAATCCAGAATAGAGATGATGATCGTAATGAACTAATCATTCAAACAGAGTTGAAAGTTAAACGGAATATGTGTTTTGTGTCTTCGTACAGAGCATTTAAGTGAGCATTTAAACAGAGTATTTTAATTTGCGATTTTTGATTTAATTGTTTTATAATTAATTATTTGTTTTGTTGTGTAATACGTGTTTAATTGAAATGAAAGAATAGTTCATAAAATGAAATACGCTCATATAATAATATAATACCAGCGGATGCAAAACAAACAATATAATCAATCAGTGCAGCCATATGCTGCAACAGTTTCAATTTTTATGTTATCTTTAACTGTAGTCATTTCGATGTTCCAATATAGTTGAATCTCATCACATGCTCTAGAAGTTCTACTTGACGTATTGTAATAATCCTTCGTGTACTTTTTTGAAATAGGGTCGTCAGAACCTGTTTCTGAATCAGTCATCGCTCTCATTGATAAAAAAAGTGTGAGGATATTGATAGGACGGGTGTTGAAAAGTTTTAGAAGATGGAGAAGAAGGATTAAGTGTGTAACGACCAGAGAATTTAGTGATTCTAAAACAACGTATTTAACTAAAATTTGACTCAAAAACATAAAGTTTAATTATTTTGAATTATAAGAATGAACGTATTTGGTTTTGAATATATACAAAAATATGTACATCTAATTTGATTTGAATAATAAAAATTAGAACGATAGTTTAATTCAAATCATATTTGTTTGAAACAAAAGTGAAATCAGTTATTAATAAATGTTGAAATATTAATTCTTAAATTGTAATATTTTATAAAATTGATCAAGAGAATTTTATAACGAAAACATCAAAGTTCGTTTTCTTGAATTTCAATTTAGCTAGCTCCATTTAAGTCGGTTTATATGATCGGATTTACGGTAGCGACTACAGATATAGCGCAATTAACGTTAAAGTTTGAATTAAATTACGAAATTTAATATTTGAGATAGTTTAATTAGAAATAGCAGAGGAATAAATTTCGTAGGAAAAATATGCAAATTCGTTCTATTCGTGAATTTTGATTAAATTTGAATAAATCATTGAAAATAAAAAGGATGACAAACTCAATTCTTTTTTTAAATAATTGAGCATTTTCTAAGGAGAACGTCATTTTTCATTTCGCAAAATTCGAACGGCTATCGCTCCGAACTAACGATTTTGTTGCAAAAATATGCAAATTCTATATGTATATCAGTATCTAGCTACTACCTCTAACTATTCTACATGTACCCTTCTTTCAGTTCATGAATAAGCTTCAAGAAGTCCGCAATTCACTCCCCATTACTCTTCTTATGCAAATGCCATGAGAGATGAAAAAGAGGAAAAAATCTTGAAAATGAAATTTTACATTTTAATGTGTTGGAAGGAGTAAGAACTTTAACTATAGATGAGGTGGGGCTTTTGAGAATGAAGGAGAAAGAGCTGTTGAAGGTGATTGATCAGGAATAGATTTTTTGGAAGCAAAGATCTAGAACTCAATGGTTGAAAGTCGGTGATAGTAATACGAGTTATTTTCATAAGGTGGCTAATGGCAGGAGGAGGCTTAATTTAATCAATGGTGTTTGGAAAGACAGTGTGGAGGTTAGTAATCAGCAAGAATTAAATGATACTTTCACTGAGTATTACAAAGAGATTTTTAGGAAGCGTAATGATCGTCGTGTTTCAGTTGATTTAGCTAAGTAATACCCTGATGCTCTCGACCTTAGTGGTTTGGATGCTGCTTTTACTGAGGAAGAAATTTGGGATGCTCTGAAAGATATGCTACGTGGTAAGGCATCGGGACATGACGGTTTTCCTAATTAATTTTCAAAAAATATTGAAGGTTGTTAAAATACGATGTGGTGCGGCTGTTTAATGTTTTTTATGATGGTGAATTAAGGATGGACATGCTGAGCTATGCGAGTGTGGTGTTAATTCCGAAGAAAGAGGGGAATGTTGAGGCATCTGATTTTAGACCTATTAGCCTTCTTAATAGTTCTTTCAAACTTATCACTAAAGTTCTGGCTAATAGGCTAAAGGCTAAAATGGAGGATCCTAATGATAAATCGCAGCCAGCTTTCATAAAAGGCAGATTTATTTTGGACGAAGTTGTTCTAGTGCAAGAGGTTATTTCGTACTGTAATAAGAATATGGTGCCTTGTGCTATTTTGAAGTAGGATTCCGTTGATGCTTTTGACATAGTGGACTAGAATTTTTTGATTGATATTTTCAAGCCTAGAGGTTCCTGCCAGATGGGTTGATTAGATTGCTTTCATTTTGTCGTCTAGTAGATCAAATATTTGGGTGAATGGTATTGCTGGTAGCACTATTACATCTAGTAGGGGGTTAAGGCAAGGAGATCCACTTTCTCTTGTACTCTTTGATTCAGCCGCTGACGTTTTCACAAGAGTGTTGCAAGCGAGTAGCAGAAAGGGCATTATCCAGAGTTTTGGTAGGAAGCACATTGTAGGGGGAATTAATTCGTTGCAATATGCCAATGATACTATTATTTTTAGTAGCTCCGAATGTAAGTACATTGCCGCACTTAAATTTTTGCTCTATGATTTTGACAGTTTGTTGGGTATGAAAAATAAATTTCACAAGAGTAGTGTGTTCACGACTGGCTGTAGTAATGATCCCAGTTCGAATTGTGATGCACTTCTTAACTGTAAGGTTGGTGTTTATCCACTGGTTTACCTGGTATGTATATAGACCAAAAATATATATTAAAGCAGGATTGACAGCCTATCATTGATAAGGTTGATACTGGATTAGCCGGTTGGAAGGGGAACTCGCTTTCTAGAGCATGTAGATTGATTTTCGTGAACTTGGTTCTTTTTGGTATACCTCTTTATGGCTTTCTTTTTATAAATTCCTAGGTTGGTTAATTGATAAAAATCGATACCCTGAGGAGGAATTTTTTCTGGTCTAGAAGCAAGGAGATGAAAAGTTTTAAATGTCGTTTCTTGGAACCAAATTTGCAAGTCTAAAGAGCCTGGAGGTTTGGGGGGTTCTCAACCTGAGATATATGAACTCTTGTCTTCTATGTAAATGGATGTGGTTTTTGTTAAGTGATAAGAATGCTTTCTGGAAAGATTGGATCACTGGTTCTTGTTATAATGATAGCTTTGACTGGAATAAAGAGATTTCTCATTGTTCGGTCGTTTGGAGCGGTGTTATGAGTAACTTGCATTGGTTTAAGCTTGGTGTTATTATTGTGGTGAAGGGTGGTTTTAATGTTTCTTTGTGGAATGATAATTAGCTTCTTCCTATCCCACTGAGATTAGAATATGAATATTTATTTGACATTGCATGCAACAAAAATTTTACAGTAAGGGAGACGTATGATCCAACGGCAACTGATTTTAGATGGAAGTTAACTTTTTTGTCAATTAATTACTGGAAGTGTGCTTTTTCAGTTAACAAGACTTATCATGTTGCTTGAGAACGTTAGTTTGAATGAGGAAGAAGATGTATTTGTTTGGAAGCTTGGAAATGACGGGAATACTTTTAATGTTAAAAATTTATACGAGTTTATTAACTTTTCTGATCAAAGATGGTTGGGTTTTGGCATTATGTGGAGCTTCAAGACGGTTCCTGGTAAGGTGAAAATTCATATGTGTTAGTCATTTATGATAAATTAAATACCATCAATAGATTAAGACGAAAATGGTTGAACATTAATGAAGGCTGGCGGAGATACATAAGATTATGTACATCTGTTCTGCGACTGCGATTTTGTTTTTTACGTATGGACAATGTGCCTGATTTCTATGGATATTAATTTAGATTGGAGAGACTTTATTCGAGGTCGGTTTTTTTTTAGCATCATATTTTCATCACTTTAGCTGATGACCCCAAATGTGATATATTTGTTCTACTGAACATCTGGATTTTTTGGCATGAAAGGAACTTAAGAAGATTTAAATGCAAAATGAAAACTGCAAGACAAATCATTTTATCCATACATAAATTTGTTTATGAATGCGTAGGCACTAGCAACTAGAGGTTCATTGATTCTGTAGCTGCGAGGATTCGTGATCGTGCTAGGGGACGTGATGATTGATTCACTTGATATGCTGATTTGAAGGCGTTGCCTTTTTTTTAGCTCTGGTGTTGCTGGTCTTACTCTTTGTTTATGTATATTTCTATGATCATGTATATGCTAGGTTGAACCCTTTTTGATGTTTTGCTTTGTATGTTGTTGTATTTATTTAGCATGTTGTTTCTGTTTGCTGGGAATGTGGCTTGCAGGCCACCTTATTTTCTTGAAGGTCTGTATTGTTGAACCTTATATACTATGTATGTTGTACATATGCCTGTTTACAATGAAATGAAAGCGTGAATCATGTTGATTCACTACCTTTTTATTAAAAAAAAGAGGAAAAAAAATAGAAAAGACATTTGTGAAAGGAAAGAAAAATAATATGCATATACAAAACGTTTGCTCCATCTATCCCATGCGGCAACCACTTCCCTTCTTCCCTAACAAAAAAGAATGGTGTTTCTTTTTTCATTCGAAAGAAGCAAATGAAAGGGGAATATGGAATGGGCTGAGAAAAAGGCAAGTTCGGGAAAGGGGAATGCATTCTTTTTTTAAAGGGCCAATGCGAAAAAGGAAAGTAATTATTTATATTATTATTTGTTTTGTGTTAATTATTTGTGAATGAAGTAGATATATTACTGATACAGAATGCTTAATACATGTTGACGTCCAAAGTTGGTCTAATGACGATCAACCCCAAAGTGCGTGGTCCACACACAATCACAAACACAGAATGCAAGAAAAAGCAAGTAAATACAGGGGAAACACAATAATTTTATAGTGATTCAGCTTCAACCAAGCCTACGTCCACTTTATAATTTCTGCTTATACCATTGATTACAAGTTACAATTGCTTTGATTGAAAGGGAGTAGAGAAAGAATTGGTTTATTCATAAAATCCTTGTGTTACAATGTTGTTTTCTTGGAGTGTGTGATGTTTTTTTATAACATCAACCACGAACTTTTTAGAAGAGGGAAAGCCCCCCTTTTCCATTTCTGGAAATGGTGTATTTACATGAAAAATCCTGGATCGACCGGTGTAAGACATGGCAGTAATCCGACCCTGAGTTGGCCACGTGTCGCTCAATCCGAGTTATCAGCTACATGCGGCGGGACCTGGTCTCCTGCTCGGGAATAGTTCTCCTCGATAATTGCGGTGTACATGGAGCACGAGATTTGATGCATGAAAAGTATATTATGTTAGAGCTGGCCGATTCTGTAGCCTTAGGAATAGGACTTCGTCTTGTAGCGGGAGGTTCAGTCTGATACTCCAGGATTAATCCAATCGATCGATTAATTTAACTTCGGAAGTTCATGCCGAATTTGAGGAGGAGATTTTTTATATATTGCTAGGTTGGTTCGGGTTGAACCATAGTGGATGGTTCTTAAGACAAGGCCGGCCATGGGGATAGAGAGCTAGTTTCGTAGCAAGCCGAGAATAAGTGTTGATCCTTTTGAGTTATGATGGCTTTTACCAAAAACTTGTTCAATACTTTAACCCTCAGAACATATCTTTCTGCGCAAAGGAAGGTATGTTCTGGATCTTCCTTAAAATGATGCATAAAAACTACAATACATAGAAAACCGGAAAGTCATGGTTACTCTGAACCATATTATAATAAGGCCAGAAAATGACGATCATTAACGATCGTATTAAGGCTGAAAGAGAAATAAGAATACCAGAAGGTCGTCGATTGTGTAGGATCGCTCTTGGAGAAAACCAGAAAAACCAGGATGTCACTGAGCCACTCTAGTTTTGAGAGCGACTTGCGCCTATAAAGTGTTCTAATAAGGGAGTCGTGTCATATCCTGACAACATTATCTGATCTCCGACATAAAACATGCTCTGATATTTTAGAGGAGTATAAACCATACTCAAACGATGTTCGGGCCTATTTGTGAAATCCTGACAGTCGGCTCAGTTCTACAGATATAAGCCATACCTAGAAACCCAAAGAAAGATATAAACCATACCAAGAGGTTGAGTATAAACCATACTCGAGATTTTATAATGTTTGCTTGTCAAACCCTGACAAGGCAGTTCGTATAGTCCATATTTGGTAGTTTGGTTCGAGTACAATCCATACTCGTAATGGAAAGAATTTATCATATCCTGACAAGCAGAGTTTTGAGCGTAGGTATTAACCATACCCCCAGTAGAAGAATGAGTATAAACCATACTCATGGTATAATCCATACCACATAGTGGAGTATAAACCATACTCGTTTTATAGAAGAAAGTTTTTTTCATCATGTCCTAACGATTGAGTTGTGTGTCTAGGTACCAGCCATACCTGAGGTACAGGAACGAGTATAAACCATACTTGGAATTGGATGGAGGATCTTGCCACATCCTGGTAAGGTACTTATGCTCGTCAAACAAAATCCATGCTTGAGAGATAAAACTTTATTAATGCCTAAAAATTATTACGTAACCAAAACAAATCCTGATGGGTTTATGATTGGATCTGGAGCACGCTTGGGATACATCCTAATCCCGTTCATATGTACACCAACATAACCATTTTATTCATAGTGACTGTGTTGTTGAGTGTGTCGTGTGTTTGGGAGTTAAAACCTAACCCCTTTTACACATATGTACCGACATAGTCATTGAAAATCCTAAAAAGTGGTACATTCCATATATCCTAAGAAATGTAGTAAATTAAGAGTGATTCGATCTAAATCAGTTGATGATGATGCCTTGGGAGCTCGGCTCTGGATCCCTCCCGTTCTGAGGAGTATGAGAACCATTCTGAGGAGCCTGGGAGGGAAGCAGAGGCGGTGTAGATGTCGCAGATTTCTTAATATACTCGGATAACTCTCCACGTTTAACCCGTTCTTCGATGAGATCACGCAAGTGCCTACAGTCATTAGTGTCATGACCTGCCATATCATGAAACATGCATTGCTTTCCCGTTCATGCTCTCTTTGAGTTGTCTCCTTCATAGAAGGCTTGGGAAAAGGGAGAGTTCCTCGAATATCGAGGCATATGTATAATAGTGAGGAATTGAGCTTGGTGTATTGATCATACTTGGGTTCTCTCCAGAACCTCACATTCCTATCATTCTTTTCCCTTTTCCTGGGCAGCAAAGGATGGGCCCCCATCCTTCATAGTAAGTACCTTGAGATTTTCCATCTCGATATTTGCATCCTCTTGCTGAAGGAAGCTGTCTGCTTCAGAGAAGATGTCTCCAATGTCTCTAGGAGGGTCCCTCTAGAGAGAGATCTTGAAATCTGTTCGTTCCAAGACAACAGCCATTGCGGTCATGAGCACCATCGATGGTTCAGGTCGATCGACCGTTGCTACAGCTGCGTTGAACTTTCTTGGAAGAAGCATAGGGTACCCGACCGTTACTTGATCGATGTGAGGAACATGATGCTCTTGGGTCGAGATATGTGAACTATGAACTGTTCCAATGAAGGGGGTGACTAACATATTCCAAATGTCGATCGACTCAGTTGTTAGCTGTCGAAACCACATGGAAACGATGTCAGATAGGTAGGGAAGCATTTGGCCATAACATTGACTGATGTTGATAGCGCTTCCATGTGATGCATGTAGCGCATAAGATATATAGTGGGATCCTTTTACCATTATAGGGTTCCAAAACGGGAAGCCTGAAATTCGGTGGAATGCGGGAATTCCTGTTTTCCCTTGTGGAAGGAATATGATGGACGTTATCTAAGAAGGGGCACCTCCGGTGAAGCGCTTGATGATGCTGGCGATCTGATTCCCATCCTCGAGAAGTTGTTTCCACGAATCCAATTTTGCACTGGTGGCTTCAGCGAGGGTCGCAGTTCGGAGTGGAAGCATGCCTTGAGCTCTTGGGGTCATTTCGGTGCGGCCCACGAGTGATGGGCGAAGGTGGTCCGCAGCTTCGATTGTTGGTGCCAGATTGTCTGGGAGCCCTTGGTTAGCATGCGTGTTGGGCCGAACCATATCCATGCAGGTAGGATTGGACCGACCTAGGTAAGCGTTATTAGCTTGGGGTTCGGCATTGTTCCCTCCTAGGGCAATATCAGAATGATTTACAATAATGTTTCCCTCCACTGTATTGGAAACTGATATGGTAGAGTGATGAGAGACGGAGGGTTGCTGCCCTAAGCTAGGCTTGGATCACCGGGATGGCAAGGTTGAGTCGGAAGCGGCATAAATCCAGTTTGCGGTAACATGTTAGACCGAACCAAAGATTGCACCGATCCAGGCTCTGGTTGATCCGAAGGTTGCGCCAATTGATCTAACTCAAGATTCGATCGATCGAGAAGTGAAGTTGGCCCAGGTGGTGGCATAATGGTCGACTGATATGGGGATTAAATTTCATTGAGATGAACATTAGCTGTTGCCCCAGCTTCACCTAGTGTAGGAAGTGATGCTTGGTTGCTCGGCCTTCCTTCCATCCGAGTGAAGAAATTGTTCAACGTTTCCTGTTGTTTTTGTGGAGTTCATCCTGGTGCGCCATATGTGCTCTGATTTCAGCAAGAACTTTATCCATCTCATCCCTAGTTAAGTATAAAGAAAGCTCTTCATGAGAGGAAGCCTCCAGGCTTGCCTCCGATGTTGCGTCTACTGCACAAGTGGTTTAAGCATGGGAAGATGTTGCATCCTTCTTCCTGTTTACCATTGTACCTTCAACGAGTAGCTATCCAAATCCTCAAGCTTACAAATTGCTAAAGGTGGTTGCACGGGCCCCTACCTGGCGCGCCAAAGTGTTGATGTCAAAAGTTGGTCTAAGGACAATCAACCCCCAAAGTGTGTGATCCACACACAAACACAAAAAGCAAGAAAAAGCAAGTAAATACAGGGGACACACAACAATTTTATAGTGATTCAGCTTCAACCAAGCCTATGTACACTTTATAATATCTGTTTATACGTTGATTACAAGTTAAAGTTGCTTTGATCGAAAGAAAGTAGAGAAAGAAGTGGTTTATACACAAAATCCTTGTATTGCAATGTTGTTTTCTTGGAGTGTACGGTGGGCTATTTTTAGAACACCAACCATGAAATTTTTAGAAGAGGGAAAGCCCCCCTTTTTCATTTCTAGAAATGATGTATTTATAGGCGAAATCCTGGATCGATCGGTGTAACATGTTGCAGCCATCTGACCCTAGGTTGGCCACTTGTCGCTCGATCTGGGTTATCAGCTACATGCGGCGGGACTTGGTCTCATGCTCGGGAATAGTTCTCCTAGATAATTGCGGCATATGTGGAGCTCGAGATTTGTTGCATGAAAAGTAGAATAGGTAAGAGCTGACTGATTCTGTAGCCTTAGGATAAGACTTCGTCTTGTAGCATAAGGATCGGTTTGATATTCCAGGATTAATCCGATCGATCGATTAGCTTGACTTCAGAAGTTCATGCCAAATCTGAGGAGGAGCTTCTTTGTATATTATTAGGTTGGTTCGGGTCGAACCATAGTCGATCGTTCTCAAGCCAAGGCCGACACGGGGGATAAAGAGCTGGTTCTGTAGCAAGCCAAGAAATGAGAATAGGTCAGACATAAAGTCTGGTGAGCTGCTATGATTACTAGGACAACTGGTAAGTTAAGGAAAATAGATAAAACAGTAGTTCTAATGTCACGAATGGGCAAGTGTCTATGCACATAACCTAAAAGTGAACGAATACTGATAGGAATGACATAAAGAATTGGCTAATATCATTCAATAGCAATGATATCTACAAATTCGGAACATAATATAATAAGAAAGAAATATTCCTAATATTACCCATCGATCAGCTCATAAACTCCAATTATGATAACCTATGCCAACATGTGTTCGGGTTTACCAGGCCTAACCCATCAGCTCTAAGGACATAACACTAACCACATGTGTTACAGTGCCTTATTTTCCTTAATCGAGGTGATGCACTCTCATCATACCTTCGTAACGCTCTCATACCCACCTCGTTTGGACTCATGGATCATTATTAAATTTAGATGGGGAATAGAGTTGTGAGGGTTTAGGCTTAGATAGGAGCTATATCTATAATAGAAGTAGGGAGCTAGAACCTTAGATTTTAGGTTATTATATTTGTTCGTCAGATGCAAAAGAAAGTTCCCGATAACCCCATAAAATCCTTGGTCTCATGCCAGGCATGAAAACGTGCTTGGCAAACAAATGGGTCGACCCGTGGGTCACCCTCCTTCAACATGTGTCGACCTAGGGGTCGACCAAGTTAAATTCATGGTATTCCTATGAACGTGCCCAATTTATTATATATATATATATATATATTAATTTAAACTTCAAACTGTCGTAACTTCTTCGTTTTAAATCCGTTTTATGCAAACCAAACTTCTATTTAAACCATAATTTCGTACCGGACCAAATGGAGAAATCCTTGTTGCCCAATTATCATTAATTTATGATTAATATTTACTTTATTAATCTTTTATTTAAACTACTTTATTAAAATTTTGGGTTGTTACATTCTCCCCTCCTTAAAGGATTTTGCCCACGAAATCTCCAAGCCTAGAAGAATGTCATAAGTATTATCATATAATCATCTACATCCATCCATCTACTCGTCTATCAACCATTGACATTAATTTCCCTTCGGATTTCTAATGCTTTTTATGAACTTATGCAATTAGTGTAGTGTATATGTCCATATCTAATGCAAGAAATTAGGTGGTATACTGATTCGGTTGGCCTCCTTTTATGCAATTTATGTCTATGCCATGTATCCAAAATGTATGCAAGGGAATCCTAATGATAACAGATAATTCTATATGAGTGCATCAAAAACCATCCATATTCAACACCTATATGATAGTATCCATATTTTACACCTATATGTTAGATCAAAATTTGGACCTAACACCCAAATTGTTCTGAAGCTTATAGAGTTTCAACTGAAGAATGAGAAAAAAGGAAATAACACACAGAATTTATAGTGGTTCAGCGTTAACGAGCCTACGTCCACTTTATATATTATTGAATATACTTTGAAAGCTAATACAATCAAGGATTTCTCTCAATATTTTAGTATTTTGATAACAATGGCGGATTCAGTACTCAATATTGCCAAAAAGATCCCCAAAAAATGCCCAGCTCTGGGCTATTTATAGCTGATTTTGTCAGGCGGGTCATGGTTACACGTAGCACAAATCCCAAGAACATCGGATCGCATCGCCACCGTTGAGGAAATGGTCAAATTAGTCGTTGTGGACAGGTGTCGCGATCTGCTTGAAAATCGGATCGTGCAGATGGGGAGAATTGGTCCAAATGACGGTTAGGGACACGTGTCGCTAGATCCGTGCGTCTCGGATCGCTGAAGACTAGCTCACGCTTGAACGGGTCAGAGGGTTCGCCACACACCAGGGGATCGGATCGATCAATACTGGGCAACAACATATGCATGGATCCGATCGCATAGAGATGTCGTTTCGTTGGTGAAATAGGAGCGATCTGTCGAGATGCGATCCGATGGTGGGCGATCCGATGGTGGGCGATCCGTTCCTTCATATTCTTAGAGAACGTGGTTTCATGCTTTCTTCTTATGAATGATCCTGGGTGGCTTGGTCAAAAAGCGAGCCAACATTTTGCCCCCTCGAAGTATGTTTTATCGATGATGGAACATGCTTCGAAGCTATGGAATCGTCTTTTCTCAACGAGTCGCGGATCACAGAACGATTCTCTTCCTGGGATTTCTTCAGAATCCTCATTCCTGAATTTATCGATTCGTATTGCGGGCTCGAGTCGCGGTGCGTTAGCGAGACATTCGTTCCGTTCTTGGGTGTGCACTTGGGCCTCGGAACGAAACGGGCTCCTCCTCGAGTCGTGGTGGGCTTTTGGTTCGCGGCCCGCTGGTCTTTCGTGGATCGAATAGGACAAAGAAGGGGAGACAAACGGTCGCCCTCTTTGCCTATATAAGCCGACCCTCCCCTCTTCACTTTCCTTCTTCTTTCCTCTGCCGTATCGTTTCGCCTGCACTGTCGAAGAACGAACCCAAGTTTTTCAAACCTTCGAAAATCCGAGCATTTCCTCAATTTTCAAAAAGGTAACTCCACAAAAAGCATTCTTATTCGTGAACGCTGCTCTTTCCTGAATTTTTTCGACTAATTTGAGGGAGAAACGATGGAGATTTGCGATCTTCTGAAGGAATTATCAAGTCGCCATGGCTGACAGGCGTAGAGCTCGGAGTTCGAGAATGGGAAGGAGAGGTGGTAAACGAAGGAGGAAGAAGAAGAGGGAAGGCCGGTTCGGATCGTGGGCAAGGAGAGGAGAAGATGAAGGCGAGTGGCGAGACGGAAGATCGTGGTGACAGCAAGGGCGCGTCTCGTTGGGGGCTGCAATGATTCGTGAAGGAGCGATCCCTTTGCCCTGGGATCCGATGGGGGGCGATCACTCTGCCTTGCGATCCAAAAAGGGGGCGATCCTTCTGCCTTGCGATCCGACTCATAGCTGACGATGCGAAGAAATTTCAGACTTTAATCAACGCCTTGTCATCATAAAACTCTGAACAGTTAGGCTAGAGCCTTGACGTTGGACTTTCTGGACTAAATGACCATATAATTTGACTGCACATGACGACTAATATTTTGATGATCTTGATTGCTTTCACGCTTTATTTTTAATGCACACACAAGCACACACACCAGCACTCGCACACACGGGGGACGGGTAGTGTTAATCTTATTGTTCATATTTTCTCGTCCTAGCAGCAATGTCGAATGATCACTCTTCTTCAAGATCCGCAACAGAAGCGGAATCCGAGGTTCCTGAGCAGTACAACCCTGAAATTCCTCCAATTAATCCGGGAGGTGAAGATTCTGGATCTGAGTACGAGGCCACAGAATCAGATCCGTCCAAAAGTACTTCATCTAGCGATGATTCTGAGATAGATGGGCGAGCTCCCGACGAGATTCCTGGCGTGCTCGGGATAGACAAATTTTCGGATTCTTTAGCATCCAAGCTTGACGAAATAAAGCTTAAAAGAATCTGCTTAAGACACCGGATTCCTTGGGATAATGTCTTGACACCCGGAAGCGAAGATAGACCCCACCTAGCTCCGGAAGGATACATGGCAATCAGTCGAACTATGTGCTTGGTAGGAGCTATTCCTCTGTTTCCTCCGATCGCCATCGAAACTTTAAGACGACTGGGTATTGCTCCGATGCAGCTTCATCCTAACGCCTACGCATCTCTATACTCTCTATATGTTGCATACGCGGAGATCCTACATGCCGAACTTAAATTCAGAGATTTGACATTCTTCTTTCTTTTCAAGCACCGTTCTTCGGCAACTCCAAATTTCTCTTTCTTTGAATCGGTGGCGAATAGGAAGGTTCTGTACGATGGATATAGCAATATAGGGGATCCTAAGTCTGATTGGTTTTATATAAGGAAACAGGTCGGATGCTCACGAAGATGGCTCAAATCAAGTAAACTTTTAAGCTTCTAATCGAATATCTTGTTCAAGAAGTTTAGGCATTAACATTCTCCCCCTTTTCCCTTTGTCCCAAACAGATCATATCTTCCCGAAAACGGAGGGTCCACTATACAACAATCGATTATCCATTCTTTCACAGAGCAGATCCGACTTTCTAAGGATCAAAAAATGCATTACTGATGACAATCTTCACAAGCATCGTCTTCTAGATAGAAGATTTGGACTTGGCACTGGCGGCAAACCTTATAAGTACGTTCCCCCAACAGAGGGAGAGGGAACTTCACAAGCGATAGAAACAACTAAATTTCGCAAGAGTCCTTCTCCGATAGTCATCCAAGACGATGAAGACCTGAACATATACAGAGGGGATGAGGTCCGCGATGACGTGTCCAAGGAAATTCCTATCTCTGCTCCAATCGAAACCGTTGCTCCCGATGATTTGACAGAAGAGCAGTTATTTGATGAGCTGAATAAAATCCCTCTACCCGATGATGTATATACAGAGAAGGACTTTGAAGAGGGGCCTTTCTTCCCTGCTCCTGAAGAGACCAGTGCTCCAACTAGAGGACGAGAAACTGGTCAGATGAGCCTGTCTTCGGGCCCGGGTCTGTTAGGGGGAATTATATGGGATGCACGCATCACACACACTATCTGACCCTGCACTCTTATATCGTGGGTATTCAAAGTTTTAATATGATCTTTTCTTTTTTGCAGGAACGATGTCCCGCAGGAAATCTTACTCGTATCGTTCTCTTCGTGAGGGCACACCCAGCCTTCGCCCGGATACTGAGCGCTCTCGCGGTCCCTCTCACAGGCCGACTTCCTTGCAACCTCGGTCTCCACCAAAATCGACCTCTACCAAACCTTCCATTCATCCAGCAGTTCCTACAGGGGGAAAGAAACTTCCTAAAGAGTTAACTCCTCCAAAGAGTGCTCCTTCTCACAGCCGGTCGTCCAAAAGGCATCACGAATCTAAAGATAGGGACAAGGATTCATCCAAAGAGTCTGAAAAGGAGAGAAGTGATGTTGTCCCTTCCAGTCAGCCAGAGTTGGCTGCCCCCGGGTCACGGGACTACATGCATGGTCCCGAGATTCAAGGTAGGCTGGAAAAGTTGTGGGAACAGTTCCCAGACATATTCTTCGACCGGATGACATTTGTTCCAGCCTTGGAACCGGTCCCCAAGAACTGGGATAGCGAAGTTATCGGACATATCCGCCATGTCGCCAGGCAATATGAGATGATGAAAAAACATGTGGTCAACCTTTCAGAAGTCATCCGATCGCTTGAAATAGAAGCACACAGATCTAAGGCGAAGCTTGAAAACAATGAAAGGGCCAGGACAAAAATGGAGAAGGACCTTGAAGATGCTCAATCCCTGCTTGCTTTAGCACGGAGGGACGCTGAAAATTATAAGATAGAATTAGAGAATGCTAAGCAGCGCTTCCATTCGGAACTGGACTCCAATAGCCAAGAGAAAATGGCTTTAAAGAAGGAGGTCGAAGATCTCAAAATGGCCAACATCGAGTTGAAAACAGCACAAGGCCATTTTGAAGCTGAGAGGGCTGCTTGGGAGGCAGAAAAAGCGAGTTTAAAAGAAAGTTTGGCTTTGGCTAAAGCAGAAAAGGTGATTTTAAATGACCAGGTCTCGGATGCGGAGAGAAGGGCAGCCCTCGCCGAAAAGAATGTTGAAAGTGCCATCGAATTGGCCACTGCTTCTAACAACAAGCTCCTCGCAAGAGAGAAGGAGATTGAGGGGTTTGAAGAGATGATTTTCGATTTCCTTGGCCAGGTTCTCAAAACTCGCAACATCTCATGAATCCCAGATTACCATGTTACTTTGGCCAATTTATGGGATGCCATTGTGGAGGGTGAAAAACATAGATTGGGGGTCGATGAAATCGATGAGGATGAGTTGATGAAGAGCATCCTAAGGGACAATGAGCCTGAGGACCTGGCAGAGGGTCGTCGCTTGATTCTAGCGGAGATGGAAAAGGAGAGGGCCCTAGCCAAGGGTAAAGGCAAAACTGATGAGGGCTCGAGTTCGGCTGTGGAGCCCAAGGCCTCCGGGGTTGAGGAATACCATCCCGATGATCCATTAATCCCTTTGGGTCGCACTCCCATGATCATTGGAGCCTCTGCAACTACTCAAGAAGGAGCATCTGCTGAAGGTATTTCTCTCTCTTCCCCACAATTTGTCAAGGCAATTGTGAATTATCGTCGTCTGGTAGAACAACCAATTGAATTAGTAGTGTGTGTTCCTTCTGATACAGGTGGCGAGCCCGTCGACAAGGGTGCAGAAAAAGAAAAGGAAGTGGAGAAGGAGGCTGTCTTGCCAGGTGCTGGTATTGATGTATCAAAGCAGGCCGAGGTCACAACAGCAGAAAGAAGCATCCCGGCACCTAGCACTAATGTTCCCAAAGATGCTGAGACCATCGAAGCCTTGAAAGACATGGATGGTCGCCATGTAGATGACGAAGAAGACATTATCGGCGCCAAAAAGGCCGACGATGATGACGAGGAAACCTTGGCCAGCCGAAAAGCCAGGCAGGAGTAAGAGTTGGCTTCGAAGAAGGTGGGAGATGAGGCTTTGGACGTAGTCCCTCTTGCAGAATTCGATCCCAAAACTGGGATGATTGTGAAGATTCAACCCAAATCCATCAGCCGACAGCTTCACTTTGCAAACCCCGATGATTTCCCGGCTTCCCTTTCTGGTAGAAGTAAGAGAAAAGAGGTGGAAGAGGAATCTTCAGAGCAGTCGGATGTTCCCCTCGTAGACAAAAGGAAGAGGAAGAAAGGGGATCCATCTGATGCCGACAAAGAGAGGCTGGAGAGGCAGAAGCAAGAGAAAAGGCCAAAGCGTAAATAGGATGTTTGTTGGTATTTTGTCTTTAGGTTTTCCACTGGCCAGGAAGTGTAATTGTGAGACTGGCCCTCACTTTCTTTTCTAGGCTGTTTTTTCACTTTGTTGATTCGCAGTATATAAATAAAAGTTTACCTCTCCTTGCATCATCGTGTACCTGTATTCAGATAAACTTTCCATGTTTAGTCATTAGCCAACTAATAATAATTACAAATCAGTCAAACAACAGAAAGAAGAATTTTCATGCTGTGTTGCATTGCTGTATCAAAGTTCAGTATATGTATACGAGTGCATGTCCCCCCCAATCAGTTGTTATCATAGCGTCTGACTGGGGTTTACTAAGGATTAATTAGTACTGTCGGCAGGTTGCCCTCTATTTCTGAATATGGGGGACTTAGGAAATTTCATGGGATAACAGTAGTTCGGTCGGCCCTTATTCCTTTAGCAGGGAATAAGTTCTTTCTCAGCGCTCAATCAGAGACACTTTTATACTCTCTCTCTCTCTCTGTAGAGTTAGAGTTTGTGCTCAGCGACTCATTCGCTCCCCGATCCTTCAGCGGGGAAGGAGCTATGTCTCAGCGCTCAATCGGAGACACTTTTATACTCTCTCTCTCTCTGGAGAGTTAGAGTTCGAGCTCAGTGATTCATTCGCTCCCCGATCCTTCAGCGGGGAAGGAGCTATTTCTCAGCGCTCAATCGGAGACGCTTTTATACTCTCTCTCTCGCTCTGGAGAGTTAGAGTTCGGATCAAGCAGCCTGCAATCATGTATGTTCATCAAACTCGTCCTAGGTGTATGTTTTAATCCAATGCTCCGAGGATTGAAACCAGTCGGACAAGCAGCTGGAGCTCTTGCCAAGGCTTTGAGTTCCCCCAATCAGTCTATGGGGGGAACGGTTGGCAACAGACTTCGGGTACCTGCATTTTTTTTGATTTCCATAAAAATAAATAGGCAGATAAGTAAAGATGCAATAAAAGTAAATGACACACAATATTTTATAGTGGTTCGGTCAAATCATGACCTACGTCCACTTTATAATCTTTTGCTTTAAGGAATCAGACTATTCTAGGCAAGTCATGCCTTGTACATGATTTTTTAACAAAGCAAAAGAATAAATTTGAAACTTTCATGTTAAATATGGCCGTAAATGTTGGGCATTCCACACTCTGGGGATTTCCTTTCCATCTACGGTTGCCAGCTTGAAGGTTCCATTATCAAGCTTGCTCAGAATGGAGTACGGTCCTTCCCACTTCACTCCCATATGAGTTGGGGGTGGGAAGACACATTTCAGAACCAAGTCTCCGGGTTCCCAGGTTCGGGCTCGAACCTTTTTGTTGTAATATCGGGCGACCTGTTGTTTGCATCTCAAGGCGCGCAGGTCGGCTTCATCCCTCTTTTCTTCGATCATATCCAAGGACTCAAGGAGCAATTCATTATTGGTCATTGGATCATAATAAGTCACCCGGTGAGAAGGTACCTTTATCTCAACCGGGATGACTACTTCCATTCCAAAAGCAAGGGAGAACGGGGTATGTCCTGTTGCCGATTTATAGGTTGTTCTGTAGGCCCATAGTGCCAAGGGCAATTCGTCAGCCCACATGGCTCTAGCCCGCTTCATTCTTCTTTTCAGAATGGACTTAATTACTTTATTTGCCGCTTCGACTTGTCCGTTCGATTGCGGGTGCGCCACAGAGGTGTATCGATTCTCGATGTGGTATTTTTGGCAGAAGTTTCTGAATTCAGCACTATCGAACTGAGTTCCGTTATCTGTTATTATAATCTTGGGAATCCCAAATCGACAGATGATGTTTCTCACGATAAAGTTGATTACTCGTTTGGTTGTGATTGTAGTTAGTGGTTCAGCCTCGACCCACTTAGTGAAATAATCTACGGCCACAATAGCGAACTTTGCTCCGCCCCTTGCTATGGGGAGACTTCCAATGATATCAATTCCCCACATAGCAAAAGGACATGGACTCATCATCGTTTTTAACTGATTAGGAGGTGCTCTGGGTATCTTTGAAAATCTCTGGCACGCATCACACCGTCGTGCATATCTTGCTGCATCCTTGCTTATGGTAGGCCAGAAATAACCATGCCGCAACACCTTTTTTGCCAAAGTTTGCCCTCCAGTGTGGTCGCCACATTCGCCTTCGTGGACTTCTTGCAGCACATGTTTGATGTCATCGTGGGCTACACACCGAAGGAGGGGCATTGAAAACCCTTGTCTGTAAAGAACTCCGCCTTGAAGAACGTATCGGGCGGCTTTACGAATCACTTTGCGCCTTTCGCTTTTCTTGGTCGGAAGCGTTCCATCCATCAGGAAATTCTTTAGAGGGGTCATCCAGGACTCCCTTTCTGGTTCCGTCTCTGGTACTAGGTCGATTTCCATTTGATCTATGCTAGGGGACCGAAGTACTTCAACGGGGGCTAGCCCAGTCACTTCAGGATCGTCGGAACTAGCCATCTTTGCCAACTTGTCTGCCTGCTGATTCTCTGACCGCGGAATATGAGATATGCTGTAGTGATCAAAATCGTTCAGCAATTCTTTCACTTTCTTTAAGTATAAAATCAATCTTGCCCTTTTAGTTTGGAATCTTCCAGTGACTTGGTTCACAAATAACTTGGAGTCACAGAAGATGTTCAGCTTTGTGACTTCAAGTTCTTTTGCAATCTTTAATCCGGCTATCAGAGCTTCATATTCGGAATCATTGTTAGTGGCATGAAATTCCATTCGGATTGCATAGGTTATTAATCGTTTCTCGGGGGTTTCAAGCACTATCCCAGCGCCGGATCTTTCGTCATTCCTAGCGCCATCAGTATACAATCCCCAGGCATTGGGATCGAAAAGTAATTTTGAAGGCTCAACTTCTTCGTTTGCTATATCTTCCTCAGGGACAGTGAACTCTGCTATGAAGTCGGCTATCACTTGCCCCCGAATTGACCGTCTGGGCTGAAAGTTCAAATCAAATTGACTTAGCTCATGACCTGCCGTCGAGTCTACCAACTGGTCAATCCGGGGCAACGGGAAACTATCTTTTGGACAGGCTTTGTTCAAATCCGAGAAGTCGATACACGTTCGCCACTTCCCGTTGGCCTTCTTTACTAGGACTGGATTCGAAATCCAGTCTGGGTAGGTCGAGTCTCTGATAAACCCATTACTCTTTAGCTTTCCAACTTCTTCTTTCAAGGCAGCGGACCTCTCTGGGCCCAGCATTCGCCTTTTTTGCTTTACTGGAGGATGTTTAGGGTCAATGCTTAAGGAATGGCTCATGATTAATGGGGATATCCCACACATGTCCGCGTGGGTCCAAGCAAATACATCCAAATTGTTTTTTAAGAAATCCATCAATTCTTTAGCGAGATTCGGATTTAACTGGGATCCAATCTTAAGGACCTTCTCCGGGTCACTGTCATCGATCAGTACATCCACAGTTGTCTCGTTGGGAGTCGCCATTCTGCCCCCGGGTTCTTGATCCTCTCTGGGATCTATATCCTCGGGCATCTCTCTGGGCGACTCTCCAACGACTATCCTCTTTGGTTGCTATAAGGTCTCCGCCCCCGAAGGGGGAGAGGTGCCTTTAGTTTCAATATCCCCTCCATTGCGAAGTAACTTTAGTTCGGCAACATAACATGCTCGCGCAGCAACTTGATCCCCTCTGACGATACCAATGCCAGCTTCTGTGGGGAATTTCAATAACAAGCACCAGGGGCCTATACAGGCTCTAAACTTTGCGAGGGCCGGTCGGCCCAAAAAGGCATTGTAAGGCGATTCAACATCCAAAACCACGAAGGGAAGGATTCTCACTCTCTAGCGTTCTCCTTCCCCAAGTGTAACTGGTAACTCTACATAACCCATTGGAGCGGTAGATGCTCCGTTGAATCCACGGATCCATCCTTGGCAGGGCTTCAAGTCTTTTATTTCGAGATTCATCTGGTCAAATGTCCTTTTGAAAAGAATGTTGACAGAACTCCCGTTGTCCACTAAAACCTTATGGACAGTGGCTGGACCAATAGGTACTGTAATTACAAATGGATCTTCTGTCGGAGCATGGACTCCAATGCTTTCTCGTTCTCGGAAGACGACATCGTCGGTCATCAACTTTTGCTGCTTCACCGGGATACTGTCCTCAGGGTTGCTACACTCCCCTACCTCGAGGTGTTGTTTGGCTGCATTGACGTATTGATCCAATGCCTTGGAACTATGCCCGGCGAGATAAAGTCCTCCGATTACGGTGTTGATAACAATGTTCTTTCCCTTTTGCTGGGCAGTCGGCCTAGCAGCAAGTTGATTCTGGTTCTGATTCGGGGCCTGCACTGCTTGACCCATGTCCCTGGGCATTACTCTGTATTCATCTAGCTTTCCTTCTTGAAGCAGCCTTTCGACTACATCTCTTAGGTGACGGTATTCATTCGTTGAATGGCCGTGAATCTGATGAAAGAGACAAAACTTCCCTGTTTCATGCTCTTTCTCTGTCGACTCTCTGGGAGGTGGCCTCTTATTCTGGAGGACTTCATACGCATCCATGAAGATATTTTCCAGAGTATCATTTATTGGTGTATAACTTTCAAAGGCCCTGGGACGAGTCCTTCTCTGGGAGTCGTTCCCTCGGTTCCTCTTCCGGTTGTTGCCGTTACCATTATTATTGTTGTTACCTGGCTGACGACCACCCTGATTCTGATTTTCGACATTTACTTCAACTTTCCCCGAGCTGTCTCCGGTCTGCTTAATGGCGACATTGCTCTGGATTTCCTCCTTATTGGCTGTTTTTGCCTTTCGGTTAGCATATACCTCTTTTCGGCGTAAATGTACGTTGGCTTTCTCGTAGAATAACTCTCTGGTGTGGGGCGGTTTGCCTGCCAGGTACCTCCCGAATTCAGTGTCCTTATCTACTCCGTCAATCAGTGCTGCGACAACGGTCGGTTCATGGGGATCTTTAACCTCAGTAGCGGCCAAATTGAAACGATCCAGGTACACCCTTAAACTCTCGCCTGGTCGCTGCTTGACAAGGACCAAATCGATCACACTTTTTGTCTTTTGTGCGTAGATACGGAATTGTTCTACGAACTTCTCACTCAACTCCCTGAAGCTAGAAATCGATCTCGCCGGCAAACGAGTAAACCATAACAAAGCCACATCCTCCAGGAATATGGGAAACGCTTTGCACTTAACAGCGTCAGAAGCTGCGGCAGCGGTCATTGACCAAGAGTATCTCATCAGATGCTGGACAGGATCAGACCTACCCGCATATCGGTTCATTTGTGGCATGTTGAAACGCCTTGGAAAAGTCGCATACAAAATATCATCAGTGAAAGGGGTGTGACTGCGGTCGATCCCCCAATCTTCATTCCGTTGTCCACGGCTATCTGCCAGAATCTGGTGGATCATGGCTACAACATTTGCACTGGTCAAAGGAGGTTCAGGGTCAGTGCCTCTGGCTCGGCGAGGTTCTCTAATTTCTCTTCCGGGAGCAGTCATGAAATCCAGGGCTCAGATAGGGCTTCGTTGCCCCCTGTTATCATGAGTATGTGTGCGGCGACGGGGCTGAGGTGGTCTGTTACGTACGGGACTGCCCACATCTCAAGCCCTGGGAGCTGCGGCTTGATTGTTCACATTACGGTTTGAGGGCCCCGCCCCCAGTGCTTCTTCTTCCTGTGATGACAGGGTTCGGAACCGAAACTGCTCTATGTTTTCGGCTCTCTCATACGGTCGTCGCGGAGGTCTCGGCGATTCTTCAGACGAAGAAGAATATACTGGGGTGAGTGGACGAACCGACAGTGTTCTTTGCCTTGCTAGCTCATCAAGTCTTCTATCCATAGCAGTCAGATTTTGTCGTAGGACGGAGCTTTCCTGCCTTTGGGCGGCCAATTCATCAAACAAGCTCTCCCACATTTCAGAAAAGCGAGAGAGGTCCCCCTCAGTAACAGGAGCAGCAGGATCATATTGATCGTCATCACCTTCTCTTATGCGCAAAGAACTTGAGCCGGGTCGAGCAGAGGGGCCAGGACGATTGGAGCGAGACATAGGCTCCTTTCCAGGTCGAGTTGTGGTCTGATCATCAATTCGGATCGCTGCGGTTCGGGGGTGGCGGTTCGCAGCGCCCCCTTGAGGTCGATTCGCGGTCGCAGTGTGCGGAGGGTGCGAGGCGTTCCCTCGAGATCGAGTAACAACTCCTTCAGCAGTCTGGATCGCTTCGTTCTCATCGACTCGGAGCGTGGTGTCTTCGTCGGATCGGTTCGCCCCCTGCGCCCCGCGATCCAAAGCTTCTTCATTGCCCAGCTCGTGCACACTTTCTTCAATTGTTTCGTTGGTCTGTGAAGCTCGTGCTTCCTTGGATCTTTTTCCAGCCATGATATCCGAATCGCTGGAACCTTCAAAGAACCGAATAGTGAAACTTTAGGATTGTCTTCTCAGTGAAAGCACCAAAAATGTTAGATCAAAATTTGGACCTAACACCCAAATTTTTCTGAAGCTTATAGAGTTTCAACTGAAGAATGAGAAAAAAGGAAATAACACACAGAATTTATAGTGGTTCGGCGTTAACGAGCCTACGTCCACTTTATATATTATTGATTATACTTTGAAAGCTAATACAATCAAGGATTTCTCTCAATATTCTAGTATTTTGATAACAATGGCGGATTCAGTACTCAATATTGCCAAAAAGATCCCCAAAAAATGCCAAGCTCTGGGCTATTTATAGCTGATTTTGTCAGGCGGGTCGTGGTTACACGTGGCACAAATCCCGAGAACATCGGATCGCATCGCCACCGTTGAGGAAATGGTCAAATTAGCCGTTGTGGACAGGTGTCGCGATCTGCTTGAAAATCGGATCGTGCAGATGGGGAGAATTGGTCCAAATGACGGTTAGGGACACGTGTCGCTAGATCTGTGCATCTCGGATCGCTGAAGACTAGCTCACGCTTGAACGGGTCAGAGGGTTCGCCACGCACCAGGGGATCGGATCGATCAATACTATGCAACAACATATGCATGGATCAGATCGCATAGAGATGTTGTTTCACTGGTGAAATAGGAGCGATCTTTCGAGACGCGATCCGATGGTGGGCGAGTCGATAGCGTGCGATCCGTTCCTTCATATTCTTAGAGAACGTGGTTTCATGCTTTCTTCTTATGAATGATCCTGGGTGGCTTGGTCAAAAAGCGAGCCAACAACATCCATATGCATATGTAAGTGTCCTATTCGGCTGATCATAATGCCTAGTATGTGTATATAAATCCACTTGCAAACAATTGCATCCATTTGCAACCATCAAACACAGCATATTTCAATGACATGTTTCAACCATATCCTACTATCCATGGCTTGAATTCTAAGGTCTGCCATTTCCAAGGATATTTAGAAGAAAGGTCCTAATCAAAGGAAGAAGCTACTGATATAATATCGAAGAGGAAGAATATGGGTAAGAAACTTGAACTCTCATTATGAGACAAATGATTCTAAAACCGGATCTGTCAGTGTCTGTGACGGCCCGCCCCACACCAACCGACATTTACTCCATAAGTGCGCTGTACACATGTCCAGTTAGCACGGAACGGTCGTCAAAAGGAAAGAAAGAAGACGAAGAATCAACAAGGAACCTGTAGAATGTCTCACAACACATGGAACAAAATATAATAACAACATACTTGACATAAAACAGGTGAGACAGTGCGTAAGCTGAAAACAAACTATCATAGCAGCGGAAAATCCAAAGTACAGCTTATGATCTAAAGCCAACATTATTACAACTTTTAAAAACTGTCTCAAAAAGCTAAACGAGAAAGGTACACTACTAATGCCCAAAGTAGTGACCAGCAACGACACAGGGAGAATATCCATATATATCATACGTGGAAGCCTCCTGCTCGCCTCCGACTCCGCTACTCGCGCATCACCAGCTAACCTGTCTCAAGTCTGCTCGTGTGAGCACCTAGAGTAATAAGAAGAGACATAAAACTCTGGGTTAGACAAAAAGTCTGGAATGAGCGATAAGCAGTTAAACAGAACAATAACAGGTATACTAAACCATACCTGAACCTGGACCTGCAACCAAAGAGTTAGCACTACATACTGTACAACACTCTATGGTGCCACTGAATAAATGGAGTTAAGATAATGGGGGTGGGGTGTGCATGTCATAGTGATGGCAAACAATCAAATATAGTAACCATCTCACATCTCTCACTCAGTGCGTAAAGTATACGATATCCACCACTTCGATCACCCAATACTTTGCTATGATCACTCTGCCCCATTAAGTCATAACGGCTTCACTACACTGATCCATAGCCACTAATCCTTCGCTATGTCCACTTTTCCCCCATGGAGTCGTACATACCCCACTGCACTGGCTCATAGCCTTACTAATCCTTTACTATGTACACTCTGCCCCATGGAGTCACAATGGCTCCATTGCACAGGTTCATAGTCTTGCTACGATCACTTTGCCCCTCGAGTCATGATGACTCTACTGCACTGATACGTAACCCATCATTCCGTTTCAGCGGTGAATCGAAGTTATGAACGTCGACAACTCCTTAGCACACGTCCCGCAGCAAAGCCCAACTATGAAGTGAACTCATTGGTTCCCAACTGGATCCTGATCACTAACTTCCATTTGGACTACCTTTTCATCTCGGGTTATTGGTCATCATTGGATTGGTTCGGATCCCCAGTCCTTCTTCTCTGTCGGTTCGGATCGGCCTCCTTCCAAGTGCTCCAGGTCGGGTCATGGTCTCCAAATCCCTTCGTAGTACATCAGTTCGGTTCGGGTGCTCTCTGGCGGGTCGGGTCAGGTAGGTGTATCTTAGTTCAGTTCGGTGTACCCTTGCTCCATCGGTTCGGTTTGGGTTCCTGGTCTCCGATCCGATCCATTTCCCCTTCCTCTTCCGTTCCGATCCCCTTCTCTTCCCTTCAGTCGATCCGATCCAGTTTAACCATTGTGGCCTTCCTTTTTGCCATACTTTCTCTTATTCCAAGCCTCGGTTCGGTACGGTGATCCCTTGCCTAGTTCACTATCCGATCCGAGCCCATCCCTCCGATCCGATCCGAAAGCCTGCACCATTTTCTGCAACTTTTTCCAACTAGTGTTTTACGCCATTCGACGGCGTTTTCAACCATTCTATCTATTCTAATCAATCACAAAGCATACCACAAAGTCATAGCAACAAATAGAAGTGACCTCAAACACCAAAACATCAATATGATAGGTTAAAATGGATCAAACATAGCCAAAACCCCATATTTTCCCTTAAACATGTTCAAGCATAATTAATGATAGGATTAGCAAAACTTAACCAAATTAACCCAAGTTCATATCAGAGGTCTAAAACATCATTTAAGAATTTATAAATATTTTTCCAGAATTTTATCATGTTTAAACTCGCTAATTAACACTAATTACCCTTTATTAACCATAATTAGTGAGGAACTATGTAAATCACTCACCTTAGCCACAAATAAACCTTAGATCTGAAATAAATCTCTGTTTGGGCGCGAATACCAATGCTAAACAGCAGCTCTAATCTTGATTTGGTGAAGATCTCCCTTGGTTTGATGTTGCTAAGCTTAATCCTTGATTAGAAATGATTTGGAGGTGATTTAGAGGTTGGAGGCCATTTTTAGGGTTTCTAAGAGGTAAGTGGAGGCTAGAAAACTGAAATGGAATGCAACCCTAACTCTTTTCAGCCTCTCCATAACCCTAATCCCAAAATGGGTTATGGGCCCATTCACTAATCACCCTATTTGGCCCGGTTAAGCATTTTTTTCACCTTCCAAACCTTATTTCAGCCATATCTCCCAAAAGGTAAGTCCGTTTAGCTATTATGACCACTCTACGGAAAGGTAAACCATCAAACGAATCTAATGGAAGTGGTTTCAGGTCAGAATTCCTTTCCAATCAAAAGTTATGGCCGAAACAAGATCAGTTAGGGGCAAAATGGTCATTTAAAAATCGGTAAAAATCATGAACATGAGAAATGACCCCAATAGTCGTTTCCCAAAGTTACATGACCATACGTCTTCATATAAGAAAGAAAGAAATATTCTACGATCCTCCGATGCGTAGAATGCGGGTTGTTACATTCTCCCCTCCTTAAGAAATTTCGCCCCCGAAATTCCCTAACCGAAACACACAAAGGGTCCCGCATGCCTATCAACCATAAAACAACAGTCAAACATACAAAACAAGCAAAGCAAGTCTATCCTAGCATGCGGAATAACTAAATTGCAAAGTAAACCTTACCAGGCAAAGAGTTTTGGATACGTCTTCCTAATGCTCTCCTCTGTCTCCCAAGTACAGTCATTCTCGTTCTCGCCCCATTGAACCTTGACTAGCTTCACCGCCTTCCTTCGAAGTTGCTTCGTATCGTGCTCGACAATACGAATCGGGTTGTGGTTCCTAACTGCCTCGGGTTCCACTTCGAAGTCCTCTAACTGATCAGGTGAAATAGTCATATCTGGGTCGTGCACGAACTTCCTTAGCTGGGAAACATGAAATACGTTGTGAACTCCCGCCATCTTCTCTTGTAAGTCTACTATATACGCCAAATTCCCAACTTGTTCGAGAACTGGGAATGGGCCAACAAATCTTGGTGCCAACTTGCCTCTCCTGCCAAATCGTATTACGCTCTTCAACGGAGAAATCTTGACAAACACCAAGTCACCAACGGAGAATTTTAAGTCTCTTCTCCTCTTATCAGCATAACTCTTCTGCCTATCTTGGGCAGCCTTCATCCGTTGTTAAATGATCTTAATTTTATCTGAAGTTTCCCTTACCACATCTGGTCCAAGCACAAACTTCTCACCGGTCTCTATCCAACATGATGGTGAGTTACACGGTCTTCCGTACAAAGCTTCATATAGAGCCATACCGATATTGGATTGGTAGCTATCATTATATGCAAACTCTACTAGATGCAAATGGTCATCCCATGATCCACCAAAATCCAATATACAAGGTCTCAAGAGATCTTCTAATATACGATTTACCTTCTCTGTCTGACCGTCGGTTTGAGGATGATACGCGATACTGAGATATAATTCCGACCCTAGAGCCTCTTGTAAGCTTTTCCAAAACCCACTAGTGAACAACGGGTCTCGGTCACTCACAATGTTTTTAGGTATTCCATGAAATCTCACTACCCACTTCATATACAATTCTGCTAACTTAGCTGCCTTTCTGGTCGATTTGTCCGGTATAAATCTTGCACTCTTAGTCAACCGATCCACAATTACCCAAATGCTATCATGTCCTGATCTAGTCCTTGGTAAACCGTTAATGAAATCCATCGAGACTTGCTCCCATTTCCATTCGGGAATTTCTAATGGTTGCAACAAACCACTTGGTTTCTTTTGCTCGGCTTTAACTAGCTGGCAATTCATGCACTTGGATATAAACTTCCCAACGTCTCTTTTCATCCCTTCCCAGTAGTAAGTCTGCTTCATGTCTCGATACATCTTATCACCACCGGGGTGTATAGTCAGTTTTGAGTGATGACATTCCTTAAGCACTTCATCTCTCAAACCATTCGCGTTGGGTACAACTAGTCTTCCATTCTTTCTAAGCCATCCTTCTCGATCAAGCCCATACAAATTCATCTCCCCACCATCGATATTTATCTCTAACTTGGAGATAATTTCCAATAGATTAGGATCGTCCCTCTGGCTGGGACCAATCCGCTCAATCAAAGTGGGTCTGATCTTCAAACTAGCTAACATCTCTGGATCCAATTCGCACTTTGGTCTGAAATCATACCTTGCGATATACTCCAGTTGCTTCCATTCAAGAAACATAGCCCCTAAACTGGCATGTCTCCTACTCAAGGCATCGGCTACCGCATTGCCTTTCCCAGGTGCATATGCGATATCAAAATCATACAAAGCCAAGAACTCTAACCATCTCTGATGACGGAGATTCAGATTCTTCTGGGAGAAGAGATACTTTAATGATTTATGATCGGTGAACAACTCAAATCTCTCTCCCAAGAGATAATGTATCCACATCTTCAACGCGAGCACAATCGCTGCCAGTTCCAAATCATGGGTAGGATACTTTTTCTCATGCAGTTTTAGTTGCCGACTAGCATAAGCTACAACCCTACCTCCTTGCATCAATACAGCACTTAGTCCGGTACCACAAGCATCCGTGTATACCGTCATCTCTTCATTCCCTTTAGGAATGACAAATACCAGCGCACACGTCAACTTTTCTTTGAAACTCTTGAATGCATTCTCACACTCCGTCCCAGACGAAGGCTTGATTCTTCTTAGTCAACTGAGTTAACGGTGCTGCTTTCTTGGAGAAGTCCTGGATAAACTTACGATAATATCCAACTAACCCCAAGAAGCTTCTTACGTCTGTTGCATTCTTAAGTGTAGACCAATCCAGTATCGTAGCCACCTTCGCAGGGTCCATGGCAATACCATTTTCTGAAACAACATAGCCCAAGAATCTCACTTCCCTCCTCCAGAAGTGACACTTAGAAAATTTCGCTTTCAATTGGTGTTTTCTCAGCACCTCCATCACTATCCTCAAATGTCCCTTGTGTTCTTCCTCTGTCCTTGAGTAAACAAGAATGTCGTCTACGAACACAAGAACAAACTTATTCAACTGATCTCTAAATACTCGATTCATAAGATCCACAAAGTATGCTAGTGCATTGGTCAACCCAAATGGCATGACCAACCACTCATAGAATCCATACGGCATCCTAAATGTCATTTTTGGAACACTCTCAGCCGCTACTCGAAGCTGATGAAATCCTGTCGCGAGGTCTAACTGGGAGAACACTATTGCTCCTTCCAGTTGATCAAATAAATCATCTATCCGCGGTAGAGGATACTTATTCTTCGTCGTCACCTTATTCAACTCGCGATAGTCCACACACAAACGAAGGGAACCATATGCCTTAGTGGTAAACACAACTAGTGCTCCCCACTCGGAGTCACTTCTTCTAATAAACCCCTTCTTCAAAAGATCGCTTACTTGCACCCCGAGCTCTCGCTGCTCCCTTGGTGCCATACGACGAAGAGGCATCACTATAGGTCTGGCATCTTTCACTAAATCAATACGGAACTCAATCTCTCGGTGTGGTGGAAGCCCGGTCATCTCCTCGAAGACGTCCGGATATTGGCCAACCACGGGCACGTCTGACAACTCATCATGCGGGATGTCGAGGGAATTTATAAAACTAGCCATTACCCTATCACTAGGTAGACAACCAAACACTACCCTCCGCCCATCATCCGCCCTAACTGTCACAAAAAAGCCTACACAGTCTACCACCACCCCGTATCTTTGGAGCCAATCGACTCCCAATATAATGCCATGCCCAGTAAAGCCCAAAACAAAGCAATCACAAACAAACATACATCCATGACTCGATAAGACCAAATTTCGGCAAATCATACTAAGGTTAGTCGAACCACCAATCGGGTTCGTCACAACCAACGGTCTATCGACTATCTCGGGTTCCAGTCCCAACCTATCTACCAGGTCACTCGATATGAAGGAACGGGAGGCCCTAGTATCAAACAAAACTCGAACAGGTACATCATGAATAGAAAGCATACCTTGAATGATGACATTCTTTTCTTTCTCCGCCGTAGTTGGGGCATTCGACGAAGAAGGAATAGCACCGATAGCATATGCTTTCACAATCTGCTTCTCTTTAAGAAGTTGTGGACATTTATCCTTATGATGTCCCACTTGGCCACAGTTGCAACACTTCCTATCCGCTGGCTTGGCCCGACATTCTTTGGCAAAATGGCCCTTCTTACCACAGCTGAAGCACTCAACATCTTTCTTGCTTTTTTTCTGACCATCCTTAGTTTGGTTCTGCTTCCTCGTTCTGAGTGTTATTCTTGCCTCCACCGCCTGCTTGCGGCTTCAGCCCTTCTGCAGATGCAATCTCAGTCTTTGACTTAGGGTAAAGACTCTCTGATCTCAAAGCTTTCCCCACAATCGATTCAAGAGTCTCATCGATGTGGTTGATAAGCCTTTCCCCCAGGTATCCATCCAAACCAGTAATGAACTTCTCATTCTTCTTCTCAGGAGTATCGATAAGGGATAATCCATACTTCGACAAAGTGTCGAACTCAGCAATATAGTCCGAGACTGCTCTACCATTCTGCTTAAGCTCCTAGAACTTCCTAAACAGTTCCGACTTCTGAGCAGTTGGGATAAACTTATCGCTAAAGCAAGCCTTAAACTGATCCCAAGTAACCTGATCCTCTGGAGTGGCTGTCTTAATAGCATTCCACCAATTCATCGCTTGCCCTTGCAGCTGACGAGACTCTAGCCTTCTCTTCATCGCATCCTTGATACCCAAGTCGTCGAAGATACGATCACATCTATCCAACCAATCCTGAACATCCGTGGCCGACTCCGTTCCGTGGAACGGCTTCCCACCAAGGTGAGTGTAATCCTTGCACAACTTGGCGAAATCGGCCCTAGGCGCCTGCACTACTGGACCACCACCATTACCGGGATTGGGAACTGCCCACCGCACATCCCTAAGCATTTCTCTCATAAGGTTAGTAAACATCGCCCTCATGTCAGCAGCATTTCCATTATTGGCCCCTCTACCAGCACCTCTTGCGTATCGGCTCATCGTTCAATATGTAAAGAGAAAACGATTAACCATCTCCATATTGGTGCTAGTGCAATGCGACTTCATCCTTAGCTATACTAATAGTATATATATAGCTTTTAAAAACCAAAGTAATCACAAATACGCACTCCCATATACGTACTATCTCTCCCTAGTGTCTTTCCCTAGGTTAACTACGCAACCTAGAGCTCTGATACCAAATGTGACGGCCCGCCCCGCACCAACCGACATTTACTCCATAAGTGCGCTGTACACATGTCCAGTTAGCACGGAACGATCGTCAGAAGGAAAGAAAGAAGACGACGAATCAATAAGGAACCTATAGAATGTCTCACAGCGCATCAAACAAAATATAATAACAACATACTTGACATAAAACAGGTGAGACAACGCGTAAGCTGAAAACAAACTATAACAGCAGCGGAAAATCCAAAGTACAGCTTATGATCCAAAAACAACATTATTACAACTTTTAAAAACTGTCTCAAAAAGCTAAACGAGAAAGGTACACTACTAGTGCCCAAAGTAGTGACCAGCAACAACACAGGGAGAATATCTATATATATCATACGTGGAAGCCTCTTGCTCGCCTCCGAATCCGCTACTCGCGCATCACCAGCTAATCTGTCTCTAGTCTGCTCGTGTGAGCACCCAGAGTAATAAGAAGAGACATAAAACTCCGGGTCAGACAAAAAGTCTGGCATGAGCGATAAGCAGTTAAACAGAACAATAACAGGTATACCAAACCATACCTGGACCTGGACCTGCAACCAAAGAGTTAGCACTACATACTGTACAACACTCTAAGGTGCCACGGAATAAATGGTGTTAAGATGACGGGGGTGGGGGTGTGCATGTCATAGTGATGACAAACAATCAAATATAGCAACCATCCTCACATCTCTCACTCAGTGCGTAAAGTATACGATATCCACCACTTCGATCACCTAATACTTTGCTATGATCACTCTGCCCCATGAAGTCATAACGGCTTCACTGCACTGATCCATAGCCACTAATCCTTCGCTATGTCCACTTTGCCCCATGGAGTCGTACACACCCCACTGCACTGGCTCATAGCCTTACTAATCCTTTACTATGTCCACTTTGCCCCATGGAGTCACAATGGCTCCACTGCACTGGCTCATAGTCTTGCTACGATCACTTTGCCCCTCAAGTCGTGATGACTCTACCGCACTGATACGTAGCCCATCATTCCTTTTCCGTGGTGAATCGAAGTTATGAACGTTGATAACTCCTTAGCACACGTCCCGCGGCAAAGCCCAACCATGAAGTGAACTCATTGGTTCCCAACTGGATCCTGAGCTCTAACTTCCATTTGGACACCTTTGCATCTCGGGTTATTGGTCATCACTGGATTGGTTCAGATCCCCAGTCCTTCTTCTGTCGGTTCGGATCGGCCTCCTTCCAAGTACTCCGGGTCGGGTCATGGTCTCCAAATCCCTTCGTAGTACATCAGTTCGGTTTGGGTGCTCTCTGGCGGGTCGGGTCAGGTAGGTGCATCTTAGTTCAGTTCGGTGTAACCTTGCTCCATCGGTTCGGTTCGGGTTCCTGGTCTCCGATCCGATCCATTTCCCCTTCCTCTTCTGTTCCGATCCCCTTCACTTCCCTTCAGTCGATTTGATCCAGTTCAACCATTGTGGCCTTCCTTTTTGCCATACTTTCCCTTGTGCCAAGCCTCGGTTCGGTTCGTTGATCCCTTGCCTAGTTCACTATCCGATCCGAGCCCATCCCTCCGATCCGATCAGATCCGAAAGCCTGCACCATTTTCTGCAACTTTTTCCAGCGAGTGTTTTACGCCATTCGATGGCGTTTTCGACCATTCTATCTATTCTAATCAATCACAAAGCATACCACAAAGTCATAGCAATAAATAGAAGTGACCTCAAACACCAAAACATCAATATGATAGGTTAAAATGGATCAAACATAGCCAAAACCTCATATTTTCCCTTAAACACGTTCAAGCATAATTAATGATAGGATTAGCAAAACTTAACCAAATTAACCCAAGTTCATATCAGAGGTCTAAAACATCATTTAAGAATTTATAAATATTTTTCCAGAATTTTATCATGTTTAAATTCGCTAATTAACACTAATTACCCTTTATTAACCATAATTAGTGAGGAACTATGGAAATCACTCACCTTAGCCACAAATAAACCTTAGATCTGAAATAAATCTCTGTTTGGGCGTGAATACCAATGCTAAACAGCAGCTCTAATCTTGATTTGGTGAAGATCTCCCTTGATTTGATGTTCCTAAGCTTAATCCTTGATTAGAAAGTGATTTGGAGGTGATTTAGAGGTTGGAGGCCATTTTTAGGGTTTCTAAGAGGTAAGTGGAGGCTAGAAAACTGAAATGGAATGAAACCCTAACTTTTTTCAGCCTCCCCATAACCCTAATCCCGAAATAGGTTATGGGCTCATTCACTAATCACCCTATTTGGCCCGGTTAAGCAGTTTTTCACCTTCCAAACCTTATTTCAGCCATATCTCCCAAACGGTAAGTCCGTTTAGCTATTATGACCACTCTACGGAAAAGTAAACCATCAAACGAATCTAATGGAAGTGGTTTCAGGTCATAATTCCTTTCCAATCAAAAGTTATGGCCGAAACAAGATCAACTAGGGGCAAAATGGTCATTTAAAAATCGGTAAAAATCATGAACATGGGAAATGACCCCAATAGTCGTTTCCCAAAGTTACATGACCATACATCTTCATATAAGAAAGAAATAAATATTCTACGATCCTCCGATATATAGAATGCGGGTTGTTACAGTGTCTCACCGCATAAAGACTTACTATTAACTCATACTCTTTCCCAATCTTTCAAAATGAACGGTTCTTCCTAAGATTGCTGAGTTATTCTAACCAAATCCTTGGGAGAGTTCTTCCATCTCTTCCGCCCTAGTTACTTTAGGAGAAATATTTCAAGTGAACTAACCCATCATAATATTCCAAGCGAAATAATCTCAAAGCTTACCTTACCTTACAAGGAGAGTCAAACTTTTCTCTTTCCCACCATCTGATTTTTGGTCTTTACTTTTACTCTCTTGGGTTCCTAAGTTTGTTCCACTTATATTATCTAACCCCCATAAGGACTTGTCTATCGTTTAACTTAATATATTTTTTACAAAATCTTAACGAGGTAAACTTTTTGTTACAAAAAATCCTTTTGAATTATATATATAATTGCTTTTATGAAATTTCCAAAAATACGAATTACATATCAAGACACATTAGTCCTTTAAAATATCTATTTCTAAAATTATATACATATAGGGTTTCAACTCATAGTGGTTCCACAATTATCCGTTTGAAATCTCTATATTATTTTAATCATTTATTCACTAGTCAGACTTGTCACTTGCCTCAATTTTTTGGTCATATAAAGATTTAGTAGGATCTCCTTGGATCCACCTCTTTTGTCTAAATGAAAAAAATTCCGATAAGCAAAAAATCTCAATAATAAAACATAACAAATGGTGAATTCCTATCCAATGAGAAGATACAATCTAGGGTAAATCTTTTGGGACTAAAAAATATTTACGTGAACTCTTAAACTTCAAAAGGCAAGAACTGTTAACTATATCCTTGCTTTTACAAGGAAATCTCGAAAATCATTGGACCCTCAAATTCAATAAGTTTTCCCTTGTCTTAGGCTCTTAATCCCTAGTAAGGAAACACCTAGCCAATAATCTATGATTACTGAAAATTGAGATTTCCCTTATAATAGGTAGTGTCCCTTCTCACGCGACAAATTAACAGTGGTTAACCCAAGATAAATACCATTATAGGTTTTCCTACTAATGTCACTTGATAAAATTGGCACTAAAGTATTAATCCGAAGTAGGTTTTTTTCTACATAAAAACTAAACTACTTTTGGTGAGGTAGACCAAGATTGCAGCTAGGGAATATTTTCTATAACTTCAGCTAATCTAAGAAATTTTTTACTTTTTTAAAAATCACATTCAAAGATCTTGATCTTGGGTTTATGCGCTTACAAGGTATCACAGTCTTTTATCTGCTTACCAATTTTTTTCCTTTGCCCTACTATATCGTAGACTAGCATGTCATTAACACAAATCCATACCAAAATACTACAGAACCCACCAATCGCCCTACCGCATAAGTCAATAATTAAGCTAAGGCACAAGCTAGCCTAAAAGGTATGATAACTATTCCAAAAATCCGTTAGACATTCTACAACAAATTCTACCTTTACATTTCTTTTCCATCACTAAAACTTGATGGAAATCATAAGCAAAAAAAATCCGACTATAGGGAATATCTAGCTCCTGATCATTTCCAAATACCACCAATACGAAGAGAAATGTTTCATTCTAAAACAATTCATTTGTGATTACTACTAAGCATAAGGAACTACCTGTCTTTGAAACCAGGACCACTGATGCCTTTAAAAAAAATGCTTACACTCATTAACCCTTTTCAAAAGTTCTTGACTTGATTTTTCTCCAAAAAAATTCACTATAACTAAAGCCCAACAACTTTCTCAAAATACACGCGGAAAGCTCCAATGCTAGTACCACACTAATTTACCAAAAGATAGGTTTAGAGAGTAAAACAATCCGTTCTAACTAATTCTTCATAGCTCAACATTCGGGTGTGCCTACAATATATACTCCTAAGAAAATCTAGCTTCCTCTCAACATTTGAGATGACTCATCATACAAGTAACCTGTCTAAACTCCAAACCCATCCATTGACAATATAGCTAGGTAAGATTCTGGTCATTAGCATAAAACTCAATTCTCACTTACACCCACAAAACCATGCACTTTATCCAAAATGCTACAAGCTTAATATTGTCACTAATATAGATCCGAAAGTCGACCTCTCTTCTAGGCGATAATCTTTCAACCTCTTATCATGTTTGGAGTATATAGCACAAAGAGAATTGAATCGATATTGCCTAGAGATGCACTAAGAAAAAAAATATGAAATCATCATGACTGACCCTTTTGGTCGCAAGAAGCCTTAAAAATTAGTCCATTTGCATATCCTAGCCTGACAATTCTCTTCTTGCAGCAAAATAGACTAGAACTTAGCTAACCAATATATCCTCCAAAATTTCCTGTCTTAAAAACCTTAGAATATAAGCACCTTAGTCAAACTCTACTACAAATGCCAAAATATGAGATAATCAATTATATGGTTAAACTAACTAGACCCAAAACCAACACCTACCTGGAAATGCCCCAAACATGTCCAAAATCAAGATTTCTAGTTTCAACCCCGACTCACTATAGATAATTAAGTCGATCTCCCTATGGGGTTAAGAAACTACTACTGGGCCACCTAAGTGCAAAACAATCAACTAGTGTTATCATCACACACTAGAAGATTTACTATATGTGGAAAGGACAACTTCGTTAGGCCTACAATACAGACGCTTCACATGACATATCACACCTCAACGTGGCGATATCCCCACACAGCCACCCTAACCAATACATCAAAAATAAAGAGACAAAGTACTCCTAAATCTGGTGAAATAGGAGAACTAGAATGAACTAAAGATGGATAACATTCTTTCTTTCATCATCTCTTACTTACTTCCATTTCTCGATCCCTTTGATTAGCACCTTCCCCATAATCTTTTCGATGTTAGTATATATATGTTGCTCTTTCACTTGTCATCCTTAAGTTTACCCTTTGAGAGGTTTTTCTCATTCTTAATTGATTGGTTACCGAAGATGTACGAAAATCTATTTCCATAGTATAATACAATCTAATTTATATAAATCTGTAATTGCAAGATATTTCTTTTGATAATCTATAAGTTATTGAGTAGTGTGCAATACGGCTAAATCCATATTCCGCACTAATCCATTCCTTCTTGCAATGACATTTTTCTAGGTTAATTACAAACTAAACTACATGAATACATCCCTTTTTCCTAACTAACCAATCTAGGTTATCTTTAACTTCCTAACTTCCCTTTTATCCCTAAGCTAATAAGGTTGTCCCATCCATGATTAGCCATATTTAATGTTTGTTAAGCAACAAGTCTCTCTCTAACTTCGATCTTCCCAACTACTCAGCTAAAAGGGTTTGTCCATTAGTAAAAACTTCAACTTATGTAGAATCATGGTTCCCGTACATAGAAAAGTTTATATAGGTTGTTTTATAGATAACCCAACAAAGAGATTCAGAATTCGAAAGAGTTAAAGGAATGTTCTAACTGACTAGAGGGGATATATTTTATCTTCAAAAACAACTTTTGATATCTGAAAAATATAGTTTCTTTCAAAAATACTTCCATTTTAAGACAAATTTTTTAATTATCTTGTAACCTTAGGCTCTGATACCAAATGTAACATCCTAGACCCCTTTACAGTCACCCAAAAGAGGATTCAGTTAAGGAATATGGAGCGTTGCAGCTATAAAGACAATAAAACATCATAGAGATAAGATTTCATAAGACATAGAAAAATAAGTAACAACGAAAGAAAATACAATTTATTTTAGAATGACAAAAACCATTTTTTTCCAATGTAATCAAATTGTCGAAAATCATGTCTCAAAATCTCATCCAAAACCACATTGGAGTGCAAAACAATATTAACCTCCAAATAGTCAAAAAAAAAAAAATACAAATTAACCTTGGAAAAGAAATAGAAAGAAATCCATCTTTTGTAAGAATCATCCACAGTAGAATCAATAAAGAAATATGAACTATACACTTCCTCCCTATAAGCCCGGGGAGAAGAAAAGTCGAAGAAAATAAAATGGATCAGACATAAAGTCTAGTGAGCTGCTATGATAACTAGCACGACTGATAAGTTAAGAAAAATAGATAAAATAGTAGTTCTAGTGTAATAAAAGGGCACGTGTTTGTGCACATGGCCTAAAAGTGAATGAATACTAATACGAATGGCATAAAGGATTGGCTATTCTCATTCAATGACAATAATGTATGTTTTGCTCGTCTACAAATTCATAACATAATAAAATTAGTAAAGAAATATTCCTAATACTACCCATCGATTGGCTCCTAAACCCCAATTGTGATAACCTATGCCAACTATGGGTTCGGGTTTGTCAGGCCCAACCTATCATCTTTAAGGACATAGCGCCAATCACAGGCGTTGGAGCGTCTTATTTTCCCTAATCGGGGCGATGCACGCTAGTCACCGTCTCACCGGAACGCACCCGTAACCACCTCGTTTGGACCTCTTACTATCCAGTATAGTATAAGCGTGCCTTCGCATCCTCGTGAGACTTCCATAGTGTGATAAAAAGGAAGTTGTTTGATACGGACCCCCAACCAAAAATGCAATTGGACTCAAGTCACCACTAGACTTAGTCCCCATTATTTGTTATCGTTTGACCACTTATTTTCCCTAATCAGTCTATGCTGCCAGATCGACCATAGTTATGAGCTCGTTATTTTCTCTAATCAGCCGTTACTGCCATAACGGACTACAACTTTGCGCTTATCCATTATTTAGGTCACTTATTTTCCTTAATCAGCTTACCCTGCCGGAACGGACCTCAAATATGAGCCACTTATTATCCTTAATCATCTTATGCTGCCGGAATGGACTCCAACTACATGCTTATTAATTTGTCTCATATTAAACCTAACATGAATTTTAAGTTTACTTAATAAGCCTATTCTTCCAATTTAACCTCTTGATATATTTTTGGTTGTATTAAACATTCTGTTCAAGTTATGATATTGTTATCGTGGTTATTATACAACCCCAACCCTCATTACTTAGCGAATTACTAAGTCAACCTATTCCATTTATGTATGTGTTCTCCAATTACATAATTTATTAATTATTCCTCAATTCAAAGTTTATTTATGGATTGCGATATTTATTAAATTTCAACATTCTCAAATTACAACTCATTTGTTGATTACAACATTTAATTAAATTTCAACATGCCCCAAATAGACCTTTATACCCATTTTCATTATTTTCCAATTAGGTACAAAAATTATAGGGTAAAGGCTTAGGCTCTTGCTAGGCCTAAGCTCAAGGCAAAAGAAAAGGATAAAGGTTTAGGCTCTCGCATGGACTAAAACTCAACGAAAAACAAATTATAAATGCAATAGAGCAATTATGCAGTCCAAATCAAATTTTTACTCAATTGTTCCATTTTTACAGTGTTCCTATATGTTCAATCGTTTTCCGATTCAATTACTCCGATATAATTATGGATTGATCTCAAATTCAAGCGTAGAAAAGAATAATTAGGCATAGATTATTTGGCATATATGCCTATGCCTAAATATGATTTTTTTTTTTTGGTATTAACCACAACAAAACTGTAAAATAGGAAAAAGGGAAAACAAAACTGAAAATAATAATTCAAAGAAATATGAATATTGATTATACAAAATCCACAGGAATAAACAGAAGAATTCATAGGAAAAGAATTCGGAACAAACTAAATCTGTAAATAAATTACAAATAAACTAGATTTGTGTACAGACCTTGGAAAATTTAGATCTGTAAGCACTAAAACTTCTATTATAAAAATTTAACCTCAACTTATTAGAAATTTTGTAATCACAGAAATCTCACCTCGATTTGCTTATCCGATTGGTCCTAATAGGAATCTCTAGGTGTGTATATATAAATATCCTCCCAAATTTATGTAGGCAAAAACCTAAATCTCATAACTACATTAAAATTTTAGAGGAAGAATTTTGTGTGGTGGAGGCACAAGAAAAGCAGAATAGAGTTATGAGGGTTTATGTTTAGACGAGAGCTGTATTTATAAAATAAAAGGGAGTCCAGAACCCATAGATTTTAAGTTATTATGTCGTGTTGTTTCTCTATTCCACTGCCTTGTGTTTGTGTCGTACTCTTGAGTGTCATGTCGGAGTCGAATCGTTTATATCCATGTTACATGCCACAGCTTGCTTCCATCTTGAAACCACCAAAGGTGAGAAATCGCTCATGGCTTACATTATTAAGTTAAGTAAATTGATATTGCTAAAATGTTGACAAGATCATGCTGGTGTTGATTTATGACATGGTTATGTTTATATGATATATGACACATGATATTTGATATGTGCACATAAATTGATATGATATCTTTGATACAATTGTATCACACTGCAAGTTCCCAATGATATGACATGTTAGATAGGAAAGTCACTATGAGTTGAAATTATATATACCCGAATGATTAAATTATTTATGAAACCATGCTGATACCGATTTGGATAACTAGTTGAAATGATATGAACCTAAAAATTTAAGACATTCGGGTTAAAATGATACATACACAAGCCATTTGATCATAGAATATAAAATATATGCAGACACTATAGGGCAAAAAAATATTTTTTAAAATTTTATAAATATATTTGATTTAAATAAATTAATTTGGAAATTTGATATAAATATTTTAATTTTGAATCAATGTTTGGAATATTTAGCTTAAATTTATGAATTTAAATTCGATTGATTAATGAAAATATTTTATGATTTTTAGATTTAATTTTTTGTTTAGAAGCTAATTTATAAATTTAATTAAGATTTTAAGATTTACATTAAGTATTTACTTAATTTTAAAAGATTTACTTTGTGCTAATTTGATATAACATAAGAACTAATTTAATGTAATAATTTAATTGAAAGAATTAAATTTAATATAAAAGATTTAATTTAATTTAATGGAAAATAATTATCTGTTGTTACAAACGGTTTGAGTTGGTATATTTATTGACTTGAAGTGGTCGAAAAGGAAGGTCCTAATAATTGTGGTATCAAAGCTTTGGTCTATACATACATTAGCTTATGGGGTTGAAAAACTCATTAGAGATGGGGTAGCAATACCTTGAATGAGTAGAATCATTTGAGAGACAGCGTATTATGGAAGTTAAAAATAGTTTAAATGATTCTAAAGGGATTATATATATATATATATATATAAATTATTGAAAAATTTTAGCCTTCTTTTAAAATAATGTGGCCTTGTTTTAAATTCCATTCCTTTGAACTCATCGCTTTAGTTAGATTCCTTTACTAGATTAGGATTTTTTGAATCTAAGTCTCGATCTTGCTTTGTCCCGTCTTAGGAAACTTAGAATTTGTCATTTTCTAAATCCTGAATCTTCTTTAATTTAATTTAATCTATCCTTGGTAAAATCCTATTGATTGAATTCGTCCGGTCGTTCAGCTCCAAGCTTATATTCTAACTAAACTCGAATCAAATTAAATAAAGGCATGAGAATTTAAAGTGAAATTTAAATAAACAACTAAGTATTAAATGCTTGATTGAAAAAATTAAATAAATAGAAAACCCAATAGTAATGAGTTATATGTGAATTTATAACAGTATATTAAGAAAATTTCAATGATTAAAGTTTTATTGAAGTAAAGTGTATATAGGTATAACTTGTAAATTGAATCATTGAAAACAAATTACTTGGTTAATTCTTTATCACTGTAAAGGATATTAAAACTTCCTAGATAAGTCTAATGTGAGTTAGAAGTGTATAAATATAAATTGATTTTTTTTGCATAAATATATTAAATTAGTAATTTGATACTTATAAAGGAATTCTTGGAACTAAGATTGCATTATATGAATGCGGAATTTAGAACAGTGACTTGTGTAAAATATATGTATATATTATAGGATTTCATAAGTGTAAGTAAAGCAAACACTAAACTCAAGGTTTTGGAAAAATTTGTGTTTGAAACCTAAAAAGGCTAAAAGAAATCCTATATAATAAATGTTTTGAGAATATCACTTTATATGATTTTCCATGGTAAATTTTAAAATAGAATATATAAATAAACGGTTGTAATCAAAGTATGACAAATTAAATAAATGGTGGAAAATATATAATTCCCCTATTTGAAATAATACAATAAGATATCTTTTGAAATATACTATTTTTGTCATATATTTAGAAATTTTGTACATATCTTTGTTCCAAAAGAGTAGAGTTTCGAAAATTCAGTTGACGTCAAGATTGGACTATCGGATACGTAAAGATTTTGGACATACGCCTAGCTAACGTATGTACTAAATCATATAAGTACAAGATAGGTATTGAATCGCACCCTAATTGCTTGGAAATGATTCTGATGATGATTTTGGCATCATCAATATTAATTTTCATGTTTCAAAAGTGAGATATATAATTCTAGTTGAGAAGTTGTATGAATACTTAAACTAGTTTTGGAAAAGTTTGGGAAAGGTTTAATGATAAAACTTGAATAACTAATGAGATTAAATTAGATATGCTTAACTTGAATATCAATTTATGAATACAAACTTATCTAATATATTGATAACTCAAAGGTACAAACTTAGGGTTAGCCTGAGTATTTCAGTTTTGGAGTTTATCCGTTGGAGCTTGAGATTTATGGAGTCTAGTCATCCATCTTTGTGTATTCCATCTACTTTTATTTCAGTCATTTATTTATGTATTAGTAAAATTTAGTATTCAGTCTTCCGCTATATTTGTACTTAATTTGCACTATGATAGTATGTATAAATTAAAGGATTTTGTATTATTATATAACATTTACTTCCATTATGAGATATTTTGTGTTCTGTGTCTGAGATATTCCGCGTCTGAGATTTACTTCCATTGTACAATATGTTGTTTCGAAAGGTTCAAGCTGGTTTAAATATCGATTTGAAGTGCTCGAAAAGGCTTAAAATTGTCATATCAGAGCTTTAATCTATACAAACCTTAACTTATGGGGTTGAAAAACTCATTAGAGATGGGGTAGCAATACCCTAGAATGAGCAGAATCATTTGAGAGAAAGCATATTTTGAAATTAAAATAGTTTAAATGCTTTTAAAGAATTTCAAAGGGGTTATATATACATGGAATTATCGTAAAGGACAATTTGTTGGGTTTTTTTGGCCATTAGGACAACCGCTCCATTTTTTATTCAGAAGGACAACTCCACTCCATTTTTTATTTAGAAGGACAACTCCGCTCCATTTTTTATTCGGAAGGACATTATAAATAAAACTTCCATCGTACTTCCAGCCGAGGTCTTCTTCTTCGATTCCTCCAGCGAAATTCAGTGTCGGCCATCTCTCCAGCGTTTTAATCATCGTCTTCAAAATTTCTCGAGCTCCTCTATTGATTAACATGTAAAAGTGTTAATTTTTTATGCTTATAAATTATATTTATTGTAAATAAATAAATTTTACATTGGGTATTTTCATATATTTTCACAGTTTGTTCATCAATTCTCATGCACCCCGTAAAGCAAAGATATTACACAAGAAGAAGACCAATTTTGAATATTTTATCCTATGTTGCCTTTGGAATCTAATAAACATCCTTGTTTGGAAGAATTAATCACATGTGATCTTATCTCCCTTCAATTAATCACATGTCAAACAAGGAAGATATGGGAGGAATAATTGCTGATGGGAAGAATAATTGCTGATTGGAGGAATAATTGCTGATTGGAGGAATAAGTGCCGATTAATATAGGAGGAATAATTGCTAATTGGAGGAATAATTGCTGATTAATATAAAAGAAATAATTGCTATTAAAAGGGCCATATATGCATATATTGGATTAAGGTTTGAGGCTGGCATTTTATCTTATAAATACCGTTGTACTCTCATTGTAAAAAGGATCCGGGAATCAATAAAGTTTTCTCTATTTTCTCTTTTCTGCATTTTTATTCTCATGACAAGTGGTGTTGTCTAGTTAATTAGATTTTCTAGAACACAATTATTATTGCAATTTTATTTTCCTGTTAATTTATTTCTATTTTGCAAGTCTATTTCCAGCAATCTATTTATTTCCTAATCATTGAATTGATTATAGATTCGATTAGATTCGAATCTGTTGTGAATTCAATTGCAGTTTTAATTTGTTTTATTGATAATTGTAATTTGGTCGTTGATTCAATTAGTTTTGTTTTGAACCAAGTTGCAATTTCAATTTTAATCACCCTCCAGTTTTGTCTCACTTGCCCAAGGAATATATAAATAACAAAATTTGATTTATCCTCCCTGTGTTCGACCTGCATACTACACACCTGTACGCTTGCAGAATTTGATTTAAAATTCGCGCTTTTCTAATTCATAGGAAAGCGACGAACAAGTTTTTAGCGCCGTTGCTGGGGAGGCAATAATTAAATTTTATTATTTATTTAATTTCCGATTCGTGTTAGTTTTATTTTAGTTTTATTTTTTTCCTTTATTTTTCTTGTATATATATAAAAAAAAATCTTGATTGGATAGATTTGGTATTGTTCAATGATACCGCAATTTTCCAAATAAGAGAAAAAATATCTTGCTATTTTTTCTTTACTTCTTTCCTCTTTTAAACTTCTTTCCCTTTTGTTTCCTTTTTCCATCTATTTCTTTCCTTTGTGCAATTTGTTTTCTTGCCAATTTTTCTTTTGTTTCTTTCCTTTTTTTGCAATAATATCTCTCCTTGTACAAATTTCCTTTTCTCTTACAATTTCGTCTCTCCTTTCAAAAAAAAAAAGAAACTTGCATTTTTTGTTTGTTTATTTCTTTCCAATTACAACCCTCTCTCACTTCCTCTAATCTCTCTTTCCATCTTTCAATCACTCTTCTAATTTTTTACATTTATTTCTTTTTCTTTCCTCTTTTGTTTCCCTCTTTTTTTTGAAATCCTTTCCTTATTGTACATTTCCATTGCTTTAATTTCTTTCCTTTTTTTCTCTTCATATTTTTCTCTTCATGTTTTCTCTATATTTCTTCTTCTGTTGCCTTTATTCTTCCATATTTCTTCTCCATCCTTGTCTCCGGTCCAAAACCACATTCACAAACCATCCTTCCACTTAGCATCACACAAAAGTTATCACCCATCATCTTCATGTTCTTCTCACACAAACCATCAATTCCTCCTACAGCAAATTTCCTCAACCTCCCCCACTTTCCATTACAAGACCAACTACTACAGTTCAAGATCATAGCAATTGTCAGCACTGAATTGCCTACCTCATTTCACATCCATAGCCTCATCAACACCGACAAGTTTCTACATCACCCAAACACCTTTAAACCAAGTTCTAGCATCCACCTTCAACGCCAAAACAACCGCCCAGATCACACAACCAACCCTGCTTCCTTCCATACCCTCACCAGAACCGATTTGAGTGTCTGAACCTCCTTTTTATTGTGCGATTTGATTCTAAAAAGAAAGGGGGCGCGGCTTCATTGCGTTGAGTGACAAATTTTGTTGTTTGGGTTGTTCTTTAAAAGAAACACATCTGTTTCGATTGAATAGAAATAAAAGGAAGGTGGGAAAAGTAATTGCTTGATTTCATGCTTATTTCGGTTTTGTTTCGTTTTCTTTTGGTGCGGGATTTGGTTCATTGTTTGCGTGATTTATTTTCTTTTATGGAGAAACTTTCGGGGGTCTGTTCATAGGGGGTGTTACCGATTTATTGTGGTTTTCTAGAGTTGATTGCGGTGTTTCATAGACAAAAGAAAGATTAAAAAAAGGAAAGCGTGAATGAGTTTTAGGGATTTCAATTTATTTTCTGTAATATAGAAATATAAGAGAACGGAGACTTAATTCTTTGTTGACCTTTCCTTTTGAGTGGTTGTTTGATTATTTTGGGTGGGTTCCAGAAGACATTTATGCGTGGATTATTCTAATTCGCGTGGATTTATTTTGAATATCATTGTCTATTTGTTTGAGTTGGATTATTTTTGTTAGCCTTAGATTCTTTTTTTTTTCTTTTTCTTTTTTCCCCCTTTCTGAGTTTTGTTTTGTTTTTTCCTTTTCACTAATTTAGTTTTTTTTTCCTTATTAGTTTCCTTTTTCTTGTTTTTTTATTTTGTTGTTTATTTCATTCCAAAAAAAAAATCAAAGGCTCAAGTGAAAGAAGGAATTCAAACAAACAAATCAAAAGAAGAGAAAGTTTAAGCAACGTACAGGGATTCAAAGGTCAACGGATTTGCAAATAATGGATTTCAATCATTGATACTGCTCAATTTTTTTGGACAGATTGTCACACATCGCTGTAATATTTTCTAAACTCTACAGGTGCTTTGCTGTAAAGAAAAAATATATAGAAATTGTGTGTAAAAATCTTCTGCAGGGGCAGCGGCTTGCTTGTACAATATTTTAAATTTCTGCAGTTATTGTTGTTTGATTGTTGTGGTTGGCTGATATTTCCATAACTGAAATCTTCATTCTCATTATTTTTAACAATAAAAATAGACATTGCAAAACAATATAATTGAAAAGTGGTGTTTTGTGAAGTTGATTGTCTCGTATAATTGGATCGCGGATATATAGTAGTTCAATTTATTGAACTATTAGCAAAAGAGGTTGCATACTACCCGTAAAATATTGGTCGTATCCCTTAGTATTCATACTATACGTGAACGACCATATGACCCTCTTCCCCCTTCTAATTGAGTCGGTTAATTAATAGAGCACAACTCATTCTTTTATATTGTTTTGAACTTAGAACAATTTCTGTCTTCTGTTGACTTCTTTAAAATGTCTGATTCAAAAAAACCATTGAGAGAAATGTGGGTTAATAATCGGAGTAGACGTCCTCTTGAAGAGTACGAGTATGAATTACAACTCATGAGGCAAGATTTTCCAAAATTTTGTGAGCCCAATATCGACAATTTTCAAAACTTTCCAAATGACCAACATTTTCAAAATCATAAAAATGATCGAAATTGCGATTTCAATTCAAATTTCAATAATTTCGATTATGGGCCACATCCACATCAAAATAGCTTTGGACCCCAACATAGCTTTGATCCACATCAATATGGGGCTGTAAACCAAAATTTTCAAAATTGTAGCCCACATCAACATCTTGAAAATAACCAAAATCACTCAAATTTTAATAGCTTTGGTTATGAACATAATTTTTATGATCAAAATGATTTCCAATATCAATGTCAGTTTTCTGAAAATTCAAACAACTACCACAATGGAAATAATATTGATTGTGCAATTGATGTGGACAATAATTTTGAGAATCAAGAAATCCAAAAAGAGAGCTCTCAAATCAACGATTCTGAAGAATATCATCTTAACATTCTTAGAGAGAGGGTAGAAAGGCAAGATAGACAACTTGATGAAAAAGATAAAAAGATGGATGAACTTCTTTGTTTAATGACGTCTCTTAAAGAACAACTTGAGCAACAAAATCAAATTCAAACATGCGATGAATCAGGAAATAATCCATTGTTTACTGATAGTGAAAATTTTCAAGTAACAACTTTGAAAACTGAGAATAACCATGTAAATGAAGTTGTTCACAATTCAGTAAATGATTTGGACTTCAACTCTTTTCAGGAAAAAGATTTAAGCTCAGATTTTGATCTTTCTCTTTCAGGCTGCGAGAAACTTGAAAATTTTGAAATTGAACAAAATGAAAATGTTGAATTTTTCAAAAACTCAAAATTGGAAAATGATTTTAATGAACATGAATTTTTTGGGTTGTACGAGGATGAGTTGCCAAATGAGGAAGAAGAAGATTCAAGTCACGAGTTCGAAAATTTTAACTTTGAGAAAATTTCAAACGAATATGAAATTGTCAGTGTCAAAAATACGTTGTCAATTGAGAAATGTGATCACATAATCTTGAACAACACTCAGAATTCAAATTTCACTGAATTTATATACGATCACAAATTTTTGAACAATTACACTGATAAATTTGTTGAACACATGAATTATTTTTGGAATGTTGGCTTGGTTGAAAAACTTCATGTTAGGACGACCTTGGATATTTATCTATTGGACTATAAATCTAGGTATAAAGATGAGATGGTTTTCAAAAATCTTTGCTTAATAGAAAACATGCCTAGACATAGTGGGAATGGGATTCATCGGACTAGAACCAAGTGTGGGGGAAAAAGTTGGTGGCATTCATTGCATTGCATTCATCGTAAACATATTTATCATTGTACATATGATCCATTCTTACATATAACTAGACTGCATTTCATTCTCCAAATCATTTTGCATTTAATCCATCTCTGGGTACGATCTTTCAAATTTAGGAAACGTTCACAGTGTGGACACTGTTTTGTCCAAGTGTGGTGGGAGTCTGCATTTCATTCATTTTCGTTTTTTCTTTATTTTTTCTTTCTTTTCATTTTCAGCCATTTAAATAGGACCACCATGCATTTTAGATTGTAGTAACATGCCATTTTTTTTGAAACATGACTCATTTTAGATTGATACAACAAAATAAGTTAAGGATTGTTAATCAGTTGATAGTATTTTTTTTTTCTCAGCTAAGATCAAATAAGAAATATAATGAAAAGTTGAATTTTGAGGGATAATAGTGTAACTGGTACATAGGGAGATTCTTAGGTGGTGGCCATGATGTTTATTCTAAATTGTAGTCTTTGTTTGCTGAGTGGAGGACTTAAAATACTTATATTGGCTTTTCGAATCTTTAAAACTAAGTTGTGTTAAGCTGAATTTGCGTAATCTCTCTTGTTCTTAAATTTTCAACAATAATAATAATAGTAATCCAAGGGTTTCCAACATTGCTTCTAAATCTAGCGTTGGTGTGCAAACCCGCCAAGCTCTATCCAACTTGTTGTTGACAAAGTCAGCGTTGGAATATCTTGATCTCATTTTATGAGATTGGACACTTAAGGATTACCGACACGTTGTTGACAAAGTCAAAGTCGGACTGCACAATCCGCCAAGCTCTTTACCCACTCTCCATTAGTCCGCGAGGCAGTGCATGGGTGGTAAACCTTGGTCTTCTAAGTTAGGTGTATGTACTTAATCATAAATTTTAACTTTTATAGAGATAGAGAATAAGCGATGATGCCCAAATATTTCTTGACCTTATTGATTTGACTAGCCATACACAAGGAAATTAGAATACCACTTTACAAACTGTGACAAGCAAATTAAGAATTTATTTCATGGCTGCACTATGTTATTGACCGAACCAACTGGCCAAACTGGAATTTAACATTTGAAAACTTGAATTCTATTGAAAATTTGTGGAAAATTGAGGTTTCTAAAATAAAATCAACTGACTAGAAATTGTCAACTTAATTTGTTGTACCATTTTCCTGAAATAAGTCGTGTTTTCATTATTTTTGTTTTCATTCATATATGTCTATTGTATTCATATAGTTGCATTAAAATCATTGCTCATTGCATTTGGATTTGGTGGGTAGTATCCGCTGAAAACCCTCATGAGACACCACTCTTCCTACAAGGGACACCTAGAGGTTTAACGGCTTGTTGCATACGCTCAATGCAATCGTGTTTCCTACAAAAGTGTGACCTATCTAGTTTAGCTTTTCATTTTTTTTAATCTTTCTTTCTTTTTACCCGAGGACGAGTAAAAGATAAGTGTAGGGGTATTTGATAAACATGTAAAAGTGTTAATTTTTTATGCTTATAAATTATCTTTATTGTAAATAAATAAATTTTACATTGGGTATTTTCATATATTTTCACAGTTTGTTCATCAATTCTCATGCACCCCGAAAAGCAAAGATATTACACAAGAAGAAGACCAATTTTGAATATTTTATCCTATGTTGCCTTTGGAATCTAATAAATGTCCTTGTTTGGAAGAATTAATCACATGCGATCTTATCTCCCTTCAATTAATCACATGTCAAACAAGGAAGATATGGGAGGAATAATTACTGATGGGAAGAATAATTGCTGATGGGAAGAATAATTGCTGATTGGAGGAATAATTGCTGATTGTAGGAATAAGTGCCGATTAATATAGGAGGAATAATTGCTAATTGGAGGAATAATTGCTGATTAATATAAGAGAAATAATTGCTATTAAAAGGGCCATATATGCATATATTGGATTAAGGTTTGAGGTTGGCATTTTATCTTATAAATACCGTTGTACTCTCATTGTAAAAAGGATTTGGGAATCAATAAAGTTTTCTCTATTTTCTCTTTTCTGCATTTTTATTCTCATGACAAGTGGTGTTGTCTAGTTAATTAGATTTGCTAGAACACAATTGTTATTGCAATTTTATTTTCCTGTTAATTTATTTCTATTTTGCAAGTCTATTTCCAGTAATCTGTTTATTTCCTAATCATTGAATTGATTATAGATTCGATTAGATTCGAATATGTTGTGAATTCAATCGCAGTTTTAATTTGTTTTATTGATAATTGTAATTTGGTTGTTGATTCAATTAGTTTTGTTTTGAACCAAGTTGCAATTTCAATTTTAATCACCCTCCAATTTTGTCTAACTCGCCTAAGGGATATATAAATAACAAAATTTAATTTATCCTCCCTGTGTTCGACCTGCAAACTACACACCTGTATGCTTGCAGAATTTAATTTAAAATTCGCGCTTTTCTAATTCATAGGAAAGCGACGAACATCTATTTATTCGAATTGCCTAATTTAATCATCTTAAAAGCTTCGTCGATTCATTGTCTTCATCATATCTTCGGAATTTTCAAAAAATTTCATTTTTCAATGTTACATAATCTTCAACGAATCATAATTTGGAAATATTATTGGATTTGAAGGTTGAAAATTCTTTTCTCGATGGTGAATTTAGCAGTAGTTTTTAGGTATCAGTTCACTATTTTTTTAGGTATCAGTTTTCCTGTATTAACTGTGTTATGCTGTTGTGTTTATAGTTTTGGTGCTATGTTAGTTTTGTACTTGTACTGATGCATTAGCTTTGCAACTCAATCGAAATTATTTTATTTTAATCAATTAAACTATGATGTAAACATTTTTTTATTAGTTGTTTTTAAAAGATCATAGCAGTTTTTAGGTATCAGTTTTTTTTTAGGTATCAATTTTACAGTATTAACTGTGTTATGTTTTTATTAATGTGATTTTGTTGCTGTGTTAATTTTGTAGTTGTACTGTTGCATTAACTTTGGAATTCAATTGAACTTATTTCATTTTAATCAATTTAACTGTGATGCAAAAAAAATTTGCATACCTTTTCGTTAAAATATTATAGCAGCTTTTCGGTATCAGTTTTATATTTTGTTAGGTATTAGTTTTATTACTTTGTGTATCAGAATTGTGTGAAGTGGGTAGTAGTTTTGAGTTGTTTGCTTTGGTAAATGAATTTTTTGATACACAACATTAATTCTAACTAATACCCACTGATTAAAAAAATTACAACCATCAACTCAATTCTCACAAAAATAATATTTATTCTCAATAATACACACTGATATTAATTCATACTTGTATTACACCAAATACTATATTGAAGTTACATAAAATATATTGACGTTACAAAAAATATTATATGTTTTTCAACTGAATTTTACCAAAAACTGATACCCAAGTACTGTGAAGAAATAAAATAATAAAAACTGATACTTACTGTTGTATAAAACTGATATCTACAATGATACCGAAGTGATACCCAACCATTGAAGTAAATAAATAAAAACGAAACTGATACCTATAGTAGTGCAAAACTGATACGCATAAACTGAGAACATTAATAAAACTAAAACTGATACCTACCGAGACATGAAACTGATACCTAAAAAAAATGCAATCATGAAAATAACACAAAATTGATACCTACAGAGACATATAACTGATACCCAGTAGCTGAAACAAAAAAAACACATGAAATTCATAGTTACATAATTCATATGCCTTTATGAGTATCGGTTTAGATAATATTCATCACTGTTATTATTTAATAACCATTTGGTTGTCTTCCCCATCTCGTTTGTCTCCATTTGTCATTTCTTCATCACAATTTAAGGCTACGCTTTAATTTTTTTCATTTTGAATTTGATTTTTTTTTATTTTTGATTTAATCGCTTTAGTTAGGAGATGAAGCGAAGAAAAATATTTAGTTAGGAGATGATTTTGGTTGTCTTTCTCATGTCTTTTTTCTTTATTTTCGATTTCTTTATCATGTTTTAGGGTTAATATTTGAATTTTTCCATTTTGAACTGGAAATCGATTAGAGAGAATGCAGATTTTGTAAAAAATATTTTTTAATTAATCGATTTAGTTTAGGAGTTGAAGCAGAGATTTTTTTTTTTTGAATAATGAAGAAGAAGGAGAAAGAATAGAAGGGGAATTGGAGAAATTGGAGAAAGAACGGAAGGAGAAATTGGAGAAAAATAAAGAAATAGGTGCGCTGTCCTTTTGAATAATTTTTTATCCGCATGTCTTTATGGACAAATTTTGAAACGCATTTGTCCTTCTGAATAATTCCCTCTTATATATATAACTTGTTTGAAATTTTTTAGCCTTGTTTTAAATTCCATTCCTTTGAACTAGTCCTTTTAGTTAGATTCCTCTTAGGTCATTTTTTTTGCGAATTTTAGTCTCGATCTTGCTTTGTTCCATCTTAGGAAATTTAGAATGTGTCGCTTTCTAAATCCTAAGTCTTCTTTAACTTAATTTAATCTATAATTGGTAAAATCCTACTGATTGAATTCGTCTGATCGTTCAACTCCATGCTTATGTTCCAACTAAACACGAATTGAACTAAATAAAGGCACGAGAATTTAAAGTAAAACTTAAATAAACAACTAAGTATTAATTGTTTAATTTAATTTAATAAATCTAATACCCAAGTATTTTCTAAATATATGACAAAAATTGTATATTCCAAAACATATCTTATTGTAAGCTTTCAAATAGAGGAAATTGTATATTTTCTTCCACTTATTTATTTTGTCATATTTTTATTACAATTGCTTATTTTTATATGTTATTTTGAAATTTTCAATGACTAAAGTTATATTAAAGTAAATTGTATACAGGTATAACTTGTAAATTGAATCATTAAAAATAAATGACTTGTTTAAATTCTTTATGTTTGCAAAGGATAATAAAACTTCCTAGATAAGTGTAATGTGAGTAAAAAGTGTTTAAATATAAATTGATTTTTTTTTGCATAAATGTATCAAAGTAGTAATTTGATACTTATATGGGTATTCTTGGAACTAAAATTGCTTTTTACGAATGTGGAATTTAGAATAAGGACTATATATGTGTGTGTATATATATATATATATATATATAGGGTTTCATAAGTGTAAGTACAATAACCACTAAAGTTAAGGTTTGGGAAACAATATGTGTTTGAAAACTAAAAAGGCTAAAAGAAATCCTATATAGTATATGTTTTGAGAATAGCACTTTATATGATTTTCCATTGTAAATTTCAAAATAACATATAAAAATAAGCAATTGTAATAAAAATATGACAAAATAAATAAGTGGAAGAAAATATACAATTTCCTCTATTTGAAAGCTTACAATAAGATATGTTTTGGAATATACAATTTTTGTCATATATTTAGAAAATTTGTGCATATCTTTGTTCTAAAAGAGTAGAGTTTCGAAAATTTAGTTGAGTCAAGATTGTACAATTGGATACATAAAGATTTTGGATATACGCCGAGCTAACGTATTTACTAAATCCTATATGTACAAGATAGATATAGAATCACACCCTAGTCGCTTGGATTCTGGTGATGACCGCGACATCATCAGTATTTATTTTCATGTTTCGAAAGTGAGATATATATATAATTCTAGTTGATACATTGGATGAACACTTAAACTAGTTTTGGAAAAGTTTAGGAAAGGCTTAATGAGAAAACTTGAATAATTAACGAGAAATTATATATGCTTAACTTGGATATCAATTTATGAATATAAACTTACCTAATATATTGGGAACTCAAAGGTACATACTTAAGGTCATTACAACAAAAAGACTCTATTACAACGTCTATTTTACAATGAGTATTGGTTCCCCGTTGTAATATAATGTTATTACAATGGTCATTTCTGGACCATTGTAATAGATGTCATGCACAACACCATTTTCCAACGGCCAGGGAATGCCCGTTGTAATAAAATGTTATAACAACGGTCTTTAAAGGCACGTTGTAATAGATATCAATTTTACAATGTTTAGAGTATGCCCATTGTAATAGATGTCTATTTTACAGTAGTCACAAAATGCCTGTTGTAAGAGGTGCCAATTTTACAACGGGTAATGTCCGCTGTAATATATGCAATTTTACAACGGTTATAAAATGCCTGTTTTAACCGATGCCAATTTTTCAATGGTCAATGTCTGTTGTAATAAATGCCTATTACCAATTTTCGACAACCAACAATTAATAATTACAATACTTTCTTAAAATTAATATTGATTATTTTTTATTATTTAATAATTATTCATTAATAATACTATATTAATCACATGTTACTAGTTACTAACTACAATATTACTAATCATTAATAATATTATATTATTTATTAATAATTAATCATTAGTAATATTATATTAATCATGTATAACTTATAATAATTAATGATAATTAATAAATAATCACTAATTACCAATTATTATATATTAATAATTTTCCAGCATGCTTAATAATATAGTATATTTAATTATTAATATATATATATAAATATTTAATAATTTCTAATACTAACATGTAAATAATAATATACACTTAATATTTAATAATTTACTATAATAGTTAAGCCATAAATAATTAAAAAAAAATTATATAGTAATTAAAAATTAATAATTTATAAATAAGCAAAAACAATAATTTAGATTAAGTATGAAATTTAAATTTAAATACTTTAATAATTAATATTTTGTAATTTGTAATTAATAACCAATAGTACTTACTTAATATTATAGGAATGATAATTTATAAATAATAATTATAAATTTTTCATGATTTTTAATAAATAATTTATAAATACTAGTTATTATCTATAATTACTTTAATTTTTATATTCAATAATTTATAATAGTTAACTATTAGTAATTAGTAAATTACATTAATGTTTTGTTAACTACAATTAATAATTAATATTAAATAATTAAGACTTTTAATAATTGCTTTTTAATAGTTTATATCAAATAATTAATAATTAAGATTAATATTTAATAGTCAATAAGTAATTAATATTAATAATTAACAAGATATATTTTTTATTTTGTATTAGATAATTAAGAATTATAATGGATATTTATATTTCATATTTCATAAAAATTGTAATTCTCTAAACTGTGGGAGCACATTTGATGCATTTACCAAAACACATAGGCTTTAACTGATCACTTTACTAGTGATTTTTGACGCGTTTGAAAAATAAAAAAAAATATGTTTCCAATCTCAATGCTCATATCTAATTTTGTTCCATGATTAAAATGATCTAAAGATGTATACAAATTTTTATTTGGCTCCAAAATGATACCTTTGTCTCCAAAACACAGAGTTTTGGCTCCAAAACCCGAATTTTCATTTACACGAACAAAATTCTCATTCTCAGATCCAAGCCCTCTACCTCTTCCTTCTTCACCTCCCTCATCTTCGTCCATGCCCATGCTTGCTCCAAATAACACACCTGCTCCATCCTCCTCTACCTCTAATTAAATCCACTTATCGAGCGTCCCATGCGATAACCACAAATTATAATGGTGCTTGAAATGGAGCCCGCACTCCCACACGTTAGCCTCAATACAAACTGGAACCCGCACTCCCCTTATCCTCAAATCTCGTGACTCCCTTTATTATTTTTCCTAAATCCAGAATGGAAATCTAATCCATTCGAGGAAAAAAAATGAAATCCAGCACTCTTGCTCATCAACAATCGGTGGCATGAAGGAAACTGCACGTGTGGAGGCGACATCGAGGCTAAGGCGAGAAAGGAGGGAGGTGTGGCTTTGCCCTAGGTCTTCGTGGACAAGAAGATGAATAGTCGGAGGCTAGTGTTGTGAAATTTTGGGCAGTAGCATCATAATAAATGACGAATTTCAAGCTAAATTAAAGTAAAGGAGATGACAAATGGCTTTAAGTTAGTCCATTTCAGTCCTTTCTCTCTTTTTGAATCCAAGGTGAGATTCTTGAATCTCACACAACTATATTTAATGATAAATGTTTGAATGGATTGTTGTTGAATTATGTATTAGTTATCGGATTATTTGTTAAATAAGAAATTGGATAATCAAGCTATGAATATTGTAATTTTAGTTTTAAAAGCCTTATCCTACATATGAGGTTGACCTCTGTTCTTTGAGATGATGCTAGATTTTTCCATACTGATACATTTACAACTTAACATAATATAATTCCAATGCATACACATCTGCACCTGCACTGCATCTTCATTTCAATTTGCTGCCCAACCTTGCCTACTATGTGCATTTGACTCCTTGCTACCGTATTTTCCTCTTCGGTATATTTGAACACATATGACCTTTGTGACTTTCCCGTATATTAGATAAACAAATGAAATTGTCTTGTCTTTGGCCTTGGTGAATTTCCAATTGTTTTGATTGTGGTCCTGGTGATTCGACCATGATAAATTTTGGTTTATTACTAACTTTGGCCTTTATGAAATCTCTGATGCCTTCACTGCACTTTAGATGACCATTAGCCATTTTTGCATATATTAATGGAATTAAAATCAAGTCTAGCCCATAAATAAAAGAAACATACGTGATAACCCTTGCATGTGATATATATTTATCATATTTTCTTAACTGCCATATTCATAAACAAAAAGATAACTTTTAAAAGAATCAAAGCAAAAACTGCTTTTTGGTGTGACAAAAATTCCAGCGGTTGACACTTTATAATAAACGAATATACATGAAGTATTAACTAAAACTCAGTTGTTTCAACTTTCAGCTTGGCAAGCACAAAACTTGACAGATAGTTTTATTTATCAACCTTTAATTCATATTATTTATTTATTAATCCTTAACCTTGTCTTGGAATCTACTATTGTATTCATATCAAGCACTAATAAAATAAAATAATAAAAAATTTAAAAGCAAACATCTCATTCCAAACCACCTTAATAAAACAAAATAAAATAAAATTAAAAGAAGAAGACTTGATGTATCCTATCCTTTTGATTCGTTGGTCAACAATGAGACATGTGTCTGAATTATGATCAACGAGGATCATATGTCAGCAACAATAAGGCCAAGACATTGGTTTCCAAAAAGCTCAAGTCTATTATCTGCTAGTCTAGGCTTATAAGCAAATTTCTTGTATTCCAACCATGTGAATTCCCTGTACATGCTCTGCTCTCCTTCTTCCATTACTACAACTATCAGCGTTGTTATCTCTTTCACAGGAGATGCCCCAAAGTAAATAATCGATATTCTTGGAACAGTTGGCTATTACCTTATATGCCATACACTTTAAATTTTTCCATTTATCAGAACCTCCATATTTCTATGGATGTTAGAACACGTATTTCTTTATATATTTTCTATTTATCCATTGTGTGGACGTGCATCTTATTGTATATTCAAGTGAACTTAAATTTTGTATGCCACTAATTGTCCTTATAAACATATTGAGTGATAACTTAATTGTGTAGTAAACTTGTTATGTTTGAGGAAAATGACATTATCTTAAGTTACCAGGATGATCGAATTACAAAATTTGTTGTATTGATACTGACTAAATTTACAAACAGTATGTACAAATATTTATACAGTATTAGTGGGCTGAAATGTAACAAATGAGATACTGGACTTTGGGCCAAGCCCATTTACTATTATTGATAGAAGAGGGTGCGATCAGTGTTAAACACTTAATACCCCCCCCCCACCCCACCCCCGCAAACCCTAAAATTAGAGATAGGGTTTGAAACCAGAAAATGGCAGCCGCCATCGTCTTTCTTCCCAACTTCCTTCGATGGATTTTCTTCAATCTGCTTATACTCCTTTTTCCTCCACTCTTTATTCTTTGTATTATGAACTCTGGTCTCTGTAACGAGTATGTGAGAGGTTGATTTGTCGATTTTGGAATTGTGCCGATGATGATTGTTGGTTGCGATTCGATTCTCTTCAAATTTCTGGAAAGTACTGCCCTTGTTGGTAAGTAACTCCTTTTCGGATTTGAAGTATTTAACTTTTTGATCATTGCTCGTAGGTAACTTCAATTCGTTTTGAGATTGAGTACTCCTGATTTCGGCTATGCAAAGCTTGCTTCGTAGTTGTTCAAACCTAGGTCTTGAGAGAGGCTTTGTCAGGATGTCTGTTGTTTGGTAAGTCGAAGGTACGTGATTTACCTCAAGCTTCCCTTTTTCTACTAATTCTCGTACAAAGTATATGTCAAGTTCTAGGCGTTTGGTTCTAGAATGCAGTACAGGGTTAGCAGTTAGGGCTATAGCACTCATGTTGTCACACCACAAAGTTGCTTTAGTATTGGTGTTAATTCTGATTTCACCTAATAGGGATTGAATCCACATTATTTCAGCTGTTGTGCTAGCAATACTTCTGTACTCAGCTTCTGTGCTTGACCTTGACATTGTGTTTTGTTTTTTTGCACACCATGATATGGGATTTTTTTCCCAAAAATACACAGTAACCACTTGTTGATTTTCTATCATCATAATCATTTGCCCAATCTTCATCTGCATATGCATTGATAGTTAAGTTTGTGCTTGGTTGTAAGATAAGACCCTGATTTATGGTGCCTTTTAAATATCTTAGAATTCTCTTGACTGCCTGCCAGTGGTCACTTAGGGGTCTTTGCATGAATTGACTTGCCTTGTTAACACTGTATGAGATGTCTGGTCTGGTTATAGTTACATACTGCAGGGCCCCAATGACACTTCTGTACATTTTTTCATTGCCTATAGGCTCACCCTTGTCTTTTCTTAGATGTAATTTTGTTGTCATAGGGGTAGGCACAGCTTTAGCTTCATTCATTTTTGCTCTAACTAAGATTTTGTAATGACCCAGAAAATCTGAACCAATTTAAAAATTTTAAATTGGCTAAAATAATGGATTTTAAATATTTAAAATAAATATTTTAAATAATGGTGATGAAAACTGAGTTTGAATCGACATTGGAAAACGAATATAATTAATTATAATTATAAACAAGGCCTGAAATGGCGTGGCAGTTTCAAAAATTGAATTCAAACTTTGTCGGACTGTACCGGGTGCAAAACAATCCGGATTTTAGTGAAACCAAAAATAATGGAATCTAATTGAAGATATCTTTCTAACGAATCTGACCAATCGAAATTTGATAGCGGGAATCAAAAGATATGTCCAGTTGAAAATTCTGAATAGTCGCTATGGAATTCAGGCCCTTAAAAATGGACATTTTGCAGATGACCTCGGATTTCGACGAAACCACTTTTGTTGGATCCGCAATGTAAAGTTATTGCTAGATTTCAAATTTCATAATTTTTCGAATCAATATGTGAGCGTGGCAAAGGAAAACGCGTTTGACCAGTTTCAGTTGATTTTAATCGACTGGAAATTGACCATTTTTCAAACGGTCTCAGAATTCGACGAAACTAGTTTTGTTAGGACCGTATCGTCAATACGAAGCTAGAAAATATTTTTTTGGAATTTTTCTAGTTAGTATGTGACCCCGGTAATTTGAAATGTACGTTTAAAATTCAATATAGTGATTTAAATGTAAATTCAACGGAAACTGATTGTAACGAGCAAATCAGCTTGCGATACATATCCCATTGTGTTCAGAATAGGGGTTAAACGCTATGGACGACAGGCGGTGGGCCTCGTTTCGAGGTCGTGGGTAAAAGTCAACTTTATGCAATTAATTTAATTAATAAAAAAAATATAAAATATAAAATAATGTCTCCCTCCCTTTTCTTCTTCCTGCCCCCCCTCCCCCCTCGATTTCATTAAACAGAAAAAAAAATCCCTAACTAATCGCACCCTCCCTCCTCCGTCGATCTGACGCAATCGAACCCCCTCCAGTCCATCGGAGGACCAGCGCCGGCCACCCCACCAAGGATCGATCATCCCCTAGCCCTCGAACGCTCCCTCGTTCCCACCCTCCTCTGAATCGGGCATCCCCAGTCCATCGGAGGACCAGCGCCGACCTCACCCCACCTCCAGGCAGCGAGCTCCCCCACGCAGCGCCTCCGACCGCCACGTCGACACTGTAGTGAGCCCCTCCACTGCTATAACGAACGTGAGTTTTTTTCTAGGTTTTAATTTCTGTTTTGTTATAAGTACGTAGTTAATTAAAAACTGAATTTTAATTAGGTTGAAAACTGATTTTAAAAAGTTATTAAAACTGATTTGAAAATGATTTTAAAACTGATTTGAAAATGATTTTTAAAACTGATTTGAAAATAATTTTTAAAACTGATTTGAAAATGATTTTAAAACTGATTTGAAAATGATTTTAAAAATGATTTGAAAATGATTTTAAAAATGATTTTAAAATGATTTTAAAACTGATTTGAAAATGATTTTAAAACTGATTTGAAAATGATTTTTAAAACTGATTTGAAAATGATTTTAAAACTGATTTGAAAATGATTTTAAAACTGATTTGAAAATGATTTTATAACTGATTTGAAAATGATTTTAAAACTGATTTGTTTAAAAGTTAAAACAGATTTTTTTGAAAGATTTAAAAACTGATTTTTAAAAAAAAGGTTTTAAAAGATTTGAATTTTGAAAAGTAAAAGATTTAAACTTTAAAAAGTAAAAGAAAAGATTTGATCTTTAAAATGGAAAAGGCGGAATCTATATTTTTGAAATTCGATTTTTATATATTGAATAGCGACGTCAAAATTCGATTTATATATATATAGAATAACATAGTAAAAATTCAATTTTTACATATGTAGAGAATACGGGCAACGAAGCGACAAAAGGCGGAGATTTCTCTAAGTGAAGTGTCGTGCAGTTGGATAGCTATTGGTGAGATTTCTGATTTAAAAATATTATATGTGTGTGAAATGAAAGTGAATAGCTATATATATAAATTGCTATATATAAATATATATATACGCCCCTCGTCCACAAACCATGGACGATATTTATTGGTTGAAATTGTTGTGAAAATTGATTGATAGTGAATGATTGTTTGGGATTGTTTGTGATTGATATTGGTTGATGGTGGTTGAAAAATACCCGTTTGTGATTGTGAAATATTTGGTTGAAACCACATAGGATTAGTTTGTGGAAATGAAATAAATATATATACATGCCGCCTGCGTGCGAACTAGATGCATGAACCCCGTTGTCAAAAACCGCGAGGTTTTAAGGTAGAGCGAGGAGCCGTACTAGGGACGGTCCCGGTTTAACTACCCTGCCGTTATGCTGCCGAAATTTTGAATAATATTCGTGTGTTTGAATTATTTTCATATGCTTAAACTATATTTATTCATTGAATAGAAAACCTTCATGTGTTGAATTGATATTCATTCGTTGATTAGAAATTCATGTGTTGAATGGTATTCGCGTTTTAAAATATAAAAATCACATTTTTATCTATATATAGAAACTATAGAAAACATTCATGTGTTGAATTGATATTCATTCGTTGATTAGAAATTCATGTGTTGAATGGTATTCATATTTTGAAATAAATCGTTTGACAATAAAAATCACATTTTTATCTATATATAGAAACTATAGAAAACATTCATGTGTTGAATTGATATTCATTCGTTGATTAGAAATTCATGTGTTGAATGGTATTCATATTTTGAAATAAATCGTTTGATAATAAAAATCACATTTTTATCTATATATAGAAACTATAGAAAACATTCATGTGTTGAATTGATATTCATTCGTTGATTAGAAATTCATGTGTTGAATGGTATTCATATTTTGAAATAAATTGTTTGATAATAAAAATCACATTTTTATCTATATATAGAAACTATAGAAAACATTCATGTGTTGAATTGATATTCATTCGTTGATTAGAAATTCATGTGTTGAATGGTATTCATATTTTGAAATAAATTGTTTGATAATAAAAATCACATCTTTATCTATATATAGAAACCATAGAAAACATTCATGTGTTGAATTGATATTCATTCGTTGATTAGAAATTCGTGTGTTGAATGGTATTCATATTTTGAAATAAATTGTTTGATAATAAAAATCATCTTTTTATCGACTATATGAACTGTGTAAAATAATCTCGTTTTAAAAGAAATTGTTTTATGATAAAAATCCCATTTTTATCACCAACATGAACTATATAGAAAAATAGTGTTTTGAAATGAATTGTTTTACAATAAAAATCACATTTTTATTGTATGCATAAATCGTTAGAATGTAAAGTGTTAAAAATAGCCACTTGTTCAAAATAAACATATATGAGTTGAAATATTCATTAATTAGCTAATGAAATGATTTGCACCTATTTATGTAACATTAGAATGAATGGTGTTTTTAAACCAAACAGAAATCAAATATGAAGTTGAATAGAAAATGATAAATGATAAGAACTGTATATATATGTACATGCATATTTATTGAACAGGTTATAGCAAAGGGGCTAGAGAAGAGGAATAAAATTTTGTGCCCGACAAATAGGTACATATTTACTGTTTTGTTTGGGTGATGATTTTATGAGCCTGTTGGCTAGCCGCTTGGCTTTTTCTTTTTCTTTTTGAGATTAGAAGGACCGGGAACGCTATTTGCGATTTCCCGATGCTCCCGATGCAGGGGAGGTTATGGCGAAATTTTCCAAAATTTTAAGGTGTTAGAAAAATATTTGAAGTTAAAACGATATGGAAATCATTGAATGAACTATATTTATATAAATATATAAATATAAATAAAATTAAAACGAAATGAAGCCGTGTAGTTCATGTTTTGAAACCGTGTTTTCAAACAACTAGTGCGGGAAATCCGACCATTGGATTTTCCCGAAACCTCAACCGTCGGGTTCGCCTTGGAATAATCTTTCCAACGGCACCAACCTTGCAAAAATCCAACGGTTGGATTGTCTGGAATGTTTAATTCAATTCTGAAGAAAAACAGCGCCAGAAGCGATTATATTTATATATATATATATATAAATATAATTATATATTTAATCGAATAACGACGCTGCAGTTCGTATTTTGAAATCGAAACTTCAAACGATTGTACCGGGAGATCCGACCGTCGGAATTTCCCGAAACTGGAACCGTTGGATTCGTTTTGAAAAGACCTTTCTAATGATGTAAATTTTGCGAAGATCCAACGGTTAGATTTTCAGATATGTGTAAATCAAATCTGAAGAAAAACAGCGCCACGGCCGCCTTATGGCCCGAAGCGTCGTTTTGAATAGAATAGCTATTTTAAAATAAATAAAAATAGCGATAAATAGTTATAAAATATCATAAGCGATATGGAAGGGAAATAAACTGAATTTGCTTGATTTATGTGGCTTTTGATGGTTGAATGTGTTTGGTGTGAAAATTACATTAAAGAACGAGATTGGTGTTGTCGAATAATTTAACCATTGAAATAAATTGACTTGAAATTCTAAATACGTGAATTATTTGAGAAGGCCGAGTTAATTCTCATTTCAAATAATTGATCGACGATTGAAAGCCGAAGATAAAGACGGTGGTCGAAGACCGGAGATCTTCACCTCGTTTGGATGGTAACCGAGGTCCTGATTGGGAGGCATCCCGAGATATGGATAATGAGTGGTGATTGTCCAGACGTACGTGGTGATCGATGGGTTTGCGAGGTATTTAGTGCCTCCGGTTTCGTTCAGACCCAGAACGGACTTGTAAATGGACTGTGTGTCTGACATTGGATTTTATTCTGTGTTGATTGATCTCTGTTAAATATACATCTGTTTGGCGGCGGAGAATTTATTCTTTTGCTTAACGCCCTTCTCTGAGACGCACGAGCTCAGAGGTTGTATATCGACGGACATCAGTCGCATGGCATGAATGGCCTGTGTGGCATGCTAAGATGCAGTGATCAGGGCTTCTGTTGAAAAGCAGAGTCTTGTGGTGATGATCAAAGCACCGCCTGTGTGGCGTAGCTTTGTGTATAACGTGAATTCGCGAGCCTCACACCCCGGTATGAACCTAAAACGGGAGAGGACATCAGGGAGGGCCTGCGTTTCTTTCTAGCTAGGGTGGTGTCAGTGACCTACCAGCCCTGACATTTATATACTTTTCACCTATGTGGTTGTTGCTGTTGCGAGGCGCCTCGGTTTGATCGGACGATCCGGGTCCGATGGAGTCATTCGTCGGCTCGTTTACGCCCCAAAGGGCGGGGAAACGCAGTGCTCAGGAATTTTAATCCACATCGGTGGACCGGCCCTGACGATCCAAGGGTCACTCGAGCTCTGATCCTGAGGGGCGGGCTAGAGCGTCTCGAATTCGGTAAGGACTATCTTTTGCCTTGGTTCATGATGGAAATCCAATTTCCAAATACGTGACGATGCCGTTTCGATTGTATATATACATTTGGCGACATAGTGGCATGGGACGCTCATGTCGCCTATGATTGATAGTTATGATTTGAAATTGTTTTCAAAACATATAAACATTAGTAATAATATCAAATGCCTTTGTTTTATTCGTATCAAGCATATCTTGGCCGTTATAAGGTAAAAACTCTATCCTCCGGTTTGCGTTGCGTTGTGTGATGGGAACTGAGTCTTATAACGGCTTCATTTTTATAAAAAGCATAGCGATGTTTAAAAGAAAGATTTGTTTTAAAGCACTGGCGATCCAATGGAGTAAACCCGTTCCACGAAAGTGGCGTGGTCCTGTGATTAGCCAATTATATATGTGTTGAGTGGATTTCTCATACCAGTCCCATGACTGACTCGTAGTTTGTTTCACTTTCAAACTCGGGTGCCCCTTTTTCTACACGGGCAGCCTTGTATTCAGGTTTAGCTGGTTCTTTCTGGATAGCTGGAGCTGAAGATGGATTCTATCATTTATCTCTTTTTATGCTGTTCAACTCCTATTGTACATATTTTGTTTATTTCCGCTGTAGACATTTATGTATAGCTGAACTCTATTTGTACTAAGTAAGATCCTGTATACTGTGTAACTCTGATGATTAATTTTATCCAGTATATTTTGTTGTTCATATCTGGTGTATTTATTTAATTCTGTTTTGCTATTATATGTTTCTGTGTTATATTCCAAAGATAACCTTGTTTCCGTGAGAACGGGAAATCGGGTCGTCTCAACGTGGTATCAGAGCTTTGGTTAAGCTTAGTTCTCGAATATAACATTTGAACGAACTCGTCAGAAATAGAACCAGTAGTGTTCTAGGATGGGTAACTCTATATAGATAGGATCAATAATATCCTAGTATGAGTATAGCAGAATCAGAACAACTCGTTAGAGATGGGGTCAGAAATGCCTCAGAACGAGTCGAGAGTAATATGTTTTTAAAATAATGTATTTGTGATTATATATATATATAGTCTGGGTTTTAGAAATATAATTTTTGAATATATAAAAGATATATATTTGAAAAGTTAAAAAGGTTAAAAACAATTGGATTGGTTGTTGTGTTGTGTGATTATAGATTTATCAAACCACTTTCGACTTTGTTCCTTTTCGGGGACGAAAAGTTTTAAGTGGGGGAGATTGTAACGACCCAGAAAATCTGAACCAATTAAAAAATCTTAAATTGGCTAAAATAATGGATTTTAAATATTTAAAATAAATATATTAAATAATGGTGATGAAAACTGAGTTTGAATCGACATTGGAAAACGAATATAATTAATTATAATTATAAACAAGGCCTGAAATGGCGTGGCAGTTTCAAAAATTGAATTCAAACTTTGTCGGACTGTACCGGGTGCAAAACAATCCGGATTTTAGTGAAACCAAAAATAATGGAATCTAATTGAAGATATCTTTCTAACGAATCTGACCAATCGAAATTTGATAGCGGGAATCAAAAGATATGTCCAGTTGAAAATTCTGAATAGTCGCTATGGAATTCAGGCCCTTAAAAATGGACATTTTGCAGATGACCTCGGATTTCGACGAAACCACTTTTGTTGGATCCGCAGTTAAAGTTATTGCTATATTTCAAATTTCATAATTTTTCGAATCAATATGTGAGCGTGGCAAAGGAAAACGCGTTTGACCAGTTTCAGTTGATTTTAATCGACTGGAAATTGACCATTTTTCAAACAGTCTCAGAATTCGACGAAACTAGTTTTGTTAGGACCGTATCGTCAATACGAAGCTAGAAAATATTTTTCTGGAATTTTTCTAGTTAGTATGTGACCCCGGTAATTTGAAATGTACGTTTAAAATTCAATATAGTGATTTAAATGTAAATTCAACGGAAACTGATTGTAACGAGCAAATCAGCTTGCGATACATATCCCATTGTGTTCAGAATGGGGGTTAAACGCTATGGACGACAGGCGGTGGGCCTCGTTTCGAGGTCGTGGGTAAAAGTCAACTTTATGCAATTAATTTAATTAATAAAAAAAATATATATAAAATAATGTCTCCCTCCCTTTTCTTCTTCCTGCCCCCCCCCCCCCCCGATTTCATTAAACATAAACAAAAAAAAATCCCTAACTAATCGCACCCTCCCTCCTCCGTCGATCTGACGCAATCGAACCCCCTCCAGTCCATCGGAGGACCAGCGTCGGCCACCCCACCAAGGATCGATCATCCCCTAGCCCTCGAACGCTCCCTCGTTCCTACCCTCCTCTGAATCGAGCATCCCCAGTCCATCGGAGGACCAGCGCCGACCTCACCCCACCTCCAGGCAGCGAGCTCCCCCACGCAGCGCCTCCGACCGCCACGTCGACACTGTAGTGAGCCCCTCCACTGCTATAACGAACGTGAGTTTTTTTCTAGGTTTTAATTTCTGTTTTGTTATAAGTACGTAGTTAATTAAAAACTGAATTTTAATTAGGTTGAAAACTGATTTTAAAAAGTTATTAAAACTGATTTGAAAATGATTTTAAAACTGATTTGAAAATGATTTTTAAAACTGATTTGAAAATGATTTTTAAAACTGATTTGAAATTGATTTTAAAACTGATTTGAAAATGATTTTAAAACTGATTTGAAAATGATTTTAAAACTGATTTGAAAATGATTTTAAAACTGATTTGAAAATGATTTTTAAAACTGATTTGAAAATGATTTTTAAAACTGATTTGAAAATGATTTTAAAACTGATTTGAAAATGATTTTAAAACTGATTTGAAAATGATTTTATAACTGATTTGAAAATGATTTTAAAACTGATTTGTTTAAAAGTTAAAACAGATTTTTTTGAAAGATTTAAAAACTGATTTTTAAAAAAAAGGTTTCAAAAGATTTGAATTTTGAAAAGTAAAAGATTTAATCTTTAAAAAGTAAAAGAAAAGATTTGATCTTTAAAATGGAAAAGGCGGAATCTATATTTTTGAAATTCGATTTTTATATATTGAATAGCGACGTCAAAATTCGATTTTTATATATATTGAATAACATAGTAAAAATTCGATTTTTACATATGTAGAGAATACGGGCAACGAAGCGACAAAAGGCGGAGATTTCTCTAAGTGAAGTGTCGTGCAGTTGGATAGCTATTGGTGAGATTTCTGATTTAAAAATATTATATGTGTGTGAAATGAAAGTGAATAGCTATATATATAAATTGCTATATATAAATATATATATATATATATATGTACGCCCCTCGTCCACAAACCATAGACGATATTTATTGGTTGAAATTGTCGTGAAAATTGATTGATAGTGAATGATTGTTTGGGATTGTTTGTGATTGATATTGGTTGATGGTGGTTGAAAAATACCCGTTTGTGATTGTGAAATATTTGGTTGAAACCACATAGGATTAGTTTGTGGAAATGAAATAAATATATATACATGCCGCCTGCGTGCGAACTAGATGCATGAACCCCGTTGTCAAAAACCACGAGGTTTTAAGGTAGAGCGAGGAGCCGTACTAGGGACGGTCCCGGTTTAACTACCCTGCCGTTATGCTGCCGAAATTTTGAATAATATTCGTGTGTTTGAATTATTTTCATATGCTTAAACTATATTTATTCATTGAATAGAAAACCTTCATGTGTTGAATTGATATTCATTCGTTGATTAGAAATTCATGTGTTGAATGGTATTCGCGTTTTAAAATATAAAAATCACATTTTTATCTATATATATAGAAACTATAGAAAACATTCATGTGTTGAATTGATATTCATTCGTTGATTAGAAATTCATGTGTTGAATGGTATTCATATTTTGAAATAAATCGTTTGACAATAAAAATCACATTTTTATCTATATATAGAAACTATAGAAAACATTCATGTGTTGAATTGATATTCATTCGTTGATTAGAAATTCATGTGTTGAATGGTATTCATATTTTGAAATAAATCGTTTGATAATAAAAATCACATTTTTATCTATATATAGAAACTATAGAAAACATTCATGTGTTGAATTGATATTCATTCGTTGATTAGAAATTCATGTGTTGAATGGTATTCATATTTTGAAATAAATTGTTTGATAATAAAAATCACATTTTTATCTATATATAGAAACTATAGAAAACATTCATGTGTTGAATTGATATTCATTCGTTGATTAGAAATTCATGTGTTGAATGGTATTCATATTTTGAAATAAATTGTTTGATAATAAAAATCACATCTTTATCTATATATAGAAACCATAGAAAACATTCATGTGTTGAATTGATATTCATTCGTTGATTAGAAATTCATGTGTTGAATGGTATTCATATTTTGAAATAAATTGTTTGATAATAAAAATCATCTTTTTATCGACTATATGAACTGTGTAAAATAATCTCGTTTTAAAAGAAATTGTTTTATGATAAAAATCCCATTTTTATCACCAACATGAACTATATAGAAAAATAGTGTTTTGAAATGAATTGTTTTACAATAAAAATCACATTTTTATTGTATGCATAAATCGTTAGAATGTGAAGTGTTAAAAATAGCCACTTGTTCAAAATAAACATAAATGAGTTGAAATATTCATTAATTAGCTAATGAAATGATTTGCACCTATTTATGTAACATTAGAATGAATGGTGTTTTTAAACCAAACAGAAATCAAATATGAAGTTGAATAGAAAATGATAAATGATAAGAACTGTATATATATGTACATGCATATTTATTGAACAGGTTATAGCAAAGGGGCTAGAGAAGAGGAATAAAATTTTGTGCCCGACAAATAGGTACACATTTACTGTTTTGTTTGGGTGATGGTTTTATGAGCCTGTTGGCTAGCCGCTTGGCTTTTTCTTTTTCTTTTTGAGATTAGAAGGACCGGGAACGCTATTTGCGATTTCCCGATGCTCCCGGTGCAGGGGAGGTTATGGCGAAATTTTCCAAAATTTTAAGGTGTTAGAAAAATATTTGAAGTTAAAACGATATGGAAATCATTGAATGAACTATATTTATATAAATATATAAATATAAATAAAATTAAAACGAAACGAAGCCGTGCAGTTCATGTTTTGAAACCGTGTTTTCAAACAACTATTGCGGGAAATCCGACCATTGGATTTTCCCGAAACCTCAACCGTCGGGTTCGCCTTGGAATAATCTTTCCAACGGCACCAACCTTGCAAAAATCCAACGGTTGGATTGTCTGGAATGTTTAATTCAATTCTGAAGAAAAACAGCGCCAGAAGCGATTATATTTATATATATATAAATATAATTATATATTTAATCGAATAACGACGCTGCAGTTCGTATTTTGAAATCGAAACTTCAAACGATTGTACCGGGAGATCCGACCGTCGGAATTTCCCGAAACTGGAACCGTTGGATTCGTTTTGAAAAGACCTTTCTAATGATGTAAATTTTGCGAAGATCCAACGGTTAGATTTTCAGATATGTGTAAATCAAATCTGAAGAAAAACAGCGCCACGGCCGCCTTATGGCCCGAAGCGTCGTTTTGAATAGAATAGCTATTTTAAAATAAATAAAAATAGCGATAAATAGTTATAAAATATCATAAGCGATATGGAAGGGAAATAAACTGAATTTGCTTGATTTATGTGGCTTTTGATGGTTGAATGTGTTTGGTGTGAAAATTACATTAAAGAACGAGATTGGTGTTGTCGAATAATTTAACCATTGAAATAAATTGAATTGAAATTCTAAATACGTGAATTATTTGAGAAGGCCGAGTTAATTCTCATTTCAAATAATTGATCGACGATTGAAAGCCGAAGATAAAGACGGTGGTCGAAGACCGGAGATCTTCACCTCGTTTGGATGGTAACCGAGGTCCTGATTGGGAGGCATCCCGAGATATGGATAATGAGTGGTGATCGTCCAGACGTACGTGGTGATCGATGGGTTTGCGAGGTATTTAGTGCCTCCGGTTTCGTTCAGACCCAGAACGGACTTGTAAATGGACTGTGTGTCTGACATTGGATTTTATTCTGTGTTGATTGATCTCTGTTAAATATACATCTGTTTGGCGGCGGAGAATTTATTCTTTTGCTTAACGCCCTTCTCTGAGACGCACGAGCTCAGAGGTTGTATATCGACGGACATCAGTCGCATGGCATGAATGGCCTGTGTGGCATGCTAAGATGCAGTGATCAGGGCTTCTGTTGAAAAGCAGAGTCTTGTGGTGATGATCAAAGCACCGCCTGTGTGGCGTAGCTTTGTGTATAACGTGAATCCGCGAGCCTCACACCCCGGTATGAACCTAAAACGGGAGAGGACATCAGGGAGGGCCTGCGTTTCTTTCTAGCTAGGGTGGTGTCAGTGACCTACCAGCCCTGACATTTATATACTTTTCACCTATGTGGTTGTTGCTGTTGCGAGGCGCCTCGGTTTGATCGGACGATCCGGGTCCGATGGAGTCATTCGTCGGCTCGTTTACGCCCCAAAGGGCGGGGAAACGCAGTGCTCAGGAATTTTAATCCACATCGGTGGACCGGCCCTGACGATCCAAGGGTCACTCGAGCTCTGATCCTGAGGGGCGGGCTAGAGCGTCTCGAATTCGGTAAGGACTATCTTTTGCCTTGGTTCATGACGGAAATCCAATTTCCAAATACGTGACGATGCCGTTTCGATTGTATATATACATTTGGCGACATAGTGGCATGGGACGCTCATGTCGCCTATGATTGATAGTTATGATTTGAAATTGTTTTCAAAACATATAAACACTAGTAATAATATCAAATGCCTTTGTTTTATTCGTATCAAGCATATCTTGGCCGTTATAAGGTAAAAACTCTATCCTCCGGTTTGCGTTGCGTTGTGTGATGGGAACTGAATCTTATAACGGCTTCATTTTTATAAAAAGCATAGCGATGTTTAAAAGAAAGATTTGTTTTATAGCACTGGCGATCCAATGGAGTAAACCCGTTCCACGAAAGTGGCGTGGTCCTGTGATTAGCCAATTATATATGTGTTGAGTGGATTTCTCATACCAGTCCCATGACTGACTCGTAGTTTGTTTCACTTTCAAACTCGGGTGCCCCTTTTTCTACACGGGCAGCCTTGTATTCAGGTTTAGCTGGTTCTTTCTGGATAGCTGGAGCTGAAGATGGATTCTATCATTTATCTCTTTTTATGCTGTTCAACTCCTATTGTACATATTTTGTTTATTTCCGCTGTAGACATTTATGTATAGCTGAACTCTATTTGTACTAAGTAAGATCCTGTATACTGTGTAACTCTGATGATTAATTTTATCCAGTATATTTTGTTGTTCATATCTGGTGTATTTATTTAATTCTGTTTTGCTATTATATGTTTCTGTGTTATATTCCAAAGATAACCTTGTTTCCGTGAGAACGGGAAATCGGGTCGTCTCAACGTGGTATCAGAGCTTTGGTTAAGCTTAGTTCTGGAATATAACATTTGAACGAACTCGTCAGAAATAGAACCAGTAGTGTTCTAGGATGGGTAACTCTATATAGATAGGATCAATAATATCCTAGTATGAGTATAGCAGAATCAGAACAACTCGTTAGAGATGGGGTCAGAAATGCCTCAGAACGAGTCGAGAGTAATATGTTTTTAAAATAATGTATTTGTGATTATATATATATAGTCTGGGTTTTAGAAATATAATTTTTGAATATATAAAAGATATATATTTGAAAAGTTAAAAAGGTTAAAAACAATTGGATTGGTTGTTGTGTTGTGTGATTATAGATTTATCAAACCACTTTCGACTTTGTTCCTTTTCGGGGACGAAAAGTTTTAAGTGGGGGAGATTGTAACGACCCAGAAAATCTGAACCAATTTAAAAATTTTAAATTGACTAAAATAATGGATTTTAAATATTTAAAATAAATATATTAAATAAACGTGATGAAAACTGAGTTTGAATCGACATTGGAAAACGAATATAATTAATTATAATTATAAACAAGGCCTGAAATGGCGTGGCAGTTTCAAAATTTGAATTCAAACTTTGTCGGACTGTACCGGGTGCAAAACAATCCGGATTTTAGTGAAACCAAAAATAATGGAATCTAATTGAAGATATCTTTCTAACGAATCTGACCAATCGAAATTTGATAGCGGGAATCAAAAGATATGTCCAGTTGAAAATTCTGAATAGTCGCTATGGAATTCAGGCCCTTAAAAATGGACATTTTGCAGATGACCTCGGATTTCGACGAAACCACTTTTGTTGGATCCACAGTTAAAGTTATTGCTATATTTCAAATTTCATAATTTTTCGAATCAATATGTGAGCGTGGCAAAGGAAAACGCGTTTGACCAGTTTCAGTTGATTTTAATCGACTGGAAATTGACCATTTTTCAAACAGTCTCAGAATTCGACGAAACTAGTTTTGTTAGGACCGTATCGTCAATACGAAGCTAGAAAATATTTTTCTGGAATTTTTCTAGTTAGTATGTGACCCCGGTAATTTGAAATGTACGTTTAAAATTCAATATAGTGATTTAAATGTAAATTCAACGAAAACTGATTGTAACGAGCAAATCAGCTTGCGATACATATCCCATTGTGTTCAGAATGGGGGTTAAACGCTATGGACGACAGGCGGTGGGCCTCGTTTCGAGGTCGTGGGTAAAAGTCAACTTTATGTAATTAATTTAATTAATAAAAATATATATATATATAAAATAATGTCTCCCTCCCTTTTCTTCTTCCTGCCCCCCCCCCCCCCCCCCCCCCCGATTTCATTAAACAGAAACAAAAAAAAAATCCCTAACGAATCGCACCCTCCCTCCTCCGTCGATCTGACGCAATCGAACCCCCTCCAGTCCATCGGAGGACCAGCGCCGGCCACCCCACCAAGGATCGATCATCCCCTAGCCCTCGAACGCTCCCTCGTTCCCGCCCTCTTCTGAATCGAGCATCCCCAGTCCATCGGAGGACCAGCGCCGACCTCACCCCACCTCCAGGCAGCGAGCTCCCCCACGCAGCGCCTCCGACCGCCACGTCGACACTGTAGTGAGCCCCTCCACTGCTATAACGAACGTGAGTTTTTTTCTAGGTTTTAATTTCTGTTTTGTTATAAGTACGTAGTTAATTAAAAACTGAATTTTAATTAGGTTGAAAACTGATTTTAAAAAGTTATTAAAACTGATTTGAAAATGATTTTAAAACTGATTTGAAAATGATTTTTAAAACTGATTTGAAAATGATTTTTAAAACTGATTTGAAATTGATTTTAAAACTGATTTGAAAATGATTTTAAAACTGATTTGAAAATGATTTTAAAACTGATTTGAAAATGATTTTAAAACTGATTTGAAAATGATTTTTAAAACTGATTTGAAAATGATTTTTAAAACTGATTTGAAATTGATTTTAAAACTGATTTGAAAATGATTTTAAAACTGATTTGAAAATGATTTTAAAACTGATTTGAAAATGATTTTAAAACTGATTTGAAAATGATTTTATAACTGATTTGAAAATGATTTTAAAACTGATTTGTTTAAAAGTTAAAACAGATTTTTTTGAAAGATTTAAAAACTGATTTTAAAAAAAAAGGTTTTAAAAGATTTGAATTTTGAAAAGTAAAAGATTTAAACTTTAAAAAGTAAAAGAAAAGATTTGATCTTTAAAATGGAAAAGGCGGAATCTATATTTTTGAAATTCGATTTTTATATATTGAATAGCGACGTCAAAATTCGATTTATATATATATAGAATAACATAGTAAAAATTCGATTTTTACATATGTAGAGAATACGGGCAACGAAGCGACAAAAGGCGGAGATTTCTCTAAGTGAAGTGTCGTGCAGTTGGATAGCTATTGGTGAGATTTCTGATTTAAAAATATTATATGTGTGTGAAATGAAAGTGAATAGCTATATATATAAATTGCTATATATAAATATATATATATATATATGTACGCCCCTCGTCCACAAACCATGGACGATATTTATTGGTTGAAATTGTTGTGAAAATTGATTGATAGTGAATGATTGTTTGGGATTGTTTGTGATTGATATTGGTTGATGGTGGTTGAAAAATACCCGTTTGTGATTGTGAAATATTTGGTTGAAACCACATAGGATTAGTTTGTGGAAATGAAATAAATATATATACATGCCGCCTGCGTGCGAACTAGATGCATGAACCCCGTTGTCAAAAACCGCGAGGTTTTAAGGTAGAGCGAGGAGCCGTACTAGGGACGGTCCCGGTTTAACTACCCTGCCGTTATACTGCCGAAATTTTGAATAATATTCGTGTGTTTGAATTATTTTCATATGCTTAAACTATATTTATTCATTGAATAGAAAACCTTCATGTGTTGAATTGATATTCATTCGTTGATTAGAAATTCATGTGTTGAATGGTATTCGCGTTTTAAAATATAAAAATCACATTTTTATCTATATATAGAAACTATAGAAAACATTCATGTGTTGAATTGATATTCATTCGTTGATTAGAAATTCATGTGTTGAATGGTATTCATATTTTGAAATAAATCGTTTGACAATAAAAATCACATTTTTATCTATATATAGAAACTATAGAAAACATTCATGTGTTGAATTGATATTCATTCGTTGATTAGAAATTCATGTGTTGAATGGTATTCATATTTTGAAATAAATCATTTGATAATAAAAATCACATTTTTATCTATATATAGAAACTATAGAAAACATTCATGTGTTGAATTGATATTCATTCGTTGATTAGAAATTCATGTGTTGAATGGTATTCATATTTTGAAATAAATTGTTTGATAATAAAAATCACATTTTTATCTATATATAGAAACTATAGAAAACATTCATGTGTTGAATTGATATTCATTCGTTGATTAGAAATTCATGTGTTGAATGGTATTCATAATTTGAAATAAATTGTTTGATAATAAAAATCACATCTTTATCTATATATAGAAACCATAGAAAACATTCATGTGTTGAATTGATATTCATTCGTTGATTAGAAATTCATGTGTTGAATGGTATTCATATTTTGAAATAAATTGTTTGATAATAAAAATCATCTTTTTATCGACTATATGAACTGTGTAAAATAATCTCGTTTTAAAAGAAATTGTTTTATGATAAAAATCCCATTTTTATCACCAACATGAACTATATAGAAAAATAGTGTTTTGAAATGAATTGTTTTACAATAAAAATCACATTTTTATTGTATGCATAAATCGTTAGAATGTGAAGTGTTAAAAATAGCCACTTGTTCAAAATAAACATATATGAGTTGAAATATTCATTAATTAGCTAATGAAATGATTTGCACCTATTTATGTAACATTAGAATGAATGGTGTTTTTAAACCAAACAGAAATCAAATATGAAGTTGAATAGAAAATGATAAATGATAAGAACTGTATATATATGTACATGCATATTTATTGAACAGGTTATAGCAAAGGGGCTAGAGAAGAGGAATAAAATTTTGTGCCCGACAAATAGGTACACATTTACTGTTTTGTTTGGGTGATGGTTTTATGAGCCTGTTGGCTAGCCGCTTGGCTTTTTCTTTTTCTTTTTGAGATTAGAAGGACCGAGAACGCTATTTGCGATTTCCCGATGCTCCCGGTGCAGGGGAGGTTATGGCGAAATTTTCCAAAATTTTAAGGTGTTAGAAAAATATTTGAAGTTAAAACGATATGGAAATCATTGAATGAACTATATTTATATAAATATATAAATATAAATAAAATTAAAACGAAACAAAGCCGTGTAGTTCGTGTTTTGAAACCGTGTTTTCAAACAACTAGTGCGGGAAATCCGACCATTGGATTTTCCCGAAACCTCAACCGTCGGGTTCGCCTTGGAATAATCTTTCCAACGGCACCAACCTTGCAAAAATCCAACGGTTGGATTGTCTGGAATGTTTAATTCAATTCTGAAGAAAAACAACGCCAGAAGCGATTATATTTATATATATATATAAATATAATTATATATTTAATCGAATAACGACGCTGCAGTTCGTATTTTGAAATCGAAACTTCAAACGATTGTACCGGGAGATCCGACCGTCGGAATTTCCCGAAACTGGAACCGTTGGATTCGTTTTGAAAAGACCTTTCTAATGATGTAAATTTTGCGAAGATCCAACGGTTAGATATTCAGATATGTGTAAATCAAATCTGAAGAAAAACAGCGCCACGGTCGCCTTATGGCCCGAAGCGTCGTTTTGAATAGAATAGCTATTTTAAAATAAATAAAAATAGCGATAAATAGTTATAAAATATCATAAGCGATATGGAAGGGAAATAAACTGAATTTGCTTGATTTATGTGGCTTTTGATGGTTGAATGTGTTTGGTGTGAAAATTACATTAAAGAACGAGATTGGTGTTGTCGAATAATTTAACCATTGAAATAAATTGAATTGAAATTCTAAATATGTGAATTATTTGAGAAGGCCGAGTTAATTCTCATTTCAAATAATTGATCGACGATTGAAAGCCGAAGATAAAGACGGTGGTCGAAGACCGGAGATCTTCACCTCGTTTGGATGGTAACCGAGGTCCTGATTGGGAGGCATCCCGAGATATGGATAATGAGTGGTGATCGTCCAGACATACGTGGTGATCGATGGGTTTGCGAGGTATTTAGTGACTCCGGTTTCGTTCAGACCCAGAACGGACTTGTAAATGGACTGTGTGTCTGACATTGGATTTTATTCTGTGTTGATTGATCTCTGTTAAATATACATCTGTTTGGCGGCGGAGAATTTATTCTTTTGCTTAACGCCCTTCTTTGAGACGCACGAGCTCAGTGGTTGTATATCGACGGACATCAGTCGCATGGCATGAATGGCCTGTGTGGCATGCTAAGATGTAGTGATCAGGGCTTCTGTTGAAAAGCAGAGTCTTGTGGTGATGATCAAAGCACCGCCTGTGTGGCGTAGCTTTGTGTATAACGTGAATTCGCGAGCCTCACACCCCGGTATGAACCTAAAACGGGAGAGGACATCAGGGAGGGCCTGCGTTTCTTTCTAGCTAGGGTGGTGTCAGTGACCTACCAGCCCTGACATTTATATACTTTTCACCTATGTGGTTGTTGCTGTTGCGAGGCGCCTCAGTTTGATCGGACGATCCGGGTCCGATGGAGTCATTCGTCGGCTCGTTTACGCCCCAAAGGGCGGGGAAACGCAGTGTTCAGGAATTTTAATCCACATCGGTGGACCGGCCCTGACGATCCAAGGGTCACTCGAGCTATGATCCTGAGGGGCGGGCTAGAGCGTCTCGAATTCGGTAAGGACTATCTTTTGCCTTGGTTCATGACGGAAATCCAATTTCCAAATACGTGACGATGCCGTTTCGATTGTATATATACATTTGGCGACATAGTGGCATGGGACGCTCATGTCGCCTATGATTGATAGTTATGATTTGAAATTGTTTTCAAAACATATCAACACTAGTAATAATATCAAATGCCTTTGTTTTATTCGTATCAAGCATATCTTGGCCGTTATAAGGTAAAAACTCTATCCTCCGGTTTGCGTTGCATTGTGTGATGGGAACTGAGTCTTACAACGGCTTCATTTTTATAAAAAGCATAGCGATGTTTAAAAGAAAGATTTGTTTTAAAGCACTGGCGATCCAATGGAGTAAACCCGTTCCACGAAAGTGGCGTGATCCTGTGATTAGCCAATTATATATGTGTTGAGTGGATTTCTCATACCATTCCCATGACTGACTCGTAGTTTGTTTCACTTTCAAACTCGGATGCCCCTTTTTCTACACGGGCAGCCTTGTATTCAGGTTTAGCTGGTTCTTTCTGGATAGCTGGGGCTGAAGATGGATTCTATCATTTATCTCTTTTTATGCTGTTCAGCTCCTATTGTGCATATTTTGTTTATTTCCGTTGTAGACATTTATGTATAGCTGAACTCTATTTGTACTAAGTAAGATCCTGTATACTGTGTAACTCTGATGATTAATTTTATCCAGTATATTTTGTTGTTCATATCTGGTGTATTTATTTAATTCTGTTTTGCTATTATATGTTTCTGTGTTATATTCCAAAGATAACCTTGTTTCCGTGAGAACGGGAAATCAGGTCGTCTCAGATTTCTGATATGAACTTCCTTTGACATAGCTGAAGCTCATTTTCCTTTGTTCTTTGAACTTCAATACCTAAGAAGTAGGATAGGTCACCAAGATCTTTTACTGAGAATTCACTATTCAATTGACTTGTGATGCTCTTGATTTATGATATGCTGCTTCCTGTGATTATGAAGTCATCTACATAGATTAGGACATATGTAACAGCATCTGCAGTGAACTTTGTGAATAGTGAGTTGTCAGATTTAGTGGATGTATATCCTAGCTTTGATAGTGTTGATTTCAGTTTGTTGAACCACACTCTCGGAGCCTGCTTTAGTCCATATATAGCTTTGTTTAGCCTGCACACCATTCCTTTGTTTGTCTTTTCATCAAGTCCTTGTGGCAGCTCCATATAAACATCTTCCTGTAATTCACCATTCAAAAAAGCATTATTGACATCAATTTGCTTGATGATCCAATTTCTATGCAAGGCTATGGTTAATATAATTCTAATTGTGGTTGGCTTCACAACAGGTGAGAATGTTTCATTGAAGTCAATTCCACACTGTTGTGAGTAGCCTTTTGCCACTAACCTAGCCTTGTATTTAGAAATTGTACCATCAGCATGCCTTTTTATCCTGTATGTCCATTTACACCCAATTATGTTTTTGTGTTTGGGTGTATGAACCAAGTTCCATGTTTGCTTTTTGGTTAGAGCACTTAGTTCTTCCCTCATAGCAGCTCTCCACTTATCATTTTTCACAGCTTGATGATAAGTGGATGGCTCAATGTTATTGAACTCAATGCAGTAAGTTTTAGGTTTAAAGATACCACTTTTTGCCCTTGTAACCATATGATGCTGATTGTAAGTTTGAGTAGCTTCCCTGTTTTCATCAGCCTGTATGTTTTCTTCATTATTGTTTTCATTATTACTTGTATCCTGATGCTGAGAGTGAACTTCATTTCCATCATTGCTGCTTTGATTACCTTCAGTGCTAGCTGTAGGACTGTTTGATGACCTTGTAGTTTGTGGACTTTGTGTATGTGTTACACCATCATTTGTGTGTGGTGCATAATCAACCTCACTTACAGTTTCAGGAATAAGTGGAATAGATATTTTTGGATTGTAAATTTTCTTGGTAGGTTTGAAAGAATTATTTTTAAATGGGAATATTCTTTCATTAAAGATGACATGTCTGGAAACATACATTTTGCCATTGTTGCTTAAACATTTGTAGCCTTTTTTATTAGAGGAATAACCCAGAAATGTACATGGTATAGATCTAAAGTCAAGTTTGTGAGTATTGAAAGGTCGTATATGAGGAAAACACAAACATCCAAAGACTTTAAGGTCACTGTAATTAGGTTTAAACTTGTTTAGTATTTCAAAAGGGCATTTTAGGTTTAGTACCTTTGTTGGCAACCTATTTATTAAGTATACAGCTGTAGTAAAGGCATCAGGCCCAAATTTCAATGGCAATGATGCTTGTGCCATCAGTGTTAGCCCAGTTTCAACAATATGTTTGTGTTTTCTTTCAAAAAGGCCGTTCTTTTCAGAAGTGTGTGGACATGTTAACCTGTGTGTTATACCCTTTTTATTGAAGAAATCTCTTAAGGGTAAAAATTCCTTACCACCATCACTTTGAAAGATCTTGACTTTATGACCTAACTGATTTTCAACATTAGTTATGAAATGCATAACTGTGTTACAAGTATCTGACTTAGATTTTAATAAATAAATCTGGACATATCTTGAGTATGCATCAATGAAAGAAATATAAAAAATGTATCCATAGTCAGTGTTGACTGGTGCTGGACCCCATAGGTCAACAACAACTAATTCTAAGGGATTTGTGTAATTAGTTTCAGAATTTGAAAATGGTAATTTGTGACTTTTTCCCATTTGACAGTATGTGCATATATAATTACTGGGAATATCAATAGAAATATCACTGTTATCTAAAATTTCCTTCATAATTCTGAGACTTGGATGTCCAAATTTAAAATGCAACATGTCAAAATCAGTACAGTCATTATGTTTGTCTAACTCTGTTATATTACAAGAATTTTTCCCTAAGTCATTGTTTCTGGTATTTCCAGAGTCAAATATGTACAACCCATTTTGTTGTTTACCCTGCAATCAATAATTTTTAGTTATTAGGTCCCTAACAACACAGTGACTTGGGTAGAATTCAAATGATACTTGATTATCTTTTGCACACTGTGACACACTAATTAAAATTTTCCTTATATGTGGTGCACACAATAAGTTGTTTAAATAAATTAGTTTAGCACCTTTGATACTAGCATGTCCAGTGTGTGAGATAAGAATAGAGTTGCCATTACCCATAATTAAAGATTTTTTACCTTTGTATTCTCGATTGCCAAGGTTAAGATTGTTTAGATTGTTGGTGACGTGATGAGTTGCTCCAGAATCTGGGTACCATGCTTCGTCTTGAATATCTTCAATACTGGCAGCATTTGATGTTGATTCTTGACTTCCTTTATTTTCCGACTGACTGTTGACCATGTTTATATTTGGATTACTGTTCTTGCTATTGTTATTGCCCTGCTGATTTGTATTAAAGCTATTATCAAATCTGAAGTAGCATCTGTTGGCTGTATGTCCAAGTTTGTCACAAATTTGACACTTTGGTCTATTGTTGGGGTTCCATCTCCCATCTCTACCTCTTCCACGGCTTGACTGTCCTCCTCTTTGGTAAGTGTTCTGATTTCTTTGATAGTTTTGTTGATTTTTGGTTTTTCCAGTGGTAGTATAGTTAACATTGAAATCAGATCCCTGATCTTTCTTTTGTAATAACCTTCCTTCATGTGCAAGAAGCATACTGTAGACACTTTGTAGTGAAGGGGTAGGTTCAATAGAAGTGATGAAGGCTATTACAGATTCATATTCATCTTCTAATCCACCCACAATGTAAAGAACCTATTTTTTTTCTTCAATTTTATTACCAGTGCACGCAAGTTGATCACACAAGTTTTTAACTTTCATCAAGTATTCATTCATAGTTAAGTTCTCTTTCTTTATAGTCTGAAGCTGTTTCTTGAAATGTAAAATTCTAGCAGCAGATTGGCTTGTAAAAGATCTTTCTAATTCTGCCCATACCTCATGAGCAGTTTTTGTGCCTATTAGCTGTGGCATGAGAGATGTACTAACTGATGACATTAACCAGACACTGATTAGATTGTCTTGCCTTTGATAGTTTGTAAATTCTTGATTGGGAATAAGACTGTTACTGCTGTCTCTTGTATATTTTGCTGGAACTGGTTTTGTTCCATAGATGAATTCTTCAAGACCATAACCTTTTGCCGCTGTCTCAACTTGCAGCTTCCACAAGAGGTAGTTAGATTCGTCAAGCGTAATTGAGATTATCTGACTCTGAGGCTTTATGATGGATTTGATGAGATCATCTGTGCTTTCTGCACTTGTCTGATTCGATCTCGCTGATGATCTTGGTGTGGTTGGAGGATCTACTTCAACCATGGTTGCAGAATGCAGAAGGCTTTAGTCCCACGAATAAGGTGAACTTTTCTGGACTTTTGATTCTTGAATTGAATAATCTGAATGATTTCTTCAGGTTTTTTGATCGAATTAAAAGCTTCAGAAAATGATTTGCCGCCAAGTTGTGATGAAAGAACAAATGCAGCCACTGAAAAGAAAGTTGGTGAGGCAGTGTTTTTGATTCACAGCCTTAACTCTCAAAGGAAAAGATTTATCAATCTTGGATGAGAGGGTCCAGATGATGAGAATTTGCTGATGGACAATCTATCTTTTGATAGATTTCTTTCTTTCCTTTTTTTTTTTCTTCTTCTTCTTGAGAATGGATCTAGTTCTTGAATGCTGTTAGGCGAAACAGCTCTGATACCATGATCGAATTACAAAATTTGTTATATTGATACTGACTAAATTTACAAACGGTATGTACAAATATTTATACAGTATTAGTGGGCTGAAATGTAACAAATGAGATACTGGACTTTGGGCCAAGCCCATTTACTATTATTAATAGAAGAGGGTGCGATCAGTGTTAACACTTAATACAGGACTTTGAAAATTCCCACAATCAAAGGATGATGCTTCAGCAATCGGAAGGATGATATAATTTATGGAATTCTTAAATGAGTGTGATAAATATGTAGTTATGCAAGACGATATCACAAATAATGCTTCATGTACATGCTGCAAATGATGTCTACCGCCTACGTTCTTTTGCACATTAATGATCCGCAAACGCAAAGAATGAAGCAGATATTCAATAAATATCCATAAAAAAATTTGTAGGCAATTGATTTAAACTAAAATACTCCACTTGATTATTACTGCCATTGATTATCAGCTATAAAAATATATGATGGTACATGAAGAAGTGAGTTCATTACATAAGATTTTATCTATTGTAGGAAATATATAAGATTTTGATCCAAGTGCGAAGACTACATTTATTTCTATATGTAATATTTTTGGCAGGCAGTTTGTCTGCTTTACTTACAAGTCCACTGTTTTGATATATGTAATATTTTTCTTGTGCTGGTTCAAAATGCACTTTATAATTGATTTTCAATATTCATTGATATCTGCTACATACTGTAGATACGAAGCTTGAAACTACAAACAATATTGAAGATAATAGATATGCAAAATTTAGTGAAAAGGGATAGATTTCTTGTCACCTTTTTAAAGTATAATGAAGTTAAGTGTCTTAGTTAGATTTTCTCTTCTTTTTTTTCTTTTTCCAAACACATTATACTTCATTAACATATAACCTCATATAACAAATATGACATACAAGTACACCTCATCCTCATCCAAAACAAATAAATCAAATAAACCAGCAACAAGCTTACAAACTACAACAGGTACACAAAGCTCTCAGACATCTTCAAAAGGCAACCAACTTTTTCTAACATGCTGCGCTCCTGCCCAACTTTATTAGAAGAGGTAGATGGACCTCCAGTACCATCAACATAAACATAAAACCTCATAACAAAAGCCAAGACCAAAGCAACCGATTCAAAGACAAACATAGCCGACACCAAAACGCCGACCATCCTCAATATAACAACGCCATCGTCTACCTAGACATAAGACCTCATCTTCTGAAGAAACCCGCTTGTATTGGAGAACACAAGCAAGGCAACCGCGCCTTGAAATAGGGCGATGAAGACTGTTGCCTCCATGTTAAGGGCATGACATCTAGCAGATGAGGAGGAGGAAGAGGAACAGGAGGAGCAGGAGAAGACAGAGAGGATGATGGTGAAAAGGTGGAGGAAGATAAGGAAGAAGCCGATGAGGGAAGGGATAAGACGGAGGGAGAAGGCTAAAAAGATGCGGGATGTGGTGGCGCCGATTAGGATGTAGTTGATGAGGAGAAAGAATTTGTTGGTGTGGGTTGGTGAATTTGATATGCTTCAGATTGTTATTGTCTTTCCCATCTGTAAACAGTGAGTGTGTAGCTGTGCGAGAGAGAAGTGAATTGTTTTGTCTTAGTTAGATTTTCTCATTCATCAATGAGCAGTTGTTCAACAGTTGACTTTTCCTCATATCATTTTCCTTTTTTCAGTTGAATTTCTTTCATGTTTGTTCCTTTCCCTGATTTTGTCTATTACTACATCGTGAACCATGTTCATTTTGCAATGGTGAATTTGTGAAATCTTTTTTGGCTGAAGTTGAAACGTGTGTTCCTAAGTAAAGCAAGAGGTTAAAAGGAAAACTAGTTTGTGGCTTCTTCCATTGCACTGCCATTACTATATTGCATCCAATCACATTTTTCTAGATATCCTCCTCATAGTATGCAGGGGCATCATTGTAACGTCCCATAATTTTTAGCGATTTAATAATTAATTTCTTTAATTATTAGAATACTGATTTGGCAATTTAAATGAATTGATTCAAATAATTTTGATTTCTTTATTATTTTAAATAGCGGAATAATAATTTTAATTCCGAAATGGTCGGAATTAGTTGATTATGCAATACTGTGTAAAATAGATAATGTACAATATTTAATTCAGTTTAGAATTGAATATTTCGACAATTGAACGTATTAATTATAATTCGAGCTCGTAATGCTGCGGTATTTCATAATATTCCGTTTTGAACTTCAAATGAATATACAGGATTTATTATAAGTCAGATTTCTTTGAAATAAGAAACATTGGAATCTAATTAACTATATTTTTCTAATGGAAGTGAAAAATCGAGATTTTGGTTTATAGATTGTAAGTTATGTTCAAATCAAATTTTAAAATAGTCGCTATGGATTTGTTTATAAAGCATAACGATTATTTAATTATAATAAAATATTGGTTCCATATTTGGACAAGATTTTTGAGACGTATTTCTAATTTAATTTATAGAATTTTTCCGTAATTTTTATTTTGAAAAATAAACAACTTTTTATTTAACGTATTTTGCACCCTTAATCAGCATTTTGGGATTTCACAAAATAAGTTAATTTGTCTATTTTATTATAGTTTTGGAATCATGGCACATCGTTCGACACGATCGTATTTTTTTTTTTTTTTTTTTTTGTAGCAGTACCTACGTGTTTGAAATTTCAGATAATGCGGTACCAAAAAAAAAAATCAAACTTAAAACATCACATGTATGTAAATAATGCATGCGCACAGACAAGGAAAAATGTAATACCATCCTAGTATACATACATAAATAGGCTATTAGCATCCCTTTCTAAATAATACAAGTAATAATTCCTAACTTCTAAAGCCAAACAAAACGCAGAATATTCAAAGTTTGGTCTAAGTGGTGTCATCATGTTTCAGTTTCTTCCTGGGATGTCCTCCCTATATTTCAAGTTGTTGAAAACTTGTAACGAAGTTATTTCATATCATGTATATCGTATTCACATGAACTTAAAATCATGAATAAAAATGTTAAAGTATATTGGTACGTTTCTTTTCTTTGCTATGAACTGGTATGTATTAATACACTGGAAAACCCCTGCAGAAGCCACCCTACCTAAGCTAGCTAGTCTACCATATACAAAACACATGTTTTGTTTATTTTTTTGGTCACCGTAAGCAAGCATGCACATGGCTCATGCATGCCTACATCACAAAAGTTTGTCAGCGCCTGTTTTCCTTAGCCCAACCACTACAGTTCCTACCAAGCCTCATACCGATGTTTATGTTGGCTTTCTCTGGGTTTTTTCACAGGCTATATGTTGAGAATTGAAGCTGCCTAAAACTAAGAACATGCCTAAGGACATTTCTATAGACAGATTCGCACAGTTATGTTGAAATTTATACTAGCTGCAGCTAAGACATATATGTCTTAGCAAATCAAACTGCAAATCACCACGTCTGCGCAAATCAAAATTTTTAAATATAAATCTGCAAAACTAAAATTTGTAGGATGTACGCACTACACCGCTATTCCTTGACCACCAAGGAGTATAACGCTATAAATACCGTCAAAGTTTTTCTTCCAATGTAGTGCTTCGGGAAGTGAAATGCCGAAATTTTTATGGCTAATAAAAATAATCGAAACATTCTCAATACCCCTCACAAAACTTTAAAACACATGTATTCACAGTTCTCATCGCTTTCGCTCCACGATGGTATCATTGATTTCGGGTTCGGTCCTTCTCTCTACAGCGTGAGTAGAACACCGATATTTTTGGGTTTTAGAGCAAAGTTGGGTAAAGTATTTGTAGTGGAGTTCATGCTGTTGTAGGGAGGAATTCAGCCGAGTTGGTGAGTGTCCATTCAAAATAGCCGATGTCTTCTGTACCAACATTAAAGCTACGCATGAGTTCGGGATAAACATGATGCATGGGAGAGGTCTGGTAATGACATAGTGTTCAGAAAGTCAGGGTTGGCTTGGTTGCGTGATGGTGTGGCTGAAGTGCGTGTGTGGTGTTGCCTGGTGATGTGTGCATGGGTAGAAAAGGGGGTTGTTGTCTTCACTGTGCAGTGTTTTGTAGTGCATGGTACAGAGGAGTGTGCATTCACGCAATAAGGAAAAAAGGGATTCATGCAACTAGCGTTGCAGACATGTAAAGATGAAGGGGAGTGGAATGGGGGAAATATCAGCAGATGTCTGATGTTGTGTGCGAGGAGCTGGGGGTTTGTTGCGGTGTTTGGAAGGGTGTGTAGAATTGAGGGTTTTGGGAAGTGACGTGTAGGGGAGCAATGAGTTTGAAACTTGCGAAATCATGGTTTGAGGGAGAAAGAGTTAAGGTATGGATACTGTAGCCATGTTTTGGGATATTGGGATATATACAAAAGAAAAGAAAAATAATAATATACGAAGAGCAGTTCTGAAGCGGATGCGAAGTAGCTTCACTGGAAAGAAATGCTGATGCGGTATGGCTCTGGGACTAATGGAAATGTAGACCAAAATGAAAAGCCCAAATGGAAAACCGTTTCAAAGGGGAAAAGACCAAAATTTTCTAGAAATAAATTTAGTTAGAATGAAATAGGAATGAAGTTCGAAATGAATACATGACTGGGACGGGATGATTTTTGGAGAGAAGGGCGAAATGTACATGCGTGAGCAGATCGGTTTTGAGTACGAACTAAAGACTAATAGGGTGAGGCCTAAATTAATATTAATACAAGTTTATTTTTTTTTAACTTGTTAACTTAATGATTCACACATACGAAATCAGAATTTCAAATGGACTGATTCTCTGGAACCATATCAACACATGCTACGCTATGGAGTTGGTTTGAAATCATTTGGAGCCCGTTTGGATTTATGGCAAAATAAAATGTTTGATCTGGATCAACAGTCGTTAATCGTTTCAACGATTAACAACCAATGTGAGTAAACTCACTAACTCTGTCCAGTCTATAATTTTATAAACATTATTTAACATTAATAAAATTGATTGAATGCTATGTGTGATGGTTGTTTGGATGATTTGCTAATTACTTGGTTGAAAATATAGATACCGTTATATAGTCGTTAGTTGAACACTGATTCTATTTATTTTAATATGTTATATTGATATGAAATTGGTATTATCTATGTTGATTAACGTCTGTGGATACAGGGAAACAGGTTGGAGGGATCCAACTAGATTCCTCAACGATTTTATTGTGGATTTTTATATATTGCATTATATGATGTGACAAATAATCTGTCGGTGATTATTATGTGTTTAGGATATCGAATAAACATTGACCCTGGAATAATTGGTATTTAAATACCGTAAAATTATATGGAAAAAAGTCGAGTTTAAAAAGGGAAAATCTATTATTTATGTTTAAGTAATAGAAATTGAATATTGATTTGACTAAAGTATAATAACTTGTTTAATTATATAAACAAGTAGTTGGGTTTATAAATGATATTTAATTTATAAATGGAATGAAATAATTATTTTTGGATATGTAAATTCAAGAAGGAATATTAGAAAGGGAAATGGGAATCGTTTTCAAAAGAAAACAAATGAAATTTATTTTACTGTTCGAGATGTGGACTGGTAATTATAATTTAACTTTGTCAAATGTTATTAAAAGTAATTTGTTTTTAGAAATTATATATTGTATAATTCAGAATTGGCAAGATAGATAACATTTTGGTTTAAAAACCAATAACTTATAATCGAATGTATAATAGAGATTAAGGTATAAAATTAACCAGAAGTTAGCATAAAAATGGAGTTTATGAAATGGAATATGAATTTATAAGATAACTCATAAACAGGATTTAAACCTGTAATGGTATTTATAAATGAAAATCAAGCTTGGATTGATATAACGAGTCCAAATTTCTGTAAAGAAATAATATTAATGTTTTAAAGTGAATAATGATTTAAAAGCACACGTTTTGCAAATCGGAATGGTGGTAAAAGGAAATTGGTAATTGCTAGAAGTGAAAAATTGAAAAGTCGAATTTAGAAATTTGGGTTGACTTGAAATAGTGAATTTTATTCCGGTATTCAGAAATTTAATCGAATATATATTATTCGAAAAAGAGTTATGAGTTGAAATTTGATTATATCGAATGCAGGAAGGTACTATTTACTTTCCATTTTTTTAAAGATTACTTATTTAATTAAATATTATTTATTTCTTCTAAATAAAGAATTAAAGTTATGTCCGTAATCTTTTGGAAGCCTATATTATAACGTTGTAGTTATAACTAATGTTTTATACAACGTTCGTTGAACCTATATAAATGGATTTTTGGAAATGTTTTCCAAATATAACCAGGGATGTCTTTTTGAGTATGGAAAATGAAATGATTTTAAAGTTAATAATGAAGTTAACGAAATTAGGAACTGACTAGCGATTAAAAAAGTTGAATGACTTTCTGAGTATCGATCTGATGTTGGTTTCGGCCTTCGGGGTTGATACTTAGGGAGTTATTCTTCCACTAGTTTATGGTTAGCGATAAATGGACAGGGAAGAATAGTGATGTGTGAATATGAATGGAAATGCTCTCCAATGAAGTATATTTTCTAAATATAGAAAATAAATAGTTTAAAGTAGATGGAAATGTTTTCCGAGAATCGTGAGAGGCTAAATGATTTGGAGAAATATTGGGATAAAGGATATCAAAGGGAAATGGGAAAATGAAATGATTATTTATAAATCTATTTAAAAAGATCGCAGTGTTGATTGATGGTTGATCGATATAATTTCCATTTGGAAATTAGATCGTTGTTTGTATGGATGTTTTACTTTAGTAGTTAAATCACCAGCTAGCAAAGTTTTTGACCATTTTTCTGTTGTCGATGCGGAGAGACCGGGATCAGATTTGTCATCTGAAAACCACTCTGTATGGGCATTTGCGTTGCGAATCAAATTTGATGAAGATAATTGAAGACAGAGTTTATGCAAGGTATGATCTGGCGATCCTTGGTAGAAATTGCCTAAGATGGATTTACAGAATTGTGCCTTTGGTTTGTCCAGACTCAGGACAACGTGTATGGACGAAGATCTGACAGAGTATATCTATCAGATCGCGTAAGTTGATCTCTTCAAACGTATTTATGTATGGTGGCGGAGAAATTCATTTCTCTTAGCTTTATACCCGTGGTATTTTTGGGGAAATCAATTTGTGATTTGGTGGGTATGACGATGAGGCACTTAAAGTAAATGAAGGTGTGATCTGTCAAAGGATACATTATGACCTCAAGCCTCATCAATTGGGAAATGACCAAAATCGGGCAGGCAACATGGTTAAGTGGGTCGCACCCAATTAGGGTATATTGTCACCATCTAGAGAATATTCATATTTGTTACTTCTTATCAGTTCTATATCTCCCGGGAATGGTTATGTTGGTATACCAACCGTAAGGTGACAATATATTCGGAACATTCAAGCGAAATGAATGGACGGTCATGTGCTGTTGAGTTGCAAGATGTTCTTTTGAACTCCAGTGTATCCCCTCTAGAGTACACTGATTGGAAGGTGGTTCCATACCTTGTCATAGATGGAAATCCATTATCCAATAAGAGCCCATGGTTTTTGATTGTAAATTATATATGTGGAACGTGAGATGCAAGCGTTCCGCTAGATTACTTGTATTTAGACACTATTATAATATCAGAATAGTATTGATTTTGAAAATGTTTTGGGTTATCATAAGGTAAAAACCATCCATGTTTATGTGTGGATCGGTCTTACGATTATCCTTTCTTTTGAAAAGTTAAACCAATTGATTGGAGTTTACTCACACCGGCCCTATGACTGACCCAAAGTTTACTTGTTTTGTTTTACCCTAAACTCTTAGGTGCCCAAATTTGTACGAGCAGTCAAGTAGTCGGGATTTTATTGATACCCTTGGAGGAGTTTGGAGTAGGAGGCTTAAGCATTAGTCATATATAGAGTTTATTTCCGCTGTGGTATATATGTCATGTATTCTGATGATGATAAGTGTAAGTACAAATACAGTTTTGTATTTCAAAGTTATGTTATAATATATTTATTCGTTCCGCTATGAGATTCGTGTTTATTCTTTTGTGGTCTTCTTCTTCTTCTTCTATTCTAATTTTCTTTCTTTATATTTCTCACCCTCTAACTTCTTACTACTAATGATCTGGTATTTCCGATGCTTTAATAGGTAGATATGGTGTTTATGTCGATTTACAGTGTCGAAAATCCCCGGGTCGTTACAGTGGTATCAGAGCCAAATTAAATGATTACCTTGGCTCTGTGGCTTGACTCAATAGAGATAGGGTCAGTGATACCCTAGATTGAGTTTGAGTGTGTATATATATACACGAGAAAGCGTATTTGTAAATCGATTAAATTTTGTTTTATAATGTGTTGATTGGTTTATTGAGTGGTTTAAAAATTCTGGTCGGTATGGTAGTGCACATTATATCGAAAAAAATTTCTAAACTCTTGAACAGAGTAATTCGACATAGTATGTTTCGGAAAGAGGGTAAACAAAATAATTTTACCCAAAGTATATTTTGATATAAAAGAAGTATTTATATTGAAATTATTATTATTATTATTATATATATACATATATATATATATATATATTGGATGTGTTGGTTGTTATTACAATTGAATCGGAGCATACTTAAGATGATTATAGTTAACCAAACAGAATTCGTTTAAGTATATTATATAAAATCAGATGGATCAGATCTGAATTCAATCCAGAATTGAAACTAAACTCTGGAAAATTGGGGAAAATGTTTGTAAATGAATTTGGAATCAAATATATGGTAATTTTAAGATCCTAGGTGATTCGAAAATATCTTTCAAATATTGAAAAAGCATTGGAAGTAATTTCAAAGTGGAAGTGTTTGAAAATGAGTTTTGAAATAATATAGTATTGAACTCACTTCGATCACTGGAAAATAATTATGATGATGACGGCCGCATCATCAGTGTCATTTTCGAGTTTCTACGTGACGGATTACTACCAAAGGTTTTGTTTTGAATTGTTTTAAGAGAATAAGTTGTTCAGAGATTCAAATGTTTTGAATTGATATTATTATACATAAATATATACGATTTCAACTGATTTGAAATAAAATCCAGGAATTTGAACTATGAAATTTAACTTATGAAGTCAATATATTGAAATGGTCAAAGTGAATAAATAAATTAGAATTTAACTTAAACTAAGCTGAATAAAATTGGATTGGATTAGAGATAATCTGGAATGGAATTGGATTATTGAGTAAGAATTTAGAATTTGGATTGGAACCGGAGTTTGACGCGGAATTCGGCTTGAATATAAGCAAATGATTGGATTGAAAATAAGTTGATTGGAGATTGGTTGGGAATATATTGTATGTGCTGAAGTGGTAGCAAATGGAAGTGATAAAGTTGAATGCCCGACAAAAAGGTACAGTTTATGTTTTAATTGGATATGAGATTTATGAGCCAAGCCACTTGGCTGTTTGATTTTATTTTTGGTATTGGAAAAGGCCTAGAGAGGCGTTTTGTAATTGTACTGATTGAGTCGTGCAAAGGAGACGCTGGCAAAAAATTTCGAAAATATAAAAAGTTAGCTTGAAAATTGACTTATTCATTGTAGAGATTATAAAACCTAAATGGACAAGTGATATGATAAGTTGATTTAGAATCAATTTAAGTATATGTGGATATGTGAGAAAGCATATGGATGAGTATGTGGAAATAGATTGCCCAAAAATGGTGAACATATCATTTGGAACGAAAAATAAAAGGTCAGGTATCGATATAAGGATTAAAGGTAATATGTATAGAACAGAGTTATGAAAATATGGAGTATAAGGATTAAAAGTAATAGGTTGTAAGGAGTTGGAGTTCTAGTATCTGTACTGCTCAGCAATTTCGAGGACGAAATTCTTTTAGGGGGGAAGGAATGTAACATCCCGTAATTTTTAGTAATTTAATAATAGATTTATCTAATAATTAGAATATTGATTTGGCAATTTAAATGAATTGATTTAAATAATTTTGATTTCTTTATTATTTTAAACAGATGAATAATAATTTTAATTCTGAAATGGTCGGAATTAGTTGATTATGCAATAATGTGTAAATTAGATAATCTAAGATATTTAATTCAGTTTAAAATTAAATATTTATATCGAATATATTATTTAAGCGACAATTGAACATATTAATTATAATTTAATTATAACTCGAGCTCGTAATGTCTCGTAATATTCCGTTTTGAAATTCAAATGAACATACTGGATTCATTATAAATTAGATTTCTTCGAAACAAGAAACATTGGAATCTAATTAGCTATATTTTTCTAATGGAAGTGAAAAATCGAGATTTCAGCTTACAGGTTGTGAGTTAAGTTCAAATCAAATTTAAAAATAGTTGTTATGGATTCGTATATAAACCATAACGATTATTTAATTATAATAAAATATTAGTTCCATATTTGGACAAGATTTTTGAGACGTATTTCTAATTTAATTTATAGAATTTTTCCGTAATTCTTATTTTGAAAAATAAGCTACTTTTTATTTAACGTATTTTGCACCCTTAATCAGCATTTTGGGATTTCACAAAAAAAGTTAATTTGTCTATTTTATTATAGTTTTGGAATCATGGCACATCACTCGACACGATCGTATTTTTATTTATGTCTGTAACAGTTCCTACATATTTGAAATTTTTGAAAATGCGATACCTAGAAAAAATCAAACTTAAAACATCACATGTATATAAATAATGCATTCACACAGACATGGAAAAATGTAATACCATCCTAGTATACACATATAAGTAGGCTATTAACATCCCTTTCTACATAATAAAAGTAATAATTCCTAACTTCTAAAGCCAAACAAAACGCAGAACATTCAAAGTTTGGTCTAAGCGGTGTCATCATGTTTCAGTTTCTTCCTGGGAAGTCCTCTCATATATTTCAAGTTGTTGGAAACTTGTAACGAAGTTATTTCTTATCACGTATATCATATTCACATGAACTTAAAATCATGAAGATAAATGTTAAAATATTTTGGTACGTTTCTTTTCTTTGCTATGAACTAATATGTACTTAATACACTGGAAATGACCCCTGCAGAAGCCACTCTACCTAAGCTAGCTAGTCTACCATGTACAAAACACATGTTTTGTTTATTTTTTTGGTCATTGCAAGCAAGCATGCACATGGCTATGCATGCCTACATCACAAAAGTTTGTCAATGCCTATTTTCCTCAGCCCAACCACTGTAGTTCCTACCAAGCCTCATACCAATGTTTATGCAGGCTTTCCCTGGGTTTTTTTCATATGCTATATGTTGAGAATTGAAGCTACATAAAACTAAGAACATGCCTAAGGACATTTCTACAGACAAATTCGCACAGCTATGTTGAAATTTATACTAGCTACAACTAAGACATATATGTCTTAGCAAATCAAACTGCAAACCACCACGTCTGCGCAAATCAAAATTTTTAAATAAAAATCTACAAACCTAAAATTTGTAGGATGTACACACTACATCGCTATTCCTTGACCACCAAGGAGTATAGCTCTATATATACCGTCGAAGTTCTTCTTCCAGTGTAGTGCTTCAGGAAGTAGAATGCCGAAATTTTTATGGCTAATAAAAATAATCGAAACAATCTCAATACCCCTCACAAAAATTTAAAACACGTGTATTCACAATCCTCATCGCTTTCGCTCCACGATGGTATCATTGATTTTGGGTTCGGTCCTTCTCTCTACAGCGTGAGTTGAACACAGATATTTTTGGGTTTTAGAGCAAAGTTGGGTAAAGTATTTGTAGTGGAGTTCATGCTGACGTAGGGAGGAATTTAGCCGAGTTGGTGAATGTCCATTCAAAATAGTTGATGTCTTCTGTACCAATGCTAAAGCTACGCATGAGTTCGGGATTAACAGGATGCGTGGGGAGAGGTCTAGTAATGACATAGTGTTCAGGAAGTGGGGGTTGGCTTGGTTGCGTGATGGTGTGGCTGGAGTGCTCGTGTGGTGTTGCCTGGTGATGTGTGCATGGGTAGAAAAGGTTGTTATCTTCACTGTGCAGCGTTTTTGTAGTGCATGGTACAGGGGAGTGTGCATTCACGCATAAAGAAAAAAGGGATTCAAGCAACTAGCATTGCAGACATGTAAAGATGAAGGGGAGTGGCATAGGGGAAATATCAACATATGTCTGTTGTTGTGTGCGAGGAGCTACGAGTTTATTGCGGCATTCGGAAGGGTGTGTTGAATTGAGGATTTTGGGAAGTGACATGTAGGGGAGCAATGAGTTTGAAACTTTCAAAATCATGGTTTGAGGGAGAAAGAGTTAAGGTATGGATACTGTAGCCATGTTTTGGGATATATACAAAAGAAAAGAAAAATGATAATATATGAAGAGCAGTTCTGGAGCGGATGTGAAGTAGCTTCACTGGAAAGAAATGCTAATGCAGTATGGCTCTGGGACAGATGGACATGTAGACCGAAATGAAAAGCCCAAATGGAAAACCGTTTCAAAGGGGTAAAGCCCAAAATTTTCTAGAAATAAATTTAGTTAGATTGAAATAGGAATGAAGTTCGAAATGAATACATGACTGGGACGGGATGATTTTTGTAGAGAAGGGCGAACTGTGCATGCGTGAGCGGATCGGTTTTGAGTATGGACCAATGACTAATAGGGTGAGGCCCAAATTAATATTGATACAAGTTTATTTTTTCTAACTTGTTAACTTAATGATTCGCACATACGAAATCAAAATTTCGAACGGACTCATTCTCTGGAACCATATCAACACATGCTACACCATGGAGTTGGTTTGAAATCATTTGGAGGCTGTTTGGATTTATGGAAAAATAAAATGTCTGATCCTTATCAACAACTGTTAATCGTTTCAACGATTAACAACCAATGTGAGTAAACTCACTAACTATGTCCAGTCTATAATTTTATAAACATTATTTAATATTAGTAAAAATGATTGAATGCTACGTGTGATGGTTTTTTGGATGATTTGATAATTAATTTGTTGAAAATGTAAATACCATTATATAGTCGTTAGTTGAACACCGATTCTACTTATTTTAATATTTTATATTGAAATAAAATTAGTATTATCTATGTTGATTAACGTTTGTTGATGTAGGGAAATATACTGGAGGGATCTAACTGGATTCCTCAACAATTTTATTGTTGATTTTCATATATTGCATTATATGATGTGACAAATAATCTGTGGGTGATTATTGTGTGTTTGGGATGTTGAATAAACATTGACCTTGAAATAATTGGTATTTAAATACCATAAAACTATATGGAAAAATTCGAGTTTAAAAAGGGAAAATCTATTATTTGTTTTTGAAAAATAGAAATTGAATATTGATTTGACTAGAATATAAATAACTTGTTTAATTATATAAACAAGTAGTTGGGTTTATAAATGATATTTAATTTATAAATGGAATGTAATAATTATTTTTGGATATGTAAATTGAAGAAGGAATATTAGAAAGGGAAGAAATCGTTTTCAAAAGAAAACAAATGAAATTTATTTTACTATTCGAGATGTGGATTGGCAATTATAATTTGAATTTGTCAAATGTTATTAAAAGTAAATTATTTTTAGAAATTGTATATTATATAATTCAGAATTGGCAAGATAGATAACATTTTGGTTTAAAAACCAGTAACTTATAATCGAATGTATAATAGAGATTAAGTTATAAAATTAACCAGAAGTTAGCGTAAAAATGGAATTTATGAAATGGAATATGAATTTATAAGATAACTCATAAACAGGATTTAATGGTATTTATGAATGAAAATCAAGATTGGATTGATATAACGAGTCCAGATTTCTGTAAAGAAATAATATTCATGTTTTATAGTGAATAATGATTTAAAAGCAAACGTTTTGCAAATTGGAATGGTGATAAAAAGAAATTGGTAAATGCTAGAAGTGACAAATTGAAAAGTGAAATTTAGAAATTTGGGTTGACCCGAAATAGTGAAATTTATTCCAGTATTCGGAATGTTAATCAAATTTAGATTATTCGAAAAGGAGTCATAAGTTGAAATTCGATTATATCGAATGCAGGTAGGTAATATTTACTTTTCATTTTATAAAGATTATTTATTTAATTAAGTATTATTTATCTCTTCTAAATAAATAATTAAAGTGATATCCTTAATATTTTGGAAGCCGGTATTATAACGTTATCTTTATAACTAATGTTTTATACAACGTTCATTGAACCTATATAAATGAATTTTTGGAAATGTTTTCCATATATAACTAGGGATGTTTCTCTGAGTATGGAAAATGAAATGATTTTAAAGTTAATAGTGAAGTTAACGAAATTAGAAGCTGATTCGAGATTAGTTAAGTTGAATGGCGTTCTGAGTAAAGATCTGATGTTGGTTTCGACCTTCGGGGTTGATACTTAGGGAGTTGTTATTCCACTAGTTTACGGTTAGGGATAAATGGACAGGGAAGGATAATGATGCGTGAATATAAATGGAAATGCTCTCCAATGAAGTATATTTTCTAAATATTGAAAATAAATACACTACAAGAAAAATACCCTATTGCAACTAATTATTTGCAACAGGCCTCAAATGACAGTTGCAGTAAATGATATTTAGCAGCAGACTTTTCGCACCTGTTGCAATAGATAAGATTTAACAACATACTTTTACTTCTTGTTGCGAAAAACATATTTTTCGCAACAACGCTTTCATGCCTGTTGCGAAAACATACATTTAGCAATTGCTTTTTCATTTCTGTTGCAATAGACATATTATTTGCAACTACAATTCCAAACCAATTGCAAAAATTATATATTTAGCAACTGTTTTCATCAGTTGCGATAACTATAATTTTTTTTGCAACAGGTAAAGCCACTTGCAAAAAACGTACTTTTAAAAATTACTTTTCCTCAAGTAATATTCGGTTATAATATAAGAAGTATAAGCATAATAGTTAATATATATGTACATATATACTGTATTTAATTAATAATTGGAAAATATAATTAGTATAATAATCAATTATTATTTCTTATATTTAATAACTTATTGCAATTAATTATTAATAACTAGTAAATTATCTAATTAGCAACTGCTCTTCTCTACCTGTTGCGGAAAACATAACTTTAGCAACTGCTCTTCATTACCCGTTGCGAAAAACAAATAATTAAAATTGATTTCTAATAATTAATATGTATGTAATTTAATACGTTAATAATTAATACTTTAGTAATTTAATACATTAGTGATTAATACCTATAATAGTTTAATAATTACTTTTCAAACTAAGAATAATCGTAATTCATAATCAATAATTTATCAATAAGAAGTTATATTAAATATTTATAATTTATAAACAAAGCATAATCAAATACCTTTCCAGCGTAAAAGGCGAGATATACAAATTAAAAGGCGGGCTATTTAAAAATTTAGGACTGCTTCGCGCACTAGTATTTTGTGCCGCCTTCACCTACCTTTCCCAATTCACGTACCTTTCCCAATTCCTCCTCCTAAATCTAATTCCTTCTTCTTCTGAATCTCGACACTATATTAAAATCCAATTCCTCCTTCTAAATCTAATTCCTCTTCCTTCTAAATTTAATTCCGTTCGCACTAGATCAATTGCTTTTATGCATCGAAAGTTGGACGTTATCTGGTTAAAATTGAATGGCGAAAGCAGCATCAATTGAGTTGCCGACAGTGCGTTAAGCGGTCCTTGATGGTGATTTGGGCTCCGTTGGAGGAGAATTTCAGCTACGACATGATTGAGCTTCGCTGTGCGGGCGAGGCTGGCAAAGTGGCGGTGAGTTCTTATTGCTTGTTCTGGTCTTACTATTTTATTGTTGGCTTCATATTCATATGGTTATGAGATTTTTTTAGCATATAATAGATTATCTGGTAGTGGATTGTAGTTTCCTTTTGTTGTTTATTTTGGAATTTAACAAACGCAGCATGATTGCATGCAATAATAATCCAAACGAAACTTACTCTTATTGAGTTATCTTGCTTTGTCCCTTAACACATGTTTTCGGTTCTATTTTGTCGTTCTCCTTAATACGTGTTTTTGGTTGTTGCAATTTAGCGTTATTGATAAGTTGCTGATATCTGATTGTAATGATTTTGTTTAATCTGCACTTTATTAAGTAAGTTGTTTTTGTTGATATGTTGTATAATGGTTTTTGGAATTTGACAACGTTGTATCTAAAATGCGTGTAACTGAAATGGGCTGAAAGTTTGGTTTCAGAGTTGGACTTCAATTAAAGTACGGTTTTGTCATCTAAAATTTTATTTTATGTCATAATCATTGTTTTTAAACCAATTTATTCATCTCTTGATTGATGTGTTATTTGGTTTGATCAACAAATTATCCATCTAATTTTAGCTTTTAAAAAAAATGTAGATACAGAACGGTAAGCTAAATAACATGCATCCTAGCAATGAAAACGGCAAATTAAGAAATAAATTTGCTCAGATGCCAACAGTAGTGGAAAATTACATGTTCTTGCAATATGGAGTTCAATTATCTTCTCAAGAGGAAGAAGAGCAGCTGCTTATACCGAACAACGGGACTAATAAGACTAAGATTAATCAATGCGAGGCGATTATAACCAGCCAACTGGGATTGTCATTTGCTGAAACGAATTGGATGCACTTGTATCCTCTAGGCAGTTGTGTTGAGGCTTCATGAGCTTCTTGCGTTTTTTTTATGGATTCTCCTTTCCTGGTCAATGTTTTAATGGATCCAGTTGGCACTTTTCTGACTTTCACCTCCTTTTTTCAGGTATTAATAAACCTTTTATTCATAATTGAACTTTGTTTTTATATCATAAGTCAAGTGGGTAGACCTGTTTCAGACTGTTGTCACTACATGTATGATATACAGTAAAATGCGTGTAACCATATCATCATTTGGAAGTCATATAGTATAGTTTACCAGCTGCTATATGCTTATCTAGACAGTAGTAAATATGTGCTTTGTTCATGGACGAATAATTGGACAATATCATGGATTGGACAGCTCAATCTGTCGGTGGAATGATTAGTGTTGTCTGCATATAGGTTAGGTATTAATTAAATCTATTGTAAATTCGTTGTTAAAACGCTTGAGAGGCATGTATTGGTTTAATTATAACTCTGTATAATATTAAATATTGTTAAAAGCCGAGAGGTATAAAACTGATTTAAGTGCCATCTGCACTTGAGATTTTGTATTAATTTCATAATGTCATGCTTTGTAATAAACTGAGTTTAAGTACTACATGTATGATGGTGTATATATATGTTCAGTTGTAAAACAGTGAATAGTACATAGGAATTCAATTGTCTTGATATTCTTTATGTTGTAAAAGCATTATTGAATAAGCATGTTAATGCTGCATATGACTTACTGTTTTAAAGATTTCATAACTCCTGTACTGCTGGAATGAGTATAACATGCAAATTGATGCATGCAGATGCTCATTTAAATATACAGTAGGGTTTTATATTCGAATGGTTATATAGACCAACGATATAAAGCTTTTGTAAACCCATTCTTGTTCTAATTGAACCTTTGTTTTTATGGTTTCATTCATTTTCCTTTGAGTATTTATGTATTAACATTTTCCAAAGGCATGACAACTACACGAAGAAGGGAGATTGAAAGAGATAGTGGATTCAAATCTAGAAGGATACCCCGAAGAAGAAGTATTAAGATACGCAAAAGTTGCACTCTTTTGCGCACAAGCAGCAACTCAAAGAAGACCCGTGATGGCCCAAGTTTATTCTCTTATTATAGTATATGTATGATAGGGTAGAAATATGAGTAGAAAATAATCTATTCGAAAAAAATGTGTTGTGTGAGAGAAGAAATTGTTACACATGAATGGTGTATGAAAATTGTAGAAACTTTTCTTGTAATTGTTTGTACTATTAAGACTTCGTTAAAAATAAATTTTTCATTTGTTTATTTCATTCTGTGATATACACTATTACTAAAACAAATACATTTAATATGTAATATCTATAAGCTATAATTTTTCTTTTTTATGTAGATTTATGAATCTATTGCAACGGGCTTATACTGTTGCAAAATGGTCCGTAGCAACAACAAAGGCCAGTTGCAAAAAAGTATACCGCAACGTTTTATTGCAACAGGTAGAAAACGTTGCAGATTTTTTGCAACTTCGGCTATACCAACAGGCGCGGGCCTGTTGCAATTGGCCTACTACAACAGATATTGCCTGTTGCGAAAAGTGTTTTTTGTTGTAGTGTAGTTTAAAGTAGATGGAAACGTTTTTCTGAGAATCGTGAGAGGCAAAGTGATTTGGAGAAATATTGGGATAAAGGATACCAAAGGTAAATGGAAAAAATGAATTGATTATTTATAAATCTATTTAAAAAGAGCTCAGTGTTGATTGATGGTTGATCGATATAATTTCCATTTGGAAATTAGATCGTTGTTTGTATGGATTTTTTCCTTTAATAGTTAAATCACTAGCCAGCAAATTTTTTGACCATTTTTCCGTTGTCAATACGGAGAGAGCGGAATCAGATTTATCATGTGAGCACCACTCCTTATGGGCATTTGCGTTGCGAATCAAATTTGATGAAGATAATTGTGATGACCCGTAACTTCCTCGTGAAGGAAAGCCCGGATTACCTTGAGAATACGACAAAATAGAACGCAGACGGAAGAACATTTCATTGCTTATTACAACAATTCCATCAGAATACAAGAATATACAGAGTATGAATGAATAAATTACATTCGATAAATATCAGAGATTACAATAAATTACATAGCAGCGGAAAATAATACAAAGCACAACTGAAGGTGATATACGGATACATAGCTTTCCGGATACCATTCCAGCTGTAAACCAGGATCCTGTGAATATAAATCTGCAAAACCAAAACTACTAGCTGCCTGTGTCGAAAATAGGGGCACCCAGAGTTTAGGTTAAAACAATAAACTCCAGGTCAGTCATGTGACTGATGTGAGAACTAAAACAGTTATTTAAAACTTTACTTTAAAAGAGAGTAATTCAAGGGACCACGCCGTATAACACGGAACGGGTTTCCTCCCAAGAATACCAGTGCATATCAATAAACAACGCAATGCTTTTTCGAAAAATGAAGCTATTATAAGACCCAGGTCCCATCACACAATGCAACGCAAGCCGGAGGATAGGGTTTTCCCTTATAATAGCCAAACATGCTTGGTACGTTTAAAACAAATCATTTGATACTATAATAAGTGTATAGTGTCAAAACAATTTCAATCATAAATATAAATCATAGACGGCATGGGTACCATATATCATGTCGCCATACTAGTTCTACAATTAAAACCGCAATATCACGTATTGGAAATTGGATTTCCGTCATGAGTCGAGGCAAGGAGCAAGCTCCTCTCCGCTTCAAGACACTCTAGCAAATGCTCAGGACTACGCACACTGGGTAACCCTTGGATCGGCTGGGTCGGTCCTCTCTTACGTTTGAGGATTGGCAATTCCTAAACACACGTTTCCCGGTCCTTATAGACCGAATATCGAGGCGCCTCATTCCAACAACCACAAAGGTGAAAAGTATATAAATGTTAGGGCTGGTAAGTCACTGACACCACCAAAGCTAGAAAGAAATGTCGTGTTCTCCCAACGGTCCGTATCCCGTTTTTGACTCATACCGAGGTGTGAGGCTCGTGAATCCACGTTATACACAAAGCTACGCCACGTAGGCCGTGCTTTGATCATCAAACACAAGACTTTGCTTTTCAACAGAAGCCTTGATCCATGCTACTCAGCGTGCCACACAGGCAATTCATGTCATGCGATTGATATCTATCGATATATAACCTCTAAGCTCGTACGTCTCAGAGAAGGGCGTTAAGCAAGAGAATAAATTCTCCGCCGCTAAACAGATATATATTTAACAGAAATCAATCAACACAGAATAAAATCCAATGTCAGACACACAATCCATTTACAAGTTCGTTCTGGGTCTGAACGAAACCGGAGGCACTTTCCTCGCATATCCATCGATCTCCAAGTACGTCTGGACGACCACCAACTGATTCCCTCATCTTGGGTGTACAGCCCAATCAAGATCATCAGTAATCACCCAAACGATGTGAAGACTTCCGGTCTTCGACCACCGTCATCATCTTCGACTTATCGTCGAATCGGTTATTCAGAATGGGTGTAAACCCGGCCTTTCCGAACAACCCGCGTATATTATAAACAAAAGTTACACAAACACAACATACGCCTCATTCCAATTCATTGGTCACTAACCGTAAATCCGTAAGAGAGCAATTCCCCAAATATTAACCCCGAAGGCCGAAACAAACATCAGATCAATACCCAGGAAACCATTCTTCTTAACTAACCTACAACTAGTTTCTAAATTTCCTATTCTTAGGGAAAGGTTCCCATTTATTTTATCCAAGATAAATTCTTTAAATTTATTCTTTAATCTTCCTTTGGATGTCATTTCAAACCAAATTATGGTTTTCCAAACTAGTCGAGATTAGCGAACCACACCGAAGTAATTATTTATTTTATTTCCCAATCCCAACATATTCATCCCATGAAGCAAAACTGGTAATACTCCATATCTAACACCACGGTGTTATCGGTAAAATTAATTACCATTTCACGTTTAAATCTAATTAAAGATTTGACTATCGCTTTGGAGCAAAACTGGTAACACTCCATTCTCGCTCATTTGCCCAATTTGATAATTTTCATTATCAATTCACATTTCAATCTAATTGCAGATTTAATAAAACTCCTTTTACTGGGTTAAAGAACTAGTGTCATTTAAAACACAGTTCACGACAAACCCAAATCACATTCTATTTATTATCGGGTTAAAGAACAAGTGTCATTTAAAACACCCTTCACGATAAACCCACAAATCAATTCTATTTACAACCCATTTCAAATCCAATTTATTTATTTAAAATAAATGGGTTTTAATTTTAGTTCAAAACTAATTCATTTCGATAAAAATCTATTTTTATCTTTTCAAATATGGATTTTTTCATCCCAATTTTTCCCAAATCATTTCTTATGATTTTACACAAATTATTACTATTTTTAATAATTTTATCAAGGCCCGTACAGTCGATTTCCATCAACGGCCATCGAACTGCACTTACAGCGACCGTTTCCAAATTTGATTTGGACGTATCTCCAAATCCAACCGTTAGATTTCAAATTTATAATATTCGTTAGAAATCTCTTTTCGATACGAACCCAACGGTTCCGGTTTTAGGAGAATCCGACGGTCGGATCTCCCGTAATGTCCGTTCGAAGTCAATGGTCGAAATTTTCGAACTGCCGCGGCTCGGCGCGTTCTATTCAGGCCATTGTATTATATATATATAATATATATTTCGTCGATTACTATTTAAAACGAATTTTATAAATAGTTTTAAATTCGTTTTAAAAACATTTCAACTTCCATTTCCAATTCAAATAAAAATTGAATTTTTCCTTATAAATTCGTTTTAAATTCATTTCAATTTTAATTCAAATTTTGATTCAATTTGAATTCATTTCAAATCGATTTTTATTCTATTTCAATTCGTTTTCAATTCAATTCGAATTCGTTATATATTCAATTCAATTTGAATTTGTTTTATATTCAATTCAATTCGAATTCGTTTTCTTTTCAATTCATTTCGAATTGGTTTTCTATTCGATTCAATTCAAATTTAAAAACGAATATAATCGATATAAATATCGTTCGCGTCAAAATAGCGCATCTCTAATCAATACGGCTTTATATATTTCAATAATTCCATTATTTTATTCAACAAATGAATATTTTTTTTATTCCATACATGAATCTATATTTTTGTCAACACACGACTAATCTCAACGAATGAGTACTGTCCACGTGTGACTATTTTTGTTATTTAATATATTTTATGAAAATTAAGGTATCTATCGTTTGATTTCAAATCAGACTCCAACCGTAAACTAGTAAGGAAACGATTCCCTGAATATTAACCCCGAAGGCCGAAACCAACATCAGATCAATATCCAGGAGACCACTCATCTTATCTATTTTCCAGTTAGTTTCTAATCTTATATATGATAAAGATGTAAATTTTATTGTTAAAATATTTCGTTCAACACATGACTAATCTCAACGGATGAGTACGGTCAACACATGAACCTTTATTTTATAAAGATAAAGATGTAAATTTTATTGTTAAAATATTTCGTTTAACACATGACTAATCTCAACGGATGAGTACGGTCAACACATGAACCTTTATTTTATAAAGATAAAGATGTAAATTTTATTGTTAAAATATTTCGTTTAACACATAACTAATCTCAACGGATGAGAAAGGTCAACACATGAACCTTTATTTTAAAATATTCTTTATTTTCTAAATTGGAATAAGGCCCAATCAATCACCATATAGCGTTAACTATATGGATTCCATACAACACATGTACATAATAGCAACGATAAATAATCAACCATCGTCCAAAGTGCACTACACTATATAAGCATCAAATATAGATATCTAACGCTTATAACAGCCTGTCAATCAATCGATCGACATACAACTAATTATTGGGATTAGTGTATGCCGTATTTTATCCCAATACCCGTGTGGGGTTTCAAACAATCAAACACAGATTTTATTTGTGCAGTTCGGCGATGTGTAAAATTTGTTGTCCCAATTAATGTCCTTCGAATAGGTGTACATAAACAAACCGCCCGGTTTGTAAATGAATATTTATTTATATTTTTAACGACCAAATTATTTTATTCAACCTATGAATATTCTATTATCTATTTCACATCAACATCACAAACAATTTTCACAACGCATCAATTAAACAAACAAGCCATCCATGGTCTGTGGACGACGGGTGTCGGGTGCTGCTAAGCACCGTCTGCATCCTAGTATATATATAACTAGAAAAAGAGATCGAAGAGTGAGAAATTCTCACCAAAGCTATCCCAACTCCACGACACTTCTATTGTAGGAAATCATCGCCATTCTCGCCTTTTATCACTTTCGTTGCTCGTAGCCACTACATATATAAAATCACATTTTTATTTTGTTATTCAATATATAAAAATCGAATTTTTACTTCGCTATTCAATATATAAAAATTGAATTTTTTACTTCGCTATCCAATATATAAAAATTGAATTATTTTCTTTACTACACATGTAAAAATTATATTTTTAACTTGCTACCTATATAAAAATTATATTTTGAAACCATCTACATAAAACTATATTTTTCCTTTGCTAAAATATAAATAAAAATCATCTTTCGAAATATAACTAAAAAATTATATTTTTATCTTTTGTATGATATAAAAATTATATTTTTAACCTTAAAAATCTATTCTTTCTTTATTTGACCCTCCTATAAAGATTATATTTTTATACTTCTACATGGTTAAAAAACTTATCTTTACTTTCTTAAAAAACCGATCTTTCCTATTATAAAAAATCCGACCTTTTCTCTATTAAAAATCCTGTCTTTTCCCTATCAAAAATCGTATATTTTCCTAGCATAAAAATCAGATTTTTATTGAACAAAATAAAAAAAATCAGAAAACTTACTGATTTTCGAAAGGGGGGAGGGTTTCACGTCGGGTCAGTGGGCGCCTGAGTTCTTCAGGCGAGAGGGGGGGATGGGTGCTGATGGCGGTCTCCAACAATCGGCGGTGGGCTTCAGATGATGGGGCTAGGGTTTCTTCGATTTGGGGTCCACGATTTGTGCGATGGAGCGGAGGAAGATAGTGGAGGCTAGGGGGGTCTCGACGGACCGGGGGGGGGGGGGGGAGAAAGTGGTGGCGGCGCTGCACCGCCACCTGCGGCGTGCGCGGTGAGATCGAGGGAGGGGGGTCCGTGGTTTCTTTTTTTCTTTTTTTTTAATTTCACGGAATGAAAGTAACGGGAGGAAAGAAAAGGTGGAGGGGCTTATATGTTAATTTATATATATATATATATTTTTCTCTAAAGAGTTGACTTTTATTTCGAACTCAAAATCGAACCCACCGACTGTCGTCCATAGCGTATTACCCCCATTCCGAACACAATGGGATTTGTATCGCAAGCTGATTCGATCATTTCGATCAGTTTTCATCAAAATCAACATATAACTCTATATATTGATTTTGAACGCACATTTCAAATTACCGGGGTCACATACTAACTCGAAAAATTCCAGAAAAATATTTTCTAGCTTAGTATTGATGATACGGTCCTAACAAAACTAGTTTCGTCGAATTCTGAGACCGTTTGAAAAATGGCCAATTTCCAGTCGATTAAAATCAACTAAAACATGTCAAACGCGTTTTCCTTTGCCACGCTCACATATTGATTCGAAAAATTATGAAATTTGGAATCTAGCAATAATTTGACATCACGGATCCAACAAAAGTGGTTTCGTCGAAATCCGAGGTCGTTTGCAAAACTTCCATTTTTAAGGGCCTGAATTCCATAGCGACTATTCAGAATTTTCAACTGGACATATCTTCTGATCCCCGCTATGAAATCTTGATTTTTCGGATTCGTTGGAAAGATATTATCAAATAGATCATATTATTTTTGGTTTAACTAAAATCCAGATTGTTTTGCACCCGGTACATTCAACTGAAGTTTGAAATCGAATCATCGAACTACCGCGCCATTTTCAATTCTATTTATAATTATATATAATTATTTATATTCTAACGACGACGTATATAATATCTGCGTTCGAATTATATATCAAAAAAAATATTTCGTCGATATGATTTAAAATAATTCATTTTAAATGTTCAAAATTCGCTAAAATTGCAAAAATAAAAATTTTAAACTGGCCCAGATTTTCGGGTTGTTACAATCTCCCCCACTTAAAACTTTTCGTCCCCGAAAAGGAACGAAGTCGAAAGTGGTTTGATTAATCAACTCTACGTTCGATCTGGCTTCCATTCTCCAACTTTTCAGTTTCTGAGAATTTTCAAATTCTTCAAAAATTTGGCTAACACCCGGAATTTTCGAAAAATTTCGCCATAACCTCCCCTGCACCGGGAGCCACGGGAAAATCCCGAAATTGCCATTTAGGCCTTCTGATCTCAAAAAGAAAAAGAAAAAGCCAAGCGGCTAGCCAATAGGCTCATAAAATCATCATCACCCAAACAAAACAGTAAATTATAGTAAACATGTACCTATTTGTCGGGCAAACAAATTTTATTCTCTGCTCTAGCCTCCTTGCTATGACCTGTTCAATGATATACATGTATATGCAAGCAAATGCAACCAAATTTCAATATAATTCAATATGTGATTCAATTAGGCTAAATGGTTCAAAATTATCAAACAAATAGACAAACAACACAACCATCAATCAATTAGTGAATTAACGTTTCAAATTCACAAATTTGATATATAGTCGAAAATCATGTTTTTGATGCCAAATCACAACAAAGTATTCTAGCTATATTGGTTTTGGTTCTCACACCAGTCTAATGGAAATATATAGATATCACACCTTCGAAACACGAACACAAATTCTGATGATGATATATCAATCATCAGAATCATCTCCGGGTGTCTAGAACGTGATTCTATATCTATCCAGTATATTAAAACTTCGAATATACGTTCATGACGCGTATATGCAAAATCTTTATATATCGGATTGTCCAAATTCAAAAAAAATAAATATTCAAATACGTATAAAATGGTTTAAATTTTCAAAACAAAATTGTTTTCATTTGAAAAATATACTCTTCACACTCGTTCTAGTATACTACTGATCCAATCTCTAACGAGTCATTCTAATTGGATATTACTAATCCAATATCTGATGAATTCTTTCGTATGGTTCTAATGTGTCTTGTTCTCGAGCTCTATAAACCAAAGCTCTGGTACCAACTGTGATGACCCGTAACTTCCCCGTGAAGGAAAGCCCGGATTACCTTGAGAACATGACAAAATAGAACGCAGACGGAAGAACATTTCATTGTTTATTACAACAATTCCATCAGAATACAAGAATATACAGAGTATGAATGAATAAATTACATTCGATAAATATCAGAGATTACAATAAATTACATAGCAGCGGAAAATAATACAAAGCACAACTGAAGGTGATATACGGATACAGAGCTTTCCGGATACCATTCCAGCTGTAAACCAGGATCCTGTGAATATAAATCTGCAAAACCAAAACTACTAGCTGCCCATGTCGAAAATAGGGGCACCCAGAGTTTAGGTTAAAACAATAAACTCCAGGTCAGTCATGTGACTGGTGTGAGAACTAAAACAGTTATTTAAAACTTTACTTTAAAAGAGAGTAATTCAAATGACCACGCCGTATAACACGTAACGGGTTTCCTCCCAAGAATACCAGTGCATATCAATAAACAACGCAATGCTTTTTCGAAAAATGAAGTTATTATAAGACCCAGGTCCCATCACACAATGCAACGCAAGCCGGAGGATAGGGTTTTCCCTTATAATAGCCAAACATGCTTGGTACGTTTAAAACAAATCATTTGATACTATAATAAGTTTATAGTGTCAAAACAATTTCAATCATAAATATAAATCATAGACGGCATGGGTACCATATATCATGTCGCCATACTAGTTTTACAATTAAAACCGCAATATCACGTATTGGAAATTGGATTTCCGTCATGAGTCGAGGAAAGGGGCAAGCTCCTCTCCGCTTCGAGACACTCTAGAAAATGCTCAGGACTACGCACACTGGGTAACCCTTGGATCGGCTGGGCCGGTCCTCTCTTACGTTTGAGGAAATTCCTGAACACACGTTTCCCAGTCCTTACAGACCTAATATCGAGGCTCCTCATTCCAACAACCACAAAGGTGAAAAGTATATGAATGTCAGGGCTGGTAAGTCACTGACACCACCAAAGCTAGAAAGAAACGTCGTGTTCTCCCAACGGTCTGTATCCCGTTTTTGACTTATACCGAGGTGTGAGGCTCGTGAATCCACGTTATACACAAAGCTACGCCACGTAGGCCGTGCTTTGATCATCAACCACAAGACTTTGCTTTTCAACAGAAGCCTTGATCCATGCAACTCAGCGTGCCACACAGGCAATTCATGCCATGCGATTGATATCTATCGATATATAACCTCTACGCTCGTACGTCTCAGAGAAGGGCGTTAAGCAAGAGAATAAATTCTACGCCGCCAAACAGATATATATTTAATAGAAATCAATCAACACGGAATAAAATCCAATGTCAGACACACAATCCATTTACAAGTTCGTTCTGGGTCTGAATGAAACCGGAGGCACTTTCCTCGCATATCCATCGATCTCCAAGTACGTCTGGACGACCACCAACTGATTCCCTCATCTTGGGTGTACAGCCCAATCAAGATCATCAGTAATCACCCAAACGATGTGAAGACTTCCGGTCTTCGACCACCGTCATCATCTTCGACTTATCGTCGAATCGGTTATTCAGAATGGGTGTAAACCCGGCCTTTCCGAACAACCCGCATATATTATAAACAAATGTTACACAAACACAACATACGCCTCATTCCAATTCATTAGTCACTAACCGTAAATCAGTAAGAGGGCAATTCCCCAAATATTAACCCCGAAGGCCGAAACCAACATCAGATCAATACCCAGGAAACCATTCTTCATAACTAACCTACAACTAGTTTCTAAATTTCCTATTCTTAGGGAAAGGTTCCCATTTATTTTATCCAAGATAAATTCTTTAAATTTATTCTTTAATCTTCCCTTGGATGTCATTTCAAACCAAATTATGGTTTTCCAAACTAGTCGAGATTAGCGAACCACACCGAAGTAATTATTTATTTTATTTCCCAATCCCAACCTATTCATCCCATGAAGCAAAACTGGTAATACTCCATATCTAACACCACGGTGTTATCGGTAAAATTAATTACCATTTCACGTTCAAATCTAATTAAAGATTTGACTATCGCTTTGGAGCAAAACTGGTAATACTCCATTCTCGCTCATTTGCCAAATTTGATAATTTTCATTATCAATTCACATTTCAATCTAATTGCAGATTCATTAAAACTCCTTTTACTGGGTTAAAGAACTAGTGTCATTTAAAACACAGTTCACGACAAACCCAAATCACATTCTATTTATTATCGGGTTAAAGAACAAGTGTCATTTAAAACACCCTTCACGATAAACCCACAAATCAATTCTATTTACAACCTATTTCAAATCCAATTTATTTATTTAAAATAAATGGGTTTTAATTTTAGTTCAAAACTATTTCATTTCGATAAAAATCTATTTTTATCTTTTCAAATATGGAGTTTTTCTTCCCAATTTTTCCCAAATCATTTCTTATGATTTTACACAAATTATTACTATTTTTAATAATTTTATCAAGGCCCGTACAGTCGATTTCCATCAACGGCCATCGAACTGCACTTACAACGACCTTTTCCAAATTTGATTTGGACGTATCTCCAAATCCAACCGTTAAATTTCAAATTTCTAATATTCGTTAGAAAGCTCTTTTCGATACGAACCCAACGGTTCCGGTTTTAAGAGAATCCGACGGTCGGATCTCCCGTAATGTCCGTTCGAAGTCAATGGTCGAAATTTTCGAACTGCCGTGGCGCGGCGCGTTCTATTCAGGCCATTATATTATATATATATAATATATATTTCGTCGATTACTATTTAAAACGAATTTTATAAATAGTTTTAAATTCGTTTCAAAAACATTTCAACTTCCATTTCCAATTCAAATCAAAATTGAATTTTTCCTTATAAATTCGTTTTAAATTCATTTCAATTTTAATTCAAATTTTGATTCAATTTGAATTCATTTCAAATCGATTTTTATTCTATTTCAATTCGTTTTCAATTCAATTCGAATTCGTTATATATTCAATTCAATTCGAATTCATTTTATATTCAATTCAATTCGAATTCGTTTTCTTTTCAGTTCATTTCGAATTGGTTTTCTATTCGATTCAACTCAAATTTAAAAACGAATATAATCGATATAAATATCGTTCGCGTCAAAATAGCGCATCTCTAATCAATACGGCTTTATATATTTCAATAATTCCATTATTCTATTCAACAAATGAATATTTTTTTTATTCCATACGTGAATCTATATTTTTGTCAACACACGACTAATCTCAACGAATGAGTACTGTCCACGTGTGACTATTTTTATTATTTAATATATTTTATGAAAATTAAGGTATCTATCGTTTGATTTCAAATCAGACTCCAACCGTAAACTAGTAAGGGAACGATTCCCTGAATATTAACCCCGAAGGCCGAAACCAACATCAGATCAATATCCAGGAGACCACTCATCTTATCTATTTTCCAGTTAGTTTCTAATCTTATATATGATAAAGATGTAAATTTTATTGTTAAAATATTTCGTTCAACACATGACTAATCTCAACGGATGAGTACGGTCAACACATGAACCTTTATTTTATAAAGATAAAGATGTAAATTTTATTGTTAAAATATTTCGTTCAACACATGACTAATCTCAACGGATGAGTATGGTCAACACATGAACCTTTATTTTATAAAGATAAAGATGTAAATTTTATTGTTAAAATATTTCGTTCAACACATGACTAATCTCAACGGATGAGTTCGGTCAACACATGAACCTTTATTTTAAAATATTCTTTATTTTCTAAATTGGAATGAGGCCCAATCAATCACCATATAGCGTTAACTATATGGATTCCATACAACACATGTACATAATAGCAACGATAAATAATCAACCATCATCCAAAGTGCACTACACTGTATAAGCATCAAATATAGATATCTAACGCTTATAACAGCCTGTCAATCAATCGATCGACATACAACTAATTATTGGGATTAGTGTATGCCGTATTTTATCCCAATACCCATTTGGGGTTTCAAACAATCAAACACAGATTTTATTTGTGCAGTTCGGCGATGTGTAAAATTTGTCGTCCCAATTAATGTCCTTCGAATAGGTGTACATAAACAAACCGTCCGGTTTGTAAATGAATATTTATTTATATTTTTAACGACCAAATTATTTTATTCAACCTATGAATATTCTATTATCTATTTCACATCAACATCACAAACAATTTTCACAGCGCATCAATTAAACAAACAAGCCATCCATGGTCTGTGGACGACGGGTGTCGGGTGCTGCTAAGCACCGTCTGCATCCTAGTATATATATAACTAGAAAAAGAGATCGAAGAGTGAAAAATTCTCACCAAAGCTATCCCAACTCCACGACACTTCTATTGTAGGAAATCATCGCCATTCTCACCTTTTATCACTTTCGTTGCTCGTAGCCACTACATATATAAAATCACATTTTTACTTTGTTATTCAATATATAAAAATCGAATTTTTACTTCGCTATTCAATATATAAAAATCGATTTTTTACTTCGCTATCCAATATATAAAAATCAAATTATTTTCTTTACTACACATGTAAAAATTATATTTTTAACTTGCTACCTATATAAAAATTATATTTTGAAACCATCTACATAAAACTATATTTTTCCTTTGCTAAAATATAAATAAAAATCATCTTTCGAAATATAACTAAAAAATTATATTTTTATCTTTTCTATGATATAAAAATTATGTTTTTAACCTTAAAAATCACTTCTTTCTTTATTTGACCCTCCTATAAAGATTATATTTTTATACTTCTACATGGTTAAAAATCTTATCTTTACTTTCTTAAAAATCCGATCTTTCCTATTATAAAAAATCCGACCTTTTCTCTATTAAAAATCCTGTCTTTTCCCTATCAAAAATCGTATATTTTCCTAGCATAAAAATCAGTTTTTTATTGAACAAAATAAAAAAAATCAGAAAACTTACTGATTTTCGAAAGGGGGGAGGGTTTCACGTCGGGTCAGTGGGCGCCGGTGTTCTTCAGGCGAGAGGGGGGAATGGGTGCTGACGGCGGTCTCCAACAATCGGCGGTGGGCTTCAAATGATGGGGCTAGGGTTTCTTCGATTTAGGGTCCACGGTTTGTTCGATGGAGCGGAGGAAGATAGTGGAGGCTAGGGGGGTCTCGACGGACCTGGGGGGGGAGAGAAAGTGGTGGCGGCGCAGCACCGCCACCTGCGGCGTGCACGGTGAGATCGAGGGAGGGGGGTCCGTGGTTTTTTTTTTTCATGGAATGAAAGTAACGGGAGGAAAGAAAAGGTGGAGGGGCTTATATGTTAATTTATATATATATATATATATATATATATATATATATATCTAAAGAGTTGACTTTTATTTCGAACTCAAAATCGAACCCACCGACTGTCGTCCATAGCGTATTACCCCCATTTCGAACACAATGGGATATGTATCGCAAACTGATTCGATCATTTCGATCAGTTTTCATCAAAATCAATATATAACTCTATATATAGATTTTGAACGCACATTTCAAATTACCGGGGTCACATACTAACTCGAAAAATTCCAGAAAAATATTTTCTAGCTTCGTATTGATGATACGGTCCTAGCAAAACTAGTTTCGTCGAATTCTGAGACCGTTTGAAAAACGGCCAATTTCCAGTCGATTAAAATCAACTAAAACTGGTCAAACGCGTTTTCCTTTGCCACGCTCACATATTGATTCGAAAAATTATGAAATTTGGAATCTAGCAATAATTTGACATCACGGATCCAACAAAAGTTGTTTCGTCGAAATCCGAGGTCGTTTGCAAAACTTCCATTTTTAAGGGCCTGAATTCCATAGCGACTATTCAGAATTTTCAACTGGACATATCTTTTGATTCCCCCTATGAAATCTTGATTTTTCGGATTCGTTGGAAAGATATTATCAAATAGATCCTATTATTTTTGGTTTAACTAAAATCCGGATTGTTTTGCACCCGGTACATTCAATTGAAATTTGAAATCGAATCATCGAACTACCGCGCCATTTTCAATTCTATTTATAATTATATATAATTATTTATATTCTAACGACGACGTATATAATATATGCGTTCGAATTATATATCAAAATAAATTTTTCGTCGATATGATTTAAAATAATTCATTTTAAATGTTCAAAATTCGCTAAAATTGCAAAAATAAAAATTTTAAACTGGCCCAGATTTTCGGGTTGTTACAATCTCCCCCACTTAAAACTTTTCGTCCCCGAAAAGGAACGAAGTCGAAAGTGGTTTGATTAATCAACTCTACGTTCGATCTGGCTTCCATTCTCCAACTTTTCAGTTTCTGAGAATTTTCAAATTCTTCAAAAATTTGGCTAACACCCGGAATTTTCGAAAAATTTCGCCATAACCTCCCCTGCACCGGGAGCCACGGGAAAATCCCGAAATTGCCATATAGGCCTTCTGATCTCAAAAAGAAAAAGAAAAAGCCAAGCGGCTAGCCAATAGGCTCATAAAATCATCATCACCCAAACAAAACAGTAAATTATAGTAAACATGTACCTATTTGTCGGGCAAACAAATTTTATTCTCTGCTCTAGCCTCCTTGCTATGACCTGTTCAATGATATACATGTATATGCAAGCAAATGCAACCAAATTTCAATATAATTCAATATGTGATTCAATTAGGCTAAATGGTCCAAAATTATCAAACAAATAGACAAACAACACAACCATCAATCAATTAGTGAATTAACGTTTCAAATTCATAAATTTGATATATAGTCGAAAATCATGTTTTTGATGCCAAATCACAACAAAGTATTCTAGCTATATTGGTTTTGGTTCTCACACCAGTCTAATGGAAATATATAGATATCACACCTTCGAAACACGAACACAAATTCTGATGATGATATATCAATCATCAGAATCATCTCCGGGTGTCTAGAACGTGATTCTATATCTATCCAGTATATTAAAACTTCGAATATACGTTCATGACGCGTATATGCAAAATCTTTATATATCGGATTGTCCAAATTCAAAATAAATAAATATTCAAATATGTATAAAATGGTTTAAATTTTCAAAACAAAATTGTTTTCATTTGAAAAATATACTCTTCACACTCGTTCTAGGATACTACTGATCCAATATCTAACGAGTCTTTCTAATTGGATATTACTAATCCAATATCTGATGAATTCTTTCGTATGGTTCTAATGTGTCTTGTTCTCGAGCTCTATAAACCAAAGCTCTGGTACCAACTGTGATGACCCGTAACTTCCCCGTGAAGGAAAGCCCGGATTACCTTGAGAACACGACAAAATAGAACGCAGACGGAAGAACATTTCATTGCTTATTACAACAATTCCATCAGAATACAAGAATATACAGAGTATGAATGAATAAATTACATTCGATAAATATCAGAGATTACAATAAATTACATAGCAGCGGAAAATAATACAAAGCACAACTGAAGGTGATATACGGATACAGAGCGTTCCGGATACCATTCCAGATGTAATCCAGGATCCTGTGAATATAAATCTGCAAAACCAAAACTACTAGCTGCCCATGTCGAAAATAGGGGCACCCAGAGTTTAGGTTAAAACAATAAACTCCAGGTCAGTCATGTGACTGGTGTGAGAACTAAAACAGTTATTTAAAACTTTACTTTAAAAGAGAGTAATTCAAATGACCACGCCGTATAACACGTAACGGGTTTCCTCCCAAGAATACCAGTGCATATCAATAAACAACGCAATGCTTTTTCGAAAAATGAAGCTATTATAAGACCCAGGTCCCATCACACAATGCAACGCAAGCCGGAGGATAGGGTTTTCCCTTATAATAGCCAAACATGCTTGGTACGTTTAAAACAAATCATTTGATACTATAATAAGTTTATAGTGTCAAAACAATTTCAATCATAAATATAAATCATAGACGGCATGGGTACCATATATCATGTCGCCATACTAGTTTTACAATTAAAACCGCAATATCTCGTATTGGAAATTGGATTTCCGTCATGAGTCGAGGCAAGGGGAAAGCTCCTCTCCGCTTCGAGACACTCTATCAAATGCTCAGGACTACGCACACTGGGTAACCCTTGGATCGGCTGGGCCGGTCCTCTCTTACGTTTGAGGAAATTCCTGAACACACGTTTCCCGGTCCTTACAGACCTAATATCGAGGCGCCTCATTCCAACAACCACAAAGGTGAAAAGTATATGAATTTCAGGGCTGGTAAGTCACTGACACCACCAAAGCTAGAAAGAAACGTCGTGTTCTCCCAACGGTCCGTATCCCGTTTTTGACTCATACCGAGGTGTGAGGTTCGTGAATCCACGTTATACACAAAGCTACGCCACGTAGGCCGTGCTTTGATCATCAACCACAAGACTTTGCTTTTCAACAGAAGCCTTGATCCATGCAACTCAGCGTGCCACACAGGCAATTCATGCCATGCGATTGATATCTATCGATATATAACCTCTAAGCTCGTACGTCTCAGAGAAGGGCGTTAAGCAAGAGAATAAATTCTCCGCCGCCAAACTGATATATATTTAACAGAAATCAATCAACACAGAATAAAATCCAATGTCAGACACACAATCCATTTACAAGTTCGTTCTGGGTCTGAACGAAACCGGAGGCACTTTCCTCGCATATCCATCGATCTCCAAATACGTCTGGACGAATACCAACTGATTCCCTCATCTTGGGTGTACAGCCCAATCAAGATCATCAGTAATCACCCAAACGATGTGAAGACTTCCGGTCTTCGACCACCGTCATCATCTTCGACTTATCATCGAATCGGTTATGCAGAATGGGTGTAAAGCCGGCCTTTCCGAACAACCCGCGTATATTATAAACAAATGTTACACAAACACAACATACGCCTCATTCCAATTCATTAGTCACTAACCGTAAATCAGTAAGAGAGCAATTCCCCAAATATTAACCCCGAAGGCCGAAACCAACATCAGATCAATACCCAGGAAACCATTCTTCTTAACTAACCTACAACTAGTTTCTAAATTTCCTATTCTTAGGGAAAGGTTCCCATTTATTTTATCCAAGATAAATTCTTTAAATTTATTCTTTAATCTTCCTTTGGATGTCATTTCAAACCAAATTATGGTTTTCCAAACTAGTCGAGATTAGCGAACCACACCGAAGTTATTATTTATTTTATTTCCCAATCCAAACTTATTCATCCCATGAAGAAAAACTGGTAATACTCCATATCTAACACCACGGTGTTATCGGTAAAATTAATTACCATTTCACGTTCAAATCTAATTAAAGATTTGACTGTCTCTTTGGAGCAAAATTGGTAACACTCCATTCTCGCTCATTGGCCAAATTTGATAATTTTCATTATCAATTCACATTTCAATCTAATTGCAGATTCATTAAAATTCCTTTTACTGGATTAAAGAACTAGTGTCATTTAAAACACAGTTCACGACAAACCCAAATCACATTCTATTTATTATCGGGTTATAGAACAAGTGTCATTTAAAACACCCTTCACAATAAACCCACAAATCAATTCTATTTACAACCCATTTCAAATCCAATTTATTTATTTAAAATAAATGGGTTTTAATTTTAGTTCAAAACTAATTCATTTTGATAAAAATCTATTTTTATCTTTTCAAATATGGATTTTTTCATCCCAATTTTTCCCAAATCATTTCTTATGATTTTACACAAATTATTACTATTTTTAATAATTTTATCAAGGCCCGTACAGTCGATTTCCATCAACGGCCATCGAACTGCACTTACAACGACCTTTTCCAAATTTGATTTGGACGTATCTCCAAATCCAACCGTTAGATTTCAAATTTCTAATATTCGTTAGAAAGCTCTTTTCGATACGAACCCAACGGTTCCGGTTTTAGGAGAATCCGACGGTCGGATCTCCCGTAATGTCCGTTCGAAGTCAATGGTCGAAATTTTCGAACTGCCACGGCGCGGCGCGTTCTATTCAGGCCATTATATTATATATAATATATATATAATATATATCTTGTCGATTACTATTTAAAACGAATTTTATAAATAGTTTTAAATTCGTTTCAAAAACATTTCAACTTCCATTTCCAATTCAAATCAAAATTGAATTTTTCCTTATAAATTCGTTTTAAATTCATTTCAATTTTAATTCAAATTTTGATTCAATTTGAATTCATTTCAAATCGATTTTTATTCTATTTCAATTCGTTTTCAATTCAATTCGAATTCGTTATATATTCAATTCAATTCGAATTCGTTTTATATTCAATTCAATTCGAATTCGTTTTCTTTTCAATTCATTTCGAATTGGTTTTCTATTCGATTCAATTCAAATTTAAAAACGAATATAATCGATATAAATATCGTTCGCGTCAAAATAGCGCATCTCTAATCAATACGGCTTTATATATTTCAATAATTCCATTATTCTATTCAACAAATGAATATTTATTTTATTCCATACGTGAATCTATATTTTTGTCAACACACGACTAATCTCAACGAATGATTATTGTCCACGTGTGACTATTTTTGTTATTTAATATATTTTATGAAAATTTAGGTATCTATCGTTTGATTTCAAATCAGACTCCAACCGTAAACTAGTAAGGGAACGATTCCCTGAATATTAACCCCGAAGGCCGAAACCAACATCAGATCAATATCCAGGAGACCACTCATCTTATCTATTTTCCAGTTAGTTTCTAATCTTATATATGATAAAGATGTAAATTTTATTGTTAAAATATTTCGTTCAACACATGACTAATCTCAACGGATGAGTACGGTCAACACATGAACCTTTATTTTATAAAGATAAAGATGTAAATTTTATTGTTAAAATATTTCGTTCAACACATGACTACTCTCAATGGATGAGTGCGGTCAACACATGAACCTTTATTTTATAAAGATAAAGATGTAAATTTTATTGTTAAAATATTTCGTTCAACACATGACTAATCTCAACGGATGAGTACGGTCAACACACGAACCTTTATTTTAAAATATTCTTTATTTTATAAATTGGAATGAGGCCCAATCAATCACCATATAGCGTTAACTATATGGATTCCATACAACACATGTATATAATAGCAATGATAAATAATCAACCATCATCCAAAGTGCACTACACTGTATAAGTATCAAATATAGATATCTAACGCTTATAACAGCCTGTCAATCAATCGATCGACATACAACTAATTATTGGGATTAGTGTATGTCGTATTTTATCCCAATACCCGTGTGGGGTTTCAAACAATCAAACACAGATTTTATTTGTGCAGTTCGGCGATGTGTAAAATTTATCGTCCCAATCAATGTCCTTCGAATAGGTGTACATAAACAAACCGTCCGGTTTGTAAATGAATATTTATTTATATTTTTAACGACCAAATTATTTTATTCAACCTATGAATATTCTGTTATCTATTTCACATCAACATCACAAACAATTTTCACAACGCATCAATTAAACAAACAAGCCATCCATGGTCTGTGGATGACGGGTGTCGGGTGCTGCTAAGCACCGTCTGCATCCTAGTATATATATAACTAGAAAAAGAGATCGAAGAGTGAGAAATTCTCACCAAAGCAATCCCAACTCCACGACACTTCTATTATAGGAAATCATCGCCATTCTCGCCTTTTTATCACTTTCGTTGCTCGTAGCCACTACATATATAAAATCACATTTTTACTTTGCTATTCAATATATAAAAATCGAATTTTTACTTCGCTATTCAATATATAAAAATCGAATTTTTACTTCGCTGTCCAATATATAAAAATCGAATTATTTTCTTTACTACACATGTAAAAATTATATTTTTAACTTGCTACCTATATAAAAATTATATTTTGAAACCATCTACATAAAACTATATTTTTCCTTTGCTAAAATATAAATAAAAATCATCTTTCGAAATATAACTAAAAAATTATTTTTTATCTTTTCTATGATATAAAAATTATGTTTTTAACCTTAAAAATCACTTCTTTCTTTATTTGACCCTCCTATAAAGATTATATTTTTATACTTCTACATGGTTAAAAATCTTATCTTTACTTTCTTAAAAATCCGATCTTTCCTATTATAAAAAATCCGACCTTTTCTCTATTAAAAATCCGGTCTTTTCCCTATCAAAAATCGTATATTTTCCTAGCATAAAAATTAGATTTTTATTGAACAAAATAAAAAAAAATCAGAAAACTTACTGATTTTCGAAAGGGGGGAGGGTTTCACGTCGGGTCAGTGGGCGCCGGAGTTCTTCAGGCGAGAGGGGGGATGGGTGCTGACGGCGGTCTCCAGCAATCGGCGGTGGGCTTCAAATTATGGGGCTAGAGTTTCTTCGATTTGAGGTCCACGGTTTGTGCGATGGAGCGGAGGAAGATAGTGGAGGCTAGGGGGGTCTCGACGGACCTGGGGGGGTGGGGGGAGAAAGTGGTGGCGGCGCTACACCGCCACCTGCGGCGTGCGCGGTGAGATCGAGGGAGGGGGGTCCGTGGTTTCTTTTTTTTATTTTTTTTATTTCACTGAATGAAAGTAACGGGAGGAAAGAAAAGGTGGAGGGGCTTATATGTTAATTTATATATATATATATATATATATATTTCTCTAAAGAGTTGACTTTTATTTCGAACTCAAAATCGAACCCACCGACTATCATCCATAGCGTATTACCCCCATTCCGAACACAATGGGATATGTATCGCAAGCTGATTCGATCGTTTCGATCAGTTTTCATCAAAATCAACATATAACTCTATATATTGATTTTGAACGCACATTTCAAATTACCGGGGTCACATACTAACTCGAAAAATTCCTGAAAAATATTTTCTAGCTTCGTATTGATGATACGGTCCTAACAAAACTAGTTTCGTCGAATTCTGAGACCGTTTGAAAAATGGCCAATTTCCAGTCGATTAAAATCAACTAAAACTGGTCAAACGCGTTTTCCTTTGCCACGCTCACATATTGATTCGAAAAATTATGAAATTTGGAATCTAGCAATAATTTGACATCACGGATCCAACAAAAGTGGTTTCGTCGAAATCCGAGGTCGTTTGCAAAACTTCCATTTTTAAGGGCCTGAATTCCATAGCGACTATTCAGAATTTTCAACTGGACATATCTTTTGATCCCCGCTATGAAATCTTGATTTTTCGGATTCGTTGGAAAGATATTATTAAATAGATCCTATTATTTTTGGTTTAACTAAAATCCGGATTGTTTTGCACCCGGTACATTCAATTGAAGTTTGAAATCGAATCATCGAACTACCGCGCCATTTTCAATTCTATTTATAATTATATATAATTATTTATATTCTAACGACGACGTATATAATATATGTGTTCGAATTATATATCAAAATAAATTTTTCGTCGATATGATTTATAATAATTCATTTTAAATGTTCAAAATTCGCTAAAATTGCAAAATAAAAAATTTAAACTGGCCCAGATTTTCGGGTTGTTACAATAATTGAAGACGAAGTTTATGCAAGGTCTGTTCTGGCGATCCTTGGTAGAAATTTCCTAAGATGGATTTACGGAATAGTGCCTTTGGTTTGTCCAGATCCAGGACAACGTGTATGGACGAATGTCTGACATAGTATATCTATTAGATCGCGTAGTTGATCTCTTCAAAGATATTTACGTTTGGTGGCAAAGAAATTCATTTCTCTTAGCTTTATACCCATGGTATTTTTGGGGAAATCAATTTGTGATTTGGCGGGTATGACGATATGGCACTCAAAGTTAATGAAGGTGTGATCTGTCAAAGGATACGTTATGACCTCAAGCCTCATCAACCGGGAAATGACAAAAATTGGCCAGGTAGCATGGCTAAGTGGGTTGCACCCAATTAGGGTATATTTTCACCATCTAGAGAATATTCATATTTGTTACTTCTTTTCACTTTTGTATCTCCCAAGAATGGTTATGTTGGTAAACCAACCGTAAGGTGATAATATATTCAGAACATTCAAGCGAAATGAATGGTCGGTCATGTGTGTCTGAGTTGCAAGATGTTCTTGTTGAACTCCAGTGTATTCCCTCCAGAGTACACTGATCGGAAGGTGGCTCCATACCTTGTCATAGGAGGAAATCCATTACCCAATAAGAGCCTACGGTTTTTGATTGTTGGAACGTGAGATGCAAGCGTTCCGCTAGATTACTATTTACTTGTATTTAGACACTATTATAATATCAGAATAGTATTGATTTTGAAAATGTTTTGGGATATCGTAAGGTAAAAACAATCCGTGTTTATGTGTGGATCGGTCTTATGATTATCCATTCTTTTGAAAAGAATTTTGAAAAGTTAAACCAAATGATTGGAGTTTACTCACACACCAGCCCCATGACTGACCCAGAGTTTACTTGTCTTGTTTTACCCTAAACTCTTGGGTGCCCAAATTTGTACGGGTAGTCAACTAGTCGGGATTTTACAGATACCCGTGGAGGAGTTTGGAGCAGGAGGCTTCAGCATTAGTTATATATAGAGTTTATTTCTGCTATGGTATATATGTTATGTACTTTGATGATGATAAATGTAAGTACAAATACAATTTTGTATTTCAAAGTTATGTTATAATATATTTTATTCATTCCGCTGTGAGATTCGTGTTTATTCTGTTGTGGTCTTCTTCTTCTTCTATTCTAATTTTATTTCTTTCTGTTTCTCATCCTCCAACTTCTTTCTACTAATGATATGGTATTTCCGATGCTTGAATAGTCCATATGGTGTTTATTTCGATTTTTAGGATCGAAAATTCCCGGGTCGTTACAATCACGGGATGAACTAAAGCACGTAAGAGAAGCTATTGGATTTTATGTTGCCAGTGTACGTGCATTATACATTATACAGTAAGTAATTAATGTTTCTTTTATCATTTGATGATTTAGTTTAATAAATTATGTGCCTTTTTTAGGATTGAGACTAAACTATCTCTTCTTCAAATTCTACGTGATATTCCAGAAATATAGAATCTCTTATGAAGTATTTGTCAATGATCTATGCACATTACTTCAATCATCGCCTTTTTATACTTGCTCACTCATATGTCAATACTAGGTGCAAATCATATATAATTGCTGGATATTTAGATGGGTAAAATTTTGTGTATTTTGAAAGTACTGCAATTATGTTTCATTAATTTTCAGGAGTGTTTAAAGTATGGGGAAAACGGTTAAGTCGGGTGTTGCAAATGGGTGTGTAGTTGAGGAATTGAATGTTCCTATAAACAATGCGTGATAGGATATATGTGCCTAGCTACAGCATGTATCATGTAAATATGTTACTACAAGGGTTCGTATATGTTCATGTATGCCCAAAGACAGATTAGCTAAATGACACATTTGGTATACAAAAATCTGCAATACTATGAATGAAACTTAGAAAATACATGATCAAGAACTAATTATATGATTACTCTGGTATTATTTATTATTCACTACTGAAATGATATAGGGAAATATATGCTTTCCCTAATTTAATGGCTATTTCTTGCTTTTATTCTTTCTGAATGGCTATTTCATGCTTTTATTAGTTTAATTTAGTTTCAAACTATTTATTTACGTGCACCTAATTGAATGCCTACTTAATATATAGAATATTGACGGATAGCCAGCTAATTTATCAAGTAACGGGAGATGCCATAGTGGGTGCTTGTATTTGAGATTGTTCTACAATATTTTTTATGGTTAGTCGAGAATGGATTCTACTTTATAATTATCTGCCTGGAGGGCAGCTTAGGCAAGTTATATAATCTCTCTTATTATGATAGTAACAAGAATTCTACTTTATAATTATCTGCCTGGAGGGCAGCTAGTTCAAGTGCACAAACAATCATATGTATAATTTATGTATCTATGAGTACCTTGAAAAATTAATGACAAAATTAATACACACTCCAAGTTGTTTTACTTGATTAACCAGTCTAACAACTCTGAACATGTTAAATTCATCTTGACATCATTATATCTAGCGACCCATCTTTATTCAAGCACCAAAAATGTGATCGCGGTTTTCATCTCCAAGCTGATTTTTAAATCGCCTTTATTATATTACAAGATCCAGGCCAATTCTGTAAAGCACCAAAAAAACAAGGGGTTTTTACATTCATGTGAATGTTGTGTGTTTCATTTCAGACATGTTGAGAAGCCTCATGTTAATTTTCTATGGTTTTAACTTGTAATTTTAATATCCAGGTTTCATAAATGGATATATTTTCTAGGATATATTGTGGGGATTTGGTTTGACTATAAAGGGATATATTTGGCGGGATATATTATGGAGATTTGGTTTGATTTGAATCATGATATAGGATGAAACTTATCATGGAGATATAATAGGAAACTTATTATGGAGATATAACTGGAAACATATTAGGGTATAATATGGGATACTTTATTACTTTCCTTATATTTGATTGTAAAAACTTGTATAAAGAGAGGTGTATTATCTGTAATAAGAGAGCAAATCATTTTTCTCCAAATCTTCTTACTTTTATCATGGTATCAGAGCTAGGTTAAAGAGAGGGAGAAAATAAAAAAAATGTTTTTCTTCCAAATGTTTTTCCATTATTGTTGTTCAAGTCTTAGGTACGTGACTTTGTCTCTTCTCTAGCATATCACATTCTAGATCTAAGCCTTTTCTCTTTGTCCTGGTTTGCCGCTTATGCTTGTAGTCCTCTTCTTGGTTGAATAACTATGGTATGAGCTCGTCTCGACACTCTTGGTTGTTGTAAATCTGAGTTTGGATTCAGCTTTGTTTTGTTCGCATTTGGGTTTCTTTCCTGAGTTGTTTATGTTGGTCCTCTATCTTGTTCATTGGGTTTGGCTCTCGGCTAGATCGTGATTGGATTAGTGACCCAGTTCCACTACCCTGCATCTTTCATCCTGATGTACTGTTTTATCTCTTCTCGGCGATTGCTTTGTTCAATTGAGTTGATTTTTTGGACTGTGTTGGGTGTTGATGCAGTTCATGCAGGCTTTCTGTTGTCTCTTAGGTAATGTTCTTTCATAGGTAGTTTTGTGGTGTTAGAAAGTCAGTCTTGTGATTGTAATTCTTGGTGCAAGTTGCCTGCCTTGGTTTTGTTGCATTGGTCGTTGCGTTTTTGGATTTCAGCTTATGATATCATTCGGCTACTAAACTGGGTTTGGTAGCATGTTAGTTTATATTGGTGGTAGTCTTTTCTTTCCCCTGATATGGTTTTTCTTACAAGATGTAGTCTTGATAGATGGTACGTTCTGATGCCTGGCGCTATTGCTTTCTTCTTTGGAGTGTAGTGCTCTAGTCTTCAGATACAATGGAGGCTGTGGCAATTCTGTATACATGAGTTTCAAGATGTAATTTGTGCACAGTGTGTTTTACATGTCAATTATGTATGCTTCCTGTGTTATGAGATTGCCTCGGCAACTGCTATGTATTGTTTTCCTTGAGGTCCTCTTAGGAAACTATTTTAGTGATGTTACACACTACATGGTGTATGTAATGGTCGGTCCACTTTAAAAACCATTAATGTGATTGGTTCACTATAAAAACCATTTGTTGTAGTTAGATTAAAAAAAGGAAAAAATGTGCAGTATTTCAGGTGTTTGTTGGTTTAGTGAAATGTAGTTGTTGAGTGAGTGTTGAATGTTGGTTGTGGAGTTTGATTGGAATTAAAGAAGAAGTTGTAGTTTTTTTTGTTGAATATTGGTGTTTGCTCAAAAGGTAGTTTGGTGGTGTGCAATTGATGTTGTAACTATTGTTTATATTAAAGTTGTGGTTTGTTTGTTGAATATTGATGTTTGCACAAAGGGAGTTTGGTGGTGTGCATTTGTTGTTGTAATTGTTGTTTGTATTAAAGTTGTGGTTTGTTTGTTGAATATTGGTGTCTACACAAAGGGATTTCGGTGGTACGTAGTGATCGGGTCGATGGTTTGTAAAAGTGAAGTTGTTGGAGGCTTGAGATGTGTAGAATTTCAAGTTTTAAGTTTCCAGTTTCAATTTTTCACTTTCAAGTTTCAAGGTTTCTAGATTTCTGTTTCAAGTTTCAAGTCTCTCTGTCACATGTTTCAACATCTTCATAATTGGGGTATATTTTTATTAAGGCACTCAGCAAGTCATAGTTTGATTTTCTCTTTTCAAGTTGGGCATTTTTGAACTCCATGCTCCAACTTAAGGGGGGAGTAAACGGATATATTTTGCAGGATATATTATGGAGATTTGGTTTGATTTGAATCATGATATAACAGGAAACTTATTATGGAGATATAACAGGAAACTTATTGTGGAGATATAGCAGGAAACTTATGGAATACTTTATTGCTTTTCTTATATCTGATTGTAAAAACTTGTATAAAGAGAGGTATATATCTGTAATAAGAGCAAGTCATTTTTCTCCAAATCTTCTTACTTTTTTCAATTCGAGTTTAAGAAGCTACTGCTTTCGAGTTAAAAAGTGGAAACGAGCTTTTTCGTCGGAATTAAAACAAGTAACAGATTGGATGCTGAATGGCTTTTGTACTCTTCTTTTGAGAAATAAGGTTATGTGTACTATGTCCATAAGTGTTTTTTAAGCATGGTATAGATGTGATCAATGCGTGAATGATTGTATCTTATCTATAACCAAACATTAGTTGTTATTATTATCATTTATCATGGAGTATGTTCTTTGTTATTTCTTGTAAATGTATGACAATATGTATAAAAACAATTAAATGTGCGACTTCATAAATGATGTGAATATATAATTTATATTGGTTTTTAACAATTGCAAGTACAATTTTTGTGTGTGTGTGTGCATATAAATATATATATGTTGCATATATTATATTTTTTTTTCAATTTTATGTCGTTTTAACAATGGGCAAAAATAGTTATAATATATATCTGTTACAACGGTCAATGTTTTTTTGGTTAAGATATCTTACAATGGACTATCCCCGTTGTAAAATACAGTCTTTTACAACCTTTATTTCTCATTGTAAATTATTGACCTATTATAATGTGACCTAATACAACATGCATTAATTGTTGTTGTACGATCTGTTGCAACAGTCAACGACCGTTGTAGAAAGATGACCTATTACAAAGGTTGCTATACTCGTTGCGAAACCCATATTATACCGGACATTGCTTGTTGTAAAAAGCCTAAGTATTTCAGCTTTGGAGTTTATTTGTTGGAGCTTGACATTTCTGGAGTCTAGTCATCAACCTTTATGTATTCCATTTACTTTAGTTTCAATCATTTATTCGTGTATTAATAAAATTATGTATTCAGTCTCCACTTTATTTGTGTTTATTTTTGTACTCTGCTAGTATGTATAAATTAAATGATTGTGCATTATTGTATAAAATTTACTTCCATTGTGAGATATTCTATATTCTGCGTTTGTGATTTTATGATGATTTGTATTTTAGCCCCATGGCAAATAACAATCTTTCGCATGGTTTGAGTTGGTCTAATTATCGACTTGAAGTGGTCGAAAAATTAGGTCATTGCAAACCACGTGGTATAAGACATGTATGTTAGTTATATTGGTTAATTTTGGACTTGCTGATTGAAGCTATTTCTGTTTTCAGTTTGAGTTTTGGACATGTAGGTTAATTAGGCTGACTTGTAGTGAATCGATTAGCGAAATGTGTGATATGGAACGTGTTGTTTTCACTTTTCGAGTTATTGTTTGGAGGACTATGACACATTCTTGCCAGTATTTGGGGCTACCAGGTTCTATATATTTATATACATATGAAGATGTTTGATGTTTTGATGAAAGCTGTTGGGTCAGAATAAGGGTTGTCTAGTTCCTTATTCAATTATCAAGCTGTTGAGTTTGGATATAGGCCTGTTGGGAATCTCAATAAATATGGTCGGGTTGACGAGTCACGACTGAGCGCTGACGAGTCTTTCAATATATAAGTACTTGTCAGGTTCGGTATTTATTTTGATGCACATGCAATTTGATGTTTTGTATCCACTTTCTGATGCTTTGTTGACTTTGTTGCTACTTGATGCTTTAGATCCTATTTATAATGATTTTTTGATGTTGAAATTACCTGAGCTAATTTGGTGTTACCAAATTTATATTGATCACTTATATATTGAACAAACTCTCATACGAGTTTTGTATATTGACATTTGATGAATTTGCTTTTGTTTTTCTTTGGAGACTTGGTGATTTTAATTATTCGGCTTAGCCTTAGGGCTAAAGCGACATGTTTTGATGGGAATATTTATTCATGTGTTATTACCTATTTTATGAGACTATTATATTCTGATTTTAGCTGTAGTTATCTCATAAACTGTTGTTAACTCGAGCTTATAATATTCCTTTCTCTTAAAAAGGAATTCTCATCTATATATTTAAATATTTCATTCATCATAATGCAACTGATATATTCAAGCTATAATGACCCGTGTATTTTATACTCGAGTCAGACCGAATTATTTTCAGGTATATTTGTAGATTCGAGCTTGCTCCACTTCCACTCTGGCTTTATCTTTGTGGAGCTTTTACTTAAGTCATGTATTTGAGAGTATGAATTATATGTTATATATTCATTTTGAGGTTGATTGTATTTATAAATAGTCTTTTGAACAATTCGAGTATGTTCACATGTATCGTTATGATTCTCCTGTCTATAAATACATGTAATATGTTCTGTGATCTATTGTATGTGTTTGTAGTTATACTCTATTCTGAATATAATTCTTAGCCATCGTAGTTCTATATTAGACATTAGTTGAGTATATCGATCCACATCAAGTAAGAAAGAAAATTTTTATACACCCAACCAAAGTATTTGATACTTGTCTATACAAGATTACGGATGGTCGCCCTCAGCAAGCCCTATTCTCAACTCTAATAAGTAGTATTACTCGATAATGCTTTTTATTAGGGTAGGTCTCGAGGTGGGCGTTACAGGTGTATCCACATTACAAAGTGGTTGTGACGACCCCAAACCCCGTACTGACGGTGGCAAGGGTAATCTTTGGAATATAACACATAAACAGAAAATAGCAGAACAGAAATAAATAAATACACCAGATAATGTACAAATAATACACTGGATAAACATCATCATCAGAGTTACACAGTATACAGGATCATACTTAGTACAAATACAGTTCAGCTATACATAAATGTCTACAGCGGAAAACAAACATAATATGTACAATAGGAGCTGAACAGCATAAAAAGAGATAAATGATAGAATCCATCTTCAGCTCCAGCTATCCAGAAAGATCCTGGTACAACCTGAATACAAGGTTGCCCGTGTAGAAAAAGGGGCACCCGAGTTTGCAAGTGAAATAAACTACGAGTCAGTCATGGGACTGGTATGAGAAATCAACTTAACACATTTCATAATATGGCTAATTATAGGACCACGCCACTTTCGCGGATCCATTGGATTGCCAGTGCTTTAAAACAAGTCAATCTTTTAAACATCGGAATGCTTTTTATAAAAATGAAGCCACTATAAGACTCAGTACCCATCAAACAATGCAACGCAAACCGGAGGATAGAGTTTTACCTTATAATGGCCAAAATATGTTTGATACGAATAAAACAAAAGAATTCTTAATCAGACTCCAACTGTAAAATAGTAAGAGAACGATTCCCTAGGTATTAACCCCGAAGGCCGAAACCAACATCAGACCAATACCCAGGAAACCATCCGTCTTAGCTCGTTTCCAGTTAGTTTCTAATTTTATAAAACAATCATAAATATCAATCATAGACGACATGAGCGTCCCATGCCACTATGTCGCCAAATATAGGTTTACAATCAAAATCGCACGATGTCGTATTTGGAAATTGGATTTCCGTCATGAACCAAGGAAAAAGATAGTCATTACCGAATTCAAGACGCTCTAGCCTGTGTCTCAGGATCAGAACGCATTGACCCTTGGATCGTCAGGGTCGGTCCACCGAAGTGGATTAAAATGCCTGAACACTGCGTTCCCCCGCCCTTTGGGGCTTCAATGAGCCAACGAATGGCTCCATCGGCTTCACATAGTCATCGATATATCCGAGGCGCCTCGCAACAACAACAACCACACAGGTGAAAATAATATAAATGTCAGCCAGATTAAGCACTGACACCACCTCTAGCTAGAAGGAAACACATGCCCTCCCTGATGCCCTCTCCCGTTTCTAGTTCATACCGGGGTGTGAGGCTCGCGAATTCACGTTATACACAAAGCTACGCCACATAGGCGGTGCTTTGATCAGCAACCACAAAACTTTGCTTTTCAACAGAAGCCTTGATCACTGCATCTTAGCATGCCACACAGGCAATTTACACCATGCAACTGATAGCTATCAATCACACAGAATGAATTCCAATGTCAGACACACAGTCCATTTACAAGTCCGTTCTGGGTCTGAACGAAACCGAAGGTACTATATACATCGCATACCCATCGATCTCCACGTACGCCTGGACGATCACCACTCATTATCCATATTTCATGATGCCTCCCAATCAGGACATCAGTTACCATCCAACCGAGGTGAAGATCTCCGGTCTTCAACCACCGTCTTCATCGTCGACTTCTTATCGTAGATTCAGTTATTCAGAATGGGATAAACCCGGTTTTTCTTAGCAACTCGCGTATATAATTAATAAGTGCTACACAAACACAACATACGCCTTATTCCAATTCATTATTCACTAACCATAAATTAGTAAGAGAACGATTTCCCAAATATTAACCCCGAAGCCCGAAACCAACATCAGATCAAAATCCAGGAAACCATCCGACTTAGCTAACCTCCAGTTAGTTTATAAATTTCACATTCAACCATCAAATATTCAATAAACTGGGTAAATTCGGTTTATTTCCATTCCATATCGTTTATAATATTTTATAACAATTTATCGCTATTTTTATTTATTTATTTATAGCCAATTCATTCAAACGACGCTTCGGGCCATAACACGGTCGTGGCACTGTTTTTCTTCAGATTTGATTTACACATATCTGAAAATCTAACCGTTGGATCTTCACAAATTTTATATCATTAGAAAGATCTTTTCAAAACGAATCCAACGGTTCCAGTTTTGGGAAATTCCGACGGTCGGATCTCCCGGTACACTCGTTTGAAGTTTCGATTTCAAAATACGAACTGCAGCGTCGTTATTCGATTTAATTTAATTATATATATATATATATATATATATATATATATATATATATAAATATAATCGATTCTAGCGCTGTTTTTCTTCAGATTTGAATTAAACATTCCAGACAATCCAACCGTTGGATCTTTACAAAGTGGGTATCGTTGGAAAGATATTTCCAAGGCGAACCCAACTGTTTCGATTTCGGGAAAATCCGATGGTCGGATCTCCCGCATGAATCGTTTGAAATCACGGTTTCAAAACACGAACTGCAGCTTCGTTATTCGATATATTCCAATTATATATATATATATATATATATATAATCGATTCTTCGATTTCAAAACTATTTTCTTTTCATACATTTGATAAAAATGATATTTTTATCCAACATACATTTATTTCAACACTTCACTATTTTTAACAATTCATGTATTTAATAAAAATGTGATTTTTATTGTAAAACAATTTATTTCAAAACACGGCTATTTTATATAGTTCATATAGATGATAAAAATATGATTATTATTATAAAACAATTTATTTCAAAACACGACTATTTTATATAGTTCATATAGATGATAAAAATATGATTTTTATTATAAAACAATTTATTTCAAAACACGACTATTTTATATAGTTCATATAGATGATAAAAATATGATTTTTGTTATAAAACAATTTATTTAAAACACGAATACCATTCAACACATGAATTTCTATTCAACGAACGAATTTCTATTCAACACATGAATGTTTTCTATAGTTCGTATATATACTAAAAATGTGATTTTTATTGTTAAAGCAATTTATTTAAAACATGAATACCATTCAATGCATGAATTTCTATTCAACACATGAATGTTTTCTATAGTTCGTATATATACTAAAAATGTGATTTTTATTGTTAAAGCAATTTATTTAAAACACGAATACCATTCAACATATGAATTTCTATTCAACACATGAATGCGGTTTCAACATATGAAAATAATTTCAACAAATGAAAATAATTCCAACACATGAATATTTCAGAAAATTTCGGCAGCATAACGACAAGGTAGTTAAAACCGGGGCCATCCTTAGTACGGCTCCTCGCTCTACCTTAAAGCCTCGCAGCTTTTGACAATGGGGATTTCATGCATCTAGTTCGCACGCAGGCGGCCTGTATATTTTTTCATTTCCACAAACTAATCCTATGTAGTTTCAACCAAATAATTCTCAACCACAAACGGGTATTTTTCAACCACAATCAATCAATTTCAACCACAAACAATTCCAATCAACCATTCGCTATCAACCAATTTTCACAACAATTACAACCAATAAATATCGTCCATGGTTTGTGGACGAGGGGTGTGTGTGTGTGTATATATATATATATATATACATACATATATATATATAAGCATTTCACTTCCATTTCAACACATATATAATTTTTACAACGTATATATAACTTATACATCGAACGTACAACTTATACAACGCTTATACATGAGGTGTACAACGCTTATATAACTCATACATCGACTATATAATTTATACATCATCGTTTTCCATATCGTTTATAATTTAGAAATCTCACATTGGGTTCCACTCCACCAAAAATAGCAGAAGGCTCAGAAAAATATGCGCTCTCTTCTAGAATGTAGAAGACGTCCACGCGAGTCCACTGTCTCTTGTTTCACTTAATTTCGTTAACAAAAGAAAAAGATATGATTTTTACAGTGAAATCAAAAACCGTAGCGCTTTAAAGTGCTATAATATAGTTTAAAATAAAATCAGCCGTACCTCGGCTGAATCCTTGAAAACTAGGTCTTCAATTTGCGATCAAACGGTGTAGCGTTGCGTCGATCGGAGCATGCCACCTCGATCGGAGCATGCCACCAGGTGGCGCTAGGAAGGGCGCATGTTCGCCGGAAGTGGGGCCCACTTCGGTGGCCTCTGGCGTCCACGGTGGCGCTCAAAATGATCAAATTTTCGGGCCAGAGATCTCCACGAAAACTCCACGAAAAAATGCAAACTCTATATGGATTTGAAGCTCGTCTCGAGCTCTTCAAAATCTTCAACTGGAGGAGGGGCTGATTTTGCTTGTAGGAGGCGCAACCGAGGGAGGAAGGAAAGAGGGTGTTTCTGTCGTCGTTTTGGATGATATCGGGGAGAGAGAAATATGAACGGGCCAATAGGATTTTTTTATTTATTTATAAATTTTAAAAATCCAAAAATACCCCTTATCTCATACGAACTCCAATCCAAACCCAACGACGGTCGTCCCTGGCTAAATACCCTCATTCCGAACACAATGGGATATGTTTCGAAGGCCCATTCGACTATTTCAGTCAGTTTTCCTTCAAATTAAAATATAAAACATTCAATATTTAATTTGAACATACATTTCAATTTGCCGGGGCCACATACTGATTCTAAAAATTCCTGAAAAATAAATCTAGCTATGTTTTGACGATACAGTCCCAACAAAACTAGTTTCGTCGAATTCTGAGGTCGTTTGAAAAATGGCCCTTTTCTGGTTGATCCAATTTAATAGAAATCGACCAAACACATTTTCCTTTGCCACGCTCACATACTAGCTTCAAAAGTTATGAAATTTGAAACCTAGCAATAATTTGACATCCCGGATCCAACAAAAGTGGTTTCGTCAAATTCTGAGGTCGTTTGCAAAATGGCTATTTTCACGTGCTATATAAACTCTATAGCGACCTTTCTGAAAATTCATTTAGCCATAACTTTTGCTTCTCGCTATGAAACTTCGATTTTTCAGATTCGTTAGAAAGATATTCACTAACAGATTTAAATATTTTTGGTTTCACTCAAATCCGTTTTGTTTTGCACCCGGTACAGTCAGTCAATGTTTGAATTCAAATTTTGAAACTACCGCGCCATTTCAGGCCTTGTTTATAAGTAGAATTAATTATATTTATTTTCAAATGTCGATTCAAACTTACTTTTCGCTGTTATTATTTAAAATATTTATTTTAAGTATTTTAAATCCACTAAAATAGCCAAATTAAAATTTTCAATTTGGTTCAGATTTTCCGGGTTGTTACAGTGGTCTTATGCCAGCATATTGAGATTTCCAATTTGACCCTGTTGTTATCGACCAATAGGATCGACAAGTCATTCCTTGGTTGTCCATTAACTATAAGTAACCTTTTGATGTCCTTAATAGCCAATCCAACTCTCCACATTTTGAAAGATTTACACATTCTGCTTTCAAAATATGAAATAGTATACTCTTATCGAAACACCTTGACTGAGAATATTTAGAAATAAAATATCATTGTGTTTTTGATTAATTACCCACAATTACAAATATTTGCAACTACAATCGCATAACATTTTATTTGAAAATTTTCTTATCAATAATATAAATTAATTGCTTAATTCATTATAACATAATATAACAAAGTAACTTATAAATATAAAAGACTGTTATTATGGGGAAGATTGATTATAAAGTAAGATTTGCATAAATAATTACCTAGTTGTCCATATGACATATTATTAACTCTTTCAGTGCCAAAACCAAATTTTGAGCAATATATTAGCCACATCCATAAAAATATTTTCATATTGTTAACAGATCTTTTTTGTTCAAGGTAAGAAGAACCTTTAGATCATTGTAAAATTAGTTATGAATAATTAAAGAATATAAAGGCCTATACTATATATCATAGTAAATAAGTTATGAATGATGGATATTAAGGTCTATAAAAGATATTTGGAAACTTCACGTTTAACTAAAAAGAAATAAAGTAGTATGAAACATCGTACGTCATAACAATAACACGAATTGACTAAGAAAATAACATGACATGACTAATATGAAGACTCTCGTGAATGGATGTTATTTTCTCTGACAACACATTGCATTTAAGTAGGCGTCTTAAAACTTTAAACCATTACCTATGGAAGTAGATTCATCCTTACCGTCATGTTACTGAGATTTTTATGTTTAAATGTCTTTTCCCATAGTGCCGAAGCATTAAACTGGTTAACACGTCTGAAATATGTATATTTCATAGATTTAAAATGCATATTACAATGTGTCACTAATTGAAATGTTATATTCACTAGCTAGAGATACAAGTTTAATCCTTCATGTTTGTGGATGTAAATTTAGATTATCATTACTCATTTTGGAACTACTCGTGAAAGCGGTAAATCATTATATGTAACATACATACATAGATGAGTTGTGTGCGGAAAAAGGATATGCTTGTCTGACAGCATAAATAAATTATTTACACTATCTAAGGACTCGTAATAGTATAGTAGTAGTAGTAGTAGTAGTAATAATAATATAATAAGAATGTTAATATACAAATTAGGAGGTGAGATTAGATTTACTGATAAAAGATTACAATGACTAACTACAAAGATTGATTGATTTCTTAAAGTGGATATAAATGTTTATGGTTAAAACTTGTTTATGTTAGTTGGTTGAATTTTCTGGAATAACATTAGTTACATGTTTATTATTTGCGCATACCACTTATTAGACTTGCCTATATGAATATTATAAACATGGAATTGTTTGCATATTCTTAGATAAAATTTTGTAGAAACATAATAAGATAAGAATACTTTAGAACAATGCTCAATAGGAATTTTTTGGAAGAAAGCTAATATGTTAATGCTAGATACTTTTTCTATTCGACTCACTTAAAATTTGCAAAACAAATCAACACATCGATAGGCACAATTTTGATTACCATCGATATAAACGGAAAGATAATTCAGAAATATTCTTATTCAAATTATAACTTAATATGAGCCGTGTAAAATGTTGCTTTAATCGTCTAACATAATTTGTCTTTCTTGTAACTATTCATTTTTAGAGCTGTTGTTTAGAAGAAGAAAATCCAAAGAGATGATACTATTTATGATTTACCTAGTCATATAATTTCATTTCAACCACGTAAACCAACTCAAATCTCATTAATTGAAATAGAAACAAAAGTTTTAGTATACAAAATTCCAAAAATATTTTTATATACAAAGTCATAAGTTCAAGTAACTACCAAGAAATAACATTTACTTTGAAATGGAGATTTTGATATGTAAAAAGTATAACAAAATTGAATTCCTCTTTTGTTCCCTCTCTTTCTTTTTCTTTTTTAATGTTTATAGAAATTACATATGAAACTAATAAAAAATTCAAAATCACTTAAATGCGGTGGTAAAAAATCTTATATATCAGTCTCCAATTCTTCACTGATTGAAAATTATTATTCTAGCAACATGCTGTGTGGCAAGAAAGCAATTTTCTTAAAGGAATCATTGACCCAAAATAGTGTACAACCACATCAAAACAACAAGAAGTTACAATATGAAGGCGCACAAGAAATAACATCAAATTACCAAACACAATTTGAAACTAACACTCCTCCGAGCTCCGACTTTACTGATCACCCCCAGCTCATTTTCTCCATCTCCATCTCTCACATTGGTTCAATGTTTTCCTTGCCCAAATTTACCTAACAACAAAACCATAATTAGACTGTTGCTCAAATAATCATGGACTATTCAGTGGACCTTGTCCAAAACAAGGACACATCCATTACCTTGAAGTGCATTACCTCCTTATGTTTCGAGACTAGCCTTGCCGTGTCGCGCCACCAAAATGCTTCAGTCTCCTTCTCCTCTACCTTCCTCTCGGCGCATTCCAATGCATATTCCAGCTCTGCTATTCTCTCCTGCTGCCTTTTCTCCAGTACTTCATGCAGTCTCTTCTCCAGCTCTCGTGGGCAAACTCCATTCATCTCTTTCATTTCTTCTTGCCTTGGTTCATCGGTTACCTCACTGAAACTTGCACTAATGCTTTCAAAATGGTCCATGTTCTCGCTCTCCACCTAATATCCCGTACATACACAACGTTCTGTTTACATGACTATTAAAATAAATAACGTTTCAACTTTTAAGTAAATGTTGGTTACCTCTGTGCTATGTTCTTCGGTGATCGCAGATGAATCTTCCTTGGTTTTCACCTGCAAGCGTTCTAGCTCAGCTTCTAACTCTTCTTCGAGTAAATTTATTTTCATACATCGTTTTTTCTCGAAACTTGTTTCGCATTTGCATTGCGCATCGAGTTCTATGGCGGTTTTCAAAGAAATAGGTTTGGTTGTGCTGTTGTCTCCTAAGCAGCATGATGATGAGATAACAGTGCAATTGCTCGAATTCGAAGAACCAGATGCTGCATTTTTCATTTGCATTTCGTTTTTGATGTCTTTGATTAGAATTTCCATTTGTTTTCTTAGCTCTGTCATTTTGTTGAACTCGGACGCGCCCTTTACAAGTAGAACTATCAAGCCTGCTCCAATTCCTAAGTTGGAAGAGGCCAATTCATGTTTTGAACCTGTAGCAACATTTTTTTTTTTTTTTTTTAAATGTTAACAGATACAATTCTTTATGTCGCATAAAAAGTTCATTATTGTGTAGATAAAATGATGTTCACCTGAAGGGATCGTAGCCTCTTCCTCTCTAGTTCTTCGATTGACACTAGCTTTCTCTTCCTCTGATTTAGTCATAGAGACCACGTTGTTATGAACTGAAAAATCATCTTCCGTTTCATAGCCTTCTCTTCTCTTTTGCCTAATGCAGTACTTTGGAAACTTAACTAAGTTTCTAAGCAGAGCTCTAGGAGTGTTTGAATTGGAGTTAGGAGTAGAGGAAGGTGGTAATGACACCACTAGCTCCCTGATTTTTCTTCTGTTTCTGTTTGCTTCCATTTTTCTGTTATAACTAGTTTTACTTCTATTCCTGATTATAATTTTAAGACGATTCATGTGTGTATATATAGTGTGTGCAGTTAGACCCCACATACAACAACTCAACTGCTACTTGAAAACATCATATTTGTCTTATTGCAAATCCTTTCTTAGCAGTTTTACCATATTTTATTTTTATTGGTCATGTAGTGAAGAATCAGTGGCTCTAACCTTAATATAAATTTGACAATGTAATTAAGCATCACGACAACTGATTTTGTGCCGAAAAGGTAATAGAGGTGTTTCTCATATGAACATCAAACCAAAATGAGAATCCAATAATCATCCAATCAAGCACCATCCTAATTAGTCCACAATATGCATAAGTTAGAATCTTGAGAACCATTTGTTTATCTATACCATAAACCAAATCCTTTTGACAAGCATTATTGTACAAGTGATTAAGACATTTTCACATAATGTGAGATGTCATTGGTTTAAACCCCGTCTTGCGAGATTTAACCCACATGTCGTATAGTATGTTATATATAATATACTATTTTCAAAAAATAAAGAAAAAAAAAAAATCCTTTCTTAATAAAGCAGCTATCACAACATGATATTGGATACGGGGGATTTCATTCCAAATTGGAAGCGAGGAAAAATAATTTCAGGTGAATTGGAAGGTTAATAATCTTGAATTAATAAATGACATACATTTATGCTGCAATAAATACACAGTGCCATATATACCATGTGAATGCAACTACAAAAATGTGCTGCATGTTGCAAAATTCAACCAAGATACAACGGATGATTCGAAAATTTTAAAAAGTCAGGGCTGCAAAGTAGAATTAATGTAAATTCCTCATACTGTAAGGTAAAAATTAACGCAAAATTCCCATAACAATTTGAACAATGTGGGAACAGTGAGCTGGACTCTGTAATGAAGTAATGCACTCAAACTAGAATCACAAGTGAGGCGTGATTCATTCAATGATAGCATTTAGTGAGAGAGCAACGTTTTTCTTGTATTATTTGTTTTGTACTTTGAATTTATTTTCTATTATTACGAGTATTGAATGATATATTATTGAACATGTCAATAAATGAAGGTTAGCAATGATGGTTGGTAACCAGTAGAAAGGTAAACTTAAATCTAAGCTCTAGGCATAGCTACTGGTTTCAGTTTGAAGCTGACTATCGAATTTGAAAATAGCTTCCAAATAACTGGGTCAGCCACTCTGTGACGGCCCACAATAACTGGGTGGACGAGCCCAAAAATGGACTCACCATTTTCCATTTATTTTGAGTGAGTTCAGTAATCATGACAGTTATTAAGCAATCCAAAAAACATAGGATAATTTAAGTGGTTTGATTTAACTAATGTTTGTAAACGTTAAAATCTGGCTCTTTGATTTTTATCTTGCGCTATAAATGACCAGAAAAACCAACTTAGGTACCGTTTCGCAGTTTTTTGGTGAATCGTTCGCGTTGGAGATGCGTCAAGACACCCAAAAGGTGCAAACGGCCAACCAACCACGTTTGGCTGGCCGAGGAAAATCAATCTTTTGTCATCGGATGCGTCGAACGTAACCGTTTCCCACAACATGGTCCCTCCAACCATCTCCTTCTTCCTTCCGACAATGCATACAAAAACAACAAACTTCTATCAATAATGAAGTCAAAGATATATATTGTTTTACAACACCATATGTTTCATCATTTATATTTTTCTTGGAATTTTGTTTATATACAAAGATGACAGGCTGAAAAAATGAGTGTCGTTAATGGTTCGAGACCACTCGAATTCTGTTGAAATATTCTTTCAAAGCATATTCCTTCTATAGTAAAAGCAAAAAAAGTCAGTAAACAAAGCTATAATGCAGAAGTTCAACAAAGTTGTAAAAGTTGCTCCGATAGATGAAAATAAAAGTCCAAATAAACACGATAAACTTATAAAAGACTGGATCAAGTGAGAAAGTCGATGCAAGTGGTTGGGATCTTCTAAAAAAGATGTTGCAAGTAGCGCCGAGTGGTGCAACAAGTGTATATAGTTTTTTTCTTATATAAAATTATTATTTTAATTAATTTTTCCATTTACACGAACAATTTATCGGGTATTCTAAAACATCAAAATGCTCCTTTTGAAATTTGGAAGATAATTGAACATTAGTTCTAAGGGACAAACATAATCGGACAAACATCGTAATAATTGATGAGACAAAGTATCATTCCTATGCATACGCAGTTTAATAGATTATGAGCTTTTGATGTGTTTTTCAACTAGCTGAATGAAAGAAAATCAAAACTAGCCATCCAAACTTTAGTTCATCAATTAATCCTTTATTATATCAAGGTAATTTTTATTATAATCCACGGTTTTAATAAGTTAATCCACCATTTTACTTTAATAAGTTAATCCACAACTATTTTGTAAATTAATCCTCGAGTGGATCAACTTAAAGATTTCGCCCTATTATATATCTAACAATCGATTTTGTGCTTCTTGTTTTTGGACTTCCACCCTCCATTGATCCAACATGGGCAGTTTAACCCCTTTTAGCAAGAATGGACATCCATATTTTTTAGTTTCCGTCTTTTTAGCCTTTGTATGAACGTTGATAGCTTTATTTCCTTTCTTCTCAACATAAAAACCACTTCTTTCACACCAATATGATATTCGACCTTTACGACCATTTTTTGCATTTTCACTTTGTTTGATAGTTACAATTACCCCACGAGATTTTCCAATTGTTTTGCACAATTATGTAAGTTCGTCACGGAAATTGAATACCTAAATCATTATATACAATGAAATTGTTCGTCAATCTCACATAGACATGTATTATTTATAGAGGGAAAAAATTAAAAATTGTACCTTATTATTTCGGAATGCGGATATGCAATCCGATTCAAGTATTTGATTATCTAATTGTAGCATATCACTATTCTGAATAATAGTACAATAATAAATATAAAGCTAAGTTATATAACAAGTCTAACAACCGCATATCTATGCTATGTTATAATTACTGAGTTCACAATGGCTAACTCTAAGATATGTCACGTCATTCTAAAACTCAAGAGCTTTGCTAGAACGTCCGAAACATTTTTAGTCATTTTGTGCGGATCCGATTTTGTGTGGTTCTCCTTTAGCGCAATTCGGGGAGAGGTTGAAAATCCAAAAATAACCATTACTCCCGCACAAACTGACTAACACAAACCCGGGCAAATTAGCATTTCTGAAAACTCACACGAAAAGCAAAAGTCTTAGAACGAAGCAGCTTGCTTTGCTTTGGCATCCATTCGTCATTTTTATTCGTCAACTGTCAACTCTCCAGCCACATTTCCCTGTATTCCACTATTTTTGTTAACCGTGCTCCTCCTTTCCATCTCTCAAAATCGATGATCTAAATCATTTATCTTGAACCTTCGATCGTTGTAATTCCATGATTTTCATTTCGCCGCCATACACAAATCACGCTTAATGGTCGCATTTTTCATGTTCCCCAATTCTTACTCTCCATACCCTTTTTTCCTCTCTGCTGACCTACAATGGTTTCCTTCAACCTTGAATCATTGTTATCCCGTGATTTTCAAGTCGCCATCATAGCCAAATCTCGGAAGAAGCAAGTTCATCTTCCTAACTCTAATTAAATTTGGATTATGTCCATCAAATTTATTCATAGACGCAAACGACATTGTGCCCCAGTTAACTGTCGCGTTTAGGATATTCCATTAACTATTCTTCATCCAAACCTCGGTAGTTGCCCCTCTTTCCTCTCTTTCCATCACCATGCTCCCACGGAAAGTGCTGGTATCATATAGTGGTACAGATTTCACTGATACCTCAATTTATCTAGGTGCGTTATTCCGTATAATAATTTTGAATTGTGATAACGATTTGTGTGTACATCTTAGATTTCTATATATTTTGTTATCAATTCAGACACTGCATTAATTTTCATTCTGAGGACTTAGAGACTTCCTTTGCGTTGCTTTTACATGTTATTAAGTTAGAAAACCCAAAATTTTATACTCTTAATTTAGGGAATCCAACGTCCACTTGTAGTTTGTTTCATACGAGATTATGTTTTGTAAGTTTATCTTTTGGATCCAATTTACACTTATTTTGTTAGTTTACTTATCTCCTTTTTTATCTGCAAATTAGTGCATGCTTAGATATGAAAAATTATGTACCAGTTTTTGAATCATGATGATTTAGTGCCATTATTTAAATCTCTACTTCCTCTATAAGAAAATATGAAAGACCATCTACAGATTATTTTGTTTTTTAGCTTATTGCAAATGGACGTTATATAGCTTACTTCTCCTGAGTGGAATTGATTCTAATTTTTACTGCAATGTCGAAGCTTCCACCTATTTTCTAATTGATATGTGTTTTCTGTTAATATATTTATTCTCACTACTGTTAACGATGCTCATTTCATTCCTGAAATTAGGGACGAAACTCTTATATTACTTATATGATAACAAAATGTGCTTGAAGTGATTTTTAAGTGGTGGAAAAAAGTTGGACCCAAGAGAAAGGAAGTTAGGCATAAAAAGCTACATTTCCGTATAATGGTTTAAAATAAATTTTTATTTATTTTATTCATTAGAAACATCATCATTTTAACTGCGTTTTGAATCTTTTGATGATAGCAGCAAATTGATTCTACTTTTTACTACAATGGTGAAGCTTCCACCTATCTTTAATTGATATGTGTTTTCTGTTAATGTATTTATTCTCACTACTGTTAATGATGCTCATTTCATTCCTGAAATTAGGGACAAAACCCTTATTTTACTTATAGGATAACAAATTGTGTTTGAAGTGCTTTTAATCAAAGTTTTACAGAAATGTTTTGAAACTGAAAAATGAAATTCTTATTGCACAAAAAGTGATTGTACATCCTTTACAAGTTGCATCATCCCAGAATATATATACAACTAGTTGGGCTTTGGGCTGAGAGATAATTGGTTACACAATAATGCTTTGGATTAGTAAAAAGGAGGCTAAGATGAATGGTTGATATAGTGCCATGTCTGCAATCCGTGTAATGTAATATAACTCTTCATATGCTATCAGCGGTTTGTGTTTTTATCTCATTTGTAATACACCCCTCTGGAAACTAGGGTTTCCCAAACCCTAGTTTTCACACTAATCATGGTGGCGCTTGCTCCATCGAGGGTTCTCTGGCTTCATTGACTTCCGATTTGAGTATGGATAACGGCGCTTGCTCCATCGAGGGTTCTCTGGCTTCGTCGACTTTCGATTTGAGTATGGGTGGCGGCGCTTGCTCCATCGAGGGTTCTCTGGCTTTGTTGACTTTCGATTTGAGTATGGAAGTATGTTTACCGTTGCTATGCTTGTTCAATCTGCTGTTATTGCTGTGGTTTGTTTTGGTTTCGTCCTTGAGTTCATCGACGTTGAATTCCAAGCGAAATCTGGTAAAGTTCTTCATACTCGTTGCTTTTGTCAGTACATCTGCCTTCTGGTAAGTGCCAGGTATGTGGTTGACTTCAATTTCTCCCCTCTGTACCATCTCTCTGACGAAGTGTAGATCTATTTCAATATATTTTGTTCTAGCGTGTTGGATTGGGTTTTCTGACATATACACAGCGCTTTTATTATCACACCATAGGATTGGTTTTGTTGTAGTTGTAATTTTAGGTTCCTTTAGCATAGATTGGACCCATTTTATTTCAGCTGCAGCATTCGCTATGCTTCTGTATTCAGATTCAGTACTTGACCTTGAAATAGTAATTTGTTTCTTTGAACTCCATGAGATTAGGCTTTGGCCAACATAAACACAGTAACAACTTGTGGATCTTCTATCATCTGGATCTGAGGCCCAGTCAGCATCTGCATATCCCACTATGTTAAGATGTTGGCTGTTCCTTAGAATAAGGTCGTAGTTGATGGTTCCCTTGAGATATCTTAATATTCTCTTGACTGCTTTCCAGTGTGTGTCCAATGGTTTCTGCATAAACTGAGATACTTTATTAACACTATAAGCAATGTCAGACCTGGTTATAGTAGCATATTGTAATGCCCCCACAACCATCATATATTCTGTAATGTTGAAAATAGCCTCTCCCCTGAACTTAGAATATTGCTGACTGCTTATCATAGGGGTTGGTTGGGGGTTGGCATTCAACATATTAGTTTTGCTGTGTAGCTCAGTTATGTATTTTCTTTGACATAAAAATAACTGATTGTTAGATCTGGTTATTTCTATGCCCAAGAAATACTTGATGTTACCCAAGTTTTTAATGGAGAATTGCTTGTCTAAGTATAATGTCAATTCATCTATGTCTTTAATGTTGTCACCTGTTATTATCAAGTCATCTACATATATCAAAATGTAAGTTGTGGATGACTGATTAATTTTTGTGAATAGTGAATTGTCTGATTTGGTTGACTGAAACCCTAATTTACATAAGGTGTTTTTTAGCCTATCAAACCATACACGAGGAGATTGTTTCAGACCATATATGACCTTGTTTAGTTTACAGACATAGTTTGGATTGACATTATACCCTGGTGGTTGACTCATGTAAATTTCCTCCTTAAGTACTACATTTAGGAAGGCATTATTGACATCTAAATGTCTGATATGCCAGTTCTTACTTATAGCAATAGTCAAGACAAGCCTTATAGTTGTGGTTTTCACTACTGGAGAAAAAGTTTGGTTGAAGTCAAACTCATACTCCTGTGTAAAACCCTTAACTACCAGTCTGGCCTTGCATTTATTTATGGATCCGTCAGGATTCCTTTTTAATTTACATGTCCACCTGCAGCCAACTATATTTTTGTTAGCAGGTGGACATACAATGTCCCAAGTATTGTTCTTCATTAGAGTATTATATTCTTCATCCATTGCTGTTTTCCAGTGCTGATGTTTGATTGCCTGATCAAAAGTTTTAGATTCATCAGTACTGGATGTAACAGCAAATGCTTTGGGTTTAAAAATACCACTTTTAGATCTAGTAATCATAGGATGGCCTGTAGGAGCTGGTTGTCTAGTTGGTGGTGAGTCATTGTTGCTTTCTGTCCCTTCTGAAGTTGATTGATGACTGTTTGACTCATCACTTACTTGCTTTTGACTTTATGCAGGTGAATGGGATGTCACACTGGGTGGTTCAAAACTCTCATGGTCATTGTTGATTAGTGAGCTTTGAGCATTAGGTTGATGAAGATCCTCTATTTGCTGCCAGCTTTCATTGATATAGGGTACATGAGGTATGGAAATTTTTGGATTTCTAACCTTACCTGTCGTGCTTATGTCTGTTGTACTATATGGAAACACTTTTTCATTAAACACCACATGCCTACTTACATATATTCTACCAGTATTGTCAATGCACCTGTATCCCATTTGGTTAGTGGCATATCCTATAAAAGTGCACTGTTTTGATCTGAAATTTAGTTTATTTGTGTTATAGGGCCTTAAATATGGAAAACACAGACGTCCAAACATTTTAAATTGTTTGTAATCAGGTTTGACATTGTATAATTTTTCATATGGAGATATGTCCTTTAATACAGAAGTTGGTTGTCTATTAATTAGATAAACAGCTGTATTAAAGGCATCTGGCCAAAATTTTAATGGCATATTTGCTTGTGCAAGCAATGCCAAGCCTGATTCAACCAAGTGTCTGTGTTTTCTTTCTACTATTCCATTTTGTTGTGAAGTGTATGGACAAGTAGTTCTGTGAATAATGCCCCTTTCTTGAAAGAGTTTATGTAGAGTTTTAAACTCACTACCACCATCAGTTTGAATGATCTTAACCTTATGATCATATTGCTTTTCAGCCATGGTAATGAAATTGGTGATAGCATTATGAGTTTCTGACTTGGTTTTTAGAAAATATATCCATGTGAATCTAGTATAAGCATCAACAAGTGACCCATAATACTTATAACCATAGTCAGAACAAACTGGCGATGGACCCCATAGATCTATGGCAATTAATTGTAATGGATTAGTGTATATAGTATTGGAATCAGTAAATGGCAGTCTATGACTTTTTTCCCATTTGACAAAATTCACAAATGTAAGGTAAGGATACAGGATCAAACTTGATATGATTGTCATTCAATATTGTTTGAACAATTTTAACACTAGGGTGTCCAAGCTTGCAATGTCGGACATCAAATACATTCATGCTGGTATTGGCCTTAACACTCAAATTACATGTGGCATTGCATTTTTCTTGGTTAACATCATGCTTGTATTTAACAGATTTAAACTTGTATTATAGGCCGTTTGCTAGATCACCCTGTAAAATGATTTTTCTAGTTAGAATATCTCTGACTAATTGGGAAAAATTCAAAATAAACATTGTTATCCTTAGCACGTTGGGACACAATAATCAGATTTTTAGTAATTCTTGGTACTCTTAACAGATTACTTAAGAGTAATTGTTTACTGCCACTAATGTAAGTATCTCCAATGTGTGTGATCTGCATGTGTTTACCATTAGCAGTAGAAATAGTTTTATTACCTCGATAGTCCTTGCACCCAACATTCAGATTGTCCAGATTACTTGTGAGATGATTGGTTGCTCCTGAATCAGGGTACCAGCTATCATCTTGCAAGTGTTCTGCTCTGGCAGTTTCATTACCTTTGTTTGGTTCTTGATCTATTTGTGCAACATTTACATTAGGATTGTTGCTGTTTTTCTGGATCTGATTATTATTAGAATACCTGAAATAACATTTTAGGGCAGTATGACCAACTTTCTCGCAGATCTGACATTTGGGTCTGTTATTGTTGTTCCATCTGCCTCTTCCTCTGTTAGTGCTGCCACCTCTTTGGTAAGTTGATTCAGTCCTGTTATTTGAGTTTTGACTTTTGTTCTTGCTTCCTGTGGCTAGATTTGCATTAAGGTCAATTTCTTGAATCCTTTTGCTACTTATTCTCGATTCATGAGATAGTAAGATAGCATGAACTTCATCAATAGGAGGAACAATTCTTTGAGTAGTGATGACTGCAACAACTGCCTCGTATACTTCATTTAATCCATTTAGTAGATAGAGGACATGATCTCCATTAGACACTTTATTTCCTGTAGCACCTAGTAGATCACATAGCTTTTTGACCTTAGCTATGTACTCTCTCATGTTCAGATTTTCCATTTTTATATTGTGAAGCTGTCTTTTGAAATGTAAAACCTTTGCGGATGACTGATTATTGAATTCTTTTTCTATTGTGGTCCATATGTCATTAGCAGATGTGCATCCAATGACAGTTGGTAACAGATCTTCACTTATTGAGGATAAGAGCCAAGCACTAATTAATCGATCTTGTCTATGATACTGAACATATGCCTCATTAGCAACAGTTCTGTTGTCTTGATCAGTGATGAATTTGGCAGGGACATGGGTGGTGCCAAGTATGAATCCCTCCAGGCCGTAGCCTTGAATGGCAGTTTCGACTTGTAGTTTCCATAGCAAATAGTTTTCTTCTTGAAGTTGTACAGTAATTAACTGACTTTAAGGACTAATACCTGTTTTAACTAATTGATGTATAGGTCCAGATGGTGGGATTGGTGGATTTGGTGGATTTGATCCAGCATCTGTTCCTGATGTAGAGGATGTAACTGGGTCTACCATGATGAAAATATATCAATAACTTCAAGAAGTTCAAGAAATTCTAAATCAAATGTCGTTTCTAATCGAAAGTGAGAAATAGCTGATGCTCAGAGAGAAGCTGCCGAGAGTTTGATGACGAAATCAGTAAGAGTACTTACAGAATCTGATGAGAACTCTCTGGCGAGGCTTCAACTGAGTTTTGGTGAGTTTCTTTTACTATCTTGTATTGGATTCTTGATGATTGATACAAAATTTCAACAAGTATAGTATGATTTATCATGATGCAGCCGAATTTACAGTAATTTCAGGCGTGACCCCGATGATCATATTATACTTTGTTCTCTCAAGTGATGAAAACTTGTCTGATGAGAGAATCTATACCCAGATGATGAAACCAAGCTGATGGGTAAACTTTTACTGAAAACTTTCAAAGATTTGATGCCGTTAGGCTTAGAGATCGCTCTGATACCAAATCAAAGTTTTACAGAAATGTTTTGAAACTGAAAAATGAAATTCTTATTGCACAAAAAGTGATTGTACATCCTTTACAAGTTGCATCAGCCCAAAATATATATACAACTAGTTGGGCTTTGGGCTGAGAGATAATTGGTTACACAATAATGCTTTGGATTCGTAAAAAGGAGGCTGAGATGAACGGTTGATATAGTGCCATGTCTGCAATCCGTGTAATGTAATATAACTCTTCATATGCTATCAACGGTTTGTGTTTTTATCTCATTTGTAATACTTTTAAGTGGTGGAAAAAAGTTGGACCCAAGAGAAAGGAAGTTAGGCATAACAAGCTAACAATCCATGGATCAAGTAGAAATCAGGTATGTTCCGGTATTTCTCTGTATAAAGGTTTAAAATAAGTTTTTATTTATTTTATTCATTAAAAACATCATCATTTTAATTGCGTTTTGGTGATAGCAACAATTGGATGGAGGTCTGATCAGCGATACACAGATCAAATCGGAGAAATGAACACAAAACGTGGCAATCCAGATATTGTTCTTATGACTAAATCGATATTTTCCTGTTTTAGATCAATGTTTTCCTGTCTTAAGTCAATATTGTTCTTATGACTAAATCACGTTTCTCTCAATGCATTCATGTTTCCCCTGATCTCTTTAAAGTGCTAAGACGACGATCAAAAGGCTAATTCACATTGAATGAGAAATATATACATCTGAGGTATTGTATGTGTCCCATTATATGTTATACTTATTATTCTTTCCCTCTAAAATCATATTTATTATAATTATTTATTGTTGTGTCAATCAATATGTATCTGCAATGCCATAATGCGTTAAATAATTTACCTTTTTTCCTTTCCTTTTTTATCGTAGCAATAGTTGACTTAGAGGCCAGAGCGTGCGTTCTACTTCAGAAAGAAGGTCTACCAACCATAATGCAGTTCCTTTCATTGTTAAAGCTTCAACTTTTGCGGATATTTGAGCAATTGTGGGGAGCTAACATGTTAAGCATGTACGTATATACTAGCTTTCATAGGTATTTCCTTTCTCCAACCGCTAATAATGCTTTCCTATTATATTTAATCCTTGTTTATAATTCTTGGTTTCCCGCATACCTTCCATGACTTGAAAACAACATCTGTCATTGGTTCACAATTATGTGCCTTTACTTTATGAAGTTCATATTCAACTTTAATTTTTGCAATAATCATTGTCAAGTGGAATTCAAGATCATTGACTAAGATGTCATGCTACCCATATGAATGCATGCTTAGTTGGGTCATATGATAATACAAGAAACTGCCTTTGCCCGTATTGTATTTCTTTTTTGAAATTGTAGCTATATGATGGCTTTAAATCAGATGAGAAGCTCAAAACTTCTATTTATGTATTTTCCCCTCTTTTTGTAGAAGGTAAACATGTATCCCAACGTGACTCTAAAATAAATAGCATATGATTTTGTACAATTTGTTCTTAGAAGCAGCGGTCATGTAATTTACCAATGACAAAACCAGGACTTTACAATGGTTAGCCGCATCTTAACGTATTTTACTCTTTTCGTTGACATGCACATGATTTCAGCGGTCAGCTAATTGCTCAGTCACTTTATAACTATTTCAGCTTTCACAATAAAGGTATACATTTAGTATAATTTATATTGCATGTGGTTTAATTTATCATCCAATCCACTTTTTAAAGATTAGGAAAACCTTATCACTTTGTAAGTTATTTGCATATATGCACATCAAATTTCTTTGCTAAATTCTCCACTAATTTCCAATGGCATACAATTTTGGATCCATATTATACACCTTTTCTATACAAACAACTTTGAGAAGTTGCTCAACCTGTACAAATAAACTTTATACTATATTGTTTCTCCTTCGAATTCAGTTATATATTAATATATGATTTAGGCTCCATCAGTCATATTATTATTATTATTATTATTATTATTATTATTATTATTATTATTATTATTATTATTATTATTGTTGTTGTTATTATTATTATTATTATTATTATTTTATGGATGTAAGTTGTGAAAATGATCATGGATTAACTAGAGTTTTGGATGACTATTTGATTATTTAGAACAATTATATCGGACATTGTAGAATGCTTATTTTTTGCTATAGCAGTTCTATCCCATGCGTAGCTTTATGTAGTCATTGACGTTTAATATAGAGGCTTTAATCTATACATGTAATTTATGCAGTCATTGTTTACTGAAGGTTGTAGGTTGTTGATTTACATAGTTCACACAATTGATTAAAGCTACAATGGAGTGTGAATATCTTCAGATCCAAGGACCTAGATATGATTTATTTATAATGCAATATTTGTTGAACCTTTCAGTCATTCACCGTAGTACAATACCTGTTTCCTATCAACATAATAATTTAATAACTATATATTTTTACTTTAAACTAATACATACAACTGAGTTCCCTTGCTGCAGACAACTTTTAATCTCACTAATGGATGTTTTTCCTAAAATTACTCAATTCCATTTTAGGGACATGCATGTATATTTTCAATTTTGATATATTCCAGTTCGTGGAGAATGCATCAAACCATAGTTATAACCGCTTATTTTTATTTCCAATCATTATGAAGTGTTTGTATTGATAATAGATTCACATATAATAGTGTAGGTTTTTGGCTTTGGTCAGTACCTTCATAACGGACCCTGTGCCCACCGAGTATATTCTTTTTTTGTTTGAACTATATTCATAATTTAGTGAAATTTTCACTTAATCATGAGTGAAACTACAAGTTATTGGAATAACCATTAAATGAATAAACAAGCTTCTCATTTACATTAGCTTCATGTTAATCCTGTAAATGCTTTAGTTTTTATTTGTCAATAAAATCACATCAGTCTAATGAAGCTTTCTATGACTTGTTATACACATTTTTTGTGCTATGTAACTGTTCTTTTTTGTGCTGAATGCAAAATACAACATATTAGAAAATTTTATAATTTATTAGCATTCTTTCTCTAAGGTCTTAACAAGGATATTACTCACAAATTTCTAATGGTATTTACGGATTCTGTAGGTTTGTTATGTATCATTGTTAAGATCATGTATTTTTTTTTAACAATACTAACATAAATAAGAAATATCAAATTATAATCATTTTTGATAGTAGATATTCATTTTTATATGCATAACATGATTTAATACCATAAAAAAATAGTGAGTATTGATTGTTATTACCATAAAAAAATTTGGATAAGGATAACAATACATCTTATCCATTTATGAATTTTGAATTTTTCCCCTCCATTTCTTGAGACATGGATAACAAACAGATTTCAGTTTTTTTTTTCTTTTTGGTACTTATTGGTAGGGATGAGCACGAAAACCGATTACGAACCAAACCCGCATAAAACCGATAAAAACCGCATTTTAAAAAACCGCACCGAAGTAAAACCGCAAAACCGATGAAACCGCACCATTAGTATGGTCTGGGTTCGGTTTTCATCCCTTTTCAAACCGCAAAACCGAAACCGCACCGAATGTTATTTGTACGTTAATTTTAACGCTACCTTCTCTAATTTAGCTTCAGGAAAATTTGCACGTTCACTACTTGACAATCATGGAAGCAAAAGAGCAGCAATACATGCTGCAGCACTCTAACTGCACGGCTATATTGACTCAAGTTGCCAAGATTAATCATGATGTGTTGATGGAAATGTCTGATCATAAAAATGATCTATAAAAGAAAAGAAAACTAATATTGAACACCTTGAGAAGCTATCAAGACCTGCCACCAGACAAAGCTCTTACTGTATTAGCTATTGAGGTTAAAAAGAGGCGGTATGCTACTGCTGAGAAGTATCTAGAACAAGTTCTGCATACTGCTTTCGGTCCATCAGAATTATGATTTGGATTACATTCTTTGCCTTGATGTCATTTATAGTAAGATGGTATTAGGATTGGACCGATTGGTCATTACAGTAAAAGAGTTTTCATTTGCATGTGAAGATCAATATCAAACCTGGACAAATAAAAAAGCCTCTGCCTTAGCTTTAAACATTTCGTGTGCATCACCATCTAAGGGAACGATGTTTTTTTTGTTAATTGGTTTTGAAACCGAAATTACACTTTTAAAAACCGAAACCGCACTTTTAAAACCAAACCGCACCAATGGTTTTTGATCCGGTTCCGGTTCCTACTTTTGAAAACCGCACGCTAGCGGTTTCGGGTGCGGTTTTAAGTCAAAACCGCATCAAACCGCACCATGCTCATTCCTACTTATTGTTATTGGATACCCTATCCAAAATGATAATGATACTCATCACCGAATTGAAAATAGGATTTTATTCACTTTTGCTCTTGGCCATTTGTAAGAACATTGCTTTTTCATTTACTGAACCGACTGAGTGGTCTGAGATTTCTCCTTGCACGTTTTATGTTGCTGATTTTTAAGAAAATTTGCACAATGTTGTAATTTACAATGAAAAAAAAAAAATCGATGCGGTTACAAAGATGATCTTAAAAAATGTATATATGTTTGCTTCTCCTCAAACACTATTGAAATGCACTTGCTTAGATTAGTTTTGCTATCATGCCACGCAACAACAAAAAAATTGGCGTCAGCCCTATGAAGAGGAATGTAGAATAATTTTTACTTTTTTCGTGTAAGTTAATATCTAAAATTAATATCCTGCCGATGTTATGTACTTACGTTGTGTGGGCATTCCTGTAAGTAAGTATACCAAAATAACAAATATTTTTTCTAGGCATTACCACCAACAGTCCCTTTAAGTATGCCAAAAAGTTGATTCGTCATTTTTTTTTTTTTTTTTTTTTTTTTTTTTTTTTTTTTTTTACAACTTGAATGCCACCCCACTCAATAACAATTTTGTTAATTGTTCAATGTTCCAAAATTCTGTACATAAATGGCTAATAAAGAGCAAAATTATACTTGGTTAAAGAGAAAAGTCACTAATCCATAATTTGGTCATACGATAGATCTCGACATTTAAATATTTACATGATTTCGACCCATATTTTGATCACCAGATTAAAAGCCAAAAAGTCTTGTGCTAAATTTACTACATTATTTTGTCTCAGTATCAACTTCCATTATCTAAGTTCACATAAATAAAGCTATCGTTGGTTTGCTAAAAGGCAAGTGGAAATTTATGTATCTCTACTCTCTATTTTTCGTTTCCAACAAACTGCATAGAAGACAACGATAACTGATCAACATTTTCACTACTAAAGATATTTCTCTCAATCCTTTTTGACACTATTAGGGTATATCCCTATCAGTATAATCTAAACGTATGGTTAACGACCATCTGTTTTTTCAACCAATTATATGTTTTTTATTTTGATTGATTAAAAAAAAAAAAATCATGACATGCATTCATATAACAGTTTGCTTTACTTAGTGTACCCAAGTTGTCTAAATTGATATGTTATTCTCATGAAGAAGAACTTAAAATTTTAAGCATATTTATTCATGCTTTTTTTTCAAGAAAAGCCTAATGAAAAGGCAAAGTCCTCATTTAGTTACAAAAAAAAAAAAAAAAAAAAAAAAAAAAAAAAAAAAAAAGTTACCAAATGTTTGAATTAAATAACAATTCATTTTCCGGACTCCAAATACATGTGAAACAATTTGCCAACATGGTTTCGAAACAAAATATAAGTGTATAACCATTTGATTTATTTTTTATGAGTGTGCATTTAAAATTTAATACAAATTTATCTAATTTTCCTTCTTTTTTTCATCCGTGTGCATTTAAGACCTCAACTGTTAATATATTTTCCCACCATTCGTAACCATCTTTCAACTTTATTACAAGTCATGGTAACACCATATTTTCTACGCGCATCTCATAGTAGTTGACATGTTTAACCTGTACAAGATGCCACTGTTGAATTCATTGTATCAATGAATCAGGTTGTAGAGTGATGCGCGTGTTACAAAGCAAATAGAAACCGTCTAAGGTTTTAAAAAGGCATACACATAGAGTTGATCTAGAACGAAAGAAATATTTACTGAGCATGTTTGGAATGATTCATCTCTTATGAGATACACTCGGTCAGTAATGCATCTGCTGTTTTCATCACTAATTAAGTATGAGGTTGCCCCAACGTCTTAATTCAGGATCCAACATTATGTATTATTTTGTGAACTATCAAAATTTATTTTGTTTATTAAAATGACACAAATGTTTCAATTGCAAGCTAATTATAATATATATATAATTCATTTCTCAGATGCACCCTTTATACCGTTGGTTAGCTCACATGCAAGTTAAGGGAAAATAATCAACATGACATTTCATAATTTTTCCCAATATGAATTCTTGAAGTATCTCATTTAGAATTCAGGTTAGGCAATGAGATATTTTTCTTATTTTCAATAACAAATTTGAGCGCTCGGAGCTAGACACAAGTCCTCTAACCTCATAGGTGTTTTACTTATTCCTTTATACTATATATACACATATGGGTAAAAGAGTCAAAGAGCACTCAAAATTGTTATCTATTGCTATACCAAAAAAAAAAAAAAAAAAAAAAAAAAAAAAAAAAAAAGGCATAATGCTACATAGGTGGTAATAACACTAATTTAGCAAGCTTATTTTTTCCCCTTTCTATTATATGTAAGCACACAAAGTAGGTTCTACCAGAATTTAGTAATCAACGTCGATAAAAGACACATGAAGTAAATTAACTGATCAATAAATAAAAAACTTAAATCCTTCCCTTGGTTATCTACTTTTTCATATTTTATTCTTTTTCTGTGGCAAAATTTGTACCTGCCATACACATATAATTCAGACTTGGTGTAAATACTTTAGTGCAGGTTGTCCACACCACAACGTATCATTCATAAAAAAGAAGAAGAAAAGTAGTCAATCATATAATCATGTTTAATAGCTAAAAAATGGTTACTAGAAAACTTAATGATTCAATTTTGATTTTAGTTACTAGAAAAGGAATTGATTTTCTGATGATTCAATTTTGAGGTTTGCATAATAAAGTCTTTTCTTCTCCATCTTTTTCATATGTTATATTTGTTAGCAAACTGATTACAGCATGAATCATTAGCGGAAGCAAATAAGAGTATCAATAAAGTACCTCCAGCCATTGCTAAGTGAAATCGGATGAGTTTGTATGCTCTTCTTCCTCCAATTTCGATTCTTTATCTCTGATTTTGTTTCCAAATCATTCTTCTCAATTTTAGATGGTGTTTGTCGATTTTTTTTTTGAGAATAAGTTTAGTGAACCGTAATCAGAAAAATTGAATCACGTTTTCCTTATACCGCTTTGGCCATCATGAAGCGGTTACAACGTGAAACATAAATTAGTGGGCGGTTAAGAAAAATATGGGCTGTTACCAAATAATGGGTTATGGCCAAAACAAATGGGCCATAAAATCCGACATTCTCCCACTTGGCCCATTTGAGATGAGATATGATATATGAATCATAGCGACGAAATCTCTTAGTACGAGAATTAATCTTTCATGTATCACAATATATCAAATTCTCAACAACCACACACACACTTAACTTAATGAGTAAACCTCATGCTTACTCTAGGTTCAAACAAATGATATTTCTCAACATAATAACATAAATATGCGCATAAATCCAAAGGAGAAAATATCCAACATAATAAAAGTTCAATAAAAAAAAACTCATAATGAATGTACTACATAATGGATGCAAGTCCCATTTTCACTACATGATCCCTAAAAGTCTTAATTGGCATGCCTTTAGTCAAGGGATCAGCAATCATTAAACCAGTGCTAATGTGCTCGATGATCATTTTTCTTTCTTGAACACGTTCCTTCACGACTAGATACTTTATGTCAATGTGTTTATTTTGACTCCCACTCCTATTATTCTTAGCCATGAAGACAGCAGCTGAATTGTCACAATACATTCTTATCGGCCGATTAATAGAGTCAACAACTCTAAGTCCAGATATGAAACTTTTCAACCAAACACCATGCGAGGTAGCCTCAAAGCAAGAAATAAACTCTGCGACCATAGTGGAACTAGCCGTCAAAGTTTGCTTTGCACTTCTCCACGATACGCACCATCAACTAGCATGAACACATATCCTGATGTGGATTTAAGTGAATCACTGCAACCACCGTAGTCTGAGTCTGAATAGCCTACCACTTCCAGATTATCAGTTCTTCTATACATAAGCATGTAATCCTTAGTACCCTTAAGGTACCTCATCACTTTCTTTGCAGCCTTCCAATGGTCGATCCCTGGATTACTCTGATATCTTCCTAATACTCCAACTGCATATGCAATATCAGGTCTAGTACAGACCTGGGCATACATTATGCTACCAACAGCTGAAGCATATGGAATATTTTTCATCTATTCTCTTTCAAAGTCATTCCTAGGGCACTGGTCCAAACTGAACCGGTCTCCCTTCACAATGGGTGCTGCACTTGGTGAACAGTCTTTCATTCTAAATCTTTTAAGTACTTTGTTGATATAGGCCTCTTGAGACAATCCTAAAATGCCTCGAGATCTATCCCTATGGATCTTAATGCCAATGACATAAGATGCATCTCCCATATCTTTCATATCAAAGTTTCTTGAAAGGAACTGTTTTACCTCATGTAGCAACCCTTTATTATTGGTTGCAAGCAAAATATCATCCACATATAATACAAGAAAACAAATTTTACTCCCATTGATCTTAAGATATATACATTGATCCATGATATTTTCTTCGAAACCAAATGAAGTAATTATTTCATGGAATTTCTTATACCGTTGGCGGGAGGCTTGTTTTAACCCATATATGAATTTATTCAACTTACAAACCAAATGTTCACCATCCTTAGAGGAGAATCCTTCAGGTTGTTTCATATAAACCTCTTCCTCTAAATCACCATTAAGGAATGCTGTTTTCACATCCATTTGATGTAGCTCGAAATCAAAATGAGCTACCAATGCCATAATTACACGAAGGGAATCTTTCTTTGATACAGGAGAAAAGGTCTCCGTGTAGTCGATTCCTTCTCTTTGAGTGAACCCTTTAGCAACGAGTCTTGCTTTATATCTTTCGATGTTGCCTAGTGAGTCTCTTTTTGTCTTAAAAACCCATTTGCATCCAATGATTTTTACACCATCAGGCAACTCAACAAGATTCCAAACTCGATTAGAAGCCATTGAATTCATCTCTTCTTTCATAGCATTCATCCATAAGTTTGAATTTGTAGAACTTATGGCTTGTGAAAATGACAAAGGATCATTATCGACTCCAATATTATAATCTGATTCTTGTAGGTACACTTCATAATCATCAGGAACAGCTGATCGCCTTTCACGAGTAGATCTTCTTAATGGGACTTGTTCATTATCATTATGAACCAAATCTTGTGCATTCTCATTATGAACCAAATCCTCATTTACAACATGATCTATCGGATTTTGATCAATAATTTGTGGAATTTCTATATTTGGTTGTCTAACACTCGGCTTAACTTGAGGAGTGTGAATGACAATCAACCTATCACTTGAATCAGAGGGTGGAACCTCATAGTGGTCTTTTTTAGGAATAATATTCTGAAATTGATCACTCCCACTGATCAAATCATTCTCAAGAAATTTAGCATTTCTTGATTCCACAATCCTGGTATTATGGGACGGACAATAGAATCTATAATCCTTTGACTTTTCAGCATATCCAATGAAATACCCACTAATAGTCCTGGGGTCAAGTTTCTTCTCTTGTGGATTGTAGATTCTCACTTCAGATGGACATCCCCAAATGCGTAAATGTCGCAAACTCGGTTTCCAACCTTTGAATAGCTCAAAGGGCTTCTTAGAGACAACCTTGGATGGAACCCGGTTTAATATATATGCTGCCGTCTTTAGAGCATCAGTCCACAAAAATGATGGAAGTTTAACATTACTTCTCTTGCTACGCACCATATCAATTAATGTCCGATTTCTTCTTTCAGCTACACCATTCTGGTCTGGAGAGCCAGGCATAGTGTATTGGGGAACAATCCCATGATCTTGAAGAAATTTAGCAAATGGACCAGGCGCTTGTCCGTTCTCAGTGTATCTACCATAATACTCGCCACCTCGATCTGATCGCACGATCTTAATGTGCTTACCACATTGATTCTCTACTTCAGCCTTAAACAATTTAAAGGCATTTAAAGCTTCGTCTTTGGAACGAAGTAAGTAGAGATACATATATCGTGAATAATCATCTATGAAGGTGATATAGTATTTTGGATCATCAGCATTCATGTCCGGGCAACAAATGTCCGTATGTATGATTTCTAATAAGTCAGAACTCCTCTTGGCACCAATTTTGTGTTTATTAGTTTGCTTTCCTTTAATGCAACTAACACAAGTGTCGAAATCAGTAAAGTCTAGAGTACCAAGTACCCCTTCCTTTACTAACCTCTTAATTCTGTCAATGGAGATGTGTCCTAATCTCCGATGCCACAACATAGAAGAATCCTCATTCATAATACATCTTTTTAAACCAACATTAACATGCATAGAATTATGAGTGGTATCATTTTGCAAGTCAAGATGAAATAAATTATCAGACAATGTACCATAGCCAATAACTTCAGAATTTTTGATAATACTAAAACCAGATTCTGAAAAATTAAAGGAAAATCCAAAAGGTACAAGTTTAGATACATAAATCAAATTCCTTGCAAAATTAGGAACATAGAATGTTTTTTCTAAACATAAAGTAAAACCACTACTTAAAACCAAACTGCATGTCCCAACGGTTTCCACACGTGAAGATATCTTGTTGCCTGAATAGATAAGTCTTTCACTGTCCACTGGTTTCCTTAGGTTTGTCATACCCTGCAAGGTATTCGAAACATGGATTGTAGTCCCAGTATCAATCCACCATGTATCATGATTAACATTAACCATATTAGATTCATAACAAACAAATGCTGGAAAATTACCTTTCTTCTCAAGCCAAGCTTTAAACTTAATGCAGTCCTTCTTAATGTGTCCCTTCTTTTTACAGAAGTAACACTTTGACTCCTTTTTCACGACTTGATTCGCATGAATCTTTCCTTTTTCCTTTTCCTTATTATGATCCTTTTTCTTCTTTGAATAATAAATCGTAGCAAGTTTCACCTTTTTGCCCTCTTCCATCAACAATCTACTCTCCTCTTGAGCACACATGGTCATAAGCTCATTAATTAACCATTTGTCCTTATGTGTGTTGTAAGAGATCTTAAATGGGACATACTGTTGAGGTAGAGTGCATAGAATGTAGTTGTAACACCCCACGCCCGCTATGGTCACTCTCTAAGGGAATGCCATAGCATCGGTGGAGTATTTTAGTGAATATAGAACAGAAAAATTACAACAAGACAGATATAAATAGTACTTGAAATTTAAAACATCATCTCATAACAGCGGAAATAAACATGTATGGTTACATCATAAAACCACAATAAAAGTCAAGTACAATATCCATCAAAATAAAGAAGTACATAATCCCACTCTCTCATACAATAGCCAGGACAAAAGAAAAGATAACTGGGTAACTGGAGCTTTACATCTATCCAAGCTCCTAAAGACTGGAACATCAATCCGATCAAGCTCCACTACTGCTAGGATCCACCGTAGGACCTGAGGGTTGGGAAAAAGATAAAAACAACGGGGTCAGACATAAGTCTGAGCGAGTCCTATAACTTTAACAATACAATCATTAAAGTAACCAGAGAAGACATAAACTTGACCTACGGTAATGTCTGGGGATGAATGGCTACACTAAGCAGCTTGGTAGACTTAGGATAAACTAAGATAACTGTAAAGACGCATCTACCCACCCAAGGATAATTACTAACTACACCACACCAGTCATTCTTACTTAAAGGTTGATCCCTCCCAAGGACTTAGAAAATTTCCCCAGTAGTTTCGTGTACCCCTAGCCCACTACATAGGTGCCGTCTGCCCCTATCTCCACTAGGTGTACTTAGTAATTTTACCCAGTAGTTTCGCGTACCCCTACATAGGTGCCGTCTGCCCCTATCTTTATTAGGTGTACCCACTACTTCCCAGCGATCGGCTCCCTACCGTAGATACCCGTGCTGGTCCCACAATGGGGTGTATCATTCCCCAAAGTGGCCACCTGATAATATCACCGGTGCACGGCTTTATATCTACACGATGCAACAACGGTTTATCTACCAGCCCGGGCCCACACACGCATATGAAACCCGTTGGACTTGCGTTGCCACCGCTAACCCGTTTTGGCCTCTTATAGTCAAGCCCAATATGCGTGTCCCGTCACTCGACTAGAGTCGAGCCCACAAAGATACGTTTGGGATATTGGTTGAAATGGGCCCCCACAAGCTACCCACCTAAGCTTGTCTCTTATCTAGTGTATCCCACTTAACCCTTTAATCATGTTTAATTACATGTTTCCACTTGGTTAAGTATTCTAATCGTATTTTCTATTGCCACCCAAGGCAACCACTAGATTTCCACATGCCACCCAAGGCACCCACTTAACCCCTCATGTCCCTCTACATGCTAATATGGTTAAGTGTTTCTTAATTAATTAATTAATTAAGATCATGACCTCATAAAGACCTCTCACATTAGACCGTCTTTTATGACTGCTGGATATGCTGGTTGGTTACGGGCAGACTTCTGTCATCAAAAGGGTCTAACCTCGTGTCTTTACTTTAATCACGTATTTAATTTATGACTAAGACCTCTCACATTGGGCCAATCATTTGTAGCCGCTGGATGGCCGGTCGGTTCCGGGCAGACTTCCGCTACAAAAGGGTCCAACCTCGTGTCTTAGTTGATTAATTACACCTAATTAATCACCCCCATATTAATTATCCCTAATTAATATCAAGTTTTTTCATAACATGGGTAGACCTAACTCAATAGGTAAATTCCCATGGGGTAGACCTAACTCAATAGGTAAATTCCCACTTATGTTAATTTATTTTTTATGGTATGCTTAATCATACCCAATCATACTTTTATTAACATATTTATTAACCCCATCGTTTCCCACGTAAATCGTTCTCATTTCATGACATAATAAAGGGAAGATCCATCACAAGTATCATGGGTTTAACCAAATCTTAGCATATAACTTTGTCATGGGTTAAGAGGATGTCAACTTGCATATATGAGCATATATTAACCCAACTACATTTAACCCAAACTTGCATATTATCATACACATATCTTGCATAACATGTTGAACTTGCATATAAGCATTCTCGTAACTTGCATAACATGTTAAACATGCATTTAAGCATACACATAACTTGCATAAACATTCAAACTCTTGCATAAGCATTCACACACTTGCATAAGCATGCATAACTTGCATATCATGTTAAACTTGCATTTAAGCATATACATAACTTGCATAAGCATTCATATACTTGCATAAACATGCATAACTTGCATATCATGTTAAACTTGCATTTAAGCATATGCATAACTTGCATAAGCATTCATATACTTGCATAAACATGCATAAACCCACTTATTAAATATGCATAAACCCACTTATTAAACATGCATAAACCCACTTGTTAAACATGCATAAACCAACTTATTGAACATGCATATCACTACAAATGATTCAAACTCACTAATCCGCATTCAAGACCATAAGTCTCATTACGCCCAATCTACTTACTTTAGCAATTGATGTTAAAGTGATAGAAACTCACCAAACCCAAGATTAGCAAACTTATGAAGTGGAATTAGTTGCTAAATATGAAGATGGTGATGATTAGAGATTGATTAGAGAGTGATTAGCTTGCAACTTTCTTCATAAACTAGTGGAGGCTCTCTCAAGTTTGATTTTGGCGGCATGAGGCCATCATTACTATTTTTAGTATGGATTAGGGTAGGTTTAGGGTGTATTTATAGATTAGGTGAGTGTTTTAGGCCCTTAGATTAACCCTAGGTTAGATTAGGTCCGTTAGATTTAGGAAATCTCTAGAACCCAGCCCTCCAAAACAGCCTAAAACCCAACCTGGTGCACCCAGGTTCTCTGGACGCCGCGCCCAGGTCGACAGGCAAGTCGACAGGCAAGTCGACTCCCCAGTCGACAGGCCTGTCGACAGCCCTGTCGACATGGGTAGGGCGGGAAGCTTCCCGCCTGGCCCTCTGCTGGCTCCAATTTCGAAATCAGATTTTTCATTTCTAAATCTGCTTTTAACTTTGAATTTTCGGAAAACTTCTTTGGGCCATAACCGGGCCATACATACTCCGATTCTCGAAAACTCGGACTCTATTTCGCGTATTTTTCCGAGACGAACGCAATGACGCAGCCCGTTACCCCCAATTCCCACATCTGAGATTATTTATCCTGTAATTAGTGAATTTTAGTATTAACTAAAATTCGGGGTGTTACAGTAGTGGACCAAGAAAGATTCAAACATGGTAACTTCTAAAGCCTTTAGTTGAGCTGCTATATCCCTCATGCGCATGATATAATCACGCACTCCTTTAACCTCAGTGTGCCTCATGGATGAGAACTTCATAATCAAGGTGCTGGCGAGAGCCTTATCAGAGGATGCAAACTGCTCATCGATGGCTTCAAGAAGATCCTTGACTTTAACATGCTGATCGACTGAACCCCTAATACTAGCACAAATCTTGGTCTTTATGAACATAACTGAAAGACGATTAGATCGCTCCCACTTTTCATAAAGATCAATAGCTTCAGGAGTACTATCCTCCATTATGCTAGGTGGTTCGTTTTTCCGAATAGCATAGTCAATATCCATCCATCCTAAATGCAGTAACACTCTCTCCTTCCATACCTTGTAGTTATCACCTCTTAATTCAGGAATGTCACATTTAACATCAGAAATATTTCCAGGTAAAATTACTGCAAATAAAATAAAATATGCTTATTAACAATGTAAACTGAGACTGTAATTTTATCATAATTTACCAATGTAAACTATGCACATATGAATCCAGTGACATAAAACTTGCCTGTGGGCTAAAGTCTACTCAAATCAGATTCATAAATTTAATCTTATAGTGAAACTATCAAATCATTATTTCTTAACTCCTGTGGGTAGATTAAGAAACACAATATGATACATCACTCTAATTAATCATGCAAAACAATAAAATTTCCTGTGGGCAAAATCTTATTATGTCACACATGATTAATTACAATTAATTTCTAGTATCCACATGTGATTTCAGTTTATCAAATTTATTAATAATTAGAGATGCTGTGGCTACTCCCTAACTAATAAAATTTGCTCAATCACTTGACATTTCACATTATTTTATACACATACCTAGCTGACAATGTATAAAGGACACAGTTTTTTTTTTTAATACAAACAAAACCGTTGGCACACCAGAAAAGAGGTGCAAGTCCAAGGGTTACTGCACATAAGCCTATGTATATTGGCAGCACATAAAAAAAAATACACATATGAGTACAAAGCATAAAGCAATGCTTTGTACTATTTCAGTCCAAAGTATATTGCCTTTCAATACATATATGGTTCGAAAATTAATGTATGTAGTGCTCTGATTCTATTTTATATTATTATCATCAAAGAACCCATGCCTTCCTTGTACTATACCAACCAAAGAAAAGCAACACACTTTGACTGGAGCAATTCATTCAATATTATATTGATATCAACAAAAGGCAATGGAAATCCACGCCATTCACTGCCACTTTTCCATCAAAAGCAATTAATTAAATGGCACAGCCGAAAGCATCTCTTCCAAATGAAGACTCATGAAGAAGAGGATCCATTATTATTATTATTCAGCAAAAACGAAAACGACAAGGGTTTTTAAAGCAATTCGATGGCAGCAAATATACAGCAAGGAAGAGGCGATTAAATCGCTCCGATACCAAATGTTAGCAAACTGATTACAGCATGAATCATTAGCGGAAGCAAATAAGAGGATCAATAGAGTACCTCCAGCCATTGCTAAGCGAAATTGGATGAGTTTGTATGCTCTTCTTCCTCCAATTTCGATTCTTTATCTCTGATTTTGTTTCCAAATCCTTCTTCTCAATTTTAGATGGTGTTTGTCGATTTTTTTGAGAATAGGTTTAGTGAACCGTAATCAGAAAAATTGAATCACGTTTTCCTTATACCGCTTTGGCCATCATGAAGCGGTTACAACGTGAAACAGAAATTAATGGGCGGTTAAGAAAAATATGGCTTGTTACCAAATAATGGGTTACGGCCAAAACAAATGGGCCATAAAATCCGACAATATTCGTATATTTTGCATGTAGTGGAGATTCTGTTAAGAAATATAAAGTTTACAATTTCTCCATTCTCATTGCAAAGCATAAATGTGGGTTTTAGCTTGAAGAATTGATGGTGAATTATGTGGCACTGTGAGCATTTCATTCTAAATTGTTACATGATTCTCAGTTGAAACAGTGGTTTTCCTTCCGTATTTTATGAGATCGCGTATGTTTCAAATTATTTAAATGCAAAATATGCTGTACAATAAGGATGGATAGCTGACTTAGGTTGTTTGCCTTTTAATATATTATGAAAGTGATAATATTACTGAACAGTTCACGAGTAAAAAACATCACATAACACCTTAATAAGTGAATGCAGAGCATATGGAATCTATTCATAATATATGAAAAAAAGTTGAATCTAGAAAGGTAAGTTGCTGACCTTATTATGATGTTGCAATTAGATTGTAAATGAGATTTTTATGACATACAAACCATGCCAGTGGGTAATGTACCGTTTCCACCCTTTTGTTTTGATGGTATACCTAGGAAGTATTATACACAGGGGTATTAAAATATATTATTAATGCTTGATTTTAGATATATGAGTTGCATATGCAAATTGTAGTTTGTTATTTGCCCTACAAGACAATAGTCAAAAGCAGATTAGACTATTATTTTTTGCCAGAACAATGTATGATATAACATTACATTGGTTTGCTGATATTTCTCCAGATGCTCCTTTATGTAGAGCTTGCAACACAAGACCGCCTAAGCCTAATCCATATAAAGAATGTATTTTTTACATCATGGTATAAACTATCATCATTGTCGTGTTTTGTGCATTCAACACAGAATTTGCAACAGAATATAAGCGTCTCTAATTTGTAACAGAACTAAATTAGAAACAGTACCGTAGTCCACTCAATGAACTACGAAATGATTTGCACACAAATCAAATTAGTGACAGAAGTATTATCTTTGCCAAACAGTGTTACTGTACTATAGCACACAAACTAGATATAGAATTATCCAGTATACAATTGAAAGAAAAGAATCGATGTCTAACTGAGTTCGTCTGAGGTCTGTATTTACATTTTCCTTAAGACTTTCAGTCGAAGCCTCCCAGGATACAACAGACGAGAAACTGCTCGAGATTGTAGAGAGTATGTATTGACTGTGATGAACCAACAATGGCAGCAATTTGAGGAATCAGACAACGGAAGGAAGAAGAAAATTTTTCCAGTAATGATTTGATTAGAATCATTGTATATATATAATTTTCCAGTGGATGCGTTAACGGGTCGCACCCGTTTGAAAAACCGCGTCCGTTGTCATTTGAATTCAAATGAACGCATCCGCTCATTTGAACTGTAACGGGTCGCACCCGCTTGTTCCCAACGGGTCGCACCCGCATCCGTAATCGTGCCAAAAAAAGAACTATTCGAAAATTGCTTTGTTTTTCGAAGCAAAATTAAGATTTCTTACTGGGCCCAAGCCCAAGCCCGGCCCTGCCCGGCCCGGTTCGGTTCGGTCGGACGGGCGGGCGGCGCGCGCGCGTGTGTTCATTATGTAGGTTCTCCCCCTCGCACAAAATTACCTGACCCTAAGGGCCAATATAGGGAATGAGAACTTAGTATATGTACACAAATCTTATCTTTATTCTTGCCAATGTGGGACTATAGTATATTTCATTCAATAAGTTTTTTGGAACTTCAACATTCCCCCACATGAATGATAATATACTTTCCCCCACACAAAGTGGAATATCACAGACTACATATGAAATAATGTTTTATTGAGGATAAGTAGATATTTCACTTTGAACTTTCCCTAGTTAAAACTCATCGGATATACTTGGCTAATCGGTGAATTATTTCATCTTGAACCGTCAGCCGTTATTGTATAACCAGACAATAAGTTTAACAAAACATTATTTCCCTTATCACCCAATCTCTTGGCTGTGTTCATTTTGGTCCTGAACAATTTCTGGTTCTGCGAGTGTTTATAGAGAACTTAAGCCTTTAATATTCTCATAGAGCCGACCCAGCTCACACTAACATAGGTGATCGCTACCATTAGGAGTATCCTACATATACCCTACTTGTTATTTTTACAAGATATGGTCATCATTAAAAAGCATAGCTTTAACCTGTGAAACTTCTGTAGACATGCATTTTAAATTATGCACTATAGGAATGGAGTAGGACTATGTCCGAACAAATGCATTACGTTTTGAGTTATTCAGAACTGGTTTGCCTATTGATCCTAGTCCGTGAGATCTCCAGTCGCTAGGATAGGTTTCCGTATAAGATAACTCTTATTGGTTTAGGCTTTTAAACCTATTCCCCTCGATGTGCAGTCAATTTTCTCTCGTGATAACCCTTTTGTAAATGGATCCGCTAGGTTATCATTGGTTCTTACATAATCAATGGAGATAGTTCCATTTGAGAGTAACTGCCGAACTGTGTTGTGGCATCGACGAATGTGTCGAGATTTGCCATTATACACAAAGTTTTTTGCTCTACTTAGCGCTGCTTGATTGTCGCAGTGAATACATATGGCCGTTACAGGTTTAGGCCAAAATGGAATATCTTCTAAGAAGTAACGAAGCCATTCTGCTTCTTCGCCTGCTTTATCTAAAGCAATAAACTCAGATTCCATCGTTGATCGAGCTATGCATGTTTGCTTAGTAGATTTCCATGACACTGCTGCTAATGCTAGAGTAAAACCATAACCACTTGTGGATTTTGATTCCTCTGAATCGGCAATCCAGTTTGCATCACTATATCCTTCTAATACGGCTGGATATTTTCCGTAATGCAAAGAATAATTTGTGGTATTCTTTAAGTATCCAAGCACTCTCATTAGTGCTTTCCAGTGTTCCTTTCCTGGATTACTTGTATATCTGCTTAGTCTACTTACTGCATAGGCTATATCTAGTCTCGTGCAGTTCATAAGATACATTAGACATCCTATTACACGAGAGTATTCTAATTGCATTACACTCTCATTAGTGTTCTTATGCAGTACTTCTGACGGATTAAAAGGTGATCTTACTCCTTTAATCCCAAGCTTTTGAAATCTTTCAATCACTTTGTCTACATAATGTGACTGAGATAATTCAATTCCATTAGGGGTTCTTATTATTTTGATTCCCAAAATAACATCTGCAACTCCTAAATCTTTCATATCGAAATTGTTGATCAGCATTTTCTTTATGGTCTCTATAAGTTTTACGTTAGGACCAAATATTAACATATCGTCCACATATAAGCAAATCATAACATATGATTGTCCAATTTGCTTATAATAAACACATTTATCATATTCGTTTATACGAAAACCATTTTGCATCATGACACTATCAAATTTTTCGTGCCATTGTTTTGGAGCTTGTTTGAGTCCGTATAATGATTTTACCAATTTATAGACTTTATTTTCATTTCCCTTGGATATAAAACCTTCAGGTTGCTCGATGTAGATTTCCTCATCGAGATCTCCATTCAAGAATGCTGTTTTTACATCCATTTGATGAACCTCTAGGTTATAGATGGATGCAATTGCTATTAACATTCTTATTGAGGTTATTCGTGTAACGGGTGAATATGTATCAAAGAAGTCTATTCCTTCTTTTTGACGATATCCTTTGGCTATTAATCTGGCTTTATATTTGTCAATAGAGCCATCTGCTTTCATTTTCTTCTTGAAAATCCATTTGCAGCCAATTCGTTTTATTCCAGGTGGAATATCAACAATTTCCTAAGTTTTATTACTTAGAATTGAATCAATCTAACTTTGGATTGCTTCTTTCCAACACGAAGATTCAAAAGATGACATGGCCTCTTTAAATGTTTGAGGTTCATGTTGAATTACGTAAGTGAGGAACTCAGAGCCAAATGACTTGGAAGTTCTGGCCCTTACAGTTCTTCTTGGTTCAACTTCATCAACTTCACGATGAGTTTCATCTTCATGTGGGCTACTTGATTCTTCTCGTATCCTTTTGGGGACATTATTGCCTTCATTTCTTTCGTGTGGAAACACGTCTTCAAAGAATGAGGCATCTCTTGATTCCATTATTATATTTATATGGATATCATCTATATCAGACTTGAATACCAAAAATCTATATGCACTACTATTTTGGGCTGGCCCTAAGTAGTAACAATCTACTGTTTTTGGTCCAAGTTTGACCTTCTTGGGAGGCGGGATAGGAACTTTTGCCAAGCACCCCCACACTTTGAGGTATTTGAAGCTTGGTAGGTGTCCTTTCCATAACTCATATGGAATTTTTCCCGTTTTACTGTGAGGAACTTTATTTAATATGTGATTAGACATATTCAAGGCTTTCCCCCACAAGTTCGTCGGTAGACCAGACGTTAAAAGCATTGCATTAATCATATCTTTTAACGTTCGGTTTTTCCTCTCGGCTATGCCATTTTGTTGTGGTGAATATGGTGTTGTTGTTTGATGAATTATTCCATTTTCTGCACAGAATTGTTCAAACGGCGATTCATATTCTCCACCTCGATCAGATCTCAATATTTTGATCTTTTTATTTAGCTGATTTTCTACTTTAGCTTTATATTTTATAAACGATGTGATTGCTTCATCTTTACTGTTTAAAAGATATACGTAGCAATATCGTGTATAATCATCAATAAATGTGATAAAATACTTTTTCCCACCTCTTGTAGGTAAGTTTTTGAAATCACATAAGTCAGTATGAATCATTCCTAATGGTTCAGTACTTCTATCAACAGTATGAAATGGTTTCTTAACCATTTTTGCTTCTACGCATGTCGCACATTTGTATTTTTTTATCTACTTGAAATTTAGGAATTAATTCTAAATTTGCAAGTTTTTTCATTTTTCGGAAATTAATATGTACTAATCTATCATGCCATAATAAAGCTTCATGCTCAACGATATAAGAAACTTCCTTTTTATTCATAGCATTATCAGAATACATATTATTGCCGATTACAGCTACATTGCCTTAAATAGGCCATCACATAAGTAACTCCTTCCTATATAGATTCCTGCCTTGGACAGAACCACCTTGTCTGACTCGAAGACCATCTTGAATCCCTTCTTCGAAAGGAATTTGCAAGTCTTAAGATGTCGTGTTTTGTGTATTCAACACAGAATTTGCAACAGAATATAAGCGTCTCTAATTTGTAACAGAACTAAATTAGAAACAGTACCGTAGTCCACTCAATGAACTACGAAATGATCTGCATACAAATCAAATTAGTGACAGAAGTATTATCTTTGCCAAACAGTGTTACTGTACTATAGCACACAAACTAGATATAGAATTATCCAGTATACAATTTAAAGAAAAGAATCGATGTCTAACCGAGTTCGTCTGAGGCCTGTATTTACAATTTCCTTAAGACTTTCAGTCGAAGCCTCCCAGTATACAACAGACGAGAAACTGCTCGAGATTGTAGCGAGCATGTATTGACTGTGATGAACCAACAATGGCAGCAATTCGAGGAATCAGACAACGAAAGGAAGAAGAAATTTTTTTCTGGTGGATGTACTGATTAAAATTTAAATTTTAGTAAAAGTCAAAGATCCTATAAAATTGGGTGGATTAACTTACTAATATTGTGGATTAAAATGAAAATTACTTTATATCAAACTCATGCAACAAGCTCTTGTGCAAGTTCCTATGCAACAAACTCCTGTGCAAGAAGTTCCATTAAATGGGTTATTTTAGGTGTACATAAGCCGTCAAAAAGATGTCACGTAGACGTCGATGATTGGCTATTGACTATAATGAAATGGCAGCGGAAAATGTATATGTTGTATTATTGGATTGCAGAAAATGATAACATTACATAAACAATACAACAATAGTTGTATACATAATGTAATAGTTGGGCTAAGGGACGCAGGCCATAGAAGTGGTCCAAACGTAAACTAAAAGATATCTGCCATATGTTTTTACTCTCTTTACTGCCTCCCCCAAACCCTCAAATGAAAGTTAGGGTTTGCGAGAGAAAAACATGAAAATGGCTGTTGTTAAGCCGATTTGCACTATTCCAAAGAAAAACCTCTTCAAATCTTTAATTGACACCTTCTGATACTTGAGAATTCTTTAAGTCTTCAGATCGACCCTTTTCGGTGCTTGATTTTGGCTTTTTGTGACAATCGCCCGATGCCTCTTGCACCGAACTAAGAAAATTTTGCATTGTATGATATGTCAGGCTGATATGGGATGATAGTCAAAGAAGAATAAATTAAAACAGAACCTGTCGTATAACTCACACAGCATGGATAATATATAATAACAAAATATACAACATGATATAGTAGTGAAGCATATCTGAACAAAAAGTAATACTTCCATAAAACCGTAGAATCCCAAGTACAGTACGTCTCAACAGAATGAATTTATGAATATAATAAGCCTCACTACATCCCTCAGAATATCAATAATCATATAGCGAAAATTGAAAAGACACATCTATATAGTAGATAATAGCAGGTCAGCCTCTGCTCGTCATCACACAACATCATTGGCACCAGAACCTTCTATGTGACGACCGTCCCGTACCTCCTGCACCGAACTGAGGAAAAGGTGCACTGTATGACGTGCCAAGCCGATACGGGAGGATCATCAAGATAAAATAACTCGAAAATGGACCTGTCGTATAACTCACAGCGCACAGATAATATATAATAACAAAATATACAACAGGATATAGTAATGGAGCACAACTGAACAAAGAATCAAATTTCCATAAAACCATAAAATCTCTAGTACAATACATTTCAGTACATGAATATCTAATATGCCTCACTACATCCCTCAGAGTCTCTATAACATCAACATATAGCGGAAATAGAAAATAAATACTAAATATATAGATAGTAATAGTACGCCAGCCTCCTGCTAGTCACCGCACAACATCAACGGCACCAAACCTTCTACTTGCTACTCAGTTTGCTCGTCAACAACATTGATGAATATCCCAAGGTAATAAAAGAGAAACATAAAACCTTGAGTCAGACAACAGTCTTAATGAATCATAAAATAGCTAACAACAGTTACACAGGATAATATGAGTATAGGCGGATAAACCATTCGATCTGCCCAACAACCAACAAGTTAACATGTGAAAACCATCCATCACGTGTCATTACCGAATAGGAAAGGAACACACCCCAATCCCGCTTCTCATTGACATCCTACGGTGATAGCCTACCCAGAGAAAATATAGAATTAAACACACAATCAACCATAACATCCGATATCCTAGCTATCACCGACTACAGCCTAGAATCCATCGATAATCGAACTTGCTTTTAATGATCAAAAGGGCTAATGGAAAAAACCTCAGTTCTAGCCAAACAACCATACGCCATTATGACTCGTACGTTTGTCTTTTGCCATTCTCAACAACTAGGCCAATTATGACTGCCTATGGTACACGATCTCTCGAATCTTGTCCTAACAAGTGTCCCCACAATACCCCTTCTTTAATTCTGCTAGAACACTTCGATTACTGACAATTCCTTGGCACCACAAACTTGTCAAGCCTTTCATCTAGGCGACTCAATTCATTCTCGAACCATTCCATTATCATCCATGATTGACTATTATCATGTCAATCCATCATCGTGCTAGATTGTATATCGAATCACGACCAATGTCACATCATTCCAGCCCCGACCACTTCAATGCGAGTTCACAATCGAAGCACCATCAATCTTTGAGTTGCACACCATCCACATGAAGCCCATTTCCAACCAAACTTCACCAGCAACCTAAGGAAGTCGTCACAATCCAACCCTCCAACTCGGCTCCCCATCTTCCTTCCCCATAGGTCGGTGTCGACCCATCATAGGTCGATGCCGACCCATCTACTTAACAAAATTTTGCTAAGTAGTTGGCCACCATCGATCCTTGTCTCGAGCATATCCTTCTGGTCCAATCTCCAAGCATTTCGACGTTTCTATAAGAACTTTTGTGTAACACCCCACACCCGCTAAGGTCACTCACTAAGGGAATGCCTTAACTTCGGTGGAGTATTTTAAGTGAATATAGAACAGAAAAATTACAACAAGACGGATATAAATAATACTTGAAATCTAAAACATCATTTCATTGCAGTAGAAGATAAACATGTTTGGTTACATATCAAAACCAACTAAAACAAGAGTCAAGTACTAAATATCCATCCTGATAAAACATAAGTACATAATCCCACTACATAACTAATAGCCATAATAGAAAAGATAAGTTGGGCTTTACATCACGGTCCAAGCTCCAAAAGATAGATAAAGCAATCTGATCAAAGCCCACTAGTGCTAGGCCCACTCTGAGAACCTGAGGGTTGGGAAAAAGATAAAAACAACGAGGTCAGACATAAGTCTGAGTGAGCCCTATAACTTTAACAATACAACCATTAAAGTAATTAGGGTACGATATAAACTTGGTACGGTGATGACTGGGGATAAATGACTACACTAAGCAACCAACTAGACATCGGATGAACTAAGATAACGGTAAAGACGCATCTACCCACCCAAGGGTAATTACTACACTGCACCACACCAGTCATTCCTACTTAAAGGTTGATCCCACCCAAGGACTTAGAAAATTTAACTAGTAGTTTCGTGTACCCCTAGCTGACTACATAGGTGCCGTCTGCCCCTATCTCCACTAGGTGTACCCACTACTCCCCAAGCGATCGGCTCCCTACCGTAGATACCCGTGCTGGCCCCACAGTGGGGTGTATCACTCCCCAAAGTGGCAACCCGATACAATCAACGGTGCACGGCTTATACCTACACGATGCAACAACGTCTTACCTACCAGCCTGGGTCCACACACGCATATGAAACCCGTTGGACTTGCGTTGCCACCGCTAACCCGTTTTGGCCTCTTATAGTCAAGCCCAGTACGCGTGTGCCGTCCTCGACATGGGTCGAGCCCAATAAGATACATATGGGTTACTGGTTGAAATGGGCCCCCACAAGCTACCCACCTAAGCTTGTCCCTTTTTCTAGTGCATCCCACTTAACCCTTTAATCATGTTTAATTACATGTTTCCACTTGGTTAAGTATTCTAATCGTATTTTCTATTGCCACCCAAGGCAACCCACTAGATTTCCACATGCCACCCAAGGCACTTACTTGATTTCCACATGCCACCCAAGGCACCCACTTAACCCCTCATGCCCCACTACATGCTTATCTGGTTAAGTGTTTCTTAATTGATTAAGACTGTAACCTTTGCAAAGACCTCTCACATTAGACTATCTTTTATGGCAGCTGGATTTGCCGGTCGGGTCCGGGCAGCCTTACGCCATAACCGAGTCTAACCTCGTGTCTTTACACTTGTCACGTATTTAGTTTATGCCTAAGACCTCTCACATTGGGCCAATCATTTGTGGCCACTGGATTTGTCGGTCGGTTCCGGGCAGTCTTATGCTACAAAAGGGTTCAACCTCGTGTCTTAGTCGATTAATTACACCTAATTAATCACCCCCATAATTTGTATTAATTATCCCTAATTAATTACAAATTTAACGATGTACATAATTGACTCAATTATGTCCATCCACTTTATGGTATGCATAATCATAACAACTTCACACCATTTCATTAACATGAATATTAACCCTATCGTTCCCCACGTAATACGTTGACATGACATACTTAAAAGGGAAGATTCATCACAAACACAATGGGTTCAACTTGCATAACATTAGCATCAACATGGGTTTTAAAGGTGTCAACATGCATATATGACCATGGCATCAAACCCAACTAGCATAAATAATCAACCCAAACTTGCATGAATCACATATGTCATAAAGAGGGTAACTTGCATAAGTTACTTATGTCATACAAAGGGGTAAACTTGCATATGTATGTATGACATACAAAGGGGTTAACTTGCATATGTATGCATATCATACAAAGGTGTAAACTTGCACATGTTACTTGCATATAATCAAACACCAAACTTGCATAACATTTCATATATGAACTTGCATATAATCAAACACCAAACTTGCATAACATGGTGTCATAATGGATCTGTAATAACCTGTATTTTAATAACAAGATATAACACAAAACAAGGCAGAATTAGATAATAAAATCTGAATCAAGGGAAACGGGCTATGCCATTGCGTTCGTCTCGAAAAAACATGCGAAATAGAGTCCGAGTTTTCGAAAATCGGAGTCCGTATGACCCGATTAAGGCCCAACAAAGTTTTCAGAAAATTTCTAAATAAAAACAGATTTTCAAATTCAAATCTAAGCTTGGAAATTGGGCCAGTTGGGCCAAGGCGGGAAAATTCCCGCCACAGTACCCAAGTCGACAGCCCTGTCGACTTGGGAGTCGACTGGGTCTGACCAGGTCGACAGCCCTGTCGACTTGGCTGTCGACTTGGCTCAGACGCCCAGTCCTGCCTGGTGCACCATCTTGAGAATGTGTTGAGCTAGGGGGCCAGATTCGATTTGGAGGGCTGAAATGAGAACTAGGGTTTAATCCTACGGTCTAAATCACTAGCCTAATCTATAAATAAGACCCTAACCTACCCTAAATCTTCATTAATCTATCCTACAACTAAACTATGGCAAAATCAATCCCCTCATGGCCTCCACTCTCTTCATAAATTCCTAAATCAATTTTCAAGAGATTCCCATGCATACAAGTGTATTTAGGCTTGTATGATCCTCTTTAGCTTGCATTAAAGTCTTGTTTCTCTATTGGCATCATAAAGGAGGAGTCTTGATCAAGTTTGCTTGCATTTTGGGGTTTTAATTAGTTGCATAAGGGATTTCTTACATTTGCTATACTCATTTGAGTCTTCATAGCATTGTAAGCCTATTTCTACCCTTGTATTTTAACTATGAAGTTAATATGTTATGTTTCAAGTTTGAGTTTGGGGTTAATCATGATATGTGCTTTGATCTTATGATTTTATGCATAAGATTACTCTATGCATGTTAGTAAAGTCATTACCTTGGCTTTATGCATAGAAAGATATGATCTTTGGTTGGAAATGTTGCATAATGCAACTTTAAAACTCTCATTACCCTTGCATTAACATGCATACAATGTTATATGCATGTTACTAGCCCTTATCTCATGCTATCTATGGCCATGTTCCACCTATTTGCCAAGTTTGATGCTATGCATGCATATGAACCTTATGTAAGTTGAAACCATGTTATGCATGCATATGAACACTATGCAAGTTAAAATGATGTTATGCATGCTTATTAATATTTTGCAAGTTGATAACATGATATGCAAGTTTATGATCACATCTTTGTCTCATGCCACCATGTTTAACTTGTGGCTCCAACCCCTCTATGTCATGATCATGCCAAGTTCCTTCTTTCTATCCCTTATGCGCTATTGCGATATGTAAGCGATGGGATTGCGTTTGGGGTTGGGTGAACTTAAAAGACATAAAAACATAAGCTTGGGAATTTACCTATTAAGTTAGGTCTACCCATTGGGAATTTACCTATTAAGTTAGGTCTACCCAATTGCTTGAAAACTTGTAATGTGATGGACATGACACTTAGAAAACATGAGAATGGCCAACTCGAGGTTGGGTTGAGCTTGTAGCATAAACCTACCCGGAACCGACCGGCTTAACTAGTGGCTACAAGCAATAGGACCCAATGTGAGTAGTTGGTCATGTCGCACGTAAGACCCGAGGTTAGACTAAGTTGTGGTGTAAACCTACCCGGACCCGCCCGGCCTAACTAGTAACCACAACAAGGTCTAATGTGAGAGGTTGGGTGCATTAAATTAATTAATGCCACATGGTAGGGTTAAGTCATGGACCGCTTGAATACTTAACCAATTAAACACGATGGGTTGGTAGGGTAAAGTCATGAACCTTGGGTACACTTTACCAACTTGGTACTTAGATGAGTTGGGTTAACCACGTTTAACCCATTAAGGAAACCCTAGTTACGTGGTCCTTTGCACCAGTAACCCTCTTGGATGTATCATGATACCCTAGGGACTAGGCTAGGGTGGGGCACGATTACTGGGATGACATGTAAGCGACTAAAACGACGGCTGTGTAGGTGCTTCGGTGTAGGTTCAGGCGGGCCATGGTCGTGCACATGGTCCGGAGTTGAAAAAGCAGGCACGGGCACCAGTAGGTTTAAACTGTGCGTGCTTGGTTTGTGTCAGGGGTTGACACCCTAGGACTTGATACACCCTAGGGTGGACCTAGCACAGTTTAGCTACACTTCGTAGTTGGGCCGTATGACACCGACACTTGACGAGTTAGGCTGTAGGGAGCCGATCGACTAGACCGTACTAGTTGGGCCTTGATTTCGGTCATTCATGATGGTGGGCCAAACTTGGGCCTGGGGATCACCTCTTGTTTACACTGGACACGACTTGTGATACTAGTACACTTGGTGCAAACCTCAATCTTGTTTATGCGGTACCACATCTGATCTATCTTGTTGACTTCTTACCATGCCAGTTATCATCCTATGACTCATCCTTGTTTATATATACTGTTAACTTTACTAGTTGTTGTACAATAGTAGATAGGACTTACCAGTCTTTTGACTGACCCGTTTTCTTTCTCCTCTTTTCTTTCGTTCCCCCCCCCCCCAGGTTTGCAGGGCGGGAATACCAGCACTTAGCTTGGATCTTAGCTGCTTTTCTTGGATAGCTCATGTATGCTTCGGACTTGAGCTTGCTATGGTTTTCTACTTGGGGATAGATACTTTATGTTTTCCTTTCCAGTTTCCAGTTTTATGTTTCTAGACTTTGTTTATGGAAAATAATGATTAAGTACTATGTTGTAACTTAACTTATGGTTTTGATATGCTAGTTTTTATTCGCTGCTATACTTACTCTGTTTTTATTTATATGTTCCGTCTTGTGATATCTGCATGCATGATTACCTGATTTAAACACCCCTCTAAAGTTAGTGTCCTTGAAAGAGTGGCACTGGCGGAGGTGGGGTGTTACATTTGGTATCAGAGCGAGGTTTACGAGATTGGAGCAAAAAGGGTTTTAAAGTTACTTTTAAAAGCCATTTTCAAAACCAATTAAGTATTTTCCAAAGAAAAGTCTAGTTTATTTTGAAAGGCTATCCCCCAAGAGCCATAAGCACTATCCTTCGTTTCCTCATTCTAAATCTATCTTTTCCTTTTTCAGCATGGCCGATCTCAATCTTCCTGAGGGAGTCACCATTCCCGGATGGTTCCGGAGGTAGTTGGAAGCTAGGGCCAATAATCCAGGTCCAGCAACCACTCCCACTATCACTGAGGTTCCACCTCCTCCTCCTCCTCAGCAACCACAAGCCGATTTCGCCAAGGTTTGCAAGGATTTCAAGGCCATGGGTGGCAAAAATTTTATTGGGACAGAGACTTTCGTGGAAGCAAGAAATTGGTTGAAGGAGACCGAAGATCTTTTTGCCATCTTTGATATAGAGGACCATAGAAAGGTTCTGTTGGCGGTTTGGCTACTAAAGGAGGAAGCTTCTTATTGGTGGGAGGTCACCAATGTTACAAGGCCCGTAGAAACCTGGGCCGACTTTAGGGCAAGGTTTGGGCTTAAGTTTCTATCATCTGCAGAGGCAAATTTGCAACTAGAGAAGTTCATACCTTTGAAGCAAGGAGACATGACAGTGAGAGAGTATGTGAATAGGTTCAACCAGCTTGCCCGATTCGGTTTGGACATGGTCAATACTCCCGAGAAGAAGGCTCTACGTTTTGCACGAGGGTTAAATGAGCCATTACAGGGTCTAGCCATGTCACACATACCCATGGGGGCCACTTTCGAGAGCCTGGTAGACATGGCATTGCTGCAGGGAGAGGATAAGAATGGGAAGAAGGAAGTCAAGCCCAATGAAACTCAGCCTAAGAAGACAGACTCCAAGTGGGGAGGGAATCAGAGTAATCAGAACAACAAGAACAACAAGGGCAACAAGAACAAGGCAAAGGACACAAGGAAGTGCCACTTCTGTGGGATTGTTGGGCATGTAGCCAAGGACTGTAGGAAGAAGAAAATGAAATTGGGTGGATGCTTTCATTGTGGAGAGACGGGACATTTTAGCAAGGATTGCCCTAAGAAGCAGGGGCATGGACAAACTCAGCGCGCAGGTTCATCTGGAGGGCAAGTGCATGCTCTCAACACCGCTCCAGTTCAGGACCGAGGTACTATTTCTGTGGAGAGTCTTGTTTATATTTCTGGTTTTCCTATTCGCACTTTGTTTGATTCTGGCGCATCACATACCTTTATTTCCGCTGATGTTGTTGAAAGTTTGCACCTAAGTACTAGTCTTGTTGAGGATCCCGTTAGTGTTTCAAATCCGATTGGGGGTTCAGCCCATCTGTCTATGATCTGTATGGATTTGAGGATTTCTATCTTGATCGTAGAATTCTCGTGTGATGCATATGTTCACGGGATACGGGTTGATCTTGGGCATGGATTGGTTGTCCCACTATGGAGCCATTCTCGATTGTGAGCATAGGGTGGTGAGACTCATGACTCGCCTTGGTAATACCCTAGAAATTTCTTGCAACCCGCTAGATCCCGTCATGCTATGTTATCTTGAATCTCTTGACTCGTCTATCGATGATCTGCAATCTATAAGGGTGGTTCGGGAATACCCTGATGTTTTTGAAGAAGTTAAGGGGTTACCCCCTAAGCGAGAGATAGATTTCCGCATTTATCTGGTTGATAATGCTAAGCCAGTCTCCTTACCAGTTAGGCACATGGCCCCGCGGGAAAGGAGAGAGCTCAGTAAGCAAATCAAGGAGCTTCTTGAGAAGAATTTTATTAGGCGAAGCATTTCCGAATGGGGTGCTCCGGTGGTGTTCGCTACTAAGGTGGACGGCTCGCTTCGTCTATGTGTTGATTATCGAGAGCTGAACAAGCTGACCAAGAAGAATAGGCATCCATTACCGAGGATAGATGACCTCTTCGACCAGCTTGTTGGTGCTTCTGTTTTCTCTCAGCTTGATTTAGCCACCGGATTTCATCAGCTTAGAGTGGCCGAAGACAGCATTGATAAGACTGCATTTAGGACTCCAGACGGATTCTTTGAATGGCTTGTCATGCCATTCGGCTTGACTAATGCACCCGCCTACTTCGTAGATTTGATGATTAGGGTGTTCAGGGAGTTCCTTAACAAGTTTGTTGTTGTCTTCGTGGATGATATTCTGATCTTTTCAAAAGACGAGGAAGAACATGCTAGACACCTCAAGGAGGTGATGGATACGCTTAGAGCCCATCAGTTGAAAGCCAAGTTCTCCAAATGCCACTTTTGGAGAAAAGAAGTCCGATTTCTTGGGCATATAGTTTCTAAGCAGGGTATAGCTGTGGATTCCGCGAAAGTGGTTGCAGTTCAAGACTGGAAGACTCCTAAGAATGCAACCGAAGTGCGAAGCTTTCTCGGTCTGGCAGGCTACTATAGGAAGTTCATTAGAGACTTCGCTAAGATTTCGGCCCCTCAGATTGACGAAAAAGAACTTAGTCTTTGCATGAGACTTAGAGTGTGAGCTTGCTTTTCAAAGGCTCAAGAGGGCCCTTACCACAGCTCCAGTTTTGGCATTACCCGATGGCGGTAAGATGTTTACCGTGTATACCGATGCATGTGGCACAGGGTTAGGCGCTGTTCTAATGCAGGTAGGAAGGGTGATATGTTATGGGGGTAGGCAACTTAAAGTTCATGAGAAGAACTATCCCACTCATGACTTGGAGTTAGCGGCGATTGTCTTTGCACTCAAGTCCTGGCGCCACTATCTTTTAGGCGAAAGGTTTGAGTTGTACACTGATCACAAATCACTCAAGTATCTCTTCTCGCAGAAAGATCTAAATCTTAGGCAGCAAAGGTGGATGGAATTCTTGGCATCTTATGACTTCGAGATAGATTATACCCTTGGCAAGGGTAATGTTGTGGCTGATGCACTAAGCAGAAAAAGGTTGGCTTTGAGTCCCTTGTTTGTTGAGATGAAGAGCCTAGAGTTCCTGGCAACCTTTGATTTCACGACAGCAGTTGAGTCGATGACAGGATCGTTAGCATCTCTCGAGCTTAGACCCACACTTCTTGATCAAGTAGGGACTTCGCAGAAGGAAGACCCACAGATAGTGGAGATCATGGGTAGGTTGATTCGTGGTGAGACGTCTAGTCACCTTGCTAGATATACTATTGATGACAAGGGTTGGCTAAGGCGTGATGAAAGACTCTGCGTGCCACAAGTGGGAGACCTGGTACATAAAGTTCTCGAAGAAGCACATCACTCAAAGATGACTATACATCCTGGTGGAGATAAGATGTATAGGGATATGAAGCGCATTTTCTTTTGGCCTGGAATGAAGAAGGATGTGGCAGATTATGTTTCAAAGTGCATGGTGTGCCAACAAGTGAAGGCTGAGTCGAAGAAACCAGGTGGGCTATTACATCCATTGGAGGTCCCGCAATGGAAGTGGGAGAGCATCTCTATGGACTTTGTGGATGGATTGCCTAGATCAAGAAAAGGGAATTCGAGCATATGGGTCATCGTTGATCGACTTACGAAGAGTGCTCACTTTATCCCGGTAAAGAGCAAAAGGACGGCATCATGGCTGGCATCTGTTTACCTTCGAGAAATAGTGAGACTGCATGGGGTTCCTTCTAGCATAGTCAGTGATCGTGACCCAATCTTCACTAGCCAATTCTGGAACAGTTTGCAGGAAGCAATGGGTACGCAATCGAATCTGAGTACAGCCTATCACCCCCAGATGGATGGCCAAACCGAAAGGGTGAATAGAGTGCTAGAAGACCTTCTAAGGCTTTGTGTTCTTGATTTTGGTGGTACTTGGGAAGACCACCTTCCTCTTGTGGAGTTTGCTTACAACAATAGCTATCAAGCCAGCATAGGGATGGCACCATTTGAAGCTTTATATGGGAGGCCGTGTAGGTCACCATCTTGTTGGTGGGAGACAACAGATAAGCTGGTACTCGGGCCCGATATGATACGAGACACATCTGAGAAGGTTGAATTGGTGAGAAGACGGATGAAAGCGGCCCAAGACAGAAAAAAATCCTATGCTGATAAGCGAAGGACAGATTTGGAGTTCGAAGTTGGAGACATGGTTTTCGTGAAGGTTTCTCCTTTGCGTAATGTGGTTCGCTTCGGAGCAATTGGGAAGCTGGCACCCAGATTCGTCGGACCCTTCCCTATCATAGAGAGAATTGGGAAGATGGCTTATAAAGTGCAATTGCCCGAGAAGCTGTCCGGAGTGCATAATGTCTTTCATGTCTCGCATCTCCGAAAGTGCCTACATGAGTCCGCTGAGGTGGTTGAACCTAGCATTCTTGAAGACGTGGAAGTAGAAAAAGAGGCAACCTTGAGGAGAGCTCCGATTCGTATCTTGGGAACGGAGATCAGAAAGCTAAGGAATCGAGAGGTCAAATTGGTGAAAGTTCAGTGGAGTGAAGCCGAAGGGGATGCAACTTGGGAGACAGAGGAGAAGATGTTTAGGCTTTATCCATTCCTTTTTGAGGGTACATTCTCGACCTCTTTTCCCTCTTTGGCATATTTTTCTTTTGCTATCCATGTTTATCCTGTTTATCTTGTAACTTCGTCATGAGAACCTTAGGTAGAAACCCCTTGGATGAAACATGTATTTGAAACATGTTATGCTTGATGGTTGCAAGTGGTTGCAAGTGTTTGCAAGTGGATACTCGTGGATGCATGATACACATTAGGCACTAAGATCGGCTCACACACCTTCATATTGCATATGCAAGAGTGCTTATACTTATTCGTGGCTGAAACTTGTTGTGCTATCTCATGAATGTTGCATATGGATGAATGTTATGTGCACTCATGTAGAAATTATAAAAAAATTAGGCTAGGAATTTGCATACATATGGACGCATTTCACTAGCATACTTTGCATTAAGGAGGTGTACTGAATCAGTAACTGCCTGATTTTCGCATTAGATAAGTACATATACACATACCTTTGCATATGATCATACAGCATTTAGAAATTGTTAAGGACAATGGTTACTCGTGGATGATGTGGTGAGTAGATGGACGATGGATGGTAGGACACATACTTCCTAACTTAGAGATTTCGGGGACGAAATCCTTTAAGGAGGGGAGAATGTAATAACCCGTATTTTAATAACAAGATATAACACAAAACAAGGCAGAATTAGATAATAAAATCTGAATCAAGGGAAACGGGCTATGCCATTGCGTTCGTCTCGGAAAAACATGCGAAATAGAGTCCGAGTTTTCGAAAATCGGAGTCCGTATGACCCGATTAAGGCCCAACAAAGTTTTCAGAAAATTTCTAAATAAAAACAGATTTTCAAATTCAAATCTAAGCTTGGAAATTGGGCCAGTTGGGCCAAGGCGGGAAAATTCCCGCCACAGTACCCAAGTCGACAGCCCTGTCGACTTGGGAGTCGACTGGGTCTGACCAGGTCGACAGCCCTGTCGACTTGGCTGTCGACTTGGCTCAGACGCCCAGTCCTGCCTGGTGCACCATCTTGAGAATGTGTTGAGCTAGGGGGCCAGATTCGATTTGGAGGGCTGAAATGAGAACTAGGGTTTAATCCTACGGTCTAAATCACTAGCCTAATCTATAAATAAGACCCTAACCTACCCTAAATCTTCATTAATCTATCCTACAACTAAACTATGGCAAAATCAATCCCCTCATGGCCTCCACTCTCTTCATAAATTCCTAAATCAATTTTCAAGAGATTCCCATGCATACAAGTGTATTTAGGCTTGTATGATCCTCTTTAGCTTGCATTAAAGTCTTGTTTCTCTATTGGCATCATAAAGGAGGAGTCTTGATCAAGTTTGCTTGCATTTTGGGGTTTTAATTAGTTGCATAAGGGATTTCTTACATTTGCTATACTCATTTGAGTCTTCATAGCATTGTAAGCCTATTTCTACCCTTGTATTTTAACTATGAAGTTAATATGTTATGTTTCAAGTTTGAGTTTGGGGTTAATCATGATATGTGCTTTGATCTTATGATTTTATGCATAAGATTACTCTATGCATGTTAGTAAAGTCATTACCTTGGCTTTATGCATAGAAAGATATGATCTTTGGTTGGAAATGTTGCATAATGCAACTTTGAAACTCTCATAACCCTTGCATTAACATGCATACAATGTTATATGCATGTTACTAGCCCTTATCTCATGCTATCTATGGCCATGTTCCACCTATTTGCCAAGTTTGATGCTATGCATGCATATGAACCTTATGTAAGTTGAAACCATGTTATGCATGCATATGAACACTATGCAAGTTAAAATGATGTTATGCATGCTTATGAATATTTTGCAAGTTGATAACATGATATGCAAGTTTATGATCACATCTTTGTCTCATGCCACCATGTTTAACTTGTGGCTCCAACCCCTCTATGTCATGATCATGCCAAGTTCCTTCTTTCTATCCCTTATGTGCTATTGCGATATGTAAGCGATGGGATTGCGTTTGGGGTTGGGTGAACTTAAAAGACATAAAAACATAAGCTTGGGAATTTACCTATTAAGTTAGGTCTACCCATTGGGAATTTACCTATTAAGTTAGGTCTACCCAATTGCTTGAAAACTTGTAATGTGATGGACATGACACTTAGAAAACATGAGAATGGCCAACTCGAGGTTGGGTTGAGCTTGTAGCATAAACCTACCCGGAACCGACCGGCTTAACTAGTGGCTACAAGCAATAGGACCCAATGTGAGTAGTTGGTCATGTCGCACGTAAGACCCGAGGTTAGACTAAGTTGTGGTGTAAACCTACCCGGACCCGCCCGGCCTAACTAGTAACCACAACAAGGTCTAATGTGAGAGGTTGGGTGCATTAAATTAATTAATGCCACATGGTAGGGTTAAGTCATGGACCGCTTGAATACTTAACCAATTAAACACGATGGGTTGGTAGGGTAAAGTCATGAACCTTGGGTACACTTAACCAACTTGGTACTTAGATGAGTTGGGTTAACCACGTTTAACCCATTAAGGAAACCCTAGTTACGTGGTCCTTTGCACCAGTAACCCTCTTGGATGTATTATGATACCCTAGGGACTAGGCTAGGGTGGGGCACGATTACTGGGATGACATGTAAGCGACTAAAACGACGGCTGTGTAGGTGCGCCGGTGTAGGTTCAGGCGGGCCATGGTCGTGCACATGGTCCGGAGTTGAAAAAGCAGGCACGGGCACCAGTAGGTTTAAACTGTGCGTGCTTGGTTTGTGTCAGGGGTTGACACCCTAGGACTTGATACACCCTAGGGTGGACCTAGCACAGTTTAGCTACACTTCGTAGTTGGGCCGTATGACACCGACACTTGACGAGTTAGGCTGTAGGGAGCCGATCGACTAGACCGTACTAGTTGGGCCTTGATTTCGGTCATTCATGATGGTGGGCCAAACTTGGGCCTGGGGATCACCTCTTGTTTACACTGGACACGACTTGTGATACTAGTACACTTGGTGCAAACCTCAATCTTGTTTATGCGGTACCACATCTGATCTATCTTGTTGACTTCTTACCATGCCAGTTATCATCCTATGACTCATCCTTGTTTATATATACTGTTAACTTTACTAGTTGTTGTACAATAGTAGATAGGACTTACCAGTCTTTTGACTGACCCGTTTTCTTTCTCCTCTTTTCTTTCGTTCCCCCCCCCCCCCCAGGTTTGCAGGGCGGGAATACCAGCACTTAGCTTGGATCTTAGCTGCTTTTCTTGGATAGCTCATGTATGCTTCGGACTTGAGCTTGCTATGGTTTTCTACTTGGGGATAGATACTTTATGTTTTCCTTTCCAGTTTCCAGTTTTATGTTTCTAGACTTTGTTTATGGAAAATAATGATTAAGTACTATGTTGTAACTTAACTTATGGTTTTGATATGCTAGTTTTTATTCGCTGCTATACTTACTCTGTTTTTATTTATATGTTCCGTCTTGTGATATCTGCATGCATGATTACCTGATTTAAACACCCCTCTAAAGTTAGTGTCCTTGCAAGAGTGGCACTGGCGGAGGTGGGGTGTTACAGGATCAATGTTTATCATAGTGATTTGCATAACTAGCATCATGAGCACATAGCATAAAACTTGCATAACTAGCATCATGATCATATAGCATAAAATTTGCACAACTAGCATCATGAACTCATAGCATATGACTTGCATAACTTGCATAACATCATGAAAACATAGCATATGACTTGCTAACTTGCATAACATCATGAACACATAGCATATGACTTGCATAACTTGCATAACATCATGAACACATACCATATGATAACATAACTTGCATTGATCCACATTCACAACCATAACCTCATTATATCCTATCATAATTAGTTTAGCAATTGCTTGCTAAAGGCATAGAAACTCACAACTTGTTGATTAGCACTCCTATGAAGAAGATTAAGTTGCTAGAGTTGATTAGAAGTTGATTTGAGAAGCTATCTTCTTCTACAATTTGATGGAGGCTCCTTCAAGTTGCATTTTGACGGCATAACGACGTTGTATCTATTTTTAGTATGAATTAGGGTAGTCTTAGGGTGTATTTATAGAATTAGGATGTAGTTTAGGCCCTTAGATTAACCCTAGATTAGGTTAGAGCCGTCAGATCTCGTCACAAGCCACCAAACACAGCCCAAACTCCTTCAGGCTGCACCCAGGCCAAATTGGCCGACAGGGGGGGTCGACCCCTGGGTCGACACATGGGTCGACCCCTTGGGGGGGTGGGTCGACACCCATGTCGACCCCTATGTCGACACCCTCTGTCTGGCGGGAATTTTCCCGCCTCTTCTGAAATCTGAAATTTGAATATTTTAAATCTGTTTTGAATTTCCTGAAACTTCTTCGGGCCTTAACTGGGTCATATGGACTCCGATTTTCGAAAACTCGGATTCTATTTCGCGTATTTTTCCGAGACGAACGCAATGGCATAGCCCGTTTCCCCTGATTCAGATTTTAAAATTTAATTCTGCCCTGATTTATATTATAACAAGTTATTCAACATACGGGGTGTTACATTTTGTCGGTTTATCTATATCTCGAGTAATCAGTCTTCGACCCAATCCAAACAGTAGCTTCGATAAATCACCACGATGCTCCCCAAATAAATTCAGCATCGTCCGACCCTTTGTCATGGGTCGGTGCCGACCCATCCACTTAGTGCATTTATGCACCTGAAGTTGCATGCTCCATTCCCCCATCTTTTAGAGCGCGATTATCTGAACCTCCGATTTGTTCTGTTCTTCAATCCTATGATTCTACAATAAATATTCTAACATACAACGCAAGTAATGCAACCAGTTCAATCAAAACAAACATCAATTCATACAATAATGATCATAAACATGAACAAATCATAACGATAGCATTAACATATCATAGACATGGGATTTACTATGATTTGTATCTAAATATATTATAAACATGATTAACCTATAAATTATCTAGCTAATATGATCAAATTAGGTTTTCCTAGGGTTTCTAAATCAGACTTAAACAGATATGATTAGATCTAAGGTGATTATAACATGTATGAATGAAACTAACGTAGATCCAACCCATACAATCCTATACTTCTATGTGAGAGATATATATCACTCACATAATCCCCAGTTCGATGTCAATCCGATGAGATCAGATTTGGAAAACAGTGATAACATTCGAATTTGATGCAATTTGATGTGATCTAACTTCCCTTAATGATGATCTATCTTCTAGATGCAATCTACTATGAATATGAATAAAAAAGATGGAGAATTAGGGTTTTAGGTTGAACCGGAGAATCAAAGATGCCCAACCTAAAACCTAGAATGAGGAGAGTATCCCTAGTTCTCTACCCAAACAACCCTATTTATATCTGCAGGTCATAGGTCTAATAGGGTTGGCTAATCAGCCCATTAGGTGTTGATCCGTCTACCTAACACAAGCTGAAACTTAGAACAATGATTCCTCCCAAACCGTTGAACCGAATTCTTCATGTGACCACTCTACAGAATCGTAAACCACCTTTCCAATCCAATGAGACTGATTTCAGCATTTGATTCAATCCTTATCAAAAGTTATAGTCAAACAGCAAACTCAAGGGCAAAATGTTTATACCTGAATTCGGTAAAAATCATGAATATGTCTCACATCCCCATCAACATTGTATCGAAATCTGAGATTGATCCGACCACTAGGGAGAAAAAATATAATTATTTTACGATTGGTCGATACGTAAAATACGGGTCGTTACATTCCCTCCCCTGAAACGACCCAAACTTCCCAGTAAAGGAAAGGCTAGATTGCTTTGAGAACAACACACATCAGGACACAAACTGAAGAACATTTTATTGCTGATTACAACAATTACATCAGAGTACAAGAATATAACAGAGTATGAATACTTATTAATGAAATAGAAATACAATAATATCAGAGTTTTAAATTACATTTAAATAGCAGCGGAAAAATAATACAAATATACAACTGGGAGGAATACACGGATACAGAGCTTTCCGAGTACCGCTTCAGCTGTAAACCAGGATCCTGTAAATATATCTACAAAATGCTACTCGACTGCCCGTGTGGAAAATAAGGGCACCCGAGTTTGCCAGTGAAACAAACTACAGGTTAGTCATAGGACTGGTATGAGAAATCTTAACTTAACTATCTAATAATAAGGCTAATCACAGGACCACGCCGCTAACGCGGAACGGGTTTACTCCATTGGATTTCCAGTGCATAAAATAAAGTAAATCGTTAAACAACGCAATGCTTTTTAGAAAAATGAAACCATTATAAGACCCAAGTCCCATCACATAATGCAACGCAAACCGGAGGATAGGGTTTTACCTTATAATGGTCAAGAGATGCTTGATACGATAAACCGGATTTGATATTAGTGAGTATATGTTTTAAAAACATTTCAATAAAAATATAATTTTCCAAAATATATTCTTATTTCCTAAAATATTCCTTTTTCAAAAATATATTTTCTAAGATATTCTTTTTCTAGAATATTCTTTATTGGAATGTGACTCAACCAACAACCATATAATTTGTATGGAATCAACAATCATGATAAAAAATTATCAAACATCCAAATGACGACCAAAGTGGAATTTATAACTGTGTGAGCATTAAAGTAAATAACTGATGCTCATCACAGACTGTCAATCCATCGGTGGACAGATAACTAAATATTGGGATTAGTGTGTATCCAATATCATCCCAACACCCGTGTGGGGTTTCATCCATCAAGCAAATAATAAATCATTTGTGCACTTGGGCGATGTGTGAAAATTATCGTCCCAATCACAAAAACAAGTCGGGTAACTTGTAAATGGAAGTGTAATATTCATTTTGAATATACTAACAATTTATTTAACACGTCAAACATTTCAACATCATAGACATATATTTCAATATATATTTGCATTAGAGAATGCAAATAAAAGAACATCTTTTTTTATATTGCCTCTAAACTGGCAATAAAAATATTATCTTTAATTCTATCAGCTTTATAATGTAAATGAAGATGTAACTTTTATTTCTTGTCTTTTATTTACACTTAAATTGCGAATAAAAATATAACTTTCCCTATGTTTTTATCCTATTCTATTCTTCCCCTTGCATCAGAAATGCAAATGAAAATGTCAACTTTTATCCTAATCTTTCATTTGTATCTAAAATGCAAATGAAAAATATGACTTCTCAAACTAGACTTTTATTTTGAAAGTAAAATGCAATCTTTAATTCATGTTTTATTTGCATTTAAGAATGCAAATAAAAATGCAACTTTCAAGACGATATTTTATTCACATCAAAAATGCAAACAAAAATGTAACTTACATTTTGATGTTTTGTTTGCATCTAAATAAAAATGCAACTTTTATTTTAACGTTTTGTTTGCATCAAAATTTACAAACAAAATGCAACTTTTGTTTTCCATGTATATTTGCATCAAAGAATGCAAATAAAGAATAACTTTTTTTATTTCAATGTACATTTATTATCATGACATGTTTTACTATTCCAATGTCTAAATAAAAGAAGTATTTGTTCACATAACATATTTTAATGTCTAACATGACAAATAAAAGAATAATGTATTTGTATACAACTTTCCATGCATGCAAAGGACAAATAAAAAGTAAATTTTATTTGTATACAAATTCCAAGTTTCTAATGACAAATAAAAAGCGAATTTTATTTGTATAATAAATCCTAAGTTCCAAATGACAGATAAAAAGTAAATTTTATTTTCAATAACTTCAGTGTTCATATATGACAACAAAAAAGATGGTTTTTATCTTCGTAATCTTGTTTACATTTCTAATGACAAAATAAAAGAGAAGTTATTTGTCATACCAAGTTTTACATTTGTAAAGACATGTTTTACTTAACCTAACATATGCTAGTAAAGTGATATTTTATTCTAATGTAACATTCTACAACCAAATGTTCCTTTTAATTCTAACATAAATGTCCCTTTTTTAATTCTAACATAAATGTTGTGTTTTTAACAAAAATGGAATTTTTATTTCACTAATTAAGTTTTAACAAACATGGTATTTCTATCCTAATGTACATTTTACCTTAAGAATGATATTTTATTCTTAGTACAACTGATCAGAATGATAATCTTGTTTAACAAAATGAATATTTCATTCTAATATACATGTGTTAACAAAAAGGAGTATTTCATATGTTAACAAATTCCTATGTTTCCATTTGCGTTTTAAAATGCAAATAAAAATGCAGTCCTTTTCCTATGTTTTTAAAATGTTATTTCTTTCTCTAATGTGATATTTCAACAAAGAGACATTCCTATTCTAATGTGATATTTTAACCACAAAGACCCTTTTATTCCAATATGATATTTTATTAGCATACTATATTTCTAACAAAAAGTGAAAATTTTTATATGTTAATTTTGATTTAACAAAAGTGACATTTTTGGATGTCGACTCTAATTTTAACAAAGGTGACAAATTTGTATGTAAATGCTAATTTTGACAAAAGTGACAAATTTGTAGTCATATATGACATTACTAACAAAATGTATATTATAAATCAAATATGACAAAACGAATTTTTGATTTGCTAATCATTTATACGACAAAAATGAAGTTTTGTATGTTAACATCTTATACTATGAAAATAAAGTATTGCTTTGTCTACCAATCTAATTTGACAAAATAATAAAAATAATAACTTTTATTTTGTCGACAAATCTAATTCGACAAAATGATGAAAATAATAACTTTATAATAATAAACATATGTTAACATGGTTTTCTTCTAAAATATACAATAAAAATGTAATCTTTATTATTGTAAACATCTTCTTTTAAACATGATTCCCTTTTTCTAAATTAACATTCCTAACAAAAGTAGTGTTTTTATTCTACACTAACATTTCATAACAAAAATGATGATTTTGTCCTAACATATCATTTGTAGCAAAAATGATGATTTTGTATCAACAAGTACAGATAATTCAATAGATCATCACAATCCACCATCAAACAGTCAATCTAAATTTTGTACGGTGCATCAATATTACAATCACAATCAGAATAAATAAATACATATATTTTAATTAATTTAAAATTTAAAACGAGAAATCTCACCATCGTTCGATGATTAGTCAAATTTTTCAATAGTCCCGAATAGTCTCGTTTCAGTTCGGAGGCGTAGATCTCCTTCGTACGATCACAACGCTTCTGAAATTTTCAAATTTCGAATCCGAATGAATGAGTTATGGATTAAACAAGTTATTAATTAATTTTAAAATTAAATTAATAAACATGTTTAAGCTTTTAAACCTTTTCCTCTTCCTCTGAAAACTCGGCCGTTACTTCTCAGATGGGTTCAAAACTTTGCGCTCGGATTGCAGGAGGTTGGAGCGTCGGTTTAAGGTGCCGTCAGTTGGAGGAGGACGGACTTGGAGAGATCTAGGTGCGCCGGCGACAAGGGGGGGTGCGGTGGTGCCTGGTGGGGCTGGCGGTGTGCGCAAGGCGCTGACTTTGGTGGCTCGGTGAGACGACCCGAAATCCCGTTCAGACGGAAACAAGGGTTATCTTTGGAATATAACACAAAAACATATAATAGCAGAACAGAATTAAATAAATACACCAGATAATGAACAATAGAATATACTGGATAAAAGTAATCATCAGAGTTACACAGTATACAGGATCTTACTTAGTACAAATACAGTTCAGCTATACATAAATGTCTACAACGGAAATAAACAAAATATGTACAATAGGAGCTGAACAGCATAAAAAGAAATAAATGATAGAATCCTTCTTCATCTCCAGCTATCCAGAAAAAGAACCAGCTAAACCTGAATACAAGGCTGCCCGTGTAGGAAAAGGGGCACCCGAGTTTGAAAGTGAAACAAACTACGAGTCAGTCATGGGACTGGTATGAGAAATCCACTCAACACATATATAATTGGCTAATCACAGGACCACGCCACTTTCGTGGAACGGGTTTACTCCATTGGATTGCCAGTGCTTTAAAACAAATCTTTCTTTTAAACATCGCTATGCTTTTTATAAAAATGAAGCCGTTATAAGACTCAGTTCCCATCACACAATGCAACGCAAACCGAAGGATAGAGTTTTACCTTATAGCGGCCAAAATATGCTTGATACGAATAAAAACAAAGGCATTTGATATTATTGCTAGTGTTTATATGTTTTGAAAACAATTTCAAATCGTAACTATCAATCATAGACGGCATGGGTACCATATATCATGTCGCCGTATATATATACAATCAAAACCGCACGATGTCGTATTTGGAAATTGGTTTTCCGTCATGAACCAAGGCAAATGATAGTCCTTACCGAATTCGAGACTGCCTAGCCCGAGTCTCAGGATCAGAGCTCGAGTGACCCTAGGAGCGACAGGGCCGGTCCACCGATGTGGATTAAAATTCCTGAACAATGCGTTTCCCCGCCCTTTGGGGCGTAAACGAGCCAACGAATGACTCCATCGGACCCGGATCGTCCGATCAAACCGAGGCGCCTCGCAACAGCAACAACCACTTAGGTGAAAAGTATATAAATGTCAGGGCTGGTAGGTCATTGACACCACCCTAGCTAGGAAGAAACACATGTCCTCCCTGAGGTCCTTTCTCCCGTTTCTGGTTCATACCGGGGTGTGAGGCTCGCGAATTCACGTTATACACAAAGCTACGCCACACAGGCGGTGCTTTGATCATCACCACAAGACTTTGCTTTTCAACAGAAGCCCTGATCACTGCATCTTAGCATGCCACACAGGCAATTCACACCGTGCAACTGATGGCTATCAATCACACAGAACAAATTCCAATGTCGGACACAAAGTCCATTTACAAGTCCGTTCTAGGTCTGAACGAAACCGGAGGCACTAAATACCTCGCAAACCCATCGATCACCACGTACGTCTGAACGATCACCACTCATTATCCATATTTCGGGATGCCTCCCAATCAGGACCTCGGTTACCATCCAAACGAGGTGAAGATCTCCGGTCTTCGACCACCGTCTTTATCTTCGACTTTCAATCGTCGGTCAATTATTTGAAATGAGAATTAACTCGGCCTTCTCAAATAATTCACGTATATTTAGAATTTCGATTCAATTTATTTCAATGGTTAAATTATTCGACAACACCAATTTTGTTCTTTAATGTAATTTTCACACCAAACACATTCAACCATCAAATATCACATAAATCAAGCAAATTCAGTTTATTTCCATTCCATAACGTTTCCAATATTTTATAACGATTTATCGCTATTTTTATTTATTTATATAAATATAATCGCTCCTGGCGCTGTTTTTCATCAGATTTGAATTAAACATTCCAGACAATCCAACCGTTGGATTTTTACAAAGTTGGTGCCGTTGGGAAGATATTTCCAAGGCGAACCCGACGGTTGAGGTTTCGGGAAAATCCAATGGTCGGATTCCCCGTACTAGTTGTTTGAAATCACGGTTTCAAAATACGAACTGCACGGCTTCGTTTCGTTTTAATTTTATTTATATTAATATATTTATATAAATATAGTTTCTTCAAAAATTCCTATATCGTTTTCATTTCAAATATTTCACTAACGCCTTAAAATTTTGGAAAATTTCGCCATAACCTCCCCTGCACCGGGAGCATCGGGAAATCGCAAATAGCTTTCCCGGTCCTTCTAATCTCAAAAAGAAAAAGAAAAAGCCAAGCGGCTAGCCAACAGGCTCATAAAATCATCACCCAAACAAAACAGTAAATGTGTACCTATTTGTCGGGCACAAAATTTTATTCCTCTTCTCTAGCCCCTTTGCTATAACCTGTTCAATGAATATGCATGTACATATATATACAGTTCTTATCATTTATCATTTTCTATTCAACTTCATATTTGATTTCTATCTGGTTTAAAAACACCATTCATTCTAATGTTACATAAATAGGTGCAAATCATTTCATTAGCTAATTAATGAATATTTCAACTCATATATGTTTATTTTGAACAAGTGGCTATTTTTAACACTTCACATTTCAACGATTTATGCATACAATAAAAACGTGATTTTTATTGTAAAACAATTCATTTCAAAACACTATTTTTCTATATAGTTCATATAGGTGACAAAAATAGGATTTTATATATATATATATATACATATATATAGATAAAAGGTGATTTTTATTATCAAACAATTTATTTCAAAATATGAATACCATTCAACACATGAATTTCTAATCAACGAATGAATATCAATTCAACACATGAATGTTTTCTATAGTTTCTATATATAGATAAAAATGTGATTTTTATTATCAAACAATTTATTTCAAAATATGAATACCATTCAACACATGAATTTCTAATCAACGAATGAATATCAATTCAACACATGAAGGTTTTCTATTGTTTCTATATATAGATAAAAATGTGATTTTTATTATCAAACAATTTATTTCAAAATATGAATACCATTCAACACATGAATTTCTAATCAACGAATGAATATCAATTCAACACATGAAGGTTTTCTATAGTTTCTATATATAGATAAAAATGTGATTTTTATTATCAAACAATTTATTTCAAAATATGAATACCATTCAACACATGAATTTCTAATCAACGAATGAATATCAATTCAACACATGAAGGTTTTCTATAGTTTCTATATATAGATAAAAATGTGATTTTTATATTTAAAACGCGAATACCATTCACATTCAACACATGAATTTCTAATCAACGAATGAATATCAATTCAACACATGAATGTTTTCTATAGTTTCTATATATAGATAAAAATGTGATTTTTATATTTAAAACGCGAATACCATTCAACACATGAATTTCTAATCAACGAATGAATATCAATTCAACACATGAATGTTTTCTATAGTTTCTATATATAGATAAAAATGTGATTTTTATTATCAAACAATTTATTTCAAAATATGAATACCATTCAACACATGAATTTCTAATCAACGAATGAATATCAATTCAACACATGAAGGTTTTCTATAGTTTCTATATATAGATAAAAATGTGATTTTTATATTTAAAACGCGAATACCATTCAACACATGAATTTCTAATCAACGAATGAATATCAATTCAACACATGAATGTTTTCTATAGTTTCTATATATAGATAAAAATGTGATTTTTATATTTAAAACGCGAATACCATCCAACACATGAATTTCTAATCAACGAATGAATATCAATTCAACACATGAAGGTTTTCTATTCAATGAATAAATATAGTTTAAGCATATGAAAATAATTCAAACACACGAATATTATTCAAAATTTCGGCAGCATAACGGCAGGGTAGTTAAAACCGGGACCGTCCCTAGTACAGCTCCTCGCTCTACCTTAAAACCTCGCGGTTTTTGACAATGGGGATCATGCATCTAGTTCGCACGCAGGCGGCATGTATATATTTATTTCATTTCCACAAACTAATCCTATGTGGTTTCAACCAAATATTTTTCAACCACAAACGGGTATTTTTCAACCTCAATCAATCAATATCAACATCAACCACAAACAATCCCAAACAATCATTCGCTGTCAATCAATTTTCACAACAATTTCAACCAATAAATATCGTCCATGGTTTGTGGACGAGGGGCGTAGATATATATATATATTATATAGCAATTCACTTTTATTTCAACACATATATATATAGAAAAAGAAATTGAAGAGTGAGAAATTCTCACCAATAGCTATCCAATACCACGACTCTTCCTTTATAGAAACCTTCGCCAATCTCGCCTTTTGTCGCTTTCGTTGCCCGTATTCTCTACATATGTAAAAATCGAATTTTTACTATGTTATTCAATATATAAAAATTGCATTTCAAAAATATAGATTCCGCCTTTTCAAAAATAAAGATTATATTTTTAATATTCCTATGATGTAAAAATTATATTTTTATTACTTTAAAAAATACAAAAATCATATCTTACTTCTTCTACTTAATAAAAATTCCGTCTTTTCTATTTTAAAAATATGATCTTTTCTACCCAAGTTCAAATCTTTTTCTATTTAAAGTTCAAATCTTTTCCTATTTAAAGTTCAAATCTTTTCCTATTTAAAGTTCAAATCTTTTCCTATTTAAAGTTCAAATCTTTTCCTATTTATATCTTAAACTTAAAATCAGTTTTAAATCTTTCAAAAATCAGTTTTAAACCCTTAAAAAAAATCAGAATTTAAACCGTTTAAAAATCAGAATTTAAACCTTTATAAAATAAGTTCTAAACCCCTTTAAGAATTAGTTTTAAACCCTTTTAAAAATCAGAATTTAACCTTTTAAAAAATCAGTTTTATAACCTGTAAAAAAATCAGTTTTAAATCTTTCAAAAATCAGTTTTATAACCTGTTAAAAAATCAGTTTTTCAGAATTAAAAATAAAAATAAAATAAAATAAAAACAACTTACATTGATTTGTTAAGGAGGAGGGGGTAGCTGCGTTCGAAAGACAAGGGGAGAACGGGGCTGCTGAGTTCGTCGCGCTGAGGTCAAAGGGGATCGACGGGAAGGGGAGGAGGTTGCTGGATCGGGCGGAGGGAGGCGCAGTTAGGGTTTGGGCGCGACGCTCTTCTTCCTTCTGGTCTTGGGGAGGCTGCTCGATTTGATTCGACGGGGGGGGGGGGGGATGCGTCGCGAGGGGGAGGAGCGGGATCGGCAGCGTGGTGGGGGTTCGGCGGTCGTGGGTCGTCAGGGCGGTGGCGTCGAGGTCGACAAAGGGGGGCGTCGATCTTTTTTTCTTTTTTTTTTAATCTGAGCGAAAATAAGGAGAGAAAAAAGGGGGTGAGGGTTTTAAAAAGAAAAAAATATATATTATTTTATTTATTAAATTAATTCTAAAAAGCAACTTTTATTTTCGACCTCGAAACGAAACCCACCGCCTGTCGTCTGTAGCGTATTACCCCCATTCAGAACACAATGGGATATGTATCGTAAGCTGATTTGACTATTTCGATCAGTTTCCGTTGAAATCAACATATAACTCTATATATTGAATTTGAACGCGTATTTCAATTTACTGGGGTCACATACTAACTAGAAAAATTCTCGAAAAATATTTTCTAGCTTCGTATTCACGATACGGTCCTAACAAAACTAGTTTCGTCGAATTCTGAGACCGTTGGAAAAATGGCCAATTTCCAGTCGATTAAAATCAACTGAAACTGGTCAAACGCGTTTTCCTTTGCCACACTCACATATTGATTCGAAAAATTATGAAATTTGAAACCTAGCAATAACTTCACATCCCGGACCCAACAAAAGTGGTTTCGTCGAAATCCGAGGTCGTTTGCAAAATGTCCATTTTTAAGGGCCTGAATTCCATAACGACTATTCAGAATTTTCAACTGGACATATCTTTTGATTCCCGCTATCAAATTTCGATTTGTCAGATTCGTTGGAAAGATATCATCAATTAGATCCTAATGTTTTTGGTTTCACTAAAATCCGGATTATTTTGCACCCGGTACATTCAATTGAAGTTTGAAATCGAATTATCGAACTACCGCGCCATTTTCAATTCTATATATAATTATAATTAATTATATTCGTTTTCAAATGTCGATTCAAACTCAGTTTTCATCGCCATTATTTAAAATATTTATTTTAAATATTTAAAATCCATTATTTTAGCCAATTTAAAAATTTTAAATTGGTTCAGATTTTCTGGGTCGTTACACTTGGTTCTCTTAAACCGGTGCACAAGAGAAGGTAAAATGGATATGAGAATGTAGAGGAGGGAAGGAGCTTCAAAACGAGCTATAGTTTGGATTTTATCTCGAAGTGAGGAGGAAGAATTTGAAGAGAGAAGGTTGGAAGAGGTAGGCGGCTGAAATGAGGAATGGGGAAGAACGGTGAACAGTGAAACCGTATTTTATACGGTATACTTAGGGTTTAATTAATTATTTAATTTTAATTTAGCCCAATTAAGGTCCGTTTAGTAAACTCCTTATTTTTCAGCCCAACGACTGTCTTACCTACCTATTTACCCCTATTCCGGACCCATATAAATATGTCCCGCAGGCCCAAAAGTTCGTCTCGGTCCTCGTTTCTCAAATTTAAATGTAATTCATTTATTTTTAAATTCAAACGTACACAGAAATTCACCGGGACCACATATGAACTCAGAAAATTCCAAAAAAATATTTTTTGCTTTCTTTTGACGATACGGTCCTAACAAAATTAATTTCGTCTCATTCTGAGACTGTTGAAAAATGGCTATTTTTTAAATCGATTAAAATTGATCGAAACTGACGAAACACAGTTTCTTGTGCCACACTCACATATTGATTCGAAAAATTATGAAAATTGAAACTTAGCAATAATTTGACATTCCAGTTCCAACAAAAGTGGTTTCGTCGAAAACCGAGGTCGTTTGAAAAATGACTATTTTTAAGGCCAATATATTTAATATTAAAAATACATTTTTAAACAAATAAATTCCGTAACTCAAAATATATAAGTGTTTACTGTTTTTCAATGCAGAAACGTCATTCCGAACTCAATGGAAGTGGTTTCGAGTCGAAATTCCTTCATATGTGAAAAGTAGCTTTTCGGGCCCTATATAATATATATATATATATATATATATATATATATATATATATATATATATATATATATATATATAATTCTACAGCGACCTTTCTAAAAATTGAATTGGCCATAACTTTTGATTTCCGCTATGAAATTTCAATTTTTCAGATTCGTTAGAAAGATATTATTAAACAGATTTAAATATTTGTAATTTCGTTCAATTCTGATTTAAAATGAATTCTGTACAGTCAGTTAAAGTTAAAATTCAAATTTTCAAACTGCAGCGCTGTTTCTAATTCCTTTTATAATTAAATTGAATTTATTCGTTTCAAACTAAATTTTTAGTCGTTCTTATTTAAAATAAATTAATTTAAATATAAAAAAATTCCCTTAAAATTTCTAAAATAAAATTTTTAAATTGGCCCCAAATTCCGGGTCGTTACAATCGCCCCCACTTAAAATCTTTTCGTCCTCGAAAAGGAACGGAGCTAAAAGTTGTTAAATTAACCAACTCAACTTTATTGGTTTCCGTACTCTTATTAGTTAAATTAATTTTTATTTCTATACTTTTATTAGTTAACTAATAATCAAACATCACAATCAGCAATCAATTAGGTGATTAACTTTTCAAATATATATAACTTTTATATATAGCCAAAAATCATATTTTTAGTGCAAATCACAGCAATGTGTACTGACTAGGTGTTGGCTCTTATACCAGTCAATGGAAATATATAGAAATTCCACTTTCGAGACTCGAACATAAATACTGGTGATGGTTGACCTGTCACCAGAATTACCTCCAGACGACTAGAGTGTGATTCCATATCTATCCAGTATATTAAAACTTCGAATATCCGTTAATTACTCGTATATTCGAAATCTTTATATACTCAATTGTCCACATTAAAATATAATAATATACTCAAATACGTATTTTAGATAAAATTTTCAAAACTAAATTTGTTTTCATTTTTATTTTAAAGAAAATAATACTCTTCACACTCGTTCTAGGATACTACTGATCCCATCTCTAACGAGTTATTCCTATTGGATATTACTAATCCAATCTCCGATGAATTCTTTCATTCGGTTCTAATGTGCCTTGTTCTCGAGCTCTGTAAACCTGGCTCTGATACCAACTGAAACGACCCAAACTTCCCAGTAAAGGAAAGGCTGGATTGCTTTGAGAACAACACACATCAGGACACAAACTGAAGAACATTTTATTGCTGATTACAACAATTACATCAGAGTACAAGAATATAACAGAGTATGAATACTTATTAATGAAATAGAAATACAATAATATCAGAGTTTTAAATTACATTTAAATAGCAGCGGAAAAATAATACAAATATACAATTGGGAGGAATACACGGATACAGAGCTTTCCGAGTACCGCTTCAGCTGTAAACCAGGATCCTGTAAATATATCTGCAAAATGCTACTCGACTGCCCGTGTGGAAAATAAGGGCACCCGAGTTTGCCAGTGAAACAAACTACAGGTCAGTCATGGGACTCGTATGAGAAATCTTAACTTAACTATCTAATAATAAGGCTAATCACAGGACCACGCCGCTAATGCGGAACGGGTTTACTCCATTGGATTGCCTGTGCATAAAATAAAGTAAATCGTTAAACAACGCAATGCTTTTTAGAAAAATGAAACAATTATAAGACCCAAGTCCCATCACACAATGCAACGCAAACCGGAGGATAGGGTTTTACCTTATAATAGTCAAGAGATGCTTGATACGATAAACCGGATTGGATATTAGTGAGTATATGTTTTAAAAACATTTCAATAAAAATATAATTTTCCAAAATATATTCTTATTTCCTAAAATATTCCTTTTTCAAAAATATATTTTCTAAGACATTCATTTTCTAGAATATTCTTTATTGGAATGTGACTCAACCAACAACCATATAATTTGTATGGAATCAACAATCATGATAAAAAATTATCAAACATCCAAATGACGACCAAAGTGGAATTAATAACTGTGTGAGCATTAAAGTAAATAACTGACGCTCATCACAGACTATCAATCCATCGGTTGACAGATAACAAAAAATTGGGATTAGTGTGTATCCAATATCATCCCAACACCCGTGTGGGGTTTCATCCATCAAGCAAATAATAAATCATTTGTGCACTTGGGCGATGTGTGAAAATTATCGTCCCAATCACAAAAACAAGTCGGGTAACTTGTAAATGGAAGTGTAATATTCATTTTGAATATACTAACAATTTATTTAACACGTCAAACATTTCAACATCATAGACATATATTTCAATATATATTTGCATTAGAGAATGCAAATAAAAGAACATCTTTTTTTATATTGCCTCTAAATTGGCAATAAAAATATTATCTTTAATTCTATCAGCTTTATAATGTAAATGAAGATGTAACTTTTATTTCTAGTCTTTTATTTACACTTAAATTGCGAATAAAAATATAACTTTCCCTATGTTTTTATCCTATTCTATTCTTCCCCTTGCATCAGAAATGCAAATGAAAATGTCAACTTTTATCCTAATCTTTCATTTGTATCTAAAATGCAAATGAAAAATATGACTTCTCAAACTAGACTTTTATTTTGAAAGTAAAATGCAATCTTTAATTCATGTTTTATTTGCATTTAAGAATGCAAATAAAAATGCAACTTTCAAGACGATATTTTATTCACATCAAAAATGCAAACAAAAATGTAACTTACATTTTGATGTTTTGTTTGCATCTAAATAAAAATGCAACTTTTATTTTAACGTTTTGTTTGCATCAAAATTTACAAACAAAATGCAACTTTTATTTTCCATGTATATTTGCATCAAAGAATGCAAATAAAGAATAACTTTTTTTATTTCAATGTACATTTATTATCGTGACATGTTTTACTATTCCAATGTCTAAATAAAGGAAGTATTTGTTCACATAACATATTTTAATGTCTAACATGACAAATAAAAGAATAATTTATTTGTATACAACTTTCCATGCATTCAAAGGACAAATAAAAAGTAAATTTTATTTGTATATAAATTCCAAGTTTCTAATGACAAATAAAAAGCGAATTTTATTTGTATAATAAATCCTAAGTTCTAAATGACAGATAAAAAGTAAATTTTATTTTCAATAACTTCAGTGTTCATATATGATAACAAAAAAGATGGTTTTAACTTCGTAACCTTGTTTACATTTCTAATGACAAAATAAAAAAGGAGTTATTTGTCATACCAAGTTTTACATTTATAAAGACATGTTTTACTTAACCTAACATATGCTAGTAAAGTGATATTTTATTCTAATGTAACATTCTACAACAAAATGTTCCTTTTAATTCTAACATAAATGTCCCTTTTTTAATTCTAACATAAATGTCCCTTTTTTAATTCTAACATAAATGTTGTGTTTTTAACGAAAATGGAATTTTTATTTCACTAATTAAGTTTTAACAAACATGGTATTTCTATCCTAATGTACATTTTACATTAAGAATGATATTTTATTCTTAGTACAACTGATCAGAATGATAATATTGTTTAACAAAATGAATATTTCATTCTAATATACATGTTTTAACGAAAAGGAGTATTTCATATGTTAACAAATTCCTATGTTTCCATTTGCATTTTAAAATGCAAATAAAAATGCAGTCCTTTTCCTATGTTTTTAAAATGTTATTTCTTTCTCTAATGTGATATTTCAACAAAGAGACATTCCTATTCTAATGTGATATTTTAACCACAAAGACCCTTTTATTCCAATATGATATTTTATTAGCATACTATATTTCTGACAAAAAGTGAAAATTTTTATATGTTAATTTTGATTTAACAAAAATGACATTTTTGGATGTCGACTCTAATTTTAACAAAGGTGACAAATTTGTATGTAAATGCTAATTTTGACAAAAGTGACAAATTTGTAATCATATATGACATACTAACAAAATGTATATTATAAATCAAATATGTCAAAACGAAGTTTTGATTTGCTAATCATTTATACGACAAAAATGAAGTTTTGTACGTTAACATCTTATACTATGAAAATAAAGTTTTGCTTTGTCTACCAATCTAATTTGACAAAATAATAAAAATAATAACTTTTATTTTGTCGACAAATCTAATTCGACAAAATGATGAAAATAATAACTTTATAATAATAAACATATGTTAACATGGTTTTCTTCTAAAATATACAATAAAAATGTAATCTTTATTATTGTAAACATCTTATTTTAAACATGATTCCCTTTTTCTAAATTAACATTCCTAACAAAAGTAGTGTTTTTATTCTACACTAACATTTCATAACAAAAATGATGATTTTGTCCTAACATATCATTTGTAGCAAAAATGATGATTTTGTATCAACAAGCACAGATAATTCAATAGATCATCACAATCCACCATCAAACAGTCAATCTAAATTTTGTACGGTGCATCAATATTACAATCACAATCAGAATAAATAAATACATATATTTTAATTAATTTAAAATTTAAAACGAGAAATCTCACCATCGTTCGATGATTAGTCAAATTTTTCAACAGTCCCGAATAGTCTCGTTTCAGTCCGAAGGCGTAGATCTCCTTCGTACGATCACAACGCTTCTGAAATTTTCAAATTTCGAATCCGAATGAATGAGTTATGGATTAAACATGTTAGTAATTAATTTTAAAATTAAATTAATAAACATGTTAAGCTTTTAAACCTTTTCCTCTTCCTCTAAAACTCGGCCGTTACTTCTCAGATGGGTTCAAAACTTTGCGCTCGGATTGCAGGAGGTTGGAGCGTCGGTTTAAGGTGCCGTCAGTTGAAGGAGGACGGGCTTGGAGAGATCTAGGTGTGCCGGCGACAAGGGGGGTGCGGTGGTGCCTGGTGGGGCCGGCGGCATGCGCAAGGCGCTGACTTTGGTGGCTCGGTTCTCTGAAACCGGTGCACGAGAGAAGGTAAAATGGATATGAGAATGTAGAGGAGGGAAGGAGCTTCAAAACGAGCTATAGTTTGGGTTTTATCTCGAAGTGAGGAGGAAGAATTTGAAGAGAGAAGGTTGGAAGAGGTAGGCGACTGAATTGAGGAATGGGGAAGAACGGTGAACAGTGAAACCGTATTTTATACGGTATACTTAGGGTTTAATTATTTATTTAATTTAGCCGAATTAAGGTCCATTTAGTAAACTCCTTATTTTTCAGCCCAACGACTGTCTAACCTACCTATTTACCCCTATTCCGGACCCATCTGAATATGTCCCGCAGGCCCAAAAGTTCGTCTCGGTCCCCGTTTCTCAAATTTAAATATAATTCATTTATTTTTAAATTCAAACGTACACAGAAATTCACCGGGACCACATATGAACTCAGAAAATTCCAAAAAATATATTTTTGGCTTTCTTTTGACGATAGGGTCCTAACAAAATTAATATCGTCTCATTTTGAGACTGTTGAAAAATGGCTATTTTTCAAATCGATTAAAATTGATCGAAACTGATGAAACACAGTTTCTTATGCCACGCTCACATATTGATTCGAAAAATTATGAAAATTGAAACTTAGCAATAATTTGACATTCCGGTTCCAACAAAAGTGGTTTCGTCGAAAACCGAGGTCGTTTGAAAAATGACTATTTTTAAGGCCAATATATTTAATATTAAAAATACATTTTTAAACAAATAAATTCCGTAACTCAAAATATATAAGTGTTTACTGTTTTTCAATGCAGAAACGTCATTCCGAACTCAATGGAAGTGGTTTCGAGTCGAAATTCCTTCATATGTGAAAAGTAGCTTTTCGGGCCCTATATAATATATATATAAATTCTACAGCGACCTTTCTAAAAATTGAATTGGCCATAACTTTTGATTTCCGCTATGAAATTTCAATTTTTCAGATTCGTTAGAAAGATATTATTAAACAGATTTAAATATTTCTGATTTCGTTCAATTCTGATTTAAAATGAATTATGTACAGTCAGTTAAAGTTAAAATTCAAAATTTCAAACTGCAGCGCTGTTTCTAACTCCTTTTATAATTAAATTGAATTTATTCATTTCAAACTAAATTTTTAGTCGTTCTTATTTAAAATAAATTAATTTAAATATAAAAAAAATTCCCTTAAAATTTCTAAAATAAAAATTTTAAATTGGCCCCAAATTCCAGGTCGTTACATCCCCTCTTTAGGAATTGTGAAAATTAGGCACACATCTCTAAAACCAAACTTAATTTGACTCACATCCAGTTCAAAACTTATTGTAAATTTAGTCCCTATTTTTCGAAAATTCAGTAAATTAATATATATATATATATATATATATATATATATATATATATAAAATCACGTAAATTCATATTTAATTAAAACACGTAAACGTTAAAAAAAATCAAGTCAAAAAACCATCAAAAAGGATGTCAAATATGAAAAAAAAAACAAGAAAACAACGAAACTGCAGTTAAATGCTTAACAATATGCATGTATTTGAATTTTCTTGCATGCATCCATGCAAGTATTTCTGTTATGCATCTGTATTGATTTTCTTGCATACATCTGTGCAAGTATTGCAGAATTCTTGCATAAAAATGTGCAATAATTCGCAGCTGTGCAAATCAGTTCAAACTTGTTTGCATTCAGATGTGCAAATAAAATAGAAAATTAGCATACATGTGTGCAACAATCTGTAGGCAAAAATTCAGTTAAGTTTTCTTCATGCAATACTAGCATACATGTGTGCAAGTATTTCAAAATAGTTGCACACATGTATGCAAGTTTCTGTCCAGATTTTCAATAGAAACAACATATGCAATAGTTGCATACATGTGTGCAATTATTGGTAATAGTTGCATATATGTATGCATTTTTTTTTTTAATTTTGTGTGAACTTCCGAGAACATTTCCATATTTTAGAATTTCTTTTTTTTTTTTACTTGGCAGCGCTTTTTTTTTGCGCAAAAACACATAACCTCAAAAATAGGGACCCGCTTTGTATTTAAAACTTGGGAGGGATGTCGTTTCTATTTTGATAAGTTCTAGTGACGTGATCCAAAACAAACACAAGCAAATAAGGTATTCCGCATGTCTATTATCCACGAGCGGTCAATCTACCATGCAATCTAGCATCCAACAATCCATGCATCCAAAATCTTATCCTTGCATGCAGAACTGCTAATAGTGCAAGACACAATGATCATTACGCCATAAATGGCCTAATGCAACGAAAATACAAGGTGCTGCTAGCTACAATGTAACAATTGCTATGCTGATTTTTGTCTATTGGAACAAACACTTCAAGGTGTTAGCATAGATATCGACACTTTGTTGCAGTAGCTATAAATATATTCAAATAAAAATATTAATAAAATTTTACACCTCAGCGATCCATACTTATCATTTAAAACAAAATCTCAACCGCCAATCCACACCATCAATCCATGCATCAGCTATTTCTATTTCCCACTTTTATTTTCAATCACCCCGAAATTTCGTTTACCGAGTATCATAGCAAATTAGTCCAATAAGGGTTTCGCGTTCAAAAATTCCCAAATCAAAACAATTTTTTGGAAACAAATACTCAGAGTCATTTTCACCATGTCTTCGATCCCGAACAAAGAGGGTACAACTAGGGTTTCAAAGTCCACAGGGTTTGAAATTGGGGACATGGTCTAGGGGAAAATGAAATCGCATCTCTGGTGGCCAGGCTATACATTAGACGGATCGATCCATTCGTCCGCCTAGTTTACGTATCCTCAGATTCATTTAAAATGAAGCAGTTTCTCCCATTGCATCCCTGATGGAAGTTACTGCTGTGCTGCTTTTGGGAAGGTTTCCAGAATAATAGGTAAATTCCACTTTCTTGATTTCATTCATCATACATTAGTGATTTGGCTTTGCATTATCTTAAAGATCTTAATATTATCATGTGTTTATCTGTTTACTTAATTGTGTTAATTGAGCTTAAGCAGATTAGACATGCATCTCACAATGCATGCTGAAAAGGGAACAAATCACATGATCCCAACTTCCAGTCCTGGCATGCCAATCCAATTTAAGAGAGAATTTTCTACAACAAAGTCCATTTTTTTCTTATGAAGGTCCTTTTTGCAAAATATTAAACTGGAGGTCAAGTTCTTACTGGTGGAGCACATAAAGACACGAAAGGCTGGGACCTGGCGATTCCCTTCCTACGACAAACTTTGACCAGCCTAATAATTTTTGTTCCATAGATTACATTGCATATTATTTAAAGTTCGATAAATCAATTTCAATAGCTATTCACATGTGGCCAATGGTTGGTCTTTACTACGTACCTTGGTCTTAAGCTATGATTATATTGATTATAGCATGGTTAATAGTTTTATTGTAATAAACATGAATATGTCTGTGTGTTACCATCACAAATATTATGCATAGTGTGTTTTCCTTGATGTACAAGTTAACTGGAAATGGATAATAAATAAATAAAATTCCCCTTTCTCTAATTTTTTTTTGATCTTACAATAGCACTCGTGATGCTTATCTGCGTGCAATATACGGGCAACTTGAAATTGCAATAGTTTAAAGACCCGTAATGATGGAATTTGTTTATCAGTTTTTATCCATTTCTCCATTCCCAGTCATCGTAATCTTGCTTATGCATAACGGACAAATGTATCTTATGACACATTCCAAAAAATGTCATTAGCATGGGGTTATGTTTGTAGGTTACAGTACAATTCACTTAAAATTTTAATACCTCTTCACCATATGTCAGTCAGTAGTTTAATGTGATGGTGCATTCAAATAGGCGAAATATTTTATATCATAGGCTTGGTGAATTGCATCTGAGGTAAGAATGTGTTTTAATGCTTTGCTTTTATGTCAATTCATGTGAATACTGCCGTTGATTAGATTGATGATGGAAATATCAGTTGTTTAGGTTTAATGGTGTCCTGTTGTTGAACGTGTAATTAATTAGTAGCAAGCAATATGCAGTTAATAAACATAAGCTTGAATTTATTTGGAATTTGGTTATTTGGGGACATTCGTGATTTAGGAAGATCATTAGTTAGTTAAGTGCTACTGGGTAGTTTGACAAAAGGCATGAAATGTCACATGGCACTCCCCTAAAATTTAATAGGAGATTTAGTATTTGATGTGTAATTATGTTTATATTAGATAATCTCTTATATTTGTAACTGTTTTATGTCACTATTAAGTAGGTATAGTATTCTTTTTAGTATTTTATGTGAATGGTTGTATTAGAATTATTATCTACTTTGTTTATTTTTTCAAAATATATGATGTCTGTACAAACTCTATGTTAATAATATTGAATACTCTAGTGTTTTTTTGTCAAATGATCTGAATTTCATTATGGGTATAATAGTTTTACTAGAAAAATAGTAATTTTCATATCAGTTTTAAGATGACTATCTAATCTTCCTCTGAATCAATGTTGTACATTTCAAAAAGAATGCATGCTATTTTCATGATATGTAACTTATTTTTCTTTGTTTCAATAGGTTAGGGAAAATTGAGAATCCAAAGTAATGCTTCCACTTAGCCGGACAATTTAATCATAATGAACTTCAAATGCTACCAAGTATTGAAAGACATCCGGGAAGATGTTTCGAGTCAAGGAATGTTGGAGACTGGATAAGTGCACTAAGAGAAGCTGATGCTACAATCGCAGTAGGAGTCGATTCTAGCCTTTTGGTAAGACTTTAGACAGTTGCGTAAATTCAATTTGCTTTGACCTGCATTGATGTTAAGCAAATTGCAATCACAGATATTTGCATCTAGAGCGGAATCACTATTGCGATTGCACAGGCTTAAAGAAGCAGATAAAACACTGTCAAGTAGACCTAGGGTTGAATCATGCTCCTAGTTTAACTTATAGGTTATGATGCCATATTCTTACATATCCATTGTTCACGCCCAAATTGATATGGCATTTAGAAGGTGAGCAATAAGCTCTATAAATCAAGCATATCGGCATATCGCTACATTATACTGTATGCAGACCATTCTTTACTTGAAAAATGGTGTTCATCCATAGGTTTGAAAATGCAATATCTTCTACCGACAAAGCAAAGCAACTAGATTCTAGAAGCGCTAAAGTGATCACAGTACATAACAATGTCAGGTCAGTTACACGTGCATGTGCACAAGGCAGTGTTTTTTTCAAATCTGGAAACTACGCTGATGCATCAACTGCTTATGGTGATGCTCTTAAATACGATTCTTCAAACCCAGATCTACTTCGCAATAGAGCTGTATGTAGAGCAAAATTAGGATAGTGGGAAAGATCGATAGAGGATTGCAATGAAGCACTTAAGATTCAACCAAAACATGTGAAGCTGCTTCTTAAAATGCACAACTTCTTATGCTAAGGTATAGATAAAATATAGTTACAACATGTTTCTCTTTCTGCTATGTTTAAAATATATTAATGCCATGTAAACCATATATTGATGATCAGCTGGAGAGATGGGTAGTTTATATGCAGTTGATAAACACAACCTAATGGCGTCCTCACTTGTGATAAGCAAGTTATGTTAACGGGTCTCAGGCGGGGATGTTACACATGCAAGAAATTAGGTATGCTTCCTATTTCTTATTTGCTAGTTTTTTCCTCATTGCATAATACAAATTGAAAATAGTATTCTGTTTGCAAGGATGTGTTGTTTTAAGAAATATTCTTGAATTTTAGAGTATCTTGAACATCGCAGAATTAGTTGCTTATGCTGCAAACATAACATTCAGCTGTAGCTCATCCTAAAAGGCTCAAGTTGTATCAAGTCACAGTATTTGTTCATGTTAATATAATATCTTGTGATGTTGGTTCGGACATGGAAGCAGTTGAAGACTATGTGTCAGAGAGTGTCGATGAGTCTGTATATGAGTGAATCGAGTGACAGTGTATTGAGGAATGTATGTACATATGAATGACTGCGTAATATACCAGTGGATATAGAATAGTTGAGTCAGAAAATTCGTACTATTTGAAATGTTGAAATAAAATATTTATTTGAATAAATACTGTGTTTGAATATCCAATTGTGTAAGTAGTACATTATTCAATAAATATCGTTATATTCAACAAAATGTTGCAGTATGTGATGTAATGCTGCCATAGCTATGATATAATGTTGCATTATGTGGTGTTAAATGTTGCCATAGCTATGACATAGTGTTGCCATTAGATGGTAAAAGTGTTACCATAAATTAATGAATGTGGTCCCCACAATAGGATTCCGTAATGGCTGCTATAGATTTTACTGGGCTCCACATGTTAGGACCCAGATTGTGGGTCCCACATTTTAGTATATTTAATACATGTTGCAACACCTGTACCGATGTTGCCTTAGGGTCGAAAAGATGTTTTCTTTGACTTTAAGGCAACGCGACAAAATGCAACCCTGAGAAAGTGTTTTCATAGATCATTTTTGGCCTATAGCAACGTTTTTTGGCACTTTCTGCATCACTTCTTTGGTGTTGCAGTATGCGACCTATGGCGTAGTGGATGCAAGTAAGATACGTTATCTGGGACATACCACTCAAAGAGTTCCGGATGAGTCGACTTCATACTCTCTTCCGTTTCCCATGTACAATCATCATCATTCTCGCTCCATTGTACCTTGACTAGCTTAACAACCTTCATTCTAAGCTGTTCTTTGTCATTCTCTACGAAGTGAAGCAGCTTACAAGGCCTAGAAGCTTCAGGATCGACTTCAGAATCTTCGAGCTGATATAGAGATACTATAACATTCAAGTCATGCACGAACACTCGTAGAAACAATACATGAAACACGTTATGTACACTCGTCATCTTCTCAAGTAAATCTAATCTGTAAGACAACTTTCCAATACGCTTGATAATCGGAAACGACCCAACAAAACTTAGTGCTAACTTTCCTTTCTTCCCAAAATGAACAACATTCCGTAAAGGAGAAATCTTAATAAATACCAAATCTCTGACAGGGACCTCCAAATCCTTTCGTCGCTTGTCAGTATAACTCTTCTGACGATTTGGGTTGCCTTCATTCGTTGCTGAATGATCTCAATATTATCCATCATCTCTCTTATCATTTCAAGCCCAAGTATCAACTTTTCGATAGCTTCCTACCAATAAGATGGAGAATTACACGGCCTGCCATACAATGCCTTAAACAGTGTCATTCCAATATTCGACTAGTAGCTATTATTGTAAGCATACTCGACTAAATGCTGATGATATACCCATGACCCTCCAAAATCAAGCACACAAGCTCTGAGAAGGTCTTCCAATACTCGATTAACCCTTTCAGTTTGACCATCTGTCTGGGGATGATAAGATGTACTCAAATATAGATCGGTTACTAGTATTTCTTGCAAGTTCTTCTAGAATCTACTAATGAATAATGGATCTCGATCACTAACTATATTCTTCAAAATTCCATGGAATCGAACTATCCATTTAAGTTATAGCCAGCCAACTTCGATGTTGTCCTAGTTGATATGACAGAAATAAACCTTGCACTTTTGGTTAAACGATCCATGACGACCCAAATACTATCATTTCCTGTCCTTGTCCTAGGTAATCCATCAACAAAAACCATTAACACTAGCTTCCATTTCCACGTTGGAACTTCCAATGGCTGTAATAATACACTCGGTTTCTTCTGCTCCGCTTTATCTAATTGGAAATTCATGCATTTCGAGATGAATTTCCCGACATCCCTTTTCATACCTTCTGAGTTTTAAACTCGTTTCACATCTCATTACATTTTTTTACCACTAGGATAAATCGTCAATCTAGAGTGATGACATTCCCATAAAACTTCATTTCTTAATCCGTTCAAATCAGGAACAACCAATCATCCATTCTTGCAAAGCCAACCATCTCGATCGACTTCGTAATCCTTAATCCCTTAGGGTCCATTCTCATCTTTAACCCTCTAATGATTTGCGAAACCTTATCGTCTCATTTTTGGTTTTCACCAACCCTTTCTATGAGAGTCGGCTTAATAGATAAGCTTGCTAACATCTCGGGTTCTAACTTACAGTAAGGTCTAAAATCAAATCTGTTGGATCTAGATTAACCCTAGAGGGGGGAGGGGAGGGGGTGAATAGGTTTTACTGAATTTAATTCGAGATATTAAAATATCACAGAACAAACAGCAGTAGATAAGAAATAAATACAGAAATAAATAATATAGTTTTTACCCAGCTTCGGCAAACCCTTCCTATTGCTGCATTCCCCAAGGTTTTTACCAGATATTAGTCAACTATTACAATGCTTACAACACTTGTAAACTCGCGACAATTCCTAGCCTAAATGTCCTAACCCTACGCTCAAAACTTTTCCCCAAGTTTCTACTAGGTGCTATACAATAGGCCTCACAATCTCGCTTTAGTTACACTAATTCTACGCTCAAAACTTTGCACCGATTATAACCCTAAAATCGGATTTTTACCAGTTAAAAACCCTATAACTAAAACCAAATTTTTACAGAAAAACTAGAAACAGTTCGACAATTTCAAAAGTAAAAACAAAAACAATATAAAAATCCAACACCGAAAACCCTAGAGTTAAAAACAAAGGTAATCCCCATTAAAAATTATAGTCGACCCATTTGTTTTTTTATTCTTCTATCCTCAAATAAAATGGCGGTCGATCCTAAAAGCTAGGGTTTTCCAATATCCCCAAATCTTGATCGATCTCTTGTTGGAATTGATTCTATGTGTCTTCAAATTCTCATGGCTTTCTAATGCTTCCTCGTCACTATTTGGGATATTGTTGGTGATCCAAAAGATGTGAGTTTCTCTGAAAATTTGTTCTTCGATTTTCTTTTGAATGTTTTTCTTGTTCGCTCTGCATATGGCAGTGATGAAAATGGTGAACATATAGGATTATAAAATCCCATAAATTCTCTCTTATTTCCTTATATGATTTGATCTGATTGTGTGTTGCATGATTTCCCTCTTTGATTATACTTGTGTGATTGATTCCTATTTGTTGTCGTGTATATTGTTTGAATACTGGAAATTTTATGCCCCAAACAATGTTCATACAATATGGAAATGAAAATAAACTGTTTTCATTCCATTTTTGGAATTTCTTCATTTGACATTCTTGCGGATTTCAGAAGGAAACAAAAAATATTTTCTAAAGATATAATTTCTTGCATGCTAGTTCCTACTTGCCCCTTTTATCTTTTGTTAATTATAACATCCCTGGAATCTGCATTATACCTGGTCGATTTCCTGAAAGCATTATGAACTTTGGAAAAAATAAACACAATTTGATTTTTGCAAACAACAGTTGCCAAAAATGTTCTTATGTGAATTTCTGTAATTAAATCATATGATTTGTGGTCCACTGAAACTTTTCCAGGTTCTGGAGATATTTGGAATAAAAATTTATCTTTATTTATGAGCTTCTGCTTTGTGTTCATTTACATAAGCATTTTTGCTTGCTTGTTCCATTTGCACACAGTCGAGTTCCATGCTCACCCATCCATGTGTATTCATTGTTTTGATTGAGCCTTGACCTGTCTTACTTGAGCTTATATATATTTGTTCTGGCACATTTGAGTTTGGGTTGAATCTGGATAGAGTTGCCTCGACCATGTTGAGCATGTACACAGTATTTGTATAAGACTCTTGCTGTTACACTTTGACATTTCCATTTGATCATAATGTCCACATTACTTTGATGTTGAATCATTTTGAAAATCATGCTTGTATACTACATACACTTGCTGTGTCCCGTATTCTCTTGCTGCTGCAACATAATATTCATGACCATTTGAAATTTCCATGTTGTTATGCTCATGTACATTGTGCCTTGACCATGTTCTTGCTTGTATAGTTGTGCTAGCTTCACCACTGTGTGTATGCATATGTGTCGCTTAAGATTGTGTTCGACTTGGCTTGACAACCATGCTAATGCTTGTAAAATCTGAAACTGATTCTTACACTGACATTATGTACCCTATACTTGTATGTCATACCTGGGTCATATACCACTATCCTGTTTTGGCTTTGTCCATGAGTTAAACCTGCTTGACTTGGGTATTACTTGTGCAATGATCACTTTGTTACACCACTGTGTTTTTTGAGATCACTACACTTGTGTAGTTGCTGCCTGAAATGTTTTAACTCATATCATATGACATTTGTTCAATTGCATTGCAAACTTGCTGGGTCCACTTGCTTTGTTTCACTGTGCATACATGTATGCTATCCATCTGGATACATTTGTGCACCCTGTCTGGCTTTAATATGTGCTATTGCACCATGCTGCATAAGCCATGCTTGCCATCACTTTATTTTGTTCGTCCACATATGCATGTTAATCATATATGTGCACTGAGTTGAGTTGGTCTACGTGGCTGCTCCTTGGTTGATATACTGCATTCTGATTGGCGAGGCAGTGCACGGATGTATATTTATACACGTGTGTATATGCAGTCATTCAGAATAATTTTCCTGTCCCTGCTCTGTAATATGTGTATATACATACAATATATGTGTATACATGTATATACATACAATATATGTGTATACATGTATATTGAACGTCCAGAGTATATATGTATGTATATATATGTGTGTGTGTGTGTATATGTGTGTGTGTGAGTACTACAGATGATGTCTACCTTGTGGTATTTACAGTGTACCACTGTGAATATCACAAGTAGTGTAGTCACAGATGGATATACAGATACATCAGATCAAGCCATGAAAAATGATGAGAAACACACCAAAATTCTGAGGCAAATAAATTTTCAAAATAAAAATTATATCTACTAGAGTATAATTTTTTTTAATTCTAGATTACTCTATGTGTGTTTCATTTTGTAACAGGTAAGAAGAAGACCGGACTGACAGTGAAACGGCCAGAAGGCAGAAGAAAAAGCTGTGAGACAGTGTATGAGTGTATAAAAGAATTTGTACAACCTGAGTGAAATATAACTGAGTGTTCTATAGTGAGGCAACACTATATATAAGTGAGTGACTGAATAAACTATAATGAGGAGCATTGTATGAAATGAAATTGCGCAGTTTGAGCGATTGAGTTGTTATTTCAGTGAAATATACAAATAGTGAAGTTATAAATCTGTATTGTTGAAATAAAATATTATATTTAAATAAAATATTGTTTGAATATTTGAATTCATGTACAATAGTATTCTATTTAAATATAAATATTATATTCCTGTCTGTGGTGTATTATAACAGTACAATTACAAACACATTTATAATAATAAATATATGTTTATTATCATCGAACAAAAATCATAGAATTGTTAGATACAACAAAGTCTGGCCAAATATTCAAGAGGCTTCCATTCTGTAAACATGGCTCCTAAACTCGCATATCTTCTACTTAAGGCATTGGCCACTGCGTTACCTTCTCCCGGAGTGTAAGCTATTTCAAAATCATATGATGCTAAAAACTCAAACCACCGTTGCTGCTGAAGATTCAAATCCTTGGAGAAAAGATACTTCAACGACTTTTGATATGTAACAACTCAAATCTATCTCCCAATAAATAATGCCTCCAAATCTTTAAAGAAAATACTATTGCCGCTAACTCTGAATCGTGAGTCTGGTAATTCCTTTTGTGCGACTTTAGTTGTCGACTCTCATAGGCCACAACTTTATCCTTTTCATCAGCACTGCTACAAGTCTAGTGCAGCATGCATCGGTATATACTATCATATACTCATTTCTATTTGTCATAGTTAAAACAAGAGCACTTGTCAATCTCTCTTTCAGGATTCTAAAGGCTTGCTCACACTTCGCATCCCACGGGAATACCTGATTCTTTTTCGTTAATCATGTTAATGGTGCAACTATCTTAGAGAAATCCTTGATGAATCATCAATAATATTCTGCTAAACCAAGGAAACTCCTCACAACCATCGCATTCTTAGGTCAATCCCAATCTTGTATTGTTGCCACCATAACGGGATCCACTGCTATTCCTTGTCCTAATACAACATGACCCAAAAATCTCACTTCTTCCTTCCAGAAGCGACACTTCGAAACTTATCCCTCAGCTGATGTTTTCGCAAGACTTCCAAAACAATCCTCAAGTGTGTCTAGTGTTCTTTCTCAGTCATAGAATAAACTAATATTTTGCCCACGAACACTAGTATGAACTTATTCAACTGATATCTGAACATATGATTCATAAGATCCACAAAATATGCTGGTGCGTTGGTCAATCCAAATGGCATCACTAGCCACTCATAGAATCCAGATGGTGTTGTAAATGTAGTCTTCGGCACACTATCCCTTGCCACTCTCAACTAGTGAAGTCCCGTTGCCAAATCCATTTGGGAAAACACCATTGCTTCGTGAAGCTGATTAAACAAGTCTTCTATTCTCGGCAATGGATACTTGTTCTTCTTGGTCAACTTATTCAGCTCATGATAATCCATACATAATCGCAATGATCCATCGGCCTTGGTTGCAAACACGACTAGTGCACCCCATTCGGATAAGCTTCTCCGAATGAATCCCTTACTCAGAAGATAGTCCACTTACACCTCTAACTCCCACTGTTACTTAGGCACCATCCGCCTAAAAGGCATAACGATAGGTCTTGCTTTATCCACTAAATCAATCTGGAACTCAATCTCTCACTACAACAACAACCCTTTGATTTCATCAAACACATCAGAAAACTCTCGTACGATTGGCACAGATGACAACCCATCTCGTGGAAACACAAGCGAATATAAAAAGCTAATCAGAACTCCATCCTCCGGTAGACAACGTATCACTATAGTTTGCCCTTCCACATTCCCGATCCTCACCTCAAGCAACTCGCAATCCACAATAGCTGCATACCTCTTGAGCCAGTCCATACCCAAGATAATCCCAAACCCAGCGAAGTTCAAAACAAAACAATCACACACAAAAGAGCAACCATGACTTGATAAAACTAGACCATGACAATGCATACAAAGACTAGATGAACCCCTACTGGATTAGTCACGACTAATGGTCTATCAACAATTTCAGGTTCTAAACCTAAGTTGCGAACAAGCTTATTACAAATAAAAGAATGTGATGCTCCAGTATCAAACAAAACTCGAACTGAATCACCTTTAATAGAAAGCATACCTTGCACAACAACACTCTTCCCCTTCTCCTCTGCAATCGGACCCCTCGAGGAAGATGGCACATCATCCAAAGCATACGCTTTCACAACCTGCTTATCCTTTGGTGGTACCAAATAATTCCTCTTCTTATTCCCCAGCTTATCATAGTTAAAGCATTTCTTTTCCACCTTCGCGTTCTTATAATCCTTGGAAAGATGACCCTTCTATTAACAGTTATAGTAGGTAATATCTCCCTTTATCTTCTTCTGGCCATTCTTTCCCTGCTGTTGCGGGTTTCTCTTACCGTTCCACTTTTTTTTATTATTACCACCTTGTTGTGGTTTCGAATCCTCCTTTATATTCTCAACAATGGCCTCAACCTTTTGTGGAAACATGTTTTCCTTCCTCAAAGCCTTCTCAACTAACTTCTAAAAGGAATCATCAATGTTATCGATCAATTGCTTTACAATATTCTCATCTAGTACAAAAATAATTTTCTTGTTCTTTCGATAAGGAGTCTCAATATACGAACGAATACTTAGATAGAGCTTCAAATTTGGCCATATACTCAAACATTGGTCGACCTCCTTGCATAAGCTCAACAATTTTTTTAAACAACATCGATTTCTAGACAGTAGAAATGAACTTCTCTTCAAACTTATTTCTAAACTAATCCCAAATGTTTTGATCCTTTGGAGTCTCCAAAGTAATAGAGTTCCATCAATCCATCGCTCGACCTTGTAGATTCCTCAATGCAAGTTTCTTCTTAGTTCCATCGTTAATTCCTATGTCTCCAAAGATTCAAAGACAGGTATAAACCAATTCTGAACTTCAACTGCTAGTTCTGTCCCAACAGGCGACTTTCCACCCAGAGAAGTATAATCTTTGCACAACTTAGCGAAATTGACTGCCCTAGGTGCCTGCATAGGAACACCACCATCTACCGTTGCTCCTGGAGCAGGCATCCTCCTCATGACCGCTGCTATCATGGCCTCGAACATAGCAGGGTAATCGGGTATAGTAGGTGCAACTCCCTACTGGGTATCGTCGCTCACCCCACCAGTCGTAGGCTCATTCCTAGCAGCGTGTCTCAAAGTTTGTCGACTCATCCTTACTCCGAAACGAGAACCAATTCACATTAAAGAAAGCCGCATTGGTGTTCAAGTGCTTACTAACCCACTATTTTAGTAAATAATATAGTAATCATCCAAATAAAACTACAAATACGTCTCTTATACGTGTTTACGTTCATGAACTTTAGGTAAAATCGATTAACAAAAGCTTTGATACCAAATGTGACAACCTCCTCGTACCTCCTGCATCGAACTGAGGACAAGGTGCGTTGTATGACGTGTCAGGCCGATACAGGACGATCATCAAGATAAAATAAGTCGAATATGAAAAAGTCGTATAATTCACTGCACATGGATAATATATAATAATAAAATATACAATAGGATATAGTAATGGAGCACAACTGAATAGAGAATCAAATTTCCATAAAATCGTAAAATCTCAAGTACAATACATCTTAGTACATGAATCTATGAATACAATATGCCTCCCTACATCCCTCGGAGTTTCAATAACATCAACATACAACGGAAATAGAAAAGAAATACTAAATAGATAGATTGTAATAGTACGCCAGCCTCCTGCTTGTCACCACACAACATCAATCGCACCAAACCTACTACTGCTACTTAGTCTGCTCATCAACAACATTGATGAAAAACCCAAGATAATAAGAGGGAAACATAAAACCTTTTGTTAGCCAACAGTCTTAGTGAACGATAAAATAGCTAGCAATGGTTACACATGATAATATGAGTACAGGCGGATCAACCATCCGATCGGCCCAACAACTAATGAGTTAACATGTGAAAACCATCCATCACGTGTCATTATAGAATAGGAAAGGAACACACCCCAATCTCGCTTCTCATCGACATCCTACAGTGTTCCCCTACCTAGATAAAGTAAAGAAGAAAATACACAATCAACCATAGCATCCAATATTCAAGCTATCACCGACTCCAACCTTGAATCCATCGATAATCAAACTTGCTTTCAACGATCAAAAGGGCTAATGGAAAACCCTCGATTCTAGCCAAACTACCATACGCCATCATGACTCGTATGTTTGTCTTTTCTCATTCTCGACAACTAGGCCCATCATAACTGACCAGGGTACACGATCTCTCGAATCTGATCCTAACAGGCATCCCCACATACCCCTGCTTTGAGTCTGCTAGAATACTTCGATTCCTGATGATTCCTTAGCACCTCAAACTTGTCAAGCCTTTCATCTAGGCGACTTAATTCATTCTCAAAATGTCATCCTAAGCTATCTCATGTCATTCTCGATGAAGTGAAGTGGCTTACGAGGCCTAGAAATTTTTGGCTCGACTTCAAAATCTTCAAGTTGATCTGGAGATACTATAACATTAGAGTCATGCACGAACATACGTAGAAATGATACATGAAACACGTTATGTGCGAGGCCTAGAAACTTCGTATTGGATCATATATTGAATCATGACCAGTGTCACATCATTCCGGCCCCGATCATTCCACTGTGAGTTCACAATCGAAGCACCATCAATCTTTGAGTTGCACACCTTCCATATGTAGCCCATTTCCAACCAAACTTCACCAGCAACCTCAGGAAGTCGTCACAATCCAAACCTCCAAAGCACGGCTCCCCATCTGCCTTCCCCTTTGGTCGGTACCGACCATCTACTTAGCAAAATTTTGTTAAGTAGTTGGCCACCATCGATCCTTGTCTTAAGTATATCCTTCCAATCCAGTCTCCAAGCATTTCAATGTTTCTATAAGAACTTTTTTCAATCTATCTATATCTCAAGTAATCAGTCTTCGACCCAATCCAAAACAACTCCGATTGACATTAAATTTCACCAATAGCTTTGATAGATTACCACGATGCTCCCCATAAAAATTCAGCATCATCCAACCCTTGGTGGTGTGTCGGTGCCGATCCATGGTGCATTTATGCACAAATTTTGCGTGCTCCATTCCTCCATCTTCCAGAGCGCCTCTACCTTGTTTCATCTAAATCAGATTATATGAACCTTCGATTTGCTCTGTTCTTTAATCTTATGATTCTACGGCAAACATTCTAATATACAACTCAAGCAAAGAAATCAATTCAGTCAAAACAAACATCGATCCATACAACAATGATAATACAAACATGAACAAATCATAATTATAGCATAAACACATCATAGACATGAGCCAAATTGATATGGATATAAACATATGTATAAACACGATTAACCTATCAATTATCTGGCTAATATGATCAAATTAGGTTTCCTAGGGTTTCTAAACTGGATTTAAACATATATGATCAAATCTAAGTGATTATAACGTGTACGAATGAAATTAACATAGATCTATCTTGTATAACCCTCTGCTTCTATGTGAGAGATATATATCACACACCTAATATCCAATTCGATGTAAATCCGATGAGATTAGTTCTAGACGGTGCTAATAACCTTCGAAATTTGATGCAATTTAATGTGATCTAACTACCCTTGATGATGGTCTATCTTCTAGATGAAGTGTACTATGAATATGAATGAAGAAGATTGAGGATTATGGTTTTAGGTTGAACCGGAGAATCGCAGATGCCCAAATTAAAACTTAGAATGATGAGAGTAACCCTAGTTCTCTGCCCAAACACCCCTTATTCATACCTGTAGGTCATAGGTCTAATGAGTTGGCTAATCGTCCCATTAGTTGCTGACCGGTTTGCTTACACTAGCTAAAACTTAGAACAACAATTCCTCCTAAACCGCTAAACTAGATTCTTCATGTGACCACTCTACGAAATCATAGACCACTATTTCGATCCAATGAGACCGATTTCAGCACCTGACTTGATCCTTATCAAAAGTTATAGTCAAATAGAAAACACAAGGGCAAAATACTCTTACTTGAATTCGGTAAAAATCATGGACATGTCTCACATCCCCATAAACATCATATCAAAATCCAAGAATAATCCGACCACTAGAGAAAAATATATATTATTTTAGGATCAGTCGAGATGTAAAATACAAGTCTTTACATGCTAGTTGCTGCTTAGTCTTCTCATCAGCAACGCATTGATGAACAACCCAAGGTAATAAGAGGGAAACATCGAATCTTAAGTCAGACAACAATCTTAGTGAGTGATAAAATAACCAATAATAGTTACATAGGACAATATGAGTACAGACAGTTCAGTCGTCTAATCTGTCTAACAATCAACAAGTTAACATGTGATAATCATCCATCACATGCTATATCAGAATAGGAAAGGACAACCCCAATCCCGCTTCTCTTCGAAATCCTACGATGATATCCTATTTTGAGAAAATTGAGAATAAAACACACAATCAACCATAACATCCAACATCCTAGCTATCACTGTCTACAATCGTGAATCATCGATAATTGAACTTGCTTTCAACAAACAAAATGGCTAATGGAAAGCCTTGGTTCTAGCCAAACTACCATATGCCATCATGACTCGTTTGTTTGCCTTACTTGGCGAAGACAACCAAGCCCATCATGACTGCCCAAGGTACATGATCCCTCTTAATACTAGGGAATCCCCACGATACCATTACATTGGTTTTGCTAGAACACCGATTATCGATGATTTGTTAGTGCTTCAAATCTGTCGAGCCTTTATTCTTGGCGATGAAATCTTTAAATAGAGAGACTTCTCAAACCAATTCCATTATCATCCTTGATCAACTCTCGCTTGAGTCAATCTTCATCTTACTAAACCCTAGACCGTATATCGTGTCATGACCTGTATCACATCAATACAGCTCCAGCCACTCTAACTTGGGTTTACAATTGAAGCATCATTCATCACTAAGTTGCACGTCAACCATCTGAAGTCCTTTCATTACCAACCTTCACCAACAACCCACGGGAGCCACTAAAATCCTCCACACAAAAACTCAATACCAACTCATCATCCCTGATGGATCGGTAGCATTCCATGATGGACCGTTACCAGTCCATCTACTTAGCAATTTTTTGCTACGTATTTGGCCCGGTCCATCCTTGCCTCGAGATATTCCAGTCGGTCCATTTTCCAATTGATTCGATATTCTTATAGAAACTCCTACCGGTCCATTCATGTCTCGAGTAATCAACCTTCGACCCATCCAAAACAATTATGAATGACTTGTTAGTTTGCCAGTAGCCTCGATTCACCATCACAATGCACCATACAAAATTTCATTTCATCCGACCTATCGTTATGGATCAGTACCAGTCCATGATGGACCAGTATCGGTCCATGTACTCTGAGAATCTCAAGACGAAAATTTCCAAGCACCATCCAGGTATCCTCCAAAGCTCATTCACGAAGTTTCGTCAGAATCCGATCATATGAACCCTCGACTTGCTCTATTTTCAGTCCTAAGATCTATGGCAACCAATTCTAACAAACAACTAGAACAATGCAATCAATTCAATCAATTTAATCAAAATGAACATCAATTCACATAATACTGATTATACAAACATGAAAAAATAACAATTATGGCATAAACATATCATTAACATGAGAACTAACATGATTTGGATCTAACCAAATGTATAAACACAATTTACCTAATAATTATCCAGTTAACATGATCAAATTATTTTTTCCTAAGGTGTCTAAATCTAAGTTAAGCATATATGATCAGATCTAGGGTGAATTTAGCATGTAACTTATGAATTTGATCCTAATTTACCCATATAATCTGTAGTTTCCATGTGAGAGATATTTGGCACTCACCAGTATCTAGATCCAATGTAAATATCACGAGATCAGATCTGGACAGCAATAGAGAACCCCCAAAATTGATGAAATTGATGTGATCTAATCTTTTTTGATGATGATTTACCTTCTGCATGCAATCTATGACGAATTGGTATGAAAAGAATGGAGAATTAGGGTTTTAGGTTGAACCGAAGAATCACAGATGCTCAACCTAAAGTTTAGACTGAGGAGAGAACCCTAATTATCTCTCCAAACACCCATACTTATATATGCAAGTCATTAGTCTAATAGGCATGGCTAATCAACCCATTAGCTTCTAACACTTAAAACTACGATTCCTTCCAAACCGCTGAACCAAATCCTTCATATGACTACTCAAAGGAATTGTAATCCACCAATTCGATACAAGAAGATTAATCTCAGCACCTAATTTGATCCCTATTAAGAGATATAGCCCAAACAGTATATTAAAATATAGAATGATTCGACCACTAGGGAATAAAATATAATTATTTTACGATTGGTTGATATGTATAATACGGGTCGTTACATTCTCCCCCTTTAGGAATTTCACCCCCGAGATCCCAAGCATGAGAAAATACAATATTCCGCATGCCTACCATCCACGAGTAGCTAATCTACCTCCAATCTAGCATTCAACCATCCATCAAATCAAAACTTCATCATAGCATGCAGAATTTTAATAGTACAAGACACAATGGCACAAGTAAGATTGATATATGGGACATACCACTCAAAAAGTTCTGGACGAGTCGATTTTATACTCTCTTCTGTTTCCTATGTGTATTTCGTCATCATCCTTGCTCAATTGTACCTTGACTAGCTTAACCACCTTCCTCCTAAGCTGTCTCATGTCACTCCCCACGACGCGAAGTAGCTTACGAGGCCTAGACACTTTAGGTTCAACCTATAAATCTTTTACCTAATTAGGAGATACCATAATATTTGAATCGTTCATTGAGTTCCATAGAATGATACATGAAAAACATTATGCACACTCGCTATCTCATCAGCTAAGTCTAATTTATAAGCGAGCTTTCCAATATGCTCGATAATCGGAAATTCCCTAACAAACCTTGGGCTAACTTTCCTTTCTTCCCAAAACGAACAATATTCCGTAGAGACGAAATCTTAACAAACACCAAATCTTCGACTGATAATCCCAAGTCCTTTTGTCAATTGTCGGCATAACTTTTCTGATGATCTTGGGCTGCCTTCATTTGTTGTCAAAGGACTTCAATATTATCCATAGTTTCTCTTATCGTCTTAGGCCCAAGTACCAACTTCTCGCCAGTATCTAACCAACAAATTGGAAAATTACACGGTCTTCTGTACAATGCCTCATATGGTGCCATCCCAATACACCACTGGTAACTGTTATTATAAGCAAACTTGACTAAATGCAGATGATCTTCCCGCGATCCTCTAAAATCCAATACATAAGCTCTGAGAAGGTCTTCCAATACTCGATTAAACCTCTCAATCTAACCATCTGTTTGGGGAAGATAAGTTGTACTCATACATAGCTCTATTCTCAACGTCTCTTGCAAACTTTTGCAGAATCCATTGGTAAACAACGGATCTTGATCGCTACCTTTGCTCTTTGGAATCCCATGGAATCAAACTATCCACTTAAGATATAATTCAACTAACTTCCGTGTCGCCCTAGTTGATCTTACAAGAATAAACCTTGCGCTTCTAGTCAATCGATCCACGACAAACCAAATATTATCATTCCCTTCCCTTGTCCTAGGAAATCCATCGATACTTTCTTCCATTTCCACGTAGGAGCTTCCAATGGCTGTAATAACCCGCTTGAATTTTTCTACTCAGCTTTAACCAATTGACCGTTCATATATACTAAGAGATAATTTTCCCACCATCCCTTTTCATACCTTCCCAGTAGTAAGCTCTCTTCATATCTCGATACATTTTATTACCACAAGGATGAATTGTCAACCTTGAGTGATGACATTCCTTTAGAACCTCATCTCTCAATCCATCTATGTTAGGAACAACCAATCATCCATTCTTATGAAGCCAACCATCCCGACGACTCGAAATACTTAATCCCCTCGGATCTGCTCTCATCTCCAACATTCGTTTGATTCCCATAAGCCTATCGTCTCGCTTCTGGCTTTCGCCAATCCTTTCGATAAGGGTTGGTCTAATTGATAAACTTGCTAATATTTCAGGTTCTAATTCACGATGAGTTCTAAAATCAAATCTGGACAAATACTCGAGATGCTTCCATTCTAAAAACATGGTTCCCAAACTCGCATGTCTTTGACTCAACGCGTTGGCTACTGCGTTACCCTTCCCTAAAGTATAAGCTACGAAAATCATACGATGCCAAAAATTCTAACCATCGTTGCCGCTGAAGATTCAAATCCTTTTGGGAAAAATATACTTCAACAACTTATGATCCGTAAATAACTCAAATCTAACTCCTAATAAGTAGTGTCTCCAAATCTTCAGAGAAAATACTATTTCCTCTAACTCTAAATCATGGGTTGGGTAATTCCTTTCATGCGACTTCAGTTGTCGACTTGCATAAACCACAACTTTATCCTTTTGCATTAGCACCGCTCCAAGTCCAGTACCACATGCATCGCTGTATACCACCATCTCTTCATTCCCGCTCGAAATATTTATCATAGGAGCACTAGTCAATATTTCTTTCAAAATTCCAAAAGCTTTCTCACCCTTTGCATCCCATGCGAACGCTTGATTTTTCTTTGTCAATCCGGTTAATGGTGCGGCTTTCTTAGAGAAACCCTGGACAAATCATCGATAATACCCAGCCGAACCAAGGAAACTTCTTACATCTGTCACATTATTAGGTCGATCCTAGTCTTGGATTGCTGCTATCTTAGCATGATCCACCGCTATTCCTTGTCCCGATATTACGTGACCCAAGAATCTTACTTCTTCCTTCCAGAAGTGGCACTTCGAAAACTTAGCCCTCAACTGATGTTTTCCTAAGATTTCCAAAACAATTCTTAAGTGTGCCTTATGTTCCTCTACCGTCCTGCAATAAACCAATATATTGTCCATGAACACAGGCACAAACTTATTCAATTGATCTCTGAAAACTCCATTTACAAGATCCACAAAATATGCTGGCGCGTTAGTCAATCCAAATGGCATCACTGTCTGTGCATAAAATCTGGATGGTGTTTTAAAAGATATCTTCGGCACACTATCCCTAGCCACTCTCAATTGGTGAAATCCCCTTGCCAAATCCATTTGGGAAAACACCTTGGATTCGTGAAGCTGATCAAACAAGTCATCTATTCTCGGCAACAGATACTTGTTCTTCTTAGTCGCTTTATTCAACTCACTAGAATGCATACACAATCGCAATGATCTGTCAGCCTTGGTCGCAAATACAACTAGTGCACTCTATTTGGATATGCTTCTTCAAATGAATCCTTTACTTAGATGGTCATTCACTTGCACCTCTAACTCTCGTTGTTCCTTAGGTGCCATTCGCTAAAGAGGCATAACAATAAGTCAGGATCTATCCACTAAATCAACTTGAAACTCAATTTCTCGCTGCGGTGGCAATCCTCTTACCTCATCAAACACATCATAAAACTCTTGTATGATCGGAAAAGATGTCAACTCATCCAGTGGAATCACAAGCGAATATAAAAAGCTAACCAGAACTTCATCCTCTGGTAGACAATGTAACACCCCGTGTATTCATATAACAGTGAAATTCAAAAATTAAAGTATAATTAATTTCAAATCAAAGAATTAAGGGAAATGGGATACACCATTGCGTTCGTCTTGGAATTCTGCTTGAGATAGAGTCCGAGTTTTCGTAAAACGGACTCCGTACGAGGGAGATATGACCTCCGGAAGTTTCAGAATTCAGTTTAAAATTCAAACAGTCAGAAAATAGTTCAAAATTAAAAAATCGGACCCAGATTGGGCTGGGCGGGAATTTTCCCGCCCAAGACACCCAGGTTGACTGGGTAGTCGACGTGGGCCACCCAGGTCGACTGGGTAGTCGACCTGGGGTACCCAGGTCGACTATGTAGTCGACCTGGGGGTCGACCTGGTCCCTGAGCCAGGTCGAGCCCAGCCCCTCCTAGCTGGCCTGGTCTGTGCTTGGCCGAATTTCTGAGCTTTGTCTTGTCACTAGGGCTAGGTGTCAGCTCCTGATTGGTCTCTCTTTCAAACAAACGGCTAATATTAATCTAAGCTCCATCGACGGTTCTAATCAATTCACAAACTCTATAAAAAGGACCTAAGACCCCACCTAATTTATACAAATAAAAATGAGAATGAGACCGTCATGCTGCTGAAGAAAGACTAGGAGTAGCCGTCAAAATTGAGAGACGATTAGGAGTGGTTCAAAAGCTTAAAGCAACGACAATTAAATCAAAACAACGCCTACAACAAAGGATAGCATCTCCAAATTTAGAATTTAGAATTCAGAATCCTGAATTGAAGATTCGTCATACGTTGTAAGTAGAGTGCTATTCCGATGTGAATGAATAATTGGGTTTTTGATTTGTGTAAAATGAGAAATGGAATTGTACTTAATTTGTGGCGATGATAATTCATAATTTTATGATGATTCTAATTATGAATAGATTTGGGATGTTGTGATATAATGATGTTAGACCTATTGGATATTTGCAAGTATATGACTCATGTTGAAAGTTAACGACTATATGTTTGTGGTAGTTTATTACAACACCTATTGGATATTTGCAAATATATGATTCATGTTGAAAGTAACGACTATATGTTTGTGATAGTTTATTATAACAAAGTTGAGATTCATGCAAGTATATGATTCACTATTATGCCAACATGATGTATATTTTTATGATCATTTTTATTGTAGTTGGATCCATTTAAGTATTATGATTCATATGAATTTATGTTGGAATTGGCATCATGATTCAAGTGTAAAACCATACTTTTGTATTAGTGACAAAAGTAAGCACCTTTGTGAACTTGTGTTGACTTTATGTACATGGCTAGTTTATGTTTGACTTTATGCCCAAACAAAACATGTTTTAGGCCTATGTTGTTATCAAAATCATATGATAATATATGCGACACATAATTAAGTTAGATTTACATTTTAAATGCAAGTTTACGTGAATAGATTAAAAACCATGATTCATGTTTAGGTATGTTTTATGTCATGATTATATGCTATTACAATGCAAGTTCACAAGTGCCTAATTTATGTTAATTAGACTGTTATGTTGCAAGTTCATGCGTTCACACACCCCTTTTGATGTTACTTAGAATATATAAACACCATGTTCTAAGTCTCCCCTTTTTCATGTGGCTAAGTTGGGCTTAAATGTTAAGCCCAACATAATATAGCGAACGTATAAAACGGGGGTAATGACGTTGGGTTAAAAATATAAAACATGTGTGTTGGCATGTTTGACGCAGGCCAACGACCTTGAAAACATTTAAGTGTTATAAAATATATTTTACCCGATAAAGATGAATTTGAATAGTGGGCTGCAAATATTTACATATAAAAAGAAAATAGACAAAATATGTAAACTTAGAAAATACGATGTGTTTAACCCGAGGTTGGATTGAGTTGTGACATAAACCCGCCCGGACCCGCCCGGCTGTCCAGTAGTCACAACAATACCTATCCAATGTGGGTGGTTAAACACTGAGCCCAATAAAGACCCGAGGTTAGACTGAGTTGTGACGTAAGACTACCCGGAACCAACCGGCAACATGGAGTCACAACAATACCTATCTAATGTGAGAGGTCGAGGCTTTAATAAGAAAATTAATGCTGAGTTAGGATTGATAGTATTAAGTAAATTGAATTAATACTTAATCAAATTGAACATGCTAAACTATACAGACTGATTGGGGGTTAGGTTTATACAGAACACTTAACCAACTTAGCATGTTGGCTAGAAATAGAAAAACTAGTAGCGGGGGACCCTTTTCAGCAGTAACCCTACAAGGTGTATCAGGATACCCTGAATTAGGCAGGGTGGGGCACGATTACTGGGCTGACTGTAAGAGGCAAATCGACGGCTGTGGTGCAGTAGTGTAGGTTCTAACGGGGTGCGGGCGTGCACACACTCCGACACAGAAAAATTAGGCACTGGGCACCAGTAGTATACATATGCATTCTAGAATTGTGTCAGGCAGCCACCATGGGACTTGGTACACCCCATGGTGGGACCAGCATGGGTAGTTACAACATCATGGGCCGTAAGACACATGTAACTATGCGAGTAGGAGCCGATCATTAGAAATGGATCACTTCACCCTGATTATGGGGTGCCTGTTGGGAACTAGTTTATAGGGGTGCAGAGATTAATGTGGGGTACGATAGTACATTCGACTTTAGACGATTTAACTTAGTTTATGGTGTTTCCCCATTTCCAGTTTGTACTTATCATGCTCATTTCTTTATTCATAGATTGAATAGTCCTAGACTTACTCAGGCTTTATGTCTGACTCTACTTTTCTTTCATCGTCTTTTCTTTCGTTTCCCCCCAGGTCCACAGGGAGGGAATACCGCAGCTTGAACAGTTTTCACATCCAGCTTGAAGAGAAAGAATGTATTGCTTGGATCTCTTTCGTTTTGGACTATGGCTTTGGATAGCAACTATGGGGACTTATGCAGTTTACTTATGTTTTTATGCTTCTTTAAGTTATGAAATCAAGACAGTTATGAAAATGTAATGTTTTTGGAAATATTGTAAGACAATTATGGTATGGTTTGTGTAACACATATTTTGATGAAATAAAAGTTGCTGTTGTTTTCCGCTGTTCAAAAATATGTGTACTTATATCTGTCTTGTGTATCTGTGACTTATACTTATAAACCTCCACCAAAATTAGGGCATTCCCTTTGAGAGTGACCCTAACGGAGGTGGGGTGTTTAACTTGGTATCAGAGCATAGGTTTACCAGATAAGACAAAAAGTTTTGAAAATTTATTTTCAAAAGAAAATTTAAAGAAGCATTTTTAAAGATAAAATTATATTTATTTTAAAAAGGCATAGTCCCCCAAAGCCATAGGTATTATCTTTTATCCCTCGTTTTGAATCTATCCTTTTTGTTTCAGCATGTCCGAAGAACTTAACTTGCCAGAGGGTGTACCAATACCTGGTTGGTTCAGACGATTCTTAGAAGCAAGGGCCAATTAGCCAGGTCCCACTATTCCTCCTCCCCCAGCTGCAGGAAATCATCCAGCTGTAGGAGATCATCCAGTTGCAGCAGCACCTCCTCCTCCACCTCCTCCGCGTGGTAATACTTTTGCTAAGATATGTAAAGATTTCAAAGCTATGAGAGGGAAGGACTTTCATGGAACCGAGTCCTTCGTGGCAGCCAGGAACTGGCTGAAGGAAACCGAGGACTTATTCGTCATCTTTGAAGTAGAAGATAGGCAGAAGGTACAACTGGAAGTATGGCTACTTAAAGGTGAGGCTTCCTACTGGTGGGAAGTTACCAATGCAGAACGACCAGTGGAAACATGGGAGGACTTTAGGGCAAGGTTTGAGGCTAAATTTCTCTCAGAAGCTGAAAGGAGTCTTCAGTTGGAAAAATTCTTATTTCTTAAGCAAGGGAATATGACAGTCAAAGAGTACGTTAATCAGTTCGATCAGCTGGCTAGGTTCGGACTGGACCTAGTCAGCACTCCGCACAAGAAGGCTCTCCGCTTTGTCAAAGGATTGAATGAGCCATTACATAGTTTGGCCATGACCCATATACCCATGGGAGCCACGTATGAAAGGTTGGTGCAGATGGCATTGCTGAACGAAGAGGATAAGAGCAAGAAGGAGACAAATGCAGAAAGCTCTCAAGGGAAGAAAGAGGGTTTACAGCCTAAGAAGACAGACTTTAAGAAGGGCGGGAAAGACAAAAAGTCCCAAGAGAAGAGGAAGTGTAATTTCTGTGGAAAAGTGGGGCACTTAGTGAAAGACTGCCGGAAAAAGAAGGCCAAGTTGAATGGTGGGTGCTTTTCTTGCGGTGAGACAGGCCACATGGCTAAGGATTGCCCAAAGAAGCGAGGGCAGGGGCAGAGGGCTGGATCCACCTCAGGGGCACGGGTTCATGTGCTAGAAGCGCCACCTCTGCAACAGCGAGGTATAAATACTTCTGTAGAAAGTGTAGTTTATCTTTATGATCACCCAGTTCGCACTTTATTTAATTCTGGCGCATCCCACTCCTTTATTTCATCTGCTTTAGTAGAATCTCTGCACCTAGAAACTAGTATGGTAGAGGACCCCTTAGTTGTTTCAAATTCAATCGGGGGCCCAGCTCATTTGTTTATGATCTGTATGGGATTGAAAATTTCTATTCTAAGCGTAGAATTTAGATGTAGTGCCTTTGTTTTGGGCTTCTCGGGATATGGTTTGATTTTGGGCATGGATTGGCTATCCAGTAATGGTGCCATCCTTGATTGTGAGAAAAGGGTGGTTAGGCTTCTAACCCAACTCGGTAACACTCTGGAAATTACTTGTAATCCCTCGTATGTGGTTATGCTTAGTTATCTTGAATCGCTAGATGCTTCGGTTGAGAGTTTGCAATCGGTTAAAGTGGTCCGTGAATATCCGGATGTCTTCGAAGAGGTGAAGGGCTTACCTCCGAAGCGGGAGATAGACTTCCGCATATATTTTGTAGATAATGCAAAGCCCGTTGCGTTGCCCATTAGACACATAGCTCCACGGGAAAGGAAAGAGCTCAGTAAACAGGTTAAAGAGCGTTCATTAGAAGGAGCATTTCAGAATGGGGCGCTCCAGTGGTGTTCGCCACAAAGGCGGATGGTTCACTCCGTCTATGTGTTGACTATAGGGAGCTCAACAAGCTGACGAAAAAGAATAGGCACCCTCTCCCCAGAATTGACGATCTGTTTGATCAGCTTGTAGGAGCATCTATTTTCTCCCAACTCGATTTGGCGACCGGTTTTCATCAGCTAAGAGTGGCTGAAGATAGCATCGATAAGACAGCACTCAGAACCCCAGACGGCTTCTTTGAATGGCTTGTCATGCCTTTCGGCTTGAAAAACGCACCCGCTTACTTCGTGGACCTGATGAGTAGGGTGTTCAGAGAATTCCTCAACAAGTTCATAGTGGTTCGTAGACGATATCTTGATCTTCTCAAAGAGTAAAGAAGAACATGCTCAGCACTTAAGGGCAATCATGGAAACTCTGCGAGTCCATCAGCTAAAAGCCAAATTCTCCAAGTGCCACTTTTGGAGAGAGGAAGTGAGGTTCCTTGGGCACATAGTATCCAAAGAAGGGTTAGCTGTGGACCCTGCTAAGGTAGTAGCGGTACAGGATTGGAAGACACCAAGGAATGCAACTGAGGTCCGAAGTTTTCTAGGACTAACAGGTTTCTACCGAAAATTCATAAGGGATTTTGCGAAAATATCAGCTCCGCTCACTAGGCTGACAAAGAAGAATCTAGTGTTCAATTGGGACTTGGATTGTGAGTTTGCTTTCCAACGCTTAAAAAGGGCTCTTACAACAGCCCCAGTTCTGACGTTGCCAGATGGAAGCAAGATGTTCACAGTTTATACAGATGCATGTAGGGCAGGGCTAGGCGTTGTCTTGATGCAAGAAAGGAGGGTAGTAGCTTATGGTGGAAGACAATTGAAGGTTCATGAAAAGAACTATCCGACCCACGATCTTGAGTTAGCCGCCATCGTCTTTGCACTTAAGTCTTGGCGACACTATCTCCTAGGTGAGAAGTTCGAACTTTACACTGACCATAAATCATTGAAATATCTTTTCTCGTAGAAAGATCTTAACTTGAGGCAACAGAGATGGATGGAGTTTCTTGCCTCGTACGATTTCGAGATCTCCTACACTCCGGGCAAAGGAAACGTAGTGGCAGATGCGTTGAGCCGAAAGAAACTGACTCTAAGCCCGCTGTTTGTTGAAAGGCAAAGCCTAGAGTTTATAGCTAGCTTTGACTTTAGGCCCTCCTCTAATTTTGTACCGGGCTTGCTAGCATCTCTTGAAGTACGCCCGACTTTAGTGGACTCAATAGGGACAACACAACGCGAAGACCCTCAGCTTGTGGAGACAATTGATAGGCTAATTAGGGGTGAGACTTCAAGTCACCTCAACAGACACTCCATTGACGATAAGGGTTGGCTAAGGCGAGACGGAAGACTATGCGTCCCACAGACGAGGGATTTAGTAAAGACGGTTCTCGAGGAAGCACATCACTCCAAGATGACGATACATCCAGGTGGAGATAAAATGTACAAGGACATAAAGAGAACTTTCTTTTGGAGCGGCATGAAGAAGGACGTGGCAGATTTTGTTTCTAAGTGTATGATTTGCCAACAGGTTAAGGCGGAGCAGAAGAAACCTGGCGGTCTGCTCCATCCTCTAGAGGTCCCGCAGTGGAAGTGGGATAGCATTTTAATGGACTTCATTGATGGGCTACCTAGGTCTAGAAGAGGCAACACTAGCATTTAGGTAATAGTGGATAGGCTTACTAAAAGCGCCCACTTTTTACCTGTCAAGAGTAAAAGGACTGCCTCATCCCTAGCATCTCTTTATCTCAAGGAAATTGTTCGACTCCATGGAATACCCTCCAGCATTGTTAGTGACCGAGACCCTATCTTCACAAGTGAGTTTTGGCGGAGTCTGCAAGAAGTGGTAGGCACACAGTTATGCTTGATTACAGCCTATCACCACCAAACCGACGGCTAGACAGAAAGAGTGAACAGAGTTTTGGAGGACCTTTTAAGACTGTGCGTCCTTGACTTCGGAGGGACATGGGAAGGCCATCTTCCTTTGGTGGAATTTGCCTACAACAATAGCTATCAAGCCACCATCGGAATGGCACCCTTCGAAGCTTTATATGGAAGACTGTGCCGATCGCCCACTTGTTGGTGGGAGTCTACTGACAAGCTCATACTTGGACCAGATATGATCCGAGAGACTTCGGAGAAGGTAGACTTGATACGGAGAAGAATGAAGACAGCCCAAGATAGACAGAAATCCTACGCCGACAAGAGGAGGACCGACCTTGAATTTGAGGTTGGGGACAGAGTTTTTCTTAAGGTATCTCCTCTAAGGAACGTTGTTCGTTTTGGATCCACTGGAAAGCTAGCACCAAGGTTCGTAGGGCCGTTTCCTATTATCGAGAAAATTGGAAAAATGGCCTATAGATTAGAGCTACCTGACGAACTAGCTGGAGTTCACAACGTCTTTCACGTTTCACACCTACGAAAATGTCTACATGAATCTGCTGAAGTGGTAGAGCCAAACATCCTTAAAGAAGCTGAAGTGGAACGCGAAGCAACCGTGAGAAGAGTTCCAACACGCATCTTAGGAACTGAAGTGAAGAAGCTACGCAACCGCGAAGTCAAGCTCGTCAAAGTTCAGTGGAGCGACGCCGAGGAAGACGCAACTTGGGAAACTGAGGCTAGAATACACGCAGCCTACCCTTTTCTTTTTGAGGGTACATCTTTGATCTTCCTTTTTCCTTAAGTTGTGCTTTTATCTATCTTTTTAGGATATATCTCCTCGACCTTTTCTTTTAGGTAGAAACCCTTTGGATGAAAACATGTAATTGAAACATGTTATGGATGATGGTTGCAAGTGGTTGCAAGTGATTGCTAGTGGTTGCTCGTGGTTGCATATACACACACAATCTAGGTTTTAGATCGGCTCAGTCACTTCATATTGCATATGCATATATGTATTTATATTCGTATATGGTTGAAGTTTAATGTATTGTCATATGGATGTTGCATTTATATACGAATGATTGTGCACTCATGTAGAATCATGAATAGGAAAATTTGCATACAAAATGGATTCATGACACTTACATAATTTGCATTAAGGAGGTCAACTGAATCAGTAGACCGCCTGATTTTGCATTAGATAAGTACATGTACACACACTTCGCATATGATCATGAAGCATTAGAAGTCTTTTAAGGACAATGGATGCTCGTGTTTGATGGATGAGTAGATGGACGTTTGGATGTTAGGATATATATTCTTCCTAAACTTGAAGATTTCGGGGACGAAATCCTTTTAAGTGGGGGAGAATGTAACACCCCGTGTATTCTATAACAGTGAAATTCACAAATTAAAGTATAATTAGTTTCAAATCAAAGAATTAAGGGAAACGGGATACGCCATTGCGTTCGTCTCGGAATTCTGCTTGAGATAGAGTCCGAGTTTGCGTAAAACGGACTCCGTATGAGGGAGATATGACCTCCGGAAGTTTCAGAATTCAGTTTAAAATTCAAACAGTCAGAAAACAGTTCAAAATTCAAAAATTGGACCCAGATTGGGCTGGGCCGGAATTTTCCCGCCCAAGACATCCAGTTCGACTGGGTAGTCGACCTGGGCCACCTAGGTCGACTGGGTAGTCGACCTGGGGCACCCAGGTCGACTATGTAGTCGACCTGGGGGTCGACTGGGTAGTCGACCTGGCCCCTGAGCCAGGTCGAACCCAGCCCCTCCTGGCTGGCCTGGTCTGTGCTTGGCCGAATTTCTGAGCTTTGTCTTGTCACTAGGGCTAGGTGTCAGCTCCTGATTAGTCTCTCTTTCAAACGAACGGCTAATATTAATCTAAGCTCCATCTACGGTTCTAATCAATTCACAAACTCTATAAAAAGGACCTAAGACTCCACCTAATTTATACAAATAAAAATGAGAATGAGACCGTCATGCTGCTGAAGAAAGACTAGGAGTAGCCGTCAAAATTGATAGACGATTAGGAGTGGTTCAAAAGCTTAAAGCAACGACAATTAAATCAAAAAAAGGCCTACAACAAAGGATAGCATATCCAAATTCAGAATTCAGAATTCGGAATCCTGAATTGAAGATTCGTCATACGTTGTAAGTAGAGTGATATTCCGATGTGAATGAATAATTGGGTTTTTGATTTATGTAAAATGAGAAATGGAATTGTACTTAATTTGTGGTGATGATAATTCATAATCGTATGATGATTCTAATTATGAATAGATTTGGGATGTTGTGATATAATGATGTTAGACCTATTGGATATTTGCAAGTATATGACTCATGTTGAAAGTTAACGACTATATGTTTGTGGTAGTTTATTACAACACCTATTGGATATTTGCAAATATATGATTCATGTTGAAAGTAACGACTATATGTTTGTGATTGTTTATTATAACAAAGTTGAGATTCATGCAAGTATATGATTCACTATTATGCCAATATGATGTATATTTTTATGATCATTTTAGTGTAGTTGGATCCATTTAAGTATTATGATTCATATGAATTTATGTTGGAATTGGCATCATGATTCAAGTGTAAAACCATACTTTTGTATTAGTGACAAAAGTAAGCACCTTTGTGAACTTGTGTTGACTTTATGAACATGGCTAGTTTATGTTTGACTTTATGCCCAAACAAAACATGTTTTAGGCCTATGTTGTTATCAAAATCATATGATAATATATGCGACACATAATTAAGTTAGATTTACATTTTAAATGCAAGTTTACATGAATAGATTAAAAACCATGATTCATGTTTAGGTATGTTTTATGTCATGATTATATGCTATTACAATGCAAGTTCACAAGTGCCTAATTTATGTTAATTAGACCGTTATGTTGCAAGTTCATGCGTTGACACACCCCTTTTGATGTTACTTAGAATATATAAACACCATGTTCTAAGCCTCCCCTTTTTCATGTGGCTAAGTTGGGCTTAAATGTTAAGCCCAACATAATATAGCGAACGTATAAAACGGGGGTAATGACGTTGGGTTAAAAATATAAAACTTGTGTGTTGGTATGTTTGACGCAGGCCAACGAGCTTGAAAACATTTAAGTGGTATAAAATATATTTTACGCGATAAAGATGAATTTGAATAGTGGGCTGCAAATATTTACATATAAAAAGAAAAGAGACAAAATATGTAAACTTAGAAAATATGATGTGTTTAACCCGAGGTTGGATTGATTTGTGACATAAACCTGCCCGGACCCGCCCAGCTGTCCAGTATCACAACAATACCTATCCAATGTGGGTGGTTAAACACTGAGCCTAATAAAGACCCGAGGTTAGACTGAGTTGTGACGTAAGACTGCCCGGAACCAACCGGCAACAGGCAGTCACAACAATACCTGTCTAATGTGAGAGGTCGAGGCTTTAATAAGACAATTAAGGCTGAGTCAGGATTGATAGGATTAAGTAAATTGAATCAATACTTAATCAAATTGAACATGCTAAACTATACAGACTGATTGGGGGTTAGGTTTATACAAAACACTTAACCAACTTAGCATGTTGGCTAGAAATAGAAAACCTAGTAGCGGGGGACCCTTTTCAGCAGTAACCCTACAAGGTGTATCAGGATACCCTGAACTAGGCAGGGTGGGGCACGATTACTGGGCTGACTGTAAGAGGTCAAATCGACGGCGGTGGTGCAGCAGTGTAGGTTCTAATGCGGTGCGGGCGTGCACACACTCCGACGCAGAAAAATTAGGCACTGGGCACCAGTAGTATACCTATGCATTCTAGAATTTTGTCGGGTCGCCACCATGGGACTTGATACACCCCATGGTGGGACCAGCATGGGTAGCTACGACATCGTGGGCCGTAAGACACATGTAACTATGCGAGTAGGAGCCGATCAATAGAAATGGATCACTTCACCCTGATTATGGGGTGCCTGTTGGGAACTAGTTTATAGGGGTGCAGAGATTAATGTGGGGTACGATAGTACATTCGACTCTAGACGACTTAACTTAGTTTATGGTGTTTCCCCATTTCCAGTTTGTACTTATCATGCTCATTTCTTTATTCATAGACTGAATAGTCCTAGACTTACTCAGGCTTTATGTCTGACTCTACTTTTCTTTCGTCTTCTTTTCTTTCGTTTCCCCCCCAGGTCCACAGGGAGGGAATACCGCAGCTTGAACAGTTTTCACATCCAGCTTGAAGAGAAAGATTGTATTGCTTGGATCTCTTTCGTTTTGGACTATGGATTTGGATAGCAATTATGGGGACTTATGCAGTTTACTTATGTTTTTATGCTTCTTTAAGTTATGAAATCAAGACAGTTATGAAAATGTAATGTTTTTGGAAATATTGTAAGACAATTATGGTATGGTTTGTGTAACACGTATTTTGATGAAATAAAAGTTGCTATTGTTTTCCGCTGTTCAAAAATATGTGTACTTATATCTATCTTGTGTATCTGTGACTTATACTTATAAACCTCCACCAAAATTAGGGCATTCCCTTTGAGAGTGACCCTAACGGAGGTGGGGTGTTTCAGACAATGTATCATCATCATTCGCCCTTCCACATTCCTGATTGTCAGATCGATCCTCTCTCAATCCACAGTCGCCGCGTACTTCTTGAGCCAGTCCATACCCAAAATAATATCAAATATAGCGAAATTCAAAACAAAAAATCACATACAAAAGAGCAACCATGACTCGATAAAACTAGACTACAACAAAGCATACAAAGGCTAGACGAACCTCTTACTTGATTAGTCACAACCAACAATTTATCTATAATCTCAGGTTCTAAACCTAACTTGCAAAAAAAACTCATTACAAATTAAAGAATGCGAGGCTCCAGTATTAAACAAAACTTGAATTGAAACATATCTAGTAGAAAGCGTACCTTGCACAACAACATTCTTCCACTTCTCCTTAGCAATCGGACCCCTTGAGGAAGATGGACCGCATCCAAAGCATATGGTCTCATAACCTGCTTATCCTTCGGTGGTTCTGGACAATTCTTCTTCATATGCCCAGGCTTATCATAGTTAAAGCACTTACTTTGCACCTTCGCGCTCTTACATTCCTTGGAAAGGTGTTCCTTCTCTTGACAGTTATAACAAGTAATCTCGCCCTTCGGTTTCTTCAGGCCATTCTTTCCTTGTTGTAGCTATTTTATCTTACCGTTCTACTTTTTCTTATAACCACCACCTTGCTATGGTTTTGATTCTTCCTTATCCTCAATAGCCTCCACTTTTTTCAAAAACAAACTTTCCTTCCTTAAAGCCTTCCCGACCAATTTCTCATAAGGATCTTCAATATGGTCGATCAATTGTTTCCCAAGATTCTCATCCAAACCCATAATAAACTTCTCATTCTTTTGATAAGGGGTTTGGACATACGAACGAGCATACTTCGATAAAGCTTCGAACTTAGTCACATATTCATAGATAGACCTACCGCCTTGCTTTAACTCAACAAAATTCTTAAAGATTATCAATTTTATCAATTTTTAGACAATAGAAATGGACTTCTCTTCGAACTTAGTTCTAAATTGATCCTAAATGATCGGGTCCTCTAAAATCTCCAAAGTAATAGAGTTCCACCACTCCATTACTCGTCCTTGTAGTTGCCTTGATGCAACCTTCCTCTTGGTTGCATCGTCAATTCCCTAATCTCTGGAAATCCGAAGACAGGTATCCAGCCAATTCTAAATCTCAATAGTAGATTCCGTACCAATAAACGACTTACCACCCAGAGAAGTATAATCCTTGCAGAGCTTTGCAAAATCAACAACCCTATGTGCCTGCATAGGAACACCATACTATGTTGCCGCTCCTAGAATGGGCATCCTCCTTATTATCGTTGCCATCATGGCCTCAAACATAGCAGGATAATCGGGCATAACATCTGCAGCTCCCGATTGGCTACCTTCGCCTACCCCTCCAATCGCAGGCTCATCCATAGCAGCGTGTCTCGAATTTCACCGACACATTCTCTACTTGAAATGAGAATGATTAATTCACATTAAAGAAAGGTCGCATTGGTGTTCAAGTGCTTACTAACCTATTATACTATATATTATAATATAGTAGTCATCCAAAAAAATTACAAGTACGCCTCTCGTACGCTTTTAGGCTCACGAACTTTGGATAAAGTCAGTTAACCAAAGCTTTGATACCAAATGATACCACCGCTCCATACCTCCTGCACCAAACAAAGGAAAAGGTGCGATGTATGATATGTCAGGCCGATATGGGACGATAGTCAAGTAATATTAACTTAAAACAAATTTTATCATACAACTCACATCGCATGGATAATACATAATAGAAATAGAACCCGTAATATAACTTACAGCGCATGGATAATATATAATCACAAAATATAAAATAGGATATAGTAGTGAAGCATATCTGAATAGAAGATCATATTTACATAAAACCATAGAATTCCAAGTACAATACATCTTGGTACATGAATATATGAATACAATAAGCCTTACTACATCCCATAGAGTATCAATAATCTTACAACGGAAATATAAAAGAAATATCTATATAGTAGATAATAGTATATCAGCCTTCTTCTTGTCATCGTATAGCATCACCAGCCCCAGAACCTGCTACCTACTACTCAATCTGCTCATCAACAACACATTGATGAACATCCCAAGGTAATAAGAGGGAAACATAAGACCTTGAGCAGACAACAGTCTAAGTGGGCGATAACACAACAAACAACTATTACACAGGATAATATATGAGTATGGACAGTTCAATCGTCTAATCTGCCCGACAACCAACAAGTTAACACATGAAAATCTTCCATCAAATGTTATATCAGAATAGGAAAGGAAAACCCCAATCCCGCTTCTCTTTGACATCCTACGGTGATACCCTACTCAGATAAAATAGAGAAGAAAACACAAAATCAACCATAATATCCAATATCCTAACTATCATCGTCTACAACCTTAAATCCATCGATAATCGAACATACTTTCAACGATTGAAAAGGCTAATGGAAGACCTCGATTCTTGCCAGACTACCATATGCCATCGTGATTCTTATGTTTGCCTTACTCGGTGAAGACAACTAGGCCCATCATGGATGCCAGGATACACGATCCCTCTTGATCTTAAGGCGTCTGCACGATACCCCTACTTTGAGCTTGCTAGAACACTCTGACTACCAATGATTCCTTAGCGCTTCAAATATGTTGAGCCTTTATTCTTGGTGATCAGATCTTTAGATCGAGCGACTTCTCAAACCAATTCCATTATCATCCTTGATCAACTTCCACCAAGGTCAATCTATCATCTTACTAGACCATATATCGCGTCACAACCAGTATCACATCATTGCAGCTCTGACCACACCAACTTAAGTTCACAATTTTAGAACCATTTGATATTGAGTTGCACATCAACCATCCGAAATCCTTTCGTTACCAAACTTCACCAGCAACACATAAGAGCCACCAAAATCCTTCGCACCAAAATTCAACATGGACCTATCATCTTTGATGGATCGGTACCGATCCATGATGAACCAGTACCGGTCCATATACTTAGCAATTTTCTACTAAGTAGTTGGCACCGGGGCATTATTGCCTTGAGATATTCCTGCTGACCCATTTTCCAATCGATTCGACACTCATATAGAGAATTTTTCTAGCCCATTCATGTCACTAGTAATCAACCTTTGACCCATCTTCAAAACAACTTTTAATGACATAAATTTTTCCAGTAGTCTCGATTCGACGTCATGATACACCTTCCATCTGACTCATCGTTATGGTTCGATACCGGTCTGTGATTGACCGATACTAGTCCATGTACTTAGAGAATTTCAAGATGAAATTTTCCACGCACCATCTTGGTATCCTCGCCGCCAAGTTTCGTCAGAATCTGATCATCTGAACCCTCAATTTGCTCTATTCTTTAATCCTACGGTCTACGACAACTAATTCTAACAAAAACTCAAACAATGTAATCAATTCAATCAAAATAAACATCAATTCATACAATAATGATCATATAAACATGAACAAATCATACTTATGACATAAAAATATCATGAACATGAGACTAACATGATTTGGATCTAAATATATGTAGAAACACAATTATCCGGTTAACATGATCAAATGAGGTATTCCTAAGACGTCTAAATCTGAGTTAAGCATATATGATCGGACTAGGGTGAATTTAGCATGTAACATATGAATTTGATCCTAATTTGCCCATACTCTCTGTAGTTTCCATGTGAGAGATATCTATCACTAACCAATTTCTAGATCCAAAATTGATGAAATTGATGTGCTTCTTTAATGATGATTTACCTTCTAGATGCAATCTATGATGAATTGGTATGAAAAGAATGGAGAATTAGGGTTTTAGGTTGAACTGGAGAATCATAAATGCTTGCCCTAAAGATTAGAATGAAGAGAATCCTAGTTCTCTCCCCAAAATCCCATATTTATGTCTGCAGGTCATTAGTCTAATGGGCTTGGCTAATCAGCCCACTAGCTGCTAACCAGTCCGCCTTACAGTACCTAAAACTTAAAACATCGGTTTCTTCCAAACCGCTGAACCAAATCCTTTATGTGATCAATCTACGAAATTGTAAACCACAATTTTGATGCAATGAAACCGACCTCAGCACCTAATTCGATCACTATCAAAAGTTATAGCCCAAAAAGTAAAGTAAAGGGCAAAATGGTCATAATTAGGTTTGGTAAAAATCATAGACATGTCTCACACCCCACAAACAACATATTAAAATCTGAGAATGATCCGATCACTAGGGAATAAATTATAATTTTTTACGATAAGTTGATACATAAAATACCAGTCGTGACACTTTTTCTCTTCTATTATGGTGTATGTATCTCTATTTGAGGTAGATCTGGAGTAGTTGTGAAGCGATTGTTGATAATTTCAGACCAGTATGTTGAGCCTCTAATAGCTTGCTTTAATTCTGTTGTAGGCCTTGATCTAGTAAAATCATTAATGCAAAGCTTGTTTTTTTGCATCTCGAATCTGGGTCTTGACAGTGTCTTTTGTAAGAATTATGCTATTTGGTAAGTGGAAGGTACATGATTAATAAGCAGTTTCCATCTTTGAAACATCTCTCTGACAGAATATATGTCAAGCTCCATATGTTTTGTTCTTGGGTGTAACACTGGGTTTGCTGATAGGGCGATAACACTGAGATTTCACACCATATTATGGCTTTGTTGCTTATATTGATCTTTAATTCACGTAACAATGATTGCACCCACATTATTTCAGTTGTACTAATCGTTATGCTTCTACGTCATGCCTCTGTACTTGACATGGACGCAGTGTTTTGTGTTTTAGCACACCATGAGATAGGGTTTTCACCAAGAAATATACAATACTCCATAATTGACTTTATGCCATCATGGTCGCTGGCCCAGTCAGAGTCTGAGTACCCAATAATTTTGAGTTTACTGCATTGTTTCATAATAAGTTTCTGATCAATTAAACCTTTGAGATATCTCAACATTCTTTTGGGTGCTCTCTAGTGTTCACTTAGAGGTTTTTCCATGAATTGACTTGCCTTGTTAACATTGTATGAGATAGCTGGTCTTGTAATGGTTATATATTGTTGAGCACCCACAATGCTTCCGTATTGTCTTTTATTCTAATTTGGCTCTCTTTTATCCTTTCTCAGATGTAGATTAGTTGCCATGGGTGTAGGAAGAGGATTAGCTTTGTCCATTTTTTCTTTAGTAAGTACTTCTAAGATGTACTTTCCTTGGTTGAGATGTAATTCATTGTCAGCAGTTCTTGCTAACTCAACCCCAAGGAAATAAGACAGATCCCCCAGCACTTTTATTGAAAATTCCCTATTCAGACACTATGTGACATGCTTCATCTCACTCTCACTGTTGCCTATAATTAGGTAATCATAAACGTAAATTAATATATAGGTAACAGTGTTTGAAGTGAATTTGGTAAATAAAGGGTTGTCTGGTTTTGTGGAGTTCTAGCCCAGGATGAGTAGGGTTGACTTGAGTTTGTAAAACCTCACTCTAGGTGTGTGCTTTAACCCATGAATTGTTTTTTTTAGCTTGGATACATAATCTTATTTTTATGTTTACTTAAATCCTTGAGGCCATTCCATATATACTTCTTCTTACAAAACACCATTTTAAAAAGCATTATTTATATCTAGTTGTTTGATGGTCCAATTCTTGTGTAAAGAAATTGTTAGAATGATTTGAATAGAGGTTGGTTTCACAACAGGTGAGAATGTTTCATTAAAGTCAATTCCACACTATTGCGAATACCCTTTAGCCACTAATCTTGCCTTGTACTTAGACATTGTACCATCAGCATTTCTCTTAATTTTATATGTCCACTTGCATCCGATGACATTTTTGTAGTTGGGAAGTGATACAAGATGCCAGGTTTGGTTTTTGATGAGGGCTTCTGTCCCCTCTTTCGTGGAAGTACTCCACTTACCATTGAGCACTGCTTGATGATATGGGGATGGCTCCTCATGCTTTTGTTCTATACATAAATTTTTTGGTTTGAAGATACAAGTTTTTCCTATACTCATCATTAGAGGAGTGTTTTGAGCTGGATTATTATTATTGTGATCTCCTCCTCTTGAGTATCTTTAACACTATTATCTTGATTGATGTTACGATATTGTGGTTGGAAAACATCAGTTTCATGTGTCATATCATGTGCTTGACCTGGTCCACTGTTAGACAATATGTGTTGAGGTGTGATATTAGACTCTGATGCTTGTGTATGTGTTATATTTTCACAAGAATATGGCACATGTACAACATCATCATTGTTAGAGAGAATGGGTAGAATAGATTGCCTTGCATTGAAAATCCTTTTAGTAGTTTTGTACTCAGGATTACTAATGGAAAATATCTTTTCATTAAGTATGACATATCTAGATACATACATTTTCCCTTTTACTGTCTAGACATTTGCAGCCCTTTTGATTACTACAGTATCCCAGATATGTGCACGATATAGATCTACGGTCTTTCTTATGTTTATTGAATGGTCTTAAGTGAGGAAGCGTAGACACCCAAATATTTTTAAATTGTTGTAATCTAGCTTTACCTTGGTTAGCATTTCTGTAGGGAATTTAAATTATAGTACTTTTTTTGGTAACTTGTTTATTATCTACACTGCTGTAGAAAAAGCATCAAGCTAGAATTTTAGTGGCAATGATGCTTGTGCAAGCAATGTTATCCATGTTTCAACTATATGTCTATGCTTCCTTTCTATTAAACCATTTTGTTCTGATGTGTATGGAAAACTTAGCCCGTGAACAATATCTCTTTTTCTTAGATACACTTTCAGGGGTAAAAATACTTTTCCTCCATCAGTTTGACGAACTTTTACACTCTGACCTAACTAGTTTTTCTGTAACACCCCACACTTTTCTGTGCCTAAATTTCAACAAAAATCGAAAATCGAACACATCCAAGCATGGAGCCTGTAAATCTTGTACCTACAAATAAATAAGCATGAACCTGATCAGTGTATGATAAGATAACTCATAGCGAAAAAAATAGGATAAACTAGTATTAGCTCAAGCAACCACCGTTTTAAAGTGAGTCACTTTACCAATACCGAGCATGAGAGAGAATGAGAACTGAAAGCCAAACTTAAACACGTGTAAGAACCTGACCTTCTCTAGAAAACCTGTGTGGTTGTAATGAGGAGGGGGCCAGAACAATGATATTCTAGGGAATAGGAAATGTACAACATATATTATAATACACAAATGTATCCAGTTTGGCTCAAACCAAGACGTATGCCTTCCAAGGTTAGAAATTCTAGCCTAACCTTGTAATTGTTTATGCACGACTCTACTACTCTTCCCGTAGTAGCTTTCCAAAGTATAATACCGAGATAAAATGTTTACGCATATATTTAGGAAGCCTTTATACTAGAACATGGCTGGTTATTTAATCGAGAGTGGACACCTAATTACGGAGTTTCTCTATATATATATCCTCATTCACTATCCTTCATTATTTAATGCCTCAGTGTCAATGATAGATCGGGAGGATTCTCCCTGATCATTTAAGACCTCAGGCGGACCTATTGGTCACTTATTATTCCTCGATAGTATATTCAACGTTAACATAAACTAGAGGGCACTAGCTATGGGGCCCTACTAGTTAACGCTTCTGTCATTCATGCATGTACCCTTGCCCTGTGTAAGCGAGAGATGGTATCTTATTGTTCGTTGTACCATCTAGCTAACCATATTGGATAACCCCCTTAGTCGCTTACTCCTTCCCGTAGGGTAGGTAGCCATATCTGACGTTTCTAATTTCTAGGTTTGGGTAGGCCCCACACACTCACGCCATTTAAGATCCCTAAATTGAAAGGCCTACTTCCAGATGAACTCTTCAACCCCAACCGCTTAAGACCCAGGAAGCGGACTATACGCAAAGGTTATTAAGTTAGTACCCCATTGGCCTTTAATATCTTTCCCTATTGTGATAAATTAGGCTACATCATTAAGTCCTTTTCGTTTAGTTTCTCTTTACGGAAATACTATTTGTACACGAATTATCATCACGATTTCCTATGGTTAATAATATTTTATATCATTAACCTACTAAAATATTATTAACCTACTAATTCTAAATTCTATATTTAACTAGTATTAATAAGGAACGTTATATCCTTCTTGCCCTTGGATATTTATTCAATTATTTCCCTAATTGGACTTAGTTTTTAAACAACAATCAATGTCTATTAATCCCTTTTTACACCTATTTGTTTCTAGTCCTAAGTTTATTGCCATTTATGACCGTAGTGGTTATATTTTCCTAAATCAACCATTTATCAATCCCGAAGTATCTATTTGTTGTACCCAAACAGACAATTACTATTCTTATTTACTTGTTTATTTGTTTCTTGTTATATACATATATATGTAGCATCAGGCCTCTCACATTAAGTTGACCACTTGTAGAAGCTGGATTTGTCAGTTGGTTTCGAGCATACTTCTACAACAAGTTGAGCTTAACCTCGTGCCTTGGTACATTTATATTTACGCATTAGATCCCTCTCATTAAGCTGACCACTTGTGGATGCTGGATTTGCCGGGCGGTTCGGGGCAGAATTCTACCACATGTTGAGCTAACCTTGTGTCTAAATGCGGTTATTATTCAAATTCCCTAATTGGGATTTAACACATTAATCCTAATTAATTTAGGAATTTCAACCATTATTCTGTTATATTCACCTTTCCCCAATCAAATCGGTTACAATTGTTATTTATAGATTTTGCTGTTATATTTATAGCAATTAACTATATTAACTGCTACAATGGTCACCACAAATATATTAACTCAATATGGATTACATTTTCATATATAATTCCATAATTGAATATCGTTCAAATATTCAATACAATGTATGTTTTACCGATTTACGTAGATTTGGACGAATAATATATATTTATATTTATATTTATTTTTTCCACGCAGTTAATGTAGTTATTTTCTTTATTATTATTTTTAAATTTAATAATTTGGTTTAATCAATATCCAAACATTCCTTTTTGCATTCAATCTTGCCACAAGGTTCCAAATCTTTCAAAAGGACAGTTAGATGTAGTTATTGTAAATTATGCCTGATTAGTGAAATAAACATATTTCGAATTCACAAGATATATATATACACACACATATATATACTTGGAATAGTAAATGCAAAATACACACAAATATGTATATTTATATTTATACGTACGTTTGCACCACTTTTCCCATTTTAAATCTTTTTGTCATATCTCTTGTGAACTCATAAAGTGAAAAACGACATATTTACAACAATTAAGCCAAAACCCCAATAACATCGAACGCAAATAGGTATAATTCTTTTAAATTTAAATCACACAATTCATCAACTTATACTGAACTAGGGATTTGGAAGAAACTACAATTAAACAGAGCTATTAGGACTGATTTCCATGTCCTTGGTATTTTACAACAAACTACAATACATTTTCAACATAATTGTAGGAAACATGTATGAAAAAATTTAAGAATCCTACAATTAATATTATTCCTTACCACAACTCAAAATTTCCAAGTTTTGATAATATTTACTAGCAGATCTATTAGGTGTTAATTCAAATAAAACAATATTATGAACAGATCTGATGAAAGTAGGCATATATTTTGAGATCGAGTTCAAATGAGATAAATATGCTATTATAACTATATATATATATATATATATAAATTTCTCACTCATCTGAAAGCGTCCAAATATGATGTTTGAATAACCTTTTAGGCCTACAATTCCCGAATTTTATAAATCCACAATTTATCTGAAAAGGGGATACTTTGAGATCTGTAGATATGTAAGAAAATAGGAAGAGAGGGGAGAATTTGATGTAGAGCATTAATTCACATTCTTTTCCATTGAATCTGATAAACCCTTTCTATCCTATATGATTTGTGTTTGATTGGTTGTATAAGAGTATTTTTAATTGAGAAATTAGGTTTGAAGAGGGAGAAAAATGGCAGAGCTTCGCTGCTGCCTATAGATTTGTGTGGAAAAGAATGAGGCCCACCCCTTTATTTATAGGAGTGGAATTGGCCATGAACCGTTAGATTTGATTTACTAAACATTTGTCCGTATATATGTTATATTGTATAGCCAAAACCCTAGCCGTCAATACTTGGCTCGATTAAGTGGTCGCAGCCAGCGGTCGATAGTCGGTCGACCGCTTGGTCGACCTGGCAGTGAGGTGGCCAAGGGATTTATTAATTTCTATATATATAATATTCTGTTTTATTTATTTTCCATCCGTTACTATATTTCATCCATAACTTTTCATTCTGACTCCGTTCGTGAAACTCCAAACATGAAAGTTGACCAGAATTCCGAGATGAATGCATCGATTAAAGTTTCATGATCAAATTCCATCATTTGCAGAAATTCCTATTTTTCAAATTCTAATTATTAGTTCATATAGCCAAAATTCCATGTTGTTACATTCTTCCTTCCTTAAAAGGAATTTCATCATGAAATTCTAACACTTATTGTCTTGTTCCACGCAACCAATTTGTGTACATCCACTTTGCAACCATGTGTATATGTGCATGGTGTACATAATGCAATTCAACCATAAAATATGCATGCAAGATGATTCTAAATCAGATCCTCCTATATGCATCCATTAAATTTTGAAATACTTTTGAAAGCATGATGCAAAATATCCTAAATATACTGGCAGTTCTATATGAAAGCAAATTTTTGAAAACTCTTTTTCATCCATTACCTTCACACTATTATGAATAAAAGTGTGAAGCAACCTTTTTTTGCATCCAAACTCTACCATCCAAAACATCACACAATCTAATTGTTTCCTATTTAATTTCTCCTAAACCGGAAAAAGGAGATCCAAGCGAAGAATTTTAGCGTTTCCTCCGCATACAAATAATTCATTTCCCGTGCTACTGTGGAATTTTCACTAGGGGTGTAAATGGGTTGGATCGGATCGGACGGAGGTGTGTCCAAGCTTTGTCCCATAACAGATTCGGACGAACTCGGACCGAACACCAAACAGCCTCAGACCGAGCCGGACAACAGACTGTCCTGTCCGATGTAGCCTTGGATAATAGAAAAACATTGAACATTTTAGATCGGACCGAACACTAGTGTGTCCAAGCTCTGTCCTATAAGTGTATCGTACAGACACGGACTGGACACCAGATAGTCTCGAACAGAGCCGGACAATGGACCGTCCTGTCCAATATTCGTCCCTAATTTTCACTTCAGTTACCCAAAATACTCCAAAATTTCCATCTATTGATTGTAAAAGGGGCTTAAAACAAGATCTAAGACATAAAATGAGTAAACTAATAACTCACATACATTGTTAACAAGGCATGAAGACAATGTTCCCAAGGCTGAAACAACCTTTTCCTTATTGTCGTTAAACATTTTTATCATATCATCGGTCCTATTGCACTGCTAAAACGTGCAAACATAGCATCCAAAAGTCTTCCTTACACTGTTCATGTAACCAAAAATCGAAATTTTTACTTAAAAACTTCTGTATTTATTTTGAAAATTTATTTCCAAAACCGTTCCATTTTCCTATAAAAATTTGAAAATGACAAAGAGTTTTTTTCTTTTGAACAACATTTTTCCAAAATCTTCAAAAATGTATTTTGCGAAAACTTAAATGATTCAAGTCACATGTAGTCCAAGAAGGAAGTCAGTCGCGCAAAAATGCAAAAACTGAAATCACACAAAAGACCAAAATAAATTCTAGCTTTAATAAGAAGCAGTTATTTATTTATATACCCGTGATGTGGAATCGGTCCTTTACTAAAATTTATCCATATAAAATTCTATTCTTTCCAGCTCTAGGACATGTGCTAGTTTTAGAATGAGATTTCATTTAAATAAATATACGTGAATGACAAAATAATTTCAAATATAGAATTTCATTAACCAAAGTCGTGCGATTTGTTTTCAACACTAGCAGTTACAAACAGTACAACAATACCAAAGATAATAAAAATGCTGGAAAGGGAAACACACGATGCAAGATACAATATGCATAAGGCATATACTAACAAAGACTACCCGCTGTACGCTGGTTGAGCTCCGCTGCTAGAGCCCGATCCATTACTACGCCCGCGCTAGGAACGTAGTATACCGGAGATGCAACCAATCTCATTCGCCTATCGGCGCTGCTCCTCGCGAACCCCTCGGATCTGGGCCTAGATGTTGTGGAGGGCGGCGAGCTCTGGACTCTCCTAGCCAGGCCGTTGAGCTGGAGTGGGTCTGGAGTGGGTGGTGCACGGACAAGAGCATTGGGCAGTTGAATGCCGGTCTTCCGGAGAGTGGCGCGGCTATTGGCAGTTGGCTCCTTCGTCACCACTGTCTCCACAGAAAGTCACCTCTGAAAGTGTCAAAAGACACGGGTAAGACGGCGACTGTAAGGAAAATGGCTCCGTGAGGTGCCGACAAAGGGCTCATGAAGATGAATCATTAGCACACGCGCCCAATTCATGGCTATACCGCTAAGAATAACATAGGTGGATCGGTGAACAGAAGGATAAATCTGCTCCAAGCTTCCCATCTTCAGGATGATGTTGTTTATAGGATGTCGTCAACTACTCGGGTGGTGGGTCGCAGATTGGCTGTGATCCAGGCTCGAGGGATTACAAGGAAGATACGCTGAAGGATCCGAGGGTCCTCCATCTCGATAGCTTCAAGCTCGGCTCCGACTGCCGAGATGCCTAAAACCTGAGCTAAGTAAATTTCGGTGAACTCGACATGGGTGCCCATAACCTCAGATCGGATGATGCAGGGCTTGTTATCGATGTCGGCATCCATCTGGGCATCAAACAGACAGACACATTGCGGATACAGGTTGCTCTCAAATGTGTCGATGCGCAGGACCGGTGCTAGACCTGCGGCGAGATACAGGTTGCTCTCAAATGTGTCGATGCGCAGGACCGGTGCTAGACCTGCGGCGATAAAATCTCCTCCAAACTAACAGCAACAAAGTCGGCGAACTTCACCGGTCGACAAACACGAAACTCACTGGTGGACGTGGCTAAGTAGTGCATAATTTTCTTCTCATCGCGATCTAACCAAGTGGCTTCCTGAGGCGTGAGATCGGGATGTTGAGTGGTGACATTGTGAGGAGGTGCCATTGAGGAACCGATGAATTGGGAAAGGGAAATTACAAATCCGTAGTATAATTGGGCATAGATTTGCACAAGAAGGATTTTTGGTGGTAATTAGGGACAAAACGGAGTGGAGGTTGCTCGGACATGAGCTCGGGAATGGAAGAGGGCTTGGGCACGGTGGAAATTGGGGTTTGGGGAAGGAGAAGTCGGCTGGAATGATATATATATATCGTTTCAGCCAAATCGGATCAAGTTCCAGGCCATGTCCCCTTAAAGGGAGCGGTTGGTGTGGCCCTAGAAGGGCGGTCGACCGCTATCCCCTTAAAGGGTGTGGTACAAACCTTGGCCCAACGACCCGTATAAATTATATAAAAATTAAAATAAGATTTCTATTACGTCGAAATAACTTTCGACCCCAACCGAATTCTCATATCGACTTCCACCACTTGTCGAGTCAAGAAATTTAATTTTCCAATGCCTTTTTCCCTGACTCCAAAAAAGTTGTGACCATCAAATCGAACAAACTTGAAACAAGAAATCAGCTAAAAATCCAAAATAAAATTTAAAATGGATTTTCCCCTTACTAGCTGACAAAACGCAGTGAGTCGAAATCAAAGTACCCCAAAAAATAAGGACAAAGGATTTTCCTTAGCCTTTTCGAAGAAAAATTTAAAATTTTCCCAAAATAGAATTTATTATAGCCAAACGGTTTCTTACTTATAAATCCAATTCATCATCATTATTATTATCATTTATATTCCAGTTTGTATTAAAAACTGGTAAAACCTTTTCATGTTCAAAAATGTTGGAGCTTCAAAATCTTAATGATTAATTGTGATAATTTCAACAAATTATCCAATATACAGGGAAAAAATCACAAGGAACATATATTTATTATTTTCAAGTTTAGTGGCATATTTCTTTTCTTTTCTAATTCCATCTTTCCTAACAATCAGATTATATTTGTTAAAATTACACAATAGCCCTAATAAATTTTGAAACATGATTAGATTAAAATTTAAAAACCATATCTTTATAAAATTTGGCCTTTATAAAACCATTCTTTGAAACCGTATTTCATAACTTTTATAACCCATTTTTATTTTCTCTAAATAGTTTTAAAAATAAAATTTCCTCTAATACATAGCCAAGAACTCTATTGAATGTTTCAATAACGGTAGATTCATAAATTCAACGAAGTAACAAATGGATGTATCTCAAAGTTATATTTCCAAAATGGAAATGACATATAATGAGGACTTTTCTGTTTTGAATCGAGTAATGGTCTTAACCGGAATGACCAACGAAGCCAAAAACCAGAAATCATGACTATCTCAGTTATAACTAGATTTTTACTATATTATATTTACTATTTTTTCGATCTTCCAAACTCGAATCAGCGGACTCCATAATGATGTATTAACTCAAGCAACTACCTTTTCAAATACCGAGCATAAGAGAGAATGAGAACCGAAATCCAAACTTAAACACCTATGAGAACCCGACCTTCTCTAGAAAACCTGGGCAGTTGTAATAAGGGGGAGGGGGGTTAGAACAAAGAGATTCTGGTGAATAGGAAATGTATAACACATATTATAATGACGTATCCCGTTTGGTTCAAACCAGGATGTATGCCTACCAAGGTTAGCGATTCTAACCTAACCTTGTAATTGTTTATGCATGACTCTACTACTCTTCCCACAGTAGCTTTCCAAAGCATAATACCGAGATAGAACGTTTTGCATATATTTAGGAGACCTTTATATTAGAACATGGTTGGTTATTTAATCGAGAGAGGACCCCTAATTACGGGTTTCTTTATATATATATATATATATCCTTATTCACTATCCTTCGTTATTTAATGCCTCACTATCAATGATAAATAGGGTGGATTCTCCCTGATCGCTTAAGACCTTAGGCGGACCTATTGGTCACTTATTATTCCCTGATAATATATTCAATGCTAACATAAACTAGAGGACACTAGCTACAGGGACCTACTAGTTAAGGCTTCCGTCATTCACGCATATACCCTTGACTTGTGTAAAGTGAGAGATGATATTTTATCATTCGTTGTACCATATAGCTGACCTTATTGGATAAACCTCTTAGTCGCTTACTACTTCCTGTAGTTAGGTTGCCATATCTGACGTTTTTAGTTTCCGAATTTGGGTATTCCCCACACACTTCCACCATTTAAGACCCCTAAACTTAAAGACCTACTATTGGGTGGACTTTTCAACCCCAGCCGCTTAAGACCTAGGAAGCGGACTCTACGCAAAGGTTATTAAGTTAGTATGCTATTAGCCTTTAATACCTTTCCCTATTGGGATAAAGCGGGCTATGTCATTAAGTCCTTTCCGTTTAGTTTCTCTTTACGGAAGTACTATTCATACACGATTTATTATCGTCACGATTTCCTATGGTTAATAATATTTTATATCATTAACCTACTAAGCCCAATTCTAATTTTTAATTATAAGTTCTATATTTAACTCGTATTAATAAGGAAAGTTATATCCTTCTTACCCTAGGATATTTATTTGATTATTTCCCTCATTGGACTTAGTATTTAAATAACAATCAACGTCCATTAATCCCCTTTTTACACCAATTTGTTTCTATTCCTAAGACATTTATGACCATAACGGTAATATTTTCCTAAGGCAACCATTTATCAGTCCTGAAGTATTTATTTATTGTACCCCAACAGACAATTACTATTCTTATTTATTTGTTTATTTGTTACATGTTATATATATATATACATATTGTGCACCAGGCCTCTCACATTAAGTTGACCACTTGTGGATACTGGATTTGCCGGTTGGTTCCGAGAAGATTTCTACCTCAAGTTAAACTTAACCTCAAGCCTTGGTACATTTATATTTATGCATTAGACCCTTCACATTAAGCTGACCACCTGCGGATGCTTGATTTGTCGAGTGGTTCGGGGCAGACTTCTACCACATGTTGAGCTTAACCTCGTGCCTAAATGCAATTATAATTCAAATTCCCTAATTGGGGTTTACAACATTAATCCTAATTAATTTAGGAATTTTAACCATTATCCTATTATATTCACCTTTCCCCAATCAATATCTATTACAGTTGTTATTTATAGATTTTGCGGTTCTATTTATAGCAATTAATTATATTAATTGCTACAATGGTCACCACAAATAATTCAATATGGATTACATTTTCATATATAATTCCATAATTGAACATTCAAACATTCAATACAATGTCTATTTTACCGTTTTACGCAGATTTGGATGGATTATATATATATATATATATATTTATATACTTTTCACGCGGTTAACATGGTTATTTTCTTTATTATTACTTTAAAATTTAATGATTTGGTTTAATTAATATCTAGACTTTCCTTTTTGCGTTCAATCTTGCCATAAGTTTTCAAATCTTTTCAAAAGACCGTTTGCTGTAGTTATTGTAAACTATGTCTGATTAGTGGAATATACATATTTGAATTCATGAGAAATATATATGCATATATATATATATATAGGTATATATATATATATTTGGAGTAGTTAATGCAAACTATGCACAAATATGTATATTTATACACACATTTGCACTACTTTTCCCATTTTCAATCTTTTTATTATATATCTTGTGAATTCGAAAAGAGGAAAACGACATATTTACGACAATTAAGCCAAAAATCCAACAACATCGAAAGCAAATACGTATAATTCTTTTAAATTCAAATCACATAATTCATCAACTTACACTGAACTAGGGATTTGGAAGAAACTACATTTAAACAGAGCTATTGGGACTGATTTCTATCTCCTCAGTGTTTTATAACAAACTACAATACATTTACAATGTAATTATAGGAAATATGTATGAATAAATTTAAGAATCCCACAATTTATATTATTCCTAACCACAATTCAAAATTTCCAAGTTTTGACAATATTTACTAGCAGATCTACTAGGTGTTAATTCAAATACAACAACGTTATGAACAAATCTAATGGAAATAGGCATATATTTTGAGATCTAATTCAAACGAGATAAACATGCTAATATAACTATATATATAAATTTCCCACTCACCTGAAAGTATCCAAATATGAAGTTTGAATAACCTTTTAGGCCTACAATTCTTATAAATCTACAATTTAACTGAAAATGGGATACTTTCAGATCTGTAGATATGTAAGAAAATAGGAAGAGAGGGGAGAATCTGATGTAGAGTGTCAATTCACATTCTTTTCCAAAGAATATGATAATCCCTTTCAATCCTATATGATTTTTATTTAATTAGTTATATATGAATATTTTTAATTAAAAAATTTGGTTTGAAGAGGGAGAAAAATGGAAGAGCTTCGCTGCTACCTACAGATTTGTATGGAAAAGAATGAGGTCATACCCCTTCATTTATAGGAGTGGAATTGGACATGAACCATTAGATTTGATTTTTCAAAATCCGTCCATACATATATTATATTGTATAGCCAAAACACTAGCCATCACTGCATGGCTCGACCAAGCGCTCACATCCAGCGGTCGACCGCCCCGGTCGACTGCTTGGTCGACCTAGCAGTGAAGTGGCCAGGGGATTTATTAATTTATATATATATATATATATAATATTTTGTTTTATTTATTTTTCGTCCATTCGCGAAACTCCAAACAAAAAAGTTCACAAGATGAACGCATTGGCTAAAGTTCCGTGGTCACATTCCATCGTTTGCAGATATTTCTATTTTTTAAATTCTAATTATTAGTTCCTATTGCCAAAATTCCGGGATATTACATTTCCAGCATTTTTTATAAACTATATAACAACATCAGCAGTTTCAGACTTTGGTTTCAATAAATATATCTACACATATCTAAATTATGCATATATGAAATAAATATAATACTTAAATCCATAATCAGTATCAGTGGATGATGGCCCACATGATCAGCAACAACAAGTTCTAATGGAGCATTATATAAAGTTTTAAAATCACCAAAGGGTAGTTTGTGACTTTCCTTATTTGACAATATATGCACACATATGATTTAAGAATAGGAGTCACAATATTATTATCATTTAAACATGTGTTACAATTTTCATGCTTGAATGTCCAAGTTTACAATGCCATATATCAAATGTCATATGACCTTCACGGTTGTTATTTCACACACATTATAACAATTTTCCTTAAATCTTGGGTTTCTTGAGTTTTCAATGTCAAATTTGTATAATCCTTTACTTTGCTTACCTTATAACTAAATTCCATTTGTTATGATGCCCTTAACCAAGCAATGATTAGGGTAAAATTCAAAGAATACTTTATTGTCTCTAGCACATTATGACACACTTATCAAGTTTTTCCTAATATGTGGTGCCCTCAATAGATTATTTAAGTAGAGCTATTTGGCACCTTTTAACTTATCATGACCAGCATGTGTTATAATAACTGAGTTACCATTACCCATAAATGGAGAGTGTTTATCTTTGTACTCTATATTTCCAAGATTGTGATTTCTTAGATTGTTTGTAACATGATGAGTAGCCCCTGAATCTAGATACCAGGCTTCATTTTGTATGTCATCTAGCTTGGCAATGTCTAAATTAGTTTCTTGAGTGCTTTTGTTGTCATTTTGACCACTGACCAGATTTGCATTAGGTTGACTATTTCTGTTGCTACTGTTTTATTGATTTACAATGAAGTTTTTGTCGAATCTGAAATAGAACCTATTTTTGGTGTGCCCAATTTTGTCACACGTTTGACACTTGGGTCAGTTGTTGGGGTTCCACATTCCAGTCCTTCCTTTGCCTTTGCCTTTACCAGATATGGCTCCTCTTTGGTAAGTGTTGTTATTCTGATTTCTTGAGTTATTTCTCTTTTCTTGATTTTTGAATCTTGAATTTGCTATGTAATTCACAGAATAATATGAAATAGTCTCTTTTTTCTGTAATAACCTACCTTCATGGGCTAACATAGTGGTGTAAACACTTTGAATTGAGGGAATGGGTTCGATAAATGTTATGAATGCCACAACAACTTCATATTCATCTTCGATCCCACTAACTATGTACAACACCTGTCCACTTTCATCAATCTTCTTTCCATTACATGCAAACTGATCACATAGGTTCTAGACTTTCATCAGGTATTCATACATACTCTGGTTCCCTTTCTTGATGTTTTGGAGTTGTCTCGTAAAACTATGGCAGCTGATTGAGATGTGAAAGCTCTTTCCAATGCTGACCAGACTTCATGTGATGATTTACATCTATTGAGTTGAGGCATTAAGGTTGGTCCAACAGATGACATAAGCCATGCACTCAAAAGATTGTCTTGCCTCTGATTTGATGAGTGTTAACCCTCTTTTTGGCAAGGGCCGCAACAGGTCAGATCGAAGCCCAAACGCGCAACTAGCCAAATTGGATAGATCGCGCTCCAGGAAGCCCAGCAGAAGCTCAGTCCGAAATAGTCACACATCGGCCCGAGCCAATTCTCATCAGCTGACAGCTCACTCCAGAAGAATCGTTCTCTCAGTCGACCGAATATCTCGCTCCCATACAAATCGCACCGGCCAAGTATCTCGAACCAGCATGGAAATATTCAACTGAGCTATTCTGATGCTTATCCCGAATTTCAAGGCAGTAAAGGCGGTCAACCACATCCGGGCAAAGCTCTACTGTTGATATACCTCATCGTGAATGCCACATAGGCCATAACTTCCGAGGATACTATCTATGAACAGTGGAATCAGTCTTCCAGCCACTTTTCCAACCAAAGAATGGACTCCACGTGTCCAAGCTTTCTCATAAAGGCTGGGCCACATCATAATAGCCCAAGCCGCCATCTCCACCTATAAATACCTCAAAGTTCAAAGAGGAAAAGAGAATCAAATCCAAGAAAGAAAAAGGGAGGGGCCGAAGCACTTTGGGCTTTATTCTCCAAAACTTCTCATCTCTCACTTTTCTTCAAATAGAAAAAGCATTGTTCTTGTAATATAAAGTAGAAGTAATATATATAAAGCGGACGTAGGCACTGTATTTGCCGAACCACTATAAAAATTCTTTGTGTACTCCCCTTTTTCTTTATGTTTTCTGCTTTTTATAATCATTATTCGTGTGCTCTCCATACGATTGGGGGTTGATTGTCCTAGTGACCAACTTTTGACGTCAATACTTTAGCGTGCCAGGTAGGGGTCGAACCTATGACCTTCTGCTTACCTCAGCCCATGGAGAACAAGCAAAAGAAAGATACAACATCCTCTCGCCCCACGAATATGGATGCAGCCAATACCAATGCTGTAGGGGCAAGCCAGGAAGCTTCCTCTCATGAAGATATGTCTCAATTTCTTACCTAGGACGACATGGATAAAATCATTGTCGAAATCAGAAACCATATGACATCTCAGGATAAACTCCTTGAATGACAGCAGCTGTTAATGGATCACCTTCTCGGTCGAGTGGAGATGGGTTTGAACGCTTCAACATCAATTCATCCACCGACCAGGACTGGGGCAACAACTAATCTTCGGTCTGCATGGAATCATGCCACTGATCAGGCTACACCTTTATTTCATCCTGGCTCGGCTCTACCTCCCAATCAATCATAGCCATGAGTATCACTTCCAGCAACCAGTGGAACTACAGCAGTAGAATCCCAGGAGGCTCACGATCATGATCTAGATTGGTCGAAAACATTGCCTCCATTCTTGGAAACATATCGACCTCCCATGCCTGTCGAGCGATTACCGGGTCCATTAGAATCAACGCCATTCCCATTACAACCTGGAGTCTTACCGCAGACCAATCTAACCACTCTTCCCCTTCAACAAAGAGCTGGTGCAACCTTCCCTTCGAACCAGGGAGAACGCTCTACTTACCGGTCCTCACTGTGGCAGAAGAAAACGCTACCATAGACCCTCCTAACCTCGCTCCTACTGGGGGCACCCGTGAGCCCCAAACATTACATGCTATGCCAGATCAGCCTAGACCCTCTGTCTTGGGTATGACTCGACCGAATACTCATTAGGTTCAAGTGGGACCATTCTTCCCAAAACCACCTACCAGAGCTCACCCTCACTCTCACCTTCACTCAACTCTCGGGGGACAAGCCCAGCTAACGGCCGACCTTCCGAGCATGCTTTTGCCAGATCCTCGCACTGAGGCTCCCCCAAATGCAGAGTTGAACTCATGGCAATGACTCCTCGAAGATGGAAGCCAACTTGCAAGCATCATCCAACATTTCATTCGGGGCACTTCTTCGCAGCAAGACATAGATAATGTCAATTGCAGCCCCTTTACCAGGGAAATCAGAAACTCCCGAAACCCTATGGACTTCAAATTCCCAACTAGCGAACCGTACAATGGTCACACCGACCCGACCATCCACCTCATACGATGCGTGCAACATATGGAAGTTCTTGGCGCATCGACCAACATCATGGCGAAGTGCTTCCCACTCTTTCTTATAGATATAGCTGGCATGTGGTTTCGACAGCTAACGACGGAGTCAATCAACAACTGGAACACATTGGTCACCCGTTTCATCGAACAATTCAGAGTACATATCTCCCGACCCAAGAGCATTATGTTCCTATCCACCATCAAGAAGCGATCAGGAGAGACGCTCAGATCCTTGCTTGAAAGATTCAACACGGCTGTAGCGTTAGTCGATCGGCCTGAGCCATCGATGGTACTTATGGCCGCCATTGCAGGAGTTCAGAACCAATCAGAATTCTCAATCTCTTTAACCTCCCCAAGGATATAGATGACTTCTATTCTGAGGCCGAGCGATTCCTCCGACAAGAAGATGCCAACATTGAGATAGAGAGCCTTGAGGTCTTAGCCGCCAAACAACAAGGTCCATCCAACATCAATGGCTAGAATAAAGAAAGAGGAAAGGCCCCGAAAAAGAACGAGCGCAGCGTGCGACCTCGAAATGAAAATAAATACGACTAGTACACCAAGCTCAACTACTTTCTGCTCGATATCTACCTTAATATATGAGGTTCCCTGCCTACTCCGAGACCATCTCGACGAGAACCAACCCAGATGGAGCTCGATTCCAGCAAACATTGCATATTCCATAACATAACTAGACATAGCACCAATGAATGCCGCCATCTGTGCGACCTCAGTGAGGATCGAGTCAGGTGAAGAGAGCTTCCCGAATATATTAAGAAGCGACCCCATCCATGCCGCCGCGATCTTCTGTCCAAGCTCCTCAGGTCGGTCCTCGAGCTCTCCCAAAAACGGAAAGGACCCTGAGACTAGCATTCGCGACATTATCATTAATTAGAGTTTATCTTTTTATATATATTACTTTTAATAAAAAGGGACTCCTTGTTGTACACATGCATGGGGTTAGGATTTAGGTCCTAGGCATGCTCTGGAATCAACTGTTGTCTTCTTAGAATTTCTTTTCTTTGTAATAATTATGCAGCTATGAATTTTCTTTTGCAAACATGGATCATGTTTGGAAATTCTAAGCCGAGCATGGCTGATGCTCGCCCCCTCTTTATTAAATGTGGCTAGCACGAAAGCCCACCACCATTTCCAAAAACCTACTCCACTAGCCGAGTGCGATAAAAATCTTAAATCGAGTATGGATTATACTCACCCTCTTTTATGCACCACGAGCGTTTACTGCTCACTGGGCATATTAATTTAACATGAGTCGAGCATAAAAAACACTTGCTCTAAGCCGAGTATGGTTAATGATCACCACCTCTCTGCGCTGAGTATGGTTAATGCTCGCCACTTCTCTAAGCCGAGTATGGTTAATTCTCGCCACCGCTGTAAGCCGAGTATGGTTAATGCTCGCCAAACCTCAAAGCCGAGTGAAACAAAATGCTCGACTCATCAGCTTTCTCCAGACCGAGAATGACTCATTTTGTCTTTGCAGGAACCAAATCTCATAAAGACAATGATCATCATTGTAACACCCCGCATTTTTAATAAAATTAAAAATGTGGAAATATGTATATATATTATATACATAGATATATTTAAGAGAAAAATTAAATAATGATAATAAAATTGCATGTAAAAAGTTAATGCAGTGAATAAAGAAAAAGATTAATAAAAGAAATTATATGCAATAAATGAAATGCGAAGAAATGCATGCGAACATTTGAAAAAAAAAAGGAAAATTTGAAGAGCTTCTAGAATTTGGTCACGAAATTAGCGCCATTGCGTTCATGGCGATTTTCTAGTCAATTTAGACCTATAGGTTGCAGAAATCTAATTTAAGATGAAAAAGATATCTTTAATTAAATATTGCAACAAAACATGAAAAAGAGGAATGAGAAAAGAATAATGGTTACCATTGTTCTAAGCCTTGTTAACAAAAGGCTAAGTAGCCAATTGGTTAAAGCATGTGATTTGTATACAAGAGGTACATAGTTTGATCCCCGCCAACGTCATATTTTTGTTTTATGTGAATGGCTAAAAAGTGGCTTAGTGTGAACGCAGTTCCATTAAAAAGCGGTTTAGTTCGAAAAGGGTTAATTGGAGGATTAATTGGAAATAAGGTTAAAAAGAGAAATAAATGATACGATTTATTTAAGAAAATTATATTGGAAACCAAATAAATAATTATTCGCTTCCAAGAGCTTAGTATACGCATAAGGGGTGAATGCAGATAAACATAATTCGGAATAAGGGTTGCACACGAACAAAAGAGGATATTTGAAATTTGATTATTGATAAATCAAATTTCAAATAAATAAATAAATATGATGTGTGGGGGTCGACACCCACAAGGGTGTGTCGACACATGTATTGACACCCAAGTAGGGATGCCGACACCCCCGCTGCTGCGCATCATGTTGCACACATAGCGCGTTTTTATTGGTTAATGTTTTTTTTCGCAACATGGATATTTCCTATTGGTCGGATGATGTGATTAGCTTGGATGGAGTTTTAAATTAAATCTAAAGGACTAGATTAGTGTAGCATGCCTATAAATAAGGTGGTTAGGGTTACTTCATCCTCACAATTTCTTAGGCGACGCCAAAACTCTGCCTCCAAACCTATTCTTTTTCCTCTTCTTCTTCAACTAGAGAAAGCTCGTCCCTTTTCTCTTCTACTCCAAAACATATTCTTAAAACAAAGATTAAATCTAGGCTTCTTCTTCAAAGTTAGAGAAAAGAATTCAAATTTTGCGATAAAAGCGCCTAGATTTATGTTGCGTATGAGGTTCCAAACCAGTTAGGAGAATTGGGAAAGCAGATCAAAGGTGAGTGGGTTTAAATTACAATTTTGAATAATAGTATATATATCGTTTGGTATTCCCCGTAAAGAAAATAATAAACATGTTATAATTGTAGTCTTATTTATATGATCTTTATGTTCTTCTCCCTCCTTATTTTTATTTTTATAGCCAGGCTACCTTCGAGCCTAGGCCTAACGCTGAAATATGCGAATGCGCGAAATTGGGAATCATTTGGGAAAGATTAATTTGGGCATAATATATATGATGATTTATGACTTGGAAGAAGGGGTATAATGTGCACAATAATATATGACTTGGAAAAAGGGTATTAAAACCTATAATGGAATAGGGATAAATACAATAAATATGAACAATTGGTAGAATTGGAATAATTGCACTTTACTTTATTAAAGTTAATTACATGTAGGAAGATGTGCGACATATATGGGGAATTGGGTGTAATTTATATATGGGATTATAGGCATAAATCGAATTGGGAATTTATGGGTAATTAGTATTCACTATAATCCAAGACTTGAAACTGGGCATGAATTAAGAAAAAGATAATGAATGCCTAAGACACGAGGTTAGATTTGGTTTGCGGTAGAAGTCCGCCGGAACCGCCCGGCATATCCAGCAACCGCAAACGGTAATCTAATGTGAGAGGTCTTAGGTGGAAATCAGACCCGTAATGGTGTCAAGACACGAGGTTAGATTCAGATGCAGTAGAAGTCTGCCCAGAACCGCCTGACATATCCAGCAACCGCAAACGACAATCTAATGTGAGAGGTCTTGTGCGTTTACGGACATAATAAATAATAACGAACACTTAACCAAGACGACACTTGTAAGGTTGACATGGATATTAAAAAAAGGGGTTAAGTGGGTAACATGGGTAGCATGGATAATTTGCTAAATTGGAATACTTAACCTAATTAAATCTGTAGCGGTGTTACGAACCAGTTGAATTGAGTATAGGTTAAGTAAATTTGTTAATGAAATGGGAAAGGTTAAGTTAATCTTAATTAATGCCAAAATGGGGAATGATAATAACCTATTATGAACGAACTTAAATAATAAAAGGAAAGATAATAGGTAGGCTTGTCCTAAGGACCAATGTGGATTATAACTTATGGAATAAGGTAAGTTATAAGAAACGATAGGGGAAGGTGAAATAACTTATGGAGTAAAGTAATTTGTACTTAATTGTAAATTAAGTAATCTGTAAAGGCAAGAACAAATCTACAAATGAAGATAACATAAGTTATATGAACGGAAAGGGATTAGGACATAACAGGAGATTGGTTGAGTTGAGTAATTCTCTGAGTGTCAATCTGATGTTGATTTCGGTCTTCGGGGTTGATACTTAGGGAGATATTTTCTTACCAATGTATATGTACTTAATTGTAAATTAAGTAGAACATGTTATGGTAACCATAAGATAGAATAATGAATAGATTATGAGAATAACATGTTGTAGGCTTATTAATAAACTTAAATGGGTTAAGTTATAAATGGAATTAATAAGCAAGGGCAACTTGGTAAACTTGAAAAGGAAGTCAATGTGAATGAGAATAACCAAGTTAAATGAGAAGACTAAAGAGGTGGCGCAAGCGTGTAATTAATGATTAGACATAGGGTCTAATGACATATATAAACTGAGGCTCTTGGAGCAGTCCGTCCGTTATAGGATGAATAGCCTAACGAGGTAGATCATCATGGGGTCATAAGGCACGAAGGGAGCGCAAGTTCATTTGATTATTCTGGCGGCTCTGGTGGACTGGAAGGGGAAGCACGCGGCTTCCTGAGACGTTAAAGGTGCTCCTATTAGTCCTCCGTGTGGTGGCAGATGTTTAAGGCTGTGCCCGTAGTGGTTGGGTCTGCGCGTAACTACTAGGTGGGTGGGCCATGACTGCAAGAATAACATGGCAGTCAGAATGTTGTACGCAGTGACGGAAAAGGTGATTCGGCGGCTGCCTCAACGGAGGCGGCGGGTCTGGACCAACAAGGATAGTAGGTCGTTGAGTGCTTGTCGCCACAGCCAGTAGGATGTCGAAAGACTAGAGCTAGACCCAAGATACCATTAACCAGTCACTATCATGGGACGGTGGTTGAGGCGAGACGCCACTTGGATGTTTAGATTGTTCGCTTAGGGGCTTGTCGCTTAGCTCTTATAGTCTTTACTAGTTGACGGAGGGGCCAAGGTGGGGCCATAGCCACCATAGAAAACATACCCTAGGGATATTTGTGTGAGAGGCTCTTAAAGGCAGGCCTGCACGAATATGAGGAAAGCTCTTGATCGAGTTTCGTATTTCTTGTGTAGCCCTGCCATGGAATTCGGGCACGCACACGATAGGTGTGCATGTTAGGCATCGAATACGTTTGACAATACGTACGTGGGAAAGTCTAGATACATGCATGTCTGCTCTGGGTGGTGTATCGTAGACTCTGGGGCATTACTCGATGAAGGAATCTAACTCGATGAAAAAGTTCGAGGATAGCAGTCGGTACGCTTACGTAGTACAGCGATAGTGGTTCTATGCGGACGTAGCGTTGTTATATATGTAAAGAGATATATACGTTACTATGGCATAGGATGAGGGACTGCGCACATAAATGTGGTGTTACGGAGGAGACCATGCGAGTTGGGTACCATGGGGTGTACCTCAGTTTGGGGGTAGCTACATATACATTATATTAGGTTAATCTACTAGGGAGTAGATGGGTGCGAAGTGTGTGTAAGCCTTGAACGCTAATAACACAGATAACCTAATAAATAAGAAATGTGATTGAACGGTATATGTAGGATTATCCAGAAGTGTAATTTAAGTCCAGTCACCAGAACTTGTGTTCTGACCCCCCTCCTCATAACATTTGCAGGTTAGGTTCATGACTGAGACTTTATAGCTATGGATACTGGTTTAGCAGTATTGTTATTATGGTAAAGCTATGTTTTAATTACATTTTATTTTATTCCTTCCGATGTGAGATATTTTTCGAACTCTGATATGTTTTATGTCTCTGTGTTTTCTGCAGGATACTAGAGCAAACCAACTCGGGTTTCGATGGATTGGGTTTCTGAAAAAAAATCGGTCTGTCGTAATTCGAGTTGTTACACTTGGTATCAGAGCTTCAGTTTAGGATTCCTATATAGATAATGAGTGAGCATATTTGTATTTAAAAAAAATATAAATATTATATATATATAAACCTAGATCCATAAATAAGCCCACTAAGTAGAGAAAGTAAAATATGAAGCAGTTAGAATATCGGTTTTGTAAACTAAAGGAATGAACGTAAAAACTTTGGACCCTTAGGTAGTTTGGGTGGAAAGTGTACGATATGATTGGTATTAGAAAAGTTATATCCCATATGATAGAAACTGAAATGTTAGTATTTCATATTAGTGGGTTTGGAAGCAGAACCTTATAAATTAGAAAAAGGTTAAAAAGTGGAAAATGGATTTGGAATATATATAGTTGAGAGAATTGACTTTGGGAAAGTGTCTAGGAAAGCCTAGTTGAGTTAGAGACCCACTTTGAGTTTAACCCAATAATTAACTTTTAAGAACTTGAAATTATAAAAGTTTTGGCGAAAGAGTTTGTGGTATTTTCAAGTTTTAATCTTAAAAGTATTTTTGATGTTTTAAAGAGATATGTAAGAGACATATTTGAAAAATGCATATTGGGTTTTAAAAGGGGTATACTTTGTAAAATAATGATATCTTGTTTTAAAAGAATTCTCTCATGAAAAGGTGCATATTATAGAGCATGCATAGCTCACTAGTTTTCATATTATAATATATGAAAGGATTAAAAAGTAAAGAAAACAAAATGTTGCATTTTGTGAAAGAAAGTTTTGAAATCTCTATTCTGTTAACAATAAATTTTATTTATTGTTTAATAAAGGAAATTTTGTTGGGCGGACAAAATAAGTTGTAGAAAGCAAGAATAGAGTAGATGTTTGCACCTTGTAGAGAGCAACCAAATTAACATTGTAGGTAGAAACAATGTAACCGCATAGTTGTCCTTGTCTACTCCGGTTTTGCGATTTGAAAAAAAAATGTTTTGCATTTTTATTTTGTGACATGTTTTTATGGTTTGGCAAAAGCAAGTTTTGGAGAAGAGAATAAAGTTTTAACACTTTTAATTTTCGGAAGGAAAATGTTAAAAAAAAAAGAGAGGCCAAACCATGTTTTGAAAAGAATGGAGTAGGTAAGAATTAATGTCTAGAAAGAATGAGAAAAAGTTTGAGGCTAAGAAGTAAATAGCAAGGGTTATCTTGGAATAATGGAAAATTTCCCGTAGAATGCATAAGCATTGTGAGGCCTAGTATTGTTGCTTGAAAAAAAAAGTGTAGGCTAATAATACACAACAAGGACTAGTACTGACTACTAGATAGTAGAAGAGCAAGTAAGTGTTAAGAGTTGTGGTTGGACTTTTCTTTAGTGAAATAGTCTTATGATTCTTGGCCCTTGGTAGTAGCGGTGTAGGATGTTGAGAGATGGAAAGGCTTAATTGAAAAATAAGCTAAGAAAGAAAATAGCCTAACTAAGAAGAAAACAACAAATTCAATGAAGCAACAAACGTGACGGGAAAAGAAAATGAAAATCTTAAGAAAAGATGGATAAAAATGGAATTTTTCCAAGTTAAGTTGAAAAATAAAAGAATTTTTTCTTATGTGGATTGTGCTTGGATAGGAAAATAGGAAATTTTTATAGAGTAGTTACATAAAATCCAAGTACAACTAGAAAAGGTTCATAAAAGAAAAATGAAAGATGTGAATTTTTCCGTTTTATACCTTTTTGTAACATAAAAAATCGAATTTAGAAAAATAGATTTATCTAAATTTTGAAATTTAATGATGGTTAGTAGGGTTTTGGATGCAACAATTAGATGGACTATGCTCTTATTCTATAAAAGTGTGGGAAAATTTGGATGAAAAGCTATTTTGGTTTTCAAAAATATTGCATTCATATAGAACTACAAGTATATTTAGGATGTGAGCATCATGTTTTGAAAGAGATTTTAAAAGCTTGCATACATATAGGTGGTACCAAATTAGGCATACATGCATTACTATGATGTATTTCACTTTGCACACGCGCACAATGTATGCAAAAATTGGATGCACACATGATGGATGTATATTATACAAGGGATTAACTATTTAATCCCTATTGTAACACCTCACCTCCATTAAGGTCGCTCTCAAAGGGAATGCCTTAACTTTGGTGGAGAGTTTTAAGGTACAAGATACTAATAAATTACAAGACAGAAAATTTATGCAGCGGAAAAAGATCAATATTATTTCATAAATACTTGTTCAACACAACAATTCAACAACTGTTTCAACCTTCTAAATTATTACAACTTTTCATCTGTCTTGAAAACATAAAGAAGCAATACTGAAAATAAAATGACATAAATCCCCAAAAAGTGCTTGACCATAGCCATAGCTCAAAAAGGAAAGTCCAAGCCTTACATCTACGGTCTTCAAGCTTTGGCTAACCTGGACTAAGCAGAAGTGTTTACTCCCTGCGGACCTGGGGGGGAGGGGGACAGAAGAAAAGAAGCCAAAGGAAAATGGGTCAGACATAAGTCTGGTAAGCCCGGTAATTTAATAGCATGTAAACAAGTAAAAAATTATGACATGAACAAACTGAACTTAGAATCACACCACAAGGATAGGGTAGTCCTAAAACGATGTAAAGTAAGATTTAACTAGATTTGTCTATCGCACCCACTTTTACTTCTCTACACCCACTAAGAGCTGTTTAACTAGCAATGTATGTTCATGATAAAGTGATCCCATTCATGTATTGATCGGCTCCTACTCGCATTCATGTATTTCAGGTATCATGCGGCCCCACGTGATTTTTAAGTACTTGTGCTGGTTCTAGTATAGGGTGTATCAAGTCCTATAATGGCAACCCTGACACGATTCAAAGATGCACAAGTGTACGCCTGATGCCCAGTGCCTGCTTTTTCCACTTTGGAGCCTGTGCACGCCTGTACTCCATTGGAACCTACACTAATGCACCTAACCGCCGCCCTTTTGACCGCTTATATTTAGCCCAATAATCGTGCCCTACCCTGCCTAACTCAGGGTATCTTGATACATCCATGTGGGTTACTGCTGAAACGGGTCCTCATTACTAGGGTTTTTCTAGTCAACATGCTAAATTGGTTAAGTGTCCTTAGTTTGACTTAACCCCTATCAATCTTGTCTAGTTAACATGTTAAGTTGGTTAAGTGTTTCCTCAATTACTTAGCCCCACCAATCTTGTCTTGTTAACATGTTAAGTTGGTTAAGTGTTCCCTTAATTACTTAACCTCACCATTTCTAGCTTGATTATTCATGTGCTTTAATTAATTAATTAATTAAAACACCAACCAGTCACATTAGACATGATTGTTGTGGTTACTGGATGTGCCGATCGGTTCCGGGTAGTTTTACACCACAACTCAGTCTAACCTCGGGTCTTTCTGGGCTTGATGCACTAACCTCTCACATTAGACAGGTATTGTTATGGTTACTGGATGTGTTGGTCGGTTCCGGGCAGGTTTACACCACAACTCAGTCTAACCTCGGGTTAGGCATATTCAACTTTTACATTTTATATATGTGAATTTTCTACAAGTGTTTCATGTCACATATTTTAATTATGTTCAAGACTAATGATATAAATTATACCATTCATGGCCTTAACCATTTACATGGTTTTGGGCCCACCTACATTATTAACATGTTTTGATTTAATAACTATCCCAACGTTACCCCCGTTTGTTCATTCGTATTAATCACATAAAGTCATTGGGCCCGCATATTAGCCCAATTTATAAACAAGAGGTAAAGAAGAGAACATGCATAATATAGATTCAACCAAACATGTAAATTTTGCATAAAACTTTATTCATATAATTTAACATGTCACATGAACTTGCATATAATTTAGACTTAGATAATCATAAGCCTAAAACATGTTAATAAGTAAATCTAGGCATGTGTGAACATAACCTCAATTATAAACTAGCATATGACATAATCATGAAATATCCAATCCCAAGGCATGTATAATTTTAACATTAACATATAGGTGTGAACTAGATCAAACAAGGTGAACTTGCATAAGTCCACTTTACAAACATGCATATAAGTATAGATTTAGTTTTGGATCTAACATGTAACTTACATATGAACATATGTATAATTAGATCGTGACTTGGATCTATCATAAAACATATAACTTGCATTAATCATATGAACTAGATAGTTCTTGACATGGATCCAACATAAAACTTGTAACTTGCATATGAACATATATATAGGCATATGGATCTAACATAAAGTATATGAATATATATATATATATATATATATATATATATATATATGTAGATCTTGACTTGGATTTAATATAATACATACAACTTGCATTAATCATATAAACATATATATATAGATCTTAACATGAAACATATAACTTGCATATGATATTGATAGTTTCATTCTCAATCTTTAATAGATCCAACACCAAGTCCAATAAGCCATAAACATTCCAAGACAATTCATGATAAAATCATCACAAGAAACAAACATGAATTAGCATCGTCAATATTATACAACATGGTATAATTCTATTTTTCACTTTATATCAAATCACGTCTTAAATTTATTTACATCTAAAAGATAAATACACTTACAAAAAACATTCTTGATTTCTGGAATCTGTATTCTGAAGTTGAAATGCTCGCCTTTGATGTAGATAATCGTTGTTTTAGTTTAATTTTGATTTGATTTGGTTTGTCTCTTTTAATTTGCTTCAAGTTGAACGGCGGCTACTCGAGGTTGTCCAATGGCAGCATGATGGCTCTTGGTTTGATTTTTAATATGATTTATGGTTGAGGTATTAGGTTGCTTATATAAAAGTTTGGTTTAATAGGAACCATCAGATTAACCTAGAGAAAATCAAAGCCATTCAGACAAGATAGAATAGCCACATCAGCCCTAATGACTCAGCAAGGAGTCCATCAGAACCAATCAGATGCCACATCTGCCTTAAAGCAAATCGACCCACGGGTTGACATCCAAACACCCTGAATCAACCCTTAGTCGACCCAGCGGAGCTCGGGTCAACCTCAAAAATGCGTCGATTCGGTTATTCCCCCTCCAGATTCGCTGTTTTGAATTTTTTTTGCATATTTATTTATTTAATTTTTATATATGTCTATATATATATATTTTTTTTTCTCATATGCATACAAACTTCAAGGCTGAATAACTTCTTCATAAGGTATCCATTTTATGCAAACCAAATATCTATCTTGACCAAAATTTTGAAACGAATGTAATAGTACAACCCATTTCACTTAATTCTTCTTCTAAAAATTAAGTGTTCTTGAATTTGTTAATTTTAATATTCTCAGAAAATTCGGGGTGTTACACCTATCAAATTTAAGGGACGAAATTTCTTAAAGGTGGGAGAATGTAACACCCCGCATTTTTAATGAAATTAAAAATATGGAAATATGTATAAATATTATATACACATATATATTTAAGAAAAAAATTAAATAATAACAATAAAATTGCATGTAATAAGTTAATGCAGTGAAATGAAGAAAAAGATTAATAAAAGAAATTACATGCAATACATGAAATGCGAAGAAATGCATGCGAACATTTGAAAAGAAAAAGGGAAATTTAAAGAGCTTTTAGAATTTGGTCACGAAATTAGCGTCATTGCATTTGTGGTGATTTCCTAGTCAATTTAGACCAATGGGTTGCAGAAATTTGATTTAAGATGAAAAAGATATCTTTAATTAAATATTGCAACAAAACATGAAAAAGAGGAATGAGAAAAGAATAATGGTTACCATTGTTCTAAGTCTTGTTAACAAAAGCCTAAGTTGCCCAGTTGGTTATAGAATCTGATTTGCATACAAGAGATACAAAGTTCAATCCTCGCCAGCGCCATATTTTTGTTTTAGGGGAATGGCTAAAAAGTGGCTTAGTGTGAATGCAGTTCAATTAAAAAGCGGTTTAGTGTGAAAAGGGTTAATTGGAGGAATAATTGGAAAGAAGGTTAAAAAGAGAAATAAATGATATGATTTAATTAAGAAAATTATACTGGAAACCAAATAAATAATTGTTCGCATACAAGAGCTTAGTATACGCATAAGGGGTGAATGCCGATAAACATAATTCAGAATAAGGGTTGCGCGCGAACAAAAGAGGATATTTAAATTTTGATTATTGATAAATCAAATTTCAAATAAATAAATAATAAGACGTGTGGGGGTCGACACCCTCAAGGGGGTGTCGCCACATGTGTCGACACCCAAGCAAGGGTGTCGACACCCCCCTGCTGCTGCACATCATGTTGCACACATAGCGCATTTTTATTGGTTAATGTTTTTTTTTTGCATCATGGTTATTTCCTATTGGTCGGATGACGTGGTTAGCTTGGATGGAGTTTTAAATTAAACCTAAAGGACTAGATTAGTTTAGCATGCCTATAAATAAGGTGGTTAGGGTTACTTCATCCTCACAATTTCTTAGGCGATGCAAAAACTCTGCCTCCAAACCTATTCTTCTTCCTCTTCTTCTTCAACTAGAGAAAGCTCTGCTCTTTTCTCTTCTCCTCCAAAACATATTCTAAAAAAAAGAAAATAAAGATTAAATCTAGGCTTCTTCTTCTTCTTCAAAGTCAGAGAAAAGAATTCAGATTTTGCGATAAAAGCGCCTAGATTTATGCTGCGTATGAGGTTCCAAATCAGTTAGGAAAAACATGGAAGAGTATATATGGATTAGATTCAAGATTATTCAGTATTGGGAAAGCAGATCAAAGGTAAGTGGGTTTAAATTACAATTTTGAATAATAGTATAGATATCGTTTGGCATTCCCCGTAAAGAACATAATAAACATGTTATAATTGCATTCTTATTTATATGATCTTTCTGTTCTTCTCCCTCCTTTTTTTAATTTTTATAGCCAGGCTAACTTCGAGCCTAGGCCTAATGCTGAAATATGCGAACGTGCGAAATTGGGAATCATTTGGGAAAGATTAATTTGGGCATAATATATATGATGTTTTATAACTTGGAAGAAGGGGTATAATGTGCATAACAATATATGACTTGGAAAAAGGGTACGAAAACCTATAATGGAATAGGGATAACTGCAATAAATATGAACAATTGGTAGAATTAGAATAATTGCACTTTACTTTGTTAAAGTTAATTACATGTAGGAAGATGTGCGACATATATAGGGAATTGGGTATAATTTGTATGTGGGATTATAGGCATAAATCGAATTGGGAATTTATGGGTAATTAGTATTCACTATAATCCAAGACTTGACATTGGGCATGAATTAAGAGAAAGATAATGAATACCTAAGACACAAGGTTTGATTTGGTTTGCGGTAGAAGTCTGCCCGGAACCGCCCGACATATCCAGCAACCGAAAACGTTAATCTAATGCGAGAGGTCTTAGGTGGAAATCAGACCTGTAATGGTGTCAAGACATGAGGTTAGATTCAGATGCGGTAGAAGTCTGCCCGGAACCGACCGACATATCCAGCAACTGCAAACGACAATCTAATGTGAGAGGTCTTGCGCGTTTACGGACATAATAAATGATAATTAACACTTAACCAAGACGACACATGTAAGGTTGACATGGATATAAAAAAGGGGTTAAGTGGGTAACATGGGTAGCATGGATAGTTTGTTATACTGGAATACTTAACCTAATTAAATCTGTAATGGTGTTACGAACTAGTTGAATTCAGTATGGGTTAAGTAAATTTGTTAAAGAAATGGGAAAGGTTAAGTTAATCTTAATTAATGCCAAAATGGGGAATGATAATAAACTATTATGAATGAACTTGAATAATAAAAGGAAAGATAATAGGTAGGCTTGTCCTAAGGACAAGTGGAGAATATAACTTATGGAATAAGGTAAGTTATAAGAAACGATAGGGGAAGGTGAAATAACTTATGGAGTAAAGTAATTTGTACTTAATTGTAAATTAAGTAATCTGTAAAAGCAAGAATAAATCTATTAATGAAGATAACATAAGTTATATGAATGGGAAGGGATTAGGACATAACAAGAGATTGGTTGAGTTAAGTAATTCTCTGAGTGTCAATCTGATGTTGATTTTGGTTTTCGGGGTTGATACTTAGGGAGTTATTCTCTTACCAATGTATATGTACTTAATTATAAATTAAGTAGAACATGTTGTGGTAACCATAAGATGGAATAATGAATAGATTATGAGAATAACATGTTGTAGGCTTATTAATAAACTTAAATGGTTTAAGTTATAAATGGAATTAATAAGCAAGGGTAACTTGGTAAACTTGAAAAGGAAGTCAATGTGAATGAGAATAACCAAGTTAAGTAAGAAAACTGAAGAGGTGGCGCAAACGTGTAATTAATTATTAGACGTAGGGTCAAATGACATATTAAACTGAGGCGCTTGGAGCAGTCCGTACGTTATAGGATGAATAGCCCAATGAGGTAGATCATCATGGTGTCATAATGCACGAGGGGAGCGCATGTTCATCTGATTATTCTGGCGGCTCCGACGGACTGGAAAGGGAAGCACGCGACTTCCTGAGATGTTAAAGGTGCTCCTAGTAGTCCTCTGTGTGGTGGCAGATGTTTAAGGCTGTGCCTGCAGAGGTTGGGTCTGCGCGTAACTACTAGGTAGGTTGGCTTTGACTGCAAGAATAACTTGGCAGTTAGAATGTTGTACGCGGTGACGGAAAAGGTGATTCGGCGGCTTCCTTAACGGAGGCGGAGGGTCGGGACCAACAAGGATAGTAGGTCGTCGAGTGCCTGTCGCCACAACTAGTAGGATGCGGAAACACTAGAACTAGACCCAAGTTACCATTAACCATTCACTATCTTGGGAGAGTGGTTGAGGGGAGACGCCACATGGATGTTTAGATTGTTCGCTTAGGGGCTTGTCGCTTAGCCCTTATAGTCTTTACTAGTTGAGGGAGGGGCTGAGGTGGGGCCATATCTACCATATAAAACATACCTTAGGGATATTTTTGTGAGAGGATCTTAAAGGCGGGGCTGCACAGATATGAGGAAAGCTCCTGACCGAGTTCCGTGTTTCTTGTGTAGCCCTGCCACGGAACTCGTGCATGCACACGATAGGCGTGCGGGTTAGGCATCGATTACGTTTGACGATGCGTATGTGGGAATGTCTAGATACAAGCATGTCTGCTCTGGGTGGTGTATCGTAGACTCTGGTGCATTACTCGACGAAGGAATCTGAATCGATGAAAAAGTTCGAGGATAACAGTCAGTACGCTTACATAGTACAACGATAGTGGTTCTATGCAGATATAGCGTTGTTATATATGTAAAGAGATATGTACGTTACTATGGCATAGGATAAGGGACTGCGTATATAAATGTGGTGTTATAGAGGAGATCGTGCGAGTGGGGTACCATGGAGTATACCTCAGTTTGGGGGTAGCTACGTATACATTATATTAGGTTAATCTACTAGGAAATAGATGTGTGCAATGTGTGTGTGTAAGCGTTGAGCGCTAATAACACAGATAACCTAATAAATAAGAAATTTGATTAAACGGTATATGTAGGGTTATCCAATAGTGTAATTTAAGTCCAGTCACCAGAACTTGTGTTCTGACCCCCCTCCTCATAACATTCGCAGATTAGGTTCATGACAGAGACTGTATAGCTTTGGATACTGGTTTAGCAATATTGTTATAAAGGTAAAACTATGTTTTAATTACATTATTTTTTATTCCTTCCGCTGTGAGATATTTTTCGAACTCTGACATGTTTTATGTCTCTGTCTTTTCTGCAGGATACTAGAGCAAACCAACTTGGGTTTCGATGGATTGGGTTTCTGAAAAAAAAAAAAAATGGTCCGTCTGAATTTGGGTTGTTACAATCATCTCGGCCTTAATACAGCCATCGGATCCATCGGATTTCTGGCCTTAATATGGTCCGGTGCGACCACAGCTGCTCAAGCGATTGTGCTTCTAATCATATTTCAGAACATACTTCCCTCTACCGAAGAAGATGCATTCTGAGGGGCAAAGTGTTAACCCTCTTTTTGGCAAGGGCCGCAGGATAGATCGCGCTCCAGGAAGCCTAACATAAGCTCGGTCCGAAACAGTCACGCATCAGCTCGAGCCAATTCTCATTAGTTGGCAGCTCACTCCAGAAGAATAGTTCTCTCAATCAACCGAATATCCTGCTCCCATACAAAGGGCATCAGCCGAGTATCTCGAAACAGCATGGCAATATTCAACCGAGCTATTCCGATGCTTATCTCGATTTTCAAGGCTGTAAAGGCGATCAACCACATCCGGACAAAGCTCTACTTTTGATATACCTAACCGTGAATGCCACGTAGGACACAACTTCCGAGGATACTATTTATGAATAATGGAATCAGTCTTCCAGCCTCTTTTTCAACCAAAGAATGGAATCCATGTGTCCAAGCTTTCCCAAAAAGGTCGGGCCCTGTCACAACAGCCTAAGCCGCCCTCTCCACATATAAATTTCTCAAAGTTCAAAAAGGAAAACAGAATCGAATCCAAGAAGGAAAAAAGGAGGGGCTGAAGCACTCTAAGCTTTATTCTCCAAAACTTCTCATCTCTCACTTTTCTTCAAACAGAAAAAGCATTATACTTATAATATAAAGCATAAGTAATATATATATATATATATATATATATATATATATAAAGCGGACGTAGGCACCATCTTTGCCGAACCACTATAAAAATTATACATGTGCTCCCTTTTTTCTTTACGTTTTCTGCATTTTATAATCATTATTCGTGTGCTCTCCACATGATTGGGGGTTGATTGGCACTAGTGATCAATTTTTGATGTCAACAATGAGTATTCTTGATTTGCTACTAGATTATCTTCACTGTCCCGAGAGAATTTTGATGGAATCATCTTTATTTCATATATATAGTCTTCAAGACCATATCCTTTGATTGCAGTTTCTATCTGCAGTTTCCATAAGAGATAATTTGTCTTGTCTAGTTGTCTTGATATGAGCTGTCTTTGTGGCTTTATTATTGCTTTGATGAAATCTTGTGTGTTATCTGTTGTTGACATACCTGTTCTTGCTGTAGATACAATTGGAGATGCTGCTGGATCCGTTCCAACCATTGTGAAAAATAAATAAGGATCATAGGAATGAGATATAAAAGGTGATACTAAGAGAGACACAATCAAAGGTGCTGTGGCAACCGACTTTGGTGAAGAATAACTTCAACTAGATCTGGGATGGCCACAGTAGGCACGACTGATGGTTGATCAAGCAACTAGAAGGGAGATGAATGAGTATCTCCTTCTTAGGATGGTTTGCAGCCAAATAATGATGAATCTTGGATTCCAAGATTCTTTGCCATGGTGATGAAGAAGAGAACTCTCAGGAGTAACTGCAATTTGGATTAAAATTTTATTAAGAACTCATTGGCTCTGATACCATATAATGAAATGGCAGCGGAAAATCTATATTTTGTATTATTGAATTGTAGAAAGTGATAACATTACATAAAGATACAACAATAACTGTATATATAATGTAACAGTTGGGCTAAGGGACGCAGCCAACGGAAGCAGACCAAATGTAAGCTAAAAGATATATGCCGTATGTTTTAGCTCTCTTTACAATACATCAATAATCTAATGCATGCGAGGTAAACAAAAAACCTCATTTTTTTAGATAGTTCAAGCACAAAATGTGTAGTTCACAAATGGATGCTCGTATTTAATAGCTTGCACTAAGTGAAGATTTTATTTTTGGTAAAACGATATCAATTCAATTGCAGTCACAACAAATAGAATGGTTCAATACACTTCCCAACGAATTAATAGTAAATTGGTTGGTAGAAGTGATTACCAAAAACTGCAAGTAAGGACTTATCAAGATTATATTATAAGCATATATAATTTTTAGTATAGTTGTATTTCTACTATATAATTTATGCATTTTATAATTAATTCATTATATTGTTTTATCTTTAAGGTAGTTAATTTGCATGTATTTTAATTTATGTATTATTATTTCATTTTAGCTAAATGCATATTACATAATATAGCAATCAAATTAACATAAACACATGTAATTATTCATCTTCACACATCGTTCGTACCTAAATACATACCACATTCACCATAGTAGCACGCTTAACACCCCGTTCCATATACCACTTAATACTTCGCTCAATACAAAATTTGCTTTCGTGTGCATTTCGACGAACGACAATAATGTAAGCGTGGTACGTTGGCTATTGGGGTATGCATTTGTGACAATAAATGGTATATTGATCAGGATACTTAATTGATTTTATGTTAATTTAATTGTTTTATAAATAACTGATTATTTGTTCTGTTGTGAAATAAGCACTTAGCTATAATAAAATAATAATACATAAATTGGAATGCATGCAAATTAATATTAAGAATACAACAATAAAATTCATATAAAAATTTAGCCATACTAAAAATCTTACGAGTTGTCACTAATCTTGCTTATCAGATAAACTTAATATTTCCTTGCTTATAGTTTTACGACAATCACTTCTGCCAACTAGTTTGTTGCTAATTCCTTAGGAAGAGCATCAAACCATTCTATTTGTTATGTTTATATTATAATAGACAATTCTTCACCAAATGTAAAATGCTCTCTTAGTGCAAGTTATTGAATACGGGCACCATTTGTGTGTAGTTTAAAGAACTTTTTGTAGAACTTACACCGTTTGTAATACGACGATTCAAAGATATATGCAATTTTTTTTATTTTCTTCTCGTGCATTAGATCAGTGATATCATATAACTTACAATCGACATTTACCCGGAGTCTTCTTGACGGTTTATGTGCACCAAAAGATGACCCAATGAATAAATTTTATTTCTCAAGAGTTTGCTATACAGGAGTTTGAAACAATGAATGATTAGTTGGCATTTCAAATTTTGAATGCCATTTTTCTTGTTCATCCAATTGGTTGAAAACATATAAACAACCACATTATATCAAACTAGTTCGACACACAAGAAAAGGTACTTTGTTATGTAGAAGCAGACATATGCAGGCCCCGTCACGTTTGTCCATTGGAATAATTGTTCAGTTAGTTCTAAATTTTCAGGAGGTGCACTTTGATATTTACAATACCCGATCCAAATTTCTTCAGGTAAGCAAAAAAGTTAACTAAAAAACAAACAAAACAATTTCATAAATGAAAAATACCTTTATACGATCACTCTACCACTCGATGCTACCTGCAATAGTTTTTTTCCACGAGATCTTAACAAGCACCAATTTGGGTGCACACACTTTCCAACTATACCTAGCCTGTTCTAAGACTATTGTGTTTATTTTGAATTTCATTTTCATTTGTTGAAGCAATATCGTTTTTTTTCTTCTACAACTTTGTTAAACATTTTCACTACGGCTTTATTAACTCTTTTTTACTTTTACCACAGAAAAGATATGCTTCGATGGAATATTTATATAGAACTCGAGTGGTCTTGGATGACTAATAATGCATATTCTTTTAGCTTGTCAATTTCGTATAAACTAAGTTTCAAAAAAAAAAAAAAAAAAGAATAATACATGCAGTGTTGTAAAATAATATTTGGTTATAGTTGCGGATTGACGGTAGTTAGTTGTTTTTAAGCCAACTGTTGGGAGGAAAAAGAAAATGGTTGGGAAGAAGGGGATGCTTGGAGGTGTTTAGTAGAGGAAGGGAAGGCATGGAGCCGTTGAGGGAAAATGGGTCGAAGTGTTGTTTGGTCGCCAAGGGCATTATTTCCCTTAACCAGACGAACTTGGTCAGTTGGCCATTTGGGCCGTTTAACGTGTCGGTTGCATCTTCAAAGCAATTGGTCCACTAAATGACAATGAGCAGTACCTTTGGGTCTAGTTCATTAAGATTGAAATATATAATACCATTGAGCAGTCCTTACATTATAACTAACCTTTAAACTACAAAGTACATCTAGATGAACCAATTAATTTGAATTTGTTAGCTTTTTGACATAGATGCTCGTATCTTCAAATGAAACTAGGCTTAGTTTATCAACTGAAGTGGGTGATCATTGTTTAACAACATCGAACAGTGCCATTTACACAGGAAAAATGTATTGCTATATAGCATAGTCACATATGTCTTGTTCACTTGTCTATGTTTGGTTCAATTTGATGTAGCTAGTGAATTAAAGAAAATATTAATGAATGAAACATCAAAGATTTTACAGTTTTATAGTTGTTAAAATGGTAAAGACCGTACCTTTTAATTAAGTTTTGTAATAAAATTATACTTGTATTTGCCATTTTTATTGTAAATTGAATAAATCGGTATAAAATTTACCATTTTATTCATTTTTTAACCATTTTATTTGTTCGTGAATTTATTAAAAACTTGTTATATGGCTGATCTTCTCTTTTTCTGATACAGAATTCGATCATTCAGTATAGAAGTGAAATCTAGAGTAAGTGAATAAGTTTGTCATTGGTAACAGTGCAATTATTCACATCCACACTAAAAAGTGTAGGTTATAGTTCAAAGCCCAATTGCATAGGATTCCTTAATATTCTCATCCTTATGTAAAACATACAATATTAATCTTCTAAAATATTTACTTAATTTAGTTGGCTACTTGTTCATTAGTAATCACTATTATAAACTGTGGAAATTGCAGCATAGTGTTTTGATGGTTGCGGAAGGCTTTCTAACAGCACTTCATTTTATTCAATTAAATTTATTTCTTTATTATCGTTAACCCCGTTTTAAAGTGCAGTTCAGAAAATCATACTTTGGTTACAATATGACGACTCATTTGCACTTTGGTTAGGGCATCACTTTACATAAGGGATCAGGCATTGTGCTCGCCCATGGATTGGAAACAACCCTTATAGACTCAACATAATTCTATTAAATATGGTATGGGCACAAATCTGTGAGGCATGATAAAAACAGTGTACACGCAGCCCAGGACCAAGCCATGCATATGTGGGTGCACATAACTTATGGATCTGAAGCTTGGGATAAAACTATGCACGCGCAAACACTATATTTGCAGCATGGTAAAGTCAGTATGCACGCCTTTAATTGTTTGTGAACATGAAGCATATCTATATGTGAAGAAGGAATGGTTTATTTGCTCTAGAGAATGGATCACATAGGTATTGACAAGCCTGCATTGATCATTATACATATTATATTTCACGAGCATTATCATATTTAAATCAGCAAAATGCAATTGAAAGATAAAAAGCTCATTCAGACATTTCATTAGACGATACAAGTGCAAACAGTTAAAATTGCATATACACATATAATGACGAGTGTGTATACATGAAACATATCTTGTTCCTTCTACAAAAGATTATCATCCATTCAATAACATCATACAAGGTGCAGGCGTGAGTATTACAAGCTTACGTGGCTTTGTTAGTCCAACTAGCTCATTCCTTCAACAAGGTCATTCACCCATAAGTACCACTGGTCGAGTAGCAGCTTCAACCTGGTCAGTCGAGCAACAGCTTCCACCTGTCCGGTCGAGCATCATACAGTGGGTTGAGCACCATAAGTTTGACAGGTCATTCATTATCTGAAGCTGTAGTCGAGCAATGTTATTGCATGAGGGTCGAGCAACTTTCCATCTGATGGTCAAGCAGTATTATGCAACGCAGTGGAAAAGTAGTATTTAGAGGGTCATTCATTTGTTTGTTATATGGGTCATTCATTTATTTAAATATAGGTCGAACAACATTCACATGCACCATAGCTGTATGGCTCGTGCATACCTATTTTGGATGGTCGTGCATGCATATTGTGGTCTTTCGTGCAAACATATATGGCTCGCGAGTGCAAAAGGTGTGACACCCCACGTCCGTTAGTGTCACTCATTAAGGGAATGCATTAAGTTTTATGAAGCGTTAATGGTCAATAGAAATAGAAACATTACAAGATAGATATAAAATAGCAGCGGAATTTAAAACTTTATTAATCATAAAGCATCGTTGTTCAAAACATGGTTACATCATATGTCTGAAAAACATAAAACCCAGTACATCATTAAAATTTCTGTTTTGTACATTAAAACATCAGAGTACGGTAATAATAGAAGCATAATCCCCAAAACATTAGCCATAGTGGAGAAACGTGAAATAGAGCAGTACATCTATGCAGCTCCAAGCAGGATCCTGATTAAGCTTGATTATTCCCATCCTGAGAACCTAGGGGGAAACGAAAGAGAAAGAAGAGGAAACAAAATGGGTCAGACATAAAGTCTGGCGAGTGCAGTTACTTTTAGCATATAAATAAGTAAAAGTATCATGATAGGCGTATAAAGTGGATAACAGAGATCATATCATAATAGGCAGGTAGACAAGGTAAACAGGACAAACATGATAGAGTGTACCGTGCTTCTCTAATGATTTCGCTGCACCAATACTAGTGTCTTATTAACAAGATGATCCCCAACAAGTATAAGATGGTAGACTTAGGTGTACTTCCAGTGAGAGGTTTTCACCCTATACAATCAATAGGCAACCAAACATACCGGAGTTACCCCTAAGGGTATTAATGGGCTCCCCAACCATACCGGAGTCTAGATGTACCCTAATTACTACCCTAATCGATCGGCTCCCTGCCCCATTGATACCCTGTGCTGGACCCACATTAGGGTGTATCACTCCCTAAAGTGGCAACCCTTCATTTTCTGGATGTGTACAACCATATCTATAGGTGTCACGACGCCTAACCTCCTCTGCTGGACCCATGCACGCACATGACCCCATCGAAAAGCACTGCCCACACCGTCCTCCATGTTTAGTTCTCTTACAATCAGTCCAGTAAGCGTGCCCCGACTCCGACCTAGTTCGGAGTACTCTTTTGATACCTATATATGGGTTACTGACTTAAACGGGTCCCACACACAAGATGATACAAGCTTCCCACTATGCTTGCATCTCCATAGGTTTTCCATAGGTTATGTCATACCAGAGTAAAAGATTACATAACCCCACAGGTTAAGTTTGTGGGCCTATATATAAAAATATTACCCACCCACCCAAGATTTACTTAACCTACCCACTGTCTCAAACAAGTTTACTTAACCCCTACTCAAGTTATATGTTCATACAATCCCTATGGATTCAACTAGGTTAAGTATTCCAATTCATTACCATATTCATTTATGGTTATAATGTGCTTGACCTTCCACATTAAGCCTACCACTCGTGGATGCTGGATATGCCGGTCGGTTCCTGGCAGACTTCTTCCATAAGTTGGACTTAACCTCATTTCTTAGCACGTCTCATGTTTATACACTTAGACCCCTCACATTAGATTCACCTTTTGTGGTCGTTGGATATGCCGGTTGGTTCTGGGCAGACTTCCACCACAAGTGTAATCTAACCTCGTGTCTAAGCGCGATAACAGTTTTTAATTACTATAATTCTTGGCATTTCCATTATTAACCAACTGTTCCTATGTCGTTATAGGTTTTCATGCCCCTTTCCTAAGTTAGCTTCATAATGAACCATACACCCCAAATTAAGGTCTTTAATCACAAGTTGATTTATGCTCCAAATTCATGTTCATATATTTTTCATTCAAGTTATGCCCAAATTTCCAATTACATGCTATGCCCCAATTTTAACGTTTTCCCCTCATTCCCAATTTAACGCGTTCACATATTTCAACGGCACGCCTAGGCTCGAAGGTAGCCTGGCTATAAAAATAAAAGGGAAAAGATGAAGGGATGAGGACAAAAATGATCATACTAATAAGTTTAACATATAATGGCAGAAATAAGCATAAACATCTATTGGCATAATGACAAGATAGGTATATAGGAACAAATCTGATGAACATATGACAATAGAACTGATTCTAACATAATAGGGACATCATAAACAGGCATGATGAGATCTAAACGATGAATTAGATATCCAACTAATAACAGATCTGATTTAGCCACAAACATAATAGGAACAGGCATGAGGTGATCTAAACAGTGAATTAGATCTATATACAATGGCAGTTCTGACATGATAAATAGGTATAGGTTCAGATCTAGTTCATAATCATGTCAGAAAAACTTAGATAAACAGGATATAGCAGATTTTATATGATTCAAGTAGTCACATGCATAGACCCAAGTTATAGTCATGTCAATATTTACTTTTTAAATATTTAGATCTAAAAGTAACATAAACTCACTATGATTGGATCTAGAAAAATAGAAGAAAGAATTGCTGATGCTGAATCACAGATCTCTAAACCTGAATGACTTAATTGTAGAAGAAGAAAAGACTTGATTTAATCTGGGCAAAGGCAGCATCTAGTTCTCCATTATTTTTGGTGTGGAGAAACAAGAAATATGAGGCTATATGTATAGCTGTCACCAAACCCTAGTCTGCCCAGATCTGCAGTAGGGGTGTCGACCCCCCTTTTGGGGTCGACCCATAGGTCGACACCCCCTTTATGGGGTCGATATCCCCTTGATGGGGTCGACACCTCTGGGTGGTAATTTTCTTGCTCCCCCAATTTTTTGGTTTTTGAACTGTTTTGAATTTTCTAGATATATTTTATTCATATATATTCTTCTTATGCATATACAAACTTCAAACCTCAATAACTTCTTTATACGATGTCCATTTTATGCAAACCAGGTGTCTATTTTGACCAGAATTCCAAGACGAACGCAATTACGCCTCTGTTTCCCTTAATTCTGAATATTAAATTAATTATTATTTAATTTATCATTTTTAGTGTTTGCTAAAATTAAGGGGTGTTATATTCTCCCTTACTCAAAGGATTTCGTCCCCGAAATCTCCAAGTTAAGAAGAATGTATACCCTACCATCCATCACCCATCTACTCATCCATTAATCACCAGCATCCATTGTCCTTAAAGGCTTCTAATGCTTATATGAACATATTCAAAGGTGTGTGTGTATGTCCTTATACTAATGCAAAAGATCAAGCAGTCCATTGATCCAGTTGACCTCCTTAATGCAAGGTATGTTAGTGCCATGAATCCATCATGTATGCAAATAATCGTATTATAACATGTATGTTCGTGCACAATCATTTATCCAAATGCAGCATCAATATGATGATACATCCATTTCCATCCATAAAAAGAAGAAAAATGCACACACATCCATATGCAGTATGAAAGTGATTGAGCCGATCTAGTGCCTAATGTGTGTATATATGCATCCACGAGTAGCCACCAGCAAACACTTGTATCCACTTCCATCCATCAAACATAACATATTTCAAACATTTGTTTACATCCATAGGTTTCCTACCTAAAGGTTGAAGATTTTATCGATAGGACATGCTCAAATAATATATCATAAATAAAAGCTTTGGAAAGGAAGTTAAGAGCATACCCTCGAAAGGAAAAGGGTACGAAGCATGAATCTTGTCTTCAATCTCCCAAGTTGCATCATGTGGGTTATCTCCCCACTGAACCTTCATTAACTTGACTTCTCGGTTGTGTAGCTTCTTAACTTCTGATCCAAGAATACGAGTAGGAACTCGCCTAACTTTTACCTCCCGTTCCACCTCTACTTCTTCCAATATACTCGGCTCAACTGCTTTTGCAGTATCATGCAAGCACTTTTGCAAATGAGAAACGTGGAAAGCGTCATGAACACTGGACAATCTCTCTGGTAGCTTTATTGTATAGGCCATTTGGTCAATCCTTTCTGTTATGGGAAATGACCATACAAATCTTGGTGCCAATTTCCCTGCAGATCCAAAGCGAACCACATTCCTTAAAGGTGATACCTTAATGAAAACCATGTCTCCCACCTCAAACTCAATGTTGGTCCTTCTCTTATCTACATAGGACTTCTGCTTGTCCTGAGCGGTCTTCATTCACCGTCTAATAAGATCAATCTTCTAGGAAGTTTCTCTAATCATATCTGGTCCAAGTAGAAGTCTTTCTGTAGACTCCCACCAACAAGTCGGTGATCTACAAGGTTGCCCATATAATGCTTCGAAGGGTGCCATGCCAATACTAGCTTGATAACGGTTGTTGTAGGCGAACTCCATTAAAGGAAGATGCTCTTCCCAAGTCCCTCCAAAGTGTAGGATACACAGCCTTAAAAGATCCTTAAGAACTCTATTCACCCTTTCTGTCTGTCCATCGGTCTGAGGTTGATAAGCGGTGCTCAAACATAATGTGTACCTATTGCTTTTTGCAAGCTCCTCCAAAATTCATTGGTGAAAATGGGGTCATGATCACTTACGATGCTAGAAGGTATTCCATGAAGACGGACTATCTCACGAACGTAAACTGCTGCCAACCATGATGCCATCCTCTTACTCTTAACTGCAATGAAATGAACGCTCTTAGTAAGTCTGTCTACTACAACCCAAATACTGGTGTTGCCTTTCTTTGCTCTAGGCAAACCATCTATGAAATATATAGAGACAACTCTCCCACTTCCACTGTGGAACCTCCAAAGGATGAAGTAAACCACCGGGCTTCTTTTGCTCAACTTTAACTTGCTGGCAAATCAAACATTGAGAAACTAACTCTGCCACATCTTTCTTCGTTTTAGCCCAAAAGAAAACCCTCTTCATATCTCTATACATCTTATCACCGCCTGGATGAATAGTCATCTTAGAATGATGGGCTTCCTCTAGGACTGTCTTCAACAAACTCATTTTGGGGTTCACAAAGCCTCCCATCTCGTCGCAACCACCCTTTATCGTCTATGGAATAACTACTAAGGTAAATAGAAGTCTCCCCTTTACTAAACCTATCCAAGATGTCTGAAATTCGTGGATCCTCTCGCTGCGAAGCTCCTATCTGATCCATAAGAGTAGGTTGGACCTCCAGTGATGCAAATAAATCAGGCAAAAACTTGGTGGAGGGTCTAAAGTTAAAAGTCAATATAAACTCCAAGCTTTTCCTTTCCACAAAAAGAGGACTTAAGACCATCCTCTGCCTACTCAGTGAGCCTACCACCACATTACCCTTGTCGAGGGTATAAGCAATTTCGAAGTCATAAGAAGCTAGGAACTCCATCCACCTTTGTTGCCTTAAATTAAGATCCTTCTGTGAGAACAAGTACTTGAGAGACTTATGATCGGTGTACAACTCGAGCTTCTCTCCAAGAAAATAGTGATGCCACATCTTAAGCGCGAATACTATGGTAGCTAGATCTAAGTCATAGGTAGGGTAGTTCTTCTCATGAACCCTTAACTATCTACCTCCATAAAATACTACCCTCCCCTCTTGCATCAGAACTGCACTAAGCCCTGTACCACATGCATCAGCGTAAACTGTGAACAATTTGTTTCCTTCGGGCAAGGTCAAGACTGGGGTTGTTGTCAGATCCCTCTTCAATCGTTGGAAAGCAATATCACAATCCATATCCTAAGAAAACATCAAATTCATCTTCGTCGTCCTTGTGAGTGGGGCTGATATCTTTGCGAAGTCCTTAATGAATTTCCTATAATAGCCTACCAACCGAGGAAAACTTCTCACTTCTGTTTCATTCTTTGGAATCCGCTAATCTTGAGCTGCAACTACCTTTGCGGGATCTACTGCTTTCCCATCTTTAGAGACCACATGGCCTAGAAATCTCACCTCTTTTCTCCAAAAATGGCATTTAAAGAATTTTGCCTTAGGCTGATGCGCACACAGAGTTTTCAAAACCTCTCTCAAATGTTGGGCAAGCTCTTCGTCGCTCTTTGAGAAGATCAGGATATCATCAACAAAGACCATGAGGACCTTATTTAGAAACTCCAGAAGCACTCTACTCATCAGATCAAAAAAATAGGCGGGTGCGTTCGTCAACCAAAAGGCATAACGAGCCATTCAAAGAAACCATCTGGAGTCCTAAAAGTGATCTTGTCTATACTGTCCTTGGCCATCCTCAACTGATGAAACCCCGTGGCGAAGTCTAACTGAGGGAATACTGAGGCACCAACAAGCTAGTCAAACCGATCATCTATCCTTGGGAGTGGGCGCCTGTTCTTCTTTGTGAGTTTAATCAACTCTATATAGTCTACACATAAGCAAAGCGAACCATCCGCCTTAGTTGCAATACCACCGAAGCACCCCATTCAGATATGCTTCGCCTAATAAAACCTTTCTCAAGTAGCTCCCATACTTGCTTGCTAAGCTCCCTCCTTTCCCTTGGAGCCATATGGTACACATGCAATGCAACTGGCTTTGCATTGTCTACTATGTATATATGAAAATCGATCTCGTGCCTCAGAGATAAACCCCGAACCTCCTCAAAAACATCAGAATACTCATGGACTACTAGCACAAATCGCAGATCATTCAAAGATGTATCAAGAGACTTTAGGAAACTTAGCATGACAGACCGCTTAGGGTCACAAGAAATCTTGAGGGTCCTCTTAAGGCAAGTCAAAAGTCTAACAACCTTCCTCTCACAATCCAGAATGGCACCATATATGGCTAGCCAATCCATCCCTAGAATCAAACCATAGCCCATAAAACCGAGCACATTTACGTCGCACTCAAACTCGACGCCTAACACTGATATTCTCAAACTCAGATAAATCATGGACAAATGAGTTGTAACACCAATGGAATTTGAGACAACAACGAGATCCACTACCATACTAGTACTAAGGTGCAGAGACTCAACCACAGAATCAGATATAAATGTGCAAAAACCATATTTTTATATACATTTAAAACTTGAATTTAATTAAATAAAATGAGTAATAGTGGTCAAAATTTAAATTTTAATGATTTGATTTATGAAATAACTTACATTGGGTATAAAAAAAATCTAAAATTAGTTCATATTGATTAAGGATTGGAATTTCTAATTTAATATTTATGAATTTGAATAGAATTTAAGCTATTTAATTTATAATTGAAATTCAGATTTTTATATTGTAAATAATCGAATTCGGGAATTAAAAATAGGGAATCAATTATTAAAGTTGATTTAAGTTTAAATTTGGTTAAAATGGAAATTAATAAATATTTAAATTGAATTAAAATAGTTATGCAAATAATTGAATATTTTATTAAATAATTAACTATGGAATTTAGCTGTTTTGGCGACTGTCTCGGAATTCGACGAAACCAGTTCCATCGGATTCAGAACGATGAATTATTGTAGAGTTTCAAATTTTGTTACAACCGGACTTGTCGTTTGATCGGACAGAACAAAACGTGAAAGGAATCAATGAAATATGATAATAGGTTATTATTCTTAGTGGACCCTCTATATTGATGCTAATAAATTCCATTCCATCTCATCAGCCCATTTTCACTACGTACAATTTTTCCTCCATCGAGTTTTTTTCTCCAATGGCAGAAACAATATTTTGAAACCCTAGTTCATATAAAAATTCCAAACTTTAAATTCGAATCTCCTCAAAACCTAGCAAATTATATATCAATTCGAAGCTCTTGACGATACAAAGCTGTTGGTATGATTTATTTCAACATGCAGCAACCAGATTTTCCGGAAATTGATAGTTAAACCTCAAAATCGCGAAATCCATTAAATCGATTTGGGTGTTTTCGATCTAGGCTCCAGTCGCGAAATCTATGATCTAGGTATTGTTCTCTGGATTTCAATGCTCCAGGGCTAGTCGTTTATTATCAGGTAGATTGGTGGTAATTCGAGTTTTAGGGTTCCAAACCCGTTCCGATCTCGGTAGTGGCGCACGAGCTAGGCGGGGTCGGAGTGGACCACAATGGAGGAGGAGGTGCGCGTTGGAGAAAGCTTCACGTTGATGGTGTTATTGGTCGATCTCATGGCCAAAATGGATGGAAATCTACGGTTAAAGTTCTGGCGTTTCGGGTTTGTTTTCATAGTTACTGTAGTAGAACGAGAGCGGGAAGAAGAAATCCCGGTTGCTGACATGTCAATTTGTGGTTGGGTGAGGATATATTTTATTAATTTTTATATATTTAGAATTCAAATGATAAAATGTGCATACTTCCTCATATGACCTCATATTGACACGCAGTTTGTTGCGTTGGGATCGTGGTGAAATTGCGGACGTTCTGGTACTAGTTTGGCTGCGTTTGGAGACTGTAAATTTTTGGGCTTTGGTTGGACATTCGATCGACTAAAGACCCAAAGGTGAGTGAATTTCTCGCTCATGATTAACTGAATTATTCCCATATTTACTAAATTAACTTATGAAATAAATTTGGTTGTTTGGTTGTGATAGATTTTTGATTGGTTGCTTAAAACTGACATGCAAATGTGTTAATGTGCAATTTAAGTTGATAACTAGTTATTTAGTTCAATTAAATTTCTAGTTAGAAATCCCGACCCTTGTTAACCAGTGAAACGATTTAATATTTACCGATTGAATAAGATGGTTGTGATGGATGCCTTGGTTTGATTTGGTTATTAATGTTGATACTAAATATTTCGTTATTTAGTATATGGTTGTGCTATGCTTATTTTGATGATTAATCCCATCTTCACCCTAGATGTTACGATCATCAAATAAACACGATCTTAATCGTTTTATAATAAATTAAGAACACAAGTTGAAATGATAGATATCTGTGACCCTGATTTGGATTGAAATGATATATATATATATCCATTCCTGAAATATCGAAAAATTAAATTTAATACTACTTCGACATAGGATAGAAAATTATATACGGACATCGGTTCGTTAATGATTTCGAGTATTTAAAAATTTGATTTGACAGAAATTTTATTTAAAGCAAATGTGCTGATACTTGATAAATCTATTTTCTCTAACGATCTAAAACCTTGAACGTTTATTGAAATGGTTAAGGAAACTATCCCAAAACAATTTGGAAATTCGTAAATTGGGATTTGGATATGATTTGGAATTATTCAAATTAATGGTGTAAATTCGAATTTTATAAATTCTCCTTGAATTTATTTTTGGAATAAAAGTATTTGATGATACTCGGAGTTGTGTTAACTCAATGTGAATTTGGATTTGAATCTTTTGAATTGAACGGTTGGTTAGTACGATGTTTCTAAAATGCAATGGGAAAACTAAATAAACTCTATTGAGACTGGGATATATATATATATATATATATATTCAAGTTTTGAAATTTGGAAGAAAGAAATAATCATGGTTTTAAATTTTATTTTATAATAAAAACTATATATATACCGTTGTTTTACAAATAAATTGTAACAACCCAGAAAATCTGAGCCAGTTTAAAATTTTTAATTTGGCTATTTTAGTGGATTTTAGATATTTAAAATAAATTATTTTAAATAATAATGACGAAAAGTAGTTTGAATCGATGTTTGAAAATAAATATAATTATTTTAAATTATAAACAAGGCCTGAAATGGCGCGGCAGTTTCAAAATTTCAATTCAAACTTTGACTGACTATACCGGGTGCAAAATAAAACGAATTTTTGTGAAACCAAAAATATTTAAATCTGTTAGTGAATATCTTTCTAACAAATCTGAAAAATCAAAGTTTCATAGCGGGAATCAAAAGTTATGGCCAAATGAATTTTCAGAAAGGTCACTATAGAGAATATATAGCCCTTGAAAATTGACATTTTGCAAACGACCTCAGAATTCAACGAAACCACTTTTGTTGGATCGGGGATGTCAAATTATTTCTAGTTTCAAATTTCATAATTTTTGAAGTTAATATGTGAGCGTGGCAAAGGAAAATGTGTTTGGTGAATTTCTGTTAAATTGGATCGGCCAAAAATTGGCCATTTTTCAGACGGTCTCAGAATTCAATGAAACTAGTTTTGTTAGGACCGTATTGTCAAAACATAGCCAGATTTATTTTTCTGGAATTTTTGGGATCATTATGTGGCCCCGGCAAATTGAAATGTATGCTCAAATCGAATATTGAATGTTTTGTATTCTAATTTGAAGAAAAACTGACTGTAACAGTCGAATGGGCCTACGAAACATATCCCATTGTGTTCGGAATGAGGGTATTTAGCTAGGGACGACAGTCGTTGGGTTTGGATTGGAGCTAGTATGTGAAGAGGGGTATTTTAGAATTTTGAAAATATATAAAAAAATAAAAAAAATCTCATTGGCCCATTTACTATCTCTCTCCCCGCCTCTCTTCACGATCGACGGCGATACGAGCTCCTTCCTTCCCTTCCATTTTCTGGCGAATCCATTCATCGTTAGCCCTTCTCCCTGTTGAACTTTTTGTAGATCCGACCCTCCTCTACAAATTCATTGCAGATACGCCCTCCCTTGCCTCGTCTTCGTCGAGAATGGAGCTTGCAAAGTTCTATGGCGTCGAACGTGATTCCACCGCCACCTGGAGCTCGATCTGAGAAAAACCCACCTCGCCGGAATGCCCTCTCGTAGGCGGAGCTCGGGGTCAACCCCGATCAACCCCTAACGCAACGGATTTCGCGAGAGATCGAAACCTAGTTTCGAACAAAACAGTGAAGGTAACGACAGTATATTATTTTAATTGTTTATAGTTCTTTAAAACGCTACGGTTTATGATTTCACTGTAAAAATCATATTTTTTTTCGTTTCTTGTCGAAATCCAGTGAAACAAGAGATAGTGGACTCGTGTGGACGTCTTCTACATTTTAGAAGAGCCGCATATTTTTCTGAGCCTTCTGCAATTTTTGGAGGAGTGGAACCCAATGTGAGATTTCTAAATTATAAACGATATGGAAAACAACGATGTATAAATTATATAGTCGATGTATGAGTTATATAAGCGTTGTACACCTCATGTATAAGCGTTGTATAAGTTGTATGTTCGTAATATAAGTTATATATGCATTGTAAAAATAATATATGCATTGAAATAAATTGAAATGATATTGAAGTGAAATTGAAATATATTTATATATGATTATATATATACTCCCCTCGTCCACAGACCATGGACGATATATATATTGGTTGTGATATTGTTTGGATTATTGGTTAATGTGAAATTTGGTGAATATCATGAATGGTTGATTTGAAATGATTGATTGTGACTGAAATCCCAATAGGATTAGTATATGGGAAAAATTCGTCTGCGTACGAACTACATATTGAAAATCCCCATTGTCAAAAAACCGCGAGGTTTAAGGTAGAGCGAGGAGCCGTACTAGGGACAGTGCCAGTTTTAACTACCCTGCCGTTATGCTGCCGAAATTTTCAATAATATTCATGTGTTAGAATAATTTTCATGTGTTGAAACTATATTCATGTGTTAGAATAATTTTCATGTGTTGAAACTATATTCATGTGTTGAATAGATATTCATGTGCTGAATGAAATTCATGTGTTGAATAAATTCTTTGAAGGATAAAAATAACATTTTTATTATATATATAGACTATATAAAATATTAGTATTTTAAATAAATTGTTTTAACACCAAAAATAACATTTTTACTTTATGTATGAACTATATAAAATAATCGTGTTTTGAAATAAATTGTTTTACAATAAAAAATCACATTTTTATTATATTTAAAAACTATAAAAAATATTCGTGTGTTGAGTAAAGGACTAGAACGATAAAAATCATATTTTTATCATGTGCATGAAGTTGAAATCATTCATGGGTTGAATATATAGATTAAACAATAAAATCTACATTTTTATTGTAAATATGAAGTGTTAAAAATGGTGATGTGTTGAAATAAACATTTTTGATGATAAAAATATCATTTTTATCAAATATATGAAATGAATATAGTTTTGAAATCAAAGAAAGAATTATATTTATATATATTTATATAAATACCATTCAAATAAATCGAATAACGAAGCTGCAGTTCATATTTTGAAACCGTGATTTCAAACGATTAGTGCGGGAGATCCGACCGTCGGATTTTCCTGAAACCGCAACCGTTGGGTTCGCCTTGGAAATATCTTTCCAACGACACCCACTTTGTAAAGATCCAACGGTTGGATTGTTTGGAATGTTTAATTCAAATCTGAAGAAAAACAGCGCCAGAATCGATTATATTTATATATAAATATAAATATAATTAAATTAAATCGAATAACGACGATGTAGTTCGTATTTTGAAATCGTAACTTCAAACGATTAGTGCGGGAGATCCAATCGTCAGATTTTAACAAAACTGAAACCGTTGGATTCATTTTGAAAGGATCTTTCTAATGGTATAAAATTTGTGAAGATCCAATGGTTAGATTTTCAGATATGTATAAATCAACTCTGAAGAAAAACAGCGCTACGGTCGCGTTATGGCCTGAAGTGTTGTTTGAGTGAGTTGACTATTTTTAAATAAATAAAAATAGCGATAAATTGTGATAAAATATTATAAACGATATGGAATGTAAATTAATTGAATTTGCTCAATTTATGTGATATTTGATGGTTGAATGTGTTTGGCATGAAAATTTCATTAAAGAAAAAAATTAGTGATATCGAATAATTTAACCATTGAAATGAATTAATTTGAAATTCTAAATATACGTGAATTTTTTGAAAAGGCCAAGTTGATTCTCATTTCAAATAATTAATCGATGATTTAAATTCAAAGAAATGAAGACGGTGCAAGACCGATGATCTTCACATCGAATGGAGGGGTGCTACTGATGCTCATGATAGGAGTAGCTACCTTGAAGGGGCTAAAGTAGTAGTCGTCCGGACGTACTTGTTGATTGTACGAATATGCGAGGTATTGAGTGCCTCCGGTTTCGTTCAGACCCAGAATGAACTTGTAAATGGACTGTGCGTCTGACATTGGATTTTGATCTGTGCTGATTGATCTCTATTAAATATATATCTGTTTGGCAGCGGAGAATTTATTCTCTTGCTTAATTCCCTTCTTTGAGACGTATAAAGCTCAGAGGTTATATATCGATAGAAATTAGTCGCATGGAGTGAATTGCCTGTGTGGCATGCCTAAGTGGGAGATGATCAAGGCTTCTGTTGAAAAGAAAAGTCTTGTGGTTGATGATCAAAGCACGACCTGTGTGGCATAGCTTTGTGTATAGTGTTGTTTCGCGAGCCTCACCCCCCGGAATGAGCCAGAAACGGGAGAAGGACATTAGGGAGAACATGCGTTTCCTTCTAGCTAGGAGTGGTGCTTTGGGTTTTGCACGCCCGGGTTTTTACTTATGTGGATGATGGAAAGCGAGACCTTGGTTTGCTTCGGTCTCTTTGGAACCGATGGTGTGGTCAGATATGACTAGTTTACGCCCCATAGGGCGGGGAAACGCAGTGTTCAAGCATTTTAACCCACATCGGTGGACCGGCCCTGACGATCCAAGGGTCGATGCGTTCTGATCCTGAGACATGGGCTAGATTGTCTTGAATTCGGTAAGGACAATCTTTTGCCTTGGTTCATGATGGAAATCCAATTTCCAAATACGACCCCGTGCGGTTATGATTGTATATATATATGGCAACATGATATATGGTACCCATGCCGTCTATGATTGATAGTTATGATTGAAATTGCTTTTGAAATATATATACACTTGCAATAATATCAAATGATTTGTTTTTCTCGTATCAAGCATATTTTGGCCATTATAAGGTAAAACTCCATCCTCCGGTTTGTGTTGCATTGTGTGATGGGAACTGAGTCTTATAATGGCTTCATTTTTATAAAAAGCATTGCGATGTTTAAAAAATTTATTTGTTTTAAGGCACTGGCAATCCAATGGAGTAAACCCGTTCCGCGAAAGTGGCATGGTCCAGTGATTGGCCATATTATAAAATGTGTTAAGTAGATTTTTCATACCAGTCCCATGACTGACTCATAGTTTGTTTCACTTGCAAACTCGGGTGCCCCTATTTCTACATGGGTAGCCTTGTATTTAGGTTTTAGCAGGCTCTTTCTGGATAGCTGGAGCTGAAGATGGATTCTATCATTTATCTCGTTTTATGTTGTTCAGCTCCTATTGTACATATTATGTTTCATTTTCCGCTATTGACATTTATGTATGGCTGAACTGTATTTTGTACTAAGTATGATCCTGTATACTATGTAACTCTGATGATTATGTTTATCCAGTGCATTCTATTGTACATTATCCGGTGTATTTATTTATTTTTGTTCTACTGTTATTCTGTTTATGTGTTATATTCCAATGATTACCCTTGCCACATCCTATCGGGGTTTCGGGTTATCACATAAATTATATTCTATTATTCAAAAGTTATTTTAGTAAATTTTATAACCGATATACTATTTAAATAAGTTTTATCATATTCTATTATTTAAAATTATTTAGTAATGCTTTTATTATATGTATATACCAAGTGTTTTAAATTATTTTAACTACTTTATTATATATATAAAAAATTATATAAAGGTTTTATTTAATAATTATCTATTTTTCCTAGTTATATTAAACGATTGTAATTTCTTCCTGAATGGGAACTGTTTGATTCAAACCGTTGATTCAAATTGACATTTGATATAAAGTTATATTCTATTTGAATATAAATCAATTGTAAAACGATTATAATATTTCAATATGAAATATATCCTACATGAAAATAAAATGGGATTTTGAAAATGATATTGAGTGGATATGAAACATATTCTATTAGAATGTATATTGATTTTGAATAAAATCAATTTTGAAATAACTATAACCTTTGATATGAAGTACATTCTAATTGCATATAAGCCGATTTTGAAATATTATATGATTATAATATACTGATATGGAAAAATATTCTACTTTGGGATAGAAATCGGTTTTGGAACGATTACGATATTTTAATGTGAAATTATATTCTATTTTGAATATGTAATACCCTAACTCCATTAAGGATACTCACAAAGGGAATGCCTTAACTTTGGTGGAGCATTTTAGTAAACAGAACAGAAAATTTCAAGACAGATAAACAATACTTGAGAAATTATAACTTTATTTCAGCGGAAAACAGAAATCAGTATGGCTACATCTTTACCAAAAACCCAAGTACATAAATATCAGTCTTGTTCAGAAAATCATCAGAGTACAAAACTTTAAAATCATAATCCCCACAGAAGCTGCCATAAGGATTCAAGCCATACTTTAAGCACTCTAAGTATCAAGCAGAAGAAATCCGGATCAAGATAAAGTATTCCCTCCTTGGAAAACCTGGGGGGGAACGGAAGAAAAAGGGGCGAAAACAAGCAAGGTCAGACATAAAGTCTGGCAAGTCTAGTGACTTTCAGCATATGAACAGATAATAATAATTATGACACGAAAATAAGCGAGAAAAGAGATAATAGTAACAGAAGCAGCATATGTACTTAGGTTAAACAGAAGAAACAGAATAATATTACTTTTCATTTCTCTGCACTAATACTAGTATAACAGGATTAGGTGTCACCCCAATGTCTAAACTGAAACAGAAACGGGAACAGAATAATTTCCACAGAAGAGAATGCTTGTAATGGGCCTTTACCACCCCAACAGAAATAGACAGAAACAGAGTGCTAATAATGGGCCTTTACCACCCGAACAGAAGGTACAGAAACAGATTAATCCCTACGGGAACAGAATGTAGAATTAGGTGTACACTAGTAAATGGGCCTTTACCACCCGAACAGACGGTACCACGCAGAAACAGACAGGTGTTACCACCCAACAGAAACAGACGGTACCAACAGAAATAGATAGAACTAAGTGTAATCCTACCCTAAGCGATCGTCTCCCTAATACATAAATACCCTGTGTCGGCCCCACAGTAGGGTGTATCACTCCCTAAAGTGACAATCAATTGGCACAAACCTACTTACAGATGCCACGGCGTCTTACATCCTCAGAGCAGACCAGGATCCATGCACGCACATGACCTGGTTGGAACGCACCATCAATACCCCTCGCCATTATCAGAATGAACCACTTATAATTAGTTCAATAAGCGTGCCTGAACCCTACCTACTGTTGGGTCAATGTTTTGATACCAGAAAGGGTTACTGACTAATATGGGTCCCAAACAACAGATGACACAAGTAATTTCCCTCCTAACCTTGTGTCCCCAGACTAACAGATTTTAGATTAACTTGTTTACAAGTTCAGACATACAGAGTTCAAATCAACTAGTTCACAGATCAGACAAGTTTTCAGACTAACGGATCAGATATACAGATTTAACAGATTTACAGATTTGTCTAACTTTGTAATTGGGCCTACAGATTCACGAAACGGGTTAGTTAAATTCATTAGTCCAATTAGTTTAACCCTATCCACCCAATACGTTTTAGACATCATATTTATCCCAGATTTTCATTAATTAAATGTTAATGCATAGACCTCTCTCATTAGGTCGGTAGCTTGTGGCCGTTGGATATGCCGGGCGGTTCCGGGCAGACTTCTGCCACAAGCCAGACCTAACCTCATGTCTAAGCATATTTTAGTTATGCCTATGACCTCTCACATTAGACTCACAATTTGCGGTCGGTGGTTAAGCCGGTTGGTTCCGGGCAGGCTTCTACCGCAAACAGAGTCTAGCCTCGGGTTTCAAGCACGTTATGACAAACTTCTCGCATTAGAACCTATTGTTTGCAGCCAATGGATGTGCCGGGCAGTTTCGGGCAGGATTACGTCGCAAACTCATTCTAACCTCGAGTTAGCCATGTTTCATGTTTAGCCAATACGTTCATCCACAGACTATGCTAATATCAGACTAATCATGCTAATTTAACAAATTAACTTCTGTACAAGTTATAGCAGATTATTCGAGGTTCTATTAACAAGTTTTGCTCAATTTTAAATCGAGCCTACAGATTTACATACTTCAAATTTCAGCATTTCAGTTCCAACAGATTACGCCATTCAACAGACTAAACAGATAATAGATCTTGCAGTTTAGGCGATTTAGCAGGTCTACCAGATAAGGCAATTTTAACATAATTAGCAGATTAGGCAATTCAATCTAATTAGCAGTTTAGGCAACCTAACAAAACTAGCGGATTAGGCAATATAACAGATTTAATCATTCCTTAAAGTTTCATTGACATATCTTGCCTAATTATAAATTTAGCCTAAACTTACATCCCTAAATCAAGGTCATAATTCATAATACAATATATGCCCCAAATTTTAGCCTTAATATTCCCATTTATAGTTCATGTCAAAACTAGATGTAATATTCTAGTTCACCATTTATGTCCAAGACTAATACACATGTAAATCATTCTCTATTATAGCCAACTCATATTATGCCAACATAATTGCTATGCCATATTTACTTAATTAAGCTACACCCAATCCCCGTATAACATGTTTTCCCCAAGTTCTCTAAATACTCATGAAATGGCCCTATAGGCTCGATGTACATAACAGTGAATGGGAATAAACTAGCAAAGTTACAAACTAAATATGAGATCTAAAATCATTAAGGGAATAAGCATAAGAAATTAACTATAATAGTTATAGGCAACTAACCACAATAGTCATGGACGACTAATCACAATAGTTCCTTATTCAATGTCATAGGCAATAGTCTCATAGTCAATGAATCATAGTCATAGGCAATAGTCTCATAGTTAATGAATCATAGTCATAGGCAATAGTGTAATAGGCAATAGTTTCATGTCCAATTATACATTATTATTTGTCCCAAAATTTAGCGTTCGTGCATTAATCTCTTATGAGATGTGGCGCAGGCTCGTGGTAGCCTGGCTATAGAACAGAAAGAAGAAAGAGATACAGAATAAAATATATCAGAACAGAACGTACGCAACCTCAAATTTAGATTTACAATCATGTCACAATTATAGTTACAGTTTATAGCGGAAAATAACTGTACTGTCCTTTCGTGGTTTTAAGAAAGGATAATAAACTGTTGTTGATGCAGAAATGCTGAATTATTCCTCTTTATTTGTTGTTGTAGCTTTAAACTTTGATTTCAGATTTGATTTAGCTTTTAATTCTATTCAGGTTGGAAGAAGATGCATCAATCCAAGTTTTGATTCCAGCAGAGTAGCAACGCCATTTTATTTTTTTTAATTAGAACAGAGGCAGAATATAGACAAAATGAAATTGTGTAGAGAAAATGAGACTAGGGGGCTGTTTATATAGGATTAGGCAGACGAATCTAGACAGAAAACGAGACCGGATACATCAGAATGAACCAGGTTCAAAAACTGGGTTTCGGGAGCAGGTCGACCCCCAGGTCGACTCCCTAGTCGACCTGGTCATGGGGAGGTCGACACCCCAGTTGACTCCCTAGTCGACCTGGTTGGGGGGGGGGGGGGTCGACTCCCCAGTCGACCTGGGTATATGGGCGGGAATTATCCCGCCAGCCTTCTCTGGGTTTGAATTTCGAATTTCTGGCTTTATTTTCGAGCTGTTTTATTTTATTTAAATTCCTGAAACTTCGGAGGGTCATAACTTGGTCATAGGACTCCGTTTTTCGAAAAATCGGATCATTTTAAAGCAGAATTTCGAGACGAACGCAATGGCGCAACCCATTTCCCTTGATTCTTATTTTTAAAAATTAATTATTCTCTGAATACGTTCACAGAAAATACGGGGTGTTACATTCTCCCCTCCTTAAAGGATTTCGTCCCCGAAATCTTCAAGTTAAGAAGAATGTGTCCTACCATCCAGTCATCCATCTACTCAACCATCATCCATAAGCATCCATTGTCCTTAGAAAACTTCTAATGTTGTATGAACATATGCAAAAGTGTGTGTATATGTTCCTTATCTAATGCAAAGATCTGGCGGTCCACTGATTCAGTTGACCTCCTTAATGTGAACCATGTCAGTGTCATGAGTCCAACATGTATGCAATTTTCCTATTTGATACATATTATTCTTATATGAGTGACAACCATTCATTCATATGCAACATCCATGTGATGAGTCAATCATTTTGCATCCACAGAAATTGAAAATGCTCACACATCCATATGAGAGTGTTTTCGAGCCGATCTAGTGCCTAGTGTGTGTATATGCATCCACGAGCAACCACTAGCAACCACTTGCATCCACTTGCAACCATCAAACATAACATGTCTCAAACACATGTTTACACCCATTGGTTTCTACCTAGAGTTCGAAGATTCGATCGATAGGATACAGTCGAATAATGGAAGCGAGTACAGATAAAACAAAAAACTTGGTTCCCATTAGACATTGGTTGAGAGAATAATTCCCCAAAGTATCAACCCCGAAGACCGAAACCAATATCAGATTGACACCCAGAGGATTACCCTCTTTAGACAATGTCAAAAATGGAAATCTCAACCTTATCAGAAATATTCAGATATTTACAGATTACCGGTACAGATCAGATTACTAAATGATTCTTAGGAAACTAAGCATGATAAAAACCCAGAATGTATGCATCATAGTCAACTTAACGCTCAACACAGATACCCAACTTACCATGCTTAGATGAGTCATAACCCTTATGGGTCTGAGTCTACAGCGGAATCAGAAACAATACTAGTATTCAAGTGCAGAGTATCGATTACATAATCGAAATGCCAGAATAAGTAAAGAGTTTTAACTCAAAAATCAGATAAAGAAATTAAACCTCCTACAGAAAGTTTTCCTATTTCTATCCTATCCACTAGCCTCAAGAGTGTTCGCCTGCCTTCCAGAAGTTTGTCCTGCCCTCTGCCCTTGCCCTCGTTTCTTCGGACAGTCCCTAGTGAAGTGTCCCATCTGACCACAGTTGAAGCAAGTGCCCTTTCTTTTTCTGCAATCCTTGTTGAGATGAGTCGAGCTTCGACAAGTAAAGCACTTTTTCTCCTTCTTATCTTCAGACTTTTCACCCTTCTTTTGTGTTTCCTTTTTGGGCCATGCTTTCTTATTCTGTGGTTCTTCCTTCTTTGCCTCTTTCTTGCCGTTGTCTTCCTCATGCAGTAGTGCCATATCCACCAATCTCTCGTAAGTCGCTCCCATGGGTACATGGGTCATGGCTAGGCTGTGCAGTGGCTCGTTCAATCCTTTAACAAAGCGGAGAGCCTTTTTATGCTAGGTGTTGACTAAATCTAGCCCAAACCTAGCCAGTTGGTTGAACTGGTTGACGTATTCCTCGACCGTCATACTTCCTTGCTTAAGAGATAAGAACTTTTCCAGTTGTAGACTTCGTTCAGCTTGCGAGAGGAATTTCGTCTCGAACCTTGTTCTGAAATCCATCCATGTTTCAACCGACCTCTCGGCGTTAGTGACTTCCCACCAATAGGAAGCTTCATCCTTGAGCAACCATACCGCAAATTGTACCTTTTGCCTATCGTCCACCTCAAAAATAACGAACAGATCCTCAGTTTCTTTGAGCCAGTTCCTCGATTCTACGAATGATTCAGTTCCCTTGAAATCCTTTCCACCCATGGCCCTAAAATCTTTACAGATCTTTGAGAAAGCAATTGCACGAGGTGGGGGCGGAGGAAGAGGAATTGCTGCAGCTGGAGGAGGGATATCTGATGGGCCTGCATCGTTGGCCCTACCCTCTAAGTACCTCCTGAACCAGCCAGGTATTGGAACGCCCTCTGGAAAGTTAAGATTCCCAGACATGCTGGAATGAAAGAAAAAGATTTAAAACGGAGAACTGAAAAGATAGATATATGGCTTTTTAGGGATTATGTTTTTCAAAAATAAGCTTCAATTTTGAAAATTCTTCCTTTTAAAAACCTTTTTGAAAATAGTTTTCAATTTTTTTTATCAAATCTGGTAACCTTTAGCTCTGATACCAAGTGTAACACCCCACCTCCGTTAAGGATACTCACAAAGGGAATGCCTTAACTTTGGTGGAGCATTTTAGTAAACAGAACAGAAAATTTCAAGACAGATAAACAATACTTGAGAAATTATAACTTGACTTCAGCGGAAAACAGAAATCAGTATGGTTACATCTTTACCAAAAACTCAAGTACATAAATATCAGTCTTGTTCAGAAAATCATCATAGTACAAAACTTTAAAATCATAATCCCCACGGAAGCTGCCATAAGGAGTCAAGCCATACTTTAAGCACTATAAGTACTTCAAGCAGAAGAAATCCGGATCAAGCTAAAGTATTCCCTCCTTGGAAAACCTGGGGGGGGGGGGGGGACGAAAGAAAAAGGGGCGAAAACAAGCAAGGTCAGACATAAAGTCTGGCAAGTCCAGTGACTTTCAGCATATGAACAGATAATAATAAATATGACATGAAAATAAGCTGGATAAGAGATAACAGTAACAGGAGCAGCACATGTACTTAGGTTAAACAGAAGAAACATAATAATATTACATTTCATTTCTCTGCACTAATACTAGTATAACAGGATTAGGTGTCACCCCAATGTCTAAACTGAAACAGAAACGGGAACAGAATAATTTCCACAGAAGAGAATGCTAGTAATGGGCCTTTACCACCCCAACAGAAATAGACAGAAACAGAGTGCTAATAATGGGCCTTTACCACCCGAACAGCAGGTTCAGAAACAGAAACTGATTAATCCCTACGGGAACAGAATGTAGAATTAGGTGTACACTAGTAAATGGGCCTTTACCACCCGAACAGACGGTACCACGCAGAAACAAACAAGTGTTACCACCCAACAGAAACAGACGGTACCAACAGAAACAGACAGAACTAAGTGTACCCTAAAACCCTACCCCAAGTGATCGGCTCCCTAATACATAAATACCCTGTGTCGGCCCCACAGTAGGGTGTATCACTCCCTAAAGTGACAACCAATTGGCACAGACCTATTTATAGATGTCACGGCGTCTTACATCCTCAGAGGCAGACCGAGATCCATGCACGCACATGACCCGTTTGGAACGCACCATCAACACCCCTCGCCATTATCAGAATGAACCACTTATAATTAGTTCAGTAAGCGTGCCCGGACCCTACCTACTGTTGGGTCAAAGTTTTGATACCAGAAAGGGTTACTGACTAATATGGGTCCCAAACAACAAATGACACAAGTAATTTCCCTCCTAACCTTGTGTCCCCAGACTAACAGATTTCAGATTAACTTGTTTACAAGTTCAGACATACAAAGTTCAGATCGACTAGTTAATAGATTAGACAAGTTTTCAGACTAACGGATCAGATATACGGATTTATCAGATTTACAGATTTGTCTAACTTTGTAATTGGTCCTACAGATTCACGAAACGGGTTTGTTAAATTCATTAGTCCAATTAGTTCAACCCTATCCACCTAACACATTTTAGACATCATATTTATCCCAGATTTGCATTAATTAAATATTAATGCATAGACCTCTCACATTAGGTCGGTAGCTTGTGGCCTCTGGATATGCCCGGTGGTTCCGGGCAGACTTATGCCACAAGCCAGACCTAATCTCGTGTCTAAGCATATTTTAGTTATGCCTACGACCTGTCACATTAGACTGATAGTTTGCGGTCGCTGGTTAAGCCGGTTGGTTCCGGGCAGGCTTCTACCGAAAACAGAGTCTAACCTCGGGTTTCAAGCCGTTATGACTAACTTCTCACATTAGAACCTATTGTTTGCGGCCACTGGATGTGCCGGGCGTTTCTGGGCAGGATTACGCCGCAAACTCATTCTAACCTCGAGTTAGCCATGTTTCATGTTTAGCCAATGCGTTCATTCATAGACTATGCTAATATCAGACTAATCATGCTAATTTAACAAATTAACTTCTGTACAAGTTACAGCAGATTATTCGAGGTTCTATTAACAAGTTTTGCTCAATTTTAAATCGAGCCTACAGATTTACATACTTCAAATTTTAGCATTTCAGTTCCAATAGATTACGCCATTCAAAAGACTAAACAGATAACAGATCTTGCAGATTAGGCGATTTAGCAGGTCTAGCAGATAAGGCAATTTTAACATAATTAGAAGATTAGGCAATTCAATCTAATTAGCAGTTTAGGCAACCTAACAGAACTAGCAGATTAGGCAATATAATAGATTTAATCATTCCTTAAAGTTTCATTGACATATCTTGCCTAATTATAAATTTAGCCTAAACTTACATGCCTAAATCAAGGTCATAATTCATAATACAATATATGCCCCAAATTTTAGCCTTAATATTCCCATTTACAGTTCATGTCAAAACTAGATTTAATATTCTAGTTCACCATTTATGTCCAAGACTAATACACATGTAAATCATTCTCTATTATAGCCAACTCAGATTATGCCAACATATTTGCTATGCCAGATTTACTTAATTAAGCTACGCCCAATCCCCGTATAACATGTTTTCCCCAAGTTCTCTAAATACTCATGAAATGGCCCTATAGGCTCGATGTACATAACAGTGAATGGGAATAAACTAGCAAAGTTACAAACTAAATATGAGATCTAACATCATTAAGGGAATAGGCATAAGAAATTAACTACAATAGTTGTAGGCAACTAACCACAATAGTCATGGGCGACTAATCACAATAGTTCTGTAACACCCCAATCCATTAATGTCACTCACAAAGGGAATGCATTAACTTCTATGGAGGTTTTAGGTGAATATAGAACAGTAAAATTACAACAAGACAGATATAAAATAGTACTTGGAAATTTAAAAACTTTATTTCAATTGCTGCAGAAGTCAAAACATGTTTGATTACATCATAACACCATAATCAAAGTCAAGTACAATATCTATCTTGATAAAACAAGTACATAATCCCATTACATAAATATCCATTAAAAAGAAAGATAACAAGCTGGACTTTACTTTAGTAGTCCAAGCTTTCCAAGAGATAAGCAATCCAATCAGACTCCACTGGAACTTGGCCCAACCTGAGGACCTGATGGGAGAAGAAAAAAGATGGAAAAGAGGGGGTCAGACATAAAGTCTGGCGAGTATGATAATTCTACAATACTATTATCAAAATAACTGGACTAAGGCATAAGCTGGAAAACAAGGAAATGTCTATGAAAGAGCAGATTAAGGACATAGACAATCGCTAAAGGAAACGTTATAGGCGCTCCTAAATACTAAAGGATAAACACTATACTACACCACACCAGTCACCCTAAAGATTGATCCCACTTGGTTTCACTTAGAAACTTTCTTAATGGCTTTACGTACTCCTAGCTGACTACATAGGTGCCGCCTGCCCCTATCTCCACTAGGTGTACCCCACTTTCCATTTTTCGATCGGCTCCCTACTCGTAGATACCCGTGCTGGCCCCACAGTGGGGTGTATCATTCCCCTAAAGTGGCAACCCGATATAACGGAGATGCATGGCTTATACCTACACGATGCAACAACGTCTTACTTACCAGCCTAGGTCCACACACGCATATGAAACCCGTTGGACTTGCGTTGCCACCGCTCCCTGTTTTGGCCTCTTATAGTCAAACCCAGTATGCTTGTCCCGTCCTCGACTTGGGTCGAGCCCACAAAGATACGTTTTGGGATACTGGTTGAAATGGGCCCCCATTATTTCCCACAAACATTCCACCTAAGCTTGTCCCATTAGTCCATCCACTTAACCCACTTAGTCATGTTCATTTACATGTGTATTTGGTTAAGTCTAATCGTATTTCAAATGCCTCTAAAGGCAACCACTAGATTCCTCATGCCACCCAAGGCACCTACTTAACCCCCATGTCCCACCTTACATGATTATCTGGCAAAGTATTTCTTAATTCATTAAGGCCATAACCTCATAAAGACCTCTCACATTAGACTGGCATTTATGGCAGCTGGATTTGCCGGGCGGGTCCGGGCAGTCTTACACCATAAAAGAGTCTAACCTCGTGTCTTTACAACTGTTATGCTTTAGTTTGGGCCTAGGACCTCTCACATTGGGCCGACATTTGTGACTACTGGATTTGCCGGGCGGGTCCGGGCAGGTTTACGTCACAAACGAGTCCAACCTCGTGTCCTAAGCATTGATTATTATTAATAATCCACTTTCCCCAATTTTAATAATTCCGTACTTGAATTATTAATTAATTCCAAATTTAACCATGTCCATAATTGACTCAATTATGGACATCCATTTAAGGCATGCAAAATCATATCAATTGCACCCCAATTTATTAATTTCCTAATATTACCCCTACCCCACGTTTGAACGTTTATTCGCAAAATGTATGCTAGACCTGATTAGTCTAACTCATAGCATAAAAGAAAATATTCACAACAACAACATATATATGTGACTAAATAAATCATAACAAGGGGTAAAACTTGCATACATTACAACTTGCATAAGGTTATACATGTTATGGATCTAAGGGTGTCAACTTATTCATAATTCACATAATATGATTTTGATCAAATTTCATAAACTTGTATAGGACATGTGTGAATCAGTATCATTAACAATATGGTTTTATATGGGTACACCTAACTCAATAGGCAAATTCCCAAAAATCAAAATTCATTTAATCATAGATTCATGTATATGGGTACACCTAACTTAATAGGCAAATTCCCATTTTCAAGATCCAATTAATTTGTAGATTCATGTATATGGGTACACCTAACCCAATAGGCAAATTCCCATAATCAAGATCTATTAAAAAAAACATAAACTTTAAACATGATCCAATTCGCATAAATACTAACATCATGATTTTACAACTTGTATGATTCAACACAACTTAACATGACATCATTATCATATAACATAAGTATTTCAACATATGTGATAATATGAGATCTACAACATATATAAGATTTACAACATAGCATATCATAATTTGCAACATAGCATGATATGATTTACAACATAGCATAGCATGATTAATCACATATGACATAGCATAGGATTATTTACAACATAATCACTACAACATAACAACATATATATGATAACATAATAGCATAACAATAGATCCACAACATAATTTACAAATACATAACAATTCATATCACTTTCTTGTGATCCATTCATAACTAAATCAAATTATTTTATAATAATATTGTGAGATTCATCATACTCACAATTTTAAAGAAGAGAAATAGAAAGAGAGAGAGCTTTTGATTTGATTTGAGTAGATTTAGTTTGTAGATTAGGCCTTCTTCTTCTTTAGTTTGTGACGGCTATGCTGAACTCCATGGCAACGGCATGTCGGTAGCTCTCCAATTTTTCAAGTGATTTAGGGTTAGAGTCTACCCACTTATTTATAGATGTTAGGATTCATTTAGGCCATTAGATTTAACCTAGAAATAACCGCAGCCATTCAGACCAGATGGGGTTTATCTTATTGACTCAACAATGAGTTAGAAGTGACTCAGCAAACACTCAGCAAATTAATAAACTTCTATTCATGTTTACATTAACTGCCCATATATATATAAATATATATATATACACACGCACCTATTCATGAATTCAAATTAATCCATAATTAACTTATGACCATTAATTTTCCAATTAATGTCTTAATTCCGTTTTTCGCCTTTTAAGGCAATTCACATATCTCAAATTTGTTATATGCCTTTTTAAGGCTATTTCGTGCAAATTCTCAATATTAATTCTTTTAATATATGAATATTAGTATTAACAGAAATACGGGGTGTTACATTCTCCCCTCCTTAAGGGATTTCGACCCCGAAATCTTCAAGTTTATATCCTATCATCAACCATCTACTCAATCAACAAACATTGGCATCCATTGTCCTTATAGACTTCTAATGCTTTCATGTTTAAATGCACAGTGTGTGTCTATGTCCGTATCTAATGCAAAATCAGGCGGTCCACTGATTCAGTTGACCTCCTTGATGCAATTCATGATAGTGCCATGCATCCATTATGTATGCAAAAGATCCTAATTGCTTACAAACTACTTCTATATGCGTGCACATCCATTCAACCGAATGCAGCATCTATATGATGGTACAACCATTATACATCCATTATACTAAATACATTCATTTATGCAATATGCAATATGTAGTGACTGAGCCGATCTAGTGCCTAAAGTGTGTGTATATATGCATCCACGAGCAACCACTAGCAACCACTTGCATCCAATTTGCATCCATCATACATAACATGTCTCAAACACATGTTTCAACCATAGGATTATCCTAACTAAAGGTCAAAGATACTAATGAGAGGACATACTAAAGATAAGATAAGATAAGCTAAGCGATAAAGGAGAAATTAAAAGACATACCCTCAAAAAGAAAAGGGTATAGCGAACGCATCTTCCCTTCTGTCTCCCAAGTAGCGTTGTTCTAATCATCTCCCCATTGCACTTTAACTAGTCTGACCTCTCGATTTCTCAACTTTTTGATCTCCGACCCAAGAATGCATGTAGGAGCTCGTCTAATTGTTGCATCACACTCTATTTCCACCTCTTTAAGCAAGCTCGGCTCTACCACCTCCGCGGTCTTGTGCAAACACATCCTCAAATGTGATACATGGAATGCGTCGTGTACTCCACTAAGTTTCTCAGGCAACTCCACCCTATATGCCATCTTCCCAATCCTGTCTTTTATAGGAAACGGCACTACAAACCTTGGCGCTGATTTCCCAACGGACCCAAAGCGAACAACATTCCGTAATGGAGACACTTTGATAAAAACCATGTCCCAATGTCAAACTCAAGATCTGTCCTCCTCTTATCAGCATACGATTTCTGCCTATCTTGTGCTGCTTTCATCCTCCTTCGAATCAAATCAATCTTCTCCGAGGTTTCCCTAACCATATCGGGCCCAAGTAGGATTTTATCGGTATATTCCCACCAACATGTAGGTGAATGGCAAGGCCTTCCATAAAGAGCTTCGAAAGGTGTCATGCCAATACTAGACTGAAAGCTATTATTATATGCGAATTCTACCAACGGAAGGTGCTCTTCCCATGTACCCCCAAAGTCTAGGATACAAAGCCTTAAAAGATCCTCTAGAATACGATTCACCCTCTCGGTCTGGCCGTCCGTCCGAGGATGATATGCGGTGCTCAAACATAGTTGAGTCCCTATCGCCTCTTGTAAACTCTTCCAAAATTCGCTAGTGAAGATGGGATCACGGTCGCTTACTATACTAGAAGGAATACCGTGAAAACGAACTATCTCTTTAATGTATACAGAAGCCAACCACGGAGCAGTCCTCTTACTTTTCACGGGAATAAAATGGGCGCTCTTAGTAAGTCTATCTACTATAACATAAATCCCCGTATTACCCTTCCTTGATCTTGGTAATTGTAACGACCCAGATTTTTGGAACAGTTTATTTTAAATATTTATTATGGTTTTAAATATTGAATTCATAATATAAATGAATTTTTATATTGGATTTGTCAATTTAATTATCAATATATGATTTAATATCGATTATATTTAATTATCGTAATAGTAACAATTGAATTCCCAATGTAACACTAAATCAGAACAATTCAGTCGACTAATATAAATTCTGTATTGACTTAAAAAGATAATAATTTATTTTCGATGAAGTTATCTGTTCAGAAATCGATTTACATTCTAAACGGTTTAACTAAATTTACTAGTGTTATTTCATTTTAAATCGATTCTGTTAAATTATTGTATAAGCTTGAAAACGTCGGTCGTTGCGACTAAATAACGGTTCAGGATTTTTAAGAGACTGTGAGATATTTTAGTTTTTAATTAAAATCAAATCAAATCTTTCAGCCGACCTAATTTACTTCCTCTGGAAACCTAGTTCCCTCGAGCCACAAAACTGTCTCCCGCTCTCGTTATCAAGGGGACACGATTTCAATGGCCTGTGTACCTCCTGTCTCCCTCCTCCTTCTATAAAACCGCAACCTTCCACTTCCTTTCATTTGCAAGAACCGGTTCCAGTTCAACTTAAATCGAATCCCCCTTTTTCCCTTAAACTAAAAATCAAAATTTTGGCCTCGGTCTCCTCCTTAATTTCCAGAATCCAAATCGAACGGCAAAGAAAGAAAAAGGGAATTGAAAATCCTTATCGCGAGCGGATCTTGAGATCCTGGAGAAATCGATGATGTAGTGGAGGCGCTCGCGAGTCCAACGAGGAAGGCTAGGCGTGGTTCTGGCATCGACAAGGTGTTTAGGGGATCGCTATCGAAGACCGTTGGTTCATTGAATCTCGACATCAAGACTGGCAGCACTCGCGATTAAAGTTACCTCCTGAAGCTCGAAAATCTGAAGTCGCGGTTCCCTCAAACCTGGTAATTTATGAGTACTTGCGATTGAGGGTAGAGGGATGTGGGTTTCGATTGATTCTGGAGTTCGATGGGCGGTCATGGTCTTCGACTGTCGAACGAATTACGGAGTCGGATTGGTCTTTGAGGTGGCTTGCGAATTTGTTGATGATGGAGACGGCTGGTGGTAGCTCACGGTGACAGGAAGTTTTGTAAGGTCAGAAATGGAAAATTGCTTGTTAGGAGAAAGGGGGTGTTTACATCATCAATTTAGGTAATTAATTATAGTTTGTTAACTTAATGTTTTTTTTTAGGATTTTAATTAGTTGAAAGGGTTAGAATTAAATTAGTAAATGATTAAGATCTTTTTGTATATCAGTATGGATTTGTTTAAAAAAATTGTTAAGCTAAATTTAATTTAGTAACAATTAAAAGAAGAGAAAAATAGAGGAAAGTTATCTATTTATTTAAATTGATTTAATGGTTAATCGGTAAAATTAAATAAAATTATCGCAGGATCAAATATCATTCGAGAAGATTAGTAGCCGGCAATTTCGAGATAAACAGGATATTCGACAACTGAAAATTCCAGTGAGTAAATCTCACTCACCTTTAGAATTTTTTTTTATTTCATTAAAAATAATTGCCTGTTGCTTGTGTGAATGTTTTCTGGTTGTTTTATATATATTAGTTATTTAGGCTATATATATATATATTGGGTTGATTGATTGGTTGGATTCCCGCAGTCTCATTAGCGGATGCCCGCAGTTTCATAGCGGATGATTACCCTATACGCCCCACGCTATGATTAGTGGATGACCTTCTATACCGCGATATTCTGCCACGAAGCAGAATGGGTATTATTTGTGTGCTAACATCTGTGGATGCAGGAAAACAGGTTGGAGGAATCCAACTGGATTCCTCAAAAATATATTATCTGTTTGTTTATTTGTTTGCATATATTTTTATATATGATGTGTTAGAAAAATAAATAATTCGTTGCTTTGTGTGTTTTATCACTGGGCTTAAGTAATGATATTTTAAAATATCGTAAAAAGGATATTGGCGATTTAAAAAGGAAAATTTCTATTTTTAAATAGAATTTGAATTGTAAATGGAAATAAAACATAAACTTGTTCTTGAAAAATAAAACAAGTAGTTTCTTTATAAACGAAGTTTATAAATAGTTCTTTATAACGAAGTTATAAATGAAGTGAAAAGAATTATCATTTGATAATTCAGAAATAGAAGTACAAGCGTGGAATTGGAATTTGAAATGAAATTTCAAAATAGGATGTGAAATGGAATTTTTAAATATATAACTCAAATGAAATTTGAGTATAACATTTGAATTTTTAAAAGGAGTTTAAATATTTGAATTTTAAGAGGAGACTGAATATTAGAAATTCAAATAGAAGTTCAAATAGAATTTAAATAGACGAGATTAGAATGAAAAATAGAAATTTGAATTCAAGGAATTAAAATTAAATTTGAATTCAAAGGAATTCGAATAAAGAAATTCAAATAGAGATTTGAATGTAGAATTTCAAAATAAAATTTGAAATATAGAATTTCAAAGAAGAATTGAATAGAATTTGAAATATAGTATTTCAAGGAAGAATTCAAATGTGGAATTTGAATAGAGATTTGAATGGAATTCATATGTGAAATTTGAATAAAGGTTTGAATGGAATTTAAATATGAGATTTGAATAGAGGTTTGAAATAGGAATTCGAGTATTGAATTTGAACATGGAATTGAATACAGAAATTCAAGTAGAAATTTGAATATGAGATTTCAAAATAGAATTTGAAATAAACTTTGAAAATAGAATTTCAAAGTAGAATGGGAAATGGAATTTCAAATAGGATTTCAAATAGGAAATCCAAAGGGTTTTGAAATGGAATTTGAATTCAAGGGAATTCAAATGGATTTGAGTGAAGAAATTCAAATGGTGTTAATAACGAGTTTGAATATTAGAATTCAAATGGGGCTGGAAACGAATTTGAATATTAGAATTCAAATGGAAAATGAAATTTGAATATAAGAGATTCAAATTGAATTTAAATAGGATTTGATCTATGGGGTTTGAATATGAAATTCAAATGGGTTTTTGAACTATGGAATTTTGAATATAGAATTTAAAAAGGAGTTTGAATATTTGAATTCCAATAGAATTCAAATATAGAAATTGGAATGTAGAAGTTAAAATGGAATTTAAAAATAGAGTTTGAATAAGAGAATTCAAATGAATTCAAACATAGAATTTGAATATAGGAAATTCAAATGGAAATTTAAGTATTGAATTTGAATATCAAATAGAAAAGGAATTGGAATTTGAAATATAGAATTCAAAAGTGAGATTGGAATTTGAATCAAGGAATTCAAATAGAGCTAAATAGAGTGAATTCATTTTAAAGAAGTTAGAAGTTTAAAAAGGTTTATATATATAAATATAATTAAAACGAACTCGCCGTAGCGCTGCAGTTCGTAAATTGGCGATTCGAACTTCAATTGAATATACAGAACCCAGTTGAAGTCGAAATTCTTCGAAACAAGAAACGTCAGGACCGATTTGATAATAGTTTTCTAATGAAGGAGAAAAATCTGAATTTCGTCGTATAGATTTTGAGATATGTCAAAATCAAATTTTCAGAAAAGCAGCGCCAGAATCGTTTAAAACCATAATAGTTTATTTAACATTATTAAAGGATTTTAAAAGAGGAAATCCGAAGTTCTATTTAGAAAATTTCAGAGTTGAGTTGCAAAACATATGCGAATTCAAGTTGTGTAAATGAATATGATTTTTGAAACAGAAACCAGATTTTTGATTTATTGAATAGAATTAACTAAATTGAATAAAAATTAGTTAATGAGTTTTTGAATGGATATTGGGATTTGAATAAGTAAATTCGATTTGAAATTTATATTCAAAATGGAAAAGAGAACTAGAATTAAAATTGAAATTCAATTTAGTTATGAACGAGTTAAATATTTTATTTGAACATGTTATGTTCAACAAAGAAGTGAAATAGACAAAAAGGCCAATTAAAGAATAATTGAGCGAAACTGAATTCAAACGATTCAAAATTGAATTCAAACGAATGGATTGAGTTGAATTGGATTGGAAACAGGTGAACAGGTGTTAAACAGATATGGGATGGAGTATATGAAGATTTTTATTTATGTGCCCGACAAAAAGGTACATGTTTAAATTCATATATGAGATTTATGCGCCGTATCGGCAAGCCGCTTGGCTTTTCCTTTTTCTTTTGATTGAGGAAGATACCGGGATGCTATTTGAAATTTCCCGATGCTCCCGATACAGGGGAGGTTATGGCGAAATTTTCCGGAAATTTAAGGAGTTAGAATATTTTTAAGATATTTTGATGATTTGAAATCATTGTATCGACGTATTGAATTCGATAGTAAAGTGAATATAAAAATCGAATGTGGTAAACAAAAAGGGGATAGAGATAAGTGATTGAAATTGCTTCCAATTGCAAATAGAGATTTTTCTAATATATAGAAAATAAAAGACGTTGATATTTGGAAACGTTTTCCAAATAGCATAAGAGGCAAGATGATTATTGAAAATATTTGGGTAACAAATATTGATAAGGAAATAGAGAAGTGGTTTAATTAATGAATATTAATTAAAGGGCCCAGTGATTTGTTTGATATGTTGATTGAACACTTGTTTTTATTCGATAGTTAAAACACAGACTATCGAAGTTTTGACCATCGTTGTCAATATGGAGAGACCGGTTGGATTATTATCCGAAGAACCACTCCGTATCGGCATGAGCGTTGCGAACCAAGTATGCTGAATATATTGAAGATGGAGTGAAGTGCAAGGGCTTTTTCTATTTATAGAAATAGTGCCTTCGGTTTCGTTCAATCCCAGAACGAACGAAAATGGACGAATGTCTGACAGAGTATTTCCAATGATCAAATGGGTTGGTCTGTATAAATATATATGGTTGCAACGGATTTATCCCTTAGCACAATATCCAGAATATTTGTGCAAACTCAACTAGTGATCAACGGATCTGACGATGTGGCATTCAAAGTGATTGTGTTATCAAGGAATGGTAAGTAATCGTAGCCTCAGGCCTCAACAACCAGGAAAGGACATAAATCGGGCAGGCAGCATGGCTATGTGGGTCGCACCCATTAGGGTGTATAATCACCTATCTAGAGAAATTCCTTTTGTTTCTAAATCTATCGATTCTGCCCATTCGGGAAACGGTGGTTTGAGTCCAACCGTTGGTGATATACATTCGATACACTCAAGCGAAATGAGTGGTCGGTCATGTGTGGGCCGGGTTACAAGATGTTCTTGTTGAACCCAGTGTATTCCTCTCTAGAGATACACAGTCGGAAGGTGGTTCCATACCTTGTCATGTTGGAAATCCAATCTCCAATAAGCGCTATGCGGTTTTTGGTTATACACTATATATGTGGAGCGTGAGATGCAAGCGTTCTGCTATTTGGTTATTTATTTGATGTAGACATTACTATAATATCACTGGATTTGATATCAAAGTGTTTTGGGTTATAGTAAGGTAAAAACCATCCATGTTTATGTGTGGGCTGGTCTTACTATTATCTTTTCTTCCGAAAAGAGTTTTGAAAGTTAAACAAGTGGTTGGAGTTTACTCACACTAGTCCCATGACTGACGCAGAGTTTGTTTTTGTTTGTTTTCCCTAAACTCTTGGGTGCCCAAATTTGTACGGGCAGTCAAGTGTTTCAGGCTTTTACAGATACACTTGGAGGAGCTTGAAGCAGGAGGCTTCAACGTTAGTTATTTAGAGTTACTTCCGCTGGATCAAATGTTACGTGTACTCTGATGATGGTATGTATATATGTACCAAACAGATTTGTATTTCGAAGCTTATGTTATATAATATATTTTATTCGGTCCGCTGTGAGTTTGTGATCTTCGTTTTTCTTCTATTCTAATACTTCTTTCTTTCTATTTCTCATCCTCTAACTTCTTTCTAAAAATGAGTCGTATTTCTGTGCAATTTGAGTGGGACGTGTGGTGTATTTAGTCAACTCAGATAGCACGGATTTGCGGGTCGTTACAGTTGGTATCAGAGCTTAGGTTGAGCGAATACCTAGGCTTGTGTGGTATGTACTCATTAGAGATAGGGTCAGTAGTACCCTAGAATGAGTTGAGTGTATATATACGAGAGAGCGTATTTGTTATTTGATATAAAAATTGTTTTATATTGTGTTGGCTTATCTGTTGAGTGATTTATGAATTCTGGTCGAATCGTGGGATGCCACGAAGTCGATAGGAATTTCTAAACGCTTGAACAGAGGATTGAACACGATATTGTTTTAAAGTGGGTGAAATTATTTTACCCAAAATTATATTTTGATATAGAAAGAATAATTTTCTAGAATTATTATTATATGGATGTGTTGGATGTTGACTTTATAATCAAATGAGATTATAAATTTAGAATGGTTATTTATAACCAGAGTAGAATTTGTATAGGAATTAAATATACAAATGAGATGAATTAGAATTTAATTCAAACCAGAATTAAGAATTTTAATCCTGGGAAGTTGAAAATATTTTCCAAAGTAATTAAAATAATATAGTTTTATTTTGAAAAGGTTTGAATAAAGGTCATTTTGAATTGATTTTTAAAATAATAAGGCACTGAACTCACTTCAGTGGCTGGGAAATAATTCTGATGATGATTGCAACATCATCAGTGTTCATTTCCGAGTTTCTAAGTGATGGATTGCTACCTTAGAAAGTTTTTGATGGAAATTTGTTTTGGAAGAAAACAAGTGGTTTGAAAATTCAAATGTTTTTGAATTTGAAATGAAAATAAATATATGTATATATTTATGTGATTTCAGAAGAATTTGAAATGAAAACCCTGGGATCTGGATCCTGGAATTAAAAATTTAACTGAAGCAAGTTAAATGGTTCGAGGTGAATAAATTGACTTGAATCAATTTGAATAGGTTTATTGGAATACAGACTGGATATAAATGGATTGATCGTAGATCATTCGAATCAAATGTGTGAAGACCAAAAGTTTTGATTGGAGTTAATTTGTTGAAATATGAGGAGTTGGGTTTCAACATAAGAGAGATATTGAAAAGAAATGGATTTGTACCCTTTTTCCTACCTTAGCAATTTCGAGGACGAAATTATTTTAAGGGGGGAAGAATGTAACGACCCAGATTTTTGGAACAGTTTATTTTAAATATTTATTATGGTTTTAAATATTGAATTCATAATATAAATGAATTTTTATATTGGATTTGTCAATTTAATTATCAATATATGATTTAATATCGATTATATTTAATTATCGTAATAGTAACAATTGAATTCCCAATGTAACACTAAATCAGAACAATTCAGTCGACTAATATAAATTCTGTATTGACTTAAAAAGATAATAATTTATTTTCGATGAAGTTATCTGTTCAGAAATCGATTTACATTCTAAACGGTTTAACTAAATTTACTAGTGTTATTTCATTTTAAATCGATTCTGTTAAATTATTGTATAAGCTTGAAAACGTCGGTCGTTGCGACTAAATAACGGTTCAGGATTTTTAAGAGACTGTGAGATATTTTAGTTTTTAATTAAAATCAAATCAAATCTTTCAGCCGACCTAATTTACTTCCTCTGGAAACCTAGTTCCCTCGAGCCACAAAACTGTCTCCCGCTCTCGTTATCAAGGGGACACGATTTCAATGGCCTGTGTACCTCCTGTCTCCCTCCTCCTTCTATAAAACCGCAACCTTCCACTTCCTTTCATTTGCAAGAACCGGTTCCAGTTCAACTTAAATCGAATCCCCCTTTTTCCCTTAAACTAAAAATCAAAATTTTGGCCTCGGTCTCCTCCTTAATTTCCAGAATCCAAATCGAACAGCAAAGAAAGAAAAAGGGAATTGAAAATCCTTATCGCGAGCGGATCTTGAGATCCTGGAGAAATCGATGATGTAGTGGAGGCGCTCGCGAGTCCAACGAGGAAGGCTAGGCGTGGTTCTGGCATCGACAAGGTGTTTAGGGGATCGCTATCGAAGACCGTTGGTTCATTGAATCTCGACATCAAGACTGGCAGCACTCGCGATCAAAGTTACCTCCTGAAGCTCGAAAATCTGAAGTCGCGGTTCCCTCAAACCTGGTAATTTATGAGTACTTGCGATTGAGGGTAGAGGGATGTGGGTTTCGATTGATTCTGGAGTTCGATGGGCGGTCATGGTCTTCGACTGTCGAACGAATTACGGAGTCGGATTGGTCTTTGAGGTGGCTTGCGAATTTGTTGATGATGGAGACGGCTGGTGGTAGCTCACGGTGACAGGAAGTTTTGTAAGGTCAGAAATGGAAAATTGCTTGTTAGGAGAAAGGGGGTGTTTACATCATCAATTTAGGTAATTAATTATAGTTTGTTAACTTAATGTTTTTTTTTAGGATTTTAATTAGTTGAAAGGGTTAGAATTAAATTAGTAAATGATTAAGATCTTTTTGTATATCAGTATGGATTTGTTTAAAAAAATTGTTAAGCTAAATTTAATTTAGTAACAATTAAAAGAAGAGAAAAATAGAGGAAAGTTATCTATTTATTTAAATTGATTTAATGGTTAATCGGTAAAATTAAATAAAATTATCGCAGGATCAAATATCATTCGAGAAGATTAGTAGCCGGCAATTTGGAGATAAACAGGATATTCGACAACTGAAAATTCCAGTGAGTAAATCTCACTCACCTTTAGAATTTTTTTTTATTTCATTAAAAATAATTGCCTGTTGCTTGTGTGAATGTTTTCTGGTTGTTTTATATATATTAGTTATTTAGGCTATATATATATATTGGGTTGATTGATTGGTTGGATTCCCGCAGTCTCATTAGCGGATGCCTGCAGTTTCATAGCGGATGATTACCCTATACGCCCCACGCTATGATTAGTGGATGACCTTCTATACCGCGATATTCTGCCACGAAGCAGAATGGGTATTATTTGTGTGCTAACATCTGTGGATGCAGGAAAACAGGTTGGAGGAATCCAACTGGATTCCTCAAAAATATATTATCTGTTTGTTTATTTGTTTGCATATATTTTTATATATGATGTGTTAGAAAAATAAATAATTCGTTGCTTTGTGTGTTTTATCACTGGGCTTAAGTAATGATATTTTAAAATATCGTAAAAAAGATATTGGCGATTTAAAAAGGAAAATTTCTATTTTTAAATAGAATTTGAATTGTAAATGGAAATAAAACATAAACTTGTTCTTGAAAAATAAAACAAGTAGTTTCTTTTTAAACGAAGTTTATAAATAGTTCTTTATAACGAAGTTATAAATGAAGTGAAAAGAATTATCATTTGATAATTCAGAAATAGAAGTACAAGCGTGGAATTGGAATTTGAAATGAAATTTCAAAATAGGATGTGAAATGGAATTTTTAAATATATAACTCAAATGAAATTTGAGTATAACATTTGAATTTTTAAAAGGAGTTTAAATATTTGAATTTTAAGAGGAGATTGAATATTAGAAATTCAAATAGAAGTTCAAATAGAATTTAAATAGACGAGATTAGAATGAAAAATAGAAATTTGAATTCAAGGAATTAAAATAAAATTTGAATTCAAAGGAATTCAAATAAAGAAATTCAAATAGAGATTTGAATGTAGAATTTCAAAATAAAATTTGAAATATAGAATTTCAAAGAAGAATTGAATAGAATTTGAAATATAGTATTTCAAGGAAGAATTCAAATGTGGAATTTGAATAGAGATTTGAATGGAATTCATATGTGAAATTTGAATAAAGGTTTGAATGGAATTTAAATATGAGATTTGAATAGAGGTTTGAAATAGGAATTCGAGTATTGAATTTGAACATGGAATTGAATACAGAAATTCAAGTAGAAATTTGAATATGAGATTTCAAAATAGAATTTGAAATAAACTTTGAAAATAGAATTTCAAAGTAGAATGGGAAATGGAATTTCAAATAGGATTTCAAATAGGAAATCCAAAGGGTTTTGAAATGGAATTTGAATTCAAGGGAATTCAAATGGATTTGAGTGAAGAAATTCAAATGGTGTTAATAACGAGTTTGAATATTAGAATTCAAATGGGGCTGGAAACGAATTTGAATATTAGAATTCAAATGGAAAATGAAATTTGAATATAAGAGATTCAAATTGAATTTAAATAGGATTTGATCTATGGGGTTTGAATATGAAATTCAAATGGGTTTTTGAACTATGGAATTTTGAATATAGAATTTAAAAAGGAGTTTGAATATTTGAATTCCAATAGAATTCAAATATAGAAATTGGAATGTAGAAGTTAAAATGGAATTTAAAAATAGAGTTTGAATAAGAGAATTCAAATGAATTCAAACATAGAATTTGAATATAGGAAATTCAAATGGAAATTTAAGTATTGAATTTGAATATCAAATAGAAAAGGAATTGGAATTTGAAATATAGAATTCAAAAGTGAGATTGGAATTTGAATCAAGGAATTCAAATAGAGCTAAATAGAGTGAATTCATTTTAAAGAAGTTAGAAGTTTAAAAAGGTTTATATATATAAATATAATTAAAACGAACTCGCCGTAGCGCTGCAGTTCGTAAATTGGCGATTCGAACTTCAATTGAATATACAGAACCCAGTTGAAGTCGAAATTCTTCGAAACAAGAAACGTCAGGACCGATTTGATAATAGTTTTCTAATGAAGGAGAAAAATCTGAATTTCGTCGTATAGATTTTGAGATATGTCAAAATCAAATTTTCAGAAAAGCAGCGCCAGAATCGTTTAAAACCATAATAGTTTATTTAACATTATTAAAGGATTTTAAAAGAGGAAATCCGAAGTTCTATTTAGAAAATTTCAGAGTTGAGTTGCAAAACATATGCGAATTCAAGTTGTGTAAATGAATATGATTTTTGAAACAGAAACCAGATTTTTGATTTATTGAATAGAATTAACTAAATTGAATAAAAATTAGTTAATGAGTTTTTGAATGGATATTGGGATTTGAATAAGTAAATTCGATTTGAAATTTATATTCAAAATGGAAAAGAGAACTAGAATTAAAATTGAAATTCAATTTAGTTATGAACGAGTTAAATATTTTATTTGAACATGTTATGTTCAACAAAGAAGTGAAATAGACAAAAAGGCCAATTAAAGAATAATTGAGCGAAACTGAATTCAAACGATTCAAAATTGAATTCAAACGAATGGATTGAGTTGAATTGGATTGGAAACAGGTGAACAGGTGTTAAACAGATATGGGATGGAGTATATGAAGATTTTTATTTATGTGCCCGACAAAAAGGTACATGTTTAAATTCATATATGAGATTTATGCGCCGTATCGGCAAGCCGCTTGGCTTTTCCTTTTTCTTTTGATTGAGGAAGATACCGGGATGCTATTTGAAATTTCCCGATGCTCCCGATACAGGGGAGGTTATGGCGAAATTTTCCGGAAATTTAAGGAGTTAGAATATTTTTAAGATATTTTGATGATTTGAAATCATTGTATCGGCGTATTGAATTCGATAGTAAAGTGAATATAAAAATCGAATGTGGTAAACAAAAAGGGGATAGAGATAAGTGATTGAAATTGCTTCCAATTGCAAATAGAGATTTTTCTAATATATAGAAAATAAAAGACGTTGATATTTGGAAACGTTTTCCAAATAGCATAAGAGGCAAGATGATTATTGAAAATATTTGGGTAACAAATATTGATAAGGAAATAGAGAAGTGGTTTAATTAATGAATATTAATTAAAGGGCCCAGTGATTTGTTTGATATGTTGATTGAACACTTGTTTTTATTCGATAGTTAAAACACAGACTATCGAAGTTTTGACCATCGTTGTCAATATGGAGAGACCGGTTGGATTATTATCCGAAGAACCACTCCGTATCGGCATGAGCGTTGCGAACCAAGTATGCTGAATATATTGAAGATGGAGTGAAGTGCAAGGGCTTTTTCTATTTATAGAAATAGTGCCTTCGGTTTCGTTCAATCCCAGAACGAACGAAAATGGACGAATGTCTGACAGAGTATTTCCAATGATCAAATGGGTTGGTCTGTATAAATATATATGGTTGCAACGGATTTATCCCTTAGCATAATATCCAGAATATTTGTGCAAACTCAACTAGTGATCAACGGATCTGACGATGTGGCATTCAAAGTGATTGTGTTATCAAGGAATGGTAAGTAATCGTAGCCTCAGGCCTCAACAACCAGGAAAGGACAAAAATCGGGCAGGCAGCATGGCTATGTGGGTCGCACCCATTAGGGTGTATAATCACCTATCTAGAGAAATTCCTTTTGTTTCTAAATCTATCGATTCTGCCCATTCGGGAAACGGTGGTTTGAGTCCAACCGTTGGTGATATACATTCGATACACTCAAGCGAAATGAGTGGTCGGTCATGTGTGGGCCGGGTTACAAGATGTTCTTGTTGAACCCAGTGTATTCCTCTCTAGAGATACACAGTCGGAAGGTGGTTCCATACCTTGTCATGTTGGAAATCCAATCTCCAATAAGCGCCATGCGGTTTTTGGTTATACACTATATATGTGGAGCGTGAGATGCAAGCGTTCTGCTATTTGGTTATTTATTTGATGTAGACATTACTATAATATCACTGGATTTGATATCAAAGTGTTTTGGGTTATAGTAAGGTAAAAACCATCCATGTTTATGTGTGGGCTGGTCTTACTATTATCTTTTCTTCCGAAAAGAGTTTTGAAAGTTAAACAAGTGGTTGGAGTTTACTCACACCAGTCCCATGACTGACCCAGAGTTTGTTTTTGTTTGTTTTCCCTAAACTCTTGGGTGCCCAAATTTGTACGGGCAGTCAAGTGTTTCAGGCTTTTACAGATACACTTGGAGGAGCTTGAAGCAGGAGGCTTCAACGTTAGTTATTTAGAGTTACTTCCGCTGGATCAAATGTTACGTGTACTCTGATGATGGTATGTATATATGTACCAAACAGATTTGTATTTCGAAGCTTATGTTATATAATATATTTTATTCGGTCCGCTGTGAGTTTGTGATCTTCGTTTTTCTTCTATTCTAATACTTCTTTCTTTCTATTTCTCATCCTCTAACTTCTTTCTAAAAATGAGTCGTATTTCTGTGCAATTTGAGTGGGACGTGTGGTGTATTTAGTCAACTCAGATAGCACGGATTTGCGGGTCGTTACAGTTGGTATCAGAGCTTAGGTTGAGCGAATACCTAGGCTTGTGTGGTATGTACTCATTAGAGATAGGGTCAGTAGTACCCTAGAATGAGTTGAGTGTATATATACGAGAGAGCGTATTTGTTATTTGATATAAAAATTGTTTTATATTGTGTTGGCTTATCTGTTGAGTGATTTATGAATTCTGGTCGAATCGTGGGACGCCACGAAGTCGATAGGAATTTCTAAACGCTTGAACAGAGGATTGAACACGATATTGTTTTAAAGTGGGTGAAATTATTTTACCCAAAATTATATTTTGATATAGAAAGAATAATTTTCTAGAATTATTATTATATGGATGTGTTGGATGTTGACTTTATAATCAAATGAGATTATAAATTTAGAATGGTTATTTATAACCAGAGTAGAATTTGTATAGGAATTAAATATACAAATGAGATGAATTAGAATTTAATTCAAACCAGAATTAAGAATTTTAATCCTGGGAAGTTGAAAATATTTTCCAAAGTAATTATAATAATATAGTTTTATTTTGAAAAGGTTTGAATAAAGGTCATTTTGAATTGATTTTTAAAATAATAAGGCACTGAACTCACTTCAGTGGCTGGGAAATAATTCTGATGATGATTGCAACATCATCAGTGTTCATTTCCGAGTTTCTAAGTGATGGATTGCTACCTTAGAAAGTTTTTGATGGAAATTTGTTTTGGAAGAAAACAAGTGGTTTGAAAATTCAAATGTTTTTGAATTTGAAATGAAAATAAATATATGTATATATTTATGTGATTTCAGAAGAATTTGAAATGAAAACCCTGGGATCTGGATCCTGGAATTAAAAATTTAACTGAAGCAAGTTAAATGGTTCGAGGTGAATAAATTGACTTGAATCAATTTGAATAGGTTTATTGGAATACAGACTGGATATAAATGGATTGATCGTAGATCATTCGAATCAAATGTGTGAAGACCAAAAGTTTTGATTGGAGTTAATTTGTTGAAATATGAGGAGTTGGGTTTCAACATAAGAGAGATATTGAAAAGAAATGGATTTGTACCCTTTTTCCTACCTTAGCAATTTCGAGGACGAAATTATTTTAAGGGGGGAAGAATGTAACGACCCAGATTTTTGGAACAGTTTATTTTAAATATTTATTATGGTTTTAAATATTGAATTCATAATATAAATGAATTTTTATATTGGATTTGTCAATTTAATTATCAATATATGATTTAATATCGATTATATTTAATTATCGTAATAGTAACAATTGAATTCCCAATGTAACACTAAATCAGAACAATTCAGTCGACTAATATAAATTCTGTATTGACTTAAAAAGATAATAATTTATTTTCGATGAAGTTATCTGTTCAGAAATCGATTTACATTCTAAACGGTTTAACTAAATTTACTAGTGTTATTTCATTTTAAATCGATTCTGTTAAATTATTGTATAAGCTTGAAAACGTCGGTCGTTGCGACTAAATAACGGTTCAGGATTTTTAAGAGACTGTGAGATATTTTAGTTTTTAATTAAAATCAAATCAAATCTTTCAGCCGACCTAATTTACTTCCTCTGGAAACCTAGTTCCCTCGAGCCACAAAACTGTCTCCCGCTCTCGTTATCAAGGGGACACGATTTCAATGGCCTGTGTACCTCCTGTCTCCCTCCTCCTTCTATAAAACCGCAACCTTCCACTTCCTTTCATTTGCAAGAACCGGTTCCAGTTCAACTTAAATCGAATCCCCCTTTTTCCCTTAAACTAAAAATCAAAATTTTGGCCTCGGTCTCCTCCTTAATTTCCAGAATCCAAATCGAACGGCAAAGAAAGAAAAAGGGAATTGAAAATCCTTATCGCGAGCGGATCTTGAGATCCTGGAGAAATCGATGATGTAGTGGAGGCGCTCGCGAGTCCAACGAGGAAGGCTAGGCGTGGTTCTGGCATCGACAAGGTGTTTAGGGGATCGCTATCGAAGACCGTTGGTTCATTGAATCTCGACATCAAGACTGGCAGCACTCGCGATCAAAGTTACCTCCTGAAGCTCGAAAATCTGAAGTCGCGGTTCCCTCAAACCTGGTAATTTATGAGTACTTGCGATTGAGGGTAGAGGGATGTGGGTTTCGATTGATTCTGGAGTTCGATGGGCGGTCATGGTCTTCGACTGTCGAACGAATTACGGAGTCGGATTGGTCTTTGAGGTGGCTTGCGAATTTGTTGATGATGGAGACGGCTGGTGGTAGCTCACGGTGACAGGAAGTTTTGTAAGGTCAGAAATGGAAAATTGCTTGTTAGGAGAAAGGGGGTGTTTACATCATCAATTTAGGTAATTAATTATAGTTTGTTCACTTAATGTTTTTTTTTAGGATTTTAATTAGTTGAAAGGGTTAGAATTAAATTAGTAAATGATTAAGATCTTTTTGTATATCAGTATGGATTTGTTTAAAAAAATTGTTAAGCTAAATTTAATTTAGTAACAATTAAAAGAAGAGAAAAATAGAGGAAAGTTATCTATTTATTTAAATTGATTTAATGGTTAATCGGTAAAATTAAATAAAATTATCGCAGGATCAAATATCATTCGAGAAGATTAGTAGCCGGCAATTTCGAGATAAACAGGATATTCGACAACTGAAAATTCCAGTGAGTAAATCTCACTCACCTTTAGAATTTTTTTTATTTCATTAAAAATAATTGCCTGTTGCTTGTGTGAATGTTTTCTGGTTGTTTTATATATATTAGTTATTTAGGCTATATATATATATATATTGGGTTGATTGATTGGTTGGATTCCCGCAGTCTCATTAGCGGATGCCCGCAGTTTCATAGCGGATGATTACCCTATACGCCCCACGCTATGATTAGTGGATGACCTTCTATACCGCGATATTCTGCCACGAAGCAGAATGGGTATTATTTGTGTGCTAACATCTGTGGATGCAGGAAAACAGGTTGGAGGAATCCAACTGGATTCCTCAAAAATATATTATCTGTTTGTTTATTTGTTTGCATATATTTTTATATATGATGTGTTAGAAAAATAAATAATTCGTTGCTTTGTGTGTTTTATCACTGGGCTTAAGTAATGATATTTTAAAATATCGTAAAAAGGATATTGGCGATTTAAAAAGGAAAATTTCTATTTTTAAATAGAATTTGAATTGTAAATGGAAATAAAACATAAACTTGTTCTTGAAAAATAAAACAAGTAGTTTCTTTATAAACGAAGTTTATAAATAGTTCTTTATAACGAAGTTATAAATGAAGTGAAAAGAATTATCATTTGATAATTCAGAAATAGAAGTACAAGCGTGGAATTGGAATTTGAAATGAAATTTCAAAATAGGATGTGAAATGGAATTTTTAAATATATAACTCAAATGAAATTTGAGTATAACATTTGAATTTTTAAAAGGAGTTTAAATATTTGAATTTTAAGAGGAGATTGAATATTAGAAATTCAAATAGAAGTTCAAATAGAATTTAAATAGACGAGATTAGAATGAAAAATAGAAATTTGAATTCAAGGAATTAAAATAAAATTTGAATTCAAAGGAATTCGAATAAAGAAATTCAAATAGAGATTTGAATGTAGAATTTCAAAATAAAATTTGAAATATAGAATTTCAAAGAAGAATTGAATAGAATTTGAAATATAGTATTTCAAGGAAGAATTCAAATGTGGAATTTGAATAGAGATTTGAATGGAATTCATATGTGAAATTTGAATAAAGGTTTGAATGGAATTTAAATATGAGATTTGAATAGAGGTTTGAAATAGGAATTCGAGTATTGAATTTGAACATGGAATTGAATACAGAAATTCAAGTAGAAATTTGAATATGAGATTTCAAAATAGAATTTGAAATAAACTTTGAAAATAGAATTTCAAAGTAGAATGGGAAATGGAATTTCAAATAGGATTTCAAATAGGAAATCCAAAGGGTTTTGAAATGGAATTTGAATTCAAGGGAATTCAAATGGATTTGAGTGAAGAAATTCAAATGGTGTTAATAATGAGTTTGAATATTAGAATTCAAATGGGGCTGGAAACGAATTTGAATATTAGAATTCAAATGGAAAATGAAATTTGAATATAAGAGATTCAAATTGAATTTAAATAGGATTTGATCTATGGGGTTTGAATATGAAATTCAAATGGGTTTTTGAACTATGGAATTTTGAATATAGAATTTAAAAAGGAGTTTGAATATTTGAATTCCAATAGAATTCAAATATAGAAATTGGAATGTAGAAGTTAAAATGGAATTTAAAAATAGAGTTTGAATAAGAGAATTCAAATGAATTCAAACATAGAATTTGAATATAGGAAATTCAAATGGAAATTTAAGTATTGAATTTGAATATCAAATAGAAAAGGAATTGGAATTTGAAATATAGAATTCAAAAGTGAGATTGGAATTTGAATCAAGGAATTCAAATAGAGCTAAATAGAGTGAATTCATTTTAAAGAAGTTAGAAGTTTAAAAATGTTTATATATATAAATATAATTAAAACGAACTCGCCGTAGCGCTGCAGTTCGTAAATTGGCGATTCGAACTTCAATTGAATATACAGAACCCAGTTGAAGTCGAAATTCTTCGAAACAAGAAACGTCAGGACCGATTTGATAATAGTTTTCTAATGAAGGAGAAAAATCTGAATTTCGTCGTATAGATTTTGAGATATGTCAAAATCAAATTTTCAGAAAAGCAGCGCCAGAATCGTTTAAAACCATAATAGTTTATTTAACATTATTAAAGGATTTTAAAAGAGGAAATCCGAAGTTCTATTTAGAAAATTTCAGAGTTGAGTTGCAAAACATATGCGAATTCAAGTTGTGTAAATGAATATGATTTTTGAAACAGAAACCAGATTTTTGATTTATTGAATAGAATTAACTAAATTGAATAAAAATTAGTTAATGAGTTTTTGAATGGATATTGGGATTTGAATAAGTAAATTCGATTTGAAATTTATATTCAAAATGGAAAAGAGAACTAGAATTAAAATTGAAATTCAATTTAGTTATGAACGAGTTAAATATTTTATTTGAACATGTTATGTTCAACAAAGAAGTGAAATAGACAAAAAGGCCAATTAAAGAATAATTGAGCGAAACTGAATTCAAACGATTCAAAATTGAATTCAAACGAATGGATTGAGTTGAATTGGATTGGAAACAGGTGAACAGGTGTTAAACAGATATGGGATGGAGTATATGAAGATTTTTATTTATGTGCCCGACAAAAAGGTACATGTTTAAATTCATATATGAGATTTATGCGCCGTATCGGCAAGCCGCTTGGCTTTTCCTTTTTCTTTTGATTGAGGAAGATACCGGGATGCTATTTGAAATTTCCCGATGCTCCCGATACAGGGGAGGTTATGGCGAAATTTTCCGGAAATTTAAGGAGTTAGAATATTTTTAAGATATTTTGATGATTTGAAATCATTGTATCGACGTATTGAATTCGATAGTAAAGTGAATATAAAAATCGAATGTGGTAAACAAAAAGGGGATAGAGATAAGTGATTGAAATTGCTTCCAATTGCAAATAGAGATTTTTCTAATATATAGAAAATAAAAGACGTTGATATTTGGAAACGTTTTCCAAATAGCATAAGAGGCAAGATGATTATTGAAAATATTTGGGTAACAAATATTGATAAGGAAATAGAGAAGTGGTTTAATTAATGAATATTAATTAAAGGGCCCAGTGATTTGTTTGATATGTTGATTGAACACTTGTTTTTATTCGATAGTTAAAACACAGACTATCGAAGTTTTGACCATCGTTGTCAATATGGAGAGACCGGTTGGATTATTATCCGAAGAACCACTCCGTATCGGCATGAGCGTTGCGAACCAAGTATGCTGAATATATTGAAGATGGAGTGAAGTGCAAGGGCTTTTTCTATTTATAGAAATAGTGCCTTCGGTTTCGTTCAATCCCAGAACGAACGAAAATGGACGAATGTCTGACAGAGTATTTCCAATGATCAAATGGGTTGGTCTGTATAAATATATATGGTTGCAACGGATTTATCCCTTAGCATAATATCCAGAATATTTGTGCAAACTCAACTAGTGATCAACGGATCTGACGATGTGGCATTCAAAGTGATTGTGTTATCAAGGAATGGTAAGTAATCGTAGCCTCAGGCCTCAACAACCAGGAAAGGACAAAAATCGGGCAGGCAGCATGGCTATGTGGGTCGCACCCATTAGGGTGTATAATCACCTATCTAGAGAAATTCCTTTTGTTTCTAAATCTATCGATTCTGCCCATTCGGGAAACGGTGGTTTGAGTCCAACCGTTGGTGATATACATTCGATACACTCAAGCGAAATGAGTGGTCGGTCATGTGTGGGCCGGGTTACAAGATGTTCTTGTTGAACCCAGTGTATTCCTCTCTAGAGATACACAGTCGGAAGGTGGTTCCATACCTTGTCATGTTGGAAATCCAATCTCCAATAAGCGCCATGCGGTTTTTGGTTATACACTATATATGTGGAGCGTGAGATGCAAGCGTTCTGCTATTTGGTTATTTATTTGATGTAGACATTACTATAATATCACTGGATTTGATATCAAAGTGTTTTGGGTTATAGTAAGGTAAAAACCATCCATGTTTATGTGTGGGCTGGTCTTACTATTATCTTTTCTTCCGAAAAGAGTTTTGAAAGTTAAACAAGTGGTTGGAGTTTACTCACACCAGTCCCATGACTGACCCAGAGTTTGTTTTTGTTTGTTTTCCCTAAACTCTTGGGTGCCCAAATTTGTACGGGCAGTCAAGTGTTTCAGGCTTTTACAGATACACTTGGAGGAGCTTGAAGCAGGAGGCTTCAACGTTAGTTATTTAGAGTTACTTCCGCTGGATCAAATGTTATGTGTACTCTGATGATGGTATGTATATATGTACCAAACAGATTTGTATTTCGAAGCTTATGTTATATAATATATTTTATTCGGTCCGCTGTGAGTTTGTGATCTTCGTTTTTCTTCTATTCTAATACTTATTTCTTTCTATTTCTCATCCTCTAACTTCTTTCTAAAAATGAGTCGTATTTCTGTGCAATTTGAGTGGGACGTGTGGTGTATTTAGTCAACTCAGATAGCACGGATTTGCGGGTCGTTTCAGTAATCCATCCACAAAATCCATTGAGATGCTTTCCCATTTCCACAGTGGAACTTCCAATGGGTGAAGCAACCCACCGGGTTTCTTTTGTTCCGCTTTTACTCGTTGGCACACCAAGCATCTAGCGACGTACTCGGCCACATCCTTTTTCATACCGGCCCAAAAGAAAACCCGCTTCATATCTTTGTACATCTTGTCTCCGCCGGGATGAATGGTCATCTTTGAGCGATGAGCATCATCAAGAATGGCCTTCCTTAAGTCTTCGTCTTGTGGTACACAAAGTCTATTATCCCTTCGTAACCAACCCTTATCGTCTATGGTATACCTACGAAGATGGCTAGACGACTCCCCTCCTTTGAGCTTTTCTTCTATCTCAACCAACTGTGGGTCGTCTTGCTGTGCCTCACCAACTCGTCCTAGAAGTGTAGGTCTAACCTCCAAGGATGCTAACAAACCAGGTACTAGGTCAACGGAGGGTCTAAAGTCAAACATGGAGATGAATTCTAAGCTTTGTCGTTCAACAAACAACGTACTCAAGGACAACCTTTTCCTACTTAAGGCGTCTGCTACCACGTTACCCTTGCCCGGGGTATATGCTATTTCAAAATCGTAGGAGGCTAAGAATTCCATCCACCGTTGCTGCCTTAAATTCAAATCCTTCTGAGAGAATAAGCATTTTAATGATTTGTGGTCAGTGAACAGTTCGAATTTCTCACCAAGAAGATAGTGACGCCAGGACTTAAGCGCGAAAACAATTGCGGCTAACTCAAGGTCATGCGTAGGGTAATTCTTTTCATGAACCCTCAACTGCCTTCCACCATAGGCTATTACTCTTCCCTCTTGCATGAGGACCGCGCCAAGTCCCGTCCCACAAGCATCAGTATAGACGGTAAACAGCTTATTCCCGTCTGGCAGCACTAAGACTGGGGCTGAAGTTAAGGCTCTCTTTAAACGTTGGAACGCATCATCACAATCTTCGTCCCACGTAAAAACCAAGTTCTTCTTCGTTAACCGTGTTAATGGAGCTGATATTTTTGCAAAGTCTTTGATAAACTTCCTATAATAGCCAGCCAACCCCAAGAAACTTCTTACTTCGGTTACATTTTTAGGGACCTTCCAATCTTGGATGGCCACCACCTTTGCGGGATCCACTGCTATCCCTTCCTTGGAAACCACGTGCCCTAAAAACCGTACTTCTTTCCTCCAGAAGTGACACTTAGAAAATTTTGCCTTAAGGTTATGCGCTCGAAGGGTTTCCAACACTTCCCTAAGATGTAGGGCATTCTCTCCTTCATTCTTAGAAAAGACTAAGATGTCATCCACAAAGACTACCACGAATTTGTTAAGGTACCCCCTAAACACCCTACTCATCAAATCAACAAAATATGCGGGGGCGTTTGTCAAACCAAAGGGCATCACTAGCCATTCATAGAATCCGTCAGGAGTCCTAAAAGCAGTCTTATCTATACTATCCTCAGCCACTCTCAGTTGATGAAAGCCAGTGGCTAAGTCCAACTGCGAAAACACTGAGGCGCCAACTAACTGATCAAAGAGATCGTCAATCCTCGGCAGTGGGTGTCGGTTCTTTTTAGTAATCTTGTTTAGTTCTCTATAGTCCACACAAAGTCTAAGGGACCCATCCGCCTTTGTAGCAAATACTACTGGTGCACCCCACTCCGATATACTACGTCTTATGAACCCCTTCTCAAGCAACTCCTTCACTTGCTTATTGAGTTCCCTCCTTTCACGAGGAGCCATGTGGCGCACTGGCAAAGATACGAGTTTAGCATTATCCACAAGATAAATTCGAAAGTCTATCTCCCGCTTTGGAGGTAAGCCCTTCACCTCCTCAAACACATTCGGATATTCCCGGACCACCTCTACCGATCGCAGATTCTCTACAGACGCGTCAAACGATTCAAGATAACTTAGCATAACGGAATCTATGGGATTACAAAAGATGTCGAGAGTGTTACCAAGGCGAGTCACAAGCCTAACTACTCTCCTTTCACAATCAAGAATGGCCTCATTTCTAGATAACCAATCCATTCCTAAAATTAGCCCATAGCCCGTGAAGCCCAATACATAAGCATCAGATCTAAATTCAACGCTAAGTATAGAGATTTTCAAATCCAAACATATCGTGGTCAAATGAGCCGAACCCCCAATTGGATTTGAAACAACCAAGGGATCCTCTACTAAACTGGTGTTCAAGTGCAATAATTCAACTAATGATGCAGAGATAAACGAATGAGATGCGCCAGAATCAAATAAGGTATGGACAGGATGATCAAACAGAAAAACTAAGCTTTCAACCGAAATTGTTCTACCTCTTTCTTGCAGCGGTGGGGCCGCAATAGCCTGAACTTGCCCCCTTGCCTGCCCTGGTGCCATAAGAGCCTGCACCTGTCCTCCCGAGGTAGACCCTGCCCTTTGCCCCTTCTTTGGGCAGTCCTTCACCAAATGTCCCGCATCTCCACCATGAAAACAACCAGTCTTCTTTTTCTTTCTACAATCTTTGCTGAGATGGCCAGGCGTCCCACAATTGAAGCATCTCTTCTTCCCATTGCCATTATTGTTTTTACCACCCTTCTTATTTTGCTGTTGGGGTTTCTTCTGATCCCCTTTCTTTTCAACTGCCTTATCCTCATGCATAAGTGCCATTTCTACTAGCCTTTCAAAGGTGGCTCCCATAGGGATGTGGGTCATAGCCAACCCTTGCAACGGTTCATTCAAGCCTCTAACGAACCTCAAAGCTTTCTTCTCTGGCGTGTTCACCAACTCCAAGCCAAACCTTGCTAACTGATTAAATTTATTGACATATTCCTTCACTGATAAGCTCCTTTGCTTTAATGTCAGGAATTTTTCCATATTTAAATTCTCCTCTGCCCTTGAAAGAAACTTTGCCTCAAACCTTGGTCTGAAATCCGCCCATGAATCAATTGGACGTTCCCCGTTAGTGACTTCCCACCAAAACGAGGCCTCTCCCTTCATTAACCAAGCAGCTAAACGGACTTTCCTCCCATCTTCCACTTCAAAGATATCCAACAATTCCTCAGTCTCCTTAAGCCAGTCTCTGGCCTCCACAAACGTCTCAGTCCCTTGAAAAGTTTTTCCTCCCATAGCCTTAAATTCCTTGCACGTCTTTGCAAAAGTGTCAACACGAGGAGGAGGAGGAGGAGGAATGGGTGCAACTAGGGGTGGAGGAACATCTGCTGGGCCTGCAATTGTGGCCCTAGCCTCCAAATATCTCCTAAACCACCCTGGAACCGTCACACCTTCTGGGAGATTAAGATCTTCAGCCATGCTGAAACGAAAAAGGAAAGATTCAAAATGGAGAATTCGAAAGACAACGATAAGGATATGGCTATTTGGGATTATGTTTTTCATAAAAACTCTCTCTAAATAACATGTTTTTGAAAGCACTTCTTCCAAAAATACTTTAGAAAAATATTTTTCTAAAAATTTTATCTGTTCTGGTAACCTTATGCTCTGATACCACGTGTAACTCCCCAATCCATTAATGTCACTCACAAAGGGAATGCATTAACTTCTATGGAGGTTTTAGGTAAATATAGAACAGTAAAATTACAACAAGACAGATATAAAATAGTACTTGGAAATTTAAAAACTTTATTTCAATTGCAGCAGAAGTCAAAACATGTTTGATTACATCATAACACCATAATCAAAGTCAAGTACAATATCTATCTTGATAAAACAAGTACATAATCCCATTACATAAATAGCTATTAAAAAGAAAGATAACAAGCTGGACTTTACTTCAGCAGTCCAAGCTTTCCAAGAGATAAGCAATCCAATCAGACTCCACTGGAACTTGGCCCAACCTGAGGACCTGAAGGGAGAAGAAAAAAGATGGAAAAGAGGGGGTCAGACATAAAGTCTGGCGAGTATGATAATTCTACAATACTATTATCAAAATAACTGGACTAAGGCATAAGTTGGAAAACAAGGAAATGTCTATGAAAGAGCAGATTAAGGACATAGACAATCGCTAAAGGAAACGTTATAGGCGCTCCTAAATACTAAAGGATAAACACTATACTGCACCACACCAGTCACCCTAAAGATTGATCCCACTTAGCTTCACTTAGAAACTTTCTTAATGGCTTTACGTACTCCTAGCTGACTACATAGGTGCCGCCTGCCCCTATCTCCACTAGATGGACCCCACTTTCCATTTTTCGATCGGCTCCCTACTCGTAGATACCCGTGCTGGCCCCTGTGACGAAAAGGAATCTTGCTCGGTCCGAACCAGTCGCTAAACTGACCCAGACCGTTCGAAACGCCCTATCGTTTGAGAACATGACAAAGTAGAACGCATACGGAAGAACGTTTCACTGTATATCACAACAATGCATCAGATTACAAGAATATACAGAGTATAAACAAATAAATATTACATAGAAATATCAGAGATTTAAATTACATTTAAACACATCGCAGCGGAAAATAATACAATACACAACTAGAAAGAGATATGCGGATACAAAGCTTTCCGGATATCGTTCCAGCTGTAAACCAGGATCCTGTGAATATAAATCTGCAAAACCAAAACTACTAGCTGCCCGTGTCAAAATAAGGGCACCCAGAGTTTAGGTTAAAACAATAAACTCCAGGTCAGTCATGTGACTGGTGTGAGAACTAAAACAGTTATTATTCTTTATTTTAAAGTTAGGTAAATCAAGGGACCACGCCGTATAACACGGAACGGGTTTCCTCCCAAGAATACCAGTGCATAAAACAAACGGCGCAATGCTAAATAAAGAAAGATGAAGCTATTATAAGACCCAGTTCCCATCACACAATGCAACGCAAGCCGGAGGATAGGGTTTTTACCTTATAATAGCCAAGAATGCTTGATACGTTGAAAACAAATCATTTGATACTATATTAAGTGCATAGTGTATAAAACAACTTCAAATCATAAGTATTAATCATAGGCGGCATGGGTACCATATATCATGTCGCCATACTAGGCTCTACAAATAAAACCGCAAATGTCACGTATTTGGAAATTGGATTTCCATCTATGAACTGAGGCAAAAGATAGTCCTCAACCGATTCGAGACGCTCTAGCCCGCCCCTCAGGATCAGAGCTCGAGTGACCCTTGGATCGTCAGGGCCGGTCCACCGATGTGGATTAAAATGCCTGAACATGCGTTTCCCCGCCCTTTGGGGCGTAAATGAGCCAACGAATGACTCCTTCGGACCCGGATCGTCCGATCTAACCGAGGTGCCTCGCAACAGCAACAACCACACAGGTGAAAAGTATATAAATGTCAGGGCTGGTAGGTCACTGACACCACCCTAGCTAGAAAGAAACGCATGCCCTCCCCGATGTCCTCTCCCGTTTTTGGTTCACAACCGGGGTGCGAGGCTCGCGAATTCTCGTTACACAAAGCTGTGCCACACAGGCTGTGCTTTGATCGTCACCACAAGACTTTGCTTTTCAACAGAAGCCTTGATCAATTGCCACTTAGGCATGCCATACAGGCAATTCACTCCATGCGATTGATATCCATCAATACATAACCCCTGAGCTCGTACGTCTCAGAGAAGGGCGTTAAGAAAGAGAATAAATTCTCCGCCGCCAAACAGATATATATTTAATAGAGATAAATCACACGGACTAAAATCCAATGTCAGACACACAGTCCATTTACAAGTCCGTTCTGGGTCTGAACGAAACCGGAGGCACCTAGTACCCCGCATATCCATCGATCTCCAAGTACGTCTGGACGATCACCAACTGTTTCCATCTTCTTGGGTGTACATCCCAATCAAGATCACCAGTAATCACCAAAACGACGTGAAGACCTCCGGTCTTCAACCACCGTCTTCATCTTCGACTTATCGTCGTATTAGTTATTCAGAATGGGGTAAACCCGGTCTTTCCGAATAACTCGCGTATATTTTAAATAAGTGTTACACAAACACAACATACGCCTCATTCCAATTCATCAGTCACTAACCGTAAATTAATCAAGAGAATAATTTCCCAAATATTAACCTCGAAGGCCGAAACCAACATCAGATCAATATCTAGAAAACCATCCTGCTTGGCTAACCGACAGTTAGTTTCTAATTTTCACATTCGTAGGGAAAGGTTCCCATTAATTTTATCCAAGGAAAATTCCTTGAATTTATTCTTTAATCATCTTTTGAATTTCGATTCAACTAGTCGGGATTAACGAACCTTACCGAAGTAATCATTTGTTTTAATTTCCCAATCCCAACCTATTCATCCCATGAAGTAAAAACTGGTAATACTTCATATCTAACACCACGGTGTTATCGGTAAATTCAATTACCATTTCACGTTCAAATCTAATTAAAGATTTAACTATCGCCTAGAGTAAAACTGGTGATACTCCATTCTCGATCTTTTCAATCTAATTAAAGATTCATTAAAACTCCACTTAGTTTTAATCGTTAACTGGGTTAAAGAATTCGTGTCATTTAAAACACGGTTCACGATAAACCCAAAACCACATCACATTAATTATCGGGTTAAAGAACAAGTGTTATTTAAAACACTGTTCACGATAAACCCAAAAATCAATATCGATTCAATTAAATATTATTTAATTGGTACACTTCATTAAATCTAAATAAAAAGATTCAATCTTTTTCTCAACTGGATTTAAGAACAGTGTTAATGAAGACACCATTCACGACAAACCCAAATCACGTTTTATATTAAATACAAGGCTCTGAATAGAAAATATCCCGGCTTATATTCAATATCAAATTCTACGACCAACAAATATCGTATTGGAAATAACGATATATATTTTTATATCTTTCAAATTTCCATAACAACATCTGTATAATCACGAAATCCAACATCGAAATATTCCGAAGACAATTTCGATTCAAATCCATTCCAATGCAATTATTGGAAATACTGGTTATATTTCAAAACCATTTCAAACTCACTTTATTTATTTTAAAAACAAATAAATTACTATTCTAGTTCAAAATTAGTTCATTTCGATAAAAATCTATTTTTATCTTTTCAAATATGGAGTTTTTCATCCCAATTCTTTCTAAATCATTTCTTATGATTTTACACAAATTATTACTATTTTTAAAAATTTTATCAAGGCCCGTACAGTCGATTTCCATCAACGGTCATCGAACTGCACTTACAACGACCTTTTTCAAATTCGATTTGGACATAATTCCAAATCCTACTGTTAGATTTCTAATTTCTAATATTCGTTAGAAAGCTCTTTTCGATACGAACCCAACGGTTCCGGTTTTAGGAGAATCCGACGGTCGGATCTCCCGTAATGTCCGTTTGAGATAAATGGTCGAAATTCACGAACTGCCGCGGCGCGACGCGTTCTATTCAGGCCATTATATATAATATATATATATATATATATTATATATTTCGTCGATTACCATTCAAAACGAATTTTATAAATAGTTTTGAATATGTTTCAAAAACAATTTCAACTTCCATCTCAATTCAAATCAAAATTGAATCTTTCCTTATAAATTTGTTTTAAAATCCATTTCTATTCAATTCAAGTTTCAATTCAATTGAATTCATTTCACTTCGTTTTAAATTCAATTCGAATTCGTTTTCAATTCGATTCAATTCAAAGTGGTTTTCTATTCGATTCAATTCAAATTGGTTTTCTATTCAAATCAAATTCGTTTTCTATTCAAATCAAATTCGTTATCTATTCAATTCATTTCGAAATCGTTTTATATTCAATTCATTTCGAAATCGCTTTATATTCAATTCATTTCGAAATCGCTTTTTATTCAATTCATTTCGAAATCGCTTTATATTCAATTCATTTCGAAATCGTTTTATATTCAATTCATTTCGAAATCGTTTTATGTTCAATTCATTTCGGAATTTCATTTCAAAATATTCGATTTCGAAATCACTTTTCAATATTCATTTATAATGAATAAAATCGATATAAATCTCGTTCACGTCAAAATGGCGTCAATCTGAACAACACGGCTTCATATATTTCTATTTTCAAGTATTCTATTTCGAATATTTCTATTTCAAATATTTCTATTTCAAAACTGGAATGAGGCCCAATCAATTACCATATAATGTTAATTATATGGATTTTCTACAACACATGTGTATATCAACAACGATGAATAATCAACCATCATCCAAGGTGCATTCTACACTGTATAAGCATCAAAGATAAATATTCAACGCTTATAACAGCCTGTCAATCCATCGATCGACATACAACTAAACAATCGGGATTAGTGTACGTCAAATATCATCCCAATACCCGTGTGGGGTTTCAAGCAATCAAACACAGATTTGTATTTGTGCAGTTGGGCGATGTGTAAAATTTATCGTTCCAATCAATGTCCTTCAAATAGGTGTACATAAACAAACCGTCCGGTTTGTAAATGAATATTTATTTATTCACATTCACGTTAAAAATTATATTTTTAACGATCAAACTATTTTATTCAACCTATGAATATTCTATTCGGTTCGTCTATTAAATAAAATGTTATCTTTATTTTTCTAACTTATTTTTAGAAAATTTCGGCGACATAACGGCACGATACCAGAAACGGGACAAGGCCTAGCCTTATCCCCGGTCTAGTGAAGGCCCACGCCATTCACACATCAATCAAATCAATTTCATTTCACCAAACAATTCAATTTCAAACCAAATAATCTAACCAACTACACAACCAAACAATTAAACAAACAAGCCATCCATGGTCTGTGGATGACGGGTGTCGGGTGCTACTAAACACCGTCTGCATCCTAGTATATATATAACTAGAAAGAAAATTCAAAGTGAGAAGTTCTCACTAAAGCTATCCAATCATCTTGACTCTTCTTTTAGAGAAATCATCGCCATTCTCGCCTTTCGTCGCTTTCGTTGCCCGTAGCCACTACATATATAAAAATCGAATTTTTATTTCGCTATTCAATATAGAAAAATCGAATTTTTACTTCGCTATTCAATATAGAAAAATCGAATTTTTACTTCGCTATTCAATATAGAAAAATCGAATTTTTACTTCGCTATTCAATATAGAAAAATCACATTTTTACTTCGCTATTCAATATAGAAAAATCACATTTTTACTTCGCTATTCAATATAGAAAAATCACATTTTTACTTCGCTATTCAATATAGAAAAATCACATTTTTACTTCGCTATTCAATATAGAAAAATCACATTTTTACTTCGCTATTCAATATAGAAAAATCACATTTTTACTTCGCTATTCAATATAGAAAAATCACATTTTTACTTCGCTATTAAATATAGAAAAATCGTAGTCTTTCATTTACAAAAATATGATCTTTTCATTTAAATAATAATAATATAATCTTTCTGCAGTAAAAATTCTACTTTTATTTTAAAATCATTCATATATATATATATATATATATATATATAACCTAGCCCTATATATAAAATATCTGAACTTTATACAATAAATAGATTTTACAAATTAAAATAAAACAAAAATAAATAAATTAAAACAAAGGAGAACTTACAGTGAATGGGGGGGTGTACCTCGCCGGCGTCAGGGTTAGGGGTGGTCGCAGGTCGGAGGCGGGTCCAACGGGGATGGGCGATGGCAGCTAAGGCGGTGGGGACCACTGGCTAGGGCGTGGAGTCGAATTGAGAGAGAGAGAATCGAGAGAGAGGGGTGGTGGAGATCGCGCCTGAGGTGGACGTGGAGTGGCGCTCGACGAGGCTTGGCGGCAGAGGGAGGCGGCGCCTCCGATTAGGTCACGGCGGATTTTTTTTTTGAAAAAGGGGTTCCTGGGTTTGATCGAGGTAAAGTGAACGGGGGGGGGGGGGGGGGGGGTTATATGAAAATGTATATAAAAATTATTTAATTATTAATTTATTTTCAAAAAGCATCTTTTTATTTCGACCTCGAAATCAAGCCCACCGACCGTCGTCCCTAGCGTATTACCCCCATTCCGAACACAATGGGATATGTATCGTAGGCTGATTCGATCGTTTTGATCAGTATTCATTTAAATCAAAGTATAATTCTTTATATATTCAATTTAAACGCACATTTCAAATTACCGGGGTTACGTACTAGCTCGAAAAATTCCCGAAAAATAATTTCTAGCTTCGTATTGACCATACGGTCCTAACAAAACTAGTTTCATCAAATTCTGAGACCGTTGGAAAAATGGCCAATTTCCAGTCGATTAAAATCAACTGAAACTGGTCAAACGCGTTTTCCTTTGCAACGCTCACATATTGAATCGAAAAATTATGAAATTTGGAATCTAGCAATAATTTGACACTGTGGATCAAACAAAAGTTGTTTCGTCGAAATCCGAGGTCATTTGCAAAATGTCCATTTTTAAGGGCCTGAATTCCATAGCGACTATTCAGAATTTTCAACCGGACATATCTTTTGATTCCCGCTATGAAATTTCGATTGGTCGGATTCGTGGGAAAGATATCATCAATGAGATCCCATTATTTTTGGTTTCACTAAAATCTGGATTGTTTTGCACCCGGTACATTCAATTGAAGTTTGAAATCGAATTATCGAACTACCGCGCCATTTTCAATTCCTTTTATATTTATAAATAATTATTTATATTCTAACGTCGATCTATATGACTATATACGATTAAATTTTATTCAAGAGAAATTTTCTCGTTGGTATTATTTAAAATAATTCATTTTAAATAATCAAAATTCGCTAAAATTGCCAAAATAAAAAATTTAAACTGGCCCATATTTTCGGGTTGTTACAGCCCCACAGTGGGGTGTATCATTCCCCTAAAGTGGCAACCCGATATAACGGAGATGCACGGCTTATACCTACATGATGCAACAACGTCTTACCTACCAGCCCAGGTCCACACACGCATATGAAACCCGTTGGACTTGCGTTGCCACCGCTCCCTGTTTTGGCCTCTTATAGTCAAACCCAGTATGCGTGTCCCGTCCTCGACTTGGGTCGAGCCCACAAAGATACGTTTTGGGATACTGGTTGAAATGGACCCCCATTATTTCCCACAAGCATTCCACCTAAGCTTGTCCCATTAGTCCATCCACTTAACCCACTTAGTCATGTTCATTTACATGTGTATTTGGTTAAGTCTAATCGTATTTCAAATGCCTCTAAAGGCAACCACTAGATTCCTCATGCCACCCAAGGCACCTACTTAACCCCCATGTCCCACCTTACATGATTATCTGGCTAAGTATTTCTTAATTCATTAAGGCCATAACCTCATAAAGACCTCTCACATTAGACTGGCATTTATGGCAGCTAGATTTGCCGGGCGGGTCCGGGCAGTCTTACACCATAAAAGAGTCTAACCTCGTGTCTTTACAACTGTTATGCTTTAGTTTGGGCCTGGGACTTCTCACATTGGGCCGACATTTGTGACTACTGGATTTGCCGGGCGGGTCCGGGCAGGTTTACGTCACAAACGGGTTCAACCTCGTGTCCTAAGCATTGATTATTATTAATAATCCACTTTCCCCAATTTTAATAATTCCCTACTTGAATTATTAATTAATTCCAAATTTAACCATGTCCATAATTGACTCAATTATGGACATCCATTTAATGAATGCAAAATCATATCAATTGCACCCCAATTTATTAATTTCCTAATATTTCCCCTACCCCACGTTTGAACGTTTATTCGCAAAATGTATGCTAGACCCGATTAGTCTAACTCATAGCATAAAAGAAAATATTCACAACAACAACATATATATGTGACTAAATAAATCATAACAAGAGGTAAAACTTGCATACATTACAACTTGCATAAGGTTATACATGTCATGGATCTAAGGGTGTCAACTTATTCATAATTCACATAATATGATTTTGATCAAATTTCATAAACTTGTATAGGACATGTGTGAATCAATATGATTAACAATATGGTTTTATATGGGTACACCTAACTCAATAGGCAAATTCCCAAAAATCAAAATTCATTTAATCATAGATTCATGTATATGGGTACACCTAACTTAATAGGCAAATTCCCATATTCAAGATCCAATTAATTTGTAGATTCATGTATATGGGTACACCTAACCCAATAGGCAAATTCCCATAATCAAGATCTTTTAAAAAAAACATAAACTTTAAACATGATCCAATTCGCATAAATACTAACATCATGATTTCACAACTTGTATGATTCAACACAACTTAACATGACATCATTATCATATAACATAAGTATTTCAACATATGTGATAATATGAGATCTACAACATATATAAGATTTACAACATAGCATATCATAATTTGCAACATAGCATGATATGATTTACAACATAGCATAGCATGATTAATCACATATGACATAGCATAGGATTATTTACAACATAATCACTACAACATATATATGATAACATAATAGCATAACAAGAGATCCACAACATAATTTACAAATACATAACAATTCATATCACTTTCTTGTGATCCATTCATAACTTAATCAAATTATTTTACAATAATATTGTGAGTTCATCATACTCACAATTTTAAAGAAGAGAAATAGAAAGAGAGAGAGCTTTTGATTTGATTTGAATAGATTTAGTTTGTAGATTAGGCCTTCTTCTTCTTCTTTAGTTTGTGACGGCTATGCTGAACTCCATGGCAACGACATGTCGGTAGCTCTCCAATTTTTCAAGTGATTTAGGGTTAGAGTCTACCCACTTATTTATAGATGTTAGGATTCATTTAGGCCATTAGATTTAACCTAGAAATAACCGCAGCCATTCAGACCAGATGGGGTTTATCTTATTGACTCAGCAATGAGTCAGAAGTGACTCAGCAAACACTCAGCAAATTAATAAACTTCTATTCATGTTTACATTAACTGCCCATATATATATAAATATATATATATACACACGCACCTATTCATGAATTCAAATTAATCCATAATTAACTTATGACCATTAATTTTTCAATTAATGTCTTAATTCCATTTTTCGCCTTTTAAGGCAATTCACATATCTCAAATTTGTTATATGCCTTTTTAAGGCTATTTCGTGCAAATTCTCAATATTAATTCTTTTAATTTGTGAATATTAGTATTAACAGAAATACGGGGTGTTACAAGTTCCTTATTCAATGTCATAGGCAACAGTCTCATAGTCAATGAATCATAGTCATAGGCAATAGTCTCATAGTCAATGAATCATAGTCATAGGCAATAGTCTAATAGGCAACAGTTTCATGTCCAATTATACATTATTTTTTGTCCTAAAATTTAGCATTCATGCGTTAATCTCTTATGAGATGTGGCGCAGGCTCGTGGTAGCCTGGCTATAGAACAGAAAGAAGAAAGAGATACAGAATAAAATATATCAGAACAGAACGTACACAACCTCAAATTCAGATTTACAATCATGTTACAATTATAGCTACAGTTTATAGCGAAAAATAACTGTACTTGCCTTTTGTGGTTTTAAGAAAGGATAATAAACTGTTATTGATGCAGAAATGCTGAATTATTCCTCTTTAATTGTTGTTGTAGCTCTAAACTTTGATTTGAGATTTGATTTAGCTTTTAATTCTATTCAGGTTGGAAGAAGATGCATCAGTCCAAGTTTTGATTCCAGTAGAGTAGCAACGCCATTTTATTTTTTTAATTAGAACAGAGGAAGAATATAGACAGAATGAAATTGTGTAGAGAAAATGAGACCATGGGGCTATTTATATAGGATTAGGCGGACGAATCTAGACAGAAAATGAGACCGGATACATCAGAATGAACCAGGTTCAAAAACTGGGTTTCGGGAGCAGGTCGACTCCCCAGTCGACCTGGTCATGGGGAGGTCGACACCCCAGTCGACTCCCCAGTCGACCTAGTTGGGAGGGGTCAACTCCCCAGTCGACCTGGGTATATGGGCGGGAATTTTCCCGCCATCCTTCTTTGGGTTTGAATTTCGAATTTCTGGCTTTATTTTCGAGCTGTTTTATTTTATTTAAATTCCTGAAATTTCGGAGGGTCATAACTTGGTCATACGGACTCCGTTTTTTGAAAACTCGGACTCATTTTCAAGCAGAATTTCGAGACGAACGCAATGGCGCAACCCGTTTCCCTTGATTCTTATTTTTTAAAATTAATTATTCTCTGAATATGTTCATAGAAAATACGGGGTGTTACAGAATACAAATTGAGTTCGAAGCAAACATGATATTTTGATATGTAAGTGAACCTTTGTGGAAAGTAAAAGAACCGACCGATGTGAAAAATGTAAACGTTTGGTTGTTAAAGAGGCCGGAGTCAGTATTGTCATACTCTCTGCCAATACCGACACCACTTTAACAATTGTGCACATGGTGGAGAATCCAAAGGGTGGTATGGAGGCGATTACTGGATTTGAAGAAAGAAAACGATATTGGATGGCCTTGACCTTCGGTCATAATTAAAATGACTAAAACATGAGCCATATCGTGACTAAGTTAGATCGCATCTCCGATCGTACACACTCCTTCGATGCCATTTATATTACACTATGATCGATTTAGGGTGCCATTTTGATATGGGAGTGTGTTTCGAGGTGGGCGATAGCTGCGGCTATGCGTTACCACCAGTCCGGGAGTGCAAATGGTAGAATCCTAACCTGGGTATTGCCTCGGGTGCCTAGTCATATTTATCCTGATCGAGGCCCCTACTATTTTGTTTTGACGTATCGCGGCAAATCCCTACCTACTGACATACTGGTGTTGTATATGCAATGTGTACGATAATGTCCATAAACGGCGTAAGGGTAAAAATGTAATCCTGCTTACACTATTTTTAGTATATTTACTTTACTGAATAGACACTATCGTAATAGCATATCAAACTTTGTATGCAGATAGTTTAACGAATCCTTAAGAAATGGAAAATCCTGTAACATTTCTTAAGTTACTGCATCCACGACACTCATGTTATTACGTATCTTGATTTGACTAATATAAGAATGATTTAGTTTTGATCCGAGTGTTTGTTGTGTTTCTTTTATGCAATACGCCCGGGTCAGCAGAAGTTGCAGTTAGCGAAGATCACCTTCTCTTGGAGAGCGAAGATGAAGATTTGGTATATATATCCATTATATATATATGTATGTATTTCCTACTGCACTTTGTTCCGCTGTTTTCTTGTGTATACATCTGTATATGTGTAACTCTGTTAATCTTTGTATGTAATAGTCAAATGTATATATCTCAATTGTTTTTGAATTGTTAATTATTTATTATATGTTGTCCTTCCACTGTGAGACTCTGTTATTGTTTCTCTTCTACCTTGCTTTTCTTTTATTTTCCCAACAACTACCTGCATTTGCGATCTGTTTAGGTCGGCATGTGTTGATCATTATCGATTTGAACGGTCAAAATCCAGGTCGTTACAATGTGGTATCAGAGCTTTGATTAGCAATAACCTTGGCTCAGTTTGGTAACTAACTCATTAGAGATAGAGTTAGTAATGCCCTAGAATGGGTTTGAGTGTATATATGAGAGAGTACTTGTACTTTTGATATAAAATGATTTTATATTGTGTTGACTTGTTCTGTTGCATATTTATAAATTCTGGTCAGTATATGTGATGCCATGGTATCGATAAGAATTTCTGAATAATTGAATAGAATGAATCTACATAATATTGTTTTGGACTATATTTTAAATATATCAAATATATATTATGGGTTTTAAATGTATATGCATTGGTCGTTAGTAGGTAATTATACTAAGTTATTATAAATTTCGGTTGATTAAATCAAAAACCTAATAAGGGATAATTAAAAGGTTTTGGAAATGAAAACAAAATCTATTAAATAAAATTGGTGTAGAATATGTTTTGCAAATAAAATGGAAATGAACTTGAGAAATCGATTTTGGTGCTTTTGAAAATATATTTACCAAGACTTTGGAAAAATTTATAGCATTATAAGTAAGTATTTTTGAAAAGGAAATGGTTTTAAAAGCTTTTAAATGGAATAAGTGTGTAATCCTTTCTCAGACCTTAGGAATAGCCTCGGCAATTAGTGCACACATTATCGACGTTTATTTTGAAAGGTCTGAGTGGGGGAGACCACTCAGTAAATTCCATGATTTGATTGATAAAGGATTTAAAATTTAAATTTCTATGGTAAAATTTTCTATATAATGGCCTAAGTGTAGATTATTAAATTTTCAAGTGAAATAAACCTAGAATCGGGATTTTAAGTTCTCTGCTAATTAATAAATTCAAATTTGAACTGAAAACGTAATTAAGTTATGAAATGGAAATTTAGCCTGAGTCGTGCTAAATAAATTGAATTAGGAAAACTTGAATGTAACGACCCGGATTTTTAGAGGACTTTGGTTATCGACATAAGCTCGATGTCGATAACCAAACATCGAAAAATCCTGGTAATTAATGAAAGAAATTAGAGGGTGAGAATAGATAAGATAGAACTAATAGAATAGAAGAAGAAGAAGAAGAACATCATCATCAGAGTAAACACGAATTTCACAGCGGAACGAATAAAATATAACATAACTTTTGAAATACAAACAGTTATATATACAATAGCACTTATCAGAGTACAGCACTTACAACACAGCGGAATATATAATAGCTATAGAATCCTGAAGCCTCCTGCTCCAAGCTCTCCAAGTGTATCTGTAAAATCCCGACTACTTGACTGCCCGTACAAATTTAGGCACCCAAGAGTTTAGGGAAACAACAAAGTAAACTCCGGGTCAGTCATGGGACTGGTATGAGTAAAAACAGTTTAAAACAGTTTGAATAAGTAAATGATATCTCATAAGACCACGCCGTATAACAGAACGGGTTCTTCCCTTATGAGAATCCAAACAACTTTGTAAACAATATCATTCTGATATTATAATAATGTCTAAGTACAATTAGATATCAATCTAGCAGAAACGCTTTCATCTCACGTTCTACATATATAGTATACAATCAAAAACCGCAAGCACGTATTGGGTAATTGGATTTCCAACTGGCAAGGTATGGGACCACCTTCCGACAGTGTACCTCTAGAGAGGAATACACCGGGTTCAACAAGAACATCTTGCAACCCAGGCTAAACATGACCGGTCACTCATTTCGCTTGAGTGTACCGAATGTATTATCACCAACGGTTGGGATCAGCAACCGTTTCCCGAAAGGGACAGCATCAACAATAGATTATAGAAATGAATGAAACTCTAGATCAGGTGACAATACACCCTACTTGGCAGCTAACCACTTAGCCATGCGACCTACCCGATTTTTATACCTTTTTCCTGGATGTGAGGCCAGAGGTCGTAACTTACCCTTTTTATAAAATCTTCATTTGCTTTGAAAGCCACATCGTCATACCCGCCAAACCATAAATTGATTTCGCCAAACATACCACGGGTATACAGCTAAGAGAAACGAGTTCCTCCGCCACCAAACGTGAATACGTTTGAAAATACCAACTTACGTGATCTACCAGATATACTTTGTCAGACCTTCGTCCATACAAGTTGTCCTGGGACTGGACAAACCGAAGGCACTATTCAGTACATCCATCTTAGGCACTGTTATCTAAGACTTATACAATAGCCCTTGCATTTTACTCCGTCTTCAATTATCTTTAGCATATATGATTCGCAACGCTTATGCCAATACAGAGTGGTTCTTTGGATAATAATCCAACCGGTCTCTCCATATTAACAACGTTAAAATGGTAAAACTTCGATAGTCGGTGAGTTAACTATCAAATGAAAAATGTCCGTGTGCAACCAACGATCTTATTTCCAAATGGAAATATCGATCCAATCATCAAACATATATATATGTATATATATATATTCACATTTCCTTATTTTCTATGGTTTAGAAAATATACGTTATTAACACTGGAAAACATTTCCATGACTTAATTACATATCACTATTTTTCCACAACTATCAGTCCCTGATTGTAAACTCATGTGAGAACAATTCCCTAAGTATAAATCCCGAAGGTCGAAACCAACATCAGATAGACACCTAGGAAACCATTCAACTTAACAAGTCTTCAGTCAATTTCTGATTTCTTTATTTGATTTGATTTCTGATTTTGATTTGGAAAACATTTCCAAATCTTCTTTACTTAGATTTAAACGGATGTTTAAATCAACATCGCGACGACAACTCAAGCCACTACACTTATCTACTAATTTCACTTAACCACTTCATACTCGAACCGTAACAATTTCTTAATTAAAACGCAGTCAATCAAGTTGGGGTATAGCTACCTCTCAGACCTTAACCGAACCAGCTTTCAAATCTTGAAATAGATAAGATTCACCTTTTTAACTCTTTAACACTTCCTTACCAACCCTCAGATTCTATTTACGAATCCAACTCCTTTACAGAATCATTTGATTATAACAGTGGTGTTATAATTTCCTGCTTCTGAAATATAATAACTTTAATCAAACTCTTATTTCTTAACTTGAATAAATAACGAACACTAATTTATTAACCTCTATTTGGTTAACTCTTCTTCGAATAACCTATATTCGATTATCTCTCTTCGAATAACTTATATTCGATTAACTCACTTCGAATAACTTATTCGATCTCTTTCTTTCGAATACGCTATATTCGAAAATCTCCTTTTCGAATAACTTATATTCGATTAACCTGACTCGACGAACTCGACTAACTTGGTTCGACCAACTCGATTCGACTAACTTGGTTTGACTAACCATACTTGATTAACTCAACTCGATTCACTTAACTCAATTAACTTAACTCGATAATCTAACTCAATAACTTAACTCAATCATCTTGACTTGATAACTTAACTCAATTAACTTAACTCAGTCATCTTGACTTGATAACTTAACTTAGTGACTTAACTCAACCCAACTGGTTAACTTGACTAACTTAACCCAACTGGTTAACTCGACTTACTTAACCTAACTGGTTAACTCGACTAACTTAACCCAACTGGTTAACTCGACTTGCTTAACCTAACTGGTTAACTTGACTAACTTAACCCAACTGATTAACTCGACTAACTTAACCCAACTGGTTAACTTGACTTAACTAACCCAACTGGTTAACTTGACTTAACTAACCCAACTGGTTAACTTGACTTAACTAACCCAACTGGTTAACTTGACTAACCCAACTGGTTAACTCGACTGAACTGGTTAACTCTACTGAACTGGTTAACTCTAACTGTTTAACTCCTATTTGATAACGTTTATTCATTTATAAAGATTTACTTTTAGTAACGGTTCTTCACTTTATAAATGTTCTCTTTAATAACGTTACTTCACTTATACAAATGTTGTGTACATATTCTATTCATTTCCCAAATAAACATTCCTTTGATTTAAATCCTATTTATTTCCCAAATAAATATTCCTTTATTCTAACAAATAAATTTCTCCTTTATTCTATTTATTCTAACAAATAAATAATCCTTTATCATATTTAGTTTAACAAATAGATATGTCCTTTATCCTTTCTATTTATTCAGCAAATAAATATCTCCTATATACTTTTATTTATTTCCTAAATAAATAAATCCTTCTAAATCTTTATTTACTTCCTAAATAAATAATTCCTTTTAATTCTTTCAAATATATTCCTTTATATTTGCTTGTCAAATATATTTCCTTTGTATCTGATTTATAAATAAATCCCTTTATATTTGTTTTCCACAAATATTTCCCTTATTTTTGGTTTTCACATTTATTCTTTAAAATATTCTAACTCCTTAAATTTCCAGAAAAATTCGCCATAACCTCCTTTGTATCGGGAGCATCGGGAAAATCCCCAAACCCGCCACACAGGCCTTTCCATTCAAAAAGAAAATGATTTGAAATTATTTCCTTTTTTGAATATCCCTTATTTATAAATATTCCATTTATAAATATTTTATTCTCAATATCACTTTGAAAATCTCCTTTTCAACATTTCGGTATGTTATGGTATTCAATCATATCAAACCACGATATTCAATATCGTCCAAACACATATAATCAACCACAAATTTAACACCACATCATATATCACAATATATGAAAAACAATAAAATAACTGTTGAGGAATCCAGTCGGATTCCTCCAACCTGTCTCCCTGCATCCACAGATGTTACACAATATGATTATCATCACTTTCAGTTCAATATAAATTATTCTGATAGCAGAATCAATATATAAATATTTAACGGTTTATATATATATATATATATATATATATTTATATATATATATAAAATTTCCACTAACTGACTAGCAGTTCAATCAACCAACACACAGCAATCAACAGATGGTTAACAGTTCTAAGAATACATTATAAAAATATAACTGTTCAGAGTTGGTGAGTTTTACTCACATTGGACGATCATCGTTGATAACGATAACCATCTTTGATTTGGTTCAGACGGACAATTTATTTTGCTATAAATTGTGACGGACTCCAAATTGACTCGCGGTCAGTCTCATTGTGTAGTGTCCGTCCATACGATCCCAACGGATCTGAATTTGCGAAATTCTGATTTTGTATGGATAAGTTATAATCATAACAAGTTAGTACATTATTTTATTTTAAAACAAAACAAACCCTTGAAATCAAATTGGGCTTACCCTATTCCCTAAGGCCCAACACCCTCCTTTATAATCCACGGCCCACGCATTTATCAAACCCGTCCGTTTTGCTTTTCTTCCCCAAATCAAAAACTGCCGTGCTCTTCTCCCATCCACACAACCATTGACCGAACTTCAACCACCCCATTCCTCCATCACACACAACCGAAATCACAAACAAGTATACCATCTTTCATCCCCTGATCTCCACTTCATCCCTATACCCTCGGAATTGAACTCGATCTCATCATCTAAAATGCGTCGAGCACCTGGAATGGCTGAAGCCAGTGAACCTCCGAACCTTTTTATCACCAAACCGCCACAAAACCTCACAGATGCTACAACTCTCCATCACAATAACACCTACGATATTTGTTTCTTCCCTTGATGCTCGACTATTTCTAAAAACCCAACCCTAGACTCACGTTCGAGAAAACCCAGCGAACCACCAGGGCATCGCACCCTTCTATCGAGATACCAGAACGAAGCGCAGGACGAATGAAGATCAACCAAGCTTGTTTTAGGATTTATAGATTTTTTTCTGATTTTATTTTGATTTCTAAAGCTCTCAATTTCTTTGTTTTGAGGATTCTAAAACTGACGGCGCAAAACTGGGTTTGAGATTAGGTTTAGAAGAAATTTTGGGGTGTATTTATAGGAGAAAGAAAATATCTAGATATTTTATAAAAATAATATTCTCGGCATATTCTCTTTTTAAATCCTCGTTTTTGACTTCTAAAAATTCGTGTGATCACACACGATACCTAAAAATCATGAAACTGGACATGTAGCTACAGTTCGACATTACGGTCCCAATGAAACTGGTTTCGTCGAATTCCGACTTCGTATGCTCACACAGCGTATTTTTAACCGTCGAAATACTGACTGTTTTTCACTTTAAAAATCTGTACGGTCACATACTGACTCTAAAAATCATGAAACTGGAAATCTAACAACTATTTGACATTGTGGATCCAACAAAACTAGTTTCGTTGAATTCCGACTTCGTTTGCAAAAGTGGCTATTTTTAACGCTCTGAATGACCCATTTAAATATATAAATATATTTAAATATAATTAAATTAAATATAAATAAATTTATATTATCGTATATATTCACCGAGGAATATCATACAGCTCCAGTATATTTATATACTCGCTATTCCGAGTCCAGATTGATTCGATATTCAATTTACATTGAAAATCCCTTTAATAACGTATATAAAGCGTTACGAATTATAAAGGAATTCCACAGCGACTTTTCTGAAATTTGATTTGGACGTAAATCAAAATCTACACGACGAAATCCTGATTTTTCTCTTCCACTAGAAAGATATACTCCACCTGCTCCACACGTTTCTTGTTTCACTGAAATCCGGCTTAAAACGAACCCTGTACATTCAGTTGAAGTTCAAATCGCCAAATAGCGAACTGTCGCGTCGTTACGCGCTCTATTTTAATTATATTATAATCCTACGTTCAAACTGTCGTCGATTGAATATATTCGTCAATATAATCCAACTCTAAGCTGAATTAAATCTTGGGGATGACCCTGTTCACATTATATTGTCAATTCACACATTATGGTCATTTCTAAATAAAATATAATATTTAATTATTTAATTAAATTAATTATTCCATATTATTTAATTAAATCACCATTAAATCTCTTATCCACTATATAAATGATTAAATAAATTAATTATTATAGCTCTGAAAAATGCGGGTCATTACATTCTTCCCCACTTAAAAATAATTTCGTCCTCGAAATTGCTAAGGTAGAGAACGACCCTACTAACTGGTTAGAACTCATTTGTTCAGTTCTTAACTTCAGTTTCAACTGAACCAATTTTAATTTTAATTTAAATATTAATTAATTCTGATCAATGAAAATTTCCAAAATCCTGAAAATTTTCCAACGCCTTAACTTTCGAAAAATTTCGCCAGCAACTCCTTTGTACTGGTCAATACCCCAAACTCCAACTCGCCTCTCTGGGCCATCTCCAACCCAAAAGAAAATCAAACAGCCAAGCGGCTTGCCAATTCGGCTCATCAAAATCTCAAATCCATATATATAATATAAACTGGTACCTTTTTGTCGGGCATATCCTTATATCCCTTCCATCTGTTATCAACTCGGCATATACAAATGCCATCCCAAACCAACTCCAACCAATTTGTTCTTAACACAACCATTCGCTTATCCAAGCCGAATTCAATTTCAAATTCGAGTTTCAAATTCAAAACTCTCAACTTATCATCTTAATTCAAATCCAGATTATTCTCTAATCACTTCCAGTTTTTCTTAACCTATCATCTTCAGTTAAATTCTGGTTTATTATTTACTTTTACCATCTTATTTTATTTAACTTCATAAGAAAAATTTAAATTCCATACTTTAAATTCCTGGTTTCATTTCAAATCAATTTGAAATCATAATACCAATTCAAAACATTTGAATTTCTAAACCACTTGTTTTCTCAAAACAAAACCTTTGGTAGTAATCCGTCACTTGGAACTCGAAAATGAACACCGATGATGCACCATCGGAATTTATTTTCCAGCTATCGAAGTGAGTTCAATACTATATCACTTTCAGTTTGAAAAACGTTTTCAAAATCTCCCAGGAACTTAAAATTTCCTTATTTTAATTCCAATTCTGATTCAAATTCAGATTTTATTCAACTTATTTCATATACTTTACTTATATGAATTCTGATTAGTTATTTATAACCATTTCACTTTTATAATCTTACTCGATTATATTAACAACCAACACAACCAATTATACTATGTAAATTTCAAAACATATCATGTTGGTTCATCATATTCGAGTGTTTAGTAACCCCTATCGATACAGTGGATCGGACTGATCAACCAGAATTCATAAGTCACTCAACCAATAAATCTCCACAATATAAAACCATTTTATATTGAATAACAAATACGCACTCGTATATATACACTCAAACTCAATCTAGGGTATTATTAACCCTATCTCTACCGAGTCACGCCACAGAGCGAAGTAATTCTTAACTTAAGCTCTGATACCAACTGTAACGACCCGGATTTTTAGAGGACTTTGGTTATCGACATAAGCTCGATGTCGATAACCAAACATCGAAAAATCCTGGTAATTAATGAAAGAAATTAGAGGGTGAGAATAGATAAGATAGAACTAATAGAATAGAAGAAGAAGAAGAACATCATCATCAGAGTAAACACGAATTTCACAGCGGAACGAATAAAATATAACATAACTTTTGAAATACAAACAGTTATATATACAATAGCACTTATCAGAGTACATCACTTACAACACAGCGGAATATATAATAGCTATAGAATCCTGAAGCCTCCTGCTCCAAGCTCTCCAAGTGTATCTGTAAAATCCCGACTACTTGACTGCCCGTACAAATTTAGGCACCCAAGAGTTTAGGGAAACAACAAAGTAAACTCCGGGTCAGTCATGGGACTGGTATGAGTAAAAACAGTTTAAAACAGTTTGAATAAGTAAATGATATCTCATAAGACCACGCCGTATAACGGAACGGGTTCTTCCCTTATGAGAATCCAAACAACTTTGTAAACAATATCATTCTGATATTATAATAATGTCTAAGTACAATTAGATATCAATCTAGCAGAAACGCTTTCATCTCACGTTCTACATATATAGTATACAATCAAAAACCGCAAGCACGTATTGGGTAATTGGATTTCCAACTGGCAAGGTATGGGACCACCTTCCGACAGTGTACCTCTAGAGAGGAATACACCGGGTTCAACAAGAACATCTTGCAACCCAGGCTAAACATGACCGGTCACTCATTTCGCTTGAGTGTACCGAATGTATTATCACCAACGGTTGGGATCAGCAACCGTTTCCCGAAAGGGACAGCATCAACAATAGATTATAGAAATGAATGAAACTCTAGATCAGGTGACAATACACCCTACTTGGCAGCTAACCACTTAGCCATGCGACCTACCCGATTTTTATACCTTTTTCCTGGATGTGAGGCCAGAGGTCGTAACTTACCCTTTTTATAAAATCTTCATTTGCTTTGAAAGCCACATCGTCATACCCGCCAAACCATAAATTGATTTCGCCAAACATACCACGGGTATACAGCTAAGAGAAACGAGTTCCTCCGCCACCAAACGTGAATACGTTTGAAAATACCAACTTACGTGATCTACCAGATATACTTTGTCAGACCTTCGTCCATACAAGTTGTCCTGGGACTGGACAAACCGAAGGCACTATTCAGTACATCCATCTTAGGCACTGTTATCTAAGACTTATACAATAGCCCTTGCATTTTACTCCGTCTTCAATTATCTTTAGCATATATGATTCGCAACGCTTATGCCAATACAGAGTGGTTCTTTGGATAATAATCCAACCGGTCTCTCCATATTAACAACGTTAAAATGGTAAAACTTCGATAGTCGGTGAGTTAACTATCAAATGAAAAATGTCCGTGTGCAACCAACGATCTTATTTCCAAATGGAAATATCGATCCAATCATCAAACATATATATATGTATATATATATATATTCACATTTCCTTATTTTCTATGGTTTAGAAAATATACGTTATTAACACTGGAAAACATTTCCATGACTTAATTACATATCACTATTTTTCCACAACTATCAGTCCCTGATTGTAAACTCATGTGAGAACAATTCCCTAAGTATAAATCCCGAAGGTCGAAACCAACATCAGATAGACACCTAGGAAACCATTCAACTTAACAAGTCTTCAGTCAATTTCTGATTTCTTTATTTGATTTCATTTCTGATTTTGATTTGGAAAACATTTCCAAATCTTCTTTACTTAGATTTAAACGGATGTTTAAATCAACATCGCGACGACAACTCAAGCCACTACACTTATCTACTAATTTCACTTAACCACTTCATACTCGAACCGTAACAATTTCTTAATTAAAACGCAGTCAATCAAGTTGGGGTATAGCTACCTCTCAGACCTTAACCGAACCAGCTTTCAAATCTTGAAATAGATAAGATTCACCTTTTTAACTCTTTAACACTTCCTTACCAACCCTCAGATTCTATTTACGAATCCAACTCCTTTACAGAATCATTTGATTATAACAGTGGTGTTATAATTTCCTGCTTCTGAAATATAATAACTTTAATCAAACTCTTATTTCTTAACTTGAATAAATAACGAACACTAATTTATTAACCTCTATTTGGTTAACTCTTCTTCGAATAACCTATATTCGATTATCTCTCTTCGAATAACTTATATTCGATTAACTCACTTCGAATAACTTATTCGATCTCTTTCTTTCGAATACGCTATATTCGAAAATCTCCTTTTCGAATAACTTATATTCGATTAACCTGACTCGACGAACTCGACTAACTTGGTTCGACCAACTCGATTCGACTAACTTGGTTTGACTAACCATACTTGATTAACTCAACTCGATTCACTTAACTCAATTAACTTAACTCGATAATCTAACTCAATAACTTAACTCAATCATCTTGACTTGATAACTTAACTCAATTAACTTAACTCAGTCATCTTGACTTGATAACTTAACTTAGTGACTTAACTCAACCCAACTGGTTAACTTGACTAACTTAACCCAACTGGTTAACTCGACTTACTTAACCTAACTGGTTAACTCGACTAACTTAACCCAACTGGTTAACTCGACTTGCTTAACCTAACTGGTTAACTTGACTAACTTAACCCAACTGATTAACTCGACTAACTTAACCCAACTGGTTAACTTGACTTAACTAACCCAACTGGTTAACTTGACTTAACTAACCCAACTGGTTAACTTGACTTAACTAACCCAACTGGTTAACTTGACTAACCCAACTGGTTAACTCGACTGAACTGGTTAACTCTACTGAACTGGTTAACTCTAACTGTTTAACTCCTATTTGATAACGTTTATTCATTTATAAAGATTTACTTTTAGTAACGGTTCTTCACTTTATAAATGTTCTCTTTAATAACGTTACTTCACTTATACAAATGTTGTGTACATATTCTATTCATTTCCCAAATAAACATTCCTTTGATTTAAATCCTATTTATTTCCCAAATAAATATTCCTTTATTCTAACAAATAAATTTCTCCTTTATTCTATTTATTCTAACAAATAAATAATCCTTTATCATATTTAGTTTAACAAATAGATATGTCCTTTATCCTTTCTATTTATTCAGCAAATAAATATCTCCTTTATACTTTTATTTATTTCCTAAATAAATAAATCCTTCTAAATCTTTATTTACTTCCTAAATAAATAATTCCTTTTAATTCTTTCAAATATATTCCTTTATATTTGCTTGTCAAATATATTTCCTTTGTATCTGATTTATAAATAAATCCCTTTATATTTGTTTTCCACAAATATTTCCCTTATTTTTGGTTTTCACATTTATTCTTTAAAATATTCTAACTCCTTAAATTTCCGGAAAAATTCGCCATAACCTCCTTTGTATCGGGAGCATCGGGAAAATCCCCAAACCCGCCACACAGGCCTTTCCATTCAAAAAGAAAATGATTTGAAATTATTTCCTTTTTTGAATATCCCTTATTTATAAATATTCCATTTATAAATATTTTATTCTCAATATCACTTTGAAAATCTCCTTTTCAACATTTCGGTATGTTATGGTATTCAATCATATCAAACCACGATATTCAATATCGTCCAAACACATATAATCAACCACAAATTTAACACCACATCATATATCACAATATATGAAAAACAATAAAATAACTGTTGAGGAATCCAGTCGGATTCCTCCAACCTGTCTCCCTGCATCCACAGATGTTACACAATATGATTATCATCACTTTCAGTTCAATATAAATTATTCTGATAGCAGAATCAATATATAAATATTTAACGGTTTATATATATATATATTTATATATATATAAAATTTCCACTAACTGACTAGCAGTTCAATCAATCAACCAACACACAGCAATCAACAGATGGTTAACAGTTCTAAGAATACATTATAAAAATATAACTGTTAAGAGTTGGTGAGTTTTACTCACATTGGACGATCATCGTTGATAACGATAACCATCTTTGATTTGGTTCAGACGGACAATTTATTTTGCTATAAATTGTGACGGACTCCAAATTGACTCGCGGTCAGTCTCATTGTGTAGTGTCCGTCCATACGATCCCAACGGATCTGAATTTGCGAAATTCTGATTTTGTATGGATAAGTTATAATCATAACAAGTTAGTACATTATTTTATTTTAAAACAAAACAAACCCTTGAAATCAAATTGGGCTTACCCTATTCCCTAAGGCCCAACACCCTCCTTTATAATCCACGGCCCACGCATTTATCAAACCCGTCCGTTTTGCTTTTCTTCCCCAAATCAAAAACTGCCGTGCTCTTCTCCCATCCACACAACCATTGACCGAACTTCAACCACCCCATTCCTCCATCACACACAACCGAAATCACAAACAAGTATACCATCTTTCATCCCCTGATCTCCACTTCATCCCTATACCCTCGGAATTGAACTCGATCTCATCATCTAAAATGCGTCGAGCACCTGGAATGGCTGAAGCCAGTGAACGTCCGAACCTTTTTATCACCAAACCACCACAAAACCTCACAGATGCTACAACTCTCCATCACAATAACACCTACGATATTTGTTTCTTCCCTTGATGCTCGACTATTTCTAAAAACCCAACCCTAGACTCACGTTCGAGAAAACCCAGCGAACCACCAAGGCATCGCACCCTTCTATCGACATACCAGAATGAAGCGCAGGACGAATGAAGATCAACCAAGCTTGTTTTAGGATTTATAGATTTTTTTCTGATTTTATTTTGATTTCTAAAGCTCTCAATTTCTTTGTTTTGAGGATTCTAAAACTGACGGCGCAAAACTGGGTTTGAGATTAGGTTTAGAAGAAATTTTGGGGTGTATTTATAGGAGAAAGAAAATATCTAGATATTTTATAAAAATAATATTCTCGGCATATTCTCTTTTTAAATCCTCGTTTTTGACTTCTAAAAATTCGTGTGATCACACACGATACCTAAAAATCACGAAACTGGACATGTAGCTACAGTTCGACATTACGGTCCCAATGAAACTGGTTTCGTCGAATTCCGACTTCGTATGCTCACACAGCGTATTTTTAACCGTCGAAATACTGACTGTTTTTCACTTTAAAAATCTGTACGGTCACATACTGACTCTAAAAATCACGAAACTGGAAATCTAACAACTATTTGACATTGTGGATCCAACAAAACTAGTTTCGTCGAATTCCGACTTCGTTTGCAAAAGTGGCTATTTTTAACGCTCTGAATGACCCATTTAAATATATAAATATATTTAAATATAATTAAATTAAATATAAATAAATTTATATTATCGTATATATTCACCGAGGAATATCATACAGCTCCAGTATATTTATATACTCGCTATTCCGAGTCCAGATTGATTCGATATTCAATTTACATTGAAAATCCCTTTAATAACGTATATAAAGCGTTACGAATTATAAAGGAATTCCACAGCGACTTTTCTGAAATTTGATTTGGACGTAAATCAAAATCTACACGACGAAATCCTGATTTTTCTCTTCCACTAGAAAGATATACTCCACCTGCTCCACACGTTTCTTGTTTCACTGAAATCCGGCTTAAAACGAACCCTGTACATTCAGTTGAAGTTCAAATCGCCAAATAGCGAACTGTCGCGTCGTTACGCGCTCTATTTTAATTATATTATAATCCTACGTTCAAACTGTCGTCGATTGAATATATTCGTCAATATAATCCAACTCTAAGCTGAATTAAATCTTGGGGATGACCCTGTTCACATTATATTGTCAATTCACACATTATGGTCATTTCTAAATAAAATATAATATTTAATTATTTAATTAAATTATATATTCCATATTATTTAATTAAATCACCATTAAATCTCTTATCCACTATATAAATGATTAAATAAATTAATTATTATAGCTCTGAAAAATGCGGGTCATTACATTGAACCAGGCGAACTTTAAGTTGGTAATAAGGGAATGAAGATTAGCATCAAGGGAAAGTATAAATTAAAGTGCAAACCTCGGAAATGGAAAGTAGAAAGCAACTATAGAAAATGAATATGGAGTAAAAAATTAAAACTGGTAAAGTAGTGGGTGTTGAACGAAAGAAAGTTGAGTTAGGAAAATGAAATAAAGTTGACTGAGTATTGGAGAAATGGAATGAGTTATATAAACAACAATGATTGACATTAATACTTGTTCATAGATTTATAATTTAATTAAATAAAACGAGGCAATGAAATAAATTGCAAGTTTGAAGTGAATCTAGAAGGTTTTCTGGAATCGATATAAGAAATAGAGATATAAGACAATTGAGTTAAATGAATTCTAGTTTGGAAATTTGAAATACTGAAATGAGATATAAAAATAAAACTTGATTTGAGTTAATGGGTCAAATTAAAAGAAATCAACTTAGAAAAATTAAATAAGTTGATTTAGAATTCTTATAGATAATTGGATTGAGTAAGTATAATTTGATTCATACTAACAACTAAAAGGTAAATCATTGCATTAATAAGTGATAACCAAATCTAATGGTCGAGGTTTGTTAAGGTTTTGAAAACCGAAGGTTTGAAACTCCAACTTAAATAAATCGACGTTTAAGGGAAAATTTGGCGGAAGTAAATAGACATGAAAGTGAATTTTAAAATCTATTTTGGAATGAAACCATTAGAAATGGAAATGGATGCAAATGAAAGCGGCAAAGGAAATATGAAAATGAAGCTAAATTCAGTCGAATCTAATAAATTGAACCGATAAGAGTTAAATTAGAAGACCGTATAAAGATTGATTGAGAATTAAGCACTTAGGGAAGGAATACGTCATGAAATTTGGTAAATTAGTTTATGGTAATGAGTTAAAGATTTAATAAAATCAAATTAGTTGGAAAAAGGTTTAAATGAATTCAAGATTTACTTGGAATTTGACGCTTGGAATGAAAAGGGAAAATGAATAGAAAGTATATCGGGATGGAGTAAGCAGTTGAATACGAATCCATTTCCCAAATAATGAAGTGATCACCGATTTTAAGTTTTAAAGATTTACCAAAATTTTGGAATCGGAAAGTTTGAAACTTTAAATAAAATGAACCGACATTTATGAGAAAATCTGAAATATTCGGTAAGCTAAAGAAAAATGGCCATAACTTTTGAACGGATGATCGGAATTCGACGATTCTAGACATTTTGGAAACCTTTGAAACTGAACTTAAACTTTTGTTAATAGAGCCCTAATAAAATTTCACGTTTACTAAGTTGAAATCCAAGAATTAGTCATAGTTCTGTGCGTAGAAAATAGAAACTGAAGTGTATATCAATATTGTTTTGACCATAACTTCCTAACGGATCGCCGGATTTTGATGTGTTTGTATAATTTGAAAAGCTCAGGATCTGAACTAAAACATTTCTTCAATATAATTGGTAAAATTTTAATGTTTAAAGGGTTGAAAACTGGGTTGAACAATTCTGGCCTGCATTTTTGTTTGTATGGGCTGAAGCGTTCTCTTTCGCTAAAATGGTCATAACTTTTGACCGGATTATCCGAATTCGACGAATCTAACAATTCGGAAAGCCTGAAACAAATGCAACAACTTTTGCCTGTGTCTTGGTCAAATTCCGTCATTTGAATGACAATAAACTTCGATTTGGTCGCTGGCCTATCACTAACATTTTGGTTTTGTAGTTGAAATGTTTAATATATGTTGTGCATTCATTGTTTAATGTTTGTATATATATGATTCTTATGCATATTTGAGTATTTAGTAGGTTTAAGGAATTGGTGCTACGCTTTGGAGCACGCTTTACGCTAAATGCAATATTACTAAATAAATAAATTTGCAAATAACGCTAAAGAAGGTACGTATTTGTATTATCTCGTGTTATGGTTATAAACATTTGTTTTTCCCCATTATTGGGATGCCTCACCATGTGATGGGATGTATATTTGAGTTTTTATATATATTATGATTTTTCCGGACCTCTCTGTACAAAAGAGTTGCTGCCGAAATTTTTGGTTATTTCGGGAGTTAGAAATTTCGAAAGGTTTATGATTTGGTTACTTATATTTTAAATTTTATTTCATAAGATAATGGATTTGACTAAGTATATATAAGTATCTGATGCCTCACTCTTTCTCTATTCAAGGATGAAAACGATTAAGTGGGGGTGAATGTAACAACCCATATTTTTCTATATATTTAAAACTTTAATTTAATTAAATAAATTGAGTAATAATGGTTAAAATTTAAATTTTAATGACTTGATTTATGAAATAACTTACATTGGGTATAAAAAAATCTAAAACTAGTTCATATTGATTAAGGATTGGAATTTTTAATTTAATATTTATGAATTTCAATAGAATTTGAGCTATTTAATTTATAATTGACATTCAGATTTTTAAATTGTAAATAAAAGAATTCAGGAACTAAAAATAGGAAATCAAATTTTAAAGTTGATTTATGTTTTAGTTTGGTTAAAATGGAAATTAATAAATATTTAACTTGAATTAAAACAGTTATGCGAATAATTGAATATTTTATAAATTAATTAACTGTGGAATTTCGCTGTTTTGGCGACTGTCTCGGAATTCGATGAAACCAGTTCCATTGTAACTGAAACGGTGAATTATTGTAGAGTTTCAAATTTCGTTAAAATCAGACTTGTCGTTTGATCGTACGGAATAAAACATGAGAGGAATCAATGAAATATGATAATTGGTTATTCTTCTTATTGGAACCTCTATGTTGATGCTAATAAATTCCATTCCATGTCGTCAGCCCATTTTCACCATATACAATTTTTCCTCCATCGACATTTTTTTTCCTCTAATGGAAGAAACAATATTTTCAAACCCTTGTTCATATAAAAATTCCAAATTTTAAATTCGAATCTCCTCAAATCCTAGCAAATTACATATTAATTCGAAGCTCTCGACGATACGAAGTTGCTGGTATTATTTATTTTGACATGCAGCAACTAGATATGCCAGAAATCGATGGTTAAACCTCAAAATCGCGAAACCCATAAAATCGATTTGGGCGTTTTCGATCTAGGCCCCAATCGCGAAATCTATGATCGAGGTATTGCTCATATCGTTCTCTGGATTTCAATGCACTAGGGCTCGTCGTTTATTATCAGGTAGATTGGTGGCAATTCGAGTTTTAGGGTTCCAAACCCATTCCGATCTCTACAATGGCGCACGAGCTAGGTGGGGCCAGAGTGGACTGCAATGGAGGAGGAGGTGCGTGTTGGAGGGAGCTTCACGTTGGTGGTGGTATTCGTCGATCTCGTGGCCAAAATAGATGGAAATCTACGGCCAAAGTTGTAATGACCTGCATTTTTCAATGATATAATAATTTATTTATTTAATTATTTAAAAGGGAATTAAAAGGATTTAATGGTCGTTGAATCAAATAACGGTGAATATTTAATTAAAATAATATATTTAATTCTGAAATAATCAGAATTGGCTGAAATGGAGATATGGTGTGAATTGGGAAAATTCGAAATATATATAATTCAGTTTACGACAATATGAATGTATAATTATATTATAATTAAAATCGAGCTCGAAGTGGAGCTACAGTTCGTAATTTGGCGATTCGAATTTCAATTGAATATACAGAAGCCGTTTTAAATCAGATTTCTGTGAAACAAGAAACGTTAGGAGCTGGTGAAGTATATTTTTCTAGTGGAAGAGAAAAATCGGGATTTCATCGTGTAGATTTTGATTTATGTCCAAATCAAATTTTAGAAAAGTCGTTGTGGAATTCCTTTATAATTTATAACGATATATATATAAAGGAATTTCATTATAAATCGAATATCGATTTAATCGGGATTTGAAATATCAAGTTAGAAATTCATATAGGAATATTCTAGAGCTGTATGATATTCTGTTGTGAACATATAAGATAATATTTAATTATAAATATTAAATTTTATTATTTTTAAATATATTTATATATTTAAAAGGGTTACTTAGGGCTTTAAAAATAGCCAGTTTTGCAAACGACCTCAGAATTCGATGAAACTAATTTTTTTGGATCCGTAGTGTTAGATTATTGTTAGATATCAATTTCCGTGATTTTTGAAATCAGTATGGGGCCGTACGGGATTTTAAGTGAAAAACAGTAGATAAATTAACCTTTAAAAATACGCTGTGTGAGCAAACAGAGTCGGAATTCAACGAAACCAGTTTCGTTGGGACCGTAATGTCGAACTATAGCTGCATGCCAGTTTTTGTGATTTTTGGGTATTGTATATGACCACAGTAATTTTTAGAATGATGAAGTGAACTAGAAATGGAATATGAAAATAAAAATAGAATATGCTAAGGAATATTCCAACCCCAAATTCTATAAATAGACCAACACATTTTTAAACCTAGAGAAAAAGTCCACGGCTTCATTCTTTGAGCTACCAGTTATCTGCTTTCTCAAACCAAGAATTTTGATCCTAAAAAATCAGAGAAAATCAAGGAAAAATCACTAAATCGAAAAGCTTATAAATCAAAGTTCCCGGGATCTTGCTCTTAATTTCTACGGCGTTCATTTTGAGTTCGATTCATTTCTGAGGAATCGCGAGATCTGGGAATCAGCGATGATCTAGGGGTCGTTCAGGCCAGGACTACAGGCGTTTCGAAGAGCTTTGAACGGCGACTGGATCTGAGGTTTCCGATGTGATTCCGACTTCGGTATGGAGGGGCGGTAGTCGCGTAAATCGAGAAGTTGACTTCTGTAATTTGAATACTGGGTGGATGCGATGGTGTAATCGAGTTGGGTTTTTGATTTAGCAATTGCGTACATGTCCTTGGGAGGTCTGATGGCATTTTGAGAAGTGCGGTCCGCTGAATGCCCAGGAAAAAGGATTCGGTTCCTGAAATCGTGAGCAGGTGGGGATCGAAGGAGGAAAATGGCGTGTGTTATAGCCATGAAGAATGGGGAGTAGATTCTGGGAGATGCAAATATTGGGGAGAGACTGATAACGGTGATTGTAGTTTGGTTTGAATAAACAGTAAGGTGGAAGAAGTGAAATGAGAAGTCGGTTGGTGTTTGGTCTTTGCTTGAGTATTGGGTGTGGAAGTTTTCTGATGTTGAGCAGGAAAGGATGACATCACATCCTATTTTGCGGTTTCAAGTGAATGGTTTTGGTATTGGTTGAGGTAAGAGTTTGATGTGTGCGAAGGAAGTTCGAGCTAAATGTGGTGAGGAAGTTGTGAAGATGAGCAAAGGGGAGTTCGAAGTATTAGGTGATCGAGGGAAATATGTCCAGCAGTATTCATTATTGAAGAAAAAGAGTTGGTGCCTGGAGTAAATTACAGGGAAGAAAGAAGAGCCAGAGGTCTGGGTTTCGCAAGAATAGTTGGGCCGGATTCGTATGGGTAAGGCCCAAGTTTTGGTAATAATAAAGTTTATTTTAATTTAAAATGTATATTGTAACTTATAACGACAATAATTTGATCATATGCTAACGGAATTCAGTGAAACAACATCCTTCAGAACCGTCTCGACAAAATACTACACTGGAACTGGATTGGGATAAAATTGGAGCTCGTCTAGAATTTATTTCAAAATAAATTGTATGATCAGAATCATCGACCGTAAATCGTTATTTAACGATCAACGGATAATGTGAGTAAAACTCGCCAACTCTAAATAGTTATAGTTTGATAACATATGCTTAGAACTGATAATTTATCTGTTGATTGATGTGTGTTAACTGTTTAGATGGACTGTTAAATAATTGATTGAAAACACAGTTATGGTTATATATATACACATATATATACATATCGTTATTATATATTAATCCTGTCGATCAAAATATTTCTTCTTGAAATGAAAGTGATGTTATCTATATTGTTTAACATCTGTGATGCAGGGAAACAGGTTAGAGGAATCCAACTGGATTCCTCGACATTTATTTTACTGTGTTATTCATATATTGTGATATATGATGTGATATATATATATATAATATGTGGTTGATTATGTGTGTTTGAACGATATTTATCATGGTTATATGGTATGTTAAGTACCATAATAAATACCAAAATGATAAAAGGGGATTTTCAAAGTTGATTTGAAGATAGATTATTTATATAAAATCAACAGATTTTATATATAAAAGAAAGAGAATTTCATAAAAGGAATTAATTTGAAAATCAAAGGAAATATAATTGTAAAACAAATATAGAGGAAATATATTTGTAAAACAAATATAGAAGAGATACATTTGTAAAATCAAATATAAAAGAAAATATTTGTCGAACAAATAGAAAGAGAAATGTTTGTAAACCATTTACAAATAGAATAGAAAAAGGAATATTTATAAAACAACTTCAAGAAGAAATAAAAAGGAAAACATTTGTGAAACATTTACAAATGGAATCGAAAAGGGAATATTTGTAGAACATTTACAATTAAATTAAATTGGATTATTTATTTATATAGGGAATAAATAAAAGTATAAAAGGATCATTTATTTATAGAAAATAAATAAAAGAAAAAGGGTTATTTAATTAGAAAATAAATAGAATAAGATATAAAGAAATATTTATTTGTTAAATAAATAGAAAAGATAAAAGAAATATTTATTTGTTATATAAATAGAAGTAAAAAGGAAATAGTTATTTGTTAAGTAAACAAATAGAAAGGGAATTATTTGTATAGACAAACATAAAAGGAATTAATCAAAGGAGTTAATTCAAAAAGGAATAAATCGATAGAGTTAATTAAATAGAGTTAATCAAAAAAGAAGTTAATCGAATATTAGTTATTCGAATAGGGTTAAAAAGGAGTTATCGAATATTAGTTATTCGAATGGATTTAAAAAGGAGTTATCGAATATTAGTTATTCGAATAGAGTTAAAAAGGAGTTAATCGAATATCAGTTATTCGAATAGAGTTAAAAGGAGTTATCGAATATTAGTTATTCGAATAGAGTTAAAAAGGAGTTATCGATTATAGTTAAATCGAAAGGAGTTATCGATTATAGTTAAATTTAAAGGAGTTATCGATTAGTTTAATCGAAAGGAGTTAATCGAATTTAGTTATTCGAAAGAAAGAGTTATCAAATATAGTTTATTCGAGAAGAGAGATAATCGAATATAGTTTATTCGAAAAGAGAGATTATCGAATATCGTTTATTCGAGAGGAGATTATCGAGTATAGTGTATTCGAAAGAAAGAGTTATCGAGTATTAGATATTCGAAGTAAGTTAATCGAATATTAGTTAATCGAATATTAGTTATTCGAAGAGAGTTGATCGTCGAATTCGATTATATCGAATTCGGGAAAGTGCTTATACTTTCCGGTTTTTAAATCAAGATTTATTTATGTATAAATAAATTAGAGTAGGCTAATTATTCAAATTAAAGAATAAAAAGTTAGATGTTAAGTTAGATATTTCAGAAGTAGAGATTATAACGTTATCGTTATAACTAATGTTTTCAATAAAGAAGTGGATTCGTAAATTGAATTCGAGAGAGAGGTAAAGAAGTTTTTAAAGGTTTAAAAGATAAACTTTGACTATTTCGAAGTTAAAACGTTGTTCAGTTAAGGTCTGAGAGGTAAATATACCCCAACTTGATTGACTTCCTTCTTAACTAAGGAATGGTAAGGTTTGATCGTGAAGGAGTTTTGGAAATGTTTTCCAAATAAGAATCAGAAATGTTTTCTGATAAAAGAGAAAATAAGATTTTAGAATATATGGAAACAGGAGATAAGTAAATTAATGAACTAAAGAGATATATGTTGGATGATGATTGATCGATAGAATTTCCATCTGGAAATAATATCGTTATTTGCACACCTGTTTTTCTTTGATAGTTAACTCATCGACTATCGAAGTTTTTGACCATTTTAACGTTGTTAATATGGAGAGACCGGTTGGATTCTTATCCAAAGAACCACTCTATATTGGCATAAGCATTGCGAATATGCCAAAGAAAATTGAAGACGGAGTAAAGTGCAAGGGTTGTTGTATAAGTCCTAGGTAGAGATTGCCTAGGATGGATGTACTGAATAGTGCCTTCGGTTTCGTTCAATCCCAGAACGAACGTAAATGGAGGAATATATGACAAAGTGTTTCCAATGATCGAATGGGTTGGTCTGTATAAATATATATGGTTGCAACGAATTTGTTCCCTTAGCATAACATCCAGAATATTTGTGTAAATAAATTAATGATTAACGGATTTGATAATGTGGCATTCAAAACGATCGTGTTATCAATGAATGAAAAGTAGTCGTAACCTCTGGCCTCAACATCCGGTAAATGACAAAAATCGGGCAGGCAGCATGGCTAAGTCGGTCGCTCCGAAGTAGGGTGTATAATCGCCTATCTAGAGAATATTCATTTGCTTCTTAAATCTATCAATGTCGTCCCATATATATATATATATATATATATATATATATATATATATATATATATATATATATATATACGGGAAACAGTTGTTGATCCCAACCGTTGGTGATATACATTTGATACACTCAAGCGAAATGAGTGGTCAGTCATGTGTGGGTGAGTTGCAAGATGTTCTTGTTGAACTCCAGTGTATCGTTCCTAGAGTACACTGATCGGAAGGTGGTTCCATACCTTGTCATAGTTGGAAATCCATTACCCAATTCGTTCTTGTTGTTTTGATTGTATACTATATATGTAGAACGTGAGATGAAAGCGTTTCTGCTAGATGATTATTATAGTTGTGGTTGATAGACATTATTATAATATCAAAAGGTTTTTGATATAAAGATATTTTGGATTTTCATAAGGGAAAAACCCGTTCCGTTATACGGCATGGTCTTATGAGATATCGTTTACTTGTTCAAACCGTTTTAAACTGTTTTATTCACACCAGTCCCATGACTGACCCGGAGTTTATTTGTTTGTTTTCACTAAACTCTTGGGTGCCTAAATTTGTACGGGCAGTCAAGTAGTCGGGAATTGCAGATGCACTTGGAGAGCTTGGAGCAGAAGGCTTCAGGATTATACAACTATTGTTTATTTCCGCTGTTGTTGTAAGTGTTGTACACTGCAATGTTATTGTATACATATACTGTTTGTATTTCAAAAGTTATGTTATATTTTATTCGTTCCGCTGTGAGGTTCGTGTTTACTCTGATGATGACGTTCTTCTTCTTCTTCTATTCTGTAAGTTTCTATCTTGTCTATTCTCACCCTCTACCTTCTTCCTATTAGTTTCCTGGTTTCCAGTTAAAGTTGGGGTTGGACTTGTGTTTTTGGTCATCTCAAATTGGACCAGATTTTTGGTTTACTATTAAAGTTCCGACGTCTTGGGTTTGTTTTCATGGTTACTGTAGCAGAACGGGAGCGGGAAGAAGAAATCCCGGTTGCTGATGTGTCAATGTGTGGCTGGGTGAGAATATATTTTATTTATTTTTATATATTTAGAATTCAAATGATAAAACTTGCATACTTCTTCATACGATCTCAGATTGACACACGGTTTGTTGCGTTGGGATCGTGGCGAAATTGCAGACGTTCTGATACTAGTTTGACTGCGTTTGGAGACTGTAATTTTTTACGCTTTTCTTGGACATTCGACCGACTAAAGACCCAAAGGTGAGTGAATTTCTCACCCACGATTAAGTGAATTGTTCCCATATTTACTAAATTAACTTATGAAATAAATTTGCTTGTTTGGTTGTGATGGATTGTTGATTGGTTGCTTAAAACTAACATGCAAATGTGTTAATGTGCAATTTAAGTTGGTAACTAGTTATTTAGTTCAATTAAATATCTAGTTAGAAATCCCGACCCTTGTTAACTAGTGAAACGATTTAATATTTACCGTTTGAATAAAATGCTTATGATGAATGCCTTGGTTTGATTTGGTTATTTATATTGATACTAAATATTTCGTTATTTAGTATATTGTTGTGGTATGCTTATTGCGACGATTAATCCCATCTTCACCCTAGATGTTACGGGCATCAAATAAGCATGGGGTTAATCATTTTAAAATATATTAAGAACACAGATTGAAATGACAGATACTTGTGACCCTGATTGGGATTGAAATGATATATAACCATCCCTGAAGTATCGAAAAATTAAATTTAATATTACTTGGCCATAGGATAGAAAATTATATATGGACATCGGTTGGTTAAATGATTTTGAGTATTTGAAAATTTGATTTGATAGAAATTTTATTTAAAGGAAATGTGCTGATACTCGATAAATCTATTTTATGTAAAGATCTGAAACCTTGAATGTTTATTGAAACGGTTAAGTAAATTATCCCAAAACAATTTGGAAATTCGTAAATTCGTAAATTGGGATTTGGATATGATTTGGAATTATTCAAATTAATGGTGTAAATTCAAATTTTATAAATTCTCCTTGAATTTATTTTTGGAATAAAAGTATACGAAGATACTCGGAGTTGTGTTAACTCAATGTGAATATGGATTCGAATCCATTGAATCGAACGGTTGGTTTGTGTGAAGTTTCTAAAATGTGATGGTAAAACTAAATAAACTCTATTGAGACTGGGATATATATATATATATATATTCAAGCTTTGAAATTTGAAAGAAATAAATAATCATGGTTTTAAAATTTATTTTATAAAAAAACTATATATATACCGTTATTTTACAAACTATTATTCAAAAGTTATTTTAGTAAATTTTATAACCAATATACTATTTTGTTTATAAATAAGTTTTTACTGTATTCTATTATTTAAAATTATTTAGTAATGCTTTTATTATATGTATATACCTAGTGTTTTAAATTATTTTAATTACTTTATTATATAAAAAAAAATTAAATAAAGGTTTTATTTTATAATTATCTATTTTTCCTAGTTATATTAAAAGATTGTAATTTCTTCCTAAATGGGAATTATTTGATTTAAACCATCGATTCAAATTCAGATTTGATATAAAGTTATATTCTATTTAAATATAAATCGATTGTAAAACAATTATAATATTTCAATGTGAAATATATCCTACTTGAAAATAAAATAGGATTTTGAAAATGATTATAATGAGTGGATATGAGACATATTCTACTAGAATATATATTGATTTTGAATAAAATCAATTTTGAAATAACTGTAAACTTTGATATGAAGTATATTCTACTTGAATATAAATTGAGTTTGAAATATTATATGATTATAATATACTGATATGGAAAAATATTCTACTTTAGGATATAGATCGGTTTTGGAACGATTGCGATATTTTGATGTGAAATTATATTCTATTTTTAATATAAACTAAGTTCGAAGCAAACATGATATTTTGATATGAAAGGGAATCTTTGTGAAAAGCAAAAGAACCGACCGATGTGAAAAATGTAAACGTTTGGTTGTTAAAGAGACTGGAGTTGGTATTGTCATACTCTCTGCCAATACCGACACCACTTTAACAACTGTGCATGTGGTGGAGAATCCAAAGGGTGGTATGGAGGCGATTACTGGATTTGAAGAAAGAGAACGATATTGGATGGCCTTGACCTTCGGGTCATAATTAAAATGACTAAAACAGGTGTTATACCGTGACTTAGTGAGACCGCATCTCCGATCGTACAAACTCCTTCGATACCATCTATATTACACAGTGATCGATTTGGGGTGCCCTTTGATATGGGAGTGTGTTTCGAGGTGGGCGGTAGCTGCGGCTATGCGTTACCACCGGTGCGGGAGTGCAAATGGTAGAATCCTACCATGGGTATTGCCTCGCGTGCCTTGTCATATTTATCCTGATCGAGCCCCCTACGATTTTGATTTGACGTTGTCGTATCGCGGCGCATCCCTACCTACCGATGTACTAGTGTTGTATATGCAATGTGTACGATAACGTCCGTAAACGGCGTACATGTAAAAATGTAATCCCGTTTATTCTATTTTTATTATATTTACTTTACTGAATAGACACTATCATAATATCGTATTATACTATGTATGACACTCATGTTATTTGTATCTTGATTTGGCCAATATGAGAATGATTTAATTCTGATCCGAGTGTCTGTTGTGTTTCTTTTATGCAATACGCTCGGGTCAGCAGAAGTTGTAGTTAGTGAAGATTACCTTGCCTTGGAGAGAGAAAATGAAGATTTGGTATATATATCCATTATATATATGTATTTCCACTGCACTTTGTTCCGTTTTTTTCTTGTGTATACATCTGTATATGTGTAACTCTGATAATCTTTTATGTAATAGTCAAATGTATATATCTCAACTGTTTTTGAACTATTAATTATTTATAATATGTTGTCCTTCCACTGTGAGACTCTATTATTGTTTCTCTTCTACCTTGCTTTTCTTTTCCCAATAACTACCTTCATTTCCGATTTGTTTAGGTCGGCATGTGTTGATCATTGTCGATTTGAACAGTTGAAAATCCAGGTCGTTACAAAATGAATGCGAAGCGACAGAATCAAAAAGAGTTCTAATAGGATGATAGGAAAGATAAATCAAACCTTCCACGGCAACTTTCTTACCTCGATCTGGAGCACTGATCACGAGAGCATGCACTTGCCCTCCAAAAGCTGCTTCCTTTTGATCTTGTCCTTTCTTCTTCGGCACTCCTTAGAAAAGCATCCAACCTCTCCACAACTAAAGCAAACATTCTTCCTTCTTTTGCAGTCTTTGATCAAATGACTCTTGCGTCCACAATTATGGCACTTCCTCTTATCCTTAGCCTTGTCAGTCTTTCCGCCTTTCTTTTGTTGTTGTCATTATCCCTTCTTGGGCCATACTTTCTTGTTTTGTGTTTCCTCAACCATAACTTCTTTCTTTTTAGCTTTATCTTCCTCATGCATCAAGTCCATATCAAAGAGCCATTCGAAAGATGCTTCCATTGGGAGGTTTCTTATGCGAAGTATCCACTAGCTCCAATCCAAACCTCGCTAGTTGGTAGAATTTGTTAACATACTCTTTGACTGTCATGCCTCCTTGCTTGAGTGCCAGAAATCTTTCCATTTGCATACTTTTCTCAACTTGAGAAAGAAACTTCATTTCAAACCTTTACCGAAAATCATCCCAGGTCTCCACTGGGCGCCCTGCTTGCATCACTTCCCACCAGAACGAAGCTTCATCTTTCAGTAGCCAGGAGGCTAAGTGAATCTTCCTACGACCATCCACTTTGGAAATTCCAAACAGACTCTCCGTCTCTTTGAGCCAATTCCTTTCCTCTATTAACATCTCAATTCCACGGAATGGCTTTCCTCCCATAGCATAGAAATCTTTACAAATCTTAGAGAAATTATCCGCACGCGAAGGAGGAGGAGGAGGAACGACGGGTGCAGCTGGGGAAGGAACGTCAGCTTGATCACCGTCTGGTACCGTAGCCTCTAGATACCTGCGGAACTAGACTGATATTGTATCACCCTTAGGAATATTAGATTCCCCAGATATGAAGAAAAGAAAAGGAAAGGGATTCAAACAAAGGATCAAAACATATTACATATGGATTTGGGGAATATGTTTTTCAAAACAGAATTTTCTTTTGAAAATGCTTTCTTTTAAAACCTTTTTGAAAATAAGTTTCAAAATCTTTTATCTGATCTGGTAACCTTTAGCTTTGATACCAAGTGTGACACCCCACGTCCATCAGTGTCGCTCATCAAGAGGATGCATTAAGTTTTATGAAGCATTATAGGTAAACAAAAACAAAAACATTGCAAGACAGATATAAAATAGCAGCGGAATTTAAAACTTTATTAATCATAAAGCATCGTACTTCAAAACATGGTTACATCATATGTCTGAAAAACATAAAACCCAGTAAATCATTAAAATTTCTGTCTTGAACTTTAAAACATAAGAGTTCGATAATAAAAGAAGCCTAATCCCCAAAACATTAGCCATAGTAGAGAAACATGAAATCGAGCAGTACAACTATGTAGCTCCAAGCAAGATGAAAGAAGGATCTTAATTAAGCTTAAGTATTCCCACCTTGAGAACCTAGGGGAAACGGAAGAGAAAGAAGAGGAAACAAAATGGGTCAGACATAAAGTAAGGCGAGTCTGGTTACTTTTAGCAAATAAATAAGTAAAATTATCATGACAGGCGTATAAAGTGGATAAGAGAGATAACATCGTAATAGCCAGGTATGACAAGGTAAATAGGACAAGCATGATACAGTATACCGCACTCCTCTAATGATTTCTCTACACCAATACTAGTGACTTATTAACAAGATGATCCCCAACAAGTGTAAGATGGTAGACTTAGGTGTATTTCCAGCGAGAAGTTTTCACCCCACACAATCAACAGGCAGCCCAACATACCGGATTTACTACTTAGGGTATTAACGGGCTCCCCAACCATACCGAAGTCTAGATGTACCCTAATTGCTACCCTAATCGATTGGCTCCCTACTCCGGAGATACCCTGTGCTGGCCCTACAATAGGGTGTATCACTCCATAAAGTGGCAACCCTTCGTTTTTAGGATGTACACAACCATATCTACAGGTGTCAAGGCGTCTAAACCTCCTCTTTCGGACCCATGCATGCACATGACCCCGTTATAATGCGCCGCCCAAACTGTCCTCCACATTTGGATCTCTTACAATCAACCCAAGAAGCGTTCCCCGACTCCGACCTAGTTCGGAGTACTCATTTGATACCTATATATGGGTTACTGACTGAAACGGGTCCCACACACAAGATGATACAAGCTTCCCTCTATGCTTGCATACCCACTAGGTTTTCCACAGGTTATGCCATACCAACGTAAAAGATTACATAACCCCACAGGTTAAGTTTGTGGGCCTATATATAAAAATATTACCCACCCACACAAGATTTACTTAACCCACCCACTGTTTCAAAAAAGTTTACTTAACCCCTACTCAAATTTTATGCTTATACAATCCCTATGGATTCAACTAGGTTAAGTATTCCAATTCATTACCATATTCATTTATGGTTATAATGTGATAGACCTCCCACATTAGGCCTACCACTTGTGGATGCTGGATATGCCGGTCGGTTACGGGCAGACTTCTTCCACAAGTCGGACTTAACCTCGTGTATTAGCACGTCTCATGTTTATACACCTAGACCCCTGACATTGATTCACTAACTGTGGTCGCTGGATATGCTGGTTGGTTCCGGGCAGACTTCCACCACAAGTGTAATCTAACCTCATGTCTAAGCGCGGTAGCAATTTATATTTACTATAATTCTAGGCATTTCCATTATAAACCAATTATTCCTATGTCGTTATAGGTTTTCAAGCCCCTTTCCTAAGTTAGGTTCATAATGAACCATTTACCCAAAATTAAGGTCTTTAATCACAAGTTGATTTATGCCCCAAATTCATGTTCATATATCTTTCTTTCAATTTATGCCCAAATTTCCAATTATATGTTATGCCCCAATTATAACGTTTTCCCCTCATTCCCAATTTAACGCGTTCGCATATTTCAACGGCACGCGTAGGCTCGAAGGTAGCCTGGCTATAAAAAAAAGGAAAAGATGAAGGGAAGAGGACAGAAATGATCATACTAATAAGTTTGACATATAATGGTAGAAATAGGCATAAACATCTAGTGGCATAATGACAAGATAGGCATATAGGAACTGATCTGATGAACATGTGACAATAGAACTGATTCTAACATAATAGGGACATCATAAACAGGCATGATGAGATCTAAACAATGAATTAGATATCCAACTAATAACAAATCTGATTTAGCCACAAACATAATAGGAACAGGCATGAGGTGATATAAACAGTGAATTATATCTACAAACAATGGCAGATCTGACATAATAAATATGTATAGGTTCAGATCTAGTTCAAAATCATGTCAGAATAACTTAGATAAACAGGTTGTAGCAGATCTGATATGATTCAAGTAGTCAGAGGCATATATCCAAGTTATAGTCATGTCAAGATTTACTTTTTAAATATTTAGATTTAAAATTAACATAGACTCACTGTGACAGGATCTAGAAAAATAGAAGAAAGAATTGATGATGCTGAATCACAGATCTCTAAACTTGAATGACTTGATTGCAAAAGAACAAAAGACTTGATTTAATCTGGGCAGAGGCATCATCGAGCTCTCCATTATTTTTGGTGTGGAGAAAACAAGAAAAATGAGGCCATATATATAGCTGTCACCATACCCTTATTTGCCAAGATATGCCATAGGGGGGTCGACCCCGCCTTATGTGGTCATCTACCCATGGGTCGACACCCCCATATGGGGTCGATCCTGGGGTCGACACCCCCTTGATGGGGTCGAAACCCTTGGGCGGGAATTTTCCCGCTCCCCCAATTTTCTGGATTTTGAATTGTTTTGAATTTTCTGGATATATTTTATTCATATATGTTCTTCTTATGTGTATACAACTTCAAACCTCAATAAGTTCTTCATACGGTGTCCGTTTTACGCAAACCAGGTGTCTATTTTTACCACAATTCTGAGACGAATGCAATGGCGCAGTCCGTTTCCCTTAATTCTGGATGTTGAATTAATTATTATTTAATTTATCATTTTTAGTGTTTGTTAAAATTACGGGGTGTTACATAAGGGTCAGTATCAACATACATGCCAACTATTGCCAGTTGTCCAGTGGCATTTTAGTAAATATGTTTATGACTGACCCGTACACTACACACCTAAATTACAGTTTTGCCACTCCCTTAAATTTCATTTATAAATACCCCACTTCTCAACCATTCAAGGGACCGGATTTTAGACCCCGAAGGGCTTCCATTTTCAGTTCTCCACTACTTTAAACTTCACTAAACCTCTCTAACCTCCCATAATTATCTCTAATGCTTAGATCCAACAAAAATTCACCATTGAACTAATGAAGATCTTCTAATTGTTCAAGTGATTGAAGATCTACACAACTATTATCACAAATCAAGAGATCTTGCCGATTTCTCCGTGAGTTCAAGTGAAATCAAGAGCAAAAAAGAGAGAAAATAGAGGAGATCATTCTAAAAGAGAGAAATGAGTGATATGAATGAAGTCATGTACTATGTAAATTCAAAAGTGATAATGAAAATAGCTTCTATAGTGGACGTTGGTCATTTCTAGGCTGAACCACTCTAGAATCCCATGTTTTTACTTGATTTTATATTTCGTAGCTCCATATTTTCAATTGTGAAGTGTTACTTATACACCTTGGAGCATTGTAATCGTTTTTTATTTCAACATTTTTGGGGCCCACCGTGGGGTTGCAATCACATTCTTAAGCTTAAAAATTCAAATTTGTTTGAGTTAATAGCAAAATCTAACAAAACTGCAAGTAAAACCGTTGGAGAAACCGACAACGTTGCTAACTATAAAGCTACACCACTTACCAACCGCTTTGAAGTTGGAGAAGACTCGATAGGTGGAGCCGGAGTAACCAGAGCTGAGCCAGACACTGTTGTGGCCAATTTAAACCAATGAGGCTCTAATGGATAAAATGAATGTTCTTCTAAACGCTCAAGAAAATCTCGCTCCTCCTTAAAAGGTTCATGTCAACCTTGAAGAAAACACGAATTCGGCGATTTCTGATCATAATCATAACGATAATATGGAAGGCCTCGATGGATGGGAAAGCAATAAGAACGAAGCTGAAGTTCAGGATTCAAAGCCGACAACTAAAAGCCATTCCGATCGAAATAACCGAAGAGATGCTAGTTCCGCCAATGGGGCACCTCCTGTAACACCCCGTAATTTTAACAACACTTAAGATGATAAATTAAAGAATAATTAAATAAATATTCAGAATTAAGTGAAGTAGACTGCGCTATTGCGTTCGTCTTGGAATTAGTAAACCGTTGGTTTGCATAAAGCGGATGCCGTATGAAAAAGTTATTTAGTTTTGAAGTTTGTATACGCATAAGAAGAATATATATAAATACAATAAGACCAGAATTCAAAACATTTCAAAATTCAAGCAGAAGGGGGGAAGCGGGAAAATTCCCGCCCAGGCGTGTCGACCCCTAGGTCGACCCCATAAGGGGGGTGTCGACCCATGGGTCGACACCATAAGGAGGGGGTCGACCCTCCTGTCAGATCCGAGGCAGAATTCATTTTTTGAATGTGGACTCCTTTCTTGACCAAATTAGTTGATTCTAGGCTATAAATAAGACCCTATACCCATTGTTTTATTCATTTCTAAATCAATGGAGAACTAAATGCTGCCTCTGGCCGCATTGAATCAAGTCTTTTCTTCTTCAACAATCAACTAGAGTTATTCAAGTTTAGAGATCTTTGATTCAACATATGCAATCCCTCTTCTATTTCTTAGATCCAATCACAGTGAGTCTATGTTAATTTTAGATCTAAATACTTAGAAGTTAATCTTGACATGACTATAACTTGGATCTAAACCTATGACTATTTGAATCATATCAGATCTGCTATAACCTGTGTATTTAAGTTATTCTGACATGACTATGAACTATATCTAAGCCTATCTGATTTATCATGTCAGATTTGCCATTGTTAGTTGATCTAATTTATTGCTTAGATCCCATCATGCTCGTTTATGATGTCCCTTTATGTTAGAATCAGTTCTACTATCACATGTTCATCAGATCTGTTCCTATATGCCTACCTTGTCATTATGCCCAACTTTGTCACTGTATGTTTATTAGTTGCTATACCTGTTTCTGCCATTATATGTCAATCTTGTTGTTATGAACATTTGTGTTCTCTTCCCTTCTTCTTTTCCCTTTTATTTTTATAGCCAGGCTACCTTCGATCCTAGGCATACCGCTGAAATATGCAAACGGGTAAAATTGGGAATGAGGGGAAAACATTAAAAATTGGGGCATAACTTGTATTGGGAGATTTGGGCATAAATTACTGTAATACATGAATATGGATTTGGGGCATAAACCGCAATTGTGATTAAAGACCTTAATTTGGGGCATGTGGTTCGTTATGAACACGACTTGGGAAAAGGGCCTGAAAACCTATAATGACATAGGAATAATAGGTTAATAATCGAAATGCCTAGAATTACAGTAATTAGAAAATGTAACCGCACTTAGACACGAGGTTAGAGGTTAGTTTACACTTGTGGTGGAAGTATGCCAGGAATCAACCAGTATGTCCAGCGACCACAAGTTGTGAATCTAATGTGAGGGGTCTAAATGCATAAACACGTAACATGCTTAGACATGAGGTTAGACCCGACTTGTGGAAGAAGTTTGCCTGGAACCGCTCGGCATATCCATCATCCACAAGTTGTAGGCTTAATGTGGGAGGTCTGGTACATTATAACCATAAATGAATATGGTAATAAACTTGAATACATAACCTAGTTGAATCCATAAGGATTAAATATGTTAAGTGGAATAGGGGTTAAGTAAAATTGTATGAAACAGTGGGTGGGTTAAGTATATCCTGGGTTGGCGTGTAATATTTGTATATAGGCCCGCAAACTTAACCTGTGGGTTTATGCAATCTTTTACTTTGGTATTGCATTACCTATCGAAAAACCTAGCGGGGATACAAGCGTAGGAGGAAGCTTGTATCATCTTGTGTGTGGGACCTATTTTAGTCAGTTACCCATATATAAGTATCAAATGAGTACTCCGAACTAGGTCAGACTTGGGGTACGGTTATCGGGCTGATTGTAAGAGATCAAAACGAAGAGATGGTGTGGGCGGCGCATTCCAACGGGGTCATGTGTGTGCGTGGGTCCGACAGCGTCATGACATCAGTAGATATGGTTGTGCACATCCTGAAAACAAAGTGTTGCCACTTTAGGAAGTGATTCAGCCTACTATAAGGCCAACACAAGGTATCTACGGAGTAGGGAGCCGATCGGTTGAGGCAGTAATTAGGATATATCTAGACTCTGGTATGTTTAGGAGCCCGTTATTATCCTTAGGGATAACTCCAATATATTGGGCTTCTAGTTGATTGTATGGGGTTAAACCTCTTGCTAGAAGTACTCCTAAGTCTACCATCTTATAGTTGTCGGGATCATCTCATTCTGGTTATACTAGTATTGGTGTAGTGAGAAAGAGAAAATGCTATAGAAGCGCAATAAACTCTATCAAGTTTATCCTGTTTACCTTGTCATACTTGCCTTTTATGATGTTTTATCTCTTATCCACTTTATATGCCTGTCATGACACTTTTACTTATTTATATGCTAAAAATAACTAGACTCACCATGCTTTATGTCTGGCCTATTTTGTTTCCTCTTCTTTCTCTTCCGTTTCCCATAGGTTCTCAGGGTGGGAAACTCAAGCTTGATGAGGACTCTGCTTTTAGCTTGCTTGGAGCTATTTAGATTTATGGCTTGATTTCATATGTCTGTACTATGGATATGTTTTGGGGATTATGCTTCTTTTATTGTACTCTAATGTTTTAAATACAAGAAAGAAATTTTAGCGATGTACTATGTTTTATGCATTTCAGACATATAACGTAACCATGTTTTGAACTACGATATTTTCTGCTTAATAAAATTTTAAATTCTATTGCTATTTATTATCTGTCTTGTAATGTTTTTGTTTCTGTTTACCTATAACGCTTCACGAAACATAATGCATTCTCTTAATGAGTGACATCAACGGACGTGGGGTGTCACACTTGGTATTAGAGCTAAATGTTACCAGATCAGATAAAAGATTTTGGATATTGTTTTCAAAAAGGTTTTAAAAGGAAGCATTTTCAAAAGTGAAAACATATTCCCCAAAACCATATGTAATATCTTTCGATTCTCTGTCTGAATCCCTTTTTTTTTCTTTTCAGCATGTCTGGGGAACCTAATATTCCTGAAGGAATTACGATACCAGGCTAGTTGCGTAGGTATCTAGAGGCCATGACACCTGCCGGTGGTCCAGCAAATGTTCCTCCAACAGCTGCACCCGTTGTTCCTCATCCTCCTCCTTCGCGAGCAGATAATTTCTCTAAGATCTACAAAGATTTCTGTGCTATGGGTGGAAAGCCATTCCGAGGAACCAAAACTTTCGTAGAGGCAAGTAATTGGCTCAAAGAGACGGAGGACTTGTTTGGAATTTTTGAAGTTGACAATTGTAGGAAGATTCGGTTAGCCACTTGGCTACTGAAAGATGAGGTTTCATTCTGGTGGGAAGTGACGCAAGTAGGGCGTCCAGTGGAGACTTGGGATGATTTTTGATAGAGGTTTGAAATGAAGTTTCTTTCTCAAGCTGAGAAAAGTATGCAAATGAAAAGGTTTCTGGCGCTCAAGCAAGGAGGCATGATTCTCAAAGAGTATGTTAACAAATTCAATCAACTGGTGAGGTTTGGTTTGGAGCTCGTGGATACTCTGCATAAGAAAGCTTTGTGTTGCTAGAGGATTGAATGAACCCCTCCATGGGTTAGCTATGTCTCATATTCCGATGGGAACAATTTTTGAGAGGCTCATTGATATGGCATTGATGCATGGGGAAGACAAGAGCGACAAGAAAGAAACTAAGGTAGAGGAAACATAAAATAAGGAAGTGTGGCCAAAGAAGGGACAATAATAACAACAGCAACAAAAGAAGGGAGAAAGAACGACAAGGCTAAGAATAAAAGAAAGTGGATGCGAGGGTCATTTGATCAAGGACTGCAAAAGAAGGAAGAATGCTTGTTTCAGTTGTGGAGAGGTCAGACACTTCTGTAAGGAGTGCCCAAAGAAGTAAGGACAAGGTCAAAGGGCAGGAGCTTCTAGAGGGCAGGTGCATGATCTAGTGACCAGTGTTCCCGATAGAGGTAGGAAAGTTTCCATGGAAGGTTTGATTTCTCTTTCTAATCATCCTATTAGAACTCTTTTTGATTCGAACGCTTCATATTCTCTTATATCTGATTCTGTGGTTAAGTCTTTGCATGTTAGTACTAGTATGGTAGTGGATCCCATTGTTGCCTCAAACCCCATTGGTGGTACGACTCATTTATCCATGATTTGTCGAGGTTTGAGAATATTAGTGTTAGGCGTCAAATTTGAATGCGAAAAATATATGCTCGGTTTCATGGGTTATGAATTGATTCTAGGGATGGATTGGCTAGCCACGTATGGTGCCATTCCGGATTGTGAGAGGAGGGTCCTTAGACTTTTGACTTTCCATGGGAGGACCCTCGAGATTTCTTGTGACCAAAAGGGGTCTGTCATGCTTAGTTTTCTAGAGTCACTTGATGCATCTATTGATTATATGTGATCTGTACTAGTAGTCCGTGAGTATCCTGATGTTTTTGATGAGGTTCGGTGATTACCTCCATGGCGCGAGATCGATTTTCGTATATACTTGGTGGATAATGCAAAGCCAAATGCATTTCCCGTGCGCCATATGGCTCCAAGGGAAATGAGGGAGCTTAGCAAGCAAGTAATGGAGCTAATTGAGAAAGGATTTATTAGGCGAGGCATATCTGAATGGGGTGCTCCGGTGGTGTTCGCGACCAAGGCGGATGGTTCGCTTCGCTTATGTATAGACTATAGGGAGTTGAATAAACTCACCAAGAATAACAGGCACCCACTCCCGAGGATAGATGATCTGTTTGACCAGCTTGTTTGTGCATCATTTTTCTCTCAATTAGACTTGGCCATGGGGTTTCATCAGTTGAGGGTGGCCGAGGACAGTATAGACAAGACCGCTTTTAGGACTCCAGATGGTTTCTTTGAAGGGCTTGTTATGTCTTTTGGATTGTACCAGCCTATTTTGTTGATCTAATGAGTTGGGTGTTTCGAGAGTTCCTAAATAAATTTTTTGTGGTCTTTGCTGATAACATCATAATTTTCTCGAACAACGAGGAAGGGCATGCCTTACATATAAGGGAGGTTTTGAAAACTCTGCGTGTGCATTAGGTTAAGGATAAATTCTCTAAATACCGTTTTTGGAGAAAAGAGGTGAGATTTCTAGAGCATGTGGTCTCTAAAGATAGGATAGCAATAGATCTCGCAAAGGTAGTTGTAGTTCAAGATCGGCAAATCCTAATGAATGCAACGGAGGTGAGAAGTTTCCTTAGATTGGCAGGCTATTATAGGAAGTTCATTAAAGACTTCGCAAAGATATAAGCCCTACTCACCAGGCTGACGAAGAAAATTTTGACGTTTTCATGGGACATAGAATGTGATGTTGCTTTCCAACGATTGAAAAGGGCTCTAACAACAACCCCAGTCTTGACCTTGCCCAATGGAAACAAAGTGTTCACAATTTACACTGATGCATGTGGTACAGGGCTTGGTGCAGTTCTGATGTAAGAGGGAAGGATAGTATGTTATGGAGGTAGACAGTTAAGGGTTCATGAGAAGAACTACCCTACCCATGACTTAGAGCTAGCTGCCATAGTATTCGCACTTAAGACTTGGCACCATTATTTGCTTGGAGAGAAGTTCTAGTTGTACACCAATCATAAATCTCTCAAGTACCTGCTCTAGTAGAAGGATCTTAATTTAAGGCAACAAAGGTGGATGGAGTTCCTAGCATCTTATGACTTCAAGATTGCTTATACCCCCGGCAAGGGTGATGTGGTGGCAGACGCACTGAGTAGGCAAAGGATGGCCTTAATTCCTCTGTTTGTGGAGAAGAAAAGCTTGGAGTTTACATCAACTTTTGACTTTAGACCCTCCATTGAGTTTTTTCCTATCTTATTTGCATCCCTGAAGGTGCGGCCTACTCTTATGGAGCAGATAGGAGCTTCGAACCACGTATTTTGGTCATCTTGGATAGGCTAAATAAAGCGGGACTTCTAGTCACATCAATAGATATTCCACAGATGATAGGGGGTGGTTGCGAAGAGATGGAAGGCTTTGTGTTCCCCAAGTTGGGAGTTTGTTGAAGATAGTCCTAGAGGAAGCCCATCATTCTAAGATTACTATTCATCCAGGTAGTGATAAGATGTATAGAGATATGAAGAGGGTTTTCTTTTGGGCTGGGATAAAGAAAGATGTGGCGAGCTTGTTTCTCAATGTTTGATTTGCCAGCAAGTAAAAGCTGAGCAAAAGAAACCTGGTGGTTTGCTTCATCCTTTGAAGGTCCAAATTGGAAGTGGGAGAGCGTCTCTATGGATTTCATAGATGGTTTTCCTAGATCAAAGAAAGGCAACACCAGTATTTGGGTTGTATTAGACAGATTTACTAGGAGCGCTCATTTCATTCCAGTTAAGAGTAAGTGTATGACAACATAGTTGGCAACATATTACGTTCGTGAGATAGTCCGTCTTCATGGAGTACCTTCCAGTATCGTAAGCGATCATGACCCCGTTTTCACTAGAGAATTTTGGTGGAGCTTGCAAGAAGCATTAGGAACCCAATTATGTTCGAGCACTGCTTATCACCCTCAGACCGATGGATCGACGGAAAGAGTGAATAGAGTTCTTGAGGATCTTTTAAGATTGTGCATCCTAGACTTTGGAGACTTGGAAAGAGCATCTTCCTTTAGTAGAGTTCACCTATAACAACATTTATCAAGCTAGTATTGGCATGGCACCCTTCAAAGCATTATACGGGCGACCCTGTAGATCACCGACTTGTTGGTGGGAGTCTACAGGAAGACTTCTACTTGAACTAGATATGATTAGAGAAACTTACGAAAAGTTGATATTATTAGACGGCGAATGAAGACAGCTCAGGACAAGCATAAATCCTATGCAGATAGGAGAAGGACCGACATTGAATTTGAGGTGGGAGACATGGTTTTCATTAAGGTATCACCATTGATAAATGTGGTTCGCTTTGGATCTATAAGGAAATTAGCAACAAGATTTGTAGGGCCATTTCCCATAACAGAAAGGATCGGTCAAATGGCCTATAGAGTAAAGCTGCCAAAAAGACTATCCGGTGTTCATGAAGTTTTTCACGTTTCTCATTCGCGGAAGTGCTTGCATAATGCCGCATAAGTAGTTGAGCCGTGTATATTGGAGGAAGTAGAGGTAGAACGAGAGACGACAGTTAGACGAGTTCCTACTGTATACTTGGCTCAGAAGTTAAGGAGCTACGCGACAGAGAAGTCAAGTTGATGAAAGTTCAAGGGGGAGACAACCAAGAGGATGCAACTTGGGAGACCTAAGACAAAATTCGCGCTTTGTACCTTTTGTTTTCAGGGGTATGTTCTTAACTTCCTTTCCAAAGCTTTTATTTATGCTTGTTTCTATCATTTAAGTATATCCTATCGATCTAATCTTCGGCCTTTAGGTAGGAATCCCATGGATATAAACATGTGTTTGAGACATGTTATGATCGATGGATGCAAGTGTTTTCTCATGGAAGCATATACACATACATTAGGCACTAGATCGCCTCAATCACTCTCAGACTGCATATGGATGTGGGTGCATCTTTTTTACCCTTTATGGATGGAAATGGATATATCATCATATGGATGTTGCATTTGGATGAATGATCATACACACATATATAACTTACATGTTATAATAGGATTAGCTACATACATATTGGATTCATGGCACAAACATACATTGCATTAAGGAGGTCAACTAGCCCGCCTGATCTTTCGCATTAGTATAAGGACATATACACACACCTTTGCATATGTTCATATAAGCATTAGAAATCTTTTAAGTACAATGGCTGCATGTGATTGGTGGATGAGTAGATGGATGTGGATGTTAAGATATACATTCTTCTTAACTTGGAGATTTCTGGGACGAAATCCTTTGAGTATGGGAGAATTTAACACCCCAAAATTTTAACAATACTTAAGTTGATAAATTATAGAATAATTTAATAAATATAGAGAATTAAGTTAAAAGGACTGCGCCATTGCGTTCGTCTTGGAATTCTGGTCAAAATAGACACCTGGTTTGCGTAAAACGGACACCGTATTAAGAAATTATTAAGGTTTGAAGTTTGTGTACGCATAAGAAGAATATATATAAATAAAATAAGCCCAGAATCCAAAACAATTCAAAATTCGAGCAAAAGGAGGGAAGCGGGAAAATTCCCACCTAGGGGTGTCGACCTTGGGTCGAACCCATTAGGGGGTGTCGACCATGAGTCGACCCCATAAGGAGGGGGGTCAACCCCCCCCCCCCCCCCCCCCGGGCTAGATCCGAGGAAGAATTCATTTTTTTGAATGTGGACTCCTTTCTTGACCAAATTCGTTGATTTTAGGCTATAAATAAGACCCTGTACCCATTGTTTTATTCATTTCTAAATCAATAGAGAACTAGATATTGCCTCTGCCTAGATTAAATCAAATCTTTTCTTCTTCAACAATCAACTAGAGTTATTCAAGTTTAGAGATCTGTGATTCAACATCTGCAATCCCTCTTCCATTTCTTAGATCCAATCACAGTGAGTCTATGTTAATTTTAGATCTAAATCCTTAGAAGTTAATCTTGACATGACTATAACTTGGATTTAAGCCTGTGACTATTTGAATCATATTAGATCTGCTATAACCTGTGTATTTAAGTTATTCTGACATGACTATGAACTAGATCTAAGCCTATGCCTATTTATCATGTTAGATTTTCCATTATTAGTTGATCTAATTCATTGCTTAGATCTCATCATGCCTGTTTATGATGTCCCTATTATGTTAGAATCAGTTCTACTATCACATGTTCATTAGATTTGTTCCTGTATGGCTATCTTGTAATTATGCCCAACTTTGTCACTGTATGTTTATTAGTTGCTATGCCTATTTCTGCCATTATATGTCAATCTTGTTATTATGATCATTTATGTCTTATTCCCTTCTTCTTTTCCCTTTTATTTTTATTGCCAGATTACTTCGAGCCTAGGCATGCCATTGAAATATGCGAACACATAAAATTGGGAATGAGGGGAGAACATTAAAAATTGGGGCGTAACTTGTATTGGGAAATTTGGGCATAAATTAATGTAATACATGAATATGGATTTGGGGCACAAACCGCAATTGTGATTAAAGACCTCAATTTGGGGCATATGGTTCATTATGAACACGACTTAGGAAAGGGGCATGAAAATCTATAATGACGTAGGAATAATTGGTTAATAATCGAAATGCCTAGTATTACAGTAATTAGAAACTGTAACCGCGCTTAGACACAAGTTTAGATTACACTTGCGTTGGAAGTCTGCCCGGAACCAACCAGCATATCCAGCGACCACAAGTGGTGAATCTAATGTGAGGGGTCTAAACGCATAAACATGTAACGTGCTAAGACACGAGGTTAGGCCCGACTTGTGGAAGAAGTCTTCCCGGAACCGTCTAGCATATCCAGCATCCACAAGTTGTAGGCTTAATGTGGGAGGTCTAGTACATTATAACCATAAATGAATATGGTAATAAACTTGAATAATTAACATATTTGAATCCATAAGGATTGAATATGTTAATCAGAATAAGGGTTAAGTAAAATTGTATGAAACAGTGGGAGGGTTAAGTATATATTGGGTTGGTGGGTAATATTTATATATAGGCCCACAAACTTAACCTGTGGGGTTATGCAATCTTTTACTTTGGTATGGCATAATCTGTGGAAAAACCTAGTGGGGATACAACCGTAGGGGGAAGCTTGTATCATCTTGTGTGTGGGGACCGTTTCAGTCAGTAACCCATATATGGGTATCAAACGAGTACTCCGAACTAGGTCGGAATCGGGGCATGCTTACTGGGCTAATTGTAAGAGATCCAAACGAAGGGGTGGTGTGGGCGGTGCATTCCGACGGGGTAATTTGCGTGCATGGGTATGGAAGAGGAGGTTTAGACACTGTGACATCAGTATATATGGTTGTGCACATCCTGAAAACGAAGGGTTGCCACTTTAGTAAGTGATACATCATACTATGGGGCCAGCATATGGTATCTATGGAGTAGGGTGCCGATCGATTGGGGTAGTAATTAGGGTACATCTAGTCTCTGGTATGTTTAGGAGCCCGTTTGTGACGGCCCGCCCCGCACCAGCCGACATTTCCAATGAAAGTACGTTGTGCCATTGCCCAACCAGCACGGGACGGTTGCCAAAGAAAGGAAAAGAAAGGAAATTTGACCTAACAAAGAACCTGTAGAATGTCTCACAGCGCATGGAATAAAATATAATAATAACATACTTGACATAAAACAAGCGAGACAATGCATAAGCTGAAAACTAAACCGTAATCATCATAGCAGCGGAAATCCAAAATACAGCCTATGATCCATAACCATTATTACAACTTCAAAATACTGTCTCTAAAGCAAAAGAAACGAATGGTACACTACTAATGCCCAAAGCAGTGACCATTAACAACACAGGGAGAATATATGTAGAGAATACATAGGAGCCTCCTGCTCTTCTTTGGATCAACTATTCGTGCATAACCAGCTAACTTGTCTCCAGTCTGCTCATTTAGGAGCACCCAGAGTAATAAGAAGAGACATAAAACTCTGGGTCAGACAAAAGTCTGGTATGGGGGATAAACAGCAAAACAGAACAATAACAGGTATACTAAACCATAGCTGATCCTAGACCTACAGCCAAAGAGTTAGCACAACATACCGTACAATACTCTAAGGTGCCACTAACATATGGTGTAAAGGATAGGGGGGTGGGGGTGTGCATGTCATAGCGATGTCAAACAATCAAGCATAACAGCCATCCTCACATCTCTCACTCAATGCGTAAAGCATACGATATCCACCGCTTTGATCACCCATTACTTTGTTACAATCACTCTGCCCCTTGGAGTCATGACGGCTCCACTGCACTGATCCGTAACCACTAATACTTTGCTATATCCACTCTGCCCCATGGAGTCGTTATAACTCCATTGCACTGGCTCATAGCCATGCTACGATCACTCTGCCCCATGAAGTAATAACTACCCTACTGCACTGATCCATAGCCTAACATTCATCTTTTTGTGGTGAATCAAAGTTATGGACGTCGATAACTCCCTAGTACACATTCCGTAGCAAAGTCCAACCATGAAGTTAACTCATTGGTTCCCAACTGGATCCTGAGTGCAAACTTCCCATTTGGACTACCTTTGCATCTTGGGTGGTCTCCTCCGGATCGGGTCGGAGTCAAGCTTCTATTCAGATCGGCTCTCTTCTTCTCGTTCAGTCCATGGTCGTCAATCCCACTCGGGTCGGGTCGTGTTCCCTCCATAGGATCGGGTCGTGGTGCCCAGACTGAGCCATGGTGCCACGCTGGTTCTGTTCCGTCATGCATGCTCCAGTTCGGTTTGGGTCGTGACTTCGGGTCGGGCCCGGGTAGTACTCCGGTTCGTGATCTTCCTTGACCATCGATACGTGAACTTCTGAAGTAAGTCATGGTGATCAAACTGGAGTGGTTCGTGAGAAGGAGGTGGTTCTCCACGAGCGGGTCGGGTTGGACTCTCATCATCGGTTCGTGATACTTGCTTCGCGAGTGGGGGAGGGCGATCCGATCCGATCCCTGCACTATTTCCTACAACTTTTCCAGCGACTGTTTTACGCCATACGACGGCGTTTTCGACCAATCTAACTGTTCTAAACAATCATAAAACATTCCAAGAGTCATAGCAACATGTATAATCAACCATAAACACCAAAACAACAATTTAATGAGTTAAAATGGATCAAACATACCCACCATGTTTTCCCCTTAATCATGTTTAACAATAACTAAATGTTAGGATTAGCAAAACTTAACCAAATAAACCCAAATTTCCAATAGAGGCCTAAAAAAATATTTCAAAATTTATAAATATTTTTGCAAAATTTAATCATGTTTAAATTCGCTAAGTAACAGTAATTACCCTTAATTAACCATAATTTGTGTAAAAACAAGGCTAATCACTCATCTTAGCCACAAACAAAACTTTCAAAACTGAAACTCCGCTGATTTGGGGCGATCTCCAGCGTCTAAAAGCCACCCTAACTCTAAAATGATGCTATTTCTCCTTGATTTGATGTTGCTAAGCTTAATCCTTGATTAAACAGCGATTAAAGATGATTCTAGATGTTGGAGGCCATTGCTAGGGTTTCTATGATGTATGTGGCGGCTGGAAAATGAGTAAAACCCGAAATCCCTAACCCTAACAGCCCTTAAATACCCCAAATCCCGAAATCCCTCAATGGGCCCAGCTGCTAATCGCCTGGTTAAGCCCAATTAATCTGTTTTTCACTCTCTAATCCTTAATTCAGCCATATCTCCCAAACGGTAAGTCCGTTTGGCTAATGTGACCACTCTACGAAAAGGTAAAACATCGTCTAGATCAAATGGAAGTGGTTTCAAGTCAAAAATCCTTACCAATCAAAAGTTATGGCTAAAACAGGATCAACTAGGGGAAAAACGGTCATTTAAAAATCGGCAAAAATCATGAACATGGGAAATGACCCCAATAGTCGTCTCCCAAAGTTACATGACCAAACGACTTCGTATGTGAGAGAAATAAATATCCTATGATCCTTCGATGCGTAGAATGCGGGTCCTTACATTCCCTTCCCCTCCCCCCTCCTCAAGAAATTTCGCCCCCAAAATTGCTTAACTAAGAAACAAAGAAAGGATTTCACATGCCTACCAACCATTCACAACAATCAAACATACAAAACAACAAACAAGTCTATCCTAGCATGCAGAAAACTAAGTCGCAATTAAAATCTTACCAGGCAAAGAGTTTTGGATACGTCCTCCTCATATTCTCCTATGTTTCCCAAGTACAATCTTTCTCTTTCTCGCTCCACTGAACTTTGACTAGATCCACCGCTTTCCTTCGACGTTGCTTCGTATCGTGCTCGACAATATGAATCGGCTTGCGGTTCCCAACCGCCTCGGGTTCTACTTCGATATCATCTAATTGATCAGGTGAAATAGTCGCATCGGGGTCATGCACGAATTTCCTTAACTGGGAAACATGAAATATGTTATGTACTCCTGTCGTCTTCTCTGGTAATTCAACTTTATATGCCAAATTCCCAACTTGCTCGAGAACTGGGAATGGACCAACAAATCTTGGTGTTAACTTGCCTCTCCTACCAAATCGTATCACGCTCTTTAATGGAGAAATCGTGACAAAAACCAAGTCACCAATAGAAAATTTTAAATATCTTCTCCTCTTATCAGCATAACTCCTCTGCCTATCTTGGGCAGCCTTCATTCGTTGTCGGATGATCCTAATCTTGTCTGAGGTTTCTCTTATCACATCTGGTCCAAGCACAAATTTCTCACCGGTTTCTAACCAACATGACGGTGAGTTGTACGGTCTTCCGTACAAAGCTTCAAATGGAGCTATACCAATACGATTGATAAATATTATTATATGCGAACTCCACTAGATGTAAATGGTCATCCCATGATCCACCAAAATCCAATATACAAGCTCTTAAGAGGTCTTCTAATATACGATTCACCCTCTCTGTCTGACCGTTGGTTTGAGGATGATACGCGGTACTGAGATGTAATTCTGATCCTAACGCCTCTTGTAAGCTCCTCCAAAATCCATTAGTAAACAATGGCTCTCGATCGCTCACAATGCCTTTGGATATTCCACGAAATCTCACTACCCACTTTATATACAGGTCCGCTAACTTAGCTGTCGTCCTGTTCGACTTAACGAGTATAAACCTTGCACTCTCAGTCAATCGGTCCACAATCACCTAAATGCTATCATGGCCTGATCTAGTTCTTGGTAACCCATCAATGAAATCCATTGAGACTTTTTCCCATTTCCATTCTGGAATTTCTAATGGTTGTAACAAACAACTAGGCTTCTTTTGCCCAGCTTTAACTAACTGGCAGTTCATGCATTTGGATATAAACTTCCCAACGTATCTTTTCATCCCTTCCCAGTAGTAGGTCTGCTTTATGTCTCGATACATTTTGTTACCACCGGGATGTATAGTCAGTTTTGAGTGATGACATTCTCTAAGCACTTTATCCCTCAATCCCTTGACATTGGGCACAACTAGTCTTTCATTCTTTCTAAGCCGTCCATCTCGATCAAGCCCATACTTGTTCACCTCTTCATCGATTCCCATCTCTAACTTTGAGATGATTTCCAATAGGTTAGGATTGTCCCTCTAACTGGAACCAATCCGCTCAATCAAAGTGGGTCTAATCGTCAAACTTGCTAATACTTCTGGATCCAATTTGCACTTTGGCCTGAAATCATGCCTAGCGATGTACTCCAGTTGCTTCCATTCTAGAAACTTAGCCCCTAAACTGGCATATCTTCTACTCAATGCATCAACTACTACACTGCCCTTTCCTGCTATATATACGATATCGAAATCGTAGGAAGCCAAGAATTCCAACCATCTTTTCTGTCGGAGATTTAGGTCCTTCTGAGAGAAAAGATACTTTAATGATTTATGATCGGTAAACAACTCGAATCTTTCTCCCAAGATATAATGTCTCCACATCTTCAACGCGAACACAATCGCTGCTAATTCCAAATCATGGGTAGGATATCTTTTCTCATGCGGTTTCAGTTGCCGACTAGCATAGGCTACAACCCTACCTCCTTGCATCAATACAGCACCTAGTACGGTACCACAGGCATCTGTGTATATCGTCATCTCTTCATTCCCTTTAGGAATGACTAACACTGGTGCACATGTCAACTTTTCCTTTAGACTCTTGAATGCATTCTCGCACTTTTCGTCCCAGATGAAAGATTGATTTTCCTTGGTCAACTGAGTCAGCGGTGTTGACATCTTGGAGAAGTCTTGGACAAATTTATGATAATACCCAGCCAATCCCAAGAAACTTCTTACGTCTATTGCATTCTTGGGCATAGACCAATCCTGTATCGTAGCCACCTTCGTAGGGTCCACCGCAATCCCATTCTCTGAAACAACATGGCCCAAGAATCTCAGTTCCCTCCTCCAGAAGTGACACTTAGAAAACTTTGCTTTCAATTGGTGTTTTCTCAGCACCTCCATCACTATCCTCAAGAGTTCCTTGTGTTCTTTCTGTCCTCGAATAAACCAAGATATCGTCTACGAACACAAGAACAAACTTATTCAATTGATCCCTGAATACCCTATTCATAAGATCCACAAAATACGCTGGTGCATTGGTCAACCCGAATGGCATGACCAACCACTCATAGAGTCCAGACGGCATCCGAAATGCCTTTTTGCTATACTCTCTGCTTCCACTTTAAGCTAATGAAAACTTGTCGCGAGATCCAACTGGGAGAACAATCTCGCGCCACTCAACTGATCAAATAAATCCTCAATCCGCGGTAGAGGATACTTATTCTTCCTCGTCACCTTATTCAACTCGCAGTAGTCCACACACAATCGAAGGGAACCATCTGCCTTGGTAGCAAACACAACTGGTGCTCCCCACTCAGAAACACTTCTTCTGATAAATCCCTTCTTCAATAGATCACTTACTTGCACCCCGAGCTCTTGCTGCTCCCTTGGTGCCATACGACGAAGTGGCATTACTATAGGTCTGGCATCTTTCACTAAATCAATACGGAAATCAATCTCTCGATGTGGTGGAAGTTCGGTCACTTCCTCGAAGACGTCCGGGTACTGGCCAGCCACGGGCACATCTGACAACTCATCATGCGGGATGTTGAGGGAATTCAGAAAACTAGCCATTACACCATCACTAGGTAGACCACCAAACACTACCCTCCGCCCATCATCCGCTCTAACTATCACCAAAAAGCCCTTGCAGTCTACCACCACCTCGTACCTTTGGAGTCAATAGACTCCCAAAATAATGCCAAACCCAGTAAAGCCAAAAACAAAGCAATCACAAACAAACATGCATCCATGACTCGATAAGGCCACGTTACGACAAATCATGCTAAGTCTAGTTGAACCACCTAACGGGTTCATCACTACTAAAGGTCTATCGAATATCTCGAGTTCCAATCCAAACCTATCTACCAGGTCACTAGATATGAAGGAATGGGAAGCTCCGGTATCAAACAATACTCGAACAGGAATATCATAAACAGAAAGCATACCTTGAACGACAACATTCTTTCCTTTCTCCGCCGCAGTCGGGGCATTCGACGAAGAAGGAACAACATTAGGAGCATATTCTTTCACAATCTGCTTCTCTTTAGGGGGTTGCAGACACTTTTTCTAGTGATGCCCCACTTGGCCGCAGTTGAAGCACTTCCCATACGCTGGCTTTGCTCAGCATTCTTTAGCATAATGGCCCTTCTTGCCATAGCTAAAGCACTCCACATCTTTCTTGCTCTTTTTCTGACCATCCTTAGCTTGGTTCTGACTCTGCTTCCTTTTATTCTGAGAATTATTCTTGCCTCCACCGCTTGCTTGCGGCTTTGGCCCCTCTGCAGATGAGATAGCGATTCAGTCTTGGGTTTAGGATAAAGGCTCTCTGACCTCAATGCTTTCCCCACAATCGATTCAAACGTCTCATCGATATGGTTTATAAGCCTTTCCCCCAAGTACTGATCTAAGCCTGTTATAAACTTCTCATTCTTCTTCTCGGGAGTGTCGATAAGAGATAATCCATACTTCAATAAGGTATCGAACTCAGCAATATACTCCGAGACTGCCCTACCATCCTGCTTAAGCTCCAAGAACTTCCTAAACAACTTTGACTTATGAGCAGCTGGGATAAAATTTTCACCGAATCGGGCCTTAAACTGATCCCATGTAACTTGGTCCTCTGGAGTAGTCGCCTTAATAACATTCCACCAATTCATCGCCCGTCCTTGCAGCTGACGGGATGCTAGCTTTCTCTTCATCGCATCCTCAATACCCAAGTCTTCGAAGATATGGTCATAGCTATACAACCAATCCTGCACTTCTGTAGCCGATTCCGTTCGGTGGAACGGCTTTCAACCAAGACTACTTTAATCCTTGCATAGCTTGGTGAAATTGGCCCTAGGCACCTGCACTGCTGCACCACCACCATTTGCAGCATTAGGATCTGCCCTCTGAACATCCCTAAGCATCTCTCTCATGAGGTCAGTAATCATCATCCTCATATCAGGAGCATTCCGATTATTAGCTCCTCTACCAGTACCCCTCGTATACCGGGTCAACGTTCAATCTGTAAGGAGGAAACGATTAACCATCTCTTCAGTGGTGCCAGTGCAGTGTGATTTCATCCTTAAATATACTAATAGTATATATATCTTTTGAAAACCAAAATATCACAAATACACACTCTCATATACGTACTATCTCTCTTTGGTGTCTTCCCTAGGTTAACTACGCAACCTAGAGCTCTGATACCAAATGTGATGGCCCGCCCCGCACCAGTCGACATTTCTAATGAAAGTACGATGTGCAAATGCCCAACCAGCACAGGACGGCTGCCAAAGAAAGGAAAAGAAACGAAATTTGAGCTAACAAAGAATCTATAGAATGTCTCACAGTGCATGGAATAAAATATAATAATAACCTACTTGACATAAAACAGACGAGACAGTGCATAAGCTGAAAACTAAACCATAATCATCATAGCAGCGGAAATCCAAAATACAGCTTATGATCCATAACCATTATTACAACTTCAAAATACTGTCTCTAAAGCAAAAGAAAGGAAAGGTACACTACTAATGCCCAAAGCAGTGACCATCAACAACACAGGGAGAATATATGTAGATAATACGTAGGAGCCTCCTGCTCGTCTCTGGATCAGCTACTCGTGCATAACCAGCTAACTGTCTCTAGTCTGCTCGTTTAGGAGCACCCAGAGTAATAAGAAGAGACATAAAACTCTGGGTCAGACAAATGACTAGTATGAGCGATAAGCAGCAAAACAGAACAATAACAGGTATACTAAACCATACCTGAACCTAGACCTACAACCAAAGAGTTAGCACAACATACCATACAATACTCTAAGGTGCCACTAACATATGGTGTAAAGGATACGGGGGTGGGGGTGTGCATGTCATAGCGATGTCAAACAATCAAGCATAACAACCATCCTCACATCTCTCACTCAGTGCGTAAAGCATACGATATCCACCGCTTTGATCACCCAATACTTTGTTATGATCACTCTGCCCCATGGAGTCGTGACGGCTCCACTGCATTGATCCGTAACCACTAGTACTTTGCTATGTCCACTCTGCTCCATGGAGTCGTGACAACTCCACTGCATTGGCTCATAGCCATGCTATGATCACTCTACCCCATGAAGTAATAACTACCCCACTGCACTGATCCGTAGCCTAACATTCATCTTTCGGTGGTGAATCAAATTTATGGACGTCGATAACTCCTTAGCACACGCCCCGCAACAAAGTCCAACCATGAAGTTAACTCGTTGGTTCCTAACTGGATCCTGAGTACAAACTTCCAATTTGGACTACCTTTGCATCTCGGGTTTGGTCTCCTTCGGATCGGGTCAGATCAAGCTTCTATTCAGATCGGCTCTCTTCTTCTCGTTCAGTCCATGGTCGTCAACCCCGCTCAGGTCGTGTCGTGTTCCCTCCATAGGATCGGGTCGTGGTGCCCAAGTTGAGCCATGGTGCCACACTGGTTCTGTTCCGTCATGCATGCTCCAGTTCAGTCTGGGTCGTGACTTCGGGTTGGGTCGGGGCAGGACTACGGTTCGTGATCTTCCTTGACCATCGATACGTGAGCTTCTGAAGCAGTTCGTGGTGATCAAACTGGAGCGGTTCGTGAGAAGGAGGTGGTTCTCCATGAGCGGGTCGGGTCGGGCTTCCATCATCGGTTCGTGATACTTGCTTCGCGAGTAGGGGAGGGCGATCCGATCCGATCCCTGCACTATTTCCTGCAACTTTTCCAGTGACTGTTTTATGCCATACTACGGCGTTTTCGACCAATTTAACTATTCTAAACAATCATAAAACATTCCAAGCAGTCATAGCAACATGTATAATCAGCCATAAACACCAAAACAACAATCTAATGCGTTAGAATGGATCAAACATACCCAAAAACCCATGTTTTCCCCTTAGCCACAAACAAAACTTTCAAACTGAAACTCCACTGAGTTGGGGCGAGCTCCAGTGTCTAACAGCTGCTCTAACTCTGAAATGGTGCTATTCCTCCTTGATTTGATGTTGCTAAGCTTAATCCTTGATTAAAAGGTGATTAGAGATGATTCTAGATGTTGGAGGCCATTGTTAGGGTTTCTATGATGTATGTGGCGGCTGGAAAATGAGTAAAAATCGAAATCCTTATTCCTAACAGCCCTTAAATACCCCAAATCCCGAAATCCCCCAATGGGCCTAGCTGCTAATCGCCTGGTTAAGCCATATCAAGTTGTTTTTCACCCTCTAAACCTTAATTCAGCCATATCTCCCAAACGACAAGTTCCTTTGGCTAATGTGACCACTCTACGGAAAGGTAAACCATCATCCGAATCCAATGGAAATGGTTTTAGGTCAACAATCCTTACCAATCAAAAGTTATGCCCAAAACAAGATCAACTAGGGGCAAAACGGTCATTTAAAAATGGGCAAAAATCATGAACATGGGAAATGACCCCAATAGTCGTCTTCCAAAGTTACATGACCATACGACTTTGTAAGTGAGAGAAATAAATATTCTACGATCCTTCGATGCGTAAAATGCGGGTCGTTACACCTTATTATCCTTTGGAGTTCGGTATGTTGGGCTTCCAGTTGATTGTATGGGGTGAAATATCTCACTAGAATTATGCCTAATTCTACCAGCATATAGTCGTTGGGATCATCTCATTTTGGTTATACTAGTATTGGTGCAGAGAGGAAGAGAAAGTACTAGAGAAGCACAATATATTCTATCATGTTTATCTTGTCATACCTGCCTTTTATGATGTTATATCTCTTATCCACTTTATATGCCTGTCATGACACTTTTACTTTTTTATATGCTAAAAGTAACTAGACTCGCCAAACTTTATATCTGACCTATTTTGTTTCCTCTTTTTTCTCTTCCTCCCCCCCTTCAGGTTCTCAGGATGAGAACACTCAAGCTTGATCAGGACTCCGCTTTCTTCTTGCTTGGTGCCGTTTTAGATGTACGGCTTGATTTCATATCTCTCTAATATGGCTATGTTTTGGGGAATATGCTTCTTTTATTGTACTCCATTGTTTTAAGTAGAAGACGGAAATTTTAGTGATGTACTGGGTTTTATGCATTTCAAACGTATGATGTAGCCATGTTTTGAACTAGGATATTTTCTGCTTAATAAAATTTTGAATTCCGCTGCTATTTTTTATCTGTCTTGTAATGTTTCTGTTTATCTATAACGCTTCATGAAACTTAATGCATTCTCTTAATGAGTGAATTAATGGACGTGGGGTGTCACACCTCCCCATAGTGGAGGTAAAAGACCTAGATCCTCTAATCGTTATCGCTCTCCAAGATGAGCATCCAACAAAGAGATCGAAGTCCGCCCTGTGGAATGCCACAACTCGAAGGAATATATCGCGGATATGGTAAAGCAAATCTTGAAAGATAGCATGGCTCGCAATGATAGTGAAAGGGAATGGGACTTCTCTCGCAGCAAAAATTCGTTCACTAAGAGGATCAACAAAGTAGAGTTCCCTAAAAAGTTCACTCATCCTACTCTGCCTCCATACAACGGGACTTATAATCCGGATCACTACCTATACAAATATGAATGGCACATGAATGCAGCCAAAGTGACATACGAGATCAAATGATTGTGTTTCCCTCTCTATCTAGAAGGCATTGCGTCAATATGGCTCACAAGGCTGCCGCCCAAATCCGTCGATCGATTTGATGATTTGACTCTGAAATTCAAGGAGTGGTTTAGGTTGCAAGCTACTAAGGCTAAGTATGTTATTTCTCTGACATCAATGAAGCACAATCCAGGAGAGTCTATTAAAGATTTCCTCAAGAGGTTCAACACTGCTTTGTCCAAAGTGGGGAATCCCAAGCCCCGCATGATCTTAATGTCTCTAATCGACGCCATAGATGAGAAGAGCGAATTTGGTAGATGGACTAAAATGAATAAAAAAAAACAGAGGAGTCTACGATAGTGGACGATAATCCTATGCCTCTTCAGATTATTAATGGTAACCAAATTCTTGAAGCTCCCAAAAATGCTGCTACTCAATACACTAAGAAGAATCTTGGAGGTCAAAAGAGAGGAAACGATGGGAAAGATAATCGAGATGGAAGAAGACTCGCTTCTTTACACCTACTGAGTTAACCCCTCTGAATAATACTCTGAGAACACTTTCTTCGCCACCAAAGAAACATAACACTATCTAGAACCATCATCGCTGAATATTTCTAAGAGAGCTGCGAATTCTGGAAAATTCTGTCGCTTTCACAATCAACCCGGGCATGATATTGATGAATGCCAACACTTGAAAAACTTAATTGAGGAGTTGATTATAAAGAATAAACTGTAGAAATATGTGAAAAATCTACAAGCTACAAATCCTTCTGTAACTTCCCAGGGGAAAAGGACATCAAATGATCAATTCAGTCCAAGCAACGAAGCTCCCGCTCAAACCAATGCAAAGCCGGTGATCAACTGATAACCAAGTGATGGTGCTTTAATTTCAATGGCTTGGAATAAGCGATCATCATCGCCACAACTTTATTTTGCATTTTATTTCATGCTTTACTTCTTGATATAATCAAAATTCTTGTAAAACAGTCTGTAATATTTTACAAGCATTGTACTAGACATTAGCTCTATGATTAAAATCACATCTGCCTGAATAAATCATTTACTTGCAATTTTTTTTGTTAAATCGAAGTTTTCTTAAAGATGATTTTATATTGCAGGCTATCTGTCGAGTGCTTGTTCTTTTAAAATATGAAGAAATATAGCAACCCCAAAAACTCTAGTTCAAGCACCAAATACTGCAAGTATCAACATGCACAAGTGCAAAAACAGAAAAGCACCACCTTGAAAAGTGATTAGGAAGAGTCACAAGAATTCAAACAGTGAGCAAGCGCCGCGACAAGCAAATGAGAGGGTTGTAAATTTTGTCGAAAGGGCATTTTCCCGAATAAGAGGTCCAAGACCCCAGTTGCTTAACTAAGATAACCTACCGAGTCAAGCATCGGACAAAGGAACTGGCGCCAGCCCCATGAAACGATGAAATAGGAAAAAACCCTCCACAATAAAGTGAAAGCTTCCTGAGTGAAGCGCAAAGACCTCCCCAAGCGATGGTACTAAATCCAAAGACCACCCCGACCAAGGACGCTAAATCTAAAGACCTCCCCGAGAGAGGGCACTAAATCCAAAGGCCACCCCGAGCGGGGGAACTAAACCCAAAGAACTCCCCGAGCGAGGGTACTAAACCCAATGACCTCGTCGAGTGGGGGCACTAAATCTAAAGACCTCCCCGAGTGAGGGCACTAAATCCAAACACCTCCCCGAGCAGGGGCACTAAACCCAAAGACCTCCCCAAGCGGGGGCACTAAATCCAAAGACCTCCCCAAGAGGGGACACTAAATCCTAAGACCTCCCCAAGCGGGGGAACTAAACTCAAAGTCCTCCCCTAACGGGGGCATCAAATCCAAAGTCCTCCCCGATCGAGGGCACTAATTCAAAGACCTTCCCGAGCAGAGGCAAAAAGATATAAAAAATTCTCCAAGTAGAAGTACTAAACCAGCCAGTAAAGTTGGAATTACTATTGTATTGATAAAGCTCAAGGGCTCCATGCATGTTGGCAAGCTCAAATAGCTTTTGCTGACAAAGTTGAAGCTTCTAGCACGTTAACTATGATTGAGGAAACCTGACAAACTGATGACATCGAGCCTTTGCGACTCGTAACGACCCATGGTATGGAGGCAACACAACCACATAAGAGTTGAATAATTATAGATCTGAAGCTTTGGATAAAACTATTCATGTGTAGACACTATATTGCAGTTTATAAAGTTAGTATGCAAGCCTTTAATTGTTTGTGAACATGAAGCATATCTACATGTGAAGAAGGCATGCCTAATTGCTCTAGAGAATGGATCACATAGGTACTGACAGGCCTAGGTTGATCATTATGCATATTATATTTCATGAGCATTATCATATATAAATCAACAAAATGCAATTGAATGATGAAAAGCTTGTTCAGACATTTCATCAGACGATACAAATGCAAACAGTTAAAATTACATATACATGTATAATGATGAGTGTGTATACATGAAATGTATCTTGTTCTTTCTACAAGAGATTATCATCCATTCAATAACATCGTACAAGGTGTTGACATGAGTATTACAAGACGTGGCTTTGTTAGTCCAACTAGCTCGTTCCTTCAACCAGGTCGCTCACCCAAAAGTACCACTAGTCGAGCAGCAGCTTCCACCTGGTCGGTCGAGCAGCAGCTTCCACCTAGTTGGTCAAGTAGCAGCTTCCACCAGGTCGGTTGAGCATCATAAAGTGGGTCGAGCACCATAATTCTGATAGGTCATTCATTATCTAAAGTCGTGGTCAAGCAATGTTCTTGCATGAGGGGTCGAGCAACTTTCCATCTGATGGTCGAGCGGTATTATGCAACACAGTGGCAAAGTAGTATTTAGAGGGCCTGTCATTTGTTTGTTATATAGGTCGTTCATTTATTTAAATATAGGTCGAGCAGCATTCACATGCATCACAGCTGTATGGCTCGTGCATACCTATTTTTGATGGTCGCGCATGCATATTGTGGTCGTTCATGCAGACATATATGGCTCGTGCATGCATACGGGTCGGTATCAATATACATGCCAACTGTTGCCAGCTGTCCAATGGCATTTTCATAAATATATTTATGACCGACCAATACCCTACACACCTAAATTACAGTTTTGCCACTCCCCTCAAACTTCATCTATATATACCCCACTTCCCAACCATTCAAGAGACCTAATTTTGGACCTCGAAGGGCTGCCTTTTCACTTCTCCACCACTCTAAACTTTTCTAAACCTCTCTAACCTCCATTAATTCTCTCTAAAGCTTGGACCCAACACAAATTCACCATAGAAATAATGAAGATCATCCAATTGTTCAACTGATTGAATATCTACACAACTATCATCACAAATCAAGAGATCTTGCCGATTCCTCTCTGAATTCAAGTGAAATCAAGGGCTAAAATGAGAGAAAATAGAGGAGATCATTATAAAAAAGAGAAATGAGTGATATGAATGAAGTCATGTACTTTGTAAATTCAAAAGTGATAACGAAAATAGCTTCTATAGTGGACATAGACCGTTTGTAGGCCGAACCACTCTAAAATCCCATGTTTTTATTTGCTTTTATATTTCGTGGCTTCATATTTTCAATTGTGAAGTGTTACCGATACACTTTGGAGTGTTGCGATCATTTTTTATTTCAATAATTATAATATATAAGATACATTAATTTGGAATTTAACTAAATATAATAATTCAAATCCTAATAATTTGTAAAGCAATCTTACTCAATTATTCAAATTTATGAAAACTTTCATTAATTAAATTAGTATTTTTGATGGGAAAGATTGTTGACTATTTGTATTTGGTAATTAATTTGACTGAAAACCGAATATGAACCACCATTTTCTGCAATTTTAAGTATATCAATTGCCGAGTTTTAGATGAAAAGTATGATATGTAATAGTTTAATTTATTCATTTTGTAAACATGTGTAAATATAGTTTTAAAAATTAAGTTAATTTGAAAATGCAAGTATGAGAGGTTGCAGCCATAATTTAAAATTATGTAGAATATTTATTTAATATTCATTGATAATTAATATAAACTAACAATATTACCTGCAAATCATAATTTTCAAACAAAACTGGTTTATTTTAAACTTATTTTAAAATGTGGGAAAATTAAATATATAAATTGATTACGCCAAAAGTTGGCATAAACACCCAAGAATTATATGTAGAAAATATAAAATTAAGAAATTCATACTATCAGGCTAGAAGCAGAGATTGGACATCAGAATACTATAAGAAAATGTAAACAATGGATTTTATAGTGGTTCATTGTTTGGCCTACATCCACTTGAAGGATTTGAATCATTTTATTGATGATTTGGAGTTACAATGCCTCATATCGGTAGGGATTTGGTGCATACAGAATACTTAGGAAGACATAGAGCCAAAAAGTCCATTTCTCTTTAAGACATCTAGCATATATACACGAAGGCTGGATTAGATCATCTTGAATTATCTTTGGGAAACTTGCAGGCCATAGATAGAGTCGCCAAGATCGAGCCCATAGTGGTAGAAGGTCTGGGATCAATATCGATCCCTACCCTCCGATTCTAGTCAATGATCAATACCGATCCCTATACTATGATCGTCGAATCGGTGGGGATGATCCCTTCTGCAGCCTCTTCTAGTCATTAGCTTCTCAATTCTGAAGGAGGGGTAGTCACCTTGAAATATATGAAATATGGGGTGATGTTGAACGAAGTCAAGTTTGACTAAAGTGAGGTAGTTATACCGATCCGACCATCTTATCCCTATGGCTGAGGTATGTATGCCAATCTGATCCCTATGGTCGATTGATGTATATCGGTCCGGTCAATATAGTTAAGATAGGGATAGTTACCGATCCCTTACCTATGAATGGTGAAAATTCACACTTATATCATGTATGATTGCTATTTTCCTAAGTTCAGTTGATCATTATCTTATGATATTATGAGTATTTGATATTTAGATTTTTGGGTCCTTGCTTTGCACAGTGTACCTCAATAGTTGTCGAGTCTAATCCATTTAGTCAGTAAGCAATAGCCAAACCAGAAAAGTTAGGTACCGTTTACCACTTAAAATACATTGTGCGACGAAATAAATATGCTTTGAATCGAGATTAGCTAGCGTCATTAGAAAGGATTTCAACCTACTTCCTGAATGATCATTATTCATTCGCCGAGGTTTCTTTTGAGGTGAATTATGCCCATACGATAATTGTATCTGCTCGGCTCCATTGAGCTAATTGATTAAGCTAACTCTTCTTAATTCTCTAAACTGGTCCTCTCTTTGGAGTTCCTTACAATAATCCAATTTTGGTCGAGTCAAAAAACAGTCATTGAGTATGCATATTTTCGAGCTTTTAAGCTAGTAGTTGATCTTGAACCCCGATTCTTCTCAAAAGCTTAGCCAATAGCATGAGAATCAATTGGTCGCGTGTGAGGTGACGGTTGCATCGATTGTACTCTAAATCTCGTTATAAGCTACTGAGTTATGAACACTTGTCTATCTACAGTAGTAGTCAACCAAGGTTCTGTATAAGATTAGTTCGATGTTGATTAGAATCTAACTTGTGTAGTATGCAGTCGTGGTTGGATTTTGTGCTAAATGCTTGACTGATGCACTTTCCATTCAATGTATTCATGTGGTCTGTCACTCATCATCTAAGACTGGATATTGATTGGTCACCCAAGTGTTTGGGTGTTGATCTACTGAGTATAGTTTGGAGGCATCCTTCCGATCATAGCATGAGGTCTAATGAAATTTTGGATACAAGTGCTAAGAGTGAGGCATCCTATTTTTTCTATTGCCAAATTGTATATTTGACCCTTATCTTAAGATGATGGAACTGGTGCAAGGCTGTCGAATTCGGCCCTTCAAAGTTTGTTTCCTTACCCCTAGTTTTCGGGGGTTAGCTGTAAAAGATGATATGAAGAAGTCGGCTGATATCAAAGGATAATATATATCAAAGCCAGCCGAAGCCCAATAACTTAAGCCCATTACATTATTTAGCCCAAACTGCTATTTTGTTTCCGTTCATTTGTATTTCTATATATATCAAGGCATCCAACGTTATGTATTATTATCAAATCATTTTTCTGAAAGATTACAAAAGCTATATCTCTGTTCTGTTCAATATTATTATAGTATCATCAAAACATTTATATGGTATCAGAGCCAAAAGAGCTTAACAGCAAATCAATTGAATCTCTGTTGATAAAAAAATTTATTAACCCATCAGAGTATTATCATCACTTGGGTTAATCCTCTCATCTGAGTAAGAAAACTCAACCTTTGAGAGTTGGCCTTCATATCATATCAATGCCTCGCCAATTCAAATTGGCTGCAATAAATATAATTTGCTCAAGCTGGAACAGTCAAGAAATCAAAGTAAAGTTCATCTTCTGTTGCCAAGAAAACCAAGAAATCAACTCAAGAAAGTACCATACCAGAGTCAATCATCAGACAGTTGTCATCATTTGACCGACAACTGATTGCAACATACCCGAGCATCACTCAAGGCTACGACATCAAAGGAGGTAAACAGTTTTTGAAACTTCAGTGTTCTTGATTTCTGAATCGTTTGTACATCATGGTGGAAACCATTCCTATTCATGGATCTGCTCTTTGATCATCTGGATCATCAAATCCCCCTGTACCTCCACCAACAGCAGTTGATCAACTGGTCAAGACTGTGATAAGTCCATAGAGCCAAGTTATCACAACCAAACTCGATGAAAACAACTATCTACTATGGAAGTTTCATGTGCAAACCGCAATTGAAGGATATGGACAAGAGGGACACCTGTATGGCACCCTGCAAATTCCAACAAAATTGGTAACTGATCAAGAAAACAGGTTTGTAACAAATGAAGAATATATAAAGTATCATAGACAAGACATGTTGATAAGTGCATGGTTGCTATCGTTAATAAGCAACAATCTCCTATCTCAGGTAGTAGGATGTAACTCGGCAAATGAATTATGGGACAACATTGAAAAGAATTTCAATTCACAATCCTCAGCAAAAATCATGCACTATAGAAGACAATTGCACAATTCAAGAAAAGACAATAGTAATATGAGAGAATACCTTGCAAAGATCAAAAGCATATGTGACAAATTAGAAGCTGCTGGACAAAAGGTTCCTAAATCTGAACATGTTTTAACCATTCTACCTGGGTTAGGAAATGAATATGAAGGCGTAGTGGCTATCATCTCCTCTCAAAGGACAACACCTCCAATAGAAGAGGTGCATTCAATACTCTTGGAACATGAAGCAAGATTGGAAAGCAAGAAACCACAAGAATCAGATTTATCAATTAATTATGCTAACAGCTTTAAAGGCAAAGACACTAGAAACAACAATCAAGTGCAAAGAAGTAGTTTCAGTGTTTGAGCCAGGGGTAGAGGTAGAAGCAACAACACTAGAAACAGGCCAAAGTGCAAGATCTATGAAAGGGTTGGACATACAACAATTAAATGTTATTTTAGGTTCAATCAAAATTACACCCCAAATCAGGCTGCCTCAAATCAAAGAAATTCTAATGTGAATGTGGCAAATGTTCAGTAAGAACAAAATACTCAAAATGACAACAGTGGACAATCAGACATTGCAGGGATTGATCACATAAATGATGAAAGTTCGTACCCTGATTCAGGAGCTACAAACCACCTAACTAACAAACTAGAGAATCTAAACACTGGATGCAGGGAGTACAAACGTAATAAATCAGTTAGCATGGGAAATGGTCAGTCAATTTCTATCACTCATACTGGTAGTGGATATATCAATGGCAATAAACAGTTAATATTGAACAACTTATTAAGAGTTCCTGACATTAAGGAAAATCTTCTAAGTGTATCTCAGTTTGCAAATGATAATCAAGTATATTTTGAATTTCATCCAAAATATTGCTTGGTCAGGGACATACTTACTAAGACTGTTTTATTGCAGGGCAATGAGACAAAGGGCTGTACAAGTTCTCTATGAATCACTACAACAGTGATATGTAGAAAAATGTGCTATGTAATCACAGTGAAATCAGTGATAAAAATCAGTGCAGTATTTTAGATGTGTGGCATAATAAACTTGGTCATCCAAGTTATGATATTGTAAAGCAAATTCTTGTTGAGAACAATGTTAAGTTTGATAGAAAACACTCAGGTCATGTTTGCAAATACTGTCAGTTGGGTAAGAGTCTTAAATTACCTTTTAATGCATCTGAATCTGAATACACAGAACCCTTGAACTTAATTGCCACTGATTTATGGGGTCTTGCACCAATTACTTCAGATTATGGATACAAATATTATATAGCATTTGTAGACGCATTTAGTAGATATACATGGATCTATTTTATGAAATCCAAATATGAAACATGTGATGTAGTTATACACTTCATAACTCAAGTAGAGTAGCAAACAACATGTGAAAATATTTCAGCCTGATGGTGGAACTGCGTATAAACCCCTGAAAGATTACTTTTCAAAAAGGGGAATAGTCCATAGAATTACTTGTCCATACACATCTGAGCAAAACGGTCTTGTTGAAAGAAAGCACAGACATGTTGTAGAAACTGGTTTGACACAACTGGCTAATGCTAAAATGCCTCTAAAGTTTTGGCCACAATCATTCAACATAGCTGTTTATTTAATAAACAGATTACCCACTAAGGTTCTCAAGGGAAATAATCCATATCAAAAGCTAATGAATGTCAAACCAGATTATAACTATCTGAAAACTTTTGGTTGTTTATGCTACCCATATACTAGACCTTATAATAGACACAAGTTAGAGTTCAGATCAAGACCATGTACTTTAATAGGATACACTCAAAATCAAAAGGGGTATAAGTGTTTGGATGAAAATGGCAAAGTTTTCATAAGCAGACATGTTGTATTTAATGAGAATTTTTTTCCATATGAGTCTGAGAATATAAAAACTACAAATAAAGTATATGATGCAAGTGTATCCATACCATCTATACCTGTATATTCTGAAATAATAAGTGCAGGTGAATCAATGTGTAGCAATGACAAATCAGCACCATCAAACAATGATACTGATCAGCATTCAGACCACAACAGGGAAATGTTGAGAACAAGATTTTGATCGATACCAACATATAAAGTTGCAATGAAGATCATTTCATAGAGATAAGGTGTTATATATATATACACACACACATATACATACATTGAGTCGTGTTAGAAATATGTTAAAATCTATCCTCAAAGTATAACACGAATGCTCATATCTTCATTGCTGAAATCTGTATATTTGAGGATTTGAAAAGTCATAGAAAAAGCCCAAACGGTCCAGGCTCCGACCGGGAAAGAGTGCAGAGTGATCTAGACTGTGGACCGAGGTCCGGTCCACTGGTCCACAGCAATAAAATGGTCGACCGCCTAAAATACCACCAGTCGACCGTTCATGTTTCTGTTTCGAAATAAACATTTCTCAGTTCAACCAGTCGACCGTTCGAAACTCACCAGTCGAGCGGTCAATGTGTTTTTGCACATAACAGCTATTTTTCTGGAAATTTTAATTTTAATCAAATTCAACCAGTCGACTGGTGATTTTTGACCTGTCGACTGTTTTCAAACAGCAAGCTTTTTCTGAAAGGTTGCTTCTATTTGTGAAGAGATTTCTATTCAATAATCAAAGGAAATGGATATAACTTTTTATAGAAACTCTTCATGAAGAATTACTGCCTTTATACTATTATAAACAACTTCAAACTTGTTTCACAATCATGAAATCATTCTATGTTCTCTCTAATTTCTGAATTGCATTTTCATACTCTTTGCAAAACAAAAGCTCTCCAAATTTAAATACTTGTTGAATCCTTGAATCAATTTAATATCACTTGATTCAACAAGCATGCTACTTCCTTAAATCTACGCATTCAAAGTATATACTCGAGGATCAGATTATAGGAAGATTGTACTCAAACTTTTGACTATCCGTGTTGAATCAAGAACACAAAGTAGAAGTCAAAACCATTGTATTAGTTGAAGTCCTGTGTGGCACGTGTTGAAGTCCTAGTGTGATTAGAGGCGTGAAATCCCGTTCGGCTGCTTGGGTGTTGTATACCTGTTCCTCCCGGTGAAGTGAGGAGATTGTTAGTGAAATTCCAGAAAGAAGTATGGGACTGGACGTAGGACAGTGCTCCGCACCAGTATAACAATCCCTGGTGTGATTTTTTTTATTTTTACTGCATTTACTATCTTATATATGTGATTAGCTATCATTTCATACTTGAGTGTTATACACCATATTACACGATCCTTGTGTACTGTATTAGCATATACGCCCACACTACACTTACATTTGGTATCAGAGCCTGGCGTTCTAGAGATCGTAACAACATCCTAGAACAAATGGCAATAAAGATATTTAGCCAGGGAATTAGAAAATGGAAGAGCAATAAAACCGAATCAGGAGAGCAAGGAAACAAATGTCTCATGGCTAAAGTCAGATCACAATCGGTATGTACAGATTCTTTATATAAAGATCTTTTGTTAAACCATGAAAAATTATTGAAAGATTTTAAAACTTTGAGTAAACTCAATACAATCATTATAGCTAAGTCAAAAAATTGCAAGCAAGAAAATTCCAAATTAAAAGAAGAAAACAATTTTTTGGTAAAACAAGCAAAATGTTTTGAAAATACCTTAGAAGAGCTTGTTTCTCAAAAAGATTTCCTTCAAAAAGAAAATGAGCAACTAGAAGATAAAAACAATGTTCTTTTAAAGGAAATCGATCTTTTGCAAAATAGAAATAAATCATTAGAAGATTCTTTAAATAATTCTAGTTCTTTAATTTCGTCTCTTGAAAAAGAGAATGGAGCTTTAGTTGAAAAGAATCTAGAATTATTTAAAGAATGTGAGTTTTTAAAGGTGAATAATAATATTTTGCAAAATAAAATTTCTGACACAAAAGAAAATTTTGATTCAGGATCTCAAATTTGTGGTCTCAAAACTGAGAATGTTTTAAAAAGGAAGAACTCTGAATTAAATAAGGAAATTGATAATTTTCAAAATAACAAAATTTCTTTTGTCACTCGCGATTTCGGAATTAGATTCGATAAATGTACAAATAATTTCACGATATTTAATAAAGGTCAAAATGATTTAAACATGATTTTATCTAGATCTCGACCTTTACATAACAAAAGTGGTTTAGGATATAATAGAACCAATCGTACAAATAGTACTACATATGCTTTTATCTACAATAAGAATATCACTGCTAGTACTAATACACATCTAAGACCCAATTATTACAGAAATTCGAATACTTCTATGACTATCGATATTTATAATAAATCTGGAAGTATGAAAAGGAATATCAATAGAGATTACTTAATTATTTGGGTTCCTGCAAGTTGGAAAAATAGAGAAAAATATATCAATGATTATTTTGATTCTGTAGTTAATAATAAAATTTTTATCTTTAAAGGTTCCACCAAACCCTCTTGGGTATAGTTACCTTCCATCTAAGCCATGGACCCAAACAAAGCAAGTGGGTACCAAAAGTATATATGTCATATTTTTCGCAGGTACATCACAACAAAAAGAAGGCTATTCAGCATCTCTAAATATCTTTGAAAACTTAGCTTATCAAAAAGCACAATATCTCCTAAAGGTGCTATAATTATTTGTATTCTCTACTACTCTCGATTACTGTGTTTATTATGTTATTTATTCTTTTTAATCGATGACAAAGGGGGAGAAATATTTTCTCTCATGTGATACATATCATTCATGTTACATATACTATTATCATTTAAAATTGTGTGCTTAACATGGTAATAGTATATGTGTACTAACATTTGTTAATGCAGGAATCAAAAGGTAAGATTATTTATATTATGAGCTAACAAATGTTGCAGAAATTCAGGGGGAGCTTTATATTCAAAGGGAGAAAATCCAAGGTGTTGTCATCAATAAAAAAAGGGGAGAATGTTGAGAACAAAATTTAGATAGATGCCAACATATAAAGTTGCAATGAAGATCATTTCGTAGAGACAAGGTTTTATATATACACACACACACACACACACACATTGAGTCGTGTTAGAAATATGCTAAAATATATCTTCATAGTATAACACGAATGCTCATATCTTCATTGCTGAAATATGTATATTTGAAAAGTCACAGAAAAATCCCAAACTGTCCAGGCTCCGACCGGGAAAGAGTGCAGAGTGATCTAGACTGTGGACCGAGGTCCGGTCCACCGGTCCACAACAATAAATGGTCGACCGCCTAAAATACCACCAGTCGACCGTTCATGTTTCTGTTTCGAAATAAACATTTCTCAGTTCAACCAGTCGACCGGTCGAAACTCATCAGTCGAGCAGTCAATGTCTTTTTGCACATAACGGCTATTTTTCTAGAAATTTTTATTTTAATCAAATTCAACCAGTCGACCAGTGATTTTTGACCTGTCGACCATTTTCAAACAGCAAGCTTTTTCCGAAAGGTTGCTTCTATTTGTGAAGAGATTTCTATTCAATAATCAAAGGATATGGACATAACTTTTTATAGAAACTCTTCATGAATAATTACTACCTTTCTACTATCATAAGCAACTTCAAACTTGTTTTACAATCACGAAATCATTCTATATTCTCTCTAATTTCTGAATTGCATTTTCATAATCTTTGCAAAACAAAAGCTCTCCAAATTTAAATACTTGTTGAATCCTTGAATCAATTTAGTATCATTTGATTCAACAAGCATTCTACTTCCTTAAATCTACGCAATCAAAGTATATACTCGAGGATCAGATTATAGGAAGATTGTACTCAAACTGTTGACTATCCATGTTGAATCAAGAATACAAAGTTGAAGTCAAAACCATTGTATTAGTTGAAGTCCTGTGTGTGATCAGGCATGTGTTTAAGTCCTCGTGTGATTAGAGGCGTGAAATCTTGTTCGGCTGCTCGGGTGTTGTGTACTTGTTCCTCCTGGTGAAGTGATGAGATTGTTAGTGAAATTCCAGAAGGAAGTCTGGGACTGGACGTAGGACGGTGCTCCGAACCAGTATAAAAATCCCTGGTGTGATTTTTTTATTTTTACTCCATTTACTATCTTATATCTGTGATTAGCTATCATTTCATACTTGAGTGTTATACACCATATTACACGATCCTTGTGTACTGTATTAGCATATACGCCCACACTACACTTACAGGAAACACCTACAAGAGATGATGATAATAACAATATCAGTGCTGAACAAAACACTGATGAAGAAGAAGAAAATAATCAAAGTGAGAATCAAGGATAACAACCTGTGTATGTACCTCAAGGAACATCATTACACCCAATGATAACAAGAGCAAAAAGTGGGATGTTTAGACCCAAACTCTTTACAGCTGTTACACTACTTGAAGAACCAACAAGTTATGATCAAGCAAAAACTGATAGCAAGTGGAAAGTAGCTATTAATGAAGAATATCAGGCACTAATGCAAAATGAGACCTAGAGCTTAGTAAAGCCACCAAAGGACAAAAATATAATTGGGTGTAAATGGACATACAGGATCAAAAGGAACCCTGATGGAAGCATACACAGATACAAAGCTAGACTGGTTGCAAAGGGATACACATGACAACAAGGCTTTAATTACAAAGAGACATTTTCTCCTGTGGTTAAAATCTTCTACAATTAGAATTATTCTTAGTATTGCTATAAATAAAGGATGTCCATTAAGGCAACTTGATGTTAATAACGCATTTCTCAATGGTATACTCAAAGAGGATGTGTATATGACTCAACCACAGGGTTACTGTGAAAATTCTGAATATGTTTGCAAGCTAAACAAGGCAATATATGGGCTAAAACAAGCCCCAAGAGTATGGTTTGACAGATTGAAAAATACATTATACTCAATGAGTTTCTAATCTGCCAAATCAGATAACTCACTATTCATAAAAGCTAGCAAACAATCTACAATATACATTCTAATATATGTTGATGACCTTGTTGTAACAGGTGATAACACCGATGAAATTAATTCAATCGTCAAGAAACTGGACAGGGAGTTCTCAGTCAAAGACCTTGGACAGCTGAACTACTTCTTGGGAATAGAGGTCATAAGAAGATTAGCAACAGAAGTCATTTTATCTCAAAAAAAATACATAGCTGAACTACTTGAAAAGACTCAAATGAGCAATGCAAAAGGAATGCCTACACCTATGATTAGCAGTCAACACTATTCAAAACACAGGGGAGAACCCATATACAATGTTAAACAATACAGAAGTGTAGTTGGTGCTTTATAGTATGCAACTATCACTAGGACAGATATTGTGTTTAGTGTCAATAAAGTTTGTCAATTCATGCAGGCACCATTGGATAATCACTGGAAAGCAGTGAAGAGGATCTTAGGGTATCCAAAAGCTACAATGGACTGCAAATAAAAGCAAGCAACAACTACGACATAACAGGCTATGCAGATGCAGACTGGGCATCAGACCTTGATGACAGAAAATCTACAACAGGATATTGCATTTTTATGGGGAACAACATTGTATCATGGTGTTCTAAGAAGCAAACTACAACATCCAGATCTAGTGCTGAAGCATAATACAGAAGTGTGGCTAATGCAACATCAGAAATAATGTGGATTACATCATTACTATAAGAGTTAAACATCAAGACAGGCAAATCGATCTTATGGTGTGACAATCAAAGTGCCGTATACATGTCATCTAATCCAGTACTACATTCAAGAACCAAGCATATCAAAACAGATCAACACTTTGTCAGGGAGCAAGTAATTAAAGGAAATCTAGAGGTCAGACACGTACCTGCCACTCACCAATGTTCTGATACTCTAACAAAAGCTCTATCTTTTCATAACTTCACAAAGTTTCGAGATGAACTGAAGGTCACTAAAATTACTCACTGTAATATCAACTCAAAGCTCATCCAGGTCCATCTAGTAGATGCAAGCAAGGAAAGTGAAAGCGTCTCACCAAAAGACCCTGTTATCAACAAAACAACTAAAATCAGTTTCATCGAAGCTCAAACTCAGAGATCTGAACGAAATCGAAGCAAACAAACTAAAGAGGAGAGAAAGGAAGAGATTGTATCTATGAAGAAGAGGATTGGAGCCAATAAATCAACAGATCGTCATTTGAAAGAGCTTAAAAGAGATAAACCTAATCTCGATTTGAAGGGGGGTAAAAGCGGATATGAAGAAGTCGGCAGATATCAAAGGATAATATTTATCAAAGCCAGCCGAAGCCTAATAACTTAAGCCCATTACATTGTTTAGCCCAAACTGCTATTTTGTTTCCGTTCATTTGTATTGCCTATATATATCAAGGCATCCAACGTTATGTATTATTATCAAATCATTTTTCTGAAAGATTACAAAAGCTATATCTCTGTTCTGTTCAATATTATTACAATATCATCAAAACTTTTATAAGCTGGTTAGCAAACAATGAAGACTTGTCCCTTGGCAATTTATACTCTTTTATATAGTCATGGGTTAGAGTTGAGTATTGGATGGTCTATTTACATCCAATGTTAACAAGTTTCTATATATTACGTCACTAGTGAAATAAAGTGGCATATACAATAGATTCAAGTTTATTTCTTACTTATGCTCCAATCTAAGATCTAAGGATTGAAGTTGGGCAGTGAAGGGTTGAATCATAGTTACCTCAAATGCTCTCTTGCCTCTATCTCTAGGGAACAGTCGAAGGATGAATGGTTTTAATATGCCCATTTGAGGTCGGATGTTAAACAATCAAATTAAGTCTAGTCAAGCTTGCGCTCCTCCCATCGGAATGTGCGACAAAGCCAACCCATGAAAACTCAAGTCGCATTTGTTACACGACTTTAATTGACTTGTGATATCTAATGTGTTGGGGGCGATCAAGTCACGCCCTTTTTTCTATAGTGTTGCCCCCAATCTAGGGATGGTGATTAAGAGATGGCGATAGGATTATATCATTCTTAAGTTCAAGGTGAATATAAAACTTATGTAATATTTCCCATTATTTAGTATATAGCTTATTTATTTAAGTGCTCAAGTTATTGTATTTTCCAATTTGTATAATTGCAATTCATCGTTGCACGTGATTATGGTCAGTTGCTGGTGGGACTAAGCGTCGACCGAAGATACCACTCTTAAATCCCCTTTTCAGTTGTTTCCTCAAGTCGTGTAGTGTGTTGTCAAGCATTACACTTTTAATGTCTCCTTTCGATCGTCGCCTTAAGTCATGTGGAATGTTATGGTAGTTGCTCGTAAGTTGGAGTGTCATTCTATCTGGCCACCCTCAAATCCTCCTTGTTATTGTGGCCTTAATTCACACTTCAATTCAAGCACGAGGCTTAGAATTTGGACGTCATAATCAATCCTACAAATTTTTGTACTCTTGCCCATATCATAATGGAGTTGAGTTAGTATAGATGTTGGGCTTCGCCCTTTGAATTTATACTAACCTGTAGTTGATTTAGGTTTGAATGGTAGACATCCTTGGTTCATCCTTTGAATTTATAATTACCCATCATTGGTTTAGGATAGAGTTATGGATGACATTGGTTCATCCCTAATACTTTCTTGTCATTGATTCAACTTAGAGCCATGTAGGTCATTGGTTTGTAGTTTGTATTCTGCCTTTGTTAGTTTGGGTTAGATTTATGGATATCCTTGGTTCATCCTTTGTACTATCTCATCGATGGTTCAAGTCAGAGTTGTGGATTTCATTAGGTCATCCTTCATACTTGCTTGTTTTTGGCTTAGGTTAGAGTTGTGGATGCCATTGGTTCACCCTTTATTTTCTCTCATTTTTAGTTCAGTTTAGAGTTCTAGACGTCATTAATTGATCAATTATGTTTCACATAATTGATTCAGATTAGAGTTATTGAATAAGTGGTCATTTCACACTCATTTCTAGTTTGAACTCTAATCCGCACTTTGAGAATCAGAGTTGGCCTGACAAGTAGTCAGTATCATATTCATTTTTCTTGGTTTAGTTGCCCTAAGTTCCAAGGAAATGGACGGTAGTTGGATACTCGAGTCACAAGAGTTTGTAATGTTCATAGTGGAATGGAGTTAATCAGTGGATGATCAATTCACTTCCAAATTGAGTTTTTACATTAAACCTTATCGCTATTTCAAGCTTCAATTCCGTGAGTAATTGGTCGAAGCACATATACAATTTGATTTATAATTTTCTCTTGTAACGTAAGTGAGAGTTAGTTAAGGGACGGTCGATTCTCGTTCGAATTTGGGAAGCCTAGTTATGTACTTAAATGAGTTGGTATATGTCATGCTTTAAGGAACCATTGTTTTAGGTTGTGCTCATGTATATCAGCCAGTTATGTCACAACGACCCATGTTAGATCAATCATTTCCTGTCATCCATAAGGCATGGTTTGGAGAGTGGGAGGTCAGATCACATCCACTTTAGGTTGTACTTTTCTTGAGGGATTGAAGGCTAGAGCGAATGATCAAGTGATTGAATCCTACCTGATTGAGTACTCATACTCCCAATACAAAGGGAAGTGTTGGGAGTCAGATGATTGGATCACATTCGTTCCAAGTTGTTGGTTTAAGTGTCAGCATCGTCGAGACCGTTGGAATGATATGAGTGTCTTGGTAAAACCCGAGTACAAGTGAAGGTGTCGATAATGGAGTTTTCCTCATTTTCAAGCAACTTAATTACCGAAGAATCGAGGACAAAGGTTAGGATAGACACCCAAGTAATGTCTACTTGTCATGGTACTTCCGCTTGTCAGTTTAAAGACAAGGATTGCCAAGAGAACAACTAAAATGCTATCATCTAAGTTTCATACCCTTCCCATCGGGAAATTATAAATTAGTCTAAAACGTAATTATGCTTTCTTCATCTGATACTATGTGTTTGACTCTGTATTGAGGATATGTTTCGTTATGTCATGTCTACTTTGGACCGTATCTGGTTCTTTTGAGCTTCAGTTTGAATATGAGTGTTTTGGACCTTATTTTGCATAAACTAATAGTGGGCTTTTGGACCATATCCACTCTAAGTAATGCATCGGTCTTTGGGTTGAGGGTAGGACTAGCAAATGAGCAGTCAAATCATGGTCTCTTTGGTGGTATTCTGAGGATCTGAAGGTGGGCTATAGAGGTTTGTTAGGAATCTTACTCTGGATACTGTGGCCATGGACATCGTGGGAGGTGCTAAACTTCCCAGGCCGTATCTGGCTTCCAATGGATTCTCTTGGTAGTAGTTTTCTGTAATGCTATGGGTCTCGAAATAGTTGTTCTCCCTTGTGTCGTTAAGAGGTGTATAAATATTATATGTTGCGATTCTGACCACTTTCTAGAATCCCTTTGTTAATGTTAGCCCATGTTCACATTCAAATCGTCTTTGGTATGGCTCCAGATTAGTCCATATTCATGTTAATTCGGTTTTTTTTTTTTTTTTTTTGATGAACGGGCTTGCATTTTTGTTCCTAGCAAGTCTAGCTTCTTCCTTTTACTAGTATCGAGTCACTTTTCAATAAAAGATTTCTGGTGTGGCTTCCTTTCTAGTTATTTTCCAAGGCTAGTGTCCGAGCAGACTCCTTGGATCAAGTCCATCAAGAATACATCCTCTTTTGGGTTGCTATCTTTATTAATGGAGCCCCTAACCCATTATAAGAAGTTATTTAGCGGTTCCCTCGGTCTTTGGAGCATGTTAGAGAGGAAGGTAAGGTCCTTAGGGCGAGTTGTATGCATTCAGATTTACTCTAGGAACATTCTCACCGGTTGGTCAAATAAGGAATGAACCATAATGGTAGTCAGGTAGCCATGTGATCGCTACTCCTTCATGGAATGTTGGGAAACGGGTTGCACTTGGTCATATCATTTGCTCGGACAAAGCCCATATTTCATTTGAAGCTAGGTAAGTGCCATCACAATAACCTTTTCTGCATATGTTGGTATAGTTAGCATGTTGAATATGCATGTGAATTCCTCATAGAGTCCATAAAATTATTGTAGCTTTAGGATGCATTTCAATTGTTGTGATTCTGAATTTGATTTTCCTTGACAAGTTATCAGATGGAGTTTTGAGCATTTTTTATTAGGTTCGGTACTCGTCCCCTACGGACGGGTTGGTATCAATATGTCAAGCAAATGCGAATCACGTTCATATTCCGTTCCACTTTAAATTTTTTATTTGATCCAACCCCTTCTAATTTACATCTCCTTCTTTTAATTTATTTATGTAATCAATCCCCTTTTCTTACTTTCACTTCCTACTCATTAAAATACTTATTCAAAAGCCTCTTCATTGCCCAACTTCTACCATTAATATTCGAACCTTTGTCTTTACATATACCAGTTCCATCAGGTTTGACTTCTATCTCTACCTGACTAAACGCATCCCTCGCTCTCTCGAATCGAGACTCTCCTTGATTTCTCCAATTTAACTTTGGATCCTCATTCGAAATTGGACCAAACTCTTTGATAAAATGCGATGTTGAAGTGATTATGGGTTACGATTTATTTTTGGATGATCAAAGTGATGGTATCGACAGGTGTTGAGCCGGAGGAGTAGAATCAATGGCAGTTGAATTGATTAACATTGGTGGCAATAGACTGTGGAAATTTGAATTGGTATGATTTATGAAGAAGATTTTTTCTTTTTGTTTGATTGGAGAGGATTCAGTAGCATTGAATTCACATATGTCAGCAACGTGTATTATCAAAGAAGGAAACTGTGTGAAGTATGAAGAGATGCTGTGAAAGTATAGGGTTTGGGTATACTGTAGTGCGGGGTCTGCCTATGCAATTTGGTGTTGTAAAGGTATCAGTACGATCCCCTCAATGTGTTTTTTGTTTTATTTCCAGATTTATATAGTTAAGTTTTATGATACTATATGGTAGAACTGAAGTTGATGGTAGTAGCTTTGCATTGGAGAAGACGAATTGTAAATCAGAGCCTGTAGGAAGAAATTGCGATTGAAGAGATGAAGGGAAGCTGGAAACTTCAGCATAGATGTATGAAGTTCTTAGTCAAACATATGTGAATACAGGGAATATTTTTCGAGAGTCTAAACAAACGTGACCAAGGGGCTCAGACGTCTGTGGTCACAAGGAATTTTTCCCAAACTCTCAGACAAACATCTGACCTCTTTTGATCAAATGTGTAAGGCGATTTCGGGCTGAAATATTATAGACTGATTTGTGAAGGTTCAAGGGGCAATTTGGGGAATCGCTAAATATTAGTCTCTCCTTATATAAGTTATTCTCATATCCAAAAGGGTAAGTGCCAGAAAAAGCTGACTAATCAAGAGATTAAGATCTAGGTTTATTCTAATTAGTGGTTTGGAAACCCTAATCTTCTTCAATTCTCATCTCTATAAAATCAATTTTTTCTGGTGAGTTTGATAATTGAAATCAATCTCTTCTACTCTTCTATTGGTATTAGTAAAAGGTTCTCTCTCAAAGTGGATGTACACTAACAAGACGTTAGTGGAACTGCTATAAATCCCTATGTGATTTACTTTTCGTTATTGCTACATTATTTCTCTTGTATGGTGATTGCGATCGACTTTTGGATTGAGTTGAGATATTGATTGTTTTGGCACGTTTACTAGTATCTTGTCCTCTGCACGGTTTGAGGGTTTTGATTTGAGCAGTCCTGAGTCAAAATTCTCCACAACATTTTTTATCAGACCTTTGGTATTGGTAGATAGTTGTAGAAATACCAGAATCAGATTCAAATAGTGCCTCAATATGCCCAAGTGGTGTATCTCTTTAAGTACATGGGTCATACGCAACTTCTAGGCCACAATTGGTTATTGACAAGTGGAATGGCGATAATTATTTTGGAAAATAGCAATGGAAGATGAAAGCGGTTCTTAGGAGAAATCGGGTACATCAGGTAGTGTTTGAAAAACATTTAGTACCAACGGACATCTCAGATGTGTAGAGAGAAGAAATGTAAGAGTGGGCATTCACTACACTTCAACTTGCTATAGGAGAGAATGTTACCTCTGAAATTAGTGATGAGATGACTGCTAAGGGTATTTGGGACAAGTTGGATGAGTTGTACATGAAGAAATCACTCACAAATCGATTGATCTTGTTGCAACTTTTTTACCTACAAGATAAAGGACGGAACTTCGCTAAAGGCACACTTGATTGTGTTTGATGATTTGCTAATGAAGATGAAGGCGGTAGATTTGAAGATTAAGGAGGACCAGAAGGCGATGATATTGTTATGTTCGTTTCTTGAGCGCTATACTGTTTTCTCAAATAGTTTGATCATTAGTCGGGATACAATAACTTATGATGATGTCAATACGGGTCTTCTTAGTGAGGAATTGAGAGATCAGATGAAAGAGTTGAGTGATGGAAATAATGGTGCAGGTATGGTCACAATTTATTTGTGGAGAAGGAGAAATCTGAGAAGAAGGGAAACTAGAGGCGTTCTAAGTCTAGAAAGCCCGGTTGGAGAGGAAAGTCGAAGGAAAGAAATAGCAAGTGCTTCATATGTAAGAAACCTGGCCATTGGAAGAATGATTGTCCATACAGGGGAAAAAGGAAGTAGCATCTTCATCAGTTGTTGTGGAGAGAGATGTTGGTGAGGATGACGTAGATGTTTTGTCCACTGTAACATAAGATGTTTCAGCCGCGAATGAGTGCTTGAACCGGGGCTTCATATCATATGACTCCTAATAGGAATTGTGACACCCCACCTCCGTTAAGGTCACTCACAAAGGGAATGCCTTAATTTTTGTGGAGCGTTTATTGTGTATAGAATAGAAAAGTAAACAAGACAGATAAATATATTGGTACTTGGAAAACAAAAACCACTTTTATTGCAGTGGAGAAATAGTTTGGTTACGTCACATCAAAAACCAACTACAAAACCAAATACACTTATTATCCATCTTGACAAATAAGTTTTGAGTACATAAAATAAAAGACATAACCCCAACATAAAATAGCCATAAATAAGATAGGCTGAACTTTACTTCAACGATCCAAGCAACTTCCAAAAAGAGAGAGATAAAGCTGTCCAAATCAAGCTCCACTAGTGCTAGCCCCACCCTGAGCACCTAGGGGGGAAAAGGGAGAAAAGAGGTGGAAGCAAAGGGGGTCAGACATAAAGCCTGGCGAGTGCAATAACTTTGAAAATATAATCATTAAGTAACTAGGATAAGGCATAAGATGGAAAATAAGGAAATGACTGTGAACCAACGGGTATGTCAGAGCAAACAAAGGAATAAAATGAACAAAGATAACGTTAAAGGCGCACCTAATCATTATAAGATAATTACTACATTGCACCACACCAAACACCCTAAAAGTTGATCCCACCTACCAAACTTAATAATGATAATGGTAGTTTCGTGCACCCGTAGCTGCCTTCATAGGTGCCGTCTGCTACTACATTGCCCTTGCCAGGAGTATAGGAGATCTCAAAGTCGTATGAGGCGAGAAAATCCATCCATCTTTGCTGCCTTAGATTGAGGTCTTTCTGCGAGAAAAGGTACTTCAACGATTTATAGTCAGTATACAACTCAAATTTCTCACTCAAGAGATAGTGGCGCCAAGACTTAAGAGAAAAAACGATGGCTGCTAACTCTAGATCGTGGGTTGGGTAGTTTTTCTCACGCACTTTTAATTGCCTTCCACCATAAGATACTACCTTCCCCTCTTGCATCAAATCAATGTCTAGTCCCGTATCGCATGCATCTGTGTATACCGTAAACATCTTGCTCCCATCTGGTAATGTCAAAACTGGGGCTGTTGTCTGAGCCCTCTTCAATCGTTGGAAAGCAACTTTGCAATCCAAATTCCAAGTGAAAGCTAGGTTCTTCTTCGTTAACCTTGTAAGTGGAGCTGAGATTTTCGCAAATTCTTTAATGAACTTGCGATAAAAGCCTGCTAGTCCAAGAAAACTTCGGACTTCAGTTGCATTCTTTGGAACCTTCCAATCCTGGACCGCAACTACTTTTGCGGGGTCTACAACTAACCCTTCTTTGGATACCACATTCCTAAGAAATATTACTTCTTCTCTCCAGAAGTGGCACTTGGAGAATTTTTCTTTTAACTGATGTGCATGGATAGTATCCATGACTTCCCTCAAATGCAAAGCGTGCTCTTCCTCATTCTTCGAGAAAATCAGAATATCATCTATGAAGACCACCACGAATTTATTGAGAAATTCCCGGAACGCTCTATTCATCAAATCGACGAAATAAGCGGGTGTGTTTGTCAAGCCGAAAGGCATGACGAGCCATTCGAAGAAACCATCCAGGGTTCTGAACGCGGTCTTATCAATGCATCTTCTACCACTCTCAGCTAATGAAATCCGGTAGCCAGATCTAATTGGGAGAAAACTGATGCACCTACAAGCTGATCGAACAAATCATTTATTCTTAGCAGTGGGTGCCTATTTTTCTTTGTCAGCTTGTTTATCTCCCTATAATCAACGCATAGGCAAAGTGAACCGTCCGCTTGGGTTGCGAACACCATTGGAGCACCCCATTCAGAAATACTCTGCCTTATAAACCCTTTTTCTAGCAGCTCCTTAACTTGCTTGCTAAGCTCCTTTCTCTCCCTTGGAGCCATATGCCTAACAGGTAAAGCAACGGGTTTTGCGTTATCAACTAGATATATAAGGAAGTCTATCTCCCGCTTCGGAGGCAAGCCCTCTACTTCCTCAAAGACATCCGAGTACTCACGGACCACTCTAACAGACTGTAAATTCTCAACAGACGCGTCAAGCGATTCTAGATAACTTAGCATAACAGAATTCATGGGATTACAAGAGATTTCAAGAGTGTTGCCCAAGCGAGTCATATGCCTAACTTCTCTCTTTTCACAATCTAGGACGGCTCCATTATTGGATAACCAATCCATGCCCAAAATTAACCTATAGCCCGTGAAGCCCAAAACATAAGCATCACATCTAAACCCAACGCTAAGTATAGAAATTTCCAAATCCAAACAAATCATCGACAAATAGGCTGAGCCCCAAATTGGATTTGAAACAACTAAGAGATCCTCTACTACACTGGTGTTTAGGTGTAGTGACTCAACTAAAGCAGTAGATATAAAAGAGTGCGATGCGCCAGAATCAAAGAGTGTGTGAGAAGGATGATCAAAAAGATAAACTAAACTTTCAATGGAAATCGTTCTACCTCGTTCTTGCAGCGGTGGGGCCAGGAGAGCCTGGACCTGCACACTTGCCTGCCCTGGTGCCTTGAGAGCCTGAATCTACCCTCCAGAGGTAGTCCCTGCCCTCTTCCCTTTCTTTGGGCAGTCCCTAATCAGATGTCCTGCCTCGCCACAGTGAAAACAACTAGTCTTCTTCTTCTTCCTACAGTCTTTGCTCAGATGGCCTGGTGTCCCATAGCTAAAGCATCTTTTCTTTCCCTTGCCATTGTTGTATTTACCACTCTTCTTGTTCTACTGTTGTTGTTGTGGTTTCTTTTGATCCCCTTTCTTTTCATCTGCCTCATTAGCATTGGCGCCTTTTTCCTCTTCATGCATAAGTGCCATGTCAACTAGTCTCTCAAAGGCGACCCCCATAGGGGTGTGGGTCATAACTAACCCATGTAGCGGCTCATTCAAACCCTTAACAAATCTCAGGGCCTTCTTTTCGGGTGTATTCACCAAGTCCAAGCCAAATCTCGCCAACTGATTGAACTTGTTGACATACTCTTTCACTGATAGATTTCCCTGCCTTAATGCCAAAAACTTTTCCATGTATAAATTCTCTTCGGCCCGTGAGAGAAACTTTGCCTCAAACCTTCGCCTAAAATCTGTCCATGTATCAACTGGACGCTCTCCATTAGTGACCTCCTACTAAAACGAGGCCTCATCCTTTGTTAACCAGGCAGCTAACTGGACCTTTCTTCCATCTTCTACCTCAAAGATTCCAAAAAATTCTTCCACCTCCTTTAGCCAATTTCGAGCTTCAACAAACGTCTCCGACCCGTGAAAAGGTTTTCCGCCCATTGCCCGAAAGTCCTTGCATATCTTTACAAAAGTATCAACACGGGGAGGAGGAGCATTTGATGGGCCTGCGACATTGGCCCTAGCTTCCAGATACCTTCTAAACCATCCTTGTGTCGGTATCCCTTCGCGTATCTCGGGAATTCCAGATATGTTGAAAAGAAAATGAAGAGATTCAAACGGAAAATTCGAAAGAAAGATATATGGCTCTTGGGGGTTATGTTTTTAAAACAAACTTTTTTCTTGAAAATACTTTCCTTAAAACATACTTTTGAAAGTATTTCTTTATAAAATTCTTTTTGAAAAATAGTTTTTCAGAATTCATATCTGGTTTGGTAACCTTCAGCTCTGATACCACGTATGACACCCCACCTCCTTTAGGGTCACTCACAAGGGGAATGCCTTAATTTTGGTGGAGCGTTTACTGTGCATAGAACATAAAAGTAAACAAGACAAATAAATATATTGGTACTTGGAAAACAAAAACCACTTTTATTGCAGCGGAGAAATAGTTTGGTTACATCACATCAAAAACCAACTACAAAACCAAATACAATTATTATCCATCTTGCCAAATAAGTTTTGAGTACATAAAATAAAAGACATAACCCCAACATAAAATAGCCATAAATAAGATAGGCTGAACTTTACTTCAGCGATCCAAGCAACTTCCAAAAAGAGAGAGATAAAGCTATCCAAATCAAGCTCCACTAGTGCTAGTCCCACCCTGAGCACCTTGGGGGCAAAAGGGAGAAAAGAGGTGCAAGCAAAGGGGGTCAGACATAAAGACTGGAGAGTGCAATAACTTTAACAATATAATCATTAAGTAACTAGGATAAGGCATAAGCTGGAAAATAAGGAAATGACTGTGAACCAATGGGCATGTCAGAGCAAACAAAGGAATAAGATGAACAAAGATAACGTTAAAGGCGCACCTAATCATTATAAAATAATTACTACATTGCACCACACCAAACACCCTAAAAGTTGATCCCGCCTACCAAACTTAATAATGATAATGGTAGTTTCGTGTACCCCTAGCTGCCTTCATATGTGCCGCCTGCCCCTATCTCCACTAGGTGTACCCACTACCCCCATTTGATTGGATCCCTAACTCGTAGATACCCGTGCTGGCCCCACAGTGGGGTGTATCACTCCCCAAAGTGGCAACCCGATACCACCAAAAATGCACGACTTATATCTACATAATGCAACAACATCTTACCTACCAGCCTGGGGCCACACACGCATATGACCCCGTTGGACTTGCGTTGCCACCGCTAACCCGTTTTGAACTCTTACAATCAAACCCAGTACGCGTGTCCTGTCCTCGACGTGGGTTGAGCCCACAAAGATACTTAATGGGTTACTAGTCTGAAAAGGGCCCCCATGTATGACATAAGCTTTCCACCTATGCTTGGTCCCCTCTAAGGTTTCCCTACTTAACCCAATTCTTATTCATGTCTTATTACATGTTTCAATCTTGGTTAAGTGCATCTAATCGTATTTATCATGCCACCCAAGGCACCCTCTTAACTTCACATGCCACCCAAGGCACCCACTTAACCCCCCATGTCCCACCACATGTTTATCTGGTTAAGTGTTTCTTTGTTCATTAACATCGTAACCTTGTAAGGACCCCCCACATTAGATTGGCATTTGTGGCTGCTGTATTTGCCGGGTGGGTCCGGGTAGTCTTACACCACAAACGAGCCTAACCTCGTGTCTTTACAACTGTTACGCATTTAATTCATGCCTTTGACCCATCACATTAGACTGGCATTTGTGGCTGCTGGATTTGTCGGGCGGGTCCGGGAAGTATTACACCACAAAAGAGTCTAACCTGATGTCTTAGGCGGTTTATTATTACACATCTTTATTTAACCCCAAATTGGATTAATATCCCTATTCAAATTTGTAAATAATTTCCAAATATACTTATGTCCATAATTGTCACCTAAATTATGTCCATAAATACCAATTTTTCCAATTAATGTCTTAAATTAATTATATGCCTTTTTAAGGCTGCTTATGCCAACTCTAAATATGTGAATATTCAATATTACCCCCATCGTCCCCATGTTGTTCATTCGCTTATCATGACATATATATATATATATATTTTTAAACTTGGTAAATTTTATTGCTAAAGCCCAAAGCCTTCACGGCCCATACAATACAGCCCAAATAGTACATGGGTATTATACAACGTACGTCCAAAAATCACTTTCCATCTCTACATTCTCTGCAAAAGACGAAAAGTAAAATTAGGGCTTTGTCTTCATGGCGGCCATTGATTCTCTGCTCGAATTTCTGCGGTCCGTTCCTTCCAGCTCCACTTCGCCATTAACAATCGTCCTTGTTCCTCTGCAGTGGTAATCGTCTTATCCTTAATTCGATTGAAAAGCAACTCAATCTCTCTGTTTATGTTTCTCGCGTTGACTAATAGTTCGGTTTTCTTCTTTTTGAAAGCTCTGGCGTTGCGTTCTCTCCATGCCTGCCACACTGTGGCTGTGAGGCAAATCTTTCCCACCTCCATCACCAGCTTAGGCACGTTTATCCGATTGTTCAGGTACTGTATCTCTTTTGCCAAGCTTCCGACTTCATCAGTGTTGAAACATTTGATTTTCTGAATCGCCCACAGTCTTTTAGTATATTTGCATTCGAAAAATAGGTGCCTGTTAGATTCAGACTCTTCATTACATAGCAAACACCTGTCTTCACTAATTGTTCCCCAGTTATGTAGCCTGTCCTTCGTTGGGAGACGTCCCAGTATTGCTTTGTAAAGTACGTGTGCCATTTTTGGGGGATACACTCTCGCCCATACCACTGAGTGCCAGTCAACAGTAGGTTGTTTCGCTCTCGTATCTTCTAGAACATTCTTGAATTTGAAACCACCTTCCTCTGCCCACTGCCAAGTGTCCCAACTTTTCTCATGGTAAATTTGCTTATTCTTCAATTCTTCCTTTAAGTTACAACATATAGCATTCCTCTCTTCTGCCCATCGATTATTGGTAATTATTGAGTCAGCCTGGTGTTTGGGTGCACCATATGCTGAGCAACAGTCCCACCCAAATCTGTCCACCAGGCTTTTCCCATTCAGTCATGGATCCAGCCATAAGTCTGTGTTCTTACCATTAGCAATTTCTCTTTGAATTTTGTTTTTGAGATCATTTCTTTGCTTAAGGAAATTTTTCCAAATTGTAGAAGCATTATTATCAGCTTTTGTGGTCCAAAAATTACTTTTGATGTATCTAGCCCTCATCCATTAGGCCCATAGGTTATTGGAGGAGATTAAGTTCCAGGCCTGTTTAAGCCCATACACTTTCTTGAGCTCAAATAAGTTTTTAAGGCCCACTCCTCCTTCTCTTTTAGGCCTGCACAAGAGCTTATAACTGATCTTATGCATCCCTCCCCTCCAGGTAAAGTTGACACACACCGAGTTGATCTTAGCGATTGAACAATCAGGAATTTGAAAAGTTTGAAGCCAAAATCTGACTTTAGAAGTTATGAACGTATGAACTAACTCTACTCTTCCTGCAAAGGATAGTAACTTCAACCTCCACCCTTGTAATTTGTTTCTAATGTCATCAACGAGTTTCCTAGATTCTACATCAGTAATTGTGTTATTAGACAGAGGTACCCCCAAGTATTTGACAGGTAGAGTACCTTCTGACATCCTAATCTACTCCAAATACTGTTGTTTCCTTCTACAGAATTTATTAAAGTAGCATTTCGTTTTCAGTTCATTTACTTTAAGTCCCACCCAGTTCTCAAAATTGCCAAAAATTTGCTTTAGCTGTTCAATGGCAGTCATTGAGGCTTTGAAAACTACAAGCAAGTCGTCAGCGTATATCAAGTGCGTGACTTTAGGCTGGTGCATGTACACTAGTTCAATTAGCCTATGTTCAGTGGCTAGCTCCATTTGTAGAGTAAACCATTCCATCGCAACAGCAAACAGGTATGGGGAGAGGGGATCCCCTTGCCTGATGCCTCTCGAGCTGTTTATAAATCCCTTAGGATTGCCATTAATCAGAATTGAAAAGGTGGGAGTGTCAAGGCAGAACCCAATGAGATTGATTAAATTAGCTGGTAAACCCATAGCTCTGAGAATGTGAATTATGAACTTGCGGTTGACTCTGTCATAGGCCTTGTGTAGATCAATTTTCATGCATAATTTGTCTGCACCTTTTTTGTTGAACTCCCTAACTAGTTCATGAGCCATTAACAAATTTTCTGAAATGAATCTGCCTTTAATGAAAGCATTTTGGCATTGTGAAATGAGGAAAGGTAGTACCTTGTTGAATCTGTTACATATAATCTTGCTAAAGGATTTTATAAACAACATTACAACATGCAATTGGTCGATAGTCTTCTATTCTTGTGGGGTTAGTAACCTTTGGGATTAGAGTTAGGAATGTATGATTTATTTCACAAAGAAATTCTCCAGTTTCCAATGCTTCTTGAAAGGCTGTTAATAAGTGATTTTTCAGGTCGTTCCAGTGCAATTTGAAGAGGGATGCCCCCATGCCGTCAGGGCCGGGGCTGGAGTCGTCGTGGATGGAGAAGAGGGCCATCTTCAGTTCCCTTTTGCTGATGGCAGCTCCCAGAGTCAACCTCCCTTCAGCAGTAACTTGCCTTCTACATATGATTTCGGGTAAGTTTTCGTTGTAAGTGCCATTGAAAAGCTCTGAATAGTATGAAATTGTTGAGTCTTCAAATTGTTTGATTGCTTTACTCGAGTCTCCCTGTTCATTCAAACAATTAAACAAGTTATTAAAATGTTTTCTTTGGGACATTTTAGTATAGAAGAAGTTATTGCATTCATCCCCCTTTGTGAGCCATTTCTCTTTTTCTTTTTGTTTGATTTCAAATGCTTTCGAAGCAAGTGCTTCTTTGAGTTGTTTTTGCATTGCATAATAGTCACTGTTCAATGCTTCGTTCAGTGGGTCTGCATCCAACAAGGTTTGGGTGGTCTCGAGCTGTTCTTGTAAGATTTGAATATTGTCTCTTTCTTTTGGTCTAACTTTGTTCCAATGTTTGAGTCTGGACTTACATGTTTTGAGGATCATGATTAATTTGAACATGTAATTATCATCAGGATTGGGCAAAGAATTGAGGTTGAGATTTTCATGATACCCGTGAATGAGATGCCAATGATTTGCATATTTGAAAGGTTTCCCTTTGGGGTTGCAAGCAATATCAATGAATCGAATAAGCAGAGGGGAGTGGTCACTTGTTGATTTGGCTAGGACTGTAGCATTAAGGCCGTTGATCATGTTTAGCAAATTTGCATTAGCTAGTGCACGGTCAAGCCTTGATGAAATCTTCTTAGCCTCACCACTTCTCCATGTGTACTGTAGCCTAGAGTGGGGAATTTTTGATAATCCACTGGATAGCACACAATTGTTGAATTCAACAACTTGGGAAAGCTTGAGCGTAAGTCCACCTTTCTTCTCCTTGGTGCTCAGCACAGCATTGAAATCACCAAGCACCAGCCATGGCGATTGAATGATGCGAGCATTTTCAGTTATAGTTTTCCATAGAATTTTCCTTTCAGTTGCTAAGTTACTTGCATAAATGAAGGATATAACAAGGTCTAGTCCACCATTATTGTCTGTACGTAAGGTTACTTGTTGTTCATCGCTATTAATCAAATAGCATTTCCAGTATGTCATTTCCCAAAAAACTACAATACGACCTTTTTGTGTAGTGTGTAGGTTATCACTATGATCCCATTGGTCTCCTATACGATACTTGAAATATTCTAAGTTAACATTATTGAAGTTGTTTTCTAGAACAGCTATGATAGAGGGCTTATACTTGTCCCTAAAGTTGTAGAGATCTAGTTGACGAGTGTCATTATTTAGACCTCTAACGTTCCAACATAGTATTGACATTATTTATTGGTCTTTTTGCTCCTAGTAACTGGAGCAGTGCTGACCAATGTGTTTAACGCCACTGAAATACCTTCTTTACCTTTGAATTGTTCATTGTATTTGGTATTTTCTTCAGTCAAGTTCACATTACTGTTTTCTTCTGTGTTTTCTTCATTAGACTCCGCAATTTGGATACCCAGCTTCTGAATATCCTCAAGAGTTGTCGGCTCCTCCTCCACCTCTGGAATGGACCCCACACGTAGATCACCTGGATCTTGGTCATCCTCCTATGCCTGAACAGAGTGGTTTTGATCTGGATTTGTATGAGATGCTTCAGATGTTGCAAAGCCCGCCCATTGATCTCTGGTTCAGTAGTGTTAACTACAGTGTTACCAGCACTTGATTGTACAGTAGCAGTGTCTGGATTTTTGGAAGTGCTGCCTTCGTCGCCCTTTTTTTTCTAACCTACATTTTGTCTGGTAAGGTCGTGTTGCAGTATGTATCTATGTGCCCAAAGCACAAACTGCTGGTGCACTTAAGTGGGATGGACTCATATTCTACTGCTTGTTCATACATATTTCCTTTTTTGTCAACTGCTTTGATGATATTTGGCAGTTCTGCATTAGCTGTAATTTCTATTAGTCTCTTGCAAAGCTGATCCTTTTGACTTGTTTTGTATTTTCATCTATATCCAACGGTTTACCAATTATGCTTGCAAGTTTACTAATGCATCTTGTATTCCATAGTGCTAAGTTGAGGTTGGGGAGCTTAACCCAAATCGGGTAAGTAGAAAGCATAGCCTTTTCAAAATTGAAATCTGCAACCCACTTCCTCATGAAAATGAGTTTACTGTCCACGAACCATGGGCCTCCTTTGAAAATTCTCTCAAAATTTGAAATTTTATCAAAAAGAAGCCATTTTCTCTTGGGTATACATCCCATGCCCCTTTGGGAGCCCATACTCGTTTGATATAAGCATTAAAGTAAACATATATATATATATATATATATATATATATATATATATATGACTAACAATTAGTCTAATGACGTAAAAGGGAAGAAACATCGCAAATTTGTATATCACACAAATTGGATCTAACTTACAAATAAGGATTACAACATAAACTTGGTATTGTCATGAATCTAATAATAAGCCTAAAGGTGTGAACTTGCATATATGAATATAGTTTTCACCCAAAACTTGCATATATGAATATAGTTTTCACCCAAAACTTGCATATACGAATATAGTTCTCACTCAAAACTTGCATAAGCCATAATCACAAACTTGCATAAAACTATGTATGTCATAGATCTAAATCTAAAGGGGTAACCCAATTACTACCTAAACTTGCATATAATCACTTTGTTTGATTCACATGAGATCTTGTATACAATTCATATAGAAACTAGCATATAATCTACACCCAAACTTGCAATACAATGATGTCAAACATGAATCAAGTTGAACATAGATGATTGGGTATATACAAAGGGATTCACAACAAAAACTACCATTATGAACAACTAGCATACATTCACAAAATATCGCATTTTTCCCAATGTTTTACAAACATAACCATATAATCTAAATTATAACTCAACCTAATTAACTTGTTAATTATCTTTTAAAGAAATCGAACTCACAACTCAAAGAAGGTCTTGAGTTATGGGATCTGAGTTCTGAAATTGATTTAGCTCGCCTTTAAAGTAGACAAATTTGTTGTTGTAGTTGTTATAGACTTGAGTTGAATTGAGTTGATTAGCTTTACTTTTCCTCTAGTTGATGACGGCTATTCTAGGTTGCAAGGTGATAGGATGACGACCATGGTTCTAATTTTGATTAGGTTTTAGGGTTTGAGTCTACATGTGTTTATATAGAATTTAGGATTAATTTAGGCCATCCGATCAACCTAGGATCAATCAAGACCATCCAGTCAAGATAGGATGACACCTCAGCCCTAATGAATCAGCACCGAGTCACAAAATTGTCATCTTTCAAATCTTCCCGGGGGGGGGGGGGGGGGGGGGCAGGTCGACACTAAGGTCGACCTATATAGGGAAGGTCGACCCCCTGATCGACCTGGCCTTGGGCGGGAAATTCCCCGCCCTGCCCAGTTCTGAGTCTGAATTCGTTTTGGAATTTAAATTCAAATTTCTAGAAACTTCCGACAGCCATAACTTCTTCATATGAAGTCCAATTTACACAAACTTGGACTCTATCTCAACCAGAATTCCGAGACGAACACAATGGCGTAACCCATTTCCCTTGATTCACACATTTAAAATTAATTATTCTTTAATTCGTTAGTTTAAAGTTAATAGAAAACACGGGGTATTACAGGAATTGTTTTTCTTCTTATGTTGATTGAGAAGGAATTTCAATTGTTATGGAAAATGGTGCAGTTTACAAATCGAAGGTCATTGGTTCCGTGCAAATTCATATTTTTGACGGAGTTGTTCGTACAGTAATGTGCGCTATGTGCCGGGACTATGGAAGTTAGTTATCTCTTTGGGACTATTGTATTCTTTAGGATGCAAGATCACCATTGAGAGCGATAATTTGAGGGTTTCGAAAGGTGCGTTTGTGGTTATAAAGGGTTCTAGGACTCGTGGAGTTTATTTCCTTCAAGGAGTGACTGTAGATAGTGAAACTTGTGTTGGTGTTGATAATTCTCGTGGCTTAGATGTGACACGGTTGTCGCATGTGAGATTGGGTCATGTCTCAGAGAAGAGTTTGGATGTTCTTCGTAGAAGGGAGATAATTAATGGATAGAGTTTCAAAAAACTAGAGCTTTGAGAGGAATGTTTTGTGGGGAAACAAACTAGAGTGTCGTTCGGTGAAGGAAAACATGATTCAAGGGGAATTCTTGAGTATGTGCACACAGATGTTTGGGGACCATCACCTGTGGCATCTTTGGGAGTAGCAAGATATTATATTTCTTTCACTGATGATTTTTCTTGGAAGGTTTGGGTGTATGTAATGAAGGCCAAGTCGGAGTCATTTGCAAGATTCAAAGAATGGAAGGCTCTTGGTGAGAATGAGAGTGGAAAGACTTTGAAGGTTCTTAGGTCCGACAATTGCGGGGAGTAAGTTTCCGGAGATTTTCTAAAATTTAGCAGGCATCATGGTATTCAAAAGCATTTTTCTACACATGGGGATGCACAATCTAATGGAGTGGTGGAAAGAATGAACCAAACTCTACTGGATAAAGCTCAATGCTCGAGATTGACATTGAATTTGTCTAAGGGATTTTAGGCCGTAGCCTTGTCAACCACAATGCATATTATTAATCTAATTCCATGCTCAGGTATTGATAACAAAATTTCAAAGGAAGTGTGGAAGGGAAAGAGTATTGACTTGAGTTATCTTCGTGTATTTGGCAATCCAGTGTATATGCATGACCCGGGGAATGATAAGCTTGCACGTAGAGATTTCAAGGGGATTTTACTTGGCTATAGATATAGAGTTAAAGGCTATCGGATTTGGAATCCGGAAACGATGAAGGTTGTGGTTTATCATCATATTACTTTTGATGAGTCATCTTTGTTTAAGGAGAATAAGGGCTCATCAAATATTTCGGATTTGGTTCATGGTGAATCGAAGGAGGAGGAAGTTGTTCCCACTTTCAGGCTTAGAGAGAGTAGAGTTATTGGAGATGATTGTAAGGAGGTAGCTATAGATATTACATACTGGAGTTCTGTAATGACCCGGGTTTTTGACGATCTTGGTTATCCTATATACAACACATATCGAACATCCAAGGATCGAAAATACCGGTCATTAATGAAAGAAATTAGAGGGTGAGGATAGATAAGACAGAAATTTAGAATAGAAGAAGAAGAAGGCAACATCAAAGTAACACGAATCTCACAGCAGAACGAATAACATATAATAGATAACATATCCTTGAAATAAAATCAGTATATGTATACAATAACATTATCAGAGTACAACACTTACAACATAGCGGAAATAAACTATAGCTATATGATCTTGAAGCCTCCTTCTCCAGCTCTTCAAGAATCTGTAAATCCCGACTACTTGACTGCCTGTACAAAATTGGGCACCCAAGAGTTTAGGGAAAACAACAAAATAAACACCGGGTCAGTCATGGGACTGGTATGAGTAAAACAGTTTAAAACAGTTTGAACAAGTAAACGATATCTCATAAGACCACGCCGTATAACGGAACAGGTTTTTCCCTTATGAGAATCCAAATTATCTTTATATCAAAAACTTTTTAATATTATAATAATGTCTATCAACCACAATATAATAATCATCTAGCAGAAACGCTTTCATCTCATGTTCTACATATATAGTATACAATCAAAACCGCAAGCACATACTGCGTAATGGATTTCCAACTATGACAAGGTATGGAACCACCTTTCGCTAGTGTACCTCCAGAGAGGAATACACTGGGTTCAACAAGAACATCTTGCAACCCGGCCACACATGACCGACCACTCATTTCGCTTGAGTGTATCGAATGTATATCACCAACGGTTGGGATCAGCAACCGTTTCCCGAATGGGATAGTATTGACAATAGATTTTTAGAAATAAATGAAACTCTAGATCAGGTGATTACACACCCTACTTCGGAGCGACCGACTTAGCCTTGCTGCCTGCCCGATTTCTGTCATTTACCGGATGTGAGGCTAGAAGCTACGCTTTATCATCACACCAGATTCACTTTGAATGCCACATCGTCAAATCCATCAAATCACCGATTGACGTCCTCAACCATACATTATGTGTTATCTAAAAGAAGTTTCCTTCTCCGCTTCCACTCTTGGTACAGTTGGAGAAATCAATATACGTGATCGTCTGGAAATACTTTGTCAGACATCCGTCCATACAAGTCATCCAGGAACAGGATGAACCGAAGGCACTATTCAATACATCCATCTTAGGCACTGTTATCTAATACTTATACAATAGCCCTTTCACTTTACATCTTCTTCAATTTCTTTGGCATATATGATTCGCAACACTTATGCCAATACAGAGTGGTTCTTTGGATAATAATCCAACCGGTCTCTCTATATTAACAACGTTAAAATGGTCAAAACTTCGATAGTCTGTGATTTAACTATCAAAGAAAAACACGTGTGCAAACAACGATATTATTTCCAGATGGAAATTCTATCAAATCAACCATCATTTAACATTTATCTCCTTAGTTCATTTTTCATCTCCTGTTTCTCTATATTCAACATTTCTTATTTTCTAAATTTAGAAAATGTATGTTATTACCATTGGAAAACATTTCCATTTCTTGTTTTCTATATCAGAAATCATTTCTGGTTTTTATTTGGAAAACATTTCCCAAACTCTTTCATTGGACTTATACAGATGTTTAAACAAACCATCGCGATGCCAACTCAAACCATTACGCTTATTAACTAAATTCCTTTAACCAACCTTCACTATCGAACCTTAACCATTCCTTAGTTAAAAATGGAGTCAATCAAGTTGGGGTAATACTACCTCTCATACCTTAACTGAACAACGTTTCTAACCTCGAAATAAACAAAGTTCACCCTTTTAATTCTTTAACAACTTCCTTACGTAACTCTCCTTTGAATCATCTCTTATTCGATAATTTTTTCCTTCGAATAAGGTATATTCGATAACTCTATTCAATTTACTCCATTCGATTAACCCTTATCAATTAACTCTATTGGACTAATGCTATTGGATTAACTCTATTGGACTAACGCTATTGGATTAAGTCTATTGGACTAACGCTATTGGATTAACTCTATCGGACTAACGCTATTGATTAACTTGTTTCACCTAACTCCTTTCGAATAAACTATATTCGATAACTCCTTTAACTCTATTCGAATAAACTATATTCGATTAACTCCTTTTACTTTATTCGAATCACTCATATTCGATTAACTCATTTGCTTTAACTCTAATCGATTAACTCCATCGAATAACCAAATTCGATAACTCCTTCGAATAACCAAATTCGATAATTCCTTTTGAATAAACTATATTCGATTTCTCACTTCGATTAAACTAATTGATAACTCTTTTCGATTAAACTATAATCGATAACTCCTTTAACTCTATTCGAATAAACTAATATTCGATAACTCTATCTAAATAACTCTAGTTCGATTTAACTCTATCGATTAACTCTAACTGATTAACTCTTTTAACTCTATTTATTCTAACAAGTAAATATCTTCTTTTATCTCTATTTATTTGTACAAATAAATATCTCTTTTTAATTTTATTTATTTAACAAATAAATATCTCACTTATTATCTCATATTTATTTTCTAAGTAAATAGTCCATTTTATAACATCTTATTTATTTATCCTAAATAAATAATTGACTTTATAAATATTCCATTTATAAAGATTTCCCCTCCTAATATTTCTACTTAAACATATTTCCTATTTAAAAATATCCCATTTATAAAATCTTATTTATAAATATACTATTAATACATATTCTCTTTATAAATATTCTCTTTCAATGTTCCGGTATGTTATGGTGTTTTAACAAATCAAGTTACGATGTCCAATATCATCCATTCACATATAATCAAAAACAGATTATAAATCACGTCATATATCACAATATATGAAAACAACAAAATAACTGTTGAGGAATCCAGTCGGATTCCTCCAACCTGTTTCCCTGCATCCACAGATGTTACACAATAAAATCGTACTTTCAATTCCATATGATATATTCTATTAAATAGAGTCAATATAGAAATTCAACTAACTGACTAGCAGTTCAATCAAACAGTCAACACACAGTCAATCAGCCAATATTTAACAGCTCTAAAAATACAACATGAAATTATAAACTGTTCAGAGTTAGTGAGATTTACTCACATTACGCGTTAACCGTTATATAACGATTTGCGTTAGTTGATTCTGATCAGACAATTTGTTTCACCATAAATTGTAACGATCTCGGATTCACTCCCAGTCAGCTCCATGGTGTAGTGTCCATTCACGTGATCCCAATGGATCCGACCGTTCGCGATTCTGATCATGTGTGACCAAGTTATGAAGGTTACAAGTTAGTATACATTTTTAAATAAATAAACATGGATTAATTAACTTTAACCGGGCCGTAACCTTTTAAAAATCAACGGCCCATTATCAACTAAAGAGCCCAGAACCGAACTACTTTCTTCCCCGTTCACTACTTTCTCCAGTAAAGCCATTAACAGGCCATCACCCTCCACGTTCTCCCTCGTCTCTCCATCGATCAACCAACCGACACCACCTTTCCTCACCTCACTCGACGCTCTACCTCACCATCACCACAGAACGGAGCTCACACCCTTTCTGAAAAATGCGTCGACTGCCCTCATCCGCTGCAATCCCGTACAACACCGAACACAAATAGGTTCGAACTCCAGAATAATGCACCCATCGAGTGCTACACTCCTTGTTAAACCCAATTCCAACCACCAAAACGCACATTAGCGCTTCAATCTCCACTGAATCGCAACCCTAGTTCCGCGTTCACAAACCCCCTATTACAAAACCGGATCGCACATACCAAAATAGGTATTAGATTGAAGCTTAAGCCTTCACGATCTCAAAGGAATGGATATTGGGATTTATAGATTTTGTTTTGAGTTTATATGAATTTATGAAGGTGGAGAAGTTCACATTTTCTTTTTCCTGAGGAAGAAAAACGACGGCGCATTTTTTATGAAGTTGAAATTAGGTTTAGGAGAGGTTAAGTTATTATATAGGATAATTTTAATAATTTAATATTCAATTATTATATTAAATTATAAGCAAACACTATTTTTCTGTGTCCTCTAAAATTCCTGTGATAACATATAATACCTAAAAATCATGAAAATTGACATGTAGCTAGAGTTCGATATTACGGTCCCAACGATACTGGTTTTGTCGAATTCCGACTCCGTATGCTCACACAACGTATTTTTAACTATCGAAATATCGACTGCTTTTCACTCTAAAAATCCGTATGGCCACACAGTGCCTCTAAAAATCACGGAACTTGGAATCTAGCAATAATTTGATGTTGCGGAACGAACAAAATTAGTTTCGTCGAATTCCGACTTCGCTTGCAAAAGTGGCAATTTTTAAAGTCCTAAATAACCCCTTTAAATATATAAATATATTTAAAAATAATTAAATTAAATATTTATAAATAAATATTATCGTATATATTCACAGTGGAATACCATACAGCTCTAGAATATTCCTATATGAATTTCTAACTTGATATCTCAATCTGGGTCAACCCGATATTCGATTTATATTGAAATTCCTTTTTAAAATATAAATAATTCCTTTATAAATTATAAAGGAATTCCACAGCGACTTTTCTGAAATTTGATTTGGACATAAATCAAAATCTACATGACGAAATCCCGATTTTTCTCTTCCACTAGTAAGATATACTCCACCAGCTCCACACGTTTCTTGTTTCACCGAAATCCGGCTTAAAACGAATCCTGTACATTTAGTTGAAGTTCGAATCGCCAATTTACGAACTGCAGCGCCATTTCAAGCTCGATTTTAATTATATTATAATTATATGTTCAAACTATCGTTTATATAATATATTCGTTATTCAAATTCAATCCCAAACTGAATTAAATATCACAGATGATCCGGTTCACACCATATCGTCATATCAGCCAATTCTGATTATTTCAGAATTAAATATTATATAATTTATTATTTTAATTAAATATTCATCATTATTTAATTCCACGACCATTTAATTCACTATATCACTATTTCTATAATTAAATAAATTAATTATAATACCTCTGCAAATGCGAGTTATTACATTCTTCCACACTTAAATTAATTTCGTCCTCGAAATTGCTAAGGTAGAGAACGACCCTATCGACTGGTTAGAATATATTTGTTCACTTCTTAACTTCAGTTTCAACTGAACCAATTTAATTTCAATTAAATTATTAATTAATTCTTATCAACGAAAATTTTCAATAGTCTTGAAAATTTTCTAACACCTTAACTTTTTGAAAAATTTCGCCAGCACCTCCTTTGTACTGGTCAAACTCCAACTCGCCTCTCTAGGCCATCTCCAAGCCAAAAGAAAACCAAACAGCCAAGTGGGTTGCCAATTCGGCTCATAAATATTATATCCAATAGAAATATGAACTTGTACCTTTTGTCGGCATATCAACTCTATCACTTCCATAAGCTATCAACTCAACATATACCAATATTATCCCAACCAAATTCCAATCTGCTTTTATCCACAACACCACCATTCGCTTATATCCGAGCCAAATATCATTTTAACTCGAGTTTCTTCTCGATTCCCAACTCTTCACTTGATTATCACATTACACTTCAAATTTGAATCTCACAATCCAATTTGTCTTGATATCATTCTAATTCAATCTCAGTTACCACTTTACTGACTTTATTTTAATTCAAATTTGCTTTCACAAATTTCTGTAAAATTTGTTTTTAATTCAAACAGTCTTTCCCTGGGAGTTTTTTTTAACAGTTTACTTTTTCAAAAATCAAATTTTCCTTTTGAACATGTCACTGAGCCCTTAATTAATATTCCATTAGTTAAATCACTTCTCTATTTCTTTATCAATATTTGTTAACCAAATATTTTCAATAACCATATTGGCCTTTTACGTTATTTGGAAAACATTTACGAATATCACCTTCCTTTATTTTCTAAACCTTAGAAAATATATGCTATTTATAATTGGAAAATATTCCAATTACTTATCTCTTTTCCGATCTCGTTTATTTCTATACTTAGGAAATATTCTTTATTATATTTCCAAGCTTACACTTATTTGGGTTAAAACAGATGTTGTGTAAAACATCGTTACGACAACCCAAATACTGTATTAAACTAACTCTTATTCAACATTGATCTTCGAGCCTGAAATCTTACTATTTATTTGTTAATAATGAAATCAACCAAGTTGGGGTATAACTACCTCTCAGACCTTGACTGAATAACATTTATAACGTCAAAATAGATATGACTACTTACTCGAATAATCAATACCATACAACTACTTATTCACTTTTAAACACGTATACGCTTCCTTTTTCTATTCTTACTAGATTTTATTCTTAGTCTTCCTTTTTGATTTTACTATTCTATTTCTAAGTTCATTTCCTTATCGACTTCTATATATATATCGATACGTTGATTTCTAACTATCAAATTATCTTAAAAATATTCTAACTCCTTAAATTCCCGGAAAAATTCGCCATAACCTTCTTTGTACCAGGAGCATCGGGATATTTCAAATAGCCTCCCATGGCCCTCACCAATCCAAAAGAAAAAGAAAAAGCCAAGCGGCTAGCCGATACGGCGCATAAAATCTCATGTATGAATTAAATGCATACCTTTTCGTTGAGCATTCTATTTATATACCTTCATACCTTATCCATACCTATCTCATGTATATTTATACCTGCCCAATCTATTTTAACTATACCTGATCGTTTTAACTCAATTCGTTAATTAATTTGTTAATTAACTCTTTAGTCTATTTCACTTTTATATTTGAACATGACATGTTCAAGTATATTTTAACTTGCTTATTAACTAATTTGAATCCAAATTTCAAATTTAAGTTCTATATTCGATTTCGAATATCCATTTACAAATATAATTCACCTTTCAAAGTTCAACATCAATTTCAAAACTCTATTAACTAATTCCTCTTCGACTTAGTTAATTCTATTCAATTTCTATTCAAATTTTATATTATAAACCCCATTTGAATTTCTATATTCAAATTCTATATTATAAATCCCATTTTTAAATTCAACACAACTTGTCTTTCCCAAAACAAATTCAAAACAGTATCTCTGGTAGTAATTCGTCACTTATAACTCGAAAAGGAATACTAATGATGCAGCTGTCATCATCGGAATCTATTTTCCAGCGATAGAAGTGAGTTCAATACTATAAAACCATTTCTAAACATTTCCACTTTGAAATTCATTTCAAAATATAATTCACACTGCTTGTAAAACAATTTAAAATCTCCCAGGATTTTAAATTTTCCTTATTTTTAATCCAAATCCATTTACAAACAGTTATCCAATTTTCCAGAATTTTAATTCAATTTCTAGTTTAAATTTCAGATTTAAATCATCTGATTTCACGTATTTCACTTATTTGGATTCTGATAGGTTATTTACATAACCATTTCATTTATAATCTTACTCGATTCTAAAACAACCAATATATCCAATATATTATAATTTTGATATATATATCTTCTCTATATCAAGATATACCTTGGGTAAACTTATTTTAATTTACCCTCTTTTCAAAACATATCGTGTCGACCCATCGTATTTGAGTGTTTATAAACTCCTATCGATACAGTGGATCAAACTGATCGACCAGAACTCATAAACAACTCAACCAATAAATCATCACAATATAAAACAATTTTTATATCAATAACAAATACGCTCACTCGTATATATACACTCAACTCAATCAAGGGTATTACTAACCCTATCTCTACCGAGTCACGCCACAGAGCCAAGGTAAATCACTTAACTTAAGCTCTGATACGAACTGTAATGACCCGGGTTTTTGACGATCTTGGTTATCCAATATACAACACATATCGAACATCCAAGGATCGAAAATACCGGTCATTAATGAACGAAATTAGTGGGTGAGGATAGATAAGATAGAAACTTAGAATAGAAGAAGAAGGCAACATCAGAGTAACACGAATCTCATAGCGGAACGAATAACATATAATAGATAACATACCCTTGAAATAAAATCAGTATATGTACACAATAACATTATCAGACTGCAACACTTACAACACAGCGGAAATATACTATAGCTATATGATCCTGAAGCCTCCTGCTCCAGCTCTTCAAGTATCTGTAAATCCCGACTACTTGACTGCCCGTACAAAATTGGGCACCCAAGAGTTTAGGGAAAACAACAAAATAAACTCCGGGTCAGTCATGGGACTAGTATGAGTAAAACAGTTTAAAACAGTTTGAACAAGTAAACGATATCTCATAAGACCACGCCGTATAACGGAACGGGTTTTTCCCTTATGAGAATGCAAATTATCTTTATATCAAAAACCTTTTGATATTATAATAATGTCTATCAACCACAATATAATAATCATCTAGCAGAAATGCTTTCATCTCACGTTCTACATATATAGTATACAATCAAAACCACAAGCACGTATTTGGTAATGGATTTCCAACTATGACAAGGTATGGAACCACCTTTCACTAGTGTACCTCTAAAGAGGAATACACTGGGTTCAACAAGAACATCTTGCAACCCGGCCACACATGACCGACCACTCATTTCGCTTGAGTGTATCGAATGTATATCACCAACGGTTGGGGCCCGAATGGGACAGTATCGACAATAGATTTTTAGAAATAAATGAAACTCTAGATCTGGTGATTACACACCGTACTTCGAAGCGACCGACTTAGCCTTGCTGCCTGCCCGATTTCTGTCATTTACCGGATGTGAGGCTAGAAGCTACGCTTTATCATCACACCAGATTCACTTTGAATGTCACATCGTCAAATCCATCAAATCACCGATTGACGTCCTCAACCATACATTATGTGTTAGCTAAAAGAAGTTTCCTTCTCTGCTTCCACTCTTGGTACAGTTGGAGAAATCAATATACGTGATCGTCTGGAAATACTTTGTCAGGCATCCGTCCATACAAGTCATCCAGGAACAGGATGAACCGAAGGCACTATTCAATACATCCATCTTAAGCATTGTTGTCTAAGACTTATATAATAGCCCTTGCACTTTACTCCGTCTTCAATTTCTTTGGCATATATGATTCGCAACGCTTATGCCAATACAGAGTGGTTCTTTGGATAATAATCCAACCGGTCTCTCCATATTAACAGCGTTAAAATGGTCAAAACTTCGATAGTTTGTGATTTAACTATCAACGAAAAACAGTGTGCAAACAACGATATTATTTCCAAATGGAAATTCTATCAAATCAACCATTATTTAGCATTTATCTCCTTAGTTCATTTTTCATCTCCTATTTCCCTATATTCAACATTTCTTATTTTCTAAATTTAGAAAATGTATGTTATTACCATTGGAAAACAATTCATTTCTTGTTTTCTATATCAGAAAACATTTCTGGTTCTTATTTGGAAAACATTTCCAAAACTCTTTCATTGGACTTAGACAGATGTTTAAACAAACCATCGCGATGCCAACTCAAACCATTACGCTTATTAACTAAATTCCTTTAACCAACCTTCACTATCGAACCTTAACCATTCCTTAGTTAAAAATGGAGTCAATCAAGTTGGGGTAATACTACCTCTTAGACCTTAACTGAACAACGTTTCTAACCTTAAAATAGACAAAGTTCACCCTTTTAATTCTTTAACAACTTCCTTATGTAACTCTCCTTCGAATCATCTCTTATTCGATAATTTTTTCCTTCGAATAAGGTATATTCGATAACTCTATTCAATTTTCTCTATTCGATTAACCCTTATCAATTAACTCTATTGGACTAACGCTATTGGATTAACTCTATTAGACTAACGCTATTGGATTAACTCTATCGGATTAACGCTATTGGATTAACTCTATCGGACTAATGCTATTGATTAACTCGTTTCACCTAACTCCTTTCGAATAAACTATATTCGATAAATCCTTTAACTCTATTCGAATAAACTATATTCGATTAACTCCTTTTACTTTATTCGAATCACTAATATTTGATTAACTCATTTGCTTTAAGTCTAATCGATTAACTCCATCGAATAACTAAATTCGATAACTCCTTCGAATAACCAAATTCGATAATTCCTTTCAAATAAATTATATTCGATTTCTCACTTCGATTAAACTAATTGATAACTCTTTTCGATTAAACTATAATCGATAACTCCTTTAACTCTATTCGAATAAACTAATATTCGATAACTCTATTTAAATAACTCTAATTCGATTTAACTCTATAGATTAACTCTAACTGATTAACTCTTCTAACTCTATTTATTCTAACTAGTAAATATCTCCTTTTATCTCTAGTTATTTATACAAATAAATATCTCTTTTTAATTCTATTTATTTAACAAATAAATATCTCACTTATTACCTCCTATTTATTTTCTAAGTAAATAGTCCATTTTATAACATCTTATTTATTTATCTTAAATAAATAATTCACTTTATAAATATTCCATTTATAATGATTTCCCCTCCTAATATTTCTACTTAAACATATTTCTTATTTAAAAATATCCCATTTATAAAATCTTATTTATAAATATACTATTTATACATATTCTCTTTATAAATATTCTCTTTTCAATGTTCCGGTATGTTAATGCGTTTTAACATATCAAGTTACGATGCCCAATATCGTCCATTCACATATAATCAACAACAGATTATAAATCACGTCATATATCACAATATATGAAAACAATAAAATAATTGTTGAGGAATCCAGTCGGATTCCTCCAACCTGTTTCCCTGCATCCACAGATGTTACATAATAAAATCGACATTACTTTCAGTTTCATATGATATATTCTGTTAAACAGAATCAATATAGAAATTCAACTAACTGACTAGCAGTTCGATCAAACAGTCAACACATAGTCAATCAGCCAATATTTAACAGTTCTAAAAATACAATATGAAATTATAAACTGTTCAGAGTTAGTGAGATTTACTCACAATACGCGTTAACCGTTATATAATAATTTGCGTTAGTTGATTCTAATCGGACAATTTATTTCACCATAAATTGTAACGATCTCGGATTCACTCCCTGTCAGCTCCGTGGTGTAGTGTCCATTCATACGATCCCAAAGGATCCGACCGTTCGCAATTCTGATCATGTATGACCAAGTTATGAAGGTTACAAGTTAGTATACATTTTTAAATAAATAAACATGGATTAATTAACTTTAACCGGGCCTTAACCTTTTAAAAATCAACGGCCCATTATCAACTAAGGAGCCCAGGACCGAACTACTTTCTTCCCTGTTCACTACTTTCTCCAGTAAGGCCATTAACAGGCCATCAGCCTCCACGTTCTCCCTCGTCTCTCCATCGATCAACCAACCGACACCACCTTTCCTTACCTCACTCGACGCTCTACCTCTCCATCACCACAGTACGGAGCTCGCACCTTTTCTGAAAAATGCGTCGACTGCCCTCATTCCGCTGCAAACCCATACAGCACCGAACACAAATAGGTTCGAACTCCAGAAAAATGCACCCATCTAGTGCTACACTCCTTGCTAAACCGAATTCCAACCACCAAAACGCACATTAGCGCTTCAATCTCCACTGAATCGTAACCCTAGTTTCGCGTTCACAAACCCCCAATTACAAAACCTGATCGCACATACCAAAATAGGTATCAGATTGAAGCTTAAGCCTTCACGATATCAAAGGAATGAATATTGGGATTTATAGATTTTGTTTTGAGTTTATATGAATTTATGAAGGTGGAGAAGTTCACGTTTTCTTTTTCCTGAGGAAGAAAAACGACGGCGCATTTTTTCTGAAGTTGAAATTAGGTTTAGGAGAGGTTAAGTTATTATATAGGATAATTTTAATAATTTAATATTCGATTATTGTATTAAATTATAAGCAAACGATATTTTTCTGTGTCCTCTAAAATTCCTGTGATCACATATAATACCTAAAAATCATGAAAATTGACATGTAGCTAGAGTTCGATATTACGGTCCCAACGAAACTGGTTTCGTCGAATTCCGACTCCGTATGCTCACACAGCGAATTTTTAACTATCGAAATATCGAATGTTTTTCACTCTAAAAATCCGTACGGCCACACAGTGCCTCTAAAAATCACGGAACTTGGAATCTAGCAATAATTTGATATTGCAGATCCAATAAAATTAGTTTCGTCGAATTCCGACTTTGTTTGCAAAAGTGGCTATTTTTAAAGTCCTAAATAACCCCTTTAAATATATAAATATATTTAAAAATAATTAAATTAAATATTTATAAATAAATATTATCGTATGTATTCACAGTGGAATACCATACAGCTTTAGAATATTCCTATATGAATTTCTAACTTGATATCTCAATCTGGGTCAACCCGATATTCGATTTATATTGAAATTCCTTTTTAAAATATAAATAATTCCTTTATAAATTATAAAGGAATTCCACAGCGATTTTCTGAAATTTGATTTGGACATAAATCAAAATCTACATGACGTTATCCCGATTTTTCTCTTTCACTAGAAAGATATACTCCACCAGCTCCACACGTTTCTTGTTTCACAGAAATCCGGCTTAAAACGAATCCTGTACATTTAGTTGAAGTTCGAATCGCCAATTTATGAACTACAGCGCCATTTCAAGCTCGATTTTAATTATATTATAATTCTATGTTCAAACTGTCGTTTATATAATATATTCGTTATTCAAATTCAATCCCAAACTGAATTAAATATCACAGATGATCCGGTTCACACCAGATCGTCATATCAGCCAATTTTGATTTTTTCAGAATTAAATATTATATAATTTATTATTTTAATTAAATATTGATCATTATTTAATTCCACGACCATTTAATTCACTATATCACTATTTATATAATTAAATAAATTAATCATAATACCTCTGCAAATGCAGGTCATTACAAGTTCCTTTAGTTGTGCTGGTGATGTGTTCGATTCTAGAGAAGATTCAGTTCAAGATGGAGCTAGAGGAAGACCAGGTGATGGTATTGCTACTCGGGTTGGTCGTCATGCTATAAGGTCACCCGAAATATTTGGTGATTGGAACTATCTTAGCTTTTGTTAGAACTTGGTCTCTTCATGTAGTCCAAGATAAGCCAATGGACCTTGATGACATCATGGGATCGAGTGAAAGCTCGAAATGGATTTGTGCCATGGAGGAAGAGTTGCAATAGTTGATGAAGAACCAGACTTGGGAGTTGGTTCTACTTCCTAACGAAAACCATGCTATTAGGTGTATATGGATATACAAGGTAACGGACGATGGAAGATACAAAGCTAGGCTAATGGATAAGGGTTTTGAACAGAGAAAGGGAAAGGAGTATGATGAGACCGGTTGTGAGACAATACTTCTATCCAGATATTACTTGCCATAGTTGCTATTCACGACTTGGAGTTGGAGAAACTTGATGTGAAAACTACCTTCATGCACAGTGATTTGGATGAAGACATTTACATGGAGGAACCGGAAGGGTTTCTGGTAGATGGTAAGTCAAAATTGGTTTGCAAGTTGAAGAAATCACTATATGGTTTTAAGCAATCATCTAGGCAATATAGGTTTAATCATTTCATGCTTGAAAGTGGCTTCCATCAAAGCATCAAGGATGCTTGTGTATATTTCAAGAACTTGGGAAATGATTTTGGGGTGTATTTACTCTTGTATGTGGACGATATGCTCATTGCTTCTAAGGATAAGTAAGAAATCAACAAGTTGAAATTGAGATTAAAAGCGGAATTTGAAATGAAAGACATTGGAGAAGCAAAGAAAATTTTGGGCATTGAGATTGAAAGGGATAAAAAACTTTTTGATTTTAAATTGATTCAAAAGTAATACATTAGAAAAATGCTTTTCCATTTTATCATGGAGGATGCAAAGGCATCAAATGTACCTTTACCTTTGCATGTAAAGCTTTCGAGTAAGAGATCATCTGTCGAGGAGAAAGACAAGGCTTATATGGCAAAAGTTCCATATGCTAGTGCAGTTGGTAGTTTGATGTATGTCGTGGTGTGTACAAGACCTGATATTGCAAATGTCGTCAGGGTGGTTAGTCGGTTTATGGCTAATCTGGGGAAATTGCACTGGGAAGCAGTAAAGTTTATATTGAGATACTTGTAAGGTACAACATCTCATGGTCTTGTTTTTAGGGGTAGTAAGGAGAAGAATTACATGTTGGTCGGTTATTGTGTTTCGGACTACGCTGGTGATAGGGATTGAAGGGAATCAACTTCCGGATATGTCTTCACTCTTGGTGGTACAACCATAATTGGAGATCGAGATTGCAAACCATAGTTGCTTTATCCATTACGGTGGCGGAGTTTATAGCCGCGGAGGAGGCGGCAAGCACTCTATTTGAAGCATTGACTTAGGATTTGTACATGACAGTGTTGATGTTCAATGTGATAGCCAAAGTGTTATCCATTTGGAAGAGAATTTGGCGATTAGCTCACAAACCAAGCATATTGAAGTAAGAGAGTCATTTCTAGTAGTTATGGATGAAGATAAGCAAGTATATCTTTGGAAAGTGCAAATAAAGGATAATGCAGCGGATATGTTCACTAAGGCATTGCTGGTTGGGAAGTTCGAGCATTGCTCGAACTTAATTCGCTTGATGAGGTGTTAGGTGCCACGGGGTGCCATGGTTGAGGGAGAAACTTGGTTATGGATGGAGAAGAGTATCGGTGAGAGATTGAAGTTCTATCTTCTTGGTATGATTGTCTTTTGGTGAGACTAGTTTTAGAGTTAGGTGTTTTCAACACTTCGTTAGTGTATGCGGGCTTTGCCTAAACTCTTTCTTGTAGTGCAATGAATGGTGGTCATGCCGGAGCTCATTGGAAAACACTTAAGCTTGTTTGGTAGAAGGTAGAGGATGGTTTGTTGCCATCGATGCTTGTAATGGAGATGGATATATTATCGAGTTGAAGTGTTAAATTTTACGATACTATATGGTGGAATTAAAATGGGTGGTAGTAGCATCTTCACATCGGAGAAGACGAATTGTAAATCAGAGCTTGTAGGAAAAAATTGCGATTAAAAAGGTAAGGGGGAGCTGCAAGCTTCAGTATAGACGTATGAAGTTCTTGGTCAGACATATGTGACTATAGGAAATATATTCCCAAGAGTGTGGACAGACTTCTGACCAATGGGGTCAAACGTCTGTGGTTACAGGGAATTTTCCCTGAACCCTCAGACAGAGGTCTGACTTCTTTTGATTAGACATCTGAGGTGATTTCGGGCTGATTTGTGAAGGTTTAAGCGAAAATTTGGGCAATTGCAAAATATTAGTCTCTCCCTATATGAGCTATTCTCATATTCGAAAGGGTGAGTACCACAAAAAGATGACTAATCAAGAGATTAAGATCTAAGTTTATTTCAATTAGGGTTTTGGCAGCCCTAATCTTCATCAATTTTCATCTCCACAATATTAAATTTTTCTGGTGAACTTGATCATTGAAATCAATCTCTTGTACTCTTCTATTGGTATTAATAAAAGGTTCTCTCTCGAAGAGGATGTACACTAACAAGACGTTAGAGGAACCATTAAAAATCCCTGTGTGATTTACTTTTCGTTATTACTCCATTATTTCTGTTGTTTGGTGATTGTGATTGGATTTTGGATTGAGTTGATATTATTTTGAGATATTAATTGGTCATTTTTGCACATTTACCATGATTTCGTCTTCCGCTGGGTTTGGGGATTTTGGTTTGAGCGTTCTTGAGTCGAAATTCTCCACAAAATGTATCCACTACACACTCGCATGAACGTGTTATTCAGTATTGAATCTTAAGCATGCAATTTGGAGGGATCGGGTAAGACCCCATCCATATACAGTTTTTTTAACCATTAATCTATATTTGTGTAAGAGTGCTAAAATTATATAATTCCTTTGTATCATAGTTTCAAAGACTGAACCATGAGTCAAACCGCGTTGGTGCAAGATTTGAGGTTCTGGCGGTTCAACTGGTCAGACTATCAAAACCGCGTTGATAGTTTATTATTATTTTTCTAATTTTAACGTAAATTATTTCAAATATAGCTGAGATTTAACTAATTACATTTTTGTATAAAAATTTAAAATATTTATTTTTGAATATTTCATAAAAAATACAAATTGGAATAATTATATAACTACTTCTAATTGCAAAATTGTAAATTTACTTACTTTTTATACGGAAAGAAGATTAGTCAAACAATAATATGTAAAATGTGCATTAATAATGAATTATCTCATCCAAAATTTAATGATTATTGCTATAAATTATTTATTAAATTGACAATACGAAAAAATGAAGACCGAAACGATATTTTTTTTCTTAATTTTAGGAATCGTGAGGTTCAAAGAGGTCGGTGTATAAGTTATTTAAGGGTTTTAAGGTTTGACCATGGGTCTGTGCACGCGCAAGCTTATTTCATTTTCGTCCCCGTGATGCTCCATGGTCGAAGGTTAACCGTGGTCGAACCGAGGTTGGGTTGCATCTTTAAAACACTACCTTGTATGTATCCTTACGTTTCCATATTTATGTCGCTAACTTGGACTTGCGCTTTGGTGAAATAGATTTTGAATTACACAGCTTGTAGTTGCATGTGAACTTCTCTCATTAATTAACATAAGGTGGTTTTACTTTAGATTCTGGTGATTTTCAATGACTGGTTGTGTTGTTTGTTAAACATTTGAGTTCTCTTGATCTTCCATGACATAGTAAGAAGTGGCCCTAATATTCGATTCCATCGAAGGTATTAGCTTCCTTATATCTATGCAGATCTGAATATATTGGGAAACTACGGTTGAAACTAGATCTATCTTACAGATACAAAGGTCAAAAATGGATGACGATATCCATATTAGGTTGTGAATCATGTTCGGTATAAAAACACGAATTTTTTAATGTAAAAGTTAGTATCAATACCCAAGAATCATATGTAGAGATGGAATATGAAGAAATTCATTGGAATTCTCTATGTTTTTAGTACTCTTGTTTAACAGATAATCTTTGTACTTCCTTGTCCTTTTTAGAAAATTGCTTCAACCAAATAGTTTGTCACTAATCCATCAAGAAGGGCGTTGAATCATTTTATTTGTTGTATCTATGTCAAAATATAAATCACTTCACCAAAAGTAAAATCCTCTCTTAGTGCAAGGTGTTGAAAGTAAGCGCCCATTATTGTGTACTTTTAAGAACTTCATGTTGAACTTATGTTGTCTGTGGTAGGACTATCTGAAAAGGTATGTGATTTCTTCATTTTCCTCACATGCATTAGATCAACGATGTCATGTATCTTATCGTCGACATTTATATGATGTCTTCTCAACGTTACGTGCACTAAAAGAATACCCAATGAATGAAATTTGTTGCATAGGTGGTTGTTGCACATGAGTTTTGCACAATGAAGGATTAATTGGTGAGTTCAAATTTCGAGTGTAGGTTTTAGCTTCTGTTTTCATCTCTGACTAGTTGAAAAACCCATCAAAGAATATGAACTAGGCGTATACAATATATGTCTAGTTGCGTTCGTTCCTTGAAACAATTGTTCAATTAGTTCCAAATTTTCAAGAGGCATGCATTGATATTTCAGGACAACTGATTCAAATTCCTTCGAGTAAACAGAAAAATTAATCAAAAAACAAAAAAAAAAAACAATTTCCTAAATGATAAATATATTGATATGGTTTCTTCACTACTCAACGCTATCTACAATAATTTTTTAATAATATCTTAATGAGCATCAATTTTTTTGCACCAACCTTCCTACTTGACCCGCTCGTATTTATTTTGAATTTTATTTTCATCTATTTGAGAAATATCGCATTTGATTCCTCAACATCTTTGTTGTACAACTTTGTTTACTTCCATTTTTGCTTTTATTATAGAAGAAATATTCTATGACAGAAAATTTCATTAGAGCCTCGGACAACCAGTGATGCACATTCTTTCAGCTTGTCATGCTAACATTAAAAAAAATTCAAAAAAACGATAAAGATAAAAGTACAAGAAATTTTGTAAAACAATACCCATTTATAATTGCATGTTGATGGAAATTTGTTGTTATTAAGCAGAATATACGGAGAAAGAAGGAGATGATTAGAGAGATTATGTAAAGGAAGGGGAAGCAGTGGAGCCACTAGGGTAAACATGCTTGATGCATCGGTCGGATGCAAAAGACTAGACTTCCCCCAACCAACCTAACGTAATCAGTTGTTTTGCACCGTTGGGGTATCCGAGTGTCTGACACTTTCTTTGATGCAAACGGTCCATTAAATGAGTAGGAACAATGCTAGAATCTCTTATTTTGATAAATGACAACTATATGTACACAAACCATTATTGCAAAAATGTTATCGATGAAACCAACATATTACTTAAACGGAAGTCTGAAAAAAAAACCATGGTGACACTGTCAAGTATCATTCGGTTGAAACTATGCATATGCACAATATACAAGCTTCTTCAATCTACTGAAGTTCTTTATCAGTTGACTAAATCAAGTTTTTCAATCGAATGAAACTACCTTCCCATTTACTAGTCCTTCCTCATTTTATCAAAGAAATTTCAGTCATTTGACCTTCTTGATTCAGTCGACTGAAACTCCAATACGACTACAAAATTTAAAATCCTGAAATGACCCCTCTCTTCAACAATTTTTTTCTCTATCAGTAAAAGTTGCAATGCTTCTGAACCATTATTTTTATTTTTCCAACTATGTTGTATCCTATACATAACATAATCTAGATTGAAACTAACTTACTTTCTTCTTAATCTATTTCGATCTTGATTATTCATGTTTCTCATATTTTACATATTGCTTACAAGCATCACTTTTACTTTAATTCAAATGTTTAAGCGATTGTCTTCTTCTTTATCTTTAAAAACACACGCACACACACATATAGATATATATGCCACTTGAGGAGAAGATCATAGGAGGGGAGAAATGAAATGAATCATTCGTGTTATATGAGAACACATGAAATCAATTATAATTGTTACTATTATATTTGAACTATTGCTTGGCTGTTAAAATATGGTTTGAAGTCTCGTTCAACTACTCGGGAAAGTGTACTGAAATCTCGCCCGGTTGTTCAAGTGCCTATTCCTTTGGATTAAGCGAGGTTTTGTTACTGAAATTCGAGAAAGATTCTAGAGCGGACGTTCCACTAGAGGTTTGAACCAATATTAAGTCGTCTGTGTGGTCATCGCGGTTTTATATCTTATGCTACTATTATTTGTATTTATAGTTATTAGATAATCAGAAATATTCTTATTACTCGATCCTTAGTCACTTTCATTTGATATCAGAGAAAAATCATCATATAACGGTAACAATGTTTTGATATCAAAAGTAATACGGATGAACGTGCAACAAGATTTGCTGAAGGCCAATTGACAGCACGACCACCACTTTTTAATGAATTAAACAATAATTATGATTTACAAGAATGAAGACATAAATTCTAGCAAATGGTTTTGAATTGGAACATAACTCAATGAGGATATATAATTCCTACTACCAAGTATACATAATTGTCTAACACATAAAAACTTTAAGCCACTAGTGATGTGAAAGCTATGAACATACTATTTTGTACATTAGATAAAAATGAGTTCAAAGAAGTTAGTATGGGTAAAACTGCACATGATATTTGGCATACTCTTAAAGTTATTCATGAAGGAACTAACAAAGTAAAACAAAGCAAGATATCTGTGCTTAAGAATCAATTTCAGAATGAAGCAGTACGAGACTATAAATGAGATGTACTCAAGATTTATGGATATATAGAACTCACATCTTGCACTAGGATAAAAATATATTGATTTTGATATTGTATCAAAAATTATAATCTCTTTAACGAGTGTATGAGATTAAGAAGTGTTAGTTATTGAAGAAGCTAATGGCATTTCAATCATAAAACGAAAAGAAATGATAGAAAATGTGACGACCCCAAACCCCGTTCCACAGTGGCAAGGGTAATCTTTGGAATATAACACATAAACGAATGACAGCAAAACATAAACAATTAAATACACCAGATAATGTACAACAGAGTACACTGGATAAATATAAACATCAGAATTACACAGTATACAGGATCATAATTAGTACAAAGTACACTTCAGCATTACATAAATGTCTACAGCGTAATCAAAACATAATATGTACAATAGGAGCTAAACAACAGAAAAAGAAAGAAGTGATAGAATCCAGCTTCAACTCCATAGCTATCCAGAAAGAGCCTGCTAAAACCTGAATACAAGGTTGCCCATGTAGAAAATAGGGCACCCGTGTTTGCAAGTGAAACAAACTATGAGTAGGTCATGGGACTGGTATGAGAAATCTACTTAACATACTTTACAATAAGGCCAACCACAGGACCATGCCGCTAATGCGGAAAGGGTTTACTCCATTGGATTGCCAGTGCTTTAAAACAAGTAAATCTTTTAAACATCGCAATGCTTTTTATAAAAATGAAGCCATTATAAGACTTAGTTCCCATCACACAATGCAACGCAAACCGGAGGATAGAGTTTTACCTTATAATGGCCAAAATATGCTTGATACGAATAAAACAAAAGCATTTGATATTATTACTAGTGTTTATATGTTTCAAAAACAATTTCAATCATAAGTATCAATCATAGACGGCATAAATGCCCCATACCACTATGTCGCCATATATAGGTATACAATCAAAACTGCACGATGCCGTATTTGGAAATTGGATTTCCATCATGAACCAAGGCAAGGGATCGTCCTTACCGCTTCTAGACAATTTAGCCTACCATGTCTCAGGATCAGATCTCGAGTGACCCTTGGATCGTCAGAGCTGGTCCACACGGAGTGGATTAAAATGCCTGAACATGCGTTTCCCCAACCTACGGGGCGTAAACTGGTCATATACCGACCAGACCATCGGCCCAGGAGCAACCGATATAATCAAGGCGCCTCGCTATCCATCATCCAGATAAGTAAAATGCCCAGGCGTGTAAAACCCAAAACACCACGCCTAGCTAGAAAAAAACGCAGGTCCTCCCTGATGTCCTCTCCCGTTTCTGGTCCATACCAGAGTGTGAGGCTTGCAAACCAACGCTAAACACAAAGCTAGCTATTCAAAGCCGTGCTTTGATCATCAACCACAAAGCTCTGCTTTTCAACGATAGCTTTGATCACAACATCTCTACATGCCACGTTGTCAATATACAACGTCGTACACACATCCATTTATAGGTCCATTCTGGGTCTGAACGAAACCGGAGGCACCTTATACCTCGCATATCCGTACAATCAACAAGTACGTCTGGACGGCTACCACTTTAGCCCCCTTCAAGGTAGCTACTCCCATCGTGAGCATCAGTAGCACCCATCCATTCGATGTGAAGATCGTCGGTCTTGCACCATCTTCATATCTTCGACTTATAACCATCGATCAATTATTTGAAATGAGAATTAACTCGGCCTTCTCAAATAATTCACGTATATTTAGAATTTTAAATCAATTCATTTCAATAGTTAAATTACTCGACATCAATAATTTTGTTCTTTAATGTTATTTTCACGTCAAACACATTCAACTGTCAAATATCCAATAAACCGGGTAAATTCAGTTTATTTCCATTCCATATCGTTTATAATATTTCATCACGATTTATCGCTATTTTTATTCATTTAAAAATAGCCAATTTATATAAATGACACTTCAAGCCATAACGTGGCCATGATGTTGTTTTTCTTCAGATTTGATTTACACATATCTGAAAATCCAACCGTTAGATCTTTACAAATTTTGTATCATTAGAAAGATCTTTTCAAAACGAATCCAATGGTTCCAGTTTTGGGAAAAATCCTACCGTCCGATCTCCCGGTACAATCGTTGGAAGTTACGATTTCAAAATACGAACTGCAGCGTCGTTATTCGATTTATTTTAATTATATATATATAATCGATTCTGGCGCTGTTTTCATTCAGATTTGAATTAAACATTCCAGACAATCCAACCGTTGGATCTTTACAAAGTTGGTGTCGTTGGATAGATATTTCCAAAGCGAACCCAATGGTTTCGGTTCAGGAAAATCCGATGGTCGGATCTCCCGCAATAATCGTTTGAAATCATGGTTTCAAAATACGAACTGCAGCTCCGTTATTCAATTTATTTTAATTATATTCATATATATATAAATATAATTCATTCTTCGATTTTAAAACCATATTCATTTCATATATGTGATAAAAATGACATTTTTATCCAACAGATATTTATTTCAACACATCACTATTTTTAACAATTCATATATATAATAAAAATGTGATTTTTATTTATAAAAAAATTTATTTCAAAACACGATTTTTTTATATACTTCATATAGATGATAAAAATGTGATTTTTATTGTAAAACAATTTATTTCAAAATACGATTATTTTATATACTTCATATAAAGGATAAAAATGTGATTTTTATTGTAAAACAATTTATTTCAAAACACGATTATTTTATATACTTCATATAGATGATAAAAACGTGATTTTTATTTTTCAAACCATTTCTATTTCATTCATTCAATAAAAATGTTATTTTAATTGTTCAAACCATTTCATTTCATTCTTTCGATAAAAATGTTATTTTTATCGTTCAAACCATTTATTTCATTCATCACATGAATATATTTCAATACATGAAGATAAATCAAACACAGAAATATTTCAGAAAATTTCGGCAGCATAACGGCAGGGTAGTTAAAACCGGCACCGTCCCTAGTATGGCTCATCGCTCTACCTTAAAGCCTCGCAGCTTTTGACAATGGGGATTTCAATATCTAGTTCGTACGCAGTTGAATTTTCCCATATACTAATCCTATTGGGATTTCAACCACAATCAATCATTTCCAATCAACCATTCATGATATTCACCAAATTTCACATCAACCAAATCCAAACTATATCACAACCAATATATATATCGTCCATGGTTTGTGGACGAGGGGAGTATATATATATATATATACACACATGTATAACTATATTTCGATTTCATTTCAATTCATTTCAACGCATATATCATTTTTACAATGCATATATAACTTATACATCGAACATACAACTTATATAACGCTTATACATGAGGTGTACAATGCTTATATAACTCATACATCGACTGTATAATTTATACATCGTCATTTCCATATCGTTTATAAATCAGAAATCCCACATTGGATTCCACTCCTCCGAAAATTGTAGAAGGCTCTGAAAAAAATCCGGTCTCTTCTAAAATGTAGAAGATGCTAACACGAGTCCACTGTCTCTTGTTTTACTGGATTTCGACAACATACGAAAAAGATATGATTTTTATTGTAAAATCATAAACCGTAGTGCTTTAAAGTACTATAAACAATAAAATAAAATAAAGGTCGTACCTTTTCTAATATCGCTCAAATCTAGGTTTTAGATTTTCCGCAAATCCTTGCAACGATATGAGGATCGGGCGGTGCAACGTCGAAGTGCTTGGAATGGGCTTCACGGCGCCGGTGGTCTTGTCCAACTCGACGGTCTCCAGAGGTCATGGCGGCGCTGCAAAGGCAGCGACTTTGTGGGCTCGAATCTCGAAGAACAGTGCACGGGGGGGGGGGGGGGGGGGGGGGTCGAGACAAGTATGGATGTGAAGAAGGGGTCAAGCTCTACGAAAACCTCAACTGGGTGGAGGGCTATCGATGCATGGATTAGAAGAAAACGAAGAGAGAAGGGGAGAAAGGAGTTCCGTCGTTCAACGTGGGTTATCGGGGAAGAAAACGTCGGGGAGAGAGAATGAATGGGATTGGGCCATTTTTTATTTATTTATATATTTTTAAAATTCAAAAATACCCCTTACCACTTATGAATTCCAATCCAAACACAACGACTGTCGTCCCTAGCTAAATACCCCCATTCCGAACACAATGGGATATGTTTCGTGGGCCCATTCGACTGTTTCAGTCAGTTTCTTTTCAAATTAAAATATAAAACATTCAACATTTGATTTGAACGTACATTTCAATTGGCCGGGGCCACAAACAGATCCCAAAAATTCCAGAAAAATAAACCTAGCTATGTTTTGATGATACGGTCCCAACAAAACTGATTTCGTTGAATTCTGAGATCGTTTGAAAAATGGCCCTTTTCTGGTCGATCCAATTTAACTTAAATCAACCTCACATTTTCCTTCGCCACGCTCACATATTAACTTCAAAAATTATGGAATTTGAAACCAAGCAATAATTTGACATCCTGGATTCAACAAAAGTGGTTTCGTCAAATTCAGAGGTCGTTTGAAAATGGCTTTTTTCAAGGGCTATATAAACTTCATAATGACCTTTCTAAAAATTCATTTGGTCATAACTTTTGATTCCCGCTATGAAACTTCGATTTTTCAGATTAGTTACAAAGATATTCCTAAACAGATTTAAATATTTTTGGTTTCACTAAAATCCATTTTATTTTGCACCCAGTACAGTCGGTCAAAGTTTGAATTCAAATTTTGAAACTACCGCGCCATTTCAGGCCTTGTTTATATTTAAAATAAATATGTTTATTTTCAAACATCTATTCAAATAGACTTTTCATCGTTATTATTTAAAATAAATTATTTTAAATATCTAAAATTCACTAAAATAGCCAAATTTAGCGATCACCTTTCAAGAAGGAGATGAAGGCTCATACAAAGATGAAGATGGTATAGCTTTTATTCCTGAGAACTTCAGAAAATTTCTGAAATTCAAATAGAATAATAAAATGTTTAGAAATAAAAAGGCACCAACCATCCATTATAAGTGTGAAAAAATTGTCATATAAAGAAAGAGAGAAGCAAGCCTTTTCAGTTACTTAGGATGATACGGATTCAAAATTAGATTCATATTTTTAGATTGTGATGGTGATTCTGGATGAGCAACTGTTGTTTTATGACTTTAGATAGCGATGTATATAATTTATCTTTTAATGGTTTATTTGAAATCGATTCTAAACTTTTAGGTAAACTAAAATATACAATAAGAAAATATATAGATTATTAGGAAAATTTAATAGAAGTGAATTAGAAAGATATATGTTAAAGATGAAAAGAAAATTTTAGAAGAAGGACAAGATAAATCACATAATTCATGTATCAATATGTCATCACAATTCACTATACCCAGTAATGAAATAGAAACTAGGCCTGTTAATGGATGCTTTTGGATGCGTATAGTGTCATATTGATATCTGGGTCCGAAATCATTTTAGGATATCGGATATCCACATTCATGAATACAGACGGATATCAAATAATTATCTAATCCTATGACGACCTGCCTTTTTGTCTGGTTCAAACCGATCATTAAACCGACTTAAACCGATCAACAAGAGGTATCGCTTGGGGTTATAACGTATAAGAACAGAACAAAATAACTTTTTAATTATCATTGCAATTACTTTTACATCAGAGTATAGCTTACATCAGAGTACAATAATAAATACGCGCAGCAGAAATAACTATATAGGATTGTAACATGTACAAAGCGGAAAAAATAAACTCTCAGCGGAAGAAATAAAATGCTCTAGACATAGCTTTAGCTTTAATACAACATCTACTCTATAAAATATCTGCAAACCAAAACTGAAACACCCCACCTCCATTAAGGTCACTCACATAGAGAATGCCTTAACTTTGGTGGAGGTTTATAAGTAAAAGCCATAGATGAACTCAAGACTGATATAAATACACATATTTTAAACAGCGGAAACCAAACAAACTTTTATTTCATCAATACGTGTATCAAACAAAGATTTCCATAATTGTCTCAAAATACTTTCAACATTACAACCTCATAACTGCCTTGATTATTCAAGAAGCATGAAAACATAAATAAAGTGACAAAAATCCCCATAGTGATATCCAAAGCCATTATCTGAGCAAGAAAGATCCAAATCATACATCTACGTTCTTGGTGCTTGTAAAGAGCCTGACTGAGTTGAGCTGTTTCCTCCCTGTGGACCTGGGGGGGAACGAAAGAAAAGAAGACGAAAAGAAAATAGGGTCAGACATAAAGCCTGAGTAAATCTAGTAACTCTTCAATATGTGAATAAGAAAAGCGGTATGATGGATGTAAACTAAAAATAGGAAAGTGTCACAAGCTAAGGAAGTGTCGAATGTACTATCACACCCATACTATATCTCTGCACCTATTTGAATTCATTCTAACTGGCACCCCATGGTGAGGGTGAAGTGATCCCCATTCTTATTAAAGATCGGCTCCTACTCGTGTTAACATGTGTCATACGGCCCCCAAGAATTGTAGATACATATGCTGGTCCCACCATGGGGTGTATCAAGACCCATGGTGGCGGCCCCGACACAAAACTAAAAGACATAGGTTATACTACTGGTGTCCCCAGTGCCCTGGTTGTCTGGTCCGGAGTGAGTGCACGCCCGCACCCCATTAGACATGCACTGTGCACCCACCGCCGTCGTTTGACCGCTTACAATCAGCCCAGTAATCGTGCCCCACCCTGCCTAGTTTCAGGGTACCGTTGATACCTAACTTTGGGTTACTGCTGAAACGGGTCCCTCGTTACCAGGATTTCCTAGTCAAACATGTTAAGTGGTTAAGTGTCTGTATTTACCTAACCCCACCCATCAATTCTTGTTAACATGTTGAATTTGGTTAAGTGTTATAGTTGACTTAACCCTACCATCTGTCCTTAGCCTCTTAGGAGCACCATACCACTCACATTAGACAGGTATTGCTACGGTTACTGGATGTGCCGGTCGGTTCCGGGCAGGTTTACACCGTAGCTCAATCTAACCTCGGGTCCTTATTAGGCTCAATGCTTAACCACCCACATTGGATAGGTATTGTTGTGACTACTGGACAGCCGGGCGGGTCCGGGCAGGTTTACATCACAACTCAATCCAACCTCGGGTTAAGCATATCGTGTTTTCCAAATTTACATATTTTATTACTTTTCACTATATGTAAATGTCATATCTTTTATTTTTGGGTATTACAATTAATACCGCTTATGTGTCATAATCATTGGCATGTGCCAAACATGCCAACTTATATTTTCATATTTTACACCCAATGTTATTACCCCCGTTTGTTCGCAACGTTATAACATGTGTTGGGCTTGTCACAATTCAGCCCAACTTTATAAACGTGAGGAAAAGCGGAAATCAAGAACATGTAATACATAAAGGTATGTGGCGCATGAACTTGCAATTTGGCGATTCGACTAACATATAACATGGTTCATGTGAACTTGCATTCGAATCAAAGTATGACTAAGTAGGTGACATATGAAATGGCATAGTTTAGGCAAATACAAACTTGTGTTTAAACATGTTAACTTGGCATAATATCGACCACAAAACTAGCATGTTATATATTCATCAAAATGTACAATTTTTACATCTAATCGTATAGCCTATTTCAACATGAGCTTGCATAGTTTTTGAAACCCAAACGATGTTTGACATAGAACCAATTATATTTTGCAAATAAACATGAACTTGCATAGTTTATGAAGCATAGATCCAATTATACTTGCAAACATAGATCTAATTGTACTTGCCAATAAACATAAGAATGATATCATAGGTTTTGGGTCATGTAGGCATAGAAGGTCTATAACATGTTTACGTAAATTCTAATTTAGACTAAGGGAATATACATAGTCCATGCCATCGACATATACAAAAAGGGATCAATTTCTAGTTTTTGCCACAAACTTGCAAGTGCCATTGTTTTCATATACAATTGTTCAATAGGCTTGCATCAATCAATTTATGCCATAAACATCAATACACAAGTCATGATAGAACCATCACAATACACAAAGATTATAACAAAACGATTCTATTTTTATTTACATCGAATCACATCACAGTTTTTATTCATATTTTGAAAGGTCGCTATACTTACAACGTGTGATGAATTCTTGTTTTCTGATTTCTGTTATTCTGATTTGGAGATGCTCTCCTTTGGGTAGCAAAGTTGCGTTGAATGATTTGATTAAGCTTTGATCTTCTTTTAATTTGATTCGTCTCTTAGGCTTGTTGGCTTGTCTCTAGGCTTTCTAATTGACGGCTGTAACGACCCGGATTTTTCGGCTATTTGAATTCGAATATTTAAATTTGTTTCAATATTATATTTGAATTATTTATGGAATTTAATATCGAATTCGTTTATCAAACGAAGACTAAGCATTTATATTTATATTTTAAATTATAAAACGAACTCAAACTGCGCGGTAGTTCATAAAATTGAATTTCAACTTCTATTGATCATACAGAACTCGTGTTAAGTCAGATTTTGGTGAAACAAGAAGCGTCTGAATCTAGTTGATAATATTTTTCTAATAGAGGAGAAAAGTCGAATTTTCGTATTGTGGATTTTGTTTTGCGTCCAAATCAAATTTTGAAATAGTCGCTGTAAAATCGTTTATAAGCCGTAACGGGTTATTTAATATAATTAAATATTGGCTTTGAATTGGGACAAGTCCTTTGAGGCGTAGTCATAATTTAATTTTTAGAATTTTACTGTAATTTCTAATTAATTAAATACGCAACTTTTTATTTGGAGTATTTCGCACCCTATATCAACATTTTGGGGTATCACAATATAAGTTAACCTACCGATATTGTTATATTTTTGGGATTATGGCACACTACTGAGCACGACGATATATTTATTTCAGTCGATGGCGCATCATATACGGACAGAGTTCTATAATGCGATACACGTTTAACTTTATTACAATAAAAACCATTGATCATATCATGTCTCTTAGATTGAACAACACGTCAGTGTATTTTCAAATCAACATCAACGGTCACAAATACCCTGTCTTCTCAAATATAGAGCTATGTACTGATATATGCAAACCATATTTGCCTCCATGTGCCAGCGCCTTCATCCTAAGCCTAATCTATCACTCCAGCATAACATGTGTCGTCCCATTTTCTAACATATGCATGTGCTTTGGTACCCTTCAAATTACTTCAGGTTTAAGTAAACATAGAACCAAAGTTTTAAACGCACAGACCTAAGTAATAGGGAGTAGAGTACTCCTCTAAATCAACTAATACAGACACCCCTAGGAATGAACAGCTCCGCTACCCTATACTTCTATCTCACGCAGCTTTAAAACCTCAACTCGAATTAATGAGTCCACGTGCCAATGTTTCAACCTGCCCAAAGTTTAATCAAATAAATGTAACACACAGCTACCTACACTAAAACGTGCCTACAAAAACCCAATACCGTGAATGCCAAGGCTCTCGCTATTATAAATACTGGCACTTCCCTTCATTTACACAACAGTTTCATTCCCATGCTTAACAAAACAAAAACAAACAAAAATACCGAAGCTGCTCATAAAAAAAATATAAGAAGCAAAAGCAAATTGTTTAGAGGTCAGCCCACTCCCTTATGGTTCGAACTAAAGCTTTTTCATGCTTCGGACGTTGGGACTCTCGGAAAGGAATAGGAGCAAAGCAGAGGAAGGAGGAGAAATGAACTGGAGTTGCTAGTTTTGGGTGATGAACACTGGGTGGGATGAAAGGCCAGAACGTGAAAAGCATTTGTGGGATAGGAAAAGCATTTTTGCATGGCATAAAGTTGCGGATTTCCGTGTTGCCTCAGAGGACCAAATATATGGGAGGTTGGTGCTGTGTGTTTCAGCGTGCATGGCGTGAAGAGCTGGGCTAGTTCAAACGCTGGAGGGGGCTTTGGGCTTTAGGCCTTGGTGCTTTGAAAAAAAAAAACAAAAAAAAAAGAGAAAAAAAAAACAATGCGGCAAGAAGGAAAAGGGAGCGTAGTGTGATACAGGGTGTGGAGTTGTGGTGCCAGGAAGAAGTGAACAATGGAGAAAGGTGTACAAGTGAGGTGGATGGTTACGTTTTAGTTCGGGTTTGGACCTCCGAAATAGAAATCAAGGAAAAAAAAAAAAAAAAAAAAAGAGGGGGGGGCCTGGTAACGAACAAAAAGGATGAGCAGCATTCATATTGAGATGTCGGGGAAGATGGCATCACCGTGAAAACCGCTGGTTTAAGAATTTTGATGAAACCAATCTAGTTGAAGTCGCAGAAATAAAGGCTACGTCATTTTGCTAATTCGGAAAAGAATAGAAGCAACCGGAATTTCAAACAACGCGAACCGTCAATCGGAAACAAAAGTGAGTTAATCCTCACACATTTTCTGAAATACTAGGATGTGCTAAATTCATATATTTAAATTGATTGATTGGATGCCTTGGATGCCTATGGTTGCTTTAACGATTGACGTTAATTATATTATTGTTGCTAAAATATCTCTATGTACTGATATGAAAGATTTTAATGATCTGTGATGCAGGGAAGAACAGGTAGGAGGAACCAAACCGGTTCCTCAAATATTTATTTTGCTGTTATTTCATATTTTATATGAACTGTTCAAGACCCGTGACTTTAAACCCTGTTGATTATTGAATGTGGTTGAGTTTGAACCTATATATATATCGTATTGGTTGAGAAATAAATAGCAGATGGCCCATAATACACCGTTTTATAAAGATTGATTCACCGTCATGTGAATCGCTAGAAATGGGGTTATAAAATTCATTTTATAACCGAATATATTTTTTTTTTTAAATATATCATATTTAAATAAAGTTTCAAAAAGAAAAAGGGGATTAACCAGCCACGTATATACATTGTTTGGGTTAATCACAAATTACCATGTTTGTACCAAATATGCCGTGCGCGAAGCACGTGCTTATATACATGATTATTTAAAAGATCTTATTTAGCTAATTCAAGTGGCCATAATTAATGTAACAATTAGAATGGGTTATAATATTGATTATTATTTAATAATAACCAAAGTGAATGGAGTTATTTTAATTAGTTTTATTATTAAACAATGGGAAGCACTAAGTGTAATTTATTAACGAATAAATCATGTTTAGAGGCTGCGTAAACTAAGATTGTTTATTAAATTAGTTCATTACTTTAAAAGGGGTAGTTAATGGTATAAGAACCCAGTTTTACTTTAATAGATGTTGGAACTTGATTATTAGTCATTTAGTAATCATTAAAGTAATAGTTTGGATAGTAAAATATAGTAAGGAAAGTTCGTAAAGTTTAAAGCGGTGTTTATAATTATTAAGGCGAGTTAATATATATAAGGTGAGATCGAAGTTTAACTTGATTCTTACTAAGTTATATATATAATTGGATTATATGAATCCAAGTTATACAAAGTTATAAAACCCGAGTTGAATTAGAGTAGTGAATCAAGATAAGTTAAAAGGATGCGATATAGAATCGCCATTTTTAAAGAAGAGATGATATTCCATCAAGATGGAATTATAATGGATTTTGTCGTATTGGAAATGAGTGTCAGTTTTTGTATTACAACTGATATTCATCTTACGATAAGAACGTTGTTAATCAAGGTCTGAGAGGTAATTAAAATACCCCAACTTGAATAACTTCAGGATTATCAAAAGATGATATCAGTCGAAATATTGAAAAGGTGAGAATAAAATATTTTGGGGAAAAATAACAGTGTAACGCCATTAAAAATTTGGAAATATAAGATTCCAAAATAAAAGGATTATAAAGGGGTTAGAGAATATGAAATGTTATTTCCTAATAAAGAAAATAAAAAGGGAAATTGGTAAAAGTATAACGGCATTTTCAAAGCTAATGAGATTTAACTGGGTTTATTCTAAAAGAATAAGTGGTGGTTTTGGTATTCATATATGAAGCCAAGGAAGATGTCGTAATAATTATTTTACGAATGATAAGTGATTCGATAAGATAATAAGAAATGTTGTGGCCAAGTGATGCTGTGTATAAACCAATGGGTTTGTTTGTTTTTATGGTTGTTTATTTTGATAGTTAAATAACCGACTATCAAAATCTGACCCAACGTTATTGGTACGGAAAGACCGGGATCGAACTTATATTCGAAAACCATTCTGACCAATAAATACGAATGCGACGAAGATGCTGATCAAGATGGAGCAATTGAAGACCGTAAGCCTCCATGAGCGGAAGAACTATTGTTAAGTACCTCTGGCTGATCCCCAGAGTTAACGATGTTTCTGTCGTGATTGGAATCTACGGATTGCAAGGACTACTCGCTATTGATCTATAGGGTGATTCCTAGGATGCGGTAGGAGAGTACCTTCGGTTCATCCTGTTCCTGGATGACGTGTATGGACGATGTTAATGGTGGCCAGATGTTTCAAAAGTCGATTATAGCCTCAAGCCTCATCAACCGGGAAATGACAAAAATCGGGCAGGCAGCATGGCTATGTGGGTCGCACCCATTAGGGTGTATTGTCACCATCTAGAGAATATTCATATTTGTACTTCTTTCATTTCTGTATCTCCCGGGGATTTCGGTGGTCGCGACAAAAAGCCGAAGGGGTGACAATATACTCGATACACTCAAGAGAAATGAGTGGTCGGTCATGTGTGGGCCGGGTTACAAGACGTTCTTGTTGAACCCAGTGTATTCGTCTCTAGAGATACACCATCGGCAGGTGGTCCCATACCTTGTCATAGTTGGAAATCTAATCTCCAATAAGCGCCTGCGGTTTTAATTGTATACTATATATGTGGAGCGTGAGATGCAAGCGTTCTGCTAGATTCTATTTATTTGTAATTAGACACTATGATAATATCAGATGAAGATATTGATTTCAAAATGATTTGGGTTATAGTAAGGTAAAAACCGTCCGTGTTATGTGTGGACTGGTCTTACTATTATCCTTTTATTTCAAAAGGATTTCAAAGTTAAACAAGTTGGTTGCTGTATGAATTTATCACTGAAAGTATTTCAGACTGACCTGGGTGAATTTTGTTTTAAATCAAATGTGCTCGGGTCAGACCGAGTATATTTACAGGTTAGATTTCGCTTGGAGCTTCAGAAGAAGAGTTGAAGTCGAGACGTATTCTATATATATACTGGTACTAGTTTATTTCCGCTGTGTGTTGTATTGATCTGAATGTATACTCTGATGTTGTGATATACAAATTTTTGTATAAAGTATTTCTGATTATTATATTTTGTCCATTCCGCTGTGAGACTCTGATCTTCTTACTCTTCTATTCTAATATTTCTTTCTTTCTTCTCTCACCCTCTAACTTCTTTCTATTAGCTTTCTGGGTTTTCCGATGCTTGAGTTTGGACACGAAATGTGTTAGTATCTGGACTCGAGTGTCGAAATTCCCGGGTCGCTACAGTTGGTATCAGAGCAATGGTTTAGGAATAACCTTGGCTCTGTGGTGTAACTCGATAGAGATTGGGCTAGTAATACCCTAGATCGAGTTGAGTGTATACATACGAGAGCGCGTATTTGTAATTTGAATATAAAATTATTTTATATTGTTTTACCCAAATTATTTTATAATAGAGTAAAATTTATAATTTTCTCAAATTATTATTTTATTCAAATTTGGATGAAATGGAAACATTTCAAATATGAAATGGGAATAAATTTTAACTTGTATAAGTTAAAATGAATCTTTTGACTTGGAATTAAGACAAGCCAACCAGAATTTGACCTGGGTTGGGTAAAATAAAAAGTGAATGAATCCAAACAGAATGAAGGGGAAATTTGTTGGATTGTATGTTTTGGATATATTGCGCTTGATTTGGCATGAATAAATTGAAATAAAATTCAAGTTAATGGAATTCACAAATTCAAGTAAATGAATTTGCATTGGAAATATTGAATTAAATAAGACAAGTTAAATAAAAGGGGAAATGATTTGGTTAAAGTGATTGTTGCTTAATTGTCTGGATTGGATTAAATTGAACCCATTAACAGATTAAATTAAGAAATTGAATGGAGTGGGAAGGAAGGAATTCTGGCATAACAATTTTTGAAGGGGCGATAGATGATATAACCATGTATTAGTTCTTTGCATTGGAAGTTGGGTTAAGGGCAGACTGCCAGAAGGCCATGAGAATTGACATGATCATGAAGATTAAAGCACGGATCAGAAAATGAAGAGCTATGGGTTGATTTGCTTCGAAACGGGGATGAAGTTGCCCGACAAAAAGGTAAACCTTAATACTATTGATTGGGTGTTTGAATTTATACCCGAGATGAGTAACCACTTGGATTTTTATTTTCTTTGGATCGATATGAGAGGCCCAGTGTGGCATTTGTAGTAGTTTAGATCGAACAGTACAGAGGAGGTGCTAGCAATTTTGGTCGTAAAGTCGTAAATGTAGAAATTATTTTTGATAATATTTTGAATTAATTATTTTGAAATAAATGCAGTTGGAGCTTTCTTTTTACCTAGCAATTTCGAGGACGAAATTTATTTAAGGGGGGAAGAATGTAACGACCCGGATTTTTCGGCTATTTGAATTCGAATATTTAAATTTGTTTCAATATTATATTTGAATTATTTATGGAATTTAATATCGAATTCGTTTATCAAACGAAGACTAAGCATTTATATTTATATTTTAAATTATAAAACGAACTCAAACTGCGCGGTAGTTCGTAAAATTGAATTTCAACTTCTATTGATCATACAGAACTCGTGTTAAGTCAGATTTTGGTGAAACAAGAAGCGTCTGAATCTAGTTGATAATATTTTTCTAATAGAGGAGAAAAGTCGAATTTTCGTATTGTGGATTTTGTTTTGCGTCCAAATCAAATTTTGAAATAGTCGCTGTAAAATCGTTTATAAGCCGTAACGGGTTATTTAATATAATTAAATATTGGCTTCGAATTGGGACAAGTCCTTTGAGGCGTAGTCATAATTTAATTTTTAGAATTTTACTGTAATTTCTAATTAATTAAATACGCAACTTTTTATTTGGAGTATTTCGCACCCTATATCAACATTTTGGGGTATCACAATATAAGTTAACCTACCGATATTGTTATATTTTTGGGATTATGGCACACTGCTGAGCACGACGATATATTTATTTCAGTCGATGGCGCATCATATACGGACAGAGTTCTATAATGCGATACACGTTTAACTTTATTACAATAAAAACCATTGATCATATCATGTCTCTTAGATTGAACAACACGTCAGTGTATTTTCAAATCAACATCAACGGTCACAAATACCCTGTCTTCTCAAATATAGAGCTATGTACTGATATATGCAAACCATATTTGCCTCCATGTGCCAGCGCCTTCATCCTAAGCCTAATCTATCACTCCAGCATAACATGTGTCGTCCCATTTTCTAACATATGCATGTGCTTTGGTACCCTTCAAATTACTTCAGGTTTAAGTAAACATAGAACCAAAGTTTTAAACGCACAGACCTAAGTAATAGGGAGTAGAGTACTCCTCTAAATCAACTAATACAGACACCCCTAGGAATGAACAGCTCCGCTACCCTATACTTCTATCTCACGCAGCTTTAAAACCTCAACTCGAATTAATGAGTCCACGTGCCAATGTTTCAACCTGCCCAAAGTTTAATCAAATAAATGTAACACACAGCTACCTACACTAAAACGTGCCTACAAAAACCCAATACCGTGAATGCCAAGGCTCTCGCTATTATAAATACTGGCACTTCCCTTCATTTACACAACAGTTTCATTCCCATGCTTAACAAAACAAAAACAAACAAAAATACCGAAGCTGCTCATAAAAAAATATAAGAAGCAAAAGCAAATTGTTTAGAGGTCAGCCCACTCCCTTATGGTTCGAACTAAAGCTTTTTCATGCTTCGGACGTTGGGACTCTCGGAAAGGAATAGGAGCAAAGCAGAGGAAGGAGGAGAAATGAACTGGAGTTGCTAGTTTTGGGTGATGAACACTGGGTGGGATGAAAGGCCAGAACGTGAAAAGCATTTGTGGGATAGGAAAAGCATTTTTGCATGGCATAAAGTTGCGGATTTCCGTGTTGCCTCAGAGGACCAAATATATGGGAGGTTGGTGCTGTGTGTTTCAGCGTGCATGGCGTGAAGAGCTGGGCTAGTTCAAACGCTGGAGGGGGCTTTGGGCTTTAGGCCTTGGTGCTTTGAAAAAAAAAAAAAAAAAAAGAGAAAAAAAAAAACAATGCGGCAAGAAGGAAAAGGGAGCGTAGTGTGATACAGGGTGTGGAGTTGTGGTGCCAGGAAGAAGTGAACAATGGAGAAAGGTGTACAAGTGAGGTGGATGGTTACGTTTTAGTTCGGGTTTGGACCTCCGAAATAGAAATCAAGGAAAAAAAAAAAAAAAAAAAAGAGGGGGGGGCCTGGTAACGAACAAAAAGGATGAGCAGCATTCATATTGAGATGTCGGGGAAGATGGCATCACCGTGAAAACCGCTGGTTTAAGAATTTTGATGAAACCAATCTAGTTGAAGTCGCAGAAATAAAGGCTACGTCATTTTGCTAATTCGGAAAAGAATAGAAGCAACCGGAATTTCAAACAACGCGAACCGTCAATCGGAAACAAAAGTGAGTTAATCCTCACACATTTTCTGAAATACTAGGATGTGCTAAATTCATATATTTAAATTGATTGATTGGATGCCTTGGATGCCTATGGTTGCTTTAACGATTGACGTTAATTATATTATTGTTGCTAAAATATCTCTATGTACTGATATGAAAGATTTTACTGATCTGTGATGCAGGGAAGAACAGGTAGGAGGAACCAAACCGGTTCCTCAAATATTTATTTTGCTGTTATTTCATATTTTATATGAACTGTTCAAGACCCGTGACTTTAAACCCTGTTGATTATTGAATGTGGTTGAGTTTGAACCTATATATATATCGTATTGGTTGAGAAATAAATAGCAGATGGCCCATAATACACCGTTTTATAAAGATTGATTCACCGTCATGTGAATCGCTAGAAATGGGGTTATAAAATTCATTTTATAACCGAATATTTTTTTTTTTTAAATATATCATATTTAAATAAAGTTTCAAAAAGAAAAAGGGGATTAACCAGCCACGTATATACATTGTTTGGGTTAATCACAAATTACCATGTTTGTACCAAATATGCCGTGCGCGAAGCACGTGCTTATATACATGATTATTTAAAAGATCTTATTTAGCTAATTCAAGTGGCCATAATTAATGTAACAATTAGAATGGGTTATAATATTGATTATTATTTAATAATAACCAAAGTGAATGGAGTTATTTTAATTAGTTTTATTATTAAACAATGGGAAGCACTAAGTGTAATTTATTAACGAATAAATCATGTTTAGAGGCTGCGTAAACTAAGATTGTTTATTAAATTAGTTCATTACTTTAAAAGGGGTAGTTAATGGTATAAGAACCCAGTTTTACTTTAATAGATGTTGGAACTTGATTATTAGTCATTTAGTAATCATTAAAGTAATAGTTTGGATAGTAAAATATAGTAAGGAAAGTTCGTAAAGTTTAAAGCGGTGTTTATAATTATTAAGGCGAGTTAATATATATAAGGTGAGATCGAAGTTTAACTTGATTCTTACTAAGTTATATATATAATTGGATTATATGAATCCAAGTTATACAAAGTTATAAAACCCGAGTTGAATTAGAGTAGTGAATCAAGATAAGTTAAAAGGATGCGATATAGAATCGCCATTTTTAAAGAAGAGATGATATTCCATCAAGATGGAATTATAATGGATTTTGTCGTATTGGAAATGAGTGTCAGTTTTTGTATTACAACTGATATTCATCTTACGATAAGAACGTTGTTAATCAAGGTCTGAGAGGTAATTAAAATACCCCAACTTGAATAACTTCAGGATTATCAAAAGATGATATCAGTCGAAATATTGAAAAGGTGAGAATAAAATATTTTGGGGAAAAATAACAGTGTAACGCCATTAAAAATTTGGAAATATAAGATTCCAAAATAAAAGGATTATAAAGGGGTTAGAGAATATGAAATGTTATTTCCTAATAAAGAAAATAAAAAGGGAAATTGGTAAAAGTATAACGGCATTTTCAAAGCTAATGAGATTTAACTGGGTTTATTCTAAAAGAATAAGTGGTGGTTTTGGTATTCATATATGAAGCCAAGGAAGATGTCGTAATAATTATTTTACGAATGATAAGTGATTCGATAAGATAATAAGAAATGTTGTGGCCAAGTGATGCTGTGTATAAACCAATGGGTTTGTTTGTTTTTATGGTTGTTTATTTTGATAGTTAAATAACCGACTATCAAAATCTGACCCAACGTTATTGGTACGGAAAGACCGGGATCGAACTTATATTCGAAAACCATTCTGACCAATAAATACGAATGCGACGAAGATGCTGATCAAGATGGAGCAATTGAAGACCGTAAGCCTCCATGAGCGGAAGAACTATTGTTAAGTACCTCTGGCTGATCCCCAGAGTTAACGATGTTTCTGTCGTGATTGGAATCTACGGATTGCAAGGACTACTCGCTATTGATCTATAGGGTGATTCCTAGGATGCGGTAGGAGAGTACCTTCGGTTCATCCTGTTCCTGGATGACGTGTATGGACGATGTTAATGGTGGCCAGATGTTTCAAAAGTCGATTATAGCCTCAAGCCTCATCAACCGGGAAATGACAAAAATCGGGCAGGCAGCATGGCTATGTGGGTCGCACCCATTAGGGTGTATTGTCACCATCTAGAGAATATTCATATTTGTACTTCTTTCATTTCTGTATCTCCCGGGGATTTCGGTGGTCGCGACAAAAAGCCGAAGGGGTGACAATATACTCGATACACTCAAGAGAAATGAGTGGTCGGTCATGTGTGGGCCGGGTTACAAGACGTTCTTGTTGAACCCAGTGTATTCGTCTCTAGAGATACACCATCGGCAGGTGGTCCCATACCTTGTCATAGTTGGAAATCTAATCTCCAATAAGCACCTGCGGTTTTAATTGTATACTATATATGTGGAGCGTGAGATGCAAGCGTTCTGCTAGATTCTATTTATTTGTAATTAGACACTATGATAATATCAGATGAAGATATTGATTTCAAAATGATTTGGGTTATAGTAAGGTAAAAACCGTCCGTGTTATGTGTGGACTGGTCTTACTATTATCCTTTTATTTCAAAAGGATTTCAAAGTTAAACAAGTTGGTTGCTGTATGAATTTATCACTGAAAGTATTTCAGACTGACCTGGGTGAATTTTGTTTTAAATCAAATGTGCTCGGGTCAGACCGAGTATATTTACAGGTTAGATTTCGCTTGGAGCTTCAGAAGAAGAGTTGAAGTCGAGACGTATTCTATATATATACTGGTACTAGTTTATTTCCGCTGTGTGTTGTATTGATCTGAATGTATACTCTGATGTTGTGATATACAAATTTTTGTATAAAGTATTTCTGATTATTATATTTTGTCCATTCCGCTGTGAGACTCTGATCTTCTTACTCTTCTATTCTAATATTTCTTTCTTTCTTCTCTCACCCTCTAACTTCTTTCTATTAGCTTTCTGGGTTTTCCGATGCTTGAGTTTGGACACGAAATGTGTTAGTATCTGGACTCGAGTGTCGAAATTCCCGGGTCGCTACAACGGCCATTCCTAGTTCCTCTCCAGCAACATGACGGCTTTTGTATTCTATTATTTGTGTGAATTTAGGGTTAGACTTGAGTTGCATTTATAGAATTTTAAATTGTTTTGAGCCATCGATGAAGCTAGGGTGAATCCAGACCATCCATCTCAAGAGAGGCCAATAAGAAAGAGACATGTAAGCCCTAGTGACTCAACCAAGCATTAGAATTCGACCAGACCCTGACCAGGCCAGCCAGGGCCTGACCAGCAGGTCTTTCTGACCTGGGCGCACTTGGAAGGTGCGCCAGGCCAAAATTGTACTGGCGCACTTCCCAAGTGCGCCGGTTCAACTTTGTTTTGGCGCACTTCACAAGTGCGCCAGTGCATTCTGACCCGTTTTCCGGTTTTTCTGCCCAACTTCGTTCGTCCATATCTTCTTCATACGATATCCGTTTTACGCAAACTTGAACTCTATCTTAAGCAGAATTTCGAGACGAACGCAATGGCGTAACCCATTTCCCTTGATTTCATCATTTATAATTAATTATACTTTAATTCGTGAAGCTTAACGTTATAGAATTCATGGGGTGTTACATTCTCCCCCACTTAAAAGGATTTCGTCCCCGAAATCTTCAAGTTAGGAAGAATGTATATCCTACCATCCAACAGTCCATCTACTCAACCAACAAACATAGGCATCCACTGTCCTTAAAAGACTTCTAATGCTTCATGATCATATGCATAGTGTGTGTACATGTCTTTATCTAAAGCAGAAATCGGGCGGTCTACTGATTCAGTTGACCTCCTTAATGCGAATCATGTAAGTGTCATGAATCCATTATGTATGCAAATTTTTTCTACTCATAATTCTACATGAGTGCACAACTATTCATACAAATGCGACGACCATATGACAACATATCAACTTTTCAACCCTATACAAATAAGAATACATATATGCATATGCAATATGAAGTGATTGAGCCGATCTAAGACCTAGGTTGTGTGTGTATATGCATCCACGAGCAACCACTTGCAGCCATCAACCATAACATGTTCCAAATACATGTTTACATCCGAAGGGGTTTCTACCTAAGGATAAAGGATAATATCGAGGAGATATACCTAAAAAGATAGATACAAGCACAACTTAAGAAAAAGAGAGGTCAAAGATGTACCCTCAAAATGAAGAGGGTAGGCAGCGCGTATTCTGTCCTCAGTTTCCCAAGTCGCATCTTCCTCGGCGTCGCTCCACTGAACTTTAACGAGTTTGACTTCGCAGTTGCGTAGCTTTTTCACTTTAGTTCCTATGATGCGGGTTGGAACTCTCCTCATAGTTGCTTCGCGTTCCACTTCGGCTTCTTCTAGAATGCTTGGCTCCACCACTTCCGCTGATTCATGTAGACATTTCCGGAGATGAGAAACATGAAAGACGTTGTGAATTCTAGCCAATCTTTCAGGCAGATCTACTCTATAAGCCATTTTCCCAATCTTCTCGATGATAGGGAACGGTCCTACAAATCTTGGTGCTAGCTTTCCTGCGGATCCAAAGCGAACGACGTTCCTTAAAGGGGAAACCTTAAGGAAAACCTTGTCCCCAATCTCAAACTCAAGGTCGGTCCTTCTTTTGTCGGCGTAGGATTTCTGTCTGTCTTGGGCTATCTTCATTCTCCTACGTATCAAGTCCACTTTCTCTGAAGTTTCTCGAATCATGTCTGGCCCAAGTATAAGCTTATCTGTAGACTCCCACCAACAAGTTGGTGATTTGCACGGTCTTCCATACTAGGCTTCGAAGGGTGCCATGCCGATGGTAGCTTGGTAGCTGTTGTTGTAGGCAAATTCCACTAAAGGAAGGTGATCCTCCCACGTCCCTCCAAAGTCAAGAATGCAAAGTCTTAAAAGATCCTCTAAAACTCTATTCACCCTTTCCGTCTGGCCATCTGTTTGGGGGTGATAGGCCATGCTCAAACATAGCTGTGTGCCTATAGCTTCTTGAAGACTCCGCCAAAACTCACTTGTGAAAATAGGGTCTCGGTCACTAACAATGCTGGAGGGTATCCCATGGAGTCGAACTATTTCCTTGAGATAAAGAGATGCTAGAGATGAGGCAGTCCTTCTACTCTTGATAGGTATAAAGTGGGCGCTTTTAGTAAGCCTATCCACTATTACCCAAATGCTAGTGTTGCCTCTTCTCGACCTAGGCAGTCCATCAATGAAGTCCATTGAAATGCTATCCCACTTCGACTGTGGGACCTCTAGAGGTTGAAGTAGTCCTCCAGGCTTCTTTTGTTCCGCCTTGACCCGTTGGCAGGTCATGCACTTAGAAACGAAATCTGCTACGTCTTGCTTCATGCCGCTCCAAAAGAAAGTCCTTTTTATATCCTTGTACATCTTATCACCGCCAGGGTGTATAGTCATCTTGGAATGATGCGCTTCCTCGAGAACCTTCTTTGTCAACTCCCTTGCTTGTGGGACGCATAATCTCCCATCTCGTCTCAGCCAACCCTTATCATCGATGGCGTATCTACTGAGGTGACTAGAAGTCTCACCCCTAATAAGTTTATCAATCACATCAACAAGCTGAGGGTCTTCACGTTGGGTAGCCCCTATTGAGTCTAAGAGAGTAGGGCGTACTTTGAGAGATGCTAACAAACCCGGTACAAAATCCGAGGAGGGCCTAAAGTTGAAACTGGCTATATACTCCAAGTTTTGCCTTTCCACAAAAAGAGGGCTTAGGGCCAGTTTCTTTCGGCTCAACGCGTCCGCTACCACGTTGCCTTTTCTGGGAGTATAGGAAATTTCAAAATCATACGAGGCAAGAAACTCCATCCATCTTTGCTACCTCAAGTTAAGATCCTTCTAGGAGAAGAGATATTTCAACGATTTATGGTCAGTGTTTAATTCAAACTTCTCACCTAGGAGATAATGGCGCCAAGACTTAAGTGCAAAGACGATGGCGGCCAACTCAAGATCGTGGGTTCGGTAGTTCTTTTCATGAACCTTCAATTGTCTTCTGCCAGAAGCTACCACCCTTCCTTCTTGCATTAGAACAACGCCTAGTCCCGTTCCACATGCATCCATGTATACTGTGAACATTTTGCTTCCGTCAGGCAGAGTTAGAACTTGGGCTGTTGTGAGAGCCCTTTTTAATCGTTGGAAAGCAAACTCGAAGTTCAAATCCCAAGTGAACGCCAGATTATTCTTTGTTAGCCTTGTGAGTGGGGCTGAGATTTTCGCGAAATCCCTAATAAACTTTCAATAAAAACCGGCTAGACCAAGAAAGCTTCGAAGTTCGGTTGCATTTCTTGGTGTCTTCCAATCTTGTACTGCCTCCACTTTCGCGGGATCCACAGCCAACCCTTCTTTGGACACTATATGCCCAAGAAACCTTACTTCTTTTTTCTAGAAATGACACTTGGAGAATTTGGCTTTTAGTTGATGTGCACGGAGAGTATTCATGATTTCTTTCAGATGCTGAGCATTTTCTTCCTCACTCTTTGAGAAGATTAGATATCATCTACGAAGACAACCACAAATTTTTTGAGGAATTCTCTGAACACCCTGCTCATTAGGTCTACGAAATAAAAGGGGGCGTTTGTCAAGCCAAAAGGCATGACAAGCCACTCGAAGAAACCGTCTGGGGTTCTGAACGCTGTCTTATCAGTGCTGTCTTCAGCTACTCTTAGCTGATGGAACCCAGTTTCCAGATTAAGTTGGGAGAATACTGTCGCACCTACAAGCTGATCAAACAAATCGTTGATTCGAGGAAGAGGGTGCCTATTTTTCTTGGTCAATTTGTTTAACTCCCTATAGTCAACGCAAAGGCAAAGCGAACCGTCTGCTTTGGTTGCGAACACCACTGGAGCACCCCATTCTGAAATGCTCCGTCTAATGAACTCTTTTTCAAGAAGTTCTTTAACCTGCTTACTGAGCTCCTTTCTCTCCCTTGGAGCCATGTGTCTGACAGGTAAAGCTACAGGCTTTGCGTTATCCACAAGATATATGCGGAAGTCTATTTCCCGCCTCGGAGGTAAGCCTTTCTCTTCCTCAAAGACATCCGGATATTCCCGGACTACTCTAACTGATTGAAAATTCTCATCAGAAGCATCAAGCGACTCTATATAACTAAGCATAACTGCATTCAAAGGATTACAAGAAATTTCTAGAGTATTACCAAGCCGAGTCAAGAGTCTAACTACTCTTTTCTCACAGTCAAGAATGGCACTATTACTGGATAACCAGTCCATGTCTAAGATCAAACCATATCCCGAGAAGCCCAAAACAAAGGCATTATAACTAAACTCAACGCTGAGAATAGAGATTTTCAAACCCAAACAAACCATTGACAAGTAAGCGGAGCCCCCCAATTGGATTTGAAACTGCTAAGGGATCTTCTACCGTACTAGTGTCTAGATGCAGAGATTCTACTAAGGCAGATGAAATGAAAGAGTGTGTTGCGCCAAAGACAAAAAGTGTACGAACTGGATGATCATAAAGATAGACTACACTTTCTACAGAAATATTACTACCTCGTTCTCAACACAGGATTGAGAAGATAAGCAAGATAAAACAAAGCGTTTAGGAGAAGAAGTTAAAGGTACCCCAGAAGGTCCTGCTTGCGGGCCTTGCCCTTGCTTCTTAGGGCAGTCCCTAGCCATGTGTCTAGCCACACCGCAATGGAAGCAAGTAGCACTCATCTTCCTCTTCTTCTTTTTGCAGTCGTTCACCACATGTCCAACAATGCCACAGAAATAAAATTTCCTTTTCTCACGTGTCTTGTTATTATTGTTGTGGTCCTTTCCTCCTTGACTATTATCCGTCTTCTTGTCTGATGATTTTTCCGTTTACTGGTTCACGTAGAGGAGGAGGAGGAGTAAAAGCATCTGTAGCTGGGGAGTAAGGTCCCCAAACATACTGAAATGGAAAGGAAAAAAAATTCAAAATGAAGGATAGAGAGAGATAATGTATATGGCTTTGGGGGATTATGTCTTTTTATAAATATAACACTTTTTTTCTAAAAAAATGCTTCTTTAAACTTTCTTTTTGAAAACAATTTTTAAATTTTTTTTATCTTGTTTGGTAAACTTGTGCTCTGATACCAAGTGAAACACCCCACCTCCATTAAGGTCACTCACAAAGGGAATGCCTTAATTTTGGTGGAGGTTTATAAGTAAAAGCCACAGATGAACTCAAGACAGATATAAATACACATATTTTAAACAGCGGAAACCAAACAAACTTTTATTTCATCAATACGATAATTGTCTCAAAATACTTTCAACATTACAACCTCATAACTGCCTTGATTATTAAAGAAGCATGAAAACATAAATAAAGTGACAAAAATCCCCATAGTGATATCCAAAGCCATTATCCGAGCAAGAAATATCCAAATCATACATCTACGTTCTTGGTGCTTGTAAAGAGCCTGACTGAGTTGAGTTGTTTCCTCCCTATGGACCTGGGGGGGGGGACCAAAGAAAGAAGACGAAAAGAAAATAGGGTCAGACATAAAGCCTGAGTAAATCTAGTAACTCTTCAATATGTGAATAAGAAAAGGGGTATGATGGATGTAAACTAAAAATAGGAAAGTGTCACAAGCTAAGGAAGTGTCGAATGTACTATCACACCCATACTATATCTCTGCACCTATTTGAATTCATTCTAACTGGCACCCCATGGTGAGGGTGAAGTGATCCCCATTCTTATTAAAGATCGGCTCCTACTCACGTTAACATGTGTCATATGGCCCCCAAGAATTGTAGATACCTATGTTGGTCCCACCATGGGGTGTATCAAGACCCATGGTGGCGGCCCCGACACAAAACTAGAAGACATAGGTTATACTACTGGTGTCCCCAGTGCCCTGGTTGTCTACTCCGGAGTGTGTGCACGCCCGCACCCCGTTAGACCTGCACTGTGCACCCACCGCCGTCATTTGACCGCTTACAATCAGCCCAGTAATCATGCCCCACACTGCCTAGTTTCAGGGTACCGTTGATACCTAACTTTGGGTTACTGCTGAAACGGGTCCCTCGTTACCAGGATTTCCTAGTCAAACATGTTAAGTGGTTAAGTGTCTATATTTACCTAACCCCACCCATCAATTCTTGTTAACATGTTGAATTTGGTTAAGTGTTATAGTTGACCTAACCCTACCATCTATCCTTAGCCTCTTAGGAGCACCAGACCACTCACACTAGACAGGTATTGCTACGGTTACTGGATGTGCCGGTCGGTTCCGGGCAGGTTTACACCGTAGCTCAGTCTAACCTCGGGTCCTTATTGGGCTCAATGCTTAACCACCCACATTGGACAGGTATTGTTGTGACTACTGGACAGCCGGGCGGGTCCGGGCAGGTTTACATCACAACTCAATCCAACCTCGGGTTAAGCATATTGTGTTTTCTAAATTTACATATTTTATTACTTTTCACTATATGTAAATTTCATATCTTTTATTTTTGGGTATTTCAATTCATACCGCTTATGTGTCATAATCATTGGCATGTGCCAAACATGCCAACATATATTTTCATATTTTACTCCCAACGTTTTTACCCCTGTTTGTTCGCAACGTTATAACATGTGTTGGGCTTGTCACAATTCAGCCCAACTTTATAAACGTGAGGAAAAGGGGAAATCAAGAACATGTAATACATAAAGGTATGTGGCGCATGAACTTGCAATTTGGTGATTCAACTAACATATAACATGGGTCATGTGAACTTGCATTCGAATCAAAGTTTGACTAAGTAGGTGACATATGAAATGACATAGTTTAGGAAAATACAAAATTGTGTTTAAACATGTTAACTTGGCATAATATCGACCACAAAACTAGCATGTTATATATTCATCAAAATGTACAATTTTTACATCTAATCATATAACCTATTTCAACATGAACTTGCATAGTTTATGAAACGCAAACGATGTTTGACATAGAACCAATTATATTTTATAAATAAACATGAACTTGCATAGTTTATGAAGCATAGATCCAATTATACTTGCAAACATAGATCTAATTATACTTGCCAATAAACATAAGAATGATATCATAGGTTTTGGGTCATGTAGGCATAGAAGGTCTATAACATGTTTACATAAATTCTAATTTAGACTAAGGGAATATACATAGTCCATGCCATCGACATATACAAAAAGGGATCAATTTCTAGTTTTTGCCACAAACTTGCAAGTGCCATTGTTTTCATATACAATTGATCAATAGGCTTGCATCGATCAATTTATGCCACAAACATCAATACACAAGTCATGATAGAACCATCACAATACACAAAGATTATAACAACACGATTCTATTTTCATTTACATCGAATCACATCACAGTTTTTTTTCATATTTTGAAAGGTCACTATACTTACAACGTGTGATGAATTCTTGTTTTCTGATTTCTGTTATTCTGATTTGGAGATGCTCTCCTTTGGGTAGCAAAGTTGCGTTGAATGATTTGATTAAGCTTTAATCTTCTTTTAATTTGATTCGTCTCTTAGGCTTGTTGGCTTGTCTCTAGGCTTTCTAATTGACGGCCATTCCTAGTTCCTCTCCAGCAACATGACGACTTTTGTATTCTATTATTTGTGTGAATTTAGGGTTAGACTTGAGTTGTATTTATAGAATTTTAAATTGTTTTGAGCCGTCGATGAAGCTAGGGTGAATCCAGACCATCCATCTCAAGAGAGGCCAATAAGAAAGATACATGTAAGCCCTAGTGACTCAGCCAAGCATCAGAATTCGACCAGACCCTGACCAGGCCAGCCAGGGCCTGACCAGCAGGTCTTTCTAACCTGGGCGCTCTTGACTGGTGCGCCAGGCCAAAATTGTACTGGCGCACTTCCCAAGTGCGCCAGTTCAACTTTGTTCTGGCGCACTTCACAAGTGCGCCAGTGCATTCTGACCCGTTTTCCGGTTTTTCTGCCCAACTTCGTTCGTCCATATCTTCTTCATACGATATCCGTTTTACGCAAACTTGAACTCTATCTTAAGCAGAATTTCGAGACGAACGCAATGGCATAACCCATTTCCCTTGATTTCATCATTTATAATTAATTATACTTTAATTCGTGAAGCTTAACGTTATAGAATTCACGGGGTGTTACATTCTCCCCCACTTAAAAGGATTCCGTCCCCGAAATCTTCAAGTTAGGAAGAATGTATATACTACCATCCAACAGTCCATCTACTCAACCAACAAACACAAGCATCCACTGTCCTTAAAAGACTACTAATGCTTCATGATCATATGCATATTGTGTGTACATGTCCTTATCTAATGCAGAAATCAGGCGATCTACTGATTCAGTTGACCTCCTTAATGCGAATCTTGTAAGTGTCATGAATCCATTATGTATGCAAATTTTTTCTACTCATAATTCTACATGAGTGCATAACTATTCATACAAATGCGACGACCATATGACAGCATATCAAGTTTTCAACCCTATACAAATAAGAATACATATATGCATATGCAGTATGAAGTGATTGAGCCGATCTAAGACCTAGGTTGTGTGTGTATATGCATCCACGAGCAACCACTAGCAACCACTTGCAACCACTTGCAGCCATCAACCATAACATGTTTCAAATACATGTTTACATCCAAAGGGGTTTCTACCTAAGGATAAAGGACAATATCGAGGAGATATACCTAAAAAGATAGACACAAGCACAACTTAAGAAAAAGAGAGGTCAAAGATGTACCCTCAAAATGAAGAGGGTAGGCAGCGCGTATTCTGTCCTCAGTTTCCCAAGTCACGTCTTCCTCGGCGTCGCTCCACTGAACTTTAACGAGTTTGACTTCGCGGTTGCGTAGCTTTTTCACTTCAGTTCCTATGATGCGGGTTGGTACTCTCCTCACAGTTGCTTCGCGTTCCACTTCGGCTTCTTCTAGAATGCTTGGCTCCACCACTTCCGCTGATTCATGTAGACATTTCCGGAGATGAGAAACGTGAAAGACGTTGTGAATTCCAGCCAATCTTTCAGGCATATCTACTCTATAAGCCATTTTCCCAATCTTCTCGATGATAGGGAACGGTCCTACAAATCTTGGTGCTAGCTTTCCTGTGGATCCAAAGCGAACGACGTTCCTTAAAGGGGAAACCTTAAGGAAAACCTTGTTCCTAATCTCAAACTCAAGGTCGGTCCTTCTTTTGTCGGCGTAGGATTTCTGTCTGTCTTGGGCTGTCTTCATTCTCCTACGTATCAAGTCCACTTTTTCTGAAGTTTCTCGAATCATGTCTGGCCCAAGTATAACCTTATCTGTAGACTCCCACCAACAAGTTGGTGATTTGCACGGTCTTCCAGACAAGACTTCGAAGGGTGCCATGCCGATGGTAGCTTGGTAGCTGTTGTCGTAGGCAAATTCCTCTAAAGGAAGGTGATCCTCCCACGTCACTCCAAAATCAAGAACGCAAAGTCTTAAAAGATCCTCTAAAACTCTATTCACCCTTTCCGTCTGGCCATCTGTTGGGGGGTGATAGGCCGTGCTCAAACATAGCTGTGTGCCTACAGCTTCTTGAAGACTCCACCAAAACTCACTTGTGAAAATAGGGTCTCGGTCACTAACAATGCTGGAGGGTATCCCATGGAGTCGAACTATTTCCTTGAGATAAAGAGATGCTAGAGATGAGGCAGTCCTTCTACTCTTGATAGGTATAAAGTGGGCGCTTTTAGTAAGCCTATCCACTATTACCCAAATGCTAGTGTTGCCTATTCTCGACCTAGGCAGTCCATCAATGAAGTCCATTGAAATGCTATCCCACTTCCACTGTGGGACCTCTAGAGGGTGAAGTAGTCCTCCAGGCTTCTTTTGTTACGCCTTGACCCGTTGGCAGGTCATGCACTTAGAAACGAAATCTGCTACGTCTTGCTTCATGCCGCTCCAAAAGAAAGTCCTTTTTATATCCTTGTACATCTTATCATCGCCAGGGTGTATAGTCATCTTGGAATGATGCGCTTCCTCGAGAACCTTCTTTGTCAACTCCCTTGCTTGTGGGACGCACAATCTCCCATCTCGTCTCAGCCAACCCTTATCATCGATGGCGTATCTACTGAGGTGACTAGAAGTCTCACCCCTAATAAGTTTATCAATCACATCAACAAGCTGAGGGTCTTCACGTTGGGCAGCCCCTATTGAGTCTAAGAGAGTAGGGCGTACTTCGAGAGATGCTAACAAACCCGGTACAAAATCCGAGGAGGGCCTAAAGTTGAAACTGGCTATATACTCCAAGTTTTGCCTTTCCACAAAAAGAGGGCTTAGGGTCAGTTTCTTTCGGCTCAACGCGTCCGCTACCACGTTGCCTTTTCCGGGAGTATAGGAAATTTCAAAATCATACGAGGCAAGAAACTCCATCCATATTTGCTACCTCAAGTTAAGATCCTTATGGGAGAAGAGATATTTCAACGATTTATGGTCAGTGTATAATTCAAACTTCTCACCTAGGAGATAATGGCTCCAAGACTTAAGTGCAAATAGATGGCGGCCAACTCAAGATCGTGGGTTAGGTAGTTCTTTTCATGAACCTTCAATTGTCTTCCGCCATACGCTACTACCCTTCCTTCTTGCATTAGAACAGCGCCTAGTCCCGTTCCACATGCATCCGTGTATACTGTGAACATTTTGCTTCCGTCGGCAGAGTTAGAACTGGGGCTGTTGTGAGAGCCCTTTTTAATCGTTGGAAAGAAAACTCGCTGTCCAAATCCCAAGTGAACGCCAGATTCTTCTTTGTTAGCCTTGTGAGTGGGGCTGAGATTTTCGCGAAATCCCTAATAAACTTTCAATAAAAACCGGCTAGACCAAGAAAGCTTCGAACTTTGGTTGCATTTCTTGGTGTCTTCCAATCTTGTACTACCACCACTTTCGCGGGATCCACAGCCAACCCTTCTTTGGACACTATATGCCCAAGAAACCTTACTTCTTTTCTCCAGAAGTGACACTTGGAGAATTTGGCTTTTAGTTGATGTGCATGGAGAGTATTCATGATTTCTTTCAGATGCTGAGCATTTTCTTCCTCACTCTTTGAGAAGATTAAGATATCATCTACGAAGACAACCACAAATTTGTTGAGGAATTCTCTGAACACCCTGCTCATTAGGTCTACGAAATAAGCGGTTGCGTTTGTCGAGCCGAAAGGCATGACAAGCCACTCGAAGAAACCGTCTGGGGTTCTGAACGCTGTCTTATCAATGCTGTCTTCAGCTACTCTTAGCTGATGGAACCCAGTTGCCAGATCAAGTTGGGAGAAGACCGTCGCACCTACAAGCTGATCAAACAATTCGTCGATTCGGGGAAGAGGGTGCCTATTTTTCTTGGTCAATTTGTTTAACTCCCTATAGTCGACGCAAAGGCGAAGCGAACCGTTTGCTTTGGTTGCAAACACCACTGGAGCACCCCATTCTGAAATGCTCCGTCCAATGAACCCTTTTTCGAGAAGTTCTTTAACCTGCTTACTGAGCTCCTTTCTCTCCCTTGGAGCCATGTGTCTGACAGGTAAAGCTACAGGCTTTGCGTTATCCACAAGATATATGCAGAAGTCTATTTCCCGCCTCGGAGGTAAGCCTTTCACTTCCTCAAAGACATCCGGATATTCCCGGACTACTCTAACTGATTGCAAATTCTCATCAGAAGCATCAAGCGACTCTAGATAACTAAGCATAACTGCATTCAAAGGATTACAAGAAATTTCTAGAGTATTACCAAGCCGAGTCAAGAGTCTAACTACTCTTTTCTCACAGTCAAGAATGGCACTATTACTGGATAACCAGTCCATGCCTAAGATCAAACCATATCCCGAGAAGCCCAAAACAAAGGCATTACAACTAAACTCAACGCTGAGAATAGTGATTTTCAAACCCAAACAAACCATTGACAAGTAAGCGGAGCCCCCCAATTGGATTTGAAACTACTAAGGGATCTTCTACCGTACTAGTGTCTAGATGCAGAGATTCTACTAAGGAAGATGAAATGAAAGAGTGTGATGCGCCCGAGTCAAAAAGTGTACGAACTGGATGATCATAAAGATAGACTACACTTTCTACAGAAATATTACTACCTCGTTCTCAACATAGGATTGAGAAGATAAGCAAGATAAAACAAAGCGTTTAGGAGAAGAAGTTAAAGAGGTAACCCCAAAAGGTCCTGCTTGCGGGCCTTGCCCTTGCTTCTTAGGGCAGTCCCTAGCCATGTGTCCAGCCTCACCGCAATGGAAGCAAGTAGCACTTATCTTCCTCTTCTTCTTTTTGCAGTCGTTCACCACATGTCCAACAATGCCACAGAAATAACATTTCCTTTTCTCACGTGTCTTGTTATTATTGTTGTGGTCCTTTCCTCCTCGACTATTATCCGTCTTCTTGTCTGATGATTTTTCCGTTTGCTGGTTCACGTAGAGGAGGAGGAGGAGTAAAAGCATCTGTAGCTGGGGAGTAAGGTCCCCAGACATACTGAAACGGAAAGGAAAAAAATTCAAAATGAAGGATAGAGAGAGATAGTGCATATGGCTTTGGGGGATTATGTCTTTTTATAAATATAACACTTTTTTTCTAAAAAAAAAATGCTTCTTTAAACTTTCTTTTTGAAAACAATTTTCAAATTTTTTTATCTTGTTTGGTAAACCTGTGCTCTGATACCGAGTGAAACACCCAATCTCCATTAAGGTCACTCACAAAGGGAATGCCTTAACTTTGGTGGAGAGTTATAAGTAAAAGCCACAGATGAACTCAGGACAGATATAAATACACATATTTTAAACAGCGGAAACCAAACAAACTTTTATTTCATCAATACGTGTATCAAACAAAGATTTCCATAATTGTCTCAAAATACTTTCAACATTACAACCTCATAACTGCCTTGATTATTAAAGAAGCATGAAAACATAAATAAAGTGACAAAAATCCCCATAGTGATATCCAAAACCATTATCCGAGCAATAAAGATCCAAATCATACATCTACGTTCTTGGTGCTTGTAAAGAGCCATGTGAATAAGAAAAGGGGTATGATGGATGTAAACTAAAAATAGGAAAGTGTCACAAGCTAAGGAAGTGTCGAATGTACAATCACACCCATTCTATATCTCTGCACCTATTTGAATTCATTCTAACTGGCACCCCATGGTGATGGTGAAGTGATCCCCATTCTTATTAAAGATCGTCTCCTACTCGCGTTAACATGTGTCATACGGCCCCCAAGAATTGTAGATACCTATGTTGGTCCCACCATGGGGTGTATCAAGACCCATGGTGGCGGCCCCGACACAAAACTAGAAGACATAGGTTATACTACTGGTGTCCCAGTGCCCTGGTTGTTTGCTCCGGAATGTGTGCACGCCCGCACCCCGTTAGACCTGCACTGTGCACCCACCGCCGTCGTTTGACCACTTACAATCAGCCACGTAATCGTGCCCCACCCTGCCTAGTTTCAGGGTACCGTTGATACCTAACTTTGGGTTACTGCTGAAACGGGTCCCTCGTTACCAGGATTTCCTAGTCAAACATGTTAAGTGGTTAAGTGTCTGTATTTACCTAACCCCACCCATCAATTCTTGTTAACATGTTGAATTTGGTTAAGTGTTATAGTTGACTTAAACCTACCATCTGTCCTTAGCCTCTTAGGAGCACCATACCACTCACATTAGACATGTATTGCTACGGTTACTGGATGTGCCGGTCGGTTCCGGGCAGGTTTACACCGTAGCTTAGTCTAACCTCGGGTCCATATTGGGCTCAATGCTTAACCACCCACATTGGATAGGTATTGTTGTGACTACTGGACAACCGGGCGGGTCTAGGCAGGTTTACATCACAACTCAATCCAACCTCGGGTTAAGCATATCGTGTTTTCTAAATTTACATATTTTATTACTTTTCACTATATGTAAATGTCATATCTTTTATTTTTAGGTATTTCAATTCATACCGCTTATGTGTCATAATCATTGGCATGTGCCAAACATGCCAACATATATTTTCATATTTTACACCCAACATTATTACCCCCGTTTGTTCGCAACGTTATAACATGTGTTGGGCTTGTCACAATTCAGCCCAACTTTATAAACGTGAGGAAAAGGGGAAATCAAGAACATGTAATACATAAAGGTATGTGGCACATGAACTTGCAATTTGGCGATTCAACTAACATATAACATGGGTCATGTGAACTTGCATTCGAATCAAAGTATGACTAAGTAGGTGACATATGAAATGGCATAGTTTAGGCAAATACAAACTTGTGTTTAAACATGTTAACTTGGCATAATATCGACCACAAAACTAGCATGTTATATATTCATCAAAATGTACAATATTTACATCTAATCATATAGCCTATTTCAACATGAACTTGCACAATTTATGAAACTCAAACGATGTTTGACATAGAACCAATTATATTTTGCAAATAAACATGAACTTGCATAGTTTATGAAGCATAGATCCAATTATACTTGCAAACATAGATCTAATTATACTTGCGATTAAACATAAGAATGATATCATAGGTTTTGGGTCATGTAGGCATTGAAGGTCTATAACATGTTTACATAAATTCTAATTTAGACTAAGGGAATATACATAGTCCATGCCATCGACATATACAAAAAGGGATCAATTTCTAGTTTTTGCCACAAACTTGCAAGTGCCATTGTTTTCATATACAATTGTTCAATAGGCTTGCATCAATCAATTTATGCCACAAACATAAATATACAAGTCTTGATAGAACCATCACAATACACAAAGATTATAACAACACGATTCTATTTTCATTTACATCGAATCACATCACAGTTTTTATTCATATTTTGAAAGGTCACTATACTTACAACGTGTGATGAATTCTTATTTTCTGATTTCTGTTATTCTGATTTGGAGATGCTCTCCTTTGGGTAGCAAAGTTGCGTTGAATGATTTGATTAAGCTTTGATCTTCTTTTAATTTGATTCGTCTCTTAGGCTTGTTGGCTTGTCTCTAGGCTTTCTAATTGACGGCCATTCCTAGTTCCTCTCCAGCAACATGACGGCTTTTGTATTCTATTATTTGTGTGAATTTAGGGTTAGACTTGAGTTGTATTTATAGAATTTTAAATTGTTTTGAGCCTTCGATGAAGCTAGGGTGAATCCAGACCATCCATCTCAAGAGAGGCCAATAAGAAAGAGACGTGTAAGCCCTAGTGACTCAGCCAAGCATTAGAATTCGACCAGACCCTCACCAGGCCAGCCAGGGCCTGACCAGTAGGTCTTTCTGACTTGGGTGCACTTGGCAGGTGCGCCTGGCCAAAATTGTGCTAGCGCACTTCCCAAGTGCGCCAGTTCAACTTTGTTCTGGCGCACTTCACAAGTGCGCCAGTGCATTCTGACCCGTTTTCCGGTTTTTCTGCCCAACTTCGTTCTTCCATATCTTCTTCATACGATATCCGTTTTACGCAAACTTGAACTCTATCTTAAGAAGAATTTCGAGACGAACGTAATGGCGTAACCCGTTTCCCTTGATTTCATCATTTATAATTAATTATACTTTAATTCGTGAAGCTTAACGTTATAGAATTCACGGGGTGTTACAAAAACTACTAGACTACCCATGTTGAAAATATTAGTTCCTAGAGCTTAGAGAAAGAACAATAAACTTCGGATCAGTCATGGGACTTGTGTGAGAACTAAAATATTTATTTACTTTATTTTAACGTGGGTGAATTACAGGACCACGCCGTATAAAACGGAACGTGATTTCTCCACATGAATACCAGTCACAAACTACTCGAAGTGCTTTTTGAAAATGAAGCTACTATAAGACTCGCATCCCATCACATAATGCAATGCACTCTAGAGGATAAAGTTTTGCCTTATGATAACTAAATATGATTGGTACGTGAAAGTCTCTTTTATTATTACTAGCGCATAGTTTGGAAATCTCTTTCGAAAGACAATGTATAAATCTTAGAAGACGTAGGAACCCATATATTACGTCTACATACATATAGTACAACTATAACTATAAAGGGTTCATACTGGAAGTTAGGTCCCATCAAAGACCAAGGCAAAGGGTCTTCCTTACCACGATTCAGAACAACTCTAGGGGTATATTCTAGAATTAATATATTGCTCCTTTTGTATCGGTAGAGGCGGCCCACCTATAGTAGGTGTAGTTGGGGTTTTTCCTAAACATAACATCCCCCGGTCATTTTCGTCCTTTATCCGAGGTGCCTCATTCCATCATCCACTAAGTAAATCGCCTGGGATCCATGCCATGGCATCACTTCTCAACTAGAAAGAAACATTAATCCTTATCTCTGCAATACTTCATCTTGTTTCGGCTCATTACCGGTTGTGAGGTCCTGAAATCACGTTTTATATAAAACATTGCTTTTCAACAAAAAGCTTTGATCATCACTTAGCATGCCATATTGTCATCTCATAACATATAATCGATAATAACTAACCATATAATCTTTGAGCTCTAAGTCTCAATAAAGGGTGTTAAGCTAAGAGAATAAATTCTCCACCACTAACAGAAATACGTATAAAAAAAATCCATTACATACTACAATATACAATGTCGGATACACATCCACATAAGTTTGTTTTGGGTTGTAAATGAAACCAAAGGCACCTTATTCCTCGTCTAATAAAGGAGAGAAGCCCTTGCAAATCCGGACAACAACAAGTACATCTGGACAACTACCATTTAAAACCTCATCTTGGGTGTACCTCCCAATCGAGACATCAATAATTAATCCAAACGATGTGAAGATCTCTGGTCTTCAACCACTGTCTTTTGTATATTCAATACTTGTCATATAGTTATTCAGAATGGGTTGGAACCCGTTCTTTTCGAAATAACTAGCGCATCTTTAAAGCCAATATTGATATATAAAAATATCAGGCGTCTCGTTCCATTTCGGAATATTCTTTTACTAGAAACATACTTTACATTGGAAATTACAACCTTAAATCTTATCAAAGATTTACATTCTTTAAACTTTCGTTTAAATCTTTCCTTGGAAATCAATTCAAAAGATTATAAAATCTCATTTCACAAACTTCACTCAAATCAAGTTTTCTACGCTTTATCGAGATTATTGAATTTCATGAAAAACGTAAATTTTCAAATCATTATCCCATTCTTATCTAATTCATCCCATGGAGCAAAATTGATGGTACTCTATATCTAATACCCCTCATATTTTGGTAAGTTTGATTACATTCTTTCATTTCAAATCTGATTTAATATTTCAATTATCTTCGCTGGGAAAACAGATCTATCCAAAACCCAACCCATTCATCGATCATTAATTAAGTTATATTACTTTATCTTTCATTTATCCCATCTCTTGCCCAAAATTGTACATACGATTTCTTGATCTTATCACTTACACAAAAAATATGCTTATCTTCTTTTAAGCAATCTTTATACTTGTTCCCATTATCGTTTGTTAGGGAAAACCCTTTCATTAAATCTTTATATTCTAATTGAATAAAGACTTTACTTCAACTTAACTTGATAAATCGTCTTCTCCTTTAAATGAGTTAAAGAACAAATGCTATCTAAAAACATTGTTCATAGTAAACAAAAAATCATATTTGATTTTAAATGAAATATTCACGGAAATTATATCATCTCACAATTGATATGAATTCCCATATTGAACTAATACTATAAATGGAATAAGGACAAAACTTTTTAAATTCCTTAAATAATAAAGGTCTTCATCCATAGAGACCCATCTTGATTAGCACTAAATCGATTCCCATTAAATTCCAAAATAATTGTTAATTGGAAATCTCAACTTGAGAAAAATCATTAAGTCTTAATTAAATGATTTGATTAATATTAATGAAGATTATAACTTTATCTTTAACTGGGTTAAAGAATGTTGTTATTGAAGACACCATTCACAACAAATCGAAACCCAATTGATATTAAATATAAGATTTAAACAGAATTTACATTCACTTATATTCAACACTAATTCTGGTAATCAATGAATACTATAAGTGGAATAACGATATAATTTTTTTTCAAATTCCTCAAATAGTAAACGTCTACACAACGGTAATCAATACCAAATATTCAAATAACATTTCTATCCAAATCTCATTTATTTAATTCGTAAAACTTCATTCTTACTTAAAAGAGTTATCAAAACATGTCCTTAAAAATAGGGTTATATTTGATAACAAATTAACATAACTTGTTGGGTTAAGGATGACGTTATTCAAGACATCATCCACAACAACCCAAAAACAATTAATATATATAATTTGTAAAGAAATCGTATCAGGTCATATCCAATATCAACTTCGCATATTCAACAAATACTATAAGAGGGATGACGATGTATCCACCTTTTAAATTCCATGAATAGAACAAGTCTCATCTAGGAAATTAACACAAAAAACTTGATGATTAATTCCAATCAAATCCAATTAAGTTAAGATTTGAAAACTTCAGTTCATTTAACTTAAGTCATTTTACCGTTTTCAGCAAGCTAAGATGAAAACAAAAAATCGAAATATAGTTAGAAACTTTATATTTCTTATCTGAATCACTTTAAAATCACTTATTATGATTTATAATATATTTTCCAAAAATTTTTATGACCAATTCGGTTGATTTTCAATTATGGTCATCGAATTGCGTTTACAATGACCTTTTCAAAAATAGATTTAAATATAACTTGAAATTTATAAGTTGAAATTGAAAATTTCTTCTTTCATTTGAAAGTTATTATCAATAGAAAGCAATTTTTTTCATTTTGGGGAAATTCGATTTAAATTGCATTAATTATGCTCACTTGAAGCTCATGGTTGAAATTCACGAACTATCGCTGTGCGACAAGTCCTATTTAAACCATATTATAATTTAACATGAAACTCGTCCGATTTAGTTGGGCTATATTTTTTTAAAACATTTATAAACTCATTTGAAAACGATTCTGACTTCAAATTCAATTATAAATCGAAATTGAATATTCTTTATAATTATAATATTAAAATAATAATATTTTTAAAACTAAATCTTTTGAAATCCAAACTTTCCTGAGATCCGTTAAAAAAATAAATAAGATCATTGTAACAATCCTTTCAAGTTAAAAACGTCATTTAAGTATCTAACTCGAATTCACTTTTGAATTTACTATTCAAAATCTATTTTTAATTCAAACTAGTCATTTCTAATTCAAATTTCTTTCAAATTCATTTCAACTTTTTCAATACTTTTTTGAAATCATTTCAATTTCATTTCCAAATCGTTTTGGATATAAAATTCCAATTTTCATTTTCAAGTCTATTTCACTTAAATGAATATGTTGTTCATTTAGTATTCCAGTGGAACTCGACTCAACAAATTATTCCATATTCGTAGTGTGAATTGTGTGAACAATTATAATAACAAACTGTAACGACCCGGATTTTGAGCGACTTAGGTTATCGACATAAGCTCGATGTCGATAACCAAAACATCGAAAAATCCTGGTAATTAGTGAAAGAAATTAGAGGGTGAGGAAAGATAAGATAGAAAATTAGAATAGAAGAAGAAGAAGAACACAATATCAGAGTAACACGAATCTCACAGCGGAACGAATAACATATAATATATGTAACATAACTTTGAAATATACATCTGTATTTGAATATACATCATTATCAAAGTACAGCACTTACAACACAACGGAAATAACTATAGCTATATGATCCTGAAGCCTCCTGCTCCAGCTCTTCAACTATATCTGTAAAATCCCGACTACTTGACTGCCCATAAAAATTTAGGCACCCAAGAGTTTAGGGAAAACAACAAAATAAACTCCGGGTCAGTCATGGGACTGGTATGAGTAAAACAGTTTAAAAACAGTCGAACAAGTAAATGATATCTCATAAGACCACGCCGCATAACGGAACGGGTTTTTCCCTTATGAGAATCCAAAATATCTTTATATCAAAAACCTTTTGATATTATAATAATGTCTATCAACCACAGTATATATATAATCATCTAGCAGAAACGCTTTCATCTCATGTTCTACATATATAGTATACAATCAAAACCGCAAGCACGTATTGGGTAATGGGTTTCCAACTATGACAAGGTATGGAATCACCTTCCGCTTATGTACCTCTAGAGAGGAATACACTGGGTTCAACAAGAACATCTTGCAACCCGGCCACACATAACCGACCACTCATTTCGCTTGAGTGTATCGAATGTATATCACCAACAGTTGGGATCAGCAACCGTTTCCCTGATGGGACAGCATCAACAATAGATTTTTAGAAGTAAATGAAACTCTAGATCAGGTGATTATACACCCTACTTCGGTGCGACCGACTTAGCCATGCTGCCTGCCCGATTTCTGTCATTTACCGGATGATGAGGCTAGAAGCTACGCTTTATCATCACACCAGATTCACTTGAATGCCACATCGTCAAATCCATCAAATCACCGATTGGCGTCTACAACAATACATTATGTGTTAGCTAAAAGAAGATTCCTCCTCCGCTTCCACTCTTGGTACGGTTGGAGAAATCAATATACGTGATCGTCTGGAATTACTCTGTCAAACATCCGTCCATACAAGTCATCCAGGAACAGGATGAACCGAAGGCACTATTCTGTAAACAGGATAGCCCTTGCATAACTCCGTCTTCAATTTCCTTTGGCATATATGATTCGCAACGGTTATGCCAATACAGAGTGGTTCTTCGGATAATAATCCAACCGGTCTCTCCATATTAACAACGTTAAAATGGTCAAAACTTCGATAGTCTGTGATTTAACTATCGAATAAAAATAGGTGTGCAAACAATGATATTATTTCCAAATGGAAATTATATCGATCAAACATCATTCAACATTCATCTCTTTAGTTCATTAATTTACTTATCTCATGTTTCCCTACGTTCAATATTCCTTATTTCCTAAATTGGGAAAATATACGTTATTAACAATGGAAAACATTTCCATTTCTTTGTTTCTTTATTAGAAAACATTTCTGGTTTCTTATTTGGAAAACATTTCCAAAGCTTCTTCATTGGACTTAGACAGATGTTTAAACAAACCATCGCGATGCCAACCCAAACCATTTCCTTTACTGTCGAACCTTAACTATTCCTTAGTTAAAAATGAAGTCAATCAAGTTGGGGTAGAACTACCTCTCAGACCTTAACTGAACAACATTTCTAACTTTGAAATTGTAATGGCGCGTTTTGTTAGCTGTCGAATAATTTATTTATTTAATTATTTATATATCGATCTGGCGATATCAATAACTTAAAGTAAAACGTTCGAACTTATAATTTATAATTATAATTATAAACGAGCTTGAAATGGCACTGCAGTTCGTAAATTGACAATTCGAACTTCAACTGAATGTACAGGATTCGTTTTAAGCCGGATTTCTATGAAACAAGAAACGTGTGGAGCTGGTGGAGTATATCTTTCTAGTGGAAGAGAAAAATCGAGATTTCGTTGTGTAGATTTTGAGTTATGTCCAAATCAAATTTCAGAAAAGTCGCTGTAGAATTCCTTTATAATTTGCGACGCTTTATTTACGTTATAAAAAGGGTTTTTCAATATAACTAGATATGGGGTTTGAATTTAGACATGGTTCTGTTGGGAAATAGTGATAATTTAATTTTTAGAAATTTATAGTAATTTTTAATTAATTAAATAAGCAACTTTTTAATTGGAGTATTGGACACCCTGTATCGGCATTTTGGGGTTTCACAATAGGAGTTAATCTGCCGGTATTATTATATTTTTGGAATCCTGGCACATCGCTGATTACAATGGTATATTTATTTCAGTCTTCAACGCTCGTACATGGTATAATTGTACGTAATAGGGTATGCAGCTTTTATAAACCTTATAAAGGAAAATTTATAAACGATGGAGGCTTCTACACCATATAAAAACATAGCTGAAGACGTGGACCATAAACCAACCAAAGCAAAACCCCAAAACGTGGAGAATAGAACTTCACAAAAATGGGATCCAAGGACCTAATAATAAATACACAAGCCCATCGTTCATATCCCGTAATCAACCAAAGCAAGAAAAAAGGAAACGAGAGTAATCATCCTCACGAAACAATTAAAAACCCTGTACTCAATGAAAACAAGATCACTCCTTTTTCTACGGATTAGCGTGAGAGACCATAGGGAGGATGCGAGGCAAAGCCGGACGAGGGGAGGAGTGTACAAGCGTTAGAGGTGAAAGCGAGTCCGCTGTTGAACTCGTGACATTGGATAAACTTCTGTGGCGAATTTACTTTGGGGTATTGCGATAAAAAGCATTGCACATTTTGGTGGTAGTTTTTGGCGAAGGTCCGGGATGGATATTTCGCACCTGGTGGCGCCATGATCGGAGAAAAGTAGCAAGGTCGGACTGTGAAGGGAGACGAGCGAGTTCGATGTGAGGTAGCAGGGGTTTCGACGCGGTTTTGCTGGGTTTGTGGGGTGATGTTTGACGCAGCAGAAGGAGGGTCTCGGAACATGAAAAGGGGAGCGAGGATACTGTGAATGTGAAGTTTGATTTCGGGATAGTAGGCGTGGGAAATCATTTGGTTTTGGCCATGAAAAAGTAACAGGGTGTGAGTAAATAAAGAGGAAGAAAGGTGGCGAGTCAGGCATATGTTGTATGAGGCGGTGTAGTTATTGATGAGAAGAAGTGTAGTGCATTTTGTTTAAATTTCAGAAGATGAACGGTGTCATAAAAACTATGGTGGCGATTGTATGCGGTTATGGCAAAACAGTAAGGAGCGTATGTGTTGGAGTGGAGATCGAGGAAGAAAGGGTGGGTCTGGGCTTTGCAATGAGAAGGTGGGCCGAGGTTAAAGTGCGAGTCCTAGTCCTTAAAAGAAAGAGAGAAAGGCCATCAGATAATACAAAGAAGGGACGCAAGTTTAAATTCTTGGACTGGGAAGAATTTGTAGGCGGGTCTGGTGCAGCGATGGAAGTTGGGCCATATGAATAAGTTAAGCCCACTAACCATTTATTTAGTTTAATGTTTAATTATAAATAGTGCACGAACTTCTAAAATGTGTAACTTCGTCATACGATATCAGAATTAGACGAAACAAGATCCGTTGGGATCGTATGGACGGTGGCTACACAATGAGACTGACTGGAAGTCCATCGGAGCTCGTTACAATTTATGGCGAAATAAATTGCCCGTCGCAGTCAAATAACGCAAACCGTTATTTAACGATTAACGCGCAAAAGTGAGTAAAACTCACTAACTCTGAACAGTTTATAATTTCATGTTGTATTGTTAGAACTTTTAAAATTGTCTGTTTGACTGTGTGTTGATTGTTTGATTGAACTGCTAGTCAGTTAGTTAAATTTCTATATTGATTCTGTTTAACAGAATATATCATATGGAACTGAAAGTGATGTTATCTATATTGTCTAACATCTGTGGATGCAGGGAAACAGGTTGGAGGAATCCGACTGGATTCCTCAACATTTATTTTACCGTTTTTCATATATTGTGATATATGATGTGTTATGAAATCTGTTATTGATTTCATATGTTTGAATGATACCGATCATTGTTATACGACACGTTACACACCGTAGGTGATACTAGAATGTAAAAAGGGAATTTTCAATGTTTATATTGAAAATAAATCTTATTTATAAAATCGATAGGATTTTATAAAATGGAAACATTTATTTATTTAGGAAATAAATAAAGGAACATTTATTTAGATTATAAATAAATGGAATGAAGGAATATTTATTTAGGGAATAAATAAAGGAACACTTGTTGGGAAAATAAATAGAATTATACAAGGATAGATTTAAACACGTGTTTCGCACACGGTATAACACGATATGGATTTAAATGAGATATTAAATAGGAAATCTGTTTTAAACAGATAAATTGAAGTAGATTAATTTATAAATAATGTTTTATAAATTAAATAAATTATTTATCGTTGATAAATGGAATAAATATAAGTCTGGACTTATATAGAGAAGTAGAAACGTTAATAAAAGGACATTTATAAAGTGAAGAACCGTTACTAAAAGTAAATCTTTATAAATGGATAAACTTGTAAAAAGTAAATCTTTATCAATGGATAAACGTTGTAAAAAGGAAATCTTTTGAAATGAATAAACGTTAATAAAAGGAGTTATTCGAATAGAGTTAAACAAAGTAATTTGTTAGGTTAACCAAAGCAAGTTAGTCGAGTTAATCAAAGTAATTGGTTAAGTTAACCAAAGTAAATTAGTTAAGATAAACTAAGCGGTTAATCGAAGTGAATTAGTTAAGTTAAACTAATTGGTAAATCAAAGTAAATTAGTTAAGATAAACTAAGCGGTTAATCGAAGTAAATTAGTTAAGTAAACTAATTGGTAAATCAAAGTGAATTAGTTGCGTCAAACTAAGTGACTTAGTTAAGATAAACTAATTTGTAAATCGAAGTGAATTAGTTGCGTCAAACTAAGTGAATTAGTCAAGTTAAAATAATTGGTTAATCGAAGTAAATTTGTTGGGTTAATCAAAGTGAATTAGCTGAGTTAAAATAAGTAAATCGGTTAGAGTTAATCAAAGTGAATTAACTAAGTTAAACTAAGTGGATTAGTTCAGTTAATCGAGACAAGTGAATCAAGTTAGGTTAAACCATTTGAGTTAACCAGTTGGGTTAAACCATTTGAGTTAACCAGTTAAAGTTTACCAGTTAAAGATAAACAGTTAGAGTTGACCAGTTAAAGTTGACCAGTTAAAGTTGACCAGTTAGAGTTGACCTGTTAGAGTTATCCAAGTAGAGTTAATCGAGAGAAGAGTTATCGAATATAGTTTATTCGAGTGGAGAAATCAATGTGATTCATTTGAGAAGAGTTATCAAATATTATTTATTCGAAGAGTAGTTATCGAATATTGGTTATTCGAAGTTAGCTAATCCAAAGGAGTTATTCGAAGTTAGTTAATCCAATGGAGTTAGTCGAAGAGTAAATCGAATATAGTTATTCGAAAGGAAATGTTAATCGAATATTGTTATTCGAGTAAAGTTAAAAGAGTAAATCGAATTTAGTTATTCAAAATGAGTTATTCGAATTAGATATTTGAATAGAGTTAAACACGTAAGAGTTAATTGAATATTAGTTATTCAATTTGAGTTAATCGAATGTAGTTATTCGAGAAGAGTTAAATCGAATTTAGTTATTCGAAAGGAGTTAATCAATTTGAGTTAAGTTAATCGATTTGAATTAAGTTGAATCGAAATGGAGTAAATCGATTAGAATTAAGTTAATCGAGTTAGAGTAAATCGAATATTGGTTATTCGAAGGTAAGTTATTCGAATTAGTTACTCGAAGGAGTAAATCAAATGAGTTGATCCAAAGGAGTTAGTCGAATATTAGTTATTCGAATAGAGTTAAAGGAGTTATCGATTTTAGTTTGATCGAAAGGAGTTATCGATTAGTAAATCGAAAGGAGATTTTCGAATATAGCATATTCGAAAGAAAGAGATCGAATATTGTTTATTCGAAAGAGAGAGATTTCAAATATGAGTTATTCGAAGAGAGATAACCGAATATAGGTTATTCGAAGAGAGATAATCGAATATAGGTTATTCGAAGAAGAGTTAATCAAATAGAGATTACTCGAAAGAGAGTTATACGTCGAATTCGATTATAGCGAATTCGGGAAAGTACTATTTACTTTCCAGGGTTTAAATCAAGATTTAGTTATTGATTTAGAAATTAGGTGTCTGTTAAATTATTCGAGTTAGGAAATAAAGTTATAATTTAGGAGATATTGCAGAAGTAGGAATTATAACGTTATATTTATAATCAAACGCTGTCATATAAGAAGGGGATTCGTAACCTGAATCCGAGAATTTGCGTAAACAGATGATTGTAAAAAGTGAGTGATGAACTTCATCTATTTCACAGTAAAGGACGTTGTTCAATTAAGGTTTGCGAGGTAATTATACCCCAACTTGATTGACTTCAGAATTGACAAAGGAATAGTTGTGGTTCAATCTAAAAGGTTGATTAGGAATAAAGTTAAGGAATAAACGATAAATGGATTAAGCGAAACGATGTTTTATACAACGTTCATTGGAAATCCGTAAATGAGTTTTGGAAACGTTTTCCAAATATAGTCAGATATGTTTTCTAAACATAGAAAATGAAATGTTTTCATGATACGAATTTAAGAAATAGAGTTAAGCAAATTCAGAAACTGACTGGAGAGGGTAAGTTGAACGTTTTCTAATTGACGATCTGAGGTTGGTTTCGACCTTCCGGATTGATACTTAGAGAATTGTTCTCATACTAGTTACAGTTAGGGACTGATAGTTGCGAAATAATAGTGATGTGAAAATAAGCTATGGAAATGTTTTCCAATGATTAATAACATATATTTTCTAAATATATGAAATAAGGAAATATGAACATATGATGATTGATCGATCGAGTTCCCATTTGGAAATAAGATCGTTGTTTGTACACCGACATGTTTTCATTTGATAGTTAGATCACAGACTATCAAAGTTTTTACCATTTTAACGTTGTTAATATGGAGAGACCGGTTGGATTATTATCCAAAGAACCACTCTGTATTGGCATAAGCGTTGCGAGCAATATCTGCCAAAGATAAATTGAAGACGGAGTAAAGTGCAAGGGCTGTTGTATAAGTCTTAGATAGCAGTGACTAAGATGGATATACTGAATAGTGCCTTCGGTTTGTCCAGTCCCAGGACAACGTATATGGAAGAAGGTCTGACAGAGTATATCCAATGGATCGCATAAGTTGATCTATTCAAACGTATTCACGTTTGGTGGCGGAGGAATCCGTTTCTCTTAGCTATATACCCGTGTTATTTTTGGATAAGTCAATTTGTGATTTGGCGGGTATGACGATGTGGCATTCAAAGTGAATGGTGATCAGATGTTCTGAAGATAGACGTAGCTTCTAGCCTCACACCGGGAAGTAACAAAAGTTGGGCTAGGCAGCATGGCTAGTTGGGTCATCCCCAAGCAGGGTGTATTGTCACCGATCTAGTGAATATTCATATTTATACTTCTTTTTGATTCTGTATCTTCAGATGACGGTTTGATGGCCTACAACCGTGGTGGCAATATATTCGCGACACTCAAGCTAAATGAGTGAGCGGTCATGTGTGGCCGGGTTGCAAGAAGTTCTTGTTGAACCTGCAGTGTATCACCTCTAGAGTACACTGATCAGAAGGTGCTCCCATACCTTGTCTGTTGGAATCCATTCTCCGATAAGAGCCCTGCGGTTTATGATTTTATACTATGTATGTAGAACGTGAGATGCAAGCGTTTCTGCCAGTTGATATCTATTTGTACATAGACATTATTATAATATCAAAAGGTTTGATATAAAGATATTTTGGATTCTCATAAGGGAAACACCCGTTCCGTTATGCGGCGTGGTCTTATGAGATATCGTTTACTTGTTCATATACATGTTTAAATTGTTTTACTCATACCAGTCCCATGACTGACCCGGAGTTTACTTTGTTGTCTTCCCTAAACTCTTGGGTGCCTAAATTTGTACGGGCAGTCAAGTAGTCGGGATTTACAGATATACTTGGAGAGCTTGGAGCAGGAGACTTCAAGATTTTATAGCTATAGTTATTTCCGCTGTGTTGTAAGTTTTGTACTCTGATAAGTGTTATTGTATATATATAACTGTTTACTTCAAGGCTATGTTATATATTATATGTTATTCGTTCCGCTGCGAGATTCGTGTTACTCTGATGATTCTGATGTTCTTCTTCTTCTTCTATTCTATTAGTTCTATCTTTTCTTTCTCACCTTCTAAATTCTTTCACTAACGTCTCGGAATTTCCGACTCTCGAGGAGTCGGAAATTTCCAGCCGTTACAGTTGGTATCAGAGCTTAAGTTAAGTGATTACGTTGGCTCTGTGGCGTAACTCAGTAGAGATGGGATTAGAAATATCCTAGATTGAGTTGAGTGTATATATATGAGTGCGTATATGTTATTCAATATAAAATGGTTTTATATTGTGGAGACTCATTGGTTGAGTGGCTTATGAATTCTGGTCGATCAGTTGATCCACTGTATCGATAAGGGTTACTAAACACTCGAATACGATGAACCGACATGGTATGTTTTGAAAGAGGGTAAACGAAATAATTTTCCCAAAATATATTTGTTTATAGAAGAGATATATATCTTGAAATTATTATAGTATATTGATTGTGTTGGTTGTTATTATAATCGAATAAGATTATAAAAGGGTGAAATGGTTATAAATGACCAATCAGAATTCATATGAATGTAATATATGAAATAGTTTGAATTAAATATGAATTTAAATCAGATTTGGAATTAAAATAAGGAAATTTTAAGTTCCTGGGAGATTTTGAAAATGTTTTTCAAATTGAAAATGATATAGTATTGAACTCACTTCGATAGCTGGAAAAATAGATTCTGATGATGAATCTAGACATCATCAGTGTTCATTTTCAAGTTCTAAGTTACGGATTACTACCAAAGGTTTTGTTTTTGAATTTTTTTGAGAAAACAAGTTGTTTAGAAATTCAAAGGTTTTGAATTGGCATTATGATTTCAAATTGATTTGAAAGAAACCTAGGAACTTAAGTTCTGGAATTAAAATTTAACTAATGAAGTTAAATAAAATGAGATGGTAAAAATAAATTGAAATTTAACTTGAACCGAGTTAAATAAAATTGAGTTGGGATTAGAGATAATCTAGAATGGAACCAAATTGATAAGTCAATAGTTTGAAGTTTGATATTGGAGTTTGAATGGAATTCGGTTTGGGTATAAGCGAATGATTTGGTTTGAGGATATAAACTGAGTGGAATGACCATGATATATGCAGAAGTGATAACAGATCAAAAGGATATAATGATACGACCGACAAAAAGGTACAAGTTTATATTATATATGAGTTTGGATTTTATGAGCCGAATTTGCAAGCCGCTTGGCTGTTTGATTTTCTTTTGGGTTAGAGAACGCCTAGAGAGGCGAGGGGTGGTTTGTCATATTGACCGATACAAAGGAGGTTATGGCGAAATTTTTCGAAAATCCCAGGCGTTAGAACATTCTCATGATTTATGGAAATTCAGTTAGCCAGAATGAATTAATAATTTAATTGAAAATTAAATGGTTCAGTTGAAACTGGAGTTGAGAAGTAAACTAAAAGATATTTGAATCTAGTTAGTAAAGTTGGTAGCATTTTCCTAGCTTAGCAATTTCGAGGACGAAATTATTTTAAGGGGGGAAGTCTGTAATGGCGCGTTTTGTTAGCTGTCGAATAATTAATTTATTTAATTATTTATATATCGATTTGGCGATATCAATAACTTAAAGTAAAACGTTCGAACTTATAATTTATAATTATAATTATAAACGAGCTTGAAATGGCACTGCAGTTCGTAAATTGACAATTCGAACTTCAACTGAATGTACAGGATTCGTTTTAAGCCGGATTTCTATGAAACAAGAAACGTGTGGAGCTGGTGGAGTATATCTTTCTAGTGGAAGAGAAAAATCGAGATTTCGTTGTGTAGATTTTGAGTTATGTCCAAATCAAATTTCAGAAAAGTCGCTGTAGAATTCCTTTATAATTTGCGACGCTTTATTTACGTTATAAAAAGGGTTTTTCAATATAACTAGATATGGGGTTTGAATTTAGACATGGTTCTGTTGGGAAATAGTGATAATTTAATTTTTAGAATTTTATAGTAATTTTTAATTAATTAAATAAGCAACTTTTTAATTGGAGTATTGGACACCCTGTATCGGCATTTTGGGGTTTCACAATAGGAGTTAATCTACCGGTATTATTATATTTTTGGAATCCTGGCACATCGCTGATTACAACGGTATATTTATTTCAGTCTTCAGCGCTCGTACATGGTATAATTGTACGTAATAGGGTATGCAGCTTTTATAAACCTTATAAAGGAAAATTTATAAACGATGGAGGCTTCTACACCATATAAAAACATAGCTGAAGACGTGGACCATAAACCAACCAAAGCAAAACCCCAAAACGTGGAGAATAGAACTTCACAAAAATGGGATCCAAGGACCTAATAATAAATACACAAGCCCATCGTTCATATCCCGTAATCAACCAAAGCAAGAAAAAAGGAAACGAGAGTAATCATCCTCACGAAACAATTAAAAACCCTGTACTCAATGAAAACAAGGTCACTCCTTTTTCTACGGATTAGCGTGAGAGACCATAGGGAGGATGCGAGGCAAAGCCGGACGAGGGGAGGAGTGTACAAGCGTTAGAGGTGAAAGCGAGTCCGCTGTTGAACTCGTGACATTGGATAAACTTCTGTGGCGAATTTACTTTGGGGTATTGCGATAAAAAGCATTGCACATTTTGGTGGTAGTTTTTGGCGAAGGTCCGGGATGGATATTTCGCACCTGGTGGCGCCATGATCGGAGAAAAGTAGCAAGGTCGGACTGTGAAGGGAGACGAGCGAGTTCGATGTGAGGTAGCAGGGGTTTCGACGCGGTTTTGCTGGGTTTGTGGGGTGATGTTTGACGCAGCAGAAGGAGGGTCTCGGAACGTGAAAAGGGGAGCGAGGATACTGTGAATGTGAAGTTTGATTTCGGGATAGTAGGCGTGGGAAATCATTTGGTTTTGGCCATGAAAAAGTAACAGGGTGTGAGTAAATAAAGAGGAAGAAAGGTGGCGAGTCAGGCATATGTTGTATGAGGCGGTGTAGTTATTGATGAGAAGAAGTGTAGTGCATTTTGTTTAAATTTCAGAAGATGAACGGTGTCATAAAAACTATGGTGGCGATTGTATGCGGTTATGGCAAAAAAGTAAGGAGCGTATGTGTTGGAGTGGAGATCGAGGAAGAAAGGGTGGGTCTGGGCTTTGCAATGAGAAGGTGGGCCGAGGTTAAAGTGCGAGTCCTAGTCCTTAAAAGAAAGAGAGAAAGGCCATCAGATAATACAAAGAAGGGACGCAAGTTTAAATTCTTGGACTGGGAAGAATTTGTAGGCGGGTCTGGTGCAGCGATGGAAGTTGGGCCATATGAATAAGTTAAGCCCACTAACCATTTATTTAGTTTAATGTTTAATTATAAATAGTGCACGAACTTCTAAAATGTGTAACTTCGTCATACGATATCAGAATTAGACGAAACAACATTCGTTGGGATCGTATGGACGGTGGCTACACAATGAGACTGACTAGAAGTCCATCGGAGCTCGTTACAATTTATGGCGAAATAAATTGCCCGTCGCAGTCAAATAACGCAAACCGTTATTTAACGATTAACGCGCAAAAGTGAGTAAAACTCACTAACTCTGAACAGTTTATAATTTCATGTTGTATTGTTAGAACTTTTAAAATTGTCTGTTTGACTGTGTGTTGATTGTTTGATTGAACTGCTAGTCAGTTAGTTAAATTTCTATATTGATTCTGTTTAACAGAATATATCATATGGAACTGAAAGTGATGTTATCTATATTGTCTAACATCTGTGGATGCAGGGAAACAGGTTGGAGGAATCCGACTGGATTCCTCAACATTTATTTTACCGTTTTTCATATATTGTGATATATGATGTGTTATGAAATCTGTTATTGATTTCATATGTTTGAATGATACCGATCATTGTTATACAACACGTTACACACCGTAGGTGATACTAGAATGTAAAAAGGGAATTTTCAATGTTTATATTGAAAATAAATCTTATTTATAAAATCGATAGGATTTTATAAAATGGAAACATTTATTTATTTAGGAAATAAATAAAGGAACATTTATTTAGATTATAAATAAATGGAATGAAGGAATATTTATTTAGGGAATAAATAAAGGAACACTTGTTGGGAAAATAAATAGAATTATACAAGGATAGATTTAAACACGTGTTTCGCACACGGTATAACACGATATGGATTTAAATGAGATATTAAATAGGAAATCTGTTTTAAACAGATAAATTGAAGTAGATTAATTTATAAATAATGTTTTATAAATTAAATAAATTATTTATCGTTGATAAATGGAATAAATATAAGTCTGGACTTATATAGAGAAGTAGAAACGTTAATAAAAGGACATTTATAAAGTGAAGAACAGTTACTAAAAGTAAATCTTTATAAATGGATAAACTTGTAAAAAGTAAATCTTTATCAATGGATAAACGTTGTAAAAAGGAAATCTTTTGAAATGAATAAACGTTAATAAAAGGAGTTATTCGAATAGAGTTAAACAAAGTAATTTGTTAGGTTAACCAAAGCAAGTTAGTCGAGTTAATCAAAGTAATTGGTTAAGTTAACCAAAGTAAATTAGTTAAGATAAACTAAGCGGTTAATCGAAGTGAATTAGTTAAGTTAAACTAATTGGTAAATCAAAGTAAATTAGTTAAGATAAACTAAGCGGTTAATCGAAGTAAATTAGTTAAGTAAACTAATTGGTAAATCAAAGTGAATTAGTTGCGTCAAACTAAGTGACTTAGTTAAGATAAACTAATTTGTAAATCGAAGTGAATTAGTTGCGTCAAACTAAGTGAATTAGTCAAGTTAAACTAATTGGTTAATCGAAGTAAATTTGTTGGGTTAATCAAAGTGAATTAGCTGAGTTAAAATAAGTAAATCGGTTAGAGTTAATCAAAGTGAATTAACTAAGTTAAACTAAGTGGATTAGTTCAGTTAATCGAGACAAGTGAATCAAGTTAGGTTAAACCATTTGAGTTAACCAGTTGGGTTAAACCATTTGAGTTAACCAGTTAAAGTTTACCAATTAAAGATAAACAGTTAGAGTTGACCAGTTAAAGTTGACCAGTTAAAGTTGACCAGTTAGAGTTGACCAGTTAGAGTTGACCTGTTAGAGTTATCCAAGTAGAGTTAATCGAGAGAAGAGTTATCGAATATAGTTTATTCGAGTGGAGAAATCAATGTGATTCATTTGAGAAGAGTTATCAAATATTATTTATTCGAAGAGTAGTTATCGAATATTGGTTATTCGAAGTTAGCTAATCCAAAGGAGTTATTCGAAGTTAGTTAATCCAATGGAGTTAGTCGAAGAGTAAATCGAATATAGTTATTCGAAAGGAAATGTTAATCGAATATTGTTATTCGAGTAAAGTTAAAAGAGTAAATCAAATTTAGTTATTCAAAATGAGTTATTCGAATTAGATATTTGAATAGAGTTAAACACGTAAGAGTTAATTGAATATTAGTTATTCAATTTGAGTTAATCGAATGTAGTTATTCGAGAAGAGTTAAATCGAATTTAGTTATTCGAAAGGAGTTAATCAATTTGAGTTAAGTTAATCGATTTGAATTAAGTTGAATCGAAATGGAGTAAATCGATTAGAATTAAGTTAATCGAGTTAGAGTAAATCGAATATTGGTTATTCGAAGGTAAGTTATTCGAATTAGTTACTCGAAGGAGTAAATCAAATGAGTTGATCCAAAGGAGTTAGTCGAATATTAGTTATTCGAATAGAGTTAAAGGAGTTATCGATTTTAGTTTGATCGAAAGGAGTTATCGATTAGTAAATCGAAAGGAGATTTTCGAATATAGCATATTCGAAAGAAAGAGATCGAATATTGTTTATTCGAAAGAGAGAGATTTCAAATATGAGTTATTCGAAGAGAGATAATCGAATATAGGTTATTCGAAGAGAGATAATCGAATATAGGTTATTCGAAGAAGAGTTAATCAAATATAGATTACTCGAAAGAGAGTTATACGTCGAATTCGATTATAGCGAATTCGGGAAAGTACTATTTACTTTCCAGGGTTTAAATCAAGATTTAGTTATTGATTTAGAAATTAGGTGTCTGTTAAATTATTCGAGTTAGGAAATAAAGTTATAATTTAGGAGATATTGCAGAAGTAGGAATTATAACGTTATAGTTATAATCAAACGCTGTCATATAAGAAGGGGATTCGTAACCTGAATCCGAGAATTTGCGTAAACAGATGATTGTAAAAAGTGAGTGATGACTTCATCTATTTCACAGTAAAGGACGTTGTTCAATTAAGGTTTGCGAGGTAATTATACCCCAACTTGATTGACTTCAGAATTGACAAAGGAATAGTTGTGGTTCAATCTAAAAGGTTGATTAGGAATAAAGTTAAGGAATAAACGATAAATGGATTAAGCGAAACGATGTTTTATACAACGTTCATTGGAAATCCGTAAATGAGTTTTGGAAACGTTTTCCAAATATAGTCAGATATGTTTTCTAAACATAGAAAATGAAATGTTTTCATGATAAGAATTTAAGAAATAGAGTTAAGCAAATTCAGAAACTGACTGGAGAGGGTAAGTTGAACGGTTTTCTAAGTGACGATCTGAGGTTGGTTTCGACCTTCCGGATTGATACTTAGAGAATTGTTCTCATACTAGTTACAGTTAGGGACTGATAGTTGCGAAATAATAGTGATGTGAAAATAAGCTATGGAAATGTTTTCCAATGATTAATAACATATATTTTCTAAATATATGAAATAAGGAAATATGAACATATGATGATTGATCGATCGAGTTCCCATTTGGAAATAAGATCGTTGTTTGTACACCGACATGTTTTCATTTGATAGTTAGATCACAAACTATCAAAGTTTTTACCATTTTAACGTTGTTAATATGGAGAGACCGGTTGGATTATTATCCAAAGAACCACTCTGTATTGGCATAAGCGTTGCGAGCAATATCTGCCAAAGATAAATTGAAGACGGAGTAGAGTGCAAGGGCTGTTGTATAAGTCTTAGATAACAGTGACTAAGATGGATATACTGAATAGTGCCTTCGGTTTGTCCAGTCCCAGGACAACGTATATGGAAGAAGGTCTGACAGAGTATATCCAATGGATCGCATAAGTTGATCTATTCAAACGTATTCACGTTTGGTGGCGGAGGAATTCGTTTCTCTTAGCTATATACCCGTGTTATTTTTGGATAAGTCAATTTGTGATTTGGCGGGTATGACGATGTGGCATTCAAAGTGAATGGTGATCAGATGTTCTGAAGATAGACGTAGCTTCTAGCCTCACACCGGGAAGTAACAAAAGTTGGGCTAGGCAGCATGGCTAGTTGGGTCATCCCCAAGCAGGATGTATTGTCACTGATCTAGTGAATATTCATATTTATACTTCTTTTTGATTCTGTATCTTCGGATGACGGTTTGATGGCCTACAACCGTGGTGGCAATATATTCGCGACACTCAAGCTAAATGAGTGAGCGGTCATGTGTGGCCGGGTTGTAAGAAGTTCTTGTTGAACCAGCAGTGTATCACCTCTAGAGTACACTGATCAGAAGGTGCTCCCATACCTTGTCTGTTGGAATCCATTCTCCGATAAGAGCCCTGCGGTTTATGATTTTATACTATGTATGTAGAACGTGAGATGCAAGCGTTTCTGCCAGTTGATATCTATTTGTACATAGACATTATTATAATATCAAAAGGTTTGATATAAAGATATTTTGGATTCTCATAAGGGAAACACCCGTTCCGTTATGCGGCGTGGTCTTATGAGATATCGTTTACTTGTTCATATACATGTTTAAATTGTTTTACTCATACCAGTCCCATGACTGACCCGGAGTTTACTTTGTTGTCTTCCCTAAACTCTTGGGTGCCTAAATTTGTACGGGCAGTCAAGTAGTCGGGATTTACAGATATACTTGGAGAGCTTGGAGCAGGAGACTTCAAGATTTTATAGCTATAGTTATTTCCGCTGTGTTGTAAGTTTTGTACTCTGATAAGTGTTATTGTATATATATAACTGTTTACTTCAAGGCTATGTTATATATTATATGTTATTCGTTCCGCTGCGAGATTCGTGTTACTCTGATGATTCTGATGTTCTTCTTCTTCTTCTATTCTATTAGTTCTATCTTTTCTTTCTCACCTTCTAAATTCTTTCACTAACGTCTCGGAATTTCCGACTCTCGAGGAGTCGGAAATTTCCAGCCGTTACAGAAATAGACAAAGTTCACTTTATATTTCTTTAACAAACTTCCTTACTTAACCCTCCTTCGAATAACTATATTCGATTGACTCTTATCAATTAACTCTATTGAACTAACACTATTTGACTAACGCTATTTATTTACTCATTTCACTTACTCTTTTCGAATAAACTATATTCGATTTACTTTTACTTTCTATTCGAATAACTATATTCGATTTACTCATTTGCTTCTATTCGAATAACTATATTCGATTTAACTCATTTTCTTCTATTCTAATCGATTAACCTAACATCGATTATCTCCTTTCAACTTTATTCTCTAATCGATTAACTAACATCGATTAACTTCTTTTTAACTTTATTCTCTAATCGATTAACTAACATCGATTAACTTCTTTTACTTTATTCTCTAATCGATTAACTAACATCGATTAACTTATTTTTAACTTTATTCTCTAATCGATTAACTAACATCGATTAACTTCTTTTACTTTATTCTCTAATCGATTAACTAACATCGATTAACTTATTTTTAACTTTATTCTCTAATCGATTAACTAACATCGATTAACTTCTTTTACTTTATTCTCTAATCGATTAACTAACATCGATTAACTTCTTTTGATAAACTACGTTTTCCGTTACAACTATTTCCTTTTTATAACGTTTACTTACCGTTACAAATATATCATATTTTTAACTTCTATTTACCGTTACAAATATATCCTATTTATAACTTCTATTTACCGTTACAAATATATCCTATTTATAACTTCTATTTACCGTTACAAATATATCCTATTTATAACTTCTATTTACCGTTACAAATATATCCTATTTATAACTTCTATTTATTTTCTAAATAAATATCCCTTTTCTATTTCTATTTCTATTTATTTTCTAAATAAGTATCCCTTTTCTATTTCTATTTCTATTTATTTTCTAAATAAATATCCCTTTTCTATTTCTATTTCTATTTATTATCTAAATAAATATCCCTTTTCTATTTCTATTTATTTTCTAAATAAATATCCCTTTTCTATTTCTATTTCTATTTATTTTCGAAATAATATCCCTTTTCTATTTCTATTTCTATTTATTTTCTAAATAAATATCCCTTTTCTATTTCTATTCATTTTCTAAATAAATATCCCTTTTCTATTTCTATTTATTTTCTAAATAAATATCCCTTTTATAAAACCGTGTTCGTTTTATAAATATTTCCTTTTATAAAATCCTGTGATTTTATAAAATTCCTTTATTTCAATATACATTGAAATACTTCTTTTTTTACATCCCAGGGTTTCTTATGATATTAAAAATATCATATAACAATGATCAATATCATTCCAACGCCCATAATCCATAACAGATTATATAACCCACCATATATCACAATATATGCAAAACAGTAAAATAAATGTTGAGGAATCCAGTTGGATTCCTCCAACCTGTTTCCCTGCATCACAAATGTTAAACAATATAGATAACATCACTTTCAGTTCCATATGATATATTCTGTTAAACAGAATCGATATAGAAATTAAATCAACTGACTAGCAGTTCAATCAAACGGTCGACACACAGTCAATCAGCCAATATCTAACAGTTCTAAGAATACAACATGAAATTATAAATTGTTCAGAGTTAGTGAGATTTACTCACATTGGCGCGTTAACCGTTAAATAATCGGTTTGCGTTATTTAACTCAGTCGGACAATTTATTTCGCCATTAATTGTAACTGTCTCCGATCCACTCCCGGTCAGCCTTATTGTGTTGCTCCCGTCCATACGATCCCGAAGGATCTGACCGTTCGTGATTCCATCCTTATCGGCCCACTTCTTTATTGATATACTCTGATGCAAATCGTTATGGCACTAGCTTCGATTCTCGTCTGTTTTGCCATAGCCGTAGCCTCGTTCAATATTTCTTTTTATGTTTATAATGTTGTCTCACATGTAAACTTCTCTCCTTATTGCCATACGTCTGTACATGTTCTTCACCACTCATGTCAAAGACCCTTTTCATGTCGAACACTGTTTTCCCGAGCTCTCTGGAAACCTGCGTCCTGAAAGGTCCGATCCTCCCCACTGTATTTCCTTCTTAGTACATTATATTGCGAAGAACAATGTCATGAAATAAATTCTAAAACTTGCCCACAGTGCTGCTTTATCACCTCCAACTACACGCACAGTACCCGTTCCATCATGTACGCACAAAATCCCAACACCCTCCATTCGAAGCCTTCTTCTTCAGACAAAATGGCAAGCTTCAGTTTGCCACTTCCCATACTCATCTACTGCCGAACCATGGTCCCTTCCATTGCTTCATTGTTCTAACCACGGCTTCCACCATTTCCAATCTCGTTCTCAGCTCATGTTCTAACAAAACAGGATCACCCCCTTTAAATAAATACCCTTTATTAAATCCTGTACCACGTTTATTTTTAAACCACTGCTCATTATCTTTATTCTTCCACAAACAAGGACTAACTTCTCTAATCATGTTTTTAAAAGACTAAGCCTTCCTCTTCTTTTTCTAAAGGACAACGAATTCCTGGAACAATACAATAGCCAATGCCACATACTTATACCTCATGTCCTCTTTCACACCAGTAAAACAAACCAACGTCTCCCTTAATTACTCCACTAATCCCCTTAGCCTTAACCCAGGATTAGCCGTAATAACTAACCCTTCTTCCACCGAATACTGTAATGCATTTTCTCCCCAACAAAATCATTCACGCATCAGTTTCCCTATGGCCCAATACATCTCCTCCATGCCGCATGATTTTCACTCGTCTTCCTCCTAAACCAAAGACTCGAGCCAACTAAACAGCTCCCAAAACGTATGCTATCAGCACCTCATCACACCTCAGTATTAACACACAGCTTACCCTCCTGAACGCACACCCGTAATCTCCCATTGCATTCACAACCTGCTCGTCTCGACATGGCTGCTGCCCTAGTTTCTGCTCGGTTCAAGTTCGAACCGTGAAGGAATGCGTCGTACCAGAAATTTGAGGGTATAGGCTTTAGGCTAGAGCGGAAATAAGATCAGCGATCTCGATTTCTCCAATTTCAGAGTTTGTTTGATTTGATTTTTATAAAAAAAAACTTCCGTTCGAATGAAAAGTAGAGATGGCGGATTCATAGTTTGACTTCTGAAATGAAGAAATTAGGTTATAAGAGTTTTTATGGGGTTACTTATAGAAGGTTCACTATCTAGATTTAGTGGATGAGAAGCATTCCACGTTTGGCTTGAGTAGAAAGAAGGTGCGGCTGAAAATGGTGAAACGTGGACTTAAGTTTTCATCAGAGAAAAATAGATTTTGGTTAAGGGTTGTAAAGTTTTACTTTTCTGGTTATGTCAAATTTCATTTATATATGAGCTGCTCCAAACAGAAATAAATATACCATTGTGATGAGCTCGGTGTCACGATCCCAAAAATGTAATAATACCGGTAGGTGGACTCATATTTTGAAACTTCAAAATGTTGATTTCAGGGTGCGAAATACTCCAAATAAAAAGTTACTTATTAAATTAATTAAAAATTACCATAAAATTCTAAAAATTAAACCATCACTACGCCTCAAAAGAACCGTGTCTAAATTCAAACCCGATATTCAAATATATTGAAAACCCTTTTATAACGTAAATAGAACGTTACTAATTATAAAGGAATTCCACAGCGACTTTTCTAAAATTTGATTTGGACATAAATCAAAATCTACATGACGAAATCCCGATTTTTCTCTTCCACTAGAAAGATATGCTCCACCAGCTCCACACGTTTCTTGTTTCACAGAAATCCGGCTTAAAACGAATCATGTACATTCAGTTGAAGTTCTAATCACCAATTTACGAACTGCAGCGCTATTTCAAGCTCGTTTATAATTATATTATAAACTATACGTTCAACTGTCGATGATTGAATATATTCGTTATTCAAATTCAATTCCAATCTGAATTAAATATCACAGATGATCCGGTTCACACCATATCGTTATTTCAGCCAACTCTGATCATTTCAGAATTAAATATATTATTTAAATTAAATATTCATCATTATTTTATTCCATGACCATTAGATTCTCTAAACCACTATTGATATAATTAAATATATTAATCATAATACCTCTGCCAATGCGGGTCATTACAATCTTCCCCACTTAAAATAATTTCGTCCTCGAAATTGCTAAAAGGTAGAGAACGACCCTATCGACTGGTTAGAACATATTTGTTCACTTCTTAACTTCAGTTTCAACTGAACCAATTTAATTACAATTAAATTATTAATTCTTATTAACGAAAATTTTCAAAAATCCTGAAAATTTTCTAACTCCTTAACTCTTCGAAAAATTTCGCCAGCACCTCCTTTGTACTAGTCAATCGGTAAAACTCCAACTCGCCTCTCTGGGCCATCTCCATCCCAAAAGAAAATCGAACAGCCAAGCGGCTTGCCAATTCGGCTCATCAAAATCTCATACCCAATATATATAATAAACTGGTACCTTTTTGTCGGGCATATCGTTATATCCCTCACATCTGCTATCAATTCAGCATATACCAATGTCATGCCAATCAACTCGAAATCAGTTTTATCTCCAATACAACCATTCGCTTATATCCAGGCCAACTCCCATTTCAACTCAAGTTCAATTCTTGATTTTCAATTCCTTGACTCCTCAATCCAATACCATTTCGGATTCTAATTTCACAAATCCAATTTATTCGATTTCAATACAACTTCAGTTACCACTTAACTGACTTTACATTAATTCAAATCTGATTTCACAAATTTCTGTTAAATTTGTTTTTAATTTAAACAGTCTTCCCCTGGGAGTTTTTTTTTTTAAATAGTTTACTATTTTCAAAAATCAGATTTTCCTTTTGAAATTCAACTGAGCCAATAATCAATATTCCATTAGTTAAATCACTTCTCTATTTCTTTATCAATATTTGTTAACCAAATATTTTCAATAACCATATTGGCCCTTTTTGTTATTTGGAAAACATTTCCGAATATCGCCTTCCTTTATTTTCTAAACTTTAGAAAATATATTCTATTTATAATTGGAAAATATTCCGATTACTTATCTCTTTTCTGATCTCGTTTATTTCTATACTTAGGAAATATTCTTTATTATATTTCCAAGCTTACACTTATTTGGGTTAAAACGGATGTTGTGTAAAACATCGTTACGACAACCCAAGTACTATATTCAACTAACTCTTATTCAACATTGACCTTCGAGCCTGAAATCTTACTATTTATTTGTTAATAATGAAATCAATCAAGTTGGGGTATAACTTTCTCTCAGACCTTGACTGAATAACATTTATAACGTCGAAATAGATATGACTACTTACTCGAATAATCAATACCATGCAACTACTTATTCATTTTTAAATATGTATACTCTTCCTCTTTCTATTCTTACTAGATTTTATTCTAGACTTCTCTTTTGATTATACTATTCTATTTCTAAGTTCGTTTCCTTATCGACTTCTATACATATCGATACGTTGATTTCTAACTATCAATTTATCTTTAAAATATTCTAACTCCTTAAATTCCTGAAAAAATTCGCCATAACCTCCTTTGTACCAGGAGCATCGGGATATTTCAAATAGCCTCCCATGGCCCTCACCAATCCAAAAGAAAAAGAAAAAGCCAAGCGGCTAGCCGATACGGCGCATAAAATTTCATATATGAATTGAATACATACCTTTCGTCGAGCATTCTATTTATAACTCTTGCATTATCCTTATCCATACCTATCTCATGTATATTTATACCTGCCCAATCTATTTTAACTATACCTGATTGTTTTACTCAATTCGTTAATTAATTTATTAATTAACTCTTTAGTCTATTTCACTTTTATATTTGTACATGACATGTTCAAATATATTTTAACTTACTTATTAACTAATTTGAATTGAAATTTCAAACTTAAGTTCGATATTCGATTTCGAATATCCCTTTACAAATCCAATTCACCTTTCAAAGTTCAACTTCAAATTCAAAACTCGACTAACTAATTCCTCTTCGACTTAGTTAATTCTATTCAATTTCTATTCAAATTTCATATTTGAATTTCATTTCAAATCTCTTATTCAAATTTTATATTTGAATTTCGTTTCAATTTCCTTATTCAAATTCTATATTTGAATTTCATTTCAATTCTATTTGAATCTTCTATATTCAAATTTCATTTTTAATTCTATTTGAATCTTCTGCATTCAAATTTCATTTTCATTGAATTTCATATATTCAAACTCCCTTTGAATTTCTTATTTACATTCTATGTTTGAACTTCCTTTATTCAAATTCCTTTTCAACTTTCTTTATTCATTCTTTACATAAGTCTCAATTTCAATTCCTTTTGAAATCGATATTTCTACCTTTGGAAAATAGATTTCCCTTTCAATTTCACACTTATTTTTTATTTCTGAATTATCCAATGATAATTCTTTTCACTTCATTTATAAACTTCGTTTATAAAAGAACTATTTATAAACTTCGTTTATAAAGGAACTTCTTGTTTTATTTCTTTTAAAACAAGTTAATATTTCAAATCTATTTAAAAGTTCAAATTCTATTTTTTTAAATCCCCTTTTGAAATTCAACACAACTTGTCTTTCCCAAAACAAATTCAAAACAGTATCTCTGGTAGTAATTCGTCACTTACAACTCGAAAATGAACACTGATGATGCAGCTGTCATCATCAGAATCTATTTTCTAGCGATTGAAGTGAGTTCAATACTATAAAAGCATTTCTAAACATTTCCACTTTGAAATTCATTTCAAAATATAATTCACACTGCTTGTAAAACAATTTAAAATCTCCCAGGATCTTGAATTTTCCTTATTTTTAATCCAAATCCATTTACAAACACTTATCCAATTCTCCAGAGTTTTAACTTAAATTTCTGGTTTACATTTCAGATTTAACTCATCTGATTTCACGCATTTCACTTATATGAATTCTGATTGGTTATTTACATAACCATTTAATTTATAATCTTACTCGATTATAATCACAACCAATATATACACTATATTAAAATTTTGATATATATATCTTCTCTATGTCAAGATATACCTTGGGTAAACTTATTTTAATTTACCCTCTTTTCAAAACATATCGTGAAACCCATCGTATTCAAGTGTTTAGTAACTCCTACCGATACAGTGGATCAAACTGATCGACCAGAACTCATAACCGATTCAACCAATGAATCTCCACAATATAAAACAATTTTTATATCAATAACAAATACGTTCACTCATATACATACACTCAACTCAATCTAGGGTATTACTAACCCTATCTCTACCGAGTCACGCCACAGAGCCAAGTAATTCTTAACTTAAGCTCTGATACCAACTGTAACGACCCGGATTTTGAGCGACTTAGGTTATCGACATAAGCTCGATGTCGATAACCAAAACATCGAAAAATCCTGGTAATTAGTGAAAGAAATTAGAGGGTGAGGAAAGATAAGATAGAAAATTAGAATAGAAGAAGAAGAAGAACACAATATCAGAGTAACACGAATCTCACAGCGGAACGAATAACATATAATATATGTAACATAACTTTGAAATATACATCTGTATTTGAATATACATCATTATCAAAGTACAGCACTTACAACACAGCGGAAATAACTATAGCTATATGATCCTGAAGCCTCCTGCTCCAGCTCTTCAACTATATCTGTAAAATCCCGACTACTTGACTGCCCATACAAATTTAGGCACCCAAGAGTTTAAGGAAAACAACAAAATAAACTCCGGGTCAGTCATGGGACTGGTATGAGTAAAATAGTTTAAAAACAGTCGAACAAGTAAATGATATCTCATAAGACCACGTCGCATAACGGAACGGGTTTTTCCCTTATGAGAATCCAAAATATCTTTATATCAAAAACCTTTTGATATTATAATAATGTCTATCAACCACAGTATATATATAATCATCTAGCAGAAACGCTTTCATCTCACGTTCTACATATATAGTATACAATCAAAACCGCAAGCACGTATTGGGTAATGGGTTTCCAACTATGACAAGGTATGGAATCACCTTCCGCTTATGTACCTCTAGAGAGGAATACACTGGGTTCAACAAGAACATCTTGCAACCCGGCCACACATGACCGACCACTCATTTCGCTTGAGTGTATCGAATGTATATCACCAACAGTTGGGATCATCAACCGTTTCCCTGATGGGACAGCATCAACAATAGATTTTTAGAAGTAAATGAAACTCTAGATCAGGTGATTATACACCCTACTTCGGTGCGACCGACTTAGCCATGCTGCATGCCCGATTTCTGTCATTTACCGGATGATGAGGCTAGAAGCTACGCTTTATCATCACACCAGATTCACTTTGAATGCCACATCGTCAAATCCATCAAATCACCGATTGACGTCTACAACAATACATTATGTGTTAGCTAAAAGAAGATTCCTCCTCCGCTTCCACTCTTGGTACGGTTGGAGAAATCAATATACGTGATCGTCTGGAATTACTCTGTCAAACATCCGTCCATACAAGTCATCCAGGAACAGGATGAACCGAAGGCACTATTCTATAAACAGGATAGCCCTTGCATAACTCCGTCTTCAATTTCCTTTGGTATATATGATTCGCAACGGTTATGCCAATACAGAGTGGTTCTTCGGATAATAATCTAACCGGTCTCTCCATATTAACAACGTTAAAATGGTCAAAACTTCGATAGTCTGTAATTTAACTATCGAATAAAAATAGGTGTGAAAACAATGATATTATTTCCAAATGGAAATTATATCGATCAAACATCATTCAACATTCATCTCTTTAGTTCATTAATTTACTTATCTCATGTTTCCCTACGTTCAATATTCCTTATTTTCTAAATTGGGAAAATATACGTTATTAACAATGGAAAACATTTCCATTTCTTTGTTTCTTTATTAGAAAACATTTCTGGTTTCTTATTTGGAAAACATTTCCAAAGCTTCTTCATTGGACTTAGACAGATGTTTAAACAAACCATCGCGATGCCAACCCAAACCATTTCCTTTACTGTCGAACCTTAACTATTCCTTAGTTAAAAATGAAGTCAATCAAGTTGGGGTAGAACTACCTCTCAGACCTTAACTGAACAACATTTCTAACTATGAAATAGACAAAGTTCACTTTATATTTCTTTAACAAACTTCCTTACTTAACCCTCCTTCGAATAACTATATTCGATTGACTCTTATCAATTAACTCTATTGGACTAACACTATTTGACTAACGCTATTTATTTACTCATTTCACTAACTCTTTTCGAATAAACTATATTCGATTTACTTTTACTTTCTATTCGAATAACTATATTCGATTTACTCATTTGCTTCTATTCGAATAACTATATTCGATTTAACTCATTTGCTTCTATTCTAATCAATTAACCTAACATCGATTATCTCCTTTCAACTTTATTCTCTAATCGATTAACTAACATCGATTAACTTCTTTTTAACTTTATTCTCTAATCGATTAACTAACATCGATTAACTTCTTTTACTTTATTCTCTAATCGATTAACTAACATCGATTAACTTCTCTTTAACTTTATTCTCTAATCGATTAACTAACATCGATTAACTTCTTTTACTTTATTCTCTAATCGATTAACTAACATCAATTAACTTCTTTTGATAAACTACGTTTTCCGTTACAACTATTTCCTTTTTATAACGTTTACTTACCGTTACAAATATATCCTATTTATAACTTCTATTTACCGTTACAAATATATCCTATTTATAACTTCTATTTACCGTTACAAATATATCCTATTTATAACTTCTATTTACCGTTACAAATATATCCTATTTATAACTTCTATTTACCGTTACAAATATATCCTATTTATAACTTCTATTTATTTTCTAAATAAATATCCCTTTTCTATTTCTATTTATTTTCTAAATAAATATCCCTTTTCTATTTCTATTTCTATTTATTTTCTAAATAAATATCCCTTTTCTATTTCTATTTCTATTTATTTTCTAAATAAATATCCCTTTTCTATTTCTATTTATTTTCTAAATAAATATCCCTTTTCTATTTCTATTTCTATTTATTTTCTAAATAAATATCCCTTTTATAAAACCGTGCTCGTTTTATAAATATTTCCTTTTATAAAATCCTGTGATTTTATAAAATTCCTTTATTTCAATATACATTGAAATACTTCTTTTTTTACATCCCAGGGTTTCTTATTATATTAAAAATATCATATAACAATGATCAATATCATTCCAACGCCCATAATCCATAACAGATTATATAACCCACCATATATCACAATATATGCAAAACAGCAAAATAAATGTTGAGGAATCCAGTTGGATTCCTCCAACCTGTTTCCCTGCATCACAAATGTTAAACAATATAGATAACATCACTTTCATTTCCATATGATATATTCTGTTAAACAGAATCGATATAGAAATTAAATCAACTGACTAGCAGTTCAATCAAACGGTCGACACACAGTCAATCAGCCAATATCTAACAGTTCTAAGAATACAACATGAAATTATAAACTGTTCAGAGTTAGTGAGATTTACTCACATTGGCGCGTTAACCGTTAAATAATCGGTTTGTGTTATTTAACTCAGTCGGACAATTTATTTCGCCATTAATTGTAACTGTCTCCGATCCACTCCCGGTCAGCCTTATTGTGTTGCTCCCGTCCATACGATCCCGATGGATCTGACCGTTCGTGATTCCATCCTTATCGGCCCACTTCTTTATTGATATACTCTGATGCAAATCGTTATGGCACTAGCTTCGATTCTCGTCTGTTTTGCCATAGCCGTAGCCTCGTTCAATATTTCTTTTTATGTTTATAATGTTGTCTCACATGTAAACTTCTCTCCTTATTGCCATACGTCTGTACATGTTCTTCACCACTCATGTCAAAGACCCTTTTCATGTCGAACACTGTTTTCCCGAGCTCTCTGGAAACCTGCGTCCTGAAAGGTCCGATCCTCCCCACTGTATTTCCTTCTTAGTACATTATATTGCGAAGAACAATGTCATGAAATAAATTCTAAAACTTGCCTACAGTGCTGCTTTATCACCTCCAACTACACGCACAGTACCCGTTCCATCATGTACGCACAAAATCCCAACACCCTCCATTCGAAGCCTTCTTCTTCAGACAAAATGGAAAGCTTCAGTTTGCCACTTCCCATACTCATCTACTGCCGAACCATGGTCCCTTCCATTGCTTCACTGTTCTAACCACGGCTTCCACCATTTCCAATCCCGTTCTCAGCTCATGTTCTAACAAAACAGGATCACCCCCTTTAATTAAATACCCTTTATTAAATCCTGTACCACGTTTATTTTTAAACCACTGCTCATTATCTTTATTCTTCCACAAACATGGACTAACTTCTCTAATCATGTTTTTAAAAGACTAAGCCTTCCTATTCTTTTTCTAAAGGACAACGAATTCCTGGAACAATACAATAGCCAATGCCACATACTTATACCTCATGTCCTCTTTCACACCAGTAAAACAAACCAACGTCTCCCTTAATTACCCCACTAATCCCCTTAGCCTTAACCCAGGATTAGCCGTAATAACTAACCCTTCTTCCACCGAATACTGTAATGCATTTTCTCCCCAACCAAATCATTCACGCATCAGTTTCCCTATGGCCCAATACATCTCCTCCATGCCGCATGATTTTCACCTGTCTTCCTCCTAAACCAAAGACTCGAGCCAACTAAACAGCTCCCAAAACGTATGCTATCAGCACCTCATCACACCTCAGTATTAACACACAGCTTACCCTCCTGAACGCACACCCGTAAGCTCCCCTTGCATTCACAACCTGCTCGTCTCGACACGGCTGCTGCCCTAGTTTCCGCTCGGTTCGAGTTCGAACCTGGAAGGAAAGCGTCGCACCAGAAATTTGAGGGTATAGGCTTTAGGCTAGAGCGGAAATAAGATCAGCGATCTCGATTTCTCCAATTTCAGAGTTCGTTTGATTTGATTTTTATAAAAAAAACTTCCGTTCGAATGAAAAGTAGAGATGGCGGATTCATAGTTTGACTTCTGAAATGAAGAAATTAGGTTATAAGAGTTTTTAAGGGGTTACTTATAGAAGGTTCACTATCTAGATTTAGTGGATGAGAAGCATTCCACGTTTGCCTTGAGTAGAAAGAAGGTGCGGCTGAAAATGGTGAAACATGGACTTAAGTTTTCATCAGAGAAAAATAGATTTTGGTTAAGGGTTGTAAAGTTTTACTTTTCTGGTTATGTCAAATTTCATTTATATATGAGCTGCTCCAAACAGAAATAAATATACCGTTGTGATGAGCTCGGTGTAATAACCCGGAAATTCTGAGCCAGTTTAAAATTTTTATTTTGGCAATTACAGTGAATTTCCTATATTTAAAATAGATTATTTTAAGTAATATCGGCGAGAAAATTTATTTTGAATATAATTCGACGTATATATTATATACGCCGTCGTTAGAATATAAATATTTATATATAATTATAAATAGAATTGAAAATGGCGCGGTAGTTCGATAATTCGATTTCAAACTTCAATTGAATGTACCGGGTGCAAAACAATCCGGATTTTAGTGAAACCAAAAATCATAGGATCTAATTGATAATATCTTTCCAACGAATCCGAAAAATCAAGATTTCATATCGGGAATCAAAAGATATGTCCAGTTGAAAATTCTGAATAGTCGCTATGGAATTCAGGCCCTTAAAAATGGACATTTTGCAAATGACCTCGGATTTCGACGAAACCACTTTTGTTAGATCCGCAGTGTCAAGTTATTGCTAGGTTTCAAATTTCATAATTTTTCGAATCAATATGTGAGCGTGGCAAAGGAAAACGTGTTTTGACCATTTCAGTTGTTTTTAATCGACTGGAAATTGGCCATTTTTCTAACGGTCTCAGAATTCGACGAAACTAGTTTTGTTAAGACCGTATCGTCAATACGAAACTAGAAAATATTTTTCTGGAATTTTTCTAGTTAGTATGTGACCCCGGTAATTTGAAATGTACGTTTAAAATTCAATATAAGGACTTAAATGTAATTTCAACGAAAACTGATCGTAACGATCAAACCAGCTTACGATACATATCCCATTGTGTTCGGAATGGGGGTAAAACGCTATGGACGACAGGCGGTGGACCTCGGTTCGAGGTCATATGTAAAAGTCAACCTTTTTGCAAAATATAATAATTAAATAATAATAAAAAAAAAAAGGTACTCTTCCCTCCTTTTCTTCTGCTTGCCCCCCCCCCCCCGACTTCATTATTCAGAAACAAAAAAAAAAAAAAAAAACCTAAATTAATCGATCCGCCCCCCCCTCGTCTGGCCGCCGACGAAGCCGCCGCCCCCCCCCCCCTAAAGACCTGACGCCGACGAGCCCCGAAGCACCGCCTCCACCCTACATCCGCCGCCGCCCCCCTTCATGCCGCCATCGACGAACTCCCCCGCCGATGCCCTCCTCACGAGCAACCCCCGAAGCCCTTGAACCCCTCCGCGATACCTCCGAACCCCAGCCGCTCCCCTCGAAACCCCCCCCACCGTCGATGAACCCACATCCCCCCTCCGTCGAATCCCAGAAGCCGCCACCACCTGATGCCGCGTCGCCTCCAGACCCTCTCCGCCTTCGATTTCTTTTCTGTAAGTGTTTTAATTTTTATTTTTATTTTTATTTTCAATTCTGTTTTTTTTATTTATTTATTATAAAAACTGATTTGGTTTGAAAATTAAAAACGATTTGAAATTGATTTATAAAAACTGATTTGAAATTGATTTATAAAAACTGATTTGAAATTGATTTATAAAAACTGATTTGAAATTGATTTATAAAAACTGATTTGAAATTGATTTATAAAAACTGATTTGAAATTGATTTATAAAAACTGATTTGTATATGATTTTAAAACTGATTTTTATTTATTTTTAAAACTGAATTTTCTTTATTTTTAAAACTGTTTTTTTTTATTACTTTAAAGCTAAATTTTATTTTATGTTGTAAGTGATAAAAATGTAATCTTTTATATAACATGGAAGTAAAAATATAATTTTTATCAATAGAACAGCATAGAAAAAATTCGATTTTTATATATTGAATAGCATAGAAAAAAATTCGATTTTTATATAAAGTATAACGAGTGAAAATTCTATTTTTACAAATATGAAATAGCGTTGAAAATTCTATTTTCACAATATGAAGTTAGCGATAAAAATATGATTTTTATATAATGGAAAATATAAAAATGTGATTTTTATATACATATAGTGACTACGGGCAACGAAGATGACGAAGATGCGATAGCGATGAAGATTTCTATCAAGGAAGTGCCGTGGAGCTAGGATAGCTATATGTGAGAATTCTCACTCTTCAATTTACTTTCTAGTTATATATATATATACTAGGATGCAGACGGTGCTTAGTAGCACCCGACACAATCGTCCACAGACCATGGACTTGTTTGTTTGACTGTTTGGTGATTGATTGCGATATTGGTTTGAATGTGGTTTGTGGTGTGAAAAATCGAATCGATAAATTGATTAGGATTAGACGTGCGCCGTTATAAGGCGAAGGAGTAAGGCTAGGTTAGACCCTTACTCCAAATTTTGTGGTTTGCATAACGAAAGTGAATTTGATTGATATGTGAATGGCGTGGGCCTTCACTAGACCGGGGATAAGGCTAGGCCTCGTCCCGTTTCTAGTATCGTGCCGTTATGCCGCTGAAATTTTCTAAAATATGTTAGAAAAATAAAAATATCATTTTTATTGAATAAATGAACTGAATAGAAATTAATATGTTGAAATAAAATGTTTTATCGTTAAAAATATAATTTTTAACGTGAATGTGAATAAATAAATATTCATTTACAAACCGGACGGTTTGTTTATGTACACCTATTTGACTGATATTGATTGGGTCGATAAATTTTACACATCGCCCAACTGCACGAATAAAATCTGTGTTTGATTGTTTGAAACCCCACACGGGTGTTGGGATGAAATATGAAGTTCACTCATCCTAATCGATTAAATATGTCGATCGATTGATTGACAGGCTGTTATAAGCGTTAGATATCTTTATTTGATGCTTATACAGTGTAGTGCACTTTGGTTGATGGTTGATTATTTTTCAATGCTATTATATACATGTGATGTATGAAAATCCATATAATTAATTTTATATGGTGATTGATTGGGCCTCATTCCAATTTGAAAAATAAAGAATATATAAAATAAAGGTTCATGTGTTGACTATACTCATCCGTTGGGAATAGTCATGTGTTGAACGAATTATTTTTATAATAAAATTTACATCTTTATCAATATAAAATAAAGGTTCATGTGTTGACTATACTCATCCGTTGGGAATAGCCATGTGTTGAACGAATTATTTTTATAATAAAATTTACATCTTTATCAATATAATATAAAGGTTCATGGGTTGACTATACTCATCCGTTGGGAATAGCCATGTGTTGAACGAATTATTTTTATAATAAAATTTACATCTTTATCAATATAATATAAAGGTTCATGTGTTGACGGTACTCATTCGTTGAGATTAGTCATGTGTTGAACGAAATAATTTAACAAAAATAGTCACACATGGACAGTACTCATTCGTTGAGATTAGTCGTGTGTTGACAAAAAGAAATATTTGAAATAGAATATATAAAGCCGTGTTAAATAGTGATGCGCCATTTTGACGCGAACGATATTTATATCGAATAAAACGATTTCGAAATGAATCGAATAAAACGATTTCGAAATGAATCGAATAAAACGATTTCGAAATGAATTGAATATATAACGATTTCGAAATGAATTGAATATATAACGATTTCGAAATGAATTGAATATATAACGATTTCGATTTGAATTGAATATAAAACGATTTCGAATTGAATGGAATAGAAAACCAATTTGATTTCAAATTGAATATATATTGAACTTGATTCAAATAGAAAACGAAACGAATTTGATTTGAATAGAAAATGAGTTTGAATCGAATAGAAAACCAATTTGAATTGAATTGAATTGAAAACGAATTCAAAATTAAATTGAAAGCGAATTGAAACGAATTCAAATTGAATTGAAATTTGAATTAAATAGAAATGAATTTTAAAACGAATTTTTAAAGAAGAATTCAATTTTGCTTTGGATTGAAATAGAAGTTGAAATGGTTCTTGAAACGAATTTAAAACTATTTATATAATTCGTTTTAAATAAAAATCGACGAAATATATATTATATATATTATATATATATAATATAATGGCCTGAATAGAACGCGCCGCGCCGCGGCAGTTCGTGAATTTCGACCATTTATTTCAAACGGACATTACGGGAGATCCGACCGTCGGATTCTCCTAAAACCGAAACCGTTGGGTTCGTATCGAAAAGAGCTTTCTAACGAATATTAGAAATTTGAAATCTAACGGTTGGATTTGGAGATACGTCCAAATCAAATTCGAAAAAGGTCGCTATAAGTGCAGTTCGATGGCCATTGTTGGAAATCGACTGTACGGACCTTGATAAAATTATTAAAAATAGTAATAATTTATGTAAAATCATAAGAAATGATTTGGGAAAATTTGGGATGAAAAACTCCACATTTGAAATGATAAAAATGGATTTTTATCGAAATGAACTAGTTTTGAACTAAATTCAAAACCTAATTATTTTTAAATAAATAAATTAGATTTAAAAGGGGTTTTAAATAATCGGGATTTCTAATATATTTGATTGAATTTGAAATGGGTTTATCGTGAACAGTGTTTTAAATAACACTAGTTCTTTAACCCGATAACGAATAGAATGTGATTTGGGTTTGTCGTGAACTGTGTTTTAAATAACACCTAGTTCTTTAACCCAGTAAAAGGAGTTCTAATGAATCTGCAATTAGATTGAAATGTGAATCCATAATCTAAATTATCAAATTTAGAAAATGAGCGAGAATGGAGTATTACCAGTTTTACTCCAAAGCGATAGTTAAATCTTTAATTAGATTTGAACGTGAAATGGTAATTAATTTTACCGATAACACCACGGTGTTAGATATGGAGTATTACCAGTTTTGCTTCATGGGATGAATAGGTCGGGATTGGGAAATAAAATAAATAATTACTTCGTTGTGGTTCGCTAATCTCGACTAGTTGGAAAAACCATAATTTGGTTTTAAATGACATCCAAAGGAAGATTACAGGATAAATTTTAAGGAATTTATCTTGGATAAAATTAATGGGAACTTTTCCCTAAGAATGTGGAATTTAGAAACTAGCTGTAGGTTGGCTAAGAAGAATGGTTTCCTGGGTATTGATCTGATGTTGGTTTCGGCCTTCGGGGTTAATGTTCGGGAAATTGTTCTCTTGCTAATTTGCGGTTAGTGACTAATGAATTGGAATGAGGCGTATGTTGTGTTTGTATAACATTTGTTTTCAATATACGCGGGTTGTTCGGAAAGTCCGGGTTTATACCCATTCTGAATAACCGATTCGACGATAAGTCGAAGATGAAGACGGTGGTCGAAGACCGGAAGTCTTCACATCGTTTGGATAATTACTGACGATCCTGATTGGGCTGTACACCCAAGAGGACGGAAATAGTTGGTGGTCGTCCAGACGTACTTGGGGATGGATGGATATGCGAGGAAAGTGCCTCCGGTTTCGTTCAGACCCAGAACGGACTTGTAAATGGATTGTGTGTCTGACACTGGATTTTATTCTGTGTTGATTGATTTCTATTAAATATACATCTGTTTGGCGGCGAAGAATTTATTCTTTTGCTTAACGCCCTTCTCTGAGACATACGAGCTCAGAGGTTGTATATCGATGGACATCAGTCGCATGGCATGAATTGCCTGTGTGGCACGCTAAGATGCAAGGATCAAGGCTTCTGTTGAAAAACAAAGTCTTGTGGTTGATGATCAAAGCACGCCTACGTGGCAGCTTTGTGTATAACGTGTATTCGCGAGCCTCACACCTCGGTATGAGTTAAAAACGGGATACGGACTGCAGGGAGAGCGCACGTTTCTTTCTAGCTTTGGTGGTGTCAGTGACTTACCAGCCCTGACATATATATATTTTTCACCTTTGTGGTTGTTGGATGAGGCGCCTCAATTATAGGTCTGTAAGGACCGGGGAACGTGTGTTCAGGAATAACTAATCCTCTAACGTAAGTGAGGACCGGCCCTGAAGATCCAGGGGTTACCCAGTGTGCGTAATCCTGAGGCATTTGCTAGAGTGTCTCGAACGCGGAGAGGAGCTTGCCCCTTGCCTCGACTCATGACGGAAATCCAATTTCCAATACGTGTATCGCGGTTTTAATTGTAGAACTAGTATGGCGACATGATATATGGTACCCATGCCGTCTATGATTTATACTTATGATTGAAATTGTTTTGACACTATACACTTATTATAGTATCAAATGATTTGTTTAAAACGTACCAAGCATGTTTGGCTATTATAAGGGAAAACCCTATCCCCTGCTTGCGTTGCATTGTATGATAGGACCTGGGTCTTATAATAGCTTCATTTTTCGAAAAAGCATTGCGTTGTCTATTGATATGCACTGGTATTCTTGGGAGGAAACCCGTTCCGTGTTATGCGGCGTGGTCCCTTGAATTACTTTCTTTTAAAGTAAAGTTTAAATAACTGTTTTAGTTCTCACACCAGTCATGTAATGTCCCGTATTTTTGGCAGTCAAATATTTAATTTAATTTATTATCTTAAATATTTATTTGGAATTTTAAAAGGATTTAAAATATATATTCGTTTATGTAGTGAAATTTTAACGTTAATTTATTTATATTATAAATCGAGCTTGAAAATGGCGTGCAGTTCGTGAAATGAAGTTTTGAACTTCAACCGAATATATAGGATCCGATATAAGTCAGATTTCTGTGAAACAAGAAACGTTGGAACCATATCGATGATAATTTTCATATGAAAGAGGAAAATCAAGATTTCGTGTTAAAGTGTGATAGTTATGGCCGAATCAAATTTTAAAATAGTCGCTGTAGAATCGTACATCGACCGTAATGGGTTATTAGATATAATTGCATACCAGTTTCGAATTTGGACGAGGTTCTTTTGAGGCGTAGTGATAATTTAATTTTTAGAATTTTATGGTAATTTTTAATTAATTTAATAAGCAACTTTTCATGTGGAGTATTTTGCACCCTGTAATCAACATTTTGGGATTTCACAATATGAGTCAAACTACCGGTATTATTACATTTTTGGGACCAGAGCACATCACTCATTTAAATGGTATTTTTGTTTCTGTCCATAACAGTCCCTACGTGAACAGAATATTTCATAGTGGGGTACGCTATGTTTTTAACTTAAAACAAACTAAACTGAATGGTTAATTGGTCAAACGGACTCAGAATTCAACGAAACAAGTTTCATACGAAACCTTAGGAAGAGATCTAATGAAACGTCAAGGCCTCATATTTTTAGGATTTTTTCTGGAATTGTTAGGAATTATTGCTCGGTGTTTTTCATCGATATTTTCTAAGGGATTTTCGCAAACGATGTCGGAATTCGACGAAACCTGTCCCATTGGGTTCGGAATATTTTTTTATGCTAGGATTACCTATTTGTTTGTCAAAAATGGAGGGTTTTTGTTGGAAATTTGACATATTTCTCATTGCAAAGTTTGGGATAATAAAATATTATTAAAAACTATCCACCACTTTAACTTTTCTCTTTATTTGCTTTTCCCTTTTGCTACGTTACTTTTGGACTCACGTCCCAATCCCTTTGTTTCTTGCGTTGCTTTCACTTTCGTGCATCCCAAGCATTTGCGTTTCCTTGGCAACAATCCATCTAAAAACCGTGCGGAGAAAGGAAAATAAACAATTCATTTTTTTTATTTTGCTTGGTGACCAAACTGTCTTTACCGTGGGAAGCACGTAAACTTCACACCCACGCATTGCACTATATAAATACAGGAGCTCTCGTACTTTCTTCCCAGTGAAATAAAAATCCTGTCGCCTCCATTCTTTTTCTTTCTTTGGTTTCAGAAATGGTATAAACTGAGTCTCCACCAAATTAAAAGCAAAACTTCTCTGCCATAATTAACACGTGGGCTTCAGAGATCCAAAAAAAAAAAAAAAAAAAAAAAAAACTTCCCTCCTCTCGGTAGTAAAATACAAAACGCAATCCATGAGGAAAAAAAAAAAAAATGGAAAGAAGGAAGCGCCTGGGAAGGGTAAGGCGTGAAAGGGGGAAACTATGGTGGATGAAGAGGATATGCGAAAGCCTGTAGCTCTCTTTGAATTGGAAAGAAGAGAAGGTAGAAGAGAGGAAAGGATGAAGTAGTGGACACAACGTTGGGGAGCTTCATGGTGCGGGTATGGTTCTTGGACAGGCTACATGCGTGAGGTAACAGTGTATGGGGACGCCGAATAAGTGGCACTGTTCGGGGTTGGAGGTGTGGATCAGGGCAGTCGTTGGTTGGAATCATGATGATGACGCGGTGACCGGGTCGGAGCGACCATACTTGCGCGAAGCCAATTGGTGGAAGAATGCAAAGATGAGGAACATGTCTCGAAAACATAAGGTGACCATTTATTTTAATAATGTTATTAAAAATCTAAATTTAAATTTTATTTAAATATTAATTAATTTTAATTTAAACCGATATGTATAAATTGTTGATAACGTATGCACTTGTTATCAGATTTCAACCAGTAACGATGAAACCGTACCGACGAACGTGATATCATGAAGTGAAACGGACAGAGTTGAACATAACTGAGAGTTTGTGAAACAAAACGTTTTGACGACGACAAGGTGAGTTAAACTCACTCAGTTACCCTTTTTATATTTTATATAAATTGGGTGTTTTTATTTTGTGTGCTCTGCTTGCCAATGGTTGACTATTTTGCTAATTATACATTGATCTTTTGATTTAACCGATGAAATTAAACTGTGTTTAATTTCAGTGAAATATCCAAATCGTTATTTTTAACGATTGGTTCCAATAAAGGTAACTCACCTTGGTTGGTCACGTTTATAAAATAAACGTGTTTTGGGTTGAACTGGAGGAACTGATGAAAATGTTTTATTGGTTAGTTGATATAAAATGGTTGCTAATTGCTATGATATATCCGTTAAATGGGATTGTTTGACCTGGTTTGTGATAACCGTTTTGAATACAGGGAAGAACAGGTTGGAGGGATCCAACCGGATTCCTCAAAATGTATTTTTATTTTCATATTCTCATATATGAACTGATCTGTTTGTGTGATTGATTTGATGGTTGATTATTGACTGGATATTCAACATCTGTTTGGTTTAAACCAATGGGCGATATTGGTTAAGTGTTTGGCAGAGTATGGCCTTTAAAACCAATCGAGTTATAGATATTGATTCACCGTCAGGTGAATCGATAGAGTTGAGGTTATAAAAATTTATTTTATAACCAGAGTTAGATTTGAATTATATTATTTGAATAAAAGTTATTTAAGAGAAATAAATAAATATTTTATTTGTTTAAGACTTTGATTTGTTATGAATTTATTTTGCAAAACAAATGCTGATGTTAATCAGAATTTACCAGTAAGAGAATAAGAAATGAATCGGCTGGTTAAACTTTGATACTTGGTAAAGAAACCAATAAATGGAATTTATTTAAAATGATTTAATTTTAAATCATTTAAAGTGGGAATTTATTTGGAATCGGTTAGTGAAATAACCACAGTTTAAGTGAATTTAATCGACCGTTTTGAATTGAATGGATTATCCAATCCATGTGTTTTGATTAAATTAGTTAAATGAATATTGTTTGAAATTTAATAAGGTTTTTAAAGAGATTTACCATTTACTTTAGTTGATAAAGATTTAATGACTGAAGTAGTTGATAATCGAAAGAAATTATTATTGTAATTAATAATAATTTAGAGAATTACTTTTCGAAAGTAATCAAAGTGAAATGAAATCAAAGAGATAGTGAAGGGAATTAGTGAACGGGTTTTATATCTAAAACCCGAGATTTTTATAACGATGTTACAAAGAGGATTTCAAGCAAAGACGATAACTTGAAATAAATGTTACTTAATTATTTGAAATTAAGTTAAAAGGTTTATAATAAACCAAGGTTATGTAAATAAGGTATAAAGTTGAAGCGTTAATTTTATATTAACGATACTTGAATAAAATTAAGAAAAAGGAAATGGAAATGAGATTTCCAAAGTGGAAATGGTCGAATAGAATTTAAAAGGGCGACTGGAATAGAATATTGGGAGGATTATAACTTATATTTATCTAAAGGTAAGAACGTTGTTAATCAAGGTCTGAGAGGTAATTAAAATACCCCAACTTGAGCAACATCAGGATTATCTGAAGATGATATTAGTTGGTAATCGTAACAGAGGCTGGCGATAATTTATTATTTCCATTAGAGAAATAATAGGGTGATGTTGGTGGAAATTTGAAGGGTATACGAAGCAAGTATTCAAATATCGTATTTGAAATATTAAAAGAATTGGAAGTTTCAATTTAACAAGAAGGAAATTAGATTGTCAAAGGCCAAATGATGCTAAATACTGAATCAGTGAACTCATTGGAGTGTCATGTTTGAAACACTGTATATTTTGATAGTTAAAACACCGACTATCAAATCTGACCAATACGAGTGTTGGTACGGAAAGACCGGGATCGAATTTATATTCGAAAACCATTCCGACCAACAAATACGTGAAGATCTCAGAAGATGTTCGAGATGGAGCATTGAAGACCGTGGACTATCATACGCGGAAGAACCACTAATATTCTCTGCCTGGCAAGCAGAGATAAACTGTGACTCTGTCGTGGTTGAAATCTATGGATTGCAAGGACTTCTCGCTACTGATCCATGGGGTGATTCCTATATGGATGCGATAGGAGAGTGCCTTCGGTTCATCCTGTTCCTGGATGACGTATATGGACGAATGTCTGACAGAGTATTTCCAAAGGATCACGTACGTTGATTTCTTCAAACGTGCTATGGTTGTTGGCGGAGAATCGCCGTTCTCTAGCTTTCAGCTAGAGTATTTTTGTGGACGTCAATTAGTGATATCTGACGGATCTGACGATGTGACATTCAAAGTGAATGGTGACCAGATGTCAAGAGTTAATTCTGGCCTCAAGCCTCATCAACCGGGAAATGACAGAAATTGGGCAGGCAGCATGGCTATGTGGGTCGCTCCCATTAGGGTGTATGATCACCTATCTAGAGGAAATCCTATTTGCTTCTTAAATCTATGTTTCGATGTTGTCCCTTGTCGGGAGACGGTTGCTGATCCCAACCGTCGGTGATATACAGTCGATACACTCAAGCGAAATGGGTGGTCGGTCATGTGAGGGCCGGGTTGCAAGAAGTTCTTGTTGAACCCAGTGTATTCGTCTCTAGAGATACACTATCGGAAGGTGGACCCATACCTTGTCAAGTCGGAATCCAATATCCAATAAGCGCCTGCGGGTTTTGATTGTATACTATATATGTGGAGCGTGAGATGCAAGCGTTCCACTAGATTCTATTTACTTGTATCTAGACATTATTATAATATCAGACAAGATATTGGTTTCAAAAATGTTTTGGGTTATCGTAAGGTAAAACCCGTCCGTGTTTATGTGTGGATTTGGTCTTACGATTATCCTTTTCTTTTGAAAAGATTTTTGAACTTTAAAATCATGATTGGATGATTTACCTTTATACTGTGCGAGTTTATCTCACTCTGGTTCACCAGACTGACCCGGTGTTTTGTAAATGCTCGGGTTAGACCGGGTTGTACAGGTTCAGGTTATCGACTGCTGTGAAGAGACGAGCTGGAAGAGTCCAGACGTATGATATTACTAGTATTCCGCTGTGTGTTGTATAAGGACAGATTATCACTGTCCAGATGTGTACTCTGATATTGTAAGTATTTCAAAGGCTTTCAATAAAGATTTATTTCTGTATTATATTTTGTTCCGCTACGATGTGAGACTCTGTGTGGTGTTCTTCTCCTCCTTCTATTCTAATATTTCTATCTTATCTATTCTCACCCTCTAACTTCTTTCTATTAATGATCTGGAATGTTCGATGTCTGAATGGTCAACATGGTAGTTTGATGTTGATTTTCGGAGTCGAAAATCCCGGTTCGTTACAGTGGTATCAGAGCTATTGGTTAAGTAATTACCTTGGCTCTGTGGCGTGACTCAGTAGAGATGGGGTTAACAATGCCCTAGATTGAGTTTGAGTGTATATATATGAGCGCGTATTTGTAAATTGTTATAAAAACTATTTATATTGTGTTGATTGGTTTGTCGAGTAGTTTATGAATTCTGGTCGATACAGTAATGCAAACTGTGTCGATAAGTGTTTCTAAACTCTTGAACAGAATAATTCGACACAGTATGTTTTTGAAAGAGGGTAAATGAAATAATTTTACCCAAATTATATTTTGATATAAAAGAATGATTAATATTTGGAGTATTATAGTATATTGGATGTGTTATAATGGAATGGTTATGTAAGTAACCAATCAGAATTCCTATGGATATAATATATGGAATCAGATGAATTAAATTTGAAGATAAATCAGAATTTAGATTGAAATTGTGAAAACATAGAAAAGGGTGAAAAAGAATTTTGGATTAAATATATGGGAATTTTAAGATCCTGGGAGATTTTAAATTTGGTTTACAAGCATCGTGAATGATATTTTGAAATAAATTTCGAAATGGAAGTGTTTAAATATGGTTTGATAAGTGATATAGTATTGAACTCACTTCGACAACTGGAAAATAGATTCCGATGATGTGCGCGCCATTATCGGTGTTCATTTTCGAGCTCTAAGTGACGGATTGCTACCAAAGATTTTGTTTTGAATTGTTTTGAGAAAAAAAAAAACAAGCTGTTTTGAATCCTGAAAAGGAATATTTGATTTTTGAAGGAGCTGAACTGTTTAAAAACTCTCAGGGAAATTGTTTGAACAAAAACTAAATTAAATAGAAATTTGTGAAAGCGAATATGAATTGAATTGAAACCGATTAACTGGAAATTAATTCGTGATATATATCGAGTAGAATCAGATTTTGAAATTGTGAGACAAGAATCTGAAATAGTGTTGGTTGGAATTGATGATGGATAATGATTGAGTTAAGAATGGAATTTGGCTTGGACGCCTGAAGGATTTGGTTTGAGGATAAAATTGGAATTTTGTTTGGGAATGCATTTGTATATGCTGACAAGGCAGCAGATGGAAAGAATACAATGATATGCCCGACAAAAAGGTACACGTTTATTTTTATATGGGTTTGGTGATGCATGAGCCTATTTGGCAAGCCGCTTGGCTGTTTTATTTTCTTTTGAATTGGAGAAGGCCCAGAGAGGCGAGTTGTGGTTGTACCGATTGAGCCGTACAGAGGAGGTGCTGGCGAAATTTTTTCGGAAATTTAAGGTGTTAGGAAATTTTCAATATTTTTGAAAATATTTATATACAATATTGAATTGATTTTCGATTCATAATAAAATTGGATTTGAAAATTAATGGGTTTGTAATGTTCTTTCTTACCTTAGCAATTTCGAGGACGAAATTATTTTAAGGGGGGAAGAATGTAATGTCCCGTATTTTTGGCAGTCAAATATTTAATTTAATTTATTATCTTAAATATTTATTTGGAATTTTAAAAGGATTTAAAATATATATTCGTTTATGTAGTGAAATTTTAACGTTAATTTATTTATATTATAAATCGAGCTTGAAAATGGCGTGCAGTTCGTGAAATGAAGTTTTGAACTTCAACCGAATATATAGGATCCGATATAAGTCAGATTTCTGTGAAACAAGAAACGTTGGAACCATATCGATGATAATTTTCATATGAAAGAGGAAAATCAAGATTTCGTGTTAAAGTGTGATAGTTATGGCCGAATCAAATTTTAAAATAGTCGCTGTAGAATCGTACATCGACCGTAATGGGTTATTAGATATAATTGCATACCAGTTTCGAATTTGGACGAGGTTCTTTTGAGGCGTAGTGATAATTTAATTTTTAGAATTTTATGGTAATTTTTAATTAATTTAATAAGCAACTTTTCATGTGGAGTATTTTGCACCCTGTAATCAACATTTTGGGATTTCACAATATGAGTCAAACTACCGGTATTATTACATTTTTGGGACCAGAGCACATCACTCATTTAAATGGTATTTTTGTTTCTGTCCATAACAGTCCCTACGTGAACAGAATATTTCATAGTGGGGTACGCTATGTTTTTAACTTAAAACAAACTAAACTGAATGGTTAATTGGTCAAACGGACTCAGAATTCAACGAAACAAGTTTCATACGAAACCTTAGGAAGAGATCTAATGAAACGTCAAGGCCTCATATTTTTAGGATTTTTTCTGGAATTGTTAGGAATTATTGCTCGGTGTTTTTCATCGATATTTTCTAAGGGATTTTCGCAAACGATGTCGGAATTCGACGAAACCTGTCCCATTGGGTTCGGAATATTTTTTTATGCTAGGATTACCTATTTGTTTGTCAAAAATGGAGGGTTTTTGTTGGAAATTTGACATATTTCTCATTGCAAAGTTTGGGATAATAAAATATTATTAAAAACTATCCACCACTTTAACTTTTCTCTTTATTTGCTTTTCCCTTTTGCTACGTTACTTTTGGACTCACGTCCCAATCCCTTTGTTTCTTGCGTTGCTTTCACTTTCGTGCATCCCAAGCATTTGCGTTTCCTTGGCAACAATCCATCTAAAAACCGTGCGGAGAAAGGAAAATAAACAATTCATTTTTTTTATTTTGCTTGGTGACCAAACTGTCTTTACCGTGGGAAGCACGTAAACTTCACACCCACGCATTGCACTATATAAATACAGGAGCTCTCGTACTTTCTTCCCAGTGAAATAAAAATCCTGTCGCCTCCATTCTTTTTCTTTCTTTGGTTTCAGAAATGGTATAAACTGAGTCTCCACCAAATTAAAAGCAAAACTTCTCTGCCATAATTAACACGTGGGCTTCAGAGATCCAAAAAAAAAAAAAAAAAAAAAAAAAAACTTCCCTCCTCTCGGTAGTAAAATACAAAACGCAATCCATGAGAAAAAAAAAAAAAAATGGAAAGAAGGAAGCGCCTGGGAAGGGTAAGGCGTGAAAGGGGGAAACTATGGTGGATGAAGAGGATATGCGAAAGCCTGTAGCTCTCTTTGAATTGGAAAGAAGAGAAGGTAGAAGAGAGGAAAGGATGAAGTAGTGGACACAACGTTGGGGAGCTTCATGGTGCGGGTATGGTTCTTGGACAGGCTACATGCGTGAGGTAACAGTGTATGGGGACGCCGAATAAGTGGCACTGTTCGGGGTTGGAGGTGTGGATCAGGGCAGTCGTTGGTTGGAATCATGATGATGACGCGGTGACCGGGTCGGAGCGACCATACTTGCGCGAAGCCAATTGGTGGAAGAATGCAAAGATGAGGAACATGTCTCGAAAACATAAGGTGACCATTTATTTTAATAATGTTATTAAAAATCTAAATTTAAATTTTATTTAAATATTAATTAATTTTAATTTAAACCGATATGTATAAATTGTTGATAACGTATGCACTTGTTATCAGATTTCAACCAGTAACGATGAAACCGTACCGACGAACGTGATATCATGAAGTGAAACGGACAGAGTTGAACATAACTGAGAGTTTGTGAAACAAAACGTTTTGACGACGACAAGGTGAGTTAAACTCACTCAGTTACCCTTTTTATATTTTATATAAATTGAGTGTTTTTATTTTGTGTGCTCTGCTTGCCAATGGTTGACTATTTTGCTAATTATACATTGATCTTTTGATTTAACCGATGAAATTAAACTGTGTTTAATTTCAGTGAAATATCCAAATCGTTATTTTTAACGATTGGTTCCAATAAAGGTAACTCACCTTGGTTGGTCACGTTTATAAAATAAACGTGTTTTGGGTTGAACTGGAGGAACTGATGAAAATGTTTTATTGGTTAGTTGATATAAAATGGTTGCTAATTGCTATGATATATCCGTTAAATGGGATTGTTTGACCTGGTTTGTGATAACCGTTTTGAATACAGGGAAGAACAGGTTGGAGGGATCCAACCGGATTCCTCAAAATGTATTTTTATTTTCATATTCTCATATATGAACTGATCTGTTGGTGTGATTGATTTGATGGTTGATTATTGACTGGATATTCAACATCTGTTTGGTTTAAACCAATGGGCGATATTGGTTAAGTGTTTGGCAGAGTATGGCCTTTAAAACCAATCGAGTTATAGATATTGATTCACCGTCAGGTGAATCGATAGAGTTGAGGTTATAAAAATTTATTTTATAACCAGAGTTAGATTTGAATTATATTATTTGAATAAAAGTTATTTAAGAGAAATAAATAAATATTTTATTTGTTTAAGACTTTGATTTGTTATGAATTTATTTTGCAAAACAAATGCTGATGTTAATCAGAATTTACCAGTAAGAGAATAAGAAATGAATCGGCTGGTTAAACTTTGATACTTGGTAAAGAAACCAATAAATGGAATTTATTTAAAATGATTTAATTTTAAATCATTTAAAGTGGGAATTTATTTGGAATCGGTTAGTGAAATAACCACAGTTTAAGTGAATTTAATCGACCGTTTTGAATTGAATGGATTATCCAATCCATGTGTTTTGATTAAATTAGTTAAATGAATATTGTTTGAAATTTAATAAGGTTTTTAAAGAGATTTACCATTTACTTTAGTTGATAAAGATTTAATGACTGAAGTAGTTGATAATCGAAAGAAATTATTATTGTAATTAATAATAATTTAGAGAATTACTTTTCGAAAGTAATCAAAGTGAAATGAAATCAAAGAGATAGTGAAGGGAATTAGTGAACGGGTTTTATATCTAAAACCCGAGATTTTTATAACGATGTTACAAAGAGGATTTCAAGCAAAGACGATAACTTGAAATAAATGTTACTTAATTATTTGAAATTAAGTTAAAAGGTTTATAATAAACCAAGGTTATGTAAATAAGGTATAAAGTTGAAGCGTTAATTTTATATTAACGATACTTGAATAAAATTAAGAAAAAGGAAATGGAAATGAGATTTCCAAAGTGGAAATGGTCGAATAGAATTTAAAAGGGCGACTGGAATAGAATATTGGGAGGATTATAACTTATATTTATCTAAAGGTAAGAACGTTGTTAATCAAGGTCTGAGAGGTAATTAAAATACCCCAACTTGAGCAACATCAGGATTATCTGAAGATGATATTAGTTGGTAATCGTAACAGAGGCTGGCGATAATTTATTATTTCCATTAGAGAAATAATAGGGTGATGTTGGTGGAAATTTGAAGGGTATACAAAGCAAGTATTCAAATATCGTATTTGAAATATTAAAAGAATTGGAAGTTTCAATTTAACAAGAAGGAAATTAGATTGTCAAAGGCCAAATGATGCTAAATACTGAATCAGTGAACTCATTGGAGTGTCATGTTTGAAACACTGTATATTTTGATAGTTAAAACACCGACTATCAAATCTGACCAATACGAGTGTTGGTACGGAAAGACCGGGATCGAATTTATATTCGAAAACCATTCCGACCAACAAATACGTGAAGATCTCAGAAGATGTTCGAGATGGAGCATTGAAGACCGTGGACTATCATACGCGGAAGAACCACTAATATTCTCTGCCTGGCAAGCAGAGATAAACTGTGACTCTGTCGTGGTTGAAATATATGGATTGCAAGGACTTCTCGCTACTGATCCATGGGGTGATTCCTATATGGATGCGATAGGAGAGTGCCTTCGGTTCATCCTGTTCCTGGATGACGTATATGGACGAATGTCTGACAGAGTATTTCCAAAGGATCACGTACGTTGATTTCTTCAAACGTGCTATGGTTGTTGGCGGAGAATCGCCGTTCTCTAGCTTTCAGCTAGAGTATTTTTGTGGACGTCAATTAGTGATATCTGACGGATCTGACGATGTGACATTCAAAGTGAATGGTGACCAGATGTCAAGAGTTAATTCTGGCCTCAAGCCTCATCAACCGGGAAATGACAGAAATCGGGCAGGCAGCATGGCTATGTGGGTCGCTCCCATTAGGGTGTATGATCACCTATCTAGAGGAAATCCTATTTGCTTCTTAAATCTATGTTTCGATGCTGTCCCTTGTCGGGAGACGGTTGCTGATCCCAACCGTCGGTGATATACAGTCGATACACTCAAGCGAAATGGGTGGTCGGTCATGTGAGGGCCGGGTTGCAAGAAGTTCTTGTTGAACCCAGTGTATTCGTCTCTAGAGATACACTATCGGAAGGTGGACCCATACCTTGTCAAGTCGGAATCCAATATCCAATAAGCGCCTGCGGGTTTTGATTGTATACTATATATGTGGAGCGTGAGATGCAAGCGTTCCACTAGATTCTATTTACTTGTATCTAGACATTATTATAATATCAGACAAGATATTGGTTTCAAAAATGTTTTGGGTTATCGTAAGGTAAAACCCGTCCGTGTTTATGTGTGGATTTGGTCTTACGATTATCCTTTTCTTTTGAAAAGATTTTTGAACTTTAAAATCATGATTGGATGATTTACCTTTATACTGTGCAAGTTTATCTCACTCTGGTTCACCAGACTGACCCGGTGTTTTGTAAATGCTCGGGTTAGACCGGGTTGTACAGGTTCAGGTTATCGACTGCTGTGAAGAGACGAGCTGGAAGAGTCCAGACGTATGATATTACTAGTATTCCGCTGTGTGTTGTATGAGGACAGATTATCACTGTCCAGATGTGTACTCTGATATTGTAAGTATTTCAAAGGCTTTCAATAAAGATTTATTTCTGTATTATATTTTGTTCCGCTACGATGTGAGACTCTGTGTGGTGTTCTTCTCCTCCTTCTATTCTAATATTTCTATCTTATCTATTCTCACCCTCTAACTTCTTTCTATTAATGATCTGGAATGTTCGATGTCTGAATGGTCAACATGGTAGTTTGATGTTGATTTTCGGAGTCGAAAATCCCGGTTCGTTACAAGTCACATGACTGACCTGGAGTTTATTGTTTTAACCTAAACTCTGGGTTCCCCTATTTTCCGCACGGGCAGCTAGTAGTTTTGGTTTTGCAGATTTATATTCACAGGATCCTGGTTTACAGCTGGAATGATATCCGGAAAGCTCTGTATCCGTATATCACCTTCAGTTGTGCTTTATATTATTTTTCCGCTGCTATGTATTTAAATGTAATTTAAATCCCTGATATTTCTGTGTAATATCTATTCATTTATACTCTGTATATTCTTGTAATCTGATGCATTGTTGTAATATACAATGAAATGTTCTTCTGTTTGTGTTCTGATTTGTCATGTTCTCAACGTTCAGGGGTTTCGAACGGTCTAGATCGGTTTAACGACTGATTCAGATCGAGCGAAATTCCAGGCCGTCACATTTGGTATCAGAGCTTTGGTTTACAGAGCTCGAGAACAAGACACATTAGAACCTTACGAAAGAATTCATCAGATATTGGATTAGTAATATCCAATTAGAATGACTCGTTAGAGATAGGATCAGTAGTATCCTAGAATGAGTGTGAAGAGTATATTTTTTTTAAAATGAAAACATTTTTGTTTTGAAATTTAAACCATTTTATACGTATTTGAATATTTATTTATTTTGAATATGGACAATCGAGTATATATGGATTTCGCGTATACGCGTCATGAACGTATAGTCGAAGCTTTAATATACTGGATAGATATAGTTACACATTCTAGACACCCGGAGATGGTTCTGATGATTGATATATCATCATCAGAATTAGTGTTCGTGTTTCGAAGGTGTGATTTCTATATATTTCCATTAGACTGGTGTGAGAACCAAAACTTATATATAGTTAGAACACATTGTTGTGAATTGGCATCAAAAACATGATTTTCTTTATATATATCAAAATTATGAATTTGAAACTCTAATCCACTAATTGATTGATGTTTGTGTTGTTTGTTTAATTGTTTGCTGATTTTTAACCATTTATGCCTAATATAACCCAATATTGAACTATATTGAAAATTGGTCGCATTTGCTTCCATATACATATACTTACATTGAACAGGTCATAGCAAGGAGGCTAGAGCAGAGAATAAAATTTGTTTGCCCGACAAATAGGTAAATGTTTACTACATAATTTACTGTTTTGTTTGGGTGATGATGATTTTGTGAGCCTATTGGCTAGCCGCTTGGCCTTTTCTTTTTCTTTTTGAGATCTGAAGGACCGGGGAAGCTATTTGAAATTCCCCGATGCTCCCGGTGCAGGGGAGGTTATGGCGAAATTTTTCGAAAATTTAGGGTGTTAGCCAAATTTTTGAAATTTTGAAAATTCTCAGAAACTAAAAAGTTAGAGAATGGAAGCCAGATCGAACGTAGAGCTTAATAATCAAACCACTTTCGACTTTGTTCCTTTTCGGGGACGAAAAGTTTTAAGTGGGGGAGATTGTAATAACCCGGAAATTCTGAGCCAGTTTAAAATTTTTATTTTGGCAATTACAGCGAATTTCCTATATTTAAAATAGATTATTTTAAGTAATATCGGCGAGAAAATTTATTTTGAATATAATTCGATGTATATATTATATACGCCGTCGTTAGAATATAAATATTTATATATAATTATAAATAGAATTGAAAATGGCGCGGTAGTTCGATAATTCGATTTCAAACTTCAATTGAATGTACCGGGTGCAAAACAATCCGGATTTTAGTGAAACCAAAAATCATAGGATCTAATTGATAATATCTTTCCAACGAATCCGAAAAATCAAGATTTCATATCGGGAATCAAAAGATATGTCCAGTTGAAAATTCTGAATAGTCGCTATGGAATTCAGGCCCTTAAAAATGGACATTTTGCAAATGACCTCGGATTTCGACGAAACCACTTTTGTTAGATCCGCAGTGTCAAGTTATTGCTAGGTTTCAAATTTCATAATTTTTCGAATCAATATGTGAGCGTGGCAAAGGAAAACGTGTTTTGACCATTTCAGTTGTTTTTAATCGACTGGAAATTGGCCATTTTTCTAACGGTCTCAGAATTCGACGAAACTAGTTTTGTTAAGACCGTATCGTCAATACGAAACTAGAAAATATTTTTCTGGAATTTTTCTAGTTAGTATGTGACCCCGGTAATTTGAAATGTACGTTTAAAATTCAATATAAGGACTTAAATGTAATTTCAACGAAAACTGATCGTAACGATCAAACCAGCTTACGATACATATCCCATTGTGTTCGGAATGGGGGTAAAACGCTATGGACGACAGGCGGTGGACCTCGGTTCGAGGTCATATGTAAAAGTCAACCTTTTTGCAAAATATAATAATTAAATAATAATAATAAAAAAAGGTACTCTTCCCTCCTTTTCTTCTGCTTGCCCCCCCCCCCCCCGACTTCATTATTCAGAAACAAAAAAAAAAAGAAAGAAAAACCAAAATTAATCGATCCGCCCCCCCTCGTCTGGTCGCCGACGAAGCCGCCGCCCCCCCTAAAGACCTGACGCCGACGAGCCCCGAAGCACCGCCTCCACCCTACATCCGCCGCCGCCCCCCTTCATGCCGCCATCGACGAACTCCCCCGCCGATGCCCTCCTCACGAGCGACCCCCGAAGCCCTTGAACCCCTCCGCGATACCTCCGAACCCCAGCCGCTCCCCTCGAAACCCCCCCCCACCGTCGATGAACCCACATCCCCCCTCCGTCGAATCCCAGAAGCCGCCACCACCTGATGCCGCGTCGCCTCCAGACCCTCTCCGCCTTCGATTTCTTTTCTGTAAGTGTTTTAATTTTTATTTTTATTTTTATTTTCAATTCTGTTTTTTTATTTATTTATTATAAAAACTGATTTGGTTTGAAAATTAAAAACGATTTGAAATTGATTTATAAAAACTGATTTGAAATTGATTTATAAAAACTGATTTGAAATTGATTTATAAAAACTGATTTGAAATTGATTTATAAAAACTGATTTGAAATTGATTTATAAAAACTGATTTGAAATTGATTTATAAAAACTGATTTGTATATGATTTTAAAACTGATTTTTATTTATTTTTAAAACTGAATTTTCTTTATTTTTAAAACTGTTTTTTTTATTACTTTAAAGCTAAATTTTATTTTATGTTGTAAGTGATAAAAATGTAATCTTTTATATAACATGGAAGTAAAAATATAATTTTTATCAATAGAACAACATAGAAAAAATTCGATTTTTATATATTGAATAGCATAGAAAAAAATTCGATTTTTATATAAAGTATAACGAGTGAAAATTCTATTTTTACAAATATGAAATAGCGTTGAAAATTCTATTTTCACAATATGAAGTTAGCGATAAAAATATGATTTTTATATAATGGAAAATATAAAAATGTGATTTTTATATACATATAGTGACTACGGGCAACGAAGATGACGAAGATGCGATAGCGATGAAGATTTCTATCAAGGAAGTGCCGTGGAGCTAGGATAGCTATATGTGAGAATTCTCACTCTTCAATTTACTTTCTAGTTATATATATATATATATACTAGGATGCAGACGGTGCTTAGTAGCACCCGACACAATCGTCCACAGACCATGGACTTGTTTGTTTGACTGTTTGGTGATTGATTGCGATATTGGTTTGAATGTGGTTTGTGGTGTGAAAAATCGAATCGATAAATTGATTAGGATTAGACGTGCGCCGTTATAAGGCGAAGGAGTAAGGCTAGGTTAGACCCTTACTCCAAATTTTGTGGTTTGCATAACGAAAGTGAATTTGATTGATATGTGAATGGCGTGGGCCTTCACTAGACCGGGGATAAGGCTAGGCCTCGTCCCGTTTCTAGTATCGTGCCGTTATGCCGCTGAAATTTTCTAAAATATGTTAGAAAAATAAAAATATCATTTTTATTGAATAAATGAACTGAATAGAAATTAATATGTTGAAATAAAATGTTTTATCGTTAAAAATATAATTTTTAACGTGAATGTGAATAAATAAATATTCATTTACAAACCGGACGGTTTGTTTATGTACACTTATTTGACTGATATTGATTGGGTCGATAAATTTTACACATCGCCCAACTGCACGAATAAAATCTGTGTTTGATTGTTTGAAACCCCACACGGGTGTTGGGATGAAATATGAAGTTCACTCATCCTAATCGATTAAATATGTCGATCGATTGATTGACAGGCTGTTATAAGCGTTAGATATCTTTATTTGATGCTTATACAGTGTAGTGCACTTTGGTTGATGGTTGATTATTTTTCAATGCTATTATATACATGTGATGTATGAAAATCCATATAATTAATTTTATATGGTGATTGATTGGGCCTCATTCCAATTTGAAAAATAAAGAATATATAAAATAAAGGTTCATGTGTTGACTATACTCATCCGTTGGGAATAGTCATGTGTTGAACGAATTATTTTTATAATAAAATTTACATCTTTATCAATATAAAATAAAGGTTCATGTGTTGACTATACTCATCCGTTGGGAATAGCCATGTGTTGAACGAATTATTTTTATAATAAAATTTACATCTTTATCAATATAATATAAAGGTTCATGGGTTGACTATACTCATCCGTTGGGAATAGCCATGTGTTGAACGAATTATTTTTATAATAAAATTTACATCTTTATCAATATAATATAAAGGTTCATGTGTTGACGGTACTCATTCGTTGAGATTAGTCATGTGTTGAACGAAATAATTTAACAAAAATAGTCACACATGGACAGTACTCATTCGTTGAGATTAGTCGTGTGTTGACAAAAAGAAATATTTGAAATAGAATATATAAAGCCGTGTTAAATAGTGATGCGCCATTTTGACGCGAACGATATTTATATCGAATAAAACGATTTCGAAATGAATCGAATAAAACGATTTCGAAATGAATCGAATAAAACGATTTCGAAATGAATTGAATATATAACGATTTCGAAATGAATTGAATATATAACGATTTCGAAATGAATTGAATATATAACGATTTCGATTTGAATTGAATATAAAACGATTTCGAATTGAATGGAATAGAAAACCAATTTGATTTCAAATTGAATATATATTGAACTTGATTCAAATAGAAAACGAAACGAATTTGATTTGAATAGAAAATGAGTTTGAATCGAATAGAAAACCAATTTGAATTGAATTGAATTGAAAACGAATTCAAAATTAAATTGAAAGCGAATTGAAACGAATTCAAATTGAATTGAAATTTGAATTAAATAGAAATGAATTTTAAAACGAATTTTTAAAGAAGAATTCAATTTTGCTTTGGATTGAAATAGAAGTTGAAATGGTTCTTGAAACGAATTTAAAACTATTTATATAATTCGTTTTAAATAAAAATCGACGAAATATATATTATATATATTATATATATATAATATAATGGCCTGAATAGAACGCGCCGCGCCGCGGCAGTTCGTGAATTTCGACCATTTATTTCAAACGGACATTACGGGAGATCCGACCGTCGGATTCTCCTAAAACCGGAACCGTTGGGTTCGTATCGAAAAGAGCTTTCTAACGAATATTAGAAATTTGAAATCTAACGGTTGGATTTGGAGATACGTCCAAATAAAATTCGAAAAAGGTCGCTATAAGTGCAGTTCGATGGCCATTGTTGGAAATCGACTGTACGGACCTTGATAAAATTATTAAAAATAGTAATAATTTATGTAAAATCATAAGAAATGATTTGGGAAAATTTGGGATGAAAAACTCCACATTTGAAATGATAAAAATGGATTTTTATCGAAATGAACTAGTTTTGAACTAAATTCAAAACCTAATTATTTTTAAATAAATAAATTAGATTTAAAAGGGGTTTTAAATAATCGGGATTTCTAATATATTTGATTGAATTTGAAATGGGTTTATCGTGAACAGTGTTTTAAATAACACTAGTTCTTTAACCCGATAACGAATAGAATGTGATTTGGGTTTGTCGTGAACTGTGTTTTAAATAACACCTAGTTCTTTAACCCAGTAAAAGGAGTTCTAATGAATCTGCAATTAGATTGAAATGTGAATCCATAATCTAAATTATCAAATTTAGAAAATGAGCGAGAATGGAGTATTACCAGTTTTACTCCAAAGCGATAGTTAAATCTTTAATTAGATTTGAACGTGAAATGGTAATTAATTTTACCGATAACACCACGGTGTTAGATATGGAGTATTACCAGTTTTGCTTCATGGGATGAATAGGTCGGGATTGGGAAATAAAATAAATAATTACTTCGTTGTGGTTCGCTAATCTCGACTAGTTGGAAAAACCATAATTTGGTTTTAAATGACATCCAAAGGAAGATTACAGGATAAATTTTAAGGAATTTATCTTGGATAAAATTAATGGGAACTTTTCCCTAAGAATGTGGAATTTAGAAACTAGCTGTAGGTTGGCTAAGAAGAATGGTTTCCTGGGTATTGATCTGATGTTGGTTTCGGCCTTCGGGGTTAATGTTCGGGAAATTGTTCTCTTGCTAATTTGCGGTTAGTGACTAATGAATTGGAATGAGGCGTATGTTGTGTTTGTATAACATTTGTTTTCAATATACGCGGGTTGTTCGGAAAGTCCGGGTTTATACCCATTCTGAATAACCGATTCGACGATAAGTCGAAGATGAAGACGGTGGTCGAAGACCGGAAGTCTTCACATCGTTTGGATAATTACTGACGATCCTGATTGGGCTGTACACCCAAGAGGACGGAAATAGTTGGTGGTCGTCCAGACGTACTTGGGGATGGATGGATATGCGAGGAAAGTGCCTCCGGTTTCGTTCAGACCCAGAACGGACTTGTAAATGGATTGTGTGTCTGACACTGGATTTTATTCTGTGTTGATTGATTTCTATTAAATATACATCTGTTTGGCGGCGAAGAATTTATTCTTTTGCTTAACGCCCTTCTCTGAGACATACGAGCTCAGAGGTTGTATATCGATGGACATCAGTCGCATGGCATGAATTGCCTGTGTGGCACGCTAAGATGCAAGGATCAAGGCTTCTGTTGAAAAGCAAAGTCTTGTGGTTGATGATCAAAGCACGCCTACGTGGCAGCTTTGTGTATAACGTGTATTCGCGAGCCTCACACCTCGGTATGAGTTAAAAACGGGATACGGACTGCAGGGAGAGCGCACGTTTCTTTCTAGCTTTGGTGGTGTCAGTGACTTACCAGCCCTGACATATATATATTTTTCACCTTTGTGGTTGTTGGATGAGGCGCCTCAATTATAGGTCTGTAAGGACCGGGGAACGTGTGTTCAGGAATAACTAATCCTCTAACGTAAGTGAGGACCGGCCCTGAAGATCCAAGGGTTACCCAGTGTGCGTAATCCTGAGGCATTTGCTAGAGTGTCTCGAACGCGGAGAGGAGCTTGCCCCTTGCCTCGACTCATGACGGAAATCCAATTTCCAATACGTGTATCGCGGTTTTAATTGTAGAACTAGTATGGCGACATGATATATGGTACCCATGCCGTCTATGATTTATACTTATGATTGAAATTGTTTTGACACTATACACTTATTATAGTATCAAATGATTTGTTTAAAACGTACCAAGCATGTTTGGCTATTATAAGGGAAAACCCTATCCCCCGGCTTGCGTTGCATTGTATGATAGGACCTGGGTCTTATAATAGCTTCATTTTTCGAAAAAGCATTGCGTTGTCTATTGATATGCACTGGTATTCTTGGGAGGAAACCCGTTCCGTGTTATGCGGCGTGGTCCCTTGAATTACTTTCTTTTAAAGTAAAGTTTAAATAACTGTTTTAGTTCTCACACCAGTCACATGACTGACCTGGAGTTTATTGTTTTAACCTAAACTCTGGGTTCCCCTATTTTCCGCACGGGCAGCTAGTAGTTTTGGTTTTGCAGATTTATATTCACAGGATCCTGGTTTACAGCTGGAATGATATCCGGAAAGCTCTGTATCCGTATATCACCTTCAGTTGTGCTTTATATTATTTTTCCGCTGCTATGTATTTAAATGTAATTTAAATCCCTGATATTTCTGTGTAATATCTATTCATTTATACTCTGTATATTCTTGTAATCTGATGCATTGTTGTAATATACAATGAAATGTTCTTCTGTTTGTGTTCTGATTTGTCATGTTCTCAACGTTCAGGGGTTTCGAACGGTCTAGATCGGTTTAACGACTGATTCAGATCGAGCGAAATTCCAGGCCGTCACACTCGGTGTCACGATCCCAAAAATGTAATAATACCGGTAGGTGGACTCATATTTTGAAACTTCAAAATGTTGATTTCAGGGTGCGAAATACTCCAAATAAAAAGTTGCTTATTAAATTAATTAAAAATTACCATAAAATTCTAAAAATTAAACCATCACTACGCCTCAAAAGAACCGTGTCTAAATTCAAACCCGATATTCAAATATATTGAAAACCCTTTTATAACGTAAATAGAACGTTACTAATTATAAAGGAATTCCACAGCGACTTTTCTAAAATTTGATTTGGACATAAATCAAAATCTACACGACGAAATCCCGATTTTTCTCTTCCACTAGAAGGATATACTCCACCAGCTCCACACGTTTCTTGTTTCACAGAAATCCGGCTTAAAACGAATCCTGTACATTCAGTTGAAGTTCTAATCACCAATTTACGAACTGCAGCGCTATTTCAAGCTCGTTTATAATTATATTATAAACTATACGTTCAACTGTCGATGATTGAATATATTCGTTATTCAAATTCAATTCCAATCTGAATTAAATATCACAGATGATCCGGTTCACACCATATCGTTATTTCAGCCAACTCTGATCATTTCAGAATTAAATATATTATTTAAATTAAATATTCATCATTATTTTATTCCATGACCATTAGATTCTCTAAACCACCATTGATATAATTAAATAAATTAATCATAATACCTCTGCCAATGCGGGTCATTACACAAACACAATAGTTATCATCCATCAGACAACAGTTATATGATAAGTTTTATAATTGTTAACGCTTATATGTATATAAATAGTATAAATAAAACTGTAATAACATCCATCATCCACGAAGCAACCATAGCAACCACAAGCAATCAATATATAATTAGTTGATGATTATAAATAACTATTCAAGTTAAAAAGAGTCCTTGTGGTAATTTTTGATCATTTCAATAACAATTGCTTATGAATTAAATTAAACATGGGTTTAATTTAACCTAAAATTCCTACTAGCTCCAATTACATCCAAATTAGTTCTATAGCAGAGTATTATTTTCCATGATTCCAACGAATCTTGTTTCATCGGAATCTAAGTTCATACAATCACGATATAATTGTTCAAACATTGAATACATTAAATAAATATTAATAAACTTAACTTCATCTTCTACATTTCACGTTTAACATTGCTTCACATCAAACGATCGCCGTCGCCACCACCTGGACGCCGACCAACCCCAACAACATCTTCCCTCTTCCATGTCGTGCCTTCGACCAGAGACCCCCGACCTCAATCTCCACCATTGTTGAGAATCTTGGCCACGAATGGCGCCCACGTCGGGACCAATTCTAGTAACCTCAGTCAGCCAATGGGGCCAGCATGACACGACCCGAATTTTGCCCAGCCCGAACCGATTGCTAAACCGAGCAAGACCGTTCAAAATGGAAGATAGTTATGAGAACATGACACATCATAACAGAGAACAATAGAATTTCTAATTACTATTACAACAATTTATATCGGAGTACAAGAATAGCAGAGTGTGGAAAATAAAATACACAGCAGAAATACAAATATCAGTGAATAAAATGAATTTCATAACAGCGGAAATGTTATATATAAATATATATAATGCAGCGGAAAACATCAACTAACATAGTTGAAGGAAATACACAGATACAAAGTTTTTTGGAGTATAGCTCCAGCCGTAATTCAGGATCCTGTGAAAAGAAAATATCTGCAAAGCCAAAACTATTGACTGCCCGTGTGGAAAATATGGGCATCTAGAGTTTAGGTGGGAAATAATAAACTCTAGGTCAGTCATGGGACTGATGTGAGAGATAAAATAGCTATTAAAACCTTACTTTAAAAGTTGGAAAATCATGGAATCACGCTGTATGACACGGAACAGGTTTACTCCGCATGAACAATAGTTTAAAATAAAACAACGCAATGCTTTTTGAAAAATAAAACTATTATAAGACTCAGGTCCCATCACATAATGCAAGCGCAAGCTGGAGGATAGAGCTTTTGTAACAACCCGGAAAACCAGAACCAATTTAATAATTTATTTTAAGGAAATTTTGTTAGAAAATGCGTCAGAATTTAAAAATTCCATTTCTAAATTAAATTATTGAATAGAAAAATGTATTTAAATAAAATTATGATGTTAATAATGAGATTTATTAATATATGCTTATAGGTTGATTTAAAATAATATGTAAATTCTAAATGAAATAAATTATGACAACATACATGTGTATATCTTTAGTCATCCGCTTTAATACTTTTCTTGTCTATTCAAAGTGTAACGTTCGTTGATTAATTATTTGAAATGTGAATAGTTGCATTCGTTTTCAATGCCTTCCCCTCTTCGTTGTTTCTTAATGCAACACTCATTTATTTCCTTCCCTACATTCGATTTACATGTATCTTATTTTTATTCTCATTTCTTAAATCTACATCCCTTTAAATCTCCTTTCTCCAGTTTGTTATATATATATTTATTCCCTTATCTATTATATTATGTTGATTATATTCAGAAGCAAAAAAAAAATACTGTAAAACTTTTAACGTTATCTATGTAATAACACATGATATTTAATACTATATGTTTTGAAATTTGAAAAGTTGCAAACTTTCTAACAATTAGCATTAAATAATTAATCTAGCATTCATTTCTTTCCGTTTATTCTCTCTCTTATTGTTATATACTTTTGAAATTTGAATGAAAAGTAAATATTGTCCCATCATGCCTAGTCAGCTAATTTAATTCCTTGTAACCTACTATATGTGAAGAGACACACTAGGGAAATGAAATAAATGCTAATTGATTGAAAATATTATCTTTGACATATATATGAGTCATACAAAATAGACTGGTCATAGAAAAATCATTAATATATATATATATATATAATTATAATTTTCTCCATTATATAATATCCTTTTACTTCCTTAACCCTAATTTCATAAACAAAACATCCACCGTTTCTAAAATCTTTGGCTGCACTCTTCCCGTCTTCTTTTTTCTTTCTCTCCGATTCTACTCAACGAATTACTAAACTCCAAAAAAAAAAGAAAAAAAAGGGAGAAAATCGAAGAGCATGTCATGATCTCCAACATCAACTGCCATGATCGAATTTTGATGAGTGGATTGAGAGAATCTCGCGCACTAAGGCACTGAAGTCGGAGGAGAATTGGGAGGGGGCCTGGGTGGTGCGAGGTTCGGCGCTGTCAGAGAATGGTGGTGGTTTGTGGTTTCAAGCGATTCGGTGGTGAAACAAAGGCGGTAAGAGGAATGAAAGTCGACACTAATAGGTTGGAAAAATACTGGAGATATGCGTGCGTTTTTACAAAAGGAGGAAGAAGGATTAGCAATATAATTAAGGTTAATTATATAATTAATTATATTGTTAATGATGGTGTAATGTATACAACCTTGTTAAAAATCATAACTTCCTCATACGTTATCGGAATTGAACGAAACAGGATTCATTGGAATCACGATGAAAAATACTACGCCTTGGAACAGACAGCAACAAGAACTGAAGCGATTGGGATTTTTGATAAAATTAAACACCCTGTTTAATTTTATTAAAATAAAAACTAGAAATAAAGACTGACGGAGTGGAAATCGATCAAGGTGATAACTCTCTCACGAAAATATTTTTATAGCTATTTATTTCATGTGAAAACCCGTAACTTCCCCGTGAAGGAAAGTGCGGATAGTTCGAGAACAAGCCACAACAGAACGCAGACGGAAGAACATTTCATTGTATATTACAACAATGCATCAGAATACAAGAATATACAGAGTATAAATGAATCAATATTACACAGAAATATCAGAGATTTAAATTACATTTAAATACATCGCAGCGGAAAATAATACAATACACAACTAGAAGAGATATACGGATACAAAGCTTTCCGGATATCGTTCCAGCTGTAAACCAGGATCCTATGAATATAAATCTGCAAAACCAAAACTACTAGCTGCCCGTGTCAAAATAGGGGCACCCAGAGTTTAGGTTAAAACAATAAACTCCAGGTCAGTCATGGGACTGGTGTGAGAACTAAAACAGTTATTTATCTTTATTTTAAAGTTAGGTAAATCAAGGGACCACGCCGTATAACATGGAACGGGTTTCCTCCCAAGAATACCAGTGCATAAAACAAACAACGCAATGCTAAATAAAGAAAAATGAAGCTGTTATAAGACCCAGGTCCTATCACACAATGCAACGCAAGCCGGGGGATAGGGTTTTCCCTTATAACAGCCAAAGAATGCTTGATACGTTTTAAAACAAACCATTTGATACTATTATAAGTGCATAGTGTATAAAACAACTTCAAATCATAAGTATCAATCATAGGCGGCATGGGTACCATATATCATGTTGCCATACTAGTTCTACAATTAAAACCGCAAATGTCACGTATTTGGAAATTGGATTTCCGTCTGTGAACCGAGGCAAAAGATAGTCCTCAACCGATTCGAGACGCTCTAGCCCGCCCCTCAGGAACAGCCGCAACTGCCCCTTGGATCGTCAGGGCCGGTCCACCGATGTGGATTATAATGCCTGAACACTACGTTTCTCCGCCCTTTGGGGCGTAAATGAGCCAACGAATGACTCCATCGGACCCGGATCGTCCGATCAAACCGAGGCGCCTCGCAACAGCAACAACCACACAGGTGAAAATAATATAAATGTTAGGGCTGGTAGGTCACTGACACCACCCTAGCTAGAAAGAAAACGCATGTCCCCCCTGAGGTCCGTCTCCTGTTTTTGGTTCACCACCGGGGTGTGAGGCTCGCGAATTCACGTTACACAAAGCTGTGCCACACGGGCTATGCTTTGATCATCACTACAAGACTTTGCTTTTCAACAGAAGCCTTGATCATTTGCATCTTAGCATGCCACACAGGCAAACCACTCTATGCAACCGATATCAGTCACACAGAATGAAATCCAATGTCAGACACACAGTCCATTTACAAGTCCGTTCTGGGTCTGAACGAAACCGGAGGCACCTAGTACCCCGCATATCCATCGATCTCCAAGTACGTCTGAACGATCACCAACTGTTTCCATCTTTTTGGGTGTTCAGCCCAATCAAGATCATCAGTAATCACCCAAACGACGTGAAAACCTTCGGTCTTCGACCATCGTCTTCATCTTCGACTTATCGTCGTATCAGTTATTCAGAATGGGATAAACCCGGTCTTTCCGAATAACTCACGTATATTTTAAATAAGTGTTACACAAACACAACATACGCCTCATTCCAATTCATCAGTCACTGACCGTAAATTAATCAAGAGAATAATTTCCCAAATATTAACCCCGAAGGCCGAAACCAACATCAGATCAATATCCAGAAAACCATTCTGCTTGGCTAACCGACAGTTAGTTTCTAAATTTCACATTCATAGGGAAAGGTTCCCATTAATTTTATCCAAGATAAATTCCTTGAATTTATTCTCTAATCTTCTTTTGAATTTCGATTCAACTAGTCGGGATTAACGAACCTTACCGAAGTAATCATTTGTTTTAATTTCTCAATCCCAACCTATTCATCCCATGAAGTAAAACTGGTTATACTTCATATCTAACACCACGGTGTTATCGGTAAATTCAATTACCATTTCACGTTCAAATCTAATTAAAGATTTAACTATCGCCTGGAGCAAAACTGGTGATACTCCATTCTCGATCATTTCAATCTAATTAAAGATTCATTAAAACTCCACTTAGTTTTAATCTTTAACTGGGTTAAAGAATCAGTGTCATTTAAAACACAGTTCACGATAAACCCAAAATCACATTTCATTAATTATCGGGTTAAAGAACGAGTGTTATTTAAAACACTGTCCACGATAAACCCAAAAATCAATATCAATTCAATTTCAATTAAATATTATTTAATTGGTACACTTCATTAAATCTAAATAAAAAGATTCAATCTTTTTTCTCAACTGGGCTTTAAGAAAAGTGTTAATGAAGACACCATTCACGACAAACCCAAATCACATTTGATATTAAATACAAGGCTCTGAATAGAAAATATATCGGCTTATATTCAATATCAAATTCTACGACCAACAGATATCGTATTTGAAATAACGATATATATATATCTATATCTTTCAAATTTCCATAACAACATCTGTATAATCACGAAATCCAACATCGAAATATTCCGAAGACAATTTCGATTCAAATCCATTCCAATGCAATCATTGGAAATTCTGGTTATTTTCCAAAACCATTTCAAATCCAATTTATTTATTTTAAAAGTAAATAAATTACTATTCTAGTTCAAAACTAGTTCATTTCGATAAAAATCTATTTTTATCTTTTCAAATATGGAGTTTTTCATCCCAACTTTTCCCAAATCATTTCTTATGATTTTACACAAATTATTGATATTTTTAGTGATTTTATCAAGGCCCGTACAGTCGATTTCCATCAACGGCCATCGAACAGCACTTACAGCGACCTTTTCCAAATTTGATTTGGACATAATTCCAAATCCAACCGTTAGATTTCAAATTTCTAATATTCGTTAGAAAGCTCTTTTCGATACGAACCCAACGGTTCCGGTTTTAGAGAATCCGACGGTCGGATCTCCCGTAATATCCGTTCGAAGTCAATGGTCGAAATTCGCGAACTGCCGCGGCGCGGCGCGTTCTATTCAGGCCATTATATTATATATAATATATATAATTTATACTTCATCGATCTCCTTTTAAAAACGTATTTTTATAAATCGTTTTGAATTCATTTTCAAAACGGTTTTCGACTTCATATTCAATTTCAAATCAAAATTGAATATTCCAATATAAATTCGTTTTAAATTCATTTCAAATTGATTTCGATTCAATTTCGTTTTTAATTCGATTTCGATTCGTTTTCAATTAAATTTCGATTTGTATTCAATTCTATTAAATTTCAACTCGAATTCATTTCTATTCAAATTCAATTCGAATTCATTTCTATTAAAATTCAATTCGAATTCATTTCTATTCGAATTTCAAATCATTTCAGTGTATTTCGAATTTCAAATCAATTCAGTTTAATTCGAATTTCAATTCACTTTAAATATAATTCGAATTTCAATTAATTTCAATATAGTTCGAATTTCAAATCTATTCAATATTCATTGAAGAATGAATAAAATCGATATAAATATCGTTCACGTCAAAATGGCGTCAATCTAACCAACACGGCTTCATATGTTTCTATTTTCAAATATTCTATTTCAAGTATTTTTATTTCAAATATTTCTATTCAAATATTTCCCTTCAAATATTTCTATTTCAAATATTTTTATTCAAATATTTCTATTTCGAAACTGGAATGAGGCCCAATCAATTACCATATAATGTTAATTATTTGGATTTTCTACAACACATGTATATATCAACAACGATGAATAATCAACCATCATCCAAAGTGCATTCTACACTGTATAAGCATCAAATATAAATATTCAACGCTTATAACAGTCTGTCAATCAATCGATCGACATACAACTAAACAATCGGGATTAGTGTACTTCAAATATCGTCCCAATACCCGTGTGGGGTTTCAAACAATCAAACACAGATTTTATTTGTGCAGTTGGGCGATGTGTAAAATTTATCATCCCAATCAATATCAGTCAAATGTGTGTATATAAACAAATCGTCCGAATTGTTTATTTTTATTTCCATTCATATACTCGTTAAAAATTCTATTTTTAACTATAAAAAATATATTTTTAACTATATAAATATTTTTTTTCATTTCACATCACATCACACAATCAACTACACATCAAAATCAAACAAGCATACAAGCCGTCCATGGTCTGTGGACGACGGGTGTCGGGTGCTACTAAACAACGTCTTCATCCTAGTATATATTTATATAACTAGAAAATTAAATTGAAGAGTGAGAAATTCTCACAGAATAGCTAATCCAACGCCATGGCTCTTCTTAGGTAGAAAATCTTCGCCACTCGCCCTTTGTCACTTTCTTTGCCCGTATTCTCTACATATGTAAAAATCACATTTTTACTTCGTTATTCAATATATAAAAATCAAATTTTTACTTCGCTATTCAATATATAAAAATCGAATTTTTACTTCGCTATTCAATATATAAAAATCGAATTTTTACTTTGCTATTCAATATATAAAAATCGAATTTTTACTTCGCTATTCAATATATAAAAATCGAATTTTTACTTTGCTATTCAATATATAAAAATCGAATTTTTACTTTGCTATTCAATATATAAAAATCGAATTTTTTACTTTGCTATTCAATATATAAAAATCGAATTTTTACTTTGCTATTCAATATATAAAAATCGAATTTTTTACTTTGCTATTCAATATATAAAAATCGAATTTTTACTTTGCTATACAATATATAAAAATCGAATTTTGCTATTCAATATATAAAAATCGAATTTTTACTTTGCTATTCAATATATAAAAATCGAATTTTTACTTTGCTATTCAATATATAAAAATCGAATTTTTACTTTGCTATTCAATATATAAAAATTGAATTTTTACTTTGCTATTCAATATATAAAAATTGAATTTTTACTTCGCTATTCAATATATAAAAATCAAATTTTTACTTCGCTATTCTCTATATAAAGATTTCGCCTTTTCCATTTCAAAAATCTAATCTTTTCTGTTTCAAAAATCTAATCTAACAACCATGTATACTAATTATTTACTGATTTTAAAACAATGAAAATATATTTAAAACTAAATTAACTGAAAAGAAACTCACCGACGAAGAGGGAGGAGACGGGATCGTCGGAGGGGGTGCCTGGGGATCGCTGGAGGTGGCGGTCAGCGTCAGGGTTCGGCGGCGGTAGGCTTTGTTCCGCCGGGTGGTGGCTGTAGGTAGAGAGAGGGAGGGAGAGCGGACTAGGGCGGAGTTGGAGGAGTGGTAGACGGAGGGGAGGGTCTGGGTGCGGTGGTCCTTGGCGGCGACTTCATGGTGGCGGGCTTGGGCTCTAGCGGCGCGGTTTGGGGTTGCGAGGTGGGGAGGTTCTCGTGAATCAGGGAGAGAGGAGGGTGCGCTCGTGTGGAGAGAGGAGGAGCAAGGAAGGGGGGCGGAATTCCGATCACCGACGGTGGGGGGGGATTTCCGGCGCCTCGATCGATTTAGGGATCCATTATTTTTTATTTTAAAGAAAGAACTGACGGAAGAAAAGAAGGGGGGCATATAAAAGGTTTTTATATTTTATTTTTTTTATATTTTATTCTCCTTTATGTTGACTTTTTATTTGACCTCGAAAACAAGCTCACCGCCTGTCGTCCATGGCTAATTACCCCCTTTCCGAACACAATGGGATATGTATCGTAAGCTGATTCGACCGTTTTGATCAGTTTTCGTGAAAATCAACATATAACTCTATATATTGAATTTGAACGCGCATATCAATTTACTGGGGTCACATACGAACTCTATAAATCCCTGAAAAATATTTTCTAGCTTCATATCGACGATACGGTCCAAACAAAACTAGTTTCGTCAAATTCTGAGACCGTTAGAAAAATGGCCATTTTCCAGTCGATTAAAATCAACTGAAACTAGTCAAACGCGTTTTTCTTTGCCTCGCTCACATACTGAATCGAAAAATTATGAAATTTGGAATCTAGCAATAATTTGACATCCCCGATCCAACAAAAGTGGTTTCATCGAAATCCGAGGTCGTTTGCAAAATGGCTATTTTTAAGGGCCTGAATTCCATAGCGACTATTCAGAAATTTCAACTGGACATATCTTTTGATTTCCGCTATGAAATCTCAATTTTTCGGATTCGTTGGAAAGATATTCTCAATTAGATCCTAATGTTTTTGGTTTCACTAAAATCCGGTTTATTATGCACCCTGTACATTCATTTGAAGTTTGAAATCGAACTATCAAACTACCGCGCCATTTTCAATTCCTTTTATAAATATAAATAATTATTTATATTCTAACGACGAACTATATAATATATACGTTCGAATTCTATTCAAAATAAATTTCTCGTCGATATTATTTAAAATAATTCATTTTAAATAATCAAAATTCACTAAAATTGCCAAAATAAAAATTTTAAACTGGCCCAGATTTTCGGGTTGTAACATTTTATAACTGCATACATTGATTGTCATTGTTGATTTTTATCTGTTTTTAATTATCATAAAATGTTGTACGGTTCCTGTTAGTTCACGTTCACTATTGTTTGAAAACCATATATGATTTCATTGACTGTATTGTGTTGTGATTGTAATGTTTAACATATTAAAAATAATGTTAACATTAATGTGGTAGTTGAAATTAAATTATAAATATCCATTTATAATTTACAATGTGAGATCTCTAATTTAAAATAAAATTAATTTGATTGCGATGTGAAATTTATATATGTGAATTGATTGATTGTGATTGGATTGAATTCTATATATGAAAATAAAATGTTCATGTTGGATAAAATTTGTTTATACAATAAAAATCATATTTTTATTGTACATATGGAGATAAAATGTTCATGTTGGATAAAATTCGTTTCTACAATAAAAATCACATTTTTATCGTATTTATGAATAAACAATATATTCATTGTTTGAATAAAGTTTGTCAACATTAAAATTTACATCTTTATTGTAGTATTGATTCATTAAAATTAATAACATGTTAAAGTATAATTTGTCATGTTGGAAATAAATTATTTATACAATAAAAAATTCTTTTTATTGTATATATGAATCACAAGATTTGACATGTTTTAAATGAAATGTTTAGACATTAAAAATGAAATTTTTAGTGTATATTAGTTTCATTAAAAAGAAACATGTTTTCAATAAGATGTTTAGACATTAAAAATGACATTTTTAGTGTATGTTAGTTTCATTAAAAAGAGACATGTTTTCAATAAAATGTTTAGACATTATAAATGACCTTTTTAGTGTATGTTAGTTTCATAAAAAAAGAAACATGCTTTAGATAAAAGGTTTAAACATTAAAAATAACATTTTTTACTATATGTTTGATTCATTAAAAAGGAATCATATTTTAAATAAAAAGAATAGACAATAAAAATTATATTATTATCGTAGGGTCGATTCATTAAAGAGATTTTGTTAATTAACATGTCATCATTTACATGTTAGCAACGTGGAAAAATGATCATTTATTTATACATGTTTTGTTTGTCAAAATAAAATCATTTATATGTTAGCAACGTTGAAAAATGATCATTCGTTTATACATGTTTTGTTTGCCAAAATAAAATCATTTATATGTTAGCAACGTAGAAAAATGGTCATTTATTTATACATGTTTTGTTTGTCAAAATGAAATCATTTGCATGTTAGCAACGTAGAAAAATGATCATTTATTTATACACGTTTTGTTTGTCAAAATGAAATTGTTTACATGTTAGCAACGTAGAAAAATGATCATTTATTTATACATATTTTGTTTGTCAAAATGTAATCATTTACATGTTAGCAAGGTAGAAAAATGATCATTTATTTAGACATGTTTTGTTTGTCCAAATGTAATCATTTACATATTAGCGACAAAGAAAAATAGTCACTTGTTAATACATGCTTTGTTCATTAAAACATTATTCTTTGCGTGTTAACGAAGTAGAAAAAATAATAATAATATGTATTTATTTATTAGAATAATGTATTTACATATTAGCGAGGTAGAAAAATAATTACATGTTAATATATGATTTGTCCATTAAAATGTAATTTTCATCATGTTAAGTAGAATAAAAAGAATAACATGTTAAACATGTTTTGTCATTTAAAAGGACATTTTAATATGTTATGTTAGAATAAAAAGTAATTTACTTAAAACATGTTTTGTTATTAGAAATGACATTTTCAACATGTTAGGTTAGAATAAAATGGAATTTATGTAAAACATGTTATGTTATTAAAAATGATATTTTTATCAGGATTAATTAGAATAAAAGAATCGTATGTTAGAATATGATCTTGTTTGATTAAAACATTATTTTTAACATGTTAGTTGAAACCGTCGAACGAATTATATTTATATATATAATATGTAAATATAAATGAAAATAAAACGAATCGCGCACGGTAGTTCGCATTTCGGAATCGTAACTTTAAATGATTATACCGAAAAATCCGACCGTCGGATTTTCCAAAAACTAGAACCGTTGGATTTGCTTTGGAAAGATCTTTCCAACTGTATTAAATTTGTTAAGATGCAACAGATAGATTTTGAGAAATGTGTAATTCAAATTTGGATAAAAACAACGCCAGGGCTGCGTAATGGTCTGAAGCGTCGTTCGAATTAAATGGGTTATTTTTATATAAATAAAAATAGCGATAAATCGTTATAAAATATTATTAACGATAACTAATGATTTGAATTATATATATTCGTGAATTATTTGAAACGGGTAAGTTTAATCTCATTTCAAATAATTATACGACGATTAAAAGCCGAGGACATTGAAGATGGTGGTTGAAGACCGGCGATCTTCACATCGAATGGACGATTACTGACGCCCTGCATTGGTTAGCTCCCGGTAAAGGGTTAAAGTGGTAGTTATCCGGAGTACTTGTTGATTTTACGGGTACGAGAGAACCTCTCTTTCGTATTGGACATACGGGACGAGGAATAAGGTGTCTCCGGTTTTGTTTAGATTCAGAATAGACTTGTAAATGGATGTGTGTCTGACATTGGATTTCGTTCTGTGTTAATTGATTTCTGTTAAATACATATCTGTTTGGTGGCGGAGAATTTATTCTCTTGCTTAGCACCCTTCTTGTAACGACCCAGATTTTTGAACTGTTTATTTTAAATATTTAATATAGTTTTAAATATTGAATTTATAATATAAATGGTATTTTATTCGATTATCGATTAAATAATCGAAATACGATTTAATTTGATAATTATCGGAATACGAGAACTAAACAATTTAATTCAAAGGTAAAATTGAATCGAAACAGTTTAGATGATCAATGTATATATACGATTTAAATATGAACAATGATAATTGAAATTTATTTTTTAAATTTATTTGTTTTAAATTTAAATTGATTTAATATGGCTATTTTAAATAAACGTTCAAAATAAATGGTATAATCTATTTCGTTGAATTCAAATTAGCATTATAACCTTATAACGTCGGTCGATGGGTTGAAAAAGCGGTTCAGAGTTTTGGGTTTAAGGGACCGTAAAATATTTTATTTAATTAAACAAAATCAAATCAAGGGAGACAAGTTTTAAATGGCGCCACCCTATATTACATCAGCCGACCTCTATTTCATTCAGCAGACCTATTATCCTTCTCGAGCACCAAATTTTGTCCCTAACCTTCAACGCAAAGCTAAACAAAGGAATTAATGTCCTCGTACCCATTGTCCCCTTCCAATTCTATAAATCCCGACCCTCTTTTCCCTTTTTCTTCACATTTTCTTTCTTCCAATTCTCAGTAAAAATCGAAGACCACGAGTTCGACGCTAGGAATTGACCGCGAGCTCTTTTCCCTTCCTATGTCTGCTTCTCCAAATCAATTCGAAAATCGAAGACCGCAAGTTCGACAGCAACGGAGAGGCGCTCGTGAATCTGAGGAAAAGGGTGCGACGAGATTTCCGAGGGCTCGATTTCTGGTAGTTCACGAGGTGCGACAGCAGCTTTCAGGGGAGATGCGATGGAGTCCAGGACTGCTACAAGTAATCCGACCTCGATAGTGGGTTTGCGCGGAGCTGCAGATGGGTGCGATGTCTTGGGTAGAGGCCGACGTTGGAGTTGGCGATGGGGCTTTCTGAGGAGCGACGGGCGGTAAGGGTCAGTCGCAGTAATGTCAAGGGAGGCTCGTGGGATTTTGGGAAGGGGACGTAACAAGAGAGAAAAATGATTAAGGTAATTTTTATTTTCATTTTAAATAATATAGGAAATTAATTTACACAATTGGTAATCTATTTAAAGTGAATTTATTTAGATATTAGTTTAGTTATGTTTCTTTTATGAAATCAGTTTGATTTATGTCAAAAATCATAAATAAAAATGGAAAAAATAATAACAATTAAAATGTGTTATTTATCTGTTCAAGAAAACCTAACATATATATATATATATGTGTGTGTGTGTGTGTGTGTGTAAAGATACGTAGGTTAGTTTAATTTTATTTGTTAAGTAAGGTTGCAGTTAATAACCACTAAAGGTAGAAGAAAAAATATAGGAAAGTAATTTATTTATTTAAATAGTTAATTTAAATAAATATTAATCAGAAAATTTAAATCAAATTATCGTAGGTACGAATTCATTCGAGAAGATTCGTAGTCGATGATTTGGGAATAAACAGGATATTCGACAACTGCAATTTCGGTGAGTAAATCTCACTCACCTTTAGAATTATTTTTATTTCGTTAAAAATAATTGTTGTTGCTCGTTTGGATTTTCTGCTTGTTTCATATATATTAGTTATTTAGGCTATTATATATATATTGGGTTGATTGATTGGTTGGATTCCCGCAGTCTCATTAGCGGATGCCCGCAGTTTCATAGCGGATGATTACCCTATACGCCCCACGCTATGATTAGTGGATGACCTTCTATACCGCGATATTCTGCCACGAAGCAGAATGGGTATTATTTATGTGCTAACATCTGTGGATGCAGGAAAACAGGTTGGAGGAATCCAACTGGATTCCTCAAAAATATATTATCTGTTTGTTTATTTGTTTGCATATATATTGTTATATATGATGTGTTAGAAAAATAAATAATTGGTTGCTTTGTGTGTTTTATCACTGGGCTTAAGTAATGATATTTAAAAATATCATGGAAAGAGTATTTGAGATTTAAAGAGAAAATTCTATTTTTAAATAGAATTTGAATTTTAAATGGAAATAAAGTATAAACTTGTTTAAAAATAAAACAAGTAGTTTTTTTTTAGCGGAGTTTAAAAATAGTTCTTTTATAATGAAGTTATAAATGAAGTGAAAAGAATTATCATTTGATAATTCAGAAATAGAAATACAAGTGTTTTTGAAAATATGATTCAAAGGGGAAATTTAAATATAGAATTTGAATAAAAGAAAAGGAAAATGGAAATTTGAATTTAGAATTCAAATAGAAAATCCAAAGTGGATTTGGATATAGAACTTTCAAATGGTGTTTGAATATAGAGAATTTGAAATAGAATTTCCAAATAGAATTTGAAATAGAATTTCAAACAGAATTTTCAAAAGAGAATTTGAAATAGACTTTGAAAAATAGAATTTCAAAAAAAGAATTGCAATGACATTCGAATTTAAATATAATTGAAAGAGAATTTTGACTATAGAAATTCAAAAAGGAATTCAAATATAGAACTTGAATTCAAAGGAATTTAAATATGGGATTTGAATTCAAGGGAATTGAAATAGGATTTGAATTCAAAGGAATTCAAATGAGATTGGGATAAAGGAAATTCAAAAATGGAATTTCAAATAAAAGAAATGTAATTAGAATATAGAATTTCAAAGAAGAATTAAATTGAATTTGAAATATAGAATTTCAAAAGAAAAATTCAAATGTGAAATTTGAATAGAGATTTGAATTGGAATTCAAATATGAAATTTGAATAGAGATTTGAAATGGAAATTCGAGTATTGAATGTTGAACAGGAAATTGAATTAGTAAATTCGAATAGGAATTTGAATATGAGATTTCAAAATAGAATTTGAAATAAACTTTGAAAAATAGGATTTCAAAGTCGAATTGGAAATAGAATTTCAAATAGGATTTCAAAATAGGAAATCCAAATGATTTTGAAATGGAATTTGAATTCAAGGGAATTCAAATGGATTTGAGTGAAGAAATTCAAATGGTGTAATAATGAGTTTGAATATTAGAATTCAAATGGGATTGGAGATAAATTTGAATATTAGAATTCAAATGGAAAGGGAAAATGAAATTTGAATATAAGAGATTCAAATTGAATTCAAATAGGATTTGATCTATGGGATTTGAAGATGAAATTCAAATGGGTTTTAAACTATGGAATTTTGAATATAGAATGTAAAAAGGAGTTTGAATATTTGAATTTAAATAGGATTCAAATATAGAAATTGGAATATAGAAGTTCAAATGGAATTTAAATATAGAATTTGAATAAGAGAATTCAAATGAATTCAAGTATTGAATTTGAATATGGAATTGAAATGGAAATTCCAGTATTTAATTTGAATATCCAATAGGAAAGGAATTGGGATTTGAATTATAGAATTCAAAGTAAGATTTGAATTTGAACCAAGGAATTCAAATAGAGTTATACGGAAGTTGAATTCATTTTTAAGAAGTTTAAAAAGTATATATATAAATATAATTAAAACGAACTCGCCGCAGCGCTGCAGTTCGTAAATTGGCAATTCGAACTTCAATCGAGTATACCGGACTCAATTGAAGTCGAAATTCTTTGAAACAAGAAACGTCAGGACCGGTTTGATAATAGTTTTCTAATGAAGGAGAAAAATCTGAATTTCGTCGTATAGATTTTGAGTTATGTCAAAATCAAAATTTCAAAAATGCAGCGCCAGAAACCATTATAAAACATAATGGATTTTATATATAAATATTGGGATTTTTAAGCAAATAACAATCCGGATTGCCATTTAAAAATCTAGACTTGAGTTAGAAAATAAATATGGACTCAAGTGAAGTAAAGAAGATGATTTTTGAAATAATCATATTTTTTGATTATTGAATAGAATTAACTAATTCGAATAGTAATTAGTAAATGAGATGTTGAATTGATATTGAGCTTTAAATAAGTGAATTCGATTTGAGAATTTATATTCGAAATAGAAAAGAGAACTAGAATTGAAATTGAAATTCAATTTGGTTATGAGCAAGTTAAATATTTTGTTTGAACATGTTATGTTCAACAAAGAAGTAAAATAGGCGAAAAGGCTAATTAAAGAATAATTGAGCGAAACTGAATTCAAACGATTCAAAATTGAATTCAAACGAATGGATTGAGTTGAATTGAATTGGAAACAGGTGAACAGGTGTTAAACAGATATGGGATGGAATATATGAAGATTTTAAATTTATGTGCTCGACAAAAAGGTACATGTTTAATTCATATATGAGATTTTATGCGCCGTATCGGCAAGCCGCTTGGCTTTTTCTTTTTCCTTTTGAGATTTGAAGATACCGGGAAGCTATTTGAAATTTCCCGATGCTCCCGATACAGAGGAGGTTATGGCGAAATTTTCCGGAAATTTAAGGAGTAAGAATATTTTTAGGATATTTTGATAATTAGAAATCATTGTATCGACGTATTGAATTCGATAGTAAAGTGAACATAAAAATCGAATATTGCAAACAAAAAGGGGTAGAGATAAGTGATTGAAATTGTTTCAATTGCAAATAGAGATTTTTCTAATATATAGAAATTTAAGGAAGTTGATATTTGGAAACGGTTTCCAAATGGCATAAGAGGCCAAGATGATTATTGAAATATTTGGTTAACAAATATTGTTAAGGAAATAGAGAAGTGGTTTAATTAATGAAATATTAATTAAAGAGCCCAGTGATTTGTTTGATATGTTGGATGAACACTTGTTTTTATTCGATAGTTAAATCACAGACTATCGAAGTTTTTGACCATCGTTGTCAATATGGAGAGACCGGTTGGATTATTATCCGAAGAACCACTCCGTATCGGCATAAGCGTTGCGAACTAAGTATGCTGAATATATTGAAGACGGAGTGAAGTGCAAGGGCTTTTCCATTTAGAGAAATAGTGCCTTCGGTGTCGTTCAATCCCAGAACGAACGTAAATGGACGAATGTCTGACAGAGTATTTCCAATGATCAAATGGGTTGATCTGTATGGATATATATGGTTGCAACGGATTTATCCCTTAGCATAATATCCAGAATATTTGTGCAAACTCAACTAGTGATTAACGGATCTGACAATGTGGCATTCAAAGTAATTGTGTTATCAATGAATGGTAAGTATGCGTAGCCTCAGACCTCAACAACCGGGAAAGGACAAAAATCGGGCAGGCAGCATGGCTATGTGGGTCGCACCCATTAGGGTGTATAATCACCTATCTAGAGAAATTTCTTTTGTTTCTAAATCTATCGATTCTGCCCATTCGGGAAGCGGTGGTTTGAGTCCAACCGTTGGTGATATACATTCGATACACTCAAGCGAAATGAGTGGTCGGTCATGTGTGGGCCGGGTTGCAAGACGTTCTTGTTGAACCCAGTGTATTCCTCTCTAGAGATACACAGTCGGAAGGTGGTCCCATACCTTGTCATGTCAGAAATCCAATCTCCAATAAGCGCCATGCGGGTTTTGATTTTATCATATATATGTGGAGCGTGAGATGCAAGCGTTCTGCTATTTGGTTATTTACTTGATGTAGACATTATTATAATATCACTGGATTTTCGTATCAAAGTATTTTGGGTTATAGTAAGGTAAAAACCGTCCATGTTTATGTGTGGGCTGGTCTTACTATTATCTTTTCTTTCGAAAGGAGTTTTGAAAGTTAAACAAGTGGTTGGAGTTTACTCACACCAGTCCCATGACTGACCCAGAGTTTATTTTTTTATTTTTTTTTTCCTAAACTCTTGGGTGCCCAAATTTGTACGGGCAGTCAAGTGTTTCAGGCTTTTACAGATACACTTGGAGGAGCTTGAAACTGGAGGCTTCAACGTTAGTTATTTAGAGTTACTTCCGCTGAATCAAATGTTATGTGTACCCTGATGATGGTATGTATATATGTACCAACAGATTTGTATTTCAAAGCTTATGTTATATAATATATTTTATTCATTCCGCTGTGAGTTTGTGATCTTTGTTTTCTTCTATTCTAATATTTCTTCCTTTCTATTTCTCATCCTCTAACTTCTTTCTATTAATGGATCGTATTTCTGTGTTATTTGGGTTGGACGTGTGTTGTATTTAGTCAACTCAGATAGCTCGGATTTGCGGGTCGTTTCAGTTGGTATCAGAGCTTAGGTTGAGCGAACACCTAGGCTTGTGTGGAATGTGCTCATTAGAGATGGGGTCAGTAGTACCCTAGAATGAGTTGAGTGTATATCTACGAGAGAGCGTATTTGTTAGTTGATATAAAAATTGTTTTATATTGTGTTGGCTTGTCTGTTGAGTAGTTTATGAATTCTGGTCGAATCGTGGGACGCCACGAAGTCGATAGGGATTTCTAAACACTTGAACAGAGAATTCGACACGATATTGTTTTAAAGTGGGTAAATGAAATAATTTTACCCAAAATTTCTATTTTGATATAGAAAGAATAATTTTCTAGAATTATTATATGGATGTGTTGGATGTTGATTTTATAATCAAATGAGATTATAAAATTAGAATGGTTATTTATAACCAAATAAAATTTATATATGAATAAAATATATACAAATGAGATGAATTAGAATTAAATTCAAACCAGAATTAAGAATTCAAAATCCTGGGAAGTTGAAAAATATTTTTCAAAGTATATTAAAATAATATAGATTTGTTTTAAAAGATTTGAAAGAAAATCATTTTAGATGGATTTTGAAATAATAAAGCACTGAACTCACTTCAGTCGCTGGGAAATAATTCTGATGATGACTGCAGCCTCATCAGGGTTCATTTTCGAGTTTCTAAGTGATGGATTGCTACCTTAGAAAAGTTTTGATGGAAATTTGTTTGAAAGAAAACAAGTGGTTTGAAATTCAAATGTTTGAATTTGAGATAGTGACAAAAATATATGTATGTATTTATGGGATCTCAATATTGATTTGAAATGAAAACCCTGCGATGTGGATTCTGGAATTAAAATTTAACTGAAGCAAGTTAAAGGGTTCGAGGTGAATAAATTGACTAGAATCAATTTGAAATAAATTGAAATGAATATGAATTAGAATGCATATGAATGGAAACCAAAAGTTTTGGTTGAAATTAAAGTCATAGAAATATGAGGAGTTGAGTTTCAACATAAGTGAATTTTGAAAAGTAATAAATTTGTACCATTTTTCCTACCTTAGCAATTTCGAGGACGAAATTATTTTAAGGGGGGAAGAATGTAACGACCCAGATTTTTGAACTGTTTATTTTAAATATTTAATATAGTTTTAAATATTGAATTTATAATATAAATGGTATTTTATTCGATTATCGATTAAATAATCGAAATACGATTTAATTTGATAATTATCGGAATACGAGAACTAAACAATTTAATTCAAAGGTAAAATTGAATCGAAACAGTTTAGATGATCAATGTATATATACGATTTAAATATGAACAATGATAATTGAAATTTATTTTTTAAATTTATTTGTTTTAAATTTAAATTGATTTAATATGGCTATTTTAAATAAACGTTCAAAATAAATGGTATAATCTATTTCGTTGAATTCAAATTAGCATTATAACCTTATAACGTCGGTCGATGGGTTGAAAAAGCGGTTCAGAGTTTTGGGTTTAAGGGACCGTAAAATATTTTATTTAATTAAACAAAATCAAATCAAGGGAGACAAGTTTTAAATGGCGCCACCCTATATTACATCAGCCGACCTCTATTTCATTCAGCAGACCTATTATCCTTCTCGAGCACCAAATTTTGTCCCTAACCTTCAACGCAAAGCTAAACAAAGGAATTAATGTCCTCGTACCCATTGTCCCCTTCCAATTCTATAAATCCCGACCCTCTTTTCCCTTTTTCTTCACATTTTCTTTCTTCCAATTCTCAGTAAAAATCGAAGACCACGAGTTCGACGCTAGGAATTGACCGCGAGCTCTTTTCCCTTCCTATGTCTGCTTCTCCAAATCAATTCGAAAATCGAAGACCGCAAGTTCGACAGCAACGGAGAGGCGCTCGTGAATCTGAGGAAAAGGGTGCGACGAGATTTCCGAGGGCTCGATTTCTGGTAGTTCACGAGGTGCGACAGCAGCTTTCAGGGGAGATGCGATGGAGTCCAGGACTGCTACAAGTAATCCGACCTCGATAGTGGGTTTGCGCGGAGCTGCAGATGGGTGCGATGTCTTGGGTAGAGGCCGACGTTGGAGTTGGCGATGGGGCTTTCTGAGGAGCGACGGGCGGTAAGGGTCAGTCGCAGTAATGTCAAGGGAGGCTCGTGGGATTTTGGGAAGGGGACGTAACAAGAGAGAAAAATGATTAAGGTAATTTTTATTTTCATTTTAAATAATATAGGAAATTAATTTACACAATTGGTAATCTATTTAAAGTGAATTTATTTAGATATTAGTTTAGTTATGTTTCTTTTATGAAATCAGTTTGATTTATGTCAAAAATCATAAATAAAAATGGAAAAAATAATAACAATTAAAATGTGTTATTTATCTGTTCAAGAAAACCTAACATATATATATATATATATATATATATATGTGTGTGTGTGTGTGTGTGTGTGTGTAAAGATACGTAGGTTAGTTTAATTTTATTTGTTAAGTAAGGTTGCAGTTAATAACCACTAAAGGTAGAAGAAAAAAATATAGGAAAGTAATTTATTTATTTAAATAGTTAATTTAAATAAATATTAATCAGAAAATTTAAATCAAATTATCGTAGGTACGAATTCATTCGAGAAGATTCGTAGTCGATGATTTGGGAATAAACAGGATATTCGACAACTGCAATTTCGGTGAGTAAATCTCACTCACCTTTAGAATTATTTTTATTTCGTTAAAAATAATTGTTGTTGCTCGTTTGGATTTTCTGCTTGTTTCATATATATTAGTTATTTAGGCTATTATATATATATTGGGTTGATTGATTGGTTGGATTCCCGCAGTCTCATTAGCGGATGCCCGCAGTTTCATAGCGGATGATTACCCTATACGCCCCACGCTATGATTAGTGGATGACCTTCTATACCGCGATATTCTGCCACGAAGCAGAATGGGTATTATTTATGTGCTAACATCTGTGGATGCAGGAAAACAGGTTGGAGGAATCCAACTGGATTCCTCAAAAATATATTATCTGTTTGTTTATTTGTTTGCATATATATTGTTATATATGATGTGTTAGAAAAATAAATAATTGGTTGCTTTGTGTGTTTTATCACTGGGCTTAAGTAATGATATTTAAAAATATCATGGAAAGAGTATTTGAGATTTAAAGAGAAAATTCTATTTTTAAATAGAATTTGAATTTTAAATGGAAATAAAGTATAAACTTGTTTAAAAATAAAACAAGTAGTTTTTTTTTAGCGGAGTTTAAAAATAGTTCTTTTATAATGAAGTTATAAATGAAGTGAAAAGAATTATCATTTGATAATTCAGAAATAGAAATACAAGTGTTTTTGAAAATATGATTCAAAGGGGAAATTTAAATATAGAATTTGAATAAAAGAAAAGGAAAATGGAAATTTGAATTTAGAATTCAAATAGAAAATCCAAAGTGGATTTGGATATAGAACTTTCAAATGGTGTTTGAATATAGAGAATTTGAAATAGAATTTCCAAATAGAATTTGAAATAGAATTTCAAACAGAATTTTCAAAAGAGAATTTGAAATAGACTTTGAAAAATAGAATTTCAAAAAAAGAATTGCAATGACATTCGAATTTAAATATAATTGAAAGAGAATTTTGACTATAGAAATTCAAAAAGGAATTCAAATATAGAACTTGAATTCAAAGGAATTTAAATATGGGATTTGAATTCAAGGGAATTGAAATAGGATTTGAATTCAAAGGAATTCAAATGAGATTGGGATAAAGGAAATTCAAAAATGGAATTTCAAATAAAAGAAATGTAATTTGAATATAGAATTTCAAAGAAGAATTAAATTGAATTTGAAATATAGAATTTCAAAAGAAGAATTCAAATGTGAAATTTGAATAGAGATTTGAATTGGAATTCAAATATGAAATTTGAATAGAGATTTGAAATGGAAATTCGAGTATTGAATGTTGAACAGGAAATTGAATTAGTAAATTCGAATAGGAATTTGAATATGAGATTTCAAAATAGAATTTGAAATAAACTTTGAAAAATAGGATTTCAAAGTCGAATTGGAAATAGAATTTCAAATAGGATTTCAAAATAGGAAATCCAAATGATTTTGAAATGGAATTTGAATTCAAGGGAATTCAAATGGATTTGAGTGAAGAAATTCAAATGGTGTAATAATGAGTTTGAATATTAGAATTCAAATGGGATTGGAGATAAATTTGAATATTAGAATTCAAATGGAAAGGGAAAATGAAATTTGAATATAAGAGATTCAAATTGAATTCAAATAGGATTTGATCTATGGGATTTGAAGATGAAATTCAAATGGGTTTTAAACTATGGAATTTTGAATATAGAATGTAAAAAGGAGTTTGAATATTTGAATTTAAATAGGATTCAAATATAGAAATTGGAATATAGAAGTTCAAATGGAATTTAAATATAGAATTTGAATAAGAGAATTCAAATGAATTCAAGTATTGAATTTGAATATGGAATTGAAATGGAAATTCCAGTATTTAATTTGAATATCCAATAGGAAAGGAATTGGGATTTGAATTATAGAATTCAAAGTAAGATTTGAATTTGAACCAAGGAATTCAAATAGAGTTATACGGAAGTTGAATTCATTTTTAAGAAGTTTAAAAAGTATATATATAAATATAATTAAAACGAACTCGCCGCAGCGCTGCAGTTCGTAAATTGGCAATTCGAACTTCAATCGAGTATACCGGACTCAATTGAAGTCGAAATTCTTTGAAACAAGAAACGTCAGGACCGGTTTGATAATAGTTTTCTAATGAAGGAGAAAAATCTGAATTTCGTCGTATAGATTTTGAGTTATGTCAAAATCAAAATTTCAAAAATGCAGCGCCAGAAACCATTATAAAACATAATGGATTTTATATATAAATATTGGGATTTTTAAGCAAATAACAATCCGGATTGCCATTTAAAAATCTAGACTTGAGTTAGAAAATAAATATGGACTCAAGTGAAGTAAAGAAGATGATTTTTGAAATAATCATATTTTTTGATTATTGAATAGAATTAACTAATTCGAATAGTAATTAGTAAATGAGATGTTGAATTGATATTGAGCTTTAAATAAGTGAATTCGATTTGAGAATTTATATTCGAAATAGAAAAGAGAACTAGAATTGAAATTGAAATTCAATTTGGTTATGAGCAAGTTAAATATTTTGTTTGAACATGTTATGTTCAACAAAGAAGTAAAATAGGCGAAAAGGCTAATTAAAGAATAATTGAGCGAAACTGAATTCAAACGATTCAAAATTGAATTCAAACGAATGGATTGAGTTGAATTGAATTGGAAACAGGTGAACAGGTGTTAAACAGATATGGGATGGAATATATGAAGATTTTAAATTTATGTGCTCGACAAAAAGGTACATGTTTAATTCATATATGAGATTTTATGCGCCGTATCGGCAAGCCGCTTGGCTTTTTCTTTTTCCTTTTGAGATTTGAAGATACCGGGAAGCTATTTGAAATTTCCCGATGCTCCCGATACAGAGGAGGTTATGGCGAAATTTTCCGGAAATTTAAGGAGTAAGAATATTTTTAGGATATTTTGATAATTAGAAATCATTGTATCGACGTATTGAATTCGATAGTAAAGTGAACATAAAAATCGAATATTGCAAACAAAAAGGGGTAGAGATAAGTGATTGAAATTGTTTCAATTGCAAATAGAGATTTTTCTAATATATAGAAATTTAAGGAAGTTGATATTTGGAAACGGTTTCCAAATGGCATAAGAGGCCAAGATGATTATTGAAATATTTGGTTAACAAATATTGTTAAGGAAATAGAGAAGTGGTTTAATTAATGAAATATTAATTAAAGAGCCCAGTGATTTGTTTGATATGTTGGATGAACACTTGTTTTTATTCGATAGTTAAATCACAGACTATCGAAGTTTTTGACCATCGTTGTCAATATGGAGAGACCGGTTGGATTATTATCCGAAGAACCACTCCGTATCGGCATAAGCGTTGCGAACTAAGTATGCTGAATATATTGAAGACGGAGTGAAGTGCAAGGGCTTTTCCATTTAGAGAAATAGTGCCTTCGGTGTCGTTCAATCCCAGAACGAACGTAAATGGACGAATGTCTGACAGAGTATTTCCAATGATCAAATGGGTTGATCTGTATGGATATATATGGTTGCAACGGATTTATCCCTTAGCATAATATCCAGAATATTTGTGCAAACTCAACTAGTGATTAACGGATCTGACAATGTGGCATTCAAAGTAATTGTGTTATCAATGAATGGTAAGTATGCGTAGCCTCAGACCTCAACAACCGGGAAAGGACAAAAATCGGGCAGGCAGCATGGCTATGTGGGTCGCACCCATTAGGGTGTATAATCACCTATCTAGAGAAATTTCTTTTGTTTCTAAATCTATCGATTCTGCCCATTCGGGAAGCGGTGGTTTGAGTCCAACCGTTGGTGATATACATTCGATACACTCAAGCGAAATGAGCGGTCGGTCATGTGTGGGCCGGGTTGCAAGACGTTCTTGTTGAACCCAGTGTATTCCTCTCTAGAGATACACAGTCGGAAGGTGGTCCCATACCTTGTCATGTCAGAAATCCAATCTCCAATAAGCGCCATGCGGGTTTTGATTTTATCATATATATGTGGAGCGTGAGATGCAAGCGTTCTGCTATTTGGTTATTTACTTGATGTAGACATTATTATAATATCACTGGATTTTCGTATCAAAGTATTTTGGGTTATAGTAAGGTAAAAACCGTCCATGTTTATGTGTGGGCTGGTCTTACTATTATCTTTTCTTTCGAAAGGAGTTTTGAAAGTTAAACAAGTGGTTGGAGTTTACTCACACCAGTCCCATGACTGACCCAGAGTTTATTTTTTTTTTTTTTTTTCCTAAACTCTTGGGTGCCCAAATTTGTACGGGCAGTCAAGTGTTTCAGGCTTTTACAGATACACTTGGAGGAGCTTGAAACTGGAGGCTTCAACGTTAGTTATTTAGAGTTACTTCCGCTGAATCAAATGTTATGTGTACCCTGATGATGGTATGTATATATGTACCAACAGATTTGTATTTCAAAGCTTATGTTATATAATATATTTTATTCATTCCGCTGTGAGTTTGTGATCTTTGTTTTCTTCTATTCTAATATTTCTTCCTTTCTATTTCTCATCCTCTAACTTCTTTCTATTAATGGATCGTATTTCTGTGTTATTTGGGTTGGACGTGTGTTGTATTTAGTCAACTCAGATAGCTCGGATTTGCGGGTCGTTTCACTTCTCTAAGGCGTACGAGCTTATAGGTTATGTATTGATAAATATCAATTGCATGGCGTGGATTGTCAATGTGGCATGCTAAGATGCAAATGATCAAGGCTTTTGTCGAAAAGCAGAGTCTTGTGGTTGAAGATCAAAGCACAACTTTATTTAGCATAGCTTTTTGTATAGCATTGCTTCGTGAGCCTCACACCCCGGTATGAGTCAAAAACGGGATCGTGACTGCAGGGAGTGCATGCGTTTCTTTCTAGCTAGAAGTGGTGTTATGGTATGAAGCCCAGGATGATGGAACGAGGATCCTTGGATATACAGTCTCCAATGGCTTAGAGATAGGTCCGATAGGACCAGGAAACGTGTGTTCAGGAATTACCAATCCACTAAAGTATGTGTGGACCAACCCTGAAGATCCAAGGGTTTGCCAACGTCCGATCCTTGAGAAATCTGCTAGAGTGTCTCGAATCAGGAGGAGCCATCTCTAGCCTCGAATCATGATGAAAACCCAATTTCCAATACGACATTACGGATTTGTTTATAAACCTATTTATGGCAACATAGTATATGGTAGCTATGTTGTCTAGGATTGATACATTTACTTTGAAATGTTTTAAACTGACTAGACACTAGTAATCCTATCAAATGATTATTATTTTATATGTATCAATCATGTTTGACCATTATAAAGTAAAACTTTTTCCCCCGGTTTGCGTTGCATTATGTGATGGGACTTGAGCCTTATAATGGTTTCATCTTTCTAAAAAGCGTTGCGTTGTATAAAGATTTACTTATTTTACGCACTGGCATTCCAATGGAGTACTCGTTCCGCTTTAGTGGCGTGATCCTGAGATTAGCCTTATTATTAGATAAGTTAAGTAAGATTTCTCATACCCGTCCCATGACCGACTCGTAGTTTGTTTTCACTTGCAAACTCAGGTGCCCTTATTTCCACACGGGCAGTCCAGTTGTTTATTTTGTAGATATTTATTTATTGAGCAGGATTCTGGATTGAAGCTTAAAACTGTGTCCAGGGCATTAATAGTCTTCCGCTGTGTTAGTTTATTGATTCGGCTGCATTGTATTAAATTTATTGTAAATTATTCTTCCGCTATATTATTATTTTTCCGATGTACTCTGATATATTCTGTACTCTGATGAAACAATATTATGATGTTTATAAAAGTCTTCTATTATTTGTTCTGATGTGTTGTATGCCCAGAGTTAGCGTATGCGAGATTTGAACGGTCTTGGTCGATTTAGCTATCGATTAGGTCTGAGCGAAATTCATATCGTTACAGGTGGCATCAGAGCTTTGGGTTAACTCAAATCTTTGGGGTACAACTCGTTAGAACTGAACAAAAGGTTCATCATAGGTAGGATTAGAAATATCTTATAAAATAATACTCATTTGAGATATGATCAATAGCATCCTAGAATGAGATACTCGTTAGAGATGGGGTTAGAAATGCCCTAGAATAAGTTGAGAGTGACAAGTTTATAATTAACGTAATTGTGATTATATATATAATCCGATTTTAAAAAAAATGAATTTTGGAAATATAAAAGTTATATATATTTGAAAAGCTAATCAACTAAATTATTGATGATTATGTTGAGTGATTATTAGTTCAAATAATAAAATTATAGAAACCAATAAAAGAATGAAAGTTGAGTTAGTTAGTTAAACAACTTTCAACTTCGTTCCTTTTCGAGGACAAAATATTTTTAAGTTGGGGAGATTGTAACAACCCGGAAAACCAGAACCAATTTAAGAATTTATTTTAATGAATTTTTGTTAGAAAATGCGTCAGAATTTAAAAATTTTGTTTTTAAATTAAATTATTGAATAGAAATTTTTTTAAAATAAAATTTTGATGTTATTAATGAGAATTATTAATATATGCTGATAGGTTAATTTAAAATAACATGTAGATTCTAAATGAAATAAATTATGACAACATACATGTGTATATCTTTAGCCATCCGCTTTAATACTTTCATTGTCTATTCAAAGTGTAACGTTCGTTAATTAATTAATTTCGAAATGTGAATAGTTGCATTCGATTTCAATGCCTTCCCCCCTTCGTTGTTTCCTTAATGCAACATTCATTTATTTCCTACCCTACATTCTATTTACATGTATCTTATTTTGTATTCTCATTTCTTAAATTTACATCCCTTTAAATCTCCTTTCTCCATTTTGTTATATATATGTATTCCCTTATCTTTTATATTATGTTGTTTATATTTAGAAACAAACCAAAAAAAATACCATAAAACTTTTAACGTTACCTATGTAATAACACATGATATTTAATACTATATGTTTTGAAATTTGAAAAGTTGCAAACTTTCTAACAATTATCATTAAATAATTAATCTAGCATTCATTTCTTTCCGTTTATTCTCTCTCTCTCCCCCATTGTTATATACTTTTGAAATTTGAATGAAAAATAAATATTGTCCCATCATGCCTAGTCAGCTAATTTAATTCCTTGTAACCTACTATATGTGAAGAGACGCACTAGGGAAATGAAATAAATGCTAATTGATTGAAAATATTATCTTTGACATATATATGAGTCATATAAAATATACAGGTAATGGAAAAATCATATATATATATATAATTTCCTCCACTATATAATATCCTTTTTACTTCCTTAACCCTAATTTCATAAACAAAGCAGCCGCCGTTTCTAAAATCCATGGTTGCGCTCTTCCGGTCTACTTTTTCCTTTCTCTCCTAATCTACTCAATGAATTCTTCAACTCCAAAAAAAATAATCAAAGTGCATGTCATGATCTCCAACATCAACGGTCATTATCGAATTTTGATGAGCGGATTGTGAAAATCTCGCGCTCTAAGGCATTGAAGTTGGAGACGAATTGGGTGGGGGGTGGTCCTGGGTGGTGCGAGTTCGGCGCTGTCAGAGAATGGTGGTGGTTTGTGGTTCCATGTGATTCAGTGGCGAAACAAAGGCGGTAAGAGGAATGAAAGTCAGTAGTAATGGGTTGGAAAAATACTGGAGCTATGCATGCGTTTTTACAAAAGGAGGAAGAAGGCTTAGCAATATAATTAAGGTTAATTATATAATTAATTATATTGTTAATGATGGTGTAATGTATACAACCTTGTAAAAATCATAACTTTCTCATACTTTATCGGAATTGAACGAAACAGGATTCGTTGGAATCGCGATGAAAAATACTACGCCTTGGAATAGATCGCAACAAAAACTGAAGTGATTGGGATTTTTGATAAAATTAAACACCCTGATTAATTTTATTAAAATAAAAATCAGAAATAAAGACTGACGGAGTGGAAATTGATCAAGGTGAAAACTCTCTCACTAAAATATTTTTACAGTTATTTATTTCATAACTACATACGTCGATTGCCAATATTGACTTTTATTTGTTTTTAGTTATCATAAAATGTTGTACGGTGCCTGTTAGTTCACATTCACTGTTGTTTGAAAACATGGATGATTTCATTGACTGTATTGTGTTGTGATTGTAATGTTTAACATACTAAAAATAATGTTAATATTAATGTGGTAGTTGAAATTAAATTACAACTTTCCATTTATAATTTACAATGTGAGATCTCTAATTTAAATAAAATTAATTGTTGATTGCGATGTGAAATTTATATTCGTGAATTGATTAATTATGACTGGATTGAATTGTATATATGAAAGTAAAATGTTCATGTTGGATAAAATTTGTATATACAATAAAAATCATATTTTTATTGTATATATGGAGATAAAATGTTCATGTTAGATAAAATTTGGTTCTATAATAAAAATCACATTTTTATTGTATATATGAATAAACAATATATTCATTGTTTGATTAAAATTTGTCAACACTAAAATTCACATCTTAATTGTAGTATTGATTCATTAAAAATAATAACATGTTAAAGTATAATTTGTCATGTTGGAAATAAATTGTTTATACAATTAAAATTTCTTTTTATTGTATATATGGATCACAAGATTTGATATGTTTTAAATAAAATGTTTTGACATTAAAAATGACATTTTTAGTGTATGTTAGTTTCATTAAAAAGAGGCATGTTTTCAATAAAATGTTTAGACATTAAAAATGACATTTTTAGTGTATGTTAGTTTCATTAAAAAGAGACATGTTTTCAATAAAATGTTTAGACATTAAAAATGACCTTTTTAGTGTATGTTAGTTTCATAAAAAAAAGAAACATGCTTTAAATAAAAGGTTTAAACATAAAAAATAACATTTTTAGTGTATGTTTGACTCATTAAAAAGGTATCATGTTTTAAATAAAAAGATTAGACAATAAAAATTATATTCTTATTGTAGGGTCGATTCATTAAAGAGATTTTGCTAATTAACATGTAATCATTTACTTGTTAGGAACATAGAAAAATGATCATTTATTTATACTTGTTTTTTTTCAAAATAAAATCATTTGTATGTTAGCAATATAGAAAAATGATCATTTATTTATACATGTTTTGTTTGTCAAAATGAAATCATTTACATGATAGCAACGTAGAATAATGATCATTTATTTATACATGTTTCACTGTCAAAATGAAATCATTTACATGTTAGCAACGTAGAAAAATGATCATTTATTTATACATGTTTTATCTGTCAAAATGTAATCATTTACAAGTTCGCGACAAAGAAAAATGATCATTTGTTAATACATGCTTTGTTCATTTAAACATTATTATTTGCGTGTTAGCGAAGTAGAAAAAAACAATAATATGAATTGATTCATTAGAATAATGTCGTTTACATATTAGCAAAGTAGAAAAATAATTACATGTTAATATATGATTTGTCCATTAAAATGTAACTTTCATCATGTTAAGTAGAATAAAAAAATAACATGTTAAACTTGTTTTGTCATTTAAAAGGACATTTTAATATGTTATGTTAGAATAAAAAAGAATTTATGTAAAACACGTTTTGTTATTAGAAATGACATTTTCAACATGTTAGGTTAGAATAAAAAGGAATTTATGTAAAACATGTTATGTTATTGAAAATGACATTTTTATCATGATTAATTAGAATAAAAGAATCATATGTTAGAATATGATCTTGGTTAATTAAAACATTATTTTTAACATGCTAGTTGAAATCGTCGAACGAATTATATTTGTATATATAATATATAAATATAAATGAAAATAAAATGAATCGCGCGCGGTAGTTCACGTTTCGGAATCTTAACTTTAAACTATTATACCAAAAGATCCAACCGTTGGATTTTTCTCAAAACTAGAACTGTTGGGTTCGCTTTGGAAAGATCTTTCCAACGATATTAAATTTGTTAAGATCCAACGGTGAGATTTCGAGAAATGTGTAATTCAAATTTGGATAAAAACAGTGCTAGGGCCGCGTAATGGCCTGAAGCGTTGCTCAAATTAACTAGGCTATTTTTATATAAATAAAATAGTGATAAATTTTTATAAAATATGATTAACGATAAGAAATGATTTGAATTATATACATCAAGAATTATTTGGGCTGAGTTAAATCTCATTTCCAATAATTATACGACAATCAAAAGCCGAGGACATTGAAGACGGTGGTTGAAGACCGACAATCTTCACATCGAATGAACGACTACTGATGCCATGCATTGGTTAGCTCCCAGTAAAGGTCTAATGTGGTAGTTGTCTGGATATGCGAGAACCTCTCTTCCATATTGGACATACGGGACGAGGAATAAGGTGTCTCCGGTTTTGTTCGGACCCAGAATGGACTTGTAAATGGATGCATGTCTGACATTGGATTTTGTTCTGTGTTAATTGATTTCTATTAAATATATATCTGTTTGGTGACGAAGAATTTATTCTCTTGCTTAACACCCTTCTCTAAGATGTACGAGCTTAGATATTATGTATTGATAGATATCAGTTGCATGGCATGGATTGTCAATGTGGCATGCTAAGTGGCAAATGATAAAGACTTTTGTTAAAAAGCAGAGCCTTGTGGTTGATGATCAAAGCACAGCTTTATTTAGCATAGCTTGTGTATTGCGTTACTTCGCGAACTTCACACCCCGGTATGAGTCAAAAATGGGATCGTGACTGTAGGGAGTGCATGTGTTTCTATCTAGGTAGAAGTGGTGTCATGTTATGGAGCCCAAACATTTTTACTTATGTGGATGATGGAATGAGGCGCCTCAGATATTGAGTCTCCAATGGCTCAGAGATAGGTCCGATAGGACCGAGAAACGTGTGTTCAGGAATAACCAATCCACTAAAGTATGTGTGGACCGGCCCTGAAGAACCAAGGGTTCGCCAGCGTCCGAGCCTTGAGACATTAGTTAGAGTGTCTCGAATCGGGAGGAACCATCCCTAGCCTCGGCTCATGATGGAAACCTAATTTCCAATATGACATTACGGATTTGTTTGTAAACCTATTTATGGCGACATAGTATATGGTAGCTATGCAGTCTAGGATTGATACATTTACTTTGAAATGTATTAAACTGACTAGACACTAGTAATAATATCAAATGATTATTGTTTTATACGTATCAATATTGTTTGACCATTATAAGGTATAACTCTATCCTCCGGTTTGCGTTGCATTATGTGATGGGACTTGAGTCTTATAATGATTTTATTTTTCTAAAAAGCATTGTGTTGTTTAAAGATTTACTTATTTTATGCACTGGCAATCCAATGGAGTAAACCCGTTCCACGTTAGCGGCGTGGTCCTGAGATTAGCCTTATTATTAGATAAGTTAAGTAAGATTTCTCATACCAGTCCCATGAGTCTAGTTTGTTTTCACTTGCAAACTCGGGTGCCCCTATTCCTACATGGGCAAACGAGTGGTTTGTTTTGCAGATATTTATTTATTGAGTAGGATTCTGGATTGAAGCTTAAAGCTGTGTCCAGGGCATTGTCAGTCTTCCGCTGTGTTAGTTTATTGATTCCGTTGCATTGTATTAAATTTATGGTAAATTAATCTTCCACTGTATTATTATTTTTCCGATGTGCTTTGTTATATTCTGTACTATGATGTAACATTATTTTGATGTTTATAAAAGTCTTCTGTTATTTGTTCTGATGTGTTGTATGCCCAGAGTTAGCGTATGTAGGATTTGAACGGTCATGGTCGATTTAGCGATCGATTTGGTCCGAACGAAATCCGTATCGTTACAGTTTTACTTTATAATAATAAAACATGCTTGATACACTTTACAACAAATATTTTTGATATTATTATAAGTGCATAGTGCAGAAAATAACTTTTAATATAAATGTATCAACCATAGATGACATAGTACTCCATCCTACTTTGTCACCATATAGGTTTACAACTAAAATTGAAAAGTCGCATTTTTGAAATTGGATTCCATCTATGAGCCGAGGCAAGGGATCTCTCCTCACCAAATTTGGGCCATCTCTAGTGGGCTACCCATGACCACACACTTAGACGACCCTTGGATCGACAGGGCCAGTCGGTCACTACATTGCTGATTATTTATGCCTGAATCATATGTTTCCCGGTCTTATTGGACCTACTACCCGGTCTGTACGTCGACCATATTGATCTTGTAAGGCCATATCCGAGGCTCCTTGCTATCCATCATCCACATAAGTAAATCTGCCTGGGCTCTATACCTTGGCACTTCTTCTTGCTAGAAAGAAACACATGTTCTCCCTACGGCTCCTTATCCCGTTTTTGAATCATACGTGGGTGTGAAGCTCGAAAATTAATGCTATACACAAAGCTACGCTGTATTAAAGCCACGCTTTGATCATCATCCACAAAGCTCTGGTTTTCAACAAAACCTTTGATCCATGCATCTCAGCATTCCACACAATTATTCCAGATCATACACTTGATAGCTATCAATATATTACCTCTAAGCTCGTACTCTCATAGAAGGGTGTTAAACTAAGATAATAAATTCTCTACCACCAAACAAATATATATTTAGCATACATTAATTAATACAGCTTAGAATAATGTTTCAGACACACAATCCATTTCCAAGTTCATTCTGGGTCTGAATGAAACTAGAGATATCTTATTCCTCATCCCATATGTCTAATACAGGAGAGAGGTCCTCGTATATCTGGTCGATCTTCAAGTAAGTCTGGACGACCACCACTTATTACCTCGTCTTGGGTGTACCACCTAATCAAGACATCAGCAATATCCCAAACGATGTGAAGATCTCCGTTCTTAAACCACCGTCTTCATATCTTCTACTTTTAAACATCATAACAGTTATTCAGAATGGGTTAAACATGGTCTTTCCGAATAACCCACGCATCTTTAAAACCATGTGTGATATACATACATAAAGATAATGCACATATCTTATTCCAATCCAGAATATTCTTTTATTCAAATATTCATTGCTCTAGGAAAGGTTCCCACTGATTTTATCAAAGATTATCTCATTTAAACTTTTGTTAAATCTTCTTTTGGATATCATTTCAAAAGATTTTATTATATCCTTTCACAACTTAAACCAAATTAAGCTTTATAAAACTAATCCGGATTATCGAGCCTTACTGAAGTAATCATTCATTATATTATTCCAATCCCAATCTACTCATCCCATGTAGCAAAATTGGTAGCACTGCATATCTAATGCCCATTATGTTATCGGTAAATTTAATTACCATTTAACGTTTAAATCTAATTAAATATTCATCCATCCCATGGAGTAAAACAGGTGGTACTCCATCTCGAACATTTTTCGAATTCGGGAAATTTAGTTACCTCTTGTAGTGGCCGCAAATCCATTCTATCTGAGCTGACTAGTACAACACACATCCAACTCAAATAATACAGAAATACGAGTCGTTAGGGTTAAAGAAATAGAAGCAGACAGAAGAAGAACAGAAATATCAAAACAGAATCTCATAGCGGAACGAATAAAATATATTATATGACATAATCTTTTGAATACAAAATTTTGTATCATATATACGTACCAACATCAAAGCACAAATACAATATTTGATACAACAGAATTAACTCTAAAATAACTAACGGTGAAGCCTTCTGCTTCAAGCTCCTCCACGTGCATCTGTAAAATTCTGAAACACTTGACTGCCCATACAAATTTGGGCATCCAAGAGTTTAGGTAAACACAAACAAAATAAACTCTGGGTTAGTCATGGGACTGGTGTGAGTAAACTCCAACCATATTGTTTAACTTTGAAAATCCATTTGAAAGAGAAGGATAATAGTAAGACCAGCCCACACATAAACATAAACGGTTTTTTACCTTACTATAACCCAAACCATTTTTGATATCAAAATTCATTAATATTATAATAATGTCTAGTCAAGTAAATAATCAAATAGTAGAACGCTTGCATCTCACGCTCCACAAACATAGTATAAAATCAAAAACCGCAGGGCGCTTATTGGAGATTGGATTCCAACTATAACAAGGTATGGGACCACCTCCCAATTAGTGTACTCTAGAGGGGATACACCGGGGTTCAGCAAGAACGTCCTGCAACCCGACCACACATGATCGCCCACTCATTTAGCTTGAGTGTAGCGAATATATTGTCACCCATGGTTGTAGGCCATCCAACTGTAATCCGTAAGATATAGAATCAAAAGAAGAATAAATAATGAATTTTCTCTAGATCGGTGACAAATATACCGTGCATGGGAATGACCCACCTAGCCAAGCTGCCTGCCCGATTTTTGTCATTTCCTGATTATGAGGCTTGAGGCTACATTAATCTTTTTAGAACATCTGGTCACCATTCACTTTAAATGGTACATCGTCAAACCTGTCAAATCACTAGTTGATCTTCCCAAAATATTACGGGTATAAAAAGCTAAGAGAAACGATTTTTTCTGCCACCAGACGTAATATCTCGAAAATATCACCTTATGTGATCTGTTAGGAATACTCTGTCAGACATTCATCCATACAAGTTGTCCTGAGTCTGAACAAACAAAACATCTCTTGCTATTTACTCCATCTTCGATTTTTTCATCAAATAATCTAATTCGCAACGTCTATGCCTATACGGAGTGGTTTTCGGATAGTAAATCCAACCGGTCTCTCCGTATTGACAACGATGGCCCAAAACTTCTTTGATAATCGGTGATTTAACTATCAAAGGAAAAACAAACATCCATCAACAATCAATCAATCACTGGCCCCTTTTAATTAATATTTATTCATTAATTATATTTCCAATTTCCTTATTGAATTATATATAATTCGGTATAATGATTTCTATTTTCAAAATTTCTTAAAAATATTCTAACTCCTTAAATTTCCAGAAAATTTCGCTGGCACCTCCCCTGTACCGTTCAATCGTTCAAACCCCAACTCTCCTCTCTAGGCCCTTTCCATTCAAAAAGAAAATCAAAAAGCCAAGCGGCTCGCCGATTCGGAGCATAAAATCTCATATGGAAATTTAAACATGTACCGTTTTGTCAGGCATGTAAATTAAAATCTTCATACTCTTCATTCACTTTATCCCATAACTATCTAATATAAATGCAGCTGCATTTTCATTTACTTCAATCCATGTGACTATTTTGGTTAAATCACGTTCAATTCCACTAATTACTTTAATTAGTTCAATCGCTTCCCTCACTGATACTTTGAAACAAATAATGTTCAAACATGATTTCATACACTTATAAATCGAAATTCATTCGTAACTCAAGTCTCATATTCGATTTCAAATTCTACCTCACAAATCCTATTTCACTTGACCTATGTTAAGTTCTATTCAAATTTCCCTTAACTACCTTCTTTTGTTGATTATTTAATATCATTCCATAATTCAAAATACGATTTCTACATCAAAAATCACTTCATTCACTCTACTTGGGTTTATATATATATATATATATATATATATATATATATATATATATATATATATATATATTTGATAACTCAAATCTGGATTTTTCAAATAAGAAATCGGATTTTTATTCACTTAAAATCCTTTTTATTTATTAAATAAACCGTTATGGTTTATAATGATTTTACAATCACTTTTCTAAAATTTGATTTTGATATAACTCAAAATATATACGACAAAATCAAGATTTTTCCTCTTTCATTTGAAAACCATCGTTTAATCGGTCTGGGCGTTTCTTGTTTTATCGAACTCCGACTTATATTGAGTTATATATACTCAATTGAAGTTTGAATCGCCAATTTACGAACTACCACGCTGCGGCGAGTTCGATTTAATTATAATTTAAATATAAATGTTAACTTCATTTATAAAATAAATTTCAACCCTATTTTCTAGTATTTCAATATAAATTAAATCGGTTTCCAGATTTAACTTAAACCACTCAATTTTCCCAAAATCAGTGATTACTTTACTCAAAACTCATAACTCGATTATAAATTATTCAACTCAAATTTCATGATAAAAACTCATTCCCATAGATTATTTTACTTAAATTCAATACAATCGAATTCCAATTATAAATTTCATTTATGGGAATAATCGATTAATTCAACATCCTTTACCATTGTAAACTAATATCATCCTTTGACAATAGCGAAGTCGTTCAGGTTGGGGTATTTTATTTACCTCTCAGACCTTGATCGACAACGTTCTTATTTTGAGACGAATAAGAGTTTGTAATACAAAACTGACATCACTTATCATAAAAATTCCCTTTTGTCTTATTTAAAATATGATTTTTAAATGTCATCTCTTGTATTTAGAAAAATCTATTTCTAGTTTATCCAATAAAATTACTTCAATATATTTATAAAACATTGTTTATAAATCAATTTCCTTATTTTATATTTAATTAGCCTCCATTTAAATTTCCATTTAAAACTCGATTCCTTATATGAAATATTTTATTATTATAACTTATATATATATATATATAAACATAGAATCTATTTTCATATTAAAATTCCAAATTTCTATTCAATAAGTTCCTAATATCTTTTGAAAATAATATTTTATTTTCAATAATTTCGACTCCATTGAATTCAAATCATAAATCTGTATAGATTTATCTCAATCCAATATATTTTGAAAATCGGAATAAATTTCATCGTTTCCATCTCAAACGATTCCAATTTCGCTTATTTAATTCACACTTGAATTAAAAGTTCAAACTACCCAATAATAGTTATTTTTCCTATATTTATAAATATTGTTTGTAAATTTCACTTCTTGTTTTGAAAATTAAAACATGTTTCGATTTCAAATTACATTTGAAATCTAATTTCCACTTTGGAAAATAAATCATACTTGAATTTAAAAATTATAAAGTACCCAATGATGATTTTTCACATTCATTTGCAAACGCTGGTTATAGATTATACTTCTTGTTTTAAATATTAAAACAAGTTCTATTTCAAATTCCATTTTAAATTTCATTTCTACTTTGGGCGAATAGACTTCCTTTTAAAATCACGCTTACATTTTCGTTTCCAAATTATCTAATGATAATTTCCTTTTCATTTATAAACATAGTTTATAATTCAATTACTTGTTTTTATTATTAAACAAGTAAATATTTCCTAACCTATTTGAAATCCATTTCTATTTCAAAAAATAAATTTCCCTTTTTAAAATCTAAAATCCCCACTATAAAATATTTTAAATATCAATATCAAGGGCCAGTGATATTCAAATATTCAAAACACACACAATTTCAAATCACAGGTTTATAACACGTCACATATGATTATATATATGCAAACAAACAATGATAAATTTTGAGGAATCAAGTTGGGTTCCTCCAACCTGTTTTCCTGCATTCACATATGTCAAACAACATAAATAATACCAATCCTGCTTCAAGGCAGGATATCGCGGTATAGAAAGTCATCTACTCATATATCGTGGGGGCGATAGTGTCATGCGGTAATGGTACTGTGGGCATCCGCTAATGGTATTGTGGGAAATCCAGTATATACATAATAACCACAATCACCAAGCCTAAATAACTAATATATAAGCGCAGTAATTCAATAATTCATGCATGCATCCAAACAGCCAATAATTTATTTTTTTATCGTAAAAATAAATTTTTAAGTGAGATTTACTCACGTTGATTTTATTCGTCGAATATCCAGCTTTTTGAATTATCTAAATCCCTAATTGACTCAGAAAAATCTCCAATCAATCGCAGCTCGCATATTTCGCAAATCCAATGTGACTCATGCTTGTATATATTTTTCTGAACCTCGTATAAATTACACACATATTATTTATGCTAATATATATTTTTCTATGTTAACATAAATAAAAAATTTGTTAAAAAATTGATTGTTCTATATTACCTTATCTTCAGTAACTTATTCCGTTTGTAAAGTTGCGGGCAAACATTGATCCCAAAAGCCTGAAATGCTGGCTCCCATAACATCACTCAGTGGTTTGGTGAAGAATGATGTCCGCACTAGTTAGTGTTACATGCTTTAGGCAATTCAGAATTTGAATGAGGCATTCCCTCGAACACTTCACCATCACTGCATATTTGTTGATACTTCAACCAATACTCCACTGTCTTAACTCAAATTAACACTACAACACTAAACACTCACCTCACGTAACATCACCATCTCGTGCCACTTGATGGCATCAACTCCTTTGCTGTCATCACAAACTCACAATTCCTGGGAAGTCCAACTTCAACATCTCAGCAGAAACTGAAGGAAAAATGCGATCCTTACATGCTCGAAATTTCACTAGATTCAAGCCATAACTGCGCCTACACTCAGCACCTCGAATCGATGACCATCCTTTCCTCAAAATTTCAGCGAATTCCTCCCAATAACTCAAGTCTCCTATCGCACCACTTCAATTTGATCGAACACCACTCCATATCCAAAATCACATCAGCCTTCATCTCGTTCAACTGTTGGATCGTACCACCCCCAATTACAGATCACACTTTGTAAATAAGCCAAAACCTGAACTACCCCACATATACTCTCGCAACCCATATTACATACTCAAAAACCATCGCCTCTTCACGATAGAACTTCAAACACCTCCCTTCTCAGTCGCGTCACACATACAAGTTCGAATAGAGAAAACCCGTCGCCAAAACCCCCAATTAGCTCATTGTCACACTATCCTAAAATAACCCAGTTCGATCCTCTTAAGAGTAACGGATCCCATCATGGCACCGTCTTCCAACATAGTTCGCCTTACGTCGCTCCTCAAACCCACAACCATCGTCATGCAATACCCCATAAACCCTAATTCGCAAGCGTGTTCTACCTACTATCGAGCTTCAGGAGCTTGGCAGATTTTGAATCGCAATACTCGATTTCGAATTCTTTTTTTTAATAATCGGAGTGTTTGATTTTTTTGGAATATTGAAAAAAGAGGAACGAAAGAGGATTTGGGTTTGAAATGCTTCGTATAATTTGGAATAAGGAGACAATGAAGGCTCGGCTTATTATATAAGCGCGAGTAGGAAACAGAGGTACAGAGCCATTAAAATTTTGTTCCTTGGATATTCGAATGAGAAGACAATTTTTACTGCTCACAAGAAAACATGTTGCGCGATTTTAACTGCTTAAGTCTGTGTAATGTTGGCTAAGGTATCAACAAAAGTATATTTATTAAAATTTGATTTGATTTGATTTAAATTAAATTATCCTGTTATTTTCGAACTCTGATCTAAATGCAACGACCGACATTCCTACATTATACCACTATTCTAAACTTAATGGATTGGGTTTTTTAAAAGTTTATTTTATCGTATGGAGGCGATAACAATTTACATCTATGATTTAAATTTAACTTCGAATTCAACTATATTTGTTTTTTTATATGTCGATTATTAAATCGATAAACTCTAGATTAAAATCTATTTATATTTCTAATTCAACATTTAAAATAAATTTAAATATTTAATATTAAATGGCTAAAAATCCGGAACGTTACATTCCTTCCCCCTTAAAAGAATTTCGTCCCAGAAATTACTAAAGCAGAAGAAATGCTATAGACCCGTTAACTTTTCAAAAACCCACTTTGTTATAACTCAGTATTTCATATTTCACTCATATGTATTTAAATTCATCCAAATTGATTCAAAACAATTTATTTATTTTAATCCACTTAACTTGCTTAAGTTAAATTTTTCATTTCAGAATTCAAGTACCCGGTTTTTATTTCAAATTCTTTTGAGATCTCACAAATATATACATATACTTATAACCATTTGAAATTTTCCAAAACAACTTGTTTTCCAAAAAAAATCCATTCCAAATTTCACTATAGTAGCAATCCATCACTTATAAACTCGAAAAAGAACACTGATGATGGTTGACTCACCATCGGAATTATTTTCTAGTCATTGAAGTGAGTTAAGTGCTTTATCATTTTCAAAATCCATACAATATGATTTTATTCAAAATCTTTCCAAAACAAGGCTATATTATTTTAATATACTTCGAAAAAATATTTTCCAGATTTCCGGGAATTAAATTCCAATTTTGGTTTGAATCCAATTTTAATTTAACCCATTTGTATATTTAGTTCTTGTTTGGTTATATATAACCATTTCAATTTCATAATCTAATTTGATTATAATCTCAACCAAGACAACAATATATTATAATAAATTCGAAAAATTATTTGTTTCATATAAAAAATATAGTTTTGGGTAAAATTATTTCATTTACCCAGCTTTTAAAACATACTGTGTTGAATAACTCTGATCAAGTGTTCAAAAACACTTATCGATACAGTTGTACATTTTGTACCGACCGGAATTCATAAACCACTCGACAAACCAACACAATATAAAACAATTTTTATACAAATCTACAAATACGCTCTCTCATATATATTATCTTACTCATTCTAGGGTACTACTGACCCTAGCTCTAATGAGTAAACCCCCACCAAAGCCTAGGTGTTCGCTCAACCTAAGCTCTCATACCAACTGTAGTGGCCCGCAAATCCATACTTTCTGAGTTGGCTAATACAACACACGTCCAACTCAAATAATACAGAAATACGAGTCGTTAGGGTTAAATAAATAAAAACAGATAGAAGAAGAACAGAAACAACAAAACAGAATCTCACAACGGAATGAATAAAATATATTATATAACATAATCTTTTGAATACAAAATTTTGTATCATATAAACATACCAACATTCGAGCACAAATACAATATTTGATACAGTGGAGTTAATTCTAAAATAACAAATGGTGAAGCCTTCTGCTTCAAGCTCCACCACGTGCATCTGTAAAATCCTGAAACACTTGATTGCCCGTACAAATTTGGGCACCTAAGAGTTTAGGAAAACACAAACAAAATAAACTCTGGATCGGTCATGGGACTTGTGTGAGTAAACTCCAACCATACAGTTTAACTTTGAAAATCCGTTTGGAAGAAAAGGATAATAATAAGACCAGCCCACACACAAACATGAACAGTTTTTACCTTACTATAACCCAAACCATTTTTGATATCAAAATCTAGTGATATTATAATAATGTCTAATCAAGTAAATAATCAAATAGTTGAACGCTTGCATCTCACCCTCTACATACATAGTATAAAATCAAAAATCGGAGGGCTCTTATTGGAGATTGGATTCCAACTATGACAAGGTATGGGACCACCTCCCGATCAGTGTACTCTAGAGGGGATACACCGGGGTTCTGCAAGAACGTCCTGCAATCCGGCCACACATGACCGCCCACTCATTTAGCTTGAGACTAGCGAATATATTATCACCCATGGTTGTCGGCCGTCCAACCGTAATCCGTAAGATACAAAATCGAAAGAAGAATAAATAATGAATTTTCTCTAGATTGGTGACAAATATAACCTGCTTGGGAATGACCCACCTAGCCATGCTGCCTGCCCGATTTTTGTCATTTCCTGGTTGTAAGGCTTGAGGCTACGTTAATCTTTTTAGAACAGCTGGTCACCATTCACATTGAATGCCACATCGTCAAACTTGTCAAATCACTAGTCGATCTTCCCAAAATATTACGGGTATAAAAAGCTAAGAGAAACGAATTTCTCCGCCACTAGACGTAGTATCTCGAAAAGATCGCCTTATGTGATCTGTTAGGAGTACTCTGTCAGACATTCGTCCATACAAGTTATCCTGAGTCTAGACAAATAGAAGATCTCTTGCTATTTACTCCATCTTCGATTTTTCTTCAAATAATCTAATTAGCAATGTCTATGCCTATACAGAGTGGTTTTTGGATATTAAATCCAACCGGTCTCTCCGTATTGACAACGATGGTCCAAAAATTCTTTGATAGCCGGTGATTTAACTATCAAAGGAAAAACAAACATCCATCAACAATCAAACAATCACTGGCCCCTTTTAATTAATATTTCCAATTTCCTTATCGAATTCTATATATTTTGATATATTGATTTCTATTTTCAAAATTTCTTAAAAATATTCTAACTCCTTAAATTTTTGGAAAATTTCGCCAGCACCTCCCCTATACCAGTCAATCGTTCAAACCCCAACTCGCTACTTTAGGCCCTTTCCATTCAAAAAGAAAATCAAAAAGCCAAGCGGCTCGCCGATTCGGCGCATAAAACCTCATATGGAAATTTAAACATGTACCTTTTTGTTGGGCACGTAAATTAAAATATTCATACTCTTCATTCACTTTATCTCATGCCCGTCTAATATACATGCACCTGCATTTTCATTTACTTCAATCCATGTGACTATTATAATTAAATCGCATTCAATTCCACTAATTACTTTAATTACTTTAATCGCTTCCCTCACTGATACTTTGAAACAAATAATGTTCAAACATAATTTCATCCACTTATAAATCAAAATTCATTCGTAACTCAAGTCTCATATTCGATTTCAAATTCTATCTCACAAATCCTAATTTACTTGACCCATGTTAAGTTCTATTCAAATTTCCATTAATTAACCTCTTTTATTGATTAGTTAATATCATTCCATAATTCAAAATCTGATTTTTTACATCAAAAATCACTTCATTCACTCTACTTGGGTATATATATATATATTTGATTACTCAAATCTGGATTTTTCAAATAAGAAATTGGATTTTTATTCACTTAAAATCCTTTTTATTTATTAAATAAACCGTTATGGTTTGTAACGATTTTACAGCGACATTTCTAAAATAGGATTTTGACATAACTCAAAATCTATACGACGAAATCAAGATTTTGCTCTTTCATTTGAAAACTATCATTTAATCGGTCCGGGCGTTTCTTGATTTATCGAATTCCGACTTATATTGAGTTATATATACTCAATTGAAGTTTGAATCGCCAATTTACGAACTACCATGCTGCGGCGAGTTCGTTTTAATTATAATTTAAATATAAACATTAACTTCGTTTATAAAATAAATTTCAACCCTATTTTCTAGTATATAAATTAAATCGGTTTCCAGATTTAACTTAAACCATTCAATTTTCCCAAAATCACCGATTACTTTATTCAAAACTCATAACTTGATTATAAATTATTCAACTCAAGTTTCATGATAAATACTCATTCCCATAAATTATTTTATTTGAATTCAATATAATAGAATTCCAATTATAAATTTCATTTATGGGAATAATCGATTAATTCAACATCCTTTACCATTATAAACTAATATCATCCCATGATAATAGCGAAGTCGTTCAAGTTGGGGTATTTTATTTACCTCTCAGACTTTGACCGACAATGTTCTTATCTTGAGACGGATAAGAGTTTGTAATACAAAACGGACATCACTTATCATAAAAATTCCCTTTTCTATCTTATTTAAAATATGATTTTTAAATATCATCTCTTGTATACTGAAAAATCTATTTCCAGTTTATCCAATGAAAATTACTTCAACATATTTATAAAACATTGTTTATAAATCAATTTCCTTATTTTATATTTAATAAGCCTCCATTTAAATTTCCATTTAAAACTCGATTCCTTATTTGAAATATTTTATTATTATAACTTTTATATATATATATAAACATAGAATCTATTTTCATATTAAAATTCTAAATTTCTATTTAATAAGTTCCTAATATCTTTTGAAAATAATATTTTATTTTCTATAATTTCGACTCCATTGAATTCAAATCATAAATCTGTATAGATTTATCTCAATTCAATATATTCTGAAAATCAGAATAAATTACATCGTTTCCATCTCAAACAATTCCAAATTCGCTTATTTAATTCACACTAGAATTAAAAGTTCAAACTATCCAATAATAGTTATTTTTCCTTTATTCAAAAATATTATTTATAAATTTCACTTTTTGTTTAGAAAACTAAAACACGTTTCGATTTCAAGTTCCATTTGAAATCTAATTTCCACTTTGGAAAATAAATCATACTTGAATTTAAAAATTATAAAGTACCCAATGATGATTTTTCACATTCATTTATAAACGCTGGTTATTGATTATACTTCTTGTTTTAAATATTAAAACAAGTTCTATTTCAAATTCCGTTTGAAATTTCATTTCTACTTTAGGAGAATAAACTTCCTTTTAAAATCACGCTTACATTTTCGTTTCCAAATTATCAAATGATAGTTTCCTTTTCACTTATAAACATAGTTTATAATTCAATTACTTGTTTTTATCATTAAACAAGTAAATATTTCCTATCCTATTTGAAATTCCATTTCTATTTCAAAAATTAATTTTCCCTTTTTAAAATCTAAAAACCCCACCATATAATATTTAAATATCAATATCAAGGGCCAGTGATATTCAAATATTCAAAACACACACAATTTCAAATCAGAGGTATATAACACATCACATATGATTATATATATATATATATGCAAACAAACAATAATAAATTTTGAGGAATCCAGTTGGATTCCTCCAACCTGTTTTCCTGCATTCACATATGTCAAACAACATAAATAATACCAATCCTGCTTCAAGGCAGGATATCGCGGTATAGAAGGTCATCCACTCATATATCGTGGGCTGATAGGGTCATCCGCTAATGGTACTGCGGGCATCCGCTAGGTACTGCGGGAAATCCAGTATATATATAATAACCACAATCACCAAGCCTAAATAACTAATATATAAGTGCAGTAATTCAATAATTCAAGCATGCATCCAAACAGCCAACAATTTATTTTTTATGATAAAAATAAATTTTTAAGTGAAATTTACTCACCAAGATTTTATTCGTCGAATATCTAGCTTTTTGAATTATCTAAATCACTAACTGACTCGGAAAAATTTCCAATCAATCGCAACTCGCATATTTCGCAAATCCAATGTTACTCGTGCTTGTATATACTTTTCTGAATCTCGCATAAATTACACACATATTATTTAAGCTAATATATATTTTTTATATGCTAACATAAATAAAAAGTTTGTTAATAAATTGATTACTATTTAATTACCTCATCTTCAGTAACTTATTCCGTTTGTAAAGTTGCGTGCAAACATTGATCCCAAAAGCTTGAAATGCTGGTTCCCATAACATCACTCGGCGGTTCAGTGAAGAATGATGTCCGCACTAGTTAGTGTTACATGCTTTAGGCAATTTAGAATTTGAATAAGGCATTCCCTCGAACACTTCACCGTCACTGCATATTTGTTGCTGCTTCAACCAATACTCCACCGTCTTAACTCAAATCAACATTATAGCACTAAACACTCACCTCATATAACATCACCATCTCGTACCACCCGGTGGCATCAACTCCTTTGCTGCCATCACAAACTCACAATCCCTGGGAAGTCCAATTTCGACGTCTCAGTAGTAACCGATGGAAAAATACGATCTTACATGCTCGAAATTTCACTAGATTCAAGCCATAACTGCGCCTACACTCAGCCCCTCGAATCGATGACCATCCTTTCCCCAATATTTCAGTGACTTCCTCCCAATCATTCAAGTCTCCTATTGCACCACTTCAATTTGATCGAACTCCACTCCATATCCAAAATCACATCAGCCTTCATCTCGTTCAACTGTTGGATCGCACCACCCAAACTAAATATCGCACTTCTTAAATAAGCCAAAAACCGAACTCCCCCACATATACTGTCGCAACCCAAATTACAGACTCAAAAACCATCGCCTCTTCATGATAGAACTTCAGACACTGCCCTTCTCAGTCGCGTCACACATACAAGTTCGAACAGAGATACCCCATCACTAAAACCCCCAATTAGCTCATCGTCGCACCATCTTAAAATAACCCAGTTCGATCCCCTTAGAAGCAACGGTTCCCATCATGGCACCGTGTTCCACCATAGTCCGCCTTCCATCGCTCCTCAAACTAACGGCCATCATCACGCCATATCCCATAAACCCTAATTCGAAAGGTTGTTCTACCTACTGTCGAGCTTCAGGAGCTTGGCGGATTTTGAATCGCAATACTCAATTTTGAATTCTTTTTTTATAATCGGAGTGTTTGATTTTTTTGGAATAATGGAAAAAGAGGAACGAAAGAGGATTTGGGTTTGAAATGCTTCGTATAATTTGGAATAAGGAGACAATGAAGGCTCGACTTATTATATCGGCGCGAGTAGGAAACAAAGGTACAGAGCCATTTAAATTTTGTTCCTTGGATATTGAAATGAGAAGACAATTTTTACTGCTCAAGAAAAAAACATGTTGCGCGTTTTTAACTGCTTAAGTCAGCATAATGTTGGCTAAGTTATCAACAAAAATATATTTATTAAATTTTGATGTTATTTAATTTAAATTATCTTGTTGTTTTTGAACTTTGATTTAAATGCAACGACCAAGATTCCTACATTATACCACTATTATGAACTTAGTGGAATGGGTTTTTTAAAATTTTGTTTTTTCGTATGGGGGCGATAACAATTTAAATCGATGATTTAAATTTAACTTCGAATTCAATTATATTTGTTTTTTTATATGTCAATTATTAAATCGATAAACTCCAAATTAAAATCTATTTATATTTCTAATTCAACATTTAAAAATAAATTTAAATATTTAATATTAAATGGCTAAAAATCTGGGACGTTACACCTCTTTTTACATTCCAATCCAAATAAAGATCCATTAAAACTCCAACTTAGTTTGAATCTCAAAAATCGTTACTTAATGATTATTCAACTTTAGGAAATTAAAATTGTCTTTAATTGGGTTAAAGAATAAATGTCATTTTAAAACGTCATTCACAATGAACAAAATCAACTTCCATTTAATTCCAACTTAATTTATTAAATTGCAAAATTCCATTAAATCTTAATAAAAGTTTTATTCCACAAGTTACATTTCAATAGGGTTTAAGAATAGTGTTATTAAAGTCACCATTCACAATAAGCCAAAAATCCAATTTGATATTAAATATAGGATTTTAAATGGAAATCGTATCGACTTATATTCAATATCAAATTATGAAACCAATAAATACTGTTTTGGAATAAGGATATCTATATCTTCCAAATTCCTTCACAATACCCGCATAATTACGGAATCCAATATCGAAAATATCCGGAGATAATTTCCGTTCAAATCCATTCCAATTCATAAGTTGGAAAGCTTTGGTTGGTCAAAACCATTCACAAATCCAATTTATTATTTTAAAAATCATCGGATTATTACTCTTCAGAAAGCATGGCGTGTTCCTATCAAAACTTGTAATTTTTCATCCAAAATCTTTCCAAATAATATATTATGATTTTACATAAATTAATCATATTTTTAATAATTTTATTAAGGTCCTTACAATCAGTTTCCAATATCGACCACCGAACTGCATCCATAGCGACTTTTTCCAAAACTGATTTGGAAATATTTAAAAAAACATAACGTTGGATTTCAAAACTTCTCATTTTATTTGAAAGTACATTTCATTATGGTTCTAACGATTCCAGTTACAGGAGAATCCGATGGTCGGATCTCCCGATATGTCAATTCGAAGTTACTAGTTGATGTTCACGAACTGTAGTTGGGCGACATGTACTATTCAAGCTCGAATCAATTTATAATTTATAAATAAATCAAAAACACTTCAAACCCTTTTTATAAATTATATATAATCATCTTTGAAAGCTCGTTTTGGTTGTTTATCTTCAGAATTGCTTATTTCACTATATGGTCAATTATTATTATAATTTTGATGAATAAAATAATATTATTTTTCGAAAGTCATTATTTAACATCCAAATTTTCCTTGCAGTCATTATAAAAAGAAACGAAAAACTTTTAAAAGAAAACTTCTTTTAAAACATTTACCAAATGGCCTAACTGAACTTCACTTTGAAAAGTTATTATTCATTTCGAATTAAAAACTTTGATATGCCTTAAGTGCATTAAATTTACTTCAAAATCATTCGTTAAAGTTATGAACATTCATCGATATTTTTATATCTATTCGTCCATCCAAAATCGGACGTCTTAATCAAACTTCAATTTTCATTGAATATTAAATTATTAAAATTTTCATATTATTCCGGATTGAAATAAAATTCAAACAAACATAATATAATTTATTTATACGAATTTTATACATCCAATAATAGTTGTACACAACTTCAAACATCCAAATGACATCCAGAGTGTACTTACACCTATATAAGCCTTAAATAATTATTTAACACTTATATCGGTCTGTCAATCAATCGATTAATACACAACTTCTCACTTGGGATTTGTGTAAATCAAATATTATCCCAATACCCGTATGGGGTTTTCATCCGACAAATTATCCATTCAATTCAAAGTCAAATTCATGAATTTAATCATAACTTATTCATTTCAAATTATTTTTCAATCCAACCAATTATACTCATACAAGTGATAATAAAATCATCGTTCAGATTTTAAATAAAAATTCAGTCCAATTTCAACTACCAAAAATATATTAACATCATTTTAACATTTTGATTCACTTAAATTCACATCCAAAGCATAGCATAATAAATCATACATTCATCCATCGGCTTTGCAAACAACTGTGATGTGAGCTACCATATATCGTATAACAATTTGTGATAATTAAAAAAAAATTCAGTTTTCTTGCATAAGCTACCATTAAAAAATCTGCAATATTTTAACTTACTAATTTATTTAGTTTCACGTTTCTAATCATATCACAAATTCATATTAACTAGATCACTGAACATCTAATTATTTAACATTGTGTTTGTAATTAAACTACACAAATAAAATATTTAAAGCGAGAATCTCTCACATGCAATCAATATATTATTAAATATGATTTTAATAGCTTAACAAAATATTGACTAACAGAGTTCTCACTTTGATCGGTTCAAAAATCGTTATTAAACGATTATTTTAGTTAAATTAAATAGAATGCTTAATTTAACCAAAATTTGTAACTAGCTCCAAATTCCTCTCAGTCAGTTCTCCAATGTAGTTCTCGTCGTCACGGTTCCAATGAATCTTGATTTGCTGAATTCTGATATCGTTTGGACAAGTTATGATAATTTATACACAAATGACATTATTAACTAACTTAAAATAATTAATAATTAATAATTACTTAACCTTAGTTAATTAATTTCCCTCTTTTCATTTATTCAATTCCCAAGTATCATGATCCGAACCCAAAACCTCGTCACCCACCCACGACCGTCGTACAAAACCCGAGATGCCGGACCCCCATTGCTAACCACCATGCGGTGCGCCTCGACGCCGCCTCCCTACGGTCGCCACCATGTCGGCCCGGTGGCCCCCAGCTCCTCAAAATCACCCACGAAGTCAGCGGCTTTAGGAACAAAATTCAAGAAATCGAGGACATTAAAAACGATTGTGACCGTTGAAGAGGAAGATCTTGAAGAGCTTGACATTTTTGTGTTAGGAGTTTGTGGAATTATTGAGTGGATTGATCGATTTTAGGCATTTAATATCATAGCTCCATGGCCATTCATAACGTTAGTGGAAGCGCTGAATGGAAGAGGGCCTAGGGTTTAGAGAAACTAGGGTATAAATATATAATTATATTATTATTTAATTCATGTGTTACTTGTTTAACGCTCCTAACTCCAAACGAACCCCAACGACAGATGTTCTAGCCAAGTACCATATTACGGACACAATGAAATATGTTTTGTAAGCCGATTCAATTGTTTTAATCAATTTTTCTCAAAATTAAAATATACGTCAATATAACATTAAATTTTAAAATTGAACGTACGTTTTAATTTTCCATGGCTACATACTAACTCCAAAAATTATGAAATTTAAAATCATGCTATGTTTTACAAATACGGTTCTAAGAAAACTAATTTCATCAAATTTGGAGACCGTTTGAATATTTGCCTTTTAACTAGCTTATTAAACTATAACTGAAATTCAACACACGTTTAATTTTACTACGTTTACGTACTAATTCCAATTACTTGAAATTTTAACCTAACTATAATTTGGCGTTTCATATCTAACAAAATTAGTTTTGTCAAAAACGGAGGTCATTTGCAAAATGGATTTTTAAGGCCTATGTAATATTATAATAATAATAAATTCCAAAATTATTCAAATTAGTAATAAAATTATTATTTTTATTATTATCGCATATATATTCTAATTAAATGTCATATAACTACAAAATAAACACACTTGAGTTTATAACTCGATATTACAATTTTTTAGTCGAACAGTGTTCATTTTACAATAAAATTTCTTTTATTTTATATATAATAAATCGTTATAATTTATAAACGATTCCATACCGACAATTTGAAATTTTAATTTGGACATAACTTACTATTTATAACATGAAATCTAAAGTTTTCACATTCGTTAGAAAATTACAATTCAAAATATCCTAATGTTTCTTGTTTTACAGATATCCGACTTATATCGAAATCTATATATTCAATTGAGGTTCAAAACTAAATTTCCAAACTATCGTGACATTATGAGTTTGTTTAATAATTAATATAAATTTATACGTTCAAACTTCATTTTAAATAAATTCTAAGTCGTTTATTCTCAAAATAAATCGTTTAAAATATTTAACTTCCATTAAAATAAATTTTACATTTGTTCCAAATTTCAGGGTTGTTACACAACACCTCAGCCTCATCACGCTCGACATCTTTCCAATTGGTGACTACGCCTAAAAAATGCCTCGTTTGGCCAGAATCCATCAATATACGTTCGTTGCTTCCCCAAACAGTTCAACTCCGATCATATCCACGCCAGGCCATTGCACCTCATTTCAGACCAAGCGTCCAACATGCAACTTGTAGACCATCCTCCCCTCTCCAATTTCCTAGTTGACACCATCAGCCAACTCTCTGCAGTTTACACGAAATCTATGAAATCCGAAAGTGGCCACGTCACGATCGTGGGTGATTTATGGCGACCTCGGGTGTCCGTTGGCCATGAAATTTTAGCAATAGGTAACCCTCAATAAGATCTACAACTTTCATGCTGATGACTTTCTCTAATTCTCACTCATTTGGGAATTAAAATTAAATGGTTGTTTTTGCAAATATGAAGTTATTGAGGTTGTTGGTTGCAAAACGTGGAATAGGAGGAAATGAACGAGGGTTGGGGGAGTTAGAGATATTATATAAGGGAGATATTTTGAGTTAATAATATTTTATTATTATATTATTTCTTGCCCATCACTCCTTTGTTCGTTGTATGTCAACTCACACGATCATAAATAAACTCCATTGGCGGTGAAAATTTATATACATATATGGTTTGGCATTACAGTCCTAATGAAACTTGTTTTGTTGAAATCCGGTTCTAAAATAATACTTATTTGGGCTTAAATTATTGATTTTTTATACATACGTGTTTACATTGAACGTTTATATTTTGCACGACCACATAGTAACTCCGATTCACCCGAAATTTGAAATCTAGCAATAATTAATCATTACAAATCTTATAAATTTTGTTTCATCAAAAACAGTGGCCATTTGCAAAATTACTATTTTTAAGGCTATAAATAAAATCAAATAAATATTAATAAATTAATATTATAGTGTGTATATATATATATCCAAATAGAACATACATAGGTTTATAATTTGGTACTTCAAAATCAAAGTTAATTTGATATTCAGTTTATATAAAAATCCTTTTTATTATATAAATAAATTGTTATGGTTTATAAACGATTCCATTGCGACTTTCTGAAAATTTGATTTCATAACTTACAATCTACACAATGGAATCTCAAATTTTCACTTTCATTGGAAATTACAGTTTAATAGATTCGCACATTTTTTGTTTCAATGAATTCTAACTTATATTGGATCCTATACATTCATTTAAAGTTCAAAATATAATATTACGAACTATCAAGTTGATGCGAGATCATTTTTAGTTATATTATGAATTATACATTCAAACCTTAAATTAAATAAATTCCAAGTCGTTAATTATTAAATAAATCATTTTAATTATTTAATATTCATTAAATATTTCTTAATAACATCTGGCTCGTTACAGATCCGATAACAATTATCAAATCAAAGACGATAAATGCAAAATTTAGACTTTACATAATTTTTTTTAATCCAATCAATTATTAAAGTGGTAAAAATAAATAAATATAATGGTAACAAATAGTTTAAAGCAATGAATATAAATTTTGTGCATAAAATATAAACATCTAACTTAATATGATAATAAATAAATATCTTTTATTATACTAAAATACAGACAATTTAAACTATAATAATATGAAAAAAGACGAACAAATTATTTTCGGATGTGGATGGATCCATGTCCGCATCTGCATTTTTTCTCGAAGATCGAATATTTATCAAGATTTTAAAGTTAAGATTGCGATGAGACGCAGATTTTTCAGGTATTTGTTAGCAATCCTAATAGAAACGTAAAAAAGGTAAGAATGACTTATTTTTTAAATAGAATAATTGTTCAAAGCATAACAACCTGAATTTTAAATATATTTAAAAAAATATTCGATTGAAATTAAAAAAATTACATTCAAAATTCAATTTATTATGAATTATAAGAAATAAATGAATTTTATTTCTATATATAAAAAAATAAGTACAATTTGAATAATGAAATTAAGCAGTTGTCAAATTAGAATTCAATTGTTGAACTTAATCGATGTTATTTGAATTTAAGTAAATTTAAATAAAAAATTTAAATTATTGAGTATTTTAATTTACCAATTTGATAAAAATTTAAAATTTTGAAACAACTCAAACTCGCCCTTTCAGGAAAGCTGGATTGAGTTAAGAACACGACAAATCAGAACGCAAACAGAAGAACATTTCATTACTATTACAACAATTTACATCAGAGTACAAGAATATAACAGAGTATAAATAAATATTATACATTAGTAAAATATCAGAGATTAAAATACATTACATAGCAGCGGAAAAATAATACATAACACAGCTTGAAGAAATACACAGATACAGAGCATTTTGAATATAGCTTCAGCTATAAACCAGGATCCTATATAAAGAAATATCTGCAAAACCAAAACTACTAGCTGCCCGTGTGGAAAATAGGGGCACCTAGAGTTTAGGTTAAAACAATAAACTCCAGGCCAGTCATGTGACTGGTGTGAGAACTAAAACAGTTATTTAATACTTTACTTTAAAATAAAGTAAATCAAGGGACCATGCTGCATAACACGGAACATGTTTCCTCCCATGAATACCTGTGCATAGAATAAACAGCGCAATGCTTTTTGGAAAAATGAAGCTATTATAAGACTCAAGTCCCATCACACAATGCAACGAAAATCGGAGGATAGAGTTTTCCCTTACAATAGGCAAACATGCTTGATACGTTTAAACAAATCATTTTAATACTACTATAAGTGTATAGTGTATAAAACAGCTTCAAATATAAATGTATCAATCATAGATGGCATAGTATCCCATGCTACTTTGTCTCCATACTAGTTCTGCAATTAAAACCGAAATGTCATGTATTGGAAGTTGGGTTTCCATCTGTGAACCAAGGCAAAGGGATCATCCTGCGCAAATTCAAGACAATCTAGCCTACCATGTCTTAGGAACAACCGCAACTGCACCTGGATCATCAGGGCCGGTCCATATTTTAAGTGGATTAAAATCCCTGAACATGTGTTTTCCCACCCTATAGGGCGCAATGGTCAGTACGTCGACCATATAATCCATCGGCCCCGTAGTGACCGATATGACCGAGGCGCCTCGCTATTCATCATCCACATAAGTAAAATGTCTAGGCTCTATACCATGACACCACTCCTAGCTAGAAGGAAACGCATGTCGTCCCTGAGTCACCCCCCCCCCCCCCCGTTTCTGGTTCACACCGAGGTATGAGGCTCGCGAATTAATGCTATAAACAAAGCTATGATATATTAAAGTCATTCTTTGATCATCATCCACAAGACTTTACTTTTTAACAGAAGCCTTGATCATTTGCATCTCAGCATGCCACATAGGCAATTCACGCCATGCGACCTATGTCTATCGATATATAACCTCTGAGCTCATACGTCTCAGAGAAGGGTGTTAGCAAGAGAATAAATTCTCCGCCACCAAACAGATATATATATATATAATAGAGATCAATGAACACAGAATAAAATCCAATGTCAGACACACATCCATTTAAAAGTTCGTTCTGGATCTAAACGAATTCAGAGGCACCTTATTCCTCGTCCTATATGTCCAATACAGGAGAGAGGACCTCGTATATCTAGTCGATCTCCAAGTATGTCTGGACGATCACCACTTATTACCTCGTCTTTGGTGTACAGCCCAATCAAGACATCAGTAATCATCCAAACGATGTGAAGACCTCCGGTCTTCAACAACCGTCGTCATCGTCGACATATCGTTGAATCAATTATTCAGAATGGGATAAACCCGGTCTTTCTGAATAACCCGCGTATCTTATAAATAAGTGCTATAAAAACACAGCATACGCCTCATTCCAATTCTAAATATCCTTTTATTTAAATATTCATATCCTTTGGGAAAGGTTCCCATTAATTTTATCAAAGATAAATTCTTTAAACTTATTCTTTAATCTTCCATTGGATATCAATTCAAACCAAATTAAGGTTTATCCAAACTAGTCGGGATTAGCGAACCTTACCGAAGTAATCATTTATTATATTTCCCAATCCCAACCTATTCATCCCATGAAGCAAAACTGGTAATACTTCATATATAACACCACGGTGTTATCGGTAAAATTAATTACCATTTCACGTTCAAATCTAATTAAAGATTTAACTATCGCTTAGAGCAAAACTGGTGATACTCCTTTCTTGATCATTTCATGAATTCGATAAATTTAATTATCCCATTCACATTCCAATCTAATTAAAGATTCATTAAAACTCTAATTCAGTTTTAATCTCAAAAATCATTATTTAATGATTATTCAAAGTTAAGAAATTAATCTTATCTTTAACTGGGTTAAAGAGCTAATGTCATTTAAAACAAAGTTCACGATAAACCCAAATCACATTCCATTATTTATGAAATCTTCATGGAAAATAGATCAATATATAATCGATATATTTCCGTGTCCGACTAATAATATAAATGGAATAACGACAAAGCCTTTTAAATTTAATATATATTAACAGTATTCCTCCACAGAAGCTCACTTCGATTATTATCCCATTGAATTCCATTACAATTTATTATATTAAATTGGAAAACTTTACTTTGGAAAATTTCCTTTAAATCTTAATAAAAAGATTTATAAATTCCAAATCATGTTTCACTGTAAATTGGATTAAAGAACCATGTCATTAAAACATAGTTCAGAATAAACCTAATTCACATTTCATTTTATTCCAATTAAATATTAATTAACTGGAAACACTAATAATCTTAATTAAAAGATTTATTCTTTTCACCCAGGGTTTAAGAACAGTGTTATTTAAGACACCATTCAAGGCAAACCCAAAAATCCAATTCAATATTAAATACATGGCTCTGAATAGAAATTATATCGGCTTACATTCAATATCAAATTCTGAAATCAACAAATCTCATATTGGGAATAACGATATATATATATATATATATATCTTCCAAATTCCCCTATAATATACGTATAATCACAGAATCCAATAACGAAATATTCCGAAGATAATTTCGATTCAAATCGATTCCAATCCATATATTGGAAATTCTGGTTATTTTTAAAACCATTTCAAATCCAATTTATTTATTTAGAAATAATTGGATTTTTATTCTAGTTAATAACTAGTTCATTTCGATAAAAATATATTTTTATCTTTTCAAATATGACATTTTTCATCCCAATTCTTTTCAAATCAATTATTATGATTTTACTCAAATAAATAATATTTCTAATAAATTTATTAAGGCCCTTTCAGTCGATTTCCATAAACGGTCATCGAACTGCACTTACAACGACCTTTTCCAAATTTGATTTGGACATAATTCCAAATCCAACCGTTAGATTTCAAATTTCTAATATTCTTTGGAAAGCACTTTTCGATATGAACCCAATGGTTCCAGTTTTAGAAGAATCAGACAGACGCATCTCCCGCATTGTCAATTCGAAGTCAATGGTCGAAATTCGCGAACTGCCGCGGCGTAGCACGTTCTATTCAGGCCATTAAATATATATTATATATATTTCGTCAATTTCCATTTAAAATGTATTTTATAAACTCGTTTTAAAACGATTCCAACTTCATTTTCAATTTTAAATCAAAACTGAGTTTTCCTTATCGTTATAATATATAAATGATAATATTTTCAAAATATCAGATTTTGAAATCATTTCCTTTTCGATATTCATTATAAAAATGAATAAAATCGACATAAATATCGTTCACGTCGAAATGGCATTAATCTAATCAACACGGCTTCATATATTTCAATATTTTCGTGTCCACCCCAAATCAGACGTCAAAATCATATTTTGATCCATCACTGAATATTATTTTAAAATATTCTTTATTCTTCATTTTGAAATATTCGTGAATTTCGCTATTTCCGAATCGGAATCAGACATAGTCAATTACCTTATAATTTTATTTATATGAATTTCATACACACATGTACACAACAATAATCAAACACATTTGACCATCCAGAGTGCATTACACAACTGTATAAGCTTTAAATATAAATAATTAACGCTTACAGCAGCCTATCAACCAATCGATTGACGTACAATTAAACATTTGGGATTAGTGTATATCAAATATCATCCCAATACCTGTGTGGGGTTTCAATCAACACATACCAAATTTATTTGTGCAGTTGGGCGATGTGTAAAATATATCGTCCCAATCCATATCAGTTAAATGTGTGTACATAAACAAATTGTCCGATTTGTAAATGAATATTTATTTTATTCATATACACGTTAAAAATTATATTTTTAACTATAAAATATTTATTTCAACTCATGAATATTTTATTCAGTTCATTTATACAATAAAAATGGTATTTTTATTGTTCTAACATTTTTAGAAAATTTTGGCAGCATAACGGTGCGATACTAGGACCGAAATAAGGTTGTAACGAACTGGGATTTTCGACCCAGAAAATCAACATAAAACCCATGTTAATTATTCAGGCATCGAAAATTCCAGATCATTAATAGAAAGAAGTTAAAGGGTGAGAATAGATAAGATAGAAAATTAGAATAGAAGAAGAAGAAGAAGAACACAATCAGAGTAAACACGAATCTCACAGCGGAACGAAAAAAATATAATATATAACATAACTTTGCAATAAAACAGTATAATAACATTATCAAAGTACAACACTTACACACAGCGGAAATAACAATAGCTATATAATCCTGAAACCTCCTGCTTCAAGCTCCTCCAGGTATATCTGTAAGGATCTGAACTACTTGACTGCCCATACAAATTTGGGCACCCAAGAGTTTAGGGAAAACAAAACAAAATAAACTCTGGGTCAGTTATGGGACTGGTGTGAGTAAACTCAAATCATTGGGTTTAACTTTTCAAAATCCTTGTCAAAAGAAAAGATAATCGTAAGACCGATCCGCACCTAAACACGGATGGTTTTTACCTTACGATAACCCAAACATTTTGGAAATCAATACTTCTCTGTTATTATAATAATGTCTAATCACAAGTAATTAACAATCTAGCAGAACGCTTGCATCTCATGTTCCACATATATAGTATACAAACAAAACCACGAATGCTTATTAGAGATTGGATTCCAACTATGACAAGGTATGGGACCACCTGCCGATAATATATCTCTAGAGGCAAATACACTGGGTTCAACAAGAACGTCTTGCAACCCGACCCACATATGACCGACCACTCATTTCACTTGAGTGTATCGAATGTATATCACCAACGGTTGGGAGCTACCCACCGTCTTCCCGAAAAGGGACAGCATCGAACATAGATAAAGAATGAAATGGATTTTCTCTAGATAGGTGATATACACCCTAATGGGAGCGACCCACTTAGCCATGCTGCCTGCCCGATTTCTGTCGTTTCCCGGTTGATGAGGCTTGAGGTCATAACGTATCTTTGATACACCTAACAACCATTCACTTTGAATGCCACATCGTCATGCCTGTCAAATCACAAATTGATTTCTCCAAAAATACCACGGGTATAAAGCTAAGAGAAACGAATTCCTCCACCACCAAACGTAAGTATGTTTGAAGAGATCAACTTACGCGATCCATTAGATTTACTCTGTTGGACATTCGTCCATTCACGTTTGTCTTGGGACTAGACAAACCGAAGGCACTATTCTGTAAAGAGGATAACTCTTGCATAACTCCGTCTTCAATATTTGATCGCAACGCTAACGTCCATACAGAGTGGTTTTCAGATAATATATCTGATCCCGGTCTCTCCGTATTGACAACGGAAAAATGGTCAAAAACTTCGATGGTCGGTGATTTAACTATTAAAGAAAAATAGGTGTGCAAACAACGATATCATTTCCAGATGGAAATTCTATCGACCAATAATCATTCAAAGGTTTATTTCTTTAGATTAAATCATCTTTAATTTATCCATTTTCCCTTTCTATACATTCGTAAATTCTAAATTTCTAAATTTGGAAAAAACATACTTTATAAATCATTTGGACCACATCACCATATTTAATTCTATTTCTTATTTCCTATATTGGCAAACATTTCTGATCCTTATTTGGAAAACGTTTCCAAAGTCCTTCATTTGATTTAAACCGATGTTTAAATAAAACATCACTAAGCCAGTTCAAACCATTTCACTCGTTAACTAAATCCACTTAACCAATTTTAACACTCGAAACTTAACTATTCCTTAGTTAAAAACGAAGTCAATCAAGTTGGGTTATAATTACCTCTCAGACCTTAACTGAACAACATTTCCAACCTCGGAATAGACAAAGTTCACCCTTTTTTAACTCTTTAACAAACTTCCATATGAAACTCTCGGATTCTATTTATGAATCCCTTTCTTTATTGAAAACATTGGTTATAACTATAGCGTTATAATCCCTTCTTCCTAAATATCAAATTTCAAAATTAACTTTTATTCCTCGATTTAACTAAATAAATAAACCACTCATCTATTAATAAATAAGTAAATCTTAATTTAACCGGAAAGTAAATATTACTTTCCCGAACTCGACATAATCGAATTCAGTGTATAATTCTCTTTTTCGAATAATCTCTACTCGATAGCTCCTTTTCGAATAAACTATATTTGATAACCCTTTCTTCGAATAACTATATTCGAAAATCTCTCTCTTCGAATGGTTTACATTCGATTAACTTCCTACGAATGATTTACATTCGATAAATCTCCTTTCGAATAACTATATTCGATTTACTCCTTTGAATTATCTCATTTTGACTTACTCAACTCAATTTACTCAGCTTGATTAACCTGCTTGATTTATATTTATTTAATTCTAATTATTTAACTCACTTGTCTAATAACTAATATTCAATTAATTTATATTCGAATAACTATGTCTGTTTTAACTTTATTTCGAAAGGCTATTATTCAGTTTAACACCATTCGCTTGACTCTAGACCGCAGCCATGACATTGGTAAGGCTTGAGTCCCTCAGGAAACATCCGACCGCTATAGGCTATCTGTAGCCCTGCGAAGTACGCTAGCAGTCGTACAAAATAACAACACATCCTAAATAACTATGTTTGACTAACTCTATCTCAAAAAACTATATTCGGCCAACTCTAATTGAATAACTAATTTTCAATAAATTCTAATTCGATTTACTCTAACTAATTATTCAGTTTCAAATATCGATGTTGAAATCGATTCTTACTTCTCTTTATAACTCCTGACTTATATATTCTATTTATCCAATGATAAATATTTCATTTAATTTATAAAATATTATTTATAAATTAATCTTCTCAATCTATCGGCCAGAATAGATTCTATTTAAAATCTTTGCTTTAAATCCATATCATGTTATACCCGTGTGCGAAGCACGGGTTTAAATCTTTTCAAATGTAAAATTCTTCTTTTCTGTAATTCTAGTCACTTTTCAAGTATTTCCTTTTACGATCTATTTATTTACCAAATAAATCCCTTTTTGGTAATTCTATTTATTTATAAAATATTTTCTTTTTATATAAAATCTATTGATTTTATAAGTAATTCCTTTGATAATCTAACTATTCCTTTCTACATATTTCCCCTTTCTATTCTATTTATTTCAGATAAATATCCCTTTCAATTCAATTTGTAAATAGTTTACAAATATTTTCTTTTCAATTACATTTGTAAATAATTTTACAAATATTTCTCTTCAATTCTATCTATTTGATTTACAAATAAATATCCCCTTTTTAATCTATTTATTTCTAAATAAATAGTTTTCTTTTATAAAATCTTTTGATTTTATAAATATTTCTTTTTCAATATAACATCGAAAATTCCCTTTTTAATATTCCAGTATTCCTTATGGTATTTAACATACCATATAACAATGATCGGTATCATTCGACCATACAAAATCAACAACAGATTTCATATCACATCATATAACACCATATATGAAAAACAGTAAAATAAATGTTGAGGAACCCAGTTAGGTCCCTCCGAGCTGTTTCCCTCCATCCACAGATGTTAAACAATAAAATTAACATCAATTTCATTTCACTATGAAATATTCTGCTAAACAAAATCAATATTTGATTAACAGTTTCTATTTATATCATTATCTATATTTTCAATCAACTGACTAACAGTTCAACCAAACAGCCAATACACAACAAACAACCATCATTTATAAATTCTAAAAGTATTTTATAAAAATATAAACTGAACAGAGTTAGTGAGATTACTCACATTGGCGCGTTAACCGATAAATAATGATTTGCGTCTGTTGATTCAGATGGACAATTTATTTTGCGATAAATTGTAACGGGCTCTGATTCACTCTGAGTCAGTTCCATTGGGTAGTGTCCGTCCATACGATCCTAACAGATCTTGTTTCGTCTGATTCTGACATCGTATGAAATAGTTATGATACGTAAAAGTCAATACACCTTTAAATTAAAAATAAAACTTAAATATATTCCAAATTGGGCTTTACTTATCCTCTTGGCCCACCCCCTTGGAAACCCGACCCACGACCGCTTCTTCTTCTCCAAAACATTTCCAGTACTCAATGCAGGCTTCTTCATTTATCAATGGAATAAAAACCGCAACTTTGATTCCTTCTTTCACCATAAAATCCAACTAATATCACAATTGTCTTCTCCTTCTAAAACCTCATCTCCCTATTCCCTCAACTTCGAACTTGTCGTACCCTACTGGAACCCGTTCTTCCATCCAGACTCCCTCTCTGCTTCGTCGAAGTCAAAACCGAATCCACCACTTAACTTCTCCTTCAAATTTACACCTCCTCCATCCAATTTTGTCACTCTCGAAATACTCCTCTTCATCCTCTCCTGTAGCTCACGCTACAGACATCGACACAGAAACTGTCGAAATACCCAATAACTCCACCATTCGACTCCTCTTACCACCGCGAATACACTGGCACCATCCAAACTTACTTCGACCTCCCCTATCTCGCACCACGTCGACCCCTAGCCCGCTACCTCAAAATCGACTTCCAGGAAATTCAGTCGCACCATGTAAAATGGTTATCAAACTGAAGAGAAAAGTTTCCTGAATCCAACTATATTCATATTATGATTTTAAGAAATTTTATTTGGTTTTATAAGAAATTTATGAGGATCGAAGTTTGTTTCTAGAAAGGAAAACTGACGGCTTGAATTTCTCTTGACTGTGGAGTTGTGAATTAGGGTTTAGAGAAGTTAAGGGTATTATATAGGATAGAAATAATATTTTTTTATTTGATTATTCTATTTTATTTTAAGCAATCATTATTTGTATTTTTCCTCTAAAATTCCTGTGATCACATACGCTACCCAAAAATCACGAAACTGGACATGCAGCTACGGTTCGACATTGCGGACCCAACGAAACTGGTTTCGTCGAATTCCGACTCCGTATGCCCACACAACGTATTTTTAATCATCAAAATACTGATTTTTTTTTCACTCTAAAAATCCATACGGCCACACAGTGACTCTAAAAATCATAAAATTTGGAATCTAGCTATAATTTAACATTGCGGATCCAGCAAAATTAGTTTCGTCAAATTCTGAGGTCGTTTGCAAAACTGGTTATTTTTAAAGCTCTAAATAACCGATTTAAATATAGAAATATATTTAAAAACATTTTAAATTTAATATTTAAGAATAAATATTATCGTATATATTTATAACAGAATATCATACTGCTACACTGGGATTTATAACTCGATATTTCAAATCCAGTGTTACATCGATATTCGATTTATATTTAAAAATCCATTTTAAAATACAAATATATCGATATAAATTATAAAGGGATTCCATAGCGACTTTTCTAAAATTTGATTTGGACATAAATAAAAATCTACACGACGAAATCTCGATTTTTCTCTTCCACTAGAAAAATATACTCCACCAGCTCCACACATTTCTTGTTTCATAGAAATCTGATTTAAAACGAACCTTGTACATTCAATTGAAGTTCAAATCACCAAATATCGAACTACAGCGCCATTCCGAGCTCGATTATAATTATATTATAATTATACGTTCAAACTGTCGTTAAAATAATATATTCGTTATTCTAATTCAATTTAAAACTGAATTAAATATCACAGATGATCCAATTCACACCATTTTGTGAATTCCACTACTTCTGACTATTTCAGAAATTAAATATATTATTATATTATTTATTTTAATTAAATATTCAATATTATTTAATCCTGAGCATTGTAAATAACCAAAACCATTATTTAAATAATTAAATTAATTAATTAAATCGCTGAAAAATGCGGGACGTTACATTCTTCCCCCCTTAAAATAATTTCGTCCTCGAAATTGCTAAGGTAGAAGACAGACCCTATTAACTGGTTTAAAAACTATTCGTTCACTTCTAACTTCAGTTTCAACTGAACCAATTTTTTCAATTAAAATATTAATTAATTCTTATCAACGATAATTTTCTAAAATCCTGAAAATTTTCTAACACTCTAAAATTCCGGAAATTTCGCAAGCACCTCCTTTGTACCGGTCAATAGTTCAAACCCCAACTCGCCTCTCTAGGCCCTTCCCAAATCAAAAGAAAATCAAATAGCCAAGCGGCTTGCCAAATCGGCCCATAAATCACCAAATCCATAAAAATAAACGTGTACCTTTTTTGTCGGGCATATCATTAAATCCTTTTATTCTGCTGCCAATTCAGCATATACCAAAGTCATCCCAATCAATCTCCAATCATCAGTTCTCAAATCCAATCCTCCTTTTTTCAAACCAAATCTGATACTCAATCTCAAATTCCATTACCAATTTCAACACTTACTTACCTGTCCAATATGTTTACACAAACTTATAACTCACAAATCCAAGTTTATTCGATATCGTTCTATTTCAATTCAATTTCCCCTTATTGGTTTTTATTCAATCCCAGTTTGCATTCACAAATTTCTATTTGATTTCCATTTTTGGTTTTAATTCAATTTCAATTTTCTTTTGCCAATTTTCTTTAAATTTGTTTTTAATTCATACTATCTTCCTGGGGATTTTAAACATTTTAGTTCTTCTAAAACAAATTATTCCCTTTCGGGATTCAAAACAACTTCCCCTTCTTTTTTTCAAAATAATTCAAAAAAATAATCTCTTTAGTAGTAATCCGTTACTTACAACTCGAAAATGAACACTGATGATGTGGCCAGCATTATCAGAATTATTTCCCAGCTACTGAAGTGAGTTCAATACTATATCACTTTTTAAAACTCATATTTTAAACACTTTCATTTTGAAATCTTTTCAAAATACCATTCACTATACTTCTAAACAATTTAAAATCTCCCAGGATTTTTAAAATTTTCTTCTACTTAAATCAAATCCACTTACAAACACTCTTTTCCAGTTTTTTTAAGAATTTTGATTCCAATTCTAATTTAATTCAGATTTAATTAATCTGCTTTTAAATTATACGAACTCAAATTGGTTATTTATATAACCATTTCAATTATAATCAACCAACACATCCAATATATGATAATAATTCCAAGATTTACCTTTATTTTGTGTAAAATTATATCATTTACCCTCTTTCAAAACATACTACGTCGATTTATCGTACTTGAGTGTTTAGACACTCCTACCGATACAGTGGATCAAACTGATCGACCAGAATTCAGAAATTACTCAACCAATAAATCTCCACAATATAAAACATTTTTTTAAAATCTACAAATACGTTCACTCGTATATATATACTCAACTCAATCTAGGGTATTACTAACCCCATCTATACCGAGTCACACCGCAGAGCCAAGGTAATCACTTAACCTTCAGCTCTGATACCACTGTACCGAACTGGGATTTTCGACCCAGAAAATCAACATAAAAACCATGTTAATTATTCAGGCATCGAACATTCCAGATCATTAATAGAAAGAAGTTAGAGGGTGAGAATATATAAGATAGAAAATTAGAATAGAAGAAGAAGAAGAACACAATCAGAGTAAACACGAATCTCACAGCGGAACGAACAAAATATAATATATAACATAACTTTGCAATAAAACAGTATAATAACATTATCAGAGTACAACACTTACACACAGCGGAAATAACAATAGTTATATAATCCTGAAACCTCCTGCTTCAAGCTCCTCCAAGTATGTCTGTAAAGACTTGAACTGCTTGACTGCTCGTACAAATTTAGGCACCCAAGAGTTTAGGGAAAACAAAAAAAATAATCTCTGGGTCAGTCATGGGACTGGTGTGAGTAAACTCAAATCATTTGGTTTAACTTTTCAAAATCCTTTTCAAAAGAAAAGATAATCGTAAGACCGATCCACACGTAAACACAGATGGTTTTTACCTTACGATAACCCAAACATTTTGGAAATCAATAATTCTCTGATATTATAATAAGGTCTAATCACAAGTAATTAACAATCTAGCAGAACGCTTGCATCTCACGTTCCATATATATAGTATACAAACAAAACCGCGGGCGCTTATTGGAGATTGTATTCCAACTATGACAAGGTATGGGACCACCTGTCGATAGTGTATCTCTAGAGGCAAATACACGGGGTTCAACAAGAACGTCTTGCAACCCGGCCCACACATGACCGACCACTCATTTCACTTGAGTGTATCGAATGTATATCACCAACGGTTGGGAGCTACCCACCGTCTTCCCGAAAAGGGACAGCATCGAACATAGATAAAGAATGAAATGGATTTTCTCTAGATAGGGGATATACACCCTAATGGGAGCGACCCACTTAGCCATGCTTCCTGCCCGATTTCTATCGTTTCTCGGTTGATGAGGCTTGAGGTCATAACGTATCTTTGATACACCTAACCAACATTCACTTTGAATGCCACATTGTCATATCCGTCAAATCACAAATTGATTTCTCCAAAAATACCATTGGTATAAAGCTAAGAGAAATGAATTCCTCCACCACCAAATGTACGTTTGAAGAGATCAACTTACGCGATCCGTTAGATATACTCTGTCGGACATTCGTCCATTCACGTTTGTCCTGGGACTGGACAAACCGAAGGCACTATTCTATAAACAGGATAGCCCTTGCACCACTCCATCTTCAGTATTTGATCGCAATGCTAACGTCCATACAGAGTGGTTTTCAGATAATATATCTGATCCCGGTCTCTCCGTGTAATGACACGGATTTCGCTCGGACCTAATCGATCAAGACCGTTCGAATCCCGCATACGCTAACTCTAGGCATACAACACATCAGAACAAATAACAGAATACTTCTATAAACATCATAATAATGTTACATCAGAGTACAGAATATCAGAGTATATCGAAATATAATCAATACAGCGGAAGATGATTTTACAATAAATGTAATACAATGCACATCGGAAATAAATAAATAACACAGCGGAAGACTAACGATTCTCTGGACGCAGCTTTAAGCTTCAATCCAGAATCCTGCTTATATATATGCAAAATAAACTACTCGACTGCCTATGTAGAAAATAGGTGCACCTGAGTTTGCAAGGGAAAAGCAAGCTACGAGTCAGTCATGGGACTGGTGTGAGAAACTCTAGACAGTTATAACCTTATATAAATCATATGGCATATCACGGGACCACGCCGCTAACACGAAACGGGTTTACCCCCATGAATGCCAGTGTATAAACTACAATCATTATAGATATATGGATCTACTATGCATCAACCAACATGCAATATCCCAATCTACCCACTTTGATTAATCACTACACTTAGATTTTCCAAATCGAATTCAATTTACATAAATTATTCCTTTGGATTTTATTCCCGATTTCTTATTTCAAATCATTTGAAATACCTATCTAACTTTCTATATCAAAGTAGATTTCACTTTGGTATCTCAAATCAAATCGTTTGGAAATATGAATTCCAAAACATAACAAAGCATAAAGACAAGCATGCAACCAAATATCGTGCTCCCCATCGACAAGGCAAAGGGTACGCACCTCGCAACTCGATATATAAATGTGCACCTACCCCACATAGGAGCAGGCTACATCGACGATGCACCTCCCCCACATAGAGAGCATAAACCTCCCTCTCACCCATACTTTTAGTCTCAGGGTTACCCGACTCTTTAGCCACATACTAAATCATTTCATATCCCGAAGTAGGGAAAATCATTTCACAATATAATAATCACAAGTACTTTCAAAATATAGTACTTCACATCAGTAATTCACAAATATGATCAGTCACTATTAATCACATAACCTTTGAGCTCGTACGTCTCAAAGCAGGGTGTTAAGCAAGAGAACAAATTCTCCGCCACCAAACAGATACATCATTAATAGTAACTAATCGAATATGTGATGAACTACAATATAAAACCATAATACATTTCCAAATCATTTCGAAATCATCGGATTTTGGGCCTGGAAATCCTTTTTGTTTTATAAAACATTTTTATAAAACATTCCCTGTCCAAAATCGGGAATACATTTCTTTTCACTTAAGAAAAATATATCATTTCAAAATCATTCATTAAATTTGAAATGAACACAACATCGCTAAACACCTTGTCGTCAAATCGTAAAGTGTTTCACAAGGTGTTAACACATAGATATTTCTACCCAACCCAATTCTAAATGTAAAAGCATATTTTGCTCATAAACTGGTCGGGCACAATCCAAACAATCAATCAATCCAATTTGACATTAAATATAAGGTTTTTAATAGAGAAAGTATCGACTTATATTCAACATCAAATCCTGAAACCAACAGATATCATATCGGGAATAACGATATCGATATCTTCCAAATTCCCGTCACAATATCTGTATAATCACAGAATCCAATATCGAAAATATCCAAAGATAATTTCAATTCAAATCCAATTTATTTATTTATAACCGTTGGATTATTTTTCTAGTTGATAACTAGTTCGTTTTGATAAAAATATATTTTATCTTTTCAAATATGGAATTTTTCATCCCAATTCTTCCCAAATCATTTCTTACGATTTTACACAAATTATTACTATTTTTAATAATTTTATCAAGGCCCGTACAGTCGATTTCCACCAACGGCCGTCGAACTGCACTTACAGCGGCCTTTTCCAAATTTGATTTGGACATAATTCCAAACCCAACAGTTAGATTTTTGTTTTCTCATATTCGTTAGAAATCTCTTTTCGATACGAACCTAAAGGTTCCGGTTTCAGGAGAATCCGACGGTCGGATCTCCCGTAATGTCCATTCGAAGTCAATGGTCGAAATTCGCGAACTACCGCGGCGCGGCGCGTTCTATTCAGGCCATTATATTATATATATATAATACATATAATATATATTTCGCCGATTTCCATTTAAAACGAATTTTATAAATCGTTTTAAATTCGTTTCCAAAACAATTTCAACTTCCATTTCAAATTCAAATCAAAATTGAATTTTTCCTTATAAATTCGTTTTAAATTCATATCAATTCAATTCAAATTTCAAATTCATTTCAATTCGAATTCATTTTCTATTCAATTCAATTCGAATTCATTTTCTATTCAATTCAATTCGAATTCATTTTCTATTTAATATCAAAATCGAATATTTCATATACATGACAATTTTATACAGTGTATTTATATATGTTAAAAATTACATTTTTAACAATCAAATCATTTTCACATTTCATATATATATATATATATATATATATCGTTTTCATTTCATATATACATCGTTTTCACATTTCATATATATACGATATTTTTACTTCCAATATATACAATATTTTCACTTTCAATATATACGATATTTCCACTTTCATTATATATGATATTTTCACTTCCAATATATACGATATTTTCACTTTCAATATATACGATATTTTCACTTTCAATATATACGATATTTTCGCTTTCAATATATATGGTATTTTCACTTTTCATATATACGATAATTTCACTTTCAAGATATACGATATTTTCACTTTCAAGATTTATGATATTTTCACTTTCAAGATATACGATATTTTCACTTTCAATATATACGATATTTTCACTTTCAAGATATACGATATTTTCACTTTCAATATATACGATATTTTCACTTTCAAAATATACGATATTTTCACTTTCAATATATATGATGTTTTCACTTTCAAGATATACGATATTTTCACTTTCAATATATACGATATTTTCACTTTCAATATATATGATATTTTCACTTTCAAGATATACGATATTTTCACTTTTCATATATATATATATATTCACTTTTCATATATATATATATTTATTTATTTCACATCGTATATAAATTTCATACACTCCTAATATATATAATTATAATATTATTTTATTCCTTGTTTATTTAATTTTGAAATTTAACGTTTTGAACTCCAATTCGCCCCCAACGACTGTCGCCCCTAGCTAAATACCCCTATTCCGAACACAATGAGATATGTATCGTAAGCCAATTCGCTTGTTATGATCAGTTATTCTTCAAGTTAAAATATAAATCAATGTATATTGAATTTAACTGCACATTTCAATTTACCGGGGCCATATATTAAGTCTAAAAATTTCCGAAAATTTATTTATAGATTCGTATTGACGATACGGTCCTAGCAAAACTAATTTCGTCAAATTTGAAGACCGTTTGAAAAATGGCCATTTTCCAGTCGATTAAAATCAACTAAAACTGGTCAAACGCGTTTTCCTTTGCCACGCACACATATTGATTCAGAAAATTACGAATTTTGGAATCTAGCCATAACTTGACATCATGGTTCCAAGAAAAGTGGTTTCGTCGAAAACCGATGTCGTTTGCAAAATTTACAATTTCAAAGGCCTTTATATATTAAAATATATATAAATTCCACAGCGACTTTTCTGAATTTTAAACTAGACATATATTTCATCTTCTAAAGTGAAATCTTAGTTTCTTACATCCGTTAGAAAGATATCATCAAACAAATTCAAATATTTCTGGTTTTGTCCAATTCCAACTTAAAACGAATTCTGTATATTCATTTGAAATTCGAAATCGAAATTTCAAACTACCACGCCATTTCAGGCTCGTTATATAATTAAAATAAATTTATTCGCTTTAACTTAGTCGAAAATAATTTTTTCATCGTTATTATTTAAAATAATTCATTTTAAATAATCAAAATTCATTAAAATAGCCAAAATAAAATTTTTTATTTGGCCCAGATTTCCGGGTTATTACAATCTCTCCCACTTAAAACTTTTCGTCCCCGAAAAGGAACGAAGCCGAAAGTTGTTTAACTAACCAACTCAACTATCATTATTTTTATTACGTCCTAAGTTCTTCAACTTTTTAGTTTCTAAGAACTTTTCAAATTTTTTTCAAAAATTTGGCTAACACCCTAAATTTTTGAAAAATTTCGCCATAACCTCCGATGCATAGGGGACTTCAGGATATTTCATATAGCCTCCCATGGCCTTCTTCAATAAAAAGAAAAAGAAAAATCCAAGCGGCTAGCCAATCGGCTCATAAAATCATCATCACCCAAACAAAACAGTAAATTATGGTAAATATGTACCTATTTGTCGGGCAAACAATTTTATTCTTTTGCTCTAGCCTCCTTGCTATGACCTGTTCAATGTAAGTACATGTATATGCATGCAATTTCAACCAATTTTCAATTCAGTTCTATATTTGATTCAAATTGGCTAATTCACCTTACATTCTCTTATTGGTATTATCAATTCAATATTCTGATTAGTTGAACTAATAATCACACAATACAACCAACAATCAATTTGTTGATTAAATTTTCAAGCAGATATAATTTCATATATTTAAAATCATATTTTCTAAAACCAGATGATATATATAATCACAAATACGTTATTATAAACATATAATTCTCAACTCATTCTGGGGCATTACTAACCCCATCTCTAACGAGTCACTCATTCTAGAATGCTACTGATTCTATCTCTAATGAGGATTCTTTCATAGGATATTACTAATCCTACCTCTGATGAGTCTTTTGTTCAGTTCTAACGAGTTGTACCCCAAAGATTTGTGTTTAACCAAAGCTCTGATGCCAGCTGTAATGACACGGATTTCGCTCGGACCTAATCGATCGCTAAATCGATCAAGACCATTCGAATCCCGCATACGCTAACTCTGGGCATACAACACATCAGAACAAATAACAGAAGACTTCTATAAACATCATAATAATGTAACATCAGAGTACAGAATATCAGAGTATATCGAAATATAGTAAATACAGCGGAAGATGATTTTACAATAAATGTAATACAATGCACAGCGGAAACAAATAAATAACATAGCGGAAGACTAACGATGCTCTGGACGCAGCTTTAAGCTTCAATCAAGAATCCTTCTTATATATCTGCAAAATAAACTACTCGACTGCCCGTGTAGAAAATAGGGGCACCCGAGTTTGAAGGGAAAAGCAAACTACGAGTCAGTCATGGGACTGGTGTGAGAAACTCTAGACAATTATAACCTTATATAAATCATATGGCATATCACGGGACCACGCCGCTAACGCGGAACGGGTTTACCCCCATGAATGCCAGTGTATAAACAACAATCAATATAGATATATGGATCTACTATGCATCAATCAACATGCAATATCCCAATCTACCCACTTAGATTAATCACTACACTTAGATTTTCCAAATCCAATTCAATTTACAGAAATTATTCCTTTGGATTTTATTCCCGATTTCTTATTTGAATTATTTGAAATACCTATCTAACTTTCAATATCAAAGTAGATTTCACTTCGGGATCTCAAGTCAAATCGTTTGGAAATATGAATTCCAAAACATAACAATGCATACAGACAAGTATGCAGCCAAATATCGTGCTCCCCATCGACAAGGCAAAGGGTACGCACCTCGCAACTCGATATATAAATGTGCACCTACCCCACATAGGAGCAGGCTACACCGATGATGCACCTCCCCCACATGGAGAGCATACACCGCCCTCTCACCCATACTTTAAGTCTCAGGGTTACCCAACTCTTTAGCCACATACTAAATCATTTCATATCCCGAAGTAGGGAAAATCATTTCAGAACATAATAATCACAAGTACTTTCAAAATGTAGTACTTCACATTAGTAATTCACACATATGATCAGTCACTATTAATCACATAACCTTTGAGCTCGTACGTCTCAAAGAAGGGTGTTAAGCAAGAGAATAAATTCTCCGCCACCAAACAGATACATCATTAATAGTAACTAATCGAATATGTGATGAACTACAATGTAAAACCATAATACATTTCCAAATCATTTCGAAATCATCGGGTTTTGGGCCTCAAAATCCTTTCTGTTTTATAAAACATTTTTATAAAACATTCCCTGTAACAACCCGCAAGTTAGAATGAATTTTGGGAATATAAAGTGATTCAATATAAATAATAATGGCTAGATTTCATTTTAATCGAAGTTAGAATGAATAAATTTATTTTAAATATAAATGGAGTTAGAAATGGCGCGGTAGTTTTAAAATTTTATTTTAAACTTTAACTGAATGTACAGGATTCAAAATAAATCAGAATTGAGTGAAACCAGAAATATTTAAATCAGTTTAATCATATCTTTCTAACGAATCTGAAAAATTGAAATTTCATAGCGGGAATCAAAAGTTATGGCCAATTCAATTTTTAGAAAGGTCGCTGTAGAATTTATATATATAATATATATGGCCCGAAGGGCTACTTTTCACATATGAAGGAATTTGGACTCGAAACCACTTCCATTGAGGCTGGAATGATGTTTCTGCATTTAAAAATTATAAACACTCATATATTTTGAGTTTCAGAAATTATTTGTGTAAGAATGAATTTTTAATATTAAATATATTGGCCTTGAAAATAGTCATTTTTCAAACGACCTCTGTTTTCGACGAAACCACTTTTGTTGGAATCGGAATGTCAAATTATAGCTAGGTTTCAATTTTCAGAATTTTTAGAATTAATATGTGAGCGTGGCAAAAGAAAATGTGTTTTGTCTATTTTAGTTAAATTTAAACAACTTGAAAATAACCATTTTTCAAACAGTCTCAGAATTCGACGAAATTAGTCTTGTTAGAACCGTATCGTCATAAGTAAGCTAAAAATAATTTTTTGGAATTTTCTGAGGTCATATGTGGCCCCGGCAAATTTAAATGTATGGTCAATATTTAATTAATTAATTTTTTATGGGATTTTAAATAAAATTTCTACTGATTTTGGAATTGGACCCCGAGACCCATCCCATTGCGTTCAGAAGGCCTCAAAACGTTAAGATCGACAGCAAGCAAGCCCAATTCTGAGACAGTCCAGAAATTCACCTTTATAACACGAAAAACGAGATTTAATAATAATAATAAAACCCTAACCCTAAAAATGCCAGCCGCCGCTTATTGCTTTCGAAGGCCAGAAAGCTCCGAAATTCAAACATCAATTTCTCTCAGTCCATTTAGTGAAAATCTACAAACTATATATCAAATCGAAGAGGACAGAGAGCTCTACAAATCCGTACGGTTAAGATCAGTTTTCAATGCACGAATTTCGCGAATTCTGGTGAGGAAGACGGCGCGTTCGGGTTTGGATTTCGAGGCGAGGAGGGGGTGGAGTGTGGTGAGCTTCTGGGCGGTGGTGGCTCGCGGGCGGAGCTTCGGAGTGGCGGTGTCCGATCGACAGAGGGGGGCTCAGATTGGCGCGCGCGCAGGGGGTTGGAAGATGAAGAATGGGTGCGGCCGAATGATACAGCGTGAGGAAGAAGGTTTTAATATTTTATATTATTTATTTATTTAAATATTTAATTTATCCAATCTTTAAATATCAATATCTCTTTCATACGAGGGCCGTTTGACGATCCGTAAGTTGCGTTGGACTCGTCTTTCAGAGATCTTCGCAATGGCGTAGACCAGAGCTGATTCTGAGACAGTCGAATTTTCAGCCATATCAATGTGAGAACTCTAATTTTTATTATTTAATTAATTATCAATTATTTTCTCGCGTTAAAAAAAATTGAATTGTGATGTTAAATCAAATCTGAAATGTTCGGTGATTGATGAATGGTTGATTGTTGTTGGTGGTTTGTTTTGTTGTTCATGATAGGCTAGATCTGCATTGAATTTAATATATTGGTGAATTTATTTGTGGTTAGAGAATTAGATCTAAAATTAGATCTAAATTATATTTTATTCAGGTTTAAATCATAATATAGTTGCTCTAATTTATTTTAAAGTATTAAATTATTAATTCTATTATTTTAATGAACAATGAAATTTGAACGACAAACAAAAATTTATTTTTATTTGTTGATGTTACAATAAGATTTGAACGACAAATAAAATATTATTTTATTTGTTTATTTACAATAGAATATGAAAACAAATAGAACATGAATCATCTTTTCATTTGTATTCTTAACACAAGCATAAACATAAGAAAAATAAATGTCTTTATATTTGTGTTCTTAACACAAATGCACATAGAATAATGAATGTCTTTTTAATTTTTTTCCCTTAAAACAAATATTTACATTGAAATTGAATTGCTTCTTTTATTTGTGTACTCAACACAAATATTAACACAGAAATTGAATTGTTTCTTTTTATTTGTGTTCTTAACACAAATATACACTTAGCAAATGAAGTATTTTTTTATTTGTGTCTTTCAACACAAATATAACTTAGAAAATGAATTATCTTTATATATGCATTTTTCAATACAAATATACATAGGGAAAATAAATTGTCTTATTTGTGTTTCTTAACACAAATATTACATAGGAACATAAATTGTCTTTATTCGGTGTTCTCTAACGCAAACACAGCATAGGAAGATAAATTATCATTTGACTTGTGTTCTTACTACAAATATAACATAGAAATAAAGTTCATCTTTTTATTTGTATTTTTCAATACAAATATAACATAGAAATTAAGTTCATCTCTTTATTTGTATTTTTCCATACAAATATGACATAGAAATAAAGACCATCTTTTTATATACATGCTACAACACAAATATATACTTAGAATCTGTTGCACAAATAAAATCCACTTTTATTTGTCACTTGAAACTTAGAATTTGTTGCACAAATAAAATTCACTTTTTTATTTGTCATTTGAAACTCAGAATTTATTAGATAAATAAAATCTACTTTTTATTTGTCATTTAAAAATTAGAACTTATTATACAAATAAAATTCACTTTTATTTGACATTAGAATACATAGAAAAATATTTACATATAAAATATTCTTTTATATATTAGTAGAATGTATAGAAAAGTATAAACAAATAAAAGGATTCTTTTAATTGTTATTAGACCACATAGAAAAGTGTAAAACAATGAAGTACCCTTTTTATGTTATTCTAGAATTAAAATTTTGAGTTCAATCTTTTATTTGCATTCACTAATGCAAACATACATTGAAAATAAAATTTACCATTTTATTTGCATTCACCAATACAAATATATGTTGAAACCAAAATTTATTCTTTTATTTACATTCACCAATGTAAAAATACATTGAAAATGAAATTAGTTCTTTATTTGTACTCATTAAGGCAAATATATTTTGAAAAGAAAAAAATTGTTCTTTTATTTGGAATCACTAATGCAAATACACATTTAAATAAAATTTGTTTCTATATTTACATTCACTAATGTAAATACACATTGGGAATGAGTTCCTTTATTTTACATTCACTCAAATATACTTTTAAATAAAAAGTTACATTTGTTAATTGCTTTCCTTGTTGCAAATAAAACATTAAATAAAAGTTTCATTTTTGTTTGCAATCCTACATGCAAACCAAACATCAAAATGAAAGTTACATTTTAATTTTGATATGAATACAATATTGATAGAAAGAATATTTTTTTTAGAAATGCATTCTTATTGCAATTCTATATGACATGAAAAGAGCAAATTTGTCAAATGTGTTGTATGTAATAAAATGAGTTCATTTTGTCACTTCAAAAAGAATGAATGGAAAATGTTTATTTAAGCTTTTGTAAAGAATGAATAACTAAACATTCATATTTTTATCATTAGAGTAAAATAGACGAAACACTTATTTTGTCTAAATTAAAAGAATAAAACAAAATATAGCACTCTAATATTATATTAGTATTGAAATACAAATTAATCACTTTCGTAAATTTATATTAGTTAGAACCAATTATTCATTTTTGTTAATTTACATTAGATAAAAACAACTATTCATTTTAGTCAATTTATACTAGTTAAAACATATATTCACTTTTGTCAATTCACACTAGTTAAGACCAATTATTTACTTATGTCAATTTACATTTGTTGAAACCAATTATTTGTTTGTCATGGCTATATATTGTGTATTACACTTCCATTCACAAGTTACCCGACTTTTTTATGTGATTGGGACGATAATTTTCGCACAACGCCCAAGTGAACAAATTAGTTTATTATTTGTTTGTTGGTTGAAACCCCACACGAGTATTGGGATGAAAATTAACATACACTAATCCCAATATTTAGTTGTATGTTGATCGTTAGATCGACAGGTTGCGATGAGCGTTATTATTTAATTTTAACGCTTACGCAGTGGAAATTACACTTTGGATGAAGATGGATGATTTGATGATTATGTTGTTCTTGTCATATATATGATGTGTGTGAAATCCATATAATCCAAATTATATGGTAAATGATTGAGTTGCATCTCGTTTCAGGTGTTCTTTTAAATAAGAATGTAATAACCCGGAAAATCTGAACCAATTTAAAAATTTTAAATTGGCTATTTTAGGGGATTTTAAATATTTAAAATAAATATTTTAAATAAAAGCAATGAAAAGTGAGTTTGAATCGACGTTTGAAAACGAATATAATTAATTCTAATTATAAACAAGGCCTGAAATGGCGCGGTAGTTTCAAAATTTGAATTCAAACTTTGACTGACTGTACCGGGTGCAAAATAAAACGGATTTGAGTGAAACCAAAAATATTTAAATCTGTTAGTGAATACCTTTCTAACAAATCTTAAAAATCAAAGTTTCATAGCGGAAAGCAAAAGTTATGGCCAAATGAATTTTCTGAAAGGTCGCTATGGAAATTTTATAGCTCGTGAAAATGGCCATTTTGCATACGACCTCGGAATTCGATGAAACCACTTTTGTTGGATCCAGGATGTGATGTTATTGCTAGGTTTCAAATTTCATAATTTTTGAAGCTAGTATGTGAGCGTGGCAAAGGAAAACGTGTTTTGGTCAATTACAGTTAAATTGGATCGACCAGAAATGGGCCTTTCTGCAAATGGTCTCAGAATTCGACGAAACTAGTTTTGTTGGGATCGTATCGTCAAAACAAAGCCAGATATATTTTTTCTGGAATTTTTAGAGGTAGTATGTGGCCCTGGCAAATTAAAATGTACGTTCAAATCAAATATTGAATGTTATATATTTTAAATTGAATGAAAACTGACTGAAACAATCATCAAAGATAATCCAGAAGGTGATATCACCTAGGATAGATTCAAGGAGATTTTCCTAGAAATATTTACTCCTCCTAAGGTGTGATGGAGTCATTTATTGGCTCATTTACGCCCCAAAGGGCGGAGAGATGCATTGTTCAGGCATTATAATCCACTCCGTGTGGACCAGCCCTGACGATCCAAGGTACGGTTGCGGCTGTGCTTGAGACACGGGCTAGAGCATCTTGAATTCGGTAAGGACTATCTTTTGCCTTGGTTCAGGACGGAAATCCAATTTCCAAATACGAAATCGTGCGGTTTTGATTGTATATATATATGGCGACATGATATATGGTACCCATGCCGTCTATGATTGATAGTTATGATTGAAATTGTTTTCGAAACCTAAAAACACTAGTAATAATATCAAATGCTTTTGTTTTATTCGTATCAAGCATATTTTGGTCATTATAAGGTAAAACTCTATCCTCCGGTTTGCGTTGCATTGTGTGATGGGAACCGAGTCTTATAATGGCTTCATTTTGATAAAAAAGCATTGCGATGTTTAAAGGAATTATTTGTTTAAAGCACTGTCAATCCGATGGAGTAAACCCGTTCCACGAAAGTGGCGTAGTCCTGTAATTAGCCCATTTGTATAATGTGTTAAGTGGATTTCTCATACCAGTCCCATGACTGACTCGTAGTTTTTTTCACTTTCAAACTCAGGTGCCCCTTTTTCTACACGAGTAGCCTTGTATTCAGGTTTAGCTGGCTCTTTCTGCGTAGCTGGAGCTGAAGATGGGTTCTATTATTTATCTCTTTTTATGCTGTTTAGCTGCTATTATACATATTATGTTTGTTTCCGCTGTAGAAATTTATGTATAGCTGAACTGTATTTGTACTAAGTATGATCCTGTATACTGTGTAACTCTGATGATTACGTTTATTCAGTGTATTATTTCTACATTATCTGGTATATTTATTTAATTCTATTCTGCTATTATCTGTTTATGTGTTATATTCCAAAAATTACCCTTGCCACCGTCAGTACGGGGTTCGGGGTCGTCTCAAAGAAAATTTTTACATTAGAAATCCTTTTTATATAAAGTGCATATATTTTCATAATATATTTTTAATCAACTATATGTTAATACAAAGAATATTTGTAAACGAAAGAATTTGTAATGTAAAGAAAACCTCCCATTTAGAGTCTTTCATATAAAGAATATTCTCAATGATTACTTTAAATTATGTTTTATAATTAATATTTAAAGAGAAACCTTTTAATAAAGGTTATAAGGATTCGCAATTATATTTTGTGATATGAAATAAATTGAGATGTGAAGTGGATTTATCGTGGACGGTGTTTTAAACGACATTTATCCTTTAATCCAATTTACATTGAAATTATTATTTGGAATTTATAAATCTATTTTATATATTTGAAATAAGTGATCTTGTAATAATGATTTTTGATATCAAATCAAAGTTAGAGTTTTAATAAATCTTTTAAGGAAAATTTAAGATATTATTTTCAGAGTTTATCTTTGATAAAATTAATGAGAATCTTTTAAAACGAATATCTTATTAAAAGAATATTCTGAGTTGGATTGTGGCGTAATGTGTGATTTTCCAATATTTTCTTTTTAATCACAAAATACGCGAGTTATTCAGAAAGACCGGGTTTAACCCATTCTGAATAATCATCACGACGATCAAGAGTCGAAGGTGAAGACGGTGATTGAAGACCGAAGGTTTTCACATCGTTGGGATGATGATGACTGGTATCTTGAATTGGGATTGGCCTTCCAAGGCAAGGTATTTGGTAATGATCGTCCAAACGCATTTGAAGATCGACGGACACGTTGTTTCGCTCAGACCCAGAGCGGACTTGTAAACGGATTGCATGTTTGACATTGTATTCATTTCTATTGTATTTGTTGAACGCTACTGATTATATATTTATGTTTGGTGGTGAAGAATTTATTCTTTACTTATCACCCTTCTCTAAGTCGTATGAGCTTAGAGGTTATATATATATTGGTAGATGATCAATAATATGGTAGGGTCTGACAATGTAACATGCTAAGATGAAAATGATCAAGGCTTTGTTGAAAAGTAGGCCTTGTGGTTGATGATCAAAGCACAGTCTCTTTAGGCATAACTTTGTGTATATCGTGACTTCGCGAGCCTCACACACCGGTTGAGTCTAAAATGGGAGAAGGGAACGTAGGGAGTGCACACGTTTCTTTCAAGCTAGAAGTTGTATTGGGCTTTAACATGGCCCGACATTTGCTTATGTGGTTGATGGAATTTTTGCGAGGCCTCGGTTTATTCTTATCGGTCGCCCTCGGCTGATTTGTAGGTCCAATAGGATCGGGGAGCATGTGTTCAGGCATAACTAATCCACTAAAGCATTTGTGGACCGACCCTGCTGTATCCAAGGGTTCGCCAGCGTCCGAATCCTGAGGCATTGCTAGAGTGTCTCGAATCGGTCAGGAGCTCCTCCCTAGCCTTGACTCCTAATGGAAACCCAATTTCCTATACGCCCTTGCGGTTTTGATTGTATAACTAGTATGGCGACATAGTAGATGGTATCTATGCCGTCTAGGATTGATATTATATTTGAAATGTTTTAAATATATATATATACACACTAATAATAATATCATTTTTACGTATCAAGCATCTTTTGACCATTATAAGGTAAAACCCTATCCTCTGGTGTGCGTTGCATTGTGTGATGGGACCTGGGTCTTATAATGGTTTCATTTTTCTAAAAAGCATTGCGTTATTTGACGATTTACTTTATTTATGCACTGGCAATCCAATGGAGTAAACCCGTTAGCGGCGTGGTCCTGTAATTAGCCTACTTATTAGATAAGTTAAGAATTTTCACACCAGTCCCACGACTGACCTGTAGTTTGTTTCACTTTGCAAACTCGGGTGCCCACTTTTTACATGGGCAGTCGAGTAGCTTTTTGCAAATATAGTTAAGCAGGATCCTGGATTGAAGCCTGAAGCTGGGTCCAGAATATTGATGGCCTTCCGCTGAAATTAGTTCAGCTGCAATGTATTTAATTTATTGTAAATGTATCTTCCGCTGTATTATTTATCGATGTACTCTGATATATTCTGTACTCTGATGTAACATTTATTATTGATGTTATAAAAGTGTATGTTGTTGTTCTGATGTTTTGTATGCCCAAAGTTAACGTATGCGGGTTTTGAACGGTCTTGATCGATCTTGCGATCGATTGGGGTCGGGCGAAATCCGGGTCGTTACAGCTGGTATCAGAGCCCAGTTAGCTCAAATCTTTGGGGTACAACTCGTTAGAACTGAACAAAAGACTCATCAGAGATTGGATTAGTAATATCCAACAAGAATACTCATTAGAGATAGGATCAGCAGTATCCTAGAATGAGAATACTCATTAGAGATAGGGTTAGCAATGCCCTAGAATGAGTCAGAGTGGAAAATTAATAATTATCGTACTTGTAATTATATATAATTCGATTTTAGAAAATATGATTTTTGAATTTATAAAAGTTATATTTTTGAAAATTTAATCAACTAATTGATTGATGATTGTGTTGTGTGAATATGAATTCAACTAATAAAATTATTAAACAATTAATAAGAATGAAAATTAAATTAGTTAAATAGCAACTTTAGCTTCATTTCCTTTTCGAGGACGAAAAGATTTTTAAGTGGGGGAGATTGTAATAACCCGAAAATTCTGAACCAATTTAATTTTTTTATTTTAGGAAATTTTAATGAATTTTGGGAATATAAAGTGATTCAATATAAATAATAATGGCTAGAATTCATTTTAATCGAAGTTAGAACGAATAAATTTATTTTAAATATAAATGGAGTTAGAAATGGCGCGGTAGTTTTAAAATTTTATTTTAAACTTTAACTGAATGTACAGGATTCAAAATAAATCAGAATTGAGTGAAACCAGAAATATTTAAATCAGTTTAATCATATCTTTCTAACGAATCTGAAAAATTGAAATTTCATAGCAGGAATCAAAAGTTATGGCCAATTCAATTTTTAGAAAGGTCGCTGTAGAATTTATATATATAATATATATGGCCCGAAAGGCTACTTTTCACATATGAAGGAATTTGGACTCGAAACCACTTCCATTGAGTCTGGAATGATGTTTCTGCTTTTAAAAAGTATAAACACGTATATATTTTGAGTTTCAGAAATTATTTGTGTAAGAATGTATTTTTAATATTAAATATATTGGCCTTGAAAATAGTCATTTTTCAAACGACCTCTGTTTTCGACGAAACCACTTTTGTTGGAACCGGAATGTCAAATTATAGCTAGGTTTCAATTTTCAGAATTTTTCGAATTAAAATGTTAGCATGGCAAAAGAAAATGTGTTTTGTCTATTTTAGTTAAATTTAAACGACTTGAAAATAGCCATTTTCAAACAGTCTCAGAATTCGATGAAATTAGTCTTGTTAGAACCGTATCGTCATAAGAAAGCTAAAAATAATTTTTTTGGAATTTTCTGAGGTCATATGTGGCCCCGGCATATTTAAATGTACGGTCAATATTTAATTAATTAATTTTTTATGGGATTTTAAATAAAATTTCTATAGATTTCGGAATTGGACCCCGAGACCCATCCCATTGCGTTCAGAAGCCTCAAAACGTTAAGATCGACAGTATGCAAGCCCAATTCTGAGACAGTCCAGAAATTCACCTTTATAACACGAAAAACGAGATTTAATAATAAAAAATTAAAACCCTAACCTTAAAAATGCCAGCCGCCGCCTATTGCTTTCGAAGGCCAGAAAGCTCCGAAATTCAAACATCAATTTCTCTCAATCCATTCAGTGAAAATCTACAAACTATATATCAAATCGAAGAGGACGGAGAGCTCTACAAATCCGTACGGTTAAGATCCGTTTTCAGTGCACGGATTTCGCGAATTCAGGTGAGGAAGACGGCGCGTTCGGATTTCGAGGCGAGGAGGGGGCCGAGCGTGGTGGGCTTCTGGGCGGTGGTGGCTCGTGGGTGGAGCTTCGGAGTGGCGGTGTCCGATCGACAGAGGGGGGCTCGGATTGGCGCGCGCGCAGGGGGTTGGAAGATGAAGAATGGGTGCGGCCGAACGATACAGCGTAAGGAAGAAGGTTTTAATATTTTATATTATTTATTTATTTAAATATTAAATTTATCTGATATTTAAATATCAATATCTCTTTCATACGAGGGCCGTTTGATGAACCGTAAGTTGCGTTGGAATCGTCTTTCAAAGATCTTCGCAATGGTGCAGACCAGAGCTGATTCTGAGACAGTCGAATTTTCAGCCATATCAATGTGAGAACTCTAATTTTTATTATTTAATTAATTATCAATTATTTTCTCGCGTTAAAAATAATTGTATTGTGATGTTAAATCAAATCTAAAATGTTCGGTGATTGATGAATGGCTGATTGTTGTTGGTGGTTTGTTTTGTTGTTCACGATAGGCTAGATCTGCATTGAATTTAATATATTGTTGAATTTATTTGTGATTAGAGAATTAGATCTAAAATTAGATATAAATTATATTTTATTTAGATTTAACTCGTAATATAGTTGCTCTAATTTATTTTAAAGTATTAAATTATTAATTCTATTATTTTAATGAACAATGAAATTTGAACGACAAATGAAAATTTATTTTTATTTGTTGATGTTACAATAAGATTGGAACGACAAATAAAATATTATGTTATTTGTTTATTTACAGTAGAATATGAAAACAAATAGAACATGAATCATCTTTTCATTTGTATTCTTAACACAAGCATAAACATAAGAAAATTAAATGTCTTTATATTTGTGTTCTTAACACAAATGCACATAGAATAATGAATGTCTTTTTAATTTTTGTCCCTTAACACAAATATTAACATTGAAATTGAATTGCTTCTTTTATTTGTGTACTCAACACAAATATTAACATAGAAATTGAATTGTTTCTTTATATTTGTGTTCTTAACACAAATATACACTTAGCAAATGAAGTATCTTTTTATTTGTGTCTTTCAACACAAATATAACTTAGAAAATGAATTATCTTTATATATGCATTTTTCAATACAAATATACATAGGGAAAATAAATTGTCTTATTTGTGTTTCTTAACACAAATATTACATAGGAACATAAAATGCCTTTATTCTGTGTTCTCTAACGCTAACACAACATAGGAAGATAAATTATCATTTGACTTGTGTTCTAACTACAAATATAACATGGAAATAAAGTTCATCTTTTTATTTGTATTTTTCAATACAAATATAACATAGAAATTAAGTTCATCTCTTTATTTGTATTTTTCCATACAAATATGACATAGAAATAAAGTCCATCTTTTTATATACATGCTACAACACAAATATATACTTAGAATCTGTTGCACAAATAAAATCCACTTTTATTTGTCACTTGAAACTTAGAATTTGTTGCACAAATAAAATTCACTTTTTTATTTGTCATTTGAAACTCAGAATTTATTAGACAAATAAAATCTACTTTTTATTTGTCATTTAAAAATTAAAACTTATTATACAAATAAAATTCACTTTTATTTGACATTAGAATACATAGAAAAATATTTACATATAAAATATTCTTTTATATGTTAGTAGAATGTATAGAAAAGTATAAACAAATAAAAGGATTCTTTTAATTGTTATTAGAACACATAGAAAAGTGTAAAACAATGAAATACCCTTTTTATGTTATTCTAGAATTGAAATTTTGAGTTCAATCTTTTATTTGCATTTACTAATGCAAACATACATTGAAAATAAAATTTACCCTTTTATTTGCATTCACCAATACAAATATATGTTGAAACCAAAATTTATTCTTTTATTTACATTCACCAATGTAAAAATACATTGAAAATGAAATTAGTTCTTTATTTGCACTCATTAAGGCAAATATATTTTGAAAAGAAAAAAATTGTTCTTTTATTTGGAATCACTAATGCAAATACACATTTAAATAAAATTTGTTTCTTTATCTACATTCACTAATGTAAATACATATTGGGAATGAGTTCCTTTATTTTACGTTCACTCAAATATACTTTTAAATAAAAAGTTACATTTGTTAATTGCTTTCCTTGTTGCAAATAAAACATTAAATAAAAGTTTCATTTTTGTTTGCAATCCTACATGCAAACCAAACATCAAAATGAAAGTTACATTTTTGATTTATAATTTTTATATGAATAAAATATTTATAGAAAGAATATTTTTTTTAGAAATGCATTCTTATTGCAATTCTATATGACATGAAAAGAGCAAATTTGTCAAATGTGTTGTATGTAATAAAGTGAGTTCTTTTTATCACTTCAAAAAGAATGAATGGAAAATGTTTATTTAAGCTTTTGTAAAGAATGAATAACTAAACATTCATATTTTTATCATTAGAGTAAAATAGACGAAACACTTTTTTTTCTAAATTAAAAGAATGAAACAAAATATAGCACTCTAATATTTTATTAGTGTTGAAATACAAATTAATCACTTTCGTAAATTTATATTAGTTAAAACCAATTATTCATTTTTGTTCATTTACATTAGATAAAAACAACTATTCATTTTAGTCAATTTATACTAGTTAAAACAAATATTCACTTTTGTCAATTCACACTAGTTAAGACCAATTATTTACTTATGTCAATTTACATTTGTTGAAACAAATTATTTATTTGTCATGGCTATATATTGTGTATTACACTTCCATTCACAAATTACCCGACTTGTTTATGTGATTGGGACGATAATTTTCGCACATCACCCAAGTGCACAAATTAGTTTATTATTTGTTTGTTGGTTGAAACCCCACACGAGTGTTGGGATGAAAATTAACATACACTAATCCCAATATTTAGTTGTATGTTGATCGTTAGATCGACAGGCTGCAATGAGCGTTATTATTTAATTTTAACGCTTACGCAGTGGAAATTACACTTTGGATGAAGATGGATGATTTGATGATTATGCAGTTCTTGTCATATATATGATGTGTGTGAAATCCATATAATCCAAATTATATGGTAAATGATTGAGTCACATTTCGTTTCAGGTGTTCTTTTAAATAAGAATATTTTTACATTAGAAATCCTTTTTATATAAAGTGCATATATTTTCATAATATATTTTTAATCAACTATATGTTAATACAAAGAATATTTGTAAACGAAAGAATTTGTAATATGAATAAAACCTCCCATTTAGAGTCTTTCATATAAAGAATATTTTCAATGATTACTTTAAATTATGTTTTATAATTAATATTTAAAGAGAAACCTTTTAATAAAGGTTATAAGGATTTGCAATTATATTTTGTGATATGAAATAAATTGAGATGTGAAGTGGATTTATCGTGGACGGTGTTTTAAACGACATTTGTCCTTTAATCCAATTTACATTGAAATTATTATTTGGAATTTATAAATCAATTTTATATATTTGAAATAAGTGATCTTGTAATAATGATTTTTGATATCAAATCAAAGTTGGAGTTTTAATAAATCTTTTAAGGAAGATTTAAGATTTTATTTTTAGAGTTTATCTTTGATAAAATTAATGAGAATCTTTTAAAACGAATATCTTATTAAAAGAATATTCTGAGTTGGAATGTGGCGTAATGTGTGATTTTCCAATATTTTCTTTTTAATCACAAAATACACGAGTTATTCAGAAAGACCGGGTTTAACCCATTCTGAATAATCATTACGACGATAAAGAGTCGAAGGTGAAGACGGTGATTGAAGACCGAAGGTTTTCACATCGTTGGGATGGTGATGACTGGTATCTTGAATTGGGATTGGCCTTCCAAGGCAAGGTGTTTGGTAATGATCGTCCAAACGCATTTGGAGATCGACGGACACGTTGTTTCGCTCAGACCCAAAGCGGACTTGTAAATGGATTGCGTGTCTGACATTGTATTAATTTCTACTGTATTTGTTGAACGCTACTGATTATATATTTCTGTTTAGTGGTGAAGAATTTATTCTTTACTCATCACCCTTCTCTAAGTCGTATGAGCTTAGAGGTTATATATATTGGTAGATGATCAATAATTTGGTAGGGTCTGACAATGTAACATGCTAAGATGCAAATGATCAAGGCTTTGTTGAAAAGCAGGCCTTGTGGTTGATGATCAAAGCACAGTCTCTTTAGGCATAGCTTTGTGTATATCGTGACTTCGCGAGCCTCACACACCGGTTGAGTCTAAAACGGGAGAAGGGAACGCAGGGAGTGCACACGTTTCTTTCTAGCTAGAAGTGGTGTTGGGCTTTAACACGGCCCGACATTTGCTTATGTGGTTGATGGAATTTTTGCGAGGTCTCGGTTTATTCTTATCGGACGCCCTCGGCTGATTTGTAGGTCCAATAGGATCGGGGAGCGTGTGTTCAGGCATAACTAATCCACTAAAGTATTTGTGGACCGACCCTGCTGTATCCAAGGGTTCGCCAGTGTCTGAATCCTAACGCATTGCTAGAGTGTCTCGAATCGGTCAGGAGCTCCTCCCTAGCCTTGACTCCTAATGGGAACCCAATTTCCAATACGCCCTTGCGGTTTTGATTGTATAGCAAGTATGGCAACATAGTAGATGGTATATATGCCGTCTAGGATTGATATTATATATAAAATGTTTTAAATATATATATACACACACTAATAATAATATCGTTTTTATGTATCAAGCATCTTTTGACCATTATAAGGTAAAACCCTATCCTCTGGTGTGCGTTGCATTGTGTGATGGGACCTGGGTCTTATAATGGTTTCATTTTTCTAAAACGCATTGCGTTATTTGACGATTTACTTTATTTATGCACTGGCAATCCAATGGAGTAAACCCGTTCCACGTTAGCGGCGTGGTCCTGTGATTAGCCTACTTATTAGATAAGTTAAGTTAAGAATTCTCACACCAGTCCCATGACTGACCTGTAGTTTGTTTCACTTTGCAAACTCGGGTGCCCTCTTTTCACACAGGCAGTCGAGTAGCTTTTTGCAGATATAGTTAAGAAGGATCCTGGATTGAAGCCTAAAGCTGGGTCCAGAATATTGATGGCCTTCCGCTGAAATTAGTTCCGCTGCAATGTATTAAATTTATTGTAAATGTATCTTCCGCTGTATTATTTATCGATGTACTCTGATATATTTTGTACTCTGATGTAACATTTATTATTGATGTTATAAAAGTCTGTGTTATTGTTCTGATGTTTTGTATGCCCAAAGTTGACGTACACAGGTTTTGAACGGTCTTGATCGATCTTGCGATCGATTGGGGTCGGGCGAAATCCGGGTCGTTACATTCCCTGTCCAAAATCGGGAATACATTTGTTTTCACTTAAGAAAAATATATCATTTCAAAATCATTCATTAAATTTGAAATGAACACAACATCGCTAAACACCTTATCGTCAAATCGTGAAGTGTTTCACAAGTGTTAACACACAGATATTTCTACCCAATCCAATGCTAAATGTAAAAGCATATTTTGCTCATAAACTGGTCGGGCACAATCCAAACAAGCAATCAATCCAATTTGACATTAAATATAAGGTTTTGAAAAGAGAAAGTATCGACTTATATTCAACATCAAATCCTGAAACCAACAGATATCATATCTGGAATAAAGATATCGATGTCTTCCAAATTCCCATCACAATATCTGTATATTCACGGAATCCAATATCGAAAATATCCAAAGATAACTTCAATTCAAATCCAATCCAATTTATTTATTTATAACCATTGGATTGTTTTTCTAGTTAATAACTAGTTCGTTTCGATAAAAATATATTTTTATCTTTTCAAATATGGAATTTTTCATCCCAATTCTTCCCAGATCATTTATTATGATTTTACACAAATTATTACTATTTTTAATAATTTTATCAAGGCCCATACATTCGATTTCCACCAACGGCCATCGAACTGCACTTACAGCGACCTTTTCCAAATTTGATTTGGACATAATTCCAAATCCAACCGTTAGATTTCAATTTTCTCATATTTGTTAGAAATCTCTTTTCGATACGAACCCAACGGTTCCGGTTTCAGGAGAATCCGACAGCCGGATCTCCCGTAATGTCCATTCGAAGTCAATGGTCGAAATTCGCGAACTACCGCGGCGCGGCGCTTCCTATTCAGGCCATTATATTATATATATAATATATATTTCGTCGATTTCCATTTAAAACAAATTTTATAAATCGTTTTAAATTCGTTTCCAAAACAATTTCAACTTCCATTTCAAATTCAAATCGAAATTGAATTTTTCCTTATAAATTCATTTTAAATTCATATCAATTCAAATTTCAAATTCATTTCAATTCGAATTCATTTCAATTCGAATTCATTTTCTATTCAATTCAATTCGAATTCATTTTCTATTCAATTCAATTCGAATTAATTTTCTATTTAATATCAAAATCGAATATTTCATATACATGACAATTTTGTACAGTGTATATATATATGTTAAAAATTATATTTTTAACAATCAAATCATTTTCACATTTCATAGATATATATATATATATATATATATATATCGTTTTCATTTCATATATACATCGTTTTCACATTTCATATATATACGATATTTTCACTTTCAAAATATGCGATATTTTCACTTTCAATATATACGATATTTTCACTTTCAATATATACGATATTTTCACTTTCAAGATATACGATATTTTCACTTTCAATATATACGATATTTTCACTTTCAATATACACGATATTTTCACTTTCATGATATACGATATTTTCACTTTCAATATATACGATATTTTCACTTTCAAGATATATGATATTTTCACTTTCAATATATATGATATTTTCACTTTCAATATATAAGATATTTTCACTTTCAAGATATACGATACTTTCACTTTCAATATATACGATATTTTCACTTTCAAGATATACGATATTTTCACTTTTCATATATAAATATATATATATGTATATGTATATATATATATATATTCACTTTTCATACATATATATATATATATATATATATTTCACATCGTATATATATTTCATACACTCCTAATATATATAATTATAATATTATTTTATTCCTTGTTTATTTAATTTTGAAATTTAACGTTTTGAACTCCAATTCGCACACAACGACTGTCGCCCCTAGCTAAATACCCTTATTCCAAACACAATAAGATATGTATTGTAAGCCAATTCGCTTGTTACGATCAGTTATTCTTCAAGTTAAAATATAAATCAATGTATATTGAATTTAAACGCACATTTCAATTTACCGGGGCCACATATTAACTTTAATCCCGAAAAATTATTTCTAGCTTCGTATTGACGATACGGTCCAAATAAAACTAATTTTGTCAAATTTGAAGACCATTTGAAAAATGGCCATTTTCCAGTCGATTAAAATCAACTAAAACTGGTCAAACGCGTTTTCCTTTGCCACGCTCACATATTGATTTAGAAAATTACGAATTTTGGAATCTAGCCATAACTTTACATCACGGATCCAACAAAAGTGGTTTCATCGAAAATAGATGTCGTTTCCAAAATTTCCATTTTCAAAGGCCTTTATATATATTAAAATATATAAATTCCGCTGCGACTTTTCTGAATTTTAAACTGGACATATCTTTCAACTTCTAAAGTGAAATCTCAGTTTCTTACATCCGTTAGAAAGATATCGTCAAACAAATTCAGATATTTCTGGTTTTGTCCAATTCCGACTTAAAACAAATTCTATATATTCATTTGAAATTCGAAATCGAAATTTCAAACTACCGCGCCATTTCGGGCTCGTTATATAATTAAAATAAATTTATTCGTTTTAACTTTGTCAAAAATAATTTTTTTCGTTATTATTTTAAATAATTCATTTAAATAATCAAAATTCATTAAAATAGCCAAAATAAAAAATTTAAATTGGCCCATATTTCCGGGTTATTACACTCCGTATTGACGACGGAAAAATGGTCAAAAACTTCGATAGTCGGTGATTTAACTATCAAAGAAAAATAGGTGTGCAAACATCGATATCATTTCCAGATGGAAATTCTATCGACCAATCATCATTCAAAGGTTTATTTCTTTGGATTAAATCATCTTTAATTTATCCATTTTCCCTTTCTATATATTCGTAAATTCTAAATTTCTAAATTTGGAAAAAACATACTTTATAAATCAATTGGACCACATCACCATATTTACTTCTATTTCTTATTTCCTATATTGGCAAACATTTCTGATCCTTATTTGGAAAACGTTTCCAAACTCCTTTATTTGATTTAAACCGATGTTTAAATAAAACATCACTAAGCCAGTTCTAACCATTTCACTCGTTAATTAAATCCACTTAACCAATTTTAACCCTCGAACCTTAACTATTCCTTATTTAAAAACGAAGTATATCAAGTTGGGGTATAATTACCTCTTAGACCTTAACTGAACAACATTTCCAACCTCGGAATAGACAAACTTCACCCTTTTTAACTCTTTAACAAACTTCCTTACGAAACTCTTGGATTCTATTTATGAATCCCTTTCTTTATTGAAAACATTGGTTATAACTATAGCGTTATAATCCCTTCTTCCTAAATATCAATTTTCAAAATATAACTTTTATTCCTCGATTTAACTATATAAATAAACCACTCATCTATTAATAAATAAGTAAATCTTTATTTAACCGAAAAGTAAATATTACTTTCCCGAACTCGATATAATCGAATTCAGTGTATAATTCTCTTTTTCGAATAATCTCTATTCGATAGCTCCTTTTCGAATAAACTATATTCGATAACCCTTTCTTTGAATAACTATATTCGAAAATCTCTCTCTTCGAATGGTTTACATTCGATTAACTTCCTAAGAATGATTTACGTTCGATGAATCTCCTTTCGAATAACTATATCCGATTTACTTCTTTGAATTATCTTGTTTTGACTAACTCAACTCAATTTAGTCAACTTGATTAACCTACTTGATTTACTCAATTTATTTAACTCACTTGTCTAATAACTACGAATAACTCTGTCTGTTTTAACTTTATTTCGAAAGCTTAATATTCAGTTTAACACCATTCGCTTGATACTAGATCGCAGCGATCACAATGGTTACGCCTGAGTTCCTCAGGAAACATCTGACCGTCATAGGCTATCTGCAGCCCTACGAAGTACGCTAGCAGTCGTACAAAATGGCAACACATCCTAAATAACTATGTTTGACTAACTCTATCTCAAATAACTATATTCGGTCAACTCTAATTGAATAACTAATATTCAATAAATTCTAATTCGATTAACTCTAACTGATTAACTCTAACTGATTATTCAATTTCGAATATCGATGTTGAAATCGATTCTTACTTCTCTATATAACTCCTTACTTATATATTCTATTTATCCAATGATAAATATTTCATTTAATTTATAAAATATTATTTATAAATTAATCTTCTCAATCTATCGGCCAGAATATATTCTATTTAAAATCTTTGCTTTAAATCCATTTTATGTTATACCCGTGTGCGAAGCACGGGTTTAAATCTTTTCAAATGTAAAATTCTTCTTTTATGTAATTCTAGTCACTTTTCAAGTATTTCCTTTTACGATCTATTTATTTACCAAATAAATACCTTTTTGATAACCCTATTTATTTATAAAACATTTTACTTTTATATAAAATCTATTGATTTTATAAGTAATTCCTTTGATAATCTAACTATTCCTTTCTACATATTCCCCCTTTCTATTCTATTTATTTCAGATAAATATCCCTTTCAATTCAATTTGAAAATAGTTTACAAATATTTTCTTTTCAATTCCATTTGTAAATAATTTTACAAATATTTCTCTTCAATTCTATTTATTTGATTTACAAATAAATATCCCCTTTTTAATCTAACATCAATTTCATTTCGCTATGAAATATTCTGCTAAACAAAATCAATATTTGATTAACGGTTTCTATTTATATCGTTATCTATATTTTCTATCAACTGACTAGCAATTCAACCAAATAGCCAATACACAGCAAACAACCATCATTTATAAATTCTAAATGTATTTTATAAAAATATAAACTGAACAGAGTTAGTGAGATTGCTCACATTGGCGCGTTAACCGTTAAATAACGATTTGCGTCTGTTGATTCAGATGGACAATTTATTTCTCCATAAATTGTAACGGGCTCTGATTCGCTTCCAGTCAGTTCCATTGGGTAGTGTATGTCCATACGATCCTAACAGATCTTGTTTCGTCTGATTCTGACATCGTATGAAATAGTTATGATACTTAGAAGTCAATACACCTTTAAATTAAAAATAAAATTTAAATATATTCCAAACTGGGCTTTACTTATCCTCTTAGCCCCCCCTTGGAAACCCGACCCACGACCGCTTCTTCTTCTCCAAAATATTTCTAGTACTCAACGCAGGCTTCTTCATTTATCAATGGAATAAAAACCGCAACTTTGATTCCTTCTTTCACTATAAAATCCAACTAATATCACAAATGTCTTCTCCTTCTAAAACCGCATCTCCCTATTCCCTCAACTTCGAATTCGCCGTACCCTACTGGAACCCGTTCTCCCATCCAAACTCCCTCTCCGCTTCGTCGAAGTCAAAACCGAATCCACCACTTAACTTCTCCTTCAAATCTACACCTCCTCCATTCAATTTTGTCACTCTTGAAATACTCCTCTTCATCCTCTCCTGTAGCTCACGCTACAGACATCGACACAGAAACTGTCGAAATACCCAATAACTCCACCATTCGACTCCTCTTACCACCGCGAATACACTGGCACCATCCAAACTCACTTCGACCTCCCCTATCTCGCACCACGTCGACCCCTATCCCGCTACCTCAAAATCGACTTCCAGGAAATTCAGTCGCACCATGTAAAATGGTTATCAAACTGAAGAGAAATGTTTCCTTAATCCAACTATATTCATATTATGCTTTTAAGAAATTTTATTTGGTTTTATAAGAAATTTATGAGGATCGAAGTTTGTTTCTAGAAAGGAAAACCGACGGCTTGAATTTCTGTTGACTGTGGAGTTGTGAATTAGGGTTTAGAGAAGTTAAGGGTATTATATATAGGATAGAAATAATATTTTTTTTTATTTGATTATTCTATTTTATTTTAAGCAATCGCTGTTTGTATTTGTCCTCTAAAATTCCTGTGATCACGTACGCAACCCAAAAATCATGAAACTGGACATGTAGCTACAATTCGACATTGCGGACCCAACGAAACTGGTTTCGTCGAATTCCGACTCCATATGCCCGCACAATGTATTTTTAACAGTCAAAATACTGACTGTTTTTCACTCTAAAAATTCGTACAGCCACACAGTTACTCTAAAAATCACGAAACTTGGAATCTAGTAATAATTTAACATTGCGGATCCAATAAAATTAGTTTCATCGAATTCTGAGGTCGTTTGCAAAACTGGTTATTTTTAAAGCTCTAAATAACCGATTTAAATATAGAAATATATTTGAAAACATTTTAAATTTAATATTTAAAAATAAATATTATCATATATATTCATAACTGAATATCATACTGCTACACTGGGATTTATAACTCGATATTTCAAATCCCGTGTTACATCGATATTCGGTTTATATTTAAAAATCCATTTTAAAATATAAATAAGTCGATATAAATTATAAAAGAATTCCATAGCGACTTTTCTAAAATTTGATTTGGACATAAATAAAAATCTACACGACGAAGTCTCGATTTTTCTCTTCCACTAGAAAAATATACTCCACCAGCTCCACACATTTCTTGTTTCACAGAAATCCGATTTAAAACGAACCCTGTACATTCAGTTGAAGTTCAAATCGCCAAATAGCGAACTGCAACGCCATTTCGAGCTCGATTATAATTATATTATAATTATACGTTCAAACTGTCGTTAAAATAATATATTCATTATTCTAATTCAATTTTAAACTGAATTAAATATCACAGATGATCCAATTCACAACATTTTTTGAATTCCACTACTTCTAACTATTTCAGAAATTAAATATATTATTATATTATTTATTTTAATTAAGTATTCAATATTATTTAATCCTGAGCATTGTAAATAACCAAAACCATTATTTAAACAATTAAATAAATTAATTATATCGTTGAAAAATGCGGGTCGTTACAAAGGTCTAGCCTTATCCCTCGCCTAATACTGGAACGCGCCATACACATACCCAATCCATTTAATTCATTTTACTTCCCAAACCAAATTCAAACAAATAAGCCAAACAACCAAACAAACATGGTTTCAAATAAAGGTGTCGGGTGCTACTAAGCACTGTCTACATCCTAGTATATATATTTAACTAGAAAATAAATTAGAGTGAGGAGTTTTCACATTTGGAATCCACTCCGTCATGCTTTGTTGCTGCTCAGATTCGCTGTTTAGATTCCAACGCAATCTGTTTCGCACGGTATATATATTAAAAATCACATTTCTAATACGATGTTTATATTTTAAAAATCACATTTTTTTATTGGGCTATATACATTTAAAAATATACATTTTTAAAGCAAAGTTATTGATAAAAATCATATTTTTAATTTACAAAGCTATTTTATAAAAATCATATTTTTAAATCAATGTTATATATAAAAATCATATTTTTAAACTACTGTTATTTATATATATATTTTTAACCGAAAATAAAACAATGTTAATTCATTTTTAAAAATCCCATTTTTAAATCATCGCCATTTCATATATTTAAAAACAATGCTAATTTTATTTTATTTACAATGCTAATTTTATTTTAATGATGAAAATAAAACAATTTGATTATATATAAAAACTAAAAATAAAACAACGCTATTTACATTTTAAAAATCAGATTTTTATCAATTTTATTTCTTTTAAAAATTTAATTACAAAGGAAGAAAGAAAGAAAAAGAAAAAAATACTCACTGTTCTTCATTGAAACTGCTTCCAGTTGCCGCCCCTATCACGAACCCTAGGGCTCGAAATTGCACCACCATCGGTTGATTGGAAGATCATCTGAAGTGCTGACGTCGATGGGCTTCGCCTCCAGTCCTGGCACCTGAACCCTCGTCGAGCTCCCTGGCCTGTTATGGCAGAGATATGGCCTCGAACAACGAGTCTTCCCAGGGAGCTCCAGGCAACCTCGATCACTGGTACTTCATCTCCGCCGGTCCGAAGAGGGATCTCATCGAGGGGGGACTTTTTCTAGTTGGTAGCCTTGGCTGTCGATGATCGGATAAGGTGATGTTAGGGGAGGAATACGGTGAAACTTCAGTCGTCAGTTTTAAGAGAAAGAGAGGCGCAGTTTTAAAAACGTTGACCGTTGAATATATTTTGACCTTAGATTAGGGTTGCACCATATATATATTTATATTTTAATTTAATTAATTTCGAAAATATCCGTTTTGCATTCGAACTCCAAATCGAACCCAACGACTGTTTTTCCTAGCTAAATACCCCCGTTCTAGGCACAATGAGATATGTTCCATAAGCCAATTCAACTGTTTCGATCAGTTTTCATTTAATTTAAAATATAAATCAATATATATTGAATTTGAACGCACATTTTAATTTACCAAGGCCACATACTGAATCTAAAAATTCCAGAAAAATAAATCTAGCTATGTTTTGATGATACAGTCCTAAAAAAACTGATTTTGTCAAATTTGGAGACTGTTTGAAAAATGGTCATTTTCCAGTTGATTAAATTCAAACTGAAATTACCAAACGCGTTTGAATTTACCACGCTCACATATTATTTCCAAAAATTAGAAAATTGGAATCTAACAATAATTTACATTCCGGATCCAACAAAAGTGGTCTCGTCGAAAACAGAGGTCATTTACAAAATGGCTATTTTTAAGGGCTATACATTATACAAATTCCATAGCGACTATTTTGAATTTTTAACTGGACATAACTTTTTATTTCCGTTATGAAATCTTGATTTTTCACATTCATTGTAAAGAAATTTTTAAACAGATTCAAATATTTCTTATTTTACTGAAATCTGATTTATTCTGAATCCTGTACATTCAACTGAAATTTGAAACCGAATTTTCAAACTACCGCGCCATTCCAGGCTCGTTATACAATTAAAATAAATTTATTCGTTCTAACTTCGATTTAAATAAATTTTTACGTTATTATTTAAAATAAATCATTGTAAATATTCAAAATCCATTAAAATTGCTAAAATAAAAATTTTAAATTGGTTTCGATTTTCTGGGTTATTACAAATTTCCTCCAAAAGCGAGTTCTGGTCAAAATTGGATAAAATTTTAATTTATGTTAATAACTTAAAGTTTTAAAATTTGAAATTATATTTTTTATGAATCTACATTGAATCTGAGTGTCCCGCATTTTTCTTTTCGCTAAAATTCAATTTTTCTTTTCCGAAATTCACGTTCTTAACTGTAAAAATGCGCAAAACAGATGGTGTTTGTCAAAAATATATTTGTCTGTATCTCTTCTATAACAACCTTGGTATTTTTATAAGTATTTATACTAGTATTGAATTTGAATTAGTGTATTGAATTTGTGGGAAAACCTTCTATTAAATTGGCAGTTAATATAATGTAACTTCTTTCTCGAATAAATAAAAACTAACGTATTCCTCATTTCTTCTTTGAAACTTTCTCAGCTCTCTTTCTCTTCCCTCTTTGAATCCAGATCTAAATTTCAAATATAAAAAACCTTAAATCAAATCGCAAAAGGAAAACCAAATCTCAAAATCAATTTGCAAAGAAATACACAAGTCAGGAAAACATGGAATACAAATCCCATTCTTTCTCTTCTTAGAAACGTACGTGTATTTTATGTTTTAGAAAAACTCGTTCAACTGCCCTTCTTTCCCATTGCACCCTTTACCATGCTCCACTAAGGTTCGTCGCGCCTCCAATAGTAGCCAGTGCCACCTCTCCAGTCATCCCTCCTTCATGCCAAACATGAAAACCATCGATCCAAAAAGAGAATATATATAAATATATTGTACCCATTTTGCCTTTACCTATGACCATCACCTCCCCCTCTAGTTCGCCATCACTGGACTTGCCAAACTCGACCTCAGACATCGTTCCCGACACGCGCAAGCCCTGTGCCATGCCTCGTAGCCCTGAAACTTCCATACCCAATCAAGTGAATGAAAATATCAAACCCATGAACCCATCCCCTTGCACGTACCCTGCACATAGCCTAACCCAAACCACCTCCTTGTGCATAGCCACCCCTCTCTGACCTCAGATGCTGTGTCGAGATATTGTTGTGTGATTGTGTGTGTTATGTTCGAGTATATGTGTGTTTTGTTTGTGTGAGATAATAAGATGAAGTAGTGAATTGGTTGTGCTTGGGAATTATGGGTGTGAAGTCCGATGTTCAATCTTAGTAGCTGCTGGTAAGAGATATTCTTTTCTGTGTAATATTTCATATAGTGTGTCTGTGTATATATATGTTGCTCCACACAAATATATATATATACACACATATAATATAAAATAATATAGAGTGATGATTTGTAACTGTGGTTAGAGATTGGGTTGATTATGCGAAGAGACTTTGGTTCGAGTTAGTGGTTTGATTCGTTTGATTTGATCATGCTTGCTCATATCATGCCAACTATCATTTTGTTTGGTGAATTGGCTCCATTTGAAATGACATACGAAATGTTAGGATTGTTTTAAAAAACCTATTTTGTCTCTTGTAAATTTGTGCACATGTAACAAACATAATTTTGACATGTATGAGTTGAACTAATTGCAAGTGATATTTAATTGTTGTGATATATGTATGTATATTATGATGCACGTGTGATATCCGCAATATTATATTTATTCGGTTTTCACTATGGGTTGAAATGATATATACCCAAGCCACTGTATAGATTTAGGAATTGAAAATGAATTTATTGGGACGCAAGTTAAAATGATAAATACCCAGAAATTTAAATTAAACGGATTGAAATGATATATATCCGTATTACTTGGCCTAGGTAGAAAATTATATATGGATACTATTGGTCTATTTTGAAAGTATTCTCTGAATTTATAAACATATTATGATTTAATAAATTTACTTTAGAAACCTAAATTTCGAACTTTGTTTAAACTTATATTCTGATAGTTTAATAAAGCTTTAAATTAAGATTATGTATTTTAAAACTTTAATCTATTAGTTAACATGTGTTTTTAAAAATATAGATTTAAAATTAAAATTATAATATTATCTAGTTTTAAAATTTAAATAATTTAAATTAATTATAAGTAAATAACAAATTATTATACAAATTTAGAATTTTATAAAATATAAGTATAAAAAGGTTTTAAAGAGAACTTAAAATGATAACTAAATTTGTTTAAATGACATAATTGAAGTGAAATTAACATGTTAAGTTAAACTGATTTTTTAGATGTGATTTGGAAAAAATTTAATGAGTTTTATTTGAATTTGTTATGATTATAAACTTAATAAATTAATTAGATAATAATTTATTAAGTAGATGTTTGAATTTGAATATAGTTAAAGTTAAAAATCGAGTCAATTAGAATTGAAAATTGAGATTTAATTGGTATGAAATTATTAAGATGTGATTTAAAAGAAAATGTGAAATTTGAAAAATTTGACTTAAGTAATGAAACCAAACCCAACTTGAATATGGTTTTGAAATAATATGAAATAAAGAAAATCAGTTAAAAGTTTAAATATCATTTGAATTGAAATTATGAATTTGAACTAAGGATAAGTCGAACTTGGAAATACACAAAAGTGACTTAGATGGGACTTTGTTAAGTTATTTGAAATTCGTAATATTCTATATTAAACTATTTTATATTATACTATTTAAAATTAAATATTACTTTATAACCATTTTATATATTTAACTTCATTATTATACATTATATAACTTTTTTAACTATAATATTTTATCTTAAATTAACTAATATATTTATAATTATTTAAAATCAAATTATTTATATAAATAAAAAAAATTCAAAATAATGATTTTACATTTATTACTATTTTAAATAAAAATTGTTTCTTGTTTGCACTATTGAATTCGAAAGGTTAATACTTTTTTTTTGAAATAATGACATTTGGAATATACAAATTAGAAACCAAAATGTAATTTTTTTGATAAATCAGTTTGCAAATGTAAAAGCCCACATTTTACGTATCAGAAGATCGTAAAATATTTTTAGTTTATTCCCTGAGGGTCGGATCATTCTCATTTTTTAATATGTTGCTTATGGGGATGTGAGACATGTCCATAATTTTTACCGATTTTGTTTGTGACAATTTTGCCCCTGTCAGTCTTGTACAAGGCATAATTTTTGACTCAGGTCGAATCAAAAGGTGAGACCTGTGCCATTAGAAAGGAATTGATGTTTGCCTTTCCGTAGAGTGGTTACATTAAGGATTTGGCTTAATGGTTTGGGAGAAATCACTGTTTTAAAGTTTTTCAGTTGGCTATTCAGGTTTGGAGAGCCTAATGGGCTGAATTGAGGAGGCCCATTAGTGGGCTAGTGGAATCCTATAAATAGGGGATGAGAGTGGAGGGAAAAGGGTTACTTTCCCATTCTCTCATTTGGAGGCATTGATCTCCTTCTTCCTCTAACACCTTTCCACCATTAAAAATCCAAATCAAAGGGGAGAAATCATAGATCTACACCACTGGAGGCTAGATCAATATCATTTCAAAGGTGAATTGATTGGATCGAGGCGTCTGGATAGAATTTCTCGCTGTTCGAATTAATAATTCTATCATTTTTGCTTGTTTTAGAGAATCAATGAGTGTATTACATCTCTTACATGGATTCAATAAAGTTTATGGGTACTAGATCATGTTTTTCATCAAATCGAGTGTTTTTCCTTAGACCCATGCATTGGTGAGTTCATTTTCGTATGGATTACCCTATGATCTAAGTTAGCAAGTTTAATCGGCTAATTCCATGTCATTTCATATGTTTATGTAAGTTAGATCTCTCATTTTGATCATATGTTCATTTTAATGGTTTTTGGTGAGATTTATATCATTTTTGTGGTAATTGTCATATTTATGTGGTCAGTAATGTTATGATATGTTTATGATTGTGCTTGATGATTTTGGTTGAGATGGTTTCGTAGGATTCGTCGTTTGGCGAAGTTTTGGTCGAAATCAGAGTAGAATTGGAGAAGTGCAGGTTTTGGGTTGGGTCTTCCCATTCATGAGGGGTCGGGTCTTTCCATTCAGGAGGGGTCTTCCCATTCATGAGAGGTCGGGTCTTCCCATTCATAAGGGATCGGGTCTTCCCATTCATGAGGGGTCAGGCCTTCCCATTCAGGAGGGGTCTTCCCATTCATGAGGGGTTGGGTCTTCCCATTCATAAGGGGTCGGGTCTTCCCATTCATTAGGGGTCGGGTCTTCCCATTCATGAGGGGTCGGGTCTTCCCATTCATAAGGAGTCGGGTCCTCCCATTCATGAGGGGTCGGGTCCTCCCATTCATGAGGGGTCTTCCCATTCATGAGGGGTCGGGTCTTCCCATTCATAAGATGTCGGGTCTTCCCATTCATGAAGGGTCGGTTTATCCCATTCATAAGGGGTCAGGTCTTCCCATTCATGAGGGGACGGGTCTTCCCACTCAAGAGGGGTATTCCCATTCATGAGGGGTCTTCCCATTCATGAGGGGTCTTCCCATTCAGAAGGGGTCTTCCCATTCAGGAGTGGTCTTCTCATTCAAGAGGGGTCTTCCCATTTAGGAGGGGTCTTCCCATTCAGGAGGGGTCTTCCCATCCAAGAGGGGTCTTCCCATTCAAGAGGGGTCTTCCCATTTAGGAGGGGTCGGGTTTTCAAATTCATGAGGGGTCGAGTCTTCCCATTCATGAGGGGTCTGGTCTTCCCATTCAGGAGGGGTCTTCCCATTTATGAGGGGTTGGGTCTTCCCATTTAGGAGGGGTCGGGTCGGACCAAAGTGGCTCAGGCCGGGCTATTCTGGACAACCATTTCTGGTCAGCCATTTTTGGCATTTCTGGGCAAGTTTTTCTGATCAGACATTTCCGATGATGATGTGACTTCAAAATAAATTCAATTGGGAAGTCAGTAAGTGCTGAAATAATGCTATTGATTGCTTTGAACCTTATAAAGATGTTGGTTGTTTCAACGATGGTGGTGGCTTCGAAAAGAGTCCACAAGGGGATGTTCGAAGTGATGTGATATATTCATTGACCGACGAAAATCAACAAATAGGAAGACAACTCAAAGGTCGTGAGTTGGTGGATAATGGTTGCCCGAGAAGGTCGCTTGAGCAGTAAATAGCCGTCAAGGTTGGACGACTAGAGATGCGAAGGCCGAGAAGTCATCGTTGTCGTAAGTTCTAGCAGAGTCAAAGCAGGGATACAATGGGGGCACCCAATAGACTGGAAGGTTGTTGGTCGAGTACCTTGGGTATCATCGAAAGGCCTAGCTGTCAAGGTTGTACATTGTCAAGGTTGGACATATGGAGTTTATGCTAGAACTAGGGTTACCATTAGCCCTTGACATATGGTAAGGTTGGCCATCATATGATTAACGGTGGTTTCAAAGCAAGATTGGCAGTGATAGCCAGAGTTAGTCATAGATGATTGGTTGTTCTATGTGAGACTTATATAATCAAGATGTTATGTGTGTTTTCCATGATTGAATGGTTGCTCTGGTTTCCATGTATGAATTGTTATTCCTTTGGTTGAATGGATTGTAAAGGCTATCACTGTCCGATGTAGGGAAGATAAGGTTGAGTTCTTCTCTGGTGTCGTGGGTAGATTAGTATGTTTATCTATCCCCTCTCATACACTTTATTGTTGAAGTTTGTTAGCTATTTTATTGCTCACTAAGACTGTTGTCTGACTCAAGGTTTTATGTTTCCTCTTATTACCTTGGGCTGTTCATCCGATTGTTGGATGGGCAGACTAAGTAGCAGATAACAGGTAGCTTAAGTGAGGACAGTGTTGCTGTTCGGAGGCAAGTAGGAGGCTAGCATACTATCTTTACTACTATTTTGTATTTGTTTCCACTGTGTGCTATTTCTGAGTGATGTAGTGAGGCAACTTTGTATAAACACTATTTCCAAGTTTGTGGATCTTATTTTCTAGTTGTATGGAAATCCAGTGTTTCTGCTTCACTATTACTACCTGTTGTATATGTTCTATTATATTTTATCCTTGTGATGTGAGTTTACAAAAGATTTCGTTTATCTACCATACTTGATGATCGCCCATAGCTGCCTGACACATCTTTCAGTGCATTATTCCTCTTGTATAGTGCAGGGGCTGTGGGCGGTCATCACATTTAATATCAGAGCTCTGGTTATCGATTTTAGCCAAAGTTCTAAAACGTAATTACGTATGAGAGACGTACTTGTAGATTTCAGTTGGATGTTTTCTATATATATAAGCATATGTAGTAGTAGCAGTTGTTTTCCTTTAGTAGTTTATCTTGTAAGTGGACTAATCATTCTATTTTAGATTTAGAATGAGTCGTCAAACCTTTAGGAGTGAGCTCTAGTTATCGATTTTAGCCAAAGTTCTAAAACGTAATTACGTATGAGAGACGTACTTGTAGATTTCAGTTGGATGTTCACTATATATAAGCATATATTGTAGTAGCGGTTGTTTTCCTTTAGCAGTTTATCTTGTAAGTGGACTAGTCGTTCTATTTTAGACTTAGAATGAGTCGTCAAACCTTTAGGAGTGAGCCTGAGACTGGAAGAGTAGGAGATGGAAGACAATTGGGAGCTTTAGCTATTGCACCGGAGTATCTAGTTATGTTTGGGATGGCCATAATAGCAGTAGCCATGATAAGGAGGCCCGTTCCAGAAGCTTCAATAGAGCGTGGTGTTCCTATGCAAGTACCCGAAAGCGATTCGGTTAAGCGACAAAGGGATATTCTCCTATAGATGAAGAAACCTTTATTGGCCTCAGTGCTAATAAGAAGAAAAGCAAGAAGAAGAGATTTAAGAAGAATGTCACTTTCTTTAATTGTCAATTGGAGGGTCATTATGCCAACGATTGTGAGAAGCCGAAAACCGAAAGCAAGCGCTTTCAATGCGGCAGGCCTGGACATAAGAAGAAAGACTGTCCGGATCTTCCAAAGAATAGGCAATCGGAAGAAGCATGTATTGCGGAAGCTATTCCAATTTCATATTGTATTCCTGAAGAGAACTAGGAGAAGTTGTTGTCTGGATGTGCTTCCAACCAGTGAATTTGTTTGAGTTCTATTTGGTATTAGAGAATCGTCATCTTTTACCTATAATAAGATTGTATGTTGAATGGGTTCGGAACATAAAGTTGTAACAGGCCTTTAGTTGTAATTAATCTAGTATGGGTTCATCTGCTTTATGCAAGCTTTGTGGATCTAGTAATGTTGATCATGAATACTCATTTATGAGTGGTTGCTTTGTTGTAACTTTCGCTGGGTTTGAAATCATCTTGGGCATAGATTGGCCCAAAAGATATGCGGCAAAAGTAAGTTGCGAAAAGTTAGAGATGTCAGGGAGGGTAGGAGGTGTTGATTTAGGGTAACCCGAAGACAGTGTTCTTATAAGTTGTTATATTCGATTGTGATTCCACAAGAAGACTTGTCATCTATGTTGATCACTAATGAGTATAAAGATATCTTTGATGAGGTCAAAGGGTTTCCGCTGCATCATGAGATCGAGTTTAGAATCGATTTGGTCGAGGGTGTTAGACCAATCGTTATGCCTCTTAGGCGGATGACACCTAAGGAACAGCGAGAGTTAGAGGTGAAGGTTCGTAACCTTTTGGGAAAAGGATTCATTCGGAGAAGCGTTTCCGAATGGGGTGCACCAATGGTGTTTACAACCAAGGCAGATGGCTCGTTAAGATTGTGTGTGGACTATCGTGAGCTTAATAAGGTGACCAAAAGAATAAGTATCCGTTGCCAAGGATAGATGACTTGTTCGATCAGCTTCACAAAGCCAAAGTGTTTTCTTAGATGGATTTGGCAATGGGATTTCACCAATTGAGGGTGGCCAAGGATAGTGTACCGAAGACTGCTTTTAGGACACCATCCGGATTCTTCGAATGGTTGGTGATTCCATTCAGGTTGACTAACGCGCCAGCGTATTTTGTGGATCTTATGAATAGGGTTTTCAGATATCAGTTGAACAAGTTTTTGTTTGTGTTTGTGTTTGTGGATGACATTTTGGTTTTCTCTTGGAATGAGGAAGAGCCTTGAATGTTTGGCAAGGTTTGATTTCAGGCCAAAGTGAGACTTGGAACCTGAAATGTTGGCAAGCTTATCGATAAGACATATTCTCATCGAAAGGATTGGCGATAGCCAAAAGAAAGATGCAAAGCTTGTCGAGTTTATTCCGAAGCTGGAATCGAAAGACAAAGAGTTCGAGGTCGATCGAGAAGGTTGGCTTCGAAAGCTTGGGCGATTAGTTGTTCCTAATATTGACGGTTCGAGAGATGATGTTCTGAGAGAATGTCATCACTTGAAGTTGACAATTCATCCTAGTGGCAATAGGATGTATCAGGAAATGAAACGAATTTATTACTGGGAGGAAATGAAGCGATATATTGGAAAGTTTATTTCCAAGTGTATGAATTGTCAGTTGGTGGTCAGTCCATCAGGGGTGGATCGGGTCGGTCATGTTTGGACCGGGTCGGTCGATTGAGGAGGATGTAGAGGCGGCTGGTCGAGTCGGTTGGAGAATAGTGGATCGGGTCGGTCTATACCCTGGTCAGTCAAGATGTTTTTAAGTAGCGCTTCTAAACATTGTAGTGGGTGGCTTATGTGCTTTGGTTTGTTGGAATGTTTCCGATAGTCGAGCGAATTGGAAGGCTTGCATATCGATTGGAGTACCCAAGAAGATGTCGAGTATGCATAATATTTCCCATGAGTTGCTTCTACGAAAATATGTGCATGGTCCGGATGTGGTAGTACCTCAGAAGTAATACGTTGACCTTGTAGTTGAGTTTGTAGTTACGAAACCATATAAGCCGCTTCGTGTTATGACAAATGACACAAAAGAGCTTAGGGTAAGGACATTTTATTTAGTTAAGTTATAATGTAGTAGAGATGGCGACGATGGTACGTGGGGGACGAAGGAGAGTATAAGGAAGACCCATCCAAAATTCTTCGTCCATAAGACCCATTGATATCGCACCATCATTATTACTTGTGGTCAATATTGTTACTTGTTAAGATTGTTGTTATCTTGTTGTTGTTGTTTGATAGAATTTTGCATGCTAGGATAAGGCTATGGATGCATGGCTTGATGATTGCTAGTTTGGATGATAGAATTGGCTTCTCATGGATGATAGGCATGCGAAATTGTTGTGGTTTCTTGGAATTTCAAGGGAAAAATTCTTAAGATGGGGGATGTAACAACCCACATTTTACGTATTGGAAGATCGTAAAATATTTTTAGTTTATTCCCTGAGGGTCGGATCATTCTCATCTTTTTATATGTTGCTTATGGGGATGTGAGGCATGTCCATAATTTTTACCGATTTTATTTGTGACCATTTTTCCCCTATCGGTCTTGTACAGGGCATAACTTTTGACTCAGGTCGAATCAAAATGTGAGACCAGTGCCATTAGAAAGGAATTGACGTTTGCCTTTCCGTAGAGTGGTTACATTAAGGATTTGGCTCAGCGGTTTGGGAGAAATCACCGTTTTAAGGTTTTTCAGTTGGCTGTTCAGGTATGGGGAGCCTAATGGGCTGAATTGAGGAGGCCCATTAGTGGGCTAGTGGAATCCTATAAATAGGGGATGAGAGTTGAGGGAAAAGGGTTACTTTCCATTCCCTTATTTGGAGGCATTGATCTCCTTCTTCCTCTAACACCTTTCCACCATTAAAAATCCAAATCTAAGGGGAGAAATCATAGATCTACACCATTAGAGGCTAGATCTATATCATTTCAAAGGTGAGTTCATCGGATCGAGGCATTTGGATTGAATTGCTCGCTGTTCGGATTCATAATTCTATCATTTTTGCTTGTTTTGGAGAATTGGTGAGTGGATTACATCTCTCACATGGATTCAATAAAGTGTATGGGTAGTAGATCATGTTTTTCATCAAATTCGAGTGTTTTTCCTTAGATCCATGCATTAGTGAGTTCATTTTCGTATAGATTACCCTATGATTTAATTTATCAAGTTTAACTGGTTAATTCCATGTCATTTCATATATTTATGTAAGTTAGATCTCTCATTTTGATCATATGTTCATTTTAATGGTTTTTGGTGAGATATACATCATTTTTGTGGTAATCGTCATATTCATATGGTTAGTATTGTTATGATATGTTTATGATTGTGCTTAATGATTTTGGTTGGGTTAGTTTCATAGGATTCGTCGTTTGGCGAAGTTTTGATCGAAATCGGAGTAGAATTGGAGAAGTGCAGGTTTTGGGTCGGGTCTTCCCATTCATGAGGGGTCGGGTATTTCCATTCAAGAGGGGTCTTCCCATTCATGAGAGGTCGGGCCTTCCCATTCATAAGGGGTCGGGTCTTCCCGTTTATGAGGGGTCGGGTCTTCCCACTCATGAGGGGTCGGGTCTTCCCATTCATAAGGGGTCGGGTCTTCCCATTCATGAGGGGTCGGGTATTTCCATTCAGGAGGGGTCTTCCCATTCATGAGAGGTCGGGCCTTCCCATTCATAAGGGGTCGGGTCTTCCTGTTCATGAGGGGTCGGGTCTTCCCACTCATGATGGGTCGGGTCTTCCCATTCATAAGGGGTCGGGTCTTCCCATTCATGAGTGGTCGGGTCTTCCCATTCTTAAGGGGTCGGATCTTCCTATTCATAAGGGATCGGGTCTTCCAATTCATGAGGGGTCGGGTCTTCACATTCAGGAGGGGTATTTCCATTCATAAGGGGTCGGGTCTTCCCATTCATAAGGGGTCGTGTCTTCCCATTCATGATGGATCGAGTCTTCCCATTCATAAGGGGCCGGGTCTTCCAATTCATGAGGGCTCGGGTCTTCCCATTCATGAGGGGTCGGATCTTCCCACTCAAGAGGGGTCTTCCCATTCAGGAGGGGTCTTCGCATTCAGGAGGGGTCTTCCCATTCAAGAGGTCTCTTCCCATTTAGGAGGGTCTTCCCATTCAAGAGGGGTCTACCCACTCAGGAGGGTCTTCCCATTCAGGAGGAGTCTTCCCATTTACGAGAGGTCTTCCCATTCACGAGGGGTCTTCCCTTTTAGGGGGGCTCTTCCCATTCAGGAGTGGTCTTCCCATTCAAGAGGGGTCTTCCCATTCAAGGGGGTTCTTCCCATTTAGGAGGGATCTTCCCATTCAAGCGGGGTCTTCCCATTCAAGAGGGGTCTTCCCATTCAGGAGGGGTCTTCCCATTCAAGAGTGGTCTTCCCATTTAGGAGGGGTCGGGTCTTCCCATTCATGAGGGGTCGGGTCCTCCCATTCAGGAGGGTTCTTCCCATTTAGGAGGTGTCGGGTCATCCCATTTAGGAGTGGTCGAGTCAGACCAAAGTGGCTCGGGCTGGGATATTCTGGACAGCCATTTTTGGCATTTTTGGGCAAGTTTTTCTGATCAAACATTTCTGGTGATGATGTGACTTCAAAGTAAATTCAATTGGGAAGTTAGGAAGTGCTGAAATAATGCTATGGATTGCTTTGAACCTTATAAATATGTTGGTTGGTTCAACGATGGTGGTGGCTTCGACAAGAGTCCAGAAGGGGATGTTCGAAGTGATGTGATATGTTGCTGATCGACGAAAAGCAACGAATAGGCAGACAACTCAAAGGTCATGAGTTGGTGGATAATGGTTGCTCGAGAAGGTCGATTGAGCAGTAAATAGCCATCAAGGTTGGACGACTAGAGATGTGAAGGCCGAGAAGTCATCGTTGTCGTAAGTTCTAGCAGGCTCAAAGCAGGGGTACAATGAGGGGCACCCAATAGACTGGAAGGTTGCTGGTCGAGTACCTTGGGTATCGTTGAAAGGCCTAGTTGTCAAGGTTGGACATTGTCAAGGTTGTACATATGGATTTTATGCTAGAACCGGGGTTACGATTAGCCCTTGACATATGGCAAGGTTGGCCATCATACGATTAACAGTGGTTTCAAAGTAGGATTGGCGGTGATAGCCAGAGTTAGTCATGGATGATTGGTTGTTCTGTGTGAGACTTATATAATCTGGATGTTATGCGTGTTATCCATGATTGAATGGTTGCTCTGGTTTCCATGTATGTATTGTTATTCCTTTGGTTGAATGGATTGTAAAGGCTATCATTGTACGATGTGGTGAAGATAAGGTTGAGTTCTTCTCTGGTGTCGTGGGTAGATTAGTATGTTTATCTATCCCCTCTCATACACTTTATTGTTGAAGTTTGTTAATTGTTTTATGGCTCACTAAGAATGTTGTCTGACTCAAGATTTTATGTATGCTCTTATTACCTTGGGCTGTTCATCCGATTGTTGGATAGGCAGACTAAGTAGCAAGTAACAGGTCGTTAAGTGAGGAAGGTGTTGCTGTTCGGAGGCGAGCAGGAGGCTGGCATACTATCTTCACTACTATTTAGTATTTGTTTCTGTTGTGTGCTATTTCTGAGTGATATAGTGAGGTAGCTTTGTATAAACACTATTTCCAAGTTTGTGGATCTTACTTTCTAGTTGTATGGAAGTCCAGTGTTTCTGCTTCACTATTACTACCTATTGTATATGTTTTATTATATTTTATCCTTGCGCTATAAGCTGACGATAGATTTCGTTTATCTACCATACCTTGATGATCGTCCATAGCTGCCTGGCACACTTTTTAGTGCATTATTACTCTTGTATAGTGTGGAGGTTGTGGGCGGTCGTCACAGCTAATATGAAAATGAACCTTGAATTTAATCAAATAATGAATTGCTTTAATATGATTTATGACATTGAAATATTTGGACTGAAGTGTTTAAATATAAAAATCTATATTGTTATTATTTGATTTATGATACTTTATATATGATTTTAAATATAAAGAAACAAGGTGTGAAATCAGCGTTTGATTGTTAATGATACCGGAGTCGGCTATTAACATACTCTTGTTCAATACCGATACCACTTTAAGAACTGTGACTATGTTAGAGAATTCAAAAGAAAGAAGGTTTATTTGGTGAACACTATTGGAATGAAGTTAAAGAACGGTAGTGGATAGCCTTGACTTTCTGTCATAATTAAAATTACTTAAATAGTAGTTATACCGTGATTAATTGAGGTAACACCTCTTATCAGACACAATTCTTAGAAATCATCTATTATTTATGATTTGATCAGGTCCCTTTGATTATGGGAGTGTTGTTCGAGGTGGGTGGTAGCTGTAGTTATGCGTTACCACCATCCCGAGAGTGCAAGTAGTAGAATCCTACTCTAATATTGCCTTACGTGCCTTGTCATATTATCTTGATCGAGCAATATATGATTTTTATTTGTATTGTACCAACAGAGTGCCCTTTGATAGCTACTAGTTACAATGGGATTTACGTTATATGTATGGATTACAATATTATAAATAGTGTAAAGTTAAATATGTAATTCTGCTTACGCTTTCAATAGTATATTTACCGTAGATGTTATCATAATAGCGTATTGTATTATATGATATCTAGTTTAGTGGATCCTTAGAGGATGGAAATCCCAAATATCCTTTAAATTATTGATACATTCCATTTGAGTATTTCACTTGAATTTATTTACTATTGAGGATGTTATTCGTAACTCGAGTGTTCTATTTTTTTGACTCTATAATCCAGTCAGGTTGAGGAGTTTAGCTTTGGCAATTCATCTTTTGGAAGCTGACGATCTATTGAAGATTCAACTTATTATCTATCTACTACTGCTACCTTAGTGATTTTATTATTCCATTTCTATCATTTTCTTATATACCAGGTAGTTATGTATCTAAGATTTTTCTGATGTATTAAATTATGACTTAGATATTATGATTTTAAGATTTTGTGATTGGTAGCTTCATGAAATATCAAGTTATTTATTCAACTACGAGTTATTATGTTTTTTTTTTGTATCTATGATTTGTCTTTGTTCTGTGATTTGATTTAACTAAATCCTATAGTTGTAAAAATATGCTATTTCAAATGGTTTGAACTGGTTTTATTATCGACCTGAAATGCCCGAAAAGTAAGGTCGTTACATGTAGTATTAGGCGAGGTTTAATCAAAGACCTTAGCTTATGGGGTTTAAAACTCATCAGAGATAGGGTAGAGATATCCTATAATGAGTAAAATCAGTCTTAAGATCTTTCTTGATAGAGAGTATTTTGAGAAGTATATATATATATTTAAAATGATCTTAAATGACTTTAAAAGGATGTTTGATATAAAATTTGCTTTAAAATTTTCCTGTTCTAAGAGTTTTCTTTCTTTGAATTCTTGTCCTTAGTAGGTTCCTATTCGATTAGGATTTTCTAAATCTAAATCTCAATCTTTGTTCTAAATCCATGTCCTGGGAAATTTATAATTGATAGCTTTGGAAATTCTTATCATTCTTTAATTTAAGGTGATTAAGGTCTCCATCTTCGTAGATTTCCATTGGTTAAATCCATTCATTGGTTAAGTTTCTAGCTAGTGTTTCAGACTTGTCTTTGAAACAATTAAATTAATTTAAGTATATTTTTAATCAAGAGTTAATGTGAATGATTAACAACTAAGATAATAGTTAATTAGGTTATTACTGGTGAAATAAGCATTTGGAAGGTATTATATGTTAAAGACTTGAGATTATATACTAAGTGAATCTTTACTAATAATATTATAAAATAGAATTTAAAATATGATCTGTTCGAAGTTGTAACTCTATTTTATGTCTAACAAGTATGAAATATTAAATTGGTTCATAGTAAAAATAATAATTTGTATATAAATAAGGACTATTTTAACTCATGATAGATAGATAATTCAAATTGCTATAGTGATATATATGTTTTGAAACTTAATAATACTATATTAAGTATATACAGTAATGAAAATTATAAGGTGATTGTTAGCACCAAAATAAAATATGAAAAGCTAAATGTCAAAATCAAGGCGAAGGGGTGTAGAAGACAACATTCTTTTCAGAAGAGATGAAACCGGAAACTCATTATACACTTTTAGAACCAAGGGTAGAGAGGAAAAAGTTTACCACTTTTTCCAAAAAGTCCTTGTCGGCTTAACTCTAAGGGCAACAACCCCAGATATGCAATTTCCAAGCGTAAAAGGCTAAGCTTAGTATACCTTTCAATTACCTAAAATGGAAACACAGGAAAGATTGTGCTCTTACTAGCAAGTCATCATAGATGAAGGGAAGAGGAGTTGTTGGCATACTAGCCGTCGAAAGCTCTAGCAAATTCATTCCCGCCGCATCTTGCTTAGACTTCCGCCTACGGAAGTCTTCTTTCGAAAGCTCTTGCAACGGCCCTATAGTTGCTCTCCTAAGATTTGACAGAAGGCACACTCATGAAGCTACCATATCCACTCTTGCCAAAAAGTCAGGATGGATCCCTATACCAAGGAAAGGGTCAACCAACACCTATAAGTATAACCCTAGAGGTCCAGAATCAGAGACTAACTTTTCATTTCTCAATCTTGTAATCTTAATTATGAATTGTAAACCCTAGTTTCTAAATTAACTTAGGAAAAAGAGTCTGTAATCATTAGAGTCATCAATAAAGGAGGTTGTCCTATCAACAAAGGTAATGAAGTTGTAATTATTTAATTATTATGTTATTATTATTATAACTTTGCAGGATTATTGTCTAATGATCCTGAAATACATGAGTTCATCTGAAAGCCATATCTAAAGATAATGAAAGGACCTAACCATCACATCCGTTCATTCTGAATCCAAGATATCTAAAACCTCATAAAAATTTACTTATCGATGGTTCCCTAAAGTTATTTAGCATATCTAAGTCTTAGGTCCCATAACCCAACTTAAACCACAAGTAGTTATAGTAAAACGATGGTTATTCAAGATTTTCTTACTTCATCTGGATCCAATGTAATTTTTTTGCTATCAAGAGGCCTGACTTCAGAGTTACCGAAAGGATATCGTAGACCCAAATGGATATTAATAATGGAAATCCTATGCTATCGAAGGGTCATTCTATTTTCTTGAAAGAGTTATGCCGAAAGTACATAGGAAATACTAAAGCGCAAATTACAACTATCTTCTAAGTTAAAGGACTCTTACTGTTTAAATCTTGCTTTCTTTCCGGAATTCACTTTCGGAGATCATCTAAAACATTCTACAGGAACTCAGCTGTAGAAATAGTATTTAATCCAAAACCCACCCCTTTTGTAAGCAAAAGATTCTACTAGAATGCAAAGTTTTGGGGTGTTAACCATAAATCTGGATTACATTTGATGCTAGAAGGAGGGCTTGAACCTTAAAAACTCTTAAACTCCCTATTGACCAAGAGCTCCTTTTTAAGATTAATAAATGGATTGTAAACTACGAAGAATTTGGAATATCCACAAATACCAAAAAAAAAAACCGTTTCGGGTCAGCTATTAAGCAATGACCCTGGACCAGGAAAGAATTCTTACAAGAAAAAAATATCTCCGACGATTAAGAAATGATCCCGAAAAGGAAAGATATACTACTCTACTTTCTTCTAAAGGAAAAGAGGTGGCGACTCCTTCACTTCGCCAATGGTGGTAACATTGAAGGAAGAATAAAAATGGTATTAAACCAAGTTCCCAGAAAAAAGATGTGATCCCTATTCCAATAATATGGCAACCCGATGATAATTTGGTTAAGTATGGGTAGGAACTACTAACCTACAAAACCTAAAGAAAACACTGTAAGCCTACAAGTCTACGAGGAGCTAGTTTCAAAGATGGAAGCATGAGCTATATATCGCCAACAGTTGGAGGAAACCTATGACCCGGACAAATGGAGTTTAAATCTCTTATATTATGTAGCAACGCCAGTCTTTGTCTATGAAAGAATCCTACGAAGCGATAATAACTAGTTCTTGAGAATGAGGAATGAAATCCAAAACAATCCCCGATGGATTAAGTTTGAAAGAGGAATTGTGAAAAGGCACCATGCCTTCCAACCAAAATGAAATTGGATTTCAGAAGCAACGAACCCCTTTTTTCCACAAGGAGTGTCTGAAAGGGGTAAAAGTTTTAAAAGGTTTTCTAAAAACCTCCAAAGTCCTTGATAGAAAACAAAGGTATCTTACAACAAGGAGCTTCCAGCAGATTACAAGAAACCCAAGCCCAATTCATTCAAGGGGAAGTCTAAGGTAGAAGCAATAAAGGATCTTAATTTAACCGCCTCCGTAAACGTAATTCATCTAGCAACCAAAAAAGAATTGGATATTGTCCGGCCAACAGGGAATTACTAAGAGTTGAGAAGAAAAAAGGGAAAAACTACTGCATTTATCATAAGGTCAATGGACATAAGACCGAAAAATGTAAATCTCTAGAAAAATATGTTATCAACTTTGTCAAGAAAGGAAAACCTGATAAGTATGTAAAGAACTGAGGGAATGAACTCAATAAAAAGAAATTTAACTTGAAATGAGAATGTCTACATAGGATATGGATAAAGGTGTACACCAAAAATAAAAATTCTATTTGGTCGAGGGTAAAATTCCCTTCATAAATGGATTAACCTAAAAATCCCCTAATGTTGTTGGGCGCCTCCCGAAACGGAGAAGGGGTAAGTACCAGACATCCAATGCCGGATTAAATCCTAGGCTTGCTTAGGTTCTTCCCAAAAGAGGGAGGAGAGTAATCCCAAGATATACGATGCTGGCACCCGAGGTAAACCTAGGACATACGAGCCTGGTCCCAAAGTTCTTGGTGCAGTTAAGGAGCCCCATGGAAGAGGGACAAGTAATTTATTCTTGGTGCATACAGGTTTCGAATAAAATATAAGCATGCCAAGCCTCTACTTATATTCTATTCCACAAGGAAGGAAGGATCAAAAGAAGCACCTAAAGCATGCTAAGCCTCTGCTTTGGGAAAATCCTAAAAATAACAGAAGATTAAGTAAAACCGAAAGCGCTTTTGTACTTCAAAAACAGGAACAAGACATTCTGGGCCTGTATTAAAGCCATAGATGACTTTGTACATATTGAAAACTAGAAGAGGACATTTTGGACATCAATTATAAATTTTATTATTATGCGAATCTGGGTTCCGGGTCTTCTAATAAGCCGAAGAAGGATTCAAGTCTATCATTTCCAAAGTTAACATTTCTGGATTTCTAATTTTTATTTATTACCGGAATCTTGGTTTTGGGTCTTCTAATAAGCCGAAGGAGTCTTCCAATATATTATTTTCAGAGTTGGGATTTCTAGATATCTAAATTTCTTTTTACCGGAATCTAGGTTTTAGGTCTTCTAATAAGTCGGGGGAGGTTTCGAATCTACCATTTCCAGAGTTGGGATCTCTAGATTTCTAAATTTCTTATTAGCCAAATCTGGGTTCGGTTTCCCTAATAAGCCAAATGAGGTTTCGAATCTATTATTTCTAAAGTTGGGATTTCAAGATTTCTAAATTTATTATTAGTCAAGTCTGGGATTCGGATTTTCTAATAAGCCGAAGGAGGATTCGAATCTATTATTCCCAAAATTGGGATTTATGAACTTCAACATTTCTATGTGCCTGAATTTGGCTTCAGGCTCTTCTTTTAAGCCGGAGGAGTCTTTGTATATGTTATTTCCAGAATTGATTTTTTGAACTATGAACCTTGTTCATAGTGGCTTCATATAACTTTTTGAATTTCTTTTAATCAATACTCAATCCCATCATCGGTTGAAAGAGGGCTACAGGTAAGGTTTTCGGGTGATTATTATTCGACACACAAATTTAAGCTTCAAACGTGGTACAATGCAAGAAGGTCTCCAATTAACTAATTCAGAAAGGTTATCTTTGAATACTATCATAAAAATTTGAGGCTTCGGGGCTCCCCAACATCAATGGGTAACATATATCTTATGGTATAATCTGTTTTGTTTCTTGGAGGGAAAAGATAGGATAAAGATTCTGATACTTGTGCATGAATATCAAACATCCTTAAAACTAAAGATTACAATTAAACAATCCAAAAAGAAAATACCATAAAGTTCTGCTAAGGACTCAAGTTATGTTATAGACAACACCTACGAAATAACAAATATACAAATCATGAGATATTCACAATAATACAAAAATTAAAATCAAATCTTAAAGATATTTTCTACAAGGACCATTGACAAAACCGGATTTGAGACACGGTTGAGGATGGTATAAAAACTACTTTAAGCTTCCTCTCTTTATGTCTAATAACCTCATCACCATCAGTGGATTCGATTTGAAGCTTAAGAGAATGCTCATAAACTTTATTAATTTCTTAAAAGGAGCTTATTAGCCCTTTCGTACTCTGCCTCACATTTCTTATAAGAATAAATCTCGCTTTGAAGACTTTTAATTTAGGTCATGTTACTACTAGAACCACTAAGAATATTTACCCTCTTCTTCTATTCGAAATAATCTTTCAATTCAACTTTTACGTCATTGACCCAATCCTTAATGACTCTCACATCTAAATCTCTAGGAAGATTTACTAAAAATCGGAACTTAGCTGGAGGTTGAGATGTTTCGACAGATGATCGGGAAGTTATGTGTGAAATTTCCTAAGTCATAATGAACTCTAAGAATTTATACGAAGTCTGACTATCTTCCAGTTGAAGCTCTAATTCACAAACTTTATACATGAGTTTTAGCATCTCATTATCAAGACTTATACACAAATTCTTCCTAGCCTTTCGTTTAGTCTCTTCAAAGACTTTATTCAATTAGGAAAGTATTAGCTCTGAATCTTTAAGATGGAGTTTCAAACCATTGACCAAAGCCTTCTGAATCTGATGTTCCTTGAACCAATCGAAGGCTAGTGTATTTCCTATGAATTTGGAGGAGATCACCTCACTCGAAACTTATGGTAGTTCACTTCCGAGATTTAGACCGGAAGGCACGATATGCATTTGCCCTATCGGAGCCATTGGTGGCGACATACAATCCTAATCAATTAACACAAGAATTCTATTTAAAATAAAATAAACAAACTCTTTATTATCAATAAAAGATATCACATGGGTTTCTCAATACATTCATATCCATAAAAAATTTAAACATATTCTAGCTTCTTAAAAAAATAAGAGGCATCCTTCGTAACCACTTTAAAATATAGTAGTTGGCTTTCTCTTTGCAGCTTTTCTTTGTCACTTCTCTGAAATTCAAAATTAAACCTAAAGTACACTCTATGAAAGTCAAAATTAAACCCTTTAAGAAAATTCTCTCGGATAGGACTCGATGATTTGATTAAGGAAGACCTTTCTTGAAATTCTCTTCTTAACCTAACAAATTTTGATAGGAAGTCCTGAGCGATGGGACCACCTAAAATTCTAGTTCCTTTTCATTACAGAGTGAAATAGATCATACAAAATTCACATGGTAATTTGCATTAATGAGAAAACATTCTTATATTAACTAAACTTCAGTTACAACATATAAAAATATACACATCAAATTATCCCATTCACAATTCAAAAAGTTTCTAGTGACATTTGGAGAAAGGCTTCCGTTGAAGTCTCGGTTTCGTCAGAAAAGGCAAGTGGTAAGCTTTGAATCACAATTCCTGAAGATCTAAACATTTTGACGAAGGCCCTTCCGCAGAAAATTTTATCCATGTTAATGGCAAGATCTTGAAATATTATTCCTAAAAGCAGTCATAAAGGAATTATTTTTTAATTTTATGATACTATTCCACATATCGAAATTTGGGAATATTTTTAACTATTTTTTTGCAAGTTTGATTAGCTAATAGGTTGGAAACATAAGATGCCACTAAAAGGAATAGCATAACAAGTTTAGCAATTTAAAAGGAAAAGCATAAACACCTGAACTAGAGGCGGAGAGGGTCCAAACGTAGCCCCTTTCCTTTTGGGTCCATATGGGCCTTAGTCCTCACTTCTAGGAGGGATGCACCACCATTGCACTCCAAAAGCCTTGAGGAAAAGAGTTATCTAGATGTTTTTTCGACAATAGGAAGCTATGTTTATTCTTCCGAACCTTCTTTAATTGAAGGGATCTCAAACAAGAAAAGATATTTAGCATTAATCTCTTTATCTTTGGGAGCAACTTTGAGGCGGGTGAGTTCCCCTGCCTTAGATCAGAACTTTTCTACCCAAGGGGCCGAAAGCGAGTCGAAGCTCAAACCTAGACATTTCTCATGATTTTGGGAATAGACCGTAAGCAACGAAGTCACAAAAGAATCTTCAAATAGTTGGTTATAATAATGGTCCAAGAAGTCAACGATTCTCCTTTGGCCTCCAACAGTGCACCCATGACTCTCTCCAAGCTTCCATTCTTCTTCCATAGCTTCCCCTTTAAAGATATATATTCCACCTCTAGATACTTTTTCCTCTCCACTACTAGAGGACTTTCAACCTTCATCTCTTTAAACTGAGCCTCAATGTAGTGTTTAAATACTTGGCCTCCTCTTCAGCCTTCTTGGTAGTAACATGGCTTCTCTTTAAATCTTCAACCTCCTTCCAAAGGCAAGAGGCCTAATCCTCGAAAATAGAGGAACCATGGTGAAAGAAAACAAGATCTTTGGAAGATAAAGATAAAAAAACAAGGAAAAACACTATGAAAATGAAAGAGAGTTAAGTAAAGAAATCAAAAAATGAAAGGAAGGAGAATGTGCGCGAAGAACTTGAAGAATGAAAGAGACGAAGGAATTCCAAAAGAGGATAATGGCAAGGACTCCAAATATAACCACATCTCTTTGGTGAAAATAGCAGAGAGGATCGAAGAAGAAGTGGAGGTTTCTCTGGTTATCGAAGCAATAGGGAGAGACGGAGGATTCATAGTCTCTTCCTCGATAAAAATTGACATAAAGGAAAATGAAGTTCAAGCATTAAGGCATTTTCAAAATTGAATCATAAATAGAACCATACCTTCAGGAGAAGGGGTAACACCGCATAGGTAGCAAAGATGGTCTAAGAAGAAGGGGAATCTCTTTTTGACCCCCATCATCGGCTGGTATTTTGATTATGGGATCCGAGGATATTTTTTCCTTTTTCGAAGCGGGCTCTTTTGCAGAGGTATTTTGGAGCTTCTTCCGAGACTTCTTAAAGATACTAAAAAACATCTTCATAACAAAGGAAACCTTCAACTCTAAAAAAAAGAGAAGCAATATTTATAACAGGAGGGTTGTACGAAGGCCCACGGAGAGGCACTAAAACAAACCAACATAACACGATAAGGGAAGGAATGATAATAGCAATAAATCAATAAAAGTGAGATTTTACTTCTGTAACACCAATGTCCATTAATGTCACTCGCAAAGGGAATGCATTAACTTCCATGGAGCATTTTAAGTGAATATAGAACAGAAAATCACAACAAGACAGATATAAAGCAGTACTTGAAAATTTAAAACTTTATTTATTGCAGGAGAAGGTAAATATGTTTGGTTACATCATCAAAAACCATAAACCAAGTCAAGTACATAATATCCATCTTGATAAAACAAAGTACATAATCCCACTACTACAAATATCCATAAAGAAAATGACGGGCTGAACTTTACTTCAGCAATCCAAATCCAAGTGCTCCCAAAGAGATCCCAATCAAGCTCCACTAGTACTAGTCCCACCCTTATAACCTGGGGGGGGGGAAAGGAAGAAAAGAGGTGGAAACAAAGGGGGTTGAATATAAAGTCTGGCGAGTCCGATAACTCTAACAACATAATTATTAAAGCAATATGATAAGATATAAGCTGGAGAATAAGGTAATGACTGTGTGAACCACATGGGTATGGCAAGGCAATCAAGAGGAACAGAGATAACGTTAATGGCGCTTCCTAATCAATATAGGATAATTACTATACTCTACCGTACTGTAAAGTACTGTACTAACACTAACTTCACCCTTACTAGTCACTCTAGAAATTTGATCCCTCTTGGCTAAATAGAACGATGATAGCTTCGTGTACTACTAGATGTACCCACTATCCTCCATGTTTGACTGTATATCTCTAGTTGCTATCATAGGTACCCAGCGTGTACCTATCCCCAGTAGATGTTCCCCTTCAATAAGTAATAATGGTAATTCCATGTACTCCTAGCCGACGTCATAGGTGCCGCCTGCTCCTATCTCCACTAGGTGTACCCCCTTAATAATTATTAATAATAGTGGTAGCTTCGTGTACCCTTAACTGACTACATAGGTGTCGTCTGCTCCTATCTCCACTAGGTGTACCCACTACCCTGCCCCAATCGATTGGCTCCCTAACTCGTAGATACCTGTGCAGGTCCCACAGTGGGGTGTATCACTCCCCAATGTGGCAACCTTATACCACGCAAGGAATGCACGGCTTATAACTACACGATGCAACAACGTCTTACCTACCAGCCCGGACCCACACACGCACGTTACCTCATTGGACTTGCGTTGCCACCGCTAACCCATTTTGGCCTCTAACAATCAGACCCAGTAGGCATGTCCGGTCCTCGACTTGGGTCAAGCTCACAAAGATACTTAATGGGCTACTGGACTGAAAAGGCCCCCCCGTGCTTGACACAAGCTTTCCACCTAGGCTTGGTCCCCTTTAGTACATCCCACTTAACCCCCTTCATGTCCACTTACATGTTTTAAATTTGGTTAAGGGTTTCTATTAGTAATTCCACATGCCACCCAAACCACCCACTTAACCCCTATGTCCCACTTACATGTTTTACCATGGTTAAGTATTACTAATCGTATTTCCTCATGCCACCCAAGGCACCCTCTTAACCCCCATGTCCCACCACATGTTTAACTTTGGTTAAGTGTTTCTTAATTTATTACTACCGTAACCCCTGTAGGACCTCTCACATTAGACTGGCATTTGTGGTTGTTGGATTTGCCGGGCGGGTCTGGGTAGTCTTACACCAAAAACGTGCCTAACCTCGTGTCCATACAATTGTTACGCATTTAGTTTGGGCCTTTGACCTCTCACATTGGGCTACCATTTGTGGCTGCTGGATTTGCCGGGCGGGTCCGGGCAGTCTTACACCCCAAATGAGTCCAACCTCGTGTCTTAGGCAATTAATTATACATAATTAATTTTCCCCAAATTAGAATTACTTTCCCTATTCAAATTTCCATATTTATTCATGTCCATAATTTATCACCTAAATTATGCTCATCTATTTATGGTATATAAATTATACCAATTTCATTACTAATTAATTTTATTCCTTAAAATTAATTACATGCCTTTTTAGGCCATTACATGCCAAATTCACAATATGTTGTATCCATTATTATCCCCATCGTACCCCCGTCATTTATTCGCTTAACATGACATATACATATTAGACTAGCAAATAGTCTAATACTTAAAAAAAAGGGAATAAACGTCACAAAGTCACATACACACAATAATAGATCTAATTTGCATCTAACTTGCAATTAAGAATTACAACATACTTGCATAGTCTTTGTATTATCAAGGATCCAAAAATCATAGATCTAAAAGGTGTGAACTTGCATGTATGAACATAGTTTCACACCCAACTAGCCTAGGTAATTATCACAAACTTACATAAACTATGTATGTCGTCAACCTAAACATAAAGGTGTCACCTTGCATAACTATGGATCCAATAAAAGGTGTTAACCTGAGTAAACTATGGATCCACATAAAGGTGTAAACTTGCATAACTATGCATGTCATAGTTTCAACATAAAAATGTCAACTTGAATATGGATCTAAACTTTAAAGGTATGAACTTGTATATATGTGAATCCAATTATCACTTAAACTTGCATATGAACATAATACTTATTCGAACTAGCATATGGTCCACATCCATATTCGCATAAAAACTAATGTTATAAACCTAGGTGATTGGATTATAAAAAGGGATTCATTGACACAAGTTAACATCATGAACTACTAGCATATATTTTAGATCCAAACTTACATAACGTCTTATAACTCGCATACAACTTGCGTGATCCTATTAACTTGCATAACATCGTATGTACAACTTGCATAATCCTATTAACTTACATAACATCATATTGAAACTTGCATAATCATATTAACTTGCATAACATCATATATGAAACTTGCATAATCATATTAAATTGCATAATCATATTAATCTTGCATAACATCATACATGAAACTTGCATAACATCATATATAAAACTTGCATAACATCATATAATATGAATCAAGTTAACATACATGATTAAACATATGAATTAGATTCACAACCACAACTTATAATCCAACGTATATCACATCATAATTAATTTAGAAATTATTTTGTTAAAGTGATCGAACTCACAACTCAAAAGCGGTGTTGAGTTCTGAATTCTGATTTCTGAAGTTGTATTAGCTCTCCTTTGAAGAAGATTCGTTGTTAGGGTTGAATAGAACAGATTTGATTTGTTGTTGTTCTTCTCTAATTGGTGGCGGCTGCTCTAGGGTTCAAGACGACAGCATAACGGCCATAATTTTAGTCTTATTTTTGATTTAGGGTTTGAGTCTATGGGTCTTTTTATAGAGTTTTGAATTTATTTACAGTCGTCAGATCACTCTAGAATCCATCTAGGCCTTAGAAACCAAGAAATGATGTCAACAGACCAACCAGAAATCGCCACCTAAGCCCTAAAACATAAAATTTCGTCATAGACCATTTAGGGCCAACGCGACCAATTCCAAATCTCCTGAGTCGGGCCGACCCAGCGGTTCTCGGGTCGACCCATAAAATAGGTCGGTTTGGTGTTTTGCCTTCCCGCTTCCGCTATTTTGAATTTTTTTTCTTAAATTTTAGGTTAAATTTTATTTTATTTTTATAAATATATCTATATATATTTCTATCTTCCTAATTAACCATTTTCACACTAAACTACTTTTTGAACTGTGTTCACACTAAGTCGCTTTTTAGCCATTCCCCTAAAACAATAATATGGCGTTGGCGAGGATCGAACTCTGTACCTCTTGTATGCAAGTCACATGTTCCAACCAAATGAGCTACTAAGTCTTTTGCTTACAATCCTTAGAACAATGCTAAACATTTATAATTTAATTTATTTAATTCGATTATTCAAAAATCTGGGGTGTTATATTCTCCCCTCCTTAAAGGATTTCGCCCCCGAAATCTCCAAGTTAAGGAGAATGCACATCCTAACATCTAATCATCCATCTACTCAACCATCAATCATAGGCATCCATTGTCCTTAAAAGATTTCTAATGCCATATGAACATATGCAGAGTGTGTGTGTATGTTTCTTATCTAATGCAAAATCAGGCGGTCTACTGATTCGGTTGACCTCCTTAATGCAAACCATGATAGTGACATGCATCCATTATGTATGCGAAAGAACCCTATCGATACATATTATTTCTACATGTATGCACAACCATTCACCAAAATGCAACATCCATATGATAGCACAACCATTATACATCCATTAGCTTAAATATGCACACACATTTATATGCAATATGCAATATGAAGTGACTGAGCCGATCTAGTGCCTAAAGTGTGTGTATATGCATCCACGAGCAACCACTAGCAAACACTTGCATCCACATGCATCCATCATACATAATATGTCAACACATGTTTCAATCATAGGACTACCCTATCTAAAGGTCAAAGGTACTAACGAGAGGACATACTAAAGATAAGATAAGTATAAGTTAAGCGATAAAGGAGAAACTAAAAGACATACCCTCAAAAAGAAAAGGGTATAATGAATGCATCTTCTCTTCCGCCTCCTAAGTAGCGTTGCTTTCATCATCTCCCCATTGCACTTTGACTAGCTTGACCTCTCGATTCCTCAACTTCTTAACCTCTGACCCAAGAATGCACGTAGGAGATCGCCAAATCATCGCATCACGCTCTATCTCCACCTCTCTAAGCAAGCTCAGCTCTACCACTTCCGCGGTCACGTGCAAGCACTTCCTCAAATGTGACACATGGAATACATCGTGTACGCCACTAAGTCTCTCGGGCAACTCCACTCTATACGCCATCTGCCCAATCCTCTCCTTAATAGGAAAACGGCCCTACGAACCTTGGTGCTAACTTCCCAATGGACCCAAAGTGAACGACGTTCCATAATGGAGACACCTTGACAAAGACCATGTCCCCAATATCAAACTCAAGATCTATCCTCCTCTTGTCCGCATAAGATTTCTGCCTATCTTGCTCCTTCTTCATCCTCCTTCGAATTAAATCGATCTTTTCCAAAGTATCTCTAATCATATCGGGCCCAAGTAAGATCTTATCTGTAGACTCCCACCAACATGTAGGCGAACGACACAGCCATCCATAAAGAGCCTCGAACGGTGCCATGCTAATGCTAGACTGAAAGCTGTTATTATATGCGAACTCCATCAAGGGAAGATGTTCCTCCCATGTACCTCCGAAATCTAAGACACACAACCTCAATAGGTCCTCTAGAATACGATTCACCCTCTCGGTCTGGCCATCCGTCTGAGGATAATATGCAGTGCTCAAACATAACTGAGTCCCTACCACCTCTTGCAAGCTCTTCCAAAATTCGGCAGTAAAGATAGGATCGCGGTTGCTCACTATGCTAGAAGGAACACCATGCAAACGAACTATTTCTCGAATGCATACGGAGGCTAACCATGGAGCAGTCCTCTTACTCTTCACGGGAATGAAATGGGCGCTCTTAGTAAGTCTGTCTACCACGACCCAAATCCCCGTGTTACCCTTCCTCGTTCTCGGTAATCCGTCAACAAAAACCATCGAGATGCTTTCCCACTTCCATTGTGGAACCTCCAATGGGTGTAGTAATCCACCAGGTTTCTTTTGCTCTACTTTTACTTGCTGGCACACCAACCAAGCATCTAGCGACAAACTCCGCCACGTCCTTCTTCATGCCGGCCCAAAAGTAAACTCGTCTCATGTCCATGTACATCTTGTCCCCGCCGGGATAGATGGTCATCTTCGAACGATTTGCATCATCAAGAATGGTCTTCCTTAGGTCCTCGTCTTTTGGTACACAAAGCATACTGTCCCTACGTAACCAACCCTTATCATCTAGGTTATACCTACGGAGATGGCTTGATGACTCCCCTCCTTTGAGCTTCTCTACTAACTCAACCAACTGTGGGTCATCTTGCTATGCCTCACCAATCCGTCCCAAAAGCGTAGGTCTGACCTCAAGGACACTAGCAAACTAGGTAAAAAATCAATGGATGGTCTAAAGTCAAAGGTAGAGGTAAACTCTAAGCTACGTCGCTCGACAAACAAAGGACTCAATGTCAACTTTTTCCTACTCAAGGCATCCGCCACAACGTTACCCTTGTCAGGGGTATAAGCTATCTCAAAATCGTAGGACGCCAAGAACTCCATCCACCTTTATTGCCTCAGATTTAGATCTTTCTGAAAGAACAAATACTTTAGCGACTTATGGTCAGTGAATAATTCGAATTTCTCGGCAAGAAGATAATGACGCCGAGACTTAAGCGTAAAGACAATAGCGGCCAACTCTAGGTCATGTGTAGGGTAATTTCTCTCATGGACTTTCGACTGTCTTCCACCATAACATATCACCCTTCCCTAGAGACCAGATGCCCTATAATCCTCACTTCTTTCCTCCAAAAATGGTATTTTGGAGAACTTAGCTTTAAGCTGGTGCGCTTGTAGGGTCCCTAAGCTTTCCCTAAGATGTAGGGCATGCTCTTATCTGCTTCTAGAGAAAACCAGGATATTATCCCATGCAAAATCGTCACAACTATCCATCTCTCACACAGACCATCCTAGTCGAACTCGACATCCCCCAAGTGTAAGCCCCAAAGGCCTAAACCAATATCAGACCAACACCCAAGGGATACCTCCTTCGAATTCAGACGACCTACGTGAGATGATACTAGTAAGACGGCCAACCAATTGAGCACTTGACCCACTCTGGCTGTCCTTGCCAGTCTTGCTCCAAAACCACCGCTGATCACATAACTGGCTTTGCTTAATCTATTAAGCACATAAAAAAACTTATTTCGCGCCTCTGGATAAACCCCGCACTTTATCAAAGACATTCCATACTCACGGACCACACAAACAGACTCCCAATCATCGTTGGATGCGTCAGAAGATTCTAGGCAGCTAAGCATCACTGAACCCCTAGGGTCACAAGAAATATGAGGGTCTTTCCATAATGAATCAATAGTCTTACTATTCTCCTTACACAATCTAGGATGGAACCCCGCCTGGCTAGCCAATCCACCCCTAGAATCAAACTATAGCCCGTGAAACCAAGGACGAAGGCGTTGCATTCAAATCCAACGCCCAAGATAGACACTCTCAAATCCCGACAAACCATTGAAGGATGAGCCGAACCACCAACAGGATTTGAGACTAGGATGGGATCCTTAACTAGACTAGTATTTAGGTGCAGTGTTTCAACTAACGAAGCAGATACCAACGAGTATGAAGTGCCAGAATCAAACAAAGTTCAAACAGGATGATAAAGAAAACCAAATTTCAACCTAGACGGTCCTACCCCCATCAGGTATACCAGCCATGAGGGAATACAACTACCCTCCAGAAGATCCTGTACTTTGTCCTTGCCTCTTTGGACAATCCTAAGGTGTCCTATTTCTCCAAAACAACTAGCCTTCTTCTTCACATTCTCCATTCTTGACCTCCCACCAAGATGAGGTTTCGTCCTTTGTTAACCAAACAGCTATTTGAACCTTCCTCCCATCGTCTATCTTAAAGGTACCAACAAGCCCTCCACTTCCTTGGACTAACTTCTAGCCCGACAAACGTCTAAGTCCCTTGAAGTGGTTTTCCGTCCTTCGTACGGAAGTCCTTATTTATCTTAGAAAAAGCATCTATACGCGGAGGGGGGGAACTCAAAAAGAGAAAGAGGAAGAGATTCAAAACGGAGAATCGAAGGAAGGATATATGGCTCTTGGGGATTATGTTCTTAAAATAAACCTTTCTTTCAAAAATACTCTTCTACAAACATATTTTTGAAAGTATTCTTTATAAAATTGCTTTTGAAAAATAGTTTTTCAAAATATCTTATCTGTTCTGGTAACCTTCAGCTCTGATACCACGTGTAACACCCCACGTCCATTAATGTCACTCGCAAAGGGAATGCATTAACTTCCATGGAGCATTTTAAGTGAATATAGAACAGAAAATCACAACAAGACAGATATAAAGCAGTACTTGAAAATTTAAAACTTTATTTATTGCAGCAAAAGGTAAATATGTTTGGTTACATCATCAAAAACCACAAACCAAAGTCAAGTACATAATATCCATCTTGATAAAACAAAGTACATAATCCCACTACTACAAATAGTCATAAAGAATATGATAGGCTGAACTTTACTTCAGCAATCCAAATCCAAGTGCTCCCAAAGAGACCCCAATCAAGCTCCACTAGTACTAGTCCCACCCTTAGAACCTGAGGGGGGGTGGGAAGGAAGAAAAGAGGTGGAAACAAAGGGGGTCAGACATAAAGTCTGGCGAGTCTGATAACTCTAACAACATAATTATTAAAGCAATATGATAAGATATAAGCTGGAGAATAAGGTAATGACTGTGTGAACCACATGGGTATGACAAGGCAATCAAGAGGAACAAAGATAACGTTAATGGCGCTTCCTAATCAATATAGGATAATTACTATACTCTACCGTACTGTACCGTACTGTAATGTACTAACACTAAATGCATCCCTACTAGTCACTCTAGAAATTTGATCCCTCTTGGCTAAATAGAACGATGATAGCTTCGTGTACTACTAGATGTACCCACTATCCTCCATGTTTGACTGTATATCTCTAGTTGCTATCATAGGTACCCAGCGTGTACCTATCCCCACTAGATGTACCCCTTCAATAAGTAATAATGGTAATTCCATGTACTCCTAGCTGACGTCATAGGTGATGCCTGCTCCTATCTCCGCTAGGAGTACCCCCTTAATAATTATTATTAATAGTGGTAGCTTAGTGTATCCTTAGCTGACTACATAGGTGCCGTCTGCTCCTATCTCCACTAGGTGTACCCACTACCTTGCCCCATTCGATTGGCTCCCTAACTCGTAGATACCCATGCAGGTCCCACAGTGGGGTGTATCACTCCCCAATATGGCAACCTTATACCATGCAAGGAATGCACGGCTTATAACTACACGATGCAACAACGTCTTACCTACCAGCCCGGACCCACGCACACACGTGACCCCGTTGGACTTGCGTTGCCCCCGCTAACCCGTTTTTGCCTCTATCATTCAGACCCAGTAGGCGTGTCCCGTCCTCGACTTGGGTCGAGCTCACAAAGATACTTAATGGGATACTGGACTGAAAAGGGCCCCCCATGCTTGACACAAGCTTTCCACCTAGGCTTGGTCCCCTCTAGTACATCCCACTTAACGCCCTTCATGTCCACTTACATGTTTTAAATTTGGTTAAGGGTTTCTATTAGTAATTCCACATGCCACCCAAGGCACCCACTTAACCCCTATGTCCCACTTACATGTTTTACCTTGGTTAAGTGTAACTAATCGTATTTCCTCATGCCACCCAAGGCACCCACTTGACCCCCAAGTCCCACCACATGTTTTACTTTGGTTAAGTGTTTCATAATTTATTACTACCGTAAACCCTGTAGGACCTCTCGCATTAGACTGGCATATGTGGCTCCTGGATTTGCCGGGCGGGTCTGGGCGGTCTTATACCACAAACGAGCCTAATCTCGTGTCCATACAATTGTTACGCATTTAGTTTGGGACTTTGACCTCTCACATTGGGCTATCATTTGTAGTTGCTGGATTTGCCGGGCGGGTCCGGGCAGTCTTACACCCCAAATGAGTCCAACCTCGTGTCTTAGGCAATTAATTATACATAGTTAATTTTCCCTAAATTTGAATTACTTTCCCTATTCAAATTTCCATATTTATTTATGTCCATAATTTATCACCTAAATTATGCTCATCTATTTATGGTATATAAATTATACCAATTTCATCACTAATTAATTTTATTCCTTAAAATGAATTACATGCCGTTTTAGGCCATTACATGCCAAATTCACAATATGTGTGTATCCACTATTATCCCCATCGTACCCCCGTCATTCGTTCGCTTAACATGACATATACATATTAGACTAGCAAATAGTCTAATACTTAAAAAAAGGGAATAAACGTCACAAAGTCACATACACACAATAATAGATCTAATTTGCATCTAACTTGCAATTAAGAATTACAACATACTTGCATAGTCTTTGTATTATCAAGGATCCAAAAATCATAGATCTAAAAGGTGTGAACTTGCATGTATGAACATAGTTTTACACCCAACTAGCCTAGGTAATTATCACAAACTTACATAAACTATGTATGTCGTCAACCTAAACATAAAGGTGTCACCTTGCATAACTATGGATCCAATAAAGGTGTTAACCTGAGTAAACTATGGATCCACATAAAGGTGTAAACTTGCATAACTATGCATGTCATAGTTTCAACATAAAAATGTCAACTTGAATATGGATCTAAACTTTAAAGGTGTGAACTTGTATATATGTGAATCCAATTATCACTTAAACTTGCATATGAACATAATACTTATACGAACTAGCATATGGTCCACATCCATATTTGCATAAAAACTGATGTTATAAACCTAGGTGATTGGATTATAAAAAGGGATTCATTGACACAAGTTAACATCATGAACTACTAGCATATATTTTAGATCCAAATTTACATAACATCATATAGCTCGCATATAACTTTGCGTGATCCTATTAACTTGCATAACATCATATGTACAACTTGCATAATCATATTAACTTGCATAACATCATATCTGAAACTTGCATAATCATATTAACTTGCATAACATCATATATGAAACTTGCATAATCATATTAACTTGCATAATCATATTAATCTTGCATAACATCATACATGAAACTTGCATAACATCATATATAAAACTTGCATAACATCATATAATATGAATCAAGTTAACATACATGATTAAACATATGAATTAGATTCACAACTACAACTTATAATCCAACGTATATCGCATCATAATTAATTTAGCAAATATTTTGTTAAAGTGATCGAACTCACAACTCAAAAGCGGTCTTGAGTTCTGAATTCTGATTTCTGAAGTTGTATTAGCTCTCCTTCGAAGAAGATTCATTGTTAAGGTTGAATAGAACAGATTTGATTTGCTGTTCTTCCTCTCTAATTGGTGGCGGCTGCTCTAGGGTTCAAGACGACAGCATGACGGCCATAGTTTTAGTTTTAATTTTAATTTAGGGTTTGAGTCTATGGGTCTTTTTATAGAGTTTTGAATTTATTTACAGCCGTCAGATCACTTTAGAATCCATCTAGGCCTTAGAAACCAAGAAATAATGTCAACAGACCAACCAGAAATCGCCACGTAAGCCCTAAAACATAAAATTTCGTCATAGACCACTTAGGGCCGACGGGACCAATTCCAAACCTCCTGAGTTGGATCGACCCAGCGGGTCTCGGGTTGACCCATAAAATAGGTCGGTTTGGTGTTTTGCCTTCCCGCTTCCGCTGTTTTGAATTTTTTTCTTAAATTTTAGGTTGAATTTTATTTTATTTTTATAAATATATCTATATGTATTTCTATCTTCCTAATTAACAATTTTCACACTAAACTACTTTTTGAACCATGTTCACACTAAGCCGCTTTTTAGCCATTCCCCTAAAACAAAAATATGGCGTTGGCGGGGATCGAACTCTGTACCTCTTGTATGCAAGTCACATGTTCCAACCAAATGAGCTACTAAGTCTTTTGCTTACAAACCTTAGAACAATGCTAAACATTTATCCTTTAATTTAGTTAATTCGATTATTCAAAAATCCGGGGTGTTACATTCTCCCCTCCTTAAAGGATTTCACCCTCGAAATCTCCAAGTTAAGGAGAATGCATATCCTAACATCCAATCATCCATCTACTCAACCATCATTCATCGGCATCCATTGTCCTTAAAAGATTTCTAATGCCATATGAACATATGTAGAGTGTGTGTATATGTTTCTTATCTAATGCAAAATCAGGTGGTCTACTGATTCAGTTGACCTCCTTAATGCAAACCATGATAGTGCCATGCATCCATTATGTATGCGAAAGAATCCTATCAATACATATTATTTCTACATGTGTGCACAACCATTCACCAAAATGCAACATCCATTTGATAGCACAACCATTATACATCCATTAGCTTAAATATGCACACACATTTATATGCAATATGCAATATGAAGTGACTGAGCCGATCTAGAGCCTAAAGTGTGTGTATATGCATCCACGAGAAACCACTAGCAAACACTTGCATCCACATGCATCCGTCATACATAACATGTCTCAAACACATGTTTCAATCATAGGACTACCCTATCTAAAGGTCAGAGGTACTAATGAGAGGACATACTAAAGATAAGATAAGTATAAGGTAAGCGATAAAGGAGAAACTAAAATAGGTCGGTTTGGTGTTTTGCCTTCCCGCTTCCGCTGTTTTGAATTTTTTTCTTAAATTTTAGGTTGAATTTTATTTTATTTTAATAAATATATCTATATATATTTCTATCTTCCTAATTAACCATTTTCACGCTAAACTACTTTTTGAACCGCGTTCACACTAAGCCGCTTTTTAACCATTCCCCTAAAACAAAAATATGGCATTAGCGGGGATCGAACTCTGTACCTCTTGTATGCAAGTCACATGTTCCAACCAAATGAGCTACTAAGTCTTTCGCTTACAAACCTTAGAACAATGCTAAACATTTATTCTTTAATTTAGTTAATTCAATTATTCAAAAATCCGGGGTGTTACAACTTCCAAGAGTATGAAAGATTGGTGATGAAAAGGAAAATCTTACGAGGTCACCACAAACCAAGTAAAGAACATACCTAGAAGAAGAAGTTTTCATGGGGGGAACACTTAGAATTCGTTGCCCTTGAGAAGGAAGGCCATAATTCTAAAGGGAAGCAATAGTTAAAAGATCGGACCTCTCCTTATTGACAAAAGGTTAACCTTAACTATGCGTATTGGAATCCATACCAAGCTCTATGAATTTCCCGCTAATATTGGGAGGACATCGAATAAAGAAAATTTGGATCTCCTAATCCTTTGACTTATCAACAAGGTCTTTTTTAGGGTTGGAGCGGTAAAGAGTGGGCTTATCCTTACTGGGTTTTTTCAAACAAAGAAGGTTAAAAAGAACCCCAGGATTGATGATTGCTCTCCGGATTCGAGAGCAATCATCTTCAAGTACAATATATAAATGTAAGTATTTGGGGAAAGCTGGATTAAGGTAAAGCTGATGTGTTCGAAAAAATGAAAAAGAAAATCCAAGAAAGGGAAAAATCCACATTGCTAAATGGGAATGACAGAGTAAGCAAACACATATCGAGAGGATTATTCATGGAAGCATCTTTAGTGGGAGGAATGACTTCCACACCTGTGATTGTGAAGTCCTCCAAGATAGCATTTACTCTTCCTAGGAGGTAATAAAAGAGTTCTTTGTGAGGACGTCGACCTTTAGGGCTTACTTTTTGGAGGAGATAAAGTCCTACAGGTCGAAGGGAATTCCTTCGTAGGAGATTTCTTTACACCTGATTTTTGACCCATAGTGCTGCCATGTGACATTATTTCATAGTTATAAGAGTTATTAAGAGACATTCCATGGTAAATAAATTATGTACCATTCCTCCTGAAAGCATTATTAAATAATAATAAATACTTCGTAGTAAAATGCATTTAGAAAGAATAGTTATCCATAGAGCCTTCAACTCGACAGTGGTTCGTTTTGGATACACCCTCCGGTTAACAAAAAAACCTTTCTCTCACACACGCAAGTATGTAAAATCATGACTAAAGAGAGAGAAAGAGGGTGTTAAAACATGAAGATAAATATTTTAGGCCTCAAAAATAAAACAATTGAGTATGTTTCGATTATTTAGTCCAAAATACACTAACTAATCATATCAAAATCTTCCAACTTTAATTGTAATTTGACCCAGATGAATTTTAGTCGAAAAGAAAAGCATATAAAATGCACAAAAAAGAAAAAAATAAGGTTGAAATTTAATGGTATCAGATTACGACTGTGATTCCATGATTGATGTCATTGATTAACTAAAACACAAATTGATCTTTGAATAATCGAAGAATTACAAAACCCAAATAAGTTAAACCTAGGTCGATCGTAAAAATCATGGTGAAAATAAAGTGTATTACTAAGATTAGCATTCAATTTCAAGAAAATTAAACCCTTTTTTATAAGACTTGATGCTTGCAATTTGAAGCGATGTTGGCAGATAATAGGAAAGAGAAGGAGTATATTATTTATAAAAGCAAAGCATAAAGAATAAAAAAGGATGACCGTTGATTTAGATCGGACTATCTAGATAAGAATATCAAGAGGTGGGAATGGCGTCTGGGCACTGAAATTTAGAGCAGTTGTTTGAAAAGTCAAGAACATCCCTTGCTAGCGAGGGATGCGAATGTTAGCCCAAAATAAACAAGGAAGAGCTGAAGGACAAATCCAAGGTGAAGGGTGTAGAAGGTAGCATTATTTCAGAAAAAATGAAACCAGAAACTCGTTATAAACTTTTGAAACTAATGGTAGAGAGGCATGAGCTACCACTTCTTCTAGGAAGCCCCTCTTGGCTTAACCTAAAGGGAAAAACCAAGATATGCAGTTTTCAAGCATAAAAGGCTAAGCTTAGCATAACTTTCGGTTACCTGCAATGAGAATACATGAAAGCTTGATGCCATACCAATAAGTCATCGTATATGAAGGTAAGAGGAGCTGTTGGCATCATCACCCATTAAAAGCTAAAGCAAATCCATCCCCATAGACTCTTGCTAAGACTTCCGCCTCAGGAAGCTCCTTTCGAAAGCTCTTGCAACAACCCTTCAGTTTCTCTCACAAGGATTGACGTAACAAGCCTCCATATCCACTCTTTGCCAGAAAGCTGAACGGAGCCCCTATGCCAGCGAAAAGGATAACTCGCACCTATAAATACAACCCTAGAGGTTCAGAATCGGGACCAATCTTTCATTTCTCAATCAATTAATCATAAGTATGAATTGTAAATCCTAATTTCTAAATTGATTTAGGGAAAAAGAGTCTGTAATCATTGAATTCATCAATAAAGGAGTTTAGTTTAAAGTAACAAAGATGTAATTATTTAATTATTATGTTATTATTGTTATAACTTTGTAGGATTATTGTCTACCGATCCCCAAAAATATGAGTTCATCCGAAAGCATTATTCGAAGACTATAAAAGGACCTAGCCATAACATTGGTTCATTCCAAATCTAAAATATCTGAAACCTCGTAAAGATTTACTTATCATTGGTTCCCTAAGACTATTTAGACTATCTAAGGTCTTACATCCCATTCTTACCACCTGACAGGGTCTCTATAACCCGAATGAAACCATAGATAGTTATAGTAAAATGATGATTATTCATGATTTTCCCAATCCATCCGGATCTATGTTTCCTTCTTGTGCAATCAAGACACCCAACTCCAAAGTTACCCAAAGGATATTATAAACCTAAATGGATATTAATAATGGAAATCCTAAGATACTAAAAGGTCATCCTGTTTGATCGAAAGAATAATGCCGAAATTGCATAGGAAATATTGAAACGCAAATTACAACTACCCTTTACTGAAAATCTTACTACTAAAATCATGGTTTCTGTAGGAATTAACTTTCGGAGATTACCGGAAACATTCTATAGGAACTTAGCTATAGAAATAGCATTCAATCTAGAACACGTTCCTAAGCAAAGGATTCTACTAGAACACACTGTTTTGGGGTGTTAACCATAAATTAGGCTAATAGTGATAATTTGTGAAGAAATAATTTTAATGGATTTCACAAATTTTATGAAATATACATAATGAAGAGCAAGATATTTTGAAATCGAAAAGGTTATGTCAAACAACATGAAATATATATTTGATTATGAATGAATATAATTAGAATACTAATTTGATTATAAATTTTTGTTTTATATAGATTTGAAAATTATAAAAGAATAATGATTTGAAAAATTATATAACAAACTCATGAGGCTAACTAGGATTTATAAGTAGAATATTAAGCAAGTAATGATCCTAAGATATAAGAGTGATTAGTGTTTACTTAAATTTTAGATTTAAGCATAAAATAATTTTGAACCTAGGAAAAAGTTTGAAACAGATATTAACTAAATTTCATACCTTTGGTGACATTAAGGATAGTAGAGCATTGTAACAACCCAAATTTTAACACATGAAAATTAATTAACGAATGAAGTAGTTAAATAATAAATTGTAAAATTGTCAGAATTTGACAACAAGAATTGCACTATTGAGTCTGTTATGATTTCCTAGTTCAAGTAGATATATGGTTTGCATAAAATGGACTTAAAACAATGGAGTCGTGGCGATTCGAAGTTTGAAATTCAAATCAGAATAAAATAAACAAAGAAAAAAGTAATATTATATAGGACGACCCAACAACTACTAGGTCGGCCCATAGGTTGACCTAAGTTGCCTGTGGGTTGACCCATGTGTCGACCCAGTGAGGGTCTGGGTCGAACCATATTGTGCCAGGCACGTTTACTTGCTAGTAACAAAATAGAAAAAATGGACGAGATTTCTTGTGAAACTTTCCAGCTGACGCGTTTGTTTTTGATTGGCTGATGTGACAACTCTGAATTGATTTAAGGGTATGGTCGGTTGAGATATAAACCCTAAATCTAACTGTTAAGAATCTCCTGCTTCACTTATAAATAAACCTCCAACCCGCTCTCTATTTATTCACAACATTTCTATTCCCCGCCTAGGCTAGTCACCTTTCTTAAAGACGGGGCCAACCTAAAATTAAATTTTAGGGGATTGAGATTAAATAAAAGTATTATCTATTTTTCTTCTGGAGGTTTTTTCAGGGCCACCAGGGAAACTTTTCCGGCAAGCTTTATGATTATTCAGATTATTAGTTAAGTTTAGCTAAATAGGAATAATAGTAGTTATAGCAGTAGTTTTGTTTATAGTCTCTGTTTATTTATGTTTTCCTATATCTTCTTTCTATAAGTAGTTTATGTAACTTTTGTGTATTTCTTTCATTTTTGTTTAATTAATATTCAAATTATTGTAAGTTATATTTTCAATCCCCGTTCCCCTTCTTCGTTTGATTTTTTTAAACAGATTATTGTGGTTATGCCCAAATATGCCTAAGGGAATATGTACATGGCTGATTTACACGTAAATTTATATGCATAATTGCCTATTACTGATTATTATCCTTCTCTTCTGCGCATGTTTGGGAAATCTGATTAAATTGAAATAATGGGAACATGCTTGGATAATTTAAGGCTAATTTGACATATATAGTGAAATTGTAATAAAAGGGACATTGGACTGAAAATAGGCAAACTTGATAAGGTTTGTAAAATGACTATGGTACAGGTTATGAAGGAAAATTACATTCACATAAATATGATAGATTGTGGAATCATATTAAGCAAACATGATTTACTTGCAAATATGAATATGACATAAATTGTAAAAGAATAATTAGGTTTAATATGAAATGTTGACTTAAAATGATGTTAAATTACAAACCTAAAATTTTATGGTTATTCTATCGTGGCCATGTGACTAGGCAATTATATGGTTGTATGGTAGCCTTGTGATTAGGCAATTCTATGGTGGTCTTGTGATTAGACAATCCTATGGTAGCCTCCTGATTAGGCAATTCTATGGTAGTGCCATGAGTAGACAATTCTATGGTGACCTTATGATTAGGCAATTCAATGGTAGCCTTGTGATTAGGCAATTTTATTCTATGATGGCCTTGTGATTATGCAATTCTATGGTGGTCTTGTGATTAGACAATTATATGGTGGCCTTGTGACTAGGCAATTCCATGTCCATGGTTTCTATGGTAAATGAATGAACAGTTAGGCTTAATAAATATTGAACTTAAAATGACATTAAGTTAAAAGTCTAATTCTATGGTAGCACTAGCAAGAGGACCAATGAGAGCAGTTACTTTGGATTAAATACTATCAGTTTTTCAGTTGACATGGACGGAGGAACCATTACCTATAATATGGAAAGATTGAAATTTTGATGACCATGGATTGTTGGTTTGGAGTTCTCTATGAGAGGCTAAAACTTAAGACAAGGAAGATTAGTTGAATTCGAGTGTTTGATGATTTTTGGGGTCTCCTTGTAAAGTAATAATGTAGTTAGCATTTAGTTCTTGGCTTTTGGGTATAAGAATTCATATAGATCTATGGAAATGCTTTGTACTTTGGTAACAACCTTAAGGGATTTAACCCAAGAGTATGTCTTAACATTTATATAGGAATTTGCCATTAGTTATACTCTATGATTGGAGTTTATTGTTCATCAAGGTCGTGTCATTTGGGCAATAAGATGAGGATCCTAGAAATTCCATTTGAAAAAAACGATTTATAGGAACAATTTAAAACCTAATTATAAGGCTCAAACTGATAAAAATAAATATTTATATGACCACAAAATTGAAGCAAGAAAAAAGTCTGGCTAGTGGATAAATGATTTTAAAGGATATAAAGATCTCAAATGGATAAATGGCATGACAAATATGTGTGTTCCAAGGAAAAAATTTGAAGAAAAAGTGTCTTGAGGAAAAAGGAAATTTGTATAACCACTCGAGTCTAAATTCCATGTATATTTGATTTGATAAATATATTTTTTAAAGGATGAATATGTTTTGGTACGAAATTCGTATTTTTGAATTTCATAAATTTAACTATATATATATATATATGTGTGTGTGTGTGTGTGTGTGTGTGTGTGTGTATCAGAAATAATTTTTGTGACTTTATGAATAGCAAGTTATCTCGTTAAGGTTTTTTAATGACGAAGTTCTGAAAAATACAATGGTAACAGTAATGTAGATTTTGAAATATATATCGGAAACTGAAAATAAGTAGAGAGTGAGTCCTTATGGGGTTGGACAATATATGTGGAGAAAATAGGAGAACATAGGATAGTAAAGGTAAATACTAGAAATAAGATTCTAGATATGATAAAAGTTACCCTACTTATAAGGTAAAGTAGGATCTGATTTATTTTTTAAACCAAACGACTTAGCTATGTTAAATCTAGTTCATAAAAGGAAGAAAATATAAAACTTGGGATATTTCTTTCGAAAGGATTTAAGATTGGCAAGAAAGAAAAGAAAAGATCTCTAGCGAATGTGGTTAGAATAACTCGGCAGTTATAAGAGAAGTCGTTCTGACTGGAAGTTTAGAGAAAAAGTAGAAGTTAATTATGATGAGGCATTAATTCATCTAGCATTGGAATCTTATACCTCATAGGAAGAACTTTTAGTTATAACAACCAAGGTGTCTTCATAGAATTCAAGTTTCGTACTTATGTTCTTTCGATAAACGTTTCGTTTTTTATCCAATCATTAGCTCTTTCCTTTGATTAAGGTCTTTCTTTTAAATATTCTTAGGAAGGGTAAATCTTAGGACTAAGCCTATGGAAGGTAGGATTAGTTATAAACATGTTACTAGAGAATGTTATGTATGATGTATGCAAGTGGCTGCAAGTGTTTGCAGTGGATGCATATACACACACTGGGCCACTATTGGGGATCAGCTAATAAGGCACTTACATATGCATATGGATGCATGTGCAATTTATATTATTTTTATAGATGATATAAGTGCATGTTATCATATCGTTGTTGCATATAAATGATGGTTGAAACACACATGTAGAGCTATATGTTATCATTAGGGATTTCTGCATACATTTGGGCACATGGCACCAACATGATTATATAAAAAGGAGGCCAACTGAATAAGTAGACCATAATCTTTTTCTTTACCTAGGGAAATTCACACTATATTACTACATAATTACATAAATTGCAATATAAAACTTGTAAAACTTAAGGAAAATTAATGCTAAAGGATGTTGTTTGAGTAGTGTAGATATTCGAATGATATTGCATATTTCATTCTTCAGTCCTTAGAGATTTCGGGAATGAAATCCTAAGGAGTGGAGAATGTAACAACCCAAAATTTAACATACGAAAATTAATTAATGAATGAAATAAATAATAAGTTGTAAAATTGTGAAAATTTAACAGCAATAATTGCACCATTGAGCCCATTACGATTTTATGGTTCAGGTATGTTACTACCAAAATTAACCCTTAACATAGGCTAACAATGAAGGGGTATCGGAGGAACACAAGCACAAAAGAATCTCCCAAAAGCAAAAACATGAATTATAGAAAGACCCGAAAGCAGGAAAGAACGATCTGAGAGCACCATAAAACGGCACCTCCCAGGAAGAAAGGAGTTCAAAGTCTGCAGAATGCCAGCGAAATTTACCAGGTAGGGTCTATCCGATAAGGTCTACCGGGCAGGGAGTTCTGTAGCGAAAGGTCCCCCAAGTTAGAAATCAAGAAAGAGGAAGACATGAGCTCCAATTATTGAAACCAGGAAGGGCTATCATATAAACCTGGTTAATAACGATACATCAGAAGGCGAAGGTACCAAGGGTATCAAGCCAGAAGTACATAAAGATTACCCGGTACCAACTTCCGAAACATCTACTGTGTGAATCCTGAAAGGTCACATTGATAAACAACTGACACATCGCCGGGAGCTACCTACCGGAAGACCAAAAGCTCCACCGGAAGGTCAACCGAAACCCTAGCAGAGATACATGTTATTCATACTAATCTACTTAGAACAGACACCAACAACGGTTTTGAACCAGCAGTTATCTACATACGTCATGAGGGCAAGCTCCACTAAGTATTCACGAGAAAGTAGAAAGCCTACATCCAGAAGCTTACGTCCGAGAGTCTACACCCAGGAGCCGCTACTAGGAGTTCAAACGCCATTCGAAAGTCACTACATTGACAAGCTCATATCAATCTCAAAGAAGCCCCAATTAACTGGGACCCTCACTTTGAAGACTATAATTAGCACCACAAAGGCGGCCAGAAGCCAAATGTACGAAACCAAGGAAAAAAAGCGGTAGGTAGAGGCCCTTGTAGGCCCAATAGCCCAACAGCAGCATGGCCCCCGAATTCTCTATAAATAAGACCCCAGGGGGTTACATTTAGAGGGATGAATTTTTCATTTCTCAATCTTATTCTTTCTTCTTTAAGGAGCAAACCCTAATTTCCAAATCAGATTGCGGATTTCTTCAACTCTTGTAATACATCTACAATTTATGAATGAAGATTTCCGAGACTTAAACATCTTGTGATTTGATAATCTTGTTGTGCCATTATGATGAAACAGGGAGTTATAACTAACCTTTCGAGAAAGTTGATCATGCCACCTTCGTGTAAGAGGAAGGGTTTCATAGAAATTTGAAGTCCTCCTCTTTCTATCTTGAGGGTTTGTAATGCTAATCAATGCTCTCATAATGAGCCTAATGCCTCCTAACTTCGAAAAGGAGGTTGTCTGCAGGCTTATAACTTAATCTCTTATGCAACCAAGGCCCTTTGGGCCAGTTCGATGCGGAATGGACATTTGAGTTAATAAGCATTGCGATGCCCATTTTCCCGAATATGGAGAAGCATTAGCCTGTTTTCTTCTTATCACAATATATATCATTACACTCGTGATCTAGGGAGTAACTGATTAGGAGCTAAGTAAACCTACTTTAGTTCATTTCAGAACTCCACTGTACAGTAAGTGTGACATTCACCCCTTGAAGGAAGAATAAATAATATTAAGAACCGGGATTCCGATTCTTAAGGAAAGGTAGATTTTGCTAAGTAACTCTGGTCTTCTAATATCCTTTAGTAACCCTGAATCATGACTGTATCAAATTTCTTGAACATGTGTCCTATATAACTTACTCCAGGTGTTGACGGAAAATAACCTTAACATTTTGGCGCTAGAAGGAGGGCCTGAGCCTCCACCCTTACGATTAATCTATCAAAAATTAACTTGGTAAATTTATTACTCCATGGAGGGAAAGATGAAATCAAAAAGATTGTAAGATCGAAACAAGGAACCGACTCTTAATGCAACTCTTGAAGGAAACATGGATCTAACGCTTAATCTGAACAATAACAAAAGAGAAGCCACATCCAGCCCAAAACAACTACCAAACCTAAACGCCATGGAAGATAATATCGCAAGAATTATGGCCTTGGAGAAGCAACTCCAAGAGATGCAAGCTCAGATAAATGATGCTCAAGCACAGAAGTCTTCAAGACTCACAAAATCTAGTCTAAGAGAGACGAATGAGTCTTCGAAAAGAAAGGATCCCATTCAACACTCATAAGCAAAGGAGAAGCTCAAGGCGAATTACTCCAAGAAGAAGAAGTCCCATTTGACAGGAATAGATCATCAAGGAAATCAATGCGAGTAGGAAATGTCTGAGAGTTCCACTTCTAAAGGTTATGATCCCAAGAGAGCAAACTATGGTAACACAGAAGCTTATCTTAAAGACATCGCTCAAAAGACATCAAATACTTGCTAGGAAGCAAGGGAAAGAGGACCCAAGATGACAGAGTTAACGACAACGAAAAGGGTAGCGCCTTTCATCGATGAAATTGTGAACACCATAATACTATCGAGAGTGAAGGTTCCAACCATAAATTATCTTAGGACAACTGACCCCAATGATCTTTTCCCAGTGACCTTTCAGGTGACCTTTCAAGGGGCAGCAACAAAGTGGTACCGTTAGTATAGAGAGAACACCCTTTATTCATGGAAACAGATCTCTTACGAATTTTCCGCATAGTTTTGCATTTGCAAAGGTCCAATAGTTGACTACACAGTCATTGCTAACATCAAACAGAGGCAAGGGGAGTCTCTAGGAGATTATCTAAAAAGGTTCAACATCAAGGCATTAAAGACCAAGGATATGAACGACCATGACAAGTTGATTGACGTGCATTCGGGATTAATTGAAAATACCCCCTTCTGGAAGGAATTATATATTCACAACTGTAAAGACTTACAAGACTTTCACTTCCAAGCCGATAAGTTTATTCGCATGGACAAATTGTACTTAACAAATAGAATGCTCGGGCCTCGAGGGGAAGGAGGAAGGTCAAACTTTGGACGAAATCTCCCAGAGGGAAACCAAAAGAGAACAAGATGAGAAGATTTTAATACCAACTTGGTTTCTCTAAACAAGCCCATCTCGTTTGTGTATGCTATTGCAAGATAGAGGGTTAATAACTTCCCCGTCTCATTCAAAGCCATGAATTGCCCTGAACCACAATCTAGTGGTAATATTGCGAATTCCACAAGACCAACGGACATAAGACTGACGAGTGAAAGGTATTGGACGGGATTATTCAGAAGCTAATCCGGGAGGGACATCAGAAAGAATTTGTTTTAAACAAGACAACATCAGCTAAACATACAAATGGACAACAAAAAGTTTTGGTGAACGCAATAGAGACAATAATGGAAGAGACCAACCTAGACTTGGGTCTTCCCATAAATCGAATCAATGTGACCCATGGAGGGCCACACCCTGCCGGAAACTGCCCGAGAGCTAGGAAACAATACATGAAGGAAGAAATGGAGGGAATATTCTCCATTCGAGAGGAACCATCATTGAAAAATGCACGTTATGCTCTCAAAATGCACAATCTAGTGGCCTCTCTGGAAGAAATGAAGAAAGGGGTCCGCCACCTACATAATGATCCCCTTATGATAACAGTGCAAATATGGCTCTCTATTGTTTACAAAATCCTTGTGGACACTGGGAGTTCCGTTAATGTCTTCTTCAAGCATGCTTTCGATCAAATGGGAATTTCTGAGAAGAAGTTGGAGCCAAGCAACAAACCAATCTTCGGCTTCAATAACAAGGGATCAACTCCAGTGGGGCAAATCAACCTTCTTGTTCAAGTTGGACAGTCTCCACTTCATAGGACCTTCGAAACTCTCTTCGTTGTGATCGATCGACCATCCTATTACAACGCCTTCTTTGGACGACCAACTTTGGAAGAGATGGACGCTTTTGTCTCTTCCAAGCATCTTATGTTAAAATTCTTAACCAAGCAGGGATGGGGTACCATTAGGGGAGAACAATTTAGTTCCCTTGAATTGTACTTCGCAACAATTGACAAATACAAAAGGGAGTGTTCTTCGTACTTTGATTCCTCTACTATTTTTATGCCTTTGGATAAGGGATTCTTACATCTCACATTCAAAACCAAGATAAAAATTAACAAAGTTGAAAAACGTGTAAATGGTAGGTACACTTCTTTAAAAAGAAAAAGGAAGAGAGCTGATGATCTAAACTTGACTGAAGAAGGAGAAATTGTCACAGACTTAGATTCTAGGGGAGACATTGAAAGAATGAAACTAATAGAAGACGTGGAAGAGGTGAACGCTGATTCAAAGGATAATTCGAAGGTTGTCAAAATAGGAAAAAGGCTGACAGAGCCCTTTAAGAGCGACCTAATTCGATTCCGGCAGCTCAACAAGGATGTCTTTCCCTGGACCCATTCAGACATGATCAGTATTAATCCTTCTATTATGAGTCATGCCTTAAACATTAACCTTTCAGTGATCTCTACTCGGCAAAAGAAAAGACAATATACTAGAGACAGGTTAGAAGCCTTGAAGGAGGAAGTCAAAAGGTTAGAAACTATTGGGTTTATCTGAGAAGTCCTTTACCCAAAATGGTTAGCCAATCTCGTGCTAGTGAAGAAGTACAATGGGAAGTAGAGAACGTGTGTTGACTACATGGATTTAAACAAGGCTTTCCCGAAGGATTGTTATCCCCTTCGGCGGATTGACCAGTTAGTTGATGCCACGAGTGCTCACAAGATACTATCCCTTATGGATGCTTACTCAGGGTACAACCAAATTCTGATGCATAAACTCGATGAGGAGCATACAAGCTTTAACACTAATTGGGGACCATTTTACTATAAAGTGATGACCTTTGGGTTGAGTAATGCGGGAGCAACATACCAAAGACTGGTAAATAGGATGTTCCAACAACAGATAGGGCACAACATTGAAGTATATGTGGATAACATGCTAGTGAAGTCCACCAAAATAAAGAACCATTTAAAGGACTTGAAAGAAATGTTCAATGTCTTAAGGAGTTACCAAATGAAGTTAAACCCGCAAAAGTGTTCTTTTGGAGTTCAATTTGGAAAGTTTCTAGGATATGTGGTAAGTGGGCAAGGGATTGAAGCTAGTCCTAACCAAATCCAGGACATAAAAGACATAGAAGAACCTAGAACCAGCAAGGAAGTCATGAGCTTGAACAGAAAAGTAACAGCTCTTAGTAGGTTTATTTCCAAAGCCACTAACAAGTGTGTTCATTTCTTCAATGTTATAAAGAAAAAGAAGAACTTTGAGTGGAATAAAGAATGTAGAAAAGCATTCCAAGAATTAAAGGTTTATATGGGAACGCCTCCAGTTTTGTCCAGTCCTGAGAAAGGCGAAGATCTATACCTATATATTGCCATTTCAGAACATGCGATAAGCACAATCCTTATAAGAGAAAGTAATGGAACTTAGCACCCCATTTATTATGTTAGCCGAAGGCTAAAGGACATATAAACCCAATATCCGGTAATGGAAAAACTAACATATTGCCTAGTACTTACCGCACTAAAGCTAAGAGCGTACTTTCGAGCTCACCCTGTTAAGGTTTTAACTAGCTTTTCTCTTAAATAGGTGTTCAATAAGCTAGAAACCTCTGGGAGGTTAGTTAAATGGGGAGTTGAACTTAGCTAATATGAGATTGAATTTCACCCTCGAACGGCAATTAAAGGACAAGCTCTTATAGACTTCGTGAATGAGTGCACAAGCTTCATTACAGAGCAATCAGTTATAGAGAATAACTTAAAGGCCAAATAGCAACATTTTGTAGATGGAACTTCTAACGAACAAGGAGAAGGGGCGAGTTATCTTATAATTACCCCTAATGGACATCGCTTGCACTATGCCATGAAGTTAGGATTCCTAGCAACTAATAACGTAACCGAGTATGAATCAATGATGGCTGGTTTGAAGTTGGCACTATAGTTGAAGATACCTCAAATAGAAATCTTTAGCGATTCGCAATTAATGGTAAACCAAATAAAACAAACCTATCAAACCAAGGATGAACGGCCAACCCTATATGTGAAGAGGATATTAAAGATGCTTTCCCTGTTTGACAATTTTTCAATTCATCAAATATCCCACGAGGAGAACACTCAAGTAGGTTTATAATTACCCCTATATGTTCTACGTTACCCGCAGAAGGGAACACAAACGCCTATCATCGCCTACGATGGTCAGGATAGGGTACCCCTCAGAGGGGGGGGTGGTGTGTAAGCATCTATCAGTACCTACGATGGTCAGTATAGAGTAACAAAAGAGTAAACCTTTGTTTTGTGTCTACGATGACCCCATCTAAGTTTCTAAGACCTTATTATCACTACGATGGTCAGGATAACGTGTCTCCTGGAGGGAGGTCATGTAACACCCCACCTCCGTTAAGGTCACTCACAAAGGGAATGCCTTAACTTTGGTGGAGCGTTTTTAGTGGACAGAACAGAAATTTACAAGACAGATAAAGTAGTACTTAAAAAATTTATAACTTTATTACAACAGAAACAGAAATAGGTTTGGTTACATCTTTCAAAATCACAATATCGGAATTCAAGTACATAAATATCGGTCTTGTACAAAAGCCTTCAGAATGCATAGTTTTTAAAGTCATAATCTCCAATATAAACTGCTATGGAAAGATAGAGCCAAAGCCAAGCAATACTTCAAACACTTCAAGCAGAGAGAATCTGAATCAAGCGCCTATGTTTCCACCCTGAAAACCTTGGGGGGGACGGAAAGAAAAGAGGTGAAACAAACTAGGTCAGACATAAGTCTGGTGAGTCCAGTGACTTTCAGCATATAAACAGATAATAGTATCATGACATGTAAATAAAATTGGATGAGAGATAACCGTAACAGGAATAGCAGGTTAACAGAAGAAACGGAATGATATAGGCTAAGCTAAGCTTTTCACTTCTCTGCACTAATACTAGTATAACAGGATTAGTTGTTACCCTAATGTCTAGACTGAAACAGAAACGAAAATAGAATAATCTCTACAGAAACAGAATGCTAGTAATGGGCCCTTACCACCTGAACAGAGACAGACGGTACTGAAACAGAATGCTAATAATGGGCCTTTACCACCCCCAATAGACAGAAGGTACAAAAGCAGAATACTAATAATGGGCCATTACCACCCGAACAGAGACAGACGATATAGAAACAGAATGCTTATAATGGGCCTTTACCACCCCAACAGACAGAAGGTACGGAAACAAAATCAGAAATGGAATATGAGACGGAAACAGAATAATCCCTATGGAAACAGAATGTTAGAATTAGGTGTACACTAGTAAGGGGCCTTTACCACCCGAACAGACGGTACCACGTAGGAACAGACAGGTGTTACCACCCAACAGAAATAGACGGTAACCACAGAACAGACAGAACTAGGTGTACCCTAATGTCTAAACTGAAACAGAAACGAAAACAGAATAATCTCTATAGAAACAGAATGCTAGAATTAGATGTACACTAGTAGTGGGCCTTTACTACCCGAACAGACGGTACCACGCAGAAACAGACAGGTGTTACCACCCAACAGAAACAGACGGTACCCACAGAAACAGACAGAACTAAGTGTACCCTAAGTCCTACCCCCAAGCGATCGGCTCCCTAATACATAAATACCCTGTGTTGGCCCCACAGTAGGGTGTATCACTCCCTAAAGTGGCAACCTATTGGCACAGACCTATTTACAGATGTCACAATGTCTTACATCCTCATAGCAGACCGAATCCATGCACGCACATGACCCGGTTGGAACACGCCATCAACACCCCTCGCCATTATCAGAATGAACCGCTTATAATTAGTTCAGTAAGCATGCCCGGACCCCTACATAGTGTGGGGTCAAAGTTTTGATACCAGAAAGGGTTACTGACTAATATGGGTCCCAAACAACAGACGACACAAGTATTTCCCTTCCTAACCTTGTGTCCCCAGACTAGCAGATTTTAGATTATCTTGTTTATAAGTTTCAGACAGAGTTCATATTACTAATTCATAGATCAGACAATCAAGTTAACAAGTTTTCAGATTAACAGATCAGATGTACGGATTTAACAGACTTATAGATTGTCTAACTTTGTATTGGGCCTAGAGATTCATGAAACAGATTTATTAGATTCATCAGTCCAGTTGGTTTAACCCTATCCACCCAACACGTTTTTAGACACCACGTTTCTCTTAAATTTGCATTAATTAAATATTAATGCATAGACCTCTCACATTAGGTCGGTAGCTTGTGGCCGCTGGATGTGCCGGGTGGTTCCGGGCAGACTTCTACCACAAGCCAGACCTAATCTCGTGTCTAAGCACATTTTAGTTATGCCTACAACCTCTCACATTAGACTGACAGTTTGCGGTTGCTGGTTAAGCCGGTTGGTTCCGGGCAGGCTTCTACCGCAAACGGAGTCCAACCTCGTGTCATAGCCAATTTATTCCAATACAGATTATACATATATCAGACTAATTATGTCCATTTAACAGATTAATCTTCTTTACAGGTTACAGCAGATTAATCAAATTTCCATGTTTAACTCAATCTTAGATTGAGCCTACGAATTTCATACCCAAATTACAATTATTCAGCTTTTAACATATTAGGCAGTTCAACATATAACAGATCTAGCAGATTAGGCGATTCAACAGATTTAGCAGATTACAGATTTAGAAGATTAGACAATTCAACAGATTAGGCAATCCAGCAGATTGATAGAGCAGATAACAGATTTAGTAGATTAGGCAATTTAACAGATTTATAGATTAGGCAATTTAACAGATTTAGTAGATTAGGCAATTTAACAGATTTAGCAGATAATAGATTTAGCAGATTAGGCAATCCAACAGATTTAGCAGATTAATTCAACAGATTATATATTTCTAAAATTCTATTTACGTAATCTTGCCTAATCATAAATTAAGCCTAAACTTACATGCCTAAATCATGGTCATAATTCATAATACAACATATGCCCAAATTTTTAGTTAAACTATGCACAGTACAGAATATTCTCTAAAAGCCCAAATCATGATATACCATATGAATTATGCCAAATTATAGCCTTTAATGCCAAATATCCAAAAATCTACTTTTAAGCGTATTCACATTGATAGTTATCCTATTATAAAATTGGTTCAAAATGATTTTGGGTCCAGTTCTCAGCTCATTCCCCTCGAAGTAACATGTCAAAAGTCAAATGGGATACTCATCGATAGTCGGTTCTTTGACTATCAGCTCAAACAGTACAGTTAAGTACATCAACATCGCAAACCCTTTTAATTAAAATCGTTCATTAATTCTTAAAAATTGATTCCAAGTACTTATTTCAACAAATCTATCCTGTTTTCGTTACTTTGAAAATGATATCCAACACCTATATCTTTAGAAGAATGAATTCACCAAACCCCTTTTTATTTTCTTTACCTTGAAATATCGCTATATATTCACAAAACCCCTTTTTATTTCCTTTACTTTGGAAATATCGCAATATATACTTAGCCAATTGGTATAGGTTTCATCAACAAATCTTATATGGGACAAAATATCATGCGATACATTTCTTATTATATAAACCTAAACGGTTTTATTTAACTTCAAAACACTTCCAATTGAAGTTTACAATAACACTTATGAAAATAATAATTTAGATTTCCAATATTTACTTCCGTTTCCAAACGAATATAACCTCTTTTCATTTCTTCGAAAAACTATCGCCATTTACTTATTACTTGAAATAAGTGTATTCTCAAAACGTACTATTTTCTTTACTTAGAAAAGTAGTGCTATATACTTAATTCAAATGGTATAAGTATAATTTCACTTGGACGAAATAATGTGAAGTAATACATTGTTTCTTATAAAACCTAATAGTTTCATTTAAAATTTTAAACTTTTGCAAATTAATGTTGCAATAATTTTCCTATGGAAATAGTAACTATTTCCAACATCTTTACTATTTTAAACTAGTATTAGCTCTTAGATAATTCGAAAGTCATTCAAGTTGGGGTATTTTATTTACCTCTCAGACTTTGACTCGACAACGTTCTTATCTTAAGATAGACAAAGGTTTATAACATCAAAGCTAATATTGTTTTATAATATCACAAAAATCTCATTAACTATTTCGTTTAAAATATGGTTTTGTGAACCATTCTTGCATTTGAAAACCGCCTTCCAGTTTCCAATCACCTTAATTTATTAAATTATTAATTAAGTAAAAACTTATCAAAAACCCAAACCTTAGATTTAAAATTTATTAGCTTGGATTTATTACAGAAAAATCCTTTTTACAAATCCTTTTACATAAATCTATTTAAGCATCTTATTATAACTTAACTAGGATTTTACTACTAATCCATTTACCAAATTCTTTACATAAATTCGTTTGGCACTTGCCTTCTCATTATAGAGAATCTTCTTTCAATTACATTCATTTACTTAATTCAAATATTAAGTGATCGCATGTTTAAAATCATTACATTAGCTCTCAATTTTCTTTATAAACTTCGTTTATACACTTGGATTTATTTAAAATTCCTTATAAAACTTTTTCAAAGTTCAACTAAACTTATTACAAAATCGAATACTTTCTTAAATGAAATAAATTCTAAAAGGTAATCACTTTAATTATTATTAATTAATAATAATTAGCTTTAATAGTAACTGAAGTAAAGTAGTGTACTTTATTATTAACTAAAATAAATAGTTTATCTCTTTCAAAAATCTATTAAAATAAGAGTTAACTTTATTAATAATAAAAAACTCGATAATCAGCTTTAAACACTATTAATTAAAAGATAATTACCTTTTAAGAAATCTTATTAAATTTAGACAACTAATTTTCAAAACTATATTTACTAGATCAATTGAAGGCAAATCAATCTAACAACTAATTTCAATTAGAACAGTTGACTTAGTCAACTTGGAAACATCAGTTAAATTGTTAACAAATTTCCACTAACACTTCCTCTTAAATTAATTAATAATATAATTAACTTAATTGTTTTATAAAACAATAGTTCCTAATTGTTAATGCTTTGGTTAATTTCTGACTTACAACTATAAACTTATAAAAACATAACAATTTGCTATGTAAAACTTATTTATAATACTTTTTAAAATAAGCTTACAAATATTGATTTATTCATAAAACTTTCACTTTATAGAACTAATATAAAATAAACTTTAAAACTTACCTTTAGTTATAAAAAAATCTTTTATAACTTCGATTTCATCAATTTGCGTGATGGCAAATCGACGTCTTAAAAGGATGGATTTTAGGCCATCTATGGCCAATCTCTTAATCATTACCATTTATTGATTAATAACACATCAAACGTTGAATTAAATTCAAAATCCAAATATAATTTAACGTTACTTGGGTTAAAAAATTCATATATGAATAATATGAAATCAAATAACATACAAAATATTTGTGGAATCCCGTTGTGTAACAACAAAGGATTTTTGTCAATTTAAAATCTAAATTTGAAGTAATTAATATGATTTTGTTATAACAAATATAAAATTTAAAAATTAAAGATTTATTCAGAATAATTATTCTAAAACTATTAAATTCAATCGGGAAATATATCAATAAAAGTACTTGTTTTTGTCAAAACGGGTTTTGTCAATTTATAATGTTTAACAAATTTGTCAAAATGGAATTTTATAACTTGTCAAAATTTGGTTTCATTTAATCATTTGGAATTCTAATTTGAGTTTTATAAGTTTAAATTGAATCTTGAATAAGTAAAATAATTTGTTTTAAATTATAGAATGTAACTGTAAATTTTATTGACAAACAAATATCTGGCTTTGTCAAAATTAGCTATTCAAATACATATTAATAGTATTATTTTAAATATGATGATTTTAAATATTTATTCTGAACTATCGATAAGTTTTTAAACATCATCGAAATTTGATAACATTAATTGTCAAATGTTGAAACGGTTAAATGATAACATATACATTGACATACAATAACATTTATGAGGCGTTCCAAACTAGAAACACTAGTAAAGTGTGACAAAAATATTACTAAGTGGTAGGTGAATACCATGTACTAGGCTCCCATGGTTTTTGCGAGTGGTTTGGTGGTTTTATCATGGTAAAGACACATGTCCCATGATGTGTCATAACCTCTGTTACCCTTCCTATATATGGACCCTTACTCCTCCCTTTTCCACCATTCCACTCCATTCTCATTTTCTTCTTCTTCCTAAGCTTCCTCCTCTCTTCTCTAATGGCTTCCTAGCCTATTCTTGCTCCTCCTCCCTCTCTTTCTTTCCCTCCTTTCCTCCTCCTTCTCTTCCCCTCCTCCTTTAGGCCTTGCGCCACCCTCCTTCCAATACCAAAAACTACCACCTCCTCCCTTCCTACCCTCGGCCTCCACTGCCACACCTCGACCTACACCCCCACCTACCCCCTTTAGCCACCTTTCCTCTCCATTATAAATAATAATAATAATAATACATATATATTATATTAATATTTTGTCGAAGAAGTCGGTGCGTGGAAATACTGTTTGTTTAGAAGTAGTTGCGGTTAGCTAGGAAGTCCTACCGTAAAGTTAGGTGGAGCAGAACCCCAAGGTGAGGAACTCTACACTTATGTTTGTTATGTATGTTATGTTGATGGATGTGAATTGTGATTAATAAGCTATTAAACATGGTGAAAGCGTTAGGTACCGAACACTTATACATATATACTTTGATATGTGATGGTTGAATGGATGCTATGAATACTGTAATGGTTATTAGTAGTAATACTATGTGATACTGCACAAGTTACACGCACATATATGGAATTATATGGGCAATGGTTAAGTTTCATGCTTTTTGGGTTATATATATGAACAGTTTATTAAGTAGAATATGGTGGAAAAATAAAAGCTGGAATTTTCCATCCAAGATTGGATAGAAATGAAATTGAAGTGATTTTCAGAAACTTTTGTGAAGGTTTGAATTTCATGAAACAAGGTTTTGATAGTAAACCGGGTGTTCAAGTTTAAATCGATTAAAAGTTGAATTTGATTTTAAAATTAAAGTTTGATTTGGCTATATAAAAAATGTTTTACTCAAACCTATTATTCCATATAGCTTATATATTATTTTATTTGAGTTCAAGAAAGTTTGGATTTCAGAAAAATAATTTTTTTAAAATAATAATATTTTAATAATTAAACAACCTTGTAATATTAGTTATAAACGAATATTTGAATTTAAAGTTGAAATTGTGAAATATTGTTTTGAAACATTCCTAAATATGTTTTAAATGATTTTCTAAACTATTTCGAAATAAATTAGATTATTTTTGATATAAAGTTAAAAAACGTTCAGAATAGAGCTTGTCGCGCTACGGTAGTTCGCGAACTTCGACTATAAACTTTAAACTATTGTAATAGATTTGTTTTAAGTCTGATTTCCCTAAAATGAAAAACATTTTCTTTCTTATAATGATATTTTTCAAATGAAAAAGTAATTTCCGAATTTTAATTTATAGTTTTCAAGTTACGTCCAAACCAATTTTCAATTAAATTGTGGTAATGTAGTTTAATGACCGAAATTGGAAATTAACCGATGGCTTTATAAAAATTATTAAAAATACCGAAACTTTGTGAGAAATCATATTAAATGATTTCAAAGTGATTTGGATTGAAAATATAGAGTTTTAAAGTTATTTTCATCAAACTAGTTAAATAAGCCCTTTTTGTAACGCTTTGGTGACACTTTTTTTTTACCAATATTGAAATTTAATGATTTTAACTTGAGGATTACAATCCAAATCCCTTGTAAAATTTTAAAATCAATAATGGAGTGTTATAATAATAGTTTGGCTAATGATATTTTGAAGTATAACCTAATAAGGTTAAGATTTTCCAATTATAAATTAAGTGGATTTGAATGGGAATAATCTTTGGATATTCTTAAAATCCATGATTAAACTTGTACTATTTGAGGAATTTGAAAGGTATATATTCCATTCTTTTGCTTATAGTATTTTTTGATCATGATAATTGATATTTAATATAAGCTAATACAACCTCTGTTTAAATCTTATATTGAATATCAATTGAATTTGGGTTTGTCGTGAATGTGGTCTTAAATAACATCATTCTCAACCTAATTAAAGGTTAAGTTATGTTTGGAAATTTAAAGTGTATAATCTTGATTAAGATTAATTGAATCTTTGGTTTAAAGAATTAAAAGTTTGGAAAGGATTGACATCTTCTGTATAAAGGTTAATGGAAATAATGATCTTCGATTATGTTTTTTTAGGAAAGTTGAGGTCCTTGTTTAATGAATGATTTTTGAAAAAGATTAGGGAAACAATGTAGTACCAAGATCAACAATGAAAAATGATTTTTGAAATTTATGTTTGGGAATTAATCTCTTAATCTTATTCGAGTAATTTTTTAAAATAAATAATGGGAAAGTTAATTTTTTTTATTAAGATATAGGTAACTTAAGAATAAATCTTTGTTAAGATTCAATAATTCCTTATTAAAAGGATAATAAATTATTTTGATAACAATTTAAGTTTTATCAAGTTAATGGAAGTGATAATCAATGGGTAATGAGGCTAAGCAATCTTGTATTTTCATATGGTTTTAAAAATAATGCTCATTATTTGGAAAGATTAGGATTGGATTTCTATTCGAAAACAATTTCGAATAATGATATGACGAAATGGAGAAAATGAAGGTATTAAAGACGGTGGTTGAAGATTGGGAACCTTTGCATCGAAAGGACTGCATGTTTATACCTCGGGTAGCTCCCATTACGAGGTTATATATAGTAGTGGTCCGGACGTACTTGGAGATTTTTCCGGAATTGCAAGAGCTTCTCTCCTTTATTCGACAACGAATAAAGTTCCTTCGGCTTCGTTCAGACCCAAAACGAACTTATATGGATGTGTGTGACGTTGTATTTTGTAATGTGTGATTGATCTTTACTGCACATATTTATGATTGATGGAGGAGAATATGTTCTCTTATCTTAACACCCTTCTTTAAGACGTAGGAGCTCAAAAGTGATATGGTTAGTGATTATAATCATATGTTATGAAATGAAAATTTGGCATACCAAGTTATTGAGTTTTAATGATCAAAGCATAGCTTTAGGATAAAGCGTAGCTCTTTGTAACGAGACTTCGTCAAGCCTCACAACCCGGTAATGGTCTAAAACATGATGAATGTGGCAAGGTTATGTGGGTCATTCCCATTAGGGTATGGTCATTCCCTTCTAGATAAAAAGTACCATGGTATGAAGCCCGGTTATTTACTTATGTGGAAATCTACTTTATGTGGATAATAGAAAGGAGCACTCGGTTAAAGGTTGTATCAACCGGGGAATGTCATATTTGATGCCATCTTGCACAGTCAGCATATAGAGATGATCCGGCCTTGTGTTGGTAGGAGATTTATAAGTTGTTTCTTTGAGCATCCCTCTAGAGGTGTTTCCTTAGGTAAGGAAGATCCTTTGCATTTGTCATTTTCGACATCCAATTTACCACTACATTCTCTTATGGTTTTAGTTATATGCTATATATATCAGCATAATAGGATGGGGTACTATGTTGGCTAGGGTTGATACATTTATTTGCGAAATGATTTTCCACACTATGTAATAACAATATCAAATGGTTTTCGCGTATCAAGAAATTTTGGCTATCATAAAGACAAAACTCACCCATTGGTGGGCGCTTGCATTGTGTGATATATGGGTTGAGCCTTATAATAGCTTCATTTTCTAAAAAAGCACCTCAAATTTTTCTGCACTGGTAGTCATAAGTGAAAACTCGTTCCGTGTTATACGATGTGGTCTTATGATTTACCTAACTTTAAAATGAACATAACTTTTTTAAGTTTCTCACACTAGTCCCATGACTGACAAAGGGTTTATTCTTTCCTTCACATAAACTCTGGGTGCCTACAATTTTCCACATGGGCAGCCTATTAGTTATGGTTTGCATATTAGTCTTGGAGTCAGTTTAGAGCAAGTGCTGGAGTTAGGACTGGAGCTGTCATTTGGATCATATTAACATTCTTCCACTAAGCGTTTATGTCTTCCACTGTGTAATTATCATACTTTGATATCTCGTTGTAACTCTGATCTAAGGAATTGTTATTGTAATAAAAGTTCTTTTATTTCTGTTCTGACGTTTTACTACCCCAAAACAATCCGGCTTTGTGAATGGTTTGAGTTAGTTTAATTACCGACTTTAAGCAAGCAAAAAGGCAGATCGTTACAAGTTGAATCCCTCTAACCTGTTTTTCTCTGCATCACAACTCGTCATATCATTTAATAAATGCATATGAAATAGATATTCTAATCTAATGCATTTAATATGAAGAAAATGCAAATATCGTTAATCAACAATCAAACAATAATCATCCAAAGCATCCAAACACCCAATTTATACTAATAACGGTAAATGTTATCATGTGAATTTTAGCACATCATAGTATTTCAGAAAGCACGAGAGTTAACTCGCATTTCATTTACGATCGACGATTTTAGGTCGACTTATATAATTGCAAGCTAGCATTTGAAATTACATAAAAATCCAGTTTCCTCCAAAGCACTCCATTTCAGCTCGATAGTGTAGTGTTCTCCAATACGATTCCAACGCCACTTGTTTCGACAAATTCTTTTTAGCATATGAAATAGTTATGCTTATTACAAGTTTTATTCGCATTAAAAGGTCTTCAGCTAATTAAATAAACAATTAATTAACCTTAATCTTACTTAATCCTTGATCCATGTTTTTAAACCTTCCTCTCCTTCAGACAAAACCAACGCCTTTAAAATGAAACCCACCATAATATTCTCTCTCCTTCTACAACCACCATACTTCACAAAAACCACCACTGGAAACTCCTATAAACACCTTGTCAGCATCTCTTTCTACCCGACCTTACAAAAACAAGCTCGCACTCTTTAGTGAACCGCGATTTCGAGCTCTAAGCTATAGCAACAGTAAAAGTTGTGACTTGTTTTTGAATGAAAACTCATCAAACTTCACCGGTTTGTGCGCCTTGACACCCTGTACGCCATGCCCTCCTCCTTATCGCCCCCTGACCACCGTAGCTCTGACAGTCGCGTGCTTTAGGTCATGTCGTTATAATTCCAACAAATTTTTTTGATCCTACATAAGAAAATACATATGGGAATGAAGTTTCCCTTTCCAGCAGTTCAACGAATCAAAAATTTCTTAATTTCGTTGAGTATTCGATTTAATATAAATTTCTGAAGTTTCACGATATGGTGGCTCATTATTGCTTTGACCAGCGAAAGAAGATGAAAGAAGGAGTAAGGTCTTTAGGGTATTATATAGTGGTGGTTATGACTATTTTATTAATTTTTATTCGCACGCTATTTCGCGTTGAACGTTGTAAGCTCGTATAACCACATATGAGCTCCGATCGAAATGAAATTTGAAACATTTAATAACTTAATATTCCGAACACGATGGGACTGGTTTCGTCGAATGCCGAGATATTTTGAAAAACTCCTATTTTAAATTTCAAAATGTAAATCGAAATGCGTTTATATTATGCACTATTACACAATAACTCCAATTGACCTGAATCTAGAAATCTTGAAATAGTTAACTACTCGTATTTTATAAAATTGGTTTCGTTGAATTACGAGATCATTTGAAAATTAGCTATTTTATATGTTAACTTAAATAAATAAAATAAAAATCGATTTCAAAACAATCAGATCCATTGATAATAAATTATTATTATCATATATGTATTTAATAAGGAATTTTATATAACTTCAAAATAAACTAATTTGGATTTTAAACTCAGCATTTTAAATTCCAAGTTAAAATGATATTCAGTTTATTTAAAATCCTTCCATTTTATTTAATGATCCGTTATAGTTCATAAAATATTATACCACAATTTTTATGAAAATTTAATTTTGAAATGACTCAAAATCTGCAAGATGAAATCTTAATTTTTCTCTTTCATTAAAAAACTATAATCCAATAGATGTGGAAGATTCTTGTTTTAAAGAATTCTGACTTATATTGAATTCTATACATCCATTTGAAGTTCAAAACCTGAAATTATGAACTACCACGAAGTGGCGAGCTCATTTTGTTTAATTTAAATTAAAACGATTAAAATTCATTTAATTAATAAATTCCTTATTATAATTAAAATATGAACTTAACTGGATCATACTAAATCATCCAATTCATACTATACATCAAATCCAATGTATTCTCGACTACTTTGGAATTAAATTTGTTAGTTTACCATTCAAGTTAAATTAATACTAACATAGCACTCAAATTATTTAAATTTCCATACCAATAATTAAAATATTTAAAATAATTATATATTCGACCACTAAAAATATAAGTTATTACATTCCTCCCTACTTAAAAGAATTCCGTCCTCGAAATTTCTAAGGCAAGAAAAATGCTACAAACCTTCTAATTTTTCACAAACCTACTTAGTTAAAATCATCCATTCCACTTTCTGAACCTTTAGTTTCAACTAATCAAATTAGTTTCAATCAAAATAGCAACTCGTTTCTATTAACAAAAAATTTCAAAAGTTTTGAAAATTTTCTAACACCTTAAATTTCAAAAAAAAATTCAGTAGAATCTCCCCTGTATGGAGCGACTTTCGCAATGTAAAAAGAGAGACAAATATGTATACATTGACCAACATGGTAAGAAAACCCAATCATATGCCACATTTTGTATTTTTGCACAGACGTACTGACACAACCCGAACTTCCTCGGTCTCCGAAGAGAAGAGAAAGAGCGGACTTCTTTAAGAACACGACAAATCAGAACACAAACAGAGGAACATTTCATTGCTTATTACAACGATTTATATCAAAGTACCAGATTATACAGAGTATGAACAAATAATATACATTTGATAAATATCAAAGATTTACAAATTACAATACAGTGGAAAATAGTACAAAACACAACTGAAAGAGATACACGGATACAAAGCTTTTTGAATAGCATTCCAGTTGTAAACCAGGATCCTATGAATATAAATCTGCAAAACCAGAACTACTAGCTGCTCGTGTGGAAAATAGGGGCACCCAGAGTTTAGGTTAAAACAATAAACTCCAGGTCAGTCATGTGACTAGTGTGAGAACTAAAACAGTTATTTAACACTTTACTTTAGAAATAAGGTAGATCAAGGGACCACGCTGTATAACACGAAATGGGTTTCCTCCCAAGAATACCCGTGCATAGAATAAACAACGCAATGTTTTTTGGAAAAATGAAGCTATTATAAGACCCAGGTCCCATCACACAATGCAACGCAAGCCGGAGGATAAAGTTTTACCTTATAATAGCCAAACATGCTTGGTACGTTTAAAACAAAACATTTTGATATTATTATAAGTGCATATTGTATAAAATCACTTCAAATATAAATGTATCAATCATAGACGACATTAGCGTCCCATGCCACTATGTCGCCAATAGTATACAACTAAAACCGTAAAATGTCATATTGAAAGTTGGATTTCCATCTATAAACCAAGGCAAGGGATCGTCCTTACCGCTTCAAGAAAATCTAGCCTACCACGTCTTAGGCAAGCGCACAGGCAAGTCTTGGATCGTCAGGCTCGGTCCGCACAAAGTGGATTAAAATGCCTAAGCAATACGGTTCCCGTCTTATAGGGCGAAAACTGGTCATATATCGACCAAACTATCCATCAGCACCGTAGTGACCGATATAACCGAGGCGCCTCGCTATCCATCATCCACATAAGTAAAATGTCTGGGCTTGCAAAACCCAGACACCGCTCCTAGCTAGAAGGAAACACATGTCCTCCCTGATGTCCTCTCTCGTTTCTGGTTCACACCGGGGTGTGAGGCTCGCGAATCAATGCTATACACAAAGCTATGCTATATTAAAGTCATACTTTGATCATCAACTACAAGACTCTGCTTTTCAACAGAAGCCTTGATCATTTGCATCTCAGCATCCCACACAGGCAATTCATGCTATGCAACCAATGTCTATCAATCACACAGAATGAAATCCAATGTCAGACTCGCATCCATTTACAAGTTCGTTTTGGGTCTGAACGAAACCGGAGGCACCTTATTCCTCGTCCTATATGTTTAATACATGAGAGAGGTCCTTGCATATCCGGTCGATCTCCAAATACGCATGGACGATCACCACTTATTACCTCGCCTTCGGTGTACAGCCTAATCAGGACATCAATAATAATCCAAATGAACTGAAGACCCCCGGTCTTCATCCTCGACATATTGTCGAATCAGTTATTCAGAATGGGATAAACCCGGTCTTTCTGAATAACTCGCGTATATAATAAACAAGTGTTATAAAACACAACATACGCCCCATTCCAATCCAGAATATTCTTTTATTCAAATATTCTTATACTTTGGGAAAGGTTCCCATTAATTTTATCAAAGATAAATTCTTTAAATTTGTTCTTTAGTCTTCCTTTGGATATCAATTCAAACCAAATTATGGTTTATCCAAACTAGTCCAGATTAGCGAACCTTACCAAAGTAATCATTAATTATATTTCCCAATCCCAACCTATTCATCCCATGAAGAAAAACTAGTAATACTTCATATCTAACATCACTGTGTTATCGGTAAATTTAATTACCATTTCACGTTCAAATCTAATTAAAGATTTAACTATCGCTTGGAGTAAAACTGGTGCTACTCCATACTCGATCATTTCCCGAATTTGATAATTTAAATTATCACATTCTATTTTCAATCTAATCAAAGAATCATTAAAACTCTAATTCAGTTTTAATCTCAAAAATCATTACTTAATGATTTTTCAAAGTTAAGAAGTTAATCTTATCTTTAACTGGGTTAAAGAACTAATGTAATTTAAAACACAATTCATGATAAACCTAAAATCCCATTCCATTAATTATGGAATCTTCACGGAAAATAGATCAGTATATATAATCGATATAAACTTCCATATCCAACTGATAATATAAATGGAATAACGACAAAGCCTTTTAAATTCCATTCATAGTAACAGTCTTCCTCCACAGAAGTTCACTTCGATTATTACCAAATCGAATTCCATTCCATTCCAATTTATTTTATTAAATTGGAAAACTTCACTTTGGAAAATTTCCTTAAATCTTAATTAAAAGATTTATAAATTCCAAATCACATTTCACTGTAAATCCGGTTAAAGAACGAATGTCGTTAAAAACACAGTTCACAATAAATCCAATTCACATTCCATTTTATTCCAATTACTAAATATAACTGGAAACCCCAAGAATCTTATTTAAAAAATTTATTCTTCTCACACGGGGTTTAAGAACAGTGTTAATGAAGACACCATTCACGACAAACCCAAAATCCAATTCTTTCATTCAATTCCAATTAAATATTAATCAATTGGAAATTTTCACTAAATCTTACTGAAAAGATTTATTCTTTTCTCAACTGGGTTTAAGAACAATGTTAATGAAGACAGCATTCACGACAAATCCAAAATCCCATTTGATATTAAATACAAGGCGCTGAATAGAAATTATATCGGCTTATATTCAATATCAAATTCTGAAACCAATAAATGTCGTATTGGAAATAATGATATAAAATATATCTTTCAAATTTCCATAACAATATCAATATAATCACGGAATCCAATATCAAAATATTCCAAAGACGATTTCGATTCATATCCATTCCAATTCATATATTGGAAATTCTGGTTATTTTTAAAACCATTTCAAATCCAATTTATTTATTTAAAAATATTGGATTATAATCCTAGTTCATAACTAGTTCACTTTGATAAAAAATATATTTTAATCTTTAAAAGTGTGGAATTTTTCATCAAAATTCTTTCCAAATCATTTATTATGATTTTACACAAATTATCGATATTTTTAATAATTTTATCAAGGCCCGTATAGTCGATTTCATAAATGGCCATCGAACTGCACTCACAGCGACCTTTTTTTAAATTTGGTTTGGACATAATTCCAAATCCAACCGTTAGATTTTAAATTTCTTATAATCGTTGGAAATCTCTTTTCGATACGAACCCAACGTTTCGGTTTTAGGAGAATCCGACGGTCGGATTTCCCGTAATGTCCATTCGAAGTCAATGGTCGAAATTTGCGAACTACCGTGGTGCGACGCGTTCTATTCAGGCCATTAAATATATAATATGTGACGACAAGGAATTTCGCTTGATCTGAATTGATCGTTAAACCGACTAAGACCGTTCGAAACCCCTGATCGTTTTGAGAACAGGACAAATTGGAACGCAGACGGAAGAACATTTCATTGTATATTACAATAATTCCATCAGATACAAGAACATACAGAGTATAAATGAATAAAATACATTCGAATAATATCAGATATTACAATAAATTACATAGCAGCGGAAAATAATACAAAACACAACTGAAGGTGATATACGGATACAGAGCTTTCCGGATATCATTCCAGCTGTAAACCAGGATCCTGTGAATATAAATCTGCAAAACCAAAACTACTAGCTGCCCGTGTAGAAAATAGGGGCACCCAGAGTTTAGGTTAAAACAATAAACTCCAGGTCAGTCATATGAATGGTGTGAGAACTAAAACAGTTATTTAAAGCTTTACTTTAAAAGAGAGTAATTCAAGGGACCACGCCGTATGACACAGAACGGGTTTCCTCCCAAGAATACCAGTGCATAGAATAAACAGCGCAATGCTTTTTCGAAAAATTAAGCTATTATAAGACCCAGGTCCCATCACACAATGCAACGCAAGCCGAAGGATAGGGTTTTCCCTTATAATAGCCAAACATGCTTGGTACGTTTAAAACAAATCATTTGATACTATAATAAGTGTATAGTGTCAAAACAATTACATCATAAATATCAATCATAGACGGCATGGGTACCATATATCATGTCGCCATACTAGTTCTACAATTAAAACCGCAATATCACGTATTGGAAATTGGATTTCCGTCATGAGTCGAGGCAAGGGGCAAGCTCCTCTCCGCTTTCGAGACACTCTAGCAAATGTCTCAGGACTACACACTCTGGGCAATCCTTGGATCTTCAGGGCCGGTCCTCTCTTACGTTTGAGGATTGGCAATTCCTGAGCACACATTTCCCGGTCCTTACAGACCTAAAATCGAGGCGCCTCATCCAACAACCACATAGGTGAAAAGTATATAAATGTCAGGGCTGGTAAGTCACTGACACCACCAAAGCTAGAAAGAAACGTCATGCTCTCCCTGCAGTCCTTATCCCGTTTTTAACTCATACCGAGGTGTGAGGCTCGCGAATTCACGTTATACACAAAGCTACACCACAAAGGCCTTGCTTTGATCATCAACCACAAGACTTTGCTTTTCAACAGAAGCCTTGATCCATGCAACTCTGCGTGCCACACAGGCAATTCATGCCATGCGATTGATATCTATCGATATATAACCTCTAAGCTCGTACGTCTCAGAGAAGGGCGTTAAGCAAGAGAATAAATTCTCCTCTGCTAAATAGATATATATTTAACATAAAGCAAACAACACAGAATAAAATCCAATGTCAGACACACAATCCATTTACAAGTTCGTTCTGGGTCTGAACGAAACCGGAGGCACTTTCCTCGTATATCCATCGATCTCCAAGTACGTCTGGACGACCACCAACTATTTCCATCCTCTTGGGTGTACAGCCCAATCAGGATCATCAGTAATTATCCAAACGATGTGAAGACTTCTGGTCTTCGACTACCGTCATCATCTTCGACTTATCGTCGAATCGGTTATTCAGAATGGGTATAAACCCGGCCTTTCCGAACAACCCGCGTATATTAAAAACAAATGTTACACAAACACAACATACGCCTCATTCCAATTCATTAGTCACTAACCGTAAATCAGTAAGAGAGCAATTCCCCAAATATTAACCCTGAAGGCCGAAACCAACATCAGATCAATACCCAGGAAACCATTCTTCTTAACTAACCTACAGCTAGTTCCTAAATTTCAATTCTTAGGGAAAAGTTCCCATTAATTTTATCAAAGATAAATTCTTTAAATTTATTCTTTAGTCTTCCTTTGGATGTCATTTCAAACCAAATTATGGTTTTCCAAACTAGTCGGGATTAGCGAACCACACCGAAATAATTATTTATTTTATTTCCCAATCCCAACCTATTCATCCCATGAAGCGAAACTGGTAATACTCCATATCTAACACCACGGTGTTATCGGTAAAATTAATTACCATTTCACGTTCAAATCTAATTAAAGATTTGACTATCGTTTTGGAGCAAAACTAGTGATACTCCATACTCGCTCACTTTCTAAATTTGATAATTTAAATTATCAATTCACATTTCAATCTAATTACAGATTCATTAAAACTCCTTTTACTGGGTTAAAGAACTAATGTCATTTAAAACACAGTTCACGACAAACCTAAATCACATTCTAATTATTATCGGGTTAAAGAGCAAGTGTTATTTAAAACACCCTTCATGATAAACCCACAAATCAATTCTATTTAAAACCCATTTCAAATCCAATTTATTTATTTAAAAATAAATGGGTTTTAATTTTAGTTCAAAACTAGTTCATTTTGATAAAAATCTATTTTTATCTTTTCAAATATGGAGTTTTTCATCCCAATTGTTCCCAAATCATTTCTTATGATTTTACACAAATTATTATTATTTTTAATAATTTTATCAAGGCCCGTACAGTCGATTTCCATCAACGGCCATCGAACTGCACTTACAGCAACCTTTTCCAAATTTGATTTGGACATAATTCCGAATCCAACCGTTAGATTTCAAATTTCTAACTTTCGTTAGAAAGCTCTTTTCGATACGAACCCAATGGTTCCGGTTTTAGGAGAATACGACGGTCGGATCTCCCGTAATGTCCGTTCGAAGTCAATGGTCGAAATTTACAAACTGCCGCGGCGCGGCGCGTTCTATTCAGGCCATTATATATATAGGTATATATATATTATATATATTTCATCGATTTCCCATTTTTAAACGAATTTTATAAATCGTTTCAAATTTGTTTCAAAAACAATTTCAACATTCATTTCAAATTCAAATCGATTTCAATTCTATTTCAAATTCGTTTTCTATTCGATTCAATTCAAATTCGTTTTCTATTCAATTCAATTCAAATTCGTTTTCTATTCAATTCAATTCAAATTCGTTTTCTATTCAATTCAATTCAAACTCGTTTTCTATTCAATTCAATTCAAACTCATTTTCTATTCAATTCAATTCAAATTCGTTTTCTATTCAATTCAATTATAAAAACGAATATAATCGATATAAATATCGTTCGCGTCAAAATAGCGCATCTCTAATCAACACGGCTTTGTATATTTCAATAATTCTGTTATTCTATACAACAAATGAATATTTATCTTATTCAATACATGAATCTATATTTCTGTCAACACATGACTAATCTCAACGAATGAGTACTGTCCACGTGTGACTATTTTTGTTATTTAATATATTTTATAAAAATTATGGTATCTATCGTTTGATTTCAAATCAGACTCCAAACGTAAATTAGTAAGAGAACGATTCCCTAAATATCAACCCCGAAGGCCGAAACCAACATCAGATCAATATCCAGGAAACCACTTATCTTATCTATTTTCCAATTAGTTTCTAATTTTATATATGATAAAGATGTAAATTTTATTGTTAAAATATTTCGTTCAACACATGACTAATCTCAACGGATGAGTACGGTCAACACATGAACCTTTATTTTATATTGATAAAGATGTAAATTTTATTATTAAAATATTTCTTTCAACACATGACTAATCTCAACGGATGAGTACGGTCAACACATGAACCTTTATTTTATAATATTCTTTATTTTCTAAATTGGAATGAGGCCCAATCAATTACCATATAAAGTTAATTATATGGATTCCATACAACACATGTATATAATAGCAACGCTAAATAATCAACCATCATCCAAAGTGCACTACACTGTATAAGCATCAAATATAAATATATAACGCTTATAACAGTCTGTCAATCAATCGATCGACATACAACTAATTATTGGGATTAGTGTATGCCGTATTTTATCCCAATACCCGTGTGGGGTTTCAAACAATCACACATAGATTTTATTTGTGCAGTTGGGCGATGTGTAAAATTTATCGTCCCAATCATTGTTCTTCAAATAGGTGTACATAAAAAAACCGTCCGGTTTGTAAATGAATATTTATTTATTCACGTTCACGTTAAAAATTATATTTTTAACGACCAAATTTTTTTTTCAACCTATGAATATTCTATTCGGTTCATTTATTAAATAAAATGATATCTTTATTTTTCTAACTTATTTTAGAAAATTTCGGCGGCATAACGGCACGATACTAGAAACGAGACAAGGCCTAGCCTTATCCCCGGTCTAGTGATGGCCCACGCCATACACATATCAATCAATTCGATTTCAATTCACCAAACAACCAACTTCAAATCAAATAATCTAACTAATCCATGCAACCAAACAAACAAGTCCATGGTCTATGGACAGTGGTGTCAGGTGCTACTAAACACTGTCTGCATCCTAGTATATATATATATATATATATATATATATATATATGACTAGAAAAAAGAAATTTAGAGTGAGAAGTTCTCACCAAAGCTATCCTAACTCCACGACACTTCTAATGTAGGGAATCATCACTGTTCTCGCCTTTTGTCACTTTCGTTGCCCGTAGCCACTACATATATAAAAATCACATTCTTATATTCTTGCTATGTATATAAAAATCATATTTTTATTATCACTCCATATGGATAAAAATTCCATTTTTACATCGCTACTATATAGATAAAAATTCTATTTTTACGTCGCTACTATATAGATAAAAATTCTATTTTTACATCGCTACTATATAGATAAAAATTCAATTTTTACATCGCTACTATATAGATAAAAATTCCATTTTTACCATGCTATTCATATAATAAAGATTATATTTTTATCACGCTATTCTCTATATAAAGATTTCGCCTTTTCATATATAAAGATTTCGCCCTTTCATATATAAAGATTTCGCCTTTTCATTACATTGCTATAAAAATCACATTTTTATACTTCTACTGAATATATATAAAAATATAATCTTTTAATATTTTAAAAATATCATCTTTCCTACTTTAAAAATATCGCCTTTCCTACTTTAAAAATATCGTCTTTCCTACTTTAAAAATCATGCCTTTTCCAATCGAAAAATATAATCTCTTCTAACAAAAATCAAAACTTTAAACAAATTAAAATCCTAGCTTTCTTGAAGTAAAAATCATTATTTTGTATGCTAAAAATCGTATACTTCTTATGTTAAAAATTATATTTTTACATGAGTACAAATCATGTATTTTTAAACAATGATTTATAGAAAAAATCAGATTTTTACTGGATAAATAACATAATAAATAATAATAATAATATATAAACAAAGGGACTCACATTGCTTGCCTGAGGTGGGGTTTTGTGGCACAATAGATTGAAGGGAGGGGGAGTTCTTCACGGAAATTGAGGAGGGGAGGGGGTTTCACGTCGGGTGGCGGTTCGTCAGAGGTGGAGGGGGTTTCACGTCGGGTGGCGGTTCGCCAGAGGTGGAGGGGGGTTTGGGGATGTGGCGGGTCCGCCTGAGGGGGTCGACGATGCTAGGGTTTCGGTTTGCAGGGGAGGGGGGCGTTGTTTCGTGAAGGGGGAAGAAGAAGAAGGGGGTCTCGAGGTGGAGGGAGGGGGTGCGGCGAGGTAGACGGGGCCACGACAGCGAGCGGTGCCGCCTGGGGGGGGCGATGAGGTGGCGGCGGCGGTCCCCCCCCCTCCGTCGCTCCTCTTTTTTTTTTTACAAATGATTTTCAACGGGGGGGGTGCTGAGAGGTAATAGGGGAGAGAGGGAATTTTTATTTTTAATTTATTTTCAAAAAGGTACTTTTTATTTCGACCTCGAAACGGGACCCACCGCCTGTCATCCATAGCGTTTCACCCCCGTTCCGAACACAATGGGATTTGTATCGTAAGCTGATTCGACTATTACGATCTGTTTTCGTTAAAATCAACATATAACTCTATATATTGAATTTAAACGCGCATTTCTATTTACCGAGGTCACATACTAACTCGAAAATTTCCAGAAAAAATATTTTCTAGCTTCGTATTGACGATACGGTCCTAACAAAACTAGTTTCGTCGAATTCTGAGACCGTTGGAAAAATGGCCATTTTCCAGTCGATTAAAATCAACTGAAAATGGTCAAAAGCGTTTTCCTTTGCCACGCTCACATATTGATTCGAAAAATTATGAAAATTGGAATCTAGCAATAACTTGACATCCCGGATCCAACAAAAGTGGTTTCGTCGAATTCCGAGGTCATTTGCAAAATTTCCATTTTTAAGGGCCTGAATTCCACAACGACTATTCAGAATTTTCAACTGGACATGTCTTTTGATTCCCGCAATGAAATCTCAATTTTTCGGATTCGTTGGAAAGATATTCTCAATTAGATTCAAATATTTTTGGTTTCACTAAAATCCGGTTTGTTTTGCACCCGGTACATTCAGTTGAAGTTTGAAATCGAATTATCGAACTACCGCGCCATTTTCAATTCCTTTTTATAATTATAAATAATTATTTATATTCTAACGACGACGTATATAAATATATATGTCCAAATTATATTCAAAATAAATTTCCCGTCGATATTATTTAAAATAATTCATTTTAGATGTTCAAAATTCACTAAAATTGCCAAAATAAAATATTTAAACTGACTCGCATTTCCGGGTTGTTACATTCTCCCCCACTTAAAACTTTTCGTCCCCGAAAAGGAACGAAGCCGGAAGTTGTTTAACAAATCAACTCAACTTCCATTATTTTGACTACGGCTTAAGTTCTTCAAATTTTCAGTTTCTAAGAACTTTTCAAATTTTTAAAAAATTTGGCTAACACCCTAAATTTCCGAAAAATTTCGCCATAACCTCCCCTACACCGGGAGCACGGGAAAATCCCAAAATCGCCATACAGGCCCTCTGGTCTCAAAAAGAAAAAGAAAAAGCCAATCGGCTCATAAAATCATCATCACCCAAACAGAACAGTAAATTATGGTAAACATGTACCTATTTGTCGGGCAAACAAATTTTATTCTTCTACTCTAGCCTCCTTGCTATGACCTGTTCAATGTAAGTACATGCATATGCAAGCATACAATTCAATATTCGATACAATTAGGCTAAATGGTTCAAAATTATCAAAGAAATAAACAAACAACACAAACATCAATCAATTAGTGGATTAACGTTTCAAATTCATACTTTTTGATATATATAAAAAAAGTCATGTTTTTGATGCCAAATCACAACAAATAAATCTAATCTATCTATATAAGTTTTGGTTCTCACACAAGTCTAATGGAAATATATAGATATCACACCTTCGAAACTCGAATATGAATACTGATGATGATGCACCATCATTAGAATAATCCCCGGATGTCTAGAATGTGATTCTATATCTACCCAGTATATTAAAACTTCGAATATATGTTCATGACGCGTATACGCGAAATCTTCATATATTGGATTGTCCAAATTCAAAATAAATAAATATTCAAATACGTTTAAAACGAATTAAATTAAAAAAAATTGTTTTCATTTGAAAAATATACTCTTCACTCGTTCTAGGATACTACTGATCCTATCTCTAACGAGTAATTATAATTGGATATTACTAATCCAATATCTGATGAATTCTTTCATATGGTTCTAATATGTCTTGTTCTCGAGCTCTGTAAACCAAAGCTCTGATACCAAATGTGACGGCAATGAATTTCGCTCGATCTGAATCGATCGTTAAACCGACTAAGACCGTTCGAAACCCCTGATCGTTTTGAGAACAGGACAAATTGGAACGCAGACGGAAGAACATTTCATTGTATATTACAACAATTCCATCAGATACAAGAACATACAGAGTATAAATGAATAAAATACATTCGAATAATATCAGAGATTACAATAAACTACATAGTAGCGGAAAATAATACAAAACACAACTAAAGGTGATATACGGATACAGAGCTTTCCGGATATCATTCCAGCTGTAAACCAGGATCCTGTGAATATAAATCTGCAAAACCAAAACTACTAGCTGCCCGTGTAGAAAATAGGGGCACCCAGAGTTTATGTTAAAACAATAAACTCTGGGTCAGTCATGTGACTGGTGTGAGAACTAAAGCAGTTATTTAAAGCTTTACTTTAAAAGAGAGTAATTCAAGGGACCACGCCGTATGACACGGAACGGGTTTCCTCCCAAGAATACCAGTGCATAGAATAAACAGCGCAATGCTTTTTCGAAAAATGAAGCTATTATAAGACCCAGGTCCCATCACACAATGCAACGCAAGCCGGAGGATAGGGTTTTCCCTTATAATAGCCAAACATGCTTGGTACGTTTAAAACAAATCATTTGATACTATAATAAGTGTATAGTGTCAAAACAATTACATCATAAATATCAATCATAGACGGCATGAGTACCATATATCATGTCGCCATACTAGTTCTACAATTAAAACCGCAATATCACGTATTGGAAATTGGATTTCCGTCATGAGTCGAGGCAAGGGGCAAGCTCCTCTCCGCTTTCGAGACACTCTAGCAAATGTCTCAGGACTACACACTCTGGGCAATCCTTGGATCTTCAGGGCCGGTCCTCTCTTACGTTTGAGGATTGGCAATTCCTCAACACACGTTTCTCGGTCCTTGCGGACCTAAAATCGAGGCGCCTCATCCAACAACCACATAGGTGAAAAGTATATAAATGTCAGGGCTGGTAAGTCACTGACACCACCAAAGCTAGAAAGAAACGCCGTGCTCTCCCTGCAGTCCTTATCCCGTTTTTAACTCATACCGAGGTGTGAGGCTCGCGAATTCACGTTATACACAAAGCTATGCCACAAAGGACGTGCTTTGATCATCAACCACAAGACTTTGCTTTTCAACAGAAGACTTGATCCATGCAACTCAGCGTGCCACACAGGCAATTCATGCCATGCGATTGATATCTATCGATATATAACCTCTAAGCTCATACCTCTCAGAGAAGGGCGTTAAGCAAGAGAAAAAATTCTCTGCTGCCAAACAGATATATATTTAATAGAAATCAATCAACACAGAATAAAATCCAATGTCAGACACACAATCCATTTACAAGTTCGTTTTGGGTCTGAACGAAACCGGAGGCACTTTCCTCGCATATCCATCGATCTCCAAGTACGTCTGGACGACCACCAACTATTTCCATCCTCTTGGGTGTACAACCCAATCAGGATCATTAGTAATTATCCAAACGATGTGAAGACTTCTGGTCATCGACCACCGTCATCATCTTCGACTTATCGTCAAATCGGTTATTCAGAATGGGTATAAACCCGGCCTTTCCGAACAACCCGCGTATATTAAAAACAAATGTTACACAAACACAACATACGCCTCATTCCAATTCATTAGTCACTAACCGTAAATCAGTAAAAGAGAAATTCCCCAAATATTAACCCCGAAGGCCGAAACCAATATCAGATCAATACCCAGGAAACCATTCTTCTTAACTAACCTACGGCTAGTTTCTAAATTTCAATTCTTAGCGAAAAGTTCCCATTAATTTTATCAAAGATAAATTCTTTAAATTTATTCTTTAATCTTCCTTTGGATGTCATTTCAAACCAAATTATGGTTTTCCAAACTAGTCGGGATTAGCGAACCACACCGAAGTAATTATTTGTTTTATTTCCCAATCCCAACCTATTCATCTCATGAAGCAAAACTGGTAATACTCCATATCTAACACCACAGTGTTATCGGTAAAATTAATTACCATTTCATGTTCAAATCTAATTAAAGATTTGACTATCATTTTGGAGCAAAACTGGTGATACTCCATTCGCTCACTTTCTAAATTTGATAATTTAAATTATCAATTCACATTTCAATCTAATTATAGATTCATTAAAACTCCTTTTACTGGGTTAAAGAACTAATGTCATTTAAAACACAGTTCACGACAAACCCAAATCACATTCTAATTATTATCGGGTTAAAGAACAAGTGTTATTTAAAACACCCTTCACGATAAACCCACAAATCAATTCTATTTAAAACTCATTTCAAATCCAATTTATTTATTTAAAAATAAATGGGTTTTAATTTTAGTTCAAAACTAGTTCATTTTGATAAAAATCTATTTTTATCTTTTCAAATATGGAGTTTTTCATCCCAATTTTTCCCAAATCATTTCTTATGATTTTACACAAATTATTACTATTTTTAATAATTTTATCAAGGCCCGTACAGTCGATTTCCATCAACGGCCATCGAACTGCACTTACAACGACCTTTTCCAAATTTGATTTGGACATAATTCCAAATCCAACTGTTAGATTTCAAATTTCTAATATTCATTAGAAAGTTCTTTTCGATACGAACCCAACGGTTCCCGTTTTAGGAGAATCCGACGGTCGGATCTCCCGTAATGTCCGTTCGAAGTCAATGGTCGAAATTTACGAACTGCCATGGCGCGGCGCGTTCTATTCAGGCCGTTATATATATAATATATATATTATATATATTTCGTCGATTTCCCCTTTTTAAATGAATTTTATAAATCGTTTCAAATTTTTTTCAAAAACAATTTCAACATTCATTTCAAATTCAAATTGATTTCAATTCTATTTCAAATTCGTTTTCTATTCGATTCAATTCAAATTCGTTTTCTATTCAATTCAATTCAAATTCGTTTTCTATTCAATTCAATTCAAATTCGTTTTCTATTCAATTCAATTCAAATTCGTTTTCTATTCAATTCAATTCAAAATCGTTTTCTATTCAATTTAATTCAAATTCGTTTTATATTCAATTCAATTATAAAAACGAATATAATCGATATAAATATCGTTCGCGTCAAAATAGCGCATCTCTAATCAACACGGCTTTGTATATTTCAATAATTCCGTTATTCTATTCAACAAATGAATATTTATCTTATTCAATACATGAATCTATATTTTTGTCAACACATGACTAATCTCAACGAATGAGTATTGTCCACGTGTGACTATTTTTGTTATTTAATATATTTTGTAAAAATTATGGTATCTATCATTTGATTCCAAATCAGACTCCAACCGTAAATTAGTAAGAGAACGATTCCCTAAATATTAACCCCGAAGGCCGAAACCAACATCAGATCAATATCCAGGAAACCACTCATCTTATCTATTTTCCAATTAGTTTCTAATTTTATATATGATAAAGATGTAAATTTTATTGTTAAAATATTTCGTTCAACACATGACTAATCTCAACGGATGAGTACGGTCAACACATGAACCTTTATTTTATATTGATAAAGATGTAAATTTTATTATTAAAATATTTCGTTCAACACATGACTAATCTCAACGGATGAGTACGGTCAACACATGAACCTTTATTTTATAATATTCTTTATTTTCTAAATTGGAATGAGGCCCAATCAATTACCATATAAAGTTAATTATATGGATTCCATACAACACATGTATATAATAGCAACGCTAAATAATCAACCATCATCCAAAGTGCACTACACTGTATAAGCATCAAATATAAATATATAACGCTTATAACAGTCTGTCAATCAATCGATCGACATACAACTAATTATTGGGATTAGTGTATGCCGTATTTTATCCCAATACCAGTGTGGGGTTTCAAACAATCACACACAGATTTTATTTGTGTAGTTGGGCGATGTGTAAAATTTATCATCCCAATCAATGTCCTTCAAATAGGTGTACATAAACAAACCGTCCAGTTTGTAAATGAATATTTATTTATTCACATTCACGTTAAAAATTATATTTTTAACGACCAAATTATTTTATTCAACCTATGAATATTCTATTCGGTTCATTTATTAAATAAAATGATATCTTTATTTTTCTAACTTATTTTAGAAAATTTCGGCGGCATAACGGCACGATACTAGAAACGGGACAAGGCCTAGCCTTATCCCCGGTCTAGTGATGGCCCACGCCATACACATATCAATCAATTCGATTTCAATTCACCAAACAACCAACTTCAAATCAAATAATCTAACTAATCTATGCAACCTAACAAACAAGTCCATGGTCTGTGGACAGTGGTGTCGGGTGCTACTAAACACCGTCTGCATCCTATATATATATATATATATATATATATATATATATATATATATAACTAGAAAAAAGAAATTTAGAGTGAGAAGTTCTCACCAAAGCGATCCCAACTCCAAGACACTTCTAATGTAGGGAATCATCACTGTTCTCGCCTTTTGTCACTTTCGTTGCCCGTAGCCACTACATATATAAAAATCACATTTTTATATTCTTGCTATGTATATAAAAATCATATTTTATTATCACTCCATATGGATAAAAATTCTATTTTTACATCGCTACTATATAGATAAAAATTCTATTTTTACATCGCTACTATATAGATAAAAATTCTATTTTTACATCGCTACTATATAGATAAAAATTCTATTTTTACCACGCTATTCATATAATAAAGATTATATTTTTATCATGCTATTCTCTATATAAAGGTTTCGCCTTTTCATATATAAAGATTTCGCCTTTTCATTACATCGCTATAAAAATCACATTTTTATACTTCTACTGAATATATATAAAAATATAATCTTTTCATATTTTAAAAATATCATCTTTCCTACTTTAAAAATATCGCCTTTCCCACTTTAAAAATATCGTCTTTCCTACTTTAAAAATCATGCCTTTTCCAATCGAAAAATATAATCTCTTCTAACAAAAATCAAAACTTTAAACAAATTAAAATCCTAGCTTTCTTGAAGTAAAAATCATTACTTTGTATGCTAAAAATCGTATACTTCTTATGTTAAAAATTATATTTTTACATGAGTAGAAATCATATATTTTCAAACAATGATTTATAGAAAAAATCAGATTTTTACTGGATAAAAAACATAATAAATAATAATAATATATAAACAAAGGGACTCACGTTGCTTGCCTGAGGTGGGGTTTTGTGGCGCAATCGATTGAAGGGAGGGGGAGTTCTTCACGGAAATCGAGGAGGGGAGGGGGTTTCACGTCGGGTGGCGGTTCGTCAGAGGTGGAGGGGGGTTTGGGGAAGTAGCGGGTCCGCCTGAGGGGGTCGGCGATGCTTGGGTTTCGGTTTGGGGGGGGGGGGGGGTCACTGCTGCGTGAAGGAGGAAGAAGAAGAAAGGGGAGGGGGTCTCGAGGTGGAGGGAGGGGGTGCGGCGAGGTAGAGGGGGCCACGGCGGCGAGCGGTGCCGCCTGGGGGGCCGCGATGAGGTGGCGGTGGCGGTTCCCCCCCGTCGCTCCTCTCTTTTCTTTTCTTTTTTTATTTTACAAATATTTTCAACGAGGGGGGCTGAGAGGTAATAGGGGAGAGAGGGAATTTTTATTTTATTTTAATTATTTATTTTCAAAAAGGTACTTTTTATTTTGACCTCGAAACGAGACCCACCACCTGTCGTCAATAGCGTTTCACCCCCGTTCCGAACACAATGGGATATGTATCGTAAGCTGATTCGACTATTACGATTAGTTTTCGTTGAAATCAACATATAACTCTATATATTGAATTTGAACGCACATTTCTATTTACCGAGGTCACATACTAACTCGAAAATTTTCAGAAAATTTTTTTCTAGCTTCGTATTGACGATACGGTCCTAACAAAACTAGTTTCGTCGAATTCTGAGACCGTTGGAAAAATGGCCATTTTCCAGTCGATTAAAATCAACTGAAAATGGTCAAACGCGTTTTCCTTTGCCACGCTCACATATTGATTCGAAAAATTATGAAAATTGGAATCTAGCAATAACTTGACATCCCGGATCCAACAAAAGTGGTTTCGGCGAATTCCGAGGTCGTTTGCAAAATTTCCATTTTTTAAGGGCCTGAATTCCATAGCGACTATTCAGAATTTTCAACTGGACATATCTCTTGATTCCCGCTATGAAATCTCAATTTTTCGGATTTGTTGGAAAGATATTCTCAATTAGATTCAAATATTTTTGGTTTCACTAAAATCCGGTTTGTTTTGCACCCGGTACATTCAATTGAAGTTTGAAATCGAATTATCGAACTACCGCGCCATTTTCAATTCCTTTTTATAATTATACATAATTATTTATATTCTAATGACGACGTATATAAATAAATACGTCCGAATTATATTCAAAATAAATTTCCCATCAATATTATTTAAAATAATTCATTTTAGATGTTCAAAATTCGCTAAAATTGCCAAAATAAAAATTTTAAACTGGCTCGCATTTCCGGGTTGTTACATAATATATATATATATATTATATATTTCATCGATTTCCATTTAATATGTATTTTATAAATCGTTTTAAATTTGTTTTCAAAATGATTTCAACTTCATATTCAATTTTAAACCAAAATTGAATATTACATATCATTAATATATAAATGATAAAATTTTCAAAACATTAGATTTTGAAATCATTTCCTTTTCGATATTTATTATAAAAACAAATAAAATCAATATAAATATTGTTCACGTTTAAATGGTGTTAATCTAATCAACACGGCTTTATATATTTAAATATTTTCATGTCTATCCCAAATCGGACATAAAAAATCATATTTTGATCCATTACTGAATATTATTTTAAAATATTAGTTATTTTTAAATATTCAATACTCGTCATTTTAAAATATTCTTAAATTTAAAATATTTGTTCTTTACGAATTGGAATCAGACACAGTCAATTACCATATAATTTTATTTGTATGGATTTCATACACACATGTAACAACAATAATCAAACACAGTCGACCATCATCCATAGTGCATTACATAATTGCGTAAGTGTTAAATATAAATAATTAATGCTTACAATAGTCTGTCAACCCATCAATTGACATACAACTAAATATTGGGATTAGTGTATTTCCAATATCATCCCAATACCCATGTGTTGTTTTCAAACAACAAACACTGATTATTATTTGTGCAATTGGGCGATGTGTAAAATATACCATCCCAATCAATATCAGTCAAATGTGTGTACATAAACAAATCGTCCGATTTGTAAATGAATATTTATTTTATTCATATACACGTTAAAAATTATATTTTTAATCATAAAATATTTATTTCAACTCATGAATATTTTATACAGTTTATTTATACAATAAAAATGATATTTTTATTATTCTAACATTTTTAGAAAATTTCGGCAGCATAACGGCGCGATACTAGAACCGGAATAAGGTCTATCCTTATCCCTCGCCTAATAATGGCTCGCGCCATGTACATACTAATTTCTAATCAATTATTTCCATTTTCCAAACCAAATCAACCAAATAGTCCAATCAACCAAACAACGAAACAAACATGGTTTCAAACGAAGGTGTCGGGCTACTAAGCACTGTCTGCATCCTAGTACATATTTTTAACTAGAAAATAAATTGGAGTGAGAAGTTCTCACCTTTGGGATCCACTACTCCATTCTTTATTTCTGAACGGTTTGGATTTATTTCCAATGCGCAGTGTACTTAACCATGGCTCCAACGTAATCTGTTTCATGCAATTTATATTAAAAATCACATTTTTATTGCGATGTTTATATCATAAAAATCACATTTTTATACCACTACTTCATATATAAAAATCTAATTTTTTATAGTGCTCCATGTATAATAAAAATTAAATTTTTATTTCAAATCTATATATTATATAAATCATATTTTTACAACGCTAATGTATATATATAAATCATATTTTTACAACGCTAATGTATATATAAAAATCAAATTTTTGTAGCGCTAATGTATATATAAAAATAATTTTTTTATCTTGCTATTATATATAAATAAATCATATTTCTTACTGCTATAACATATGTTAAAATCGGATTTTTCTACCGCTATAATATATGTAAAAATCAGATTTTCCTACCGTAATAATACATGTAAAAATCAGATTTTTCTACCACTATAATACATGTAAAAATCAGATTTTTCTACCTTTATAATACATAAAAAACTTACTGTTTAACATCCTCTGTGCGTTGACTGTAGGAAGGAAGGGGGTCGCGGCATGGCCGAAAGTGGTGGCGGGTGGTTCAACATCGCGGTTGTGGGCCAGGGGTGTAGCGGCGGTCTCCATCGAGTTTGGGGGTTGTGGCCATCGAAGAAGGCGTGGTGGAGAGGAGAGAGAAGGGAGGAAGGGTGTGCACACGACGACGACGCATAGGAGGGTTGCGACGCCTGGAACGACGGCGGTTAGGGCTGGAGCACGATTTTCTTTTTTTAATTTTTTATTCCATTCGTTGACCGTATGGAGAGGGAGAGGGTTATAATATATATATTTCTATTTAACTATTTATTTAATTCTAAAAAGTAACCTTTTCTTTTGAACTCCTAATCGAACACGACTGTCGCCCCTAGCTAATTATCTCCATTCCGAACACAATGGAATATGTTTCATAACCCAATTCGGCTGTTAGGATCAGTTTCCGCTAAATTTAAAATATAAATCATTATATTTTAAATTCAAACACATATTTCAATTTACTGGGGCCACATACTATTCCCAAAAATTCCTGAAAAATAAATCTTGCTATGTTTTGACGATATGGTCCTAACAAAACTAATTTCATCGAATTTGGAGATCGTTTGAAAAACGGTCATTTTCCAGTCGATTAAATTCAAATTGAAATGACCAAACACGTTTAAATCCGCCACACTCACATTTTGGTTTCAAAAATTATGAAAATTGGAATCTAGCAATAATTTGACATTTCGGATCCAACAAAAGTGGTCTCGTCGAAAACGGAGGTCGTTTGCAAAATCTCTATTTTTAAGGGCTAAATTCCATAGCGATTATTCTGAATTTTCAACTGGGCATGACTTTTTATTCCTGCTATGAAATCTGGGTTTTTCACATTCGTTGGAAAGATATTTTCATACAGATTCAAAATATTTCTTGTTTCACTAAAATCCGGTTTATTTTGAATCATGTACATTCATTTAAAATTGAAATCGAATTTTCAAACTACCGCGCCATTTCCAATTCCTTTTATAATTAAAATAAATATTTATATTCTAATTAAGATTTAAATAAATTTATACATTCTAATTCTATTAAAAATAAATTTCTAGTTATTATTATTTAAAATAAGTCATTTTAAATATTCAAAATTTATTAAAATTGCCAAAATAAAAATTTTAAATTGGCTCTGGTTTTTCGGGTTGTTACAATCTCCCCCACTTAAAATCTTTTCGTCCTCGAAATGGAACGTAGCTGAAAGTTATTTAACTAACCAGCTCAACTTTCAGTTTGGCTTTCATTCTTCAACTTTTCAGTTTCTAAGAAATTTCCAATTCTTCGAAAATTTGGCTAACACCCTAAATTTTTGAAAAAATTCGCCCAAACCTCCTTTGTACGGGGAGACATTTAAAACCTCAACTAGCCACGCAGGGCCCTCATCATCCAAAAAGAAAAAGAAAAAGCCAAGCAGCTTATAAAATCATCCAAACCCAATAAATTAGTAAACATGTACCTATTTGTCGGGCATACAATTTTATTCATCTGCTTAGCTTCCCTGTTATTACCTGTTCACACATATATAAATACATGCATGCAATTTTTCCAAACAATTTTCAACTTAATTCAATATTTGACATAATTGGCTTAATTTCTCTTATTGGTTCCAACATTTTAATCAATCAAACTAATTATCATACAACACAACCAACAATCAATTTGTTGATTATCTTTTCAAACATATAATTTGTTACATATACCAAAAATCGTATTTTTGATGCCAATTCACAACAAATAACCCTCTCTAGTTTTGGTTCTCACACCAGCCAATTAGAAATATATAGACATCCCACTTTTGAAACTCGAAAATAAATGTTGATGATGGTCGGCCAATCAACAGAATCATCTTCGAGCGACTAGAGTGTGATTCTATATCTATCCAGTATATTTGAGGCTTCGAATACACGTTAATTACGCGTATATCCAAAATCTCTATGTACGCGATTGTCCAAATTCGATTTAAAATAAATATCCAATACGTATTATAAAGTTTAAATTTTCAAAACAAAATTCGTTTTCATTTTTATTTTAAAGACACTACTCTTCACACTTGTTCTAGGATACTACTGATCCTATCTCTAATGAGTTATTCTCATGGGATATTACTAATCCAATTTCTAATGAATTCTTTCATTTGGTTCTAATGTGCCTTGTTCTCGAGCTCTGTAAACCAAAGCTTTGATACCAAACTGACACGACCCGAACTTCCCCGGTCTCCGAAGAGAAGAGAAAGAGCGGATTGCTTTGAGAACACGACAAATCAGAACACAAAAAGAAGAACATTTCATTGCTGATTACAACAATTTACATCAGAGTACCAAAATATACAGAGTATGAACAAATAATATACATTTGATAAATATCAGAGATTTACAAATTACAATGCAGTGAAAAATAATACAAAACACAACTGAAAGAGATACACGGATGCAGAGCTTTTCGAATATCATTCCACCTGCAAACCAGGATCCTGTGAATATAAATCTGTAAAACCAAAACTACTAGCTGCCCATGTGGAAAATAGGGGCACCCAGAGTTTAGGTTAAAATAATAAACTCCAGGTCAGTCATGTGACTGGTGTGAGAACTAAAACAGTTATTCAAAACTTTATTTTAGAAATAAAGTAAATCAAGGGACCATGCCGTATAACATGGAACGGGTTTCCTCCCAAGAATACCAGTGCATAATAAATAGTGCAATGTTTTTTGGGAAAATGAAGCTATTATAAGACCCAGGTCCCATCTCACAATGCAACGCAAGCCGGAGGATAGAGTTTTACCTTATAATAGCCAAACATGCTTGGTACGTTTAAAATAAATCATTTTGATATTATTATAAGTGCATAGCATATAAAATCACTTCAAATATAAATGTATCAATCATAGACGACATTAGCGTCCCATGCCACTATGTCGCCAATAGTATACAACTAAAACCGTAAAATGTCGTATTGGAAGTTGGATTTCCATCTATGAACCAAGGCAAGGGATCATCCTTACCGCTTCGAGACAATCTAGCCTACCATGTCTCAGGCAAGCGCGCAGGCAAGCCTTGGATCTTAAGGGCCGGTCCACGCGAAGTGGATTAAAATGCCTGAACAAAACGTTTCCCCGCCCTATGGGGCGAAAACTGGTCATATATCGACCAAACCATCCATCGGCACCATAGTGACCGATATAACCGAGGCGCCTCGCTATCCATCATCTACATGAGTAAAAGTTTTGGGCTTGCAAAACCCAAACACCACTCCTAGCTAGAGGGAAATGCATGTCCTCCCTGATGTCCTCTCCCGTTTCTAGTTCACACCAGGATGTGAGGCTTGCGAATCAACGTTATACACAAAGCTATGCTATATTAAAGCCGTGCCTTGATCATCAACAACAAGACTCTGTTTTTCAACAAAAGCCTTGATCATTTGAATCTTAGCATGCCACATAGGAAATTCACGCTATGCAACCGATGTCTATCAATCACACAGAATGAAATCCAATGTCAGACATGCATCCATTTACAAGTTCGTTGTGGGTTTGAACGAAACCGGAGGCACCTTATTCCTCGTCCCATATGTCCAATGTAGGAGAGAGGTCCTCGCATATCCGGTCGATTTCCAAGTACATCTGGATAATCACCACTTATTACCTCGCCTTGGGTGCACAGCTCAAGCAAGACATCAGTAATCATCCAAACAATGTGAAGACCTCTGGTCTTCAACCACCGTCTTCGTCCTCGATATATCGTCGAATCAGTTATTTAGAATGGGATAAACCCGGTCTTTTTGAATAACTCGCGTATATAATAAACAAGTACTACAAAACACAATATACGCCCCATTCCAATCTAGAATATTCTTTTATTCAAATATTCTTATACTTTGGGAAAGGTTCCCATTAATTTTATCAAAGATAAATTCTTTAAATTTATTCTTTAATCTTCCTTTGGATATTAATTCAAACCAAATTATGGTTTATCCAAACTAGTCGGGATTAGCGAACCTTACCGAAGTAATCATTTATTATATTTCCTAATCCTAACCTATTCATCCCATGAAGAAAAAATGGCAATACCTCATATCTAACACCACTGTGTTATCGATAAATTTAATTACCATTTCATGTTCAAATCTAATTAAAGATTTAACTATCGCTTGGAGTAAAACTGGTGCTACTCTATTCTCGATCATTTCCCGAATTTGATAATTTAAAATATCACATTCTCTTTTCAATCTAATTAAAGATTCATTAAAACTCTAATTCAGTTTTAATCTCAGAAATCCTTACTTAATGATTTTTCAAAGTTAAAGAAGTTAATCTTATCTTTGACTGGGTTAAAGAACTAATGTAATTTAAAACACAGTTCACGATAAACCCAAAATCCCATTCCATTCATTATGGAATCTTCACGAAAAACAGATCAATATATATATATATATATAATCAATATAAACTTCCATATCCAACCGATAATATAAATGGAATAACTGCAAAGCCTTTTAAATTCCATATATAGTAATACTCTTCCTCCACAGAAGTTCACTTCGATTATTACCAAATTGAATTCCATTCCATTCCAATTTATTTTATTAAATTGGAAAAACTTCACTTTGGAAAATTTTCCTAAATCTTAATTAAAATATTTATAAATTCCAAATCACATTTCACTATAAATCGAGTTAAAGAACGAATGTTGTTAAAAACACAGTTCACAATAACCCCAATTCGCATTCCAGTTTGTAACGTCCTGGATTTTCGGCCATTTAAATTGGAATATTTCAATGTATTTTATATATATTATATTGGAAATATAATATAGTTTTATCGAATTTATTTATTTAAAATGAAGTTCGAATATATATAATTTATAATATAATTAAAACGAGCTCGAAACGATGCTGCACTTCGTAATATTGAATTTTAAACTTCAATTGAATATACAGGATCCAATATAAATCGGATTTCAGTGAAACAAGAACCGCTTGAATCCATATGATTACATCTTTCTAGTGGAAGAGAAAAATGGAGATTTCATCATATAAATCGCAAGATATTCTCAAATCAAAATTTCGGATAGTCGCTATGGAATCGACTATACACCATAACGATAATTAAATATTGATTGCGAATTTGGACGAGACCTTTGAGACGTAGTTATAATCTAATTTTTAGAATTTTACTGTAATTTTTAATTGGGGAAAATATGTCATTTTTATTTGGAGTATTTTGCACCCTACATCAGCATTTTGGGGTTTCACAATATAAATTAACCTACCGATATTATTATATTTTGGGACTGTGATACATTGCTCATCACAACGGCATATTTATTTCAGTCTGTAGCGCTCATACATGGATATAATTGTACATAGCGGGGTATGCGAACTTTTATAACTTAAAACAAATACAAATGTATGAACCTTTGTAATAGAGTGCTGCTCGTGAAAATCAAAACTCTACTTTAAAAGCTTAAAAGAAAAGTAAAGGGTTATCCTCAAATATGTAAAATACACTATCTTTTTGTCTGTCAACCTTTTTCCCATTCAATGCAGATGTACCAAATTAGTTTACTTCGCGGCTAAGGTTTTGTGAAACATACCCTGTACACAATAGTGTATGTTCTCCTTACATAACAAATGCGCACTACTGATTTATTGCAAACAATATGTTTAGGCTAATCAAGTTTTGGAGAAAAACTGCAAAACCTACTCTAAACTTAGGACAGCTCAGTGAAGACTTCCCTTCGCATAAGCTACAGGAGAGAACACATCACGCACGACTCAAGTCATAGCATGAGTGGTTACAATCAAAAGCAAGCCTACCCTGAAACGTAGCCTACTGTACAATACTTAAGGGAAAATCAATTGCATATTATAAATACATCATCTCGCCTAAGTTACTCCATCTACTTCTCTAAATTTTTCCACAGATTTTAATGGCAACTAAAACATTTAAAAACATACTATCCGCCCCATTAAAAGGAAAAAAAACAGCGTTCGCTGTCATGATGAACAACACGAAGTTGGGTTGATGATTTTGTGAGCTTGAGGTGAGGGATTGAAGTGGGTGGATGATGCAGAAAGGGGAGGAGCGGAGTTGTAGCTGGTGTAAGGACAGTGGGAAGAGCAAGGTCTGTCAGCATGATGTCGGCTCACATGGGGTGGGTGAGATCGACGGTGTCAGGTTCGTCAAGTTTTATGGTCGTATAAGAAAGAAGATAATTGTGGAGAAGCTTGTAATACAAGCTGTGGGCATGTTTACAAAAAGCGGCATGGACTATTATTCAACTGGAGAGAAGTATTTAAATGTGTTAACGTACAGGAAAGGGGAAAATGGTGGACTGTCGGAGATGACTGCATGGGATGGGACGATTTTAGCGGGGAAACAGCAGTATGTGCGTGAGAAGAAGGACGCACCTTCTATGATTCAAAGAAGAAGAAGTTGGATCCCATATATATATATCATTGCGTTATTGGAGAAGTAAAAGGATCTGTTGTGTTGTAGGAAGACGTTGGGTACAAGGAAGTTAGTTAGAGTGTTACATGGGGAACAAGGGACGAGGATATCATATATCGCGAGGAGCAGGTCTTGTTTTTCTAAACATGGGAGGAGACGAAGATGTACACAAGAAGTGAGCTGGCTTCATTTGATACACGTTGGTTTTGAGTGGGATAAGAGAGAGCTTGGAGATGTGCGCGTTGAGGTTTTCAGCATGTTTTGTCGGGATGACCAGTGCTGATCAAAGAAAGGAGTCGGGATGGAATTGGTTTACTAAAGGAAACAGCATGAAGGAGTGACGTGGAGTTTTAATTAACGGAGAGCTTTTCTCGGTTATGCAAATCAAAATTAAGGTTTACTACAGGAAACAACATGAAGGCCTGTCTCACATGTGATTAGGAGGGAGGGTTAAAAGTAAATCAGTAATTAAGGTAACGTTTTAATTAATGGTTAATGACAAATAAGTTTATAAATATACGTTAAAATTTGTATCCATGATAACTCATTCAAACGTTATCAGATTTCAGTGAAACCGGATTCGTAGGAATCGCGCTGAAAAATATTACATTGTTGGACAAGTTTAGAAGGAATTGGAAGCAGTCGGATTTTTATTTAATTTTAAACGCTAGTTTAAAATTAAATAACGCGCGAATCGATCGTCAAAAAATAAGACGAGTTAATTCTCACACTTTTCTGGACTGCTATGATATGTTAGATTCATAACAAAAATATAATTCATTGTTAATCATAGAAATTGGTTGACTGAATGCCTTGGTTGCTTATGGTTTGATAAATGATTGTCGACATTTATATTATGTCATATTGAATGATTTATTTAAATAATTGTCAAATATTATTATGCTCTGTGATGCAGGGAAGAACAGGTTGGAGGGATCCGACCGGATTCCTCAAATATTTTATATGTTGTGTATTTTTCCATATCACCCAAATATGAACTATTTACCCCCAAACAACACTACATTCTATTTGAATGTTGATTATTGATTTGATATTGAACATTGAATTGAAACTCAACGTTTTGTGATGTTTTTAATAAATAAACGGTATTGAGTAGGTTATTGGTAGCAAATGATCTGAAACACTCTTTTAAGACGTCAATTCGCCATTAGGCGAATTGACGTAATTAAAGTTATAAATTTGTTTATAACTGAAGTGAAGTTTTTAAAATTTTATTCTATTTAAAATATAAGTTTAAAAATAGGAGGACACTTATAAATGCTTTATAAAAATAGTTATAAAATATTTTTCAGTAATTTTAATGAGTGTAGAAGCCGGAATTTAACCTATGGGTTAACGTTTTGAAAATAATTGTTTAAAAGAACAGCTAAGCAATATAATTAGATTAATTATATTAACCTAATTAGAGAAGTAATCGTAATCAGTTAGTAATAACTGAGATTTTGGTTGACAAAGTCAACTATTAAATTAGAGTTAGTAATTAGAATTTGATCAGTCTATTAACGAATAATTATTCATATTAATATTTCTTAAATATTGATTATCTTTTTATTTAACGATGTGTAAAGTTGCTTATCTATTGATAATTCATAAATGAAGTATTTATTGATTAATAAGATCGGTAAGTGGTTACCTGATCCATTTTAATGAAGTAAACCATTTCACTTCAGTTAATAATGAAGTTAATTAATTATTGTAATTAATGATAACTTAAGTAGTTTATTTCTTATATGGAAGTAGGTTAAGTAATCGAGTTTTAAAAACGAATCGGGTTGAGAACAATGTTATACCAAAGGTATAAATTAAGTAGTGAAGCTAAAATGTCATTTTAAAGTAACCATTACCTAATAATTTACTAAGTATATGCAAAGGAAATCGAAAAGAGATTTTCGTAAAAGATTGGATAATTATATCCAAATTATAATCAAAAGTTCATAAAATTCCGATAAGCTAATGCAGAAATTTAATAAGATCTGTTTTACTTAATTATTTAAATTTAGCAAATCAAAGTGCAATTTGATTTCAAAAAGGAAATAAAAAATGGATTCCATAAGAAGATTTGAATTCAAGTTATATAAATCAAAGAGTAGATTGGTAAGTGAATACCAAGTTTGAATAGGTAAATGAATTATGTATAGGGTGAAGTTATACTGAAACTAATACGCCATTGGTGAATAAATATTACTTAGTAGTTGAATTAGGTACAAGCGAAGAGATATGTTTAAAAATAAATATGCCAAACGAAAGAAAGGTTATTGTGATGACCCCAAACTTCCGTGGTTCGAAAGTAAGGAAAATCATTTTGGAATACAACATATTTACAACAAAAACAGATCTCAGATAATTATCATAACACATAAACCATTGCAGCGGAAATAGATGTCATCAGCATCATAATATCCAATACATCAGAGTACGCAGTACATGATACAACTTAGCCAAATAAAGAGTCTCAACAAAAGGGAAATAAGTTTCAATGGAAAAGAAACAAGTCTCAAACTCCATTACATACATCAAAGCTACAGATGATAAAATGTCTCAAAGCAGAAGTAAAAATTAGAGAAAAGGTCTTCTTCTTCTTTCTTCCAAATGAGCTCCAATCAGAATGTATCACCTGAACCTGTCAATTGGCTGCCCGTGTGGAAAGAGGGCACCCGAGTTTGCAAAAGTGAAACAAACTACGAGTCAGTCATGGGACTGGTATGAGAATTCTTAACTAATTTATCTAACAACATGGCAGATCAAGACCACGCCGCTAACGCGGAACGGGTTTACTCCATTGGGTTGCCAGTGCATAATTGAATAAAATTTATACAAAAACCACGAAATGACTTTTGAAAAATGAAATCATCATAAGACTCAAGTCCTATCACACAATGCAACGGACACAGGAGGATAGAGTTTTCCCTTATGATGATCAAACATGCTTAATATGTGAAAAATAATATTTTTATATTATCACTAGTGTTTAAGCAGTATTAAAATACTTTAATATAAATGTATCAATCATAGACGGCATAGGTACCATATACTATGTCGCCGTATATAAGTTTACAATCAAGACTGTGATGTCGTATTGGAAATTGGTTTTCTGTCATGAAATCGAGGCTAGGGATCGTCCTCTTCCGATTCGAGACACTCTAGCAAATGCCTCAGGATCCCCCGCAGTGAACCCTTGTATGGGGTAGGGCCGGTCCCCACCTAACGGTAGTGGATTAGTTATGCCTGAACACACGTTTCCCGGTCCCTTTGGACCTATAGTATGACCACTTTCGGCCTATAAAAAAACCCGACGTACCTCAATCCATAATCCACATAAGTAAAATGTCGGGCCCTGTTAAAGCTCAAACATCACTTCTAGCTAGAAAGAAACGTATGCACTCCCTACGGTCCATATCCCGTTTTTGACTCATACCGGGGTGTGAGGCTCGCGAAGTCACGCTATACACAAAGCTATGCCTAAACAGACTATGCTTTGATCATCAGCCACAAGGCCTGCTTTTCAACAAAGCCTGCTTTTCAACAAAGCCTTGATCATTGCATCTTGGCGTGCCACATTGACAATTCATGCCATGCGATCGATAACTATTACTATATACCTGCGTGTTAAGCAGAGAATAGATTCTCCACCACCAAATAGACATATATTAATACAAATTGATTTAATTACATGGGATGAACTCCAACGTAAGACACGAATCCATTTACAAGTCCGTTTTGGGTCTGAACGGAACCGGAGATACCAAAGAGGCGCTCGCTTATCCGCACGACCAACACATACGTCCGGACAACTACTGCTTCAACCCCATCCTGGGAGCAAGTCAGTCCAAGGCATCAGTAGTCGTCGTCCATTCGATGTGAAGATCGCCGGTCTTCAACCATCGTCTTCTTATATCTTTGATTTAATCGCCGTGCAATTATTTGAAATGAGTTAGATTTGGTCTTTTCAAATAATTGTCGCATAATTATCATTTAAAACATTTCATATATATTTATGACTATTTATCGCTATTTTTATTTATTCGAAAATAGCTCAAAATAAATAAACGACGCTTTGGGTCAGTGGGCGGCCCTGGCGCTGTTTTTACCAAAATCTGATTTACACATATCTTAAAATCTAACCGTCGGATTTTGATGAAATTTATATCCTTGGAAAGCTCTTCCCAAAGCGGTCCTAACGGTTCCAGTTTTGGGAAAATCCAATGGTCGGATCTTTCGGTATAATCGTTTGAAGTTACGATTATCGATACGCGAACTACAGCTCTCGTTTCGTTAAATTTTATGTTTATATATATAAACCATTTGACGATTCCCATTATTAAAATCCATTCTTTTTATTCTATAAAAACCATATTTTTGTTCTCCAATTCTAATGTGACAAAAATGACGTTTTCAACAATGTACATTTTTATATTCAATAAAAATAATATTTTTGTTTGCCAATTCTAATGCGAAAAGAATGACGGTTTCAACAATGTATATTTTTTATATTCAATAAAAATAATATTTTTGTTCGCCAATTCTAATGCGACAAAAATGACGGTTTCAACAATGTATGTTTTTATATTCAATAAAAATAATATTTTTGTTCGCTAATTCTAATGCGACAAAAATGGCGTTTCAACAATGCATATTTTTAAATTCAATAAAAATAATATTTTTGTTTGCCAATTCTAATGCGACAAAAATGACCGTTTCAACAATGTATATTTTTATATTCAATAAAAATAATATTTTTGTTCGCCAATTCTAATGCGACAAAAATGACGGTTTCAACAATGTATATTTTTATATTCAATAAAAATAATATTTTTGTTCGCCAATTCTAATGCGACAAAAATGACGTTTCAACAATGTATATTTTTATATTCAGTAAAAATAATATTTTTGTTCGCCAATTCTAATGTGACAAAAATTAAGGTTTAAAAATGTACTCTTTCTTTAATTACATAAAAATGTTCTTTTTCTCCAATTCATTTTTATAACATAAAAATGTACTTTTTATCCTATTCGTTTTAAATACACAAAAATGTGCTTTTTATCCTATTCGTTTTAAATACACAAAAATGTACTTTTTATCCTATTCGTTTTAAATCTCTTTTTCTTTTACATTGAAAAATGTAAATTCTTTACCTTTACATTGAAAAATGTAAACCTTTCATTGTTACATAGAAAAATATAAATCTTTCATCTTAACATAGAAAAATGTAAATCTTATATTTTGACATAGAAAAATGTAAATCCTCTAATTATCTTTATTACATTAGAAAGATGTAAATTTTCTAATTATCTTTATTACATTAGAAAAATGTAAATTTTCAAATTATCTTTATTACATTAGAAAAATGTAAATTTTCTAATTATCTTTCCTTAATGCACATTTTTTTCTTTATAGGGGATATTTTCCTATCTAACTCACATGTCAAATTGGTGTCAAAATATGATAACCAAAAATAATGGTTTTTGTCTAACCATTTCTATTTACCCAACATCGTAATTTCAATGTCCACACATATAATAATATGGTTTTTAGTCTAACCATTTCTATTTACCCAACATCGTAATTTCAATGTCCACACATATAATAATATGGTTTTTGGTCTAACCATTTCTATTTACCCAACATCGTAATTTCAATGTCCACACATACAACACAATATATGAGATGAATCACAATAAAAGGTCTCATCTCTATTTTATTTGTAAATCAAATAAAATATCTAATCTTTATTTTATATTGTAAATCAAAATACAATATCTAATCTTAATTTTATCTTTTAATTAAAATTTAAAAGATTTAAACTTTCTTTATTTTATAAATCATAAATCAAAATAAAGATTCAACTTTTGTTCTTATTATGCAAATCAAAATAAAGATTCAACTTTTGTTTTTATTTTGCAAATCAAAATAAAAATTCAACTTTTGTTTTTATTTTGCAAATCAAAATAAAAATTCAACTTTTATTTTTATTTTGCAAATCAAGATAAAAATTATACTTATGTTATTATTTGCAAAACAAAAGAAAAATTTACCTTTCTTTTATTTTGTTAATCAAAATAAGAATTCAACTTTTCATTTTATTTTGTGAATCAAAAATAAAGATTTAAACTTTCTTTTGTAAATCAGAATAGAGATTCAATTTTTCATTTTATTTTGTAAAAACAAAATAAAGATTCAAAATTACATTTTTGTTTGTAAAACAAACAAGATTCAAATTTTCATTTCTATAAAGGAATAAAAATAAAAATAAAATAAAACTAATAAAGATGAGAACTTTATAGAGATTACATCAGAATTTATAGATCTAAACTGACATGTTATATCATGATATTACAAAGAATATTAACAACCATACAACAATCACAACATCGTTGATCAGAAACAATAACATACAATGATTCACATAGCAAATATAATTGAATTATCATGATATCACAACGAATATTTAATTATTCAAAATTCAAAATTCAGAAACAATAACATATAATGATTCACATAACAAATAACATTTAGACCTTTCTTCCCTAATCAAATATCGGTCGTTGCTTTCAACTTCTCAGTTCAAACCTAGGGTTGCAATTTGCGATCGACACAGGACACGGGAGGGGGATCGGACGGTGGCACGGTGTCGGGCTAGGGGCGGCGCCGCCACGCTTGGAAGGGGGAGGAGCTCAGTGGTCCCTGGTGGCCTGAGCGACGGTGCGAAGCGGCGGGTTTTGGGGCGTTGGTGCTCTCGGTTCGGGCAACTAGGGGACGATCAAGTCGTATGGATATGTAGAGGAGGAAACTCTCTTTGATATGGTATATGTGAGGAGGTTTAATTCGTCAAGATGAAGGAGAAATTGGTGGAGGAAGTTCAGAGGACGGTGGCCATGGATTTGGGTGGGTGGCGGCTACAACGAGAGGGAATAGTATTTTAGGGTTTAATATTTTCTGATTTTTATAATGTTTTATGTGTAATTTTATAAAAAAATCCATAACTTTTAAACCGTACTATTTCCAGTCCATCAGAAAGTGTCCCTAGCCAATATCCCATATTCCGAATCCAATGGGACAGGTCCCGTGAGCCCAAACGGCTATCTGTGGCTTGAATTATTTAATTTAATAATTAAATCCTTTATAAATTTAATTCGTCTACATAAATAAATTCACCGAGGCCACATATAGACTCAGAAAAATCCAAAAAATATATATATGGCTTCGTTATGACGATACGGTTCTAACAAAACTAATTTCGTCGAATTCTGAGACTGTTTGAAAAATGGCTATTTTTCAGTCGATTAAATTTGACTAAAACCGAAAAAACACATTTTCTTTCGCCACGCTCACATATTAATTCGAAAAATTATAAAAATTGAAACCTAGCAATAATTTGGCATTCCGGTTCCAACAAAAGTGGTTTCGTCGAAAACAAAGATCGTTTGAAAATTGACTATTTTCACTGGCTTTAATATTATTTAAAATTGAAAATTTTAATTTCTGCCACATTTTTCCACCAAATTATTTAAAATAAAAATTTTAAATTGGTTCGGATTTTCCGGGTCGTTACAATCTCCCCCAATTAAGAGTTTTTCGTCCTCGAAAAGGAAACAAAGTAAAGTAGGAAACAAGACGGAAAATGTAAGTTGGGGTAAATGTACCTTAATACAAGAGTTATTCGGAGATATCCACTCTGCACTTGGGGTAAGCCTTTTTGATGCTATCTTCTGCCTCCCAAGTACAGTCTCTAGGATCCCCTCTCCATTGAACCTTGACTAGGTTGATCCTCTTGTTCCTCAAAATTTTGGTTTCTTTGCCAATGATCTTAATCGGGTCTTTTCTCACTGTTAGATTTGGAGCAATATCTAGGACCTGTTGATTTAATTCATCCTCTATCAGATCTGGATCATGCACATGCTTGCGGAGTTGAGACACATGAAATACATCATGCACCCCTGGCAACCAGTCAGGCAGCTGCACTTTATAAGCAAGAGTACCAATCCTTTCGAGAATAGGAAATGGACCAATGAATCTTGGTGCCAATTTTCCCGTCTTCCCAAAATGAATCACGCCTCTCAAAGGAGAAACCTTCAAGTATACTCGATCACCCACAGAGAATTCTAGATTTCTTCTTCGCTGGTCTGCATAGCTCTTCTATCGGCTCTGAGCAGTCAGCAAGCGCTTCTTAATCAAGTCAACCTTGTCCGATGCTTCTCGAACCACGTCGGGGCCCAAGACTAGTCGATTGCCTGACTCCACCCAACATGCCGGAGATCTGCATGGCCTACCATATAGTAATTCAAACGGTGACATCTTCAAGCTTGCTTGGTAGCTATTATTATAGGAGAATTCCACCAAGTGCAAGTGATCCTCCCATGAACCTCCATAATCAAGAATGCAAGCTCGCAACAAATCTTCCAAAACACGGTTCACCCTCTCAGTCTGGCCATCTGTCTGAGGGTGATAGGCAGAGCTCAGATTCAACTTGGTTCCAAGATCTTCTTGAAAAGCTTCCCAGAATTTGCTGGTAAATAATGGATCCCGATCACTGACAATGCTTTTGGGAACCCCATGTAGTCTGACTATCTCTTTAAGATAAAGCTGTGCCAAACTACGAGTTGTTCTATTGGACCTGACAGGGATGAAATGGGCAGATTTTGTTAAGCGGTCCACAATCACCCATATGCTATCATTCCCTTTTCTGCTTCGGGGCAAGCAATCTATAAAGTCCATAGAAATTTCCTCCCACTTCCAACCTGGAACTCCCAGTGGTTGCAACAAACCGACCAACTTCTGTTGATCACTTTTAACTTGTTGACAAGTGGGACTTCTAGCAACGTAAATAGAAATATCTCTCTTCATCGACCTCCACCAAAATGTGCGCTTGAGGTCGTGATACAACTTGCTCACTTCAGGGTGAACACTAAGCTTAGATTTATGACATTCATCCATAACCTCCCTTCTGAGCTTAGAGTCGTATGGGACACAGATTCGGCCTAATAGCCTCAGAACCCCTTTGTCGTCAATTTGGAAACTCGTGGTTTCGCCATCCTGAATTCTTTTGATAATCCTTTGAATAAATTTATCATCCTTTTGAATAGCAGAGACTTTATCAATCAGAGTAGGAGTGATAATGAGATAGGCGAGAATAAGCTTGTCATCATCTGCATTCTTTCTACTGAGCGCATCGGCCACAACGTTGGCTTTCCCTGGAGTATATAGGATATCCAGATCATATGATGCAAGAAATTCGACCCAGCGTTGCTGCCTCATATTCAAATCTTTTTGGGTAAAAAGATGTTTCAAGGATTTGTGATCCGTGTAAATTTCAAACTTCTCACCCAAGAGATAATGCCTCTATATTTTAAGAGCAAACACAATGGCCATTAGCTCAAGATCATGCGTGACGTAATTCTTCTCATGCGGTTTCAGCTGGCGGCTAGCATATGCGACTACTCTGCCTCTTTGCATCAGCACCGCACCAATACCTTAAATAAATAAGGGATAACATGTTAAAATGAGATTTGACATTAAAAGAAAATGTTATCTCTGACATGTTAATTCATAAAAGAAACAACCTTGCTTAGAAGCGTCGGTCCAGACCTTCAAATCCTGATTGCCATCTATGATGGTCAACACACGAGCATTGGTCAACCTCTTCTTTAGCTCTTGGAAAGCTGCCTTGCATTCCGGTGTCCAATTGAATTTCGTATGGCTTTTGGTCAGGTTTGTCAATGGGCAAGCTACCTTCGAAAAATCTTTGACAAATTTCCGATAATAGCCAGCCAGTCCTAAGAAACTTCTGACCTCTATGGGAGTTCTAGGCTACTTCCATTCTTGGATGGCTGAGATCTTTCCTGGATCTACTGAGATGCCTTCCTTTGATACAACATGGCCGAGGAATTTTACCTCTTCTTGCCAGAATATGCATTTAGAAAATTTGGCTTTCAGCACATTTCTTCTCAAAATCTCCAAGACTTCTCTGAGATGCTGTTCGTGCTCAGTAGTGGATTTAGAAAAGATGAGGATGTCATCGATGAACACGAGCACAAATTTATTTAAGACATCTCTGAACACTCTATTCATCAGATCAACAAAATATGTTGGAGCATTGCATAGACTAAAGGGCATTACTAGCCATTCATGAAAGATATCCGGTCCTCTGAAAGCAGTTAAAGGCACACATTCTTCTGCAATGCGAAGTTGATGGAAGCCTGTAGCTAGGTCCATCCTCGAAAATACTCATGCTCCATGCAAGCGGTCAAGTAAGTCATCAATACGAGGCAGTGGGTATTTGTTCTTCAGAGTTTGTTTGTTGAGATCACGGTAGTCAATACATAGCCTTAGAGTACCGTCTGATTTTGGGACGAACACCACTATTGCTCCCCATTCTGAGAAGCTGGGCCTGATCAGACCCTTCCAAAAAAGTTGCTTGGTTTGATTTCTTAGCTCCTCGTTTTCTTTTAGCGACATTCTCCGAATGGGATGTACGACAGGCCTTGCATTCGGAGCTAAATCAATTCAGAAGATGATTTCTCTATGTGGAGGTAAGCCCTTAACTTCTTTGGATACATCAGCGTAATCTTTGACGACAGGGATATCCTCAATAGAAGTAGGGGTAACTTCTAGAGAAGACCAGAATGTTTTCCTGTTGGTGGCTGAGCCGTGGCATGGGATACATACATTCCCGAGATTAGTTTTAACTTGGACAATTCTTTCGGCGCATACTAACTCAGCCTCATACTTTGCTAGCCAATCTATACCAAGTATGATGTCATATCCAGAAAACTCCATGATGATCAAATTAAAAGGAATATGATGGCGAGAATAGGAGATAAGCACTTTACAATACTGATCTAGAATGAGGGAATCTCATATCGGACTATTAGCTCTAATCAAATTTTTGAGTTTTCTTGGGTTCAGTTTCAACTTTTTACTTGCATCTTTAGAAATAAAGCTCGTGCAGCACCAGTATCAAATAAGACAGTAATAGGAATGTTTTTAATATTAAGAGTACCTCTTCAGACATCGGGTTTACCTGGCCCCTCAGTTGTAGCTGGTGCATCTGCTCCCTTATAAACATGTGCCACCTGAGCATTCTTTAGCAGTGGGCAGTTCGCCTTAATGTGCCCCTTCTGATGACAATTGTAGCATTCCCTCTTGTCCTGAGAACTCTGGCCACGATGCTGAGGATTCGGGTTATGGTTCTGGCTAGGTCCTGAATCATTTCTCTTGACCTTTTTAGGTGCTCTACACTCGTAATCAAAATGTGCAATCTTGTCGCAGTTATAGCATGTCACCTTGCTCCTGTCCCTCTTCTTCCCTTGGGGCTTAGCGGTAGAAGAATTTCTTGCCTCCGGATTCTTGTTAGCTTGTTCCTTCTGGTTGTTGCCTTGACTTTTCCCTCTATCCTGTGGTCCAGACTCGTCATTTTCCTCGTAGCGGCACGCCATCTCTACTACTTCATTGAATGGAAGTTTGATATGAGCAGTGACTCGGTTCAAATATTTCTTTGACAGACCCTTGATAAAATTTTTATTCTTCTCTATCGGATCTTGAATCAAACCAGGAGCATATCGCGAAAGCTCATCAAACTTGCTCACATACTCAGAAACGGTCATATTCCCTTGCTGTAGGTTAACTAACTGCTCGCACAGGCGCTCTCTAGCTTGTGGGGGTATATACTTCTCATTGAAAAGTTCTTTAAATTTGGCCCAAGACATATTGGCCACGTCATTGCAGATCTTGACCGTATCCCACCAATGCCCGGCATCCTCCTTTAATTGCCATACTTCCAGGTAATGCTTTCACTGATCTTCCAGTTCTAAGCCCTCAAGGATCTTTTCACAATCTTTAAGCCATGCTTCTGCCTGAACCGCAGACTCTCGCCCCGTGAAAGGTACACCTCCTAGGTTTTTGAATTTCTTTGACATTCTCTCCAAATCGAAGGGCTATGGAAGTGGAGGTGGTTCGGCTACGACCTCTGAAGTATGTTGTTCTTGAGTGATGGGGGTCTCGTCTCTAGCTTGCCCTCCAGCTCCTACACGGGCTCCTCCTCTAGCCCCGCCTCGAGCTCCACCTCGGGCTGTTCTTCCTCTAGGATCCATTTAAATCAGTCTGTACCATCAAGGAAAGAGTCAGACCAACAAAAATGAGAATTTTCAAGAAAAGATAAGATAAGGGCAAGATGAAAAGATGATGATGTAATGACTGATAAATATGTGCTATTCTGCTGTGCTCATTCTAGGACATTACTAGTCCTATCTCTAATGAGCTACTCGCCTTAGAATAATGTGGATACTATCTAGACGAATTGTTCTAAATATGTTATATTCCGAAGCTAAGGTTAACCTGGCTCTGATACCAACTGTGATGACCCCAAACTTCCGTGGTTCGAAAGTAAGGATAATCATTTTGGAATACAACATATTTACAACAAAAACAGATCTCAGATAATTATCATAACACATAAACCATTGCAGTGGAAATAGATGTCATCAGCATCATAATATCCAGTACATCAGAGTACGCAGTACAGGATACAACTTAGCCAAATAAAGAGTTTCAACAAAAGGGAAATAAGTTTTAATGGAAAAGAAACAAGTCTCAAACTCCATTACATACATCAAAGCTGCAGAAGATAAAATGTCTCAAAGCAGAATAAAAACTAGAGAAAAGGTCTTCTTCTTCTTTCTTCCAAACGAGCTTCAATCAGAATGTATCACCTGAACCTGTCAATTGGCTGCCCGTGTGGAAAGAGGGCACCCGAGTTTGCAAAGGTGAAACAAACTATGAGTCAGTCATGGGACTGATATGAGAATTCTTAATTAATTTATCTGACAACATGGCAGATCTCAGGACCACGCCGCTAATGCGGAACGAGTTTACTCCATTGGGTTGCCAGTGCATAATTGAATAAAGTTTATACAAAAACCACGAAATGACTTTTGAAAAATGAAATCATCATAAGACTCAAGTCCTATCACACAATGCAATGCACACAAGAGGATAGAGTTTTCACTTATGATGATCAAACATGCTTAATACGTGAAAAATAATATTTTTATATTATCATTAGTGTTTAAGCAGTATTAAAATACTTTAATATAAATGTATCAATCATAGACGGCATAGGTACCATATACTATGTCGTCGTATATAAGTTTACAATCAAGACTGTGATGTCGTATTGGAAATTGGTTTTCTGTCATGAAATCGAGGCTAGGGATCGTCCTCTTCCGATTCGAGACACTCTAGCAAATGCCTCAGGATCCCCCGCAGTGAACCCATGGATGCGGTAGGGTCGGTCCCCACCTAACGGTGGTGGATTAGTTATGCCTGAACACACGTTTCCCGGTCCCTTTGGACCTATAGTATGACCACTTCCGGCATATAAAAAAACCCGAGGTACCTCAATCCATAATCCACATAAGTAAAATGCCGGGCCGTTTTAAAGCCCAAACATCACTTCTAGCTAGAAAGAAACGTATGCACTCCCTACGGTCCATATGTCGTTTTTGACTCATACCGGGGTGTGAGGCTCGCGATGTCACGCTATACACAAAACTATGCCTAAACAAGCTATGCTTTGATCATCATCCACAAGGCCTGCTTTTCAACAAAGCCTTGATCATTGCATCTTGGCGTGCCACATTGACAATTCACGCCATGCGATCGATAACTATTACTATATACCTGGGTGTTAAGCAGAGAATAGATTCTCCACCACCAAACATACATATATTAATACAAATCGATTTAATTACATGGGATGAACTCCAACGTCAGACACGCATCCATTTACAAGTCCGTTCTGGGTCTGAACGGAACCGGAGATACCAAAGAGGCGCTCGCTTATCCGCACGACCAACACATGCGTCCGGACAATTACTGCTTCAACCCCGTCCTGGGAGCAGGTCAGTCCAAGGCATCAGTAGTCGTCGTCCATTCGATGTGAAGATCGCCGGTCTGCAACCATCGTCTTCTTATATCTTTGATTTAATCGCCGTGCAATTATTTGAAATGAGTTAAACTCGGTCTTTTCAAATAATTATCGCATAATTATCATTTAAAACATTTCATATATATTTATGACTATTTATCGCTATTTTTATTTATTTGAAAATAGCTCAAAATAAATAAACGACGCTTCGGGTTAGTGGGCGGCCCTAGCGCTGTTTTTACCAAAATTTGATTTACACATATCTTAAAATCTAACCGTCGGATTTTGATGAAATTTATATCGTTGGAAATCTCTTCCAAAAGCGGTCCTAACGGTTTCAGTTTTGGGAAAATCCAACGGTCGGATCTTTCGGTATAATCGTTTGAAGTTACGATTGTCGATACGCGAACTACCGCTCTCGTTTCGTTAAATTTTATATTTATATATATAAACCATTTGGCGATTCCCATTATTAAAATCCATTCTTTTTATTCTATAGAAACAATATTTTTGTTCGCCAATTCTAATGCAACAAAAATGACGTTTTCAACAACGTACATTTTTATATTCAATAAAAATAATATTTTTGTTCGCCAATGTAACAACCCGGAAAATACGAGCCAATTTAAAAATTTTAAATTGGTTATTTCAAAGGAATTTGAACAATTGGAATAGAATATTTCAAAAAAATAATGAATTAGAAATAGTGAGTCAGTTTGAAAATTTGAACTCAAACTTTGACTGGCTGTGCCAGGTGGAAAATATAACGGATTTTAGTGAAACCAAAAATATTTAAATCTGTTTATCAATATCTTTCTAACGAATCTGAAAAATCGAAGTTTCATAGTCGGAATCAAAAGTTATGGCCAAATGAATTTTCAGAAAGGTCGCTGTATAGAATATATAGCCCTTGAAAATAGACATTTTGCAAATGACCTCGGAATTCGACGAAACCACTTTTGTTGGGTCCGGGATGTCAAACTATTGCTAGGTTTCAAATTTCATAATTTTTGAAGCTAGTATGTGAGCGTGGCAAAAGAAAATGTGTTTGATCAATTTCTGTTAAATTGGATCGACCAGAAAATGGCCATTTTTCAAAAGATCTCAGAATTCAATGAAACTAGTTTTTTTGCGACCATAGCGTCAAAACATAGCTAGAATTATTTTTTTGGAATTTTTCGAATTAGTTTGTGGCCCTGGCAAATTGAAATGTACGTTCAAATTGAATATACAATGTTTTATATTTTAATTTGAAAAATAACTGACTATAACAGTCGAATTGGCCTACAAAACATATCCCATTGTGTCCGGGATGGGGGTATTTAGCTAGGGGCGATAGTCGTTGGGTTTGAATCGGGATCCGTATGGAAAAACACCATTTAAAAATTTCATAAAACCCTTGGCCAATCAAAATTTTCCTTTCATAATTTTAAAAATAAAAAAAACTCCAGAAAAACCTCGTTCTCTCTCTCACCGACGGCGGAAACCACTCCAACCTTCCCGACCAATTTCCGATCGCCGCAGCCACCTTCAACCTCCGCCACCACCCTGACTCGACGCCGCAGACCTTCCTCTTCAAATCAAGACAACCCCCGACCCCCCTCGTCGTTTCCACCTCGAGAACGACGCCTGTGAACGTCGACACTTCCCATCGCCGCCCCGACCAGATCCGACCACCGAGTTCGCCCAGACCACCACCGATCGACTCCCCTCTCCTCCCTCTTCCACGCAGTACCTTCCGATCGTAGTATCGTGCCTCGGTTTTCGCGAAAACTGCAAACCCTAGTTCGAACCATCGTGAAAGGTGGGTCCTTTTTTATGTTTGAACTTTGAAAAATCATATCTTTTTCGTGTATTGATGAAATTCGATGAAACAAGAAACATCGGGACCGCAAGGAGGCTCTCTACCACATAGAAGAGACTGCGGATTTTTCTGAGCCATCTACAATTTTTATTACTCCGAAAACCAATGTGAGAAATCTAAATTAAATGAATTTTAATGGAAAATGCCATGTATAAATTATACAAGCGAAATATAAATTATACACGTGTTGTATACCTCATGTACATGCGTTGTGTTAGCTGTATGAGCGAAGTATGAATTATACATGCATAGTATAAATGATATGTGTGTTGAAATGCAACTGAAATATAGAAATAATATATATATACACACTCCCCTCGTCCACAAACCATGGACGATATTTATTGTTGTGAATTGGTGTGAAATATTGGATGAAAAATGCGAATGGTTGAATAATTGTTTGTGGTTGATATTGATTGATTGTGGTTGAAAAATACCCATTGGTGATTGAAATAAATTGGGAATAATTGTGGAAATGAAAATAAAACATGCCGCCTGCGTGCGAATTAGATGCATGAATCCCCATTGTCAAAAACCGTGAGGTTTTAAGGTAGTGCGAGGAGCCGTACTCGGGACGGTGCCAGTTTTAACTACCCTGCCGTTATGCTGCCAAAATTTTGAATAATATTCATGTGTTAGAATTATTTTCATATGTTGAAATTATTTTCATGCGATGAAACTAAAGTGATGTGTTGAAACTATATCCATGTGTGGAAATGCTCATGTGTTGAGAAGTGATGTGTGAAAATTAAATTCATGTGTGAATGAATAAAGTGTTTTAAACAATAAAAATCACATTTTTATAATATATATGAAGTATGTAAAATATTCGCCTTATATATAAATAGTTTCAACAATAAACATTTCATCTTTCTTATATGAAATATCCATATGTGGAGATGCTCATGTGTTGAGAAGTGTGTGTATTGGAAAAGTTCATGTGTTGAATAAAAAGATCGAACAATAAAAATTACATTTTTATTGAAATTATGAAGTGTTAAAAACATTCATGTGTTGAATAAATATTTTAAATGAAAAAAATACCATTTTTATCATATATGTGATATGCTAAAGATATGCGAGCGTTGAAATAAATATTTGTGAAAGAAATATTATTTTTAACATGCATAAGAACTAAATAAAATAGTCATGTGTTGAAATATATTTTAGTTCGCCAAAATTATCATTTTTGAGATGTGAAGTGTTAAAAATAACCACTTGTTCAAATAAATATGCATGAGTTGAAATACTCATTAATTAGCTAATGATATGATTTTTGCCTATGCATGCAACATTAGAATGAATGGTGTTTATAAACCAAATTGAATCCAATATGAAGTTGAATGGAAAATGATAAGTGATAAGAATTGCATATATGTACATGCATATTTATTGAACAGGTTATAGCAAAGAGGCTAGAGAAGAGGAATAAAATTTTGTGCCCGACAAATAGGTACACGTTTACTGTTTTGTTTGGGTGATGATTTTATGAGCCAGTTGGCTAGCCGCTTGGGTTTTTCTTTTTCTTTTTGAGATGAGACGCCCGTGTGGCTATTTGGGAATTTTCCCAGCCCCTCCCGTACAAAGGAGGTTATGGCGAAATTTTCCAAAATTTAAACGCATTAGTGAAATATTTGAAGTGAAAACGATATAGGAATTTTTGAATGAACTATATTTATATAAATATATAAATATAAATAAAATTTAAACGAATCGTGGTCGTGTAGTTCGTGTTTTGAAACCGTGATTTCAAACGACTAGTGCGGGAAATCCGACCATTGAATTTTCCCGAAACCGCAACCGTTGGGTTCGCCTAGGAAATATCTTTCGAACGGCACCAACTTTGTAATACCCGATGGTTGGATTGTCTAGAATGTTTAATTCAAATCTGAAGAAAAATAGCGCCAGAAACGATTATATTTATATATATATAAATATAATTAAATTAAATTAAATTGAATAACGACGCTGTAGTTTGTAATTTGAAATCGTAACTTCAAATGACTAGTGTGGATGATCCGACCGTTGGATTTTCCTAAAACTGAAACCGTTGGATTCGTTTTGAAATGATCTTCCTAATGATATAAAATTTGTGAAGATCCAACGGCTAGATTTTCAGATATGTGTAAAACAAATTTAGTGAAAAACAGCGCCAGTGCCTTGGCACGACCTGAAACGTCGGTTAATTAAATATGGCCGTTTTAAATAAATAAAAATGGCGATATATCGTTATAAAATACTAAAGACGATATAGAGTGGAAATAAACCAATTTTGTTGTGTTTGCTTGATATGTGATGGTTGAATGTGTTTAACATGAAAATTATACTAAGGAACTGAAATGTGAATGTTGAATAGTTTAACCATGTGAAAAATTGATTTGAAAATCTAAAAACACGTGGGTTATTTGAAAAGGCCGAGTTCATTCTCATTTCAAATAATCGATCGACGTTGAGAAGTCGAAGAGTCGAAGACGGTTGTGGATCGACGATCTTCACATTGGATGGATGGGCGCTACTGATGCTCGTGATTGGAGTAGCTACCTTGAAGGAGCTGAGGTAGTAGCCGTCCGGACATATTGTTGATTGTGCGGATATGCGAGGAATTGGTGCCTCTGGTTTCGTTCAAACCCAGAACGAACTTGTAAATGGACTGTGTGTCTGACATTGGATTTTGTTCTGTGCTGATTAATCTCTATTAAATATATATCTGTTTGGCGGTGGAGAATTTATTCTCTTGCTTAACGCCCTTCTCTGAGACGTACGAGCTCAGAGGTTATGTATTGATAGAAATTAGTCGCATGGAGTGGATTGTCTGTGTGGCACGCCTAAGTGGCATACGATTAAGGCTTCTGTGGCAAAGCAAAGTCTTGTGGTTGATGATCAAAGCATGGTCTGTGTGACGTAGCTTTGTGTATAACGTGGACTCGCGAGCCTCACACCCCGGTATGAGTCAAAAATGGGAGAAGGACCCAAGGAGTGCACGACGTTTCTTTCTTGCTATGGTGGTGTCAGTGACCTACCAGCCCTGACATTTATATCTACTTTTCACCTGTGTGGTTGTTGGAATACGAGCCGCCTCAATTATAGGTCTGTAAGGACCGGGAAACGTGTGTTCAGGAATAATTAATCCTCAAAAGTAAGAGAGGACCGGCCTTGGAGGATCCAGGGATTGCTGTGTGCGGTCCCGAGGCATTTTCTAGAGTGTCTCGAACGGAGAGGAGCTTGCCCCTTGCCTCGACTCATGATGGAATCCAATTTCCAATACGAAATATGCGGATGTGATTGTATTACTAGTATGGCGACATGATATATTGTAATAACCCGGAAATCTGGGCCAATTTAAAATTTTTATTTTGGCAATTTTAGCGAATTTTGATTATTTAAAATGAATTATTTTAAATAATAACGACGAGAAATTTATTTTGAATAGAATTCGAACATATATATTATATAGATCGTCGTTAGAATATAAATAATTATTTATATATATATAAGGAATCGAAAATGGCGTGGTAGTTCGATAATTCGATTTCAAAATTCAAATGAATGTACAGGATTCAAAACAAACCGGATTTTAGTGAAACCAAAAATAATAGAATCTAATTGTGAATATCTTTCCAACGAATCCGGGAAATCAAAATTTCATAGCGGGAATCTAAAGATATGGCCAGTTGAAAATTCTGAATAATCGCTATGAAATTCAGGCCCTTAAAAATAGCCATTTTGCAAACGACTTCGGATTTCGATGAAACCACTTTTGTTGGGTCCGTGAAGTCAAGTTATTGCTGGATTCCAAATTTCAAAATTTTTTGAATCAATTTGTGAGCTGGCATGGGAAAACGCGTTTGACCAGTTTCAGTTGATTTTAATCGACTGGAAAATGGCCATTTTTCCAACGGTCTTAGAATTCGACGAAATTAGTTTTGTTAGGACCGTATCGTCAATACGAAGCTAGAAAATATTTTTCGGGAATTTTCCGAGTTAGTATGTGGGCCCGGTAAATTGAAATGTGCGTTCAAATTCAATATATAGAGTTATATGTTGATTTTGACGAAAACTGATCGTAACGACCGAATTGGCTTACGCAGCATATCCTATTGTGTTCGGAATGGGGGTAATTAGCTAGGGGCGACATTCGTTGGGTCTCGTTTGGAGATCGAGATTTGAAGTTACTTTATGGAGAAGTTAATTAATTAAATAATTAAAATAATATATAATCCCCTCACTCTCTATACTCTCTCTCCCTTCCTTACTTTACAGATCGAGAAAAAAATCAAAAATGAAATCACTTCCCCCCAATTCGATTCCGCCGCCGCCTCTAGGGTTCACCGCGCCACCGCATGCCTCCATCTGCCACCCCTACCTCGGGAGCCCCCTCCCCCATTCTCTCCCACGCCCTCTCTCCCTCTCCTCTCCACCACGCGTCGTTCGAAGAACCCCAGGCCGCCGTGTCCCCCATCGCCGGAGCAGGCCGCCACCCTTGCCGCGAGACCCCCTTCCGTTCATCTCCTCCCTCAGCCTACCCCACCCTCCTCCAGCGAGAAGCCGAAGCCCTAGCCACCCACCTCCCCAATGGAAGCCACCGCCTAGCCTGAACCGTCCATCCCGACCACTATGCCGGCGAGCAGCCCTTTCCCCCATGCCTGAATTCGATTGTGAGTTTTTCCTTTCTCTTTTTAGTTCTTTCGTTTTATTTTATTTTATTTATTCCATGCCATTGGTTTTAATAAGGGTTTTAAATCAGTTTTAAATTATTTGAAGTTTATATCTTTATAATGATAAAGATTATATTTTTCTAAACAAAAAGGAATTTTATATTTAAAAAGCTAGGAATTTTATATAGGAAAAGGCGAAAACTTTAACAAAGGAAAGACGGGATTTTTAAGATATGAAAGCTTCGATTTTTAAAAATATAAAAGATTTGATTTCTAAAGTTAAAGATCGGATTTTTATAGCATAAAGCTATGATTTTTATCGTTGAAAGAAAACATTGTTGGCAAGTTGAAAATATTTTTAGGAGTATAAAAAAAATTTGATTTTTACAATTGTAGCAAATTAAAAATATTATCTTTGTATAGTAGAGAAGTAAAAATATGATTTTTATATATTGAATAGCGATGTAAAAATATGATTTTTATATATTGAATAGCGAAGTAAATTCGATTTTTATATGTTGAATAGCGATGTAAAAATATGATTTTTATATATTGAATAGCGATGTAAAAATATGATTTTTATATATTGAATAGCAAAGTAAAAATTTGATTTTTATATATTGAATAGCGGTATAAAAATGTGATTTTTATATTTGTAGTGAAAGCGGACAACGAAAGTGACAAAAGGTGAAGATTTCCTACATTTGAAGTGTCGTGGAGTTGGGATAGCTTTGGTGAGAACTTCTCACTTTTTAATTTATTTCTAGTTAAAATATATACTAGGATGCAGACGGTGTTTAGTAGCACCCGACACCCGTCGTCCACAGACCATGGACGGCTTGTATGCTTGTTTGTTTGATTTTGATGTGTAGCTGATTGTGTGATGTGATGTGAAACGAAATAAAATATTTTATAGTGGACAATATTTTATAGTTAAAAATAGAATTTTTAACGTGTATATGAAAGGAAATAAAAATAAACAAATCAAACGATTTGTTTATATACACACATTTGACTGATATTGATTGGGACGATAAATTTTACACATCGCCCAACTGCACAAATAAAATCTGTGTTTGATTGTTTAAAACCCCACACGGGTATTGGGATGATATATGACATACACTAATCCCAATAATTAGTTGTATGTCGATCGATTGATGGACAGACTGTTATAAGCGTTAAATATTTATACTTGATGCTTATACAGTGTAGAATGCACTTTGGATGATGGTTGATTATTCATCGTTGTTATTGTATACATGCGTTGTAGAAAATCCATATAATTAACATTATATGGTAATTGATTGGGCCTCATTCCAGTTTTGAAAAAGAAATATTTGAAATAGAATATTTGAAAATAGAAATATATGAAGCCGTGTTGATTAGATTGGCGCCATTTTGACGCAAACGAGATTTATATCGATTTTATTCATTTTTCAATGAATATTGAAAAGAATTGAAATTCGAATTATATTGAAAAGAATTGAAATTTGAATTAGATTGAATTGAATTGAATGTAAAACGAATTCAAATTGAATTGAATGTAAAACGAATTCGAATTGAATTGAATATAAAACGAATTCGAATTGAATTGAATATAAAACGAATTCGAATTGAATTGAATGTAAAACGAATTCAAATTGAATTGAATATAAAACGAATTCGAATTGAATTGAATGTAAAACGAATTCGAATTGAATTGAAAACGAACTGAAATCGAATTAAAATCTATTTGAATTGAAATCAATTTGAAATGAATTTAAAATGAATTTATATTGGAAAATTCAATTTTGATTTGAATTTGAAAAAGAAGTTGAAATCGTTTTGAAAACGAATTTAAAATGATTTATATAATACATTTTAAAAGGGAATCGATGAAGTATATATTATATATATGATATAATGGCCTGAATAGAACGCAACGCGCCGCGGCAGTTCGCGAATTTCGACCATTGACTTCAAATGGATATTGCGGGAGATCCGACCGTCGGATTCTCCTAAAACTGGAACCGTTGGGTTCGTATCGAAAAGAGCTTTCTAACGAATATTAGAAATTTGAAATCTTACGGTTGGATTTGGAATTATGTCCAAATCAAATTTGAAAGAGATCGCTGTAAATGCAGTTCGATGGCCGTTGATGGAAATCGACTGTACGGGCCTTGATAAAATTATTAAAAATAGTAATAATTTGTGTAAAATCATAATAAATGATTTGGGAAAGATTGGGATGAAAAAATCCATATTTGAAAAGATAAAAATAGATTTTTATCGAAATGAACTAGTTTTGAACTAGGATAATAATTTGTTTATTTTTAAAATAAATAAATTGGATTAGAAATGGTTTTGAAAATAACCAGAATTTCCAATAATTGCATTGGAATGGATTTGAATCGAAATTGTCTTTGGATTATTTCGATGTTGGATTTCGTGATTATACAGATATTGTTATGGAAATTTGAAAGACATTTATATATCGTTATTTCCAATACGATATTTGTTGGTCGTAGAATTTGATATTGAATACAAGCCGGTATATTTTCTATTCAGAGCCTTGTATTTAATGTCAAATGTGATTTGGGTTTGTCGTGAATGGTGTCTTTATTAACACTGTTCTTAAGCCCAGCTGAGGAAAAAAAATTAAACCTTTTTATTTGGATTTAATGAAGTGTACCAATTAAATCTTTACTAATAATCGGAATAGGTTTGGTGTCACACTTTTTCGGTGTACACCTGAACTGACGAAAATGCCCTTTACTGTCAGAATCCACATGAATCCCAAGTCATACATTTTTGATTATTAATTAATATATATATATAATAATAGAATTATGGTAGGATGATGCATTCCTTATATTGAAAAACAATTCGTTTGTATGATTATGGTAACATATAGCTACATTTTCAATATATTAATTTGTATGATTACCTTATATACCCTATATCATTCTATTAATTTTAAGTAATCCAATTTTTAAAATGTATATCTTTATCTTTTTATTTATATACATATATATATTATTTTATTAATAATTCTCTTTGGAGCACAAAGTTTTGGTTCGACCGTGAACTTCCCAAAATGCCCTTACGTATGAACTTTTAAATATACAAAATTATTATTTAACCTAATATCCCCAATAAATTAGGCATTTAATGTCACTTAAATTAGGATCTAATAAACCTTTTCAACAAATACAAATTGCCTCTTTAATTTCACTCAAAAAGAGGATCTCTAAATAGGCTTTCATTTCAAATTTTAATCGCTTCTCATTTTAGTTGCTATTTAGTTTAGTTTATGCATTTCATTGGTTCTAATGGTACGAATTTCCATGCGTAATTTACTGCATCCATTCAGGTTTTTATTATGCAATTAAAATTTTACATTCGACAACAGTTTGCTTAAAACCTTTATTATATGTATATATGCATGCACGATACTATTATATGTATAAACATATTTGTGTTTAAAATTAGAAATAAGATCATTTATATTTGGCATACAGATCTATTAATTCAATTTATTTTCCATATATAGAAATTAATATTGACATGGATATATGTTAATTAATTTGGCACTATATTAATAACAATTTTTTTTTTACAATATTTAGGTGCTAAATTTAGAACAATTTCTGTGATTTAATTGCTATTTATTTTAGTTTATGCATTTTCATTGGTTCTAATGCTACGAATTTCCATGCGTAATTTACTGCATCCATTTAGGCTTTCATTATGCAATTAAAATTTTACATTCCAAAACTCTTTGTTTTAAACCTTTATTATATGTATACATGATACTATTATATATGTATAAACAAATTTGTGTTTAAAATTAGAACTAAGGTCGCTTATATTTTGCATATAGATATACGAATTCAATTTACTTTTTCATATATAGACATTCCTATTGATGTGGATATATGGCAATGTCTTATATGGTTAGAAAGCAAATTTGGCACTATATTGATGATAGTTATTTTTCCTATATTGTGTAGCTTGAAATTTTCATCCAATTCAATTTCAAATATAGATGGTACTAATAATTGGAATAAATCCCTAAAATTTCGCTGAGCCCAAAAATAGCATCCGTCTTACCATGTTTTATTCATAGCTAAAAAAATAGCATCTTCTGCATTTGACTGGTTCTGAAATTTCGCTGAGCCCAAAAATAGCATCCGTCTTACCTACAAATGCGACATTTCTAGAACAAACCATACACCCCTTTAAATATCGTTCAAAATCTCCATTATATTCGCATTTCTCTCCTCATTTTCACTGCTCTTTGTTCAACATCATTGTTCTCTCTTCATTCACCCTTCCCTTCGTATTTTTATGCAGCACTTAAATGGGAACGATCGTTATACAACCAATTCATATTTTTTTTAAAGAAAATTGATGTGAAAGTTACCTCCAGAGAAGCTTTAATGTTGGTCTCGATGGAACTGAAGAGTTTGGCAGAGCCGTCATCACCTGAGACATTGGGATTTGCACGATGCTTTTCAACATCGTATTTGTCGTATTTGTGGCAGATCGCTCAAAGCTCCAGGTTACTCATTTATTTTAAGTTCTTATAGTGTAGTTGCTAAACTTTGGGAATATTTCAAAGCTTTAGGCTCATTAGTTTCAATTTTCTCAGTGGTTTGCAATTTGCAGGTTTCTATGGCGCCTAGGGTTTGTAAATAGGAGTAAGAAGCAGAACGATTTAAAGGAGGGGTCAGGTTGCTTATTCTACTTGCTAGAAATTTTCGTGTAAGACTCCTCATAAATGGAGCCATTGTTCCTCCCAATTAACATGCAGAATATAACCACCTGCCATAAATATACCAGTTTTTCTTGAAAAAAAAAAGTGTACAAATACATACACAAACGCATATGTGTAACTCCATCTTCAACATTTTATGTAAATATACTTTCGAATTTGTTTATGTTGTTAACTCTTTTTTTTTTGTAGTTTTACATAATATTTATAAGATACACAATATTTGAGGCATAACCACGCGCGAAGCGCGTGCCGTTACGCTTAATATTTAATTGGAATTGAATTGGTATTGATTTTTGGGTTTATCGTGAGCAGTGTTTTAAATAACACTTGTTCTTTAACCCGATAATTAATGAAATGTGATTTTGAGTTGTCGTGAACGGTATCTTCAATAATACTGTTCTTAGACCCAAAGGAGTTAAGAAAATCAGAAACTAACCGAAGATCAGTTAAGTTGAACGATTTCTGGGGTATTGATCTGATGTTGGTTTCGGCCTTCGGGGTTAATACTTAGGGAATTGCTCACTTGATTAATTTACGGTTAGGAACTGATTGAAATGTGATGTGATTTTGGGTTTATCGTGAACCGTGTTTCAAATGACACTGATTCTTTAACCCAGCCACAGATTAAAACTAAGTGGAGTTTTAATGAATCTTTAATTAGATTGAAATGATCGAGAATGGAGTATCACCAGTTTTGCTCCAGGCGATAGTTAAATCTTTAATTAGATTTGAACGTGAAATGGTAATTGAATTTACCGATAACACCGTGGTGTTAGATATGAAGTATAACCAGTTTTACTTCATGGGATGAATAGGTTGGGATTGGGAAATTAAAACAAATGATTACTTCGGTAAGGTTCGTTAATCCCGACTAGTTGAATCGAAATTCAAAAGTAGATTAAAGAATAAATTTTAATGATTTATCTTTGATAAAATTAATGGGAACCTTTCCCTATGAATGTGAAATTTAGAAACTAACTGTTGGTTAGCTAAGCAGAATGGTTTTCTGTATATTGACTTGATGTCGGTTTCGGCCTTCGGGGTTAATATTTGGGGAATTATTCTCTTGATTAATTTACGATTAGTGACTGATGAATTGGAATGAGGCGTATGTTGTGTTTGTGTAACACTTATTTAAAATATACGTGTAACAACCCGAAAATCTGGGCCAGTTTAAAATTTTTATTTCGGCAATTTTAGCGAATTTTGATTATTTAAAATGAATTATTTTAAACAATATCGACGAGAAATTTATTTTGAATATAATTCGAACGTATATATTATACACGTCGTCGTTAGAATATAAATAATTATATATAGTTATAAATAGAATTGAAAATGGCGCGGTAGTTCGATAATTCGATTTCAAACTTCAATTGAATGTACCGGGTGCAAAACAATCCGGATTTTAGTGAAACCAAAAATGATGGGATCTAATTGATAATATCTTTCTATCGAATCCGAATAATCGAGATTTCATAGCGGGAATCAAAGGATATGTCCAGTTGAAAATTCTGAATAGTCGCTATGGAATCCAGGCCCTTAAAAATGGACATTTTGCAAATGACCTCGGATTTCGACGAAACCAGTTTTGTTGGATCCGCAGTGTCAAGTTATTACTAGATTCCAAATTTCATAATTTTTCGAATCAATATGTGAGCGTGGCAAAGGAAAATGCGTTTGACCGGTTTCAGTTGATTTTAATCGACTGGAAAATGGCCATTTTTCAAACGGTAGCAGAATTTGACGAAACTAGTTTTGTTAGGACCGTATCGTCAATACGAAGCTAGAAAATATTTTTCGAGAATTTTTAGAGTTAGTATGTGACCCCGGTAATTTGAAATGTACGTTTAAAATTCAATATAGTGATTTAAATGTAAATTCAACGGAAACTGATCAAAACAATCGAATCAGCTTACGATACATATCCCATTGTGTTCGGAATGGGGGCAATACGCTATGGACGACAGGCGGTGGGCCTCGTTTCGAGGTCGTATGTGAAAGTCAACTTTTTGCCAAATAAAATAATAAAATAATTAAAATAAATAAAATAAAAATTATCTCCCTCCTTTTAGTTCTGCCCCCCCCCCCCCCCCGTTTCAATTTCAGTTCAGAAAGAAAAAAAAAGGACACGAACAAGGAGGGGCGGATCCGCCAACGTCGCAGCCACCGGAGGCGCCGCCACGAGCGAAACCCCCCCCCCCTCTCAGTCGATCCCTCCCCGTCCTGGCACCTCCCTCCTATCAAAACCCCAAACCCGATCCAGCCCTAGCCGCGTCGCCCCCCCTTTCCGAGACCACCTGAGCTTCGAACGGAGCGCCACCGCAGGCGGAGGTGCGGTGCGCATAGGCGCTTCAGGCGAGGTAGTTCGATCGTTGAACGGTTGACTCAGGTAGCGACATCGACGAGGGTTTTCATGCGAGGTCAACAGGGAACAATGGTTCTGGGAGGAAGATGAATTAACGTGGCGGAAGGTATAACAGTGAAGTTTTGTCTTGTTTTATTTATTTATTTCAATGTAATTTGTTTAGTTAATTAAACAGTAATTGAATTTAAAAATGTTAGGGATTAAAATTATATAAAATAGAAATTGTTTTATAAAATGAAATAGCGAATATTTTATAAAATATAATTATCGTTGGTTTATAAAATAAAGTTATCATTGTTTTCAAAATATCTATAACAAGAATAAAAATATGATTTTTATATTTTTAAAATAATAAAAATATGATCTTTACTATATAGAGGTAGTGAAAATGTGATTTTTATATTTTTAAAGAGTTAAAAATATAATTTTTACATGATAGGAATATTAAAAATATCATCTTTATATGTGTAGAAAAATAAAAATGAGATTTTTATAAAGATGAAATCTTTAAATTTGAAAAAGCGAAGTATATGTTTTTATAAAGGCGAAATCTTTATATGAGGAATAGCGTGATAAAAATATAATTTTTATCTATATAACATAGTAGGAAAAAATTCGATTTTTATATATAGAATAGCAAAGTAAAAATTCGATTTTTATATATAGAATAGCAAAGTAAAAATTCGATTTTTATATATTGAACATCGAAGTAAAAAATGTGATTTTTACATATGTAGTGAATACGGGCAACGAAGATGACGAAGATGCGATAGCAATGAAGATTTCTATCAATGAAGTGCCGTGGAGCTAGGATAGCTATCGGTGAGAACTTCTCACCTTTCAATTTAATTTTTCTAGTTATATATATATACTAGGATGCAGACGGTGCTTAGTAGCACCCGACACAATCGTCCACAGACCATGGACTTGTTTGTTTGGTTGCATAGATTAGTTATATGATGTGATTTAGATTTGGTTGTTTGGTGATTTGATTGATGTGTGAATGGCGTGGGCCTTCACTAAACCGGGGATAAGGCTAGGCCTCGTCCCGTTTCTAGTATAGTGCCGTTATGCCGCCGAAATTTTCTAAAATATGTTAGAAAAATAAAAATATCATTTTATTTAAAGAATGAACTGAATAGAAATTCATATGTTGGAATAAAATGTTTTTATCGTTAAAAATATAATTTTTAACGTGAATGTGAATAAATAAATATTCATTTACAAACCAGACGGTTTGTTTATGTACACCTATTTGAAGGACATTGATTGGGTCGATAAATTTTACACATCGTCCAACTGCACAAATAAAATATGCGTTTGATTGTCTGAAACCCCACACGGGTGTTGGGATGAAATCTGAAGTTCACTCATCCTGATTGATTAAATATGTCGATCGATTGATTGACAGGCTGTTATAAGCGTTAGATATCTTTATTTGATGCTTATACAGTGTAGTGCACTTTGGTTGATGGTTGATCATTTTTCAATGCTATTATATACATGTGTTGTGTGAAAATCCATATAATTAATTTTATATGGTAATTGATTGGGCCTCATTCCAGTTTAGAAATGGAAATATTTGAAATAGAAATATTTGAAATAGAATATTTGAAAATAGAAATTTATGAAGTCGTGTTGATTAGTTTGACGCCATTTTGACGTGAACGATATTTATATCGATTTTAAACGATTTCGAAATGAAGTGAATTGAAAACGATTTCGAAATAAATTGAATTGAAAACGATTTCGAAATGAATTGAATTGAAAACGATTTCGAAATGAAGTGAATTGAAAACGATTTCGAAATAAATTGAATTGAAAACGATTTCGAAATGAATTGAATTGAAAACGATTTCGAAATGAAGTGAATTGAAAACGATTTCGAAATAAATTGAATTGAAAACGATTTCGAAATGAAGTGAATTGAAAACGATTTCGAAATAAATTGAATTGAAAACGATTTCGAAATGAATTGAATTGAAAACGATTTCGAAATGAATTGAATTGAAAACGAATAAAGTGAATTGAAAACGATTTCGAAATGAAGTGAATTGAAAACGATTTCGAAATGAAGTGAATTGAAAACGATTTCGAAATGAATTGAATTGAAAACGATTTCGAAATGAATTGAATTGAAAACGAATTCAAATTGAATTGAAATTTGAATTGAATAGAAATGAATTTTAAAACGAATCTATAAAGAAGAATTCAATTGTGATTTGAATTGAAAAGAAAGTTGAAAATGTTTTTGAAACGAATTCAAAACTATTTATATAATTCGTTTTAAATAGAAATCGACGAAGTATATATTATATATATAATATAATGGCCTGAATAGAACGCGCCGCGCCGCGGCAGTTCGTGAATTTTGACCATTTATTTCAAACGGACATTACGGGAGATCCGACCGTCGGATTCTCCTAAAACCGGAACTGTTGGGTTCGTATCGAAAAGAGCTTTCTAACGAATATTAGAAATTAGAAATCTAACGGTTGGATTTGGAATTATGTCCAAATCAAATTCGAAAAAGGTCGCTGTAAGTGCAGTTCGATGGCCATTGATGGAAATCGACTGTACGGGCCTTGATAAAATTATTAAAAATAGTAATAATTTGTGTAAAATCATAAGAAATGATTTGTGAAGATTTGGGATGAAAAACTCCATATTTGAAAAGATAAAAATAGATTTTTATCGAAATGAACTAGTTTTGAACTAGAATTATAATTCTATTTATTTTTAAATAAATAAATTGAATTTGAAAAGGGTTTTGAAAATAACCAAAATTCCCAATGATTGCATTGGTGTGGATTTGAATCGAAATTGTCTTCGGAATATTTCGATGTTGGAATTCGTGATTATACAGATGTTGTTATGGAAATTTGAAAGATATATATTTATATCGTTATTTCCAATACGACATTTGTTAGTTGTAGAATTTGATATTGAATATAAGCCGATATATTTTCTATTCAGAGCCTTGTATTGAATATCAAATGTGATTTGGGGTTTGTCGTGAATGGTGTCTTCACTAACACTGTTCTTGAACCCAGTTGAGAAAAAAAATTAAATCTTTTTATTTAGATTTAATGAAGTGTACCAATTAAACGATATTTAATTGGAATTGAATTGGTATTGATTTTTGGGTTTATCGTGAACAGTGTTTTAAATAACACTTGTTCTTTAACCCGATAATTAATGAAGGTGGTTTTGGGTTTATCGTGAACCGTGTTTTAAAAGACACTGATTCTTTAACCCAGTTAAAGATTAAAACTAAGTGGAGTTTTAATGAATCTTTAATTAGATTGAAATGATCGAGAATGAAGTATCACCAGTTTTACTCCAGGCGATAATTAAATCTTTAATTAGATTTGAACGTGAAATGGTAATTGAATTACTGATAACACTGTGGTGTTAGATATGAAGTACTACCAGTTTTACTTCATGGGATGAATAGGTTGGGATTGGGAAATAAAATAAATGATTACTTCGGTGTGGTTCGCTAATCCCGACTAGTTTGAATTGATATTCAAAGGTGATTAAAGAATAAATTTAAAGAATTTATCTTGGATAAAATTAATGGGAACTTTTCCCAAAGTATAGGAATATTTGAATAAAAGAATATTCTGAATTGGAATGAGGCGTATGTTGTGTTTGTGTAACACTTTTATAACATATACGCGAGTTATTCAGAAAGACCGGGTTATCCCATTCTGAATAACTGATTCGACGTGGTGTCGAAGATGAAGACGGTGATCGAAGACCAGAAGTCTTCATGTCGTTTGGGTGATTACTGATGATCTTGATTGGGCTGTACACCCAAGAAGATGGAAACAGTTAGGGATCGTCCAGACGTACTTGGAGATCGATGGATATGCGAGGTACTAGGTGCCTCCGGTTTCGTTCAGACCCAGAACGGACTTGTAAATGGACTGTGTGTCTGACATTGGATTTTAGTCCGTGTGATTGATTTCTATTAAATATACATCTGCTTGGCGGCGGAGAATTTATTCTCTTGCTTAACGCCCTTCTCTGAGACGTACGAGCTCAGGGGTTATATATTGATGGATATCAAACGCATGGAGTGAATTGCCTGTGTGGCATGCCTAAGGGGCAATTGATCGAGGCTTCTGTTGAAAAGCAAAGTCTTGTGGTGATGATCAAAGCAAGGCCTGTGTGGCGTAGCTTTGTGTAACGTTGATTCGCGAGTATCACACCCGGTATGAACCAAAAACGGGAGAGGACCTCAGGGAGGGCATGCGTTTCCTTCTAGCTAAAAAGTGGCGTCAGTGGTTTTACATGCCCTGACGAGTTTGACTTAAGTGGTTGTTGCTGTTGCGAGGCGCCTCGGATATATCGGTCGTTCTCGAACCGATGGAGTCATTTGTTGGCTCATTGACACCCCAAAGGGTGGGGAAACGCAGTGTTCAGGCATTTTAATCCACATCGGTGGACCGGCCCTGACGATCCAAGGGTCACTCGAGCTCTGATCCTGAGGGGCGGGCTAGAGCGTCTCGAATCGGTTGAGGACTATCTTTTGCCTTGGTTCATAGATGGAAACCCAATTTCCAAGTACGTGATTCTGCGGTTTTATTTGTAGAGCCTAGTATGGCGACATAGTGGGATGGGGCACTTATGCCGCCTATGATTGATACTTATGATTTGAAGTTGTTTTATACACTATGCACTTACAATAGTATCAAATGATTTGTTTTAAACGTATCAAGCATTCTTGGCTATTATAAGGTAAAAACCCTATCCTCCGGCTTGCGTTGCATTGTGTGATGGGAACTGGGTCTTATAATAGCTTCATTTTTCTTTATTTAGCATTGCGCTGTTTGTTTTATGCACCGGTATTCTTGGGAGGAAACCCGTTCCGTGTTATACGGCGTGGTCCCTTGATTTACCGAACTTTAAAAATAAAGATTAACTGTTTTAGTTCTCACACCAGTCCCATGACTGACCTGGAGTTTATTGTTTTAACCTAAACTCTGGGTGCCCCTATTTTGACACGGGCAGCTAGTAGTTTTGGTTTTGCAGATTATATTCACAGGATCCTGGTTTACAGCTGGAACGATATCCGGAAAGCTTTGTATCCGTATATCTACTTCTAGTTGTGTATTGTATTATTTTCCGCTGCTATATATTTAAATGTAATTTAAATCTCTGATATTTCTGTGTAATATTCATTTTTACTCTGTATATTCTTGTAATCTGGTGCATTGTTGTAATATACAGTGAAATGTTCTTTTATATGAGTTCTGTTGTGGCTTGTTCTCGAACTATCCGACGCTTTCCTTCATGGGGAAGTTGCGGGTTTTCACAATACGCGAGATATTCGGAAAGACCGGGTTTATCCCATTCTGAATAACTGATACGATGATAAGTCGAAGATGAAGACGGTGGTCGAAGACCGGAGGTCTTCACATTGTTTGGGTGATTACTGATGATCTTGATTGGGGTGTACACCCAAGAAGATGGAAACAGTTGGTGATCGTCCAGACGTATTTGGAGATCGATGGATATGCGGGGTACTAGGTGCCTCCGGTTTTGTTCAGACCCAGAACGGACTTGTAAATGGACTGTGTGTCTGACATTGGATTTTAGTCTGTGTGATTGATTTCTATTAAATATATATCTGTTTGGCGGCGGAGAATTTATTCTTTTGCTTAATTCCCTTCTCTGAGACGTACGAGCTCGGGGGTTATATACTGATGGATATCAAACGCATAGAGTGAATTGCCTGTGTGGCATGCCTAAGTGGCAAATGATCAAGGCTTCTGTTGAAAAGCAAAGTCTTGTGGTTGATGAATGAAGCACGGCCTTTGTGGCGTAGCTTTGTGTAACGTTTACTTCGCGGGTTTCACACCCAGTATGAACCAAAAAGGGAGACGGACCTCAGGGAGGGCATGCGTTTCTTTCTAGTTAGAAGTGGCGTCAGTGGCTTTACACGCCCTGATGAGTTTGACTTATGTGGTTGTTGCTGTTGCGAGGCGCCTCAGTTAGATCGGACGATCCGGGTCCGATGGAGCCATTCGTTGGCTCATTTATGCCCCAAAGGGCGGGGAAACGCAGTGTTCAGGCATTTTAATCCACATCGGTGGACCGGCCCTGTCGCTCCAAGGGCCCACCTGAGTCCGGGTCCTGAGGCTCGGGCTAGAGAGTCTCGAATCGGTTGAGGACTATCTTTTGCCTCGGTTCATAGATGGAAATCCAATTTCCAAGTACGTGACATTTGCGGTTTTATTTGTAGAGCCTAGTATGGCGACATAGTGGGATGGGGCGCTTATGCCGTCTATGATTGATACTTATGATTTGAAGTTGTTTTATACACTATGCACTTATAATAGTATCAAATAATCTGTTTTAAACGTATCAAGCATTCTTTGGCTATTATAAGGTAAAAACCCTATCCTCCGGCTTGCGTTGCATTGTGTGATGGGAACCGGGTCTTATAATAGCTTCATTGTTCTTTATTTAGCATTGCGATGTTGTTTTATGCACTGGTATTCTTGGGAGGAAACTCGTTCCGTGTTATACGGCGTGGTCCCTTGATTTACCTAACTTTCAAATAAAGATTAATAACTGCTTTAGTTCTCACACTAGTCCCATGACTGACCTGGAGTTTATTGTTTTAACCTAAACTTTGGGTTCCCTTATTTTGACACGGGCAACTAGTAGTTTTGGTTTTTCGCAGATTTATATTCACAGGATCCTGGTTTACAGCTGGAATGATATCCGGAAAGCTTTGTATCTGTATATCCCTTCTAGTTGTGTATTGTATTATTTTCCGCTGCTATGTAATGTATTGTAATCTCTGATATTTCTGTGTAATATTTATTTATTCGTACTCTGTATATTCCTGTATTTTGATGGAATTGTTGTAATTAACAATGAAATGTTCTCCCGTCTGCGTTCTATTTTGTCGTGTTCTCAAAACAATTCGTTCTTTCTCTTCTCTTTGGAGACCGGGGAAGTTCGGGTCGTTTCATATGTGGTACCCATGCCGTCTAGGATTGATATTTATGATTGAAATCGCTTTTGAAACATATATGCATTAGTAATAATATCAAACACTTTTGTTTTATACGTATGAAGCATTTTTGGCCATTATAAGGTAAAACTCTATCCTTCGGCTTGCGTTGCATTGTGTGATGGGACCTGAGTCTTATAATGGCTTCATTTTATAAAAAGAATTACGATGATTTAATCATTTACTTTATTTCATGCACTAGCACTCATTGGAGTAAACCCGTTCCGCGAAAGTGGCGTGGTCCTTTGATTTGCCTTATTATTGTTGTTAATAAGTTAAGTAGATTTCTCATACCAGTCCCATGACTGACTCGTAGTTTGTTTCACCTTGCAAACTTGGGTGCCCTCATTTTCACACGGGCAACCTAGTTACAGGTATCTGGTGCACTTTTGGCTCATGGCGAGGCTTGACTACACTGTGCTGACTATGAATTTTTCCGCCATTATTGTATATGTATTATGATTCCGCCACTGGCGATGTAGACTGATGTTTAGTTTGTGTACTCTTTATGTATGATTCCGCCTCTGGCGATGATGACTGATTATGTATTATTATGCACTAAGTTGTATCCTGCACTGTGCTCTTTGATGTGGTGATATCTATATGATTCCGCTGTCATATGTGTGTAAATTATTCTATTTCATGTTTATGCTATTATCTGTGATCTGCTAATGTTGATTAATGTGTTATATTCCAATGATTATCCTTAACACCGTGTCACGGGGTTTTGGGATCGTCACAGCCAATTCTAATGCGACAAAAATGACAGTTTCAACAATGTATATTTCTTATATTCAATAAAAATAATATTTTTGTTCGCCAATTCTAATGCGACAAAAATGACGGTTTCAACAATGTATATTTATATATTCAATAAAAATAATATTTCTGTTCGCTAATTCTAATGCGACAAAAATGGCGTTTCAACAATGCATATTTTTATATTCAATAAAAATAATATTTTTGTTCGCCAATTCTAATGCGACAAAAATGACGGTTTCAACAATGTATATTTTTATATTCAATAAAAATAATATTTTTGTTCGCCAATTCTAATACGACAAAAATGACGGTTTCAACAATGTATATTTTTATATTTAATAAAAATAATGTTTTTGTTCGCCAATTCTAATGCGACAAAAATGACATTTCAACAATGTATATTTTTATATTCAATAAAAATAATATTTTTGTTCGCCAATTCTAATGTGACAAAAATGACAGTTTAAAAATGTACTCTTTCTTTAATTACATAAAAATGTTCTTTTTCTCCAATTCATTTTTATAACATAAAAATGTACTTTTTATCCTATTCGTTTAAAATACACAAAAATGTACTTTTTATCCTATTCGTTTTAAATACACAAAAATGTACTTTTTATCCTATTCGTTTTAAATACACAAAAATGTACTTTTTATCCTATTCGTTTTAAATACACAAAAATGTACTTTTTATGCTTCTATAAAATGTAAATAATTTATCTCTTTTTCTTTTACATTGAAAAATGTAAATTCTTTACCTTTACATTGAAAAATGTAAACCTTTCATTGTTACATAGAAAAATATAAATCTTTCATCTTAACATAGAAAAATGTAAATCTTATATTTTTACATAGAAAAATGTAAATCCTCTAATTATCTTTATTACATTAGAAAGATGTAAATTTTCTAATTATCTTTATTACAATAAAAAAATGTAAATTTTCAAATTATCTTTATTACATTAGAAAAATGTAAATTTTCTAATTATCATTCCTTAATGCACATTTTTTTTTATAGGGGATATTTTCCTATCTAACTCACATGTCAAATTGGTGTCAAAATATGATAACCAAAAATAATGGTTTTTGTCTAACCATTTCTATTTACCCAACATCGTAATTTCAATGTCCACACATATAATAATATGGTTTTTGGTCTAACCATTTCTATTTACCCAACATCGTAATTTCAATGTCCACACATATAATAATATGGTTTTTGGTCTAACCATTTCTATTTACCCAACATCGTAATTTCAATGTCCACACATACAACACAATATATGAGATGAATCACAATAAAAGGTCTCATCTTTATTTTATTTGTAAATCAAATAAAATATCTAGTCTTTATTTATAAATCAAAAAAAATATCTAATCTTTATTTTATATTGTAAATCAAAATAAAATATCTAATCGTAATTTTATCTTTTAATTAAAATTTAAAAGATTTAAACTTTCTTTATTTTATAAATCATAAATCAAAATAAAGATTCAACTTTTGTTCTTATTATGCAAATCAAAATAAAGATTCAACTTTTGTTTTTATTTTGCAAATCAAAATAAAAATTTAACTTTTGCTTTTATTTTGCAAATCAAAATAAAAATCAACTTTTATTTTTATTTTGCAAATCAAGATAAAAATTAAACTTATGTTATTATTTGCAAATCAAAATAAAAATTTACCTTTCTTTTATTTTGTTAATCAAAATAAGAATTCAACTTTTCATTTTATGTTGTGAATCAAAAATAAAGATTTAAACTTTCTTTTGTAAATCAGAATAGAGATTCAATTTTTCATTTTATTTTGTAAAAATAAAATAAAGATTCAAAAATTCATTTTTGTTTGTAAAACAAACAAGATTCAATTTTTCATTTCTATAAAGGAATAAAAATAAAAATAAAATAAAAATAAAACTAATAAAGATGAGAACTTAATAGAGATTACATCAGAATTTATAGATCTAAACTGACATGCTATATCATGATATCACAACGAATATTAACAACCATACAACAATCACAACATCGTAGATCAGAAACAATAACATATAATGATTCACATAACAAATATAATTGAATTATTCAAAATTTATAAATCTCATCATCGTTCGTGATTTGATCAAAATTTCAAACAGTTCAGAATGGTTCCGTTTCAGTCTCAACACGTTCTATTTGCTGTTACGATTCCAATGTTTCCGAAATCGTCAAATTCTGAGTTGAAACGAATCAATTATGGTTAAATCAAGCTTTAAAACAATTTAAATTAATTAATTAGTAAATTAGTTAGGAAATAGACCTTTCTTCCCCAATCAAATATCGACTGTTGCTTTCAACTTCTCAGTTCAAACCTAGGGCTGCAATTTGCGATCGACGCAGGACACGGGAGGGGGATCGGACGGTGGCACGGTGTCAGGCTAGGGGCGGCACCGCCACGCCTGGAAGGGGGAGGAGCTCGGTGGTCCCTAGTGGCCTGAGCGATGATGCGAAGCAGCGGGTTTTGGGCCGTTGGTGCTCTCGGTTCGGGCAACTAGGGGACGATAAAGTCGTATGGATATGTAGAGGAGGAAACTCTCTTCGATATGGTATATGTGAGGAGGTTTAATTCGTCAAGATGAAGGAGAAATTGGTGGAGGAAGTTCGGAGGACGGTGGCCATGGATTTGGGTGGGTGGCGGCTACAACGAGAGGGAATAGTATTTTAGGATTTAATATTTTCTGATTTTTATAATGTTTTATGTGTAATTTTATAAAAAAATCCTTAACTTTTGAACCGTACTATTTCCAGTCCAATAGAAAGTGTCCCTAGCCAATAGCCCATATTTCGGATCCAATGGGACAGGTCCCGTGAGCCCAAACGGCTATCTGTGGCCTGAATTATTTAATTTAATAATTAAATCCTTTATAAATTTACTTCGTTTGCATAAATAAATTCACCGAGGCCACATATGGACTCAGAAAAATCCAAAAAAAAATATTTGGCTTCGTTATGATGATACGGTTCTAGCAAAACTAAGATCGTCGAATTCTGAGACTGTTTGAAAAATGGTCATTTTTCAGTCGATTAAATTTGACTGAAACCGACAAAACACATTTTCTTTCGCCACGCTCACATATTAATTCGAAAAATTCTAAAAATTGAAACCTAGCAATAATTTGACATTCCGGTTCCAACAAAAGTGGTTTCGTCGAAAACAGAGATCGTTTGAAAATTGACTATTTTCACCGGCTTTAATATTATTTAAAATTGAAAATTTTAATTTCTGCCTCATTTTTCCACCAAATTATTTAAAATAAAATTTTTAAATTGGTTTGGATTTTCCGGGTCGTTACAGTTATTAAAACCAAGTTAAGAATAAAATGGTAAAGTGGATTGATTAGAAATATAAAAATAGGTTTGTGTTTCAAACTTTTATTTTTTCTGAGATAAGAACGTTGACGGTCAAGGTCTAAAAGGTAATTAAAATACCCCAACTTGATCGGCTTCACTATTATCAAGGAATGATATTAGTTTGAAAAGAGTATTGAAATTTTTGTTCCTCTCAGAGAAATATTGCGATATTATTGACAAGGTTTTGAAATGATTAGAACCCATGGAGTTTAGTAAAATAAATTTAACCTGGTTTAACTCAAGTTTGAATTGTGGATTTATTATTACCTTGAGTTAAGAATATATGCTGGTTCTTGCAACGCAAATGTAATAGGTTTGGAGAATATATAGTAACGTTGTTGAAATAAAGAAATGAAATGGAATTGATAAACAATGATAGATTATTGTTTCAATGTAACGAATAATGAGATTTAAGACGAGAGAATATGAAATCGATTTATAAGAATCAATAAAATAGCTTTAATAAATAAATTAGAACTGCCAATATACTTGATCGTACTGTTTGACATTGATAGTTAAAACACCAAACGATCAATGAAATATATTGACCTTTTTGACGAGTTGTTTCGAAAAGACTGGGACGGAAACTAAACCCAAAACCACTTCGAACCAATGTTACGTACGAACTAACTTGCGGCAAATGAAGATGGAGCATTGAAGACCGTAGATCTTCATGAAATGGAAGAACTACTTATAATCTCTGGTTGGCTCCCAGAGATACACTATGGTTCTGTCGTGGTTGGAATCTATGGATTGCAAGGACTTCTCGCTACTGATCCTTGGGGTGATTCCTATATAAGGATGCAACAAGAGGGTGTCTTCGGTTCATCCTATTCCTGGATGACGTGACGATGTGGAATTCAAAGTGAATGGTGACCAGATGTCTAAAAAGGAGATTTATAACCTCAAGCCTCACAACCGGGAAATGACAACAATTGGGCAGGCAGTATGGCTATGTAGGTCGCACCCATTAGGGTGTATTGTCACCATGTAGAGAATACTCATATTTGTTACTTCTTTTAATTTCTGTATCTCCTAGGAAAACGGTAGCTGCGCAGCCATAGGTGACAATATATTCAATACACTCAAGAGAAATGGGTGGTCGGTCATGTGTGGCCGGGTCGTAATACGTTCTTGTTGAACCCAGTGTATTCCCTTCTAGAAATACAATATCCGCAGGTGGTTCCATACCTTGTCATAGTTGGAATCCAGTCTCCAATAAGCACCACGGTTTTGTTTCTACACTATATATGTAAAGCGTAAGATGCAAGCGTTTTACTAGATGATTATTTATTTGTGATTTGATAGACACTATCACAATATCAGAAAAGATATGGATTTCAAAAATGTTTTGGGTTATAGTAAGGTAAAAACCGTCTATATTTATGTGTGTGCCGGTCTTACTATTCTCCTTTCTTTCAAAAGGATTTTTAAAATTAAGCAAGTTGTTGTGCTATGAATTTACACTGAAAGTATTCCAGACTGATCTGGGTGTTTTTTCTTCGCTTCAAAATGTGCGTGGATCAGACCTAACATATTTATAGGTTAGATTCCGCTTGGAGTTCAGGAGGTGGAAGTAGGAGGCTTCACCGTTAATTATTTACAGTTTATTTTCACTGTGTCTGATATATGATGTAATCTGATGATTGGTATGTATACAGTTTCTTTTTTTATAAAGAGATTTGATATATTATATTTTGTTTGTTCTGCTGTGAGATTCTGATGTGTCTTCTTATTCTTCTATTCTAATATTTCTTTCTTTTCTCACCCTCTCATTTCTTTCTAATAACGTTCTGGTGTTTTCGATATTTGAATGTTAGACATGGCATTTTGTGTCGATTTTCGAGCGTCGAACATCCTAGTTCGTTACAGTGGTATCAGAGCTATTGGTTTAGTAATAACCTTGGCTCTGTGGCGTTACTCAGTAGAGATAGGGTTAGTAATACCCTAGATTGAGTATGAGTGTACATACTAGAGTGCGTATTTGTAAATTGATAAAAAAATATTTTTAAAACTATTTTGACCCGTTTACTTTATAAAAATAATTATTTCTTCAATTTTTATAATATTAACCGACTAATGTTGGTTTGAATTAGAATTCAGAGTAGATTATAAAATTTAAATGATCTAACCAGATTGGATTTTCAAATATGAAATTTGAAAATAAAAACTTCAATTTAAAGTTTAATTTGGAATCAAAATGAATATTAAAGTTAAAAACAAATCAGAATGGTTTGTTTTTTGATTGTGCCTTGTGTGATTGAATATTGATTGGTTGATTTGGATTGGTTTGGTTATGAAACTGAAAGGATTAACCAAGCAAGAATTTCAAATATGAATTAGAATTTAGCTTGAATGTTGAGATAAAACTTGACATAAGTCAATCGAATATATATAAAAATCAGTGAATTTAAATGGGATGTTTGGGCGTTATTGTTGGCTGCATAAATATAAATTTGAATATGAATATAGATTTAAACAATCATTGAAACCAATACGGAATGAATGAGTCAAACTTATTGAAACTAAATTGAGTCTAATGGCCCTGAACGAATAAATTGAAATTGATTGGTTATTAATAAATTTCATGTGAACTGAATAGTATGAAATGGAATTGAACCGGTTAGAAACAAATTAGTCAATTGGATTGGATATGAAAATAAAACTTAACCTAGTTAAGTGAATTAATTGAAGATGGGATTCAAATGGATTTGAATAAAATGAATTTGGAATTTGGAAATCGAAAGGAATGATAATGGAAATCAGTCGGATTCTAATCGATTGATATTGGTTAAACCAATGTGAATGTATACCAGTAAGTATCCATGTTAAATATAATTCAAGTGATTTAGCTGTTTGTTATTTGGATATTGGATTGATAAAATCCAACAAACGGGTCAATAACGATAATCGAATGGAATGGAATTAAATCGCAGTATAGTAAATTGGGAATAACATCGTTTATGAAATGAAACAGGATTATTTTACCTTGCATTTGTTACTGGAATTGTAAGTTGAGATAAGTGCAGATACGAGACAGCTATGGAAATTGGCTTGATTATAGAGATTGAAGTACAGATTTGAAGTACAGACGAAGAGCAGTTTGTTGATTTGCTACGGAATTGGAAATGAGTTGCCCGACAAACAGGTGAACCTTAATATATAAATTGGAGTGATTGATTTTATACCCCTGAGATTGGGTAGCCATTTGACTTTGGTTTTATTTTAGAGAAGTTGATGGTCGGAATGGCGTTGGTAGTTGTTGTGATCGTGCCGTGTAGAAGAGGTGTTGGCGAAATTTTCTGAAAATTTTAAGAGTTTGAATTTATTTGGAGGTAATTCAAAAATATTTATTTTTAAATGACTGGATTCAGAGCATTCTTCTTACCTTGTAATTTCGGGGACGAAATTCTTTTAAGGGGCGAAGAATGTAACGTCCCGGTTTTTCGGCCATTTAAATTGGAATATTTCAATGTATTATATATATGTATATTACATTGGAATTATAATATATTTTTATCGAATTTATTTGTTTAAAATGAAGTTCGAATATATATAATTTATAATATAATTAAAAAGAGCTCGTAACGACGTTGCAGTTCGTAATATTGAATTTTGAACATTAATTGAATATACAGGATCCGATATAAATCAGATTTCAGTGAAACAAGAACCGCTTGAATCCATATGATTACATCTTTCAAATGGAAGAGAAAAATGGAGATTTCATCGTATAGATCGCAAGATATGCTCAAATCAAAATTTCAAATAGTCGTTATAAAATCGACTATAAACCATAATGATAATTAAATATAATTAAATATTGATTGTGAATTTAGACGAGACCTTTGAGAAGTAGTTATAATTTAGTTTTTAGAATTTTACTGTAATTTTTAATTGGGGAAAATACGTCATTTTTATTTGGAGTATTTTGCACCCTATATCAGCATTTTGGGGTTTCACAATATAAGTTAACCTACCGATATTATTATATTTTTGGGACCGTGATACATTGCTCATCACAACGGCATAGTTATTTCAGTCTGTAGCGCTTGTACGTGGATATAATTATACATAGCGGGGTATGCGAACTTTTATAACTTAAAACAAATACAAATGTATGAACCTTTGTAATAGAGTGCTGCTCGTGAAAATCAAAACTCTACTTTAAAAACTTAAAAGAAAAGTAAAGGGTTATCTTTAAATATGTAAAATACACTATCTTTTTGTCTGTCAACCTTTTTCCCATTCAATGCAGATGTACCAAACTAGTTTACTTCGCGGCTAAGGTTTTGTGAAACATACCCTATACACAACAGTGTACGTTCTCCTTACATAATAAACGCGCACTACTGATTTATTGTAAATAGTATGCATAGGATAATCAAGTTTTGGAGAAAAACTGCAAAACCTACTCTAAAATTAGGACAGCTCAGTGAATACTTCCCTTCGCATAAGCTACAGGAGAGAACACATCATGCACGACTCAACTCATAGCATGAGTTGTTACAATCAAAAGCAAGCCTACCCTGAAACGTAGCCTACTGCACAATAATTAAGGGCAAAGCAATTGCATGTTATAAATACATCATCTTGCCTAAGTTACTCCATCTACTTCTCTAAATTTTTCCGCAGACTTTAATGGCAACTAAAACATTTAAAAACAAACTATCAGCCTCATTAAAAGGAAAAAAAGCAGCGTTCATTGTCATGATGAACAACATGAAGTTGGGTTGGCGATCTTGCGAGCTTAAGGTGAGGGATTGAAGTGGGCAGATGATGCAGAAAGGGGAGGAGCGGAGTTGTAGCTGGCGTAAGGATAGTGGGCGGAGCGAGGTCTGTCAGCATGATGTTGGCTCGCATGGGGTGGGTGAGATCGACAGTGTCGGGGTTGTCAAGTTTTATGGTCATATAAGAAAGTAGATAGTTGTGGAGAAGCTTGTAATACAAGATGTAGGCATGTTTACAGAAAGCGGCATGGACTGTTATTCAACTAGAGAGAAGTTTTTAAATGGGTTAATGTACAGGAAAGGGAAAAATGGTGGACTGTCGGAGATGACTGCATGGGATGGGTCGAATTTAGATGGGAAACAGCAGTATGTGTGTGAGAAGAAGGGTGCACCTTCTATGATTCAAAGAAGAAGAAGTTGGATCCCATATATATATATCTTTGTGTTATAGGAGAAGTAAAAGGATCTGTTGTGTTGTAGGAAAACATTGGGTATAGGGAAGTTAGTTGGAGTGTTACATGGGGAACAAGGGACGAGGATATCATATATCGCGAGGAGCAGGTCTTGTTTTTCTCAACATGGGAGGAGATGAAGATGTACACAAGAAGCGAGATGGTTTCATTTGATACACGTTGGTTTGGAGTGGGATAAGAGAGAGCTTGGAGATGTGTGCGTTGAGGTTTTCACCTTGTTTTGTCGGGAAGGCCAGCGCTGATCAAAGAAAGGAGTCGGGATGGAATTGGTTTATTACATGAAACAGCATGAAGGAGTGAAGTGGAGTTTTAATTAACGGAGAGCTTTTCTCGGTGGAAGAAAGTTTAGGCCAGTCTCACACGTGATTAGGAGGGATGGTTAAAAGTAAATCAGTAATTAAGGTAATGTTTTAATTAATGGTTAACGACAAATAAGTTTATAAATATACGTTAAAATTTTGTATCCATGATAACTCGTTCAAACGTTATCAGATTTCAGTGAAACCAGATTCGTAGGAATCGCGCTGAAAAGTATTACATTTCTGGACAAGTTCAGAAGGAATTGGAAGCAGCTGGATTTTTATTTAATTTTAACTGTAGTTTAAAAATAAATAATGCGCGAATCGATCGTCAAAAAGCAAGGTGAGTTAATTCTCACAATTTTCTGGACTGCTATGATGTGTTAAATTCATAACAAAAATATAATTCATCGTTAATCATAGAAATTGGTTGATTGAATGCCTTGGTTGCTTATTGTTTGATAAATGTTTATCGACATTTATATTATGTCATATTGAATTATTTATTTAAATAATTGTCAAATATTATTATGCTCTGTGATGCAGGGAAGAACAGGTTGGAGGGATCCGACCAGATTCCTCAAATATTTTATATGTTGTGTATTTTTCCATATCACCCAAATATGAACTGTTTACCCCCAAACAACATTACATTCTATTTGAATGTTTACTATTGATTGGATATTGAACGTTGAATTGAAATTCAACGTTGTGTGATGTTTTTAATAAATAAACGGTACTGATTAGGTTATTGACAGCAAATGATCTGAAACACTGTTTTAAGACGTCAATTCAGCGGGCGAATTGACGTAATTGAAGTTATAAATTAGTTTATAATAGAAGTAAAGTTTTCAAAATTTTATTCTATTTAAAAATAGAAGTTTTAAAATAGGAGGACATTTATAAATTCTTTATAAAAATAGTTATAAAATATTTTGCAGTATTTTTAATAGGTGTTGAATCCGGAATTTTACCTTTAGGTTAACGTTTTGAAAATAACTGTTTAAAAGAACAGTTAAGCAATATAATTAGATTAATTATATTAACCTAATGAGAGAAGTAATCGTAATCAGTTAGTAATACCTGAGATTTAGGTTGACAAAGTCAATTGTTAAATTAGAGTTGGTAATTAGAATTTGATCAGTCTAATGAAATTGGTTAACGAATAATTATTCTTATTAATATTTCATAAATATTGATTATCTTTTTATTTAAAGATGTGTAAAGTTGCTTATCTATGATAATTCATAAATGAAGCATTTATCGATTAATAAAATCGGTAAGTGGTTACCTCATCTATTTTAATGAAGTAAACCATTTCACTTCAGTTAATAATGAAATTAATTAATTAATGATAATTTAAGTAGTTTACTTCTTATATGGAAGTAGGTTAAGTAATCGAGTTTTAAAAACGAATCATGTTGAGAACAATGTTATACCAAAGGTGTAATTTAAGCAATGAAGCAAATATGTCATTTTAAAGTAACCATTACCTAATAATTTACCAAGTATTTGCAAAGGAAATCGAAAAGAGGTTTTTGTAAAAGATTGGATAATTAGATCCAAATTATAATCAAAAGTTCGTAAAAGTCCGATAAGCTAATGCAGAAATTTAATAAGATTTGTTTTACTTAATTATATAAATTAAGCAAATCAAAGTGCAATATGATTTCAAAAAGGAAATAAAAAATGGATTCCATAAGAAGATTTGAATTCAAGTAAGATAAATCAAAGAGTAGATTGGTAAGTGATTACCAAGTTTGAAAAGGTTATTGAATTATGTATAGGGTGAAGTTATATTGAAACTAATGCGCCGTTGGTGAATAAATATTACTTAGTAGTTGAATTAGGTACAAGCAAAGAGATATGTTTAAAAATAAATATGCCAAACAAAAGAAGGTTTATTAAAACCAAGTTAAGAATAAAATGGTAAAGTGGATTGATAGGAAATATAAGAATAGGTTTGTGTTTCAGACTTTATGAACATTGACGGTCAAGGTCTGAGAGGTAATTAAAATACCCCAACTTGAACGGCTTCACTATTATCAAGGAATGATATTAGTTTGAAAAGAGTATTGAAATTTGTTTCTTTGTTCCTCCCATAGAAATCTTGCGAAATTATTGACAAGGATTTGAAATGATTAGAACCCATGGATTTTAGTAAAATAAATTTAACCTGGTTTAACTCAAGTTTAAATTGTGGATTTATTATTACCTTGAGTTAAGAATATACGCTGGTTCTCGCAACACAAATGTAATAGGTTTGGAGAATATATAGTAATGTTGTTGAAATAAAGAAATGAAATGGAATTGATAAACAAAGATAGAATATTGTTTCAATGTAACGAATAATGAGATTTAAGACGAGAGAATATGAAATCGATTTATAAGAATCGATAAAATAGCTTTAATAAATAAATCAGAGCTACCAATAATACTTGATCGTACTGTTTGACATTGATAGTTAGAACATGAAACTATCAATGAAATATATTGACCTTTTTGACGAGTTGTTTCGAAAAGACCGGGATGGGAACTAAACCCAAAACCCCTTCGAACCAACGTTCCGCACGAAACTAACTTGCGGCAAATGGAGATGGAGAATTAACGACCGTAGATCTTCATGAAACAGAAGAACTACTTATAATCTCTAGTTAGCTCCTAGAGATACACTGTGGTTCTGTCGTGGTTGGAATCTATGGATTGCAACGACTTCTCTCTACTAATCCTTGGGGTGATTCCCATATAAGAATGTAGCAGTAGTGTGCCTTCGGTTCATCCTATTCCTGGATGATGTGACGATGTTGAATTCAAAGCGAATGGTGACCAGATGTCTAAAAAGAAGATTTATAACCTCAAGCCTCACAACCGGGAAATGACAACAGTCGGGCAGGCAGCATGACTATATGGGTCGCACCCATTAGTGTGTATTGTCGCCATCTAGAGAATATTCATATTTTTTACTTCTTTTCATTTTTGTATCTCCCGGGAAAACGGTAGCTGCGCAGCCATAGGTGAAAATATATTCGATATTCTCAAAAGAAATGGGTGGTCGGTCATGTGTGGCCGGGTTGCAAGACGTTCTTGTTGAACCCAGTGTATTCCTCTCTAGAGATACACTATCGGCAGGTGGTTCCATACATTGTCATAGTCGGAATCCAATCTCCAATAAGCACCATGGTTTTGTTTGTATACTATATATGTAGAGCATGAGATGCAAGCGTTCTACTAGATGATTATTTATTTGTGATTTGATAGACACTATCATAATATCAGAAAAGATATTGATTTCAAAAATGTTTTGGGTTAAAGTAAGGTTAAAACCATCCGTGTTTATGTGTGAGCCGGTCTTACTATTATCCTTTCTTTCAAAAGGATTATTAAAGTTAAACAAGTTGTTGTGCTATGAATTTACAACTGAAAGTATTCCAGACTGATCCGAGTGTTCTTGCTTTGCTTCAAAATGTGTGCGAGTCAGACCGAATATATTTACAGGTTAGATTCCGCTTGGAGTTCAGGAGCTGGAAGCAGGAGGCTTCACTATTAATTATTTAGAGTTTATTTCCACTGTGTCTGATATAGGATATACTCTGATGATTGGTATGCATACAGTTTCTTTTTTTTATAAAGAGATTTGATATATTATATTTTGTTCGTTTTGCTGTGAGATTCTGATGTGTCTTCTTAATATTCTATTCTAATATTTCTTTCTTTTCTCACCCTCTCATTTCTTTCTAATAACATTTCAGTGTTTTCGATGCTTGAGTGTTCAACACGGCGTCGAGCGTCGAAAATCCCAGTTCGTTACACAGTTACTAAATATAACTGGAAACACTAATAACCTTATTTAAAAGATTTATTCTTTTCACACGGGGTTTAAGAACAGTGTTAATGAAGACACCATTCACGACAAACCCAAAATACAATTCTTTCATTCAATTCCAATTAAATATTAATCAACTGGAAAATTTCACTAAATCTTACTGAAAAGATTTATTCTTTTCTCAACTGGATTTAAGAATAGCGTTAATAAAGACACCATTCACGACATACCCAAAATCCCATTTGATATTAAATACAAGGCTCTAAATAGAAATTATATCGGCTTATATTCAATATCAAATTCTTAAACCAATAAATCTCATATTGGAAATAACGATATAAAATATATCTTCCAAATTTCCATAACAATATCCGCATAATCACGGAATCTAATGTTGAAATATTCCGAAGATGATTTCGATTCAAATCCATTCCAATTCATATATTGGAAATTCTAGTTATTTTTAAAACCATTTCAAATCCAATTTATTTATTCAAAAATATTGGATTATAATCCTAGTTCATAACTAATTCATTTGGATAAAAATATATTTTTATCTTTACAAACATGGAATTTTTCATCCAAATTCTTTCCAAATCAATTATTATGATTTTACACAAATTATTGATATTTTTAATAATTTTATCAAGGCCCGTACAGTCGATTTCCATAAATGGCCATCGAACTGCACTCACGGCGACCTTTTTCAAATTTGATTTGGACATAATTCCAAATCCAACCGTTAGATTTCAAATTTCTTATAGTCTTTGGAAAGCTCTTTTTGATATGAACCCAACAGTTTCGATTTTAGGAGAATCTGACAGTTGGATCTCCCGTAATGTCCATTCGAAGTCAATGGTCGAAATTCGCGAACTACCGCGGCACAACGCGTTCTATTTAGGCCATTAAATATATATAATATATATATTTCGTCGATTTCCATTTAAAACGTATTTTATAAATCGTTTTAAATTCATTTTCAAAACGATTTCAACTTCATATTCAATTTTAAATCAAAATTGAACATTCCATATCATTAATATATAAATGATAATATTTTCCAAACATTAGATTTTAAAATCGCTTCCTTTTCGATATTCATTATAAAAATGAATAAAATCGATATAAATATCGTTCACATCTAAATGACGTTAATCTAATCAACACGGATTCATATATTTAAATATTTTCATGTCCATCCCAAATCGGACATTAAAAATCATATTTTGATCTATTACTGAATATTATTTTAAAATATTCATTACTCATCATTTTAAAATATTCTTTAATTTAAAATATTTGTTCTTTCCGAATTGGAATTAGACACAGTCAATTACCATATAATTTTATTTATATGGATTTCATACACACATGTACACAACAATAATCAAACACAGTCAATCATCATCTAGAGTGCATTACACAACTGCATAAGCGTTAAATATAAATAATTAATGCTTACAACAGTCTGTCAACCCATCAATTGACGTACAACTAAATAATGGGATTAGTGTATGTCCAATATCATCCTAATACCCGTGTATGGTTTTCAAACAACAAACACTTATTATTATTTGTGCAGTTAGGCGATGTGTAAAATATATCATCCCAATCAATATCAGTCAAATGTGTGTACATAAACAAATCGTTCGATTTGTAAATGAATATTTATTTTATTCATATATACATTAAAAATTATATTTTTAATCATAAAATATTTATTTCAACTCATAAATATTCTATACAGTTCATTTATACAATAAAAATGATATATATATTGTTCTAACATTTTTAGAAAATTTCGGCAGTATAACGGCGAGATACTAGAACCGGAATAAGGTCTAGCTCTATCCCTTGCCTACTAATGGCTTGCGCCAGGTAAATACCCATTTCTAATCAATTATTTTTATTTTCCAAACCAAATTCAACCAAATAGTCCAATCAACTAAACAACCAAACAAACATGGTTTCAAACAAAGGTGTCGGGTGCTACTAAGCACCGTCTGCATCCTAGTATTTATTTTTAACTAGAAAATAAATTAGAGTGAGAAGTTCTCACCTTTGGGATCCACTCCTCAATTCTTTGTTATTGAACAGTTTGGATTTGTTTCCAATGCGCAGTGTACTTCATCGTGGCTCCAACCTAATCTGTTTCATGCAATTTATATTAAAAATCACATTTTTACTGCGATGTTTATATCATAAAAATCACATTTTATACCGCTACTTCATATATAAAAATCTAATTTTTTATAATTCTATTTATATAATAAAAATCAAATTTTTATTTCAAATCTGTATTATATAAATCATATTTTTACAACGCTAATGTATATATAACAATCATATTTTTACAATGCTAATGTATATATAAAATTCAAATTTTTATAGCGCTAATGTATACATAAAAATCAAATTTTTATCTTGCTATTATATATAAATAAATCATATTTCTTACCACCATAATATATGTAAAAATCATATTTTTATACAGCTATAATATATGTAAAAATCAGATTTTCCTACCGCTATAATACATGTAAAAATCAGATTTTTCTACCGCTATAATACATGTAAAAATAAGATTTTTCTACCATTATAATACATGTAAAAATCAGATTTTTAAACAATAATGCTTTATTTCTATTTTAAAACAATACTAATTCTATATTAATATAATGCTAATTATATATAAAAAATGATTTTAAATCAATGTATTTAATATATAAAAAAACTGCTTTTTATTTGAACAAAACTAGAAAAAGCTTGCTGTTTAACATCCTTTGTGCGTTGACTGTAGGAAGGAGGGGGGTTGTAACAACCCGGAAAATCTGAACCAGTTTAAAAATTTTAAATTGGCTATTTTAGTGAATTTATATATTTAAAATAAATATTTTAGATAACAAATAGGAAAAAAGTAGTTTGAATCGATGTTGAAAAGGAATATAATTAATTTGAATTATAAACAAAGACTGAAATGGCGCGGCAGTTTCAAAAATTGAATTCAAACTTTAACTGATTGTACCGGGTGCAAAATAAAACGGATTTTAGTGAAACCAAAAATATTTAAATATGTTAGTGAATATCTTTCTAGCGAATCTGAAAAATCGAAGTTTCGTAGCGAGGGTCAAAAGTTATGGCCAAATGAATTTTCAGAAAGGTCGCTATAGAATTTATATAGCCCGTGAAAATAGACATTTCGCAAACGACCACGAAATTCGACGAAACCACTTTTGTTGGATCCGGGATGTGAAGTTATTGCTAGGTTTCAAATTTCATAATTTTTGAAGCTAGTATGTGGGCGTGGCAAAGGAAAATGTGTTTTGGTCAATTATAGTTAAATTGGATCGACCAGAAAATGGCCATTTTGCAAACGGTCTCAGAATTCAACGAAACTAGTTTTGTTGGGACCGTATCGTCAAAACATAGCTAGATTTATTTTTCTGGAATTTTTCGAATTAGTTTGTGGCCCTGGCAAATTGAAATGTGTGTTCAAATCAAATATTCAATGTTTTATACTTTGATTTGAAAAATAATCGACTGTAACAGTCGAATTGGCCTACGAAACATATCCCATTGGGTTCGGAATGGGGGTATTTAGCTAGGGGCGGTAGTCGTTGGGTTTGAATTGGTGTTCGTTTGGTCAAGAGGATATTTTTGAATTTAGAATAAATTAAATAATATAAAAACTAATATAAATATCCCTCGTTCTAAACCCTAGCCACCTCTAACAGAACCGGCGCACGATATTGCTCCAGGAAAGAAGCCCCCCGATCTCCCTCGATTCGCAGTTAAATCTGAAACCACCAAAGCGAAATTGAAGAGCTAGGCGAGATCTTTCCATCCATACCCACGTGATCGGCTCTGGTGAAGTGGAGCACCGCCATTCCTGATGAGAAGACGCTGCCGTCGATCGAATTTTGGGGGCCAAGGGGAGGTTCAAGTTCATCAACTCGGGGCGGTGCAGTTAGCTGCTACGGTGGCGCAGCTCGAGGTGGTCTCCGATCAACATGAAACTGAAGGTGGCGATCGCAAATCGCAACCCTAGATTTGAAGACGGTTTCCAGAGGGGGGTTTTCATTTCGGAAAGGTAGCGTTTTTAAATGCTATAGATTTAATTAATTACGTTTCTAAATAGTTTGATGTTCAAAATTACATATCTTTTTCATTTGTTAACGAAATCCAGTGAAACAAGAGACAGTGGACTCGTGTGGACGTCTTCTACATTCTAGAGGAGACCGCATATTTTTCTGAGCCTTCTACTATTTTCTGTGGAGTGGAACCCAATGTGAGATTTCTAATTTATAAACTGTAACACCTCGTGATTCTGTAGCGCTAAGATTCACAAATCAAGGCAGAATTAAAAGTTAAAATCAAAATCAAGGGAAACGGCTGTGCCGTTGCGTTCGTCTCGGAATTCTGCATGAAAAGGAGTCCGAGTTTGCGTAAATCGGAGTCCGTATGAGGAAGATATGGCCTCCGGAAGTTTCAGCAAGGTTCAACTTTCAAAACAGACTCAGAAGCGGGCTGGGTGGGAAATTTCCCGCCCAGGACCTAGGTCGACTGGGTAGTCGACCCCCCCCCCCCCCCAGGTCGACTGGGGAGTCGACTGGGTAGTCGACTCCCACCCCCCCAGGTCGACTGGGTAGTCGACCTACCCTCCCCCCCCCCCCCCCCGCTTTTTCCAGCTTCCTGGACCAGATTCGTTTCTCTGTATTTGGACGCCCTTCTGACCAGATTCATTGACTTCTACACTATATAAACAGCCCTAGTCTTCTTCTCTATTCACAATTCTTTTCTATCCTTATGCTGCCTCTAAGAAAATATATAAATAAATAAAAATAAGAAGATAATATGAAAATCCAAGACAAGGTTATGCTGCACAAGTTGTCTGGAAGAGATTCAAAGCTTCAAGATAAGGATTAAAGGCTAAACGTCGCACGAATCATAGCAACGCCTCCTTTCTAATCTAATCTAATCTCTGTAAGTCAGTTATTTCTAGATTTGAACATTTTTCTTTGTTCGTGACATGAAATTAAAGGAATAAAAGAATATGCCAAATCTCTCTCTCTCTATTCGAATCAGTGCCTATACTCTTGAACCTAATTAAGAACTGTTTTGATTCGAGGACAAATAAGACCATGACTATGAAACTATGGACCTTAAAACCATATGCCTATGACTATGAACATTTGCCTATGACTATGAACATTTCCAATGACTATGGACATTGCCTATGACTATGAACATTGCCTATGACTGTGACTGTGACTATGAGGATTATTTCCTTGACTAAGCCTATGCCTTTGATTAGGAAATATAAACTATTGCCTATGACATAACAAGGACTGTGATTAAACACCTGCGATTCATGACTAGGAAAGTGTTGCTTAAGTTTTGTGACTATGAAATTGGGTCTAAACCCGATCATCTATTCTGTCTATTCTTGGTTATCTTTGGTTTTAGACCTTGGGAATTTACCTATTAAGTTAGGTCTACCCATGTTCTTGAACCTACGTCTCTATTCTGTCTATTCTTGGTTTTCTTTGGTTTTAGACCTTGGGAATTTACCTATTAAGTTAGGTCTACCCATGTTCTTGAACCGACGTCGTTATTCAACCCTTTTTATGCCAGTTAGTATGTCTATCTTTTGCATAGCATCTATGGTTCATTCCCTATTTTCTACGAACCTAGCTTTATTTATAATCTAGACTGAATCACGATTATACGAACGGTGGGAATGCGGTTTGGGCAAAATATGAAATTTACTAAAAACGTAGTTTAACTTGGAAATTGGCATAAATTGGGAACATGTATTATGGCATGTTCATAGAAATGCAAATTGGATAAATTTGACATGAACTATAAGATGTGTAATTTGAATCTAGTATTGACGTGTAAATCTAGCATTTACATGAATAGTGAACTAGAGTAATAAGTCTAGAATTAGAATGTTGAATCAGAATTGGATTAGCTAATTTGGCACGGTAAGTATATTGGCATAAATGTGAAATTGGCCATAATTGGGAGTAATTGGCAGGTTTAGCAAAATCATGGTTAGCGACACTTAATTTGGTATAGTCCACATACCAAAAAGCATAAATATGATTTAGAAGCGGAAATGGGCCATAAGAATGAATGTAGACAATTTACATTAAAAGAGTAATTAGGAAATAAGTAAATTAGAAATAATTTACTTATAGAATTTGGCCTGAATGAGGAAATATAAATTTAGACAAATTAAAGGTTTATTAACGACATCTCTTTTAATGACACACCAGAAAGTTCTAGGGTGACAGAGAGGATAGTGTCTAGGCTTGGGTTTGAAAAATACAAGTTTCTTGCTCTCCCTGGCTATCCCTAACTGATCCGACGAACGGGATGGTTACTTTCAAAACTTGATTTGAAAATAAATTGAAACCCTTTGAACTTAGAAAACACGAATATGCCTAGCCCGAGGTTAGACTGAGTTGCGATGTAAACCTGCCCGGAACCAACCGGCACATCTAGTAGTCGCAACAATACCTGTCTAATGTGAGTGGTAGCGGCTTTAATTTATTTAGTTAAAGCTAGAACAAGAATGGTAGGGTTAAGTTAACTAAGACACTTAACCAGTTCAACATGATAACTAGACTGATGGGTGGGGTTAGGTTCAGACTGACACTTAACACAGCTAAGCTAGAATGGGAGGGTTAAGTCCATAGGAACACTTAACCAACTTAACACAGTTAAGCTAGAATGGGAGGGTTAAGTCCATAGGAACACTTAACCAACTTAACACAGTTAAGCTAGAATGGGAGGGCTAAGTCCATAGAGACACTTAACCAAACTCAAGGTAGCAAAACGAGACTTGTAGGGGTTAAGTAAAGTTAATACACTTAGCCAAATTAATATGTTAACTAGACTAGAGGTTGGGGTTAAGTAAAATCTAATACACTTAGCCAATTTTGATATGTTAGCTGGGCTAGACCGTAGGGTTAAGTAAACCTGAACACTTAATCATCAAGTTGTGATAAAGGAATGAGGTTAAGTCTAAAACATGAAGGGATAATACTTAACCATTAATAACATGTTAGTTAAAACAGACGGGCAAGGTTAAGTTAAAAAGGAACACTTAACCAATACAGGATGAAGGGGTAGGGTTAAGTAATAAAAAATATTAACCAATATAACTTGGTTTGTGGTAGGGTTAAGTCGACGTGAATTGCTGATGACACTTAACCAGCTTAACAGGATAAATGAAGAGGGTTAAGTTAGCTTGAATTAACTAATGACACTTAACCAATCCAAATTGACGGGAAAGAGAACTAAGTAGTAAACCTTGGTTAAAAGGAGCTAAGTAGTAGACCTTAGTTAAGAAAACAACAATTCTGGAAACTAAGTGGTAAACCTTAGTTGACAAAACTAAGTAGTAATTCTTAGTATAACACGAGGATGAGCGAACGTCCGTCTGATTAAAAAGAAGGCTCCAACGAATTGGGTTACGAAGCCCGAGGCTTCGAGGGGACGTGAGGGTACTCTTGGTATCCCTCTGTGAGGCTGCATATGATCCGCCTGGGCCCACAGAGGTTAAGGTCTACGTGGAAGAACCAGGGGTATGCCTTGGTTGCAATACATGGCAACCTAAAGACTAGGATGGACCGGCGTGATTCGGCGAGCAAACGGTAGCCCTGTGATAGCAACTCGTCGTCTACCATCTATCTTGAGTCAATCGAGATACGTGAAGCGAAAAGGCGGAGAACTCCAAAAGACCATATACTTGCTATCTAGTTATGGGTGAGGATTGCCATAGGATAGTGGGGCACCGGGGGCCGGCGTATTGTTCTCATTTTACAAGGTGTGCCTTTCATTAGTTGAGGGAGGGGTCAAGTGGGACCATAGCCACTGGAATAAAAACAGACCTTAGCATCTGCATCGGCAAATATCTGAAAGCTCCCAACCGAGTTCTGTATTCCTTGATTTGCCCTGTCGCAGGACTCGGACCGCACATTACAGGACATGTGCATCTAGACAAGCGATGACGATTCGCGATACATGCGTGGGGAAGTATAGGAACATATACCACTCTAGGTAGTGTGTCCTAGACTTGGGGGCATCGTTCGACAGGTAGCGTAATCCCTAGTTGGACTAGGTGGCATAAACCCTGAACTCGAGAAGCGTTCAGCAGATAGTGTAAACTCTAGTTAAATGTAGAAAGCACTTGATAGAAAACCCTATATTAGATCTAGGTAATAAATAATAAATGTATGCCTGAAGGCAATGGAAACTACATGGGTTGGGATCACGTTATCGTTACTAGTTGGAACACTAGTTAGGTGGTGCAGAGATATAGAAACCAGTATAACAAGGAAATAGCGAAGCGGCGAAAGTATTAGAGCATATCCAGTTAATCTTATCTTAGCATATCTTGTGATTATCTTGTCTAATCTTGCTGACCCTATGGTCATGGTGTAATCTTGGATTCAGTTAATTCATGTCGTTTGTTTTTCCATGTTCACATGCTAGAAGTTACTGAACTTACTCAGCCTTTATGCCTGACTCTGTTTTTCTTTTGTCTTCTTTTCTTCCGTTCCCCCCCCCCCCTCCAGGTAGTAGAGGAGGGAGTAGTATAGCTCAGGTTAAGTTGGACTGTCACTCTTTCCCAGCTTGAAGATTTGTCGAAGTTTTGCTTGGATTCTCTTTTCAGATGCTATGGCTGGTTCTTGCTACATTGGGGAATATAAATGTATTTTTATGCTTCTTTATTTTGTAAGACAGATGACACTCTGAGATTATAAAGAAATCTTTGTACAAACTATTTTATCAATAAAGCAAAGTTTTATTTTCCGCTGTTTAATTTCTGTCTGTCTTGTAATTTATCTGCATCTTTTACCCAAAATGCTCCACAGAACTTAGTGCATTCCCTTTGTGAGTGACACTAACGGACGTGGGGTGTTACATAAACGATATGGAAAACAACGATTTATAAATTACATAGTCGATGTATGAGTTATATAAGCGTTGTACACCTCATGTATAAGCGTTGTATAAGTTATATGTTCGATGTATAAGTTATATATGCATTGTAAAAATTATATATATGATGAAATGGCATTGAAATGAATTGAAGCAAATTGAAATATATTAATATATGAATATATATATACTCCCCTCGTCCACATACCATAGACGATATTTATTGGGTGTGACATTGTTTGGGATTATTTGGTTGATGGGAAATTGGTTGATAAAATTGTTTGTGGTTGAGAATGATTAATTGTGGTTGAAAAATACCCATCTGTGGTTGAAACAAATTAGAAAAGGATTGTGGAAATGAAAATAAAACATGTCGCCTGCGTGCGAACTAGATGCATGAATCCCCATTGTCAAAAACCACAAGGTTTTAAGATAGAGCGAGGAGCCGTACTTCGATACGGTCCCGGTTTTAACTACCCTACCGTTATGCTGCCGGAATTTCCTGAAATCTTTCTGTGTTTGATTTAGTTTCATTGGTTGAGACTATATTCATTTGTTGAATAGAAATCCATGTATTGAAAAATAATCGTGTTTTGAAATAAATTGTTTTACAATAAAAATCACATTTTTATTATTTATACAAACTATAGAGAACATTCATGTGTTGAATAGAAATTCATTCGTTGAATAGAAATTCATGGGTTGAATGGTACTAGTATTTTAAATAAATTGTTTTACAATAAAAATTACATTTTTATTATATATACAAACTATAGAGAACATTCATGTATTGAACAGAAATTCATTCATTGAATAGAAATTCATGTGTTGAATGGTACTCGTATGTTAAATAAATTGTTTTACAATAAAAATCACATTTTTATTATATATACAAACTATAGAGAACATTCATGTGTTGAATAGAAATTCATTCGTTGAATAGAAATTCATTCGTTGAATAGAAATTCATGTGTTGAATGGTACTCGTATTTTTAAATAAATTGTTTTATAATAAAAATCATATTTTTATTATCGATATGAACTATATAAAACAGTCGTGTTTTTGAAATAAATCGTTTTACAACAAAAATTACATTTTTATGATATGCATGAATTATTAAAAATAGTGAAGTGTTGAAATAAATGTCTGTTAGATAAAAATATCATTTTTATCAAATGTATAAAATGAGTATGGTTTTGAAATCGAAGAATCGATTATATATATATATATATATATATATATATATATGAATATAATTAAAATAAATCGAATAGCGATGCTGCAGTTCATATTTTGAAACCGTGATTTCAAGCGATTATTGCGGAAGATCCGACCATCGGATTTTCCTGAAACTGCAACCGTTGGGTTCGCCTTGGAAATATCTTTCCAATTACACCAACTTTGTAAAGATCCAACGGTTGGTTTGTTTGGAATGTTTAATTCAAATCTGAAGAAAAACAGTGCCAGAATCGATTATATATATATATATATATGTAAATATAATTAAATTAAATCGAATAACGAAGCTGTAGTTCGTATTTTGAAATCCTAACTTCAAATGATTAGTGCGGGAGATCCGACCGTCGGATTTCCCCAAAACTGAAACCGTTGGATTCGTTTTCAAAAGATCTTTCTAATGATATAAAATTTGTGAAGATCCAACGGTTAGATTTGCAGATATGTGTAAATCAAATCTGGAGAAAAACAGCGCCACGGCCGCGTTATGGCCTGAAGCATTGTTTTGAATATATTGGCTATTTTTAAATGAATAAAAATAGTGATAAATCATGATAAAATATTATAAACGATATGGAATGGAAATAAACTGAATTTTCTCAGTTTATGTGATATTTGATGGTTGAATGTGTTTGGCGTGAAAATTACACTAAAGAACAGAATTAGTGATATCGAATAATTTAACCATTGAAATGAATAGATTTGAAATTCTAAATATACGTCAATTATTTGAAAAGGCCGAGTTAATTCTCACTTCAAATAATTAATCGACGTTCGAAAGTCGAAGATATGAAGATGATGCAAGACCGACGATCTTCACGTCGAATGGAGGGGTGCTACTGATGCTCATGATAGGAGTAGCTACCTAGAAGGGGTTGAAGTAGTAGCCGTCCGGACGTACAGGTTGATTGTACGGATATGCGAGGAATAAAGATCCTCCAGTTTCGTTCAGACCCAGAACGAACGTGTAAATGGACTGTGTGTTTGACATTGAATTTTGTTCTGTGCTGATTGATCTCTATTAAATATATATCTGTTTGGCGGCGGAGAATTTATTCTTTTGCTTCACGCCCTTCTCTGAGACGTATGAGCTTAGAGGTTATATATCGATAGGAATCAGTCGCATGGAGTGAATTGCCTGTGTGGCATGCCTAAGTGGCAATACGATCAAGGCTTCTATTGAAAAGTAGAGTCTTGTGGTTGATGATCAAAGCATGGCCTGTGTGGCATAGCTTTGTGTAGCGTAGATTCGCGAGCCTCACACCCCAGTTGTGAACCAGAAATGGGAGAAGGATCCAGGGAGGACATGCGTCTCTTTCTAGCTAGAAGTGGTGTCAGTGGTTTTACATGCCCTGACGAGTTTGACTTATGTGGTTGTTGCTGTTGCGGGGCGCCTCGGATATATCGGTCGTTCCCGAACCGATAGAGTCATACGTTGGCTCATTTATGCCCCATAGGGCGGGGAGACGTAGTGTTCAGGATTTCGTCTAATCCACATCGGTGGACCGGCCCAGTGGCTCCAAGGATCGATGCATTCTGATCCTGAGACATGGGCTAGATTGTCTCGAATTCGGTAAGGACTATCCTTTGCCTTGGTTCATGGCGGAAATCCAATTTCCAAATACGACATCGTGCGGTTTTGATTGTATAGCTATATATGGCGACATAGTGGTATGGGGCATTAATGCCGCCTATGATTGATATTTATGATTGTATCTAAAATTAGAAACTAACTGGAAACGAGCTAGGACGGATGGTTGCCTGGGTATTGGTCTGATGTTGGTTTCGACCTTCGGGGTTAATACTTAGGGAATCGTTCTCTTACTAGTTTACGGTTGGAGTCTGATTAAGAATTAAACGATAAAATTTACATTTCAAATGGTTTGTTTTCCTCGTATCAAGCATATTTAGCCATTATAAGGTAAAACTCTATCCTCCGGTTTGTGTTGCATTGTGTGATGGGAACTGAGTCTTATAATGGCTTCGTTTTTATAAAAAGCATTGCGATGTTTAAAAGATTTATTTGTTTTAAAGCACTGGCAATCCAATGGAGTAAATCCGTTCCGCGAAAGTGGCGTGGTCCTGTGATTAGCCATGTTTGAAAATGTGTTAAGTAGATTTCTCATACCAGTCCCATGACTGACTCGTAGTTTGTTTCACTTGCAAACTCGGGTGCCCCTATTTCTACACGGGCAGCCTTGTATTCGGGTTTTAACAGGCTCTTTCCGGATAGCTGGAGCTGAAGATGGATTCTATCATTTATCTCTTTTTATGCTGTTCACCTCCTGTTGTACATATTAAGTTTTCTTTTCCGCAGTAGACATTTATGTATAGCTGAACTGTATGTTGTACTAAGTATGATCCTATATACTGTGTAACTCTGATGATTATATTTTTCCAGTGTATTCTATTGTACATTATCTAATGTATTTCATTATTTCTATTATGTTGTTATCTGTTTATGTGTTATATTCCAAAGATTACCCTTGCCACCGTCTTATCGCGAATGGGGCGTCACAAACGTGGTATCAGAGCTTTGGTTAAGCCTGGAATATAACATATGAACGAGCTCGTTATAAATAGAACCAGGAGTGTTCTAGGACGAGTAACTCATTACAGATAGGATCAGTAATATCCTAGTATGAATATAGCAGAATGAAATGCACCTCGATAGACACATTTACATTCAAGTATTTGTCTCTATGCTTTACAATATCTTTTCTGTTGACTTGACACTTGGTCTGCTATTTGCAGAAGTACTAGAAAATGAGTGCCATAAACAGAAGGAATGCTGACCCTGATATAGAAGCTCTATTTATGAAATATAGAAATCTGGGTGGAGCACTATTCTTGGGTGAATAATCTATTGCTAAAACTCAAGCTTGGATTCGTTCCGCTGAGAAAATCTTTGAAGGTTTAAAGCTGCGGGATGATCAGAAAAGATTACTGGAATCTTGGGCACTCAAAGACGAAGCTTTGTTCTGGTGGGATTCAATTGTTAAAGATAATCCAGAAGGTGATATCACCTGGGATAGATTCAAAGAGCTTTTCAGTGCAAAATTTACTCCTCCCGAAGCAACTGAGAGGTTATATGATGAATTCTACTATTTGATACAAGGTGATACGGATATCCCAGAATATCATAAGAGATTCAACGAGCTTTCTCATTTTGCCCCTCATCTAATTCAAGATCCAAAGCAGAAGAATCTGAGGTTTATTAATGGTCTTCAAAGAAAATACCAGAATAAAGTAATGGGGCATGTGAAGCTTCCTTTTTCTGACATGATATACATGGCCTACCAGTATGAGGATCTCGATAGGAAAGGTATGTTGCGAGACGAAGAGGAAGTCAGCTCTAGCAGCAAAAGAAAATTTGAAACTGATAGCCCAGAGACAAGTACACAAGTTGAGCCGGGTAAGACATCTGGGTCCAGAAAGAAGCCTAGATTCAATCAGGGAAATGTTGAGTCTGAGAAAGGACCAGTAACGACTGCAATATGCAATAACTGCAAGAAGCCAGGGCATTATCAAGGGAATTGCAAATCCTCGAAGAAAGGAACAAATGTTGGGTCAAAACCCAAGAACGAGTTTCTACAGAATAGAAAATGCAGTCGATGCCAAAGAACTGGCCATCTTGAAAAAGATTGTTGGTTCTTAAAGAAATCTGAAAAGGGTCAGGTAAATGAAGTGGTAGAAGTTTCAGCACCCTCAGCTAGTCAGGAAAGGCCAGATGTTTTAGAAGCCATGCTTACTGTCAAGAATATCCCAGTTAAAGTACTGTTTGACACTAGCGCGTCGAGAAGCTTTATTGCAAAGAATGCGGTTAAGAAATTGGATTTGAAATTAAAAAGGCTCAAAGAACCCATCACTGTCCATAATCTGGTTGGGGGTTCTCTCTATCTTAGTTGGGTTTGTGGGGTACCTATTTCCTTTTCTCATTATCGGTTTCCTTGTATCTCGATCGTCATGAATTTTACTGAATTCCGATCTTATTTTAGGATTGGATTGGTTAACCAAATACGAATCTGAGGTTAAATGTGCAGAAAGGTTGTTAAGGTTAAAACGAAGCTCGCCAATGTTGTAATTCCCTGTGCAGGCCCGAATTCTGATGAAAAGGACTTCTGGGCAGCATTAGATATTTCTCTTGCTCAAATAGAACCTGTTCCTGTCGTTACGGAGAATATTCCGGTCGACATTGAAAATATCCCTATTGTCAAGAACTATGCGGATGTGTTCGAAGAAGTTGTTAGCTTACCTCCGCAAAGAGAAATTGATTTTAAAATCTCCTTAGTTCCGAATGCAAGGCCAGTGGTTCACGCTATTCAAAGAATGACCTTGAAAGAGAAAGACGAGTTAGATAATCAAACTCGACAGCTAGTATGGAAGGGTCTGATCAGACCTAGTTTCTCTGATTGGGAAGCAGCAGTGGTATTTGTCCCGAAGTCAGACGGTACTCTCAGATTATGTGTAGACTATCGGGACTTGAATAAGCAGACGCTGAAAAACAAAAATCCATTGCCGCGGATTGATGATTTGTTGGATCGATTAAATGGCGCACAAGTATTTTCTCGAATGGACCTAGCTATAGGTTTCCATCAGCTTCGTATCGTCGAGGAGTGTGTTCCTTTGATAGCATTCAGAGGTCCAGACTTATTCTATGAGTGGTTAGTAATGTCGTTCGGCTTATGTAACGCTCCGGCCTATTTCGTCGATTAATGAACAGAGTATTCAGAGGAGTATTAAATAAATTTGTTCTGGTTTTCATTGATGATATCCTTATCTTCTCTAAGTCAGAAAGGGAACACGAAAAACATTTGGAACAAGTGTTAGAAATTCTCAGAAAGAATTTGTTGAAAGCAAAGTTTTCCAAATGTATATTCTGGCAAGAAGAAGTCAAATTTCTTGGCCACGTAGTGTCGAAGCAAGGAATTTCAGTGGATCCCAGTAAAATCACTGCTATTCAGAATTGGAAACAGCCTCGTACGCCAACATAAGTTAAAAGTTTTCTCGGGTTAGCCAGTTATTATCGGAAATTCATTAAGGACTTCGCGAAGACATCTAGTTCCTTAACAAAACTGACTAAGAAACATTCGAGATTCAATTGGACTCCGGTATGTGAGGAAGCTTTCCAGGAGCTGAAATTAAAACTGACAACTGCTCAAGTGTTAACAATAATAGATGGCAATGAGGACTTGAAAGTCTAGACTGACGCTTCTACAGAAGGCCTTGGCGTTGTGTTAATGCAAAGAGGTCAAGTGATTGCTTATGCTAGCCGTCAGTTGAAACCACATGAGAAGAACTACGTTACTCATGATCTTGAGTTGTTAGCCATCGTATTCGCTTTGAAAATCTGGAGGCACTACCTTTTGGGTGAGAAATTCGAACTGTATACAGACCATCAGTCATTGAAGTATTTGTTCACCTAGAAGGATTTGAATCTGAGATAGCAGCGTTGGGTAGAATTTCTTGCGGCGTACGATTTTGAGATTTTGTACACTACAGGGAAAGCCAATGTTGTGGCTGATGCGTTGAGTAGAAAGAATGTAATAATCGCCAGCTTTATCGTTACGACTTCGTTGATTGACAAGATCTCCATTCTTCAGAAAGATGATAATTTTGTTAAGGAGATGATCAAAAGAATTCAAAAAGGCGACGCATCCAGTTTCCAAGTGGATAACGAGGGAATTCTTAGATTAAAAGGAAGGATTTGTGTTCCTGACGTCTCCGAGCTCAAAAGAGAAGTTCTTGATGAATGCCACAAGGCCAAGCTGAGTCTCCACCCAGGGGTTAGCAAAATGTATAATGACCTCAAGCGAACTTTCTGGTGGGAGGAAATGAAAAGGGATATCTCTATATATGTTAGCCGGTGTCCCACCTGTCAGTAAGTCAAAAGCGATCAGCAGAAACTCGCTGGATTGTTACAACCTTTAGAAGTGCCAGGTGGAAAATGGAAACAGATTTCTATGGATTTCATATATGGTTTTCCCAGGACCAGGAAGGGGAATGACAGTATTTGGGTGATCGTAGATCGTTTCACGAAGACCGCCCATTTCATATCTGTCAGATCGAACAGAACTGCTTAGAGTCTGGCGCAGATATATTTTAAAGAAATTGTTAGACTGCACGGAGTTCCCATGAGCATCGTTAGTGATCGTGACCCGATTTTTGCTAGTAAATTCTAGGAAGCATTCCAAGCAGAATTGGGAACGAAAGTGAACTTGAGCACCGCATATCATCCTCAGACAGATGGTCAAACTGAGAGGGTGAATCGTATTCTTGAAGATTTATTGCGGGCTTGTATTATAGATTTTGGCGGATCGTGGGAAGACCATTTTCATTTGGCCGAATTCTCATACAACAACAGTTACCAAGCGAGCCTAACAATGTCACCATTCGAAGCATTGTATGCTAGACCGTGCTGATCCCCTGCTTGTTGGGTGGAGCCAGGCAATAGACTTGTATTGGGCCCAGATATGATTTGCGAGGCTGTGGATAAAGTCGACTTCGTTAAGAAACGATTACTAGCTGCTCAAAGCCGACAAAAGAGCTATGCAGATAAGAGGAGAAGAGATGTATCATTCTCTATTGGCGACTATGTATATTTGAAAGTATCTCCGATGAGAGGAGTCATCCGATTCGGTAAAACGGGAAAATTGGCGCCCAAATTCATTGGTCCGTTTCCTATTCTTGAACGGATTGGAACTCTCGCATATAGGGTTCAATTGCCTGATTAGTTGCCTGGAGTGCATGACGTATTTCATGTATCTCAACTTAGAAAGCAAGTGCATGATCCAGACCTTGTTGTAGAAGAAGCCGCGCAACAGGATTTGGAAATCACTCCAGAATTGGCAGTTAGAAGAGAGCCGCTAAAGATAATTGGCAAAGAAACCAAAGAGCTGAGGAACAAAAAGATTCGCTTAGTCAAAGTGCAATGGAGTGGAGATCCTCAAGATTGTACTTGGGAAACAGAGGAGAGCATTCAGAAAGCCTATCCTAGGTGTCGAGTGGATATCTCTAATTGACTCCGGTGCAAGGTACATTTATCATACTTTGCATTACCATTTAATTCTCTACTCTGTTGTTATTTTCTTTCCATGGATGTACACCTTTAATTCTATAGTCTGGATGATTTAAAAAGAGTATGAATTGATTAGTATGTTTCTGAAAAGTTAAAAATAAATTTGATTGTTGTTTGTGTTGTGTGATTGTGAATTTTATTTATTAAATTATTAAAACGATAGTTAATTTAGTTAATAAGAGAATGAATGGTAGAATTTATTCGATTAAATCACACATTGAACTGATGGAAAATAGATAGAAATATATACATGTGCATTATATATGTTTGAACAGGTAAATGGATAGCTGTTGAGTAAAGAAATAATTTGCGTGCCCGACAAATAGGTAAACCTTAATGAGTTGGATGCGAAATATTATTATATCAACTCCTGTGAGTGTCATTGGATGCGGAGTGCTGGTTGTTCTGTGTGTAATAATAAACGTCGCCATAGGATAGTAACAATTAATTTTGAACTACACTACATGGCATACTTCTCGAAGATAGGCATACTTCATCATATACCACATAAGCATTTGGAGCTTGTGTGACGAGGTTGAAGATTTACCGTACGAGGAGAGGCTTGTATGGCGATGACTATATATTACAGGTTGAACTGATGACTGATATGGACCATATAAAATTGTAACGATAAATGGCCAGATTAATAAAAAACCCCACATGGGTCTGGAGTTGACAATAATCACGTCTCTCTAGTCATTAGATACGGCACATGGATTATTTATTTCCCACACGGGACAAGGTGACGAGGATTTATCCTCTGGAGCAATTAAAAATACACACTCCCTCAGGCTTGACAGGGTGACAAGAATTTATTCTCTGTAGTTATTATCAATACACGCTCCCCTGGAAACACCAGAATATATCACTATAAATATGTGTATGCTTATTAGGATTTATTGGGTACTTAATACGGCCCAATAAATTTCCAAACCCCTCCCCGTAAAAAGGAGGTTATGGCGAAATTTTTCGAAAATTCCGGGTGTTAGCCAAATTTTTGAAGAATTTAAAATTTCTCATAAACTGAAAAGTTGGAGAATGGAAGCCAGATTGAACGTAGAGTTGATTAATCAAACCACTTTCGACTTTGTTCCTTTTTAGGGACGAAAAGTTTTGAGTGAGGGAGAATGTAACAACCAGTAAAATCTGAACCAGTTTAAAAAAATTTAATTGGCTATTTTAGTGAATTTTAAATATTTAAAATAAATATTTTAGATAACAAAGAGGAAAAAAGTAGTTTGAATCGATGTTGAAAAGGAATATAATTAATTTGAATTATAAACAAGGCCGGAAATGGTGCGGCAGTTTCAAAAATTGAATTCAAACTTTAACTGACTGTACCGGGTGCAAAATAAAACGGATTTTAGTGAAACCAAAAATATTTAAATCTTAGTGAATATCTTTCTAACGAATCTGAAAAATCGAAGTTTCATAGCGAGGGTCAAAAGTTATGGCCAAATGAATTTTCAGAAAGGTCGCTATAGAATTCATATAGCCCGTGAAAATAGACATTTCGCAAACGACCTCGGAATTCGACGAAACCACTTTTGTTGGATCCGGGAGGTGAAGTTATTGCTAGGCTTCAAATTTCATAATTTTTGAAGCTAGTATGTGGGCATGGCAAAGGAAAATATGTTTTGGTCAATTACAGTTAAATTGGATCGACCAGAAAATGGCCATTTTGCAAACGGTCTCAGAATATGACGAAACTAGCTTTGTTGGGACCGTATCGTCAAAACATAGATAGATTTATTTTTCTGGAATTTTTCGAATCCGTTTGTGGCCCTGGAAAATTGAAATATGCGTTCAAATCAAATATTCAATGTTTTATACTTTGATTTGAAAAATAATTGACTATAACAGTCGAATTGGCCTACGAAACATATCCCATTGGGTTCGGAATGGGGGTATTTAGCTAGGGGCGGCAATCGTTGGGTTTGAATTGGTGTTTGTTTGGTCAAGAGGATATTTTTGAATTTAGAATAAATTAAATAATAAAAAAGTTCAATATAAATATCCCTCGTTCTAAACCCTAGCCGCCTCTAACAGAACCGACGCACGATATTGCTCCAGGAAAGAAGCCCTCCGATCTCCCTTGATTCACAGTTAAATCCGAAACCACCAAAGCGAAATTGAAGAGCTAGGTGAGATCTTTCCATCCATACCCACGTGATTGGCTCTGGTGAAGTGGAGCACCGCCATTCCTGACGAGAAGACGCTGCGGTCGATTGAATTTTGGGGGCCAAGGGGAGGTTCGAGTTCATCAACTCGAGGCGGCGCAGGTAGCTGCTACGGTGGCGCAGCGCGAGGTGGCCTCCGATCAACGTGAAACTGACGGTGGCGGTCGCAAATCGCAACCCTAGATTTGAAGACGGTTTCCAGAGGGGGGTTTTTCATTTGGGAAAGGTAGCGTTTTTAAATGCTATAGATTTAATTAATTACGTTTCTAAATAGTTTGATGTTCAAAATTACATATCTTTTTCATTTGTTAACGAAATCCAGTGAAATAAGAGACAGTGGACTCGTGTGGATGTCTTCTACATTCTAGAGGAGACCGCATATTTTTCTAAGCCTTCTACTATTTTTGGTGGAGTGGAACCCAATGTGAGATTTCTAATTTATAAACGATATGGAAAACAATGGTGTATAAATTATATAGTCGATGTATGAGTTATATAAGCGTTGTACACCTCATGTATAAGCGTTGTATAAGTTGTATGTTCGATGTATAAGTTATATAAGCATTGTAAAAATTATATATATGATGAAATGACATTGAAATGAATTAAAGTAAATTGAAATATATTTATATACGAATATATATATATATATATACACACACACTCCCCTCGTCCACTGACCATGGACGATATTTATTGGTTGTGAAATTGTTTGGGATTATTTGGTTGATGGGAAATTGGTTGATAAAATTGTTTGTGGTTGAGAATGATTGATTGTGGTTGAAAAATACCCATCTGTGGTTGAAACAAATTAGAATAGGATTGTGGAAATGAAAATAAAACATGCCGCCTGCATGCGAACTAGATGCATGAATCCCCATTGTTAAAAACCGCAAGATTTTAAGGTAGAGCGAGGAGCCGTACTTCGATACGGTCCCGGTTTTAACTACCCTGCCGTTATGCTGCCGAAATTTCCTGAAATCTTTCTGTGTTTGATTTATTTTCATTGGTTGAGACTATATTCATTTGTTGAATAGAAATCCATGTATTGAAAAATAATCGTGTTTTGAAATAAATTGTTTTACAATAAAAATCACATTTTTATTATTTATACAAACTATAGAGAACATTCATGTGTTGAATAGAAATTCATTCGTTGAATAGAAATTCATGGGTTGAATGGTACTCGTATTTTAAATAAATTGTTTTACAATAAAAATCACATTTTTATTATATATACAAACTATAGAGAACATTCATGTGTTGAATAGAAATTCATTCGTTGAATAGAAATTCATGTGTTGAATGGTACTCGTATGTTAAATAAATTGATTTACAATAAAAATCACATTTTTATTATATATACAAACTATAGAGAACATTAATGTGTTGAATACAAATTCATTCGTTGAATAGAAATTCATGTGTTGAATGGTACTCGTATTTTTAAATAAATTGTTTTATAATAAAAATCATATTTTTATTATTGATATGAACTATATAAAACAGTCGTGTTTTTGAAATAAATCGTTTTACAATAAAAATTATATTTTTATGATATGCATGAATTATTAAAAATAGTGAAGTGTTGAAATAAATGTCTGTTAGATAAAAATATCATTTTTATCAAATGTATAAAATGTATATGGTTTTGAAATTGAAGAATCGATTATATATATATATATAATTAATTAATTAATTAAAATAAATCGAATAGCGATGCTCGTATTTTGAAATGGTGATTTCAAACGATTATTGCGGAAGATCCGACCATCGGTTTGTCTGGAATGTTTAATTCAAATCTGAAGAAAAACAGCGCCAGAATCGATTATTTATATATATATATATATATATAATTAAACTAAATCGAATAACGAAGCTGCAGTTCGTATTTTGAAATCCTAACTTCAAAATTAGTGTGGGAGATCCGACCGTCGGATTTCCCCAAAACTTCCCCAAAACTGAAACCGTTGGATTCGTTTTCAAAAGATCTTTCTAATGATATAAAATTTGTGAAGATCCAACGGTTAGATTTGCAGATATGTGTAAATCAAATCTGGAGAAAAACAGCGCCACGGCCGCGTTATGGCCTGAAGCATTGTTTTGAATATATTGGCTATTTTTAAATGAATAAAAATAGTGATAAATCGTGATAAAATATTATAAACGATATGGAATGGAAATAAACTGAATTTTCTCAGTTTATGTGATATTTGATGGTTGAATGTGTTTGGCGTGAAAATTACACTAAAGAATAGAATTAGTGATATCGAATAATTTAACCACTGAAATGAATTGATTTGAAATTCTAAATATACGTAAATTATTTGAAAACGCCGAGTTAATTCTCATTTCAAATAATTGATCGACGTTCAAAAGTCGAAGATATGAAGACGATGCAAGACCGATGATCTTCACGTCGAATGGAGGGGTGCTACTGATGCTCATGATAGGAGAAGCTACCTAGAAGGGGTTGAAGTAGTAGCCGTCCGGACTTACAGGTTGATTGTACGGATATGCGAGGAATAAAGATCCTCCGGTTTCGTTCAGACCCAGAACGAACGTGTAAATGGACTGTGTGTCTGACATTGGATTTTGTTCTGTGCTGATTGATCTCTATTAAATATATATATCTGTTTGGCGGCGGAGAATTTATTATTTTGCTTCACGCCCTTCTCTGAGACGTATGAGCTCTGAGGTTATATACCGATAGGAATCAGTCGCATGGAGTGAATTGCCTGTTTGGCATGCCTAAGTGGCAATATGATCAAGGCTTCTATTGAAAAGTAGAGTCTTGTGGTTGATGATCAAAGCACGGCCTGTGTGGTATAGCTTTGTGTAACGTAGATTCGCGAGCCTCACGCCCTGGTTGTGAACAAGAAACGGGAAAAGGATCCAAGGAGGACATGCGTCTCTTTCTAGCTAGAAGTGGTGTCAGTGGTTTTACACGCCCTGACGAGTTTGACTTATGTGGTTGTTGCTGTTGCGGGGCGCCTCGGATATATCGGTCGTTCTCGATCTGATAGAGTCATTCGTTGGCTCATTTACGCCCCATAGAGCGGGGAGACGTAGTGTTCAGGATTTCGTCTAATCCACATCGGTGGACCGGCCCTGTGGCTCCAAGGGTCAATGTGTTCTGATCCTGAGACATGGGCTAGATTGTCTCGAATTCGGTAAGGACTATCCTTTGCCTTGGTTCATGGCGGAAATCCAATTTCCAAATACGACATCGTGCGGTTTTGATTGTATAGCTATGTATGGAGACATAGTGGTATGGGGGCATTAATGCAGCCTATGATTGATATTTATGATTGTATCTAAAATTAGAAACTAACTGGAAACGAGCTAGGACGGATGGTTTCCTGGGTATTGGTCTGATGTTGGTTTCGGCCTTCGGGATTAATACTTAGGGAATCGTTCTCTTACTAGTTTACGGTTGGAGTCTGATTAAGAATTAAACGATAAAATTTACATTTCAAATGATTTGTTTTCCTCGTATCAAGCATATTTAGCCATTATAAGGCAAAACTCTATCCTCCGGTTTGTGTTGCATTGTGTGATGGGAACTGAGTCTTACAATGGCTTCATTTTTATAAAAGCATTGCAATGTTTAAAATATTTAATTGTTTTAAAGCACTGGCAATCCAATGGAGTAAACCCGTTCCGCGAAAGTGGCGTGGTCCTATGATTATCCATATTTGAAAATGTGTTAAGTAGATTTCTCATACCAGTCCTATGACTGACTCGTAGTTTGTTTCACTTGCAAACTCAGGTGCCCCTATTTTTACACGGGCAGCCTTGTATTCAGGTTTTAGCAGGCTCTTTCCGGATAGCTGGAGCTGAAGATGGTTTCTATCATTTATCTCTTTTTATGCTGTTCAGCTCCTGTTGTACATATTATGTTTTTTTCCGCAGTAGACATTTATGTATAGCTGAACTGTATTTTGTACTAAGTATGATCCTATATACTGTGTAACTCTAATGATTATATTTTTTTCAGTGTATTATATTGTACATTATCTGATGTATTTCATTATTTCTATTCTGTTGTTATCTGTTTATGTGTTATATTCCAAAGATTACCCTTGCCACTGTCTTATCGGGAATGGGGTCGTCACAGGGGTCGTGGCAGGATCGTAAGTGGTGGTGGGTGGTTCAGCGTCGCGGTGGTGGGCAAGGGGGTGCTAGCGGAGGTCTCCATCGAGTTTAGGGGTTGTGGCCATCGAAGAAGGCGTGGTGAGAGGAGAGAGCGAAGGAAGGGTGCGCGCACGACGGCGGCGCAGGGGAGGGATGCGACGCCAGGAATGACGGTGGTTAGGGCTGAAGCGCAATTTTCTTTTTTTAATTTTTTATTCCATTCGTTGACGTATGGAGAGGGTGAGGGTTATATTATATATATATATATATATATATATATTTCTATTTAGTTATTTATTTAATTCAATAAAGTAACTTTTTCTTTTGAACTCCAAATCGAACACAACGACTATTGCCCCTAGATAATTACCCATATTCCGAACATAATGGGATATGTTTCGTAACCCAATTCGGTTGTTATGATCAGTTTCCGCTAAATTTAAAATATAAATCATTATATTTTAAATTCAAACGCACATTTCAATTTACTGAGGCCACATACTGATCCCAAAAATTCCCGAAAAATAAATCTAGCTATGTTTTGACAATATGGCCCTAGCAAAACAAATTTCATTGAATTTGGAGACTGTTTGACAAACGATCATTTTCCAGTCGATTAAATTCAAACTGAAATGACCAAATGCGTTTAAATCCACCACACTCACATATTGATTCAATAAATTATGGAAATTGGAATCTAGCAATAATTTAAAATTTCACATCCAAAAAAAGTGGTCTCATCGAAAACGGAGGTCGTTTGCAAAATCTCTATTTTTAAGGGCTAAATTCCACAGTGACTATTCTGAATTTTCAACTGGGCCTATCTTTTTATTTTCGCTATTAAATTTGGATTTTTCGCATTTGTTGGAAAGATATTTTCAAAAAGATTCAAATATTTCAGGTTTCACTAAAATCCGGTTTATTTTGAATCCTGTTTATTCATTAGAAATTTGAAATCGAATTTTCAAACTACCGCGCCATTTCCAATTCCTTTTATAATTAAAATAAATATTTATATTCTAATTTTAATTGAAATAAATTTATATGTTCTAATTCTATTAAAAATAAATTTCTAGTCATTATTACATAAAATAAGTCATTTTTAATATTCAAAATTCATTAAAATTGCCAAAATACAAATTTTAAATTGGCTCTGATTTCCCGGGTTGTTACACGTACCTTATATAAGCATTAAAGTGATTTCTCTTAATATTTATACAATTTACGCAAGCAAAACCAATCCATATAGCTCTATGTTCTTGTACTTACTCAATTCAAACAACCGAGTATCAATATGTGAAGGTTTAATCAATTTAATTACCTCTGTAATAACCCAGAAAATCTGAGCTAATTAAAATTTTTTGTTTTGGCAATTTTAGCGAATTTTGATTATTTAAAATATATTATTTTAAATAATAATGACGAAAAATTTATTTTGAACGGAATTCGAACGGATATATTTATATAGATCGTCGTTAGAATATAAATAATTATATATAAATATAAAAGGAATTGAAAATGGCGAGGTAGTTCGATAATTCGATTTCAAATTTCAAATGAATGTATCGGGTGCAGAATAAACCGGATTTCAGCGAAACCAAAAATATTAGAATCTATTTGAGAATATCTTTCCAACGAATCCGAGAAATCGAAATTTCATAGCGGGAATCAAAAGATATGTCTAGTTGAAAATTCTAAATAGTCGTTATGGAATTCAGGCCCTTAAAAATGGAAATTTTACAAACGACCTCAGTTTTCGATGAAACCACTTTTTTTGGAACCGGAATGTCAAGTTATTGCTAGATTTCAAAATTCGTAATTTTTCGAATCAAAATGTGAGCGTGGCAAAGGAAAACGCGTTTGACCAGTTTCAGTTAAAAATGACCATTTTTCAAACGATCTCAGAATTCGACGAAACTAGTTTTGTTAGGACCGTATCGTCAATACGAAGCTAGAAAATATTTTTTGGGAATTTTTCTAGTTAGTATATGGCCCCGATAAATTGAAATGCACGTTCAAATTCAATATATAGAGTTATATTTTAAATTTAACGAAAACTGATCGAAACGATCGAATCAGCTTGCGAAACATATCCCATTGTGTTCGGAATGGGGGTAATTAGCTAGGGACGATAGTCGGTGGGTTCGACTTCGAGTTCAAAATAAAAGGTTCCTTTCTAGAATTTAAAATTGAATAAAATATAATGATATTAATATAACCCTTACCCCTCCCCCTTTCTCTCTCCAAAAGTCAACCCCCTTTCTAGAAAAAAAACCCGATCCCTAAATTAAAATCGCGCCTAACCCCTCATCAGCCACCGCCGCCGATTCCCTTCCACCGCCACTACTCCTGTAGCACCGCCCCCTCTTCATCACCTCCGATCCCCTCCACTGCGACCTCGCTCCCCCCCCCCCCCCCCTCAGCCTCCTCGATCCCTGAAAGCCCTAATGGGAGCCCAAGACGCTGTGGCCCAACTCGCACGCCACCCCCGCGCCACCAGCACCCAACGCTGCTCCATCACCAGCCCTCCGACGCAGTAGCAGCCCCTCCCCCTCGTCAGCCCGACAAACCCCCTTTCTTCAACCAAAATTCAATTTTCTTCAAAGAGGAAAAGGGTGAGTTTTTATTATATAAACCCATTATTTAAATTCAGTTTTTATTAGATGATTCACATTATTTAAGATCGTGTTTATATATCATTAGCACTATAAAGATTCAATTTTTTTTTTTGACATGAACATCGCTAGAAAGTTTATATTTTTGTGTAGAAGAAGAAGAGATTTTTATTTTAAAAAAGGGTTCGATTTTTATTCATAGGAAAGACATGGTTTTTATTTTAATATAAAAATAAAAATACGTTCTTTTTATATATACATGAAGATTTAATTTTTAAAAGTAAAAAGAAATGATTCTTATCGCCAAAAAGAAATGATTTTGATCGTATAAAGAAGATATTATTGGCAAGAAGAAAAATATAATTTTTATATAATAGAGAAGTTAAAAATATAATTTTTATACTAGTGGCATATTAAAAATACGATTTTTATATATATGGCGAAAAAAAATCTGATTTTTATTATATGTATAGTGGAATAAAAATGTGATTTTTACAGCGTTGAAATAAAAATGTGATTTTTATTATGAATAGTGTGAATAAAAGTGTGATGGAATTGACCAGCAACAAAACAGAATCTAGACAATTCAGAAATAAAACTGGAGGAGTGGATCCCTCGGTGAGAACTTCTCACTATAAATTTTCTTTCCTAGTTTAAATTATATACTAGGATGCAGATTGTGTTTAGTAGCACCCGACACCCGTTGTCCACAGACCAAGGACGGCTTGTTTGTTTGATTGATGTGTTGTGAAAATTGATTGTGTTGTGGAATGATTGAAAAATAAATATTCATGTGTTGAAATAAATTAATTGTCGTTAAAAATATAATTTTTAACGTGAATGTGAATAAATAAATATTTATTAAAAATCGGTCGATTTGTTTATATACACTGATTTGACTGATATTGATTGGGACGATAAATTTTACACATCGCCCAACTGCACAAATAAAAATCTGTGTTTGTTGATTTGAAACCCCACACGGGTGTTGGGATGATATTTGGCGTACACTAATCCCAATTATTTAATTGTATGTCGATCGATTGGTCGACAGGCTGTTATAAGCGTTAATTATTTATATTTGATGCTTATACAGTTGTGTGGTGCACTTTGGATGGTGGTTGATTATTTATCGTTGCTATTATATACATGTGTTGTATGGAATCCGTATAATTAACATTATATGGTTATTGATTGGGCCTCATTCCAATTGGGAAAATAAAGAATATTAGAATATAAACATAGTCATGTGTTGACGATGCTCATGTGCTGAGAATATTCCACGTGCTGAGAATATTCATGTGTTGAGTAAAATATTTTAACAATAAAATTTACATCTTTATCATATTTAAGATTAGAAACTACTTTACGGTTGGAGTCTAATTAAAAATCTAACGATAGATACCATAATTTTATAACATATATTACATAACAAAAATAGTGATGTGTTGACAGTACTCATGTGTTGAAAAAAATATATATTCATTTGTCGAATGGAATAACGAATTTATTGAAATATATAAAGCCGTGTTGATTAGAGTTGCGCTATTTTGACGTGAACGATATTTATATCGATTATATTCGTTTTTATAATGAATATAGAAAAGGTAGTGATTTCAAAATATAACGTTTTGAAAATATTATCATTTATATGATAATGATATGAAATATTCAATTTTGATTTGAATTTGAATATAGAGTTGAAATGGTTTTGAAAACGAATTTAAAACGATTTATAAAATACATTCTAAAAAGGAAATCGACGAAATATAATATATATACATATACATATATATATATATATATATATATATATATATATATATAATGGCCTGAATAGAACGCGCTGCGCCACGGCAGTTCGTGAATTTCGACCATTGACTTCGAATTGACGTTGCGGGAGATCCGACCGTCGGATTCTCCTAAAACCGGAACCGTTGGGTTCGTATCGAAAAGAGATTTCTAAGAATATTAGAAATTTGAAATTTAACGGTTGGATTTGGAATTATGTCCAAATCAGATTTGGAAACCGTCGTTGAGAGTGCATTTCGATGGCCGTTGATGGAAATCGACTGTACGGACCTTGTTAAAATTATTAAAAATATCTATAATTTGTGTAAAATCATAATATGTGAATTGGAAAGAACTGGGATGAAAAATTCCGCATTTGAAAGGATAAAAATATATTTTTATCGAAATGAACTAGTTTTGAACTAGAATTAAAATCAATTTATTTTTGAAATAAATAAATTGAATTCGAATTGGTTTTGAAAATAACCAGAATTTCTAATATATATAAAGTGGAAGTGGATTTGAATCGAAATTGTCTTTGGAATATTTCGATGTTGGATTCCGTGATTATATAGATATTGTTACGGGAATTTGAAAAATATATTTATATCGTTATTTCCAATACGATATTTGTTGGTTTCAGAATTTGATATTGAATATAAGCCGGTATATTTTCTACTCAGAGCCATGTATTTAATATCAAATGTGATTTGGGTTTGTCGTGAATCGTGTTTTAGATGACATTGGTTCTTTAACCCAGTTAAAGACAGGATATTGATTTTTGAGAAGATTAGAACTAAGTGGAGTTTTAACGAATCTTTAATTAGATTGAAAGTGAATTGATAATTTAAATTATCAAATCTGAAAAGTGATCGAGAATGGAGTATCACCAGTTTTGCTCCAAAGCGATAGTTAAATCTTTAATTATATTTGAACGTGAAATTGTAATTAATTTTACCGATAACACCGTGGTGTTAGATATGGAGTATTACCAGTTTTTCTCCAGGGGATGAATAGGTTGGGATTGGGAAATAAAATAAATAATTACTTCGGTGTGGTTCGCTAATCCCGACTAGTTTGGAAAACCATAATACGGTTTGAAATGATATCCAAAGGAAGATTAAAGAATAAATTTAGAAGAATTTATCTTTGATAAAATTAATGGGAACCTATTCCATAATGATGTGAAAATTTGAATAAAAGAATATTCTGAATTGGAATGAGGCGTATGTTGTGTTTATGTAACACGTGTTTATTATATACGTGGGTTATTCGGAAAGGTCGGGTTATACCCGTTTTGAATAACTGATTCGACGATATGTCGAAGATGAAGACGGTGGTTGAAGACCGGAAGTCTTCACATCGTTTATACATTTAAAATATAATATTTAAATCAGTTTATACATTATATTGTAATTATAATGGATTTTAATCGAATTTATTTATTTAAATCGAGTTCGAATATATCTACTTATATATTAATTATAACGATTCATTTATAAATTTTAAACGATTTTTTTTATATAAGTGAAATATCGTTTAAATCCAGAATTTTAAGTGTTGAGTTCTAAATTCTGTATTGGTTAAAAAATTAAGCTAATCAACTTGATAAACACAATGCTTTGTTCTCTATTTACCATACATGGAATAAGTTAGTTATTTGATTTGCAAAATGTCGTTGTGTAAGTTTTTGATAAATAAGAGTTTTGCCTTATTCTCTTTGTTCTGACTTTAGTGTGCTAAGTTTAAAACGACGGTCTAAATGCTAATACAAATTCACAAAACTCCTTTTGTCTACAGTGGTGATAAAGATAATTTTTTTTTTTTTTTTGACATCTTATACAAGTCTAAATTTAAAGTCATCAAGGTTCCTTTCAGCGTGATGTAGTATGATATTTTGATGTAATTACCAATCTAATGTCGGTGATTATTACAAAATATTTCTAAAGCAAAGGTGTAATGATCATCAAAACCAGTAAGACTATATTCAAAGAAGGATTGTTGAGGCTAAATTTTGTAATAAAACGGAATCAGTGTAGGATTTGTTAACAAAGCCATTAGTAAAGGTCAGCATTAGCATCAATGTTGCGTTCAACAGAAAGTTCGCTGACAGGAGATAAATTTAGCCAACCAACAAAAATATACAATTAATGAGAGTAAACGTCCAACAATTTAATCTTTTCATTACTTCAACAGTGGATTACACGAATTAAAATCAGTTTAAATTGCAACATGAATTGGTCCAAAACAGAATAACATCTGCACTATAAAAAAAGAAAAAAAAAATCAACAATCAACTTCAACATTGTCTCGCCTCTTTCCAGTGCCAGTGAATCTGTCGACAAATCTGCGAAACAAGAAAGAAGAAACCCATTAAAAGAGAATATCTCATAATAGCTATAAACATCTTTTTTGAAAGGTGGGATGAGCAGCTAAGGAAACAGTACAATGTGTAGATGATAGAAATAGGTACGTATGTACATACATCAATGAAAACAGATATGAACAACAATGAGATAAATTGGCACAGTAAAAACAAATGGAATTAGACAATACATAGCATAGCTGTATCAATCAAATCTGTATCAAACAAATAATTCACATATAGACAGCTATGGTAATTAGACAATGCATAGCATAGCTGTAGGTATAAGCTATACCCATCGAAAAGCAAGATAATAAGCACAAATCTATGTATATATTTCTGATCATATGCATTGGAAATTAACATCTAAGGAATAGTATAGGAGCAGCTAAGACAATACATAGCTGAAGAAATAAATTTATCAAATCAAATCTATGTAAATATAATACAGTTCCATGTGAATGGTACATCCAAGTGAATAAAGACTAAAACATCCATGTGAATATATATGCATATATAGATCAATATACACACACCCCCATGTGAAAATAAATGTATGTACATATAAATCTGTACAGAAAATCAAACAGCAAATACAGAGAAAATCCATTTCGAAACTTCCGTTCATACACATTGAAAACCCAACTGGAATTGACAATACAATTTCGAATCTACGGATTTATTTACACAACTTATTGCCTTACAATCTACGCACATGCACTAGATATCAGTATACCCATGTGAAGAGCTAAATAGGACTGAAAACACTATATAAAATTTTACCCAAAATCTCTGTTAAAATCCTCACGTCCATTCAATTCAAATCGCCAGTACTAAAAACCCCAATGGCCTAAGAATAGCCGAATCAGCCTAACGTGAACAATGATAGACGTTGATCTAATCTGAACCAAAACCCAACTATAAATAGACCCTCACGCACAAGTATTTTTCCAAGTCAAGAACAATTCGAAACCGGAAATCAAAAAAAGAAAATACTAAAACAGAGTAAAACGAAAAATAAAACTTAGCTTAATATGTGGTAGGAGGCTGCGTCGTTGCTCGTTGGTTGGTTGTGGCACGCTGGACGTTAAGAGATGGCTTGAGGGTTCGAGGGATCGATGGAGGAAAGAACGAGGAGGATCGGAGGTTGAGTACAGAAGGAGGGCGACGCCGTTCATCTCGAATTAGCAGAAAGAAGGGGGATTAGGGTTTTCTATTTTGGTTTGGGAAAATTAGTGGCGGCTGAACTAATGGGAGGAATGATCGGTGGGAGGGTTTTAAAACAAAACGGGTCGGGTTGGAAGAGTGTTGGGCCGAGGTTTAGAGTAAAGGCCCAATGGGTTTGTAAAAGGTAAATTCTAAAGTTTTATTAAATTAAATTGTTTTATGACATAGAAATGATCGTATCTCGACCATACGTGATCAGATCTTCGAACGGTTGGGTTCGTTGGAACCGTAAAGACAAGCACTACTTGATGAAGCTGATCCAGACAAGATTGAAAGAGACCGGGATTTTTTTTAAACAGCTGTTTAATTTGATCAAAACGCAGCGTTTAATCAACAAATCGAAAACCAGGTGAGTTAAACTCACTCAGCTCTTCCCATTTATATTTTATATAAATTGGGTTTTTATTTTGTGTGTTCTGATTGCTAGTGGTTGACTGTTTGCTAGTGGTATATATATTTATTGTTGATTCAAATTCTAAAATTTAACGGTCGGTTAATTTCAGTAAAACACAAATCATTTTGGTTTGACCCGAATAAAAGAAATTCCCCTTGATTGGCCACGTTTATAAACGCGTTTGAAATTATTGAATTGGTTGACTTGGCTGTTGATTGATGGATGATCATTATAGAAATTTTCAGTCAAATAAAAAGAAATGATTGGTTATTGTTGATTGTTGAACCCTGTTTTTCGGATGGGTAGTGTGGTCGGAAAATTGGCATCACCTGGCTTATAAATCAATCAATTTATAAAATATGAGTTTATTGACAGTGGATCGATAATATTTAAGTTATAAATATATTTTTATAACGGAAAGAGGTTTTGAGAATTATTACATTAAAAGGTTATTTAAAAAGGGAAAATATAAATTATTTATTAATTAAAGTTTATAAGAAATTATGAAATGGTTTGTAAAACAAATTCCTTATGTTAATGGATTTATAAATGAGAAATAACCTAGTGATTAAGTACTGGATTAATCGGGTCAAAATGAACAGTTAAATGAAGTTATTTAAATTAATTATATTTTTAATTAATTAACTAGAGTTGGTTAAAGAATTAATCGTGTTTTGAATTGACCAAGTTGACCGTCTTAACTGGGTTTGACTTTTGATTAGTTTATCGTTAGTGACCAAAAATCACTTAACGAATAGTTAGTTAAGTTTAAGAAGATTTGAAAGAGGATTTTATTGTTTATTTTTAAATGAAGTATCTAAATGATTTTTCAATAATAAATGTAAAAGTAAATTATTTGGTTAGCTTAATTAATTACTTCTTAAATAAAATATATTTAAGTAAGTAGCTGTTTTGAGAGATGGAGATATAAAGGAGTTATGAAACCTGAGATTTTGAAACGGAGTTATAAAGGGGAAATGTGAGATTAAAGTGTTGTTTTTAAATTGGAAATACTTAAAATGGTATTTAAGTTAAACCAATGGACTTAAGAGGGAATTACCTGAAAGGAAAGGGAATTGGTAAAAGGGATTTGGTTTGAGCTTGGTAGACGAAGTTGGAAATAGGATTTATAATCAAATTTTGAGAAACGAAGCATTTGAAAAATCGAGAGTAAATAAAGTAATGTTTAAGAAGGAATTATTCAAATAACATCTTAAGTGATATTAATGATATTAAAGAGAAATTCCCAAAAGCTAAAGAGTACTGCAAAGCGATATTTAAATAGTGGGATGTGTTTGATATTAAATTGAATATTGATTCTTGAATTACAACTCGTATTTATCTGAAGATAAGAACGTTGTTGATCAAGGTCTGAGAGGTAATTAAAATACCCCAACTTGAACGGCTTCAGGATTATCCAAGGATGATACGAGTTGGTAATGTCAAGAATGTGTGATAAGATTTCCAAAGCAAAGGAAATGATACGAGATGATATTTTCCTTAATAACGAAATTTAAAGGAAATTGGGCGATAAATTTTAAGGAGTCAAGTGATGCTAAGTACTAGACCAGTGAATTGGTTTTTGTGATTTCATGGATGTTTACTTGATAGTTAAATAACCGACTATCAAGTCTGACCTTTACGATTGTTGGTACGGAAAGACCGGAATCGAATTTATATTCGAAACCATTCCGACCAACAAATACGTGAAGATATCAGAAGACGGTCGAGATAGAGCATCGAAGGCCGTGGATCTTCATAAGCGGAGGAATTACTTATAATCTCTGGCTTAGCGGCCCGAGATAAACTGTGATTCTGTCGTGATTGGAATCCACGGTTTGCAAGGACTTCTCGCTACTGATCCATGGGGTGATTCCTATATTGGATGCAGGAGGAGAGTACCTTCGGTTCATCCTGTTCCTGGATAACTTGTATGGACGGATGTCTGACAGAGTATTTCCAAAGGAGTTACGTACGTCGATTTCTTCAAACGTGCTATAGTTGTTGGCGGAGGATGGTCGTTCTCTTAGCTTAACTTCTAGAGTATTTTTGTGGACGTCAATTAGTAATATCTGGCGGATCTGACGATGTGACATTCAAAGTGAAAATGGCCAGACGTTCTGGAAGGTAATTCAAGCCTCAAGCCTCACAGTCGGCAAATGACAAAAATCGGGCAGGCAGCATGGCTATGTGGGTCGCTCCCATTAGAGTGTATAATCACCTATCTAGAGAAATTCCTTTTGTTTCTTAATCTATCGATTCTGCCCATTCGGGAACGGTGGTTTGAGTCCAACCGTTGGTGATATACATTCGATACACTCAAGCGAAATGAGTGGTCGGTCATGTGAGGGTCGGGTTGCAAGACGTTCTTGTTGAACCCAGTGTATTCGCCTCTAGAGATACACGAGCGGTAGGTGGTCCCATACCTTGTCAAGGTCGGAATCCAATCTCCAATAAGCGCCTGCGGTTTTGATTGTATACTATATACGTGGAGCGTGAGATGCAAGCGTTCCACTAGATTGATATTTATTTGTATTTAGACATTATTATAATATCAGACAAGATATTGATTTCAAAACTGTTTTGGGTTATCGTAAGGTATAAACCGTCCGTGTTTATGTGTGGATTTGGTCTTACGATTATCCTTTTCTTTCGAAAAGATTTTGACTCTAAAATCAAGTTGTGTGATACCCTTAATACTGTGCGAGTTTTCTCACTCTGGTTCACTAGACTGATCCGGTGTTTTGTAAATGCTCGGGTCAGACCGAGGTGTACAGGTTCAGGTTATCAGGTACTGAGAAGTCTAGAGACGAGCTGAAGATGTTCAGACGAATGATATTCCGCTGTGTGATGATATATATATATATATATATATATATATATATATGAGGACAGATTATCAAAACTGTCCAGATGTGTGGTGTACTCTGATATTGTAAGTATTTTCAAAAGCTCTCAATAAAGAAGTATTTCTGTATTATATGTTGTTCCGCTGCGATGTGAGGCTCTGTGTTGGTTCTTCTTCTTCTTCTATTCTAATATTTCTTTCTTTCTTATCTCACCCTCTAATTTCTTTCCAATAACTATCCAGTGTTTTCGGTGCTTGGAGGATCGGCATGAGTTACGGTAAAGGTATTTATGTCGATTTTCGAGGCCGAAATCCGCTGGGTCGTTACAGTGGTATCAGAGCTATTGGTTTAGTAAAAACCTTGGCTCTGTGACGTAACTCAATAGAGATGGGGTTAGTAACACCCTAGATTGAGTTTGAGTGTATATGAGAGCGTATTTGTAAAATTTTATATAAAAATGTTTTGTATTGTGTTATTTGACTGGTTCAAGTGTTGAGAAGCTTTGAACTAGCGAATGGATACGATATTGTTTTATAAAGGGGGTAGATGAAATAATTTTACCCAAGATATATTTTTATATAGAAAAGAGAAATAATTTCCTGTACTGATAGGAGTTGTTTTGTTGTTCTGATTGTTTTGATTTGAAATCAAATTTGAAATATGATATAAAGTTGAACTGATGTGTCAATCGAATCGGATAGGAAAATAAAACTAAATCTGGTTAAGAAAAATCAAGTTAAGAATGAATTCATATTGAATGAATTCAAATGAATTGGGATTTAAAAATTTATTGGATAAATAAATTGGGATTCAAATAAAGTGGATTGCCATTTGGAGTTTGAATTTTCTTTTCGAAGTTGAAGCCCAGAATAGCCGTTGTAGTCGTATCGATCGAGCCATGCAGCAGAGGTGCTGGCGAAATTCTCGAGAATTTTATAGTTCGAATTTATTTTGAATTTAATGCAAAGGTAATAATCTTAAAATAATACAATTCGGGATATCCTTCTTACTTTGCAATTTCGAGGACGAAATTATTCTAAGGGGGGAAGAATGTAATGTCCCGGATTTTTCAACCATTTAAAATATAATATTTAAATCAGTTTATACATTATATTGTAATTATAATGGATTTTAATCGAATTTATTTATTTAAATCGAGTTCGAATATATCTACTTATATATTAATTATAACGATTCATTTATAAATTTTAAACGATTTTTTTTATATAAGTGAAATATCGTTTAAATCCAGAATTTTAAGTGTTGAGTTCTAAATTCTGTATTGGTTAAAAAATTAAGCTAATCAACTTGATAAACACAATGCTTTGTTCTCTATTTACCATACATGGAATAAGTTAGTTATTTGATTTGCAAAATGTCGTTGTGTCAGTTTTTGATAAATAAGAGTTTTGCCTTATTCTCTTTGTTCTGACTTTAGTGTGCTAAGTTTAAAACGCGGTCTAAATGCTAATACAAATTCACAAAACTCCTTTTGTCTACAGTGGTGATAAAGATATTTTTTTTTTTTGACATCTTATACAAGTCTAAATTTAAAGTCATCAAGGTTCCTTTCAGCGTTATGTAGTATGATATTTTGATGTAATTACCAATCTAATGTCGGTGATTATTACAAAATATTTCTAAAGCAAAGGTGTAATGATCATCAAAACCAGTAAGACTATATTCAAAGAAGGATTGTTGAGGCTAAATTTTGTAATAAAACGGAATCAGTGTAGGATTTGTTAACAAAGCCATTAGTAAAGGTCAGCATTAGCATCAATGTTGCGTTCAATAGAAAGTTCGCTGACAGGAGATAAATTTAGCCAACCAACAAAAATATACAATTAATGAGAGTAAACGTCCAACAATTTAATCTTTTCATTACTTCAACAGTGGATTACACGCATTAAAATCAGTTTAAATTGCAACATGAATTGGTCCAAAACAGAATAACATCTGCACTATAAAAAAAGAAAAAAAAATCAACAATCAACTTCAACATTGTCTCGCCTCTTTCCAGTGCCAGTGAATCTGTCGACAAATCTGCGAAACAAGAAAGAAGAAACCCATTAAAAGAGAATATCTCATAATAGCTATAAACGTCTTTTTTGAAAGGTGGGATGAGCAGCTAAGGAAACAGTACAATGTGTAGATGATAGAAATAGGTATGTATGTACATACATCAATGAAAACAGATATGAACAGCAATGAGATAAATTGGGACAGTAAAAACAAATGGAATTAGACAATACATAGCATAGCTGTATCAATCAAATCTGTATCAAACAAATAATTCACATATAGACAGCTATGGTAATTAGACAATGCATAGCATAGCTGTAGGTATAAGCTATACCCATCGAAAAGCAAGATAATAAGCACAAATCTATGTATATATTTCTGATCATATGCATTGGAAATTAACATCTAAGGAATAGTATAGGAGCAGCTAAGACAATACATAGCTGAAGAAATAAATTTATCAAATCAAATCTATGTAAATATGATACAGTTCCATGTGAATGGTACATCCATGTGAATAAAGACTGAAACATCCATGTGAATATATATGCATATATAGATCAATATACACACACCCCCATGTGAAAATAAATGTATGTACATATAAATCTGTACAGAAAATCAAACAGCAAATACAGAGAAAATACATTTCGAAACTTCCGTTCATACACATTGAAAACCCAACTGGAATTGACAATACAATTTCGAATCTACGGATTTATTTACACAACTTATAGCCTTACAATCTACGCACATGCACTAGATATCAGTATACCCATGTGAAGAGCTAAATAGGACTGAAAACACTATATAAAATTTTACCCAAAATCTCTGTTAAAATCCTCACGTCCATTCAATTCAAATCGCCAGTACTAAAAACCCCAATGGCCTAAGAATAGCCGAATCAGTCTAAGGTGAACAATGATAGACGTTGATCTAATCTGAACCAAAACCCAACTATAAATAGACCCTCACGCACAAGTATTTTTCCAAGTCAAGAACAATTCGAAACCGGAAATCAAAAAAAGAAAATACTAAAACAGAGTAAAACGAAAAAGAAAACTTAGCTTAATATGTGGTAGGAGGATGCGTCGTTGCTCGTTGGTTGGTTGTGGCACGCTGGACGTTAAGAGATGGCTTGAGGGTTCGAGGGATCGATGGAGGAAGGAACGAGGAGGATCGGAGGTTGAGTACAGAAGGAGGGCGACGCCGTTCATCTCGAATTAGCAGAAAGAAGGGGGGTTAGGGTTTTCTATTTTGGTTTGGGAAAATTATTGGCGGCTGAACTAATGGGAGGAATGATCGGTGGGAGGGTTTTAAAACAAAACGGGTCGGGTTGGAAGAGTGTTGGGCCGAGGTTTAGAGTAAAGGCCCAATGGGTTTGTAAAAGGTAAATTCTAAAGTTTTATTAAATTAAATTGTTTTATGACATAGAAATGATCGTATCTCGACCATACGTGATCAGATCTTCGAACGGTTGGGTTCGTTGGAACCGTAAAGACAAGCACTACTTGATGAAGTTGATCCAGACAAGATTGAAAGAGACCGGGATTTTTTTTAAACAGCTGTTTAATTTGATCAAAACGCAGCGTTTAATCAACAAATCGAAAACCAGGTGAGTTAAACTCACTCAGCTCTTCCCATTTATATTTTATATAAATTGGGTTTTTATTTTGTGTGTTCTGATTGCTAGTGGTTGACTGTTTGCTAGTGGTATATATATTTATTGTTGATTCAAATTCTAAAATTTAACGGTCGGTTAATTTCAGTAAAACACAAATCATTTTGGTTTGACCCGAATAAAAGAAATTCCCCTTGATTGGCCACGTTTATAAACGCGTTTGAAATTATTGAATTGGTTGACTTGGCTGTTGATTGATGGATGATCATTATAGAAATTTTCAGTCAAATAAAAAGAAATGATTGGTTATTGTTGATTGTTGAACCCTGTTTTTCGGATGGGTAGTGTGGTCGGAAAATTGGCATCACCTGGCTTATAAATCAATCAATTTATAAAATATGAGTTTATCGACAGTGGATCGATAATATTTAAGTTATAAATATATTTTTATAACGGAAAGAGGTTTTGAGAATTATTACATTAAAAGGTTATTTAAAAAGGGAAAATATAAATTATTTATTAATTAAAGTTTATAAGAAATTATGAAATGGTTTGTAAAACAAATTCCTTATGTTAATGGATTTATAAACGAGAAATAACCTAGTGATTAAGTACTGGATTAATCGGGTCAAAATGAACAGTTAAATGAAGTTATTTAAATTAATTATATTTTTAATTAATTAACTAGAGTTGGTTAAAGAATTAATCGTGTTTTGAATTGACCAAGTTGACCGTCTTAACTGGGTTTGACTTTTGATTAGTTTATCGTTAGTGACCAAAAATCACTTAACGAATAGTTAGTTAAGTTTAAGAAGATTTGAAAGAGGATTTTATTGTTTATTTTTAAATGAAGTATCTAAATGATTTTTCAATAATAAATGTAAAAGTAAATTATTTGGTTAGCTTAATTAATTACTTCTTAAATAAAATATATTTAAGTAAGTAGCTGTTTTGAGAGATGGAGATATAAAGGAGTTATGAAACCTGAGATTTTGAAACGGAGTTATAAAGGGGAAATGTGAGATTAAAGTGTTGTTTTTAAATTGGAAATACTTAAAATGGTATTTAAGTTAAACCAATGGACTTAAGAGGGAATTACCTGAAAGGAAAGGGAATTGGTAAAAGGGATTTGGTTTGAGCTTGGTAGACGAAGTTGGAAATAGGATTTATAATCAAATTTTGAGAAACGAAGCATTTGAAAAATCGAGAGTAAATAAAGTAATGTTTAAGAAGTAATTATTCAAATAACATCTTAAGTGATATTAATGATATTAAAGAGAAATTCCCAAAAGCTAAAGAGTACTGCAAAGCGATATTTAAATAGTGGGATGTGTTTGATATTAAATTGAATATTGATTCTTGAATTACAACTCGTATTTATCTGAAGATAAGAACGTTGTTGATCAAGGTCTGAGAGGTAATTAAAATACCCCAACTTGAACGGCTTCAGGATTATCCAAGGATGATACGAGTTGGTAATGTCAAGAATGTGTGATAAGATTTCCAAAGCAAAGGAAATGATACGAGATGATATTTTCCTTAATAACGAAATTTAAAGGAAATTGGGCGATAAATTTTAAGGAGTCAAGTGATGCTAAGTACTAGACCAGTGAATTGGTTTTTGTGATTTCATGGATGTTTACTTGATAATTAAATAACCGACTATCAAGTCTGACCTTTACGATTGTTGGTACGGAAAGACCGGAATCAAATTTATATTCGAAACCATTCCGACCAACAAATACGTGAAGATATCAGAAGACGGTCGAGATGGAGCATCGAAGGCCGTGGATCTTCATAAGCGGAGGAATTACTTATAATCTCTGGCTTAGCGGCCCGAGATAAACTGTGATTCTGTCGTGATTGGAATCCACGGTTTGCAAGGACTTCTCGCTACTGATCCATGGGGTGATTCCTATATTGGATGCAGGAGGAGAGTACCTTCGGTTCATCCTGTTCTTGGATAACTTGTATGGACGGATGTCTGACAGAGTATTTCCAAAGGAGTTACGTACGTTGATTTCTTCAAACGTGCTATAGTTGTTGGCGGAGGATGGCCGTTCTCTTAGCTTAACTGCTAGAGTATTTTTGTGGACGTCAATTAGTAATATCTGGCGGATCTAACGATGTGACATTCAAAGTGAAAATGGCCAGACGTTCTGGAAGGTAATTCAAGCCTCAAGCCTCACAGTCGGGAAATGACAAAAATCGGGCAGGCAGCATGGCTATGTGGGTCGCTCCCATTAGGGTGTATAATCACCTATCTAGAGAAATTCCTTTTGTTTCTTAATCTATCGATTCTGCCCATTCGGGAACGGTGGTTTGAGTCCAACCGTTGGTGATATACATTCGATACACTCAAGCGAAATGAGTGGTCGGTCATGTGAGGGTCGGGTTGCAAGACGTTCTTGTTGAACCCAGTGTATTCGCCTCTAGAGATACACGAGCGGTAGGTGGTCCCATACCTTGTCAAGGTCGGAATCCAATCTCCAATAAGCGCCTGCGGTTTTGATTGTATACTATATACGTGGAGCGTGAGATGCAAGCGTTCCACTAGATTGATATTTATTTGTATTTAGACATTATTATAATATCAGACAAGATATTGATTTCAAAACTGTTTTGGGTTATCGTAAGGTAAAAACCGTCCGTGTTTATGTGTGGATTTGGTCTTACGATTATCCTTTTCTTTCGAAAAGATTTTGACTCTAAAATCAAGTTGTGTGATACCCTTAATACTGTGCGAGTTTTCTCACTCTGGTTCACTAGACTGATCCGGTGTTTTGTAAATGCTCGGGTCAGACCGAGGTGTACAGGTTCAGGTTATCAGGTACTGAGAAGTCTAGAGACGAGCTGAAGATGTTCAGACGAATGATATTCCGCTGTGTGATGATATATATATATATGAGGACAGATTATCAAAACTGTCCAGATGTGTGGTGTACTCTGATATTGTAAGTATTTTCAAAAGCTCTCAATAAAGAAGTATTTCTGTATTATATGTTGTTCCGCTGCGATGTGAGGCTCTGTGTTGGTTCTTCTTCTTCTTCTATTCTAATATTTCTTTCTTTCTTATCTCACCCTCTAATTTCTTTCCAATAACTATCCAGTGTTTTCGGTGCTTGGAGGATCGGCATAAGTTACGGTAAAGGTATTTATGTCGATTTTCGAGGCCGAAATCCGCTGGGTCGTTACAGTTTTGGTTTTGCAGATTTATAATCACAGGATCCTGGTTTACAGCTGGAACGATGCTCGGAAAGCTCTGTATCCGTGTATTACTTTCAGTTGTGTTTTATATTATTTTTCCGCTGCAGTACTGTATTTAAATCTCTGATATTCTTTGTTGTATAATATTTATTCATACTCTATATATTCTTGTATTCTGATGGAAATTGTTGTAATAGACAATGAAATATTCTTCCGTCTGCGTTCTATTTTGTCGTGTTCTCAAGGTAATCCGGGCTTTCCTTACTGGGGAAGTTACGGGCTATCACAACCTCATTATTACATAGCCAAACATGTTATACATATACACCCATGGGGTATTATAAGCTTTCATTATTGAATTTCCCATTTCAAACGATCAATATATTGTTTCATTTAGTTTGGAATGATTCTCAACCAATATTTTTTGCACTCAATTAATATTCCACACACATACATTCACATTCATCCGAATTGATTTTAAATCAATTCATTCATTTTTAATTATATGCTATGCAATTTAATTTCCATAAAACTATTTCATTTCATTTAACTCAACTTAAGTTAAATTTTAATCAATTGGTTTACTTTTACCATTTCAATCCATTTGACTTGAAGAATTTAAAATTCTTGGTACTTATTTCAAATCGGTTTGGAATCATATAATTTCACACATATATTTATAACCATTTGCAAATTCAAAACATTTGAATTTTAAAACTTGTTTTCTAAATAAAAAATCATTAGCAATTTTATTATGGTAGTAATCCATCACGTAGAAACTCGAAAATTAACACCGATGATGTCCGAATCACCATCAGAATTATTTTCCAGTAACTAAAGTGAGTTCAGTGCTTTATCACTTTCAAAACCCATTTAAAATGATTTTATTTAAAAAAAATCCTTCAAATTAATGATACGTTACTTTAGAAAATATTTTTTAAACATCCAGGATTTAAATTCTCAATACTTATGTGAATCCAATTATAATTTAGCTCATTTGTATAATTCATTATTATACAAATTAAATTTGATTATATATAACCATCTCAATATTATAATCTCATTTGATTACAACAATAAAAACCGACCATATCAGTAATTTCAGAAATTTATTCCTTAACATCAAAAATATAATTTTGGGTAAAATTATTTCATTTACCCACTTTAAAACAATACTATATCGTATTGCTATGTTCAAGAGTTTAGAAACACCTATCGATACAATTGTACATTTTGTATCGACCAGAATTCATAAATCACTCAACAAATCAGTCAACAAAATATAATTATTTTATAACACTAACAAGTACGCTTTCTCGTATATATACGCTCAAACTCAATTTAGGGTATTACTAACCCATCTCTATTAAGTTACGAGTCAAAGTTATTACTTAATCCTCTACTCGGATACCACTTTGTAATGACCCAACTTTTTCGTACTGTTTAAGCTAACATTTAACCATGCATGCCCAACTTAAAAGGCATAGAAAGGCAGATAGTAAAGAGGAAAAAGTTAGAGGGTGAGAAGAAGAAAGAAAGAAGTATTAGAATAGAAGAAGAAACATAAACACTACAGAATCAAAGTATAATAGAATATCACAACGGAATGAATAAAATATAATATCTCACTGCTCTTTACACAAACAGAAAACTGTATATACATTATTATACAATCAGAGTACACAACTAGATCAGATTATAAAATCTAATAAATACAACACACAGCGGAAATAAATTAATACTAGAAAATATGGGAATACATCTCGACTCAGGCTGTAATAACCCGGAAATTCTAGGCCAATTTAAAAAATTTTATTTTGGCAATTTTGATGAATTTTGGATATTTAAAATGGATTATTTTAAATAATAACGACGAGAAATTTATTTTGAATAGAATTAGAACTTATATATTTATATAGATCGTCGTTAGAATATAAATAATTATTTTTAATTATAAAAGGAACTGAAAATGGCGCGGTAGTTTGAAAATGCGATTTCAAAGTTCAAGTGAATGTACCGGGTGCAAAATAAACCGGATTTCAGCAAAACCAAAAATATTTGAATTTAATTGAGAATATTTTTCCAACGAATCCGAAAAATCGAAATTTCATAGCGGGAATCAAAAGTTATGTCCAGTTGAAAATTCAGAATAGTCGCTATGGAATTCTGGACCTTAAAAACGGAAATTTTGCAGACGACCTCGGTTTTCGACGAAACCAATTTTGTTGGATCCATGATTTCAAGTTATTGCTAGATTTCAAAATTCGTAATTTTCTGAATCAATATGTGAGCGTGGCAAAGGAAAACGCGTTTGACCAGTTTTAGTTGATTTTAATCGACTAGAAAATGGCCATTTTTCAAACGGTCTCGGAATTTGACGAAATTAGCTTTGTTAGGACCGTATCGTCAATAGGAAGCAAGAAAATATTTTTCGGGAATTTTTAGAGTCCGTATGTAGACCCGTTAAATTGAAATGTGCATTTAAATTCAATATATAGATTTATATTTTGATTTTGACGAAAACTGATCGAAACGATCGAATCAGCTTACGATACATATCCCACTGTGTTCGGAATGGGGGTAATTAGCTATGGACGACAGGCGGTTGGTCTCGTTTAGAGGTCGAAATTAAAAGTTACTTTTTGAAATTAAATAGTTAAATAAAAAAAACCTTTTATCTCCTCAAACACCCCCCTCCCGTTCAGATTTAGATCGAAGGAAAAAAAAGAAAAAAAAGACGAACGGGGAGGAGCCCCCCTGCCTTTGCCGCAGCCAATCGGACACCCTCCTTCCTCCAGACGCTGGCGAACCCCTCCCCCACGCTCCGATTTAAAACCCCCAAATACCTTAATACCACTCCACCCTAGGCCGCGCCACCCTAGGCAGCGCCCCCTCCGGCCATTGATCCCCTCTCCCCCTCCCTCTGCTATGAACCGCAACCTCCCCCTTAAAACCCCAGCCCCAATTCGAATGCCGGAAGCCACTGTGACCCTAAAGCCCGCCACCCCACCTTAACTCGACCACTGCCCTCCTCCAGCCTCGCGCAGCCTAACGTGCGCCCCCCCATGGCAGTCCGACATCCAAACCAAGCCGATGGCGATGAATAAAACACGGCAAAGATTTTCTACATATGAAGGGTCGTGGCATTTGGTTTAGCTCCTAGGTGAGAACTTCTCACTTTAAATCTTGTTTCTAGTTATAAATATATATACTAGGATGTAGACGGTGCTTAGTAGCACCCGACACCCGTCTTCCACAGACCATGGACGGCTTGTTTGTTTAGTTGATTGTTTGGTGATTTATTTATTTGTTTGGTTGATTAATATGATTGAATTTGTTTGGGATGTGAAATGGGATTGATTAAATTGGTATGTGTATGGCGTGGGCCATTATTAGACCGGGGATAAAGCTAGGCCTTGTACCGTTTCTAGTATCGTGCCGTTATGCCGCCGAAATTTTCTAAAATAAGTTAGAAAAAAAATAAAAATATCATTTTATTGAATAAATGAAATGATTAGAAATTCATATGTTAAAATAAATTAATTATTGTTAAAAATATAATTTTTAACGTGAATAAATAAATATTCATTTACAAACCGGGCGGTTTGTTTATGTTCACCTATTTGAAAGGACATTGATTGGGACGATAAATTTTACACATCGCCCAACTGCACAAATAATATTTAGTGTTTGTAGATTGAAACCCCACACGGGTGTTGGGATGATATTTGGCATACACTAATCCCAATTATTTAGTTGTATGCCGATCGATTGATCGACAGACTGTGTGAGCGTTAATTATTTATATTTAATGCTTATGCAGTTGTGTGGTGCACTTTGGATGATGGTTGATTATTTATCGTTGCTATTATATACATGTGTTGTATGGAATCCATATAATTAACATTATACGGTAATTGATTGGGCCTCATTCCAATTTAGAAAATAAAGAATATTATAAAATATAGATTCATGTGTTGACAGTACTCATGTGTTGAAAATAGTCATGTGTTGGAAGAAATATAGATTCATGCGTTGAACGAAATATTTTAACAGTAAAATTTACATCTTTATCATATATAAAATTAGAAACTAACTGGAAAATAGATAAGATGAGTGGTCTCCTGGGTATTGATCTGATGTTGGTTTCGGCCTTCGAGGTTAATACTGAGGGAATCGTTCTCTTACTAATTTACGGTTGGAGTCTGATTAAAAATTAAACGATAGAAATCATAATTTTATAAAATATAGTAAATAACAAAAATAATTATGTGTTGACGGTACTCATGTGTTGAGATTAGTCATGTGTTGAAAGAAATATAGATTCATGTATTGAATAGAATAAATATTCATTTGTTGAATAGAATAACGAAGTTATCGAAAAATATAAAGCCGTGTTGATTAGAGATGCGCTATTTTGACGTGAACGATATTTATATCGATTATATTCGTTTTTATAATGATTATAGAAAAGGAAGTGATTTCAAAATATAACGTTTTGAAAATATTGTCATTTGTATATCGATAATGTGGAATATTCAATTTTGATTCGAAATTGAATATGAAGTTGAAATCGTTTCGAAAACGAATTTAAAACGATTTAAAAAATACGTTTTAAAAAGGAAATCAACGAAATATATAATATATATATATATAATGGCCTGAGTAGAATGCGCCGCGCCGCTGCAGTTCGTGAATTTCGACCATTGACTTCGAATGGACATTACGGGAGATCCGACCGTCGGATTCTCCTGAAACCAGAACCGCTGGGTTCGTATCGAAAAGAACTTTCCAATGAATATTATAAATCTGAAATCTAACGGTTGGATATGGAATTATGTTCAAATCAAATTTGGAAAAGGTCGCTGTAAGTGCAGTTCGATGGTCGTTGATGGAAATCGACTGTACAGGCCTTGATAAAATTATTAAAAATATTTATAATTTGTGTAATATCATAATATATGAATTGGAAAGAACTGGGATGAAAAATTCCACATTTGAAAGGATAAAAATATATTTTTATCGAAATGACTAGTTTTGAACTAGAATTAAAATCAATTTATTTTTGAAATAAATAAATTGAATTTGGAAGGGGTTTTAAAAGTAACCAGAATTTCCAATAATTGAATTGGAATGGATTTGAATCAAAATTATCTTCAGAATATTTCGATGTTGGATTTCGTGATTATACATATATGGTTGGGGAAATTTGAAAGATATATTTTATATCGTTATTTCTATACGATATTTGTTGGTTTCAGAATTTGATATGGGATATAAGCCGATATATTTTCTATTCAGAGCCTTGTATTTAATATCAAATAGGATTTTGGGTTCGTCGTGAATGGTGTATTAAATAACACTATTCTTGAACCCAGTCTAGAAAAGAATAAGTCTTTTAATTAAAATTTAGAGAAATTGTCCAATTAAATAATATTTAATTGGAATTGAATTTGAAAGTGATTTTGGGTTTATCATGAATCGTGTTTTAGATGACATTGGTTCTTTAACCCAGTTAAAGACAGGATATTGATTTTTGAGAAGATTAAAACTAAGTGGAGTTTTAATGAATCTGTAATTAGATTGAAATGTGAATTGATAATTTAAATTATCAAATTTGGAAAGTGATCGAGAATGGAGTATCACCAGTTTTGCTCCAAAGCGATAGTTAAATCTTTAATTAGATTTGAATGTGAAATGGTAATTAATTTTACCGATAACACTATGGTGTTAGATAAGGAGTATTACCAGTTTTGCACCATGGGATAAATAGGTTGGGATTGGAAAATAAAATAAATAATTACTTCGGTGTGGTTCGCTAATCCCGACCAGTTTGGAAAACCTTAACATGGTTTGAAATGATATCCAAAGGAGATTAAAGAATAAATTTAGAAGAATTTATCTTTGATAAAATTAATGGTAACGTTTCCCTAAGAATGTGATATTTAGAAACTAACTGTAGGTTAACTAAAAAGAACGGTTTCCTGGGTATTGATATGATGTTGGTTTCGGCCTTCGGGGTTAATATTTGAGGAATTGTTCTCTTGCTAATTTACGATTACTGACTGCTGAATTGGATGAGGCGTATGTTGTGTTTGTGTAACATTTGTTTATTATATATGCGGGTTGTTCGGAAAGGCCGGGTTTATACCCATTCTGAATAACTGATTCGACGATATGTCGAAGATGAAGACGGTAGTTGAAGACCGGAAGTCTTCACATCATTTGGGTGATTACTGATGATCTTGATTAGGCGGTACACCCAAAAGGAGGTAATCATTTGGTGATCATCCAGACGTACTTGGAGATCGATGGAAATGCGAGGAAAGTGCCTCCGGTTTCGTTCAGACCTAGAACGAACTTGTAAATGGACCGTGTGTCTGACATTGGATTTTATTCTGTGTTGATTGATCTCTATTAAATATACATCTGTTTGGCGGCGGAGAATTTATTCTCTTGCTTAACGCCCTTCTCTGAGACGTACAAGCTCAGAGGTTGTATATCGATGGACATCAATCGCATGGAGTGAATTGCCTGTGTGGCATGCCTAAGTGGAAAATGATCAAGGCTTCTGTTGAAAAGCAAAGTCTTGTGGTTGGTGATCAAAGCACGGCCTACGTGGCATAGCTTTGTGTATAACGTGAATTCGTGAGCCTCACACCTCGGTATGAGTCAAAAACGGGATAGTGACTGCAGGGAGAGCACGACGTTTTTTTCTAGCTATGGGTGGTGTCAGTGCTTAAACTGGCTGACATTTTTATATATTTTTTTACCTATGTGGTTGTTGGAAGGAGGCGCCTCGATTTTAGGTCTATTAGGATCGGGAAACGTGTGTTCAGGAATACTAATCCACTAACGTAAGTGTGAACCGGCCCTGAAGCATCCGAGGGTTACCCAGAGAGAGTAGTCCTGATACATTTGTTAGAGTGTCTCGAAGCGGAGAGGAGCTTGCTCCTTGCCTCAACTTATGACGGAAATCCAATTTCCAATACGAGATATTTCGGTTTTATTTGTAGAGCCTAGTATTGGTGACATGATATTTGGTACCCATGTCGTCTATGATTGATATTTATGATTGAAATTGTTTTGACACTACACACTTATAATAGTATCAAATGATTTGTTTTAACGTACCAAGCATGTTTGGATATTATAAGGGAAAACCCTATCCTCTGGCTTGCGTTGCATTGTGTGATGGGACCTGGGTCTTATAATAGCTTCATTTTTCAAACAAGCATTGCGTTGTTTATTCTAAGCACTGGTATTCTCAGGAGGAAACCCGTTCCGTGTTATACGGTGTGGTCCCTTGATTTACCTTATTTTTAGTAAAGTTTTAAATAACTGTTTTAGTTCTCACACCAGTCACATGACTGACCTGGAGTTTATTTTTTTAACCTAAACTCTGGATGCCCCTATTTTCGATACGGGCAGCTAGTAGTTTTGGTTTTGCTGATTTATATTCACAGGATCCTGATTTACAGCTGGAACGATGCTCGAAAAGCTTTGTATCCGTGTATTACTTTCAGTTGTGTTTTGTATTATTTTCCGTTGTAATGTAATTTAAATCTCTGATATTTTTTTGATATGTAATATTTATTCATACTCTGTATATTCTTGTATTCTGATGGAATTGTTGTAATTAACATTGAAATGTTCTTCTGTTTATGTTCCGATGTGTGTTGTTCTCAACGCCATCCGGGATTTCCTTACCGGGGAAGTTCGGGTCGTGTCACAGGCTCTTCTTCTGAAGCCTCAAACCCAATGCAAACTGGAAAATATTCTCCGTCTGACCCAAGCACATTTTCAAGAAAACAAAATCATCTGGATCAGTCTGGAATACTTGCAGTGATAAAACTCACCAAAGACAACTTGCATAACTTTATAAAATCCTTTAAAAGAATGTAACTCTCGTAAGATAGAAACACACATAAACATGGCACGTATTTTTACCTTACGATAACCAAATCACTTTCAGTATTATAAAATCCAATGATATTATAATAATGTCTATCAAACCACAAATAATATAAGAATATAGCTAAAAATATTGCATCTCACTTTTGACATAGTTGGTTTACAACTAAAAACGTACGGCTTGTATTGGAGTGTGGATTTCCAACAAGATTGGATATGGAACCACCATCTGATCAGTGTTCTCTAGAGATAAAGCACTGGGGTCCAACAAGAACATCTTACTACTCGACCACACATAACCGACCACTTATTCAACTTGAGTGTACCAAATATATCATCACCAAGGTTGGGATCGACAACCATATATTCTGAAGCATACAAAAAGGGATAATAGATTTCTCTAGATCAGGTGATGATATACCCTAATGGGTATGACCCACATATCCCTGCTTCCTGCCCGATTTCAGTCATTTCCTGCTTGTTGAGGCTTGAGGTTACATTTACCTTTCTTAGACATCACATCAAACTTTGAATGTTGCATTATCAAATCCGCCAAATCACTAACTAATTTTCCTAAATATACCTTGCAGGTTAAGCTAAAAGAAGTTGCCTTCTCCACCACCATGCTCGGTATATTTGCAAAAACCAACCTATGAGATTCTAGGAAATACTCTGTCAGACATTATTTCATACCAGTTCATCCTGGGACTGAAAAAAACCAAAGATACCTCAGAACGTAGAGATTATTGCTACAAGTTTAATCCTGGTAATTAACCAAAGATGAAATGACCTGAACTTCCCCGGTCTCCGAAGAGAAGAGAAAGAACGAATTGTTTTGAGAACACGACAAAATAGAACGCAGACGGAAGAACATTTCATTGTATATTACAACAATTCCATCTGAATACAAGGATATACAGAGTATGAATCAATATTACACAGAAAAATATCAGAGATATAAATTACATTTAAATACATAGCAGCGGAAAATAATACAATACACAACTAGAAGAGATATACGGATACAAAGCTTTTCGGATATCATTTCAGCTGTAAACCAGGATCTTGTGAATATAAATCTGCAAAACCAAAACTACTAGCTGCCCGTGTCGAAAATAAGGGCACCCAGAGTTTAGGTTAAAACAATAAACTCCAGGTCAGTCATGGGACTGGTGTGAGAACTAAAACAGTTATTTAAAACTTTATTTTTAAAGTTAGGTAAATCAAGGGACCACGCCGTATAACACGGAACGGGTTTCCTCCCAAGAATACCAGTGCATAAAACAAACAGCGCAATGCTAAATAAAGAAAAATGAAGCTATTATAAGACCCTGGTCCCATCACACAATGCAACGCAAGCCGGAGGATAGGGTTTTTACCTTACAATAGCCAAGAATGCTTGATACGTTTAAAACAAATCATTTGATACTATTATAAGTGCATAGTGTATAAAACAACTTCAAATCATAAGTATCAATCATAGACGGCATAAGTGCCCCATCCCACCATGTCGCCATACTAGGCTCTACAAATAAAACCGCAAAATCACGTATTTGGAAATTGGATTTCCATCTATGAACCGAGGCAAAAGATAGTCCTCAACCGATTCAAGACAATCTAGCCTACCATGTCTCAGGAACAGCCGCAAGTGCACCTAGGAGCCATAGGGCCGGTCCACCGATGTGGATTAAAATGCCTGAACACTGCATTTCCCCGCCCTTTGGGGCGTAAATGAGTCAACGAATGACCCCATCGGACCCGGATCGTCCGATCAAACCGAGGCGCCTCGCAACAGCAACAACCACACAGGTGAAAATAATATAAATGTCAGGGCTGGTAGGTCACTGACACCACCCTAGCTAGAAAGAAACGCATGCCCTCCTTGGATCCTTCTCCCGTTTTTAGTTCACAACCGGGGTGTGAGGCTCGCGAATCAACGTTACACAAATCTATGCCACACAGGCCTTGCTTTGATCATCATCCACAAGACTTTGCTTTTCAATAGAAGCCTTGATCAATTGCCAATAGGCAATTCACTCCATGCGATTGATATCCATCGATATATAACCCCTGGGCTCGTACGTCTCAGAGAAGGGCGTTAAGCAAGAGAATAAATTCTCTGCCACCAAACAGATATATATTTAATAGAAATCAATCACACAGAATAAAATCCAATGTCAGACACACAGTCCATTTACAAGTTCATTCTAGGTCTGAACGAAACCGGAGGCACCTAGTACCCCGCATATCCATCGATCTCCAAATACGTATGGACGATCACCAACTGTTTCCATCTTCTTGGGTGTACAACCCAATCAAGATCATCAGTAATCACCCAAATGACATGAAGACCTCCGGTCTTCGACCACCGTCTTCATCCTCGACACCACGTCGAATCAGTTATTCAGAATGGGATAAACCCGATCTTTCTGAATAACTCGCGTATATAATAAACAAGTGTTACACAAACACAACATACGCCTCATTCCAATTCAGAATATCCCATTATTCAAATATTCTTATACTTTGGGAAAGGTTCCCATTAATTTTATCAAAGATAAATTCTTTAAATTTATTCTTTAATCTTCCTTTGAATATCAATTCAAACTAGTCGGGATTAGCGAACCACTCCGAAGTAATCATTTATTTTAATTTCTCAATCCCAACCTATTCATCCCATGAAGTAAAACTGGTCATACTTCATATCTAACACCACGGTGTTATCGGTAAATTCAGTTACCATTTCACGTTCAAATCTAATTAAAGATTTAACTATCGCCTGGAGTAAAACTGGTGATACTCCATTCTCGATCCTTTCAATCTAATTAAAGATTCATCAAAACTCCACTAAGTTTTAATCTTTAACTGGGTTAAAGAATCAGTGTCCTTTAAAACACGGTTCACGATAAACCCCAAAATCACATTTCAATTCAATTCCAATTAAATATCATTTAATTGGTACACTTCATTAAATCTAAATAAAAAGATTTAATCTTTTTCTCAACTGGGTTCAAGAACAGTGTTAATGAAGACACCATTCATGACAAACCCAAATCACATTTGATATTAAATACAAGGCTCTGAATAGAAAATATATCGGCTTATATTCAATATCAAATTCTACGACTAACAAATATCGTATTGGAAATAACGATATTAATATATCTTTCAAACTCCTATAACAATATCTGTATCATCACGAAATCCAACATCGAAATAATCCAAAGACAATTTCGATTCAAATCCCTTCCAATTCAATTATTGGAAATTCTGGTTATTTTCAAATCCAATTTATTTATTTAAAAATAAATAGAATTATAATTCTAGTTCAAAACTAGTTCATTTCGATAAAAATCTATTTTTATCTTTTCAAATATGGAGTTTTTCATCCCAATCCTTCCCAAATCATTTCTTATGATTTTACACAAATTATTACTATTTTTAATAATTTTATCAAGGCCCGTACAGTCAATTTCCATCAATGGCCATCGAACTGCACTTACAGCGACCTTTTCCAAATTTGATTTGGACATAATTCCAAATCCAACCGTTAGATTTCTAATTTCTAATATTCGTTAGAAAGATCTTTTCGATACGAACCCAACGGTTCCGGTTTTAGGAGAATCCGACGGTCGGATCTCCCGAAATATCCATTCGAAGTCAATGGTCGAAATTCGCGAACTACCGCGGCGCGGTGCGTTCTATTCGGGCCATTATATATAATATATATATATATATATATATATATTTCGTCGATTTCCTTTCAAACCGTATTTTATAAATCGTTTTAAATTTGTTTTCAAAATGATTTCAACTTCTATTTCAAATTCAAATTCAAATCAAAATCGAAATTTTCAACATAAATTCATTTTAATTTCATTTCAAATCGATTTAATTCAAATTGATTTCTAATTCAATTTCGGTTCGTTTTCAATTCAATTTCAATTCGAATTCATTTCTATTCGATTTCAATTTGAATTCATTTCTATTCAATTTCAATTTGAATTCCTTTCTATTCAGTTTCAATTCGAATTCATTTTTATTCAGTTTCAGTTTGAATTTCAATTCTTTTCAAAATATCAGATTTTGAAATCACTTTCGATATTCATTATAAAATGAATAAAATCGATATAAATATCGTTCACGTCAAAATGGCGTCAATATAATCTACACAGCTTCATATATTTCTATTTTCAAATATTCTATTTCAAATATTTCTTTTCAAATATTTTCTTTTTCAAAACTGGAATGAGGCCCAATCAATTTCCATATAATGTTAATTATATGGATTTTCTACAACACATGTATACAATAACAACGATGAATAATCAACCATCATCCAAAGTGCATTCTACACTGTATAAGCATCAAATATAAATATTCAACGCTTATAACAGTCTGTCAATCAATCGATCGACATACAACTAAACAATCGGGATTAGTGTACGTCAAATATCATCCCAATACCCGTGTGGGGTTTCAAACAATCAAACACAGATTTTATTTGTGCAGTTGGGCGATGTGTAAAATTTATCGTCCCAATCAATATCAGTCAAATGTGTGTATATAAACAAATCGTCCGATTTGTTTATTTTTATTTCATTTCATATACACGTTAAAAATTCTATTTTTAACTATAAAATATTTTCCACTATAAAATATTTCATTTCATATACACGTTAAAAATTATATTTTTAACTATAAAATATTGTCCACTATAAAATATTTTATTTCATTTCACATCACATCACACAATCAACTACACATCAAAATCAAACAAACGAGCATACAAGCCGTCCATGGTCTGTGGACGATGGGTGTCGGGTGCTACTAAACACCGTCTACATCCTAGTATATATTATTAACTAGAAATAAAATAAAATAAAGGTGAGAAGTTCTCACAAAGGGTTCCACTCCGCCGTGCTTTGCTTTAGAACTGCTAAACATCTAGATTCCTTGAAATTCCAATTCAGTTCTTTTCACGCTGTTCAAATAAAAATTATATTTTTATCACTTCATTCAATAAATAAAAATTGTATTTTTATTTCTACTTCATCTATTTTTACAACGCTTCTTTCTATATAAAAATTATATTTTTATATTTCTACTTCATATATAAAGATCGAATTTTTATTTCAATGCTATAAAAATCACAACTTATATTTTAAATAAAATCATTTCTTTATATTGTTAATTCGCTACAACACATATAAAGATCGTATTTTTATAATCTCTACTATATAAAGATAATATTTTTATACTCCCCATTATATAAAAATCATATTTTTATTACTTCTATTTTATAAAAATCATATTTTTATATCTCCTACATAATAAAGATCGAATTTTTATTATCTATATTATATAAAAATTATATTTTTAACCTTTCTATCATATAAATATATTGTCTTTCCCTAATTAAAAATATCACCTTTCTCTCTTCGTTATACATATAAAGATCAAGTCTTTTTTCGCATTTCATAGTAATAAAAATCGTATTTTTAAAGCGTTAAAAAATCATACTCTTACTACTAAACGATTTTATATCAAGAATCGTATTTTTAAAGTGTTATATATATATATATATATATAATCAGGTTTTAAATTAATAAAACTAAATAAAATAATATAAAAACTCACCTTAATCGATTGAAGGAGGGGATGCTCGCGTCGTTGGGGGGGGGTTCGGCGCGCTGGAGGGTGGTTGGAGGCGGCGCCGGGCTGCTGGCCATCGGAGGTGGTCTCGGGGGCTCAGGTTCGGGTTAGAACGAAGGGGGTCGAAGGAGAAGGAGGGGAGAAGGAGAGAGAGAGGTAGCGGCAGGGGGAGGGGGAAGAAGGAGAAGGTGGAGGCGGCGCGACGACTGGGGATGGGGGCGCTCCGGTGGCGCATCGACGATCGAGGGGGGGGGGGGGGCGACGAGGTCTGGGTATCGGGTTTTTTCTTCTTTTTCTTTTGACTGTCTATTTGGTCAACGAGGGGAAGGAGGTAAAGTAGGGGAGGGTAAGTATACAAATTTTATAATTATTTAATTAATTAATTTCTCTAAAAAGCAACTTATTATTTCGACTTCAGAATCGAACACACTGACTGTCGCCCCTAGCTAATTACCCCCATTCTGAACACAATGGGATATGTATCGTGAGCCAATTCGATCGTTACGATCTGTTTCCGTCAAAATCAAAATATAACTCTATATATTGAATTTGAACGCGCATTTCAATTTACTGGGGTCACATAGTAACTCGAAAAATTCCAGAAAAATATTTCCTAACTTCGTATTGATGATACGGTCCTAGCAAAACTAGTTTTGTCAAATTCTGAGACCGTTTGAAAAATGGTCATTTTCCAGTCGATTAAAATCAACTGAAACTGGTCAAACGCGTTTTCCTTTGCCACGCTCACATATTGATTCGAAAAATTATGAAATTTGTAACCTGGCAATAATTTGACATCACGGATCCAACAAAAGTGGTTTCATTGAAATCCGAGATCGTTTGCAAAATTCCCTTTTTTAAGGGCCTGAATTCCATAGCGACTATTCAGAATTTTCAACTGGACGTATCTTTTGATTCCCGCTATGAAATTTTGATTTCTCGGATTCGTTGGAAAGATATTCTCGATTAGATTCAAATATTTTTGGTTTCACTAAAATCCGGTTTATTTTGAATCATGTACATTCATTTGAATTTTGAAATTGAATTATCGAACTACCGCGCCATTTTCAATTCCTTTTATAATTATAAATAAATATTTATATTCTAACGACGAACTATATAATATATACATTCGAATTCTATTCAAAATAAATTTCTCGTCGTTATTATTTAAAATAATTCATTTTAAATAATCAAAATTCGCTAAAATTGCCAAAATAAAAATTTTAAATTGGCCCAGATTTCCGGGTTATTACAATAGACATCAAGGAGCATCCCTCTCGCTCCAAAGATCCGTATTTTCAAATCATCTCATAAGCATCTCTACAAGTTAGTTTTCGAACCCAAAGTCAGTTCGAAGTGGTTTTGGGTCCACTTCCCATCCTTGTCTCCTCGAACTCATGTCCAAAGTCAAATGGGATATTCATCAATAGTCGGTTCTTTAACTATTGGCTCAAACAGTATAGTTAAGTATATAAGCAGCATAGACCCTTTTAATTAAAAACATTCACTAAAATCATTTCATTGATTCTTAAAAATTGATTCCATATACTTGTCTCAACAAATCTCTCCTATTTTAGTTACTTTGAAAATGATATTCAACACTTATATCTTTAGAATAACGGATTCACCAAACCCCTTCTTTATTTTCTTTACCTTTAAATATCGATATATATTCACAAAACCTTTTTGTATTTCCTTTACTTTGGAAATATCACTATAATACTTAGCCAATTGGTATAGGTTTCATCACTAAATCTTATATGGGCCAAGATATCATGCGACACATTTCTTATTATATAAATCTAAACGGTTTTATTTAACTTCAAAATTTTTCCAATTGAAATTTGTAATAACACTTATGGAAATAATAAATTAATGTATAATATTCACTTCTGTTTCCAAACCAATATAACCTCTTTTCATTTCTTCTAAAAAACTATCTTCATTTACTTTTTACTTGGAATGAGTGCATTCCCAAAACGTACTAGTATTACTTAGAAAAATAGTGATATGTACTTTAACCAAATGGTGTAAGTATAACCACACTTCAAAACTGGGACAAACAGTGTCAAGTAATACATTGTTTCTAATAAAATCCAATAGTTTCATTTAAATTTCTAAACATTTGCAAATTAATGTTGCAACATTTTATAATGGAAATAATAAATATTTCCAACATCTTTACTAATTTAAACTAGAATTAGCTCTCATATAATTATGAAGTCGGCCAAGTTGGGGTATTTTATTTACCTCTTAAACCTTGACCCGACGATGTTCTTATCTTAAGACAGATAAAAATTTGTAATACTAAAGCTTATATTGTTTTATAATATCACAGAAATCTCACTTACTATTTCATTTGAAATATGGTTATTTGAACCATTCTTGCATTTGAAAATCACCTTCCAATTTCCAATCACCTTTCTTAATCAAATTATTAAGTAAGTAAAAAATTATTAAAAACCCAAATCTTAGCTTTAAAATTCATTAACTTGGATTTAGTAAAAAATAAATCCTTTTTACCTAATCCTTTTACACAAATTTACTTAAGCATCTTATTATAACTTAACTTGGATTTTTTTACTAATCAATTTACCAAATTCTTTACATAAATTCATTCAGCATTTGCCTTCTCATTCTTGAGAATCTTCTTTCAATTACATTCATTTACTTAATTCAAATATTAATAAACGCATGTTTAATATCATTTCATTAGCTCTAAATTTTCTTTGTAAACTTCATGTATACACTTGGGATTTATTTGATATTCCTTATAAAACCTTTTCAAAGTTCAACTAAACTCATTACAAAATCGATTACTTTCTTAAGTGAAATTCCATTGGAAAAGTTAATCACTTTAATTATTATTAATTAATAATAATTACTTTCAATAATAAATGAAGTAAAAGTAGTTTACTTCAATATCAACTAAAATAAAATAGTTAATCTCTTTTAAAAAACTATTAAAATAAGAATTAACTTTATTAATAATAAATAACTCCATAATTACTTTTAAACACAGTTAATTAAAAGATAATTAACTTTTAAGAAATCTTATTAAGTTTAGACAACTATTTTTCAAAATTATATCTATTAGATTATTAAAGAGACTTTTATTTTATACAACTTATATAAAAGAAACATTAAAACTTATCTTCAGTTATAAAAATAAATTTATAACTTTAATTTTGTCAATTCGCCTAACGACAAGTCGACATCTTAAAAAGATGGATTTTAGGCCATCTACTACCAATCTCTTAATCAGTATTGTTTATTGATTAATAACACATCAAATGTTGAATTCAACTCAACATTCAAACAGAATTTAACGTTACTTGGGTTAAACAATTCATATACGAATAATATGAAATCAAATAACATACAAAATATTTGAGGAACACAATTGGATCCCTCCAAACTATTTTTCCCAGCATCATAGCTCGTCATATCATTTAATAAATGCATATGAAATAGATATTTTAATCTAATGCATTTAAAACGACGAAAATAGAAATATTGTTAATCAACAATCAAACAATACTCATCCAAAGCATCTAAACACCTAATTTATACTAACAACGACAAATATTATCATATGAATCTTACCACATCATAGTATTTCAGAAAGCGTGAGAGTTAACTCACGTTTCATTTACGATCGACGATTTCTGGTTGACTTATATAATTGCAATCTGGCATCTGAAATTATATAAAAATCCAATCGTCTCCAAAGCACTCCATTTCAGCTTGATATTGTAGTATTTTCCGATACGATTCCAATGCTACTTGTTTTGCCAAATTTTGTTATCGTATGAAATAGATATGCTTATTACAAGTTTTATTTGCATTAAAAGGTCATTAACTAGTTAAATAAACAATTAATTAACCTTAATCTTACTTAATCCTTGACCCACGTTTTTAAACCTTCTTCTCCATTAGACAAAATCGATGTCTGTAAAATGAAATTAACCACCACCTTCTCTCCCTCCTCCTACAACCACCATACTTAACGAAAACCACCGCCGAAAGCTCCTGCAAGCACCTTGTTAGCATCTCCTTCTACCCGACCACACATCAATGTTCTCTCACTCTTCTAATGAACCGTGACCTCGAGCTCTAAGATACAGCAATAGTAAAAGTCGTAACTTGTTTTTTAAGGAAATCTCACAAAACTCCACCAGTTCGTGCACCTTTACACCCTGAACACCACGCCTTCCTCCATCTCGTCCCCTGGCCACCATAGCTCTGGCAGTCGCGTGCCTTAGGTTACGCTATGATAACTACAACGAAAAAAATTCTATCGGTCCTATGTGTAATGACCCGGAAATTTAGCGATCTTGGTTATCCGATATACAACACATATCGAACATCCAAGGATCGAAAATAACGGGTTATTAATGAAAGAAATTAGAGGGTGAGGAAAGATAAGTTAGAAACTTAGAATAGAAGAAGAAGAAGAAGAAGAAGAACACAACATTAGAGGAACACGAATCTCACAGCGGAACGAAACAACATATAATAGATAACATATCATTGAAATCAAATCATTATATGTATACAATAACATAATCAGAGTACAACACATACAACAAAGTGGAAATAACCTATAGCTATATAATCTTGAAGCCTCCTTCTCCAAGCTCTTCCATGATATCTGTAAATCCCGACTACTTGACTGCCCGTACAAAATTGGGCACCCAAGAGTTTAGGGAAAACAAAACTAAATAAACTCCGGGTCAGTCATGGGACTGGTATGAGTAAAACAGTTTAAAACAGTTTAAACAAGTAAACGATATCTCATAAGACCACGCCGTGTAACGGAACGGGTTTTTCCCTTATGAGAATCCAAAATATCTTTATATCAAAAACCTTTTGATATTATAATAATGTCTATCAACCACAATATAATAATCATCTAGCAGAAACGCTTTCATCTGACATTCTACATGTATAGTATACAATCAAAACCGTAAGCACGTATTGGGTAATGGATTTCCAACTATGACAAGGTATGGAACCACCTTTCGCTAGTGTATCTCTAGAGAGGAATACACTGGGTTCAACAAGAACATCTTGCAACCCGGCCACACATGACCGACCGCTCATTTCGCTTGAGTGTATCGAATGTATATCACCAACGGTTGGGATCAGCAACCGTTTCCCGAATGGGACAGCATCAACAATAGATTTTTAGAAGTAAATGAAACTCTAGATCAGGTGATTATACACCCTACTTCGAAGCGACCAACTTAGCCATGCTGCTTGCCCGATTTCTGCCATTTACCGGTTGATGAGGCTTGAGGTTACGCTTCATCATCACATTAGATTCACTTCGAATGCCACATTGTCAGATCCATCAAATCACCGACTGGCGTCTAAAACCATACATTACGTGTCAGCTAAAAGAAGTTTCCTTCTCCGCTTCCACTCTTGGTACGGTTGAAGAAATCAATGTACGTGACCTTTCTGGAAATACTCTATCAGACATTTATCCATACAAGTCATCCAGGAACAGGATGAACCGAAGGTACTATTCAGTACATCCATCTTAGGCACTGTTATCTAAGACTTATACAATAGCCCTTGCACTTTACCCCATCTTCAATTTTCTTTGGGATATATGATTCGCAATGCTTATGCCAATACAGAGTGGTTCTTTGGATAATAATCCAACCGGTCTCTCCATATTAGCAACGTTAAAATGGTCAAAACTTCGATAGTCTGTGATTTAACCATCAAAGAAAAACAGGTGTACAAACAACGATATTATTTCCAGGTGGAAATTATATCGATCAAACATCATTTAACATTTTATCTCTTAAGTTCATTTTTCATCTCCTGTTTCCCTATATTCAACATTTGCTATTTTCTAAATTTAGAAAATATACGTTATTTACATTGGGAACATTTCCATTTCTTGTTTTCTGTATTAGAAAACATTTCTTATTCTTGTTTGGGAATACATTTCCAAAACTCCTACGTTTGGTTAAACAGATGTTTAGATAAAACATCGCTATGCCAACTCAAACCATTTCCTTTAATTACTAAATTCGCTTAACCACCCTTTACTGCCGAACCTTAACCATTCCTTAGTTAAAAACGAAGCCAATCAAGTTGGGGTAGAACTACCTCTCAGACCTTAACTGAACAACATTTCTAACTTTGAAATAGGCAAAGTTCACTTTATATTTCTTTAGCTAACTTCCTTACTTAACCTTCTTTCGAATCATCTCTATTCGATAATTCTTTCCTTCGGTAAGGTATATTCGATAACTCTATTCAATTTACTCTATTCGATTAACCCTCATCAATTTACTCTATTGGACTAATGCTATTGGATTAACTCTATTTGATTCAACTCTAGTCGATAACTCCTTTAACTCTATTCGAATAAACCAAATTCGATTAACTCCTTTTAATTCCATTCGAATAAACTAATATTCAATTTATTCCTTTTACTCCATTTAACTCTATTTGAATAACTAAATTCGATTAACTCCTTTTTGAATAAACTATTCATTTATAAAGATTTACTTTTAGTAACGGTTCTTCACTTTACAAATGATTTCCTTTTTAGTAACGTTTTCCTTTTTATAACATCCTATATTGTTATAAACAAATTTCCTTTTTATAACTCTATTTTATCTTCTAAACATTTCCTTTTTTATCCTATTTGTAAATGGTTTTACAAATATCTCCTTTTCTATTATTCTAGTTACAAATGGTTTGCAAATATTTCCTTTTCAAATCTATTCTTTGATTTTAAAATTTCCCTTTTCTAAATATCTCCTATTTATAAATATTCCAATTTATAAATATTTCTTATTTATAAATATTCCATTTATAAATATTTTATTTTCAAATATCACTTTGAAACTATTCCCTTATCAACATTTCGGTATGTTATGGTATTCAACGTATCAAATCACAATGACCAGTATCGTCCAAACACATATAATCGACAACAGATTATATATCACATCATATATCACAATATATGAAAATCAGTAAAATAAATGTTGAGGAATCCAGTCGGATTCCTCCAACCTGTTTCCCTGCATCCACAGATGTTACACAATAAAATCAACATCATTTTCAGTTCCATATGATATATTCTATTAAACAGAATCAATATAGAAATTCAACTAACTGACTATCAGTTCAATCAAACAATCAACACACAGTCAATCAACCAATATTTAACAGTTCTAAAAATACAACATGAATTGATAAACTGTTCAGAATTAGTGAGATTTACTCACATTGGACGATCATCGTCAATAACGATAACCATCGCTCGATTTGATTCGGACGGACAATTTATTTTACAATAAATTGTAGCGAGCTCGGATTCACTCCCGGTCCGTCTCATTGTGTTGCTCCCGTCCATACGATCCCAACGCAACTTACGGATCGTCAATCTGACACCGTATGATAGAGTTATGTATTTTACAAGTGGGTATAAATGTTTGAATAGTTCGAATTTAAATAAACTTGAATTTTATTTCAGAATTTGGGCTTCACTTACATTTGGCCCATCACGCTTTAAAACCCACCCGCTCCAAACTAGACCCGTCTTCCCCATCCTCCAATGCCGTGGCCTTCTTGAAGCTTTCCCAATGGCTATTTGCGCCTACATTCCTCCACCATACCAACCTAACCTCTTCACTTAAATTCAAATAGAAATTACCACAATTTATCTCGTTCCCCCCTCTACCTTCTCCGCCCAACACCTTCCAGTTCGAGTTCCTCTTCGTTGTTGTGTTTCTCAGCACCAGTGCGATGATACGGTGAGCACCACCGAACCAATTGTTGATCGCACTCAACCAAAATTCCACCACAAGTGCGAATTTGCATCACAAACCCGAATACATACTTAAAAATCCAAATTGATGCACCATTTTCACGAAATCATTAACCCTAGTATTCGCGGCTTACCAACCATCGACAGAAACTGAAGCGACCCGAACTTCCCCGGTCTCCGAAGAGATGAGAAAGAACGAATTACTGTGAGGACAAGACAAAACAGAACACAGACGGAAGAACATTTCATTGTTATTACAACAATTCCATCAGATACAAGAATATACAGAGTATAAATGAATATTATACATTCGACAAATATCAGAGATTACAATAAATTACATAGCAGCGGAAAAATAATACAAAGCACAAATGAAGGTGATATACGGATACAGAGCTTTCCGGATATCTTTCCAGCTGTAAACCAGGATCCTGTGAATATAAATCTGCAAAACAAAAACTACTAGCTGCCCGTGTCGAAAATAAGGGCACCCAGAGTTTAGGTTAAAACAATAAACTCCAGGTCAGTCATGTGACTGGTGTGAGAACTAAAACAGTTATTTAAAACTTTACTTTAAAAGAGAGTGATTCAAGGGACCACGTCGTATAACACGGAACGGGTTTCCTCCCAAGAATACCAGTGCATAGAATAAACAACGCAATGCTTTTTCGAAAAATGAAGCTATTATAAGACCCAGGTCCCATCACACAATGTAACGCAAGCCGGAGGATAGGGTTTTACCTTATAACAGCCAAACATGCTTGGTACGTTTAAAAACAAATCATTTGATACTATAATAAGTGTATAGTGTCAAAACCATTTCAATCATAAATATCAATCATAGACGGCATAGCATCCCATGCTACTATGTCACCATACCAGGCTCTACAAATAAAGCCGAAATATCTCGTATTGGAAATTGGATCTCCGTCATGAGTCGAGGCAAGGGGCAAGCTTCTCTCCGCTTCGAGACACTCTAGCAAATGCCTCGGGACTACACACTCTGGGTAACCCCTGGATGCTTCAGGGTCGGTCCTCACTTACGTTAGAGGATTAGTATGCCTGAACACACGTTTCCCGGTCCTTACAGACCTAAAATCGAGGCGCCTCATCCAACAACCACATAGGTGAAAAGTATATAAATGTTAGGGCTGGTAAGTCACTGACACCACTAAAGCTAGAAAGAAACATCGTGCTCTCCCTGCAGTCCTTATCCCGTTTTTAACTCATACTGAGGTGTGAGGCTCGCGAATTCACGTTATACACAAAGCTATTCCACTAAGGTCGTGCTTTGATCATCAACCACAAGACTTTTCTTTTCAACAGAAGCCTTGATCATGCAACTCAGCGTGCCATTTTCAATTCCATTTATAATTATATATAATTATTTAAATTCTAACGACGATCTATATAAATATATTCGTTCTAAATATATTCAAAATAAATTTCTCATTGATTTTATTTGAAATAATCCATTTTAAATGTTCAAAATTCGCTAAAATTGCCAAAATAAAAATTTTAAACTGGCCTAGATTTTCGGGTTGTTACAGAAACTAACGTCGAGCACCCCAGAAATGCTACTGCTTCGAAGAGCTTCTCTTACTGAATCCATAATTATATAGAACTTGATTTTAGGATTTTTCATTGTTTTGATTTCTATTTTTCTTTCTTGCGTTTCTGTTCTGGTAAAATGAGATTGTTTCTTGCTTTTTAAATCTGTGTCTGTGGCTGAGAAGATGAGAACGTAGACTGTCTAGGTTCAGTCATAAATTAGGATATTTTTTTATTTTATTTTGCCAATTTCTATATGTATTTGTCTTCTAAAAATTCGTGTGATCACACACGGTACCCAAAAATCATGAAACTGGACATGTAGCTAGAGTTCGACATTACGGTCCCAACGAAACTGGTTTCGTCGAATTCCGACTTCGTATGCTCACACAACGTATTTTTAACCGTCGAAATACTGACTGTTTCTCGCTCTAAAAATCCGTACGGTCACATACTGAATTCAAAAATCATGGAAATTGAAAATCTAACAACTATTTGACATTGCGGATCCAACGAAATTAGTTTTGTCGAATTCTGAGGTCGTTTGCAAAACTGGTTATTTTTAAAGCTCTAAATGACCCATTTAAATATATAAATATATTTAAATATAATTAAAGTAAATATTTATAAATATTATCATGTATATTCACATTGGAATACCATACAGCTCTAGAATATTCCTATATGAATTTCTAACTCGATATTCACTTCTAGGTCAACCCGATATTCGATTTATATTGAAATTCCTTTTTAAAATATAAATAATTCCTTTATAAATTATAAAGGAATTCCATAACGACTTTTCTAAAATTTGATTTGGACGTAAATCAAAATCTACACGACGAAATCCCAATTTTTCTCTTCCCCTAGAAAGATATACTCCACCAGCTCCACACGTTTCTTGTTTCACAGAAATCCGGCTTAAAACGAATCATGTACCTTCAGTTGAAGTTCAAATTGCCAAATTACGAACTGCAGCGCCATTTCCTGCTCGATTTCAATTATAATATAATTATATGTTCAAACTGTCGTTTATATAATATATTCGTTATTCAAATTCAATTCCAAGCTGAATTAAATATCACAGATGATCCAGTTCACACCATATCGCCATTTCAACCAATTCTGATTATTTCAGAATTAAATATATATTGTTTAATTTATTATTTTAATTAAATATTCACCATTATTTAATTCCATGACCATTTAATTCACTATATCACTATTTATATAATTAAATAAATTAATTATAATACCCTCTGCGAATGCGGGTCATTACAATCTTCCCCACTTAAAATAATTTCGTCCTCGAAATTGCTAAGGTAGAGAACGACCCTATCGACTAGTTAGAACATATTTGTTCACTTCTTAACTTCAGTTTCAACTGAACCAATTTAATTTCATTTAAATTATTAATTAATTTTTATTAATGAAAATTTTCAAAAATCCTTAAAATTTTCTAACGCCTTAATTTTTCGAAAAATTTCGCCAGCACCTCCTTTGTACAGGTCAATAGGTCAAACTCCACTCGCCTCTCTGGGCCATCTCCAACCCAAAAGAAAATCAAACAGCCAAGCGGATTGCCAATTCGGCTCATAAATCTCATGCTTATATCGAATATAAACTTGTACCTTTTTGTCGGGCATATCATTATATCCTTTCCCTCTGTTATCAATCCACCAGATACAAGGGTCATCCCAATCAAATCCCAATCTGCTTTTATCCACGACACAACCATTCGCTTATATCCGAGCCAAATATCATTTCAGCTCGAGTTTCTTCTCGATTCCCAACTCTTAACTTGATTATCATATTACTCTTCAAATTTGAATCTCACAATCCAATTTGTCTTGATATTATTCTAATTCAATCTCAGTTACCACTTTACTGGCTTTACTTTAATTCAAATTTGCTTTCACAAATTTCTGTTAAATTTGTTTTTAATTCAAACAGTCTTTCCCTGGGAGTTTTCAAATAGTTTACTCTTTTCAAAAAACAAATTTTCCTTTCGTACATGTCACTGAGCCCTTAATTAATATTCCATTAGTTAAATCACTTCTCTATTTCTTTATCAATATTTGTTAACCAAATATTTTCAATAACCTTATTGGCCTTTTACGTTATTTGGAAAACATTTCCGAATATTGCCTTCCTTTATTTTCTAAACTTTAGAAAATATATGCTATTTATAATTGGAAAATATTCCAATTACTTATCTCTTTTCCGATCTCGTTTATTTCTATACTTAGGAAATATTCTTTATTATATTTCCAAGCTTACACTTATTTGGGTTAAAACGGATGTTGTGTAAAACATCGTTACGACAACCCAAATACTATATTCAACTAACTCTTATTCAACATTGATCTTTGAGCATGAAATCTTACTATTTATTTTTTAATAATGAAATCAATCAAGTTGGGGTATAACTACCTCTCAGACCTTGACTGAATAACATATAACGTCAAAACAGTTATGACTACTTACTCGAATAATAAATACCATACAACTACTTATTCACTTTTAAACACGTATATGCTTCCTCTTTCTATTCTTATTAGATTTTATTCTTAGTCTTCCTTTTTGATTTTACTATTCTATTTCTAAGTTCGTTTCCATATCGACTTCTATATATATATCAGTACGTTGATTTCTAACTATCAAATTATCTTAAAAATATTCTAACTCCTTAAATTCCTGGAAAAATTCGCCATAACCTCCTTTGTACCAGGAGCATCGGGATATTTCAAATAGCCTCCCATGGCCCTCACCAATCCAAAAGAAAAAAAAAGCCGATACGGCGCATAAAATCTAATATATGAATTAAATACATACCTTTTCGTTGAGCATTTTATTTATATACCTTCATACCTTATCCATACCTATCTCATGAATATTTATACATGCCCAATCTATTTTAACTATACCTGATCGTTTTAACTCAATTCGTTAATTAATTTGTTAATTAACTCTTTAGTCTATTTCACTTTTATATTTGAACATGACATGTTCAAATATATTTTAACTTGCTTATTAACTAATTTGAATCCAAATTTCAAATTTAAGTTCTATATTCGATTTCGAATATCCATTTACAAATCCAATTCACCTTTCAAATTTCAACTTCAAATTCAAAACTCGATTAACTAATTCCTCTTCGACTTAGTTAATTCTATTCAATTTTTATATCACTTCTATTATTCAAATCTATATATCAAATTCTATTCAAATTATATATTCTAAATCCCATTTGAATTTCTATATTCAAATTCTATATATCAAATTCTATATATCAAATTCTATATTATAAATCCCATTTGAATTTCTATATTCAAATTCTATATATTCAAATTCTATTTTGAAATTCAACACAACTTGTCTTTCCCAAAACAAATTCAAAACAGTATCTCTGGTAGTAATTCGTCACTTACAACTCGAAAATGAATATTGATGATGCAACTGTCATCATCAGAATCTATTTTCCAGCGATCGAAGTGAGTTCAATACTATAAAACCATTTCTAAACATTTCCACTTTGAAATTCATTTCAAAATAAAATTCACATTGCTTGTAAAATAATTTAAAATCTCCCAGGATCTTAAATTTTCCTTATTTTTAATCCAAATCCATTTACAAACACTTATCCAATTTTCCAGAATTTTAATTCAATTTCTAGCTTAAATTTCAGATTTAACTCATCTGATTTCACGTATTTCACTTATATGAATTCTGATTGGTTATTTACATAACCATTTCACATTTTTATAATCTTATTCGATTATAATATCAACCAATATATCCACTATATTATAATTTTGATATATATATATATATCTTCTCTATATCATGATATTCCTTGGGTAAACTTATTTTAATTTACCCTCTTTTCAAAACATATCATGTCGACCCATCGTATTCGAGTGTTTATAAACTCCTACCGATACAGTGGATCAAACTGATCGACCAGAACTCATAAACAACTCAACCAATAAATCACCGCAATATAAAACAATTTTTATATCAATAACAAATACGCTCACTCGTACATATACACTCAACTCAACCTAGGGTATTGCTAACCATATCTCTACCGAGTCACGCCACAGAGCCAAGGTAATTCTCTTATCTTAAGCTATGATACCAACTGTAATGACCCGGATTTTGGCGATCTTGGTTATCCGATATACAACACATATCGAACATCCAAGGATCGAAAATAACGGGTTATTAATGAAAGAAATTAAAGGGTGAGGAAAGATAAGATAGAAACTTAGAATAGAAGAAGAAGAAGAACACAACATCAGAGGAACATGAATCTCACAGCGGAACGAAATAACATATAATAGATAGCATATCATTGAAATCAAATCATTATATGTATACAATAACATTATCAGAGTACAACACTTACAACACAGTGGAAATAACCTATAGCTATATAATCTTGAAGCCTCCTGCTCCAAGCTCTTCCAGTATATCTATAAATCCCGACTACTTGACTGCCCATACAAAATTGGGCACCCAAGAGTTTAGGGAAAACAAAACAAAATAAACTCCGGGTCAGTCATGGGATGGTATGAGTAAAACAGTTTAAACAAGTAAACGATATCTCATAAGACCACGCCGTATAACGGAACGGGTTTTTCCCTTATGAGAATCCAAAATATCTTTATATCAAAAACCTTTTGATATTATAATAATGTCTATCAACCACAATATAATAATCATCTAGCAGAAACGCTTTCATCTCACGTTCTACATGTATAGTATACAATCAATACCGCAAGCACGTATTGGGTAATGGATTTCCAACTATGAAAAGGTATGGAACCACCTATCGCTAGTGTATCTCTAGAGAGGAATACACTGGGTTCAACAAGAACATCTTGCAACCCGGCCACACATGACTGACCACTCATTTCGCTTGAGTGTATTGAATGTATATCACCAACGGTTGGGATCAGCAACTGTTTCCCTAATGGGACAACATCAACAATAGATTTTTAGAGGTAAATGAAACTCTAGATTAGGTGATTATACATCCTACTTTGGAGCGACCGACTTAGCCATGCTGCCTGCCCGATTTCTGTCATTTACCGGTTGATGAGGCTTGAGGTTACGCTTCATCATCACATCAGATTCACTTCGAATTCCACATTGTCAGATCCATCAAATCACCGATTGACGTCTATAACCATACATTACATGTCAGCTAAAAGAAGTTTCCTTCTCCGCTTCCACTCTTGGTACAGTTGAAGAAATCAATGTACGTGACCTTTCTGGAAATACTCTGTCAGACATTTATCCATGCATACAAGTTATCCAGGAACAGGATGAACCGAAGGTACTATTTAGTACGTCCATCTTAGGACTGTTATCTAAGACTTATACAATAGCCCTTGCACTTTACTCCGTCTTCAATTTTCTTTGGCATATATGATTCGCAACGCTTATGCCAATACAGAGTGGTTCTTTGGATAATAATCCAACCGGCCTCTTCATATTAACAACGTTAAAATGGTAAAAACTTCGATAGTCTGTGATTTAACCATCAAAGAAAAACATGTGTGCAAACAACGATATTATTTCCAGATGGAAATTTTATCGATCAAACATCATTTAACATTTTATCTCTTAAGTTCATTTTTCATCTCATGTTTCCCTATATTCAACATTTGCTATTTTCTAAATTTAGAAAATATACATTATTTACATTGGGAACATTTCCATTTCTTGTTTTCTGTATTAGAAAACATTTCTGATTCTTATTTGGGAAAACATTTCCAAAACTCCTACGTTTGGATTAAACAGATGTTTAGATAAAACATCGCTATCCCAACTCAAACCATTTCCTTTAATTACTAAATTCACTTAACCATCCTTTACTGCCGAACCTTAACCATTCCTTAGTTAAAAACAAAGCCAATCAAGTTGGGGTAGAACTACCTCTCAGACCTTAACTGAACAACATTTCTAACTTTGAAATAGGCAAAGTTCACTTTAATATTTCTTTAACTTCCTTACTTAACCTTCTTTCGAATCATCTCTATTCGATAATTCTTTCCTTCGATAAGGTATATTCGAATTTACTCTACTCGATTAACCCTCATCAATTTACTCTATTGGACTAATGCTATTGGATTAACTCTATTTGATTTAACTTTAGTCGATAACTTCTTTAACTCTATTCGAATAAACCAAATTCGATTAACTCCTTTTAATTCCATTCGAATAAACTAATATTCGATTTATTCCGTTTACTCCATTTAACTCTATTCGGATAACTAAATTCGATTAACTCCTTTTTGAATAAACTATTCATTTATAAAGATTTACTTTTAGTAACGGTTCTTCACTTTACAAATGATTTCCTTTTTAGTTACGTTTTCCTTTTTATAACATCCTATTTGGTTATAAACAAATTTCCTTTTTATAACTCTATTTATCTTCTAAACATTTCTTTTTTTTCCTATTTGTAAATGGTTTTACAAATATCTCCTTTTCTATTATTCTAGTTGCAAATGGTTTGCAAATATTTCCTTTTCAAATCTATTCTTTGATTTTAAAATTTCCCTTTTCTAAATATCTCCTATTTATAAATATTCCAATTTATAAATATTTCTTATTTATAAATATTCCATTTATAAATATTTTATTTTCAAATTTCACTTTGAAAATATACCCTTATCAACATTTTGTTATGTTATGGTATTCAACGTATCAAATCACGATGATCAGTATCGTCCAAACACATATAATCGACAACAGATTATATATCACATCATATATCACAATATATGAAAAAACAGTAAAATAAATGTTGAGGAATCCAGTCGGATTCCTCCACCTGTTTCCCTGCATCCACAGATGTTACACAATAAAATCAACATCATTTTCAGTTCCATATGATATATTCTGTTAAACAGAATCAATATAGAAATTCAACTAACTGACTAGCAGTTCAATCAAACAATCAACACACAGTCAATCAACCAATATTTAACAGTTCTAAAAATACAACATGAATTGATAAACTGTTCAGAGTTAGTGAGATTTACTCACATTGGACGATCATCGTCAATAACGATAACCATCGCTCGATTTGATTCGGACGGACAATTTATTTTACAATAAATTGTAGCGAGCTCGGATTCACTCCCGGTCAGTCTCATTGTGTTGTTCCCGTCCATACGATCCCAACGCAACTTACGGTTCGTCAATCTGACACCGTATGATAGAGTTATGTATTTTACAAGTGGGTATAAACGTCTGAATAGTTCGAATTTAAATAAACTTGAATTTTATTTCAGAATTTGGGCTTCACTTACATTTGGCCCATCACGCTTTAAAACCCACCCGCTCCAAACTAGACCCGTCTTCCCCATCCTCCAATGCCGTGACCTTCCTGAAGCTTTCCCAATGGCCATTTGTGCCTACGTTCCTCCACCATACCAACCTAACCTCTTCACTTAAATTCAAATAGAAATTACCATAATTTATCTCGTTCCCCCCTCTACCTTCTCCACCCAACACCTTCCAGTTCGAGTTCCTCTTCATTGTTGCGTTTCTCAGCACCAGTGCGATGATACGGTGAGCACCACCGAACCAATTGTTGATAGCACTCCACCAAAATTCCACCACAAGTGCGAATTTGCATCACAAACCCGAATACATACTTAAAAACCCATATTGACGCACCATTTTCTCGAAATCATTAACCCTAGTATTCGCGGCTTACCAACCATTGACAGAAACTAACGTCGAGCACCCCAGAAATGCTACTGCTTCGAAGAGCTTCTCTTGCTGAGTCCATAAATAAATAGAACTTGAATTTAGGATTTTTCATTGTTTTGATTTCTATTTTTCTTTCTTGCGTTTCTGTTCTGGTAAAATGAGATTGTTTCTTGCATTTTAAATTTGTGTCTGTGGCTGAGAAGATGAGAACGTGGACTGTCTAGGTTCAGTCATAAATTAGGATATTTTTTTATTAGTATTTTTATATTTTATTTTGCCAATTTCTATATGTATTTGTCTTCTAAAAATTCGTGTGATCACACACGGTACCCAAAAATCATGAAACTGTACATGTAGCTAGAGTTCGACATTACGGTCCCAACAAAACTGGTTTCGTCGAATTCTGACTTCGTGTGCTCACACAACGTATTTTTAACCGTCGAAATACTGACTGTTTCTCACTCTAAAAATCCGCACGGCCACATACTGACTTCAAAAATCATGGAAATTGAAAATCTAACAACTATTTGACATTGCTGATCCAACGAAATTAGTTTCGTCGAATTCTGAGGTCGTTTACAAAACTGGCTATTTTTAATGCTCTGAATGACCCATTTAAATATATAAATATATTTAAATATAATTAAAGTAAATATTTATAAATATTATCGTGTATATTCACATTGGAATACCATACAACTCTAGAATATTCCTATATGAGTTTCTAACTCGATATTCGCTTCTGGGTCAACCCGATATTCGATTTTCATTGAAACTCCTTTTTAAAATATAAATAATTCCTTTATAAATTATAAAGGAATTCCATAGCGACTTTTCTAAAATTTGATTTGGATGTAAATCAAAATCTACACGACGAAATCCCGATTTTTCTCTTCTCCTAGAAAGATATACTCCACCAGCTGCACACATTTCTTGTTTCACAGAAATCCGGCTTAAAACGAATCATGTACCTTCAGTTGAAGTTCAAATTGCCAAATTACGAACTGCAGCACCATTTCCAGCTCGATTTTAATTATAATATAATTATACGTTCAAACTTTCGTTTATATAATATATTCGTTATTCAAATTCAATTCCAAGCAGAATTAAATATCACAGATGATCCAGTTCACACCATATCGCCATTTCAACCAATTCTGATTATTTCAGAATTAAATATATATTATTTAATTTATTATTTTAATTAAATATTCACCATTATTTAATTCCACAACCATTTAGTTCACTATATCACTATTTATATAATTAAATAAATTAATTATAATACCCTCTACGAATGCGGGTCATTACACTATGAAAATACATATGGGAATGAAGCTCCCCTTTCCAACAGTTCAACGAGTCGAACATTTCTTAATTTCGTTAAGTATTCGATTTAATATAAATTTCTGAAGTTTTTAGATATGGCGACCCATTTTTGCTTTGATCAGCGAATAAAGATGGAAGAGGAAGTGTGGGGTTTAGGATATTATATAGTGGAGGGTTACGACTATTTTTCGTGTGCTACTTCATGATGAACGTTTTAAGCTCGTATGACCACATATGAGCTCCGATTGAAACAAAATTCGAAACCTTACAATAACATAATATTCTGGACACGATGGAACTGGTTTCATTGAATTCCAACACCTTTTGAAAAACCTTCTATTTTAAATTTCAAAACGTAAATCGATATGCGTTTATATCGCGCATGATCACATAATAATTCCAATTGACCCGAAATTGAAAATCTTACAATAATTAACCACTATGGATTTTATAAATTGGTTTTGTTGAAAATCGACGTAATTTGAAGTTGTCCATTCTATATGTTAAATTAAATAGATAAAATATATATTGATTTCGAAACAATCAGATCCATTGATAATAAATTATTATTATCATATATATATATATATATATATTCAAATAGAATTTTGTATAACTTCAAAATAAACTAATTAGGATTTTAAACTCAACTATCTAAATTCCAAGTTAAAACGATATCCAATTTATTTAAAAGTCTTCCATTTTATTTGATAAATCGTTATATTTCATAAACGATTATACCATGATTTGTCTAAAAATTTGATTTTGACATAACTCAAAATCTACAAGATGAAATCTCGATTTTTCTCTTTTATAACTAAAATATATTCCAGTAGATCCGAAAGATACTTGTTCCAAAGAATTCTGACTTATTGGATCCAATATACCCATTTGAAGTTCAAAACGAAAAATTACGAGCTACCACGACTCAATGAGCTCGTTTTTAGTTAATTTAAATTAATATGATCAAATTCATATAATTAATAAATTCCTTACTATAATTCAAAACGGTACATAATTGGGTCTTACTAAATCATCTAATGTATAATATACCTTAGATCCAATTTATTCTCAATTATTTCAGAGCTAAATTTATTATTTTACTATTCAAATTAAATTAATACTCAAAATCGTAGCATTCGAACTATTTAGATTTCCATACCAATATTTAAAATAATTAAATAAATTATATATTCGACCACTAAAAATGCGGGTTGTTATTGTATGGTCGACACTTGTTTGTATCCTTCTATGAATGCTCTTGTTAGCTCGAAGCCTCATATGGTCTTGAATTTCTTATGGAGTTCAAATGATTAAGGACTGGGGATATTCCATTAACAAACAACATATGGATTGACTTAAATGTTTCGAGCAATCATCAACAGACTTCATTGGACGAAGCACTTTGAGATCTTCTGGATTGAACTTATGAAAGGCTATAGATAGCTTATCTCATAAGGTGATACCTTTTAATGGGGTAGAAGTTACTTTTAATGGAAAACTTGCTTTCGTGGACTCAAAACTCATATTTCAGAGTTAAGATTTTAATAATATAGTGAATTAACAATTACCTTAGCATTACCTTGATTAATTGAAATTGCATTCATCTTTATTGATGAATGAGTTGCATAATAATATTTAGGGTGCGTTTTTTACAGGTCCCTATTAAGTTTCAAAATAGATAAAAAAACCCGGTGATAAAAACAATATAAAATAATCCCTATTTTTGAAATTCCACTAAAAACATTCCAACTCTACCCTTGCGCAATTAAAAAACTTTCCAACTTTGATTTGTCATCATTTAATCATTCAAAACATACCTTTAATCTCGCTCAAAACACTATTTCCATGATTCTGCAAAACCATCAATAAAAAAATCGCTGTTGAACTTTTCAAATTTTTTTTTTTTTAAACGCGTTGAACACTCAAAAGCCGTTGGTCATAATTTTAATGAAGATCATGCAAATATTCAAAAAAAATTGCACACTTATATGCAAAAATGATCAGTAGTAGTTTCCTAATAAGCATATTTACAGTTTAATATTTTGCAGGTACTACTTGTTTCTTACAGTATAGACATGCAAAAAAATTTGTACAAATGAGGCAAATGAACGTTCAAAAAAACTGCATACATTTATTCAGATATAACAAATATTTGCATACATTTCAGCTTGAATAAATGACTGGTAAGTAAAAACAAATTTACAACAAAATACTGAATTGAATGTATTACATCACGTAAATGTTTACAACAAATGGTAAAAGTTTACAACAAATGTAACAGAACTAATGTAGCAGAACTAATGGTCTTTTGAAGAACAAGTTCTTTTGTTATGGCCCAGCTTACTCCACAAACCACTTCTAGTACTCCTTGTAAAATCACCTGCAGATTTTAATTTTTTGATGAAAATGGACGACCAGGCATTCATGTACCTTTCGGAGGAGCTATAATAGCAATAGCAACAGAACTATAAAAAAAAGACGAATATAACAACTACCATTCCCAAGCTTTAACAACATTAATACACCAATAATCGCAGGAACATGCAATTTTTTAAATGAATGATCGATCAAATTATATTGATATAAATATATGCGTAAAATTCAGCAAAATAACAATAATATCTGCATACTTATATGCGTACAATTCAGCAAAATAACAATAATGTTCTAACAATATGTTTTTCTTCGTGTCTGGTAAAAAGTTGCATACAGATATGCATATATTTAGAATATATGCATATTCGTAGGCAAATTTTTAAAAGAAATGTTGAAAATAGATCTTTAAAATATATGCATATTTGTATGCATATATCAAGAATATATGCATACTTATACTCAACTTTTCTGATCACATGCAAACCCAAATGTTCTGACAATAATTTCATGCGTGAATTTGTCGGAAAACATCCAATTTTTTAAAATATATGCATATTTGTATGTATATATCTATAAAATATGCATACTTATACTCAACTTTTCTGAGCACATGCAAACCCAAATGTTCTAACAACAGTTTCATAATTGAATTTGTCGAGAAACATGCAATTTTTTAAATGAATGATCGATCAAATTAGATTGATATAAATATATGCTTAAAATTCAGCAAAATAACAATAATATCTGCATATTTATATGCGTACAATTCAGCAAAATAACAATAATGTTATAACAATATGTTTTTCTTCGTGTCTGGTAAAAAGTTGCATACAGATATGCATATATTTAGAATATATGCATATTCGTAGGCAAATTTTTAAAAGAAATGTTGAAAATACATCTTTAAAATATATGCATATTCGTATGCATATATCAATAATATATGCATACTTATACTCAACTTTTCTGATCACATGCAAACCCAAATGTTCTGACAATAATTTCATGCGTGAATTTGTCGGAAAACATCCAATTTTTTAAAATATATGCATATTTGTATGTATGTATCTATAAAATATGCATACTTATACTCAACTTTTCTGAGCACATGCAAACCCAAATGTTCTAACAACAGTTTCATACTTGAATTTGTCGAGAAACATGCAATTTTTTAAATGAATGATAGATCAAATTAGATTGATATAAATATATGCTTAAAATTCAGCAAAATAACAATAATATCTGCATATTTATATGTGTACAATTCAGCAAAATAACAATAATGTTATAACAATATGTTTTTCTTCGTGTCTGGTAAAAAGTTGCATACAGATATGCATATATTTAGAATATATGCATATTTGTAGGCAAATTTTTAACAGAAATAATGAAAATAGATGTTTAAAATATATGCATATTTGTATGCATATATCAATAATATATGCATATTTATACTCAACTTTTCTGATCACATACAAACCCAAATGTTCTAACAATAATTTCATGCGTGAATTTTTTTTTTAATCGTCAGTAAACATTTACATATCTTTTATTACTGAAAAATAGAAAAGTTTGATTTCGGTTCATGAATCAATTTACAGATCTGAATAAATTACTAAAAAATAACTAATTAACTCAAAAATAACTAATTACCCAACTAATCAAATCATCAATAGTTTTAATACTGAACATATATCAAAAATAATATTATAAAAAAATGAAATATGAAAAACACAAATTTAGCAAAAAAAAGTAGATACAAACCTGCTTTGAAACGCCGAGACCAGTGCCTTCTTTCCAACCAAACTTCTTCAGTAACTACAAAATCCAACAACAGAAAAAACATTGAACAATCATAATCGAAGAAAACTAAAAATCGTACCCCTAGATACAAATACCTTAAATCCGACGTTTGATGAATCAATTGCCTTAGAGCTCGAACAATATCCCTCGCAGTCCATCCGACGTCTTTTTTCTTAGATTTGTAGCTCGTAAAAAAAATTGTGACACTTCATTCTTCATGTTTTGTTTTGTGCCCTATTTGTAGTTGCGCTGCCTGAAGATAAAAGAGCGGACGGACGTTGTCCATTGTTGATTTCCAAGGAGAGCGAAGGGATCACTAATTGATTCTAGAAAGGAGAAAGGTGAAGATGATGGCGCCGCCATGACTCAGAAAATTACTAACGATGAAAAAAATGAAACCCTAATACGTGTTTAGACCGAAACTTAATTACATCGTTAATTAGAGGAAAAGGGCATTTCGGGTAAAAAAATAGCCGCTGTTTGAAAATAGGGATGAATTTTACATGTTTCAAAAGGGGAGGATGTGAGCCTAATTAAGTTTAGTTTTAAGGATGTGAGCCTAATTTTCACTAATATTTAAGTATGACAACCCCTTAAATCCTTAAATCCATTTTGGAATTTAGGTTTTCAATTAAGAATTCTAGATACAAGTGAGAGTACAAGAACAATCTGTCTGGATCATTAGGGTCATATCTATAGATGCGGGTTGGCAACCTCTCTCGCTTTAAACCCTTGCCATGGTGCCTTCGCGGAGGTGGATCTAAAGGCATAATAAAAGAGGCTTTAGGAATCTGCAGCTCATTCTTTCCAATGTGGTCTCTATGAATCTTTTGGGCCCGCCATAGGCATCTCTGAACGAAGGGCTTGGAACTTGTATTAATGAATATTCCTTTGTAAATTTTCTGCTTTAGGGGTTTTGAAGGGCTCGTTCTCCTTTTGTAGATAGAATCCTTTGCTGGATTGTAAGGTCATGGAAACCCCTTCGAATCAATCAAAGGGTGTATTTGATTCGGCATTCGTAAACTAGTTTCCCTTTGCTTTGTTTGAAGGTCACTGTTTTGGGAAGTATGCTCTTTGGCTCTATCCAAAGGGGCTTTCCTTTATTGAAAGGAGTCCTTTTCTCTTTAACCTCGTGAATGAAAGTAAGCTATGATGGAGTGTTTTTTCCACGAATGGAAGCTCTCTGCCCATTTAGCTCCTCATTGGTCATTTTGGTGCTAACAATTACCTAAACCTAGTATTTACATGTACGACTATCTTCCCTTACCAAAAGGTGCAGAAATCCTATAAGTCCCATTAACCATCCAATATTATCCAATCTAATACATTAGCTACTTAGTACTTCTAATAGAAGCGAGCACTTTCACTTATAATATAGGCAGACCCATTAGCCATTTAAGATTTATCGATGTGGTTTCCTAATAACATCACCATTAGGTAGAAGATAATAGCTACGAGACGTCTAACTATTAGTTAAGTCTTCTAGCACTAATATTACATCCCAAATTTTATAAAGAAAATAAATGCAAAAATAGTAGTGGCCACCTGATACTTACAAGATAGGTAGACTTCTAGCCATTCAGAAGCTTTCTGAAACGACCCGCAAATCCGTACCCTTTGAGTCGACTAATAACACCCCACGTCCAACTCAAATTGCACAGAAATACGAACCATTATTAGAAAGAAGTTAGAGGATGAGAAATAGAAAGAAAGAATTATTAGAATAGAAGAAAACGAAGATCACAAACTCACAGCGGAACGAATAAAATATATTAGATAATATAACTTTGAAGCACAAATCAGTATTTGTATATACATACCATTATCAGAGCACAACGATTATCCCTGGAACAGTTATAAACACCTGTTTCCAGATACAACAAAATACACAGCGGAAATATGATAGTCTATAGCTAACTGGTGAAGCCTCCTAATTCGAGCTCCTCCAAGTAAATCTGAAAAATCCTAACTACTTGACTGCCCGTACAAATTTGGGCACCCAAGAGTTTAGGGAAAACAATAAAATAAACTCTGGGTCAGTCATGGGACTGGTGTGAGTAAACTCCAACCATTTGTTTAACTTTCAAAATCCTTTTGAAAGAAATGATAATCGTAAGACCAATCCACACATAAACATGGATGGTTTTTACCTTACGATAACCCAAAAATATCTTGATATCAAATCCAGTGATATTATAATAATGTCTAAATCAAATAAATAGAATCTAGCGGAACGCTTGCATCTCACGCTCCATATATAATATTAAATCAAAAACCGCAGGGCTCTTATTGGAGATTTGATTCCAACTTGACAAGGTATGGGACCACCTTCCGAACGTGTATCTCTAGAGGCAAATACACTGGGTTCAACAAGAACGTCTTGCAACCCGGCCCACACATGACCGACCACTCATTTCGCTTGAGTGTATCGAATGTATATCACCAACGGTTGGGATCAGCAACCGTCTCCCGAATGGGCAGCATCGATAGATTTAAGAACAAAAGGAATTTCTCTAGATAGGTGATTATACACCCTACTTCGGAGCGACCGACTTAGCCATGCTGCCTGCCCGATTTTTGTCATTTCCTGGTTGATGAGGCTTGAGGTCATAACGTATCTTTTGACAGATCACACCTCCATTACTTTGAATGCCACATCGTCATACCCGCCAAATCACAAATTGATTTCACCAAAAATACCACGGGTATACAGCTAAGAGAAACGAATTCCTCCGCCACCAAACGTAAGTACGTTTGAAGAAATCAACTTACGCGATCCTTTGAATATACTTTGTCAGACACTCGTCCATACACGTTTGTCCTGGGACTGGACAAACCGAAGGCACTATTCTGTAAACAGGATAGCCCTTGCACAACTCCGTCTTCAATATATTCAGCATACTTGATTCGCAACGCTTATGCCAATATGGAGTGGTTCTCTGGATAATAATCCGACCGGTCTCTCCATATTAACAACGTTAAAATGGTCAAAACTTTGATAGTCGGTGATTTAACTATCAAATGAAAACATGTCGGTGTGCAAACAACGATATTATTTCCCGAAGGAAATTCTATCGAACAATCATCCTTTCATTCATTCGTTCATTTCCCTATTCCTGTTGTTTAATGTTTCTTATTCACTATATTTAGAACATATATATCATTATCATTGGAAAACATTCCCATTTCTTGTTTCTATATTCAGAAAACCATTCTGCTTCTCATTTGGGAAAACATTTCCAAATTTCTTTCATTTGATTAAACGGATGTTTGAATAAACATCACTATGCCAAATCTCCTTCATTTGGTTTCCACTTAACCACTTTCCACTATTGAACCTTAACCATTTCTTAGTTAAAAACGAAGTCAATCAAGTTGGGGTATAATTACCTCTCAGACCTTAACTGAGCAACATTTCTAACTTCGAAATAGACAAGGTTCATCTTTCCAATCTTTTAACACGCTTCCTTACGTTACTCTCGGATTCGATTATGAATCCACTTCCTTTTCAGGAATCACTTGATTATAACAATGGTGTCATAATTCCCTGCATCCGAAATATAATAACTTTAATATGACTTTTATTTTCTAACTTGAATATTGAAAAAAAACATTTCCAATATATATAATTTCTTTATTGAGAAAATATCTTTTACTCCAATTAGAAAACATTTCTAAATCCTTTGAATTTACTGATGTTATAAACATCGTTATTATGACTTAAATCATAAATCATTCGTTAATTAACGATATCACTAACCAACCCTTGCTATCATTCACTTTGAAATATTCCGAGCTCACAACTTTAAACCAAACATTGCTTTCAACAACAGCGTTAAACCCGCTATCTAGCATTTTAGAACACTTATCATAACCATAGCATTAAGATTGCCATTAAAACAGTTATTATAACGGCAGCGTTAAAATTGCTATTTAAAAGCATTTCTTATAACAACAGCGTTATGATTGCTGTTTTGAATAAAATACCGTGTGCGACGCACACGCTTCCGTTGTTCATTTATAAACTTGTTTATTTTAAACACTTCAAGTTCTCCTTTAAACATATTTATAAGCTATATATTCTTCTAACCACTTAATTCGATTTCTATAAATCCCCTTTTCATATGTATTTTATTTGCAAAATATTTCCTTGTTTAAACTATTATTCTTTTACTTTAAGCATTTGAAAATCTTTCTTTAAACTTCCCTCTGTAATTTGCTAAATTCGGATCCATTTCCACATATTGGTTTCAAAACCGATACTCACTTTCAAATATACATTCATATTTGAACCCACCTTTTAATTTATCCAATGGTTAATGATCCACTTAATTTATATCTTTAATCATAACATTTTTCTTGGTTTACCCAATGGAATAGGTTTCCATTTGCAACTCAATGAAAAAGAAATTATTTCTAATTTGGAAATAAACTCTGCTTTTAAATTCTAATTTCCTTTTTCACATTCGATGATATTTTACGGTATCTAAAATACCAGGTTCCTAAGGCCAGGGTAAACAAACACACAAATTCAACCATGGATAATGTAGCATAACATATATCACCATCAAATAAAACAGTAAATAAAATGTTGAGGGATCCAGTTGGATCCCTCCAACCTGTTTCCCTGCATCCACAGATGTTAATAACATCAATAATACTATTTCACATCAAAATGAAATATCAGAACTAATGATCAATTAATGGTGTAGTCCTATCTACCAATTCAACCAAATTTATCAACTATTCAACCAATCAACCATTGCACATTATAAAAATATTAAAACCCGTTTATATATTAAAATATAAACGAGAGGGAGTAAGTGAGTTTACTCACCTTGTCTCGTAGTGACGGTTCTGCCTTTTTATTTAAAATCAAACGATCGTTTGATTTTATCGCAAGATCCCAACAGTTCGGTTCTCAGCTACATCAGTCCCACCACGAAGACCTCATTGCTATAGTTCCAACATGACCAATTTTTCCTGATTCTGAACTCAAAAATTAAGCCACAAAATGAATGGCTTATCGCGGTTGCCCAGTTCGTAAGCACCCAGCGCCGTGCGTTCCCCATCCACTGCCGAAGGCTCAGCCAACCACTGCGCTTTTTCCCCAGATAAGTTTTTGAACCCGCTCATTCCTGTCTACCATTTCAAGCATGTCATCAAAAGTGGCTATAGGGAACCTTTGACTTACGTTTTGACCAAATCATGTCCACTGAAGCCAATTCCGTGTCTCCTTTAAACCGCTTAACCCAGTTTGCCATTATTTCCAGAACCATCACCACTTTAAGCCAACCGTTACCATCACATAATCATCCCCAACTGCCCTTAATCACATATTTCGTTTCTTCCCAGGTACGAATTTCGTTACCCACTTCCTCCACAGCAAACTCTACCACTCCAATACTATACAACGAAACCCAATTCACCATCATCAGTCTCTCTTCCGCAGCCTCTCCCGGCTCATCACCTCGTACACCTCTTCACCATGATCACAACCACGCCCTCGGAACCGCTTCTAGCTCCGGCGAACCCAAGCTGAAGTCGACGTGGCCAATATTGGGTGCGACAACACCATAGGGTCGTTCCCTATATTTTGAACTCAGGAAACTAATTCGCAAATGGAAGTAAGTGCATAGAGTTGAAGCTATTGTTCTCAGAAATCCAACCGACTAAAGAGTTTATGATTTACTTGCGTTTTGATTTAACTAAGAATTTTGAAGATTCAAGTTTGATGGTTTAGATCTGAGAAAAATGAGGAACGAAAAGAACATCAGTATTTAAAAGGAGAAAAAGGCGTGGCAGTCACGAATGTAATGGCTTGGGAATCAAGGTGTTCGAATGACTTGGGTACCACGGCTTACCATGCCTTGGGATGCACGGTTCGTATAACATGGATTGGGACACACGGTGTTAAGAGTTGGTATATACGGATGCAACAATGTGGACGGCATACTGTTGATACTTGGAATGTGGGATTCAACTTCAAAATAAATAAAATATTATACATTTTGGTGAATCCATGTGCATTCTTGGGCATTTCTCAGATATTATTAATTAATGGCTCACCATGAAATAAAATATAATTAATATGTTTTAGTTATTAAGCGCAGTGTATTTGATTATGAACGGATAATCATATGGATGAACAGTCTATTTACTGATTAAAAAGCAAATCTTGGTGTAAAAAGGTATTTTGAACCCAACGGGACAAGTTTCGTCGAATTCCGACATCGTTTGAAAAAATTTCCTTTATAAAACCAGAAATGAACACGCATTTTAATTTACCACGATCACCAGATAAATCAAAACAACTTGAAACTGCGAACACCGACAATAACTTTTCGATACGAACCCAATGGCACTAGTTTCGTCGCATTCTGAGACTGTTGCCCCGGTAGGCTGTTTTTGGCGTGTACCGCACTGCCCTTCTGAACACCAAATTTGCCGATCTCTAAAAATAACAAACTATATACCTACCCTGACTATATCCGACGCTACGAACTCACCGGAACTGGTTTCGCGGCCTAATTCGATCGTCTGCTCAAATTATACCCAAATAACCCTTTATTGAATTAATTACGTGTTATAGAAATTGAACGGGCGTTTACGGCTACCGTGGTCACATACGACATCGGTTTTCCACGCCACTCAACATTGTACAATAATTAAATGATATGGTCCCAATGAAACTGATTTCATCGAAATCTGAGTCTGTTTGCAAAACGGCTATTTTAACACGTATAATTTAAATAACGATTTCCACAGCGACTATTTCAAAATTTGATTTGGCCATAACTAACAAATTATAACACGAAATCTAGATTTTTCTCTTTCATATGAAAATTATAATAAATACGGTTCCAACGTGTCTTGTTTCACAGAAATCCGACTTATATCGGATCCTGTATCCTCAGTTGAAGTTCAAAACTCTATATTACGAACTGCCGCGCGATTTCGAGCTCGTTTTATAATTATATTATAAATTAACGTTCAAACTTCGTTTTTAAATCAATAAATTCCTATATGTAATTCAATTAAAAATTTCAAAACAAATTTAAATACTCAGAATTCAACGGCCAAAAATCCGGGTCGTTACATTCCTTCCCCCTTAAAATAATTTCGTCCTCGAAATTGCTAAGTAGGAAAAGATGCTACATATCCTATTAATTAGGTCCAAAATCCTTTAGTTTACTTTTTAACTTTGGTTTAACTGGACCAATTTATTTCAATTAAAATATTAATTTATTCTTACTAACGAAAATTTTCAAAAATTCTGAAAATTTTCTAACACTTCAAAATTCTGAAAAATTTCGGCAGCATCTCCTCTGCACGGCTCAATCGGTACAACCACAACTCGCCTTTCTAGGCCTCTCCAATCCAAAAGAAAATCAAAAAGCCAAGTGGCTTGCCTCATAGGCTCATAAAATCATCAACCCAAACAATATTGTAAACATGTACCTTTTGTCGGGCATAATCTATCTCTTGCATTTGCTTTCATTCAATATTTGCTCAGCATATCCATTCCAACTGATTTCCAATCAGTCCAACTTTCAGTCTTTAACTCTCTAATCAACTTCTGATTAGTCCATTCCAATTTTATCAAGTCAAATCTGATCTCTACTTCAGGAATCAATCCACTTATTCCATTTGAGTTTCAATTTCCATTTAACTTGAATTTCGATCCATTTGACTAATTTATTCGACTTATACAAGTTAAACAATTTCAGAATTCAAATTCCCGGGTTTTATTTCAACTAGTTTGAAATCATATATATGTACATATATTTATAATCAAATCAATTCAAAACATTTGAATTTCTAAATCATCTTGTCCTTTTCAACAAATCTTCATTTTCAAATTACTATGGTAGCAATCCGTCACTCAGAAACTTGAAAATGAATACCGATAATGTCGCGACCCATTATCAGTACTATTTCCTCGCCCCCTGAAGTGATTTCAATGCTTAATCGCTTTTAAAATCCATTTAAACCATTCTAATTCAAAAATCTCTTCGAACTAATGCTATATTACTTTTATAATACTTCAAGGAATATTTCAAAACTTCCGGGATTTTAAATTCAAATTATGGTTTGAATTAAATTTCAGTTCAGCTTATTTGTATATCCTATTCTTATACAAATTCAATTTGGTTTTATACAACCATTTCAATATTTTATAATTTCCTTTGATTGTAATAACAATCAACACATTCGATAATTTCAGAAAATTATCCCTTTATATTAAAATAACCTTTGGGCAAATTATATCACTTACCCACTTTAAAACAATACTGAGTCGATTTGTTCTGTTCGAGAGTTTAGAAACACCTATCGATACGGTTGTACTTCCTGTATCGACCAGAATTCATAAACTACTCAACAAACTAGCCAACACAATATAAAACAATTTTTATATCAAATCTACAAATACGCGCTCATATATATACACTCAAACTCAGTCTAGGGTATTACTAACCCCATCTCTACTGAATCACGCCACAGAGCCAAGGTAATACTTAACCTTCAGCTCTGATACCAACTGAAACGACCCGCAAATCCGTACCCTTTGAGTCGACTAATAACACCCCACGTCCAACTCAAATTGCACAGAAATACGAACCATTATTAGAAAGAAGTTAGAGGATGAGAAATAGAAAGAAAGAATTATTAGAATAGAAGAAAACGAAGATCACAAACTCACAGCGGAACGAATAAAATATATTAGATAATATAACTTTGAAGCACAAATCAGTATTTGTATATACATACCATTATCAGAGCACAACGATTATCCCTGGAACAGTTATAAACACCTGTTTCCAGATACAACAAAATACACAGCGGAAATATGATAGTCTATAGCTAACTGGTGAAGCCTCCTAATTCGAGCTCCTCCAAGTAAATCTGAAAAATCCTAACTACTTGACTGCCCGTACAAATTTGGGCACCCAAGAGTTTAGGGAAAACAATAAAATAAACTCTGGGTCAGTCATGGGACTGGTGTGAGTAAACTCCAACCATTTGTTTAACTTTCAAAATCCTTTTGAAAGAAATGATAATCGTAAGACCAATCCACACATAAACATGGATGGTTTTTACCTTACGATAACCCAAAAATATCTTGATATCAAATCCAGTGATATTATAATAATGTCTAAATCAAATAAATAGAATCTAGCGGAACGCTTGCATCTCACGCTCCATATATAATATTAAATCAAAAACCGCAGGGCTCTTATTGGAGATTTGATTCCAACTTGACAAGGTATGGGACCACCTTCCGAACGTGTATCTCTAGAGGCAAATACACTGGGTTCAACAAGAACGTCTTGCAACCCGGCCCACACATGACCGACCACTCATTTCGCTTGAGTGTATCGAATGTATATCACCAACGGTTGGGATCAGCAACCGTCTCCCGAATGGGCAGCATCGATAGATTTAAGAACAAAAGGAATTTCTCTAGATAGGTGATTATACACCCTACTTCGGAGCGACCGACTTAGCCATGCTGCCTGCCCGATTTTTGTCATTTCCTGGTTGATGAGGCTTGAGGTCATAACGTATCTTTTGACAGATCACACCTCCATTACTTTGAATGCCACATCGTCATACCCGCCAAATCACAAATTGATTTCACCAAAAATACCACGGGTATACAGCTAAGAGAAACGAATTCCTCCGCCACCAAACGTAAGTACGTTTGAAGAAATCAACTTACGCGATCCTTTGAATATACTTTGTCAGACACTCGTCCATACACGTTTGTCCTGGGACTGGACAAACCGAAGGCACTATTCTGTAAACAGGATAGCCCTTGCACAACTCCGTCTTCAATATATTCAGCATACTTGATTCGCAACGCTTATGCCAATATGGAGTGGTTCTCTGGATAATAATCCGACCGGTCTCTCCATATTAACAACGTTAAAATGGTCAAAACTTTGATAGTCGGTGATTTAACTATCAAATGAAAACATGTCGGTGTGCAAACAACGATATTATTTCCCGAAGGAAATTCTATCGAACAATCATCCTTTCATTCATTCGTTCATTTCCCTATTCCTGTTGTTTAATGTTTCTTATTCACTATATTTAGAACATATATATCATTATCATTGGAAAACATTCCCATTTCTTGTTTCTATATTCAGAAAACCATTCTGCTTCTCATTTGGGAAAACATTTCCAAATTTCTTTCATTTGATTAAACGGATGTTTGAATAAACATCACTATGCCAAATCTCCTTCATTTGGTTTCCACTTAACCACTTTCCACTATTGAACCTTAACCATTTCTTAGTTAAAAACGAAGTCAATCAAGTTGGGGTATAATTACCTCTCAGACCTTAACTGAGCAACATTTCTAACTTCGAAATAGACAAGGTTCATCTTTCCAATCTTTTAACACGCTTCCTTACGTTACTCTCGGATTCGATTATGAATCCACTTCCTTTTCAGGAATCACTTGATTATAACAATGGTGTCATAATTCCCTGCATCCGAAATATAATAACTTTAATATGACTTTTATTTTCTAACTTGAATATTGAAAAAAAACATTTCCAATATATATAATTCCTTTATTGAGAAAATATCTTTTACTCCAATTAGAAAACATTTCTAAATCCTTTGAATTTACTGATGTTATAAACATCGTTATTATGACTTAAATCATAAATCATTCGTTAATTAACGATATCACTAACCAACCCTTGCTATCATTCACTTTGAAATATTCCGAGCTCACAACTTTAAACCAAACATTGCTTTCAACAACAGCGTTAAACCCGCTATCTAGCATTTTAGAACACTTATCATAACCATAGCATTAAGATTGCCATTAAAACAGTTATTATAACGGCAGCGTTAAAATTGCTATTTAAAAGCATTTCTTATAACAACAGCGTTATGATTGCTGTTTTGAATAAAATACCGTGTGCGACGCACACGCTTCCGTTGTTCATTTATAAACTTGTTTATTTTAAACACTTCAAGTTCTCCTTTAAACATATTTATAAGCTATATATTCTTCTAACCACTTAATTCGATTTCTATAAATCCCCTTTTCATATGTATTTTATTTGCAAAATATTTCCTTGTTTAAACTATTATTCTTTTACTTTAAGCATTTGAAAATCTTTCTTTAAACTTCCCTCTGTAATTTGCTAAATTCGGATCCATTTCCACATATTGGTTTCAAAACCGATACTCACTTTCAAATATACATTCATATTTGAACCCACCTTTTAATTTATCCAATGGTTAATGATCCACTTAATTTATATCTTTATTCATAACATTTTTCTTGGTTTACCCAATGGAATAGGTTTCCATTTGCAACTCAATGAAAAAGAAATTATTTCTAATTTGGAAATAAACTCTGCTTTTAAATTCTAATTTCCTTTTTCACATTCGATGATATTTTACGGTATCTAAAATACCAGGTTCCTAAGGCCAGGGTAAACAAACACACAAATTCAACCATGGATAATGTAGCATAACATATATCACCATCAAATAAAACAGTAAATAAAATGTTGAGGGATCCAATTGGATCCCTCCAACCTGTTTCCCTGCATCCACAGATGTTAATAACATCAATAATACTATTTCACATCAAAATGAAATATCAGAACTAATGATCAATTAATGGTGTAGTCCTATCTACCAATTCAACCAAATTTATCAACTATTCAACCAATCAACCATTGCACATTATAAAAATATTAAAACCCGTTTATATATTAAAATATAAATGAGAGGGAGTAAGTGAGTTTACTCACCTTGTCTCGTAGTGACGGTTCTGCCTTTTTATTTAAAATCAAACGATCGTTTGATTTTATCGCAAGATCCCAACAGTTCGGTTCTCAGCTACATCAGTCCCACCACGAAGACCTCATTGCTATAGTTCCAACATGACCAATTTTTCCTGATTCTGAACTCAAAAATTAAGCCACAAAATGAATGGCTTATCGCGGTTGCCCAGTTCGTAAGCACCCAGCGCCGTGCGTTCCCCATCCACTGCCGAAGGCTCAGCCAACCACTGCGCTTTTTCCCCAGATAAGTTTTTGAACCCGCTCATTCCTGTCTACCATTTCAAGCATGTCATCAAAAGTGGCTATAGGGAACCTTTGACTTACGTTTTGACCAAATCATGTCCACTGAAGCCAATTCCGTGTCTCCTTTAAACCGCTTAACCCAGTTTGCCATTATTTCCAGAACCATCACCACTTTAAGCCAACCGTTACCATCACATAATCATCCCCAACTGCCCTTAATCACATATTTCGTTTCTTCCCAGGTACGAATTTCGTTACCCACTTCCTCCACAGCAAACTCTACCACTCCAATACTATACAACGAAACCCAATTCACCATCATCAGTCTCTCTTCTGCAGCCTCTCCCGGCTCATCACCTCGTACACCTCTTCACCATGATCACAACCACGCCCTCGGAACCGCTTCTAGCTCCGGCGAACCCAAGCTGAAGTCGACGTGGCCAATATTGGGTGCGACAACACCATAGGGTCGTTCCCTATATTTTGAACTCAGGAAACTAATTCGCAAATGGAAGTAAGTGCATAGAGTTGAAGCTATTGTTCTCAGAAATCCAACCGACTAAAGAGTTTATGATTTACTTGCGTTTTGATTTAACTAAGAATTTTGAAGATTCAAGTTTGATGGTTTAGATCTGAGAAAAATGAGGAACGAAAAGAACATCAGTATTTAAAAGGAGAAAAAGGCGTGGCAGTCACGAATGTAATGGCTTGGGAATCAAGGTGTTCGAATGACTTGGGTACCACGGCTTACCATGCCTTGGGATGCACGGTTCGTATAACATGGATTGGGACACACGGTGTTAAGAGTTGGTATATACGGATGCAACAATGTGGACGGCATACTGTTGATACTTGGAATGTGGGATTCAACTTCAAAATAAATAAAATATTATACATTTTGGTGAATCCATGTGCATTCTTGGGCATTTCTCAGATATTATTAATTAATGGCTCACCATGAAATAAAATATAATTAATATGTTTTAGTTATTAAGCGCAGTGTATTTGATTATGAACGGATAATCATATGGATGAACAGTCTATTTACTGATTAAAAAGCAAATCTTGGTGTAAAAAGGTATTTTGAACCCAACGGGACAAGTTTCGTCGAATTCCGACATCGTTTGAAAAAATTTCCTTTATAAAACCAGAAATGAACACGCATTTTAATTTACCACGATCACCAGATAAATCAAAACAACTTGAAACTGCGAACACCGACAATAACTTTTCGATACGAACCCAATGGCACTAGTTTCGTCGCATTCTGAGACTGTTGCCCCGGTAGGCTGTTTTTGGCGTGTACCGCACTGCCCTTCTGAACACCAAATTTGCCGATCTCTAAAAATAACAAACTATATACCTACCCTGACTATATCCGACGCTACGAACTCACCGGAACTGGTTTCGCGGCCTAATTCGATCGTCTGCTCAAATTATACCCAAATAACCCTTTATTGAATTAATTACGTGTTATAGAAATTGAACGGGCGTTTACGGCTACCGTGGTCACATACGACATCGGTTTTCCACGCCACTCAACATTGTACAATAATTAAATGATATGGTCCCAATGAAACTGATTTCATCGAAATCTGAGTCTGTTTGCAAAACGGCTATTTTAACACGTATAATTTAAATAACGATTTCCACAGCGACTATTTCAAAATTTGATTTGGCCATAACTAACAAATTATAACACGAAATCTAGATTTTTCTCTTTCATATGAAAATTATAATAAATACGGTTCCAACGTGTCTTGTTTCACAGAAATCCGACTTATATCGGATCCTGTATCCTCAGTTGAAGTTCAAAACTCTATATTACGAACTGCCGCGCGATTTCGAGCTCGTTTTATAATTATATTATAAATTAACGTTCAAACTTCGTTTTTAAATCAATAAATTCCTATATGTAATTCAATTAAAAATTTCAAAACAAATTTAAATACTCAGAATTCAACGGCCAAAAATCCGGGTCGTTACACTTTCGATTGTGGACCCTCTACTCCTACCCAGTTGGCATTATGTGGTAATCCCCTAGTCATTGGTTAACCATTTATGACCTTCTGCCTAAGAAAACTCTAACCTCTGTTACTCGATACCTAATAAGAAGCGGACTCTTCTAATGATACTAATATACTGATCCATATGGTCATTTAATACTTCAGTTTGGTAAAAGGCGAGTTAAACGATCACTTAAAACTCAAGCAAGCTCAGCGACCACTTAATAACATAAAGAGGATTTAACCACTTGATACATAAATCCTAAACCAATCCTTCGATCATTAAGAACTCCTAACGTTTCTTTTTTCGGTAGGGAGGCTGATCCTATAGTAACTTAATACCTCAATGCTAGAAGTAAATCCTTTTAAAGATGTTTCTCATTGCTCCATAATACCATTTGGATCATTCAATGCCTTTGTAGGGGCAGGTCCTAACTCTCACATAGTCACGAGTCACCTCACATTAGTAGTAAGTACACCTAATTGTTTTAAGCCTCAAAGTGAAGGGAAAACCTCTATCGAATGACTCTACTGACCTTGCATCACTAGTGCACTAAGGCTGATTAATTTTCGTAGCCCTGTATAAGTAATATGGTATACTATCCAATATTTGACCTATTATTTCTGACCTAATATTGGACTAAGTTATCAATTATTCATTTAAGATAATAAAGTTCACCTTAAATATTTATCTACCCTAAATCCTTACTAATTCAATAACATAAATGCAAATTTATCCACAATAAACCCAGTGGACATTTCCTAGGATACATGGGTTAAATTACTAACTTTATAATTACTAATCTTTATGACTATTCCATTTTTAAATCAACCTGCCAATATCTTTATTTCTATTTGTTATTTTCTTTCAAAATCAATCTTATTCATTTGCTTATTACTTTATTCGTTTTTAATTTAAATTACAAATATTTATTTTATTTGATTAACTGGAACGTTAAATTCAAATTTCGTTAATTACCAGTAAATTATTGTTATGATCCTGTGTTTCTTATTAATTATTTGGCACTGACAAATTAATATGAATTATTATCTTATTAATTCATAAAGGTTAATTTATTTATTTCATTCAAAATAATTACAACCTTAAATTCAAACTCCATTTATTATCAATTAATTATGGTTGTAATCCTCTTTTACCTATTAATTATTCGGCACCTACGAAATAAAAGGATTTGTTAACTATTTAATACCTAAAAGGTTGATTGATTTATTTATTTCATTCAAGTTAATTGCTACCATAAATTCAAAATCCATGTATTAATTTAACATTATTTATTTCATTCAGATTAATTGCAACCACAAATTCAAATTCCATTTGTTAATTTAATCTTCTTTCCATTTGTCAATTAAAAATTTTATTTTCATTTATCAATTTTATTTTTGTTCCTATTTATTTTGTAATTATTACGTGTAGAATCCTAATTCTATCAAAATTTACATATTATAGTAACATATTTATTGAAACAACATCTCTTGCGAAGAATTTTCATATAACTTCCACAAATTTATTAAACTAAGATATAGTAACTCTGCCAAAATCACAAGGAATATATATTTCTTTTTATTTGGAATAGACAATGTAAAATATATACAAAATTGTGTATTTTACGCATTTTTCCTTCTTGTTTATGTGTATTCCTTATCAAATCAAATGTCGTATTTTAAAAGGAAATGTAAAAAATGTATTTTTTTTATAAAAATCAATAGATATTCTCTATAAATTAACCTATGAAAAAACCCCAAAAAAAATACTAGATAATAACCTTAATTAGATTGATATCTCATGACCCTAATTACTTATCTGGAATGTAATAACAATACTTACAAGCTACAAAACTTTTGAGATAGATTTCCAAATCCGAGTGAAGATAATATATTATACAAGATCTACAAAGAGTATAAATTTTCTATATTGACGAACAAATAAGCATACAATTAAGATAACAAAAAAATTTAGGTAAAAGAATCAAATGTATGTCAATAGGATAAATTTACATTGTAAAAGAATAAAAATAATTTTCCACTCACACTGAAAAGTTATCTCAAACTCTATATCTAAATTGTGATTCTTGATTTAACTCCTATCTTTTTTAAATTCAAGAAAATATATCAAAAAGGAAATATACGTATATTAAAATTAAATATCTGGGAAGATTTGTGTATTATAAGTGAGAATAGGATAAGTATGAACCTAACAAATATTACCTCAAAATCGCGAAGGTTGATTCGCTCATATTCTCTTTATTTCAATTTCTTATCCTTCTCCAATTTGTATGCGTATATATGTACAAATCTAATTTTGTAATTTGGAAAGGAAGCGGAGAGGAAGAAATGACAGTTTATCCTTAAAGTCTCCAGAAAAATATGAAAAGAGAAGGAAGAGTGAAGCCTTAATTTATAAGCACAAGAAACAACCACATCCCTAAGATTGGATTATATTAGATATCGACCATTAGACCAAAGCAAATAGCAAGGCGGGTTAACTACCCGATCGATCTCTATATAGAACGATTTGGCATATGGGCCACAGTTTATTATATTAATTTATGTTATTTTTGTTTTGTATTCGTTTTTCATCTATAGCTTCCTCGTGCGAACTTCATTTGCAAAACTCTAAATATGAAAGTTGCTAAGAATTGCACCACAAACACAATATTACAAGTTTCATGGTCAAATTCCATATTTTGCACAAAGTCCATATTTAGAACCTATTAATCAAAATAAATAAAGCTAAAGTTACGAAGTGTTTCACTTATTTCTTGCTCATTTTTTAGTAAAATTCCATTTAAATAACCGTTAAACGTTTGTGACATTTAAATACATCAATTCTCTTTGACTAAACTATAACATTTTAGACTTATGGATGGTAAAAATTCCAATGTCATCTACATTTAATACTGCAGTCCATATACAAAGTCCTTCATTCAATAATAATAATCATTATTAACTGAAAAGCTTTAGCTAAAGCCTTTGACTTTTAATTTACTTGAGTTAATCATGATATTAACTTTATATAACTAAGAACTTTAATAATGCTTCACCTTCAATATCTCTCCTTGACCCAACAATAGTCACTCGATGGACATCATGTCATAATTTAGCTATAACCAAAGCAAATCATCTACGTCGAAGATCCATGGTATTCTCAAGTCAAGATAATTGTGTAAATCAATCATATAGATATTCTCTATTTGCCCTTAGCTATATTAACCAATAAAAAACTGTCGAGTGAATCGTTTCATAGTTAGTTAATTATCAGTGCATAAAACCTAGTTTCCCTTAGCAGTCATGAGTAATGCACTATCTAACATTTAGAGAGCAATGTGTACTCTTTTTTAAATGATACATCAATATCCAGTCTCGATGTATCTTTAATAAATACTTTAAAGTGGATTGTTTGTATTCATTGTGATAAATTACTCATGGTTATAACATTTTGTAACTACCATCACAAAATACATCATTTATAGATTTTCTGTTAAATATACTTCTTATTAAATTAGTTAATTAATATAACATAAAATAAAAATGCATTTAATTCCGAACAGGATTGGTTAAGGAGTTAGATATACATATAAAATTACATAATTACCTCTAGAGCATACCCTTAACTTTATCTTTATAAGGTGTTTTAAGGCTTAATTGTATATTACATAGAATTCATTAGAAGCTATGAGCTTATTGCAGAACCCGTCATAGATTTGTTCAGGAATAATTCATTTATATGGTCAGATGAAACAAGGAAGGCCTTAATTGATTAAGGCAATATCTGATTAATCCATTATTTCTTATTGTACTAAATTTCTCACAATCTTCTACCCTAGAATGTGATGCAAGTGGGAAGGACACAGGGACATCATTACATTAAAGTGGAAAACCTATAGCCTACCACAATGAAGCTTTGTATTAAAAAAAATTAGCATTCCCTCCTTGTGGAAAAAATTGATGGTTATTATGAAAGCTACAAATAAGTGGTTTAGTATTTAAAAGATGGATAATTCATTATAAAGAATAACCACTAAAGCCTTAAGCATCTACTATCTCAAAAGCTACATGCCAATATACAAAACAAGTAGCTAACTAAATACATGGTCTTGACTATAACGTGGAATATAAAAGTGCTAAAAAAATTATGGCTAATGCATTATCAAGAAAGAAAGAAAGAAAGAAGTTAACAATAAAGAGACACAAGCCCAAGCCATATCAGTGGCCCAAACACCAAGGTTATGAGACTTAAAGAATACTTTACTAGCCTCTAATTGGTACTCATAATACATATCAAAAATACAGAATAGAGAACCGCATGAGGGAAAGTATAAGCTAGTGGATATCTTGATATTTTATGAAGGTAAAATCTTGATAGATCATCGCCTAGAGTTAGTGTTGCAAACACTTATTGCAGAGCATCACCCAATACCATTAGAAGCCACTCGGATATCAAAGGTACAATAAAAAAATTAAAAAAAGTTTTCTATTTGAAACACATGAAAATGAGTGTAGAGCATATTAGGTAGTCATGTGATATTTGATAATGGAGAGAATGTGCTTTTGCCTAAGTTATTGAATCTTTTACCAATTCCTAAAATAGTATGGGTAGCCATTTATATGGATTTTATAACAAGTCTATCAGAGAGTCACAAGCATACAATGATTTATATGGTAGTCGATAGGTTAAGTAAATATACCCACTTTTTTCTCTCAGTGATCCTTACACAACAAAATACATAGCCATAATGTTTTTCAATGGAATCTTTCAATTGCATGGAATGCTTAGATCAACTATTAGTGACATGGATGGTCCTTTTACTAGTAATTTTTGGCAAGAATTAGCTAAGTTACAAGGATGCAACCTGAAAATGAGCTAGCCTATCTTTCCTAAAGTGATGGACAAATGGAGGCAACTTGTAAATTCTTGAAGATTACTTAAGATATTTTATGTATCAAGCCTAATGAATGGACCGAGTGATTATCGTTTTCTGAATATTGGTATAATACTACATAGAAATCATTTAAAAACAATACTCTCTTTAAGGCTATGTGAGGAATAAACCCTCCAATTTTTTTTCTTAAGTTCCTAATACTTTTACAATAGAGCATATGGAGGAAATGCTATTTAGTAGGGAGTTAATTTAGAATTTTTAAAGGACAATTGAAAGTTGGTTCAAGAAAGAATGAAAAGATAAGTTAATTTAAAGAGGACTGAAAGATAATTTTAAGTGAGTGATTGAGTATTTTTAAAACTCCAGCACTATAAACAGATCACAACTAAACACTAAAAGACTCACAAATTATCACCAAAGTATTTCGGACCTTATTAAGTAGATGAAAGAATAGGTTCAGTGGCCTATATGTTAAAGACGCATGCTCATGTTATAGTTCAACTATTATATTATGCATCCTAACACAAGAAGAAAGTGGAGTGACCATTCAAGAAGATGACTCTAATTTCGAAGAATAGACAATAGCACAATCTGAAAGAATTTTAGATAGGAGGATGGTGTTATGGTATAATGACACAGTGGTATAGATTTTGGTTAAATGGAAATGTAAAACTAAATAATAAGCTACATTGAAGGACTACTAACCGATGATTCCAAGATTTCTGACCCTTGGCTTGAGAAAAGGTCTATTATTGAAGGCGAAGGAAGATGGTATAACTCCTTTATGATGGCAATGATTACATGTATTAAAATGAAGGAAAATCCTAATTTTAGCCAAGTTAGTCGAATTTTCGTCACCGGTCCCATGGAGATGATTGTTAGTCATGTTATATGTAATGCAAATTCGGAGTTTGCAAGGATTTTAGACTGAAAGCAAAGATAGAATGTTGTATCATGGTGTATTTGTGTGTGCATCCCTATGCGTACAGACTGAAATTGTTGTCATTCTGCATGAGTAAATGATGAAGTATTTTGTATAAATAAATTAAGGTTCAAATTGAGATATTATATTATGAGCTAGTTGTTATAGCTACTGAAATTGCATATATGTGTATGTAACACTTTGATACTATTAGTTCTATATAAGGTTTTTTTCTCCGTCAACCCCCATTATGGACTGACATCAAAATAATATTATTATTGTATGTTAATATATGGATATAATATGATCTCTTTGCCCTTGTAATTTATCCAATCATGTTAGGAGGGTTACAAAGTCTTATAAAAATAGGTAACTAGGGAGTAAGGACAAACTTTGGAAAAAAATTAGCTTGAAAGACAACAAGTTTCGTTTTTAGATTGAAGGACAAACATTGAACAAAAATTAGGTTGAAAGAATGTAACGACACACTATTTCAAGCGATTCAAGTAGACAATAAAACCATACATGTCTAAGTCGAATCATCCAAAATGACATATTCTTATTATTTTGGAGTTTAATAAAATCAAATCATAGAATCATATACACAAAATATTACAACATCTCGCAGTGGAATAAAGTAATACAATAGTAGTTCATAAAGCTACTAAATAAATACATCGGTGTCACAAAAAAGTTACAACAGAAGTCAAAATACATAGGATTTCATTTCTAATACATATTAATTAAAAGAATAGATAAATTAAATAAATAGATACAAAGGATCGTTAGCGAGTCTCTAGCTCCAAAGGTAATTCTTGAATATTATGATATTCAAGTTGACCCGAGCATAAAGTAAAACAAAACACTCGAGACAGGACTAACATTCTTATGCAAGTAAATCAATTCAAGTGAAATGTATGCAGATAAGAGGTGCAAGTAACTCAAAGGATGTTTGGGATCACCATTCTTTAAAGATCCAATAAACTATTTATATATAATTAGATACGCTAGTAGTAATGCTATGGTAAATATACTATTGAAAATAGCGTTAAGGAGTTACCATTATCACTCTTAACAAATTTATAGGAATTGTAGTCTATACATTACCGTAAATTCATCGCACTCGTGTTATCAGAGGGCAAACCATAGTGGACAACACCAAGTCAAAGTCTAGTAGGTTCGATCAGGATAAATATAACAAGCCACATAAGGATATGCCCAAGATAGGATACTGCCATTTTGCGTTCTTGGACTAGTGGTAACTCATAGTCGTAGCTACTACCCACCTCGAGACAAAACACTCATAATCAAGGATGCACATCCAATCAAATAAACCGTGGGACCGAGATAATAAATGAAGGATTGTGTCCGACTAAAGGAGTGGCCCACATTGGCCATGGTACATCTCTTGTTTTAGTCATCTCAATTATGACTCAAAGGTTAATATTGTCCATCATCGATCTCTTGCTTTATTCAAGTACCAATCTCCAAATCATCCAACTTCGTTTTGGATTATCCATCACGTATACAGTTGTTAAAGTGGTTTCCAGTATTGATAGAGATTATGCTAATATACTGCCTTGGTCACTTTAACAACCAAATGCTTATTTCACACTTTGGTTATTTATATTTAAAATGATATTTTTAATGTCGTAAATTAATCAACTTCAAATATTGATATTATTATCATTAACTGAAATCAATTAAATATTGGATTCAGTTTTGACTTTCAAGTCTTATATTTACAAAACAAATCATTATTAAAATTCAAATATCATGATTCAGTAGAATTCCTATATTTAGATAACTCAGGCCTAAACTGATTGGATTAAAATATACTTTTATTTTAAAATACTTAAATTTAATACAAAATAGTTTAAATAAAATAGTTATCAATAAATATAATTGTTAAATTTTATATAAAATAATTTGATTAAAATAGTTACAAAATTAAATTAATTTTACAAAAGATTAATTAGAATTGTAAAAAATATAAAATAGTTGCAAAATATATAATAGTTATGAAAATAAATAGTTTAATATAAAATAATAATAATTAAAATACAGAAATCCAATCCAATCCAATAATCTACATTCCAAAAATTCGAATTAATATTACTTAAGTTTCCAAATTTCAATTCAAATCAATTTAAACTCAAACGGCATAAATTTCTAATTTAAACATGGCGTTTTAACTTGATTTACAACATAAAACTCCAATTCTGGCCCATTTACTTCAATTTTGTTTTAAAGCTTAAATTCTAAATTCATTTTCATATCATTGGTTTAAGATACATTAAAAATTTAATTATCTAGTTCTATTGCTTAGGTCAAATTTTATCTTTAAATCAATTAAACAATTAAAATTTGATAATATTCTTATATCAATTAAATCTTAAGGTTAAATCCAATCTTTTCATTCAATTAGATTTAAAAAAATCATTTCCTTAAATATAATTTATTAGAGTTATTATATTAAATTAAATCTATACACTAAAATAAATGAAATTAAATATCTAGAGTTCGATGATGTTTTCTTTTAGGTCAAAAATGTAGTTTTTAGGCATCAATAGCAACGGGTTTTCCTCTTGTTCTCTTTTCTCTTCCAATCGACGCTCTCTCTCTGTGTCACTTTCTCCCTGTTCGTCCTTCCATTTGCCACGTTCGCTTCATCTTTACTTCTCTTCCATCAACCCCCTCTGTCACCATAACCAGCTTTCGCCATTATGGCTTATTTCTCTTTTCCCCATCACAAATCTGGCTTCCCAGATCTGTTTCCACTACTAGTGTTTGTACCCTTTAGTCATGCCATTAACCATCTTTCCCTCATTCAGCCTACTTTAACCTTAGCCTTCCACTAACTGTCACTCAGCGCAAAACTCGTTGGAGTTCCTCATGTCCTTTTTTGATGCCCTCCCTTTGTTGTTTTTTTATTATGACCTATCATGGCTTCACCCTCTCCTTTGCCCTTCTTTGGATCTCATTAGCTTAACGCTGTGGATCCAATGAAAAGGTGGTCCATCTCTGGTTGTGGATCGATTTGTTCGACGTGCTGGTTTAGTTCTATGACTCTTTTTTATAATGAGTTTTCTATGAGGGTTTTTTGCGTGTTGGTGTTAGTTGGTATGTTATCATCTATGGCGTTATTTGGGTGTTTGTTAACGGTTACGGGTGTTGTCGTCTTGGGTGTTGTGATTTTTTCAGTGTATTGTCTGCAACGTGGGTTGTGGTAGTTTCTAGACATGGTTTCTGCAATTTTTTAGGTTTGATGTGCCTCGCGGGTGTATGTTGTCTTCCTCTTTGGGTTGCTACATTGTTGGGTTTTGGGTATTTAGTTGTGCATTTGGTCTGTGACTGCTTCTTCGGCTTGTCAAGTTATAACATTGTTGATGTTCGTTGCTTTCGATATGTGATGCGGTTTGATGTTGCAAGTTTCTTGGGGGTACATGATTGATTGAGGTTAATTTAGCGCAATGCATTTGATTGATCCCTCAGCGATTGCTTGAAACAGAGGAGATGCATGCTTTGTGTTTGTGTGACTACCACCATATCCACCTTTATCTTTGTTTAAGCTAGCTCATCCATGGTTCAACTTCATGTTATTGTTATTTCATGTTATGGTTACCCCTTTACGCTGCGTGAAGGTGAGAGATTGTATCAATTTAGGTGGAAGAACCCGGTTGTTTCTTTATGATTTCTGCTTTTGTGGCAATGTAATTTTGTTTTAATTGTTCACTTCCTGCGTGAAATAGGTCATACAAGCATTTTGGTAGTTATTTGTAACTAAGTTGTCTTAGTTACTTCGCTTTGTTTTTGACAGCCTATTGTAACGTGTGTCTCTACGAGGGCTATGTTCTGTGTTAGCAGTGTAGACGAACTATCTACCTCTTGTACTTTAAGCTATTAGTGGTCGGTCCACTATAAAAACCATGCAGGTGGTCGATCCAGTATAAAAACCAAATGTAATAGTTAGGCGACCCATCTAACTCTTGTACATATTTGTATTTATTAATTGTTATAATAAAAAGTGTTACGAATCAGTATAAAAACTAGCCGGCTTTGACCAAATAAAAAATCTTTAAAGTAAATCTTTAAAACTAAATAAATTCTTTATGTTGAGTAGAACTTTTTAATTAAATTATTATATTAAATTAATTTTTTATTATCTTAAATTAGTTTAAATTAAATATTTCAAAATTAAATAAAAAATCTTAATTAAATTTATAACTTAACTTTAAACAATAAATTTTAATCCGAAATATTGTATCAAATCTTTTCATTAAACTAATAAAACTTAATTCATAAATTCAAGCTAAATAGTCAAACATTAATTAAAACTTAAGATATTTAAATTAAATTTCTAAATCAATTTATTTAAATCAAACATATTTATAAAATTTTGGAAAATAGTTTTATTAACCAATGATCTCCGTATATAATTTTTTATCCTATAGTCAAGTGATTCGAGTATGAATTTTTTCAACCCATAGCGATCTAATTTTTGAATCATTTCAACTCGTATCTCAAATCAGTGTCAAGGTAGTTTTATAAATAATATAACCATTCAGATATGTATCATTTAACCCATTGTGATTTACCTATCTAACATATCATGTCAAATGAAACTTGTAGTGTTATAAAAAATCGTTACTAATATATCATATCAATTCATGTGCATATATGATATTCAATATCTCATATATATAGCATGTGCCATATATCATATCATAGCATAACATAGCATATCCCATCACATATCAATACCGACGTAGCATATCATATCGTGTATCAACATTTCAAGTATTATCAATTTACTAGAACATAAGGATATTTGTCGTGAGTAATTTCCCACCTTTCGTGGATTAGAAATGAATGAAAAAGTATGCGACACTGGCACAGATACTCGAATATAAATATGAACATAAGCATGACTCGAGACAGCGATAGGACTCAACGAAGGCTGCGACGATCGAGAAAGCGCAATAACAATGACAAAGCAACACACAAGACAAATTTGCTTATTTTTTCTTCTAAACCAAAGAGGAGGGAGATTGAGTAGGCTATTGGATCTGATGGGTGTAGGCGGGTTCGGGTCAAATCTGGCGTTGCTGCAGATGCGGTAAGAATCGTCGGAGGGTGGTACGGTTAGGGCAAGAGAAAAGGAACATGGATGTGATGTTTGAAGCTTATGGATTAAGTTTGAGGAGGCGAAGGAGTTGTGGTCAGTGAAGCAAAAGTTTGCAAGGAGGTGAGGCAGGCTAGGTAACAGAGGGTGGGTTCCTAGGTGATAGGGCGGTTGTGCATGGTTGTAAGGATAAAGGGTTTGTGGGTCTTTGCAGAAACATGGACGTAGTGAAGGACAATGGCTAGATGGAGGTGCATGTGGAGTAGGTGATTGCAATGAATCAGGTTGGTTGCGGTTGTAAGGGAGGTAGACAGTGGTGTTGCTAGCCTCAGGTGGTGTTGTCGTGCATACGGAATCAGGTCGTAGGGAGAAGGTGGGATGTGATATGAAGGCCGCGGGTTGGGCAGAGGCATATGGCCGGAGGGATTGACCGAGGTCGGTGGCAGTTATGTCAGATTAAGTGAAATATTTTTTCCCATGAATAATGCATAAGGTTTCTTCAGGAAGAAGAGAGTAAAGAGGGAGTAAGAAATGTGTATGTGAATGAGAAAAATAATATGTGTGCGAGCTTGTTTGTGTGAAATGGTGTGATTGGGAACACGCAACTAACAATTTGAAAGTTCCGAAAGTTTTCTCAAACTCCTATAGCAAAGAAAACCAAAGTTTTAGAATTCAACAAACCATTTCATGAATAGTCTAGAACAGATATAGAGAGATTAGCTAAAAAATAGAAATATATATATTGACTGAATTTGAGTTAAATTTCAGTTAAAACATTATTTAAAATTGTTAAATTCTTTAGGATGTTACAATTTCCCCTTGTAACACCCCACATCCGTTAGTGTCACTCACAAAGGGAATGCACTAAGTTCTGTGAAGTATTATAGGTAAAAGATGCGGATAAACTACAAGACAGATAAATAAAGCAGCGGAAAAGTGAATAAAACTTTATTTCATTTATAAACAGCTTGTACAAAGATTGTTTTCCAACAACAAAGTATCTATCTTGTTTAACAAAATAAAGAAGCATAAATATACAATGATATTCCCCAATAAAACATTAGCCAGCCATGGCGGTGGAAAAGAGAGTCCAAAGCAGCACGTCAAAGAGTCTTCAAGATTGGAAAGAGTAAAAGGTCCATACAAATCTGAGCTATCCCCTCTGTGACGACCCAAACTTCCCAGTAGAGGAAAGCCTAGATTGCCTTGAGAACAACTCACATCAGAACACAAACTGAAGAACATTTTATTGTTGATTACAACAATTACATCAGAGTACAAGAATATAACAAAGTATAAATGAATAATATACATTGGAAATACAAAAATATCATAGATTTAAATTACATTTAAATAGCAGCGGAAAATAGTACAAAAATACAACTGGAAGGAATACACGGATACAGAGCTTTCCGAATACTGCTTCAGCTGTAAACCAGAATCCTGTAAATATATCTGCAAAAAGCTACTCGACTGCCCGGGTGGAAAAATATGGGCACCCGAGTTTGCCAGTGAAACAAACTACAGGTCAGTCATGGGAGTGGTATGAGAAATCTTAACTAGACTTATCTAATAATAAGGCGAATCATAGGACCACGCCGCTAACGCGGAACGGGTTTACTCCATTGGATTGCCAGTGCATAAAATAAGGTAAATCGTTAAACAACGCAATGCTTTTTAGAAAAATGAAACCATTATAAGACCCAAGTCCCATCACACAATGCAACGCACACCAGAGGATAGGGTTTTACCTTATAATGGTCAAAAGATGCTTGATACGTAAAAACGATATTATTATTAGTGTGTATATGTTTTAAATAAAAACATTTCAATCATAAGTATCAATCCTAGACGGCATAGGTACCATATACTATGTCGCCAATACTAGTTCTATAATCAAAACCGCAAGGTCGTATTGGAATTTGGATTTCCATCATGAGTCGAGGCTAGGGGCAAGCTCCTCTCCGATTCGAGACACTCTAGCAAATGCCTCAGGATCCCCCGCAGTGAACCCTTGGATCTTCAGGGCCGGTCCCCGCCTATAGGCAGTGGATTAGTTATGCCTGAACACACGCTTCCCGGTCCCTTTGGACCTATAGTATGACCACCAACGGCCTATAAAATACGAGGCGCCTCAAAATCCATCATCCACATAAGTAAAATGTCAGGGCTGGTAGGTCACTGACACCACTCTAGCTAGAAAGAAGCGTGTGCACTCCCTGCAGTCTGTATCCCGTTTTTGACTCATACCGAGGTGTGAGGCTCGCGAAGTCACGCTATACACAAAGCTACGCCTAAACAGGCCGTGTTTTGATCATCAACCACAAGGCCTGCTTTTCAACAAAAGCCTTGATCAATGCATCTTAGTATGCCACATAGTCAGTCCATACTATACCATTAATTTCTACCAATATATAACCTCTAAGCTCGTACGTCTCAGAGAAGGGTGTTAACCACCAAACAGATATATATTAAGAGAGATCAACGAATGTAGTATAAAGGACTACAACGTCAGACATACATTCCATTTATAAACTTATGCCCTGGGTCTGAGCGAAAGTCAAATCCGTACAAATCAACACTTCGTCCGAACGGCCACCACTGAAGCCCTTTCAAGGTAGCTACTCCTCTCATGGGTCTCAGTAGCAACCCATCCATTTGATGTGAAGATCGCCGGTCTTCAATCACCGTCTTTAAATCTTCGACTTAGAACGTCGTATAATCATTTGAAATGAGATTGAACTCGGTCTTTTCAAATGATTCTCGCATATATATATAATAATTCGAAAACATTTCCTATCATTATTAATATTTGATAACGACCTATCGCTATTTTTTTTATATAAAAATAGCCTAAATTAATTTAACGACGCTTCGGGTCAATGGGCGACCCTGGCGCTGTTTTCAACCAAATTTGATTTACACTTATCTCGAAAACTAACCGTTGGATTTTGATGAAGTTTATATCGTTGGAAAGATCTTCCCAAAGCGGTCCTAACGATTCCAGTTTTGGGAAAATCCGATGGTCGGATCTTTCGGTATAGCTATTTAAAGTTAAGAATGTCGATACGCGAACTGCCGTGCGCGTTTCGTTTAATTTATAATTTATATTTATATATATATAAATATAAATCGTTTGGCGAATTCAGCAATTATCGTCTATTCTTTTAATTTCAATTACATAGAAATGTAATTTTATTAACAATATTAAACATATTCTTTAATTACATATAAAAATGTGATTTTTATTTAATCTTTTATTTTACATTGAAAAATGTAACTCTTTTATTTTACATTGAAGAAAAAATGCAACTCTTTTATTTTACATTGCAAAAATGTAAATACCCATTATTCCTTTTTATTTACATTGAAAAATGTAAATTCTTTTACATTGAAAAAAAAAGTAAATTCTTTTAATCTTCTTATTTACATTGAAAAAGGTAAATTCTTTGTTTATTCTATTTACATTGGAAAATGTAAGGTTCCTATTTATTTTCCATTACATGGAAAAATAATGTTTCTTTTTCTTTACATCAGAAAAATATGTTTCTTTTCCTCTTTTCTTTACATAAGAAAAATATGTTTCGTTTTCTCTTTTCTTTACATAAGAAAAATATGTTTCGTTTTCTCTTTTCTTTACATAAGAAAAATATGTTTCTTTTTCTCTTTTCTTTTCATAACAAATAAATAAAGATAATTTACTTGTTGCAATTTCTAATTTAACCTAACAAACAAAAATGATAACTTCATTTGTTACCCATTTCTAATTAAAAATGAAAATTTGTTTGGCCTAAACTATTTTAACCAAAATGAGTATTTTGTCCAATTATTGTAATTTGTCAAAATGATGATTCTAATTCTAAATCTAATTTGTCAGAGATGACAACCATAATTCAGCTATACAAATCTGTCAAAAATGACAGTTATGATTCAACTATTCAGTTTATCAATACTAATTTAGCACAAATGACAACGATATTGTGTCAATTCTAATTTTGACAATTCAAATAAAAACATGACTTCCTTAATTTGTCAATGCTAATAAAATAAACACGACCATTCTAGACAAGTGACATGTTTATCTACAACGTATGTCCCTAACTAAAAATGTTCATTTTTGCTGACACAAATTAACCTAACTAAAATGACTATTTTTGTTTACATAAAATATTCTAACTAAAATGATAAAATTTAACTTCTAACATAATTGACCAATAAAAGTAAATTTATTTGCATACTTCTAATGTTAACAAAATTAAAGGTAAAATTTGTTAACAGAATTAAGGATTAACACTTGCTTTTCTGATTATATTAACAAAGTTAAGGATAAAGTTGCCCTTTTATTTTGTTCACAAAAATAAAGATAAAAATTGGCATTTTATTATGTAGACAAACATAAGGCTCAAAATTGTTTTTTTTTTTTTTTGGTAACAAAATTAATGTAAAAAAAAAACTTGTCATTTATTTTATTAACAAAATTGGTGTTAAAACTTTGTACTTTTTTTTTTACATTACTAACAAAATCCATGTTAAAGCTTTGGGTTCTATTTGTTAACAAAATAAATGTTAAAACTAGTCTTTTTATTATGTAAACAAAAATTTTGTCGTGTTATTATGTAAACAAAATTTTGTCTCTTTTGATTTTGCAACCAAAACTTGTCTTTTTATTTGACAAAACAATGTTAATAAAAAAATGTTCTTTTAAACCTTGTTCTTTTATTTAACAAACAAAATGTCTTTTACTCTTTAGCTTTTATTTAGAAAGACAACAGTAAATAAAATGTCTTCTTAATTGTGTTAACAAAATTTTGTCCTTTTTGTTATGTAACAAAAATTACATGTTAAAAATCGTCTTTTATTTTACAACAAAATTACATGTTAAAATTGCCCTTTTATTTGATTTGCAAACAAAATAAACGAAACCAAAATAAATGTTTCAATTTTATTTAAGAAAATAAAATGAGAATAAAGATCAAAGTAAAAACTATGTCATTTGTTTTGTAAAAAAAATATGTTAACAATTTCCCTTTATTTTGTAAACAAAATATGTATTAAACTTTTGTCCTTGATTTTGTGAACAAAATTCATGTTAGGAAAATGTCTTGTTATTATAATCTAAAATGGCCCTAGAGACATATTTTCAATTTTCCTCTTTTATTGTATGTACAAAGGTGAAATCTTTTATCATAATCTTTATATCATAATCACTTTATATCATAATTCTTTGTTTGAAACTAAGTGAAATATAAAAGGAAATCCTTGTATTATAATCTTTTGTTTAAATCTTTTTAGAATAAACTAAGTGACATAAAAAAAAGTAACCTTTGTATTATAGAATTTTTTTTTTCCAATCTTTTGACACAAATGTTAAGTTGTTTCAAAAACATGTTTTAACACAAATGATGATTTTTATTTCAAATATCATGCTTTGGCAAAAGTCTATATTTTTATTACAATTATCATGTGATGGTAAGAATGTTATTCCTATTTCAATTAACATGTTGGACACCAAAATGATATTTTACATTCTATAATCAAGTTTGCCAAATGTTATTTTATCACTAACATGTTCTCAACATTTGGTGTACACAAAAATTCTGCTAGAAATGAATACACCCAATTCAACGGTTCATTACACTGATAAGATAATCAACAAATTTCAAACATCACAGATCTACACAAACAAGATGTTTCACATCAAATTACGTACAACACACAATTCATATAAATCTTAACAATGAATAAATAATGATTTACCACACATAACAATTATTTTTAATTAAAATTTTAAAATAAGAAATCTCACCTTTGTTCTAATTTAGATTTACAATCCATAATTGCTCCGAATCAATCCAAATCGGTTTCTAAGCCTCGCCTACGTCGATATGGTTCTACCGGTTCTGAAATTTTCAGATTTAGAGTTCATATGAATTTATAATCGATTTTCCAAATTAAATAAATAATAAAAATCAAATTTTTCATAACCTTTGTTTTGGTTTCAATCTTTGAATTCGAATAACTTTTGATTGGATCGATGAAATTGGACGCCGTTTGTTGGAGAAGGACCGGCTTGGAGAAGTCTACGCGTGCCGTGAATAGGGAGGGGTGCGGCTGCACCTACAGGCGGCGACGGGTCCATGAACGCAGCGGCTTCACGGGCCTGGTGCGCGGGGTACAGGCAATGATACTAAATGGGGTTGGTCTAGAATTGAAGATCTCGGAAAAATCTTTGAAAAGTTGTATTGGAGCATCGAGTTTCATTGAGAATTGAAAGAGTTATTGAAGTTTGAAGATTGGAAGCTTCATGGGTTTCATGGATGAAGAGTGCGGCTGAAACACGCGTTGAGGAAGAAGAGAACGTGGCCTAGTTTCTCTCTCCTATTTATATTATTATTTTAATAGGTTAATTACCCAATTAAGGCCCGTTTTGGAACGAACTCCGATTTAGGCCTGCTTACTGTCGTTCTTAAGGTTTTGAGGCCTTCTGAACGCAATGGAACATGTTACAGGACCCAATTCCGAAATTTATTATGAGTTTTGGAATAATTATATTATTTTATTAATATTTTAATGTATACCATACGTGAAAATTCACCGAGGTCACAAATTAACTTCAAAAATTCTCGAAAAATATATTTAGCTATGTTTTGATGCTGTGGACCTATGAAAATTAATTTTGTTCAATTCTGAGCTCGTATGAATTTTTAATGAATTTTTAAAGTCAAATATTTGCCCGTTTACACTGAAAAATCAATTATAATTATATTTTAATTCTAAAAATTACCAAAAAATCATTTTTAGCTTTGTTTTGATGATACGAATCCAACAAAATTATTTTCGTCGAATTCTGAGACTGTTTGAAAAATGACTATTTTTAAGGCCAGTATATTTAATATTAAAAATACATTTTTAAACAAATAATTTCCGGAACTCAAAATATATAAGTGTTTACTATTTTTCAATGCAGAAACATCATTTCGAACTCAATGGAAGTGGTTTCGAGTCGAAATTCCTTTATATGCAAAAAGTAGCATTTTTGACCTATGCAAATTACCTAGCGACCTTTCTAAAAATTGAATTGGCCATAACTTTTGATTTCCGCTATGAAATTTCGATTTTTCGGATTCGTTGGAAAGATATTTTTAAATAGATTCCAATATTTTTGGTTTCACTAAAATCCGTTAAATTTTGCATCCTGTACGGTCAGTCAAAGTTCAAGTTTGACTTTTCAAACTACCGCGCTATTTCTAACTTTTTTTTTATAATTAAATTAAATTTATTCATTTTAAAATAAATTCTTAGTCGTTCTTATTTAAAAAAAATTATTTTTAAACATTAAAATCCACTAAAATTCCTAAAATAAAAATTTTAAATTGGTCCCAGAATTCCGGGTTGTTACACCCTCCCTGACTACCTTGGGGGGAACAGAAGAAACGAAGACGAAAGAAAACATAGAGTCAGACATAAAGCCTGGTAAGTCAAGTGGTGCTTCGGTATATGAATAAGGAGAAGGACATGACAGGCATAAACTGAAAATGGGAAAATACCATAAACTAAGACAAAGCAGTTTAGAATCGAAATTACTATCGCACCTCATACTAATCTCTGCACCACCTAACTAGTATCCCAACTAGTAATCTGTATAAAATGATAACGTGATCCAAGTCCCTGTAACTGTGGTTGCCTTCAGGCGCACATCTATTATTTATTACCTAGATCTAATCTAAGGTTTTCTATTGAGTGTTTCCTAGATTTAACTAGGGTTTATGCGAATTATCTAATACTTCTTGGATTCAGGATTTATGCCACCTAGGTCCAACTAGGGACTATGCAACCTGTCAAACGATGCCCCTAGCCTAGGACACACTGCCTAGAGTGGTATATGTTCCTAGACTTTTCCCACGTATGTGTCGTGAATCGTTTATCGCTATCTAGATGCACATGTCCTGAAATGTGCGACCCGAGTCCCGTGGCAGGGCTATTCTATAAACACAGAACTCGGTCGGGTGCTTTCAGATATCTGCCGATGTAGATGCTAAGGTCTATTTTTCTACCAGTGGTTATGGTCCCATGTGACCCCTCCCTCAACTAATGAAAGGCAATCCAAGAAAATCAAGCACGAGAATTATACTCCTGCTACCTATGCCCCACTTTCCTATTGGCCAGCCTCCCCCATAACTAGATAGCAAGTATATGGTCTGTTGGGAGTTCTCTGCTTTTCCGCATGCATACTACGATTGACTGAAGATGGTAGGTAGTCGACGACGTGCTATCACAGGGCTAAACTATGTATCGCCGTCCCATGCTGATCCACCCTAGCCTTTAGGTTGCTCATACTGCAACCAAGGCATACCCTTGGTTCTTCTACCGCAGACCTTAACTTCTGTGATCCCAGGCGGATCATCTGCAACCTCACAGAGGGATACCAAGAGTACCCTCACGTCCCCCGAAGCTACGTGCTTCTAAACCCAGTCCGCTGGAGCCTTTTTCGAAATCAGATAAACGTTGCTCCTCCTTATGTACTTGTTAAGCGATGATCTACCATATCGGGTTATTCATCTATTATGGACCGGCTCAGTTTTCTTGACTAAGAATTATTACTTAGTTGTTCTCAACTAAGGTTTACCACTTAGTTTCTTTTCCCATAAATCTTGTTAACTAAGGTTTATCACTTAGTTTCTTTAACTGGGGATTTCAACTTAGCTCCCATTCTCGATTGTTTCTTAACTAAGGTTTACTACTTAGCCCTCTTTCTCATCAAGTTGGATCGGTTAAGTGTCATTAGTCAATTCAAGTTAGCTTAACCCATTCCTTTGTCATATTAAACTGGCTAAGTGTTATCAGTAGTCCATGTTGACTTAACCCTATCGCAAACCAAGTTATATTGGTTAAGTATTTCTTATTACTTAACCCTACCCATTCATCTTGTATTGGTTAAGTGTCCCTTTTAACCTAACCTTGCCCATCTGTTTTAACTAACATGTTATAACGGTTAAGTGTTCCCTTAGTTAACTTAACCCTAACATCCGTTTAATTAACATGTTCTAATGGTTAAGTATTGTCCCTTCATGTTTCAACTTAACCCTGTTCAATTTATCACACTATGATGGTTAAGTGTTCTAAGTTTACTTAACCCCACCCTCTAGTCTAGCTAACATATTATTGGCTAAGTGTATTTACTTAACCTTGCCCACTTATCTAGCTAACATGTTATAATGGTTAAGTATTCTAAATTTACTTAACCCCACCCACTTATCTAATTAATATGTTAAATTGGTTAAGTGCATTAACTTTACTTAACCTCACCTTCTAGTTTAGTTAACATGTTAAATTGGCTAAGTGTTTTCTTAGTTACTTGGCCCCTACAAGTCTTGTCTTGTTAACATGTTAAGTTGGTTAAATGTTCAGATTAACTTAACCCTACCAATCCTAACTTAGCTTTAATTGTCTTATTAAAGCCCCAACCACTCACATTAGACAGGTATTGTTGTGGTTGCCTGTATGCCGGTCGGTTCCGGGCGGTCTTACGCCACAACTCAGTCTAACTTCGGGTCCTTATTGGGCTCAATGCCTTAACCACCCACATTGGATATGTATTGTTGTGATTACTGGACAGCCGGGCGGGTTCGGGTAGGTTTACATCACAACTCAATCCAACCTCGGGTTAAGCATGCTCGTATTTTTCTAGATTTACATATTTGTCACTTTTCATATTTATATGTAAATGTTTATGGCCCAATTATCCAAATTCACTAATTTTGGGTTTAACAATTTATACCGTTTTAAAGGTCACTAGTCATTGGCATGTGTCAAACATGCCAATACATGTATTTTATTTTAAACCCAACGTTTGTTTCCCTCGTTTGTACGTACGCAGCATTATAACATATGTTGGGCTTAACATTTCAGCCCAACTCATAAACATAAAAAAAGGGAAGCACAGAATCATGAGTTGTTCTAGAATACATAAAAGTGTGTGGCGCATGAACTTGCAACATAGCGTTTTCACTAACATAGATTGTGGGTCATGTGAAATAAGAATATAACTAAATTGGTGTCACATGAAATGGCGTACTTTTAGACTTGTTTAAACATGGTTTTATACACATATAACTAGGCATAATGTCAAACACCAAACTAGCATAAAAATGTCCACTTTTTGACATAACCCAAAGGTGTAAACTAACTTTACATCAAGTAGCCTATTTCAACATGAAACTAGTATAATTTGTGTAACCAAAAGGCACTTGCATAAACCCAATTATCACTTGCAAATAAACATAATAATGTATACAAAGGTTTTGAGTCATGTAGGCATAAAAGGTTTCAACTTGGAACATGTTTACATGAGTCTCAACTTAGGCCTAAGAAGAATGTATGCTAACCATGTTAACGACATAACATAAAGATGTCAATTCTAGTTTTTACTACAAACTTGCAAGTGATATTTATTTTCATATACAAATGTCAATATGCTCGCATCAACCAATTTATGCCACAAACACCCAATACAAAATCTGACAAAATCAACGCAATACACATAATTTACATCAATATTTTACGATAGTAAAACCCCAATTTCATTTACATCGAATCACATCGCAATTTCTATTCATATTCAGAAAACCACTATACTTACAATGGGCGTTGAATCTTGTTTTCTGAGATCTGAGGTTCTGAAATTGAGATGTGTTCCTTTGGGTAGACGTGGTTGTTTTGATTTTATTAGTAGCATTAATCTCAATTTTGAATTAGCTTGAGTTGATTCGTTGTTCGTCTCTTTTCAAGTGGAGGCTCTCCTTAGTTTTCTTCTGACATCATGGCGGCTCAAGTTCTTATTTTTGTGTGAATTTTAGTTGGAGACCTAGGGTGTTTTTATAGAGTTGCAAGTTAATTAGAGACATTGATGAAGCCATGGTTAATCAAAGCCATCCGTTCTAAAGAGAAGCCAATCAAAAGAAGACAACTCAGCCCTAGTGACAAGACCAGGCCTAGAAATTCGAGCCAGGACCCAACCAGACAAACCAGGCCGACCAGGCAGGTCGACTGGTTGGTCAACACCCAGGTCGACACTATGGTCGACCTGGGGTGACCAGGTCGACCCTATGGTCGACCTGGGCCCTGGGCGGGAATTTTCCCGCCCAGCCCAGTTTGAGCTTATTTTTTGAATTTTGAACTTGAAACCGAGCTGTTTGAATTTTAAATTTTATTCTGAAACTTCGGAAGGCCATAACTCCTTCATACGGAGTCCGATTTACGCAAACTCGGACTCTATCTCAAGCAGAATTCCGAGACGAACGCAATGGCATAACTCGTTTCCCTTAATTTTCACATTTAGAATTAACCATACTTTAATTTGTGAAACTTAGTGTTATAGAATTCACGGGGTGTTACATTCTCCCCCTCTTAAAAGGATTTCGTCCCGAAATCTTCAAGTTAGGAAGAGTGTATATCCTACCATCCAACCTTCCATCTACTCAACCATTCAATCACAGGCATTCATTGTTCTTAAAAGACTTCTAATGCTTCATGATCATATGCATAGTGTGTGTACATGTCCATATCTAATGCAGAAATCAGGCGGTCTACTGATTCAGTTGACCTCCTTAATGCAAATTATGTCAGTGTCATGCGTCCAATCATGTATGCAAGCATCCCTAGTTATGTAAATACTACATGTGTGCATAGCCATTCATCCATATGCAACATCCATATGATAACATATCAAATTAAATCCGTTAAGCAAATACATATATGTGAATGCAATATGAAAGTGACTAAGTCGTTCTAGCGCATATGGTGTGTATATGCATCCACGAGCAACCACTTGCAACCATAAATCATAACATGTTTCAAATACATGTTTCAAATACACGTTTACATCCATTGGCTTCTACCTAAGCATCGATGATACGTCCTAGAGGATATACCTTAAAAGCTAGAAACAAGTAGGCATAAAACTCCTAGAGAAAGGATATACCCTTAAGAAAAAGGGTATGATGCACGTATCTAGTCTCCAGTCTTCTAAGTCGCATCTTCTTGAGCTTCTCTGTACCGTACCCTATCTAGTTAATCTTCACGATTGTGAAGCTTCTTGACCTCCATTTCCAAAACTGTCATTGATCGGATAGCTGACTTTTCATTGTCAACTGGACATATGCGGAAGTCTATCCCGCATTTTAGGGGTAAACCCCTAACCTAATCAAAACATCTGCGTACTCATGGACTATTCTAACGGATTGCAAATCGTCGATAAATGTATTAAGCGATTCCAGATAGCTAAGCCTAACTGATCCTTTTAGGATCATGTAATCTCGAGGGTATTTCCAAGGCAAGTCAAAAAGTCTAGCTTTCAGAATTACTAGCCAACCAACCCATGCCTAGGATCAACTCATAGCCCATGGAACCAGAACATTACGCTTAAACTCAACACTTAATGTGGCCGTTCTCAAATCCCTACAAACCAAAGGTAAACGGGCCGAACCACCAAATTGGATCTGAGACTGATTTGGATCTTCTATTATACAAGTACCTAGGTGCAGAGACTCAACTATGGAAGAAGGTATAAACGAATGCGAAGCGCTGAGATCAAAAGAGTACTAACAGGTTGATCAAATGAAAAGCTAAACCTTTCCAATGGAGACTTTTACTATCTCTCTCCCAGGTATTCTGGTGGTGAAAGCACGCACTCATCCTCCTGAAAATCCTTTCCCTCATCCTTGCCCCTGTCCTTAATTATATGCCCTATTATACCATAGAAAAGCTACTTCCTCTTGTCTTAGGTTTTATAATTCCTTCCTCCTTCGTGAGCCAAGTCCATATCCATGAACTCCTCATCCTTGGGTTGTGCCCCTTAGCCAAACTCCTCGTCCTCTTCCTTGTGTAATCATGTTGACAAATCTCTCGAAAGCTGCCTCCATCGTACAAAAAAACCTACAAAGTTTGAAAGAAAACTAGCCGCAGGTGAAACTATTACGGCTATAGATGGAAGTCGGGTACTACTTCGCCCTTCGATGAGGTTACCTCTCAGAAAGCCAAGAACCCCAAAGAATCAAGAAAGAAGGAAACAAGGACTCAAACAGAGAATCAAAAGATAGTGCATATGGCTTTGGGGAATATGCCTTTAAAACAAAACTTTTCTTTTGAAAATGCTTCTTTTAAACCCGTTTTGAAAATAATTTTTCAAATCTTTTATTTGATCCGGTAACCTTCAGCTCTGATACCACATGTAACACCCCACATCCGTTAGTGTCACTCACAAAGGGAATGCACTAAGTTCGGTGAAGTATTATAGGTAAAAGACGCAGATAAATTACAAGACAGATAAATAAAGCAGCGGAAAAGTGAATAAAAATTTATTTCATTTATAAATAGCTTGTACAAAGATTGTTTTTCAACAACAAAGTATCTATCTTGTTTAACAAAATAAAGAAGCATAAATATACAGTGATATTCCCCAATAAAACATTAGCCAGCCATAGCGGTGGAAAAGAGAGTCCAAAGCAGCACGTCAAAGAGTCTTCAAGCTTGGAAAGAGTAACAGGTCCATACAAATCTGAGCTATCCCCTCCCTGACTACCTGGGGGGAAACGGAAGAAAAGAAGACGAAAGAAAACATAGAGTCAGACATAAAGCCTGGTAAGTCTAGTGGTGCTTCGGTATATGAATAAGGAAAAGGACATGACAGTTATAAACTGAAAATGGGAAAATACCATAAACTAAGGCAAAGCGGTTTAGAATCGAAATTACTATCGCACCCCATACTAATCTCTACACCACCTAACTAGTATCCTAGCTAGTAATCTGTATAAAATGATAACGTGATCCCAGTCCCTGTAACTGTGGTTGCCTTCAGGCGCACATCTATTATTTATTACCTAGATCTAATCTAGGGTTTTCTATCGAGTGTTTCATAGATTCAACTAGGGTTTATGCGACTTATCTAATACTTTTCGGATTCAGGATTTATGCCAGCTAGGTCCAACTAGGGATTATGCTACCTGTCGAACGATGCCCCTAGTCTAGGACACAGTACCTAGAGTGGTATATGTTCCTAGACTTTTCCCACGTATGTGTCGCGAATCGTTTATCGCTGTCTAGATGCACATGTCCTGAAATGTGCGGCCCGAGTCCCGTGGCAGGGCTATTCTAGAAACACGGAACTCGGTCGGGAGCTTTCAGATATCTGCCGATGCAGATGCAAAGGTCTGTTTTTTTACCAGTGGTTATGGTCCCACGTGATCCCTCTCTCAACTAATGAAAGGCAATCCAAGAAAATCAAGCACGAGAACTATACTCCTGCCACCTATGCCCCACTTTCCTATTGGTCAGCCTTACCCATAAATAGATAGCAAGTATATGGTCTGTTGGGAGTTCTCTGCCTTTCCGCATGCGTACTACGATTGACTGAAGATGGTAGGTAGTCGACGACGTGCTATCACAGGGCTAAACTAAGTATCGCCGACCCACGCTGATCCACCCTAGCCTTTAAGTTCCTCATACTGCAACCAAGGCATACCCTTGGTTCTTCTACTGCAGACCTTAACCTCTGTGAGCCCAGGCGGATCATCTGCAACCTCACAGAGGGATACTAAGAGTACCCTTACGTCCACCAAAGCTACATTCTTCTAAACCTAGTCCGCTGGAGCCTTTTTCGAAATCAAATAAACGTTGCTCCTCCTTATGTACTTGTTAAGCGATGATCTACCATATCGGGGTATTCATCTATTATGGACCGGCTCAGTTTTCTTGACTAAGAATTATTACTTAGTTGTTCTCAACTAAGGTTTACCACTTAGTTTCTTTTCCAGTAAATCTTGTTAACTAAGGTTTATCACTTAGTTTCTTTAACTGGGGATTTCAACTTAGCTCCCGTTCTCGATTGTTTCTTAACTAAGGTTTACTACTTAGCCCTCTTTCTCGTCAAGTTGGATCGGTTAAGTGTCATTAGTCAATTCAAGTTAGCTTAACCCATTCCTTTGTCATATTAAACTGGCTAAGTGTTATCAGTAGTCCATGTTGACTTAACCCTATCGCAAACCAAGTTATATTGGTTAAGTATTTCTTATTACTTAACCCTACCCATTCATCTTGTATTGGTTAAGTGTCCCTTTTAACCTAACCTTGCCCATCTGTTTTAACTAACATGTTATAACGGTTAAGTGTTCCCTTAGTTAACTTAACCCTAACATCCGTTTAATTAACATGTTCTAATGGTTAAGTATTGTCCCTTCATGTTTCAACTTAACCCTGTTCAATTTATCACACTATGATGGTTAAGTGTTCTAAGTTTACTTAACCCCACCCTCTAGTCCAGCTAACATATTATTGGCTAAGTGTATTTACTTAACCTTGCCTACTTATCTAGCTAACGTGTTATAATGGTCAAGTATTCTAAATTTACTTATCCTCACCCACTTATCTAATTAATATGTTAAATTGGTTAAGTGTATTAACTTTACTTAACCTCACCTTCTAATCTAGTTAACATGTTAAATTGGCTGAGTGTTTTCTTAGTTACTTGGCCCCTACAAGTCTTATCTTGTTAACATGTTAAGTTGGTTAAGTTTTCAGATTAACATAACCCTACCAATCCTAACTTAGCTTTAATTGTCTTATTAAAGCCCCAACCACTCACATTAGACAGGTATTGTTGTGGCTGCCTATATGCCGGTCGGTTCCGGGCAGTCTTACGCCACAACTCAGTCTAACCTCGGGTCCTTATTGGGCTCAATGCCTTAACCACCCACATTGGATAGGTATTGTTGTGATTACTGGACAGCCGGGCGGGTCCGGGCAGGTTTACATCACAACTCAATCCAACCTCGGGTTAAGCATGCTCGTATTTTTCTAGATTTACATATTTGTCACTTTTCATTTTTATATGTAAATGTTTATGGCCTAATTATCCAAATTCACTAATTTTGGGTATAACAATTTATACCGTTTTAAAGGTCACTAGTCATTGGCATGTGTCAAACATGCCAATACATGTATTTTATTTTAAACCCAACGTTTGTTTCCCCCGTTTGTACGTACGTAGCATTATAACATATGTTGGGCTTAACATTTCAGCCCAACTCATAAACATTAAAAAAAGAGAAGCACAGAATCATGAATTGTTCTAGAATACATAACAGTGTGTGGCGCATGAACTTACAACATAGCGTTTTCACTAACATAGATTGTGGGTCATGTGAAATAAGGATATAACTAAATTGGTGTCACATGAAATGGCGTACTTTTAGACTTGTTTAAACATGGTTCTATACACATATAACTAGGCATAATGTCAAACACCAAACTAGCATAAAAATGTCCAATTTTTGACATAACCCAAAGGTGTAAACTAACTTTACATCAAGTAGCCTATTTCAACATGAAACTAGTATAATTTGTGTAACCAAAAGGTACTTGCATAAACCCAATTATCACTTGCAAATAAACATAATAATGTATACAAAGGTTTTGAGTCATGTAGGCATAAAAGGTTTCAACTTGGAACATGTTTACATGAGTCTCAACTTAGGCCTAAAAAGAATGTATGCTAACCATGTTAACGACATAACATAAAGATGCCAATTCTAGTTTTTACTACAAACTTGCAAGTGATATTTATTTTCATATACAAATGTCAATAGGCTCGCATCAACCAATTTATGCCACAAACACCCAATACAAAATATGACAAAATCAACGCAATACACAGAATTTACATCAATATTTTACGATAGTAAAACCCCAATTTCATTTACATCGAATCACATCGCAATTTCTATTCATATTCAGAAAACCACTATACTTTTAATGGGCGCTGAAACTTGTTTTTTGAGATCTGAGGTTCTGAAATTGAGATGTGTTCCTTTGGGTAGACGTGGTTGTTTTGATTTTATTAGTAGCTTTAACTCAAATTTGTATTAGCTTGAGTTGATTCGTTGTTCGTCTCTTTTCAAGTGGAGGCTCTCCTTAGTTTTCTTCTGACATCATGGCGGCTCAAGTTCTTATTTTTGTGTGAATTTTAGTTGGAGACCTAGGGTGTTTTTATAGAGTTGCAAGTTAATTAGAGCCATTGATGAAGCCAGGGTTAATCAAAGCCATCCGTTCTAAAGAGAAGCCAATCAAAAGAAGACAACTCAGCCCTAGTGACAAGACCAGGCCTAGAAATTCGAGCCAGGACCCAATCAGGCCGACCAGGCAGGCAGGTCGAGTGGCAGGTCGACACCTAGGTCGATACTATGGTCGACCTGGGGGTGACCAGGTCGACACCATGGTCGACCCTATGGTCGACCTGGGCCCTGGGCGGGAATTTTCCCGCCCAGCCCAGTTTGAGCTTATTTTTCGAATTTTGAAATTGAAACCGAGCTGTTTGAATTTTAAAATTTATTCTGAAACTTCGGAAGGCCATAACTCCTTCATACGGAGTCCGATTTACGAAAACTTGGACTCTATCTCAAGCAGAACTCCGAGACGAACGCAACGGCGTAACCCGTTTCCCTTAATTCCCACATTTAGAATTAACCATACTTTAATTTGTGAAACTTAGTGTTATAGAATTCACGGGGTGTTACACCCCTACTAAAAAATTTTCATCCCCGAAAAGGAACCGAATGGAAATTTAGCAGTTGAATATATTTTATAATCAACTTACACACATTAAACTGCTTACTTAGTCTATTAAATGGGAATTTCTTAGTTCGACGTTTCCATATTTTACAATAGTTTTTGGTATAAACTCGACATCTCAATTTGTGCCATATTTCATCTCACCTTCGAAACCTGAAAATAAATATCGATGGTGCTGCAGTTGTTACTAGAATCATTTTCAAGCGATTAGAGTGAGAATCTACATCAATTTAGTACATAGAAGGTTTAGTATATAAGTTGGCTGGACGTTTGCCCAAAATCTCTAAGTAGACTATAGTTCAATCTTAATGTTGAGGAGAAATACTTAAAACATTTTTTAGGCCAAAAGGTATACTAAATTTCCAAGTATAAATATTATAATTATATATTTCAAATCATTTCAAAATTTCAAACAAGAAAAATTTTATGTATGTATCCCCACTATTTTATTTTATCATATTTTGACTTCTATCATTTGTTCAAATATACTAACATATAATTGCAATTGGAAATCATATAAATAATATGATCAAAACATTGGTATATGGTTTCTTATCATACATTTGTATTTCACCTATGTTACCATTTCCTTAATTCTAAACTCATACCAATAGTCATTTAAGATCTTATAATTAAATTCTACTTTAGTTAATACACAAATCTTATTATCATTCAGAGTATACTATTTAGGTCTCCATTTGTCTAAATCGACATGCTAATTAAACTTTATACTCAATTTAATCTCATTAATTTATATTTATATCAATGTTATCCCTGACCGTTCTTATTGTTACCAAAGTTTAAATTTATCATTATATTTATTTTGGACTTCTTAAGTTCAAATTATTTTAGTTTGACTAAAACTTAAAATCCAAATGAATAGTAATCAGTTTTATTTACTTTGCGAACATGCCTTAAAGTTAATGCTTGCCTAAATTATTCTTATAAAATCCATTTAACTTTATTAGTTTAATTTCCATATATTTCACAATTCATTATTCTTTTATAAATTTCATATCTACATAAAGAGGATCTTAATAATTTCATAAACATATGCCAAATATATTTATTTGAAATCAAACTAATATTTCATATTCTTTGGTTTAGAATAAAATTTCACAATTTCGAGATATCATGCTTATGAAATATAATAAATATTATGATGATTAGTAAATGATTATTGTTTCCAAAACCATTCCATAGAATTAATGATTTCAATAAATCGTTTATTTATAAATTATCATCATCTTATAAACCTTATTTGTAGAGATTCCTTAATATAGCATCTTCAAGTTTCAAAACATATAATTCTTTAAAAATTTCCTTCAAGTTTTTTTTTCAAATCCATGGTTGATAAAACTAATTGATTAATTATATTATAGATCTCCTTAGTTATTAATTCAAAAAACAAAATTAAATTACTTTGGTTAATCCTCGAAAAAATCAAAGATGGATTTAGAACAAAAATTGAAATTCAAACCTAAGGAAATCCTAATTGAGGAGAAATTTAACAAGGAAGATGGATTCAAATGGGCTGTAAATTGAGATGATACAAAGCCATGCAAGTTTCATCTCAGCTTTCTATTGGAAGCGCATATGGAAGCCCCATGGGTTTAATTTTAGCCAATTTCTGGGAGAGTCGTTGTATGGCTGTTGCAAAGGCTTTCGAAGGGAGACTTCTGGCGATGGAAGTCTTAGTAAAATGTTGTGGAAATGGACTTGTTGAGGTTCTTATCAGATGATGATGTTGACGATTACTTTTCCCTTCATTCTTAACAACTTGCTAATAAGGGCCCTAGCTTTTTTCTATTCTCTTTTGGGTAACCGAAAGGTATACCAAGCTTAGCCTTTTACGCTTGGAAAGTGCATATCTGGTTGTTGCTCTTTAGGTTAAGCCGATAAGAGCTTTCTGAGAGAAGAGATGACTCCTTGCCTCTCTTCACTTGGTTCTGAAAGCACATAATGAAAGCTTGATTCTATCTCTTCCATAGGGTTACTGGTCTGCATGCCCTTTCACCGTGGTTCATGCTTTTAATTTTACCTTGATTATTTTTGGCACTAAAATTGTTACTTAATGGAATCCTTATATTTAAACAATTCAGAACTAAACTGCTCGAATTGGAATAAACTTTTATTTTAAAATAGTTATGTTTGATATAAAATAATTTGAATAAAATAGTTATAAAAAATATATAATTGTTAAAATTTATATAAAACAATTTAATTAAAATAGTTATAAAAATAAATAATTATTAAATTTAATTTATATATGATTAACTAAAATAGAATAAAATATAAAATACTTTTATTAAAATAGCTGTAAAATATAGAATAGTTACGAAAATAAATACTTTAATATAATATAATAATAATTTAAATATAATAATCCAATTTTGAATTAATTATCCATATTTCCAAAATTCGACTTAACATTACTCCAAAATTTAAATTTCAATTCAAATCAACATAAAATCAAATGGTATACATTTCTAATTTTAAAATAGTGCTTAAATTAGTTTACAATTAGGTAATGTGTGTGTGTGTGTATATATTCAACCGACCTCTCTGGTTTCGTCCAATGCAATGAACTCTGATTCCATTCAAGATCTTGCTATACAGGTTTGTTTGGAAGATTTCCAAGATATTGCCTCATTAGCCAAAGTGAACACATATCCACTTATGGATTTTGACCTAGTGATCCAATTCGTATCGCAATATCCTTCTACCACATATGGATGTCCTGAATAATACAGTCCATATTTCTACGTATATTTCAGATATCTTAATACTCGAGGTATTGCTTTCTAGCAATTCTTTCTAATATAGTTCGTAACGTACATAATGTTGCCTAGTATACGAGAATACTCAAGTTGTAGATACTATAACCACTATTTTTGACCCAATTTTGATTTAAGTCTATAGGTGATGAAACACCCCACCTCCGTTAAGGTCACTCAAAAGGGAATGCCTTAACTTCGGTGGAGCATTTTTAGTACAAGATGTAGAAAAATTACAAGACAGACAAATAAAGCAGCGGAAGATAAATAACCTTTATTGATTTAAAACAGCTTGTACAAAGATTGTTTTACAACACCAATACTTATTACAAGAAAGCATCTGTCTTGTTTAATATATATATATATAAGAAGCACAAACTGACAATGATATTCCCCAATAAAGCATCAGCCAGCCATAGCAGTAGAAAATGGACTTCAAAGCAATGCGCCAAAGAATCTTCAAGCTCGGAGAGAGTAACGGCCCCAAAATGAGCTGAGCTTTTCCCTCCCTGACTACCAGGGGGAACGGAAGAAAAGAGGCGAAAGCAAACTAGGTCAGACATAAAGTCTGGTAAGTTCAGTGATTCTTAGTATTTAAACGAGGAAAAGGGGTCATGACGTGAATAAACTAAATATAAGACTAAACCATAGTAACAAGATAACATGGGATAAGCATGGGATATGGCAAGATAAACTGAATGTACCGATAAACTGAATGTACTTATAAACTAAATGCGCTTCTACTCCTTCTCTGCTTCGCAACTACCCTGTATATACTGATTTCTGTATCTCTGCACTAACTAACTGGTGTCCAAACTAGTAATCTATGATCATATGATAACGTATTCCCAATCCCTGTATTTGCAATTGCCTTCAGGTGTACATCTATTATGGGGATTCCATTTATTACCTAGATCTAATCAAGGGTTTACTATCGAGTGCTTCCTAGATTCAACCAGGGTTTACGCTACCTAGGGCCACTGGGGTTTACGCTACCTATTGAGCGCCTCTTAGATTCAGGGTTTACGCGACCTAGGTCCAACTAGGGATTATGCTACCTACTTGTGTTAATTTTCCATGTGTCTGTATCAGTCGGCCCTCTCTTGCGTGTAGATACTCTGTGCTGGCCCCACCACAAGGTGTATCAAGCCTTATGATAGCGACCCGACACGATTCAAGATGCATAGTGTATAACTACTGGTACCTAGTGCCCGTTTTTTTCCACTCCGGAGTACGTGCACGCCTGTAAACCGTCGGAACCTACACTGACGTACCCCATGCCGCTATTTTGACCGCTTATAATCAGCCCAGTAATCGTGCCCCACCCTGCCCAGCTCAGGGTACCGTGATACATCTATGTGAGTTACTGCTGAAATGGGTTACCGTTACTAGGGTTTCCTACTAGTTAAGTTTGTGGGCCTATGTATATACAATATTACCCACCTACACGTGATGTACTTAACCCTCCCACCGATTCAAGCATGTCTATTTAATGGTTAAGTTTGTGGGCCTATATGTACTAATATTACCCACCGATCCCGATATGTACTTAACCCTTCCACTGGTTCAAGCATGTTTATTTAATGGTTAAGTTTGTGGACCTATATTACTAATATTACCCACCAATCCGATATGTACTTAACCCTCCCACTGATTCAAGTTGATATATATTCTTGGTTAAGTGTTATCCATTCATTCAAGTTAACTTAACCTGCCCACATATCATGTTTTATATATATATATATATATATATATATATATTGGTTAAGTGTTCCCCTTGTGTTACTTAACCCCTATAACATATCATGTTATATATATACATATATATATATACATATATATATATATATACACATATTGGTTAAGTGTTCCTCTTGTGTTACTTAACCCCTATCACATATCATGTTATATATATTTTTTGGTTAAGCGTTCCTCTTGTGTTACTTGACCCTATCACACATCATGTTATATATATATATATATATATATATATATATATTGGTTAAGTGTGTCCTATTAACTTAACCTCACCCACTTGTCTAATTAACATGTTATGATGGTTAAGTGTTCTAATTTTACTTAACCTCACCCACTTGTCTAGTTAACATGTTATGACGGTTAAGTGTTCTAAATTTACTTAACTTCACCATCTAGCCTAGTTAGCATGTTAAACACTTACTTAACCTTACCCACTTGTCTAATTAACATGTTATGACGGTTAAGTGTTCTAAATTTACTTAACCTCACCATCTAGTCTAGTTAGCATGTTGAATTGGCTAAGTGTTTTCTCGATTACTTAACCACGCCCTTGTTGTCTTTGTTAAGATGTTATTACGGTTAAGTGTTTCCCTAATTACTTAACCTCACCATTTCTTGCTTGATTTATTCATGAGCCTTAATTAATTAATTAAAGCACCAACCACTCACATTAGATAGATATTGTTGCGGTTACTGGATGTGCCGGTCGGTTCCGGGCAGGTTTACACCACAACTCAGTCTAACCTCAGGTCTTTCTGGGCTTGATGCACTAACCACCCACACTAGACAGGTATTGTTGTGGTCACTGGATGTGCCGGTCGGTTCCGGGAAGTTTTACACCACAACTCAGTCTACCTCGGGTTAGGCATATTCGTCTTTTACTAAATTTACATATTTACTATTTATGTAAATTTTCCGTAAATCAATTTAGCCTAGATCATATTCATCTGTCATGCAAATTAACATACTTATATTCTATGCCCAAAACTTGATTTACCAATCAATTAACCCAACTTGCAGTTTATACCAATTTAGATTTAATATTCCCCTTTTACAATTCATGCCAAATCTAGATTAATATTCCAATTTACGGTTCATGTCAAAGCTAGATTTAATATTCTAGTTTACCGTTTATGTCCAAAACTTGGTTTACACGCCAATTACAAACTTTGCGGCCAATTAAATTTATCAACTTATGCCCAAGTCTAATATGCATGTAAATCATTCACTATTATAGCCAATTTAGATTATGCCAACATATTTATTGTGCTAAACTAACTAAATTAAGCTACGCCCAATCCCCGTATCATAATCCTATGTATAACATGATTTCACATGTTTTCTATGTACTCATGAAATGGCACTAATCAAAAGGAATAGGGGATAAGCACAAGAATTGATATAAAAGATTAGGCATGCAAAAATAATGGCTCCAATAGGTTCGATGTACATAATAGTGAATAGGAATAAACTAGCCAAGTTACACACTAAATATGAGATTCACATAATCAAAGGAATAGGCATAGGTGATTTGGTCCAACATAATGCCAGTTCAAGGTACAACATGATTGGTTAATTGTAACAATGGGAATAGTCATAAGCAACTAACTACAATAGTCATAGGCAATTAACCACAATAGTCATGGGGACTAATCACAATAATTTCTTAATCAATGTCATAGGCAATAGTCTCATAGTTATGATTCATAGTCGTAGGCAATAATTTTATAGGCGACAGTTCATGGCCATAGTTTTAGACAAAGGTCTCATATTCATAGTCATAGTTATAGGCAATAGCTTCATAGGCAACAGTTTCATAGTCATAGTCTTAGGCAAAAGTCTCACAGTCATAGTCATAAATCAGATCCAAAGGCATAGATAACTTTCGATTTGACATAAGCACAAATCAAAGATAATTAACTTGCAAATTGGTATAGTTCTATATTTTGATTCATTACATTCACGATTCCAATTACACGTTCAAATCTAATTAATAACCGAACTTACAAAGAAGGGATTCTTGATTTCTGGAATCGGAATTCTGAAGATGGTATGCTCACCTTTGATGTAGATCGTTGTTCTTATAATTCAGATTTGATTCACTTTGTAGCTTTCTAGTTTTTTTTCTCTTCTCTTCTTCTAGTTTTCTGCCTAACTTCATTCGTATATATCTTCTTCATACGGTGTCCGATTTACGCAAACTCAGACTCTATCTTAAGTAGAATTACAAGACGAACGCAATGTCATAACCCGTCTCCCTTAATTCTTGCATTTGAAATAATTTTTTCTTTGATTATATCTTATGTCCTGATTTAAAATCGCGGGGTGTTACATTCTCCCCTCGTTAAAGGGTTTCGTCCCTGAAATCTCTGAGTTAAGAAGAATGCATATCCTATCATCCAACATCTATGTACACAACCATTCAATCACTAGTGTCCATTGTCCTTAAAGGATTTCTAATGCTTTCATGATCATATGCATAGTTTTTGTATATGTCCTTATTAAATGCAAAATCAGGCGGTCTACTGATTCAGTTGACCTCCTTAATGCAAATCATGTCAGTGTCATGCGTCCAATATGTATGCAATCCTAATGATACATATTATTTCTATATGAGTGCATAACCATTCACTCAAATGCAACGTCTATTGGATAAAACATCAAGTTCAATCCATAAACAAATGCAAATGCAATATGGAAGTGACTGAGCTGATCTAGTGCCCTATGTGTGTATCTGCATCCACGAGCAACCACTAGCAAACACTTGCAACCACTTGCATCCACCAAACATAACGTGTCTCAAACACATGTTTACATCCATTGGCTTCTACCTAAGGATTGAGGATAGGACCGAGAGGATATACTTAAAAGCTAAAAACTAGCATGCAAATAGATTTTACAGAAAAAGAGGAATCAAGGATATACCCTCAAAAAGGGTAAGATGCGCGTATCTAGTCTTCAGTCTTCTAAGTCGCATCTTCTTGAGCTTCACTCCACTGTACCTTACCTAATTTAACTTCATGGTTGCGAAGCTTCTTGACCTCCATTTCCAAAGCCCACTAGTAAAGATAGGCCCTCGATCACTTACTATGCTAGAGGGTATCCAATGTAGTTGAACTGTCTTTCCAAGATAAACAGATATTAACCATGATATCAAGTGTATGTCCTAAGATGATTAGAGGTCTCTCCTCTACTTACCTTATCCATCATGCTGCAAGTCTGAGGGTCCAAAGCTAATGGTTACAATGTGCTTACTACCTCTCTTAAGGTCAGTCTAACTTAGGGTGCCAGCCCCAACCATTTATTTCTCACACAAACCGTCCTAGTCGAACTCGACATCCCTTAAGTACAAACCCCAAAGGCCTAAACCAATATCAGACAAACACCCAAGGGATACCTCCTCCGAATTTGGACGATCTATGTGAGATGATACAACCAAACAATTGAGCACTTTATCGACTCTGGCTAACCTCACCAATGTTGCTCCAAAATTATCGTTGATCGCATAGCTGGCTTTGCAGTGTCATCTAGATATATGCGGAAGTCTGTCCCTAGTTTTAGGGGGAAAATTCCTTGAGACGACCCCAAATCCCGTTCTCACGGAGACAAGGGCTATCTTTGGAATATAACACAGAAACAGATAATAGCAGAACAGAATTAAATAAATACACCAGATAATGAACAATAGAATATACTGGATAAAAGTAATCATCAGAGTTACACAGTATACAGGATCTTACTTAGAACAAATACAGTTCAGCTATACATAAAAGTCTACAGCGGAAATAAACAAAATATGTACAATAGGAGCTGAACAGCATAAAAAGAGATAAATTATAGAATCCATCTTCAGCTCTAGCTATCCAGAAAGAACCAGCTAAACCTGAATACAAGGCTGCCCGTGTAGAAAAAGGGGCACCCGAGTTTGAGAGTGAAACAAACTACGAGTCAATCATGGGACTGGTATGAGAAATCTACTCAACACATATATAATTTGGCTAATCACAGGACCACGCCACTTTCGTGGAACGGGTTTACTCCATCGGATTGCCAGTGCTTTAAAACAAATCTTTCTTTTAAACATCGCTATGCTTTTTATAAAAATGAAGCCGTTATAAGACTCAGTTCCCATCACACAATGCAACGCAAACCGGAGGATAGAGTTTTTACCTTATAACGGCCAAAATATGCTTGATACGAATAAAACAAAGGCATTTGATATTATTGCTAGTGTTTATATGTTTCGAAAACAATTTCAAATCATAACTATCAATCATAGACGACATGAGCATCCCATGCCACTATGTCGCCATATATAGGTATACAATCAAAACCGCACAGTTACGTATTTGGAAATTGGATTTCTGTCATGAACCAAGGCAAAAGATAGTCCTTACCGAATTCGAGACTGCCTAGCCCGAGTCTCAGGATCAGAGCTCGAGTGACCCTAGGAGCGACAGGGCCGGTCCACCGATGTGGATTAAAATTCCTGTACAATGCGTTTCCCCGCCCTTTGGGGCGTAAACGAGCCAACGAATGACTCCATCGGACCCGGATCGTCCGATCAAACCGAGGCGCCTCGCAACAGCAACAACCACATAGGTGAAAAGTATATAAATGTCAGGGCTGGTAGGTCACTGACACCACCCTAGCTAGGAAGAAACGCATGTCCTCCCTAAGGTCCTTCCTCCCGTTTCTGGTTCATACCGGGGTGTGAGGTTCGCGATTTCACGTTATACACAAAGCTACGCCACACAGGCGGTGCTTTGATCATCACCACAAGACTTTGCTTTTCAACAGAAGCCCTGATCACTGCATCTTAGCATGCCACACATGCAATTCATGCCATGTGACTGATGTCCATCGATACACAACCTCTGAGCTCTTGCGTTTCAGAGAAGGGCGTTAAGCAAAAGAATAAATTCTCCGCCGCCAAACAGATGTATATTTAATAGAGATCAATCAACACAGAATAAAATCCAATGTCAGACACACAGTCCATTTACAAGTCCGTTCTGGGTCTGAACGAAACCGGAGGCACTAAATACCTCGTAAACCCATCGATCACCACGTACGTCTGGACGATCACCACTCATTATCCATATTTCGGGATGCCTCCCAATCAGGACCTCGGTTACCATCCAAACGAGGTGAAGATCTCCGGTCTTCGACCTTCGTCTTCATCTCCGACTTTCAATCGTCGGTCAATTATTTGAAATGAGAATTAACTCGGCCTTTTCAAATAATTCACGTATATTTAGAATTTCAGATCAATTTATTTTAATGGTTAAATCATTCGACAACACCAATCTTGTTCTTTAATGTAAATTTTCACACCAAACACATTCATCCATCAAACATCACATAAATCGAGCAAATTCAGTTTATTTCCATCCCATAATGTTTACAATATTTTACCGTCGGATTTTCACTATTTTTACTTATTTTAAAATAGCCTATTTATTCAAAACGACGCTTCGGGCCATAGCGCGGCCGTGGCACTGTTTTTCTTCAGATTTGATTTACACATATATGAAAATCTAACCGTTGGATCTTCATAAAATTTACATCATTAGAAAGGTCTTTTCAAAACGAATCCAACGGTTCCAGTTTCGGGAAAATCCGATGGTCGGATCTCCTGGTACAATCGTTTGAAGTTTCGATTTCAAAATACGAACTGCAGCGTCGTTATTCGATTAAATATAATTCTATTTATTTTTATATATAAATATAATCGATTCTGGCGCTGTTTTTCTTCATATTTGAATTAAACATTCCAGACAATCCAACCGTTGGATTTTTACAAAGTTAGTGCCGTTGGAAAGATTTTTCCAAGGCGAACCCGACGGTTGAGGTTTCGGGAAAATCCAATGGTCAGATTTCCCGCACTAGTAGTTTGAAATCATGGTTTCAAAATGCGAACTGCACGACTACGTTTCGTTTCAATTTTATTTATATTTATATATTTATATAAATATAGTTCATTCAATGATTTCAATATCGTTTTCACTTCAAATATTTCACTAACGCCTTGAAATTTTGGAAAATTTCGCCATAACCTCCCCTGCACCGGGAGCATCGGGAAATCTCAAATAGCTTCCCCGGTCCTTCTAATCTCAAAAAGAAAAAGAAAAAGCCAAGCGACTAGCCAACAGGCTCATAAAATCATCACCCAAACAAAACAGTAAATGTGTACCTATTTGTCGGGCACAAAATTTTATTCCTCTTCTCTAGCCCCTTTGCTATAACCTGTTCAATGAATATGCATGTACATATATATAGTTCTTATCATTTATCATTTTCTATTCAACTTCATATTTGATTTCTATTTGGTTTAAAAACACCCTTCATTCTAATGTTACATACATAGGTACAAATCATATCTGTAACGACACGGATTTTGCCTGACCTTAATCGATCGCTAAATCGACCAAGACCTTTCAAAACTCGCATACGTTAACTTTGGGAATACAACAACATCAGAACAATAACAGCAGACTTTTATAACATCATAATAAATGTTACATCAGAGTACAGAATATCAGAGTACAAATAAAGTAAACTACAGCGGAAGATAAATTACAACAGATTTAATATATTAAATAAAATACAGTAAACAGCGGAAGACTACTAAGCTCTGGACACAGCTTTAGGCTTCGATCCAGGATCCTGCTAAAGAGAGAGATATCTGCAAAAAGCTACTCGACTGCCCGTGTGGAAAGAGGGCACCCGAGTTTGCAAAAAGTGGAAACAAACAACGGGTCAGTCATGGGACTGGTGTGAGAATTCTAAACTAATCTAACTAATAAGACAAATAAAAGGACCACGCCGCTAATGCGGAACGGGTTTTATTCCAATGGATTGTCGGTGCATAAACTAAAGTAAATCGAGAAATAACGCAATGTCTTTTTGGAAAAATGAAACCATTATAAGACCCAAGTCCCATCACACAATGCAACGCACACCAGAGGATAGGGTTTTACCTTATAATGGTCAAAAGATGCTTGATACGTATAAAACGGATTTGATATTATTATTAGTGTATCTATGTTTTAATAAAAAGATTTGAATCTTAAGTATCAATCCTAGACGGCATGGTTACCATATAGCATGTCGCCAATACTAGTTCTACAATCAAAACCGCAAGGGCGTATTGGAAATTTGGATTCCATCATGAGTCGAGGCTAGGGGCAAGCTCCTCTCCGATTCGAGACACTCTAGCAAATGCCTCAGGATCCCCCGCAGTGAACCCTTGGATCTTCAGGGCCGGTCCCCGCCTATGGGCAGTGGATTAGTTATGCCTGAACACACGCTTCCCGGTCCCTTTGGACCTATAGTATGACCACCAACGGCCTATAAAAATAACGAGGCGCCTCAAAATCCATCATCCACATAAGTAAAATGTCAGGGCTGGTAGGTCACTGACACCACTCTAGCTAGAAAGAAACGTGTGCACTCCCTGCAGTCCATATCCCGTTTTTGACTCATACCGGGGTGTGAGGCTCGCGAAGTCACGCTATACACAAAGCTACGCCTAAACAGGCCGTGCTTTGATCATCTACCACAAGGCCTGCTTTTCAACAAAGGCCTTGATCAATGCATCTTAGCATGCCACCTTGTCAGTCCATACTATACCATTAATTTCTACCAATATATAACCTCTAAGCTTGTATGTCTCAGAGAAGGGTGTTAACCACCAAACAGATATATATTAAGAGAGATCAACGAATGTAGTATAAGGGACTACAACGTCAGACATACATTCCATTTATAAACTTATGCCCAGGGTCTGGGCGAAAGTCAAATCCGTGCTATCAACACTACGTCCGGACGGCTACTACTGTCGCCCTTTCAAGGTAGCTACTCCCATCATGGGTCTCAATAGCAACACACCCATTCGATGTGAAGATCGTCGGTCTTCAATCACCGTCTTCAACTCTTCGAACGTCGTATCATTATTTGGAATGAGAGTAAACTCGGACTTCCCAAATAATTCTCGCATATATAAATTTGTAAACCATTCTATATCGTTATTTATTCTTTTATAAATATAAATATCGTCTATTCATTTCATGTATATATATATCGTCCATTCATTTCATAAATATCGTCCATTCATTTCATAAATATCGTCCATTCATTTCATATGCAGTAATACTACTCTAAACATGAATTTTTATATCATATGCGGTTTCTTGATTATGCATTTCATATGCGATTTCATGCTTTTTAAAACATGTTAAATTTTCATATGCGGTTCATGCTTCTAAATCATGTTTCATTTCATATTTTTATATTTTTTTCGCATGTGAAATGTAAATAAAAATTCCCTTCTTATTTTCATCTTTTGATTTACATGTGAAAAGTAAATAAAAGTTTCATTACTTTTATTTATATAAAATATATAAATAATATAACCATTTCATGTTTTCATTCATTTATTCATTTATAACATGAAAATATTCATTGCTTTATGGTTCATTTTCCATTTTCGATCACTTTCTTAATTCAGTGATCTTAACTACTTAATTCCCTTTCAATCTAATTAAAGATTTAATTAAAATCTTATTTAGTTTTAATCTTCCAAAGTCATTATTAAATGATTATTCAATTCCTAGGGAATTAATTCTATCATAAATTCGGGTTAAAGAATAAATGTTATTTAAAACATAATTCACGATAAACCCAAATTTAGATTTCATAAATTTCCCATTTAATATATATAATTAGACATCATTTATTTCAGAGTATTTCATTTAATCTTAAATAAAATATTAATCATCTTCGATTTCCTTTATAGAATGTATAACATAATTTATACGGGTTAAAATGGAGTTACTATTTTTTAAATGGACCGAATGGCCCAATTCATTTTCCTTATCCATTTATTATGTTTATCTTTACATTTTATTATTTAATAGCGGGCCAGACCTCTCACATTAGGCCTACAACTTGTGGATGCTGGATATGCCGGTTGGTTCCGGGCAGACTTCTACCACAGGTTGGGCTTAACCTCGTGTCTTGACCCAATTCGTATTTGCGCACTTGGACCTCTCACATTAGGCCCAACATTTATGGCTGCTGGATATGCCGGTTGGTTCCGGGCAGACTTCCGCCATAAATGTGACCTAACCTCGTGTCCATGTACAATTAATAATTATCATTATAATTATCTCTTAAAAGTATTATTTTAAAACATTTCATATTTTAGAATATCTAATTTCTAAAATATCTTTCATTCTTTTATTTATCCTTTCATTTCAGTAAACATTAATCTTTCCATATTAATATCATAAAACTATTCCCAAAATGTTTCAATTGTTATATCAAAAACTTACCATTTTAATATTAAATGAAATCTTCCTCAATTAATCCATTTATGTTAAATTTTAAAATCAAATCTTCTAAATTTACAAGTTAACATAAAAACGAGATTTTTCAATTCAAATCTTCATTATTATAATTGGAATGAAATCTTACCAATTTAAACTTTTTATTTCCTCCTTTTTAAATGCGCAATCTTCTTAATTAAATCGTCCATTAATTCCATTAATTGAGTAAATAATGAAAATATTTCAAGTTCCTCAATAACGCTAATTATATATTCACTTTCATGTACAACTTTTATGTGCAATATCCATATATAAATTTTTAATCAGAAACGCTACGAATATATTTATTTACATATTTTACTTAAAAACGCTTAAAATAAACTTGCATTCATGTTTTGACATAACAATAAAAATAAAGTTGCATTCATATTTTTATGTAAATAAAAATAAAGTTTCATTCATATTTTTATGTAAACAACAAAAATAAAGTTTCTTTCCTATTTTTCTTTTTTACATAAAACACATTTTTGTTTTTACATGAAACACAATTTTGCTCGCAAACTCTAATGCGACAAAAATGACGATTAAACTATATTTTACATAAAACATATTTTGTGCGCAAACTCTAGTGCGACAAAAATAACTACTGAAGTATATATGTTATTGCATAAGTCATATTTTTTTGTTCGCCAACTCTAGTGCGACCAAAAATAGCAATTCAACTATGTTTGTTATTGCATAAAGTATATTTTGATGCATTGCAATTATACAGCATGACGATGACTCTCATGTCGTCTCAACTAAATTAACACAACGGTGATTTTAGCGTCAAAACATTCACAATGACACACTGACGATTTTGGTGTCATGACATACAAATTAACATGCTTATAGTTTTGGGGTGTCATAGCATACAAATTCACATTGATATTATGTTAACAAACGTGACATAAAAATGGGTATTTTGATTTTTAACAAAGAAACATAAAGCGTGTGTTTTTTTATTCTTAACAAAATAACATAAAAAGTTTGGCTTTTTATTCTTAACAAAATAACATAAAAAGTTTGGCTTTTTATTCTTAACCAAATAACATAGAAAGTTTGGCTTTTTATTCTTAACAAAATAACATAAAAAAAGTTTGGCTTTCATTTCAATAAACAAGTAAAAGTTTTTACTTTATTTCAACAAGACAAATAAAGGTTTATACTTTGTTTCAATAAAATGAGTTGATTCATAATTCCAACAAATCAAAACAATAAGTTGGTTCATAATGTTTCAACAACAACAGATAAAAAGAAATTAAAGTTTCAATCTTATAAAATAAAGTTTTAATCTTTCATAACAAAACTACATTCTTCATCTTCAATAAACAAAACAAGGTTTTCACCTTTAATAAATAAATAAATAAAATAAAAAATAAAAACACAATAAAGTTTTTATTTTTACAAACACAAAGTTTTCATTTATAAAAATAGAGGTTTTTTTTTTAACCTAAACACAAAGATTTCATTTATAGAAATAAAACAAAGGTTTCATCTTTTATATATAAAAATAAAGTTATGATCTTTGTAACAAAACCAAAAGTTATTATCTTTTATAATAAAAACAAATCCTTTTGACTTTAATAATAAAATAAAAATCCAACCTTTTTGGTTTAAATAACCAACGTCATCAAAATCCAACTACTATTCAAGTTATGTCACAACCAATTTATTTATTCCAATCCATTCAATCGATGATTCAAATAGAATAATATATACCCAAGTCAACACATACAATCAGAACATTGCAATCCATATGAATATCATCATAACAAAAACAGCAATGCAATTTCATTATTATCATACATACATACATTTCAGATAATTCTCACATAAACATGCTTATCCAAAGATTTTTAAGGCAAGAGAAAATAATTAAATTTAGATTTAATTAAAAGTTCAGAATATCTCACCTCGATATTCATTCCTTCAAAATTCGTCTGTTTAGATTTGAATCTGTCTTAAATCCAAATTCGCTCCTTTTCTGTTTCGATCCGTCCCATCCCATAGATCTCCGCCTCACGATCCCAGCATTTTTCGTTTCGCTGAATTTCGTTAAGATTTGAATGAGATACACGTGTTTAGACATTGGAAAATTTAAATAAATAAATTATTAAATTATTAACTATAACAACTTTTGAAAGAGTGTTACCCTCCCGTTTAAATCCCTTTCTCCTACGTCGAGTCCTTCGATCTTGTGTTGGGAGTTTTTTTTTTTTTTTTTTCGAAAACCATTGAGAAATTGAGGAGATAGAAGGAGAAGAGGAGGGCTGCGTTTCAGCCATTGAAGATAAAGGGGCGGCGGCTATGTTATGTTTGGGGAGATAGGGTTTTTGGAATTTTCTATTAGCTTTTTATATATATTTTAATACTGATTTTAAGCTCTTTAGTTTTATTTCCCTAACGTACCTATTACAATATAGTAGGTTACCAAGGATTTAATTAGCTGACTAGGTGTGATGGGACCACACCATTTGTTATTATATATTTTATTATTCAAATTTCGGAAGTAAATTACAAAGAGAGGGATAATAAATGGACAAATTATTTCTCCCCTTATGTCTCTTCATATTGACAAACAACTTAAATGCTTGCTTTATTTTATCTAATTGTTTATGTTGGGCAACTTTTTTTTTCCTCTTTTTTTTTTATTACAAAACGCGTATTATTAAGTAACATGTATCAAAAGGTTTTATATGAATAATGGACACAAAGTAATATTCTTAACTTTAATATTATTAGATAGAAATATTTCAATCAATACATTGATAAATGTCATTAAAGTTTCTAAGTCATTTTATTATACTAGAATCCTCTTATATGAATCTAAAAAAAAAAAGTAGATTTTTAATGTCAGCATATTTTCTAACAATACATCTTTTTGTAAGATTCATACATACATTAAATGCAAATTTTAATGTGCACACAATTTACCATACCTGACCCCTTTATATGACTCATTTATACATTAAATTGTAGTTTTTAAATGTACATAATTGAATTTTGAGTGTGTAACAAGAGGTGGAAAATAAAATTAAATGTGAATGGAGAGAGAATAAACGGAAGATGGAGAAAGAATAATTGGAATGGAATGGAAAGAATAAATGCGTGAAAGAAAAGAGAATAAATGCGGCCATTCATAATTCAAAATAAATTTATGAGGGCCTGAACTGCTCTTTTTTCCTTTCATACAAACATAAATGATACTTATATTTTTGACCATTTTAACACAACATATACTGACAAAGTGACAGTTTTATTTTAACGCAACATTTACTAACAAAATGACATGTTAATTTACATATCATGATTTTGACACAGATGACATGTTTTGTTTAAATAACATGATTTCAACACAAATGACATTTTAATCTAATTAACCATTTCATGACAAAAGTGATATTTTAATCTAATTAACCACTTCATGACAAAAATGACATTTTAATCTAAAGTACATTTCCTAATGACAATGTCATATTTAATCTAATGAACATTTCCTAACAAAAATGTCATTTTTAATCTAACGTACATGTTTCAACAAAAATGTTATTTTTTTTTTCAATGTGCCCTTTAACAAAAATGACAATTATAATTTATCAATTCTCATCGAACATACAAGACATATATAATTTATCAATTTAAATAGAACATACATGACATATATAATTTGTCAATTTTAAATCAATCCTACATGACATATATATAATTTATCAATTTTAAATCAACCTATATGACATATGTAAACAAACAAAGATGGTATTTTTGTCTACTATGTCAATTTCTAATATAACGATGTTTTTTTTAATTAACATGACAATTTCTAACAAGATGGTAATTTCAATTATCATGACAACTTCTAACAAGATGATAATTTTGTCTAACATGTCAATTTCTAACATAACGATGTTTTTAAGTAACATGACAGTTTCTAATATATGTGATAATCTTATACTAATGAGACAATATTAACAAAAGTGATAATCTTTACTAATGAGACAACATTAACAAAAATGATAATGAGACAACATTAACAAAAATGGTAATCTTTTCTTTTATTATTATCACTAGATGATATAGCAAAATGTAATCCTTTTATTATCGAAGGTGACAAATTATATATCGTCAATTCTAATTTAACAATTTTCTATCGTCAATTATAATAAAAAAAATGACGAATTTATATCAATATACCATGATTAAGAAAGTGACATTTTTGTTTTCAATATAGCATGATCAACCAAGTGACATATTTGTATATATAATTCAGCAAAGCATACAACAATACAATTTAGCCAATCATCACAACCACAATCAAATCAAAAAATTATATTTTAATTTCAATTTCAAATAAAGAAATCTCACATGGAATCTTATATAAATTCACTCATGAATGAAATAATTTTGAGTAAAAAGGATTTCTCACGTAATTTCCAATAAAATTTCTAAAAATAAAAATTTTAAATTGCCCCAAAATTCCGGGTTGTTACAATCTCCCCCACTTAAAAACTTTTCGTCCTCGAAAAGGAACTAAGGTAAAAGTTGTTTAATTTACTAACTAAATTTCAATTTTACTTTTATTAATTTCATTTGTTGACTAACTTATCAAATATACATACTCTTTTATATATTTAAAAATCATATTTTCAAAAATAGATTATAAAATCAAAAATACGCTAATCATAAGCTTATCACTCTGAACTCATTCTAGGGCATTACTAACCCCATCTCTAATGAGTTTTCTCATTCTAGGATACTGCTGATCCTATCTCTAATGAGTATTCTTATTGGATATTGCTAATCCAATCTCTGATGAGTCTTTTGTTCAGTTCTAACGAGTTGTACCCCAAAGATTTGAGCCAACCAGAGCTCTGATACCACCTGTAACGACACACATGCAGTGGGTTAACCTCCCACCGTGACATACAGATGATCTCCCAGACACCTTGTTTTACGGCCAGCCTCTCGACTGCAATAACCAACCCTAATAAATAAGGGACATGTAAGGGTAAGAGCCCACTGTTCACCACCAAACAACATGGTGAGAACCCCCTATCATGCGTAACCAGCTCCCTAGCCAGCAACAAGGACTGGTGTGAGAATTCTAAACTAATCTAACTAATAAGACAAATCCAAGGACCACGCCGCTAATGCGGAACGGGTTTTATTCCAATGGATTGTCGGTGCATAAACTAAAGTAAATCTAGAAATAACGCAATGTCTTTTTGGAAAAATGAAACCATTATAAGACCCAAGTCCCATCACACAATGCAACGCACACCAGAGGATAGGGTTTTACCTTATAATGGTCAAAAGATGCTTGATACGTATAAAACGGATTTGATATTATTATTAGTGTATCTATGTTTTAATAAAAAGATTTGAATCATAAGTATCAATCCTAGACGGCATGGTTACCATATAGCATGTCGCCAATACTAGTTCTACGATCAAAACCGCAAGGGCGTATTGGAAATTTGGATTCCATCATGAGTCGAGGCTAGGGGCAAGCTCCTCTCCGATTCGAGACACTCTAGCAAATGCCTCAGGATCCCCCGCAGTGAACCCTTGGATCTTCAGGGTCAGTCCCCGCCTATGGGCAGTGGATTAGTTATGCCTGAACACACGCTTCCCGGTCCCTTTGGACCTATAGTATGACCACCAACGGCCTATAAAAATAACGAGGCGCCTCAAAATCCATCATCCACATAAGTAAAATGTCAGGGCTGGTAGGTCACTGACACCACTCTAGCTAGAAAGAAACGTGTGCACTCCCTGCAGTCCATATCCCGTTTTTGACTCATACCGGGGTGTGAGGCTCGCGAAGTCACGCTATACACAAAGCTACGCCTAAACAGGCCGTGCTTTGATCATCTACCACAAGGCCTGCTTTTCAACAAAGGCCTTGATCAATGCATCTTAGCATGCCACCTTGTCAGTCCATACTATACCATTAATTTCTACCAATATATAACCTCTAAGCTCGTATGTCTCAGAGAAGGGTGTTAACCACCAAACAGATATATATTAAGAGAGATCAACGAATGTCGTATAAGGGACTACAACGTCAGACATACATTCCATTTATAAACTTATGCCCTGGGTCTGGGCGAAAGTCAAATCCGTGCTATCAACACTACGTCCGGACGGCTACTACTGTCGCCCTTTCAAGGTAGCTACTCCCATCATGGGTCTCAATAGCAACACACCCATTCGATGTGAAGATCGTCGGTCTTCAATCACCGTCTTCAACTCTTCGAACGTCGTATCATTATTTGGAATGAGAGTAAACTCGGACTTCCCAAATAATTCTCGCATATATAAATTTGTAAACCATTCTATATCGTTATTTATTCTTTTATAAATATAAATATCGTCTACTCATTTCATGTATATATATATCGTCCATTCATTTCATAAATATCGTCCATTCATTTCATAAATATCGTCCATTCATTTCATAAATATCGTCCATTCATTTCATATGCAGTAATACTACTCTAAACATGAATTTTTATATCATATGCGGTTTCTTGATTATGCATTTCATATGCGATTTCATGCTTTTTAAAACATGTTAAATTTTCATATGCGGTTCATGCTTCTAAACCATGTTTCATTTCATATTTTTATATTTTTTTCGCATGTGAAATGTAAATAAAAATTCCCTTCTTATTTTCATCTTTTGATTTACATGTGAAAAGTAAATAAAAGTTTCATTACTTTTATTAATATAAAATATATAAATAATATAACCATTTCATGTTTTCATTCATTTATTCATTTATAACATGAAAATATTCATTGCTTTATGGTTCATTTTCCATTTTCGATCACTTTCTTAATTCAGTGATCTTAACTACTTAATTCCCTTTCAATCTAATTAAAGATTTAATTAAAATCTTATTTAGTTTTAATCTTCCAAAGTCATTATTAAATGATTATTCAATTCCTAGGGAATTAATTCTATCATAAATTCGGGTTAAAGAATAAATGTTATTTAAAACATAATTCACGATAAACCCAAATTTAGATTTCATAAATTTCCCATTTAATATATATAATTAGACATCATTTATTTCAGAGTATTTCATTTAATCTTAAATAAAATATTAATCATCTTCGATTTCCTTTATAGAATGTATAACATAATTTATACGGGTTAAAATGGAGTTACTATTTTTTAAATGGACCGAATGGCCCAATTCATTTTCCTTATCCATTTATTATGTTTATCTTTACATTTTATTATTTAATAGCGGGCCAGACCTCTCACATTAGGCCTACAACTTGTGGATGCTGGATATGCCGGTTGGTTCCGGGCAGACTTCTACCACAGGTTGGGCTTAACCTCGTGTCTTGACCCAATTCGTATTTGCGCACTTGGACCTCTCACATTAGGCCCAATATTTATGGCTGCTGGATATGCCGGTTGGTTCCGGGCAGACTTCCGCCATAAATGTGACCTAACCTCGTGTCCAGGTACAATTAATAATTATCATTATAATTATCTCTTAAAAGTATTATTTTAAAACATTTCATATTTTAGAATATCTAATTTCTAAAATATCTTTCATTCCTTTACTTATCCTTTCATTTCAGTAAACATTAATCTTTCCATATTAATATCATAAAACTATTCCCAAAATGTTTCAATTGTTATATCAAAAACTTACCATTTTAATATTAAATGAAATCTTCCTCAATTAATCCATTTATGTTAAATTTTAAAATCAAATCTTCTAAATTTACAAGTTAACATAAAAACGAGATTTTTCAATTCAAATCTTCATTATTATAATTGGAATGAAATCTTACCAATTTAAACTTTTTATTTCCTCCTTTTTAAATGCGCAATCTTCTTAATTAAATCGTCCATTAATTCCATTAATTGAGTAAATAATGAAAATATTTCAAGTTCCTCAATAACGCTAATTATATATTCACTTTCATGTACAACTTTTATGTGCAATATCCATATATAAATTTTTAATCAGAAACGCTACGAATATATTTATTTACATATTTTACTTAAAAACGCTTAAAATAAACATGCATTCATGTTTTGACATAACAATAAAAATAAAGTTGCATTCATATTTTTATGTAAATAAAAATAAAGTTTCATTCATATTTTTATGTAAACAACAAAAATAAAGTTTCTTTCCTATTTTTCTTTTTTACATAAAACACATTTTTGTTTTTACATGAAACACAATTTTGCTCGCAAACTCTAATGCGACAAAAATGACGATTAAACTATATTTTACATAAAACATATTTTGTGCGCAAACTCTAGTGCGACAAAAATAACTACTGAAGTATATATGTTATTGCATAAGTCATATTTTTTTGTTCGCCAACTCTAGTGCGACCAAAAATAGCAATTCAACTATGTTTGTTATTGCATAAAGTATATTTTGATGCATTGCAATTATACAGCATGACGATGACTCTCATGTCGTCTCAACTAAATTAACACAACGGTGATTTTAGCGTCAAAACATTCACAATGACACACTGATGATTTTGGTGTCATGACATACAAATTAACATGCTTATAGTTTTGGGGTGTCATAGCATACAAATTCACATTGATATTATGTTAACAAACGTGACATAAAAATGGGTATTTTGATTTTTAACAAAGAAACATAAAGCTTGTGTTTTTTTATTCTTAACAAAATAACATAAAAAGTTTGGCTTTTTATTCTTAACAAAATAACATAAAAAGTTTGGCTTTTTATTCTTAACCAAATAACATAGAAAGTTTGGCTTTTTATTCTTAACAAAATAACATAAAAAAAGTTTGGCTTTCATTTCAATAAACAAGTAAAAGTTTTTACTTTATTTCAACAAGACAAATAAAGGTTTATACTTTGTTTCAATAAAATGAGTTGATTCATAATTCCAACAAATCAAAACAATAAGTTGGTTCATAATGTTTCAACAACAACAGATAAAAAGAAATTAAAGTTTCAATCTTATAAAATAAAGTTTTAATCTTTCATAACAAAACTACAGTCTTCATCTTCAATAAACAAAACAAGGTTTTCACCTTTAATAAATAAATAAATAAAATAAAAAATAAAAACACAATAAAGTTTTTATTTTTACAAACACAAAGTTTTCATTTATAAAAATAGAGGGTTTTTTTTTTAACCTAAGCACAAAGATTTCATTTATAGAAATAAAACAAAGGTTTCATCTTATATATATAAAAATAAAGTTATGATCTTTGTAACAAAACCAAAAGTTATTATCTTTTATAATAAAAACAAATCCTTTTGACTTTAATAATAAAATAAAAATCCAACCTTTTTGGTTTAAATAACCAACGTCATCAAAATCCAACTACTATTCAAGTTATGTCACAACCAATTTATTTATTCCAATCCATTCAATCGATGATTCAAATAGAATAATATATACCCAAGTCAACACATACAATCAGAACATTGCAATCCATATGAATATCATCATAACAAAAACAGCAATGCAATTTCATTATTATCATACATACATACATTTCAGATAATTCTCACATAAACATGCTTATCCAAAGATTTTTAAGGCAAGAGAAAATAATTAAATTTAGATTTAATTAAAAGTTCAGAATATCTCACCTCGATATTCATTCCTTCAAAATTCGTCTGTTTAGATTTGAATCTGTCTTAAATCCAAATTCGCTCCTTTTCTGTTTCGATCCGTCCCATCCCATAGATCTCCGCCTCACGATCCCAGCATTTTTCGTTTCGCTGAATTTCGTTAAGATTTGAATGAGATACACGTGTTTAGACATTGGAAAATTTAAATAAATAAATTATTAAATTATTAACTATAACAACTTTTGAAAGAGTGTTACCCTCCCGTTTAAATCCCTTTCTCCTACGTCGAGTCCTTCGATCTTGTGTTGGGAGTTTTTTTTTTTTTTTTCGAAAACCATTGAGAAATTGAGGAGATAGAAGGAGAAGAGGAGGGCTGCGTTTCAGCCATTGAAGATAAAGGGGCGGCGGCTATGTTATGTTTGGGGAGATAGGGTTTTTGGAATTTTCTATTAGCTTTTTATATATATTTTAATACTGATTTTAAGCTCTTTAGTTTTATTTCCCTAACGTGCCTATTACAATATAGTAGGTTACCAAGGATTTAATTAGCTGACTAGGTGTGATGGGACCACACCATTTGTTATTATATATTTTATTATTCAAATTTCGGAAGTAAATTACAAAGAGAGGGATAATAAATGGACAAATTATTTCTCCCCTTATGTCTCTTCATATTGACAAACAAATTAAATGCTTGCTTTATTTTATCTAATTGTTTATGTTGGGCAACTTTTTTTTTCCTCTTTTTTTTTTATTACAAAACGCGTATTATTAAGTAACATGTATCAAAAGGTTTTATATGAATAATGGACACAAAGTAATATTCTTAACTTTAATATTATTAGATAGAAATATTTCAATCAATACATTGATAAATGTCATTAAAGTTTCTAAGACATTTTATTATACTAGAATCCTCTTATATGAATCTAAAAAAAAAAGTAGATTTTTAATGTCAGCATATTTTCTAACAATACATCTTTTTGTAAGATTCATACATACATTAAATGCAAATTTTAATGTGCACACAATTTACCATACCTGACCCCTTTATATGACTCATTTATACATTAAATTGTAGTTTTTAAATGTACATAATTGAATTTTGAGTGTGTAACAAGAGGTGGAAAATAAACTTAAATGTGAATGGAGAGAGAATAAACGGAAGATGGAGAAAGAATAATTGGAATGGAATGGAAAGAATAAATGCGTGAAAGAAAAGAGAATAAATGCGGCCATTCATAATTCAAAATAAATTTATGAGGGCCTGAACTGCTCTTTTTTCCTTTCATACAAACATAAATGATACTTATATTTTTGACCATTTTAACACAACATATACTGACAAAGTGACAGTTTTATTTTAACGCAACATTTACTAACAAAATGACATGTTAATTTACATATCATGATTTTGACACAGATGACATGTTTTGTTTAAATAACATGATTTCAACACAAATGACATTTTAATCTAATTAACCATTTCATGACAAATGTGATATTTTAATCTAATTAACCACTTCATGACAAAAATGACATTTTAATCTAAAGTACATTTCCTAATGACAATGTCATATTTAATCTAATGAACATTTCCTAACAAAAATGTCATTTTTAATCTAACGTACATGTTTCAACAAAAATGTTATTTTTTTTTCAATGTGCCCTTTAACAAAAATGACAATTATAATTTATCAATTCTCATTGAACATACAAGACATATATAATTTATCAATTTAAATAGAACATACATGACATATATAATTTGTCAATTTTAAATCAATCCTACATGACATATATATAATTTATCAATTTTAAATCAACCTATATGACATATGTAAACAAACAAAGATGGTATTTTTGTCTACTATGTCAATTTCTAATATAACGATGTTTTTTTTAATTAACATGACAATTTCTAACAAGATGGTAATTTCAATTATCATGACAACTTCTAACAAGATGATAATTTTGTCTAACATGTCAATTTCTAACATAACGATGTTTTTAAGTAACATGACAGTTTCTAATATATGTGATAATCTTATACTAATGAGACAATATTAACAAAAGTGATAATCTTTACTAATGAGACAACATTAACAAAAATGATAATGAGACAACATTAACAAAAATGGTAATCTTTTCTTTTATTATTATCAGTAGATGATATAGCAAAATGTAATCCTTTTATTATCGAAGGTGACAAATTATATATCGTCAATTCTAATTTAACAATTTTCTATCGTCAATTATAATAAAAAAAATGACGAATTTATATCAATATACCATGATTAAGAAAGTGACATTTTTGTTTTCAATATAGCATGATCAACCAAGTGACATATTTGTATATATAATTCAGCAAAGCATACAACAATACAATTTAGCCAATCATCACAACCACAATCAAATCAAAAAATTATATTTTAATTTCAATTTCAAATAAAGAAATCTCACATGGAATCTTATATAAATTCACTCATGAATCAAATAATTTTGAGTAAAAAGGATTTCTCACGTAATTTCCAATAAAATTTCTAAAAATAAAAATTTTAAATTGCCCCAAAATTCCGGGTTGTTACAATATCATTAGCTAATTAATGAATATTTCAACTCATATATATTTATTTGAACAAGTGGCTATTTTTAACACTTCACATTTCAACGATTCATGCATATAATAAAAATGTGATTTTTATTGTAAAACAACTCATTTCATGACACTATTATTTTATATATTTCATATTGGTGATAAAAATAGGATTTTTCTTATAAAACAATTTCTTTCAAAACGAGATTATTTTACACAGTTCCTATAGTCGATAAAAGGTGATTTTCATTATCAAAACAATTTATTCCAAAATATGAATACCATTCAACACATGAATTTCAATTCAACGAATGAATATCGATTCAACACATGAAGGTTTTCTATAGTTTCTATATATAGATAGAAATGTGATTTTTATATTTAAAACGCGAATACCATTCAACACATGAATTTCTAATCAACGAATGAATATCAATTCAACACATGAAGGTTTTCTATTCAGTGAATAAATATAGTTTAAGCAAATGAAAATAATTCAAACACACGAATATTATTCAAAATTTCGGCAGCATAACGGCAGGGTAGTTAAAACCGGGACCGTCCCTAGTACGGCTCCTCGCTCTACCTTAAAACCTCGCGGTTTTTGACAATGGGGATCATGCATCTAGTTCGCACGCAGGCGGCATGTATATATTTATTTCATTTCCACAAACTAATCCTATGTGGTTTCAACCAAATATTTTTCAACCACAAACGGGTATTTTTCAACCATAATCAATCAATATCAATCACAAACAATCCCAAACAACCATTCGCTATCAATCAATTTTCACAACAATTTCAACCAATAAATATCGTCCATGGTTTGTGGACGAGGGGCGTATATATATATATATATATATATATATATATATATATATATATATATATATATATATATATATTTATATATTTATATATAGCAATTCACTTCATTTCAACACATATATAATTTTTACAACGCATATATAACTTATACATCGATCATACAACTTATACAACGCTTATACAAGAGGTGTACAACGCTTATATAACTCATACATCGACTCTATAATTTATACATCGTCGTTTTCCATATTGTTTATAAATTAGAAATCTCACTTTGGGTTCTACTCCACCAAAAATAGCAGAAGGCTCAGAAAAATATGCGGTCTCTTCTAGAATGTAGAAGGCGTCCACACGGTCACGATGTTTCCTGTTTCATCGAATTTCGTTAACTTAGCAAAAAGATATGATTTTTCGAAGTTTGCAACGGTTTTAAACTGTCGAAATCAGTTAAATAATTAACAGCCGATTACCTTTCAGAATCTTCAAAACTAGGTTTCGATCTTTCAGGCAATCCGTTGATTGTTGCTTCGATCGGCCAGCGCCACCTTGTCGGGCTAGGAAAGGCGCACGTGCGCCAGGGAGGAGGTCGAGCTCGGTGGTCCCCAGGCGGCGGAATCGGGGTGCGAACGGCCGAACTTCTCGAGGGTGGTTCTCCCTCTACAGGCCACGAAAAAATCCAATACTTATATGGATTTGAAGATCACGAGAAGTACTACAAAAACCTCAACTGTGGCATTGGATTTCATTGAGCGGATCAGAAGAAAGAGAGGAGAGAAGGGAGCGGCTAATTTCCGCCGTTGCTCGAGTCGGGGAGAGAGAAAATCGGGGGGGGGGTGCGTTCTGACATGGCCCAATCATTTTTTTTATTTATAAAGTTTTAAAAATCCGAAAATACCCCTTGCCTCTCGCGAACCCCAATCCAAACCCAACGACTGTCGTCCTAGCGTTTTACCCCCATTCCGAACACAATGGGATATGTTTCGTAGGCCCATTCGACTGTTTCAGTCAGTTTCCATTCAAATCAAAATATAAAACATTCAATATTTAATTTGAACGTACATTTCAATTTGCCAGGGCCACAAACTGATTCGAAAATTCCAGAAAAATAAATCTAGCTATGTTTTGACGATACGGTCCCAACAAAACTAGTTTCGTCGAATTCTGAGACCGTTTGCAAAAAGGCCCATTTTTGGTCGATTCCATTTAACTGTAATTGACCAAAACACATTTTCTTTTGCCACGCTCACATATTAGCTTCAAAAATTATGAAATTTGAAATCTAGCAAAAACTTCACATCTCGGACCCAACAAAAGTGGTTTCGTCGAATTCCGAGGTCATATGCAAAATGGCCATTTTCACGGGCTATATAAATTCCATAACGACTTCTGAAAATTCATTCGGCCATAACTTTCGCTTTCCGCTATGAAAATTCGATTTTTCAGATTCGTTAGAAAGGTATTCACTAACAGATTTAAATATTTTTGGTTTCACTAAAATCCGGATTGTTTTGCACCCGGTACAGTCCGACAAAGTTTGACTTCAATTTTTGAAATTGCAGCGCCTTTTCAAGCCTTGTTTATAATTATAATTAATTATATTCGTTTTCAATTGTCGATTCAAACTCAGTTTTCATCGCTATTATTTAAAATATTTATTTTAAATATTTAAAATCCATTATCTTAGCCAATTTAAAAATTTTAAATTGGTTCAGATTTTCTGGGTCGTTACAATCTCCCCCACTTAAAACTTTTCGTCCCCGAAAAGGAACAAAGTCGAAAGTGGTTTGATAATTCTACAATCACACAATACAGCAACCAATCAAATTGTTTTTAACCTTTCAAAACCATACAAATCAAATCCTATATTCCCTTAAAAATCATTCAGAGTATAGAATAAATAATGCACATTCATGGGAAGGAAATAGTAACATAATAGAGAATTAAATGGTAATGCAAAGTATGGTAAATGTACCTTGCACCAGAGTCAATCAGAGATATCTACTAGGCATCTGGGGTAAGCTTTCTGAATGCTCTCCTCAGTTTCCCAAGTACAATCTCGCGGATCTCCACTCCATTGCACTTTGACTAAGTGAACCTTCTTATTCCTCAGCTCTTTGGTTTCTTTGCCGATAATCTTTAGCGGCTCACGTCTCACGGCTAATTATGGAGTAATTTCAATGTCATGTTGGGCTGCTTCTTCCACGATCAAGTCTGGATCATGAACGTGCTTTCGAAGTTGAGATATATGAAATACATCATGAACTCCAGGCAACCAATAAGGCAGTTTGACCCTATACGCGAGAGTTCTGATCCGTTCCAGAATAGGAAACGGACCAATAAATTTGGGCGCTAACTTTCCAGTTTTACCGAACCGGATAACTCCTCTCATCGGCGATACTTTCAAATAAACATAGTTGCCAACTTCAAAGGATATATCTCTTCTTCTTCTATCGGCATAGCTCTTTTGTCGGCTTTGAGCGACAAGTAATCGCTTTTTGATAAAATCGACTTTGTCGGCAGCTTCTCGAATCATATCAGGACCCAACACAAGTCTATTTCCTGGTTCGACCCAACAAGCAGGAGATCGGCACGGTCTACCATACAATGCTTCGAATGGCGACATTGTCAGGCTCGCCTGGTAGCTGTTGTTATAAGAGAATTCAGCCAAATGCAGATTGTCTTCCCAAGATCCACCGAAATCTATAACACAAGCCCGCAATAGATCTTCTAAAATACGATTCACCCTCTCAGTCTGACCGTCTGTCTGAGGATGATAAGCGGTGCTTAAGTTCAACTTCGTTCCCAGCTCGACCTGAAATGCTTCCCAGAATTTGCTAGTGAATATTGTATCTCTATCACTGACTATACTGAGCGGTACTCCATGTAGTCTAACTATTTCCCTGAAGTATATCTGCGCCAGACTCTGAGCAGTTCTGTTTGATCTGACAGGTATGAAATGGGCGGTCTTCGTGAAACGATCTACGATCACCCAAATACTGTCATTTCCTTTTCTGGTACTGGGCAGACCATCAATGAAATCCATAGAAATATGTTCCCACTTCCAACCCGGAACTTCCAGCGGTTGTAATAATCCAGCTAGTTTCTGTTGGTCGCTCTTGACTAGTTGGCAAGTAGGGCATCGACTAACATATATCGAGATGTCTCTTTTTAACGACTTCCACCAGAATGTGCGTTTGATATCGTTATACATTTTATTCACACCCGGATGGATACTGAGCTTAGATTTGTGGCATTCATCAAGCACATCCCTTCTGAGTTCAGGAATTTCTGGAACGCAAATTCGTCCTTCTAACCTCAGAATCCCTTCGTTGTTTAGCTGGAAATCCGAAGCATTGCCTTCACGAATTCGCTGACTCATTCCTTTGATAAATTGGTCGTCTTCTTGGAGAGCCGATATCTTATCAATCAACGAAGTCGCAATGATAAAACTGGCGATCATCTCATTCTTCCGGCTTAACGCATCAGCCACGACATTGGCTTTCCCTGGAGTGTATAGAATTTCAAAATCATATGCTGCAAGAAACTCCAGCCAACGTTGCTGCCTCAGATTCAAGTCCTTCTGAGTGAACAGATACTTTAACGACTGGTGATCTGTAAACAGTTCAAATCTCTCACCCAGAAGATAGTGTCTCCAGATTTTCAAAGCGAATACTATAGCCAATAACTCAAGATCATGAGTTACGTAGTTCTTCTCGTGCGGCTTCAGTTGACGGCTAGCATAAGCAATCACTTGGCCCCTTTGCATTAACACTGCGCCAAGGCCTTCTCTAGAAGCATCAGTCCAAACTTTCAAATCCTGATTTCCATCGAGGATGGTTAACACTGGAGCAGTTGTTAATCTCAACTTTAGCTCTTCGAAAGCCTACTCACTTTCTGGAGTCCATTTGAATTTCGTGTGCTTCTTTGTAAGCTTCGTTAAGTGACCTGATATCTTCGAAAAGTTTTTAACGAACTTCCGGTAATAACTAGCCAATCCGAGAAAACTGCGGACTTCAGTGGGGGTACTGGGCTGTTTCCAATTTTGAATAGCTGTGATTTTACTTGGATCCACAGCGATTCCTTCTTTCGATACGACGTGGCCCAGAAATTTCACTTCATCTTGCCAGAAGAAACATTTGGAAAATTTGGCTTTTAATACATTCCGTCTCAGAATTTCTAGAACCTGTTCCAGATGCTTTTCATGTTCGGCCTTTGATTTAGAGAAGATTAGAATATCGTCAATAAAAACCAGAACAAATTTATTCAAAACCCCTCTGAACACTCTATTCATCAGATCGACGAAGTAAGCAGGAGCGTTACATAAGCCGAACGGCATTACTAACCACTCATAGAATAAGTCGGGACCTCTGAACGCTGTCATTGGAACACACTCTTCGGCAATTCGAAGTTGATGGAAGCCTGTAGCTAGGTCCATTCGTGAAAATACTTGTGCTCCATTTAATCGATCTAACAAATCATCAATCCGCGGCAATGGATACTTGTTCTTTATTGTCTGCTTGTTCAGATCACGATAATCCACACATAGACGTAGAGTACCGTCAGATTTTGGGACAAATACCACTGCTGCTCCCCAATCAGAGAAACTAGGCCTTATCAGACCTTTCCATACTAGCTGTCGTGTTTGATTGTCTAATTCCTCCTTCTCTTTCAAGGACATTCTTCGAATAGCGTGAACTACCGGCCTTGCATTCGGAATTAAAGCAATTTTAAAATCTATTTCTCTCTGCGGAGGTAAGCGAACAACTTCCTCGAACACATCCGCATAGTTCTTGACGACAGGAATATCTTTGATGAGGTCGGGAATATTCTCTGCAACTTCTGGGATATTTCCTATTTGAGCTGGAGAAACATCGAGAGCTGACCAGAAATCTTTTCTATTTGAAGTTGGGCCTTCACATGGTATGGTTATATAATTCCCCGATTGGGCCTTTGCTTTAACCACTCTCTCGGCGCATTAAACTTCCGCTTCATATTTGGTTAGCCAATCTAATCCCAGAATAAGATCGAATTCATTAAAATTCATGACCATAGAGATAGTAGGGAATTTATAGCAGGAAAAAGAGACAGGTACTGCACAAGCCCAACTGAGATTGATGGAACCTCCAACTGGATTTTGGACAGTCATTGGCTCTTTGAGCTTCTTCAGATTCAAATCCAACTTCTTGACTGCACTCTTTGCAATAAAGCTTCGTGACGCGCCTGTGTCAAACAGTACTTTAAATGGAATGTTTTTGACATTGAGCGTGCCTTCTAAAACATCAGACCTTTCCTGAGCAGACGAGGAGGCAGGTACTTCTACCACTTCATTTACATGTACTGCTTTAGGTTTTTTGAATAGCGGGCATGCCTTTGAAAGATGACCGGACTGATGGCATTGACTGCACTTTCTATTCTCCTGGAACTTCTTACCGGATTTAGTTTCATCTTTCCTTAGCTTCTTCGAGGGTTTACAACTCCTAGTCAAATGCCCCTGTTTATGGAAGTTACTGCATACAGCTGTCGTTACTGGTTCTTTTTCGGATCTGGCCCTTTTTCGATTTACTTCGGGCTCCTTACTGACTTCAGACATTGTACTGGCCTCAGGACGATCAGTTTCAGACTCAATTTTATTGCTAGAGCTGACTTCCTCTTCGTCGCGCAACATGCCTTTCTTATGGAGATCTTCATACTGATAAGCCATATAAATCATTTCTGAAAAAGGGAGCTTCACATGCCCCATTACTTTATTCTGATATTTCCTTTGAAGCCCGTAAATAAATCTCAAATTCTTTCTCCTCGTATTCTGAATTAGATGGGGAGCAAAGTGAGAAAGTTCGTTGAATTTCTTATGATATTCTGGGATGGTCATATCTCCTTGTATCAAATAAGAAAATTCATCACAAAGGCGCTCAGTCGCTTCGGGAGGGGTAAATCTTTCCAGGAAAATCACTTTGAATCTGTCCCAGGTGATATCACCTTCTGGATTATCTTTAATGATTGAATCCCACCAAAACAAAGCTTCTTCTTTGAGTGCCCAGGAGGCCAGTAATCTTTTCTGGTCATCCCTCAGCTTTAATGCTTCAAAGATTTTCTCAGCCGAACGAATCCAAGCTTGTGTTTTCATAATTGCTTCTTCACCCGAAAAGGGTTTTCCACCCAGATTTCTATACTTCATGAATAGAGCTTCTATATCCGGGTCAGTATTACTTCTTCTGTTTCTGGCACTCATTTTCTAGTTCTTCTGCAAATAAAAGATCAAGTGTCAGGTCAACAGAAAAGATATTTCAAAATATAGAGACAAATACTTGAATGTAAATGTGTCTATCGATGTGTTATTTCATTCTGCTCTACTCATACTAGGATATTACTGATCCTATCTGTATTGAGTTTCCCATCCTAGAACACTACTGGTTCTATTTCTGACGAGTTCGTTCAAATGTTATATTCCAGAATTAAGCTTAACCAAAGCTCTGATACCACGTTGAGACGACCCCAAATCCCGTTCTCACGGAGACAAGGGCTATCTTTGGAATATAACACAGAAACAGATAATAGCATAACAGAATTAAATAAATACACCAGATAATGAACAATAGAATATACTGGATAAAAGTAATCATCAGAGTTACACAGTATACAGGATCTTACTTAGAACAAATACAGTTCAGCTATACATAAAAGTCTACAGCGGAAATAAACAAAATATGTACAATAGGAGCTGAACAGCATAAAAAGAGATAAATTATAGAATCCATCTTCAGCTCCAGCTATCCAGAAAGAACCAGCTAAACCTGAATACAAGGCTGCCCGTGTAGAAAAAGGGGCACCCGAGTTTGAGAGTGAAACAAACTACGAGTCAGTCATGGGACTGGTATGAGAAATCTACTCAACACATATATAATTTGGCTAATCACAGGACCACGCCACTTTCGTGGAACGGGTTTACTCCATCGGATTACCAGTGCTTTAAAACAAATCTTTCTTTTAAACATCGCTATGCTTTTTATAAAAATGAAGCCGTTATAAGACTCAGTTCCCATCACACAATGCAACGCAAACCGGAGGATAGAGTTTTTACCTTATAACGGCCAAAATATGCTTGATACGAATAAAACAAAGGCATTTTATATTATTGCTAGTGTTTATATGTTTCGAAAACAATTTCAAATCATAATTATCAATCATAGACGACATGAGCATCCCATGCCACTATGTCGCCATATATAGGTATACAATCAAAACCGCACAGTCACGTATTTGGAAATTGGATTTCTGTCATGAACCAAGGCAAAAGATAGTCCTTACCGAATTCGAGACTGCCTAGCCCGAGTCTCAAGATCAGAGCTCGAGTGACCCTAGGAGCGACAGGGCCGGTCCACCGATGTGGATTAAAATTCCTGAACAATGCATTTCCCTGCCCTTTGGGGCGTAAACGAGCCAACGAATGACTCCATCGGATCCGGATCGTCCGATCAAACCGAGGCGCCTCGCAACAACAACAACCACATAGGTGAAAAGTATATAAATGTCAGGGCTGGTAGGTCACTGACACCACCCTAGCTAGGAAGAAACGCATGTCCTCCCTGAGGTCCTTCCTCCCGTTTCTGGTTCATACCGGGGTGTGAGGTTCGCGATTTCACGTTATACACAAAGCTACGCCACACAGGCGGTGCTTTGATCATCACCACAAGACTTTGCTTTTCAACAGAAGCCCTGATCACTGCATCTTAGCATGCCACACAGGCAATTCATGCCATGTGACTGATGTCCATCGATACACAACCTCTGAGCTCTTGCGTTTCAGAGAAGGGCGTTAAGCAAAAGAATAAATTCTCCACCGCCAAACAGATGTATATTTAATAGAGATCAATCAACATAGAATAAAATCCAATGTCAGACACACAGTCCATTTACAAGTCCGTTCTGGGTCTGAACGAAACCAGAGGCACTAAATACCTCGTAAACCCATCGATCACCACGTACGTCTGGACGATCACCACTCATTATCCATATTTCGGGATGCCTCCCAATCAGGACCTCGGTTACCATCCAAACGAGGTGAAGATCTCCGGTCTTCGACCTTCATCTTCATCTCCGACTTTCAATCGTCGGTCAATTATTTGAAATGAGAATTAACTCGGCCTTTTCAAATAATTCACGTATATTTAGAATTTCAAATCAATTTATTTTAATGGTTAAAACATTCGACAACACCAATCTTGTTCTTTAATGTAAATTTTCACACCAAACACATTCATCCATCAAACATCACATAAATCGAGCAAATTCAGTTTATTTCCATCCCATAATGTTTACAATATTTTACCGTCGGATTTTCACTATTTTTACTTATTTTAAAATAGCCTATTTATTCAAAACGACGCTTCGGGCCATAACGCGGCCGTGGCGCTGTTTTTCTTCAGATTTGATTTACACATATCTGAAAATCTAACCGTTGGATCTTCATAAAATTTACATCATTAGAAAGGTCTTTTCAAAACGAATCCAACGGTTCCAGTTTCGGGAAAATCCGACGGTCGGATCTCCCGGTACAATCGTTTGAAGTTTCGATTTCAAAATACGAACTGCAGCGTCGTTATTCGATTAAATATAATTCTATTTATATTTATATATAAATATAATCGATTCTGGCGCTGTTTTTCTTCATATTTGAATTAAACATTCCAGACAATCCAACCGTTGGATTTTTACAAAGTTAGTGCCGTTGGAAAGATTTTTCCAAGGCGAACCCGACGGTTGAGGTTTCGGGAAAATCCAATGGTCGGATTTCCCGCACTAGTAGTTTGAAATCATGGTTTCAAAATGCGAACTGCACGACTACGTTTCGTTTCAATTTTATTTATATTTATATATTTATATAAATATAGTTCATTCAATGATTTCAATATCGTTTTCACTTCAAATATTTCACTAACGCCTTAAAATTTTGGAAAATTTCGCCATAACCTCCCCTGCACCGGGAGCATCGGGAAATCTCAAATAGCTTCCCCGGTCCTTCTAATCTCAAAAAGAAAAAGAAAAAGCCAAGCGGCTAGCCAACAGGCTCATAAAATCATCACCCAAACAAAACAGTAAATGTGTACCTATTTGTCGGGCACAAAATTTTATTCCTCTTCTCTAGCCCCTTTGCTATAACCTGTTCAATGAATATGCATGTACATATATATAGTTCTTATCATTTATCATTTTCTATTCAACTTCATATTTGATTTCTATTTGGTTTAAAAACACCCTTCATTCTAATGTTACATACATAGGTACAAATCATATCATTAGCTAATTAATGAATATTTCAACTCATATATATTTATTTGAACAAGTGGCTATTTTTAACACTTCACATTTCAACGATTCATGCATATAATAAAAATGTGATTTTTATTGTAAAACAACTCATTTCATGACACTATTATTTTATATATTTCATATTGGTGATAAAAATAGGATTTTTCTTATAAAACAATTTCTTTCAAAACGAGATTATTTTACACAGTTCCTATAGTCGATAAAAGGTGATTTTCATTATCAAAACAATTTATTCCAAAATATGAATACCATTCAACACATGAATTTCAATTCAACGAATGAATATCGATTCAACACATGAAGGTTTTCTATAGTTTCTATATATAGATAGAAATGTGATTTTTATATTTAAAACGCGAATACCATTCAACACATGAATTTCTAATCAACGAATGAATATCAATTCAACACATGAAGGTTTTCTATTCAGTGAATAAATATAGTTTAAGCAAATGAAAATAATTCAAACACACGAATATTATTCAAAATTTCGGCAGCATAACGGCAGGGTAGTTAAAACCGGGACCGTCCCTAGTACGGCTCCTCGCTCTACCTTAAAACCTCGCAGTTTTTGACAATGGGGATCATGCATCTAGTTCGCACGCAGGCGGCATGTATATATTTATTTCATTTCCACAAACTAATCCTATGTGGTTTCAACCAAATATTTTTCAACCACAAACGGGTATTTTTCAACCACAATCAATCAATATCAATCACAAACAATCCCAAACAACCATTCGCTATCAATCAATTTTCACAACAATTTCAACCAATAAATATCGTCCATGGTTTGTGGACGAGGGGCGTATATATATATATATATATATATATATATATATATATATATATATATATATATATAGCAATTCACTTCATTTCAACACATATATAATTTTTACAACGCATATATAACTTATACATCGATCATACAACTTATACAACGCTTATACAAGAGGTGTACAACGCTTATATAACTCATACATCGACTATATAATTTATACATCGTCGTTTTCCATATTGTTTATAAATTAGAAATCTCACTTTGGGTTCCACTCCACCAAAAATAGCAGAAGGCTCAGAAAAATATGCGGTCTCTTCTAGAAGGTAGAAGGCGTCCACACGGTCACGATGTTTCCTGTTTCATCGAATTTCGTTAACTTAGCAAAAAGATATGATTTTTCGAAGTTTGCAACGGTTTTAAACTGTCGAAATCAGTTAAATAATTAATAGTCGATTACCTTTCAGAATCTTCAAAACTAGGTTTCGATCTTTCAGGCAATCCGTTGATTGTTGCTTCGATCGGCCAGCGCCACCTTGTCGGGCTAGGAGAGGCGCACATGTGCCAGGGAGGAGGTCGAGCTCGGTGGTCCCCAGGCGGCGGAATTGGGGTGCGAACGGCCGAACTTCTCGAGGGTGGTTCTCCCTCTACAGGCCACGAAAAAATCCAATACTTATATGGATTTGAAGATCACGAGAAGTACTACAAAAACCTCAACTGTGGCATTGGATTTCATTGAGCGGATCAGAAGAAAGAGAGGAGAGAAGGGAGCGGCTAATTTCCGCCGTTGCTCGAGTCGGGGAGAGAGAAAATCGGGGGGGTGCATTCTGACGTGGCCTAATTATTTTTTTTTATTTATAAAGTTTTAAAAATCTGAAAATACCCCTTGCCTCTCGCGAACCCCAATCCAAACCCAACGACTGTCGTCCCTAGCGTTTTACCCCCATTCCGAACACAATGGGATATGTTTCGTAGGCCCATTCGACTGTTTCAGTCAGTTTCCATTCAAATCAAAATATAAAACATTCAATATTTAATTTGAACGTACATTTCAATTTGCCAGGGCCACAAACTGATTCGAAAAATTCCAAAAAAATAAATCTAGCTATGTTTTGACGATACGGTCCCAACAAAACTAGTTTCGTCGAATTCTGAGACCGTTTGCAAAAAGGCCCATTTTTGGTCGATCCCATTTAACTGTAATTGACCAAAACACATTTTCTTTTGCCACGCTCACATATTAGCTTCAAAAATTATGAAATTTGAAATCTAGCAAAAACTTCACATCCCGAACCCAACAAAAGTAGTTTCGTCGAATTCCGAGGTCATATGCTAAATGGCCATTTTCACGGGCTATATAAATTCCATAGCGACCGTTCTGAAAATTCATTCGGCCATAACTTTTGCTTTCCGCTATGAAAATTCGATTTTTTAGATTCGTTAGAAAGGTATTCACTAACCGATTTAAATATTTTTGGTTTCACTAAAGTCCGGATTGTTCTGCACCCGGTACAGTCCGACAAAGTTTGACTTCAATTTTTGAAATTGCAGCGCCTTTTCAAGCCTTGTTTATAATTATAATTAATTATATTCGTTTTCAATTGTCGATTCAAACTCAGTTTTGATCGCTATTATTTAAAATATTTATTTTAAATATTTAAAATCCATTATCTTAGCCAATTTAAAAATTTTAAATTGGTTCAGATTTTCTGGGTCGTTACATTCCTACCCTATTAAAACACCTTGCGTACTCATGGGCTACTCCAATGGATCGAAAATTGTCGATAGGTAAATAAAGTGATTCTAGGTAGCTAAGACAAACTGATCCCTTAGGATCGTACGAAATCTCAAGGGTATTCTCGAGGAAAGTCGAAAGTCTAACTACCCTTGCTTTACAATTACTAGCTAAACAATCAATGCCTAGAATCAACCCATAGCCCAAAAACATAAGCATAAATATAGCTATTCTCAAATTCTCACAAGTCAAAGATAAGTGGGCAGAACCAGCAATTGGATTTGAGACTATAATGGGATCCTCTATTACACAATAACTAGGGTGCAGAGACTCAACTATGGAAGCAGACATATACGGATGCGAAGCGCTAAAGTCAGAAGGAGTATTAACAGGATAATAAAAAAAAGGAAAAACTCTTCCAGCAGAAATATTACTGCCTCTCTCTTTCAGGTATGCTGGCGGTGAGAGCATGCACTCGTCTTCTGGAAAATCTTGTCCCTTGTTCTTTCCCTTGCCCTTAATTATACGACCCGTTATACCAAAATAAAGATACTTCCTCTTGTTTTAGGTTTTACTATTCTTTCCTCCCCTCCTTTGTGAACCAAGTCCATATCCATGAGTTCTTCATCCTTGTGTTGTGCTCCTTAAACAAACTCCCCCATTCTCACCTTTGCATCCTTGTGTAACTTGTTGATAGGTCTCTCAAAAGCTGCCTCCATCGCATGGAAAACCCTACAAAGCTTGAAAGAAAATTAGCCGCAGGTGAAACTACTACGGCTATAGATGGAAGTTGGGTACTTGTTTGCCCCTTGACAAGTGTAGTAGTCTTATCGAGCCTACGGAACCATGCCGCGATGAGGTTACCTCCCAAAAAGCCAGGAGTCCCGGAGACTCAGGAAAGAAGGAAACAAGGATTCAAACAGAGGACCAAAAGATAGTACATATGGCTTTGGGGAATATGCCTTTAAAACAAAACTTTTCTTTTGAAAATGCTTCCTTTAAAATTGTTTTGAAAATAATATTTCAAATCATTTATCTGATCCAGTAACCTTCAGCTCTGATACCAAGTGAAACACCCCAACTTCGTTAAGGTCGCTCAAAAGGGAATGCCTTAACTTCGGAGTTCTAATGGGATCCGGTGCTTTAGTGCTGGTATGATTGCACCCACATTAGACAGGTATTGTTGTGGTCACTGGATGTGTCGGTCGGTTCCGAGCAGTTTTACACCACAACTCAGTCTAACCTCGGGTTAGGCATATTCCTCTTTTACTAAATTTACATATTTACTATTTATATAAATTTTCCGTAAATCAATTTAGCCTAGATCATATTCATCTGTCATGCAAATTAACATACTTATATTCTATGCCCAAAACTTGATTTACCAATCAATTAACCCAACTTGCAGTTTATACCAATTTAGATTTAATATTCCCCTTTTACAATTCATGCCCAATCTAGATTAATATTCCAATTTATGGTTCATGTCAAAACTAGATTTAATATTCTAGTTTACTGTTTATGTCCAAAACTTGGTTTACACGCCAATTACACACTTTGTGGCCAATTAAATTTATCAACTTATGCCCAAGTCTAATATGCATGTAAATCATTCACTATTATAGCCAATTTAGATTATGCCAACATATTTATTATGCCAAACTAACTAAATTAAGCTACGCCCAAACCCCGTATCATAATCGTACGTATAACATGATTTCACAAGTTTTCTGTGTACTCATGAAATGGCACTAGTCAAAAGGAATAGGGGACAAGCATAAGAATTGATATAAAAGATTAGGCATGCAAAAATAATGGCTCTAACAGGTTCGATGTACATAATAATGAATAGGAATGAACTAGCCAGGTTACACACTAAATATGAGATCCACATAATCAAGGGAATAGGCATAGGTGATTTGGTCCAACATAATGCCAGTTCAAGGTACAACATGATCGGTTAATTGTAACAATGGGAATAGTCATAAGCAACTAACTACAATAGTCATAGGCAATTAACCACAATAGTCATGGGCGACTAATCACAATAATTTCTTGATCAATGTCATAGGCAATAGTCTCATAGTTATGATTCATAGTCGTAAGCAATAATTTTAAAGGCGACGGTTCATGGCCATAGTCTTAGACAAAGGTCTCATATTCATAGTCATAGTCATACGCAATAGCTTCATAGGCAACAGTTTCATAGTCATAGTCTTAGGCAAAAGTCTCACAGTCATAATCGTAAATCAGATCCAAAGGCATAGATAACTTTCGATTTGACATAAGCACGAATCAATGATAATTAACTTGCAAATTGGTATAGTTCTATATTTTGATTCATTACATTCACGATTCCAATTACACGTTCAAATCTAAGTAATAACCGAACTTACAAAGAAGGAATTCTTGATTTCTGGAATCTGAATTCTGAATTTGGTATGCTCACCTTTGATGTAGATCGTTGTTCTTATAACTCAAATTTGATTCACTTCGTAGCTTTCTAGTTTTTTGTTTTTCCTCTTTCTTCTTCTGGTTTTCTGCCTAACTTCGTTCGTCCATATCTTCTTCATACGGTGTCCGATTTACGCAAACTCGGACTCTATCTTAAGCAGAATTCCGAGACGAACGCAATGGCGTAACCCGTTTCCCTTAATTCTCGCATTTGAAATAAATTATTCTTTGATTATATCTTATATCCCGATTTAAAATCGTGGGGTGTTACAGGTGATTTTGCAATAATTATGTTATTTGCTTAAATTTTCTAATATTTTCTCAATGTAATGTGATTGAGACAATACATATGCCTGTGAACTTTTATGTATTCTTATACCAATAATTACATCTGCGATTCCAATATCTTTCATACCAAATCTGGTAGAAAGCATATTCTTTGTTGAAGTTATTATATCTTTATTGCTTCCTAATATGAGTAGATCATCAACATATAGACACACAATGATATATCCTTTATCTGTAATTTTGGTATAGACACATTTTCCACATTCGTTCATACAAAATTCACTTGATGTCATTGTTTCGCCAAACATTTCATGCCACTGTTTTGGTGTTTGTTTAGCACTTACAATGATTTCACTAGTTTACATACTTTTCCTTCATTTCCTGCTTTTAGGAAACTCTTTGGTTGTTTCATGTAAATCTATTCCTCGAGATAACCATTTAGAAACTCTACTTTAACATCCGTTTGATGCATTTTCAATTGTAGTACTGATGCAATTTCTATCAGCATTCTAATGGAAGTTATTTGTGTTACATACGGATATATGTCAAATTAGTCTAACTCTTCCTTTTGCCTATAACCTTGTACCATAAGTTGTGCTTTATATTTACCTATCGAGCCATAAGGTTTCAATTTTCTTTTAAAGATCCATTTATTACCCAATGCTTTGCATCCTTAAGGAGATCAAATAATTCTCATGTATGATTATTCATAATGGATACTATCTCACTTTTAATGGATTTCTTCCACTGTGAAGCCTTAAAGGAGGATACTGCCTGATTGTATGTTAGTTGTTCATTTTCTAACATTAAGAAATAAATGTCAAGTCCGAAATATTTTGAAATCCGTTGTCTATTACTTCTTCTCGGTTCCTCCGATTGTTCATTATTCTCTTGTTGTGAGTTTTCACATCTTTGTTCTTCATTATCCTAATATGAATTAGAAATTTCTATTTTTGTTTGCTTATTGTGCTCGAGAGAGTGTTTTGAAGGGTAAATATGTTCGAGAAATCTATCATTTCTCAACTCAATGGAGGTATATATCATCGTTTTCAGATTTATATATTAGGAACCGACATGCAGCACTATTTCATGCATATCCTATGAAATAAAATCTGTAATTTTTGGTCTAATTTTGACCTTCTTTGGTTTAAAAAGCCCTATTTTTGCAAAAAACATCCACACTCTTAAGGATTTGTAGGATGGTGGTTATTTTTCCATAGTTCGTGTGGAGACTTTGAAGTTTTTTTCCGAGACAATTTATTTTGAATGTGATTAGTAGAAAGCATAACTTTCCCTAGAAGTTATCCGGTAGACTGGAATTTATGAGTAAAACATTTATCATCTCTTTTAAGAGTATGATTTTTTCGTTCTGCTACACCGTTTGATTGAGGGGAATATTGCGCCATTATTTGAAGGATTATGCCATTTTGCGCACATAATTCGAAATTCATATTCACCTCCCCTATCACTTCTTAAGGCTTTGATTTTCTTGTTTAATTAGTTGATTTTCAAATTCTGCCTTTTATTGCTGAAACATTTCAAATGCCACATCTTTACTTCTCAATAGGTACACATAGCAGTACCTAGTACAGTCGTCTATGAAGGTTATGAAATATCTTTTCCCTCTGCGAGATTGACACATTTTCAAGTCACATACATCTGTATGTATTAAGTCCAAGGGTTCAGTATTCCTTTTGATATGGTGAGAGGAAGTTATGGCCATTTTTGTGTTAGTGCATATTTCACATTTATAACTTGAGTTTATTGAAAAATTAGCTATATAATATCAGTTAATCAATTTTTGTAATGTATTAAAATTTATATGGCCTAATCTGGCATGTCATATACTAGAGGATTCAGCGATATAAACAGAAAAATCAATCCAAAGTATTGAATTATTTTTAATTAATCATTTTTCGTAATTGACACGAATAATCCAAAGTTTCACATGTCTTCCAATATTAATCCCATGTTTGGATTATTTTTAATTAATCCCAAGTATTAGGGGTCCCTTCCCATATTGATCCTGTAACACCCCGTATGTTGAATAACTTGTTATAATATAAATCAGGGCAGAATTAAATTTTAAGATCTGAATCAGGGGAAATGGGCTATGCCATTGCGTTCGTCTCGGAAAAATATGCGAAATAGAGTCCGAGTTTTCGAAAATCGGAGTCCGTATGACCCAGTTAAGGCCCGAAGAAGTTTTCAGAAAATTCAAATTTCAAAAACAGATTTCAAATGCAGAAATGGAGCTAGGCGGGAAAATTCCCGCCACACCCCAAGTCGACTGGGGAGTCGACTTGGGAGTCGACACCACAAGACCCAAGTCGACTGCCCAGTCGACTTGGGAGTCGACACAGGTGGCCGAGCCAGTTTGGCCTGGGTGCACTGCTTTGGCTGTTGGGTTGTGTTTTGGGACTTGTGACGAAATCTGACGGCTCTAACCTAATCTAGGGTTAATCTAAGGGCCTAAACTACATCCTAAATCTATAAATACACCCTAAGACTACCCTAATCCATACTAAAAATAGATACAACATCGTCATGCCGTCAAAATGCAAGTAGAAGGAGCCTCCATCAAATTTTAGAAGAAGATAGCTTCTCAAATCAACTTCTAATCAACTCTAGCAACTTAATCTTCTTCATAGGATTGCTAATCAACAAGTTGTGAGTTTCTATGCCTTTAGCAAGCAATTGCTAAACTAATTATGATAGGATATAATGAGGTTATGGTTATGTATGTGGATCAATGCAAGTTATGTTATCACATGCTATGTGTTCATGATGCTAGTTATGCAAGTTCATATATGACATGTTATGCAAGTTTGGTGTTTGATTATATGCAAGTTCATATATGACATGTTATGCAAGTTTGGTGTTTGATTATATGAAAGTTCATATATGACATGTTATGCAAGTTTGGTGTTTGATTATATGCAAGTAACATGTGCAAGTTTACACCTTTGTATGATATGCATACATATGCAAGTTTACCCCTTTGTATGTCATGCATATATATGCATGTTTACCCCTTTTTATGATATGAGTAACATATGCAAGTTCATCCCTTTTTAGACCTATGACATGTATGCAAGTTTATCCCTTTATGATAGGTCTATGACATGAACATCTATGCAAGTTACCCTCTTTATGACATATGTGATTCATGCAAGTTTGGGTTGGTTATTTATGCTAGTTGGGTTTGATGCTATGGTCATATATGCAAGTTGACACCTTTAAAACCCATGTTGATGCTAATGTTATGCAAAGTGGAACCCATTGTGTTTGTGATGAATCTTCCCTTTTAAGTATGTCATGTTAGCGTATTACGTGGGGAACGATGGGGTTAATATTCATGTTAACAAAATTGTGGTGAAATGGGTATGATGTTGCATACCATAAGTGGATGGACATAATTGAGTCAATTATGTAAATCATTAAATTGGAATTAATTAGGGAAAATTAATTCAAAATATGGGGGTGATTAATTAGGTGTAATTAATCGACTAAGACACGAGGTTGGACCCTTTTGTAGCATAAGACTGCCCGGACCCGACCGTCAAATCCAGCGGCTACAAATGATTGGCCCAATGTGAGAGGTCTTAGGCATAAACTAAATACGTGACAAGTGTAAAGACACGAGGTTAGACTCTGTTATGGCATAAGGCTGCCCGGACCCGACCGGCAAATTCTGCTGCCAAAAAAGACAGTCTAATGTGAGAGGTCTTTACAAAGGTTACGTTCTTAATCAATTAAGAAACACTTAACCAGATAAGCATGTAGTCGGGCATGAGGGGTTAAGTGGGTGTCTTGGGTGGCATGTGGAAATCAAGTAAGTGCCTTGGGTGGCATGTGGAAATCTAGTGGGTTACCTTGGGTGGCAATAGAAAATATGATTAGAATACTTAACCAAGTGGAAACATGTAATTAAACATGATTAAAGGGTTAAGTGGGATGCACTAGAAAAAGGAACAAGCTTAGGTGGGTAGCTTGTGGGGGCCCATTTCAACCAGTAACCCATATGTATCTTTGTGGGCTCGACCCATGTCGAGGACGGGACACGCGTACTGGGCTTGACTATAAGAGGCCAAAACGGGTTAGCGGTGGCAACGCAAGTCCAACGGGTTTCATATGCGTGTGTGGACCCGGGCTGGTAGGTAAGATATTGTTGCATCGTGTAGGTATAAGCCGTGCACCGTTGGTTGTATCGGGTTGCCACTTTAGGGAGTGATACACCCCACTGTGGGGCCAGCACGGGTATCTACGTTAGGGAGCCGATCGCTCGGGGAGTAGTGGGTACACCTAGTGGAGATAGGGGCAGACGGCACCTATATGGTCAGCTAGGGGTACACGAAACTACTAGTTAAATTTTCTAAGTCCTTGGGTGGGATCAACCTTTAAGTAGGAATGACTGGTGTGGTGCAGTGTAGTAATTACCCTTGGGTGGGTAGATGCGTCTTTACCGTTATCTTGGTTCTTCCTATGTCTAGTTGGCTGCTTAGTGTAGTCATTTATCCCTAGTCGTTATTGTACCAAGTTTATATCATACCCTAATTACTTTAATGATTGTATTGTTAAAGTTATAGGACTCGCTCAGACTTATGTCTAACCCCGTTGTTTTTATCTTTTTCCCGACCCTCAGGTTCTCAGAGTGGGCCTAGCACTAGTGGGCTTTGATCAGATTGCTTTATCTATCTTTTGGAGCTTGGATCGTTGATGTAAAGCTCAGCTTATCTTTTCTATTATGGCTATTAGTTATGTAGTGGGATTATGTACTTATGTTTTTATCAGGATGGATATTTAGTACTTGACTCTTGTTTCATGGTTTTGTTATTGTAACCAAACATGTTTACCTTCTGCTGTAATGAAATGATATTTTAGTTAACAAGTATTATTTATATCTGTCTTGTTGTAATTTTTCTGTTCTATATTCACTTAAAATACTCCACCGAAGTTAAGGCATTCCCTTAGTGAGTGACCTTAGCGGGTGTGGGGTGTTACACGTGGTATCAGAGCTGAAGGTTACCAGAACAGATAAAACTTTTAGAAAAACTATTTTTCTAAAAACATTTTCGAAGGAGTATTTTCAAAAACATGTCTTTGAGAGAAAAGTTTTTGAAAGAAAAGCATAATCCCCAATAGCCATATCTTTATCTTTCGAATTCTCCGTTTTGAATCTTTCCTTTTTCGTTTCACCATGGCTGAAGATCTTAACTTTCCCGAGGGTGTAGCGATACCAGTATGGTATAGGAGGTTGATGGAGGCTAGGGCCACCGCTACGGGTCCAGCAAATGTTCCTCCACCACCAGTTGCACCCGATCTTCCTCCCCCTCCTCCTTCTCGCGCGGATACTTTTGCTAAGACTTGCAAGGAATTTAAGGCTATGGGAGGGAAACCTTTTCAAGGATCAGAAACTTTTGTGGAAGCTAGGGATTGGCTTAAGGAAACAGAAGAGTTGATAGATATCTTTGAGATGGAAGAAGCAAAGAAAGTCAAGTTAGCTGCTTGGTTAATGAAGGGAGAGGCCTCGTTCTGGTGGGAGGTCACTAATGGAGAGCGCCCTGTTGACTCTTGGGCGGATTTCAGACAAAGGTTTGTGGCAAAGTTTCTCTCAAGGGCGGAAGAAAATCTGTATATGGAAAGGTTCTTGACACTAAAGCAAGGTAACCTATCAGTGAAGGAATATGTCAACAAGTTTAATCAGTTGGCAAGGTTTGGCATAGACTTGGTGAATACACCGGAGAAGAAGGCTCTGAGGTTCGTTAAAGGCTTGAATGAACCGATGCATGGATTGGCTATGACTCACATCCCTATGGGGGCCACCTTTGAGAAGCTAGTAGACATGGCACTTATGCATGAGGAAGAGAAGGGTCCCAATGCTAATAAGGCACCCGAGAAGAAAGGAGATCAGAAGAGACCTCAACAGAAACAGCAAAACAAGGGTGGGAAAGGCAACGGTGGCAAGGGAAAGAAGAAGTGCTTCAACTGTGGGACACCAGGCCACCTAAGCAAAGATTGTCGGAAGAAGAAGAAGACTGGCTGCTTCCACTGTGGCGAAGCAGGGCATCTAGTGAAAGACTGCCCTAAGAAGGGGCAGAGGACGGGATCTACCTCAGGGGGACATGTGCAGGCTCTTATGGCACCAGGTCAGGCAAGGGGGCAAGTTCAAGCTCTCGCGGTTCCACCGATTCAGGAAAGAGGTAGAACTATTTCCGTTGAAAGTCTGGTTTTTCTGTTTGATCATCCTGTCCGTACTTTATTCGACTCTGGCGCATCGCATTCGTTTATCTCATCATCATTAGTTGAGTCACTGCACTTAGACACCAGTCTAGTAGATGATCCCTTAGTTGTTTCAAACCCAATTGGGGGCTCCACTTATTTGTCCATGATATGTTTGGGTTTGAAGATTTCCATACTTAGCGTTGAGTTTAGATGTGATGCTTTTGTTTTGGGCTTCACGGGCTATGGGTTAATTTTAGGCATGGACTGGTTATCCAGTAATGGTGCCGTTCTTGATTGCGAAAGGAGAGTTGTTAGGCTCATGACCCGCTTGGGTAACACTCTCGAGATCTCTTGTAATCCCATGGATTCTATTATGCTAAGTTATCTTGAATCGCTTGACGCTTCGGTCGAGAATTTGCTATCTGTTAGAGTGGTCCGGGAATACTCGGATGTGTTTGAGGAGGTGAAGGGCTTACCTCCGAAGCGGTAGATAGACTTCCGAATATATCTGGTGGACAATGCTAAGCCAGTATCTTTGCCAGTGCGCCACATGGCTCCTCGTGAGAGGAGGGAACTCAATAAGAAAGTTGGGGAGTTGCTTGAGAAGGGGTTCATAAGACAAAGTATATCGGAGTGGGGTGCTCCAGTAGTTTTTGCCACGAAGGCGGATGGGTCCCTCAGACTTTGTGTAGACTATAGAGAACTCAACAAGCTTACAAAGAAGAATAGACACCCATTGCCGAGGATTGATGATCTCTTTGATCAGTTGGTTGGCGCCTCGGTGTTTTCGCAGTTGGACTTAGCCACGGGGTTTCATCAGTTGAGAGTGGCCGAGGATAGTATAGAGAAGACTGCCTTTAGGACTCCGGATGGTTTCTATGAGTGGCTTGTGATGCCATTTGGTTTGACGAACGCCCCCGCATACTTTGTTGATTTGATGAGTAGGGTGTTCAGGGAGTACCTTAATAAGTTCGTGGTGGTCTTTGTGGATGACATCTTAGTCTTTTCTAAGAGTGAAGAAGAGCATGCCCTACATCTTAGGGAAGTGTTGGAGACTCTTTGAGCGCATAGCCTTAAGGCTAAATTCTCTAAATGTCACTTTTGGAGGAAGGAAGTGCGGTTCTTAGGGCACGTGGTCTCTAAGGAAGGGATAGCTGTGGATCCCACGAAGGTAGTGTCCATCCAAGATTGGAAAATTCCGAAGAATGCTACCGAGGTGAGGAGTTTCTTGGGGTTGGCTGGCTACTATAGGAAGTTTATCAAGGACTTCGCGAAGATATCAGCCCCATTAACTCGCTTGACAAAGAAGAATCTAGTCTTCACATGGGACGTAGATTGTGATGATGCGTTCCAACGGCTAAAGAGAGCTTTAACCACAGCTCCAGTCTTAGTGTTGCCAGATGGGAGTAAGCCATTTGTTGTTTATACCGATGCTTGTGGGACAGGACTAGGCGCAGTCTTAATGCAAGAGGGAAGGGTAATAGCCTATGGGGGAAGGCAGTTGAGAAAGCATGAGAAAAATTACCCTACACATGATCTAGAGTTGGCCGCTATTGTTTTTGCGCTTAAGACTTGGCGCCATTATCTTCTTGGTGAGAGGTTCGAATTGTTCACCGACCATAAATCTTTGAAGTACTTGTTTTCTCAGAAAGATTTGAACTTAAGACAGCAAAGATGGATGGAGTTCTTAGCATCCTATGATTTTGAGATAGCGTATACCCCTGGCAAGGGTAACGTGGTGGCGGACGCCTTAAGCAGAAAAAGGTTGTCCTTAAGTCCATTGTTCGTGGAACGACGAAGCTTGGAATTTATCTCGATGTTTGACTTTAGACCTTCCGTTGACTTTGTACCCGGTTTGTTAGCATCCTTAGAGGTCAGACCTACTCTTTTGGGACGGATTGGCGAGGCACAGCGGGACGACCCACAGTTGGTTGAGTTAGTAGAGAAGCTCATAAGGGGGGAGTCGTCCAGCCATTTGAGTAGGTACACCCTAGACGATAGGGGGTGCTTGCGTAGAGAAGATAGACTTTGTGTACCGCAAGACGAGGGTTTGAGGAAGGCTATTCTTGATGATGCGCATCGTTCGAAGATGACCATTCATCCCGGTGGGGACAAGATGTACCAAGACATGAAGCGAGTTTTCTTTTGGGCCGGTATGAAGAAAGATGTGGCCGAGTATGTCGCTAGATTCTTAGTGTGCCAACAAGTGAAAGCGGAGCAAAAGAAACCTGGTGGGTTGCTTCACCCATTGGAAGTTCCGCAATGGAAGTGGGATAGCGTCTCGATGGATTTTATTGATGGGTTACCGAGATCGAGGAAGGGTAATACGGGAATTTGGGTTATGGTAGACAGACTTACTAAGAGCGCCCATTTTATACCCGTGAAGAGTAAGAGGACTACTCCATGGCTAGCTTCAGTTTACCTTCGAGAGATAGTTCGATTGCATGGTGTACCTTCTAGCATAGTGAGTGATCGAGATCCTATCTTCACTAGCGAGTTTTGGAAGAGTTTACAAGAAGCAGTAGGGACTCAGTTGTGTTTGAGCACCGCATATCATCCTCAGACGGACGGCCGGACCGAGAGGGTGAATTGTATTCTAGAAGACCTTTTGAGGCTATGTATCTTAGATTTTGGAGGTACATGGGAAGAGCAACTTCCATTGGTGGAGTTCGCGTATAATAACAGCTTTCAGTCTAGTATTGGTATGGCTCCTTTTGAAGCTCTTTATGGAAGGCCTTGTCGATCACCTACATGTTGGTGGGAATCTACGGATAAGATCTTTCTTGGGCCCGATATGGTTAGAGAAACTTCGGAAAAGATTGATTTGATTCGAAGAAGGATGAAAGCGGCGCAAGACAGACTGAAATCTTATGCGGAGAAGAGAAGAACAGATCTTGAGTTTGATGTTGGGGACATGGTCTTTGTCAAAGTATCTCCATTACGGAATGTTGTTCGCTTTGGGTCCGTTGGGAAGTTAGCACCAAGGTTTGTAGGACCGTTTCCTATTAAGGAAAGGATTGGACAGATGGCATATAGAGTGGATTTGCCCGAGAGACTTAGTGGTGTACATGACGTATTCCATGTGTCACATTTGAGGAAGTGCCTAGATGAGACCGCAGAGGTGGTAGAGCCGAGCTTGCTTAGAGAAGTGGAGGTAGAGCGTGATGCGACGATTCGACGAGCTCCTACTCGCATCCTTGGGTCAGAGATTAGGAAGTTGAGAAACAGAGAGGTTCAACTAGTCAAAGTGCAATGGGGAGATGATGAGAGCAACGCTACTTGGGAGACAGAAGCGAAGATGCGTTCACTGTACCCATTTCTTTTTTAGGGTATGTCTTTTAACTTCTCCTTTATCGTTTGTCTAGTACTTATCTTATCTTTAGTATGTCCTCTCGTTAGTACCTTTGACCTTTAGATAGGGTAAACCTATGGTTGAAACATGTGTTTGAGACATGTTATGATTGATGGATGCATGTGGATGCAAGTGTTTGCTAGTGGTTGCTCGTGGATGCATATACACACACTTTAGACACTAGATCGGCTCAGTCACTTCATGTTGCATATTGCATATAACTATGTGTAGGTAGCTATATTAATGGATGTATAATGGTTGGATCATATGGATGATGCATTTCGGTGTATGGTTGTGCACACATGTAGAGATAGTATGTGTCGATAGGGTTCTTTCGCATACATATTGGATGCATGGCACTATCATGGTTTGCATTTAGGAGGTCAACTGAATCAGTAGACCGCCTGATTTTGCATTAGGCAAGGAACATATACACACACTTTTTGCATATGTTCATACGTCATTAGAAACTTTAAGGACAATGGATGCCAGTGTTTGATGGTTTAGTAGATGGTTGTTTGGTTGGTAGGATACGTTCTTCTTGACTTAGAGATTTCGGGGACGAAATCCTTTAAGTAGGGGAGAATGTAACACCCCGTATGTTGAATAACTTGTTATAATATAAATCAGGGCAGAATTAAATTTTAAGATCTGAATCAGGGGAAACGGGCTATGCCATTGCGTTCGTCTCGGAAAAATACGCGAAATAGAGTCCGAGTTTTCGAAAATCGGAGTCCGTATGACCCAGTTAAGGCCCGAAGAAGTTTTCAGAAAATTCAAATTTCAAAAACAGATTTCAAATGCAGAAATGGAGCTAGGCGGGAAAATTCCCACCACACCCCAAGTCGACTGGGGAGTCGACTTGGGAGTCGACACCACAAGACCCAAGTCGACTGCCCAGTCGACTTGGGAGTCGACACAGGTGGCCGAGCCAGTTTGGCCTGGGTGCACTGCTTTGGCTGTTGGGTTGTGTTTTGGGGCTTGTGACGAAATCTGACGGCTCTAACCTAATCTAGGGTTAATCTAAGGGCCTAAACTACATCCTAAATCTATAAATACACCCTAAGACTACCCTTATCCATACTAAAAATAGATACAACGTCGTCATGCCGTCAAAATGCAAGTAGAAGGAGCCTCCATCAAATTTCAGAAGAAGATAGCTTCTCAAATCAACTTCTAATCCACTCTAGCAACTTAATCTTCTTCATAGGAGTGCTAATCAACAAGTTGTGAGTTTCTATGCCTTTAGCAAGCAATTGCTAAACTAATTATGATAGGATATAATGAGGTTATGGTTATGTATGTGGATCAATGCAAGTTATGTTATCACATGCTATGTGTTCATGATGCTAGTTATGCAAGTTCGTATATGACATGTTATGCAAGTTTGGTGTTTGATTATATGCAAGTTCATATATGACATGTTATGCAAGTTTGGTGTTTGATTATAAGCAAGTTCATATATGACATGTTATGCAAGTTTGGTGTTTGATTATATGCAAGTAACATGTGCAAGTTTACACCTTTGTATGATATGCATACATATGCAAGTTTACCCCTTTGTATGTCATGCATATATATGCATGTTTACCCCTTTTTATGATATGAGTAACATATGCAAGTTCATCCCTTTTTAGACCTATGACATGTATGCAAGTTTATCCCTTTATGATAGGTCTATGACATGAACATCTATGCAAGTTACCCTCTTTATGACATATGTGATTCATGCAAGTTTGGGTTGGTTATTTATGCTAGTTGGGTTTGATGCTATGGTCATATATGCAAGTTGACACCTTTAAAACCCATGTTGATGCTAATGTTATGCAAAGTGGAACCCATTGTGTTTGTGATGAATCTTCCCTTTTAAGTATGTCATGTTAACGTATTACGTGGGGAACGATGGGGTTAATATTCATGTTAACAAAATTGTGGTGAAATGGGTATGATGTTGCATACCATAAGTGGGTGGACATAATTGAGTCAATTATGTACATCATTAAATTGGAATTAATTAGGGAAAATTAATTCAAAATATGGGGGTGATTAATTAGGTGTAATTAATCGACTAAGACACGTGGTTGGACCCTTTTGTAGCATAAGACTGCCCGGATCCGACCGGCAAATCCAGCGGCTACAAATGATTGGCCCAATGTGAGAGGTCTTAGGCATAAACTAAATACATGACAAGTGTAAAGACACGAGGTTAGACTCTGTTATGGCGTAAGGCTGCCCGGACCCAACCGGCAAATCCTGCTGCCATAAAAGACAGTCTAATGTGAGAGGTCTTTACAAAGGTTATGTTCTTAATCAATTAAGAAACACTTAACCAGATAAGCATGTATTGGGGCATGAGGGGTTAAGTGGGTGCCTTGGGTGGCATGTGGAAATCAAGTAAGTGCCTTGGGTGGCATGTGGAAATCTAGTGGGTTGCCTTGGGTGGCAATAGAAAATACGATTAGAATACTTAACCAAGTGGAAACATGTAATTAAACATGATTAAAGGGTTAAGTGGGATGCACTAGAAAAAGGGACAAGCTTAGGTGGGTAGCTTGTGGGGGGCCATTTCAACCAGTAACCCATATGTATCTTTATGGGCTCGACCCATGTCGAGGACGGGACACGCGTACTGGGCTTGACTATAAGAGGCCAAAACGGGTTAGCGGTGGCAACGCAAGTCCAACGGGTTTCATATGCGTGTGTGGACCCAGGCTGGTAGGTAAGACGTTGTTGCATCGTGTAGGTATAAGTCGTGCACCGTTGGTTGTATCGGGTTTCCACTTTGGGGAGTGATACACCCCACTGTGGGGCCAGCACGGGTATCTACGTTAGGGAGCCGATCGCTCGGGGAGTAGTGGGTACACCTAGTGGTGATAGGGGCAGACGGCACCTATATGGTCAGCTAGGGGTACACGAAACTACTAGTTAAATTTTCTAAGTCCTTGGGTGGGATCAACCTTTAAGTAGGAATGACTGGTGTGGTGCAGTGTAGTAATTACCCTTGGGTGGGTAGATGCGCCTTTACCGTTATCTTGGTTCTTCCTATGTCTAGTTGGCTGCTTAGTGTAGTCATTTATCCCTAGTCGTTATTGTACCAAGTTTATATCATACCCTAATTACTTTAATGATTGTATTGTTAAAGTTATAGGACTCGCTCAGACTTATGTCTGACCCCGTTGTTTTTATCTTTTTCCCAACCCTCAGGTTCTCAGAGTGGGCCTAGCACTAGTAGGCTTTGATCAGATTGCTTTATCTATCTTTTGGAGCTTGGACCGTTGATGTAAAGCTCAGCTTATCTTTTCTATTATGGCTATTAGTTATGTAGTGGGATTATGTACTTATGTTTTTATCAGGATGGATATTTAGTACTTGACTCTTGTTTCATGGTTTTGTTATTGTAACCAAACATGTTTACCTTCTGCTGCAATGAAATGATGTTTTAGTTAACAAGTATTATTTATATCTGTCTTGTTGTAATTTTTCTGTTCTATATTCACTTAAAATACTCCACCGAAGTTAAGGCATTCCCTTAGTGAGTGACCTTAGCGGGTGTGGGGTGTTACAGATCCCGTTTATCTGTTTACCTATTCGACCAGTTTAAGCTTTCAATTTCCCAAATAAATCGTGATATCTTACATTCTCATTCTCTGTTCAAAAACTGACAGCTACAAATACAATTTTGTTTCAAAAACCGACAACAACTACATCCATCATTGCCCAAACTCAAACCATTCTCGGCCTCAACCTCCATCCACATACAAACTGTCAACAATCACCAGGAATTACCGTCGATAACCTACTTAAACACCAAGCACGATTTGCCACAATTCACCGTTCAATTTTAGCTTGCTGCTTCATAACCGTTCGTCCTCAGCTTGCTCCTTCATCACTGTCAACACAACAACCCATGTTGTAATCTCATTGGACTCCAACACTGACAAACAACAAAAAAGAAAACATCCAACCATTACGTGCTTCCATTTCCAAGCGAATACCTCCACATAAGCCAAACTGGACATGGTCACCAACTTCAATCATTGGACCATGCTTTTTTTCGCTGTGCACAAATAATATAAAAGTACATAGAAAGTAAATACCACAATTAGTTCAACGATCATCACAAAGTTCAAGTTCAAGGGAGAAGGATGAAACACAGTGATGCACACAGTAACCATTAACACTCCCCAACCTCGACTTCCCTCCTCGCTTTACTGCATCAACCTCTCTACCCCCATAATCACTGCACTAAGCCCAAGCCTCTCAACATCCAAACAAAGCCTCTCCTTCATGTCGTGAGCCTTCACGATATGTATCTTAAACAAAATGTTCTCGTCCACCAACGGCCGAGCTAGAGCTTCCGCATTTGTAGTAGCGAATATGTCGAATTCGTCTTCGAATTCTGCTGCGTTTCCTCAGAGATCTGCCGATCGGAGGACTTGAGAGGGCCCTAATCGGCGCCATAGAGGACAGAGGTTGGTCGAACGTGGAGAGGATAACTGCTTCCTCAGGGAGGATGTACTTCTGGACCACCTAGTTTACGTCGTAGGCAGACTCTTTGAGGAGGTCGACTGCAGTGGCGATGCATCGTTGGGCATTGGCCATGGCGAAGGTTGGTGACAAGCTAAAAAAATGTAGAGAGGAGGGGAGGGTCATTCGAGATGGAGATTTTACAGGAGACTGGGGCTCTTGCATATTTCGATTTTGGGGGTTAGGTTTATTAGTTTCGGAATGAGGGAGAAGAGGGCGGAAGTCCATTAAAGTCGGGTTGCGTAGAAAAACATCGAACCATGCTTGTCCAAGACTGCAACACCATAACTTCTCCTCAATTAACATCACTGCCATAATCATTATGCTACAATTTACATCCGAACTGAACTCCTTTGTCAACTCCAGCAAATCAATTCAACTTCTCTTGACAAATAGCATCAAACCAACCATGCTTACGATTTGAGAGCAAATGCTAACTCCCTCTTATGTCCAGATCTCATGCCACATCTCATGAATTTTCCTAGTAATTGTGGATGTTAGGAAACGTGGAATGCGAATTTTAAGGCAAGACTAACACTAGAAGGGGTGAATAATGTTTTCAAGGAATTAAAGAAAATCTAAAACTTATATGAACTACTATATAATTCAAACACTACAGAGATGATCACAGACACAGAATCAAACACAAACACAGAAATAAACAAAAATAAATGCAAAAAAGGAAATAGCACACCAGATCTTATACTGGTTCGGATTACTCCTACGTCAAGCCCCGCGCAACGGTGGATTGTGCAGAGTTTTATTACTATATCAATATATAAGTACAATCCCCTCGATTTCCCAGCTACAAGTTTAATACCGCTCCAAACATCCTTGATTTCACGGCTATAGGCTATCACCGCGCCCTTTCCTTGATTTTAGAGCTACAAGGAACACACCCTTTCCTAAACACTTCCCAAATAATTACAACAGCACTGTAACTCTTCAATAACACTTCAATTCAGAGAGTAATGAGTAAAGAGTGAGTAAAGAAGAAGTTTTATGAAATTAGAATAGAAATCAGCAGAGTAGAAGTGTAAAAATCAATAAAAATAAGAAATATGAATGGAGGAATGAAAATGGGTGAAGATGGACTAGAAAAATGGTTAAAATTCGAATTCAACCCCTATTTATAAGATTTGAAAGGTTGCAATGCTTCTGGAACGTTACAAATAGTGAAAAGACACTTTCTTTTAAAATTGAAAAAAAAATGACAGTTGTATGTCGACACATACATATATGTATGTCGACATATACGTTTTAAAATTTTGAATTTTGAATATTTTCAAGTGTTTAACTATATATATAACTCTAGAAATTCTTGAATTAAAACAAAGTGATATAAATGAGTATTATAAAGTATAAAATCATATGAAAACATAAATATAAATTATATAAACATATTTATAAAATTATAAGGTTTAAAACTATATAAATATAAAATTATAAAAGTATATAACTATATAAATATATATAAACTTATAAACTTTAAAACTTATGTTTGAAATCAAAAAGTATGATAGAAAAACTAATAAAACTAGAATTAGAATTTTGAAATTTAGAATTTGAATTATGAAAATCAGAATTTGAAAATTAAAATTTGAAAACAGAATTTGAATTTGAACCTGGAGTGTTATTCAGAGTCTTACATATAAACTAGACTATATTACAGTATTTGTCTTGAATTCTTGAATTCTTGATTACTCATGAGTCTTGAATCACCTTTGAATTTTGAATCTCTTGAGACTCTAAAACTGTATAGTCTTCGATATTTAAATACTGTATACAAATCCTTCATATATGTGTATATATATATTTTAGATAAAGATGTTAGTATATATTTTATAATCAATGATAATTGAAATAAGGTTGTTGTCATCAAAACTCCATTATCCAACAATCTCCCCCTTGTTGATGATAACAACCTTAGATTATAAAATATTCATACCCGTTGATGTTGATCCTTTTAACACTTCCCCTGTCAATGTGAGTCATGTATACTCTGCTTAAACTAAGTCAATATTTTATAATTTCTCCCCCTTTGGCGTTATCAAAAAGAAATTCTAAAAATACTCCCCTTAAATCCTATATCTATTTAAACATATCCTATAATTGATTCTATACTAAAGTATATATAACTCCCCCTAAATTTATGCCTATAAACTAAACAAATCAGTCCAAGTATTTATTATTTACAAGTGTATCAATCCATATTCAAACAAGTTTTTAAATCAGAGCAAACCAATCCAATCAATATTTACAGAAAAATTCATACAATTTCAACCAGACAAACCAATCAAATCATACCAAACAATCAAATGTTTCTTAGATCTTCTACCTATCCGTTTTTTCCAAAGATCAGATTCTTCTCTTGATGACTTCCCAATCTACATCTTCTTTTGTTGGTGGCGCCTTAGCGAGATTAATGTCTTTGTCTCTGAAAAGAGAAGAAATTATCTAACAGATGACATCAAAGTGCTTCTCTTGTTATTCAAACATCTTTATTTGGCTTAATTCAAGATGACACTGGTTTCTTAGTACTATGGATAGGATGTTCTTGAAAGAATTCAAAGTCTCTTCAAGATTTTCACTCAAGTTATGAATTGGATTTACCATATTTTTGATAAGAATTGAATAGAGTGGAATGAGGAATGATAGAATAAATTTTTCTAGAAGAAATAGGGTCTGGAATTCATTGGATTTGATGGACATGAGTTAGTTATTTACATTTAAATTTTGAACAATTTTGAAAAACTGGCAGTTATATATCGGCATAAGCTATGTATGTCGACATACATAAGATTTTTTTTGAAAATGTTCAATTTTGAGTTAATTGTTATTTTATTATATTAATATATTTAATTCTAATGTTTTTACGTTAACTTAAAATTAGTTTTTCCATAAATAAAACATCATTCATTCCAACTTGCAAGAAAATACATCCAACTAATTACGAGACACTAAAACAAGATTTGAAAGCACAGCGGATGATGAGGAAGATGATAAAATTCCAAGTTTTCTTCCTATTTTGCCAATGAACTTAGACATTTTGGTAAGAGTCTTTTTGAGCTTCTTTTGGTTCTTAGCTAGTTTTACTTGATTTTGAACAATCGTCTCTTTGGAAATTGTTCTAGTGTTGAGTGGACACTCTACACTTTCTAAAGAAGTTTCTTGTTCTTTGATATCCATAGGCACTACTACAAAAGTGGGCATATTTGACACTAATTTGTGAGTGTTGCATGAAAAGTGTGGTGAAAGCTATGATTTATATGAACTTCAGCAACAATATTAATATGTTGTTGCATTAGGCTGAATGCACTGTTGTGGTGAGAATTCTAGTGTTTTGACGTGCAACACCAGTTAAAAGCGAAGCTTTACATATATATACAATACAGCTCAGCGATCCGCGTTATCATCGTAAACAAAATCCCAACCGTAGATGCATCATTAATCCAACAGTTCAAACCAATCTATACTGCCTACTGAAACATTACCCCATCATCCAATCAATGACCGCCACCTTATTGCATTCTTCTGAAATTTTGGCGCATGCTTTTCCACCTTCACCAAATTATCACGTAAAAATAATCTGGTCATTCTTTTCTCTTTATTTTCCCCTTTTTTACTTTAAACCTAAATTCACGTCTAACTTCAATTTCCATCACCCCCGTCGCATCTATTCCCTGAAATCTCTTCCTGATCTGGACGAGTTATTCACCCATACCGCAGTGTTTCGTTAATTTACATCGGATTATCTCAATTGGGAATTCAAATTTTGGTCGCCGACTACGCCTCCCGTAGTTCTGTATTTGATTTCCTATATACTAATTAAAGTTCATTTTGAATTTCATTTGCAGGTTCGAATATATATATATATATAGTGGATTAGTTTTACCTGGCAGAATCCTAGACTAAGATATTGAGAAACGGTATGAGTAAAATTGATAGTTATATTTGTTTTCCAATACATTTATTAGTATTGAATCTCTTTATAGGCCATTTATTAGTATTGAGCATATAATTGGTTGTAATAAAATAGGAAAAGTTAAGATTTGGAGTATATTCACAAGTTTTGACCTGTATATTCAATTGGTTGTCACTATAACCTTTCTAATGTGAGTCTATGAGTAAGATCTGGGGTAATGTAACGTCCCTTGTAGTATATTTGACAGTCATGGATTGGTATGCTTGAATTGTTAATAACTTTTTAGGATTAAATAAATTTTATTTATGTGTCTATTCCGAAGTGCATTGACTAACATTTTGGAGGAATAAGCATTTATTCCATGCATGTGTTATGGTATTACATAAGTTTGACAACTAATGAAGTATCAGGACTTACACAAATATAAGTTAACCATCAGTTGTAAATGGGAAATAATCATAGTTAAATGTTCTGCACCAATGTTCACCACACCTTCTTTAATCACGGGATGAGTTGAGTTGTCAGCTATGATGATAACTCGTTCTCCATCATGTTGGTGCATTTCTGGAAATAATAAATCATTTCCTGTTACATGATGCGAGCAGCCGGAATCAATTATTCATTCCTTTTTGTAGTCGATGTAGTTGACTGGTGTTTTGATCACTACATCACTAGAATCCACATTGCCTCTTCTTTCAGTAACTTCGGTAACTTTCCGTGTCAGCTATAATCATTTTATTAGCCGATTGAATTTCTCTATAACATCCCGCTCAATTCGGAAACCCTAATCACAATTTTCTTTCGTAAAGTTATATGAAAATAGTATTCAACTCGAAAGAAAGATTCTCCTCTGTCGATCCAAGATGCTGATGAATGGGTAATTCATTTTTCGGACTCATTATATTGATTCGATTTGATCAGCGTTGGCTGCTTTGATAAAATTAGGGGTTTACAGATTCCTTTTCATTCTTAGAGGATTATTTACGTTGAATGGTAATGTACCTCACTGAAAAATGCACTGAGGATGTGTTGTCTTGATTATTTATTTAACATAATGACGTCATCTACTTTTCAGTTATTACACTATTACTCAAACGTGACCTGATCAAGTTATTTTTCATGTCAGTTTGCTAATGCAGGAGATTCATCCAATTCTTGACAGTTCCCATCCACCCCACAAACTTGAACTAAAAATTAATGCACAGAATTACTTTTATACTGCTTTAGGACTTTACTATTATCACCAACTCATTAACTACTGAATAATGCATTCTTTGGTTATTCATCCCTTTGTTGTGTATGCATTCTCTTCATATTTCTAATTTGGCACCTCATGTGTGGTTTATAATGGGTAGGCTGGAAGCATTCGTGAAATCAAATTCACACCATTGATTTACTAGCAATGTCATATCCACTACATGCTATAACTTTGCTTATTTTAGTACCAATGTCATATTCACGCATCCTATGGTTTACTGTTAAAACAATAAAAAGACCCATTGATTTACTACTATCTGACAAGTGAGATCTTTTAATATATGCTTAAGTTGGTTTATGGCTCATTATTGAATGACAGCAAGTGGTATTAGGTTGGGTACTTGTGCACCAGGAGTCATCGAGAGCAGTACAGTGCTGTCTGGCGAAGGAGTTGGAAGCATTCATGAAATCAAATTCACACCAAGTTCCACATTATTTTCGATGGTTTGAATGTAATGATATGTAAAATATTTTAGATGATTTGAATGTAATGATCAAGTTTTGGATGGATTTATTCTATGTAAAAAACCGGTATTGCAGAATTTTTAATTAAAACGTTGTATTTTCTTTCTTTTAATGTAGCATTTGTCGTCTTCTGCTGTTGCATTTACTTTTTTTCTTCTGATGTTGCATTTCAAGATAATAGTGTTGCATTACATAATACAGTGGTGTTGCATTAAATAAAATTTTATTAATTCCACATGGCACGTGGGCCTCACTGCTCATGTGGTGTGTGACACGTGGGCAGCTGACGTGGAGAGACGACATGGCGTGTGACACGTCGGCAGCTGACGTGGAAAGTCCATGTGGACCCCACTACCATGACCTGGAAGACAGGCTCTGGCTTCTACTTAAGGCAACGCTGTATGTTGTTGCATTATATGCTTATACTGTTGCAATAGGGTTATAATGCATCACTTTCTTTCTGTTGCCGTAGATGAGCAAAAGTGTTACATTAGATGGCTAATGCAACGGCCGCGGATGCTACGCCCCCTTGGTGTTACCTATTTGAAAAAATGTCCTACGGCAACGCTTTTTTGATCTACGGCCACAGAAAAATAGTGTCGAATATGCCCACTTTTGTAGTAGTGAGGCTCTTCTTCTTGTTGCATTTGAGCTTGGTTGTCTTTGAATGTATCATAGGACTTGAAAATGAGTGGAATTTGCATTAGGTGTATATTAGTGGAGTCAAACACCATTCTTGATACAAACTCTTCTCCTTTGAAATCAACTCCGAAATATTTGGAGATACGAGTGAGATAAACTCCATAATATAGAGTATGTTCTTGAGTTGACATTTCTTTGGGCTTGAATTCTTTTAAGATCATATCAGCCCAATTGATGTTATATCCACAATAATAGCAAAGAGTGTTTTTTGGACTTTGAGAGTTGGTTTATGGAAGTTTCTGAAACAAGGTGTGATGGTATGTTAAAGGAGGAGGTTTACAATTCTTGTTTTTGGGCGAAAAAATCGATTTTTGAATTCCACGTGTGCGTCGCTTTCAAATATGTGATGATAGTTTTCTAAATCCATCTCATCGATTTCGAATCCCAAAAAATCTGTTCCCGTACTTTTGAAGTTTAGGATATTGCCCAAAATTTCACAATCTAGAACGATTTGTGTGCCTTTTACGCTACTCCAAATTTGATTTTCATCTCCTTCGTAAAAGCCACGATTAGGATTTGCATAGAACATTTTGATGAGTTTCATGTAACATAATTCATCGTTATCCCGAACGTCAATCAAGCTCAACACTTCATTGTGATTAAAACGAGAAGGGAGATCGTAAGATGGAAAATTTCCAAAGATGGCGAAAGCACCCGTAATGACTTTTGCATATGCTACATAGTCAACACAGGTTTTGGTTGCTTCTTTATCAATGTGGATATATCCTTTGATGGTTTTGGACAATCTCATAGTTTGAGGAGTGCTAGAGGAAGCTATTAGAGATTTGTTTTTGAAGAGAATAGATATGAAGAGAGTAGCTTGAATTTTGAATGTAAGGTTGATAGAATAAGATTGAATAGATATATAAGTAGAGATTGAATAGATATGAATTGAATGGGCACAACTTTTCCGAAATTAATGACATATTTTCAGTCCTTGGGAGTTGGTGAAAAGTTTGAAGGAAGTTTGATAGTTTAAACCATTGAAATTCAAAATTTGAATCTCATTTCTCAGACCTATATGTCGACATAAGGACATATGTATGTCGACATACATGCATAAATTTCAAAGGAAATATGGTTTTGTGACTTTTGGTTTTAAATTAACTATTTATATTTCAGATTTAACTATTTTCTAAAATAATATTAATTCTAACAAACATCCAAAATTTATTTTATTTTTTATTATTTTATTGATATTTTGAATTTTAAAAATCAATTTTGAATTTTAAATTTAAATTTTGAATTTTAAAATTTAAATTTCAAATTCAAAACGAAGCAAACAAACAAGGCAATCAAAGCATCCATTCAACCAAAAATTTAAAAATTAATTAAGGCGTACCCGGTTTTTAGATCCATTGCTTCGATATTTTCTGAATTCTGAAGTGTTGTGAAACACATATTTGTATTTCCGGTTTCCTGCTCTTCATCGCTTGATGATAAATCTGAATCATCTAAAGTTGCTGTGTTTGCCCTCTTTCTTTTCTTTGATGAATTGTTATTGTCCGTCTGTTGAATTGATGATCACATTCATTGATGATCACATTCTCTTTATATGGCCTGGTTTATTGCAGCTACAACATCGATCATCATTTCTTCCTAAACTTCCTTGGTTATTTCTTTGAACGTTACTTCTCTTTCTGTATCTCAGAAATTTTATGAAATGTCTTGTCATTAAGGTTGTTTCTTCTTCGTCTTTACTGCTCGAGTCCGAACCATTTGTTGTCGCTTTGAATGCAATAGATTTCTTTTCAGTTGGTTTATTTTCTTTTCTTTAACTGGACTTCAAAAGACAACAAATTCCCAACTAATTCCTCAATCTTCATTTCACTGACATTATTGGCTTCTTCAATCGCCAATGTTTTCTAATCCCATTCTCAAGTGAACTCAATATTTTTCTGACTTGATTTTCTTCTGAATAAGTTTTTCCCAATGCTATTAATGAATGCACTCTCTCTTGAAGTTTGCAATACATATCGGAGATAGATTCATTCTCGTTCATTGTGAATAACTCAAACTGATTAATTAACATTGGTATCTTTGTTTGTTTAACTTTACTAGTTCCTTCATGAGTAACTTGTAAAGTTCTCCAAATTTCATGAGCAGATTTACAAACGGACACTCTATTAATTTCATTCCTGTATAATGAACAAAACAACATATTCACGGCTTTAGAATTGCTTTGTGCAGAAGCCTTTTGTTCATTAGTCCATTGTGAAAAAATAGTTGTGGGTTCAATAAACTCATTCTGTGTACTATTCCATGTGTCTAATCCTACTGACTGTGAATATATTTTCATTCTACATGCCCAATATGAATAATTACTGCCATTAAACAATGGTGATCTAACGGTGGACTGACCCTCTATAAAAGAACTATTATTACCAGTGTTGGTTTCCATTTAATATTTTCAAAAATCAGATTATGAACTTTTTGAAAAACCTTGCACTGATACCAATTGTTAGGGAAGGCAGATCTTAAGCCAATACTAACACTAGAGGGGGTGAATAGTGTTTTCAAGGAATTAAAGAAAATCTAAGACTTATATGAACTATTATATGAATCACACACCACAGAGATGATCACAGACACAGAATCAAATACAAACACGGAAATAAACAAAAATGAAATGCATAAAAAGAAAGAACACGCTGGATTTTATACTGGTTCGGATTACTCGTACGTCCAATCCCGCGCAATGCTGGATTGCGCTGAGTTTTATTACTATATCAATATCCAAGTACAGTCCCCTTGATTTCCCGGCTACAAGGTTAACATCGCTCCAAACACCATTAATTTCACGGTTATAAGGTTACCACTGCTCCCTTTCCTTAATTTCAGGGCTACAAGGAACACACCCTTTCCCAAACACTTCCCAAATAATTACAACAGCCTTATAACTCTTCAATAGCACTTCAATTCAAAGAGTAATGAGTAAAGAGTGAGAAGAGAAGAAGTTTTATGAAATTAGAATAGAAATCAGCAGAGTAGAAGTGTAAAAATCAGTAAAATAAGAAATATTAATGGAGGAATGAAAAGGGGTGAAGATGGAAAAGAAGAATTGTTAAAATTCGAATTCAACCCCTATTTGTAAGATTTGAAAGGTTATAGCGCTTCTGGAACGTTACAAATTGTGAAAAGACACTTCCTTTCAAAATTGAAAAAATGACAGTTGTATGTCGACGTATATGTTATAAAAATATTAATTTTGAATATTTTCAAGTGTTTAACTATATATATAATTCTGGAAATTCTTGAATTAAAACATAGTGATATAAATGAGTATTATAAAGTATAAATCATATAAAACCATAAATATAAATTATATAAACATATTTATAAATTTATAAGGTTTAAAACTATATAAATATAAAATTATAAAAGTATATAACTATATAAATATATATAAACTTATAAACTTTAAAACTTATGTTTGAAATCAAAAAGTAAGATAAAAAAATATTAAAATTAGAATTTTGAAAATTAGAATTTGAAAAACAGAATTTGAATTTGAACCTGGAGTGCTATTCAGAGTCTTACATATAAACTAGACTCTGTTACTATATTTGTCTTGAACTCTTTAATTTTTGATTACTCATGAGTCTTGAATCACCTCTGAATTTTGAATCTCTTGAAACTCTAAAACTGTACAGTCTTCAGTATTTAAATCCTGTATACAAATCCTGCATGTGTGTATGTGTATATATATATATATATATATATATATATATATATATATATATTCTAGATAAAGATGTTAGTAAATATTTTATAATCAATGATAATTGAAATAAGATTGTTGTCATCAAAACTCCATTCTCCAACAGTGGAGACGCAGATTTTCAATTTGAGGAAGAAGGGATGTGTTATGTGAGAGAGGAGTGATACATTCACGTTTGATTTCAGACGATTAAAACTTAAAGCGACAGTAACGGGTAAACAGGGAATTGAGATCAATATGCGAAGGGACCCCTAACACTTGAGATTAATTAAAAATAATCCAAACTCTGCACTAATATGAGAAGACACGTAAAACTTGGAATTATTCGTGTCAATTTGTCCATTTTATTATTACAATCCTTTGATACAACAGTCATTTCATTCATTTTAAACAAGTCATCGCTCACATATCTTTTTCCTACATAAACTTCATTCTTTGATAAAGTTGTCGGAGATAAAAACCAATCTTGAAACAATATTTACAGGGTTTCCCTAACAATCTTGAAACAATGTTACTTCCTCTATGACGTGTAAGATTGATGAGCAACTGTTTCTCAAAATAAAAAATAAAATGGACCTGCTCTGCAAAACTGTGCTGGAATTTGCAAAACTCGACGAACAAAAAAGAGTAATTAAAAACAGCGTTTTAACAAGAAAAAAGAAGAAGAGATTTCAAAAGATGTATTATTTCTATTATGTCTGCCTCGTCCTATATATAAGTTATATATAGGTGTGGGAGGCTGGTCAATGGTTGTAACGCTTGAAAAGATTGCGGTCCAACTGCCAAGTGATGCGACCATTTTATTACGGTTTCCATTTAAATTTAAATGGAAAAAACTGTTTGGTCTGAGTAGTTAACAAAGCCAACTGCCACTACCAATTGCAAAATGCTAAGTGCCTCTAATACGCCTCGTACGTACATTCGTTCACTCCGCGGATGCGGGCTTAGTTGCGGACACGCGTGTGTGGTTGGGCACACCACCCGCTATGATGGTCTTTTCTTTCATGCATCTCTTATCTTATTAGAACTATAATAATGCCGTCGTCTTAGTACATAACTATTAATATTTATTAGTGGGACTACACATATTTCCATACATTTATTCATTTTCAACAAGACGTTTTGTCCATGTCATGTCAACTTCCATGATATATCACCTTTTGACAGCTGTATGACATCTACGCGTGACATCCATATGATATCAACTTCCAACGGCTTTCATCCGTGGTTGTCTTCAATATTTGATAGATTATATAGTTCCAAATTGTGATGGTCTTGACCAGCCTACTATCGTTTGAAAGCCTTATATGAATTCTCTTGAGTTTCCAAAAGAAAACACAATTTTCTTTCCTAGCATCCAAATCCATAGTCCTCATCAAGTTTTGAATCAATTATCATGTTTGAAATGCTTTTTTTTTTTTTTTTTTTTGGTCTCTTGTACAGGATATAAAAAGAGTACATCATTAATTTCTAACTTATCAATATTTATAATTTTGTTCATGTTAAAGTCAGCTCCACCAACAAATAGTAAGTTGCTCCAACCCATCACACTAATGAGCGTTTGACAATTTTGAAACATATCGTCTGAAACATCAAAAGGGAAACCCAGGCAAGATGCATTTTGAAGTAAGGCAATTGAAACAATATTTCAATGTGTTTTTTATATTCATGAAGTTTACAATCTGTTTCTTTCTATTTTTTTTCCTCCAACAAAAGAGTTGTCAATTTACAATATCCTTTTACATACAACACTTGTACACCCAAATCCCGAATGGGCACACTTCACACTCAAACTATGGTGAGGTATAAATCTTATAGACGAATCCTTTTCTCAATATAAACAAATAAACAACCAGCCTTATGCACACTCCAAAAAATAAAATATGCACTCATTTTCCTTTTCAAAATCTGGAAAGGCAAAAAAAGAAGAAGAAGAAGAAAAAAATCTATTATCAATCAGTTTGTTGTTGCATCAAGAAATGGAAACCAGAATTTTGGCGAAGTAATGGTGGAGGTTCAACATCTGAAAGGTCAATCTCGAGAACCGATCGAGAAATTTCATCTAGTGAAAAAGGTACACTGCATACATAATTTTCACTAATATGTCAGATATTTATTTCAAACTTATAAATACAGTTACCTGACTGGGTTATTAACCTTACCTCGAATCATCATCCAACAAGAAAGAATTATTTGATATGGTACTTGACTCGTCACTCATCATCACTCTCATCCTGCCTGTTACCTGAATGGATACATTTAAACATATGAAATACAGTTGTGATGCGCATGCACAGTGTTTCTTTTTATAAAACATGAACATATCTTCATTAGAACTCTTTTAAAAGAATACTGTTATTAACAAATGTGTGCAGATTTTCTACTTACCTCTTTCGATAAACCATGTGTCCCGTACTTGTCATCCCAAAACATTGTGCCGATACGATAAATTTGAGGAATGCTCAAGTCCTAAATTTCAAAGTAAACCTATAAAAAAACCAAAAAATTCAAATTTAATGAAGTTTCTTTTTATTCATTTACTTACAGGGCAAAGCTCAGTTGTAATTTCCTCCAAGGATTTCTGTGCTTTCTGATGCAAGACCTGAAATTTTGTTTTGATTAGAAATAATATTATATTTTTGATTTGTTTCCACAACTATATATTACCATAAAGCCAATTGCTTGTCTTATGTGTTGGAGCTCATTCCATGATGTTCCTGCATGCTGAAATATGGCAACTGTGTCATTTTTTTTGTATACATATTTACAGTTTCTTTCATTCCTATGTTTACCGTAGCAAATAATATATGAATAACCGACCTCATTATTTTCTTTCAAGCACCACTGTTCTAACTCTTGCAATCCTGACTTCACGTACTCACCGTTGCTAAACGAACAACACTCACGGCGAAGCAGTAAACTGTTTCATACTTGCATAAATCGTTACTCTGTATTTATAAGCTATTATTGATCTGCAGAAATCGTTCAATTATCGCATAGTTTACCTATTGAAGAGTTGAACATTTATGAATGCAAACACTTGGTTGAAAATTTTCTTTATAATCATGGAAGGGACCTGCAGAAAATGGTATGTGATAACAAAACTGTATGCTGATAAGCTATTAGTGTCAATAATAGGCATAAAAACTGCATGCTTACATGATTATCACATAATATGTTTGACATGGAATCTAAACTCTTGACTATGCTTTGCCAATGAATACTTGATGCTTGCTTCGCTGCTATATTAGTATGCATGCCCCGTGATGAACCTCTTAATGATCTGGCTCTTGATGTTCTTGGTGCCTGAATTTGAATAAGTACAATGACTACTTCTAATATGACTATCACGGATTCAACTGATTAGTTTTATAAGGATAATTTGTCGAAACATTCCCGACGTATCTCCAAGGATACGAAGAAAAGAATTGTAAATATTTATTTTTGTCAAAATGTGTTCTCTATCATTATTTTTAAGAAAAACTCACAAATCCTCATTGTTATACTTCTCTTTCCAGTCCTTGTTTTTTTTTCCTTTTAAACTGCAAACATTTTGCAGTGCAATTTTTTTATTCTTTTTGGAAATACGAGTCACCATTCAACATTCATCATCACTAAATATTTTTGAAACAAATATTTCTGTTATTATTTTTCCCAATATTTGTGATTTTAGCTGAGAAACAAGTTAATATTTGCAGTGCCAATGTTTGCACATTGGTAGCATATTTTATTGGATACATGAACAGGAGTTTTTCAGTATATTAGGTTCGACATTCATAAAATATTTGAGATGTAGTTAATATTTTCAAAAATATAAAAGAAATGTGGTTTATATTTTTTTTTTCATTGGGTAGGGATGTGAGCAAAAATATCCCACTATTTATTCTTTCCATTATCTCACAATTCATTACATATAGATTGGGTTCGTTTTCTAGAAAAACAAATCTAAAACAATACAAAGAGCCCACAATTTCTTAAACCATGCAGTAATTTTAAGTTCTGCTTGGTTTGCCCTTTTTAGTTTAGTATTTTCGTCTAAATAAAATTGTGCACTTCTTATGTATTATTGAAAAACAAACAATTATGAAAAACGAATCTAATACAGAAGATGGGAAACAAGTTTATTAGATTTTCCTTATTTTGGGACGTCACAGAACGGCGGAAAACAATTCATCTCCTTCATTGTCTGTCTGTCCTTGCAATAACCAAGAATTATTAATATAAAAAAAATCTCACTTTTCTTGTATTTTGTAGTGCACGTTGAAAACATGAACTCAAAACGAAACCAAACAAGCTCTTATTTTTTGTATCTTTAAAATCGTGCATTCGTTTTATGTTCATCATCATTATTTCTTTTCACTTAATTTTTTTAGTCCACAACATGTTGAAAGGTAGTATCAAGTGCATAAGAATCTTTTTACTCTACAAAGGCCAAAAAAATGAACCCATTTTCCAAGTTTTACGTGAATGTTACTAAAATCTTGTATGCAGAGCTCAAGTTTCACCCTTGTATCGGAAAAAACTTGCCTGAATGCACATAGCTAAAGATGGGCTGATTTCTTTCTTCAGTTTATCTCTGATCATCCCATATATTTTTTCAACACAAGCAGTTAAATGTTGCTTAAATAGCAAAGCAGGATACTTTGCATCCACTCTTGTTTGGAGAGCAAACTTCCCTGACATTCCGCTGTAACCACTAGAAATATCCATGGTAGTCATAATTGATGGACGTGTCTAAAATAAATAAGAATAAAACAAAACAAATGAAATCAAAATTTAGAATTAAAAGGAAACCCTTTATATTAGTGCAATATTATAAATTCATTTAAAGATTTCTTACTCGAGCCATTCTACTAAATAACGTAGTGTTAGCAGCCCTACTTCGATTTGAACCAATGATCGAAGAATTGCTCGCTTTGAGAGTGTTCTGTAAAAGGAATAGAAGAGTGGATGTAGTAGACAGCCAGAAAGCAAGTTCACTTATGTTCTCTTGATTCTGTAGAGAAAAGGAGAAAAAGAATAAGTTTCCCTTTCTTGTGAAATTGGAAAATCCAAGCGTTTGTTCAGATTCGCTTGAACTGTAAATGGAGAAGAAAAGGAATGTGAGCAGACAAAATTAATCAACCTCAACAGATAATTTTATTGTGTGAATGATGCGATCAAATATATTTGTCTTTTCAGCTTCGAACGAATGCCACTGAAGCAGAGATTTGTAAACAATGCATGCGGCAGCTGGCCTTTCTTTGTCGAATCGCCTATCTTCCATTAAGCACCTGATAAGCGCATCGTGATTCTCCTGAATTTTTTTTTAAGAAAATTGTTAGTATTTACTGTACAATTTCTCACAATGAAGAATTAAAGAGAGTCCAAGAGTGCATGCCTGCTGTCTATCCGTTAGAGACTTCTGTTTACTTAGAACAGATGGAGCAGAGATTAACATAGCTTCCTGTTAAATAATCATTATCAGTATATGGAATATTAGAAAAATATTCATGTGGTATAAAAGAAAATTACATCAGTTATACCACATGACTTGCCAATCTAGCTTCATATGAATTTCAGTTGGGAACTAAAACTTTTAATGGCATACCGCATACCATGTATTATATAGATAGCTCATCAAATATTATAGGTCATTTAACTTATGAATCGTATTTAATCATATTAAACATACTTTAGGAGATTTGGGCTCTTCTTTAGAAGGTTTGGGTACTTCAATATCTTGATGCTCATTTTCAATCTTCTGCACAATTACAAAGATGCCCTTCAAAAAGTTAACTAATAATATACTGCATATACACAGAAATATCATTGAGAATACGTGCCTTTACAGTTGGTTCTTGTGTTAGCTCTTGAGTGGCAGTTGGTTCTTGTGTTAGCTCTTGAGTGGTGACCGGTTGAGAAACAACTACAGCAGGTCTATTACGAAGCAACTCATTTTCTGACTCCAATGCTGCAAGTTTGCTCTCAAGACTATAAAAGAGCAAGTGACCAAATGATTATGAACTATTGTTTTCCACACAATAAAGAGTAAGCGACCAAATGATTATGAACTATTAATTTACGTAATGTTACTAACAACACTAAATTTCCATTACTTTCTCGTTGCATTACTCTAAAATCTACTAATTCATTTTTTCTTTTCTTTTTTGTCTATCTCCGTGGTAATTTTGCAGGGGGGATGGGGGGAAAGCTAAAGAATATATGAACTTCACAAAAAAGGGCAATTGTAAAGTTCTCAATTCTATGATGTAACAAAGGAAATCTTTCAGCTAATCATCCCAAATTAATTAATTATGAAACTAATCATTTGTATTTTGTGTCAAATTAACCTTTTGATTTCTTCTTTTAGTTCTTCATTTGCTGATGCCACCAAGGCCTGTTGTCGTAAAACCTGATTCTCATACTCAAGACTTGACATGTTAGTTTCAAGCCTGCATTCAATAACATTAGTAATTTGTCATGCAAATTTGAATATATTGTAAATAAAAAAGTGTATTGGAAATGATAATACCCCTCTAATTTTTCCTGGAGTCCGGTCAGTTTTATTTGGGATTCTTCTGTTTCTTTAATCAACATTTCTGTCTGCAATTTTGCTTCTGAATATTTTTTCTCGAACTCTTCTGCCTTGCTTTTAAATTCGATTAGATCGTCCTGCATGAAATAATATAAAATATCAATATTACTGACCAACATACCAATTTCCTGCCAATTAAAGATAATAACTGGCAACTGCTCCTTATTTTTAGTACACATGATGGCATGATACTGCTATGTGTGCATACATATGTAAATGAGAACTTGTCACACATCTTTTTGCATATATTGACAAAGATCTGCACATGCATGTAAATATGCCTCAATAACGATATTTTGTGCATCGCCTCCTACTCATAACTGAACTGTGTATAATGGACGCTGACACAATATTTGGTACAGGTTATAGTTGAGCCGGTTCTAAAAACCATTTTACCACATATGCATTCACAAGACACGAAAAGTAGTTCTGCATCATCAACGTACACAACCAAATCTTATCCTCAAAAATGGTTTCTCTAGTAAACTGGTATTGAGTTTAACAATATGAAAATGAACGAATATGAATCAATGGAGACATATGACCATGAAATACGGGGACAAATGATCTAAACTTATCTCGGAGGGTCCCCTTAATTCCTACAAAAAAAAGGCTAGGAATGTTGTTATTAATAGATCATTAGATCATTGCAACTCTACACTTTACCTCTAGCTCTTTGTTCCTATTGGACAACTCCTCCAACTTTGTGTTGTCAACGACTGGAACCTCTTTAATAACTGGTGGAGCTTGCTCTATTGCTATTCTAGCAGCTTCTCTTTCGCTGATTATTGCTGCATTAGCTTCATCAAGTTTCTTTTGCATCTCCTGAAATGCAGATTGTAGTTTTGCTATCTCTTGCCCTTTAGCTTCCTCAAGATCAGTCTATATGAAACAAGTGTGTGATTTTTACCAAGTAAAAACATGAGAAAGTTTAAAAAGTATTAAACTATATGATAATAAAGTGTATAGAGTACCCTCAAATGTTTTTCGACGTCTAATCTCCAAGTTAGCTCCTCAACTTTCTTTTCTAATTTGTCTTTGGCTTCTCTTAGTGCACCAGCATCTCTTGCAGCCTGTTTAAAGAAGAACTTGACTGTTTGTTTCAGTGTATAACATATCATGGAAATTTATATTAAACAATTATGAGTACCATTCGAAGCTTTCGGAGTTCCAATCTTCCTATTCGACCTCTCCATAAACATTGAAGTATCAAACTTGCCTTTTTTTGATTTCTGTATCCTGATCGAGCTTTATGCAGGCGCCATTGAGTCTAGAGTTCATCATTGTATCTATTATAACCATGACTTTCAAGGTAGCTAAACTTAACTGTTAGTTTACCTGAATGATTATAGCAGCCTTTGTCTTCCTCCTGTGTCGGAATTCATTGCGTGCCGACATTGCACGTAGTCCTGTTTGTATAACAATTGCTGATTCTCTCAGCTGTGTGTATGTTTTACGTGCTTCATGCGCACGTGCGTATTTCTGTATGCGTATCGAAGCATCTTCTCTCCTCATTTCTTCGAATGTCTGTCTTGCAATCCATCCTGCAATTTTTTTTATTGATTATAACCATGAATTGGATAGTTTTGGTAGCAATGTGCGCTAATAAATGATGGTTGTATGTGAAAAAAAATATTACCCAACAACAATTATGCATAGTCAACAACAAAGTTCCAGGATAGGTAAATGTAAGAATTGATATGTAAACGAATTACCTCTCCATAGTTTTTGGATTTCCACAGTAGCTTTCCGAAGGACAATAAATTCTTTACGTGTAAGATATGTACGTATTTGTCTCTGTATATGTCTAGCGGCATTTGCTAGCACTTCTATTCTTCGAGCATCAAGCTCAGCCATTTGACCAGCTCTAAGGAATACTTTTGTTTTCCCTATCTAATTAATAGAAACACAACATAAATCATGTGTGTGTGTGTGTATATATATATATATGTATATATGTATGTATATATATGTGTATATATATATATATATATATATATATATATATATATATATATATATGAGGCAAGTTCAATGGCATCTCAAACAGTCGAGCACCCCAATAGCCTTCTTATTTTTTCCATCACATATCCTCCCTCCCTCTCCTCCACTCACTTTCTCACCTCCCACTAACTTAAACTAATATAAATGAAATGTGGAATTCAGGTGGCTATTGGGGTGCTACATTTTCGGGTTGTCATATATATATATATATATATATATATATATATATATATACACACACACACACACACACACACACACACACACACACACACACACACACACACAGAGAGAGAGAGAGATGGAGGATCGAGAGCACCCCAAATAGTACAGCACCCCTATAGCTCCATGATTTCCACCACACATTCCCGTTTTTCTCTCCTCCCACTAATTCTTTCTCCCCCCACTAACTTATTTAATTATAAATTTATGGCTACAATTGGGGTGCCAAGAAAAAGGGGCGTCATGGAACCCTCCTCATATACGCGTGTGTGTGTGTGTGTTTATTTTGATACATCTTAATTCATGTGCCTTACTTTCCAATATAAAATGTAGCATCCATATTCCATACCTGATATCCTTTCAGTCCCATTCTATCACAAATTGCAGCACATGCTAGTTTCTCATCAGAGCTGCATAAAAATAAAGCAATGAAACATATATAAGAGCTGCATAAAAATAAGCAATGAAACATATAGAACATAAATAACTAATATAAAAGGATATTTCCCACATACTGGTTCACTTACCTATCCACAAGATCAGGAGCTAACATACCGAATCTATCAATGAACTCATCGAATGTCCTTTTAGTAGGATAACCCGCACAACTAATCCTAATTGCCTCTAACACACCCTGCAATTGCAATTGCAGAAGCTTCATTAACATTCACAGATCTTAACTTCTATCAAACCCTTCACTTTTCTCCATGAAGCAATAAATACTCTTTTGCAATGTTTATATATGATATGAAGTTCAACACAAAGACAAATGCTCTGATCTGATGCATGCAATGTTTCATGCTTCTACTTCAAAACTGAAGGGGTTTTCCAATTAAGTGAAAAAAACATTTAAAGGGAACTAAAAATTATATGTATTACTCACTCCGCATCTCAACTGATTCAAAACATTGAAGTTTTCGAATATTCCAGGCTTCAAGACGGTGTTCGGCTTAACACATCGGATATAATGTGGTTCAGTTGTGCTCAATGTTTCCATTAGTGCTTGCAGTTGTTGCTACGAGTTGAAACCACATTATAGTTAGATAAATTTAGCATATATTTCTTATAGAAAATGTTATATTAGATTTAGATGTACCTTAAAGCGTGTGCCAATGGAAGAAAACTTAGATTGTTTAGATGACTCTTCGGGTAATGGAGGAAATAAGTTCGCAACAAAATTACATTTCGAGGCATCCAGTAAAGCTTGATGCTCAGCTACAACGTAATCCTTGTTCTTATCAAGAAAGTGGTCAGCTTGATATGTAACCTGTAAAAAATATATTCTTTGCATGAAACTTGAATCCAAAATATTTCTACTAAATGAATAGTTAATTAGGTCAATTCATACATCTCCAGCATAATGATTAACGGTGAATGCAGTTCGAGCAAGTTTTGGCTTACTAAAACGCTTGTTTGATTTGTACGTTTGGTACAATTTTTGCGCAAATGTTTCATGCGTCGATTTTGGAAACATGCTGCAAGAAATTCGGTTACGTGTTAGAATGTACCAAAAAATTTACTGCTATCATGCATGTGTGCATGAAATATATATATTCTGAACACAAAATTGAATAAGGTATAATTGTAAATGATGACTACCATGCTTCATCAAGCAGCGCAATTATTCCTCCAGGTTTCTGCATATGTAAATAACTAGCGTAATGATTCATCTTCTGCTTGAATTCAAAAATAAAAGAACAGAACTTTCCCTGTATAACGCACTTACCTTTTCAATAAGGTCAAGGACATCTTGGTTGTCTACGAATTCTACATAGCTCCAATCTATCTCTTCCCTTGTATAATCTTCTTGTTCCATCTTAAATACATGCTGCAAATGTACGTAAATGTGCACTGAGTCCTAGTTATTTTTGGATTTCATGATATGTATGAATTTAAATTAGAAAGATATACTTGATTGAAATGTTGTTGCAGTTTCTCATTTGTAAGGTTGATACACAGTTGCTCAAAACTGCAAGGTAAATTACTATATTAGATATGGCGATGACATAGATAGTCTTACAGAACTAAGAAGCCGCAGATGCAAGTAGAAACAGATAATAAATTCTACTAATTTGGTCTCAGTCAAGGTTGACTTGCCATTCCGAAAGATATTTTTGGATCCACATCCACGACACCAATCACACATACGAGTTATAGTAGAATATGAATCTTACCTATTGACTTTGAAACTCTCAAACCCATATATATCAAGAACTCCTATAATGCTCTTTGCATCAGGGTCTTGACCGATTGAAATATTTATCTTGTCTACAATCCTGCAACGATGAATTTCAGAAGATATTCGTCATTAATTAAAGTATCGATGCTTTTTTTTTAGTATGCTTATTAATAATGTGTACATGTTTGTGCATACTACTCCAAATTAGTAATTAGCACTGTTACAATGTTGTCGTTTAGTAACAATATCAAATAATTTAATTTTACATGCTTACCAATCAAATAGCCTAGAGTAAACAGTTTTTGCTAAAGCATCACGATTGGAAGCAGCTGATTCCGGATCAAGAAGCTTGATTATATTGCCATCAGGTGTTACTATCACACGCTTGCATAAAGAATCCTCAAGTGCCTGCTCATCAACCCTAAATAATAAAAATAGTAAATGCACAGATTTTATTTTTTTAATCCAGGAAAATAGTACAAGTAAACATAGAACACATATATTTTACATTAAGAGTTCGGCAGCAGTTTTAAGATGATACAGTGCCTTTTCATCCTTCAGTTTAGATGAATCAATTTCCTTTCCTTTGGAAAAAGTTATGTTTCCAAGATGAAGAATTGCTGCCACCACACGAAATATAGCATCCTGGATGAATCATATACAATATAAACATATACTGCCATTTAAACTTTGGAATTTAATTGTTGGTGATGGATTTATCACCTGTTCTTCTTGATTTATACCAACAATATCCATGGCATTTCTTGTTTCTAGATATTCCCTAGCATCATCGACGTTTGCTACTTCATAGCAACTTGTTTGGTTCAGATAATGGAACATTCTGGGATCACCCACTTTGAATCTCTTCACATCCTAAGAAAGTTACATTTTCAAGTAAAGATCGATTTATATTATGTATATGTAACTTTGTATTTAATACTATTTATGGTATTCGGTATATGATACCTCCGGTGGTGCATTACAGAGCATGTAGAAACAATGGTAGTTCCGTTCAGGATCATTTACTTGGCAAACTCTTGAACGTTCCAAAAGATATGTTCGAACAGCTGCTCCTGATATTTTCCCATATTTGTCGAATTGTATTTCCACAAATTTACCAAAACGACTGTTTAAAAACATTTACAAGAGTGGACAGTGTATTTACAGCATGAATTTTCATTGAGAATCTCTGTAAGAAAAGGGAAAAAAAAAAAAAGAGGAAGAGTTACCTAGAATTGTTGTTCTTAACTGTTTTGGCATTACCAAATGCTTCAAGTACTGGATTGGACTGAATCAGCACAAAAAAGGTAATCAAATGTGTCATGTTTCAGCAATTATTATAAAGCGTATCAGTGCATATAATACTGTTAAGAGAAGTACAAAATAGTAAAAACGCATTGTGGTACCTCTAATACTTGCTGCTCTACAGTTCTTCCCTCGGTACCTGACCTTCCACCCATGTAAGCAAGATATCTCATGAGCATTTTTGTTGTTTCAGTCTTACCAGCTCCACTCTCTCCACTTACTAGTATCGACTGACTACCATGTTCATTTATCATAGCCCTATATTAAATATACCTTCAAATCAAAAATCAGAATCGAAGATACTCTAAACTGGTGATGTATATACTCCAAATGCATGCATAAATATGGAAAATCATTATGAATTTTCTGAAGTCTGAATACCAAAGTAGATGCTGTAAATACGTATTAATGTCAGATTTGAACAAGAGCATCCTGAACAGCGCGGTCAAATAGTTGAATACCACTTTTTTTTTTTTTTAAATACTTAGGTAAATCAGACATTTCCTTGAAATTTTAGACAAACTATGTGCATAGATCACAAAACACAGTCAAATGATTTGCAGGTACAAGTTCTGTTAATAAATTATAAGAATGTTCGAATTATACCTAATATTTGTATATCAACAAATGACTTGAAATGCAAAATGCTTTTCTTCTGGAATGGATGATAGAAAAATTGCTAACCATATTTGTCAGTTCTTGCCAATGGGCAAAGGCATTGCTAAGAATTATAACTGCCTACTCGAGCTAGGTATCAGAATCCTCAACTAATTCTCATAATTCAAAAAAGAAAAAGTTGAATTTGTGGACAATCTATACTAAGGCCTAAGGTTTCAATATTTGAACCTAGTGAGAACCTCAGGCTGATTACCTTGATGGGATGTCTCTGTTGTGTCAGTTTAATACTGACTCATATTGTGCACTCATGCAACATTAACCTAAATTGTATATATATTTACCTGAAACAAGCATCAGCTACAGCAAAAAGATGAGGACTAAGCTCACCAAAAGTTGCACCTTTGTACTGCTCCATCATGTGAGTATCATACAAATGTGGAAGTCTTCTAAATGGATTAACCGCGATTAATATGTTACCGGTGTAGGTCTGCATTTAATGTCCCCACAGTTACTTGTAACATTCATGTCTATTTTTGCAAACTAATACACATACACACACATACATATATGCATGTATGTATGGACGTATGTACGTATGTATACTTACATATATTTCATCAAGCGCAAATCTGGAAGCAAGATTTTGTAGAACACCCGGCTCATGGAGGTAGGCCAATTTAGTCATGTCATCTACCCCAGCTTCAGGTGCTTCTGTGTCCTTTGGGTATATACTTGAAAGGCTAGCCACAACCTATGTAGTTTGAACACAGTTCTAAATATTAGAAGATCCAACTGACATATGAAAAACGCTGTACTAATTAAAACAGGGCGAAAGGACCAATCATGTACTTCAATTACTTTACTCTTTAGTTTTCAGCAAAATAAGTTTATGATCTATAACCAACTTCAAACCTCCAAAATTATTGAATTTTCGCTACTAATCAATTAAACTACTAAAAGGTTAATCAAAATCGATTTAGAGTAGCAGGCAAGAAACCTTTTTTCCATTAGTAGTGAGAATGGTAGCATTCCCTGCTTTGATATCAATAACTTCTCCATCAATCCAAGCGATTTCAGGTTCTTCAACCCACACATGAGACCCGACGATTATGTTCACCGGAGTTCCCTGTATCAAATTAAAATCAGATAAACAAAGAGATCAGTCAATTCATTAGCCCAACATATTACATAAATATATCACACTGCTGAAATCTAACCATTATTTTGATCCTAAAATTATAATGATCATGCAGAGAAGTGAAAGAAGAGAGAGGTAGAGATGGAATGAATTAGATTCTTTGTGAGATATGAAGGCAGAGTACGTGAAAATAATGAAGATGGTGGTTGGCTGTAATACTCTGTGAGAACTTTAAAAATGAATTCAACAAAATTGGGAATAAAAAAACAAAAAAGTGATAGGCAAAGGAAGGAAGTGGAGAGGGACCCACTTACAGCCTATCAGCTTCATGCTATGGCAGATGACGTGGCAGAACCATATTAGTAGGAGTATTAGCTCAATATAAGCCGAGCTTAAGCTTATATTACATTATTGCGAGTAGTGTGTTTTTGTCCTGTCCAAGCTGTTGGCTGTTCTTTTTTGTGGGGGTCAATTAGGTAGGTGCACTGTATTTTGACACTTTATGTTTGGTGTCACATAGTTTATAAGACCGTATGTTTTGATTAAAAAGCATAATAAAGCAGATTTTGATCCCATGAGCTTGATTAACAGATCTAATGCTATTTTATTTTAAGTTTTGATAGAACAAAAAACAATTTACCATGCTAATCGTAAGATACTAAAATCTATTGTGCAAATTCATACACCGTTTTCTATTTGCTTTTACCAGTATATGCCATTTTAATTTGATCAAAAATTAAGTTAATTATTTAATCAGCACCAATATCAAATGGTGAAAAATATATTCCCAGGAACTATGTTTGTAAAGAAGCAGAGGAGCTGGGTATACTATTACAGAAGTAAAATTCTGTGAACTTTTTTCCCTTCCTAAACAAAAAACAATTTACCATGCTAATTGTAAGATACTAAAATCTATTGTGCAGATTCATACACCGTTTTTACCAGTATATGCTATTTAAATTTGATAAAAATTTAAGTTCATTATTTATTCAGCACCAATCATATATCAAATGGTGGAAAAAAAATATTCCCAGGAATTATGTTTGTAGAGAAGCAGAGGAGCTGGGTATGCTTTACAGAAGTAAAATTCTGTGAATTTTTTTCCCTTTCTACCTGTCAATTTATATTCAAACAGGTTAAAACGATTAACCGTCATTATTACTATCATAGAATATTTTAAGGATTGAGGAAGAAATTTTACATTTTTAAGTACAGGAACATATTCTAAAATTCAGCGGAAGTTTGATTTGCTTTTTTGTTATTGAAAAGCAAGGCTTTGGATCTTCAAATTGGCAGCATTAATGATGAGAGCGATTGATAATTGTTGATTTTATGGAATGGATATTTATTTCAGTCAATACAAAAAAATGATACAGCAGGGTTTAAATTCTATTGCCAAATTCAATCTTATCATATTCTTAGACACAAAAAAATATAAAGATGCTTATCAAGATAGGCCCTATACAATCACATACAAACATTCATACACACACAAAATAAACTATGCGTGTGTAGGAATGGCAATGGGGCGGGTTGGGGCGGGTTTCTCGTGCCCCAGACCCGACCCGGACTTTTTAAACCCCGCCCCAGACCCGCCCCGTAGACCCGGTGCGGGTCTGAAATTTCGCCCCGTACCCGAAACCCGTACGGGTCAGGGTAGACCCGACCCGCCCCGCGACCCGGTGATATTATGTTCTAGTGTACACAAATTTATATATTTATATTTTTTATCACTAAATGATAAGTTATATGCATATTATAATGTGTTCACAATGACAAGAGAATATTATAAGATGAGTTGTAAGATAATAGTTCAAAATGTATGCATTTGTTGTTGCATGATTATCATTGATGCAACTTAATACAATGAAAATTTTATAGTTTGTCAATTGAAAGAATATAATATTCAAGTTATAACCATGTAAATCTAAGAAGATTAACAAGTAATAGTTATAGTTATAAAGTGTTTGAATGATGTTTCGATCATGCGGGTCGGGTTGGGGCGGGTTAGCCATGCCCCAGACCCGACCCTAGATCCGGACCTCCAAAAGCGGGTCGCGGGTCTACCCGCCCCGAAGACCCTATGGGGCGGGTCTAAATGGGTCAAAACAGGGGCGGGTCAAGCGGGTTTGGACCCTAGACCCGTTCCATTGCCATCCCTATGCGTGTGCTTATGTATGTAAATATGTATAAAGTATGATTATATAAATAATACAAAATATAATTTTTCAGACTGTTTATAAATAATTAATTGTTTTTATCATGAATTATATAATTAAATATACTAATTAATTAAATGCATTTAACTTTCTATAGTAATTAATAGAAAAATATTTAATGTTTACTCAAATTATACTATGATCGTCGTCGTCATTATTCGTATTTCATAAAAATATAGTTTTTAATATAAAATTTAAATAAACAATACTCACTAAGTCAAATGATTGAATTTATATTTTGTAACTCTTATAAAAATTCAGTCATGGCTAAAAGAAATCTTTTACTTTGGGCATAATTTCAAATTAAGACTTAAATTTAAAATCAATTATTTACAAGGTCAAAATTAACTATACTTATGAAATGTCTATACAATAAAACATACCAGCATTTTTTATACTTAAGAAATTCATGAGTAATTTTAAAATATAAATATTATTATAATTAATTTAATCATATATAACTATATAACAGAATAATAATATTTTTACTTATATAATATAAATAAATTATTCATACACATAATATTAGTTGCTGAAAATATAAATATATGTTATTATAAATTTGGTTTAAAAATCATTTTATAATATTTTAATCTGTAGATTAATTAAAATTATGGATACTTGATAAAAATTAATTTCTATTTCTTTTTTGATTTAGCATTCTTCTTTAACAACAATTCACAAAAAACAATTTTGAATACTAATTGTAGACATCTGATTACATTTGGTTGGTATAGTAGCGGTGAGAAGTGAGCTGGTGAGGTGATTTGACCCTCCCAGGATTACAAATAATATGTTTTTATGTATTTCAGATATTAATAGATTGATATATGTAGGCTGTCAGTTCAAAAATGGGAACTTACTAATATTAGCAGAGAAAAATGTATAAATCATGACTCTTGACGTGCCGATGCAGCTAGGCCAAAATCCAAATAAGCCATATGCTAGACATAATTCCTGTGTTCAACCTAAATAATAATGTGTTAAAAAATTGCATGAATATACATGATAGTGAATAGTGATGGTCAACATATATGTATTGTTTGAACACATCTTGTTCAATAATCATTTCAAGTAATTTTACCATTGTAACCGGCCAATAACCCAAAATTTTGGCAGCTATTATCCTCAATCCCCCTCCTTTCTTAAGATCGGGAACCCCTGAGGAAAATATCCTAACTAGGCCACTAGTAGTGGTAACTTTCTTACTACCATATCATTGTTAATCAATCAGTTACCTTTTTTCGCTTATTTCGTGTATCGGTAAATTGATACAATAACAATATATTTACCATTTATAATCGTAAAACGTAAGTCATTTTCTTTCAATACTGATGTTGATCCGTCTTTTTACAAGGTCGTAGCATTTTGGAATTATGGCTATCAGCATGGTTTTAAATCTCAGATTTTGACCAATATCTCGGAAAAATATCTCAGCTATCTCGGGTGATATTTGAAATACTTTAACTAAACTAGCTGTCAAATCTCGGATTTTGGCTAATATCTCGGAATTTTCATCTCAGCGATCTCGGGGAGTTTTAAAAGCCTGGCTATCAGAATACTCTGAACTTGAGCGTGAACTTGGACAAACTCGGAAAAGCTTGGTTAAAGCAACGGAGTTCACGGAAATTTGGAGTTCGAATGACACTAAACCGGATTGGTATTATTCCGATGGAGCCAGATCCTATTACTCTGGTTTAACTCGGATCGGTATTCTACTTCCTTCTCTGGATCGGCATAATCACATTTGGTTCGGATCGGTATAACCTACACCCTTTCGTATCGGTATGCATCACTCATCTTGGATCAGTATTCGTTATGCCCTCGGATCGGCCTCCCTGGAATCGACTCTGATCGGTATAAAATGGAAGCATCGGTTCGGTGCAAACTCCAGTATGGTGTTAGGACTTTAAGCATTTTGGCTTCATCATGGATCATGATAAGTTGGCATGTATACACTTAGGAAAGCAAGTGCAAGAACTTTGCACAAGACCAGATCGATTCCGTCGAATCGGTACCGATCCAAAGCAATATGGATGACCGATTCGGATTCGAGCACCCTGAACTTAGTCGTATCATTATCCTATGTTTACTCCCACTATCCTCGCTGATCCAAACACTACTGCAGCTATAAATAGGCATGAATTTGGACATTTTAAGAGATCTTTTTGGCACTCATACGCAGATACTACCATTGTCAACACTCATTTTCTTTACTCTACATTTTTGTAATCCAAATTGATTGCATTTGTAATCGTATAGTATGAACAATAAAGATTGCCTCACAGTGGATGTAGGCGCAATTTGCCGAATCACTGTCAATTTATTTTATTGCACTCTGTGTTTGAATTTATATTACTTCTCTGTGATTAATACAAGGCCTTCAGGTGTTGCGTTTGATTGACCAAAATCAACGTCAATATTTTGACGTGCCAGAAAGAGGATGACAACCTTCTGCTTGCTTAAGGACTTGGATTGCTCTAGGATTCGGTTATGGTGAAGAGGAAGAAGACCGATGCTTCTTTTCAAGCTGAAGGCGCAGGATTGGAAATAAGTCGGGAGGTTTCCTCCGTTGGAAACCCCTTCATACATGTAACCGGGGAAGAAATGGATGCAATGATCAAGGGACCGGAATAATGTCTGGAGCGGCAGAATGGACTCCTAAACGGCAAGAGGAGATGATGAACACCTTTCTCTCAGGGATGGATCAACTCGAAAGGCCAACAAACCGAGGAATGACTTACGGGGCTAGACCTAGTTAAGCGCAGGAGGTAGGACAGGGCTCGCCCCCTCCTCTCCCCCCCCCCCCCCCTCCGCGAATTTACCCCGGATCTCGGACCGGTCCCGAGTCGGATGACAATGTCGGGAATTAGCATACAACTTCTGGATTAAACACCAAGGGCACCGGTGCAGGATTGGACGATTGAAGACAACTTCTTGGCAATGGAAATCGAATCGCAGATGTGATTCGATGGTTTTTTCGAAGCGGGATGTCTCGACCGAATATGGACTTCGTTAACCGAAACTTCTTCACTCAAGTTATAACAAATTCTCAGAACCCACCAAACTTTAAACTGCAAGCGTTGGAGCCTTACGATGGTAGGAAAGATCCTACTGTCCATCTTATGCGCTACATACGTCATATAGAAATGCTAACGACGTCGGACAACGTCACGACAAAGTGCTTCTCACTTTACCTCACGTATATTATTGTCATGTCGTTTAGGCAGTTGGAATCGGAATCAACCAGTAGTTGGAATACTTTGGTTGAATAGATTATTGAGGGTCTACATTTCTCGATCCAAGAATGTCATGACTCTCACTATGACTGAGCAGAGAACTGGAAAAACTCTGCGATTTTTTCTGAAAAAGTTTAATGCGGCGGTGGACCGACCGGACCCGTCTATGATATTTATGGCTACCGTCTCTAAATATCGAATAAATCGGACTTTAAGATCTCACTGGAAAGAGATTCGTCGAGGAACTTTGGCAAATTTTATTTTGAAGCAGACAGATCTCTGCGGGAAGAGGACGCGAGAGCGAATAAGGAAACTCTCGAGGTTAACATAGCTAAGGGCCGTCTGGATGTGGCAAAGGAAAAGATAAAAGTAAAGGAAATACCTGAATTGGGAATGTTCAAAATGTTCAACCATGGAGGGAACCAAAATTCACTTCGTACACGGAGCTCAATGCTTCTCTGAAAGACATCTATTTGGTTAGTCATGAGGTTTCTCCATTCGGAAAACCTACCAGGTGGGAGCCCATGTGCAGCTACCTACTACCCTCGGAATAAAAAAAAGTCTGGACCTAGCTCATGTGGATTGATCATCAACTAATCTGGAATCTCTGGACTTTAGATTCTTTGGATATTTAGCTTTCATGATTTTGGACTCTTTGGATTTTGATTTTCAGGATCTTGGTTGTTTAAACTTTGATTTTTCAAATTTTATTTCTTGGGATTTTGGTTTTGGATGGTTACGTCGGTCTACACATATATGAGATTATCACATAATCCTAAGGCATGCTCTGTACTTGAAAATAAATCATGCACCCTTTCGGCAAAAAGTTTGTAACAAAAAAGGGATAAGTAGGTTCATCCACGTACGAGATTAAGATTCAATCTCTAGGTGTGCTCTGTATCCGATAATAAATCGTTAGGTTTTCTTTTGACTTTGTACGAACTCATAATTTTGAACTTTAATAGAATTACTTCACTTGTATGGATTATTCTTGTGATGTACGGAACTGGAAATTAAAATTCTAAACTTTAACAACTTGTCCCAAGGTATGGATTATGTTTGGGAAAAGTCGGACCGTCTTGTCAGAATTTGGCAAGATCGCTTGATCAGGGCTCGAGTATAGATTATACTCAATGAGTTTGAATTGTTTTGTCAAGACTTGGCAAAGCAGTTCACATGATTTTTTTTATAAGTATGGATTATACCCACATTGGCTAGACCCGAAGAGACCACATAATTCGAATATGGATTTTGGATTGGATATTCGAAATTTCGGATTTCTATGGTTTTCTGGATAATTGGATTTCTTAGATTTGGATTTCGGGTACTTTGTATTTGAGTTTCTCTTATATTACGATTCAAATAGACCATGGAATTCTGTTGACTTTTAAAATTGGTTTTTCTTGGATTTCAAACTTTGGTTTTCTATGAATACGATCCAACGCGGCCGTGTTTTTCTAGATTTCTAGTCTTCGATTATTGGAATTCTATTAGGATTTATCTTGGATTACGAATTCTGGATTCTTGGGTTTCTTATACAAAACATGTTTTTCATAGAAAAACATGTTTTGTGAGGCAAGCGTTGGCCCACTTTTTTACAATGTCGTCATGCTTTGGATTTCAATCTATCGGAATACTCATGACTTGAGCATGAACTTAGACAAACTAGGAAAAGCTTAGTTAAACTTTAAAGCAATGAAGTTCACGGAAACTTGGAGTTTGAATGGCGCTAAATCGGATCGGTATTACTTTGATGGGCCGGGTCGATATTACTTTGGTTTACCTCGGATTGGTGTTCCACTTCCTTCTCCAGATCGACATAAATGCATTTGGTTTGGATAGGTATAACCTGCATCCTTTCGAATCAACATGCATCACTCACCTCAGATCGGTATTCCTTATGGCCTCGAATCAGTCTTTTGGAAACGGCTCGAATAGGTATAAATGGAAGCACCGGTTCGGTGCAAACTTGAAAATGGTGTTAAGACTTTAAGCATTTCGGCTTCATCATGGATCAGGATAAGTTGGCAAGGATTCACTCGGAAAGTAAGTGCAATGACTTTGCACAAGATCGTATCGGTCCCCTCGGATCGGTACAGACTTGAAGGAATATGGATGGTCAATCTGAATTCGAGAACTCCAGACTTGTCGTATCGTGATCTTGTTTTTACTCCTACTATCCTGGCCGATCCGAACACTACTGCAACTATAAATAAGCATGGATTTAAACATTTTAAGGGATCATTTTAACACTCATATGTAAGGACTTGTCATTGCCAACACTCATTTTCTTTACTATACATTTATGTAATTTAATCGAATTGTATTTGTAATCGTACAATGTAAACAAGAAAGATTACCTCACAGTGGACGTAGGCACGACTTATCAAACCATTATAAATTTGTGTCAATTTACTTTATTGCCCTCTGTGTCTAGATTTGTATTACTTCTCTGTGATTACTGCTGGGCATTCGGGTGTTGCATATGATGGTGGAAACACTAATTTATATACATATTTTATTTTCTTTATTTCTCTATATTTTTTTAAGGGTGCTACGGTTATGACAACCACATGGTGACTTGTGCATGCTTTGGTCATCCACATAGTGATCAGAACGTAAGAGTGACATTTAGACCCGACCCAATGAATCTAGACCCGACCCAGCAGGTCTTGGTTTTAAATGGGTCAGGTTTTGCAGGGTTTAAACTATACATTTCAAAAATATAGTCCCGGACCGATCCAAGCTGCGGTTCGGGTCTGGTTGGGTAGTAAAACTAAAATACACATATATTAATGATTTTGAATAGGCTCTTTCGAGTGGCTTCATTTTAGGTCGAATTTAATCGGGTGTTAATGTATTTTTCATTATCTAGACCTAGCCCGAGAACCATAGTGTTTGATTCAGGTCTTTTCGATTCGGTTTGATTTTTCGATTCTCGGTTCCAATCGTCGACCCTATTTGAGCTTCCAGGTTCATGTTCGAAAACAACTTCACAAAGCGAAAGAATGCTACGCACAATTGACCTTCTCGATCCTGCTATCGTGCAGAAGCCTCTTGCACTGGGTTCCACCTTCTAAAAGCAAGTAAACAATCAATTTTATTCTTCAAATTAGATTGGTTTATATTTTAATAAATGCTCAGCCCCCATAGGCAACAAGGCTGTATAGAACCAATTCGAATTACAAGTCACATGGTTCATGTACGAATTTGACTGCACACATAAATCATGGTCCGGGTACAAAAGGAAATAATTCAAGCAAAGCTGGAAAAGCCAACTCAAATTATGCAAAATAATTCCAAATATACAATTATTAGACAGCACATCACGAAAAAGGAAGCAACAACTAGAAGAATTGTAGCGTGTCCCACAATAATATTCTGTAGTAACTTAATCAAACAGTGCGGAAATACATTGGTGGGACCGAATTCAGAATAATGGTGAAACTTTGAGTGATGTATTTTTGGTGACTTAAACTTTTGGACGGTGAGAATAACGATAAGAAAAATATTGCAGGGCCCAGACGGTGCCTTTCGGCAGAGGTTAGATTCAATAATCACCCTTTGATCTGGCTTTTATGCGGTTTTAGCGTAAATCTTTTTCTCCAAAATAAAGGGAAAATAATTCAACGAGTGTCTTTTCTTTTTTTAGCATGAAATGTAAGGTGACGCATGTGAGATGTGACAATAATAAAAGCTTTATATTAGACATAGACATGCTCCAATTCCATAAGTAAAGTTCAATGCTTTCGATTACAGCCTTGTTCAACTTAAACATGACTTACTAATAAATATGAACAGAAATTCATTTTCGAATTATCAAACCTATATGTGGCAGTAGAGTCAAATTCGGCCTAACAGTCTAAACATTCAATCTGAATGGACATATTAAATGTATAAACACGGTACTTAATGTTCAAACACTGCTGCCAGGTTAGTTGAATATTCAATTAATATATGTACTTGCAGATAATTAACTATACTTTTAATAATTTATTTAGTATCAAAGGTGGATACCCAGTGCCAACGGCTCCCGTACTCAAGCGCGAGGACTTCACAGGTCAGTCTCCCGTCCTGGTACTATTCACGGCTTCCCGGACTCTGAGGATGGTCGATTAGCGCGCGCAGTCATTCCCTCACATTATGTGAAGAGGGCGAGGCTCGATTATTTAGTATCAAATATCAGTAATAAAACATTCATTGATACAAAAGACACGATTGTCAACGGATACTTTCGAATATGTAGTGTTATATCCGTATTCGCATTCGAAATTATTTACGGATATTGAATATCTGTATTCGCGGATATGGACGAATATCGGATAATTATTCTATCCGCCAACGATTGATAAATTAAGAAATATAAATGAAATGTTTTAGTTTAAATAAATGTTTTTCAATTCCATTAATCACAAAAGTGTTTAAAACAAACAGATATGTTAAAATTAAATAGATTTGAGTAGTTAATATGCATTTAGTGTATATAATATAAACCTTCGACTTAATAAAGCAATAAATAAATCTCATTCATTGTACTAAAATACATATAATTTTGAACATAATGTTAAAAAAAAAAACGGATGGGTAATTTTCGGATTCAAATATCTACGTATCCATATCCGCATTCGTTTTTTCAGATATCGGACATTTATCCGCTTTTCAGATACGGATGCGAACGAATTTCAAATTTTTCGGATATTTATTGACAGCTCTCTTGAAATGGAAGAATAACGTGAAAGCATAACAAACATTCACCGTTTCCAAACGATTTTTTGAAAATTGAAACAACATGCTACGGCTAAAGAAATACAACATGTAAGCAGTTTAACACAAATACTTCAAAAATCAATTGTATCTAAGTAGACTTTTCTATATATATATACACACACACAGTTGATGCAATAGTGTGAACCTATGTATTAGGGTGTGACCAAAAATTCTTCCAACATACTCATAACATTAGATATGAATTGAAGAATTATAGTGTAACGGTACATGTCAGCAAAAAGAGGAAAGCTTTACCCCATTTAGTAATGTAAAGAGGAAGCATCAATCAAATGCACCGGCCAGCCCAAAGTGGAAATCTGAATCTGAAAAATATATTACAGAGAACAGTTAAATCTGATTACAGCTAAACAATGCAAAATAAACAATTATTATATAATTATGGACCTTAAACATGACTTCAAAATTACTCAAACTTCCAGCAGATAAAATCATAATATAATATGATGACTAGAAAACTAAATACAAAGCCGTCACATGAAATACTCAAAAATGTGCAGAACCAGTGTTTTATTCTTTAAATAATTGTGCATGTGACTGAAATCCAAGAACGGTTGAACCACAGAAAAATGTCGGCCCTCTGATGGGGCCCACATTAAGGCCCAACATACAATTCCCACCCATGGTTTTCTGCGTGAAATTCCACCTGTGACAGCTGAATATGTTAGCCTTTTTCAAATATAAAACACATCATGGACCTTTTCGCAAATGTATTCCATTATGACTTTGATTCCATAAAGTCTTAGCTACTAAGAGCATCTTTAGCAGCTCCTCTTTTTTTGATGAGGTGGACCCTATCTAGAAATGTCACAAACCCACACTCTTCCAACAACAAGTTTTTTTTTTATTATTATTAAACGAAGTATAAACGGTTTTAAAACCGTTTATAGGATTAAACATGTTTAAAAACGGTGTTCACAGACCCATTTAACCCAATCAAGGACAAAATTTAAATACCAAATCATCTGCACTTGAAACCGGCTTCCTTCCACCATTGGAATCCATATACTAAACTATCATGAATCCAAATCGGCTACTTTTCACCATTGAAATTGGCTTTCGATCTGTTGTGCAAAAGTAATTTCTCCATTAAACGCTTCAAATCGACTTCCGCTTAGCTGCATATCGAATAGTGATATCACCATCAAACGTTTCAAATCAGCTTCTGCTTCAACCGATTTCAATCCGCATTTTTTGTAGTTAGGGTTTTACTCCGATTCGCTTTTTTTTCTTTCAAATTTGACTCAGAAATTTGCTTTGGTAGAACGGGGATTAAAATCCCGATTTTAAACCTAAAACGAGGTTTTGAAACTCGATTAGTGTTTAAACAGGTTTCTGAATCCTGTTTCAAACTCACGCTTTAAAAAAGAGAGCGTATTCTCATTTTAAATCGTTCCCCACGCTCGAATCACCTCTGTTGGAGAGTAAGAATGCGATTTAAAATGGGAAAACGCTCCATTTCAGCATCTCTTGCCACTGCTAGAGATGCTCTAATACACATGTTAAACCTATAAAGCATATCATTATTTAAATGATGATTAGGTGGCAATTATTCTGTATTCATTATCATATTACACTACTAATGTTTCCAGACTTACATGTCCTGGACATTGCTTAATGGACAAATACGACACTCATCTTTCTTGGAAAATGCTCAATGACCTGGGAATAATTCGTTTCTGTACCAGCTTCCATCATTTTAACAATATAATATTCAGTGAAGAAAGCAAAAGAATAAAATCAAAATGGAATTGCGGAAGACTTAAGTTTTAGTGGCACATGAAGCACATTAAAATAAGTGGGCAAATAAAGAGGAACAAAAGCCTCAATGTACCTCATTAAAAGGGAGCAATATTACAAAATCATTAATGAATTCATGCTATGGATGCACCACTACAGGACACAACAAAGAATAATGGAATACATGTATAGCATACATGAACAAAAGCAATATTTTCTTCGAATTTACATGAAGGGGTTTGTGCTTCATATTGGACTATTGAATAGTGCAAATACAGGATTGATTGCTACAGAACTCGTCGTCCGATTCATCCAATTCACTGCATCACAAAATAACGGGTCGATGAAAAGAAATCACACAAAACAAAGTCTCAAACAAATAAGTGCCTCTAGAGCAAGATTATACATACATATATATTTAAAATGTGCGTACACGCACATACACACACATATATAACACACACATACGCACGCACGCAAATAGTGCAGCACCCCTTTAGCCTCTTGATTTCCACCATACATTTTGCTTTCTCTCTCCTCCCACTAACTTTTTTTAATATAAATGTGTGGCTATCAATGAGGTGCATTTGGGGTGCTCCCAAATAGGGGTGTCATGGAACCCTTCTCGCTTATATATATATATATATATATATATATATATATATATATATATATATATATATATATATTCAGTTTAGCATACAAACGCTACAGCGACACAGACGAGCTAAAAAAAATTATCTACAACTAATATTGGATTGATAAAAAAATGCATACAATTATTAAAATATGCTCAACTCTTTGACATTCAAAAACAATTAGCCATGATAATGTAAAGTATGAATTTATAATCAGGTGTGAAAAAGAAGAAGAAAAGCAACGATATATAAGAACCATGACAATAATGGATTGAACAACATGGTTAGGAAAAGAAAGAAGAAGAAAAAAAAAATCGATGCACAACCATAAAATATAAGCAATGTGAATCAAATTTTGTACTGCACTGTTCACCGTGATGTTATAAAGTTTCATGTCCGTTGATCAAACCTAAACGAAAAAGCCATACTATCGTCTGAGATGCCACAATCACAGGATTTTTTTATCCCCATAATCATAATCATATAGACACACACAACATATAATCCAATTGCTATAGCTAATGCCTCATATAACATTATTATTTCCAGCATCACTGAATATATATTCATATGACAATAGAATGATTATTATGAATCGATATCGTGTGTCAATATTTTTGAGGGCAAGGGGATCAGCTGTCAATAATTTAAGGTTACCCTTTCATATGCGATTGGGATGTGAAAAGGGATGCAAGTCCTTATTGATATCATGCAGGCTAATGGTTAAGGAGCTGATAGGAGCGGAGGGACATTCGTTGTTGAGCTGGTTCGAAAGTTGGCAGTCTTAGGATCAGAAGCCAGGTTCAACCTGCGTTTGAAAGATAAAGAAACAATAGGACTGAACCGAATGACTATATTCTATAATGTGGAAAATCCTACATGACGGGTTACCTTTAGATATCAAATCGAAAAGGATCGATGTCCCATTAGCTTTGAAATGCATAAGTTGTGGGTAGAGTAATGAAGAGGAGATGTTGCATCCTTTCGCAAGCAGTGAGATTGCTTCTCACACTTGGAGCCATTTTTGAATCAATCATGGATAAAAATGAAACCCGCATGCCATCGGCTAACAATTAGACAGACTGGTAGTCCATGAGTAACAATCAGGCGGTGCTTTATAGATTGATTTAATGTTACATATGTTGAAGTATCTTGTTTATTGTTTGATGAGGAATCTATGGACTGGATAAAGAATATGATGTCGATTTCCGATGACATTAGAATAGTCTTCAAAGCCAAATCGTACCCAGGGTGACTAAATAAGGCATCACTCAGCATAATGAAGTTTTGTTCATTCGGAGAGATATAGATGTGAAGTATGCTGGTTACGTAGCGTCAGTGATTAGAAGTGACATTTCAGATGGATCCTATTACTTGTAACCAATCTAGGAAGGAAAAAAATCCATCAAACTTAAACCAACACCCTTCATTCTAGTTTATTATGTTATGTAATGACGGTCGGAACAAAGCCCCCTTCCTTGCACGCATATGAGCTGACACACAACTCTTATATAACAAAAGGAATCTCTTATGTTACGTGTCTATCAACTTATATTTGTACACAACTCCTTCAATTTATTCCGCGATGTAGGATTATTTATTCAAACCGTCATTCCTACCGTAACAACATGCGAGACAATTCTAACAGTCTCCCCCTTGACTCGCATCATACGAGTATCTTTTGAAAGCACTGCCTTGTCTGTATGGTCCAGTCCGAACCTTCGGCTCTGATACCACTGTTATGTAACGACGGTCGGAACAAAGCCCCCTTCCTTGCACGCATATGAGCTGTCACACAACTCCCATATAACAAAAGGAATCTCTTATGTTACGTGTCTACCAACTCATATTTGTACACAACTCCTTCCAGGGACGAAGCCAGGAAATCGGCCAGGGGGCGGATTCGAAGGGAGGACCATTTTTTTTTCTTTATGGCAGTTTACCCTTAATTTCAACCAATAATGTTTTATATTATCAATAAAAATACCTTAAAAATGCTTATTTTGGCTTAAATTGATTTGCTATTTCTAAAAATCTAGGGGAGGCCACCGCCCTCACTTGCCCTCCTAGCTACGTCTCTGACTACTTCAATTTATTTCATGATATGGGACTATTTATTCAAACCGTCATTCCTACCGTAACAACATACAAAACAATTCTAACAGTCTCCCCCTTGACTCGCATCCTACGTGTATCTTTTGAAAGCACTGTCTTGTCTGCATGGCACAGTCTGAACCTTTAGCTCTAATACCACTGTTATGTAACGACAGTCGGAACAAAGCCCCCTTCCTTGCACGCATATGAGTTGACACACAACTCCCATATAACAAAAGGAATCTCTTATGTTACGTGTCTACCAACTCATATTTGTACACAACTCCTTCCAGGGACGAAGCCAGGAAATCGGCCGGGGGGATTCGAAGGGGGGGGCAAAATTTTTTTTTATGCTAGTTTACCCTTAATTTCAACCTATAATGTTTTATATTATCAATAAAAATGCCTTAAAAGTACTTATTTTTGCTTAAATTGATTTTTTTTAGAATTTTTTTTTGCTATTTCTTAAAATCTAAGGGGGGCCACCGACCGGCCTCACTTGCCCCCCCCCCCCCTTCCTTTTCCCCCAAGCTACGTCCCTGACTACTTTAATTTATTCCGTGATGTGGGATTATTTATTCAAATAGTCATTCCTACCGTAACAATATGTGAGACAATCCTAACATATTATTGGTCATTTACCATGTCATTCAGTTTTATCCTATCTTCTACATTTGCTTCTGTAGCTGAAATGTCATACAATTTTTCATCATATCCTTAGGCTGACATTCTTATAGCCGGTTTATAGGGCATTTTCATTTATTTTGTTTAGTCTGATCTCTTTGTCGTATGCTTGAGTTATAAGAGCACTTGTTTTCTCTTAGTTCAGTGAGTAATAAGCCTACAGAAGAAGGTGGTTCTCTTACCCATCATTAGTGTGGGATGAGTTGTCCATGACAGTACACTATCTGGTGGTAGAAATTCGATTCCCACACCCTATGCATTTCTGTACATTTAAACATCAACTCAAATTTAGTGTGGATTCATGGATGAGTAAAGTCACAATACCAACACAGGGTATACACATCCATGAGCTTTACATACAGTTGAAGAGTATTTCATAAAATAAAAGATTAATTTGTATGGTAAGAACGCTTTTGGAAGCATTGACAAGAGAAGAAAAGGTGAATAGCTTGATTAGCAGTACAAAGATTGAATAGGAGTTGAAACCAAAAATGTGCATCTCTGGAGGAGGTAGTTTAAGCATGTTGTTTTGCCTGTGTAAGACGTTGAAGCTCAATGCACGCAAATGAGGGTATGAGCCTGACCCATGGCTACATTGGATTTTCGTAAGGTGGAAGTTCGTACCAAAATTTATTATACAAAACTTTGAAGTTGTTAAACTGTAATGTATACTACAATATCTTCTACAGTTTGGATCCATACACGCGATCCATACACGCGCGAACAGCATTGGAAATATAGAATGTGCTGAAGTATACATTATTGACTAGTTCTATACACTGTGAGGTATGTAAATTGAGTCAATACGAATATTCAATAAAAAGTCGCAGAAGTATCTATTATGTATATATGTTATATCTGGATCATGGAGAACGGTTTTACCAAAAACCATAGCGTCTGGATGTATTTATCGTTTAGCCATGTACTGAAGTATTCCGTATGTGATAATATTCAGTGTGTGCTTAACTTTAAGGTAAATTGCATTATAAACGTTTTACCTAGTAAAAAAAACTAAACTGTCAACAAGGTCCGACAAATACGTGCTCTGTAAAATCATTAAAAAATAATAATGTAATGTCTACTCGTTGCTTAATTCACTAGAATATTTTACATTATCTCATTAACATATACATGTTTAGTTTATATGTGTGGACCATTTACCATATACATATGAGTTCAATGCTTATATACTCTTTTGTTTGTAACTGTGAGCAGATGTGCAATTTACCTTAGGCTATAACCTGGATGAAAATTATGAAATCTAAGAATAAATTATGGGTAAGCTAAGCTTTATATGTTTGTACAACGATTATGAATATTAAAGACAATTAGCATGGGAAGTCCGAGGTGGTTACGATACCTGGCTTTGTCCATGATCATGGTTGTGGCTTATTCACCACTGAATGGCATAGTTACATTCACACTATTAGAACAAATGAATGCAGAACCGTAATTAAGCTCTGTCCCATAAACAAAATTCAATATTAGGTTTTTCCGAAGAAAATACGATCATGTGTTGGTAAATTCAAGTGACAAGAGTAACAGACACCGTGTGTAGAACTTAGATAACAAGCAAAAAATGATTCGAAATACAATGAGGAATCACATGTTTGTGGGGAAAACATGTATTCGTAATCGATCTACAATTTAAAACATATGTGAAAACATAAGCGTTCTACGGTTATGTTAAAAAAAGAGAGCAAATAACTAAGCAAAAGAGAAGGAAATGGGTTACCGACCTCAATAGGCCATGGTGAGAATAGCCTGAATCCTGTGTGTGGCATAGAACAAGTTGTGGCTTTCTAATACTAAATATAGGTATAGTTAACAGCTCAGAGCCTCAGACGATTAACACTAAGCTACTTTACCAAAACATTTTCGCTTATATTACTGTTGTCAAGACCAACTAGATAAAGACTACGAGAGGCCGAACCGTCTTCAATTAGCAAAGAAAACATGCAAGTTTGATAACTAAAACAATTCCAAGTTCATGGCAAAAAAAAAATTGCCACATGCCATACAAACAGTTTTAGCATTTGGGTAACTGCTACTAGTGATAATAAGGATGCCCAGCTTTCAGGGAGTTAGGGCCGTTAAACAGAGATGAAAGTTTTTTTGACTGTACTAATTCCGACCTCAAAAGAAGCATAAACCACGTAGTAAGTGATTGGTTGGTAACAACTGCACAATTTAAAAGCAAAGTTCAAATATAATTGTTGCCCACTTAAATTGTTGAAATTTGTTCAGAAAAGCTATGATAATTACAGAATTTTGAACACAGAATTTAATATTGATCCCCTGTTTTTTATAGTTCAGGCTTGTGCAGTTAAAGCCCCGCAAAATTCCCGTTATTTCCATAGCACTTCTCTACAACTACACAATTTCAATATAACGTTGATGAATTGTATATCCACTTTAAGTCAAGTTATTTTCCGCTGCACCCACTAAATCAAAAAAAAAAAAAGGAAAAAAAAAAACAGCACTTGTTTTAACAATAATATGCAGAGGTTGATTTGACTGGTTTTCTTTTAAACAAATCGAAAAGTTAGTTTAAAGAGTCAGTTTGAAGTCATAAGTGCCAATACAAGTTATAAACACATTATAGTCACCAAATCTAATGTGCATAACTATGATAATCTTTGAATTTGTTATATAAGATTAAATAATATTAGCTTCTTCGACATAAATAATGTGAGAATTATAATTAATTAATTATAAATATATGACTTTACAGCTAATGAAACTTTTTGCACCTCTGTTATGCCCCCACTACAATTTTTGCACATTTACCGCAATAGAACCGCTAAGTGCTTTAACTGTACAGGTTTAGACCGATATTTGGAAATCATAATGCATTTTAAGCCACAAAAATGAAGAGAATCGTTAAAATTTGATGATGAATGAAAGTGAATTTGATTTCATACATATACACAAATATACACATATAAATAAGTTCCAAACATGTTGTTTTTACCCCATATTGACCTGAGTATGTATTGAAGGCACAGTTTAAGCTTTTGGTTAATTCCATTTCAATCATTTGATACCTGCAAATTTCGATTCCATCTCGAAAATTATACTCCAATTTTGGTTTTGGGTTTTGGTACTTCCGCTACTTTTATGCAGATACGGTAATAAATATTACAAACAAAATGTACACTGTATTTTTACAAAAATTATGAATGAAACGATGGGATAATAAATCGAGTGTTTTTACTGTTAGTTATATTTTAGAGGCATTTTACCTATGAAGTATGAATCATTGATATAGTCTCGGGTGAAATTTCTGATTACGCTAATTTACATAACAATTTAACCCGTAGATTTTTAAAACTAATTATCAAAATAAGCTAGTTTCAGCCACTTAAGCAGTTTGCAACTGCCGGTTCAGAGGCGCAAGTCAGAATTGTGCATATTTGGAAAATAAAAAACCATAAGTGTAAATGGACATAACGTTGTAGTTGTATAATGCTGATGTGGCTGAACCCAGCCTATTGTGATCATCATCATCATCATTATTATTATTACTATTATTATTATTATTATTATTATTATTATTATTATTATTTGCATGTTTACTTGAATTGTTACGTAAATGAGTCTAATTAGGAATTTGTAATGCAGTCTGCGGAATAATATAAATAAAGTGTAGGTTTGTAAATAATATAATTTATGGTATGTTTTGTATCTGCTTAGTATTATTTTATGTGAATTTCTTCTTCCATATTCATTGCAAGGCGGACACAATAACTTGATTTGACTATTTGAACAAGTATTTCCAAATAAAGGTGAGTTACAATTGATTGTTTTGAGAAAAGATATGTTTTGCAATGATTTCTATATCAGGATGAAATATTCAAGTATCGCATAAGATTCAAATTTATTAATGTTTCGCTGATATTTTCAATACAAAAATGTCTTGTTTTGTTCTGGTTCCTTTTTTTTTCTTTTTTTCTTTTTTTTTAAACTGCTGCCACCAGAAACCAAATTCCGTCTGAATTCCATCCAGTCTTCTCCAAAACAGAGCCTAATATTACGAAGTTAAGGATGGGAATTTTTGAATTATGCTTTTGAGTATGACACACGATTCCTTAGAGTTTACAGGTGTAAACTTTCATCAAAAAATTAGAACAGAAGGAATGAGCAAAAGAAAAAAATTTGCAGCTGAATAAAGATATAAGTGAGGCAATCTAAACAGAACCGAAATTAAAGACTTGTGTTATGGATAGATATTTAGATACATCGATTTCTTCCCATCTGGCATGGGGGAACTAACAATTAGGGGAAGACACTGATTTCCACTATTAGAAAGTGTCATGTATTCAAGTCATATTGTTGAGTAATTCACAAAAGGAAAAAAGGGTAAATACGTCACCACATCATATTTATCATTCTGCCCAAATAATTTCCATTCCCAAAAATCAATGCTAATAGAAATATTTTGAATTGTCTAAGTTGTAATTAATACAATTATCCAACTACCCATGACTATTAGTGTCCCACCTTTAAGATGTCAACTAGTCAAAATTTGGCCTCGCTATCAAATTAAGTAAACGTTATAATCTATACATCCAATTTGCGCAATGCTGAAATGTCTTAAATCATCTAAGCCAAATTTCCCACCATACTTAGTCACACCAATGATATAGCACTAAACAACACAATATACGGAATCACACATAACTAGGTATTCAGTTGAATTGGTATAATGAACATATACCTAATTTCACAAGTATTCGAAATGAGGGAAAAAGTTCAACAATAAAACTTACATGGGGTCGAATTCCTTAATTTCAACAAGCTCTTTCCCAACATAATCCATCCACTTAACTCTCCCTTTTGCCCCAGCCCCAAATTCTTGCGACCTTTTAAGACTGCTTTTTGGAACATTTACAGCTTCAGCAGCATCTAATTCGCTCTCTTTATTACACTCATCAGTTTTATCTTCGCTGGTATTGATTTCGAAGCAGTTCGACTTTGAGATATCGTCCGCAGAGTTTTCTTGAACGTTTTCAGATTTTGAAGCAGAGGAATACTCTATGATATGTGTTGATTTAGAAAAGCAAATAGAAGGGCATTGGAGTTTGCAAGAGAGAACCCTCATGAAAATTATTAGGTAAATTAAAAACTAGAAAAACTCAAATTCCATATCATTCAAAATAAAAACGAAGTTTAACCGAAATTCAACTTTTGATATTGATAGAAAACCCAACACCGTTTTCCAACTCGTGCAATGATTTGAGCATTTAAGATTACATATACAGCATTAAAAAAATAAAGATCCCGACTTTATAAGCAAAAACAATAAACAAATACAATTAGCACAAACAAAGAAAGCATCTGGTAGAGTACAAGCGGTAGGAAATTCTTTATATATTAAAATAATAATAATAATAACATACAATCGTTTCAACCTTTTAACTGTAGCTTGGAAGGAGCCAGGGAACTGGGAAGAAAAGCACGACCAAAAATGTATAGGAACTTCTGTTCTTTTCCCTTTTTCGTGTTTTAAATTGGATCAGAAAACAAAACCACACACTCCAATTTTGAATGAGTAGTAATTATTCTGTAAGCACCCACCACTCAATTTTACATTGTTTAATAGGATTTTTAATTCAGAAATATTTTCCAAAAATTAAAGGAAATTTTCTTGATTTAGGCCACGTTTGTAAAGTAGTAACGGGAATAGATCTGTTTCAAAACTAATTACATAAACAGATCATTTTTTTACATTAGCGTTATCACAGATAACGTTAGTCCAAAATTTTGTTTTTCGTAAACGTTATCTCTAATGATGCCTTCGTAAAGTAATTTTGAACTAGTGTTATCTGTGATAACGCCCAGAAGCCAATAACCCCTTTCGTTCCTCTCCCATTTACTCCTTCCTTTATTACTTCACAACTCCATCTGCGGAAAAAAAAAAAACTGTTTTCCCCTTTTTGTATAACAAGCGTACAAGATTAGAATCATACTTTTTTATAAAATCTTCTCATCAATCGACAAGTTATACACCTCATTTTGTGTTCAAGGTATGTGTATTGACATTTGAATCTTTAGTTCATTATACATAGTTAAATTGTTGTTGTTTTGTATGGAGAATGGCTCCTAAATGTATTCCTACCATATGTTATTATGATGGTGAATTGGTGGTGGACGATGATAAATTTGGCAAATACGTTGGAGGGATGCATAATCCTGCAAAAGTACTTCGTGGATGTAACTTGGTTCAGTTGAAAGATTCGGTTTATAAATCGACTAAGATTAAATCCGATTAATTTGACATTGATTTGGTATGTAACTGGTCTACGGATGCTGGATCGAAAGCCATTAAAATAGCCGATGATGATGATATGGATGTAATGTTTTCAACAACAACGAAATCCATAGAGCTTTATGTTTTAAAAGGCAAATGGGTTCAAGTAGCAAAAGAAACAGCTTCCGTAGACGATAATATTTAATGTCGAAATATTGGTGATCAAAATGTATTGTCGAGCTTTAGTCCTTCGACCTTTAATATTACATCCTTAGGATTTCCATCGGGTACAAGCTACTAACAAGTTGTTTGATACAATGACGAAGGTCGGACTTCAAAAAGAAACAGGTGTTGTAAATGTGAGGTTATTATTAACAACAAGACTCGATGTACTTAAGCTATATAAATTCGTGTATTTGTATTATCTTTGTAGTACTTGTAACTTTTCAATATAATATAAATCATCTGAGTTTCATTCATAACCAAACGGCATAAGTCAGTACATAATTCTTCAGCATATTACATAAAGTTCATAATTAATAGAGTTACAATGCATTCATAATACAGTTACTTCCTATTACTCGGTCCAGTTCCTGATCCACCAGGAAGGTACTCTATAAAGTTATACCCTCATCCATCAACGCGTTCCGATACTCTAAATTTTGTTTCTGCAATCGTTTGTTCTCCACCTGCATCTCCAACGCGTATTCAACCCCTCTATGATACATCTCAGGATCCAACCATTTGAAAAAATCGCAACAATGAATTTGTTTAGGACGAATTTTATGATCCTCATAATATTCGCAGCGGTAGAAACGACGTCCTGCATTCTTGACATTTCTGCGAACAACTATATCGCATTTTGTACCACGATTACAATGCACTCGAGGAGGTTGTAAACTATTAAGCGTGTGTATGCTACGATACGGCATTATTGCATCTGTCACTCTACCCGGTAATCCCCGTCTTGGATGAACCTCAACCATTACGTCGTCTAAATTCTGTATCTGCGGATCCTGCTGCACAACTTCAAGTTGTGTCTCAGAAACAAAATCAACGTCGTTCGTTAAACCAGTTTCCACCTCCCCACCAATATGATTTTTTTCAAAGTCGTCAAAAAAATTCATCATTGTCTCATCATCAATTTCCAAATTATCCATTTTTTTTTACCTACAACAAAGGTATAATAGCTATATAGTAGAAGTATAGAGAATAACAAAAGAAAAAAAATCTTTAACCTATCAAATCAAAGAACTTGGATGTAAAATCTAACCTGATTTACAGCTCAATCGCAAATATTTAACTACAAATTGGTTGGTTTTTGAAATAGAGAAGATGATGACACGTAGGTTGCCATTTTTTGAGTTTTGGGAAAGCACAAGATTGAAAGGAAATAATGAAAGTCGGTGGAAAAGTAGGTGAAAACAACTGCAGTAACCAATTTGACAGAGCGTTATTCCAGATAATGCTCAATAGCATTATCTCGAATTATGTTATGTCAAATTGTCACTGTCTCGACTTGAAGCAGTGGGATTTTTTCGTAGCGTCATCTAGGATCACGATAACTAGCGTTATCCCAGGTAACGCTACAAAAAATGCTTACTGCCTCCAAATTAGGCAGTGAGCATACTTCTCATATCTGAATTACACAATCAACAACAGGACAATAACATATCCAAATTACATAATCAATAACAGGAAAATAACATATCTGAATTGCAGAACAATAACAAATCCAAATTACATATTTGAATAAATATTCAAATGACATAATGAACATAGCAACAACATACACGAATTACATATCAAACATAGCAACAACATACCCAAATTACATAACGAGCCGAAGGTCTTATCTAACTCCCTAATTAAGAATTTACCGGGTGACCCACCAGGTGGATGCATTGTAGCACACGTACTTGGTTCGGGTCTTCATGCTTATTTGATTTATTAGATCTAATAAGCATGAGGATCTGAACTTGCGTGTGCTACAATGCGTCCACCTAGCAGGTCGCCCAGTAATTCTTAACTAGAAAGTAAGATAAAATCTTCAGCTTTGTGAGGCTTCAAATGCCTTGGATCAACCAGGCCAGGTTCAATCTACTGATACAGGTTCCATCTCTTTATGATTTATAAACAAATAAGAAGCACGCATTAGTACATTACTCAATCAACAAGTACACAACTAACTTTCAACCACATTTTCTTACATTGAATACTAAACGTAAACATGAACATACATATGAACGTGCACATACACGTACTCATATACATACTAAATATGCATAATTTGAACTTTAGACAATAATTTAACTCTAAACACACACGTACTAAACAAAAAATCATGAAATTATTGATGTAAACTATAACTTGTACACCATAGAAACTTAAAAACACATCTATTGCACAAAACAAGGGATTAGAATATAAATCCTTAAACATGAAACTCTCTAAATTTCAAAAATTACAAATTTAATCAATAAAGGTAGGTAAACTTACAAATAGGAGGTGGTAAAGAATAAGATGAGGCCATGGAAGTAAAATTTAAAGCAAAAATTCAATATTTGGACCAGATCTGAATGAAGAGGGCGAAATTTTTCGTTTTTGGGAAAAATAGAAGTAATGTGCAAAATGAGGAAAGAAGGAAAGGCCTGGAAGGGTTTATACCCTTCTGGCCGTAATCTCAAATAACGCTTACTTTGCAATGTTATATGAGATAACGCTATCGCAAAATTAAAAAAAATTAACTAGCGCTATCTGTGATAACGCTAGTATACAAAAAGTGGTCTAACTCTGTAATGAGTTTTAATACTAGCTTACTTCTGTTATAACTTCTCAAAACATGCCTAAGCCAGCAAATTTTACAAAATTAAATGAAATCATCCCTAACCTTAGCCTATACAGTGTCCCTTTTTTATGAATTTTAGATAATAAAATACAATCGTAATTTAGTTCGGAAAACAGTCAACACCGATTATATACCTATTTGAGTATGGTTTATATAAGAAAAGGGTAGTGGTTGATCGAAATTAATGAATTGAAATGGTTAAGAGTGATCATTTCATTGTTATAGAGTTGTTTTTACCGTATTCGGTGGTTGATGATTGAAAATTACTATTGTAAATGGTTATCTCTTGCTGTTTCATTCAAGTAGGAAATTAACATAAAAAGAGCCTAAAAGGATTATCTTATTATATGAGTAGACCATAAAACCTGGATATTAGTTGTAGAAAGCTTTAAGAATGAAATTAAGAGGGAAAGTGAGCAACAATTGACATTCAAAAGGCATGGAATGGTATGCAAAGATTTAAGTAAAAGAAATTTAGCAAGGATGTCTTACAAATAGTTATCGTTCAAATGTGAGAAGTATTAAAGTTAATTTTAGACTTGTATAGTTTATGTGAAAATGGTAGACAAAAAAGGATTTCACATAAGTACATATTTAATATATAACGGAATATGATTGATTGGAAAGGATTGGTCAATTCACATGAGAATTGAGCTCAGTTGTAAGATGTATACTGATGTAAAATTATTTCCGCTGTGTATATGTTATTCTGATATTGTTATTTCCGTTGAGCATCGTATTTATTAACATACTCTGATGTAAGATGTACACTGATGTAAAATTATTGCAATGATAATGAAAATATTGTTTCGTTTCAGTTCTTATCAGTTGTAATCCCAAGGGACTCAAGGATTTTTGCCTTTTGGATCAGATTTGTGTGGTTTATAGTCGATTCTAAAGGCGGGAGTTTTCGGGTCATCACACTAAGCCTGTTCGAAACATTTTCGTAACCCTTTTACAACATTTTCCGACAATGGTTTATTTTAAAGTTTTAAACTCATTTATTTTCATTTACGATTTAAGTAATCGATTTTAAATGATAAATAAAATGTTTTATGAAGATTAAGCATTTAAATGGAAATCGCTCTAAGTAACTTGAGTTTACTTAAGAATTAATGGGGTTTTCCAAACTATGAATTGGACTTGGAGGGGAATAATCTTCGGATATTCGATACTAAATTACATAGATGAAAGTTATACTGTTCATGGAACTTGATAGGTAATTATACTGTTATTCCACCTACAGTATGTGTTGATTATGAAGATTGGTACTGAATATAAGCTTATATAAATTTTATTCAAATCTTATATTTAATATCAGTTGGTGTTTGGGTTTGTTGTGAATAATGTTATAAATGACTTCATTCTTTAACCCAAGATCGAGTATGATTTGGAATTTAAAAATGGATTAAGATCTTTTAAGAGGCTAATGAAGATAATGCTTAATGATCTTTATTTTGAGATGAGTTTTAAAAGGAAATGAAAAAGAATTAGAGAACCAATGAATATTAATTAAAGATTTTTAAACCTAAACTTTCTTTAATTAAAAAGGATATGTTTTGAAGAGGGATGTATGAAATGAATAATTTCCATAATAAGGTTTAATTTAACCAATCGGAGTGGAAGAGAGATATAGTGAATCATGTATTTCCAAGTAGTTTTAAAATAGCAATTGTTATTTGGAAAGACTGAAATCGTAATTTGGGTTTGAAAAGCCATTCCAAATAATAGTACGACTTTATGGAAAATTAGAGGTATTGAAGATGGTGTTGAAGGCTGGAAACCTTCACATCGAAAGGACTGCTCATTGAGTGTCTCAAGTGGGTAGCTCCTTACCTGTAATGGATTTACCGGTATTATAGCAGTGGTCCAGACATATTTGTAGGAATTTCGGACTTGCTAGGGCAATTCTCTCCTTTATTGGAGGAGGAATAAAGCACCTTCGGTTTCGTTCAGTCCCAGAATGAACTTGTATGGATGTGTGTCTGACATTGTATTTAATAATGTATTGATTGGTCTTTTCTAAACGTATTTCTGTTGGTGGTGGAGAGGTTATCTCTTAGCTTAACACCCTTCATTGAAACATACAAGCTCAAAGGTGATATGGTTAGTAATATCGGTTGTATATTGTGGAATGACAGTGTAACATACTGAGTGATTGTTCTATTGATAATCAAAACATAGCTTTGTGTAACGGGACTTCAAACAGCCTTACACCCCATAAAATGGCTAAAACAGGAAAGATGCATCAAGGTTTGGAGTTATCATTTCCTTCTAGATAAAAAGTGAACCATGATATGGAGATCGGGTATTACTTATGTGGCAACTTCTACTCTTGTGGATGTTGACGTTGCAGGCACTCAGTTTAAGGTTGGTAACGACCGAGAGGTGATATGTTCAGGTGCGATATAGTTAAGGGGAATTCTAGCCTTGTGTTGGTAGAGAACCAGAGTTGTTCTCCGGACATTCCTCTAGAAATGTACTAATCGGTAAGAAAGTTCCTTAACCTGATCATTTGTTGGAAATCCATTCTCCACTACAAGCTTGTACGGTTTTAGTTGTAAACCTATATGTCGACATAATATATGATACCTGTGCTGGCTAAGATTTATATATTTTCTTATGAAAGTGATTTCCACATTAGACACTAGTAATAATATCAATTTTTTTCGTGTATTAAGCATGTCTGGTTATCATAAGGAGAAATCTCGCTCAAGTCTGTGTTTGCATGGTGTGTGTGCGCGAGACCATATTAGCTTAATTTTCCAAAAAGCATTGTGAGTTTTTATGCATTGGTATTCACAAGGGAAAAACTCGTTCCCTGTTTTCGTACGGCGTGCTCTTATGAATTACCCTACTTTAAAAGGTATAACTATTTTAGTTTCTCACATTAGTCTGTGATTGACCTGGAGTTTATTGTTCTTTCACCTAAACTCTAAGTGCCCATTTTTGCCATACAGGAAACCTGGTAGTTAAGGTTTTGCAAATTTAGTCTTAGAGTTATTTTAGAGTAGGTTCTGGATTAGAGCTGGAACCGTGTCCAGAACATTTTATTTCCTCCACTGAGCTTAGTTGTTTCCTCTGTGTATTTTCCACTATACTCTGATGTATAAATTACTATTATGATAATGAAAAAGTTCTTTTGTTTTAGTCCAATGTGTAAGTACCCCTAAACATCCGTTTTTGAGAATGTCTCGAGTTAGTTTAATTACCAATTTTAGACGAGCTGAAAAATTGGTCATTACAGAAGCGGTATCAGAGCTTTTGTTTATTCAAAGCTTTGGGGTATGACTCATTAGAACAGGAGGAAAGGGATCATCAGAACTAGGATTAATAATATCCTAAAAGAGAAATTCGTTAGAGATAGGGTTAGTAATGCCCTAGAATGAGTTAAGAGTATTATTTATACGAGAAACCTATTTGTGATATAGAATTCGTTTCCGGAAAGTTATATTCTAAATATAAAAAGATATGTTTTTACAATATTTTTTAAATACATATATATTGTAACACCCCACGTCCATTAATGTCACTCACAAAGGGAATGCATTAACTTCCATGGAGGTTATAAGTGAATATAGAACAGAAAAATTACAACAAGACAGATAATAAGTAGTACTTGGAAATCTAAAACTTCATTTTATTGCAGCGGAAATTAAACATGTTTGTTACATCATAAAACCATAAATCAGAGTCAAGTACAATATCCATCTTCATAAAAACAAAATACATAACCCCATTACACAAATAGCCATTAAAGAAGATAATAAGCTGGACTTTACTTCAACGGTCCAAGCTTTCCAAAGAGAGACGAACCAAACCAATCAAACTCCACTAGAGCTGGGTCCAACCTGAGGACCTGGAGGGGGAAAAAGGATAGAAATGGAGGGGGTCAGACATAAAGTCTGGCGAGTATGATAATTCTAACAATACTATTATCAAAATAACTAGACTAAGGCATAAGCTGGAAGACAAGTAAATGTCTATGAACTATTAGGTATGAAATGAGCAGATAAAGATAACGTTAAAGATAACGTTAAAGGCACACATAATTACTACACTGCACCATACATTACTACACTGCACCGCACCAGTCACCCTAAAGGTTGATCCCACTTGCTTCACACAGAAACTATATAAATAGCCTTGTGTACCCCTAGCTGACTACATAGGTGCCGTCTGCCCCTGTCTCCACTAGGTGTACCCCACTACCCACTTTCGATCGGCTCCCTACTCGTAGATACCCGTGCTGGCCCCACAGTGGGGTGTATCAGTCCCCTAAAGTGGCAACCCGATACAACTTGAGAATGCACGGCTTATACCTACACGATGCAACAACGTCTTACCTACCAGCCCGGGTCCACACACGCATATGAAACCCTTGGACTTGCGTTGCCACCGCTCCCCATTTTGGCCTCTTATAGTCAAGCCCAGTATACGTGTCCCGTCCTCGACTTGGGTCGAGCCTACAAAGATACGTTTGGGATACTGGTTGAAATGGGCCGCCACAAGCTACCCACCTAAGCTTGTCACCACTAGTATATCCCACTTAACCCTCTTAGTCATGTTCATTTACATGTGTGTTTAGTTAAGTCTTACTACTCGTATTTCACCTGCCACTAAGGGCACCCACTAGATTCCTCATGCCACCCAAGGCACCTACTTAACCCCCTATGTCCCACCTTACATGTTTATCTGGTTAAGTATTTCTTAATTCATTCAGGCCATAACCTCCTAAAGACCTCTCACATTAGACTGGCATTTATGGCAGCTGGATTTGCCGGGCGGGTCCAGGCAGTCTTACACCATAAAAGAGTCTAACCTTGTGTCTTTACAACTGTTATGCTTTAGTTTAGGCCTAGGACCTCTCACATTGGGCTGACATTTGTGACCACTAGATTTGCCGGGCGGGTCCGGGCAGGTTTACGTCACAAACGAGTCCAACCTCATGTCCTAAGCATTGATTATCACTTATAATCTTTTACCCCAGTTTTTAATAATTCCCTATCCAAATTATTAATTAAGTCCACTTTTATTGATGTCCATAATTGACTCAATTATGGTCATCCACTCATGGCATGCAAAATCATATCAATTGCACCCCAACTTCTTATTATTAAATCCTTAATATTACCCCTACCCCACGTTTATACGTTCGCTTATTCAACGCAGAATATACGTTAGACTCGAATAGTCTAACTCATAGCACAAAAATAAATTATCATAACATATAGACAATTAAAATGAATCTAATCTTAATAGGGGTGAAACTTGCATAAACTACACATGTTAAGGATCTAAAGGTGTCAACTTGTTAAATGTCACAATTTACATGATATGATCATAACCCAAATTTGTGTATATACTTGCATATGGGGTTTTAGACAACATAATGATGGTGTGAACTAGCATAGAATTTCACATATGTCATAGCATAATTCTAGCTGTCATAATAGATGTCATGGCATATGTTCATAACTTTTACTAATCAACCTAAACTTGCATACATGGTTTGTCATATAGATCAACATAACCCAAACATGATGATTTTATTAACATGAACTAACTAGCATAGACAATAACATCATGACTTTATAACATGTATGATTCATTTCAATTTAGCATAGAAAACTACAACCTATACAACATCATCATAGCATGATTTACAACATATAGGATATCATCATCACATAGCATAGGATTTATAACATACATGATAGCATAAGGTTTACAACAACATATATGATAATCCACATCATTCACTTATAATCCATTCATGACTTAATCTAATTAGTCTAACAATAATATTGTTAAGATCATCATACTCACAATTTAGAGAAGAAAAGAGAGTCTTGATTTGCTTTAGAGTTGAGTAGAATTAGAATTTGATTAGCTTTTCTTCCTTCTTAGTTGGCGGCGGCTCCACTGAGTTCCATGGCGGCGGTATGACGGTAGCTATTCTATTTTTCATATGAATTAGGGTGAGAGACTACCTAGGTATTTATAGAGTTTAGGGTTTATTTAGACCGTCAGATCAACTCAGAACTAAACTGAACCGTTTAATTTGCCAACTCAGCCCTAAAGACACATCAGCAGCTCAAGATTGGGCTCAGTCAAAACCCTAGCCGACTGACCAGGTCGACACCCAGGTCGACACTATAGTCGACCTGGGGGGGGGGGGAGGTCGACACTAGTGTCGACTCCCCAGTCGACCTGCCTGGGCGGGAATTTTCCCGCCCAACCCGCTTCTGCACTTCCAGTTTGAATTTTTAAATTTCCTACGAGCTGTTTTGAATTTTCTGAAACTTCCGATGGCTATAACTTCTTCATATGAAGTCCAATTCACGCAAACTCGGACTCTATTTCAACCAGAATTCCGAGACAAACACAATGGCACAACCCGTTTCCCACAATTCTCACGTCTGAGATTAGTTATTCTTTAATTTGTGAATGTTAATATTAACAGAATTACGGGGTGTTACATATATGATAAATTAAATAAAGGAGTAAAGGTATTTTGCTGAAGGAAAATGAACTCATTTTCGTTCGAGTAAACTATTATTTACCAACTTATTAGGATTAATAATGCAAGTGCAAATACTCAATGAATTCAAATTCACAGTTTGACTATAATGTATTTTGGGTTTTGAATTTTTTTAGCTAGGGTTAAAGATTAATGATTTTCTTTAATATTTGGAGGAAATAAGTTCTCAACTTTGAATTGAGAATAATTATTAAACCACAAATAATCCTTATAATGAGTTTGGATTAGGAATTGAAATTATCGACGATTTTTGGACAGTCGATAAAATTGGAAAACTGTAAACATCTAAGTACATATGAATACCAGTGAATTAAGTTTCATAATTTTGACTAAAAGATATTTGGTAAATAATTATAAAATAGGGTTATCTAAAATAATAAGGATTATAAAATACTTGGGTCATTTTGAAGAAAAATAGATTTTCACATAGTTCTAAAATCAAAATTTACGAGTCTAACCCTAAATTTCTTTGTTAACTCTAGGAAGGCATATGTAAGCAGTAAAGTGTTAAATAGTATTTAGCATGGTTTACACCCTACAACAGTAGCAATAGCAATGGATTAGATGATTTCGATGATTGGATGTTTAGCGATAGGATGGAGGATGAGCCTGAGCCAGTTGAACTTGTACCTTCGGAGGAGGACTCAGAGAGGATGATAGTGGATGGTGAGAGCGATGACGATGTGCTGGATGAGCACATCATATGTGAGAAGGGTAATCTGATTTTCGACGATGAGGAGTTAGGAGACCACGACTAGTAAATTGGAGATTACATCGATGATAAATCGATTCCTGATGGATTAGACGATGAGAAGTGGCATGAGGTTATTGTTGAGCTAGATGGATTTGGCGATCCAGTAGAGAACATTCCTGAGATTAAGCGTCCAGAGTGGGATCTAGCACCTGACTTTGATGACGATATGATGGAGGATGACGACAGAGAAGACATAGATGAGGACGGTATTTAGTGGATGATGAGGGCATGGATGAGGATGAGGAGATGAGATATCAGGGCCGTCAGATGGTGATTCATACATGTCTGATGATTGGATCAGTGGGAGCAAATTATTTTGGATATATATTAGATATTGTGTATACGGTTATCCTATGTAACGACCCGCAAATCCATACTATTTGAATTGACTGTATACAACTCACGTCCAATCCAAATTGCACAAAAATATGAATCATTAGTAGAAAGAAGTTAGAGGACGAGAAATAGAAAGATAGAAAATTAGAATAGAATAAAATAGATAAAAGATCGAACTAAACAACGACACAGAATCTCACAATCGCAGTGGAATAAAATATAATATGTAAATAGTCATTTTGAAATACAAAATGTAATTTCACTTACGTACATCATCAGAGTACACCATATATACAACACAACAGAATAAACTCTAAATATCTAATACTAAAGCCTCCTACTCCAAGCTCCTCCAGATTAATCTGTAAAATCTGGACTGCTCGTACAAATTTGGGCACCCAAGAGTTTAGGGGAAACATAGAAAAATAAACTCTGGGTCAGTCATGGGACTGGTGTGAGTAAACGATTAAAAACAGTTTGATTTTTAACTTTCAAAACCTTTTGAAAGAAAAGATAATCGTAAGACCGATCCACACATAAATACGGATGGTTTTTCCCTTACGATAACCCAAAACATTTTTGAAAACAATATTATTATGATATTATGGTAGTGTCTAAATACAAATAAATAACAATCTAGCAGAACGCTTGCATCTCAGACTCTACATATATTGTATATAATAAAAACCACGAGCGCTTACTGGATAATGGATTTCCAACTATGACAAGGTATGGAACCACCTTCCGATAGTGTATCTCTAGAGGGGAATACACTGGGTTCAACAAGAATGTCTTGCAAACCGGCCCACACATGACTGACCACTCATTTCGCTTGAGTGTATCGAATATATTTTCACCAACGGTTGGGAGCTACCCAACGTTTCCCGAAAGGGGCAACATCGAATAGAATAAAGAAGCCAATGGAATTTCTCTAGATAGGCGACAATACACCCTAATGGGGGAGACCCACATAGCCATGATGCCTGCCCGATTTTGCCGTTTCCCAGTTATGAGGCTTGAGGCCGAACTTACCATTAGATATAACACGTCTTCATTCACTTTGAAAGTCACATCGTCAAACCCGCCAAATCACAAATTGATTTCCCCAAAAATATCTCGGGTATAAAGCTAAAAGAAACGAATTCCTCCGCCACCAAACGTAAATACGTTTGAAGAAATCAACTTACGCAATTTATAAGGCATATTCTATCAGATATTCGTCCATACAAGTTATCCTTGGACTGAATAAACCGAAGGCACTATTCTGTAAATCCATCTTAGGCAATTTCCACCTAAGGTCGATAAAATAGCCCTTGCATAAACTCCGTTTTCAATAATCTCTAACTCGAAACATATATATCGAATCAAAGAGGAATTTAGATTCAGGCTCTTCGAAACGATAATAAAAAAGGCTGAGATTCGATAGTCGGTGATTAAACTATCAAATATAAAATAAAATAAACAATTTAATTTCTATTGGATCTGCTAAGCTTAATTTAAATAATCTAAGTTATTTAAATTCAAATATTAACTTTGATTATATATTTATATTTGAAAACATAATTATTACTTAACCAGTGAAAACTCTTATTATCAATCTTACGTGATAATCTCACCATCGAATACCCGTTTCAGGACTGAAAATGACATTCAACTCCAACACCCATTTCGAACACAAACTTATACGATCTATCAGATAATAGTGAAATCGTTCAAGTTGGGTATTTTAATTACCTCTTAGACCTTGAATTGAATTCATTCTTATCATTAAGATTCACAGAAGTTCGATATCCAAAATATTCGACAAAACCTTAAATCGGTAAATCCATTTGATTTCCAAACCTTAAACCCTTTTCAAACAACATTATTATTTTGAAAACATTTATCAAGTTAACTTAACTTAAATATCGAATCTAGGAATTTATTCCAAATGATCAACTAAATTTCCTTTTTTATATATATAACACCAAATCGTCTTCTTTACTTAATTAGAAAGTTAATTAAGTTTAAAACATTCTTCAAAGATAATTTTATCCAAATTTAAACTGCTATTTAATTACACCATTATCTTACCAAAATCTGTTAACTAATAACTAATTAACTTCTCCTAATTTATTTAACAAAACAAATAGTTAAAATGATTACAATTCATCTTTCCTTTCTAAATTAATAAATAATATAATTAATTATATCGATCCATTTAATTGTCACTTAAAAACAGTATAAATCCAATTATCAAAACTCGAGTATATTTCTGAGTTACTTTACAGAAAACGGCTTAGCAGTTCCAACGGTATATATAACAGTCCTTATAATAGACGACATTCAAGTGGTTAACTCAATTCGTATAAACAATCATATAAATATAATTCAATATTAAATATAATATCTCAACAACATATATTAACTAATAAAATATGTCAAACTGATATAATAGCAAAACAATGTTTATTTCTACTAACAGGGTGTTTAAACAATTTACTCAATACAGTTTATAGTGGAATGGTGTTTATTTCCACTAACATATGTCAAACAAAATATATAATTACGATTCAACGTAATTAAGCACAACTAATTTAATCGATTAATTAATTGAACACTTAATTCAAAATTTGCTAAATTATAGATTATTACTGATCAGTAGTTTACACGTTAATTTAGTTCAGTGTTTGATAAATTTTAAATGATATTTAGTATTTCAATCATTTTTAACTTACTTAGCAAATCGGTTTATTTAACATTTGAATTGTCGAAAACTGGATAATTACTTCGAGTTGTTCACATACATCATCGATCAATTACACCCACTCGAACCAAAATCCATCCAAACATGTGTCCTTGATTTATCTCCTATGTAACAATTATTATATAAATATATCTTATATTTTATTTAGCTAAAGATTTTTTTTAATATATTGGCCAAGCCCAGGCCCAAAATCACTCAGCAATAAAACATGCCTGCACAAAAAAAATAATGTTGCACCTCATCTTTCCCCTATTCATTCCTTTCTCAGTCCCTTGCATTTTTTCCTGTCCTCTAGTTTCTTGCGTTTCTTTTTGTTTACAAAAATCTTTTTTTTTATAAATATAACAGGCCCAGGCCCAAAGCCCAGTCTCGCACTCTAATAAATCTGCACATTAAATTTCCGTCCCTGGCAAAACAAATTACAAAGCCAACTCTCATCCCCTTTCCTTTCATCTTAAACATGCATATACACTACCACTTCAACCATGCCACCCTAACTTCTATCCTATTTCTCTCACCATTTCCATGCATCAGCCCAACCACAAAATCATGCAAGCACCAATGTAAAATAGCCTGCAAGGGTCCTTCCGCCCTCACCCCTCCTTTTCCAGTTCTTGTTTTTTTTTCTTTTTTTCTTTTTTTTATGTCTGCTTCCTTGTTGCTTCTTTCATACTTACCTTTATCTTTGTGTCAAAAAATCAAAAGTAATATACTATCCAAATGTTAATATACTGGGAGTAAGTCGAGCGTTGCATGCATAGTCCAAAGAAAGTAAACTGCAAGTGGCATCATAGAAAGAAAAGAAAAAACACTTCAAGTGTTACTGAATTTTATCTTTTTTTAACCCTATCCATCTCTCAACTTATTTATGGATTATTGATCCATGAATTCTTAAACCAAATACATTTGTTCATAAGCACCCGAGTTCATAAGCCTTGAATTATGTATTTATCCACGAATTTTGTATTTACATCTGTATACCAATCTAAAATCTTGTGATAGAACTATTTTCGTTTGCTTCTGTCATTATCTTTTCTTGATAAAAAGGACATGGATATTTTTGCTAGGCAACTCTTTCTTTCCTTTTTCTGTTTTTGTACAGCGTGTACCGTGCACGTGCACAACTCCCCCAATCACCGTGAGTCCACCGCAACCCTACCAGCACGTCACGCCTTCACTCATGATCGCCAAGGGCCAATCACACTAGCCTCTCATCACCTTGTTCAAAAAAAAACATATCCAATACCATTAAAACCAAACACTATCTTCAGGCAGTCACCCCGAAATTCCACGTCACCGCCAACTCCGTCCACTAGGCCACCTGCCACCACCGCCATGGTGACCGCCACCTATGTGCGCACCACCACACAAAATCCCATGCAACTCGATCCATCCAGGAGTATGCACGGACCACTAAAAACCCAAGAACCTGAAACTAGTGTGTACACGGTACACAAAACACAAACTGATTCCCCTGTACATACTTTTCTGGTGTCCATCTATTTTACTGTTTTTAGTTTATACATATCCAGTTGAACCACTTGTTGCGTATCTGATTTTCACCTAAATTTCCAGATGGCATCAACTCACATGAACAAATAAATGATAAGCAAATCAACTAAAAGGTTTCTAATCGCATTCAAGTAGAATGTCATGTATGTTTTGTTTAGTGATTTATAATTCTGGTGGATAAATCGACCAATTAACTAAATGGATAGTGGCAACATGATAATCATAGAGCTAGTCTTAACATAAGCTAACGAAATATATTATCCTCTAGTACTATAAATTAAACAACATCAACGACCATTTGGTAACTAAAAGCCCTTTTGTTTTTGTCAAAAAAAGAAAAGAAAATAACATAAGCTGTAAAAGATTTTAAAATTTAGCATAGATTAACCTCTACAATTTTGGTTTCGCTTTTAATATGCAAAATTGTTGTCCATTACAGAGTATTCTACCTACTATTCTTTCTCACTTTCCTGGTTTGGCTATGATAGGAAAGTATAAATGCATGAATATATATGTATGTGTATTTACTTAAATTATTATAACCAGTAAATATAGAGGAATGTTTTACTCACAATCAAGTCCACATGTTTTTGGTCATTGTTTTCATATATTAATCCCAGGTTTCACTTGAAAGGTATAATGACTAAACTCAACGTACATATAAGTATATACATCTATATAGGTAAACATAACCATACACATAACAAATCAGAACAATATGGGAAGTATACTCACACATTGCTTCCAGTTCCTGTGTTTACTCTCTACTTTCAGGTTTTTCTTTCTTCTTTAGATTAGAGAGTTTGTTTTATATCTCTGCCACTTGCTTCCAGTTTTGCTTCATCTTTTATAATTTTAGTTTTTGATTTTTATGAGGGAGATTACTACATGCACTGGGGATTTATAGTGTGAAATAAATACGCATGTCTGGGTAGCTAACAGGCTTTATAGGGGTAGTTTTAGACTGTCGTATTTTTAGTTTTGATTGAAAGAAAATGAAGCCTAGTTTTTCTTAGCTGTTATATAACTTAATAGAAAAGAATGGTTTGGTCACTACCATGTTAATACACTACGGCCAATGTAGATGTGTTCAGATATCAATTTCTTAGCTTTTAAGCAATTATAAACTATAAAATTTTATGTAGTATGCAGGGTATATGTAGGCTGTTATTGTACATGATAGGAAATGTATAGCTGATGTGTTTGGTCACTTTCTCATTTAAAAATCTTCCTGTCATGCTACGGCCATCAAGATATTAAGGTACACAACCTATACTAAATAGTTTTAAAAACCAACTTCAACACTTAGACATATAAACCATAAATGTAACAACCCGGAAATTCTGAGCCAATTTAAAATTTTTATTTTGGCAATTTTAATGAATTTTGGTTATTTAGAATGAATTATTTTAAATAATAACGGCGGAAAATTTATTTCAACGAAGTTAAAATGAATAATTTTATTTTAATTATATAACGAGCCTAAAATGGCGCAACAGTTCGAAAATTCGATTTCGAATTTCAAATGAATATACAAGATTGAATATAAGTCGGAATTAGATGAAACAAGAAATATTGGAATCTGTTTAATCATATCTTTCTAACGAATCTAAGAAACTGAGATTTCACTTTAGAAGTTGAGAGATACGTCCAGTTTAAAATTCAGAAATGTCGCTGTGGGATTTATATATATTTTAATGTATATAAAGGCCCTTAGAAATGGAAATTTTGCAAACGACCTCGGTTTTCGACGAAACCACTTTTGTTGGATCCGGGATGTCAAATTATTGCTAGGTTCCAAAATTCATTATTTTCTGAATAAATATGTGAGCGTGGCGAAGTAAAACGTGTTTTGACAGTTTCAATCAATTTCGATCGACCAGAAAATGACCATTTTTCAAACGGTCTCAGAATTCGATGAAATTAGTTTTGTTAGGACCGTATCGTCAAAACATAGCTAGAATTATTTTTTGGGAATTTTTGAGTCAGTATGTGGCCCCGGTAATTTAAAATGTACGTTTAAATTAAATAAATGTAGATTTATATTTTAGTTTAAAAGAAAACTGATTCAAACAGTCGAATTGGCTTGCGATACATATCCCATTGTGTTCAGAATGGGGGTAATTGGCTAAGGGCGACAGTCGTTGGGTTTGATTTGGGGTCTAGATGCAAAATCATCAAAATATTGAGTTAAATAATAATATAAATGATTATAAAACCCTAAGTCAAAGCCCTAGGGTTCATTAATTCCTTGGTCAAATAGTTTGCCGCCGCTACTCTTAATCGGCAACCAGAATCGTCCCAAATTAATTCCCCTTGATCTTGAAATCCATCAATTGATTTCTGAAATTATTAAAACTAAATCGAAGTACACCTCGAGGTCGATGAATCAAACGGTCAAGATCCTTTCTCTTTTGGAGTTTTGCTCAGAATTTGGCCTCGAAGCGTGGTCGTTGGGGGTGGTTTTCAAGGAGGAGGGGGCCGCCGAACTGCTCATTGTCGAGGGTGAAGGTGGAGGATGTTGGCGGCTTCACGGTGGTGGGTGGTGATCAATGGCCGATGGCCTGGAGAGGCGTGTGGCGGGAGGTTCTTGCGTGCGATGATGGGTTTTGGTGATGTCCAGAATTGAACGAAGAAGGAAGTGATTAAGGGGGTAATTAAAATCCCTAATTGAAAGGTTAAAGTGATTAATTATTTTAAATTTAATTAATTATGTAATTAAAGTTTAAAAGGTTGTAACTTTATCATACGAGATCGGATTTCGATGATTTTTGATGCGTTGGAATCCTCTTGACGAGAGCTTCACAACAAAACTGACCGGGTTCAATTTGGGGCACGCTAGAGTTTTAGACAAATTCAGACCCGAATAGCGGTGAAATTCAGAAATAAAAAAACCACGGTGAGGATTCTCTCACTTTAAATTTTCTGTACAGTTATTTATTTTGTAACTGCATATATGAACTACTCCCCATCGTTCACAGACCATGGACGACTTGTTTGATTGTATTGTGTTGTAATTGTGATGAAAAGTGAAAATATCGTATATATTGAAAAGTGAAAATATCGTATTGATATACACGTAAATGTGTATATTTTATCCACATATTTATCTTATTTTATCTTTTAAATAATTGATATTGTGTATTTATAGCTGTGTTTTCAGATTGTTGACAAGAATCATGGTTTAGAGCATTTGATGAATAAAGCATGAAGAATTTGCTGAAAAAGAGTGAAGTTAAAATTACTTAAGCTTGAAGAGTTTAAAGCTTGAAGAACGGTTGCAAATAGAGTTTAGTTGGGTAGATTTGGCTCACTAAAGACTCATATTGTGTTCACATTGGCTCAATTGCAGACCATTTCACTCATGTAGCGTTCACATTAGCTCCTTTGCAAGGCTTCTCATTCATGCACTGCACGCGTTCACACTGGCTCACTTACAAGGCCTCTTACTCTACAACCCCGTTCACACTAGCTTATGTGTTATTTGGGCTAATTCTTTAGTCCTACATTGTGGAATTTGCCATGTAGCCTTTGTCATATCAGCTATAAATACATTTTATCTCATTCATTGTAAAACACACTCAGTTTTATTCTGTAATCCTTTTCTTGGAATAAAACTCTTCTTTCTCTCTTCTATTTAGTGTTTATTGCATTTTATTTATGTCGTTTATTTTCTTTTTATTTTCTTTTAGTTATGTCTAGCTAATCCTCTTTAATTAGGGGGTGATGACGCTAATAGTTATGATTCAATATGAATCACATAGCCAAAAGATTAGAACTTCATGTATGTAGATCTAGATTTGAACTAAGGGTTAGATCTGAACCTTCATACCCTGTGTCGTTTAAGAGCTGTGCTCCGTCACAGGGTATATTCGAGTTCGATCTAACACTTATCATATTTAGATTTAATATTTAGGGTTTTAGAAATAAAATAGTGAATCTGTCCTGATAGCCTATGGTTGTTTAAGAGCTGAGCTCCTGCATAGGCTATACTTGTTGTTATTTACTTATTTGTTTCTATAAACCCAATTATCGTTGATTCATGTTTGTGACAGAAACATGAATTAGATCTAATTAACATGTTTGGCTATTGATGAATATTAATCTAATTTATGTCATCGCTCCCTAATTGCTTTCTCTTATTAGATAAATCTCTCTTTTCTATTTAATTGTTGTTATTTTCTGTGTTTTCAATCAATCAAAATTCTGGAATAACTTGATTGGATTTATTAATTAAAATATTTTTGGTCCCAGAGTTCGACACCCTCTACAACAATCCTTGTTGTTTAGGAAAGCCGAACGGATTTTGCAGTCGTTTACAATTGTATAATTTGTTCGCAAACACGTATATATCGAAAAGTGAAAATATCGAATATATTGAAAAGTGAAAATATCGTATATATATTGAAAAGTGAAAATATCGTATACATATTGAAAGTGAAAATATCGTATATATTGAAAAGTGAAAATATCGTATATATTGAAAAGTGAAAATATCATATATATATTGAAAAGTGAAAATATCGTATATATATTGAAAGTGAAAATATCGTATATATTGAAAAGTGAAAATATCGTATATATTGAAAAGTGAAAATATTATATATATGAAAGGTGGAAATAATATATATATACGAAATGAAAACGATATATATATGAAATGAAAATGATATATATATGAAATGTGAAAACGATATATATATGAAATGAAAACGATATGTGTATATATATATATATATATGAAATGTGAAAATGATTTGATTGTTAAAAATATAATTTTTAACATATATATACACTGTATAAAATTGTAGTGTATATGGAATATTCAATTTTGATTAGAAATTGAATATGGAGTTGAAATCATTTTGAAAACGAATTTAAAACGATTTATAAAATACGTTTAAAAAAGGAAGTCGACGAAATATATATTATATATATAATATATAATATAATGGCCTGAATAGAACGCGCCGTGCTGCGGTAGTTCGTGAATTTCGACCATTGACTTTGAACAGATATTACGGGAGATCCGACCGTCGGATTCTCCTAAAACCGGAACCGTTGGGTTCGTATCGAAAAGAGCTTTCCAATGAATATTAGAAATTTGAAATCTAACGGTTGAATTTGGAATTATGTCATAAAATTTGGAGAAGGTCGCTGTAAGTGCAGTTCGATGGCCGTTGATGGAAATTGACTGTACGGGCCTTGATAAAATTATTAAACATACCAATAATTTGTGTAAAATCATAAGAAATGATTTGGTAAGAATTAGGATGAAAAAATCCCATATTTGAAAAGATAAAAATAGATTTTTATCGAAATGAACTAGTTTTGAAATAGAATTATAATCCCATTTATTTTTAAAATAAATAAAGTGGATTTGAAATGGTTTTAAAAATAACCAGAATTTCCAATATGTAAATTGAATTGGATTTGGGGTTTGTCGTGAACTATGTTTAAATGACATTAGTTCTTTAACCCGAGTAAAAGCAAGATTAATTTCCAAAAAGTAGAACAATCAATATGAAATGATTTTAGAGATGAAACCAATTGAAGTTTGAATAAATCTTTAATTAGATCTGAATGAATGAATGGTAATTAAATTTACCAAAATATGAGATGTGGTGTAAACCAAATGTACATGGTTGTTGATATTGATTGTGACTGATTGATTGTTTGGATGGTGCTCGACTAGTTTATGAGCAGAATATGCTTTTACATTTAGCATTGGGTTGGGTTGAAAATATCTGTGTGCTAACGCCTTGTGAAACACTTCACGATAAGGTGTTTAGTGATGTTGTGTTCATTTCAAATTTAATGAATGATTTTGAAATGATATATTTTTCTTAAGTCAAAAGAAATGTATTCCCGATTTTGGATAGGAAATGTTTTATAAAAATGTTTTATAAAACAGAAAGGATTTTGAGGCCTAAAACCCGATGATTTCAAAATGATTTGGAAATGTACTATGGTTTTACATTGTAGTTCATCACATATTCAATTAGTTGATATTAATGATGTATCTGTTTGGTGGCGGAGAATTTATTCTCTTGCTTAACACCCTTCTTTGAGACGTACGAGCTCAAAGGTTATGTGATTAATAGTGACTGATCATATGTGTGAATTACTGATGTGAAGTACTATATTTTGAAAGTACTTGTGATTATTATCTTATGAAATGATTTTCCCTACTTCGGGATATGAAATGATTTAGTATGTGGCTAAAGATTCGGGTAACCCTGAGACTAAAAGTATGGGTGAGAGGGCGGTGTATGCTCTCCATGTGTGGTAGGTGCATCGTCGGTGTAGCCTGCTCCTATGTGGGGTAGGTGCACATTTATATATCGAGTTGCGAGGTGCGTACCCTTTGCCTTGTTGATGGGGAGCACGATATTTGGTTGCATACTTGTCTGTATGCATTGTTATGTTTTGGAATTCATATTTCCAAACGATTTGATTTGAGACCCCGAAGTGAAATCTACTTTGATATAGAAAGTTAGATAGGTATTTCAAATGATTTGAAATAAGAAATCGGGAATAAAATCCAAATGAATAATTTCTGTAAATTTAATTGGATTTGGAAAATCTAAGTGTAGTGATTAATCTAAGTGGGTAGATTGGGATATTGCATGTTGATTGATGCATAGTAGATCCATATATCTATATTGATTGTTGTTTATACACTGGCATTCATGAGGGTAAACCCGTTCCGCGTTAGTGGCGTGGTCCCGTGATATGCCATATTATTAAATAAGTTAATTATAACTATTTAGAGTTTCTCACACCAGTCCCATGACTGACCTGTAGTTTGCTTTTCCCTTGCAAACTTGGGTGCCCCTATTTTCCACATGGGCAGTCGAGTAGTTTTATTTTGCAGATATATGAGCAAGATTTTGGATTGAAGCTTTAAGCTGTGTCCAGGCATTTACAGTCTTCCGCTGTGTAGTTATATTTCCGCTGTGCATTGTATTACATTTATGTAAATTTATCTTCCGCCGTGTATTATTTCGATATACTCTGATATTCTGTACTCTGATGTAACATTATTATAATGTTTATGAAAGTCTTCTATTATTTGTTCTGATGTGTTGTATGCCCAGAGTTAGTGTATGCGGGATTCGAACGGTCTTGGTCGATTTAGCGATCGATTAGGTCCGGGCGAAATCCGTGTCGTTACAGCTGGTATCAGAGCTTTGGTTTACAGAGCTCGGAGAACAAGGCACATTGGAACCATACGAAAGAATTCATCAGAGGTAGGATTAGTAATATCCTATAGAAGAATCCTCATTGGAGATAGAATAAGTAGCATTCTAGAATGAGTGACTCGTTAGATGGGGTTAGAAATGCCCTAGAATGAGTTGAGATTAATATGATTATAAATAACGTATTTGTCATTATATATATAATCCTGTCTTAGAAAATTTGATTTTTGATTATATAAAATTATATGATTGAAAAGTTAGTTAATCAATTTATTGTTGGTTGTGTGGTTTGATTATTAATTTGATTAATAAAAATATTGAGTTGATAACTCCAATAAGAGAATGTAAGGTGAATTGGCCAAATCGAATCAAAATATTGAACTGTATTGAAAATTGATTGCAAATGCATACATGTACATATATATATGTGTGAACAGGTCATAGCAAGGAGGCTAGAGAAAAGGAATAAAATTGTTTGCTCGACAAGTAGGTACACGTTTACTGTATTTATTGGGATTTGATGATTTTATGAGCCGATTGGCTAGCCGCTTGACGTTTTCTTTTTCTTTTGGATTGGTGAGGGCCATGGGAGGCTATTTGAAATATCCCGAAGTCCCCGGTGCAGGGGAGGTTATGGTGAAATTTTTTGAAAATTTAGGCTGTTAGCCAAATTTTTGAAAAATTTGAAAAGTTCTTAGAAATTGAAAAGTTGAAGAACCTAAGTCGTAATTAAAATAATGAAAGTTGAGTTGGTTTGTAAAACAACTTTCGGCTTCGTTCCTTTTCGGGGACGAAAAGTTTTAAGTGGGGGAGGTTGTAACAACCCGGAAATTCTGAGCCAATTTAAAAATTTTATTTTGGCAATTTTAATGAATTTTGGTTATTTTAAATAATAACGGCGGAAAATTTATTTTCGACGAAGTTAAAACGAATAATTTTATTTTAATTATATAACGAGCCTGAAATGGCGCGGCAGTTCGAAAATTCGATTTCGAATTTCAAATGAATATACAGGATTCAATATAAGTTGGAATTAGACGAAACAAGAAATATTGGAATCTGTTTAATCATATCTTTCTAACGAATCTAAGAAACTGAGATTTCACTTTAGAAGTTGAGAGATACGTCCAGTTTAAAATTCAGAAAAGTCGCTGTGGAATTTATATATATTTTAATGTGTATAAAGGCCCTTAGAAATGGAAATTTTGCAAACGACCTCGGTTTTCGACGAAACCACTTTTGTTGGATCCGGGATGTCAAATTATTGCTAGGTTTCAAAATTCATAATTTTTTGAATCAATATGTGAGTGTGGCAAAGTAAAACGTGTTTTGACAGTTTCAGTCAATTTCGATCGACCAGAAAATGGCCATTTTTCAAACGGTCTCAGAATTTGATGAAATTAGTTTTGTTTGGACCGTATCGTCAAAACATAGTTAGAATTATTTTTCGGGAATTTTTAGAGTCAGTATGTGGCCCCGGTAATTTAAAATGTACGTATAAATTAAATATATATAGATTTATATTTTAATTTAAAATAAAACTGATTCAAACAATCGAATTGGCTTGCGATACATATCCCATTGTGTTCAGAATAGGGGTAATTGGTTATGGGCGACAGTCGTTGGGTTTGATTTGGGGTCTGGATGCTAAATCATCAAAATATTGAATTAAATAATAATATAAATGATTATAAAACCCTAAGTCAAAGCCCTAGGGTTCATTAATTCCTTGGTCAAACAGTTTGTCGCCGCTACTCTTAATCGGCGACCAGAATCACCCCAAATTAATTCCCCTTGATCTTGAAATCCATCAATTGATTCTGAAATTATTAAAACTAAATCGAAGTACACCTCGAGGTCGATGAGTCAAACGGTCAAGATCCATTCTCGTTTGGAGTTTTGCTCAGAATTTGGCCTCGAAGCATGGTCGTTGGGGGCGGTTTTCAGGGAGGAGGGGGCCACCGAACTGCTCATGGTCGAGGGTGAAGGTGGAGGATGTTGGCGGCTTCACGGTGGTGGGTGGTGATCAATGGCTGATGGCCTGGGGAGGCGTGTGGCGGGAGGTTCTTGCGTGCGATGATGGGTTTTGGTGATGTCCAGAATTGAACGAAGAAGGAAGTGATTAAGGGGGTAATTGAAATCCCTAATTGAAAGGTTAAAGTGATTAATTATTTTAAATTTAATTAATTATGTAATTAAAGTTTAAAAGGTTGTAACTTTATCATACGAGATCAGATTTCGATGATTTTTGATGCGTTGGAATCCTCTTGATGAGAGCTTCACAACAAAACTGACCGAGTTCAATTTGGGGCATGCTAGAGTTTTAGACAAATTCAGACCCGAACAGCGGTGAAATTCAGAAATAAAAAAACCAAGGTGAGGATTCTCTCACTTTAAATTTTCTGTACAGTTATTTATTTTGTAACTGCATATATAAACTGCTTCCCGTCGTCCACAGACCATGGACGACTTGTTTGATTGTATTGTGTTGTGATGAAAAGTGAAAATATCGTATATATATTGAAAAGTGAAAATATCGTATATATTGAAAAGTGAAAATATCGTATATATTGAAAAGTGAAAATATCGTATATATTGAAAAGTGAAAATATCGTATATATATTGAAAAGTGAAAATATCGTATATATATTGAAAAGTGAAAATATCGTATATATATTGAAAGTGAAAATATCGTATATATTGAAAAGTGAAAATATCGTATATATTGAAAAGTGAAAATATCGTATATATATTGAAAAGTGAAAATATCATATATATATTGAAAGTGAAAATATCGTATATATTGAAAAGTGAAAATATCGTATTTATTGAAAAGTGAAAATATTATATATATGAAAGGTGGAAATAATATATATATATATATATATATATGAAATGAAAACGATATATATGAAATGAAAACGATATATATATGAAATGAAAACGATATATATATATATATGAAATGTGAAAACGATATATATATGAAATGAAAACGATATGTGTATATATATATATATATATATATATATATATATGAAATGTGAAAATGATTTGACTGTTAAAAATATAATTTTTAACATATATATACACTGTATAAAATTGTCGTGTATATGGAATATTCAATTTTGATTAGAAATTGAATATGGAGTTGAAATCATTTTGAAAACGAATTTAAAACGGTTTATAAAATACGTTTTAAAAAGGAAATCGATGAAATATATATTATATATATATGATATATAATATAATGGCCTAAATAGAATGCGCCGCGCTGCGGTAGTTCGTGAATTTCGACCATTGACTTCGAACAGACATTACGGGAGATCCGACCGTCGGATTCTCCTAAAACCAGAACCATTGGGTTCGTATCGAAAAGAGCTTTTCAATGAATATTAGAAATTCGAAATGTAACGGTTGGATTTGGAATTATGACCAAATCAATTTGGAAAAGGTCGCTATAAGTGCAGTTCGATGGCCGTTGTTGGAAATCGACTGTACAGGCCTTGATAAAATTATTAAAAATACCAATAATTTGTGTAAAATCATAAGAAATGATTTGTTAAGAATTGGAATGAAAAAAAATCCCATATTTGAAAAAATAAAAATAGATTTTTATCGAAATGAACTAGTTTTGAACTAGAATTATAATCCCATTTATTTTTAAAATAAATAAAGTGGATTTGAAATGGTTTTAAAAATAACCAGAATTTCCAATATGTAAATTGAATTGGATTTGGGGTTTTTCGTGAACTGTGTTTAAATGACATTAGTTCTTTAACCCAAGTAAAAGCAGGATTAATTTCCAAAAAGTAGAATAATCAATATTAAATGATTTTAGAGATGAAACCAATTGGAGTTTGAATAAATCTTTAATTAGATCTGAATGAATGAATGGTAATTAAATTTACCAAAATATGAGATGTGGTGTAAACCAAATGTACTTGGTTGTTGATATTGATTGTGACTGATTGATTGTTTGGATGGTGCTCGACCAGTTTATGAGCAGAATATGCTTTTACATTTAGCATTGGGTTGGGTTGAAAATATCTGTGTGCTAACGCCTTGTGAAACACTTCACGATTTGACGATAAGGTGTTTAATGATGTTGTGTTCATTTCAAATTTAATGAATGATTTTGAAATGATATATTTTTCTTAAGTGAAAAGAAATGTATTCCCGATTTTGGACAGGGAATATTTTATAAAAATGTGTTATAAAACAGAAAGGATTTCGAGGCCTAAAACCCGATGATTTCGAAATGATTTGGAAATGTATTATGGTTTTACATTGTAGTTCATCACATATTCGATTAGTTACTATTAATGATGTATTTGTTTGGTGGCGGAGAATTTATTCTCTTGCTTAACACCCTTCTTTGAGACGTACGAGCTCAAAGGTTATGTGATTAATAGTGACTGATCATATGTGTGAATTACTGATGTGAAGTACTATATTTTGAAAGTACTTGTGATTATTATGTTGTGAAATGATTTTCCCTACTTCGGGATATGAAATGATTTAGTATGTGGCTAAAGATTCGGGTAACCCTGAGACTAAAAGTATGGGTGAGAGGGCGGTGTATGCTCTCCATGTGTGGGAGGTGCATCGTAGGGGTAGCCTGCTCCTATGTGGGGTAGGTGCACATTTATATATCGAGTTGCGAGGTGCGTACCCTTTTCCTTGTCGATGGGGAGCACGATATTTGGTTGCATACTTGTCTGTATGCATTGTTATGTCTTGGAATTCATATTTCCAAACGATTTGATTTGAGATCCCGAAGTGAAATCTACTTTGATATAGAAAGTTAGATAGGTATTTCAAATGATTTGAAATAAGAAATCGGGAATAAAATCCAAAGGAATAATTTCTGTAAATTGAATTGGATTTGGAAAATCTAAGTATAGTGATTTATCTAAGTGGGTAGATTGGGATATTTCATGTTGATTGATGCATAGTAGATCCATATATCTATATTGATTGTTGTTTATACACTGGCATTCATGGGGGTAAACCCGTTTCGCGTTAGCGGCGTGGTCCCGTGATATGCCATATTATTAAATAAGTTAATTATAACTGTTTAGAGTTTCTCATACCGGTCCCATGACTGACATGTAGTTTGCTTTTCCTTTGCAAACTCGGGTGCCCTTATTTTCCACACGGCAGTCGAGTAGTTTTATTTTGCAGATATATGAGCAGGATTATGGATTGAAGCTTTAAGCTGTGTACAGGCATTTACAGTCTTCCGCCGTGTAGTTATATTTCCGCTGTGCATTGTATTACATTTTTGTAAATTTATCTTCCGCCGTGTATTATTTTCGATATACTCTCATATTCTGTACTCTGAAGTAACATTATTATGATGTTTATAAAAGTCTTCTATTATTTGTTCTGATGTGTTGTATGCCCAGAGTTAGCGTATGCGGGATTCGAACGGTCTTGGTCGATTTAGCGATCGATTAGGTCCGGGTGAAATCCGTGTCGTTACAATAAATGTCTGTGTACCTAAAGTGAATAGGTTGTTGCTAGTATTAGATTGAAAGAACAAATCCTTACAGTATCTTCTCCATAAATGCTTCTCAGGTACACATTTATTTGTACTAGTGTATGTATGCACATATATTCTACACTAGTTTGTCTACAAATGTCATAGGCTGCTAGTACACCTCCTAGGATTTGAAATAAAAGTTGTGTAGTACCCTATGGTGGTCTATGCACATGTATTTTTGTACCGCATATGTACTAAAGGTTATAAATGAAAAACTTAGTTTTCAAGAAATCAATTTTTATAAATGTATTGAATTTCTTCTATTCAAATCAATTTCATGTCATGTCCCTTTCCGTGTTTCTTGTATGTGAAGTAATTCAATATCCTTATTTAATAAATTCAATTTTACAATTTCTTATCAATTTAAGGTCATAGATGATTATATACTTGCTTGTGAAGAAATTGAATTCTAATTTAAATATTCTCATGAGTTTTAAAAAAAAATCAATCTTATATTCTACATGAACTAAAAATAAGTTAAAATACAAACAAAACACTTACTTGTATATCTTTAAATATGATAAGTAAAAATATACATACAGAATTTTTACAGAAATTATTATTAAAATTTCATTACTAAAATAATCCATAATAAATTGTATTAATAAACTAGTCAAAATCCAGAACGTTACAATCTACCCCCTTAAAAGAATTTCGTCCCCGAAATTAAAGAGTAACGAAAAGATCCTAGTTATGTCTATAGTTATAGACTTATAACCTCGCATGGGTCATCCCCTAGCAATCACAACAAACAAAGCATCCAAAATATTCAATAGATACATTAGGAATTTGTTATTTATCACTGTCATCTTTATAACTAGAAATATCTGTTATTATGGTTTGAAAACATTTCCGTTTGTTGTTATTTTTCAACATTCATTAGTCCTTGACCGTAATCGGTAAGAAACAGTACTCAAAGTATGAACCCCGGAGATCGAAATCAACATCAGATTAATACCCAAAAAATCATTTAACAAAACCAATCTCTAGTTAAGTTCTAATTTCTTAACTCCAATTAAATTGTCAAATTCCAAAAATCCAAATTTTCGGTTTTATTCTAAACCAATTTGAAATCTCATATGTTGATTCCCTTATAAAATCAAAATTTTTGAATCTTCCCAAAACATTTCGTTTTACTCAAACAATTCTCTAATATGTCTTATTTGTATATCTCCATCTTATATAAACTTAATTTGGTTTAATATAACTATTTCAATGTTTATAATCTTATTGATTATAATAACAACAATCAACACATCCATATATAATGATTTCAAAAAAATTATTATTTTATAACAAAATATAACTCTGGGCAAAATTATTTCATTTACCTAACTTTTAAAACAATACTGTGTCGAATTACTATGTTCGAGCGTTTAAAAACACCTATCAATACAGTTGTACACCCTGGATCGACCAGAATTCATAAACCGCTCAACAAACCAATCATCATAATATAAAAAAGTTTTTAAATCAATTAACAAATACGCGCTCATATATACACTCAAACTCAATCTAGGGTATTTCTAATCCTATCTCTATCGAGTTACGCCACAGAGCCAAGGTTGCTACTCAACCTTCAGCTCTAATACCAAGTGTAATGACCTACAAATCCGTACTATTTGAATCGACTGTATACAAGTCACGTCCAATTCAAATTGCACGAAATGAATCATTAGTCGAAAGAAGTTAGAGGATGAGAAATAGAAAGATAGAAAATCAGAATAGAAGAAAATAGATAAAAGATCGAACTGAACAACGACACAGAATCTCACAATCGCAGCGGAATAAAATACAATATGTAAATAGTCATTTTGAAATACAAACTGTAATTTCACTTACATACATCATCAGAGTACATCATATATACAACACAGCGGAATAAACTCTAAATATATAATACTGAAGCCTCCTGTTCCAAGCTCCTCCAGAAAAATATGTAAAATCCTAAACAATTGGACTGCCCGTACAAATTTGGGCACCCAAGTGTTTAGAGGAAAAATGGAAAAATTAACTCTGGGTCAGTCATGGGACTGGTGTGAGTAAACGATTAAAAACAGTTTTATTTTTAACTTTCAAATTTTTTTTGAAAGAAAAGATAATCGTAAGACCGATCCACACATAAATACGGATGGTTTTTACCTTACGATAACCCAAAACATTTTTGAAAACAATATTATTCTGATATTATGATAGTGTCTAAATACAAATAAGTAACAATCTAGCAGAACACTTGCATCTCACGCTCTACATACATATTATACAATCAAAACCGCGAGTGCTTATTGGGTACTGGATTTCCAGCTAAGACAAGGTATGGAACCACCTTCCGATAGTGTATCTCTAGAGAGGAATACATTGGGTTCAACAAGAACGTCTTGCAAACCGGCCAACACATGACCGACCACTCATTTCGCTTGAGTGTATCGAATATATTGTCACCAACGATTGGGAGCTACGCACTGTTTCCCGAAAGGGACAGCATCGAATAGAATAAAGAAGCCAATGGAATTTCTCTAGATAGGTGACAATACACTCTAATGGGAGCGACCTACATAACCATGTTGCTTGCCTGATTTTTGTCATTTCCTATTTGTGAGGCTTGAGGCTGAACTTACCATTAGATATAACACGTCTTCATTCACTTTGAATGCCACATAGTCAAACCCGCCAAATCACAAATTGATTTCCCCAAAAATATCTTGGGTATAAAGCTAAAAGAAACGAATTCCTCCGCTACCAAACGTAAATACATTTAAAAAATCAACTTACGCAATTTATTAGGCATACTCTGTCAGTCGCTCGTCCGTGCAAGTTATCCTGGGACTGGATAAACCGAAGGCACTATTCTGTAAATCCATCTTAGGCAATTTCCACCTAGGATCGACAAAATAGCCATTGCATTAACTCCATCTTCAATAATCTCTAACTCGAAACGTATATATTGAATCAAACTGGAATTTAGATTCCGGCCTCTTCGAAATTATGATAAAAAAGGTCAAGATTTGATAGTCAGTGATTAAACTATCAAATATAAAATAAAATAAACAGTTTAATTTCCATTGGATCCGCTGAACCTAATTTAAATAATCTAAATTATTTAAATTCAAATATTAACTTTGATTATATATTTATATTTGAAAACATAATTATTACTTAACCAATGAAAACTCTTATTATCAATCTTACGTGATAATTTCACTCTCGAATATCCGTTTCATAACTGAAAACGATATTCAACTCCAACACCTATTTTGAACACAAACTAATATGTTCTGTCAGATAATAGTGAAATCGTTCAAGTTGGGGTATTTTAATTACCTCTCAGACTAGAATCAAAATCATTCTTATCCTTAAGATTCATAGAAATTCGATATCCAACATATTCGACAAAACCTTAAATTGGTAAATCCATTTGATTTCCAAACCTTAAACCCTTTTCAAACAAGTTGTTATTTTGAAAACATTTATTAAGTTAACTTAACTTAAATATCAAATCCGGGAATTTATTCTAAACGATCGACTAAATTTCCTTTTTTACATATAACTAAATCATCTTCTTTACTTAATTAAAAAATTAATTAAGTTTAAAACATTCTTCAAAGACAATTTTTTCCATATTTAAACTACTATTTAATTACAACATTATCTTACCAAAATCTGTTAATTAATAACTAATTAACTTCTCTTAATTTATTTAACAAAACGAATTGTTAAAACGATTACAATTTATCTTTCCTTTCTAAATTAATAAATAATATAATTAATTTATATCAATCCATTTAATTGTCTCTTAAAAACAGTTCAAATCCAATTATCAAAACTCGAGTATATTTCTGAGTTACTTTTCCGAAAATGGCTGAGTAGTTCCAATGGTATTCGTAACAGTCCTTATAACAAACGACATTCAAGTGGTTAACTCAATTCGTACAAACAATCATATGAATATAATTCAATATTAAATATAATATCTCAACAACATATATTAACTAATAAAATATGTCAGACTGATATAATAGCAAAACAATGTTTATTTCTACTAACAGGGTGTTTAAACAATTTAGTTAATACAGTTTATAATGGAATGATGTTTATTTCCACTAACATATGTTAAACAAAATATATAATTATGATTCAACGTAGTTAAGCACAACTAATTTAATCGATCAATTAATTGAACACACAATTCAAAATTTGCTAAATTACAAATTATTACTGATCAGTAGTTTACACGTTAATTTAGTTCAGCGTTTGATAAATTTTAAATGATATTTAGTATTTCAATCATTTTTAACTTACTTATCAAATTAGTTTATTTAACATTCGAATTGTCGAAAACTGGATAATCACATCGAGTTGGTCACATACACCATCGAACATTTACACCCACTCGAACCAAAATCCATCCAAACCTGTGTCCTAGATCTATCTCCTATATAACAATTATTATATAAATATATCTTATATTTTATTTAGCTAAAGTTTTTTTTTAATATATTGGCCAAGCCCAGGCCCAAAATCACTCAGCAATAAAACATGCTTGCACAAAAAAATGCTCCACCTCATCTTTCCCCTATTCGTTCTTTTCTCAGTCCCTTGAAATTTTTTCCTGCCCTCTAGTTTCTTGTGTTTCTTTTTGTTTACAAAACTCTTTTTTTATTTATAAATATAACAGGCCCGGGCCCAGGCCCGGGCCCAGGCCCAAAGCCCAGTCTCGCACTCTAATAAAAATGCACCTTTTAATTTCCGTCCCTAGCAAAACAAATTACAAAGCCAACTCTCATTCCCTTTCCTTTCATCTTCAACATGCATATACACTACCACTTCAACCATGCCACCCCAACTTCTATCCTATTTCTCTCACCATATCCACGCATCAGCCAACCACAAAATCATGCAAGCACCAATGTAAAACAGCCTGCAAGGGTCCTTCCGCCCTCACCCCTCCCTTTCCAGTTCTTTTTTTTGAATGCTTGCTTCCTTGTTGCTTCTTTCATACTTACGATTATCTTTGTGTCAAGAAATCAAAAATAATATACTATTCAATTGTTAATATACTGGGAGTAAGTCGAGCGATGCTTGCATAGTCCAAAGAAAAGACTGAACTACAAGTGGCATCATATCAAGAAAAGAAAAAAAAAACACTTTAATTGTTATTGAACTTTATCTTTGTTTAACCCTATCCATCTATCAACTTATTTATGGATTATTGATCCATGAATTCTTAAACCAAATACATCTGTTCATAAGCACCCAAGTTCATAAGCCTTGAATTATGTATTTATCCACGAATTTTGTATTTACATCTGTATACCAATCTAAAATCTTATGATAAAACTATTTTCGTTTGCTTCTGTCTTTATCTTTTCTTGATAAAAAGGACATGGATATTATTTTTAGGCAACTCTTTCTTTCCTTTTTCTGTTTTTGTACAGCGTGTACCATGCATGTGCACAGCTGCCCCAACATCGTGCATCCACCGCAACCCTACCAGCACATCGCGCCTTCACTCACGATCGCCAAGGGCTAATCACACTAGCCTCTCATCACCTTGTTCAAAAAAAAACATATCCAATACCATTAAAACCAAACACTACCTTCAGGCAGTCACCCCAAAATTCCACGTCACCGCCAACTCCGTCCACTAGGCCACCTGCCACTACCGCCATGGTGACCGGCACCCATGTGCGCACCTCCACACAAAATCCCATGCAACTCGATCCATCTAGGAGTATGCACGGACCACTTAAAACCCGAGAACCCGAAATTAGTGTGTACACGGTGCACAAAACACAAACCGATTCCCCTGTACACACTTCTCTGGTGTCCATCTATTTTACTATTTTTAGTTTAGTTTATACATATCCAGTTGAACCACTTGTTGCTTATCTGGTTTTCACCTAAATTTCCAGATGGCATCAACTCACATGAACAAACAAATGATAAGCAAATCGACTAAAAGTTTTCTAATCGCATTCAAGTAGAATGTCATATATGTTTTGTTTAGTGATTTATAATTCTTGTGGATAAATCGACCAATTAACTAAATGGATAGTGGCTACATGATACTCATAGAAGCTGGTCTTAACATAAGCTAACGAAATATATTGTCCTCTAGTACAGTAAACTAAACTAAACAACATCAATGAACATATGGTAGCTAAAAGTTCTTTTATTTTTGTCAAAATTAAAATAAAATGAAAATAACATAAGCTATAAAAGCTTTTAAAATTTAGCATAGAGTAAACCTCTACAAATTTGGTTTTCCTTTTAATATGCAAAACAGTTGCCCATTACAGAGTATTCTACCTACCATTCTTTCTCACTTTCCAGGTTTGGCTATGACAGGAAAGTATAAATGTCTGAATATATACGTTTATGTGTCTACTTAACTTATTATAACCAGTAAATATAGAGGAATGGTTTGCTCACAATCAAGTCCACATGTTTTTGGTCATTTTTTTCATATATTAATCTCAGGTTTCACTTGAAAGGTATAATGACTAAACTCAAAATACCTATAAGTATATACATCTATATAGGTAAACATAACCATAAACATAACAAATCAGAAAAATATGGGAAGTATACTCACACATTGCTTCTAGTTCCTGCTGTTTACTCTCCACTTTCAGGTTTTTCTTTGTTCTTTAGATTAGAGAGTTTGTTCTATGTGTCTGCCACTTGCTTCCAGTTTTATGAGGGAGATTACTCACACATTGCTTTTAGTTTCTAATTTTTATGAGGGAGATTACTGCATGTACTAGGGTATTTATAGTGTGAAATCAATACTTATCTCTGGGTAGCTAACAGTCTTTGTAGGGTTTAGTTTTAGACTGCTGTATTTTCAGTTTTGATTGAAAGAAAATGAAGCCTAGTTTTTCTTAGCTGTTATATAGCTTGATAGAAAAGAATGGTTTGGTCACTTCCATGTTAATACACTACGGCCAACGTAAATGTATTCAGATATCAATTTCTTAACTTTTAAGCAGTTATAAACTATAAAATTTTATGTAGTATGCAGGGCATAGGCTATTATCCTACATGATTGGAAATGTATAGCTGATGTGTTTGGTCACTTTCTCATTTAAAAACCTTTCTGTCATGCTACGACCATCAAGATATTAAGGTACATAACCTATACTAAATAGTTTTGAAAACCAACTTCAATACTTAGAAATATAAACTATAAATGTTTGTGTACCTAAAGTGAATAGGTTGTTGCTAGTATTAGTATAACAACCCGTATTTTCAATAAACTGTTATAACATAAATCGAGGCAGAATTTAATTCAAGAATCAGAATCAGGGGAAACGGGCTATGCCATTGCGTTCGTCTCGGAAAAATACGCGAAATAGAGTCCGAGTTTTCGAAAATCGGAGTCAGTATGACCCGGTTAAGGCCCATTGAAGTTTTCAGAAATTTCTATGCCAAAAACAGATTTAAATTTCGAATTAAAAGCAGGGATTAGGGCTAATCGGGGTCAGGTGGGAAAATTCCCGCCAGGGGCCCCATGTCGACAGGCATGTCGACAGGGCCACCAGGGTGTCGACAGCCCTGTCGACAGGGGGTGCCCGGGCAGTTTAGCCTGGTGCACCATTTCTGATTTGGGCTTGGTCTTGTGGCTTGGTTCTAGAGAATTCCGAGATCTGACGGGCCAAAGCTAACCTAGGGTTAATCCTAGGGCTTAAAACACTCTAATTCCCTATAAATATACCCCTAATCCTACCCTAAAGCCTCATTAATCAATCTAGCAACTAAACTATGTCAATTTGAATCCTCAAATGGCCTCCACCTAAAATCCCTAGCCTCCACCTTCCTCAAAGTTTAATCCTATGAAGATATGATGATCATACAACCTTTTCTATGTTGTATGAATGCTTAATAACTTGCATACTTCATTAAGTTGCAAGTTTGATTTGCTAAGTTTGTGTTTTTGGGATTTTGCAAAAGAGTTTTCTTATTTGAAGCTTTGTTTTGGGTTTTTAAAGGGCTTCTTCATCTTATTTGGTGGATTTGTGACTTGTTTATATTTGTAAGCCCTCTTACCTTCACTTTACAAACTCTAAAGTTAATATGTGGTGCAAGTTGAGATTTATGTGAGTTTATTTGATTATGCATGCTTATGCGAACTCACTATGCCATGTTTTACATGTTTCATAAGTTATGCATGCTTATGCGAGATTACTATGCCATGTTTTACATGTTTCACAAGTTATGCATGCTTATGCGAGTTTATTATGCCATGTTCTACATGTTTCATGGGTTATGCATGTTTATGCAAGTTCACCTTACCATGTTATGCAAGTTTAATGGATTATGCATGCTTATGCAAGTTCACCTTACCATGTTATGCAAGTTTAATGGATTATGCATGCTTATGCAAGTTCACCTTACCATGTTATGCAAGTTTAATGGATTATGCATGCTTATGCAAGTTCACCTTACCATGCTATGAATATTTAATAAGCTATGCATGTTTATGCGAGTTCACTATGACATGATTTGCAAGTTTAACATGTATGCATGTTTATTATGATATGTGAAGTTCATCATGTATGTTATGCCAAGTTACCTTTTATACCCTTATGCGTTATGACGAATATGTAAGCGAGATAATGACGTTGGGAGGGTTTGGGTAAACTTAAAAATACATGAAACTAAAAGATCAGGAATTTACCTATTAAGTTAGGTCTACCCCTTGGGAATTTACCTATTAAGTTAGGTCTACCCAAGTATATGTTAACTTGTAAATATGTTCTAAAGGGGACATGACATTAGATAACATGATATGGCCAACTCGAGGTTAGACCTAGTTGTGGTGTAAATCTTCCCAGGTAACCACAACGTGGGGTCTAATGTGGGTAGTTGGTCATGTTGCACCATAAGACCCGAGGTTAGACCTAGACGTGGTGTAAATCTTCCCAGGTAACCACGGCTGTCTAATGTGAGAGGTTGGGTGCGTTAAGTAATTAATGCCTCATGATTAGGGTTAAGTCATGGCCCACTAATACTTAACCAATAATGGGGATGCGAGGATTAGATGGGGTTAAGTGGTTACACTTAACTAATTTAATCCAGGATTAGTGAGGGGTTAAAACCACACTTAACCCTCTTAGAAACCCTAGCAACGTGGTCTGTTCCAGCAGTAATCCCAGTTTGGTATCACTACAACCCTACAGCTAGGTTAGGGCGGGGCACGATTACTGGACTGATGTAAGCGACCAAAGCGACGGCTGAGTGGTACAGCGGTGCGGGTCCGGCGGGCTACGGACGTGCACGTAGTCCGATGTTGGACAAACTCGAGGCACAGGTACCAGTAGGCTTAGACTGTGCATTATTGCTTAGGTGTCTGGGGTTGACACCTTAGGGCTTGATACACCCGAAGGTGGACCCAGCACAGTCTGACTACATCCATGTGGGCCGTATGGACACCAACACTTGACGTGTTAGGTTTATAGGGAGCCGATCGACTAGACCGTTGGGCTGGACGTTATACTAAGGTCACTTCACGTTATTGGGCCAAAGTTTGGGCGAAGGGATCAAGATCTGTTTTGTGGGTTTGCTAGTACACTGTGGTGCAAAGTTTGATCTCATCTATGTGATGTCACCTTTATCTATTGCCAGTATGTTCATCTCAGTTTCCATCATGCTGTTAACTTTATTAGTTTATAGATTGATCGTAGTAGGGCTTACCAGTCTTTTTGACTGACCTGTTTTCTTTCGCTTCTTTTCTTCCGTTCCCCCCCCCCACAGGTTCTCAGGGAGGGGTTACATCTGCTTAGTGGATCTTTGGCTTGCTTGTTGGATAGCTCATGTATGGATCTGAGCTAGCTGTGGCTTATCTTTTATTTCTGGGGATTAGTACTGATGTTTTACCATGTATTTTGTTATCACGTATCTAGACTTATGTTGTATTTTGGATCATGACATTTTGATATTATGTACTTGACTATGTTGGTTTTTCTAAGATGATGATGATGGGTTTTTATCTGCTACCGCTGCTTTACTTATATTTATTTTTATATATCTCTGTGCATGTTTACCTTCACAATAACGCCCCTCCAAAGCTAGTACATTCTAAGGAGTGATCCTAGTGGGGGTGGGGTGTTACATTTGGTATCAGAGCCAGGTTAACAAGATTGAACAAAACTTTTTAAAAAAAAAACCCCTTTTGAAAAACTATTTTCAAAAACCTACTAAGTATTTTCCAAAATAAAGTCTAGATTATTTTAAGGCTAATCCCCAAAAGCCATCAGCGTTATCCTTCGTTCCCTTGACCTAATCTTATCTTATCTTTCGTTTCAGTATGGCTGAGAATCTTGACATCCCAGATGGAGTGAACGTACCACTCTGTTATAGGAGACTTCTAGAAGCTAGGGCGGCAGCTGGTCCCGCCAACCCTACTCCCACTCCTCCTCCTGTAGTTGAGAATCCTATCCCTAATATCCCTCCTCCGGTGGTTCCTGCTCCCCCTCCTCCAGCAGTTAATATTCCCCCTCCCGTTGCTAATGTTCCTCCCCCTCCCGTTGCTGAGGCTCCTCTTCCTCCTCCTCCCCCTCAGCATCCCCAGATTGAGTTTACAAAGGTTTGTAAAGACTTCAAGGCAATGGGAGGCAAGAATTTCCTAGGCACGGAATCTTTTGTTGAAGCTAGGAATTGGCTGAAAGACACGGAGGACTTGTTTGCTATCTTTGGGATTGATGACGAGAGGAAGATCTTGTTGACAGTATGGCTTTTGAAGGATGAGGCGGCCTATTGGTGGGAGGTCACCAATGGGACGAGGCCCGTTGAGACTTGGGCCGATTTGAGGGCTAGATTTGTGACCAAGTTTCTATCTTCAGCTGAGGCGAATTTACAAATGGAGAAGTTCATTGCATTAAAGCAAGGTGATATGTCTGTCAAGGAGTATGTGAACAAGTTTAATCAGCTGGCCCGTTTTGGTTTGGATATGGTAAACACCCCGGAAAAGAAGGCTCTTCGATTTGCTAGGGGGTTGAATGAGCCGCTACAGGGCATGGCGATGTCACATATTCCGCATGGAGCTACTTTTGAGAGTTTGGTCAACATGGCTCTGCTTCAGGGAGATGGAAAGAAAGAAGTCAAGTCGAGTGATACTCAAGCAAAGAAGACTGATTCTCAAGGCAAAGGCAATCAAGGGGGTCAAAGCAGCCAGGGGAATCAGGGCAAGAACAAGAAGGGGAACAACAACAACAAAGGCAAGGGAAAGTGCAATTACTGTGGCATAGCTGGGCATTTTGCTAAGGATTGCAGGAAGAAGAAAAGGAAGCTTAGTGGTGGATGCTTTTCTTGTGGAGAGACTGGGCACTTCAGCAAAGAATGCCCAAAGAAGAAAGGACAGGCTGGACCTTCAGGAGGGCAAGTTCATGCTCTCAATGCCGCTTCAGTTCCCGAGCGAGGTAGTGTTTCTGTTGAGAACCTTGTTTATATCTCTGATCTTCCAGTACGTACCTTGTTTGATTCTGGTGCATCACATAGCTTTATTTCATCTGATCTTGTTGATAGCTTGCACCTTAGTACTAGCTTAGTGGATGATCCCGTTTGTGTTTCGAATCCCATTGGGGGTTCTGCTCATCTATCTATGATATGTGAGGATCTGAGGATTTCTATACTCAGCGTAGAGTTCTTGTGTAGTGCGTATGTTCTGGGTTTCAGGGGATACGGATTGATCTTGGGCATGGATTGGCTGTCTAGATATGGAGCCATTCTGGATTGTGAGCATAGGGTTGTAAGGCTTGTGACTCGCCTGGGCAACACCTTAGAGATTTCATGCAATCCGAAGAATCCCGTCATGTTATGCTATCTAGAATCTCTCGACTCATCAGAGGAGGCCCTTCAGTCTGTAAGGGTGGTCCGAGATTATCCGGATGTTTTTGAAGAAGTTAAGGGGTTGCCCCCGAAACGAGAGATTGACTTTCGCATCTATCTGGTAGATAATGCTAAGCCTGTTTCTTTGCCCGTTCGGCATATGGCTCCGCGTGAGAGACGGGAGCTGAGCAAGCAAGTAAAAGAATTGCTTGAGAAGAACTTCATCAGAAGGAGTATATCCGAATGGGGAGCACCTGTGGTGTTTGCAACTAAGGCAGATGGCTCTCTTCGACTCTGTGTGGATTATAGAGAATTGAATAAGCTGACTAAGAAAAACAGACACCCGTTACCAAGGATCGATGATCTCTTTGACCAACTTGTTGGTGCTTCTGTTTTCTCTCAGCTTGACCTTGCTACGGGTTTTCATCAGCTCAGAGTGGCTGAAGATAGTATAGACAAGACTGCATTCAGAACTCCAGACGGATTCTTTGAATGGCTTGTTATGCCGTTCGGTTTGACGAATGCACCCGCGTATTTTGTGGATTTGATGAGTAGGGTGTTTCGGGAGTTCTTGAATAAGTTTGTCGTGGTCTTTGTGGATGATATTCTGGTCTTCTCCAAGGATGAAGAAGAGCATGCGAGGCACCTAGTAGAAGTGATGGATACGCTCAGAGCGCACCAGTTAAAAGCCAAGTTCTCCAAGTGCCATTTTTGGAGAAGGGAAGTCAGATTTCTTGGGCATATCGTATCCAAGCAAGGCTTAGCGGTGGATCCCGCTAAGGTGGTTGCAGTTCAGGATTGGAAGACTCCAAGGAATGCAACCGAGGTAAGAAGCTTTCTGGGTCTTGCGGGTTTTTACCGGAAGTTCATCAAGGACTTCGCGAAGATATCCGCTCCTCTTACTAAGTTGACGAAGAAGAACTTAGTCTTTGCTTGGGATATGGATTGTGAGCTTGCTTTTCAGAGACTCAAGAGAGCCCTTACCTCAGCACCAGTTCTAGCCTTACCCGATGGTGGTAAGATATTTACCGTGTACACTGATGCTTGTGGCACGGGATTGGGCGCCGTTCTGATGCAAGAGGGCAGAGCTATATGTTTTGGTGGGAGGCAACTTAAGGTGCATGAGAGGAATTATCCCACTCATGATCTAGAGCTGGTAGCGATTGTATATGCACTCAAGGCTTGGCGTCATTATCTTCTGGGAGAGAGATTTGAGCTATATACTGATCATAAGTCTTTGAAGTATCTCTTTTCGCAGAAGGATCTGAACTTAAGGCAGCAGAGATGGATGGAATTCTTGGCTTCCTATGATTTTGAGATATCCTATACCCCTGGCAAGGGGAATGTTGTAGCGGATGCGTTGAGTAGGAAAAGGTTGACACTAAGCCCTCTATTTGTTGAGATGAAGAATTTAGAGTTCTTGGCGACCTTTGATTTCTCTTTGGCAATGGAGTCGGTGACCGGTTCCTTGGCATCTTTAGAGCTCAGGCCTACCCTTCTAGATCAAGTTGGGGCTTCGCAAAAGGAAGACCCTCAGATAATTGAGATCATGGATAAGCTGGTTCGAGGGGAGACATCTAGTCACCTTGCTCGATATTCTATAGACAATAAGGGTTGGCTGAGGAGAGACGGAAGGCTTTGTGTTCCGATGGTAGAAGACTTGGTGAGGAAAGTTCTTGAGGAAGCACATCGCTCCAAGATGACTATACATCCAGGTGGTGATAAGATGTATAAGGACATGAAGCGCGTTTTCTTCTGGCCTGGAATGAAGAAGGAGGTGGCGGAGTTTGTCTCGAGATGTGTTATTTGTCAGAGAGTAAAAGCTGAGTCGAAGAAGCCCGGTGGGCTATTACATCCGCTAGAGGTCTCGCTGTGGAAGTGGGAGAGCATTTCTATGGACTTTATTGATGGGCTTCCAAGGTCCAGGAAGGGGAATACGAGCATATGGGTCATTGTGGATAGGCTCACGAAGAGTGCTCATTTTATCCCAGTGAAGAGCAAAAGGACCGCATCTGGACTAGCATCAGTATATCTTCGTGAGATAGTGCGACTACATGGAGTCCCTTCCAGCATAGTCAGTGACCGAGACCCCATCTTTACTAGTCAGTTCTAGAACAGTTTGCAGGAGGCTATGGGCACAAGGTTGAACCTGAGTACGGCCTATCACCCACAAACGGACGGCCAAACAGGAAGGGTGAATAGGGTACTTGAGGACTTGTTGAGGCTTTGCATTCTGGATTTTGGTGGTGCTTGGGAAGACCATCTTCCTCTTGTTGAGTTTGCATATAATAACAGTTATCAGGCGAGCATAGGGATGGCACCATTTGAGGCTTTATATGGGAGGCCGTGCAAGTCACCTACATGTTGGTGGGAGTCCACAGATAAGCTTATACTTGGACCCGACATGATTAGGGATACATCCGAGAAGGTCGAGTTGATTAGAAGACGGATGAAAGCGGCCCAAGATCGGCAGAAATCCTATGCTGATAAGCGGAGATCCGATTTGGAGTTTGAGGTTGGGGACAAGGTTTTCGTAAAGGTTTCTCCTTTGCGGAATGTGGTCCGATTTGGAGCTGTTGGGAAGCTAGCACCGAGATTTGTTGGACCCTTCCCTATCATAGAGAGAATTGGGAAGATGGCTTATAGAGTGCAATTGCCCGAAAAGTTGTCCGGAGTGCATAATGTCTTTCATGTCTCGCATCTCCGAAAGTGCCTGCATGAGTCCACTGAGGTGGTTGAACCTAGCATTCTTGAAGACGTGGAAGTAGAGAAAGAAGCAACTTTAAGGAGAGCTCCGATTCGTATCATAGGGACAGAGACCAAGAAGCTAAGGAATCGTGAGGTCAGATTGGTGAAAGTTCAATGGGGTGAAGCCGAAGAGGACGCAACTTGGGAAACCGAGGAAAAGATGCGTGGGCTTTATCCATTCCTTTTTGAGGGTACACTCTCAATCTCTTTTCTTTGTTTAGCATATCTTTCTCCTTGATATCCATGTTTACCTAGTTATCGTGCAAATCTTGTCATGAGAACCTTAGGTAGAAACCCTTTGGATGAAACATGTGTTTGAAACATGTTATGTTTGATGGTTGCAAGTGGTTGCAAGTGTTTGCAAGTGGTTACTCGTGGATGCATGATACACATTAGGCACTAGATCGGCTCACACACTCCTTATATTGCATGTGCATGAGTGTTTATGCTTATTCTCGGATGAAATTTGTATGCAATCACATGGATGTTGCATATGGATGTATGATTGAGCACGCATGTAGATATTATACATTATGTTAGGGACTTGCATACATATGGATACATTTCACTAACATATTTTGCATTGATCTTTGCATTAGATAGGTACATATACACACACTTCTGCATATGTTCATACGACATTTAGAATCCTTTAAGGACAATGGTTGCTCGTGGATGATGCTTTGAGTAGATGGATGTTGGATGGTAGGATATGTTCTTCCTAACTTGAAGATTTCGGGGACGAAATCCTTTAAGGAGGGGAGAATATAACAACCCGTATTTTCAATAAACTGTTATAACATAAATCGAGGCAGAATTTAATTCAAGAATCAAAATCAGGGGAAACGGGCTATGCCATTGCGTTTGTCTCGGAAAAATACGCGAAATAGAGTCCGAGTTTTCGAAAATCGGAGTCAGTATGACCCGGTTAAGGCCCATTGAAGTTTTCAGAAATTTCTATGCCAAAAACAGATTTAAATTTCGAATTAAAAGCAGGGATTAGGGCTAATCGGGGTCATGTGGGAAAATTCCCGCCAGGGGCCCCATGTCGACAGGCATGTCGACAGGGCCACCAGGGTGTCGACAGCCCTGTCGACAGCCCTGTCGACAGGGGGTGCCCGGGCAGTTTAGCCTGGTGCACCATTTCTGATTTGGGCTTGGTCTTGTGGCTTGGTTCTAGAGAATTCCGAGATCTGACGGGCCAAAGCTAACCTAGGGTTAATCCTAGGGCTTAAAACACTCTAATTCCCTATAAATATACCCCTAATCCTACCCTAAAGCCTCATTAATCAATCTAGCAACTAAACTATGTCAATTTGAATCCTCAAATGGCCTCCACCTAAAATCCCTAGCCTCCACCTTCCTCAAAGTTTAATCCTATGAAGATATGATGATCATACAACCTTTTCTATGTTGTATGAATGCTTAATAACTTGCATACTTCATTAAGTTGCAAGTTTGATTTGCTAAGTTTGTGTTTTTGGGATTTTGCAAAAGAGTTTTCTTATTTGAAGCTTTGTTTTGGGTTTTTAAAGGGCTTCTTCATCTTATTTGGTGGATTTGTGACTTGTTTATATTTGTAAGCCCTCTTACCTTCACTTTACAAACTCTAAAGTTAATATGTGGTGCAAGTTGAGATTTATGTGAGTTTATTTGATTATGCATGCTTATGCGAACTCACTATGCCATGTTTTACATGTTTCATAAGTTATACATGCTTATGCGAGATTACTATGCCATGTTTTACATGTTTCACAAGTTATGCATGCTTATGCGAGTTTATTATGCCATGTTCTACATGTTTCATGGGTTATGCATGTTTATGCAAGTTCACCTTACCATGTTATGCAAGTTTAATGGATTATGCATGCTTATGCAAGTTCACCTTACCATGTTATGCAAGTTTAATGAATTATGCATGCTTATGCAAGTTCACCTTACCATGTTATGAATATTTAATAAGCTATGCATGTTTATGCGAGTTCACTATGACATGATTTGCAAGTTTAACATGTATGCATGTTTATTATGATATGTGAAGTTCATCATGTATGTTATGCCAAGTTACCTTTTATACCCTTATGCGTTATGACGAATATGTAAGCGAGATAATGACGTTGGGAGGGTTTGGGTAAACTTAAAAATACATGAAACTAAAAGATTGGGAATTTACCTATTAAGTTAGGTCTACCCCTTGGGAATTTACCTATTAAGTTAGGTCTACCCAAGTATATGTTAACTTGTAAATATGTTCTAAAGGGGACATGACATTAGATAACATGATATGGCCAACTCGAGGTTAGACCTAGTTGTGGTGTAAATCTTCCCAGGTAACCACAACGTGGGGTCTAATGTGGGTAGTTGGTCATGTTGCACCATAAGACCCGAGGTTAGACCTAGACGTGGTGTAAATCTTCCCAGGTAACCACGGCTGTCTAATGTGAGAGGTTGGGTGCGTTAAGTAATTAATGCCTCATGATTAGGGTTAAGTCATGGCCCACTAATACTTAACCAATAATGGGGATGCGAGGATTAGATGGGGTTAAGTGGTTACACTTAACTAATTTAATCCAGGATTAGTGAGGGGTTAAAACCACACTTAACCCTCTTAGAAACCCTAGCAACGTGGTCTGTTCCAGCAGTAATCCCAGTTTGGTATCACTACAACCCTACAGCTAGGTTAGGGCGGGGCACGTTTACTGGACTGATGTAAGCGACCAAAGCGACGGCTGAGTGGTACAGCGGTGCGGGTCCGGCGGGCTACGGACGTGCACGTAGTCCGATGTTGGACAAACTCGAGGCACGAGTACCAGTAGGCTTAGACTGTGCATTATTGCTTAGGTGTCTGGGGTTGACACCTTAGGGCTTGATACACCCGAAGGTGGACCCAGCACAGTCTGACTACATCCATGTGGGCCGTATGGACACCAACACTTGACGTGTTAGGTTTATAGGGAGCCGATCGACTAGACCGTTGGGCTGGACCTTATACTAAGGTCACTTCACGTTATTGGGCCAAAGTTTGGGCGAAGGGATCAAGATCTGTTTTGTGGGTTTGCTAGTACACTGTGGTGCAAAGTTTGATCTCATCTATGTGATGTCACCTTTATCTATTGCCAGTATGTTCATCTCAGTTTCCATCATGCTGTTAACTTTATTAGTTTATAGATTGATCGTAGTAGGGCTTACCAGTCTTTTTGACTGACCTGTTTTCTTTCGCTTCTTTTCTTCCGTTCCCCCCCGCCCCCCCACAGGTTCTCAGGGAGGGGTTACATCTGCTTAGTGGATCTTTGGCTTGCTTGTTGGATAGCTCATGTATGGATCTGAGCTAGCTGTGGCTTATCTTTTATTTCTGGGGATTAGTACTGATGTTTTACCATGTATTTTGTTATCACGTATCTAGACTTATGTTGTATTTTGGATCATGACATTTTGATATTATGTACTTGACTATGTTGGTTTTTCTGAGATGATGATGATGGGTTTTTATCTGCTACCGCTGCTTTACTTATATTTATTTTTATATATCTCTGTGCATGTTTACCTTCACAATAACGCCCCTCCAAAGCTAGTACATTCTAAGGAGTGATCCTAGTGGGGGTGGGGTGTTACAATTAGATTGAAATAACACATCCTTACAGTCTCTTCTCCATAAATGCTTCTCAGGTGCACATGTATTTGTACTAGCGTATGTATGCATATATATTCTACACTAGTTTGTCTACAAATGTCATAGGATGCTAGTACACCTCCTAGGATCTGAAATAAAAGTTGTGTAGTACCCTATGGTGGTCTATACACATGTATTTTTCTACAGCATACATACTAAAGGTTATAAATGAAAAACTTAGTTTTCAAGAAATCAATTTTTATAAATGTATTGAATTTATTCTATTCAAAACAATTTCATGTCACATCCCTTTTCATGTTTCTTATATGTGAAGTAATTCAGTATTCTTATTTAATAAATTCAATTTTATAATTTCTTATCAATTTAAGGTCATAGATGATTAGTACTTGCTTGTGAAGAAATTGAATTCTAATTTAAATATTCTCATTAGTTATTTTAAACAAATCAATTTTATATTCTACATGAACTAAAAATAAGTTAAAATACAAACAAAATACTTACTTGTATATATTTAAATATGACAACTAAAAATATTCATATAGAATTTTTATAGAAATTATTATTAAAATTTCATTATTAAAATTAATTACTGAAATAATCCATAATAAATTGTATTACAAAACTAGTCAAAATCCGGAACGTTACGTCTTAAGTGCTTAGTTCGCATTAAGATACTTTTGGGCTAGGATATACTTTTTGATAGGCTAGGACATTTTTTTTAGAGACTAATAACTTTTTGACAGACATACCTTTTGTTGTATATAGACACCTAAAGTTGGTAATATGTACTCTGGTTGGTATGTAGGATCATGTATATTACCACAAGTGCACCTTGTACTTTGGTATAGGTGCGGATTATGATATTTTTGGCTGACTACATCACTATCTATGTTGTTGATTTATGCATACTGTTATTTTCATAAAAAGGACAAATTCCCTTTTCAAAGATTTTCAGATATAATGAATTTTAAAGGATCTGGAATATGAAATTCTATAAGCCATTCTATAAATAAAATTGCTTGTATCTTCTTTCCTTTTTGAGGACAAAAGGTTTTTAAGGAAGGAAGAATGTAACAACCCTGATCTTTTTAGCCGATTTATCCAAATGATTTTTGAATTTTAAATATGATTTCAAAGATACTTGGAATATTTATAAAAAGTTCTCAATTTAAAGTGATGGTCAAAAAGTGTCAAAACAAGATTTTATAACTTGTCGATTTGAATATTAATTCAATTTGATTTTTTTGAAATTGGTTAGATATAGTTGTTTAAACTGTAGAATAATTTATTTTAATTGATAAGGAAAGTTATTTGAGAACATAAAATATGATCTTCAAATTTTTGTAAGAAAACATATCTGTTTTTGTTACAACATATGGAACATATGGAAGTGTGGTTATGTTGTAACATCTTAAAAGCGTTAATAAAATAAATTAAGTATTTATTTCAAAACCACATACCTAAGGCTCATGGTTTCCAGGAGGGAGCACATGGTTTTGGAAGTGGATTTACATATGCTTAACATCTAAGCTAACGTTGCTTAGGAAGGAGCCAAATGTCCCTAAACCAATTACCATTATACCCTTGGCCTTAGGCTATTTAAACGCCCTTAAGTCTCACTATTTCTAATTCCATTCACTCTCATTTTTGTTCTTCTTCTTTCTAAATCTCTTCTCACCATTTTCCTTCTTCTTCTTTCTAAATCTCTTCTCACCATTTTCCTTCTTCTTCTTCCATCCTCTATCCCCATTGCCCTCCCCCTCCTCCACCCACGGTCGACGCCCCTACCAGCCACAATCGCACCCCTCCCTTCCTAGCTACCCTATCTTCCCCCCAAACCCATGGCCTACATCCCTAAAACCCTCTAAACCATGGCCTGCACCCCCAAAATCCTCTAAACCCATGGACTACCCATAATCCTCACCTACCCCACGCCAGCTACCCCCTCCACCGCTGTACACCCCACTTATCCCAAGCCAACCACCCATTCACCACCGTACACCCCCTAACCCTCTAAACCCATGTATGCTTGTGATTGGTTGATGAATGTGACATTGTGGTTAATTATTTAATTAACAAAATATAGGCATTAATTATCTAACGCTTATACTTCATGTTCATATGTTGTGATGCATATATATATATATATACATATATATATATATATATATACATATATATATATATATATATATATGTAATATATATAACGATGTATAGGCATTAATTATCTAACGCTTATACTTTATGTTCATATGTTGTGATGCATATATATATATATTTATACACACACACACACATACACACATATATTCGCTATGTAATTACATATGTACATACACATATACGTTAAGTGTGAATGGTTGTTATAATTGTGGAAAATATTATTTTAATGGTTAATAGTGATAATGTGTTCACTACACACACATATATGGAAGGATTTGGGTATTGATTAAGTCTCAGTTTATTTCGATATGTTTTTAAAATGAAAATCCAACCCTCAAAAACCATCTATGTGATGGTGAGATAGAGTGGCACTACACAAAATAGATAAAGTTGGAAACCGCCTCCCAACGGTGGCTCACAATCAGACATAATTGAGTAAAGAAAAGCCATAGCATCATAATCAACAACAAAATAGCCTAAGTGGCCCCAATAAGTAAGACAAATGATACTTGACCGTGAAGGACAAGCATCATAAGGACCGAGAGGTATCATGAGGCAACAAGAGATCCAAAATAAGTAGCAGAAGACGAAATGGATAACAGTGAAAGGACTCTGATCCGTAGGAGTACTCCAATAAGTCAGGTCAGATTATGCTAGAAATCGTCGAATAGACCTCCATCAGCATGCTCCAAGGTGAGAGGGTGGATGCAACCACAAGGTATATAAAGATCAGCGTAAACCTGCAGCGACATAGCGTAGAAACCAAGGAAGAAGATCCAGCTCTAGCAAACTTGTAAGTAAGAAGAGAGGCCAGTAGTATACGAAACAATAACCATAAAATGTAATAGAAACGTGAAGGGAAAACATCAAAAAGTGCAGGAGATGTTGAAATTTGTGATGAACGGATCTAGGAATCAGTTAGATGGCGCAGGATAAGGGGATGCGAGGAACAGGTTCTTGATATCCACATGGATAAGATCGATGGTTTTGGCCTGATCATTTTTTTTATTATCGTATCCGAATTTGTTCTGAGTGCACCAAATATGCCAACAGATATAAGATGAAATAATACGAGCAAGAATGGCTCTAATAGTTTTCCCATGGGAATTGGATCACCAATAAGTGCAACGTGAATTGAGAGATGCAAGAAGGGGAGGGAAACCCATAAGATTGCTGAAATGCTGCCAAATGAAACTTGCAAAATCACTGTTGCCAAAAAAATGAGGTATAGAATTGCAATGCCCAACAGAACAGCATCAACATTTGGAGGCAACGACAATGCTAAGTTTAGATATATTTGAATCAAGAGGGAGACCACAATGAGTGAGCTTCCACATGAAGATGGAAACTTTGGGAAGGATGCAACAACCCCAAATCATACAGAATGGGAGCTTGACGGGGGACCGGGGTCTAATGGTGTTAGACCAAAAAATGGCACTAACACCCAATTGATCATGTTTTGCAGAGAGTAATAAGAAATCATATACGAAAAAGCAAGATAATTCAATCAACACACAAGATTTATAGTGGACCGGCGTTAATGAGCCTACATCCACTTTATAGTTCCTCATTTCATTCCGGAATTACAATTACACTGAATATTTACACTCAAACACTCAAATACAATGAATCATTCCCTCCGAATTCATTATTTTAATTGGAGAATAAGGTGGTTATTTATGGAGGAATTCAGCCATGCTGCCATGAATAAATGAAGTGCCAAAAAGTCCCCCAAAATGATGCGTTGTATGTGTATTTATAGGTAGATATTCGGTTAGGGTTGAGTTGCCACGTGGCAGCTTCAGAGTAAATCTCGAAAGTAGTGGAGAACATGGGGAAATGGTCTTTAACTGCCCAGAATTCGGTTAGGGTGAGTGACCCGATCCGGATGGCCTGATCCGGATGACCCGATCCGGATGAGTTGATCCATTTGACCCGATCTGGATAACCCAATCCAGTTTGGTTGGTCAGAAATATTCGCTTTAGCTTGATCCAAAATGGTGGAATCCAACCCAAAGCTTATGTGCACAAAAATATGAGTTTTCCCATCCTTTGTTACTTCGTCCAAGCAGATGCCAATCTCTACCAGTTCATACTCAAGCCCTGAGTGGCCTTTCTGATAGAGTTCTTGGGCTTTGGATAGTCTGGTCACAAAGCAGGCTAACATTTTGTCCCCCAAAGTACATCTTATTGCAAATGAGATGTCCTTTGAATAAGTCGAGCTGAATCTTTTTGGAATGTCATCCACCCTTAAGGAGGCTTTATTAGACTGTTGTGTCCTATTGAGTACTGAATAGTTCCGTCGTATGGATCTTTTCCTGTATAAATGGCTTGTCATATACCACACTGCTTCCATTGATGTTTATCAGGCCAAATTCCATGGCTAGAGTGGTCAAGATGATCTAGTAATCATTTAGACCTCGTCGAATCAAGAGGTTGAATTCCTTCATCATAGGTCATGCAATATCGTTGGCTCCCATGTGTGATCCTACATGCACAAGTTAATGCCAAACGACACTGTCTTCCTAAACAAGTCAAGCCCATTACTAAGCTAGGATTTCTTTTATGTATAAGTCAATGTATAAAATAGCCATCCAAGTCATAGCGTGGTGTCATAATCTTCATGTTTTGAGCTAGCATCTGGACCGTTAGGACAGAGCGCATCAGAGTTAGCATATGAATCTGTCATTTTTTTTCTTGGATTTGGACTATCTTGATATCAGGATATTAATCTACGACTCCATGATTGCATCTAATCGTAATAATAGGGTATCCAAAGGCCATGATCACTCCGGATCGTTTTATAATTCTGTGATCACATACGAGTCAGTACGAGATGTTGTTGAAAACATGAAAGCCAATAGCTGGTAGGATTATCACAATCGTAAGGCAGTAGAGGAGTTCATCATACTCTGCATTTAATGCAGTTGCAGATCAAGTCTTTGGATTCATGCTTGATTCGTTAGTTGGCTCACTTGGTTGGTCGAGATGAATCACGTCATATTCTAAAGATATAATGTATACGTTCTGAATCATACATTGAGTCAGGGTCATGTTCAAAGTCAATCTGTCAGTTGAAGGTGATGCTCCCAGCATCAGTGGAGGATGAGCGAAGTCAGTGCTTATGCCCCCAGTATCGGTAGGGGTTATGCAAAGTTAATCGGACATCCAGTCTATTAGCCTTTATACTTTTTTCTGTCGCATCGGGTTAGAGATGCAGGTTCAGTAATCTTAGTCACCATGTGTCGTTTTGTGCACTTTCCCAAGTCATCAAGTGTTGGAGTTGTATATGCGAATGGTCGAATTACATTCGCGTCGGGGTCATCCCATCTTTTTAGTCAAAAAGCAGTGATTGCCTTATTAAGTATCAGCGAACTTAGATACTCTCCTCGCATCAGCCACAGAGTTGAGTAAGCTCATCAATCTTGCAAGCGAGTGAACGTTGTCAGTGATTTATTCAAGCTCCTTCGTTCATACTTTGGCATGATCCGAAGTAGCCATCATAGTCTTGTTGAGTCTATCTCCCATGCTTGGTTCCATTAAGCTTGACAATCAAGATCGTGGGCCCGATTAATGACATTGGTCTTTTCTAGAATTGTAAATTCCTTTCAGTCATTCCTGGGGCTTTTATTTTGCCTTTATCATATCAAGAGTCAGATGGTGCTCCATTTTGTCGTGAAGACATTGAGATCATCCATTTCAACATTAGCACCCTCTTGTTGCATGAATCTGTCTGTCTCAGGATAGGATTTTCCAATGTTTCTAGGAAAATCTCATGGTAGAGAGATACCGAGATTTGTTTCAGAGGTGAATCTGCCAAGTCGTCTTGGTGGGCCTCGTTGCAGAGAGATTTTGAAGTTTGAGATATCCAGAATACCGGATACTGCTGCGATCAACACCATATATGGTCCAGGTCGATTTACCGATGCCACTGCGGTGTTGAATCTTTCAAGGAATGCATGCAGGGTCTCGTCGGATCTCTGTAGAAGCATCAATTAATGTTGGCAATCTGGCCCTCGTCTTTGAGAAGTTGTCGCCAATTGTCTAATTTAGCGCTGATGCCCTGGTATGAAGTCTTGAAGTGGGTGGAAGCCAGTCTCTGGCTTTTTCGTTGCGCATATGTAATAGCCATCAATCATGCTTATGCCTTTTGATTATGGACGGTGATCCGCTACTTGGATGTATGTAGGTTGCCCTTAAGGAGCCATTCTTCTGATTATAGTCTGGGATCTTGCGGAACTCCGATAATAGTAAATGTGCCTAAAATTGGCGGATAGTCAAATTATGTTGCTCGAAGCTCGTATCCCGCACTCCCCATCCACAAGGATTTTACTAAACGGTAGTCATCAATTCCACGTATTCTCTAAATTCATACTCCCTCATCAAGCTATGAGTTAGAGTTTGATGCAAAATGATTTGTTCGTGTCCATCTCATGTTAGTCTTTGGTCTCCCATCCAAGCTCTGAGGTTCAAAGTCAGGTGGCGATAAAGTCAGATTATAGCTGTCTCAAATGCTCTCGTTTGCCCCTTACATGGGGAGCCGCATGTTGAGGTTGAGCTAGATTTTAAACATTCATCTAAATTAGAGCAGAGGTTGGTCGGGCTCCGTTTAAGTTTTCAGTGACTCTTGCATATCCATCATTTTCATCCAAAATGTTACGGTCGGAAGTTGCATGCTACCAATGCCTGGGAGAAGGTTGGTTGCATCTTGTTTCAATAAAGACGACTATGCCAACTTGTCCTAGGGCCTCATATGATCTGGAACACGGAGCAGGGAGTGTTTGAGCCAAGTTCATTGTCGCTTGGATTTCCATGGTGCTTGCTCCAGCGAGTAAGTCGTAGTTACTCGGCCTTCCATCTATCCAAGTAAAGAAGTTATCCATCATTTTCTGTCATTTCCGGAGAAGTTCATCTCGCTGAGCCATCTGAGTTCTTAAATCAGCAAGGGTACATTCCATTTCATATCTAGCTTGACATGCTGAGGGATCATTGTAAGAAGAAATCTGCTGACTTCCTTCGTTCATAGCGCCTTCTGTGCCAATATCCTTAGCACGAAAGAAATTTATATCTTCCTTCTTCTTAGCCTTTGAGTCGGAGTATCAAGCAGTTCGCTTCCTTGCAAGCTTGAAGTCAAAGTAATGGCGTGCCCCCCTTATCCAGGGTCTTTCAATCGGGAAGTTGGTTAGGACTAACAAATGGACGTTCACTCTGCATCCATTCCATGGTCCTTGAGTGGCCTATCAAGATCGAGGTATAAATTAAGCACATACATATAAATTATGCCATTTGTAAATATTTTCAACAGTATGCCTCCAGTCCAGGGGTAATAGCGAAGGATCGGCAGTTGTATCACATCCCTTTTAAATTTAGACATGGATGCATGGAAGAGAGACATTGCTTTCAAAGATCAAGTGATTGAGTTATCCAAGTGCTTGAGTCAACGCGTTTTCCATTCAGTGTGTTTACGAAGTGGCACTCATCATTGCACTTGTGCTATGGTTAGTCACACGTGGGTGTGTATGTTGATTTGATACATCACTCTTAGGGCCTTCTTTCAGTTGTTACCATAAGTCGTGTGACACGTTATTGAACAATTCAGTCTCAAGGCCTCCTTTCGATCGTCGCCTTGAGTCGCATGAGAAGTTTAGCATTGGGCATTAGCGTTAGCTTTCTAGGCATTGCCCTTTGTTTGTTTTCCACTGGTCTGCTGCGGTTGTCGCGAGTGCATCCCTCGCATTCTTGTCTTGTTATTTTGTGCAAGCCTGCACTTTGTAAACAAAGCGAATCTATAAGTAATAGGTAATAAAGCACATCACAATCAATTAAGGGTTCTAATTCAGAATCCATGCAATCCAATAGTATTTAGAAAATCATATATAATTTATCTAAGGGGGGTGATGTGTGTGTATGCCTCCAATCAATCACGAATAAAGTGCCTGGTCTGGACTTGTTTGGGATTGATTAGGATCGACATTGTGTTGCCCCCCATATCTGAAATGAGGGGTTCGGTTTCAGCTTTCATTCTTTTCCTCGATCCTCAGAAGGGTAGGTGCCCTTTCGTGGCATTTAATCACAATGTCTTTATACTCTCCTGTCATATGCCCAAGATAGAGTTCGAACTCAACTTTCAGTCTGCCCACTAATCCTTCAGTAGGGTAGGAGTTCATTTGTAGCGCATAGTCTCTGGCGCCTTTATACTCTCCCGTCGAATACCAAGGGTAGAGCAGAATCAAGGCGGTCTTTTAATCGTGGTGCACCTTCACGCCTTGAGGACGCTATCTTCACTTCCTTTATACTCTCTCTCGAATCATGAAAGTAGAGTTATGGACATCATCTTCCCGTCCTTTATACTCTCTCCTGGATCATAAGAGTTAGAGTTGTCCATGCGAACGGTCGTGTCATTCTCCCTGGTGCTCCTTCTTCACTCTGTTTCAAAGAGTAGGAGTCCTCCGTCTCGAGTATCGTTCTCAAACTCAGTTTTAGTCCTTAATCCATGCTTCATTCTGGGGGATGGAGCTTTTCGGGCAAGCGGTCGGATCACACTCGCCGAGGTGTTACCTCGTAATCCCTTATTTATGGGAAAAGGTGGTTGTTTGCAATAATCAAGTCTGTCTCATCCTATCGACTCATCGGATGGAGTTTGGTCGGACATCGTGATATTGTTACTTATACTCTCTCTCAAGTCATTAGAGTTAGAGTCACGAATCGAGTGGTTTTTAATCATGGCATGCCCATCACACTCGTCCTAGGTTTATACTTCTATCCAAGCTCTGAGGGTTAGATTTAATCGAGCAAAAAGTCAAAACACGTTTGCCAAAGCTTTGCTTCCCTTCGATCGACCTATGGGAGGAGTGATTGGCACCAAAATTCTAGTACTTGCATTAATCATGTCGCATGAGTTAGTCGTGTCAATAATTTAGAAAGCATGTAAAAGTAAATTGCATGATTGAAAATTAAGCATATCAAGGGGAAATGTTGCCTCCTTTATTTGGATTCATATAATCTGGTGGCATTAAGCAAAGGATCGAGCCATGTAGATGGTCGAACAATGTCCATTTGGGATCATATTCCAACTTTGAAATGCGAAAGTCAACGCATAATTATGTTGATGTCTGTCACGTGTGAGCCAAGGAGTGTATGGTCATCTCGGATCCACCTTAAGCTATATAATTTTTCTCAAGTGAGGGACATTGCTTTATAAGTGAGCAACTCAGTCAGGCTCGTTATGGTATTGCTCCATGGCTCGATATGCGGGTGTTAGAAGTCTGATCGATATCAAATCATGGGTACCTAAACCATCCACATATTTATTCATCTGAGTTAATAACATCGATAACTCATGAAGCATGCAAATATAAGGTTCATGGTTGAAGAATAATCCTGTTAAAGGAATGAATATCAGTCTAAGAAAAAATGGCATTGCACGTCTTTTGTTGGTCCATTTTGCTTTGTCCTGTCCCTGGTAAGAGATGACTGCCCAAGTCTCAAGCTGATGAAGGACATCTTTTAAATTATCATGGGTCTCTTGTGAATCGCCTCCTTGCCCCCATGCCAAGGGTGAGGATTAAGTGTCAGGGAGTCACGTCTGTACCGCTAAAAGTTGCACATCATCATATTGGTGCTAGGACGGTAGTTGGCAGGAGTACAATAGATCTATGGTTAAAAATGGGTCCATGCTTAAAGGGTCTTAGCACCTTCCATGTTAGGAAGTTGGTTCGGGAGCAATAAGGATAAATATGCCTCTTCCGTCTGCAGATATGCTTTCGATCCCGTGCCGAAGATATAAGCTTATACACAAACAATCAATCAGCATCCAGGTTTAAGTGTTCCAAACCCTCAACTCGCCACTCTTCCAGAAAGACTAAGGCAATTGGTCATGTAGGCTTATGATGTATCAACATTGAATTAGATGATATAATCACGAGCAATCCTCGCTTGAGTCTCCTATCGCCCCCGGCATCTGGAGCATGAGTTACTTGGCAGATAATCGATCGATCCGGTGGAATTGTGAATCTTTATTTTCTAACTCCAAGATGTCTTTCGTCAAAAGCTTCATTCGTTTACATCTCCCATCTAGTGGGAAGTTGATGAGTGCTTTTGTCTAATCATTCAGGTTGGTGTATTTAGCAATATGACTTGTTGCTGTCAATTTTAGGACAACCTTCCAAGGGAAATAAGCAATGTCGCCTTGCTGAATGCAGTCCATGCCGCAGGAAATTATTTATGGGGGTTGCCCATGAATCTCTTTCGGGTTCGTTCTCCAACACTGGATCAACTTCCATCTGATCAATGGTCGGAGTTTGTAATGTCTTGATTGGGATTATCTCCATCTCTTCTGGATTGTCGGAACTTTCTAACTTGGCCAGGTAATCCGCTTTCTAATTTTCTGTGTGCGGAATACGAGACATGTTGTAATCTTCCCGTCCATCCAACATCTATTCTACCTGTTCTATGTAAGCTGCGAGTCGTAGTCCCTTCATTTGGAACGTCCTTCAAATCAATACAACTCCAATGCTGGACTGTTAATTATTATTTGCACCGTCTGTATACAATATCCAGGTGCTTGGTTTTCATCTTTCATTTTGAGGGGCCATCTTCTTCATCTATTACGTCCTCTTTGGGAATGGTAAACTTAATGATGGAGTTGGTTAACACTTTCCCCCTGTATGGACTTCTATAGGAGGGAATTGTGATCAAACTGGTTTAGCTTGATGTTTCGTTCGAGCAATCATCTAGATGCCTTGGGTCGCTGTAGGACCTATCGTATTGGCCAATCAGTGTGTATCAAAATTAGATGAACTTGGAAACAGTGGCAGAGTTTCCTCGAAGTAATCATCAAACTATAAGCGAGGTTTTCAATCTTTGGGCATTTGCTTCATTATATGTCGCCCTCCTACATCCCGAATCTTCATCTTATCTAAGATCCATGTCTTCGGGCAGATCATCAGGCAACTCTTTATGTGATGTTTCCTTTGCTTGTTAAGCCAATGCCTACTTAACACTCCATCTCTTCAGGAGGGGAAGCGTATTTGGGTTCCATCTCTGATGTGTAGCATATTCCATCTCATTCCGACTCTAGTTTCGGTTGGGAATTTTAGCAATAGACATTAGGCTACAATTTAAGTTCTGAATTCTGTTGGAGCTAGTCAGTCTAAACCTTGATCATATAAGCTTGAATACGACAACATAGTTTGCAAGACTTTAAGTAATGTTCATGCGTTATGTCACAATTGAAATAAGAAGTAGAGAGCTGATGGTTGATTCATATTTGCTTTAGTCTCGAGCTCTCATCACTTGACCAAGGTCGTATGGTGGCTGGTGAGCAGTCAAGTTGCTATAATCCGGGAAAGGATCCATAGGTCCAATCATAGCATGTGGTGGTTCAACTAGTACCTAACTCCGGGCACCAAAGTATGTCGACCTAACCCTTATTCAATGGAAATCAGTCTTCGTCGATGCGATTGACAACAAATAGCCATTACAAAGGTTATCCGAGTTTTTCGGGAGGTGAACCGCATGACATATTTCATTCACCACATCTTACAATTGAAGTCTAGCTTTGGGATGTTGGGATCCTTAACTGCTTTCTGGTATCCCATTATTGACAATCATGGTCAGTAAGATCATATGAATCATCTTTGGAGTAGTGCTCAGACTGTTCTATATAGCCGTCATTCGGTGCTCCGCCGATTGGACAGGTTTAAGTCACTTAAATGAGGTGGTCACTACTCATTAGGGAACAACATCAGTTGCATTGCTGAAATCTATACACTATCGGAGTTGCAGAAGAGGAGGCTACTATTAGACAATCATTATCTCATATACTGTTATTGATGGCAAGCTGAATCTGATTGACAACTCCTCACATTGAATAACATCGACAAATAGAGGTCATGGCTTCAGGAGGAATCCCAGTTATTGCCATTTAGTTGTCATATTCTTTGACTATCCGTCTAATCTTCATTGACAAGTTTTGATGACTATTATTGGCCAAAATATACGTCGAGCCAAAGGCGAGGCCGTCAGCAGGTCCGGGCGCAGCGCTGATGGGGGTCCAGGGCCCCACAGTCCCGACGGCGATCGACTTAGCTGGTTAGGTCGAAAATGTGGACACCGCACGATTTTTTCGATTTTAATAAATGGAGCCTTTTATGAAATGATCTGAAAAATGCATTTTCCCCCAAAAAAATCTATTTCGGATCGGGTCGGAACTTACCTTCAAGTTGCGGTTCGAGTCATGTGTCCGGATCGCGGTTCAGGCATGTCATCGGATCTGTAACGATCCAGAATTTTTAACCAATTTAAATTTTAAATTTGAATTTAAATTTGACATAAAAATATATGGTTAAGAATATTTAATAATTTTGATAAGTTATATGATAGATTTTACTTGGATTATAAATGAGAATGATTATTAATAAGTTTGGATTTATTGATACTATTGTCGTTCGATCGGATTTGTCAAACTATAACATGAATTAGTAGCATTAGAATTAAGTGTTGCCCTTAGTTTTCGTAGCATTTAAGGGAAAATGTTACCAAAAGTTCACCTTCTCTTCTTAAGACAAGTGTATGGACACTTTTAATTTTGCATGTAAGCTTTCATGCATGCCTTCCATGTGCCCCCTTACGTGTCATCACCTCCTTAACTCTCTATTTATATATAAGGAGACCTTTTCTCCATTTTCTTACCATTCCATTCCATTTCCTCCTTTCCACCTTCTTCTTAAAGCTTATGGCCATGGTTTCCATGGCATAAGTCTTCCTCTTTTCCACCAACACCTTGCCAAAGTTCGTCATTCTCCTCCTCCTCTTATAATATATAAAGAGAGATTAGTATATATTATATTATATATATTTTGATAAAGAAGACGGTGCGTCGAAATACTGTCCGACGGTTCACTCAGCTAGGTTTGCCTACCGTGAAGATTGGAAAACTGTTTGGTGAGAACTCTTTAACCACGGTTTATTATTTAATTAGTAGTTAGACTAATTTAAATATAGTAATAGATTATTAATGGTTAATGATAGTTGATGTTTGTTATGATGGATGCGTAGTTTAGAACACACACACTATTAAGCGTTAGTGTTATAACGCTTGTGCACAATTATGATTTATTTAATCATGTTGATGATGGTTGCTATGGATGTTTAAATAGTTGTTGATGTTGTTTTGCAAACACTATGACACAACAGTTATGGTATCACATTGGTGATCGGCAAATCTCCTTCGTAATTAGAAATAATATCATTATTGAAATTGAAGGCTAATAATCGGGAAAGACGGTATTCATATATGTGGATAAAATTCTTTAAATGAATAAATTAATACCGGAACATTTTAGGATGACAGAGAGGATAATGTCTAAGCTTGGGTTTGGAAATGAAGTTTCCTGCTCTCCCTGGCTATCCCTAACTGGTCCGACGAATGAGATGGTTAATTTGAAGTTATTTGAATTTATAAATGAATTGGAATTTGATTTATTAAGTAAAAAGTAAAAGTTGAATTTTGAACCCAAAATAAATTTGAAAAGTCAATGTAAATTACTTTAAATGGTTTACAGAAGTATATAATGGTTTTCTAAGGTATTTTGAAGTATTGAAGAATAATTTTTATTGCGGTCAAAATAGGGCTTGTTACACAGCGGTAATTAGTGTATTTTAGATGCAAATTTTAAATGCTTATAACTTTTGCAATCTAAATCGGATTTGCATGAAACGAAAAACGTTAGATTTATATTAACAAGAGCTTTAAAATGAGTGAAAACATATTTTAATTTTGAGTTATAATTTTCAAGATATATTTAAAACCGTTTTGGGGAAAGGTCGCTATAGGAGAAGTTATCGACCATAACTATAAATAGCCATTTTTAATGTTTCTAAAATATGGAAAAAATTTGTAAAATCATTATTAATTATGTAAAAGTGTTTTGAATTGGAAAGTTTAAGTTTTGACCAAGATAAATGATATTTGATCAATGTAGTTGAGATAACTATTTTGTGATGCTTTTGTAACACTTTCGAAACACTATTGTAACGCTTTCTTTGAAATAATATATTTTGAAGTTTTTAAACCACGAACTAAAAGAAATCATTTGTAAATGATTGGTGGAATGTTTTCAAAGGTTCAAAAGTATTGGAAATACTTTGTATGGGATTCAAATTGATTTATTTAATATTAAAACAGGTTTTTAATAGTTGGATATGGTTGGAGATAAATCTTCGGATGTTTGATATTAATCCGGTAGATGATGACTCTTACTATTGGAGGAATTTAAAAGGTAGTTCACCGTTATTCCGCTTATAGTGTGAGTTGGATACAGAGATTAATATTAAGTATAAGTGGATGATATTTCTATCCAGATCTAATGTCAAAGGTTTGGATAAATCTTTAAATTAAGATACGAGTTTCCCAATCTGATTGGGATAAGTTGGATAGAAATAATCTTCGGATATTTGGTATGAAATTCTTTGGTGTAAACGTATACTATTTGAGGAATTTGGAAGATATTATTATATCGTTATTCCAGTTATAGTATTCGTTGATTATGAGAATTGATATCAAATATAAGTAGATACAATTTTTGTGTAACTTATGTTCAATATCAATTGATTTGGATTTTGTCGTGAATCATATCTTCAATAATATCATTCTTGAAAACCCATGAGATTGAGTAATGGAAATTCATATCGTAATTTGAGGATTCAATCAGATCTTTGATTTGAGAAATTAAAAATAAGGAACTGGAAAGAAAGTATTATCTTTTAGTTAAGATTAAAGAATGGAATGTTGGAAAATCAATTTAATTGGAAACTATGGTTGAAATGTGGATTAAGGATTTTCAAAGGAAACTGGATTTTGATAAAAAGTTATCAAACGGAAAAATAATTAAGGCTTTAAGGCTAAACCATCTTTGATTTAAAGGATGTGTTTTAAAAGAGAAAGGTTAAATATGGATTTCGTAACAATTTGAGAACGGGTTTACAGAAAATCCAAGACGGAAGGAGATTGGTAGAAAGCCTGTGTGTTCTATAATTGTTTTTTTAATTGCACTTATTATTTGGAAAGACCGGGATCGGATGTATGTCTGAAAACCATTCCAAGTAATAATACGACGTTATAAAGCAATTGAAGACTTCGAAACCGCCGAGTAAAGCCTGGGAGTTTTCGAATCATTAGGGTTGAATGCCAATATCTCGGACTAGTCCGTACAACCAAACGAGGAGTGGCACGATATCTGAATGTATTTGGAGATTTTTAGATGATGTTCATTCAGACCCAGAACGGACATTTATGGATTGTGTGTCTGACATTGTAATTAACTGCGTAACATTGTTTTATCAATATATATCTGTTTGGTGGCGGAGAATTATTCTCTTGCTTAACACCCTTCTCTAAGACATATGAGCTTAGAGGTTATATATTGGAAATCAGTGATGCGTTGTTAATGGATAATGTGGCATACTTAAGATATGTGGTGAGCTATGAATGATCAAAGCATGGCTTATTCAAGCGTAGCTTTGTGTATCGTGACCTCGGCAAGCCTCACAACCCGGTAAATGGCTAAAACAGGAAAGATGCAGCAAGGTTAAGGGTAGTCATTTCCTTCTAGATAAAAGGTGTACTATGGTATGGAGCCCAGGTATTAACCTATGTGGATAACTTCTATTTTTATGGATGTTGATGTTGCAAGGCCTCGGTTTAAAGGTTGGTAACGACTGGGAAGTGATATACTCAGGCGTGCTGTAAGTTACCCAGTTAAGGGGTAACCCGGCTTCGTGTTGGCAGAGACCCCGATTTGGTTCTCGGGGCGTCTCTCTAGAGGCGTACCCATCGGTTTGGTAAGGAAGTTCCTTTGCCTGGTCATTTGTTGGAAATCCAATTTTCCACTACGAGCCCGTACGGTTTTGATTGTATAGCCTGCTGGTTACCGGCAGGACTGTCAGTATAATGGGATGGGGCATTATGCTGGCTAGGTTTAATACATTTATTTGCGAAAAGGTTTTCCACACTATATAGTAGTAAAAGAGGATTTTCACGTACGAATGCATTTTTGGTTATCATAAGGCAAAACTCGCTCATTTGGTGTGCGCTTGCATTGTGTGATGTGGGACGAGCTTATGATAGCTTCATTTTTTTCAAAAGGTCATTGCGGATTTCTATGCACTGGTATCCACATGGAGTAAACCCATTCCGCATTAGCGGCGTGGTCTGGAGAATTACCTAACTTTAAAAAAAACCCTAAAAATAACTGTTTTGAGTTCTCACACCAGTCCCACGACTGATCTAGAGTTTATTGTTCCCTCACCTAAACTCTGGGTGCCCATAATTTTTACACGGGCAGCCTAGTAGTTTGGTTCACATATTTAGCCTTGGAGTTGGTTGAAGCAGGATTCTGGTTTTAGCTGAAGCTATTATGACTTGGAGCATTCACATTCTTCCGCTGAGTTTAGTATCTTTTCCGCTGTGTAATCGATGTACTCTGATGTATCTCTTGTAACTCTAATGTAATATTATTGTAATGATAATGGAAAAGTTCTTTTTATTTTGTGCAAATGTGTAAGTACCCCTAACAATCCGTCTTTATGAATGGTTTAAGTTGGTTTAATTACCGGCGAAAACCGAGCAAAAAGTCGGGTCGTTACATTTGGTATCCGAGCTTTGGTTTATACAAAGCCATGGGGTACGACTCATTTGAGCAAAAGGAAAGACTCATTAGAGTTATAATATCTCATTAGAGATAGGGTTAGTAATGCCCTAGAATGAGATTTTGGAATATTACGTTTGAGAGAGCGCCTTCCAAGTAAAATTAATTAAGTTTGGAATTATAAAATATTAGAATTCATGTTAAGAGAAAAACTTGGGCAAAAATTGTTAAGGTAATCCTCCTCTAAAGAAACTAATCAATATGGTTGGAAACCAAAATGAATAATAAGAGTTTGAGTATTTTATTTGATGTTGAGGTTGGACTATCGAGTATAAGAAAATTTTGCATATACGTCTGATCAACGTATGTATGAAGTCTTAAGTATACTAGATAGATATAGAATCACACTCTAGTCGCTTAAAGATGATTCTGTTGATGACTGCAGCATCATCAGTATGTATTTTCGAGTTTCGAAAGTGGGATGACTATATGATTCCGATTAAAATATCAATATATACGTAAACCAATTTAGATAAGAGTTTGAAAATATTTTGTAAATTGATATGAATTAGAATAAGTAAGCAAGATCTTGAAAATTTGATAAGTTGTAAGAATTATATCAGGTGAACCTATAATAAGAATAAGCCAGTAAATTAAGTAGAGAGTATATAAGAAAGTGTATTTGTGATAAAAAAAATGGTTTTGAAAAGATATATAATTTGGAAACTCAAATCAATATTTTGAGTAAGAATCGGCAATTACTTTGAAATTAATTTTTGGAACTGATTTTGAAAGAATATATTTTCAATATAAAGGAAGAAGGGTCTTTGAAATATTTGGGAATTCAAAATTTGAGCACGACATCTTGTGATTGGAATTTCTTAGTTGATTAAAAGACGTTTATATAAAGTTGTAATTTACATAAGTAATCCAATTAGTTCGGAAAATGATTTAAAGGCTAAGTTGGAATTAATCAATTAGAATATTTATAATTATTCCTTCCCAACTAATTAAATTTGAAATGCAAATATTGAGAATGCAATATGACAATAAGATATTTGATGATATTTTGGTTGAGGACTGCATTGGTTAAAGCTATTTATCTAAGGTTTGAAGGAAATAAGTTTTGTAATCTTGAATTTAGAATAATTAATGAGGATAGCCAAACTTAAACAATATAAGAAAAAAAATCTGGAATTATCAGCAATTTTGGACAGTTGATAAGTTCTAAAATATATTGTGACAACAAAAGGAACTGTTTAACTGAGCATGAATACCTTGTGAATTTAGTTTCACAATTTGATTAAAGGATATTTGGCAACACCTCAACTGAAACATTTAGATAAGTTGAATTTTGAGGATCGAGTTTTACGTGTAAAGAACAATAGTAAGTTTGGAGAATAAAAAGGGAATAAGTCCCATAACCATTGTATTTGCAAGATAAGATCAAAGAGAATAATTTGTACCTCTGATTTTTTTTTTGGAAAACAATAAATGGTTGAGTATAAGTAATTGGCCCAGTAAACGATGAATCGAATATAATGGGTAACTGGAGGTTATCGTTGGAGGACATGCAGATATGATTTTCTCTAAATATGTGTGTTATAATATTTTACATGGTATATCCAGGGAGCTTTGGTATAAAGAAAATTAGTCTTGAATTTGTCGAATGTGTAGTTACGATTCCCTTTCCTTTTCGAGGATGAAAAGTTTTAAGGGAGGGGGGGTGAATATAACGATCCAGAATTTTTAACCAATTAAATTTTTTAATTTAAATTTGAATTTGAATTTGACATAAAAATATATGGTTAAGAATATTTAATAATTTTGATAAGTTATATGATAGATTTTACTTGAATTATAAATGAGAATGATTATTAATAAGTTTGGATTTATTGATACTATTGTCGTTCGATCGGATTTGTCAAACTATAACATGAATTAGTAGCATTAGAATTAAGTGTTGCCCTTAATTTTCATAGCATTTAAGGGAAAATGCTACCAAAAGTTCACCTTCTCTTCTTAAGACAAGTGTATGGACACTTGTAATTTTGCATGTAAGCTTTCATGCATGCCTTCCATGTGCCCTCTTATGTGTCATCTCCTCCTTAACTCTCTATTCCTATATAAGGAGACCATTTCTCCATTTTCTTACCATTCCATTCCATTTCCTCCTTTCCACCTTCTTCTTAAAGCTTATGGCCATGGTTTCCATGGCACAAGTCTTCCTCTTTTCCACCAACACCTTGCCAAAGTACGTCATTCTCCTCCTCTTATAATATATAAAGAGAGATTAGTATATATTATATTATATATATTTTGATAAAGAAGACGGTGCGCCGAAATACTGTCCGACGGTTCACTCAGCTAGGTTCGCCTACCGTGAAGATTGGAAAGTTGTTTGGTGAGAACTCTTTAACCACGGTTTATTATTTAATTAGTAGTTAGACTAATTTAAATATAGTAATGGATTATTAATGGTTAATGATAGTTGATGTTTGTTATGATGGATGCGTAGTTTAGAACACACACACTATTAAGCGTTAGTGTTATAACGCTTGTGCACAGTTATTATTTATTTAATCATGTTGATGATGGTTGCTATGGATGTTTAAATAGTTGTTGATGTTGTTTTGCAAACACTATGACACAACAGTTATGGTATCACATTGGTGATCGACAAATCTCCTTCGTAATTAGAAATAATATCATTATTGAAATTGAAGGCTAATAATCGGGAAAGACTGTATTCATATATGTGGATAAAATTCTTTAAATGAATAAATTAATACCGGAACATTTTAGGATGACAGAGAGGATAGTGTCTAGGCTTGGGTTTGGAAATGAAGTTTCCTTCTCTCCCTGGCTATCCCTAACTGGTCCGACGAATGGGATGGTTAATTTGAAGTTATTTGAATTTATAAATGAATTGGAATTTGATTTATTAAGTAAAAAGTAAAAGTTGAATTTTGAACCCAAAATAAATTTGGAAAGTCAATGTAAATTACTTTAAATGGTTTACAGAAGTATATAATGGTTTTCTAAGGTATTTTGAAGTATTGAAGAATAATTTTTATTGCGGTCAAAATAGGGCTTGTTGCACAACGACAATTAGTGTATTTTAGATGCAAACTTTAAACGCTTATAACTTTTGCAATCTAAATCGGATTTGCATGAAACGAAAAACGTTAGATTTATATTAACAAGAGCTTTAAAATGAGTGAAAGAAGATTTTAATTTTGAGTTATAATTTTCAAGATATGTTTAAAACCGTTTTGGGGAAAGGTCGCTATAAGAGAAGTTATCGACCATAACTATAAATTGCCATTTTTAATGTTTCTAAAATATGGAAATTTTTTGTAAAATCATTATTAATTATGTAAAAGTGTTTTGAATTGGAAAGTTTAAGTTTTGACCAAGATAAATGATATTTGATCAATGTAGTTGAGATAACTATTTTGTGACGCTTTTGTAACACTTTCGAAACACTATTGTAACGCTTTCTTTGAAATAATATATTTTGAAGTTTTTAAACCACGAACTAAAAGAAATCATTTGTAAATGATTGGTGGAATGTTTTCAAAGGTTCAAAAGTATTGGAAATACTTTGTATGGGATTCAAATTGATTTATTTAATATTAAAACAGGTTTTTAATAGTTGGATATGGTTGGAGATAAATCTTCGGATGTTTGATATTAATCCGGTAGATGATGACTCTTACTATTGGAGGAATTTAAAAGGTAGTTCACCGTTATTCCACTTATAGTGTGAGTTGGATACAGAGATTAATATTAAGTATAAGTGGATGATATTTCTATCCAGATCTAATGTCAAAGGTTTGGATAAATCTTTAAATTAAGATACGAGTTTCCCAATCTGATTGGGATAAGTTGGATAGAAATAATCTTCGGATATTTGGTATGAAATTCTTTGGTGTAAACGAATACTATTTGAGGAATTTGGAAGATATTATTATATCGTTATTCCACTTATAGTATTCGTTGATTATGAGAATTGATATCAAATATAAGTAGATACAATTTTTGTGTAACTTATGTTCAATATCAATTGATTTGGGTTTTGTCGTGAATCATATCTTCAATAATATCATTCTTGAAAACCCATGATATTGAGTTATGGAAATTCATATCGTAATTTGAGGGTTCAATCAGATCTTTGATTTGAGAAATTAAAAATAAGGAACTGGAAAGAAAGTATAATCTTTTAGTTAAGATTAAAGAATGGAATGTTGGAAAATCAATTTAATTGGAAACTATGGTTGAAATGTGGATTAAGGATTTTCAAAGGAAACTGGATTTTGATAACAAGTTATCAAACGGAAAAATAATTAAGGCTTTAAGGCTAAACCATCTTTGATTTAAAGGTTGTGTTTTAAAAGAGAAAGGTTAAATATGGATTTCGTAACAATTTGAGAACGGGTTTACAGAAGTTTAATTTTGACAAAATCCAAGACGGAAGGAGATTGGTAGAAAGCCTGTGTGTTCTATAATTGTTTTTTTAATTACGCCTATTATTTGGAAAGACCAGGATCGGATGTATGTCTGAAAACCATTCCAAGTAATAATACGACGTTATAATGCAATTGAAGACTTCGAAACCGCCGAGTAAAGCCTGGGAGTTTTCGAATCATTAGGGTTGAATGCCAATATCTCGGACTGGTCCGTACAACCAAACGAGTGGCACGATATCTGAATGTATTTGGAGATTTTTGGATGATGTTCGTTCAGACCCAGAACGGACATTTATGGATTGTGTGTCTGACATTGTAATTAACTGCGTAACACTGTTTTATCAATATATATCTGTTTGGTAGCGGAGAATTATTCTCTTGCTTAACACCCTTCTCTAAAACATATGAGCTTAGAGGTTATATATTGGAAATCAGTGATGCGTTGTTAATGGATAATGTGGCATACTAAAGATATGTGGTGAGCTATGGATGATCAAAGCATGGCTTATTTAAGCGTAGCTTTGTGTATCGTGACCTCAGCATACCTCACAACCTGGTAAATGGCTAAAACAGGAAAGATGCAGCGAGGTTAAGGGTAGTCATTTCCTTCTAGATAAAAGGTGTACTATGGTATGGAGCCCAGGTATTAACCTATGTGGATAACTTCTGTTTTTATGGATGTTGATGTTGCGAGGCCTCGGTTTAAAGGTTGGTAACGACCGGGAAGTGATATACTCAGGCGTGCTCTAAGTTACCCAGTTAAGGGGTAACCCGGCTTCGTGTTGGCAGAGAGCCCGATTTGGTTCTCGGGGCGTCCCTCTAGAGGCGTACCCATCGGTTTGGTAAGGAAGTTCCTTTGCCTGGTCATTTGTTGGAAATCCAATTTTCCACTACGAGCCCGTACGGTTTTGATTGTATAGCCTACTGGTTACCGACAGGACTGTCAGTATAATGGGATGGGGCATTATGCTGGCTAGGTTTAATACATTTATTTGCGAAAAGGTTTTCCACACTATATAGTAGTAAAAGAGGATTTTCACATACGAATGCATTTTTGGTTATCATAAGGCAAAACTCACTCATCTGGTGTGCGCTTGCATTGTGTGATGTGGGACGAGCTTATGATAGCTTCATTTTTTCAAAAGGTCATTGTGGATTTCTATGCACTGGTATCCACATGGAGTAAACCCATTCCGCATTAGCGGCGTGGTCTGGAGAATTACCTAACTTTAAAATAAACCCTAAAAATAACTGTTTTGAGTTCTCACACCAGTCCCACGACTGACCTGGAGTTTATTGTTCCCTCACCTAAAATCTGGGTGCCCATAATTTTTACACGGGCAGCCTAGTAGTTTGGTTCATAGATTTAGCCTTGGAGTTGGTTGGAGCAGGATTCTGGTTTTAGCTGAAGCTATTATGACTTGGAGCATTCACATTCTTCCGCTGAGTTTAGTATCTTTTCCGCTGTGTAATCGATGTACTCTGATGTATCTCTTGTAACTCTGATGTAATATTATTGTAATGATAATGGAAAAGTTCTTTTTATTTTGTGCAAATGTGTAAGTACCCCTACCAATCCGTCTTTATGAACGTTTTAAGTTGGTTTAATTACCGGCGAAAACCGAGCAAAAAGTCGGGTCGTTACCGGATCGGGTCAAGGGAACGTCTTCAGTAGGCGGCCGGTTTGGATCTCCCCCTCTGATTCGGGTCGGAGGTTCTTGTTCGGGTCGGATAGGACCCGATCTGACCCCTCAGGGGTATTGGCCTACACTTCATTAACATCCAATCCGACGGCCCAATCTGCATCCGACCCGGTCATTTCGTATGCATCTGATCCGGAGCTCATTCGAACTGGAAACATATCTGATCCGATCCGAAGTCGAGGGCCACGCTGGAACGTTGCCGCTGTGCCGAGCGGATCATTTCGAACCCATTGCTTCGTTCCAGAGACATCCATGTTTTAGGTAGAAATGCATCTTTGGTTGTCGGATTGGATCGGATACGACCCGAAGACACTCAATCCGAAGCCCGAGCCGCTGTCATGAGTTGTTTGTCACTGGATGCTCTCCATCGACTTTGCTACTTCGAGAAACGAGTCGGTTACAATCTCTTCTTGGAGCCGCAATATATAGAATTGCCGAAATCATCGAAAGCTTCGAAAGTGATAAGAATACAGATTATCTCTTCGGACTTGGAGATCCAAATAGTAGACAAATAATCCGAAAAGCCGACAATCTTCAATTCTCAGTGAAAGCACCAATATGTTAGACCAAAAAATGGCACTAACACCCAATTGATCATGTTTTGTAGAGAATAATAAGAAATCATATACGAAAAAGCAAGAGAAATCAATCAACACACAAAATTTATAGTGGTTTGGCGTTAATGAGCCTACATCCACTTTATAGTTCCTCATTTCATTCCGAAATTACAATTACACTGAATATTTACACTCAAACACTCAAATACAATGAATCATTCTCTCCAAATTCATTATTTTCATTGGAGAGTAAGGTTGTTATTTATTAAGGAATTCGACCATGCTGCCATGAATAAATGAAGTGCCAAAAAGTCCCTCAAAATGATGCATTATACGTGTATTTATAGGTAGAAGTTCGGTTAGGGTTAAGTGGCCAAGTGGCAGCTTCAAAGTAAATCTCAAAAGTAGTGGAGAACATAGGGAAATGGTCTTTAACTGCCCAGAATTCGGTTAGGGTGAGTGACCTGATCAGGATGGCCCGATCCGGTTGACCTGATTCGGATGATTCGATCCGGTTTACCCGATCCAGTTTGGTCAGTCAGAAATATTCGCTTTAGCTTGATCCAAAATGGTGGAATCCAACCCAAAGCTTATGTGCGCAGAAATACGAGTTTTCCCATCCTTTGTTACTTCGTCCAAGAAGATGTCGATCTCTGCCAGTTCATACTCAGGCCCTGAGTGGCCTTCCTAATAGAGTTCTTGGGCTTTGGATAGTCTGGTCACAAAGCAGGCTAATAAATTGCATCCCAATCTTTTTTGATAGAAAAGGTACACTCAGACCACAGGGTATGTGTATGATCAATTATAGAGTTCATTTCGATAATACAATTGAATATTATTTCCAGTTAAATACAGGGGTAAAAATAAGAGTTGAAATATTGTACTTGAAATTGTTTGGAAACGAAATTGAGGTAATTAGAATAACTTCGTAAAGACGGAAGTTTGGTTGGAAAACATTTCAAATATATATGGCATGTTTAAATTATAAGTCAATTTTGAATAGTAAATTCAAAAGTTGAAATTGAGTTTTATATATAAATGATATTGAAAACTCAAATTGATTGTTCCAACTGTCTTATATTAGATTTAATTTGATTTTAGGAAAGTCTAAATTTGAAAGGAAAATTTTTGAAAAATAATATTAATTTAGTAATAATATAACATTCATTTAGTATGAATATTTGAATTTTAAAGTCAAATTTTGAAGTATTGTTTTCAAATAAGTTTTATAAAGATTATAATCAATTTTGAAATGAAACGGATGAGTTTTGAATTTAATTTAAAATATGGACTGAATAAGACTAGTCGCACTACGGTAGTTCGCGAATTTCGACTATAAGCTAGAAACACTTATAACAGGAGCAATTTAATTCGGATTTCTTCAAAATGAAAAAAAATTGCTTTCTAATGATGATAATTTTCAAATGAAAAAAGAATTTTCTAATTTGTGTATATAGATTCCGAGTTATGTGTAAAATTACTTTTGAAAAGTCGTTATAAGTGCAATTCGTTGACCATAACGGTAAACGACTATTTTTAAATTGAGGAAAATGTAGATTTTTTGTAAAATCATTTAAATGTGATTTGAATTGATAATGTGACGTTTTGAATAATATAAAAGTTGTTTTGATTAAACTAGCTAATATAAGCCTATTTGAAATGCTTTTACAACATTTCCGATAATGGTTTATTTAAAAGTTTTATGTTCATTTATTTTCATCTATGAATTATGAAATCGATTTTAAATAATAAATAAAATATTTTAGGAAGATCTAAGCATTTAAATGGAAATCACTCTAAGTAATTTGAGTTTACTTAAGAATTAAAGGGGTTTTCCAAACTATAAATTGGACATGGATGGGAATAATCTTCGGGTATTTGATACTAATTCCATAGATGAAACTTATGCTATTCGTGGAATTAGAAAGGTAATTATAATGTTACTCCATCTATAGTATGTGTTGATAATGGGGATCGGTATTGAATATATGTTGATATAAATTTTGTTCAAGTCTTATATTTAATATCAACTGGTGTTTGGGTTTGTTGTAGGCCTGTCAATGGATACCCAAAAAATACAAAACCCATTCTGAATCCATATCCGAAAATATGGATATTATCCGATATCCAAAAAGCGAAAGCGGATATCTGATATCCAAAAAGAATTTCGGATGCGGATACAGATATGAATGTATCCGTCTCCGAAGATTATCTGATTTATTTGAAAGTAAGTATGTTTATAATAATTATTATGTTAAGTATACAACCATAATAAATCATATCTAATTTTTAGCACCTGTTCAATATTATAAAGAAAACTTTAGAAAACATTGAACAAACCATAACCTACTACGCACATCTATTTTTCCATTCATTTTTTTTTGTTTTAACCGCATTTGAAAAATATTTGTTCATAATATGATTGATGTATTTGCATCTGATGTGTATTGCTGCATTTTCATTTGGAAAACGATGAGGTATGGTAGTTTATGTGTGAACTTTATTTGAGAAAAGAAATGTTCAAAATGTGATGTTTTTAGTTCATAGATTTTAGTATAGGAAAATTTCTGTTCAATTTCGGATGCAGATATTTAGATATTTTCGAATATCCGAAACTAACCGTATCCTCTTTTCGAATGCAGATATTTTTGGATATGCAAAAAAAATCCGCAGATGCAGATACGAATGTTAACTGTTTGATATCTGCAGATATCGGATGCAGATTCTGGTGCAGATTTTAATTTTCGGATGCAGATGCGCATTCATCTATATCTGCATTCGTTTGCATCCATTGATAGCCCTAGTTTGTTGTGAATGGAGTTATAAATGACATCATTCTTTAACCCAAGATCGAGTATGCTTTGGAATTTAAAATTGGATTAAGATCTTTTAAGAGGCTAATGAAGATAATACTTAATGATCTTGATTTTGAGATGAGTTTTAAAAAGGAAATGAAAAGGAATAAGAGAACTAATGAATCTTAATTAAATATTTTAAAACCTAATCCATCTTTGATTTAAAAATATATGTTATGAAGAGAGATTTATGAAATGAATAATTTCCATAATAAGGTTTTTATTAACCAATCGAAATGGAAGAGAGACTTAGTGAATCCTGTATTTTCATATAGTTTTTAAATAGCGATTGTTATTTGGAAAGAACAGAATCAGAATTTGGGCTCGAAAAGTCATAACAACATTATAGAAAAATTAAAGATATTGAAGACGGTGTTGAAGATTAGAAACCTTCACATAGAAAGGACTGCTCGCTGAATGTCTTAAGTGGATAGCTCCTTACTTGAGATGGACCTTCCGGTATTATAGTAGTGGTCCGGACGTATTTGGAGGAATTTCAGATTTGCAAGGGCTTCTCTCCTTTATTGGACCAGGAATAAAGCGCCTTCGGTTTCGTTCAGTCTTAGAACAAACTTGTATGGAGTGTATCTGATGTTGTATTTAATAATGTATTGATTGGTCTTTGCTAAACATATTTCTATTGGTGGCCGAGAGGTTATCTCTTAGCTTAACACCCTTCGTTGAGACATATGAGCTTAAAGGTGATATGGCTAGTAATTATTTGTTTTATATTGTGGAATGACATTGTAGCATACTAAGCGATTGTGCTTTTGATATCAAAGCATAGCTTTAGTTCAAGCATAGCTTTGTGTAACGAGACTTCTACAAGCCTCACACCCCAGAAAATGGCCAAAACAGAAAAGATGCATCAAGATTACGTGGTATCACCCCTTCTAGATAAAAGTGTACCAAGGTAGTGAGCCCAGGTATTACTTATGCGGTAACTTTTACTCTTATGGACGTTAATGTTGCGGGACCCCCGTTTAATGTTGGTGACGACCGGGAGGTGATATATTCAGGTGAGATCCAGCTAAGGGAGATCCTTGCCTTGTGTTGGTAGAGAACTTGAGTTGTTCTTGGGACATTACTCTAAAAATATACCCATCTGTAAGGAAGTTCCTTAGCCTGATCATTTGTTGGAAATCTATTCTCCACTATGAGCTTGTATAGTTTTAGTTGTAAACCTATATGTCCACATAATATATGTTACCTATGTCTGCTAAGATTTATACATTTACTTACGAAAGTGAATACCACCTTAAATATTAATAATAATATCAAATTTTTTCGTGTATCAAGCATGTTTGGTTATCATAAGGGGAATGTTAGGGTTGAGGATCAAGGATCTTACGGCAAAACAAACACTAGAGGTGGTGAATAGTGCTTTAAAGAATTTATAGGAACCTTAACCATTTATCGACTATTCGAACTACTATATGAATCAGAACAAGAATATTATAATAGAAATGATCACAAATGCAAAGATAAACAAAAGTAAAATGCAAAAAAGGAAAGGGCATACCGGATTTCATATTGGTTCATATTGCTCCTACGTCCGGTCCTGCACAACGCTGGATTGTGCAGAGTTTTATTAATATCAATATCCAATTACAACACATTTGATCTCACGGGCTACAAGATTAACACCCCTCCTTTCCTTGATTTCACGAGCTAAATGGAACACACCCCCGCCTTTTCTCGATTTCAGGGCTAGAGGTGTAACGACATAGATTTCGCCCAGACCTAATCGATCGCTAAATCGACCAAGACCGTTCGAATCCCGCATATGCTAACTCTGGGCATACAACACATCAGAACAAATAATAGAAGACTTATATAAGCATCATAATAATGTTACATCAGAGTACATAGTATCAGAGTACATCGAATATAATATAGCGGAAGATAATTTATAATAAATTTAATACAATGCAGCAGAAGACTATCATTGCTCTGGATATAACTTTAAGCTTTGATCCAGAATCCTGCTTAATAAATAATTACCTGCAAAACAAGTCACTCGACTGCCCGTGTGGAAAATATGGGCACCTGAGTTTGCAAAGTGAAAACAACTACGAGTCAGTAATGGGACTGGTATGCGAAATCTACTTAACCTATTTAATAAATAAGGCTAATCATAGGACCACGCCGCTAACGCGGAACGGGTTTACTCCATTGGATTGCCAGTGCATAAGCAACAACCATAAATAAACTTGTGGATCTACAATGCATCATACTGTTGTATATAACGGTGTTGTATACACAATTATATGATTTTTTTGTTTGATGATAACAACCAAATAATATTATTTTAAATGTGTTTGTTACTATACTGTTCTATATATACATAGGACTATAACATTTATATTTAAATAGAATACAACTGTACAGACATTCATATATTCATATAGTATTTTATTTAAATATAAATATTATATTTCAAACATTCAAACAGTACAACTATTTATAACTCCGCTATTCATTCAATTCACATGAGATTGTACTTGTAAATAAAATGAATACGATAGACAAGTTTGTTTGACAACAACAAAATAATATTTTATTTCAAATTTGTTTATTACATATATCAGTACAATTCCCTGACAGCTCCTCACTACAGTTCATTCATCACTCAGTACATTCTTCGACACAGTTACATTCATATACACAGACACACTCTGACTCTCTGTCTCTTCAATCTTCTGTCTTCACAGCATCTTCACTGTCAGTCCAATCATCACCTGCTTACCTGTCACATGAAACACACACACACATTACACTACAATAGAAATAAAAACTATATACATGCAAATATAAATTTTATTTTTAAAATTTTATTTGCCTCAGATTTCTGGTGTGTTTCTCATCATTTTTCATGACTTGATCTGATTCATCTGTGTCTAGTCAGCTTGTATATGTATAGTACAGGGACAGGAAATCTTGTTTGATGGCTGCATATACACACGTGCATAGATATACACGTGTGCACTGCCTCACCAATCAGAATGTAGCAGCGAGCAACTGAGGAGTAGCCACGTGGACTAACTCAACTCAGTATAACTCAAGCAATACAGACATGGTCGAGCTTGCATAAATACACTTAAATGTACAAGTCAGAGTCAAACCAGCAAGTCCATCAATCGAGCAACAACTAATATGGTCGAGATAAGTGAAGCCAAACAAGTTTTCAAATAGCCCAAGTGTCGAGCTAGTGTCACATGTACACATGTCAAATTGGTCGAACCATGGCAATGCAAGTCAATGAGTACATTTCAACATGATGCTCAAACAGGGTCGAGTAAACTGTATGATCAAGCTCAAACTTAAGATTCAAGAGAGAATGCACAAGACAAATGAAGTAAATAGGCAACATGATGTACATATATGGCTCAGCCCAGTTCAGACAAACATGGCAAATCAGCTCAGTAGTGAATATCAGTTCAGATTTACACTAACATACTTGGCAGATCAACATAGCATCATGTACATGGTTCAAGAGCAGCATCAACTCATGCCATGGTGAAGAGAACAGCTTCACATATTAATGTGTATACATGTGCACAAGTAAAATACATAGCATGATGAACAACAAGACATTGGAACAGCACATACAAGCCAACATATATGGATGGTGTTCACAAGATTGATCAATACATATAGTAGCTAGCATGAATGTTCAGAATGCAACAACAGTTTTTTTTAAAGTTAGTAATGTGTACATGGTGGACAAGATCAAAACAGTGCATGGAGAAATCAAACTTGCAGGTAGCTCAAAGTGGATGAGCATCATGACCAACATAGTGGAGCAATTGAATTTGATGGCCACAACAGTATAACTCAATAGCAAATATGCAGTGAACTCTCAACACAAACAAATGGAAGGCAGACATGCAAATATTTCCAGTATTGGCAAGTATTCTTTTGGCAAGCTTTTTTTAACCATTTTCAAAAACGAGAGAAATCAAGGATATGTAGGAAATACGATTTCCAATAAAAACATAACTGATGTGGAAAATTGATTATGGAGCAGTAAACCCCAGCAAATCAAGGGCAATATATTTTTCAGAAGGCATCAAGACGATCTAATAAATTTCACATGTTAATGGATTTCCAAAAAATGCAGAAAATCAGCATTGGTGTTTTTGAAGAAATGACACAATCAAATTCAAGAGTTCAAACAGTTTTTTGGGAAGAACATCTCGCAAAATTTTTCAAGAAATCAATGTGTTTCTCACGACCATTTAAGTTCTTCGATAAAGCAACAAGAATTTTCATGAAATCAGTAAATCATATTTGGCAACATTTAAGACAACTATTGATTTCCAGTTTTTGTCAAAGCATATTCGGCATATTTTTTAATCGTGGACCAAGACTCATTCAAAAGGGAAAAATTTAGATTTCATCAATTTAGTCAAAGCCCTATCATAAAAGACGAAGCTTTTTCAAGCAATTAATGTTTTTAAAATCATCACGGCAATTTACAGAGGGATTTAAAATCGTCATGCCAAAAGGGGAAAACATCATTCAATTTCATTTCAAATCGAAGAAAAAAAAAGGAAACTCGAAATCAGGCCAAGCCATATCGTTGAAGTCAGAGAGATGTAAGGATTTCTAATCCTATTTATGCAACCATATTCATCACAGGCAGATAGATATCGAAACCCACAAAATCAATTCAAGCATTTCAAAGCAACAAACTTCAGAAAACTCACAGTTTCGATCGAGCCAGAGAGCAATTTCAAATCAGACGAGCAAAGCCATCAAAGAATCAAGCTTCAGAGTTATCACAACATCATTTAATCAAGCGATCGAATTGATTTGGGAAGGATTTCTAAAACCCTTGTGATGGCCGCTATTATCTTTTTCCAGAGACAAAGGATCGAGTGAATAAAATTTGAAGTGGGTCGGCCTAGTGTGTAAAAGAGAAAGGGTAGAACCTTATTTTTTGTTTCCTAGGGTTTTTATTTATTTAGCTTTGTTTTGTTTTTAATTTGTGTTGTAAAAAACAAACGATCAATTCTAGAGTCTGTAAAATCTAGAGGTTCAGTCAGGGTGTTGACTGATAGTTTACTAGAGTCTGTAAAAACTAGGATTACTGGTTATGGGGTCGTAATCAGGGGAAGTCAAATCGAGGGGATATCAGTCTATGGTTTTGAGCGTAGGGTTAGTAATGGAGTAGGGTTTGCGAGTGTACATGATCTTGTATGCGGGATCTGTTCCATCACCTAGTAGAAACCTTAGGAATGCAGCAGTAGGCAGGGTTTTGCCAAAGCTGGGTATCTCGTGTCATTTACTTTCTGCATTTCTATTTCTGCTATATTTTGTGATTTGTGAATATTTTAATATCTCGTGAAGATTTAATAAACCCTATTCACCCCCCTCTAGGGTTAATCTAGATCCAACACATAAAACATGCAATTTATTTTCCAATCTACCTATTTAGGCTTAATCCCTAAACTTAGATTTCAAAATTCAATTCTCTTTACAGATTGGATTTTATTTACCGATTTCTTATTTCAAATCATTTGTACATAGCTAGCTTTTATATCAAAGTATATTTCACTTCAGGATCTCAAAACAAAATCTTTGGAAATATGAATTCCAAAACGAATGCATAAAAATAAATATGCAACCAAACATCCGCCTCCCCTTAGACAAGGCTACAGGTCTCACCTTGCCAACTCGATATATATATGTGCACCTCCCATCTAAAAGCAGGCTACACTGACGATGCATCATCCCACACTTTCAGGGACGACATACACCGCCCTCATCCACCACCATCCCCTGTGTTTTAGTCGTCCGGGCCACCCGCATCTTTAGCCACATGCTAAATCATTTCATATCCCGAAGTATGGAAAATCATTCACAACATAATAGTCACAAGTACTTTCAAATCTATAGTACTCCACATTAGCAATTCACACATATGATCAGTCACTATTAGTCACATAACCTTTGAGCTCGTACGTATCAAAGAAGGGTGTTAAGCAAGAGAATAAATTCCCTCCACCAAACTGATATATCATCAATAGCAACTAATCGGTTACACGATGAACCACAATGTAAAACACATAATACTTTTCTAAATCATTTTGGAATTATCGGGTTTAGTCCTCGAAATCCTTTCTGTTTTATAAAACATTTTTATAAAACATTCCCTGTCCAAAATCAGGAATAAAATTTCTTTCCACTTAAGAAAAACACGTTTCAAAAGTCATTCATTAGTTTTGAAATGAAAAAAACAACATCGCTAAACACCTTATAGTCAAATCATGAAGTGTTTCACAAGGTGTTAGCACATAAATATTTTTACCTAACCCAATGCTAAATGTAAAACATATTTTGCTCATAAACTGGTCTAGCATAATCCAAACAAGCAATCAATCACAATCCATATCAATAACTAAGTATACTTGGTTCAATCACATTTCATGTTACAATAAAATATATTGTCTACACATTTTCTACGTTTCATGTTACAATAAAAAATAGTATTTTATTGTCTATACATTTTTACATTTCATATGTGTAACTACCCAAGGATTTTCAACCCCGAAAATTGACATAAAATCACCATGTCGACTATTCAAGTATCGAAAACACTGGATTGTTATTAGAAAGAAATTAGAGGATGAGGAAAGAAAGAAATATTAGAATAGAAGTTAAAGAAGAACACATCAGAATCTCACAGCGGAACGAATAAATCTGATATATCAAATCTCTTTATACATAGAAAACTACATATACATACCAATCATCAGAGTACAACATATGTTTGTCACAGTGGAAATACACTTTATATACTTAACAGTGAAGCCTCCTGCTTCTAGCTCCTGGACTCCAGCGAAACCTAACCTGTAAATATACTCGGTCTGACCCAAACACATTTAAAGCAACGCAAAATTCACCCGGGTCAGTCTGGAATACTTTCAGTGATAAATTCACAGCACAAACAACTTGTTTAACTTTGAAAATCCCTTTTTGAAATCAAAGGGTAATAGTAAGACTAGCCCACACATAAACACGGATGGTTTTTATCTTACTATAACCCAAAACAGGTTTGAAATCAATATCTTTATGATATTATAATAATGTCTATCAAACCACAAATAAATATCAATCTAGCAGAACACTTGCATCTCACGCTCTGCATATATATTATACAATCAAAATCGCGGGCTCGTATTGGAGAATGGACTCCAACTATGGCAAGGTATGGGACCACCTTCAGACAATGTACCTCCGGAGATGAATACATTGGGGTTCAACAAGAACGTCTTGCAACCCGGCTCACACATGACCGGCCCTTCATTTCTGTTGAGAGTACCGAATATATCATTACCACGATTGGGGGCCAGCCAACCGAACCGATAGCAAACATATAAAATAAAAAGGGACAACCGAAGGCATTTGATTTCTCCAGACCAGGTAATGATATACCCTTTTAATGGGTGCAACCCACATAGCCATGCTGCCTACCCGATTTTGTGCCATTTCCCAGTTGATGAGGCTAGAGGTTTCGCTTGTCCTTCAGAACAGTATATCTCCATTCACTTTGAATGCTGCATTGTCAGATCCTCCAGAAGTCACCAATTGATTTCCACAAAAATACTCTAGTTGTTAGTCTAAAGAAGTTTCCCTTCTGTGCCATCAACTGGTACGTTTGAAGAAGTCAACGTACGTGATCCCTTTAGAAATACCCTGTCAGACATTCGTCTATATAAGTCACCCAGGAACAGGATGAACCGAAGGCACCCTCCTACTGCATCCTAGGAATCACCCTATAGATCAGTAGCGAGTAGTCCTTGAAAATCCACAGATTTTAACCACGACGGAATCACAATATATCTTTTATTGCAGGTCAGAGATTATAAGTAATCCTTTCGTTTTATAAATATCTATGGTTTTCAATTTTCTTTGTCTCTATCTCCTTCAAGTTAGTCACGATCGCGCAGTTGATTCAAAGTGGTTTTGGCTCTAGTTCCTGTAGGATCGATAATAACCCTAGAGGGGGGGTGAATAGGGTTTTTAACACTAAATTTAGACTAAACACGGTAATAAAGAAATGCAGTAAAAATAAAATCACACGCAGATATACCCAGCTTCGGCAAACTGTGCCTACTGCTGCCTTTCTAAGATTTTTACTAGGAGATACAAACAGATCCCGCTTACAATCCTATGTAAACTCGCAACTCCTGCTCCTGTTTATCCCTAAGCTCAAAATCCTAGACTAGTCTGTATACCCTAGACTAGATTTTCTCAGATTACACTTCAATATTCTGTGCTCCCTAGTTTTACAATAAAACTAGAAAAGAAGTTTCAAAAAAAATTCAATAAAAAAAACAACAAAACTTAAAGGAAATAAGGGGAGGAGTTAAAAGTGGGGGGTCATCCCCTTTTCTTTGCACTATCCCAAAGTGGTCGGGCCACTTTTATTTTGCAGTGCTCCCTTGTGTTTTCTTTAGCCTGATCCCCCCTTTTTCTCTGAGACAAAAGAATGGCGGCTGCGATTAGGGTTTCAGTGATTTTTCCCTAAATCAATCTCGGTGAAGTGTGTAATGGATTTCTGGAAGCTTGTTTTGCTTCTCCAGTGTATCTCCTTCGTCCTTGCAATCAATCTGAGTGAGTTTTATCAACTCTTGCAATTTAGGGTTTCGGATTTCTTTTGTGTGAATTGATGATTAAGTCGATGATGAATTGTGTGCTTTTATAAGGGTTTCTACACCCTGGTGCTCTGATTTCGTTGATGACTTGCTCGATTTGGCTGATTATTGGTGGTTTCCCCTTTTGGAATTCTCGAATGAAATTGAAATTTGTTGCCTTTAATACTTCGATGAATTTTGATGAAATACTGGACTTGATTGTGTGATTTCCCTCGGCTTTGAAGAATTTGTGGCCCCTTTGATTAAAAAAAATGCCGTGAATTCCTGAAATAAATTGTTGCCTCTTTTGAATTTCCTTTGCGTGATTTGTGGCTATGAATTTCGACATGATTTTGAACTGCTTGATTGTTTGCGTGAATTCCTATAATTCTGGAAACAAAAATGAAAACAGATAATTGTTTTCCATATGTGATTGAAGATTTAAAAAGAAATATTCTTGCCAAAACAATCGTTGATTACATCCTTTCTGTTTTTGAGAAACCGATTTGCTGAGAATTAATTTGCCAGGTCATTAACCAAAAAAAAGATTTTCCATTTTTGCTTTGACAAAGAATTTTAAAACAGGAATATTATTGAGAGCAATTTACACAGAATTCCCTGATTTGTTCCATTTACACACTCATGCCTTATGTTCATAGTCATACCAAAAAAAATTTTGCTTTCTGTCCGAACCATTTGTATGACAAAAAAAAATTCCTGTTTCTTTCTTGTGTTTAAATGGATCACAGTCTCGACCCATACACCATTTATGTTTACTAGCTTGACACCATACACCATTTCTGTTTTCATTGTTGTACATAATTTGCCGTGTTTGGCCAATCTGCTTGACCTTGATCTTCACTGTTATTTTGCTGAAATATTTGTGCCTTGGCCATCCATGCTTATGCACCCATTTAACACTGGTTAAAAAAAAAAACTTCCCTGATTGTCTTGAGTCATGGGTATTCATACCTTGTTTGCGTGTTGGTGGTTTTACATAACCTTGAACATGCTCCATGAATTCACCATTTGCTGTTTTGAGCCAAGTTATTGCTTACTGGTCGTTTTTTTTTTGTTACCTGCCATCACTTGCTTTGTTTGAATCTGGCTCGACCATGTATTTTGTACCTGTGCCTTTGTTCCATGAAAACTTGAACTGTATTTTCCATTTGAGTTGTTCCATGTTGCATGTGCACACTTTTGTTTTGCTGACTTGTTATGTTTGCAACCATGCTGAAATCACACTGCACCATGTATTGTTGAAAGTTTGGCTTTACCTGCTTAATTGCTGAAATTCCCTGTTTGCCAAAATAAATAGAAAAAACTGATTTGAACTTGGCACTTGGGATTTTCCATTTCATCACTGATTTGATTATTTGCTGAAACATGAACTTGAGCTTTGCTTTTGTGTTGGCTACTTTGGCTTGCATTTGTATTACTCTCGACCATGTTAATGCTGACATGTAAAAGCTCGACCATTTTGACTTTGGTGTTTTTTGACTCCATGTTGACTTTGAAAGTTATTTGCTGGTTGACCTCTTTTGAACCTGTCTTGATTTTGTCAATTCACCTTGTTTTGCTTAATACTTTGCTCATCACTTGTTTGATTCTGAAATAAAAAAAAATAGCAGTCAAACTGTACTGAGTTGAGGCTGGTCAGAATCAGTTGGTTCTGATCAGCAAACCAGTATGGTTTTGATGTGGCTGTTCAAGTCTGAAATATGATGAGAAAAACACACAGAAAGCTGAGACAAAAAAAAAATTTAATCAATCACACAAAGAATCATTTTTGTCTAAAGTATTTGTTTTAGTTCCAGTGTACTGTGTATTTTTCTTTCTTTTGTGACAGGTTACAGGATGATGCTTTGGACAGCTAAGGTGTGCTTAACAAGAATAATCCAGCAAGAAATGAGAAGAGAGAAAAAATGAAGTGCTTGAAAAAAAATGTATGTACTGAAATTATTTGTAAAGTGATTTTTAAAGTCTTGTGTGTAAATGAATTGTAAAATAAATAATATTATTGGAAATAAAATTTATTTGATTTTTCTATATTCTGTGTAAATTCTGTGTTATTTTATTTTCCAATAATACTAGATATTCCACAATCAAACACTCCAGTAACAAAAATCTATTTGTTATTATCAAACAAAAATATTAGTATCAACAAACTCCCCCTTTTGATGATGACAAACAGACTTAAGATTTTTGTGAATAACGAGATGTGTTTGAACAAGGGCTCCCCCTACATTTGAGCTCCCCCTATCAGTTGTAAACAGACATGAGTAAAGAATTTGAAAATAACAAAAAAAATTAAACACTTAGCATTAATGGCAAAATAAAATCTATAGACGTCCGTAAACAACACAAAATCTTAACTTCTTCTCCCCCTTTGTAATCATCAAAAGAATAACAATTCTGGACATTTGTAAAGAGTATGGACTGTAATTAGTAATCAAGTCATTTGACAGTATCAGATTCGAAAACTCCGAATAGTCAAACAAAAAAATTAGAATAATCTGTAAAAGAGGAACACATTTCACAAGACAGAAAATGGAATGATGGAATATTTGATATATATCAGGGAGAAATTTTCATATCTATGTACAAATATATATATATATATATATATATATATATATATATATTTTCAATAGCAGACTAACCACGCATGACCATAGCTTGGATTTTTAAATGGAATTAGCTGCAACATGAAAAAAAAAATTCAATACTATAGTGACCACGCATAACCAGATCTTGGATTTTTAAATGAAATCAGTGATAGCATGAAAAATAAGTATTCTCATAACCATGCATGACCAGAGCTTGGATTTTTAAATGAGATTAGAGAAATACTTATTTTTTTTTATTCGTGTATACTTAAATCCCCTTGATATATAAAAAATGATAATGATTGATAGAAGGGTGATAGAGACAGAAGATGAAAGTGAACAAAAGTTCCTCAATTACTCATATTATAAAGCATATTTGATCGTATCAGAGCTACAAATTTTCAAACATCTCATATTCTGAAAACTTACACAGTCACAAATTTATCATAAATGTCCAAAAACTGGTCTTTTCTTGATGATTTGAAGCATGGATTATTTGTCAGAAAGATAATTGCCAACAGAACGTCTTAAGAGAAAATTTATCCAAAAATGCTAAAAGATTAATTTATTTCTATAATTCCCAATTCCAAACGTAATCTGCAAAATCTGTCTTCAGGAAGGGGTTTTGTAAAAATATCAGCAAGTTGAGATTCGGTTGGAATAAATTCTATACAAATATCTTCACAAGCAATATGATCTCTAAGAAAGTGGTGTCTTACATCAATGTGTTTCGTGCGTGAGTGATGTACTGGATTATTTGATAAGTCAATTGCACTCTTACTGTCACATTTTAAAGGAACTCGTTTATAACAAAGTCCAAAATCAGATAAAGTCTGCCTCATCCATAAAATCTGTGCACAACAACTTCCTAAAGCAATATATTCAGCCTCAGTGGTGGATAAAGCAACACAGTTTTGTTTTCTACTTGACCACGACACAAGTGAATGACCTAGCATGAAGCACGTTCCACTAGTACTTTTTCTATCTGTGAGTGAACCAGCATAATCAACATCAGTATACCCAACTAAATTAAAGTTATCACAAGAAGGATACCATAAGCCCTAATTTGGTGTGTGTAACAAATATCTTAGAATCCGTTTTGTGGCTTTTAGATGAGATTCCTTTGGATTTGATTGAAAACGAGCACACAAACAAACAGAAAACATAATATCAGGTCTAGAAGCAGAAAGATAAAGAAGTGAACCGATAATACCGCGATATTTCTTTTGATCCACAGCAACACCTTTTTCATCTTTGTCAAGTTTGGTTGTTGGACTCATCGGTGTTTTCATTGGCTTTGCATCTTGAACTCCAAATCTCTTTAACAACTCCATCACGTACTTTGTTTGGGAGATAAAGATCCCTTTGCTACTTTGTTTGATTTGGAAACCAAGAAAGAATTTCAGCTCTCCAACCAAACTCATCTCAAATTTGTCCTGCATAACTTTTTCAAATTTTTCACATAAGACATTATTAGTAGCACCATATATGATATCATCAACATAAATTTGGACAATTAAAAAATCATCACCATCATGAGATAAAAACAAGGTTGTGTCAGCACTTCCCTTTTTAAAACCGTTTTCCAAGAGATATGTACACAGACAGTCATACCAAGCTCTAGGAGCTTGCTTAAGGCCATACAATGCTTTTTCCAGTTTGTATACATGATTTGGATAATCGTGACTCTCGGGGTTGTTCAACATACACTTCTTCTTTTAGTTCTCCATTCAGAAAAGCACTCTTCACATCCATTTGCTTTAATTTGAACCCCTTAAAGCACGCAAAACTTAACAAAATTCTGATTGCTTCAAGCCTAGCAACTGGGGCAAAAGTTTCATCAAAGTCAACACCTTCGATTTGATTGTATCCCTTAGCGACCAACCTAGCTTTGTTTCTTGTTACGTTTCCAGATTCGTCAAGCTTATTTTTGAATACCCATTTTGTTCCAACAACTGGGTAGTCTTTTGGCCTGGGTACCAAGTTCCAGACTCTGTTTCTCTCAAACTGGTTAAGTTCCTCCTGCATAGCTAACAACCAAAATTCATCATTAAGAGCAACATCATAAGAACTTGGTTCTATTTCAGATACAAAAGCATTATGAATACAAAGAGTACAAACTTCCCTATTGAGAGAGGATCGTGTACGAACACCAGCAGTTGGACTTCCAATTACCAAATCTGGAGGATGACTTGGCTTGAATTTTAGTCTTTCGATATCTGTTGCTGCTTCAGTGGCTTTTTCATTGTTGGTCTCAACATCATTGTTTTCTTGTTCAATTTCTTGTGCACCAGCATCATCTTTATCCTCTTCAGGTATCGTATCCATATCTGATTCATTGAACTTGACGTTGACGGTTTCCACGATTGTTCTTGACTGTTTATTGTGTAAGCCTTACTTCTTGAGGAATAACCCATGAAGATTCCATCAACCGTTTTTGACTCAAATTTCCCAAGCTGTTCACCTGTGTTCAAAATGTAACAAGGACATCCAAACACTCTAAAATATGAGATGTTAGGCTTTTTGTTAGACCACAGTTCATATGACGTTTTATTAAGTATTGGTCTAATCATAACTCTGTTCATTACATAGCATGAAGTATTGACTGCCTCAGCCCAGAAAGTTTGAGGCAATTGATATTCACATAACATAGATCTAGCCATTTCTTGTAATGTACGATCTTTCCTTTCAACCACCCCATTCTGTTGAGGTTTTCGAGGAGCGGAAAATTCATGTTTGAAACCATTTTCTTCACAAAGATTTTCAAAGTCTAAGTTTTCAAATTCACCTCCATGATCACTTCTTAAAGTTTTAATTGAAACCCCTTTTTCATTTTGGACAAGTTTTGAAAACTTTAAAAAATAATCAAAAGCTTCAGACTTTTTGGCTAGAAAGTAAACCCATGTAAACCTAGAGTAATCATCAACCAATACATAACAATAACGTTTACCATTTAAACTAGCAGTATCAGTAGGTCCAAACAAGTCCATATGAATCAATTCAAGCACTCGTGAAGTGCTAACAACATTTTTTGGACGGAAAGATGAACGACTAAGTTTTCCCATGGTACAAGCTTTACATACTTTGTTATTTTTGTAATTCTGATGTGGTAAACCCCTGACAAGTTCATTTGCTTTCAGTCTTTCAAGAAGACCCATACTTGCATGTGCCAACCTTCTGTGCCATAAGATTGCCTCCTCTTCTGTTGCTACCAAGCACCTAGATACTGTTACATCATCGAAAGAGAGAGTATAGACATTTCCTTTTCTTTTCCCTGTAAACACAACTTTTCCAGAGGAGATCTCAATGATTTTGCAACTATTACTATCAAACACAACATTCATTCCTTTATCACAAAGCTGACTGATAGAGATAAGATTGTGAAAAAGATTATCAACATATAAAACATCAGTTAAGGCAAAGATACTGTTACCTACTTTTCCTTTACCAATAATTTTACATTTGCTGTTGTCACCTAACGTCACATTCCCACCTTTATGTTTTTCCAGGCTAAGGAACAGTCTTTTATCACCTGTCATATGTCTGGAGCAACCTGAATCCAAGTACCATTTTTGTTGCTCCTTAGCCCGCCAACATACCTACACAAACAGAGAAGGAGATGACCTAGAGAAACTTCTAGGTCTAATCATATCAGTAGTAGAAGAATGATAGTCATAAGATTCTTTTGGAATCCAAATTTGATTTTCTTCTTATTTGTGTTCCAATCTTTGTGATAATTGTGTGCCAAGTGTTTAGGGACCCATACCTTTTTGAACTTCTGAATTTTACTGCTAAACTTGCAATTTTCATGACTGTGACCAATCACCCCACATTTTACACATTTGGGAAAAATACTTTTACCTTTAGCATTGTCACTTCCAGTTATTTCTTGTATCTTCCCAAAACCCAGTCCTTTTCTATTATTCCCAACCAATTGGTTTCCAAGTAACATTTTAAAAGATGTTTGACCGATTGAGAATTTGTTCAATGTGACTTCTAGATCTTGGACTCTTGTTTTTAAGATTGTGTTCTCATTCACAAGTGAAGTGCATCGTTTAATGTAGTTCTTTCTTTTAGTGTCATCTTCAACTTTTAGAGTCAAGTTTTCTTTTTCAAGATTCTCAATGGTGCTCTTGAGTGTTAAAATTTCTAGATTCACATCTTTACACATTTCACAATCTAGATTATTGGTTTTTGAAGCATTTTTAATCTCCGATTCCAACTTCTTATTATTGTGAACAAGGTTGAAGTTTTCCGCTTTCAGTTTCTCTGCGTCTGATTCTAACGTGTCAATAATTTCAGAAAGATGTTTACACATTAAAACTAGATCGTCATAACTGTATACCTCAGTGGTTTCCTCGTCAGTATCTTCTAGGTCTGATTTTGCCATGAAGCACAAATTGCTTTCCTCCTCACTGCTGTCTGAATCTTCTTCTCCTTCCTCGTCATCCCAAGTTACGGCAAAAGCTTTCTTTTTCTTCTTGTTTCTTTGGAGAAGTGGACAATTTGGTTTTATGTGTCCAGGCTTTTGACAGTTGTAGCAGAGTGGTTCGTCTTCTGAATTGTTGGTCTTTGGTTTATTTCTTCGAGGTTTGAATTTTCTCCACTTCGTGAGTTGTCTGACTGCCATGGCAAGCTGTTCAATAGGATCTTCACTATCGCTAGTGACAGTGTTGGACAAAGCTATTGACTTCTTTTTCAGATCTGAGTTGTTGCGATCTTCTCTTGCTTTCAGCTCCATTTCATATGTCATCAGATTCCCGATAAGCTCTTCCATGCTCAACTTGCTCAGATCTTTGGATTCTTGAATGGCTGTGACTTTTGCTTCAAAGTTCATGGGCAGAACACGCAGAATCTTCCTCACAAGCTCCACTTCTGTATAGACCTTTCCAAGAGCTCTGGCATTGTAAACTAGTACGGAGAAGCGACCATACATGTCCTTGATGCTCTCGTCCTTCTGCATGTTGAAGTTTTCATATTCATTACTGAACATGGCAAGACGGGATTCTTTAACCTGAGAAGTTCCTTCGTGTGTGACTTCCAGAGTATGCCAAATTTCCTGGGCTGTATTACAATGAGAAATTCTGTTATATTCTGTTTTATCAAGAGCACAAATCAGAGCATTCATAGCTTTAGAATCTATAGAGTATAATTTCTTATCATTTGCATCCCACCTACTTTTTGGTTTAGGTGTTACAATACCATTAACAGTTTCAGTCGGAGGTGTATATCCAGTTTCAATGATATCCCAGACATCATAATCAACAGACACTAGATAAATTTTCATCCTAGCTTTCCAATACGCGTAATCACTACCATTGAACATGGGTGGTCTAGCAATAGATTGACCTTCAGAAAAAGCATTGTTCATTGAAGTCATGATTCTAGGGTTCAAACACCGGCTCTGATACCAATTGTAGGATCGATAATAACCCTAGAGGGGGGTGAATAGGGTTTTTAACACTAAATTTAGACTAAACACGGTAATAAAGAAATGCAGTAAAAATAAAATCACACGCAGATATACCCAGCTTCGACAAACTGTGCCTACTGCTGCCTTTCTAAGATTTTTACTAGGAGAAACAAACAGATCCCGCTTACAATCCTATGTAAACTCGCAACTCCTGCTCCTGTTTATCCCTAAGCTCAAAATCCTAGACTAGTCTGTATACCCTAGACTAGATTTTCTCAGATTACACTTCAATATTCTGTGCTCCCTAGTTTTACAATAAAACTAGAAAAGAAGTTTCAAAAAAAATTCAATAAAAAAAACAACAAAACTTAAAGGAAATAAGGGGAGGAGTTAAAAGTGGGGGGTCATCCCCTTTTCTTTGCACTATCCCAAAGTGGTCGGGCCACTTTTATTTTGCGGTGCTCCCTTGTGTTTTCTTTAGCCCGATCCCCCCTTTTTCTCTGAAACAAAAGAATGGCGGCTGCGATTAGGGTTTCAGTGATTTTTCCCTAAATCAATCTCGGTGAAGTGTGTAATGGATTTCTGGAAGCTTGTTTTGCTTCTCCAGTGTATCTCCTTCGTCCTTGCAATCAATCTGAGTGAGTTTTATCAACTCTTGCAATTTAGGGTTTCGGATTTCTTTTGTGTGAATTAATGATTAAGTCGATGATGAATTGTGTGCTTTTATAAGGGTTTCTACACCCTGGTGCTCTGATTTCGTTGATGACTTGCTCGATTTGGCTGATTATTGGTGGTTTCCCCTTTTGGAATTCTCGAATGAAATTGAAATTTGTTGCCTTTAATACTTCAATGAATTTTGATGAAATACTGGACTTGATAGTGTGATTTCCCTCGGCTTTGAAGAATTTGTGGCCCCTTTGATTAAAAAAAATGCCGTGAATTCCTGAAATAAATTGTTGCCTCTTTTGAATTTCCTTTGCGTGATTTGTGGCTATGAATTTCGACATGATTTTGAACTGCTTGATTGTTTGCGTGAATTCCTGTAATTCTGGAAACAAAAATGAAAACAGATAATTGTTTTCCATATGTGATTGAAGATTTAAAAAGAAATATTCTTGCCAAAACAATCGTTGATTACATCCTTTCTGTTTTTGAGAAACCGATTTGCTGAGAATTAATTTGCCAGGTCATTAACCAAAAAAAAGATTTTCCATTTTTGCTTTGACAAAGAATTTTAAAACAGGAATATTATTGAGAGCAATTTACACAGAATTCCCTGATTTGTTCCATTTACACACTCATGCCTTATGTTCATAGTCATACCAAAAAAAAATTTGCTTTCTGTCCGAACCATTTGTATGACAAAAAAAAATTCCTGTTTCTTTCTTGTGTTTAAATGGATCACAGTCTCGACCCATACACCATTTATGTTCACTAGCTTGACACCATACACCATTTCTGTTTTCATTGTTGTACATAATTTGCCGTGTTTGGCCAATCTGCTTGACCTTGATCTTCACTGTTATTTTGCTGAAATATTTGTGCCTTGGCCATCCATGCTTATGCACCCATTTAACACTGGTTAAAAAAAAAACTTCCCTGATTGTCTTGAGTCATGGGTATTCATACCTTGTTTGCGTGTTGGTGGTTTTACATAACCTTGAACATGCTCCATGAATTCACCATTTGCTGTTTTGAGCCAAGTTATTGCTTACTGGTCGTTTTTTTTTTGTTACCTGCCATCACTTGCTTTGTTTGAATCTGGCTCGACCATGTATTTTGTACCTGTGCCTTTGTTCCATGAAAACTTGAACTGTATTTGCCATTTCAGTTGTTCCATGTTGCATGTGCACACTTTTGTTTTTCTGACTTGTTATGTTTGCAACCATGCTGAAATCACACTGCACCATGTATTGTTGAAAGTTTGGCTTTACCTGCTTCATTGCTGAAATTCCCTGTTTGACAAAATAAATAGAAAAAACTGATTTGAACTTGGCACTTGGGATTTTCCATTTCATCACTGATTTGATTATTTGCTGAAACATGAACTTGAGCTTTGCTTTTGTGTTGGCTACTTTGGCTTGCATTTGTATTACTCTCGACCATGTTAATGCTGACATGTAAAAGCTCGACCATTTTGACTTTGGTGTTTTTTGACTCCATGTTGACTTTGAAAGTTATTTGCTGGTTGACCTCTTTTGAACCTGTCTTGATTTTGTCAATTCACCTTGTTTTGCTTAATACTTTGCTCATCACTTGTTTGATTCTGAAATAAAAAAAATAGCAGTCAAACTGTACTGAGTTGAGGCTGGTCAGAATCAGTTGGTTCTGATCAGCAAACCAGTATGGTTTTGATGTGGCTGTTCAAGTCTGAAACATGATGAGAAAAACACACAGAAAGCTGAGACAAAAAAAAATTTAATCAATCACACAGAGAATCATTTTTGTCTAAAGTATTTGTTTTAGTTCCAGTGTACTGTGTATTTTTCTTTCTTTTGTGACAGGTTACAGGATGATGCTTTGGACAGCTAAGGTGTGCTTAACAAGAATAATCCAGCAAGAAATGAGAAGAGAAAAAAAATGAAGTGCTTGAAAAAAAATGTATGTACTGAAATTATTTGTAAAGTGATTTGTAAAGTCGTGTGTGTAAATGAATTGTAAAATAAATAATATTATTGGAAATAAAATTTATTTGATTTTTCTATATTCTGTGTAAATTCTGTGTTATTTTATTTTCCAATAATACTAGATATTCCACAATCAAACACTCCAGTAACAAAAATCTATTTGTTATTATCAAACAAAAATATTAGTATCAACAGTTCCCATCCCGCTCTTCAAAAACAACGCGTCAAAAAGGTCTAAGACTAATTCATTTGATAGTCGGTGTTATAACTATCAAATCATAACGATGTTGTTTAGTACGTTGGCAGCTCAGGTCCTTTATAATGACATATTTCATTTAAAATTTATTCCATCGATTCTTATGATCGATATCACATTCTTACCTCAAATCCCATTGTTCTCGTTTTATTGAAAAAACAATAGTGTATCTTTATTTACCAGAATATATTCATTCCTTTATTTCGAAACATCGTTATATATTCTCTAAATCCTTTCCATTTCTTTTATTCGGAAAATCCCTATATATTCTTATTTCAAAGGTATTAAATAGATTCATTCTTCGGCTTGGGTCCGACGATGTTAAAATATACATCGTTTACTTTAAGGTTTACTGTTTTCTTATTTGTATTCAAAATCTTTCAATTAACGTTGCCATATTTTCTTTGGAATAACGAATTCCAAACTTCACTCTTTATTTCCTTCGTCATGGGAAATATCGTTATATTTCTATTTAAGCAACAACATGGTTTAATTATCAAAATCCTCCTTTATATCAAATTAAACATTTCACTTAAACCAACTCGCAGGTGAACTCTGTCTTTAAAATCATTATCTTGGTTAAAACCCCTTGTTTATATCTTCATTTATATAATCTAAATTTAACTTTGAATCCTTTCCATATCCTTTAATTTGTTTTGAATAAAAGAAATTCCAATTATCAACCACTCGCTTTGGTTATCATTAAATAAAAATAGTTATCTTTCTTCTTAATTAAGCTAGCATAGTTATTCTATTTCAAAGGGTTATTTAAATACATTATAGTTATAGTTTAAATCATCATTAACTCGATATTGCTTTCCTATCCATTACAACTTATACTATCTCTCGATAATAGTGAAGCCGTTCAAGTTGGGGTATTCTAATTACCTCTTAGACCTTGACCGACGATGCTCTTATTTTAAGATAATAGAAGTTCGCCACTCATCACCAGTTATTTCATTTCCATTTAATCTGGCTTTACAAACCATTTTCTTTTATCTGAAAACCCACATTAAAAGTTGATTCTTTTTACTTCATCAAGTAAACTTCCTAACCAGATTTACCATTCAAACTCAAGATGATTTTCCATTAACCATTCTTAAATTGGTACTTGTCTTATAACCTTTCCACTTACACTATTAAACTATCCAATATCCCATTTTCAAGAATCGATTTAACCATCCATTATAATCACCACCATTACTACTTAATGAAATCATGTCGAATTTTCTTTCTCCTTTCTCCTATTATTCCACATGAATCACTTACCATTCGATTTAAAACATGGTTTCAATATCACACTTCCTTGTTGAAATCCTATTCCAATTTTAATGCATTTACTTAATTTAAGTAAATGTTATTAACCACTTATATTAACTTTACGGCTTTTTAAAGCATTATATACACCAAATTTAATTCTAATATAATTAGAAAACTTCATAAACTATGATAAGTTTGTTTAACACATTTGGTTGTATCTCGATAGAACTTCACCCATTATTTGATATCTCAAATTTAGTTCGAATCTTAATAATTTAACTCGCCCACTTAATTGTTTCATAATTAAATTCCAATTAAAAATCATTGCTTTAATTTTAGTTAATTAACTTAAATATTAACTATATTAAAATAGTTAACTTTGATATTAGCTAAAAATAGAAAAAATATCATTTTCTAAAAGCTCGTTAAATAATAAACAACTTTATTTAACATTAAAAAATTCGATAGTTACTTTTAATATTATAGTAAATCGAAGATTAACTAACTGTTAACATTATTTGAATATTCAGAAAATTATTCCTTCGATTAATTTATATCAAATTAATCAAATTTCAATTATCATTTAAAGCGGTTGATTTTTTGCCAACCGTACCTATCAGTTACTGTTAACTGATTTCCATTTCCATTTCCCTTTTTAAATTAATTAAATAACTTAATTAATTTAAACAATTATCCAATTCCACTAACCCATAGATTAGTTTCTGACTGCAGTTCACAAATCTCGTTGATGACATTAAAATTCTTATTATAAAATATTTAATAATCCCTATCAAACTATGATTATAAAAGTATAAATATATTTATAACTTCTTTTTATTTAAATGATAAATTAGAAAACATAAATTAAGTTATAAAATAAATTTATAACTTTAAACTACATAAATCCACCTGACGGTAGGACAACACCTTTAAACGGTAAATTTTAGACCTTTACTGCCAACTACTTAATCAGACCATCAATTGATTTAAAAACACAACAGGGATTAACATCCATTCAATCATCACTATCTGAATAGAGTTTACTGTCAATTTGGGGTTCAATCAATTCATGGATAAACACACACACAAAGATAAACAATGTACAAAATATTTTGAGGAATTTGGTCGGAACCCTCCAACCTGTTCTTCTCTGCAGCACGGGTTATTATAACAAAAATTGATAATTTTAAATAAATAAATGACGATAATATAGTTAACAACAACCATTAAATCAACCAATAGCAACCAACGCAGCCAATCAACCAATTTCTATTTTTATATGGATTTATCACATCATAGCAATCCAGAAAAGTGTGAAATTTAACTCACTAGTTATTTCAGTTGGTGGTTGTAGCGTTGTTTGTTCCATTTAATTTTAAACACGCGTTTAAAATTAACTGAAAATCCAACTACGTACAATCGACTCCCAGTCAGTGTCATCGTCTAGAGTTCGTCTCTGCGATCCCAACGGATCCTATTTCACGCAATTTCGTTATCGTATGGAAAAGTTATACGATATACAAGTATTGATTATAATTAAAATAATTTAATTATTAATTAATTTCCTTATACCCTTAATTACCTTATAAATCCGGTTACCACGTCAGATACTTCACTGTTCAAAAACACGTTTTCTCCCTTCGGTCTTCTGAAAACTCGTTCCTCCCTCTTCTGATCTCGCCTAGAAAAACACGGTTACAATCTTGCCATGTCGCGCCGCCTACTGACATCATGGTCCCCACCTGACCTTGACGCCGACACCGCACCAACGCCAGACCCTCTCACCAGCGACACCTGCCCCTATGTAAAAACCCGTTACTTCCCCGTAAAGGAAAGCGTCGGATAGTTCGAGAACAAACCACAGCAGAACGCATACAGAAGAACGTTTCATTGTATATTACAACAATGCATCAGATTACAAGAATATACAGAGTATGAATGAATATTACACAGAAATATCAGAGATTTAAATTACATTTAAATACATAGCAGCGGAAAATAATACAATATACAACTAGAAGTAGATATACAGATACAAAGCTTTCCGGATATCGTTCCAGCTGTAAACCAGGATCCTGTGAATATAAATCTGCAAAACCAAAACTACTAGCTGCCCGTGTCGAAAATAAGGGCACCCAGAGTTTAGGTTAAAACAATAAACTCCAGGTCAGTCATGTGACTGGTGTGAGAACTAAAACAGTTATTATTCTTTATTTTAAAAGTTAGGTAAATCAAGGGACCACGCCGTATAACACGGAACGGGTTTCCTCCCAAGAATACCAGTGCTTAAAACAAACAGCGCAATGCTAAATAAAGAAAAATGAAGCTGTTATAAGACCCAGGTCCTATCACACAATGCAACGCAAGCCGGGGGATAGGGTTTTCCCTTATAACAGCCAAAGAATGCTTAATACGTTTAAAACAAATCATTTGATACTATTATAAGTGCATAGTGTATAAAACAACTTCAAATCATAAGTATCAATCATAGGCGGCATGAATGCCCCATACCACTATGTCGCCATATATAGGTTATACAATCAAAATCGCAAAGTCACGTATTTGGAAATTGGGTTTCCATCTATGAACCGAGGCAAAAGATAGTCCTCAACCGATTCGAGACTGTCTAGCCCGAGCCTCAGGACCCAGACTCAGGTGGGCCCTTGGAGCGACATGGCCGGTCCACCGATGTGGATTAAACTTAAACCCTGAACATGCGTTCCCCCGCCCTATGGGGCGTAAGCGAGCTAACGAATGGCTCCATCGGTTCGAGAACGACCGATCAATCCGAGGCGCCTCGCTTTTCAGCAAGTAATAATAAGTAACATCCACATGAGTCAAACTCGTCAGCCAGTTCAAGCACTGACGCCACTCATAACTAGAAAGAAACGCATGCCCTCCCTGAGGTCCGTCTCCCGTTTTTGATTCATACCGGGTGTGATACTCGCGAATCAACGTTACACAAAGCTACGCCACAAAGGCCGTGCTTCGATCATCAACCACAAGACTTTGCTTTTCAACAGAAGCCTTGATCATTTGCATCTTAGCATGCCACAAAGGCAATTCACTCCATGCGATTGATATCCATCAATATATAACCCCTGAGCTCGTACGTCTCAGAGAAGGGCGTTAAGCAAGAGAATAAATTCTCCGCCGCCAAACAGATATATATTTAATAGAGATCAATCACACGGACTAAAATCCAATGTCAGACACACAGTCCATTTACAAGTCCGTTCTGGGTCTGAACGAAACCGGAGGCACTTTCCTCGCATATCCATCCATCTCCAAGTACGTCTGGACGATCACCAACTGTTTCCATCTTCTTGGGTGTACAGCCCAATCAAGATCATCAGTAATCACCCAAAACGACGTGAAGACCTCCGGTCTTCGACCATCGTCTTCATCTTCGACTTATCGTCGTATCAGTTATTCAGAATGGGATAAACCCGGTCTTTCCGAATAACTCGCGTATATATTATAAAGTGTTACACAAACACAACATACGCCTCATTCCAATTCATTAGTCACTAACCGTAAATTAATCAAGAGAATAATTCCCCGAATATTAACCCCGAAGGCCGAAACCAACATCAGATCAATATCCAGAAAACCATTCTGCTTAGCTAACCGACAGTTAGTTTCTAAATTTCACATTCATAGGGAAAGGTTCCCATTAATTTTATCCAAGATAAATTCCTGAATTTATTCTTTAATCTATCTTTGAATGTCAATTCGAATTAATCGGGATTAACGAACTTTACCGAAGTAATCATTTGTTTTAATTTCCCAATCCCAACCTATTCATCCCATGAAGTAAAACTGGTAATACTTCATATCTAACACCACAGTGTTATCGGTAAATTCAATTACCATTTCACGTTCAAATCTAATTAAAGATTTAACTATCGCCTGGAGCAAAACTGGTGATACTCCATTTTCGATCTTTTCAATCTAATTAAAGATTCATTAAAACTCCACTTAGTTTTAATCTTCGACTGGGTTAAAGAATCAGTGTCATTTAAAACACGGTTCACGATAAACCCAAAATCACATTCCATTAATTATCGGGTTAAAGAACAAGTGTTATTTAAAACACTGTTCACGATAAACCCAAAATCACATTCCATTAATTATCGGGTTAAAGAACAAGTGTTATTTAAAACACTGTTCACGATAAACCCAAAAATCAATATCAATTCAATTCCAATTAAATATTATTTAATTGGTACACTTCATTAAATCTAAATAAAAAGATTTAATCTTTTCTCAACTGGGTTCAAGAATAGTGTTAGTGAAGACACCATTCACGACAAACCCAAATCACATTCGATATTCAATACAAGGCTCTGAATAGAAAATATATCGGCTTATATTCAATATCGAATTCTACGACTAACAAATGTCGTATTGGAAATAACGATATCAATATATATCTTTCAAATTTCCATAACAACACCTGTATAATCACGAATTCCAACATCGAAATATTCCGAAGACAATTTCGATTCAAATCCACTCCAATGCAATCATTGGAAATTTTGGTTATTTTTAAAACCCTTTTCGAATTCAATTTATTTATTTAAAAATAAATAGAATTATAATTCTAGTTCAAAACTAGTTCATTTCGATAAAAATCCATTTTTATCTTTTCAAATATGGAGTTTTTCATCCTAATTCTTTCTAAATCATTTCTTATGATTTTACACAAATTATTGCTATTTTTAATAATTTTATCAAGGCCCGTACAGTCGATTTCCATCAATGGCCATCGAACTGCACTTACAACGACCTTTTTCGAATTTGATTTGGACGTATCTCCAAATCCAACCGTTAGATTTCAAATTTCTAACATTCATTAGAAAGCTCTTTTCGATACGAACCCAACGGTTCCGGTTTTAGGAGAATCCGACGGTCGGATCTCCCGTAATGTCCGTTCGAAATAAATGGTCGAAATTCGCGAACTGCCGCGACGCGGCGCGTTCTATTCAGGCCATTATATTATATATAATATATATAATATATATTTCGTCGATTTCTATTTAAAACGAATTATATAAATAGTTTTAAAATCGTTTCAAAAGCTATTTCAACTTTCTTTTCAATTCAAATCAAAATTGAATACTTCTTTATAAATTCGTTTTAAAATTCATTTCTATTCAATTCAAATTTCAATTCAATTCATTTCGAAATCGTTTTCAATTCAATTCATTTCGAAATCGTTTTCAATTCAATTCATTTCGAAATCGTTTTCAATTCAATTCATTTCGAAATCACTTTCAATTCAATTCATTTCGAAATCACTTTCAATTCAATTCATTTCGAAATCGTTTTCAATTCACTTCATTTCGAAATCACTTTCAATTCAATTCATTTCGAAATCACTTTCAATTCAATTCATTTCGAAATCACTTTCAATTCAATTCATTTCGAAATCGTTTTCAATTCAATTCATTTCGAAATCGTTTTCAATTCAATTCATTTCGAAATCGTTTTCAATTCAATTCATTTCGAAATCGTTTTCAATTCAATTCATTTCGAAATCGTTTTCAATTCAATTCATTTCGAAATCGTTTTCAATTCAATTCATTTCGAAATCGTTTTCAATTCAATTCATTTCGAAATCGTTTTCAATTCATTTCGAAATCGTTTTCAATTCATTTCGAAATCGTTTTCAATTCAATTCATTTCGAAATCGCTTAAAATCGATATAAATATCGTTCACGTCAAAATGGCGTCAATCTAATCAACACGGCTTCATAAATTTCTATTTTCAAATATTCTATTTCAAATATTTCTATTTCAAATATTTCTATTTCAAATATTTTTATTTCAAATATTTCTATTTCTAAACTGGAATGAGGCCCAATCAATTACCATATAAAATTAATTATATGGATTTTCATACAACACATGTATATAATAGCATTGAAAAATAATCAACCATCAACCAAAGTGCACTACACTGTATAAGCATCAAATAAAGATATCTAACGCTTATAACAGCATGTCAATCAATCGATCGACATATTTAATCAATCAGGATGAGTGAACTTCAAATTTCATCCTAACACCCGTGTGGGGTTTCAAACAATCAAACAACTATTTTATTCGTGCAGTTGGGCGATGTGTAAAATTTATCGTCCCAATCTATGTCATTCAAATAGGTGTACAAAAACAAACCGTCCGGTTTGCAAATGAATATTTTATTTTGTTCACTTCACTATTTTCATATTCACGTTAAAAATTATATTTTTAACGATAAAACATTTTATTTCAACATATGAATTTCTATTCAGTTCATTTTTTAAATAAAATGATATTTTTATTTTTCTAACATACTTTAGAAAATTTCGGCGGCATAACAGCACGATACTAGAAACGGGACAAGGCCTAGCCTTATCCCCGGTCTAGTGAAGGCCCACGCCATTCACACATCAATCAAATCAATTCCATTATGCAAACCACAAAGTTTGGAGTAAGCGTCTAACCTAGCCTTACTCCCTCGCCTTATAACGGCGCACGTCTAATCCTAACCAATTTATCGATTCGATTTTTCACACCACAAACCACATTCAAACCAATATCGCAATCTATAACCAAACAGCCAAACAAATAAGTCCATGGTCTGTGGACGATTGTGTCGGGTGCTACTAAGCACCGTCTGCATCCTAGTATATATATATAACTAGAAAAGAAATAGAAAGGTGAGAAATTCTCACCTAAAGCTATCCAAATATCTTGACTCCTCTTTTAGAGAAATCTTCAACGTCATCGCATCTTCGCCATCTTCGTTGCCCGTAGTCACTATATATGTAAAAATCGAATTTTTACTTCGTTATTCAATATATAAAAATTCTATTTTTCTATCGAAGTTCAATATATAAAAATTCTATTTTTCTATCGAAGTTCAATATATAAAAAATTCTATTTTTCTATCGAAGTTCAATATATAAAAATTCTATTTTTCTATCGAAGTTCAATATATAAAAATTCTATTTTTCTACCGAAGTTCAATATATAAAAATTCTATTTTTCTTCCTTTCAAAACAAAGTATATTTTCCTATTTTCAAAACAATTTTAAACTGAATTTAAACTGAATTTAAACTGTTAAAAACTGATTTTTTTAAAACTGCTTAAAACTGATTTTTAAAATTGCTTAACACTGATTTTTAAAATTGCTAAAACTGATTTTTAAAATTGCTAAAAACTGATTTTTAAAATTGCTAAAAACTGATTTTGAAAATTGCTAAAACTGATTTTTAAAATTGCTAAAAACTGATTTTTAAAATTGCTAAAAACTGATTTTTAAAATTGCTAAAAACTGATTTTTAAAATTGCTAAAAACTGATTTTTTAAAATTGCTAAAAACTGATTTTTAAAATTGCTAAAAACTGATTTTTAAAATTTAAAAAGAATAAATAAAAGTAAAACCTTTTCTCTTACCTTAACACAGGTCGTCGCTCCTCTTTGATTCACGCAACCTAGGGTTGCCTATCGCCGCCGCGTCAGGCCAGGGTTGGCCGATCCAACAGCGCCTCTTCGTCGAGCTCCAGTCCCTCCATCGACGCCCGAAGCGCCACGAACCTCGGTGAACTCCACAGGCTGGAAATCCTTCGCGAACTCGACGACTTCGAGTCCAAAGAACTCGCTACTCCCTCCACAATAGATGATCAAACCGGTATAGAATGAAAGCTAGGAAGAATCTCAACATTGTTTGTTATGAATTCAGTTTTAATTCGATGTAGGGAGGGAGAAATTTGAAATTGAATTTCCGCCATTTCTGGCCCTTGATTACTAGCTGACGGCGGCTGGGAATATGAACTAGGGTTGGGCGTATTATACGCTGTATATATACCGTATTTTCTTGTGTATTTTATTCTATTTATTTATTTTAATTCAAGAAAATGTTTGTTCGTTGATACTAACTCCGAATCAAACCCAACGAACGTCGCCCCTAGCTAATAACCCTCATCCCGGACACAATGGAACATGTTTCGCAACCAAATTCGGCTGTTACGATATGTTTTTCTTTAAATTTAATTATGAATCCTTTTATAATAAATTTAAACGTACATTTTAAATTACCGGGGCCACATACTGACTCTAAAAATTCCAGAAAAATATTTTCTAGCTTCGCATTGACGATACGGTCCTAATAAAACTAGTTTCGTCGAATTCTGAGACCGTTGGAAAAATGGCCAATTTCCAGTCGATTAAAATCAACTGAAACTGATCAAACGCGTTTTCCTTTGCCACGCTCACATATTGATTCGAAAAATTATGAAATTTGAAACCTAGCAATAATTTGACATCACGGACCCAACAAAACTGGTTTCGTCGAAATCCGAGGTCGTTTGCAAAATTGCCATTTTTAAGGGCATTATATATATAAAAATATATATAACTTCCACAGCGACTATTTCTAATTTTAAACTGGACATATCTTATCATTTCTAAGATGAAATCTCAGTTTGTCAACTTCGTTACAAAGATATAGTTATACAGATTCAAATATTTCTTGTTTCGTTCAATTCTGACTTATATTGAATTCTGTATATTCATTTGAAATTAGAAATCGAATTTTCGAACTACCGCGCCATTTTCTATTCCTTTTATAACTATATATAATTATTATATATTCTAACGACGACGTATATAATATATACGTTCGAATTCTATTCAAAATAAATTTCTCGTCGATATTATTTAAAATAATTCATTTTAAATAATCAAAATTAGCTAAAATTGCCAAAATAAAAATTTTAAACTGGCCCAGATTTTCCGGGTTGTTACACCCTAGATCACCTCTGACGTCCCTGATTTCCCCTTTGACCCATTTCCGTTCATCCCTTAAATTCCACCGCCACACCTCGAGCTGGACCACCGGACCACCTCCATACTCTCTGCCTTGCTTCGCCCATCCTTTTGCTTCAGGCCGCCATCGCCAATACCTTCCCCATCTCCAAAGAAGAGGCCTAAACCGATCAGAGATCACCAAAAAAACGAAAATTCATCCCTCTGATCATCTCCCTCAAACGACCACCATAGTCAACTATAGGTCTTCCGACCTGAACGAATATTGTAGCTCTCATTTTCCTCTACAAGATCACCTTAGACCACAACATCATTCGACAACCCAATTCACCACAAAACCATCAAAAACGAAAGTCATATCTGGCCGTGCTTCGCAATTTCCGGCCACCCCAGGTGTCCGATCACCCCCAACTTTTTACATCATGTCGGCCTCGACCAGATCTACGCCTTTGCTTCAGACCGCCTATGCTAATTCTCGACAGATTTGAAAAAATAAATCATTTTGTGAATCTAGACTTTTCTGCAAAATTGTGGACGAATTTCTGGTTTGGGTTTGGAAATTCTGGTTTGGGGGTATATATAAAAGTGGGAAAATATTATTTTAATATGATGTGACGACCGACAATGACCGACGATTTTTATTTCGTGTCTATCGCAATTCTGAATGCCGTTTATTCGCTTCTGTGCTCACATACAAACTCCGTTCGAGGCGGAAATGGACGGCAAAGTATAATTTGACGTTACAGTCCTAATGAAACTTGTTTCGTCGAATTCCGAGTCCATTTGCTCAAACAGCGCTCGTTCATGCCCAAATGGTCGTTCAATTTGCATTTTATTTTGCCACGCTCACAGAATAACTCCGATTAACGCGCCATTTGAAATCTAGCAATAATTAGCTATTACAGTCTTAACAAAATTTGTTTAGTTGAAAACGGAGGTCATTTGAATAAAGTTCCTTTTAAAAGGTCATATTTTAATTAAAATAAATTAATTTAAAAATACTTCAATAAAATTTAAAAAAAATATTATAATTGGCCATACCTGACCAGAATTTCATGTAGATTCAAAGTAAAATATTTCGAGTTGAAATCGAAGCCAATTCGATATTAAAAAACCCCTTATTTATATAAACAAATCGATATAATTTATATAGGAATTCCTTAGCGACTATTTCAAAATTTGATTTGGACATAAAACAAAATCTACGTTATGAAAACTAAAATTTTCTCTTCCAATAGAAAAATATCGTCAAATAGATTCGTACATTTCTTGTTTCGAGAAAATCCGACTTATATTGAATCCTATACAGCCATTTAAAGTTCAAAATCCAATATTACGAACTACCGAGCCGCTGCAGCTCGATTTATAATTAAATTATAATTTTGACGTTATAATGCCATTAAATAAACGAAATCGTCATTAAAATTTCTAAACAAATAATATTACACCATTTTGAACTCCCCATTCACATTATACAGCCAATTCAACATTTTTTCAAATATTTTGGAATTAAAATATTATTATATTATTTATATAAATTCCCTATTCAAAATAATATGGTTAAATTCAATAATTTAAATTCAAATAAATATTTTAAATAATAAAATAATCTAATAATTAGTCAGAAAAAATACGGGTCGTTACATTCCTTACCCCTTAAAATAATTTTGTCCCCGAAATTGCTAAGGTAGAAGAAATGCTGCAACCTATTATCTTTTCAAAAAAAAAAAAAAATTAACACACGATTTTATTTTCAAAATTAATCCAATTAGTTTTAAGACCAATTTAATTCAAATAATCAAAATTTTCCAAAAATTTCAAAAATATTCTAACACCTTAAATTTTTGGCAGAGCCTCCCTTGTACGGAGGGACATCTGCAATATTGCAGGTTCAAGAAATATATATACCTCGACCAACACGGTCGGAAAAATTCAAAATCCAAACTCAAAACCCAAATAAAAACCAAAATTTTATATTTTGCATAGGCGTACCTTTTTGCGAGCGCTATTATACGATAAGCGATATATTATTCTTGAGCTTGCTTAATTTTTATGCAGCTCTATTCAAACTGGATTCAATTTACTCTAGAATTCCCTTGGACGGGTTTTCAAAATTGAAATAACCTTTCTGCACCTGTTCTCAACTCCAATGAAACTCATTAGTTTTCAAAAATAATGCCAGTTAGTTTAAACATCAATATCATCCAATTTCTACACACAATTCAATCAACTCTGACAATCCACTTATTTTATATATGTTTCACTTGAATTCGTTGTGTTTGAATTCATTTTTCATAAGCTCGACTTATTCATACTAGAAGGGTTTCAATCAAATTTATTCAACTTCAAGTCTATATTTATGCAACCACCCATCCAAACATTCCATTCAAATAATATTGGCAAATATTTCTGCTTCCAACTTAAGTCAAATACCTACAAGCTTAAGTTAAATTTCAATTCGACATCCCAATCCAAATCTTAACTTATATAGCTCATTTTTGCTCAAATGGAGTTAGTATTTTCATATTTTCACATTTCAAATATGTAATTTCTTCTAGTTGGTTTAATCTAACCTCATAATCAACCCATCCCAGTCAACACTGGTAAATCTAATCGACCATATTATAATTTAAGAAAATTATTACCTTTACTGCTTTATAAAATATATCAGGAAAAAATAATTTAGAAATAATTTATATCAAATTACAAATGCGCGCTTTCGTAAATACACTCAACTCAATCTAGAATATTACTGATCTCATCTTTGTCGAGTTATGCCACAGAGCTAAGGTTATCACTAAACCAATAACTCTGATACCACTCTAACGACCCAAGGATTTTCGACCCCGAAAATCGACATAAAATCACCATGTCGACTATTCAAGTATCGAAAACACTGGATTGTAATTAGAAAGAAATTAGAGGATGAGGAAAGAAAGAAAGAAATATTAGAATAGAAGATAAAGAAGAACACATCAGAATCTCACAGTGGAACGAATAAATATGATATATCAAATCCCTTTATACACAGAAAACTGTATATGCATAACAACCATCAGAGTACAACATATGTCTGTCATAGCGGAAATACTCTTTATATACCTAACGGTGAAGCCTCCTGCTTCTAGCTCCTGGACTCCAGCGAAACCTAACCTATAAATATACTCGGTCTGACCCAAGCACATTTAAAGAAAAGTAAAATTCACCCGGGTCAGTATGGAATACTTTCAGTGATAAATTCACAGCACAAACAAATTGTTTAACTTTGAAAATCCCTTTTTGAAATCAAAGGGTAATAGTAAGACCAACCCACACATAAACACGGACAGTTTTTACCTTACTATAACCCAAAACAGGTTTGAAATCAATATCTTTCTGATATTATAATAATGTCTATCAAACCGCAAATAAATATCAATCTAGCAGAACGCTTGCATCTCACGCTCTGCATATATATTATACAATCAAAATCGCGGGCTCGTATAGGAGAATGGATTCCAACTATGGCAAGGTATGGGACCACCTTCCGACAATGTACCTCTGGAGATGAATACATTGGGGTTCAACAAGAATGTCTTGCAACCCGGCTCACACATGACCGACCCCTCATTTCTGTTGGGTGTACCGAGTATATCATTACCACGGTTGGGGGCTAGCCAATCGAACCGATAATAAACATATAAAATAAAAAGGGACAACCGAAGGCATTTGATTTCTCCAGATCAGGTAATGATATACCCTTTTAATGGGTGCGACCCACATAGCCATGCTACCTACCCGATTTTGTGCCATTTTCCGATTGATGAGGCTAAAGGTTACGCTTGTTCTTTAGAACAATATATCTCCATTCACTTTGAATGCCACATTGTCAGATCCTCCAGAAGTCACTAATTTATTTCCACAAAATACTCTAGTTGTTAGGCTAAAGAAGTTTCCCTTCTATGCCATTAACTGGTATGTTTGAAGAAGTAAACGTATGTGATCCCTTTGGAAATACTCTGTCAGACATTCGTCCATACAAGTCACCTAGGAACAGGATGAACCGAAGGCACCCTCCTACTGCATCCTAGGAATCACCCTATAGATTAGTATCGAGTAGTCCTTGCAAATCCGCAGATTTTAACCACGACGGAATCACAGTATATCTCTTATTGCAAGTCAGAGATTATAAGTAATCCTTCCATTTTATAAAAATCTACGATCTTCAATTTTCTCCGTCTCCATCTCCTTCAAGTTAGTCGCGATCGTACAGTTGGTTCAAAGTGGTTTTGGGTCTAGTTCCCATCCCGGTATCTTCGAAAACAACGCGTCAAAAAGGTCTAAGACTAATTCATTTGATAGTCGTTGTTTTAACTATCAAATCATAACGATGTTGTTCAGTACGTTGGCGGCTCAGGTCTTTTATATTGACATATTTCATTTAAAATTTATTCCATCGATTCTTATGATCGATTTCACATTCTTACCTCAAATCCCATTGTTCTCGTTATATTGTAAAAAACAATAGTGTATCTTTATTTACCAGACTCTATTCATTCCTTTATTTCGAAACATCGCTATATATTTGCTAAATCCTTTCCATTTATTTTATTTGGAAAATCCCTATATATTCTTATTTCAAAGGTATTAAATAGATTCATTCTTCGGCTTGGGTCCGACGATGTTAAAATATACATCGTTTACTTTAAGGTTTACTGTTTTCTTATTTGTATTCAAAATCTTTCAATTAACGTTGCCACATTTTCTTTGGAATAACGAATTCCAAACTTCACTCTTTATTTCCTTTGTCACTAGAAATATCGTTATATTAAACAACGGCATGGTTTAATTATCAAAATCCTCCTTTATATCAAATAAAACATTTCACTTAAACCAACTATCAAGTGAACTCTGCCTTTAAAATCATTATCTTGGTTAAAACCCCTTGTTTACAACTTCATTTATATAATCTAAATTTAACTTCGAATCCTTTTCATATCCTTTAATTTGTTTTGGATAAAAGAAATTCCAATTATCAACCACTCGCTTTGGTTATCATTAAATAAAAATAATTATATTTCTTCTTAATTAAGCTAGCATAGTTATTCTATTTCAAAGGGTTATTTAAATACATGATAATTATAGTTTAAATCATCATTAACTCGATATTGCTTTCCTATCCATTACAACTAATACTATCTCTCGATAATAGTGAAGCCGTTCAAGTTGGGGTATTCTAATTACCACTCAGACCTTGATCGACAACGCTCTTATCTTAAGATAATAGAAGTTTGCCACTCATCACCAGTTATTTCATTTTCATTTAATTTGGCTTTATAAACCATTTTCTTTTATCTGAAAACCCACATTACAAGTTGATTCTTTTTACTTCATCGAGTAAACTTCCTAACCAGATTTACCATTCGAATTCAAGATGATTTTCCATTAACCATTCTTACATTGGTACTTGTCTTGTAACCTCTGCACTTACACTATTAAACTATCCAATATCCCTTCTTCAAGAATCCATTTAACCATCCATTATAATCACGACCATTCCTACTTAATGAAATCATGTCGAATTTTCTTTCTCCTTTCTCCTATTTTTCCACATGAATCACCTAACATTCGATTTAAAATATGGTTTCAATATCACACTTCCTTGTTGAAATCCTATTCCAATTTTAATGCGTTTACTTAATTTAAGTAAACGTTATTAACCTCTTATATTAACTTTACAGATTTTTAAAGCATTATATACACCAAATTTAATTCTAATATAATTAGAAAACTTCATAAACTATGATAAGTTTATTTAACACATTTGGTTGCGTCTCGATAGAACTTTACCCCTCATTTGATATCTCAAATTTAGTTCGAATCTTAATAATTTAATCGCCCACTTAGTTGTTTCATAATCAAATTCCAATTAAAAATCATTGCTTTAATTATTATTAATTAACTTAAATATTTATATTAAAATAGTTAACTTTGATATTAGCTAAAAATAGAAAAATTATCATTTTTTTAAAGCTCATTAAATATTAAACAACTTTATTTAACATTAAAAAATTCGATAGTTACTTTTAATATTATAGTTAATCGAAGATTAAGTAACTGTTAACGCTATTCGAATATTCAGAAAATTATTCCTTTGATTAATTTATATCAAATCAATCAAATTTCAATTATCACTTAAAACATTTGATTTTTTGCCAACCGTACCTATCAGTTACTGTTAACTGATTTCCATTTCCATTTCCCTTTTTAAATTAATTAAATAACTTAATTAATTTAAACCATCTGTTAATTGTTTTATAAAAACAATTATCCAATTCCACTAACCCATAGATTAGTTTCTGATTGCAGTTCACAAATCTCGTTGATGACATAAAAATTCTTATTATAAAATATTTAATAACTCCTATCAAACTATGATTATAAAAGTATAAATATATTTATAACTTCTTTTTATTTAAATGAAATAAATTCGAAAACTTTAATTACCTTATAAAATAAATTTATAACTTTAAACTATATAAATCCACCTGACGACAGAACAACACCTTTAAATGGTAAATTTTAGACCTTTACTGCCAACTGCTTAATCAGACCATCAATTGATTTAAAAACACAACAGGGACTAACACACTATATGAACAGAGTTTACTGTCAATTTGGGGTTCAATCAATTCATGGATAAACACACACACAAAGAAAACAATGTACAAAATGTTTTGAGGAATCCGGTCGGCTCCCTCCAACCTGTTCTTCTCTACAGCATGGGTTATTATAACAGAAATAGATAATTTTAAATAAATAAATAAATGATGATAATATAGTTAACAGCAACCATTAAATCAACCAATAGCAACCAACGCAGCCAATTTCTATTTTTATATGGATTTATCACATCATAGTAATCTAGAAAAGTGTGAGAATTAACCGACCAGTTATTTCAGTTGGCGGTTGTAGAGTTGTTTGTTCCATTTAATTTTAAACACGCGGTTAAAATTAACTGAAAATCCAACTACGTCCAATCGACTCCCGGTCAGTGTCATCGTCTAGAGCTCGTCTCTGCGATCCCAACGGATCCTGTTTCACGTAATTTCGTTATCATATGGAAAAGTTATACGATATGTAAGTATTGATTATAATTAAAATTATTTAATTATTAATTAATTTCCTTATACCCTTAATTACCTTATAAATCCGGTTGCCACGTCAGATACTTCACTGTTCAAAAACACGTTTTCTCCCTTCGGTCTTCTGAAAACCCGTTCCTCCCTCTTCTGACCTCGCCTAGTAAAACACGGTTGCAATCTTCCCACACCGCGCCGCCTACTGACATCGTGGTCCCCACCTGACCTTGCCGCCGACACCGCACCAACGCCGGACCCTCTCACCAGCGACGCCTGCCCCTAGATCACCTCCGACGTCCCTGATTTCCCCTTTGACCCAATTCCGTTCATCCCTCGAATTCCGTCGCCACACCTCAAGCTGGACCACCCGACCACCGCCATACTCTCTGCCTTACTTCCCCCATCCTTTTGCTTCAGGCCGCCATCGCCAATACCTTCCCCATCGTTAGAGAAGAGGCCAAAACCGATCAGAGATCACCAAAAAAAATGAAAATTCATCCCTCTGATCATCTCCCTCTAACGATGTAACGACAAGGAATTTCACTCGATCCGAATCGATCGTTAAACCGACTAAGCCCGTTCGAAACCCCTGATCGTTTTGAGAACAGGACAAATTGGAACGCAAACAGAAGAACATTTCATTGTTAATTACAACAATTCCATCAGATACAAGAATATAGAGAGTATGAATAAATATACATTCGATAAATATCAGAGATTACAATAAATTACATAGCAGCGGAAAATAATACAAAGCACAACTGAAGGTAATATACGGATACAGAGCTTTCCGGATATCATTCCAGCTGTAAACCAGGATCCTGTGAATATAAATCAACAAAACCAAAACTACTAGCTGCCCGTGTCGAAAATAAGGGCACCCAGAGTTTAGGTTAAAACAATAAACTCCAAGTCATTCATGTGACTGGTGTGGGAACTAAAACAGTTATTAATCTTTATTTTAAAGTTCGGTAAATCAAGGGACCACGCCGTATAAAACGGAACGGGTTTCCTCCCAAGAATACCAGTGCATAAAACAAACAGCGCAATGCTAAATAAAGAAAAATGAAGCTATTATAAGACCCAGGTCCCATCACACAATGCAACGCAAGCCGGAGGATAGGGTTTTTACCTTATAATAGCCAAAGCATGCTTGATACGTTAAAAACACATTATTTGATACTATAATAAATGTATAGTGTCAAAACAATTTCAATCATAAATATCAATCATAGGCGGCATGAATGACCCATACCACTATGTCGCCATACTAGGTTCTACAAATAAAACCGCAATATCACGTATTGGAAATTGGATCTCTGTCATGAGTCGAGGCAAGGGGCAAGCTCCTCTCCGATTCGAGACACTCTAGCAAATGTCTCAGGACCCCACTATGATCCTTGGATCTTCAGGGCCGGTCCTCACCTAACTTTGGAGGATTAATTATTCCTGAGCACACGTTTCCCGGTCCTTACAGCCCTATATCCGAGGCGCCTCGCATTCCAACAACCACACAAGTGAAAAGTATATAAATGTCAGGGCTGGTAGGTCGCTGACACCACCATAGCTAGAAAGAAACGTTGTGCTCTCCCTGCAGTCACTATCCCGTTTTTGACTCATACCGAGGTGTGAGGCTCGCGAATTCACGTTATACACAAAGCTACATCACACATACCATGCTCTGATCATCAACCACAAGACTTTGCTTTTCAACAGAAGCCTTGATCAATTGCCGCTTAAGCGTGCCACACTGGCAATTCACTCCATGCGACGGATGTCCATCGATATACAACCTCTGAGCTGATACGTCTCAGAGAAGGGCGTTAAGCAAGAGAATAAATTCTCTACCGCCAAACAGATGTATATTTAACAGAGATCAATCAACACAGAATAAAATCCAATGTCACACACACAGTCCATTTACAAGTTCGTTCTGGGTCTGAACGAAACCGGAGGCACTTTCCTCGCATATCCATCCATCTCCAAGTACATCTGGACGATCACCATCTGATTCCCTCATCTTGGGTGTACAACCCAATCAAGATCATCAGTAATCACCCAAACGATGTGAAGACTTCCGGTCTTCAACCACCGTCTTCATCTTCGACATATCGTCGAATCGGTTATTCAGAATGGGTATAAACCCGGCCTTTCCGAATAACCTGCGTATATAATAAACACGTGTTACACAAACTCAACATACGCATCATTCCAATTCAGAATATTCTTTTATTCAAATTTTCACATCATTAGGGAATAGGTTCCCATTAATTTTATCAAAGATAAATTCTTCTAAATTTATTCTTTAATCTTCCTTTGGATATCCTTTCAAACCATATTATGGTTTTCCAAACTAGTCGGGATTAGCGAACCACACCGAAGTAATTATTTATTTTATTTCCCAATCCCAACCTATTCATCCCATGGAGTAAAACTGGTAATACTCCATATCTAACACCACGGTGTTATTGGTAAAATTAATTACCATTTCATGTTCAAATCAAATTAAAATTTAACTATCGCTTTGGAGCAAAACTGGTGGTACTCCATTCTCGATCACCTTTCAGATTTGATAATTTAAATTATCAATTCACATTTCAATCTAATTAAAGATTCATTAAAACTCCACTTAGTTTTAATATTCTCAAAAATCAATAATCTGTCTTTAACTGGGTTAAAGAACCAATGTCATCCAAAAGACGATTCACGATAAACCCAAAATCACACTCTATTGTTAATCAGGTTAAAGAACAGGTGTTGTTCAAAACACCACTCACGATAAACCCAAAAACCAATTCAAATTCAATTCCAATTCCAATTAAATATTATTTAATTGATACACTTCATTAAATCTAAATAGAAAGATTTAATCTTTTTCTCTATTGGGCTTAAGAATAGTGTTAATGAAGACACCATTCACGACAAACCCAAATCACATTTGATATTAAATACAAGGCTCTGAATAGAAAATATACCGGCTTATATTCAATATCAAATCCTGAAACCAACAAATATCGTATTGGAAATAACGATATAAAATATATCTTTCAAATTCCCATAACAATATCTGTATAGTCACGAAATCCAACATCGAAATATTCCGAAGATAATTTCGATTCAACTCCATTCCAATTCACGTATTGGAAATCCTGATTATTTTTAAAACCACTTTCAAATTCAATTTATTTATTTCAAAAAAAAAATTTGATTTGAATTCTATTTCAAAACTAGTTCATCTCGATAAAAATATATTTTTATCTTTTCAAATGTGGAGTTTTTCATCCTAGTTCTTTCCAATTCATATATTATGATTTTACACAAATTATTAATATTTTTAATAATTTTATCAAGGCACGTACAGTCGATTTCCATCAACGGCCATCGAACTGCACTTACAGCGACTTTTCCAAATTTGATTTGGACATAATTCCAAATCCAACCGTTAGATTTAAAATTTATAATATTCATTGGAAAGCTCTTTTCGATACAAACCCAACGGTTCCGGTTTTGGGAGAATCTGACGGTCAGATCTCCCGTAATGTCCATTCGAAGTCAATGGTCAAAATTCACGAACTGCCGCGGCGCGGCGCGTTCTATTCAGGCCATTATATATATAATATATATATTATATATATTTCATCGATTTCCTTTTAAAACGTATTTTATAAATCGTTTTAAATTCGTTTTCAAAACCATTTCAACTCTGTATTCAATTTCAAATCAAAATTGAATATTTCATATCATTACTATATAAATGATAATATTTTCAAAACGTTATATTTTGAAATCACTACCTTTTCTATATTCATTATAAAAACGAATATAATCGATATAAATATTGTTCACATCAAAATAGCGCAACTCTAATCAACACGGCTTTATATATTTCAATAAATTCATTATTCTATTCTACAAATGAATATATATTCTATTCAACACATGAATCAACACATGACTAAGCTCAACACATGAGTACTATCAACACACGACTATTTTTGTTATGTAATATATTTTATAAAATTATGGCATCTATCGTTTGATTTTTAATCAGACTCCAACTGTAAAGTGGTTCTAGTCTTAAATATGATAAAGATGTAAATTTTATTGTTAAAATATTTTACTCAACACATGAATAGTTTCAACACATAAATATTCTCAACACATGAGCATTTATTCTATTCAACACATAAATATATTCTATTCTATTCTTTATTTTCCCGATTGGAATGAGGCCCAATCAATTACCATATAACGTTAATTATATGGATTCCATACAACACATGTATATAATAGCAACGATAAACAATCAACCATCATCCAAATTGCACCACACAACTGCATAAGCATTAAATATAAATAATTAACGCTTACACAGCCTGTCGACCAATCGATCGACATACAATTAAATAATTGGGATTAGTGTACGCCAAATATCATCCCAACACCCGTGTGGGGTTTCAAATCAACAAACACTGAATATTATTTGTGCAGTTGGGTGATGTGTAAAATTTATCATCCCAATCAATATCCTTCAAATAGGTGTACATAAACAAACCATCCGGTTTGTAAATGAATATTTATTTATTCACATTCACTATATTCATATTCACGTTAAAAATTATATTTTCAACGATAATTAATTTATTTCCACACATGAATATTTTCATTACCTATTTCACATCAAAATCACAAACAAATTCACAACACAACAAACAAGCATACAAGCCGTCCATGGTCTGTGGACGACGGGTGTCGGGTGCTGCTAAGCACCGTGTGCATCCTAGTATATAATTTAAACTAGAAAGGAAAGTTTAAAGTGAGAAGTTCTCACCGACTAGCTAATCCAAACGCCTCGACTCTTCTTGTGTAGAAGTCATCGCTGTTCTCGCCTTTAGTCACTTTCGTTGTCCGTAGCCACTACATATATAAAAATCATATTTTTATATTGTTGCTATGTATATAAAAATTCTATTTTTACACTACTACTATATAGATAAAAATTCTATTTTTACAACGATGTTCTTATAATAAAGATTATATTTTTATCACGCTATTCTCTATATAAAGATTTCGCCTTTTCATTTCATCACTATAAAAATCACATTTTTATTCCAACATATATATAATAAAAATCGGATTTTTATTTTGCTACGTATATAAAGATAATATTTTTATATTTCTACTCCTTAAAAAAAATCATATTTTCTATCGTTAAAACCATATTTTTATATCGTTATTAGATATATAAAAATCATATTTTTACTTCGTTAATGAATATATAAAAATAGAATTTTTATCCCTACCTCTTATATGTAAAATTCATATTTTTACCATCTTAAAAATTGTATCTTTACTATCATGAAAATCAAATCTTGGTACCATGAAAAATCTAATCTTTATACCTTTAAAAATCCGACCTTCTCTAAATAAAAAAGTCAAATCTTTGTTTTCTCTTTACTTATATAAAAATTATATTTTTTATTCTTCTTCTACATATAAAAATCAAAATTTTATATTGTTATACATATAATAAAAATATCGCCTTTTATATAATAACACTTCATATATACAAACCGATTTTAATTTATGCTAAACACTGATTTTTAAATTCATAAAAACCCTTACATGAAAAAAAAACAAATGAAAATAGATATTAAAACTTACAGTTGGAAGAAGAGGGGGGTCAGGGACCTGCGCGCTCGTCGGGGGGAAGAAAACAGGCGGGCGGTGGCCAAGGGATGGCCGAAGGTGGTCAGTTTGGGGCTTAGGGCACAGGCGTTCGAAATTGAAGAGGAGGGGCGCGTTTGGGTGTTGAACGACGGAAGGGGATATGAGAAGAAGGAGGCGCGGGGAGCAGGAGGGGAGGAGGAAGAAGAAACGGAGGTGGCGACAGCAGAGGGGGGGACTGCGGTTTAATTTGAGGAGGAGGGAGGGAGCCGGAGAGAGGCGAAAAAGGGGCGACGGCGGCGGGGTCCCCCTGAATGGCGGCGCCGATCGCAATGGGGGGGGGGAGGGGGGGAGGTTGGCTCCGTCGGTCTTCATTTTTTTTTGTTTTTTTGTTTTGGTTCTGAACGATTGAAAATGAAGAGAGAGGAGAGGGAAAGGAGTGGACTTCTATATATAAATATATATTTATTTTAATTTAGGTCCAAAAAGCAACTTTTTATTACGAACTCGAAATCAGACCCACCGCCTGTCGTCCATAGCTAATTACCCCCATTCCGAACACTATGAGATATGTATCGTAAGCTACGACTGTTTCGATCAGTTTTCGCCAAAATCAACATATAACTCTATATATTGAATTTGAACGCACATTTCAATTTACTGGGGCCCACATACGAACCCTAAAAATTCCCGAAAAATATTTTCTAGCTTCGTATTGATGATACGGTCCTAACAAAACTAGTTTCGTCGAATTCCGAGACCGTTTGAAAAATGGCCATTTTCCAGTCGATTAAAATCAACTAAAACTGGTCAAACGCGTTTTCCTTTGCCATGCTCACATATTGATTCAAAAAATTACGAAATTTGAAACCTAGGAATAACTTGACATCACGGATCCAACAAATGTGGTTTCGTCGAAATCCGAGGTCATTTGCAAAATTCCCATTTTTAAGGGCCTGAATTCCATAACGACTATTTATAATTTTCAACTGGACATATCTTTTGATTCCCGCTATGAAATTTTGATTTTTCGGGTTCGTAGGAAAGATATTCACAATTAGATTCCATTATTTTTGGTTTCATTAAAATCCGGTTTATTTTGCACCCGGTACATTCAATTGAAGTTTGAAATCGAATTATCGAACTACCGCGTCATTTTCAATTCCTTTTATAATTATACATAATTATTTATATTTTAACGACAATGTATATAAATATATACGTTCTATTTATATTCAAAATAAATTTCTCGTCGATATTATTTAAAATAATTCATTTTAAATATTCAAAATTCGCTAAAATTGCTAAAATAAAAAAATCTAAACTGGCTCGCATTTTCCGGGTTGTTACATTCTCCCCCACCTAAAACTTTTCATCCCCGAAAAGGAACAAAGCCGAAAGTTGTTTTACAAACCAACTCAACTTCCTTTGTTTTCTTTACGGCTTAAGTTCTTCAACTTTTCAGTTTCTAAGAACTTTTCAAATTTTTCAAAAATTTGGCTAACACCCTAAATTTTCGAAAAATTTCTCCATAACCTCCCCTGCACCGGGAGCACCGGGAAAATCCCGAAATTGCCATACAGGCCCTCTGATCTCAAAAAGAAAAAGAAAAAGCCAAGCGGCTAGCCAATCGGCTCATAAAATCATCATCACCCAAACAAAACAGTAAATTATGGTAAACATGTACCTATTTATCGGGCAAACAATTTTATTCTTCTGCTCTAGCCGCCTTGCTATGACCTGTTCACACATATATATGTACATGTAAGCAATTGCAATCATTTTTCAATACAGTTTACTATTTGGTTCAATTAGGCATAATGGTTCAAAATTATCAAACAAATAAACAAACAACACAACTATCAATCAATTAATTGATTACCATTTCAAATTCATAATTTTGATATATATACAGAAAATCATGTTTTTGATGCCATATCACAACAATAAACCTATCTAGTTTTGGTTCTCACACCAGTCTATGGAATCATATAGAAATCACACCTTCGAAACACGAACATAAATATTGATGATGCCATGGTCATTATCAACATCATCTCCGGGCGACTAGAGTGTGATTCTATATCTATCCAGTATATTAAAACTTCGAATATACGTTCATGACGCGTATACGCGAAATCTTTATATATTGGATTGTCCAAATTCAAAATAAATAAATATTCAAATACGTATAAAATGATGTAAATTTCAAACTAAAATTGTTTTCATTTGAAAAATATACTCTTCACACTCGTTCTAGGATACTACTGATCCTATCTCTAATGAGTCATCCTAATTGGATATTACTAATCCAATATCTGATGGATTCTTTCGTATGGTTCTAATGTGTCTTGTTCTCGAGCTCTGTAAACCAAAGCTCTGATACCAAACTATAACGACAAGGAATTTCGCTCGATCCGAATCGTTCGTTAAACCGACTAAGACCGTTCGAAACCCCTGATCGTTTTGAGAACAGGACAAATTGGAACGCAAACAGAAGAACATTTCATTGTTAATTACAACAATTCCATCAGATACAAGAATATACAGAGTATGAATAAATATACATTCGATAAATATCGGAGATTACAATAAATTACATAGCAGCGGAAAATAAGACAAAGCACAACTGAAGGTGATATACGGATACAGAGCTTTCCGGATATCATTCCAGCTGTAAACCAGGATCCAGTGAATATAAATCTGCAAAACCAAAACTACCAGCTGCCCGTGTCGAAAATAAGGGCACCTAGAGTTTAGGTTAAAACAATAAACTATAGGTCAGTCATGTGACTGGTGTGAGAACTAAAACAGTTATTAATCTTTATTTTAAAGTTCGGTAAATCATGGGACCATGCCTTATAACACGGAACGAGTTTCCTCCCAAGAATACCAGTGCATAAAACAAACAGCGCAATGCTAAATAAAGAAAAATGAAGCTATTATAAGACCCAGGTCCCATCACATAATGCAACGCAAGCCGGAGGATAGGGTTTTTACCTTATAATAGCCAAAGCATGCTTGATACGTTAAAAATACATTATTTGATAATATAATAAATGTATAGTGTCAAAACAATTTCAATCATAAATATCAATCATAGGCGGCATGAATGACCCATACCACTATGTCGCCATACTAGGTTCTACAAATAAAACCGCAATATCACGTATTGGAAATTGGATTTCCGTCATGAGTCGAGGCAAGGGGCAGGCTCCTCTCCGATTCGAGATACTCTAGCAAATGTCTCAGGACCCCACTATGATCCTTGGATCTTCAGGGCCGGTCCTCACCTAACTTTGGAGGATTAATTGTTCCTGAGCACACGTTTCCTGGTACTTACAGACCTATATCCGAGGCGCCTCGCATTCCAACAACCACACAGGTGAAAAGTATATAAATGTCAGGGCTGGTAGGTCACTGACACCACCATAGCTAGAAAGAAACGTCGTGCTCTCCCTGCAGTCACTATCCCATTTTTAACTCATACCGAGGTGTGAGGCTCGCGAATTCACGTTATACACAAAGCTACGTCACACAGACCATGCTTTGATCATCAACCACAAGACGTTGCTTTTCAACAGAAGCCTTGATCAATTGCCACTTACGCGTGCCACACTGGCAATTCACTCCATGCGACTGATGTCCATCGATATACAACCTCTGAGCTCGTACGTCTCAGAGAAGGGCGTTAAGCAAGAGAATAAATTCTCTGCCGCCAAACAGATGTATATTTAATAGAGACCAATCAACACAGAATAAAATCCAATGTCAGACACACAGTCCATTTACAAGTTCGTTCTGGGTCTGAACGAAACCGGAGGCACTTTCCTCGCATATCCATCCATCTCCAAGTACGTCTGGACGATCACCAAATGATTCCCTCATCTTGGGTGTACAGCCCAATCAAAATCATCAGTAATCACCTAAACGATGTGAAGACTTCCGGTCTTCAACCACCGTCTTCATCTTCGACATATCGTCGAGTCGGTTATTCAGTATGGGTATAAGCCCGACCTTTCCGAATAACCTGCATATATAATAAACACGTGTTACACAAACTCAACATACGCCTCATTCCAATTCAGAATATTCTTTTATTCAAATTTTCATATCATTAGGGAATAGGTTCCCATTAATTTTATCAAAGATAAATTCTTCTAAATTTATTCTTTAATCTTCCTTTGGATATCCTTTCAAACCATATTATGGTTTTCCAAACTGTCGGGATTAGCGAACCACACCAAAGTAATTATTTATTTTATTTCCCAATCCCAACCTATTCATCCCATGGAGCAAAACTGGTAATACTCCATATCTAAAACCACGGTGTTATCGGTAAAATTAATTACCATTTCACGTTCAAATCTAATTAAAGATTTAACTATCTCTTTGGAGCAAAACTGGTGGTACTCCATTCTCGATCACCTTTCAGATTTGATAATTTAAATTATCAATTCACATTTCAATCTAATTAAAGATTCATTAAAACTCCACTTAGTTTTAATCTTCTCAAAAATCGATAACCTGTCTTTAACTGGGTTAAAGAACCAATGTCATCCAAAACACGATTCACGATAAACCCAAAATCACACTCTATTGTTAATCGGGTTAAAGAACAGGTGTTGTTCAAAACCGCTCACGATAAACCCAAAAACCAATTCAAATTCAATTCCAATTAAATATTATTTAATTGATACACTTCATTAAATCTAAATAGAAAGATTTAATCTTTTTCTCTATTGGGCTTAAGAACAGTTTTAATGAAGACACCAATCACGACAAACCTAAATCACATTTGATATTAAATACAAGGCTCTGAATAGATATACCGGCTTATATTCAATATCAAATCCTGAAACCAACAAATATCGTATTGGAAATAACGATATAAAATATATCTTCCAAATTCCCATAACAATATCTGTATAGTCACGAAATCCAACATCGAAATATTCCGAAGATAATTTCGATTCAACTCCATTCCAATTCATGTATTGGAAATCCTGATTATTTTTAAAACCACTTTCAAATTCAATTTATTTATTTCAAAAAAATAAATTGATTTGAATTCTAGTTCAAAACTAGTTCATCTCGATAAAAATATATTTTTGTCTTTTCAAATGTGGAGTTTTTCATCCCAATTCTTTCCAATTCATATATTATGATTTTACACAAATTATTAATAGTTTTAATAATCTTATCAAGGCCCGTACATTCGATTTCCATCAACGGCCATCGAACTGCACTTACAGCGACCTTTTCCAAATTTGATTTGGACATAATTCCAAATCCAACAGTTAGATTTCAAATTTATAATATTCATTGGAAAGCTCTTTTCGATACGAACCCAACGGTTCCAGTTTTAGGAGAATCTGACGGTCGGATCTCCCGTAATGTCCATTCGAAGTCAATGGTTGAAATTCACGAACTGCCGTGGCGCGACGCATTCTATTCAGGCCATTATATATATAATATATATTATATATATTTCATCGATTTCCTTTTAAAATGTATTTTATAAATCGTTTTAAATTCGTTTTCAAAACCATTTCAACTCTGTATTCAATTTCAAATCAAAATTGAATATTTCATATCATTACTATATAAATGATAATATTTTCAAAACGTTATATTTTGAAATCACTACCTTTTCTATATTCATTATAAAAACGAATATAATCGATATAAATATCGTTCACGTCAAAATAGCGCAACTCTAATCAACACAGCTTTATATATTTCAATAAATTCGTTATATTCAACAAATGAATATATATTCTATTCAACACATGAATCAACACATGACCAATCTCAACACATGAGTACTGTCAACACACGACTATTTTTGTTATGTAATATATTTTATAAAATTATGGTATCTATCGTTTGATTTTTAATCAGACTCCAACTGTAAAGTGGTTCTAATCTTAAATATGATAAAGATGTAAATTTTATTGTTAAAATATTTTACTCAACACATGAATAGTTTCAACACATAAATATTCTCAACACATGAGCATTTATTCTATTCAACACATAAATATATTCTATTCTATTCTTTATTTTCCTGATTGGAATGAGGCCCAATCAATTACCATATAACGTTAATTATATGGATTCCATACATCACATGTATATAATAGCAACGATAAACAATCAACCATCATCCAAAGTGCACCACAAAACTGCATAAGCATTAAATATAAATAATTAACGCTTACACAGTCTGTCGACCAATCGATCGACATATAATTAAATAATTGGGATTAGTGTACGCCAAATATCATCCCAACACCCGTGTGGGGTTTCAAATCAACAAACACTGAATATTATTTGTGCAGTTGGGTGATGTGTAAAATTTATCATCCCAATCAATATCCTTCAAATAGGTGTACATAAACAAACCGTCCGGTTTGTAAATGAATATTTATTTATTCACATTCACTATATTCATATTCACGTTAAAAATTATATTTTCAACGATAATTAATTTATTTCCACACATGAATATTTTCATTATCTATTTCACATCAACATCACAAACAAATTCACAACACAACAAACAAGCATACAAGCTGTCCATGGTCTGTGGACGACAGGTGTCGGGTGCTGCTAAGCACCGTCTGCATCCTAGTATATAATTTAATCTAGAAAGGAAAGTGAGAAGTGAGAAGTTCTCACCGACTAGCTAATCCAAACGCCTCGACTCTTCTTGTGTAGAAGTCATCGTTGTTCTCGCCTTTTGTCTCTTTAGTTGTCCGTAGCCACTACATATATAAAAATCATATTTTTATATTGTTGCTATGTATATAAAAATTCTATTTTTAGACTACTACTATATAGATAAAAATTCTATTTTTACAACGATGTTCTTATAATAAAGATTATATTTTTATCACGCTATTCTCTATATAAAGATTTTGCCTTTTCATTTCATCACTATAAAAATCACATTTTTATTCCAACATATATATAATAAAAATCAGATTTTTATTTTGCTACATATATAAAGATAATATTTTTATATTTCTACTCCTTAAAAAAAAATCATATTTTCTATTGTTAAAACCATATTTTTATATCGTTATTAGATATATAAAAATCGTATTTTAACTTCGTTAATGAATATATAAAAATAGAATTTTTATCCCTACCTCTTATACGTAAAAATCATATTTTTACCATCTTAAAAATCGTATCTTTACTATCATGAAAATCAAATCTTTGTACCATGAAAAATCTAATCTTTATACCTTTAAAAATCTGACCTTTTCTAAATAAAAAAAATCAAATCTTTGTTTTCTCTTTACTTATATAAAAATTATATTTTTTATTCTTCTTCTACATATAAAAATCGAATTTTTATATTGTTATACATATAATAAAAATATCGTCTTTTATATAATAACACTTCATATATACAAACCGATTTTAATTTATGCTAAACCCCGATTTTTAAATTCATAAAAACACTTACATGAAAAAAAATGAAAATAGATATTAAAACTTACAGTTGGAAGAAGAGGGGGGTCAGGGACCTGCGCGCTCGTCGGGGGGAAGAAAACAGGCGGGCGGTGGCAAGGGATGGCCGAAGGTGGTCAGTTTGGTGCTTAGGGCACAGGCGTTCGAAATTGAAGAGGAGGGGCGCATTTGGGTGTTGAACGACGGAAGGGGATAGGAGAAGAAGGAGGCGCGGGGAGCAGGAGGGGAGGAGGAAGAAGAAACGGCGGTGGCGACAGCAGAGGGGGGGGGACTGCGGTTTAATTCGAGGAGGAGGGAGGGAGCGGGAGAGAGGCGGAAAAGGGGCGACGGCGGCAGGGTCCCCCTGGATGGCGGCGCCGATCGCGATGGGGAGGGGGGGGGAGGGTGGCTCCGTCAGTCTTCATTTTTTTTGTTTTTTTGTTTTGGTTCTGAACGATTGAAAATGAAGAGAGAGGAGATGGAAAGGAGTTGACTTCTATATATAAATATATATTTTTTAATTTAGGTCCAAAAAGCAACTTTTTACGACAAACTCGAAATCAGACCCACCGCCTGTCATCCATAGCTAATTACCCCCATTCCAAACACAATTGGATATGTACCGTAAGTTGATTCAACTGTTTCAATCAGTTTTCGTCAAAATCAACATATAACTCTATATATTGAATTTGAACACACATTTCAATTTACAGGGGCCCACATATGAACCCTAAAAATTCCTGAAAAATATTTTCTAGCTTCGTATTGACGATACAGTCCTAACAAAACAAGTTTCATCGAATTCCGAGACCGTTTGAAAAATGGCCATTTTCCAGTCGATTAAAATCAACTAAAACTGGTCAAACGCATTTTCCTTTGTCACGCTCACATATTGATTCGAAAAATTACGAAATTTGAAACCTAGCAATAACTTGACATCATGGATCCAACAAAAGTGGTTTCGTCGAAATCCGAGGTCGTTTGCAAAATTCCCATTTTTAAGGGCCTGAATTCCATAGCGACTATTCATAATTTTCAACTGGACATATCTTTTGATTCCCGCTATGAAATTTTGATTTTTCGGGTTCATTGGAAAGATATTCACAATTAGATTCCATTATTTTTGGTTTCGTTAAAATCCGGTTTATTTTGCACCCGGTACATTCAATTGAAGTTTGAAATCGAATTATCGAACTACCGCGTCATTTTCAATTCCTTTTATAATTATACATAATTATTTATATTCTAACGACAATGTATATAAATATATACATTCTATTTATATTCAAAATAAATTTCTCGTCGATATTATTTAAAATAATTCATTTTAAATATTCAAAATTCGGTAAAATTGCCAAAATAAAAATTTTAAACTGGCTCGCTTTTTCCGGGTTGTTACAAACGACCACCACAGTCAACTTCAGGTCTTCCGACCTGAACCGATATTGTAGCTCTCATTTTCCTCTACAAGATCACCTCGGAGGCCAACATCATTCGGCAACCCAAATCACCACAAAACCATCAAAAACGAAAGTCAGATCTAGCCGTCCTTCGCGATTTCCGGCCACCCCAGGTGTCCGATTACCCCCAACTTTTTACAGCTTGTCGGCCACGACCAGATCTACGCCTTTGCTTCAGACTGCCTATGTTAATTCTCAGCAGATTTGAAGAAATAAATTATTTTGTGAATCTGGACATTTCTGCAAAATTGTGGATGAATTTCTAGTTTGGGTTTGGAAATTCTGGTTTGGGGGTATATATACAAGTGGGAAAATCTTATTTTAATATGATGTGACGACCGACAATGACCGACGATTTTTATTTTGTGTCTATCGTAATTCTGAATGTCGTTTATTCGCTTCTGTGCTCACAAACTCCGTTCAAGGCGGGAATGGACGGCAAAGTAAAATTTGACGTTACGGTCCTAATGAAACTTGTTTCGTCGAATTTCGAGTACGTTTGCTCAAACGGCGCTCGTTCACGCCCAAATGGTCGTTTTATTTGCTTTTTTTTGCCACGCTCACAGAATAACTCCGATTGACATGCCACTTGAAATCTAGCAATAATTAGCTATTACGGTCTCAACAAAATTTGTTTCGTTGAAAACGGAGGTCGTTTGAATAAAGTCCCTTAAAAGGTCAAATTTTAATTAAAATAAATTAATTTAAAAATATGTCAATAAAATAAAAAATATATTACAATTGGTCATACCTGACCAGAATTTCATGTAGATTCAAAGTAAAATATTCCGGGTTGAAATCGAAGCCAATTCGATATTAAAAATATTTAAAAACCCCTTATTTATATAAATAAATTGATATAATTTATATAGGAATTCCATAACGACTATTTCAAAATTTGATTTGGACATAAAACAGAATCTACGCTATGAAAACTCGATTTTTCTCTTCCATTAGAAAAATATCGTCAAATAGATTCGTATGTTTCTTGTTTCGAGAAAATCCGACTTATATTGAATCCTATACAGCCATTTAAAGTTCAAATCCAGTATTACGAACTACCGCGCAGCTGCAGCTCGATTTATAATTAAATTATAATTTAAATGTTATAACGCCGTTAAATAAACGAAATCGTCATTAAAATTTCAAGACAAACAATATTACACCATTTTAAACTGCCCATTCACATTATACGACCAATTCGACATTTTTTCAAATATTTTGGAATTAAAATATTATTATTATATTTATATAAATTCCCTATTCAAAATAATATGGTTAAATTCAATAATTTAAATTCAAATAAATATTTTAAATAATAAAATAATCCAATAATTATCAGAAAAAAACGGGTCGTTACAATATGCATGCGATAAAAAGAATATTTTATTGTCTACGCATCCTATGTTTAATATGACAAATAAAAAGAAGAATTTTTATTTACATAACAATTTCTATGTTTCTAATGACAAAAAATAAATTATTCGCATAACAATTCCAATTTTTTTAATGACAAATTGTAACACCCCACACCCGCCAAGGTCACTCACAAAGGGAATGCCTTAACTTCGATGGAGTATTGTAAGTGAATATAGAACAGAAAAATTACAACAAGACAGATATAAATAATACTTGTTAACTAAAACATCATTACATTGCAGCAGAAGGTAAACATGTTTGGTTACAAAACCATAAAACAAGAGTCAAGTACTAAATATCCATCCTGATAAAAACATAAGTACATAATCCCACTACATAACTAATAGCCATAATAGAAAAGATAAGCTGAGCTTTACATCAACGGTCCAAGCTCCAAAATATAGATAAAGCAATCTGATCAAAGCCCACTAGTCCTAGGCCCACTCTGAGAACCTGAGGGTTGGGAAAAAAGATAAAAATAATGGGGTCAGACATAAGTCTGAGCGAGTCCTATAACTTTAACAATACAATCATTAAAGTAATTAGGGTATGATATAAACTTGGTACGGTAATGACTGGGGATAAATGACTGCACTAAGCAGCCAACTAGACATAGGATGAACTAAGATATCGGTAAAGACGCATCTACCCACCCAAGGATAATTACTACACTGCACCACACCAGTCATTCCTACTTAAAGGTTGATCCCACCCAAGGACTTAGAAATTTTAACTAGTAGTTTCGTGTACCCCTAGCTGACCACATAGGTGTCGTCTGCCCCTATCTCCACTAGGTGTACCCACTACTCCCCAAGCGATCGGCTCCCTAATGTAGATACCCGTGCTGGCCCCACAGTGGGGTGTATCACTCCCCAAAGTGGCAACCCGATACAACCAACGGTGCACGGCTTATACCTACACGATGCAACAACGTCTTACCTACCAGCCCGGGTCCACACACACATATGAAACCCGTTGGACTTGCGTTGCCACCGCTAACCCGTTTTGGCCTCTTATAGTCAAGCCCAGTACGCGTGTCCCGTCCTCGACATGGGTCGAGCCCACAAAGATACATATGGGTTACTGGTTGAAATGGGCCCCCACAAGCTACCCACCTAAGCTTGCTCCCTCTAGTGTATCCCACTTAACCCTTTAATCATGTTTAATTACATGTTTCCACTTTGGTTAAGTATTCTAATCGTATTTTCTATTGCCACCCAAGGCAACCCACTAGATTTCCACATGCCATCCAAGGCACTTACTTGATTTCCGCATGCCACCCAAGGCGCCCACTTAACCCCTCATGCCCCACTACATTCTTATCTGGTTAAGTGTTTCTTAATTGATTAAGAACGCAACCTTTGTAAAGACCTCTCACATTAGACTATCTTTTATGGCAGCTGGATTCGCAGGTCGGGTCCGGGCAGCCTTACGCCATAACAGAGTCTAACCTCGTGTCTTTACACTTGTCACATATTTAGTTTATGCCTAAGACCTCTCACATTGGGCCAATCATTTGTAGCCTCTGGATTTGCCGGTCGGGTCCGGGCAGTCTTATGCTACAAAAGGGTCCAACCTCGTGTCTTAGTCGATTAATTACACCTAATTAATCACCCCCATATTTTGAATTAATTTTCCCTAATTAATTCCAATTTAATGATGTACATAATTGACTCAATTATGTCCATCCACTTATGGTATGCAACATCATACCAATTTCACCACAATTTTGTTAACATGAATATTAACCCCATCGTTCCCCACGTAATACGCTAACATGACATACTTAAAAGGGAAGATTCATCACAAATACAATGGGTTCAACTTAGCATAACATTAGCATCAACATGGGTTTTAAAGGTGTCAACTTGCATATATGACCATAGCATCAAACCCAACTAGCATAAATAATCAACCCAAACTTGCATGAATGACATATGTCATAAAGAGGGTAACTTGCATAGATGTTCATGTTATAGACCTATCATAAAGGGATAAACTTGCACACATGTCATAGGTCTAAAAAGGGATGAACTTGCATATGTTACTCATATCATAAAAAGGGGTAAACATGCATATATATGCATGACATACAAAGGGGTAAACTTGCATATGTATGCATATCATACAAAGGTGTAAACTTGCACATGTTACTTGCATATAATCAAACACCAAACTTGCATAACATGTCATATATGAACTTGCATATAATCAAACACCAAACTTGCATAACATGTCATATATGAACTTGCATATAATCAAATACCAAACTTGCATAACATGTCATACATGAACTTGCATATAATCAAACACCAAACTTGCATAACATGTCATATATGAACTTGCATAACATGGTGTCATAATGGATCAATGTTTATCATTGTGATTTGCATAACTAGCATCATGAACATATAGCATAAAACTTGCATAACTAGCATCATGAACATATAGCATAAAACTTGCATAACTAGCATCATGAACACATAACATATGATAACATAACTTGCATTGATCCACATTCATAACCATAACCATAACCTCATTACATCCTATCATAATTAGTTTAGCAATTGCTTGCTAAAGGCATAGAAACTCACAACTTGTTGATTAGCACTCCTATGAAGAAGATTTAGTTGCTAGAGTTGATTAGAAGTTGATTTGAGAAGCTATCTTCCTCTTTAATTTGTGGAGGCTCCTTTTAAGTTGCATTTTGACGGCATGATGACGTTGTATCTATTTTTAGTATGGATTAGGGTAGTCTTAGGGTGTATTTATAGATTTAGGATGTAGTTTAGGCCCTTAGATTAACCCTAATTTAGGTTAGAGCCGTCAGATCTCGTCACAAGCTCCAAAACACAGCCCAACAGCCAAAACAGTGCACCCATGCCAAACTGGCTCGGCCACCTGTGTCGACTCCCAAGTCGACTGGGCAGTCGACATGGGTCTTGTGGTGTCGACTCCCAAGTTGACTCCCCAGTCGACTTGGGGTGTGGCGGGAATTTTCCCGCCTAGCTCCATTTCTGCATTTGAAATCTGTTTTCGAAATTTGAATTTTCTGAAAACTTCTTCGGGCCTTAACTGGGTCATACGGACTCCGATTTTCGAAAACTCAGACTCTATTTCACGTATTTTTCCGAGACGAACGCAATGGCATAGCCCATTTCCCCTGATTCAGATTTTAAAATTTAATTCTGCCCTGTTTTATATTATAACAAGTTATTCAACATACGGGGTGTTACATTCTCCCCTACTTAAAGAATTTCGTCCCCGAAATCTCTAAGTCAAGAAGAACGTATCCTACCAACCAAACAACCATCTACTAAACCATCAAACACTGGCATCCATTGTCCTTAAAGTTTCTAATGCTGTATGAACATATGCAAAAAGTGTGTGTATATGTTCCCTGTCTAATGCAAAATCAGGCGGTCTACTGATTCAGTTGACCTCCTTAATGCAAACCATGATAGTGCCATGCATCCAATATGTATGCGAAAGAACCCTATCGACACATACTATCTTTACATGTGTGCACAACCATACACCAAAATGCATCATCCATATGATAACACAACCATTATACATCCATTAATATAGCTACCTACACACAATTATATGCAATATGCAATATGAAGTGACTGAGCCGATCTAGTGTCTAAAGTGTGTGTATATGCATCCACGAGCAACCACTAGCAAACACTTGCATCCACACACATCCATCAATCATAACATGTCTCAAACACATGTTTAAACCATAGGTTTACCCTATCTACAGGTCAAAGGTACTAACGAGAGGACATACTAAAGATAAGATAAGTATTAGACAAACGATAAAGGAGAAGTTAAAAGACATACCCTCAAAAAGAAATGGGCACAGTGAACGCATCTTCACTTCTGTCTCCCAAGTAGCGTTGCTCTCATCATCTCCCCATTGTACTTTGACTAGTTGAACCTCTCTGTTTCTCAACTTCCTAATCTCTGACCCAAGGATGCGGGTAGGAGCTCGTCGAATCGTCGCATCACGCTCTACCTCCACTTCTCTAAGCAAGCTCGGCTCTACCACCTCTGCGGTCTCATGTAGGCACTTCCTCAAATGTGACACATGGAATACGTCATGTACACCACTAAGTCTCTCGGGTAAATCCACTCTATATGCCATCTGTCCAATCCTTTCCTTAATAGGAAACGGTCCTGCAAACCTTGGTGCTAACTTCCCAACGGACCCAAAGCGAACAACATTCCGTAATGGAGATACTTTAACAAAGACCATGTCCGCAACATCAAACTCAAGATCCGTCCTCCTCTTATCCGCGTAAGATTTCTGTCTGTCTTGCGCCGCTTTCATCCTTCTTTGAATCAAATCAATCTTTTCCGAAGTCTCTCTAACCATATCGGGCCCAAGAAAGATCTTATCCGTAGATTCCCACCAACATGTAGGTGATCGACAAGGCCTTCCATAAAGAGCTTCGAATGGAGCCATACCAATACTAGACTGAAAGCTGTTATTATACGCGAACTCCACCAATGGAAGATGCTCTTCCCATGTACCTCCAAAATCTAAGATACATAGCCTCAAAAGGTCTTCTAGAACACGATTCACCCTCTCGGTCTGGCCGTCCGTCTGAGGATGATATGCGGTGCTCAAACACAACTGAGTCCCTACTGCCTCTTGCAAACTCTTCCAAAACTCGCTAGTGAAGATAGGATCTCGATCGCTCACTATGCTAGAAGGTACACCATGCAACCGAACTATCTCTCGAAGGTAAACTGAAGTTAGCCATGGAGCAGTCCTCTTACTCTTCACGGGTATGAAATGGGCGCTCTTAGTAAGTCTGTCTACCACAACCCAAATTCCCGTATTACCCTTCCTCGATCTCGGTAACCCATCAATAAAATCCATCGAGACGCTATCCCACTTCCATTGCGGAACTTCCAATGGGTGAAGCAACCCACCAGGTTTCTTTTGCTCTGCTTTCACTTGTTGGCACACCAAGCATCTAGCGACATACTCGGCCACATCTTTCTTCATACCGACCCAAAAGAAAACTCGCTTCATATCTTGGTACATCTTGTCCCCACCGGGATGAATGGTCATCTTCGAACGATGCGCATCATCAAGTATAGCCTTCCTCAAACCCTCATCTTGCGGTACACAAAGTCTACCGTCTCTACGCACCCACCCCCTATCGTCTAGGGTGTACCTACTGAAATGGATGGACGACTCCCCCTTATGAGCCTCTCTACCAACTCAACCAACTGTGGGTCGTCCCGCTGTGCCTCGCCAATCCATCCCAAAAGAGTAGGTCTGACCTCTAAGGATGCTAGCAAACCGGGTACAAAGTCAACGGAAGGTCTTAAATCAAACATCGAGATAAATTCCAAGCTTCGTCGTTCCACGAACAATGGACTCAAGGACAACCTTTTTCTGCTTAAGGCGTCCGCCACCACGTTACCCTTGCCAGGGGTATACGCTATCTCGAAATCATAGGATGCTAAGAACTCCATCCACCTTTGCTGTCTTAAGTTCAAATCCTTCTGAGAAAACAAGTACTTCAAAGATTTATGGTCGGTGAACAATTCGAACCTCTCGCCAAGAAGATAATGGCGCCAAGTCTTAAGTGCAAAAATAATAGCGGCCAACTCTAGATCATGTGTAGGGTAATTTTTCTCATGCACTCTCAACTGCCTTCCCCCAAAGGCTATTACCCTTCCCTCTTGCATTAAGACTACGCCTAGTCCTGTCCCACAAGCATCGGTATAAACAACAAATGGCTTACTCCCATCTGGCAACACTAAGACTGGAGCTGTGGTTAAAGCTCTCTTTAACCGTTGGAACGCATCATCACAATCTACGTCCCATGTGAAGACTAGGTTCTTCTTTGTCAAGCGAGTTAATGGGGCTGATATCTTCGCGAAGTCCTTGATAAACTTCCTATAGTAGCCAGCCAACCCCAAGAAACTCCTCACCTCGGTAGCATTCTTCGGAACCTTCCAATCTTGGATGGACACTACCTTCGCGGGATCCACAGCTATCCCTTCCTTAGAGACCACGTGCCCTAAGAACCGCACTTCCTTCCTCCAAAAGTGACATTTAGAGAATTTAGCCGTAAGGCTATGCGCTCGAAGAGTCTCCAACACTTCCCTAAGATGTAGGGTATGCTCTTCTTCACTTTTAGAAAAGACTAAGATGTCATCCACAAAGACCACCACAAACTTATTAAGGTACTCCCTGAACACCCTACTCATCAAATCAACAAAGTATGCAGGGGCGTTCGTCAAACCAAATGGCGTCACAAGCCACTCATAAAAACCATCCGGAGTCCTAAAGGCAGTCTTGTCTATACTATCCTCAGCCACTCTCAACTGATGAAACCCCGTGGCTAAGTCCAACTGCGAAAACACTGAGGCGCCAACCAACTGATCAAAGAGATCATCAATCCTTGGCAATGGGTGTCTATTCTTCTTTGTAAGCTTGTTGAGTTCTCTATAGTCTACACAAAGTCTGAGGGACCCATCCGCCTTCGTGGCAAAAACCACTGGAGCACCCCACTCCGATATACTTCGTCTTATGAACCCCTTCTCAAGCAACTCCCCTACTTGCTTATGGAGTTCCCTCCTCTCACGAGGAGCCATGTGGCGCACTGGCAAAGATACTGGCTTAGCATTGTCCACCAGATATATTCGGAAGTCTATCTCCCGCTTCGGAGGTAAGCCCTTCACCTCCTCAAACACATCCGAGTATTCCTGGACCACTCTAACAGATCGCAAATTCTCGACCGAAGCGTCAAGCGATTCAAGATAACTTAGCATAACAGAATTCATGGGATTACAAGAGATCTCGAGAGTGTTACCCAAGCGGGTCATGAGCCTAACAACTCTCCTTTCACAATCAAGAACGACACCATTACTGGATAACCAGTCCATGCCCAAAATCAACCCATAGCCCGTGAAGCCCAAAACAAAAGCATCACATCTAAACTCAACGCTAAGTATAGAAATCTTCAAACCCAAACATATCATGGACAAATAAGTGGATCCCCCAATTGGGTTTGAAACAATCAAGGGATCATCTACTAGACTGGTGTCTAAGTGCAGTGACTCAACTAATGATGATGAGATAAATGAATGCGATGCGCCAGAGTCGAATAAAGTACGGACATGATGATCAAACAGAAAAACCAGACTTTCAACGGAAATAGTTCTACCTCTTTCCTGAATCAGTGGAACCGCGAGAGCCTGAACTTGCCCCCTTGCCTGACCTGGTGCCATAAGAGCTTGCACCTGTCCTCTTGAGGTAGATCCCATCCTCTGCCCCTTCTTAGGGCAGTCCTTCACTAGATGCCCTGCTTCGCCACAGTGGAAGCAGCCAGTCTTCTTCTTCCGACAAGGTTTGCTGTTGCTGTTGAGGTCTCTTCTGATCTCCTTTCTTCTCGGGTGCCTTATTAGCATTGGGACCCTTCCCTTCCTCATGCATAAGTGCCATGTCTACTAGCTTCTCAAAGGTGGCCCCCATAGGGATGTGAGTCATAGCCAATCCATGCATCGGTTCATTCAAGCCTTTAACGAACCTCAAAGCCTTCTTCTCCGGTGTATTCACCATGTCAATGCCAAACCTTGCCAACTGATTAAACTTGTTGACATATTCCTTCACTGATAGGTTTCCTTGCTTTAGAGTCAAGAACCTTTCAATATACAGATTTTCTTTCGCTCTTGAGAGAAACTTTGCCACAAACCTTTGTTTGAAATCCGCCCAAGAGTCAACAGGGCGCTCTCCATTAGCGACCTCCCACCAGAACGAGGCCTCTCCCTTCATTAACCAAGCAGCTAACTTGACTTTCTTTCCTTCTTCCATCTCGAAGATGTCTATCAACTCTTCCGTTTCCTTAAGCCAATCCCTAGCTTCCACAAAAGTTTCTGATCCTTGAAAAGGTTTCCCCCCCATAGCCTTAAATTCCTTGCAAGTCTTAGCAAAAGTATCCGCGCGAGGAGGAGGAGGAGGGGGAGGAAGATCGGGTACAACTGGTGGTGGAGGAACATTTGCTGGACCCGCAGCGGCGACCCTAGCCTCCATCAACCTCCTATACCATACTGGTATCGCTACACCCTCCGGAAAGTAAAGATCTTCAGCCATGCTGAAACGAAAAAGGAAAGATTCAAAACGGAGAATTCGAAAGATAAAGATATGGCTATTGGGGATTATGCTGTTCTTTCAAAAGCTTTTCTCTTAAAAGACATGTTTTTGAAAATACTTCTTCCAAAAATGTTTTTAGAAAAATATTTTTCTAAAAATTTTATCTGTTCTGGTAACCTTCAGCTCTGATACCACGTGTAACACCCCACACCCGCCAAGGTCACTCACAAAGGGAATGCCTTAACTTCAGTGGAGTATTGTAAGTGAATATAGAACAGAAAATATACAACAAGATAGATAAAAATAATACTTGTTAACTAAAACATCATTTCATTGCAGCAGAAGTTAAACATGTTTGGTTACAGAACCATAAAACAAGAGTCAAGTACTAAATATCCATCCTGATAAAAACATAAGTACATAATCCCACTACATAACTAATAGCCATAATAGAAAAGATAAGCTGAGCTTTACATCAACGGTCCAAGCTCCAAAAGATAGATAATGCAATCTGATCAAAGCCCACTAGTGCTAGGCCCACTCTGAGAACCTGAGGGTTGGGAAAAAAGATAAAAACAACGGGGTCAGACATAAGTCTGAGCGAGTCCTATAAATTTAAAAATACAATCATTGAAGTAATTAGGGTATGATATAAACTTGGTACGGTAATGACTGGGGATAAATGACTGCACTAAGCAGCCAACTAGACATAGGATGAACTATGATATCGGTAAAGACGCATCTACCCACCCAAGGATAATTACTACACTGCACCACACCAGTCATTCCTACTTAAAGGTTGATCCCACCCAAGGACTTAGAAAATTTAACTAGTAGTTTCGTGTACCCCTAGCTGACCACATAGGCGCCGTCTGCCCCTATCTCCACTAGGTGTACCCACTACTCCCCAAGCGATCGGCTCCCTAACGTAGATACCCGTGCTGGCCCCACAGTGGGGTGTATCACTCCCCAAAGTGGCAACCCGATACAACCAACGGTGCACGGCTTATACCTACACGATGCAACAACGTCTTACCTACCAGCCCGGGTCCACACACGCATATGAAACCCGTTGAACTTGCGTTGCCACCGCTAACCCGTTTTGGCCTCTTATAGTCAAGCCCAGTACGCGTGTCCCGTCCTCGACATGGGTCGAGCCCACAAAGATACATATGGGTTACTGGTTGAAATGGGCCCCCACAAGCTACCCACCTAAGCTTGCTCCCTCTAGTGTATCCCACTTAACCCTTTAATCATGTTTAATTACATGTTTCCACTTTGGTTAAGTATTCTAATCGTATTTTCTATTGCCACCCAAGGCAACCCACTAGATTTCCACATGCCACCTAAGGCACTTACTTGATTTCCACATGCCACCCAAGGCACCCACTTAACCCCTCATGCCCCACTACATGCTTATGTGGTTAAGTGTTTCTTAATTGATTAAGAACGTAACCTTTGTAAAGACCTCTCACATTAGACTATCTTTTATGGCAGCTGGATTCGCCGGTCGGGTCCGGGCAGCCTTACGCCATAACAGAGTCTAACCTCGTGTCTTTACACTTGTCACGTATTTAGTTTATGCCTAAGACCTCTCACATTGGACCAATCATTTGTAGCCGCTGGATTTGCCGGTCGGGTCCGGGCAGTCTTATGCTACAAAAGGGTCCAACCTCGTGTCTTAGTCGATTAATTACACCTAATTAATCACCCCCATATTTTTAATTAATTTTCCCTAATTAATTCCAATTTAATGATGTACATAATTGACTCAATTATGTCCATCCACTTATGGTATGCAACATCATACCAATTTCACCACAATTTTGTTAACATGAATATTAACCCCATCGTTCCCCACGTAATACGCTAACATGACATACTTAAAAGGGAAGATTCATCACAAATACAATGGGTTCAACTTAGCATAACATTAGCATCAACATGGGTTTTAAAGGTGTCAACTTGCATATATGACCATAGCATCAAACCCAACTAGCATAAATAATCAACCCAAACTTGCATGAATGACATATGTCATAAAGAGGGTAACTTGCATAGATGTTCATGTTATAGACCTATCATAAAGGGATAAACTTGCACACATGTCATAGGTCTAAAAAGGGATGAACTTGCATATGTTACTCATATCATAAAAAGGGGTAAACATGCATATATATGCATGACATACAAAGGGGTAAACTTGCATATGTATGCATATCATACAAAGGTGTAAACTTGCACATGTTACTTGCATATAATCAAACACCAAACTTGCATAACATGTCATATATGAACTTGCATATAATCAAACACCAAACTTGCATAACATGTCATATATGAACTTGCATATAATCAAACACCAAACTTGCATAACATGTCATACATGAACTTGTATATAATCAAACACCAAACTTGCATAACATGTCATATATGAACTTGCATAACATGGTGTCATAATGGATCAATGTTTATCATTGTGATTTGCATAACTAGCATCATGAACATGTAGCATAAAACTTGCATAACTAGCATCATGAACATATAGCATAAAACTTGCATAACTAGCATCATGAACACATAACATATGATAACATAACTTGCATTGATCCACATTCATAACCATAACCATAACCTCATTACATCCTATCATAATTAGTTTAGCAATTGCTTGCTAAAGGCATAGAAACTCACAACTTGTTGATTAGCACTCCTATGAAGAAGATTTAGTTGCTAGAGTTGATTAGAAGTTGATTTGAGAAGCTATCTTCCTCTTTAATCTGTGGAGGCTCCTTCTAAGTTGCATTTTGACGGCATGATGACGTTGTATCTATTTTTAGTATGGATTAGGGTAGTCTTAGGGTGTATTTATAGATTTAGGATGTAGTTTAGGCCCTTAGATTAACCCTAATTTAGGTTAGAGCCGTCAGATCTCGTCACAAGCCCCAAAACACAGCCCAACAGCCAAAACAGTGCACCCAGGCCAAACTGGCTCGGCCACCTGTGTCGACTCCCAAGTCGACTGGTCAGTCGACTTGGGTCTTGTGGTGTCGACTCACAAGTCGACTCCCCAGTCGACTTGGGGTGTGGCGGGAATTTTCCCGCCTAGCTCCATTTCTGCATTTGAAATCTGTTTTCGAAATTTGAATTTTCTGAAAACTTCTTCGGGCCTTAACTGGGTCATACGGACTCCGATTTTCGAAAACTCGGACTCTATTTCGCTTATTTTTCCGAGACGAACGCAATGGCATAGCCCGTTTCCCCTGATTCAGATTTTAAAATTTAATTCTGCCCTGTTTTATATTATAACAAGTTATTCAACATACGGGGTGTTACACAAATAAAAAGAAAATTTTATTCGCATAACAATTCCAATGTTTCTAATGACAAATAAAAAGAATATTTTATTTGCATAACAATTCCAATGTTTCTAATGACAAATAAAAAGAATATTTTATTTGCATGACAATTCCAATGTTTCTAATGACAAATAAAAAGAATATTTTATTTGCATAGCAAACCCAATGTTTCTAATGACAAATAAACAGAATATTTTGTCTACATAACATGTTCTATATTTCTAATGACAAAATAAAAAGAGAATTTTGTCTACATACCATGTTTTATACTTCTAATGACAAAATAAAAAGATAATTTTGTCTACATAACATGTTCTATATTTCTAATGACAAAAAACAAAGATAATTTTGTCTACATACATGTTTTATATTCCTAATGACAAAATAAAAAGATAATTTTGTCTACATAACATGTTTTATATTACTAATGACAAAATAAAAAGATAATTTTGTCTACATAACATGTTCTATATTTCTAATGACAAAATAAATAGAGAATTTTATTTATACAATACAATTTCTATTTTCAACAGGACAAATAAAAAGGAATATTTTTATTTGTATACAATTTCTATTTTTGACATAACAAATAAAAATTATATTTTTATTTGTATACAAATCTATTTTTAACATGACAAATAAAAATGATATCTTTTATTTGTATACAATTTCAAATTTCAACATAACAAATAAAAAGAAATATTTTTATTTGCATACAAATCTATTTTTAACATGACAAATAAAAAGAAATATTTTTATCTGTATAAAATTCTATTTTTAACATGACAGATAAAAAAATATATTTTTATTTATATACAATTTCAATATTTATCATGACAAATAAAAAATGAATATTTTTATTTGTACACAATTCTATTTTTAACAAGACAAATAAAAATGAATATTTTTGTTTGTATACAATTTCAAAATTTAACATGACAAATAAAAATGAATATTTTTATTTGTATACAATTTCAATATTTAACATGACAAATAAAATGAATATTTTTATTTGTATACAATTTCAATATTTAACATGACAAATAAAAATGAATATTTTTATTTCAACATGACAAATAAAAAAATTTTATTTGACAACAATTTCCTATTTATTCTATTATATTCAATTAAATCAACAGAACACCACAAATAGCATCAACTATCTCAAATCAAATCGCGTACAACAAACAATATGAATCTTAACAGCGAATAAATAAGGATTTCCAACGGATAACAATTTATTTTGATTTTAATTTTTAAATAAGAAATCTCACTAATGGTTTCCACTCCACCAAAAATTGAGACGAGCTACAAATCCGTTTTATTGCGAAGCTCTCGACTCCGTGATCGCAACGGATCCCATTTCATGTGATTTTGACTTTGTAGCAAAACGATATTAACATACGAACATGTAATATTATTTAAATAATAATATCACTATTCACCTTATTCTCCAAACGACACCCTCAACTAAAAATGCTTGCCACGGCCAAACCGTAAGTCGGAATTGTACGAAACCAGCGTCATTCTCTCCGGCTTCTCTCCCTCTTTCCACGGCTGGTTGCCCCACCCTCCAGTTCGCCACATGGGACCCACGATCTGCGGTTAAACAGAAAACTGCAGTTTATGTTCATCTTGGTGCTACGACCGCCACAATGCTCCAAATGCCACCTAATTTCACCAGTAGCTAGATCTCGACATCTTGGCCAACTTTCGTCTAAATCACTTCTCCTGAAAAAGCACGGATTGGCGGGAAATTGATCATTTTCGTGACTGCCTCGTTTTCCAGCACCCCTCTGATGAACTTGACATTCCAGCCAACTTCTTCCACCTGAGACCATACCACCACCTCCAAAACCTTTGTATGCTTCCACTCTACCTTCCCTCCAAACCGCTCGACCTAATTCTCTACGTGGGGCCCGCAGCAAGCAAAATACCGAAAATGAGCTGTTCCACTACGATCTCGATTCCGGCCAAACCATAAATCCAATCATCACCAAATTTTAGGTATGAGTAGCTCTCTTCATTCTCTAGATGCTCACAAAATTTCATGGCCTAACTCCTTAAGGTTTGGGAGATATAAATTATTTAAATTTGAGGGTTTCTGCAAAATTTTGAGAGATAGGGAGAGGGCTGCTGTAATTTTTGAGGAAGAAGAGAAATGAGGGTTTGTGGAGAGGAAAAGATATTATATAGTGGAGGATTTTATTATTGATTCTCTAGTTTTATTATTAATTTTCTAGTTCACACTCTCTTCGTTCGACAATTATCGATGCCACGGTCACATATGAACTCCGTTGGCGATGACAATTGACATGCTGCTATGTCTTGACGATACGATCCTAACAAAACTGTTTTCGTTGAATTCTGAGTCAGCTTGCTCAAAAATCCCTGCTTTTGGCCTTGTATGGCTGATCGATTCACAATAAATTGCTCCCGGCCACATATTAGCTCCAAAAATTATGAAAATTGAAATCTAGCAATAATTCGACATTCCGGATCCAAAAATAGTGGTTTCGTCGAAAACAGAGATCGTTTGCAAAATGGCTATTTTCAAGGGCTATATATTATATTAAAAAATATATAAATTCCATAGCGACTATTCTGAATTTTAAACTGGATATAACTTTTTATTTTTGTTATGAAATCTGGATTTTTCACATTCGTTAGAAAGATATAATTCAACATATTCAAATATTTCTGATTTTGCTGAAATCCGATTTATTTTGAATCCTGTACATTCATTTGAAATTTGAAATCGAATTTTCGAACTACCACGCCATTTCAAGCTCGTTATACAACTAAAATAAATTTATATGTTCTAACTTCGATTTAAATAAATGTTTAGTCATTATTATTTAAAATAAATAATTTTAAATATTCAAAATCCATTAAAATTTCTAAAATAAAAATTTTAAATTGGTTCCGAATTTTCGGGTTGTTACAGGAGGGAACACACCCATACCTTTCCACACTATTTGTGATTATAGTTGCCCTAGAACTCTTGAGTAGCACTTCCAAACAGAGAGTATCTGATAAAGAATGAAAGTAGAAGAAGAATGATATAATGTTTAATGAAATCGGCGGAGTATAAGTGTATAAACCTGGAATTTTGAGAATAATAATGGTGGTATGTTAAGGGAGGAAGAAGATGTTAACAAGTTATAAAAAAATTCGAATTTAAGGCCTTTTGATAACGTTCCAAAGGGTATAACCTTTTCTGAAACATTTCGAAAATGAAAGGACATAACTTTTTAAAATTAAAAAATGTTAAAGATATATGTCGAATACATGTTTGTGTATGTCGACATACACCTTGTATTCTTAAATTTAAATCATTTTTTTAAGTATTTAAACTAATATATGTAATTTGAAATTCCTGAAATAAAACTAGTTGTTAAAATATTATTTTTCAAGTAAAAAAATATAATAGAATATTATTTAAAAATATGATTAAAAACTATATATATAAGTGATATAAAAACTATATAATATAATATATATATATAAACAGACACACATATATATAAGATTATATATATATATATATAAACTATATAAAAATAATAAACTTATAAATTAGTGTAACGTCCCGTATTTTTGGTAGTCAAATATTTAATTTATTATTTTAAATATTTATTTGAGATTTATAAATGGATTTATAATATATAATCCATTATATAATGAAGTGTGAACGTTAATTTTTTTTATATATAATTATAAAACGAATTCGAAACAACGTTGTAGTTCGTAATTTACGATTTGAACTTCAATAAAATATACATAATCCATTTTAAGTCAGAATTCTGTGAAACCAGAAACGTTTGAATCGATTTGATTATAACTTTCTAAAGGAAGAGAAAAAACAAGATTTCAGCTTATTAATTGTGAGTTATGTCCAATTCAAAATTTCAAATAGTCGTTATGGAATTGGTTAATAAACGATAACGTTTATTAAATAAATATTAATGGTATATATATATATATTTGAATACCGTTTAACCGAGATTTTTAGTATTTAATCTAAATTATATATTTGTTTATTTTGAAGCTATATAAGATCTCAAATGGGGATATATGATAATAACAATTTATTTATTTTATCGAATTCTTTTGGATTTAATTATATTCTATCGTATTATATAGGCCTTAAAAATGTTTTCTTTTCAAACAACCTCCATTTTTTACGAAACGAGTTTGTTGGAATACTACAGCTAGTTGTTGCTAGGTTTCCAGTTTGTAGCCAACCAGATTTGTTTTATCTATGCGTGAAATTTAAAGGTGAACCAATAAATTAAAATAATGTTGTTGTGCGAACGGAGTTCGTTTTCAATGAAATAAATTCCATTGGGACTGGAACTTTGAGACGTAATAGTGTATCCATTTTCACTATGTTTGGGGTTTACATGTGGTAGTATGAATATAACGGTTAGTGATACAAAATGGTAGACGGTAAAAATTAAATATCTTATTAAAATATATATATATAGCTTTCCAAATATTACCTACCCTGAGTATCGCCAGCTAATTTGGGAAAAAAGGAAAACTTGCATTGTCTCGTCTAATATCTACATTTTCTTAAGCCTAAACTCTACCATGTAAAATCAAATCGCGCACAACTAAAAACTGTTTTCTTCCCCTAATTCTTCAAATCTCACAACTACCCTATGACTACACAAATGGAAAACGCTCTGCTTAGTGTTATCACCATCAGACAAATCACACACCTTACAACTACATGCTGCAAACCAATATAGCTTTCCTTCAGCTAAATTCGCCCTACCTGTGTGTGATTTAACATTGTGTCTATCCCCAACTTTTGATTCCTATAAATAGCTGCGCCTTAATCCATTTTCTTCCAGCAAATAAAAACACGCAAGCTCCTTGTTAATAAATCAAAAACCAAACTCCATATTGTAAATCACACAACAACGCAAAACAAAATTGTATCCATCCATGATAGAGCATTAGATAAGGTGTAGTACAGGGGTGGAGGGAAAGCGGTCATGGTGGTGATCTCGAGCGTAGCTCCGATGGCTATAGGAAATGCCAGATCATAAGAGTAATGAGATGCAAAGAATGAAAGGGCGAAGCGGTTCGAGCCTCGTGGGTTCCAGTGGGTTGCTGAAATTGACGTGCTCATTGCTTGCATGCGGGAGGAGCATTCAAAGGAGAGGAGGGTGGTGTGATGAAAACAACAGGCCAGATCGAAAAAAAAAGAGGAAGGAGGTCGGTGCGAGTTGAACAATTGGAAGGTTTAAGGAGCAGGATTCAAAAGAAAAGTGGGGAAAGTATTTGATGCATGCTGGTCAAAGTAGAAAAGGTGGGAAGAACAGAAGGTGGGGGACGGGTTCATAAAGCTGAAAAAACGGGGTAACATGTGAAGATATACAGTAACAATATATATAAAATGTTAAGGTTTCAGCGTTTATTTCGAAATGGGCCTAAACCCGTTTTATTGTGCCTAATCTCATGATTTAGGACCATAAGTTTTAAAACATTCCCAAACAACTCTTTTATGCTACCTTGGTATACTTTCGAGATGTTATAGCATGCTGCCTGAATATATTTTAACGTAATTTATATCTTAAGGTAATATACATGGCTAGTTTACCTCAAACATCATTTACGTTGCCAAACCCTGTTTTTAAGTTTGCCAAATTAACGTCTGTAACGTGTTTAACGTCGCCAAGTAAATATACTTAAGTTTAAAAACGTGATAACCTTACTAATTATTAATTTAAATTAATATACTATTTATTTATCTTAGTGGTGAATAATGTAAATATATAACTATAACAGACGTGTACGGAATTGATCAAAACAAGGAGATGGCGATACATATCCACGAGCATTACATTTTGGAGTTGGTTTGGACAGAAATGGAGACAACCGAGATTACAGTTAAATTGAACGACAGTTTAATTTAACTGTAACCAAACCGTTTCAACGAATGGAAATCAAGGTGAGTTCAACTCACTCAGTTTTATCCCACTTATATTTTATATAAGTCGGGTATAATATTTGTGTGCTATGTTTCTGGATGTTTACTGAACCAATTAAATTAAACATTGTTTGATTTAATTGAAATCGATCGTTATACTTTAACGACCATAACCAACTGAGGTAACTTACCTTGTGGTCACGTTTATAATAATATAAACATATAAAATTTATAGCTGGATGTTTAGATTACTGTTATTGGTTGATTATTGAAATTATATCTGTATATTGAATTGAATAATATTATTTGAGGTAATGTAGGGAAAATAAGTTGGAGGGATCCAACTGGATTCCTCACATATATTAAATTTTATTTAATTTCATATTAACAACATATGAACTGTTCTGATTGAATGATTGATTTGGTTGTTGATCGTTGACTGGAAATTAATCATTTGTTTTGTTTTTACCAGTGGACAATATTAGTTGGGTAATTGGTAGTGTATGGCCTATAATTCAATCGTTTATAAATACTAATTCACTGTTAGGTGAATCGACATAAGTGAAGTTATAAAACTTATTTTTATAACTGAAGATAGATTTTTAAATCTATTATTTTGAATAAAAGTTTATAAAAAGAAAATAAATGTTTATTATATATTGTTTAAGTTTGTAAGAAAATATTAAATGGTTTTATAAAGTAAATGCGAATGATAATGAGATATATAAGCAAATGAACAGAAATTAACATCAAGTTTAAGAGTGGATTAATTATTTCTAAGAAATCAATTAAACTAAATTATTTAAGTTAATTATATCATTAATTAATTTAAAAGGAATGATCAGTTGGAATTGGTGAAAGAAATAATCATGTTTTTGAGATAACTAAGTCAACCGTTTTAACTGGGATTGATTATTAAATTTATTTGTTTTAATTAATCTAATGAAATTATTTTTTAAAATATTTGTCTTTAAAAGGAATTTACTGTTTATTTTAGTAATAAGAATTTAACTATGTCTACAGTAATTAATGATGAAGTAAATTGTTATTGTAATAATAATAATTTAAGTGATTATTTTCTAATGAAATTCATCAAAGTAAAGAAGGTGGAGTTGAAATAGAATCTAATTGAATATTGTAACAACCCAAAATTCTGAGCCAATTTAAAATTTTTGTTTTGGCAATTTTAATGAAGTTTGAATATTTAAAATGAATTATTTTAAATAATAGCGATGAGAAATTTATTTTGAATAGAATTAAAAAGTATATATTTATATGAATCGTCGTTAGAATGTAAATAATTATTTTTAATTATAAAAGGAATTGAAAATGGCGCGGTAGTTCGAAAATTTGATTTCAAACTTCAAATGAATGTACAAGATTAAAAATAAATCGGATTTTAGAGAAACTAAAAATATTAGAATCTTTTTAAGAATATCTTTCCAACGAATCCGAAAAATTGAAATTTCATAGCGGGAATCAAAAGATACATCCAGTTGAAAATTCAGAATAGTCGCTATGGAATTCTGGCCCTTAAAAATGGAAATTTTGCAAATGACTTCGGTTTTCGACGAAACCACTTTATTGGATCCGTGATGTCAAGTTATTGCTAGATTCCAAAATTCGTAATTTTCCGAATCAATATGTGAGCGTGGCAAAGTAAAATGTGTTTTGACAGTTTAAGTCAAATTCGATCGACCAGAAAATGACCATTTTTCAAACGGTCTCAGAATTTGACGAAATTAGTTTTGTTAGGACCATACCGTCGATACGAAACAAGAAATAATTTTTCGGGAATTTTTAGAGTAAATATGTGGCCCCAATAAATTGAAATGTGCCTTCAAATTCAATATATAGATTTAGTTTTTTGATTTTGACGGAAACTGATCGAAACGATCGAATCAGCTTACGATACATATCCCATTGTGTTTGGAATGGGGTAATTAGCTAGGGTACGCTCCCCATTACCTTTTTGAAAAATGTACCTTTTTGAAATTAAATAAAATAAAAAGGTACCTTTTTGAAATAAAATAAAAAGGTACCTTTTTGAAATAAAATAAAATAAAATAAAAACCTCTCCCTCCCAATACCTAGTCAACGCCCCCCCATTTCATTTCAATAGAAATCGAAAAAAAGTGGGGGGCGATGGAAGCCGCTCAGCCCCTAGCCGCCACCGCCCACCATCGTGCCCCCCAGCGGCGCACCGACCTTCGACGCTCACTCCCTCTCCCCCTTCCTCTCGACCTCTCGAACCCCTCCTTTTCTCCAAAACCCGAACCCCAAACCCCCGGAGCACCCAAATCCGCCGCACCCTTGCCTCTAGGACCCACCGCCGACCACCACAAGGTCATGCCCCCGCCTTTGCACCTCAGGCGCCCAGAACCACCCCAAAACCTCCGCTAGTAAGTCTACCTGTATTTTTATTTTTGTTAATTTGCAATGTAATGAGTTTATGAATTTTTATTATAGGAAAAACTGAAATTTTATTATAGGAAAAACTGAATTTCTTTGCAGGAGAAAGATATGATTTGTTGAAAACAAACAGACTTGATTTTTAATTCAGAAAAGTTTTGATTTTTACACATAGAAAGATTCGATTTTTAGAGGTAGAAAGATTCAATTTTTAGAAGTAGAAAGATTCGATTTTTAGAAGTAGAAAGATTAGATTTTTAACAGTGTAAAGATCGAATTTTCATATATTATAGAATAGAATAAAAATGTGATTTTTTATAAAAATGTGAGCCGACGTACATACCATTTTATAGGTCCGATAGGACCGGGAAACGTGTGTTCAGGTATAACTAATCCACTTTGAGTGGACCGGCCCTAAAGATCCAAGGATCGCTGTGTGTGGTCCTGAGGCATTTGCTAGAGTGTCTCGAACAGAGAGGAGCTTTCCCCTTGCCTCGACTCATGATGGAATCCAATTTCCAATACGTGATAATTCGGTTTTATTTGTAGAACCTAGTATGGCGACATAGTAGATGGTAGCTATGCCGCCTATGATTGATACTAAAACACCCCACCTCCATTAAGGTCACTCACAAAGAGAATGCCTTAACTTTGGTGGAGGTTTATAAGTAAAAGCCAAAGATAAACCCAAGACAGATATAAATACACATATTTTAAACAGCGGAAACCAACAGACTTTTATTTCATCAATACGTGTTCAAAACAAAACATTCCATAATTGTCTCAAAATACTTCCATCATTACAACCTCATAACTGTCTTGATTATTAAAGAAGCATAAAACATAAATAAAGTGACAAAAATACCCATAGTGATATCCAAAGCCATAGTCCGAGCAAAAGAGACCCAAATCATACATCTACATTCTTGGAGCTTGTACAGAGCCTGGCTGAGCTGAGCTGTTTCCTCCCTGTGGACCTGGGTGGGGGGGGGGACGAAAGAAAAGAAGACGAAAAGAAAATAGGGTCAGACATAAAGCCTGAGTAAATCTAGTAACTCTTCAGTATGTGAATAAGAAAAGGGCATGATAGATATATACTGAAAATAGGATGGTGTCACAAGCTAAGGGAGTGTCGAATGTACTATCGCACCCATACTATATCTCTGCATCTACTTGAGTTTACTCTAACTGGCACCCCATGGTGAGGGTGAAGCGATCCCCAACTTTATTTAAAGATCGGCTCCTACTCGCGTTAACATGTGTCATACGACCCCCAAGAATTGTAGATACCTATGCTGGTCCCACCATGGGGTGTATCAAGACCCATGGTGGCGGCCCCGACACAAATTCTAGAAAGCATAGGTTATACTACTGGTGTCCCCAGTGCCCTGGTTGTCTGCTCCGGAGTGTGTGCACGCCCGCACCCCGTTAGACCTGCACTGTGCACCCACCGCCGTCGTTTGACCGCTTACAATCAGCCCAGTAATCGTGCCCCACCCTGCCTAGTTTCAGGGTACCGTTGATACCTAACTTGGGTTACTGCTGAAACAGGTCCCTCGTTACCAGGATTTTCTAGTCAAACACGTTAAGTGGTTAAGTGTCTGTATTTACCTAACCCCACCCATCAATGTTGAATTTGGTTAAGTGTTATAGTTGACTTAACCCTACCATCTGTCCTTAGCCTCTTAGGAGCACCTGACCACACACATTAGACAGGTATTGCTACGGTTACTGGATATGCCGATCGGTTCCGGGAAGGTTTACACCGTAGCTCAGTCTAACCTCGGGTCATTATTAGGCTCAATGCTTAAGCACCCACATTGGATAGGTATTGTTGTGACTACTGGACAGCCAGGCGGTTCCGGCCAGGTTTACATCACAACTCAATCCAACCTCGGGTTAAGCATATCGTGTTTTCTAAATTTACATATTTTATTGCTTCTCAATTATATATGTAAATGTCATATCTTTTATTTTTGGGTATAACAATTCATACCGCTTTAAATGTCATTGTCGTTGGCATGTGCCAAACATGCCAACATATATTTTCAATGTTTTACACCCAACGTGGTTACCTCCGTTTGTAACGTTCGCAACATTTTAACAAATGTTGGGCTCGACACAATTCGGCCCAACTTTATAAACGTGAGAAAAAGGGGAAAATCAATAACATGTAATATTTTACAACATATAAGGGTGTCTGGCGCATGAACTTGCAATTTAGCGATTCAACTAACATATAATATGAGTCATGTGAACTTGCATTCAAATCAATGTATAACTAAGTAGGTGACATATGAAATGGCATAGTTTAGGCTTACACAACTTGTGTTTAAATATGTTTAACTTGGCATAATGTCAAACACAAAACTAGCATGATGTATATTCACCAAAAGGTCCAATTATAACATTTAATCACATAGCCTATTTCAACATGAACTTGCATAGTTTTTGAAACCCAAACGATACTTAACATAGATCCAATTTCACTTGCAAATAAACATGAACTTGCATAGTTTATGAAACACAAACGATACTTAACATAGATCCAATTATACTTGCAAATAAACATGGAAGTGATAACATAGGCTTTGGGTCATGTAGGCATACAAGGTTTCAAGTCTAAATCATGTTTACATAAGCCTTAATTTAGGCTTAATGAATGTATAAGGTCCATGTCATAGGAATAAACAAAAAAGGGATAAATTTCTAGTTTTTTCCACAAACTTACGAGTGCCATTGTTTTCATATACAAATGTTCAATAGGCTTGCATCAAACAATTTATGCTACAAACATCATTACACAAGTCATGATAGAACCATCACATTACATAGAATTTATAAAATACAATAACACAATTCTATTTTCATTTACATCGAATCACATCACAATTCTTATTCATATTCTGAAAGGTCACTATACTTACAACGAATGCAGAATCTTGAATTCTGGATTCTGAATTCTGAAATTGAGATGCGCTCCTTTGGGTAGACTAACGTTGCGTTGATTAATTTGATTAACTTTAATCTTCTTCTTAATTTGATTCGTCTCTAGGCTTTTCTCTCCTGACGGCTATGTTCAATTCCTCCCTAGCAGCATGACGGCTCCTTTCTCATTTTTTTGTGTGAATTTTCAGTTGAGACTTAGGGTGTATTTATAGATTTTTAAGTTGTTTTGAGCCGTCAGATGAAGACAGGAGGAATCTAGGCCATTCAGAGTTCAAAGAGCCAATCAAGAGGTGACATGTCAGCCCTTGTGACACACAGAGCCATAGAAATTCGAGCCAGAGCCAGACCTGGCCACCCAGGTCGACACTATGGTCGACCTGGGGGGGGGGACCAGGTCGACCTGGGGTGACCAGGTCGACACCATGGTCGACCTGGTCTCTGGGCGGGAATTTTCCCGCCCAGCCCAGTTTGAACCTGAAATTCGAATTTTGAAATTTAAACTGAGCTGTTTGAATTTAAATTTGATTCTGAAACTTCTAAAGGCCATAACTCCTTCATACGGAGTCCAATTCGCGCAAACTCGGACTCTATCTCAAGCAGAATTCCGAGACGAACGCAATGGCGTAACCCGTTTCCCTTAATTCTTTCATTTAGAATTAATTATACTTTAATTTGTGAAGATTAGCGTTATAGAATTCACGGGGTGTTACATTCTCCCCCTTTAAAAGGATTTCGTCCCCGAAATCTTCAAGTTAGGAAGAATGTATATCCTACCATCCAACAGTCCATCTACTCAACCAACGAACACAGGCATCCACTGTCCTTAAAAGACTTCTAATGCTTCGTGATCATATGCATAGTGTGTGTATATGTCCTTATCTAATGCAGAAATCAGGCGGTCTACTGATTCAGTTGACCTCCTTTATGCGAATCATGTAAGTGTTATGAATCCATTATGTATGCAAATTTTCCTACTCATAATTCTACATGAGTGCACAACCATTCATACAAATGCGACAACCATATATCAAGTTTCAACCATATACAAATGAGAATACATATATATGCATATGCAATATAAAGTGACTGAGCCGATCTATAACCTAGGGTGTGTGTTTATATGCATCCACGAGCAACCACTAGCAACCATTTGCAGCCATCATCCATAACATGTTTTCAAATACATGTTTGCATCCATTTGTTTTCTACCTAAGGAGTTAGGAAAAGGACCGAGGGGATATACCTAAAAAGATAGATAAAGCATAACTTAAGGAAAAAGAGAGAGATCAAAGATGTACCCTCAAAAAGAAGAGGGTAGGCAGCGCATATTCTGTACTCAATTTCCCAAGTCGCGTCTTCCTCGGCGTCGCTCCACTGAACTTTAACGAGTTTGACTTCGCGGTTGCGTAGCTTTTTCACTTCAGTTCCTAAGATGCGGGTTGGAACTCTCCTCACAGTTGCTTCACGTTCCACTTCGGCTTCTTCTAGAATGCTAGGTTCCACCACTTCCACAGACACGTGCAAACACTTCCGGAGGTGAGAAACATGAAAGACGTTGTGAACTCCGGCCAATCTCTCGGGTAGCTCTAACCTATAGGCCATCTTTCCAACCTTCTCGATGTAGGAAACAGTCCTACAAATCTTGGTGCTAGCTTTCTGGCGGATCCAAAATGTACGACGTTCCTTAAAGGTGATACCTTAAGGAAAACCCTATCCCCAACCTCAAACTCAAGGTCGGTCCTTCTTTTGTCGGCGTAGGATTTCTGTCGGTCTTGGGCAGTCTTCATCCTCCTTCGTATCAGGTCCACTTTCTCCGAAGTCTCTCGAATCATGTATGGCCCAAGTATAAGCTTATCTGTAGACTCCCACCAACAAGTTGGTGATTTGCACGGTCTTCCATACAAGGCTTCGAAGGGTGCCATACCGATGGTAGCTGTTGTTATAGGCAAATTCCACTAAAGGAAGGTGATCCTCCCAAGTCCCTCCAAAGTCAAGAACGCAAAGTCTCAAAAGATCGTCTAAAACTCTATTTACCCTTTCCGTCTGGCCATCGGTTTGGGGGTGATAGGCCGTGCTCAAACATAACTGTGTGCCTACAGCTTCTTGCAGATTCCGCCAAAACTCGCTTGTGAAGATAGGGTCTCAGTCACGAACAATGCTGAAGGGTATCCCATGGAGTCGAACTATTTCCTTGAGATAAAGAGATGCTAGAGATGAGGCAGTCCTTTTACTTTTGATAGGTATGAAGTGGGCGCTTTTAGTAAGCCTATCCACTATTACCCAAATGCTAGTGTTACCTCTTCTCGACCTAGGCAGTCCATCAATGAAGTCCATTGAAATTCTCTCCCACTTCCACTGTGGGACCTCTAAAGGATGAAGTAGTCCTCCAGGCTTCTTCTTTTCCGCCTTGACCCGTTGGCAGGTCATGCACTTAGAAACGAAATCTGCCACGTCTTGTTTCATGCCGTTCCAAAAGAAAGTCCTTTTTATATCCTTGTATAGCTTATCACCGCCAGGGTGTATAGTCATCTTGGAATGATGCGCTTCCTCCAGAACCTTCTTTGTCAACTCCCTTGCTTGTGGGACGCATAATCTTCCATCTCGTCTCAGCCAACCCTTATCATTGATGGCGTACCTACTGAGGTGACTAGAAGTCTCACCCCTAATAAGTTTATCAATCACATCAACAAGCTGAGGGTCTTCACGTTGTGCAGCCCCTATTGAGTCCAAGAGAGTAGGGCGTACTTCGAAAGATGCTAACAAACTCGGTACAAAATATGAGGAGGGCCTAAAGTTAAAATTGGCTATATACTCCAGGCTTTGTCTTTCCACAAAGAGAGGGCTTAAGGTCAGTTTCTTTCGGCTCAATGCGCCTGCTACTGCGTTGCCTTTGCCGGGAGTATTGGAAATTTCAAAGTCGTACGAGGCAAGAAACTCCATCCATCTTTGCTGCCTCAAGTTAAGATCCTTCTGCGAGAAGAGATATTTCAACGATTTATGGTCAGTGTATAATTCAAACTTCTCACCTAGGAGATAATGGCGCCAAGATTTAAGCGCAAAGACGATGGCGGCTAACTCAAGATCATGGGTTGGGTAGTTCTTTTCATGAACTTTCAGTTGTCTTCCGCCATAAGCTACTACCCTTCCTTCTTGCATTAGAACAACGCCTAGTCCCGTTCCACATGCATCCGTGTATACTGTGAACATTTTTCTTCCATCTGGCAAGGTCAAAACTAGGGTTGTTGTAAGAGCCCTTTTTAATCGTTGGAAAGCAAACTCGCAGTCCAAATCCCAAGTGAACGCCAGATTCTTCTTTGTTAGCCTTGTGAGTGGGGCTGAGATTTTCGCGAAATCCCTAATAAACTTTCGGTAAAAACCGGCTAGCCCAAGAAAGCTTCGAACTTCGGTTGCATTTCTTGGTGTTTTCCAATCTTGCACTGCCACCACTTTCGCGGGGTCCACGGCCAACCCTTCTTTGGACACTATATGCTCCAGAAATCTTACTTCTTTTCTCTCCAGAAGTGACACTTGGAGAATTTGGCTTTTAGTTGATGAGCTCGAAGAGTTTCCATGATTTCTTTCGGATGCTGAGCATGCACTTCCTCATTCTTTGAGAAGATTAAGATATCATCTACGAAGACAACCACAAATTTGTTGAGGAATTCTCTGAACACCCTGCTCATTAGGTCTACGAAATAAGCGGGTGCATTTGTCAAGCCGAAAGGCATGACAAGCCACTCGAAGAAACCGTCTAGGGTTCTGAACGTCCTTTTATCAATACTATCTTCAGCTACTCTTAGCTGATGGAACCCAGTTGCCAGATCAAGCCGGGAGAAGACCGTCGCACCAACAAGCTGATCAAACAAATCGTCGATTCGGGGAAGAGGGTGCCTATTTTTCTTAGTCAATTTGTTTAAGTCCCTATAGTCGACGCAAAGGCGAAGCGAACCGTCCGCTTTGGTTGCGAACACCACTGGAGCACCCCATTCCGAAATGCTCTGTCTAATGAACCCTTTTTCGAGAAGTTCTTTAACCTGCTTACTGAGCTCCTTTCTCTCCCTTGGAGCCATGTGTATGACAGGTAAAGCTACAGGCTTTGTGTTATCCACAAGATATATGCGAAAGTCTATTTCCCGCCTCGGAGGTAAGCCTTTCACCTCCTCAAAGACATCCGGATATTCCCGGACTACTCTTACTGATTGCAAATTTTCATCAGAAGCATCAAGAAACTCTAGATAACTAAGCATAACAGCATTCAAGGGATTACAAGAAATTTCTAGAGTGTTACCAAGCCGAGTCAAGAGCCTAACTACTCTTTTCTCACAATCAAGGATGGCACTATTACTGGATAACCAGTCCATGCCTAAGATCAAACCATATCCCGAGAAGCCTAAGACAAAGGCATCACAACTAAACTCAACGCTGAGAATAGAGATTTTCAAACCCAAACAAACCATTGACAAGTAAGCGGAGCCCCCAATTGGATTTGAAACTACTAAGGGATCTTCTACCATACTAGTGTCTAGATGCAGAGATTCTACTAAGGCAGATGAAATAAAAGAGTGTGATGCGCCAGAGTCAAAAAGTGTACGAACTGGATGATCATAAAGATAGACTACACTTTCTACAGAAATATTACTACCCCGTTCCTGCTGAGGTGCCACTAGCGCATGAACCTGACCCCCTGAAGTGGATCCGGCTTTCTGTCCCTGCCCTTTCTTCTTTGGGCAGTCCTTAGCTTGGTGCCCAGTCTCTCTACAATGAAAGCAACCACCCATCTTTGCCTTTCTTTTCCGGCAGTCTTTTGATATATGGCCCACAATGCCACATAAATTGCACCTTCTCTTCTCACGGGGCTTATTGTTCTTCCCTCCTTTCTTGAAGTCTGTTTTCTTTGCTTGTAGACCTTCTTTCTTCTCTTCCACCTTAGTTTCTTTCTTGCCGTGGTCTTCCTCGTGTAGCAACGCCATGTACACCAAGCTTTCATAAGTCGCTCCCATGGAAACATGGGTCATGGCAAGGCTGTGTAGAGGCTCATTCAAACCCTTGACGAGCGAAGTGCCTTCTTGTGTTGGGTGTTTATTAAGTCTAACCCAAATCTGGCTAGCTGATTAAATTGATTAACATATTCCCTGATCGTCATGCTCCCCTGTTTCAGAGTTAGGAACTTCTCCATTTGCAGGCTTCTTTCAGCTTGGGAGAGAAATTTCATTTCAAACCTTGTCCTGAAATCTTCCCATGTTTCCACTGCCCTCTGAGCATTGGTAACTTCCCACCAATAGGAAGCTTCATCCTTAAGCAACCATACTGCTAGTTGTATCCTTTGCCTGTCATCAACCCCGAAGATGACAAACAGATCCTCAGTCTCCTTTACCCAGTTTCTTGCCCCTACAAAGGATTCTGTCCCATAAAAGTCTTTTCCACCCATTGCCTTGAAATCTCTACATGTTTTTGCGAAGGCATTTCCATGAGGAGGTGGAGGAGGAGGGGGAGGAACCGCGGCCACTGGAGGAGGGATGTCTGCTGGGCCCGCGCCATTGGCCCTTGCTTCTAAGTACCTCCTAAACCAGCCGGGAATCGGCACTCCTTCCGGGAGGTTAAAGTCTCCAGACAAACTGAAACAGAAAGGAAAGATTCAAAACAAAGGATAGAGAGAGATAGATGGGGCACATGGCTTTGGGGAACTTTGTCTTTTATAAATATAACACTTTTTCTTGAAAAATGCTTCTTTAAACTTTCTTTTTGAAAACAATTTCAAAAACTTTTATCTTTTCTGGTAAACCTATGCTCTGATACCAAGTAAAACACCCCACCTCCGTCAAGGTCACTCACAAAGGGAATTCCTTAATTTTTGTGGAGGTTTATAAGTAAAAGCCACAGATAAACTCAAGACAGATATAAATACACATATTTTAAACAGCGGAAACCAACAGACTTTTATTTCATCAATACGTGTTCAAAACAAAACATTCCATAATTGTCTCAAAATACTTCCATCATTACAACCTCAAAACTATCTTGATTATTAAAGAAGCATAAAACATAAATAAGGTGACAAAAATCCCCATAGTGATATCCAAAGCCATAGTCCGAGCAAAAGAGACCCAAATCATACATCTACGTTCTTGGAGCTTGTACAGAGCCTGACTGAGCTGAGCTGTTTCCTCCCTGTGGACCTGGGGGGGAACGAAAGAAAAGAAGACGAAAAGAAAATAGGGTCAGACATAAAGCCTGAGTAAATCTAGTAACTCTTCAGTATGTGAATAAGAAAAGGGCATGATAGATATATACTGAAAATAGGATGGTGTCACAAGCTAAGTGAGTGTCGAATGTACTATCGCACCCATACTATATCTCTGCATCTACTTGAGTTTACTCTAACTGGAACCCCATGGTGAGGGTGAAGTGATCCCCAACTTTATTTAAAGACCGGCTCCTACTCGCGTTAACATGTGTCATACGGCCCCCAAGAATTGTAGATACCTATGCTGGTCCCACCATGGGGTGTATCAAGACCAATGGTGGCGGCGCCGGCACAAATTCTAGAAGGCATAGGTTATACTACTGGTGTCCCCAGTGCCCTAGTTGTCTGCTCCGAAGTGTGTGCACGCCCGCACCCCGTTAGACCTGCACTGTGCACCCACCACCGTCATTTGACCGCTTACAATCAGCCCAGTAATCGTGCCCCACCCTGCCTAGTTTTAGGGTACCGTTGATACCTAACTTGGGTTACTGCTGAAACGGGTCCCTCGTTACCAGGATTTTCTAGTCAAACACGTTAAGTGGTTAAGTGTCTGTATTTACCTAACCCTACCCATCAATGTTGAATTTGGTTAAGTGTTATAGTTGACTTAACCCTACCATCTGTCCTTAGCCTCTTAGGAGCACCTGACCACTCACATTAGACAGGTATTGCTACAGTTACTGGATATGTCGGTCTGTTCCGAGCAGGTTTACACCGTAGCTCAGTCTAACCTCGGGTCATTATTGGGCTCAATGCTTAACCACCCACATTGGATAGGTATTGTTGTGACTACTGGACAGCCGGGCGGTTCCGGGCAGGTTTACATCACAGCTCAATCCAATCTCAGGTTAAGCATATCGTGTTTTCTAAATTTACATATTTTATTACTTCTCAATTATATATGTAAATGTCATATCTTTTATTTTTGGGTATAACAATTCATACCGCTTTAAATGTCATTCTCGTTGGCATGTGCCAAACATGCCAACATATATTTTCAATGTTTTACACCCAACGTTGTTACCCCCGTTTGTAACGTTCGCAACATTATAACAAATGTTGGGCTCGACACAATTCGGCCCAACTTTATAAATGTGAGAAAAAGGGGAAATCAATAACATGTAATATTTTACAACATATAAGGGTGTCTGGCGCATGAACTTGCAATTTAGCAATTCAACTAACATATAATATGAGTCATGTGAACTTGCATTCAAATCAATGTATAACTAAGTAGGTGACATATGAAATGGCATAGTTTAGGCTTACACAACTTGTGTTTAAATATGTTTAACTTGGCATAATGTCAAACACAAAACTAGCATGATGTATATTCACCAAAAGGTCCAATTATAACATTTAATCACATAGCCTATTTCAACATGAACTTGCATAGTTTTTGAAACCCAAACGATACTTAACATAGATCCAATTTCACTTGCAAATAAACATGAACTTGCATAGTTTATGAAACACAAACGATACTTAACATAGATCCAATTATACTTGCAAATAAACATGGAAGTGATAACATAGGTTTTGGGTCATGTAGGCATAAAAGGTTTCAAGTCTAAATCAAGTTTACATAAGCCTTAATTTAGGCTTAATGAATGTATAAGGTCCATGTCATAGGAATAAACAAAAAAGGGATAAATTTCTAGTTTTTTCCACAAACTTACGAGTGCCATTGTTTTCATATACAAATGTTCAATAGGCTTGCATCAATCAATTTATGCCACAAACATCAATACACAAGTCATGATAGAACCATCACAATACATTGAATTTATACAATACAATAACACAATTCTATTTTCATTTACATCGAATCACATCACAATTCTTATTCATATTCTGAAAGGTCACTATACTTACAACAAATGCAGAATCTTGAATTCTGAATTCTGAATTCTGAAATTGAGATGCGCTCCTTTGGATAGACTAACGTTGCGTTGATTAATTTGATTAACTTTAATCTTCTTCTTAATTTGATTCGTCTCTAGGCTTTTCTCTCCTGACGGCTATGTTCAATTCCTCCCTAGCAGCATGACGACTCCTTTCTCTTTTTTTTTTTGTGAATTTTCAGTTAAGACTTAGGGTGTATTTATAGATTTTTAAGTTGTTTTGAGCCGTCAGATGAAGACAGGAGGAATTTAGGCCATTCAGAATTCAAAGAGCCAATCAAGAGGTGACACGTTAGCCCTAGTGACACACAGAGCCACAGAAATTCGAGCCAGAGCCAGACCTGGCCAGCCAGGTCGACCAGGCAGGTCGACACCCAGGTCGACACTATGGTCTACCTTGGGGGAGGGGGGACCAGGTCGACACTATGGTCGACCTGGGGTGACCAGGTTGACACCATGGTCGACCCTATGGTCGACCTGGTCTCTGGGCGGGAATTTTCCCGCCCAGCCCAGTTTGAAACTGAAATTCGAATTTTGAAATTTAAACTGAGCTGTTTGAATTTAAATTTGATTCTGAAACTTCCGAAGGCCATAACTCCTTCATACGGAGTCCGATTCGCGCAAACTCAGACTCTATCTCAAGCAGAATTCCGAGACGAACGCAATGGCGTAACCCTTTTCCCTTAATTCTTTCATTTAGAATTAATTATACTTTAATTTGTGAAGCTTAGCATTATAGAATTCACGGGGTGTTACAGATACTTATGATTGAAATTGTTTTGACACTATACACTTATAGTATATCAAAATAATGTGTTTTAAACTTATCAAGTATTCGTTGGCTATTATAAGGTAAAACCCAATCCTACAGCTTGCGTTGCATTGTGTGATGGGACCTGGGTCTTATAATAGCTTCATTTTTTTTTATTTAGCATTGCGCTGTTTGTTTTATGCACTGGTATTCTTGGGAGGAAACCCGTTCCGTGTTATATGGCGTGGTCCCTTGATTTACCTAACTTTAAAAATAATGATTAATAACTGTTTTAGTTCTCACACCAGTCACATGATTGACCTGGAGTTTATTGTTTTAACCTAAACTCTGGGTGCCCTTATTTTCCGCACGGGCAGCTAGTAGTTGGGTTTTGCAGATTTATTTTCACAGGATCTTGGTTTATAGGTGAAGTGATATTCGGAAAGCTCTGTATCTGTGTATTTCTTTCAGTTATGTTTTGTATTATTTTTCCGCTGCAGTAATGTATTTAAATCTCTGATATTTATTAAATGTGTAGTATTTATTCATACTCTGTTTATTCTTGTATTCTGATGGAATTGTTGTAATAAGCAATGAAATGTTCTTCTGTTTGTGTTCTGATTCGTCTTGTCCTCAAAGCAATTCGTGCTTTCCTTACCGGGGGGTTGCAGGTTCTTATAGTGGTATCAGGGCTTTGGTTTACAGAGCTCGAGAACAAGACACATTAGAACCAAACGAAAGAATTCATCAGAGATTGGATTAGTAATATCCAATGAGAATGACTCGTTAGAGATGGGATCAGTAGTATCCTAGAGCGAGTCGAAAGATTGTTATTTTTAAAATAAAAATGAAGACAAATTTTGTTTGAAATTTAAATCGTTTTATACGTATTTGAATATTTTATTTATATTGAATTTGGACAATCGAGTATATAAAGATTTTGCATATACGCGCCATGAACGTATATTCGAAGTTTTAATATGTTGGATAGATATAAAATCATACTCTAGTCGCCCGGAGATGGTACTGATAATTGTAATGACATCATCAGTATTTATGTTCGTGTTTCGAAAGTGGGATATCTATATATTTCCATCAGACTGGTGTGAGAACCCAAGCTAGATAGGTTTATTGTTGTGATTGGCATCAAAAACATGATTTTCTGTGTCTATATCAAAATTATGAATTTGAAACGTTAATCCACTAATTGATTGATGGTTGTGTTGTTTGATTATTGTTTTGATTAATTAAAATTTTGAACCATTATGCCAAATTGAATCGATTATTGAACTGTATTGAAAAATGATTACAATTGCATGCATATACATGTATATACATTGAATAGGTCATAGCAAGAATGCTAGAGCAGAAGAATAAAATTGTTTGCCCGACAAATAGGTACATGTTTACTAATTTCTTGGGTTTTGGATGATTTTATAAGCCGATTGGCTAGCCGCTTGGCTGTTTCTTTTTCCTTTTGGATTGATGAGGGCCATGGGAGGCTATTTGAAATATCCCGAAGTCCCCGGTGAAGGGGAGGTTATGGCGAAATTTTTCGAAAATTTAGGGTGTTAGACAAATTTTTGAGAAATTTGAAAAGTTCTTAGAAACTGAAAAGTTAAAGGACTTAAGCCGTAATGGAAATAATGGAAGTTGAGTTGGTTTGTAAAAAAACTTTCAGCTTAGTTCCTTTTCGAGGACGAAAAGTTTTAAGTGGGGTAGATTGTAACAACCTAGAAATTCTAAGCTAATTTAAATTTTTTATTTTGGCAATTTTAATGAAGTTTGAATATTTAAAATGAATTGTTTTAAATAATAGCGACGAGATATTTATTTTGAATAAAATTAAAATGTATATATTTATACGAATCATCGTTAGAATATAAATAATTATTTTTAATTATAAAAGGAATTGAAAATGGTGCGGTAGTTCGAAAATTCGATTTCAAACTTCAAATGAATGTACAAGATTCAAAATAAACCAGATTTTTGAGAAACCAAAAATATTAGAATCTATTTAAGAATATCTTTCCAACGAATCCTGAAAATTGAAATTTCATAGCTGGAATCAAAAGATATGTCCAGTTGAAAATTCAGAATAGTCGCTATTGAATTTTGGCCCTTAAAAATGGAAATTTTGCAAATGACCTCGGTTTTCAACGAAACCACTTTTGTTCGATCCATGATGTCAAGTTATTGCTAGATTCCCAAATTCGTAATTTTCCGAATCAATATGTGAGCGTGGCAAAGTAAAACGTGTTTTGACAGTTTCAATCAATTTCGATCGACCAGAAAATGACCATTTTTCAAACGGTCTCAGAATTTGACGAAATTAGTTTTGTTAGGACCATATCGTCGATACGAAGCTAGAAATAATTTTTCGGGAATTTTTAGAGTTAATATGTGTCCCCGGTAAATTGAAATGTGCGTTCAAATTTAATATATAGATTTATTTTTTTGATTTTGACGGAAATTGATTGAAACGATCGAATCAGCTTACGATACATATCGCATTGTGTTCGGAATGGGGGTAATTAGCTAGGGATGATAGGCGGTGGGTCTCGTTTCGAGGTCAAAATAAAAAGGTACCTTTTTGAAATTAAATTAAATAAAATAAAATAAAAACCTCTCCCTCCCTATACCTAGTCAACGCCCCCCTATTTCATTTCAACAAAAATCAAAAAGAAAAAAAGGGGGGCGATGGAAGTCGCTTCACTGCCGCTTTGCCCTAGCCGCCACCGCCCACCATTGCGCCCCCTCCCCCAGCGGCGCACCGACCTCCGACGCTCACTCCCTCTCCCCCTTCCTCTCGAGCCTCTTGAACCCCCCACCTTTTCACCAAAACCCGAACCCCAAACCCTCGAAGCAACCAAATCCGCCACGCCCTGGCCCTTGGGACCCGCCACCAACCACCACAAGGTCATGCCCTTGCCTGAGCACCTCCGGCGCCCACCACCACCCCAAAACCCCCGTTAGTAAGTCTACATGTATTTTTATTTTTGTTAAATTGCAATGTAATGAGTTTCTGAATTTTTATTATAGGAAAAACTGAATTTTTATTACAGGAAAAACTGAATTTCTTTGTAGGAGTAAGATATGATTTGTTGAAAAAAAAAGGACTTGACTTTTAATTCAGAAAAGTTTTGATTTTTACACATAAAAAGATTCAATTTTTAGAGGTAGAAAGATTCAATTTTTAGAAGTAGAAAGATTCGATTTTTAGAAGTAGAAAGATTAGATTTTTAATGGTGTAAAGATCGAATTTTTATATATTATAAAATAGAATAAAATGTGATTTTTTATTTAAAGAGTAGCGAGATAAAAATATGATTTTTATTATATGGAGAACGTTATGAAAATATAATCTTTGCATATGTAGTAGCGTTAGAAAGATATGATTTTAATTTATAATAAAATACAATTTTTATCAATACAGTAGTGGTATAAAAATATAATTTTTATCTATATAGTAGCGGTATAAAAATTTAATTTTTATCTATATAGTAGTAGTGTAAAAATGTGATTTTTATATACATAGCAACAATATAAAAGTGCGATTTTTATATATGTAGTGGCTACGGACGACGAAAGTGACAAAGGGAGCACGACGAAGATTTCCTACATATGAAGAGTCGCGGCGTTTGGTTTAGCTAATCTGTGAGAACTCCTCACTTTAATTCTTGTTTTCTAGTTAAAATTATATACTAGGGTGCAGACGGTGCTTAGCAGCACCCGACACCCGTCGTTCACAGACCATGGACGGCTTGTATGTATGTTTGATGTGTTGTGAAGTTCGTTTGTGTTGTTGATGTGAAATGGGTAATAAAACATTCATGTGTTGAAATAAATTAATTATCGTTAAAAATATAATTTAACGTGAATGTGAATAAATAAATATCCATTTACAAATCAAACGATTTGTTTATGTACATCCATTTGAAGGATATTGATTGGGACAATAAATTTTACACGTCGCCCAACTGCACAAATAATATTCAGTGTTTTTTGATCTCAAACCCCACATGGGTGTTGGGATGATATTTGGCGTACACGAATCCCAATTATTTAGTTGTATGTCGATCGATTGGTCGACAGACTGTGTAAGCATTAATTATTTATAATTAATGCTTATGAAGTTGTGTGGTGCAGTCTGGATGATGGTTGATTATTTATCGTTGCTATTATATACATGTGTTGTATGGAATCCATATAATTAACATTATATGGTAATTGATTGGGACTCATTCCAATTGGGAAAATAATGAATATTATAAAATAAATATTCATGCGTTGAATAGAATAAATATTCATGTGTTGAATAAAATATATATTCATGTGTTGAATAGAATAAATATTCATGTGTTGAATAAAATATATATATTCATTTATTGAGTAAAATATGTTAAACAATAAAATTTACATCTTTATCATAATTTTATAAAATATATTAAATAACAAAATAGTCATGTGTTTACGATACTCATGTGTTGAGAATATTCATGTGTTGAAAGAAAAATATATATTCATGTGTTGAAGAAAATATTCAATTGTTGAATAGAATAACGAAGTTATTGAAATATATAAAGCCGTGTTGATTAGATATGCGTCATTTTGACGCGAACTATATTTATATCGATTATATTCATTTTTGTAATGAATATAGAAAAGAAAGTGTTTTCAAAATATAACGTTTTGAAAATATTATCATTTATATATTAATGATATGAAATATTCAATTTTGATTTGAAATTGAATATGAAGTTGAAAATGTTTTGAAAACGAATTATAAAATACGTTTAGAATTGAAATCGACGAAATATATATAATATATATATATATATATTATATATTAAATGGCCTGCATAGAACGCGCAGCAGCAGTTCGCGAATTTCGACCATTGACTTCGAATTGACGTTGCGGGAGATCCGACCGTCGGATTCTCCTGAAACTGGAACCGTTGGGTTCGTATCGAAAAGAGCTTTCCAATGAATATTAAAAATTTGAAATCTAACGGTTGGATTTGGAATTATGTCCAAATCAAATTTGGAAAAGGTCGCTGTAAGTGCAGTTCGGTGGCCGTTATTGAAAACCGACTGTATGGGCTCTGATAAAATTATTAAAAATATTAATAATTTGTGTAAAATCATAATATATGAATTGGAAAGAACTGGGATGAAAAATTCCACATTTGAAAGGATAGAAATATATTTTTATCGAAATGAACTAGTTTTGAACTAGATTTGAAATGGTTTTGAAAATAATCAGAATTTCCAATACGTGAATTGGAATGGATTTGAATCAAAATTATCTTCGGAATATTTTGATGTTGGATTTCATGATTATACATATATGGTTGTGGAATTTGAAAGATATATCTATATCATTATTTCCAATACGATATTTGTTGGTTTCAGAATTTGATATTGAATATAAGCCGGTATATTTTCTATTCAGAGCCTTGTATTTAATATCAAATTAGATTTTGGGTTCGTCGTGAATGGTGTCTTAAATAACACTGTTCTTGAACCCAGTTTAGAAAAGAGTAAATCTTTTAATTAAGATTTAGTGAAATTGTCCAGTTAACTAGTATTTAACTGGAATTGAATTTAAATTGGTTTTTCGGGTTTATCGTGAGCGGTGTTTTGAATAACACCTGTTCTTTAACCCGATTAATAATGGAAAGTGATTTTGGGTTTATCATGAACCATGTTTTAGATGATATTGGTTCTTTAACCCAGTTAAAGACAGGATATTGACTTTTGGGAAGATTAAAACTAAGTGGAGTTTTAATGAATCTTTAATTAGATTAAAGTGATCGAGTATGGAGTATCACCAGTTTTGCTCCAAGCGATAGTTGAATCTTTAATTAGATTTGAACGTGAAATGGTAATTAATATTTACCAATAACACCGTGGTGTTAGATATGGAGTATTACCAGTTTTGCTCCTTGGGATGAATAGGTTGGGATTGGGAAATAAAATAAATAATTACTTAGGTGTGGTTCGCTAATCCCGACTAGTTTGGAAAACCATAATATGGTTTGAAATGATATCCAAAGGAAGATTAAAGAATAAATTTAGAAGAATTTATCTTTGATAAAATTAATGGGAACCTCTCCCTAAGAAGGTGAATATTTGAATAAAGAATATTATGAATTGGAATGAGGCGTATGTTGCGTTTGTGTAACACTTGTTTATTATATACGTGGGTTATTCGCAAAGGCCGGGTTTATACCCATTCTGAATAACCAATTCGACGATAAGTCGAAGATGAAGATGGTGGTTGAAGACCGGAGGTCTTCACGTTGTTTGGATGATTATTGATGATCTTGATTGGGTTGTACACACAAGAGGAGGGAATCAGTTGGTGATCGTCCAGACGTACTTGGAGATCGATGGATATGCGAGGAATAAGGTTCCTCGGTTTCGTCCAAACCCAGAACGAACTTGTAAATGGACTGTGCTGCTGTGCATCTGACATTGGATTTTATTCTGGGTGATTGATTTTTAATAAATATATATCTCTTTGGCGACTGTAACGAACTGGGATTTTCGACTCCGAAAATCAACACAAAACTGCCATGTTGACTGTTCAGACATCAAAAATACCTGATCGTTAATAGAAAGAAGTTAGAGGGTGAGAATAGATAAGATAGAAAATTAGAATAGAAGAAGAAGAACACAATCAGAGTAAATACAAATCTCACAGCGAAACGAATAAAATATAATGTATAACATAACTTTGCAATAAAAATTATAACAACATTATCAGAGTACAACACTTACACACAGCGGAAATAACAATAGCTATATAATCCTGAAGCCTCCTGCTTCAAGCTCCTCCAAGTATATCTGTAAAGTCCTGAACTACTTGACTGCTCGTACAAATTTGGGCATCCAAGAGTTTAGGGAAAACAAAACATAAATAAACTCTGGGTCAGTCATGGGACTGGTGTGAGTAAACTCAAATCTTTTGGCTTAACTTTTCAAAATCCTTTTCAAAAGAAAAGATAATCGTAAGACCAATCCACACATAAACACTGACGGTTTTTACCTCAGTATAACCCAAAACAGTTTTGGAAATCAATACTTTTTTGATATTATAATAATGTCTAATCATAAGTAATTAACAATCTAGCATAACGCTTGCACCTCACGTTCCACATATATAGTATACAATCAAAAACCGCAGGCTCTTATGGGAGATTGGATTCCGACCATGACAAGGTATGGGACCACCTGCCGATAGTTTATCTCTAGAGGCGAATACAGTGGGTTTAACAAGAACATCTTACAACCCAGCCCACACATGACCGACCACTCATTTCGCTTGAGTGTATCGAATGTATATCACCAACTGTTGGGAGCTACCCACCGTTTCCCGAAAAGGGACAGCATCGATCATAAATAAAAGAATGAATTGGATTTTCTATAGATAGGTGATATACACCCTAATGGGAGCGACCCACTTAGCCATGCTGCCTGCCCGATTTCTCTCATTTCCCGGTTGATGAGGCTTGAGGTCATAACATATCTTTGATACACCTGATCACCATTCGCTTTGAATGCCACATCGTCATACCCGTCAAATCACAAATTGATTTCCTCAAAAATACCACGGGTATAAAGCTAAGAGAAACGAATTCCTCCGCCACCAAACGTAAGTACGTTTGAAGAGATCAACTTACGCGATCCGTTAGATATACTCTGTCGGACATTCGTCCATTCACGTTTGTCCTGGGACTGGACAAACCGAAGGCACTATTCTGTAAACAAAATAGCCCTTGCATAACTCCGTCTTCAATATTTGACCGCAACGCTAACGTCCATACAGACAGTTTTCAGATAATATATCTAATCCCGGTCTCTCCGTATTGACGATGGAAAAATGGTCAAAATTTCGATAGTCGGTGATTTAACTATCAAAGAAAAACAGGTGTGCAAACAACGATATCATTTCCAGATGGAAATTCTATCGGTCAATCATCATTCAAAGTTTTATTTCTTTTAATTAAATTATCATTAATTTATCCATTTTCCCTTTCTATATATTCGTAAATTCTTAATTTCTAAATTTGGAAAAAACATACTTTATAAATCACTTGGACCACACCACCATATTTACTTCTATTTCTTATTTCCTATATTGTAAAACATTTCTAATCCTTATTTGGAAAACGTTTCCAAACTCCTTCATTTGATTTAAACCAATGTTTAAATAAAACATCACTAAGCCAATTCAAACCATTTCACTCATTAACTAAATTAACTTAATCAACCTTCACTACCGAACTTTAACCATTTCTTAGTTAAAAATGAAGTCAATCAAGTTAGGGTATAACTACCTCTCAGACCTTAACTGAACAACATTTCTAACTTCGAAATAGACAAAGTTCACCTTTCAAATCTTTAAAAAACTTCCTTACTTAAATCTCGGATTCTATTTACGAACCGACTTCTTTATTTTAAAACATTGATTATAACTATAACGTTATAATCCCTTCTTCCTAAATATCTACCTTCAAAATATAACTTTTATTCCTTAATTTAACTAAATAACTAAACCACTAATTTATTCATAAATAAGTAAATCTTGATTAAAACGAAAAGTAAATATTACTTTTCCCGAATTCGATATAATCGAATTCAACGTACAATTCTCTTTCGAATAAACTCTATTCGATAACTCCTTTCGAATAAACTATATTCGATAACTCTTTCTTCGAATTACTACATTCGATAATCTCTCTTCGAATGATTCACATTCGATTAACTTTCTACGAATGATTTACATTCGATTAATCTACTTTCGAATAAACTATATTCGATTAGCTCCTTTAATTTTATTTGAATAAACTCTTTCGAATAACTCCTTTGGATTTACTCACTTGGATTAACTTGGTTTGATTAACTCATTTTGACTAACTCAACTAGATTATCTCAACTTGACTAAATTAACTTGATTAACTTACTTATTTATCTCCTATCGAATAACTAATATTCGATTAATTTATATTCGAATAATTATGTTTGTTTTAACTTTATTTCGAATGGCTAGTATTCGATTTAACTCCATTCGCTTGACTCTAGATCACAGTGATCACAATGGTTACGCCTGATTCCCTCAGGAAAACATCCAACCGCCGTAGGCTATCTACAGCCCTGCAAAATACGCTAGCAGTCATACGAGATGGCAACTCATCCTGAATAACTATGTTTGACTAGCTCTATTTCAATTAATCAACTCTAATTGAATAACTAATGTTCAATTAATTCTAATTCGATTAACTCTATCTAATTAACCCTAACTGATTAACTCTAACTGATTAACTCCTTTGATTAATTCTACGTTTATTCAGTTTCAAATATCGATGTTGAAATCGATTCTTACTTCTCTTTATAAGTCCTGACTTATATATTCTATTTATCCAATGATAAACATTTCATTTGATTTATAAAATATCATTTATAAATTATCTTCTCGATTTATCGGTCAGAATATATTCTATTTAAAATATTTTCTTTACATCCATAGCATGTTATACCTGTGTGCGAAGCACGGGTCTAAACTTTTCAAATGTATAATTCTCCTTTTATACAATTCTAGTCACTTTTCAAGTATTTCCTTTTATAATCTATTTATTTACAAAATAAATCCCCTTTTTGATAATTCTATTTATTCTATAAAATATTCTCTATTTATAAAAATTATTGATTTTATAAGTAATTCCTTTGATAATCTAACTATTCCCTTTCTATTTATCTTTCATATATTTCCTCTTTCCATTCTAGTTATTTTTCCAATAAATATCCCTTTCAATTCTATATGTAAATGGTTTACAAATATTTCTTTTCAATTCTATCTATTTGATTAACAAATAAATATTCCTTTCTAATTTATTTATTTTCTAAATAAAGGGGTTTCTTTTTATAAAATCTTTGATTTTATAAATATTTATTTTTCAATATAACATTGAAAATTTCCTTTTTAACATTCCAGTATTCCTTATGGTATTTAACATACTATATAACAATGATTGGTATCATTCAACCATACAAAATCAACAACAGATTTCATATCACATCATATAACATAATACATGAAAAACAGTAAAATAAATGTTGAGGAACCCAGTTGGGTCCCTCCGACCTATTTCCCTGCATCCACAGATGTTAAACAATAAAATTAGCATCAATTTTACTATGAAATATTCTGCTAAACAGAATCAATATTTGATTAAAGATTTATATTTATATCATTATCTATATTTTCAATCAACTGACTAGCAGTTCGACCAAACAGCCAACACACAGCAAACAATCATCATTGATCATTTCTAAAAATACGTTATAAAAATATAATTGAGAAGAGTTAGTGAGTTTTACTCACATTGGACGGTTATCGTTAAATAACGATAATTGGTCATTGATTTGATTCAGGCGTTTAATTTCACCATAAATCAAAACGAGCTCCAATTCACTTCCGGTCAGTTCCATGGTGTAGTCACTGTTTATACGATCCCAACGCAACCAGTTTCGCTGAATTTCGTTGCCGTATGACAAAGTTATAACGATTAGAAATTAACGTACATTTAATTAAATTAAAACATAGATTTAAATTATTTAAATGGGCTTTACCCTCTTATTCCGGCCCATACCCGTTTGCAACAGCCCCCAACCCGTCTTCTCCACTCCAAACACAGCAAACCCTACTCCACCAAACAATGGCCATAGCCCTGCCTTTCTCCTTCCACTGCATTTCCATTTCTCCACCGATTCACAAACCGACATCACCATTCACTTCATCTTTTGATTCTCCTTATCCTCTACCCAATATAAATTGACTCGCACTCCCCCGATCGAACGCGACCTGATCATCTCATGGCCCTGCTACATGTTTCGAGCAACATACATATTTGCCAAAATCCACCAAATTTGAACACAAGGTGTGGTTTCCTCCCATGAACCCAAATCCAACAACCAATGTTTGAATCAATGCCTCAAAGTTGCCCAAACCTTAACCCTAGGCTGACTGCGTTGAAAGTCCAACACAGTAATGAACGTCGAACCCTATAATACTGATACTAGATTGAAGAGGAGGTCAACGAGATTTCATATACATGAGTTTGGGAATTTATAGAATTTTCTTCACTTTGTATTGATTTATGAGGATCGAAAATAATTTCCTGGAAGGAGAAAACTGCGGTGCAAACACTTGTTTGACCAGACAAAAATGTGTTAGGGTTAGAAGTATAACAGGGTATTTATAGGGTAGAAATAATATTTTTATATTTGAATTTTATATTTGATTTTAATCCAACGCTGTTTATATTTGTCCCTTTAAAATTCCTGTGATCACATACAATACCCAAAAATCACGAAATTTAGCATGCAGCTACAGTTCAACATTACGGTCCCAATGAAACTGGTTTCGTCGAATTCCGACTCCATATGCTCACACAGCGTATTTTTAACCATCAAAATATCGATTGTATTTCACATTAAAATCCCGTACGGCCACGTACTGACTCTAAAAATCACGGAAATTAAAATCTAACAATAATATGACATTACGAATCTAACAAAATTAGTTTCGTCGAATTCCAACTTCGTTGGCAAAAGTGGCTATTTTTAAAGCTCTGAATAACCCATTTAAATATATAAATATATTTAAATATAATTAAATTAAATATTTATAAATAAATATTATCGTATATATTCATAACAGGATATCATACTGCTACACTAGTATTTATAACTTGATATTTAAAATCCAGTGTTACATCGATATTCGATTTATATTCAAAAATCCATTTTAAAATATAAATAAATCGATATAAATTATAAAGGAATTCCATATCGACTTTTCTAATATTTGATTTGGACATATATCAAAATCTACATGATGAAATCCTGATTTTTCTCTTCCATCAGAAAAATACACTTCCCCAGCTCCTAGCGTTTCTTGTTTCACAGAAATTCGATTTAAAACGAATCCTGTACATTCAATTAAAGTTCAAATAGCCAAATTACGAACTACAGCGCCATTTCGAGCACGATTATAATTATAATATAAAATATACATACAACTGTTGTTCAAATAATATATTCGTTATTCTAGTTCAATTCTAAACTGAATTAAATATCACAAATGATCCAATTCACACCATTTTGTGAATTCCACTATTTCTGACTATTTCAGAAATTAAATATATTATTTATTTTAATTAAATATTCAATATTATTTAATCCTGGTCATTTTAAATAACCAAACCATTACTTAAATAATTAAAAAAATTATTTATATACCGTAAAAATACGGGTCGTTACAGCGGCGGAGAATTTATTCTCTTGCTTAACGCCCTTCTCTAAGACGTACGAGCTTAGAGGTTGTATATCGATAGATATCAATCACATGGCGTGAATTGCCTGTGTGGCATGCCTGAGTGGCAAATGATCAAGGCTTTTGTTGAAAAGCAAAGTCTTGTGGTTGATGACCAATGCACGGCCTATGTGGCATAGCTTTGTGTATAGCGTTAATTCGCGAGCCTCACACCTCGGTATGGGTCAAAAACGGGATAGTGAATGCAGGGAGAGCACGACGTTTCTTTCTAGATATGAGTGATGTCAGTGACCTACCATCCCTGACATTTATATACTTTTTACCTTTGTGGTTGTTGGAATGCGATGCGCCTCGAATATATGGTCGATAACTGGCACTATGTGAGCCAACGTACAGACCATTTTATAGGTCCGATAGGACCGGGAAACGGGTGTTCAGGTATAACTAATCCACTTTTGCACTTTGAGTGGACCGGACCTGAAGATCCAAGGATCGCTGTATGTGGTCCTGAGGCATTTGCTAGAGTGTCTTGAACGGAGAGGAGCTTGCCTCTGGCCTCAACTCATGATGGAATCCAATTTCCAATACGTGATAATTCGCTTTTATTTGTAGAACCTAGTATGGAGACATAGTAGATGTTAGCTATGCCGCCTATGATTAATACTTATGATTGAAATTGTTTTGACACTATACACTTATAGTAATATCAAAATAATGTGTTTTAAACGTATCAAGCATTCTTTGGCTATTATAAGGTAAAACCCTATCCTACGGCTTGCGTTGCATTGTGTGATGGGACCTGGGTCTTATAATAGCTTCATTTTTCTTTATTTAGCATTGCGCTGTTTGTTTTATGCACTGGTATTCTTGAGAGGAAACCCGTTCCGTGTTATACGGTGTGGTCCCTTGATTTACCTAACTTTAAAAATAAAAATTAATAACTGTTTTAGTTCTCACACCAGTCACATGACTGACCTGGAGTTTATTGTTTTAACCTAAACTCTGGGTGCCCTATTTTTCCGCATGGGCAGCTAGTAGTTGGGTTTTGCAGATTTATTTTCACAGGATCCTAGTTTATAGCTGAAGTGATATTCGGAAAGCTCTGTATCTGTGTATTTCTTTAAGTTATGTTTTGTATTATTTTTCCGCTGCAGTAATGTATTTAAATCTCTGATATTTATCAAATGTGTAATATTTATTCATACTCTGTTTATTCTTGTATTCTGATGGAATTGTTTAATAAACAATGAAATGTTCTTCTGATTGCGTTCTGATTCGTCTTGTCCTCAAAGCAATCCGTGCTTTCCTTACCGGGGAAGCTGCGGGTTCTTACAAATATCATGGAAGGAGTTTATGAATGTATTTTATTGAGAAACCCGAGATTTATAAATGAAGTAATCAAAGATATTTTAAGTGAATACGGGGGTTTGAATCAAATGTTTATTCAATATTTGGATTAAGTGAAAATAAGTCGAGTTAAGAAGGAGTTTATAATAAACTTTTTTTAGGAAAACGATTGTGCAACACGGGGCTACACAGTAGATTAGCTTAATATTAATATATAATAGTTTGGTTGATAGGCCCAACCAGTGGCATAGAGTTTAAGACGAAGAACGTCCCAAAAACAGTCTAAATAGGCAGATTACATAGAATATATATGGTACATCCCAAAATATCAGTAGCATGAGATAATAACTAAAAAGTATAAACATCATGTAGCATATATTATAATCCTTATCATGCCAATACAGTTAAGCATCATAAGCATTCATCCACGCTGGGCCGAGCTGCTGCACTGGGTACCCGGAGAAGGAGGCTCCTGTAGGGTGTGTCTGAAGTGAGCATGTCTAGAAGTCCCTGTATATGTTTCAAACTGGTGAATGATGAAGCTGCAGGTACCAAAGTAGTGCATTTTCCGTTTATTAAAGGTGTGTGCGCATTACGTTCAATCCATATGGCCCAACTAAAGATCGACAAAAAGGAATCCAACAATTGATCTGATAGGTTGTGTTGCCAATATTCAAAGAAAGAAGTGACGTTGGGTATGAAGCCGAGAAGAAATAAGTGGTTGCAGCCCAAATCCTGAAGAAGAAATCATAGTCGAAGAAAAGATGTTCAATTTTTTCCTCGTTTGCATTATAAAATGTACATCTGGGATCATCAATGATGTGTAATTTATAGAGTCTATTCTTGGTATTGATTCGATTGTGTACCAGGCACCATTGGAGGAAGGTCATATGAGGTGACAACCGACATTTCCATAGGCATGGGAAGGTGAAAGAACGCCCTGGGCAAGATAGAAAACTGTAGCAAGAAGAGACAGAAAAACCTTTGCTTTGGTTTAAAGCCCACAGATACTCATATGGCCCAGCAGAGGGATTGATTGAAGTAGCAGTACTTCGTATTTGCTGTACGTCAGATAGAGTATTCAAGTCGAAGAGTCCCAGAGGATAAAGGCTTAACGGGCTGGAGCCCGAAACATTCGAAACTGGGGAGAATGGCCCAGAGACATAGGGGAAAAGATTTGGGTAAAGTTTAGAAAGAGGTAGGTGACCACACCAAAAGTCAAACCAAAAAAGGCAACATTCACCAGAACCCAATTTAACATGAAAAAGGGGTTTTTAACTAGGGATTATGGAAATAACTCCAGTCCAAAACGGAGACGGTCTGGCCAACGGCGAATAGTGAAGGACAAGATTTGGGTTCGAGGCATAGTGTGTAGTTAAAATCCATTCTTTCCAGGCGTAGGAGCCAGGGGTAAGGAGACGCCATAAACAATTGGCCAGTAGTGCTTGGTTGAAGAGGGCGAGGTTGGGGATGCCCAACCCTCCGTGTTCATGAGGCATGCAGACCGTTTGACAACTGATTAGACATTTAATTCTTCCTTCATTCCAGAAAAAGGATCTTCGAATGGTATCGATTTTCGTGATGACCTAGGATGGTAGTTTATGAAATGACATCTAGTATAAGGGAATTTTGGAAAGAACATATCTAACTATGGTGAGACAACCGGCCGATGATAGAGAGTTGGCTTTCAAAGATGGTAGTCTGTGTTCAATTTTGGATATAAGAGGGAACCAGTCAGATCTAAAGAATCTGGTCGAGCGAAGTGGGACCCCAAGGTAGGTTATTAGGAAAGATTCAAGTTTGCAATTGAGGTAGCTGGAGATAGAGGGGCGAGCTCGTTGGATTTTCCAAGCATGATGATGGCACTTTTGCCATAGTTGATTAATAGTCCGGATATGAGTTCAAAGGTGTAGAGAAGTACCTTGAGGCAATGAATGTGTGTGTGTGTGTGGGGGGGGGGGGGGGGGTAAGCGAGAAAAAGAGGATGGTGTCGTCAGCAATTAAAGATTGGAGATGGTGGAGCTATTATTTGGAAGGTTAAGGCCAGAGAGAAGATTTTCGGATATGGCTAATTTAACTAGACGATTAAAGGCATCAGCGACTAGGACAAAAATAAGGGGTGAGAGAGGGTCTCCTTGTCTGAGTCCACGATTAGATTTTATGAGACCTCCTGATTATCCATTAACACAAATAATGGAGAAGCTTGTGTTCAGTATGTGTTTTATCCAATTGCACCATTTGGGTGGAAAGCCATAATTGGACATTTGGTCAAGTATGAAATTCCAGTTTACAAAGTCAAAGGCTTTGGAGAAGTCGAGCTTAAGCAGTACACTCGAAGTGGAAGTAAAATGACAGAAAGCGATGGCTTCCTGTGTGGCAACTACACAATCCATGGTGTTATGTCCAAGGATGAAGGCCGATTGTTCAGGACCAACGAGGGAGTCAATGAAGGTCTGCAGCCTGTTTGCGAGGACCTGAGACTTTTAAATATGGTTTATAAAGAGATAAGGTGTTAAAACGTTGATTTTAAATCAGCAATACTTAATATTGATATTAAGTGAAACAAATGAATTTGAAATGAGATGTTCAAAGTGGAAATGGTTAAATAGATTAGAAATGGAGTAATATGGGGTATTAAGGAGTTAAGATGAAAAATTTAAGAATTGGAACCTAATAAGAGATTGGTTGAGTTGAGCGATTTTCGAAGTGTTAATCTGATGATGATTTTGGTCTTTGGGGTTGATACTCAGGAAGTTATTCGATTACCAATTTATGGTTAGGGACTAATGAAAGTTGAAGTAGCGGAAATAAAATAGATTTGAGAATATAAATAGTATTTCCAAGGTAATAGAATAGAAAAGATATTTTTTGGAAATATAACAATATTTCCGAGATTTAAGGAATTATCAAGATGAGTTTTGAATAAGTTATTCAAAGGGGAAGTGTTAGTTATTATTTTTTAGAAATGGAACCAAAGAGATTTCATAACGATGTTTTACGTGAAATTTGTTAAAACCAAAGGTGCATATATGTATATATATGGTTTAACTCTAAAATATTTAAATGATCTTGAAAACGTTCTTATATTAAATAAGAAGTGAAAAGCCATAATCGTAATATTGGAAGATTTATAAGTTTAAATGAACCTTCATTACTTATTTTAATTAAAAGGCCGAATGATGCTGAGTACTGAACCAAAAAACTCATTTATGTTTCATGATTGAATGATTATTTGTTTGATAGTTAAATAACCGACTAACAAATCTGATCTATATGATTGTTCCTAAGGAAAGACTGAGTTCGAATTTATATTCAAAAACCGTACCGAACCAGCAAATACGAAATCGTCGAAGAGGCTGATTAAAGATGGGGCAGTGGAAGACCGTGGATCTTCACAAGAGAAAAGGACTACTTGTCAAATTTCTCTGATGTTGCAACCACAGTTATTTTGATTTGTGATTCTGACGTGATTGGAATCTACAAATTTGCAAGGACTACTCGCTACTGATCTACAGGGTGATTCCTAGGATGCAGTAAGAGGGTGCCTTCGGTTTATCCAGTCCCAGGACAACTTGTATGGACAAATGTTTGATAAAGTATTTCCAAATGGATCACTTACGTTGACTTCTTCAAACATAGCATAGTTGGTGGCAGAGAAGACACCTTCTCTTAGCTTACAACCAGAGTATTTTTGTAGAAATCAATTAGTGATTTCTGGCGGATTTGACGATGTGGCATTCAAAGTAATTGGTGGCTAAATGTTTTAAAGGTAATTCAAACCTCAAGCCTCACAACCAGGAAATGACAAAAATCGGGCAGGCAGCATGGCTATGTGGGTCGCCTCCATTAGGGTGTATAATCACCTATCTAAAGAAAATTCATTTCCTTCTTTATTCTATTCGATGTTGTCCCTTTTCGAGAAACAGTTGTTGATCCCAACCATTGGTGATATACATTCGATACACTCAAGCGAAATGAGTGGTCGGTCATGTGTGGCCGGGTTGCAAGATGTTCTTGTTGAACCCAATGTATTCCCCTCTAGAGATACACTATTAGCAGGTGGTTCCATACCTTGTCATAGTCGGAATCCAATCTCCAATAAGCTCCCGCGGTTTTGATTGTATACTATATACGTGGAGCGTGAGATGCAGGCGTTCCATTAGATTGCTATTTATTTGTATTTAGACATTATTTGTAACGACCCGTATTCTACACATCATAGGATCGTAGAATATTTATTTCTTTCCCATGTGAAGTCGTATGGTCATGTAACTTTGGGAAACATCTATTAGAGTCATTTCCCATATTCATGATTTTTGTCGATTTTTAAATGACCATTTGCCCCTAGTTGGTACTTTTTTGGCCATAACTTTTGATTGGAAATGAATTTTGACCTGAAACCACTTCCATTGGATTCGTTTGATGGTTTACCTTTCCGTAGAGTGGTCATAATAGCCAAACGGACTTACCGTTTGGGAGATATGGCTGAAATAAGATTTGGAGGGTGAAAAACTGCTTAACCGGGCCAAATCGGGTGATTAGTGAGTAGGCCCATAACCCATTTCGGGATTAGGGTTATGGGAAGGCTGAAATGAGATGGAGAATCATTCCATTTCAGTTTTCTAGCCTCCACTTATCACCAAGGAACCACAAAAATGGCCTCCAACCTCTAAATCACCTCCAAATTACCTTTTGGTCAAGGATTTAGCTTAGCAACCTCTAATCAAGGAAGATCTACACCAAAGCAACACTGGAGCTGCTGTTTAGCATTGGGATTCACATCAAATCAGAGATTTATTTCAGATCTTAGTTTATTTGTGGCTAAGGTGAGTGATTTGCATAGTTTTGCACTAATTATGGCTAATTAGGGGTGATTAGTGTTAATTAGCGAATTTAAACATGATAAAATTCTGGAAAAATGTTTATAAAATTCGCAATGATGTTTTAGACCTCTGATATGAATTTGCGTTAATTTGGTTAAGTTTTGCTAATCATATCATAAGTTTCACCTAAACATGCTTAAGGGAAAATATGGGGTTTTGGCTATGTTTGATCCATTTTAACCTATCATATTGTTGTTTTGATGTTTGTGGTTGATTATATATGTTTCTATTACTGTATGGTATGCTTTGTGATTGATTAGAATAGTTGGAATGGTCGAAAACGCCGTCGAGGGGCGTAAACAACTCGCTGGACAAGGTGCAGGAATTCGGATCGGATGGGGATTGAGGGTCGATCGGATCGCCCTATGGGATCGTGGGACATCACCACGAGTCAAGTCATCTCCTCTGAGCCGAACCATCTGTGCAAGGTCCACAAACATCAACCGTGAACTGTCTCTCGTACCCGATCCGCTCGTGTTTCGTACCCCGATTCGACAGAGAGAGGCAGCATCCACGATCCAATTGTACTTAAACGCTCCGACCCGATTGCCCCCATGAGTTGAAGGCGCCATGAACCGATCTGAAGAGAGAACCCGACCCGAACCGTGGCAAGCTGGAGACCTCGACCCGATCCACCAGGGGTGATGACGACCCGACCCGATCCAGTGAAGAAGGAGCATTCTGATCCGAACCGAACTGATGATTAGGGGGAGATCCGAACCGACCCAGTATTGACCAATAACCCGAGATGCAAAGGTAGTCCAATATGGGAAGTTAGAGCTCAGGATCCAGTTGGGAACCAATGAGTTCACTTCATGGTTGGGCTTTGCTGCGGGACGTGTGCTAAGGAGTTGTCGACATTCATAACTTCGATTCACCACTAAAAGTGGATGATGGGGTACTTATCAGTGCAGTAAGGTCATTATGACCTGAGGAGCAAGGTGATGGTAGCAAGACTACGTTATCAGTGCAGTAGGGTCATTATGACCCGAGGGGAAAGGTGATGCGTAATAAGACTATGAGCCAGTGCAGTGGGGTCATTGCGACTCCATGGGGCAGAGTGGACATAGTAAGGATTAGTAAGGCTATGAGCCAGTGCAGTGGGGTTCTTGTGACTCCATGGGGCAAAGTGGACATAGCGAAGGATTTGTGGCTACGTTATCAGTGCAGTGAAGCCATTTATGACTTCATGGGGCAGAGTGATCGTAGCAAGGTATGTTGGGTGATCGAAGTGGTGAATATCGTATGCTTTACGCACTGAGTGAGAGATGTGAGGATGGATGTTATGTTTGATTGTTTGCCATCATTATGACATGCACACCTTCCCCACCTCCTTATCTTTACACCGTTTGATATAGTACCTTAGAGTGTTGTACAGTATGTAGTGCTAACTCTTTGGTTACAGGTCCAGGTTCAGGTATGTTTTAGTCTACCTGTTATTGTTCACTTTAGATGCTTATCGCTCATATCAGGCTTTATGTCTGACCCAGAGTTTTATGTCTCCTCTTATTACTTTGGGTGCTCACACGAGCAGACTAGAGACAGGTTAGCTGGTGATGCGCGAGTAGCTGATTCGGAGGCGGCAGGAGGCTTCCACGTATGATATATATATACACATTCTCCCTGTGTCGTTGGTGGTCGCTACTTGGGCATTAGTAGTGTACCTCCTTTATCTTACTTTTGCTTTGATACAATTTGAAAGTTGTAATAAGCTGCATTTTGGATTTCCGCTGCTATGATGTTTAGTTCTGGTTTTCAGCTTACGCACTGTCTCTCCTGTTTTATGTCAAGTATGTTATTATTATACTTTATTCTATGCGTTGTATTCTACAGGTTCTTTGTATGTTCATTTCCTTCTTCCTTTTCCTTCAGACGACCCGTTCCGTGCTAACTGGACATGTGTACAGTGCACCTTTGGAGTAAATGTCGGTTGGTGCGGGGCGGGCCGTCACACTTGGTATCAGAGCTCTAGGTTGCGTAGTTAACCTAGGGAAAGACACCAGGGAGAGATAGTACGTATATGAGAGCGCGTATTTGTGATTACTTTGGTTTTCAAAATCTATGTATATATATATATATATATATATATATATATTATTAGTAGTATAAGAATGAAGTCGCACTGCACTAGCACCACTATGGGGTCGTTAATCGTTTCCCTTTTTCAAATTGACGATGAGCCGAGATACGAGGGGTGCTGGTAGAGGGACCAACCATGGGGATGCCGCTGACATGAGGGCGATGTTTACTAACCTCATGAGAGACATGCTTAGAGAAGTGCAAGGGGCAGTCCCCAATCTCGGAGTTGGTATTGGCCTAGTAGTGCAGGCGCCTAGGGTCGATTTCGCCAAGTTGTGCAAGGATTACACTAACCTTGGTGGGAAGCCGTTCCATGGGACGGAGTCGGCCACAGATGTTCAAGACTGGATGGATAGCTGTGATCGTATCTTCGATGACTTGGGTCTTGAGGATGCGATGAAGAGAAGACTAGCGTCTCGTCAGCTGCAAGGGCTAGCGATGAATTGGTGGAATGCCATTAGAACAGCTACTCCAGAGGACCGAGTTACTTGGGATCAGTTCAAGGCTCGCTTTAGCGAGAAGTTCATTCCAGCTGCCCAGAAGTCAGTGTCGTTCAAGAGGTTCTTGGAACTCAAGCAGAACGGAAGGGAAGTTTCTGATTATATTGCTGAGTTCGACACTTTGTCGAAGTATGGATTGTCTCTCATTGACACTCCTGAGAAGAAGAATGAGAAGTTCATTACTGGTTTGGATGGATACTTGGGGGAAAGGCTTATCAACCACATCGATGAGACTTTTGAATCGGTCGTGGGAAAAGCTTTGAGGTCAGAGAGTCTTTACCCTAAGTCAAAGACTGAGTCTGCATCTGCAGAAGGGCCAAAGCCGCAAGCAGGCGGTGGAGGAAAGAACAACTCTCAGAATAAGAGGAAGCAGGACCAATCAAAAGGTGGCCAGAAAAAGAGCAAGAAGGATGTTGAGTGCTTCAGCTGTGGTAAGAAGGGCCATTATGCTAAAGAATGTCGGGCCAAGCCAGCGGAAAGGAAGTGCTACAACTGTGGTCAAGTGGGACATCATAAGGATAAGTGTCCACAACCTCTTAAGGAGAAGCAGATTGTGAAAGCATATGCTATTGATGCTGTTCCTTCTTCGTCGAATGCCCCAACTGCGGCGGAGAAAGGAAAGAATGTTGTTATCCAAGGTATGCTTTCTATTTATGATGTACCAGTTCGAGTTTTGTTTGATACTGGGGCTTCCCGTTCCTTCATATCTAGTGACCTGGTAGATAGGTTGGGACTGGAACCCGAGATAGTCGATAGACCATTGGTTGTGACTAACCCGATTGGTGGTTCGACTAGCCTTAGTATGATTTGCAGGAATTTGGTCTTATCGAGTCATGGATGTATGTTTGTTTGTGATTGCTTTGTTTTGGGCTTTACTGGGTATGGCATTATATTGGGAGTCGATTGGCTCCAAAGATACGGGGTGGTGGTAGACAGTGAGGACTTTTTGGTGACAGTGAGGGCGGATGATGGGCGGAGGCTAGTGTTTGGTAGCCTCCCTAGTGATGGGGTTATGGCTAGTTTTGTAAATTCCCTCGACATCCCGTAGGATGAGTTGTCATATGTGCCCGTGGTTGGCCAGTATCCGGACGTCTTTGAGGAGGCGACCGGGCTTCCACCACACCGAGAGATTGAGTTCCGTATTGATTTAGTGAAAGATGCCAGACCTATAGTGATGCCACTTCGTCGTTTGGCACCAAGGGAGCAGCGAGAGCTCGGGGTGCAAGTCAGCAATCTTTTGAAGAAGGGATTTATTAGAAGGAGTGTCTCCGAGTGGGGAACACCAGTTATGTTTGCCACTAAGGCAGATGGTTCCCTTCGTTTGTGTGTGGACTATCGCGAGTTGAATAAGGTGACGAGGAAGAATAAGTATCCTCTACCGCGGATAGATGATTTGTTTGATCAACTGGAAGGAGCAAGAGTGTTCTCCCAATTGGACCTCGCGACAGGATTTCATCAGCTTCGAGTAGCAGATGAGAGTGTTCCGAAAATGGCATTTAGGACGCCGTCTGGATTTTATGAGTGGTTGGTCATGCCATTTGGGTTGACCAATGCACCAGCCTACTTTGTGGATCTTATGAATCGAGTATTCAGGGATCAGTTGAATAAGTTTGTTCTTGTGTTCGTGGATGATATCCTTGTTTACTCAAGGACAGAGGAAGAACACAAGGGGCACTTGAGGATAGTGATGAAGGTGTTGAGGAAACACCAATTGAAAGCGAAATTCTCTAAGTGTCACTTTTGGAGAAGGGAAGTGAGATTCTTGGGTCATGTTGTTTCCGAGAGTGGTATTGCCGTGGACCCTGCGAAGGTGGCTATGGTACAGGATTGGCCTACACCCAAGAATGCAACAGATGTAAGAAGTTTCTTGGGATTAGCTGGATATTATCATAAGTTTATCTAGGACTTCTCCAAGATAGCAGCACCGTTGACTCAGTTGACTAAGAAGAATCAGTCCTTCGTCTGGGACGGAGTGTGTGAGGGTGCCTTCAAGAGTCTAAAGGAGAAGTTGACGCGTGCGCCAGTGTTAGTCATTCCTAAAGGGAATGAAGAGATGACGGTATACATGGATGCTTGTGGTACCGGACTGGGTGCTGTATTGATGCAAAGAGGTAGGGTTGTAGCTTATGCTAGTCGACAGCTAAAGCCGCATGAGAAGAAGTATCCTACCCACGATTTGGAATTAGCAGCGATTGTGTTTGCGCTGAAGATGTGGAGACACTATCTCTTGGGAGAAAGATTTGAGTTGTTTACCGATCATAAATCGTTAAAATATCTCTTCTCTCAGAAAGATCTAAATCTCCGTCAGCAGAGATGGTTAGAGTTCTTGGCTTCGTATGATTTTGATATCGCATACACACCTGGGAAAGGTAATGCGGTAGCCGATGCCTTAAGTAGGAGACATGCCAGTTTAGGGGCAATGTTTCTTGAGTGGAAGCAACTGGAGTACATCGCGGGGTTTGATTTCAGACCAAGGTGCGAATTGGATCCAATCATGCTAGCTAGTTTGACGATCAGACTCACTTTGATAGAGCAGATTGGTTCCAACCAAAGGAACGATCCTAATCTATTAGAAATCATCTCCAAGTTAGAGATGGGTATCGATGAGGAGATGAATGTGTACGGGCTTGATCGAGATGGATGGCTTCGGAAGAATGGAAGACTAGTTGTGCCCAACGTGAATGGTTTGAGAGATGAAGTGCTTAGAGAATGTCATCACTCAAAATTGACTATACATCCCGGTGGTAATAAGATGTATCGAGACATGAGGCAGACTTACTACTGGGAAGGGATGAAAAGAGACGTTGGGAAGTTTATATCCAAATGCATGAATTGCCAGCTAGTTAAAGCCGAGCAAAAGAAGCCTAGTGGTTTGTTGCAACCATTAGAAATTCCCGAATGGAAATGGGAGCAAGTCTCGATGGATTTCATCGATGGTTTACCAAGGACTAGATCGGGACAAGATAGCATTTGGGTAATTATGGATCGATTGACTAAGAGCGCAAGATTTATACCAGTCAAATCGACCAGAACGGCAGCCAAGTTGGCAGAATTGTATATGAAGTGGGTAGTGAGATTTCATGGAGTACCCAAAAGCATTGTGAGTGACCGAGACCCGTTGTTCACTAGTGGGTTTTGGAAAATCTTACAGGAGGCTCTAGGGTCAGGATTACATCTCAGTACCGCATATCATCCTCAAACCGACGGTCAAACGGAGAGGGTGAATCGTATATTGGAAGATCTCTTAAGAGCTTGTATATTGGATTTTGGTGGATCATGGGATGACCATTTGCATCTAGTAGAGTTTGCATATAATAATAGCTACCAATCCAGTATCGGTATGGCTCCATATGAAGCTTTGTACGGAAGACCGTGCAACTCACCATCATGTTGGATAGAGACTGGCGAGAAGTTTGTGCTTGGACCAGATGTGGTGAGAGAAACTTCGGATAAGATTAAGATCATTCAGCAACGAATGAAAGCTGCCCAAGATAGGCAGAAGAGTTATGCTGATAAGAGGAGAAGAGACTTGAAATTCTCCGTTGGTGACTTGGTGTTTGTTAAGATCTCTCCGTTGAAGAGCGTGATACGATTTGGCAGGAGAGGCAAGTTGGCACCAAGATTTGTTGGCCCATTCCCTGTTCTTGAACTAGTCGGGAATTTGGCATATAGAGTTGGCTTACCAGAGAAAATGGCGGGAGTTCACAATGTGTTTCACGTTTCCCAACTAAGGAAGTTCGTTCACGACTCAGATATGACTATTTCACCTGATCAGTTAGAGGACTTCGAAGTAGAACCCGAGGCGGTTAGGAACCGCAAGCCGATTCGTATTGTGGGGCACGATACGAAGCAACTTCGAAGGAAGGCGGTGAAGCTAGTCAAGGTCCAGTGGGGCGAGAACGAGAGTGATTGTACTTAGGAGACAGAGGAGAGCATTAGGAAGGCATATCCAGAACTCTTTGCCTGGTAAGATTTACTTTGCGATTTAGTTATTCCACACGCTAGGATAGACTTATTTTACTTGTTTTGCATGTTTGATGGTTGTTTTATGACTGATTGGCATGCGGGACCTTTGTGTGTGTTTTGATTAGGGAATTTCGGGGGCGAAATTTCTTAAGGGGGGGAGAGAGTAACGACCCGTATTCTACACATCATAGGATCGTAGAATATTTATTTCTTTCCCATGTGAAGTCGTATGGTCATGTAACTTTGGGAAACATCTATTAGAGTCATTTCCCATGTTCATGATTTTTGTCAATTTTTAAATGACCATTTTGCCCCTAGTTGGTACTGTTTTGGCCATAACTTTTGATTGGAAATGAATTTTGACCTAAAACCACTTCCATTGGATTCATTTGATGGTTTACCTTTCCGTAGAGTGGTCATAATAGCCAAACGGACTTACCGTTTGGGAGATATGACTGAAATAAGATTTGGAGGGTGAAAAACTGCTTAACCGGGCCAAATCGGGTGATTAGTGAGTAGGCCCATAACCCATTTCGGGATTAGGGTTATGGGAAGGCTGAAATGAGATGGAGAATCATTCCATTTCAGTTTTCTAGCCTCCACTTATCACCAAGGAACCCCAAAAATGGCCTCTAACCTCTAAATCACCTCCGAATCACCTTTTGGTCAAGGATTTGGCTTAGCAACCTCTAATCAAGGAAGATCTACACCAAAGCAACATTGGAGCTGCTGTTTAGCATTGGGATTCACATCAAATCAGAGATTTATTTCAGATCTTAGTTTATTTGTGGCTAAGGTGAGTGATTTGCATAGTTTTGCACTAATTATGGCTAATTAGGGGTGATTAGTGTTAATTAGCGAATTTAAACATGATAAAATTCTGGAAAAATGTTTATAAAATTCGAAATGATGTTTTAGACCTCTGATATGAATTTGCGTTAATTTGGTTAAGTTTTGCTAATCATATCATAAGTTTCACCTAAACATGCTTAAGGGAAAATATGGGGTTTTGGCTATGTTTGATCCATTTTAACCTATCATATTGTTGTTTTGATGTTTGTGGTTGATTATATATGTTTCTATGACTGTATGGTATGCTTTGTGATTGATTAGAATAGTTGGAATGGTCGAAAACGCCATCGAGGGGCGTAAACAACTCGCTGGACAAGGTGCAGGAATTCGGATCGGATGGGGATTGAGGGTCGATCGGATCGCCCTATGGGATCGTGGGACATCACCACGAGTCAAGTCATCTCCTCCGAGCCGAACCATCTGCGCAAGGTCCACGAACATCAACCGTGAACTGTCTCTCGTACCCGATCCGCTCGTGTTTCGTACCCCGATTCGACAGAGAGAGGCAGCATCCACGATCCAATTGTACTTAAACGCTCCGACCCGATTGCCCCCACGAGTTGAAGGCGCCATGAACCGATCTGAAGAGAGCACCCGACCCGAACCGTGGCAAACTGGAGACCTCGCCTGATCCGCCAGGGGTGATGACGACCCGATCCAGTGAAGAAGGAGCATTCTGATCTGAACCGAACTGATGATTAGGGGGAGATCCGAACCGACCCAGTATTGACCAATAACCCGAGATGCAAAGGTAGTCCAATATGGGAAGTTAGAGCTCAGGATCCAGTTGGGAACCAATGAGTTCACTTCATGGTTGGGCTTTGCTGCGGGACGTGTGCTAAGGAGTTTTCGACATTCATAACTTCGATTCACCACTAAAAATGGATGATGGGGTACTTATCAGTGCAGTAAGGTCATTATGACCTGAGGGGCAAGGTGATGGTAGCAAGACTACGTTATCAGTGCAGTAGGGTCATTATGACCCGAGGGGAAAGGTGATGCGTAGTAAGACTATGAGCCAGTGCAGTGGGGTCATTGCGACTCCATGGGGCAGAGTGGACATAGTAAGGATTAGTAAGGCTATGAGCCAGTGCAGTGGGGTTCTTGTGACTCCATGGGGCAAAGTGGACATAGCGAAGGATTTGTGGCTACGTTATCAGTGCAGTGAAGCCATTTATGACTTCATGGGGCAGAGTGATCGTAGCAAGGTATGTTGGGTGATCGAAGTGGTGAATATCGTATGCTTTACGCATTGAGTGAGAGATGTGAGGATGGATGTTATGTTTGATTGTTTGCCATCATTATGACATGCTCACCTTCCCCTCCTCCGTATCTTTACACTGTTTGATATGGTACCTTAGAGTGTTGTACAGTATGTAGTGCTAACTCTTTGGTTGCTGGTCCAGGTTCAGGTATGTTTTAGTCTACCTGTTATTGTTCACTTTAGATGCTTATCGCTCATACCAGGCTTTATGTCCGACCCAAAGTTTTATGTCTCCTCTTATTACTCTGGGTGCTCACACGAGCAGACTAGAGACAGGTTAGCTGGTGATGCGCGAGTAGCTGATTCGGAGGCGGCAGGAGGCTTCCACGTATGATATATATATATACACATTCTCCCTGTGTCGTTGATGGTCGCTACTTGGGCATTAGTAGTGTACCTCCTTTATCTTACTTTTGCTTTGAGACAGTTTGAAAGTTGTAATAAGCTGCATTTTGGATTTCCGCTGCTATGATGTTTAGTTCTGGTTTTCAGCTTACGCACTGTCTCTCCTGTTTTATGTCAAGTATGTTATTATTATACTTTATTCTATGCGCTGTATTCTACAGGTTCTTTGTATGTTCATTTCCTTCTTCCTTTTCCTTCAGACAACCCGTTCCGTGCTAACTGGACATGTGTACAGCGCACCTTTGGAGTAAATGTCGGTTGGTGCGGGGCGGGCCGTCACATTATTATAATATCAGAATAAGTTATGATTTTCAAAAATGTTTCGGGTTATCATAAGGTAAAAATCTTCAGTGTTTATGTGTGGATCGATCTTACGATTATCCTTTTCTTTTAGAAAAGATATGTTTAACTTTAAAATCAAGTTGGATGTGCTTGTAAACTTAGTGGGTTTCTCACTCTGGTTCACCAGACTGATCCGACGTTTGTAAATGCTCGGGTTAGATGGGTTTCGCAGGTTCAGGTTATTGGACACTATGAAGTTCAGAAGACATGTTGGAAGAGTTCAGACGTACAAGTAATTATTCCTTCGTGTGTTGTATATAAGGACATCATATTATAACTGTCCAGCTATATTAATATACTTTGATGATTTGTAAGTTTCTATATCAAGCTCTCAATAAAAATTATTTCTATATTATATTTTGTTCCACTGTAATGTTAAACTGTGTTGTGTTAGTTCTTCTTATTCTATTCTAATATTTCTTTCTTTCTTATCCAACCTCTAATTTCCTCCTATTAACTATCTGATGATTTTGATATGTATTTTGGCAAGTGATACGGGTTTTATGTATTATTGTCGAAACTCAGGCGTCGAACCCGCTGGGTCATTACAGTGGTATCAGAGCATAAGGTTTAGTAATAACCTTGGCTCTGTGGTGTAACTCGATAGAGATGGGGCTAGTAACACCCTAGATCGAGTTTGAGTATATATATGAGAGTGCATATTTGTAAATTCTATATAAAAATGTTTTGTATTGTGTTGTTTGATCAGTTCAAGTGTTAAGAAGCATTGAACTGGCAACCGACGCGATATTGTTTTCTAAAGAGGATAAATGAAATAATTTGACCCAGAATAATTTTTTTTAATAGAAAATAAGTAATTTTATCAAATTATTAAATATTGATGTGTTTGATTGATTGGTTGAATGAAATTCAAATTGGATTAAAAATTTGAATTGGTTTAGTGTAGCAAGAGTGATTTCAATGTGAAATTGGTAAATGTGAATTCATTATAGAATTGAATAAATTAGAATTTAGCTGGAGCTAAGTTAAATAAGAACAGAATGGATGATTTTCAAAATAAAATCAGAATTGGAATGGAAGTAAACTATCTAGAAGATTAATTAGTTAACTGAGTATGGAATTGTAATTTAACTTGGTTGAATGAAGTTAAGAATGGATATTAAGATAGGATGAACAGATTTGGAATTGGAAAATAAATGAATAATAATGGGAATTGATCGAATATGGATCGATTGATGTTTAAATAAGTAAAATCCAAGTTAATATTAATATCGAATATAAATTTTATTGGTTTGGTTAAATTGCTGTATTGATTATTTTTGTACGTTGTTTTTAGTCGGATGGTAGATTGATTGAATCAAAATTCATCAGTAGTTTAATAAAGTCAAATGAATTGGTTTTAGATTTAAAATAAAGTGGATTCTGAAAATTATTGGGTTTGTAGTGTTTTCCTACCTTAGTAATTTTGGGGATGAAATTCTTTTAAGGAGGAAGGAATGTAGCATCTCGTATTTTTGGTAGTCAAATATTTAATTTAATTTATTATTTTAAATATTTATTTGAGATTTATAAATGGATTTATAATATATATTCCATTATCTAACGAAATTTGAACGTTATATATATATATATATATATATATATATATATATATAACAAACTCAAAACATCGTGGTAGTTTGTAATTTACGATTTGAACTTCAATTGAATATGCATAATCTGTTTTAAGTCGAAATTTTGTGAAACCAGATACGTTTGAATCGATTTGATTATAAATTTCTAATTGAAGAGAAAAATCAAGATTTCTGCTTGTTAATTGTGAGTTATGTCCAATTCTTCAAATAGTCTTTATGGAATTCGTTAATAAACGATAATGTTTATTAAATAAATATTAATGGTTTATATGTATATATATATATATATTTGTTCTTTACCGAGATTTTTAATATTAATTTCAAATTATATATTTGTTTGTTTTTAAGCTGTATAAGATCTCAACTGGATATATACGATAATAATTTACTTTTTTGTTGAATTCTTTTGGATTTAATTATATTATATTGATATTATATAGGCCTTAAAAATGTTTTCTTTCCAAACGACCTCTATTTTAATGAAATGAGTTTTATTGAAATACATATTGCTAGTTGTTGCTGGATTTCCGGTTTGGAGCCAATCAGGTTATTTTATCTATGCACGAAATTTAAAGGTGAACCGGTAAATTAAAATAATGTTGTTGTCAAATGAAGTCCATTTTCAATGAAATATATTCCATTGGGACCGAAACGTTGAGATGTAACAATGTATAAATTTTCATTGTGTTTGGGGTTCACGTGCGACAATACGAATAACGGTTAGCAGTACACAATGGTAGACTGTAAAAATTAATATCTTATAAATATAAATATATATAGCTTTCCATATATTACCTACCTTGAATACCGTCAACTAATTTGGGAAAAAAAGGAAAACTTGCATTGTCTCGTCCAATATATGTATTTCCTCAAGCCTAGACTCTACCATGTAAAATCATATCGCGCACAGCTAAAAACTATTTTCTTCCCTTAAATCTTCACATCTCACAGCTAACCTATGACTACACAAAAAGAAAACATTCTGTTTAGTGTTATCACCATCAAACAAATCACACACCTTACGACAACATGCTGCAAACCAATATATCTTTCCTTTAGCTACATTCGCCCTACCTGCGTGTGATTTAGCATTGTGTCTATCCCCAATTTTTGATTCCTATAAATAGATGCGCCTTCGTCCATTTTCTTCCAGCAAATAAAAACACACAAGCACCTTGCGTTAATAAATCAAAAACCAAACTCCATACTGTAAATCACACAGCAACGCAAAACAAAATTTTATCCATCCTTGATAGAGCATTAGATAAGGTGTAGTACGGGGGTGGAGGCTAAGCATTCATGGTGGTGATCTCGAGCGAAGTGCCGATGGCTAAAGGAAGTGCCAGATCAGAAGAGTAATGGGATGCAAATAATAAAAGAATGAAGCAGTTCGATCCTCGTGGGTTACTGAAATTGACATGCTCATTGCGTGCATGCGGGAGGAGCATTCAAAGGAGAGGGGGAGGGGGTGGTGGTGTGATGAAAACAACATGTCAGATCAAAAAAAATGAGGAAGGAGGCCGGTGCGAGTGGAACAGTGGTAAGGTTTAAGGAGCAGGCTTCAAAAGAAAAATGGGGAAAGTATTTGATGCATGTTGTTTGAATTAGAAAAGGTGGGAGAACAAAAGGTAGGGGACAGGTTCATGAAGCTGGCGAAATAGGGTACCAGGTGAAGGTATACAGTAACAATATATACAAAATGTTAAGGTGCCAGCGTTTATTTTGAAATGGGCCTAAACTTGTTTTATTGTGCCTAATCTCGTGATTTAGGACCGTAAGATTTAAAACGTACCCATACAAATCTTTTGTGTTGCCTGGGTATACTTTCGAGATGATATAACATGCTGCCTGAGTATATTTTATTGTAATTTATATCTTAAGGTAATATACGTAGCTAGTTTACCCCAATCATCATTTACATTGCCAAACCCTGTTTTTAAGTTTGCCAAATTAACGTGTGTAATGTGTTTAACATCGCCAAGTAAATATACCTAAGTTTAAAAATGTGATGACCTTATTAATTATTAATTTAAATTAATTTACTATTCATTTATCTTAGTGGTGAATAACGTAAATATATAACTATAACAGACATGGATGGAATAGGAAAAAATAAGGAGATGTCGATACCATATCAACGAGTGTTACATTCTGGAGTTGGTTTGGACAGAAATAGAGACAACCGGTATTACAGTTAAATTGAACGACTGTTTAATTCAACTGTAACCAAACCGTTTCAACTAATGGAAATCAAGGTGAGTTCAACTCACTCGGTTTTATCCCACTTATATTTTATATAAGTCGGGTTTAATATTTGTGTGCTTTTTTCTGGATGTTTACGGAATATATCATTTTATATTGAATGAACCGAATAAATTAAACATTATTTAATTTAATTGAAATCGATCGTTATATTTTAACGGTCGTAACCGGCTAAGGTAACTTACCTTGTGGTCACGTTTATAATAATATAAACGTACAAAATTTATAGCTGAATGTTTAGATTAATGTTATTGGTTGATTATTGAAATTATATCTATATATTGAATTGAATATTGAGGTAACATATTTAGATGCAGGGAAAACAGGTTGGAAGGATCCAATTAGATTCCTCACATAAATTAAATGTTATTTAATTTCATATTATCATCATATGAACTGTTCTGATTGAATGAATTATTTGGTTGTTGATCGCTGACGGGAAATTCAACGTTTGTTTTGTTTTAACGTATGGGTAATATTGGCTGAGTAATTGATAGCATATGACCTATAATTCAATCGTTTATAAATATTAATTTATCATCAGGTGAATCGACATGAGTGAAGATATAAAACTTATTTTTATAACTGATGGTAGATTTATAAATCTATTATTTTGAATAAAAGTTTATGAAAATAAAATAAATGTTTATTATTCATTATTTAAGTTTATAAGAAAATATTAAATGGTTTTATAAAGTAAATGCGAATGTTAATGAGATGTTTAAGCAAATGAACAGAAACTAACATCATGGTTAAGAGTGGATTAATTGTTTCTCAGAAATCAGTTAAATGAAATTATTTAAATTAATTATATCTTTAATTAATTTAGAAGGAAAGATCAATTGGAATTGGTGTAACGACCCAGATTTCCAGCCGTTAAATTCTGAATATTTAGATTTGTTTTAAGTATTTTATTTGAATTATATATAGGAAGTTATAAGAAAATTATTTAATAAAATGGTATTTAAACGTATAATTTATAATATATTTTAAAACGAGCTTGAAATAGTCGTGGTAGTTCGTAGTTTACGATTTAAACTTCAACTAATTATACATGATCCAAAATAAGTTGGATTTCTTGGAAACAAGAAACGTTCGGATCTATTTGATTTTATTTTTCTAATGGAAGAGAAAAATCAAGTTTTCATATTGTAGATTCACTAGAGATTGGTTACGAATTTGGACAAGATTCTTTTGAGATGCAGTTATAATTTAATTTTTAGAATTTTACTGTAATTTTTAATTAATTAAATACACAACTTTTTATTTGGAGTATTTTGCACCTTATATCAATATTATGGGGTTTCATAATATAAGTTAAACTACCGATATGATTATATTTTTGGGATCGTGGTACCTCGCTGGACACGACCGTACTCTTATTTCTGTCTGTAGCGGTTCGGACATGAACGAAAACCTTACGTACCAACAATAACCTTACACAGTAACCATACTTGGAATTAAGGTCAAAATGTGATAAAATCTACTGGGTACAAGATTTCCACTAACATGCTAGACGCGGTTTTACCTTGATAAATTTGCACTGATACTCAAATTAATGAAAACAAAATTCAAAAAAAAATCTTTAGTGTCAATATTGTGTACTCCAAACTGTTGATTCCGTGACTTGTACTCCAAACTGTTGGCTCCGTGACTTGTACTCCAAACTGTTGGTTTCGTGACTACCACGCCATCGTATCCTTTGAATACTGTACATCCTCGCTTCTCCCTTACCAAACAGAAACAATCCTGAGCACAACAGAAGCTCATAAGCTAATTAAAAATCAAATAAAACCCCTATATTTCGAAATATCATTTTTCCTTGAATTCGGCAAGGAAAGCTTCTCAATCTAGCATATATACTTTTAGGTTTGAGTGCTTCTCTGGTGAGCGATAGATCACCGTGTATCTAAGGCATGGGATTTTGGGGTCAACGATTATCGATTTGTGATTTTTAGGTGGAGATTGGGATGTAGATGCCAAACAAAACCTTGCGTGTGATACTTGTGGGTTTTACGAAAAAAAGTCACGCTACTATGACTGTTGGCGTCGTACTGGCCTGTGGACGGAGACGCCACGGTGGATGCGAGTAGTGATCGAACGGGATGGCCTAGTAAAGGAAGTCGTTGTCGTCCGGGTCATAATGACGCTCGGGATGAAGGACCAGCGACTGATGAAGTTCTGTGTACAATGATCTGAAGGAGTGGGAAACGCATTGAACTGGGGTCGGCGTATGGGTTGAATTGGGTAGCTGGATTTTTTCATTCCAGCGAGTGAAGGAGTGCAGGCGTGATGTAGAGAGGACCGAATATTAGTGAGGTCAGAATGTCCGATAGGGGGAAGGAGGACATCGAAGATGAGGGAGGAGCCTGAAAAAAAGTCAGTCATGGGTTGGGAAAAGAAAAAGCACGGGTTCAAATTTCTGTAAAGGAAGAAAACATGTTGGGAACAAAATTTGATTTGCGGTATATAATCAATTAAGGACTTATGAAAGTATATAACCTATCGACTGTTGTATTTCAGTTCAAAGCACTTGATACTGATTTCAAAGCACTTGGTACTGATGATATTGTTGGTTTTGATTTCATGGAAAAACTGTCAAGTCTGACCATTCAAAAATCCTTGGAGCAGTTATTTATATTGGGAGCTTTAGACAATGAGTACAAATTGATAGAGATAGGAAAGAAAATGGCTTAAACGTGATTAAAAATTTTTAAGAGGTAATTAGTTTTAATAACTAGATTAAGAAATTTTATTTTATTTTATTTTAAGTTAATTAATTTATTTATAAATCTATAAACCGTACATTGTCGTATGTGAACAGAACTTAACAAAACAGGCCACATTGGGACCATGGCATCGAAATCTGCATTATGAAACCAAGATGGTTGAGAATAAGGCTACTGGAATTGCATAGAAAAAATCGAAATGGTCATTTGGTTTTTGAACGAAAAAAATGCAGAATCAGCAAACGTAAAACAAGGTGAGTAAACTCACTAACCCTGACTCATTTATATTTCTATATAAATGAGTTTTAAATTAGTAATTTTATACTGTGCAATGGTTGATTGGTTGAATAGTTGATAAAATTGGTTGAAATGGTTTATATGGTTACATCGTTGATCGATTATTAATTCTGATATTTCATATTGATGTGAAATAATATCATTGATGTTGATTAACATATGTGGATGCAGGGAAACAGGTTGGAGGGATCCAACTGGATTCCTCAACATTTATATTACTATTTCATTGATTGTATTATTTGATGTGATATACAATTGATGATTGATTATGTTGTGTTTAAGTTATACACTCCTTATGATTTGATATTTAAATACCATAAAAATTTTAGAATATAGAAAAGGGAGTTGAGAATTTAAAAGGGAATTTATTTCCAAATTAGAATTTAAATTCCAAATGAACTGGGAATAGAAACTTGTTTAAATGGGATTTAACAAGAAGTTGATTGTAACAATGTTTACAAATTGAACAAAATCATAAGATAAATAAAAACATAAATTCAAGTTGAATTTATATGAGTAAAGTGGAAACCAGTGTTGATACAGATATTTGAAGTGAGATTTAAACGTAGTAGTTATAAAAGATATTTAAATTGGAAAAATATAAATAAGTAAAGTTAAATGGAAATTAAATGAGAAGGGAAATGGGAAAATGTTTTCAGAAGAAACAATTGGTTTTATTTCAAAGTTTGGAATATAAAATAAATTGAGGTAAATCCAAGGGATGGGTAATTAGAATTGGACCATGTCAAAAATTTAATGGTTTATTTTCAAAAAGGATATTTAAATTATATTATTTAATTGAAACATGTTAAGAAACTAGTATTTCAATATTTATAGCCATGAAAATACAACTAGATGTTTTGAAATAATTTAATATTAATTATGGTTTGAAATAATTTAATATTATTTATGTTGAATTATTAAACGTGAAGGGAATGATAAAAATCAAATACAATTGAATTCATAAGTTATGCTTGTGAATATGTTTTTAAAATGGGAAAAGGGAATTGTTTAATATAAATAGGAAGGTATTAGTAGCAGTTTTATAAACAAGATATTATAAATATGATGCGGAATTATAAAATGACTCGATCTGAATCTGTAATGATATTTGCATGTAAAATCAAGTTGATTTGATAAACCAAATATAGATTCCTATTTACGGAATTTTATTCATATTTAAAAGGAAACAACGATTTAAATGGGTTTGAAAATGGAAATGATTATAAATGAAACTTGAGTTAATCTAAAAGGATATATTTATTCCGAAGTTCGGAATATTGATCGAATAGACATTATTCGAGAGAAAGTTATTTATTGAAATTCGATTATATCGAATTTTGAGAAGTAGTTATTTTTACCTTCTGTTTTGAATCAAATCTATTTATTTATTTATTTACTTATTAATTGAATTAATAAGTACAAGTTATATTTTTATATACCAATTATTTGGGAACAATGATTATAACGCTACCGTTATAAATCTAAACAGCGATTTTAGCGTTGTTATAATAAATGTTTTGTAAATTCTAAACAGCGAATTTAACGCTGTCATGATAATAAATATTTTGTAAATCCAAGCAACGACTGTAATGCAATTGTTATAATAAATGTTCTATAATTCTAGACAGCGATTGTAACGCTGTTGTTAAAAGTAATGTTTTATAAATCAAATATTTGGAAACAGCAATTATAATGCTACCGTTAAAATCAGTGTTTTTCCGTAAATGAAGTGGGTTCTTAGATTGAATCCGAAAGTCGCGTAAGCAATGTTTTGTTTAAAGTTGTGGGCTTTGACTATTTCAAAATTAAGAATGTTGTTCAGTTGAGGTCTGAGAGGTAATTATACCCCAACTTGATTGATTTCATGATTGTTGAAGGAATGGTTAAGGTTCGATAGTGAAGATTGGTTAGCAATATAGTTAGTCAATAAATGATTAATGGTTTGAGTTGTAATAACGATGTTTTATAACATCGCGTTAATATTAAAGGATTTTGAAATGTTTTTCCTTAAATAAAATGAGAGATATTTTCTACGCGTAATGGATTGGTCAACGAGGAAGTAAGGAATGGAATATGGAAATATTTTCCAATATTAATAAGGTATATTTTCTAAATATAGAAAATAAGGATTTCATTAATATATATAGAAATGTTTTCTAACTGGAATAAGGGATATTTTCTTGAATAGAGAAATTATAATGTTGGAAATGTTTTTCAAAGAATCGATAAGGGAAATCGAGCTTCGAAAGGATACAAAGATGGGAAATGGGAATTGTAAATGATGATATAATAAAGAATTGATTTAAAAGGGGCCCAGTGTTGTTTGATGCTTGAAAGGTACGATTTCCAATTGGAAATATGACCGTTGATTGATGGATGTTTTCTTGATAGTTAAATCACCGACTATCAAAGTTTAGATCTATTTTATATAACTCCGTTGTCAATATGGAGAGACCGGGATCAGATTTAACATCTGAAAACCACTCCGTATTGGCATGAGCGTTACGAATCAATTTATGTTGAAGAGATTTTGAAGACGGAGTAAAGTGCAAAGATTATTTTGTTAACCCTAGGTAGAAATTGCCCAAGATGGATTAATAGAACAGTGCCTTCAGTTTGTCCAGACCCAGGACAACTTGTATGGACGAGTGTCTAACAGAGTATTTCCAAAGGGATTACGTCTGTTGGTTCCTTCAAACATACAAAGTTGGTGGCAAAGAAGGGAAACTTCTTTAGCCTAACAATCTGAGTATTTTTGTGGGAATCAATTAGTGATTTCCGATGGATCAAACGATGTGGCATTCAAGTGAATGGTGGCCCGAAGTTTTGGAAGATAATTCAAACCTCAAGCCTCAAGCCTCACAACCAAGAAATGACAAAAATCGGGCAGGCATCATGGCTATGTGGGTCGCTCCCATTAGGATGTATAATCACCTATCTAGAGAAATTTCATTTGCTTCTTTAAACTATCGATGCTGTCCCTTTCGGGAAACGGTAGCTGATCCCAACTGTTGGTGATATACATTCGATACAATCAAGCAAAATGAGTGGTCGGTCATGTATGGGCCGGGTTGCAAGACGTTCTTGTTGAACCCTAGTGTATTTTCCTCTTGGGTACATTGATCGGAAGGTGGTTCCATACCTTGTCATGTTGGAAATCCAATCTCCAATAAGCGCCATGCAGTTTTTGATTTTATATTATATATGGAGCGTGAGATGCAAGCGTTCCGCTAGATTCTATTAACTTGTTATAGACACTATTATAATATTAATGGATTTGTTATCAAAATTATTTTTGGTTATCGTAAGGTAAAAACCATCTGTGTTTATGTGTGGATCGGTCTTACGATTATCTTTTCTTTCAAAAGGATTTTTAAAGGTTAAACCAATGGTTGGAGTTTACTCACACCAGTCCCATGACTTACCCAGAGTTTATTTTGTTTGTTTTCCCTAAACTCTTGGGTGCCCAAATTTGTATGGGCAGTCAAGTAATCGGGATTTTACAGATTCACTTGGAGGAGCTCGAAGCAAGAGGCTTCATCATTTAACTATAGACTATCGTATTTTCCGCTGTGTACTATGTTGTATCTGGAAATAGGTATTTATAACTGTTCCAGGAATGACTTTTGTGCTCTGATGATGGTATGTAAGTATACAGTTACAAATTTGTATTTCAAGAGTTATGTTATCTAATATATTTTATTCGTTCCGCTGTGAGTTTGTGATCTTTGTTTTTCTTCTATTCTAATATTTCTTTCTTTCTATTTCTCATCCTCTGACTTCTTTCTAATAATGGTTTTTATTTCTGTGTAATTTGGGTTGGACGTGTGGTGTTATTAGTCGACTCAAAGAGTACGGAAATTCGGGCCATTATATTTGGTATCAGAGCTAAAGGTTGAATAGTAACCTTGGCTCTGTGGCGTAACTCAATAAAGTTGGGGCTAGTAATACCCTAGATTGAGTTTGAGTGTATATACGAGAGTGCGTATTTGTAGATTTGATACAAAAAATTCTTTTGTATTGTGTTGACTGGTCTATTGAGTGGTTTATGAATTCTGGTCGATGCAGTATGTACAACTGTATCGATAGGTGTTTTTTAAACTCTCGAACAAAGCAATTGGATACAATATTTCTTTTAAAAGGGGTAAATGAATTAATTTTCCCCAAAAACTATTTTTGATATAAAATAAATAATTTTCTGAAATTATTGGTTGGGTTGGTTGTTATTATAATCAAATGAGATTATAATAAAATGCTTATATAGAACCAAAGTGAATTTGTATAATAATGGAATATACAGATAAGATGAACTGGAATCGGAATCAGACCAGAATTTGGAATTTAAATCCCGGATTTTAGTAAATATTTTCTAAAGTATTATAAAGTAATATAGCATTACTGGAAGGTATTTTTGTGTAAGAATGGTTTTAATGGAATTTGAAAGAAATTAAGCATTGAAATCACTTTAGTGGCGAGAAAATAATTCTGATAATGTGAGAGGACCCGTGACTTCCCCGTGAAGGAAAGAGCGGACACTTTGAGAACAACACACATCAGAACGCAGACGGAAGAGCATTTCATTGTTATTACAACAATTCCATCAGATACAAGAATATACAGAGTATAAATGAATAAATTACATTCGATAAATATCAGAGATTTACAATAAATTACATAGCAGCGGAAAAATATAAAAAACACAACTGAAAGTGATACACGGATACAGAGCTTTCCGAGCATCGTTCCAGCTATAAATCAGGATCCTGTGGATATAAATCTGCAAAACCAAAACTACTAGCTGCCCGTGTCGAAAATAGGGGCACCCAGAGTTTAGGTTAAAACAATAAACTCCAGGTCAGTCATGGGACTGGTGTGAGAACTAAAACAGTTATTAATCTTTATTTTTAAAGTTAGGTAAATCAAGGGACCACGCCGTATAACACGGAACGAGTTTCCTCCCAAGAATACCAGTGCATAGAACAAACAGCGCAATGCTAAATAAAGAAAAATGAAGCTGTTATAAGACCCAGGTCCCATCACACAATGCAACGCAAGCCGGAGGATAGGGTTTTTACCTTATAACAGCCAAAGCATGCTTGATACGTTTAAAACACATTATTTGATACTATTATAGGTGTATAGTGTCAAAACAATTTCAATCAATTGTATCAATCATAGGCGGCATAGCTACCATCTACTATGTCGCTATACTAGGCTCTACAAATAAAACCGAAACACACGTATTGGAAATTGGATTCCATCATGAGTCGAGGCAAGGGACAAGCTCCTCTCCGTGTTCGAGACACTCTATCAATGCCTCAGGACCCCACTCTGATCCTTTGGAACCTCCAAGGCCGGTCCTCTCTTACTTTTGAGGATTGGCAATTCCTGAACACATGTTTCTCGGTCCTTACAGACCTATATCTGAGGCACCTCGTATCCAACAACCACACAGGTGAAAAGTATATAAATGTCAGGGCTGGTAGGTCACTGACACCACCCTAGCTAGAAAGAAACGTCGTGCACTCCTTGGGTCTGTATCCCGTTTTTAACTCATACCGAGGTGTGAGGCTCGCGAATTCACGTTATACACAAAGCTACGCCACACAGGCCGTGCTTTGATCATCAACCACAAGACTTTGCTTTTCAACAGAAGCCTTGATGTAACAACCCGAAAATCTGGGCCATTTTAAAAAATTTATTTTGGCAATTTTAGCGAATTTTGATTATTTAAAATGGATTATTTTAAATAAAATCGACGAGAAATTTATTTTGAATATAATTCGAACGTATATATTATACGCGTCGTCGTTAGAATATAAATAATTATATATAATTATAAAAGGAATTGAAAATGGCGCGGTAGTTCGATAATTCAGTTTCAAACTTCAATTGAATGTACCGGGTGCAAAACAATCCGGATTTTAGTGTGACCAAAAATAATAGGACCTAATTGTGAATATCTTTCCAACGAATCTGAAAAATCGAAATTTCATAGCGGGAATCAAAAGATATGTCCAGTGGAAAATTCTGAATAGTCGCTATGGAATTTAGGCCCTTAAAAATGGAAATTTTGCAAGCGACCTCGGATTTCGACGAAACCACTTTTGTTGGATCCGTAATGTCAAGTTATTGCTAGACTCCAATTTTTATAATTTTCTGAATCAATATGTGAGCATGGCAAAGGAAAACACGTTTGACCAGTTTCAGTTGATTTTAATCAACTGGAAATTGGCCATTTTTCCAACGGTCTTCAAATTTGATGAAATTAGTTTTGTTAGGACCGTATCGTCAATAGGAAGCTAGAAAATATTTTTTGGGAATTTTTAGAGTTAGTATGTGGCCTCGGTAAATTGAAATGCGCGTTCAAAATCAATATATAGAGTTATATGTTGATTTTGACGGAAACTGATTGTAACTATCGAATCAGCTTGCGATACATAACCCATTGTGTTCGGAATGGGGGTAAAACGCTATGGACGACAGGCGGTGGGCCTCGTTTTGAGGACGTATGTAAAAGTCAACTTTTTTAGTAAATAAATAATTAAATAATTTAAAATTTAAAGTTCTCTCCCCTCCCCCTTATTTCATTCTGGCCCCCCCTATTTCTTCGTTCAGCAGAATCAGGAAAAAAAAAGAATCGAGGAGGGGCGCGAGCGGCCTCCTCCATGCCGCCGCCACTTCGACGAAGTCGCCCCCCCAATCGACATCGCGCCGTAGATACCCCCACCGCCCCTCGCCTCGCCTTCTCTTCCCCTTTCCGTTCGAGCTCCGCAGCCAAGCGACGCACCGCCACCATCCAAGCCACCGCGTCGACCACCGAGCGCCACCAGAAGCCCTCCCACCTCGCGACGATCCCCTCCCTCTGACGCATGAAATCCCAAATCGTACCCCCCCCCCCAAGAACCCAAACCCGAACCCAATACAGCCCAACCCCAAGCCTAACCCTAAATCGAGCCACCACCCTCCTCCAAACTGTCGCAGCCTCCCCTTCCACCTGCTGATGGCGCCGCTCGTCCTCCAGTCGAGGTAGATCCGCTCCGGCAACGAAGATCCGGTTTTTATTGATAAAATGTGAGTTTTCTTGATTTTTTATTAGAGAGAGCAGTTTAAATTTATAGTTATATGTAGTTTAGATTTATAATTATACAAAGTTTAGATTTTTAGCAAGTAAAAATCTGATTTTTGTTGAAAAATAAAAAGATTGGGTTTTGTTTGTAGAAAATGAATAGGATTTTCGTTCACGAGAAAGACTATATTTTTATAAAGTATAGATAGTAAAAATTCGATTTTTATATATTGAATAGCGAAGTGAAAATTCGATTTTTACATATGTAGAGAATAAGGGCAACGAAGATGACAAAAAGGCGAGAGCGACGAAGGTTTCTGCAAATGAAGTGTCGTGAAGTTGGATAGCTATTGGTGAGAATTTCTCACTCTTTAATTTTATTTCTAGTTGAAAAATATACTAGGATGCAGATGGTGTTTAGTAGCACCCGACACCCGTCATCCACAGACCATGGATGGCTTGTTTGTTTAATTGTTTGGTTGTGTAGTTGGTTAGATTATTTGGTTTGGAATTGAATGGTTTGGTGAAATGAAATTGATTTGATTGATGTGTGAATGGCGTGGGCCTTCACTAGACCGGGGATAAGGCTAGGCCTCGTCCCGTTTCTAGTATCGTGCCGTTATGCCACCGAAATTTTCTAAAATAAGTTAGAAAAATAAGAATATCATTTTATTTAAAGAATGAACTGAATAGAAATTCATATGTTAAAATAAAATGTTTTATCGTTATAAATATAATTTTTTAACGTGAATATGAATATAGTGAATGTGAATAAATAAATATTCATTTACAAACCGGACGGTTTGTTTATGTACACTGATTTGACTGACATTGATTGGGACGATAAATTTTACACATCGCCCAACTGCACAAATAAAATCTGTGTTTGATTGTTTGAAACCCCACACGGGTGTTGGGATGAAATATGAAGTTCACTCATCCTGATTTATTAAATATGTCGATTGATCGATTGACAGGCTGTTATAAGCGTTAGATATCTATATTTGATACTTATACAGTGTAGTGCACTTTGGTTGATGGTTGATTATTTTCAATGCTATTATATGTGTGTAATGTATGAAAATCCATATAATTAACATTATATGGTGATTGATTGGGCCTCATTCCAATTTAGAAAATAAAGAATATTATAAAATAAAGGTTCATGTGTTGACAGTACTCATCCATTGAGATTAGTCATGTGTTGAACGAAATATTTTAGTAATAAGATTTACGTCTTTATCAATATAAAATAAAGGTTCATGTGTTGACAGTACTCATCCGTTGAGATTAGTCATGTGTTGAACGAAATATTTTGATAATAACAACTATTTTGAAAAAGAAATATTTGAAATAGAATATTTGAAAATAGAAATATATGAAGCCGTGTTGATTAGATTGACGTCATTTTGACGTGAACGATATTTATATCGATTTTATTCATTTTGAAATGAATTGAATTGAAAACGATTTCGAAATGAATCGAATAGAAAACCAATTTGAATTGAATCGAATAGAAAACCAATTTGAATTGAATAGAAATGAAATTTTGAAAACGAATTTAAAACTATCTATATAATTCGTTTTAAATAGAAATCGACGAAATATATATTATATATATAATATAATGGCCGGAATAGAACACGCCGTGGCAGTTCGCGAATTTCGACCATTTATTTCAAACTGACATTGCGGGAGATCCGACCGTCGGATTCTCCTAAAACCACAACCGTTGGGTTCGTATCGAAAAGAGCTTTCTAACGAATATTTGAAATTCAAAATCTAACGGTTGGATTTGGAGATACGTCCAAATCAAATTCGAAAAAGGTCGTTGTAAGTGCAGTTCGATGGCCGTTGATGGAAATCGACTGTACAGGCCTTGATAAAATTATTAAAAATTGTAATAATTTGTGTGAAATCATAAGAAATGATTTAGAAAGAATTGGGATGAAAAAGTCCATATTTGAAAAGATAAAAATAGATTTTTATCGAAATGAACTAGTTTTGAACTAGAATTATAATTCTATTTATTTTTAAATAAATAAATTGGATTTGAAATGATTTTGAAAATAATTAGAATTTCCAATAATTATATTGGAATGGATTTGAATCGAAATTGTCTTCGGAATATTTCGATATTGGATTTCGTGATGATACAGATATTGTTATGGGAATTTGAAAGATATATATATGTATATATCGTTATTTCCAATATGATATTTGTTGGTCGTAGAATTTGATATTGAATATAAGCCGATATATTTTCTATTCAAAGCCTTGTATTTAATATCAAAGGTGATTTGGGTTTGTCGTGAATGGTGTCTTGACTAACACTGTTTTTGAACCCAGTTGAGAAAAGATTAAATCTTTTTATTTTGATTTAATGAAGTGTACCAATTAAATAATATTTAATTGGAATTGAATTGATATTGATTTTTGGGTTTATCGTGGACAGTGTTTTAAATAACACTCGTTCTTTAACCCAATAATTAATGGAAGGTGATTTTGGGTTTATCGTGAACCGTGGTTTAAATGACACTGATTCATTAACCCAGTTAACGATTAAAACTAAGTGGAGTTTTAATGAATCTTTAATTAGATTGAAAAGATCGAGAATGGAGTATCCCCAGTTTTGCTCCAGGCGATAGTTAAATCTTTAATTAGATTTGAACGTGAAATGGTAATTGAATTTACCGATAACACCGTGGTGTTAGATATGAAGTATTACCAGTTTTACTTCATGGGATGAATAGGTTGGGATTGGGAAATTAAAACCAATGATTACTACGGTAAGGTTCGCTAATTCCGACTAGTTGAATCGAAATTCAAAGGAAGATTAGAGAATAAATTCAGGAATTTATCTTGGATAAAAATAATGGGAACCTTTCCCTATGAATGTGAAATCGGAAACTAACTGTCGGTTAGCTAAGCAGAATGGTTTTCTGGATATTGATCTGATGTTGGTTTCGGCCTTCGGGGTTAATATTTGGGGAATTATTCTCTTGATTAATTTACGGTTAGTGACTGATGAATTGGAATGAGGCGTATGTTGTGTTTGTGTAACACTTATTTAAAATATACGTGAGTTATTCAGAAAGACCGGGTTTATCCCATTCTGAATAACTGATACGATGATAAGTCGAAGATGAAGACGATGGTCGAAGACCGGAGGTCTTCACGTCGTTTGGGTGATAACTGATGATCTTGATTGGGCTGTACACCCAAGAAGATGGAAACAGTTGGTGATCGACCAGACGTACTTGGAGATCGATGGATATGCGGGGTACTAGGTGCCTCCGGTTTCGTTCAGACCCAGAACGAACTTGTAAATGGACTGTGTCTGACATTGGATTTTGGTCCGTGTGATTGATCTCTATTAAATATATATCTGTTTGGCGGCGGAGAATTTATTCTTTTGCTTAACGCCCTTCTCTGAGACGTACGAGCTCAGGGGTTATATATTGATGGATATCAAACGCATGGAGTGAATTGCCTGTGTGGCATGCCTAAGTGGCAATTGATCGAGGCTTCTGTTGAAAAGAAAAGTCTTGTGGTGAATGTCAAAGCACGGCCTTAGTGGCGTAGCTTTCTGTAACGTTTACTTCACGAGTTTCGCACCCCGGTTGTGAACCAAAAACGGGAGAGGACCTCAGGGAGGGCATGCGTTTCTTTCTAGCTAGGGTGGTGTCAGTGACCTACCAGCCCTGACATTTATATACTTTTCACCTGTATGGTTGTTGCTGTTGCGAGGCGCCTCGGTTTGATCGGACGATCCGGGTCCGATGGAGTCATTCGTTGGCTCATTTACGCCCCAAAGGGCGGGGAAACGTAGTGTTCAGGCATTTTAATCCACATCGGTGGACCGGCCCTGTCGCTCCAAGGGTCACTCGAGCTCTGATCATGTGGCTCGGGCTAGAGAGTCACGAATCGGTAGAGGACGATCCCTGGCCTCGGTTCACAGACGGAAATCCAATTTCCAAATACGTGACTTTGCGATTTTGATTGTATAACCTATATATGGCGACATAGTGGTATGGGGCATTCATGCCGCCTATGATTGATACTTATGATTTGAAGTTGTTTTATACACTATGCACTTATTATAGTATCAAATGATTTCTTTTAAAACGTATCAAGCATTCTTGGCTATTATAAGGTAAAAACCCTATCCCCTGGCTTGCGTTGCATTGTGTGATAGGACCTGGGTCTTATAATAGCTTCATTTTTCTTTATTTAGCATTGCGTTGTTGTTTTATGCACTGGTATTCTTGGGAGGAAACCCGTTCCGTGTTATACGGCGTGGTCCCTTGATTTGCCTAACTTTAAAAATAAAGATTAATAACTGTTTTAGTTCTCACACCAGTCATATGACTGACCTGGAGTTTATTGTTTTGACTTAAACTCTGGGTGCCCTTATTTTGACACGGTCAGCTAGTAGTTTTGGTTTTGCAGATTTATTTTCACAGGATCCTGGTTTACAGCTGGAACGATATCCGGAAAGCTTTGTATCCGTATATCTCCTTCTAGTTGTGTATTGTATTATTTTCCGCTGCGATGTATTTAAATGTAATTTAAATCTCTGATATTTCAGTGTAATATTTATTCATACTCTGTATATTCTTGTAATCTGATGCATTGTTGTAATATACAATGAAATGTTCTTTTGTATGCGTTCTGTTTTGTCGTGTTCTCAAACGATAGGGCGTTTCGAACGGTCTGGGTCGGTTTAGCGACTGGTTCGGACCGAGCGAAATTCTTTTTCGTCACATTTGGTATCAGAGCTTTGGTTTACCAATCTCAGAGAACAAGGCACATTAGAACCATACGAAAGAATTCATCAGATATTGGATTAGTAACATCCGATGGGAATGACTCGTTAGAGATGGGATCAGTAGTATCCTAGAACTAGTGTGAAGAGTATATTTTTTAAAAATGAAAGCAATTTTTGTTTTGAAAATTTAAATCAACTATTCGTATTTGATTATTTATTCTATATTGATTTGGACAGTCCAGTATATAAAGATTTTGCATATACGCCTTGCAAACGTGTATTTGGAATTTTAATATACTGGATAGATATCGAATCACACTCTAGTCGCCCGGAGATGGTTCTGATGATTGAAGCTTCATCATCAGAATTAGTGTTCGAGTGTCGAAGGTGTGATATTTATATATTTCCTATTGACTGGTGTGAGAACCAAAATTAGATAGGGCCTATTGTTGTGATTTGGCATCAAAAACATGATTTTTGTATATGTATCAAAATTATGAATTTGAAACTCTAATTCACTAATTGATTGATGTTTGTGTTGTTTGTTTATTTGTTTGATAATTTTGAACCATTATGCCTAATTGAATCAAATATTGAATTGTATTGAAAATTTATCGCATTTGCTTGCATATACATGTACTTACATTGAACAGGTCATAGCAAGGAGGCTAGAGCCGAGAATAAAATTTGTTTGCCCGACAAATAGGTACATGTTTACTACATAATTTACTGTTTTGTTTGGGTGATGATGATTTTATGAGCCTATTGGCTAGCCGCTTGGCTTTTTCTTTTTCTTTTTGAGATCTGAAGGCCTATATGGCAATTTCGGGATTTTCCCGTGCCTCCCGGTGCAGGGGAGGTTATGGCGAAATTTTTCAAAAATTTAGGGTGTTAGCCAAATTTTTGAAATTTTTGAAAATTCTCAGAAACTGAAAAGTTGGAGAATGGAAGCCAGATCGAGCGTAGAGTTGATTAATCAAACCACTTTCGACTTTGTTCCTTTTCGGGGACGAACAGTTTTAAGTGGGGGAGATTGTAACAACCCGAAAATCTGGGCCAGTTTAAAATTTTTATTTTGGCAATTTTAGCGAATTTTGATTATTTAAAATGGATTATTTTAAATAAAATCGACGAGAAATTTATTTTGAATATAATTTGAACGTATATATTATACGCGTCGTCGTTAGAATATAAATAATTATATATAATTATAAAAGGAATTGAAAATGGCGCGGTAGTTCGATAATTCAGTTTCAAACTTCAATTGAATGTACCGGGTGCAAAACAATCCGGATTTTAGTGTGACAAAAAATAATAGGACCTAATTGTGAATATCTTTCCAACGAATCTGAAAAATCGAAATTTCATAGCGGGAATCAAAAGATATGTCCAGTGGAAAATTCTGAATAGTCGCTGTGGAATTCAGGCCCTTAAAAATGGAAATTTTGCAAGCGACCTCGGATTTCGACAAAACCACTTTTGTTGGATCCGTGATGTCAAGTTATTGCTAGATTCCAATTTTCATAATTTTCTGAATCAATATGTGAGCATGGCAAAGGAAAACGCGTTTGACCAGTTTCAGTTGATTTTAATCAACTGGAAATTGGCCATTTTTCCAACGGTCTTCAAATTTGATGAAATTAGTTTTGTTAGGACCGTATCGTCAATAGGAAGCTAGAAAATATTTTTCGGGAATTTTTAGAGTTAGTATGTGGCCCCGGTAAATTGAAATGCGCGTTCAAAATCAATATATAGAGTTATATGTTGATTTTGACGGAAACTGATTGTAACTATCGAATCAGCTTGCGATACATAACCCATTGTGTTCGGAATGGGGGTAAAACGCTATGGACGACAGGCAGTGGGCCTCGTTTTGAGGACGTATGTAAAAGTCAACTTTTTTAGTAAATAAATAATTAAATAATTTTAAATTTAAAGTTCTCTCCCCTCACCCTTATTTCATTCTGGCCCCCCCTATTTCTTCGTTCAGCAGAATCAGGAAAAAAAAAAGAATCGAGGAGGGGCGCGAGCGGCCTCCTCCATGCCGCCGCCACTTCGACGAAGTCGCCCCCCCCCCCAATCGACATCGCGCCGCAAATACCCCCACTGCCCCTCGCCTCGCCTTCTCTTCCCCTTTCCGTTCGAGCTTCGCAGCCAAGCGACGCACCGCCACCATCCAAGCCACCGCGTCGACCAGCGAGCGCCACCTGAAGCCCTCCCACCTCGCGACGATCCCCTCCCTCTGACGCACGAAATCCCATACCGTACCCCCCCAAGAACCCAAACCCGAACCCAATACAGCCCAACCCCAAGCCTAACCCTAAATCGAGCCGCCACCCTCCTCCGACCTATCGCAGCCTCCCCTTCCACCTGCTGATGGCGCCGCTCGTCCTCCATCGAGGTAGATCCGCTCCGGCAATGAAGATCCGGTTTTTATTGATAAAAGGTGAGTTTTCTTGATTTTTTATTAGAGAGAGCAGTTTAAATTTATAGTTATATGTAGTTTAGATTTATAATTATACAAAGTTTAGATTTTTAGCAAGTAAAAATCTGATTTTTGTTGAAAAATAAAAAGATTGGGTTTTGTTTGTAGAAAATGAACAGGATTTTCGTTCACGAGAAAGACTATATTTTTATAAAGTATAGATAGTAAAAATTCGATTTTTATATATTGAATAGCGAAGTGAAAATTCGATTTTTACATATGTAGAGAATACGGGCAACGAAGATGACAAAAAGGCGAGAGCGACGAAGGTTTCTGCAAATGAAGTGTCGTGAAGTTGGATAGCTATCGGTGATAATTTCTCACTCTTTAATTTTATTTCTAGTTGAAAAATATACTAGGATGCAGACGGTGTTTAGTAGCACCCGACACCCGTCATCCACAGACCATGGATGGCTTGTTTGTTTAATTGTTTGGTTGTGTAGTTGGTTAGATTATTTGGTTTGGAATTGAATGGTTTGGTGAAATGAAATTGATTTGATTGATGTGTGAATGGTGTGGGCCTTCACTAACCGGGGATAAGGCTAGGCCTCGTCCCGTTTCTAGTATCGTGCCGTTATGTCGTCGAAATTTTCTAAAATAAGTTAGAAAAATAAGAATATCATTTTATTTAAAGAATGAACTGAATAGAAATTCATATGTTAAAATAAAATGTTTTATCGTTATAAATATAATTTTTTAACGTGAATATGAATATAGTGAATGTGAATAAATAAATATTCATTTACAAACCGGACGGTTTGTTTATGTACACTGATTTGACTAACATTGATTGGGATGATAAATTTTACACATCGCCCAACTGCACAAATAAAATCTGTGTTTGATTGTTTGAAACCCCACACGGGTGTTGGGATGAAATATGAAGTTCACTCATCCTGATTTATTAAATATGCCGATCGATTGATTGACAGGCTGTTATAAGCGTTAGATATCTATATTTGATGCTTATACAGTGTAGTGCACTTTGGTTGATGGTTGATTATTTTCAATGCTATTATATGTGTGTAATGTATGAAAATCCATATAATTAACATTATATGGTGATTGATTGGGCCTCATTCCAATTTAGAAAATAAAGAATATTATAAAATAAAGGTTCATGTGTTGACAGTACTCATCCATTGAGATTAGTCATGTGTTGAACGAAATATTTTAGTAATAAGATTTACATCTTTATCAATATAAAATAAAGGTTCATGTGTTGACAGTACTCATCCGTTGAGATTAGTCATGTGTTGAACGAAATATTTTGATAATAACAACTATTTTGTAAAAGAAATATTTGAAATAGAATATTTGAAAATAGAAATATATGAAGCCGTGTTGATTAGATTGACGCCATTTTGACGTGAACGATATTTATATCCATTTTATTCATTTTGAAATGAATTGAATTGAAAACGATTTCGAAATGAATCGAATAGAAAACCAATTTGAATTGAATCGAATAGAAAACCAATTTGAATTGAATCGTATAGAAAACCAATTTGAATTGAATCGAATAGAAAACCAATTTGAATTGAATAGAAATGGAATTTTGAAAACGAATTTAAAACTATCTATATAATTCGTTTTAAATAGAAATCGACGAAATTTATATTATATATATAATATAATGGCCGGAATAGAACGCGCCGCGGCAGTTCGCGAATTTCGACCATTTATTTCAAACTGACATTGCGGGAGATCCGACCGTCGTATTCTCCTAAAACCAGAACCGTTGGGTTCGTATCGAAAAGAGCTTTCTAACGAATATTTGAAATTCAAAATCTAATGGTTGGATTTGGAGATACGTCCAAATCCAATTCGAAAAAGGTCGCTGTAAGTGCAGTTCGATGGCCGTTGATGGAAATCGACTGTACAGGCCTTGATAAAATTATTAAAAATTGTAATAATTTGTGTAAAATCATAAGAAATGATTTAGAAAGAATTGGGATGAAAAAGTCCATATTTGAAAAGATAAAAATAGATTTTTATCGAAATGAACTAGTTTTGAACTAGAATTATAATTCTGTTTATTTTTAAATATATAAATTGGATTTGAAATGATTTTGAAAATAATCAGAATTTCCAATAATTATATTGGAATGGATTTGAATCGAAATTGTCTTCGGAATATTTCGATATTGGATTTCGTGATGATACAGATATTGTTATGGGAATTTGAAAGATATAGATATATATATATATATCGTTATTTCCAATATGATATTTGTTGGTCGTAGAATTTGATATTGAATATAAGCCGATATATTTTCTATTCAGAGCCTTGTATTTAATATCAAAGGTGATTTGGGTTTGTCGTGAATGGTGTCTTGACTAACACTGTTTTTGAACCCAGTTGAGAAAAGATTAAATCTTTTTATTTAGATTTAATGAAGTGTACCAATTAAATAATATTTAATTGGAATTGAATTGATATTGATTTTTGGGTTTATCGTGGACAGTGTTTTAAATAACACTCGTTCTTTAACCCGATAATTAATGGAAGGTGATTTTGGGTTTATCGTGAACCGTGTTTTAAATGACACCGATTCTTTAACCCAGTTAACGATTAAAACTAAGTGGAGTCTTAATGAATCTTTAATTAGATTGAAAAGATCGAGAATGGAGTATCCCCAGTTTTGCTCCAGGCGATAGTTAAATCTTTAACTAGATTTGAACGTGAAATGGTAATTGAATTTATCGATAACACCGTGGTGTTAGAAATGAAGTATTACCAGTTTTACTTCATGGGATGAATAGGTTGGGATTGGGAAATTAAAACCAATGATTACTACGGTAAGGTTCGCTAATTCCGACTAGTTGAATCGAAATTCAAAGGAAGATTAGAGAATAAATTCAGGAATTTATCTTGGATAAAAATAATGGGAACCTTTCCCTATGAATGTGAAATCAGAAACTAACTGTCGGTTAGCTAAGCAGAATGGTTTTCTGGATATTAATCTGATGTTGGTTTCGGCCTTCGGGGTTAATATTTGGGGAATTGTTCTCTTGATTAATTTACGGTTAGTGACTGGTGAATTGGAATGAGGCGTATGTTGTGTTTGTGTAACACTTATTTAAAATATACGTGAGTTATTCAGAAAGACCGGGTTTATCCCATTCTGAATAACTAATACGACGATAAGTCGAAGATGAAGACGATGGTCGAAGACCGGAGGTCTTCACGTCGTTTGGGTGATAACTGATGATCTTGATTGGGCTGTACACCCAAGAAGATGGAAACAGTTGGTGATCATCCAGACGTACTTGGAGATCGATGGATATGCGGGGTACTAGGTGCCTCCGGTTTCGTTCAGACCCAGAACGGATTTGTAAATGGACTGTGTGTCTGACATTGGATTTTGGTCCGTGTGATTGATCTCTATTAAATATATATCTGTTTGGCGGCGAAGAATTTATTCTTTTGCTTAACGCCCTTCTCTGAGACGTACGAGCTCAGGGGTTATATATTGATGGATATCAAACGCATGGAGTGAATTGCCTGTGTGGCATGCCTAAGTGGCAATTGATCGAGGCTTCTGTTGAAAAGCAAAGTCTTGTGGTGATGATCAAAGCACGACCTTAGTGGCGTAGCTTTGTGTAATGTTTACTTCGCGAGTTTCGCACCCTGGTTGTGAACCAAAAACGGGAGAGGACCTCAGGGAGGGCATGCGTTTCTTTCTAGCTATGGTGGTGTCAGTGACCTACCAGCCCTGACATTTATATACTTTTCACCTGTGTGGTTGTTGTTGTTGCGAGGCGCCTCGGTTTGATCGGACGATCCGGGTCCGATGGAGTCATTCGTTGGCTCATTTACGCCCCAAAGGGCGGGGAAACGTAGTGTTCAGGCATTTTAATCCACATCGGTGGACCGACCCTGTCGCTCCAAGGGTCACTCGAGCTCTGATCCTGTGGCTCGGGCTAGAGAGTCACGAATCGGTAGAGGACGATCCCTGGCCTCGGTTCACAGACGGAAATCCAATTTGCAAATACATGACTTTGCGATTTTGATTGTATAACCTATATATGGCGACATAGTGGTATGGGGCATTCATGCCGCCTATGATTGATACTTATGATTTTAAGTTGTTTTATACACTATGCACTTATTACAGTATCAAATGATTTCTTTTAAAACGTATCAAGCATTCTTGGCTATTATAAGGTAAAAACCCTATCCCCCGGCTTGCGTTGCATTGTGTGATAGGACCTGGGTCTTATAATAGCTTCATTTTTCTTTATTTAGCATTGCAATGTTGTTTTATGCACTGGTATTCTTGGGAGGAAACCCGTTCCGTGTTATACGGCGTGGTCCCTTGATTTGCCTAACTTTAAAAATAAAGATTAATAACTGTTTTAGTTCTCACACCAGTCATATGACTGACATGGAGTTTATTATTTTGACCTAAACTCTGGGTGCCCTTATTTTGACACGGGCAGCTAGTAGTTTTGGTTTTGCAGATTTATATTCACAGGATCCTGGTTTACAGCTGGAACGATATCCGGAAAGCTTTGTATCCGTATATCTCCTTCTAGTTGTGTATTGTATTATTTTCCGCGGCGATGTATTTAAATGTAATTTAAATCTCTGATATTTCAGTGTAATATTAATTCATACTCTGTATATTCTTGTAATCTGATGCATTGTTGTAATATACAATGAAATGTTCTTTTGTATGCGTTCTGTTTTGTCGTGCTCTCAAACGATAGGGCGTTTCGAACGGTCTGGGTCGGTTTAGCGACTGGTTCGGACCGAGCGAAATTCCTTCTCGTCACATTTGTACTTGCCACTTACGCGTGCCACACTGGCAATTCACTCCATGCGACTAATGTCCATCGATATACAACCTCTGAGCTCGTATGTCTCAGAGAAGGGGGTTAAGCAAGAGAATAAATTCTCCACCGCCAAACAGATGTATATTTAATAGAGATCAATCAACACAGAATAAAATCCAATGTCAGACACACAATCCATTTACAAGTTCGTTCTGGTCTGAACGAAACCGCAGGCACTTTCCTCGCATATCCATCCATCTCCAAGTACGTCTGGACGATCACCAACTGTTTCCCTCATCCTGGGTGTACAGCCCAATCAAGATCATCAGTAATCACCCAAACGATGTGAAGACTTCCGGTCTTCGACCACCATCTTCATCTTCGACATCTCGTCGAATCGTTTATTCAGAATGGGTATAAACCCGGCCTTTCTGAATATCCCACGTATATGATAAACAAATGTTACACAAACACAACAAATGCCTCATTCCAATTCAGAATATTCTTTCATTCTCAAAATCACATTCTTAGGGAAAGGTTCCCATTAATTTTATCCAAGATAAATTCTTCTAAATTTATTCTTTAATCTTCCTTTGGATATCATTTCAAACTAGTCGGGATTAGCGAACCACACCGAAGTAATTATTTGTTTTATTTCCGAATCCCAACCTATTTATTCCATGGAGCAAAACTGGTAACACTCCATATCTAACACAACGGTGTCATCGGCAAAATTAATTACCATTTCACGTTCAAATCTAATTAAAGATTCATTAAAACTCCACTTAGTTTTAATCTTTTCAAAAATCAACATCTTGCCTATAACTGGGTTAAAGAACCAATGTCATATAAAACACGATTCACGATAAACCCAAATCACATTCGATATTAAATACAAGGCTCTGAATAGAAAATATACCGGCTTATATTCAATATCAAATTCTGAAACCAACAAATATCGTACTGGAAATAACGATATAAAATATATCTTTCAAATTCCTATAACAATATCTGTATAGTCACGAAATCCAACATCGAAATATTCGGAAGATAATTTTGATTCAACTCCAGCCCAATTCACGTATTGGGAATATTGATTATTTTTAAAATCACTTTCAAATTCAATTTATTTATTTCAAAAATAAATTGATTTTAATTCTAGTTACAAACTAATTCATTTCGATAAAAATCTATTTTTATCTTTTCAAATACGGAATTTTTCAGCCCAATTTTTCCCAAATCATTTCTTATGATTTTACACAAATTATAGATATTTTTAATAATTTTATCAAGGCCCGTACAGTCGATTTCCATCAACGGCCATCGAACTGCACTTACAGCGACCTTTTCCAAATTTGATTTGGACATAATTCCAAATCCAACCATTAGATTTCAAATTTCTAATATTCATTGGAAAGCTCTTTTCGATACGAACCCAACGGTTCCGGTTTTAGGAGAATCCGACGGTCGGATCTCCCGCAACGTCAATTCGAAGTCAATGGTCGAAATTCGCGAACTGCCGGGGTGCGGCGCATTCTATTCAGGCCATTATATATATATATATATATATATATATATTTCGTCAATTTCCTTTTTAAAACGTATTTTATAAATCGTTTTAAATTCGTTTTCAAAACCATTTTAACACTATATTCAATTTCTAATCAAAATTGAATATTTCATATCATTACTATATAAATGATAATATTTTCAAAACGTTATATTTTGAAATCACTTTCTTTTCAATATTCATTATAAAAACGAATATAATCGATATAAATATCGTTCACGTCAAAATAGCGCAACTCTAATCAACACGGCTTTATATATTTCAATAAATTCGTTATTCTATTCAACAAATGAATATATATTCTATTCAACACATGAATCTATATTTCTTTCAACACACGACCAATCTCAACACATGAGTGTTGTCCACACACGACTATTTTTGTTATGTAAAATATTTTATAAAATTATGGTATCTATCGTTTGATTTTTAATTAGACTCCACCGTGAAGTAGATCTAATTTTAAATATGATAAAGATGTAAATTTTATTATTTAAAATATTTTACTCAACACATGAATAATTTTATATTCAACACATGAATTTCCTTTTATAATATTCATTATTTTCCCAATTGGAATGAGGCCCAATCAATTACCATATAACGTTAATTATATGGATTTCATACAACACATGTATATAATAGCAACGACAAACAATCAACCATCATCCAAAGTGCACCACACAACTGCATAAGCATCCAATATAATTAATCGACGCTTACACAGTCTGTCGACCCATCGATCGACATACAATTAAATAATTGGGATTAGTGTACGCCAAATATCATCCCAACACCCGTGTGGGGTTTCAAATCAACGAACACATATTTTTATTCGTGCAGTTGGGCGATGTGTAAAATTTATCATCCCAATCAATATCAGTCAAATCAGTGTATATAAACAAATCGGCCAATTTGTTTATAATTATTTATTTACTCACATTCACGTTAAAAATTATATTTTTAACGATAATTAATTTATTTCAACCATCTACAATTTATTATCGATTTCACATCAACATCTCAAACAAATTTCACAACACATTAATCAAACAAACAAGCCATCCATGGTCTGTGGATGACGGGTGTCGGGTGTTGCTAAGCACCGTCTGCATCCTAGTATATATATATATATAACTAGAAAAAGAGATTGAAGAGTGAGAAGTTCTCACCAATAGCTAATCCAAACGCCACAACTCTTCTTTTGTAGAAGTCTTCGTCGTTCTCGCCTTTCTTCACTTTCGTTGCCCGTATTCACTACATATGTAAAAATCGAATTTTTACTTCGCTATTCAATATATAAAAATCGAATTTTGACTTCGCTATTCAATATATTTCAATATATAAAAATCGAATTTTTACTTCGCTATTCAATATATAAAAATCAAATTCTCACTTCGCTACTATATATAAAAATCGAATTTTCACTTCGTTACTATATAGATAAAAATTCCATTTTTACACCGGTACTATATAGATGAAAGTTCTATTTTTACATCGTCACTATATAGATAAAAATTCCATTTTTACACCGGTGTTCATATAATAAAGATTATAGTTTTATCACGCTATTCTTCATAAAAAGATTATATTTTTATCACGCTATTCTTCATATAAAGATTTCTCCTTTCATAACATAAAGATTTCGCCTTTCATAACATAAAGATTTCGCCTTTTCCTACTTTAAAAATGTCGTCTTTCACTACATAAAAATATCGTCTTTTTATATCCTACCATATAAAGATCACATTTTTATCATCTATATAATATGAAAATTATATTTTCAACCTTTACATGTGATAAAAATTATATTTTTAACCCCTACATATAATAAAAATTATATTTTGAACTCTCTATAATATAAAAGATTATATTTTTATCCTTCTAAAATATAAAAATTCAGATTTTTAATTGCAAAAATTAATTAAACAAAACAAAATAAATGAAAGGGCTTACATTGCTTTAAGGAGGAGCGGAGGGGTGGGTTTCTTGTTCGCTGGTGGAGGTGGGACCTCCAGCAGGCGGCGGAGGTGGCAGAAGAAGAAGCAGCAGAGGCGATAGCAGCAGGAGGGGGCGCGTTCTTTTTCAGAGGAAGAAGAAGAAGGAGAGGAGGAAGAAGGAAGTGGCGGCGGCGGTCCCCCCCCCGTCGCCTGCACCTCTTTTTTTTTCGATTTCTGATTTAATCGGAGGGGGGGGGGGGTGAGAGAGTAAGTAAGAGAGGAGAGGGTTTTATTTTATTTAATTATTTAATTTACAAAAAGTTGACTTTTACATACGACCTCTAAACGAGGTCCACCGCCTGTCGTCCATAGCTAATTACCCCCATTCCGAACAAAATGGGATATGTATCGTAGGCTGATTCGATCGTTTCGATCAGTTTTCGTCAAAATCAACATATAACTCTATATATTGAATTTGAACATGCATTTCAATTTACCGGGGTCACAGACGAACTCTATAAATTCTCGAAAAATATTTTCTAGCTTCATATTGACGATACGGTCCTAACAAAACTAGTTTCGTTGAATTCTGAGACCGTTGGAAAAATGGCCATTTTCCAGTCGATTAAAATACTCTGAAACTGGTCAAACGCGTCTTCCTTTGCCATGCTCACATATTGAATCAAAAAATTATGAAATTTGAAATCTAGCAATAACTTGACATCACGGATCCAACAAAAGTGGTTTCATCGAAATCCGAGGACGTTTGCAAAATTCTCATTTTAAGGGCCTGAATTCCATAGCGACTATTCAGAATTTTCAACTGGACATATCTTTTGATCCCCGCTATGAAATTTCGATTTTTCGGATTCGTTGGAAAGATATTCTCAAATAGACCCATTATTTTTGGTTTCGCTAAAATCCGGTTTATTTTGCAACCGGTACATTCATTTGAATTTTGAAATCGAACTATCGAACTACCGCGCCATTTTCAATTCTATTTATAATTATATATAATTATTTATATTCTAACGACGACGTATATAATATATACGTTCGAATTCTATTCAAATTAAATTTCTCGTCGATATTATTTAAAATAATTCATTTTAAATATTCAAAATTCGCTAAAATTGCCAAAATAAAAATTTTAAACTGGCCCGCATTTCCGGGTTGTTACAATCTCCCCGACTTAAAACTTTTCGTCCCCGAAAAGGAACAATGTCGATAGTGGTTTGATTAATCTACTCTACGTTCGATCTGGCTTCCATTCTCCAACTTTTCAGTTTCTGAGAATTTTCAAATTTTTCAAAAATTTGGCTAACTCCCGAAATTTTCGAAAAATTTCGCCATAACCTCCCCTGCACCGGGAGCCACGGGAAAATCCCGAAATTGCCATATATGCCTTCTGATTTCAAAAAGAAAACGAAAAAGCCAAGCGGCTAGCCAATCGGCTCATAAAATCATCATCACCCAAACAAAACAGTAAATTATGGTAAACATGTACCTATTTGTCGGGCAAACAAATTTTATTCTCTGCTCTAGCCTCCTTGCTATGACTTGTTCAATGATATACATGTATATGCAAGCAAATGCGACCAAATTTCAATATAATTAAATATGTGATTCAATTAGGCTAAATGGTTCAAAATTATCAAATAAATAAACAAACAACACAAACTTCAATCAATTAGTGAATTAGAGTTTCAAATTCATAATTTTGATATATACAAAAATCATGTTTTGATGCCAATTCACAACAAATAATCCCATCTATATTGGTTTTTGGTTCTCACACCAGTCTAATGGAAATATATAGAAATCACACCTTTGGAACACGAACATAAATACTGATGATGTGGCCACATCATCAGAATTATCCCCGGGTGTCTAGAATGTGATTCTATATCTATCCAGTATATTAAAACTTCGACTATACGTTCATGACGCGTATACGCGAAATCTTTATATATTGGATTGTCCATATTCAAAATAAATAAATAATCAAATACGTATAAAGCGATTTAAATTTTCAAAACAAAATTGTTTTCATTTGAAAAATATACTCTTCACACTCGTTCTAGGATACTACTGAACCTATCTCTAACGAGTCATTCTAATTGGATATTACTAATCCAATATCTGATGAATTCTTTCATTTGGTTCTAATGTGTCTTGTTCTCGAGCTCTGTAAACCAAAGCTCTGATACCAAACTGAGAGGACCCGTGACTTCCCCGTGAAGGAAAGAGTGGATACTTTGAGAACAACACACATCGGAAAGCAGACGGAAGAGCATTTCATTGTTATTACAACAATTCCATCAGATACAAGAATATATAGAGTATAAATGAACAAATTACATTCGATAAATATCATAGATTTACAATAAATTACATAGCAGCGGAAAAATATACAAAACACAACTGAAAGTGATACACGGATACAGAGCTTTCCGAGCATCGTTCCAGCTGTAAATTAGGCTCCTGTGGATATAAATCTGCAAAACCAAAACTACTAGCTGCCCGTGTCGAAAATAGGGGCACCCAGAGTTTAGGTTAAAACAATAAACTCCAGGTCAGTCATGGGACTGGTGTGAGAACTAAAACAGTTATTAATCTTTATTTTTAAAGTTAGGTAAATCAAGGGACCACGCCGTATAACACGGAACGGGTTTCCTCCCAAGAATACTAGTGCATAGAACAAACAGCGCAATGCTAAATAAAGAAAAATGAAGCTGTTATAAGACCCAGGTCCCATCACACAATGCAACGCAAGCCGGCGGATAGGGTTTTTACCTTATAACAGCCAAAGCATGCTTGATACGTTTAAAACACATTATTTGATACTATTATAGGTGCACAGTGTCAAAACAATTTCAATCATAAGTATCAATCATAGGCGGCATAGCTACCATCTACTATGTCGCTATACTAGGCTCTACGAATAAAATCGAAACACACGTGTTGGAAATTTGATTCCATCATGAGTCGAGGCAAGGGGCAAGCTCCTCTCCGCGTTCGAGACACTCTAGCAATGCCTCAGGACCCCACTCTGATCCTTTGGAACCTCCAAGGCCGGTCCTCTCTTACTTTTGAGGATTGGAAATTCCTGAACACACGTTTCCCGGTCCTTACAGACCTATATCCGAGGCGCCTCGTATCCAACAACCACACAGGTGAAAAGTATATAAATGTCAGGGCTGGTAGGTCACTAACACCACCCTAGCTAGAAAGAAACGTCGTGCACTCCTTGGGTCCGTATCCCGTTTTTAACTCATACTGAGGTGTGAGGCTCGCGAATTCACGTTATACACAAAGCTACGCCACACAGGCCGTGCTTTGATCATCAACCACAAGACTTTGCTTTTCAACAGAAGCCTTGATCAATTGACACTTACGCGTGCCACACTGGCAATTCACTCCATGCGACTGATGTCCATCGATATACAACCTCTGAGCTCGTACGTCTCAGAGAAGGGCGTTAAGCAAGAGAATAAATTCTCCGCCGCCAAACAGATGTATATTTAATAGAGATCAATCAACACAGAATAAAATCCAATGTCAGACACACAATCCATTTACAAGTTCGTTCTAGGTCTGAACGAAACCGGAGGCACTTTCCTCGCATATCCATCCATCTCCAAGTACGTCTGGACGATCACCAACTGTTTCCCTCATCCTGGGTGTACAGCCCAATCAAGATCATCAGTAATCACCCAAACGATGTGAAGACTTCCGGTCTTCGACCACCGTCTTCATCCTCGACATCTCGTTGAATCGGTTATTCAGAATGGGTATAAACCCGGCCTTTCTGAATATCCCACGTATATGATAAACAAATGTTACACAAACACAACAAATGCCTCATTCCAATTCAGAATATTCTTTTATTCACAAAATCACATTCTTAGGGAAAGGTTCCCATTAATTTTATCCAAGATAAATTCTTCTAAATTTATTCTTTAATCTTCCTTTGGATATCATTTCAAACTAGTCGGGATTAGCGAACCACACCGAAGTAATTATTTGTTTTATTCCCAATCCCAACCTATTTATTCCATGGAGCAAAACTGGTAATACTCTATATCTAACACCACGGTGTCATCGACAAAATTAATTACCATTTCACGTTCAAATCTAATTAAAGATTCATTAAAACTCCACTTAGTTTTAATCTTTTCAAAAATCAACATCTTGCCTTTAACTGGGTTAAAGAACCAATGTCATATAAAACATGATTCACGATAAACCCAAATCACATTCGATATTAAATACAAGGCTCTGAATAGAAAATATACCGGCTTATATTCAATATCAAATTCTGAAACCAACAAATATCGTACTGGAAATAACGATATAAAATATATCTTTCAAATTCCCATAACAATATCTGTATAGTCACGAAATCCAACATCGAAATATTCCGAAGATAATTTCGATTCAACTCCAGCCCAATTCACGTATTGGGAATATTGATTATTTTTAAAATCACTTTCAAATTCAATTTATTTATTTCAAAAATAAATTGATTTTAATTCTAGTTCAAAACAAGTTCATTTCGATAAAAATCTATTTTTATCTTTTCAAATACGGAATTTTTCAACCCAGTTTTTCCCAAATCATTTCTTATGATTTTACACAAATTATAGATATTTTTAATAATTTTATCAAGGCCCCTACAGTCGATTTCCATCAACGGCCATCGAACTGCACTTACAGTGACCTTTTCCAAATTTGATTTGGACATAATTCCAAATCCAACCGTTAGATTTCAAATTTCTAATATTCATTGGAAAGCTCTTTTCGATACGAACCAAACAGTTCCGGTTTTAGGAGAATCCGACGGTCGGATCTCCCGCAACGTCAATTCGAAGTCAATGGTCGAAATTCGCGAACTGCCGCGGCGCGGCGCGTTATTTTCAGGCCATTATATATATATATATATATATATAATATATATTATATATTTTATCGATTTCCTTTTTAAAACGTATTTTATAAATCGTTTTAAATTCGTTTTCAAAACCATTTTAACACTATATTCAATTTCTAATCAAAATTGAATATTTCATATCATTACTATATAAATGATAATATTTTCAAAACGTTATATTTTGAAATCACTTTCTTTTCAATATTCATTATAAAAACGAATATAATCAATATAAATATCGTTCACGTCAAAATAGCGCAACTCTAATCAACACGGCTTTATATATTTCAATAAATTCGTTATTCTATTCAACAAATGAATATATATTCTATTCAACACATGAATCTATATTTCTTTCAACACACGACCAATCTCAACACATGAGTGCTGTCCACACACGACTATTTTTGTTATGTAAAATATTTTATAAAATTATGGTATCAATCGTTTGATTTTTAATTAGACTCCACCGTGAAGTAGATCTAATTTTAAATATGATAAAGATGTAAATTTTATTATTTAAAATATTTTACTTAACACATGAATAATTTTATATTCAACACATGAATTTCCTTTTATAATATTCATTATTTTCCCAATTGGAATGAGGCCCAATCAATTACCATATAACGTTAATTATATGGATTCCATACAACACTTGTATATAATAGCAACGAAAAACAATCAACCATCATCCAAAGTGCACCACACAACTGCATAAGCATCCAATATAATTAATCGACGCTTACACAGTCTGTCGACCCATCGATCGACATACAATTAAATAATTGGGATTAGTGTACGCCAAATATCATCCCAACACCCGTGTGGGGTTTCAAATCAACGAACACATATTTTTATTCGTGCAGTTGGGCGATGTGTAAAATTTATCATCCCAATCAATATCAGTCAAATCAGTGTATATAAACAAATCGGCCAATTTGTTTATAAATATTTATTTACTCACATTCACGTTAAAAATTATATTTTTAATATAATTAATTTATTTCAACCATCTACAATTTATTATCGATTTCACATCAACATCTCAAACAAATTTCACAACACATTAATCAAACAAACAAGCCATCCATGGTCTGTGGATGACGGGTGTCGGGTGCTGCTAAGCACCGTCTGCATCCTAGTATATATATATATATATATATATATATATATATAACTAGAAAAAGAGATTGAAGAGTGAGAAGTTCTCACTAATAGCTAATCCAAACGCCACGACTCTTCTTTTGTAGAAGTCTTCGTCGTTCTCGCCTTTCTTCACTTTCGTTGCCCATATTCACTACATATGTAAAAATCGAATTTTTACTTCGCTATTCAATATATAAAAATCGAATTTTGACTTCGCTATTCAATATATTTCAATATATAAAAATCGAATTTTTACTTCGCTATTCAATATATAAAAATCAAATTCTCACTTCGCTACTATATATAAAAATCGAATTTTCACTTCGTTACTATATAGATAAAAATTCCATTTTTACACCGGTACTATATAGATGAAAGTTCTATTTTTACATCGTCACTATATAGACGAAAATTCCATTTTTACACCGGTGTTCATATAATAAAGATTATATTTTTATCACGCTATTCTTCATAAAAAGATTATATTTTTATCACGCTATTCTTCATATAAAGATTTCGCCTTTCATAACATAAAGATTTCGCCTTTCATAACATAAAGATTTCGCCTTTTCCTACTTTAAAAATGTCATCTTTCACTACATAAAAATATCGTCTTTTTATATCCTACCATATAAAGATCACATTTTTATCATCTATATAATATGAAAAATATATTTTCTACCTTTACATGCGATAAAAATTATATTTTTAACCTCTACATATAATAAAAATTATATTTTGAACTCTCTATAATATAAAAGATTATATTTTTATCATTTTACAATATAAAAATTCCGATTTTTAATTGAAAAAATTAATTAAACAAAACAAAATAAATGAAAGGGATTACATTGCTTTAAGGAGGAGCGGAGCGGAGGGTTTCTTGTTCGCTGGTGGTGGTGGGCCCTCCAGCAGGCGGCGGAGGTGGCAGAAGAAGGAGCAGCAGAGGCGACAGCAGCAGGAGGAGGGGGCGCGTTCTTTTTCAGAGGAAGAAGAAGAAGGAGAGGAGGAAGAAGGAAGCGGCGGTGGCGTCCACCAGGGGGGCGCGATGGAGGCGGCGGCGGTCCCCCCCATCGCCCATTCCTCTTTTTTTTTCGATTTCTGATTTAATCGGGGGGGGGGGGGGGGCTGAGAGAGTAAGTAAGAGAGGAGAGGGTTTTATTTTATTATTTAGTTTACAAAAAGTTGACTTTTACATACGACCTCTAAACGAGGCCCACCGCTTGTCGTCCATAGCTAATTACCCCCATTTCGAACACAATGGGATATGTATCGTAGGCTGATTCGATCAGTTTTCGTCAAAATCAACATATAACTCTATATATTGAATTTAAACACGTATTTCAATTTACCGGGGTCACAGACGAACTCTATAAATTCTCGAAAAATATTTTCTAGCTTCGTATTGACGATACGGTCCTAACAAAACTAGTTTCATCGAATTCTGAGACCGTTGGAAAAATGGCCATTTTCCAGTCGATTAAAATCAACTGAAACTGGTCAAACGCGTCTTCCTTTGCCATGCTCACATATTGAATCGAAAAATTATGAAATTTGAAATCTAGCAATAACTTGACATCAAGGATCCAACAAAAGTGGTTTCATCGAAATCCGAGGACGTTTGCAAAATTCCCATTTTTAAGGGCCTGAATTCCATAGCGACTATTCAGAATTTTCAACTGGGCATATCTTTTGATCCCCGCTATGAAATTTCGATTTTTCGGATTCGTTGGAAAGATATTCTCAAATAGATCCTATTATTTTTGGTTTCGCTAAAATCCGGTTTATTTTGCAACCGGTACATTCATTTGAAGTTTGAAATCGAATTATCGAACTACCGCGCCATTTTCAATTCTATTTATAATTATATATAATTATTTATATTCTAACGACGATGTATATAATATATACGTGCAAATTCTATTCAAATTAAATTTCTCGTCGATATTATTTAAAATAATTCATTTTAAATATTCAAAATTCGCTAAAATTGCCAAAATAAAAATTTTAAACTGGCCCGCATTTCCGAGTTGTTACATAATGGGTCGCGACATTATCGGTATTCATTTACAAGTTTCTGAGTGATGGATTGCTGCCATAGTAGATTTATTAATGGAAATTTGTTTGAGAAAAATGGAGTTGTGTTTAGCAATTCAAATATTTTGAATTTCACTAGTTATAAATGATTTCAAATTTAATTTGAAATAAAAGCCGAGAATTTAATTTAGAATTTACATTTAAATAGATTAAAATGGTAAAAGTGAATTAAATGAATTTAAATTTAAGTTAAGTTAAATGAAATGGGACAGGATTAGAGATAATCCGGAATGAAATTAAACAAAGTCAAATGCTTGAAATTGGAATTAATAAGGTGAATTCGACTTATGAATAAACAAGTTGAACATATATTGGATGCTATTTGGAATTAAACTGTGATGGAATTGAACTCAAGCAGAATAAGAAGGTTGATTTTTGGGAAATAGATTTCAGTTTGGATGAGTGAATGGAAGTGAACTAATCAGAAGTTGATTTGAGTGTTAAAAAGTGGAAGTCGGGTTGATTTGAAACCAACTAGAAATGGATATATGTTTGCTGAGTAGATATTGAAGGGAAGCAAATGCAAGAGATAGAATTATGCACGACAAAAAGGTACATGTTTACGATATTACTTGGGTTTGATGATTTTATGAGCCAATGAGGCAAGTCGCTTGGCATTTTGATTTTCTTTTGGATTGGAGAAGGCCTAGAAAGGCGAGTTGTGGTTGTACTGATTGAGCCGTGCAGAGGAGATGCTAGCGATTTTTTTTTGAAAATTTAAAGAGTTAGAAATTTTTAAGAAATTTTTGATAATTTATAATCGAATTATTAATTGTGATTGAAATAAGAAAACCAGAATTGGTTTATAAAATTTCAAGTGGAATAATGAAATTGATTAACGGATTTAAAATCAATTGGAATGGGTGTGAATATGCAGAAGGGCATATGTATTGAAGCCAAGAAAGTGATGATGGGTTGTCCAAAAGTGGTGGACAGATCGTTTGGAAAGAATTATGAATGGTCGATTCGAAGATCAGATAAGAACTGGGTTATGAAGGTATGGAATATAAGATTTCACTAAGTAGGTTATGAGGAGTTAGAGTTATAGCATTTTACTGCTTAGCAATTTCGAGGACGAAATTATTTTAAGGGTGAAGGAATGTAACGACCCGGATTTCCAGCCATTAAATTCTGAATATTTAGATTTGTTTTAAGTATTTTATTTGAATTATATATAGGAAGTTATAAGCAAATTATTTAATAAAACGGTATTTAAATGTATAATTTATAATATAATTTAAAACGATCTCGAAATAGTCGCGGTAGTTCGTAATTTACGATTTAAACTTCAACTGAATATACATGATCCAAAATAAGTTGGATTTCTTGGAAACAAGAAACATTCGGATCTATTTGATTTTATTTTTCTAATGGAAGAGAAAATTTGAGTTTTCATATTGTAGATTTTGTTTTATATCCAAATCAAATTTAGAAATAGTCGCTGTAGAATCGTTTATGGTCCATAACTGTTTAGTTAAAATAACTAGAGATTAGTTACGAATTTGGACAAGATTCTTTTGAGACGTAGTTATAATTTAATTTTTAGAATTTTACTGTAATTTTTAATTAATTAAATATGCAACTTTGTATTTGGAGTATTTTGCACCTTATATCAATATTTTGGGGTTTCATAATATAAGTTAAACTACCGATATGATTATATTTTTGGGATCGTGGTACCTTGCTGGACACGACCGTACTCTTATTTCTGCCCGTAGCAGTTCGGACATGAACGAAAACCTTATGTACCCAACAATAACCTTACACAGTAACCATACTTGGAATTGAGGTCAAAATGTGATAAAATCTACTGGGTACAAGATTTCCACTAACATGCTAGACGCGGTTTTACCTTGATAAATTTGCACTGATACTCAAATGAATGAAAACGAAATTCAAAAAAAAAAATTCAGTGTCAATATTGTGTACTCCAAACTGTTGATTCCGTGACTTGTACTCCAAACTGTTGGTTCCGCGACTTGTACTCCAAAGTGATGGTTCCGTGACTACCACGCCATCTATCCTTTAAATACTATACATCGTCACTTCTCCCTTGCCAAACAAAAACAATCCTAAGCACAACAGAAGCTCATAAGCCAACTAAATCAAATAAAACTCCTATATTTGAAAATATCATTTTTCCTTGAATTCGGCAAGGAAAGCTTCTCAATCTAGCATATATACTTTTAGGTTCAAGTGCTTCTTTGGTGAGAAATAGATCACCTTGTATCTAAGGCATAGGATTTTGGGGTCAACGATTATGGATTTGTGGTTTTTAGGTGGAGATTGGGATGTAGATGCAAAACAAAACCTTACGTGCGATTCTTGTGGATTCTACGAAAAAAAGTCATGCTACTGTGACTGTTCGCGTCGTACTGGCCTGTGGACGGAGACGCCATGGTGGATGCGAGTTATGATCGAACGGGATGGCCTAGTGAAGGAAGTCGTTGTCGTCTGGGTCGTAGTGACGCTAGGGATGAAGGTGGTTTACTCCAGTGACTGATGAAGTTTTGTGTACAATGATCTGAAGGAGGGGGCAACACATTGAACTAGCGTATGGGTTGAATTGGGTAGCTGGCTTTTTTCATTCAGCGAGTGGAGGAGTGCAGGCGCGATGTATAGAGGACCAAATATTGGTGAGGTCAGAACGTCCGATAGGGGGAAGGAGGACATCGAAGATGAGGGAGGAGCCTGAAAAAAAGTCAGTCATGGGTTCGGAAAAGAAAAAGAACGGGTTCAAATTTCCTGTAAAGGAAGAAAACAGGTTGGGAACAAAATCTGATTTGCGGTATATAATGAATTAAGGACTTATGAAGGTATATAACCCATCGACTGTTGTATTGCAGTTCAAAGCGCTTGGTACTGATGTTATTGTTGGTTTTGATTTCATGGAAAAACTGTCAAGCCTGACCATTCAAAAATCCTTGGAGCAGTTATTTCTATTAGGAGCTTTAGACAATGAGTACAAATTGATAGAGATAGGAAAGAAAATGGCTTAAACGTGATTAACAAATTTTAAGAGGTAATTAGTTTTAATAACTAGATTAACAAATTTTATTTTATTTTAAGTTAATTAATTTATTTATAAATCTATAAACCATACATTGTCGTATGTGAACAAAACTTAACAAAACAGGCCACATTGGGACCGTGACATCGAAATCTGCATTACGAAACCAAGATGGCTGAGAACAAGGCTACTGGAATTGCATAGAAAAAATCGAAATGGTCATTTGGTTTTTGAACGAAAAAAATGCAGAATCGACAAACGTAAAAAAAGGTAAGTAGACTCACTAACCCTGACTTGTTTATATTTCTATATAAACGAGTTTTAAATTTATTTATAGTAATTTTATACTATGCAATGGTTGATTGGTTGAGTAGTTGATATAATTGGTTGAAATGGTTGATATGGTTACATCGTTGATCGATTATTAGTTCTGATATTTCATATTGATGTGAAATAATATCATTGATGTCAATTAACATCTGTGGATGCAGGGAAACAGGTTGGAGGGATCCAACTGGATTCCTCAACATTTATATTACTATTTCATTGATTGTATTATTTGATGTGATATACAATTGATGATTGATTATGTTGTGTTTAAGTTATACACTCCCTAGGATTTGATATTTAAATACCGTAAAAAAATTAGAATGTAGAAAAGGGAGTTGAGAATTTAAAAGGGAATTTATTTCCAAATTAGAAATTAAATTTCAAATGAACTGGGAATAGAAACTTGTTTAAATGGGATTAAACAAGAAGTTGATTGTAACAATGTTTACAAATTGAACAAAATCATAGGATAAATAAAAACATAAATTCAAGTTGAATTTATATGAGTAAAGTGGAAACCAGTGTCGATACAGATATTTGAAGTGAGATTTAAACGTAGTAGTTATTAAAGATATTTAATTTGGAAAAATATAAATAAGTAAAGTTAAATGGAAATTAAATGAGAAGGGAAATGAGAAATCGTTTTTAGAATAAACAATGGGTTTTATTTCAAAGTTTTGAGTATAAAATAAATTGTGGTAAATCCAAGGGATGGGTAATTAGAATTGGACCATGTCAAAAATTTAATGGTTTATTTTCAAAAAGGATATTTAAATTCTATTATTTAATTGAAACATGTTAAGGAACTAGTATTTCAATATTTATAGCCATGAAAATACAACTCGATGTTTTGAAATAATTTAATATTAATTATGGTTTGAAATAATTTAATATTATTTATGTTGAATTATTAAACGAGAAGGGAATGATAGAAATCAAATGCAATTGAATTCATAAGTTATGCTTGTGAATATGTTTTTTAAATAGGAAAAGGAAATTTGTTTAATATAAATAGGAAGGTATTAGTAGCAGTTTTATAAACAAGATATTATAAATATGATGTGGAATTATAAAATGACTCGATCTGAATCTGTAATGATATTTGCATGTAAAATCAAGGTGATTTGATAAACCAAATATAGATTCCTATTTACGGAATGTTATTCATATTTGAAAGGAAACGACGATTTAAATGGGTTTGCAAATGGAAATGATTATAAGTGAAACTTGAGTTAATCTGAAAGGATATATTTATACCGAAGTTCGTAATATTGATCGAATAGACATTATTCGAGAGAAAGTTATTTATTGAAATTCGATTATATCGAATTTTGAGAAGTAGTTATTTTTACCTTCTGTTTTGAATTAAATCTATTTATTTATTTATTTATTTATTTACTTATTAATTGAATTAATAAGTACAAGTTATATTTTTATCTACTAGTTATTTGGGAACAACGATTATAACGCTACCGTTATAAATCTAAACAGCGATTTTGTAACACCCCACCTCCATTAAGGACACTCACAAAGGGAATGCCTTAACTTTGGTGGAGCGTTTTAGTAGACAGAACAAAAATTTACAAGACAGACAAACAATGCTTGAGAAATTATAACTTTATTACAGCGGAAAACAGAGATCAGTATGGTTACATCTTTACCAAAAGCTCAAGTACATAAATATCAGTCTTGTTCAGAAAGTCATCAGAGTAAAAAAACTTTAAAATCATAATCCCCACAGAAGATGCCATAAGAAGTTAAGCCATACTTTACGCACTTCAAGCAGAAGAAATCCGGATCAAGCTAAAGTATTCCCTCCTTGGAAAACCGGGGGGGGGGGGGGGGACCGAAGAAAAGGGGCAAAAACAAGCAAGGTTAGACATAAAGTCTGGCAAGTCCAGTGACTTTCAGCATATGAACAGATAATAATAATCATGGCATGCAAATAAAACTGGATGAGAGATAACGGTAACAGGAGTAGCAGATATACTTAGGTTAAACAGAAGAAATAGAATAATATTACTTTTCATTTTCTCTGCACTAATACTAGTATAACAGGATTAGGTGTCACCCTAATGTCTAGACTGAAACAGAAACGGGAACAGAATAATTTCCACATAATAGAATGCTAGTAATGGGCCTTTACCACCTGAATAGAAACAGATAGAAACATAATGCTAATAATAGGCCTTTACTACCCGAACAGAAATAGACAGAATCAAAATGTTAATAATGGGCCTTTACCACCTGAACAGAAGGTACAGAAACAGAAGCAAATTAATCCCTACAAAAACAGAATGTAGAATTAGGTGTACCCTAGTAAATGGGCCTTTACCACCTGAACAGACGGTACCACGCAGAAACAGATAGGTGTTGCCACCCAACAGAAACAGACAGTACCAACAGAAACAGACAGAACTAAGTGTACCCCAAAACCCTACCCTAAGAGATCGGCTCCCAAATACATAAATACCCTGTGTCGGCCCCACAGTAGGGTGTATCACTCCCTAAAGTGACAACCAATTGGCACAGACCTATTTACAGATGTCACAGCGTCTTACATCCTCAGGGGCAGACCGGGATCCATGCACGCATATGACCCAGCTGGAACGCACCATCAACACCCCGTGCCATTATCAGAATGAACCGCTTATAATTAGTTCAGTAAGCATGCCCGGACCCTACCTAATGTTGGGTCAAATTTTGATACCAGAAAGGGTTACTGACTAATATGGGTCCCAAACATCAGATGACACAAGTAATTTCCCTCCTAACCTTGTGTCCCTAGACTAACAGATTTCAGATTAACTTGTTTACAAGTTCAGACATACAGAGTTCAGATCAACAAGTTCACAAATCAAACAAGTTTCAGACTAACAGATCAGATATACGGATTTAACAGATTTACAGATTTGTCTAACTTTGTAATTGGGCCTACAGATTCACGAAATTGGTTTGTTAGATTCAATAGTCCAATTGGTTTAGCCCTATCCACCCAACACGTTTTAGACATCATATTTATCCCAGACTTGCATTAATTAAATATTAATGCACAGACCTCTCACATTAGGTCGGTAGCTTGTGACCGCTGGATATGCCGGGCGGTTCCAGGCAGACTTCTGCCACAAGCCAGACCTAACCTCGTGTCTAAGCATATTTTAGTTATGCCTACGACCTCTCACATTAGACTGACAGTTTGCGGTTGCTGGTTAAGCCGGTTGGTTCCGGGCAGTCTTCTACCGCAAACAGAGTCTAACCTCGTGTCATTGCCAATTCATTCCAATACAGATTTTTCAGATATCAGACTAATTCTTTTTATTTAAAAGATTAAACTTCTTCATAGGATATAACAGATTAATCAAATTTCCATGTTCTACTAAATCTTAGGTCGAGCCTATGGATTTTCAATACCCAGATTACCATTATCTAGTTTTAATAGATCAGACAATTCAACAGGTAGCAGATCTAGCAGTTTAAGCGATTCAACAAATTTAGCAGATAACAGATGTAGCAGTTTAGGCAGTTCAACAGTTTTAGCAGATAACGGTTTAGGCAATTTAACAGACTTAGCAGATAGCAGATTTAGCAGATTATATATATATCTAAAACTCTATTTACATATCTTGCCTAATCATAAATTTAGCCTAAACTTACATGCCTAAATCAAAGTCATAATTCATAATACAATATATGCCCCAAATTTTAGCCTTAATATTCCCACTTACAGTTCATGTCGAAACTAGATTTAATATTCTAGTTCACCATTTATGTCCAAGACTAATACACATGTAAATCATTCTCTATTATAGCCAACTCAGATTATGCCAACTTATTTGTTATGCCAGATTTATTTAATTAAGCTACGCCCAATCCCCGTATAACATGTTTCCACAAGTTCTCTAAATACTCATGAAATGGCCCTATAGGCTCGATGTACATAACAGTGAATGGGAATAAACTAGCGAAGTTACATACTAAATACGAGATCTAACATTATTAAGGGAATAGGAATAAGAAACTAACTACAATAGTTATAGGAAACTAACCACGATAGTCATGGGCGACTAATCACAATAGTTTCTTATTCAATATCATAGGCAATAGTCTCATAGTCAGGAATCATAGTCATAGGCAATAGTCTCATAGTCATTGAATCATAGTCATAGGCAATTGTCTCATAGTCAATGAATCATAGTCATAGGCAATAGTCTCATAGGCAACAGTTTCATGTCCAATTATGCATTATTATTTGTCCCAAAATTTAGCGTTCGTGCGTTAATCTCTTATGAGATTCGGCGCAGGCTCGTAGTAGCCTGGCTATAGAACAAAAAGAAGAAAGAGGTACATAATAGTCACAGAAAAACAGATCTGACAGATAAGAATATACATAACCTCAGATTCAGATTTATAATCATGCCACAACCATAATTAAAGTTTATATTGGAAAATAACTGTACTTGCCTTTCGTGGTTTTAAGAAAGGATAATAAACTGTTGTTGTAGCTCTAAACTTTGATTTGAGATTTGATTTAGCTTTTAATTCTATTCAGGTAGGAAGAAGATGCATCAGTCCAAGTTTTGATTCTAGCAGAGTAGCGACGTCATTTTTATTTTAATTAGAACAGAGGCAGAATATAGACAGAATGAAATTTTGTAGAGAAAATGAGGCTAGGGGGCTGTTTATATAGGGTTAGGCGGACGAATCTAGATAGAAAACGAGACCGGATACATCAGAATGAACTAGGTTCAAAAACCGGGTTTCGGGAGTAGGTCGACACCCAGGTCGACTCCCCAGTCGACCTGGTCATGGGGAGCTCGACACCCCAGTCGACTCCCCAGTCGACCTGGTTGGGGGGGAGGGGGGTCGACTTCCCAGTCGACCTGGGTATATGGGCGGGAATTTTCCCGCCAGCCTTCTCTGGGTTTGAATTTCAAATTTCTGGCTTTATTTTCGAGCTGTTTTATTTTATTCTAATTCCTGAAACTTCCGAGGGTCATAACTTGGTCATACGAACTCCGATTTTCGAAAACTCGGACTCGATTTCATGAAGAATACCGAGACGAACACAATGGCGCAACCCGTTTCCCTTGATTCTTATTTTAAAAATTAATTATTCTCTGATTTGTTACTTATATGATCACGGAAAATACGGGGTGTTACATTCTCCACTCCTTAAAGGATTTCGTCCCCGAAATCTTCAAGTTAAGGAGAATGTGTCCTACCATCCAGTCATCCATCTATTAAACCATCATCCACAAGCATCCGTTGTCCTTAGAAAACTTCTAATGTTGTATGAACATATGCAAAAGTGTGTGTATATGTTCCTTATCTAATGCAAAGATCAGGCGGTCCACTGATTCAGTTGACCTCCTTAATGCGAACTATGTCAGTGTCATGAGTCCAACATGTATGCAATTTTCCTATTTGATAAATATCATTCTTATATGAGTGACAACCATTCATTCATATGCAACATCCATGTGATGAGTCAATCATTTTGCATCCACAGAAATTGAAAATGCTCACACATCCATATGCGGTATGAGAGTGTATTCGAGTCAATCTTGTGCCTGGTGTGTGTATATGTATCCACGAGCAACCACTAGCAACCACTTGCAACCATCAAACATAACATGTCTCAAACACATGTTTACACCCATTAGTTTCTACCTAAAGTTCGAAGATTCGATCGATAGGATACAGTCGAATAATGGAAGCAAGTACAGATAAAACAAAAACTTGGTTTCCATTGGACCTTGGTTGAGAGACAAACTCTCTAAGTATCAACCTCGAAGACCGAAATCAACATCAGATTGACACCCAGAGGATTACTCTCTTTAGATAATGTCAAAACTGGAAATCTTAACCTTTTCAGAAATATCCAGATGCTTACAGACTACTAGTACAGATCAGATTATCGAATGATTCTTAGAAAACTAAGCATGGGAAAAATCCCACCATATCCCTCAAAAACCCAGAATGTATGCATTACAGTCGACTTGATGCCTAACATAGATACCCTCAAACCCCAACCTATCACCAACAGATGGGTCGTAACCCTTATGGGGTTTGGGATTATAACCAGATCAGAAACAAGACTAGTATTAAAGTGCAGAGACTCGATTACAGAATCTGAATGCCATAATCGGAAAGAGTTCTAACCCAATAATCAGATAAGGAAACTAAACTCTCTATGGAAATTTTCCTACTTCTATCCTATCCACCAACTATGAGAGCATTCGCCTGCCTTCCCGAAGTAGGCCATGTCCTCTGTCCTTGCCCCCGTTTCTTCGAGCAGTCCCTAGTAAAGTGTCCCATCTTACCACAGTTGAAGTGAGTGTCCTTCCTCTTTCGGCAATCCTTGTTCAGACGAGTCAAGCTTCCATTAATAAAGCACTTTTCTCCTCCTTTATCTTCAGACTTTTCTTCCTTCTTTTGTGTTTTCTTTTTGCCTCCTTTGTGAACCAAGTCCATATCCATGAGTTTCTCATCCTTCGGTTGTGCTCCTTAGCCAATCTTCCTCATTCTCATCTTTACTATCTGTGTGTAACACGTTGACAAGTCCCTCGAAAGCGACCTCCATCACACGGAAAATCCTACAAAGCTCGAAAGAAAATTAGCCGTAGGTGAGACTACTGCGGCTGCTGATGGAAGTTGGGCGCTTATTTGCCCTTTGACCAGTGTCGTAGTCTTATCAAGCCTACAGAACCATGCCGCGATGAGGTTACCTCCCAGAAAGCCAGGAGCCCCGGAGAAAGAAGGAAACAAAGATTCAAACAGAGGATCAAAAGATAGATATATGGCTTTTGGGGATTATGTTTTTTTCAAAAATAGGCTTTACTTTCGAAAATACTTCCTTTTAAAACCTTTTTGAAAATAGTTTTCAAAAACTTTTTATCTAATCTAGTAACCTTCAGCTCTGATACCAAGTGTAACACCCCACCTCCATTAAGGACACTCACAAAGGGAATGCCTTAACTTTGGTGGAGCGTTTTAGTAGACAGAACAGAAATTTTCAAGACAGATAAATAATACTTGAGAAATTATAACTTTATTACAACGGAAAACAGAGATCAGTATGGTTACATCTTTACCAAAAACTCAAGTAAATAAATACCAGTCTTGTTCAGAAAGTCATCAGAGTACAAAACTTTAAAATCATAATCCCCACAGAAGATGCCATAATAAGTTAAGCTATACTTTACGCACTTCAAGCAGAAGAAATCTGGATCAAGCTAAAGTATTCCCTCCTTGGAAAACCTAGGGGGGAAACGGAAGAAAAGAGGCGAAAACAAGCAAGGTCAGACATAAAGTCTGGCAAGTCCAGTGACTTTCAGCATATGGAGAAATAATAATAATCATGGCATGCAAATAAAACTGGATGAGAGATAACGGTAATAGGAGTAGCAGATATACTTAGGTTAAACAGAAGAAACAAAATAATATTACTTTTCATTTTCTCTGCACTAATACTAGTATAGCAGGATTAGGTGTCACCCTAATGTCTAGACTGAAACAGAAACGAGAACAGAATAATTTCCACAGAATAGAATGCTAGTAATGGGCCTTTACCACCCGAACAGAAACAGACAGAAACAGAATGCTAATAATGGGCCTTTACTACCCGAACAGAAAAAGACAGAAACCGAATGCTAATAATGGGCCTTTACCACCCGAACAGAAGGTACAGGAACAGAAGCATATTAATCCCTATGGAAATAGAATGTAGAATTAGGTGTACACTAGTAAATGGGCCTTTACCACCCGAATAGACGGTACCACGCAGAAACAGACAGGTGTTGCCACCCAACAGAAACAGACGGTACCAACAGAAACAGACAGAACTAAGTGTACCCTAAAACCCTACCTCAAGTGATCGGCTCCCTAATACATAAATACCCTGTGTCGGCCCCACAGTAGGGTGTATCACTCCCTAAAGTGACAACCAATTGGCACAGACCTATTTACAGATGTCACAGCGTCTTACATCCTCAGAGGCAGACCGGGATCCATGCACGCACATGACCCAGTTGGAACGCACCATCAACACCCCTCGCCATTATCTGAATGATCCGCTTATAATTAGTTCAGTAAGCGTGCCCGGACCCTACCTACTGTTGGGTCAAAGTTTGATACCAGAAAGGGTTACTGACCAATATGGGTCCCAAACAATAGATGACCCAAGTAATTTCCCTCCTAACCATGTGTCCCCAGACTAACAGATTTCAGATTAACTTGTTTACAAGTTCAGACATACAGAGTTCAGATCAAATAGTTCACAGATCAAACAAGTTTCAGACTAACGGATCAGATATACGGATTTAACAGATTTACAGATTTGTCTGACTTTGTAATTGGGCCTACAGATTCACGAAACGGGTTTGTTAAATTCATTAGTCCAATTGGTTTAGCCCTATCCACCCAGCATGTTTTAGACATCATATTTATCCCAGATTTGCATTAATTAAATATTAATGCATAGACCTCTCACATTAGGTCGGTAGCTTGTGGCCGCTGGATATGCCGGGCGGTTCCGGGCAGACTTCTGCCATAAGCCAGACCTAACCTCGTGTCTAAGCATATTTTAGTTATGCCTACGACCTCTCGCATTAGACTGATAGTTTGCGGTTGCTGGTTAAGCCGGTTGGTTCCGGGCAGGCTTCTACCGCAAACAGAGTCTAACCTCGTGTCATAGCCAATTCATTCCAATACATATTTTTCAGATATCAGACTAATTCTATTTATTTAAAAGATTAAACTTCTTCATAGGATATAACAGGTTAATCAAATTTCCATGTTCTACTAAATCTTAGGTCGAGCCTACGGATTTTCAATACCCAGATTACCATTATCTAGTTTCAATAGATCAGACAATTCAACAGGTAGCAGATCTAGCAGTTTAAGCGATTCAACAGATTTAGCAGATAACAGATGTAGCAGTTTAGGCAATTCAACAGTTTTAGCAGATAATAGTTTAGGCAATTTAACAGATTTAGCAGATAGCAGATTTATCAGATTATATATATCTAAAACTCTATTTACATATCTTGCCTAATCATAAATTTAGCCTAAACTTACATGCCTAAATCAGGGTCATAATTCATAATACAATATATGCCCCAAATTTTAGCCTTAATATTCCCATTTACAGTTCATGTCAAAACTAGATTTAATATTCTAGTTCACCATTTATGTCCAAGACTAATACACATGTAAATCATTCTCTATTATAGCCAACTCAGATTATGCCAACTTATTTGTTATGCCAGATTTATTTAATTAAGCTACGCCCAATCCCCGTATAACATGTTTCCACAAGTTCTCTAAATACTCATGAAATGGCCCTATAGGCTCGATGTACATAACAGTGAATGGGAATAAACTAGCAAAGTTACATACTAAGTACGAGATCTAACATTATTAAGGGAATAGGCATAAGAAACTAACTACAATAGTTATAGGAAACTAACCACAATAGTCATGGGCGACTAATCACAATAGTTTCTTATTCAATATCATAGGCAATAGTCTCATAGTCAGGAATCATAGTCATAGGCAATAGTCTCATAGTCATTGAATCATAGTCATAGGCAATTGTCTCATAGTCAATGAATCATAGTCATAGGCAATAGTCTCATAGGCAACAGTTTCATGTCCAATTATGCATTATTATTTGTCCCAAAATTTAGCGTTCGTGCGTTAATCTCTTATGAGATTCGGTGCAGGCTCGTAGTAGCCTGGCTATAGAACAGAAAGAAGAAAGAGGTACATAATAGTCACAGAAAAACAGATCTGACAGATAAGAATATACATAACCTCAGATTCAGATTTATAATCATGCCACAACCATAATTAAAGTTTATATTGGAAAATAACTGTACTTGCCTTTCGTGGTTTTAAGAAAGGATAATAAACTGTTGTTGTAGCTCTAAACTTTGATTTGAGATTTGATTTAGCTTTTAATTCTATTCAGGTAGGAAGAAGATGCATCAGTCCAAGTTTTGATTCTAGCAGAGTAGCGACGTCATTTTTATTTTAATTAGAACAGAGGCAGAATATAGACAGAATGAAATTTTGTAGAGAAAATGAGGCTAGGGGGCTGTTTATATAGGGTTAGGCGGACGAATCTAGATAGAAAATGAGACCGGATACATCAGAATGAACTAGGTTCAAAAACCGGGTTTCGGGAGTAGGTCGACCCCCAGGTCGACTCCCCAGTCGACCTGGTCATGGGGAGGTCGACACCCCAGTCGACTCCCCAGTCGACTTGGTTGGGGGGGTCGACTCCCCAGTCGACCTGGGTATATGGGCGGGAATTTTCCCGCCAGCCTTCTCTGGGTTTGAATTTCGAATTTCAGGCTTTATTTTCGAGCTGTTTTATTTTATTCAAATTCCTGAAACTTCTGAGGGTCATAACTTAGTCATACGAACTCCGATTTTTGAAAACTCGGACTCGATTTCATGTAGAATACCGAGACGAACGCAATGGCACAACCCGTTTCCCTTGATTCTTATTTTAAAAATTAATTATTCTCTTATTTGTTACTTATACGATCACGGAAAATACGGGGTGTTACAGATTTTAGCGCTGTCGTTATAATAAATGTTTTGTAAATTCTAAATAGCGAATTTAACGCTGTCATGATAATAAATGTTTTGTAAATCTAAGCAACGATTGTAATGCTATTGTTATAATAAATGTTCTATAATTCTAGACAACGATTGTAACGCTGTTGTTAAAAGTAATGTTTTATAAATCAAATATTTGGAAATAGCGATTATAACGCTACCTTTATAAACAATGTTTTTCCGTAAAGGAAGTGGGTTCTTAGATTGAATCCGAAAGTCGCGTAAGCGATGTTTTGTTTAAAGTTGTGGGCTTTGACTATTTCAAAATTAAGAATGTTGTTCATTTGAGGTTTGAGATGTAATTATACCCCAACTTGATTGATTTCATGATTGATGAAGGAATGGTTAAGGTTCGATAGTGAAGATTGGTTATCGATATAGTTATTTAATAAATGATTAATGGTTTGAGTTGTAATAACGATGTTTTATAACATCACGTTAATATTAAAGGATTTTGAAATGTTTTTCCCTAAATAAAATGAGAGATATTTTCTACGTGTAATGGATTAGTTAATGAGGAATTATGGAATGGAATAATTTTCCGATATTAATAAGGTATATTTTCTGAATATAGAAAATAAGGATTTCATTAATATATATAGAGATGTTTTCTTACTGGAATAAGGGATATTTTCTCGAATAGAGAAATTATAATATTGGAAATGTTTTTCAAAGAATCGAGAAGGGAAATCGAGCTTCTTAAGGATACGAAAGATGAGAAATGGGAATTGTAAATGATAATATAATAAAGTATTGATTTAAAAGGGGCCCAGTGTTGTTTGATGCTTGATAGGTACGATTTCCAATTGGAAATAGGACCGTTGATTTTATGGATGTTTTCTTTGATAGTTAAATCACCGGCTATCAAAGTTTTGATTTATTTTATATACCTCCGTTGTCAATATGGAGAGACCAGGATCAGATTTAACATCTGAAAACCACTCCGTATTGGCATGAGCGTTACGAATCTACTTATGTTGAAGAGATTATGAAGACGGAGTAAAGTGCAAGGGCTGTTCTGTTAACCCTAGGTAGAAATTGCCCAAGATGGATTAATAGAACAGTGCCTTCAGTTTGTCCAGACCCAGGACTACTTCTATGGACGAGTGTCTGACAGAGTATTTCCAAAGGGATTACGTACGTTGGTTCCTTCAAACATACGAAGTTGGTGGCAAAGAAGGGAAACTTCTTTAGCCTAACAATCTGAGTATTTTTGTGGGAATCAATTAGTGATTTTCGATGGATCTGACGACGTCGCATTCAAAGTGAATGGTGGCCAGATGTTCTGGAAGATAATTCAAACCTCAAGCCTCACAACCAAGAATTGACAAAAATCGGGCAGGCAGCATGGCTATGTGGGTCGCTCCCATTAAGATGTATAATCACCTATCTAGAGAAATTTCATTTGCTTCTTTAATCTATCGATGTTGTCCCTTCAGGAAACGGTTGTTGATCCCAACCGTTAGTGATATACATTCGATACACTCAAGCAAAATGAGTGATCGGTCATGTGTAGGCCGGGTTGCAAGACGTTCTTGTTGAAACCCAATGTATTTTCCTCTATAGTACATTGACCGGAAGGTGGTTCCATACCTTGTCATGTTGGAAATCCAATCTCCAATAAGCGCCCTGCGGTTTTTGATTTTATATTTGTTGGCTAGCTTTTTGACCAAGCCACCAAGGTTCATTCGCAAGAAGAAAGTATGAAACTACGTTCCTTAAAAGTCCATGAAGGATCGGGTCGCCCATCTCGAATCGCCCCTATCGGATCGCCCCTCATCGGATCACCCCCATAGCTTCAGCGATCTGACCACCCTTGCACGACACAATCCATCCTTATGCCACTATCCTGCACAGACCGATCCGATCCCCTGATGCACAGCGAGGCTTCTGACCTGTTCAAGCACGAGCTAGTCTTCAGCGATCCGAGATGCACGGATCCAGCGACACGTGTCCCCAACTGTCACTTTGATTGATTCTCTCTCTTTGCTCGATCCGATATTTATGGGGAACGCGACACCTGTACACAACGGCTAATTTGACTAATTCTTCGTAAGGTTGCGATACGATCCGATATTCTCGGGATTTGTGCCACATGTGACCGCGATCCGCCTGACAAAATCAGCTATAAATAGCCCAGAGCTTGGCATTTTTTAGGATCTTTTGGCAATACTGAGGACTGATTCCGCCATTATTGTCATACCACCATTTCTTATCAGTTTTATTTCGAGATTATTGATAGAAATCATAATTGTAAAAGTGAGCTTGAGAGAAATGATTGATTGTATTAGCATTCAAAGTATAATCGATTACATATAAAGTGGACGTAGGCTCGTTAACGCCGAACCACTATAAATTCTGTGTGTTTTCTACTTTTTCTTCATTCTCCAGTTAAAATTCTTTAAGAATCAAAACGATTTGGGTGTTAGATCCAAATTTTGATCTAACATTTTGGTGCTTTCACTGAGAAAACAGTCTCAAAACTCCACTATTCAGTTTTTTTTTTGAAAATTCCAGCGACATCTGATATCATGGCTGGAAAGAGGTCTAAGGAAGTACGCGCTTCACAAACAAATGAAATCGCGAATGAAGTGGTTGAAGAAAGTGTGCACGAGCTAGGTAATGAGGGATCTCTGGATCGCGGAGCGCCAGGGGCGAACCGATCCGATGAAGGTGCCACGCTCCGAGTCGACGAGGACGAGGCGATCCGGACTGTTGAAGGGGTTGTTACTCGATCCCGTGACAACGCCTCGAATCTTCCTCATGCCATGACTACGAACCGATCCCAGGGGGGCGTCGCGAGCCACCATCCTCGATCCACGGTGATCCGAATTGATGATCGGATTACAACTCGACCTGGAAAGGAGCCTATGGCTCGCTCCTACCGTCCTGGCCCCTCCGCTCGACCTGGCTCAAGCTCTTTGCGCGTAAGAGAAAGTGATGATGATCAATATGACCCTTCTGCTCCCGTTACTGAGGGGGATCTCTCTCGCTTTTCCGAAATGTGGGAAAGATTGTTTGATGAATTGGCTGCTCAAAGGCAGGAAAGCTCCGTTCTACGAAAAAATTTGACCGCTATGGATAGAAGGCTTAATGATCTTGCAAGGCAAAGGACGCCACCAGTTCGTCCGCTCACCCCAGAATACTATTCTTCGTCAGTGGAATCGCCAAGGCCTCCACGACGACCGTATGAGAGGCCCGAAAACATAGAGCAGCTTCGATTTGGAACCCTGCCATCACGGGAAGAAGAGGCACTGGATGCAGGGCCCTCAAATCGTAATGTGAACGATCACGCCGCAACTCCCAGAGATCGAGGTGTGGACAGCCCTGTACAGAACAGACTACCTCAGCCCCGTCGTCGTGCAAATGCTCATGGTAACAGGTGGCAACGAAGCCCAATCCGAGCCCCGGATTTCGTGACTGCTCCCGGAAGAGAGATTAGAGAACTCCACCGAGCAAGAAGCGCTGACCCCGAACCTCCGCTAACCAGTGCAAATGTTGCAGCTATGATCCATCAAATTCTGGCAGATAGCCGTGGACAACGGAATGAAGATTGGGGAATTGACCGCAGTCATACCCCTTTCACTGATGATATTTTAGATGCGACTTTCCCGAGGCGCTTCAACATGCCGCAAATGAACCGTTACGCGGGTAGATCCGATCCCGTCCAGCATCTGATGAGATATTCTTGGTCAATGACCGCTGCCGCAGCCTCTGACGCTGTCAAGTGCAAAGCGTTTCCCATATTCTTAGAGGATGTAGCATTGGTATGGTTTACTCGCTTACCAGCAAGATCAATTTCCATCTTCAGAGAGTTGAGTGAAAGGTTCGTGGAACAGTTCCGCATCTATGCACAGAAGACGAAGAGTGTGATCGACTTGTTCCTTGTCAAGCAACGACCAGACGAGAGTTTGAGGGTGTATTTAGACCGTTTCAACCTGGCCGCTACTGAAGTTAAAGATCCTCATGAGCCAACTGTTGTGGCAGCCCTGATTGATGGGGTAGATAAAGACACTGAATTTGGGAGATACCTGGCTGGCAAGCCGCCCCATACTAGAGAGTTGTTCTACGAAAAAGCTAACGTCCATTTACGTCGGGAGGAAGTATATGCTAACCGAAAGGCAAAAACGGCCGATAAAGAGGAAATCCAGAGCAATGTCGCCATCAAGCAGACAGGAGACAGCTCGGGGAAGGTCGAGGTTAATGTCGGAAATCGAAATCAGGGTGGTCGTCAGTTAGGAAACTATGATAATAACAATAATGGCAACAACCGGAAGAGGAATCGAGGGTACGACTCCCAGAGAAGGACTCATCCCAGGTCTTTTGAGAGTTATACACCAATAAACGATACTTTGGAAAATATCTTCATGGATTCGTACAACGTCCTCCAAAATAAGAGGCCACCTCCCATAGAGTCGACGGACAAAGAACGCGAAACGGGGAAGTTTTGTCTCTTTCATCAGATTCATAGCCATTCGACAAATGAATGCCGTCACCTAAGAGACGTAGTCGAGAGGCTTCTTCGAGAAGGAAAATTAGATGAATACAGAGTAACGCCCAGAGACAGGGGGCAAGCCGTACAGGCCCCAAATCAGAATCAGAATCAACCTGCTGTCAGGCCAACTGCCTAGCAAAAGGGAAAGGACCTTGTTATCAATACCGTAATTGGAGGGCTTTATCTCGCCGGACACGGTTTCAAGGCATTGGATCAGTATGTCAATGCAGCTAAGCAACACCTAGAGGTAGGGGAGTGTAGCAACCCCGAGGTCAAAGTCCCGGTAAAGCAACAAAAGATGATGTCCGACGATGTCGTTTTCCGCGAACGAGAAAGCATTGGAGTCCATGCTCCGACTGAAGATCCATTTGTAATCACAGTACCTATTGTCCCGGCCACTGTTCATAAAGTTTTGGTGGATAATGGGAGTTCCGTCAATATTCTTTTCAAAAGGACATTCGACCAGATGAACCTCGAGATAAAAGACTTGAAGCCCTGTCAGGGATGGATCCGTGGATTTAACGGAGCATCCACCGCTCCAATGGGTTATGTAGAGTTACCAGTTACGCTTGGGGAAGGAGAACGCCAGAGAGTGAGAATCCTTCCCTTCGTGGTTTTGTATGTTGAATCATACTACAATGCCTTCCTGGGCCGACCGACCCTCGCAAAGTTTAGAGCCTGTATAGCCCCCTGGTGCTTATTATTGAAATTTCCTACGGAAGCTGGTGTTGGTATTGTAAGAGGAGATCAGGTTGCCACACGAGCATGTTATGTTGCAGAGCTAAAGCTACTCCTCAATGGAGGGGACATAGAAACCAAAGGCGCTTCTCCCCCCGCAAGGGCGGAGAGCTTATAGCAACTAAGGAGGATAACCGTGGGAGAGTCGCCCAGAGAATTGCCCGAGGATATGGATCCCAGAGAGGACAAAGAACCTGGGGACAAAATGGCGACTCCCAATGAGACAACTGTGGATGTACCGATTGATGATGGTGACCCAGAGAAGGTCCTTAAGATTGGATCCCAGTTAAATCCGAATGTAGCTAAAGAACTTACGAGTTTCTTAAAAAATAATTTGGATGTATTTGCTTGGACCCACGCGGACATGTGCGGGATATCTCCATCAATCATGAGCCATTCATTAAGCATTAACCCTAAACATCCTCCGGTGAAACAAAAAAGGCGAATGTTGGGTCCAGAGAGGTCCGCTACCTTGAAAGAAGAAGTTGGAAAGCTAAAGAGCAATGGATTTATCAGAGACTCAATCTACCCAGACTGGATTTCAAATCCAGTTCTGGTGAAGAAGGCTAACGGGAAGTGGCGAACGTGTATCGATTTCTCGGACTTGAATAAAGCCTGCCCGAAAGACAGCTTTCCGTTACCCAGGATCGATCAGTTGGTGGACTCAACGGCGGGTCATGAACTTCTCTCCTTTATGGATGCTTATTCAGGATATAACCAGATTCCAATGCACGTTCCAGATCAAGAACGCACTAGTTTTATTACGGATCTGGGATTATATTGCTATGTAGTAATGCCCTTTGGCTTGAAGAACGCAGGCGCTACATATCAACGGTTAGCGAACAGAATTTTCTATAACCAGATTGGGAAAACAATGGAAGTATACGTTGACGACATGTTGGTTAAGTCCAAGCAATCCTCTAATCACACTACGGACTTGGCAGAGATGTTTGGCATTCTTCGAAAATACGGGATGAAACTCAACCCAACAAAATGTTCATTCGGGGTCGCCTCCGGAAAATTCTTGGGATTCATCGTCAGTTCTCGTGGGATTGAGATTAATCCCGACCAAATCGCAGCAATCAGAGACATTCAGGAACCTAGGCAAATTAAAGAGGTGCAAAGCCTAGCAAGGAAAGTAGCCGCACTAAGAAGATTTATCTCCAGGGCTACGGACAAATGCATCCCATTCTTCGAATTGATAAAGTGAGGAAAACGCCACTTCAAATGGACGCCCGACTGCGTAGAAGCGTTTCAGAACTTGGTGAGACACCTGGAGAAACCATCGATATTGTCTAAGCCGATGGATCATGAGGACTTATTCGTGTACTTGGCAGTGTCATCTCACGCGATTAGCTCAGCATTGGTAAGAGAAGAAGATAAGGTCCAAAGACCCGTGTATTACGTGAGCAAAAAATTGACGGCAGCAGAGCGTAATTATCCAAGGATAGAAAAGTTGGCGTATAGTTTGCTGATCACCTCTAGAAAGCTTCGACATTATTTTCAGGCACATCCCATTACCATATACACTGATCATCCACTCAAGCAAGTTCTACAGAGACCAGAAGCATATGGAAGGCTACTCAAGTGGAACATTGAGTTGAGTCAATTTGATCTGAACTTTCAGCCCCGGCGGTCAATTCGGGGGCAGGTGATAGCCGACTTCATAGCAGAGTTTACCGTCCCGGAGGAAGATATAGCAAACGAAGAAGTTGACTCCCCAAAATTACTTCTCGACCCCAGTGCTTGGAAATTGTATACTGATGGCGCTAGGAATGACAAGAGATCCGGCGCTGGAGTAGTGCTTGAAACTCCCGAGAAACGGCTGATATCCTATGCTATCCGGATGGAGTTTCACGCCACTAACAACGACTCCGAATATGAAGCCCTAATAGCCGGATTAAGGATCGCAAAGGAGTTGGAAGTCATAAAGCTGGACATATTTTGCGACTCCAAGTTAGTTGTGAACCAGGTTACTGGTAAATTCCAAGCCAAAAGTGCAAGATTGATCTTATACTTGGAGAAAGTGAAGGAGTTGCTGAACGGCTTCGATCACTACACCATATCTCATATTCCGCGGTCGGAGAATCAACAGGCAGATAAGTTGGCGAAGATGGCTAGCTCTGACGATCCTGAAGAGAGCGGACTAGCCCTAGTTGAGGTACTTCGGTCTCCTAGTATAGATCAGATGGAAATTGATCCAGTACTAGAGACGGAACCAGAAAGGGAGTCATGGATGACCCCTCTAAAGAATTTTTTGATGAATGGAGCGCTTCTGACCAAGAAAAGCGAGAGGCGTAAAGTAATTCGTAAAGCTGCCCGATACGTTCTGCAAGGCGGAGTTCTTTACAGATAAGGATTTTCGATGCCCCTTCTTCGGTGTATAGCTCATGACGACGTCAAGCGTGTGCTACAGGAGGTACATGAAGGTGAATGCGGCGATCACACTGGAGGGCAAACATTGGCGAAAAAGGTGTTGCGGCATGGTTATTTCTGGCCTACCATAAACAAGGATGCGGCGAAATACGCACGACGATGTGATGTGTGCCAGAGATTTTCAAAGATACCTAGAGCACCTCCTAATCAGTTAAAAACAATGACGAGCCCATGGCCTTTCGCTATGTGGGGAATTGATATCATCGGAAGTCTCCCCATAGCTAGGGGCGGAGCGAAGTTCGCTATTGTAGCCATAGATTATTTCACTAAGTGGGTCGAGGCTGAACCACTGACTACAATCACAACCAAACGAGTGATCAATTTTGTCGTTAGAAACATCATCTATCGATATGGGATTCCAAAGATTATTATAACTGATAACGGAACTCAGTTCGATAGCACTGAATTCAGGAACTTCTGCAAGAAATACCACATTGAAAAACGGTACACCTCTGTAGCGCACCCGCAATCGAACGGACAAGTCGAAGCGGCGAATAAAGTGATTAAGTCCATTCTGAAAAGAAGACTGAAACGGGACAGAGCCATGTGGGTTGATGAATTACCCTTAGCATTATGGGCCTACAGGACAACATATAAATCGGCAACAGGACATACCCCCTTCTCCCTTGCTTTTGGAGCAGAAGCAGTCATCCCGGTTGAGATAAAAGTACCTTCTCACCGAGTGACTTATTACGATCCGATGACTAATAACGAATTGCTCCTTGAATCCCTGGATATGATCGAAGAAAAGAGGGACGAAGCAGACCTGCGTGCCTTGAGATGCAAACAACAGGTCGCCCGATACTACAACAAAAAGGTTCGAGCTCGAACCTTGGAACCCGGAGACTTGGTTCTGAAGCGTGTCTTTGCAGCCCCAACTCATATGGGTGTGAAATGGGAAGGACCGTACACCATATTGTGCAAGCTTGATAATGGAACCTTCAAGCTAGCAACCGTAGATGGAAAGGAAATCCCCAGAGTGTGGAATGCCCAACATTTACGGCCATACCTAACGTAAAGATGTCAGATCTGTTCCTTTTGCTTTGTTAAGAGCCATGTACAAGGCACGACTTGCCTAGAATAGTCCTATTTCTTAAAGCAAAAAAAATTATAAAGTGGACGTAGGTCATGATTCGACCGAACCACTATAAAAATATTGTGTGTTGTTTACCTTTATTGCACTATTATTTATCTGCCTTTTTCTTTTTATGGAAATTGCTGTGAATCATGCAACGATCCCAGAAGCATATAATTATAGGTGCCCTCCATCAGAATGGAATGTAATCAGCAGCCATAATTCTGAGGGTGCGATAAAGTAAATCATATCATTGATAGCGCTCTAACTCTCCAGAGCCGGGAGAGAGCATAACGGACATGAAACCGATGCCCGTAAGTCATGGCGGTGTACCGTGATCGGAACCGCCTTGACGGAACTCTAACCTCGGCGACCGCCAGGAGAGTATAAAAGCGTCTCCGATTGAGCGCTGAGAAAGAGCTCTCGCCCCGCTGAAGGATCGGGGAGCAATTGGACTGCTGAGCTCGAACTCTAACTCTCCAGAGAGAGAGAGAGAGAGAGTATAAAAGCGTCTCCGATTAAGCGCTGAGAAAGAGCTCTGGCCCCGCTGAAGGATCGGGGAGCAATTGAACTGCTGAGCTCGAACCCTAACTCTCCAGAGAGAGAGAGTGTATAAAAGCGTCTCCGATTGAGCGCTAAGAAAGAGCTCTTGCCCCGCTAAAGGATCGGGGAGCGACTGAGCTGTTAAATTATCTTGTTAAACTCCGACCTCGGCGACCGCCAGGAGAGTATAAGAGAGTCTATGGTTAAGCACTAAGAAAGGTGCCGGAAACTCAGCACCATAAGGACAATTATCTTGCTAAATTTTCTAAGTCCCCCATATTTCAGAAATAGGGGGCAACGTGCAGACAACGCTAATCAATCCTTAATAAGCCCTAGTCAGGTGCTACGTTAACGATTGATTGGGGGCATATACATATATACATATACACATGAACACGGAAATTTTTAAATTTTTCTTTATGTTGCTTAACTGATTTGTTGTTATAATCATATGGTCTATGACTAAGCATGAAAAATTTATTAAATGCAGGTACACGGTGATGCAAAAAGAGATAAACTTTCATTTACAAACTGCAAGCCTAGAAAGTGAAAAACAACCTAAAACAAAAGTGAGGGCCAGTCTCACAATTACATTTCATGGCCAGTAAGAAGCCTAAAAACAAAATATAGACAAGCAACAATATCCTATTTACGCTTGGACTTCTTCTGCTGCTTTTGTTTCTCCAGCTTCGCCTTGTCAGCATCAGATTGATCACCTTTCTTTCTCTTCCTTTTGTCTATGAGAGGAACGTCCGACTCTTCATAAGATTCCTCCACCACCTCCTTTCTCTTCCTTTTATCAGTAAGGGAAGCTGGGAAATCATCAGGGTTCGCAAAATGAAGCTGTTTGCTGATGGATTTGGGCTGGAATTTCAAAACCATCCCGGTTTTGGGATTGAACTCCGAGATAGGGACTATGTTCAAAGGCTCCTGTCCCGCTTTCTTTAAAGCCATCTCCTTTTCCTGCCTAGCTTTTCTGCTAGCCAAAGTTTCGTCGTCATCGTCTTCGGCTTCTTTGGTGCCAATGATATCCTCCTCATCCTCTATATGGCGCCCATCCATATCTTTCAAGGCCTCAATGGTTTCATCATCCTTGGGAGCGTCAGCACTGGGTGCCAGGACGCCCTTCTCTGCTGTTGTACCCTCGGCCTGCTTCGGTATCTCAACACCGGCGCTAGGCGAGACGACAACCTTCTCTGCCTCTTTCCTCTTCCCGACATCCTTGTCGACGGGCTCGCCACCTGTATTATGGGGAACACATGGTATTAATTTAATTGGTTGCTCTACCAGATGACGACAATTCACAATTGCTTTGACAAATTGTGGGGAAAAAAGGGAGATACCTTCCGCCGATCCTCCATCTAGGCTAGCTGCAGGGGCTCCAACAACCACAGGAGTTAGGCCCAAAGGGATTAATGGATCATCAGGATGGTATTCCTCAACTCCGGAGGTCTTGGGCTCTACAGTTGAGCTCGAACCTTCGTCAGCCTTGCTTTTGCCCTTAGCCAGGGCCCTCTCCTTTTCCGTTTTCGCTTGAATTAGACGACGACCTTCTGCCAGATCCTCAGGCTCGCTATCCCTGAGGATAGTCTTCATCAGCTCATCTTCGTCAATTTCTTCAACTCCCAATCTCTGCTTCTCACCCTCAACGATGGCATCCCATAAATTGGCTAAAGTAACGTGATAGTCCGGGATCCACGAAATGTTGCGGGTTTTGAGGACTTGGCCCAGGAAGTCAAAAATCATCTCTTCAAACCCTTCGATATCCTTTTCTATCTCGAGGAGCTTGTTGTAAGAAACAGTAGCCATTTCAATGGCACTTTCAACATTCTTTTCGGCGAGAGCCTCCCGCCTCTCCGCATCCACGACTTGATCATTCAAAATCACCCTTTCCGCTTCAGCCAAAGCTAAACTTTCTTTCAAACTTGCTTTTTCTGCCTCCCAGGCAGCTCTCTCAGCTTCAAAATGGCCTTGTGTTGTCTTCAACTCAATGTTGGCCATTTTAAGATCTTCTACCTCCTTCTTTAAGGCCATCTTCTCTTGACTATTTAAGTTAAGTTCCGAATGAAAGCGTTTCTTAGCATTCTCCAATTCAATCTTATAATTTTCAGCATCTCTCCGCGCTAAGGCGAGTTGGGATTGAGCATCTTCCAAGTCCTTCTCCATCTTTGTCCTGGCCCTTTCTTTGTTATCAATTTTCACCTTAGATCTATGTGCTTCCATTTCAAGCGTTCGAATGACTTCTGAAAGATTAACCGCATGTCTCTTCATCATTTCATACTGCCTGGCTACATGGCGAATGTGCCCGACGACTTCATTATCCCAGTTCCTAGGGACTGGTTCCAAGGCTGGAACAAACGTCATCCTTTCGAAGAAGATGTTGGGAAATTGTTCCCGTAACTTTTCCAGCCTACCTTGAATCTCGGGACCATGGATGTAATCTCGTGACCCGGGGGCAGCCAACTCTGGCCGGCTGGAAGGGACAATGTCACTTCTCTCCTTCTCAGGAATTGGATCCTTGCTTTTATCTTTAGGCTCGTAATGTCTTTTTGACGACCTGCTGTGAGAGGGTGCACTTTTCGGAGGAGTTAACTCTTTAGGAAGTTGTTTTCCCCCTGCAAGAGCTACCGGATAACTGGGAGGCTTGCCAAAAGTCGATTTTGATGGAGACCGGGGTTGCGAAGAAGTAGGCTTGTGAGAAGGGCCGCGAGAGCGCTCGGTGCTCGGATGAAGACTGGGTGTGCCTTCACGAAGAGAACGATAAGAATAAGACCGCCTGCGAGACATCTTTCCTGCAAAAGAGAAAAGAGCATATTAAAACTTTGAATACTGCTGATATAAAAGTATGGGGTCAGGCAGTGCGTGTGATTTGTGCATCCCATATAATTCCCCCTAACAGACCCGGGCCTAAAGTCAGGCTCATCTGAGTAGTTTCTTGTCCTCTAATTGGAACGGTGGTCTCCTCAGAAGCAGGGAAAAATGGCTCCCCTTCAAAGTCCCCCTCTATGTATACATCATCGGGTAAAGGAATTTTGCTCAGCTCTTTGAATAGCCGTTCTTCTGTCAAATCATCGGGAGCAGCAGGTTCGATCGGAAGAGAAGCCCTTGAGGGGAAACCCCCCGGAGAAACTGAGATTTTCTTGGACTTGTCACCACGGGCCTCATCTCCTCGGTATATGTTCAGGTCCTCGTCGTCCTGGATGATTATCGGAGAAGGACTCTTACGGAATTTAGTTGTTTCTGCTGCCTATGATGTACCCTCTCCCTCCGTTGGGGGCACGTATTTGTAGGGTTTGCCGCCAGCACCAAGTCCAAATCTTATATCCAGAAGGCGATGCTTATGAAGATTCTCGTCAGTGATGCACTTCTTGATCCTTAGAAAATTGGATCTGCTTTGTAGAAGAATAGACAATCGATTATTTTATAACGGGCCTTCCGTCTTGGGGAAGACGTGATCTGCTTAAAACAAAAAAAGGGGGGATGTTAATGCTTCGGTTTCTTAAGCAAGATATTCAGTCAAAAGATTAAAGTTTACTTGATTTAAGCCATCTTCTTGAGCATCCGGCCTGTTTCTTTATATAGAACCAATCAGACTTGGGATCCCCTATATTTCTATATCCGTCATATAGAACCTTCCTATTTGCCACCAATTCGAAGAAAGAGAAATTTGCGGTTGCCGAGGAGCGACGCTTGAAAAGATAAAAGAATGTTAAATCTTTATATGTGAGTTCGGTATGCAGGATCTCCGCGTATGCAATATATAGGGTGTATAGAGACGCGTAGGCGTTAGGATGAAGCTGCATCGGAGCGATACCCAGTCGTTTTAAGGTCTCGATGACGATTGGAGGAAATGGAGGAATAGCTCCTACCAAGCAAATGATTCGGCTGACTTCCATATACCCTTCCGGAGCTAAGTGGGGTCTATCTTCGCTAATGGGTGTCCTCACATCATCCCAAGGGATCCCATGTCTCAGGCAAATTCTTTTAAGCTTTATGTCATCAAGTTTAGATGCTAAAGAATTAGAAAATTTCTCTATCCCGAGCGCGTCAGGAATCTCATCGGGAGCTCACCTGTCTGCTTCAGACTCTTCACTAAGTGAAGTACTTTCAGATGGATCCGATTCCGTTGCCTCATATTCGGAACCAGAATCTTCACCCCCTGGGTTAATTGGAGGGACCTCGGGGTTGTGTCGCTCAGGAACCTCGGACTCCGTTTCTGTAACGGATCTTTAAGAGGAATGATTATCCGACATTACTGTTTAGGCGAGAAAACATGAGAAATGAGATTAAAACTACCCGTCCCCCCTGTGTGTGCATGTGCCGGCATGTGTGTGTTTGTGCGTGCATTGAAGAAAAGTACAAGGGTCAACAAAATCATCCAGACATTGGTCATTGTTCGGTTGATAGATTATGCATTTGTTCGATCCGGAATGTTCGTCTCAAAGGCTCTAACCTAACTGTTCATTGATTTGTTAGAGTTGCATCATATTATTTAGTTAGCGTGTGGATCAGATCGTTCGTCAGTCGGATCGCAGGACAGGTTCGGATCGCGACATGTGGACGGATCGTGGTGAAGGACTCGGTACGAGGAAGGGTACTAGATCATGGAAAGGCTTCGAATCGTAAGGCGCAACAATTCATCCAGAACGGATCGTGATGGTTTCTTAGCGATCTGCATCGCCCCCCATCCTCCACGACCTGAAGCTCCGGTATCCCCGTGATCCAACACTCACGTCTAGTTCCCCACGAATCGTAGCCTTGCCGTTTCCGCGATCCGATCCACCGCTTCGAACTCGGGCCTCGCCCACGAACCGACCTGGTCATCCCATCCTTCTTCTTCCTCGACTCTCCTCTTCATCCTTAAGTCCATGGAATCGCACCAGGCACGCTCGCGTTCACTATCGTCGAATCCTACGAATATCCGCTGTCTCCACTCTCTAAATCAGTACGAACAAGCTAGAAACTAAAGAAAAGCTGTTTAATTACCTTCTTAAAGTTTGAGATTGGTTGGAAATTTGAAAATCAAAGTTAGGATTTTCTCTCAAGAAAATTGACAGCAGCTGCGAATAAAGAAAAAAGAAGAGGAGAATGAGGGTGAGGATCGATTTATATAGGCAAAAGGGCGACCATTTGTCTCCCCTTTTTTTGTCTTATTCGTTCCGCGAAAATAGACGGGCCGCGAACCAAAAGCCCGCCACGTCTCAAAGAGAAGCCCACCTCGTTCCGTTCCGTGAAGAGGCCCAAGTGCTCACCAAAGGACGAGGCGAATGTCTCGCTAACGGACCGCGACTCGCACATGCGATCTGAACCGATAAATGACCGACAGGAATGAAAATTCAAAAATGCACCCGACAGATTCGATAATGAAAACTCTGAAAGATCCCAGAAAAGAATTGTCCAATAAACAGGGAAACTATTAAAGATTTATCCGATATTTATGGCAAGCAAAGAAACAGCTTTCCGTAAACGATATGGCCTCTCAGATAGACGCTACCACTGATTTGCATCTCTTTATGGAAAGACGTTTTCACAGTTTTGAAGAATGTTCCATCATCGATAAAACATGCTTCGAGGGGGAAAAATGTTGGCTAGCTTTTTGATCAAGCCACCAAGGTTCATTCGCAAGAAGAAAGTATGAAACTACGTTCCTTAAAAGTCCATGAAGGATCGGGTCGCCCATCTCGAATCGCCCCTATCGGATCGCCCCTTATCGGATCGCCCCCATAGCTTCAGCGATCCGACCACCCTTGCACGACACAATCAGTCCTTACGCCACTATCCTGCACAGACCGATCTGATCCCCTGATGCACAGCGAGGCTTCTGACCTGTTCAAGCACGAGCTAGTCTTCAGCGATCCGAGATGCACGGATCCAGCGACACGTGTCCCCAACTTTCACTTTGACTGATTCTCTCCCTTTGCTCGATCCGATATTTATGGGGATCGCGACACCTGTACACAACGGCTAATTTGACTAATTCTTCGTAAGGCTGCGATACGATCCGATATTCTCGGGATTTGTGCCACGTGTAACCGCTATCCGCCTGACAAAATCAGCTATAAATAGCCCAGAGCTTGGCATTTTTTAGGATCTTTTGGCAATACTGAGGACTGATTCCGCCATTATTGTCATACCACCATTTCTTATCAGTTTTATTTCGAGATTACCGAGAGAAATCATAATTGTAAAAGTGAGCTTGAGAGAAATCATTGATTGTATTAGCATTCAAAGTATAATCGATAACATATAAAGTGGACGTAGGCTCGTTAACACCGAACCACTATAAATTCTGTGTGTTTTCTACTTTTTCTTCATTCTCCAGTTAAAATTCTTTAAGAATCAAAACGATTTGGGTGTTAGATCCAAATTTTGATCTAACAATATTATATATGGAGCGTGAGATGCAAGTGTTCCGCTAGATTCTATTAACTTGTTATAGACACTATAATAATATCAACGGATTTGATATCAAAAATAGTTTTGGTTATCGTAAGGTAAAAACCATCTGTGTTTATGTGTGGATCGTTCTTACGATTATCTTTTCTTTCAAAAGGATTTTCAAAGGTTAAACCAATGGTTGGAGTTTACTCACACCTGTCCCATGACTGACCCAGAGTTTATTTTGTTTGTTTTCCCTAAATTCTTGGGTGCCCAAAATTTGTATGGGCAGTCAAGTAGTCGGGATTTTACAGATTCACTTGGAGGAGCTCGAAGCTAGAGGCTTCATCAGTTAACTATAGACTACCATATTTTTCGCGGTGTACTATGTTGTATCAGGAAACAGGTGTTTATAACTATTCCAGGAATGACTGTTGTGCTCTGATGATGGTATGTATATATATACATTTACATTTTTGTATTTCAAGAGTTGTGTTATCTAACATATTTTATTCGTTCCGCTGTGAGTTTGTGATCTTTGTTTTTCTTCTATTCTAATATTTTTTCTTTCTATTTCTCATCATCTGACTTCTTTCTAATAAAGATTCGTATTTCAGTGCAATTTGGGTTGGACGTGTGGTGTTATTAGTCGACTCAAAGAATACAGAAATTCGGGCCATTACAATTGGTGTAAGAAATAATCGTGTTTTTGAGTTTAACTAAGTCAACTGTTTTAACTGGGATTAATTATTAAATTAACTCATTTTAATTGATCTAACGAAACTATTTTTACAAATATTTGTCTTTAAATTAAATTTATAATTTATTTTAGTAATAAGAATTTAACTATGTCTACAGTAATTAATGATGAAGTAAATTGTTATTGTAATAAATAATTTAAGTGATTACTTTGTAATGAAATTCATCAAAGTAAAGAAGGCGGAGTTGAAATAAAATTAGTTGAATATCATGGAAGGAGTTTATGAACATATTTTATCGGGAAACCCAAGAGTTATAAATGAAGTTATCAAAGGTATTTTAAGTGAATACGAGGGTTTGAATCAAATGTTTATTCAACATTTAGATCAAGTAAAAAGAAGTCGAGTTAAGAAGGGGCTTATAATACACTTGAGATTTTTAAATACGGTTTATAAAGAGATGAGGTGTTAATATGTTGATTTTAAATCAGCAATACTTAATAATGATATTAAGTGAAACAAATGAATTTGAAACGAGATTTTCAAAGTGGAAATGGTTAAATAGATTAGAAATGGAGTAATATAGGGCGATAAGGAGTTAAGATGATAAATTTAAGAATTGGAACCTAACCTGAGATTGGTTTAGTTGAGTGATTTTCGGTGAGTTAATGATGTTGATTTCGATCTTCGGGGTTGATACCTAGGAAGTTATTCGCTTACCAATTTACGGTTAGGGACTAATGAAGGTTGAAGTAGCGGAAATAAAATGGAATTGCGAATATAAATAGTATTTCCAAGGTAACAGAATTGAAAAGAGATTTTTTGGAAATATAACAATATTTCCGAGATTTAAGGAATTATCAAGATGAGTTTTGAATAAGTTATTCAAATGGGAAGTGTTAGTTATTGTTTTTGTGAAATGGAACCAAAGAGATTTTGTAACGATGTTTTACATGAAATTTTATACGTATATATATGATTTAACTCTAAAATATTTAAATGATCTTGAAAATGTTACATATTAAATAAGAAGTGGAAAGCCATCTTCGTAATATTGGAAGATTTATAAGTTTAAATGAACCATCGTTAGTTATTTTAATAAAAAGTCCAAGTGATGCTGAGTACTGAACCAACAAACTCATTTATTTTTCATGATTGAATGATTGTTTATTTGATAGTTAAATAACCGACTATCAAATCTAACCTATACGATTGTTGGTACAGAAAGACCGGGATCGAATTAACATTCGAAAACCATTTCGAATTAGCAAATATGAAATAATCTAAGAGGCTGATTGAAGATGAAGCAGTGGAAGACTGTGGATCTTCATAAGCAAAAGGACTACTTGTCAAATATCTCTGATGTTGCAACTAGAGTTATTTTGATTTGTGATTCTGACATGATTGGAATCTACGGATTTGCGAGGACTACTCACTACTGATCTACAGGGTGATTCCTAGGATGCAGTAGGAGGGTGCCTTCGGTTTGTCCAGTACCAGAACAACTTGTATGGACGGATGTTTGATAGAGTATTTCCAAATGGATCACGTACGTTGACTTCTTCAAACGTACCATAGTTGGTGGTAGAGAAGACACCTTCTTTTAACTTAACAACCAAAGTATTTTTGTGGAAATAAATTAGTGATTTCTGGCAGATTTAACGATGTGTCATTCAAAGTAATTGGTTGCAAATGTTCTAGAGGTAATTCAAACCTCAAGCCTCACAATCGGGAAATGGAAAAAATCGGGCAGGCAGCATGGCTATGTGGGTCGTCCCCATTAGGGTGTATAATCACCTATCTAGAGAAAATTCATTTCTGTCTTTATTCTATTCGATGTTATCCCTTTTTGGGAAATGGTTGGTAATCCCAACCGTTGGTGATATATATTCGATACATTCAAGCGAAATAAGTGGTCGATCATGTGTGGCTAGTTTGCAAGATGTTCTTGTTGAACCCTGTGTATTCCCGTCTAGAGATATCTATCGGCAGGTTCCATACCTTGTCATAGTCGGAATCCAATCTCCAATAACCGTCGGCGGTTTTGATTTTATACTATATACGTGGAGCGTTAGATGCAAGCGTTCCGCTAGATTGCTATTTGTTGGTATTTCGACATTATTATAATATCAGAATAAGATATGATTTTAAGAAATGTTTTGAGTTATCATACGGTAAAATCCATTCGTGTTTATGTGTGCATCGGTCTTATGATCATCCTTTTCTTTTAGAAAAGATTTGTTTAACTTTAAAATCAAGTTAAATGTGCTTGTAAACTTAGTGGGTTTCACACTTTGGTTCACCATACTGATTCGGCATTTGTAAATGCTCGGGTTAGACGAGTTTCATAGGTTCAGGTTATTGGACACTATGAAGTTCAGAAGACGTGCTGGTGGAGGTTAGATGTATTAGTAATTATTCCACGTGTATTGTATATGAGGACATAATATTATAACTGTCCAGGTATATTGATGTAATTTGATGATCTGTAAATTTCTATATTAAGCTCTCAATAAAAATTATTTCTATATTATATTTTGTTCCGCTGCGATGTGAGACTCTATGTTGTCTTGGTTCTTCTTCTTCTATTCTAATAATTCTTTCTTTCTTATCTCAACCTCTAATTTCTTTCTATTAACTATCTGGTGATTTTGATTCTTGGGTTTTGGCAAGTGATACGGGTTTTATGTATTATTGTCGAAATTCGGGCGTCAAACCTGCTGGGTCTTTACAATTAGGAAATATATATCTGAAATCATAAGTTTGAAATCGTTGGATGAAAAAATCACTTTGAGAGGAGTTTGAAATCAATTTGAAAATTGTTTAACATCAATTTGAAAAGAGATAATTTGAAAACAAAGTTTGAGTGCTATTCAGAATTTCACATAATATCTATACTCTATTAACCTGATAGTCTTGGACTCTTAAACTATTTATATCTTGATACTCATGAGTCTTGACTCTCCTTTGAAATCTTGAATCTCTTAACTGTATGGTCTTCAATATTTATATTTTTTGAACGTTAAGCGCGAAAATTTTATTAATCTACAAGACAATTACAATGTACAAACTCTCAAATATAAACAAGTATTCTATATATTATGACTCACTATACCCACTCACTCAAAATACAATTACTTAGCACTGTATACTCACTTATAAGAGACCAAATGACTAGCTGAAAACTAACTAAGCTACAGTAGAGAAATAACTACTTGCTGCATGTCTTCACCCTATCAAGCTTACACCACAAACCACATAGATGACCAGCTTACTAAAACGATTTAAACAAATAGAACCCACTGCAAACATCAATAGGAACCAAAAACTTGAACTGCACCACCCACAAAACAAAGAGAAAACCCCTCTGTAGTTATATTATCAAATTCAAGAAACAGTAGGATCATACATGGGGTTACTCCTTGTGTGTCTCTTATTTGGTTTCAATTTACTGCTCAAAGGTAATACATCCTCCGGAGTATATTCCTTACCCTCATCCATATCTTCCCCAAACTTACAATTCAATCTTATGCCCTTTGCTTTATATGATGATGCCAAAGCAGTGTTTACCTTTGGAAAGGTCAATCCTACACCTGATACTGGTGGTAATTCGACGTGTTGTGGCGGCTTCAAATTTGCATAAGGAGATGGTTTAGACTGTACTGAACTATCAGCGGATAAACTGAAAGTATTTGGCACTCTGGAACTGAAAGTATGACATGGTGGAATTAGAAGATGAACTAGCTATTTTACTCAAACTACTATGACTAGAATTATATGTTGAAATCTCTGCTATTTTTTGCATATTATCTAAACCTCCAACAGCTTCATCAAAAATATTGCCAACTAAAGTCTCATCATCATTTACCATATTCATACCACTATCCACATTGGCTTGATCTGCTATGTTACTATCAGCATTTTTCCAGCATTATTAAGACCATTGATGTCTGCACTTTATCCATTAGTATCACTGTTTATTTATACATAATCATTTGATCTAGCATCAACATCACTACCACAATTATTAACATCATAATATAACACATCAAACGGATTAGAATTTACATTTCCAGCAGCATGATCCTTATTACCACTAGCCTTATTAACAGTCACCTCTTTCTTTTTCCATATTTTCTTTGTTTTAGTATTAACTATTGTCCAATTCCTGTGATTATCAGACGAGCAGTTATACTGATCACTATGTACATTATTATTAGTATAAGTATCCTCCTCAAATAATTTGTCATGCTTAGCATTTGCACTAAATTCACACATAAAAGAATAATGACTGAAAACTTTACAGTAAAAACAGATTTTAGGCCTCCATTCATAAGGTACTTTCACAGAAGGACAATGATCACCCTAACCAGTTAATTCAATAGAATCAAGCAATTCATAGTCCGGAGAAATCTCTACTAAAGCCTTTGCATATCTAAAACAATGCATTTTTTCAGTGCTAGAATCGAAACAAGTTAGTTCACTAATGTGACAAACTGTGATGACTCGCCCCGCACCAACCGACATTTACTCCACAAGTGCGTTGTACACATATCCAATTAGCACGGGAAGGTCATTAGAAAAGGAAAGAAAGAAGACGAAGAATATACAAGGAACCTGTAGAATGTCTCACAGCGCATATAACAAAATATAATAACAACATACTTGACATAAAACAGGTGAGACAGTGCATAAGCTGAAAACAAACTATCATAGCAGCGGAAAATCCAAAGTACAGCTTATGATCCAAAGCCAACATTATTACAACTTTTAAAAACTGTCTCAAAAAGCTAAACAAGTAAGGTACACTACTAATGCCCAAAGTAGTGACCAGCAACGACACAGGGAGAATATCTATGTATATCATACGTGAAAGCCTCCTGCTTGCCTCCGAATCTGCTACTCGCACATCACCAGACAACCTGTCTCTAGTCTGCTCGTGTGAGCACCCAGAGTAATAAGAAGAGACATAAAACTCTGGGTCAGACAAAAGTTTGGTATGAGCGATAATCAGCTAAACAAAACAATAACATGTATAATCTAATCATACCTGAACCTGGACCTGCAACCAAAGAGTTAGCACTACATACCGTACAATACTCTAAGGTGCCACTAAACAGATGGTGTAAAGAATACGGGGGTGGGGGTGTGCATGTCATAATGATGTCAAACAATCAAGCATAGCAACCATCCTCACATCTCTCACTCAGTGCGTAAAGCATACGATATCCACTACTTGGTCACCTAATCCTTCGGGCCCTGACAGAATCCAATCCCTTACAACTATCACTACAAGCCCCTAATCTGTCTCTCAATAGTGAACCAAGGCTACGGATACCGATAACCCCTTTGCACACGTCCCGCAGCAAAGTCCAATCATGAAGTGAACTCATTGGTTCCCTACTGGACCCTGAGCTCTAACTTCCAACTTGGACTACCTTTGCATCTCGGGTTATTGGTCGTCTTTCTCCGGATCGGTCTTCATTCAGTTCTTCTCTTCGGATCGTGCTCCCCAGGGTGGTTCGATTCGGCCTCCACCAGCTCGTGGTCAAGCTCCAGGTCGTGGTGATGCTCCAGCTTGGATCGTGCCACCTTCACCAGGTCGGATTGTGATATGCTCTCCAGGTTGGGTCGCTATCATCAGATCGGGTCGTGTTCCCCTATACGGGTCGGGTCGCACTGCTACTTGACTCGTGGGTCGAGCCTCCATCAGTTCGGATCGTGTGCACCCACTGGTTCGGGTCATGTTCATCCAAGTCGTGGCATCGGTCGAGCTTGAAGTGACTCGTGGCGTCGGTCTCTGGTTCGTGGCCTTCGAAGTGGAGCAGATCATGGAATGATGTCGGATCGTGAAGAATTCACGCAAACGGATCGGGTTGTGGGAGATAGGGGGCGATCCGATCCGGATCCCTGCATATTTTCCTGCACTTCTTCCAGCGACTGTTTACGCCATTCGATGGCGTTTTCGACCAATCTAACACTTCTAGACAATCACAAAGCATACCATACAGTCATAGCAACATGTATAAACATTCACAAACACCAAAACAACCATATGATATGTTAAAACGGATCAAACATAGCCAAAATCCCATATTTTCTCTTAAGCATATTTAAAAACAACTAAGCATAGGATTAACAAAACTTAACCAAATTAAACCCAATTTCTAACAGAGGTCTAAAACATTATTTCAGAATTTATAGATATCTTTCCAGAATATATTAGTGTATAAATTCGCTAATCTTCACTAATTACCCTTAATTAACCGTAATTAGTGCAAAACCATGCAAATCACTCACCTTTGCCACAAATAAATTACAAAATATGAAATGAATCTCTGTTTGGTGCTGTTCCCAATGCTATACAGCAGTTCTACCTCGATTCTTGTGCTAATCCCCTTTGATTTGATGTAGATTTGGCTTAATCAACGATTAAAAGGTGATTTGGGGTGTTCTAGATGCTGGAGGCCATTACTATGGTTCCTAGAATGAAAGTGGCGGCTGTGAAAATGAGAAAAGAGTGTTCTCTAAACCCTAACAGCCTTTTTAAACTCCAAATCCCGAAATTCCCTTTGGGCCTAGCTGCTAATCACCCGGTTAAGCCCAATTAAGCTGTTTTTAACCCTCTAAACCTTAATTCAGCCATATCTCCCAAACGGTAAGTCCGTTTGGCTATTATGACCACTCTACGGAAAGGTAAACTATCAAACGAATCCAATGGAGGTGGTTTCAGGACAAAACTCCTTACCAATCAGAATTTATGGATGAAACAAGATTAGCTAGGGGCAAAATGGTCATTTAAAAATCGGCAAAAATCATGAACATGGCAAATGACCCCAATAGTCGTTTCCCAAAGCCACATGACCATACGACTTCGTATGTGTAAGAAATAAATATCCTACGATCCTCCGATGCGTAGAATGCGGGTTGTTACATTCTCTCCCCTTAAGAAATTTTGCCCCCGAAATTCCTTAACTAAGAAACAAACAATGGGTCCCGCATACCTATCAACCAATTTCAAGCAATCAAACATACGTGATAGCACACCAAGCCTATCCTAGCATGTGGTTCACTAACAAGGGAAGAACCATTGCCCCATTGGACTTTCACTAATTTCACCATCTCCCTTCGTAGTTGCTTCGTATCGTCCCTGATAATGCAAATCTGTCTCGCGGTTCCCAACCGCCTTGGGTTCTATTTTGATATCGTCCAACCGGTCTGGTGAAATAGCTAAATCAAAATCATGCATGAACTTCCTTAATTGAGAAACATGAAATATGTCATGTACTCATGTCATCTTTTTAGGTAATCCAACCCTATACATCAAATTACCAACTACATTCCAAATGTCCTTTCAAGTCCAACTTGAGTCCTTCTTACATTCGTATTGCACGTCCAACGTACATTCACTTCCTAGAGGCAGACTAGACCCATCCAATGACCCTAGGCACTACACCAATATCCGCACTGTACGTCTAACGTACATTCACCTTCTAAAGGTGAACTAGATTCATCCAATGAACCCAGGTACCCTACCCATATTCATACTGCACGTCCAACGTACATTCACCTTCCAAAGGTGAACTAGACTCATCCAATGAATCTAGGTACTCTACCTATATCTTACTGTACGTCCAACGTACATTCACCTTCCAAAGGTGAACTAGACACATCCAATGAATCTAGGTACTCTACCTACGAGTCCAAGTCCAACTGAAACTCCTATATCCGTTGAATCTCCAAGGCAACGGACGCTCCACAATGCCCAACATACTTCAAGTCTAACGTAAAGTATCTTACACCCGTCATATCACCATGTTCAACAAACTTATCTATTTCCATTCAACAGGACCCTACAGGTGATACTCAAGAGAAGAAAGGTAAGAACAAACACAACAACCATAGCATCCATCAAACAAGTCCTTTCTATCACATGCTAAAGCCATGAATACGTCAATACCTGTATGTCTGGTCCAACCAACATCAATAACTAATGGAAACTCTGCCTCCAAACGGACTACCGTACGTCCAACGTACGTTTATCCTCCAAGGATAACTAGATCACGTCCAACGGATCCAAGGTAAGTGGGCGTCCCCAGATACCCCTGCTTTTAGTCCGCCTGAAACACTCGAGTCCCACCCAAGTCTATCCATTATATTGCTACCCTCTCGAGTCCAACTCGAGTCAATCCAATTCCTTGCAGCCTTCTCGAGTCCAACTCGAGTCAATCTATCACCCATAAACTCAGACCCAGTCTTGAGTATCCATTACCTACCAACCCTAGTCCAACATGAGTCGTCCCCCTATTCGTTGCATCTCCTAGATCAACGAATACCTATTTTCTTTTACGAGTCCAAGTCCAACTTGAATCGTCCTAACCTTCGTTGCAGCTTCCATGATCAACGAACTAATCCTATTCCTTCAAAATTCTACTATCCAAAGAAAATATCAGCATAGGGTCCTAAACAATCCATTACTTTGCATCTTCCTCGAGTCCCGGTCGAGTCATCTCATAACCCTATCGAGTCCAACTCGGGGTAGTCCATACCATCGAATAGTCTTATCCTGTCACAGCTGCCCATCACTCCTCGAGTAAACCAAGGTATCATCCAATGAGAATCGCAATGACTACTTATCCCTCACGCAAACCATCCTAGTCAAACTTGACATTCCCCCAGCACAAGCCCCAAAGGACTAAACCAATATCATACAAGCACCCAAGGAACATCTCCTCCGAATTCGAACAATCCACGTGAAGTGATACTAGCAAAACAACTAAGCACTAGAGCACTCATTTGCCTCCCAGAGACAACGATAACCTCTCAGCTTCCCTAACTCCAGTTGTTACCACCATCACTAGGTAGGTACCTAATACCACCCCATTCCTTTAGAGTAGATCGACTCCCCAAAATAATGATAAACCCAGTAAAGCCCAAAACAAAATAATCACAAACAAACATACATTCATGACTCGATAAGACCACGTTACGGTAAATCATACTAAGGCTAGTCGAACCACCAATTGGGTTCGTCACTACTAAAGGTCTATCGAATAACTCAGGTTTTGTCAAACAAAACCCGATCAAAACATCTTAAATACAAAGCATACCTCGAATAACGACACCTTTTTCCTTCTGCGCCGCAGTTGGGGCATTCGACGAAGAAGGAACAGCGTTGATAGCATATGCTTTCACGATCTGCTTCTCCCTAGGAGGTTGTGGACATTCATTCTTGTGATGTCCCTCTTGGCCACAATTAAAGCACTTCCTTTCCCCAGGCTCTTCCCGACAATCTCTGGCATAGTGCCCTTCTTGCCACAGCTAAAGCACTCGCCATCTTTCTTACTTCTCTTATTCTGACCATCCATGGCTTGGTCTTGCTTCCTCTTATTTTGGGAACTATCCTTGCCTTCATCGCCTGCTTGCGACTTTGGCTCATCCGCAGATGTAATAGCAACCTTGGTCTTTGGCTTAGGGTAAAGACATTTCGATCTCAAAGATTTCCCCACAATCGACTCAAAAGTCTCATCGATGTGGTTAATAAGCCTCTCCCCTAAGTACTGATCAAATCCATTTATGAACTTCTTGTTCTTCTTCTCGGCAGTATCAATAAGAGATAACCCATACTTGGACAAGTGTCGAATTCGGCAATGTACTCCGAGACAGCTCTTCTATTCTGTTTGAGTTCCAAGAACTTCCTAAACAATTCGGACTTCTGAGCAGCTGGGATAAACTTATCACTGAAACGAGTTCTAAACTGATCCCAAGTGACTTGATCCTTTGGAGTAGCTGCCTTAATAGCATTCCACCAATTCATTGCCCGTCCTTGCAGCTGACGGGATGCTAGCCTTCTCTTCATCGCATCCTCGATACCCAAGTCGTCGAAGATACGATCACAGCTATCCAACCAATCCTAAACATCCGTGGCCGACTCCGTTCCGTGGAACGGCTTCCCACCAAGGTTAGTGTAATCCTTGCACAACTTGGCGAAATCGGCCCTAGGCGCCTGCACTACTGGACCACCACCATTACCACCATTGGGAGCTGCCCTCTGTACATCCCTATGTATTTCTCTCATGAGGTCAGTAAACATCGTCCTCATGTTAGCATCATTCCCATTATTGGCTCATCTACCGGAACCTCTTGCGTATCGGCTCATTGTTCAATCTGTAAAGAGAAAACGATCAACCACCTCTATAGTGGTGCTAGTGCAGTGCGACTTCATCTTAGCTATACTAAATATATATAGCTTTTGAAAACCAAAATAATCACAAATACGCGCTCTCGTATACATATACTAACTCTCCCTGATGACTTCCCTAGGTTAATTTCGCAACCTAGAGCTCTGATACCAAATGTGACGACCCGCCCCACACCAACCGACATTTACTCCACAAGTGCACTGTACACATGTCCAATTAGCACGGGAAGGTCGTCAGAAAAGGAAAGAAAGAAGACGAAGAATCAACAAGGAACCTGTAGAATGTCTCACAGCGCATAGAACAAAAATATAATAAAACATACTTGACATAAAACAAGTGAGACGGTGCATAAGCTGAAAACAAACTATCATAGCAGCGGAAAATCCAAAGTACAGCTTATGATCCAAAGCCAACACTATTACAACTTTTAAAAACTGTCTCAAAAAGCTAAACAAGTAAGGTGCACTACTAATGCCCAAAGTAGTGACCAGCAACGACACAGGGAGAATATCTATGTATATCATACGTGGAAGCCTCCTGCTCGCCTCCGAATCTGCTACTCGCGCATCACCAGTTAACCTGCCTCTAGTCTGCTCGTGTGAGCACCCAGAGTAATAAGAAGAGACATAAAACTCTAGGTCAGACAAAAGTCTGGTATGAGCGATAAGCAGCTAAACAAAACAATAACAGGTATAATCCAATCATACCTGAACTTGGACCTGCAACCAAAGAGTTAGCACTACATACCGTACAATACTCTAAGGTGCCACTAAACAGATGATGTAAAGAATACGGGGGTGGGGATGTGCATGTCATAATGATGTCAAAAAATCAAGCATAGCAACCATCCTCACATCTCTCACTCAGTGCGTAAAGCATACGATATCCACTGCATGGTCACCTAATCCTTCGGGCCCCGACGGAATCCAATCCCTTACAACTATCACTACAAGCCCCTAATCTATCTCTCAATAGTAAACCAAGGCTATGGATACTGATAACCCCTTCGCACACGTCCCGCAGCAAAGTCCAATCATGAAGTGAACTCATTGGTTCCCAACTGGATCCTGAGCTCTAACTTCCAACTTGGACTACCTTTGCATCTCGGGTTATTGGTCGTCTTTCTCCGGAACGGTCTTCATTCAGTTCTTCTTTTTGGATCGTGCTCCCCAGGGTGGTTCGGTTCGGCCTCCACTAGCTCGTGGTCAAGCTCCAGGTCGTGGTGATGCTCCAACTTGGATCGTGCCACCTTCGCCAGGTCGGATCGTGATATGCTCTCCACGTCGGGTCGCTATAATCGTATCGGGTCGTGTTCCCCCATACGGGTTGGGTCGCACTGCTACTTGACTCGTGGGTCAAGCCTCCATCAGTTCGGATCGTGTGCACCCACTGGTTCGGGTCGTGTTGATCCAAGTCGTGGCATCGGTCGAGGTTGAAGTGACTCGTGGCGTCGGTCTCTGGTTCGTGGCCTTTGAAGTGGAGCAGATCATGGAATGAGGTCGGATCGTGAAGACTTCACACGAACGGATCGGGTCGTGGGAGATAGTGGGCGATCCGATCCGGATCCCTGCATATTTTCCTACACTTCTTCCAGCGACTGTTTACGCCATTCGACGGCGTTTTCGACCAATCTAACACTTCTAGACAATCACAAAGCATACCATACAGTCATAGCAACATGTATAAACATTCACAAACACCAAAACAACCATATGATATGTTAAAACGGATCAAACATAACCGAAATCCCATATTTTCCCTTAAGCATGTTTAAAAACAACTAAGCATAGGATTAACAAAACTTAACCAAATTAAACCCAATTTCTAACAGAGGTCTAAAACATTATTTCAGAATTTATAGATATCTTTCCAGAATTTATTAGTGTATAAATTCGCTAATCTTCACTAATTACCCTTAATTAACCGTAATTAGTGCAAAACCATGCAAATCACTCACCTTTGCCACAAATAAATTACAAAATCCGAAATGAATCTCTATTTGGTGCTGTTCCCAATGCTATACAGTTGTTTTACCTCGATTCTTGTGCTAATCCCCTTTGATTTGATGTAGATTTGGCTTAATTAGCGATTAGAAGGTGATTTGGGGTGTTCTAGATGCTGGAGGCATTACTATGGTTCCTAGAATGAAAGTGGCGGCTGTGAAAATGAGAAAAGAGTGTTCTCTAAACCCTAACAGCCTTTTTAAACTCCAAATCCCGAAATTCCCTTTGGGCCTAGCTGCTAATCACCCGGTTAAGCCCAATTAAGCTGTTTTTAACCTTTAAACCTTAATTCAGACATATCTCCCAAACGGTAAGTCCGTTTGGCTGTTATGACCACTCTACGGAAAGGTAAACTATCAAACAAATCCAATGGAGGTGGTTTCAGGACAAAACTCCTTACCAATCAAAAGTTATGGACGAAACAAGATTAGCTAGGGGAAAAATGGTCATTTAAAAATCGGCAAAAATTATGAACATGGGAAATGACCCCAATAGTCGTTTCCCAAAGCCCCATGACCATACGACTTCGTATTTGTAAGAAATAAATATCCTACGATCCTCCGATGCGTAGAATGCGGGTTGTTACACAAACGAACCAATTAATGCCTATTAGCATTTTAAGTAACATAGGAATTCGATATAAATGAATCAACACCGGCACTTTCCTGATCCAAGATTGGTATCTACCTATTGATGGATCCTGTTTACTAATTACAAACATTCTACCTCTAATGAATATAGGATCAGCTCGAAGTATTCTTTCTCGATTAATGTCAGTAGAAAAATTGAAAAAGAAACGAGTACCATTCGAAGAAATATCAACCTTTCCACATAATTTCCAGCGCCTTTTAAGAAAATTTGCCACAGAAAGAAAAGATAAAGAGCCATCCAAGAAGAAACCTATCAAGTATTTGCTCCAATATTTCAATCCTTCATTTCTGACCAGACCTGGGATTGGATGAGGATGTCCATTTAGTGGAATATCAAATTAACAAGGTTCAAAAGCACCAGCATTGTAGTAACACCCCGTATTTTTCTGTGAATATAAAGTAACAAAAAAAGTATACTTAATTTTTAAAAGAAGAATTAAGGGAAAGGGTTGCGCCATTGCGTTCGACTCGGAATTCTGCTTGAGATAGAGTCCGAGTTTGCGTAAATCGGACTTCGTATGAAGAAGTTATGGCACTTAGAAGTTTCAGGAATTTAAAATAAAAACCAGCCCGAATTCAAAATTTAAAACAAACATCCGGGCTAGGCGGTAAATTTCCTGCCCAGGACCCAGGTCGACCAGTGGGTCGACCTGGGTCACATAGGTCGACCAATGGGTCGACCTCACCCCTATTTCAAGATCCGTGGACAGGTACGTTTTTCTACATTTAGACGCCCGTTCTGACCATATTCGTTGATCCCTATGCTATATAAACACCCATAAGGCTACAGTTTTCTCTACACAACTTTATTACGCCTATACTCTACCCTAATTCGTATTAAAAATAAATAAATGGCGCCGCTACGCTGCTGAAACCTAAGCTAGAACTAGTGCTTCTTCTTCTTTCAATCTGAATAGGATTAAAAGAGAACAACTACAACCCTTTTCCTTTTAGAATCCAACCAAGGTGAGTACAGTTATTTTTAGATATGAAATTTAATTATGATCTTGACATGGCTATAAATCTGAATTTGGGATTATGCATATTCTTATTTTATCAGATCTGTTTTTCTGTGTAGCTCTGATACCAAGTGAAACATCCCACCTCCATTAAAGTCACTCACAAAGGGAATTTCTTAAATTCGGTGGAGCATTTAGGTAAAAGATGCAGATAAATCAAGACAGAAGTTATATGTATTACTTTTAAGTATGATTGAGACAACTATTGTAAAAGCTTGACTGAACCACATTGTTTATACAACGACTTTATTTTCCGCTGCTTTATTTGTCTGTCTTGTAATTTATCTGCATCTTTTACCTAAAATGCTCCACCGAAGTTAAGGCATTCCCTTTGTGAGTGACCTTAACGGAGGTGGGGTGTTTCATTTGTGAGGAAGGGATTTAAAGAGAGATGCATAATCTGTTTTCGTGAAAGAAGGATAAGATGATTTAAAAGAAATGAAAGCTTCAGGATTATAACAAGAGGATTTGAAAAAATCTGGATCTGAAGCATTTACTCCAAAGGACGGAGCAAAAGCTTATACTTGCAATGGTATTGTCTTCAGGAGGTGGTGGATCTGAGGGTTTAGAAGGAGGAGGGCGCGATGGAAGAGGTGGGAAGGAGGAATCAAAAGCGGAGGAGAAAGATGCCGAAGCCGCCATTAACAAGGTTCTTGAGTGAATTTTTATCGAAGGAGAAAAATCTTAATGTTAGTCTATGTATATATATATATATTTATATTCTATTGTCTGCATATAAATTCTGCATACACACACAGACACACATATTTATATATTCTGGATAAAAGTGTTAGTATATATTTTATATTCAATAATGATAATGATTGAAACAAGGTTGTTGTCATCAAAACATCATCAACATTCCATTCTCCAACAATCTCCACCTTTTGATGATGACAACCTTAGTTTATAAAATATTCATACTTGATATTATCTGTTAATCCAATTTTTCGATTACTCCCCCTTTCACCATGAGTTCCTTTTAACTACCAACTCCCCCTTATCTAAGCTCTATTTTGTTGTTCTCGTCCTTTGTCATCAACAAAAATTATATACCTCTTTTTGAAATCCTTTTTTCTTCTATTTTCATGGACCACACATTCACATCTTTCAGAATTTGATGATGAGATCTGCTCTATTGTGACGGGCTCGTTGTTCTGGTCAGGATAGTATATTCATTTGCTCAATTTGAAGATCGTATGAGAAAGATATTGATGATTTAGTAGTTTAACCGACTAGGCTCTAAAATTTTGAATTTGAATTTGAATTTTGAATGAATGGACACTTCACTACTATAAATAGGCTCAAATTTCATATCTCTTCAAAAAAAAATTTGCTTCTTCTTCTTTTTCCCTATTTTCTACAAACAATCAATCTTTTAGGAGCCTTCATTTCTCAACGGAATTGGATGACTCCAGCAACAAATTGAAGAGTAAGGAAAGGGCTTTGATCTATAAATAGTTTGAAGATGAATTTGGATGTTATCATGGTGCACTAGGCCAAATAGTATGAGAGATGCAAGAAATCCAGTAATAGTTTTTCTGTTTTGGATAGTCAACATCAAATTATCATATCTCACTCAATTTTAATCGGAATTTGATGATTCACCCATCAAAACAACCAAGAGAACAAGAGATAAAATCTAGAAAAGGATTTGGTATGAAATAATACAAATATCTAGGTGAAATATGAGAAATACCAATGACAGGTTTGGTTTCTTTTTCCTTTTGTGCACCAAAACTTCATTTAATCTTGACTTGGCCATTTCTTAATGGATTCACATGGAACTAGAGGCATTGCGGCGAGGATGAAGAGAAGTACAGTATTGAATCTACTTGTATGTGAGAATCAAAAGCTTTTTATTGATCTGGTCCCCATTTCTTTTTAGATTGCCAATTACATAACCATATGTTTTTCTTTTAGTCGATGAATGATCATCTTGGTGCCTTTTTCCCAATAGTCATTAGACATAACTCTTCCCTTGCAAAACAACACAACTTTTCATAGAATCAAGTGATTTTTCAAAATAATTAATTGTAATTTTAAATAATAACATCATGATGATTCTGTTACATATCCTTATGAAAAATAGTGTTAAAAATTTCCATTTAAAATTTTAAAAAATCATATTATGATAACTATGAAAACCAATGCTCTGATATCAATTGTTAGTGTTGAGGATCAAGGATCTTACAGCAAAACAAACACTAGAGGGGGGTGAACAATGTTTTAAAGAATTTATTGGAATCTTAACCATTTATCGATTATTCGAACTACTATATGAATCACAGCAAGAATATAATAACAGAAATGATCACAGATGCAAATATAAACAAGAGTAAAATGTAGAAAAGGAAAGAACACACCGGATTCTATACTGGTTCCAACCACCCCTACGTCCAGTCCCGCAAAATGCTTGATTGTACAAAGTTTTATTAATACCAATATCCAGTTACAACACCCTTGATTTCACGGGCTGCAAGGTTAACACCCCTCCTTTCCTTGATTTCGCGGGCTACAAGGAACACAATCCCGTCTTTCCTTGATTTCAGGGAAACAAGGAACACACCTACACCTTTCTACAGTCTTTCTCATTTCCCCAGAACTCTTGAGTAGCACTTCCAAAATGAGAGTATTTGATTGAGAATGAAATTAAAAGAAGAATGATATAATTTTTCTTGAAATCTGCGGAGTATAAGTGTATAAACTTGGAATTTTGAGAATAATAATGGTGGTATGTTAAGGGAAGAAGAAGATGATAATAAGTTAAAAAACTTCGAATTTAAGGTCATTTTATAGTGTTCCAAAGGGTGTAAACATTTTTAAAACGTGTCATAAACGAAAAGACACAACTTTTTAAAATTAAAAAAATGTTACTATTATATGTCGACATACATGTTTGTGCATGTCGAAATACATCGTCTATTTTTAAATTTAAATAACTTTTAAAGTATTTAAACTAATATATGTATTCTGGAAATTCCTGAAATAAAACTAGTTGTTAAAATATTAAAAGTATAAAAACATAATAAAATATTATTTAAAATAAACTTAAAAACTACAGATAAGTGATTTAAAATTTATATAATATATATAAACACACACACACATACATATACATATATATATATAAGATTTTATAATGATACATATATATATATATATATATAAATTATATAAAAATATAAAAGATGGAATAAGTACATATTTGGTAATGTTAGAATTAAAAAAGATAAGATACTATGTGAAATGTTAGACATAGATAAAGTAGGCGAAAATAGAATTCTTAGTACAAATGAGAGGGACAGACTAAACAATCTGAGGAATGAACTTAAGTTGATTATGGAAAAAGAAGAGGTAATGTGGAGACAAAGATCCCGAGTCCAATGGATAAAAGAAGGGGATAATAACACGAAATTTTTCCATAGTATAGCTAATAAAAGGAGACGGGATAATTTGATTCATTCCATCATTATTAATGACGAAGAGGTGTCTGTCCAGAAGAATCTAAATGACGCTTTCACTAGGTATTATAAACAGATATTAGGAACTAGAATAAATAGGAGGATTAATGTTAGATGGAATGAGATTTATCCGTCATCCTCAAGGATTGACTTATCGGATCTAGATTGTCCTTTCATGGAGAGAGAGATATGGAAGGCAATATGTGATATGCCTAGCGACAAAGCCCCAGGGCCGGATGGATTTTCTGTTATCTTCTATAAACAGTTTTGGGAGATTATAAAGACCGACATTATTAATCTATTTAATGATTTTTATAATGGTAATTTGAGATTAGGAAATTTTAATTTTGCAAATGTCATTCTTATACATAAGAAAGTGGGGGCTATGTCTCTTAAAGATTTCAGACCCATCTCATTAATTAATGTTTCGGTAAAAATCATATCCAAAGTTCTTGCAAACAGACTAAGCACGAAAATGAATGACCTTATAGATGTCTCACAAACAGCGTTTATTAAGGGTAGAAATATAGTAGATGGGGTAGCGGCAGTACATGAATATATTAATGTTTGTGTTAAAAATAATTTTACATGTGCCATTTTGAAATTAGATTTTGAGAAGGCTTTTGACTCTATCAATTGGGATTTTATCTATGATCTGTGTCTTGCTAGGGGTTTCAGCGTTAGATGGTCAAATTGGATTATGCTTTTGCTTAAGTCGGGATGTTCTAGTATTGTTGTTAACGGAGTAGTTGGTAAGAAGATCCAGTCTAAGAGAGGTCTTAGACAAGGTGATCCTCTCTCGCCTTTCATATTTAATTTAGCAGCGGATGTTTTTACTAGAATTATTAAGAGGGCAGGTAGTCTAGGTATATTAGGTAATGTTGGTAATGAGACGTTTCACAACGAACTATCAATACTCCAGTTTGCAGATGACACTCTATTATTCTCGTCTCATTTACCTGAGCATGTTACTGCTCTTAAGTTCATTTTATATAGCTTTGAGATGTTGTCCGGACTTCGCATAAATTTTGAAAAGAGTGCTGTCATGGTCCTTAACGATAGCAATAACGTAGAGTCATTAGTCGCGAGCACCTTTAATTGTTCTATAATGAAGTTTCCGCTTGATTATTTAGGATTTAAAATTAGACCGTCAAAGCTTAAAAAGGAAGACTGGATAATTATTATAGATAAAATCAACAATAGATTAATGAGTTGGAATAATAGATTTCTCTCGAGAGCAGGTAGACTAGTATTAGTAAATTCAGTTTTATCAGCTATCCCCACATATTGGATGACAGTTCATCGTTGTCCTAAGTGGGTAATTGAGAAAATTGACAGAATTAGAAGGAATTTCCTTTGGAATGGAGGTCCTAATTGTAGTGTTTATAAATGCTTAGTTAATTGGGAATTGTGTTGTAAGCCTAAGGGTGATGGGGGTTTAGGCATCATTAATTTACATAATTTTAATTCCTCTTTATTAACTAAATGGTTATGGAAATTTAGAAATTCTGATATAATAGCTACTTGGAAGAATTTAGTTTCAAAATCTTATTATTCTGGGGGAGAATTTCTTGTGGGATCGGGGGTTAGCTGGTCTAATAGGTTATCTCATTTTTGGAAGGAAGTACTAAACTGTTTTGATTTATTCAAGTTAGGTTATAAAATGACAGTTCACTCTGGTAACTCTACCTATTTTTGGCATGATGTTTGGTTATCTAGTATACCTCTTAAAATTGAATTTGTTGATCTTTTTAATATTTGTGATTTCAAGAATTCATTAATTGAGGATGTTTATAGAAGGGATTCAGACCCTCCATGGGAGTTTTCGTTTACCAACATTTTAGAGGGGGGATTGTTAAGGCAAATGGCATTATTAAAAGCGAAATTAAACTTATATCATCCGGACGTGTATAGGGATTCCATTAGTTGGGGATTGGATAAGGGTTTAGTATACACTGTCAAATCAATGTATAAACTAATAAATTTTTCAGGTATGTCTCTCATACCTTTTAAGTATATATGGAGTGCAAATTCCCCTCCTAAAGCCAAGTTTCTAATGTGGCTGATAGTCCATAAGAAACTTAATACAGTGGAGCTTTTAAAGAAGAAAAAAATTATGTTTAATGTTAATTGTTGTTTTTGTGATCAATTAGACGAAGATGTAGATCATTTATTTTTTTCTTGTAATTTTACTAATTATATTTTAATCACGGTATTAAGGATTTTTTTATGGATAGTTTGAATACCGTTGATAATTGTGAAAAATATTGGAGCCATTATAGATTTAAGTATAAATCCAAAAGCAGATATATAACTGACTCCTTAATCGTTATCATTAGTTGGTTCATTTGGACGGAAAGAAACCAGAGATTCTTTCAATCAGCTTTAGTGTCATCCGATAAAATAATAATTAAGATAGTTTATTACTGTTTGGATTGGATGACCTCTTCAAGGTATAAGTTTTTTATAGACTTTAGCTTTGGTAACTATTTGCAAAAGGTCAGGGTAAATTTGGGATTATTTATATGTATCAATAGATACTTTTGTAACAATAGATTACGTATTGGTGTATAAAATTCTAGACTGGACAAGGATAATTGTATTTTTTAGTAGCTTAGTTATGGTTTTAGTCATATATAAGTACGGTTTGAAAATAATAATATATATATATATACATATTATATATATATATTTACATATATACAAGATTATATTTTCATAAATATACATTTATAAATATATGTATATATACATACAAGTATAAAATAAATTCACAATTAAAGGGGAAAGTAGTAAAAGCGGGTATGGTAAGACAGTTTAAAATATATGAGTTCCTTAGGCACAATATATGCTGTGACATATATGCTTGCATAATGCGTCTTTTTAACTATTTAGTAAGTCCCAGTTCTCTGTTTCAAGTTAGATTAATCTAAACACATTCTGAAAGTTAATTATAACTTCAGATGGTATGTTTTCTTTCATATGTTTTAGTTTTCATTAACGTTTATGGATAGTTTGATGAATGTGTAGTTACTGCTTTGTGGTGTCTCCTATATTTTTGAATGTGTAGTTTGATGATATTGACAATATAAGCAGGATTGATGGTGGAAGGACTAAGCGAAGATCTAAAAGGAAAGCCGTATGGTTGGGTTGGATAGCCGTTACATTTCAATTAATCTAAGCTGTTTTTAAATAAATAGGATTGAATGCAGTAGGAATGAATTTTATTCTATGCGGATGTTTAAGGAGTATGGGACTGTATTAGGATGTAACTTATGCATTAGAGGTGGTGGTTATTCATTAATTGGTAGGGTTAGCATTACCAGATTTGTGGGTTGTGGGCAAAAGGATAACAGCAGTAGAGACTGAAAAGGTCTTGAATATAGGATGGGCCAGTGCACGGATTGATAAGATTATTAATATACTCAAAAGCTTTGATCTTGGTCATTAGATGGTAACAACAACAACTTATTAGATGCTATAGGATTCGATATTGGTATAACATATATGTATTAATCTCTTAACTTGATGATGATAGATTATTTTCCTTTCAGTACCTTATCATTTTTATATTGCATATATGTATGAATATATAATGGTATACATATATATTTATATATATATATATATATATATACATATATATATAAATATATATTTAATTATATTATTATATATTCCTACATATATGCGAAAGTTACTGATGAGGGGTATTTTTAGTTATTTTTCAGGATTACAGGTGAAGAATATACTAAAGAACAAAGTGGATAGCTGCATGGATTGATTTTCAGTTGTTCAGTGTAGAGGAGGAGCTTTATGGATAGTAGTCTGGAGTATACTGTGCTGTATGACTGGATTTAGTTGTGTATGGGGAGTATGAGAGTCATTTGGGGCGTATTGTGTCTCCCATTTTTCTGTATAGTATTGGTAAATGTAGGGAAGTAGATATACCTCATATCGGGTGGTGGCTTTGCCGGAATTCGATATAGAGGTATGATGGGCGGTGGCCTTACCGGAGCTCATCTATCTATTTTTCTCTATATATATTTTAGGGGAGACAGTTTGGTTGTATTTTCATATTAGGGTCTGTATTTGGATATTATATTTCATACATTTTATATTATATATGTGTGCTCTCCTCCTTAAGGAGGATCACACATCGTCACTTTTTTTCAAAAAAAAAGAAACTTATAAATTAGGAAATATATATTTGAAATCATAAGTTTGAAATTCTTGGATGAAAAAAATCATTTTGAGAGGAGTTTCAAATCAATTCAAAAATAGTTTAAAATCAATCCAACTAAATCTTGTTCAAACATTGATCTTTGAGACTGAATCTTGCTATTTATCAGTTAATAATGAAATCAATCAAGTTGGGGTATAACTACCTCTCAGACCTTGACTGAATAACATCTTTAACTTCAAAACAGTAAAGACCACTTATCTCAAATAATTAACATCATATAAAAACCAGTCATCCCCTTTTTCAAATAACGTGTATGCGTTCTCTTTCTAGTCTTTCCAGATTTTTAGTTTATAGATACCCTTTTTGTTTATAGTATTCTATTTTACATTTGTCTCCTTATCGAATTCTATACATAAATATTGATATATTGATTTATAGTTATCAATTTTTCTTAAAAATATTATTACTCCTTAAATTTTTTCGCTATCACCTCCTTTGTACCGGTCAACAGCTCAAACCTCAGCTCGCCTCTCTAGGCCTTTTCCATTCAAAAAGAAAATCAAAAATCCAAGTGGCTTGCCGACTCGGCGCATAAATACTCATATTGAATTCAAAATTGTACCTTTTTGTTGGCCACACACTATTATAATCTTCATACATATAGCGACCTAAACTCGCCCTTACAGGAAAGCCCAGATTGAGTTGAGAACACGACAAATCAGTTTACAAACAATAGAACATTTCATTTTTGTTACAACAATTACATCATAGTACAAGAATATAACAGAGTATGAATAAATAATATAGATTAGAAAAATATCAGAGATTAAAATACATTACTTAGCCATGGAAAAATAATACATAACACCACTGAAAGAGATACACGGATACAAAGCTTTCTGAATATAGCTCCAACTGTAAATTCAGGATCCTGTGAAAATAATATCTGCAAAAACCAAAACTATTAGATGCCCGTACCGAAAATAGGGGCACCCAGATTTCAGATTAAAACAATAAACTCCGAGTCAGTCATGGGACTGGTGTGAGAACTTAAAACTTTGCTTTAGAAATAAAATAAATTAAGGGACCGCGCTGTATAACACGGAATGAGTTTTATCCCAAGAATACTAGTACAATAAACAAACACGCAATGCTTTTTGGAAAAATGAAGCTATTATAAGACTCAGTTCCCATCACACAATGCAACGCAAGTCGGAGGATAGGGTTTTACTTTATAATAGCCAAACATGCTTGGTACATTTAAAACAAATCATTTTGATATTACTATAAGTATACAGTGTCAAAATCACTTCAAATATAAATGTATCAATCATAGACGGCACATCTGCCATATACTATGTCACCATACTAGTTCTACAACTAAAACCGAAATTTCACGTATTGGAAATTGGATTTCAATCATGAGTCAAGGCAAGGTATGTAACAACCCACATTTTACGTATTGGAAGATCGTAAAATATTTTTATTTTATTCCTTAAGGGTTGGATCGTTCTTATCTTTTAATATATTGCTTATGGGGATGTGAGACATGTCCATGATTTTTACCGATTTTGTTTGTGACTATTTTTCCCCTGTCAGTCTTATACAGAGCATAACTTTTGACTCAGGTCGAATCAGAGGGTGAGACCTGTGCCATTGGAAAGGAATTGATGATTCTCTTTCCGTAGAGTGGTTAAACCAAAGATTTGGCTCGGCGGTTTGAGAGAAATCGCTGTTTTAAGGTTTTTCAGTTGGCTGTCCAGGTTTTAGAAAGCTAATGGAATGATTTGGAGAAGGCTCATTAGTGGGTTGGTGGAGTCTATAAATAGGGGGTGAGGGTTATGGAGAATAGGTTACTTCTCCCACTCTCTCATTTGAAGGCCTTGAGTTCCTTCTTCCTCTAAATTCTTTTTTACCATTAGAAATCCAAATCTAAGGAGGGAAATCATAGATCTACACCTTTGGAGGCTAGATCTACATCAATAGGAGGGTGGATTCATCAAATCGAAGGGCTAGGAGTTATCTCTTCATTGTCCGGAATCTAATTTCTTCGTTTTTGCTTTGTTTGGAGAATCGGTGAGTGATTTACATCTCTCGCATGAAATCAATGAATTATATGAGTGTTTATGCATGTTTTTCACCAAATCCAAGTGTTTACACATGGATCTATACCATTATAAGTCCATTTTCATATATATCCTTATGATCTAGTTTAGCAAGATTAGGTAAGTAATTTCTATGAGATTTCATGTGAATGTGCGAGTTAGGTCAATCGTTTTGATCATATGTTCATTTCTCATGATTTTTGGTTAATTTGCATAATTTGATGATAATCGTCATTTTCATGATGATTAGTGGTTTCATAATATGCTTATGATTGTATTGGATGAATTGGATAAGTTGATTTCATCGATATTATCGTTGACAAAGTTTTGGTCAAAATCGCCAACAGGTCAGCCATTGCTACAGTGCCAACCGGTCAGCCATTGCTACAGTGCAAACCAGTCAGCCATTGCTACAGTGCCGAAAGGTCATCCATTTCTACAGTGCCGACCGGTCATCCATTTCTGCAGTGTTTTCCACAGTGCCAACCCGTCGTCCATTGCTGCAGTGCCAACCGGTCATCCATTGCTATAGTGCCGACCGATTATCCATTTCTACAGTGCTGACCGGACATCCATTTCTGCAGTGTTTTCTACAGTGCTAACCGGTCGTCCATTGGTACAGTGCCAACCAGTCGTCCATTGCTACAGTGCCGACCGGCCATCCATTTCTATAGTGCTGACTGGTCATCCATTTCTGCAGTGTTTTCCACAGTGCCAACTGGTCGTCCATTGCTACAGTGCCAACCGGTCGTCCATTGCTACAGTACCAACCAGTCGTCCATTGCTACAGTACCGACCAGTCAGCCATTTCTAAAGTGTTTTCTGAAGGACCGGTGGGTAGTTTTTCAAGACCGACTGGTGTGTTTGGGAGGACCAATCGATGTGTTTGGGAGGACGAACTGATGTGTTTGGGAGGACCAATCGATGTGTTTGGGAGGACCGACCAGTATGTTTTGGGAGGGCCAACCAGTGATGTTTTGGGAGGTCCGACCGATCGGTATGGGTGTGACTTCGAGGTAAATTTAATTAGGGAAGTTCGAAGTGTTGAAAAGTGTTCATTGCTCTAAGGTGTTCTGAGCTGATTAATAGTCGTAATTGATAATGACTAGTGATGAGAAGGCCGAGGAATTATCGTTGTCGTAGGTTCTAGCGGACTCAAGCAGTGGCACAATTGAAGACCAATTGTAGGTCAAGTACCCTAGGTTTCGTTGTATGGCCTAGACACATTTCGTTGTATGGTGTGTGGGGTTTTAGCTAGAACGGGGGTTTCGTTGTATGGCCCTTGACAATTGATGGAAAATTGTTTAGCCAGTCATACGATTAACGGTGGTTCCAAAGCAAGGTTGGCGGTGATAGCCAGAGTCAGTCATGGATGTTTGAATGCTTTGTTGTGATCATGATTGAGTTGCTATTGCAATGTATGAATGATTTTTCTGGTTTCCACGGTTGAATTGTTATTCCTTTGGGTGTATGGATCGTAAAGGCTATCACTGTCAGGTGTCGGAAGGGCAGTTGTGAGTTCTTCTCTGGAGCTGGGTAGATTAGTTTATTTATTTACCCATTCTCATATACTTTATTGATGAAGTTTTTTTAGCTGTTTTATCGCTCACTAAGACTGTTGTCTAACTCAGGGTTTTATGTCTCCTCTTATTACCTTGGACTGTTCATCCGATTGTTGGATGGGCAGACTAAGTAGCAGGTGACAGGTAGCTTAAGTGAGGATGGCGTTGCTATTAGGAGGCGAGCAGGAGGCTGGCGTACTTTCTTTACCACTATCTAGTATATTTTTTCCATTGTTTCTATTTCTGAGAGTGTTGTAGTTGAGGCAAGTTATACAAACACTATTGTTGTTATTCACGTGTATGGAAAATACTTTCTAGTTGTTATGAAAGTTTAGTGTTTTCTGCTTCACTATCACTACCTGTTGTATATATTCTATTATATTTTATCTTTGCACTGTGAGTTTACGACAGGTTCCACTTATATACCTTACCTTGATGATCGTCCATAGCTGCCTGATACACCTTTCAATGCATTATTTCTTTAATATAGTGCAGGGGTTGTGGGCGGTCGTCGCATTTGGTATTAGAGCTCTGGTTATCGATTTTAGCCAAAGTTCGAAGACGTAATCACGTATGAGAGACGTACTTATAGATTTCTGTTGGACTCCTACTATATAAATATTAGCATATATTGTAGTAGCGGTTGTATTCTTTAGCAATTTTTCTTGGAAGTGGTTAATTATTCTAAATTGCAGATTTAGAATGAGTAGACAACCACCAAGACGCGTTGCTATGGAAGCTAATACTGGAAGGGGTAATGGCGGGGAACAAGACTACCCGGCCATGTTTGAATCTAAGATTGAAGCATGCCTTCGAAGGAACCCCGCCCCAGTGGCAGCTACGGTTGATGTTGAAGCCCAAGTGCCTAGAGCTGTAGAATTTGCAAAGCTATGCAAAGACTTTTCTTCGTTGGGAGGGAAATAGTTCAAAGGCATTGAACCAATTGAAGAAGTCTAGAAGTGGATGGATACTTGTGTCCGAATCTTCAAGGATATGGGTATTGATGATGCAACAAAGAGGAAACTTGCATCAAGGCAGTTAGTGGGCAGAGCAATGGACTGGTGGAACTCTGTCACACTTGAGACCCTTGAAGAGGATATTTCATAGGAGCTATTCCAAGCTAATTTGAAGCAAAATTCATCTCCACCGTACAAAAGTCTATTCTGTTTAAGAAATTTGTGGAGCTTAAGCAGAATGGTCTCCCAGTTCTTGACTACATTTCTGACTTCGAGACTCTATCGAAGTATGCTTGTTCATATATGGATACTCCTTATCAAAAGAACGAGAAGTTTGTCTTAGGGTTGGATGAATTTCTTAGGGATCAGCTTGCGAATAACCTCGATGATAGCTTTGAGAAGATCATCGAGAAGGCTTTGAGGCATGAAAGTCTGTTTCCTAAGAAGATGTCTATTGTTGCACCTATAGAGGAACATACGCCACAACAGGGCGGTAATAATAAGAAAAGAAAGCAACAACAACAGAAAGGAAATGATGGCCAAAAGAAGCAGAAGAGAGAAGTAACTTGCTTCAATTGTTGGCAGAAGGGCCATTATGCTAGTGAATGCAAGAATCCTAAAGCTGAGAAGAAGTGCTTCAAGTGTGGGAAGCCAGGACATGAGAAGAAAGATTGTCTAGAATCAGACAAAGGGAAGCAAGTGTTTAAGGCATATGCTTTTTAAGCCGTGCCAACTTCTTCGAAAGCTCCAACTATAGAGGAAAAGGGAAAGGGTGTCATGGTGCAAGGTACTCTTTCTGTTAATGGTGTTTCAGTTCATGTACTTTTTGATACTGGAGCATCGCATTCATTCATTTGTAATGAGCTTGTGTGCCGCATGGGTTTGGAACCCGAGATATGTGATAGACCTTTCGTAGTAACTAATCCAGTTGGGGGTTCGTCAAATCTTTGCATGATTTGTCGAGGTCCGGTTTTGTCGAGTCATGGTTACTTTTTTGTGTGTGATTGCTTTGTTCTTAACTTCGCTGGGTTTGGGATCATCTTGGGCATGGATTGGCTGAAGAGGTATGCGGCAAGGGTGAATTGCGAGAAGCTAGAGGTGAGATTCGGGGATGTGGAAGGGCGAAAGGTGTTGATAAAGTGTAAGCGCGAAGAGGGTGTCTTCGTTAGCTGTCTATATTCGCTTGTGATTCCACTAGAAGACTTGTCATCTGTGCTGATTGCTAATGAGTATAAGGATGTCTTTGACGAGGTCCAAGGGTTCCCGCCGTGTTGTGAGATCGAGTTTAGGATTGATGTGGTTGAGGGTTCTAGACCAATCGTTATGCCTCTTAGGCGGATGGCACCTAAGGAACAGCGAGAGTTGGAGGTGCAAGTTAGTGACCTTCTAAGGAAGGGATTCATTCGGAGAAGTGTTTCCGAATGGGGTGCACCGATCGTATTTGCAACTAAGGAAAATGGCTCGTTGAGATTGCGTGTGGACTATCGTGAGCTGAACAAAGTGACTAAGAAGAACAAGTATCCGTTGCCAAGGATTGATGACCTGTTCGATCAGCTTCACGAAGCCAAAGTGTTTTCTCAAACGGATTTGGCAACGAGATTTCACCAATTAAGGGTGGCCAAGGATAGTGTGCCAAAGACTGCTTTTAGGAAACCATCCGGTTTCTTCGAGTGGTTGGTGATGCCATTTGGGTTGACTAACGCGCCAGCGTATTTCATAGATCATATGAATATGGTGTTCAGAGATCAGTTGAATAAGTTTATGCTTGTGTTCGTGGATGATATTCTGGTTTACTCCAAGATTGAGGAAGAAAACAAGACACACTTGAGAGTTGTGTTAGAGATATTGTGAAAGTATCAGTTGAAAGCTAGGTTCTCGAAGTGTCACTTCTGGAAGGATGAAGTGAGATTCTTAGGCCATGTAGTTTATGGTAATGGGATAGCAGTTGACCCCGTTAAAGTAGCAGCAATCCAGGATTGGGATAGGCCTAAAAATGCGATAGATGTGCGGAGTTTCCTTCGATTGGCTGGTTATTACCGACGGTTTATGAAGGATTTCTCCAAGATAATTGCACCATTGACAGGATTGATGAAGAAGAACCATGTGTTCACATGGGATGGAAAATGTGAACAAGCATTTGGAATTCTGAAGGAGAAACTGATGAGTTCTCTTATATTGATAATTCCAAGTGGAAATGAAGAGATGGTGGTATACACTGATGCATAAGGTACTAGGCTTGGAGCAATGCTAATGCAGAAGGATAAGGTTATGGCCTACGCGAGTCGATAGCTAAAGCTGCATGAGAAGAATTACCCAACTCATGATTTGGAGTTGGCGGTGATTGTGTTTGCTCTGAAGATGTGGAGACATTACCTGTTGGGAGTCCGATTCGAGTTGTTTACGGATCACAAGTCATTGAAGTATCTTTTCTCCCAAAAGGATTTGAATCTTCGGCAGCAACGATGGTTAGAGTTTCTGGCATTATATGATTTTGGTATAGCCTATACTCCTAGCAAAGGCAACGCAGTTGCAAATGCATTGAGTAGAAGACACGCAAGTTTAGGAGCGATGTTTTCGGAATGGAAGAGCCTTGAGTATTTGGCAAGGTTTGATTTCAGGCCAAAGTGTGAGTTGGAATCTGAAATCATGGCAAGCTTATCAATAAGACCTACTCTCATCGAAAGGAACGTAGAGAGCCAATAGCTAGATGCAAAGCTTGTCGAGTTTATCCAGAAGCAAGAACCAGAAGATAAAGAGTTCGAAGTCGACCGAGAAGGTTGGCTTCGGAAGCAAGGGCGGTTGGTTGTTCCCGATGTTGATGGATTGAGAGATGAGGTTCTGAGGGAATGTCATCACTCGAAGTTGACAATTCATCCCGGTGGTAATAAGATGTATCAGGACATGAAGCGAGTTTACTACTGGGAGGGGATGAAGCGAGATATTGGAAAGTTCATTTCCAAGTGCATGAACTGTCAGTTTGTGAAAGCTGAACAGAAGAAGCCGAGTGGGTTACTTCAACCATTGGAAGTTCCTACATGAAAGTGGGAGAAAGTACCGATGAATTTTATCGATGGACTACCTAGAACTAGGGCAGGGAATGAAGGAATTTGGGTCATTGTGGATCACTTGACCAAAAGTGTGAGATTCATTCCTGTCAAGTCGACTAGGATGACGTCGAAATTGGCTGAGCTTTATGTGAAATGGATTGTTCGATTCCATGGTGTCCCAAAGAGTATAGTGAGTGACTGAGATCCTTTGTTTATGAGTGGATTTTGGAGAAGTTTGCAAGAGGCTTTGGGAACCAAGTTATGCTTGAGTACGGCATATCATCCCCAAACTGATGGTCAGACTGAGAGAGTAAACCGAGTTTTGGAAGATCTCCTGAGGGCTTGTGTGTTAGTCTTCGGTGGATCGTGGGATGACCATCTACATCTAGTTAAGTTTGCATATAATAATAGCTACCAGTCTAGCATTGGGATGGCACCATATGAGGCGTTGTATGGAAGGCCGTGCAATTCTCCAGCTTGTTGGTTAGAAATTGGAGACAAATTGGTACTTGGGACAGAGATGATAAGAGAGACTTCGGATTGTATCGAGATTGTTCGACAACGAATGAAGGCAGCTCAAGATCGTCAGAAGAGTTACGCCGATAAGCGTCGCAAGGACATAGAATTCTACGTAGGTGATATGGTTTTCGTGAAGATTTCACCATTAAAGCATGTGGTTCGATTCAGAAGCAAAGGGAAGTTAGCTCCTAGGTTCGTTGGACCACTTCCGATAGTCGAGCGAATTGGAACGCTCGCATATAAATTGGAATTACCCGAGAAGATGTCGCGTGTGCATAATGTTTTCTATGTGTCATTTCTAAGAAATTTTGTGCATGATTCGAATGTGGTGGTACCTCCGGAGCAACATGAAGACCTAGAAGTAGAAACCGCAGTTGCGAAACCTCGTAAGCCACTTCGTGTTGTGGGGAATGACACGAAACAGCTTAGGAGGAAGACGGTTAAGCTAGTTAAGGTATAATGGAGTGAAGATTGTGACGATTGTACATGGGAGACCGAAGAGAGCATGAGGGCGACTTATCCAGAACTCTTCGTCGGTAGGACCCTTTAATCGTATCATCATAATATCGTTGTATCTTGTTATTGTTTAATAGAATTCCGCGTGCTAGGATAAGGCTATGGATGTATGACTTAATTATTGCTAGTTTGAATGATAGAATTGGCTTTACATGGATGATAGGCATGCATAATTGTTGTGGTTGCTTGTGTTTGTTTGGAATTTTGTGGGCGAAATTCTTAAGGAGGGGAGAATGTAACAACCCACATTTTACGTATCGGAAGATCGTAAAATATTTTTATTTTATTCCTTGAGGGCTGGATCATTCTCATCTTTTAATATATTGCTTATGGAGATGTGAGACATGTCCATGATTTTTACCGATTTTGTTTGTGACTATTTTGCCCCTATCAGTCTTGTACAGGGCATAACTTTTGACTCAGGTCGAATCAGAGGGTGAGACCTATGCCATTGGAAAGGAATTAGTGATTCTCTTTCCGTAGAGTGGTTACATTAAAGATTTGGCTCAGCGGTTTGAGAGAAATCGATGTTTTAAGGTTTTTCAGCTGGCTGTACAGGTTTTAGAAAGCTAATGGGCTGATTTGGAGAAGGCACATTAGTGGGTTGGTGGAGTCTATAAATAGGGGGTGAGGGGTATGGAGAATAGGCTACTTCTCTCATTCTCTCATTTGAAGGCCTTGAGTTCCTTCTTCCTCTAAATTCTTTTCCACCATTAGAAATCCAAATCTAAGGAGGGAAATCATAGATCTACACCTTTGGAGGCTAGATTTACATCAATAGGACGGTGGATTCATCAAATCGAAGGGCTAGAAGTTATCTCTTAGCTGTCCGGAATCTAATTTCTTCGTTTTTGCTTTGTTTGGAGAATCGTTGAGTGATTTACATCTCTCACGTGAAATCAATGAATTATATGAGTGTTTATGCATGTTTTTCACCAAATCCAAGTATTTACTCATGGATCTATACCATTATAAGTCCATTTTCATTTATATCCTTATGATGTAGTTTAGCAAGATTAGGTAAGTAATATCTATGAGTTCATGTGAATGTGCGAGTTAGGTCCATCGTTTTGATCATTTGTTCATTTCTCATGATTTTTGGTGAATTTGCATAATTTGATGATAACTGTCATTTTCATGATGATTAGTGGTTTCATATTATGCTTATGATTGTATTGGCTGAATTGGATAATTTGATTTCGTCGATATGATCGTTTGACAAAGTTTTGGTCAAAATCGCCAACCGATCAGCCATTGCTACAGTGCCAACCGGTCAGCCATTGCTACAGTGCCGACCGATCATCCATTTCTACAGTACCGACCGGCCATCCATTTCTGCAGTGTTTTCCACAGTGCCAACCGGTCGTCCATTGCTACAGTGCCAAACGATCGTCCATTGCTACAGTGCTGACCGATCATCCATTTCTATAGTTCCAACCGGTCATCCATTTCTACAGTGTTTTCCACAGTGCTAACTGATCGTCCATTGCTACAGTGCCAACCGGTCGTCCATTGCTATAGTGCCAACTGGTCGTCCATTTCTATAGTGTCGACCGGTCATCCATTTCTGCAGTGTTTTCCACAGTACCAACCAGTCGTCCATTGCTACAGTGCCAACCGGTCGTCCATTCTACAGTACCGACCGGTCAGCCATTGCTATAGTGTTTTCTGAAGGACCGGTAGGTAGTTTTTCATGACCGACTGGTGTGTTTGGGAGGACCAATCGATGTGTTTGGGAGGACCAACCGATGTATTTGGGAGGACCAATCGATGTGTTTGGGAGGACCGACCGGTATGTTTTGGGAGGGCCGACCGGTATGTTTTGGGAGGACCGACCGACCGATATGGGGTGTGACTAGAGGTAAATTCAATTAGGGTAGTTCGAAGTGTTGAAAAGTGTTCATTGCTCTAAGGTGTTCTGAGCTGATTAATAGTCGTAATTGATAACGACTAAAGATGAGAAGGCCAAGGAATTATCGTTGTCGTAGGTTCTAGCGGACTCAAGCCGGGGCACAATTAAAGACCAATTGTAGGTCGAGTACCCTGGGTTTCGTTGTATGGCCTAGACACATTTGGTTGTATGGTGTGTGGGGTTTTAGCTAGAACCAGGGTTTCGTTGTATGGCCCTTAACAATTGATGGCAAATTGTTTAGCCAGTCGTACGATTAATGGTGGTTCCAAAGCAAGGTTGACGGTGATAGCCAGAGTCAGTCATGGATGTTTGAATGCTTTGTTGTGATCATGATTGAGTTGCTATTGCTATGTATGAATGGTTGTTATGGTTTCCACGATTGAATTGTTATTCCTTTGGGTGTATGGATCGTAAAGGCTATCACTGTCAGGTGTCGGAAGGGCAGTTGTGAGTTCTTCTCTGGAGCTGGGTAGATTAGTTTGTTTATTTATCCATTCACATATACTTTATTGATGAAGTTTGTTAGCTGTTTTTTCGCTCACTAAGACTGTTGTCTGACTCAAGGTTTTATGTCTCCTTTTATTACCTTGGTTTGTTCATCCGATTGTTGGATGGGCAGACTAAGTAGCAGGTGACAAGTAGCTTAAGTGAGGACGGTGTTGCTGTTCAGAGGCGAGCAGGAGGCTGGCGTACTATCTTTACTACTATCTAGTATTTGTTTCCGCTGTTGCTATTTCTGAGAGTGCTGTAGTGAGGCAAATTATACAAACACTATTGTTATTATCCACGTGTATGGAAAATACTTTCTAGTTGTTATGAAAGTTTAGTGTTTTCTGCTTCACTATCACTACCAGTTGTGTATATTCTATTATATTTTATCTTTGCGCTGTGAGTTTACGACAGGTTCAGCTTATATACCTTACCTTGATGATCGTCCATAGCTGCCTGGCACGCCTTTCAGCGCACTATTTCTTTAGTATAGTTCGGGGGTTGTGGGCGGTCGTCACATGGTATGTACTCGTTACCAATTCGATACACTTTAGCAAATGCCTCAGGATCCTCTACAGTGAACCCTTGGATCCTGCAGTGCCGGTCCTCCCTTACGTTTGAGGATTAGTTATTTCTGAACACACGTTTCCCGGTCCTATCGGACCTATCCATCTGTCCCGTAGTGACCAATATATCTGAGGTGCCTCGCTACATCCACATAGGTAAAAATATATAATGTCTGGGCTCCATACCATGGCACTACCCATAGCTAGAAAGAAACGTCGTGCACTCACTGCGTTCCCTTATCCCATTTTTGACTCATACCGTGGTATGAGGCTCGCGAATTAGCGCTATACACAAAGCTGTGCTATTTAAAGTCGTGCTTTGATCATCAACCAAAAGACTCTGCATTTCAACAGAAGCATTGATCAATGCATCTCCGCATGCGACACTGACAATTCACGCCATGCAACCGATGTCTATCAATATATAACCTCTAAGCTCTTACGTCTCAGAAAAGGGTGTTAAGCAAGAGAATAAATTCCCCACCACCAAACTAATATACATTTAATAGAGATCAATCAAAACAGAATAAAATCCAATGTTAGACACATACCCATTTACTAGTTTGTTCTGGGTCTAAACGAAACCGGAGGCACCTTATTCCTCATCCCATATGTCCAATAAAGGAGAGGGGTCCTCGCATATTCGGTCGATCACCAAGTACGTTTGGACGATCACCACTTATTACATTGTCTTAGGTGTACAACCCAATCAAGACATCGGTAATCATCCAGACGATGGGAAGAACTCCGATCTTCAACCATCATCTTTATCGTCGACTTATCGTCGAATCAGTTACTCAGAATGGGTGTAAACCCGGACTTTTTGAATAACTCGCGTATCTCATAAACAAGTGCTATAAAAACACAATATATGCCTCATTCAATTCAGAATATTCTTTTATTTGAATATTCACATCATTAGGGAAAGCTTCCCATTAATTTTATCAAAGATAAATTCTTTAAATTTATTCTTTAATCTTCCTTTGGATATCAATTCAGACAAAATTAAAGTTTATCCAAACTAGTCGGGATTATCGAGCCTTACCGGAGTAATCATTTGTTTAATTTCCCAATCCCAACCTATACATCCCATGGAGCAAAACTGGTAATACTCCATATCTAACACCATGGTGTTATCGGTAAATTTAATTACCATGTCACGTTCAAATCTAATTAAAGATTTAACTATCACTTGGAGTAAAAACTGGTGGTACCCCATTCTCGATCATTTCCCAAATTTGATAATTTAAATTATCACATTCACATTTCAATCTAGTTAAAGATTCATTAAAAATCCACTTAGTTTTAATCTTCCAACAATCATTATTAATGATTATTTAACTTTGGGAAATCAAACATGCCGCATCGATAATCTACACCGTATCATTGATTTCTACCGATATATAACCTCTAAGCTCGTAAGTCTCAGAGAAGGGTGTTAAGAAAGAGAATAAATTCTCCACCACCAAACAGATATATATTTAGCAGTGTTCAACAATACGGTTCGAAATACAATGTTAGATACGTAGTCCTATCTTTAACTGGGTTAAAGAACCAATGTCATTTAAAAAATAGTTCATAATAAACCCAAAATCACATTCCATTAATTATGGAATCTTCACGGAAAATAGATCAATATATAATCGGTATCTATTTCCATATCCAACTAATAATATAAATGGAATAACGACAAAGCCTTTTTAAATTCCATATATATTAACAGTCTTCCTCCACAGAAGCTCACTTCGATTATTACCAAATCGAATTCCATTCAATTCCAATTTAATATATTAAATTGGGAAACTTTACTTTTGAAAAATTCCATTAAATCTTAATAAAAAGATTTATAAATTCCAAATCACATTTCACTGTTAATCGGGTTAAAGAATGAATGTCGTTAAAAAAACACAGTTCACAATAAACCCAAATCACATTCCATTTTATTCCAATTACTAAATATAATTGGAAACTCTAATAATCTTAATTAAAAGATTTATTCTTTTCACATGGGGTTTAAGAACAGTGTTATTTAAGACACCATTCGTGACAAACCCAAAATCCACTTCGATATTAAATATAAGGCTCTAAACAGAAATTATATCGGCTTACATTCAATATCAAATTCTGAAACCAACACATATCATTTGGGGAATAACGATATATATCTATCTCCCAAATTCCTCCACAATATCCATATAGTCACGAAATCCAATGTCGAAATCTCCCGAAGATGATTTCTATTCAAATCCATTCCAATTCATATATTGGAAATTTCTGGTTATATTAAAACCCTTTTACAAATCCAATTTATTTATTTAAAAATTATTGGATATCAAACCTAGTTAATAACTAGTTCATTTAGATAAAAATATATTTTTATCTTTATAAACATGGAATTTTTCATCTGAATTCTTTCCAAATCATTTATTATGATTTTACACAAATTATTAATATTTTTAATAATTTTATTAAGGCTCTTTCAATCGATTTCCATAAATGGTCATCGAACCGCACTTACAACGACCTTTTCCAAATTTGACTTGGACATAGTTCCAAATCCAACCTTTAGATTTTAAATCTCTTATATTCGTTGGAAAGCACTTTTTGATACGAACCCAACGGTTCTGGTTTTAGGAGAATCCGACTGTCGGATCTCCCGTAATATCCATTTGAAGTCAATGGTCGAAATTCGCGAACGGTCGCGGCGCGGTGCGTTCTATTCAGGCCATTAATGTATATATATATATATAATATATTTCGTTCACAATGTATTTTGTAAATTCATTTTAAAAATGATTCCCACTTTCATTTCAATTTTAAATCAAAATTGAATACTCCTTATCATTATAATATTTAAATGATAATATTTTCAAAATATCAGATTTTGAAATCATTTCCTTCTCGATATTCATTATAAAAATGAATAAAATCGATATAAATATCGTTCGCATCAAAATAGTGCATATCTAATCAATACAGCTTCACACATTTCAATATTTTCATGTCCATCCAAAACCGGACATCAAATTCACATTTTTATCCCTTACTTAATATTATTTTAAAATATTCATTATTTTAAATTATTCATCATTTTAAAATATTCATTATTTTAAAATATTCGTTATTTCAAAATTGGAATCAGACAAAGTCAATTACCATATAATATTATTTATATGGATTACATACATCACATGTATATAACAACAATGATAAACAATCATCCATCATCCAGAGTGCATTACACCACTGCATAAGCATTAAATATAAATAATTAACGCTTTCAACAGTCTGCCAACCCATCGATTGACATACAACTAAACAATTAGGATTAGTGTACGTCAAATATCATCCCAATACCCGTATGAGGTTTCAACCAACAAATACTGAATATTATTTGTGCAGTTGGGCGATGCGTAAAATTTATCGTCCCAATCAATGCCAGTTAAATGGGTGTATATAAACAAATCGTCCGATTTGTAAATGAATATTTATTTTCATTTTAGGAGAATTTTGTGTCGTTCACATATATGTTAAAAATTATATTTTTAACGATAAAATATTTATTTCAACATATGAATATTTTTAATAGTTCATACATTTAATAAAAATAATATTTTTATTGTTCACACATTTTATTCAACACATGAATATTTTATACAGTTCATATACGTATTAAAAATGAATTTTCTAATGAATAAATATTTATTTCAGAAAATTTCGGCATTGTAACGGCTTGATATTAGAACCGGAGTAACGTCTAGCATTACCCCTCCCCTGATACTGGCTCGCGCCATACACAATAATCAAACAATCACATAATCAATTTTACAATCACAATCCAACTTTCCACAATACAATCCAAACAAACAACCATAGTTTGTACAATAAATTGTGTGAGGGTTTCTTAGCCCCGTCTGCATCCTAGTATATATTTAACTGTAAAATAATTAGAGTGAGAAGGAATTCTCACATTGGGATCCACTCCATCAGTCTTTAACTGGAGATTCCGGTACCATCCGGATTTGAATTTTCCTAAAATCCTAATGTGTTCCAAACTGGACTCTGTTAATCTTGTTGTGAAGCTCTCGTCACCACGAACGCAACGGATCCAGTTTCACGCGATTTGGACTTCGTATGAAAAATATATACAATTATAAACATTGGAGGATTTAATACACAATTAAATAGATTTGCAACGTTTATAAACCGTCGCCTTTTCTTTAATTAACCTCCTGTAATTAAACCCGCTCGTTACTCAAAACCTTAACGCCAAAATCCGATTGCCGCCGCCAGTAGGAGCCACCGGACCGGGATCCACCGCTGCCACACGCCTCCTCCACGTGTCGCACACCTCCCTGAGCCCACTCCGACGAACTCGCACCCGCTAGGAACCCCCAAAACCACTTGAAAGTTTGCCACTTCCCGACCAAAAATCACCGTCTAAACTCCACGATAATCGATCAACCTTATGTGGTTTTGAAGCCCTCACCTTTCTCCCTAATTTCTGTTCAGAATCCTTTCAATAATTTGTAATGAACTAAGTGGATTTGATGGATTAATGTGGGAGCATTTCAGCCGTATAAGGAGAGGGTGGTGGCGTAGATGATTAAAGGGGTTAGGGTTTTGATTGGGTAGGGGGTTTTATTGAATTTTTTTATTAATATTTATTCATTTATTTCCAAATATACATGTTTATTCATCCTATCTCCAAATCAAACCCAACGACTTTCGCCCATAGCTAAATACCCCCGTTCCGAACACAATGAGATATGTATCATAAGCCGATTCAGCTGTTTTGATAGGTTTTCATCAAAATTAAAATATAAATCAATGTATATTGAATTTAAACGTGCATTTTAATTTATTGGGGCCACATACTGTAACAACCCGGAAAATCCGAACCAATTTAAAAAATTTATTTTGGCTACTTCAATGAATTTTGAATAGTTAAAATAATTTATTTTAATCGAAGTTAGAGCATCACATTTGGTATCAGAGCTAAAGGTTAACCTTAGCTACAGAGTATAACATTTTTAGAACAATTCGTCTAGATAGAATCAGTAGTATTCTAAGACGAATTGCTCATTAGAGATAGGATTAGCAATGTCCTAGAATGAGCACAACAGAATAGCACATATAAATCAGTCATTACATCATTATCATCTTATCATATGCCTCTACTCTTAATCTGTTCTTTAAAATTATCATTTCTCTTCATCTGACTCTTTCCTTGATGGGAGACTGATGATAGCATCAAACAGGCCTATCCCAAGTGAAGAGTGGATATCTCTGAGTGACTCTTGTGTTGAGGTACATTTACAATACCTTACATTTTCCGTTTTGTTTCCTACTTTACTATTATTTCCTTTTCGAGGACGAAAAGCTTTTAAGTGGGGGAGATTGTAACAACCCAGAAAATCCGAACCAATTTTAAATTTTTATTTTGGCTATTTCAGTGAATTTTGAATAGTTAAAATAATTTGTTTTAAATAATAATGATCAAAAATTTATTTTAATCGAAGTTAGAGCGAATATATTTATTTTGATTTCTAAAGGAATCAGAAATAGTACGGTAGTTTGAAAAGTCAAACTTGAACTTTGACCGAACGTACCGGATTCAAAATCTAACGGATTTTAGTGAAACCAAAAATATCTAGATCGAGTTGAAAATATCTATCCAACGAATCAGAAAAATCGAAATTTCATAGTGGAAATCAAAAGATATGGTTAGTTGAATATTCAGGATGGTCGCTTAGCATAATTTATAGCCCGTATAAAAGGCCATTTTTCAAACGACCTCCGTTTTCGACGAAACCACTTTTGTTGGATCCCGAATGTCAAATTATTGAGAAGTTTAATTTTCCGGAATTTTTGGAATTAATATGTGAGCGTGACCGATGAAAATATGTTTTGTCAATTTTAGTCAAATCTGATCGACTTGAAAATGGCCATTTTTCAAACAGTCTCAGAATTCGACGAAATTAATTTTGTTAGGGTCGTATCATCAAAACAAAGCCAGGAATAATTTTTTTGGATTTTTCTGAGTTCGCGTGTGGCCCCGGTGAATTTAAATATACGATCAAATTAATTTATTAAATGATTTAAATATTAAATTAAAGATTTTAGGCCACAGACAGTCATTTGGCTGACGATACCTAGGCCATTGGATCTAGAACAGGGGCTATTGGGTAGGGTCAACTCCGATTGGACTGAAATTGGATTAGTTTAAAACTTTTGGGTTTATTTGTTAAATTTACAATAAAATAATATAAAAATACACATCATCTTCCTCCAAACCTTAATCCACAAAGAACATAGCCGTCACTCCAGTCAGTTCATGGTTAAAATGCTCCCACCTTCCTCCTCTAAAATCTTTCAATCCACAGCAAATTAAACCTCACTCCTTTAGACTTTTCTGTAGAGATTTTCTCACTCTTCATTTCTACACGGCTTGATCATTCTCTGGTGGCCCGTACTTCGAGGAACAACACCCTAAACCCGCGCCAAACCCACCGCCGTCGAGCCACCCTACACCACCGAGTGGGCCCCCTTGAAGGCGCACGTGCGCCACACCCCCCCTTTGAAGTCCCACTCTCCGATCGTCAAACCATATCACCATTTGAACGAAGATTGGAGACCTAGGTTTGATGCTAATTGGGTTTTATCGCGGCTTGTTACTGTAAGGAGGAAGAAGGTCTAATTCTTTCTTTTTATTTTAATAATTTAATTTAAAACTATTATCAATCTTGTTTAAATCCTAACTAATACATACGACATCAGAAATTAACAATTTCAGATCCTGTGCGATCGTAGAGACGAGATCCACGACTCTAGACTGAAAAGGAGCGATTCCGAGCTGTTTGAATTTTGGCCAAATTTGCAACACGACTGTGAGATTTCTTTTTTTACTATTAATCAATTTAATTATTTTACTTGCTATGTAATTATTGTATGTATATGATTTAGATCTGCTTTGTTCTGACAATTTGGATGATGATTGATCTATTGTTTGGTGATGAATACTTATAGATATAAATGTTTTGGTTAAATTAAATCATTTTCTCTTTGTCAATATTTGGTGAATCATATGTAGTAAACAATATAAAATATTATTTTTTCATCGTTATTGGATTGAAGTAGATTGTCAATTCAATATAAAAATATCATTTTGGTCATTTTTGTTGAATTGAATTAGTTTGTCAATTTAATATAAAATATTATGTTATCATTTTTGTTGAATTGAGTTAGATTGTCAATTCAATATAAAAATATCATTTGGTCATTTTTTGTTGAATTGAATTAGTTTGTCAATTCAATATAAAATATTCTGTTATCATTTTTGTTGAATTGAATTAGTTTGTTAATTTAATTATAAATATCATTTTGGTCATATTTGTTAATTGAATTAGCTTGTCGATTCAATCAAAAATATCATTTTGGTCACATTTGTTGAATGAAATTAGTTTGCCAATACAATAAAAAAAATATCATCTTGTCATGTTTGTTGAATTGAAATAGAATTGTCAGTTCAATAAAATTATCATTTTTTTATATTGTTGAACTAAAAGTAAATTGTCAATTCAATTAAAAGTATCATTTTTGTTTATATTATTGAATTGAATTAGAATTTTCAATTCAATAAAAAAACATCACCTTGTTTATGTTATTGAATTAAGTTAAATTTTCAATTCAATATAAAATACATCACTTTTTGTGTAGAGTGATAAAAACCCCACCTTTGTTGTTGTTTAATTGTAGTAGAAAAAGATTGCATTATTATTTTTATTTGATAATTTAGATGCAAATAAATATCCTATCAAAAGTTATATTTTTATTTGCATTCTTTAATGCAAATAAAGCATTGAAAATAAAAGTTATATTTTTATTTGCATTCTTTGATGCAAATAGAACATTAAAATAAAAGTTTCATTTTTGTTTGCAATTGTAGATGCATACAATACATTAAAATAAAAGTTGCATTTTTGTTTGCAATTTTAGATGCAAACAAAACATTAAAATAAAAGTTGCATTTTTGTCTGCAATTTTGGATGCGAACAAAACATTAAAATAAAAGTTGCATTTTTGTTTGCAATTTTAGATGCAAACAAAACATTAAAATAAAGGTTGCATTTTTTTTTTTTTTTTTTGCAATTTTAGATGCAAACAAAACATTAAAAATAAAAGTTGCATTTTTGTTTGCAATTTTAGATGCAAACAAAAGAATAGAATAAAAGTTGCATTTTTGTTTGCAAAAATAAAGGTTGCATTTTTGTTTGCAATTTTAGATGCAAACAAAACATTAAAATTAAGGTTGCATTTTTGTTTGCAATTTTAGATGCATACAAAACATTAAAATAAAAGTTGCATTTTTGTTTGCTATTTTAGATGCAAACAAAACATTAAAATAAAAATTGCATTTTTGTTTACAATTTTAGATGCAAACAAAACATTAAAATAAAAGTTGCATTTTTGTTTGCAATTTTATATGCAAACAAAACATTAAAATAAAAGTTGCATTTTTGTTTGCAATTGTAGATGCAAACAAAAATTAAAATAAAAATTGCATTTTTGTTTGCAAATTTAGATGCAAACAAAAACAGTAAAATGAAGGTTACATTTTTGTTTGTGAGTTACAAACAAAAACATTAAAATGAAAGTTACATCTTTGTTGTGAATAAAAATATTGATTTAAAAGTTGCATTTTTATTTGCATTCTTTGATGCAAATAAAACATGAATTAAAAGTGGCATTTTCACTTTTAAATTAGAGTTACTTTTTTATTTACATTTTAGATGTAAATAAAAGAATAGGACTAAAAGTACCATTTTTACTTTTAAATTAGAGACAATACAAAGATAGGATTTAAAAGTTACATTTTAGTTACATGTTAGTTGTAGCAAAATTGATTAGAATTGAAGTATCATTTTTATTGTCATTTTAGAGACAATAAAAAAGAACAGATTTTAATATATCATTTTTATTGTCATTTTAAAGACAATAAAAAGAATAGATTTAAAATGACACATTTTTATCATAAGTTTAGATGCAATAAAAATAGTATGATTAAAATCCATGTTGTTAGTATTAATTGATTTCAACCAAAAAGGAGTTATCATTAGGAAAATATATTTCTAATCTAATTTATTTACCATTGGGAATAATCAATCATTAAAACATGATTTATTTCTAATCATCATTTTTCATCATGTTAGTAAAATTACGGAAATCATATACAAAATTTCTAACATGAATGTAGACCGTATTTGGCTTGCATGTGATTGTTTGAAAGTAGTTGAAATCACCAATGATTTATATTTATATATAAATATAAATTAAAATTAAAACAAATCGCACGCGGTAGTTTGCGTTTCGGCAATAGTGATTTCAAACGATTATACTGTAAGATCCGACCGTCGGATTTTCCCAAAACCGGAACCATTAGGGCCACTTTGGGAAGATCTTTCCATAGATATGAATTTTGTTGAAATCCAATGGTTAGATTTTAAGATATGTATAAATCAAATTTTGGTAAAAACAGCGCTAGGGCCGCCCATCGACACGAAGCGTCGTTAATTAAATTTGGCTATTTTATATAAATAAAAATAGCGATTAATCGTTATTAACACCATTAACGATATAAAATGATTTTGAAATATATATATATGCGAGGATCATTTGAAAAGGCCGAGTTATATCTCATTTCAAATGGTCATACGACGATCTAAATTGAAGATCTTAAAGACGACGATTGAGGACCGATGATCATCACATCGAAAGGATAATTACTGATGCCTGGCATTGGCTAGCTACTAATAAAGGGTTAAAGTGGTAGTTGTCTGGACGTACTTGTTGATCAACCGGATACGCGAGCACCTCACTTCCGTATTGGACATACGGGACGAAGAACAAGGTGACTCCGATTTCGTTCAGACCCAGAACGGACTTGTAAATGGATGTGTGTCCGACATTGAATTTCATGTCGTGTAATTAAATTGATATCTATTAATATATTTCTAAGGTGGTGGGGAATTTATTCTCTTGCTAAACACCCTTCTTTGAGACGCACGAGCTCGAAGGTTATATATTGGTAGTTATCGATTGCATGTTATGGACTGTCAATGTGACATGCCAAGATGCAATTGATAGAGACTTTTGTTAAAAAGCAGAGCCTTATGGATGATGATCAAAGCATAGGCTTTTTAGGCATAGCTTTGTGTATTACGTTACCTCGCGAGCCTCACACCCTGGTAGCGTCAAAAACGGGACAAGGGAACGCAGGGAGTGCACACGTTTCTTTCTAGCTAGAAGTGGTGTTTGTGTTTTTACAAGGCCCGGCATTTTTACTTATGTGGTTGTTGGAATGAGGCGCCTCGGATTTTTATTGGTCGCCAATGGCCAATTTATAGGTCCAATAGGATTGGGGAGCGTGTGTTCAGGAATTACTAATCCACTAAAGTATTTGTGGACCGGCCCTGCTGTATCCAAGGATTCGCCAGCGTCCGAATCCTAAGACATTGCTAGAGTGTCTCGAATCGGTTAAGAGATCGTCCTTTGCCTTGACTCATGATGGAAACCAACCTCCAATACGACATTACGGTCTTGATTGTAAACTTATATATGGCGAATAGTATATGGTAGCTATTCCGTCTAAATTGATACATTTACTTTGAAGTATTTTTGAAACATATTAGACAATAATATTAAAAATATTATTTTCTATGTATCAAGCATTCTTGATCATTATAAGGCAAAACTCTATCCTCCATTTGCGTTGCATTGTGTGATGGGACTTGAGTCTTATAATGATTTCATTTTCTAAAAAGCATTGCGTTATTTTTGACTTAAAATTTATAAAACTTATGCACTAGCAATCCAATGGAGTAAACCCGTTCCGCGTTAGCGGCGTGGTCCAGTGATTAGCCATATTATTAGTTTAGTAAAATTTCTCAAACCTGTCCCATGACTGACTCGTAGTTTGTTTCACTTTGCAAACTCGAGTGCCCTCTTTCCACATGGGCAGCCAATTGACAGGTTTCAGGTAGGGATGTTTTTTGGACTAGAGCTTGCTGATGAAGATGATGGAAGATCTTTTTTTTATCTTTTTATTTTTCTTCTTGAGATATAGAGACAACATTGGATATTGATGTATTTTGGGAGATTGAGACTTTATTTCTTTCCCTGTTTTAGACATCTATTTTGCTAAGTGTATCCTGTACTGCGTACTCTGATGTTCTGTGATGATGGTTGTGATGACATTTCCATTTCTGCTATGTATCTGTAATTTGTTATTGTTTTAATTATGTAAGGCTCCTACGATTATCCTTACTTTCGTTTCACGGAAGTTTGGGTCGTCACACATACTAACTCCAAAAATTATGGAAAAAATATATGTAGCTTTGTTTAGACGATACGGTCCTAACAAAACTAATTTCGTCGATTTTGGAGACCGTTTGAAAAATGATCATTTTCCAGTCGATTAAATTCAAATTGAATTGACTAAACATGTTTAAATTCACCACGCTTACATATTAATTCCAAAAATTATGAAAATTGGAATCTAGCAATAATTTGACATTCCGGATCCAGCAAAAGTGGTTTCGTCGAAAACGTAGGTTGTTTGCAAAATGGCTATTTTAAGGACTTTATATATATTAAAAATATATATAAATATATGTAAATTCCATAGCGACTATTTTAAATTTTAAACTGGACAAAACTATCAATTTATATTATAAAATCTCAATTTTTCACATTTTTTGAAAGATACTGTTAAATAGAATCCAATGTTTCTGGTTTTACTGAAATCCAGTTTATATTGAATTCTATATATTCAATTGAAATTTAAAATTGAATTTTCAAACTACTGCGCCATTTCAAACTTTATTTATAATTAAAATAAATTTATACGTTCTAATTCTATTCAAAATAAATTTCTAGTCGTTATTATTTAAAATAAATCATTTTAAATATTCAAAATCCATTAAAATAGCTAAAATAAAAATTTTAAATTGGTTCTGAATTCCCGGGTTGTTACAATCTACCCTACTTTAAATCTTTTCGTCCTCGAAAAGGAATGGAGCTGAAAGTTGTTTAACTAACCAACTCAACTTTCATTCTGGCTTTCATTCTTAACCTTTTCAGCTTCTAAGAATTTTCTAATTTCTCAAAAATTTGGCTAACACCCTAAATTTTCTAATTTTTTGCCATAATCTCCTTTGTACAGGGAGACCTTTAAAATCTCAACTAGCCTCGCAGGGCCTTCATCAATCCAAAAGAAAAAGCCAAGACGCTTGCCAATCAGCTCATAAAATCATCAAAACCTATGAAATATAGTAAACATGTACCTATTTGTCGGGCATACAATTTAATTCCTCTTCTTAGCATCCTTGCTATGAACTGTTCACACATATATACATGTGTACGCATGCAATTTCAATCAATTTTAAATTCAATTCAATATTTGATTCGATTTGTCTAAATTTACCTTTCATTCACATGTTGGTTTTATTAGTTAACAAATAATCAAACATCACAACCAACAATCAATTAGTTGATTACCTTTTCAAATATATAACTTTATATATAGTCAAAAATCCAATTTTTAATGCCAAATCACAACAATAATCCTATCTATGTTTTGGTTCTCACACCAGTCAATTGGAAATATACAGATATCCCACTTTCGAAACTCGAACATAAATACTGATGATGTCGCGGCATCACCAGATTTATCCCTAGGCGACTAAAGTGTGATTCTATATCCATCCAGTATATTTGAGACTTCAAATATATGTTCACGAGACGTATATGCAAAATCTTTGTATACCAGACAGTCCAAATTCAATATAAAATAAAATATCCAAATAAGAATAATTGATATAATTTTTTAACTAAATTTGACTTTTTTATTTTAAAATAACACTCTTCACACTTGTTCTACGATACTACTGATCCTATCTCTAACGAGTCATTCTTATTGGATATTACTAATCCAATCTCTGATGAATTCTTTCATTCGGTTCTAATGTATCTTGTTCTCGAGCTCTGTAAACCAAAGCTTTGATACCAACTATAGCGACCAACTCACCCTTACAGGAAAGCCTGAATTGAGTTGAGAACACGACAAATCAGATCACAAACAATAGAACATTTCATTGTTGTCACAACAATACATCAGAGTACAAGAATATAACAGAGTATGAATAAATAATATACATCAAAAAGATATCAAAGATTAAAATACATTACTGAGCAGCGGAAAAATAATATATAACACAACTGAAAGAGATACACGGATACAAAGCTTTTGGAATATAGCTCCAGCTGTAAATTCAGGATCATGTGAAAATAATATCTGCAAAAACCAAAACTACTAGCTGCCCGTGTCGAAAATTGGGGCACCCAGAGTTTAGGTTAAAACAATAAACTCCAGGTCAGTCATGGGACTGGTATGAGAACTAAAACAGTTATTTAAAACCTTACTTTAGAAATAAAGTAAATCAAGGGACTACGCCTGTAACGACTTGAAAACCCCTGCCCTTTTGAATCGACCATAAACCACACAGGTCTAATCCAAAAGTTGGAAATTCTCGAATGCATTAACTCTGGGCATACAACTTATCAGAACAAATAACAAAAGACTTTTATAAACATCATAATAATGTTACATCAGAGTACAGAATATCAGAGTACATCGATAAATAAAATACCGCGGAAGACTTATTACAATAAATTAGTACAATAAATAGCGGAAAACTTACTATGCTCTGGACACAGCTTTAGGCTTCGATCCAGAATCCTTCTCAAGAGATAAATATCTGTGTAACAACCCGTATTTTGATAACGTGTTATATCCATAAATCTAGGCAGAATTAAATTTTAAGATAAGAACCAAGGCAAACTGGTTGCTCCATTGCGTTCGTCTCGGAATTCTGCATGAAATCGAGTCCGAGTTTTCGAAAATCGGAGTCCGTATGACCAAGTTATAGCCCCCCCAAAGTTTAAGAAATATTCAGAGTTCAAAACAGCTCGAATTCGAATTCAAAAATTCGAATTTCAAATGCAGAACAGACTGGGCGGGAAATTTCCCGCCCAGACCCAGGTCGACTGGGGAGTCGACTGGGCAGTCGACAACCCCAGGACCAGGTCGACTGCGCAGTCGACTTGGGTGTCGACCTGGTCCCCGAGCCCATTTTTGGGCCAGTGTTCGTTCTGATGTATCTAGTCCGATTTCTGTCCAGATTCATCTGCCTAAACCTATTTAAACAGCCCCAAACCTAGCCTTCTCTACACACAATTCTATTCTGCTTCTACTCTGCCTCTGTTCTAAATAAAAAATAAAAATGGCGTCGCTACTCTGCTGGAATCAAAACTAGAAGCTAATCAACATCAACCTAAGCAACTCAATTCAAACTAGAGATTAAAGCTTCTGCAACGATCCTACGACAATTTCTGTTCTTAGTTCTCAAACCACGATCTGTAAGCCCTAGTTACTCTTAGATCTAAACTGTAAATTTAACATGAACACGATGTAAACTGAAATTATGCCTAAACATGATAACTAGGTTGGATCTATCGTTGTAAATCCTTGATCTATGACTATCCTTTTTAGACCTACTATTTTAGATCTAATTTTGCACACCCTAGATCTATTCATGTGAAACTTTGACTTGTGGATTATTGTATGAACTTGATTTGGGACATATTCATGTTAATAACCTAAAACCTCTCATGACCTTTATCTAAACATTACTTGTGATTTTGAAACTATTATTGGGGATATTATCTTATGTCAATCCATTACCATGTCTATCACCATATTCTGCCAAGTTGATGTTGAGACCCTTATTCATATGCCTGAAATGTTATAATCGTCATGCTTAACTTGTAAACACCTTTGCTATCCCATGACTATCCTTTTTGTGTTATTCCCTATCTTGATATCTTGTGTTGATGCGAATTCACATACGTTGGGGATACGTTTTGGGTAGACTAGGCAAACTTGAAATTGGCTATGAAATTAATATGATATGACACGAAAACATGACATGTAAACTTGACATGAAATTATACTTGAAAACTTGAATCATGAACATGGTTAACACGAACTTGAACTTGACATGAAAAATTAAGCATGGACATGACACCTAGATAACTTGAACGTGGCCAACTCGAGGTTGGGTTGAGTTTGTAGTATAAACCTGCCCGGAACCGCCCGGCGAATCCAGTAACTGCAAACAATAGGACCCAATGTGAGTAGTTGGTCATATCGCACTCGAAACCCGAGGTTAGACTAGGTTATGGTGTAAAACTGCCCGGACCCACCCGGCACATCCAGTAACCATAACCAAGTCTAATGTGAGAGGTAGGGGTGCATTAAGTAAATTAATGCCACTGGATAGGGTTAAGTCATGGACCACTCAAATATACTTAACCAATTTGACACGTTGATTTGATAGGGTTAAATCATGAACAGCTTGAACACACTTAACCAACCTGACACAAGATTCGTAGGACTAAGACTTGAACTAGAACGACACACTTAGTCAATTTGACATGACACGTAGATGGGGTTAAGTCTCGATTTTAAATGAAAACTTAACCTGCTGAACGAAACCCTAGTTACGCGGTCCTTTTCAGCAGTAACCCACTAGATGTATCACGGTACCCTGGGACTAGGCAGGGTGGGGCACGATTGGGGCTGATTGTAAGTGACCAGAACGACGGCTGAGTTGGTGCGCCATTGTAGGTTCAGGGGGACTAGGGTCGTGCACTTAGTCCGGAGTTGAAAAAGCAGGCATTGGGCATCAGTAGGATTATCTGTGCATTCTTGATTCGTGTCGGTGGTTGGCACCCTAGGGCTTGATACACCCTATGGTGGACCTAGCACAGGGGACTACATTCGTGATAGGGCCGTATTACATAGACACACGACGAGCTAGACTTGTAGGGAGCCGATCGATTAGATCATACCGTTGGACCCCGAATTGGGTCAGTTCACGATGTTGGGCCAAGGGATTATTTCTTGATTTATAGATGACACGGGAATAGTATACCAGTATAGTTGGTATGGCGAACCTTGAATACGCAATGTTAGACTTGAGTTATCTTGTTAGCTTAGTTATCATGTCAGACTTATCATCATTCCTATGTTTAATTCCAGTTTATTCATGTCTTGTTAACTTTACTAGTTTCTATGCTGATAGTCACTAGGGCTTACCAGTCTTTTTGACTGACCCGTTTTCTTTTGCCTCTTTGTCTTTCGTTCCCCCCCCCCAAGTTCTCAGGGAGGAGACTCTAGCTCTTAGCTTGGACTTTTCTTGCTTTCTGACAGCTCATGTACGGTTTGCTCTTGAGCTATGCTATGGCTGCACTCATGCAATTTTTGGGGAATAATGTTTTACTTATGTTGTTTTAAGTACTTTGCTTCTTTAGAACTTGATGTAATGAAATAATGACTTGGCATTTTGATGTAAGAGGTTTTGACTCTATTCTTCAGTAATGAGATTAGGTTTTAAAGTTTATATCCGCTGCTTTATACACTTTATTTTATCTATGTTCTGTCTTGTGTTATCTCTGTGCCTGTTTACTAGATAATACCCCTCCAAATCTAGGGCATTCCCTTTGTGAGTGACCCTAGCGGAGGTGGGGTGTTACATTTGGTATCAGAGCAGAAGGTTACCAGACTGGGCAAAAGTTTTAAAAATCATCTGAAACTATTTTCAAAACCGTTTATAAAGAAGTATTTTTCAAGAAAAGTTTTATTTTTAAGAAAAGGCTATTCCCCAAAAGCCATTAGCACTTTCCTTTGTTTCCTCATTTGAATCTTTTTCCTTTTCGCTTTTCAGCATGTCTGATCTTAACCTTCCTGAGGGAGTACCCATACCTGGCTGGTTCTGAAGATACTTGGAAGCTAGGGCCAACGACGTGGGCCCGGCAGATATCCCTCCTCCTCCTCCCCCGATGGCCACGGTTCCTCCTCCTCCTCCGGGTACCGCCTTCGCCAAAATATGCAAGGACTTTATAGGAATGGGCGGCAAGAACTTCGTTGGAACTGAAACCTTCGTTGAGGCGCGAAACTGGCTATAAGAGACTGAAGACTTGTTTGTTATTTTTGATATGGAGGATCATAGGAAAGTTCAGTTGGCAGCATGGTTGTTGAAAGAGGAAGCTGCATTTTGGTGGGAAGTCACCAACGCTACCAGGCCAATTGAGACTTGGGCAGACTTTAGAGAGAGGTTTGGGCTTAAGTTTTTATCATCCGCAGAAGCGAGCCTTCAGATGGAGAGGTTTCTGGCACTCAAGCAAGGGGACATGTCAGTTAGGGAATACGTGAATAAGTTTAATCAGCTTGCTCGGTTTGGTTTGGACTTAGTCAACACGGCTGAGAAGAAGGCTCTACGCTTTGCTCGAGGATTGAGCGAGCCACTCCACACTATGGCCATGACTCATGTACCTATGGGGGCGACCTTTGAAAGCTTGGTGAATATGGCCCTACTTCATGAAGAAGACGAGAATGGCAAGAAGAAGGTCAAGGCGAATCACTCTCAAGACAAGAAGGTAGACTCCGAGACAGGAGGAAAGAATAGCAACAACAAGAATGACAAGTCATGTGAGAAAAGAAAATGCAACTTCTGTGGTATTGACGGGCATATAGTCCAGGACTGTAGGAAGAAGAAGATGAAGATAGGAGCATGTTTTCAATGCGGTGAAACTGGACACATCAGTAAGAACTGCCCTAAGAAGCAAGGGCAAGCCCCACAAGAAGGACCTTCTTGGGGTACATCTTTAACTTCTTTTCCCTAGATACTCTGTTTTATCTTGTATATCCATTCGATCCTTTCTTGAGAACCTTAGGTAGAATCCTATGAATGTAAACATGTATTTGAAACATGTTATGCTTGATGTTTGCGAATGGTTGCAAGTGGTTGCAAGTGATTGCTCGTGGTTGCATAACACACATTAGGCACTAGATCGGCTCAAACACATTTTCATATTGCATATGCATGAGTGATTATTCTTATTTATGGATGAAATTGAATGTGTCATCATATGAATGTTGCATATGGATGAATGTTTGTGCACACATATAGTGCTTACGTGACTAGGATTATTTGCATACATGATGGATTCATGACACTAAACATATTTTGCATTAGAAAGATCAATCAGGCCTGATCATTTGCATTAGATAAGGAACATATACACACACTTTTTGCATATGTTCATACAGCATTAGAAATCTCTTAAGGACAATGTTTGCTTGTGGATGATGTTTTGAGTAGATGGATGATGGATGGTAGGATACGTTCTTCCTAACTTAGAGATTTCGGGGACGAAATCCTTTAAGGAGGGGAGAATGTAACAACCCGTATTTTGATAACGTGTTATATACATAAATCTAGGCAGAATTAAATTTAAAATAAGAACGAAGGGAAACGGGTTGCGCCATTGCGTTCGTCTCGGAATTCTGCATGAAATCGAGTCCGAGTTTTCGAAAATCGGAGTCCGTATGACCAAGTTATGGCTCCCCAAAGTTTCAGAAATATTCAGAGTTCAAAACAACTCGAATTCGAATTCAAAAATTCGAATTTCAAATACAGAACAGACTGGGCAGGAAATTTCCCGCCCAGACCCAGGTCGACTGGGGAGTCGACTGGGCAATCGACACCCCCAGGACCAGGTCGACTGCGCAGTCGACTTGGGTGTCGACCTGGTCCCCGAGACCATTTTTGGGCCAGTGTTCGTTCTGATGTATCTAGTCCGATTTCTGTCCAGATTCATCTGCCTAAACCTATTTAAACAGCCCCAAACCTAGCCTTCTCTACACACAATTCTATTCTGCTTCTACTCTGCCTCTGTTCTAAATAAAAAATAAAAATGGCGTCGCTACTCTGCTGGAATCAAAACTAGAAGCTAATCAACATCAACCTAAGCAACTCAATTCAAACTAGAGATTAAAGCATCTACAACGATCCTACGACTATTTCTATTCTTAGTTCTCAAAAACCACGATCTGTAAGCCCCAGTTACTCTTAGATCTAAACTGTAAATTTAACATGAACATGATGTAAACTGAAATTATGCCTAAACATGATAACTAGGTTGGATCTATCGTTGTAAATCCTTGATCTATTACTATCCTTTTTAGACCTACTATTTTAGATCTAATTTTGCACACCCTAGATCTATTCATGTGAAACTTTGACTTGTGGATTATTGTATGAACTTGATTTGGGACATATTCACGTTATTAACCTAAAACCTCTCATGACCTTTATCTAAACATTACCTGTGATGTTGAAACTATTATTGGGGATATTATCTTATGTCAATCCATTACCATGTCTATCACCATATTCTGCCAAGTTGATGTTGAGACCCTTATTCATATGCATGAAATGTTATAATCGTCATGCTTAACTTGTAAACACCTTTGTTATCCTATGACTATCCTTTTTGTGTTATTCCCTATCTTGATATCTTGTGTTGATGCGAATTCACATACGTTGGGGATACATTTTGGGTAGATTAGGCAAACTTGAAATTGGCTATGAAATTAACATGATATGAAACGAAAACATGACATGTAAACTTGACATGAAATTATACTTGAAAACTTGAATCATGAACATGGTTTACACGAACTTGAACTTGACATGAAAAATTAAGCATGGACATGACACCTAGATAACTTGAACGTGGCCAACTCGAGGTTGGGTTGAGTTTGCAGTATAAACCTGCCCGGAACCGCCCGGCGAATCCAGTAACTGCAAACAATAGGACCCAATGTGAGTAGTTGGTCATATCGCACTCGAAACCTGAGGTTAGACTAGGTTATGGTGTAAAACTGCCCGGACCCGCCCGGCACATCCAGTAACCATAACCAAGTCTAATGTGAGAGGTTAGGGGTGCATTAAGTAAATTAATGCCACTGGATAGGGTTAAGTCATGGACCACTCGAATATACTTAACCAATTTGACACGTTGATTTGATAGGGTTAAGTCATGAACCGCTTGAACACACTTAACCAACCTGACACATGATGCATAGGACTAAGTCTTGAACTAGAACGACACACTTAGTCAATTTGACATGACACGTAGATGGGGATAAGTCTCGATTTTAAATGACAACTTAACCTGCTGAACGAAACCCTAGTTACGCGGTCCTTTTCAGCAGTAACCCACTAGATGTATCACGGTACCCTGGGACTAGGCAGGGTGGGGCACGATTGCTGGGCTGATTGTAAGCGACCAGAACGATGGCTGAGTTGGTGCGCCATTGTAGGTTCAGGCGGACTAGGGTCGTGCACTTAGTCCGGAGTTGAAAAAGCATGCATTGGGCATCAGTAGGATTATCTGTGCATTCTTGATTCGTGTCGGTGGTTGGCACCCTAGGGCTTGATACACCCTATGGTGGACCTAGCACAGGGGACTACATTCGTGATAGGGCCGTATGACACAGACACACGACGAGCTTGACTTGTAGGAGCCGATCGATTAGATCATACCGTTGGACCCCGAATTGGGTCACTTCACGATGTTGGTCCAAGGGATTATTTCTTGATTTATAGATGACACGGGAATAGTATACCAGTATAGTTGGTATGGCGAACCTTGAATACGCAATGTTAGACTTGAGTTATCTTGTTAGCTTAGTTATCATGTCAGACTTATCATCATTCCTATGTTTAATTCCAGTTTATTCATGTCTTGTTAACTTTACTAGTTTCTATGCTGATAGTCACTAGGGCTTACCAGTCTTTTTGACTGACCCGTTTTCTTTTGCCTCTTTGTCTTTCGTTCCCCCCCCCCCCACAGGTTCTCAGGGAGGAGACTCTAGCTCTTAGCTTGGACTTTGCTTGCTTTCTGACAGCTCATGTACGGTTTGGTCTTGAGCTATGCTATGGCTGCACTCATGCACTTTTTGGGGAATAATGTTTTACTTATGTTGTTTTAAGTACTTTGCTTCTTTAGAACTTGATGTAATGAAATAATGACTTGGCATTTTAATGTAAGAGGTTTTGACTCTATTCTTCAGTAATGAGATTGGGTTTTAAAGTTTATATCCGCTGCTTTATACACTCTATTTTATCTATGTTCTGTCTTGTGTTATCTTTGTGCCTGTTTACTAGATAATACCCCTCCAAAACTAGGGCATTCCCTTTGTGAGTGACCCTAGCGGAGGCGGGGTGTTACATTTGGTATCAGAGCAGAAGGTTACCAGACTGGGCAAAAGTTTTAAAAACCATCTGAAAGTATTTTCAAAACCGTTTATAAAGAAGTATTTTTCAAGAAAAGTTTTATTTTTAAGAAAAGGCTATTCCCCAAAAGCCATTAGCACTTTCCTTTGTTTCCTCATTTGAATCTTTTTCCTTTTCGCTTTTCTGCATGTCTGATCTTAACATTCCTGAGGGAGTACCCATACCTGGCTGGTTCCGAAGATACTTGGAAGCTAGGGCCAACGACACGGGCCCGGCAGATATCCCTCCTCCTCCTCCCCCGATGGCCACGGTTCCTCCTCCTCCTCCGGGTACCGCCTTCGCCAAAATATGCAAGGACTTTATAGGAATGGGCGGTAAGAACTTCGTTGGAACTGAAACCTTCATTGAGGCGCGAAACTGGCTATAAGAGACTGAAGACTTGTTTGTTATTTTTGATATGGAGGATCATAGGAAAGTTCAGTTGGCAGCTTGGTTGTTGAAAGAGGAAGCTGCATTTTGGTGGGAAGTCACCAACGCTACCAGGCCAATTGAGACTTGGGCAGACTTTAGAGAGAGGTTTGGGCTTAAGTTTTTATCATCCGCAGAAGCGAGCCTTCAGATGGAGAGGTTCCTGGCACTCAAGCAAGGGGACATGTCAGTTAGGGAATACGTGAATAAGTTTAATCAGCTTGCTCGGTTTGGTTTGGACTTAGTCAACACGGCTGAGAAGAAGGCTCTACGCTTTGCTCGAGGATTGAGCGAGCCACTCCACACTATGGCCATGACTCATGTACCTATGGGGGCGACCTTTGAAAGCTTGGTGAATATGGCCCTACTTCATGAAGAAGACGAGAATGGAAAGAAGAAGGTCAAGGCGAATCAGTCTCAAGACAAGAAGGTAGACTCCGAGACAGGAGGAAAGAACAGCAACAACAAGAATGACAAGTCATGTGAGAAAAGAAAATGCAACTTCTGTGGTATTGACGGGCATATAGTCCAGGACTGTAGGAAGAAGAAGATGAAGATAGGAGCATGTTTTCAATGTGGTGAAACTGGACACATCAGCAAGAACTGCCCTAAGAAGCAAGGGCAAGCCCCACAAGAAGGACCTTCTAGGGGTACATCTTTAACTTCTTTTCCCTAGATACTCTGTTTTATCTTGTATATCCTGTCGATCCTGTCTTGAGAACCTTAGGTAGAATCCTATGAATGTAAACATGTATTTGAAACATGTTATGCTTGATGTTTACGAATGGTTGCAAGTGGTTGCAAGTGATTGCTCGTGGTTGCATAACACACATTAGGCACTAGATCGGCTCAGACACATTTTCATATTGCATATGCATGAGTGATTATACTTATTTATGGATGAAATTGAACGTGTCATCATATGAATGTTGCATATGGATGAATGTTTGTGCACACATATAGTGCTTACGTGACTAGGATTATTTGCATACATGTTGGATTCATGACACTAAACATATTTTGCATTAGAAAGATCAATCAGGCCTGATCATTTGCATTAGATAAGGAACATATACACACACTTTTTGCATATGTTCATACATCATTAGAAATCTCTTAAGGACAATGTTTGCTTGTGGATGATGTTTTGAGTAGATGGATGATGGATGGTAGGATACGTTCTTCCTAACTTAGAGATTTCGGGGACGAAATCCTTTAAGGAGGGGAGAATGTAACAACCCGTATTTTGATAACGTGTTATATCCATAAATATAGGCAGAATTAATTTAAAATAAGAACCAAGGGAAACGGGTTGTGCCATTGCGTTCGTCTCGGAATTCTGCATGAAATCGAGTCTGAGTTTTCGAAAATCGGAGTCCGTATGACCAAGTTATGGCTCCCCAAAGTTTCAGAAATATTCAGAGTTCAAAACAGCTCGAATTCGAATTCAAAAATTCGAATTTCAAATGCAGAACAGACTGGGCAGGAAATTTCCCGCCCAGACCCAGGTCGACTGGGGAGTCGACTGGGCAATCGACACCCCCAGGACCAGGTCGACTGCGCAGTCGACTTGGGTGTCGACCTGGTCCCCGAGACCATTTTTGGGCCAGTGTTCGTTCTGATGTATCTAGTCCGATTTCTGTCCAGATTCATCTGCCTAAACCTATTTAAATAGCCCCAAACCTAGCCTTCTCTACACACAATTCTATTCTGCTTCTACTCTGCCTCTGTTCTAAATAAAAAATAAAAATGGCGTCGCTACTCTGCTGGAATCAAAACTAGAAGCTAATCAACATCAACCTAAGCAACTCAATTCAAACTAGAGAATAAAGCATCTACAACGATCCTACGACTATTTCTATTCTTAGTTCTCAAAAACCACGATCTGTAAGCCCCAGTTACTCTTAGATCTAAACTGTAAATTTAACATGAACATGATGTAAACTGAAATTATGCCTAAACATGATAACTAGGTTGGATCTATCGTTGTAAATCCTTGATCTATTACTATCCTTTTTAGACCTACTATTTTAGATCTAATTTTGCACACCCTAGATCTATTCATGTGAAACTTTGACTTGTGGATTATTGTATGAACTTGATTTGGGACATATTCATGTTATTAACCTAAAACCTCTCATGACCTTTATCTAAACATTACCTGTGATGTTGAAACTATTATTGGGGATATTATCTTATGTCAATCCATTACCATGTCTATCACCATATTCTGCCAAGTTGATGTTGAGACCCTTATTCATATGCATGAAATGTTATAATCGTCATGCTTAACTTGTAAACACCTTTGTTATCCTATGACTATCCTTTTTGTGTTATTCCCTATCTTGATATCTTGTGTTGATGCGAATTCACATACATTGGGGATACATTTTGGGTAGATTAGGCAAACTTGAAATTGGCTATGAAATTAACATGATATGAAACGAAAACATGACATGTAAACTTGACATGAAATTATACTTGAAAACTTGAATCATGAACATGGTTTACACGAACTTGAACTTGACATGAAAAATTAAGCATGGACATGACACCTAGATAACTTGAACGTGGCCAACTCGAGGTTGGGTTGAGTTTGCAGTATAAACCTGCCCGGAACCGCCCGGCGAATCCAGTAACTGCAAACAATAGGACCCAATGTGAGTAGTTGGTCATATCGCACTCGAAACCTGAGGTTAGACTAGGTTATGGTGTAAAACTGCCCGGACCCGCCCGGCACATCCAGTAACCATAACCAAGTCTAATGTGAGAGGTTAGGGGTGCATTAAGTAAATTAATGCCACTGGATAGGGTTAAGTCATGGACCACTCGAATATACTTAACCAATTTGACACGTTGATTTGATAGGGTTAAGTCATGAACCGCTTGAACACACTTAACCAACCTGACACATGATGCGTAGGACTAAGTCTTGAACTAGAACGACACACTTAGTCAATTTGACATGACACGTAGATGGGGATAAGTCTCGATTTTAAATGACAACTTAACCTGCTGAACGAAACCCTAGTTACGCGGTCCTTTTCAGCAGTAACCCACTAGATGTATCACGGTACCCTGGGACTAGGCAGGGTGGGGCACGATTGCTGGGCTGATTGTAAGCGACCAGAACGATGGCTGAGTTGGTGCGCCATTGTAGGTTCAGGCGGACTAGGGTCGTGCACTTAGTCCGGAGTTGAAAAAGCATGCATTGGGCATCAGTAGGATTATCTGTGCATTCTTGATTCGTGTCGGTGGTTGGCACCCTAGGGCTTGATACACCCTATGGTGGACCTAGCACAGGGGACTACATTCGTGATAGGGCCGTATGACACAAACACACGACGAGCTTGACTTGTAGGAGCCGATCGATTAGATCATACCGTTGGACCCCGAATTGGGTCACTTCACGATGTTGGTCCAAGGGATTATTTCTTGATTTATAGATGACACGGGAATAGTATACCAGTATAGTTGGTATGGCGAACCTTGAATACGCAATGTTAGACTTGAGTTATCTTGTTAGCTTAGTTATCATGTCAGACTTATCATCATTCCTATGTTTAATTCCAGTTTATTCATGTCTTGTTAACTTTACTAGTTTCTATGCTGATAGTCACTAGGGCTTACCAGTCTTTTTGACTGACCCGTTTTCTTTTGCCTCTTTGTCTTTCGTTCCCCCCCCCCCCACAGGTTCTCAGGGAGGAGACTCTAGCTCTTAGCTTGGACTTTGCTTGCTTTCTGACAGCTCATGTACGGTTTGGTCTTGAGCTATGCTATGGCTGCACTCATGCACTTTTTGGGGAATAATGTTTTACTTATGTTGTTTTAAGTACTTTGCTTCTTTAGAACTTGATGTAATGAAATAATGACTTGGCATTTTAATGTAAGAGGTTTTGACTCTATTCTTCAGTAATGAGATTGGGTTTTAAAGTTTATATCCGCTGCTTTATACACTCTATTTTATCTATGTTCTGTCATGTGTTATCTTTGTGCCTGTTTACTAGATAATACCCCTCCAAAACTAGGGCATTCCCTTTGTGAGTGACCCTAGCGGAGGCGGGGTGTTACATTTGGTATCAGAGCAGAAGGTTACCAGACTGGGCAAAAGTTTTAAAAACCATCTGAAAGTATTTTCAAAACCGTTTATAAAGAAGTATTTTTCAAGAAAAGTTTTATTTTTAAGAAAAGGCTATTCCCCAAAAGCCATTAGCACTTTCCTTTGTTTCCTCATTTGAATCTTTTTCCTTTTCGCTTTTCTGCATGTCTGATCTTAACATTCCTGAGGGAGTACCCATACCTGGCTGGTTCCGAAGATACTTGGAAGCTAGGGCCAACGACGCGGGCCCGGCAGATATCCCTCCTCCTCCTCCCCCGATGGCCACGGTTCCTCCTCCTCCTCCGGGTACCGCCTTCGCCAAAATATGCAAGGACTTTATAGGAATGGGCGGTAAGAACTTCGTTGGAACTGAAACCTTCATTGAGGCGCGAAACTGGCTATAAGAGACTGAAGACTTGTTTGTTATTTTTGATATGGAGGATCATAGGAAAGTTCAGTTGGCAGCTTGGTTGTTGAAAGAGGAAGCTGCATTTTGGTGGGAAGTCACCAACGCTACCAGGCCAATTGAGACTTGGGCAGACTTTAGAGAGAGGTTTGGGCTTAAGTTTTTATCATCCGCAGAAGCGAGCCTTCAGATGGAGAGGTTCCTGGCACTCAAGCAAGGGGACATGTCAGTTAGGGAATACGTGAATAAGTTTAATCAGCTTGCTCGGTTTGGTTTGGACTTAGTCAACACGGCTGAGAAGAAGGCTCTACGCTTTGCTCGAGGATTGAGCGAGCCACTCCACACTATGGCCATGACTCATGTACCTATGGGGGCGACCTTTGAAAGCTTGGTGAATATGGCCCTACTTCATGAAGAAGACGAGAATGGCAAGAAGAAGGTCAAGGCGAATCAGTCTCAAGACAAGAAGGTAGACTCCGAGATAGGAGGAAAGAACAGCAACAACAAGAATGACAAGTCATGTGAGAAAAGAAAATGCAACTTCTGTGGTATTGACGGGCATATAGTCCAGGACTGTAGGAAGAAGAAGATGAAGATAGGAGCATGTTTTCAATGTGGTGAAACTGGACACACCAGCAAGAACTGCCCTAAGAAGCAAGGGCAAGCCCCACAAGAAGGACCTTCTAGGGGTACATCTTTAACTTCTTTTCCCTAGATACTCTGTTTTATCTTGTATATCCTGTCGATCCTGTCTTGAGAACCTTAGGTAGAATCCTATGAATGTAAACATGTATTTGAAACATGTTATGCTTGATGTTTACGAATGGTTGCAAGTGGTTGCAAGTGATTGCTCGTGGTTGCATAACACACATTAGGCACTAGATCGGCTCAGACACATTTTCATATTGCATATGCATGAGTGATTATACTTATTTATGGATGAAATTGAACGTGTCATCATATGAATGTTGCATATGGATGAATGTTTGTGCACACATATAGTGCTTACGTGACTAGGATTATTTGCATACATGTTGAATTCATGACACTAAACATATTTTGCATTAGAAAGATCAATCAGGCCTGATCATTTGCATTAGATAAGGAACATATACACACACTTTTTGCATATGTTCATACATCATTAGAAATCTCTTAAGGACAATGTTTGCTTGTGGATGATGTTTTGAGTAGATGGATGATGGATGGTAGGATACGTTCTTCCTAACTTAGAGATTTCGGGGACGAAATCCTTTAAGGAGGGGAGAATGTAACAACCCGTATTTTGATAACGTGTTATATCCATAAATATAGGCAGAATTAATTTAAAATAAGAACCAAGGGAAACGGGTTGTGCCATTGCGTTCGTCTCGGAATTCTGCATGAAATCGAGTCTGAGTTTTCGAAAATCGGAGTCCGTATGACCAAGTTATGGCTCCCCAAAGTTTCAGAAATATTCAGAGTTCAAAACAGCTCGAATTCGAATTCAAAAATTCGAATTTCAAATGCAGAACAGACTGGGCAGGAAATTTCCCGCCCAGACCCAGGTCGACTGGGGAGTCGACTGGGCAATCGACACCCCCAGGACCAGGTCGACTGCGCAGTCGACTTGGGTGTCGACCTGGTCCCCGAGCCCATTTTTGGGCCAGTGTTCGTTCTGATGTATCTAGTCCGATTTCTGTCCAGATTCTTCTGCCTAAACCTATTTAAACAGCCCCAAACCTAGCCTTCTCTACACACAATCCTATTCTGCTTCTACTCTGCCTCTGTTCTAAATAAAAAATAAAAATGGCGTCGCTACTCTGCTGGAATCAAAACTAGAAGCTAATCAACATCAATCTAAGCAACTCAATTCAAACTAGAGATTAAAGCTTCTACAACGATCCTACGACAATTTCTATTCTTAGTTCTCAAAAACCACGATCTGTAAGCCCCAGTTACTCTTAGATCTAAACTGTAAATTTAACATGAACACGATGTAAACTGAAATTATTCCTAAACATGATAACTAGGTTGGATCTATCGTTGTAAATCCTTGATCTATGACTATCCTTTTTAGACCTACTATTTTAGATCTAATTTTGCACACCCTAGATCTATTCATGTGAAACTTTGAATTGTGGATTATTGTATGAACTTGATTTGGGACATATTCATGTTATTAACCTAAAACCTCTCATGACCTTTATCTAAACATTACCTGTGATGTTGAAACTATTATTGGGGATATTATCTTATGTCAATCCGTTACCATGTCTATCACCATATTCTGCCAAGTTGATGTTGAGACCCTTATTCATATGCCTGAAATGTTATAATCGTCATGCTTAACTTGTAAACACCTTTGCTATCCTATGACTATCCTTTTTGTGTTATTCCCTATCTTGATATCTTGTGTTGATGCGAATTCACATACGTTGGGGATACGTTTTGGGTAGATTAGGCAAACTTGAAATTGGCTATGAAATTAACATGATATGACACGAAAACATGACATGTGAACTTGACATGAAATTATACTTGAAAACTTGAATCATGAACATGGTTAACACGAACTTGAACTTGACATGAAAAATTAAGCATGGACATGACACCTAGATAACTTGAACGTGGCCAACTCGAGGTTGGGTTGAGTTTGCAGTATAAACCTGCCCGGAACCGCCCGGCGAATCCAGTAACTGCAAACAATAGGACCCAATGTGAGTAGTTGGTCATATCGCACTCGAAACTCGAGGTTAGACTAGGTTATGGTGTAAAACTGCCCGGACCCACCCGGCACATCCAGTAACCATAACCAAGTCTAATGTGAGAGGTTAGGGGTGCATTAAGTAAATTAATGCCACTGGATAGGGTTAAGTCATGGACCACTCGAATATACTTAACCAATTTGACACGTTGATTTGATAGGGTTAAGTCATGAACCGCTTGAACACACTTAACCAACCTGACACATGATTCGTAGGACTAAGTCTTGAACTAGAACGACACACTTAGTCAATTTGACATGACACGTAGATGGGTTAAGTCTCGATTTTAAATGAAAACTTAACCTGCTGAACGAAACCCTAGTTACGCGGTCCTTTTCAGCAGTAACCCACTAGATGTATCACGGTACCCTGGGACTAGGCAGGGTGGGGCACGATTGGGGCTGATTGTAAGCGACCAGAACGACGGCTGAGTTGGTGCACCATTGTAGGTTCAGGCGGACTAGGGTCGTGCACTTAGTCCGGAGTTGAAAAAGCAGGCATTGGGCATCAGTAGGATTATCTGTGCATTCTTGATTCGTGTCGGTGGTTGGCACCCTAGGGCTTGATACACCCTATGGTGGACCTAGCACATGGGACTACATTCGTGATAGGGCCGTATGACACAGACACACGACGAGCTAGACTTGTAGGAAGCCGATCGATTAGATCATACCGTTGGACCCCGAATTGGGTCACTTCACGATGTTGGGCCATGGGATTATTTCTTGATTTATAGTTGACACGGGATTAGTATACCAGTATAGTTGGCATGGCGAACCTTGAATACGCAATGTTAGACTTGAGTTATCTTGTTAGCTTAGTTATCATGTCAGACGTATCATCATTCCTATGTTTAATTCCAGTTTATTCATGTCTTGTTAACTTTACTAGTTTCTATGCTGATAGTCACTAGGGCTTACCAGTCTTTTTGACTGACCCGTTTTCTTTTGCCTCTTTGTCTTTCGTTCCCCCCTGGTTCTCAGGGAGGAGACTCTAGCTCTTAGCTTGGACTTTGCTTGCTTTCTGACAGCTCATGTACGGTTTGGTCTTGAGCTATGCTATGGCTGCACTCATGCACTTTTTGGGGAATAATGTTTTACTTATGTTGTTTTAAGTACTTTGCTTCTTTAGAACTTGATGTAATGAAATAATGACTTGGCATTTTGATGTAAGAGGTTTTGACTCTATTCTTCAGTAATGAGATTGGGTTTTAAAGTTTATATCCGCTGCTTTATACACTCTATTTTATCTATGTTCTGTCTTGTGTTATCTCTGTGCCTGTTTACTAGATAATACCCCTCCAAAACTAGGGCATTCCCTTTGTGAGTGACCCTAGCGGAGGTGGGGTGTTACAATCTGCAAAAAGCTACTTGACTGCCCGTGTGGAAAAGAGGGCACTCGAGTTTGCAAAGTAAAACAAACTACGAGTCAATCATGGGACTGGTGTGAGAAATCTAGCTTAACTAATCTAATATAAGGCTCATCACAGGACCACGCCGCTAACGCGGAACGGGTTTACTCCATTGGATTGCCAGTGCATAAATTAAATAAATCGTTAAACAACACAATGCTTTTTAGAAAAATGAAACCATTATAAGACTCAAGTCCTATCACACAATGCAACGCAAATCGAAGGATAGAGTTTTACCTTATAATGGTAAAAAATTCTTAATACGATAAAAATGGATTTGATATTATTATTAGTGTATATATGTTTCCAAAACAGTTTCAATCATAATGTATCAATCATAGACGGCATGGGTACCATATATCATGTCGCCATACTAGTTTTACAATCAAAATTGATGGTGTCGTATTGGAAATTGGGTTTCCATCAAGAATCAAGGCTAGGGGCGGTCTCCTTACTGATTCGAGACACTCTAGCAAATGCCTCAGGATCACACCTATGGGCAACCCTTGGATCCTGCCGGGCCGGTCCACACTTACGTTAGTGGATTAGTTATGCCTGAACACAAGTTTCCCGGTCCCTTTGGACCTCTAATACGGCCACTAACAACCTATATAACCGAGGTACCTCTTGATCCATCATCCACATAAGTAAAAATGTCAGGGTTGGTAGGTCGTTGACATCACTCTAGCTAGAAAGAAATGTGTGCACTCCCTGCATTCCCTTGTCCCGTTTTAGACTCTACCGGAGTGTGAGGCTCGTGAAGTCACGCTATACACAAAGCTACGCCTAAACAGACTATGTGTAACGACCCAGCAGATTTCGGCCCCGAAAATCGACATAAATACCTTTACCGTAACTCATGCCGACCTTCCAAACACTGAAAACACTGAACATTATTAGAAAGAATTTAGAGGGTGAGATAAGAAAGAAATATTATAATAGAAGAAGAAGAAGAAACACCACAATATAGAATCAGAGTCTCACATCGCAGCGGAACAAAATATAATATTGAAATAAATCTTTATTGAGAGCTTTAAAATACTTACAATCATCAGAGTACATCACATATCTGGATAGTTATAATAACTTGTCCTCAGATATAACACACATTGGAATAGTAGCTATATAATATCACACATCTAGACTCTTCCAGCTCGTCTCTTCACATCATTCGATAACCTGAACCTGTACACCCTGGGCTAACCCGAGCATTTACAAAACACCGGGCCAGCCTGCTGAACCAGAGTGAGAAAAACTCACACAGTATCAAGGGTATCACACAACTTGATTTTAAAGTCAAAATCTTTTCAAAGAAAAGGATAATCGTAAGACCAAATCCACACATAAACATGGACGGTTTTTATCTTACGATAACCCAAACCATTTTTGAAATCAATATCTTTTCTGATATTATAATAATGTCTAAATACAAGTAAATAACAATCTAGTGGAACGCTTACATCTCACGCTCCACATATATATAGTATAAAAATCAAAACCACGGGTGCTTATTGGAGATTGGATTCCGACCTTGACAAGGTATGGGACCACCTGCCGATAGTGTATCTCTAGAGGCGAATACACCGGGTTCAACAAGAACGTCTTGCAACCCGGCCCTCACATGACCGACCACTCATTTCGCTTGAGTGTATCGAATGTATATCACCAACGGTTGGGCTCAAACCACCGTTTCTCGAAAAGGGACAGCATCGAAATAGATTAAAGAAACGAAAGGAATTTCTGACCCACATAGCCATGCTGCCTGCCCGATTTTTGTCATTTCCCGGTTGGTGAGGCTTGAGGTTTAGATTAACTTTTGATCATCTGGTCATCATTCATTTTGAATGCCACATCGTCAGATCCGTCAGATATCACTAATTGACGTCCGCAAAAATACTCTAGCAGTTAAGCTAAGAGAACGACCATTCTCCTCCAACAACTATAGCACGTTTGAAGAAATCAACGTACATAATTCTTTTGGAAATACTCTGTCAGACACCCGTCCATACAAGCCATCCGGGAATAGGATGAACCGAAGGTACTCTTGTGACAAAAAGGAATTTCGCTCGATCCGAATCGATCGCTAAACCGACCAAGACCGTTCAAAACTCCTGATTGTATTGAGAACACGACAAATCGGAACGCAAATAGAAGAATATTTCATTGCTTATTACAACAATTTCATCAGAATACAAGAATATACAGAGTATGAATAAATATTATACATCATAAATATCATAGATTACAATACATTACATAGCAGCGGAAAATAATACAAAACACAACTGAAAAGAATTTACGGATACAGAGCTTTCCGGATATCATTCCAGTTGTAAACCAGGTTCATGTGGATATAAATCTGCAAAACCAAAACTACTAGCTGCCCTAGCGGAAAATAGGGGCACCCAGTGTTTAGGTTAAAACAATAAACTCCAGGTTAGTCATGTGATTGGTATGAGAACTAAAACAGTTATTAATCTTTATTTTAAAGTTAGGTAAATCAAGGGACGACGCTGTATAACACGGAACGGGTTTCCTCCCAAGAATACCAGTGCATAAAACAAACAGCGCAATGCTAAATAAAGAAAAATGAAGCTATTATAAGACCCAGGTCCCATCACACAATGCAACGCAAGCCGGAGGATAGGGTTTTTACCTTATAATAGCTAAGAATGATTGGTACGTGAAATTTCATGTTTTATTATTACTATAAGTGTATAGTTTCAAAACAATTTCAAATCATAAGTATCAATCATAGACGACATAAGTGCCCCATACCACTATGTCGCCATACTAGGCTCTACAATCAAAACCGCAAAGTCACGTATTGGAAGCTGGATTTCCATCTGTGAACCGAGGCAAAAGATAGTCCTCTACCAATTCGAGATGCTCTAGCCTGTGTCTCAGGATCAGAGCTCCAGTGACCTTTGGAGCGACAGGGTCGGTCCACCAATGTGGATTAAAATGCCTGAACACTGCGTTTCCCCGCCCTTTGGGGGCGTCAATGAGCCAAATGACTCCGTTGGCTCCACACAGTCACCGATATATCCGAGGCGCCTCACAACAACAACAACCACACAGGTGAAAATAATATAAATGTCAGGGCTGGTAGGTCACTGACACCACCCTAGCTAGAAGGAAACGCATGCACTCCCTGAGGTCCTCTCCCGTTTTTGGTTCACAACCGGGGTGTGAGGATCGCGAATCAACGCTGCACAAAGCTATGCCACACAGGCGGTGCTTTGATCATCAACCACAAGACTTTGCATTTCAACATAAGCCTCGATCAATTGTCACTTAGGCATGCCACACAGGAAATTCACTCTATGCGATTGATATCCATCAATATATAACTCCAGAGCTCGTACGTCTCAGAGAAGGGCATTAAACAAGGAAATAAATTCTCCGCCGCCAAACAGACATATATTTAATAGAAATCAATCACACAGAATAAAATCTAATGTCAGACACACAGTTCATTTACAAGTTCGTTCTGGGTCTGAACGAAAACGGAGGCACCTTGTACCTCGCATATCCATCGATCTCCAAGTACGTCTGGACGATCACCAACTGATTCCCTCCTCTTGGGTGTACAGCCCAATCAAGATCATCAGTAATTATCCAAACAATGTGAAGACCTCCGGTCTTCGACCACCGTCTTCATCCTCGACACATCGTCGAATCAGTTATTCAGAATGGGAGAAACCCGGTCTTTCTGAATAACTCGTGTATATATTAAACAAGTGTTACACAAACACAACATACGCCTCATTCCAATTCAGAATATTCTTTTATTCAAATATTCTTATACTTTGGGAAAGGTTCCCATTAATTTTATCAAAGATAAATTCTTTAAATTTATTCTTTAATCTCCTTTTGAATATCAATTCAAATTAGTCGGGATTAGCGAACCACACCGAAGAATCATTTATTTTATTTCCCAATCCCAACCTATTCATCCCATGAAGTAAAACTGGTAATACTTCATATCTAACTCCACGGTGTTATCGGTAAATTCAATTACCATTTCACATTCAAATCAAATTAAAGATTTAACTATCGCCTGGAGCAAAACTGGTGATACTCCATTCTCGATCATTTCAATCTAATTAAAGATTCATTAAAACTCCACTTGGTTTTAATCTTCCTAAAAATTCATATTAATGATTGTTTAACTTGGGAAATCATATCCTGTCTTTAACTGGGATAAAGAACCATTGTCATTTAAAACACGGTTCACGATAAAACTAAAATCACATTCTAATCCAATTCCAATTAAATCTCATTTAATTTGTACACTTCATTAAATCTAAATAAAAAGATTTAATCTTTTTCTCAACTGGGTCTAAGAATAGTGTTAATGAAGACACCAATCACGACAGACCCCAAATCCCATTTGATATTAAATAAAAGGCTCTAAATAGAAAATATATCAGCTTATATTCAATATCAAATTCTACGACCAACAAATATCGTATTGGAAATAACGATATAAATATATCTTTCAAATTTCCATAACAATATCTGCATAATCACGAAATCCAACATCGAAATATTCCAAAGACAATTTCGATTCAAATCCATTTCCACTTTATATATTGGAAATTCTGGTTATTTTCAAAACCATTTCAAATCCACTTTATTTATTTTAAAAATAAATGGGATTATAATTCTAGTTCAAAACTAGTTCATTTCGATAAAAATCTATTTTTATCATTTCAAATATGGAATTTTTTCATCCCAATTCTTCACAAATCATTTCTTATGATTTTACACAAATTATTAATATTTTTAATAATTTTATCAAGGCCCGTACAGTCGATTTCCATCAATGGCCATCGAACGACACTTATAGCGACCTTTTCCAAATTTGATTTGGACATAATTCCAAATCCAACTGTTAGATTTATGATTTCTAATATTTGTTAGAAATCTCTTTTCGATACGAACCCAACAGTTGCGGTTTTAGGAGAATCCGACGGTCGGATCTCTCGCAACGTCAATTCGAAGTCAATGTTCGAAATTCGCGAACTGCCGTAGCGTGGTGCATTCTATCCAGGCCATTATATATATATATTATATATATTTCGTCGATTTCCTTTTAAAACGTATTTTATAAATCGTTTTAAATTCGTTTTTAAAAACAATTTCAACTTCATATTCTATTTCTAATCAAAATTGAATATTCCACATCATCGATATACAAATGATAATATTTTCAAAATGTTATATTTTGAAATCACTTCTTTTTCTATAATCATTATAAAAACGAATATAATCGATATAAATATCGATCGCGTCAAAATGGTGCATATCTAATCAACACGGCTTTATATTTTGAAATCACTTCATTATTCTATTCAACACATGAATATATAATTTTATTCAACACATGAATATATATTTTATTCAACACATGAATTTATATTTTTATTCAACACATGAATTTTCTTTCTATTCAACACATGAATTGTTTCAACACATGAATATTCTCAACACATGAGTATTGTCAACATATGACTATTTTGTTTATTCAACACATGAATATAATTTATTTTCTAAATTGGAATGAGACCCACTCAATTACCATATAATATTACTTATATGGATTCCATCCAACACCTGTATATAATAGCAACGATAAATAATCAACCATCATCCAGAGTGCATTCTACACTGTATAAGCATCAAATATAAATATCTAATGCTTATCACAGCTTATCAATCGATCGATCGACATACAGCTAATTATTGGGATTAGTGTATGTCCAATTTCATCCCAACACCCGTGTGGGGTTTCAAACAATCAAACACAGATTTTATTTGTGCAGTTGGGATATGCGTAAAATTTATCGTCCCAATCAATATCAGTCAAATCAGTGTACATAAACAAATCGTTTGATTTGTAAATGAATATTTATTTTATTTCAACACATGAATATATATTTGATTTCAACACATGAATATATATTTTATTTCAACATATGAATATATATTTTATTTCAACACATGAATATATTTGATTTCAATACATGAATATATATTTTATTTCAACACATGAATATATATTTTATTTCAACACATGAATATATATTTTATTTCAACACATGAATATATATATATTTGATTTCAACACATGAATATTTATTTTTCTATTCAACACATGAATTTTTATTCTATTCAACACATGAATTTTTACTTTATTTCAACATATCACACTATCAAATTTCGCTGCACAGAAATCAAAGAAACAAGTCATCCATGGTCTGTGGACGACGGGTGTCGGGTTCTACTAAGCACCGTTTGCATCCTAGTATATATTTCAACTAGAAATCAAAATAAAAGTGAGGAGTTCTCACCGAGGGTTCCAGTCCTCCATTTTATTTCTGAAATTCAGAACATCTTGATCTGGCCATACTTCTAACGCAGTCTTCTCAACGCTGTTCATATTAAAATCACATTTTTAATATGATGTTCTATATATTAAAAATCATATTTTTAATACTCTACCAATATAAAAATCATATTTTTATTCTTTCTATAATATAAAAATCATATTTTTTACTTCACTACTTCATATATGAAGATCAAACTTTTATCGCTACTTCATATGAATAAAAATCAAAACTTTATACGATTAAAAATCTAATCTTTTCTATGTTAAAAATCTCGACTTCATGATGCTAAAAATCTTATCTTTCCAATGTTAACAATCATTTCTTTTCCTTGTTAACAATCATGTTTTTACTTCGTAGAAAAATAAATTAAATAATGAAAATAAAAACTCACTTAGACAATTGAAGGAGGGGGGTTTCACGGCGTCTGTGACGACCCCAAACTTCCATGTAACGAAAATAAGGAAAATCGTATGGAATATAACATAATTGGAACAATAACAGATCTCAGTATATAGCATAACATATAAATCATTGCAACGGAAAGGAATGTCATCACAAACATCATCACAGAAATATCAGAGTATGCAACATAGGATTACACTTAGCAAAATAGATGTCTCAAAAGAAAAAGGAATGGAGTCTCAATCTCTCAAATTACATCAATACTAGGTACTGTCTCAAAGTCTTAAGCAGAAAATAAAAGATAAAAAGAAAGTTTCTTCAGCATCTCCATCGGCAAACTTCGATCCAGCGAATATCCAAGCCTAACCTGTCACTTGGCTGCCCGTGTAGAAAGAGGGCACCCGAGTTTGCAAAAGGTGAAACAAACTACGAGTTAGTCATGGGACTGGTATGAGATATCTTAATTAACTAACGGGTTTGACAATCACAAGGACCACGCCACTAATGCGGAACGGGTTACTCCATGGGATTATCATTGCAATAAATAAAGTAAAACGTTAAATAACGCAATGCTTTTTAGAAAAATGAAACCGTTATAAGACCCAAGTCCCATCACACAATGCAAGACAAACCGGAGAATAGGGTTTTACCTTATAATGGTCAAACGATGATAAATACGCAAAATACGATATTATTATTAGTGTGTATATGTTTTAAGAAAATATTTCAATTATAATATTAATTCTAGATGGCATAGCTACCATCTACTATGTCGCCATACTAGTTATGCAATCAAAACCGCATGGAACGTAGTGGAAGTTGGGTTTCCATCATGAGTCAAGGGTAGGAACGAACTCCTGACCGATTCGAGACACTCTAGCAATGTCTCAGGATTCGGACGCTGGCGAACCCTTGGATACAGCAGGGCCGGTCCACAAATACTTTAGTGGATTAGTTATGCCTGAACACACGCTTCCCGATCCAATTGGACCTATAAATTGGCCGAGGGCAGCCAATAAAAATCCGAGGCACATCAAAATCCATCAACCACATAAATAAAATGTCGGCCAGTTTAAAGCACTGACCCCACTTCTAGCTAGAAAGAAATGTGTGCCCTCCCTGCGTTTCCTTGCTCCGTTTTAGACTCTACTGGGGTGTGAGGCTCGCGAAATAACGCTATACACAAAGCTGGGTCTAAACAGACTATGCTTTGATTATCAATTACAAGGCCTTCTTTTCAACAAAACCTTGATCATTTGCATCTTGGCGTGCCCCATTGACAATCCATGCCATGAAATCAACAACTATCAATACACAACCTCTGAGGGTATTAAGCGAAAGAATAAATTCTTTTGCCACCAACGGTTGTATATTAAACAGAAATCAATTTACATGGTACGAAGTTCAACATCAGACACGCATCCATTTGCAAGTCCGTTTTGGGTCTGAACGGAACCGGAGACACCTGAGAGGCTCTCGTATATCCGGACAATCATCACATATGTGCGGGCGACTACCGCCGAAGTCCCTTCAGGGTAGCTACTCCTATCGAGGACCTCAGTAGCAATACATCCGTTCGATTTGAAGACCGCCGGTCTTCAACACCGTCTTCGTCTCTTCATCGACGTATAATTATTTGAAATGAGTAGAACTCGAACTTTTCAAATAATTATCGAATAATTATTATTTAAATCTTTTCATATCGTTAATATTTATTTATAACGATTTATCTCTATTTTTATTTATTTTAAAAATAGCTCAATATAATCAAATGACGCTTCGGGTCAAGTGTGGCTTTGGCGCTGTTTTTCTCAAAATTTGATTTACACATATCTTGAAATCTAACCGTTGGATTTTGACAAAATTTGTCTTATTGGAAAGATCTTCCCAAAGTGGTCCTAACGGCTCTAGTTTTGGGAAAATCCGATGGTTGGATCTTTCGATATAATCGTTTAAAGTCACGATTGCCGAAACTCGAAATGCGCGCGCGATTCGTTTAATTTCTATTTTTATATATATATAAATATAATTTCTTAAACGATTACATTCACGTGAATATCACACCAAATAAAGGTGTGAATTATATACAAATCATATATTCATGTTTATTATGTTTGCTAAACATGTTTTTATTTTATACACCAATTTTGTAGTATATTGACTATAAATTGTATCCTTCGTTCATTCATAATTTTTAATGTTTAATTCATGTTTTCAACTTCCTTACCTACACCAAGTGTAAATTCCTTTATAATGAACAAAATGCATATTATTGTTCATTTTATTTTAAGGAATGAAATTGTTGATTTCCATCCAATGAACAAAAATGAATATTTTTATTCAATCCATTTTTATGAACAAAATGTGAATTTCTTCCTATGCTTCTAACATTACATTAAAATTGTATTTTTAATACAAAACATATTTCTAAATGAAATATGATTATTTTCTCTTCCTTTTAAAATTACATTAAAACTGTAACTTTTAATTCTCATATTTTATTTGCATTATGGACTGCAAATAAAAATGTATATTATCCTATTCATGATTTACTTGCGTTGAGGGACGCAAATAAAAATGTATCTTTAAATTTCTAATTTTATTTACATCAAGGAATGTAAATAAGAGAACAACTTTTTATTTCATGTTTATTTACATTAAGGGATGTAAATAAATAAAAATGTAACCTTTCTTTTAATATTTTGTTCGCATCTAGATTTGCCAACAAAATGTGGATTTTTCTTCTACTAATTTGTTTGCATCTAAAATTGCAAACAAAAATGTATCTTTTTATTTTCTTGTTTTATTTGCATGGTAAAATGCAAATAAAAATATATTTTCTATTCTATGTTTCGTTTGCATAGCAGAATGCAAATGAAAATGTGAATTTTTAATTTACATGCATTGTTTGCATTGTAGAATGCAAACATAAAATGAAATTTTCTGTTTAAATGCTTTATTTGCATTGTAGAATGCAAACATGAAATAAAAATTTTCTTTGCTCTCATGTTCTGTTTACATTTGTAGAATGCAAACATAAAAAGTAAAATTTTAATTTCATGAATCGTTTGCATTGTAGAATGCAAACATAGAATAAAATCTTTTTTTTATGTAGCGTTGGCATTTAGGATGCAACCACAAAATGAATTTTTTTTTTTTATTTTTTTTTATCTCGTTTGCATTAAGGAATGCAATAGATGATATTTTATCTTTCTACATTTCGTTTGCATTAGGAAATGCAACAAAAAATGATATTTTATTTTTCTACATTTTGATCGCATTAAGGAATGCAACAAAAATGTAATTTTCCTTCTCATGTCATTTTTACATTGAAAAAGGTAAATAAAAATGTGCTACTTTTAAAAACATATTTTATTTGCGTTGGAGAACACAAATAAAAATACACTTTTTATTATTAATATTTTATTTGTGTTTGAGAACACAAATAATATAAATAAAAAAAATCATCCCTTTTTATATGTAATGTTTGTGTTTAAGGACACACTAAAATGCCATTCCATCTTCTATGTGATATTTGTGTTTATGGACACAAATAAAATGCAATTATATGTTCTATGTAATATTTGTGTTTCAAATAAAAATGTAATCCAATGTTCTACATAATATTTGTGTTACAAATAAAAAAGTAATCCAATGTTCTATGTAATATTTGTGTTTATGGACACAAATAAAATGTTATTCAATATACGATGTGTATATTTGTGTTTAAAGACACAAATAAAATGAATAACTTATTTTTCTATGTATATATTTGTGTTGAAACACAAATAAAAAGAATAACTTATTTCAACCCAATGAGGTGACAAAGTATGTTCTATATTGGATTGACAATTCTATTTCAATCCAATAATAATGATAAAATATAGTTTAATCATTGAATTGATAATTTATCCAAAGTGACAAATTTATTTTCTAAGTTGAATTGATAAACTAAATCAATTCAAATAAAAGGCACATTCTATTTTTGTTCAAACAAATCAATTCAAATAAAAAGGCAATTTTATTCTCTCTATATTGAATTGATTAACTAGATCAATTCAAATAAAAAAACAATATTTATTTTCTATATGTTGAATTGATAAACTAGATCAATCCCTTTAAGAAGCAAATTGTATGATTTGATATTGAATCGATAATCTAAATCAATTCAATATTATTATTATTATTATTTTCATCACATGTAGATCTATGATTATTCGTTATATGAATGAATATTGAATTGATTATCTAACTCAATTCAATCAAATAGAATAAGCGATAAAAAGATATTCGAATAACACATGACAACCAACATAATAATCCATCATATCCAACAAACAAACATCATACCACATCTACACAATTAGATATGAAATTGAATAACTATAAATAAAAGTAAATTAATTAATTAATTAACTTAAAACAAGAGATATCTCACAGTCGTTCATGATTTTGTCCAAAATTTCAATAGCTCAGAAATTCCCCGTTCCAGTCTAGAATTGTAGTTCATGATCGTACGAGTCCAACGCTTCAGAAATCACGCAATTCCGAGTTAGTATGGACGAGGTATTGATTAAAAAATATCTGGAATTAATTTAAAATTAATAAATTAATCATGTCATTAGTGAATTTAATCAACTTCTTCCCCAATTTATTTCGGCCGTGAGTTTTCAAAAAGGTTCAAAACTAGGGTTGATCCTATCTTCCGATTCAAGCCGCCAGTGATCGATCAGAAGATGCTGCAGCGAAGAGGACGGAGAGGCGCACGTGTGGGGCCCGAAATGGTGGAGCTCGGCTGGCTTATGGGGGAGGCCGACGTGCTTTTTGCGGAAGTTTTTGGGGACGGGTTTCGAGAAGATGGTGACACCAGAGTAGATCAGACCGTATGAAAACGAAGTTAAGAAGAATCTCTTCGAAGTGGTATAGGATTTGCGTTCTAATTTGCTGAGGAGAGGGAGAGATTGATGAGGGAATTCTCGACCATGGATAGGGGGGCGGCGGCTGTAGAAGATAGTGAATAGTGTTTTATTTAGGGTTTTCCAATCTTTTTATAATATTTAAATGTTATTTTTACAAAAAAAAAACAAATCTCTTAAGGTATTCAGAATTCAGTCCAACAAGAAGCTACCCTACCCAATAACCCCTATTCCGGATCCATCTAACCATGTCCCGCAGGCCCTAGAGGTCATCTCAGCCCTCGTTTTTCAAATTTAAAATTAATTCTTTTTATAATTAAATTCTGACTTATTCAAAAATCCACCGGAGCCACATACGAACTCCGAAAAATCCCAAAAAAAAATTTGTGGCTATGTCTTGACGATACGAATCCAACAAAATTATTTTCGTTGAATTCTGAGACTGTTTGAAAAATGGCTATTTTCAAGTCGTTCAATTTTGACTGTATTTGACCAAACACAGTTTCTTTTGCCACGCTCACATAATAATTCGAAAAATTGTAAAAATTGAAACCTAGCAATAATTTGACATTCCGGTTCCAACAAAAGTGGTTTCATCGAAAACGGAGGTCGTTTGAAAGTTGACTATTTTCACTGGCTTTAATATTATTTAAAAATAGAATTTTTTAAATTTGCGCACATTTTCTAACTAGTTTATTAAAAATAAAATTTTTAAATTGGTTCGGATTTTCCGGGTTGTTACAGTCTCCCCCACTTAAAAACTTTTCGTCCTCGAAAAGGGAAATAAAATAAAGTAGGAACAAAACAGAAAATGCAAGGTATTATAAATGTACCTCAACATAAAGCTATTCGGAGATATCCACTCTACACTTGGGATAGGCTTGCTTGAAGCTATCCTCGGTCTCCCAAGTGCAGTCTCTAGGATCCCCGCTCTATTGGACATTGACGAGGTTGATCTTCTTATTCCTCAAAGCTTTGATTTCCTTGCCCACAATTTTTACTGGCTCTCTCTTTACGGCTAAGCTCGGAGTAATTTCCAAATCTCGTTGTGCTTCTTCCTCCACAACTAAATCTGGATCATGAACATGCTTCCTGAGTTGGGACACGTGAAATACATCGTGCACCCCTGGCAGCCAGTTGGGCACCTGTACTCGATAAGCTAGAGTCCCAATCCTTTCAAGAATAGGGAATGGACCAATGAACCTCGGTGCCAACTTCCCAGTCTTTCCAAAACGAATTACGCCTCTTAATGGAGAAACCTTTAAGTACACAAGATCACCAACAGAGAATTCTAAATCTCTTCTTCGAGTGTCTACATAGCTCTTCTGTCGGCTTTGAGCAGCCAGCAAATGCTTCTTAATAAAATCAACTTTATCCGATGCTTCCCGAATCATATCGGGGCCCAAGACTATTCTATTGCCTGGCTCCACCCAACATGCCAGAGATTTGCATGGCCTGCCATATAAAGCTTCGAATGGCGACATTTGCAGGCTTGCTTGATAGTTGTTATTACAAGAGAATTCAACCAAGTGCAAATGATCCTCCCACGAACAGCCAAAGTCAAGGATGCATGCTCGCAACAAATCTTCTAAGATGCGGTTTACCCCCTCAGTCTGGCCGTCTGTCTGAGGGTGATAAGCTGTACTCATATTCAACTTGGTTCCTAGCTCTTCTTGGAAAGCTACCTAGAAATTGCTAGTAAATATTGGATCGCGGTCACTGACAATGCTGCTGGGAGCTCCATGCAGTTTGACAATCTCTCTTAAATAAAGTTGTGCCAAACTTTGAGCCGTTCTATTGGATTTGACAGGGATGAAATGAGCAGTTTTCGTTAAGTGATCTACAATCACCTATATGCTATCATTCCCTCTCCTAGTCCGAGGCAAACCATCAATAAAGTCCATAGAAACCTCGTCCCACTTCCAATTAGGAACTCCTAATGGCTGCAATAGACCTGCTAGCTTTTGTTGATCGCTCTTGACCAGCTGACAGGTGGGGCATTTAGCGACATATATGGAGATGTCCCTCTTCATTTCTCTCCACCAAAAGGTACGCTTAAGATCGTGGTACATCTTTCTTACTCCCGGATGAATACCGAGCTTGGATTTGTGACATTCGTCCATAACTTCCCTTCTTAGTTCAGGAATGTTTGGGACACAAATCCGGCCTCGTAGCCTCAAAACTCCTTTGTCACCAATTCGGAAGCTCGTGGGTTCGCCTTCTCGAATTCTTTTGCTAATCCTTTGGATAAACTCATCATCTTTTTGAAGGGCAGAGATCTTATCGATCAAAGAAGGAGTAATAATGAGATTGGCAAGGATAAGATTGGTGCTGACCATGTTCTTTCTGCTGAGAGCATCTGCCACTACATTTTCTTTCCCCGGAGTATATAGGATATCCAGGTCGCAGGGTGCAAGGAATTCGACCCAACGTTGTTGCCTCAGGTTTAAGTCTCTTTGGGTAAATAGATGCTTCAAGGATTGGTGGTCCGTATACAGCTCGAACTTCTCCCCCAAGAGATAATGCCTCCATATCTTTAGAGCGAATACAATGGCCATTAGCTCAAGATCATGAGTGGCATAATTCTTTTCATGCGATTTCAATTGCCTGCTACCATGTGCGACCACTCTACCTTTTTGCATAAGCACCGCACCAATACCTTAAATAGACAGAAAGGTAACATGTTAAAATGAGATTTGACATCAAAAGAAAATGTTATCTCAGACATGTTTTATTTAGATAAAGAGAATGACCTTCTCTGGAAGCGTCTGTCCAGACTTTCAGATCCTCATTTCCATCTATGATGGTCAACACAGGAGCAGTGATCAATCTCTGTTTCAGCTCTTGGAATGCAGCCTCACATTCGGGTGTCCAAACGAACTTTGAATGCTTCTTAGTTAATTTCGTCAGTAGGCAAGATAATTTCGAAAAATCCTTAACGAACTTTCGATAATAACCAGCTAGTCCTAAGAAACTTCGGACTTCTGTGGGAGTGGTAGGCTACTTCCAGTCTTGGATGGCCGAGATCTTTCCTGGATCTACCGAGATACCTTATTTTGATACCACGTGGCCGAGGAATTTCACCTCTTCTTGCCAAAATATGCATTTTGATAATTTAGCTTTTAGTACATTCCTCTGCAAAATCTCCAAGACTTCTTTCAAATGTTTTTCATGTTCAACAATGGTTTTGGAAAAGATAAGGATATCATCAATGAACACAAGCACGAATTTATTTAGAACCCCACGAAATACTCTATTCATCAAATCTACAAAGTATGCTGGGGCATTTCATAGACCGAAAGGCATTACTAGCCATTCTTAAAATAGATCAGGCCCTCTGAAAGCAGTTAAGGGATACTCTCTTCAGCAATGCGCAGTTGATGGAATCCTATGGCTAGGTCCATTCTAGAGAACACCCGTGCTCCATGCAGATGGTCTTATAGATCATCATTCCGAGGCAATGGATATTTGTTTTTCATCGTTTGCTTGTTTAGATTGCGGTAGTCTACACACAAGCAGAGTGTGCCGTCTGACTTTGGGACAAACACCACCGCTGTACCCCATTCTGAGAAGCTAGGTCTAATCAAACCCTTGGCCAAAAGCTATTTAGTTTGATTGCTCAACTCTTCTCTTTCTTTTGGCGACATTCGCCTAATAGGATGCACCATAGGCCTTGCATTAGGAACCAAATCAATTCTGAAATCGATCTCTCTGCGGGGAGGTAAGCTGTCTACTTCTTCAAATACATCAGCATAGTCTTTGACAATGGGGATAGTTTCAATAGAAGGAGGGGTGACTTCTAAAGAAGACCATAATTCTTTTCTATCTGTGGCTGAGCCGTGGCATGGTATAGTCATTATATTTCCAAATTTCGTTTTAATTTTAACTACCCTTTCAGCACACAGCAACTCAGCCTTATACTTCGTCAGCCAATCTAGCCCAAGTATGACATCATATCCAGAAAAGTTCATGATAATTAAATTGAAAGGAAATAGGAAGTGAGAGTAAGAAACGGGCACTCTACAGTACTGATCAAGAATAAGTGAACCTCCTATCAGGCTATGGGCTTTAATCAGTTCTTTAAGTTTTCTCGGTTTCAATTTAAGCTTCTTAATAGTGTCGCTTGATATGAAACTTCTAGATGCACCAGTATCAAACAAAACAGTAATGGGAATATCCTTAATGTTAAGAGTACCACCTAAAACATCATGCTTACCTGCTCCTTCAGTAGAAGCGGTGCAGCCGTACATTCGTAGACATGTGCTACTTCAGATTTCTTGAGCAGAGGGAAATTCTTGATAAGGTGTCCAGGCTTGTGGCAGTTGTAGCACTCTTTTGGACCACGGGGATTCTGTCCACTGCTTTGGCTCGGCCCAGACTCGTTCCTCTTTGGCTTCTTCGGGGCCCTACACTCGTAGTCGTAATGTCCCATCTTCTGGCAGTTGAAGCATTTGACATTAGACTTGTCTCTCTTCTTGTTTCCCTGAGGTTTTTTGGTCGAAGAACTGCCTTCCCTGTTCCCTTGTCCGCCTCCTTCTTCTTGTTAGCTTGATTCCTGGCCTTTTCTAGCTGAGCACCCTTCTGATCAATTTCTTTGTATCTGCATGCCATCTCTATCACCTTGGCAAATGGGCACTCAATATGGGCTGTCACTCTGTCATGGTATCGCCTTGCAAGCCCATTTATGAACCTCTTATTCTTCTGTAAGGGGTCTTGCACTGGCTCAGGGGCATACCTAGAAAGCTCCTCAAATTTCTTCATGTACTCTGCAATAGTCATGGTGCCTTTCTACAGGTTAGCAAATTCATCGTGCAGGCGTTCTACTTCATGAGGCGGGATAAACTTCCCATTAAAAAGCTTTTTAAATCTTGCCCAAGTTATCTCTGCAACGTCTCTCCCTATCATGGCTGTTTCCCACCAAGTTTGAGCCTGTCCTTGCATGAACCATACTGCCATAAAACGCTTCCTATGATCCTCAAGCTCCAAACCTCCCAAGATCTTTTCCATCGTCTTAAGCCATTCTTGCGCTTCTATCACCGTCTTTCTACCAGTGAAATGTACTCCTCCAAGATTCTTGATTTTCTTCGCCACTTTATCAAGGTCAAAAGCAACTGAGGGTGGTGATGGTGGTGGCACCTCGACATCAGAATTGGGTTGGTCTTGCTCAGTTGGGGGTGTATCTCTCTCTCCGCCCCTACCAGCCACTCCGCCACGACCTCTTCCTCTTGTCCTAGCTCTTGTACTCATCTTTCAATTAGTCTGTACCATCAAGGAAAGAGTCAGACCAAAGGAAACGATAAATTCAAAGAGAAGGTTAAAAGTAAAGATATATTAAGGTGATAATGAAGTAATGACTGATAAATATGTGCTATTCTGTTTAAGTTCATTCTAGGATATTGTTAATCCTATCTCTAATGAACCACTCGTCTTAGAGCACTACTGATTCTATCTAGACGAATTGTTCTAAAAATGTTATATTCCAAAGCTAAGGTTAACCAAAGCTCTGATACCAAATGTGACGACCCCAAACTTCCATGTAGCGAAAATAAGGAAATTCGTATGGAATATAACATAACTAGAACAATAACAGATCTCAGTATATAGCAGAACATATAAATCATTGCAGCAGAAAGGAATGTCATCACAAACATCATCACTGAAATATCAGAGTATGCAACACAGGATTACACTTAGCAAAATAGATGTCTCAAAAGAAAAAGGAATAGAGTCTCAATCTCTCAAATTACATAAATACTAGGTACTGTCTCAAAGTCTTAAGTAGAAAATAAAAGATAAAAAGAAAGTTTCTTCAGCATCTCCATCAGCAAGCTTTCATCCAGCGAATATCCAAGCCTAACCTGTCACTTGGCTGCCCGTGTAGAAAGAGGGCACCCGAGTTTGCAAAAGGTGAAACAAACTACGAGTCTGTCATGGAACTGGTATGAGATATCTTAATTAACTAACATGTTTGACAATCACAAGGACCACGCCGCTAACACGGAATGGGTTTACTCCATGGGATTATCAGTGCAATAAATAAAGTAAAACGTTAAATAACGCAATGCTTTTTAGAAAAATGAAACCGTTATAAGACCCAAGTCCCATCACACAATGCAACGCAAACCGGAGGATAGGGTTTTACCTTATAATGGTCAAACGATGATAAATACGCAAAATACGATATTATTATTAGTGTGTATATGTTTTAAGAAAATATTTCAATTATAATATTAATCCTAGATGGCATAGCTACCATCTACTATGTCGCCATACTGGTTATGCAATCAAAACCGCATGGAACATATTGGAAGTTGGGTTTCCATCATGAGTCAAGGCTAGGAACGAACTCCTGACCGATTCGAGACACTCTAGCAATGTCTCAGGATTCGGATGTTGGCGAACCCTTGGATACAGCAGGGCCGGTCCCCAAATACTTTAGTGGATTAGTTATGCCTGAACACACGCTTCCCGATCCTATTGGACCTATAAATTGGCCGAAGGCGGCCAATAAAAATCCGAGGCACCTCAAAATCCATCAAGCACATAAGTAAAATGTCAGACAGTTTAAAGCACTGACACCACTTCTAGCTAGAAAGAAACGTGTGCACTCACTACGTTCCCGTGCTCCGTTTTAGACTCTACCAGGGTGTGAGGCTCGCGAAATGACCCTATACACAAAGCTGGGTCTAAACAGACTATGCTTTGATCATCAATTACATGGCCTGCTTTTCAACAAAACCTTGATCATTTGCATCTTGGCGTGCCCCGTTGACAATCCATGCCATGAAATCAACAACTATCAATACACAACCTCTGAGGGTATTAAGTGAAAGAATAAATTCTTTTGCCACCAACGGTTGTTTATTAAACAGAAATCAATTTACATGGTACGAAGTTCAACGTCAGACATGCATCCATTTACAAGTGCGTTCTGGGTCTGAACGGAACCGGAGACACCTGAGAGGCTCTCGTATATCCGGACAATCATCACATACGTGCGGGCAACTACCGCCGAAGTCCCTTCAGGGTAGCTACTCCTATCGAGGACCTTAGTAGCAATACATCCGTTCGATGTGAAGACCACCGGTCTTCAACACCGTCTTCGTCTTTTCATCGACGTATAATTATTTGAAATGAGTAGAACTCGGACTTTTCAAATAACTATCGAATAATTATTATTTAAATCTTTTCATATCATTAATATTTATTTATAACGATTTATCGCTATTTTTATTTATTTTAAAAATAGCTCAATATAATCAAACGACGCTTCGGGTCAAGTGTGGCTTTGGCGCTGTTTTTCTCAAAATTTGATTTACACATATCTTGAAATCTAACCGTTGGATTTTGACAAAATTTCTCTTATTGGAAAGATCTTCCCAAAGCGGTCCTAACGGCTCCAGTTTTGGGAAAATCTGACGGTTGGATCTTTCGATATAACCGTTTAAAGTCACGATTTCCGAAACGCGAACTACGGCGCGCGATTCGTTTAATTTCTATTTATATTTATATATATAAATATAATTTCTTAAGCGATTACATTCACGTGAATATCACACTAAATAAAGGTGTGAATTATATAAAAATCATATATTCATGTTTATTACGTTTGCTAAACATGTTTTTATTTCATACACCAATTTTATAGTATATTGACTATAAATTGTATCCTTCGTTCATTCATAATTTTTAATGTTTAATTCATGTTTTCAACTTCCTTACCTATACCAAGTGTAAATTCCTTTATAATGAACAAAATGCATATTATTGTTCATTTTATTTTACGAATGAAATTGTTGATTTCCATCCAATGAACCAAAATGAATATTTTTGTTCAATCCATTTTTATGAACAAAATGTGAATTTCTTCCTATGCTTCTAACATTACATTAAAATTGTATTTTTAATACAAAACATATTTCTAAATGAAATCTAATTCTTTTCTCTTCCTTTTAAAATTACATTAAAAATGTAACTTTTAATTCTCATATTTTATTTGCATTATGGACTGCAAATAAAAATGTATATTATCCTATTCATGATTTACTTGCGTTGAGGGACGCAAATAAAAATGTATACTTAAATTTCTAATTTTATTCACATCAAGGAATGTAAATAAGAGAACAACTTTTTATTTCATGTTTATTTACATTAAGGGATGTAAATAAATAAAAATGTAACCTTTCTTTTAATATTTTGTTCGCATCTAGATTTGCCAACAAAATGTGGATTTTTCTTCTACTAATTTGTTTGCATCTAAAATTGCAAACAAAAATGTATCTTTTTATTTTCTTGTTTTATTTGCATGGTAAAATGTAAATAAAAATATATTTTCTATTCTCTATGTTTCGTTTGCATAACAGAATGCAAAAGAAAATGTGAATTTTTAATTTACATGCGTTGTAGAATGCAAACATAAAATGAAATTTTCAGTTTAAATGCTTTGTTTGCATTGTAGAATGCAAACATGAAATAAAAATTTTCTTTGCTCTCATGTTCTGTCTGCATTTGTAGAATGCAAACATAAAAAGTAAAATTTTAATTTCATGAATCGTTTGCATTGTAGAATGCAAACATTTTTTTTTTTATGTAGTGTTGGCATTTAGGATGCAACCACAAAATGAAATTTTATATTTTTTTTATCTCGATTGCATTAAGGAATGCAAAAGATGATATTTTATCTTTCTACATTTTGTTTGCATTAGGAAATGCAACAAAAAATGATATTTTATTTTTCTACATTTTGTTCTCATTAAGGAATGCAACAAAAATGTAATTTTCCTTCTCATGTCATTTTTACATTGAAAAAGGTAAATAAAAATGTGCTACTTTTAAAAACATATTTTATTTGCGTTGGAGAACACAAATAAAAATACACTTTTTATTGTTAATATTTTATTTGTGTTTGAGAACACAAATAATATAAAAAAAATCATCCCTTTTTATATGTAATGTTTGTGTTTAAGGACACACTAAAATGTCATTCCATTTTCTATGTGATATTTGTGTTTATGGACACAAATAAAATGCAATTAAATGTTCTATGTAATATTTGTGTTTCAAATAAAAATGTAATCCAATGTTCTATGTAATATTTGTGTTACAAATAAAAATGTAATCCAATGTTCTATGTAATATTTGTGTTTAAGGACACAAATAAAATGTTATTCAATATACGATGTGTATATTTGTGTTTAAAGACACAAATAAAATGAATAACTTATTTTTCTATGTATATATTTTTCAAATAAAAAGAATAACTTATTTCAACCCAATAAGGTGACAAAGTATGTTCTATATTGGATTGACAATTCTATTTAAATCCAATAATAATGATAAAATATAGTTTAATCATTGAATTGATAATTTATCCAAAGTGACAAATTTATTTTCTAAGTTAAATTGATAAACTAAATCAATTCAAATAAAAGGCACATTCTATTTTTGTTCAAACAAATCAATTCAAATAAAAAGGCAATTTTATTTTCTCTATATTGAATTGATTAACTAGATCAATTCAAATAAAAAAACAATATTTATTTTCTATATGTTGAATGGATAAACTAGATCAATCCCTTTAAGAAGCAAATTGTATGATTTGATATTGAATCGATGATCTAAATCAATTCAATATTATTATTATTATATTTTGTTTCATCACATGTAGATCTATGATTATTCGTTATATGAATGAATATTGAATTGATTATCTAACTCAATTCAATCAAATAGAATAAGCGATAAAAAGATATTCGAATAACACATGACAACCAACATAATAATCCATCATATCCAACAAACAAACATCATACCACATCTACACAATCAGATCTGAAATTGAATAACTAAAAACAAAAGTAAATTAATTAATTAATTAACTTAAAACAAGAGATATCTCACAGTCGTTCGTGATTTTGTCCAAAATTCCAACAGCTCAGAAATTCCCCATTTCCGTCTAGAATTGTAGTTCAGGATCGTACGAGTCCAACGCTTCAGAAATCACGCAATTCCGAGTTAGTATGGACGAGTTATTGATTAAACAATATCTGGAATTAATTTAAAATTAATAAATTAATCATGTCATTAGTGAATTTAATCAACTTCTTCCCCAATTTATTTCGGCCGTGAGTTTTCAAAAAGGTTCAAAACTAGGGTTGATCCTATCTTCCGATTCAAGCCACCAGTGATCCATCAGAAGATGCTGCAGCGAAGAGGACGGAGAGGCACACGTCTGGGGCCCAAAATGGTGGAGCTTGGCTGGCTTATGGGGGAGGCTGACGTGCTTTTTGCGGCGGTTTTTGGGGACGGGTTTCGAGAAGATGGTGACACCAGAGGAGATCAGAATGTATGAAAACGAAGAGAAGAAGAATCTCTTCGAAGTGGTACAGGATTTGCGTTCTAATTCGCTGAGGAGAGGGAGAGATTGATGAGGGAATTCTCGGCCATGGATGGGGGGCGGCTGTTGAAGATAGTGAATAGTGTTTTATTTAGGGTTTTCCAATCTTTTTATAATATTTAAATGTTATTTTTACAAAAAAAACAAATCTCTTAAGGTATTCAGAATTCAGTCCAACAAGAAGCTACCCTACCCAATAACCCATATTCCGGATCCATGTAACCATGTCCCGTAGGCCCTAGATGTCATATCAGCCCCCGTTTTTCAAATTTAAAATTAATTCTTTTTATTATTAAATTCTAACATATTCAAAAATCCACCGGAGCCACGTACGAACTCCGAAAAATCCCAAAAAAATATTTTTGGCTATGTCTTGACGATACGAATCCAACAAAATTATTTTCATCGAATTCTGAGACTGTTTGAAAAATGGCTATTTTCAAGTCGTTCAATTTTGACTGTATTTGACCAAACACTATTTCTTTTGCCACGCTCACATAATAATTCGAAAAATTCTAAAAATTGAAACCTAGCAATAAATTGACATTTCGGTTCCAACAAAAGTGGTTTCGTCGAAAACGGAGGTCGTTTGAAAATTGACTATTTTCACTAGCTTTAATATTATTTAAAAATAGAATTTTTTAAATTTGGGCACATTTTCTAACTAATTTATTAAAAATAAAAATTTTAAATTGGTTCGGATTTTCCGGGTTGTTATAGCGTCGCAGCAGGGGGTGCTCGCTGGTCTTGCAGTCGCCGGTCTGCACGTGATCCAAGAGGACTTTTCCCATTAGAGAAGGGAAGAGAGAGGGGGGAAGGGGTCAGTGGGCGTCGAAGTTGCTGACGAGTCGCAGTCGGGTGGCGCGGTGGCTGAGGTGGGTGCGGATGATGGGGGTTCGCGGTGGCGTTGCTGTGAGGGGGGATGAGGTTTGGCGGTCTCGATTTGGAGGTGGGCGTCGCAGCTGAAGCGGGGAAGGGAGAGATGAGGGAAACGATGGAGGAGGAGCGGAGTAGAAGGGAAGGGCGACAGCGGAGATGGCTGGATGGCGAGGGCGACGGAGGCGGGGCCCAGAAACGGCGTCGTCGTAAATTCCTTCTTCCCCCCTTTTTTATTTTCTTTTGAAACTGAAATGAGCGTTGATCGTGATGGTAAAAAGGGGGATAAGGTATAATTATATATTTAATTTTAATTTATTTTCAAAAAAAGTAAGTTTTTCATTCGAACTCCAAACGAGACCCAACGACTATCGTCCCTAGCGAATTACTCCCATTCCGAATACAATGGGATATGTTTTGTAACCCAATTCAGCTATTACGATTAGTTTTCGTCAAAATCAAAATATAAATCAATATACTGAATTTGAACGCATATTTCAATTTACCAGCGCCACATACGGACTCTAAAAATTCTCGAAAAATAATTCTAACTTCGTATTGACGATACGGTCCTAACAAAACTAATTTCGTCAAATTCAGAGACCGTTTGAAAAATGGTCATTTTCTGGTCGACCGAAATTGACTGAAACTGTTAAAACACGTTTTACTTTGCCACGCTCACATATTGATTCAGAAAATTATGACCTTTGGAATCTAGCAATAATTTTACATCCCGGATCCAACAAAAGTGGTTTCGTCAAAAACCGAGGTCGTTTGCAAAATTTCCATTTTATAATTTGAAATAAATATTTATATTCTAACGATGATCTATATAAATATATACGTTCGAATTTTATTCTAAATAAATTTCTCGTCGTCATTATTTAAAATAATTCATTTTAAATATTCAAAATTCACTAAAATTGCTAAAATAAAATTTTTAAATTGGCTCGGATTTCCGGGTTATTACAACTCTCCTATTGCATCTCATATAGGAATCACCCAAAGATTCAGTTGCAAGAAGTCCTTGCAACTCGTAGATTCCAACCATGACAGAACCACAGTTTATCCCTAGGAGCTCACCAAAGATTATTAGCGATTCTTCTGCTTATGAAGATCTACGGTCTTCACTCCTTCATCTCGATCATCTTCTGATATCTTCACGTATTTTGTTGGTCGGAATGGTTTCGAACATAAATTCGATCCTGGTCTTTCCTTACCCACAATCGTATTGGACAGATTTGATAGTCGGTGTTTTAACTATCAAAATATATAGTGATTCAATCATGACAGTCCAATGAGTTCATTGGTTCAGTGTTCAACACCACTTGGACTTTTAATTAAAACAATCTTTTATATCACTTAATAACTTATAACAATATTCAATTTCCCTTTAATTCCCCTTTCGAAAACATTTGTTACATTATTCTTTATTTTTTTAAACTTGGGAAATCCACTTAACTCATTATTCGAAATCAACAGTAAGTAATATCCTTTCTGATATTATAATAATGTCTAAATACAAGTAAATAACAATCTAGTGGAACGCTTACATCTCACGCTCCACATATATAGTATAAAAATCAAAACCACGGGTGCTTATTGGAGATTGGATTCCGACCTTGACAAGGTATGGGACCACCTGCCGATAGTGTATCTCTAGAGGCGAAGACACTAGGTTCAACAAGAACGTCTTGCAACCCGGCCCTCACATGACCGACCACTCATTTCGCTTGAGTGTATCGAATTCATATCACCAACGGTTGGGCTCAAACCACCGTTTCCCGAAAAGGGACAGCATCGAAATAGATTAAAGAAACAAAAGGAATTTATCTAGATATGTGATTATACACCCTAATAGTAGCGACCCACATAGTCATGCTGCCTGCCCGATTTTTGTCATTTCCCGGTTGGTGAGGCTTGAGGTTTAGATTAACTTTTGATCATCTGGTCACCATTCACTTTGAACGCCACATCGTCAGATCCGCCAGGAATCACTAATTGACATCCACAAAAATACTCTAGTAGTTAAGCTAAGAGAACTGCCATTCTCTGCCAACAACGATAGCACGTTTGAAGAAATCAACATACGCAATTCTTTTGGAAATACTCTGTCAGACACCCGTCCATACAAGTCATCCTGGAACAGGATGAACCGAAGGTACTCTCCTACTGCATCTCATATAGGATTCACCCCAAGGATCAGTAGCAAGAAGTCCTTGCAACCCGTAGATTCCAACCATGATAGAACCACAGTTTATCTCTGGGAGCTCACCAAAGATTATTAGCGATTCTACCACTTATGAAGATCTACGGTCTTCACTCCTTCATCTCGATCATCTTCTGATATCTTCACATAATTTGTTGGTCGGAATGGTTTCGAATATAAATTCGATCCCGGTCTTTCCGTACCCATAATCGTATTGGATAGATTTGATAGTCGGTGTTTTAACTATCAAAATATATAGTGATTCAATCATGACAATCCAATGAGTTCACTAGTTCAGTATTCAACACCACTTGGCCTTTTAATTAAAACAATCTTTTATATCACTTAATAACTTCCCTTTCGAAAACATTTGTTACATTATTCTTTATTTTTTTAAACTTGGGAAATCCACTTAACTCATTATTCGAAATCAACGTTAAGTAATATCCTTTATTCTATTCTTGAAAAAATAACCAATATTTATTTGTATAAAAATAAAAACTCAACCTTACCTTTCCTTTTACTGATTTCCTTTACTTCGTATATCCCTCAAATTTTCACCGAACATCGCATTATTATTTCTCTGGTGGGAATAATTAATTATCACCAACCTCCTTTATGGTTACCAACTAATATCATCTTCAGATAATCCTGATGTTGTTCAAGTTAGGATATTTTAATTATCTCTCAGACCTTGATCAACAACGTTCTTATCCTCAGATAAATATAAGTTGTAAACAAACCAATATTTTATTCCAGTCTCAAAACAAATCCCATTATAAATTGGATTCAGTTCTACGACCTACTTTTTTTACTCAAGTTCGTTTTTACCAATCTCTTTCCAAATCCTTTCGACCATTTCCACTTTGGAAAATTTTCCCATTTCTACTTAATCTCATAATTAAGTATCGTTAACGGTATAACACCTCATCGCTTTTATAAACCTTGTTTAAATAAACCCTGGTTTAATCTAAACCCTTTCTGTTCTCAATTCCCCTTTATTTAATTCGAATATTTAATTCCCGTTTATTTAAGCTATCGCTTAAATTTCTTTTTATAACTTCATTATAAAAAACTCAGGTTCAAAAATAAACCATATTCATAAACTTCTTTCACCATTCAACCAGATTCCATTTCAACATCGATTACCTTTTAAATGAGTTCCCATTAAAAAGTAATTTTCTAAATTATTATTAGTTAAAATAATAATATACTTTGGTCATTAACTACTTAAATGGTTAATCTCTTTATTAACCAAAATAAATAGTAAATTTCCTTTTTAAAACTTCATTAATTTAAATAAATATTCTTTAAACTATTTTATTTGATTAATCCAAAATAAAATAATAAAATAATCAATTCTAGATAAAACATCCCACTTAGTTCCTCAAAATACGGTTATCTTGTTAACCGATTTCAATTTGTTTCCCTTTAAATTAATTAATAATCTAATTAATTTAAACAATTTCCATTTAATTGTTTCTTAACAAAAGAATTATCCAAATTTTACCATTCGATTTATTTGTTATCCTTGTACTTAAAAATCTAATTAACATCATATTTGACTTTATAAATCAATTAATAATAATCAAAGTCTTTAATAAAAATATTTATTTATTTCCCTTAAATAACTTTTATTCAAAATAATATATTTAAAAATCTAACTCCAGTTATAAAATAAATTTTATAACTTCATCTCTATCGACTCACCTGACGGTGAATCAATATTTATAAAATGATTGATTTTATAGTCCATACGCTACCAAATACTCAACCAATACCGTCCATTGGTTTAAACAAAACAGATTGTTGAATATTCGGTCAATAATCAACAATCAAATCATTAACCCCTTCAGATCATTAACCGCAGCCAATCCACAAGCAATTCAATAATTCAAACAATTTAAACACGTTTATTTTATAAACGTGACCAATAAGGTAAGTCACCTTTATTGGAACCAATCGTTAAAAATAACAATTTGGTATTTCATTGAAATTAAACGACGATTTAATTTCATCAGTTAAATCAACCAATAAGTATATACTACCAAGCAGTCAACCATTGGCAAGCAAAGCACACAAAATAAAAACCTAATTATATAAAATATAAATGGGAAAACTGAGTGAGTTTGACTCACTCTGATTTTATTCGTCAAGACGGGTTATTAAAACTCCACTTGCTTCCATCTGTGATAAAACCGATTCCAAAATGTTGCGTCTGTCGATACAGTCCAAACGCCTTTTGGTTTGTTTCCTGCTGTTATTGTTTTGACATGAGTATAAAATTAATATGGTGTTCACATTATAAATTAATATTATTAGTATACTTAGAAAATATTTTAATCTCTAATATACATTATATAAAAAAATGCATGTTTTAAACTATTTCGGTTAGGCAAATATAAATTACTGCACACGTTTAACCAAGGATTTGCCAGGTACTCCCTATTTGTTGCATTCAACAAATCATTATAATATTAGTTTAAATTTTACTTGACTTTATATAATTAATATTCTCGTTACCTTGTATGATTAGGATTAGGCATGAAGCCTTCATGCTACAGAAGCTTTCCTTCATGCACTAGCCCAAACCCCCTCCACGTCCATACACTTCCATCCCCTCTACGTCCTTATGGTTTCAACAGATTTACTCTTCCCCTTCTTTTTTCCATTCTTTTTTTTCATGGCCTAAGCCCATTAGCTTCATCCCATTATCCGCAACGTTCTCCTTCTTCTCCAAAAATGACCATGCGGTTCCCTTCAAAACATACGTGAGCCAAACTGACCTCATGCTAACGCTGCTCCATCCCTTCATTCAACACACCGACCTTCTTCCTTCTCGTCCGCCGTGCGCCGGATGCCGACCAACCAAAAAGGTGGCTACCACCAGCATCGTCTTTGCGAGCCGCTACCACTTATACCAACTCCATCCATGTTTCCAACCATCCACGCTCTCCAGCTCGCGCCAACCCCCGCTGATCTGAACGCCGGTCACTAACCCCTTACAACTGTACCCATTGACAATCCAAGAGCATGCTCTTCTGCACCACCCTGGCACGAACGAGACTCATACCCATATGTAATTTTTCGTTTTTGCTGTTTAATTAGTTCGGCGCTAGAAATAATTAAAGGTGGAAGGCTTTGGCTTATTAAAATGGTAGGGAGGATTCTCATTTCTGGGATGTTAGAAAAGAACAGGATGGAGCATCCATTTATAGGGGAAAATTTTGTCGTGGGAATCAAGGTGTCTAGGTATATAGGATTGCAGTAAACGTAGATTAGCTATTGCGTGGCGGGGTTCTCAAAATCTTGGGCAGCATGGTGCTTACATTGATTGGCAGTGAAGGATCTAAGATGGTTTGGAGCGCAAGGAAAGGGGGAATTGGGACGTAAGGAAGTCTGGACGCAAGGACGTAAGCTAATGGAAAAGTAAAAAAGAAAAGTTGGGATAGTTTTTAATAATATTATAAGAGAAATCTTGTTAAAAACCACTGCATAAGATCTTCGTTTTCTGATAAAAAGGCTAATCCTAGTGTAAAAAGGTATTCCGGACCCAATGGGACAAGTTTCGTTGAAATCCGAGGTCGTATGAAAAAAATTCCTTTATAAAACCAGAAATAAACACGCGTTTAAATTTTTCATGATCAGTAAATAAATCAAATTAATTTGAAACTTTGAAATCCTACAATAATTAACCAATACAAACCCAACGACACCAGTTTCATCGCATTCTGAGACTGTTTTTCCGTAGGCTATTTTTACGCGCACCGCAATGCCCTTTTGGACACCAAATTTCCCAGTCTTCAAAAATAACAAATTATATACCTATCCTGACTCTAATCGACGATACGAACTCAATGGAACTGGTTTCGTGGCTTAGTTCGATCGTCTGCTCAAGTTATACTTGAATATCTCTTTATTAAATTAAATTAATTTAAGTGAATATTAGGCTCACATCCCTATTTTGAAACTTAATTAGGCTCACATCCGGTCATAAACTTATTGTAAATTAGGTCCCTATTTTCTGAAAAGTCATCAAAAAAATATAAAAAAATCACGTAAATTCGTATTTAAATAAAACATGTAAACACTAAAAAATTCAGAACAAAAAACCATCAACGAAGGCATCAAAAATCAAAAAAACAAAAAAAAAAATGAAATTTCCAGTTGAATGCATAATAGTATGCACATATATCACATTTCTGCATACATCCGTGCATATTTTTCACTACATACATCTTCGTTGATTTTTATTCATGCAAATAAATGCATACTTGTGCGCAAAAATTTCAAATACTTGCATACATTTGTGCAGGTTTATTTTCAGATTTTAATCTGAAAACAGCTTACAGAAAAGTTGCATATATATATGCAATTATCAGTAATAATTGCATAAATGTATGCAACTATTTTTTTTCGATTTCCGTAGATTCCTGACATTATTTCCATATTTTAGATTTTTTTTAATGAACATACGCACATTTTTTTTAAAAAAATACAAAAAGGCAGAAAAAAATAAAATAGGGGGCGGGTTTAAAAATTTTCAGAACTTTGTTTTTTTTTATAAATTAGGTTCCCACTTTTTATCCTATAAAAATGTTGCACACATGTGTGCATTTTTTTGAAAAATTTTCACATTTGGATGCAAATAAAAATGAACTGAAAAATTATGTTAAATCTATCCGCTGGAAGAACTGCAATAATTGCATATATGCATGCAATAAAATCAAAAAGGTGCATAATATTATGCATTTAACTGCAGTTTTTTCTGTTTTCTTCTTTCTGACATTATTTTTGTTGTTTTTTGAACTGAATTTTTTTTATAATGCGTAATATATTTTATTACTAATTTACGAATTTTTTTTATTTTTTTTAATTATTATTTTATAAGTTTTGAAAACAGGGACCTAATTTACAATAAGTTTATGACCGGGTTTTTTTTATATTTTGAAACTTAATAGGGACCTCTAAAAAACGCACCCTTAATTTAAATACGCACTATAGAAAATGAATGGGCGTTTACGGCTACCGTGGCCACATACGACATCGGTTTGCCACGCCATTCAACATTGTACAATAATTTAACGTTATGGTTCTAATAAAACTGATTTCATCGAAATCTGAGTCCATTTGCAAAACAGCTATTTTAAAGGTCTATATTTTAATAACGATTTCCACAGCGATTATTTCAAAATTTGATTTGGCCATAACTTACAATTTACAATACGAAATTTGGATTTTTCTCTTTCATATGAAAATTATAATCAACACGGTTCCAACTTTCTCGTTTCATAGAAATCCGATTTATATCGAATCCTATATATCCAGTTGAAGTTCAAAATTCAATATTACGAACTACCGCGCCATTTCGAGTTTGTTTTATAATTATATAAATTATAATGTTTAAACGTCGTTTTAAATAAACGAATTAAATATTAAAATTCATTAATATTCCAAACATAATATTTAAAATACTAAATTAAATGAAAAATTTGACTGCCAAAAATACGGGACGTTACATTCCTTCCCCCTTAAAATAATTTCAACCTCGAAATTGCTAAGGTAAGAAAGAACGTTATAAACCCATTAAATTTCAAATCCAATTAATTATAAATCAAAAACCAATTTAATACCATAAATAAATATTTACAAAAATATCGAAAATTTTCTAATACATTAAATTCCCGGGAAAATTCGGCAGAGTCTCCCCTGCACGGAGAGACATCTGCGATATCGTAGGAACAGATAATATATATCCATCGACCAACGGTCGGAAAACAAAAAATCAAAACCCCAAAATTTCATATTTTCGCATAGGCGTACATTTTACGAGCGCTAATGGGCATATTTGCTCATCGTATATTTGATTTACTCAACCAATTTCAATTTGTCTAGCCATCTGGTACCTGTACTTAACTTAATTCACATATCAGTAACAGATATATGAAATTCTGAGATAATATTTCACTACTCAACTGGTATAACTATGTAAATTCTAAAATCAAACACACCGCATCAATTCATTACCAAAATACAGGGTTAAATCGTAAATTCAAATTCATATTCAGTTCATTCCAGTTTAAGTATACCGGAAATTTATTCTTTAGTTTGGAATTCATTTAGTTTTATTAAATTTGTTGATTATTCCCATCGAACAACTATCATCTAATAACAAATATTTCACAATCAACAACCAATATACAACAAAATCAACCAAATCAATTGAATTCATGTTCAGTATTAATATTTTACCATGATTTCTCATATTTGAACGTTAATCGATTAATTTCTATTCGATTATTATTATTATTTGTTTATCAAATTTCCAATTTATTTAATTTAAAAATCATTCTTAATTTAATTTTTCTTAATCAGGTTAAATTTCAATTCAAATTTTCAATTCGATTTGAATTTCATTCAAATTGATCAAACACACTAATATATCAATAATTTGATAAAATTATTTCTTTTTTATACAAAAATATAACTTGGGTAAAATTATTTCACTTACCCTCTTTTCAAAACAATACTATATCGATTGTCAGTTCAATGCTTCTCAACACTTGAACCGATCAACAACACAATACAAAACGTTTGTATATAAAATTTAAAAATACGCTCTCATATATATATATATATATATATATATATACACACTCAATCTCGATCTAGGGTATTACTGACCCTATCTCTATCGAGTTACCCCACAGAGCCAAGGTTATTACTAAACCAATAGCTCTGGTACCACTGTAATGACCCAGCAGATTTCGGCCCCGAAAATCGACATAAATACCTTTACCGTAACTCATGCCGACCTTCCAAACACCGAAAACACTGGAACGTTATTAGAAAGAATTTAGAGGGTGAGATAAAAAAGAAAGAAATATTAGAATAGAAGAAGAAGAAGAAACACCACAATACAGAATCAGAGTCTCACATCGCAGCAGAACAAAATATAATATAGAAATAAATCTTTACTGAGAGCTTTAAAATACTTACAATCATTAGAGTACATTACATATCTGGATAGTTATAATAACCTGTCCTCAGATATAACACACAGCGGAATAGTAGCTATATGATATCACACGTCTGGACTCTTCCAGCTCGTCTCTTCACATCATTCGATAACCTAAACCTGTACACCCCAGGCTAACCCGAGCATTTACAAAACACCGGGTCAGTCTGGTGAACCGGAGTGAGAAAAACTCACACAGTTTTAAGGGTATCACATAACTTGATTTTAAAGTCAAAATCTTTTCAAAGAAAAGGATAATCGTAAGACCAAATCCACACATAAACATGGATGGTTTTTACCTTACGATAACCCAATCCAATTTTGAAATCAATATCTTTTCTGATATTATAATAATGTCTAAATACAAGTAAATAACAATCTAGTGGAACGCTTACATCTCACGCTCCACATATATAGTATAAAAATCAAAACCACGGGTGCTTGTTGGAGATTGGATTCCGACCTTGACAAGGTATGGGACCACCTGCCGATAGTGTATCTCTAGAGGCGAATACACTAGGTTCAACAAGAACGTCTTGCAACCCGACCCTCACATGACCGACCACTCATTTCGCTTGAGTGTATCGAATGTATATCACCAACGGTTGGGCTCAAACCACCGTTTCCCGAAAAGGGACAGCATCTGTGACGATCCCAAAACCCCGTGACACGGTGTTAAGGATAATCATTGGAGTATAACACGTTAATCATCATTAGCAGATCACAGATAATAGCATAAACATAAAATAGAATAATTTACATACATATGACAGCGGAATCATATAGATATCATCACATCAGAGAAGCACAGTACAGGATACAACTTAGTGCATAATGATACATAGTCAGTCACCATCGCCTGAGGCGGGATCATACATAAAGAGTTCACAAAATAATATCAGTCTACATCGCCAATGGCGGAATCGTAATATAGGTACAATAATGGCGGAGAAAATCCAAGTCAGCACGGTGTAGTCAAGCCTCGCCATGAGCCAAAAGGTGCGTTAGAAACCTGTAACTAGGCTGCCCGTGTGAAAATGAGGGCACCCGAGTTTGCAAGGTGAAACAAACTACGAGTCAGTCATGGGACTGGTATGAGAAATCTACTTAACTTATTAACAACAATAATAAGGCAAATCAAAGGACCACGCCACTTTCGCGGAACGGGTTTACTCCAATGAGTGCTAGTGCATGAAATAAAGTAAATGATTAAATCATCGCAATGCTTTTTATAAAATGAAGCCATTATAAGACTCAGGTCCCATCATACAATGCAACGCAAGCCGGAGGATAGATTTTTTACCTTATAATGGCCAAAAATGCTTCATACGAATTAAACAAAAGTGTTTGATATTATTACTAGTGCATATATGTTTCAAAAGCGATTTCAATCATAAATATCAATCATAGGCGGCATAAATGACCCATACCACTATGTCGCCATACTAGTAATACAATCACGTCCGCATATTTCGTATTGGAAATTGGATTCCTTCATGAGTCGAGGCAAGGGGCAAGCTCCTCTCCGTTTGAGACACTCTAGCAAATGTCCCAGGACCCCACTATGATCCTTGGAATCGGCTGGGCCGGTCCTCTCTTACTTTTGAGGATTGGCAATTCCTGAACACACGTTTCCCGGTCCTTACAGACCTATAATCGAGGCGCCTCGCATTCCAACAACCACACAGGTGAAAAGTATATATAATGTCAGGGCTGGTAGGTCACTGACACCACCATAGCTAGAAAGAAACGTCGTGCTCTCCCAGTGGTCCGTCTCCCGTTTTTGACTCATACCGAGGTGTGAGGCTCACGAATTCACGTTATACACAAAGCTACGTCACACAGACCATGCTTTGATCATCAACCACAAGAATTTGCTTTGCAACAGAAGCCTTGATCATATGCCTTTTGTAACAACCTGTATTTTTGAATAACATGTTATAACATAAATCAAGGCAGAATTAAATGTTAAAATCTGAATCAAGGGAAACGGGCTAAGCCATTGCGTTCGTCTCGGAAAAATACGCGAAATAGAGTCCGAATTTTTGAAAATCATAGTCCGTATGACCAAGTTATGGCCCGTCAAAGTTTTCAGAAAATTTCAAGTTCAAAAACAATTCAAATTTGAATTTAGAATTCAAATTCAGCCAAAACAGACTGGGCGGGAAAATTCCCGCCCAGACAGGTCGACAGGGGGGTCGACACTAGGGTCGACCTCCCCCCAACCAGGTCGACACTAGAGTCGACCTGGGGGTCGACCTCCCTGGTCGGCCAGGTCGGCCTGGTGCACTTAATTGGGCTGTTTGGACCTGTTTTGTTGGCTAGTGACGTGATTTGATGGCTCAGATTTGATTTAGGGTTAATCCTATGGCTAAAACTAATCCTAAACTCTATAAAAAGACCCTAATATGTAGCCTAAATCATCATAAATCAATCCTACAACTAAACTATGCCAAAATGTTTCTTGATCATGGCCTCCATCTTCATAACATGGCCTCCATCCTCTTCATGAAAATTTGAGTGTCTTAAGCTAGTAAAAGAGCCACCTTTCTTCATCAAAATAAGGATCTTTCTTCATACAAATCAAAGGAGCTTCTTGTTTCTTAAGACAACTTGGAGCTTATATTCATTTGGGGCTTTTAGTGTTGCTAGCTTGGCTTCGTCTCAATCTTATTTATATTTTATAAGTCTTCATAGCATTGTAAGCCCTATACTACTCTTAGATTCTAACTATGAAGTTAAATATGACATGTTGCAAGTTTGAGTTTGTGCCTAAGTATGATTTGTGCTTTGATTCTATCATGTTATGCATAGATTTATTCTATGCATGTTTGTAAAGCTATCACCTTGACTTTGTGCATAGAAAACTATGAGTTTTGATTCTATCATGTTATGCATAGATTTATTCTATGCATGTTTGTAAAGCTATCACCTTGACTTGGTGCATAGAAAGCTATGAACTTTGATTTGAAATGTTGCATAAAGCAACATAGAAACTCTCATAAACCTTATGTTAACTTGCATAGGATGTTATATGCGAATCACTTGCTATCATCCCATGTTATTTATGGCCATGTTTCACCTAATTTGCTAAAATTGATATCATGCATGTTTTGAGGCTTATAATGTAATATGCAAGTTTATGAACACATTTGCCTCATATGCCACCATGTTTAACTTGTGGCAAAACCTTAACCCCTCATGTTCCTTAATATGCTTGTGGCCAAATCACCCTTATGATATTATGCATGCTTGTGGCCAAATCACCCTTATGCTATTTGATATGTTTGAGGCCAAGTCACCTTTTATGCTATCATACACGTTGAGGCCATATGCTAGTATGTTGAACCCCTTTTTGGCCTCAAATATCACCATGTTTGACTTATGATAGACTTTGCCACCTTATGCCCACCTTGTCATATTGCTATGTTCCCTCTTTGATCTATTTGCGTTGATGCGAATTTACGTGCGATGGGAATACGTTATGGGTAGTTGGGCAAACTTAAATAACATGAGAACATGACTTGAAAATATGACATGAAAGTTTGACATATGTTTATGCTTGAAAACATGGACTTGGACATGACTTCTAGAAAACATGAGAATGGCCAATTCGAGGTTGGGTTGAGTTTGTAGCATAAATCTACCCGGAACCGACCGGCTTAACTAGTGGCTACAAACAATAGGACCCAATGTGAGTAGTTGGTCATATCGCACTTAAAACCCGAGGTTAGACTAGGTTGTGGTGTAAAGCTACCCGGACCCGCCCGGCTTAACTAGTAACCACAACAAGGTCTAATGTGAGAGGTTGGGGTGCATTAAGTTAATTAATGCTACATGGTAGGGTTAAGTCATGGACTACTTGAATATACTTAACCAATTAAACACGATGGATTGGTAGGGTTAAGTCATGGACTACTTGAATATACTTAACCAATTAAACACGATGGATTGGTAGGGTTAAGTCATGGACTACTTTAATATACTTAACCAATTAAACACGATGGATTGGTAGGGTTAAGACATGGATTACTTGAATACTTAACCAATTAAACCCGATGTATTGATAGGGTTAAGTCATGAACTGCTTGAATACACTTGACCTACTCAATACATGGTTAGGATAGGGTTAACCACACTTAACCCTCTTGAAATCCTAGTTGCGTGGTCCTTTTCAGCAGTAACCAAATTGGAAGTATCATGGGTACCCTGGACTAGGCTAGGGTGGGGCACGATTACTGGACTGATTGTAAGAGACCAAAAGAGACGGCTGAAGGGTGCACCGGTTGTTCAGGCGGACCATGGTCGTGCACATTAAGTCCAGAGTTGAACATGGGCACCAGTGGGTTTAGACTGTGCGTGCTTGAATTGTGTCTGTGGTTTACACCTTAGGGCTGGATACACCCTGGGGTGGACCTTGCACAGATAACTACATTCCACGATTAAGCCGTATGACACCGATACACGACGAGTTAGGCTTATAGGGAGCCGATCGACTAGACCGAGTAGATGGACCTTGATTTAGGTCACCTCATGATATTGGGCCAGCTTTGGGCCATGGGATCATTTCTTGTTTATACTTGACATGGATTGGAATACTAGTACACACCTGGTGCAACTTAACCTTGTATATGCGATGCCACACTTGATCTATCTTGTTAACTTTTCACCATGCCAGTTATCACCCTACATCTCATCTCTGTTTTACAGGTACAGTTAACTTTATTAGTTTTTATACTAATAGTAGATAGGACTTACCAGTCTTTTTGACTGACCCGTTTTCTTTCGCCTCTTTTCTTCCGTCCCCCCCCCAAGTTTACAAGGTGGGAACACTGGTACCTAGCTTGGATCTTTAGCTGCTTTTCTGGATAGCTCATGTATGGTTTGGACTTGAGCACGCTATGGCTTTATTCTACTTTGGGGATAGTTACTTTATGTTTTCTTTCCAGTTTTCAGTTTATGTTCTAGACTTTGTTTTGTGGGAAAATAATGACCAAGTACTTTGATGTAACTTGACTATGGTTTTGAAATGTTAGTTTTATCCGCTGCTTTATTTACTCTATTTTTACTTATATGTTTTGTCTTGTGATATCTGCATGCATGTTTACCTTGTCTAACGCCCCTCCAAAGCTAGTGTGCTTGCAAGAGTGGCATTGGCGGAGGTGGGGTGTTACATTTAGTATCAGAGCATAAGGTTTACAAGATTTGAGCAAAAGGTTTTTAAAACTTACCTTTTGAGAAACTATTTTCAAACCCAATTAAGTATTTTCCAAGAAAAGTCTAGTTTATTTTAAAAAGGCTATTCCCCAAAAGCTATTAGCACTATCCTTTGTTTCCTCGTTCTCAATCTATCTTTTTCTTCGTTCAGTATGGCCGATAATTTTGCCATTCTGGAGGGCGTACCAGTACCTATTTGGTTTAGAAGGTACATGGAGGCCAGGGCGAATGAAGCCGGCCCCGCGAACATTCCTCCTCCTTCCCCCGTGGCTAACATTTCTCCTCCTCCCGTAGCTGAGGTTCCTCCTCCTCCTCCTCCTCAGCATCCGCAAGAGGATTTCGCAAAGATTTGCAAGGATTTTAAGGCGATGGGTGGCAAAAATTTTGTAGGGACGAAGACTTTTGTTGAGGCAAGAAACTGGTTGAAAGAAACTGAAGATCTCTTCACCATCTTTGATATCGAAGACCGTAGGAAAGTTCTGTTAGCGGTATGGTTATTGAAAGAGGAAGCTGCATATTGGTGGGTAGTTACCACCACTACTAGACCAATTCAGACTTGGGATGACTTTAGGAGAAGGTTCAGATTGAGGTTTCTATCATCGACAGAAGAGAACCTTCGGATGGAGAGGTTCCTATCTCTAAAGCAAGGGGACATGACAGTTAGGGAATACGTGGATACGTTTAATCAACTTGCGCGGTTCGGTCTAGACTTGATTAACACAGCTCAGAAAAAGGCCCTCCGCTTTGCTCTAGGATTGAATGAGCCATTGCGCGGTTTGGCCATGTCTCATATACCCATGGGGGCGACTTTCGAGAGTTTGGTGAATATGGCCCTGCTTCAAGAAGAAGATAAGAGTGGCAAGAAGGAGGTCAAGGCAAATGAGTCTCAAGGCGAGAAGGTAAATTCCGGAAAAGGAGGCAAGAACAACAACAGCAAGGACAACAAGTCAAGAGAAAGGAGGAAGTGCAACTTCTGTGGGATTACTAGGCACATAGCCAAAGACTGTAGGAAGAATAAAAGGAAGTTGGGAGAATGCTTTCATTGTGGAGAGTCTGGAAACTATAGTAAGGATTGCCCGAAAAAGCGAGGACAAGGGCAAAGGCAAGCTCAGCGAGCGGGACCCTCTGGAGGGTAGTTGCAGGCTCTCCTCGCTCTTCCAGCTTTTGATCGAGGTAGTGTTTCTATAGAAGGTCATGTTTACATTTCTGATTTCCCTGTTCATACCTTGTTTGATTTTGGCGCATCGCATAGTTTTATTTCTGATCCTGTTGAAAGTTTGCACCTAAGTACTAGTCTAGTTGAGGTCCCGTTAGTGTTTCAAATCCAATTGGGGGTTCCGCCCATCTATCTGCGATTTGTATGGATTTGAAAATCTCTATCTTGAGTGTAGAATTCATGTGTAATGCTTATGTTCTCGGGTTTATGGGATACGGGTTGATTTTGGTCATGGGTTGGTTGTCCATTTATGGAGCCATTCTTGACTTCGAACATAGGGTTGCGAGGCTCATGACTCGCCTCGTTAATACCCTCGAAAATCTCGTGTGACCTTTAGGGTTCCGTCATGATTAGTTATCTAGAATCCCTTGGCACTTTTATTGGAAATTTGTAATCCAATCAAGTAGTGTTCGCCACTAAGGCGGATAGTCCATTCCGCTTAAGCATGGGTTATAGAAATCACCCTAGTAAGAACATTTGGGAACGTAGAGTGGCATTTGTTTTCAAGAGATAGTTCTTCTGCGTGAAATACCGTATGGTATGTTAACGAGATCCAGGATTCACTAACGAATTTTGGAAGGCTTGCATGAAACCATGAGCACGCAGTTATGTTTAAGCCAAGTATTTTAGGAAAGGAATAAGTGGAAGTGGAATGAGAGGCAACGGTGAAATGAGTTCTAACTCATATTTTGGAAATAAGAATTAAGAGCTACGAAATTGTGAAGTTAAAAGACGGTCAAGGCACGATGGGATTAAGCACAAGAAAATGCGGCCTAGAAGATTGAAGACTAGATACGCGCATTATATGTCCTTGACCCCTACTATTCTGTAGAGCTTACTCGCATGCTATCTTTTAAGTATATCCTCTCGGCCCTATTCTCAATCTTAGTTCTGTTGCAAACCCCATAAGGAGTATGACTCGCCTGTTTGTGATTTATAGTTGGGGTGAAGATGTCCATTAAGATGACCAAACTGTTTGGGCTTTATGGGATATGGGTCATAGTTGATAGACTTACGAAGAGCACCCATTTCCTTCCAGTAAAGAACAAGAGGACTGTATCAGGTTTAGCATCTGTTTATCTTCGAGAGATAGTGCGATTGCATGGAGTTCCTTCCAGCATAGCTAGCAGTCGTGACCCAATCTTCACCATCCAGTTCTAGAATAGTTTGCAAGAAGCGATTGGTACGCGATTGAATCTAAGTACAGCCTATCACCCCCAGATGGATGACCAAACCGAGAGGGTGAATAGGGTGCTAGAAGATCTTTTGAGACTTTGTGTTATTGACTTTGGCGGTACTTGGGAAGACCACCTCCCTCTTGTAGAGTTTGCTTATAATAATAGCTATCAAGCTAGCATAGGGATGGCACCATTCGAAGCTTTGTATGGGAGGCCGTGCAAGCCACCAACATGTTGGTGGGAGACGACGGATAAGCTTATAATTGGGCCCGACATGATAAGGGACACATCCGAGAGGGTTGAATTGATTCGAAGACGGATGAAAACGGCCCAAGACAAACAGAAATCCTATGCAGACAAGCGAAGGACAGACTTAGAATTTAAAGATGGAGATATGGTCTTTGTGAAGATTTCTCCTTTGCGAAATGTGGTTCATTTTGGAGCAGTTGGGAAGCTGGCACCAAGGTTGTAGGACCCTTCCCTGTCATAGAGGGAATTGGGAAGATGGCTTATAAGGTGCAATTGCCCGAGAAGCTGGCCGGAGTGCATAATGTCTTTCATGTCTCGCATCTCCGAAAGTGCCTACATGAGTCCGCTGAGGTGGTTGAACCTAGCATTCTTGAAGACATGGAGGTGGAGAAAGAGGTAACCCTGAGACGAGCTCCGATTCGTATCATGGAAACGGAGACAAAGAAGCTAAGAAGCAAAGAAGTTAAGCTTATTAAGGTGCAATGGAGTGAAGCAGAGGAAGACGCAACTTGGGAAACCGAGGAGAAGATGCGTGGGCTTTATCCATTTTTTTTTAGGGTACATTTTCAATCTCTTTTCCTAGTTGGTATATCTTTCTTTTGCTATCCATGTTTATCTAGTTTATCTTGTTTCATAAATCTTGTCATGAGAACCTTAGGTAGAAACCCTTGGTTGAAACATGTATTTGAAACATGTTATGCTTGATGTTTGCCAGTGGTTGCAAGTGTTTGCAAGTGGATACTCGTGGATGCATGATACATGTTAGGCACTAAGATCGGCTCACACACTTTCATACCGCATATGCATGAGTGTTTATGCTTATTCATGGATGAAACTTGTATGCTATCACATGGATGTTGCATATGGATGGATGTTATGTGCACTCATATAGAGACTATGGATTATATTAGGAATTCGCATACATATGGACTCATTACACTAACATATTTTGCATTAAGGAGGTTTACTGAATCAGTAACCGCCTGATTTTCGCATTAGATAAGTACATATACACACACCTTTGCATAAGTTCATACAACATTTAGAATCTTTTAAGGACAATGATTACTTGTGGATGATGTTTTGAGTAGATGGATGATGGATGGTAGGATACGTTCTTCCTAACTTGAAGATTTCGGGGACGAAATCCTTTAAGGTGGGGAGGATGTAACAACCCGTATTTTTGAATAACATGTTATAACATAAATCAAGGAAGAATTAAATGTTAAAATCTGAATCAAGGGAAACGGGCTGAGCCATTGCGTTCGTCTCGGAAAAATACGCGAAATAGAGTCCGAGTTTTCGAAAATCGGAGTCCGTATGACCAAGTTATGGCCCGTCAAAGTTTTCAGAAAATTTCAAGCTAAAAAACAGTTCAAATTTGAATTTAGAATTCAAATTCAGCCAAAACAGACTGGGCGGGAAAATTCCCGCCCAGACAGGTCGACAGGGGGGTCGACACTAGGGTCGACCTCCCCCCCCCCCCCACCCAGGTCGACACTAGAGTCGACCTGGGGGTCGACCTCCCTGGTCGGCCAGGTCGGCCTAGTGCACTTAATTGGGCTGTTTGGACCTGTTTTGTTGGCTAGTGACGTGATTTGATGGCTCAGATTTGATTTAGGGTTAATCCTATGGCTAAAACTAATCCTAAACTCTATAAAAAGACCCTAATACCTAGCCTAAATCATCATAAATCAATCCTACAACTAAACTTTGCCAAAATGTTTCTTGATCATGGCCTCCATCTTCGTAACATGGCCTCCATCCTCTTCATGAAAATTTGAGTGTCCTAAGCTAGTAAAAGAGCCACCTTTCTTCATCAAAATAAGGATCTTTCTTCATACAAATCAAAGGAGCTTCTTGTTTCTTAAGACAACTTGGAGCTTATATTCATTTGGGGCTTTTAGTGTTGCTAGTGTGGCTTCGTCTCAATCTTATTTATATTTTATAAGTCTTCATAGCACTGTAAGCCCTATACTACTCTTAGATTCTAACTATGAAGTTAAATATGACATGTTGCAAGTTTGAGTTTGGGCGTAAGTATGATTTGTGCTTTGATTCTATCATGTTATGCATAGATTTATTCTATGCATGTTTGTAAAGCTATCACCTTGACTTTGTGCATAGAAAACTATGAGTTTTTATTCTATCATGTTATGCATAGATTTATTCTATGCATGTTTGTAAAGCTATCACCTTGACTTGGTGCATAGAAAGCTATGAACTTTGATTTGAAATGTTGCATAAAGCAACATAGAAACTCTCATAAACCTTATGTTAACTTGCATAGGATGTTATATGCGAATCATTTGCTATCATCCCATGTTATTTATGGCCATGTTTCACCTATTTTGCTAAAATTGATATCATGCATGTTTTGAGGCTTATAATGTAATATGCAAGTTTATGAACACATTTGCCTCATATGCCACCATGTTTAACTTGTGGCAAAACCTTAACCCCTCATGTTCCTTAATATGCTTGTGGCCAAATCACCCTTATGCTATTATGCATGCTTGTGGCCAAATCACCCTTATGCTATTTGATATGTTTGAGGCCAAGTCACCTTTTATGCTATCATACACGTTGAGGCCATATGCTAGTATGTTGAACCCCTTTTTGGCCTCAAATATCACCATGTTTGACTTGTGATAGACTTTGCCACCTTATGCCCACCTTGTCATATTGCTATGTTCCCTCTTTGATCTATTTGCGTTGATGCGAATTTACGTGCGATGGGAATACGTTATGGGTAGTTGGGCAAACTTAAATAACATGAGAACATGACTTGAAAATATGACATGAAAGTTTGACATGTGTTTATGCTTGAAAACATGGACTTGGACATGACTTCTAGAAAACATGAGAATGGCCAACTCGAGGTTGGGTTGAGTTTGTAGCATAAATCTACCCGGAACCGACCGGCTTAACTAGTGGCTACAAACAATAGGACCCAATGTGAGTAGTTGGTCATATCGCACTTAAAACCCGAGGTTAGACTAGGTTGCGGTGTAAAGCTACCCGGACCCGCCCGGCTTAACTAGTAACCACAACAAGGTCTAATGTGAGAGGTTGGGGTGCATTAAGTTAATTAATGCTACATGGTAGGGTTAAGTTATGGACTACTTGAATATACTTAACCAATTAAACACGATGGATTGGCAGGGTTAAGTCATGGACTACTTGAATATACTTAACCAATTAAACACGATGGATTGGTAGGGTTAAGCCATGGACTACTTTAATATACTTAACCAATTAAACACGATGGATTGGTAGGGTTAAGACATGGATTGCTTGAATACTTAACCAATTAAACCCGATGTATTGATAGGGTTAAGTGATGAACTGCTTGAATACACTTGACAAACTTAATACATGGTTAGGATAGGGTTAACCACACTTAACCCTCTTGAAATCCTAGTTGCGTGGTCCTTTTCAGCAGTAACCAACTTGGAAGTATCATGGGTACCCTGGACTAGGCTAGGGTGGGGCACGATTACTGGACTTATTGTAAGAGACCAAAAGAGACGGCTGAAGGGTGCACCGGTTGTTCAGGCGGACCATGGTCGTGCACATTAAGTCCAGAGTTGAACATGGGCACCAGTAGGTTTAGACTGTGCGTGCTTGAATTGTGTCTGTGGTTAACACCTTAGGGCTGGATACACCCTGGGGTGGACCTTGCACAGATAACTACACTCCACGATTAAGCCGTATGACACCGATACACGACGAGTTAGGCTTATAGGGAGCCGATCGACTAGACCGAGTAGTTGGACCTTGATTTAGGTCACCTCATGATATTGGGCCAGCTTTGGGCCAAGGGATCATTTCTTGTTTATACTTGACATGGATTGGAATACTAGTACACACCTGGTGCAACTTAAACTTGTATATGCGATGCCACACTTGATCTATCTTGTTAACTTTTCACCATGCCAGTTATCACCTTACATCTCATCTCTGTTTAACATGTTCAGTTAACTTTATTCGTTTTTATACTAATAGTAGATAGGACTTACCAGTCTTTTTGACTGACCCGTTTTCTTTCGCCTCTTTTCTTCCGCCCCCCCCCCCCCCAGGTTTACAGGGTGGGAACACTGGTACCTAGCTTGGATCTTTAGCTGCTTTTCTGGATAGCTCATGTACAGTTTGGACTTGAGCATGCTATGGCTTTATTCTACTTTGGGGATAGTTGCTTTATGTTTTCTTTCCAGTTTTCAGTTTATGTTCTAGACTTTGTTTTGTGGGAAAATAATGACCAAGTACTTTGATGTAACTTGACTATGGTTTTGAAATGTTAGTTTTATCCGCTGCTTTATTTACTCTATTTTTACTTATATGTTCTGTCTTGTGATATCTGCATGCATGTTTACCTTGTCTAACGCCCCTCCAAAGCTAGTGTGCTTGCAAGAGTGGCATTGGCGGAGGTGGGGTGTTACACCACTCAGGCGTGCCACACAGGCAATCCACTCCATGCGATTGATTTCTATCAATACATAACCTTTGAGCTCGTACGTCTCAGAGAAGGGCGTTAAGCAAGAGAATAAATTCTCCGCCGCCAAACAAATATATATTTAACAGAGATCAATCAGCACAGAACAAAATCCAATGTCAGACACACAGTCCATTTACAAGTCCGTTCTGGGTCTGAACGAAACCGGAGGCACCAATTCCTCGCATATCCGTACAATCAACAATATGTTTGGATGGCTACTACTTCAGTTCCTTCATGGTAGCTACTCCAATCACGAGCATCAGTAGCGCCCATCCATCCAATGTGAAGATCGTCGGTCTTCAACCGTCTTCCACTCTTCGACTTCTTAACGTCGATCGATTATTTGAAATGAGATGAACTCGGCCTTTTCAAATAATCCACGTATATTTAGATTTTCAAATCAATTTATCACATGGTTGGACTATTCAACATTCACATTTCAGTTCTTTAGTTATAATTTTCATGTTAAATACATTCAACCATCACATATCAAGCAATCACAACAAAATTGGTTTATTTCCACTCTATATCGTCTATAGTATTTTATAACGATATATCGCCATTTTTATTTAATTTAAAACGGCCATATTTAATTAAACGACGTTTCAGGTCGTGTCGATGCACTGGCGCTGCTTTTCACTAATTTTGTTTTACACATATCTGGAAATCTAACCGTTGGATCTTCACAAATTTTATATCATTAGAAAGATCATTTCGAAACGAATCCAACGGTTTCAGTTTTGAGAAAATCCGACGGTCGGATCTTCCACACTAGTCATTTGAAGTTACGATTTCAATATACGAACTGCAGCGTCGTTATTCGATTCAATTTAATTATATTTATATATATATAAATATAATCGTTTCTGGCGCTGTTTTTCTTTAGATTTGAATTAAACATTCCAGACAATCCAACCGTCGGATCTTCACAAAGTTGGTGCCGTTGGAAAGATATTTCCAAGGCGAACCCAACGGTTGCGGTTTCGGGAAAATCCAATGGTCGGATTTCCCGCACTAGTCGTTTGAAATCATGGTTTCAAAACACGAACTGCACGGCCACGTTTCGTTTTAATTTTATTTATATTTATTTATATTAATATAGTTCATTCAAAAATTCCTATATCGTTTTCACTTCAATTATTTCACTAACGCCTTTAAATTTTGGAAAATTTCGCCATAACCTCCTTTGTACGGGAGGGGCTGGGAAAATTCCCAAATAGCCACACGGGCGTCTCATGTCAAAAAGAAAAAGAAAAAGCCAAGCGGCTAGCCAACAGGCTCATAAAATCATCACCCAAACAAAAAAGTAAATGTGTACCTATTTGTCGGGCACAAAATTTTATTCCTCTTCTCTAGCCCCTTTGCTATAACCTGTTCAATAAATATGCATGTACATATATATACAGTTTTTATCACTTATCACTTTCCATTCAACTTCATATTTGATTTACTTTGGTTTAAAAACACCATTCATTCTATTGTTGCATGCATAGGCTAAAATCATATCATTAGCTAATTAATGTATATTTCAACTCATGCATATTTTATTTGAACAAGTGGCTATTTTTAACACTTCACATTTCAAAGGTGATAATTTCGGCGAACTAAAATAGATTTCAACACATGACTATTTTATTTAGTTCCTATGCATGTTAAAAATAATATTTCTTCACCAATATTTATTTCAACGTCCGCATATCTTTAGCATATCACATATATGATAAAAATGATATTTTTATCATTTAAAATATTTATTCGACAAATGGATGTTTTCAACACTTCATAGTTTCAATAAAAATGTAATTTTTATTGTTCGATCTTTTTATTCAACACATGAACTTTTCCATTACACACACTTCTCAACACATGAGCATTTCCACACATGGATATTTTATTTATGTTGTTCATATTAGAAAGATGGAATTTTTATTGTTGAAACTATTTATATATAAGGCGAATATTTTTCATACTTCATATATATTATAAAAATGTGATTTTTACTGTTTAGACACTTCATTCATTCACAAATGAATTTAATTTTCACACATCACTTTTCAACACACGAACATTTCCACACATGGATATAGTTTCAACACATGACTTTAATTTCAACGCATGAAGATAATTTCAACATATGAAAATATTTCTAACACACAAAGATTATTCAAAATTTCGGCAGCATAACGGCAGGGTAGTTAAAACCGGCACCGTCCCAAGTACGGCTCCTCGCTCTACCTTAAAACCTCGCGGTTTTTGACAATGGGGATTCATGCATCTAATTCGCACGCAGGCGGCATGTTTGTTTTTATTTCCACAAATATTTCCAATTCATTTCAATCACCAATGGGTATTTTTCAACCATAACCAATCAATATCAACCACAAACAATTATTCAACCATTCGTATTTTTCATCCAATATTTCACACCAATTCACAACAATAAGTATCATCCATGGTTTGTGGACGAGGGGAGTATATATATATACATATTTTATTGCTATATTTCACTTGCATTTCAACACATATATCAATTATTCTATGCATGTAAAATTCATACTTCGCTTATATAGCTTACACCACGCATGTACATGAGGTATACTACACGTGTGTAATTTATATTTCGCTAATATAATTTATACACGACATTTTCCATTCAAATTCATTTAATTTAGATTTCTCACATTGGTTTGCGGAGTGCTAAAAATCGTAGATGACTCAGAAAAATCCGCGGCTTCTTCTATGAGATAGAGAGCTTCCTTGCGGTCCCGATGTTTCCTGTTTCATCGAATTTCGTCAACACACCAAAAAGATATGATTTTTCAAAGTGCAAACATCAAAAAGAACTCACCTTTCACGATGGTTCAAAACTAGGTTTGAGGTTTTCGCGAGAACCGAGGCACGAGGGGATGATTGGCGGGTTGGACGTGGAAGAGGGAGGAGAGGGCTATCGGTCGATGGTGGTTTGAGGGGGGTACGGTGGCCGGGATCGTCGGCGGCGGCGCTAGGAAGTGGCAGGCTTTCTGGCCTCGATTCAGGCGGAGGAGGCGTCGGTCGGGGTTGTGGTGGGGTCGGATTTGAAGTGGAGGCGGAGCCGAGTCGAGGGGTGGCGGTGGCGGCGTCTGGAAGTGTCGGAGGCGAACGGAAAATGGGCTGGAAGGTTGGAACGACGGTGATCGTCGTGAGCGGCTGAAGGATAGGGTTTCGGAGATTTTTTATTTTTATTTTTAATGAATGGAGAAATATGATTGGTCGATGGTTTTATTATATTTTAAAATAGTGTTTTCTCCAACGAACTCCTTTTCAAACCCAACGACTGTCGCCCCTAGCTAAATACCCCCATCCCGGACACAATGTGATATGTTTCGTTGGCCAATTCGACTGTTACAATTAGTTATTTTTCAAATTAGAGTATAAAACATTTAATTTTTAACTTTGAACGTACATTTGAATTTGTCAGGGCCACAAACTGATTCGAAAAATTCCAGAAAAATAAATCTAGCTATGTTTTGATGCTACGGTCCCAACAAAACTAGTCTCGTCGAATTCTGAGATCGTTTGAAAAATGGCCATTTTCTGGTCGATCCAATTTAACAAAAATTGACCAAACACACTTTCTTTTGCCACGCTCACATACTAGCTTCAAAAATTATGAAATTTGAAACCTAGCAATAGTTTGACATTCCGGACCCAACAAAAGTGGTTTCGTCGAATTCCGAGGTCGTATGCAAAATATCAATTTTCCAGGGCCATATATTCTATATAGCGACCATTCTGAAAATTCATTAGGCCATAACTTTTGATTCCCGTTATGAGACTTCGATTTTTCAGATTCGTTAGAAAGGTATTGATAAACAGATTTAGATATTTTTGGTTTCGCTAAAATCCGTCATATTCTCCACCCTGCACAGTCAGTCAAAGTTTGAATTCAAATTTTCGAACTGACTCACTATTTCTAATTCACTATTTTATTGAAATATTCTATTTCAATTGTTCAAATTCCTTTGAAATCACCAATTTAAAATTTTTTAAATTGGCTCGTATTTTCCGGGTTATTACAGCATCGAAATAGATTAAAGAAATAAAAGGAATTTCTCTAGATAGGTGATTATACACCCTAATAAGAGCGACCCACATAGCCATGCGGCTTGCCCGATTTTTGTCATTTCCCGGTTGGTGAGGCTTGAGGTTTAGATTAACTTTTGATCATCTGGTCACCATTCACTTTGAACGCCACATCGTCAGATCCGCCAGATATCACTAATTGACGTCCACAAAAATACTCTGGTAGTTAAGCTAAGAGAACTGCCATTCTCTGCCAACAACGATAGCACGTTTGAAGCAATCAACATACACAATTCTTTTGGAAATACTTTGTCAGACACCCGTCCATACAAGTCATCCGGGAACAGGATGAACCGAAGGTACTCTCCTACTGCATCTCATATAGGAATCACCCCAAGGATCAGTAGCAAGAAGTCCTTGCAACCCGTAGATTCCAACCATGATAGAACCACAGTTTATCTCTGGGAGCTCACCAAAGATTATTAGCGATTCTACCACTTATGAAGATCTACGGTCTTCACTCCTTCATCTCGATCATCTTCTGATATCTTCACATAATTTGTTGGTCGGAATGGTTTCGAATATAAATTCGATCCCGGTCTTTCCGTACACATAATCGTATTGGATAGATTTGATAGTCGGCGTTTTAACTATCAAAATATATAGTGATTCAATCATGACAATCCAATGAGTTCACTAGTTCAGTATTCAACACCACATGGCCTTTTAATTAAAACAATCTTTTATATCACTTAATAACTTATAACTATATTCAATTTCCCTTTAATTCCCCTTTCGAAAACATTTGTTACATTATTCTTTATTTTTTTAAACTTGGGAAATCCACTTAACTCATTATTCGAAATCAACATTAAGTAATATCCTTTATTCTATTCTTGAAATAATAACCAATATTTATTTGTATAAAAATAAAAACTCAACCTTACCTTTCCTTTTACTGATTTCCTTTACTTCGTATATCCCTCAAATTTTCACCAAACATCGCATCATTATTTCTCTGATGGGAATAATAAATTATCACCAACCTCCTTTATGGTTACCAACTAATATCATTTTCAGATAATCCTGATGTTGTTCAAGTTGGGGTATTTAAATTACCTCTCAGATCTTGATCAACAACGCTCTTATCCTCAGATAAATATAAGTTGTAATCAAACCAATATTCTATTCCAGTCTTAAAACAAATTCCATTCTAATTTGGATTCAGTTCTACGACCTACTTTTTTTACTCGAGTACGTTTTTGCCAATCTCTTTCCAAATCCTTTCGACCATTTCCACTTTGGAAAATTTTCTCCTTTCTACTTAATCTCATTATTAAGTATCGTTAACGATATAATGCCTCATCGCTTTTATAAACCTTGTTTAAATAAAACCTGGTTTAGTCTAAACCCTTTCTGTTCTCAATTCCCCTTTATTTAATTTGAATATTTAATTCTTGTTTATTTAAGCTGTCGCTTAAATTTCTTTTTATAACTTCATTATAAAAAACTCGGGTACAAAAATAAACCATGTTCATAAACTTCTTTCACCATTCAGCCAGATTCCATTTCATCGTTGATTACCTTTTAAATGAATTCCCATTAAAAAGTAATTTTCTAAATTATTATTAATTAAAATAATAATTTACTTTGGTCATTAACTACTTAAGTGGTTAATCTCTTTATTAACCAAAATAAATAGTAAGTTTCCATTTTAAAACTTCATTAAATTAAATAAATATTCTTTAAACTATTTTATTTGATTAATTCAAATTAAACTAATTAAATAATCAATTCCAGATAAAACATCCTACTTAGTTCCTCAAAACACGGTTATCTCGTTAACCGATTTCAATTTGTTTCCCTTTAAATTAATTAATAATCTAATTAATTTAAACAATTTCCTTTTAATTGTTTCTTAACAAAAGAATTATCCAAATTTTACCATTCGATTTATTTGTTATCCTTGTACTTAAAAATCTAATTAACATCATATTTGACTTTATAAATCAATTAATAATAATCAAAGTCTTTGATAAAAATATTTATTTATTTCCCTTAAATAACTTTTATTCAAAATAATATATTTAAAAATCTAACTCCAGTTATAAAATAAAATTTATAACTTCATCTCTATCAACTCACCTGACGGTGAATCAATATTTATAAAATGATTGATTTTATAGGCCATACGCTACCAAATACTCAACCAATACCGTCCATTGGTTTAAACAAAACAGATTGTTGAATATTCGGTCAATAATCAACAATCAAATCAATCATTCCTTCAGATCAGTTCATATATGAAAATGAATAATATATTATATTTGAGGGATCCGGTTGGGTTCCTTCAACCTGTTCTTCCCTGTATTCAAAACGGTTATCACAAACCAGATCATTCAGTTTTAATAATTAACGACCATTAACCGCAGCCAATCCACAAGCAATTCAAACAATTTAAACACGTTTATTTTATAAATGTGACCAATAACGTAAGTTACCTTTATTGGAACTAATCGTTAAAAATAACGATTTGGTATTTCATTGAAATTAAACCACGGTTTAATTTCATCAGTTAAATCAACCAATAAATATATACTACCAAGCAGTCAACCATTGGCAAACAGAGCACACAAAATAAAAACCCAATTATATAAAATATAAATGGGAAAACTAAGTGAGTTTAACTCACTTTGATTTTATTCGTCATGACAGGTTATTAAAACTCCAGTTGCTTCCATCTGCGATCAAACCGATTCCAAAATGTTGCGTCTGTCGATACAGTCCAAACGCCTTTTGCTTTGTTTCCTGCTGTTATTGTTTTGACATGATTATAAAATTAATACGGTGTTCACATTATAAATTAATATTATTAATATACTTAGAAAATATTTTAATCTCTAATATACATTATATAAAAAAAATTGCATGTTTTAAACTATTTCGGTTAGGCAAATATAAATTACTGCACACATTTAACCAAGGATTTGCCAGGTACTCCCTATTTCTTACATTCAACAAATCATTATAATATTAGTTTATATTTTACTTACTTTATATAATTAATATTCTCGTTACCATGTATAATTAGGATTAGGCATGAAGCCTTCATGCTACAGAAGCTTTCCTTCATGCACTAGCCCAAACCCCCTCCACGTCCATACACTTCCGCCCCCCTCCACGTCCGAATGGTTTCAACAGATTTCCTCTTCCCCTTCTTTTTTCCGTTCTTTTTTTTTTCACAGCCCAAGCCCATTAGCTTTAGCCCATTATCAGCAACGTTCTCCTTCTTTGACCATGCAGTTCCCTTCAACCCATACGTGAGCCAAACTGACCTCATGCTAACACTGCTCCATCGCTTCATTCACCACACCGACCTTCTTCCTTCTCGTTCGCCGTGCGCTGGACGCCGACCAACCACCAAGGTGGCTACCATCAGCACCATCTTCGCGAGCCGCCACCACTTATACCAACTCCATCCATGTTTCCAACCATACACGCTCTCCAGCTCGCGCCAACCCCACTGATCTGAACGTCGGTCACTAGCCCCTTACAACCGTACCCATTGACAATCCAAGAGCATGCTCTTCTGCACCACCCTGACACGAACGTGACTCATACCCATATGTTATTTTTCGTTTCTGCTGTTTATTTTGTTCAGCGCTAGAAATAATTAAAGGTGGAAGGCTTCGGCTTATTAAAATGGCAGGGAGGATTTTCATTTCTGGGATTTTAGAAAAGAACAGGATGGAGCATCCATTTATAGGAGAAAATTTTGCCGTGGAAATCAAGGTCTCTAGGTATATAGGATTACAGTAAACGTAGATTAGCTGTTGCGTGGCAGGGTTCTCAAAATCTTGGGCAGCACGGTGCTTACATTGATTGGCAGTGAAGGATCCAAGATGGTTTGGAGTGCAAGGTAAGGGGAAATTGGGACACAAGGAAGTCTGGACGCAAGGACGTAAGCAAATGGAAAAGTAAAAGGAAAAATTGGGATAGTTTTTAATAATATTACAATGTACAAAACTTTGTCATGGAGAAATCATGTTAAAATCCACTACATACGATCTTCGTTTTCTGATAAAAAGGCTAATCCTAGTGTAAAAAGGTATTCCGAACCCAATAGGACAAGTTTCGTCGAAATCCGAGGTCGTACGAAAAAATTTCCTTTATAAAACCATAGATAAACACGCGTTTAAATTTTTCACGATCACTAGATAATTCAAATTAATTTGAAACTTTGAAGTCCTACAATAATTAATCAATACGAACTCAACGGCACCAGTTTCGTCGCATTCGAGACTGTTTTCCCAGTAGGCTATTTTTACGCGCACCGCAATGCCCTTTTGGACACCAAATTTACTGGTCTTCAAAAATAACAAATTATATACCTATCCTGACTCTAATCGACGATACGAACTCAATGGAACTGGTTTCGTGGCTAATTCGATCGTCTGCTCAAGTTATACTCGAATATCTCTTTATTAAATTAAATTAATTTAAATACGCGCTATAGAAAATGAACGGGCGTTTACTGCTACCGTGGCCACATACGACATCGGTTTGCCACGTCATTCAACACCGTACAATAACATAATGTTACGGTTCTAATAAAACTGATTTCATCGAAATCTGAGTCCATTTGCAAAACAGCTATTTTAAAGGCTATATTTTAATAACGATTTCCATAGCGATTATTTCAAAATTTGATTTGGCCATAACTTACAATTTACAATACGGAATCTGGATTTTTCTCTTTCATATGAAAATTATAATCAACACGGTTCCAACATTTCTCGTTTCACCGAAATCCGATTTATATCGAATCCTGTATATCCAGTTGAAGTTCAAAATTCAATATTACGAATTGTCGCGCCATTTCGAGCTTGTTTTATAATTATATAAATTATAACGTTTAAACGTCATTTTAAATAAATGAATTAAATATTAAAATTCATTAATATTCCAAACATAATATTTAAAATACTAAATTAAACAAAATATTTGACTGCCAAAAATACGGGATGTTACACTATACTTTGATCATCTACCACAAGGCCTGCTTTTCAACAAAAACCTTGATCATCTGCATCTTGGCATGCCACATTGACAATTCACGCCATGCGATTGATAACTATCAACACACAACCTCCAAGGGTGTTAAGCAAGAGGATAAATTCTTTGCCACCAACGGTCGTATATTAATAGAAATCAATTTACATAGAATGAAATCCAACGTCAGACACGCATCCATTTATAAGTCCGTTCTGGGTATGAACGGAACCGGAGACACCTAAGAGGTTCCCGCATATCTGAACAATCAACACGTACATCCGGACAAACTACCACTATTAGCCCTTTATTGGGAACTACCCAATGCCAGGCATCAGTAGTCGTCCATTCGATGTGAAGATCGCCGGTCTCCAACCACCGTCTTCATCTTCGACTCTTCATTGTCGTAGTAATTATTCGGAATGGGTTGAACCCGGTCTTTCTGAATAACTTGCATATTTTTATAATTAAAAATCAAGTGCTATAAAAACACATCCAACGCCTCATTCCAACTCAGAATATTCTTTTAATAAAATATTCACATTTTTCTATCAAAGATAAATTCTTTAATTTTATTCTTAATTCTTTCTTTTAAAGATTTATTAAAACTCCAATTTGGTTTTAAATATCAAAAATCATCATTTAAAGATTATCTTAATTTAAGAAATTAATCTTATCTTTAACTGGGTTAAAGAACTAATGTCACTTAAAAACATTGTTCACGATAACCCCATACTTATTTTCCATTAAATATGGAGTTTTCACAGAAATCAAATCAATATATAATTGATATAAATTTCTGTATCAGGCTCTTAATATAAATGGGATAATGGCAAAGCCTTTTAAATTCCATATATACTAACGGCGTTCATTCATAATAGCTTATCTCGATTATTGTTAAATCAAATTCCATTCCATTCCAATTTAATATGTTAAATTGGAAAACTTTACTTTGGAAAATTCCTATTAAATCTTAATAAAAGATTTATAAATTCCAAATCATATTTGTACTGTAAATTGGGTTAAAGAATAAGTGTCGTTTAAAAAACACAGTTCATAATAAACCCAATTCATATTTCATTTTATTCCAATTATTAAATATAATTGAAAACATTAATAATCTTAATTAAAAGATTTATTCTTTTCTCAACAAGGTTTAAGAACAGTGTTATTTAAAAACACTATTCATGACAAACCCAAAATCCAATTTATTTTTATTCCAAATAAAAACTAATCAATTGGAAAACTCCATTAAATCTTGATTAAAGATTTATTCTATTTCTTTATTAAGATAAATGTTTCAAAATTATTAGATTTGGATATTTCTATTTTTTATTCAATTCATTACAAAATGAATAAAAACGATCTATAAACCCGTTCGGGTTAAAAATGGCTTTTTCAACTTATAATGGGCTAAATAGTCCAATTCATTACCATGTCTATTTATGGTTTATAATAGGCTAGACCTCCCACATTAGGCCTACAACTTGAGGATGCTGAACATGCCGGTCGGGTCCGCGCAGACTTATCCCACAAGTTGGGCTTAACCTCGTGTCATAGCCCACTTCGTATTTGCACACTTAGACCTCTCACATTTGGTTCAACATTAGTGGCTGCCGGATGTGCCGGTCGGGTCCGGGCAGATTTCCACCACCAATACAACCTAACCTCGTGTCAAAAGTGCAATTATAATTTATAATTGTAATTATTTTGCTGAAAAATATTCATTATTTTTAAATTATTCTTTATTTTAAAATATTCTTTATCAACATATTCCTTTTCTAAAATATTCTTTTTCTAAAATATTCTTTATTGGAATGTGACTCAATCAATAACCATATAGTTTCAATTATATGATTTCCATATATTGCATGTAATCAACAACCATGATAAATAATTATTAAACATCCAAATAACAACCAGAGTGGATTCTACAACTAAATATTAGGATAGTGTATGTCAAATATCATCTCAATACCCGTGTGGGGTTTCATCCAACAAACAAATAATAAATTATTTGTGCACTTGGGCGAAGTGTGAAAATTATCGTCCCAATCACATGGACAAGTCAAGTAACTTGTCTATGGCAGTGTAATATTGCTTTTAAGTTATCATAATCATATTAACATTATTTGACATGTCTATTATTTTCAATCACTATATAACATAAGATTTCATAACCACACAACAATTCATTCATGCAATAGATATAGCAAATATTTCAATCATTTTAATGAAAGAAAAATGATGTCTTTTATTTCAACCATTTTAATGTGATAATTTGACAATAAAAATGTTTCTTTTAAATCTAATCCTTTTTATTTGAACAACTTTGACCCTAAAAATTTAACATTTCTAACAAAAATGATTTTTTATTTTAATTTAACATTATAAAAATGTCATTTTTAATGACAACATATGTATTAACATATTTTCCTTTTATTTCTAACTAACAAAAGGGAATGTCACACTTTGATGATAAAACATGTTTTAACATATTTTAACTAACATAAGAAAAGGTATTTTAGATGATAAAAATGTTTAAATATTTTAACTAACATAAGAAAAGGTATTTTAATGACATATAAAAATATCTATTTCATTTTGTATACAGTTCTAGTTTACCATAGGAATATTTTTATGTTTACAGTTCTAATTTAACATAACATAAAAGGGAATATTTTCATGTTACTGTTCTAATTTAACATAACATAAAAAGGAAAATTTTCATGTTACTGTTCTAATTTAACATAAAATAAAAAGGAATATTTTCAAGTTACTGTTCTGATTTAACATAACATAAAAAGGAATATTTTCATGTTACTGTTCTAATTTAACATAACATAAAAAGGAATATTTTCATGTTACATAAAAATTTATTCTTTTATTTACAACAAGAATGTTACATAAAAATTTATTCTTTTATGTACAAAAAGAACGTTACATAAAAATCTATTCTTTTATTTACAACAAGAACGTTACATAAAAATTTATTCTTTTATGTAAACCATGAAAAATGTGATTTTCATTTCAAATCACCAATCTGACAAAACTCATAATATGAATCTCCATAAAGATGAGATTTTTTTCGTGTTGTCAAGTCAAATAATATGAATATCAATAAAGATGATATTTTTATCGCGTAGTCAAATCCAATAATATGAATCTCAATACACCATTAAGCAGTAAATCAACAATTTCCCAATATCATAACATCACGGATCTAAATGAATAACATACATACAATAAATCCTAAGCGATAAAATCAATTAAATTATAATTAATTATTCGAATTAGAATTCTCACTTTGGGTTCCGAATTTTTCAAAATTTTAGATCGCTCCGTTTCAGCTCTGATCACTTCCAGGTTGTAGATCTCGTTTCTGCGATTCCAACGCATTTCGTTTCACCGAATCTCGATGTCATATGAAGAAGTTATGGTCATTTTTCATTTGACTGCATAACTAAATAATTAAAGTAATTACATTACAAATCTCTTCCTCCTTTCTATATTTCGCTCCCTGTAGCATCACACCACCCTCCATCGAATTGCCTGAAAACGAGGCGAAATGAAGCATTGATATCTCACAAGATGTCACTCTAAAGGTGATCATCAACGTTGTAGATATAGATCATAGAACGATCTATCATATTTGCCTTCGGAAATTTTGGAAATGGAGGAGTGGATTAAAAGAGATTTGAGGGGAAGAAGGAGAGCGTTTTCAACTATTGAGTGGCATGGTGGCGGTTGCGCACTTAAGGGGATTAGGAATAGGTTTAGAGAAGTTTATGATACTATATAGTGGAGATAATATATATATATGTATATATTTTTTATTTGGTTATATATATTTGATTTTATCTTTCACTTGTCTCTACATATGTAGTAGGTGACAAATGAAGTTTAATTAACTGATTAGGCATGATGGACCACATGAATATATGGACTTAAATGAAGGGAATGATGGAAATAAAAGAAATAAATAGGATAAATGAAATAACATAAATGGAAGCATAAACTTAAATTTGTATCATTAATAATGGGAATAAAGAGGCAATTTGAAATATGACAAATGGGGAAGCTACTAATAAATACAAAAGGTAAAACAGTCAAATCTCATAATATATATGTCACAGTATTAAATTCATTAGCCTCAATATATTCAAATTATTCTCATTAGTTTTATTAACATACAATAAATTAAAAGAAACATAATGTGACTGCTATTACATATCATAAAGATAAATATGGATTCTAAATTCATACGCTAAAAATCATGTGTTTCCTCGGTTCATGGTCCCAAACTCAAATTAATTAATTTATTAGAACATTCCTTTTTAACTTAAGATAATATATGTTTTCTATTAACAACGCATTGATTTTATTTAACACATAATTATTCTTAGATAGAAATATTTCCATCAAGTTAATACAATTAATGGCAATATTACAATTAATGTCAATACTAAATTTAAAATAGACATAAATTAGGCAAATTTTTTTATCATACAAACATTTAATAGATTCAATGTCAAATCAAATTAATATATATATATATAACGTGTATAAACTATCAAGTCTAATGTTACACTTGGTTATGAAAGATAAAACTTGGACTACCAATCTAACTTTTAACTAATTGAGCATAAAGTTTCAAATAAATCTTTAAGATGAATTTTAATCCATTAACATGAACATAGAATTTTGGATCTAAAAGTTAGACTCCAAATTAAATTTATAAAATCAATGATCTAAAATAAATCAATGTAATACAACTTATATAGATTTATTTTTAATTTAACAAAATGAAGAAAACAGTATGTTACTTGAACAAGAAATTCTGGCATATTTTCTAATAAAATTTACTTAAAGTAAAATTTTAAGTTGGTTCTAAATTCCTGGTTTGTTACAATCTCCCCCACTTAAATTCTTTTTGTCCTCGAAAAGGAACGGAGCTGAAAGTGGTTTAATTAACTAATTCAATTTTTATTCTTTTATTGGTTTTAATAATTTTATTAGTTGATTAACTTTTCAAATATACATAACTTTTATATATTCAAAAATTATACTTTCTAAGATAGGATTATATATAATCACAAATACGTTAATTATAAACTTGTCACTCTCAACTCGTTCTAGGGCATTACTAACCCCATCTCTAATGAGTTTTCTCATTCTAGGATACTACCGATCCTATCTCTAATGAGTCTTATTGGATATTACTAATCCAATCTATGATGAGTCTTTTGTTCAGTTCTGACGAGTTGTAACCCAAAGATTTGAGCTAACCAAAGCCCTGATACCATATGTAACGATCCGAAAACCCCCGCCCTTTTGAATCGAACATAAACCACACAGGTCTGATCCAAAAGTTGGAAATTCTCGATTGCATTAACTCTGGGCATACAACATATCAGAACAAATAACAAAAGACTTTTATAAACATCATAATAATGTTACATCAGAGCACAAAATATCAGAGTACATCGATAAATAAAATATAGCGGAAGACTAATTATAATAAATTAATACAATATACAGCAGAAGACTTTCTATGCTCTGGACACAGCTTTAGGCTTCGATCCAGAATCCTGCTCAAGAGATAAATATCTGCGCAAAGCTACTCGACTGTCCGTGTGGAAAAGAGGGCACCCGAGTTTGCAAAGTGAAACAAACTACGAGTCAGTCATGGGACTGGTGTGAGAAATCTAACTTAACTAATCTAATAATAAGGCTCATCACAGGACCACGCCGCAAACGCGGAATGGGATTACTCCATTGGATTGCTAGTGCAAAAATTAAATAAATCGTTAAACAACGCAATGCTTTTTTAGAAAAATGAAACCATTATAAGATTCAAGTCCCATCACACAATGCAACGCAAACCGGAGGATAGAGTTTTACCTTATAATGGTAAAAAATGCGTAATACGCTAAAAATGGATTTGATATTATTATTAGTGTATATACGCTTCTGTAACAACCAGCATTTCTAGCAGTTAGATATTTAATATATTTTAATATTGATTTGGAATTTTTAAACGAATTTACAATATATAATTCGTTTATTAAATAATATATGGAATGTTATTTAAACCCAGAACTTTAAATGTCGAGTTTTAAATTAGATATTTTTGTTAATTAAAAATGGTGTTTAATAAATACAATGATATTAATGTATCATCATTAATTTAGCTATTTGGATTTATTTTATAGTATATCGAGATTATATGAAATTTAAAATAACATACCAATCTAAAGCTGGTATACAACATAAACACAGACCATATTTTCAAAACAAATCTCTATATGTATTCATACATATATTCATATGAAAACAAATACGTCCATATGAAAGCTGGAAGACGTACATACATATGAAATGGAATACATATATATTTTTTCATCTCACTGGACCAACGAATGAAAATGTTTGCTACCAGAACATAAAAACTAAAATATTTACAACATTTAAACCGGAAGTGTTAATACACCGAAACAACACACATATTCATGCATGATTTGTACATATATTAAATACAAAGAAAAACAAAATATTCATGTACATAATCGTTGGTACTAATAGAAAATATATACAAAATGTGTGTGCAATACAAAACCAAAGGGACATGACCATTCAGCATAATTTTTCTCTTGCATGTCTTGCTCCTATCTCCTATCATGTCGCCATACTAGGTCAACAATTAAAACCGCAAAGGTCGTATTGGAAACTGGATTTCCATCATGAGTCGAGGCAAGGGGCAAGCTCCTCTCCGTTCGAGACACTCTAGAAAATGTCTCAGGACCACACACAACGATCCTTGGAATCGGTTGGGCTGGTCCTCTCTTACTTTTGAGGAGTGGCAATTCCTGAACACACGTTTCCCGGTCCTACCAGACCTATATCCGAGGCGCCTCACATTCCAATAACCACACAGGTAAAAAGTATATAAATGTCAGGGCTGGTAGTTCACTGACATCACCCATAGCTAGAAAGAAACGTCGTGTTCTCCCAATGGTCCTTATCCCGTTTTTGACTCATACCGAGGTGTGAGGCTCGCGAATTGTAACGACCCGCATTCTACGCATCATAGGATCGTAGAATATTTATTTATTTCACATACGAAGTCGTATGGTCATGTAACTTTGGGGGACGACTATTGGGGTCATTTCCCATGTTCATGATTTTTCCCGATTTTTAAATGACCATTTTACCCCTAGTTGGCACTGTTTTGGCCATAACTTTTGACTGGAAGGGAATTTTGACCTGAAACCACTTCCATTGGCTCCGGATGATGGTTTCTTTTTCCGTAGAGTGGTCACAATAGCCAAACGGACTAACCGTTTGGGAGATATGGCTGAAACAAGTTTCAGATGGTGAAAAACAGCTTAATTGGGCTTAAGCGGGTGATTAGCAGCTAGGCCCAAGGGGAATTTCGGGTTTAGGGGTATATAGGGGCTGATTAGGGTTAGAAAACATTTCTTTAGACATTTTCCAGCCGCCACTTTCATTCCTCTTGACCTAGCCATGGCCTCCACTCTCTAAATCTCTCTAAAACACCCAAAAATCACTTTCTAATTGGAGATTAGGCTTAGCAAACATCAAATCAAGGAGTATTAGCACGAGAACCGAGGTAGAGCTGCTGTGTAAGATTGGGAACAGTACCAAATCAGAGAATATTTCAGTTTTGGGGTTTTAGTTGTGGCCAAGGTGAGTGATAGCATCGTTTTGACACTAATTACAGTTAATTAAGGGTAATTAGTGAAGATTAGCGAATTTATACACTAATAAATTCTGGAAAAATGTTTAGAAATTCTTAAATAATATTTCATGCCTCTGTTAGAAAATTTAGACGATTTGATTAAGTTTTACTAAGTATGTGCTTAAACATGATTAAGAAGGATTATAGGAAAATGTGAGGTTTTAGCCACTTTTGATCTATTTTGATTCATTTGGATTGTTGTTTGATGTTTGGGGTTGCTCTTACATATTGCTATGACTCTATGGTATGTTTTATGATTGATTAGAATAGTTAAATTAGTCGAAAACGTCGTCGAATGGCGTAGAAAGCTCGCTGGAAAGTTGCAGAAATGTGCAGGTCCCGAACTGGTTCGGATCGGAGCAGGGGTCGGATCGGACTAGTGTGTTGGATCTAGAATAACCCTAGAGGGGGGATGAATAGGGTTTTTCACAGTTTTTAACTGAATTAAAAACTTAACGAGATATATAATAATAAACTGATCACAGAAAATAGCAGAAACTGAAATGCAGAAAATAAATCACACACAGATATACCCAGCTTCGGCAAAACCCTGCCTACTGCTGCATTTCTAAGGTTTCTACTAGGTGATAGAACGGTTCCCGCATACAAGACCATGTACACTCGCAAAACCCTGCTCCTATTCTAACCCTACGCTCAAAACCCTAGACTGATTGATATTCACTCGATCAGATTTCCCGAACTACAAACCCTGTAACTCGTAACCCAGATTTTACAGACTCTAGTGGACTGCCAGTCAACACCCTGACTGGAACCCTAGAAATTTTGCCGACTTCTAGAAAAACTGTTCAGACGGTTCTTAAAACAAATACAATAAAATAAACAAGAGAAAATAAAGTAGAAAAGCCCTTGGAATTAAATAAAAAGGGTCATCCCCTTTTAATATGAACTAGACTTGAATAGGCCGGCCATTTGTATTTTGTGTGCACCCTTTTCTATCCCTGTCCCTTTCTCTTTGGAAACTGATAATGGCGGCGGCACTCTCAAGACGAACTAGGGTTTCTCTGAAATCCTCCCTAAATCGATCGTTGGCTTGAATGATGGAGATTGATTCTTTGGTGCTCTAAAGTCTTGCGTGGTTTGCTCAATTGATTTGGAGATTGATTGAATCCCTCTGAAAAACTTTGTGAGTTTCTCTGAATTTATTTTATGCTTCAAATTGATGTTGTGTGGGATCGATTGTTTGCTGTGATTTTTCCATACTCCTGCCGATGATGAAAATGGTGTATAATATAGGATTATAAAATCCTAATTAAGGCTTTGATTTCGTGATGACTTGAATTTTGTTTGTGCTTGTTTCTTTCTTTTGCTTGCGCGGTTTCCTGAATTGATTTAAAGGCTTAAATGACTTGCGTGTATTCTGGAAAAAAAAAATTATTTCTTGCCTTTTTCTGAAATTTGTCCGATTTGATTTTTGCCTTGAATAAAATCTGGAAATGAATCCTTGATAAAATCGGCTTACTTGGTTTGGCACATATGTAAATTTTAATTGATGAATCTGGACATGATTTAGAACTTTGATTCAATTCACCCTTGCACGATAGAATATCAGGACAGAAAGTATTGATGCCCATATATGCAACCTTTGATTGATTCACTGAAATTCTTTTTGAAACAAATTGTTATTGTGCTAAAAACACTTGCCATATATGATTGAACTGATTTGAATCATCCATGAATAATTTGTGAATGCCGAAATAACAACACTGGTTTGTGGTATAGCACTGTTGGACCACATTGGCTTCACACTTGACCTTGATTAAACATGCTATGAATTAATGATCAAACGCTTGAAATTTTTTGTTATTTCTTATCAAATACTAATCAGTAAAATACTAGAGAAATTTGAAACTAAGGGAAATGATTTTTCTCCCCTTGATCACATGAAACTGCTGCATTCATATCCTTGCTGTAGCATCCATTTTATTGTGGCTATCGAATTGCTATGTGACTTGGTACTTGTTTCCTGCTGTACTACCAGTCATGTAAATCTGCACTTGTACAATATGTTGCTATGTCTCTATGTATTGCTGTGTTAACTATCATGCTTGCTTGGCAGTTGCTCTATGCAAAGTTGTGTGTAGTTCCTCATTGCCATTTGAATTGTGTACTAACCTGGAATGTTGGACCATTTTGAATTTGCCACCATGTAAATTTGCCACCATGTACTTCACTATGTTTTGCAATACTGACTTGAACAGTCTTGCTGAACACATTTGCTATGTGAATCCATTTCTGTGTCAATCTGTTTTACATTGGTCCATGCATGTGAACTTGACCTGGCATGTAGACAATGTTGCTTTGAATTATATATTTAGTTGCACTCATGAGCTTGCATGTTGACCTGTTCTTGTTCTTTCACTTTCTAAAGTTGAACCATGTTTCAGTGTTACTCTTGCACAAAGCTCCATCATGTTCACATTTGCTCCATGTTTACTACTTGACCATTTTAGTTCACAGTTCATCATATTGCTTGTTATGATGAATATCATTATGGCTGCACCTGTTTTTATTGTTGCATGAATACTCGACCACTTTTGTTTTGTTTGGTCTTCATTGTGCTGAACTGAACCATGCACTTGAAAAAGAACCTTGAACACCTTGCACCTTAACTTGAACATGCTGCTGTTGAAAAACTTGTATTGCTTCAATGCTTCCATGTTTTGACTATACTGACATCCATATGCCATCCATATACTTGAATTTGAAATGTTGTACCATGCATGCTGCAGCTCCATGCACCTATCTTGTATTGCTCTTGCATCATTTGCTGTTCTTGAATTGTCTAGCACTATTTTGACCATATTTGAGATGTACTTGCTTTTCATACATGTTGCTATGAACTTGCTAAAACATGTTATTGTGCCTGAGCATGTATGTGCATTATCATCCAGAATCTTTGCTTACATCATACTTTCTCCATACATATATACATGCTTCATGAGTTACACCATCCTATTTGCTCATCCACCATTGTATATGCACTATGTTTTTGCCAAGTGCCATGAGTCCATGCCGTTTTTCAATGCATTGTTTTTCTCCTTGCTTCATGTAATGAGTACGACAATGCTATTATCTAGTGAATTGCTCCATTGACTATACTGCACTACTTGTTTGCACCTGAAACTGTTTTTGTGCACTTTGACTTTTTCATTTGCTGACATGTGCACTGAGTCGAGAAGGTCCACGTGGCTACTCCTCAGCTGTACACTGATTGGCAAGGCAGTGCACACGTGTATTTATACATGTGTGTATATGCACCCATCAGTCAAGTTGTCCCTGCATTGAAATATATATGTTGTCTGCCTTGTGGTATTTACAGTGTTTCACTGTGAATATCACAAGCTGTCTAGACACAGAATTATGGTTTTATAAATCAGATCAAGTCATGAAAAAGGATGAGAAACACACTAGAAAACTGAGGCAAACAAAATTAAAAAAAAAAAAAAAAATTATATTTGCATATATTCAGTATTATTTCTATTGCAGTATACTGTGTGTTTCTGTTTCATGTGTGACAGGTAAGCGGGGATGACTGGACTGACTGTGAAGTGCTGTGAAGACTGAAGACTGAAGACAGAAGATTAAGAGACAGTGTCTGTGAGAGTAAATGTATCAGTGACTGTATATGGATATGAAAATGTAAAGACAGTGATTGCATATAAAAAAAGAGATGTATAGACAGTGTTATATTGAGGAGCTGTGTAACAACAGAATTGTACTTATGTTTGTAAACAAGTTTGTTTGAATTAAAATATTATTTTATTGTTGTCAAACAAGCTTGTCTATCATATTCAGTTTATTTACAAGTACAGTATCATGTGTAATATCTGTGAGTGTGTACAAATAGTGGAGTCATATAATTTTTACTGTTTGAATGTTGAAATATAATATTATATTTAAATAAAATACTGTGTGAATATTTATATTTCTGTACAGTCGTATTTCACTTAAATATAAATATTATATTCCTCTCTGTAATGTGATATAACAGTACAATAACGAACACATTCAAAATAATATATACTTGTTTGTTATCATCAAACAAAAAATCATATAATTGTGTATACAACACCGTTATATACAACAATCTCCCCCTTTTGATGATGACAAACAAACATAAGATTTTGAATATAATAGATGTGTTTGTTCGTGAATATTTGAACTCCCCCTATTTAAATGCTCCCCCTATAACAGAAAACTCCCCCTATAATTGTGCATGAGTGTATGAAAAATAATAAATTTTCAAAATTAAAAATATTTATAAAATATTCACTCATAAATCAAAATCTAATCCATTCTCCCCCTTTTGTTATCATCAAAAGGATACAGATTTTAAAATATAGATGAAAAATGACAAAATATAATTTCAGCTTAAGAGGAAGAACAGTCATCATAAATCTCAATCAGTCAAACAAAAATCATAATAAACTAAGAACTAGTGACATATTTCACATTGTAGAGAATGACGGATTTACGATGGATAAAAATGGAGAGAGTTTTATAAACAATTCATTTCCAATTATTTTCAAAGGATATTTATAAAAAAATAATGATGGATTTGGACTATAGTTAATAATTCAATTTAAGTGACAAGATCGAATAATCTCAAATCCCAATACCTGTCAATCAACAAATCATAATACGTCATAAAATTTTAACACATTTCACAGATTAGAAGATGAACTGATAGGCTGGTTTTTACACTCTGAGGAGAATTTCAAATTTATTTCTATTTTTAGCACTTTATTTCCTTTTCTTTTATCTTTTATTTAAGAGCACACTGATCACGCATAACCAGAGCTTGGATTTTTAAATGAGGTCAGTCGTAGCTTAAATTATAAGTTGTCTCTTAGCCATGCATGACCAGAGCTTGGATTTTTAAATGAGGTTTGAGACACACTTATATATTTATTATATATATTTATCATTTCAGCCTTTTTTTAAAAAAAAAAAAAAACTCCTTGGTATAAAACCAATATATGGATGATAGAAAATGTGGTAGGTACAGGAATGGACTGTGAAATAAATTTCTAAATTAATTATATTATGAAATATGACCAACTGTACCGGGATTATTGAAAGTTTTCAATTATCACTAATTCTGAATAATAATATAACCACAATTCCATCACAAATATTTTCACTGTTTATTTAAAATGATTTTTAAAAAAATAAACTCTCCACATTTATATATAAAATCATAACGGATGGCAGAAGGATGATAAGTAATGAAGATGACCGTGAAATGATTGCCAGTTCAAAGATATTATAATAAATATTCAACCATCATGAAAATCTAAATAAAATTCTCCTCTTGTTCTGAAATATACTGCAGTCACAATTCATCACGATTTCTAAATCTGGTTATAATTTTGATGAATTATAAATACAGCTCAAATTGGATATTGATTTCAATTTCTGAATGAATAATTAATAAATAATTTTAAAATTGAACATCGATTACAAGAGTAATATGCTGATCTATACATGACAAGAGGGAAAAATCAGAACAGATGGATGTGACAAATATAAGGCGCTTCTGATACCAAATGATCTCGCTTTCTCAAGGATTTTAATGACACCCCGGTGGCAAACAATGGTACCTCAGTCAACAGAAAAGACTTAATTACAAAGCAAGCAACTCAAGCACACAAATTTCATTTATCAGAACACGATAACTCTTTGATACCAAATCAAGCAGTCCAAAAAATATATTTACAAATCAATTTCTTATAATCAGAGCAGCATGATTCCAAAACAAACATTTTTCAAAAACAGTATCAGAGCAGCACAGAGAAATCAGTATCACAACAGACTTGTCAAGATGTTGGTCACATAAGGTGGTTCATGATTCAAGATTTGCAAATATACTCTATTTTAAATCATTTGAAGAAATGTAAAAGTATTAGGATTTAATGAATCAATCACACTAGGTTATATTTCAGATTCAAGATATGTGTGAGATCCAATAAATCAATAATTTCAAATGATTTTAAACAAACATATATTCAAATCAAATAATCATGAAATAACAATGATTTTCAAAAACCATTTTCAAAAAGAACATTTTCAAGAATTTCTCAAAACTATTTCTGACAAGCCCAAGAGAAATTTCAGGTCATTTACATCAAATTTGAAAATATTCATGATTGGGATAATTTATTTGAAATCACATGAATCAATATAAAGTTTCGGGATATAATGAATCAGTCACACCAGATTGACAATTTCAAAAATAAGAGGTGTGTGATATTCAAAATATCTAGAATTTCAGATGATTTCAAACAAACATATTTCAATATAATGATCATGAATAAAGATGAATTCCAAGATGTATCACTGATACAAGTCAATCTGAAAATCAATGAAATTATCACAACTGATAAATAACAGAGTGCTGTAATGAGTATAATATTTTGAGCTTTTCTAAAATGAATTAGAATAAACTCAGAACAGCAAAGGTGTGTGACATTTCATTAAAAATTCAGATCTTCAAAAAATTTAGAATTCAAATTAACAATGTTCAAGATATGACATGAATTCTTCAGCACTGTTATGAATTCAAGAATAAAATAAACTTTTAAACCATTGCAGATAATTACAAGATTAAATTCAGAATCCGGAAATGATTATAAACAAGAGAGTTCTATTCAAATACAATGAATTTCCAGAAAGTCATGAGACCTGCAATTGGAAGTTTAAGAAGCACAAAATAAATAAAGAGATATGGTAGTGACTAATCAAAGAAAAAAAGCAACCAGAAGAAAAAATAAAATAGAAGGGGTAGAAGAAGGAGAAATAAACCAAGAAAAAATATATTTACAAGGATGAAGTTAGAAATCATACCTGACATATGATGAGAAACAGAATTTCTAAACTTATCAGCCTTGGCTAAGGAACAGTGGATGATTCAATAATATGAAGCGGTTTGAATCACTTTTCTCTTTTCAGCATAGTTGTTCCTCAGCCACTTCAGGTACCTAATAGTTGATAGGATCGAGTGGTCTAACAAAATTTGTAAAACCACTCACAGTTTCGTTCATGTGTTTTGGTACCCAAACTTGTTTATATAACAAACCATCCGAATTTACCTTTGTGCCTTTAGGAACCCAAATCGTTTTGAATTTAACAAAACCCGTTTTATTTCTATTTGAGATCCAAGAATGTTTAAATGGTTTGTTATAAAACAAAAACTCATCTCGATTGTGATTTACAAATCCTTTGAAGTTTTCAGAGTTAGAACTTTCAAAACAAACATTTCTAAAGTGATTTGAGGGATTTTTAAAACTGTTTGTATTCTGCTTTTCAAAATCATTCATTTTCCCAAATTCAAGTCCATTTTTATTTCCAGACGGAAATTGATTTCTCAACAACATATTCAACGATTTTTCTCCATTTGAAAATTTAACCAATGTTGATTCAAGTTGTTGAAGTTTAAATTTGAGATCATCATTTTCTTTCATTAAATCTGAACAATGATTTTTAGTGATCTTACAATTTTCAGAATCAACTTTCAAATCCAAATTTTCAATTTCAAGCAATTTGATTTTGGCTTGGGACTCAGAAATCTCAGCTTCAAAAAGTTTTTGTTTTTCCAATTCAAGTTTTTCAACATTCTTGAATTTTTCAATTTCAGATTCAAGCTCTTTCACAATCAAATCCGTTTTCACCAAATTTTCCTTTTCAAAAATTTCATGTTCTAAATTAATCTTATCCAACTCCTTCTGCAAAGCGTTATTTTTATGAGTCAACTCATCTTCGAGATTTTTCAAAAACAAAATTTTATTTTCGAGCTTTCCAGAATGTTCATCAAGTTGAGCTAAATCAGTTTTCACAACCATACAGTTTTTGCAGTCAGAGTTTTCAAATTTTAACTTCAACAAATTGTTATTGTGGGTCAACTCAGAATTTTCAGATTTCAAAGACTTGTTTTTCCGTTTGAGACGATCAACAGTTCTTGTTAAATTATTACAAAGAGATACCAGATCGTCATATGATAAGTCCCCATCGTCTGAATCCACATGAATAGTTCCAGTTAAGCACAGATCTGAATTTGAGTTGGCAGTTGAGGGTTTTGAGGAGTTGTCAGAATTTCCATACCGCGCGTTGAGAGTTTTCCAGATGTCCTGCGCAGTGAAACAATGAGAGATAAAGTCAAGCTGATTATTATCAAGATAAGAATATAAAATATGCATAGCTTGAGCATTTAAAACCTTATTCGTCTTATTTGACATATCTTCCATATTTTCAATAATATTCCAATAATCAAGATTAACAGATTTTAAATATGATTCGAAATTTGATTTCCAAATTGAAAAATCTGTTCCTTTAAAAATAATTGGAATATTACTGGACTGACTCTCATAAGACTGACAACTAGGATCCATGTTTCTAGGGTTAATGAAATAACCTGGCTCTGATACCAATTGTTGGATCTAGAATAACCCTAGAGGGGGGGTGAATAGGGTTTTTCACAGTTTTTAACTGAATTAAAAACTTAACGAGATATATAATAATAAACTGATCACAGAAAATAGCAGAAACTGAAATGCAGAAAATAAATCACACACAGATATACCCAGCTTCGGCAAAACCCTGCCTACTGCTGCATTTCTAAGGTTTCTACTAGGTGATAGAACGGTTCCCGCATACAAGACCATGTACACTCGCAAAACCCTGCTCCTATTCTAACCCTACGCTCAAAACCCTAGACTGATTGATATTCACTCGATCAGATTTCCCGAACTACAAACCCTGTAACTTGTAACCCAGATTTTACAGACTCTAGTGGACTGCCAGTCAACACCCTGACTGGAACCCTAGAAATTTTGCCGACTTCTAGAAAAACTGTTCAGACGGTTCTTAAAACAAATACAATAAAATAAACAAGAGAAAATAAAGTAGAAAAGCCCTTGGAATTAAATAAAAAGGGTCATCCCCTTTTAATATGAACTAGACTTGAATAGGCCGGCCATTTGTATTTTGTGTGCACCCTTTTATATCCCTGTCCCTTTCTCTTTGGAAACTGATAATGGCGGCGGCACTCTCAAGACGAACTAGGGTTTCTCTGAAATCCTCCCTAAATCGATCGTTGGCTTGAATGATGGAGATTGATTCTTTGGTGCTCTAAAGTCTTGCGTGGTTTGCTCAATTGATTTGGAGATTGATCGAATCCCTCTGAAAAACTTTGTGAGTTTCTCTGAATTTATTTTATGCTTCAAATTGATGTTGTGTGGGATCGATTGTTTGCTGTGATTTTTCCATACTCCTGCTGATGATGAAAATGGTGTATAATATAGGATTATAAAATCCTAATTAAGGCTCTGATTTCGTGATGACTTGAATTTTGTTTGTGCTTGTTTCTTTCTTTTGCTTGCGCGGTTTCCTGAATTGATTTAAAGGCTTAAATGACTTGCGTGTATTCTGGAAAAAAAAATTATTTCTTGCCTTTTTCTGAAATTTGTCCGATTTGATTTTTGCCTTGAATAAAATCTGGAAATGAATCCTTGATAAAATCGGCTTACTTGGTTTGGCACATATGTAAATTTTAATTGATGAATCTGGACATGATTTAGAACTTTGATTCAATTCACCCTTGCACGATAGAATATCAGGACAGAAAGTATTGATGCCCATATATGCAACCTTTGATTGATTCACTGAAATTCTTTTTGAAACAAATTGTTATTGTGCTAAAAACACTTGCCATATATGATTGAACTGATTTGAATCATCCATGAATAATTTGTGAATGCCGAAATAACAACACTGGTTTGTGGTATAGCACTGTTGGACCACATTGGCTTCACACTTGACCTTGATTAAACATGCTGTGAATTAATGATCAAACGCTTGAAATTTTTTGTTATTTCTTATCAAATACTAATAAGTAAAATACTAGAGAAATTTGAAACTAAGGGAAATGATTTTTCTCCCCTTGATCACATGAAACTGCTGCATTCATATCCTTGCTGTAGCATCCATTTTATTGTGGCCATTGAATTGCTATGTGACTTGGTACTTGTTTCCTGCTGTACTACCAGTCATGTAAATCTGCACTTGTACATTATGTTGCTATGTCTCTATGTATTGCTGTGTTAACTATCATGCTTGCTTGGCAGTTGCTCTATGCAAAGTTGTGTGTAGTTCCTCATTGCCATTTGAATTGTGTACTAACCTGGAATGTTGGACCATTTTGAATTTGCCACCATGTAAATTTGCCACCATGTACTTCACTATGTTTTGCCAATACTGACTTGAACAGTCTTGCTGAACACATTTGCTATGTGAATCCATTTCTGTGTCAATCTGTTTTACATTGGTCCATGCATGTGAACTTGACCTGGCATGTAGACAATGTTGCTTTGAATTATATATTTAGTTGCACTCATGAGCTTGCATGTTGACCTGTTCTTGTTCTTTCACTTTCTAAAGTTGAACCATGTTTCAGTGTTACTCTTGCACAAAGCTCCATCATGTTCACATTTGCTCCATGTTTATTACTTGACCATTTTAGTTCACAGTTCATCATATTGCTTGTTATGATGAATATCATTATGGCTGCACCTGTTTTTATTGTTGCATGAATACTCGACCACTTTGTTTTGTTTGGTCTTCATTGTGCTGAACTGAACCATGCACTTGAAAAAGAACCTTGAACACCTTGCACCTGAACTTGAACATGCTGCTGTTGAAAAACTTGTATTGCTTCAATGCTTCCATGTTTTGACTATACTGACATCCATATGCCATCCATATACTTGAATTTGAAATGTTGTACCATGCATGCTGCAGCTCCATGCACCTATCTTGTATTGCTCTTGCATCATTTGCTGTTCTTGAATTGTCTAGCACTATTTTGACCATATTTGAGATGTACTTGCTTTTCATACATGTTGCTATGAACTTGCTGAAACATGTTATTGTGCCTGAGCATGTATGTGCATTATCATCCAGAATCTTTGCTTACATCATACTTTCTCCATACATATATACATGCTTCATGAGTTACACCATCCTATTTGCTCATCCACCATTGTATATGCACTATGTTTTTGCCAAGTGCCATGAGTCCATGCTGTTTTTCAATGCATTGTTTTTCTCCTTGCTTCATGTAATGAGTACGACAATGCTATTATCTAGTGAATTGCTCCATTGACTATACTGCACTACTTGTTTGCACCTGAAACTGTTTTTATGCACTTTGACTTTTTCATTTGCTGACATGTGCACTGAGTCGAGAAGGTCCACGTGGCTACTCCTCAGCTGTACACTGATTGGCAAGGCAGTGCACACGTGTATTTATACACGTGTGTATATGCACCCATCAGTCAAGTTGTCCCTGCATTGAAATATATATGTTGTCTGCCTTGTGGTATTTACAGTGTTTCACTGTGAATATCACAAGCTGTCTAGACACAGAATTATGGTTTTATAAATCAGATCAAGTCATGAAAAAGGATGAGAAACACACCAGAAAACTGAGGCAAACAAAATTAAAAAAAAATTATATTTGCATATATTCAGTATTATTTCTATTGCAGTATACTGTGTGTTTCTGTTTCATGTGTGACAGGTAAGCGGGGATGACTGGACTGACTGTGAAGTGCTGTGAAGACTGAAGACTGAAGACAGAAGATTAAGAGACAGTGTCTGTGAGAGTAAATGTATCAGTGACTGTATATGGATATGAAAATGTAAAGACAGTGATTGCATATAAAAAAAGAGATGTATAGACAGTGTTATATTGAGGAGCTGTGTAACAACAGAATTGTACTTATGTTTGTAAACAAGTTTGTTTGAATTAAAATATTATTTTATTGTTGTCAAACAAGCTTGTCTATCATATTCAGTTTATTTACAAGTACAGTATCATGTGTAATATCTGTGAGTGTGTACAAATAGTGGAGTCATATAATTTGTACTGTTTGAATGTTGAAATATAATATTATATTTAAATAAAATACTGTGTGAATATTTATATTTCTGTACAGTCGTATTTCACTTAAATATAAATATTATATTCCTCTCTATAATGTGATATAACAGTACAATAACGAACACATTCAAAATAATATATACTTGTTTGTTATCATCAAACAAAAAATCATATAATTGTGTATACAACACCGTTATATACAACATAGTGAACTGGCCAAGGGAATCCGAACTGGATTGGGACTTGTCACTGGAAGGAGCTTGGCAGGAAGGAAGGCCATTGCTTAGAGTTGGAGTGGACAGAAGATCGGATCGGAGCAATAGAGCAGATCGGATCGGAGAAAGGGAACAGGACGGATCGGAGAAGGCAAACAAGTCAAACAGAAGGAATCAGATCGGATGAACTACCTCCGAACCGAACTCAAGCAGAGACACCCGAACCGAACCGATATCTGAAGGGGGAGAATCACTGAACCGACCCGACCCGGAGGAAGACACCGACCCGACCCGAAGTGGACTACCGACCCGAACCGATGAAGGTGATGACTACCGAACCGAACAGAATCCTAGAGCTGCTGCTGCACGACAACTCTTCTGAAGACCCACTCCAATTCGATCAAAACCCGAGATGCAAAGGAAGTCCAAATGAGAAGTTAGAGCTCAAGATTTAGATGGGAATCAACGAGTTCGCTTCATAGTTGGGCTTTGCTGCGGGACGCGTGCCAAGGAGTTATCGACGTCTATAGCTTTGGACCACTATGGTAGGAGGTACGAAGGCGGATTCAGGGCCATTATGGCATCGGTAGAACCAAGGGCTACGACCAATGAAGTGGTTCATTGAAATGTTTGGTCATGACTCCAAGTGTTTGGCTTGGTCACAGCGGGGTTTCTACAAGGCGGGATTCGTCGTTACCTCATTTTGTCTAGTGTTCCAAAGTGGTAGATATCGTATACTTTACGCACTGAGTGAGAGAAGTGAGGATGGTTGCTATGCTTGATTGTTTGACATACACACCCCACCCCCGTATTCTTACACTATTCGTTATGGCACCTTAGAACATTGTACGGTATGTGGTACTAACTCTTTGGTTGCAGGTCCAGGTTCAGGTATGGTTTAGTATACTTGTTATTATTCTGTTTAGATGCTTATCGCTCATACCAGGCTTTATGTCTGACCCAGAGTTTTATGTCTCTTCTTATTACTCTGGGTGCTCACACGAGCAGACTAGAGACAGGTTAGCTGGTGATGCACGGGTAGATGATCCGGAGACGAGCAGGAGGCTTCCACGTAATATATATATTATTATTCTCCCTGTGTTGTTGAAGATCACTACTTGGGCATTGGTGGTGCATCTTCTACTTTGGTTTTCTTTTGTTAGAGACAGTAAATTTGGAAAGTTGTAATAAACTGTATTTGGATTTCCGCTGCTCTGATGTTGACATTGATTATTAGTTATCAGCTTATGCACTGTCTCGCCTGTTTTATGTCAAGTATGTTATTATTATATTTTATCCCATGCGTTGTGAGACATTCTACAGGTTTCTCGTTTAGTTCATTCCCTTCTTCCTTTTCCATCACACGACCCGTTCTGTGCTAACTGGACATATGTACAGCGCACTTTTGGAGTAAATGTTGGTTGGTGCGGGGCGGGCCGTCACACGAATTAACGCTATACACAAAGCTATGCTACATAGGTCGTGCTTTAATCATCAACCACAAGACTTTGCTTTTCAACAGAAGGCTTGATCATTTGCCACTTAGGCATGCCACACAGGAAATTCATGCCATGCGATTGATATCCATCAATATATAACCTCTGAGTTCGTACGTCTCAGAGAAGGGCGTTAAGCAAGTGAATAAATTCTCCGCCGCCAAACAGATATATATTTAATAGAAATCAATCACACAAAATAAAATCCAATGTCAGACACACAGTCCATTTACAAGTTCGTTCTGGGTCTGAACGAAACCGGAGGAACCTTATTCCCTGCATATCCATCGATCTCCATGTACGTCTGGACGATCACCAACTGATTCCCTCCTCTTGGGTGTACAGCCCAATCCAGATCATCAGTAATCATCGATGACAATGTGAAGACCACTGGTCTTTAACCACCATCTTCATCTTCGACTTATCGTCGAATCAGTTATTCAGAATGGGTATAAACCCGGCCTTTCCGAATAACTCGCATATATAATAAACAAGTGCTACACAAACACAACATACGCCTCATTGCAATTCAGGATATTCTTTATTCAAATATTCACACTCTTAGGGAAATGTTCCCATTAATTTTATCAAAAATAAATTCTTCTAAATTTATTCTTTAATCTTCCTTGGGATATCATTTCAAGCCGTGTTACGGTTTTCCAAACTAGTCGGGATTAGCGAACCACACCAAAGTAATTATTTATTTTATTTCCCAATCCCAACCTATTCATCCCATGGAGCAAAACTGGTAATACTCCATATCTAACACCACGGTGTTATCGGTAAATATTAGTTACCATTTCACGTTCAAATCTAATTAAATATTTAACTATCGCTTTGGAGCAAAACTGGTGATACTCCATTCTCGATCACTTTAATCTAATTAAAGATTCATTAAAACTCCACTTAGTTTTAATCTTCCCAAAAATCAAAATCCTGTCTTTAACTGGGTTAAAGAACCAATGTCATCTAAAACACGATTCACGATAAACTCAAAATCACATTCCTTTGTTAATCGGGTTAAGGAACATGTGTTATTCAAAACACCGCTCATGATAAACCCAAAAACCAATTTGAATTCAATTCCAACTGAATACTAATTAACTGGACAATTTCACTAAATCTTAATTAAAAGATTTATTCTTTTCTAAACTGGGTACAAGAACAATGTTATTTAAGACACCATTCACGACGAACCCAAAATCCCATCTGATATTAAATACAAGGCTCTGAATAGAAAATATATCGGCTATATTCAATATCAAATTCTGAAACTAACAAATATCGTATTGGAAATAACGATATAAATATATCTTTCAAATTTCCACAACCATATTTGTATAATCACGAAATCCAACATCGAAAAATTCCGAAGATAATTTCGATTCAAATCCATTCCAATTCGTATATTGGAAATTCTGACTATTTTCAAAACCATTTCAAATCTAGTTCAAAACTAGTTCATTGCGATAAAAATATATTTTTATCCTATCAAATCTGGAATTTTTCATCCCAGTTCTTTCCAATTCATAAATTATGATTTTACACAAATTATTAATATTTTTAATAATTTTATCAAGGCCCGTACAGTCGGTTTTCAATAACGGCCACCGAACAGCACTTACAGCCACTTTTTCAAATTTGATTTGGACATAATTCCAAATCCAACCATTAGATTTCAAATTTCTAATATTCATTGGAAAGCTCTTTTCAATACGAACCCAAAGGTTCCAGTTTCAGGAGATTCTGACGATCGGATCTCCCGTAACGTCAATTCGAAGTCAATGGTCGAAATTCACGAACTGCCGCGGCGCGACGTGTTCTATTCAGGACATTAATATATAATATATATATTATATATATTTCGTCGATTTCAATTCAAAACATATTTTATAAATTGTTTTAAATTCGTTTTCAAAACAATTTCAACTTCATATTCAATTTCAAATCAAAATTGATTATTTCATATCATTAATATATAATTGATAATATTTTCAAAATGTTATATTTTGAAATCACTTCTTTTCTATATTCATTATAAAAATGAATATAACTGATATAAATATCGTTCACGTCAAAATGGCGCATATCTAATCAACACGGCTTTATATATTTCAATAACTTCGTTATTCTATTCAACAAATGAATATTTTCTTCAACACATGATTTTTTTTTTTTCAACACATGAATATTCTCAACACATGAGTATTGTCAACACATGACTATTTTTGTTATTTAATATTTTTTATAAAATTATGATTTCTATCGTTTAATTCTTAATCAGACTCCAACCGTAAATTAGTAAGAGAACGATTCCCTAAGTATTAACACCGAAGGCCGAAACCTACATCAGATCAATACCCAGGAAACCACTCATCTTATATAGTTTCCATTTAGTTTCTAATTTTATATATGATAAAGATGTAGATTTTATTGTTAAAATATTTCGTTCAACTCATGATAAGTTTCGACACATGAGTATCGTCAACACATGACTATTTATTCTATTCAACACATGAATCTTTATTTTATAATATTATTTATTTTCCAAATTGGAATGAGGCCCAATCGATTACCATATAATGTTAATTATATGGATTTCATACAACACATGTGTATAATAGCAACGATAAATAATCATCCAAAGTGCACCACACAACTGCATAAGCATTAAACATAAATAATTAACGCTTACACAGTCTGTCAACCTATCGATTGACATACAACTAAACAATCGGGATTAATATACGCCAAATATCATCCCAACACCCGTGTGGGGTTTCAAATCAACAAATACAGATTTTTATTTGTGCAGTTGGGCAATGTGTAAAATTTATCATCCCAATCAATATCAATCAAATGGGTGTACATAAACAAATCGTTTGATTTGTAAATGAAAATTTATTTATTCACATTCACGTTAAATTTATATTTTTAACGATAAATAATTTATTTCAACACATGAATATATATTTCTTTCAACACATCACAATCAATTTTCACCACACAACAAAATCAAACAAGTCGTCCATGGTCTATGGATAATGGATGTCGGGTCCTGCTAAGCACCATCTGCATCCTAGTGTATAATTTTAACTAGAAAACAAGAATTAAAGTGAGAAATTCTCACCTTGGGTTTCCACTCCATCATTCTTTAATTCTGAACGGTTCAGATTTGGATTTGTTTTCCCCCAGTTCCATCGCAATTCTTTTCACACTGTTCATAGTAAAAATCATATTTTTATCGCTTTATCCCAATAAATAAAAATCATATTTTTATTTCTACTTCATATATTTTTACAATGCTTCTTTCCTTACAAAAATTATACTTTTATATTCGCTACATCATTATAAAAATCTTATCCTTTCAAATAAACAAAATCAAATCTTTTCTATTTCAAAAATCAAATCTTTTATATTTTAAAAATCAAAGCTTTCATATGTTAAAAATTTAATCTTTCTAATGTTAAAGATCAAATCTTTCTAATGTTAAAAATCGAATCTTTCTAATGTTAAAGATCGAATTTTTCTAATGTTAAAGATCAAATCATTCTATTGTTAAAAATCGAATATTTACATGAATAAAAATCTAACCTTTATGTAATTAAAATCTATACTTCATATGAATAAATATCTAAACTTTATGTTGATAAAAATCTAAACTTTTAAATTTTAAAAATCCAATCTTTTTCTAAATGAAAAATCAAATCTTTATTCATTTAAAAAGCAAATCTTTCATGTATATAAAAACCTCATCATTCTCTTATGAAAGATTATATTTTTTTCACAAGCTCTAATCTATTTATATATATATATATATATACAAATTACATTTTAAAACAACGCCATTATCTTATATAAAAAAAATCAGATTAAAAAAAACTCGTCCTCGTCGATCCCACGCCACTGCCGCCACCGATTGACAGCGGTCCTTCCCCCCAACGCCCGCTCCTCTATCCTCCGACCTCCTTCTTCTCCCTTCCCTCTTCGATTTAGGCCGTAGTCCCCCCCTCTAAGACCCTAATCCACCGCCGCGCCCTAGCTAGCGTCGCCGCCTGAACTGACCCTCCACCCCACCAGTGACGCCACATTTGGTATCAGAGCTTTGGTATACAGAGCTTGAGAACAAGACACATTAGAACCAAACGAAAGAATTCATCAGAGATTGGATTAGTAATATCCAATGAGAATAACTCGTTAGAGATGAGATCAGCAGTGTCCTAGAACGAGTGTAAAGAGTGAAATTTTTGAAATAAAAATTTGAAAACTAGTTTTGTTTTGAAAATTTAAACCATTTTGTACGTATTTGAATATTTTATTTGTATTGAATTTGGACAATCGAGTATATAAAGATTTTGCATATACACGTCATGAACGTATATTCCAAGTTTTAATATACTGGATAGATATAGAATCACACTCTAGTCGCCCGGGGACAATTCTGATAATGATTGCAACATCATCAGTATTTGTGTTCACGTTTCGAAAGTGGGATTTCTATATATTTCCATTGACTGGTGCGAGAACCAAAACTAGATAGGTTTATTGTTGAGATTTGCATCAAAAACATGATTTTCTGTATATATATCAAAAATTATGAATTTGAAACGTTAATTCACTAATAGATTGTTGGTTGTGTTGTTTGATTGTTGGTTTGATTAATTAAAATTTTGAGCCATTTAGGCTAATTGAACCGAATATTGAACTGTATTGAAAAATGATTACAATTGCATGCATATACATGTATATACATTGAACAGGTCATAGCAAGGAGGCTAGAGCAAAGGAATAAAATTGTTTGCCCGATAAATAGGTACATGTTTACAAATTTATTGGGATTTGATGATTTTTTGAGCTGATTTTCTAGCCGCTTGGCCTTTTCTTTTGGATTGGTGAGGGCCATAGGAGGCTATTTGAAATATCCCGAAGCTCCCGGTGCAGGGGAGGTTATGGCAAAAATTTTCAAAAGTTTAGGGTGTTAGCCAAATTTTTGAAAAATTTGAAAAGTTCTTAGAAACTGAAAAGTTGGAGAACTTAAGCCATAAAGAAAATAATGAAAGTTGAGCTGGTTTGTAAAACAACTTTCAGCTTCGTTCCTTTTCGAGGACGACAAGTTTTAAGTGGGGGAGATTGTAATAACCCGGGAATTCTGAGCCAATTTTAATTTTTTTTTTTGGCAATTTTAATGAATTTTGAATATTTAAAATAAATTATTTTAAATAATAACGATGAGAAATTTATTTTGAATAGAATTAGAACGTATATATTTATTTGAATCGATGTTAGAATATAAATAATTATTTATAATTACAAAAGGAATTGGAAATGGCGCGGTAGTTTGAAAATTCGATTTCAAATTTCAATTAAATGCACAGGATTCAAAATAAATCAGATTTTTGCAAAACCAAAAATATTAGAATCCAACGAATCCGAAAAATCAAAATTTCATAGCGGGAATAAAAAGTTATGTCCAGTTGAAAATTCAGAATAGTTGCTATGGAAATATAACCCTTAAAAATAGCAATTTTGCCAACGACCTCGGTTTTCGACAACACCACTTTTGTTGGATCTGGGATGTCAAATTATTGCTAGATTCCAAAATTCGTAATTTTTCGAATCAATATGTGAGCATGGCAAAGGAAAATGCGTTTGACCAGTTCTAGTTGATTTTAATCGACTGGAAAATGTCCATTTTTCAAACGGTCTCAGAATTTGATAAAATTAGTTTTGTTAGGACCATATCATTAATACGAAGCTAGAAATAATTTTTTGTGAATTTTTAGAGTTAGTATGTGGCCCCGGTAAATTTAAACGTGTGTTCGAATTGAATATACATTGATTTATACTTTAATTTGAACGGAAACTGATCATAACAGCCGAATTGATTTATGAAACATATCCCATTGCATTCGAAATGGTGGTAATTAGTTAGGGACGACAGTCGGTGGATCTCGTTCGGAGGTCGAATGGAAAGTCAACTTTAAAGGAGAAATAAATTAAAAATAAATAAATAAATTATATATTAATATACTCCCTTCCTTCCTCTCTCTCTCTCTCTCTCTCTTCATTTTCAATCAGAAAAGAAAAAAAAGAAAAACCCGTCCTCGTCGATCCCACGCCACCGCCGCCGCCGATTGACGGTGCTCCCCTTCCCCCCAACGCCCTCTCCTCTATCCTCGGACCTCCTTCTTCCCCCTTCTCTCTTCGATTTAGGCCGTAGTCCCTCCCTCTGAAATCCTAATCCACCGCCGCGCCCTAGCCAGTGCTGCCGCCTGAACCGACCTTCCACCCCACCAGTGACGCCACAGCATACATCAAATCTGTAAGGATAAAATAAAAACATAAAGGGAAAAGAAAAAGAATAAAAAACCTATGAATAGATAATAAGATAAGCAAAGAAAACTATCACAAACAGCTAAGATAACAGCTAGCTATATGCACCTATTTATACGTCAAATCCTATAAAGGTATGAACAGCTATGAAAACAGTACAAAAAAAAATAGCTGAAGGATATTGACATATAAAACAAATATATTATACGTCAAACCTTTACAATCCAAATCGAACAGCTAATTCATATGCAAAAATCACTGTTTTCATGTATTTAAAAGTGGGAGAAAATCAAACGTACAGTTGCAAAATCTCTCTATAAAATTAACAACTTAGAGCTTCACAGTCCTACCTAATCTACACATCCACCATTCAATCGGATGTCGCATTCAAGTAGTCCAACAGTGCTATAAAATCCTATACTAAAATCAATACAAATCCCCTGCTAAACCACAATGCAACGTCAAACTGCCATCACCCATACGCAAATCTGAGAAGGGGAAATGGCCTAAGAATTTTAGTTGCACCTATCTAGGATAAGATGTGAAAGACCTTGATTCTATCTTAATCAACTATACTATAAATACATGTATCACACACAAGGGTTTCATCATTCCAGAACACCATATGAATAAAAACAATGAAAAGAAAATTGTTCAAACCTCTTATAAAATCAAAACAAGAAATACAGCAAACGTAAATTAGATAATAAAACTTATCTGTGTTTGTAACCCACGAACTTCAAATTCGGTAGGCTCATGATGGATTTCGTGATAAATCTGTTCGGAATTAAAACTTAGGGTTTGGCCGAATCTTCAAGTGGAAGCTTCAAGTTGAGTTGTTGATTGTTGGTAGTTGATCTGGAAAGCTTAAGGGTTGATTAACGAAGTGTGGTGGCTTTGGGTGTGGAGAGCTTTGATTTAAGGTGGTCGATCAATTGAAGAAGGGAGCGAAGGGGAATCAAAGAAGATGGTGGCGTAGAAGAGGCGTGAGGCAACAAGAACCGATTTCGGCTGAGGACTGAAAGAGGAAAGGGGATAAGAGGCTAGGTTTTCCGGTCATTAAGGAAATACTGTGGAGGCGGTGATGTTTTGTGGGTCTGGGAAACATTGGGAGGGTTTTGGTTAAGAGAAGCAGGTTAGGTTTACACGGGCCGAACTGGTAAAGCCTATTTACTTTATACAAATCCATGTTTTAATTACTTTATAAATTAGTTAATAAGGTATACAGCGCATATATTATCAGATTTAAAAACGGTCAGTCACGTTTAAACCATAGAGACGGAAACATCAAGATGGAGCAGTGTCAGTCAGGGCTGGAAGCAAGCAGAATTTTAATTAAATTAAACAGCGATTTAATTTAATTAAAAACCAGCATTAACGACCAAACCAAATCAAGGTGAGTTAAACTCACTCAGTTCTTCCCATTTAAATTTCATATATATTGGTTTATTTTTTAATTTTGTATGCTCTAGATGCTAGTGGTTGACTGTTCACTTGTTATATATTTATTGATTTAACCAATGAAATTAAATGGTCATTTAATTTTAGTAAAATCCCAAATCGTTATTTTAATGATTTTCCCTAATAGAGGTAATTTCCCTTGATTGGCCACGTTTATAAAATAAACATTTTTGAAATTGTTTGAATTGTTTGGATGGTCTGTTAATTGATTGATGGTTGTTATTTATTATCAGGCAAATGGAATAAAATGATTTAATTTGGGCTAACCGTTTTGGACATAAGGAAGAACAGGTTGGAGGGATCCAACGAGATTCCTCAAGTGTATTGAATATTATTTATTTTCATATTATCATTGTATGAGCAGTTCTGATTGGACAGTTGAATTGATCGATAACCGTTGAATTAAAATTCAACATTTGATTTGTTTTAACCAGTAGGCAATACTGGTTGAGTAATTTGGCATCACATTGTCTATAAGTCAATCATTATACAAAAATGGATTTTATCGTCAAGTGAATCGACCGTAATGAAGTTATAAATTTATTCTGTAACTGAAATAGGTTTTAAATATATTATTTTGAATAGCGTAATTTTAAAGGAAAATAATAATAATTATTATTTAAAAGTTTATAAGTTATTATAAAATTGTTTTGATAAAGTAATTCTTATGTTAATAGAAATTGTAAGCAGATGAGCAGGAAATAACCTAACGGTTAAGAATTCGATTGATTGTTTCTAAGAACAATTAAATGAAGTTATTTAAATTAATTATATTATTAATTTAAAAGAAGGAATTAACTGGAAATGATTAAAGAAATAATCGTGTTTTGAGTTAACTGAGTTCCGTTTTAACTAAGATTGACTTTTAAATTAGTTGGTTAATAATGGACATAATGGAATAACGTAACGAATAATTGTTTAATCTTAATAAGATTTTAAAAGGAGATATTTTTATTTATTTCAGTAAATAAAGCAGTTAATTGATTTTGCAGTAGATAATGTTGAAGTGAATTATTTGTTTTAATTTATGAAATTACTTTTAAATGAAATACATTTAGGTAGATAACCGATTTTGGAATGGAATATAGTTAAACTTTGAGAAGAGATTATGAACAAGTTTTATATTTGATCTCATTGAAGTTATAAAGGGATTTAAGCGAATGCATCGCTTAAATGGAAGGTTTACTTAATGTTTGGATTAAGTAAAGAAAGATGAAGATATAAAAAGAGTTATAATTAAACCGGAGATGTAAAAACAAGGTTTATAAAGAGAATTAGAAGTAAAGAAGTTGATTTTGAATTATAAGTACTTAAGTGTGGAATTAAGTAAGTAATTGAAAATTTACATTCCCAAAAATAAAAAGGGGATGGGAAAAAGGGATTTGTAATTTGAGTTTGGTAAAAGAATTAGGTAAAAGGGTTTGTGATAATAACCCAGTTAGGGAACAAAGTATTTAAATAAATTGGAAGTTGATAAGAGTGATGTTTTTGTAAGTAATTAAGTAATCGATGAATTAAGCAACATAAATTTTATTTTTAAAAAGGAGACTTCCAAAAAAGATTAAGTAGAATTATAAAGCTATATTTTTTAATTAAATAGTTAAATAGAATTTGAATTGATATTGGAATGAGATATTAGTTTTTGGATTATGACTTATATCTATCTAAAGATAAAAACGTTGTTGATCAAGGTCCGAGAGGTAACTAAAATACACCAACTTGAATGACTTTGGAATTATCTGAAGATGATATTAGTTGTGATGGTATAAAGGACAGTAAGAGTTTATTATTTCATTTAAGAAATAATAATGCAATGTTTGGTGAAAATTTGGGATATATATACAAAATGAGAATCCCAAAGTAAAAGGGAAATATCATAAGAGAATTACAACGATATTTTTAAGACAGAAAGGAAACATAAAGTTGAGTTTTATCTAATAAGACTAAGCACTGTCAAGTAAATAAGTGCAAAATATTTCATAACATTGTTTACAAATAATAAGTTGGATCGATTTCTCTATTATGAATTATAAATAATGTTTAAGCAAATGATTTGCAAACAATAGAAGAAAGATAGTTGAGATAGTTGTAAGATATTTTTTGTAAACAATTTAAATGATTTTTGTTAAATAAGAAGTAAATGCCAAGTTTCACAAATATTGACAAATAAGATGTTTAATTAAAGAGGCCAAGTGATGCTAAATACTACACCAATAAATCTATTTTCCTTTTACGATTGAATGACTGTTTTATTTGATAGTTGAATAACCGACTATCAAATCTGACCTTTACAGTGGTTGGTACGGAAAGACCGGGATCAAATTTATATTCGAAAACCATTCTGACCAACAAATGAAAAAAATATAGAAGACATCAAATGACGATCGAGATGGAGCATTGAAGACCGTAGATCTTCCTGAAACGGAAGAACCACTTACAATCTCTGATTCAGCCCGGAGATATACTGGGGTTCTGTAGTGATTGAAATCTATGGATTGCAAGGACTAATCACTACTGATCCATGGGGTGATTCCTATAGTGGATGCAATAGGAGGGTGCCTTCGGTTCATCCTATTCCTGGATGACTTGTTTGGACGAATGTCTAACAGAGTATTTCCAACTGGGTCACGTACGTTGATTTCTTCAAACGTGTCATAGTTGGGTAGCTCCCAACTAGGGTATTTTTGTGGATGTCAATTAGTGATATTTGGCGGATCTGACGATGTGGCATTCAAAGTAAACGGTGGCCAGATATTCTAAGGGTAAATTCAAACCTCAAGCCTCACCACTGGGAAATGACGAAAATCGGGCAGGCAGCATGGCTATGTGGGTCGCTCCCATTAGGGTGTATAATCACCTATCTAGAGAAATTCCTTTTGCTTCTTTAATCTATTTCGATGTCGTCCCTCTTCGAGAAACGGTAGGTAGCTCCCAACCGTTAGTGATATACATTCGATACACTCAAGAGAAATGAGTGGTCGGTCATGTGTGGGCCGGGTTGCAAGACGTTCTTGTTAAACCCAGTGTATTCGCCTCTAGAGATACACTATCGGCAGGTGGTTCCATACCTTGTCATAGTCGTAATCCAATCTCCAATAAGCGCCTGCGGTTTTATTTTGTATACTATATATGTTAAGCGTGAGATGCAAGCGTTCTGCTAGATTATGTTTATTTGTATTTAAACACTATTATAATATCATAATAAATATTGATTTCAAAAATGCTATGGGTTATAGTAAGGTAAAAACCATCCGTGTTTATGTCTAGGCTGGTCATACTATTACCCTTTTCTTTCGAATGGATTTATGAACTTTAAAATCAATATGGATGTAAAATAAACTTAGTTATTTTCTCTCACTCTGGTTCACCAGACTGACTCGTCGTTTGTAATGCTCGGGTTAGCCCGGTTACAGGTTCAGGTTATCGAATGTTGTGAAGTCCAAAGACGAGCTGAAGGTGCTCAGATATATGATATTATCTAGTATCTTTCCGTTGTGTGTTGTATATCAGGACAGATTATTATAACTGTCCAGATGTGTTGATGTACTCTGATAAATATAAGTATTTATTTCAAAGCTCTCAATAAAGTTTCTTTCTATATTATATTTTTTTCCACTGCGATGTGAGACTCTGATGTTGTTATGGTGTTCTTCTTTTTCCTCTATTATAATATTTCTTTCTTTCTTATTGGTACTGCAGCGACTTTATCGGTAGTGCTAGGTGCACATCATTTTGTGCTTGACACCTTCTCTAATGCACGCCTTGCTTAGGCTATTGTTGTGGACGTTGCCATTATGCTGCAGTTTTGCCATCTGATCGTGCCTCTTCAGCGCTAGCCCTGGCCGGTGGTAATGCAGGTCCGATTGTGTTGGCTGCAACAAATGCTCCTTTCATTACTCCGCAGGCTTTTACTGTTGCTCATGCTATAAATTATTTATCTCAAGCTACTGATCCTTTGCATGATTATGTCCCTGTGCCGAATGATTTGGTTATTGTCGACCAGTCTTCTTGCCCATCCTCTCATGATCTTTCCTGTTCTCTTCGGTCGCCTGATGTAGGTGGTTGATTAGATATGGACATTCTGTCTCCCCTATGTCCATGTCATTCTAGATGGTTTCTCTCCCATTTTTTTCTAGCGATGATCTTTCCAGGGAGGGAGTTATCCTCAAATTTGGTCGGGCTATGGACCTTAAATACTATCATGTTACATGCAATTATGTTATGGAACATCATCGCAAGCGGGACCTGGACACTTACGTTTTTTCCATATACTTGATTTTGAGTTAGGAGCTTTTGATTCATTGGTTGTTTTGTTTTTTGTCGTAATCAGCCGGATGGCTGCTCTATTGTTCGTTTATCGCCCAATCGGTTCCAGATTCGTTTGGTTAAGTTGTGAGACCTGATCTCTCTTGGATTTGGTTGTAGGTCGGAGTTGAACGAGCCATCGTTTATTTTTACATTGGTTCTTTCTATTTACTCCCTTGAGCCGGAAAGCTCCTTTTATGGCAATACATTTCGAAAAAAAGTTCACCTTAAGATCTTTAATCCACATTTCCCAATAATTAGTATCAGAGCATTGGTTTTCAAAATATTCATAATCTGATTTTTGAAATGTTTTAATGACAACCAACATTGATAATGTCAACATTAGCAATTCTAGTTCATTTATAGAGGGTCAGTCCACTGTTAGACCACCGCTACTTAATGGTACTAACTATGCATATTGGGCTTGTAGAATGAAAATAAAGTTATAATATGTTGGATTAAAGACTTGGAATATCATTCAATCAACGTATGTTGAACCCACAACTAATTTTTCCCAAGGACTATTGAGCAAAATGCTACTGCACAAAATAATTCAAAAGAAATTAATATTTTATTTTGTTCACTAGATAGAAATGAATTTGACAGGGTGTCTGCGTGTAAATCTGCATATGAAATCTAGAAAACTTTGCAAGTAACTCATAACAAGCAAAGTTAAACAGACGAAGATATCTATGTTAACTAATATGTTTCAATTATTTAAAACAAATCCAAATGAGTCTATCTTATATAGGTATTACAGGTTCCAAGAAATCGTGCATTCTAATGGCTATGGGAAAAATATATTCTAAGGAAGACCAAGTCAGAAAAATTCTAAATTCGCTTACTCTAAAAACAAATCAAAAGACTCTAGAAATTGTAGAGGCCAATGATATCAATGCTATGAAAATTGAAGTTGGAAATTTAATGTTATTTGAAGTTCAGATGCAAAGAAGGAGAGAGAATAAATCATTGAAAAGGAAAATAATAGCATTCAATGCAAAAATTGAAGATTCAGACATAAATAATGACAATGATGAAGAAATAGCTCTGACGACAAGGAATTTTAGAAAATTTCTAAAATGTAGGAAGATGATTAATTTCAGAAGGAATAACCATAAAAATCTTATGAAGAATAATTAAATTCCAAATCATATCAGATGCTTTAACTGTGATGAGCCAGGGATTTGAAATAGATTATTCATATCTAGAAATACAAAATTAACGTTCAAATAACAATTCTTCATAGAAAGGAAAAAGGGCATATACTACTACACTAGATGATTCTAATTCATCCTCCAGTGACGAGGATCAGAAAACAGAAAATTCAAGTATGTGTGACACCGCTATTCACAATTCATAAGATACTGGAAATTGGATCTAAAACTAGGTAGGCATTTATATTAATTTTTGGTTGAAATTGTTTGATTTAATGGTTTTTTATTTGCTTGCCTTATTTGAATTTTTTTCAAATATAAATTCAAAATAGTATTTGAAATTTGAGTTTTAAAATATAAAATAATATTGTTTTAATAAATATTAATAAACTATTAATACAAAAATATTATTATATTAAATAGTATCTCAGAAAACATATCAATCAGGAATACAAGATATAAATATAAATATATACATAATTCAAACTGAAAACAAACATGTCTTTTGAAAAATTTGAAAACATGTCGACATGCTCTACCCTACATGTCGACATGCCTCTTGAAGTTTTCAAATTCAAATTTGGATTTCAAACTTTTGGATTTCCCTCTACCTTTTCACCAACTCCAATGTACTAAAAAGATGTCCTATTACCAAAGAACATTTATATATAATTTTTATTTATCTTTCATGTCATCTCTTTCCATCTCTACTTCAAAACTCAAATTTATCTTCATTATCTTATAATCTCCACAAAAACTCTCTAATGGCTTCCTTAAGCACTCTAAGCATTATGAGGTTGTCTAAGGCCACCAAAGGCTTTCTTTTCAACAATCCTGAAGATATCAACGATTACATCAACTGTGTAAACTTTGGTAAAGTTTATACGGGTAAATATGCCATTTTCAATGTTTTTTTATCTTATGAACTTGAAACTCTCTTTACTTAAAATGGTGTTCTTTGTTTATTCGATTCTCGGGAAAATGATTTCGTTTTCTATCCCAATCTTATTAAGATGTTTTATGCCAATTTAGATCGAGGTTTTTACGAAGGAAATGAGAATGAAATTTGGAGTAGTGTAAAATACACTCGAATTATTTTGGATTGTGAAGCATTCGGAAATATTTTGGGTTGTTAGTGCATAGTAATAATCCTCTCGAATTTCAAAATTAATTAATTTGTTGGCCGAGAGACTTTTCACTATATTTTTTTGATCGACGAATAATTGGAATTCGGAAACTGATATTTTCAACCAAAATCAAGAATTGTTAATCTTCTTCTCTAACATACCATTACCCCTAGTTCGAAAATTTTCAACAATCCTACAACGAAAGTTTGCAAAGCTCTTTTTGCAATTTTTGAAATTATGACATCAATTAGGCTCAAGTTATTTTGGATAAAATTCGACTTAAATATTTTTCAATGGATGAAAATGCGCTTTATCGTAGAATTTACATCACATGTATTTTCAACTATTTTGGAGTGAATTTCAAAGGAGAAGTGTTTTTTTTCTCAAAACGTGTCTAATTCCAGAAACGTATCTCTTATTAAAATCTCGTTAGTGTTTCAACCATATGAAACGCTTTCAAAAAAAGAAGAAAGGATGGCTCATGGAGAAGAAGAAGAAGAAGTGGAAGAAGGAATGGAAATCGATGAAGAGGAAGGAGATGAAAATACTTCATTAGAAAGTATTAAATACCCCACTAGTACCTCAAATTCATCCAACAAAATCCTCCTTAAGAACCAGAAGATAACAGCAGAATTTTTTTAAAGAGATCATTTAGTAAGAAAATGGACAAGATATCTACAAAAATGAGCAAGTTCTTTGGAAAAGTTAGTCGCAAACTTGGATTATCTTCATCTTCATCATCCTCCATTGAATTTTAGTTTTATTTCCTTATTGAATAGTTTCTATTTTAATTATCGCATTTCAATTCCTTGTTATATATCATTTTTTTTTGAAAATGGGTTTATTTTTATTTGTGGGCTTAATACAGCCCAAATGAGAACAGTGGTCCAAAAGGCCACGTTACAAACTACAGTTCAACGTACTGTCACATGCCGACAATATATTACTTTAACAAAAAGCAAATGAGAATAATCGATAAAGTATTTAGATCATATTCTCTCCGAAACCATTTTCACAATCATCTTCATGGCGGCTAGTCATAGAAAAAACTCGTGCTTGTATCTTGGTGCTGAACCAATGGCAGCCACTGACCCAGGTCTTGCCTTCCGTCTGCTTCAGGTTCCATTCCTATGGTACATCTCTTTCCTTTCCTCATCAGTGTGATTTTAAGATCTTGTATAGCAAATTTACTGACCAGATCTGCTGATTTCTCTTTAATCTTAAAAATTCGGTTCTTCCTCTTCTTCCAAATGCTCCATACAGCAACTATAAGAACGATAGCGTTCACTTCGGGTATTTGACGTATGCTCTACCTGATGAATTCAAGGTGAGCAATAATTTCTTGAATTTGGGTCTGTGCTGCTATGTAGTTGATTGATTTCTTGCAATTTCCCCAAATTTTTCTCGAAAAAGGGGTTCCAAAAAGAGATGTTTTAATGATCCGCATTTTCAGCGGTATAATAATTAATTTATTTAATTATTTAATAGGTGATTAAGAGGATTTAATGGTCGTTGAATTAAATAATAGTGAATATTTAATTTAAAATAATATATTAAATTCTGAAATAATCAGAATTGGCTGAAATGGCGATATGGTGTGAATTGGGAAATTCAAAATATATATATTTCAGTTTAGGATTGAATGACGATAATAAATATATTATATAAACGAAGTTTGAACATATAATTATATTATAATTAAAATCGAGCTCGAAATAGCACTGCAGTTCGTAAATTGGCGATTCGAACTTCAACTGAATGTACAGGGTTCGTTTTAAATCGGATTTCTGTGAAACAAGAAACGTTAGGAGCTGGTGAAGTATATTTTTCAAGTGGAAGAGAAAAGTTGGGATTTCGTCGTGTAGATTTTGATTTATGTCCAAATCAAATTTTAGAAAAGTCGCTATGGAATTCCTTTATAATTTAAAGGAATTATTAATATTTTATAAAGGAATTTCAATATAAATCAAATATCGGGTTGACCCAGATTTGAAATATCGAGTTAGAAATTCATATACGAATATTCTAGAGCTGTATGATATTCTGCTGTGAATATAGACGTTAATATTTATTTATAAATATTTAATGTAATTATATTTAAATATATTTATATATTTAAATGGGTTATTTGGGACTTTAAAAATAGCCACTTTTGCAAACGAAGTCGGAATTCAACGAAACTAATTTTATTGGATCCGCAATGTTAAATTATTGCTAGATTTCAGTTTTCGTGATTTTTGAAGTCAGTATATGGCCGTACGGGATTTTAAGGTGAAAAATAGTCGATAAATTGACCTTTAAAAATACACTATGTGTGCATACGAAGTCGGAATTCGACGAAACCGGTTTCATTAGGACCATAATGTCGACCTATAGCTGTATGTCCATTTTGGTGATTTTTAGGTATTGTATGTGACCCTAGTAATTTTTAGAAGACAAAAATGGCAATATAAATTAAATAGAAACAAAATATCTAGATATTTTGCTAACTCTATAAATACCCCTACCATCATCTCTTAACCTAAACCATTCTCCGTTGAAACCTGAAACCGGCCACAGTATTCCTTTTCTTCAAAACGTGAAGGATCCGATCCTTCAAAAATTTAATGGTAATTCAAATAAAATCATATAAATTATAATACTTATGTGTTTGAGATCCTTAAGTGTTTCTCTTCCATCTAGCATCATCTTGAGCAGTTCGACATAAGTAATTTGGCTGCCATGATTTCAGCATGAGTTCGAGGGTCTAGGGTTAATCGATTTTGAGAGATGGAAGCACCTATAGTTAAAAAAGGATCGAATGTGAGTTTTTTGTGGAGATTTGGGTCTTTCGTGGAAAGTCTGAATGAAATCGAAGTGAAAAAGGGTTGAGCGATGATGTACAGGGCGCGTAGATCCCTGAAGTCGCATTGTAAAGTATTGAATCGAATTGGGAATGGTTTGTATGGAAAGGAAGAGTTTTGATGAGGAGTATTATTGTATTTTTATTTTGATTTTAAATGTTGAAATGGTGAAATGGGAGGAGCTAGAAGGTGCGGTAATGGTGAGATGTATATGCGACAGGTTCAGTATTGAAGATGGAGGAAGAAAGGGGCGCGAGTTAGTGATTGAGGGTACAACGGGAATGAGATTTTGAAGGAGATCGTGGTGCTAATTTCTGTTTGAATTTCACTGAACAGAAAAGGAGTTCTGGATGATCGAACGAGTGAAATGGTGGAGGAATGTCTGAAGCATGGAGTCGGGGAAGAAGAGGCACGCTACAGTAAGTGGGTTTGGGTTTTGTTGGTGGGATGTTGGGCTCAAGGTAAATGGTTAAGGCCCATGAGGAAATATATGTTTAGTTTAAATTCAATTTAAAAGTGTGTTAACTTCGTAATGGTATAACTTGATCATACGATATCAGATTGACGAACCGTAAGTTACGTTGGGATCGTATGGACGGACACTACCCAATGGAACTGACTGGGAGCAGATTGGTGCTCGTTTGAATTTACGGCAAGATAAATTGTTTGATTCAAATCAAACAAACAGTTTATCGTTCTTTAACGATGAACTGCCAATGTGAGTAAATCTCACTAACTCTGAACAGTTTATATTTCATGTTGTATTCTTAGAAGTGTTATATATTGGCTGATTGACTGTGTGTTGACTATTCGATTGAACTGCTAGTCAGTTAGTTGAATTTCTATATTGATTCTGTTTAACAGAATATATCATATGGAACTAAAAGTGATGTTGATGTTATTGTGTAACATCTGTGGATGTAGGGAAACAGGTTAGAGGAATCCGACTGGATTCCTCAACTGCTATTTTATTATTTTCATATATTGTAATATATGACATAGTTTATAATCTGTTGTTGATTATATGTGTATTGACGATATTAGACATCATGACTTGATATGTTAAACACCATAACATACCGGAATGTGAAAAAAAGGGAATTTTCAAATGGTATTTGAAAATAAAATATTTATAAAATAAAAAGGGTTTTATAAATGAAATGTTTATAAAGGAAATATTTATAAATGAAATATTTATAAATAGAAATCTTTATAGGTGAAATTATATAGAAAGGGGTAATCTTTATAAATGAAATATTTATAAAGAAAAGGGAATATTTATAAATCATAAGATTTTATAAATAAGATATTTATTGGTTAAATAATTAGGAGATGTTAAATGATATACTTATTTGTTAAGTAAATAAGTTACAAAAGAGATATTAGCTTAGGAAACATAATAAGTTATTAAAAGGTTTTTTTTTTGTTAAATGAATAGAATAAGATAAAAGGAATGTTTGTTTAGAAAACAAATAAGATATTATATGAGAAATATTTGCAACACATTTGCAAATAGAGTTGAAAGGGGAATATTTGCAAACCATTTGCAAATAGAATTTAAAAGGGTAATATTTGTAAACCATTTACAAATAAAGATTTAAAAAGAAATTATGGGTAAAGGCATTTAGAAAACAAATAGATTATAAAGGAAATACTTATCTTTGGATAAATAGATATATATAAGTCTAAACTTATATATGAAGAAGTAAACAGATAAAAGAAGCAGATTGATTTATAAATTATATTTATTAATTAAGTTAAATATTTATCATCTGGATAAATAGAATATATAAGTCAGGACTTATATAAAGAAGTAAGAATCAATTTCAACATCGATGTTTGAAACTGAATAAGGACAAAGAGTTAATCAGTTAGGGTTAACCAGTTAGAGTAAAACCATTAGGGTTAACCAGTTAGGTTAAACCAATTAGAGTTAAACCAGTTAGGTTAAACCAGTTAGGTTAAACCAGTTAGAGTTAAACCAGTTAGAGTTAAACCAGCTAGGTTAAACTAGTTAAGATAAACCAGTTAGAGTTAAACTCGTTAGAGTTAATCAGTTAGAGTTAATCGATAGAGTTATATCGAACTAGAGTTATTGAATAGAGTTAAATCGAACTAGAGTTATTCAAATGGAGTTAATCGAATTTAGTTTATTCGAATAGTGTTAAAATGAGCAATCGAATTTAGTTATTCGAAGAAGTGAATTGAATCAGAGATATTCGAAGTATGATAATTGAATCAGAGATATTCGAAGTGAGATAATCGAATCAAAAATATTCGAAGTGAGTTGATCGAATCTAGTTATTCGACAGGAGTTAAATCGAATAAGATTTTTATTTGAAGAAAGAGATTATCGAATATATGTATTCGAAAGTAAGCAAATCGAATATAAGTTATTCAAATAAGTTATTCGAATAAGAGAGTTAATCCAGTAAGAGTTATTAGGTTGAAGTTATTCAAGTAAGAGTTATTCAAATAAGAGCTATAGATTAGAGTTAACTGAATAGGAGTAAATAAATTAGTTGTTGTAACGACCCGAAAAATCTGAACCAATTTAAAAATTTTAAATTGGCTAAAATAGTGGATTTTAAATATTTAAAATAAATATTTTAAATAATAATGAAAAGTAAGTTTGAATCGACATTTGAAAACGAATATAATTAATTCTAATCATAAACAAGGCCTGAAATGGCGCGGCGGTTTCAAAATTTGAATTCAAACTTTGACTGACTGTACCGGGTGCAAAACAAAGCGGATTTGAGTGAAACCAAAAATATTTAAATCTGTTAGTGAATACCTTTCTAACAAATCTGAAAAATCGAAGTTTCATAGCGGAAAGCAAAAGTTATGGCCAAATGAATTTTCAGAAATGTCGCTATGGAATTTATATAGCCCGTGAAAATGGCCATTTTGCAAACGACCTCGGAATTCGACGAAACCACTTTTGTTGGATCCGAAATGTGAAGTTATTACTAGGTTTCAAATTTCATAATTTTTGAAGCTAGTTTGTGAGCGTAGCAAAGGAAAATGTGTTTGGTCGATTTCTATTAAATTGGATCGACCAGAAATGGGCCATTTTTCAAACGGTCTCAGAATTCGACGAAACTAGTTTTGTTGGAACCGTATCGTCAAAACATAGCCAGATTTATTTTTCTGTAATTTTTTGAATCAGTTTGTGGCCCTGGCGAATTGAAATGTACGTTCAAATCAAATATTGAATGTTTTATATTTTAATTTGAAGGAAAACTGGCTGAAACAGCCGAATTGGCTTATGAAACATATCCCATTGTGTTCGGAATGAGGGTAAAACGCTAGGAACGATAGTCGTTGGGTTTGGATTGGAGTTCGTGTGTGAAAGGGGGTATTTTCGAAATTTAAAAATATTTAAATTAAAGAAAAAACGTGATTGGTCCAACTCACTTTCTCTCTCCCCGTCTTCTGTCCGAAACCCCCCAGGTCGACGGCGGTAATCCTTCAATCCTTCCTCCCTCGTTTTCTCCTCCCACACTCAACGAAACCACCCCCTCCTTTGGAACTTTTTGAAGATCTCGGGACAAGCTTCAAATCCATGTGAAGTTTGTTAATTATCGTTCGATATTCGAAGAGATCCACGGACACAAAGATCATCCGTTCACGCCCCGATTCCTCCGCCGATCTGAGTGCGAGTTGGCAGCGGTTGGTGCCCCCTGGCGCGCCTCTCCTCCCTCTTCCTCGTGGCGAAGGCCGATCGACGTATCGTTGCGCGGATTCAAAGAAAATTCAAAACCTAGTTTTGAACACATCAGTGAGGTAACGGCTGAAACTATATTATAGCAGTTTAAAGCGCTACGGTTTTTGATTTCACTGTAAAAATCATATCTTTTTCGTTTCTTGATGAAATTCAGTGTAACAAGAGACAGTGGACTCGTGTGGACGTCTTCTACATTCTAGAAGAGACCGCATATTTTTCTGAGCCTTCTGCTATTTTTGGATGGAGTGGAACCCAATGTGAGATTTCTAAATTATAAATGATATGGAAAACGACGATGTATAAATTATATAGTTGATGTATGGGTTATATAAGCGTTGTACACCTCTTGTATAAGCGTTGTATAAGTTGTACGTTCGATGTATAAGTTATATATGCGTTGTAAAAACTATATTTGTGTTGAAATAGAAGTGAAATGCTTATATATATATATACATGACCCTCGTCCACAAACCATGGACGATATTTATTGGTTGTGATTGGTGTGAAAATTGGTTGATTACAAATGGTTGATTAGAATTGTTTGTGGTTGAAATTGATTGATTGTGGTTGAAAAATACCCGTTTGTGGTTGAGAAATATTTGGTTGAAACCACATAGGATTAGTTTGTGGAAATGAAAAAAAATATACATGTCGCCTGCGTGCGAACTAGATGCATGATTCCCCATTGTCAAAAGCTGTGAGGCTTTAAGGTAGAGCGAGGAGCCGTACTAGGGATGGTCCCGGTTTTAACTACCCTGCCGTTATGCTGCCGAAATTTTGAATAATATTCATGTGTTAGAATTATTTTCATGTGTTGAAACTATATTCGTGTGTTGAATGGAAATTCATCTATTTAACGACATTCATGTTTTGAAATAAATTGTTTTGCAATAAAAATAACCTTTTTATCTATATGTATAAACTATAGAAAACCTTCATGTGTTGAATTGAAATTCATTCGTTGAATAGAAATTCATGTGTTGAATGGTATTCGTATTTGAAATATAAAAATCACCCTTTTATCTATATATATAAACTATAGGAAACCTTCATGTGTTGAATTGAAATTCATTCGTTGAATAGAAATTCATGTGTTGAATGGTATTCGTGTTTTAAATATAAAAATCACCTTTTTATCTATATATATAAACTATAGAAAACCTTCATGTGTTGAATGGAAATTCATTCGTTCAATTGAAATTCATGTGTAGAATGGTATTCATGTTTTGAAAGAAATTGTTTTATAATAAAAATCCTATTTTTATCATCAATATGAACTATATAAAATAATCTTGTTTTGAAATAAATTGTTTTATAATAAAAATCATATTTTTATTACCTATATGAACTATATAAAATAATCATGTTTTGAAATGAATTGTTTTACAATAAAAATCACATTTTTAGTGTACACGTGAGTTGTTAAAAATAATGAACGGTCGAAGTGAATGTTTGTTAGATAAAAATATCATTTTTATCAAATGTATGAAAAGAATATAGCTTTGAAATCAAAGAATCGATATATATATATATATATAAATAGAATTGAAATATATCGAATAACAAAGCTGCAGTTCGTATTTTGAAACCGTGATTTCAAACGATTAGTGCGGGAGATCCGACCATCGGATTTTCCCGAAACCGCAACCGTTGGGTTCGCTTTGGAAATATCTTTCCAACGGCACCAACTTTGTAAAAATCCAACGGTTGGATTGTCTGGAATGTTTAATTTAAATCTGAAGAAAAACAGCGCCAAAATCGATTATATTTATATATATATAAATATAATTATATTAAATCGAATAACGACGCTGCAGTTTGTATTTTGAAATCGAAACTTCAAACGATTATACCGAGAGATCCGACCGTCGGATTTTCCCAAAACTGGAACCATTGGATTCGCTTTGAAAAGATCTTTCTAATTATGTAAATTTTGTGAAGATCCAACAGTTAGATTTTCAGATATGTGTAAATCAAATCTGAAGAAAAACAGCGCCACGGCCGCGTTATGGCCCGAAACGTCATTTTGAATAAATTGGCTATTTTAAAATAAATAAAAATAGCGATAAATTGTTATAAAATATTATAAACGATATGGATGTGAAATTTAGAAACTAACTGAAGGTTGGCTAAGTCGAATGGTTTCCTGGGTGTTGATCCGATGTTGGTTTCGACAATCGAGGTTAATATTTGGGAAATCGTTCTCTTACTGATTTACGGTTAGCGACTAATGAATTGAAATGATGCGTATGTGTGTTTGTGTTGCCCTTGTTTGTTATATACGCGAGTTGCTCAGAAAGACCAGGTTTATCCCATTCTGAATAACCGAATCGACGATAAGAAATCGAAGATGAAGAAGGTGGTAGAAGACCGGAGATCTTCACCTCGTTTGGATGGTAATTGATGTCCTGATTGGGAGGCATCCCGAAATATGGATAATGAGTGGTGATCGTCCAGATGTACGTGGAGATCGATGGGTTTGCGAGGTATATAGTGCCTCCGGTTTCGTTCAGACCCAGAACGGACTTGTAAATGGATTGTGTGTCTGACATTGGAATTTATTCTGTGTGATTGATAGCCATCGGTTACATGGCGTGAATTGCATGTGTGGCATGCAAAGATGCAGTGATCAGGGCTTCTGTTGAAAAGCAAAGTCTTGTGGTTGATGATCAAAGCACAGCCTGTGTGGCGTAGCTTTGTATATAATGTGAGTTAGCGAGCCTCACACCCCGGTATGAACCAGAAACGGGAGAGGACCTCAGGGGGGACATGCGTTTCTTTCTAGCTAGAAGTGGCATAAGTGGTTTTACATGCCCTGACGAGTTTGACTTATGTGGTTATTACTATTGCGAGGCGCCTCGGTTAGATCGGACGATCCGGGTCCGATGGAGTCATTCGTTGGCTCATTGACGCCCCATAGGGCAGGGAAACGCATTGTTCAGGCATTATAATCCACTTCGTGTGGACCGGCCCTGACGATCCAAGGTACGGTTGCGGCTGTGCCTGAGACACGGGCTAGAGCGTCTCGAATTCGGTAAGGACTATCTTTTGCCTTGGTTAAGGACGGAAATCCAATTTCCAAATACGACATCGCGCGGTTTTGATTGTATACCTATATATGGCGACATAGTGGTATGGGGCATTAATGCCGTCTATGATTGATAGTTATGATTTGAAATTGTTTTTAAAACATATAAACACTAGTAATAATATCAAATGCTTTTGTTTTATTCGTATCAAGCATATTTTGGCCGTTATAAGGTAAAAACTCTATCCTCCGGTTTGCGTTGCATTGTGTGATGGGAACTGAGTCTTATAATGGCTTCATTTTTATAAAAAACATTGCGATGTTTAAAGATTTACTAGTTTTAAGACACTGGGAATCCAATGGAGTAAACCCGTTCCACGAAAGTGGCGTGGTCCTGTGATTAGCCATATTATAAATGTGTTGAGTAGATTTCTCATACCAGTCCCATGACTGACTCGTAGTTTGTTTCACTTTCGAACACGGGTGCCCCTTTTTCTACACGGGCAGCCTTGTATTCAGGTTTTAGCTGGCTTTCTCTGGATAGCTGGAGCTGAAGATGGATTCTATCATTTATCTCTTTTTATGCTGTTCAGCTCCTGTTGTACATATTATGTTTGTTTCCGCTGTAGACATTTATGTATAGTTGAACTGTATTTGTACTAAGTATGATCCTGTATACTGTGTAACTCTGATGATTACGTTTATCCAGTATATTCTATTGTGCATTATCTGGTGTATTTATTAATTTCTGTTCTGCTATTATTTGTTTCTGTGTTATATTCCAAAGATTACCCTTGCCACCGTCAGTACGGGGTTCGGGGTCATCTCAGTTGTTGTTATATTATTTGAGTTAGGAAATAAAAGTCATATTAAAAATAATATATTTCAGATGCAGGAGATTATAACACCATTGTTATAATCACGTAAACTTGTAAAAGAAGGGGGTTCGTAAATAGAATCCGAGGGTCTGTAAGGAAGTGTAAAAGAGTTAAAAGGTGAATCTTATCTATTTCGAGATTTGAAAGGTGGTTCAGTTAAGGACTGAGAGGTAGCTATACCCCAACTTGATTGACTGCATTTTTAATTAAGAAATGGTTACGGTTCTACTGTGAAGTGGCTAAGTGGATTTAGTAATTTAGTATAGAGGTTTGAGTCGTCATCGCAATATAGTTTTAAACATCTGTTTAAATCCCAATTAAGAAGTTTTGGAAATGTTTTCCAAACGAGAATCAGAAATGTTTTCTGATAATAGAAAATAAGAATTTAGAATGTATGGAAGCAGGAGATAAGTAAATTAATGAAATAAAGAGATAAATATTGAATGATGATTGATCGATATAATTTCCTCCTGGAAATAATATTGTTGTTTGCACACCTATTTTTCTTTGATGGTTAAATAACAGACTATCGAAGTTTTGACCATTTTAACTTTGTTAATATGGAGAGACCGGTTGGATTATTATCCAAAGAACCACTCTGTATTGGCATAAGCATTGTGGATCATATATACTAAAGATAATTGAAGACGGAGTAAAGTGCAAGGGCTATTGTATAAGTCTTAGATAATAGTGCCTAAGATGGATGTACTGAATAGTGCCTTCAGTTCATCCTGTTCCTGGATGACTTGTATGGATGAATGTCGGACAAAGTATTTCCAGAAAGGTCACGTACATTGATTTCTTCAACCGTACCAAGAGTGGAAGCAGAGAAGGAAACTTCTTTAGCTAACACGTAATGTACTGTTGTAGACGTCAATTAGTGATTTTCGATGGATCTGACAATGTGGCATTCGAAGTGAATCTGATATGATGATAAAGCGTAACCTCAAGCCTCATCAACCAGTAAATGGCAGAAATCGAGCAGGTAGCATGTCTATGTAGGTCGCACCTATTAGGGTGTATAATCACCGGATCTAGAGTTTCATTTACTTCTAAAAATCTGTTGTTGATACTGTCCCATTCGGGAAACGGTTGTTGATCCCAACCGTTGGTGATATACATTCGATACACTCAAGCGAAATGAGTGGTCGGTCATGTGTGGCCGGGTTGCAAGATGTTCTTGTTTAACCCAGTGTATTCCTCTCTAGAGGTACACTAGCGAAAGGTGGTTCCATACCTTGTCATAGTTGGAAATCCATTACCCAATACGTGCTTGCGGTTTTGATTGTATACTATATATGTAGAACGTGAGATGAAAGCGTTTCTGCTAGATGATTATTATATTGTTGTTGATAGACATTATTATAATATCAAAAGGTTTTTGATATAAAGATATTTTGGATTCTCATAAGGGAAAAACCCGTTCCGTTATACGGTGTGGTCTTATGAGATATCGTTTACTTGTTCGAACTGTTTTAAACTGTTTTTCTCACACCAGTCCCATGACTGACCCGGAGTTTATTTTGTTTTGTTTTCCCTAAACTCTTAGGCGCCCAATTTTGTACAAGCAGTCAAGTAGTCGGGATTTACATATACTTGAAGAGCTGGAGCAGGAGGCTTCAGGATCATATAACTATTGTGTATTTCCGCAGTGTTGTAAATGTTGTACTTTGAAATGATATGTATATTCAAATACAGATTTATATTTCAAAGATATGTTATCTATTATATGTTATTCGTTCCGCTGTGAGGTTCGTGTTACTCTGATGTTGTTGTTCTTCTTCTTCTACACTAAGTTTCTATCTTATTTATCCTCACCCTCTGTTTTCTTTCTATTAGTTTTCTGATTTTCCAGTGTAATTGGGGTTGGACTTGTGTTATTTGGTCAGCTCAAATTGGATCGGAATTTCGGGTCATTACAGTTGGTATCAGAGCATAAGGTTAAGTTATTACCTTGGCTCTGTTGCATGACTCGGTAGAGACAGGGTTAGTAATACCCTAGATTGAGTTGAGTGTATATATACGAGAGAGCGTATTTGTTATTTGATATAAAAATTTGTTTTATATTGTGGAGATGCATTGGTTGAGTTGTTTATGGGTTCTGGTCGATCAGTTTGATCCACTGTATCAGCAGGAGTTTATAAACACTCGAATATGATGAACCGTCATGGTATGTTTTGAAAAGCGGGTAAATGATATGATTTTACCCAAATTATATTTTGATATAAAGAAGATTGATATTGAAATGATTATAATATATTGGATATATTGGTTGTTGTTATAATCGAGTAAGATTATAAAAAGTGAAATGGTTACGTATATAACCAAATAATATTCGTATAAGTGTTACGAAATGAATTAAGTCTGAATTTGAATCAGAATTGAAATTTAAAACCCTGGAAATTTGGAACAGAGTTTGTAAATGGATTAGGATTAAAAATAAGGAAAATTTAAGATCCTGGGAGATTTTAAATTGTTTTACAAGTAGTGTGAATTATATTTTGAAATGAATTTCAAAGTGGAAATGTTTAGAAATGGTTTTATAGTATTGAACTCACTTCGATCACTGGAAAATAGATTCTGATGATGACAGCTGCATCATCAGTATTCATTTTCGAGTTGTAAGTGACGAATTACTACCAGAGATATTGTTTTGAATTTATTTTGGGAAAGACAAGTTGTGTTGAATTTCAAAAAGGAACATTTGACTTTTGAAAAGAGTAAACTGTTTAAAAACTCCCAGGGAAAGACAGTTTAAATTAAAAACAAATTTAACAGAAATTTGTGAAAGCAAATTTGAATTAAAGTAAAGCCGGTAAAGTGGTAACTAAGATTGAATTAGAATGATATCAAGACAAATTGGATTGTGAGATTCAAATTTGAAGTGTAATGTGATAATCAAGTTAAGAGTTGGGAATCGAGAAGAAACTCGAGTTGAAATGATATTTGGCTCGGATATAAGCGAATGGTTGTGTTATGGATAAAAGCAGATTGGAATTTGATTGGGATGACCCTTGTATCCGCTGAATTGATAACAGGTGGAAAGGATATAATGATATGCCGACAAAAGGGTACAAGTTTATATTTCTATTAGATATAATATTTATCAGCCGAATTGGCAAGCCGCTTGGCTGTTGGATTTTCTTTTGGGATGGAGATGGCCTAGAGAGGCGAGTTGGAGTTTGACCTATTGACCAGTACACAGGAGGCGCTGGCGAAATTTTTCGAAAAGTTAATGTGTTAGAAAATTTTCAGGATTTTTGTGAATTTTCGTTGATAAGGATTAATTAATAATATAATTGAAATTAAATTAGTCAAGGAAAACTGAAGTTGAGAAGTGAACAATATAGTCTAGCCAGTCGGTAGGGTTTGTTTTCTACCTTAGCAATTTCGAGGACGAAATTATTTTAAGTAGGGAAGAATGTAATCACCCGCATTTTCAACGGTATAATAATTAATTTATTTAATTATTTAATAGGTGATTAAGAGGATTTAATGGTCGTTGAATTAAATAATAGTGCATATTTAATTTAAAATAATAATTAAATAATATATTAAATTCTGAAATAATCAGAATTGGCTGAAATGGCGATATGGTGTGAATTGGGAAATTCAAAATATATATATATATATTCCAGTTTAGGATTGAATGATGATAATGAATATATTATATAGTTTGAACGTATAATTATATTATAATTAAAATCGAGCTCAAAATGGTGCTACAGTTCGTAAATTGGCGATTCGAACTTCAACTGAATGTACATGGTTTGTTTTAAATCGGATTTCTGTTAAACAAGAAAGTTAGGAGCTAGTGAAGTATATTTTTCTAGTGGAAGAGAAAAATTGGGATTTCGTCGTGTAGATTTTGATTTATGTCCAAATCAAATTTTAGAAAAGTCACTGTGGAATTCCTTTATAATTTATAAAGGAATTATTTATATTTTAAAAAGTAATTTCAATATAAATCGAATATCGGGATGACCCAGATTTGAAATATCAACTTAGAAATTCATATAGGAATATTCTAGAGTTGTATGATATTATGTTGTGAATATAGACGTTAATATTTATTTATAAATATTTAAGGTAATTATATTTAAATATATTTATATATTTAAATGGGTTATTTAGGACTTTAAAAATAGCCACTTTTGCAAACGAAGTCGGAATTCGACTAAACTAATTTTGTTGGATCCGCAATGTTAAATTATTGCTAGATTTCAGTTTATGTGATTTTTGAAGTCAGTATGTGGCCGTACGGGATTTCAAGGTGAAAAACAGTCGATAAATTGACCTTTAAAAATACACTGTGTGAGCATATGAAGTCGGAATTCGACGAAACCAGTTTCATTGGGACCATAGTGTCGAACTGTAGCTGCATGTCCATTTTGGTGATTTTTAGGTATTGTATGTGAACCTAGTAATTTTTAGAAAACAAAAATGGCAATATAAATTAAATAGAAACAAAATATCTTGATATTTTGTTAACTCTATAAATACCTCTACCATCATCTCTTAACCTAAACCATTCTCCGTTGAAACCTGAAACAGGCCTCAGTATTCCTTTTCTTCAAAACCTGAAGGATCCGATCCTTAAAAAATTCAATGGTAATTCAAATAAAATCATATAAATTATAATACTTATGTGTTTGAGATCCTTAAGTGTTTCTCTTCCAGCTAGCATCATCTGTGAGCAGTTCGACATAAGTTATTTCGCTGTCATGATTTCAGCGTGAGTTCGAGGGTCTAGGGTTAATCGATTTTGGGAGATGGAAGCACCCATAGTTAAAACAAGGATCGAATGTGAGTTTGTTATGGAGATTTGGGTCTTGCGTGGAAAGTCTGAATGAAATCGAAGTTAAAAAGTGTTGAGCGACGATGTACAGGGCGCGTAGATCCTTAAAGTCGCGCTGTAAAGTATTGAATCGAATTGGGAATGGTTTGTAAGGAAAGGAAGAGTTTTTGATGAGGAGTATTATGGTATTTTTATTTTGATTTTAAATGTTGAGATAGTGAAATGGGAGGAGCTAGAAGGTGCGGTAATGATGAGATGTATATGCGACAGGTCCAGTATTGGAGGAAGAAAGGGGTGCGAGTTAGTGATTGAGGGTACCACGGGAATGAGATTTTGAAGGAAATCATGGTGCTAATTTCTGTTTGAATTTCACTGGCCAGAAAAGGAGTTATGGAGGATTGAACGAGTGAAATGGTGGAGGAATGTCTGAAGCGTGGAGTCGGGGAAGAAGAGGCACGCTACAGTAAGCGGGTTTGGGTTTTGTTGGTGGGATATTGGTCTCAAGGTAAATGGTTAAGGCCCATGAGGAAATATATGTTTAGTTCAAATTCAATTTAAAAGTGTATTAACTTCGTAATGGTATAACTTGATCATACGATATCAGATTGATGAACCGTAAGTTGCGTTGGGATCGTATGGACGGACATTACCCAATGTAACTGAATGGGAGCGGATTGGTGCTTGTTTGAATTTACGACAAGATAAATTGTTTGATTCCAATCAAACAAACAGTTTATCATTCTTTAACGATGAACTGCCAATGTGAGTAAATCTCACTAACTCTGAACAGTTTATATTTCATTTTGTATTCTTAGAACTGTTAAATATTGGCTGATTGACTATGTGTTGACTGTTCGATTGAACTGCTAGTCAGTTAGTTGAATTTCTATATTGATTCTGCTTAATAGAATATATCATATGGAACTGAAAGTGATGTTGCTTTTATTGTGTAACATCTGTGGATGCAGGGAAACAGGTTAGAGGAATCCGACTGGATTCCTCAACAGCTATTTTATTATTTTCATATATTGTGATATATGACATAGTTTATAATCTGTTGTTGATTATATGTGTATGGACGATATTTGACATCATGACTTGATATGTTAAACACCATAACATACCGGAATGTGAAAAAGGGGAATTTTCAAATGGTATTTGAAAATAAAATATTTATAAAGTAAAAAGGGTTTTATAAATGAAATGTTTATAAAGGAAATATTTATAAAAAGAAATCTTTATAAGTGAAATTATATAGAAAGGGGAAATCTTTATAAATGAAATATTTATAAAGAAAAGGGAATATTTATAAAATCATAAGATTTTATAAATAAGATATTTATTGGTTAAATAAATAGGAGATGTTAAATGATATACTTATTTGTTAGGTAAATAAGTTATAAAAGAGATATTGGCTTAGGAAACATAATAAGTTATTAAAAGGTTTTTTTTGTTAAATGAATAGAATAAGATAAAAGGAATGTTTGTTTAGAAAACAAATAAGATATTATATGAGAAATATTTGCAACACATTTGCAAATAGAGTTGAAAAGGAAATATTTTCAAACCATTTGCAAATAGAATTTAAAAGGGTAATATTTGTAAGCCATTTACAAATAAAGATTTAAAAAGGAAATATGGGTAAAGGCATTTAGAAAACAAATAGATTATAAAGGAAATATTTATCTTTGGATAAATAGATATATATATAAGTCTGAACTTATATATGAAGAAGTAGACAGATAAAAGGAGCAGATTGATTTATAAATGATATTTATAAATTAAGATAAATATTTATCATTTGGATAAATAGAATATATAAGTCAGGACTTATATAAAGAAGTAAGAATCGATTTCAACATCGATGTTTGAAACTGAATAAGGACAAAGAGTTAATCAGTTAGGGTTAACCAGTTAGAGTAAAACCATTAGGGTTAACCAGTTAGGTTAAACCAGTTAGAGTTAAACCAGTTAGGTTAAACCAGTTAGGTTAAACCAGTTAGAGTTAAACCAGTTAGAGTTAAACCAGCTAGGTTAAACCAGTTAAGATAAACCAGTAAGAGTTAAACCAGTTAGAGTTAATCAGTTAGAGTTAATCGATAGAGTTAATCGATAGAGTTAAATCGAACTAGAGTTATTGAATAGAGTTAAATCAAACTAGAGTTAATCAAATGGAGTTAATCAAATTTAGTTTATTCGTATAGTGTTGAAATGAGTAATCGAATTTAGTTATTCGAAGAAGTGAATCGAAGCAGAAATATTCGAAGTATGATAATTGAATCAGAGATATTCGAAGTGAGATAATCGAATAAGAAATATTCGAAGTGAGTTGATCGAATCTAGTTATTCGCCAGGAGTTAAATCGAATAAGATTTTTATTCGAAGAAAGAGATTATCGAATATAAGTATTCGAAAGTAAGCAAATCAAATATAAGTTATTCGAATAAGTTATTCGAATAAGAGAGTTAATCCATTAAGACTTATTAGGTTGGAGTTATTCAAGTAAGAGTTATTAGGTTGGAGTTATTCAAATAAGAGCTATAGATTAGAGTTAATCGAATAGGAGTAAATAAATTAGTTGTCGTTATATTATTCGAGTTAGGAAATAAAATTCATATTAAAGATAATATATTTTAGATGCAGGAGATTATAACACCATTGTTATAATAACGTAAACTTGTAAAAGAAGGGGGTTCGTAAATAGAATCCGAGGGTCTGTAAGGAAGTGTTAAAGAGTTAAAAGGTGAATCTTATCTACTTCGAGAATTAAAAGGTGGTTCAGTTAAGGTCTGAGAGGTAGCTATACCCCAACGTGATTGACTGCGTTTTTAATTAAGAAATGGTTACGGCTCGAGTGTGAAGTGGCTAAGTGGAATTAGTAATTTAGTATAGTGGTTTGAGTCGTCTTCGCAATATAGTTTTAAACATCTGTTTAAATCCCAATTAAGAAGTTTTGGAAATGTTTTCCAAACGAGAATCAGAAATGTTTTCTGATATTAGAAAATAAAAATTTAGAATGTATGGAAGCAGGAGATAAGTAAATTAATGAAATAAAGAGATAAATGTTGAATGATGATCGATCGATTTAATTTCCTCCTGGAAATAATATCCTTGTTTGCACACCTGTTTTTCTTTGATGGTTAAATCACAGACTATCGAAGTTTTGACCTTTTTAACTTTGTTAATATGGAGAGACCGGTTGGATTATTATCCAAAGAACCACTCTGTATTGTCATAAGCGTTGCGAATCATATATGCCAAAGATAATTGAAGACGGAGTAAAGTGCAAGGGCTATTGTATAAGTCTTAGATAACAGTGCCTAAGATGGATGTACTGAATAGTGCCTTCGGTTCATCCTGTTCCTGGATGACTTGTATGGATGAATGTCTGACAGAGTATTTCCAGAAAAGTCACGTACTTTGATTTCTTCAACCGTACTAAGAGTGGAAGCGGAGAAGGAAACTTCTTTAGCTAACACGTAATGTACTGTTGTAGACGTCAATTAGTGATTTTCGATGGATCTGACAATATGGCATTCGAAGTGAATCTGATGCGATGATAAAGCGTAACCTCAAGCCTCATCAACCGGTAAATGACAGAAATCGGGCAGGTAGCACGGCTATGTAGGTCGCACCTATTAGGGTGTATAATCACCTGATCTAGAGTTTCATTTACTTCTAAAAATCTATTGTTGATACTGTCCCATTCGGGAAACGGTTGCTTATCCCAACCGTTGGTGATATACATTCGATACACTCAAGCGAAATGAGTGGTCGGTCATGTGTGGCCGGGTTGCAAGATGTTCTTGTTGAACCCAGTGTATTCCTCTCTAGAGGTACACTAGCGAAAGGTGGTTCCATACCTTGTCATAGTTGGAAATCCATTACCCAATATGTGCTTGCAGTTTTGATTGTATACTAAATATGTAGAACGTGAGATGAAAGTGTTTCTGCTAGATGATTATTATATTGTGGTTGATAGACATTATTATAATATCAAAAGGTTTTTAATATAAAGATATTTTAGATTCTCATAAGGGAAAAGCTCGTTCCGTTATACGGCGTGGTCTTATGAGATATCGTTTACTTGTTCGAACTGTTTTAAACTGTTTTACTCACACCTGTCCCATGACTGACCCGGAATTCATATCGTTTTGTTTTCCCTAAACTCTTGGGTGCCCAATTTTTTATGGGCAGTCAAGTAGTCGGGATTTACAGATACTTGAAGAGCTTGAGCAGGAGGCTTCAGGATCATATAGCTATAGTGTATTTCCGCTGTGTTATAAGTTCTGTACTTTGAAATGATATGTATATTCAAATACAGATTTATATTTCAAAGATATGTTATCTATTTTATGTTATCCGTTCCGCTGTGAGGTTCGTGTTACTCTGATGTTGTTGTTGTTCTTCTTCTACTCTAAGTTTCTGTCTTATCTATCCTCACCCTCTGTTTTCTTTCTATTAGTTTTCTGATTTTCCAGTGTAATTGGGGTTGGACTTGTGTTATTTGGTCAGTTCAAATTGGACCGGAATTTCGGGTCATTACAGATGTTCATGACTTTCCTGTGTGTTTTTACATAGAATGCATGTGTCTTCTGTAATTAACCCCCATTTAAGTAGGTGGTCCCTTGTAAGTAATCTACCCAGCATCACCTTATATGTGCAGCTAGCCATCTTTGGGACATTGCTTTTACACCATATGATTTTGGCCCAATTTTTGATGGGTTTTTTTGACCTGGTGTCCTCTATGCTTGTCTGATTTGGAAATCACTTCCTGTCCATGTCCACATATCATAATTACGTTCACTGTGTATTTGCATGTTCTCAGTGATGCTTCTTTGGGCCTGATTGCAAGTGATATTGAGGTTCCAGTGGTTATTTTGAATGATTGCATTCACATTAGCATTAGGGCACCAATAAGTAGAGTATGTGTCCCAACCTAACATGTCAATAAATGACTTACCATCCACCCAGGGGTCTTTCCGCAAGTGTGTACCATTACCATTAGCTATATATCTCCTGCAGTGCATTGCTAGAGTATTACAGATCCTTAGTATTGCCTTCCATGTCGATGAAGCATTATTATCTTCATTTATGTCTAGAAATTTTCAGAACCATACCTGCCACACATCCATCTAGCCCACAATCCTTCTTTATTAATCACCTTCCAGGCTTGTTTCAGTGTGAATGCTTCTCTCATAACTTTTATGATGCGTAATACTACTCCTCCTTCAGCCTTGGGTCTGCATAGCTGTTCATATTTTATCTTGTGAAATCCCCCTTTCCATTTGAAGTCTGCACATACTTTCTCGATTTTCTCAATCGGGGCATCAGGTAATAGAAAAGCTTGTAACCAGAAATTTACTTTTGCCTAAATAACTGTGTGGACTAGTTTAATTCGACCAGCAAATGAGGGTAATCTTGAGCTCCACCCGTATAATTTGTCTCTTATGCTACTAATAAGACCAGTGCATTATCTGTCTGTTATTTGGTTGGATGAAAGAGGTACACCCAAATACTTGACTTGTAGTACTCCCTCCTGCACACCTAGCACTTCTAGGACACTTTTCTTGTTTCTGCATGTTTTATTGAAATAGCATTTGGTCTTCATATCATTGACTTTCAACCCACACCAAGTTTCCAAATGTTCAAAAATCTCCTCCACTTTGCCAGCTACAGTATTGCTTGCCTTGATACAGATGAGCAGGTCATCTGCATAAAGCAGGTGACTAACACTTGGATGTATGTTGTGAATTGCTTGAATCCACCTCTTCTGACATGCAGTCTCCATTTGTAATGTAAAAACTCCATGGCAACAGCAAACCGGCAGTGTGATAGAGGATCCCCTTGCCTTATGCCTCTATACTACAATAAAACCTTTAGAGACCCCATTGATTAAGATAGAGAATGTTGGGGAACATATACATTCACTGATGATGTTTATGGTTCTATCAGGAAAAAGCCCATACATCTCAACTTATATAAAATAAAGTGTCTGTTGATTTTTTCATAGGCTTTATGTATGTCAACTTTCAAGCACATCCTGTCAACCCCTTTTTTGTTGAAACTTCTTATTAGTTCATGTGCCAATAACGAGTTTTCTGAGATACTGCGACCCATAATAAATGCACTTTGGCATTCTGCTATCAAATCAGGGAGGATCATTTTTAATCTGTTGCAAAGAACTTTGCTGATGATTTTATATATTACATTACAACATGCTATAGGTTTATCACATTTGGAATTAGGCATATGAATGTATGGTTGATTTCTTTTAGAATTTTCCTGATTCAAAATATTCTTGAATTGCTGATGTAATATTGCCTTTCAGATTGTCCCAATGGATTTTGAAGAATTCAGATCCAAGCCCATCGGGGCCCAGCGAAGACTCAACATCGATGGAGCTAAGAGCCGCCCACGCCTCTATCTTACTAAGTGTTCAGCAACATACTCCTCCCTCTGGAGTTCACCAATCTTCTGGTTACGATGTGAGGTAATTCCTCCTCGGCATTGCCATTGTATAGATCTTGGAAATATGTAATAGCCTCTTCCTCAAATTTAGCCAAGTTTATGCTACTATTGCTGTCCTGGTTAAATAATTGCAAGTTGTAGTTTGTGTTTTTTCAAACATACATTTTCGTGTAAAAAAACTTGGTGCATTCGTCCCCTTCAATTAACCACTTTTCTTTCGCCTTCTGTTTCAATTCATTGGCCTTTATATGCAGACTGTCCTTTAGTTTTTTTGAGCTTCGTAGTATTGTTTCCATGTTATGTATCATCTTTATGTGTCATTATTAAAATTATCAATGAAATACTTATATTTTTGTTTATTACCTCTTAAGCACCTCTGGAATTAACATTAGAGTAATAAAAGCAAGAATAGATAAACCAAAACTACACAAAACTCGCATAAATTTCAAAATTCAAATTCCATAAGAGACATGTCGACATGGGCTACTAGGCATGTCGACATGTAACTGTTATTTTTTTCAAAAATGTTTAAATTTAAAAAATATCTTAACCAACCTATGTCATTCATTTCAAATGAATTTTAGAGCCTATAAATACTTATTTCTTCCAGAAAATTTACCATTTCATTCCTCCTTTATATCCATTCATTATATTTTCAATTTTATCATTCCGTAGCTTCTCCAATTCATGGTTTAAGTGAGAATTTGTAGAAACTCTTAATTCCTTCCAAAATATTCTATCTATCATCCTTCGTAATCAATTACACTTAGAGTTGAGTTAAATGCAGATGATTAAGAATCAAGAGAAGCAATTTTGATACCATACACTAGATGATTTCCGCACTCAACAAAGAAGAAGAAAATAACGAGTCGAAAGGAAACTTTATCAAGAAAAATGAAGAATGGGAGGCTTTAAAAGCTGATCTAATCTTCGGGGAAGAAAGATGTGTAGAAGTTCCAAGAAATTTATGAATTTAGATTTAAGTTTGGTGTGATTTGTTTGAATTGATTTGAAATTAATTATGAATTGACTTATGGTTTATAATAACAAGATTTAAAATAGTGTTGATTGGATGATTGTTTGGAGTGAATTGTTTGAATATTAGCCTATTGTAATTTTAGTCTTATATTTGTTTTCCTTATATTAATTCTATTCAGTTACATCTTAGTTTTTAGAGTTTTTAAATAAGTTCTTATACAAGGTTTAGTCTTGTATTGGTTTAAGGGGGAATATTGTAGATTTATTACATGTATATAGCTTTTGTTGATGACAAAGAGAGAATCAAAAAATAGGCTTAGAATAAGGAGGAGTTAGTAGTTTCAGAAGGAGTTATTGGAGTTAAGGGGAGTAATTGAAGTATCAAAACATCAGATAAGTATATTTTATATAAAATTGTTCTCATCATCAAAAAGTGAGAGATTATTATGGACTAAGATGTTGATGATGATGGTTTTGATGACAACAAACTTGTTTTAACTATTATTGTTATAAAATATGTATTAATACTTTTAACTAGAAATATATATATATATATATATATATATATATATATATATATATATATATATGTAAGTGTATACATAGAAATTATATACAAATATTGATTGAAGACTATATAGTTTTAAAGATTCAAGATTAAAGATTTCAAATAAGAAGTGTTCAAGATTGAAGACTCATGAGTAACAAGAGTTCAAGAAAACAGGTTAAGTTAAAGAGTCTAAATTTTGTTGATAAAACTCCATAATATCACTGAATCCCTTTTTCAAATCTGTAACAACCTGGATTTTTAATCAATTAATTCTGAACATTTGATGTTGTTTTAAATATTGAATTGATAATATGAATGGATTTTTATACTGAGTTACCGATTTAATAATCTAATACGATTTAAATTCGAGTATATCGGATTATTGTAATACGAAAATAAAATTAATTGAACTTGAACTTATAACTGAATCGAAAACGATTCAGATGGTCAATATAAATTCTATTTGGAATATGAACGATAATAATAATAATTTATTATCGAGAAATTGACTGTTTTGAATTTAAATTACATTATATCGATTTAATATGAAACTTAAGAATAGTATATTTCCAAATGACCTCGGATTTTAACGAAACTTATTTTATTAAATCCGTAGTGATTAATTACTATAAGATCTCCATTTTGGAGTCGATCGGAGTTTATATGTGTTTATGCGCAATCTAAGCGCATATCGATTCACATTGAGAATTAAAAGGGAGTTTACCTAAAAGATCCCAGAATTTGACGAAACCAGTTCCATTGTGTCCTAAATATTAAGTTATTATAAGATTACAATTTTCATCGAGATTGGAGCTCGTATAAGGTCATTTAAACTAGAATCTTCAAGTGTAAGTTTCATGAGAATAATAAAATAATAAATAGTTTAGCTTCTTGGACATACTACGTTGGCTTCTCAGACACACGATTCCTACTATAAATAACGCCAGTCGTTCCCCTTAATTTCTACTTTCCATTTCGTTCCAATAAATAGAAAATCGAAGCTCCTTTTTCCCTTCCCTTAAAATCTTCAATTCAAAATCAATTTGTTCCATATATATATATATATATATATATATATATATATATATTCAATCGAATTCGATTCCTCTGCAGAAAATGAAGCCTTCCCCAAATTCGACCTTTTGAAAAACTCATCAAAACAAATCGAAGCCAATTCTAATGAGTTCCTACAAGGGAGCATTCCATCCTCATATGCCATTTAGGGGGTGCAATAAAAGATACCATTGGTCGATTTTTGGAGTGGGACTATGGATCGACGTGCAGTTCAACAAGGCAAGGCAACGATTTTTGGCAAGGATTGGTGCAATTAGGGACTGGCAACATCAGAGGTTGCTGGGTGAATTGTCGCGAGTTGTCTAGGTTGGTCGGTCCTCCTCTAGTGATGTGAGGATTGAGCTGCATGAAGTTGGAAGGGCAGACGAGGTATAGTCTGGTATTATCAATGTCTAGTGCACAGTTTTGGTTTGCAGTTTGGGTAGTGATTTCAACTGTGGTGGCATTTGAGGAGTGAAGCTGTCGTTATCTTTACTGTAGCAGCAGTCCAGGTCGTGAATTCACTCGGGTGGGCCGAAGTGATTTAATGTTGGTCGTATAGTGTTTTTGCAAGGGAAGGTCTTCAAGTTACAGCGAAGGGGCAGCATCGAGTGGAGTTTTGAGTGATTAGGCGATAAATCTAAATAATTTTTGTGTTTAAACTCATTGATTACTTATATACATACATACATACATACATATATATATATATATATATATATATATATATATATATAAAGCTTTGTTGAACTAATGAATATCATATTAAATATATATATAAGATATTATCGAATAGGATCAATCGAGTAATGCGCAACTCTGGGATACATATTCCAGCATTTAAGAATTGAAATCAGAATGGATCAAAATGAAAACCAAGGTGAGTAAACTCATTCTTTGGATTAATTTGTAATTTATTATAAATGAATTTTTATTTAATATAAATTTTTAAATGTTGTTTGTTTGGATGCGTTGAAAATTTGGTCCTAGTGGTTGAAATATATTAGTTATATTTAAGCTTGGTGGTTGGATATTGATATTTCCCGCAGTATCATTAGCGGATGACCCTATGCGCCCCACAATTTGATTAAAACGAACTCACCGTGTCGCGGTAGTTGTAGTTTTATGTTTTGAACTTCAATTTAGTTTATAGAACTCAATATAAGTCGGAATTCTTTAAAACAAGTGATTAACATAGAAATGTGTTTATTTTATGCTCTTATATTTTATCTTTTGTAAACAAATAAATATTACTTTGGGTATTTTTGGTGTGTTTTCACAGGTCGTTTAATAAGTGTCTCCTTCATCCAATTAAAGACCAGTTGATAAAAAAGGGCTACTTTCCCCTATCAACACTATTTCAATCACAAAGGAAGCTGTGGCACACTGGTAAAGGCCTAGAAATTTGGACAGAGTGGCCTAAGTTAAATCATTGTCAAGCACTATTTTTGCTAAAGAAAGGAACATGGATATATACACACTGTCTCCCTTGCTCTGAAGAATATATGGACTAGTGAAAAGACTTGATTGAATTAATGCCAAGGAAAAGCCAATCAATCTGACACACGTCACTAATCAGAATGAGGAAATCTGCATGAAATATCTCAAATCTATCTTCATATCTCTTTTACTTGTAAATAGATTATTTCAAGAGATTCATTCTTAGCCCAATTATTCCCATAGAAAGGAGGCTACATCCCCTATAAATACCCATTGTTTTCGTTGTAAACAACTGTTCATTTTTGTACTTGTTTTCTCCATTAATAAAGCTCTTTTTTTATTTTCTACATTTTTTATTTTCAAGCAACTTGTGCCATCTATACAATTAAATTGGTAGAGCACAAGCTGTCTTTGTTGTCTTAATTATTATTAGTGATTGACCATCCGATTAGATTCAACAGTAATCCTAATTTTATTTTCCTGTTAGTTTATTTCTATTCTGCAATTTTATTTCTAGTATTCTGTTTTATTTTTAATCATTGAATTTATTATAGATCCGATTAGATTCGAATCTGTAGTGAATTCAATTACAGTTTTAATTTGTTTTTTATTGATAATTATAATTTGGTTATCAGTTCAATTAGAATTGTTCTAAACCAATTTGCAATTTTAATTTTTATTTCAACAAATCCTCCAAACATTGTCTAACTCGCCTATGAAATATATAAATAATAAAATTTAACTTACCTCCCTGTGTTCGACCTGCATACTACACATCTGCGCGCTTGCAATATTTGTTACATAATATGTGCTTTTCTAGTTCCTAGGAAACGATCAAATAAGTTTTTGGCGCCGATGTCGGGGAGACAATAGTTAAATTTTATTATTTATTTAATTTTCGATTCGTGTTAGTTTTTATTTTTGTTTACTTTCGTATATAAAAAAATTTCTTGCTTAGACGATTTGGTACTAAACTATTGATACTGAAATCTCTAAGATAAGAGAAAAAATTGCCAAATTTCATTGATTTTATTTTATTTTCTTTCATTTATTTATTTTCCTTTTTACAATTTGCTTTCCTCTTCTATATTCTTCCTACATTCCCTTATATACCGATTCATCTTCATCCACCCATCAATCAACTTCAGCCAGCTGCATCTTCTTCTCCAACCCCCCTCCACCAACTTCCTATCTTGAAAACCACCAACCCATAAGCCACGCATCCACCAAAACCATATACACCTGAAGCACAGCCTTCACCGATCATGCTTACCTCTTTATTCATCACAACTTTCACGAACTACCGAGAACCCAGATCTCTACCGCAACCACTGATTCAGCAAACATCCCCACATTTTCCTGATAACCAATACTCTTTCCTCAAATCTAGTTCGAAAACCTCCACCACCAGTTTGATTCACGCATCTCCAAACAACAACAAGAAAACTGACTGTGGCATCATACTCTCTTGGCAAACCCTGTAAGAACCCGTGACTTCCCCGTGAGGGAAAGCACGAATACTTTGAGAACAACACACAAAAGGACGCATACAGAAGAACATTTCATTGTTATTACAACAATTCCATCAGATACAAGAATATACAGAGTATAAATGAATAAATTACATTCAACAAAAATAAGAGATTACAATAAATTACATAGCAGCGGAAAAATATACAAAACACAACTGAAAGTAATACACGGATACAGAGCTTTCCGAGCATCGTTCCAGCTGTAAATCAGGACCCTGTGAATATAAATCTGCAAAACCAAAACTACTAGCTGCCCGTGTCGAAAATAGGGGCACCCAGAGTTTAGGTTAAAACAATAAAGTCCAGGTCAGTCATGTGACTGGTGTGAGAACTAAAACAGTTATTAATATTGGTTTTAAAGTTTGGTAAATCAAGGAACCACGCCGTATAACACGGAACGGGTTTCCTCCCAAGAATACCAGTGCATAGAACAAACAGCGCGATGGTAAATAAAGAAAAATGAAGTTGTTATAAGACCCAGGTCCCATCACACAATGCAACGCAAGCCGGAGGATAGGGTTTTTACCTTATAACAGCCAAAGCATGCTTGATACGTTTAAAACATATTATTTGATACTATTATAGGTGTATAGTGTCAAAACAATTTCAATCATAAATACCAATCATAGGCGGCATGAATGACCCATACCACTATGTCGCCATACTAGGTTCTCCAAATAAAACCGCACTATCACGTATTGGAAATTGGATTTCCGTCATGAGCCGAGGCAAGGGGCAAGCTCCTCTCCGATTCGAGACACTCTAGCAAATGTCTCAGGACCCCACTATGATCCTTGGATCTTCAGGGCCGGTCCTCTCTTACTTTTGAGAATTGGAAATTCCTGAACACACGTTTCCCGGTCTTTACCGACCTATATCTGAGGCGCCTCGTATCCAACAACCACACAGGTGAAAAGTATATAAATGTCAGGGCTGGTAGGTCACTGACACCAACCTAGCTAGAAAGAAACGTCGTGCTCTCCCTGCAGTCACTATCCCGTTTTTGACTCATACCTAGGTGTGAGGCTCGCGAATTCACGTTATACACAAAGCTACGCCACACAGGCCGTGCTTTGATCATCAACCACAAGACTTTGCTTTTCAACAGAAGCCTTGATCAATTGCCACTTACGCGTGCCACATTGGCAATTCACTCCATGCGATTGATGTCCATCGATATACAACCTCTGAGCTCGTTCGTCTCAGAGAAGGGCGTTAAGCAAGAGAATAAATTCTCTGCCGCCAAACAGATGTATATTTAATAGAGATCAATCAACATAGAATAAAATCCAATGTCAGACACAATATCCATTTACAAGTTCGTTCTGGGTCTGAACGAAACCGGAGGCGCTTTCATCGCATATCCATCCATCTCCAAGTACGTCTGGACGATCACCAACTGTTTCCCTCATCTTGGGTGTACAGCCCAATCAAGATCATCAGTAATCACCCAAACGATGTGAAGACTTCCGGTCTTCAACCACCGTCTTCATCTTCGACATCTCGTCGAATCGGTTATTCAGAATGGGTATAACCCGGCCTTTCTGAATAACCCACGTATATGATAAACAAATGTTACACAAACACAACAAACGCCTCATTCCAATTCAGAATATTCTTTCATTCACAAAATCACATTTTTAGGGAAAGGTTCCCATTAATGTTATCCAAGATAAATTCTTCTAAATTTATTCTTTAATCTTCCTTTGGATATCATTTCAAACCATATCATGGTTTTCCAAACTAGTCGGGATTAGCGAACCACACCGAAGTAATTATTTATTTTATTTCCCAATCCCAACCTATATATCCCATGGAGAAAACTGGTAATACTCCACAACTAACACCACGGTGTTATCGGTAAAATTAATTACCAATTCACGTTCAAATCTAATTAAAGATTTAACTATCGCTTTGGAGCAAAACTGGTGGTACTCCATTCTTGATCACCTTTCAGATTTGATAATTTAAATTATCAATTCACATTTTAATCTAATTAAAGATTCATTAAAACTCCACTTAGTTTTAATCCTTTCAAAAATCAACATCTTGCCTTTAACTGGGGGTAAAGAACCAATGTCATCTAAAACCCGATTCACGATAAACCCAAATCACATTTGATATTAAATACAAGGCTCTGAATAGAAAATATATCGGCTTATATTCAATATCAAATTCTGAAACCAACAAATATCGTATTGGAAATAACGATATGAATATATCTTTCAAATCCCCATAACAATATTTGTATAGTCACGAAACCCAACATCGAAATATTCCGAAGATAATTTCGATTCAACTCCAGTCCAATTCACGTATGGGAATATTGATTATTTTTAAAATCACTTTCAAATTCAATTTAGTTATTTCAACAATAAATTGATTTTAATTCTAGTTCAAACTAGTTCATTTCGATAAAAATCTATTTTTATCTTTTCAAATGTGGAGTTTTTCACCCCAGTTCTTTCCAATTCACATATTATGATTTTACACAAATTATTAATATTTTTAATAATTTAATCAAGGCCCGTACAGTCGATTTCCATCAACGGCTATCGAACTGCACTTACAGCGACCTTTTTCAAATTTGATTTGGACATAATTCCAAATCCAACCGTTAGATTTCAAATTTCTAATATTCATTGGAAAGCTCTTTTCGATACGAACCCAACGGTTCCGGTTTTAGGAGAATCCGACGGTCGGATCTCCCGCAACGTCCGTTTGAAATAAATGGTCGAAATTCACGAACTGCCGCGGCGCGGCGCGTTCTATTCAGGCCATTATATATACATATATAATATATATATATATTATATATATTTCGTCGATTTCCTTTTAAAACAAATTTTATAAATAGTTCTACATTCGTTTCAAAACAATTTCAACTTCATCTTCAATTTCAAATCGATTTGATTTCAATTCAATTCGAGTTCATTTCAATTCAATTCAAATTCAAATTCATTTCAATTCAATTCAGTTTTCAAATTCACTTTCTATTCAATTCAATTTGAATTCATTTCAAATATTAAATTTTGAGATCACTTTTCCATATTCATTATTAAACGAATAAAATCGATATAAATATCGTTCGCGTCCAAATAACGCATCTCTAATCAACACGGCTTTATATTTTTCAAAAACTTCTTTATTCTATTCAACAAATGAATATTTATCCCATTCAACACATGAATCTATATTTCTTCCAACACCTGACTAACCTCAACACATGAGTACTGTCAACACATCACTATTTTTGTTATGTAAAATATTTTATAAAACTATGGTATCTATCGTTTGATTTTTAATTAGACTTCTACTGGGAAGTAGTTCTAATTTTAAATATGATAAAGATGTAATTTTTATTATTTAAAATATTTTACTCAACACACGAATATTTTCAACACATGAACATCGTCAACACATGACTATTTTTATATGCAACACATGAATTTTCTTTTATAATATTCATTGTTGTCCCGATTGGAATGAGGCCCAATCAATCACCATATAACGTTAATTATATGGATTCCATACAACACATGTATATAATAGCATTGATAAACAATCAACCATCAACCAAAGTGCACTACACTGTATAAGCATCAAATATAAATATCTAACGCTTATAACATCCTGTCAATCAATCGATCAACATATTTAATCAATCAGGATGAGTGAACTTCAAATTTCATCCCAACACCCGTGTGGGGTTTCAAACAATTAAACACAGATTTTATTTGTGCAGTTGGGCGATGTGTAAAATTTATCAACCCAATCAATGTCAGTCAAATCGTTGTACATAAACAAACCGTCCGGTTTGTAAATGAATATTTTATTTATTCACTTTCACATTAAAAATTATATTTTTAACGATAATATATTCTATTTTAACACATGAGTTTCTATTCATTTCATTTACACAATAAAAATGATATTTTTATTTTTCTAACACATTTTAGAAAATTTCGGCGGTATAACGGCACGATACTAGAAACGGGACGAGGCCTAGCCTTATACCCGGTCTAGTGAAGGCCACGCCATTCACACATCAATCAAATCAATTTCATTTCACCAAATAATCAAGTTCAAATCAAATAATCTAACCAACTACACAACCAAACAAACAAGTCCATGGTCTGTGGACAGTGGTGTCGGGTGCTACTAAACACCGTCTGCATCCTAGTATATATATATATAACTAGAAAAAGAAATTTTGAGCGAGAAGTTCTCACCGATAGCTATCCAACTTCACGACACTTCATTTATAGAAATCTTCGCCATTCTCGCCTTTTGTCGCTTTCGTTGTCCGCTTTCACTACATATGTAAAAATCACATTTTTATATACTGATGTCTTTAAAATAAAAATCACATTTTTATTTATTCACTTTCAATTTAAAAAATCATATTTTTATAATCACTTCATATATTTAAAAATCAAATTTTTACTTTGCTATTCAATATATAAAAATCGAATTTTTACTTTGCTATTCAATATATAAAAATCGAATTTTTACTTTGCTACTAAATAGATAAAAATTCTATTTTTACGACGATGTTATATAGATAAAGATTTTATTTTTATCCCGCTATTCTTCATATAAAGATTTCGCCTTTTCAATATCAAAACTCTAATCTTTTATAGTTTAAAGCTCACTTCTTTTATATTCTAAAAATCACGCTTTTTATATTTTAAAAATATCGTCTTTCTTCCTTTAAAAATCTAATCTTTTATATTTTAAAAATCACGTCTTTTATATTTGAAAAATCCTAACTTTTATATTTGAAAAATCCTAACTTTTATATTTGAAAAATATACAAAAACTGATTTTTATAATTGCTAATACCAATTACATAGAAAAAAAGAAATAAAATAAATAAGTAAAAAGGGCTTACAGTCAAAATCGAAGGCTGGGGGGGCTTCACCGCGTCTGAGGTGGTCGGAGGTCGGGTTTTGGGCCAAGGGGGGTGCGGGTTCGGGTCTAGGGGGGTGCGGCGCGTCCTTGGTGGCGACGGAGGGCTGGGACGAGGTGGGTTTGGGTTTCATCGCGGAGGGAGTTGGGGGTCTCGTCGGTCGAGGAGGAGAAAGGGGGGCTTGGTGGTAGCTGCGCCGCCCTGGGCGCGGCGACTCATCGGAGGGGGCGGCGGCATCGATCGCGCCCCCCTCCGTTATTTTTTTCTTTTTTTTTGCAAATGATTTCCACCGGGGGGGCTGGTTAAGGAAAAGGGAAGAATTTATTTTTATTTTTTTTATTATTTTATTATTTTATTTTGCAAAAAGTTGACTTTTACATACGACCTTGAAACGAGGCCCACCGCCTGTCGTCCATAGCATTTTACCCCCATTCCGAACACAATGGGATATGTATCGTAGGTTGATTTGATCGTTTCGATCAGTTTCCGTTAAAATCAAAATATAAATCAGTATATATTCAATTTGAACGTACATTTTAAATTACCGGGTCACATACTAACTCTATAAATTGCAGAAAAATATTTTCTAGCTTCGTATTGACGATACGGTCCTAACAAAACTAGTTTCGTCGAATTCTGAGGCCTTTGGAAAAATGGCCATTTTCCAATCGATTAAAATCAACTGAAACTGGTCAAACGTGTTTTCCTTTGCCACGCTCACATATTGATTCAAAAAATTATGAAATTTGAAACCTAAAAATAATTCGACAACACGGACCCAACAAAACAGGTTTCGTCGAAATCCGAGGTCATTTGCAAAATTCCCATTTTTAAGGGCCTGAATTCCATAGCGACTATTCAGAATTTTCAACTGGACATCTCTTTTGATTCCCGCTATGAAATTTCGATTATTCGGATTCGTTGGAAAGATATTCACAAAGAGATCCTATTATTTTTGGTTTCACTAAAATCCGGATTGTTTTGCACCCGGTACATTCAATTGAAGTTTGAAATCGAATTATCGAACTACCGCGCCATTTTCAATTCTATTTATAATTATATATAATTATTTATATTCTAACGACGACGTATATAATATATACGTTCGAATTCTATTCAAAATAAATTTCTCGTCGATATTATTTAAAATAATCTATTTTAAATAATCAAAATTCGCTAAAATTGCCAAAATAAAAATTTTAAACTGGCTCAGAATTTCCGGGTTATTACAATCTCCCCTACTTAAAACTTTTCGTCCCCGAAAAGGAACAAAGTCGAAAGTGGTTTGATTATTCAACTCTACGTTCAATCTGGCTTGCATTCTCCAACTTTTCAGTTTCTGAGAATTTTCAAATTTCCAAAAATTTGGCTAACACCCTAAATTTTCGAAAAATTTCGCCATAACCTCCCCCTGCACCGGGAGCCACGGGAAAATCCCGAAATTGCCATATAGGCCTTCTGATCTCAAAAAGAAAAAGAAAAAGCCAAGCGGCTAGCCAATAGGCTCATAAAATCATCATTACCCAAACAAAACAGTAAATTATGTAGTAAACATGTACCTATTTGTCGGGCAAACAAATTTATTCTTCGGCTCTAGCCTCCTTGCTATGACCTGTTCAATGTAAGTATAGGTATATGCAAGCAAATGCGACCAATTTCAATATAATTCAATATTTGGTTCAATTAAGCATAAATGGTTCAAAATTTAGCAAACAAATAAACAAACAACACAACCATCAATCAATTAGTGGATTAGAGTTTCAAATTCATAATTTGATATATATACAAAAAATCCCATTTTGATGCCAATTCACAACAATGTATTCTAGCTATATTAGTTTTGGTTCTCACACCAGTCTAATGGAAATATATAAAAAATCACACCTTCGTCACTCGAAAATAAATGCTGATGATGTTTCGAACCACCATCAGAACATCTCCGGGCGACTAGAGTATGATTCTATATCTATCCAGTATATTAAAACTTCGAATATACGTTCATGACGCGTATACGCGAAACCTTTATATACTCGATTGCCCAAATTCAAAATAAATAAATAATCAAATACGTTTTTTTTAATGGTTTAGATTTCAAAACAAAATTGTTTTCATTTGAAAAATATACTCTTCACACTCGTTCTAGGATACTACTGATCCTATCTCTAACGAGTCATTCTAATTGGATTTTACTAATCCAATATCTGATGAATTCTTTCATATGGTTCTAATGTGTCTTGTTCTCGAGCTCTGTAAACCAAAGCTCTGATACCACTGTAAGAACCCGTGACTTCCCCGTGAGGGAAAGCACGAATACTTTGAGAACAACACACAAAAGGACGCATACAGAAGAACATTTCATTGTTATTACAACAATTCCATTAGATACAAGAATATATAGAGTATAAATGAATAAATTACATTCAACAAATATCAGAGATTACAATAAATTACATAGCAGCGGAAAAATATACAAAACACAACTGAAAGTAATACACGGATACAGAGCTTTCCGAGCATCGTTCCAGCTGTAAATCAGGACCCTGTGAATATAAATCTGCAAAACCAAAACTACTAGCTGCCCGTGTCGAAAATAGGGGCACTCAGAGTTTAGGTTAAAACAATAAACTCCAGGTCAGTCATGTGACTGGTGTGAGAACTAAAACAGTTATTAATATTGGTTTTAAAGTTTGGTAAATCAAGGAACCACGCCGTATAACACGGAACGGGTTTCCTCCCAAGAATACCAGTGCATAGAACAAACAGCGCGATGCTAAATAAAGAAAAATGAAGCTATTATAAGACCCAGGTCCCATCACACAATGCAACGCAAGCCGGAGGATAGGGTTTTTACCTTATAACAGTCAAAGCATGCTTGATACGTTTAAAACATATTATTTGATACTATTATAGGTGTATAGTGTCAAAACAATTTCAATCATAAATACCAATCATAGGCGGCATGAATGACCCATACCACTATGTCGCCATACTAGGTTCTCCAAATAAAACCGCACTATCACGTATTGAAAATTGGATTTCTGTCATGAGCCGAGGCAAGGGGCAAGCTCCTCTCCGATTTGAGACACTCTAGCAAATGTCTCAGGACCCCACTATGATCCTTGGATCTTCAGGGCCGGTCCTCTCTTACTTTTGAGAATTGGCAATTCCTGAACACACGTTTCCCCGTCCTTACAGACCTATATCCGAGGCGCCTCGTATCCAACAACCACACAGGTGAAAAGTATATAAATGTCAGGGCTGGTAGGTCACTGACACCACCCTAGCTAGAAAGAAACGCTGTGCTCTCCCTGCAGTCACTATCCCGTTTTTGACTCATACCTAGGTGTAAGGCTCGCGAATTCACGTTATACACAAAGCTACGCCACACAGGCCGTGCTTTGATCATCAACCACAAGACTTTGCTTTTCAACAGAAGCCTTGATCAATTGCCACATACGCGTGCCACATTGGCAATTCACTCCATGCGACTGATGCCCATCGATATACAACCTCTGAGCTCGTTCGTCTCAGAGAAGTGTGTTAAGCAAGAGAATAAATTCTCTGCCGCCAAACAGATGTATATTTAATAGAGATCAATCAACACAGAATAAAATCCAATGTCAGACACACAATCCATTTACAAGTTCGTTCTGGGTCTGAACGAAACCGGAGGCACTTTCCTCGCATATCCATCCATCTCCAAGTACGTCTGGACGATCACCAACTGTTTCCCTCATCTTGGGTGTACAACCCAATCAAGATCATCAGTAATCACCCAAACGATGTGAAGACTTCCGGTCTTCAACCACCGTCTTCATCTTCGACATCTCGTCGAATCGGTTATTCAGAATGGGTATAACCCGGCCTTTCTGAATAACCCACGTATATGATAAACAAATGTTACACAAACACAACAAACGCCTCATTCCAATTCAGAATATTCTTTCATTCACAAAATCACATTTTTAGGGAAAGGTTCCCATTAATGTTATCCAAGATAAATTCTTCTAAATTTATTCTTTAATCTTCCTTTGGATATCATTTCAAACCATATCATGGTTTTCCAAACTAGTCGGGATTAGCGAACTACACCGAAGTAATTATTTATTTTATTTCCCAATCCCAACCTATATATCCTATGCAGAAAACTGGTAATACTCCACAACTAACACCACGGTGTTATCGGTAAAATTAATTATCATTTCACGTTCAAATCTAATTAAAGATTTAACTATCGCTTTGGAGCAAAACTGGTGGTACTCCATTCTCGATCACCTTTCAGATTTGATAATTTAAATTATCAATTCACATTTTAATCTAATTAAAGATTCATTAAAACTCCACTTAGTTTTAATCCTTTCAAAAATCAACATCTTGCCTTTAACTGGGGGTAAAGAACCAATGTCATCTAAAACCCGATTCACGATAAACCCAAATCACATTTGATATTAAATACAAGGCTCTGAATAGAAAATATATCGGCTTATATTCAATATCAAATTCTGAAACCAACAAATATCGTATTGGAAATAACGATATGAATATATCTTTCAAATCCCCATAACAATATTTGTATAGTCACGAAACCCAACATCGAAATATTCCGAAGATAATTTCGATTCAACTCCAGTCCAATTCACGTATGGGAATATTGATTATTTTTAAAATCACTTTCAAATTCAATTTAGTTATTTCAACAATAAATTGATTTTAATTCTAGTTCAAACTAGTTCATTTCGATAAAAATCTATTTTTATCTTTTCAAATGTGGAGTTTTTCACCCCAGTTCTTTCCAATTCACATATTATGATTTTACACAAATTATTAATATTTTTAATAATTTAATCAAGGCCCGTACAGTCGATTTCCATCAACGGCTATCGAACTGCACTTACAGCGACCTTTTTCAAATTTGATTTGGACATAATTCCAAATCCAACCGTTAGATTTCAAATTTCTAATATTCATTGGAAAGCTCTTTTCGATACGAACCCAACGGTTCCGGTTTTAGGAGAATCCGACGGTCGGATCTCCCGCAACGTCCGTTTGAAATAAATGGTCGAAATTCACGAACTGCCGCGGCGCGGCGCGTTCTATTCAGGCCATTATATATACATATATAATATATATATATATTATATATATTTCGTCGATTTCCTTTTAAAACAAATTTTATAAATAGTTCTACATTCGTTTCAAAACAATTTCAACTTCATCTTCAATTTCAAATCGATTTGATTTCAATTCAATTCGAGTTCATTTCAATTCAATTCAAATTCAAATTCATTTCAATTCAATTCAGTTTTCAAATTCACTTTCTATTCAATTCAATTTGAATTCATTTCAAATATTAAATTTTGAGATCACTTTTCCATATTCATTATTAAACGAATAAAATCGATATAAATATCGTTCGCGTCCAAATAACGCATCTCTAATCAACACGGCTTTATATTTTTCAAAAACTTCTTTATTCTATTCAACAAATGAATATTTATCCCATTCAACACATGAATCTATATTTCTTCCAACACCTGACTAACCTCAACACATGAGTACTGTCAACACATCACTATTTTTGTTATGTAAAATATTTTATAAAACTATGGTATCTATCGTTTGATTTTTAATTAGACTTCTACTGGGAAGTAGTTCTAATTTTAAATATGATAAAGACGTAATTTTTATTATTTAAAATATTTTACTCAACACACGAATATTTTCAACACATGAACATCGTCAACACATGACTATTTTTATATGCAACACATGAATTTTCTTTTATAATATTCATTGTTGTCCCGATTGGAATGAGGCCCAATCAATCACCATATAACGTTAATTATATGGATTCCATACAACACATGTATATAATAGCATTGATAAACAATCAACCATCAACCAAAGTGCACTACACTGTATAAGCATCAAATATAAATATCTAACGCTTATAACATCCTGTCAATCAATCGATCAACATATTTAATCAATCAGGATGAGTGAACTTCAAATTTCATCCCAACACCCGTGTGGGGTTTCAAACAATCAAACACAGATTTTATTTGTGCAGTTGGGCGATGTGTAAAATTTATCAACCCAATCAATGTCAGTCAAATCGTTGTACATAAACAAACCGTCCGGTTTGTAAATGAATATTTTATTTATTCACTTTCACATTAAAAATTATATTTTTAACGATAATATATTCTATTTTAACACATGAGTTTCTATTCATTTCATTTACAGAATAAAAATGATATTTTTATTTTTCTAACACATTTTGGAAAATTTCGGCGGTATAACGGCACGATACTAGAAACGGGACGAGGCCTAGCCTTATCCCCGGTCTAGTGAAGGCCCACGCCATTCACACATCAATCAAATCAATTTCATTTCACCAAACAATCAAGTTCAAATCAAATAATCTAACCAACTACACAACCAAACAAACAAGTCCATGGTCTGTGGACAGTGGTGTCGGATGCTACTAAACACCGTCTGCATCCTAGTATATATATATATATATATAACTAGAAAAAGAAATTTTGAGTGAGAAGTTCTCACCGATAGCTATCCAACTTCACGACACTTCATTTATAGAAATCTTCGCCATTCTCGCCTTTTGTCGCTTTCGTTGTCCGCTTTCACTACATATGTAAAAATCACATTTTTATACACTGATGTCTTTAAAATAAAAATCACATTTTTATTTATTCACTTTCAATTTAAAAAATCATATTTTTATAATCACTTCATATATTTAAAAATCGAATTTTTACTTTGCTATTCAATATATAAAAATCGAATTTTTACTTTGCTACTAAATAGATAAAAATTCTATTTTTACGACGATGTTATATAGATAAAGATTTTATTTTTATCCCGCTATTCTTCATATAAAGATTTCGCCTTTTCAATATCAAAACTTTAATCTTTTATAGTTTAAAGCTCACTTCTTTTATATTTTAAAAATCACGCTTTTTATATTTTAAAAATATCGTCTTTCTTCCTTTAAAAATCTAATCTTTTATATTTTAAAAATCACGTCTTTTATATTTGAAAAATCCTAACTTTTATATTTGAAAAATCCTAACTTTTATATTTGAAAAATATACAAAAAACTGATTTTTATAATTGCTAATACCAACTACATAGAAAAAAAGAAATAAAATAAATAAGTAAAAAGGGCTTACAGTCAAAATCGAAGGCTGGGGGGGGGGGGGCTTCACCGCGTCTGAGGTGGTCGGAGGTCGGGTTTTGGGCCAAGGGGGGTGCGGGTTCGGGTCTAGGGGGGTGCGGGTTCGGGTCTAGGGGGGTGCGGCGCGTCCTTGGTGGCGACAGAGGGCTGGGACGAGGAGGGTTTGGGTTTCATCGCGGAGGGAGTTGGGGGTCTCGTCGGTCGAGGTGGAGAAAGGGGGGCTTGGTGGTAGCTGCGCCGCCCTGGGCGCGGCGACTCATCGGAGGGGGCGGCGGCATCGATCGCACCCCCCTCCGTTATTTTTTTTTTCTTAAATGATTTCCACCGAGGGGCCTGGTTAAGGAAAAGGGAAGAATTTATTTTTATTTTTTTAATTATTTTATTATTTTATTTTGCAAAAAGTTGACTTTTACATACGACCTTGAAACGAGGCCCACCGCCTGTCGTCCATAGCATTTTACCCCCATTCTGAACACAATGGGATATGTATCGTAGCTTGATTTGATCGTTTCGATCAGTTTCCGTTAAAATCAAAATATAAATCAGTATATATTCAATTTGAACGTACATTTTAAATTACCGGGTCACATACTAACTCTATAAATTGCAGAAAAATATTTTCTAGCTTCGTATTGACGTTACGGTCCTAACAAAACTAGTTTCGTCGAATTCTGAGGCCGTTGGAAAAATGGCCATTTTCCAGTCGATTAAAATCAACTGAAACTGGTCAAACGCGTTTTCCTTTGCCCCGCTCACATATTGATTCGAAAAATTATGAAATTTGAAACCTAAAAATAATTCGACAACACGGACCCAACAAAACAGGTTTCGTCGAAATCCGAGGTCATTTGCAAAATTCCCATTTTAAGGGCCTGAATTCCATAGCGACTATTCAGAATTTTCAACTGGACATATCTTTTGATTCCCGCTATGAAATTTCGATTATTCGGATTCGTTGGAAAGATATTCACAAAGAGATCCTATTATTTTTGGTTTCACTAAAATCCGGATTGTTTTGCACCCGGTACATTCAATTGAAGTTTGAAATCGAATTATCGAACTACCGCGCCATTTTCAATTCTATTTATAATTATATATAATTATTTATATTCTAACGATGACGTATATAATATATACGTTCGAATTCTATTCAAAATAAATTTCTCGTCGATATTATTTAAAATAATCTATTTTAAATAATCAAAATTCGCTAAAATTGCCAAAATAAAAATTTTAAACTGGCTCAGAATTTCCGGGTTATTACAAACCCCCTCACCATCAACCTTACAAACATCTTGCATCATCACAAACTCCTACATCCCCTACACAATAATTCATACACCGAACCCTCATTGCAACAACCAGCAAAATTCACAGAACACGATTCACATAAACTAAAACCCAAGCCCTAAATCACAGAACACTCAACTTCGAACTCACAAACACTCGATTCATCACAATCGCAAATCCTTAATCCAATTTCCGAAAACCACGAAATTCGGCTGCAAATCTTAATTCAATTTTCGGATACGAAAGAAAAAAAATACGTGATTTGCTTCCTGAAAAAAGTGGGCGCATTGTTTTTTTCCTTCACTACGATTTGGCTATTCGAAGATTAGAAATCGACTGCCTCATATTGGCGTGGGTTGTTTCAGAAATTTGGTACTTAGATTCGTGCCTTTTGATTCGTTCCTTTTGTTGCGTGGGTTTTGTTAAATACTTCTAGAAACTTGGATTTTGTTGCCTTGGTTTCAGATTTTATATTGCAAAACGTGGCTTTTGATCTGCGTATTAATTTGGGGAGGGATTATATTGCAAACATACCTAGTTTAGCTACTTTTTTCCTTATTTAATTTAATATTGCAAACATGTCTAAAACGATCGATGAAGCTTAGGAATTCTTAGAAGATTATTTTAAAAAGGACATGCAATGAGAGTCAATTTGTGTACCCATTCATACTTCTACTAGAGGAGTGCATGTTGTGGATCTGGCTCATATTCCCTTAGAAACAAAAACTCCTCAAATCGAAGAAGGATGACCCTATTATTACCATCAAGACCAAGTCAACGTTATAGCTCAAAATAATTCTTACTCATCCATGTATAAACCTAATTGGATAAATCATCCAAATTTCTCACGGTCTAATCCCAATAATGTTGCGAATCTATCTCACATGATACCGTATTTGAATTACCAAACTCCATTTTCTTCTAGTCCTCGAACTTCTCAAGTTCCACCTTAATCCAAGCCTTATAGTCAACCATGTAGGCAGTTTAACTTTCAATCATCAACTCAATCTCCTCAAACGTCTTAATAAATTTTTCAATTGGAGAAACAAATAAATGATCAAGATGCCAGACTCGAACAAATGATGAATATGATGAGGGAACTAATGAAAAGTAACGAGAAAGGAAAATTGCCTCGTCAACCCGAGATGAATCCAAAATATAATTCTCGTACTGTGAATTCTTGTGAGGATGGAAATTATAATTCGGTTAATGCTGTCATCACCCTCAGATCCAGAAAAACGATTAAAAATAATGTCGGAAATCCCGACAATCATTTGATTTCGACCCTAGTCGAAAAGCTCGGCACTCTCCTGATAGCAGCCAAGGCCGATTCTTCTTAACCTTTCAAAACTCCATCTTCTTCGAATGTTGGAAATCCCAACATATCTCCTTCAAATGTCGGCAACCCCAATAATATCTCTTCTTCCAATGTTAGCAATCCCAACATATCATCTTCTATACCTTTACCTCCCACAATTCCCTTATCAAAACCTTCTCCTTCGAACAACCAAATTGCTGAAAAAGTCTATAAACTAGTAGCTCCATATGCTCATAGACTTAACATTACGAAGAAGGATACAAATTTTGAAAAATTCTTGAAATATTCAAATAGTTTCATACAAATATTCCACTCTTAGACACCATCGAACAAATTTCTCAATATGCCAAGTGTCTAAAAGAGATATGCACCCGAAAACGAGCTGTTAACATTCCTAAAATCGCCTTCTTGACTGCGAATACTAGCTCTGTTTTCTCAAATCCTTCACTAATTAAGTATAAGGACTCTGGTTGCCCTACAATTGATTGCAAAATAGGAAACACTCACATATCTCATTCCCTACTTGATCTTGGTGTCAGTGTAAATATCTTCCTTACACCATTTATTGTCAACTCAGATTAGGGGAGGTTAAACCAACAAATATCACAATTCAATTGGCCTATCGATCTTTTAAAAAACCATTGGGTATAATGAAGATGTTTTGATTCAAGTTGAACAATTTTATTTCCCAGTCGACTTCATAGTTCTTGAAACCAAGCCTGTTGCAAATCCTGGTAGTCAAATCCCATTGATTTTAGGTCGTCCCTTCTTATCCACCTTAAATGCTATCATAAATTGTAGGAGCGACCAACTTCGACTATCGTTTGGGCATTTAACTATTGAATTGAATATTTTCCATCAACACAAAGATTCTGAAATAGAGGAAATTGACATGATTCAAACCACAGTTGATGAAACCTCTAATGACACTTCTGAAGCCTTGAAAATGTGTCTTGAACATTTCAACTCTAATTTCAATGAGTTCGAATATATTTCCAAACTAAATGAACTCCTTGACTCGAAACCCTCGTCACCTGAATCTAACAAAGGAATGTTGACCAATGTTAGCATACAAGAACATCCTAAGTTGGACCTCAAACCCCTACCAAAAACCTTGAGTATGCTTACTTGGATTCGACGGAAAATTTTCCCGTAATCTTAGCCTTTGATCTTACCGAGGACTAAGAAGAAAAATCTTTGAAAATTTTACGAGATAATCTACATCTCAATTGTATAAATCATTGGCACAACAAATTTTCATAGAAAGGATTTTCATTTCAGAATTCACCAACATGCCTGTTGCATCTCACAAGTCAAATAAGAAATCATTATGCATCATTTTCGATAGAGGTAAGTGTAGGGGAAAAGGAAATATCACTCTTCGCCAAACATGCATCATCATCGTAGATTTCATTTTGCATTTGGTTTGCACACACATATAGTTGCTAAATTGCACTTTATTTCACAAATCATTTTGCATTTAATCCATCTTTGGGTTCTATCTTTCACATTTAGGGAACATGTTTATGGACATTGTTTAGTTCTAGTGTGGGGGGGAGTCTGCATTGCATTCATTTTTTTTCTTCATTTTTCTCTTTTCACTTTCATGCACTTAGATAGGGCCATCATGCATTTGAGGTCATAATAACATGCAATTTTTTTTGGTATGACTCATTTTAGATTGATACAAAAAAATAAGTTAACAATTGTTAGTTAGTTGATCATATTTTTTTTCTCTCAACTAAGATCGAATAAGAAATATAGTGAAAAGTTGAATTACGAGCGATAATAGTGTAGCCGGTACATAGGTAGATTCTTAAGTGATGGCCATGAAGTCTATTCTAAATTGTATTCTTTGTTTAATGAGTGGAAGACTTTTCATTTTTTGTACTTCTTTTCTCCATTAATAAAGCCCTTTTTTTATTTTCTGCATTTTTTCTTTTCAAGCAACTTGTTCCATCTATACAATTAGATTTGGCAGAGAACAAGTTGTCTTTGCAATTTTAGTTTTTATTAGTGATTGACCTTCTGATTAGATTAAACGGTAATCCTAATTTTATTTTCCTATTAGTTTATTTTTGTTCTGCAATTTTATTTCTAGCATTCTGTTTTATTTTTAATCATTGAATTTATTATATATCCGATTAGATTCGAATCTGTAGTGAATTCAATTGCAGTTTTAATATGTTTTTTTATTGATAATTGTAATTTGGTTGTTAGTTCAATTTGATTTGTTCTGAACCAATTTGCAACTTTAATTTGTATTTCAACAAATCCTCCAAACATTGTCTAACTCGACTACGAAATATATAAATAATAAAATTTAACTTACCTCCCTATGTTCAACCTGGAAACTACACATCTGTGCGCTTGCAGTATTTATTACATAATTTATGCTTTTCTAATTCCTAGGAAAGCATCAAACAACAAGAATTGTCAGGAAATATTGAATAATAGTTTTCTAATAGAAGAGAAAAATATGGATTTCATCTTATAGATTTTAAGTTATGTCAAAATCAAATTTCTAGAAAAGCAGCGGCATAATCGTTTATAAGCCATAATGGTTTATTAAATAAAATAAAAAGATTCTAAGTGAATAAAACTCGGATTTCCATTATAAAAATCCAGACTTGAGTGATAAATATAAATATGAACTCAAGTAGAGTAAATGGGTCGATTTCTGAAAACAGGAATCAAATTTTAATTATTGAATGTAGCTAACTATTTAGAAATTAATTAGTTAAAGGAGTTTTTGGATTGAACTTAACCTTAGTTAAGTAAATTAGTTTTGTGAAATTAAAATGGAGATCAAATATTAAATTTGAGTTTAAAATGGAATTCGATTGGATTATAAACAACTTAAAAATATATTTGGACATGGTATGTTCAAATAAAAAGGGAATTTGGTAAAAGAGCTAATTAGAGAATGAATTAGCAAATTGAGTTAAAATGATTGGAATGAGTTGGAATAAATTGGGAATGGTTGAGTATATTTTAAACAAGTATGTAATGAAGTAATGGAAGAAAAATAAACTGAGCGCTCAACAAAAAGGTATGTATTTAATTGAATATGATTTTTTTATGAGCCTATTTGGCAAACCGCTTAGATTTTATTTTTCTTTTTGAATGGGAAGGACCAAGAGAGGAAAGTTGTAGTTGTACCGATTGAGCCCTACAAAGGTGGCACTGGCGAATTTTTCCGGAAATTTAAGGAGATAGAAAGTTGTAAGAAGATTAATAACTAGGAATCGATTTATCGATTATATAGAAAATTTAATAAAGGAATAAACGTATAATGGAATTTATAAGTGAAAAGGAAGTTAATAAAATAAAATCTTTGGAAGAATTCAATTAATGAAATATTATTTAAAAAGGGGCTCAGTGACTGTTTGATGCTAATGAATGGTATTTCCTTTTGGGAATAAGATCTTTGGATGAATATATGTTTTTTCGATAGTTAAATAACTGACTATCGAAGTTTTGACCAATTTAATACCATCGTTGTCAATATGGAGAGACCGGTTGGATTTATTATCTGATAACCACTCTATATTGACATTAGTGTTGCGAGTCAGGTTACTTGAAGATAATTGAAGACGAGTGAAATGCAAGGGCTGTACTATTAATCCTAGGTTGAAATTACCCTAAATGGATTGATAGAGTGGTGCCTTCGGTTTGTCCAGTCCCATGACAATGTATATGGACGAATGTCTAACAGAGTATTTCTAGATGGTCATGTACATTGATTTCTTTAAACGTACTTCTATTTGGTGGCAGAGAAGACAACTTCTTTTAGCTTAACACCCAGAGTATTTTTGAGGATGTCAGTTAGTGATCTGACGGATCTGACCATGTGGCATTCAAAGTGAATAATGCTATGATATTATAGAGGTATGACGTAGCCTTGGGCATCATCAACCAGGAAATGACAGAAATCAGACAGGCAGCATGGCTAAGTGATTCATACCTAATTTGGATGTATTATCACCCGATCTAGAGAAAATACACCTGCTTCTTATTCTATCGCTGCTATATGCTTTCGGTAATGGTTGCTGATCACAACCATTGGTGATATACATTAGGTACACTCAACCAAAACGACTGGTTGGCTATGTGTGGTCAGGTTGCAATATGTTCTTGTTGAACCCCAGTGTATTCTTCTATAGAGATACACTATCAGAAGGTGGTCTCATACCTTATCATAGTTGAAAATCCATTCTGCAATAAGAGCCTGCAGTTTTTGATTATGTACTATGTATATGGAGTGTGATATGCAAACATTCTGCTAGAATATTATTTATTTAATTAGACACTATTATAATATCAGAACAGTTTTGATACAAAGAAAATTTTGGGTTATCTTAAGGTAGAAAACATCTGTGTTTATGTGTGGATCGGTCGTACGATCATCTTTTCTTTCGAAAGGATTTTTGGAAGTTAAATCAAATGGTTGGAGTTTACTCACAACAGTCTCATGACTGGCCCAAAGTTTATTTTGTTTTGTTTTACCATAAACTCTTGGGTGCCCAAATTTGTACCGGCGTCAAGTAGTTCAGATGTTTACAGATACCTAAGAGGAGCTTAGAGCTGGAGGCTTCAACATTAGATATATATTATTTATTTCCACCGTGTTTGGTTTATGTGATGTACTCTGATGATGTATATAAGTACAGTTTTGTATTCCAAAGGTTGTTATATATATTATATTTTGTTCTACTATGATGTGTGATTTTTTGTTATTAGTTCTATTCTTCTTCTATTTTTTCTTCTTTACCCATAATGATTTGTATTTCTGTTCAAATTTGGTTGGAGATATGTTGTATTTAGTCAACTCAAAGAGTACGGAAATACGGGTTGTTACATTTGGTATCAGAGCTTAGGTTGAGCGAATACCTAGGCTTTGGTCGAGATTACTCATTAGAGATAGGGTTTGTAGTACCCTAGATTGAATTGAGAGTGTTATATATATATATACACACACACACACACACAATGGCGCATATTTGTTAGTTTATATAAAAATTGTTTTATATTGTATTGCCTTATCTGTTGAGTGGTTTATGAATTTTAGTTGAATCGTGGGATGCCACAACGTCGATAAGAGTTTCTAAAAACTTGAACAAAGGAATTGAACATAATATTTTTTAAAAGTGGATAAATGATATAATTTTCCCAAAATTCTATTTTGATATAAAAGGAATAACTTTTTGAAATTCTTATAATATTTGGATGAGTTGGTTGTTATTATTATAATCAAATGAGATTATAAAAGTTTGAATGGTTATATATAACCAAAAATAACCTGTATATGAGTGAAATATACAAATGAGATGAATTTAAATTGGATTGAATCAAAATCTGGAATTTTAAATTCCGGATGTTTCAAAAATATTCTTCTGAAAGAATATAAATTAATATAGTTTTATTTTGGAAGGATTTTTGAATAAGAATTGTTGAGTAAAGAATCTCATGGATTTCTGATTTCTGACAATGAAATAAGCCGTGATCAAAAAAAGAAGATATTCGTTGGTTTGAAGAGACACAAAGAGCTACATATGGTATTTTACATTAGAGGTTGATTATTTGGTGTTTTAGTAGTATTACTTATGTTAAAATCTATCCTCAAATAATCACATACCTCGAAATTATCAATATATATACAAATATATATGGTACACATTAATTGTGCACACTGGGTAAAACCACTCGACCGACTGGATTTATACCAGTCGATTGTTTCTGCCCAGTTTGCACAATAAACGTGTACACATAAATATAACATATATATATATATATATATATTCAAATTCCAGTCTACTGGTTCTTTTTGACCTGTCGAACGTTTTCTTTCAGAGACCAACCTTTCAAATAGAAACTTCCTTTCTTCAATGGTTGCATCTACTTCTCTTCACCAACAATCATGGCCATTGTATGTTACTCTTCACAAAGGGTTACAACTGTTTATTCTTTATATAAACACCATAAGATCATCATTCCTGTTATCGATTTCTATTATATTAACTTGACTTATTGCTATTTATATTCTTGATCTCATTTCTATATTCTTAAGCACCAAATTGCTCATACTCAATAAAATATCGTTTGAATCCTACAATCTATTTAATATTCTTTTGTTTTAATACATTATCCACTTCCAAATCTTCATATACACAAATATTCTATTTGAGGATAAGATTATAAGAAAGGTGTACTACAAGTGACAAACTCATGTTATCAAGAATACATATTGTCAAAAACAATTGTATTCGTCTTTGTTGAAGTCCTCGGTGTTGTAAGAGGCAAGTGTTGAAGTCCTCGGTGTTGTAAGAGGCAAGTGTTGGAGTCCTCGGTGTTGTAAGAGGCAAGTGTTGAAGTCCTCTATGTTGATAGAGGCGTGAAATCTTGTTCGTCTGCTCGGGTGTTGTATACCTGTTCCTCCGGGTGAAGTGAGGTGATTGTTAGTGAAAATCCAGATAGAAGTCTGGGACTGGACGTAGGACAGTGCTCCAAACCAGTATAAAAATCCCTGGTGTGATTTTTCTATTTTGCTACATTTACTATTTTTTATATATCCGTGATTAGCTATTATTTCATCCTTGTGTGTTATACGTTATACTGCACGATCCATGTGTATTATACTAGCACGTACATGCATTTTCATTTGGTATCAAAGCACGGTCATCATATAAACACATTTATTTGATATATTCTAGTAATACGGTAAACAATACAAGTACTAGCATTCAAAACACCACTTACACGGAAGGCCAATCAACACAAAGACCTCCATTCTTCAATGGTCTCTACTATAGCTATTGGGCAACACGTATGTCATTCTTTATGCAATCAAATAGCTATGATGCCTGGAATGCTACCCAAAAAGAAATAGTGAATCCAACAAATGATTATTCAGAATGGACACTGGTTGAGAAAACGACAGCAGCCGTAAATGCAAAAGCAATAAACATGTTGTTTTTTGCATTAGACCAAAATGAATATAACGTGTTATTATCTGCACCACTGCATATCAAATTTGGCAAATGCCGAAAGCCACTCATGAAGGTACTAGCAAGGTTAAACAAGCCAAAATAGCCATACCGAAGAGTCATTTTTAGAATTTCAAGATGAAACCAATTGAGACAATCAATGATATGTATTCACAGTTTCAAACTATTCATCATGCACTTATTGAATTAGGACAAAAATATTCCGATTTTGATGTTGTTTCAACAGTCCTACATTCTCTGACTAGTGAATGGGAAGGAAAAGTATTAGCAATTGAAGAAGCTAATGACCTTTCCGTCATGAAGCCAGATGAATTGATAGGAAATCTAATGTCCTATGAAGCTAATTTACAGGTTAGAAAGGAACAAAAAGAAGAAAAGAAAAATATGGCATTCCATGCTGAAAAAGACGAAGATGAATCAAATTCTGAAGATGAAGATCTGGCGTTCATTGCAAAAGGTTTCAAAAAATTCCAGAAACAACGAAAAGCCAGTCGCTATAATAAAAAGAAAGCTGGATCAAATAAACCCTCATCTTCCGCTATAGAAAGTTTCAACTACCACAAGAAGGGGCACTGTAACAACCCGAAAATCTGGGCCAGTTTAAAAATTTTATTTTGGCAATCCTAGCGAATTTTGATTATTTAAAATGAATTATTTTAAATAATATCGACGGAAAATTTATTTTGAATTGAATTCGACGTATATATTATATACGTCGTCGTTAGAATATAATAATTATATATATAATTATAAAAGGAATTGAAAATGGCGCGGTAGTTCGATAATTCGATTTCAAACTTCAATTGAATGTACCGGGTGTAAAACAATCCGGATTTTAGTGAAACCAAAAATAATAGGATCTATTTGATAATATCTTTCCAATGAACCCGAAGAATCGAAATTTCATAGCGGGAATCAAAAGATATGTCCAGTTGAAAATTATGAATAGTCGCTATGGAATTCAGGCCCTTAAAAATAGACATTTTGCAAATGACCTCGGATTTCGACGAAATCACTTTTGTTGGATCCGCAGTGTCAAATAATTGCTAGATTCCAAATTTCATAATTTTTCGAATCAGTATGTGAGCGTGGCAAAGGAAAATGCGTTTGACCAGTTTCAGTTGATTTTAATCGACTGGAAATTGGCCATTTTTCTAACGGTCTTAGAATTTGACGAAACTAGTTTTGTTAGGACCGTATCGTCAATACGAAGCTAGAAAATATTTTTCGAGAATTTTTAGAGTTAGTATGTGACCCCGGTAGTTTGAAATGTACATTTAAAATTCAATATAGTGATTTAAATGTAGATTCAACGGAAAATGATCAAAACAATCGAATCATCCTACGATACATATCTCACTGTGTTCGAAATGGGGGTAAAACGCTATGGACGACAGGCGGTGGACCTCGTTTAGAGGTCGTATGTAAAAGTCAACTTTTTCATAATAAAAAAAATTAAATAAATAAATAAATAAAATAACTCTCTCCTCACCCCCTTTAATTCCTCTGGCCCCTCCCCCTTTCGAATTCATTATCAGATCGAAAAAAAAGGAAAAAAACCCTGCTCCCTCCGATGACTCACTAACCCCGTCGCCCTCCTCCAGACGTGGACGCGCCGCCCCCTCCTTAGGCCGACGCCTTCACCTCCCTTCGATTCCTCCCTCCTCCGCATTCTCGGAAGACCCTAGCCCAACCCCTAGTCGAACGACGCAACCCCCCCCAAAGCCCGCACCCACTTCGAGAACGCACCTCGCCTGAAGAACTTTGGCGCCCACTGATCCGACAGCCAACCGCGCCTCCTCCCAGTCCGACGCGCAGAAGCCCCTTCCTCCGATTCAACCAGCAAATCCCCTTTTAGCGCTGTGAGTTTTTATTTAATTTTATTTTCAGTTTTATTTAAAACATAAATAAAAATCTGATTTTTAACTTGAATGAAGATTAGATTTGTATTGTATAAAGGCTAGATTTTTAATTAAATAAAGAGAGGGTTTGGTGATGTAAAAATATGATTTTTACTTCGAGAAAAATATAATTTTTATATTTTTAAAGAATTAAAAATATTATTTTTATATTTTTAAAGTATTAAAAATATAATCTTTACTATATAGAAGTGGTAGAAATATGATTTTTGTTTACGTAGAGAATTAGAAATAACATCTTTATATGTGTAGAAACATAAAAATGTGATTTTTATACGCATGAAAACGAAGTAAAAATTCGAATTTTATATATTGAATAGCATAGTAAAAATTCGACTTTTATATATTGAATAGCATAGTAAAAATTCGATTTTTATATATTGAATAGCATAGTAAAAATTCGATTTTTATATATTGAATAGCGAAGTAAAAATTCGATTTTTACATATGTAGAGAATACGGGCAAAGAAAGTGACAAAAGGCGAGAACGATGAAGATTTCTATAAACGAAGAGTCGTGGTATCGAATAGCTATTTGTGAGAATCTCTCACCTTTCAATTTTTTTTTCTAGATATATATATATATACTAGGATGTAGACGGTGTTTAGTAGCACCCGACACAATCGTCCACAGACCATGGACTTGTTTGTTTGATTGCAAAAATTAATTAGATTATTTGATTGAAATTTGAGTTGTTTGGTGAAATGGAATGGATTGATTGATGTGTGAATGGCGTGGGCCTTCACTAGACCGGGGATAAGACTAGGCCTTGTCCCGTTTCTAGTATCGTGCCGTTATGCCGCCGAAATTTTCTAAAATATGTTAGAAAAATAAAAATATCATTTTATTGAATAAATGAACTGAATAGAACATTCATAGGTTAAATAAAATATTTTATAGTTAAAAATATAGTTTTAACGTGGAAGTGAATAAAATAAAATATTCATTTACAAACCGAACGGTTTGTTTATGTACACCTATTTGAAGGACATTGATTGGGTCGATAAATTTTACACATCGCCCAACTGCACAACTAAAATCTGTGTTTGATTGTTTGAAACCCCACACGGGTGTTGGGATGAAATTTGAAGTTCACTCATCCTGATTGATTAAATATGTCGATCGATTGATTGACAGACTATTATAAGCGTTAGATATCTATATTTGATGCTTATACAGTGTAGTGCACTTTGGTTGATGGTTGATTATTTTGCAATGCTATTATATACGTGTGATGTATGAAAATCCATATAATTAACATTATATGGTGATTGATTGGGCCTCATTCCAATTTAGAAGATATAGAAAATGAATTCGAATTGAATTCGAATTGAATATATAACGAATTTGACTTCGAATTGAATATAAAACGAATTGGATTTCAATTGAATATAATGAAATCGAATTGAATAGAAAACGGAAATGAATGGAATATAAAACGATTTCGAAATGAATTGAATTGAAAACGATTTCGAAATGAATTGAATAGAAAACGAATTTGATTTCAATTGAATATATAACGAATTTGATTCGAATAGAAAACCATTTTGAATTGAATCGAATAGAAAACCAATTTGAATTGAATCGAATAGAAAACCAATTTGAATTGAATCGAATAGAAAACGACTTTGGAATTGAATTAAATTGAAAACGAATTCAAATTAAATTGAAAACGAATTCAAATTGAATTGAAAGCGAATTGAAATGAATTCAAATTGAATTGAGATTTGAATTGAATAGGAATGAATTTTAAAACGAATTTATAAAGAAGAATTCAATTTTGATTTGAATTGAAATGGAAGTTGAAATTGCTTTTGAAACGAATTTAAAACTATTTATATAATTCGTTTTAAATAGAAATCGATGGAATATATATTATATATATTATATATATAATATAATGGCCTGAATAGAACGCGCCGCGCCGCGGCAGTTCGTGAATTTCGACCATTTATTTCAAACGGACATTACGGGAGATCCGACCGTCGGATTCTCCTAAAACCGGAACCGTTGGGTTCGTATCGAAAAGAGCTTTCTAATGAATGTTAGAAATTTGAAATCTAACGGTTGGATTTGGAGATACGTCCAAATCAAATTAGAAAAAGGTCGCTGTAAGTGCAGTTCGATGGCCGTTGATGGAAATCGACTGTACGGGCCTTGATAAAATTATTAAAAATAGTAATAATTTGTGTAAAATCATAAGAAATGATTTGAGAAAGAATCGGGATGAAAAACTCCATATTTGAAAAGATAAAAATAGATTTTTATCGAAATAAGCTAGTTTTGAACTAGAACTATAATTCTATTTATTTTTAAATAAATAAATTGAATTTGAAAAGGGTTTTAAAGATAACCAGAATTTCCAATATTTGCATTGGAGTGGATTATAGTCGAAATTGTCTTCGGAATATTTTGATGTTGGAATTCGTGATTATACGGATGTTGTTATGGAAATTTGAAAGATATATATTTATATCGTTATTTCCAATACGACATTTGTTAATCGTAGAATTTGATATTGAATATAAGCCGGTATATTTTCTATTCAGAGCCTTGTATTGAATATCAAATGTGATTTGGGTTTGTCGTGAATGGTTTCTTCACTAACACTGTTCTTGAACCCAGTTGAGAAAAGATTAAATCTTTTTATTTGGATTTAATGAAGTGTACCAATTAAATAATATTTAATTGGAATTGAATTGATATTGATTTTTGGGTTTATCGTTGACAGTGTTTTAAATAACACTCGTTCTTTAACCTGATAATTAATGGAATGTGATTTTGGGTTTATCGTGAACTGTGTTTTAAATGACACTGATTCTTTAACCCAGTTAAAGATTAAAACTAAGTGGAGTTTTAATGAATCTTTAATTAGATTGAAATAATCGAGAATGGAGTATCACCGGTTTTACTCCAAGCGATAGTTAAATCTTTAATTAGATTTGAACGTGAAATGGTAATTGAATTTACCGATAACACCGTGGTGTTAGATATGAAGTATTACCAGTTTTACTTCATGGGATGAATAGGTTGGGATTGGGAAATTAAAACAAATGATTACTTCGGTAAGGTTCGTTAATCCCGACTAGTTGAATCGAAATTCAAAAGAAGATTAGAGAATAAACTTTAATGATTTATATTTGATAAAATTAATGGGAACCTTTCCCTATGAATGTGAAATTTAGAAACTAACTGTCGGTTAGCTAAGCAGAATGGTTTCCTGGATATTGATCTGATGTTGGTTTCGGCCTTCGGGGTTAATATTTGGGGAATTATTCTCTTGATTAATTTACGATTAGTGACTAATGAATTGGAATGAGGCGTATGTTGTGTTTGTGTAACACTTATTTAAAATATACGCGAGTTATTCGGGAAGACCGGGTTTATCCTATTCTGAATAACTGATTCGGCGATAAGTCGAAGATGAAGACGGTGGTTGAAGACCGGTGGTCTTCACATCATTTGGATAATTACTGATGATCTTGATTGGGCTGTACACCCAAGAGGAGAGAAACAGTTGGTGATCGTCCAGACGTACTTGGAGATCGATGGATATGCGAGGTACAAGGTGCCTCCGGTTTCGTTCAGACCCAGAACGGACTTGTAAATGGATAGTGTGTCTGACGTTGTATTCCTTTATACTGTATTGGTGATCTCTGCTAAATATTTATTTGTTTGGTGGCAGAGAATTTATTCTCTTGCTATACACCCTTCTCTGAGACGTATGAGCCTAGAGGTTATATATTGGCAGAAATCAGTGGTACAGTATGGACTGACAATGTGGCATGCTGAGTTGCATGGATCAAGGCTTTTGTTGTAAAGCAAAGTCTTGTGGTTGATGATCAAAGCACGGCCTTGTGTGGCGTAGCTTTGTGTAACGTTGATTCGCGAGTATCACACCCGGTATGAACTAAAAACGGGAGACGGACATCAGGGAGGACATGCGTTTCTTTCTAGTTAGGAGTGGCGTTAGTGCTTGAACTGGCTGACGAGTTTGACTCATGTGGATGTTGCTTATTATTACTTGATGAAAAGCGAGGCGCCTCGTGATATCGGTTTCGGCCGATGCTTCTGGTCGGCGGACGGGCCAGGCTTACGCCCCAAAGGGCGGGGAAACGCAGTGTTCAGGCATAATAATCCACATCGTTGGACCGACCCTGACGATCCAAGGGGCAGTTGCGGCTGTTCCTGAGGCTCGGGCTAGAGAGTCTCGAATCGTTGAGGATCTTGCCACTAGCCTCGGTTCATACCATAAATGATAACCCAACTTCCAATACGACATTTGCGGTTTTAATTGTAGAACTAGTATGGCGACATGATATATGGTACCCATGCCGCCTATGATTGATACTTATGATTTGAAGTTGTTTTATACACTATGCACTTATAATAGTATCAAACGATTTGTTTTAAACGTACCAAGCATTCTTTGGCTGTTATAAGGGAAAACCTTATCCCCCGGCTTGCGTTGCATTGTGTGATAGGACCTGGGTCTTATAACAGCTTCATTTTTCTTTATTTAGCATTGCGCTGTTTGTTATATGCACTAGTATTCTTGGGAGGAAACTCGTTCCGTGTTATATGGCGTGGTCCCTTGATTTACCTAACTTTAAAATAAAGATTAACTGTTTTAGTTCTCACACCAGTCACATGACTGACCTGGAGTTTATTGTTTTAACCTAAACTCTGGGTGCCCCTATTTTCGACACGGGCAGCTAGTAGTTTTGGTTTTGCAGATTTATATTCACAGGATCCTGGTTTACAGCTGGAACGATATCCGGAAAGCTTTGTATCCGTATATCTCCTTCTAGTTGTGTATTGTATTATTTTCCGCTGCTATGTATTTAAATGTAATTTAAATCTCTGATATTTCTGTGCAATATTTGTTTATACTCTGTATATTCTTGTAATCTGATGCATTGTTGTAATATACAATGAAATGTTCTTCCGTCTGCGTTCTGTTGTGGCTTGTTCTCGACTCAATCCGTTCTTTCTCATCTCTTCGGAGACCGGGGAAGTTCAGGTCGTCTCAGGCACATGCACAAGGATTGTCCAGAGCAAAAGAAGAAGTCAGAAAATAACAAATTCAAATACAAAAGGGACAAATCAAAGAAATGAGCATTCTCAGTGATATGGGATGGTTCAGACTCGTCTTCATTGGAAAGTGAAAGTGATACAGAAATGAACAAGAAAATGTTTGTTTCATGGCAGTAGAAGATGAGGTACAAATTCCTACTTTGATGAAGTACTCGATAGTAATGCTTAATTGATAGTCAAATATAAAGACATAAAATGACAATTTAAAGAAGCCAAAGCAGATTTGAGTAGATAGAGTTTGAACGAGATATGTTAAAAACGAGAAGAAAATATTAGAAGAAGAACTTGAAAAATTTCAAGAATCATCATCTAATATTGACTCTCATATATCTCTTTTGAGTCAAGAAATTGAAACTCAAAAGGAGAGAAACGACGCTCTTACTACTGAAAATCATGAGCTTAAGGCAAAAGTCAAAATTTTGGACCTAGAAAAGGCTAGTTTACAAACTAAGTTAGATAATATTACTCAAAATGTTTCTGACTTCAACAAAGGCCGAGAAAATTTGACAAAGATCGTTGAAAGTTCACAATCTGCTTCAAACAACAAGGTTTGGGATATAAGAAACAAGAAACCAAGAAACATCTCAAAAAGGAGAAAAAAGATGTAGTAAAAAGAAAAGCTAAGAAAAACCTTAGTTTATTATATTCCAACCCAAAACCAGTTGTGAAATTTCAAAAGGAGAATGTGAAAACTATCAAAATATGGGTTCTTAAAACAAATAACAATTTGATTAGGAACAAATATATTCGGCATTTCATGAATATTGTACATCTTAATTCAAATTATTTATATAAAGGGGGTACCGGACCCGTATGGGTTTGGACTTCTAAGACCTAACTCTTAGGACCCTATAAAAAGGGGGGTACCATGGACGTAGTCTTATTTATTGTAGGACCCACTTAAGAAAAGTGGAAAGTGGATATTGGATACAAGAGCTTTTTGACAAATATTACATACTCAGATGGTGGCTTCATCACTTTTGGAGATAATTCAAAAGGCTATATGATCGACAAAGGCGATGTGAGCAATTACGGTACATCTAACTTACCTCTTATTACCAATGTCATGCTAGTTAAGAATATAAGATACAATTTACTTAGTATTAGTCAGTTATGCGACAAAGGATTTACAATTTCCTTTTCAGATAATAAGTGTAGTATTCTAGATAAAGACCATAATTTAGTTTTCGAAAGTTATAGAGACAGAAATATATATATATATATATATTTTGAATATGCATATTAATCATAATTCAGATATGTGTCTTATGGCTAATGTTAATGATCCATGGCTATGGCACGAACGCTTCTGTCATATAAACTTCAGAACTATCGACAAGCTGGCCAAAAACGATCTAGTTAGAGGACTACCCAAACTAAGCTTTAAGGTTGACAACTTTTGTGACGCATGTCAATTAGGAGAATTGACCAAGTCATCTTTTAAATCCAAAAAAGTCATATCAACATTACAACCACTTGAGTTACTGCATATGGATTTATTCGGACCAACTAAGGTTCAGTCAATAAACCATAGTTGATATGTGTTTGTAATTGTTACTCTCGTTACACCTGGACAATTTTCCTGAAGAACAAAAGTGACACTTTCGAACAATTCAAATCTTTCATCAAAAGAATTCAAAAATCAAAAGGGCTTAAGTTAAAAATGTAAGAAGTGATCATGGCGGAGAGTTCGAAAATAATGAGTTTGAACATTTTTATACAAAGAAAGGTATATATCATAATTTTTCGTTTCCTAGAACTCTACAACAAAACGGAGTTGTAAAACTGAAAATCCGGACCTTATAAGAATGTGCAAGAATGTTATTAAATGGAACCACTTTACCAAAACATTTCTAGGCAGAAGCTGTTGCAACTGCATGCTATGAATCATATATACATTCCACCTCTCACCAAGAACATGCCTTATGAATTATTTAACAAAAGAAAGCCTAATATCTCATACTTCAAAGTCTTTGGTTCTAAGTGCTTTATCTTAAATACGAAAGACCAGCTCGGCAAATTCGATCCAAAGGCCAATGAAGGAATATTTGTCGGTTATTCGGAACGGAGCAAGGCCTATTGTATATTTAATAAACTAACCAAAACTATTGAAGATATACTTCATGTCTCATTCGATGAATTCAATCACCACCATTATAATATATCAGATGATGACGAAACTATAATCACTGATAATCCAATCATCACAAATGTTGATTCTGACTCAGAAATAATTGTTGAGGATATTCCTCAAACATGTGAGTTACGATCTCCACCAAGAATACGATCTCCACCAAGAATATTAAGAGATCATCTGGATCAAAATATAATCGGGGAAGTAACATCACAAATCAGAACAAGGAGTTAACTCCATCAAATGGGTCATGTTGCGTTTCTTTCAAATATCGAACCTAAAAATCCAAAAGACGCTACTACAGATGATTACTGGATCATTGCCATGCAGGAAGAACTAAATCAGTTCGAGCACAATGATGTCTGGGAACTTGTTCCAAGACCAACTGATCAATCAGTTATTGTACTAAATGGGTCTATAAAAATAAGGCTGACGAACAAGGAAATATCACCAAAAATAAAACAAGATTAGTAGCACAAGGGTATATTCAAGAAGAAGTTATCAATTATGAAGAAACATTTGCACCAGTTGCTTGACTAGAAGCTATTAGAATCTTATTATCTTTTGCTTGTCACCACAATTTCAAACTTTATCAGATGGATGTCAAGAGTGATTTTCTCAATGGATTTATCAAAGAGAATGTATATGTCGAATAACCTCCTTTGTTTGTACATGAAAAATATCCTGATTATGTGTACAAACTTAAGAAAACTCTGTATTGTCTAAATGGTATGAATGACTACGTAGCTATATTATTAACTTAGGATTTCAAATAGGCAAAGTCGATCAAACTTTGTTTATCAAACATTCTCGAAAAGATATTCTAGTTATCCAAATATATGTGGACGACATCATCTTTGGTTCAACAAACGATATACTCTGCAAAGAGTTTGCAAATATTATGACCAAAGAATTTGAAATGTCTCATATGGGAGAACTATCATATTTTCTTGGACTTCAAATCAAACAACTTCCGAACGGTATTTTTATTAATCAAGAAAAATACTGTGGAAATCTTATCAAAAGCTTCGGATTAGAAAACACATCTGGTAAACCTACTCCCATGAGTACAATTACACATCTTGAGAAAGATGAAAATGGTAAGAATGTTGACCAGAAACTATATCGAAGCATGATTGGCTCTCTTCTTTATCTTACAGCTAGTCGTCCAGATATAATGATGAGTGTTTGTCTATGTGCACGATTTCAAGCGGATCCAAAGGAATCACATTTACGAGCAGTGAAACATATAATCTGTTATCTTAATAATACCAAAGATTTCGGTCTTTTCTACCCATAAGAATGTCCACTCGAATTAGTATCATATAGTAATGCTGATTTCGGAGGCTCTCGAACGGATAGAAAGAGTACAAGTGGTAAGTGCCATTTTATTGGAAAATCACTTGTCTCTTAGTTTAGTAAGAAACAGAATTGTGATTCACTATCAACGCATGAAGCTGAATATATATCAACAGCTCTTGCTTGTACTCAAGTAATATACATGCAACAAACACTTCAAGATTTTGATATTCATTTATCAAATTCTATTATATACTATGATAACACCAGTACTATAAATTTATCTAAAAATCCTATAAACCACCCTCGAACCAAACACATTGTTATCTGTCATCATTTCCTAAGAGACAATACCAAAAAAGGAAATATATGTCTTGAATATGCCCAAACTAATAATCAACTAGCGGACATATTCACTAAGCCTCTACTTGAGTCTAGTTTCATAAAGTTACGTAGGGAGCTTGGTCTTATCTCCAGAAAAGAACTTGACAATTAGTTTTATCACTAATATCATATTTTTAGTTCTTTTCACTATAGATTTATATTTACTCTAACATTAGCTATTTTTTAGCTATTGCTAATTTGCGTAAATGAATATGAGTTTTTAATTATTCTATGGCCAAGTATTCCTGATAATTCTTAGCCTCAAGTTTATATATAGAGAAATTCCTATAGAAACTAAGTATAATTTCCTTTTTCCTCTCTTCCAAGCTAATCATGGCACACATATGCGAGCAATGTGCTCAAAATTCCTATATTTCTGTCACTAGTTCTGAGATGGGAGATCATTACTCTCCAAAAGCACCCACTCCTGAACATAAATCAAGACATCACGAATGCAATCGTACCCCTGGCACTACGCCAACTCCAAAATGGTCAAAGAAAGTCCTGTTTTGCTCACTCCATACCAAAGAAAAGATCGATGAGATTCACCATTACCAGAAACGTCAGATTGTTCTTCAAAGGCAGCTGCATTATAATAAAAAACAATTGCAATATGAGAAGAAGCTGACCTCAAGTAGATTATCTTATCTAAAACAAATGACAATGTTCTTTTGTAGCTCAAAGAAACACGATGTACATGAGCCTATGCCAAACATGCCTTCTTCTTCTAGGAGCCCGAATTCTTAGGAAAGAAACTATAATAGAAACGAAAAAGCAAAAGAGAAATGGTCACCATGGAAACCACGTATTGACGATATCGATTAAATCTCTATCAACCACATATAGTCTACTTCACAAAAAAATTTATATCGTGGTTATATTCTCCTGTGTTTCTCATGTACTAATATATATATATATATATATATATGTATGTATGTATATCGGATTTGAGTAAATTCTAATTCATTTGGACCATCAAATATCAGAAATGGAGTGAAAACCAAGAAAAAACATCCCAGAATACAACCAGTCGACAGGACATTTTAAACCAGACGACCGTTCTGTCTTCTAACTAAAAACGGTCGACCGGTGAAAATGGGCTATCGACCGGTGATGGGAAAAACTATTTTTCTTTTATATATATGGTCTTTTCTTTAACCCACTTATTCATTTTTTCGTCAAACGTTTCTTTTTCCAAAAAATCCCGAAACCCTAGAATTCAAATTTCTTCCTCCAATATCATTCAAATGGCACCTCTAAGCTTCAACTTATGAGCTACAGCCAACTGATATTTCAGTCAAGAAGTGGCTAGTTGATCCAATTGCTGTTAAACGATGGAATGATATGAAAGACTACACAAATCATCTGAGTTCGTTCATTAAGTTCTCCGATTTCTTTAGTTATCGTGTTCTTAACTTAGTGAAGAGTTCAGATATTGAAACCCTAATTGACTTTGATTGAAATAATGTGGAAATAAACCATGTTATGATCAAATTATTCTATGGTAACTTAAAGAAGTACAAACCCGATAATCCTGCTTAATGTCTTTGGTTTGTAGTTTATGGCAAAAGTGTTCATCTCGTGTGGTAGAATTGCGAGTGTTCTTGGTGCTCCCTTTTTAGGTGAAAAATTCTCGAGTAACTTTTGCAATATCCCTGTATAACGACCCGCATTTTCAACGATATAATAATTAATTAATTTAATTATTTAAAAGGTGATTAAAAGGATTTCATGGTCGTTGAATTAAATAATGGTGAATATTTAATTAAAATAATAAATTAAATAATATATTTAATTCTGAAATAATCAGAATTGGTTGAAATGGCGATATGGTGTGAACTGGATCATCTATGATATTTAATTTAGTTTAGAGTTGAATTATATTAACGAATATATTTAATTAACAATGGTTGAACATATAAATTATAATATAATTATAATCGAGCTCTAAATGGCGCGGTAGTTCGCGATTTGGCGATTCGAACTTTAAACGAATATACATAAGCCGTTTTAAATCGGATTTCTATGAAACAAGAAATGTACGGAGCTGGTGGAGTATATTTTTCTAGTGGAAGAGAAAAATCGGGATTTCGTCGTATAGATTGAAAGTTATGTCAAAATCAAATATTCAGAAAAACAGCGGCATATTCATTTATGGCCATAACGGTTATTTGAGTATATTTAAATATCGGTTTCGAATTTAGCCAAGGTTCTATTTATACATAGTCATGATTTAATTTATAGAATTTTATGGCAATTTTTTATTAATTAAGTATGCAACTTTTTATTTGGAGTATTTTGCACCCTTAATCAGCGATTTTAGGGTTTCACAATATGAGTTAACCTACCGACGTTATTATATTATTGGAATCCTGGCACATCACTGATCACAACGGTATTTTTATTATTGTCTACTGCAGTTCGTATGTGGATCAAAATATACGATACGGACACCCTTATTGTATAACGTTAAACAAAGATTTATAACAGGATGGACTAAATTCATTTTAGCGATCAAATAATAGCCTACGTCTTTCCTTTTTCAACCACACAAAAACTATCGTTCCTTAACGCAATTACGTGGACTTCCTCTCGTTCCTTAACACAATGACGTGGACTTCAAACATCCGTAAATACACACTTTATAAATATCCTTGAAATACCTTAAGACCTTATAACCTAAATTCCCTCTTCAAATGAAATAAAGAAGCCGCCACCCTCAATAAGAATCGAAATCTACAAACCGCAAGTAAAAATCAAATCTTCAACCAAAATTTCTGATTTTGGATCCGAAAACCTTCGCTAACAGGAGCCACATTTTGATACGTATAGTTGGGGTTTCAATGTTTTTCAGTTCATTCTTGAGTTTGCTATAGCTATCCAAGTCCGACCATCGAAGCATTCCGCATGGAGGGGGTTGAATTGAGGATGGAGGTAATTTTAGGAGGGCAAGGCACACACGGTGATGTAATTTGGAGGTCCTATGGCGTTGGCTATCAAAATGCGACAATATATTGTAGCTCGAGGAGCTACAGGTCAAGCATGGGTTTTAGTTGCGAGTGATGTGTGCGAGAGAGAAGCTGGTGATCTTTGAACTCGGAGTTGATGGGTAATGTTGCAGATAATGATAGGTGGTCGGAGGAGGAGTTGGAGGAGGTCGAAGCCTTGGTCAAAGGCTGGAGTTGTTGCCTGTAGGTGAATGGATTTTAAAAAGGAGATTTGAGTAGGAAAGTGTGAAGGGGGGGTCGTCCGTATTACTGGTTCGAGAATTGGTGGAGGAACGATGAGGGATGGATGACGCGAAGTTCAAAAGGGGTACGGTGTGAGGTTTTAGCAGGTTTCTGGTATCGAAAGTAAGAAGGGTTTGGTGCGTGTTTCAGCGTTTTCAGCTGATCGCTACAAGGAAGAAGAGAGAGGTGAGTGAGAGATCAGTATTGGTTGGTGCGGTATTAAAAATCATAGAAGAATTAGGGAGGGAGATCGAACAGAAGGTTGGAAATGGCTAGTGGTTACAGGCCCATAAGTCTCCACGAGGGAGGAAGAAAACGCTATAGCCTATTGGTGGTTTCGTGGGTCTTAGGGAAATATAAGTCTGGGCTCTTAAGGGTGCGGGTGGGCCGGTTGATAAATGGGTAAGGCCCATTGAATAATAAATTAGCTAATTTTAGTTTGAATTCAATTTAAATGTGTATAAACTTCAGAAGTGAATAACTTTATCATACGATATCGGTTTTCAGTGAAACAATATCCATTGAGACCATATGGACGAGAGCTCCACAATGGAACTGACTGGAAGTCCATTAGAGCTCGTTATAATTTATAGCAAAATAAATTGTCCGTTTGAATCAAGGGATGGTTATCGTTATTAACGATGATCGTCCAATGTGAGTAAAACTCACCAACTCTGAACAGTTCTATTTTTATAACGTATATTCAGAACTGATAAATGATAAATGACTGTTGTGTGTTAACTGTTGGTTGATTTGTTTGTGTATTGATTGAAATCATAGATAACGATAGATATATATAAATCGTTAATCGAATATTGATTCTGTTTATCAGAATATTTTATATTCGTGTTGTTTAACCTCTGTGTTGCAGGGAAACAAGTTGGAGGGGTCCAACTGGACTCCTCAATATTTATAATACTGTTCTGTTCATATATTGTAATATATGATGTGATATATAATCTATTGTAAATTATATGTGTTTGGACGATATTGGCCAACGTGATTTGATATGTCAAATACCATAACATATCGGAATGTTGATAAGGGAATTTTCAAAGTGATATTTGAAAATAAATTATTTATGAAATCCAAGGATTTTATAAAAGAGAAAATATTTATAAAATCAAAGAAGATTTTATAAAAGGAATTTATTTATAAATGGAATATTTATAAAGGGGGATATTTATAAACTCATAAGATTTTATAAATGACATATTTATTTGTTAAATAAATAGGAGATATTAAACGAATTATTTATTTAGTAAATAAATAGGATATCATAAACGAATTATTTATTTAGAAAATAAATAAAGATATACAAGGAAATATTTGTGAAAACAAATATACAAGGACATATTTGTGAAACAGGAATAGAAAGAGAAATATTTGTAAAACATTTTACAAATCGAAAAGGAAAATATTTGTGAAATCAAATATAAAGGAAAATATTTGTGAAATCAAATATAAAGGAAAATATTTTTCAAATCAAATATAAAGGAAAATATTTGTGAAATCAAATATAAAAGAAAAAATTGTGAAAAACAAAGATAAAAGAAATATTTATTTGTTAAATAAATAGAAAAGATAAAAGAAATATTTATTTGTTAAATAAATTGAATCAAAAAGGGAATAGTTGTTTGTTAAGTAAACAAATAGAAAAGGGATTAATCAAAGGAGATAATTCAAAGGAATAATCAAAGGTGTTAATTCAAAAGAGTTCATCGAAATGAGTTAATCGAATATTAGTTATTCGATTAGAGTTAATCAAATAGAGTAAATGAATTAGGGTTGACCAGTTAGAGTTAATCAATTAGAGTTAACCAGTTAGAGTTAACCAGTTAGAGTTAATCAATTAGGGTTGACCAGTTATAGTTGATCAGTTAGAGTTAACCAGTTAGAGTTAGAGTTAACCAATAGAGTAATTATATAGAGTTAATCGAATTAAAATAAATCGATTAGAGTTAATCGAATTAGGAGTTATCGAATATTAGTTATTCGAATCGAGTTAAAATGAGTTATCGAATATTAGTTATTCGAATCAAGTTAAAAGGAGTTATCGAATATTAGTTATTCGAATCGAGTTAAAAGGTGTTATCGAATATTAGTTATTCGAATCGAGTTAAAAGGTGTTATCGAATATTAGTTATTCGAATCGAATTAAAAGGAGTTATCGATTAGTTTAATCGAAAGGAGTTAATCGAATTTCGTTATTCGAAAAGGAGTTGTAAAATTAAATTACATCTGTAATGTAATTAAAAGGTAGGACTTTATAGTGAATATCAAAGGACAAATTAAAAGGTAGAAATTACACTGTTAGGAAAATTGCATTTTTAATGTAATTTAAAAAGAAAGGTTTACATTATATTGAAAATTACATTTTAATGTAAATAAGAAAAAGAGTTGGTCATTCAAATCGAAATTACATTTTTAATGTAATAAGTTAGAATTTTTCAATGTAATGTTAATTACATTTACGATGTAATTAAAAAGGGAAATTTTACAATGCAATTGAAAGATAGGAATTTTATGTTATAATGTTGATTATATTTTTAATGTAATAAAAGAGGAGGTTTTACAGTGCAATTTAAGGAGTAGGAAGAAAAATAAAATTTTACCCTGGAATAGAATTTACCTTTTAGTAAAAGAATAAGAGGTAGAAAGAAATGTTGAATTGTAATTTACATTTTTCATGTAAACAGAGGAATGGAAGAAGGGAAAAATGATGGTGAAAGTAGACGTTGCAGTAGAATTTACATTCTTATGTAAAATAAAGTTAAAAGGTTTATATATATAATTATATATAAATATAATAAAAATTAATCGAATCGAGCACGGTAGTTCGCGTTTTGAAATCGTACCTTTAAATGACTATACCAAAAGATTCGACCGTCAGATTTTTCCTAAAACCGCTAGGACCGTCTTGGGAAGATCTTTCCAATGATATTAACTACGTTAAGATCCAACGGTCAGATTTTGAGAAATGTGAAAATCAAAATTGGTTGAAAGCAGCGCCATAGTCGCCCATTGACTCGAGGCGTCATTATATAAAATTTAATTATTTTAAATAATTAAAATAGGAATTAATCATTATAAAATGATATTAACGAATAGGAAGGATTTTAAATATGTATATATATACGAGAATTATTTGGAAAGTCCGAGTTTCTCTCATTCCAAATAATCAAACGACGTTAAAAATCAAAGTATGAAGACGGCGTATGAAGACCGTGAATCTTCCATCGACAAGACAACGATCAAGGCCCTGATTTGATTTGCTCCTAAATCAAGGGTCATGGTCATTGCCCAAAGGAACATGTTGATTTCACGGGTTTGGTTTTCACTCAGACCCAGAGCATAAGCTAATAAATGGATTGTGTGTTTGACATCGTACTCCGTTAAATATCGTGTTATTAATTTTTTGTCGAATGTACGAATGATTGGTGGCAGAGAATTCATTCTCTTGCTTAACACCCTTTCGGATATTTTGGCAAAGGATTGGTTGTGTGATATGGAGTAACAGTGTGGCATACTAAGATGCAATGATCAAGGTTTCTTGTTGAAAAGCAGAACCTTGTGGTGACGATCAAAGCACAGCTTGAATAAGCATAGCTTTATGTATTACGTAGCTTCACGAGCCTCACAACCCGGTGGAGTCTAAAATGGGAGAAGGGAACGCAGGGAGGACAACACGTTTCTTTCTAGTTAGAAGTAGTGTCAGTGCTTAAAATGGCTGATATTTTACTTATGTTCTCTGCGGGGGATCCTGAGACATTAGTTAGAGTGTCTCGAATCGGTAAGGAGCTCCTCCCTAGCCTTGACTCATGATGGAAACCAAATTCCAAATACGACCCTACGAATTTATTGAATTACTAGTACGGAGGCATAGTATATGGTAGCTATGCTTCCTAGGATTGATACATTTATTTTGAAATGTTTTTTTTATATACACTAATAATAATATTAGATTCGTATTTACCGTATTTAGCATGTTTAATCACCATAAGGTAAAACCCTATCCTCTGGTTTGTGTTGCATTGTGTGATGGGACTTGGGTCTTATAGTGATTCCATTTTTCTCAAAAGCATAGCATTGTTTTATGATTCACTTATTGTTTGTTTTGTCACTTTAAATTATGCACGGCAATCCATTGGGGTAAACTCGTTCCGCGTTAGCGGCGTGGTCCTTGGATTTGCCTTATTACTAGTAGTTAAATTAGTTAAGAATTCTCACACCAGTCCCATGACTGACCTGTAGTTTGTTTTCACCTTTGCAAACTCAGGTGCCCTCTTTTCCACACGGGTAGCCATGTAACAGGTTTGGCTTTCTTTGGAGTTGCTGTCTTTGGAGCTTTCTTGGTGTTGCTTACTTGGAGGTGCTTATGTTGGACCACGAAGACTATCTATTATTTATCTTTTTGTTTACATTTTTCTTAGACTCTGAGACGTCCAGACTTATTTTGTTTCCAGTTGTTCTAATTTGGAAGTTGGAACTTATTTCCTTTTTGCTAAAACTTGATGTAATAAGTTAGTACTCTGTGACTGTGGGATTCTGTGTTTGATGACATTCATATTCCGCTGCTATGATGTTATTATTCTATGGTTTCCCTTCGCTATGTTGTATCTGTGATCTGTATTGTTATATTTATGTTGTATTCCAAATGATTATCCCTTACTTTCATTCCGTGGGAGTTTGGGGTTATCACAGATAATAACCTAGCCCAATAAAGCCCGTTTTACAACTTTCTTATTTTTCAGCCCAACGACTGTCATTTCTACCTATTTACCCCTATTCCGGACACATCTGACTATGTCCCGCAGGCCTAATTGATCGTCTTGGCCCCCGTTTCTCAGTTGTTAAATTATAAATCATTTATTCTAATTTCAACCGTACAAATAAATTTACCGGGGCTACAAATTAACTTCAAAAATTCCCAAAAAATATATTTAACTATGTTTTGACGCTGCGGACCTAGGAAAATTAATTTCGTTCAATTCTGAGCCTGTTTGAAAAATGGCTATTTTTCAGTCGATTGAAATTGACTGAAATTTACAAAACACATATCTATTAGCCACGTCCACAGATTAATTCGAAAAATCCTGGAAAATTCAACTTAACAATAATTTGACATTCCGGTTTCAACAAAAGTGGTTTCATCGAAAACCGAGGTCATTTGAAAAATGACCATTTTTAATTGCTTATAAATTATTTAAAATTAAAATTTTTAATTCTGGACTCAATTTTCAACAAAATTTTGTAAAATAAAATTTTCAAACTGGTTCAGATTTTTTGGTTTGTTACAGGAGTAATCGAATATAGTATTCGAAAAGAGAGATTATCGAATATCATCTATTCGAGAGAAAGAGTAATCGAATATTAGTTATTCGAAGTGAGTTAATTGAATATGAATTATTCGAAGTGAGTTAATCGAATATTAGTTATTCGAAGAGAGTAAATCGTCGAATTCGATTATATCGAATTCGGGAAAGTACTTATACTTTCGGGTGTTTTTAATCAAGATTTATTTATTTATAAATAAATTAAGGTAAGTAAATTATTCAAAGTAAGAAATAAAAAGTTAGATGCTAAGTTAAATATTTCAGAAGTAAGGATTATAACGTTATCGTTATAATCAAATGTTTCCAATAAAGAAATGGACTTGTGAATAAAATACGAAAGTTACATAAGGAAGTTTGTTAAAGATTAAAAGATAAATTTTGACCATTTTGAAGTTAAAACGTTGTTCAGTTAAGGTCTGAGAGGTAATTATACCAAAACTTGATTGACTTCCTTCTTAACTAAGGAATTGTAAGGTTTGATCGCGAAGGAGTTTTGGAAACATTTTCCAAATACGAATCAGAAATGTTTTCTGATAATAGAAAATAAGAATTTAGAGTATATGGAAACAGGAGATAAGTAAATTAATGAAATAAAGAGATAAATGTTAAATGATGTTTGATCGATATGATTTCTATCTAGAAATGATATCGTTGTTTGCACACGTGTTTTTCTTTGATAGTTAACTCACCGACCAACAAAGTTTTTGACCATTTTAGCGTTGTTAATATGGAGAGACCGGTTGGATCATTATCTAAAGAACCACTCTGTATTGGCATAAGCGTTGCGAATCAAGTATGCTGAATATATTGAAGACGGAGTAAAGTGCAAGGGCTGTTGTATAAATCTTAGGTAAAGATTGCCTAAGATCGATGTACTGAATAGTGCCTTCGGTTTGTCCAGTCCCAGGACGGCCTGTATGGAAGAAGGTCTGACAGAGTATATCTAATAAATCGCGTAAGTTGATCTCTTCAAACATATTCACGTTTGGTGGCGGAGGCATTTGTCTCACTTAGCTGTATACCCGTGTTATTTTTGGATAAATCAATTTATGATTTGGCAGGTATGACGATGTGACGTTCTAAGTGAATGAAGATGTGGCATGTAAAAGATAAGCGTAGCTTCTAGCCTCACATCCTGTAAATGACAAAAGTCGAGCAGGCAGCATGGCTATGTAGGTCGCACGTATTAGGGTGTATAATCACCTGATCTAGAGTTTCATTTACTTCTAAAAATCTATTGTTGATGCTGTCCCATTAGGGAAATGGTAGCTGATCCCAACCGTTGGTGATATACATTCGATACACTCAAGCGAAATGAGTGGTCGGTCATGTGTGGCCGGGTTGCAAGATGTTCTTGTTGAACCCAGTGTATTCCTCTCTAGAGGTACACTAGCAAAAGGTGGTTCCATACCTTGTCATTGTTGGAAATCCATTACCCAATACGTGCTTGCGGTTTTGATTGTATACTATATATGTAGAACGTGAGATGGAAGCGTTTCTGCTAGATGATTATTATATTGTGGTTGATAGACATTATTATATTATCAAAAGGTTTTTTATATAAAGATATTTTGGATTCTCATGAGGGAAAAACCCGTTTCGTTATACGACGTGGTCTTATGAGATATCGTTTACTTGGTCGAACTGTTTTAAACTGTTTTACTCATACAAGTCCATGACTGACCCAGAGTTTATTTTGTTTTGTTTTCCTAAACTCTTGGGTGCCCAATTTTGTACAGGCAGTCAAGTAGTTGGGATTTACAGATACTTGAAGAGCTGGAGCAGGAGGCTTCAGGATTATATAGCTATTATTATTCTGCTGTGTTATAAGTGATGTACTTTGATAATGATGTGTATACATATACTGATTTTATTTCAAGGATATATTATCTATTATATGTTGTTTGTTCCGCTGTGAGATTCGTGTTACTCTAATGTTGTGTCATTCTTCTTCTTCTATTCTAAGTTCTATCTTATCTTTCCTCACCCTCTAATTTCATTCATTGACCATCCGGTATTTTCGACTCTTGATATTCGATAAGTGTTGTATATCGGATAACCAAGGTCGCCTTTTTCCGGGTCGTTACAGTTGGTATCAGAGCTTAAGGTTAAGTTTACCTTAGCTTTATGGCGTAGCTCGGTAGAGGTGGGATTAGCAATACCCTAGATTGAGTTTGAGTGTATATATATGAGTGAAAGTATTTGTTATTTGATATAAAAATGGTTTTATATTGTGGAGATTTATTGGTTGAGTTATTTATGAGTTCTTGTCGATTAGTTTGATCCACTATATCGGTAGGAGTTGGTAAACACTTGAATACAGTGAACTGTCATGGTATGTCTTGGAAAGAGGGTAAACGAAATAATTTTACCCAAATTATATTTTGATATAAAGGATTTATATTGAAATGATTATAATATATTGGATATATTGGTTGTTATTATAATCGAGTAAGATTATAAAAGTAAAATGGTTATATATATAACCAAGTAGAATTCATATAAGTGTTACGAAGCGAATTAAATCTGAAATTTAAACCAGAAATTAAATTAAAATTCTGGAAAATTGGATAAGTGTTTATAAATGAATTTGGATTAAAAATAAGGAAAATTTAAGATCCTTGGAGATTTTAAATTGATTTACAAGCAGTGTGAATTATATTTTGAAATGAATTTCAAAGTGGAAATGTTTAGAAATGGTTTTATAGTATTGAACTCGCTTCGAAAGCTGGAAATAGATTCCGATGATGATAATGACATCATCAGTGTTCATTTTCGAGTTTTAAGTGACGGATTACTACCGAAAAGATTTTGTTTTTGAATTGTTTTGAGAGAAACAAGTTGTTTGAAATCCAAAGAGGAATAATTGGTTTTAGAAAAGCAAAGCTGTTTAAAACTGTCAGGAAGAGATTGTTTGAATTAAAAACCAATTTGAATAGAAATTTTTGAAACCGAGCTGGAACTGAAATGAAACCAATTAACTGAAAATTGAATTGGATACGATATATCAAGTAGAATCAGATTTTGAATTGTGAGATAAAAATCTGAAATGGTATTGGATTGATGAGTTAAGAATTTAAAAATCGAAAATGGAACTTTGATTTGAAATCGAATTCAACTTAGGTATAAGCGAATGGTCGGATTTGTGAATAAAAACAGATTGGTATTTGATTGGGATGACCCTTGTACCTGTTGAATTGATAACAGGTGGAAAGGATATAATGATATGCCGACAAAAAGGTACAAGTTTATATTTCATATGGTATGAGATTTTGATGGGCCGATTTGGCAAGCCGTTTCGCTGTTTGATTTTCTTTTGGGTTGGAGATGGCCCAAAGAGGCGAGTTGTGGTTGTACCGATTGAGCCGTACAAAGGAGGTGCTGGCAAAAAAATTCGAAAAGTTAAGGCGTTAGAAAATTTTCAGGATTTTGAAAATTTTCATGGATTAGAATTAATTAATATTTTAATTAAATTTAAATTGGTTCAGTTGAAAATTGAAGTTAAGGAATAAACAAATGATCTTTAACCCGTCGATAGGGTTTGTTTTATAACTTAGCAATTTTGAGGATGAAATTATTTAAGTAGGGAAGAATGTAATGACCCGCATTTTCAGCGATATAATAATTAAATAATTTAAGTATTTAAAAGGTGATTAAAAGGATTTCATTGTCGTTGAATTAAATAATGGTGAATATTTAATTAAAATAATAAATTAAATAATATATTTAATTCTGAAATAATCAGAATTGGCTGAAATGGCGATATGGTGTGAACTGGATCATCTGTGATATTTAATTCAGTTTAGAGTTGAATTATATTAACGTGAAATGACCCGAACTTCCCCGGTAAGGAAAGCGCGGATACCACGATGAAACGACCTGAACTTCCCCGGTAAGGAAAGCGCGGATAGAATTGAGAACAAGCCACAAAGGAACGCAGACGGAAGAACATTTCATTGTATATTACAACAATTCATCAGAATACAAGAATATACAGAGTATGAATAAATATTACACAGAAATATCAGAGATTTAAATTACATTTAAATACATCGCATCGGAAAATAATACAATACACAACTAGAAGAGATATACGGATACAAAGTTTTCCGGATATCATTCCAGCTGTAAACCAGGATCCTGTGAATATAAATCAGCAAAACCAAAACTACTAGCTGCCCGTGTCAAAATAAGGGCACCCAGAGTTTAGGTTAAAACAATAAACTCCAGGTCAGTCATGGGACTGGTGTGAGAACTAAAACAGTTATTAATCTTTATTTTAAAGTTAGGTAAATCAAAGGACCACGCCGTATAACACGGAACGGGTTTCCTCCCAAGAACACCAGTGCATTAAACAAACAACGCAATGCTAAATAAAGAACAATGAAGCTATTATAAGACCCAGGTCCCATCACACAATGCAACACAAACCAGAGGATAGGGTTTTACCTTATAATAGCCAAAGCATGCTTAATACGTTTAAAACAAGTCATTTATTATTGCTATAAGTGAAGAAATCAATTTCAAATCATAAGTATCAATCATAGACGGCATGAATGCCCCATACCACTATGTCGCCATACTAGTTCTACAATTAAAACCGCAAAGTCACGTATTTGTAAATTGGATTTCCATCTATGAACCGAGGCCAGGGATCGTCCTCTACCGATTCGAGACAATCTAGCCTATGTCTCAAGCAAGCGCGCAGACAAGCCTTGGATCGTCAGGGCCGGTCCACCGATATGGATTAAAATGCCTGAACACTGCGTCTCCCCGCCCTATGGGGCGTAAATGAGCCAACGAATGACTCCATCGGACCCGGATCGTCCGATCTAACCGAGGCGCCTTGCAACAGCAACAACCACATAAGTCAAACTCGTCAGGGCGTGTAAAACCATTGACGCCACTTCTAGCTAGAAGGAAACGCATGCCCTCCCTGAAGTCCTCTCCCGATTCTGGTTCACAACCGGGGTGTAAGGCTCGCGAATTCACGTTACACAAAGCTATGCCACACAGGCCGTGCTTTGATCATCACCACAAAACTTTGCTTTTCAACAGAAGCCTTGATCAATTGCCACTTAGGCATGCCACACAGGCAATTCACTCCATGCGTTTGATATCCATCAATATATAACCCCTGAGCTCGTACGTCTCAGAGAAGGGCGTTAAGCAAGAGAATAAATTCTCCACCACCAAACAGATATATATTTAATAGAAATCAATCACACAGAATAAAATCCAATGTCAGACACACAGTCCATTTACAAGTTCGTTCTGGGTCTGAACGAAACCGGAGGCACCTAGTACCCCGCATATCCATCGATCTCCAAGTAAGTCTGGACGATCACCAACTGATTCCCTCCTCTTGGGTGTACGGCCCAATCAAGATCATCAGCAATCACCCAAACGACGTGAAGACCTCCGGTCTTCAACCACCGTCTTCATCTTTGACACCACGTCGAATCAGTTATTCAGAATGGGATAAACCCGGTCTTTCTGAATAACTCGCGTATATAATCATCAAGTGTTACACAACCACGACATACGCCTCATTCCAATTCAGAATATTCATTTATTCAAATATTCTTCTACTTTGGGAAAGGTTCCCATTAATTTTATCAAAGATAAATTCTTTAAATTTATTCTTCAATCTTCTTTGAATATCAATTCAAACTAGTCGGGATTAGCGAATCACACCGGAATAATCATTTATTTTATTTCCCAATCCCCACCTATTCATCCCATGAAGTAAAACTGGTAATACTTCATATCTAACACCACGATGTTATCGGTAAATTCAATTACCATTTCGCGTTCAAATCTAATTAAAGATTTAACTATCGCCTGGAGTAAAACTGGTGATACTCCATTCTCGATCATTTCAATCTAATTAAAGATTCATTAAAACTCCACTTAGTTTTAATCTTCACAGAAATCAATATCCTGTCTTTATCTGGGTTAAAGAACCAATGTCATTTAGAACACGGCCCACAATAAACCCAAAATCACATTCATTAATTATCGGGTTAAAGAACAAGTGTTATTTAAAACACTGTCCACGATAAACCCAAAAATCAATACCAGTTCAATTTCAATTAAATATTATTTAATTGGTACACTTCATTAAATCTAAATAAAAAGATTTAATCTTTTTCTCAATTGGGCTTAAGAACAGCGTTAATGAAGACACCATTCACGACAAACCCAAATCACATTTGATATTAAATACAAGGCTCTGAATAGAAAATATATCGGCTTATATTCAATATCAAATTCTACGACCAACAAATATCGTATTGGAAATAACGATATTAATATATCTTTCAAATTTCCCAAACAATATCTGTATAATCACGAAATCCAACATCGAAATATTCCGAAGACAATTTTGATTCAAATCCATTCCAATGCAATTATTGGAAATTCTGGTTATTTTCAAAACCATTTTCAAATCCAATTTATTTATTTCAAAAATAAATAAATTATTATTCTAGTTCAAAACTAGTTCATTTCGATAAAAATCTATTTTTATCTTTACAAATATGGAGTTTTTCATCCCAAATCTTCACAAATCATTTCTTATGATTTTACACAAATTATTACTATTTTTAATAATTTTATCAAGGCACGTACAGTGGATTTCCATCAACGGCCATCGAACTGCACTTACAGCGACTTTTTCCAAATTTGATTTGGACATAATTCCAAATCCAACTGTTAGATTTCTAATTTCTCACATTCGTTAGAAAGCTCTTTTCGATACAAACCCAACGGTTCCGGTTTTAGGAGAATCCGACGGTCGGATCTCCCGCAATATCCGTTCGAAGTCAATGGTCGAAATTCGCGAACTGCCGCGGCACGGCGCGTTCTATTCAGGCCATTATATTATATATATATATATATATAGTATATATTATATATACTTCGTCGATATCCATTCAAAACGTGCTTTATAAATCGTTTTAAATTCATTTTCAAAACGGTTTCAACTTCATATTCAATTTCAAATCAAAACTGAATATTCCAATATAAATTCGTTTTAAATTCATTTCAAATCGATTTCAATTCGAATTCATTTATATTCAATTTCAATTCGAATTCATTTATATTCAATTTCAATTCGAATTCATTTCTATTCAATTTCAATTCGAATTCATTTATATTCAATTCCAATTCGAATTTTAATTCTTTTCGAAAAATCAGATTTTGAAATCACTTTCAATATTCATTATAAAATGAATAAAATCGATATAAATATCGTTCACGTCAAAATGGCGTCAATCTAATCAATACGGCTTCATATATTCCTATTTTCAAATATTCTATTTCAAATATTTTTATTTTAAAACTGGAATGAGGCCCAATCAATTACCATATAATGTTAATTATATGGATTTTCTACAACACATGTATACAATAACAACGATGAATAATCAACCATCATTCAAAGTGCATCCTACACTGTATAAGCATCAAATATTAATATTCAACGCTTATAACATTCTGTCAATCCATCGATCGACGTACAACTAAACAATCGGGATTAGTGTACGTCAAATATCATCCCAACACACGTGTGGGGTTTCAAACAATCAAACACAGATTTTATTTGTGCAGTTGGGCGATGTGTAAAATTTATTGTCCCAATCAATATCAGTCAAATGTGTGTATATAAACAAATCGTTCGATCTGTTTATTTTTATTTCATTTCATATACACGTTAAAAATTCTATTTTTAACTATAAAATATTTTCCACTATAAAATATTTTATTTCATCTATATAAATATTTTATTCCATTTCACATCACATCACACATTCAACTACACATCAAAATCAAACAAACAAGCATACAAGCCGTTCATGGTCTGTGGACGACGGGTGTCGGGTGCTACTAAACACCGTCTGCATCCTAGTATATATTATTAACTAGAAAACAAAATTAAAAGGTGAGAAGTTCTCACAGAATAGCTAATCCAACGCCACGACTCTTCTTAGGTAGAAATCTTCGTCGTTCTCGCCATTTTGTCAATTTTCACTGCCCGTATTCTCTACATATATAAAAATTACATTTTTACTTCGCTATTCAATATATAAAAATTGAATTTTTACTTTGCTATTCAATATATAAAAATCGAATTTTTACTTTGCTATTCAATATATAAAAATTGAACTTTTACTTTGCTATTCAATATATAAAAATCATATTTTTAATTTACTAAAACATCACCTCTTTTTATGATTCAAAATCATAGCTTTACTCCTATACAAATCAAATCTTTTTGTTATGAAAAATATAACCTTGATATTACCATTTAACTATAAAAATCAGATTCTTTACTTCGTCGTTTTCATGATAAAATCAAATGTTTATAAACTGTATTTCATATAAAATCTGATTTATATTTTCCCATAACTAAATACATTAAATAGACAAAATAAAATAATAGAAATACATTAAAATAAAGACTTACAACGGCTTAGAAGGGGGGGTCTGCTGCGATGATGGACGGTCGGATGGGCGGCGGAGCTGGTGGAAGGGGGCAGCAGTGGAATGGTGGTGGTGGCGAAGGGTTTCAGTGGGTTTTTGGGGCTGTTTATGGGCGGATTGTGGTTTAGAAGGAGGTCGGAGGGAGAGAGGGGGTCGGAGGGGGTGGAGCTAGTCTGTGGGTGGCGCAGCTAGGTGGCGGCGGCCCCCTAATGGCGGGAAGCGGCGACTACAAGGGGATTTGGGGGCGGGTTTGACACGGAGGAGTTTGGGGGAGGAAGGAGAAGAGGAGGGAGGAGCTGGAGGGGGGAAGAAGCGGCGGGGTCAGAGGGGTGCGGCGGTGGAGGCGCCGGAGGCGGCGGTGGTTGGAGTTGGCTGAGGGGGCGACGGGATTCAAAAGGGGGACGGGTTTTTTTCGATTTCTGATATTAGGTTTAGGTGTGAAGGGGGGGTTATGATAAAAGAATTTTATATTTTAATTAATTTATTTATTTTTCTCTATAAAAAGTTGACTTTTATTTCGAACTCAAAATTGAGCCCACCGACTGTCGCCCATAGCTGATTACCCCCATTCTGAACACAATGGGATATGTATCATAGGCTGATTCGATCGTTACGATCAGATTTCGTCAAAATCAACATATGACTCTATATATTGAATTTTGAACGTGCATTTCAATTTACCGGGATCACATACTAATTCGTAAAATTCCAAAAAATATATTTTCTAGCTTCGTATTGACGATACGGTCCTAACAAAACTAGTTTCGTCGAATTCCGAGGTCGTTTGTAAAATTTCGATTTTTAAGGGCCAGAATTCCATAGCGACTATTCTGAAAATTCATTTGGCCATAACTTTTGATTCCCGCTATGAAATCTCAATTTTTCTGATTCGTTGGAAAGATACTCTCAATTAGATTCAAATATTTTTGGTTTGGCTAAAATCCGGTTTATTTTGCACCCGGTACATTCAATTGAATTTTGAAATCGAATTATCGAACTACCGCGCCATTTTCAATTCCTTTTATAATTATAAATAATTATTTATATTCTAACGACGATCTATATAAATATATTCATTCGAATTCCATTCAAAATAAATTTCTCGTCGTTATTATCAAAAATAATTCATTTTAAATAATCAAAATTCGCTAAAATTTGCAAAATAAAAATTTTAAATTGGCCCAGATTTTCGGGTTATTACAATCTCCCCCACTTAAAACTTTTCGTCCCCGAAAAGGAACGAAGCCGAAAGTTGTTTAACAAATCAACTCAACTTTCATTATTTTCATTACGGCTTAAGTTCTTCAACTTTTCAGTTTCTAAGAACTTTTCAAATTTTTCCAAAATTTGGCTAACACCCTAAATTTTCGAAAAATTTCGCCATAACCTCCCCTGCACCGGGAGCACCGGGAAAATCCTGAAATTGCCATACAGGCCCTCTGATCTCAAAAAGAAAAAGAAAAAGCCAAGCGGCTAGCCAATCGGCCCATATAATCATCATCACCCAAACAAAACAGTAAATTATGGTAAACATGTACCTATTTATCGGGCAAACAATTTTATTTCTCTGCTCTAGCCTCCTTGCTATGACCTGTTCAATGTAAGTACATGTATATGCAAGCAAATGCGACCAAATTTTCAATACAATTCAATATTTGATACAATTTGGCTAAAGGTTCAACATTTTAATTAATCAAACAACACAACCATCAATCAATTAGTTGATTAGCTTTTCAAATTCATAATTTTGATACATAGTCAAAAATCACATTTTTGATGTCAAATCACAACAATAAGCCCTATCTAATTTTGGTTCTCACACCAGCCAGTTGGAAATATATAGAAACCTCACTTTCGTCACTCGAACATAAATTCTAATGATGGAGCTCCATCATCAAAATCATCTCCCGGTGATTAGAGTGTAATTCTATATCTATCCAGTATATTAAAATTTCAAATACACGTGGATCAGACGTATACGCAAAATCTTTATATATTGGATTGTCCAAATCAATATAAATAATCAAATACAAATAATTGATTTAAATTTCAAAACAAGATTTGTTTTCATTTTCAAAAATATACTCTTCACATTCGTTCTAGGATACTACTGATCCCAGCTCTAATGAGTCATTCCCATTGGATATTACTAATCCAATTTCTGATGAATTCTTTCGTATGGTTCTAGTGTGTCCTGTTCTCTGAGCTTTGTAAACCAAAGCTCTGATACCACGATGAAACGACCTGAACTTCCCCGGTAAGGAAAGCGCGGATAGAATTGAGAACAAGCCACAAAGGAACGCAGACGGAAGAACATTTCATTGTATATTACAACAATTCATCAGAATACAAGAATATACAGAGTATGAATAAATATTACACAGAAATATCAGAGATTTAAATTACATTTAAATACATCGCAGCGGAAAATAATACAATACACAACTAGAAGAGATATACGGATACAAAGCTTTCCGGATATCATTCCAGCTGTAAACCAGGATCCTGTGAATATAAATCTGCAAAACCAAAACTACTAGCTGCCTATGTCAAAATAAGGGCACCCAGAGTTTAGGTTAAAACAATAAACTCCAGGTCAGTCATGGGATTGGTGTGAGAACTAAAACAGTTATTAATCTTTATTTTAAAGTTAGGTAAATCAAGGGACCACGCCGTATAACACGGAACGGGTTTCCTCCCAAGAACACCAGTGCATTAAACAAACAGCACAATGCTAAATAAAGAACAATGAAGCTATTATAAGACCCAGGTCCCATCACACAATGCAACACAAACCAGAGGATAGGGTTTTACCTTATAATAGCCAAAGCATGCTTGATACGTTTAAAACAAGTCATTTATTATTGCTATAGGTGAAGAAATCAATTTCAAATCATAAGTATCAATTATAGACGGCGTGAATGCCCCATACCACTATGTCTCCATACTAGTTCTACAATTAAAATCGCAAAGTCACGTATTTAGAAATTGGATTTCCATCTATGAACCGAGGCAAGGGATCGTCCTCTACCGATTCGAGACAATCTAGCCCATGTCTAAGGCAAGCGCGCAGACAAGCCTTGGATCGTCAGGGCCGGTCCACCGATGTGGATTAAAATGCCTGAACACTGCGTCTCCCCGTCCTATGGGGCGTAAATGAGCCAACGAATGACTCCATCGGACCCGGATCGTCCGATCTAACCGAGGCGCCTCGCAACAGCAACAACCACATAAGTCAAACTCGTCAGGGCGTGTAAAACCACTGACGCCACTTCTAGCTAGAAGGAAACACATGCTCTCCCTGAAGTTCTCTCCCGTTTCTGGTTCACAACCGGGGTGTAAGGCTCGCGAATTCACGTTACACAAAGCTATGCCACACAGGCCGTGCTTTGATCATCACCACAAAACTTTGCTTTTCAACAGAAGCCTTGATCAATTGCCACTTAGGCATGCCACTCAGGCAATTCACTCCATGCGTTTGATATCCATCAATATATAACCCCTGAGCTCGTACGTCTCAGAGAAGGGCATTAAGCAAGAGAATAAATTCTCCGCCGCCAAACAGATATATATTTAATAGAAATCAATCACACAGAATAAAATCCAATGTCAGACACACAGTCCATTTACAAGTTCGGTCTGGGTCTGAACGAAACCGGAGGCACCTAGTACCCCGCATATCCATCGATCTCCAAGTACGTCTTGACGATCACCAACTGATTCCCTCCTCTTGGTTGTACGGCCCAATCAAGATCATCAGCAATCACCCAAACGACGTGAAGACCTCCAGTCTTCAACCACCGTCTTCATCTTTGACACCACGTCGAATCAGTTATTCAGAATGGGATAAACCCGGTCTTTCTGAATAACTCGCCTATATAATCATCAAGTGTTACACAACAATGACATACGCCTCATTCCAATTCAGAATATTCATTTATTCAAATATTCTTCTACTTTGGGAAAGGTTCCCATTAATTTTATCAAAGATAAATTCTTTAAATTTATTCTTTAATCTTCTTTGAATATCAATTCAAACTAGTCGGGATTAGCGAATCACACCGGAATAATCATTTATTTTATTTCCCAATCCCCATCTATTCATCCCATGAAGTAAAACTGGTAATACTTCATATCTAACACCACGATGTTATCGGTAAATTCAATTACCATATCGCATTCAAATCTAATTAAAGATTTAACTATCGCCTGGAGTAAAACTGGTGATACTCCATTCTCGATCATTTCAATCTAATTAAAGATTCATTAAAACTCCACTTAGTTTTAATCTTCACAGAAATCAATATCCTGTCTTTATCTGGGTTAAAGAACCAATGTCATTTAGAACACGGCCCACAATAAACCCAAAATCACATTCATTAATTATCGGGTTAAAGAACAAGTGTTATTTAAAACAATGTCCACGATAAACCCAAAAATCAATACCAGTTCAATTTCAATTAAATATTATTTAATTGGTACACTTCATTAAATCTAAATAAAAATATTTAATATTTTTCTCAATTGGGCTTAAGAACGGCGTTAATGAAGACACCGTTCACGACAAACCCAAATCACATTTGATATTAAATACAAGGCTCTGAATAGAAAATATATCGGCTTATATTCAATATCAAATTCTACGACCAACAAATATCGTATTGGAAATAACGATATTAATATATCTTTCAAATTTCCCAAACAATATCTGTATAATCACGAAATCCAACATCGAAATATTCCGAAGACAATTTTGATTCAAATCCATTCCAATGCAATTATTGGAAATTCTGGTTATTTTCAAAACCATTTTCAAATCCAATTTATTTATTTCAAAAATAAATAAATTATTATTCTAGTTCAAAACTAGTTCATTTCGATAAAAATCTATTTTTATCTTTACAAATATGGAGTTTTTCATCCCAAATCTTCACAAATCATTTCTTATGATTTTACACAAATTATTACTATTTTTAATAATTTTATCAAGGCCCGTACAGTCGATTTCCATCAACGGCCATCGAACTGCACTTACAGCGATTTTTTCCAAATTTGATTTGGACATAATTCCAAATCCAACTGTTAGATTTCTAATTTCTCACATTCGTTATAAAGCACTTTTCGATAAGAACCCAACGGTTCTGGTTTTAGGAGAATCCGACGGTCGGATCTCCCGCAATATCCGTTCGAAGTCAATGGTCGAAATTCGCGAACTGCCGCGGCGCGGAGCGTTCTATTCAGGCCATTATATTATATATATAATATATATACTTCGTCGATTTCCATTCAAAACGTGCTTTATAAATAGTTTTAAATTCATTTTCAAAACGGTTTCAACTTCATATTCAATTTCAAATCAAAATTGAATATTCCAATATAAATTCGTTTTAAATTCATTTCAAATCGATTTCAATTCTAATTCATTTATATTCAATTTATATTTGAATTCATTTATATTCAATTTCAATTCGAATTCATTTATATTCAATTTCAATTCGAATTCATTTCTATTCAATTTCAATTCGAATTCATTTATATTCAATTCCAATTCGAATTTCAATTCTTTTCGAAAAATCAGATTTTGAAATCACTTTCGATATTCATTATAAAATGAATAAAATCGATATAAATATCGTTCACGTCAAAATGGCGTCAATCTAATCAATACGGCTTCATATATTCCTATTTTCAAATATTCTATTTCAAATATTTCTTTTTCAAATATTTTTATTTTAAAACTGGAATGAGGCCCAATCAATTACCATATAATGTTAATTATATGGATTTTCTACAACACATGTATACAATAACAACGATGAATAATCAGCCATCATCCAAAGTGCATCCTACACTGTATAAGCATCAAATATAAATATTCAACGCTTATAACATTCTGTCAATCCATCGATCGACGTACAACTAAACAATCGGGATTAGTGTACGTCAAATATCATCCCAACACCCGTGTGGGGTTTCAAACAATCAAACACAGATTTTATTTGTGAAGTTGGGCGATGTGTAAAATTTATCGTCCCAATCAATATCAGTCAAATGTGTGTATATAAACAAATCGTTCGATCTGTTTATTTTTATTTCATTTCATATACACGTTAAAAATTCTATTTTTAACTATAAAATATTTTCCACTATAAAATATTTTATTTCATCTATATAAATATTTTATTCCATTTCACATCACATCACACAATCAACTACACATCAAAATCAAACAAACAAACATACAAGCCGTCCATGGTCTGTGGACGACGGGTGTCGGGTGCTACTAAACACCGTCTGCATCCTAGTATATATTATTAACTAGAAAAAAAAATTAAAAGGTGAGAAGTTCTCACAGAATAGCTAATCCAACGCCACGACTCTTCTTAGGTAGAAATCTTCGTCGTTCTCGCCCTTTTGTTAATTTTCACTGCCCGTATTCTCTATATATATAAAAATCACATTTTTACTTCGCTATTCAATATATAAAAATCGAATTTTTACTTTTCTATTCAATATATAAAAATCGAATTTTTACTTTGCTATTCAATATATAAAAATTGAATTTTTACTTTGCTATTCAATATATAAAAATCATATTTTTAATTTACTCAAAAATCACCTCTTTTTATGATTCAAAATCATAGCTTTACTCCTATACAAATCAAATCTTTTTGTTATGAAAAATATAACCTTTATATTACCATTTAACTATAAAAATCAGATTCTTTACTTCGTCATTTTCATGATAAAATCAAATGTTTATAAACTGTATTTCATATAAAATCAATTTTATATTTTCCCATAACTAAATACATTAAATAGACAAAATAAAATAATAGAAATACATTAAAATAAAGACTTACAACGGCTTAGAAGGGGGGGTCTGCTGCGACGATGGACGGTCGGATGGGCGACGGAGCTGGTGGAAGGGGGCAGCAGTGGAATGGTGGTGGTGGCGAAGGGTTTCAGTGGGTTTTTAGGGCTGTTTAGGGGCGGATTGCGGTTTAGAAGGAGGTCGGAGGGAGAGCGGGGTCGGAGGGGGTGGAGCTGGTCTGTGGGTGGCGCAGCTAGGTGGCGGCGGGCCCCTGATGGCTGGAGGCGGCGGCTACAAGGGGATTTGGGGTGGGTTTGACACGGAGGAGTTTGGGGGAGGAAGGAGAAGAGGAGGGGGGAAGAAGCAGCGGGGTCAGAGGGGTGCGGCGGTGGAGGCGCCGGAGGCGGCGGTGGTTGGAGTTGGTTGAGGGGGCGACGGGATTCAAAAGGGGGACGGGTTTTTTTCCATTTATGATATTAGGTTTAGGTGTGAAGGGGGGGTTATGATAAAAGAATTTTATATTTTAATTAATTTATTTTTTTTCTCTATAAAAAGTTGACTTTTATTTCAAACTCAAAATTGAGCCCACTGATTGTCGCCCATAGCTGATTACCCCCATTCCGAACACAATGGGATATGTATCGTAGGCTGATTCGATCGTTACGATCAGATTTCGTCAAAATCAACATATGACTCTATATATTGAATTTTGAACGTGCATTTCAATTTACCGGGGTCACATACTAATTCGAAGAATTCCAAAAAAATATTTTCTAGTTTCGTATTGACGATACGGTCCTAACAAAACTAGTTTCGTCGAATTCCGAGGTCGTTTGTAAAATTTCCATTTTTAAGGGCCAGAATTCCATAGCGACTATTCTGAAAATTCATTTGGCCATAACTTTTGATTCTTGCTATGAAATCTCAATTTTTCTGATTCGTTGGAAAGATATTCTCAATTAGATTCAAATATTTTTGGTTTTGCTAAAATCCGGTTTATTTTGCACCTGGTACATTCAATTGAATTTTGAAATCGATTTATCGAACTACCACGCCATTTTCAATTCCTTTTATAATTATAAATAATTATTTATATTCTAACGACGATCTATATAAATATATTCATTCAAATTCCATTCAAAATAAATTTCTCGTCGTTATTATCAAAAATAATTCATTTTAAATAATCAAAATTCGCTAAAATTGCCAAAATAAAAATTTTAAATTGGCCCAGATTTCCGGGTTATTACATAACGAATATATTTAATTAACGATGGTTGAACGTATAAATTATAATATAATTATAATCGAGCTCTAAACGGCGTGGTAGTTCGCGATTTGGAGATTCGAAATTTAAACGAATATACAAAAGCCGTTTTAAATCGGATTTCTGTGAAATAAGAAACGTACGGAGCTAGTGGAGTATATTTTTCTAGTGGAAGAGAAAAATATGGTTTTCGTTGTATAAATTGAAAGTTATGTTCAAATCAAATATTCAGAAAAACAGCGGCATATTCATTTATGGCCATAACAGTTATTTGAGTATATTTAAATATCGGTTTCGAATTTAGCCAAGGTTCTTTTGAGACATAGTCATGATTTAATGTATAGAATTTTATGGCAATTTTTAATTAATTAAATATGCAACTTTTTATTTGGAGTATTTTGCACCCTTAATCAGCGATTTTGGGGTTTCACAAAATGAGTTAACCTACCGACGTTATTATATTATTGGAATCCTGGCACATCGCTGATCACAACAGTATTTTTATTATTGTCTATTGTAGTTCGTATGTGGATCAAAATAAATGAGACGGGCACCCTTATTGTATAACATTAAAAAAAGATTTATAATAGTATGGACTAAATTCATATCAGCGATCAAATAATAGCCCACGTCTTTCCTTTTTCAACCACACAAAAACTCTCGTTCCTTAACGCAATTACGTGGACTTCCTCTCGTTCCTTAACACAATGACGTGGCTTCAAACATCCGTAAATACACACTTTATAAATATCCTAGAAATACCTTAAGACCTTATAACCTAAATTCCCTCTGCAAATGAAATAAAGAAGCCGCCACCCTCAATAAGAATCGAAATCTTTAAACCGCAAGTAAAAAAATCAAATCTCCAACCGAAATTTCTAATTTTGGATCTGAAAAAATTCGCTAATAGGAGCTCCATTTCAATACGTATAGTTGGGGTTTTAATGGTTTTCAGTTCATTCTTGATTTTGCTATAGCTATCCAAGTCCGACCATCGAAGCATTCAGCATGGAGGGGGTTGTATTGAGGATGGAGGTAATTTCAGGAGGGCAAGACCAGTGATGTAATTTGGAGGGCCTATGGCGTTGGATATCAAAATGCGACAATATACTGTAGCTCGAGGAGCTACAGGTCGAGCATGGGTTTAAGTTGCGAGTGATGTGTGTGGGAGAGAAGCAGGTAGATCTTTGAACGCGGAATTGATGGGTGATGGTGCCGATAATGATAGGTGGTCAGAGGAGGAGTTGGAGGAGGTCAAAGCCTGGGTCAAAGGTTGGAGTTGTTGCCTGTAGGTGAATGAATTTTAAAAATGAGATTTGAGGAGGAAAGTGTGAAGGGGTGGTCGTCCGTATTACTGGTTCGAGAATTGGTGGAGGAATGATGGGGGATGGATGGCATGAAGTTCAAAAGGGGTACGGTATGAGGTTTCAGCAGGTTTCTGGTATCGAAAGTAAGAAGGATTTGGTGCGTGTTTCTGCATTTTCAGCTGATTGCTACAGGGAAGAAGAGAGAGGTGAGTGAGAGATCAGTATTGGTTGGTGCGGTATTAAAAATCATAGAAGAATTAGGGAGGGAGGTCGAACAAAAGGTTGGAAATGGCTAGTGGTTACAGGTTCATAAGTCTCCACGTGGAAGGAAGAAAATGTTGTATCCTGTTGGTGGTTTCGTGGGTCTTAGGGAAATATCGGTCTGGGCTTTTAAGGGTGAGGGTGGGTCGGTAGATAAATGGGTAAGGCGCTTTGAATAATAAATTAGCTAATTTTAGTTTGAATTCAATTTAAATGTGTATAAAATTCGGAAGTAAATAACTTTATCATACGATACCGGTTTTCAGCGAAACAAGATCCGTTGGGACCGTATGGACGAGAGCTCCATAATGGAACTGACTGGAAGTCCATAAGAGCTCGTTACAATTTATAGAAAAATAAATTGTCCGTCTGAATCAAGTGATGGTTATCGTTATTAACGATGATCGTCCAATATGAGTAAAACTCACACACTCTAAACAGTTCTATTTTTATAACGTATATTCAAAACGGATAAATGATGAATGATTGTTGTGAGTTAACTGTTGGTTGTGTTGTTTGTGTATTGATTGAAATCATAGATAACGACAGATATATATAAATCGTTAATCGAATATTGATTCTGTTTATCGGAATATTTTATATTCGTGTTGTTCAACCTCTATGTTGCAGGGAAACAAGTTGGAGGGGTCCAACTGGACTCCTCAATATTTATAATACTGTTCTGTGCATATATTGTAATATATGATGTGATATATAATCTGTTGTAAATTATGTGTGTTTGGACGATATTGGCCAACGTGATTTGATATGTTAAATACCATAACATACCGGAATGTTGACAAGGGAATTTTCAAAGTGATATTTGAAAATAAATTATTTATGAAATCCAAGGATTTTATAAAAGAGAAAATATTTATAAAATCAAAGAAGATTTTATAAAAGGAATTTACTTATAAATGGAATATTTATAAAGGGGGATATTTATAAACTCATAAGATTTTATAAATGACATATTTATTTGTTAAATAAATAGGAGATATTAAAATAATTATTTATTTAGTAAATAAATAGGATATCATAAACGATTATTTATTTAGAAAATAAATAAAGATATACAAGGAAATATATGTGAAAACAAATATACAAGGACATATTTGTGAAACAGGATTAGAAAGAGAAATATTTGTAAAACATTTTACAAATCGAAAAGGAAAATATTTGTGAAATCAAATATAAAGGAAAATATTTGTGAAACCAAATATAAAGGAAAATATTTTTCAAATCAAATATAAAGGAAAATATTTATGAAATAAAATATAAAGGAAAAAATTGTGAAAAACAAAGATAAAAGAAATATTTATTTGTTAAATAAATAGAAAAGATAAAAGAAATATTTATTTGTTATATAAATAGAATTGAAAAGGGAATAGTTATTTGTTAAGTAAATAAATAGAAAAGGGATTAATCAAAGGAGATAATTCAAAGGAATAATCAAAGGAGTTAATTCAAAAGAGCTCATCGAAATGAGTTAATCGAATATTAGTTATTCGATTAGTGTAACACCCCGTGTATTCTATAACTGTGGAATTAACGAATTAAAGTACAATTAATTTGAAATCAAAGAACTAAGGGAAACGGGATACGCCATTGCGTTCGTCTCGGAAAAATACGCGAAATAGAGTCCGAGTTTTCGAAAAACGGAGTCCGTATGAAGAAGATATAGCCTCCGGAAGTTTCTGAATTAAGTTCAAAATTAAAAATCGGGCCCAATTGGCCAGGGCGGGAAAATTCCCGCCTAAGACACCCAGGTCGACTGGGCTGTCGACCTGGTCTAGCCAGGTCGACAGGGCTGTCGACAGGGCTGTCGACCTGGTCTAGACCCAGGTCGAACCCAGTCCACCCTGGCTGGCCTAGTCTATGTTGGTCGATTTTCAGAAGCATGCTTTGTCATTAAGGCTAGGTGGCAGGCTCTAATTGGTCTCTCTTTCGAATGAATGGCTATGATCAATCCAAGCAACATCGATGGTCCTAATCAGTTCATAAACTCTATAAAAAGGACCCTAGACTCTTCCTAACCTAAGTCTCTAACACAATTCTCTAGCCTCCATTGCTCTCTCTCCTTCTAATTAAAAATAAAAATGGCGTCGCTACTCTGCTAGAATCAAAACTAGAAGTCAATCAACATCATCCTAAATTCAAATTTGAGATAAAAGCTTCTGCAACAATTCTGTAACAACTAAAGTTCTTTCTTTAATCCAATCAAGGCAAGTACAGTTATTTTCTGCTATAAACGTTAATTATAATTTTGATATGTTTTTAATTCTGAATCTGAGATTGTATGTATATTCTCTTCTGTCAGATCTGTTTTTCTGTGACTGTTCTGTATCCCTTTTCTTTTTTTCTGTTTCTATAGCCAGGCTACCACGAGCCTGTGCCTAATCTCATAAGAGATGAACGTATGAACGCAAATTTTGGGATGAATGATGCGAAATTTGACAAGACTAAATTGAATGTATGACTTTAGGTCTGAGGCATAAAATATATTGGACATGTGACTTGGGATTGGATGCATAAATTTGACTATGAACATATAATTTATGCATGTTGTATGCATAGTTATGTTGTAATTTAGATCTGTAATTAATTAGAAAAAAAGATGAGCATATGTTGTAAACTAGATTTGGATCTATGCATATTCTATGATAGAAGAAAAGAGGAACCATTGTATGATTACATATGATTTGAGACTTTGGACAAAATGCATATAAAAGTCAAGATCTGATTTTTTTTTAGAAGATATGATTTAGATTGTTGGGTATATTTTGCATAATGATTCATGACTTAATAAGAAGAAGGATATGGAAACGTAGGTGTAAAAGATTTACATTAATTAGGATCTCTACTATTGTGATTACACCTAAATAGGGAATTTTGCATATATGGCATGCACTGTAATTAATGATCATATTTGGTATAATTTATATGTGAATCTGCTGTATAAGGTTAGTTTAACAAAAATTGGAACATATGTTATAGGGTAAATTATGTCCATATTCTGCGCTATGTAAAGGTATGCAAACATGGAAGTATATGATCTTATTGTGAATCACGACAATTATTTAGGCATATGAATTTAGGCCAATTTATGATTAGGTAAGGCATGTAAATAAAACCTTTAGAAATATTAAATTTGCTAAATATGCTAATTTTCCAAGTTGCCTAAACTGCTAGTTTTGTTATATTGCCTAGACTGCAAATTAGATTGAAATGCCTAATTTGTTAAATTTGTCGGTTGAAATGCCTAACCTGTTATATGCCAAAATCTGCTAAGTTGCTAAATCCGTTAAGTCATCTGTTATCTGCTAAAGTCTGTTATCTGCTGTGTTGATATAATCATCCTGTTATTGATATAATCTGAATTGGCATATATATATTAGGCGTGCGCATAAACGGTAAAGTATTAATTAATTGGCCGCAAAGATAAACATGGCTAACTCGAGGTTAGAATGAGTTTGTGGCGTAATTCTGCCCGGAACCGCCCGGCACATCCAGTGGTCGCAAACAATAGGTTCTAATGTGAGAAGTTAGTCATAACCTGCTTAAGACACGAGGTTAGGTCTGGCTTGTGGCAAAGTCTGCCCGGAACCGCCCGGCCCATCCAGCGGCCACAAGCTAGCGACCTAATGTGAGAGGTCTGGGCATTAATAATTAATTAATGCAAATCTAAGATAAGAATGACGTCTAAAACGTATTGGGGAAAAATAGGGTTAAACCAACTGGATTAATGGGTGTAGTAAACCCGTCCATGAATCTGTAGGCCCAATACAAAGTTAGACAAATCTGAAAAATCTGTACATCTGATCTGTTAGTCTGAAAACTTGTTAACTTAATCTATGAACTAGTAAATCTGAATTCTGTATGTCTGAACTTGTAAACAAGTTAATCTGAGATCTGTTAGTCTGGGGACACAAGGTTAGGAGGGGAGTTACTTGTGTCATCTGTTGTTTGGGACCCATATTAGTCAGTAACCCTTTCTGGTATCAAAACTTTGACCCAGCAGTAGGTAGGGTCCGGGCACGCTTACTAAACTAATTATAAGTGGTTCATTCTGATAATGGCGAGGGGTGTTGATGGTGCGTTCCAACCGGGTCATGTGCGTGCATGGATCCCGGTCTGCCTCTGAGGATGTAAGACGCCGTGACATCTGTAAATAAGTCTGTGCCAATTGGTTGTCACTTTAGGGAGTGATACACCCTACTGTGGGGCCGACACAGGATATTTACGTATTAGGGAGCCGATCGCTTGGGGTAGGGTTTTAGGGTACGCTTGGTTCTGTCTGTTTCTGTTGGTACCGTCTGTTTCTGTTGGGTGGTAACACCTGTCTGTTTCTGTGTGGTACCGTCTGTTCGGGTGGTAAAGGCCCATTACTAGTGTACACCTAATTCTACATTCTGTTTCCGTAGAGATAAATCTGTTCCTGCTTCTGTCTGTTTCTGATCGGGTAGTAAAGGCCCATTATTAGCATTCTGTTTCTGTTAAAGTATTCTGTACCCGTTCCTGCTTCAATTTAGACATTAGGGAGACACCTAATTCTGCTATATTAGTATTAGTGCAGAGATGTGTAAAACAATAGTTTATATCATTCTGTTTTTCTGTTATATCTGCTACACCTGTTACAGTTATCTCACATCCAGTTTTATGTTCATATCATATTATTATTATCTGTTCATATGCTGAAAGTCACTGGACTTGCCAGACTTTTTGTCTGACCCTTGTTGTTTCGCCTTCTTTCTTCCGTTCCCCCCCCAGGTTATCCAAGGAGGGAAATACTTTAGCTTGATCCGGATTTCTCTTTGCTTGAAGTGCTTAAAGTATGGCTTGGCTCTGTATAGCTTCCGTTCCATGGGGATTATGATTTTAAACCATGCATTTTGAAGGCTTTTGTACAAGACTGATATTTTGTACTTGAATTCTGAAATTTGAAAGGATGTAACCATATTAATTTCTGTTTCCGCTGTAATAAAGTTAAAAATTTTCAAGTACTGTTTTATCTGTCTTGTAAGTTTCTGTTCTGTTTACTAAAATGCTCCACCAAAGTTAAGGCATTCCCTTTGTGAGTGACCTTAACGGAGGTGGGGTGTTACACTTGGTATCAGAGCTGAAGGTTACCAGATTTTATAAAAAAAAAAGTTTTGAAAAATTATTTTCAAAAAAAAAAAGGTTTTGAAAGGAAGTATTTTCAAAAATAAAGCTTATTTTGAAAAACATGATCCCCAAGAGCCATATATCTTTCTTTCAGTCCTTTTTGTATTGAACCTTTCCTTTTTCGTTCCAGCATGTCTGAAGCATCTGAGATACCAGAGGGTGTTCATGTACCCGGTTGGTTTCGTCAATATCTTGAGGCTAGGACCGCCGCTGCAGGTCCAGCTAATGATCCCCCTCCTCCACCCCCTCCTCGTGCAATTGCTTTCTCAAAGATCTGTAGAGATTTTAGGGCCATGGTTGGGAAGGATTTCAAAGGAACTGAATCATTCGTAGAAGCAAGGAATTGGCTCAAAGAAACTGAGGATCTATTCGTTATCTTCGAGGTGGACGATAGGCAGAAGGTACAGTTGGCAGTATGGCTGCTCAAAGACGAAGCTTCCTACTGGTGGGAAGTCACTAACGCCGAGAGGCCGGTTGAGACATGGATGGATTTCAGAACAAGGTTTGAGACAAAATTCCTCTCGCAAGCTGAACGAAGTTTACAATTGGAAAAGTTCTTGTCTCTTAAGCAAGGAAGTATGACGGTCAAGGAATACGTCAACCAGTTCAACCAACTAGCAAGATTCGGATTGGATTTAGTCAACACTCAGCATAAAAAGGCTCTCCGCTTTGTTAAAGGATTGAATGAGCCACTACACAGCCTAGCCATGACCCATGTACCCATGAGAGCAACTTACGAGAAATTGGTGGATATGGCACTACTGCACGAGGAAGACAAGGGCCCGAAAGAGACAAAGAAGGAAGAACCACAGAATAAGAAAGCGGGGCCCAAAAAGGAAACACAAAAGAAGGATGAGAAGTCTGAAGATAAGAAGGGGAAAAAGTGCTTTACTTGTGGGAGCTCAACTCATCTGAACAAGGATTGCAGAAAAAGGAAGGGCGCTTGCTTCAACTGTGGGGAGATGGGACACTTCACTAGGGACTGCCCGAAGAGACGAGGACAAGGAGGGCAGGCGAACACTCTTGAGGCTAGTGGCTAGGATTGAAATAGGAAAATTTCTATAGTAGGTTTAATTTCTTTATCTGATTGTGACTTTTTCTGATTTTGGTATTTTGATTTTGTAATCGATACTCTGCACTTTAATGCTAGTATTATTTCTGAATTCCTCTATAGACTCAGACCCATAAGGGTTATGGATCATCTGTTTGAGACTGGGGTTTGAGGGATATCTGTGTTAGGCGTCAAGTATGACGCATACATTTTGAGTTTTCGTGGGGTATCAATTTGTTGTTGGTTTCGGTCTTTGGGGTCGATACTTAGGACCCATGTCTAATGGGAACCAAATTTTCGTTCTATCTGTACTCGCTTCCATCATTCGACTATATCCTATCGATTGAATCTTCGAACTTTAGGTAGAAACTAATGGGTGTAAACATGTGTTTGAGACATGTTATGTTTTATGGTTGCAAGTGGATGCAAATGGTTGCTAGTGGTTGCCCGTGGATGCATATACACACACTAGGCACTAGATCGGCTCGAAAACACTCTCGTACTGCATATGGATGGGTGAGCATTTTTCAATTCTTGTGGATGCAAAATGGTTGATTCAGCACATGGATGTTGCATTTGAGTGAATGGTTGTGCACTCATATAGAAATAATATATATCATCAGAATTCTATTGCATACATGTTGGACTCATGGCACTGACATAATTCGCATTAAGGAGGTCAACTGAATCAGTAGACCGCCTGATCTTTGCATTAGATAAGGAACATATACACACACTTTTGCATATGTTCATACAACATTAGAAGTTTTCTAAGGACAATGGATGCTTGTGGATGATGGTTGAGTAGATGGGTGATTGGATGGTAGGACACATTCTTCTTAACTTGAAGATTTCGGGGACGAAATCCTTTTAAGTGGGGGAGAATGTAACACCCCGTGTATTCTATAACTGTGGAATTAACAAATTAAAGTACAATTAATTTGGAATCAAAGAACTAAGGGAAATGGGATACGCCATTGCGTTCGTCTCGGAAAAATACGCGAAATAGAGTCCGAGTTTTCGAAAAACGGAGTCCGTATGAAGAAGATATAGCCTCCGGAAGTTTCTGAATTAAGTTCAAAATTAAAAATCGGGCCCAATTGGCCAGGGCGGGAAAATTCCCGCCTAAGACACCCAGGTCGACTGGGCTGTCGACCTGGTCTAGCCAGGTCGACAGGGCTGTCGACAGGGCTATCGACAGGGCTGTCGACCTGGTCCAGACCCAGGTCGAACCCAGTCCACCCTGGCTGGCCTAGTCTATGTTGGTCGATTTTCAAAAGCATGCTTTGTCATTAGGGCTAGATTGCAGGCTCTAATTGGTCTCTCTTTTGAATGAATGGCTACGATCAATCCAAGCAACATCGATGGTCCTAATCAGTTCATAAACTCTATAAAAAGGACCCTAGACTCTTCCTAACCTACGTCTCTAAAACAATTCTCTAGCCTCCATTGCTCTCTCTCCTTCTAATTAAAAATAAAAATGGCGTCGCTACTTTGCTAGAATCAAAACTAGAAGTCAATCAACATCATCCTAAATTCAAATTTGAGATAAAAGCTTCTGCAACAATTCTGTAACAACTAAAGTTCTTTCTTTAATCCAATCAAGGCAAGTACAGTTATTTTCCGCTATAAACGTTAATTATAATTTTGATATGTTTTTAATTCTGAATCTGAGATTGTATGTATATTCTCTTCTGTCAGATCTGTTTTTCTGTGACTGTTCTGTATCCCTTTTCTTTTTTTCTGTTTCTATAGCCAGGCTACCACGAGCCTGTGCCTAATCTCATAAGAGATGAACGTATGAACGCAAATTTTGGGATGAATGATGCGAAATTTGACAAGACTAAATTGAATGTATGACTTTAGGTCTGAGGCATAAAATATATTGGACATGTGACTTGGGATTGGATGCATAAATTTGACTATGAACATATAATTTATGCATGTTGTATGCATAGTTATGTTGTAATTTAGATCTGTAATTAATTAGAAAAAAAGATGAGCATATGTTGTAAACTAGATTTGGATCTATGCATATTCTATGATAGAAGAAAAGAGGAACCATTGTATGATTACATAAGATTTGAGACTTTGGACAAAATGCATATAAAAGTCAAGATCTGATTTTTTTAGAAGATATGATTTAGATTGTTGGGTATATTTTGCATAATGATTCATGACTTAATAAGAAGAAGGATATGGATACGTAGGTGTAAAAGATTTACATTAATTAGGATCTCTACTATTGTGATTACACCTAAATAGGGAATTTTGCATATATGGCATGCACTGTAATTAATGATCATATTTGGTATAATTTATATGTGAATCTGCTGTATAAGGTTAGTTTAACAAAAATTGGAACATATGTTATAGGGTAAATTATGTCCATATTCTGCGCTGTGTAAAGGTATGCAAACATGGAAGTATATGATCTTATTGTGAATCACGACAATTATTTAGGCATATGAATTTAGGCCAATTTATGATTAGGCAAGGCATGTAAATAAAACCTTTAGAAATATTAAATTTGCTAAATATGCTAATTTGCCAAGTTGCCTAAACTGCTAGTTTTGTTATATTGCCTAGACTGCTAATTAGATTGAAATGCCTAATTTGTTAAATTTGTCGGTTGAAATGCCTAACCTGTTATATGCCAAAATCTGCTAAGTTGCTAAATCTGTTAAATCCGTTAAGTCATCTGTTATCTGCTAAAGTCTGTTATCTGCTGTGTTGATATAATCATCCTGTTATTGATATAATCTGAATTGGCATATATATATTGGACGTGCGCATAAACGGTAAATTATTAATTAATTGGCCGCAAAGATAAACATGGCTAACTCGAGGTTAGAATGAGTTTGCGGCGTAATTCTGCCCGGAACCGCCCGGCACATCCAGTGGTCGCAAACAATAGGTTCTAATGTGAGAAGTTAGTCATAACCTGCTTAAGACACGAGGTTAGGTCTGGCTTGTGGCAGAAGTCTGCCCGGAACCGCCCGGCCCATCCAGCGGCCACAAGCTAGCAACCTAATGTGAGAGGTCTGGGCATTAATAATTAATTAATGCAAATCTAAGATAAGAATGACGTCTAAAACGTATTGGGGGAAAATAGGGTTAAACCAACTGGATTAATGGGTGTAGTAACCCCGTCCATGAATCTGTAGGCCCAATACAAAGTTAGACAAATCTGTACATCTGATCTGTTAGTCTGAAAACTTGTTAACTTAATCTATGAACTAGTAAATCTGAATTCTGTATGTCTGAACTTGTAAACAAGTTAATCTGAGATCTGTTAGTCTGGGGACACAAGGTTAGGAGGGGAGTTACTTGTGTCATCTGTTGTTTGGGACCCATATTAGTCAGTAACCCTTTCTGGTATCAAAACTTTGACCCAACAGTAGGTAGGGTCCGGGCACGCTTACTAAACTAATTATAAGTGGTTCATTCTGATAATGGCGAGGGGTGTTGATGGTGCGTTCCAACCGGGTCATGTGCGTGCATGGATCCCGGTCTGCCTCTGAGGATGTAAGACGCCGTGACATCTGTAAATAGGTCTGTGCCAATTGGTAGTCACTTTAGGGAGTGATACACCCTACTGTGGGGCCGACACAGGATATTTATGTATTAGGGAGCCGATCGCTTGGGGTAGGGTTTTAGGGTACGCTTGGTTCTGTCTGTTTCTGTTGGTACCGTCTGTTTCTGTTGGGTGGTAACACCTGTCTTTTTCTGTGTGGTACCGTCTGTTCGGGTGGTAAAGGCCCATTACTAGTGTACACCTAATTCTACATTCTGTTTCCGTAGAGATAAATCCGTTCCTGCTTCTGTCTGTTTCTGATCGGGTAGTAAAGGCCCATTATTAGCATTCTGTTTCTGTTAAAGTATTATGTACCCGTTCCTGCTTCAATTTATACATTAGGGAGACACCTAATTCTGCTATACTAGTATTAGTGCAGAGAAGTGTAAAACAATAGTTTATATCATTCTGTTTTTCTGTTATATCTGCTACACCTGTTACAGTTATCTCACATCCAGTTTTATGTTCATATCATATTATTATTATCTGTTCATATGCTGAAAGTCACTGGACTTGCCAGACTTTTTGTCTGACCCTTGTTGTTTCGCCTCCTTTCTTCCGTTTCCCCCCCAGGTTATCCAAGGAGGGAATACTTTAGCTTGATCCGGATTTCTCTTTGCTTGAAGTGCTTAAAGTATGGCTTGGCTCTGTATAGCTTCCGTTCCATGGGGATTATGATTTTAAACCATGCATTTTGAAGGCTTTTGTACAAGACTGATATTTTGTACTTGAACTCTGAAATTTGAAAGGATGTAACCATATTAATTTCTGTTTCCGCTGTAATAAAGTTAAAAAATTTCAAGTACTGTTTTATCTGTCTTGTAAGTTTCTGTTCTGTTTACTAAAATGCTCCACCAAAGTTAAGGCATTCCCTTTGTGAGTGACCTTAACGGAGGTGGGGTGTTACAATTAGAGTTAATCGAATAGAGTAAATGAATTAGGGTTGACCAGTTAGAGTTAATCAATTAGAGTTAACCAGTTAGAGTTAATCAATTAGGGTTGACCAGTTAGAGTTGATCAGTTAGAGTTAACCAGTTAGAGTTAGAGTTAACCAATACAGTAATTAAATAGAGTTAATCGAATTATAATAAATCGATTAGGGTTAGTCAAATCAGGAGTTATCGAATATTAGTTATTCGAATCGAGTTAAAATGAGTTATCGAATATTAGTTATTCGAATCAAGTTAAAAGGAGTTATCGAATATTAGTTATTCGAATCGAGTTAAAAGGTGTTATCGGATATTAGTCATTCGAATCGAGTTAAAAGGTGTTATCGAATATTAGTTATTCGAATCGAATTAAAAGGAGTTATCGATTTGTTTAATCGAAAGGAGTTAATCGAAATTAATTATTCGAAAAGGAGTAATCGAATATAGTATTCGAAAAGAGAGATGATCGAATATCGTCTATTCGAGAGAAAGAGTAATCGAATATTAGTTATTAGAAGTGAGTTAATCGAATATGAATTATTCGAAGTGAGTTAATCGAATATCAGTTATTCGAAGAGAGTAAATCGTCGAATTCGATTATATCGAATTTGGGAAAGTACTTATACTTTCGGGTGTTTTGAATCAAGATTTATTTATTTATTAACAAATTAAGGTAAGTAAATTATTCAAAGTAAGAAATAAGAAGTTAGATGCTAAGTTAAATATTTCAGAAGGATTACAATGTTATCGTTATAATCAAATGTTTTCAATAAAGAAATGGATTAGTGAATAAAATACGAAAGTTACGTAAGGAAGTTTGTTAAAGATTAAAAGATAAACTTTGACCATTTCGAAGTTAAAAAGTTGTTCAGTTAAGGTATGAGAGGTATTTATACGCCAACTTGATTGACTTCCTTCTTAACTAAGGAATGGTAAGGTTTGATCGCGAAGGAGTTTTGGAAACATTTTCCAAATACGAAGCAGAAATGTTTTTTGATAATAGAAAATAAGAATTTAGAATATATGGAAACAGGAGATAAGTAAATTAATGAAAAAAAGAGATAAATGTTAAATGATGATTGATCGATATGATTTCCATCTAGAAATGATATCGTTGTTTGCGCACGTGTTTTTCTTTGATAGTTAACTCACCGACTATCGAAGTTTTTGACCATTTTAACGTTGTTAATATGGAGAGACCAGTTGGATTATTATCCAAAGAACCACTCTGTATTGGCATAAGCGTTGCGAATCAAGTATGCTGAATATATTGAAGACGGAGTAAAGTGCAAGAGCTGTTGTATAAATCTTAGGTAAAGATTGCCTAAGATCGATGTACTGAATAGTGCCTTCAGTTTTTTCAGTCCCAGGACGACATGTATGGAAGAAGGTCTGACAGAGTATATCTAATAAATCACGTAAGTTGATCTCTTCAAATGTATTCACGTTGGTGGCAGAGGAATTCGTTTCTCTTAGCTGTATACCCGTGTTATTTTTGGATAAATCAATTTGTGATTTAGTGGGTATGACGATGTGATGTTCTAAATGAATGAAGATGTGGCATGTAATTGATAAGCGTATCTTCTAGCCTCACATCCGGTAAATGACAAAAGTCGGGCAGGCAGCATGGCTATGTAGGTTGCACTTATTAGGGTGTATAATCACCTAATCTAGAGTTTCATTTACTTCTAAAAATCTATTGTTGATGCTATCCCATTCGGGAAACGGTTGTTGATCCCAACCGTTGGTGATATACATTTGATACACTCAAGCGAAATGAGTGGTCGGTCATGTGTGGCAGGGTTGCAGGATGTTCTTGTTGAACCTAGTGTATTCCTCTCTAGAGGTACACTAGCGAATGATGGTTCCATACCTTGTCATAGTTGGAAATCCATTGCCCAATACGTGCTTGCGGTTTTGATTGTATACTATATATGTAGAACGTGAGATGGAAGCGTTTCTGCTAGATGATTATTATATTGTGGTTGATAGACATTATTATACTATCAAAAGGTTTTTGATATAAAGATATTTTGGATTCTCATGAGGGAAAAACCCGTTCCGTTATACGGCGTGGTCTTATGAGATATCGTTTACTTGTTCGAACTGTTTTAAACTGTTTTACTCATACTAGTCCCCTGACTGACCCGGAGTTTATTTTGTTTTCCCTAAACTCTTGGGTGCCCAATTTTGTATAGGCAGTCAAGTAGTCGGGGTTTACAGATACTTGAAGAGCTGGAGCAGAAGGCTTCAAGATTATATGGCTATTATTATTCCGCTGTGTTGTAAGTGTTGTACTTTGATAATGATGTGTATACATATACTGATTTTATTTCAAGGATATATTACCTATTATATGTTGTTCGTTCCGCCGTGAGATTCGTGCTACTCTGATGTTGTGTTATTCTTCTTCTTCTATTCTAAGTTCTATCTTATCTTTCCTTACCCTCTAATTTCTTTCATTAACCATCCGGTATTTTCGACTCTTGATATTCGATATGTGTTGTATATCGGATAACCAAGATCGCCTTTTTCCGGGTCGTTACACCATGTCCATGATCATGTTAGCCATCAATTCATTGAAGATGATAAGGATAGCACAAAATCCGTAGGTTTACGACCTACTACGAGAGTTATTCATCACACCCTTATGCACTGTCTATTACCAAGAATAGGAAATTTTGATGTTGTTTATAAAGAAAATTTCAAGGCATTATATGCAATCTATGGGGATATTCGTATCAATTGGATTGGTATGATTTTTGATGAGATCTTGCAAGTAAACGATTGTACTAGGCCACGTTTGTTCTATAATAAATATATCATGCGCCTATTGTTTGATTGTGGCATCACACTCCCTGAGTCTTCTGTTTCAAAACCCAAACGCATTAACAAAGCGACGATTAAACGAATGAAGCTCCCCGATCCATACTCCACTATTATGTCTTTTGAACAATGGACAAAACAAGGACATCAAGGAGCTTCATCACGATCATCCCGCCTAAAACCTGAGGAAGTTAAACTTCTACTATCATCTTCCTCTATAAAGGAATCACTTGAAACCATTGCTCGCAACCAATTTCTACTCGAGGCAAGACTTAAGCATATGGATACAAAGAACAATAAACACTTTAACAATATTAAATCTTTATTCAGAACATTATGGGAAGCAATGTCGTATGGTGCATTATCATCTATGCAAGCTCAAGACCCCGGCAAACGTCCATCTCCTCCTACTTTTACTTGGACATCCTCAGACGAGGCTACAAGCTCAGGAACTAGACGTGGTCGCGGAAAAACTCAACTTGTTGAAGAGGAAGAAGAAGAAGACGAGACGGAATCCGAGTATTCTTAGTTCACCTCTAAGTTTATCTCTTGCTATGCACTTATGACTTTATTTTGCTTTAAGACTTGATGCGGCACTTGTATCTAAATAGTATCGTGTTTTATTCGTATTAGACCTATGTGTGTATGATCATATTTTGTGACTCTTGGCATGACTTATGGTATTAGTTTATGTTGCTTATAACTCTAATAGTATCATTTACATTCTCACTTATTTATTTATTTACCAACTCCTTTTTGTCGATGACAAAGGGGGAGAAAGTGGTACTAACAGTGTATATACAGGAAAATACAGTTCATATACAGGCACAATCTCAGGGGAGATCATATACAAGGGGAGATTCAGAACTATGTTGTCATCAACCAAAAAGGGGGGAAGGTTGAGTCAAGAATTTCATAGAGTTTTGATTTCTAACAAAGAAATACGCCACGATCGACAAAAAGAAGATATTCATTGGTTTGAAGAGACACAAAGAGCTACATATGGTATTTTACATTAGTGGTTGATTATTTGATGTTTTAGTAGTATTACTTATGTTAAAATCTATCCTCAAATAATCACATACCTCGAAATTATCAATATATATACAAACATATATATATATGTGCGTGTGTGTACACATTAATTGTGCACACTTGGTAAAATCGATCGACCGCCTGTATTTCTACCAGTTGACCGTTTCTGCCCAGTTTGCACAATAAACGTGTACACATAAATATAACGTATATATATTAAAATTCCTGTCTACTGGTTCTTTTTGACCTGTCGACCGTTTTCTTTCAGAGAGCAACCTTTCAAATTGACACTTCCTTTCTTCAGTGGTTGCAACTCCTTCTCTTCACCAACAATCATGGCCATTGTTTGTTACTCTTCACAAAGGGTTACAACTGTTTATTCTTTATATAAACACCATGAGATCATCATTCCTATTATTGATTTCTATTATACTAACTTGACTTATTACTATCTATATTCTTGATCTCATTTCTATATTCTTAAGCAGCAAATTGCTCATATTCAATAAAATATTGTTTGAATCCTAGAATCTATTTAATATTCTTTTGATTCAATACGATATCCACTTCCAAATCTTCATATACACAAATATTCTATTTGAGGATAAGATTATAAGAAGGGCGTACTACAAGTGATAAATTCGTTTTATCAAGAACACATATTGTCAACAACAATTATATTCATCTTTGTTGAAGTCCTCGGTGTTGTAAGAGGCAAGTGTTGAAGTCCTCGGTGTTGTAAGAGGCAAGTGTTGAAGTCCACTGTGTTGTTAGAGGCATGATATCCCATTCGTCTGCTCGGGTGTTGTATACCTGTTCTTCCAGGTGAAGTGAGGTGATTGTTAGTGAAAATCCAGATATAAGTCTGGGATTGGACATATGACGGTGCTTCGAACCAATATAAAAATCCCTGATGTGATTTTTCTATTTTACTGCATTTACTATTATATATATATATATTATTGGCTATTATTTCATACTTGTGTGTTATACATCATATTGCACGATCCGTGTGTACCATACTAGCACGTACACGCATTTTCAAGAATCATTTTAGATGAATTTTTAAAGTGATAACGCACTGAACTCACTTCATTCGCTAGAAAATAATTCTGATGATGACCACCACATCATTTATATCTATTTTCGAGTTTTTAAGTAATGGATTGCAACCATAGTAAATTTTCCAATGGAAATTTATTTCTAAAAGCTAGTTATTTTAGAAAATTTCTAATATTTTGAATTTGACATTATTATAAATATATGTATATATTTATGTGATTTCTAAAGAATTTGAAATAAGAACCTGGGGGTTTGAATTCTGGAATTTAAATTTCACTTAAGAAAGTTAAATGGATAAATTGATTTGGAATCAATTTAAAATTAGCCAGAATCATAAGTGTTTATTTTATTAATCAAATAACACCAAATGATATGCATTAAAAAAATCTTTGTTTTTCGTAAACAAAGTAAATAAGTTGATTATAATCAATTTGAATGAATTTGAATGCATATAAATGGAATTTGAATTGAATATACATATATTGATTGTAAATCATTCAAATTGATGAGTGTGAATATATATGGTATATAATATGACATAAAGTTATTGAAATTTAATACTATGGGACTTTTGAGTTTAAATTGTGCAAGTACATTTACATGGAGTTGCCTGGCTTAGTTTTGGGTGTGTGGGTTGCATAAACACTAAGCAAATGGGCTTAATAAACGCTTATATAAGGTACGACCATGCAAATATATCAAATTATGTTATATGAATTGTTTTCCCACCGTATGGGTTGATGTATACTTTTTTTAACTTTTTTGTATATTGCAAAATCTCCTTCGTACAAAGGAGACTCAACCAACATTTTTCCAAAATTAGGGAGCTAGGAAAAAATTTCAAAATTTTTCTAAGCTAAAAGAGATGGTTTTTAAATTGGGTTCAAATTAAAGGATTTTGAATTGGAAATGGGAAGACCATCATCGGCGTGAAGATTAAAAGTTCTGAACTGAACTAAAGTGTAGAAATATGAAATTTCAGGTTTCACATAAGTGGGTTTTTGAAAAGCTAATGGGTTTGTAGCATTTCTTCTACCTTAGTAATTTTGGGGACGAAATTCTTTTAAGGGGGAAGAATGTAAGGCTCCGGATTTTTTATCAATTGATTTTGAACATTTAATTTTGTTTTGAATATTGAGTTGACAATATAAATGGATTTTTATTAAGTTATCGATTTAATAATCGAATACGATTTAAATTCGAGTATATCAGATTATCTTAATATGAAAACAAAATAATTGAATTTGAAGTTAAAACTAAATCTAAAACGATTCAGATGATTAATATAAATTCTATTTGAAATATAAACGATAATAATAATAATTTATTATAGAGAAATTGATTGTTTTGGATTTAAATTATATTATATCGATTTAATATGAAACTTAAGAATCATAAATTTTCAAGCGTCCTCAGATTTTAAAGCAACTAATTTTATTAAATCCGTAGTGATTAATTATTATAAGATCTCAAGTTTGGAGTCAATCGAAGTTTATATGTGTTTATGCGCAATTTAAACACATGTCAATTCATGTTGAGAATTAAAAGGGTGTTTACCTAAACGATCTCAGAATTTAACGAAACCAGTTCCATCGTGTCCAAAATAAGAAGTTATTCTAGGATTACAATTTTCATCACAATTGGGGCTCGTATGAGGTCATTTAAATAAAAGACTTCAGGCATAATTTTCGTGAGAATAATAAAATAATAAATAGTTTAGCTTCTTGGGCACACTACATTAGCTTCTCAGATGCACAATTCCTATCATAAATAACTCCAGACGTTCCCTTTAATTTCTACTTCCCCTTTCGTTCCAATTAACAAAAAATTGAAGCCCGTTATTTCCCTTTCCTTAAAATTTTCAATTCAAAATCAATTTGTTCCATATATATCGATTGAATTCGATTCCTCAGCATAAAACGAAGCTTTCCCATAATTCGAACTTCCAAAAAATATTCAAAAAAAACTGAAGCCACTTCCAATGAGTTACTATGAGGGAGCATTCCATCCCCGTATGTCATTTAGGGGGTGCAATCGAAGATACTGCTGATCGATTTTTGAGTGGGATTAGGGATCGGCGTGACGTTCAGCGAGGCAAGGTAAAACACCCCATATTTTCGGTGAACATCAAGGTAACAAATTAAAGTATACTTAATTTTTAAGAGAAGAATTAAGGGAAACGGGTTATACTATTGCGTTCATCTTGGAATTCTGCTTGAGATAGAGTCCGAGTTTGCGTAAATCGAACTCCGTATGAAGAAGTTATGACCTTCAGAAGTTTCAGGAATTTAAATAAAACAGTTCAGGTTTGAAATTCGAAACTCAAATCACACACCTAGGCTGGATAGGAAATTTCCTGCCCAGGACCCAGGTCGACCAGAGGGTCGACCTAGGTCAGACAGGTCGACCAAGGGGTCGACCTCCCCCCTATTTCCAGATCCGAGGACAGATTTATTTTTCTGCATCTGGATGCCCGTTCTGACCAGATTCATTGACCCCTATGCTATATAAACACCTCTAAGGATACAGTTTTCTCTACACAACTTCATTTTTGTTTATACTCTACCCTAATTTATATAAAAATAAATCAAAGACGGGGTTATACTGCTCAAGTCCTTCGTTGAATCAAGTTTAGAATTCAAGTAGAGATTCAAAGGCTAATTCAACGACTTCAACAACTATTTCTAAGAATCAAATCAAATCTAAATTAGAAGAACAAATAGTCTACTTCAAGGGAGAGCTATTCAGTTTTAGAATACAGATCCCAGAATTCAAGACCGTTTTGTAATTTGTAAGTTTATGTTACTTTCAGAAATAAAAGTTAATTGTGATTCTGACATTGTAATAAAACTGGATCTGAGATTATGCCTATTTCCATCTGTCTTTCTATATCCTTTAGATCAATCTAATTGATATTATTATGTCCATTCTTTGTCTCTTCTTTTCTTCTCCCCCTTTTGTTTTATATCCAGGCTACTGCGAGCCTGAGCCAAATCTCATAAGAGATGAACGTACGTTGGAAATAAAGTTGGGCATAGTATATGATTTGAACATGGCCAACGCTAAAATTGGGCATAATATTAAACTGTGTATGATTGGGCATAATTGAGTTGTAACTGATTTGAGGACATAACACATGTTGTATTCAAAACTAAAAGTATTGGATATATGACTTGAGATTTGAGGCATAAAGTATTGGACATATGACTTGAGATTTGAGGAATAAAGTATATCAGACATATAACTTGGTATTTGGGGCGTAAATTGAACTGTGAACATGCAAGTTCAAGTTATTTTCAAATTTAAACACCTAATAGTGATTTTGGCATATAATGAAATGGATCTAAGTCCATGCTTGACGATAAGACAAATCTTTTAGATTAATTCCTATCTTTCTATTGAATCAACGATTTACATGCCTAGGAAGTTATTTTCCAATCATGCCTGTCTTTGTTGGACATCTGATATATAATCCTTTTAGGTTCATGATGTTATTTACATCGGATCTATATGTCTATGAGGTTATTTCTGTCAGTTTGTTTCAGATCTATCTTTGTTATACCCCAACTCTAATAGATTTGTAATCCTCTTAGGTCCAAAATATTTGACAGATCTACCATTTTAATGCATGTTTTATGCCTACTCTCGTTTATGTTCCTCTTTCATCCCCTTTATTTTATGAATTCAGATTAACCTCGAATCTAGATTGAAACTTATTATACGTGCGATTGGAATGCAGGGGTAATTTGGAATAGTCTATTTGGTAATGGTGGAACATAATTTTGTAACTTATGATTTGGGGCATAATTTGTCTTTGTTGCGAACTTGGGGTAAATTGAAATATTAAATCAAGATTGGGCGCAAACTGTAAATTGGAATATTAATCTAGATTGTGCGCAAAACTGTAAATTAGGATATTAATCAAGATTGGGTGTAACCATTGGTTGAGACGCCAAAGAATAATGTATATTGGGGCATGACCATTAGTACAAACTTGGGAAGATTAGGTATAGCCTATTTTGAGTAATAGCTCGAAATTGAATATGGGGGCCGTAACTTGCAACTAGTTTTGTTGGGCATAACTTGAGAATTGGAATATGACTGGTTGGGATAATTAGCATATAAATCTAGACTTGGACATTTATGGAAAATGTGGCACAATCTAATATTTACAACAATTGTGAATAATTTACATATAAACTGTAAATATGTAAATATGTGAAAAGATGAACATGCCTAACCCGAGGTTAGATTGAGTTGTGGTGTAAAACTGCACGAAACCGCCCGGCACATCCAGTAACCACAACAACACATATCTAATGTGAGAGGTTAGTGCATCATGCCCAAGAAAAAACCGAGGTTAGATTGAGTTGTGGTGTAAAACTGCCCGAAACCGCCCGGCACATCCAGTAACCGCAACAACACATATCTAATGTGAGAGGTTGGTGCATTAATAAATCAATTAATGTTAATGAACAAGACATGCTAAGATGAATGACTAGGGTTAAGTAATAAGAACACTTAACCAATATAACAAGATAAATGACTAGGGTTAAGTAATAAGAACACTTAACCAATATAACAAGATGAATGACTAGGGACAAGTTAATATGAAACACTTAACCAGTATAGCATGATGAATGGGTAGGCTTAAGTAATAAGAAACACTTAACCAATATGACTTGATTTGTGGTAGGGTTAAGTTAACACAAGGGGGCAACACTTAACCAAAGTAATTATGAAAAGTAGGTGGGTTAAGTTAACTTGAATTGATTGATGACACTTAACCAATACAACATGATGAACACGTGGGGTTGAGTAAACAAGGAACACTTGACCAATATAACTTGATGGACGAACGAGGTTAAGTTAATAGGAGACACTTAACCAACATGACATGATGAATGGATGGGTTAAGTTAACATGAATTGACAACACTTAACCAATATGACATAATGTGTGGGAAGGTTAAGTACATCTCGTGTAGGTAGGTAATATTAGTACATATAGGCCCACAAACTTAACCGTTAAATAAACATGCTTGAATCAATGGAAGGGTTAAGTACATCTTGTGTAGGTGGGAAATATTAGTACATATAGGCCCACAAACTGAACTGTTAAGAAAACATGCTAGAATCGGTGGGAGGGTTATGTACATCTCGTGAAGGTGGGTAATATTTGTATATATAGGCCCACAAACTTATCCAGCAGGAAACCCTAGTAACGGGGACCCATTTGCAGCAGTAACCCACATAGATGTATCATGGTACCCTGAAACTAGGCAGGGTGGGGCACGATTAATGGGCTGATTATAAGCAGCCAAAAACATCGGCAGAGGGTACGTCAGTGTAGGTTCCGATGATTTACGGGCGTGCACGTACTCCGGAGTGGGAAAAACCAGGCACTGGGTACCAGTAGTTATACACTGTGCATCTTGAATCGTGTCGGGTCGCTGTCATAAGGATTGATACACCTTATAGTGGGACCAACACAGGGTATCTACACGCAAGAGAGGGCCAATTGACACAGACACATGGAACATTAATGCAAGTAAAGAGCCAGTCAATAGGGTAGTAAGGGTACGTCTGACATGTTCATGGCAATTAGGAAGATTGAGGTGGAATCCTCACGATAGATGTACACCTGAAGGCTACCATAATTACGGGGATTGGGATCACGTTATCATTTTATATAGATTACTAGTTGGGACACTAGTTAGGTGGTGCAGAGATAGATATAGAAATCTGAATATCAAAGTTGTAGCGAAGCAGAGAAAGAGTAGAAGCGCATTCAGTTTATCTTGCCTTATCATACTTTATGCTTATCCTATATCCATGTTATCATGGTATTGTCTTATATTTAGTTTATTCATGTCATGATACTTTTGCCTGTTTATATGCTGAAAGTCACTGGACTTGCCAGACTTATGTCTGACCTAGTTTTGTTTTGCCTCTTTTCTTCCATCCCCCCCCCCCCCACCCAGTTTCACAGGGAGGAAATGTTACCACTTAACTTAGTTTTCTTTCCAAGCTCGAAGATAGTCGATGTATTGCTTTGGACTCTCTCTTCCACTGCTATGGCTGGTGCTTTATTGGGGAATATCATTGTTGTTTTTATGCTTCTTTTATACTTGGAAGTTTTTAAATCAAGACAGAAGTTCTATGTATTACATTTAAGTATGATTGAGAAATTTTTTTGTAAAAGCTTGACTGAATTAAGTTGTTTATAAAATGACTTTATTTTTCGCTGCTTAATTTGTCTGTCTTGTAATTTATCTGCATCTTTTACCTAAAATGCTCCACCAAAGTTAAAGCATTCCCTTTGTGAGTGACCTTAACGGAGGTGGGGTGTTTCACAAGGCGCCGGTTTTTGGCAAGGATTGAGGTGATTAGAGACTCGTGACATTAGAAGTTGTTGGAGGAACTATCACGAGTTGTCTAGGTGGGTCGGTCCTCCTCTAGTGACGTGAGGATTATGCTGCCCGAAGTCGGAGGGACAAACGAGGTATAGTCTGGTACTATCAAAGTCCAGTGCGCAGTTTTGGTTCGCAGTTTGGGATGTGATTTCAAATGTGGTGGATTTTGAGGAGTGAAGCTATCATTATCTCCACTGTAGCAGCAATCCAGATTATAAATTCACTAAGCTGGACTGAGGTAATTTAATGTTTGTTGTACAGTGTTTTTACAAGGGAAGGTCGTGAAGCTACAGGGAAAGGGGCAGCATCGAGTGAAGTTTTGAGGGATTAAGTAATCAATCTAAATATTTTTTGTGTTTAAACTCATTGATTACTAATATACATATATATAAAGCCTTGTTAAACTAATGAATATCATATTTAATAATACAAGATATTATCGAGTGGAATCAGTCGAGTAATCTGTAGCTTTCAGATACATAATCCGACATATAAGAATCGAAATTAGAATGGATCGAAATGAAAACCAAGGTGAGTAAACTCACTCTTTGGATTGGTTTATAATTTAATATAAATGGATTTTTATTTAATACAAATTTTTATATGTTGTTTGTTGGTTGTTGGATGTGTTAAAATATTTTTCTGGATATTATATATTAGTTATATTTAGGCTTGGTTGTTGAAATATATTAGTTATATTTAGGCTTGGTGGTTGGATATTGAAATTTTCCACAGTATCATTAGCGGATGATCCTACGTTCCCCAAATATATATAGTAGATGATCTTCTATTCTGTGATATCCTGCTTTGAAGCAGGATTAATATTATTTATGTTGTCTAACATCTGTGGATGTAGGAAAAACTGGTTGGAGGGATTCAACTGGATTAATCAAAATTTATTATGTTTGTTTTCATAAATATTATAATATGTGATGAGCTAGAAAATCAATGATTGATGATTGTGTGCTTTGGATGTTGAATGTCAGTGGCCCTAAATATTGATATTTAAAAATATCATGGAAAATGATTTTGGGATTTTGAAAGGAAAATCTTTTTTTTTTTTTGAAATCGGAATTGAATTTCGAATAGGTTAAAACAAGTAGTTGAATTCATAAACGATGTTTATAAATGAAGAGAAATAAATTATCATTAGATAATTGGAAATGTAAATTCAAGTGGAAATTTAAAAGGGAAATCTAATTTCCCAAAGCAGAAATTTAATTTCAAATGGATTTGAAATCGAGACTTGATTAAATATACAAACAAGAAATATAACTTATAAACGATATTTATAAATTATGATGAACATTTGTCATTAGATAGTTTAAATATTTAAATTCAAGTATGAATTTAAAAGGAGAATTTGGAATCGTTTCGAAAAGGAATCGATGAAATTTATTCCGATGTTCGGAATGTAATTTGAATTGAAATAAATCCATATGAATTTATAATTAGGATTCGATTATATCAAATTTTATAAAATAATTTATTTTCAAGGGAAATGGAATTTAGTATAGAAAAGTAAGTTGTGAATAAATCCATAACCACGTTTTGAAATTTGAATGAAAAATTGACAATTATCGATAACTAGAATTTTTAAGTTAAATTTGGAAAATTGGTTTAATTTATATCAAAATATGGAAGAATGGAGTTGAAATTTATACTAATAAACAAAATCTTAACTTTTATATTTGAATTTAATTAAAACGAACTCACCGCGGCACGGTAGTTCGTAGCTTTACGTTTAAAAATTCAATTTAGTTTATAGAACTCAATATAAGTCGGAATTCTTTAAAACAAGAATCTTCAAGACCTATTGAATAATAATTTTCTAATGGAAGATAAAAATATAGATTTCGTCTTGTAGATTTTAAGTTATGTCAAAATCAAATTTCCAAAAAAAAAAAAAAAATTGTTCATAAACCAAAATGGTTTATTAAATAAAATTAAAGTATTTTGAGTGAATAGAACTCGGATTTCCATTAAAAAAATCCAGACTTGAGTGATAAATATAAATATGAACACAAGTGGAGTAAAAGTGTTGATTTTTGAAAACAAGAATCAATTTTTAATTATTTAATGGAGTTACCTATTTAGAAGTTAATTAGTTAAAGGAGTTTTTGGATCGAACTTAACCTTAGTTAAGTAAATTAGGCTTGTGGATTTAAAATGGAAACTAAATATGATTTTCGAGTTAAAAATGGAATTCAATTGGATTATAAACAACTTAAAAATATATTTGGACATGGTATGTTCAAATAGAAAGGGAATTTGGTAAAAGAGCTAATAAGAGAATAAATTAACAAATTGAGTTAAAAACAATTGGAATAAATTGGGAATAGTGAATACATTTTAAACAGGTACGGAATGAATTAGTGAAAGAAATATAAGTTGAGTGCTCGACCAAAAAATATGTATTTAATTGAATATGAGTTTTTACGAGCATATTTGGCAAGCCGCTTGGCTTCTTTATTTTATTTTTGAATAGGAAGGGACTAGAGTGGTGATTTGTAATTATGCCAATTGAGCCGTAAAAAGGAGACGATGGCGAAAATTTTCGAAAATTTAAGGAGACAGAAAAAAATTAAGAAGATTAATAATTAGGAATCGACTTATCGATTATATAAAATAATCATTAAAGGAATAATTATAAGGGAATTTATAAGTGAAAAGGAAATTTATAAAATAAAATCTTTGAAAGAATTCAATTAATGAAATATTAATTAAAAAGGAGCTCAGTGATTGTTTGATGCTAATTAATGGTATTTCCTTTTGGGAGTAAGATCTTTGGATGAATTCTTGTTTTTACAAAGTTAAATAACCAACTATTGAAGTATTGACCAATTTAATACCATCGTTGTCAATACGGAGAGACCGGTTGAACTTATCATCCGAAAACCACTCTATATTGACATAAGCGTTGTAAGTTAGATTATTTGAAGATAATTGAAGATGGAGTGAAATGCAAGGGTTGTTCTATTAATCTTAGGTAGAAATTGCCCAAAATGAATTGATTGAATGGTGCCTTCAATTTATCCAGTCCCAGGACAACGTATATGGACAAATGTCTGACAGAGTATTTCTATGTGGTCACGTACATTGATTTCTTCAAACATGCTTCTGTTTGGTGGTGGAGAAGGCACCGTCTTTTAGCATACCCAGAGTATTTTTAAGAACGTCAATTAGCAATCTGACGGATCCTACGATGTGGCATTCAAAGTGAATTATTCTATGATATTATAAAGGTAAGACGTAGCTTCAGGCCTCATCAACCGTGAAATGACAGAAATTGGGCAGGCACGGCTAAGTGGAACATACCCAATTAGGATGTATTATCACCCGATCTAGAGAAAATTAATTGCTTATTATTCTATCGTTGCCGTATGCTTTTGCTAATGGTTGCTAATCACATTCGTTGGTGATATGCAATCGGTACACTCAGGTACAATGAGTGGCCAACCATGTGTGGCCAGGTTGAAAGATGTTCTTGTTGAACCCCAGTGTATTCTGCTCTAGTGATACACTATCGGAAAATGGTCTTACACCTTGTCATAGTTGGAAATCCATTCTTTTTTCTTTACCTATAATGGTTCGTATTTCTGTGCAATTAGTGTTGGGTATATGGTTATTAGTCAACTCAAAGAGTACGGAAATACGGGCCATTACAAAATCTCTTATTATTTTTACCTTATTTTAAATCTTATTATACTCAAAATTGATTTCAAAATTACTTCCTATTTAAAATAAATATATTTCTATTAATGTTTAAATTTAGTTCTTGGATTTTAGATTTAACTCCTAATTTGAATACTTTATATTTTTATTATTTATATTTTAAGTTTTAATTATATATGATTAATTAAGTTTTAATATTACTTTCTTATATTTATAGGTTTAAATATATTCATATTAAGTTTTTAAGTTTCTTATTTATCTATAGCTTTGAATATCAAGTTTTTATATGTATACTTATAATTTTTAAATTAACTTTTATCACTTTTGTAAATTATAATTAAATATTTTTCAATTATATATTTACTCTATTATATAATTTTGTTATATAGAACAATAATATGTTTATACTCCAGAATTACTGTAACATCCCGCATTTTTATCAATATATGTTTGAATATTTAAATTTGTTTAAATATTGAATTTTTAATATAAATGGAATTTTTATATTAATTAAACGAAGTTTGAAACGTATAAATATATATATATATATATAATATAAACGAGCTCGTAATAGTGCGGTAGTTCGTAATACTCGGTTTTGAAATTTAGTTGAGTATACAGGATCCATTATAAATCGGAATTCTGTGAATCAAGAAATATTCGAATCTGTTGAACTATAGTTTTGTAATGAAAGAGAAAAATCAGGATTTCGTATTTTATAATGAGAGTTTTGGCCAAACCAAAATTTAAAATAGTCGCTGTGAAATCATTTATAAACCGTAACGATTTATATACCAAAATAAATCGATATTAAATCAATATAATATTGGTTTAACTGGAGAATATAATATCGAGATTTAAATTCATATTAGTTTTTCTGAAAGTTGTATAAATTCAGTCTGAAAATATATAGGATAATGAGAATTTATTTTCAGTAGATTGTTCATATTTGAGTCAATATAAATATTAATCGAATTTAATGTTAAATCATTAATTTAATTTAATATCTTCTGTATATGGTCAAATTAGACCACGAAACACGTTCCAATGCGTTCAGTATAGTGGTGGAAGCTGGGAATGTAGTTTTTTGCGTTCAAATAGGAGTTCGTAATCGTAGAATAATTTAATTTGAAGTCACCGGTTAAATAAATATAAATTAAATCCATAAAATAATAAAATAATTATTTATAGGAGATGACCTAAATTAACTAGCACAGGCTTTTCTGTCTGATTTCAGCGTCTTCTCCCATCAAATTTCACATCTAAAATTTTCCTTCCACGCCAAGCTTCATAGCCATGGTACATGTAATCTATGCCTATTCCAAAACCTTCTAATGTAACTCGTTCTTATCTCCATCCATCACTCAATATAAATAACCCATCGCATTCTTCGTCATTCCTCAAACCAGGAAAAAAACAAATTCCAAGTTCGTCGATAAATAAATAAATAAAATATATATATAAACCAGTATTGCGAATTGCGATGGCAGGCCAAGAAGCCCCTGAAGCTCGTACGAACTCAAAGAAATCAAAAGGGGGACTTGCGATCTAAAATTAGGATCGGCAACTGCCATGTTGATGAAGCCCTAAAACTTGAAGGCGTTCTGAACTCTCGCTATTGCATAAAGGGGGGTCCGACGGGATTAGTGTTAATTTGAGGTAGAGCTGACGTTGGGTATTGTCAAAACTGGGGGTGCGAATGGGGGAAGAGGAAACTGTGATTTCGTTTGGATGTTCAGGAGGTTGGCATAAGTATTGAATTTAGGTGGGAAGTGATGCTCGAATTGTTTGAGCAGTATGAAGTAGTGCGATTTGTTATTTAGGGTAGACTTAGATTTTCCTTGTGAACTATCGAACAAGGATTCAGCAGAAGGGTTAGTGATTGATCTGTAATGGATTGAACAGTGAGTTCGTTTATTTTCTGATGAGAAGGAGTTCGATTTATTTTTCTAACAAATAAAAATGGGGATTTCGATTTGCTTAATTAAACTGAGTTATGCGATTTTCTCCCTTTGAAGAACAGTGCGATGTTGGAACATAAAATGGAGTTGACAGTGGTTCACAAGGGAGTACGGTATATGGATGGTTTGGGGTGACGAACTGGAATAGTTTGATTTTTGAAATGTGGTTTCAGGAAGGATGATGTGTGGAAATGAATGTTGCGTGGAGTGCTAATTGTTAATGGATGTTTTGGGAGAAGGATGCGGTGGAGATATGGGTACTGAAATTCGATTTGGGTGCAGACGTAAGTACAAGGTGTTGTGGAGTGACAAATGGAACTTTCTAAAGATCGAACTGGGTATGCAAATGAATGTGGTGGGTTGAGCGAATTGATGAAGAGGCCCAGTGGTAGGGGTCTGTGAAATGGGGTATTCGACAGTGATATTTATATATAAAAAAATATAGAGGGAGAGGGAGTTAGGCTGTTGATGATGGACCAAAGGCTTACCATTTGACAGTTAAAAAAATGAGTGAGTTCAGTCCTTGTTTTTGGGATTATGGATGCAAGCAAAGGAAGTGGTGCCTAGAGATGTCTGGACACGGAGCGTCTGGAGTGATGTTCAATGTTGAATTGGGTTGAATGGTGAGAGAACAAAGGGGATGCATGATTGTCTATAGAGCATGGGTGAAATGTCGAAATGGGTCAAGGCAAATAAGGTATACCTTTTTACGAAAATTAAAATTAGAAATAATTTATTTATTCGTTAGTAGTTAGCAGTAAATAAAAAAATATTTAATCGATAAATAAAATATTTGTAGGCGATAAATTTATTTGAGATAATGAAGTAAATGCGCTGCCGAGATGGAATTTAATCAGAATATTCGACAAAGAAAATCGAGGTGAGTTAAACTCACTCAGTTAATTATTGGGAACTATTTTTAATAGTTCAAATTTATTTTATTGCTTGCTGGTTGCTAAATTGATTGATATAAAGTGATAATAATATGAAATAATATTATATAATAATAATATTGGTGATTGGTGATTGTATAATGCCCGCAGTACCATTAGCGGATGCCCGCAGTACCATTAGCGGATGATTTCTTTATGCGTCCACAATATATATAGTGGATGACCTTCTATACCATGACGTCCTGCCTCGAAGTAGGATGGGTATTATTATTGTTGACTAACATCTGTGGATGCAGGAAAACAGGTTGGAAGGATCCAACTGGAATCCTCAACATTATTTATTTATTAGTTTCCATATATATGCTGATTGATCCCCTGTGATAGTGTATGACATGTGTAGGTGTGTGATAACATTTTACCTTGATTTTTGATGTTGTTGAGTGTTAAAAAAAATATGGGTTTTAAAACAGAGTTTAAATAAATAAAAGTATTTAAAGAAAGATTTATTTTTCAAATAGAAATGTTATTTGGAGTCGAATTATAAATGGAATTGAACAATAAAGATCTATTTAACAAATAAAACAAGTTGATTTTATAAGCAACGTTTATAAAGAAGTGAAATAATAATAATTATTAAAGAATTCAAAAAAATATCATCTAGGTATAAATTTGGAAGATATATGGGAATTGGGTTAAAAATCGATATTTAAATAGATTTAGATTTTTCAATTACAAATGGAATTTGTTGGCAAGGTTATAGGAGAATAACGTTATCGTTCGAAGTTATAAATTAAATTTTGAAATGGGAAATTTCAAATATGAATTTAGGTTGACTGAACAAGACAAGAATGGATTTTATTCATAGGTGGAGGGAATAAAGGATAATGCAAATAGTTTACAAATGTAGATATGTTAAAAACAAAATATAAAGAGATTATATAATTAGAAGTTATAAATAAATTGAAACTTGAAGTTTCAAGTAAAATCGAATTTGACAAAATGAGCCAAGTATGGATTTGCATTGAGAAATATTATTCACGGGAGAGGTGAATATGTGTTAAAGTAAATGAGTTGAAAATAGAAATTTGGATTATAAAAGGAGCTTAAAGGAAATATTTATTTCCAAACAGAAATGGCCATTCAGAATCCAAATTAAATAGAATTTAAAAGTAAATAATTTGAAAGGGTCATTATATAAGGGACGTGATAAAAAAGGTAAAGTTATTGTTATTGGAAAATTTTGAAGAAATATATTTTGAGTGGGAGTTTGGAAATGAAATAGAAATCGGATTTGAAACCCGTATTTGAATTAGATGGAAATTTTCCAAATACAAAGGGAATATAAGATAACTCCATAATTAGAAGTTATAACTGAAACTTGAATTTTGTAAGTATGAAATATAATTGACTAATAAGTCAAATATGAATTTCATCTCACAATTGAAATGAATAAGGGGTAAAGCAAAAAATTTGCAAAATGAAGGAAGGTTAGGAAAAGTTGTTCTTATATTATAAAATCTAACTGAATTTAAGTCAACTGATTTGAATAATATAATATATAATATATTAAAGAATTTTACATAAGATTTATAGATAATAATTATGAGTTGAGAAATTATACGAATATTTTTATGGAATGAAGTTATTGAATCTAACTGAGATAAGTTGAAACAAAACTATAAAGGAGTTATAAAGAATATTTATGGAATGGTCTATGATGGTTTGGAAATCATACTTTAAAAGTAAAATATTTGGAATAATGATAAATTGGAGATAAATATCTCGTTTAAAGTAATAGTGAATAACTGGAAATTTTATTTGTTTAGAAGTTAAGGAATGAAGTTAAGGTATTAGAAACTAACTGGGAATTAGTGAGTTGAATGATTTTCTGAGTGTCGATCTGATGTTGGTTTCGACCTTTGGGATTGATACTTAGGGAATTATTTTCTTACTAGTTTAAGTTTAGAGACTGATGATTGAGATGAGAAGTGCGTTCTTAACTGAATTTAAGTCAACTAATTTGAATAATATAATGTATAATATATTAAAGAATTTTACATAAGATTTATAGATAATAATTATGAGTTGAGAAATCATACGAATATTTTTATGGAATGAAGTTATTGAATCTAACTGAGATAAGTTGAAATAAAACTATAAAGGAGTTATAAAGAATATTTATGGAATGGTCTATGATGGTTTGGAAATCATACTTTAAAAGTAAAATATTTGGAATAATGATAAATTGGAGATAAATATCTCGTTTAAAGTAATAGTGAATAACTGGAAATTTTATTTGTTTAGAAGTTAAGGAATGAAGTTAAGGGAACTAGAAACTAACTATGAATTAGTGAGTTGAATGATTTTCTGAGTGTCGATCTGATGTTGGTTTCGACCTTTGGGATTGATACTTAGGGAATTATTTTCTTACTAGTTTAAGGTTAGAGACAGATGACTGAGATGAGAAGTGCGTTCTTCAATGTGTTTTAAAATGAAGGAGTTTTGAATATTCTTATATATTTAAGAAGAGAAAATGAATATTTCATTTATTGGAAAATAGAGAAGTCTTAAACAAATGATTGGTTAATCACAAAAGGGCTAAAATGATAATAGATATCAAATCAATGAATTTAGTTTTCTTTTATGGACGAATGGTTGTTTATTTGATAGTTAAATAACCGACTATCAAATTTGACTTATACGATGGTTAGTACGGAAAGACCGGGATCGAATTTATTAGAAAACCATTCCGAACTAACCAATATGTAAACGTAGAATATATGGATTTAAGATGGAGCAGTGAAGACCGTAGATCTTCATAAGCGAAAGGACTACTTGTCGGAGTCTCTGGAGTCGCACTCGGAGATATTCTAAAGGTGATCCTGTCGTGATTGAAATCGACGGATTGCAAGGACTATTCGCTATTGATCTATAAGGTGATTCCTAGGGTGCGGTAGGAGAGTGTCTTCAGTTTGTTCAGTCCCAAGACAATTTGTATGGACGAATGTCTGACAGAGTATTTTCATAGGGATTACGTATGTTGATTTCTCCAAACGCACGAAGTTGGTGGCAAAGAAGGGAAACTCCTTTAGGCTAACAACCTGAGTATTTTTAGGAAAATCAATTAGCGATTTTCCGATGGATCTGACGATGTGACATTCAAAGTGAATGATGGCCAGATGATACGATTATAACCTCAAGTCTCACAACCGGGAAATGACAAAAATCGGGCAGGCAGCATGGCTATGTGGGTCGCCCCTATTAGGGTGTATTGCCACCATCTAGAGAATATTCATATTTGTTACTTCTTTTGGCTTATGTATCTCCCGGGAACGGTTATGTTGGATCCAACCGTTGGTGGTAATATATTCGATACACTCAAGAGAAATGAGTGGTCGGTCATGTGCTGGCCGGGTTGCAAGACGTTCTTGTTGAACCCAGTGTATTCCCCTCTAGAGATACACTATCGGAACGTGGTTCCATACCTTGTCATAGTTGTAAATCCAATCTCCAATAAGCGCCCGAGGTTTTGATTGTATACTATATATGCAGAGCGTGAGATGCAAGCGTTCTGCTAGATTGATATTTATTTGTATTTAGACATTATCATAATATTAGATAAATTATGATTTCAAAAATGGTTTAGGTTATCGTAAGATAAAAACCGTCCATGTTTATGTGTGGATTGATCTTACGATTATCCTTTTCTTTCGAAAAAGATTTTTTAACTTTAAAATCAAGATGGATGATACCAATAATTTAGTGGGTTTTTCTCACGTTGGTTCACCAGACTGACCTGTGGCGTTTGAAATGCTCGGGTCAGACCCAATTGGGTTCGACCGAGTTGTATAGATTCAAAATAAGATGATACGGATTTCAGGAGGCAAGCCGGAGGAGTTCATACGTATGATATACATACATACATATATATATATATCTAGATATTTTTCCACTATGTGTTGAAAATGAGGACAGACTGTTGTAACTATCCAGATGATTTGAATGACCACTGTACTCTGATGAATTGTAAATATTATTTCAAGTTTTCAATAAAGTGTTATTTCTGTATTATATTTTATTCCACTGCGATGTGAGTTGTTCTTCTTTTTCTTTTATTCTAATCTTTCTTTCTTATCTTTTTCTTACCCTCTAACTTCTTTCTTAAACGTTCTGGATTTTCGGTACTCGAGTCTGGGCACGGGATGTAGTTGTGTCAAAAATTCGAGCATCGAATTTTCCGGTTCGTTATAGTGGTATCAGAGCAATGGTTTAGGAATAACCTTAGCTCTGTGGCGTAACTCAGTAGATATAGGGTTAGTAACACCCTAGACTGAGTTGAGTATATATATATATGAGAGTGTATTTGTAGATTTCATATACAAAAGTTTTGTATTGTGTTGGTTGATCGGTTCAAGTGTTGAAAAGCATTGAACTGGAAATTGATACAATATTGTTTTGAAAAGTGGGCAAATGAAATAATTTTGCCCAAATCTATTTTTGTATAAAGGGGATAATTATATCAAACTATTATTGTTATTTAATTGGTTGAATTATTTCAATGAAATCTGAATGGTACTGAAACACCCCACCCTCCATTAAGGTCACTCACCAAGGGAATGCCTTAACTTTGGTGGAGGTTTTTAAGTAAAAGTCACAGATAAACACAAGACAGGTATATATAAACACATATATATGAGCAGTGGAAAACAAACAGACTTTTTATTTCATAAATACGTGTTCATACAAACATTTCCATAATTGTCTCATAACAACTTCCAAAACATTACAACATCATTTCTGTTTTGGTTATTAAATAAAAAAGCATAAAACATGGTTAAAACTGCATAAATCCCCATGATTGTGTCCAACCGCCATAGCCAAGGAGAGAGAGTCCAAACCGTACATCTACTATCTTGAAGCTTGCAAAGAGTCTGACTAAGCTGAGTTGTTTCCTCCCTGTGGACCTGGGGGAACGGAAGAAAAGAAGACGAAAGAAAATAGGGTCAGACATAAAGCCTGGTAAGTCTAGTGACTCTTCAGTATGAGAATAATAATAAGGGCATGATAAGTATAAAGTGGAAATAGGAGAGTGTCAAAAACTAAGACAAAGCAGTTTGAATCGAATATACTATCGCAACCCATACTATATCTCTACACCTACTTGTATTGTCTTAATTGGCACCTCATGCTGGAGGTAAAGTGATCCCCTTTTTCTAAAGATCGGCTCTTACTCGCATAATCATCTGTGTCTTACGGCCCCCAAAGATTGTAGATACCTATGCTGGCCCCACCATGAGGTGTATCAAGTCCCATGGTGGCGACCCGACACAATCCTTAGAATGCATAGGTTATGCTACTGGTGCCCCCAGTGCCCTGTTTGTCTGCTCCGAAGTGTGCGCGCGCCCGCACTCCGTTAGAACCCACACTGTTGCACCCACCGCCGTCGCTTTTGACCGCTTACAATCAGCCCAGTAATCGTGCCCCACCCTGCCTAGTTTCAGGGTACCATGATACCTAATTGGGTTACTGCTGAAATGGGTCCCCGTTACTACGGTTTTCTAGTCAAACATGTTAAGTGGTTAAGTATCTGTATTTACCTAACCCCACCCATCAATTTTATTAACATGTTGATTTGGTTAAGTGTTTTAGTTAACTTAACCCTACCATCCTGACAGTCCGTCCTTAGCTTCTTAAAGCACTGACCACTCACATTAGATAGATATTGTTACGGTTACTGGATGTGACGGTCGGTTCCGGGCAGGTTTACACCGTAACTCGGTCTAACCTCGGGTCCTTATTGGGCTCCATGCTTAACCACCGCATCCAGTATATATATTTGTCTTTATTATTTAATATATGTAAATTTAATGTTATGGCGAACTTTCCAAGTTCATCCTTTTTGGTATAAGAATTTATACCATTTAAATGCCACCAATTTTTGGCATGTGACAAACATGCCAATTTCATATATATTTTTTATGTCAAGTTTTACTAATATTCCCAACGTTACCCCGTTTAAACATTAGGCTAACAATCTTAGCCTAATTTTCGTTCGCATCGTTTTTAACATATAATATTAGGCTAAAAACTTAGCCTAATTTAGCGCACACAAATTAGCATAAGGGAATTCATAAACATAAACATGACATAGGTGTAAACTTGGCATTTTTGGCATAGTCAATATGAACATCATAGGTGTGAACTTGCAAAATAGTCAACATGAATGTGAACTTGCAACATAGCCTATATCAACATATATGTGAACTTGAATTGAAATAGGTATCTAACCAAATAGGTGTCACATAAATTAGCATATGATTTAGATAACATAAGCCTAAACTTGTTTTTGGATCTAGGCATAACATCGAGCATAACTAGCATATGACAAAAATATGATAATTTCATAATTTTATGACAAGGTTGTGAACTAGATCCAATCATAGGTCTAATTACAACATGAAACACATATTAAAGTGGATCTTGGCATAGATCCAATTTTGGAACTTGTAACTTTCTTACAAACATACTAGCATGTATGTGAACATAATCATTTATGCATAAAGGTTCTAGCATATAGATACATGAAATCTTAATCACATACAACCTATATAATCACATAAACATATAGGTGTCAATTGCAATATGAACTATTCAACTTGCATGTGATTCTACATGTACAATAGGATCAACATAAACTCAATTATATCACAAACATCACAATACTACAATCATTACATCGCATATGAATCAGCATCGTTGTTATACAATAACACAATTTCATTCCCAATTTACAACGAATCAACTCTTAATTTTATTCACATCGGAAGAATCCCTATACTTACAACAAACGACGTTCTTGTTTTCTGATTTCTGAATTCTGAATTTGAATTTCTTTCCTTTGGGTAGACTAACGTTGATTTGATTATTGTTTTAACTTTAATTTGGCTTGTCTCTAAGCTTTTCTACAAGTGGAGGCTCCTCCTAGTTTTCTCCCGACAGCATGGCCGCTCCGTCTCTAATTTCTTATGTGAATTTAGGTTAGAGTGTTGAGTTATATTTATAGAATTTCAGATTGATTTGAGCCATTAGATGATCACATACGAATCTAGACCATTTACTTCGAGAGGAGCCAACCAAAATGCGACATGTCAGCCCTAGTGACACAGCCAAACCTCAGAAATCGACCAGAACCCGACCAGGCCAGCCAGGGCCAAACCAGGTCGTCTGGGCGGGTCGACCCCCAGGTCGACCTTATGGTCGACCTGGTCACCCAGGTCGACCTTATGGTCGACCTGGTCACCCAGGTCGACCCCCAAGTCAACCTGGTGCTTGAGCGGGAATTTTCCCGCCTAGTCTAGTTTGGGTCTGAATTCGAATTTTGAACTTCGTTTTGAACTGTTTGAATTTTAAATTTGAATTCTGAAACTTCCGGAGGTCATAATTCCTTCATACGGAGTCCGATTCACGCAAACTCGGACTCTATCTCAAGCAGAATTCCAAAATGAATGCAATGGAGTAACCCGTTTCCCTTAATTCTATCATCTAGAATTAATTATACTTTGATTTGTTAATTTACTGTTAATAGAAAATTCGGGGTGTTCCATTCTCCCCTCCTTAAAGGATTTCATCCCCGAAATCTTCAAGTCTGGGAGAACGTAAGTCCTAACATCCAAATCGTCCATCTACTCAACCATCAAACACAGGCGTCCATTGTCCTTAAAAGACTTCTAATGCTTCATGACCATATGCACAGTGTGTGTACATGTCCTTATCTAATGCAAAATCAGGCGGTCTACTGATTCGGTTGACCTCCTTAATGCGAATCATGTATGTGCCGTGAATCCATTATGTATGCAAAATTTTCCCTACTCATAATTCTACATGAGTGCGCAACCATTCATACAAATGCGACATCCATATGACGACATATCAAATTTTCAACCACATACAAATATGAATACATATATGCATGCAGTATGAAGTGACTGAGCCGATCTAAAACCTAGATTGTGTGTATATGCATCCACGAGCAACCACTAGCAACCACTTGCAATCACTTGCAGCCATCAACCATAACATGTTTCAAATACATGTTTACATCCAAAGGGGTTTTCTACCTAAGGATAAAAGGATAAGACCAAGGAGATATACCTAAAAAGATAGATACAAGCATAACTTAAGGAAAAAAAGAAAGATCAAAGATGTACCCTCAAAAAGAGAAGGGTAAGCCGCACGTATTATGTCCTCAATTTCCCAAGTCGCGTCTTCCTCGGCGTCACTCCACTGAACTTTGACGAGCTTGACTTCGCGGTTGCGTAGCTTTTTCACTTCAGTTCCTATGATTCGAGTTGGAACTCTTCTTACAGTTGCTTCGCATTCCACTTCGGCTTCTTCTAGAATGCTTGGCTCCACCACTTCCGCAGATTCATGTAGACATTTTCGGAGATGAGAAACGTGAAAGACGTTATGGATTCCAGCCAATCTTTCAGGCAGCTCTACTCTATAAGCCATTTTCCCAATCTTCTCTATGATAGGGAATGGTCCTACAAATCTTGGTGCTACTTTACTGCGGATCCAAAGCGAACGACGTTCCTTAAAGGGATACCTTAAGGAAAACCCTGTCCCCAACCTCAAACTCAGGGTCGGTCCTTCTTTTGTCGGCGTAGGATTTTTGTCTGTCTTGGGCTGTCTTCATTCTTCTTCATATCAAATCCACTTTCTCTGAAGTCTCTCGAATCATGTCCGGCCCAAGTATAAGTTTTTCAGTAGACTCCCACCAACAAGTTGGTGATCGGCACGGTCTTCCATACAAAGCTTTGAAGGGCGCCATACCGATGGTAGCTTGGTTGCTGTTGTTGTAGGCGAATTCCACTAGAGGAAGGTGATCCTCCCAAGTCCCTCCGAAGTCAAGGACGCATAGTCTCAAAAGATCTTCCAATACCCTATTCACCCTTTCTGTCTGACCATCAGTCTGGGGGTGATAGGCCGTGCTCAAACATAATTGTGTGCCTACAGCTTCTTGCAGACTCCGCCAAAATTCGCTCGTAAAGATGGGATCTCTGTCACTCACTATACTGGAGGGTATTCCATGGAGTCGAACTATTTCCTTGAGATAAAGAGAAGCTAGAGACGAGGCAGTCCTTCTACTCTTGATAGGTAAAAAGTGGGCGCTTTTAGTAAGCCTGTCCACTATTACCCAAATGCTAGTATTGCCCCTTCTTGACCTAGGAAATCCGTCAATGAAGTCCATTGAAATGCTATCCCACTTCCATTGCACGACTTCTAGAGGATGAAGCAGTCCTTCAGGCTTCTTCTGTTCCGCCTTGACCTGTTGGCATATCATGCACTTAGAAACGAAATCTGCTACGTCTTTCTTCATGCCTTCCCAAAAGAAAACTCTCTTTATGTCCTTGTACATCTTGTCCCCGCCTAGGTGTATTGTCATCTTCGAATGATGTGCTTCCTCGAGAACCTTCTTTACCAATTCCCTTGTTTGAGGGACGCATAGTCTTCCATCTCGTCTCAGTCAACCCCTATCATCGATGGAGTACCTATTGAGGTGACTGGAAGTTTCACCCCTAATTAGCTTATCAATCACATCCACAAGCTGAGGGTCTTCGCGTTGTGCGGCCCCTATTGAGTCTAAAAGAGTGGGTCGTACTTCTAGGGATGCCAATAAACTAGGTATAAAATCTGAGGAGGGCCTAAAGTCGAAACTGGCTATATACTTCAAGCTGTGTCTTTCCACAAAGAGATGGCTTAGGGTCATCCTCTTTCTGCTCAATGCGTCTGCTACTACGTTGCCTTTGCCGGGAGTATAGAAATCTCAAAATCATACGAGGCAAGGAACTCCATCAACCTTTGCTGCCTCAAGTTAAGATCTTTCTACGAGAAAAGATACTTCAACGATTTATGGTCAGTATATAATTCGAATTTCTCACCTAAGAGATAATGGCGCCAAGACTTAAGCGCAAAGACGATGGCGGCCAACTCAAGATCGTGGGTTGGGTAGTTCTTTTCATGAACTCTCAGTTGTCTTCCACCATAAGCTACTACCCTCCCTTCTTGCATCAGAACAACGCCTAGTCCCGTACTACAAGCATCCATGTATACTGTGAACATCTTGCTTCCATCTGGCAAAGTTAGAACTGGGGCTGTTGTGAGAGCCCTTTTCAGGCATTGGAAAGCAATATCACAGTCTAAATCCCAAGCGAATGGCAGATTCTTCTTTGTTAGCCTTGTGAGTGGAGCTGAGATTTTCGCGAAATCCCTAATGAACTTTCGGTAAAAACCAGCTAGCCCAAGAAAGCTTCGAACTTCGGTTGCATTTCTTGGTGTCTTCCAATCTTGCACTGCCACCACTTTCGCGGGGTCCACAGCTAATTCCTCTTTGGACACTATATGTCCAAGAAATCTTACTTCTTCTCTCCAAAAGTGGCATTGGGAGAATTTGGCTTTTAGCTGATGAAATCGAAGAGTTTCCATGATCTACTTCAGATGCTGAGCATGTTCTTCCTCATTCTTTGAGAAGATCGAAATATCATCTACGAAGACCACCACGAACTTATTGAGGAATTCTCTGAACACCCTGCTCACTAGGTCTACAAAATAAGCGGGTGCGTTTGTCAAACCGAAAGGCATGATAAGCCACTCGAAGAAACCGTCGGGGGTTCTGAACGCCGTTTTATCAATGCTATCTTCAGTTACCCTTAGCTGATGGAACCTAGTAGCCAGATCAAGTTGGGAGAAGACCGACGCATCTACAAGCTGATCAAACGAATCATCTATTCTGGGAAGCAGGCGTCTATTCTTTTTAGTCAGCTTATTTAGCTCCCTATATTCCACACAAAGACGTAGTGAACCATCTGCTTTAGTGGCGAACACCACTGGAGTACCCCATTCCGAGATACTTCTCCTTATAAACCCCTTCTCGAGAAGCTCCTTAATTTTCTTACTGAGCTCCTTTCTCTCTTTTGGAGCTATGTGTCTAACAGACAGAGCTACGGGCTTTGCATTATCAACTAGATATGTGCGGAAGTCTATTTCCCGCTTCGGAGGTAAGCCTTTCACCTCTTCAAAGACATCCGAATATTCCCGGACCACTCTAACCGAATGCAAATTCTCAATAGAAGCGTCAAGCGACTCTAGATAACTAAGCATAACAACATTCAAAGAATTACAAGAAATTTCTAGAGTGTTACCGAGACGAGTCAAGAGTCTAACCACTTTTTGCTCACAATCAAGAACGGCACCATTACTGGATAACCAGTCCATGCCTAAGATCAATCTATATCCTGAGAAGCCCAAAACAAAGGCACTACATCTAAACGCAACACTTAGAACAGAGATTTTCAAATCCAACCAAACCATCGACAAATAAGCCGAGCCCCCAATTGGATTTGAAACAACCAAGGGATCTTCTACCATACTAGTGTCTAGGTGCAGAGATTCTACTAAAGCAGATGAAATAAAGGAGTGTGATGTACCAGAATCAAAGAGAGTGCGAACTGGATGAACATACAGATAAACTAAGCTTTCTACATAAATATTTCTACCTCGTTCCTGTGGAGGTGCCACCAGCGCATGAACCTGTCCTCCTGAGGTGGATCCAGTCCTATGTCCCTGCCCCCGCTTCTTTGGATAGTCCTTAGCCAAGTGTCCAGTCTCTCCACAATGGAAACAACCCCCATTCATCTTTGCCTTTTTTCTTCCTGCAGTCTTTTGCTATATGTCCCACAATGCCACAGAAATTGCACTTTCTCTTTTCACGGGTTTTGTTTTTCTTCCCGCCTTTCTTAAAGTCTGTTTTCTTAGCTTGTAGACCCTCTTTCTTTTCTTGAGGCACTTCCGCCTTTGCCTCTTCTTGCCTTTATCTTCCTCGTGTAGCAGCGCCATGTCCACCAAGCTTTAATAAGTTGCTCCCATAGGTATATGGGTCATTGCAAGGCTGTGCAAAGGCTCATTCAGGCCTTTGACGAAGCGAAGGGCCTTCTTGTGTTGGGTGTTTACCAAATCCATCCCAAATCTGGCCAGCTGATTAAACTGATTGATATACTCCTTGATTGTCATACTTCCTTGTTTAAGGGTTAGGAACTTCTCCATTTGCAGGCTTCTTTCAGCTTGGGAGAGGAATTTCATCTCAAACCTCGTCCTAAAATCTTCCCAACTTTCCACTGGCCTTTCATCATGGGTAACTTCCCACCAATAGGAAGCTTCATCCTTAAGCAACCACACTGCTAGCTGTATCTTTTGCCTGTCGTCAACTTCGAAGATGACGAACAAGTCCTCGGTCTCCTTTAGCCAGTTCCTTGCTACCACAAATGATTCAATTCCATAAAATTCCTTTCCTCCCATAGCCTTGAAGTCTCTACATGTCTTAGCGAAAGTATTTCCACGCGGAGGAGGAGGAACCGCTGCCACTGTTGGAGGAGGAATGTCTGCCTGGCCCGCACCATTGGCCCTAGCCTCTAGGTACCTTTGGAACCAGCCAGAGATCGGTACTCCTTCTGGAAGGTTAAGATCTCCAAACATGCTGGAACAAAAAGGAAAGTGTTCAAGACAAAGGATAGAGAGAGATAGTGCGTATGGCTTTGGGGAATTATGCCTTTTAAAAACAAGACTTTTTCTTGAAAAAGAATGCTTCTTTAAACTTCTTTTTGAAAATAGTTTCAAAATTTTTTATCTAGTCTGGTGAATCTATGCTCTGATACCAAGTGAAACACCCCACCCTCCATTAAGTTCACTCACAAAGGGAAAGCCTTAACTTTGGTGGAGGTTTTTAAGTAAAAGTCACAGATAAACGCAAGACAGATATATATATATAAACACATATATATGAGCAGCGGAAAACAAACAGACATTTTATTTCATAAATACGTGTTCATATAAACATTTCCATAATTGTCTCATAACAACTTCCAAAACATTACAACATCATTTCTGTCTTGGTTATTAAATAAAAAAGCATAAAACATGGTTAAAACTGAATAAATCCACATGATTGTGTCCAACCGCCATAGCCAAGGAGAGAGAGTCCAAACCGTACATCTACTATCTTGAAGCTTGCAAAGAGTCTAACTAAGCTGAGTTGTTTCCTCCCTGTGGACCTGGGGGGGAACGGAAGAAAAGAAGACGAAAGAAAATAGGGTCAGACATAAAGCCTGGTAAGTCTAGTGACTCTTCAGTATGAGAATAATAATAAGGGCATGATAAGTATAAACTGGAAATAGGAGAGTATCAAAAACTAAGACAAAGCAGTTTGAATCGAATATACTATCGCAACCCATACTATATCTCTACACCTACTTGTATTGTCTTAATTGGCACCCCATGCTGGAGGTAAAGTGATCCCCTTTTTCAAAAGATCGGCTCCTACTCGCATATTTATCTGTGTCTTACGGCCCCCAAAGATTGTATATACCTATGCTGGCCCCACCATGGGGTGTATCAAGTCCCATGGTGGCGACCCGACACAATCCTTAGAATGCATAGGTTATACTACTGGTGCCCCCCAGTGCCCTGTTTGTCTGCTCCGAAGTGTGTACACGCCTGCACTCCGTTAGAACCCACACTGTTGCACCCACCGCCGTCGCTTTTGACTGCTTACAATCAGCCCAGTAATCGTGCCCCACCCTGCCTAGTTTCAGGGTACCATGATACCTAATTGGGTTACTGCTGAAATGGGTCCCCATTACTAGGGTTTTCTAGTCAAACATGTTAAGTGGTTAAGTGTCTGTATTTACCTAACCCCACCCATCAATTTCATTAACATGTTGAATTGGTTAAGTGTTTTAGTTAACCTAACCCTACCATCTTGACATTCTGTCCTTAGCTTCTTAAAGCACCGACCACTCACATTAGATAGATATTGTTACGGTTACTGGATGTGTCGGTCGGTTCCGGGCAGGTTTACATCGTAACTCAGTCTAACCTTGGGTCCTTATTGGGCTCCTTGCTTAACCACCCACATTGGATAGGTATTGTTGTGACTACTAGACAGCCGGGCGGGTCCGGGCAGGTTTACATCACAACTCAATCCAACCTCGTGTTAAGCATATTCGTATTTTCTAAATTTACATATTTGTCTTTATTACTTAATATATGTAAATTTAATGTTATGGCCCACTTTCCAAGTTCATCCTTTTTGGTATAAGAATTTATACCATTTAAATGCCACCAATTTTTGGCATGTGACAAACGTGCCAATTTCATATTATTATTTTTATGTCAAGTTTTACTAATATTCCCAATGCTACCCCGTTTAAACATTTGGCTAACAATCTTAGCCTAATTTTCGTTCGCACCGTTTTTAACATATAATATTAGGCTAAAAACTTAGCCTAATTTAGCGCACGCAAATTGGCATAAGGGAATTCATAAACATAAGCATGACATAGGTGTAAACTTGGCATTTTTGTCATAGTCAATATGAACATCATAGGTGTGAACTTGCAAAATAGTCAACATGAATGTGAACTTGCAACATAGCCTAAATCAACATATATGTGAACTTGGATTGAAATAGGTATCTAACCAAATAGGTGTCACATAAATTAGCATATGATTTAGATAACATAAGCCTAAACTTGTTTTTGGATCTAGGCATAACATCGAGCATAACTAGCATATGACAAGAATATGATAATTTCATAATTTTATGACAAGGGTGAACTTGATCCAATCATAGGTCTAATTACAACATGAAACACATATTAAAGTGGATCTTGACATGGATCCAGTTTTGGAACTTGTAACTTTCTTACAAACATACTAGCATGTATGTGAACGTAATCGTTTAGGCATAAAAGTTCTAGCATATATATACATGAAATCTTAATCACATACAACCTATATAATCGCACAAACATATAGGTGACAATTGCAATCTGAACTATACAACTTGCATGTGATTCTACATGTACAATAGGATCAACATAAACTCAATTATATCACAAACATCACAATACTACAATCATTACATCGCATATGAATCAGCATCGTTGTTATACAATAACACAATTTCATTCCCAATTTACAACGAATCAAGTCTTAATTTTATTCACATCGGAAGAATCCCTATACTTACAACAAACGACGGTCTTGTTTTCTGATTTCTGAATTATGAATTTGAATTGCTTTCCTTTGGGTAGACTAACGTTGATTTGATTATTGTTTTAACTTTAATTTGGCTTGTCTCTAAGCTTTTCTACAAGTGGAGGCTCCTCCTAGTTTTCTTCCGACAGCATGGCGCCTCCGTCTCTAATTTCTTATGTGAATTTAGGTTAGAGTGTTGAGTTATATTTATAGAATTTCAGATTGATTTGAGTCATCAGATGATCACAGAAAAATCTAGATAATTCACTTCGAGAGGAGCTAACCAAAATGCGACATGTCAGCCCTAGTGACACAGCCAAGCCTCAGAAATCGACCAGACCCGACCAGGCCAGCCAGGGCCAAACCAGGTCGACTGGGCAGGTCGACCCTCAGGTCGACCTGGTCACCCAGGTCGACCCCCAGGTTGACCTGGTGCCTGGGCAAAAATTTTCCCGTCCAGTCCAGTCTGGGTCTGAATTCGAATTTTGAACTTCGTTTTGAACTGTTTGAATTTTTAATTTGAATTCTGAAACTTCCGGAGGTCATAACTCCTTCATACGGAGTCTGATTCATGCAAATTCGGACTCTATCTCAAGCAGAATTCCGAGACGAACGCAATGGCGTAAGCCGTTTCCCTTAATTCTATCATCTAGAATTAATTGTACTTTGATTTTTTAATTTACAGTTAACAGAAAATTTGGGGTGTTACAGGTACTATAGAATTGAATTAGTTAAATATAATCAGAAGATGAAATAAATGATGTTTGAAATAAAAACCAAAATTCGAAAAATAGATTGGAAGTTAATAAACAAATTCCAATATAACAAATGGAAGGGATTGAAATTTGACTGAAAGGTAAGTTAAATAGGTTTAGATTGAAATCAAAACCATATTAAACTAAAATGGATTATTGAGCTAATATGGTATGAAATTGCTTGAATTCAAGTTAAACTACTAATAAATTGAATGTTGATAACCCAGTAGAGCTCGATGCATCTGGTTTGAATGTGTCGATTAAAATGAAAAGTGAATTATAATCAATCCAATTCAAGTAGAAATAATTATATTGGACTTCAAATAGTATTCAATTGGATTAAACTTTGAGTGGAATTTTGAAATGGAAATGAATGTATGTGTGTATATGGTGAATATAAACTCGAGTTGAATAGAAAATGAATGAAGCACTAATCAAATAAAGTTTAATGGAACTTGAAACTCAAGAGTAGATTCAAATGGACTTGTGAATTGGAAATAAGACCTAGAACTGGGGCTATAATTGAAACTTGACTCGTTATAAGCAAATGTATACATCTTTGAACATGTTTGTTTCAAACTATAACGAGCTAAGCGAGAAAACCAATTAATGGATAAATTGGCAAATTGGAAGTGAAAAGTCAAATGGATTGTGACCAAATAGGAATGGATATGTATTTGATTGGACAGGTTTATTGGATGGAGCAAGTGTGAAGGAAAAATATGCGATGCCCAACAAAAAGGTACATGTTTAATTCAAAATGAGCTTTTATGTGCCGAATCGGCAAGCCACTTGGCTTTTTGATTTTCTTTTTGAATGAGAAAGGCCTAGAGAGGAGAGTTGAGGTTTGAACCGTTGACCCGTACAAGGGAGGTGCTGGCAAAAAATTTTGAAAATTTAGGGATTTAGAAATTTTTTCAATAGTTTTGAAAATTTTTGTTGACAAAAAGTTAATCGATGTTAAGGATTTTTGCAGTGAAATTGGAACTAGTGAGATGGTTGAATAGTAACGACGTTGAAGTGAGTGTTGAGTTGCATGAGTGAATTGGGAGAAATTAATAGGATATAGCTACATTTCCTACTTAGTAATTTCGGGGACGAAATTCTTTTAAGGGGGAAGGAATGTAACGTCCTGCATTTTTATTGATATATGTTTGAATATTTAAATTAGTTTAAATATTGAATTGTTAATATAAATGGAATTTTTATATTAATTAAACGAAGTTTGAAACGTATAAATATATATAATATAAACGAGCTCGTAATAACGCGGTAGTTCGTAATATTCAGTTTTGAACATCAGTTGAGCATACATGATCCGTTATAAATCGGAATTATGCGAATCAAGAAATATTCGTATCTGTTGAACTATAGTTTTGTAATGAAAGAGAAAAATCTGGATTTCTATTTTATAATGAGAGTTTTGGCCAAACCAGATTTTGAAATAGTCACTGTGAAATCATTTATAAATCGTAACGATTTATTTAACAAATAAATCGATATTAAATCAATTTAATATTGGTTTAATTGGAGAATATAATATCAAGATTTAAATTCATATTAATTTATTTTGAAAGTGGTATAAATTCAGTCTGAAAATATATAGGATAATGAGAATTTATTTTCAGTAGATTGTTCATATTTGAGTCAATATAAATATTAGTCGAATTTAATGTTAAATCATTAATTTAATATCTTTTGTATATGGTCAAATTAGACCATGAAACACGTTCCAGTGCATTCAGAATAGTGGTGGAATTTGGGAATGTTGTTTGTTGCGTTCAAATAGGAGTTCGTAATCGTAGAATATTTTAATTTGAAGTCACCGGTTAAATAAAAATTAATTAAATCAATAAAATAATTATTTATAGGAGACGACCTAAATTAACTAGCACAGGCTATTCTGTCTGATTTCAGCGTCTTCTCCCATCAAATTTCACATCTAAAATTTTCCTTCCACGCCAAGCTTCATAGCCATGGTACATTGTAATCTATGCCTATTCCTGAACCTTCTGATGTAACTCGTTCTTATCTCCTCCCAACGCTCAATATAAATAACCCCTCACATTCTCCTTCATTCCTCAAACCAGGAAAAAAACAAATTCCAAGTTCATCGATAAATAAAAAATACATACATACATACATATATATATATATATATATATATAAACCAATATCGCGAATTGTGATGGCGGGATAAGAAGCCCCTGAAGCTCGTACAAACTCAAAGAAATCAAAAGGGGGACTTGCGATCTAAAATTAGGATCGACAACTGCCATTTTCGTGAAGTCCTAAGACTTGAAGGCGTTCTGAACTCTCGCTATTGCATGAAGGGGGGTCCGACGGGATTAGTAGCAGTTTAAGGTAGAGTTGACGTTGGGTATTGTCAAAACTGGGGGTGAGAATGAGAGAAGAGGAAACTGTGATTTCTTTTGGATGTTTGAGAGGTAGGTGTAAGTATTTAAGTTGGGTGGGAAGTGATGCTCGAATTGTTTGAGCAGTATGAAGTAGTGTGATTTGTTATTTAGGGTAGACTTAGATTTTCCTTGTGAACTGTCAAACAATGATTCAGCAGAAGGGTTGGTGATCGATCTGTAATGGATTGAATGGTGAGTTCGTTTATTTTCTGATGAGAAGGAGTTCGTTTTATTTTTCTAACAAATAAAAATAGGGATTTCGATTTGCTTAATTAAACTGAGGTATGCGATTTGCTCCCTTAGAAGAACAATGTGATGCTGGAACATAAACTGGAGTTGACGGTGGTTAACAAGGGAGTACGGTGTATGGATGGTTTGGAGGTGACTAACTGTAATAGTTTGATTATTGAAATGTGGTTTCCAGAAGCATGATGTGTGGAAATAAATGTTGCGTGGAGTGCTAATTGTTAATGGATGTTTTGGGGGAAGGATGCGGTGGTGGTATGGGTACTGGAATTCGATTTGGGAGCAGACGTAAGTACAGGGTGTTATGGAGTGACAAATGGAACTTTCTGAAGATTGAACTGGGTATGCAAATGAGTGTGGTCGGTTGAGTGAATTGATGAAGAGGCCATGTGGTAGGGGTCTGTGAAATGGGGTATTCGACAGTGATATTTATATGTAAAAAATATAGAGGGAGAGGGAGTTAGGCTGTTGATGATGGACCAAAGGCTTAGCATTTGACAGTTAAAAAAAAGGAGTGAGTTCAGTCCTTGTTTTTGGGATAATGGATGTAAGCAAAGGAAGCGGTGCTTGGAGATGTCTGGACATGGAGCGACTGGAGTGATGTTCAATGTTGAACTGGGTTGAATGGTAAGAGAACAAAGGGGATGCATGACTGTCTACGGAGCATGGGTGAAATGTCAAAATGGGTCAAGGCAATAAAGGTATACCTTTTTACGAAAATTAAAACTAGAAATAATTTATTTATTTGTTAGTAGTTAGCAGTAAATAAACAAATATTTAATCGACAAATAAAATATTCATAGGCGATAAATTTATTCGAGATAACGAAGTAAATGCGCATCCGAGATGGAATTTAATCAGAATATTCGACAAAGAAAATCGAGGTGAGTTAAACTCACTCAGTTAATTATTGGGAACTATTTTTAATGGTTCGAATTTATTTTATTGCTCGATGGTTGCTAAATTGATTGATATAAAGTGATAATAATATGAAATAATATTATATAATAATAATAATATTGGTGATTGGATAATGCCTGCAGTACCATTAGCGGATGATTTCCATGTGCGCCCATTATATATATAGTGGATGACCTTCTATACCACGATGTCCTGCCTCGAAGCAAGATGGGTATTATTATTATTAACTAACATCTGTGGATGCAGGAAAACAGGTTGGAGGGATCCAACTGGATTCCTTAACATTATTTAATTATTTGTTTCCATATATATGTTGATTGATCAACTGTGATATTGTATGACATGTGTGGGTGTGTGACAACATTTGACCTTGATTTTTGATGCTCTTGAGTGTCAAAAAAAATATGGGTTTTAAATCAGAGTTTAAATAAATAAAAGTATTTAAAGAAAGATTTATTTCTCAAATAGAAGTGTTATTTGGAACCGAATTATAAATGGAATTGAACAGTAAAGATCTATTTAACAAATAAAATGAGAAGTTGATTTTATAAGCAACGTTTATAAACAAGTGAAATAATAATAATAATTAAAGAATTCAGAAAAAAATCATCTAGGTATAAATTTGGAAGATATGTGGGAATTGGGTTAAAAATCGATATTTAAATAGATTTAGATTTTTTAATTACAAATGGAATTTATTGGCAAGGTTATAAGAGAATAACGTTATCTGTAATAACCCGGAAATCTGAGCCAATTTAAAATTTTTATTTTGGCTATTTTAACGAATTTTGATTATTTAAAATGAATTATTTTAAATAATAACGACGAAAAATTTATTTTCGACGAAGTTAAAACGAATAAATTTATTTTAATTATATAACGAGCCTGAAATGGCGCGGTAGTTTGAAAATTCGATTTCAAAGTTCAAATGAATGTACAGGATTCAAAATAAACCGGATTTTGGCGAAAACCAACAATATTAGAATCTAATTGAGAATATCTTTCCAACGAATCCGAAAAATTGAAATTTCATAGCAGGAATCAAAAGATACGTCCAGTTGAAAATTCATAATAGTCGCTATGGAATTCTGGCCCTTAAAAATGGAAATTTTGCAAACGACCTCGCTTTTCGACGAAACCAGATCCGTGATGTCAAGTTATTGCTAGGTTTCAAAATTCGTAATTTTTCGAATCAATATGTGAGCGTGGCAAAGGAAAACGCGTTTGACCAGTTTCAGTTGATTTTAATCGACTGGAAAATGGCCATTTTTCAAACGGTCTCAGAATGTGACGAAATTAGTTTTGTTAGGACCGTACCGTCAATACAAAGCTAGGAAATATTTTTTAGGAATTTTTCGATTTCGTATGTGGCCCCGGTAAAATAAAATGTGTGTTCAAATTCAATATATAGAGTTATATTTTGATTTTGATGAAAACTGATCGAAACGATCGAGTCAGCCTACGATACATATCCCATTGTGTTCAGAATGGGGGTAATTAGCTAGGGGCGACAGTCGTTGGGTTCGATTTGGAGTTCGAATGAAAATCAACGTTTTAGGGTTTTTAAAAGGAAAGAAAAATATATAATAAAATATATTGTAATATCCATCCCCATCGTTTCCTTTATCCCCAAACCCAAAATTAGAAATCGTGCTTGAGAAAAATGGTTGGCCTCCATCGTGCCATCGCCTCCCCCATTCCCGTCGAACTTCCCCAATCACGCCTCCGGTCCCCTCCCCAGCCTCCAATGATCCCTCACCTCCTTCTCTTGCTCCCCTTCCGAAGCCCTAAGCCGTGGATCCTCAGGCACGAAACCGCGGAGCCCCAAAACGCCATGGCGCGAGGTCCATCGAAGGTCGTACCCACTCCTCCGACGCCGTCGTACCTGCCTTCTTCCCTCCCCTGCATTAATTTCTGCTCCTCCTCCTCGAACTGCGAACCCCCTCCTCCGCCTCCTTCCTTCAGAGATCCGAAAGCCAGAAGAAGACCTCACCCCCTTTTTCCTTGGATCGAACACTGCAGCACCCTGCTCCAGACTTGCGAGAAACCTTCGATTCCAAACTGAAAACTGCGAGCTTTTCTATTTATTCCTTTCTATATTTTTGCTAAGAAGTGAAAAGATCGAATTTTTAGAGGTGAAAAGATCGAATTTTAAGAAGTGAAAAGATCGAATTTTTAGAAGTGAAAAGATCGAATTTTTAGAAATAGAAAGATCGAATTTTTATAAGTGAAAAGATCGAATTTTTAGAATTAGAAAGATCGAATTTTTAGAAGTGAAAAGATCGGATTTTTAGAAGTATAAAGGATTGTTTTTCTGAATTAGATAAAAATGTGATTTTTATTCTATGTATAAAATATTTTCAGTTGATAAAAATATAATCTTTACAATGTATAGAGCGATATAAAAATATAATTTTTATATTGTGGAGATAATAAAAATGTGATCTTTATATATGTAGTGAATGCATACGACGAAAGTAACAAAAGGAGACACGACGAAGATTTCCTACATAAGAAGAGTCGCGGTGTTTAGTTAAGCTTTTCGGTGAGAACTCCTCACCTTTAATTTATTTCTAGTTTGAAATATATACTAGGATGCAGACGTTGTTTAGTAGCACCCGACACCCGTCGTCCACAGACCATGGATGGCTTGTTTGTTTGGTTGCTATGTTGTGAAATTTGATTGTGTGATATGAAATGAAATAAAATATTTTATAGTGGAAAATATTTTATAGTTAAAAATATAATTTTTAACGTATATATAAAATAAATATTTATAAACAAATCGGACGATTTGTTTATATACACTGATTTGACTCATGTTGATTGGGATGATAAATTTTACACATCGCCCAACTGCACAAATAAAATCTGTGTTTGATTGTTTGAAACCCTACACAGGTATTGGGATGAAATTGGACATACACTAATCCCAATAATTAGCTATATGGCGATCGGTTGATTGACAGGCTGTTATAAGCGTTGAATATTTATATTTGATGCTTATACAGTGTAGAATGCACCCTGGATGATGGTTGATGATTTATCGTTGCTATTGTATACATGTGTTGTAGGGAATCCATATAATTAACGTTATATGGTAATTGATTGGGCCTCATTCCAATATAGAAAATAAATTCATGTGTCGAATAGAAAATAAATTCATGTGTTGAATTGAAAAATATTCATGTGTTGAATAGAATAAACATTCATGTGTTGAATAAAAGTCGTGTTGATTAGATTGATGCCATTTTGACGTGAACGATATATATATCAATTTTATTCATTTTATAATGAATATCCAAAGTGATTTCAAAATCTGATATTTTGAAATGAATTGAAATTTGAATTAAACTGAAAAAAACTGAAATTCGAATTAAATTGAAATGAACTGAAATTCGAATTAAATTGAAATGAGTTGAAATTCGAATTAAATTGAGAAGAATTGAAATTCGAATTAAATTGAAACGAATTGAAATTCGAATTAAATTGAAAAGAATTGAAATTCGAATTAGATTGAAATAGAATTGAAATCGTTTTGAATTGAATTTAAAACGTATTGAAATTGAATTGAAATTGATTTGAATTGAAATCGATTTGAAATGAATTTAAAACGAATTTATATTGGAATATTCAATTTTGATTTCAAATTGAATATGAAGTTGAAATTATTTTGAAAACAAATTTAAAAACGATTTATAAAATACGTTTTGAAAGGAAATCAATGAAATATATATAATATATTTATATTATATATAATGGCCTGAATAGAACGCGTCGCGCTGCGGCAGTTCGCGAATTTGGACCATTGAATTCGAATGGACATTGCGGGAGATCCGACCGTCGGATTTTCCTAAAACCTGAACCGTTGGGTTCGAATCGAAAGGAGCTTTCTAACGAATATTAGAGATTTGAAATCCAACGGCGGGATTTGGAATTATATCGAAATCAAATTTGGAAAAGATCGCTGTAAGTGGAGTTCGATGGCCGTTGATGGAAATCGACTGTACGGGCCTTGATAAAATTATTAAAAATAGTAATAATTTGTGTAAAATCATAATAAATGATTTGGGAAGAATTGGGATGAAAAACTCCATATTTGAAAAGATAAAAATAGATTTTTATCGAAATGAACTAGTTTTGAACTAGAATTAAAAGCAATTTATTTTTGAAATAAATAAATTGAATTTGAAGTGGTTTTGAAAATAACCAGAATTTCCAATAATTGAATTGGAATGGATTTGAATCGAAATTGTCTTCGAAATATTTCGATGTTGGATTTCGTGATTATACATATATTGTTATGAAAATTTGAAAGATATATTTATATCGTTATTTCCAATACGATATTTGTTGGTCGTAGAATTTGGTATTGAATATAAGCCGGTATATTTTCTATTCAGAGCCTTGTATTTAATATCAAATGTGATTTGGGTTTGTCATGAATGGTGTCTTCATTAACACTGTTCTTAAACCCAGTTAAGGAAAAGATTATTTCTTTTTATTTAGATTTAATGAAGTGTACCAATTAAATGGTATTTAATTGGAATTGAATTTGAATTTGAATTGATTTTTGGGTTTATCGTGAACGGTGTTTTAAATAACAGTTGTTCTTTAAGCCGGTAATTAATGGAAGGTGATTTCGGGTTGTCGTGAACGGTATCTTTAATAATACTGTTCTTAGACCCAACGGAGTTAAGAAAATCAGAAACTAACTGGAGATTAGTTTAGTTGAATGGTTTCTTGGGTTTTGATCTGATGTTGGTTTCGGCCTTCGGAAACTTAGGGAATTGTTTACTTGCTAATTTACGGTTAAAGGCTGGTGGAAATGAAATGCGATTTTGGGTTTATCGTGAACCGTGTTTTAAATGACATTGGTTCTTTAACCTAGTTAAAAATTAAAACTAAGTGGAGTTTTAATGAATCTTTAATTAGATTGAAAAGATCGAGAATGGAGTATCACCAGTTTTGCTCCAGGCGATAGTTAAATCTTTAATTAGATTTGAACGTGAAATGGTAATTGAATTTACCGATAACACCATGGTGTTAGATATGAAGTATTACCATTTTACTTCATGGATGAATAGGTTGGGATTGGGAAATTAAAACAAATGATTACTTCAGTAAGGTTCGTTAATCCCAGCTAGTTTGGATAAACCATAATTTGGTTTGAATTGATATTCAAAGGAAGATTAAAGAATAAATTTAAAGAATTTATCTTTGATAAAATTAATGGGAACCTTTCCCTAAGAATGTGAAATTTAGAAACTAACTGTAGGTTCGTTAAGAAGAATGGTTTCCTGTGTATTGATCTGATGTTGGATTTGGCTTTCGGGGTTAATATTCGAGGAATTGTTCTCTTACTAATTTACGGTTAGCGACTGATGAATTGGAATGAGGCGTATGTTGTGTTTGTGTGACACTTGTTTATTATATACGTGAGTTATTCAGAAAGACCAGGTTTATCCCATTTTGAATAACTGATTCGACGTGAGTCAAAGATGAAGACGGTGGTTGAAGACCAGAGATCTTCACGTCAATTGGATAATTACTGATGATCTTGATTGGGTCGTATACCCAGGAGGAGGGAATCAGTTAGTGATCGTCCAGACGTACTTGGAGATCGATGGATATGCGAGGTACAAGGTGCCTCCGGTTTCGTTCAGACCCAGAACGAACTTGTAAATGGACTGTGTCTGACATTGGATTTTATTCTATGTGATTGATTTCTATTAAATATATATCTATTTGGCGGCGGAGAATTTATTCTCTTTCTTAACGCCCTTCTCTAAGACGTACTAGCTCAGGGGTTATATACTGATGGATATCAAGCGCATAGAGTGAATTGCATGTGTGGCATGCCTAAGTGGCAAATGATCAAGGCTTCTATGTGGCATAGCTTTGTGTAACGTTTAATTCGCGAGTTTCACACCCGGTATGAACCAGAAATGGGAGAGGACTTCAGGGAGGACATGCGTTTCTTTCTAGCTAGAAGTGGCGTCAGTGGTTTTACATGCACTGAGGAGTTTGACTTATGTGGTTGTTGCTGTTGCGAGGCGCCTCGGATATATTGGTGACTATGTGAAGCCGATGGAGTCATTTGTTGGCTTATTTGCGCCCCATAGGGCGGGGAGACGTATTGATCAGGCATAATAATCCACTCCGTGTGGACCGGCCCGGACGATCCATGGGTCACTCGAGCTATGATCCTGAGACATGGTAGGCTAGATTGTCTCGAATCGGTAGAGGACGATCCCTAGCCTCGGTTCATAGCATAAATGATAACCCAACTTCCAATACGACATTTTGCGGTTTTGATTGTATACCTATATATGGCGACATAGTAGTATGGGACATTCATGCCGCCTATGATTGATATTTATGATTGTATATAAAATCAGAAACTAACTGGATACTAGCTAAGATGGGTGGTTAAAGTCTGATTAAGAATAAAACATGAAATTTAGTGTATCAAGCATTCTTTGGCTATTATAAGGTAAAACCCTATCCTCTGGTTTGTGTTGCATTGTGTGATGGGACCTGGGTCTTATAATAGCTTCATTGTTCTTTATTTAGCATTGCGCTGTTGTTTTTATGCACTGGTATTCTTGGGAGGAAATCCGTTCCATGTTATACGGCGTGGTCCCTTGATTTTCCTAACTTTAAAATAAAGATTAATAACTGTTTTAGTTCTCACACCAGTCACATGACTGACCTAGAGTTTATTGTTTTAACCTAAACTCTGGGTGCCCTTATTTTGACATGGGCAGCTAGTAGTTTTGGTTTTGCAGATTTATATTCACAAGATCCTGATTTACAGCTGGGACGATACTCGGAAAGCTCTGTATACGTGTATTACTTCTAGTTGTGTATTGTATTATTTTTCTGCTGCGATGTATTTAAATGTAATCTAAATCTCTGATATTTTCTATGTAATATTTATTCTTACTCTGTATATTCTTGTATTCTAATGGAATTGTTGTAATATACAATGAAATGTTCTTCTGTTTGCGTTCTGTTGTAGCTTGTTCTCAACTCAATCCGTGATTTCCCGTAAGGGGGATTTCGGGTCGTTTCATTATCTTTCGAAGTTATAAATTAAAGTTTGAAACGGTAAATTTCGAATATGAATTCAGGTTGACTGAACAAGAAAAGAATGGATTCTATTCATAGGTGGAGGAAATAAAGGATAATGCAAATAGTTTACAAATGTAGATTTGTTAAAAATAAAATATAAAGAGATTATATAATTAGAAGTTATAAATAAATTGAAACTTGAAGTTTCAAGTAAAATCGAATTTGACAAAATGAGCCAAGTATGGATTTGCATTGAGAAATATTATTCACGGGAGAGGTGAATATGTGTTAAAGTAAATGAGTTAAAAATAGAAATTTGGATTATAAAAAGAGCTTAAAGGAAATATTTATTTCCAAACAGAAATGGCTATTCAGAATCCAAATTAAATAGAATTTAAAAGTAAATATTTTGAAAGGGTCGATTCTATAAGGGACGTGAAAAAAAAGGTAAAGTTATTATTATTGGAAAATTTTGAAGAAATATATTTTGAGTGGGAGTTTGGAAATAAAATAGAAATCGGATTTAAAACCCGTATTTGAATTAGATGGAAATTTTCCAAATACAAAGGGAATATAAGATAACTCCATAATTTGAAGTTATAACTGAAACCTGAATTTTGTAAGTATGAAATATAATTGACTAATAAGTCAAATATGAATTTCATCTCACAATTGAAATGAATAAGGGGTAAAGCAAATATTTTGCAAAATGAAGGAAGGTTAGGAAAAGTTGTTCTTATATTATAAAATCTAATTGAATTTAAGTCAACTAATTTGAATAATATAATATATATTATATTAAAGAATTTTACAAAAGATTTATAGATAATAATTATGAATTGGGAAATTATACGAATATTTTTATGGAATGAAGTTATTGAACCTAACCGAGCTAAGTTGAAATAAAACAATAAAGGAGTTATAATGAATATTTATAGAATGGTCTATGATGGTTTGGAAATCATACTTTAAAAGTAAAATATTTGGAATAATGATAAATTGGAGATAAATATCTCGTTTAAAGTAATAGTGAATAACTGGAAATTTTATTCGTTTAGAAGTTAAGGAATGAAGTTAAGGGAATTAGAAACTAACTGAGAATTATTGAGTTGAATGATTTTCTGAGTGTCGATCTGATGTTGGTTTCGGCCTTCGGGATTGATACTTAGGGAATTATTTTCTTGCTAGTTTAAGGTTAGAGGCTGATGACCGAGATGAGAAGTGCGTTCTTAAATGTATTTTAAAATGAAAGAGTTTTGAAAATTCTTAAATATTTAAGAAGAGAAAATGAATATTTCATTTATTGGAAAAAAGAGAAGTCTTAAACAAATGATTGGTTAATTACAAAGGGGCTAAAATGATAATAGATATCAAATCAGTGAATTCGGTTTCCTTTTATGGACGAATGGTTGTTTATTTGATAGTTAAATAACCGACTATCAAATCTGGCCTATACGATGGTTAGTACAGAAAGACCGGGATCGAATTTATTTGAAAACCATTCCGAACTAACTAATATGTAAATGTAGAATATACAGATTTAAGATGGAGCAGTGAAGACCGGAGATCTTCATAAGTGAAAGGACTACTTGTTGGAGTCTTTGGAGTTGCGCCTGGAGATATTCTAATATTAATCCTGTCGTGATTGAAATCGACGGATTGAAAGGACTACTCGCTACTGATCTGTAGGGTGATTCCTAGGGTGCGGTAGGAGAGTGCCTTCGGTTTGTTCAGTCCCAGGACAACTTGTATGGACGAATGTCTGACAGAGTATTTCCATAGGGATTACGTACGTTGATTTCTCCAAACGTACGAAGTTGTTGGCAAAGAAGGGAAACTTCTTTAGCCTAACAACCTGAGTATTTTTGGGAAAATCAATTAGTGATTTTCCGATGGATCTGACGATGTGAAATTCAAAATGAATGGTGGCCAGATGATACAACTATATCCTCAAGCCTCACAACCGGGAAATGACAAAAATCGGGCAGGCAACATGGCTATGTGGGTCGCCCCCATTAGGGTGTATTGCCACAATCTAGAGAATATTCATATTTGTTACTTCTTTTCGCTTCTGTATCTCCCGGGAACGGTTATTTTGGATCCAACCGTAGGTGGTAATATATTCGATACACTCAAGAGAAATGAGTGGTTGGTCATGTGCGGGCTGGGTTGCAAGACGTTCTTGTTGAACCCAGTGTATTCCCCTCTAGAGATACACTATTGTAAGGTGGTTCCATACCTTGTCATAGTTGGAAATCCAATCTCCAATAAGCACCCAGGGTTTTGATTATATACTATATATGTAGAGCGTGAGATGCAAGCGTTCTGCTAGATTGATATTTATTTGTATTTAGACATTATCATAATATTAGATAAATTATGATTTCAAAAATGGTTTGGGTTATCGTAAGATAAAAAACGTCCATGTTTATGTGTGGATTGGTCTTACGATTATCCTTTTCTTTCGAAAAAGATTTTTTTAACTTTAAAATCAAGATGGATGATACCAATAATTTAGTGGGTTTTTCTCACGTTGGTTCAGTAAATTGACCTGTGGCGTTTGAAATGCTCGGGTCAAACCCAATTGCGTCCGACCGAGTTGTACAGGTTAAAAATAAGATGATACGGATTTCAGGAGGCAAGCTGGAGGAGTTCAGACGTATGATATATATATAGATATATTTCCGCTATGTGTTGAAAATGAGGACAGACTGTTATAACTGTCCAGATGATTTGAATGACCGCTGTACTCTGATGAATTGTAAGTATTATTTCAAGTTTTCAATAAAGTGTTATTTCTGTATTATATTTTATTCCGCTGCGATGTGAGTTATTCTTCTTCTTTTTCTTCTATTCTAATCTTTCTTTCTTATCTTTTTCTCACCCTTTAACTTCTTTCTTAAACGTTCTGGATTTTCGGTACTCGAGTTTGGGCCTGGGATGTAGTTGTGTCGAAAATTCGAGCATTGAATTTTCCAGTTCATTACAATTACCTTGGTTTATTTCATTGATCATCATTTGCATTATCTTCAAAAGAATTCAAATTTCAATTTTTTTTCTAAGACATGTCGACATGGGGTACTATTCTTGTCAACATGGTTACCGTTATTTTCAAATTTTGAATTTCAAAAGCTGTGTCTATCGGTTAGAATCTTTTCCTAAAAGGTTATGACTATTGGACAACTATAAATAGGCTTCTACATTCGAATTTTCATAGCTACTTTCATTTATTTTCTTCTCTCATTTCTCCTCTCTATTTAGACTCTTAATTTTCTAAAGTGTATAATCAAACTCTGTCGAATTTCAAAGAGAATCAAACCAATTTTATTCTAGATTGATTCTCTATCAAACTCTCAAGATTTCAAGTGCTATTAAGAGTTATAGGGGTTTCTGTAATCGAAGACGCAAGGTCAAGCTCTATCAAGTCCTTTTTTCAAAAGTTGAGATTAAAAAGGTGTGGTTGTAGCCTGTATAAATCAATTGGATATGATTGTAGCTCGGAAATCATTTAAGTCTCATTATACTCCGGAAATAGCTAGGTTTTACCTCATGGCCTATGAAATCAAGGATTGTATTTGAAGATTATCATTGAAAAGAAACTCGCATTAACCTAGAGTTGTGTGTTTCAAAGAGAATCAAAACAATTTTATTCTAGATTGATTCTCTATCAAACTCTCAAGATTTCAAGTGCTATTAAGAGTTATAGGGGTTTCTGTAATCGAAGACGCAAGGTCAAGCTCTATCAAGTCATTTTTTCAAAAGTTGAGATTAAAAAGGTGTGGTTGTAGCCTGTATAAATCAATTGGATATGATTGTAGCTCAGAAATCATTTGAGTCTCATTATACTCCGGAAATAGCTAGGTTGTACCTCATGGCCTATGAAATCAAGGATTGTATTTGAAGATTATCATTGAAAAGAAACTCGCATCAACCTAGAGTTGTGTGAGATTGGATGTAGGGTAACTCTGAACCGTATAAAAATCTTAGTATGTTCTTTACTTTCGCTGCTTTTACTTTATATTATGGACCTATATTTTATTCTGTGATCGTTATATATTTGTGATTTGCATCTTTTCCTGATTAGCTCAAAAAGATTTCATAAAACTATAAAATTCCATTAAACACCATTACCCCCTCTAATGTTTAGTTTACCCTCTAATCCTTAATCCGTATTTCTCAACAATAATGTTGACATCTATGTAACAATGAACCAGTTATTCCATACATAATTGATTAACTAATGATGATGTGAAATACAAATCAGTGACAAACTAAAAGAATATATCTATAATTTTACAAATTGGAAATATAACATTAAATTATAATGAGAAATTAACTAAAGACAATACAGAATCATACCAAACACATAAGTTAAGTGAAAAGTCAATTATACAAAATTTCAGAATAAACAAAAGTTTTTAATTTTACCTTTAATATATTTTACTAATCAATGAGAGATTTAATGCTATCATCATATTTACGAAATCAATGACAAACAAAGAGAATATATCCATAATCTAACCTTAAATTATGTATAAGAAATTAGAAGAAAAGTTACAAAATGAACATAAAATTAAATAAAAAGAAAATAAAAATCTATCCTTTTACTCAAGCTCTATCGAACCAGCCGACTTGGTTTTTTTTTTGTGAAGATCTTCTGACTATTTTTCATAAAAAAATTAAAAATAAAAACAATATTAATAATACAATCGCTATAAAGTATAAATAAAATCATAAATAATTCAAGTTGAATATAAAGCAAAAAATTATTAATTAATTCAAGCAATATATTATTAATAATTCAATCATATTATTAATTAATTCAATCAAATTATTAATTAATTCAATAAAATTCAAGTTGGAAAGAAATTTTAATTTGTTTTAGGTTGGGAGTAGAATTTCTTTTATCCGTAACATGCATAGAGAACTGGAAAAGTAAAAGGGACAATATTGTAAGAAAATGAAGTGGAAGTGACAATATGTAAGATTTTTGAGAAAACTAAAACCAAAAGCCCTCCATAGGAACATTGTGCTTTCATATAATAAATAATAGATATATAGATAATATATGTGACTCTTTTTTGTTTCTTAATTTCCTAAATTAGCACAGAACTTGATACAATTACATGCTTCCTTTTAGATAAAACATTCTTTATTAATATTCACTCATTTCTTACATAACATTACATTAAAGAATATGAAAGTCTTCTTTTTAAAAATGCAACGTTTTAAAGCATTTATTCTTATCAAAATACTCTTTGAAGCATTATTCAAAGTCCGTATACTTTTTGGCAATAAGATTTAATAAATTATTTATATGATTATATATCAAAACATTTACTGTCATGTTTACTCATATTAAAATCCATATTAATTTATGTTTTGAATTTTGAAAAGCTTTTACTATCAATGATTGCTTATTCAAAAATGTAACTATTCATTCTATTTTGTTTGCATCTTAACGATGCTTTTCAAAATTCATTTAATTGTTATAAATAAAATATTTAGAGCAATTAATGATGATTTTTATTCAATTCCTATTACTCCTCTCATATGCTCATTATTACTAAAAAGAGATTAACCCTTGTAATACTGCCTATGATCAAATAATTATTCTCTGCACATTTCAATGAGAATATCTTCTCTATTTATCCTACATTTTCTCTTTTACCGTATGGATTTCCAAATAAATCTCACTTCTATTGTCACAACTGCTGCAATGCCTCGAAGGAAAGAACATTTTAAACTCATTTATTTCATGTGAAACTTAAGATAGAAAGGATGAGGTAAAACAAGGGAAAATTCAAAACCTTTAATTTAAATTTTATAATCTATTACAAGGAAATCGTAATTACTGATACATGTTAAACATATTTGTTGTTTTGTTAATCATACATATATATTTCGTGGCTTAATCGTATGTAATATGAATCTAATTATAGTGATGATATAACATAATATGAAACTGTTCATGCATATATATATTCAGCGGTATATGTTATTTTGTTTGACAGCTTAAAAAATAAATGTGTTTATCTTTTGATTTGAATGATTTAATTACGTATTAAACCTTAGTAATATTTGATAATTACTGATACATGTTAAATATATTTGTTGTTTTGTTAATCATAAGTATATATTCGGTGGGTTAATCATACATAATAGTGATGATATATAACATAATATGAAACTGTTAATACATATATATTCAGTGGTAGATGTTATTTTGTTTGATAACTTAAAAAAATAAAGGTGTTTACCTTTAGATTTGAATGATTTAATTACGTGTTACACAATAGTAATATTTGATAATTACTGATATATGTTAAACATATTGTTGTTTGGTTAATCATACATAATATGAATCAATTTATAGTGATGACATAACAAAATATGAAAGTGTTCATACGTATATATTCAGTGGTAGATGTTATTTTGTTTGACAGCCTAAAAAGATAAATATGTTTATCTTTTGATTTAAATGATTTAATTATGTATTAATCCTTAGTAATATTTTATAATTACTGATACATGTTAAACATATTTGTTGTTTGGATAATCATACGTATATATTTAGTGGGTTAATCATTAGTAATATGAATCAATTTCTAGTGATGATATAACATAATACAAAACTGTTTGGTTATCATAAGTATATATTCAGTGGTAGATATTATTTTGTTTGACAGCTTAAAAAGATAAATGTGTTATAAAATGAACACAAAACAGAAGAAATAAGGAAGAGAGGACATTTCTATTCATTCATATGTGTATTCTTTCTATTACATTGGCTCCTTTATATATAGGCTTTTGGAGCTGATTTTTAGCTTATTCCCATGATGTAGGACTAAACATAAAACTAATAAAAGCATATTCACAACATTCATATATATATATTACAACACTCGCCCTTGAATATGCGTCTTCAAAAACTTGAATGATCTACTAACTTGAAGTTGTCCCTTTTAAAACGTATATGATGATTGCTCCCCTTTATTATTATCTTGTTTGCATGTATCCGTTCAGTCGATACAACTATTGTATGTTGCCTTCAAAACTCTGTTAGGAAAACCCAATGGGAAAAGCCTTGAACGAGAAAAAGAGTACAACGTCTGAAAATGTAAATATCATATTAAAATGATATTCCTAAAAAGAGTTTGATGCTTCAGGATCAAAACAATGCCTCATTAAAAACTTTTTTATGAAAAACCCCGTGTTAAAAATCATAAACAAGGAAAAGAGTGCAAAATTATTTCCTCTTTAGGTAACATGTTTTACAATGTTACCGTAAGGGTTGATACTTCAGGATCAAGATAATGCATCATTAAAAACCTTACTAACAAAAACCCAGTGGGAAAAATATTAGTGAAGGAAAAGAGTACATTATAGCATAATTTTATATGCTCCCCCTTATCTATAACTCATTATTCAATTAGTCTATTGATGTAGTCGACGCATGCCAATTTTGTATATCATCTTCTGCAATGTTGATTTGGAAATTGCCTTTGAGAACGGATCTACCCTCTTTTCTTGAAACTGAATTTGTTTCTCCTCTTTCTAGTTATCCTTTCATGCATGTGTGAAGAGAAATTTAGAAGAAATGTGCTCCAACCTATCATACTTGATATAATTCACTTGAATCTGAGCCATCCAAATTGCCCTGTCTTCTTCATAAATAATAGTTTACTTGTAACGAACTGGGATTTTCGACTCCGAAAATCAACACCAAACTACCAGGTTGACTATTCAGACAACGAAAATTCCTGACTATTAATAGAAAGAAGTTAGAGGGTAAGAATAGATAAGATAGAAAATTAGAATAGAAGAAGAAGAACACAATCAGAGTAAACACGAATCTCATAGCGGAACGAATAAAATATAATACATAACATAACTTTGCAATAAACAGTGTATATATACAGGATAACATTATCAGAGTACAACACTTACACACAACAGAAATAACAATAGCTATATAATCCTGAAGCCTCCTACTTCAAGCTCCTCCAAGTATATCTGTAAAGACCTGAACTACTTGACAGCCCGTACAAATTTGGGCACCCAAGAGTTTAGGGAAAACAAAACAAAATAAACTAGGTCAGTCATGGGACTGGTGTGAGTAAACTCAAATCATTTGGTTTAACTTTTCAAAATCTTTTTCAAAAGAAAATATAATCGTAAGACCAATCCACACATAAACATGGATGGTTTTTACTTTACGATAACCCAAAACAGTTTTGGAAATCAATACTTCTCAGATATTATAATAATGTCTAATCACAAGTAATTAACAATCTAGCAGAACGCTTGCATCTCACGCTCCACATATAAAATATACAAACAAAAACCACGGGCTCTTATTGGAGATTGGATTTCGACTATGACAAGGTATGGGACCACCTACCGATAGTGTATCTCTAGAGGCGAATACACTTGGTTCAACAAGAACATCTTGCAACCTGGCCCACACATGGCCGACCACTCATTTCGCTTGAGTGTATCGAATGTATATCACAAACGGTTGGGAGCTACCCACCGTTTCCCGAAAAGGGACAGCATCAAACATAGATAAAAAAAATGAAATGGATTTTCTCTAGATAGGAGATATACACCCTAACGGGAGCGACCCACTTAGCCATGCTGCCTGCTTGATTTCTGTCATTTCCCGGTTGATGAGGCTTGAGGTCATAACGTCTCTTTGGAACATCTGACCACCATTCACTTTGAATGCCACATCGTCATACCCGCCAAATTACAAATTGATTTCCTCAAAAATACCACGGGTATAAAGCTAAGAGAAACGAATTCCTCTGCCACCAAACATAAGTATGTTTGAAGAGATCAGCTTACGTGATCCATTAGATATTCGATTTAACTCCATTCGCTTGACTCTAGATCGCAGCGATCACAATGGCTATATTTGATTCCCTCAGGAAACATTCGACCGCCGTAGGCTATCTGCAGCCCTGCGAATTATGCTAGCAGTCATACGAAATGGCAACTCATCCTGAATAACTATGTTTGACTAACTCTATTTCAATTAACTATATTCGATCAACTCTACTTGAATAACTAATATTCAATTAATTCTAATTCGATTAACTATGTTCAGTTAACTCTAATTCGATTAATTCTAACTCTAATCAATTTACTCTAACTGATTAACTCCTTTGATTAACTCTACATTTATTCAGTTTCAAATATCGATGTTGAAATAGATTTTTACTTCTCAATATAGGTCCTGACTTGTATATATTCTATTTATCCAATGATAAACATTTTATTTAATTTATAAAATATTATTTATAAATTTATCTTCTTACTTTAGCTGTTAAAACAGATTCTATATAAAATCTTTGCTCTAATTCCATAGCATGTTATACCCATGTGCGAAGCACGGGTCTAAACCTTTCAAATGTAAACCCTCCTTCGATATGATTGTAGTCACTTTTCAGGTCTTTCCTTTTTAAAATCTATTTATTTACAAAATAAATCCCTTTTTGATGATTCTATTTATTCTATAAAATATTTTCTTTTTATAAAATCTATTGATTTTATAAGTAATTCCTTTGATAATCTAACTATTTCTTTTTCTATTTTCTTTACACATATATTCCTTTTTTATTCTATTTATTTTTCAAATAAATATCTATAACACCCCGTATTTTTTGTGAACGTATAAGTAACTAATCAGAGAATAATTATTTTTTTAAATAAGAATCAAGGGAACGGGTTGCGCCTTTGCGTTCGTCTCGAAATTCTGCTTGAAAACAAGTCCGAGTTTTCGAAAAACGGAGTCCGTATGACCAAGTTATGACCCTCCGAAGTTTCAGGAATCTAAATAAAATAAAACAGCTCGAAAATAAAGCCAGAAATTCGAAATTCAAACTGAGAGAAGGCTGGTGGGAAAATTACCGCCCATATACCCAGGTCGACTAGGGAGTCGACCCCCCCCCCCAACCAGGTCGACTGGGGAGTCGACTGGGGTGTCGACCTCCCCATGACCAAGTCGACTAGGGAGTCGACCTAGGGGTCGACCTACTCCTAAAACCCGGTTTTTGAACCTGATTCATTCTGATGTATCTGGTCTCGTTTTCCATCTAGATTCATCCGCCTAATACTATATAAACAGCCCCCTAGCCTCATTTTCTCTACACAATTTCATTCTGTCTATATTCTGCCTCTGTTCTAATTAAAAATAAAAATGGCGTCGCTACTCTGCTGGAATCAAAACTTGGACTGATGCATCTTCTTCCAACCTGAATAGAATTAAAAGCTAAATCAAATCTCCAATCAAAGTTTAGAGCTACAACAACAATTAAAGAGGAGTAATTCAACATTTCTGCATCAACAACAGTTTATTATCCTTTCTTAAAACCACGAAAGGCAAGTACAATTATTTTCCGATATAAACTTTAATTATGGTTGTGGCATGATTATAAATCTGAATCTGAGGTTATGTATATTCTTATCTATCAGATCTGTTTTTCTGTGACTATTATGTACCTCTTTGTTCTTTCCGTTCTATAACCAGGCTACTACGAGCCTGCGCCGAATTTCATAAGAGATTAACGCACGAAAGCTAAATTTTGGGACAAATAATGAATAATGCATAATTGGACATGAAACTGTTGCCTATGAGACTATTGCCTATGACTATGATTCATTGACTATGAGAATATTGCCTATGACTATGATTCATTGACTATGCGACTATTGCCTATAACTATGATTCATGATTATGAGTCTATTGCCTATGACATTGAATAAGAAACTATTGTGATTAGTTGTAACACCCCGTATGTTAAATAACTTGTTATAACATAAATCAGAGCAGAATTAAATTTAATATTCTGAATCAGGGGAAACGGGCTGTGCCATTGCGTTCGTCTCGGAAAAATACGCGAAATAGAGTCCGAGTTTTCGTAAATCGGAGTCCGTATGACCAAGTTATGGCCCGTCAAAGTTTCACGAAAAATCAAAAACGAAAACTGCTCATGTTTTGAGGCCCGGGATGAGTTTTGGGCTGTTTTTTTTGGGCCCTAAATGGTTCCTACACTTGACTTCTTCCCCAAGACATGCTTTAAAGGCTAGGATTGGTTCTAGGGTATATCCTATGGTCCTAAAACATCTAACTAATCTATATATACACCCTAATACCCCCCTTATCCTTACCAAAAATAGATCTAAGGTCATTATGCCACCACTTAGAAAATTGGAGAGCCTCCACTAAAAATCCTAAGAGGGTTTGCAAGCTAATCTACATCTTCTTCTACTTAATCATTGGGATTTGCTTCATTTAACTTGCTAATCTTGTTTTGGTGAGCTTCTATCCCCTTAATAATCAATTATTGAATTGATTATGATAAGATGTGATAAAGTATGGCTATGTTTGTGGATCCATATATTTATGCAAGCTTGATGTAGTGAATATTATGTGTTTTGCAAGTTATATGCCTTATGTCATGCAAGTTTCATAATATGTAATCATGATATTTTTATGCAAGTTGTTTCATGATGTTTATGATGCAAAACACTAAGTGAATATGGATCCATTATGCAAACATGTTATGCAAGTATGTGAGTACTTATGCAAGTCATGTATATGCTTATATGCATGTTTAACATCTTATGCAAGTATATGAATGTTTATGCAAGTTATGTATATGTTGAAATGCAAGTTTAACATAATATGCAAGCCTATGCAAGTATGTGAATGTTTATGCAAGTTATGTATATGTTGAAATGCAAGTTTAACATAATATGCAAGCCTATGCAAGTATGTGAATGTTTATGCAAGTTATGTATATGTTGAAATGCAAGTTTAACATAATATGCAAGCCTATGCAAGTATGTGAATGTTTATGCAAGTTATGTATATGTTGAAATGCAAGTTTAACATAATATGCAAGCCTATGCAAGTATGTGAATGTTTATGCAAGTTATGTATATGTTGAAATGCAAGTTTAACATAATATGCAAGCCTATGCAAGTATGTGAATGTTTATGCAAGTTATGTATATGTTGAAATGCAAGTTTAACATAATATGCAAGCTTATGCAAGTATATGAATGCTTATGCAAGTATGTGAGTGCTTATGCAAGTTAAGTATATGCTAAAATGCAAGTTCTACATGTTATGCAAATCACATGTATGATGATATGTAAGTTCATATGCAACATGTTATGCAAATCACATGTTTGATGATATGTAAGTTCATATGCAACATGTTATGTAAGACACATGTTTGATAATATGCAAGTTTGGGTTGAATATAGTTGGGTTAATATATGCTCATATATGCAAGTTGACATCCTCTTAACCCATGACAAAGTTGTATGCTAAACCCATGATAGTTGTGATGGATCTTCCCCTTTATTATGTCATGAAATGAGAACGATTTACGTGGGGAAACGATGGGGTTGGTAAATATGTTAATTAAAGCATGGTTGGGTATGATTAAGCATACCATAAAAATAAATTACCATAAGTGGGAATTTACATATTGAGTTAGGTCTACCCCATGGGAATTTACCTATTGAGTTAGGTCTACCCATGTTATGGAAAACTTGATATTAATTAGGAATAATTAATATGGGGGTGATTAATTAGGTGTAATTAATCGACTAAGACACGAGGTTGGACTCATTTGTAGTGTAAAACTGCCCGGACCTGACCGGCTTAACCAGTTGCTACAAATGTCAGCCCAATGTGAGAGGTCTTAGCCATAAATTAAATACGTGATTAAGGTAAAGACACGAGGTTAGACTCTGTTATGACGTAAGACTGCCCGGACTCTACCGGCTTAACCAGGCGGTCATAACAGCCAGTCTAATGTGGGAGGTCTTTATGGGAGATCACGGTCTTAATTAATTAAGAAACACTTAACCATATTAGCATGTAGTGGGACATGAGGGGTTAAGTGGGTGCCTTGGGTGGCATATAGTAACTAGTGGGGGTGCCTTGGGTGGCATGAGGAAACTAGTGGGTTGCCTTGGGTGGCAATAGAAAATACGATAAGAATACTTAACCAAAGTGGAACATATAACTAAACATGATTAAAGGGTTAAGTAAGTGCCTTGGGTGGCATGGGGAAATCAAGTAAGTGCCTTGGGTGGCATGCGAAAATCTAGTGGGTGCCTTAAGGGGCAATTGTAATATAATTGGATGACTTAACCAAACCTTAACATGTATGGGGGCATGATTATAAAAAGGGGTTAAGTGGGATGCACTAGATAAAATGACAAGCTTAAGTAGTAGCTTGTGGGGGGCCCATTTCAACCAATATCCCAAACGTATCTTTGTGGGCTCGACCCATGTCGAGTGACTGGACACGCATATTGGGCTTGATTATAAGAGGCCAAAACGGGGTAGCGGTGGCAACGCAAGTCCAACGGGTTTCATATGCGTGTGTGGGCCCGGGCTGGTAGATAAGCCGTTGTTGCATCGTGTAGATATAAAGCCGTGCACCGTTGATAGTATTGGGTAGCCACTTTAGGGGAGTGATACACCCCACTGTGGGACCAGCACGGGTATCTACGTTAGGGAGCCGATCGCTTGGGGTAGTGGGGTACACCTAGTAGAGATAGGGGCAGACGGCACCTATGTAGTCAACTAGGGTACAGGAAACTACTGGTTATATCTATCTTTGATATCCTTGGGTGGGATCAACCTTTGAGTAGGAGTGACTGGTGTGGTGCAGTTAGTAATTATCCTTGGGTGGGTAGATGTGTCTTTACGGTTATCTTAGTTCGTCCTGTGTTCGTGGGCAACTTAGTGTAGTCATTATCCCCAAAGATACCATACCGAGTTCATATCATACCCTAATTACTTTAATAATTGTATTATTAAGGAGATAGGGTTCACTCAGGCTTATGTCTGACCCCCGTTGTTTTTATCTTTTTCCTTCAGGTCCTCAGGTTGGGCCTAGTGCTAGTGGGCTTTGATCAGTTTGCTTTATCTATCTCTTGGAGCTTGGACCGTAGATGTAGAGCTCAGCTTATCTTATCTTTTCTGTTATGGCTATTTGTTATGAGTAGTGGGATTATGTACTTATTTTATTCAGGATGGATATTTTGTACTTGACTCTTGTTATGGTTTTATGATGTAACCAAACATGTTTTACTTTCCGCTGCTATGAGATGATGTTTTAAATTTTCAAGTATTACATTATATCTGTCTTGTTGTAATTTTACTGTTCTATACTCACTAAAAATACTCCACCGATGCTATGGCATTCCCTTAGTGAGTGACTATAGCGGGTGTGGTGTGTTACACGTGGTATCAGAGCTTAAGGTTAGCAGAACAGATAAATTTTTTAGAAAAACTATTTTCTAAGAATATTTTTGAAAGGAGTATTTTCGAAAACATGTCTTTTAAGAGAAAAGTTTTTGAAAGAAAAGCATAATCCCCAATAGCCATATCTATATCTTTCGAATTCTCCATTTTGAATCTCTTCCTCTCTCTCATTTTGAGTTTCCCCTCCGCGTATAGATGATCTTTCTAAGATGGATAAGGATGGAAAACCACTTCAAGGGACTCAGACGTAAATCTGGTTAGAAGTTGGTTCAAGAAGAGAGGAATGCTCAAATAGTTGTTTGGTTAATGAAGGGTGAAACCTCATTGGTGGGAGGTTGTGAGTGGAGAATAGGGAAGAGGAAGGCTAGTAGTTATCCTTTTGAGAGGAATAGGACACGTTATTAGGATTGTCCAAAGAAGCAAGGGCAAGGTATGGAATCTTCTGGGGGGTAATTGTATTCCCTCACGACTAAGGTACCAGATGGGGATAAGACCGTCTAGGTTGGAATTTGGATTTCTTTATTATCCGATTCAAACTTTATTTGATCCTGATATATCGAGTTCGTTTATCTCACCATTGATAGTTGAGTCACTGCACTTAGACACCAGTTTGGTTGATGATCCCTTAGTTGTTTCAAACCCAATTGGGCTCCATGGTGTGGTTGGGTTTGAAAGTTTTTATACTTAGCATTGAGTTTAGATGTGATGCTTGTTGGGCTTCACGGGCTATGGGTTAGTTCTGGGCAAGGACTGGTTATCCAGTAGGGGTGCCGTTTTTGATTTTGGAGGGAGAGTTGTTAGGCTTATGGGCCGCTTGGGTAACACTCTCGAGATCTCTTGTAATCCCATAGAATCTGTTATGCTAAGTTATCTAGAATCGCTTGACATGTTGGTCTAGAATTTGTGATCTGTTAGAGCGGTCCGGGAATACCCGGATGTGTATAAGGAGGTGAAGGGCTTACCTCCGGAGCTGGAAATTGACTCCCAAATATATCTGGTGGGTAAGGCTAAACCAGTGTCTTGGCCAGTGTGCCACGTGGCTCCTCGTGAGAGGAGGGAACTCCATAAGTAAGTAGGCGATTTGCTTGAGAAGGGGTTCATAAGACGAAGTATATCGGAGTGGGGCGCTCCAGTAGTTTTTGCCACGAAGGCGGATGGGTCCCTCAGACTTTGTGTAGGCTAAAGAGAGCTAAATAAACTCACAAAGAAGAATAGACACCCATTGTCGAGGATTGATGATCTCTTTGATCAGTTAGTGGGCGCCTCAGTTTTTTCGCAGTTGGACTTAGCCACGGGATTTCATCAGTTGAGAGTGGCTGAGGATAGTACAGAGAAGACTGCCTTTAGGACTCCGGATGATTTTTTTTATGAGTGGCTGGTGATGCCATTGGGTTTGACGAACGCCCCCATATACTTTGATGATTTGATAAGAAGGGTGTTCAAGGAGTACCTAAATAAGTTGTGATGGTCTTTGTGGATGACATCTTGGTCTTTTCTAGGAGCAAAGCCAGTTAGGGAAAAACGGTGGTTTTGGAGTAAGACTGGCGGGGACATCCAGGGTTGGACAAGGGGCTTAATTATTTAGCCGTTTTTACTAGTATCATCTCACGAAGGTCGTCTGAATTCGAAGGAGGTATCCCTTGGGTGTTTGTCTGATATTGGTTTAGGCCTTTGGGGCTTGCATTTGGGGGAATGCCGAGTTCGATTAGGGTGGTCTGCGTGAGGGATGGATAGCTGTGATGATTTTGGATGATATCCTGGTGGAGAAGAGCATGCCCTACATCTTAGGGAAGTGCTGGAGGCTCTTCAAGCGCATAATCTTAGGACAGTAAAAGTGGATGGGATTTTTAGCATCCTATGGGTTTGAGATAGCGTATACCCCTGGCAAGGGTAACATGGTAGCGGACACCTTAAGTAGAAAAAGGGATTGTCCTCGAGTTTGTGGTTCGTTGAACGAAGGAGCCTAGAGTTTATTTCTATGATGGATTTCAAACCTTCCATTAATTGTGTACCCGGTTTGCTAGCTTCCTTGGAAGTTAGACCTACTCTTTTGGGGCAAATTGTAGAAGCACAGAGGGACGACCCACAGTTGGTTGAGTTAGTAGAAAAGCTCATAAGGGGGGGAGTCGTCCAGCCATTTGAGTAGGTACACCCTAGATGATAGGGGGTGCTTGTGTAGAGACGGTAGACTTTGTGTACCGCAAGATGAGGGTTTGAGGAAGGTTATTCCTGATAATGCACACCGTTTTAGGATGACCATTCATCCCGGTGGGGACGAGATGTACCAAGACATGAAAAGGACTTTCTTCTGGGCCGGTATGAAGAAAGATGTGGCTGAGTATGTTGCTAGATGCTTGGTGTGCCAACAAGTAAAAGCAGAGCAAAAGAAGCCAGGTGGGTTGCTTCATCCTTTGGAAGTTCCGATATGGAAGTGGGATAGTGTCTCGATGGACTTCGTTGATGGTTTACCGAGATCGAGGAAGGGCAATACAGGAATTTGGGTCGTGGTTGATAGACTTACTAAGAGCGCCCATTTCATACCCGTAAAGAGTAAGAGGACTGCTCCATGGCTTGCTTCAGTCTATGTTCGAGAGATAGTTCGATTGCATGGGGTAACTTCCAGCATAGTGAGTGATCGAGATCCTATCTTCACTAGTGAGTTTTGGAAGAGTTTACAGGAGGCGGTGGGGACTCAGTTGTGTTTGAGCACCGCATATCATCCTCAGACAGACGGCCAGACCGAGAGGGTGAACCGTGTTTTGGAAGACCTTTTGAGGCTTTGTATCTTGGATTTTGGAGGTACATGGGAAGAGCATCTTCCTTTGGTGGAGTTTGCATATAACAACAGCTTCCAGTCTAGTATTGGCATGGCACCTTTTGAAGCTCTTTATGGAAGGCCTTGTCGATCACCTACATGTTGGTGGGAATCTACGGATAAGATCTTGCTAGGGCCCGATATGGTTAGAGAGACTTCAGAGAAGGTTGATTTGATTCGAAGAAGGATGAAAGCAGCGCAAGACAGACAGAAATCTTATGCAGATAAGAGGAGGACTGATCTTGAGTTTGAAGTTGGGGACATGGTTTTCGTCAAAGTGTCTCCATTACGGAATGTTGTTCGCTTTGGATCCGCTGGGAAGTTAGTACCGAGGTTTGTAGGACCGTTTCCTGTCAAGGAAAGAATTGGACGGATGGCATATAGGGTGGAGTTGCCAGACAGACTTAGTGGTATACATGATGTTTTCCATGTGTCACATTTGAGGAAGTGCCTACATGAGACCGCAGAGGTGGTAGAGCCGAGCTTGCTTAGAGAAGTGGAAGTAGAGCGTGATGCGACGATTCGACGAGCTCCTACTCGCATCCTTGGGTCAGAGATTAAGAAGTTGAGAAACAGAGAGGTTCAGCTAGTCAAAGTGCAATGGGGAGATGACGAGAGCAATGCTACTTGGGAGACGGAAGCGAAGATGCGTTCTTTGTACCCTTTTCTTTTCGAGAGTATGTTCTTTAACTTCTCCTTTATTGCCTATCTTGTACTTATCTTGTCCTTAGTATGTCCTCTCGTTAGCACCTTTGACCTTTTAGATAGGGTAAACCTATGGTTGAAACATGTGTTTGAGACATGTTATGATTGATGGATGCAAGTGGATGCAAGTGTTTGCTAGTGGTTGCTCGTGGATGCATATACACACACTTTAGGCACTAGATCGGCTCAATCACTTCATATTGCATATTGCATATAAATGTGTGTAGGTAGCTATATTAATGGATGTATGATGGTTGTGCTATCATATGGATGATGCATTTATTCGATGAATGATTGTGCACGCATGTAGAAATAGTATGTGTCGATAGGGTTCTTTCGCATACATATTGGATGCATGGCACTATCATGGTTTGCATTAAGGAGGTCAACTGAATCAGTAGACCGCCTGATTTTGCATTAGATAGGGAACATATACACACACTTTTTGCATATGTTCATACAACATTAGAAACTTTAAGGACAATGGATGCCAGTGTTTGATGGTTGAGTAGATGGTTGTTTGGTTGGTAGGATACGTTCTTCTTGACTTAGAGATTTCGGGGACGAAATCCTTTAAGTAGGGGAGAATGTAACACCCCGTATGTTAAATAACTTGTTATAACATAAATCAGAGCAGAATTAAATTTAATATTCTGAATCAGGGGAAACGGGCTGTGCCATTGCGTTCGTCTCGGAAAAATACGCGAGTCGTAAATCGGAGTCCGTATGACCAAGTTATGGCCCGTCAAAGTTTCACGAAAAATCAAAAACGAAAACTGCTCATGTTTTGAGGCCCGGGATGAGTTTTGGGCTGTTTTTTTTGGGCCCTAAATGGTTCCTACACTTGACTTCTTCCCCAAGACATGCTTTAAAGGCTAGGATTGGTTCTAGGGTATATCCTATGGTCCTAAAACATCTAACTAATCTATATATACATCCTAATACCCCCCTTATCCTTACCAAAAATAGATCTAAGGCCATTATGCCACCACTTAGAAAATTGGAGAGCCTCCACTAAAAATCCTAAGAGGGTTTGCAAGCTAATCTACATCTTCTTCTACTTAATCATTGGGATTTGCTTCATTTAACTTGCTAATCTTGTTTTGGTGAGCTTCTATCCCCTTAATAATCAATTATTGAATTGATTATGATAAGATGTGATAAAGTATGGCTATGTTTGTGGATCCATATATTTATGTAAGCTTGATGTAGTGAATATTATGTGTTTTGCAAGTTATATGCCTTATGTCATGCAAGTTTCATAATATGTAATCATGATATTTTTATGCAAGTTGTTTCATGATGTTTATGATGCAAAACACTAAGTGAATATGGATCCATTATGCAAACATGTTATGCAAGTATGTGAGTACTTATGCAAGTCATGTATATGCTTATATGCATGTTTAACATCTTATGCAAGTATATGAATGTTTATGCAAGTTATGTATATGTTGAAATGCAAGTTTAACATAATATGCAAGCCTATGCAAGTATGTGAATGTTTATGCAAGTTATGTATATGTTGAAATGCAAGTTTAACATAATATGCAAGCCTATGCAAGTATGTGAATGTTTATGCAAGTTATGTATATGTTGAAATGCAAGTTTAACATAATATGCAAGCCTATGCAAGTATGTGAATGTTTATGCAAGTTATGTATATGTTGAAATGCAAGTTTAACATAATATGCAAGCCTATGCAAGTATGTGAATGTTTATGCAAGTTATGTATATGTTGAAATGCAAGTTTAACATAATATGCAAGCCTATGCAAGTATGTGAATGTTTATGCAAGTTATGTATATGTTGAAATGCAAGTTTAACATAATATGCAAGCTTATGCAAGTATATGAATGCTTATGCAAGTATGTGAGTGCTTATGCAAGTTAAGTATATGCTAAAATGCAAGTTCTACATGTTATGCAAATCACATGTATGATGATATGTAAGTTCATATGCAACATGTTATGCAAATCACATGTTTGATGATATGTAAGTTCATATGCAACATGTTATGTAAGACACATGTTTGATAATATGCAAGTTTGGGTTGAATATAGTTGGGTTAATATATGCTCATATATGCAAGTTGACATCCTCTTAACCCATGACAAAGTTGTATGCTAAACCCATGATAGTTGTGATGGATCTTCCCCTTTATTATGTCATGAAATGAGAACGATTTACGTGGGGAAACGATGGGGTTGGTAAATATGTTAATTAAAGCATGGTTGGGTATGATTAAGCATACCATAAAAATAAATTACCATAAGTGGGAATTTACCTATTGAGTTAGGTCTACCCCATGGGAATTTACCTATTGAGTTAGGTCTACCCATGTTATGGAAAACTTGATATTAATTAGGAATAATTAATATGGGGGTGATTAATTAGGTGTAATTAATCGACTAAGACACGAGGTTGGACTCATTTGTAGTGTAAAACTGCCCGGACCTGACCGGCTTAACCAGTTGCTACAAATGTCAGCCCAATGTGAGAGGTCTTAGCCATAAATTAAATACGTGATTAAGGTACAGACACGAGGTTAGACTCTGTTATGACGTAAGACTGCCCGGACTCTACCGGCTTAACCAGGCGGTCATAACAGCCAGTCTAATGTGGGAGGTCTTTATGGGAGATCACGGTCTTAATTAATTAAGAAACACTTAACCATATTAGCATGTAGTGGGACATGAGGGGTTAAGTGGGTGCCTTGGGTGGCATATAGTAACTAGTGGGGTGCCTTGGGTGGCATGAGGAAACTAGTGGGTTGCCTTGGGTGGCAATAGAAAATACGATAAGAATACTTAACCAAAGTGGAACATATAACTAAACATGATTAAAGGGTTAAGTAAGTGCCTTGGGTGGCATGGGGAAATCAAGTAAGTGCCTTGGGTGGCATGCGAAAATCTAGTGGGTGCCTTAAGGGGCAATTGTAATATAATTGGATGACTTAACCAAACCTTAACATGTAAGGGGGCATGATTATAAAAAGGGGTTAAGTGGGATGCACTAGATAAAATGACAAGCTTAAGTAGTAGCTTGTGGGGGGCCCATTTCAACCAATATCCCAAACGTATCTTTGTGGGCTCGACCCATGTCGAGTGACGGGACACGCATATTGGGCTTGATTATAAGAGGCCAAAACGGGGTAGCGGTGGCAACGCAAGTCCAACGGGTTTCATATGCGTGTGTGGGCCCGGGCTGGTAGATAAGCCGTTGTTGCATCGTGTAGATATAAAGCCGTGCACCGTTGATAGTATTGGGTAGCCACTTTAGGGGAGTGATACACCCCACTGTGGGACCAGCACGGGTATCTACGTTAGGGAGCCGATCGCTTGGGGTAGTGGGGTACACCTAGTAGAGATAGGGGCAGACGGCACCTATGTAGTCAACTAGGGTACAGGAAACTACTGGTTATATCTATCTTTGATATCCTTGGGTGGGATCAACCTTTGAGTAGGAGTGACTGGTGTGGTGCAGTTAGTAATTATCCTTGGGTGGGTAGATGTGTCTTTACGGTTATCTTAGTTCGTCCTGTGTTCGTGGGCAACTTAGTGTAGTCATTATCCCCAAAGATACCATACCGAGTTCATATCATACCCTAATTACTTTAATAATTGTATTATTAAGGAGATAGGGTTCACTCAGGCTTATGTCTGACCCCCGTTGTTTTTATCTTTTTCCTTCAGGTCCTCAGGTTGGGCCTAGTGCTAGTGGGCTTTGATCAGTTTGCTTTATCTATCTCTTGGAGCTTGGACCGTAGATGTAGAGCTCAGCTTATCTTATCTTTTCTGTTATGGCTATTTGTTATGAGTAGTGGGATTATGTACTTATTTTATTCAGGATGGATATTTTGTACTTGACTCTTGTTATGGTTTTATGATGTAACCAAACATGTTTTACTTTCCGCTGCTATGAGATGATGTTTTAAATTTTCAAGTATTACATTATATCTGTCTTGTTGTAATTTTACTGTTCTATACTCACTAAAAATACTCCACCGATGCTATGGCATTCCCTTAGTGAGTGACTATAGCGGGTGTGGGGTGTTACATTAGTCGCCCATGACTATTGGGGTTAGTTGCCTATAACTATTGTAGTTAGTTTCTTATTCCTATTCCCTTATTGATTTTAGATCTCATATTTAGTATGTAACTTTGCTAGTTTATTCCCATTCATTGTTATGTACATCGAGCCTATAGGGCCATTTCATGAGTATTTAGAGAACTTGTGGAAACATGTTATACGGGGATTGGGCGTAGCTTAATTAAGTAAATCTGGCATAGCAAATATGTTGGCATAATCTGGGAAGGCTATAATAGAGAATGATTTACATGTGTATTAGTCTTGGACATAAATGGCGAACTAGAATATTAAATCTAGTTTTGACATGAACTGTAAATGGGAATATTAAGGCTAAAATTTAGGGCATATATTGCATTATGAATTATGACCTTGATTTAGGCATGTAAGTTTAGACTAAATTTATAATTAGGCAAGATATGTCAATGAAACTTTAAGGAATGATTAAATCTGTTATATTGCCTAATCTGCTAGTTCTGTTATATTGCCTAAACTGCTAATTAGATTGAATTGCCTAATCTGCTAATTATGTTAAAATTTGCCTTATCTGCTAGATCTGCTAAATCTGTTATCTGCTAAATCTGTTGAATCGCTTAAACTGCTAGATCTGCTACTGATGAATAGTCTGATCTGTTGAAACTAGATAATGGTAATCTGGGTATGGAAATCCATAGGCTCGACCGAAGATTTAGTGGAACATGGAAATTTGATTAATCTGTTATATCCTATGAAGAAGTTTAATCTGTTAAATAAACAGAATTAGTCTGATATCTGAAAAACCTGTATTGGAATGAATTGGCTATGACACGAGGTTGGGCTCTGTTTGCGGTAGAAGCCTGCCCGGAACCAACCGGCTTAACCAGCGACTGCAAACCGTCAGTCTAATGTGAGAGGTCGTAGGCATAACTAAAATATGCTTAGACACGAGGTTAGGTCTGGCTTGTGGCAGAAGTCTGCCCGGAACCGCCCGGCATATCCAGCGGCCACAAGCTACCGACCTAATGTGAGAGGTCTGTGCATTAATATTTAATTAATGCAAATCTGAGATAACTATGATGTCTAAAATGTGTTGGGTGGATAGGGTTAAACCAATTGGACTAACGAATTTAACAAACCCGTTTCGTGAATCTGTAGGCCCAATTACAAAGTTAGACAAATCTGTAAATCTGTTAAATTTGTATATCTAATCCGTTAGTCTGAAAACTTGTCTGATCTGTGAACTAGTTGATCTGAACTCTGTATGTCTGAACTTGTAAACAAGTTAATCTGAAATCTGTTAGTCTGGGGACACAAGTTTAGGAGGGAAATTACTTGTGTCATCTGTTGTTTGGGACCCAAATTAGTCAGTAACCCTTTCTGGTATCAAAACTTTGACCCAACAGTAGGTAGGGTCCGGGCATGCTTACTGAACTAATTATAAGTGGTTCATTCTGATAATGGCGAGGGGTGTTGATGGTGCGTTCCAACCGGGTCGTGTGCGTGCATGGATCCCAGTCTGCCTCTGAGGATGTAAGACAGCGTGACATCTGTAAATAGGTCTGTGCCAATTGGTTTTTACTTTAGGGAGTGATACACCCTACTGTGGGGCCGACATAGGGTATTTTTGTATTAAGGAGCCGATCGCTTGGGGTAGGGTTTTAGGGTACACTTAGTTCTGTCTGTTTCTGTTGGTACCGTCTGTTCCTATTGGGTGGCAACACCTGTTTGTTTCTGCGTGGTACCATCTGTTCGGGTGGTAAAGGCCCATTTACTAGTGTACACCTAATTCTACATTCCGTTTCCGTAGGGATTAATCTGCTTCTGTTTCTGTACCTTCTATTCGGGTGGTAAAGGCCCATTATTAGCATTCTGTTTCTGTCTGTTTCTGTTCGGGTGGTAAAGGCCCATTACTAGCATTATGTTATGTGGAAAGTATTCTGTTCCTGCTTTTGTTTCAGTTTAGACATTAGGGTGACACCTAATCCTGTTATACTAGTATTAGTGCAGAGAAATGAAAAGTAATATTATTTGGTTTCTTCTGTTTAACCTAAGTATAACTGCTACTCCTATTACTATTATCTCTTATCCAGCTTATTTTCATGTCAAAATTATTATTATCTATTTATATGTTGAAAGTCACTGGACTTGCCAGACTTTATGTCTGACCTTGCTTGTTTTCGCCCATTTTTCTTCTGTTCCCCCCCCCCAGGTTTTCCAAGGAGGGAATACTTTAGCTTGATCCGGATTTCTTCCGCTTGAAGTACTTAGAGTGCTTAAAGTATGGCTTGACTCCTTATGGCAGTTTCTATGGGGATTATGATTTTAAAGTTTTGTACTCTGATGATTTTCTGAGCAAGACTGATATTTATGTACTTGAGTTTTTGGTAAAGATGTAACCAAACTGATTTCTGTTTTCCGCTGTAATAAAGTTATAATTTCTCTAGTATTGTTTATCTGTCTTGTAAATTTCTGTTCTGTCTACTAAAACGCTCCACCGAAGTTAAGGCATTCCCTTTGTGAGTGACCTTAATGGAGGTGGGGTGTTACACTTGGTATCAGAGCGGAAGGTTACCAGATTAGATAAAAGTTTTTGAAAACTATTTTCAAAAATGTTTTAAAAGGAAGTGTTTTCAAAAAATAAAGTTTATTTTGAAAAACATAATCCCCCAAAAGCCATATATCTATCTTTTCAGTTCTCCATTTTAATCTTTTTCTTTCATTCTAGCATGTCTGGGAATCTTAACTTTCCAGAGGGCGTGCCAATACCAGGCTGGTTTAGGAGGTACTTAGAGGCTAGGGCCAACGATGCAAGCCCAGCAGATATTCCTCCTCCAGCTGCAGCGATTCCTCCTCCTCCCCCACCTCGTGCAATTGCTTTCTCAAATATCTGTAAAGATTTTAGGGCCATGGGTGGAAAGGATTTCAAGGGAACTGAATCGTTCGTAGAAGCAAAGAACTGGCTCAAAGAAACTGAGGATCTATTCGTTATCTTCGAGGTGGACGATAGGCAGAAGGTACAATTGGCGGTATGGTTGCTCACGGACGAAGCTTCCTATTGGTGGGAAGTCACTAACGCCGAGAGGCCGGTTGAAACATGCATGGATTTCAGAACAAGGTTTGAGACGAAATTCCTCTCGCAAGCTAAACGAAGTCTACAACTGGAAAAGTTCTTATCTCTTAAGCAAGGAAGTATGACGGTCAAGGAATACGTCAACCAGTTCAACCAACTGGCTAGGTTCGAACTAGATTTAGTCAACACCCAGCATAAAAAGGCTCTCCGCTTTGTTAAAGGATTGAACGAGCCACTGCACAGCCTAGCCACGACCCATGTACCCATGGGAGCGACTTACGAGAGATTGGTGGATATGGCACTACTGCACGAGGAAGACAACGACAAGAAAGAGGAAAAGAAGGAAGAACCATAGAACAAGAAAGCATGGCCCAAAAAGGAAACACAAAAGAAGGGTGAAAAGTCTGAAGAAAAGAAGGAGAAAAAGTGCTTTACTTGTGGAAGCTCGACTCATCTGAACAAGGATTACAGAAAAAGAAAGGGCACTTGCTTCAACTATGGTGAGATGGGACACTTTACTAGGGACTGTCCGAAGAAACGAGGGCAAGGACAGAGGGCAGGACCAACTTCTGGAAGGCAGACGAACACTCTCGAGGCTAGTGGATAGGATAGAAATAGGAAAACTTTATGTAGGAGGTTTAATTTCATTATCTGATTTTTGAGTTAAAACTCTTTTCTGATTCTGGCATTTCGATTCTGTAATCGATACTCTGCACTTGAATGCTAGTATTGTTTCTGATTCCGCTGTAGACTCAGACCCATAAGGGTTATGACTCGTCCAATTATGATAAGTTGGGTATCTGTGTTGAGCGTTAAGTTGACTATGACGCATACATTCTGGGTTTTTATCATGCTTAGTTTCCTAAGAATCATTTAGTAATCTGATCTGTACCGGTAATCTGTAAATATCTGAATATTTCTGATAAGGTTGAGATTTCCAGTTTTGACATTGTTTAAATAGGGTAATCCTCTGGGTGTCAATCTGATGTTGATTTCAGTCTTTGAGGTTGATACTTAGGGGAATTTGTCTCTCAACCGAGGTCTAATGGAAACCAAGTTTTTGTTTATCTACACTCGCTCCCATCACTCGATTGTATCCTATCGATCGAGTCTTCGACCTATAGATAGGAATCCTATGGATGTAAACATGTGTTTGAGACATGTTATGTTTGATGGTTGCAAGTGGATACAAGTGGTTGCTAGTGGTTGCTCGTGGATGCATATACACACACTAGGCACTAGATCGGCTCGAAAACACTCTCATACTGCATATGGATGTGTGAGCATTTTCAATTTCTGTGGATGCAAAATGATTGACTCATCACATGGATGTTGTATATGAATGAATGGTTGTCACTCATATAAGAATGATATGTATCAAATAGGAAAATTTCATACATGTTGGACTCATGGCACTGACATGATTCGCATTAAGGAGGTCAACTGAATCAGTGGACTGTCTGATCTTTGCATTAGATAAGGAACATATACACACACTTTTGCATATGTTCATACGACATTATAAGTTTTCTAAGGACAATGGATGCTTATGGATGATGGTTGAGTAGATGGATGACTAGATGGTAGGACATATTCTTCTTAACTTAAAGATTTCGGGGACGAAATCCTTTAAGAAGGGGAGAATGTAACACCCCGTATTTTCTGTGAACGTATAAGTAACTAATCAGAGAATAATTAATTTTTAGAATAAGAATCAATGGAAACGGGTTGCGCCATTGCGTTCGTCTCGAAATTCTGCTTGAAAACGAGTCTGAGTTTTCAAAAAACGGCGTCCGTATGACCAAGTTATGACCCTCCGAAGTTTCAGGAATTTAAATAAAATAAAACAGCTTGAAAATAAAGCCAGAAATTCGAAATTCAAACCCAGAGAAGGCTGGCGGGAAAATTCCTGCCCATATACCCAGGTCAACTGGGGAGTCGACCCACCCAACCAGGTCGATTGGGGTGTCGACCTCCCCATGACCAGGTCGACTGGGGAGTCGACCTGGGGGTCGACCTGCTCCCGAAACCCAGTTTTTGAACCTGATCCATTTTGATGTATCTGGTCTCGTTTTCCATCTAGATTCGTCCGCCTAATCCCATATAAACAGCCCCCTAGCCTCATTTTCTCTACACAATTTCATTCTGTCTATATTCTGCCTCTTTTCTAATTAAAAATAAAAATGGCATCGCTACTCTGCTAGAATCAAAACTTGGACTGATGCATCTTCTTCCAACCTGAATAGAATTAAAAGCTAAATCAAATCTCAAATCAAAGTTTAGAGCTACAACAACAATTAAAGAGGAGTAATTCAACATTTCTGCATCAACAACAGATTATTATCCTTTCTTAAAACCACAGAAGGCAAGTACAGTTATTTTCTGATATAAACTTTAATTATGGTTGTGGCATGATTATAAATAAATCTGAATCTGAGGTTATGTATATTCTTATCTGTCAGATCTGTTTTTCTGTGACTATTCTGTACCTCTTTCTTCTTTCCGTTCTATAGCCAGGCTACTACGAGCCTGCGCCGAATCTCATAAGAGATTAACGCACGAACGCTAAATTTTGGGATAAATATTGAATAATGCATAATTGGACATGAAACTGTTGCCTATGAGACTATTGCCTATGACTATGATTCATTGACTATGAGACTATTGCCTATGACTATGATTCATTGACTATGAGACAAATGCCTATAATTTTGATTCATGATTATGAGACTATTGCCTATGACATTGAATAAGAAACTATTGTGATTAGTCGCCCATGACTATTGGGGTTAGTTGCCTATAACTATTGTAGTTAGTTTCTTATGCCTATTCCCTTATTGATGTTAGATCTCATATTTAATACGTAACTTTGCTAGTTTATTCCCATTCACTGTTATGTACATCGAGCCTATAGGGCCATTTCATGAGTATTTATAGAACTTGTGGAAACATGTTATACGGGGATTGGGCGTAGCTTAATTAAGTAAATCTGGCATAGCAAATATGTTGGCATAATCTGAGTTGGCTATAATAGAGAATGATTTACATGTGTATTAGTCTTGGACATAAATGGCGAACTAGAATATTAAATCTAGTTTTGACATGAACTGTAAATGGGAATATAAAGGCTAAAATTTGGGGCATATATTGTATTATGAATTATGACCTTGATTTAGGCATGTAAGTTTAGGCTAAATTTATAATTGGGCAAGATATGTCAATGAAACTTTAAGGAATGATTAAATCTGTTATATTGCCTAATCTGCTAGTTCTGTTATTTTGCCTAAACTGCTAATTAGATTGAATTGCCTAATCTGCTAATTATGTTAAAATTTGCCTTATCTGCTAGATCTGCTAAATCTGTTATCTGCTAAATCTGTTGAATCACTTAAACTGCTAGATCTGCTACTGTTGAATTGTCTGATCCGTTGAAACTAGATAATGGTAATCTGGGTATGGAAATCCGTAGGCTCGACCTAAGATTTAGTAAAACATGGAAATTTGATTAATCTGTTATATCTTATGAAGAAGTTTAATCTGTTAAATAAACAGAATTAGTCTGATATCTGAAAAACCTGTATTAGAATGAATTGGCTATGACACGAGGTTAGGCTCTGTTTGCGGTAGAAGCCTGCCCGGAACCAACTGGCTTAACCAGCGACCGCAAACTGTCAGTCTAATGTGAGAGGTCGTAGGCATAACTAAAATATGCTTAGACACAAGGTTAGGTCTGGCTTGTGGCAGAAGTCTGCCCGGAACCGCCAGGCATATCCAGCGGCCACAAGCTATCGACCTAATGTGAGAGGTCTGTGCATTAATATTTAATTAATGCAAATCTGAGATAAATATGATGTCTAAAACATGTTGGGAGGATAGGGTTAAACCAATTGGACTAACGAATTTAACAACCCGTTTCATGAATCTGTAGGCCCAATTACAAAGTTAGACAAATCTGTAAATCTGTTAAATCTGTATATCTAATCCGTTAGTCTGAAAACTTGTCTGATCTGTGAACTAGTTGATCTGAACTCCGTATGTCTGAACTTGTAACCAAGTTAATCTGAAATCTGTTAGTCTGGGGAAACAAGTTTAGGAGGGAAATTACTTGTGTCATCTGTTGTTTGGGACCCATATTAGTCAGTAACCCTTTCTGGTATCAAAACTTTGACCCGACAGTAGGTAGGGTCCAGGCATGCTTACTAAACTAATTATAAGTGGTTCATTCTGATAATGGCGAGGGGTGTTGATGGTGCGTTCCAACCGGGTCATGTGCGTGCATGGATCCCGATCTGCCTCTGAGGATGTAAGACGCCGTGACATCTGTAAATAGGTATGTGCTAATTGGTTGTCACTTTAGGAAGTGATACACCCTACTGTGGGGCCGACACAGGGTATTTATGTATTAGGGAGCCGATCGCTTGGGGTAGGGTTTTAGGGTACACTTAGTTCTGTCTGTTTCTGTTGGTACCGTCTGTTTCTGTTGGGTGGCAACACATGTCTGTTTCTGCGTGGTACCGTCTGTTCGGGTGGTAAAGGCCCATTTACTAGTGTACACCTAATTCTACATTCCGTTTCCGTAGGGATTAATCTGCTTCTGTTTCTGTACCTTCTGTTCGGGTGGTAAAGGCCCATTATTAGCATTCTGTTTCTGTCTGTTTCTGTTCGGGTGGTAAAGGCCCATTACTAGCATTCTGTTCTGTGAAAATTATTCTGTTCCCGCTTCTGTTTCAGTTTAGACATTAGGGTGACACCTAATCCTGTTATACTAGTATTAGTGCAGAGAAGTGAAAAGTAATATTATTCTGTTTCTTCTGTTTAACCTAAGTATAACTGCTAGTCCTGTTACTTTTATCTCTTATCCAGCTTATTTTCATGTCATAATTATTATTATCTGTTCATATGCTGAAAGTCACTGGACTTGTCAGACTTTATGTCTGACCTTGCTTGTTTTCGCCCCTTTTTCTTTCGTTCCCCCCTCCCCCCAGTTTTCCAAGGAGGGAATACTTTAGCTTGATCCGGATTTCTTCTGCTTGAAGTACTTAGAGTGCTTAAAGTATGGTTTGACTCCTTATGGCAGCTTCTGTGGGGATTATGATTTTCAAGTTTTGTACTCTGATGATTTTATGAGCAAGACTGATATTTATGTACTTGAGTTTTTGGTAAAGAAGTAACCAAACTGATTTCTGTTTTCCGCTGTAATAAAGTTATAATTTCTCTAGTATTGTTTATTTGTCTTGTAAATTTATGTTCTGTCTACTAAAATGCTCCACCGAAGTTAAGGCATTCCCTTTGTGAGTGACCTTAATGGAGGTGGGGTGTTAATATATCCCTTTTCAATTCAATTTGAAAATAGTTTACAAATATTTCTTTTTATTCAATTCTATTTATAAATGCTTTCTAAATATTTCCCTTCAATCCTATCTATTAGATTTACAAATAAGTATTCCTTTTTAATCTATTTATTTTCTAAATAAATAGTTTTTCTTTTTATAAAATCTTTTGATTTTATAAATATTTCTTTTTCAATATAACATTGAAAATTTCCTTTTTAACATTCCAGTATTCCTTATGGTATTTAACGTACCATATAACAGTGATCAGCATCGTTCAACCATACAAAATCAACAGCATATTTCATATCACATCATATAACACAATATATGAAAGACAGTAAAATAAATGTTGATGAACCTAGTTGGGTCCCTCCAACCTGTTTCCATGCATCCACGGATGTTAATCAACATGAATAACACGAATATGAAATATATTGATAAACAAAATTAATATTCGATTAACGATTTTTATATATATATATATATGTTGTTATCTATATTTTCAACTAATTAACTAGCAGTTCAACCAAATAGCCAACACACAACAAACAATCATCATTTATCATTTCTAAAAAATCCTTATAAAAATATAATTGAGAAGAGTTAGCGAGTTATACTCACCTTGTTTTTCAGTTGATGATTCTGCTTCATTCCATTTTAATTTAAACAACGTTTAAAATTAAACAAGAATTTAGACTAGCTCTAGTCCACTCCAAAATATCATGGACATGCAGTGTCGGTCAGTGCGATTCCATCGCCTTTTGTTTGATCAGATTCTGATAATGTATAAATCATATATAAGTATTTCATTTAGATGATCCTTAATGATTAATATAATAGGCCCTTAATTACTAATAAATATGGATTTTGGGCTTTAACCTTTTAATACAAACTTTGGCTCATCATTTAGCTGACCCGTTCGCTCTCTATTTTTTCCCAAACTCTTTACCGCTCCACCACAACAAGTCCAAGAATTTTGTCCAACAGATCCCAGCACTCACCTCCATTTTATCACTCGCAACTACACCCCTTTCTTCCACAATCAAAGAAACAGACCCGAACTTCTGTTCCCTTCTTCAAACACCATGCTGCAACCTTTTTGAACCCCTCCACCGTTACTGCTTCTACGGAAACCGACCACTTCATCACCCATTTCCAGTTCACCAATACGAACTTCCCCTTTTGCAACTCTCCCCGCACCAACCGACATTTACTCCAAAAGCGCGCTGTACACATGTCCAGTTAGTACGGAACGGTCGTCAGAAGGAAAGAAAGAAGACGAAGAATCAACAAGGAACCTATAGAATGTCTCACAACGCATAAAACAAAATATAATAACAACATACTTGACATAAAACAAGTGAGACAATGCATAAGCTGAAAACAAGCTATCATAGCAGTGGAAAATCCAAATACAGCTTATGTTCCACACCATCATTATTACAACTTTTCAAATTGTCTCTAAAGGTAAAAGCAAGATAAGGAAGGTACACTACTAATGCCCAAGTAGTGACCACCAACGACACAGGGAGCATATCTACATATATATATCATACGTGGAAGCCTCCTGCTCGCCTCCGAATCAGCTACTCATGCATCACCAGCTAACTTGTCTCTAGTCTGCTTGTGAGAGCACCCAGAGTAATAAGAAGAGACATAAAACTCTAGGTCAGACAAAAAGTCTGGTATGAGCGATAAGCAGCTAAACAGAACAATAACAGGTATACTAAACCGTACCTGAACTTGGACCTGCAACCAAAGAGTTAGCACAACATACCGTACAATACTCTAAGGTGCCACTGAACAAATGGTGTAAAGATAATGGGGGTGGGGTGTGCATGTCATAATGTTGGAAAACAAATCAGCCATAACAACCATCCTCACATCTCTCACTCAGTGCGTAAAGCATACGATGTCCACCACTGTCAATCAGTAGACCCATCGAAGTAGTGACGGATTTCGACTTGTACACTACTGCTACTACCAAGCTTACCACATGGAGTTATGACCAAACCTTTACAAATGACCCCACTTCATTGGTCTATAGCTCTTTAGTCGTACCTAGGCCACTGTGGCCCTGAATCCGTTCACATACTCCCTACACTTAGTGATTCAAAGTTACAAACATCGACAACCCCGTAGCACACGTCCCGCGGCAAAGCCCAATCATGAAGCCCACTCATTAGTTCCCAACTGGATCCTGAGTCAAAGCACCTCATTTGGACTTCCTTTGCATCTCGGGTTTTGGTCAAATTGGAGTTGGTCTTCAAAAGAGTCGTCGTGTGATAGTAGAAACATTTGGTCATTCGGTTCGGTTCGGTGTATGGGGTCCTGCATGCCACATCGGTTCAGTTCGGGTGTCCTCATCTGATTTGGTTCGGTGCTCATAGCTCACGCCTAGGTTCGGTGGTTGCTCTCTCCTGGATGTCCCGATCCGATCCGGTGCTTCGCTCCGATCCCAGCTCCAAGCTTGGTCCTCCGATCCGATCCCTACACTCTTGCTTCCGATCCGATCCCTACGCCCTTGCTTCCGATCTGATCCCCTGCCCAGCTCCAATCCTAAGCAAGTGGCCTTCCTTCTTGCCAATTCTTCTTTAGTGCGAGGTTCCGATCTGGTTCGGTTTCTCTGCCCAGTTCATCATCCGATCCGAGCCCCTTATCCCGATCTGATCTGAAACCCTGCACATTTTCCTGCAATTTTTCTAGCGGTTATTTTACGCCATACGATGGCGTTTTCGACCAATCTAACACTTCTAGACAATCACAAAGCATACTATATAGTCATAGCAACATGTACAATCCATCATAAACACCAAACCAACAACTATAGCATGTAAAATGGATCAAACATACCCAAAATCCTATATTTTCCCTTAAACATGTTTAGGCAAACTAATGATATGATTAGCAAAACTTAACCAAATCAAACTAAATTTCTAACAGAGGTCTAAAACACTATTTAAGAATTTATAAGTATTTTTCTAGAATTTTATCATGTCTAATTTCGTTAATCTTCACTAATTACCCTTAATCAACCGTAATTAGTGCAAACTATGCAAATCACTCACCTTGGCCACAAATAAAAAATTTCAGAACTGAAACCTCGCTGATTTGAGCGAATACTGATGTCTAACAGTAGCTCTAATACTGATTTGGTGAAGATCTTCTTTGATTTGATGTTGATTAAGCCAAAACTCGATTAGAAAGTGATTAGAAGTTGATTTGAGTGTTGGAGGCCATTGTTAGGGTTTCAAGAATGAAAGTGGCGGCTGAAAAATGAAAATAATATCGTTCTCTAACTGATTTCAGCCTCCTCATAACCCTAATCCCGAAATTTCCCATTGGGTCTAGCTGTTAATCACCCGGTTAAGCCCAATTAAGCTGTTTTTCACCATCTGAAACTTGTTTCAGCCATATCTCCCAAACGGTAAGTCCGTTTGGATAATGTGATCACTCTACAGAATTGTAAACTATCATCCGAAGCCAATGGAAGTGGTTTCAAGAATGAAAGTGGCGGCTGAAAAATGAAAATAATATCATTCTCTAACTGATTTCAGCCTCCTCATAACCCTAATCCCGAAATTCCCCATTGGGTCTAGCTGTTAATCACCCGGTTAAGCCCAATTAAGCTGTTTTTCACCATCTGAAACTTGTCTCACCTGTTTTATGTCAAGTATGTTGTTATTATATTTTGTTTTATGCGCTGTGAGACATTCTACAGGTTCCTTGTTGATTCTTCGTCTTCTTTCTTTCCTTCTGACGACCGTTCCGTACTAACTGGACATGTGTACAGCGCACTTTTGGAGTAAATGTCGGTTGGTGCGGGGCGGGCCGTCACAAATACAGACTTTGATTTCACCACAAATACAATGACCTCCTCGCTCCCTTTTGATTTGCGTTCCTCCACAAGACCAGTTCAACCACCGTAAGCCCCATCCTTTCAGACAACAATCGAAATCACCTTCTGCACAACACAGTCCTCACACCGAATTCCCTTCACCAGTTCACCCTGCCTCCTCCACTAAAACTAGCGTGAACCCTATCGCCTTCTTCTCCTTCCCGTGCTCTTTACCATTGCCCCATCCAACCTCAACTCGACATCACTTTCGAGCCCCCAATCTCGAACCCTAACTGTTGTTCATACAACAAGCGTTGACCAAAATGCATCGCACCCAGTAACAGACACATAGGAACGAAGATAAAGGCCACCCAAACTCAAAAAATCTTGCGTTGGAGTTTTTGGAATTTCTTTTGATTTTCATTCTTCGCAATTTTTCTTTTCTGGAAGAACGAGGTAGGAGCGATGGCAGAAATGAAGCACTGGCCATGAATAAAGAAGTCTTAGGGTTAAAGAAAGGATAGGGACTATTTATAAGTGGAATTATTTGATTATTATATTTGTTTTATTGGACCGTTACTTTCAATTTGCATTTAAAAATTTGTATGATCACATATGATACCCAAAAATCATGAAAATTGGCATACAGCTAGAGTTTTACATTGCAGACCCAACGAAACTGGTTTCGTCGAATTCTGACTCCGTTTGCTCACACAGCGTATTTTTAAAGGCCAAAATACTGACTGTTTTTCACTCTAAAAATCCGTACGGCCACAAAGTGACCCCAAAAATCACGGAACTTGGAATCTAACAATAATTTAATGTTGCGGATCCAACAAAATTAGTTTCGTCGAATTCCGATTTCATTTGCAAAAGTGGCTATTTTTAAAGTCCTAAATAACCCTTTTAAATAATATATTTAAAAATAATTAAATTTAATATTTAAAAATAAATATTATCGTATATATTCAAAACAGAATATCATATAGCTCCACTGAGATTTATAACTCGATATTTCAAATCTAGTGTTACATCAATATTCGATTTATACTTAAAAATCCATTTTAAAATATAAATAAATCGATATAAATTATAAAGGAATTCCATAGCGACTTTTCTAAAATTTGATTTGGACATATATCAAAATCAACACAACGAAATCCTGATTTTTCTCTTCCACTAGAATAATATACTTCACCAATTCCTAACGTGATTCACAGAAATCCAATTTAAAACGAACCCTGTATATTCAGTTGAAGTTCAAATCACCAAATTACGAACTGCTGCGCCATTTCGAGCTCGATTATAATTATAATATAATTATATGTTCAAACTGTCATTAAAATAATACATTCGTTATTCTAGTTCAACTCTGAGCTGAATTAAATATCACAGTTGATCCAATTCACACCATTTTGTGAATTCTACTATTTTTGACTATTTCAGAAATTAAATATATTATCATATTATTTATTTTAATTAAATATCCAATATTATTAAATTCTGGTCATTTTAAATAACCAAAACCATTATTTAAATAATTAAATAAATTATTTATATACCGTAAAATACGGGTCGTTACATTCTTCCCCCCTTAAAATAATTTCGTCCCCGAAATTGCTAAGGTAGAGAACAAACCCTATTGACTAGTACAAATTTATTTGTTTACTTACCAACCTTATTTTCAACTAAACCAATTTAATTTTAATTAAAATATTCAATTATTTCTATTAACGAAAAATTTCAAAAATTCTGAAAATTTTTCTAACACCCGAAATTTTCGAAAATTTTCGCCAGCACCTCCTTTGTACCGGTCAATAGTTCAAACCCCAACTCTCCTCTCTAGGCCTTCTCCAATCCAAAAGAAAATCAAACAGCCAAGCGGCTTGCCAAATCGTCCCATAAATCACCAAATCCATAAAAATAAATATGTACCTTTTTGTCGGGTGTATCATTAAATCCTTTCCATCTGCTACCCTATCAACATATACACATGCATTCCCAAACAAAATTCCAATTTTATTCTCAAAACCAAATCATTCACGTATCCCAGCCAAATTCCATTTCAAACCAAAGTTGCATTCTTGATTCCAACTCCTAACTCATCAATCCAATACCATTTCAGATTCCTATCTCATAATTCAAAATCTGATTCCACTTGATATATTATATTCCAATTTAATTTCCAGTTAATTGGTTTCAATTCAATTCGTATTTTCTTTCACAAATTTCTTTACTTTGTTTTTAATTCATACTATCTTCCTGGGGATTTTAAACAGTTTAGTTTTTCTAAAATAAATTACCCCCTTTAAGGATTCAAAACAACATCCTTTTCCCAAAATAATTTGAAAACAAAATCTTTGGTAGTAATCCGTCACTTACAACTCGAAAATGAACATTGATGATGTGGCCAGTATCATTAGAGTTATTTCCCAGCTATCGAAGTGAGTTCAATACTATATCACTTATCAAAACCATATTAAACACTTTCATTTTGAAATCTTTTTTTCGAAATATCATTCACGATACTTGTAAACAATTTAAAATCTCCTAGAATTTTAAAATTTTCTTAAACTTAGCTCAAATCCACTTACAATCACTTTTTCCCCAGTTTTCAGAATTTTAATTGCAATTCTAATTCAGATTTAATTAATTTGCTTTTAAATTATATGAACTCAAATTGGTTATTTATATAACCATTTCAATTATAATCAACCAACACATCCAATATATGATAATAATTCCAAGATATACCTTTCTTTTATATCAAAATATATTTTTGGGTAAAATTATTTCATTTACCCTCTTTCAAAACATACTGTGTCGGTTTATCGTACTTGAGTGTTTAGAGACTCCTATCGATACAATGGATCAAACTGGTCGACCAAAATTCATAAACAACTCAATCAATAAATCTCCACAATATAAAACAATTTTATAAAATCTACAAATATGTTCACTCGTATATATACACTCAAACTCAATCTAGGGTACTGCTAACCCCATCTCTACTGATTCACACCACAGAGCCAAGGTAATCACTAAACCTTCAGCTCCGATACCACTGTAACGAACTGGGATTTTCGACTCCGAAAATCAACACCAAACTACCAGGTTGACTATTCAGACAATGAAAATTACTGATCATTAATAGAAAGACGTTAGAGGGTGAGAATATATAAGATAGAAAATTAGAATAGAAGAAGAAGAACACAATCAGAGTAAACATGAATCTCACAGCAGAACGAATAAAATATAATACATAACATAACTTTGCAATAAATAGTGTATATATACAGGATAACATTATCAGAGTACAACACTTACACACAGCGGAAATAACAATAGCTATATAATCCTGAAGCCTCCTACTTCAAGCTATTCCAAGTATATCTGTAAAGACCTGAACTACTTGACTGCCCGTACAAATTTGGGCACCCAAGAGTTTAGGGAAAACAAAACAAAATAAACTCTAGGTCAGTCATGGGACTGGTGTGAGTAAACTCAAATCATTTGGTTTAACTTTTCAAAATCCTTTTCAAAAGAAAAGATAATCATAAGATCAATCCACACATAAACACGAACGGTTTTTACCTTACGATAACCCAAAACAGTTTTGGAAATCAATACTTCTCTGATATTATATTAATGTCTAATCACAAGTAATTAACAATCTAGCAGAATGCTTGCATCTCACGCTCCAAATATAAAGTATACAAACAAAAACCGCGGGCTCCTATTGGAGATTGGATTTCGACTATGACAAGGTATGGGACCACCTGCCGATAGTGTATCTCTAGAGGCGAACACACTGGGTTCAACAAGAACATCTTGCAGCCCGGCCCACACATGACCGACCACTCATTTTGCTTGAGTGTATCGAATGTATATCACCAACGGTTGGGAGCTACCCACCGTTTGCCGAAAAGGGACAGCATCGAACATAGATAAAAAAAATGAAATGGATTTTCTCTAGATAGGTGATATACACCCTAATGGGAGCGACCCACTTAGCCATGCTGCCTGCCCGATTTCTGTCATTTCCCGGTTGATGAGGCTTGAGGTCATAACGTATCTTTGGAACATCTGACCACCATTCACTTTGAATGCCACATCGTCATACCCGCCAAATCACAAATTGATTTCCTCAAAAATACCACGGGTATAAAGCTAAGAGAAACGAATTCCTCCACCACCAAACGTAAGTACGTTTGAAGAGATCAACATACGCGATCCATTCGATATACTTTGTCAGACATTCGTCCATTCACGTTGTCCTGTATTAGACAAACCGAAGGCACTATTCTGTAAACAGGATAGCCCTTGCATAACTCTGTCTTCAATATTTGATCGCAATGCTAACGTCCATACAGAGTGGTTTTCAGATAATGAATCTGATCCCGGTCTCTCTGTATTGACGACGGAAAAATGGTCAAAAACTTCGATAGTCGGTGATTTAACTATCAAAGAAAAACAGGTGTGCAAACAATGATATTATTTCCAGATGGAAATTCTATCGATCAATCATCATTCAAAGGTTTATTTCTTTTAATTAAATTATCAATAATTTATCCATTTTCCCTTTCTATATATTTGTAAATTCTTAATTTCTAAATTTGGTAGAAACATAATCTTTAAATCATTTGAACCACATCACCATATTTATTTCTATTTCCTATTTCCTATATTGGAAAACATTTCTGATCCTTATTTGGAAAACGTTTCCAAACTCCTTCATTTGATTTAAACCGATGTTTAAATAAAACATCACTAAGCCAATTCAAACCATTTCACTCATTAACTAAATTCACTTAATCAACCTTCACTGTCGAACTTTAACCATTTCTTAGTTAAAAACGAAGTCAATCAAGTTGGGGTATAATTATCTCTCAGACCTTAATTGTACAACATTTATAACCTCGAAATAGACAAAGTTCACCTTTTAAATCTTTAACACTTCCTTATGTAACTCGAATTCTATTTACGAATCCCCTTCTTTATTCTAAACATTGATTTTAACTATAGCGTTATACTTCCTTTCTTCTTGAATATCTAACTTCAAAATGTAACCTTTATCCTTAATTTAACTCAATAACTAACCCACTCATCTATAAATAAATAGGTAAATCTTGATTAAACCGGAAAGTAAATATTACTTTCCCGAATTCGATATAATCGAATTCAGTGTATAATTCTCTTTTTCGAAAAAACTCTATTCGATGGCTCCTTTTCGAATAAACTATATTCGATAACCCTTTCTTCGAATAACCATATTCGAAAATCTCTCTTCGAATGATTTACATTCGATTTACTTTCTACAAATGATTCACATTCGATTAATCTCCTTTCAAATAAACTATATTCGATTAACTCCTTTGAATTTACTCATTTTGACCAACTCAACCCGATTAACTCAACTTGATTAACTTACTTGATTAACTCAACTTATTTAACTTAACTTATTTAACTCAAATTATTTAACTCACTTATCTAATAACTAATATTCGATTAATTTATATTCGAATAACTATGTCTATTTCAACTTTATTTCGAATGGCTAATATTCAATTTAACGCCATTCGCTTGATTCTAGATCGCAGCGATCACAATGGTTACACCTGATTCCCTTAGGAAACATCCGACCGCCGCAGGCTATCTGTAGTCCTGCGAATTACGCTAGCAGTCGTACGAAATGGCAACTCATCCTGAATAACTATGTTTGACTAACTCTATTTCAATTAACTATATTCGATCAACTCTAGTTGAATAACTAATATTCAATTAATTCTAATTCTACTAACTATGTTCAGTTAACTCTAATTCGATTAATTCTAACTCTAATCAATTTACTCTAACTGATTAACTCCTTTGATTAACTCTACGTTTATTCAGTTTCAAATACCGATGTTGAAATAGATTTTTACTTCTCTATATAAGTCCTGACTTGTATATATTCTATTTATCCAATGATAAACATTTTATTTAATTTATAAAATATTATTTATACATTTATCTTCTCACTTTATCTGTTAAAACGGATTCTATTTAAAATCTTTGCTGTAAATCCATAGTATGCTATACCGGTGTGCGAAGCACGGGTCTAAACCTTTCAAATGTAAAGCCTCCTTCGATACGATTCTAGTCACTTTTCAGGTCTTTCCGTTTTGAAATCTATTTATTTACAAAATAAATCCCTTTTTGATGATTTTATTTATTATATAAAATATTTTCTTTTTATAAAATCTATTGATTTTATAAGTAATTCCTTTGATAATCAAACTATTTCTTTTTCTATTTACTTTACACATATTTCCCCTTTCTATTCTATTTATTTTTCAAATAAATATCCCTTTTCAATTCAATTTGAAAATTGTTTACAAATATTTCTTTTTATTCAATTCTATTTGTAAATGCTTTCTAAATATTTCCCTTCAATCCTATCTATTTGATTTACAAATAAGTATTCCTTTTTAATCTATTTATTTTCTAAATAAATAGTTTTTCTTTTTATAAAATCTTTTGATTTTATAAATATTTCTTTTTCAATATAACATTGAAATTTTCCTTTTTAACATTCCAGTATTCCTTACGGTATTTAACGTACCATATAACAATGATCGACATCATTCAACCATACAAAATCAACAACAGATTTCATATCACATCATATAACACAATATATGAAAGACAGTAAAATAAATGTTGAGGAACCCAGTTGGGTTCCTCCAACCTGTTTCCCTGCATCCATGGATGTTAATCAACATGAATAACACGAATATAAAATATATTGATAAACAAAATTAATATTCGATTAACGATTTATATATATATATATATATATATATATATGTTGTTATCTATATTTTCAACCAATTAACTAGCAGTTCAACCAAATAGCCAACACACAACAAACAATCATCATTTATCATTTCTAAAAATACGTTATAAAAATATAATTGAGAAGAGTTAGCAAGTTTTACTCATCTTGTTTTTCAGTTGATGATTCTGCTTCATTTCATTTTAATTTAAACAACGTTTAAAATTAAACAAGAATTCAGACTAGCTCCAGTCCACTCCAAAATATCATGGACTTGCAGTGTCGGTCAGTGTGATTCCATCACCTTTTGTTTGATCAGATTCTGATAATGTATAAATCATATATAAGTATTTCAAGTATTATATATTTAGATGATCCTTAATGATTAATATAATAGGCCCTTAATTACTAATAAATATGGATTTTGGGCTTTAACCTTTTCATACAAACTTTGGCCCATCATTTAGCAGACCCGTCCGCTCGCTGTTTTTCCCCAAACTCTTCACCGTTCCACCACAACAAGTCCAAGAATTTTGTCCAACAGATCCCAGCCCTCACCTCCATTTTATCACACGCAACTACACCCCTTTCTTCCACAATCAAAGAAACAAACCCGAACTCCTGCTCCCTTCTTCAAACACCATGCCGCAACCTTTTTGAACTCCTACACCATGACTGCTTCTACGGAAACCGACCTCTTCATAACCCATTTCCAGTTCACCAATATGAACTTCCCCTTTTGCAAAATACAGACTTTGATTTCACCACAAATACAATGACCTCCTCGCTCCCTTTTAATTTGCGTTCCTCCACCAGACCAGTTCAACCACCGTAAGCCCCATCCTCTCAGACAACAATCGAAATCACCTTCTGCACAACACAGTCCTCACACCGAATTCCCTTCACCATTTCACCCTGCGTCCTCCACTAAAACCAGTGATCGACGCTAATCTATGAATTAGAAAAGCGCGACATTTGTAATAAATTCTGCAAGCATACAGGTGTGTAGCATACAGGTCGAACACAGGGAGGAAAGTTAAATTTTATTATTTATATGTTTCGTGGGCGTGTTAGACGACTTTGGAGGTTTATTTTGAAAATAAAACACAACAAAATTAAAACTGTGATTTGATTCAGAACAGATCTAACTGAACCGACGATCAGATCACAATTTCAATGGAAAAGAAATAAAACTATGAATTAGATTTGAATCTAATCAATTCCAATTTGACCTAAGAAAATAATAAAAGCAGAAATTGAAATTGCAGAAATTGAAATAACAAACAAGAATTAAAATTAGGATTTCCGCTGAATCTAATCAGACGGTAAATCACTAATGCAAATAAGTGCAAAATACAAATAGTGTTCTACCGAATCTAATCGTATAGACAGCACTAGTTGCTAAGAAAGAAAAAAAAATGCAGAAAATAAAAAGAAGAGTTTTTATTAGAACAATGGAATAAGAGATGAGATGGTGGCTACAATGCCATTACAAGGGTATATATAGGGTAGATAGCCAAACCCTAACCCTAACCCTAATGGTAAATGGGCCAGGTCATTACACCACTAATTTGTTTACAATGAGAAACATAAATGGGCCTTAGATAAATAAAGCAAATTTGGGCCTTTTCTCTTTTTCCTCTTGCTTCCTTGATATTTCTTCATTGATTTGTGATGTGCAAAGCCTTTTTTATCACTCCTTTTCTTGTCCAACAGCAACTAGATGTGATATCTTCATCTACAATTCTTCAAAATGCAAATACAAGGCAAATTGAACTCTATTTCTCTACATTTCTGGTTGCATGCGGGCTGGGTTGGACAATCTGTAAAAATAACAAAACAATACCCAAGTAATATTTATTTATATACAAAAGATAAGATATAAGAGCATAAAATAAACACATTTCTATGTCAATCAACCAGCTTGAACCCTATCGCCTTCTTCTCCTTCCCGTGCTCTTTGCCATCGCCCCACCCAACCTCAACTCGACATCACTTCCGAGCCCCAATCTCGAACCTGTAACGACCCGGGAAAAAGACGACCTTGATTATCCGATATACAACACATATCGAACATCAAGGGTCGACAATTACCGAATAGTTAATGAAAGAATTTAGAGGGTGAGGATAGATAAGATAGAAAATTAGAATAGAAGAAGAAAAGGAAGAACACAACATCAGAGTAACACGAATCTCACAGCGGAACGAATAAAATATAATATATCACATAACTTGAAATCAAAAGCAGTATATGCATACAATACCATTATCAGAGTACAACCCTTGCATCACAGCGGAAATAAACAATAGCTATATAAGTCCTGAAGCCTCCTGCTCCAAGCTCTCCAAGTCTATCTGTAAAATCCTGACTACTTGACTGCCCATACAAATTTGGGCACCCAAGAGTTTAGGGAAAACAAAACAAAATAAAACTCTGGGTCAGTCATGGGACTGGTGTGAGTAAACTCCAATCATTTGGTTTAACTTTTCAAAATCCTTTTCAAAAGAAAAGATAATCGTAAGACCAATCCACTCATAAATACGGATGGCTTTTACCTTACGATAACCCAAAACACTTTGGAAATCATATATTATCTGATATTATAATAATGTCTAATCACAAGTAATTAAAATATAGTAGAACGCTTGCATCTCACGCTCTACATATATAGTATACAAATCAAACTCGCGGGCACTTATTGGAAATTGGATTCCGACTTTGACAAGGTATGGGACCACCTGCCGATAGTGTATCTCTAGAGGCGAAAACACTGGGTTCAACAAGAACATCTTGCAACCCGGCCCTCACATGACCGACCACTCATTTCGCTTGAGTGTATCGAATGTATATCACCAACGGTTGGGATCAGCAACCGTCTCCCGAATGGGGCAGCATCAATAGATTTAAGAAACAATTGGAATTTCTCTAGATAGGTGATTATACATCCTAATGGGTGCGACCAACATAGCCATGCTGCCTGCCCGATTTTTGTCATTTCCCGGTGGATGAGGCTTGAGGTCATAACGTATCTTTTGACAGATCCCACCTCCATTACTTTGAATGCCACATCGTCATACCCGCCAAATCACAAATTGATTTCACCAAAAATACCACAGGTATACAGCTAAGAGAAACGAATTCCTACGCCATCAAACGTAAGTACGTTTGAAGAGATCAACTTACGCGATCCTTTGAATATACTCTGTCAAACATTCGTCCATTCACGTTTGTCCTGGGACTGGACAAACCGAAGGCACTATTCTGTAAATAGGATAGCCCTTGCATAACTCCGTCTTCAATATATTCAGCATACTTGATTCGCAACGCTTATGCCAATACGGAGTGGTTCTCTGGATAATAATCCAACCGGTCTCTCCATATTAACAACGTAAAATGGTCAAAAACTTTGATAGTCGGTGATTTAACTATCAAATGAAAACAAGTCTATGTGCAAACAACGATATTATTTCCAGATGGAAATTCTATCGATCAATCATCAATCATCATTAATTCTTAAATTAAATTATCATAAATTTATTCTTTTCCTTATTCATGTTTCCCTATATTTCTTATTTACTATATTTAGAAAATATACGTTAATAACAATGGAAAACATTTCCACTTCTTGTTTTCTATATTAGAAAATATCCTGATCTTATTTGGAAAACATTTCCAAAATTCCTTCATTGGGTTTAAACAGATGTTTGAATAAACATCGCTATGTCAACACAGACCATTATGCTCATTAACTAAATTCACTTAACCACTTTTCACTATCGAACTTATCCACTTCTTAGTTAAAACTGAAGTCAATCAAGTTGGGGTATAATTACCTCTCAGACCTTATCTGAACAACATTTCTAACTTCAAAACAGACAAAGTTCACCTTTTTACACTTTCAACCACTTACTTACGTAACTCTCGGATTCTATTTACGAATCCACTTCCTTTACGGAAGTCATTTGATTATAATAATGGTGTTATAATCCCCTGCGTCCGAAATATAATAACTTTTATATGACTTTTTCTTTCTAGCTCAAATAAATACACGAACAACTAATTTATCAACTCCTATTAGGTTAACTATAATCTATAACCCTTATTCTATTAACTTTTACTGGATTAACTCTTATTTGGATAACTCGGTTTGATTAACTCATCTTAATTAACTCAACTCGACCAACTTACTTGATCAGCTCAACTTGACTAACTTAACTTAATTAACTCGACTTATTTAACTCAACTTATTTAACTTAATTTGACTAACTATTATCGAATAACTAATATTCGATTAACTTATATTCGACTAACTATGTCTGTTTTTAACTTCATTTTGAATAGCTAACATTTGATTTAACTTCATTCGCTTGACTCTAGATCGCAGTGATCACAATGGTTACGCCTGATTCCCTCAGGAAACATCCGACCACCATAGGCTATCTGCAGCCCTGCGAATTTCGCTAGTTGTCGTGCTAAATGGCAATTTATACTGAATAACTACTTCTGTTTAACTCTATCTCGAATAACAAAGTTCGATCAACTCTAATTGAATAACTAATATTCAATTTAACCCTTATTCGGTTACTATATTCGAATAACTCTAGTCCGATTTGATTCAAACCGCTTAACTCTAACTGATTTACTCTACTGGTTAATTCTAACTAACTAACTCTAACTGTTTGACTTTAACAGCTTAACTCCAACGGTTTAATTCTAATAGATTAACTCCAACTGTTAGACTCTAATAGTTTAACTCTAACAGTTTAACTCTAATGGTTTAACTCTAACTGTTTAACTTTAACGGTTTAACTCTAACTGACTAACTTTTCTGATTAACTCTAATGGTTTAACTCTAACTGTTTAACTCTGACAGTTTAACTCTGACAGTTTAACTTTGGTTGATTAACTCTTTGAATTAATCCCTTTGAATTTTCTCTTTTGAATAACTCCTTTCGAATAACTCCTTTTGAATAACTCTTTTGAATAACTCTTTTGAGTAACACTTTTTGAATAACTCTTTTGAATAATACTTTTTTCTATTTGTTTACTTAACAAATAACTATTCCCTTTTTACTTCTATTTATTTAACAAATAATTATTACTTTTAGCTTTTCCATTTATTCTCTACATAAATATCTCTTTTAACTTTCCTTTATTTTCTAAATGAAAATTCGCTTTTCAATTCCATTTGTAATCGTTTTACAAATGATTCCCTTTTGATTTCTATTTGTAAAGGTTTCACAAATAGCTACTTTTTCCCTATTCTATTTGATTTGCAAATATTTTCCTTTACATTTGTTTCACAAATGTATTTCCTCTATGTTTGTTTTTCTTTTCAAATCTTCTCCTTTATATTTGATTTCACAAATATTTTCCTTTACTCAATTTCTTTGATTCTATAATTATTTTCCTCTATGAAACTCTTTTCCTTTTATATATAAAATCTATTGATTTTATATAAATAATTTATTTTCAAAATATACTTTGAAAATTCCTTTTCGCTTCCCGTTATCATTTATGGTATAAAAATACCAAATCAAAAGGTTTGATCATCATCCAAACACACGGGTTCAACGACAGATGATATAACACATCATATAACAAAATATATGAAAAACGGTAAATAAATGTTGAGGAATCCAGTTGGATCCCTCCGACCTGTTTCCCTGCATCCACAGATGTTACACAATATAATTCACATCAATTTCATTTCAATATGAGGTATTCTGATAAACAGAATCAACATCGGTTACCGATATATATATAACTATATCGGTATTTTCAACCAACTGACTAGCAGTTTAACCAAACAATCAACACTCAGCAATTCAATCAATATTTATCAATTCTAAAAATACTTTATAAAAATATAAAGTGTTCAGAGTTAGTGAGATTTACTCACATTGGACGGTTTATCGTTGAATAACGATAATCGGTCATTGATTTGGTTCAGACGTTAAATTTCACCATAAATCCAAACGAGCTCCAATCCACTTGCGGTTAGTTCCATTGCGTAGTGCTCGTCCATACGATCCCAACGGATCCTGTTTCGTTAAATTTCGTTAATGTATGCAAAAGTTATGCTATTTACAATATTTACCTAATTTAAATGAATATATATTTAATTAAATTATTTTTATCCTAATTAATTTCTAATTGCGTTATTAGCCAAATTACATTCCCTGCCCTTCTAAAAAAATCCTACTTTCCCATCTCTAGCCATATCCCATTTTTTTTTTAAATTGAGAAACCATTTTAATATTAATTAAATTTAATTTTCAAATAAAATATTTAAAAATATTCATTTAATCATAACTTAAATTTTTTAACCCGGATCAAAAATCTACTTCCACTCATTTTAAAGTATTTTCCGATAAGAATCCAACGGTCCTTGTTTCGTGGAAATCTGACTTGTTTTGAAAAAGTTACAAGCTTTTAAAGTTTATAGTTAAAAAATATGAAAATGCCCCTGGTCTGTTTTAAATTCAAATTAAATTAAAATTAAATTTAAATTTTAAATTTAAATTTAAATTAATCATCCCATCCGTCGGATCAGTTAGGGATAGCCAGGGAGAGCAGGAAACTATATTTTCCAAACTCAAGCCTTAGACACTATCCTCTCTGTCACCCTTAGAATGTTCTGATATTTATTTTTACAAATTCTATTTTAATTATAATATATATATATATATTACACAAATAAATAAATAAATATTATTTAAAAACTTACCCCGTGAAGCCTAAGCCTGTGCCTAAGAGTCCCTAGCTCCCCGTCTTGCCCTCCTTTCTCCCTTCCTACCCTTTTCCCTATTTCCTAATATTTTATTATTATTTCTGTCATTGCCAAAGCTTGAAAGAGGAGGAGGAGTGAGTTTAAAATGAAGGGGGGGCTATTTATAGCCGAAGGAGTCACATGGATTGCTGAGGTGGCGCGAATCTAACGGTCGAAAATGGATGGTAGGATTAATCCTTAAATTAATTAAATTATAAATAAATTTAATAATTTATGAATAGTAAAGTGTGTTTTCTCAACCCTATTCGGACGTTAATTTGACTTACTTATTGATACCTTATCCAAAATCTTTTTCAACCATGTTGTTCAATTTTTCTTGCTCTTCAATAATATATAAAAATATTTTAAATTTTGAATTCGTTTGAACTTTCAAATAATTTAAATTCAAATTCAAAATAGTGTTTTGTGTTAGTTTCAACACCTTCCGGTCTCATGTTGGAGTATCAAACGATAACGGTTTTCAGAAATTCTTCCACCATCTGGTCCGGTTTTTAACGTACTTCAATCCTATGTATTCAAATCAAAAATCGGAGTTCGTTTAGATTTTCAAATAATTTATTTAAATTTTGTTTCCTTAATAACTTTCTATATCCGTTATAGGATTTTCACAGATTTCATATATAGCTAATATCCTATGTTTAGAATTTTCCTGGATAGGTCTCAGGTTCCAGTTTTGTCGTTAGCATTAGTAAATTCCAATTATCGTCAAAATTTAGTTCAAATTTTGGCCTTTTATTTTTTCTTTTCCACATACGGATGCCATTTTTGACGTAACTTGGTTGGTTACCTAATCTCATCATTTCAGATTTAATGAAACTGATTTCATCGAAATCCGAGTTCATTAGCTACTACATCCTTTGTAAACGTACTATTTTAAATTAAAAATTTATCCTTTTATACTGTCAGCTCACATTATATTGCAGATCCACTAAATTTTCTACCATTTCAGAATAAAATAAAATATTCAAAATTATTGAAATTAAACCATTTAAAATTCCAAAATAATAAAAAAAAACATTTTTAAATAATAACTAAATGGTCAAAAAATCTGGGCCGTTACATTCTTCCCCCCTTAAAATAATTTCGTCCTCGAAATTGCTAAGGTAGAAAAATGAATTTTATAACTAGGTTAAAATTATTTGGTTACTCTGATTTCACTAAACCAATCTATTCTAATTAATTTATTAATTTATTAATTTATTTCTATAAACGAAAATTTTCAAAAATTCTGAAAATTTTCTAACACTCGAAATTTCTAAAAAATTTCGCCAGCACCTCCTTTGTACTGGTCAATAGCTCAAACTCCAACTCGCCTCTCTAGACCTTCTTCAACCCAAAAGAAAATCAAACAGCCAAGTGGCTTGCCAAACAGGCTCATAAATCTCATCAAACTCATATGAATATATACGTGTACCTTTTTGTCAACATTCAATTCTGCTATCAATTTAGCATATACCACTATCATCCCAATCAAACTCCCAATCACTTTTATCTTCAACACGACCATCCACTTATAACCAAGCCAAATTTCAATCAAACTGCAATTCCAATCTCAATTCAAATTTCTTGCTCGACCATCCATTTCTTTCCCAGATAATCTCTAATTCAGTCCAATTCTACTTTATACCATTTTATTTCAATTCAACTTAATTTCCACTGAACTGGCTTCAATTCAATTTCAAATTTGCTTTCACAAGTTTTTATTTAATTTGTGTTTATTTCAAACAATCTTACCTGGGAGTTTCAAATAGCTTTGCCTTTTCCAAAAATCAAATATCCCTTTGGAATATCAAAACAACTTGGTTTCTCAAAACAATTCAAAAACAAAATCTTTGGTAGTAATCTGTCACTTACAAACTCGAAAATGAACACCGATGATGTCCGGATCAACATCGGAATTTATTTTCCAGCTATCGAAGTGAGTTCAATACTATGTCACTTTCAAAACCATTTCTAAACACTTTCATTTTGAAATTCATTTCAAAATATCCCTTTTTAATGCTTGTAACAAATTTAAAATCTCCCAGGATTTTAAAATTCACATATATTCAATTTAATTCCATTTACAATGCTTATTCAAATTTTAGCAATTTTAATTCCAATTCTGAACTTAAATTCAGATTTAATTCATCTGATTTCATATATTTCACTTATATGAATTTTGATTTGTTATTTACATAACCATTTCACATTTTATAATCTTATTCGATTATAATCACAACCAACACATTCAATATACTATAATAATTTCAAATATCTATACTTTGCTTATATCAAAATATAATTTGGGTAAAATTATTTCATTCACCCTTTTACAAAACATACTGTGTCGGTTCATCGTATTCAAGCGTTTAGAAACCCCTATCGATACAGTGGATCAAACTGATCAACCAGAATTCATAAACAACTCAACCAATAAATCTCCACAATATAAAATCATTTTATATCAAATAACAAATACGTTCACTCGTATTTATACACTCAAACTCAGTCTAGGGTATTACTAACCCCATCTCTACTGAATCACGCCACAGAGCCAAGGTAATACTTAACCTTCAGCTCTGATACCACTGTAACGACCCGGGAAAAAGACGACCTTGATTATCCGATATACAACACATATCGAACATCAAGGGTCGACAATTACCGAATAGTTAATGAAAGAATTTAGAGGGTGAGGATAGATAAGATAGAAAATTAGAATAGAAGAAGAAAAAGAAGAACACAACATCAGAGTAACACGAATCTCACAGCGGAACGAATAAAATATAATATATCACATAACTTGAAATCAAAAGCAGTATATGCATACAATACCATTATCATAGTACAACCCTTGCATCACAGCGGAAATAAACAATAGCTATATAAGTCCTGAAGCCTCCTGCTCCAAGCTCTCCAAGTCTATCTTTAAAATCCTGACTACTTGACTGCCCGTACAAATTTGGGCACCCAAGAGTTTAGGGAAAACAAAACAAAATAAAACTCTGGGTCAGTCATGGGACTGGTGTGAGTAAACTCCAATCATTTGGTTTAACTTTTCAAAATCCTTTTCAAAAGAAAAGATAATCGTAAGACCAATCCACTCATAAATACGGATGGCTTTTACCTTACAATAACCCAAAATACTTTGGAAATCATATATTATCTGATATTATAATAATGTCTAATCACAAGTAATTAAAATATAGTAGAACGCTTGCATCTCACGCTCTACATATATAGTATACAAATCAAACTCGCGGGCACTTATTGGAAATTGGATTCCGACTTTGACAAGGTATGGGACCACCTGCCGATAGTGTATCTCTAGAGGCGAATACACTGGGTTCAACAAGAACATCTTGCAACCCGGCCCTCACATGACCGACCACTCATTTCGCTTGAGTGTATCGAATGTATATCACCAACGGTTGGGATCAGCAACCATCTCCCGACTGGGGCAGCATCGATAGATTTAAGAAACAATTGGAATTTCTCTAGATAGGTGATTATACATCCTAATGGGTGCGACCCACATAGCCATGCTGCCTGCCCAATTTTTGTCATTTCCCGGTGGATGAGGCTTGAGGTCATAACGTATCTTTTGACAGATCCCACCTCCATTACTTTGAATGCCACATCGTCATACCCGCCAAATCACAAATTGATTTCACCAAAAATACCACGGGTATACAGCTAAGAGAAACGAATTCCTCCGCCACCAAACGTAAGTACGTTTGAAGAGATCAACTTACGCGATCCTTTGAATATACTCTATCAGACATTCGTCCATTCACGTTTGTCCTAGGACTGGACAAACCGAAGGCACTATTCTGTAAATAGGATAGCCCTTGCATAAGTCCGTCTTCAATATATTCAGCATACTTGATTCGCAACGCTTATGCCAATACGGAGTGGTTCTCTGGATAATAATCCAACCGGTCTCTCCATATTAACAACGTAAAATGGTCAAAAACTTTGATAGTCGGTGATTTAACTATCAAATGAAAACATGTCTGTGTGCAAACAACGATATTATTTCCAGATGGAAATTCTATCGATCAATCATCAATCATCATTAATTCTTAAATTAAATTATCATAAATTTATTCTTTTCCTTATTCATGTTTCCCTATATTTCTTATTTACTACATTTAGAAAATATACGTTAATAACAATGGAAAACATTTCCACTTCTTGTTTTCTATATTAGAAAATATCCTGATCTTATTTGGAAAACATTTCCAAAATTCCTTCATTGGGTTTAAACAGATGTTTGAATAAACATCGCTATGTCAACACAGACCATTATGCTCATTAACTAAATTCAATTAACCACTTTTCACTATCGAACTTATCCACTTCTTAGTTAAAACTGAAGTCAATCAAGTTGGGGTATAATTACCTCTCAGACCTTATCTGAACAACATTTCTAACTTCGAAACAGACAAAGTTCACCTTTTTACACTTTCAACCACTTACTTACGTAACTCTCGGATTCTATTTACGAATCCACTTCCTTTACAGAAGTCATTTGATTATAATAATGGTGTTATAATCCCCTGCGTCCGAAATATAATAACTTTTATATGACTTTTTCTTTCTAGCTCAAATAAATACACGAACAACTAATTTATCAACTCCTATTCGGTTAACTATAATCTATAACCCTTATTCTATTAACTTTTACTAGATTAACTCTTATTTGGATAACTCGGTTTGATTAACTCATCTTGATTAACTCAACTCGACCAACTTACTTGATCAGCTCAACTTGACTAACTTAACTTAATTAACTCGACTTATTTAACTCAACTTATTTAACTTAATTTGACTAACTATTATCGAATAACTAATATTCGATTAACTTATATTCGACTAACTATGTCTGTTTTTAACTTCATTTTGAATAGCTAACATTTGATTTAACTTCATTCGCTTGACTCTAGATCGCAGTGATCATAATGGTTACGCCTGATTCCCTCAGGAAACATCCGACCACCTTAGGCTATCTGCAGCCCTGCGAATTTCGCTAGTAGTCGTGCTAAATGGCAATTTATACTGAATAACTACTTCTGTTTAACTCTATCTCGAATAACAAAGTTCGATCAACTCTAATTGAATAACTAATATTCAATTTAACCCTTATTCGGTTACTATATTCGAATAACTCTAGTCCGATTTGATTCAAACCGCTTAACTCTAACTGATTTTGTAACGACCCGGGAAAAAGCGACCTTGGTTATCCGATATATAACACCTATCGAACAATCAAAAGTCGAAATTACCGGATAGTCCAAGAAAGAAATTAGAGGGTGAGGATAGATAAGATAGAAAATTAGAACAGAAGAAGAAGAAGAACACAACAACATCAGAGTAACACGAATCTCACAGCGGAACGAATAAAATATAATAGACAACATATCTGGAAATCAAAGTAGTATATGTATATCATGCCATTATCAGAGTACAACACTTTCACCACAGCGGAATAATCAATAGCTAGAAAAATCTTGAAGCCTCCTGCTCCAAGCTCTTCAAGCATACCTGTAAATCCTGACTACTTTACTGCCCGTACAAATTTGGGCACCCAAGAGTTTAGGGAAAACAAAACAAAATAAAAATCTGGGTCAGTCATGGGACTGGTGTGAGTAAACTCCCATCATTTGGTTTAACTTTTCAAAATCCTTTTCAAAAGAAAAGATAATCGTAAGACCAATCCACTCATAAATACGGATGGCTTTTACCTTACGATAACCCAAAACACTTTGGAAATCATATATTATCTGATATTATAATAATGTCTAATCACAAGTAATTAAAATCTAGTAGAACGCTTGCATCTCACGCTCTACATATATAATATACAATCAAACTCGCAGGCACTTATTGGAGATTGGATTCCAACTTGACAAGGTATGGGACCACCTTCCGAACGTGTATCTCTAGAGGCAAATACACTGGGTTCAACAAGAACATCTTGCAACCCGGCCCACACATGACCGACCACTCATTTCGCTTGAGTGTATCGAATGTATATCACCAACGGTTGGGATCAGCAACCGTCTCCCGATAAGGGACAGCATCGATAGATTTAAGAACAAAAGGAATTTCTCTAGATAGGTGATCATACATCCTAATGGGTGAGACCCACATAGCCATGCTGCCTGCCCGATTTTTGTCATTTCCCGGTGGATGAGGCTTGAGGTCATAACGTATCTTTTGACAGATCCCACCTCCATTACTTTGAATGCCACATCGTCATACCCGCCAAATCACAAATTGATTTCACCAAAAATACCACGGGTATACAGCTAAGAGAAACGAATTCCTCCGCCACCAAACGTAAGTACGTTTGAAGAGATCAACTTACGCGATCCTTTGAATATACTCTGTCAGACATTCGTCCATTCACGTTTGTCCTGGGACTGGACAAACCGAAGGCACTATTCTGTAAACAGGATAGCCCTTGCACTTTACTCCGTCTTCAATATATTCAGCATACTTGATTTGCAACGCTTATGCCAATACGGAGTGGTTCTGTGGATAATAATCCAACCGGTCTCTCCATATTAACAACGTAAAATGGTCAAAAAGTTTGATAGTCGGTGATTTAACTATCAAATGAAAACATGTCTGTGTGCAAACAACGATATTATTTCCAGATGGAAATTCTATCGATCAATCATCATTCATCATCAAATTATCATAAATTTACCCTTTTCCTTATTCTTGTTTTCCTATATTTCTCATTTACTATATTTAGAAAATATACGTTATTAACAATGGGAAACAATTCCATTTCCCATTTTCTACATTCAGAAAACATTTCTGATTTTTCATTTGGAAGACATTTCCAAATCTCCTTCATTGGGTTTAAACTGATGTTTGAATAAACATCGCTATGCCAACACCAACCATTTCGCTCATTAACTAAATTCACTTAACCCCTTTCACTCTCGAACCTTATCCACTTCTTAGTTAAAACGAAGTCAATCAAGTTGGGGTATAATTACCTCTCAGACCTTAACTGAACAACATTTCTAACTTCGAAATAGACAGAGTTCAAACTTCACTCTTTAAGAAACTTCCTTGCGAACTCTCAGATTCTATTTATGAATCCACTTCCTTTACTGAATCATTTTATTATAACCATAAATGTTATAATTCCATGCTTTCAAAATATGTTAACTTAAATATATTTCCATATCTTAATTTGGATAAATAAACAACCAACTACTTTATTAACAGATAATTAAAACTTGATTTGAAATGGAAAGTAAACATTACTTCCTTTGATTCGATATAATCGAATTTCCATGTATGATTCACTCTCGAATAATCACTATCCGATAATTCTCTTTCGAATAAACTATATTCGATTCCCCTGTTCGAATAACTAATATTCGATAATCCTTTTCTTCGAATAACTAATATTCGAAAAATCTCACTTCGAATAAACCATATTCGATAATTTTCTCCTTCGAATAACTATATTCGATTTAACACACTTCGAACGAACTATATTCGATTACTCTTCTCGAATAAACTGTATTCGATAACTCTACTTCGAATAGGTGATATTCGATTAATTCCCTTTTTGACTAACCCTACTTAATTTACTAATACTCGACTAACTCGACTTAATTAACTTCTATTGATTAATTACTATTTGATTTAACACCATTTGCTTGACTCTAGATCGCAGCGATCACAATGGTTACGCCTGATTCACTCAGGAAACATCCGACCGCCGTAGGCTATCTGCAGCCCTGCGAATTACGGTAGCAGTCGTGCTAAATGGAAATTCATCCTTAAATAACTTTGCCTATTTTTAACTCTATCTCGAATAATTAGATTCGATCAATTCTAATTGAATAACTAATATTCAATTAACCCTTATTCGATTACTATATTTGAATAACTCTAGTTCGATTTGACTCAAAACGATTAACTCTAACTGATTAACTCTAACTGGTTAACTCTAACTGAATAACTCTAACTGGTTAACTCTAACTGAATAACTCTAACAGGTTAACTCTAACAGGTTAACTCTAACTAACTAACTCTAACTGTTTAACTTTACGGTTTAACTCTGACAGTTTAACTTCAACGGTTTAACTCTAACAGTTTAACTCCAACTGTTTAACTCTAACAGTTTAATTCCAACTGTTTAACTCTAACAGTTTAACTCCAACTGTTTAACTCTAGTTGATTAATTCTTTTGAATTAATCCCTTTGACTTTTCTCTTTTGAATAATTCCTTTGGAATAATTCCTTTGAATTACTTCCCTTGAATAGATTCTTTTTCTATTCGTTTACTCAACAAATAACTATTCTCTTTTCGCTTCTATTTATTTAACAAATAAATATTCCCTTTAACTTTTTTATTTATTCAACAAATAAATAGTTCTTTTAACTTTTCTATTTATTTAACAAATAAGTACTTCTGTCAACTTTTCTTTATTCCCTACATGAATATTCCCTTTTCAATTCCATTTGTAAATACTTTTACGAATGTTTCCCTTTTTATTTCTATTTGTAATCGTTTCACAAATATTTCCCTTCTATTTGATTTCACCAATATTTTCCCTTCTACTTGATTTCACCAATATTTTCCCTTCTATTTGATTTCAATAATATTTGTTTTTTAACAAATGCTTTGATTCTATAATCATTTTCTCTCATGAAATTCTCTTCCTTTTATATATAAAATCTATTGATTTTATATAAATAATTTATTTTCAAAATAAACTTTGAAAATCCCTTTTCACTTTCTAGTATCACTTATGGTATAAAAATACCAAATCAAAAGGTTCAATCATCATCCAAACACACAGGTTCAACAACAGATGATATAACACATCATATATCTGAATATATAAAAAACGGTAAATAAATGTTGATGAATCCAGTTGGATTCCTCCGACCTGTTTCCCTGCATCCACAGATGTTACACAATATAATTCACATCAATTTCATTTCAATATGAAGTATTCTGACAAACAAAATCAACATCGGTTAACGATATATTTAACTATATCGGTATTCTCAACCAGCTGACTAGCAGTTCAACCAAACAATCAACACTCAGCAATTCAACCAATATTTATCAGTTCTAAAAATACTTTATCAAAATATAAAGTGTTCAGAGTTAGTGAGATTTACTCACCTTGGACGGTTTATCGTTGAATAACGATAATCGGTCATTGATTTGGTTCAGACGTTAAATTTCACCATAAATCCAAACGAGCTCCAATCCACTTTCGGTCAGTTCCATTGCGTAGTGCTTGTCCATACGATCCCAACGGATCCTGTTTCGTTAAATTTCGTTAATGTATGCAAAAGTTATGCTATTTACAATATTTACCTAATTTAAATGAATATATATTTAATTAAATTAATTAAATTATTTTTATATTAATTAATTTCTAATTGCGTTATAAGCCAAATTACCTTCCCTGCCCTTCTAAAAAATCATACTTTCCCATCTCTAGCCATATCCAAATTTTTTTAAAATTGAAAAACCATTTTAATATTAATTAAATTTAATTTTCAAATAAAATATTTAAAAATATTCATTTAATTATAACTTAAAATTTTAACCCGGATAAAAAATCTGCTTCTACTCATTTTAAAGTATTTTTCGATAAGAATCCAACGGTCCTTGTTTCGTGGAAATCCGACTTGTTTTGAAAACGTTATAAGCTTTTAAAGTTTATGGTTAAAAATTACGAAAATGCCCCTGGTCTGTTTTAAATTCAAATTAAATTCAAATTAAATTTTAAATTTAAATTTAAATTAATCATCCCATCCGTCGGATCAATTAGGGATAGCCAGGGAGAGCAGGAAACTATATTTTCCAAACTCAAGCCTTAGACACTATCCTCTCTGTCACCCTTAGAATGTTCTGATATTTATTTTTACAAATTCTATTTTAATTATAATATATATATATATATTACGCAAATAAATAAATATTATTTAAAAACTTACCCCGCGAAGCCCAAGCCTCTGCCTAAGAGTCCCTAGTTCCCCGTCTTGCCCTCCTTTCTCCCTTTCTTCCCTTTTCCCTATTTCCTAATATTTTATTATTATTTCTGCCATTGCCAAAGCTTGAAAGAGGAGGAGGAGGAGTGAGTTTAAAAATGAAGGGGGGGGGGCTATTTATAGCCGAAGGAGTCACATGGATTGCTGAGGTGGCGCGAATCCAACGGTCGAAAATGGATGGCTAGGATTAATCCTTAAATTTATTAAATTATAAATAAATTTAATAATTTATGAATAGTAAAGTGTGTTTTCTCAACCCTATTCGGACGTTAATTTGACTTACTTATTGATACCTTATCCAAAATCTTTTTCAACCATGTTGTTCAATTTTTCTTGCTCTTCAATAATATATAAAAATATTTAAATTTTGAATTCGTTTGAACTTTCAAATAATTTAAATTCAAATTCAAAATAGTGTTTTGTGTTAGTTTCAACACCTTCCGGTCTCATGTTGGAGTATCAAACGATAACGGTTTTCAGAAATTCTTCCACCATCTAGTCCGGTTTTTAACGTACTTCAATCCTATGTATTCAAATCAAAATTTGGAGTTCGTTAAGATTTTCAGATAATTTATTTAAATTTTGTTTCCTTAATAACTTTCTATATCCGTTATAGGATTTTCCCAGGTTTCATATATAGCTAATATCCTATGTTTAGAATTTTCCTGGATAGGTCACAGGTTCCAGTTTTTTCCGTTAGCATTAGCAAATTCCAATTACCGTCAAAATTTAGTTCAAATTTTGGCCTTTTATTTTTTCTTTTCCACATACGGATGCCATTTTTGACGTAACTTGGTTGGTTACCTAATTTCATCATTTCAGATTTAATGAAACTGATTTCATCGAAATCCGAGTTCGTTAGCTACTACATCCTTTGTAAACGTACTATTTTAAATTAAAAATTTATCCTTTTATACTGCCAGTTCACATTATATTGCAGATCCACTAAATTTCAACCATTTCGGAATAAAATAAAATATTCAAAATTATTGAAATTAAACCATTTAGAATTCCAAAATAATAAAAAAACATTTTTAAATAATAACTAAATGGTCAAAAAAATCTGGGCCGTTACATTCTTTCCCCCTTAAAATAATTTCGTCCTCGAAATTGCTAAGGTAGAAAAATGAACTTTATAACTAGGTTAAAATTATTTATTTACTCCGGTTTCACTAAGCCAATTAATTCTAATTAATTTATTAATTTATTTCTATAAACGAAAATTTCAAAAATTATGAAAATTTTCTAACATTCGAAATTTCTAAAAAAATTCGCCAGCACCTCCTTTGTACTGGTCAATAGCTCAAACTCTAACTTGCCTCTCTAGGCCTTCTTCAACTCAAAAGAAAATCAAACAGCCAAGTGGCTTGCCAAACAGGCTCATAAATCTCATCAAACTCATATGAATATGTACGTGTACCTTTTTGTCGGCATTCAATTCTGCTATCAATTTAGCATATACCACTATCATCCCAATCAAACTCCCAATCACTTTTATCTTCAACACGACCATCCGCTTATAACCAAGCCAAATTTCAATCAAACTGCAATTCCAATCTCAGTTCAAATTTCTTGCTTGACCATCCATTTCTATCCCATATTATCTCTAATCCAGTCCAATTCTACTTGATACCATTCTATTTCAATTCAACTCAATTTCCACTGAACTGCCTTCAATTCAATTTCAAATTTACTTTCACAAATTTCTATTTAATTTGTGTTTATTTCAAACAATCTTACCTGGGAGTTTCAAATAGCTTTGCCTTTTCCAAAAATCAAATATCCCTTTGGAATATCAAAACAACTTGGTTTCTCAAAACAATTCAAAAACAAAATCTTTGGTAGTAATCCGTCACTTACAAACTCGAAAATGAACACCGATGATGTCCGGATCAACATCGGAATTTATTTTCCAGCTATCGAAGTGAGTTCAATACTATGTCACTTTCAAAACCATTTCTAAACACTTTCATTTTGAAATTCATTTCAAAATATCCCTTTTTAATGCTTGTAACAAATTTAAAATCTCCCAGGATTTTAAAATTCACATATATTCAATTTAATTCCATTTACAACGCTTATTCAAATTTTAGCAATTTTAATTCCAATTCTGAACTTAAATTCAGATTTAATTCATCTGATTTCCTATATTTCACTAATATGAATTTTGATTTTTTATTTACATAACCATTCCACATTTTATAATCTTATTCGATTATAATCACAACCAACACATCCAATATACTATAATAATTTCAAATATCTATACTTTGCTTATATCAAAATATAATTTGGGTAAAATTATTTCATTCACCATTTTTCAAAACATACTGTGTCGGTTCATCGTATTCAAGCGTTTATAAACCCCTATCGATACAGTGGATCAAACTGATCGACCAGAATTCATAAACAACTCAACCAATAAATCTCCACAATATAAAATCATTTTATATCAAATAACAAATACGTTCACTCGTATATATACACTCAAACTCAGTCTAGGGTATTACTAACCCCATCTCTACTGAATCACGCCACAGAGCCAAGGTAATACTTAACCTTTGCTCTGATACCAACTGTAACGACCCGGGAAAAAGCGACCTTGGTTATCCGATATATAACACCTATCGAACAATCAAAAGTCGAAATTACCGGATAGTCCAAGAAAGAAATTAGAGGGTGAGGATAGATAAGATAGAAAATTAGAACAGAAGAAGAAGAAGAACACAACAACATCAGAGTAACACGAATCTCACAGCGGAACGAATAAAATATAATAGACAACATATCTTGAAATCAAAGTAGTATATGTATATCATGCCATTATCAGAGTACAACACTTTCATCACAGCGGAATAATCAATAGCTAGAAAAATCTTGAAGCCTCCTGCTCCAAGCTCTTCAAGCATACCTGTAAATCCTGACTACTTGACTGCCCGTACAAATTTGGGCACCCAAGAGTTTAGGGAAAACAAAACAAAATAAAAATCTGGGTCAGTCATGGGACTGGTGTGAGTAAACTCCCATCATTTGGTTTAACTTTTCAAAATCCTTTTCAAAAGAAAAGATAATCGTAAGACCAATCCACTCATAAATACGGATGGCTTTTACCTTAAGATAACCCAAAACACTTTGGAAATCATATATTATCTGATATTATAATAATGTCTAATCACAAGTAATTAAAATCTAGTAGAACGCTTGCATCTCACGCTCTACATATATAATATACAATCAAACTCGCAGGCACTTATTGGAGATTGGATTCCAACTTGACAAGGTATGGAACCACCTTCCGAACGTGTATCTCTAGAGGCAAATACACTGGGTTCAACAAGAACATCTTGCAACCCGGCCCACACATGACCGACCACTCATTTCGCTTGAGTGTATCGAATGTATATCACCAACGGTTGGGATCAGCAACCGTCTCCCGATAAGGGACAGCATCGATAGATTTAAGAACAAAAGGAATTTCTCTAGATAGGTGATCATACATCCTAATGGGTGCGACCCACATAGTCATGCTGCCTGCCCGATTTTTGTCATTTCCCGGTGGATGAGGCTTGAGGTCATAACGTATCTTTTGACAGATCCCACCTCCATCACTTTGAATGCCACATCGTCATACCCGCCAAATCACAAATTGATTTCACCAAAAATACCACGGGTATACAGCTAAGAGAAACGAATTCCTCCGCCACCAAACGTAAGTACGTTTGAAGAGATCAACTTACGCGATCCTTTGAATATACTCTGTCAGACATTCGTCCATTCACATTTGTCCTGGGACTGGACAAACCGATGGCACTATTCTGTAAACAGGATAGCCCTTGCACTTTACTCCGTCTTCAATATATTCAGCATACTTGATTTGCAACGCTTATGCCAATACGGAGTGGTTCTGTGGATAATAATCCAACCGGTCTCTCCATATTAACAACGTAAAATGGTCAAAAAGTTTGATAGTCGGTGATTTAACTATCAAATGAAAACATGTCTGTGTGCAAACAACGATATTATTTCCAGATGGAAATTCTATCGATCAATCATCATTCATCATCAAATTATCATAAATTTACCCTTTTCCTTATTCTTGTTTTCCTATATTTCTCATTTACTATATTTAGAAAATATACGTTATTAACAATGGGAAACAATTCCATTTCCCATTTTCTACATTCAGAAAACATTTCTGATTTTTCATTTGGAAGACATTTCCAAATCTCCTTCATTGGGTTTAAACTGATGTTTGAATAAACATCGCTATTCCAACACCAACCATTTCGCTCATCAACTAAATTCACTTAACCCCTTTCACTCTCGAACCTTATCCACTTCTTAGTTAAAACGAAGTCAATCAAGTTGGGGTATAATTACCTCTCAGACCTTAACTGAACAACATTTCTAACTTCGAAATAGACAGAGTTCAAACTTCACTCTTTAAGAAACTTCCTTGCGAACTCTCAGATTCTATTTATGAATCCACTTCCTTTACTGAATCATTTTATTATAACTATAAATGTTATAATTCCATGCTTTCAAAATATGTTAACTTAAATATATTTCCATATCTTAATTTGGATAAATAAACAACCAACTACTTTATTAACAGATAATTAAAACTTGATTTGAAATGGAAAGTAAACATTACTTCCTTTGATTCGATATAATCGAATTTCCATGTATGATTCACTCTCGAATAATCACTATCCGATAATTCTCTTTCGAATAAACTATATTCGATTCCCCTGTTCGAATAACTAATATTCGATAATCCTTTTCTTCGAATAACTAATATTCGAAAAATCTCACTTCGAATAAACCATATTCGATAATTTTCTCCTTCGAATAACTATATTCGATTTAACACACTTCGAACGAACTATATTCGATTACTCTTCTCGAATAAACTGTATTCGATAACTCTACTTCGAATAGGTGATATTCGATTAATTCCCTTTTTGACTAACCCTACTTAATTTACTAATACTCGACTAACTCGACTTAATTAACTTCTATTGATTAATTACTATTTGATTTAACACCATTTGCTTGACTCTAGATCGCAGCGATCACAATGGTTACGCCTGATTCACTCAGGAAACATCCGACCGCCGTAGGCTATCTGCAGCCCTGCGAATTACGGTAGCAGTCGTGCTAAATGGAAATTCATCCTTAAATAACTTTGCCTATTTTTAACTCTATCTCGAATAATTAGATTCGATCAATTCTAATTGAATAACTAATATTCAATTAACCCTTATTCGATTACTATATTTGAATAACTCTAGTTCGATTTGACTCAAAACGATTAACTCTAACTGATTAACTCTAACTGGTTAACTCTAACTGAATAACTCTAACTGGTTAACTCTAACTGAATAACTCTAACAGGTTAACTCTAACAGGTTAACTCTAACTAACTAACTCTAACTGTTTAACTTTACGGTTTAACTCTGACAGTTTAACTTCAACGGTTTAACTCTAACAGTTTAACTCCAACTGTTTAACTCTAACAGTTTAATTCCAACTGTTTAACTCTAACAGTTTAACTCCAACTGTTTAACTCTAGTTGATTAATTCTTTTGAATTAATCCCTTTGACTTTTCTCTTTTGAATAATTCCTTTGGAATAATTCCTTTGAATTACTTCCCTTGAATAGATTCTTTTTCTATTCGTTTACTCAACAAATAACTATTCTCTTTTCGCTTCTATTTATTTAACAAATAAATATTCCCTTTAACTTTTTTATTTATTCAACAAATAAATATTTCTTTTAACTTTTCTATTTATTTAACAAATAAGTACTTCTGTCAACTTTTCTTTATTCCCTACATGAATATTCCCTTTTCAATTCCATTTGTAAATACTTTTACGAATGTTTCCCTTTTTACTTCTATTTGTAATCGTTTCACAAATATTTCCCTTCTATTTGATTTCACCAATATTTTCCCTTCTACTTGATTTCACCAATATTTTCCCTTCTATTTGATTTCAATAATATTTGTTTTTTTACAAATGCTTTGATTCTATAATCATTTTCTCTCATGAAATTCTCTTCCTTTTATATATAAAATCTATTGATTTTATATAAATAATTTATTTTCAAAATAAACTTTGAAAATCCCTTTTCACTTTCTAGTATCACTTATGGTATAAAAATACCAAATCAAAAGGTTCAATCATCATCCAAACACACAGGTTCAACAACAGATGATATAACACATCATATATCTGAATACATAAAAAACGGTAAATAAATGTTGATGAATCCAGTTGGATTCCTCCGACCTGTTTCCCTGCATCCACAGATGTTACACAATATAATTCACATCAATTTCATTTCAATATGAAGTATTCTGACAAACAAAATCAACATCGGTTAACGATATATTTAACTATATCGGTATTCTCAACCAGCTGACTAGCAGTTCAACCAAACAATCAACACTCAGCAATTCAACCAATATTTATCAGTTCTAAAAATACTTTATAAAAATATAAAGTGTTCAGAGTTAGTGAGATTTACTCACCTTGGACGGTTTATCGTTGAATAACGATAATCGGTCATTGATTTGGTTCAGACGTTAAATTTCACCATAAATCCAAACGAGCTCCAATCCACTTTCGGTCAGTTCCATTGCGTAGTGCTTGTCCATACGATCCCAACGGATCCTGTTTCGTTAAATTTCGTTAATGTATGCAAAAGTTATGCTATTTACAATATTTACCTAATTTAAATGAATATATATTTAATTAAATTAATTAAATCATTTTTATCTTAATTAATTTCTAATTGCGTTATAAGCCAAATTACCTTCCCTGCCCTTCTAAAAAATCATACTTTCCCATCTCTAGCCATATCCAAATTTTTTCAAAATTGAAAAACCATTTTAATATTAATTAAATTTAATTTTCAAATAAAATATTTAAAAATATTCATTTAATTATAACTTAAAATTTTAACCTGAATAAAAAATCTGCTTCTACTCATTTTAAAGTATTTTTCGATAAGAATCCAACGGTCCTTGTTTCGTGGAAATCCGACTTGTTTTGAAAACGTTATAAGCTTTTAAAGTTTATGGTTAAAAATTACGAAAATGCCCCTGGTCTGTTTTAAATTCAAATTAAATTCAAATTAAATTTTAAATTTAAATTAATCATCCCATCCGTCGGATCAATTAGGGATAGCCAGGGAGAGCAGGAAACTATATTTTCCAAACTCAAGCCTTAGACACTATCCTCTCTGTCACCCTTAGAATGTTCTGATATTTATTTTTACAAATTCTATTTTAATTATAATATATATATATATATATTACGCAAATAAATAAATAAATAAATATTATTTAAAAACTTACCCCGCGAAGCCCAAGCCTCTGCCTAAGAGTCCCTAGTTCCCCGTCTTGCCCTCCTTTCTCCCTTTCTTCCCTTTTCCCTATTTCCTAATATTTTATTATTATTTCTGCCATTGCCAAAGCTTGAAAGAGGAGGAGGAGGAGTGAGTTTAAAAATGAAGGGGGGGGGCTATTTATAGCCGAAGGAGTCACATGGATTGCTGAGGTGGCGCGAATCCAACGGTCGAAAATGGATGGCTAGGATTAATCCTTAAATTTATTAAATTATAAATAAATTTAATAATTTATGAATAGTAAAGTGTGTTTTCTCAACCCTATTCGGACGTTAATTTGACTTACTTATTGATACCTTATCCAAAATCTTTTTCAACCATGTTGTTCAATTTTTCTTGCTCTTCAATAATATATAAAAATATTTAAATTTTGAATTCGTTTGAACTTTCAAATAATTTAAATTCAAATTCAAAATAGTGTTTTGTGTTAGTTTCAACACCTTCCGGTCTCATGTTGGAGTATCAAACGATAACGGTTTTCAGAAATTCTTCCACCATCTAGTCCGGTTTTTAACGTACTTCAATCCTATGTATTCAAATCAAAATTCGGAGTTCGTTAAGATTTTCAAATAATTTATTTAAATTTTGTTTCCTTAATAACTTTCTATATCCGTTATAGGATTTTCCCAGATTTCATATATAGCTAATATCCTATGTTTAGAATTTTCCTGGATAGGTCACAGGTTCCAGTTTTTTCCGTTAGCATTAGCAAATTCCAATTACCGTCAAAATTTAGTTCAAATTTTGGCCTTTTATTTTTTCTTTTCCACATACGGATGCCATTTTTGACGTAACTTGGTTGGTTACCTAATTTCATCATTTCAGATTTAATGAAACTGATTTCATCGAAATCTGAGTTCGTTAGCTACTACATCCTTTGTAAACGTACTATTTTAAATTAAAAATTTATCCTTTTATACTGCCAGTTCACATTATATTGCAGATCCACTAAATTTCTACCATTTCGGAATAAAATAAAATATTCAAAATTATTGAAATTAAACCATTTAGAATTCCAAAATAATAAAAAAAACATTTTTAAATAATAACTAAATGGTCAAAAAAATCTGGGCCATTACAGATTTACTCTACTGGTTAATTCTAACTAAATAACTCTAACTGTTTGACTTTAACAGCTTAACTCCAACGGTTTAATTCTAATAGATTAACTCCAACTGTTAGACTCTAATAGTTTAACTCTAACAATTTAACTCTAATGGTTTAACTCTAACTGTTTAACTTTAACGGTTTAACTCTAACTGACTAACTTTTTTGATTAACTCTAATGGTTTAACTCTAACTGTTTAACTCTGACAGTTTAACTCTGACAGTTTAACTTTGGTTGATTAACTCTTTGAATTAATCCCTTTGAATTTTCTCTTTTGAATAACTCCTTTTGAATAACTCCTTTTGAATAACTCTTTTGAATAACTCTTTTGAGTAACACTTTTTGAATAACTCTTTTGAATAATTCTTTTTCTATTTGTTTACTTAACAAATAACTATTCCCTTTTTACTTCTATTTATTTAACAAATAATTATTACTTTTAGCTTTTCCATTTATTCTCTACATAAATATCTTTTTTAAATTTCCTTTATTTTCTAAATGAAAATTCGCTTTTCAATTCCATTTGTAATCATTTTACAAATGATTCCCTTTTGATTTCTATTTGTAAAGGTTTCACAAATAGCTACTTTTTCCCTATTCTATTTGATTTGCAAATATTTTCCTTTACATTTGTTTCACAAATGTATTTCCTCTATGTTTGTTTTTCTTTTCAAATCTTCTCCTTTATATTTGATTTCACAAATATTTTCCTTTACTCAATTTCTTTGATTCTATAATTATTTTCCTCTATGAAACTCTTTTCCTTTTATATATAAAATCTATTGATTTTATATAAATAATTTATTTTCAAAATATACTTTGAAAATTCCTTTTCACTTCCCGTTATCATTTATGGTATAAAAATACCAAATCAAAAGGTTTGATCATCATCCAAACACAAGGGTTCAACGACAGATGATATAACACATCATATAACAGAATATATGAAAAACGGTAAATAAATGTTGAGGAATCCAGTTGGATCCCTCCGACCTATTTCCCTGCATCCACAGATGTTACACAATATAATTCACATCAATTTCATTTCAATATGAGGTATTCTGATAAACAGAATCAACATCGGTTAACGATATATATATAACTATATCGGTATTTTCAACCAGCTGACTAGCAGTTTAACCAAACAATCAACACTCAGCAATTCAATCAATATTTATCAATTCTAAAAATACTATAAAAATATAAAGTGCTTAGAGTTAGTGAGATTTACTCACATTGGACGGTTTATCGTTGAATAACGATAATCGGTCATTGATTTGGTTCAGACGTTAAATTTCACCATAAATCCAAACGAGCTCCAATCCACTTGCGGTCAGTTCCATTGCGTAGTGCTCGTCCATACAATCCCAACGGATCCTGTTTCGTTAAATTTCGTTAATGTATGCAAAAGTTATGCTATTTACAATATTTACCTAATTTAAATGAATATATATTTAATTAAATTAATTAAATTATTTTTATCTTAATTAATTTCTAATTGCGTTATTAGCCAAATTACATTCCCTGCCCTTCTAAAAAATCCTACTTTCCCATCTCTAGCCATATCCCATTTTTTTTTAAATTGAAAAACCATTTTAATATTAATTAAATTTAATTTTCAAATAAAATATTTAAAAATATTCATTTAATCATAACTTAAAATTTTTAACCCGGATCAAAAATCTACTTCCACTCATTTTAAAGTATTTTCCGATAAGAATCCAACGGTCCTTGTTTCGTGGAAATCTGACTTGTTTTGAAAAAGTTACAAGCTTTTAAAGTTTATAGTTAAAAAATATGAAAATGCCCCTGATCTGTTTTAAATTCAAATTAAATTCAAACTAAATTTTAAATTTAAATTTAAATTAATCATCCCATCCGTCGGATCGGTTAGGGATAGCCAGGGAGAGCAGGAAACTATATTTTCCAAACTCAAGCCTTAGACACTATCCTCTCTGTCACCCTTAGAATGTTCTGATATTTATTTTTACAAATTCTATTTTAATTATAATATATATATATATATATATTACACAAATAAATAAATAAATATTATTTAAAAACTTACCCCGTGAAGCCTAAGCCTGTGCCTAAGAGTCCCTAGCTCCCCGTCTTGCCCTCCTTTCTCCCTTCCTTCCCTTTTCCCTATTTCCTAATATTTTATTATTATTTCTGACATTGCCAAAGCTTGAAAGAGGAGGAGGAGGAGTGAGTTTAAAATGAAGGGGGGGCTATTTATAGCCGAAGGAGTCACATGGATTGCTGAGGTGGCGCGAATCTAACGGTCGAAAATGGATGGTAGGATTAATCCTTAAATTAATTAAATTATAAATAAATTTAATAATTTATGAATAGTAAAGTGTGTTTTCTCAACCCTATTCGGACGTTAATTTGACTTACTTATTGATACCTTATCTAAAATCTTTTTCAACCACGTTGTTCAATTTTTCTTGCTCTTCAATAATATATAAAAATATTTTAAATTTTGAATTCGTTTGAACTTTCAAATAATTTAAATTCAAAATAGTGTTTTGTGTTAGTTTCAACACCTTCCGGTCTCATGTTGGAGTATCAAACGATAACGATTTTCAGAAATTCTTCCGCCATCTGGTCCGGTTTTTAACGTACTTCAATCCTATGTATTCAAATCAAAAATCGGAGTTCGTTTAGATTTTCAAATAATTTATTTAAATTTTGTTTCCTTAATAAATTTCTATATCCGTTATAGGATTTTCACAGATTTCATATATAGCTAATATCCTATGTTTAGAATTTTCCTGGACATGTCTCAGGTTCCAGTTTTGTCGTTAGCATTAGCAAATTCCAATTACCGTCAAAATTTAGTTCAAATTTTGGCTTTTTATTTTTTCTTTTCCACATACGGATGCCATTTTTGACGTAACTTGGTTGGTTACCTAATTTCATCATTTCAGATTTAATGAAACTGATTTCATCGAAATCTGAGTTCATTAGCTACTACATCCTTTGTAAACGTACTATTTTAAATTAAAAATTTATCCTTTTATACTGTCAGCTCACATTATATTGCAGATCCACTAAATTTTCTACAATTTCAGAATAAAATAAAATATTCAAAATTATTGAAATTAAAACATTTAAAATTCCAAAATAATAAAAAAAAACATTTTTAAATTATAACTAAATGGTCAAAAAATCTGGGCCGTTACAGAACCCTAACTGTTGTTCATACAACAAGCGTTGACCAAAATGCATCGAACCCAGTAACATACAAATAGGAACGAAGATAAAGGCCACCCAAACCCAAAGGATCTTGGGTTGGAATTTTTGGAATATCTTTTGATTTTCATTCTTCGCGATTTTTATTTTTTGGAAGAACGAGATAGGAGCGGCGGCGGGAATGAAGCATTGACCAAGAATGAAGAAGTCTTAGGGTTAAAGAAAGGATAGGGACTATTTATAAGTGGAATTATTTGATTATTATATTTGTTTTATTGGACCGTTACTTTCGATTTGCATTTAAAAATTTGCATGATCACATATGATACCCAAAAATCATGAAAATTGGCATACAGCTAGAGTTTTACATTGTGGACCCAACGAAACTGGTTTCATCGAATTCTGACTCCGTTTGCTCACATAGCGTATTTTTAAAAGTCAAAATACTGACTGTTTATCACTCTAAAAATCCGTACGGCCACAAAGTGACCCCAAAAATCACGGAACTTGGAATCTAACAATAATTTGATGTTGCGGATCCAACAAAATTAGTTTCGTCGAGTTTCGACTTCGTTTGCAAAAGTGGCTAATTTTGAAGTCCGAAATAGCCCTTTTAAATATATAAATATATTCAAAAATAATTAAATTTAATATTTAAAAATAAATATTATCGTATATATTCAAAATAGAATATCATACAACTCCATTGAGATTTATAACTCGATATTTCAAATCCCGTGTTACATCGATATTCGATTTATATTTAAAAATTCGTTTTAAAATATAAATAAATCGATATAAATTATAAAGGAATTCCATAGTGACTTTTCTAAAATTTGATTTGGACATATATGAAAATCTACATGATGAAATCCTGATTTTTCTCCTCCATTAGGAAAATATACTTCACCAATTCCTAACGTTTCTTGATTCACGGAAATCCGATTTAAAACGAACCCTGTATATTCAGTTGAAGTTCAAATCGCTAAATTACGAACTACAGCGCCATTTCGAGCTCGATTATAATTATAATATAATTATATGTTCAAACTATCATTAAAATAATATATTCGTTAATCTAGTTCAACTCTAAGCTGAATTAAATATCACAGTTGATCCAATTCACACCATTTTGTGAATTCTACTATTTCTAACTATTTCAGAAATTAAATATATTATCATATTATTTATTTTAATTAAATATCCAATATTACTAAATTCTAGTCATTTTAAATAACCAAAACCATTATTTAAATAATTAAATAAATTATTTATATACCGTAAAAATACGGGTCGTTACATTACTGAATCAAAATACGTTTGATACTTCTGGATCAAAATGTTGCCTCGTTAAAACCTTACTAAGAAAAACCTGATGGGAAAAATCTTAGTGAAGGAAAAAGAGTACAATATACAATGTCATATTTACTATGTCAAAAGTAGTATGATTATTTTGGATCAATGTTATGCCTCGTTAAAACCTTAATAAGAAAAACCCAGTAGGAAAAATCTTAAATAAGGAAAAAGAGTACATTATAACTTATTTTTGTATGTTACCTTTGGGTTGATACTTCTGGATCATGACCCATGCCTCATTAAAACCTTACTAAGAAAACCCAGTGAGGTAAAACTTAGTTAAGGAAAAAGTGTGCATTATATCATACTTATGGATGCTCCCCCTGATTTAATAATTTTCTCTGAATTCGTATTCTTCTTTCAATAACTCAAATTGCTTACAAATACTTCTTAATGAAGTTTTTCTTTTAAAACTTCATGTGCATTTCCATGCTTCAGGCATGCTTTCTTATTTAAAACACCTCCCTTTTGTGATTTGTATGATACTAATATTCATTTATGAATGCACTTCAGGTGCTTATAATTTTCTGTTTCAATCGGGCTTGAATATTGCAATACACATTTGATGAGTGAGACAACTTTCATTACAACAAAACTAAGCAGGAAGTAATCTACTCGTCTTGAAGTATATAAAATTTTCATTACAACAATACTTAGAAGAAATGTAATCTATCGGACATGTTCTTTGTATTCTTTATGTTCTTCAGGAACTTATATATTATAATAATTTTTGCATATTGCAACTACCACTTCAAGGGATATTAAGAGTTTTACTACAACAATTCTTGAAAGCAGGAAGTGATCTACTCATCATGAATTATTTCAAGATTTTCATCACAACAATACTTAAAAGAATGTTGTAATCTACATTTCTTGCTCTTTATCACTACCAAAGTTATTCAAATTCTTCTAGAATTTGTATACTTTCATCGTTTATACCTTCAGGGTATTGTAAGTGTTTTAAACAATTTCACCACTTTAATCAATTCAACTATCTCTGAAAAATACAATGCTTATGGCACTTGGCACTCTATGGTTTTCAGTAACTTCCATCTGCTTTTGTCATTATCTATATTTCTATTTTATCTTATGAACTACAGGTTCATATCTTATGGACTATAGGTCCATATATCTTATTTAGGAGAATTTCATGATGGCCAATCATCTTTCTCTCTAATATGGGATTTTAATCCATTTATAAATTTAAGCGCTTTATTATTTATTAATTTATCATCAATGATTATTTTCTGTCAGTTCTATACATGATTTATTGAGATCTCAAAAAATTATCATACTTTAGGTACCTAAACCACTTCTGGGGTTATTTTGACAATCATGGGGTTTCTTTTAAAGCACCTTTAAGTGTTCCTTCAGGAACACTTACCTCCTTTATTTTGCATCTTTATGACTTACTCCAAAGATATTTTGAACTGACTCTTATACCACATTTTCAGCTGTGATTTACAGCTTTTGATCCTTCGGGGATTCAAATGTATATTGGAGAAAGTTTATTAGGGATATAATTGATAATTTATGCAAGTTACTTAATACTTTGCATAATTCTATATGTTAGAAAATATTTAACATCGATGATTCCTTTATCCTCCCCCTCAATGTTGACAAACATTGTTACTTTAAATAATAAACCTACTTTAGATTCATTTTTGATCCATTATTGCATCATAGCTAGCAAATACATTAGATGTATTTCAATTGTAGGAGGATAATGCTCTTATTAATTGATAAGATGCATTTATATTGCATTACTTATTCCCTTTCATTGATCCGATGACTTGGAGGAATTTTCTATCATTTGAATATTCACATTACTTCAGGTCATTCAATATTGATGTCAATCGACTTTCTGAAATATAATATAAGCATGATTTATAATATGAGCTCATGACAACTTCAGGTTGTTAATAAATTTTTCGCATATATGTGCATATACGTGCGTCCACGTATTACATATGTAATTGATTTGCATATTCTTTCTCATTCGATTTACTTACTTTAGAACAAATTGTTCATAAGTTTCCAATCACTAATTTTTTCTTATCAAGCAATATCAATGTGAATCTTAAATATCGTATCATAATATCCAAAATATCTGATTTGGAACTGTATTGAACTTCTGGTTCAAATGAAATATATAAACAACTTCAAGTTGTTTATATATATTGAACTTCTGGTTCAAGTAATATATAAACAATTTCAAGTTTGTTAAATTGTTTTGAACTTCTGGTTCAACTATATTGAACTTATGATTCCACTGTATTGAACTTTTGATCCACTATATTGAACTTCTGATTCTACTGTGTTGAACTTCTGGTTTAAAAAATATATAACAACTTCGAGTTTTTAAAATTTATTCTTCAATACGATATGTAAATATAAATATATAAGCAAGATACAACTCATTTTGAAAATTGTGCAATCTTTGGATGCTTTATTATTGTCTCATGTGATTTAACTAAGAAGTGTAATGTTATTATTTCATACGGTTTGAATAAAGCTTCATGCTTTTAAATTATGACGTATTTCAAATTCATTGATTAAGGAACTTCGATTTCCTATGCATATATGTACACACACATATGCATATCAATTTTATAAATTTATGATGAACTTCTGATTCTCAATCTTTTAACATACTTTTAATTTAGAAGCTTTTACATTTTTGCTAATTGAGAAGATTTCAAACTTGTATACTTTATCAAAAGTGTTTATATATATATATATATATATATATATATATATATATATATAAATATACAATGCAAGACTTCAGGTCCAAGACTTTGAGTTATACAACTTCCAGTATAAATATTTTCTATGCACAACTTCAGGTTGTGGTTCTATCCTTTCTTCCATAACATTAGTTATTACTATCTAAATACATTGAATAATAATACATATCTTTATTCATATTCCAAATACAAACATACATCAATTAACTAACAATAACTAATGCATTCAATGCATTTATTACAATAAGGTAATATAATATATTATCACAACAATGCATTCTCTAACATTCAATGCATTTATGACAATAAGGTAATATAATATAGTTATCAATCACATATCAACATTTTACATTCTCTAACATGAATGGTTCAAAATTTACAGATCTGTACATAAAATTCACAACTATAAACAAAAATAAACTACATATCTCATATTCAAATTTTTTTCTCATTCTTCAATATGAATGATTTGAAAAACTTGTAAATTTACACATAAAATTCACAAACATAAAAATTACATATTTTTTTAAATTATACAACTCGATCTTTCTTTTTATATCAAAATTGCTTCTTGCCTTTTTAGAAACTGCAGGTTCTAAAATTTCTATGTAATGACAAAAATAGTTTTTGCATTCACTTCCAGTGTGCAGAATTAAGATCAATATTTAGATCTTAACTCAATATGATCTTCAGGATGCATATTTTCTTTATAAAAGTTTTCCTAAGAAACAATGAAATATTTATTCTAGAAATATAATATGTTCCAAAATGACTATAATAAAACTTCAAGTTTTATCATAATTCATATATTTTTATTATATATTTTAAATTAAAGTAACTTTTCTAGAAATTGCGCCCTTTTTTCACATATGAGAGTCATTTTACTATTTTTCTTCAAGAAAATAGTATTTATTATAAATGTAATGATCTCTTCCATTAATAAATTTCTTCAAGAGATTACATGTAGCATAAAGTTGGAAAATAAGTGAGACGACCCCAAACCCCGTACTGACGGAGGCAAGGGTAATCCTTGGAATATAACACAAAAACAGATAACAGCATAGCAGAATTAAATAAATACACCAGATAATGAACAGTAGAATATACTGGATAAACGTAATCATCAGAGTTACACAGTATACAGGTTCATACTTAGTACAAATACAGTTCAACTATACATAAATGTCTACAGCGGAAAACAAACATAATATGTACAATAGGAGCTAAACAACATAAAAAGAGATAAATGATAGAATCCATCTTCAGCTCCAGCTATCCGGATAAAGCTAGCTAAACCTGAATACAAGGCTGCCCGTGTAGAAAAAGGGGCACCCAAGTTTGAAAGTGAAACAAACTACGAGTCAATCATGGGACTGGTATGAGAAATCTACTCAACACATTTAAAATATGGCTAATCACAGGACCACGCCACTTTCGTGGAACGGGTTTACTCCATTGGATTGCCAGTGCTTTAAAACAAATCATTCTTTTAAACATCGCAATGCTTTTTATAAAAATGAAGCCATATAAGACTCAGTTCCCATCACACAATGCAACGCAAACCTGAGGATAGAGTTTTACCTTATAATCGCCAAAATATGATTGATACGAATAAAACAAAAGCATTTGATATTATTACTAGTGTTTATATGTTTCAAAAACAAATTCAATCATAATTATCAATCATAGACGGCATGGGTACCATATATCATGTCGCCATATATATATACAATCAAAACCGCACAGTCACGTATTTGGAAATTGGATTTCCGTCATGAACCAAGGCAAAAGATAGTCCTTACCGAATTCGAGACTGTCTAGCCCGAGTCTCAGGGCAAGTACTCAGTCAAACCCTTGGATCGTCAGGGCCGGTCCACCGATGTGGATTAAAATGCCTGAACAATGCGTTTCCCCGCCCTATGGGGCGTAAATGAGCCAACGAGTGACTCCATCGGACCCGGATCGTCCGATCTAACCGAGGCACCTCGCAACAGTAACAACCACATAAGTCAAACTCGTTAGGGCGTGTAGAACCACTGGTGCCACTTCTAGCTAGAAAGAAACGCATGTCCTCCCTGAGGTCCTTTCTCCCGTTTCTGGTTCATACCGGGTGTGAGGTTCGCGAATTCACGTTGTACACAAAGCTACGCCACACAGGCGGTGCTTTGATCATCACCACAAGACTTTACTTTTCAACAGAAGCCCTGATCACTGCATCTTAGCATGCCACACAGGCAATTCACATCGTGCAACTAATGGCTATCAATCACACAGAATAAATTCCAATGTTAGACACACTGTCCATTTGCAAGTCCGTTCTGGGTCTGAACAAAACCGGAGGCACTATATACCTCGCAAACCCATCGACCTCCACGTACGTCTGGACGATCACCACTCATTATCCATATTTCGGGATGCCTCCCAATCAGGACCTCGGTTACCATCCAAACGAGGTGAAGATCTCCGGCCTTCGACCACCGTCTTCATCTTCGATCTCTTATCGTCGATTCAGTTATTCAGAATGGGATAAACCTGGTATTTCTGAGCAACTCGCATATATAATGAACAAGTGCTACACAAACACTACTACGCATCAGTTCAATTCATTAGTCACTAACCGTCAATCAGTAAGAGGACGATTTCCCAAATATTAACCCCGAAGGCCGAAACCAACATCAGATCAACACCCAGGAAACCATTCGACTCAGCCAACCTTCAGTTAGTTTCTAAATTTCATAATCGTTTATAATATTTTATAACGATTTATCGCTTTTTTTATTTATTTTAAAATAGCCAATTTATTCAAAACGACGCTTCGGGCCATAACGCGGCCGTGGCGCTGTTTTTCTCCAGATTTGATTTACACATATCTGAAAATCTAACCGTTGGATCTCACAAAATAAACATCATTAGAAAGACCTTTTCAAAATGAATCCAACGGTTCCAGTTTCGGGAAAATCCGACAGTCGGATCTCCCGGTATAATCGTTTCAAGTTTCGATTTCAAAATACGAACTGCAGCATCGTTATTCGATTAAATATAATTATATTTATGTATATATATATAAATATAATCGATTCTGGCACTGTTTTTCTTCAGATTTTAATTAAACATTCCAGACAATCCAACCGTTGGATTTTTACAAAGTTGGTGCCGTTGGAAAGATATTTCCAAAGTGAACCCAACGGTTGCGGTTTCGGGAAAATCCGATGGTCGGATCTCCCGCACTAATCGTTTGAAATCACTGTTTCAAAATACGAACTGCAGCTTCGTTATTCGATATATTTCAATTCTATTTATTTTTTCAATTCTATTTATATATATATATATATATCGATTCTTCGATTTCAAAACTATATGAATTTCATACATTTGATAAAAATGATATTTTATCTAACTGTTTTCTATTTCAACACTTCACTATTTTTAACAGTTCATGTATATAATAAAAATGTGATTTTTAATGTAAAACAATTTATTTCAAAACTTGACTATTTTATATAGTTAATATAGGCGATAAAAATAGGATTTTTATTATAAAACAATTTATGTCAAAACAAGATTATTTTATATAGTTCATATCGATGATAAAAATTGGATTTTTATTATAAAACAATTTCTTTCAAAATATGAATACCATTCAACACATGAATTTCGATTCAACACATGAAGGTTTTCTATAGTTTTTATATATAGATAAAAAGGTGATTTTTATATTTAAAACACGAATACCATTCAACACATGAATTCTATTCAACGAATGAATTTCAATTCAACACATGAAGGTTTTCTATAGTTTGTATATATAGATAAAAAGGAGTTTTTATATTTAAAAACACGAATACCATTCAACACATGAATTCTATTCAATGAATGAATTTCAATTCAACACATGAAGGTTTTCTATAGTTTGTATATATAGATAAAAAGGTGATTTTTATATTTTAAAAACACGAATACCATTCAACACATGAATTCTATTCAACGAATGAATTTCAATTCAACACATGAAGGTTTTCTATACAAGAATAAATATAGTTTCAACAAATGAAAAAAATTCTAACACATGAATATTATTCAAAATTTCGGCAGCATAACGGCAGGGTAGTTAAAACCGGGACCGTCCCTAGTACGGCTCCTCGCTCTACCTTAAAGCCTCGCAGCTTTTGACAATGGGGTATCATGCATCTAGTTCGCACGCAGGCAGCATGTATATTTTTTTTTCATTTCCACAAACTAATCCTATGTGGTTTCAACCAAATATTTCTCAACCACAAATGGGTATTTTTCAACCACAAACAATTTCAATCAACCATTCGCTATCAATCAATTTTCACACCAATCACAACCAATAAATATCGTCCATGGTTTGTGGACGAGGGGCGTATATATATATATATATATATATATATATATATATATATATATCATTTCACTTCTATTTCAACACATATATAATTTTTACAACGCATATATAACTTATACATCGAACGTACAACTTATACAATGCTTATACAAGAGGTGTACAACGCTTATATAACTCATACATCGATTATATAATTTATACATCGTCGTTTTCCACATCGTTTATAATTTAGAAATCTCACATTGGGTTCCACTCCACCAAAAATAGCAGAAGGCTCAGAAAAATATGCGGTCTCTTCTAGAATGTAGAAGACGTCCACACGAGTCCATTATCTCTTGTTTCACTGGATTTCGTCAAGAAACGAAAAAGATATGATTTTTACAAGTTTGCAACGGTTTAAAGTGTTAATTTCAGTTTAAATAAAACAAGCCGTACCTCAGCTAATTCATTCAAAACTAGGTTTTGAATTTTCATGCAAACGGTGAAGTGGTTGGACGATCGGCCTTCGCAGCGACGAAGAGGGAGGAGAGGTGCGTCGGAGCCCAAAACGGCGGCGAACTCGAACTGGTGGTTGCGGCGAAAACTGGCGACGAACGGGTGAACTTCTCGAGGGTGATTCTCCCAAAATACTCAATGAAAAAATCGAAACCAGGTATGGATTTGAAGCTCGTCTCGAGCTCTTCAAAATCTTCCACTGGAGCTCTTGATATTAGTGAGTGGATTGATCAGAAAATGGATGGGAACGATGGAGCATTAGCCGTCATCAAATCGGGGAGAGAGAAAAGGGTTTCCGCCTTTTTTTATTTTTTTTTACATTATTTTATAAAAAATCTGATTGGCCGGGGGGTTTTAAAAAGGGGTTTTCTGACACGACCTCCAATCCAAACCCAACGACTGTCGTCCCTAGTGTTTTACCCCCATTTCGAACACAATGGGATATGTTTCATAGGCCTGTTCGACTGTTTCAGTCGGTTTTCCTTCAAATTAAAATATATAACATTCAATATTTGATTTGAACGTACATTTCAATTTGCTAGGGCCACAAACTGGTTCGAAAAATTCCAGAAAAATAAATCTACCTATGTTTTGACGATACGGTCCCAACAAAACTAGTTTCGTTGAATTCTGAGACCGTTTGCAAAAAGGCCCATTTCTGGTCGATCCAATTTAACTGTAATTGACCAAAACACGTTTTCCTTTGCCACGCTCACATACTAGCTTCAAAAATTAAGAAATTTGAAACCTAGCAATAACTTCACATCCCGGATCCAACAAAAGTGGTTTCGTCGAATTCCGAGGTCGTTTGCAAAATGGCCAATTTTACGGGCTATATAAATTCCATAGCGACCTTACAGAAAATTCATTTGGCCATAACTTTTGCTTTCCGCCATGGAACTTTGATTTTTCAGATTCGTTAGAAAGGTATTCACTAACAAATTTAAATATTTTTGGTTTCACTCTAATCCGTTTTGTTTTGCACCCTGTACAGTCAGTCAAAGTTTGAATTCTAATTTTGAAACTACCGCGCCATTTCAGGCCTTGTTTATAATTCAAAGTGATTATATTTGTTTTCAAACGTCGATTCAAACTCACTTTTCATTGCTATTATTAAAAATATTTATTTTAAATATTTAAAAACCACTATTTTAGCCAATTTAAAATTTTATAATTGGTTCAGATTTTCTGGGTCGTTACAATAAGGCTTTTTCCCTTTTGTTTAAATTTTTTCTTTCATTGATTTTTCAAATCCTTTCCTTTTACGGGTCATTTGCTATATGAAAATATTAAATGCAATTATATGCTTTATGCTTTATTTCATGTTTCTCGTTTGAATATGAACTTCGGGTTACTTCTTTGCATATGAACTTCAGGTTCCTTGTTTGCATATGAACTCCAGGTTCCTTGTTTGCATATGAACTTCAGGTTCCTTATTTGAAAGAATTTGTATATGGACTTTAGATCATATGAGCTTCAGGTCATTTGCATGTGAACTTCAGGTTCAACGACTCTTACTTTGTGTTTGGAAGTATGACCGTCTTCTGTTGGCCATAATGCTCCCTAGGGAATTCCATAAGTGGAGAGGATCTTTTTTTTCCAGTTAAATATTCTAATTTTAGATCATCATGGATATGGCCTCTTAAAAATATCAGGGTCTTTTCTTTGTCCTGCTGGGACATATTATTACCATTTTTAATGGTACTTTCTAAGCATTGAGATAGTAAATGGATTTCAGTGTTCGATATTTTTGTGAACTACACAAAAATAATAATTGCAGATGTTTAATTAAACAAAATTCACATATCAGTATACATGTTCTATAATTATCAAAACAAATTAATAAATTAACAAACAGACAAAACGATGAAACTGTAGTACTGTTATATCATAAAAAAATGCAGATCTCATAAAATAGAATAGGACCGTATACATGGATGTAATAAATTGAATATATTACGGCACAGAATCATAAAAAAATATCCAAATCTGCAAGTCTTTCTTTATGCATTTATAATGAACTTTTTACAATAATGAAACATTACAAATCGTCAAGAAGCCATACGCCATGTTACAAAACAAAAATAATGGCCACATTAATACATATGTTGGCTAACAAGAAGCTTGATATTTACATATGTGCATACCTATTAGCAATGGTGAAACGACCCGAAATTTCCGTACTCTTTGAGTCGACTAATAACACCACACGTCCAACCCAAATTGCACAGAAATACGAATCATTATTAGAAAGAAGTTAGAGGATGAGAAATAGAAAGAAAGAAATATTAGAATAGAAGAAAATGAAGATCACAAACTCACAGTGGAACAAATAAAATATATTAGATAACATAAACTTTGATATACAAATCAGTAACTTTATATACATACCATCATCAGAGCACAACGGTTATCTCTGGAACAGTTATAAACACCTGTTTCCAGACACATAAATAGTACACAGCGGAAATATGATAGTCTATAGCTAACAGGTGAAGCCTCCTGCTTCGAGCTCCTCCAAGTGAATCTCAAAAATCCCGACTACTTGACTGCCGGTACAAATTTGGGCACCGAAGAGTTTAGGGAAAACAACAAAATAAACTCTGGGTCAGTCATAGGACTGGTGTGAGCAAACTCCAACCATTTGTTTAACTTTCAAAATCCTTTCAAAAGAATTGATAATCGTAAGACCTATCCACACATAAACAAGGATGGTTTTTACCTTACGATAACCAAAAATACATTTGATATCAAATCCAGTGATATTATAATAGTGTCTACATCAAATAAATAGAATCTAGTGGAACGCTTGCATCTCACGCTCCATATATAATATTAAATCAAAAACCGCAGGGTGCTTATTGGAGATTGGATTTCCAACATGACAAGGTATGAGACCACCTGCCAATAGTGTATCTCTAGAGGCGAATACATTGGGTTCAACAAGAACTTCTTGCAACCCGGCCCACACATGACCGACCACTCATTTCGCTTGAGTATATCGAATGTATATCACCAACGGTTAGGATCAACAACCGTTTCCCGAAAGGGATAGCATCGATAGATTAAAGAATAAATGGAATTTCTCTAGATAGGTGATTATACATACTAATGGGAGCGACCCACTTAGCCATGCTGCCTGCACGATTTTTGTCATTTCCCGGTTTTGAGGCTTGAGGTTTGGATTATCTTCCAGAATATCTGGCCACCATTCACTTTGAATGCCACATCGTCATACCCGCCAAATCACAAATTGATTTCCCCAAAAAATATCACGGATATAAAGCTAAGAGAAACGAGTTCCTCCACCACAAAACATAAGTACATTTGAAGAGCTCAACTTACGCGATCCGTTAGAAATACTCTGTCAGACATTCGTCCATTCACGTTGTCCTGGGACTGGACAAACCGAAGGCACTTGTATTATAACGGCAGCATTAAAAATTGCTATTTAAATTTACCAAAACATTTATTATAACGGCAGCGTTTAAAATCGCTATTTACAAATATTTGGTTTTTTAAAAAAAAGTAACTTGTATTTATTTCTTTTTGTAAATAAATAAATAATTAAGTTTGATTCAAACGAAAAGTAAAAATAACTATTTCCCTAAATTCGATATAATCGAATTCCAATAAATAACTCTTTCTCGAATAATCTATATTCGATTAATATTCCGAACTTCGGAATTTATCTACCATTTCAGATTAATTCAAATTCCAAATTCACCTTTGAATTTAACTTTCCTAAATCCTTAACAAATTGCTTTATAACCATTTCACTCTACAAAACACAATTTATTTTATATTTCTCATTTTGGAATAAAACTCACTGTTTCCTTCTAAACGATCATCCATATCCCTTTTTCAATCCAATTCCAATTTCGATTCATATTTCAAGTCTAAATTTCCTTTGTAGATAATTTATTTACAAAATATAGACTTTAAACCATTATTTCTTTAATCGTGAGTATATTTCTTTAATATAATCAATCCATATAGTTCAATATTTTTGAATAATATTAAAAAATCCTAATTCTCTTCATTAACACCTATTGTATAATTGTTCAGATAAAATCTTATTTCTATTTCATCTACTTATAATCTCGTGCAAAATTTTCCTTATAATTAGTAAGTTCAAATCTCTTTCTAATACCAGCTTCAAAAACCAATTTTCATTTTTCTATGTACATTCAAATTTGAATTTATACTTCTATTTATTGACTGATAAAAATTTCGCTTAATTCATAAACTCATTTCTAGACCCCTTCTTGTTTTCTTCATTAAACCGGTTTCTAATTTCAACTCTATTCGAAGTTAAATTTATATTTTTGGAAATAAATTTCTTTTTTTAAAACTTTAATTCCCTTTTCTATATTCGAAAATATTTAGGGTATCTAAATATTAAAATTCTAGGGCCAGGGTGATTCAAACATAATATATCTAATCACGGATTATACAACACATCATATATCCCAATCAATTAAAACAGTAATATAAATGTTGAGGAATCCGGTTGGAATCCTCCAACCTATTCTCCTGTATTCACAGATGTTAGTCAACATTAATTTCACTTCACTATATGATGTCATGGTAAACAGAATTGATATTCAACCAATGTTTAAATGTATAACTAATCAATCATTTCAACCAACTTATCAACCATTCATTCAAACAGTCATCGTCATACAGTATAAAATAAATATAAAACTCGTTTATGTAAAAATTTAAATGACGCAAAGTAAGTGAGTTTACTCACTTAATTTCACAGTTGACGATTCTGCTTTTATTTCGTTTACTATCAAACGAACATTGGATTTTATCCCGAAATTCTAGTTGCTCCGTTCTCAACCATGCCATTTCCATAATGTAGGCGACATTGTTATGACTCCCATGGATCTGACGACATTCAATTCTGTTCACGAACAAAACAATTGTACGCATAACAAATTTTAACGAATAATATATATTCTGTCGTTAATTAATTATATTTTAATTGGTTTACCTTAACCCAAAAAATTTAGTTGCTTAATCAGTTATTGATCACCGATGCCGAGTTATCATTAACCACTGTACCAAACCACAATAAACCCTTAACGCGTAATCCACGTATTTCCTTCCTTGCTAAAACAAAATTCAAACCAGCACCTTACCTTCACCATGCCTGATCACGCACCCAACTCCATATCCAAAAACGTGACAACTCTGTTACCATCTCCTGTAACAAATAACCATGCTGACCACAAACTACGTTCTTAATTAACCATCTTTAATTACTGATTACCTTCCTAATTCCGCTCCTTGGTATGTTTCTTCCTGAACCCGTATACTTCCCAAAGCAACACAGTCTCCTTTACTATCACGCAACATCCACGGTTCTTCATTGAACAGACCTTATGCGTTTACAGTGTACCATTTCCACTTCCCTCCTCCACATATTTACTTGATTTCCGAACCAAAAATGATCAACGATTTCCCTTTTTCACCAAGACCACGACCCTGACTGCCCTTTTCTTCTCTGCCGAAATACAAGCTTGTAGCCACGAGTTCATCTTCTTTCCCATTTCACTTCACAGTCTTAAAAATAGAAAACAACTTTACTCCTCTCTTACTTCCCCTCTCAACTGAAACCGAACCAACGTTCTTACCTTAGACTTCCCCTTCACAATCCCACATTCTGGTCATCCTCAACCACCTCTCGACACCGCCCTGTAGGCTGCGTTCTCCAGCCCCATACGGTCCATTATAACCTCTCCGACAACCTCACACCAACGCATGCCCTAGGTCGACTGTGTTCCAGTTCGAACAGATCTCCATCGCAAGCTTCTTGCTGCTCATCTATTTGAACATCTCGTCCAGTTGAACTCATTGAAGCATGCGTTGAGATTTCATGATTTTTATTTGGGTTTGTTTCATTCTCCTAAGAATGAGGATGAGGTATGATCTTTGAGGATGATGGGAGATTGAAACAGTGATGTTATAATTATTATTATAAGATTGGCCATTTCTTTGTTTCGAAAACTGGTGATGTTTTTGTGAAAGCCAGAAAGATGAAGCCTTCCCGCATGTATATATAGCAGAAATAAGATAACAACAACATCGCTTCTGTGGGCACTACATAGGTCGGCTGCGCATTAAATTTTTAGGGTGGAATGTCTTATCAACATCTGTTTTAATGTTGTATGTAGGTCGGCTTGGTACACAAATTACCAGACAATATATACAGAACTATTATTTTACTTTTGAAATGTCAAGAGAAGAAGAAAACTGAAGTATGATGTTGACTAAAATGCGTATATTTTAAGATAAGTCAGTATTTGATGACATTTCATATAAAGTTTGTTTATATCTTTCTCGGTGTGTAGTACTATGGGGTGATATACTGATTTGAGACAACTGAAGCATTTACTATAGACACATGGAAATTTCCCTTTCAGAATTGTTTTGCCGAATTGTTTGATTTACACAATGACTGTCTACTGGGATTTCGTATGATCCGATAAGATTATAAAGGATTTTTTCCTTTACTTATTATTTGTGCCTCGAAAAACACAAGGCCATATGTCTTTACAAAGAAGCCAGCCAAGATGTTTGACTTCAACTACATAAAATTTGCATATGAGATTTTTTTTGAAATAACCGCATATCCTGATCTAAGATTATGGCAGGATCTTAGCATATGCCTATGGAGATTTGGTAACGATAGGCAAGATTTTCAAGATCGATTTTCCTCGTTTGGTACACTGTTAGAAAAATTCGGCAGACTGTTTTGAAGTGTACAGTGTAAGGTAGCAATTAATAGTAATATTACCCAATCCATTCAATATTTAATGCAATCACATCTTCATTTCTTTCTCGTGTGCAAAGCACGGGTCACTTATTAGTGTATATTTAAGTTAGAAAAGAAAATTATAAGTACTCCACTATTTATTAATTAATTATTCAAAATAATTGAATACAAGTTGTTTAAATCTCTAAATCACCATTTAAATAATTAAATAAATTATTATAGGATCACTAAAAATCTGGGACGTTACATTCCTTTCCCCTTAAAATAATTTCGCCCTCGAAATTGCTAAGCGGTAAAGATATTATAATTCTAACTCCTCATAACCTACTTAGTGGAAATCTTATATCCCATATATCCACATTTGGTTCTAATACATTAGTCAACTTCTTGATTAGTTCATTTCTATTCCACCAATTCAATTTGATTTGTATTTCACTAATCAATCCACTTACTTAGTTTGAGTTTCAATTCATAATTTAATTCCAAAAAAAACTATCCGATATATGTTCAACTTGTTTATATCGAATTCATTTAAAAGTTCAAATCTCAGCATTTCCCTCTACTTAATTTCATTCGAGATTATCTCCATCCAATCTAATTTCCATTTAACTTGATTAAATTCCAATCCAATACAATTTTGCATTCAATTTCAAATTTCTTGCATATTGGGTTTAAACTAATTTATTTCCAATGATAACCCAGTTCATGTCATTTTCTTATAAATCATTTATCGGGCCAAGTTTTCCATCTAATTTCAAACAAATTCCATTTCAATGGATTTCGATCAAATTTTGTTTTCTTTAGGGTCGTCCTGCTCCATTTAACTAAACTTTAGTTAAATTTAATCCATTCGATTTTAATTCCACCTTTTTAATCTATTTAACTTAGATTAAATTCAGAATTCGAATTCCCAAGGTTTATTTCAAATTAGTTTGAAATCATATAACTATACACATATATTTAAAATCTTTTTGCAAATTCAAAACACTTGGATTTTATAGAAATAACTTGTTCTTTTCAAACCAATTTCAAATCAAAGAATTTTCATGGTAGCAATCCACCACTCAGAAACTTGAAAATGAATACCGATAATGTCACGATCCATTATCAGAATTATTTTCTCGCCACTGAAGTGATTTCAGTGCTTAATCCCCTTTAAAAATCCATTTAAACAATTCTTATTCAAAAACACTTTAAAGTAATGTTATATTACTTTATAATATTTCAGAAAATATTTTCTAAATATCCGGGATTTGAATCCACAATTTTGATCTGAATCTGATTGTTGTTCAGCTTATTTGTATACTCCATTCTTACACAAATTCAATTTGGTCATATATAACCATTTATAATTTCATTTGATTGTAATAACAATCAATACATCCATATAATATGATATTTCAAAAACTCAACCTTTAATACCAACATAATCTTTGGGCAAATTATTTTACTCACCCATTTTAAAACAATAATGTATCGAATTGCTTTGTTCGAGAGTTTAGAAACACCTATCGATACAGTTGTACATTCTGTATCGACCGGAATCTATAAACCACTCAACAAACCAGTCAACACAATATAAAACAATTTTATATCAAATTTACAAATACGCGATCATATATATACACTCAAACTCAATCTAGGGTATTACTAACCCCATCTCTGTTGAGTTACACCATAGTTCCAAGGTTACTACACAACCTTCAGCTCTGATACCAAATGAAACCACCGGAAATTTCCCTACTCTTTGAGTCGACTAATAACACCACACGTCCAACCCAAATTGCACAGAAATACGAATCATTATTAGAAAGAAGTTAGAGGATGAGAAATAGAAAGAAAGAAATATCAGAATAGAAGAAAACGAAGATCACAAACTCATAGCGGAACAAATAAAATATATTAGATAACATAAACTTTGAAATACAAATCAGTAACTTTGTATACATACCATCATCAGAGCACAAAGGTTTTCTCTGGAACAGTTATAAACACCTGTTTCCAGATACATAAACAGTACACAGTGGAAATATGATAGTCTATAGCTAACAGGTGAAGCCTCCTGCTTCGAGCTCCTCCAAGTGAATCTCAAAAATCCCGACTACTTGACTGCCCGTACAAATTTGGGCACCCAAGAGTTTAGGGAAAACAACAAAATAAACTCTGGGTCAGTCATGGGACTAGTGTGAGTAAACTCCAACCATTTGTTTAACTTTCAAAATCCTTTCAAAAGAATTGACAATCGTAAGACCAATCCACACATAAACAAGGATGGTTTTTACCTTACAATAACCAAAAATACTTTTAATATCAAATCCAGTGATATTATAATAGTGTTTACATCAAATAAATAGAATCTAGCGGAACGCTTGCATCTCACGCTCCTTATATAATATTAAATCAAAAATCGTAGGGTGCTTATTGGAGATTGGATTTCCAACATGACAAGATATGAGACCACCCGCCGATAGTGTATCTCTAGAGGCGAATACACTGGGTTCAACAAGAACTTCTTACAACCCGACCCACACATGACCGACCACTCATTTCGCTTGAGTGTATCGAATGTATATCACCAACGATTGGGATCAACAACCGTTTCCCGAAAGGGTCAGCATCGATAGATTAAAGAACAAATGGAATTTCTCTAGATAGGTGATTATACATCCTAATGGGAGCGACCCACTTAGCCATGCTGCCTGCCCGATTTTTGTCATTTCCCGGTTGTAAGGCTTGAGGTTTGGATTTTCTTCCAGAATATCTGGCCACCATTCACTTTGAATGCCACATCTGCATACCCGCCAAATCACAAGTTGATTTCCCCAAAAAATACCATGGGTATAAAGCTAAGAGAAACGAGTTCCTCCGCCACCAAATGTAAGTACGTTTGAAGAAATCAACTTACGCGATCCGTTAGATATACTTTGTCAGACATTCGTCCATTCACGTTGTCCTGGGACTGAACAAACCGAAGGCACTATCCCGTAAATAGGATAGCCCTTGCATAACTCCGTCTTCAATTACCTTCATCATATTTGATCGTAACGCTAACGCCCATACAGAGTGGTTTCCAGATAATGAATTTGATCCCAGTCACTCCGTGTTGATGCCAGAAAAATGGTCAAAACTTTGATAGTTGGTGATTTAACTATCAAAGAAAAATAAGTGTACAACCAACGATCTTATTTCCAGGCAGGAATTCGATCGATCAATCATCAACCAACATAGGCCCCTTTAAATCAATTCCTTATTTATATTATCATTTACAATTCTCATTTCCCATCTTTCATATTGTTTTCAAGCTTGATTTCCCCTCTCGATTCTTTAAAAAACATTTTCAATACTATAATTCCTTTATTCAAGAAATATCTCTTATTTCAGTTAGAAAACATATCTAAAAATTCACAAATCCTTATTTTCTATATTCAGAAAATATACATTATTAATATCGAAAAATATTTCCGAATTCCCTTTCTTAATTCCTCATTGACCAATTCATTTCATTTTAACAACAGCGTTACAATCGCTGTTTACAAATATTGGATTTTTAAAACATTTCTTTTAACAACAGCGTTACAAACGCTGTTTAGAATTATAGAACACTTATTATAATAATAGCGTTAAGATTGTTGTTAAAACAGTTATATTAACGGTAGAGTTAAAAATGTCTATTTAAATTTACCAAAACATTTATTATAACGGCAACGTTTAAAATCTCTATTTACAAATATTTGGTTTTTTAAAAAAAAAAAAGAAACTTGTATTTATTTATTTCTGTAAATAAATAAATAATTAAGTTTGATTCAAACGGAAAGTAAAAATAACTACTTCCCTAAATTCGATATAATCGAATTCCAATAATTAACTCTTTCTCGAATAATCTATATTCGATTAATATTCCAAACTTCGGAATTTATCTATCATTTCAGATTAATTCAAATTCCAAATTCACCTATGAATTTAACTTTCCTAAATCCTTAACAAATTGCTTTATAACCATTTCACTCTACAAAACACAATTTATTTTATATTTCTCATTTTGGAACAAAACTCACCGTTTCCTTCTAAACGATAATCCATATCCCTTTTTCAATCCAATTCCAATTTGGATTCATATTTCAAGTCTAAATTTCCTTTGTAGATAATTCATTTACAAAATATTGACTTTAAACCATTATTTCTAAGATGTGAGTATATTTCTTTAATATAATCAATCCACAAAGTTCATTATTTTGGAATAATATTTAAAAATCCTAATTCTCTTCATTAACTCCTATTGTATAATTGTTCAGATAAAATTTTATTTCTATTTCATCTACTTATAATCTCGTGCAAAATTTTCCTTATAATTAGTAAGTTCAAATCTCTTTCTAATACCAGCTTCAAAAACCAATTTTCATTTTTCTATGTACATTCAAACTTGAATTTATACTTCTATTTATTGACTGATAAAAATTTCACTTAATTCATAAACTCATTTCTAAACCACTTCTTGTTTTCTTCATTAAACTGGTTTCTAATTTCAACTCTATTCAAAATTAAATTTATATTTTTGGAAATAAATTTCTTTTTTTAAAACTTTAATTCCCTTTTCTATATTCGAAAATATTTAGGGTATCTAAATATCAAAATTCTAGGGCCAGGGTGATTCAAACATAATATATCCAATCACGGATTATACAACACATCATATATCCCAATCAATTAAAACAATAATATAAATGTTGAGGAATCCGGTTGGATTCCTCCAACCTATTCTCCTGTATTCACAGATGTTAATCAACATTAATTTCACTTCACTATATGATGTCATGGTAAACAGAATTGATATTCAACCAATGTTTAAATGTATAACTAATCAATCATTTCAACCAACTTATCAACCATTCATTCAAACTGTCATCGTCATACAGTATAAAATAAATATAAAACTCGTTTATGTAAAAATTTAAATGACGCAAAGTAAGTGAGTTTACTCACTTAATTTCACAGTTGACGACTCTGCTTTTATTTAGTTTACCATCAAACGAACATTGGATTTTATCCCGAAATTCTAGTTGCTCCGTTCTCAACCGTGCCATTTCCATAATGTAGGCGACATTGTTATGACTCCCATGGATCTGACGACATTCATTTCTGTTCACGAACAAAACAATTGTACGCATAACAAATTTTAACGAATAATATATATTCTGTCGTTAATTAATTATATATTAATTGGTTTACCTTAACCCAAAAAATTTAGTTGCTTAATCAGTTATTGATCACCGATGTCGAGTTATCATTAACCACTGTACCAAACCACAATAAACCCTTAACGCGTAATCCACGTATTTCCTTCCTTGCTAAAACAAAATTCAAACCAGCACCTTACCTTCACCATGCCTGATCACGCACCCAACTCCATATCCAAAAACGTGACAACTCTGTTACCATCTCCTGTAACAAATAACAATGCTGACCACAAACTACGTTCTTAATTGACCATCTTTAATTACTGATTACCTTCCTAATTCCGCTCCTTGGTATGTTTCTTCCTGAACCCGTATACTTCCCAAAGCAACACAGTCTCCTTTACTATCACGCAACATCCAAGGTTCTTCATTGAACAGACCTTATGCGTTTACAGTGTACCATTTCCACTTCCCTCCTCCACATATTTACTTGATTTCCGAACCAAAAATGATCAACGATTTCCCTTTTTCACCAAGACCACGACCCTGACTGCCCTTTTCTTCTCTGCCGAAATACAAGCTTGTAGCCACGAGTTAATCTTCTTTCCCATTTCACTTCACAATCTTAAAAATAGAAAACAACTTTACTCCTCTCTTACTTCCCCTCTCAACTGAAACCAAACCAACGTTCTTACCTTAGACTTCCCCTTCACAATCCCACATTCTGGTCATCCTCAACCACCTCTCGACACCGCCCTGTAGGCTGCGTTCTCCATCCCCATACGGTCCATTATAACCTCTCCGACAACCTCACACCAACGCATGCCCTAGGTCGACTGTGTTCCAGTTCGAACAGATCTCCATCGCAAGCTTCTTGCTGCTCATCTATTTGAACATCTCGTCCAGTTGAACTCATTGAAGCCTACGTTGAGATTTCATGATTTTTATTTGGGTTTGTTTCATTCTCCTAAGAACGAGGATGCGGTATGATCTTTGAGGATGCTGGGAGATTGAAACAGTGATGTTATAATTATTATTATAAGATCGGCCATTTCTTTGTTTCGAAAACTGGTGATGTTTTTGTGAAAGCCAGAAATATGAAGCCTTCCCGCATGTATATATAACAGAAAGAAGATAACAACAACGTCGCTTCTGTAGGCACTGCATAGGTCTGCTGCGCATTAAATTTTTAGGGTGGAATATTTCATTCTCCGGCATGAGTTTTCTTATCAACATCTGTTTTGATCTTGTATGTAGGTCGGCTTGGTACACAAAGTACCAGACAATATATACAAAACTATAATTTTTACTTTCGAAATGTCAAGAGAAGAGGAAAACTGAAGTAAGATGTTGTACTGAAATGCGTATATTTTAAGATATGTCAGTATTTGATGACATTTCATATAAAGTTTGTTTATATCTTTCTCGACGTGTAGTACTATGGGGTGACATACTGATTTGAGACAACTGAAGCATTTACTATAGACACATTGTAACAACCCGTATTTCAATAACATGTTAAAACGAGAATCAAGGCAGAATTTAATTTTAAATTCTGAATCAAGTAAAACGGGCTATGCCATTGCGTTCGTCTCGGAAAAATACGCGAAATAGAGTGCGAGTTTTCGAAAATCGGAGTCCGTATGACCCGGTTAAGGCCCAAAGAAGTTTTCGGGAAATTTGAATTTCGAAACATGCAGAAATGGGGCCAGGCGGGAAAATTCCCGCCCAGACAAGTCGACAGGCATGTCGACAGGCATGCCGACAGGCATGTCGACAGGGCTGTCGACTTGCCCTGTCGGCTGATTCTGACCTGGTGCACCTGGATGCAGTCTTGGTCTGGTCTGATGGGCCTGTGACGATTTCTGTGGTCTAGATTAATCCTAGATCTAATCCTATGGCATAAAACTATCCTAATCTCTATAAAAAGACCCTAAACCTAACCTAAATCCCTAAAAATCAAACCTAGCAACTAAGTGCTGCCAAAATCAATATTGATCATGGCCTCCATCTCAAATCCCTAGAGCCTATGCATTCAAATCGGGTTCAAATCAAGTGGTGCGAGCTTGCTACACCAAATAGAGGCCAAATCAACATTGCTATGCGAGTTCCATGACGATTCTTCAACAAAGGAGGCACCTTTCTTAGCCAAGATGATTCATGCTTCTTTGCCTAGGCCTAACTATGTAAGTTCTAGCTACTTTTGGATCAAAACGGTATTTTTAATGTTGACATGGGATAAAATGAGGCTAAACATGATTATGCGAACCTATATGAACCTTACCTTGCTCTTGTGTTCATGTTTATGATTTTAGGCCATGTGAGTGACTTATTCATGCCTCTCATGCTATGCATAACCTAGTTTAACTTGCAAGTTTGGATCTTTATGCATGAAATGCTAGCATGAACCTTTAGGAACCACTTTACTTGTGAAACATTGGCTAAGGCAAGATTTTGGGGCTTATGCATGTTTATGAACCCAAACCCCTTATGGTAACATGCGAGTTTGTGGCCAAATCCTTTATGAGATTATGCATGCTCGTGGCCAATCCCCTCTTTTAAGTTGTGCATGTTTATGGCCAAACCCTTTTTGATAATATGCATGTTTGTGGCCAAATTACCTTATGACATTATGCATGTTTATGGCCAATCCCTTTATGATGTTATGCATGTGGAAGCCAATCCCTTTTTGGCATCATGCATGTTTTGAGACCAATATGTGACATAGTATTCTTACTATGTTGACTCGCTTTGCTCGCGTTGGGAAAACACGATTTTTGGGTAGTTAGATAAACATGAACATGTCGCGAAATCTTAACTTGAATATGACATGTGTTTATACTTGAAAATATGACTTGAAAGATAACATGGAAGTTGGCATGTAAGTATGCATAAAAACATGAGCTTGGGAATTTACCTATTAAGTTAGGTCTACCCTTTGGGAATTTACCTATTAAGTTAGGTCTACCCAAATGCTTGAAAACTTGTAACATGTTTTGGAAACATGATGAACTTAGATAATATGAGGGTGGCCAACTCGAGGTTGGGTTGAGTTTGCAACGTAAAACTACCCGGAACCGACCGGCCTAACTAGTAGTTGCAAACAATAGGACCCAATGTGAGAAGTTGGTCATGTCGCGCTTAAGACCCGAGGTTAGACTAGGAGGTGGTGTAAATCTACCCGGACCCGCCCGGCTTAACTAGTAACCACAACAAGGTCTAATGTGAGAGGTTAAGAGTGCATTAATTAAATTAATGCCACATGATAAGGTTAAGCAAATTTGACTAATAACACTTAACCGATATGACACGAATGGGTAGGTTAAGTGGGACCGGGCTTGATTTCCTTAATGACACTTAACCATGCAAGATGATTAGGAGATGGGGTTAAGTAATTTACACTTAACTAATCCGACTGGGTAATTAGATGAGGTTAAGTGATTAAGACTTCACTAACCTAACCACGGTAATTAGATGGGGTTAAGTAATCCACACTTAACTAATCTAAACACGGTAATTCGACGGGGTTAAGTTAAACACTTAACCAATTTAAACTTGGTAGTTCAATGAGGTTAAGTAACCAATACTTAACCAACTTAACGTGATAATTTAATGGGGTTAAGCAACTTATACTTAACCAATTATACATGAAGATTTGATGTGGTTAAGTGACCTAAACTTAACCAATCTAACTCGTTAATTTGATATGGTTAAGTGAACTAAACTTAACCAACCTAACTCGTTAATTGGATGTGGTTAAGTGACCTATACTTAACCAATCTAACTCGTTAATTTGATGAGGTTAAGTTAACCTATACTTAACCAATCTAACGTGAAAACATGATAAGGCTAAGTCACGAATCACTTGAATACGCTTGACTGATTTGACTCGGTAATTTGACAAGGTCAAGTTAATTTATATAATTAACCAATCTAAAATGATAATTAGACGAGGTTAAGTTATGGATTGCTTAATATACTTAGCCAACTTGACACATGGTTTGTAGGGTTAGGTCTTGGACTTGGATACTTAGCCAATTTTGACATGGTTTGTAGACGGGCTAAGTTATGGACTTAAGTGACACTTAACCCATTAGATAAACCCTAATTCGGAGGATTAGGTAAATAACCATAGTTAACAAGGATTATGGAAATAAGGCTAAGTGGTAAACCTTAGTTAAGGGAAACTAAGTAATAATTCTTAGTCAAGGAAATTTGGACCATTTCTTAGATAGATTAGTAACCCGATGCGTTAGGTCAACGTTTAAGTATGCGTGTAGGAGCAGGCTATCTGATTTAGATAAAGGCTCCAACGAACTGGGTAACGAAGCAGCGGCTTCGGGGAACGTGAGGATATTCTTGGGATCCCTCTGTGAGCTGCCAGGTCATTATACTAGGCTCACGAGAGGTTGAGGTCTGCGGTAGAAGAACCAAGAATATGCCTTGGTTGCTATGCGAGCGACCTAAAGACTGGGGTGGATAGCAGTGAGTCGGCGAATACATAAGGTGCCCGAGATAGCAAGTTCGTCGATCATCTACCATCTTGAGTCAACCGTGTACGTACGGAAAGGCAGGGAACACCCAACAGACCATAATTTGCTATCTAATTATGGGTGAGGTAGGCCGTAGGATGTGGGCTGGCCGGAGTGTAGTTCTCATGCAAGATTTTCTCTTGTGTTGCCTTTCACTAGTTGAGGGAGGGGTCTCGTGGGACCATAGCCACGTGTAGAAAAGCAGACCTTAGTATCTGCATCAGCAGATAAATCTAAAGCTCCCGACCGAGTCCTGTATTTCTTGTTTTGCCCTGTGACAGGACTCGGATGGAACGATGTGATACATGTGCATACAGTTATAGAAAAACGATTCACGATGAATGCGTGGGAAAAAGGGCGCGGTTGAGGGTTAGCGTAATCCCTAGTGGCCTAGGTGGTTTAACCCAAACCGAAATACGAAAGCGTACAATAGGTAAGCGTAATCCCTAGTGGTGCTAGGTGGCGTAAGTCCTAGTAGTTCAAACGATGATTCATATGGAAGAGCCTAGCTAGAACAAGGGTGACAGTCCAAACGATTTCAAGGATAATACGACATGAGGAAGCCCGTACGAGGTACGGCAAAGGACTGGACTTATATACATGGAGAGAAACATATGATTTGAGTAACCTATATATGCGATATATTAGGTTGACATGGACCATTACACGACTTTGAGCAAGGGACATTCATGGTTAACACATGACGCGGGTAGGGATACTAGTACGAGAGGTGCAGAGCAAATATACATGTTAGAACTAGGAAGAATATACATAATAGATACCGTGGGATGTTAGACGGGGTAGATAACTTGGGATAATGTACTCGATAGAAATCTGACGATGTGATACCTTGACTTATCATAACACCGTAGCTTATCATGATACCTTAGTTTACCTTGCCGCAGTAGTTCAACCGGCTACCCTGGTTTATCTATCTTGTAGTTATCCTTATGTTTACTTTCAGTTTATGCATGTCATGTTACCTTTACCTGTTTTTACTTGGACTTCTCTTGGCTATGGCTACTTTACTGTTTTTACTTGGGGAATAATTTATTAAAAAGTCTTTATGCTTCTTTACTATTGCAAGACAGGTTTTGATGTACTCTGATGTAAAAGGCTTTAGACCTTATTTATTCATGTTATGAAAGTTTGATTTTACTTCCGCTATTTATATATGTTCTGTCTTGTGATATTTCTGTGCATGTTTACCAATAATGCCCCTCTAAAGCTAGTGCATTCCTTTGCGAGTGACCCTAGCGGAGGCGGGGTGTTACACACATGGAAATTTCCCTTTCAGAATTTTTTTGCTAAATTGTTTGATTTACACAATGGCTGTCTACTGAGATTTCGTACGATCCGATAATATTATAAAGGATTTTTTTCTTTACTTATTATTTGTGCCTCAAAAAAACGCAAGACCAGATGTCTTTACAAAGAAGCCAACCAAGATGTTTGACTTCAACTACATAAAATTTGCATACGAGATTTTTTGAAATAACCGCATATCCTGATCTAAGATTATGGCAGGATCTTTGCATATGCCAGTGGAGATTTGTTAACGATAGACTAGATTTTCAAGATCGATTTTCCTCGTTTGGTACACTGTTAGAAAAATTCGGCAGACTGTTTTGAAGTGTACAGTGTAAGGTAGCAATTAAAAGTAATAATACCCAAGCCATTCAATATTTAATGCAATCACATCTTCATTCCTTTCTCGTGTGCGAAGCACGGGTCACTTATTAGTGTATATTTAAGTTAGAAAAGAAAATTATAAGTACTCCACTATTTATTACTTAATTATTCAAAATAATTGAATTCAAGTCGTTTAAATCTCTAAATCACCATTTAAATAATTAAATAAATTATTATAGGATCGCTAAAAATTTGGGACGTTACATTCCTTTCCCTTTAAAATAATTTCGTCCTCGAAATTGCTAAGCGGTAAAGATGTTATAATTCTAACTCCTCATAACCTACTTAGTAGAAATCTTATATCCCATATATCCACATTTGGTTCTAATACATTAGTCAACTTCTTGATTAGTTCATTTCTATTCCACCAATTCAATTTGATTTGTATTTCACTAATCAATCCACTTACTTAGTTTGAGTTTCAATTTCAATTCATAATTTGATTCCAAACAACACTATCCAATATATGTTCAACTTGTTTATATCGAATTCACTTAAAAGTTCAAATCTCAACATTTCTCTCTACTTAATTTCATTCGAGATTATCTCCATCCAATCTAATTTCCATTTAACTTAAATTAAATTCCAATCCAATACAATTTTGCATTCAATCCCAAATTTCTTGCATATTGGGTTCAAACTAATTTATTTACTTTTCAAAGGTTCATACAATTTTGTATGCTTCAATATAAGTCCAATGATAACCCAGTTCATATTATTTTCTTATAAACCATTTATCGGGCCAAGTTTTCCATCTAATTTCAAACAAATTACATTTCAATGGATTTCGATCAAATTTTGTTTTCTTTAGTGTCGTCCTGCTCCATTTAACTAAACTTTAGTTAAATTTAATCCATTTGATTTTACTTCCACCTTTTTAATCTATTTAACTTATATTAAATTCAGAATTCGAATTCCCAAGGTTTATTTCAAATTAGTTTGAAATCATATAACTATACACATATATTTAAAATCTTTTTGCAAATTCAAAACACTTGGATTTTATAGAAATAACTTGTTCTTTCCAAACCAATTTCCAATCAAAGAATTTTCATGGTAGCAATCCACCACTCACAAATTTGAAAATGAATACCGATAATGTTGCGATCAATTATCAGAATTATTTTCTCGCCACTGAAGTGATTTCAGTGCTTAATCTCCTTTAAAAATCCATTTAAACAATTCTTATTCAAAAACACTTTAAAGTAATGTTATATTACTTTATAATATTTTAGAAAATATTTTCTAAATATCCGGGATTTGAATCCACACTTTTGATCTGAATCTGATTGTTTTCAGCTTATTTGTATACTCCTTTCTTATACAAATTCAATTTGGTCATATATAACCATTTATAATTTCATTTGATCGTAATAACAATCAATACATCCATGTATTGTGATATTTCAAAAACTAAACCTTTAATACTAACATAATCTTTGGGAAAATTATTTCATTCACCCATTTTAAAAGAATACTGTATCGAATTGCTTTGTTCGAGAGTTTAGAAACACCTATCGATACAGTTGTACATTCTGTATCGACCGGAATCTATAAACCACTCAAAAAACCAGTCAACACAATATAAAACAATTTTATATCAAATTTACAAATACGCGCTCATATATATACACTCAAACTCAATCTAGGGTATTACTAACCCCATCTCTGTTGAGTTACGCCACAGAGCCAAGGTTACTATTCAACCTTCAGCTCTGATACCAAATGAAATGACCCGAAATTTCCGTACTCTTTGTCGACTAATAACACCACACGTCCAACCCAAATTGCACAGAAATATGAATCATTATTAGAAAGAAGTTAAAGGATGAGAAATAGAAAGAAAGAAATATTAGAATAGAAGAAAACGAAGATCACAAACTCACAGCGGAACAAATAAAATATATTAGATAACATAAACTTTGAAATACAAATCAGTAATTTTATATACATACCATCATCAGAGCACAACGGTTATCTCTGGAATAGTTATAAACTCCTGTTTCCAGATACATAAACAGTACACAGTGGAAATATGATAGTCTATAGCTAACAGGTGAAGCCTCCTGCTTCGAGCTCCTCCAAGTGAATCTGAAAAATCCCGACTACTTGACTGCCCATACAAATTTGGGCACCCAAGAGTTTAGGGAAAACAACAAAATAAACTCTAGTTAGTCATGGGACTGGTGTGAGTAAACTCCAACCATTTGTTTAACTTTCAAAATCCTTTCAAAAGAATTGATAATTGTAAGACCGATCCACACATAAACACGGATGGTTTTTACCTTATGATAACCAAAAATACTTTTGATATCAAATCCAGTGATATTATAATAGTGTCTACAGCAAGTAAATAGAATCTTGCGGAATGCTTGCATCTCACGCTCCATATATAATATTAAATCAAAAACCGCAGGGTGCTTATTGGAGATTGGATTTCCAACATGACAAGGTATGAGACCACCTGCCGATAGTGTATCTCTTGAGGCGAATACACTGGGTTCAACAAGAACTTCTTGCAACCCGGCCCACACATGACCGACCACTCATTTCGCTTGAGTGTATCGAATGTATATCACCAACGGTTGGGATCAGCAACCGTTTACTGAAAGGGACAGCATCGATAGATTAAAGAAAAACGGAATTTCTCTAGATAGGTGATTATACATCCTAATGGGAGCGACCCACTTAGCCATGCTACCTGCCCGATTTTTGTCATTTCCCGGTTGTGAGGCTTAAGGTTTGGATTATCTTCCAGAATATCTGGCCACCATTCACTTTGAGTGCCACATCGTCATACCTGCCAAATCACAAATTGATTTCCCCAAAAAATACCATGGGTATAAAGCTAAGAGAAACGAGTTCCTCCACCACCAAACGTAAGTTCGTTTGAAGAGATCAACTTACGTGATCCGTTAGATATACTCTGTCAGACATTCGTCCATTTATGTTGTCCTGGGACTGGACAAACCGAAGGTACTATCCCGTAAACAAGATAGCCCTTGCATAACTCCGTCTTCAAATACCTTCATCATATTTGATCGTAATGCTAACGCCTATACAGAGTGGTTTCCAGATAATGAATTTGATCACGGTCTGTCCGTATTGACGCCGGAAAAATGGTCAAAACTTCGATAGTCGGTGATTTAACTATCAAAGAAAAATAAGTGTACAACCAACGATCTTATTTCCAGGTAGGAATTCGATCGATCAATCATCAACCAACATTGGCCCCTTTAAATCAATTCCTTATTTATATTATCATTTTCAATTCTCATTTCCCATCTTTCATATTCTTTTCAAGCTCGGTTTCCCCTCTCGATTTTTTGTAAAACATTTTCAATACTATAATTCCTTTATTCGAGAAAATATCTCTTATTTCAGTTAGAAAACATTTCTAAATATTCAACAATCCTTATTTTCAATATTCAGAAAATATACATTATTAATATCGAAAAATATTTTCGAATTCCCATTCTTAATTCCTCGTTGACCAATTCATTTCATTTTAACAACAGCGTTACAATCGCTGTTTACAAATATTGGATTTATAAAACATTTCTTTTAACAACAGCGTTACAAACGCTGTTTAGAATTATAGAACACTTATTATAACAATAGCGTTAAGATTGTTGTTAAAATAGTTATTTTAACGGCAGCGTTAAAAATTGCTATTTAAGTTTACCAAAACATTTATTATAACAACAGCGTTTAAAATCGCTATTTACAAATATTTGGTTTTTTTTTTAAAAAAGGTAACTTGTATTTATTTATTTCTGTAAATAAATAAATAATTAAGTTTGATTCAATCGAAAATTAAAAATAACTACTTCCCTAAATTCGATATAATCGAATTCTAATAAATAACTCTTTCTCGAATAATCTATATTCGATTAATATTCTGAACTTCGGAAATTATCTACCATTTCAAATTAATTCAAATTCCAAATTCACCTTTGAATTTAACTTTCCTAAATCCTTAACAAATTGCTTTATAACATTTCACTCTACAAAACACAATTTATTTTATATTTCTCGTTTTGGAACAAAACTCCCTGTTTCCTTCGAAACGATCATCCATATCCCTTTTTCAATCCAATTCCAATTTGGATTTGTGATTTCAAGTCTAAATTTCCTTTGTAGATAATTCATTTACAAAATATTGACTTTAAACCATTATTTCTTTAATCGTGAGTATATTTCTTTAATACAATCAATCCACATAGTTCAATATTTTTGAATAATATTTAAAAATCCTAATTCTCTTCATTAACTCCTATTGTATAATTGTTCAGATAAAATCTTATTTCTATTTCATATACTTATAATCTCGTGCAAAATTTTCCTTATAATTAGTAAGTTCAAATCTCTTTCTAATACCAGTTTCAAAAACCAATTTTCATTTTTCTATGTACATTCAAACTTGAATTTATACTTCTATTTATTAACTGATAAAAATTTCACTTAATTCATAAACTCATTTATAAACCACTTCTTGTTTTCTTCATTGAACCGGTTTCTAATTTCAACTCTATTCGAAGTTAAATTTATATTTTTGGAAATAAATTTCTTTTTTAAAAACTTTAATTCCCTTTTCTATATTCGAAAATATTTAGGGTATCTAAATATCAAAATTCTAGGGCCAGGGTGATTCAAACATAATATATCCAATCACGGATTATACAACACATCATATATCCCAATCAATTAAAACAGTAATATAAATGTTGAGGAATCCGGTTGGATTCCTCCAACCTATTCTCCTGTATTCACAGATGTTAATCAACATTAATTTCACTTCACTATATGATGTCATGGTAAACAGAATTGATATTCAACCAATGGTTAAATGTATAACTAATCAATCATTTCAACCAACTTATAAACCATTCATTCAAACAGTCATCATCATACAGTATAAAATAAATATAAAACTCGTTTATGTAAAAATATAAATGAGGCAAAGTTAGTGAGTTTACTCACTTAGTTTCACAGTTGACGATTCTGATTTTATTCAGTTTACCATCAAACGAACATTGGATTTTATCATGAAATTCTAGTTGCTCTATTCTCAACCGTGCCATTTCCATAAGGTAGCCGACATTGTTACGACTCCCACGGATCTGACAACATTTGTTCTGTTCACGAACAAAAAAATCGTATGCATAACAAATTTTAACGAATAATATATATTCTATCGTTAATTAATTATATTTTAATTGGTTTACCATAACCCAAAAAATTTAGTTGCTTAATCAGTTATGGATCACCGATGTCGAGCTATCATTAACCACTGTGCCAAACCACAATAAACCCTTAACTCATAATCCACGTATTTCCTTCCTTGTTGAAACAAAATTCAAACCAGCACCTTACCTTCACCATGCCTGATCATGCACCCAACTCCTTATCCAAAAACGTGACAACTCTGTTACCATCTCCTGTAACAAACAACCAAGCTAACCACAAACTACTTTCTTAATTAACCATCTTTAATTACTGATTACCTTCCTAATTCCGCTCCTTGGTATGTTTCTTCCTGAACCCGTATACTTCCCAAAGCAAGACAGTCTCCTTTACTATCACACAACATCCACGGTTCTTCATTGAACAGACCTCATGCGTTTACAGTGTACCATTTCCACTTCCCTCCTCCATATATTTACTTGATTTCCGAACCAAAAATGATCAACCACCCACTTCTCTTTTTCACCAAGACCACGCCCCTTACTGCCCTTTTCTTCTCTGCCGAAATACATGCTTGTAGCCACGAGTTCATCTTCTTTCCCATTTCACTTCACAGTCTTAAAAACAGAAAATATCTTTACTCCTCTCTTACTTCCCCTCTCAACAGAAACCAAACCAACGTTCTTACATTAGACTTCCCCTTCACAATCCCACCTTCTGGTTATCCTCAACCACCTCTCGACACCGCCCTGTATGTTGCGTTCTCCAGCTCCATACGGTCCATCATAACCTCTCCGACAACCTCACACCAACGCATGCCCTAGGTCGACTGTGTTCCAGTTCGAATAGATCTCCATCGCAAGCTTCTTGCTACTCATCTATTTGAAGATCTCGTCCAGCTGAACTCATTGAACCCTGCATTGAGATTTCATGATTTTTATTTGGGTTTGTTTCATTCTCCTTAGAACGAGGATGCGGTATGATCTTTGAGGATGCTGGGAGATCGAAACAGTGATGTTATAATTATTATTACAAGATCGGCCATTTCTTTGTTTCAAAAACTGGTGACGTTTTTGTGAAAGCCAGAAAGATGAAGCCTTCCCGCATGTATATATAGCAGAAAGAAGATAACAACAACATCGCTTCTGTAGGCACTGCATAGGTCGGCTGCGCATTAAATTTTTAGTATGGAATGTTTCATTCTCCGGCATGAGTTTTCTTATCAACATCTGTTTTGATCTTGTATGTAGGTCGGCTTGGTACACAAAGTACCAGACAATATATACAAAACTATAATTTTTACTTTCGAAATGTCAAGAGAAGAGGAAAACTGAAGTAAGATGTTGTACTGAAATGCGTATATTTTAAGATATGTCAGTATTTGATGACATTTCATATAAAGTTTGTTTATATCTTTCTCGACGTGTAGTACTATGGGGTGACATACTGATTTGAGACAACTGAAGCATTTACTATAGACACATTGTAACAACCCGTATTTCAATAACATGTTAAAACGAGAATCAAGGCAGAATTTAATTTTAAATTCTGAATCAAGTAAAACGGGCTATGCCATTGCGTTCGTCTCGGAAAAATACGCGAAATAGAGTCCGAGTTTTCGAAAATCGGAGTCCGTATGACCCGGTTAAGGCCCAAAGAAGTTTTCGGGAAATTTGAATTTCGAAACATGCAGAAATGGGGCCAGGCGGGAAAATTCCCGCCCAGACAAGTCGACAGGCATGTCGACAGGCATGTCGACAGGGCTGTCGACTTGCCCTGTCGGCTGATTCTGACCTAATGCACCTGGATGCAGTCTTGGTCTGGTCTGATGGGCCTGTGACGATTTCTGTGGTCTAGATTAATCCTAGATCTAATCCTATGGCATAAAACTATCCTAATCTCTATAAAAAGACCCTAAACCTAACCTAAATCCCTAAAAATCAAACCTAGCAACTAAGTGCTGCCAAAATCAATATTGATCATGGCCTCCATCTCAAATCCCTAGAGCCTATGCATTCAAATCGGGTTCAAATCAAGTGGTGCGAGCTTGCTACACCAAATAGAGGCCAAATCAACATTGCTATGCGAGTTCCATGACGATTCTTCAACAAAGGAGGCACCTTTCTTAGCCAAGATGATTCATGCTTCTTTGCCTAGGCCTAACTATGTAAGTTCTAGCTACTTTTGGATCAAAACGGTATTTTTAATGTTGACATGGGATAAAATGAGGCTAAACATGATTATGCGAACCTATATGAACCTTACCTTGCTCTTGTGTTCATGTTTAAGATTTTAGGCCATGTGAGTGACTTTTTCATGCCTCTCATACTATGCATAACCTAGTTTAACTTGCAAGTTTGGATCTTTATGCATGAAATGCTAGCATGAACCTTTAGGAACCACTATTATTTTACTTTTGAAATGTCAAGAGAAGAAGAAAACTGAAGTAAGATGTTGACTAAAATGCGTATATTTTAAGATAAGTCAGTATTTGATGACATTTCATATAAAGTTTGTTTATATCTTTCTCGGCGTGTAGTACTATGGGGTGAAATACTGATTTGAGACAACTGAAGCATTTACTATAGACACATGGAAATTTCCCTTTCAGAATTGTTTTGTCGAATTGTTTGATTTACACAATGACTGTCTACTGAGATTTCGTATGATCCGATAAGATTAAAAAGGATTTTTTTTCCTTTACTTATTATTTGTGCCTCGAAAAAACGCAAGGCCAGATGTTTTACAAAGAAGCCAGACAAGATGTTTGACTTCAACTACATAAAATTTGCGTTCGAGATTTTTTGAAATAACCGCATATCCTGATCTAAGATTATGGCAGGATCTTTGCATATGCTAGTGGAGATTTGGTAACGATAGGCTAGATTTTCAAGATCGATTTTCCTCGTTTGGTACACTGTTAGAAAAATTCGGCAGACTGTTTTGAAGTGTACAGTGTAAGGTAGCAATTAATAGTAATATTACCCAAGCCATTCAATATCTAATGCAATCACATCTTCATTCCTTTCTCGTGTGCGAAGCAAGGGTCACTTATTGGTGTATATTTAAGTTAGAAAAGAAAATTATGAGTACTCCACTATTTATTAATTAATTATTCAAAATAATTGAATTCAAGTCATTTAAATCTCTGAATCACCATTTAAATAATTAAATAAATTATTATAGGATCGCTAAAAATCTATGACGTTACAAATGGCTTCTCTGTTATTGAAGAGATAAAGTAGCAAATGAAGATGCTTTATGTATGGCATATGAGGTAAAAGATCCGTATATAATATTATAAAAAGAAAATGAATGGGTCTTCCTAAAAAATATATTTGGTATACCAGATCAAATATGAATAGGTGGATATCTAAAAACCGCTAAGTTAAAAATTAATTAGATCTAAAAAGTTTAGATCCACTAAAATAGAATCTAGATCTACAAAAACTGAAAAAGAAAAGTGATCTAGAAGTATGGATCACATCTAAGCAGAAGATACAACAAGTTCATATATGTAGATCTATATGATTTCAAAACATAAAAAAAATAACTTACATGATAGATCCATAAATATAGATCTAGAATAGTTCAAACAATAGCTCTAACAGAGCTTCGTGCTGATGGGGTGTTATAAAATGAACACAAAACAGAAGAAATAAGGGAGAGAGGACATTTCTATTCATTCAGATGTGTATTCTTTCTATTACATTGGCTCCTTTATATATAGGCTTTTCGAGCTGATCTTTAGCTTATTCCCATGATGTGGGACTAAACATAGAACTAATAAAAGCATATTCACAACATTCATATATATATATATATATATATATATATATATATATATATATATTACAACAAAATGTGTTTATCTTTTGATTTGAATGGTTTAATTACATATTAAACCTTAGAAATACTTGATAATTACTGATACGTGTTAAACATATTTGTTGTTTTTCTTATGATTTGGATTTATTATTATAAAAGCATTTAAGTTTTTAAATATATGATTTAAATACAGGATAAAGCCTAGAAATATCTTCATGCTTACGGCTGCATATGATTTAAGTTCATTTAAGTTCTTACACAACAAGTGGTAAAATGTTTTTAACACTACAACATGTATAAACCCTACATTCCCCCATCCCCCTTTTTTAATATATATATTAAGCTACTTTTATTCGTTTGATGTTTTGCTCTACCGTAATAATTCATGTGCATAACCTTAATGACTTTCGTTTAATGCTCTTTATTGTTTGAAAACTGAGTTTGTAGTTGTACAATGAAACAATTAGCATTTCTTTGATCACAAAGTATAGTAAATGATACAGTAAATTAATTTATCATTTTAATCAATTTATATTGACAAATCAGAAGAAGATAAATAGAATTATCTTTTTAAATAATTGTGGCCTTTACACAGTCATATATAAAAGTTAATTTTTATATAAAAGAATCCTTAAATTATTAAGGAAGAAATGTTTAAACACAATTATCTTTATAAACTGTTGATATTTTCGAAGCTATAATTGAAGTAGTTTAAAAAGATAAACAAGCTTATTTTTGAAGGGATGTTATATTTTTAAATAAAAGCATACAAACATTAGATTTATAATCAACATATTATACGAGCATTAAACAAACATTTTTTTAATATGTTTGTCATTTATATTATTATGTTTTTTAATAATATAAAAGAATTAGATAGAAAGATAAATATATTTATCCTTTTAAACAAACATTGTTTTTTTACTATAAGATTTACAATTGTATATACAAAAATTATATCCACAAGGTTTGTTGCTGCCTTTGCAGCAATATTGGTTTTTAAACAAACATGACTAACTCATAATTCCACAAGGTTCCCGTGATATGTCTTATTTTAAATAAGTTAAGTTAACTGTATGGTTTCTCATACCAGTCCCATGACTAACTCATAATTTGTTTTTCCCTTGCAAACTTATGTGTCCATATTTTCCACACGGGCATCCATGTAGTTTGCTTTGCAAATATTTTGAGTAGGATTCATGATTGAAGCTAAAGATGTATCCAGAGCAATTAATAGTCTTCCGCTGTGTTAGATTATGTTTCCGCTACGCATTATATTGTATTTATTGCAATCTATCTTCCGTTGTTTTATTTATGATGTACTTTAATATTTTGTACTCTTATATAATATTGTAATATTGTTAATTAAAAGTCTTTTGTTTAGTTCTCATGTGTTGTATGCCTAAAGTTAACAATGTTAGGATTTCTGCGTTTTAGATCGGACCTGTGTGGATTACAGTCTATTCGAAAGGCGGGGATTTTTGGGTCATTACAAATGTATCAGAGCTTTGGTTAATTTAAAAGCTATGGGTTACAACTCATTAGAACGGAAAGAAAACACTTAGTAGAGCTAAGACTAGTAACATCCTAGAAGAATAACCCATTAGAGATGGTGCTAGTAATACCCTAGAATGAGTTAAGAGTATTACATATACGAGAGTGTATTTGTAATAAGAAGTTGATTTTCAAAATCATTTTTGAAAAGTTATATTTTAAATAATAATCTTGATTACATCTTCCTTTTCGGGGATGAAAAGTATTAAGTGGAGGAGACTGCAACGACCCAGAATTTGGAAACCAATTTAAAAATTATTTTATGAGAATTTATGGTCAATTTTGAAAATTCAACGATTTAATGTTGATTTCAGCAGTTTAGAAAGGAATATTGTTGAGACGATCTACGATTTCAAAGAAACCAATTTTATTGGATTCATAGCATCGAAAAATGGTAGAGTTCCTAATTTCATAATTTTTGGAGCTAGCATGTGAGCGTGTGAGAATTAAAAGCATACCGGGACAACGCATTGAAATTACGCGAGAACGCAATAAAAAATAAAACTAAAGGTCAAACAAACTCGGGATTCGAAGTGACCTATTCTGTTGGATCCGAAATTACGTTTTATGTTAGAATCCAAAATTTCATGACAAACAGAATTAACGTGTGGTCGTGCGAGCAAGAGACACGAAGCTAAACAAAAACACATCAACGTTTAAATAAAACAACTTTAGCCTAAAAAGGAAATTTGATGTGTAGATCATCGGAGAGCCCTAGGTGTTTTTCTTCCCCATTCCCTCCTCGCGACACGTCCGCGATCCATGGCATTGGAAAATTTGCAAAACCCGATCTTCCTTCTTTCTTCTCATTTTTCATTTTACTCTTTTCTCCTTCCTTCGCACTTTAATGGCCGCCACTTTCACCTGGTTTCGCCTCCTCCCCACCTCCCTATAGCAGGCACAGCTCCTACCCTCCCTCTCCTCCTTGGAAGAACACCTCTCTTCCCTTTTATCTTCTAAAAGTCCAATTTTTATATACTTTTTGCAATAAACACCCTCGAAACTCTATCTTTCCACCTCCTAGCTCCACCATACCCATGCCTACCCCCACCAGGACCTGCCCGTCCCGCATACTAGTGCCCTACAGTAAAAAAATGTGGGTCCTCCTCTTGTCCAACCTCAACGAGACCCGTCTTCCTCCATCCATCTTAAAACTTCAAATTTGCTAGTTTGTGTGCACCCGTAAGGCGTAGGAACCCTATTGTTTTCGACTTTAGTCGTGTAAGGTCTCGGGAAAAATTCATAAGCACTTCACATGTGTTAAAGTGGTGTGAGAGTGCCCGTAATCCTTCCATAAAGATTTGGTGGAGTGGAAATCCACGGTGAGAAACTATTCACTCAGTAAGGGCTAGTTTATAATTATTACCAGTTAGTTAGTTTGAGTTGTGTGTCAAGTATTGTTTTCTAATACAAGTTCGTTACGATGTTAAATAATGATTAGCTTGTTAAAAATATCATTTTTACTTGATATATGTGAAATTGTTTGTATTTGTGGCGTTTAAAACATAAACAATGTTGATTATGAGAAACCGTAACTCACATAAATGGGATAGAATTAAAATTAACTGTTAATTATTAATTGTACATGTTTAATAACAATTAATGTTGATTAAATAAGTTTTTTATTATGTTATATGATGAGTATTGTGGTAAAGACATGAATTTTATATCATATATGTGATATCCCTTAAGTATATAACTCTTATATTACATACAGTGTTGATTTTAATTTGGTTAAGCCTTAACTGGTTTTGGATTGAATAATTTAATTATTATTGTTTATTGGTTGATTAGAAAACCCGACATGGGTTTTGGGATGAAAGTAGCTTACACATCTCCTAGTGTATAGATAAGTTCACATGAATTATGATGTAAACCCCACAAGGGTTTTGGGATGATAATTTTACGCATATCCCAAGTGTATAGATAATAATCACTTGTTTGTGAATGTGATGAAACCCCACATTGGTATAGGGATGACAATTAATTTAACATCTCCCAATTGTTTTGTTTGTATAGTAATCTATTGATTGATGAGGGCCTAGAGAGGCAAGTTATAGTTGTACCGATCAACCCGTACAAAGAAGGTTATAGCAAAAAACTGAAAATTTTAAGGCATTAGACAAATAGTTAATAAACTATCATGGAAGTGAGCAAATTCGATATTTAATTATAAACGTCGGTGTTTGGTTGAATAGAACACGTCACACAATGACAGTTCGCAAATGTCGACTGTTAACTTCAAATGAATGTGCTGGGAGATCAGACCGTTGGATTCTCCCAAAATTAAAAGCATTGGGTTCGTATTGAAAAGTTCTTCCAAATGATAATAAGAGATTTAAAATCCAACAGTTATATTTTGAGAAATGTTCAAATCAAGCTTGAATAAATCGCCAAAACCAATAACTACCTATAATAGAAAATTATGAAAATGGACTATTTTATATATTTAAAAATAGTGAAAATTTCTGATAAATCATAATAAATGATATAGAAGTGATTTGGATTTAATATTTCTAGTTTAGAATGATATAAAGCTATTTTGCGAAAATTAGCTGCTTTGATAAAGTGATTGGAACGGTTTGAAGTTTAGAAGCATTTAACTAAGTTAAGTTTTTTCGATGAATGAATATTGGATTTGAATGGAAATAATCTTCATATATTCTGATATTGAAACGACCCGAACTTCCCCGGTCTCCGAAGAGAAGAGAAAGAACGAATTGTTTTGAGAACACGACAAAACAGAACGCATACAAAAGAACATTTCATTGTATATTACAACAATGCATCAGATTACAAGAATATACAGAGTATAAACAAATATTACACAGAAATATCAGAGATTTAAATTACATTTAAATACATCGCAGCGGAAAATAATACATTACACAACTAGAAGAGATATACGGATACAAAGCTTTCCGGATATCGTTCCAGCTGTAAACCAGGATCCTGTGAATATAAATCTGCAAAACCAAAACTACTAGCTGCCCGTGTCAAAATAGGGGCACCCAGAGTTTAGGTCAAAACAATAAACTCCAGGTCAGTCATGTGACTGGTGTGAGAACTAAAATAGTTAACCTTTATTTTTAAAGTGGGGTAAATCAAGGGACCACGCCGTATAACACGGAACGGGTTTCCTCCCAAGAACACCAGTGAATTAAACAACAGCGCAATGCTAAATAAAGAAAAATGAAGCTATTATAAGACCCAGGTCCTATCACACAATGCAACGCAAGCCAGGGGATAGGGTTTTTACCTTATAATAGCCAAGAATGCTTGATACGTTTAAAAAAAATCATTTGATACTATTATAAATGCATAGTGTATAAAACAACTTCAAATCATAAGTATCAATCATAGGCGGCATGAATGCCCCATACCACTATGTCGCCATATATAGGTTATACAATCAAAATCGCAAAGTCACGTATTTGGAAATTGGATTTCCATCTATGAACCGAGGCAAAAGTTAGTCCTCAATCGATTCGAGACTCTCTAGCCCGAGCCTCAGGATCAGAACGCATCAACCCTTTAGATCGTCAGGGCCGGTCCACCGATGTGGATTATTATGCCTGAACACTACGTTTCCCCGCTCTTTGGGGCGTAAATGAGCCAACGAATGACTCCATCGGACCCAGATCGTCCGATCAAACCGAGGCGCCTCGCAACAGCAACAACCACACAGTTGAAAAGTATATAAATGTCAGGGCTGGTAGGTCACTGACACCACCCTAGCTAGAAAGAAACGCATGCCCTCCCTGAGGTCCGTCTCCCGTTTTTGGTCCACAATCGGGGTGCGAAACTCGCGAAGTAAACGTTACACAAAGCTATGCCACAAAGGCCGTGCTTCGATCATCACCACAAGACTTTGCTTTTCAACAGAAGCCTTGATCAATTGCCACTTAGGCATGCCACACAGGCAATTCACTCCATGCGTTTGATATCCATCAATATATAACCCCTGAGCTCGTACGTCTCAGAGAAGGGCGTTAAGCAAGAGAATAAATTCTCCGCCGCCAAACAGATATATATTTAATAGAGATCAATCACACAGACTAAAATCCAATGTCAGACACACAGTCCATTTACAAGTCCGTTCTGGGTCTGAACGAAACCGGAGGCACCTAGTACCCCGCATATCCATCGATCTCCAAGTACGTTTGGACGATCACCAACTGTTTCCATCTTCTTGGGTGTACAGCCCAATCAAGATCATCAGTAATCACCCAAACGACGTGAAGACCTCCGGTCTTCGACCATCGTCTTCGTCTTCGACTTATCGTCGTTTCAGTTATTCAGAATGGGATAAACCCGGTCTTTCCGAATAACTCGCGTATATTTTAAATAAGTGTTTCACAAACACAACATACGCCTCATTCCAATTCATCAGTCACTAACCGTAAATTAATCAAGAGAATAATTCCCCAAATATTAACCCCGAAGGCCGAAACCCACATCAGATCAATATCCAGAAAACCATTCTGCTTAGCTAACCGACAGTTAGTTTCTAAATTTCACATTCATAGGGAAAGGTTCCCATTAATTTTATCCAAGATAAATTCCTTGAATTTATTTTTTAATCTTCTTTTGAATTTCGATTCAACTAGTCGGAATTAGCGAACCTTACCGAAGTAATCATTGGTTTTAATTTCCCAATCCCAACCTATTCATCCCATGAAGTAAAACTGGTAATACTTCATATCTAACACCACGGTGTTATCGGTAAATTCAATTACCATTTCACGTTCAAATCTAATTAAAGATTTAACTAGCGCCTGGAGCAAAACTGGTGATACTCCATTCTCGATCATTTCAATCTAATTAAAGATTCATTAAAACTCCACTTAGCTTTAATCTTTAACTGGGTTAAAGAATCAGTGTCATTTAAACACAGTTCACGATAAACCCAAAATCACATCCCATTAATTATCGGGTTAAAGAACGAGTGTTATTTAAAACACTGTCCACGATAAACCCAAAAATCAAAATCAATTCAATTCCAATTAAATATCATTTAATTGGTACACTTCATTAAATCTAAGTAAAAAGATTTAATCTTTTCTGAACTGGGTTCAAGAACAGTGTTAGTGAAGACACCATTCACGACAAACCCAAATCACATCCCATTAATTATCGGGTTAAAGAACAAGTGTTATTTAAAACACTGTCCACGATAAACCCAAAAATCAATATCAATTCAATTCCAATTAAATATCATTTAATTGGTACACTTCATTAAATCTATGTAAAAAGATTTAATCTTTTCTGAACTGGGTTCAAGAACAGTGTTAGTGAAGACACCATTCACGACAAACCCAAATCACATTTGATATTCAATACGAGGCTCTGAATAGAAAATATATCGGCTTATATTCAATATCAAATTCTACGATTAACAAATTTGATTTGGACATAATTCCAAATCCAACCGTTAGATTTCTAATTTCTAATATTCGTTAGTAAACTCTTTTCAATACGAACCCAACGGTTCCGGTTTCAGGAGAATCCGACGGTCGGATCTACCGTAATATCCGTTCGAAGTCAATGGTCGAAATTCGCGAACTGCCGTGGCGCGGCGCGTTCTATTCCGGCCATTATATTATATATATAATATATACTTCATCGATTTCAATTCAAAACGTGCTTTATAAATCGTTTTCAATTCATTTTCAAAGCGGTTTCAACTTCATATTCAATTTCAAATCAAAATTGAATATTCCAATATAAATTCATTTTAAATTCATTTCAAATCGATTTTACTTCAAATTGATTTCTAATTCAATTTCCGTTCTAATTCAATTCAATTCAATTCGAATTCATTTATATTCAATTTCAATTCGAATTCATTTATATTCAATTTCAATTCAATTTATATTCAATTTCAATTCAATTCAATGTCAATTTCAATTCGAATTCATTCATATTCAATTTCAATTCGAATTCATTTATATTCAATTTCAATTCAATTCAATTTCAATTCGAATTCATTTCAATGTGATTTCAATTTCAAATCTATTCAACTTAATTCGAATTTCAAATCTATTTCAATATTCGTTGAAATATGAATAAAATCGATATAAATATCGTTCACGTCAAAATGGCGTCAATCTAATCAACACGGCTTCATATATTCCTATTTTCAAATATTATATTTCAAATATTTCTATTTCAAATATTTCTTTTTCAAATATTTCTTTTTCAAATATTTCTAAATATTTCTCTTTCAAATATTTCTAAATATTTCTTTTTCAAATATTTCTTTTTCAAAACTGGAATGAGGCCCAATCAATTACCATATAATGTTAATTATATGGATTTTCTACAACACATGTATATATCAACAACGATGAATAATCAACCATCATCCAAAGTGCTTTCTACACTGTATAAGCATCAAATATAAATATTCAACGCTTATAACAGCCTGTCAATCAATCGATCGACATGCAACTAAACAATCGGGATTAGTGTACGTCAAATATCATCCCAATACCCGTGTGGGGTTTCAAGCAATCAAACACAGATTTTTATTTGTGCAGTTGGGCGATGTGCAAAATTTATCGTCCCAATCAATGTCCTTCAAATAGGTGTACATAAACAAACCGTCTGGTTTGTAAATGAATATTTATTTATTCACATTCACGTTAAAAATTATATTTTTAACGATCAAACTATTTTATTCAACCTATGAATATTCTATTCGGTTCATTTTATCAAATAAAATGATATCTTTATTTTTCTAACTTATTTTTAGAAAATTTCGGCGGCATAACGGCACGATACTAGAAACGGGACAAAGCCTAGCCTTATCCCCGGTCTAGTGAAGGCCCACGCCATTCACACATCAATCAAATCAATTTCATTTCACCAAACAATTCAATCCAATCAAATAATCTAACTAATTTTTGCAATCAAACAAACAAGTCCATGGTCTGTGGACGATTGTGTCAGGTGCTACTAAACACCGTCTGCATCCTAGTATATATATAACTAGAAAAAGAAATTGAAAGGTGAGAAATTCTCACCGATAGCTATTCCAACTTCACGACACTTCATTGATAGAAATCTTCATTGCTATCGCATTTTTGTCATCTTCGTTGCTATAGCCACTACATGTAAAAATCGAATTTTTTACTACGCTATTCAATATATAAAAATCGAATTTTTATTCTATGTTTTCATATATAAAAATATATTCATTCCTTTTCTAAAAATCTAAACTTTTTATTTTCTAAAAATCGTATCTTTTTACTTTTAAAAAAACACATATTTTCATGTATAAAAATCCGACCTTTCTTCTTTATAAAAATCCAACCTTTCTTTCCTTAAAATCGAACCATTCGTTCATTAAAAATCTAAACCTCTCTTCTTATAAAATACATTCTCTACATATTTCAAAATCTAATCTTTTCAACCATAAAAATCTAAACTTCACATCGCTATTCCTAAAAAAAATAAAGATCAGATTTTTATGTAAATAAAAATCTAAAAATCAAATCTTTTTAACATTAAAAATCAAAGCTTCTTATATATATATATATATATCAAATTTTTACCATCGCTATATATATAAAAAAAAAATATAATCTTTATCATCGTTAAAAAAAACAAATCTTTACTTTCATAAAAATCATATTTTTAATATCTATATTATATAAAAAAACGTATTTTTATACACTTCTGTATAGATAAAAAAAATCATGTCATTAATATTTGCAAATCAAAACTTTTCTTAAATAAAAATTCAGTTCTTCATAAATAAAGTAGAATTTTAAAAACTCACTGTTTCTTTTCTCGAATCGGAGGGGAGCATGGCAGATCATCTGAGGTGGCGGGGGTGCTGGCGGCCGGCGCAGGCGAGGTGGAGGCGCTCTTCAGGCGGCGGATGGCTGGGTGGTGCGATGTTCGATAGGGCAGTCTAGGGTTAACGGGGGAGAGCGTCTCGTGGAACCCGCTGTTGACTGGAAGGGTTGGCGAGGCTGTGGGAAAGGGGATGATGGGAATCGGGGCTCGTGCAGGTAGGCGGGCGGGGGCCATGGCCAGAGCGGCGGTCGGATGTGGCGGGCTTTGGGGGTTTTCCGCTAGGGCTTGAAATAGGCGGGGGGGGGGGGGGAGAGAACGGAGGTTGAAGAGGAGGAGAAGGGGAGTTGGACGCGGTGGTGGAGGCGCGCTCGTCGGGGGCGCGGTGGCGCAGTTCGTCGGAGGAGCGACAGCTCCTCCTTCCTCTCTTTTTTTTATTTTCGTTTTAACCCGTTGACTAGGAATAGGAGAAAAGGAAGGGGGGCAGCCTTATATAATTTAATATTTTTTTCTATTTTATTCTCTAAAATTTACTTTAAAAATTCGAACTCAAAATTGAACCCACCAACTGTCGTCCCTAGCTAAGTACCCCTATTCCGAACATCAAAACCTGTCTTGCAATAATAAAGAAGCATAAAGACATTTTCGAAAATTATTCCCCAAGTAAAACAGTAAAGTAGCCATAGCCAAGAAAAGTCCAAGCCATCCATGATGACCTTCAAGCAGAAGAAGTCCGAATTAAACAACAGTATTTCCTCCCTGTAACCTGGGGGGAAACGGAAGACAAGAGAAACAAAACGGGTCAGTCAAAAAGACTGAGTAAGCCCTATCTACTATCAGCATAAAAACTAGTAAAGTTAACTGACATGAGAAACTGAGATGAACATAAGCATGATGACAAGATAGATAAGCTAAATCAAAATAACAGGGTGTACTACTGAACTCAGATAAACTAAGGTGTCATGATAAATTACGATGTCAAGATAATACAAGGTATCCCATCGTCAGGTTCCTATCAAGTATAATATCCCCAAGATATCTATCACGTATAACGTCCCATGGTATCTATCCTGTATTTTAGCTCTGCACCTACCATACTAGTATCCCCACCGTATCTTGTGTTAACCATGAATGACCCTTACTCAAAAGTCGTGTAATGGTTCATGTCAACCTAATATATCGCATTTATAGGTTACTCAACTCATATGTTTCTTTCCATGTAAATGTTCAGTTCCTTGCCGTAGACCGTACGGGCTTTCCCATGAGGTTCTATACTACTCCAATGTAATTCCATGATCCTTAAGCTCGTTTGGACTGTTACCCTAGACCTAGCTAGGCTTTCCCAACATGAATCATCGTTTGTGCAACTAGGACTTATGCCACCCAGGACCACTAGTGATTATGCTTACCTATTGCACGTTTTCGTATTTCGCTTTAGGTTCAACCACCCAGGGCCACTAGGAATTACGCTAACTGTCAACCGTGCCCATTTTCCCACGCATTCATCGTGAATCGTTTTTCCATGACTGTATGCACATGTATCACATCGTGCCATCCGAGTCCTGTCACAGGGCAGATCTAGAAATACAGGACTCGGTCGGGAGCTTTCGATTTATCTGCCGATGCAGATGCTAAGGTCTGTTTTTCCTATACGTGGCTATGGTCCCACGAGACCACTCCCTCAACTAGTGAAAGACAAGACAGGATAAATCCTGTATGAGAACACACTACTGGCCAACCCACATCCTAGCCTTACCGCAACCATAATTAGATAGCAATTATGGTATTTTGGGTGTTCTCTGCCTTTCTGTACGTACACGCTTGACCAAAGATGGTAGGTAGCCTGACGAAATGCTATCTAGGGCACGACCGTGTATCGTCGACTATCCCCTATCCATCCCCGTCTTTAGGTCGCTCGTATAGCAACCAAGGCATACTCTTGGTTCTTCTAACGCAGACCTTAACCTCTCATGAGCCTAGTGCGATCACCTGGCAGCTCACAGAGGGATACCAAGAATATCCTCACGTTCCCCGAAGCCGCTGCTTCGTTACCCAGTTCGCTGGAGCCTTTATCTAAATCAGATAACTTGCTCCTACTCGTGTGCTTAAACGATGACCTACCGTAACGGGTTACTCATCCAATCTATGAACTGGTCCAAAATTCCTTGACTAAGAATTATTACTTAGCTATTCTCCAACTAAGGTTTACCACTTAGCTTATTCCCGTTATTCTTGTTAATTACGGTTATCCACCTAATTCTCTGAACTAGGGTTTATATAATGGATTAAGTGTCACTTAAGTTCATGACTTAATCCGTCTACAAATCATGTCAAAATTGGCTAAGTATCCAAGTCCAAGACTTAACCCTACAAACCATGCTCAAGTTGGTTAAGTATGTATTAACTTGACCCTATCAAATTACTGAGTCAAATTGGTCAAGTGTATTCAAACGATTCGTGACTTAGCCTTATCATGTTATCACGTTAGATTGGTTAAGTATTGGTTATCTTAACCTTATCAAATAACCGAGTTGGAGTGTTTATGTATAGGTTACTTAATCACTTCAAAATTACCGAGTTAGAGTGGTTATGTGTTGGTTAACTTAACCACTTCAAAATCACCGAATTGGATGGGTTAAGTCTAGGTTAACTTAACCACATCCCCTAACTGTATTATACGGTTAAGTGTAATTAGGAAAGCTTAATTAACCATATCAAATTCACGTGTTGGTTTGGTTAAGTGTTGGTTAACTTAACCCCGTCCACTAGTCGTATAAAAAATGGTTAAGTGTCATTAGGCAAATCAAGTTACTTAACCTACCCAACCTTGTCATGTTTTGTTAAGTATCGTTATCCTAATCAAATTACTTAACCCATTTGTCCATGTCATATTTGGTTAAGAGTCATTAATCAAATTAACTTAACCTTATCATGTGGCATTAATTACTTAATGCACCTCAACCTCTCACATTAGACTTCGTTGTGGTTACTAGTTAAGCCGGTTGGTTCCGGGTAGCTTTACACCACAACTTGGTCTAACCTCGGGTTCAAGCACAACATGACCAACTTCTCACATTAGGTCCTATTGTTTGCAACTACTAGTTAGGCCGGTCGGTTCCGGGTAGCTTTATGTTGCAAACTCAACCCAACCTCGAGTTGGTCACTTTCATGTTTAGTCTAGTGTCATGTTCATATTCAAGTTTTTAAGAATATGGGTAGACCTAACTCAATAGGTAAATTCCCAATTCCATAGTATGGGTAGACCTAACTTAATAGGTAAATTCCCAATTTCATATTTTCAAACATACTCACATGTCAACTTCCATGTTATATTTCAAGTCATGTTTTCAAGTTATATTTTCATGTCATTAGAAATTACCCATAACATAACCCAAACGCTTTTAAACTCGCATATACGTTCGCAACAACGTAATGGATTAAAAGAAGAGACTTGGCAAAGGCATGACAAAAATGGATATTAAGCCACAAGTTAATCATGGTGGCAAATGAGGCACAAATGTGTTCATTAACTTTCATGTTACATTCTTAAGCCTCAAAAACATGCATAAACCCAAACTTGGCACATAAGCGAATCATGGTGACAAAAGTCATGGAATGATGACAAGTAACTCGCATATATCATCATATAAGGGTTATGACTTCATATGCAAGTTGACATAAAGGTTATGAGGGTTCTCATGTTGCATAATGCAACATTTCAACATAAAGGTTGTAGCTTTTAGCCCACAAGATCAAGATAATGACTTCATAAACTTGCATGACATGATAGCATGTATCATACTTAATGATCAAACCCAAACTTGCAACATGAACATTTAACTTCATAGTTAATATCTAAGAGTAGGGAAAGGGCTTACATTGCTATGAAGGCACAAATCGAAATGCAAAACAAAGATTGAGACGAAGCTCTTATGCAATCAAATAACCCCAATATGAAAGCTCCAAATCAATAAAACCCTTGCTTTGAAATAGAAATGTTGCAACTTGACTTGAATGCAAACTAACAACATCCATTCATGCTTGAAAACACTTGAATGAACATGAATCTCTCATAGGAATTTACTTAGGAATTTTAGAATGAGAGTGGAGGCCATGAGAGGAGCAATTTTGCCATAGTTTAGTTGCATGAATGAATAATGAGGATTTAGGGGTAGGTTAGGGGCTTATTTATAGAGATTAGGATTAGTTAGGACCCTAAGATTAACCCTAGGATCAACCTGAACCATCAGATTTCGAACCAGGCCCAAAAACCTAGCCAAAACAGAAAACAGGTGCACCAGGCAAAACTGCCCGGCCACCACAAGTCGACACCCAAGTCGACAGGGCTGTCGACTTGGGTCATGCCATGTCGACTCCCAAGTCGACAGGGCTGTCGACTTGGGGTGGCTGGCGGGAATTTTCCCTCCTAGCCTTCTAGGCCAAATTTTCGAAATTAGAACTCGTTTTTGAACTTGAATTTTCTGAAAACTTCGTCGGACCATAACTTGGTCATACGGACTCCGATTCTCGAAAATTCAGACTCTATTTCGCGTATTTTTCCGAGACGAACGCAATGGCATAGCCCGTTTTACTTGATTCAGAATTTAAAATTAAATTCTGCCTTGATTCTCGTCTTAACATGTTATCGAAATACGGGTTGTTACATTCTCCCCACCTTTTAGGATTTCGTCCCCGAAATCTCCAAGTTAGGAAGAGCATATCCTACCATCCATCATTCATCTACTCAAAACATCATCCACAAGCAACCATTGTCCTTAGATGATTTCTAATGCTGTATGAATATATGCAAAACGTGTGTGTACATGTTCCTTAGCTAATGCTAATGATCAGGCCTGAATAATCTTTCTAATGCAAAATATGTATAGTGCCATGAATCCAACATGTATGCAAATAGTCCTAGTCATATAGATACTATATACGTGCACAATCATTCATTCATATGCAACAACCGCATGATAATACATTCGATTTCATCCATAAACAAGTATAAATACTCGTGCATATGCAATATGAAATGTGACCGAGTCGAGCTAGTATCTAATGTGTATTCGCGCATCCACGAGCAACCACTTGCAACCATATCAATCATAACATGTTTCAAAAACATGTTTACATCCATAGGGTTCTACCTAGGATCCCCTGAAACAGGGTCGAGAAGATAAACAAGACAAACTCCTTACGGGGTTTGTAACAGAAAATAGGACCGAGAGGATGTCCACAAAAGATAGCCTACAAGTAAGCTCTACAGAAAACAGGGATCAAGGATATACTCCCAAAAAGAGATATCATGCGCGTATCTAGTCTTTGACCATCAAAGTCGTATTTCCTTGAGCTTAATTCCATTGTGCCTTGACCGTCTTTTAACTTCGCGATTTCATAGCTTCTTATTTCCTGTTTCCATAACATGAGCTGGAACTCATTTCTTCGTCGCCTCTCGTTCCACTTGCACTTATCCTTTTTCTAGAATTCTTGGCGCAAACATGACTGCGTACTCATGATCTCATGCAAGCTTTCCAAAATTCACTAGTGAATCTTGGATCTCGTTTATATACTATAAGGTATTCCATATAGAAGAATTTTCTCTTGAAAGTAAACAGATGTCAACCAGGTTATCAAGCGCACTTACTAGGGTGATCTCTATAACCCATGCATAAATGAAGTAAACCATCCGTCTTATCGGCGAACACCACTCGATCGGGCTTCAAATTTCCAATAAAGGCATCAAGGGATTCTAAGTAACTAGTCATGACAGAACCTCAAAAAGGTTACACGATACTTCGAGGGTATTACCAAGGCTAGTCAAAAGGTCTAACTACCCTCCTATCAAAACCGAGAGTGGCACCCCCTACTGGATAACCACTTCATCCCTAGAATCCATCCATAGCTTATAAACATAAGCATTATTTCCAAATTCAACACTTGGCATAGACATTCTCAAATCCAAACAAGTCATGTATAAATGGACTGATTCTCCAATAGGACTTTGAGACAAAAATGGGATTCTCTATTACGCTAGTACTTAAGGTGCAGAGACTCAACTATCGGAGCAGACTTAAATGATACGAAAAACGAAGTCCTAACGGGATGATAGAGAAGAAAAGCTAAATCTTTAACAAGATCGTTACCCTCCTTCCGAGGTACCCTAGAAATGAGAGCATACTATTGCCCTCCCGATGATCTTGTCCTTGTCCCATAATACTTGACTATCCGCCCCGTTTTACCATGCCAAAGGTACTCTCTCGTCATGAGTTTCATTGTTCATCTTTCTCCCTCCTTTGAGGACTAAGCCATACCAACAAGTTGCCCATCCTTAAGCTCGTATCCTTTATCCTCTTTCTCACTATCCTTTCTTATAACGCGGCCACTGGTCTCTCGAAAACCACCTCCATCGTATGGAAAGCACTTTCGTAGATAGAAAAGACTAATCGCAGTTAAAACCACTGTGACTACAGATGGAGGAAAGAAAGGAAATGAGATTCAATTAAGGAAACAAGGATAGTGCTAATGGCCTTTGGGGAATAGCCTTTTTCTTTTAAAAGAAAATTTTCTTGAAAAATGCTTCTTTGTAAACGATTTTCAAATAGTTTTCAGAAGGTCTTTAAAAACATTTTGCCCAGTCTGGTAACCTTCTGCTCTGATACCACGTGTAACATCCCACCTCCGCTAGGGTCACTCGCAAAGGAATGCACTAGCTTTAGAGGGGCATTATTGGTAAACATGCACAGAAATATCACAAGACAGTACATATAAAATAGCGGAAGTAAAATCAAACTTTCATAACATGAATAAATAAGGTCTAAAGCCTTTTACATCAGAGTACATCAAAACCTGTCTTGCAATAATAAAGAAGCATAAAGACATTTTCGAAAATTATTCCCCAAGTAAAACAGTAAAGTAGCCATAGCCAAGAAAAGTCCAAGCCATCCATGATGACCTTCAAGTAGAAGAAGTCCGAATTAAACAACAGTATTTCCTCCCTGTAACCTGGGGGGGAAACGGGAGATAAGAGGCGAAACAAAACGGGTCAGTCAAAAAGACTGAGTAAGCCCTATCTACTATCAGCATAAAAACTAGTAAAGTTAACTGACATGAGAAACTGAGATGAACATAAGCATGATGACAAGATAGATAAGCTAAATCAAAATAACAGGGTGTACTACTGAACTCAGATAAACTAAGGTGTCATGATAAATTACGATGTCAAGATAAAACAAGGTATCCCATCGTCAGGTTCCTATCAAGTATAATATCCCCAAGATATCTATCACGTATAACGTCCCATGGTATCTATCCTGTATTTTAGCTCTGCACCTACCATACTAGTATCCCCACCGTATCATGTGTTAACCATGAATGACCCTTACTCAAAAGTCGTGTAATGGTGCATGTCAACCTAATATATCGCATTTATAGGTTACTCAACTCATATGTTTCTTTCCATGTAAATGTTCAGTTCTTTCCGTAGACCGTACGGGCTTTCCCATGAGGTTCTATACTACTCCAATGTAATTCCATGATCCTTAAGCTCGTTTGGACTGTTACCCTAGACCTAGCTAGGCTTTCCCAACATGAATCATCGTTTGTGCAACTAGGACTTATGCCACCTAGGACCACTAGTGATTATGCTTACCTATTGCACGTTTTCGTATTTCGGTTTAGGTTCAACCACCCAGGGCCACTAGGAATTACGCTAACCGTCAACCGCGCCCTTTTTCCCACGCATTCATCGTGAATCATTTTTCCATGACTGTATGCACATGTATCACATCGTGCCATCCGAGTCCTGTCACAGGGCAGATCTAGAAATACAGGACTCGGTCGGGAGCTTTCGATTTATCTGCCGATGCAGATGCTAAGGTCTGTTTTTCCTATACGTGGCCACGAGACCACTCCCTCAACTAGTGAAAGACAAGACAGGATAAATCCTGTATGAGAACACACTACTGGCCAACCCAAATCCTAGCCTTACCGCAACCATAATTAGATAGCAATTATGGTATTTTGGGTGTTCTCTGCCTTTCCGTACGTACACGCTTGACCAAAGATGGTAGGTAGCCTGACGAAATGCTATCTAGGGCACGACCGTGTACCGTCGACTATCCCCTATCCATCCCCGTCTTTAGGTCGCTCGTATAGCAACCAAGGCATACTCTTGGTTCTTCTAACGCAGACCTTAACCTCTCATGAGCCTAGTGCGATCACCTGGCAGCTCACAGAGGGATACCAAGAATATCCTCACGTTCCCCGAAGCCGCTGCTTCGTTACCCAGTTCGCTGGAGCCTTTATCTAAATCAGATAACTTGCTCCGACTCGTGTGCTTAAACGATGACCTACCGTAACGGGTTACTCATCCAATCTATGAACTGGTCCAAAATTCCTTGACTAAGAATTATTACTTAGCTATTCTCCAACTAAGGTTTACCACTTAGCTTATTCCCGTTATTCTTGTTAATTACGGTTATCCACCTAATTCTCTGAACTAGGGTTTATATAATGGATTAAGTGTCACTTAAGTTCATGACTTAATCCGTCTACAAATCATGTCAAAATTGGCTAAGTATCCAAGTCCAAGACTTAACCCTACAAACCATGCTCAAGTTGGTTAAGTATGTATTAACTTGACCCTATCAAATTACTGAGTCAAATTGGTCAAGTGTATTCAAACGATTCGTGACTTAGCCTTATCATGTTATCATGTTAGATTGGTTAAGTATTGGTTAACTTAACCTTATCAAATAACCGAGTTGGAGTGTTTAAGTATAGGTTACTTAATCACTTCAAAATTACCGAGTTAGAGTGGTTAAGTGTTGGTTAACTTAACCACTTCAAAATCACCGAATTGGATGGGTTAAGTCTAGGTTAACTTAACCACATCCCCTAACTGTATTATACGGTTAAGTGTAATTAGGAAAGCTTAATTAACCATATCAAATTCACGTGTTGGTTTGGTTAAGTGTTGGTTAACTTAACCCCGTCCACTAGTCGTATAAAAAATGGTTAAGTGTCATTAGGCAAATCAAGTTACTTAACCTACCCAACCTTGTCATGTTTTGTTAAGTATCGTTAGCCTAATCAAATTACTTAACCCATTTGTCCATGTCATATTTGGTTAAGAGTCATTAATCAAATTAACTTAACCCTATCATGTGGCACTAATTACTTAATGCACCTCAACCTCTCACATTAGACTTCGTTGTGGTTACTAGTTAAGCCGGTCGGTTCCGGGTAGCTTTACACCACAACTTGGTCTAACCTCGGGTTCAAGCACAACATGACCAACTTCTCACATTAGGTCCTATTGTTTGCAACTACTAGTTAGGCCAGTCGGTTCCGGGTAGCTTTATGTTGCAAACTCAACTCAACCTCGAGTTGGTCACTTTCATGTTTAGTCTAGTGTCATGTTCATATTCAAGTTTTTAAGAATATGGGTAGACCTAACTCAATAGGTAAATTCCCAATTCCATAGTATGGGTAGACCTAACTTAATAGGTAAATTCCCAATTTCATATTTTCAAACATACTCACATGTCAACTTCCATGTTATATTTCAAGTCATGTTTTCAAGTTATATTTTCATGTCATTAGAAATTACCCATAACATAACCCAAACGCTTTTAAACTCGCATATACGTTCGCAACAACGTAATGGATTAAAAGAAGAGACTTGGCAAAGGCATGACAAAAATGGATATTAAGCCACAAGTTAATCATGGTGGCAAATGAGGCACAAATGTGTTCATTAACTTGCATGTTACATTCTTAAGCCTCAAAAACATGCATAAACCCAAACTTGGCACATAAGCGAATCATGGTGACAAAAGACATGGAATGATGACTAGTAACTCGCATATATCATCATATAAGGGTTATGACTTCATATGCAAGTTGACATAAAGGTTATGTGGGTTCTCATGTTGCATAATGCAACATTTCAACATAAAGGTTGTAGCTTTTAGCCCACAAGATCAAGATAATGACTTCATAAACTTGCATGACATGATAGCATGTATCATACTTAATGATCAAACCCAAACTTGCAACATGAACATTTAACTTCATAGTTAATATCTAAGAGTAGGGAAAGGGCTTACGTTGCTATGAAGGCACAAATCGAAATGCAAAACAAAGATTGAGACGAAGCTCTTATGCAATCAAATAACCCCAATATGAAAGCTCCAAATCAATAAAACCCTTGCTTTGAAATAGAAATGTTGCAACTTGACTTGAATGCAAGCTAACAACATCCATTCATGCTTGAAAACACTTGAATGAACATGAATCTCTCATAGGAATTTACTTAGGAATTTTAGAATGAGAGTGGAGGCCATGAGAGGAGAAATTTTGCCATAGTTTAGTTGCATGAATGAATAATGAGGATTTAGGGGTAGGTTAGGGGCTTATTTATAGAGATTAGGATTAGTTAGGACCCTTAGATTAACCCTAGGATCAACCTGAACCATCAGATTTCGAACCAGGCCCAAAAACCTAGCCAAAACAGAAAACAGGTGCACCAGGCAAAACTGCCCGGCCACCACAAGTCGACACCCAAGTCGACAGGGCTGTCGACTTGGGTCATGCCATGTCGACTCCCAAGTCGACAGGGCTGTCGACTTGGGGTGGCTGGCGGGAATTTTCCCTCCTTGCCTTCTAGGCCAAATTTTCGAAATTAGAACTCGTTTTTGAACTTGAATTTTCTGAAAACTTCGTCGGACCATAACTTGGTCATACTGACTCCGATTCTCGAAAACTCAGACTCTATTTCGCGTATTTCTCCGAGACGAACGCAATGGCAAAGCCCGTTTTACTTGATTCAGAATTTAAAATTAAATTCTGCCTTGATTCTCGTCTTAACATGTTATCGAAATACGGGTTGTTACATTCCGCTAGGGCTTGAAATAAGCGGGGGGGGGGGGGGGGGAGAAGAACGGAGGTTGAAGAGGAGGAGAAGGGGAGTTGGACGCGGTGGTGGAGGCATGCTTGTCGGGGGCGCGGTGGCGCAGTTCATCGGAGGAGCGACAGCTCCTCCTTCCTCTCTTTTTTTTTATTTTCGTTTTTACCCCGTTGACTAGGAATAGGAGAAAAGGAAGGGGGGCAGCCTTATATAATTTAATATTTTTTTCTATTTTATTCTCTAAAAGTTACTTTAAAAATTCGAACTCAAAATTGAACCCACCAACTATCGTCCCTAGCTAAGTACCCCTATTCCGAACACAATGGGATATGTATCGTAGGCCGATTCGGATGCTACAATCAGTTTCCGTTAAATTTACATTTAAATAGCTATATTGAATTTTAAACATACTTTTCAAATTACCGGGGTCACATACTAACTCGAAAAATTCCTGAAAAAATATTTTCTAGCTTCGTGTTGACGATACGGTCCTAACAAAACTAGTTTCGTCGAATTCTGAGACCGTTAGAAAAATGGCCAATTTCCAGTCGATTAAAATCAACTAAAACTGGTCAAACGCGTTTTCCTTTGCCACGCTCACATATTGATTCGAAAAATTATGAAATTTGGAATCTAGCAATAATTCGACATCACGGACCCAACAAAACTGGTTTCGTCAAGATCCGAGGTCATTTGCAAAATGTCCATTTTTAAGGGCCTGAATTCCATAGCGACTATTCAGAATTTTCAACTGGACATATCTTTTGATTCCCGCTATGAAATTTCAATTGGTCGGATTCGTTGGAAAGATATTATCAATTAGATCCTAATGTTTTTGGTTTCACTAAAATCCGGATTGTTTTGCACCCGGTGCATTCAATTGAAGTTTGAAATCGAATTATCGAACTACTGCCCCATTTTCAATTCTATTTATAATTATACATATAATTATTTATATTCTAGCGTCGATCTATATAAATATATTCGATTGAATTTTATTCAAAAGAAATTTTCTCGTCGATATTATTTAAAATAATTCATTTTAAATAATCAAAATTCGCTAAAATTTCCAAAATAAAAATTTTAAACTGGCCCAGTTTTCGGGTTATTACAATCTCCCCCACTTAAAGCTTTTCGTCCCCGAAAAGGAACAAAGTCGAAAGTGGTTTGATTAATCAACTCCACGTTCGATCTGGCTTTCATTCTCCAACTTTTCAGTTTCTGAGAATTTTCAAATTTTCAAAAATTTGGCTAACACCCTAAATTTTCGAAAAATTTCGCCATAACCTCCCCTGCACCGGGAGCCACGGGAAAATCCCGAAATTGCCATATAGGCCTTCTGATCTCAAAAAGAAAAAGCCAAGCGGCTAGCCAACAGGCTCATAAAATCGTCATCACCCAAACAAAACAGTAAATTATAGTAAACATGTACCTATTTGTCGGGCAAACAAATTTTATTCTCTGCTCTCGCCTCCTTGCTATGACCTGTTCAATGCAAGTATATGTATATGCAAGCAAATGCGACTAATTTTCAATACAGTTCAATATTTGGTTCAATTAGGCTTAATGGTTCAAAATTCAATTAGGCAACAATAATCAAACAACACAAACATCAATCAATTAGTGGATTAACGTTTCAAATTCATAATTTTGATATATATACTGAGAATCTTGTTTTTGATGCCAATTCACAACAAATAAATCTATCTATATAAGTTTTGGTTCTCACACCAGTCTAATGGAAATATATAGATATCATACCTTCGAAACACGAAAATAATTACTGATGATGGCGTGTCAATCATCAGAATCAGGCCCGTGCGACTAGAGTGTGATTCTATATCTATCCAATATATTAAAAATTTGAATATACGTTTGCAAGGCGTATATGCAAATTCTTTATATACTGAATTGTCCAAAATCAATATAAATAAATTATTCAAATACGTGTAAAACGATTTAAATTTCAAAACAGAATTGTTTTCATTTGAAAAAATATACTCTTCACACTCGTTCTAGGATACTACTGATCCCATCTCTAACGAGTCATTCACATTGGATATTACTAATCCAATATCTGATGAATTCTTTCGTATGGTTCTAATGTGCCTTTTTCTATGAGCTTGGTAAACCAAAGCTCTGATACCACGATGAAACGACCCGAACTTCCCCGGTCTCCGAAGAGAAGAGAAAGAACGAATTGTTTTGAGAACACGACAAAACAGAACGCATACAAAAGAACATTTCATTGTATATTACAACAATGCATCAGATTACAAGAATATACAGAGTATAAACAAATATTACATAGAAATATCAGAGATTTAAATTACATTTAAATACATCGCAGCGGAAAATAATACATTACACAACTAGAAGAGATATACGGATACAAAGCTTTCCGGATATCGTTCCAGCTGTAAACCAGGATCCTGTGAATATAAATCTGCAAAACCAAAACTACTAGCTGCCCGTGTCAAAATAGGGGCACCCAGAGTTTAGGTCAAAACAATAAACTCCAGGTCAGTCATGTGACTGGTGTGAGAACTAAAACAGTTAACCTTTATTTTTAAAGTGAGGTAAATCAAGGGACCACGCCGTATAACATGGAACGGGTTTCCTCCCAAGAACACCAGTGAATAAAACAACAGTGCAATGCTAAATAAAGAAAAATGAAGCTATTATAAGACCCAGGTCCTATCACATAATGCAATGCAAGCCGAGGGATAGGGTTTTTACCTTATAATAGCCAAGAATGCTTGATACGTTTAAAAAAAAACTCATTTGATACTATTATAAGTGCATAGTGTATAAAACAACTTCAAATCATAAGTATCAATCATAGGCGGCATGAATGCCCCATACCACTATGTCGCCATATATAGGTTATACAATCAAAATCGCAAAGTCACGTATTTGGAAATTGGATTTTCATCTATGAACCGAGGCAAAAGATAGTCCTCAACCGATTCGAGACTCTCTAGCCCGAGCCTCAGGATCAGAACGCATCAACCCTTTAGATCGTCAGGGCCGGTCCACCGATGTGGATTATTATGCCTGAACACTACGTTTCCCCGCCCTTTGGGGCGTAAATGAGCCAACGAATGACTCCATCGGACCCAGATCGTCCGATCAAACCGAGGCGCCTCGCAACAGCAACAACCACACAGGTAAAAAGTATATAAATGTCAGGGCTGGTAGGTCACTGACACCACCCTAGCTAGAAAGAAACGCATGCCCTCCCTGAGGTCTGTCTCCCGTTTTTGGTCCACAACCGGGGTGCGAAACTGGCGAAGTAAACGTTACACAAAGCTATGCCACAAAGGCCGTGCTTCGATCATCACCACAAGACTTTGCTTTTCAACAGAAGCCTTGATCAATTGCCACTTAGGCATGCCACACAGGCAATTCACTCCATGCATTTGATATCCATCAATATATAACCCCTGAGCTCGTACGTCTCAGAGAAGGGCGTTAAGCAAGAGAATAAATTCTCCGCCGCCAAACAGATATATATTTAATAGAGATCAATCACACAGACTAAAATCCAATGTCAGACACACAATCCATTTACAAGTCCGTTCTGGGTCTGAACGAAACCGGAGGCACCTAGTACACCGCATATCCATCGATATCCAAGTACGTCTGGACGATCACCAACTGTTTCCATCTTCTTGGGTGTACAGCCCAATCAAGATCATCAGTAATCACCCAAACGACGTGAAGACCTCCGGTCTTCGACCATCGTCTTCGTCTTCGACTTATCGTCGTATCAGTTATTCAGAATGGGATAAACCCGGTCTTTCCGAATAACTCGCGTATATTTTAAATAAGTGTTACACAAACACAACATACGCCTCATTCCAATTCATCAGTCACTAACCGTAAATTAATCAAGAGAATAATTCCCCAAATATTAACCCCAAAGGCTGAAACCAACATCAGATCAATATCCAGAAAACCATTCTTCTTAGCTAACCGACAGTTAGTTTCTAAATTTCACATTCATAGGGAAAGGTTCCCATTAATTTTATCCAAGATAAATTCCTTGAATTTATTCTTTAATCTTCTTTTGAATTTCGATTCAACTAGTCGGAATTAGTGAACCTTACCGAAGTAATCATTGGTTTTAATTTCCCAATCCCAACCTATTCATCCCATGAAGTAAAACTGGTAATACTTCATATCTAACACCACAGTGTTATCGGTAAATTCAATTACCATTTCACGTTCAAATCTAATTAAAGATTTAACTAGAGCCTGGAGCAAAAATGGTGATACTCCATTCTCGATCATTTCAATCTAATTAAAGATTCATTAAAACTCCACTTAGCTTTAATCTTTAACTGGGTTAAAGAATCAGTGTCATTTAAACACAGTTCACGATAAACCCAAAATCACATCCCATTAATTATCGGGTTAAAGAACGAGTGTTATTTAAAACACTGTCCACGATAAACCCAAAAATCAAAATCAATTCAATTCCAATTAAATATCATTTAATTGGTACACTTCATTAAATCTAAGTAAAAAGATTTAATCTTTTCTGAACTGGGTTCAAGAACAGTGTTAGTGAAGACACCATTCACGACAAACCCAAATCACATCCCATTAATTATCGGGTTAAAGAACGAGTGTTATTTAAAACACTGTCCACGATAAACCCAAAAATTAATATCAATTCAATTCCAATTAAATATCATTTAATTGGTACACTTCATTAAATCTAAGTAAAAAGATTTAATCTTTTCTGAACTGGGTTCAAGAACAGTGTTAGTGAAGACACCATTCACGACAAACCCAAATCACATTTGATATTCATTACGAGGCTCTGAATAGAAAATATATCGGCTTATATTCAATATCAAATTCTACGATTAACAAATGTCGTATTGGAAATAACGATATAAATATTTATCTTTCAAATTTCCCTAACAACATCTGCATAATCACGAATTCCAACATCGAAATATTCCGAAGACAATTTCGATTCAAATCCACTCCAATGCAATCATTGGAAATTCTGGTTATTTTTAAAACCCTTTTCAAATTCAATTTATTTATTTAAAAATAAATAGAATTATAATTCTAGTTCAAAACTAGTTCAGTTCGATAAAAATCTATTTTTATCTTTTCAAATATGGAGTTTTTCATCCCAATTCTTTCTAAATCATTTCTTATGATTTTACACAAATTATTACTATTTTTAATAATTTTATCAAGGCCCGTACAGTCGATTTCCATCAACGGCCATCGAACTGCACTTATAGCGACCTTTTCCAAATTTGATTTGGACATAATTCCAAATCCAACCGTTAGATTTCTAATTTCTAATATTCGTTAGAAAACTCTTTTCGATACGAACCCAACGGTTCCGGTTTCAGGAGAATCCGACGGTCGGATCTCCCGCAATATCCGTTCGAAGTCAATGGTCGAAATCAACCAAACAATTTAACAAACAAGCCATCCATGGTCTGTGGATGACGGGTGTCGGGATGAAATTTGAAGTTCACTCATTCTGATTGATTGAATATGTCGGTCGATGGATCGATAGGCTGTTATAAGCGTTAGATATCTATATTTGATGCCTATACAGTGTAGTGCACTTTGGATGATGATTGATTATTTATCGTTGCTATTATATACATTTGTTGTATGAAAATCCATATAATTAATTTTATATGGTGATTGATTGGGCCTCATTCCAATTTAGAGAATAAAGAATATTATAAAATAAAGGTTCATGTGTTGACTGTACTCATCCGTTGAGATTAGTCATGTGTTGAACGAAATATTTTAATAATAAAATTTACATCTTTATCAATATAAAATAAAGGTTCATGTGTTGACTGTACTCATCCGTTGAGATTAGTCATGTGTTGAACGAAATAATTTAACAAAAATAGTCACACGTGGACAGTACTCATTCGTTGAGATTAGTCGTGTGTTGACAAAAATAAATATTCATTTGTTGAATAGAATAAAGGAATATATGAAGCCGTGTTGATTAGATTGACGCCATTTTGACTTGAACGATATTTATATCGATTTTATTCATTTTAAAATGAATATCGAAAAGTAATTTTGAAATCGAATATTTCGAAATGAAATGAATTGAAAACGATTTCGAAATGAAATGAATTGAAAACGATTTCGAAATGAAATGAATTGAAAACGATTTCGAAATGAAATGAATTGAAAACGATTTCGAAATGAATTGAATATAAAACGAATTTGATTTGAATCGATTAGAAAACCAATTTGAATTGGATTGAATAGAAAACGAATTCGAATTGAATTGAATAGAAAACGAATTCGAATTGAATTGAATAGAAAACGAATTCGAATTGAATTAAATAGAAAACGGATTTTAATTGAATTGAATTCAATTGAAAACGAATTGAAATAGAATTGAAATCGATTTGAATTGAAATCACATAGAAGTGAATGTAGAAAGAATTTATAAGGGAAAATTCAATTTTAATTTGAATTTGAATTAAAGGTTGAAATTGTTTTTAAAACAAATTTGAAATGACTTATAAAATTCGTTTTAAAAAGGTAATCGACGATATATAATATATATATATATATATATATATATTATATATATAATGGCCTGAATAGAACGCGCCGCGCCGCGGCAGTTCGTGAATTTCGACCGTTTATTTCAAACGGACATTACGGGAGATCCGACCGTCGGATTCTCCTAAAACTGGAACCGTTGGGTTCGTATCGAAAAGAGCTTTCTAACGAATATTAGAAATTTGAAATCTAACGGTTGGATTTGGAGATACGTCCAAATCAAATTTAAAAAAGGTCGCTGTAAGTGCAGTTCGATGGCCGTTGATGGAAATCGACTGTACGGGCCTTGATAAAATTATTAAAAATAGTAATAATTTGTGTAAAGTCATGAGAAATGATTCGGGAAAAATTGGGGTGAAAAACCCCATATTTGAAAAGATAAAAATGGATTTTTATCGAAATGAACTAGTTTTTGAACTAAATTTAAAACCCAATTATTTTTAAATAAATAAATTAGATTTAAAAAGGGGTTTTAAATAATCGGAATTTCTAATATATTTGGTTGGATTTGAAATGGGTTTATCGTGAACGGTGTTTTAAATAACACTAGTTCTTTAACCCGATAACAAATAGAATGTGATTTGGGTTTGTCGTGAACTGTGTTTTAAATAACACCTAGTTCTTTAACCCAGTAAAAGGAGTTTTAACGAATCTGCAATTAGGTTGAAATGTGAATCTATAATCTAAATTATCAAATTTAGAAATGAGCGAGAATGGAGTATCGCCAGTTTTGCTCCAAAGCGATAGTTAAATCTTTAATTAGATTTGAACGTGAAATGGTAATTAATTTTACCGATAACACCATTGTATTAGATATGGAGTATTACCAGTTTTGCTTCATGGGATGAATAGGTTGGGATTGGGAAATAAAATAAATAATTACTTCGTTGTGGTTCACTAATCTCGACTAGTTTGGAAAACCATAATTTGGTTTGAAATGACATCCAAAGGAATATTAAAGGATAAATTTTAAAGAATTTATCTTGGATAAAATTAATGGGAACTTTTCCCTGAGAATATGAATTGGAATGAGGCGTATGTTGTGTTTGTGTAACATTCGTTTTAATATACGGGGGTTGTTCGGAAAGGCCGGGTTTATACCCATTCTGAATAATCAATTCGACGATATGTCGAAGATGAAGACGGTGGTTGAAGACCGGAAGTCTTCACATCGTTGGGATAATTACTGACGATCCTGATTGGGCTGTACACCCAAGAGGATGGAAATAGTTGGTGGTCGTCCAGACGTACTTGGAGATGGATGGATATGCGAGGAAAGTGCCTCCGGTTTCGTTCAGACCTAGAACGGACTTGTAAATGGATGGTGTGTCTGACATTGTATTCCTTTATATTGTATTTGTTGATCTCTGCTAAATATATATTTGTTTGGCAGCGGAGAATTTATTCTCTTGCTTAACGCCCTTCTCTAAGACATATGAGCTCAGAGGTTATATATTGGCAGAAATCAGTGGTACGATATGGATTGATAGTGTGGCATGCTGAGATGCAGTGATCCAGACTTTTGTTGAAAAGCAAAGTTTGGTGGTTGATGATCAAAACGCAGCTGATATAGCATGGCTTTGTGTATAGCGTTGATCCGCGAGCCTCACACCCCGGTATGGTGGTAAACTGATGGTTTGATCAGTATGCTTTTTCGTGGATGGGCACCTTAGTGGTGTCGTGGATTCGGTCGACCGAGATGAGCCTAGTGCTCAGGGATATATAGAGTAGGCGGTGTTTTCTCTCGTTGGGACGTATGCCGCGGTGGTACTCTGGTCCCAAATGTGTGGATGCAGATGGTGTTTTCTCTTGTGGTGACGTAAGCCGTGGTGAATTGCATTCCGCGATCGATCTTTCGAATCAGGAGCCACCATGATGGAAATCCAATTTCCAATACGTGTATTGCGGTTTTAATTGTAGAACTAGTATGGTGACATGATATATGGTACCCATGCCATCTATGATTGATATTGATGATTGGAATTGTTTTAAAACTATACACATATTATAGTATCAAATGATTTGTTTTAAACGTACCAAGCATGTTTGGCTATTATAAGGGAAAACCCTATCCTCCGGCTTGCGTTGCATTGTGTGATGGGACCTGGGTCTTATAATAGCTTCATTTTTCGAAAAAGCATTGCGCTGTTTATTCTATGCACTAGTATTCTTGGGAGGAAACCCGTTCCGTGTTATACGGCGTGGTCCCTTGAATTACTCTCTTTTAAAGTAAAGTTTTAAATAACTGTTTTAGTTCTCACACCAGTCACATGACTGACCTGGAGTTTATTGTTTTAACCTAAACTCTGGGTGCCCCTATTTTCGACACGGGCAGCTAGTAGTTTTGGTTTTGCAGATTTATATTCACAGGATCCTGGTTTTCAGCTGGAACGATATCCGGAAAGCTTTGTATCCGTATATCTCCTTCAGTTGTGTATCGTATTATTTTCCGCTGCTATGTATTTAAATGTAATTTAATCTCTGATATTTTTGTGTAATATTCATTTATACTCTGTATATTCTTGTATCTGATGGAATTGCTGTAATAACAGTGAAATGTTCTTTCGTCTGCGTTCTGATTTGTCTTGTCCTCACAGTAATTCGTTCTTTCTCATCTCTTCGGAGACCGGGGAAGTTTCGGGTCGCTTCATTTCTTTTTCAAATATTTCTAAATATTTCTCTTTCAAATATTTATAAATATTTCTTTTTCAAATATTTCTTTTTCAAAACTGGAATGAGGCCCAATCAATTACCATATAATGTTAATTATATGGATTTTCTACAACACATGTATATATCAACAACGATGAATAATCAACCATCATCCAAAGTGCTTTCTACACTATATAAGCATCAAATATAAATATTCAACGCTTATAACAGCTTGTCAATCAATCGATCGACATACAACTAAACAATCGGGATTAGTGTACGTCAAATATCATCCCAATACCTATGTGGGGTTTCAAGCAATCAAACACAGATTTTTATTTGTGCAGTTGGGCGATGTGCAAAATTTATCGTCCCAATCAATGTCCTTCAAATAGGTGTACATAAACAAACCGTCCGGTTTGTAAATGAATATTTATTTATTCACATTCACGTTAAAAATTATATTTTTAACGATCAAACTATTTTATTCAACCTATGAATATTCTATTCGGTTCATTTATCAAATAAAATGATATCTTTATTTTTCTAACTTATTTTTAGAAAATTTCGGCGGCATAACGGCATGATACTAGAAACGGGACAAGGCCTAGCCATATCCCCGGTCTAGTGAAGGCCCACGCCATTCACACATCAATCAAATCAATTTCATTTCACCAAACAATTCAATCCAATCAAATTATCTAACTAATTTTTGCAATCAAACAAACAAGTCCATGGTCTGTGGACGATTGTGTCGGGTGCTACTAAACACCGTCTGCATCCTAGTATATATATATAACTAGAAAAAGAAATTGAAAGGTGAGAAATTCTCACTGATAGCTATTCCAACTTCACGACACTTCATTGATAGAAATCTTCATTGCTATCGCATTTTTGTCATCTTCGTTGTTGTAGCCACTACATGTAAAAATCGAGTTTTTTACTACGCTATTCAATATATAAAAATCGAATTTTTATTCTATGTTTTCATATATAAAAATATATTCATTCCTTTTCTAAAAATCTAAGCCTTTTATTTTCTAAAAATCGTATCTTTTTACTTTTAAAAAAACATATATTTTCATGTATAAAAATCCGACCTTTCTTCTTTATAAAAATCCAACCTTTCTTTCCTTAAAATCGAACCATTCGTTCATTAAAAATCTAAACCTCTCTTCTTATAAAATCATTCTCTACATATTTCAAAATCTAATCTTTTCAACCATAAAAATCTAAAATTCACATTGCTATTCCTAAAAAAAATAAAGATCGGATTTTTATGTAAATAAAAATCTAAAAATCAAATCTTTTTAACATTAAAAATCAAAGCTTCTTATATATATATATCAGATTTTTACCATCGCTATATATATATAAAAAATCTAATCTTTATCATCGTTAAAAAAAAACAAATCTTTACTTTCATAAAAATCATATTTTTAATATCTATATTATATAAAAAACGTATTTTTATACACTTCTGTATAGATAAAAAAAATCATATCATTAATATTTGCAAATCAAAACATTTCTTAAATAAAAATTCAGTTTTTCATAAATAAAGTAGAATTTTAAAAACTCACTGTTTCTTTTCTCGAATCGGAGGGGAGCATGGCAGTTCATCTGAGGTGGCAGGGGGTGCTGGCGGCCGGCGCAGGCGAGGTGGAGGCGCTCTTCAGGCGGCGGATGGCTGGGTGGTGCGATGTTCGATAGGGCAGTCTAGGGTTTACGGGGGAGAGCGTCTCGTGGAACCCGCTGTTGACTGGGAGGGTTGGCGAGGCAGTGGGAAAGGGGACGATGGGAATCGGGGCTCGTGCAGGTAGGCGGGCGGGGGCCATGGCCAGAGCGGCGGTTAGATGTGGCGGGCTTTGGGGGTTTTCCGCTAGGGCTTGAAATAGGCAGGGGGGAGAAGAACGGAGGTTGAAGAGGAGGAGAAGGGGAGTTGGACGCGGTGGTGGAGGCGCGCTCGTCGGGGGCGCGGTGGCACAGTTCATCGGAGGAGCGACAGCTCCTCCTTCCTCTCTTTTTTTTCATTTTTACCCCGTTGACTAGGAATAGGAGAAAAGGAAGGGGGGCAGCCTTATATAATTTAATATTTTTTCTATTTTATTCTCTAAAAGTTACTTTAAAAATTCGAACTCAAAATTGAACCCACCAACTGTCGTCCCTAGCTAAGTACCCCTATTCCGAACACAATGGGATATGTATCGTAGGCCGATTCGGCTGTTACAATCAGTTTCCGTTAAATTTACATTTAAATCGCTATATTGAATTTTAAACGTACTTTTCAAATTACCGGGGTCACATACTAACTCGAAAAATTCCTGAAAAAATATTTTCTAGCTTCGTGTTGACGATACGGTCCTAACAAAACTAGTTTCGTCGAATTTTGAGACCGTTAGAAAAATGGCCAATTTCCAGTCGATTAAAATCAACTGAAACTGGTCAAACGCGTTTTCCTTTGCCACGCTCACATATTGATTCAAAAAATTATGAAATTTGGATTCTAGTAATAATTCGACATCACGGACCCAACAAAACTGGTTTCGTCGAGATCCGAGGTCATTTGCAAAATGTCCATTTTTAAGGGCCTGAATTCCATAGCGACTATTCAGAATTTTCAACTGGACATATCTTTTGATTCCCGCTATGAAATTTCGATTGGTCAGATTCTTTGGAAAGGTATTATCAATTAGATCCTAATGTTTTTGGTTTCACTAAAATCTGGATTGTTTTGCACCCAGTACATTCAATTGAAGTTTGAAGTCGAATTATCGAACTACCGCGCCATTTTCAATTCTATTTATAATTATACATATAATTATTTATATTCTAGCGTCGATCTATATAAATATATTCGATTGAATTTTATTCAAAAGAAATTTTCTCGTCGATATTATTTAAAATAATTCATTTTAAATAATCAAAATTCGCTAAAATTGCCAAAATAAAAATTTTAAATTGGCCCAGATTTTCGGGTTATTACAGATATGGATTCTGTAATTATACAAATACTGTTTTAGGAATTTGGAAGATAGGGATATCATTATTACCTATACGATATCGGCTGATTTCAGAATTTGATATTGAATATAAGTCGATACGATTTCTATTCAAAGCCTTATATTTGATATCAAATTGTATTTTGAGTTTGTCGTGAAGAATGTTTTGAATAACATTTATTCTTTAACTCAGTTGAAGATGTGATTAATTTCCATGATTAATTAATCACTGGATAATGGTGTTTGAAGATTAAAACTAAGTTTGGGTTTCAATAAATCTTTAAATAGATTTGAAAAGTAATAAGGTAATTAAGTTTACCAAAACACAAGAGGTGTTAAAACCAAATATACTTGGTTGTTGATATTTGTTATTGTTCATTGATTGTTTGAATTGTGCTCAACCAGTTTATGAGTAATCATGTGTTTTTATATTTAGCATTGGGTTGGGTAGAAATACTTATATGCAAACACCTTGTGATTTATTTCACGATTCGACTATGAGATGTTTAGCGATGTTGTCTGGTTCATTTTAATTTAATGAATGATTTTGAAATGAGATTTTGATAAGAGAAAGGAAATGTTATTCCTAATTTTGGATAGGGAATGTTTCATAAAAATGTTTTATAAAATAGAAAGGATTTCCAGGGCTAAACCCGATGTTTTCAAAATGGTCTGGAAATGGATTGTGCGTTTGACATTGTATTTCATAATACAACCGATTAGTTGTTGTTGATGATATATTTGTTTGGTGGCGGAGAATTTATTTTCTTAGTTTAGCACCCTTCTTCGAGATGTATGAGCTCAAAGGTTATATTATTAATCGAAACTGATCATATGTGTGAATCGACAATGTGAAGTACTATGATATGAAAGTACTTGTGATTATTATTATTGCGAAATGATTTTTCCCACTTCGAGAGATAAAATTATTTAGTATGTGGCTAAAAATTCGAGTAACTGTAAGCATTAAAAAGTATGGGTAGGACCCCGGTACCTTAAATGGTCAGTGGTCAGTGTAGCCTGCTCTGTTAGTGGGAGATGCACACATGCACACACACACACACATAGATATATATATATATATAGCCCTTTGCCTTGTTGATGGGAGAAACCTCCCAATATTTGGTTGCATACTTTTTGTTATGCATGTATTGTGATATTTTGGAATTCATATTTCCAAAGGTTTTGGTTTGAGATCCCGAAGTGAAATCTACTTTGATATGAAAGCTAGATATGTATTTCAAATGATTTGAAATGAGAAATCGGGAACAAAGTCCAAAGAAATAACTTATGTAAAGTTAATTAGATTTTTAAAATCTAAGTTTGGGGATTAATCCTAAATGGATAGTTTAAGATATTGCATGTTGTTTGATGCATTGTAGGCTACATAAATCTATTTTTGGTAATTTTTTGTGCACTAACATTCGTGTGGAGTAAACCTGTTCCATGTTATATAGCGTGGTCCCGTGATATGCCTTATTTAAATAAGTTAAGTTAATTGTAGGGTTTCTCATACCTGTAACACCCCGTGTATTCTATAGCTGTGAAATTAACAAATTAAAGTATAATTAATTCGAAATCAAAGAACTAAGGGAAACAGGTTACGCCATTGCGTTCTTCTTGAAATTCTGCTTGAGATAGAGTCTGAGTTTGCGTAAATTGGACTCCGTATGAAAAAGATATCCTTAAATTAAAAATTGCAGCAAAACATGGAAAAAGAGGAATGAGAAAAGAATAATGTTTAGCATTGTTCTAACTTTTGTAAGCAAAAGACTTAGTAGCTCATTTGGTTGGAACACATGACTTGCATACAATAGGTACAGAGTTCGATCCCCGCCAGCGCCTTATTTTTGTTTTAGGGGAATGGCTTAAAATAGCCTAGTGTGAATGCAGTTCAAAAAGTGGTTTAGTGTGAAAATGGGTAATTGGGAAGATAGATAAAAAGAAAATATATATATATATATATATATACATATACGTATACATACATATATATATATGACATGTACGTATCATGAGGCGTATGTTGCGCATTTTTGCCTGCCAAGAATTGTTTTTTTATAAGTGGCCTTCTCTAATTGGATTCATGACAAATTAAAGGAAAGAAATATTTAACATATTCGTACATATGTGCATTTATGTCATAAACATACAAATTAAATAAAGATGTGTGGATGCAAGCAGTGAAAAGAAAGGTTTATGCATAATATTTGTATGCAGTAAATGGGGATTTTCAAAGAGGAAGAATATGAATAGGTTAGACTTAATTTTCTATTAATAGGAATGTCATTTATAAACCTGCAATTGACATCAATGTGGCACTGAATAAGAAAAATATGGTATGTGATATTATTTTGTGAACATAACATGCAAGCATATTAATATGACGAATATTTATCTGGCATTTAATTTAAAGATATGTCAATAGGGCATTGATTTGAAAACATGCTATTAACATTTATCTGTACATGTTAATTTGAGAAATATATAAATATGTTGAGAAATATATAAATATGCTAATTTACAATGAAAAGGATACATTAATATTGTCATTCTTGTTAATTGACATGTATATATGAATAATTAATGTATACGGTAAAAGGAAAGATGTATCTATTAAATACGTATTTATGTTTGATGGATTGGCAATAAATAATGAATGTTGATAATGTACATTAAGGGAGTAATTATGGCATAAGTGTGTTAGGAATTATTTATATATAGAATTTGTCCTAAATGAGAAATGTGTACATTGTAGGAAATATATATATATGCTAAAACATGGAATTGCATGTAATTGGCCTCTTTTGAAATTGATGGCCTTGATTTACCCTAGCATCATCGGACGGCTCAAATTAACTTGCAACTCTATAAAAATGACCCTAGACTCTACCTAGGTTTCTTACACAATTCTCTAGCCTCCATTGCTCTCTTCTTCTAATAAAAATAAAAATAAAAATGGCGTCGCTGCTCTGCTGGAATTAAAACTAGAAGATAATCAACATCAACCTAAGCAACTCAATTCAAACTAGAGATTAAAGTTTCTGCAAAGATTCTACAACAAGTTAAAGTTCTTTCTTTAATCCAATCAAGGAAAGTACAGTTATTCTCCGCTATAAACGTTAATTATAATTTTGATATGCATTTAAATCTGAGTTTGAGGTTGTATTCTCTTCTGTTAGATCTGTTTTCTGTGACTGTTCTATATTCCTTTCTTCTTTTCTGTTTCTATAGCCAGGCTACCACGAGCCTGTGCCTAATCTCATAAGAGATGAACGTATGAACGCAAGTTTTGGGATGAATGATGAGAAATTTGACAAAACCAAATTGAATGTATGACTTTAGGACTGAGGCATAAAATATATTGGACATATGACTTGGGATTGGATGCATAAATTTGACTATGAACATAAAATTTATGCATGTTGTATGCATAGTTATGTTGTAATTTAGACCTGTAATTAATTAGAAAAAAATAAGCATATGTTATAAACTAGTTTTAGACCTATGCATATTTTGTGATAAAAGAAGAAGAGGAACCACTGTAAAGATTACATATGATTTGAGGCTTTGGACAAAATGCATATAAAAAGGCAAGATCTGATTTTTAGAGGATATGGTTTAAAGATTTATATTATTGGGGATAGTTTGCATAATGATTCATGACATGAAAAGAAGGAAGATATGGAAACTTAAGATTTACTTTAATTAGGATATCTATTATTGTAATTACACCTAAATAGGGATTTTTGGATATATGACATGCATTGAAATTAATGGTTATATTTGGTATAATTTATATGTGAATCTGCTGTAAAATGCTAGTTTAACAAAAATTGGAACATATGTTATATGGCAAATTATGTCCATATTCTGCGAGTATATGTTGTGAATCATGACAATTATGTAGGCATATGAATTTAGGCTAATTTATGACTAGGCAAGGCATGTAAATAGAACCTTTGGAAATATTAAATTTGCTAAATCTGCTAATTTGCCAAGTTGCCTAAACTGCTAGTTTTGTTATATTGCCTAGACTGCTAATTAGATTGAAATGCCTAATCTGTTAAATTTGTCGGTTGAAATGCCTAACCTGTTATATGCAAAATTCTGCTAAGTTGCTAAATCTGTAAAATCCGTTAATTCATATAAAATCTGTTATCTGCTATGTTGATATAATCATTCTGTTATTGATATAATCTGAATTGGCATATATATTGGGCGTGCGCATAAACGGTAAATAATTAATTAATTGGCCGCAAAGATGAACATGGCTAACTCGAGGTTAGAAGGAGTTTGCAGCGTAAATCTGCCCGGAACCGCCCGGCACATCCAGTGGCCGCAAACAATAGGTTCTAATGTGAGAAGTTAGTCATAACATGCGTAAGACACGAGGTTAGGTCTGGCTTGTGGCAGAAGTCTGCCCGGAACCGCCCGGCATATCCAGCGGCCACAAGCTACCGACCTAATGTGAGAGGTCTGTGCATTAATAATTAATTAATGCAAATCTAAGATAAGAATGACGTCTAAAACGTATTGGGGAAAATAGGGTTAAACCAATGGGGTTAATAGATGTAGTAAAACCCGTCCATGAATCTGTAGGCCCAATACAAAGTTAGACAAATCTGAAAAGTCTGTACATCTGACCCGTTAGTCTGAAAACTTGTTAACTAAATTTGTGAATTAGTAAATCTGAATTCTGTATGTCTGAACTTGTAAACAAGTTAATCTGAAATCTGTTAGTTTGGGGACACAAGGTTAGGAGGGGAATTACTTGTGTCATCTGTTGTTTGGGACCCATATTAGTCAGTAACCCTTTCTGGTATCAAAACTTTGACCCAACAGTAGGTAGGGTCCGGGCACGCTTACTGAACTAATTATAAGTGGTTCATTCTGATAATGGCGAGGGGTGTTGATGGTGCGTTCCAACCGGGTCATGTGCGTGCATGGATCCCGGTCTGCCTCTGAGGATGTAAGACGCCGTGACATCTGTAAATAGGTCTGTGCCAATTGGTTGTCACTTTAGGGAGTGATACACCCTACTGTGGGGCCGACACAGGATATTTATGTATTAGGGAGCCGATCGCTTGGGGTAGGGTTTTAGGGTACGCTTAGTTCTGTCTGTTTCTGTTGGTACCGTCTGTTTCTGTTGGGTGGTAACACCTGTCTGTTTCTGTGTGGTACCGTCTGTTCGAGTGGTAAAGGCCCATTACTAGTGTACACCTAATTCCACATTCTGTTTCCATAGGGATAAATCTGTTTCTTCTTCTGTCTGTTTCTGATCGGGTAGTAAAGGCCCATTATTAGCATTCTGTTTCTGTTAAAGTATTATGTACCCGTTCCTGCTTCAATTTAGACATTAGGGTGACACTTAATTCTATTATACTAGTATTAGTGCAGGGAAGTGTAAAACAATAGTTTATATCATTCTGTTTTTTTGTTATATCTGCTACACCTGTTATAGTTATCTCACATCCAGTTTTATGTTCATATCATATTATTATTATCTGTTCATATGCTGAAAATCACTGGACTTGCCAGACTTTTTGTCTGACCCTTGTTGTTTCGCCTTCTTTCTTCCGTTCCCCCCCAGGTTATCCAAGGAGGGAAATACTTTAGCGTGATCCGGATTTCTCTTTGCTTGAAGTGCTTAAAGTATGGCTTGGCTCTGTATAGCTTCCGTTCCATGGGGATTATGATTTTAAACTATGCATTTTGAAGGCTTTTGTACAAGACTGATATTTTGTACTTGAATTCTGAAATTGAAAGGATGTAACCATACTAATTTCTGTTTCCGCTGTAATAAAGTTAAAAAATTTCAAGTACTGTTTTATCTGTCTTGTAAGTTTCTGTTCTGTTTACTAAAATGCTCCACCAAAGTTAAGGCATTCCCTTTGTGAGTGACCTTAACGGAGGTGGGGTGTTACACTTGGTATCAGAGCAAAAGGTTACCGGATTTGATAAAGAATTTTTGAAAACTATTTTCAAAAAGGTTTTGAAAAGGAAGTATTTTCAAAAGTAAAGCTTATTTTGAAAAACATAGTCCCCTAAGCCATATATCTATCTTTTGATCCTCTGCTTGAATCCTTGTTTCCTTCTTTCTTGAGTCTCTGGGGCTCCCGGTTTTCTGGGAGGTAACCTCATCGAAGGGCAAAGTAGTGCCCGACTTCCATCAATAGCTGTAGTAGTTTCACCTGCGGCTAGTTTTCTTTAGAGCTTTGAAGGATTTTTCCGGGCGATGGAGGCAGCTTTCGAGGGATTGGTCAGCATGTTACACAAGGATAGTAAAGATGAGAATGATGAGGTTTGGCTAAGGAGCACAACCCAAAGGTGAGAAACTCATATAGACTTAGTTCACAATGGACGCAAAAGGGAAACACAAAAGAAGGAAGGAAAGTTTGAAGATAAGGAGGAGGAAAGTGTTTTACTTATGGAAGCTCGACTCATCTGAATAAGGATTACCGAAAGAGGAAGCGGTGGGTGCTTGCTTCAACTATGGGGAGATGGGACACTTCACTAGGGACTGCCCGAAGAGACGAGGACAAGGAGGGCAGGCGAACACTCTTGAGGCTAGTGGCTAGGATAGAAATAGGAAAATTTCTATAGTAGGTTTAATTTCTTTATCTGATTATGGAGTTAAGACTTTTTCTGATTCTGGTATTTTGATTTTGTAATCGATACTCTGCACTTTAATACTAGTATTATTTCTGAATTCCGCTGTAGACTCAGACCCATAAGGGTTATGGATCATCTGTTTGGGACTGGGGTTTGAGGGATATCTGTGTTAGGCGTCAAGTATGACGCATACATTCTGAGTTTTCGTGGGGTATGATTTTATCATGCTTAGCTTCCTAAGAATCATTAGGGAACCCGATCTGTGCCAGTAGTCTGTAAATATCTAAATACTTTTTATAGGATTTCCAGTTTCGACATTGTCTAAAGAAGGTACTCCTCTGGGTGTCAATTTGATGTTGGTTTCGGTCTTTGGGGCCGATACTTAGGACCCATGTCTAATGGGAACCAAATTTTTGTTCTATCTGTACTCGCTTCCATCATTCGACTGTATCCTATCGATCGAATATTTGAACTTTAGGTAGAAACTAATGGGTGTAAACATGTGTTTGAGACATGTTATGTTTGATGGTTGCAAGTGGATGCAAGTGGTTGCTAGTGGTTGCTCGTGGATGCATATACACACACTAGGCACTAGATCGGCTCGAAAGCACTTTCATACTGCATATGGATGTGTGAGCATTTTTAAATTTTTATGGATGCAAAATGGTTGAATCAGCATATGGATGTTGCATATGAATGAGCAGTTGTGCACTCATATAGAAATGATATGTCTCAAGTAGGAAAATTTGCATACATATTGGACTCATGGCACTAACATGATTTGCATTAAGGAGGTCGACTGAATCAGTGGGCCGCCTGATTTTGCATTAGATACGGACATGAACACACACTGTGCATTTAAACATGAAAGCATTAGAAGTCTATAAGGACAATGGATGCTTGTGGATGATGGTTGAGTAGATGGGCGATTGGATGGTAGGACACATTCTTCTTAACTTGAAGATTTCGGGGACGAAATCCTTTTAAGTGGGGGAGAATGTAACACCCCGTGTATTCTATAGCTGTGAAATTAACAAATTAAAGTATAATTAATTCGAAATCAAAGAACTAAGGGAAACAGGTTACGCCATTGCGTTCTTCTTGAAATTCTGCTTGAGATAGAGTCTGAGTTTGCGTAAATTGGACTCCGTATGAAAAAGATATCCTTAAATTAAAAATTGCAGCAAAACATGGAAAAAGAGGAATGAGAAAAGAATAATGTTTAGCATTGTTCTAACTTTTGTAAGCAAAAGACTTAGTAGCTCATTTGGTTGGAATACATGACTTGCATACAATAGGTACAGAGTTCGATCCCCGCCAGCGCCTTATTTTTGTTTTAGGGGAATGGCTTAAAATAGCCTAGTGTGAATGCAGTTCAAAAAGTGGTTTAGTGTGAAAATGGGTAATTGGGAAGATAGATAAAAAGAAAATATATATATATATATATACATATACGTATACATACATATATATATGACATGTACGTATCATGAGGCGTATGTTGCGCATTTTTGCCTGCCAAGAATTGTTTTTTTTATAAGTGGCCTTCTCTAATTGGATTCATGACAAATTAAAGGAAAGAAATATTTAACATATTCGTACATATGTGCATTTATGTCATAAACATACAAATTAAATAAAGATGTGTGGATGCAAGCAGTGAAAAGAAAGGTTTATGCATAATATTTGTATGCAGTAAATGGGGATTTTCAAAGAGGAAGAATATGAATAGGTTAGACTTAATTTTCTATTAATAGGAATGTCATTTATAAACCTGCAATTGACATCAATGTGGCACTGAATAAGAAAAATATGGTATGTGATATTATTTTGTGAACATAACATGCAAGCATATTAATATGACGAATATTTATCTGGCATTTAATTTAAAGATATGTCAATAGGGCATTGATTTGAAAACATGCTATTAACATTTATCTGTACATGTTAATTTGAGAAATATATAAATATGTTGAGAAATATATAAATATGCTAATTTACAATGAAAAGGATACATTAATATTGTCATTCTTGTTAATTGACATGTATATATGAATAATTAATGTATACGGTAAAAGGAAAGATGTATCTATTAAATACGTATTTATGTTTGATGGATTGGCAATAAATAATGAATGTTGATAATGTACATTAAGGGAGTAATTATGGCATAAGTGTGTTAGGAATTATTTATATATAGAATTTGTCCTAAATGAGAAATGTGTACATTGTAGGAAATATATATATATATGCTAAAACATGGAATTGCATGTAATTGGCCTCTTTTGAAATTGATGGCCTTGATTTACCCTAGCATCATCGGACGGCTCAAATTAACTTGCAACTCTATAAAAATGACCCTAAACTCTACCTAGGTTTCTTACACAATTCTCTAGCCTCCATTGCTCTCTTCTTCTAATAAAAATAAAAATAAAAATGGCGTCGCTGCTCTACTGGAATTAAAACTAGAAGATAATCAACATCAACCTAAGCAACTCAATTCAAACTAGAGATTAAAGTTTCTGCAAAGATTCTACAACAAGTTAAAGATCTTTCTTTAATCCAATCAAGGAAAGTACAGTTATTCTCCGCTATAAACGTTAATTATAATTTTGATATGCATTTAAATCTGAGTTTGAGGTTGTATTCTCTTCTGTTAGATCTGTTTTCTGTGACTGTTCTATATTCCTTTCTTCTTTTCTGTTTCTATAGCCAGGCTACCACGAGCCTGTGCCTAATCTCATAAGAGATGAACGTATGAACGCAAGTTTTGGGATGAATGATGAGAAATTTGACAAAACCCAATTGAATGTATGACTTTAGGACTGAGGCATAAAATATATTGGACATATGACTTGGGATTGGATGCATAAATTTGACTATGAACATAAAATTTATGCATGTTGTATGCATAGTTATGTTGTAATTTAGACCTGTAATTAATTAGAAAAAAATAAGCATATGTTATAAACTAGTTTTAGACCTATGCATATTTTGTGATAAAAGAAGAAGAGGAACCACTGTAAAGATTACATATGATTTGAGGCTTTGGACAAAATGCATATAAAAAGGCAAGATCTGATTTTTAGAGGATATGGTTTAAAGATTTATATTATTGGGGATAGTTTGCATAATGATTCATGACATGAAAAGAAGGAAGATATGGAAACTTAAGATTTACTTTAATTAGGATATCTATTATTGTAATTACACCTAAATAGGGATTTTTGGATATATGACATGCATTGAAATTAATGGTTATATTTGGTATAATTTATATGTGAATCTGCTGTAAAATGCTAGTTTAACAAAAATTGGAACATATGTTATATGGCAAATTATGTCCATATTCTGCGAGTATATGTTGTGAATCATGACAATTATGTAGGCATATGAATTTAGGCTAATTTATGACTAGGCAAGGCATGTAAATAGAACCTTTGGAAATATTAAATTTGCTAAATCTGCTAATTTGCCAAGTTGCCTAAACTGCTAGTTTTGTTATATTGCCTAGACTGCTAATTAGATTGAAATGCCTAATCTGTTAAATTTGTCGGTTGAAATGCCTAACCTGTTATATGCAAAATTCTGCTAAGTTGCTAAATCTGTAAAATCCATTAATTCATATAAAATCTGTTATCTGCTATGTTGATATAATCATTCTGTTATTGATATAATCTGAATTGGCATATATATTGGGCGTGCACATAAACGGTAAATAATTAATTAATTGGCCGCAAAGATGAACATGGCTAACTCGAGGTTAGAATGAGTTTGCGGCGTAAATCTGCCTGGAACCGCCCGGCACATCCAGTGGCCGCAAACAATAGGTTCTAATGTGAGAAGTTAGTCATAACATGCGTAAGACACGAGGTTAGGTCTGGCTTGTGGCAGAAGTCTGCCCGGAACCGCCCGGCATATCCAGCGGCCACAAGCTACCGACCTAATGTGAGAGGTCTGTGCATTAATAATTAATTAATGCAAATCTAAGATAAGAATGACGTCTAAAACGTATTGGGGAAAATAGGGTTAAACCAATGGGGTTAATAGATGTAGTAAAACCCGTCCATGAATCTGTAGGCCCAATACAAAGTTAGACAAATCTGAAAAGTCTGTACATCTGACCCGTTAGTCTGAAAACTTGTTAACTAAATTTGTGAATTAGTAAATCTGAATTCTGTATGTCTGAACTTGTAAACAAGTTAATCTGAAATCTGTTAGTTTGGGGACACAAGGTTAGGAGGGGAATTACTTGTGTCATCTGTTGTTTGGGACCCATATTAGTCAGTAACCCTTTCTGGTATCAAAACTTTGACCCAACAGTAGGTAGGGTCCGGGCACGCTTACTGAACTAATTATAAGTGGTTCATTCTGATAATGGCGAGGGGTGTTGATGGTGCGTTCCAACCGGGTCATGTGCGTGCATGGATCCCGGTCTGCCTCTGAGGATGTAAGACGCCGTGACATCTGTAAATAGGTCTATGCCAATTTGTTGTCACTTTAGGGAGTGATACACCCTACTGTGGGGCCGACACAGGATATTTATGTATTAGGGAGCCGATCGCTTGGGGTAGGGTTTTAGGGTACGCTTAGTTCTGTCTGTTTCTGTTGGTACCGTCTGTTTCTGTTGGGTGGTAACACCTGTCTGTTTCTGTGTGGTACCGTCTGTTCGAGTGGTAAAGGCCCATTACTAGTGTACACCTAATTCCACATTCTGTTTCCATAGGGATAAATCTGTTTCTTCTTCTGTCTGTTTCTGATCGGGTAGTAAAGGCCCATTATTAGCATTCTGTTTCTGTTAAAGTATTATGTACCCGTTCCTGCTTCAATTTAGACATTAGGGTGACACCTAATTCTGTTATACTAGTATTAGTGCAGGGAAGTGTAAAACAATAGTTTATATCATTCTGTTTTTCTGTTATATCTGCTACACCTGTTATAGTTATCTCACATCCAGTTTTATGTTCATATCATATTATTATTATCTGTTCATATGCTGAAAATCATTGGACTTGCCAGACTTTTTGTCTGACCCTTGTTGTTTCGCCTTCTTTCTTCCGTTCCCCCCCCCCCCCCCCCAGGTTATCCAAGGAGGGAAATACTTTAGCTTGATCCGGATTTCTCTTTGCTTGAAGTGCTTAAAGTATGGCTTGGCTCTGTATAGCTTCCGTTCCATGGGGATTATGATTTTAAACTATGCATTTTGAAGGCTTTTGTACAAGACTGATATTTTGTACTTGAATTCTGAAATTGAAAGGATGTAACCATACTAATTTCTGTTTCCGCTGTAATAAAGTTAAAAAATTTCAAGTACTGTTTTATCTGTCTTGTAAGTTTCTGTTCTATTTACTAAAATGCTCCACCAAAGTTAAGGCATTCCCTTTGTGAGTGACCTTAACGGAGGTGGGGTGTTACACTTGGTATCAGAGCAAAAGGTTACCGGATTTGATAAAGAATTTTTGAAAACTATTTTCAAAAAGGTTTTGAAAAGGAAGTATTTTCAAAAGTAAAGCTTATTTTGAAAAACATAGTCCCCTAAGCCATATATCTATCTTTTGATCCTCTGCTTGAATCCTTGTTTCCTTCTTTCTTGAGTCTCTGGGGCTCCCGGTTTTCTGGGAGGTAACCTCATCGAAGGGCAAAGTAGTGCCCGACTTCCATCAATAGCTGTAGTAGTTTCACCTGCGGCTAGTTTTCTTTAGAGCTTTGAAGGATTTTTCCGGGCGATGGAGGCAGCTTTCGAGGGATTGGTCAGCATGTTACACAAGGATAGTAAAGATGAGAATGATGAGGTTTGGCTAAGGAGCACAACCCAAAGGTGAGAAACTCATATAGACTTAGTTCACAATGGACGCAAAAGGGAAACACAAAAGAAGGAAGGAAAGTTTGAAGATAAGGAGGAGGAAAGTGTTTTACTTATGGAAGCTCGACTCATCTGAATAAGGATTACCGAAAGAGGAAGGGGAGGGCGCTTGCTTCAACTGTGGGGAGATGGGACACTTCACTAGGGACTGCCCGAAGAGACGAGGACAAGGAGGGCAGGCGAACACTCTTGAGGCTAGTGGCTAGGATAGAAATAGGAAAATTTCTATAGTAGGTTTAATTTCTTTATCTGATTATGGAGTTAAGACTTTTTCTGATTCTGGTATTTTGATTTTGTAATCGATACTCTGCACTTTAATACTAGTATTATTTCTGAATTCCGCTGTAGACTCAGACCCATAAGGGTTATGGATCATCTGTTTGGGACTGGGGTTTGAGGGATATCTGTGTTAGGCGTCAAGTATGACGCATACATTCTGAGTTTTCATGGGGTATGATTTTATCATGCTTAGCTTCCTAAGAATCATTAGGGAACCCGATCTGTGCCAGTAGTCTGTAAATATCTAAATACTTTTTATAGGATTTCCAGTTTCGACATTGTCTAAAGAAGGTACTCCTCTGGGTGTCAATTTGATGTTGGTTTCGGTCTTTGGGGCCGATACTTAGGACCCATGTCTAATGGGAACCAAATTTTCGTTCTATCTGTACTCGCTTCCATCATTCGACTGTATCCTATCGATCGAATATTTGAACTTTAGGTAGAAACTAATGGGTGTAAACATGTGTTTGAGACATGTTATGTTTGATGGTTGCAAGTGGATGCAAGTGGTTGCTAGTGGTTGCTCGTGGATGCATATACACACACTAGGCACTAGATCGGCTCGAAAGCACTTTCATACTGCATATGGATGTGTGAGCATTTTTAAATTTTTATGGATGCAAAATGGTTGAATCAGCATATGGATGTTGCATATGAATGAGCAGTTGTGCACTCATATAGAAATGATATGTCTCAAGTAGGAAAATTTGCATACATATTGGACTCATGGCACTAACATGATTTGCATTAAGGAGGTCGACTGAATCAGTGGGCCGCCTGATTTTGCATTAGATACGGACATGAACACACACTGTGCATTTAAACATGAAAGCATTAGAAGTCTATAAGGACAATGGATGCTTGTGGATGATGGTTGAGTAGATGGGCGATTGGATGGTAGGACACATTCTTCTTAACTTGAAGATTTCGGGGACGAAATCCTTTTAAGTGGGGGAGAATGTAACACCCCGTGTATTCTATAGCTGTGAAATTAACAAATTAAAGTATAATTAATTCGAAATCAAAGAACTAAGGGAAACAGGTTACGCCATTGCGTTCTTCTTGAAATTCTGCTTGAGATAGAGTCTGAGTTTGCGTAAATTGGACTCCGTATGAAAAAGATATCCTTAAATTAAAAATTGCAGCAAAACATGGAAAAAGAGGAATGAGAAAAGAATAATGTTTAGCATTGTTCTAACTTTTGTAAGCAAAAGACTTAGTAGCTCATTTGGTTGGAACACATGACTTGCATACAATAGGTACAGAGTTCGATCCCCGCCAGCGCCTTATTTTTGTTTTAGGGGAATGGCTTAAAATAGCCTAGTGTGAATGCAGTTCAAAAAGTGGTTTAGTGTGAAAATGGGTAATTGGAAAGATAGATAAAAAGAAAATATATATATATATATATATACATATACGTATACATACATATATATATGACATGTACGTATCATGAGGCGTATGTTGCGCATTTTTGCCTGCCAAGAATTGTTTTTTTTATAAGTGGCCTTCTCTAATTGGATTCATGACAAATTAAAGGAAAGAAATATTTAACATATTCGTACATATGTGCATTTATGTCATAAACATACAAATTAAATAAAGATGTGTGGATGCAAGCAGTGAAAAGAAAGGTTTATGCATAATATTTGTATGCAGTAAATGGGGATTTTCAAAGAGGAAGAATATGAATAGGTTAGACTTAATTTTCTATTAATAGGAATGTCATTTATAAACCTGCAATTGACATCAATGTGGCACTGAATAAGAAAAATATGGTATGTGATATTATTTTGTGAACATAACATGCAAGCATATTAATATGACGAATATTTATCTGGCATTTAATTTAAAGATATGTCAATAGGGCATTGATTTGAAAACATGCTATTAACATTTATCTGTACATGTTAATTTGAGAAATATATAAATATGTTGAGAAATATATAAATATGCTAATTTACAATGAAAAGGATACATTAATATTGTCATTCTTGTTAATTGACATGTATATATGAATAATTAATGTATACGGTAAAAGGAAAGATGTATCTATTAAATACGTATTTATGTTTGATGGATTGGCAATAAATAATGAATGTTGATAATGTACATTAAGGGAGTAATTATGGCATAAGTGTGTTAGGAATTATTTATATATAGAATTTGTCCTAAATGAGAAATGTGTACATTGTAGGAAATATATATATATGCTAAAACATGGAATTGCATGTAATTGGCCTCTTTTGAAATTGATGGCCTTGATTTACCCTAGCATCATCGGACGGCTCAAATTAACTTGCAACTCTATAAAAATGACCCTAGACTCTACCTAGGTTTCTTACACAATTCTCTAGCCTCCATTGCTCTCTTCTTCTAATAAAAATAAAAATAAAAATGGCGTCGCTGCTCTGCTGGAATTAAAACTAGAAGATAATCAACATCAACCTAAGCAACTCAATTCAAACTAGAGATTAAAGTTTCTGCAAAGATTCTACAACAAGTTAAAGTTCTTTCTTTAATCCAATCAAGGAAAGTACAATTATTCTCCGCTATAAACGTTAATTATAATTTTGATATGCATTTAAATCTGAGTTTGAGGTTGTATTCTCTTCTGTTAGATCTGTTTTCTGTGACTGTTCTATATTCCTTTCTTCTTTTCTGTTTCTATAGCCAGGCTACCACGAGCCTGTGCCTAATCTCATAAGAGATGAACGTATGAACGCAAGTTTTGGGATGAATGATGAGAAATTTGACAAAACCAAATTGAATGTATGACTTTAGGACTGAGGCATAAAATATATTGGACATATGACTTGGGATTGGATGCATAAATTTGACTATGAACATAAAATTTATGCATGTTGTATGCATAGTTATGTTGTAATTTAGACCTGTAATTAATTAGAAAAAAATAAGCATATGTTATAAACTAGTTTTAGACCTATGCATATTTTGTGATAAAAGAAGAAGAGGAACCACTGTAAAGATTACATATGATTTGAGGCTTTGGACAAAATGCATATAAAAAGGCAAGATCTGATTTTTAGAGGATATGGTTTAAAGATTTATATTATTGGGGATAGTTTGCATAATGATTCATGACATGAAAAGAAGGAAGATATGGAAACTTAAGATTTACTTTAATTAGGATATCTATTATTGTAATTACACCTAAATAGGGATTTTTGGATATATGACATGCATTGAAATTAATGGTTATATTTGGTATAATTTATATGTGAATCTGCTATAAAATGCTAGTTTAACAAAAATTGGAACATATGTTATATGGCAAATTATGTCCATATTCTACGAGTATATGTTGTGAATCATGACAATTATGTAGGCATATGAATTTAGGCTAATTTATGACTAGGCAAGGCATGTAAATAGAACCTTTGGAAATATTAAATTTGCTAAATCTGCTAATTTGCCAAGTTGCCTAAACTGCTAGTTTTGTTATATTGCCTAGACTGCTAATTAGATTGAAATGCCTAATCTGTTAAATTTGTCGGTTGAAATGCCTAACCTGTTATATGCAAAATTCTGCTAAGTTGCTAAATCTGTAAAATCCGTTAATTCATATAAAATCTGTTATCTGCTATGTTGATATAATCATTCTGTTATTGATATAATCTGAATTGGCATATATATTGGGCGTGCGCATAAACGGTAAATAATTAATTAATTGGCCGCAAAGATGAACATGGCTAACTCGAGGTTAGAATGAGTTTGCGGCGTAAATCTGCCTGGAACCGCCCGGCACATCCAGTGGCCGCAAACAATAGGTTCTAATGTGAGAAGTTAGTCATAACATGCGTAAGACACGAGGTTAGGTCTGGCTTGTGGCAGAAGTCTGCCCGGAACCGCCCGGCATATCCAGCGGCCACAAGCTACCGACCTAATGTGAGAGGTCTGTGCATTAATAATTAATTAATGCAAATCTAAGATAAGAATGACGTCTAAAACGTATTGGGGAAAATAGGGTTAAACCAATGGGGTTAATAGATGTAGTAAAACCCGTCCATGAATCTGTAGGCCCAATACAAAGTTAGACAAATCTGAAAAGTCTGTACATCTGACCCGTTAGTCTGAAAACTTGTTAACTAAATTTGTGAATTAGTAAATCTGAATTCTGTATGTCTGAACTTGTAAACAAGTTAATCTGAAATCTGTTAGTTTGGGGACACAAGGTTAGGAGGGGAATTACTTGTGTCATCTGTTGTTTGGGACCCATATTAGTCAGTAACCCTTTCTGGTATCAAAACTTTGACCCAACAGTAGGTAGGGTCCGGGCACGCTTACTGAACTAATTATAAGTGGTTCATTCTGATAATGGCGAGGGGTGTTGATGGTGCGTTCCAACCGGGTCATGTGCGTGCATGGATCCCGGTCTGCCTCTGAGGATGTAAGACGCCGTGACATCTGTAAATAGGTCTGTGCCAATTGGTTGTCACTTTAGGGAGTGATACACCCTACTGTGGGGCCGACACAGGATATTTATGTATTAGGGAGCCGATCGCTTGGGGTAGGGTTTTAGGGTACGCTTAGTTCTGTCTGTTTCTGTTGGTACCGTCTGTTTCTGTTGGGTGGTAACACCTGTCTGTTTCTGTGTGGTACCGTCTGTTCGAGTGGTAAAGGCCCATTACTAGTGTACACCTAATTCCACATTCTGTTTCCATAGGGATAAATCTGTTTCTTCTTCTGTCTGTTTCTGATCGGGTAGTAAAGGCCCATTATTAGCATTCTGTTTCTGTTAAAGTATTATGTACCCGTTCCTGCTTCAATTTAGACATTAGGGTGACACCTAATTCTGTTATACTAGTATTAGTGCAGGGAAGTGTAAAACAATAGTTTATATCATTCTGTTTTTCTGTTATATCTGCTACACCTGTTATAGTTATCTCACATCCAGTTTTATGTTCATATCATATTATTATTATCTGTTCATATGCTGAAAATCACTGGACTTGCCAGACTTTTTGTCTGACCCTTGTTGTTTCGCCTTCTTTCTTCCGTTCCCCCCCTCCCCCAGGTTATCCAAGGAGGGAAATACTTTAGCTTGATCCGGATTTCTCTTTGCTTGAAGTGCTTAAAGTATGGCTTGGCTCTGTATAGCTTCCGTTCCATGGGGATTATGATTTTAAACTATGCATTTTGAAGGCTTTTGTACAAGACTGATATTTTGTACTTGAATTCTGAAATTGAAAGGATGTAACCATACTAATTTCTGTTTCCGCTGTAATAAAGTTAAAAAATTTCAAGTACTGTTTTATCTGTCTTGTAAGTTTCTGTTCTGTTTACTAAAATGCTCCACCAAAGTTAAGGCATTCCCTTTGTGAGTGACCTTAACGGAGGTGGGGTGTTACAATACCAGTCCCATGACTGACTCATAGTTTGTTTTTCCCCTGCGTACTCAGGTGCCCTTATTTTCCGCATGGGTAGCCGGATAGCTTGTTTTGCAGTTATTTTGAGCAGGATTCTGGATTGAAGCTAAAACTTTGTCCAGAGCAATTAGTAGTCTTCCACTGTGTTATTTCATGCTTCCGTTTTGCATTGTATTGTATTTATAGCAATTTATCTTCTGTTGTTTTATTTTTGTTGTACTCTCATACCAGTCCTACGTTATTGTCTAGCTGCCACCGAAGGTGAACCTCCAATCACCTAATACTTCCCTTAGACAGGTAGTTTCCCTTACATGTCAGGCGAAGCTCTTAATAACCATTCCCTAGGTAGACCCTCACCATAGTCCCTAGAAGAAGAGGACAACTTCTAGAGAATTCCCTAACTCATTCGAGAATATTTAATATCTCAAAACAATTAGAGAAAGACAGACACATAGATCACTCAATACCTAATAAAAGTGGGTCCTAAGACAATAGTCTGAGCTCCTAAGGATACAACATTAAAAGGGGACGACCCTAACAATTTAATACCCATAAAAGGAAGATAAGACACCTATACTTTCCTTGATGCAGATCTATCCACATGCTAAATGACCAATGGAACTAGACGTCTCACATTAACCCACATTTTATGGTAGTTGGTAGCCGAATTGTCCAGGTAGATTTCTATACAAGGAAGGGTTAACCTTGCATTTTCATGTCATCAAATACTAATTAAAGGTCGTTAACACACACATTCATACAATATTCCTAGTAGGGATATTTAATTCTAATTTCCTAATTAAATATGATAAATTCGTATTAAAGATATGTGGACTATGCTATATAATAAATATAAATAAATACATAATAAATGGTGTGCGTGAAAACGTACTAATCATATGAAATATCAACATGTACCTAAATTAATAGATATACAAGTCATATTTCCTACAGTTCACAATATAGAACAAGAGTTCTTAATTTGGACCAATAGATTCAATAGCGCAGTAACAACAACATATTCCAAAAATATAGACTTATAATCCTGGGTCGTTAGACTGCATTTGTAAATAAAAGGGTAGATAGTAATTACAGCTTTATGTATACTTATTTTAGTCCAATTTCCATTTTATGTAAACTTTACATAAATGTAGGGATTTTGGTTCCATGTAGTTTATTACACATAAATATACTCTTCTATAAATAAAACCATGCTTTATGATTTACTGTACCTAAATCCACTAATTTATGTAAACCTAAGTTCAAATAGAAGGTGATCGAAAGTAAAATAGGCCATTATTTTGATCTAAATAAGGAAACATGAACATAATCCCATTTTTTATTTTTAGCTATAATCTAAATTCAAACGACAGACCCATAAATTAACACTTCTATTAAGTTAGAGATTTGAGTGGGTTTTATGTTTGATTTTCGAATTCCCCAAACCTCTTAAGCATATCCAATCCAAATTTTATACTAAACAAGATATAAAAACAACGGTAAACGTAAAGATCCCACTCACAACCCAATAAAGGGAAAATTGTTTTATTCCTAGTTTTTGGATTATTACCATGTCAAACAATTCCTACTCTTCTCCCTTTAAGATTTCACATGTATAAGAATCAACAAAGAATTGTGTATGCATGTAGAAGTTAGATCCAAATTTTCTAAATTAAAATAAAATCAAGGAGAAGAGAGGAGCAAGAACTAACCTTTTTCCTAAAACGGGTTCTATAGAGACAAAGAAGGAGAAGAATGAGGAAGATAGCCACAAAAAATGTGAGTTAAGAGTACGAGTTTAGGGATATGTTTATTGATATGTGTAGGAACTGTTAGATTAAAATATACCATTCATAATGTAACAACCCACATTGTGACGGCCGGGAATTTCGCTCGATCCGAATCAGTCGTTAAACCGATCTAGACCGTTCGAAACCCCTGATCGTTTTGAGAACAGGACAAAATAGAACGCAGACGGAAGAACATTTCATTGTATATTACAACAATTCCATCAGATACAAGAATATACAGAGTATAATGAATAAATTACATTCGATAAATATCAGAGATTACAATAAATTACATAGCAGCGGAAAAATAATACAAAGCACAACTGAAGGTGATATACGGATACAGAGCTTTCCGGATATCATTCCAGTTGTAAACCAGGATCCTGTGAATATAAATCTGCAAAACCAAAACTACTAGCTGCCCGTGCGGAAAATAAGGGCACCCAGAGTTTAGGTTAAAACAATAAACTCCAGGTCAGTCAAGTGACTGGTGTGAGAACTAAAACAGTTATTAAAACTTTATTTTAAAAGAAAGTAATTCAACGTATAACTCGGAATGGGTTTCCTCCCATGAACACCAGTGCATATCAATAAACAGCGCAATGCTTTTTCGAAAAATGAAGCTATTATAAGACCCAGGTCCCATCACACAATGCAATGCAAGCCGGAGGATAGGGTTTTCCCTTATAATAGCCAAACATGCTTGATACATTTAAAAACAAATCATTTGATACTATAATAATTGTATAGTGTCAAAACAATTTCAATCATAAATATAAATCATAGACGGCATGAGTGCCCCATCCCACTATGTCGCCATACTAGGCTCTACAAATAAAGCCAAAATACACGTATTGGAAATTGGATTTCCGTCATGAGTCGAGGCAAGGAGCAAGCTCCTCTCCGCTTCGAGACACTCTAGCAAATGCCTCAGGACTACACACTCTGGGTAACCCTGGGATCCTCCAAGGCCGGTCCTCACTTACATTAGAGGATTAGTTATTCCTGAACACACGTTTCCCGGCCCTATAGGACCTATAATCGAGGCGCCTCGCATCTAAACCACAAAGGTGAAAAGTATATAAATGTCAGGGCTGGTAGGTCACTGACACCATCCATAGCTAGAAAGAAATGTCGTGCACTCCGTGGGTCCTCATCCCATTTTTGACTCATACCGAGGTGTGAGGCTCGCAAATCCACGCTATACACAAAGCTGCCACATAGGCCGTGCTTTGATCATCAACCACAAGACTTTGCTTTTCAACAGAAGCCTTGATCCATGCAACTCAGCGTGCCACACAGGCAATTCATGCCATGCGATTGATATCTATCGATATATAACCTCTAAGCTCGTACGTCTCAGAGAAGGGCGTTAAGCAAGAGAATAAATTCTCCGCCGCCAAACAGATATATATTTAACAGAAATCAATCAACATAGAATAAAATCCAATGTCAAACACACAATCCATTTACAAGTTCGTTCTGGGTCTGAACGAAACCGGAGGCACTTTCCTCGCATATCCATCGATCTCCAAGTACGTCTGGACGACCACCAACTGATTCCCTCATCTTGGGTGCACAGCCCAATAAAGATCATCAGTAATCACCCAAATGATGTGAAGACTTCCGGTCTTCCACCACCGTCTTCATCTTCGACATATCGTCGAATCGGTTATTCAGAATGGGTATAAACCCGGTCTTTCCGAACAACCCGCGTATATTAAAAACAAATGTTACACAAACACAACATACGCCTCATTCCAATTCTTAGGGAAAGGTTCCCATTAATTTTATCCAAGATAAATTCTTTAAAATTTATCCTTTAATCTTCCTTTGGATGTCATTTCAAACCAAATTATGGTTTTCCAAACTTGTCGAGATTAGAGAACCACACCGAAGTAATTATTTATCTTATTTCCCAATCCTAACCTATTCATCCCATGAAGCAAAACTGGTAATACTCCATATCTAGTACCACGGTGTTATCGATAAAATTAATTACCATTTCACGTTCAAATCTAATTAAAGATTTAACCATCGCTTTGGAGCAAAACTGGTGATACTCCATTCTCGCTCATTTTCCAAATTTGATAATTTAAATTATCAATTCACATTTCAATCTAATTGCAGATTCATTAAAACTCCTTTTACTGGGTTAAAGAACTAATGTCGTTTAAAACACAGTTCACGATAAACCCACAAATCACTTCTAATTTAATTTCCATCAAATATATTAGAAATTCCGACTATTTAAAGCCCCTTTTTAAATCCAATTTATTTATTTAAAAATAAATGGGTTTTAATTTCAGTTCAAAACTAGTTCATTTCAATAAAAATCTATTTTTATCTTTTCAAATATAGATTTTTTCATCCCAATTTTTCCCAAATCATTTCTTATGATTTTACACAAATTATTACTATTTTTAATAATTTTATCAAGGCCCGTACAGTCGATTTCCATCAGCGACCATCGAACTACACTTACAGCGACCTTTTCCAAATTTGATTTGGACGTATCTCCAAATCCAACCGTTAGATTTTGAATTTCTAATTTTTGTTAGAAAGCTCTTTTCGATACGAACCCAACGGTTCCGGTTTTAGGAGAATCCGACGGCCGGATCTCCCGTAATGTCCGTTTGAAATAAATGGTCGAAATTCACGAACTGCCGCGGCACGACGCGTTCTATTCAGGCCATTATATTATATATATAATATATATTTCGTCGATTCCTATTTAAAACGAATTTTATAAATCGTTTTAAATTTATTTCAAAACAATTTCAACTTCCATTTCAATTCAAATCAAAATTGAATTTTTCCTTATAAATTCGTTTTAAAATTCATTTCTATTTGTGTAACACCCGTGAATTCTATGACTGTGAAACTCACAAATTAAAGTATAATTAATTTCAAATCAAAGAACTAAGGGAAACGGGATACGCCATTGCGTTCATCTCGGAAAAATACGCGAAATAGAGTCCGAGTTTTCGAAAAACGGATATCGTATGAAGAAGTTATGGACGAACGAAGTTGGGCGAAAAACCCAAAAAAAGGGCCAGAATGCACTGGCGCACTTGGGAAGTGCGCCGGAACAAAAATGAACTGGCGCACCTGTGAAGTGCGCCAGTACATTTTTGACCTGGCGCACCTGCCAAGTGCGCCCAGGTCAAAAATGACCTGCTGGCCAGGTCTGGTCTAGCCCTGGCTGGCCAGGTCGGTGTGTGGTCGAATTTCTGTGGTCTGCTTTGTCATTAGGGCTAGGTGGCGGGTTTTTATTGGTCTCTCTTCCTAATGAATGGCTACGATCTAACCTAGCAACATCAATGGTCCTAATCAATTCCTAACCTCTATATAAACAACCCTAGACTAAACCCTAATCTATTCATTCAAAATAAGATTATAGCCGCCATGTTGCTGAGGAACGACAAAGAGTAGCCGCCGACTAGAGAGAGAGTTAGGAAGAAAGTTCTAAAGCCTAAAGAAATTCAAGCAACCTAAAGCTAATCAATTCAACAAAGGAATCGTGTCTCTTAATTAGAGAATTCGCCGCAACCATTGTAAGTAGAGTATTACTTTGGTATAATAAACAACTGTGTTGATGTGTATACTTGGATTGTGGCAATGGAAGTAATTCATGTTTGTGCAAAATTATGTTATTCATTATAAAGAACTACATGCGGTAGTTCTATGCAAATATACGTTTGGAATATTGCGCAAATTATGTAATCTATGTTGAAGCTACATGTATGTAGTTGAGTGAAATTTATGCAAGTTTGGGGCTTTGTTATTATGTCGTCATGATGTATACTTTGTGCATAAATCGTTTTGCAAGCAATTGAGACTAGTTTGGTTGTTATAGTTCATATGAAACTATGTTGGAATTTTGACACCTTAATCCATGTATTAAGTCATGCTTATGAATATGGCTAGGCTATGAATGATATTTGGCATAATTGAAATCTATGATTAAGTCTATCTTGTTTAAAAGAGTTATATGATGACATATGTGAGACATGGCTAGGTTAGACTCAAAAATCCCTTTTTGCAAGTTTAAAGCAAACACCATGATTAGGAATATTTATGCATAAGTATATTTATATCATCGTTATGTGATTAGACTTAAACCATGATTAAGTTGAACTATGCTTTTGTGTTAGTAACAAAGTATCCCCTTTGTAAACATGTAGAAACCTTATGAACATGACTTGTTTATGTTTATGCCATGAACAAATTGAACTTTACCTATGCCATGCTTATGTTTGACATTATGCCATGTTTATGCTAGAAGTATTTATGCCATGCTTATGTTTGACATTATGCCATGCTTATGCTAGGAATATTTATGACATGCTTATGTTTGACATTATGCCTAAATAAGAATATAGGTTCATGTTGTAGTTAAACCTATGCAAGTTCACATGCTTTGATTCATGTCACCTATGTTGCCACTATGCAAGTACACCAATTTCTATTTTGTATTTCCAACGTCGTATTGCAAGTTCATGCGCTCACCTTCCCCTCTTTGTGTATACGCCATAAGCCTCCCCTTTTCGCATGGCTAAATTGGGCTTTAAAAGGCTAAGCCCAATATATATATAAACGGACGTGTAAAACGGGGGAAAATAACGTTGGGTTAAAAATAAATTAATGAATGAAAATATAAAATAGAAGGGCCCAAATTCAAGTATGGGTTGGGCCCGTGATTGGTGTAATCTTTACACCATTAACTTAATAATGGGCTGCAAATATTTACATATAAATAAAGAAGAATGACAAAATACGTAAATGTAGAACATACGATGTGTTTAACCCGAGGTTGGATTGAGTTGTGATGTAAACCTGCCCGGAACCGCCCGGCTGTCCAGTAGTCACAACAATACCTATCCAATGTGGGAGGTTAAACATGGAGCCCAGCAAGGACCCGAGGTTAGACTGAGTTGTGGCGTAAGACTGCCCGGAACCAACCGGCAACAGGCAGCCACAACAATACCTGTCTAATGTGAGAGGTCAGGGCCTTAATAAGACAATTAAGGGTGAGTCAGGATTGTTAGGGTTAAGTGAACTAAAGACTTAATCAAAATGGGACATGCTAAACTAAACGGACTGGTGGGGTTAGGTAGGAAACACTTAACCAACTTAGCATGTTGGCTAGAGATAGAAAACCTAGTAACGGGGGACCCTTTTCAGCAGTAACCCTAAAAGGTGTATCAGGATACCCTGAAACTAGGCAGGGTGGGGCACGATTACTGGGCTGATTGTAAGAGGTCAAATCGACGGCGGTGGTGTAGCAGTGTAGGTTCTAACGGAGTGCGGGCGTGCACACACTCCGGCGTAGAAAAATAAGGCACTGGACACCAGTAGCATACCTGTGCACTCTAAGGTTGTGTCGGGTTGCCACTATGGGACTTGATACACCCCATGGTGGGACCAGCATAGGTAACTACAGACATCGGGGGCCGTAAGACACATGTAACTTTGCGAGTAGGAGCCGATCATCATTGAATGGATCACATCACCCTGATTATGGGGTGCAAATTGGAAACTAGTTTATATGGGTTTAGAGATTAACATGGGGTACGATAGCATATTCGACCCTAGATAACTTAACCAAGTTCATAGTGTTTGCCCACTTCCTGTTTTACTTATCATACCCAGTTCTTTATTCATAGACAAAGTAGTACTAGACTTACTCAGGCTTTATGTCTGACTCTATTTTTCTTTCGTCTTCTTTCTTCCGTTTCCCCCCCGCCCCCCAGGTCCTCAGGGCGGGAACACAGCAGCTTGACCAGCCTCAACATCCAGCTTGAAGAAGAGAAATGTATTGCTTGGACTTTCCTGTTTTGAACTATGGCTTTGGACAATCCACCAAGGGGCTTTTGCAGTTTATCTATGTTTTATTTATGCTTCTTTAAATAATGTACTCAAGACAGATTATGAAAGTGTTATGTTATGTTTTTGGAAAGGATGTTGTTGTAACACGTATTTGACTTAATGAAATAAAGTTTGTTGTTCTTCCGCTGTTTTACAAATATGTGTTCTTATAATCTGTCTTGTATATCTGTGACTTGTACTTATAAACCTCCACCAAAATTAGGGCATTCCCTTTGAGAGTGACCCTAACGGAGGTGGGGTGTTTCACTTGGTATCAGAGCATAGGTTTACCAGATAAGATAAAAAGTTTTGAAAAATTATTTTCAAAAAGGGAATTTAAAGAAGCATTTTTAAAAGAAAAATATCATTTTATTTTTAAAAGGCAAAGTCCACTGCCCAAAGCCATAGGAACTATCTCTTATCCTTCATTTTGAATCTATCCTTTTTGTTTCAGCATGTCCCAAGATCTTAACTTGCCTGAAGGGGTGCCAATACCTGGTTGGTTTAGACGGTTCTTAGAAGCAAGGGCCACTCGGCCAGGTCCTGCCGTTCCTCCTCCCCCAGCTGAAGAAAATCATCCAGCTGCAGCAGCACCTTTTCCTCCACCTCCTCCACGGGGAAACGCATTCGCTAAGATATGTAAAGATTTTAAAGCCATAGGAGGAAGGGATTTCCATGGAACTGAGTCCTTCGTAGCAGCTAGGAATTGGCTGAAAGAAACTGAAGACCTATTCATCATCTTTGAGGTAGAGGATAGACAAAAAGTACAGTTGGCAGTGTGGCTATTGAAGGGTGAGGCTTCCTACTGGTGGGAAGTCACTAATGCTGAAAGACCAGTGGAGACATGGGAGGACTTTAGGGCAAGGTTTGAGACCAAATTTCTCTCAGATGCAGAAAGGAGTTTGCAGTTGGAAAAATTCTTATTTCTTAAACAAGGGGACAAGACAGTCAGAGAATATGTGAATCAGTTCGATGAGCTGGCTAGGTTTGGGCTTGACCTAGTCAATACCCCGCACAAGAAGGCTCTCCGTTTTGTCAAAGGGTTAAATGAGCCATTACACAGTTTGGCCATGACCCATATACCCATGGGAGCCACGTATGAAAGATTGGTGCAAATGGCATTGCTGAATGAGGAGGATAAGGGCAAGAAGGAGACGAAGGCAGAAAGCTCTCAAGGGAAGAAAGAGGGTTTGCAGCCCAAGAAGACAGACTTTAAGAAAGGCGGGAAAGGCAACAAAGAGAAGAGGAAGTGTAATTTTTGTGGCAAAGTGGGGCACTTAGTAAAGGACTGCCGGAAAAAGAAGGCCAAGGAGAATGGTGGGTGCTTTTCATGCGGTCAGACAGGCCACAGGGCTAGGGACTGCCCAAGGAAACGAGGACAGGGGCAGGGCGCTGGATCCACCCCAGGGGCACAGGTCCATGTGCTAGAAGCGCCACCTCTGCAACAGCGAGGTATAAATACTTCTGTAGAAAGTGTAGTTTATCTTTATGATCACCCTGTTCGCACTTTATTTGATTCTGGCGCATCACACTCCTTTATCTCGTCTGCTTTAGTAGAATCTCTGCACCTAAAAACTAGTATGGTAGAGGACCCCTTAATTGTTTCAAACCCAATTGGGGGCCCAGCTCATTTGTCTATGATCTGTGTGGGATTGAAAATCTCTATTCTAAGCGTAGAATTTCAATGTAGTGCCTTTGTTTTGGGCTTTTCGGGGTATGGTTTGATTTTGGGTATGGATTGGCTATCCAGTAATGGGGCCATCCTTGATTGTGAGAAAAGGGTTGTTAGGCTCCTAACCCAGCTCGGTAATACTTTGGAAATTTCTTGTAATCCCTCGTATGCGGTTATGCTTAGTTATCTTGAATCGCTAGATGCCTCTGTTGAAAATTTGCAATCAGTTAGAGTGGTCCGGGAATATCCGGATGTCTTTGAAGAGGTGAAGGGCTTGCCCCCGAAGCGGGAAATAGACTTCCGCATATATCTTGTAGATAATGCAAAGCCCGTTGCGTTGCCCGTTAGACATATGGCTCCACGAGAAAGGAAAGAGCTCAGTAAACAGATTAAAGAGCTTCTAGAAAAGGGGTTCATTAGGAGGAGCATTTCAGAATGGGGCGCTCCAGTGGTGTTCGCTACAAAGGCGGATGGTTCACTCCGTCTATGTGTAGACTATAGGGAGCTCAACAAGCTAACGAAAAAGAATAGGCATCCTCTCCCTAGAATTGACGATTTATTTGACCAGCTTGTAGGAGCGTCTGTTTTCTTCCAACTTGATTTAGCAACCGGTTTTCATCAGCTAAGGGTGGCTGAAGATAGCATCGATAAAACGGCGTTCAGAACCCCAGACGGCTTCTTTGAATGGCTTGTCATGCCTTTCGGCTTGACAAATGCACCTGCTTACTTCGTGGACCTGATGAGTAGGGTATTTAGAGATTTCCTCAACAAATTCGTAGTGGTCTTCGTAGATGATATCCTTATCTTCTCAAAGAGTGAAGAGGAACATGCTCAACACCTAAGGGCAATCATGGAAACTTTGCGAGTCCATCAACTAAAAGCCAAATTCTCCAAATGCCACTTTTGGAGAGAAGAGGTGAGGTTCCTTGGGCACATAGTATCCAAATAAGGGTTAGCGGTGGACCCTGCGAAGGTAGTGGCGGTACAGGATTGGAAGACACCAAGGAATGCAACTGAGGTCCGAAGCTTTCTAGGACTAGCGGGTTTCTATCGAAAATTTATAAGGGATTTTGCGAAAATCTCAGCTCCGCTCACAAAATTGACTAAGAAGAATCTAGTGTTCAATTGGGATTTGGATTGCGAATTTGCTTTCCAACGACTGAAAAGGGCTCTTACAACAGCCCCAGTTTTGACGCTGCCGGATGGGAGCAAGATGTTCACTGTTTATACGGATGCATGTGGGACAGGGCTAGGCGCCGTCTTAATGCAAGAAGGAAGGGTAGTAGCTTATGGCGGGAGGCAGTTGAAGGTGCACGAAAAGAACTACCCAACCCACGATCTTGAGTTAGCCGCCATCGTCTTTGCACTCAAGTCTTGGCGACACTATCTCCTAGGTGAGAAGTTCGAACTTTACACTGACCATAAATCGTTGAAATATCTTTTCTCGCAGAAGGATCTTAACTTGAGGCAACAAAGATGGATGGAGTTTCTTGCCTCGTACGATTTCGAAATCTCCTACACTCCGGGCAAAGGCAACGTAGTGGCAGACGCGTTGAGCCGAAAGAAATTGACCCTAAGCCCGTTGTTTGTTGAAAGACAAAGCCTAGAGTTTATAGCCAGCTTCGACTTTAGGCCCTCCTCCGATTTCGTACCAGGCTTGCTAGCATCTCTCGAAGTACGGCCAACTTTGGTAGATTCGGTAGGGGCAGCACAACGCGAAGACCCTCAGCTTGTGGAATTAATTGATAGGCTAATTAGGGGTGAGACTTCAAGTCACCTCAACTGATACTCCATCGACGATAGGGGTTTGCTAAGGCGAGACGGAAGACTATGCATCCCACAGACAAACGATTTAATAAAGAAGGTTCTCGAGGAAGCACATCACTCCAAGATGACGATACACCCAGGCGGGGATAAAATGTACAAAGACATAAAAAGGACTTTCTTTTGGAATGGCATGAAAAAGGACGTGGCAGAATTCGTTTCTAAATGTATGGTGTGCCAACAGGTTAAGGCGGAACAGAAAAAGCCTGGTGGACTACTACATCCTCTGGAGGTCCCGCAGTGGAAGTGGGATAGCATCTCAATGGACTTCATCGATGGGCTGCCTAGGTCTAGGAGAGGCAACACTAGCATTTGGGTAATAGTGGATAGGCTTACTAAAAGCGCCCACTTTTTACCTGTCAAAAGTAAGAGAACTGCCTCATCCCTAGCATCACTTTACCTCAAGGAAATCGTTCGACTCCATGGAATACCGTCTAGCATTGTTAGTGACCGAGACCCCATCTTCAGTAGTGAGTTTTGGCGGAGTCTGCAAGAAGCAGTAGGAACGCGGTTATGCTTGAGCACGGCCTATCATCCCCAAACCGACGGCCAAACGGAGAGAGCGAATAGAGTTTTGGAAGACCTCTTAAGGCTATGCGTCCTTGACTTCGGAGGGACATGGGAAGACCACCTTCCTTTGGTGGAATTTGCCTACAACAACAGCTATCAAGCAACCATAGGAATGGCGCCCTTCGAAGCTTTATATGGAAGACCGTGCCGATCGCCCACTTGTTGGTGGGAGTCCACGGATAAGCTTATACTTGGACCAGACATGATCCGAGAGACTACAGAGAAAGTAGACTTAATACGAAGAAGGATGAAGACGGCCCAAGACAGACAAAAGTCCTACGCCGACAAGAGAAGGACCGACCTTGAATTTGAAGTTGGAGACAGAGTTTTTCTCAAGGTATCACCACTAAGAAACGTTGTTCGTTTTGGAACCACAGGAAAGCTAGTGCCAAGATTCGTAGGGCCATTCCCTATTATCGAGAAAATTGGGAAAATGGCTTATAGATTAGAGCTACCTGAGAAGTTGGCTGGAGTCCACAACGTCTTTCACGTTTCACATCTCCAAAAATGTCTACATGAGTCTGCTGAAGTGGTAGAGCCAAATATCCTCGAAGAGGTCGAAGTGGAACGCGAGGCAACCATAAGGAAAGTTCCAACCCGCATATTAGGAACGGAAGTGAAGAAACTACGCAACCGTGAAGTCAAGCTCGTCAAAGTTCAGTGGAGTGACGCCGAGGGAGACGCGACTTGGGAAACTGAAGCTAAAATACGCACAGCCTACCCTTTTCTGTTCGAGGGTACATCCTTGATCTTTCCTTTTCCTTAAGTTGCGCTTTTATCTATCTTTTTAGGTATATTTCCTCGACCGTATCTTTTAGATAGAATCTTTTTGGATGGAAACATGTAGTTGAAACATGTTATGGATGATGGTTGCAAGTGGTTGCAAGTGATTGCTAGTGGTTGCATATACACACACAATCTAGGTTTTAGATCGGCTCAGTCACTTCATATTGCATATGCATATATGTTTGCACTCGTATATGGTTGAACTTTAATGTGTTGTCATGTGGATGCTGCATTTGTATTGAATGATTGTGCACTCATGTAGAATCATGAATAGAAAATTTTGCATACATAATGGATTCATGGCACTTACATAATTCGCATTAAGGAGGTCAACTGAATCAGTAGACCGCCTGATTTTGCATTAGATAAGTTCATGTACACACACACTTTGCATATGATCATGAAGCATTAGAAGTCTTTTAAGGACAATGGATGCTCGTGTTTGATGGATGAGTAGATGGATGATTGGATGTTAGGATATACATTCCTCCTAACTTGAAGATTTCGGGGACGAAATCCTTTTAAGTGGGGGAGAATGTAACACCCGTGAATTCTATGACTGTGAAACTCACAAATTAAAGTATAATTAATTTCAAATCAAAGAACTAAGGGAAACGGGATACGCCATTGCGTTCGTCTTGGAAAAATACGCGAAATAGAGTCCGAGTTTTCGAAAAACGGATATCGTATGAAGAAGTTATGGACGAACGAAGTTGGGCGAAAAACCGAAAAAAAGGGCCAGAATGCACTGGCGCACTTGGGAAGTGCGCCGGAACAAAAATGAACTGGCGCACCTGTGAAGTGCGCCAGTACATTTTTGACCTGGCGCACCTGCCAAGTGCGCCCAGGTCAAAAATGACCTGCTGGCCAGGTCTGGTCTAGCCCTGGCTGGCCAGGTCGGTGTGTGGTCGAATTTCTGTGGTCTGCTTTGTCATTAGGGCTAGGTGGCGGGTTTTTATTGGTCTCTCTTCCTAATGAATGGCTACGATCTAACCTAGCAACATCAATGGTCCTAATCAATTCCTAACCTCTATATAAACAACCCTAGACTAAACCCTAATCTATTCATTCAAAATAAGATTATAGCCGCCATGTTGCTGAGGAATGACAAAGAGTAGCCGCCGACTAGAGAGAGAGTTAGTAAGAAAGTTCTAAAGCCTAAAGCAATTCAAGCAACCTAAAGCTAATCAATTCAACAAAGGAATCGTGTCTCTTAATTAGAGAATTCGCCGCAACCATTGTAAGTAGAGTATTACTTTGGTATAATAAACAACTGTGTTGATGTGTATGCTTGGATTGTGGCAATGGAAGTAATTCATGTTTGTGCAAAATTATGTTATTCATTATAAAGAACTACATGCGGTAGTTCTATGCAAATATACGTTTGGAATATTGCGCAAATTATGTAATCTATGTTGAAGCTACATTTATGTAGATGAGTGAAATTTATGCAAGTTTGGGGCTTTGTTATTATGTCGTCATGATGTATACTTTGTGCATAAATCGTTTTGCAAGCAATTGAGACTAGTTTGGTTGTTATAGTTCATATGAAACTATGTTGGAATTTTGACACCTTAATCCATGTATTAAGTCATGCTTATGAATATGGCTAGGCTATGAATGATATTTGGCATAATTGAAATCTATGATTAAGTCTATCTTGTTTAAAAGAGTTATATGATGACATATGTGAGACATGGCTAGGTTAGACTCAAAAATCCCTTTTTGCAAGTTTAAAGCAAACACCATGATTAGGAATATTTATGCATAAGTATATTTATATCATCGTTATGTGATTAGACTTAAACCATGATTAAGTTGAACTATGCTTTTGTGTTAGTAACAAAGTATCCCCTTTGTAAACATGTAGAAACCTTATGAGCATGACTTGTTTATGTTTATGCCATGAACAAATTGAACTTTACCTATGCCATGCTTATGTTTGACATTATGCCATGTTTATGCTAGAAGTATTTATGCCATGCTTATGTTTGACATTATGCCATGCTTATGCTAGGAATATTTATGACATGCTTATGTTTGACATTATGCCTAAATAAGAATATAGGTTCATGTTGTAGTTAAACCTATGCAAGTTCACATGCTTTGATTCATGTCACCTATGTTGCCACTATGCAAGTACACCAATTTCTATTTTGTATTTCCAACGTCGTATTGCAAGTTCATGCGCTCACCTTCCCCTCTTTGTGTATACGCCATAAGCCTCCCCTTTTCGCATGGCTAAATTGGGCTTTAAAAGGCTAAGCCCAATATATATATAAACGGACGTGTAAAACGGGGGAAAATAACGTTGGGTTAAAAATAAATTAATGAATGAAAATATAAAATAGAAGGGCCCAAATTCAAGTATGGGTTGGGCCCGTGATTGGTGTAATCTTTACACCATTAACTTAATAATGGGCTGCAAATATTTACATATAAATAAAGAAGAATGACAAAATACGTAAATGTAGAACATACGATGTGTTTAACCCGAGGTTGGATTGAGTTGTGATGTAAACCTGCCCGGAACCGCCCGGTTGTCCAGTAGTCACAACAATACCTATCCAATGTGGGAGGTTAAACATGGAGCCCAGCAAGGACCCGAGGTTAGACTGAGTTGTGGCGTAAGACTGCCCGGAACCAACCGGCAACAGGCAGCCACAACAATACCTGTCTAATGTGAGAGGTCAGGGCCTTAATAAGACAATTAAGGCTGAGTCAGGATTGTTAGGGTTAAGTGAACTAAAGACTTAATCAAAATGGGACATGCTAAACTAAACGGACTGGTGGGGTTAGGTAGGAAACACTTAACCAACTTAGCATGTTGGCTAGAGATAGAAAACCTAGTAACGGGGGACCCTTTTCAGCAGTAACCCTAAAAGGTGTATCAGGATACCCTGAAACTAGGCAGGGTGGGGCACGATTACTGGGCTGATTGTAAGAGGTCAAATCGACGGCGGTGGTGTAGCAGTGTAGGTTCTAACGGAGTGCGGGCGTGCACACACTCCGGCGCAGAAAAATAAGGCACTGGACACCAGTAGCATACCTGTGCACTCTAAGGTTGTGTCGGGTTGCCACTATGGGACTTGATACACCCCATGGTGGGACCAGCATAGGTAACTACAGACATCGGGGGCCGTAAGACACATGTAACTTTGCGAGTAGGAGCCGATCATCATTGAATGGATCACATCACCCTGATTATGGGGTGCAAATTGGAAACTAGTTTATATGGGTTCAGAGATTAACATGGGGTACGATAGCATATTCGACCCTAGATAACTTAACCAAGTTCATAGTGTTTGCCCACTTCCTGTTTTACTTATCATACCCAGTTCTTTATTCATAGACAAAGTAGTACTAGACTTACTCAAGCTTTATGTCTGACTCTATTTTTCTTTCGTCTTCTTTCTTCCGTTTCCCCCCCCCCCCCCCAGGTCCTCAGGGAGGGAACACAGCAGCTTGACCAGCCTCAACATCCAGCTTGAAGAAGAGAAATGTATTGCTTGGACTTTCCTGTTTTGAACTATGGCTTTGGACAATCCACCAAGGGGCTTTTGCAGTTTATCTATGTTTTATTTATGCTTCTTTAAATAATGTACTCAAGACAGATTATGAAAGTGTTATGTTATGTTTTTGGAAAGGATGTTGTTGTAACACGTATTTGACTTAATGAAATAAAGTTTGTTGTTCTTCCGATGTTTTACAAATATGTGTTCTTATAATCTGTCTTGTATATCTGTGACTTGTACTTATAAACCTCCACCAAAATTAGGGCATTCCCTTTGAGAGTGACCCTAACGGAGGTGGGGTGTTTCACTTGGTATCAGAGCATAGGTTTACCAGATAAGATAAAAAGTTTTGAAAAATTATTTTCAAAAAGGGAATTTAAAGAAGCATTTTTAAAAGAAAAATATCATTTTATTTTTAAAAGGCAAAGTCCACTGCCCAAAGCCATAGGAACTATCTCTTATCCTTCATTTTGAATCTATCCTTTTTGTTTCAGCATGTCCCAAGATCTTAACTTGCCTGAAGGGGTGCCAATACCTGGTTGGTTTAGACGGTTCTTAGAAGCAAGGGCCACTCAGCCAGGTCCTACCGTTCCTCCTCCCCCAGCTGAAGAAAATCATCCAGCTGCAGCAGCACCTTTTCCTCCACCTCCTCCGCGGGGAAACGCATTCGCTGAGATATGTAAAGATTTTAAAGCCATGGGAGGAAGGGATTTCCATGGAACTGAGTCCTTCGTAGCAGCTAGGAATTGGCTGAAAGAAACTGAAGACCTATTCATCATCTTTGAGGTAGAGGATAGACAAAAAGTACAGTTGGCAGTGTGGCTATTGAAGGGTGAGGCTTCCTACTGGTGGGAAGTCACTAATGCTGAAAGACCAGTGGAGACATGGGAGGACTTTAGGGCAAGGTTTGAGACCAAATTTCTCTCAGATGCAGAAAGGAGTTTGCAGTTGGAAAAATTCTTATTTCTTAAACAAGGGGACAAGACAGTCAGAGAATATGTGAATCAGTTCGATGAGCTGGCTAGGTTTGGGCTTGACCTAGTCAATACCTCGCACAAGAAGGCTCTCCGTTTTGTCAAAGGGTTAAATGAGCCATTACACAGTTTGGCCATGACCCATATACCCATGGGAGCCACGTATGAAAGATTGGTGCAAATGGCATTGCTGAATGAGGAGGATAAGGGCAAGAAGGAGACGAAGGCAGAAAGCTCTCAAGGGAAGAAAGAGGGTTTGCAGCCCAAGAAGAGAGACTTTAAGAAAGGCGGGAAAGGCAACAAAGAGAAGAGGAAGTGTAATTTTTGTGGCAAAGTGGGGCACTTAGTAAAGGACTGCCGGAAAAAGAAGGCCAAGGAGAATGGTGGGTGCTTTTCATGCGGTCAGACAGGCCACAGGGCTAGGGACTGCCCAAGGAAACGAGGACAGGGGCAGGGCGCTGGATCCACCCCAGGGGCACAGGTCCATGTGCTAGAAGCGCCACCTCTGCAACAGCGAGGTATAAATACTTCTGTAGAAAGTGTAGTTTATCTTTATGATCACCCCGTTCGCACTTTATTTGATTCTGGCGCATCACACTCCTTTATCTCGTCTGCTTTAGTAGAATCTCTGCACCTAAAAACTAGTATGGTAGAGGACCCCTTAATTGTTTCAAACCCAATTGGGGGCCCAGCTCATTTGTCTATGATCTGTGTGGGATTGAAAATCTCTATTCTAAGCGTAGAATTTCAATGTAGTGCCTTTGTTTTGGGCTTTTCGGGGTATGGTTTGATTTTGGGTATGGATTGGCTATCCAGTAATGGGGCCATCCTTGATTGTGAGAAAAGGGTTGTTAGGCTCCTAACCCAGCTCGGTAATACTTTGGAAATTTCTTGTAATCCCTCGTATGCGGTTATGCTTAGTTATCTTGAATCGCTAGATGCCTCTGTTGAAAATTTGCAATCAGTTAGAGTGGTTCGGGAATATCCGGATGTCTTTGAAGAGGTGAAGGGCTTGTCCCCGAAGCGGGAAATAGACTTCCGCATATATCTTGTAGATAATGCAAAGCCCGTTGCGTTGCCCGTTAGACATATGGCTCCACGAGAAAGGAAAGAGCTCAGTAAACAGATTAAAGAGCTTCTAGAAAAGGGGTTCATTAGGAGGAGCATTTCAGAATGGGGCGCTCCAGTGGTGTTCGCTACAAAGGCGGATGGTTCACTCCGTCTATGTGTAGACTATAGGGAGCTCAACAAGCTAACGAAAAAGAATAGGCACCCTCTCCCTAGAATTGACGATTTATTTGACCAGCTTGTAGGAGCGTCTGTTTTCTTCCAACTTGATTTAGCAACCGGTTTTCATCAGCTAAGGGTGGCTGAAGATAGCATCGATAAAACGGCGTTCAGAACCCCAGACGGCTTCTTTGAATGGCTTGTCATGCCTTTCGGCTTGACAAATGCACCTGCTTACTTCGTGGACCTGATGAGTAGGGTATTTAGAGATTTCCTCAACAAATTCGTAGTGGTCTTCGTAGATGATATCCTTATCTTCTCAAAGAGTGAAGAGGAACATGCTCAACACCTAAGGGCAATCATGGAAACTTTGCGAGTCCATCAACTAAAAGCCAAATTCTCCAAATGCCACTTTTGGAGAGAAGAGGTGAGGTTCCTTGGGCACATAGTATCCAAACAAGGGTTAGCGGTGGACCCTGCGAAGGTAGTGGCGGTACAGGATTGGAAGACACCAAGGAATGCAACTGAGGTCCGAAGCTTTCTAGGACTAGCGGGTTTCTATCGAAAATTTATAAGGGATTTTGCGAAAATCTCAGCTCCGCTCACAAAATTGACTAAGAAGAATCTAGTGTTCAATTGGGATTTGGATTGCGAATTTGCTTTCCAACGACTGAAAAGGGCTCTTACAACAGCCCCAGTTTTGACGCTGCCGGATGGGAGCAAGATGTTCACTGTTTATACGGATGCATGTGGGACAGGGCTAGGCGCCGTCTTAATGCAAGAAGGAAGGGAAGTAGCTTATGGCGGGAGGCAGTTGAAGGTGCACGAAAAGAACTACCCAACCCACGATCTTGAGTTAACCGCCATCGTCTTTGCACTCAAGTCTTGGCGACACTATCTCCTAGGTGAGAAGTTCGAACTTTACACTGACCATAAATCGTTGAAATATATTTTCTCGCAGAAGGATCTTAACTTGAGGCAACAAAGATGGATGGAGTTTCTTGCCTCGTACGATTTCGAAATCTCCTACACTCCGGGCAAAGGCAACGTAGTGGCAGACGCGTTGAGCCGAAAGAAATTGACCCTAAGCCCGTTGTTTGTTGAAAGACAAAGCCTAGAGTTTATAGCCAGCTTCGTCTTTAGGCCCTCCTCCGATTTCGTACCAGGCTTGCTAGCATCTCTCGAAGTACGGCCAACTTTGGTAGATTCGGTAGGGGCAGCACAACGCGAAGACCCTCAGCTTGTGGAATTAATTGATAGGCTAATTAGGGGTGAGACTTCAAGTCACCTCAACCGATACTCCATCGACGATAGGGGTTTGCTAAGGCGAGACGGAAGACTATGCGTCCCACAGACAAACGATTTAATAAAGAAGGTTCTCGAGGAAGCACATCACTCCAAGATGATGATACACCCAGGCGGGGATAAAATGTACAAAGACATAAAAAGGACTTTCTTTTGGAATGGCATGAAAAAGGACGTGGCAGAATTCGTTTCTAAATGTATGGTGTGCCAACAGGTTAAGGCGGAACAGAAAAAGCCTGGTGGACTACTACATCCTCTGGAGGTCCCGCAGTGGAAGTGGGATAGCATCTCAATGGACTTCATCGATGGGCTGCCTAGGTCTAGGAGAGGCAACACTAGCATTTGGGTAATAGTGGATAGGCTTACTAAAAGCGCCCACTTTTTACCTGTCAAAAGTAAGAGAACTGCCTCATCCCTAGCATCACTTTACCTCAAGGAAATCGTTCGACTCCATGGAATACCGTCTAGCATTGTTAGTGACCGAGACCCCATCTTCACTAGTGAGTTTTGGCGGAGTCTGCAAGAAGCAGTAGGAACGCGGTTATGCTTGAGCACGGCCTATCATCCCCAAACCGACGGCCAAACGGAGAGAGCGAATAGAGTTTTGGAAGACCTCTTAAGGCTATGCGTCCTTGACTTCGGAGGGACATGGGAAGACCACCTTCCTTTGGTGGAATTTGCCTACAACAACAGCTATCAAGCAACCATAGGAATGGCGCCCTTCGAAGCTTTATATGGAAGACCGTGCCGATCGCCCACTTGTTGGTGGGAGTCCACGGATAAGCTTATACTTGGACCAGACATGATCCGAGAGACTACAGAGAAAGTAGACTTAATACGAAGAAGGATGAAGATGGCCCAAGATAGACAAAAGTCCTACGCCGACAAGAGAAGGACCGACCTTGAATTTGAAGTTGGAGACAGAGTTTTTCTCAAGGTATCACCACTAAGAAACGTTGTTCGTTTTGGAACCACAGGAAAGCTAGTGCCAAGATTCGTAGGGCCATTCCCTATTATCGAGAAAATTGGGAAAATGGCTTATAGATTAGAGCTACCTGAGAAGTTGGCTGGAGTCCACAACGTCTTTCACGTTTCACATCTCCAAAAATGTCTGCATGAGTCTGCTGAAGTGGTAGAGCCAAATATCCTCGAAGAGGTCGAAGTGGAACGCGAGGCAACCATAAGGAAAGTTCCAACCCGCATATTAGGAACGGAAGTGAAGAAACTACGCAACCGTGAAGTCAAGCTCGTCAAAGTTCAGTGGAGTGACGCCGAGGGAGACGCGACTTGGGAAACTGAAGCTAAAATACGCACAGCCTACCCTTTTCTGTTCGAGGGTACATCCTTGATCTTTCCTTTTCCTTAAGTTGCGCTTTTATCTATCTTTTTAGGTATATTTCCTCGACCGTATCTTTTAGATAGAATCTTTTTGGATGGAAACATGTAGTTGAAACATGTTATGGATGATGGTTGCAAGTGGTTGCAAGTGATTGCTAGTGGTTGCATATACACACACAATCTAGGTTTTAGATCGGCTCAGTCACTTCATATTGCATATGCATATATGTTTGCACTCGTATATGGTTGAACTTTAATGTGTTGTCATGTGGATGCTGCATTTGTATTGAATGATTGTGCACTCATGTAGAATCATGAATAGAAAAATTTGCATACATAATGGATTCATGGCACTTACATAATTCGCATTAAGGAGGTCAACTGAATCAGTAGACCGCCTGATTTTGCATTAGATAAGTTCATGTACACACACACTTTGCATATGATCATGAAGCATTAGAAGTCTTTTAAGGACAATGGATGCTCGTGTTTGATGGATGAGTAGATGGATGATTGGATGTTAGGATATACATTCCTCCTAACTTGAAGATTTCGGGGACGAAATCCTTTTAAGTGGGGGAGAATGTAACACCCGTGAATTCTATGACTGTGAAACTCACAAATTAAAGTATAATTAATTTCAAATCAAAGAACTAAGGGAAACGGGATACGCCATTGCGTTCGTCTCGGAAAAATACGCGAAATAGAGTCCGAGTTTTCGAAAAACGGATATCGTATGAAGAAGTTATGGACGAACGAAGTTGGGCGAAAAACCAAAAAAAAGGGCCAGAATGCACTGGCGCACTTGGGAAGTGCGCCAGAACAAAAATGAACTGGCGCACCTGTGAAGTGCGCCAGTACATTTTTGACCTGGCGCACCTGCCAAGTGCGCCCAGGTCAAAAATGACCTGCTGGCCAGGTCTGGTCTAGCCCTGGCTGGCCAGGTCGGTGTGTGGTCGAATTTCTGTGGTCTGCTTTGTCATTAGGGCTAGGTGGCGGGTTTTTATTGGTCTCTCTTCCTAATGAATGGCTACGATCTAACCTAGCAACATCAATGGTCCTAATCAATTCCTAACCTCTATATAAACAACCCTAGACTAAACCCTAATCTATTCATTCAAAATAAGATTATAGCCGCCATGTTGCTGAGGAACGACAAAGAGTAGCCGCCGACTAGAGAGAGAGTTAGGAAGAAAGTTCTAAAGCCTAAAGCAATTCAAGCAACCTAAAGCTAATCAATTCAACAAAGGAATCGTGTCTCTTAATTAGAGAATTCGCCGCAACCATTGTAAGTAGAGTATTACTTTGGTATAATAAACAACTGTGTTGATGTGTATGCTTGGATTGTGGCAATGGAAGTAATTCATGTTTGTGCAAAATTATGTTATTCATTATAAAGAACTACATGCGGTAGTTCTATGCAAATATACGTTTGGAATATTGCGCAAATTATGTAATCTATGTTGAAGCTACATGTATGTAGATGAGTGAAATTTATGCAAGTTTGGGGCTTTGTTATTATGTCGTCATGATGTATACTTTGTGCATAAATCGTTTTGCAAGCAATTGAGACTAGTTTGGTTGTTATAGTTCATATGAAACTATGTTGGAATTTTGACACCTTAATCCATGTATTAAGTCATGCTTATGAATATGGCTAGGCTATGAATGATATTTGGCATAATTGAAATCTATGATTAAGTCTATCTTGTTTAAAAGAGTTATATGATGACATATGTGAGACATGGCTAGGTTAGACTCAAAAATCCCTTTTTGCAAGTTTAAAGCAAACACCATGATTAGGAATATTTATGCATAAGTATATTTATATCATCGTTATGTGATTAGACTTAAACCATGATTAAGTTGAACTATGCTTTTGTGTTAGTAACAAAGTATCCCCTTTGTAAACATGTAGAAACCTTATGAACATGACTTGTTTATGTTTATGCCATGAACAAATTGAACTTTACCTATGCCATGCTTATGTTTGACATTATGCCATGTTTATGCTAGAAGTATTTATGCCATGCTTATGTTTGACATTATGCCATGCTTATGCTAGGAATATTTATGACATGCTTATGTTTGACATTATGCCTAAATAAGAATATAGGTTCATGTTGTAGTTAAACCTATGCAAGTTCACATGCTTTGATTCATGTCACCTATGTTGCCACTATGCAAGTACACCAATTTCTATTTTGTATTTCCAACGTCGTATTGCAAGTTCATGCGCTCACCTTCCCCTCTTTGTGTATACGCCATAAGCCTCCCCTTTTCGCATGGCTAAATTGGGCTTTAAAAGGCTAAGCCCAATATATATATAAACGGACGTGTAAAACGGGGGAAAATAACGTTGGGTTAAAAATAAATTAATGAATGAAAATATAAAATAGAAAGGCCCAAATTCAAGTATGGGTTGGGCCCGTGATTGGTGTAATCTTTACACCATTAACTTAATAATGGGCCGCAAATATTTACATATAAATAAAGAAGAATGACAAAATATGTAAATGTAGAACATACGATGTGTTTAACCCGAGGTTGGATTGAGTTGTGATGTAAACCTGCCCGGAACCGCCCGGCTGTCCAGTAGTCACAACAATACCTATCCAATGTGGGAGGTTAAACATGGAGCCCAGCAAGGACCCGAGGTTAGACTGAGTTGTGGCGTAAGACTGCCCGGAACCAACCGGCAACAGGCAGCCACAACAATACCTGTCTAATGTGAGAGGTCAGGGCCTTAATAAGACAATTAAGGCTGAGTCAGGATTGTTAGGGTTAAGTGAACTAAAGACTTAATCAAAATGAGACATGCTAAACTAAACGGACTGGTGGGGTTAGGTAGGAAACACTTAACCAACTTAGCATGTTGGCTAAAGATAGAAAACCTAGTAACGGGGGACCCTTTTCAGCAGTAACCCTAAAAGGTGTATCAGGATACCCTGAAACTAGGCAAGGTGGGGCACGATTACTGGGCTGATTGTAAGAGGTCAAATCGACGGCGGTGGTGTAGCAGTGTAGGTTCTAACGGAGTGCGGGCGTGCACACACTCCGGCGCAGAAAAATAAGGCACTGGACACCAGTAGCATACCTGTGCACTCTAAGGTTGTGTCGGGTTGCCACTATGGGACTTGATACACCCCATGGTGGGACCAGCATAGGTAACTACAGACATCGGGGGCCGTAAGACACATGTAACTTTGCGAGTAGGAGCCGATCATCATTGAATGGATCACATCGCCCTGATTATGGGGTGCAAATTGGAAACTAGTTTATATGGGTTCAGAGATTAACATGGGGTACGATAGCATATTCGACCCTAGATAACTTAACCAAGTTCATAGTGTTTGCCCACTTCCTGTTTTACTTATCATACCCAGTTCTTTATTCATAGACAAAGTAGTACTAGACTTACTCAGGCTTTATGTCTGACTCTATTTTTCTTTCGTCTTCTTTCTTCCGTTCCCCCCCCCCCCAGGTCCTCAGGGAGGGAACACAGCAGCTTGACCAGCCTCAACATCCAGCTTGAAGAAGAGAAATGTATTGCTTGGACTTTCCTGTTTTGAACTATGGCTTGGGACAATCCACCAAGGGGCTTTTGCAGTTTATCTATGTTTTATTTATGCTTCTTTAAATAATGTACTCAAGACAGATTATGAAAGTTTTATGTTATGTTTTTGGAAAGGATGTTGTTGTAACACGTATTTGACTTAATGAAATAAAGTTTGTTGTTCTTCCGCTGTTTTACAAATATGTGTTCTTATAATCTGTCTTGTATATCTGTGACTTGTACTTATAAACCTCCACCAAAATTAGGGCATTCCCTTTGAGAGTGACCCTAACGGAGGTGGGGTGTTTCAATTTGATTTCAATTCAAATCGATTTTAATTCGATTCGAATTCATTTCCTTTTCAATTCAATTCAATTCGAATTTGTTTTCTTTTCAATTCAAATTCGTTATGTATTCAATTCAAATTCGTTTTCTATTCAATTCAAATTCGTTTTCTATTCAATTCAATTCAAATTCGTTATATATTCAATTCAAATCAAATTCGTTATCTATTCAATTCAAATTCGTTTTCTATTCAATTCAAATTCAAATTCGTTTTCTATTCAATTCAATTCAAATTCGTTATATATTCAATTCAAATCAAATTCGTTATCTATTCAATTCAAATTCGTTTTCTATTCAATTCAAATTCAAATTCGTTTTCTATTCAATTCAATTCAAATTCGTTATATATTCAATTCAAATCAAATTCGTTATCTATTCAATTCAAATTCGTTTTCTATTCAATTCAAATTCGTTTTCTGTTCAATTCAATTCAAATTCGTTATATATTCAATTCAAATCAAATTCGTTATCTATTCAATTCAAATTCGTTTTCTATTCAATTCAAATTCAATTTCGTTTTCTATTCAATTCAAATTCGTTTTCTATTCAATTCAATTCAAATTCGTTATATATTCAATTCAAATCAAATTCGTTATCTATTCAATTCAAATTCGTTTTCTATTCAATTCAAAATCGTTTTCTATTCAATTCAAATTCGTTTTCTATTCAATTCAATTCAAATTCGTTATATATTCAATTCAAATCAAATTCGTTATCTATTCAATTCAAATTTGTTTTCTATTCAATTCAAATTCAAATTCGTTTTCTATTCAATTCAATTCAAATTCGTTATCTATTCAATTCAATTCATTTTCTAATTCAAAAACGAATATAAATATCATTCGCGTCAAAATAGCGCATCTCTAATCAACACGGCTTTATATTCAACAAATGGATCTATATTTCTTTCAATACACGACTCTATATCTTTGTCAACACACGACTAATCTCAACGAATGAGTACTGTCCACGTGTGACTATTTTTGTTATTTAATATATTTTATGAAAATTAAGGTATCTATCGTTTGATATCAAATCAGACTCCAACCGTAAATTAGTAAGAGAACGATTCCCTAAATATTAACCCCGAAGGCCGAAACCAACATCAGATTAATATCCATGAGACCACTCATCTTATCTATTTTCCAGTTAGTTTCTAATTTTTATATATGATAAAGATGTAAATTTTATTGTTATAATATTTCGTTCAACACATGACTAATCTCAACAGATGAGTACAGTCAACACATGAACCTTTATTTTATAATGATAAAGATGTAAATTTTATTGTTAAAATATTTCGTTCAACACATGACTAATCTCAACGGATGAGTACAGTCAACACATGAACCTTTACTTTATAATATTCTTTATTTTCTAAATTGGAATGAGGCCCAACCAATTACCATATAGCGTTAACTATATGGATTCCACACAACACATGTATATAATAGCAACGATAAATAATCAACCATCATCCAAAGTGCACTACACTGTACAAGCATTAAATATAGATATCTAACGCTTATAATAGCCTGTCAATCAATCGATCGACATACAACTAATTATTGGGATTAGTGTATGTCATATATTATCCCAATACCCGTGTGGGGTTTCAAACAATCAAACACAGATTTTATTTGTGCAGTTGGGCGATGTGTAAAATTTATCGTCCCAATCAATGTCCTTCAAATAAGTGTACATAAACAAATCGTCCAGTTTGTAAATGAAAATTTATTTATTCACATTCACGTTAAAAATCATATTTTTAACGACCAAATTATTTTATTCAACCTATGAATGTTCTATTCGGTTCATTTACTAAATAAAATGATATCTTTATTTTTCTAACTTATTTTAGAAAATTTCGGCGGCATAACGGCGCGATACTAGAAACGGGACGAGGCCTAGCCTTAGCCCCGGTCTAGTGAAGGCCCACGTCATTCACACATCAATCAAATCCATTCATTTCACCAAACAATTCAATTCAAACCAAATAAACTAACCAACTACACATCCAAACAATTTAACAAACAAGCCATCCATGGTCTGTGGATGACGGGTGTCGGGTGCTACTAAACACCGTCTGCATCCTAATATATATATATAACTAGAAAAAGAAATTAAAGAGTGAGAAATTCTCACCAATAGCTATCCTAACTCCACGGCTCTTCTTTTGCAGAAACCTTCGTCGTTCTCGCCTTTATGTCATCTTCGTTGCCCGTATTCTCTACATATGTAAAAATCGAATTTTTACTTTGCTATTCAATATATAAAAATCGAATTTTTACTTTGCTATTCAATATATAAAAATCGAATTTTTACTTTGCTATTCAATATATAAAAATCGAATTTTTACTTCGCTATTCAATATATAAAAATCCTATTTTTACTTTGCTATTCAATATATAAAAATCAAATTTTTACTTTGCTATTCAATATATAAAAATCGAATTTTTACTTCGCTATTCAATATATAAAAATCCTATTTTTACTTCGCTATTATATAGATAAAAATTCTATTTTTACACCGATGTTCATATAATAAAGGTTATATTTTTTTTATCAAGCTATTCTCTATATATAGATTATATTTTTATATTCTCTATTATACAGAAATTTTATTTTCAATACACTACTTATATAAAAATAGTATTTTTATATCCTCTACTATATAAAGGTCATATTTTTAATCCACTACATATGTAAAAATCACGCCTTTCTCCATTTAAAAATATCGTCTTTCTTCCTTTAAAAATCTAATCTTTTCTATTTTAAAAATCTAATCTTTTTCATTTTAAAATCTATTTTATTTACATATAAATACCGATCTAATCTATGTCATTTACACACAAATTAGTTAAACTAAAAATAAATACAAAGAAGAAAACTCACCGTGTTCTTTCAGGGGGGGTTGGACTGCTGTGGAGAGGGGGGTATGCGTCTCGCGTCGGACTGGAGGAAGAGGGGTCGGGGTGGTCAGCAGGCGGAGGTGGGTCATCGGTGGACCTAGGGGGTGGCTGGCGACACCTAGGGCTTCGGGTTTTGGGGGGTGTCGATCGCCAGCGAAAAAGGGGGGTTCGAACTGACGAGGGGGGGAGGGCTTCGACTGTGGCGCGCCACCTGGAGCGGCGGTGGCACGGCATCCTCGAGGTGGTTTCTGCCATCGCGATCCCCTTTTTTTCTGGTTTCGAAATTAATCGGGGGGGGGGGCTGATAAAGGAAGGAGAGGGAGAGAGAGAAAGCATTAATTTATTATTTAATTATTTTATTTTCCACCAAAAAGCAACTTTTATTTTCGACCTCAAAACGAGGCCCACCGCCTGTCGTCCATAGCGTATTACCCACATTCCGAACACAATGGGATATGTATCGTAAGCTGATTCGGCTGTTGCAATCAGTTTTCGCCAAAATTAACATATAACTCTATATATTGAATTTGAACGCGCATTTCAATTTACTGGGGTCACATACGAACTTTAAAAATTCCAGAAAAATATTTTCTAGCTTCGTATTGACGATATGGTCCTAACAAAACTAGTTTCGTCGAATTCCGAGACCGTTAGAAAAATGGCCATTTTCCAGTCGATTAAAATCAACTGAAACTGGTCAAATGCGGTTTCCTTCGCCACGCCCACATATTGATTCGAAAAATTATGAAATTTGGAATATAGCAATTATTTGACACTGCGGATCCAACAAAAGTGGTTTCGTCGAAATCCGAGGTCGTTTGTAAAATGTCTATTTTTAAGGGCCTGAATTCCATAGCGACTATTCAGAATTTTCAACTGGACATATCTTTTGATTCCCGCTATGAAATTTCAATCTTTCAGATTCTTTGGAAAGATATCAACAATTAGATCCTATTATTTTTGGTTTCGCCAAAATCCGGTTTATTTTGCACCCGGTACATTCAATTGAAGTTTGAAATCGAATTATCGAACTACCGCGCCATTTTCAATTCCTATTTATAATTATATATAATTATTTATATTCTAACGACAACGTATATAATATATACGTTTGAATTCTATTCAAAATAAATTTCTCGTCGATATTATTTAAAATAATCTATTTTAAATATTCAAAATACGCTAAAATTGCCAAAATAAAAATTTTAAACTGGCCCAGATTTTCCGGGTTTTTACACACATTTTATGTATCAAAGGATCGTAAAATATTTTTTATTTTATTCCCTGAGAGTTGGATCATTTTCATATTTTAATATGTTGCTTATGGGGATGTGAGGCATGTCCATAATTTTTACCAATTTTGTTTGTGACAATTTTGCCCTTATCAATCTTGTATAGGGAATAGCTTTTGGCTCAGATCGAATTAGGTGTTGAGACCTGTGTCATTGGAAAGGAAATGATGATTCCTTTTCCGTAGAGTGGTCACATTAAAGATTTGGCTCAGCGGTTTGGGAGGAATCGTTGTTTTAAGGTTTAATAGTTGGTTGTTCAGGTTTGGTAAGCCATAATGGAATGATTTGGAGAGGCCCATTAGTGGGCTGATGGAGGCTATAAATAGGGGGTAGGAGGCATGAAGAATAGTTTACTTTCTCCATTCTCTCATTTGGAAGAGCTAGAGTTCCTCCATTTCTCCATTCTCTTCGCTTTTCCACCATTAAAGCTTAGAGAATTGAAGATCTACAACATTTGAGGCTAGATCTATGCAAATCAAAGAGAGAGATCATAAAATCGAAGAGTTTAAAGTGAATTCTTCACTGTCCGGATCTAGATCTAAATGTTTTTGGGTTATTTTGGAGAATTGGTGAGTGATATGCATCTCTCACGCAGATTCAACTAAGTATATGAGTTGTATGATCTTAATTTCATCAATCTCAAGTGTTTTCCTTAGATCAACATCATTGTAAGTTTAATTTCATACAAATTGCCATAGGATATAATTTAGCAACTTAAAACCGGTAATTTCTATGTTATTTTATATGTTTATGCAAGTTAGACCCATTATTATGTTCATATGTTCATTTACCATGATTTTGGTGAAGTTTGCATAATTTTGATGAAAATCATCATATTCATGTTGTTAATGATTTCATAACATGCTTATGGTTGTGCTAGATGAATTAGGTGAGTTGATTTCATCGAATTTGTCGTTTGACAAAGTTTTAGTCAAGTTTGGAGATGATTTGGGTCTATCCAGGAATTGGGTCGGCCAGAAAATGAATTGGTAGGAAATGGATCGGTCATTGAGTGGCATGGGGAGCAAGTCAGGGGTGGACAGGTCGGTAGCAATATGGGTCGGCCAGGCATAAAGTTGAATGGTTGGCTATATGATGGGTCGGGTCGGCCATGAAGGGTCGGTCGACTATGAAGGATCGGTCACTAGGCAAAGAGGTGGATCGGTCGGGTCGACCTTAATGGGATGGGTTGGTCATGTTGGGTCGGTCGTGTCTCATTGTAATGGGTCGGTCGTTGTGTACGAAGCAAGGGCCAGTCGTTGTATATGAAGCATGGGTCGGTCTGCTTCTTAGATGGGTTGATCGTGACTCACAAGGATGGATCAGTCTCTGCTTTTGATAGCGGGTTAGTCGCATAGGGTCAGTGATGTTGTGACTTCGAAGTAAGTTCAAGGAATATTCGAAGTGTTGAATGTGTTCATTGATTGGTATGGAATAACGAATAAGGTAACAACTCAAAGGTTGTGATTTGGTGGATAATGGTTGCTCGGGAAGGTTGCTTGAGCTATGAAAATTTGTCAAGTTGGATGACTAGAGATGCGAAGGCCAAGAAGTTATCGTTGTCGTGAGTTTTAGAAGGCTTAAAGCAAGGGAAAAATAGGGGGAACCTAAAAGACCGGAAGGTTGCTGGTCGAGTACCCTGGGTATCGTTGAAAGGCCTAGTTGTCAAAGTTGGACATGCGTATCATTGAAAGCCGTGTGGAGTTTATGCTAGAATCGGGTTACCATTAGCCCTTGACATATGGCAAGGTTGGCCGTCATAAGATTAGCGATGGTTTCGAAGCAGGATTGGCAGTGATAGCTAGAGTCTGTCATAGATGATCAATTGCCCTGTTTGTACCATCTCACACAAATTGTCCAACGTCGAAGGAGATGTTTTGTAACGAACCGCATTTTGCCTGGACCAAATCGATCGCTAAATCGACTAAAACCATTCAAAACCCGAATACGCTAACTTTGGGAATACAACACATTAGAACAAATAACATAAGACTTTTATAAACATTACAATAATGTTACATCAGAGTATAGAATATCAGAGTACATCGAAACAATAGTACATCGAAAGATGAATTTATAATAAATACAATACACAGTGGAAGACTATCACTGCTCTGGACACAGCTTTAAGCTTAGATCCAGAATCCTGCTCAATATATCTGCAAACTAAGCTACTTGACTACCCGTGTGGAAAAGAGAGCACCCGAGTTTGCAAAGTGAAACAAACTACGGGTCAGTCATGGGATTGGTATGAGAAATCTAATGTAACATCCAAGATTTTTGACCGTTCAAATCGACAATGATCCTTAATGTGGACATAAACAGATCAAAAATACGGATAGTTATTGGGATTAAAATAAGAAAAAGAAGAAAGAAGAAAACAAATACAATATCTCACAGCAGAAGGACAAAATATAATAAATAAATAACAGTTCATGAAGCTGTTAAAACGTACATTTTATTATATTTTACAACGATTATCAGAGTAAATTAACATACAACATACCAATGCATTTGCAGCGGAATAATAATAATACGTCTGTTGAGCTCCATCTTCATCTTCATAATGGTATCTTCAAAGCAAGTGAAACTTCGCTAAGTGCAACTCGGTCTGACCCGAGCGTATTGAAAAAAAGAAACACAACAAACACTCGGATCAGAACTAAATCATTCTCATATTAGTTAAATCAATTTTTATGTAATAATATGAGTGCAATAACTTAAGAGATGTTACAGGAATTTCCATCTCTTAAGGATCCGTCAAACTAATACTATATAATATAATACGCTATTATAATAATGTCTATGGTTAAATTTAACATAATAAAATAATGTAAGTGGGATTATCATTATTACCCTTACATCGTTTATACCGTTGCCGTACAATTTGCATATACACACCAGTACGTCGGCGGAAAGGGATGCGCCATGATACGACAACGTTAAATCAAAATCGTAGGGGGCTCGATCAGGATAATATGACAAGGTACACAAGGTGAGACGACCCGAACTTCCCCGTGAAGGAAAGCCCAGATTGAATTGAGGACAAGACGAATCAGAACACAAACAGAAGAACATTTCATTGCTTATTACAACAATTCCATCAGAATACAAGAATATATAGAGTATAAATAAATATTATACATTAGAAAAATATCAGAGATTTAAATTACATTACATAGCAGCGGAAAATGATGCAAAACACAACCGAAAGAGATAAACGAATACAGAGCTTTTCGGATATCATTCCAGCTGTAAACCAGGATCTTGTGGATATAAATCTGCAAAACCAAAACTACTAGCTGCCCGTGTGGAAAATAGGGGCACCCAAAGTTTAGGTTAAAACAATAAATTCCATGTCAGTCATGTGGCTGGTGTGAGAACTAAAACAGTTATTTAAAACTTTACTTTGAAAGAGAGTAATTCAAGGGACCACGATGTATAACACGGAACGGGTTTCCTCCCGAGAATTCTAGTGCATAGAATAAACAACGCAATGCTTTTTGGAAAAATGAAGTTATTATAAGATCCAGGTCCCATCACACAATGCAACGCAAGCCGGAGGATAGGGTTTTACCTTATAATAGCCGAATAATGCTTGATACATTTAAAACAAATCATTTGATACTATTATAGTGTAAAGTGTATGAAAACAACTTCAAATATAAATATATCAATCATAGACAGCATAGTGCCCCCATCCCACTATGTCGCCTGTAATAACCCGGAAATCTGGGCTAGTTTAAATTTTTTATTTTAGCGAATTTTGATTATTTAAAATGAATTATTTTAAATAATAACGTCGAGAAATTTATTTTGAATATAATTCGAACGTATATATTCGTTTGAATCGACGATAGAATATAAATATTTATTTATATTTATAAAAGGAATTGAAAATGGCGCGGTAGTTCGATAATTCGATTTCAAACTTCAAATGGATGTGTAGGATTCAAAATAAACTAGATTTTAGTGAAACCAAAAAATTAGAATCTAATTGAGAATATCTTTCCAACGAATCCGAAAAATCAAGATTTCACAGCGGGAATCAAAAGTTATGGCCAAATGAATTTTCAGAATAGACGCTATGGAATTTCGGCCCTTGAAAATGTCCATTTTGCAAACGACCTCGGATTTCGACGAAACCACTTTTGTTGGATCCGCGATGTCAAATTATTGCTAGGTTTCAAATTTCATAATTTTTCGAATCAATATGTGAGCGTGGCAAAGGAAAACGCGTTTGACCAGTTTCAGTTGATTTTAATCGACTGGAAAATAGCCATTTTTCAAACGGTCTCGGAATTTGTCGAAATTAGTTTTGTTAGGACCGTATCGTCAATACAAAGCTAGAAAATATTTTTTGGGAATTGTTAGAGTCCGTATGTGACCCCAGTAAATTGAAATGCATGTTCAAATTCAATATATAGAGTTATATGTTGATTTTGACAAAAACTGATCGAAAAGATCGAATCGGTCTACGATACACATCCCATTGTGTTCGGAATGGGGGTAATTATCTATGGACGATAGGCGGTGGGTCTCGTTTTGAGGTCGAAATAAAAAGTTGCTTTTTGAAAGTAAAACAAATGATTACTTCGGTAAGGTTCGTTAATCCCGACTAGTTGAATCGAAATTCAAAAGAAGATTAAAGAATAAATTCAAGGAATTTATCTTTGATAAAATTAATGGGAACCTTTCCCTATAATGTGAAACTTAGAAACTAACTGTCGGTTAGCTAAGCGGAATGGTTTTCTGGATATTGATCTGATGTTGGTTTCGGCCTTCGGGGTTAATATTTGGGGAATTATTCTCTTGATTAATTTATGGTTAGTGACTGATGAATTGGAATGAGGCGTATGTTGTGTTTGTGTAACACTTGTTTATCATATACGCGAGTTATTCGGGAAGACCGGGTTTATCCCATTCTGAATAACCGATACGACGATAAGTCGAAGATGAAGACGGTGGTTGAAGACCAGAGGTCTTCACGTCGTTTGGATAATTACTGATGATCTTGATTGGGTCGTACACCAAGAAGATGGAAACAGTTGGTGATTGTCCAGACGTACTTGGAGATCGATGGATATGCGGGGTACTAGGTGCCTCCGGTTTCGTTCAGACCCAGAACGAACTTGTAAATGGACTGTGTGCCTGACATTGGATTTTATTCTGTGTGATTGATTTCTATTAAATATATATCTGTTTCGCGGCGGAGAATTTATTCTCTTACTTAACGCCCTTCTCTGAGACGTACGAGCTCAGGGGTTATATATCGATGGATATCAAACGCATGGAGTGATTTGCCTGTGTGGCATGCCTAAGTGGCAATATGATCATGGCTTCTGTTGGAAAGCAGAGTCTTGTGGTGGATGATCAAGGCACGGCCTTTGTGGCATACCTTTGTGTAACGTTGATTCGCGAGCCTCACACCCCGGTGTGAACCAAAAACGGGAGACGGACCTCAGGGAGGGCATGCGTTTCCTTCTAGCTAAAAGTGGCGTCAATGGTTTTACACGCCCTGACGAGTTTGACTTATGTGGTTGTTGCTGTTGCGAGGCGCCTCGGTTAGATCAGACGATCCGGGTCTGATGGAGTCATTCGTTGGCTCATTTACGCCCCAAAGGGCGGGGAAACGTAGTGTTCAAGCATAATAATCCACATCGGTGGACCGGCCCTGACGATCCAAAGGGTTGATGCGTTCTGATCCTAAGACGTAGGCTAGATTGTCTCGAATCGGTTGAGGACTATCTTTTGCCTCGGTTCACAGACGGAAATCCAATTTCCAAATACGTGACATTTGCGGTTTTAATTGTAGAACTAGTATGGCGACATGATATATGGTACCCATGCCGTCTATGATTGATTCATATGATTTGAAATTGTTTTGACACTATACACTTATAATAGTATCAAATGATTTGTTTTAAAACATACTAAGCATGTTTGGCTATTATAAGGGAAAACCCTATCCCCCGGCTTGCGTTGCATTGTGTGATAGGACCTGGGTCTTATAATAGCTTCATTGTTCTTTATTTAGCATTGCGTTGTTGTTTTATGCACTGGTATTCTTGGGAGGAAACCCGTTCCGTGTTATACGGCGTGGTCCCTTGATTTACCAAACTTTAAAAATAAAGATTAATAACTGTTTTAGTTCTCACACCAGTCCCATGACTAACCTGGAGTTTATTGTTTTAACCTAAACTCTGGGTGCCCTTATTTTGACACGGGCAGCTAGTAGTTTTGGTTTTGCAGATTTATATTCATAGGATCCTGGTTTACAGCTGGAACAATATCCGGAAAGCTTTGTATCTGTATATCTCTTCAAGTTGTGTATTGTATTATTTTCCGCTGCTATGTAATGTATTGTAATCTCTGATATTTTCTGCGTAATATTTATTCATTCATACTCTGTATATTCTTGTATTCTGATGGAATTGTTGTAATTAACAATGAAATGTTCTTCCGTCTGCGTTCCTTTGTGGCTTGGTCTCGAACTACTCCGCGCTTTCCTTCACGGGGAAGTTACGGGTTTTTACGTCGCCATACTAGGCTCTACAAATAAAACCAAAATATCATGTATTGGAAATTGGATTTCCATCATGAGTCGAGGCCAGGGGCAAGCTCCTCACCGCTTCGAGACACTCTAGCAAATGCCCCAGGACTACACACTCTGGGTAGCCCTTGGAATCGGTTGGGTCGGTCCTTCGTTACGTTTGAGGATTGGCAATTCCTGAACACACGTTTCTCGGTCCAATCAGAACTATCCATCAGCTCTGAAGAGACTGATATATCTGAGGCGCCTCGCATTCCAACATCCACAAAGGTATAATAACCAATGATGTCAGGGCTAGTAAAACACTGACACCACCCATAGCTAGAAAGAAACGTCGTGTTCTCCCAAGGTCCTTATCCCGTTGTAACTCATAACGAGGTGTGAGGCTCGCGAATCAACGCTATACACAAAGCTACGCCACAAAGGCCATGCTTTGATCATCAACCACAAGACTCTGCTTTTCAACAAAAGCCTTGATCACTGCATCTCAGCATGCCACACAGGCAATTCATGCCATGCGACTGATATCTATCGATATATAACCTCTGAGCTCGTATGTCTCAGAGAAGGGCATTAAGCTAGAGAATAAATTCTTCGCCGCCAAACAGATATATATTTAATAGAAATCAATCAGCATAGAATAAAATCCAATGTCAGACACACAATCCATTTATAAGTCCGTTCTGGGTCTGAACAAAACTGGAGGCATCTTATTCCTCCCCCACATGTCCAATACAGGGGAGAGGTCCTCGCATATCCGTCGATCTCCAAGTACGTCTGGACGATCACCACTTATTACCTCGGCTTGGGTGTACAACCCAATCAAGACATCAGTAATCATCCAAACGATGTGAAGACCTCCGGTCTTCAACAACCGTCTTCATCGTCGACATATCGTCGAATCAGCTATTCAGAATGGATATAACCCGTCCTTTCCGAATAACTCGCGTATATAATAAAGAAGTGCTGTAAACCACAGCATACGCCTCATTCCAATTTTGAATATTCTTTTATTCAAATATTCACCTACTTTGGGAAAGGTTCCCATTAATTTTATCGAAGATAAATTCTTTAAAATTTATTCTTTAATCATTCTTTGGATTTTAATTCAAACCGTATTATGTCTTTAACTGGGTTAAAGAACCAATGTCTTAAAACATGGTTCATGATAAACCCAAAATCACATTTCATTCCATTAGCCGCTTAACGTAAATTAGCAAGTGAACAATCCCCTAAGTATTAACCCCGAAGGCCGAAACCAACATCATATCAATACCCAGGAAACCATTCAACTTAACTAATCTCAAGTTAGTTTCTGATTTTCTTAACTCCATTGTTAATCGCGTTAAAGAACCAGTGTTATTTAAAACACCGTTCATGATAAACCCAAAGACCAATTTCAATTCAATTCCAATTAAATATATTAAATTGGAAAACTTTACTTTGGAAAATTCCCGTTAAATCTTAATAAAAAGATTTATAAATTCCAAATCTTATTTCACTGTAAATCAGGTTAAAGAACGAACGTTGTTGAAAACATAGTTCACAACAAACCCTAAATCCAATCAGTCTCTAACCATAAATTAGTAAGAGAACAATTCCCTAAGTATTAACCCCGAAGGCCAAAACCAACATCAGATCAATACCCAGGAAACCATTCAACTTAACTAACCTTCAATCAGTTTCTAATTTTCTTAACTACATTCGGTTCAAGAATAGTATTATTAAAGATACCATTCACGAAAAACCCAAAATCCAATTTGATATTAAATACAAGGCTCTGAATAGAAAATATATCGTCTTATATTCAATATCAAATTCTGAAACTAACATATATTGTATTGGAATAACGATATATATATCTTCCAAATTCCTCCACAATACCCGTATAATCACGAAATCCAATATCGAAATATTATGAAAATAATTTTGATTCAAATACGTTCCAATTCATATATCGGAAATCCTGGTTAGTTTAAAACCATTTCATATCTAATTTATTTATTTTAAAAATATTGGATTTATTATTCTATTCCAAAACTAGTTCATTTCGATAAAAATATTTTTTTATCTTTTCAAATATGGAATTTTTCATCCCAATTCTCTCCAAATCAATTATTATGATTTTACATAAATTATTGATATTTTTAATAATTTTATCAAGGCCCATACAGTCAATTTCCATAAACGGCCATCGAACTGCACTTACAGCGACCTTTTCCAAATTTGATTTGGATATGATTCCAAATCCAACCATTAGATTTCTAATTTATTGTATTCGTTAGAAAGCACTTTTCGATACAAACCCAACGGTTCCGGTTTTACGAGAATCCGACAGTCGGATCTCCCGTAATGTCCATTCGAAGTCAATGGTCGAAATTCGCGAACTGCCGCGGCGCGGCGCGTTTTATTCAGGCCATTATATGTATAATATATATTATATAAATATATTTCATCGATTTCCATTTATTTTATAAATCGTTTTAAATTTGTTTTCAAAACAATTTCAATTCATATTCAATTCCAAATCAAAATTAAATTTTCCATTATAAATTCGTTTTAAATTCATTTCAAATTGATTTCAATTCAATTTCAATTCATTTTGAGTTCATTTTAAATCGATTTCAATTCAATTTCAGTTCATTTTGAATTCATTTAAATCGATTTCAATTCAATATCAGTTTATTTTGAATTCATTTTAAATCGATCTCAATTAAATTTCAATTCATTTTGAGTTCATTTTAAATCGATTTCAATTTCAATTCATCTTGAATTCATTTTAAATCGATTTCAATTCAATTTTAGTTTCAAATCAAAATTTAATATTTTATATCACTTCAATATTTTCAAAACATTAGATTTTGAAATCACTTTTCGATATTCATTATAAAATGAATAAAATCGACCAAATTCCTGTTCGTGTTAAAATGTCGTTTAACTACTTAACACGGCTTCGCATTCCAATATTCACTGAATATCATTTTAAAATGTTCGTTAATTCTGAACTGGAATCAGACTCAATCAGTTACCATATAATTTCATTAATATGGATTTCATCCAATACATGCGTACAACAATGACGATAAACAATCATTAAAAATTCAAACAACATCCAGAGTGCATTCTACAACCGTATAAGCATTAAAATAAATAAATAACGCTTATACAGTCTGTCAACCCATCGATTGACATATCACTAATTATTGGGATCAGTATATGTCAAATATTATCCCAATACCCGTGTGGGGTTTCAGTCAACAAATAATGAATTTTATTTGCGTAGTTGGGCGATGTGTAAAATTTGTCCTCCCAATCAATATCAGTCAAATGTGTGTACATAAACAAATCGTTCGATTTGTTTATAAATATTTATTTCATTCCTATACACGTTCAAAAAATTATATTTTTAACTATAAAATATTTTATTCCCATTTATGAATATTTTATTTATCGATTCCACATCACAACCAATTTTTACAACAACATACAATCAAACAAACAAGTCGTCCATGGTCTGTGGACGACGGGTGTCGGGTGCTGCTAAGCACCGTCTGCATCCTAGTATATAATTTAACTAGAAAATAAAATAAAAGTGAGAAGTTCTCACCTTTGGGATCCACTCCTTCAGTCATTATCTCTGAACGGTTTGAATTCAGATTTGTTTTCCATCAGTACCATCGCAATCTATATCACGCAGTTTATTATTAAAAATCGCATTTTTATACTGTTACTTCATACATAAAAATCATATTTTTATTCTAAACCTTTACTGTAAAAATCATATTTTTATATGCTTATTATAATATATATATACATATATATATATTTATTTATATCATTAAAAATCATATCTTTACATCGCTTTCATATACATAAAGATCATATTTTTTCTTCGCTACACATATAAAAATTATATTTTTATATCTCTACATATATAAAAATTATATTTTTAATACTCTACTAATATAAAAATCATACTTTTAATACTTTACTAATATAAAATCATATTTTTAAAACGCTAAGGATATAAAAATCATATTTTTAATACTTTACTAATAATAAAATCATATTTTTATATAATTAAAAATCGTAACTTTATATCAATAAAGACTAAGCTTTATGATGTTAAAAATCTAAACTTTATGATGTTAAAATTCTTATCTTTTCAATGTTAAAATCTTGACTTTTATGTATTAAAAACCTCGACTTCATAGGTAAAAAATCTATAACTCTATATATTTAAAAATCTATAACTCTATATATTTAAAAAAAACAGAAAACTCACCATTTTATAGGGTTACGGTCACCGGAAAAATCGGAGGTGGAGGCTCGTGGTTCGCTGGTGGTGGCACAGCGGCTCGCAGGGGGGTGGCGGTCTCGAATTAGCGGTGTAGGGCTTCTGTTTACGGTGGAGTTGGAGTTGGGGTCGCGGTAGAGAGGCTTGGGGTCGAGAAGAGGAGGGAGGCACGGGGGAGGGGGGAAGAAGAGTGGGGGCTCGATCGTCAGCGGCGCCGCCGCCGGAGGCGCGCTGCGGCAGCTTCCCCCCTATCACTCCTTTTTTTTGTTTTCATTTTTATACATCGGGATGAATGATTTGAATGGGGGGCTGACCGGTTAAGGAGAAAAAGGGAGGAGGGGTTTGAAGAATTATATATATATATATATTATTATTATTTCAAAAAGTACCTTTTTATTTTGAACTCGAAATCAAACCCACCGACTATCATCCATAACTAATTACCCCCATTCCGAACACAATGGGATATGAATCGTAAGCCAGTTTGGCTGTTTCGATCGGTTTCCGTCAAAATCAACATATAAATCTAGGGTGTGTTTTTTACAGGTCCCTAATAAGTTTCAAAATTAGGCTCACATCCGGTCATAAACTTATTATAAATTAGGTCCCTATTTTTCAAAAATAGATCAAAAATCAAATAAAAAAATATGAAAATTAATATTTAAATAAATTATGCATTCGACAAAAAAATCACTCAAAAAAATCAAAAAACACACGAAAAAACAGCGAAAATATACAGTTAAATGCATAATTTTATGCACGAATTCCAATTTCTGGCATATATATGTGATAGTACTCCAGTGTTGCATCCGCGTTTGATTTTTTAACATATTTCTATGCAAGTATTACATCATTCTTGCATAAAAATATGCAATATTTCATTACAGTTCATTTTTATTTGCATTCAAGTGTGCAAGTAAATCCGAAACATGCACACGTGTGCAGCATACCTGCAGGCAAACCGTTAGCATAATTTCCTTTATGCAATAATTGCATATATGTATGCAAGTATTGGCAATACTTGCATACATATATGCAACTTTTTTTCTTGGCGTAAACTTTTGCTGTTATTTCCAAATTATAGAATTTTTTTTTAACTCGATGTCCCATTTTTTCCTGGCACAAAATGAAGGAGGCATAACCAAAAAAGAAAAAGGCGGATGCATAAAAGTAGGAAACGAATCCTACAAAACTGGAGGAAGCAATTCAAAAATAGGGGGCGGGTTTATATTATAAACTATGACCGGATGTGAGCCTAATTAAGTTTGCTTTTAGGGATGTATGCCTAATTTTCACATAAATCTATATATTGAATTTGAACGCACATTTCAATTTATTGGGACCACATACGGACTTTAAAAATTCCTGAAAAATATTTTCTAGCTTAGTATTGACGATACGGTTCTAACAAAACTAATTTCGTCAAATTTGGAGACCGTTTGAAAAATGGCCATTTTCTGGTCGATCCAAATTGACTGAAATTGTCAAAACACGTTTTCCTGTGCCACACTCACATATTGATTCAAAAAATTATGAATTTTGGAATCTAGCAATAAATCGACATCCCGGATCCAACAAAAGTGGTTTCATCGAAAACGGAGGTCGTTTGCAAAATTTCTATTTTTAAGGGCCAAAATTCCATAGCTACTATTCTGAATTTTCAACTGGGCCTAACTTTTTATTCCCACTATGAAATTTCAATTTTTTGGATTCATTGGAAAGATATTCTCAAATAGATTCTAATTTTTTTTGTCTCGCTAAAATCCGTTTTATTTTGAATCCTGTACATCCATTTAAAATTTGAAATCGAATTTTCAAACTACTGCGCCATTTCCAATTCCTTTTATATTTAAAAATAAATATTTATATTCTAATGTCGATTTATATAAATATATACATTCTAATTCTATTCAAAATAAATTTCTCGTCGTAATTATTTAAAATAATTCATTTTAAATATTCAAAATTCATCAAAAAAAATTAAATTGGCTCAGATTTTCTGGGTTGTCACAATCTCCCCCCACTTAAAATCCTTACGTCCTCGAAAAGGAACGGAGCTGAAATTTGTTTAACTAACCAACTCAACTTTCATATTTGGTACCATTTGGTTATATGTACTATTCTTTTTCATAATGGTTTTATTAGATAACAAATAATCATACAACACAACCATCAATCAATTAGTGAATTAACGTTTCAAATTCATAATTTTGATTCATGTACAAAAAATCATGTTTTTGATGCAAATTCAAAACAATATCCCTATCTAGTTTTTGGTTCTCACACCCGTCAATTGGAATCATGTAGATATCCCACTTTCGAAACTCGAACATAAACATTGATGATGATATATCAATCATCAGTATCATCTCCGGGCGACTAGAGTGTGATTCTATATCTGTCCAGTATATTAAACTTCGAATATACGTTTGCAAGGCGTATATGCAAAATCTTTATATATTGGATTGTCCAAATTTAATACAAATAAATATTCAAATACGTTGAATAAGGTTTAAATTTTCAAAACAATATTTGTTTTCATTTTTATTTTAAAAAATAACACTCTTTCAACTCGTTCTAGGATACTACTGATCCTATCTCTAACGAGTCATTCTCATTGGATATTACTAATCCAATCTCTGATGAATTCTTTCATTTGTTTCTAATGTGTCTTGTTCTCGAGCTCTGTAAACCAAAGCTCTGATACAAAAATGAGACGACCTGAACTTCCCCGTGAAGGAAAGACCAGATTGAATTGAGGACAAGACGAATCAGAACACAAACAGAAGAATATTTCATTGCTTATTACAACAATTCTATCAGAATACAAGAATATACAGAGTATGAATAAATATTGTACATCAGAAAAATATCAAAGATTTAAATTACATTACATAGCAGTGGAAAACAATACAAAACACAACTGAAAGAGATAAACAGATACAGAGCTTTCCGGATATCAATCCAGCTGTAAACCAGGATCTTGTGGATATAAATCTGCAAATCCAAAACTACTAGCTACCCGTATGGAAAATAGGGTCACCCAGAGTTTAGGTTAAAAAAATAAACTCTAGTTCAGTCATGTGACTGGTTTGAGAACTAAAACAGTTATTTAAAACTTTACTTTGAAAGAGAGTAATTCAAGGGACCACGCCGTATAACACGGAACAGGTTTCCTCCCGAGAATACTAGTGAATAGAATAAACAAGGCAATGCTTTTTTGGAAAAATGAAGCTATTATAAGACCCAAGTCCCATCACACAATGCAACGTAAGCCGGAGGATAGGGTTTTACCTTATAATAGCCAAATAATGCTTAATACATTTAAAACAAATCATTTGATACTATTATAGTGTAAAGTGTATGAAAACAACTTCAAATATAAATGTATCAATCATAGATAGCATAGTGCCCCATCCCACTATGTCGCCATACTAGGCTCTACAAATAAAACTGAAATATCATGTATTGGAAATTGGTTTTCCATCATGAGTCAAGACCAGGGGCAAGCTCCTCATCGCTTCGAGACACTCTAGCAAATGCCCCAGGACTACACACTCTGGTTAGCCATTGGAATCGGCTGGGTCGGTCCTCCGTTACGTTTGAGGATTGGCAGTTCCTGAACACACATTTTCCGGTCCTATCAGACCTATCCATCGGCTCCGAAAAGACCAAAATATCTGAGGCGCCTCGCATTCCAACATCCACAAAGGTATAATAATCAATGATGTCAGGGCTAGTAAAACGCTGACACCACCCATAGCTAGAAAGAAACATCGTATTCTCCCAGCGGTCCTTATCCCATTTTTAACTCATACCGAGGTGTGAGGCTTGCGAATCAACGCTATACACAAAGCTACGCCACAAAGGCCGTGCTTTGATCATCAACCACAAGACTCTGCTTTTCAACAATAGCCTTGATCACTGCATATCATCATGCCACACAGGCAATTCATGTCATGCGACTGATATCTATCGATATATAACCTCTGAGCTCGTATGTCTCAGAGAAGGGCGTTAAGCAAGAGAATAAATTCTCCGCCGCCAAAAAGATATATATTTAATAGAAATCAATCAGCACGGAATAAAATCCAATATTAGACACACAATCCATTTATAAGTCTGTTCTAGGTCTGAACAAAACCAGAGGCACCTTATTCCTTCCCTACATGTCCAATACAGGGGAGAGGTCCTCGCATATCCGTCGATCTCCAAGTATGTCTGGACGATCACCACTTATTACCTCGGCTTGGGTGTACAGCCCAATCAAGACATCAGTAATCATCCAAACGATGTGAAGACCACCGGCCTTCAACCACCATCTTCATCGTCGATATATCGTCGAATCAGTTATTCAGAATGGGTATAACCCGGCCTTTCTGAATAAATCGTGTATATAATAAACAAGTGCTATGAACCACAGCATGCGCCTCATTCCAATTATGAATATTCTTTTGTTCAAATAGTCACCTACTTTGGGAAAGTTTCCCATTAATTTTATCAAAGATAAATTCTTTAAAATTTATTCTTTAATCTTTCTTTGGATTTCAATTCAAACCGTATTCTGTCTTTAATTGGGTTAAAGAACCAATGTCACTTAAAACACGGTTCACGATAAACCCAAAATCACATTTTATTCCATTAGCCTCTAACCGTAAATTAGCAAGTGAACAATCCCCTAAGTATTAACCCCGAAGGCTGAAACCAACATCGGATCAGTACCCAGGAAACCATTCAACTTAACTAATCTCCAGTTAGTTTCTGATTTTCTTAACTCCATTGTTAATCGGGTTAAAGAACCAGTGTTATTTAAAACACCGTTCACGATAAACCCAAAGACCAATTTCAATTCAATTCCAATTAAATATATTAAGTTGGAAAACATTACTTTGGAAAATTCCCGTTAAATCTTAATAAAAAGATTTATAAATTCCAAATCTTATTTCACTGTAAATCAGGTTAAAGAACGAATGTCGTTGAAAACACAGTTCACAACAAACCCAAAATCCGATCAGTCTCTAACCGTAAATTAGTAAGAGAACAATTCCCTAAGTATTAACCCCGAAGGCCGAAACCAACATCAGATCAATACCCAGGAAACCATTCAATTTAACTAACCTCCAGTCAGTTTCTAATTTTCTTAACTACGTTCGGTTCAAGAATAGTATTATTAAAGATACCATTCACAACAAACCCAAAATCCAATTTGATATTAAATACAAGGTTCTGGATAGAAAATATATCGGCTTATATTCAATATCAAATTCTGAAACTAACAAATATTGTATTGGAATAACGATATATATATCTTCCAAATTCCTCCACAATACCCGTATAATCATGAAATCCAATATTGAAATATTTTAAAATAATTTCGATTCAAATCCATTCCAATTCATATATTGGAAATCCTGGTTATTTTAACAACCATTTCATACCCAATTTATTTATTTTAAAAATATTGGATTTATTATTCTATTCCAAAACTAGTTCATTTCGATAAAAATATATTTTTATCTTTTCAAATATGGATTTTTTTCATCCTAATTCTCTCCAAATCATTTATTATGATTTAATAAAAATTATTGATATTTTTAATAATTTTATCAAGGCCCGTATAGTTGATTTCCAAAAACGGCCATCGAACTACACTTGCAACGACCTTTTCCAAATTTGATTTGGACATGATTCCAAATACAACCATTAGATTTCTAATTTCTTGTATTCTAAGAAAGCTCTTTTCGATACGAACCCAACGGTTCCGTTTTTAGGAGAATCCGACAGTCGGATCTCCCGTAATGTCCATTCGAAGTCAATGGTCGAAATTCTCGAACTGCCGCGGCGCGGCGCGTTCTATTCAGGCCATCATATATATTATATATATTTCACCAAATTTAATTCAAAACTTATTTTATAAATCCTTAAAAATTTGTTTTCAAAACAGTTTCAACTTCATATTCAATTACAAATCAAAATTGAATTTTCCTGTAACAACCCGGAAAATACGAGCCAACTTAAAAATTTTAAATTGGTCATTTCAAAGGAATTTGAACAATTGAAATAGAATATTTCAATAAAATAGTGAATTAGAAACAGTGAGTCAGTTTGAAAATTTGAATTCAAACTTTGACTGACTGTGCAGGGTGGAAAATATAACAGATTTTAGTGAAACCAAAATTATTTAAATCTGTTTATCAATACCTTTCTAACGAATCTGAAAAATCAAAGTTTCATAGCGGGAATCAAAAGTTATGGCCGAATGAATTTTCAGAAAGGTCCCTATATAGAATATATAGCCCTGGAAAATAGATATTTTGCAAACGACCTCAGAATTCGACGAAACCACTTTTGTTGGGTCCAGGATGTCAAACTATTGCTAGGTTTCAAATTTCATAATTTTTGAAGCTAGTATGTGAGCATGGCGAAAGAAAATGTGTTTGGTCAATTTCTGTTAAATTGGATCGACCAGAAAATGGCCATTTTTCAAACGATCTCAGAATTCGACGAAACTAGTTTTGTTGGGACCGTAGCATCAAAACATAGCTAGATTTATTTTTCTGGAATTTTTCGAATCAGTTTGTGGCCCTGGCAAATTGAAATGTACGTTCAAAGTTAAAATTTTAATGTTTTATACTTTAATTTGAAGAATAACTGACTGTAACAGTCGAATTGGCCAACGAAACATATCCCATTATGTCCGGGATGGAGGTATTTAGCTAGGGACGACAGTCGTTGGGTTTGAATTAGTGTCCGTGTGGAGAAACACTATTTAAAAATTTATTAAAATCATGGGCCAATCAAATTTATCCATTCATTATTTTAAAAAAAAAACCCGAAAACCCTTCGTATCAGCTCGACCTACGGCGGAAACCCATTCGAAACTTCCCGGCCACTTTTCCGTTGATCCACGCCACGATAGGCCACGCCACCACCCAGAATCGAAAGCCCTCTCCTCCCTCTTCAAATCCATACCCACCACGACCCCCCTCGTCTCGTGTAACGTGCGAACGACCTCTCCAAAGTCGAGCACTTTCCGCCGCCGCCACGTACGCCAGGGCCCACCGAACTGCACCTCACCACCGTCGACAGGAAGCTCTTCCGACCCTCTTCGACGTCGTATAGTCTGATCTGGACATCGAGCTACGGATTTGGTTTAAATTCTAAACCTAGTTTTGAAGATTAAAAGGAGGTATACGACTTAACTATTTTTGAACTGTTTTAACACTTTTAAGTGTTGCAAACTTTGAAAAATCATATCTTTATGGTGTGTTGACGAAATTCGATGAAACAGGAAACATCGGGACCGCAAGGAAGCTCTCTACCATATAGAAGAGACCGCGGATTTTTCTGAGTCATATACGATTTTTAGCACTCCAAAAACCAATGTGAGAAATCTAAATTAAGTGAATTTGAATGGAAAATGTCGTGTATAAATTATATAAGTGAAATATAAATTACACACGTGTTGTATACCTCATGTACATGCGTGGTGTAAGCTATATGAGCGAAGTATGAGTTATACATGCATAGTATAATTGATATAAGTGTTGAAGTGCAAGTGAAATATAGCAATAATATATATATATATATATACTCCCCTCGTCCACAAACCATGGACGATATTTATTGTTGTGTATTGGTGTGAAATATTGGATGAAAAATGCGAATGGTTGAATAATTGTTTGTGGTTGATATTCATTGGTTGTGGTTGAAAAATACTCATTGGTGATTGAAATGAATTGGAAATAATTTTGGAAATAAAAATAAAACATGCCGCATGCGTGCGAATTAGATGCATGAATCCCCATTGTCAAAAACCACGAGGTTTTAAGGTAGAGCGAGGAGCCGTACTAGGGACGGTGTCGGTTTTAACTACCCTGCCGTTATGCTGCCGAAATTTTGAATAATATTCATATGTTAGAATTATTTTCATATGTTGAAACTATCTTCATGCGTTGAAATTAAAGTCATGTGTTGAAACTATATCCATGTGTGGAAATGCTCATGTGTTGAGAAGTGATGTGTGAAAATTAAATTCATGTGTGAATGAATAAAGTGTTTAAACAATAAAAATCACATTTTTATAATATATATGAAGTATGTAAAATATTCACTATATATATAAATAGTTTCAACAATAATAATTTCATTTTTCTTATATGAACAACATATATAAAATATCCATGTGTGGAGATGCTCATGTGTTGAGAAGTGTGTGTATTGGAAAAGTTCATGTGTTGAATAAAAAGATCGAACAATAAAAATTACATTTTTATTGAAATTATAAAGTGTTATAAACATTCATTTGTTGAACAAATATTTTAAATGATAAAAATATCATTTCTATCATATATGTGATATGCTAAAGATATGCGAGCGTTGAAATAAATATTTGTGAGAGAAATATTATTTTTAACATGCATAGGAACTAAATAAAATAGTCATGTGTTGAAATATATTTTAGTTCGCCAAAATTATCCATTTTGAAATGTGAAGTGTTAAAAATAGCCACTTGTTCAAATAAATATGCATGAGTTGAAATATTCATTAATTAGCTAATGATATGATTTTTGCCTATGCATGCAACATTAGAATGAATGGTGTTTTTAAACCGAATTGAATCAAATATGAAGTTGAATGGAAAATGAGAAGTGATAAGAATTGTATATATGTACATGCATATTTATTGAACAGGTTATAGCAAAGAGGCTAGAGAAGAGGAATAAAATTTTGTGCCCAACAAATAGGTACACGTTTACTGTTTTGTTTGGGTGATGATTTTATGAGCATGTTGGCTAGCCGCTTGGCTTTTTCTTTTTCTTTTTGACATGAGACGCCCGTGTGGCTATTTGGGAATTTTCCCAGCCCCTCCCGTACAAAGGAGGTTATGGCGAAATTTTCCAAAATTTAAAGGCGTTAGTGAAATATTTGAAGTGAAAACGATATAGGAATTTTTGAATGAACTATATTTATATAAATATAAATAAAATTAAAACGAAACGTGGTCGTGCAGTTCGTGTTTTGAAACCGTGATTTCAAACGACTAGTGCGGGAAATCCGACCATTGGATTTTCCCCGAAACCGCAACTGTTGGGTTCACCTTGGAAATATTTTTCCAACGGCACCAACTTTGTAAAGATCCGACGGTTGGATTGTCTGGAATGTTTAATTCAAATCTGAAGAAAAACAGTGCCAGAAATGATTATATTTTTATATATATATAAATATAATTAAATTAAATCGAATATCGATGTTGCAGTTAGTATTTTGAAATCGTAACTTCAAATGACTAGTGTGGAAGATCCGACCGTCGGATTTTCCCGAAACTGAAACCGTTGGATTCGTTTTGAAACGATCTTTCTATTGACATAAAATTTGTGAAGATCCAACGGTTAGATTTTCAGATATGTGTAAAACAAATTTAGTGAAAAACAGCGCCAGCGCATCGGCACGACCTGAAACGTCGTTTAATTAAATATGGCCGTTTTAAATAGATAAAAATGGCGATATATCGTTATAAAATACTAAAGATGATATAGAATGGAAATAAACTAATTTTGTTGTGTTTGCTTGATATGTGATGGTTGAATGTATTTAACATGAAAATTATAACTAAAGAACTGAAATGTGAATGTTGAATAGTCTAACCATGTGATAAATTGATTTGAAAATCTAAATATACGTGGGTTATTTGAAAAGGCCGAGTTCATTCTCATTTCAAATAATCGATCGACGTTGAGAAGTCGAAGAGTCGAAGACGGTTGAAGACCGACGATCTTCACATTGGATGGATGAGCGCTACTGATGCTCGTGATCGGAGTAGCTACCTTGAAGGAGCTGAAGTAGTAGCCGTCCAGACATACTGTTGATTGTACGGATATACGAGGAAATTGGTGCCTCCGGTTTCGTTCAAACCCAGAACGAACTTGTAAATGGACTGTGTGTCTGACAATGGATTTTGTTCTGTGCTGATTGATCTATGTCAAATATATATTTGTTTGGCGGAGGAGAATTTATTCTCTTGCTTAACGCCCTTCTCTGAGACGTACGAGCTCAGAGGTTATGTATTGATAGAAATCAGTCGCATGGAGTGGATTGCCTGTGTGGCACGCCTAAGTGGCATATGATCAAGGCTTCTGTTGCAAAGCAAAGTCTTGTGGTTGATGATCAAAGAATGGTCTGTGTGACGTAGCTTTGTGTATAACGTGAATTCGTGAGCCTCACACCCCGGTATGAGTCAAAAACGGGAGACGGACCGCTGGGAGAGCACGACGTTTCTTTCTAGCTAAGCTGGTGTCAATGACCTACCAGCCCTGACATTATATATACTTTTCACCGGTGTGGTTGTTGGAATGCGAGGCGCCTCGATTATAGGTCTGTAAGGACCAGGAAACGTGTGTTCAGGAATTGCCAATCCTCAAAAGTAAGAGAGGACCGGCCCAGCCGATTCCAAGGACCGCTGTGTGCGATCCTGGGGCATTTGCTAGAGTGTCTCGAACGGAGAGGAGCTTGCCCCTTGCCTCGACTCATGAAGGAATCCAATTTCCAATACGGAATATGCGAATGTGATTGTATTACTAGTAGGGCGACATGATATATGGTACCCATGCCGTCTAGGATTGATATTTATGATTGAAATCGCTTTTAAAACATATATGCACTAGTAATAATATCAAACACTTTTGTTTTATACGTATGAAGCATTTTTCGGCCATTATAAGGTAAAACTCTATCCTCTGGCTTGCGTTGCATTGTGTGATGGGACCTGAGTCTTATAATGGCTTCATTTTATAAAAAGCATTGCGATGATTTAATCATTTACTTTATTTCATGCACTAGCACTCATTCGAGTAAACCCGTTCCGCAAAAGTGGCATGGTCCTTTGATTTGCCTTATTATTGTTGTTAATAAGTTAAGTAGATTTCTCGTACTAGTCCCATGACTGACTCGTAGTTTGTTTCACCTTGCAAACTCAGGTGCCCTCATTTTCACACGGGCAGCCTAGTTATAGGTATCTGGTGCACTTTTGGCTCATGGCGAGGCTTGACTACACCGTGCTGACTTTGACTCTTTCCGCCATTATAGTATATGTATTATGTTTCCGCCATTAGCGATGTAGACTGATATTTATTTTGTGTACACTTTATGTATGATTCCGCCTCTGGCGATGGTGACTGATTATGTATTATTATGCACTAAGTTGTATCCTGCACTGTGCTCTCTGATTTGGTGATATCTATATGATTCCGCTATCATATGTGTGTGAATTATTCTATTTTATGTTTATGCTATTATCTGTGATCTGCTAATGATGATTAACACCGTGTCACGGGGTTTTGGGATCGTCACATTTCCACTACAAATTCGTTTTAAATTCATTTCAATTCAATTTCAATTCATTTTGAGTTCATTTTAAATCGATTTCAATTCAATTTCAGTTCGTTTTGAATTCACTTTAAATCGATTTCAATTCAATATTAGTTCGTTTTGAATTCATTTTAAATCGATCTCAATTCAATTTCAATTCATTTTGAATTCATTTTAAATCGGTTTCAATTCATTTTCAGTTCATTTTGAATTCATTTTAAATCGATTTCAATTCAATTTTAGTTTCAAATCAAAATTGAATATTCTTTATCACTTCAATATTTTAAAAAACATCAGATTTTGAAATCACTTTTCGATATTCATTATAAAATGAATAAAATCGACCAAATTCCCGTTCGTGTTAAAATGTCATTTAACTATTTAACACGGCTTCACATTCCAATATTCATTAAATATCATTTTAAAATGTTCGTTAATTCTGAACTGGAATCATACTCAATCAGTTACCATATAATTTCAGTTATATGGATTTCATCCAATACATGCATACAACAATGACGATAAACAATCATTAAAAATTCAAACAACATCCAGAGTGCATTCTACAACCGTATAAGCATTAAAATAAATAAATAACGCTTAGACAGTCTGTCAACCCATCAATTGACATATCACTAATTATTGGGATTAGTATATGTCAAATATTATCCTAATACCCGTGTGGGGTTTCAGTCAACAAATAATGAATTTTATTTTTGCAGTTGGGCGATGTGTAAAATTTGTCCTCCCAATCAATATCAGTCAAATGTGTGTACATAAACAAATCGTTCGATTTGTTTATAAATATTTATTTCATTCCTATACACGTTAAAAAAAATTATATTTTTAACTATAAAATATTTTATTCCCATTTTTGAATATTTTATTTATCCATTCCACATCACAACCAATTTTTACAACAACATACAATCAAACAAACAAACCGTCCATGGTCTGTGGACGACAGGTGTCGGGTGCTGCTAAGCACCGTCTGCATCCTAGTATATAATTTAACTAGAAAATAAAATAAAAGTGAGAAGTTCTCACCTTTGGGATCCACTCCTTCAGTCCTTATCTCTGAACGGTTTGAATTCAGATTTGTTTTCCAACAGTACCATCGCAATCTGTATCACTCAGTTTATTATTAAAAATCACATTTTTATACTATTACAAATCATATTTGTATTCTAAACCTTTTTTGTAAAAATCATATTTTTATATGCTTATTATATATATAATTATATTTTTATATCGTTAAAAATCATATCTTTACATCGCTTTCATATACATAAAGATCATATTTTTACTTCGCTACACATATAAAAATTGTATTTTTATATCTCTACATATATAAAAATTATATTTTTAATACTCTACTAGTATAAAAATCATATTTTTAATACTCTACTAATATAAAAATCATATTTTTAAAACGTTAGGTATACAAAAATCATATTTTTAATACTTTACTAATATAGAAATCATATTTTTAAAACGCTAAGTATATAAAAATCATATTTTTAATACTTTACTAATATAAAAATCATATTCTTATATAATTAAAAATCGTAACTTTATGTCAAAACACGTTTTCCTGCGCCACGCTCACATATTGATTCGAAAAATTATGAATTTTGGAATCTAGCAATAAATCGACATTCCGGATCCAACAAAAGTGGTTTCGTCGAAACGGAGGTCGTTTGCAAAATTTCCATTTTTAAGGGCCAAAATTCCATAGCGACTATTCTGAATTTTCAACTGGGCATAACTTTTTATTCCCGCTATGAAATTTCAATTTTTCGGATTCGTTGGAAATATATTCTCAAATAGATTCAAATATTTTTGGATTCGCTAAAATCTGGTTTATTTTGAATCCTGTACATCCATTTAAAATTTGAAATCGAATTTTCAAACTACTGCGCCATTTCCAATTTCTTTTATATTTAAAAATAAATATTTATATTCTAACGTCGATCTATATAAATATACACGTTCTAATTCTATTCAAAATAAATTTCTCGTTGTAATTATTTAAAATAATTCATTTTAAATATTCAAAATTCATCAAAATTGCCAAAATAAAAAATTTAAATTGGCTCAAATTTTCCGGGTTGTTACATGAGGAATGCCCAGAGTATGAGTATACTAGTTGCACACTCGGACTGGTGGTAACACATAGCCGCGACTACCGCCCACCTCGGACAACACTCCCAAATCACGGATGTGCATCAAATCAATCAAACCGGGGGACTATATTAATAAAGGAAGAAGTGTTTCCGATGGAGGTAGCTAACCCCAGTTGGTCACCGTATAGCCCTGTTTTAGTCATTTTAATTGTGACCCAAAGTTCAAGGATCTCCATCATCGTTCTCTTTCTTCAGATCCAGTAATCGCCTCCAAATCCATCCAACAGCAATTCTGGAACTCCACCGCGTACACAGTTGTTAAAGTGGTTTTCGATATTGGCAGAGAGTATGACAATATCCGATCCTGATCTCTTTAATAACCAATCGTTACATTTTTCACACCAGTCAGTTCTTTTACATTTCGAAGAGGTTCATACTTCATATCAAAATACCATATTTTCAAAATCATTCAATATTCAAGATAAGATATTATTCATACTAAAATCTCCATTTAAACCAATTAAAATCTTGAAACAATTCCAATTTTAATAATTTGAATATTAAAATAGTTAACAGTATATTTAAAATAAATTAGATATATAATTGAAATAGTTTGAAAATAAATAGTTTGTAATTAAAATAGAATTTGTCGAATTTATTAAAATATATAGTTAAAACATTAAGTAATTTATAAAATAAATAGTTAATATAAAATGATTTATTTAAAAAAATATAAAATAAAATAGAAATAAAGAAAAATAGTTTATAAAGAAAAAAATATTATTAAAATAGTTTATAAAATTATTTGAAATACTATAGTTGGAATTAGAATCGTTTCTCTATCATTTTCAATTAAACTTGAAGTCATATTTCAATCTTCAATTCAACCAACTCAATTCACAATAATTCCATCGATTAAACTTCCAATTTACACTCATTTCAATTCGATTAAATTAATTCAAATAGTTACATTCCAAATCAGATTCTCATTTTCAATGATTTCAATTTATAACAAATATCGAGTTCACAATGCATATATAATTCAAATAGATGTTGATTCATAATAAATTCCAAAGGTGGGTGAAACTATTCAATTTCAATAAATTCGATTTACATTATATTCACTTTATTTAGCTTCAGTTACAATACTATTTTATTTCCCCTTTTTGTTTATATTTCAAAATTCAAGGTTCAAGTTCAAAGGAAATAAATTATAAAACATCACTTATATTGTCTTTAAAACAATATTTCAAAATTCATGGTTAAATCAAATTTTATTTAACCAACCAGTGTCCGTATATAATTTTCTATCCTATGGCCAAGTGATACTTAAATTTTAATTTTAGTATTTTGGGAAAGGATATATATCATTTCAATCCAAATCATGGTCATATGTATTTATCATTTCAACCTACGTTCTTAATTCATTTTAATGATTAATCCCGGGTTTATTCGATGCCGGTAACATCTGGGGTAATGATTGGGATTAATCAGCACAAATAATGGTCATATATAAATAAATGTGATGTAACAACCCGGAAAATACGAGCCAATTTAAAATTTTTAAATTGGTTATTTCAAGGGAATTTAAACAATTGAAATAGAAGATTTTAATAAAATAGTGAATTAGAAATAGAGTGGCAGTTTGAAAATTTGAATTCAAATTAAGCTAACTATACCAGGTGCGAAATATAAGGGATTTTAGTGAAACCAAAAATATTTCAATCTGTTTATGAATATCTTTCTAATGAATCTGAAAAATCGAAGTTTCATAGCGGGAATCAAAAGTTATGGCCAAATGAATTTTCAGAAAGTTTGTTATAGAGAATACATAGCCCTTGAAAATAGACATTTTGCAAATGACCTCGGAATTCGACGAAACCACTTTTGTTGGATCTGAGTTGTCAAATTATTTCTAGGTTTTAAATTTTATAATTTTTGGAGCTAGTATGTGAGCGTGGCAAAAGAAAATGTGTTTGGTCAATTTCAGTTAAATTGGATCGACCAGAAAATGGTCATTTTTCAAACGATCTCAGAATTCGACGAAACTAGTTTTTTGGGACCGTAGCATCAAAACATAGCTAGATTTATTTTTCTGGAATTTTTCGAATCAGTTTGTGGCCCTGTCAAATTGAAATGTGCGTTCAAATTGAATATTGAATGTTTTATATTTTAATTTGAAGAATAACTGACTGTAACGATCGAATTGGCCTACGAAACATATCCCATTGTGTTCGGAATAGGGGTATTTAGCAAGGGGTGGCAGTCGTTGGGTTTGAATTGGTGTTCGTGTGGAGAAACACTACTTTAGAATTTAATAAAACCATCGACCAATCAAATTTCTCCATTCATAATTAAATAAAAAAAATATCAGAAACCCCCCCTCGACATCGACGGAAACCGCTTTCTCCCTTTCCCTGGCGATTTCCGATCGCCACAGCCCATATCAGCCCCACCCCCAGTTCAACTTTTTGTAGTTCTCCTTCCCCTCTTCAAATCCATATAAAGAACTCCCCCTATCGTTGCTCCTACTTCGAGATTTCCTCCAGCAAAGCCCCGACCTTCCAGCCGCCGCCGCGAGCACTGGGCCCCACCGAGTTGCCTCCAACCACCACGTGCCTGAAGCCCTCTCGACCCTCTTCCATGCTGTGCCCTCCGATCGTCATATCGAGCCTCGGTTTTCGCGAAAACTGCAAACCTAGTTTTGAACAACAGTGGAAGGTATACGGCTTGAACTTTCTGAATTGGAAATAACACTTTTAAGTGTTGCAAACTTTGAAAAATCGTATCTTTATGGTGTTAACGAAATTCGATGAAACAGGAAACATCGTGACCGCAAGGAGGCTCTCTACCACCTAGAAGAGACCGCGGATTTTTCTGAGCTCGCTAGGATTTTTAGCACCTCGACAACCAAAGTGAGATTTCTAACTGAAATGTGAATGGAAATGTCATGTATAAATTATATAAGCAAAATATAAATTATACACGTGTCGTATACCTCATGTACATGCATTGTGTAAGCTATATGAGCGAAGTATGAATTATACATGCATTGTATAAATGATATGTGTGTTGAAATGCAAGTGAAATATAGAAATAATGTATATATATACTCCCCTCGTCCACAAACCATGGACGATATTTATTGATTGTGAATCGGTGTGAAAAATTTGGTGAATAATGCGAATGGTTGATAGAATTGTTTGTGGTTGATATTTTTTGGTTGTGGTTGGAAAATACCCATTGGTGATTGAAACGAATTTGAAATAACTGTGGAAATGAACATAAAACATGCCGCCTGCATGCGAACTAGATGCATGAAATCCCCATTGTCAAAAACCGCAAGGTTTTAAGGTAGAGCGAGGAGCCGTACTCGGGACGGTGCCGGTTTTAACTACCCTACCGTTATGGTGCCGAAATTTTGAATAATATTCATGTGTTAGAATTATTTTCATATGTTGAAATTATTTTCATGTGTTGAAACTAAAGTCATGTGTTGAAACTATATCCATGTGTGGAAACGCTCATGTGTTGAGAAGTAATGTGTTGAAAATTAAATTTATGTGTTGAATGAATAAAGTGTTTAAACAATAAAAATCACATTTTTATAATATATATGAAGTATGCAAAATATTCGCGTTATAGATAAATTGTTTCAACAATAAAAATTTCATCTTTCTTATATGAACAAACTATATAAAATATCCATGTGTGGAAATGCTCATGTGTTGAGAAGTGCGTGTGTTGAAAAGGTTCATGTGTTGAATAAAAAGATCGAACAATAAAAATTACATTTTTATTGAAATTATGAAGTGTTAAAAACATTCATGTGTTGAATAAATACTTTAGATGATAAAAATACCATTTTTATCATATATGTGATTTGCTAAAAATATAGGAGTGTTGAAATAAATATTTGTTTGCTATGAATATTATTTTTAACATGTTTAGGAACTAAATGAAATAGTCATGTGTTGAAATATATTTTAGTTCGCCAAAGACATCATTTTTGAAATGTGAAGTGTTAAAAATAACCACTTGTTCAAATAAATATGCATGAGTTGAAATATCCATTAATTAGCTAATGATATGATTTTTGCTTGTGTATGCAACATTAGAATGAATGGTGACTTTAAACCAAATTGAATCAAATATGAAGTTGAATGGAAAATGATAAGTGATAAGAATTACACGTATGTACATGCATATTTATTGAACAGGTTATAGCAAAGAGGCTAGAGAAGAGGAATAAAATTATATGCCCGACAAATAGGTACATGTTTACTGTTTTGCTTGGGTGATGATTTTATGAGCCTATTGGCTAGCTGCTTGGCTTTTTCTTTTTCTTTTTGAGATGAGACACCCGTGTGGCTGTTTGGGAATTTTCCCAGCCCCTCCCGTACAAAGGAGGTTATGGCGAAATTTTCCAAAATTTAAAGGTCTTAGTGAAATATTTGAAGTGAAAACGATATAGAAATCGTCGAATGAACTATATTTATATATATATATATAAAATTAAAACGAATCGTGGCCGTGCAGTTCATATTTTGAAACCGTGATTTCAAACGACTAGTGTGGGAAATCCGACCATAGGATTTTCCCGAAACTGCAACCATTGGGTTCGCCTTGGAAATATCTTTCCAACGGCACCAACTTTGTAAAGATCTGACGGTTAGATTCTCTGGAATGTTTAGTTCAAATCTGAAGAAAAACAGCGCCAAAATCGATTATATTTATATATAAATATAATTAAATTAAATCGAATAACGACGTTGTAGTTCGTATTTTGAAATCGTAACATCAAACGACTAGTGTGGGTAATCCGACCGTCGGATTTTCCCAAAACTGAAACCGTTGGATTCGTTTTGAAAGGATCTTTCTAATGAAATAAAATTTATGAAGATCAAATGGATAGATTTTCAGATATGTGTAAAACAAATTTAGTGAAAAACAGCGCCAGTGCCTCGGCACGACCTGAAACGTCGTTTAATTATAATATAGTCGTTTTTAAATAAATAAAAATGGCGATATATCGTTATAAAATATTATAAACGACATAAAATGGAATTAAACCGATTTTGCTGGGTTTGCTTGATATGTGATGGTTGAATGTATTTAACATGAAAATTACACTAAGGAACTGAAATGTGAATGTTGAGTAATTTAACCATGTGAAGAATCTGTTTGAAAATCTAAATATACATGGATCATTTGAAAAGGCCGAGTTAATTCTCATTTCAAATAATCGATCGATGGTGAGAAGTCGAAGAGATGAAGACGGTTCAAGACCGACGATCTTCACATTAGATGGATGGGCGCTACTGATGCTCGTGATTGGAGTAGCTACCTTGAAGGAGCTGAAGTAGTAGCCGTCCGGACGTATTGTTGATTGTGTGGATATGCGAGGAATATGGTGCCTCCGGCTTCGTTCAAACCCAGAAAGAACTTGTAAATGGACTATGTGTATGACATTGGATTTTGTTCTGTGTTGATTGATCTCTGTTAAATATATATCTGTTTGGCGGCGGAGAATTTATTCTCTTGCTTAACGCCCTTCTCTGAGAAGTACGAGCTTAGAGGTTATATATCGATAGAAATCAGTCGCGCGGAGTGAATTGCCTATGTGGCACGCCTAAGTGGCATATGATCAAGGCTTCTGTTGCAAAGCAAAGTCTTGTGGTTGATCATCAAAGCATGGTCTGTGTGACGTAGCTTTGTGTATAACGTAGATTCGCGAGCCTCACACCTCGGTATGAGTCAAAAACGGGATAGTAACTACAGGGAGAGCACGACGTTTCTTTCTAGCTATGGTGGTGTCAGTGACCTACCAGTCCTGACATTTATATCTACTTTTCACCTGTGTGGTTGTTGGAATGCGAGGCGCCTCGATTATAGGTCTGTAAGGACCGGGAAACGTGTGTTCAGGAATAACTAATCCTCAAAAGTAAGAGAGGACCGGCCCTGAAGATCCAGGGATTGCTGTGTGCGGTCCTGGGACATTTGCTAGAGTGTCTCGAACGGAGAGGAGCTTGCCCCTTGCCTCGACTCATGATGGAATCCAATTTCCGATACGAAATTGCGGATGTGATTGTATTACTAGTATGGAGACATAGTGGTATGGGTCATTTATGCCGTCTATGATTGATATTTATGATTGAAATCGCTTTTGAAACATATATGCACTAGTAATAATATCAAACACTTTTGTTTTATATGTATGAAGCATTTTTGGCCATTATAAGGTAAAACTCTATCCTCCGGCTTGCGTTGCATTGTGTGATGGGACCTGAGTCTTATAATGGCTTCATTTTTATAAAAAGCATTGCGATGATTTAATCATTTACTTTATTTCATGCACTAGCACTTATTGGAGTAAACCCGTTCCGCGAAAGTGGCATGGTCCTTTGATTTGCCGTATTATTGTTGTTTAATAAGTTAAGTAGATTTCTCATACCAGTCTCATGACTGACTCGTAGTTTTTTTCACCTTGCAAACTCGGGTGCCCTTATTTTCACACGGGCAGCCTAGTTACAGGTAGCTGACATATTTTGGCTTGGCACCGCAGTAGTGGTGCACTTTTGGCTCATGGCGAGGCTTGACTACATTGTGATGACTATGACTTTTTCCGCCATTATTGTATTTGTATTATGATTCCGCCACAGGCGATGTAGACTGATGTTTAGTTTATGTACTCTTTATGTATATGATTCCGCCACCGGCGATGTAGACTGATTATGTACTGTTATGCACTAAGTTGTATCCTGCACTGTGCTCTCTGATGTGGTGATATATATATATATATGATTCCGCTGTCATATTTGTGTAAATTATTCTATCTCTTGTTTATGCTATTATATGTACTCTGCTAATGATGATTAATGTGTTATATTCCAATGATTATCCTTAACACCGTGGTACGGGGTTTTGGGATCGTCACAGCTGGTATAAGAGCTTTGGTTAACCTTAGTTCTGGAATTTAACACATTAAACACTTCATCAGAATAGAATCAGTAGTATTCTAAGGCAGGTAGCTCATTAGAGATAGGACTAGTAGTGTCCTAGAATGAGCTAAGAAGAATAGCAAAAACAATTTGATCAGTACATCATTGTCTTTCCTTAAGATCTTCTGCTTTACCATACAATAAAATTATCGTTTATGTAGGCTGACTCTTTTCTTGTTTCTATAGAACTTGAACAATGGCTACCCGAGCAGCCGCTAGTAGAGGAGGCCGAGCTGGCCGTGGCAGAGGACGAGGAGAAGTCCTAGCTGAAGATGGATCCTTAATACAACCCCCGGCCGCTAAACCATTCGAGCTGGACCGCGTGGCTAAAAGGTACAAGAACTTGGGAGGCAAAACCTTCTCTGGAACGGGCACTGTAATTGAGGCCCTAACATGGTGAAAACATGCGAGAAGATACTAGGAGGCCTGAGGCTAGGTGATGAAGACAAAGCTTTCATGGGCGCTTGGCTTCTACAAGAGGAAGCCGAACTATGGTGGGAAGCTCTTACCGCAACAAGCAGAAATGCTGGTAGGACATGGGACGAATTCAAAGAATTATTCAAAGAGAAGTATGTCCCAGAGCAGGCCCTTGAGCGCATGCACGACGAATTCGCAAACCTCCAACAGGGGGATCTCTCGGTGCAAGATTATCTGAACAAGTTTACACAATTATCCCGCTATGCTCCTGAGCTCATCGCCACCGCAAAGTCCAAGAACAAGAGGTTCATCCTCGGGCTGAAGCGAAAGTACCAAGACAGGGCAATGGCCCACATCAAGTTGGCGTTTAATGAATTAGTGGAGATGGCGTGCAACTATGAGGACCTGGATCAAAGGCTCCTGGATCATGATCATGCTAAAAGCCAGGCGGGGAATAAGCGCAAGCCCACTGCAAACCAGCCAGAATCAAGCAACGCGGTGTCCTCGAATCGGCAGACTAGCAGGCCGCCAAAGGGAAGCTGCTACAATTGTGGCAAGGTGGGGCACTACTCAAATGTTTGCACAGCCTTGAAAAGGCAGAAGACCGACTCTCAAGGTTCAAGCCAGGGCTCTCGGAACCCTCGCTCATGCTTTAACTACCGCAGGACAGATCATCTTGTGAAAGACTGTCCTTTGCTTAAGAAGGCCGAGGTTGCTCACGTATATGACGGGACAAACCCGCCAGCTGCTTCCGATGGAGCAGGTAAACCCGATGTTTTGGGAGGTACCTTACAATTAGAAGTATTCTTGTTTCTGTATTATTTGACACAGGTGCATCACGTAGTTTTATTGCTAGTAACACAGTTCACAAATGAAAGTTAAAACAAAGAAAGCTCAAAGAATCGGTTAAAGTTCATAATCCAATATGGGGTTCTATTATTCTCAATTCATATTGTAGAGTGACAGTCTCTTATTCTTCCTACAAATTTTCTTTTAATTTGATCACCATGGATTTTCCCGAATTCGATATCATTCTCGGGATAAATTGGTTAACGAAGTACGAACCTGAAGTAAAGTGTGCGGAAAGGATAGTAAAAATTAGAACAAAGCTTGGACATATTACTGTACCATGTCATGGTTCGAATCCAGATAGAAAGGAATTTTGGTCTGCATTAGAAGTTATCCCCACTTCCTTAGAAAAGATTCCTGTTGTTAGAAACTATGAGGATGTGTTTGAAGAAGTCGAAAACTTACCTCCGCAAAGAGAAATAGAATTCAGAATCGAACTAATTCCCAATGCCAGACCGGTGGTACATCCAATTAGAAGAATGACTCCAAAGGAAAAGGAAGAATTAGGCGATCAAACTCGTCAACTGCTATGGAAGGGTCTGATCAGACCTAGCTTTTCTAGTTGGGGTGCAGCTGCAGTGTTTTTCCTAAAGTCAGACGGTACTCTTCGATTGTGTGTTGACTACCGAGACCTCAACAAACAGACGCTCAAAAACAAATACCCATTACCCCGCATCGATGATCTGCTAGACCAATTAAATGGGGCGAGAGTATTTTCCGGAATGGACCTAGCTACAGGTTTCCATCAATTGAGAATTGCAGAAGAGTATGTTCCTTTGACAACTTTCAGAGGTCCAGACATATTTTATGAATGGTTAGTAATGCCGTTCGGCCTATGCAATGCTCCAGCATACTACGTCGATCTAATGAATAGAGTGTTCAGGGGAGTTCTGAATAAATTTGTCCTCGTATTCATCGATGATATTTTAATCTACTCCAAATCAAAACCTGAGCATGAAAAACACTAAGAACAAGTACTGGAGATTCTAAAAAAGAACGTCTTCAAAGCCAAATTCTCTAAATGTGTCTTCTGGCAAGAAGAAGTGAAGTTCCTTGGCTATGTCGTGTCAAAGGAAGGGATTTCTGTAGATCCGAGCAAAATTACAGCAATTCAAGACTGGAAACAGCCTACTACACCCATAGAGGTTAGAAGTTTTATGGGATTGGCTAGTTATTATTGAAAGTTTGTTAAGGATTTTTCGAAGATATCCGGTCCATTAACAAAGCTTACAAAAAGCACGAGAAATTTAAGTGGAATTCCGACTGTGACGAAGCTTTCCGTGCATTGAAATCGAAACTGACAACTGCTCCAGTGTTAACCATTATCGATGGCAATCAGGATTTGATGGTTTGGACAGATGCTTCTATTAGAGGTCTTGGTGCAGTGTTAATGCAAAGAGGCCAAGTAGTCGCTTATGCAAGCCGCCAGCTAAAACCGCATGAGAAGAATTATGTAACTCATGATCTTGAGTTGTTAGCTATCGTTTTTGCTCTGAAAATCTGGAAGAATTACTTATTGGGTGAGAAATTCGAATTGTATACAGACCATCAATCATTGAAGTATTTATTCACCCAGAAAGATCTGAATTTGAGGCAGCAACGTTGGCTAGAATTTCTTGCAGCATACGAGCTAGATATCCTGTATACGTCGGGAAAGGCTAATGTTGTAGCAGATGCACTCAGTAGAAAGAACGAAATCATCGCCATTTTTATCGTTACGTCTTCATTGAATGACAAGATCTCTGTTCTTCAGAAAAATGACAATTTTGTTAAAGAGATGATTAAAAGGATTCAAAGGGGCGAAGACTCCAGTTTCCAAGTGGATAGTGAGGGAGTTCTGAGATTGAATGGAAGAATTTGTGTTCCCGACATCCCTGAGCTCAAAAGAGAGGTGCTCGATGAATGCCATAAATCCAAGCTTAACATTCATCCTGGAGTAAGTAAAATGTACAACGATATCAAACGCACTTTTTGGTGGAAGGCGATGAAGAGGGACATTTCTTTATATGTTAGCAGATTCCCTACTTGTCAATTAGTCAAGAGCGACCAACAAAAGCTAGCCGGTTTGTTGCAACCGTTGGAAGTTCCAGGTTGGAAATGGGAACAGGTTTCCATTGATTTCATAAATGGTTTGCCCCGAACCAAGAAAGGTAATGACATTATTTGGGTAATCGTAGATCGCTTCACGAAGACTGCCCATTTCATACCTGTCCGATCCAATAGAACCGATCAAAGTCTAGCACATATATATTTCAAAGAAATTGTTAAGATGCATGGAATTCCCATCAGCATAGTCAGTGATAGAGACCCAATATTTTCTAGCAAATTCTGGGAGGCATTCCAAACAGAATTGGGAATGAAACTGAACATGAGCACCGCTTATCACACTCAGACAGATTGCCAAACTGAGCGAGTGAATAGAATTCTAGAAGACTTACTGTGGGCTTGTATTATTGATTTTGGTGGGTCATGGGAAGATCACTTGCATTTGGCAGAATTCTCATATAACAATAGCTATCAAGCAAGTTTGGGAATGTCGCCATTAGAAGCATTATATGGCAGACCGTGCAGATCTCCAGCATGTTGGGTAGAACCTGGCAACAGACTTGTGTTGGGACCCGATATGATTAGAGAAGCATCTGATAAAGTTGATTTCATCAAGAAGTGATTGAAAACCGCGCAAAGCCGACAAAAAAGTTATGCAGTTTCTAGAAGAAGAGATTTGAAATTTGCTGTTGGTGATCATGTTTATTTGAAAGTTTCTCCGATGAGAGGAGTGATTCGATTCGGCAAAACTGGGAAGTTAGCACCCAGGTTTATTGGTCCTTTTCCAATACTAGAACGAATTGGAACTCTTGCTTATAGGGTTCAATTACCTGATTGGTTGCTTGGAGTGCATGATGTATTTCACGTATCTCAACTTAGAAGACATGTGCATGATCTGGATCTTGTTGTAGAAGAAGCAGCGCAACAGGACTTGGAAATTTCTCCAAAATTAGCAGTCAGAAGAGAGCCATTAAAGATTGTTGGCAAAGAAACTAAAGAGCTAAGGAGCAAGAAGGTTCATTTAGTTAAAGTGCAGTGGGGTAGTGATCCTAGAGACTGTACTTGGGAGACAGAGGAAAGCATTAGGCAAGCTTACCACAGATGCAGAGTGGACATCTCTGACTAACTCCGGTGCAAGGTACCTTCACAATACTTTGCATTTACATTTTTGTTTCCTACTTTACTGTTGTTTCCTTTTCGGGGACGAAAAGTTTTAAGTAGGGGAGATTGCAACAACCCGGAAAATACGAGCCAATTTAAAAATTTTAAATTGGTTATTTCAAGGGAATTTAATCAATTGAAATAGAAGATTTCAATAAAATAGTGAATTAGAAATAGAGCGGCAGTTTGAAAATTTAAATTCAAACTTTGGCTGACTGTACCGGGTGCAAAATATAACGGATTTTAGTGAAACCAAAAATTTTTAAATCTGTTTATGAATATCTTTCTAACGAATCTGAAAAATCGAAGTTTCATAGCGGGAATCAAAAGTTATGGCTAAATGAATTTTCAGAAAGGTTGCTATAGAGAATATACAGCCCTTGAAAATAGACATTTTGCAAACGACCTCGGAATTCGACGAAACCACTTTTGTTGGATCCGGGATGTCAAATTATTGCTAGGTTTTAAATTTCATAATTTTTGGAGCTAGTATGTGAGCGTGGCAAAAGAAAATGTGTTTGGTCAATTTCTGTTAAATTGGATCGACCAGAAAATGGCCATTTTTCAAACGATCTCAGAATTCGACGAAACTAGTTTTGTTGGGACCGTAGCGTCAAAACAAAACTAGATTTATTTTTCTGGAATTTTCGAATCAGTTTTTGGCCCTGGCGAATTGAAATGTGCATTCAAATTGAATATTGAATGTTTTATATTTAATTTGAAGAATAACTGACTATAACAATCGAATTGGCCTACGAAACATATCCCATTGTGTACGGAATGGGGGTATTTAGCTAGGGACGGCAGTTGTTGGGTTTGAATTGGTGTTCGTGTGGAGAACCACTACTTTAGAATTTAATAAAACCATCGACCAAACAAATTTCTCCATTCATAATTAAATATAAAAAATATCAGAAACCCCCCCCCCCCTAGACATCGACGGAAACCGCTTTCTCCCCTTCCCTGGCGATTTCCGATTGCCACAGCCCGAATCAGCCCCACCCCCAGTTCAACTTTTTGTAGTTCTCCTTCCCCTCTTCAAATCGATATAAAGAACTCCCCCTATCGTTGCTCCTACTTTGAGATTTCCTCCTCCAAAGCCCCGACCTTCCAGCCAGCGCTGCGAGCACTGGGCCCCACCGAGTTGCCTCCAACCGCCACGCGCCTGAAGCCCTCTCGACCCTCTTCCACATTGTGCCCTCCGATCGTCGTATCGAGCCTTGGTTTTCACGAAAACTGCAAACCAAGTTTTGAACAACAGTGGAAGGTATACGGCTTGAATTTTCTGAATTGGAAATAACACTTTTAAGTATTCCAAACTTTGAAAAATCGTATCTTTATGGTGTGTTAACGAAATTCGATGAAACAGGAAACATCGTGACCGCAAGGAGGCTCTCTACCACCTAGAAGAGACCGCGGATTTTTCTGAGCTCGCTGGGATTTTTAGCACCTCGACAACCAAAAGTGAGATTTCTAACTGAAATGTGAATGGAAATGTCATGTATAAATTATATAAGCGAAATATAAATTATACACGTGTCCTATACCTGATGTACATGCGTTGTGTAAGCTATATGAGCGAAGTATGAATTATACATGCATTGTATAAATGATATGTGTGTTGAAATGCAAGTGAAATATAGAAATAATATATATATACTCCCCTCGTCCACAAACCATGGACGTTATTTATTGATTGTGAATCGGTGTGAAAATTTTGGTGAATAATGCGAATGGTTGATAGAATTGTTTGTGGTTGATATTGTTTGGTTGTGGTTGGAAAATACTCATTGGTGATTGAAACGAATTTGAAATAATTATGGAAATGAAAATAAAACATGCCGCCTGCGTGCGAACTAGATGCATGAAATCCCCATTGTCAAAAACCACGAGGTTTTAAGGTAGAGCGAGGAGTTGTACTCGGGACGGTACCAGTTTTAACTACCCTGCCGTTATGCTGCCGAAATTTTGAATAATATTCATGTGTTAGAATTATTTTCATATGTTGAAATTATTTTCATGTGTTGAAACTAAAGTCATGTGTTGAAACTATATCCATGTGTGGAAATGCTCATGTGTTGAGAAGTAATGTGTTGAAAATTAAATTCATGTGTTGAATGAATAAAGTGTTTAAACAATAAAAAATCACATTTTTATAATATATATGAAGTATGCAAAATATTCGCGTTATAAATAAATTGTTTCAACAATAAAAATTTCATCTTTCTTATATGAACAAACTATATAAAATATCCATGTGTGGAAATGCTCATGTGTTGAGAAGTGCGTGTGTTGAAAAGTTCATGTGTTGAATAAAAAGATCGAACAATAAAAATTACATTTTTATTGAAATTATGAAGTGTTAAAAACATTCATGTGTTGAATAAATATTTCAGATGATAAAAATACCATTTTTATCATATATGTGATTTGCTAAAAATATACGAGTGTTGAAATAAATATTTGTTTGCTATGAATATTATTTTTAACATGTTTAGGAACTAAATGATATAGTCATGTGTTGAAATATATTTTAGTTCGCCAAAGACATCATTTTTGAAATGTGAAGTGTTTAAAATAACCACTTGTTCAAATAAATATGCATGAGTTGAAATATTCATTAATTAGCTAATGATATGATTTTTGCTTGTGTATGCAACATTAGAATGAATGGTGACTTTAAACCAAATTGAATCAAATATGAAGTTGAATGGAAAATGATAAGTGATAAGAATTGCACGTATGTACATGCATATTTATTGAACAGGTTATAGCAAAGAGGCTAGAGAAGAGGAATAAAATTGTGTGCCCGACAAATAGGTGCATGTTTACTGTTTTGCTTGGATGATGATTTTATAAGCCTATTGGCTAGCCGCTTGGCTTTTTCTTTTTCTTTTTGAGATGAGACGCCCGTGTGGCTATTTGGGAATTTTCCCAGCCCCTCCCGTACAAAGGAGGTTATGGCGAAATTTTCCAAAATTTAAAGGCGTTAGTGAAATATTTGAAGTGAAAACGATATAGAAATCGTCGAATGAACTATATTTATAAATATAGATCAAATTAAAACGAATCGTGGCCGTGTAGTTCGTATTTTGAAACCGTGATTTCAAACGACTAGTGCGGGAAATCCGACCATCGGATTTTCCCGAAACCGCAACCGTTGGGTTCGCCTTCGAAATATCTTTCCAAGGCACCAACTTTGTAAAGATCCGACGGTTGGATTCTCTGGAATGTTTAATTCAAATCTGAAGAAAAACAGCGCCAGAATCGATCATATTTATATATAAATATAAATATAATTAAATTAAATCGAATAACGACGCTGCAGTTCGTATTTTGAAATCGTAACTTCAAACGATTAGTGTGGGAAATCCGACCGTCGGATTTTCCCAAAACTGAAACCGTTGGATTCGTTTTGAAAGGATCTTTCTAATGAAATAAAATTTGAGAAGATCAAACGGTTAGATTTTTAGATATGTGTAAAACAAATTTAGTGAAAAACAGCGCCAGTGCCTCGGCACGACCTGAAACGTCGCTTAATTAAATATAGTCGTTTTTAAATAAATAAAAATGGTGATATATCGTTATAAATATTATAAATGATATAGAATGGAAATAAACCAATTTTGCTGGGTTTGCTTGATATGTGATGGTTGAAAGTATTTAACATGAAAATTATACTAAGGAACTGAAATGTGAATGTTGAGTAATTTAACCATGTGAAGAATTGGTTTGAAAATCTAAATATACGTGGATCATTTGAAAAGGCCGAGTTAATTCTCATTTCAAATAATCGATCGACGGTGAGAAGTCAAAGAGATGAAGACGGTTATCTGTACTCTGCTAATGATGATTATTTGTACTCTGCTATTATCATGTCATATTTGTGTAAATTATTCTATCTCTTGTTTATGCTATTATATGTACTCTGCTAATGATGATTAATGTGTTATATTCCAATGATTATCCTTAACACCGTGGTACAGGATTTTGGGATCGTCACATGTGAATAACAGGTAAGTTCACACAATTAACATCAACACATCAAACATATCATATTCAAGCCATTCATCACATCAATACATACAAACAGTCAAATATCATATAAATTTACCAATTATCAGGTGCCAGGTTTTAAAACAGTAATTAAATGTCAAATTTTAACTTAACTGTAAAATTTAGTCTAACAGTCAAATTAAACTACATAATCGATGCAAATCAATATAAATATGCAATTTAAACTGTCAAACATCAATCCAAACAATCATATCATGAAATAATATTATTTTAACTAATATTAGAATACTTTAGTTAAGCGTGAGTGGGTTAAATCACTCACATTGGTTCTATATGCGATTGAAATTCCAAATTTTAGCCCAAAATTCAACATTCTCAAAATCAGCTCAAACTAGCGGCATTGCAAAGAGCTCGGCGATACGATTCCAATGCAACAAACCGCGTGTCATTCTGAAGTCGTATGCAAAAGTTATATAAGTTTTAGCGATTAGAATTAAATAAATTGTTAAAAACGAAAATGGAACAAATTCATCCATACTTGCCACATCATCTTGTTTCCACGCCCCCTTCTTCCTAAACGCATACACTACTTCCAAGGAAAACCATAACCCAATTTTCCAAATGAACCCAAATTCACGCATCCATTTTCAAGGCTTCGTACCTCGATATGTTGATCAAAGTGTAACCCAAGCCACGCTGCCATGAAATGGAGCCTAGCTTGATGACGTCGAACCCGAAACAAAAGCTATAGAGATGAAGCCCTCCTACTCATGAGCTCAACGAATCAAGATTTGCGCAATTTCATTGAGAAATGGATTTATAATTAATTTTTGAAATTGAATAAGCAAGAGGCCATTAAACATTTGTTTTGAAAAGGTGCGCCTTCATGTTTATGAACAAAATAACATCTGGCGGCTACAGGAATGAAGAGATTAGGTTAAGAATGAATTAGATTAGAATTATGATTATTTATTTTGTAAAAGAATCTCAATGGTTAATGAGATAAATAAAACATTCAAGCTTTTCCTATTCACATTTAATATAATTCCAAACGTTGCTAACCTAAATTAAGACAAATGTCAGTTATAGGAATCAATAATATTTGTTACAATTGTCAAATTCAATTATTATTTACCAATTTATGCTGAACATTAATTATATTAAATTAATTAACTTTCCTTTTTATTCAACTTTCATAAGTTGCAAATTTTATCGTTTTGATTGCTCAAAATTTTACCATAGTTTAAAACGAATTCACATATAAAATTCAATGTAATTATTATGCTAATTTTCAATATATAATGAATTCCAAAATTATAAATTTATTTTATATATTGTTAATTCAATGTTAATTTCAAAAGTCATAATAAAATACTTTACCGAACAATCTTTCTTATATTACCAAATACAAGTTATAATCATATATAACTATTGAAAGTCCATCGCTTAATAAACTAGACTAAATTCATATCGTATCGATTTATAAAATGAATGCTAAATTTTTGATTTGATTCCATTTCAAGCATTATTCATTAAATCAATTTTTTGTTTGCATTAACTGTCAACAACAATTTTGTCCATCGTAAAAGGAAGTATAAGCTTTGTTGGCCTGCGCATATGAATGTTCCCTTTTTTTATTAATCTATTTGTTCTTTTGTTGAAATTTGAAATAATAATTTGCATGACAATGCAACCATTTACACCAATGAATGATAAAAAAAACTATCTACATATGAAAACATAAGTACTAGATATATCATTAATCATACCAAAAATCAAAGATCATATTAAATTGGATATACAAATTAATTAAGCAATTAAATTTTAAAAATAATCAATTCATTTTAAGTCTTAATAACTTTCTATAAATTTCCAATTACATTTCTAAATAATTTAAACTGCTTTCTACTAGATAAACATTTATTTTTCAATTTAATTTCAAAACATGTTAATTTTACTCAAATCAACATAAATTCAAACTAACTTTGCATAATTACATCTTAGTATTAATTATATCCAAACATCTTAGTATTAAATAAATCAATTTCATCCAAACATCTTAGTATTAATTACAAATTTCAATATTTATAATTACAAACCAATTGTAATTTCATTTACAATAACTACAAGTTATTATTGTTGTAAACAACCAAAATACATTACTTAATCAAACTAATTAAGTTTACAAATAAATTTACATAATTCAGTCATTAAAATTTATTTATAACCATAAATACTCAAAAATCATAATAAATTCAAAAATTAAATAATAGAAAATTACGGGATGTTACACTCTCCCCCACTTAAAACTTTTCGTTCTCGAAAAGGCATAGGAAGTGAGTTGTCAATTCATATATATTTAGCCATATAATTTCTTATTCAACTTGTCTCGTTTGTTAGTTTACATGACCAATTTCATAATATTTTAGTTCAGAATCGTGAATTACCAAACCGTGATTTTTCCGAAAATTTGATTTACATATATCTTAAAATCTGCAAGTCGAAATCTAAATTTATCTCTTACATTAGAAAATTATATTCCAATAGATCCAAAAGATTCTTGTTTCAAAGAATTCCGACTTATTTTAGACTCTATACATTCATTTAAACTTTAATTCGGAAAATTTCGAACTACCGTTACGCAACGAGCTCATTTTTAATTAATTTAATTAATATGTTCAACCATCGTTAAGTTTATAATTATAAGCCTTTTCACTTATATTTTCGCAAAACAAATCATTAATATCAACACATTTAGTGTATTACTAAATAATTTTCTTAACTGAAATTTCATTGATTCGGTTAATCCATGTTACTTAGTTAAATTGAATTTCACAACGTAATTAAGTATATCTTTTTTATTACATAACTTAAATTTTATTTATAACCAATCAAATTTTTCTACTTTGATTTTCCATTCTTATACATGTGCATTAATTAATTGTTTATTCTTATAACATTCAACTTCTTAGTTAATTGGTAAGTTATTCATGTTATAGAACCGAATTGATTATTACATAAGTTCAATGGTTACCGTTCATTTCAATTTATTATCCAATTCTTATGATTTTTTTTATAACTCTCTTAATATTCAGAAGTTTCAATTCATTACTTATTCAAGATTTAAAGAATTAAATTTCGGGCTCTTTTTTTTCAATTTTTTTTATATAATATATCGTTTACATAAAACCATACTATAAAAGATTTAAATAAAGTTCAATTTCATAAAATAAAGTATAGAAAATACTAAATGTCTCCCTACTTAGATTCTTGAAAATAAACATCGATGATGTGTGCACTCATCACCGAAATCATTTCCAAGACAAGAGGGTATACACTTATTTCTAAAACTCATATGAAACAATTTTTCTATATGAAACAACTTTTTTTAAGATATAAATATATTATTTCAAAACCATTTACAAATCAACATTACAAAACCACCCGAAATTAAATTCTCAAATTCATATTTTACTTCTTTTTTTATTATCAATAAATTTCAATATTTGGTTTTCTTAAACCAATCAACAACCAATGGTTCTAATTATTAATTAATTGAGTAATAAATGGTGAAAATTTAATATTATCATCAACAAAATCAAAATTAACATATTTCAAATAATTCTATATATAAATAAAATACAATTCAAAACAATATTATGTCGACGAATCCTATTCGAGTGTTTAGAAATCCCTATCGATACCTTGGCGTCCCAAGTACCGACCAGAATTCATAAATACTCAACAGAAGAAATTAACACAATTCAAAATCATTTTATATCAAAATTACAAGTACGCTCTCTCATATACACTCAAACTCATTCTAGGGTATTACTACCCTATTCTAATGAGTTAATCCCAAACAGAGCCAAGGTTTTCGCTAAACCAAAGCTCTGATACCAAATGTAACATCCAAGATTTTTGACTGTTCAAATCGACAATGATCCTTAATGTCGACATAAACAGATCAAAAATACGGATTGTTATTGGGATTAAAATAAGAAAAAGAAGAAAGAAGAAAACAAACACAAAATCTCGCAGCGGAAGGACAAAATATAATAAATAAATAACAGTTCAGGAAGCTGTTAAAACACACATTTTATTATATTTTACAACAATTATCAGAGTAAATTAACATACAACATACCAATGCATTTGCAGCGGAATAATAATAATATGCTTGTTGAGCTCCATCTTCATCTTCATAATGGTATCTTCAAAGCAAGTGAAACTTCACTAACTACAACTCGGTCTGACCCGAGCGTATTCCAAAAAAAAAAACACAACAAACACTTAGATTAGAACTAAATCATTCTCATATTAGTTAAATCAAATTTCATGTAATAATATGAGTGCAACAACTTAAGGAATGTTACGGGAATTTCCATCTCTTAAGGATCCGTAAAACTAATACTATACAATATAATACGCTATTATAATAATGTCAATGGTTAAATATAACATAATAAAATAATGAAAGCGGGATTACCATTATTACCCTTACAACCTTTATACCGTTGCCGTACAATTTACATATAACACACCAGTACGTCGGCGGATAGGGATGCACTATGATACGATAACGTTAAATCAAAATCGTTGGGCTCGGTCAGGATAATGTGACAAGGTACACGAGGAATGCCCAGAGTATGAATATACTAGTTGCACGCCCGGACTGGTGATAATGCATAGCCGCGTCTACCACCCACCTCGGACAACACTCCCAAATCACGGATGCGCATCAAATCAATCAAAACGGGGGACTATATTAATAAAGGAAGAAGTCTTGTCGATGGTGGTAGCTAACCCCACTTGGTCATGGTATAGCCCCGTTTTAGTCATCTTAATTATGACCCGAAGGTCAAGGATATCCATCACCGTTCTCTTTCTTCAGATCCAGTAATCGCCTCCAAATCCATCCAACACCATTTCTGGAACTCCACCGTGTACACAGTTGTTAAATTGGTTTTCGGTATTGGCAGAGAGTATGACAATATCCGATCCCAGTCTCTTTAACAACCAATCGTTACATTTTCACACCGGTCGGTTCTTTTACATTTCGAAGAGGTTCGTACATAATATCAAAATATCAAATTTTCAAAATCATTCAATATTCAAGATAGGATATTATTCATACTAAAATCTCCATTTAAACCAATTAAAATCTTGAAACAATTCCAACTTTAATAATTTGAATATTAAAATAGTTAACAGTATATTTAAAATAAATTAGATATATAATTGAAATAGTTTGAAAATAAATAGTTTGTAATTAAAATAGAATTTATCGAATTTATTAATATATATAGTTAAAACATTAAGTATTTATAAAATAAATAGTTAATTATAAAATGATTTATTAAAAAAAATTATAAAATAAAATAGAAATAAAGAAAAATAGTTGATAAAGAAAAAAATATTATTAAAATAGTTTATAAAATTATTTGAAATACTATAGTTGGAATTAGAATCGTTTCTCTAACATTTTCAATTAAACTTGAAGTCATATTTCAATCTTCAATTCAACCAACTCAATTCTCAATAATTCCATCGATTAAACTTCCAATTTACACTTATTTCAATTCGATTAAATTATGTCAAATAGTTACATTCCAAATCAGATTCTCATTTTCAATGATTTCAATTTATAACAAATATCGAGTTCACAATTCATATATAATTCGAATTAATGTTGACTCATAATAAATTTCAAAGGTGGGTGAAACTATTCAATTTCAATAAATTCGATTTACATTATATTTCACTTTATTTAGCTTCAGTTACAATACTAATTTATTTCCCCTTTTTGTTTATATTTCAAAATTCAAGGTTCAAGTTCAAAGGAAATAAATAATAAAACATCACTTAATTTGTCTTTAAAACAATATTTCAAAATTCATGGTTAAATCAAATTTTATTTAACCAACCGGTGTCCGTATATAATTTTCAATCCTATGGCCAAGTGATACTTAAATTTTAATTTTAGTATTTTGGGAAAAGATATATATCATTTCAATCCAAATAAGGGTCATAAGTATTTATCATTTCAACCTACGTTCTTAATTCATTTTAATGATTAATCCTGGGTTTATTCGATGCCCGTAACATCTGGGGTAATGATTGGGGATTAATCAGCACAAATAGTGGTCATATATAAATAAATGTGATTAACAGGTAAGTTCACACAATTAACATCAACACATCAAACATATCATATTCAAGCCATTCATCACATCAATACATACAAACAGTCAAATATCATATAAATTTACCAATTATCAGGTGCCAGGTTTTAAAACAGTAATTAAATGTCAAATTTTAACTTAACTGTAAAATTTAGTCTAACAGTCAAATTAAACTACATAATCGATGCAAATCAATATAAATATGCAATTTAAACTGTCAAACATCAATCCAAACAATCATATCATGACATAATATTATTTTAACTAATATTAGAATACTTTAGTTAAGCGTGAGTGGGTTAAATCACTCATATTGGTTCTACATGTGATTGAAATTCCAATTTTTAGTCCAAAATTCAACATTCTCAAAATCAGCCCAAACCAGCGGCATCGCGAAGAGCTCGTCGATACGATACCAACGCAACAAACTGCGTGTCATTCTGAAGTCGTATGCAAAAGTTATATAAGCTTTAGCAATTAAAATTAAATAAATTATTAAAAACGAAAATTGAACAAATTCGTCCATACTTGCCATATCATCTTGTTTTTGCGCCCCCTTCTTCTTCCTAAACGCATACGATACTTCCAAGGAAAACCATAACCCACTTTTCCAAATGAACCCAAATTCACGCATCCATTTTCAAGGCTTCGTACCTCGATATGTTGATCAAAGTGTAACCCTAGCCACGCTGCCATGAAATGGAGCCCAACTTGATGACGTCGAACCTGAAACAAAAGCTATAGAGATGAAGCCCTCCTACTCATGAGCTCAACGAATCAAGATTTGCGCAATTTCATTGAGAAATAGATTTATAATTAATTTTTGAAATTGAATAAGCAAGAGGCCACTGAACATTTGTTTTGAAAAGGTGCGCCTTCATGTTTATGAACAAAATAACATCTGGCGGCTACAGGAATGAAGAGATTAGGTTAAGAATGAATTAGATTAGTATTATGATTAATTATTTTGTAAAAGAATCTCAATGGTTAATGAGATAAATAAAACATTCAAGCTTTTCCTATTCACATTTAATATAATTCCAAACGTTGCTAACCTAAATTAAGACAAATGTCAGTTATAGGAATCAATAATATTTGTTACAATTGTCAAACTCAATTATTATTTACCAATTTATGCTGAACATTAATTATATTAAATTAATTAACTTTCCTTTTTATTCAACTTTCATAAGTTGCAAATTTTATCGTTTTGATTGCTCAAAATTTTACCATAGTTTAGAACGAATTCACATATAAAATTCAATGTAATTATTACACTAATTTTCAATATATAACGGGAAGTTAAATTAATATAGGAATCAATAATATATGTTACAATTGCCAAATTCAATTATTATTTACCAATTTATGCTGAACATTAATTATATAAAATAAATTAACTTTCCTTTTTATTCAACTTCCATAAGTAGCAAAATTTATTGTTTTAATTACTCAAAATTTTACCATAGTTTAAAGCGAATTCATATATAAAATTCAATGTAATTATTACACTAATTTTCAATATATGAGGAATTCCAAAATTATAAATTTATTTTATATACTTAATTCAATGTTAATTTAAAAAGTCATAATAAAATACTTTACCGAACAATCTTTCATATATTACCAAATACAAGTTGTAATCATATATAATGATTGAAAGTCCATCGCTTAATAAAATAGATTAAATTCATATCGTATCGATTTATAAAATGAATCCTAAATTTTTGATTTGATTCCATTTCAAGCGTTATTCATTATATCAATTCTTTATTTACATTAACTGTCAACAACAATTTTGTCCATCGTAAAAGGAAGTATAAGCTTTGTTGGCCTGCGCATATGAATGTTCCCTTTTTTTATTAATCTATTTGTTCTTTCGTTGAAATTTGAAATAATAATGTGCATGACAATGCAACCATTTACAACAATGAATGATAATAAAAAACTATCTATATATGAAAACATAAGTAAAAGATATATCATTAAATCATACCAAAAATCAAAGATCATATTGAATTGGATAGACAAATTAATTGAGCAATTAAATTTTAAGGACCTGTAACCTTCCCGTGACGGAAAGAGCGGATACTTCGAGAACAACACACAAAAGAACGCAGACAGAAGAACATTTCATTGCTTATTACAACAATTCCATCAGATTACAAGAATATACAAAGTATAAATCAATATTACATTATAAAATATCAAAGATTACAATACATTACATAGCAGCGGAAAATAATACAATACACAACTAGAAGTAATACACGGATACAGAGCTTTCTGAGTATCGTTCCAGCTATAAATCAGGATCCGGAGAATATAAATCTGCAAAACCAAAACTACTAGCTGCCCGTGTCAAAATAAGGGCACCCAGACTTTAAGTCAAAACAATAAACTCCAGGTCAGTCATGTGACTGGTGTGAGAACTAAAACAGTTATTAATCTTTATTTTAAAGTTAGGTAAATCAAGGGACCACGCCATATAACGCGGAACGGGTTTCCTACCAAGAATAACAGTGCATAAAACAACAGCGCATTGCTAAGTAAAGAAAAATGAAGCTGTTATAAGACCCAGGTCCCATCACACAATGCAACGCAAGCCGGAGGATAGGGTTTTACCTTGTAACAGCCAAAGAATGCTTGATACGTTAAATTTTATCTTTTGATTCTTAATCAGACTCCAACCGTAAATTAGTAAGAGAACGATTCCCTAAGTATTAACCCCGAAGGCCGAAACCAACATCAGACTAATACCCAGGAAACCACCCATCTTAGCTCGTTTCCAGTTAGTTTCTGATTTTATATACAATCACAAATATCAATCATAGGCGACATGAGCGTCCCATGCCACTATGTCGCCATATATAGGTTTACAATCAAAACCACACATGACACGTATTGGAAGTTGAATTTCCATCTGTGAACCGAGGCAAAAGATAGTCCTCTACCAATGAAGCGACCCGAAATCCCCCTTACGGGGAATCACGGATTGAGTTGAGAACAAGCCATAACATAACGCAGACGGAAGAACATTTCATTGTATATTACAACAATCCCATCAGAATACAAGAATATACAGAGTATGAATAAATATTACACAGAAAATATCAGAGTTTTAAATTACATTTAAATACATCGCAGCGGAAAATAATACAAAACACAACTAGAAGTAATACACGGATACAGAGCTTTCCGAGTATCGTTCCAGCTGTAAATCAGGATCTTGTGAATATACATCTGCAAAACCAAAACTACTAGCTGCCCGTGTCAAAATAAGGGCACCTAGAGTTTAGGTTAAAACAATAAACTCCAGGTCAGTCATGTGACTGGTGTGAGAACTAAAACAGTTATTAATCTTAATTTTAAAGTAAGGTAAATCAAGGGACCACGCCGTATAATACGGAACGGGTTTCCTCCCAAGAACACCAGTGCATAAAACAACAGCGCAATGCTAAATAAAGAAAAATGAAGCTATTATAAGACCCAGGTCCTATCACACAATGCAACACAAGCCGGGGGATAGGGATTTCCCTTATAATAGCCAAACATGCTTAGTACGTTTAAAACAAATCCTTTGATACTATAATAAAGGCATAGTGTATAAAACAACTTCAAATCATAAGTATCAATCATAGACGGCATAGTATCCCATGCTACTATGTCGCCATACTAGGCTCTACAAATAAAACCGCAAAATCACGTACTTGGAAATTGGATTTCCATCTGTGAACCGAGGCAAAAGATAGTCCTCTACCGATTCGAGACGCTCTAGCCCGTGTCTCAAGATCAGAACGCATAAACCCTTTGGATCGTCAGGGCTGGTCCACCGATGTGGATTATTATGCCTGAACACTACGTTTCCCCGCCCTTTGGGGCGTAAATGAGCCAACGAATGACGCCATCGGCTTCACATAGTCACCGATATATCTGAGGCGCCTCGCGATAGCAACAACCACATAAGTCAAACTCGTTAGGGCGTGTAAAACTACTGACGCCATTTCTAGCTAGAAGGAAACGCATGCCCTCCCTGATGTCCTCTCCTGTTTCTGGTTCACAACCGGGGTGTGAGGCTCGCGAATCAACGTTACACAAAGCTATGCCACACAGGCTGTGCTTTGATCATCAACCACAAGACTCTGCTTTTCAACAGAAGCCTTGATCATTTGCATCTTAGCATGCCACATAGGCAAACCACTCTATGCAACCGATATCAGTCACACAGAATGATATCCAATGTCAGACACACGGTCCATTTACAAGTTCGTTCTGGTCTGAACGAAACCGGAGGCACCTAGTACCCCGCATATCCATCGATCTCCAAGTACGTCTGGACGACCACTAACTGATTCCCTCCTCTTGGGTGTAAGGCCCAATCAAGATCATTAGTAATTATCCAAACGACGTGAAGACCTCCGGTCTTCAACCATCGTCTTCATCTTCGAATAATCGTCGAATCAGTTATTCAGAATGGGATAAATTCGGTCTTTCTGAATAACTCGCGTATATAATAAACAAGTGTTACACAAACACAACATACGCCTCATTCCAATTCATCAGTCACTAACCGTAAATTAACCAGAGAATAATCCCCCAAATATTAACCCCGAAGGCCGAAACCAACATCGGATCAATACCCAGGAAACCGTTCTGCTTAGCTAACCTACAGTTAGTTTCTAAATTTCACATTCTTTGGGAAAGGTTTCCATTAATCTTATCAAAGATAAATTCTTTTAAATTTATTCTTTAATCCTCCTTTGAATATCACTTCAAACTAGTCGGGATTAATGAACCTTACCGAAGTAATCATTTGTTTTAATTTCGCAATCCCAACCTATTCATCCCATAAAGTAAAACTGGTCATACTTCATATCTAACACCACGGTGTTATCGGTAAATTCAATTACCATTTCACGTTCAAATCTAATTAAAGATTTAACTATCGCCTGGAGCAAAACTGGTGATACTCCATTCCCGATCTTTTCAATCTAATTAAAGATTCATTAAAACTCCACTTAGTTTTAATCTGTGCGTGGGTTAAAGAATCAGTGTCATTTAAAACACGGTTCACGATAAACCCCAAAATCACATCACATTTCAATCAGGCCCTAACCGTAAATTAGCAATTGAGCAATTCCCTAAGTATTAACCCCGAAGGCCAAAACCAACATCAGATCAATACCCCAGAAACCATTCAACTTAACTAATCTCTAGTTAGTTTCTGATTTTCTTAACTCCTTTGGGTCTAAGAACAGTATTATTGAAGATACCGTTCATGACAACCCAAAATCACATTCCGTTAATTATCGGGTTAAAGAACAAGTGTTATTTAAAACACTGTTCACGATAAACCCAAAAATCAATACCAATTCAATTCCAATTAAATATTATTTAATTGGTACATTTCATTAAATCTAAATAAAAAGATTTAATCTTTTTCTCAATTGGGCTTAAGAACAGTGTTAATGAAGACACCATTCACGACAAACCCAAATCACATTTGATCCAAGGCTCTGAATATAAAATATATCGGCTTATATTCAATATCAAATTCTACGACCAACAAATATCGTATTGGAAATAACGATATATAATATCTTTCAAATTTCCATAACAACATCTGTATAATCACGAAATCCAACATCGAAATATTCCAAAGACAATTTCGATTCAAATCCATTCCAATTCAATTATTGGAAATTCATGTTACTTTTAAAACCCTTTTCAAATTCAATTTATTTATTTAAAAATAAATAGAATTATAATTCTAGTTCAAAACTAGTTCATTTCGATAAAAAACTATTTTTATCTTTTCAAATATGGAGTTTTTCATCCTAATTTTTCACAAATCATTTCTTATGATTTTACACAAATTATTACTATTTTTAATAATTTTACCAAGGCCCGTACAGTCGATTTTCATCAATGGCCATCGAACTGCACTTACAGCGACCTTTTCTAAATTTGATTTGGACAAAATTCCAAATCCAACCGTTAGATTTCAAATTTCTAATATCCGTGGAACGGGTGACTCATTATTTCGATGAATCATTTCTTCGGACAGAAGAAGATTCTGTAAACACTTATTCGAAATCTCACTTATCAGAGTCCATTGTGGAAGAATCCTCTGAGGAATTGGCCATGATATATCTGATCCATACATAATATCATGAAAAATGGATACAAATTTTTGACTGCTACTTAGTATTGGCAATGGGTCTGAAAAAGTATCTACTAGAAAGCTCTTTTCGATACGAACCCAATGGTTCCGGTTTCAGGAGAATCCGACGGTCGGATCTCCCGCAATATCCATTCGAAGTCAATGGTCGAAATTCGCGAACTGCCGCGGCGCGGCGCGTTCTATTCAGGCCATTATATTTAATATATATATATATTGTCGATTTCCTTTCAAAACGTATTTTATAAATCATTTTAAACTTGTTTTCAAAATGATTTCAACTTCTATTTCAAATTCAAATCAAAATTGAATCTTTCCAATATAAATTTGTTATAAATTCATTTCAAATTGATTTCAATTCGATTTCAATCCGATTTGAATTCGTTTTCTATTCAATTTTAATTCAATTTGAATTCGTTTTCTATTCAATTTTAATTCGATTCGAATTCGTTTTCTATTCAATTTTAATTCGATTCGAATTCGTTTTCTATTCAATTTTAATTCGATTCGAATTCATTTTATTTTCAATTCGAATTCATTTCAATTCAAATCGGTTTTAATTTAAATCGATTTCAATTCAATTTTCAATACGTTTTAAATTCAATTCAAAATGATTTCAATTCTATTTCAATCTAATTCGAATTTCAATTCATTTCAAAATATCATATTTTGAAATCACTTTCGATGTTCATTATAAAATGAATAAAATCGATATAAATATCGTTCACGTCAAAATGGCGTAAATCTAATCAACATGGCTTTATATATTTTCCAATATTCTATTTCAAATATTTCTTTTTCAAATATTTCTTTTTCAAATATTTCTTTTTCAAATATTATATTTCAAATGTTCTATTCGAATATTTCTATTTCAAAACTGGAGTGAGGCCCAATCAATTACCATAGATTTTATTTCTATGGATTTCCATACAACGCATATATATATCAACAATGACAAATAATCAACCATCATCCAAAGTGCATTCTACACTGTATAAGCATCAAATATAAATATTCAACGCTTATAACAGTCTGTCAATCAATCGATCGACATACAACTAATTATTGGGGTTAGTGTATGTCATATATCACCCTAATACCCGTGTGGGGTTTTCAAACAATCAAACACAGATTTTATTTGTGCAGTTGGGCGATGTGTAATATTTATCGTCCTAATCAATATCAGTCAAATGTGTGTATATAAACCAATTGTCCGATTTGTTTATTTTTATTTCATTTTAAATACACGTTAAAAGTTCTATTTTCAACTATAAAATATTTTAACTACATAAATATTTTATTTCATTTCACATCACACAATCAACTACACAGAAAAATCAAACAAACAAGCATACAAGCCGTCCAAGGTCGGTGGACGACGGGTGTCGGGTGCTACTAAGCACCGTCTGCATCCTAATATATATTTTAACTAGAAAATTAAATTAAAGGTGAGGTGTTCTCACAGAGGGTTCCACTCCGCCGTGCTTTGCTTTTGAACTGCTGAATCATCTGGATCCGTTTGAAATTCCAATGCAGTTATTGTCCCGCTGTTCAAATAAAAATTATATTTTTATCATTTCATTTCAATAAATAAAAATCATATTTTTATTTCTGCTTCATATATATTTTTACACTGCTTCTTTATATAAAAAAATTCGATTTTTATAATCGCTATAAAAATTACATTTTTATTTCAACATAAATATAATAAAAAACAGATTTTTATTTCGCTACATATATAAAGATAATATTTTTATATTTCACATATGATAAAAATCATATTTTTATTATTCCTATGATATAAAAATTATATTTTTAACATTCCTATCATATAAAAATTATATTTTTCCTTAGCTACTCAAACAATAAAAATCCCATTCTTTTCTCTATAAAAATCTATTATTTTCTTATTTATAAATCCAAACTTGTTCATCATAAAAAAAATCTGATCTTGTTCATTATAAAAATCCTATTTTCATTATAAAAATCCGATCTTTAAAGAGATAAATAATTAAAAACTTACAATTCTCAAAGGTGGAAGGGCCATCGCCGGATTTGGGGTCGTGGAGGCGGAGAGGGGATGCTGTGAGGTGGCGTTGGCCGGTGGGTATCGGCGGCCTGGGCTGCGCTTCGCGGTGGGCTAGGGGAGGGGCTAGGGCGCGTGAGAAGAGAGAATAGAGGAGGAGAGGGAGCTGCGAGGGGAGAGGATCGAAGAAGGGAGGGGGGAGGGGGTCTGGCCAGGCGCGGCGTCGCCTTGGGGTGGTGGCGATCGAGGAAAGGGGGCGGGTTTTCGGGAATCAGGGTTTTTCCCTTCTTTTTTTTATTCTATTTTGAAATACACGGGAGAGGAGTGTGAAGGGAGATGAGAATATATATAATAATATATTATTTTATTTATTTAATAAATTTCAAAAAGCAACTTTTAATTTCGAACTCGAAACGGGATTCACCGCCTGTCGTCCATAGCTAACTACCCCCATTCCAAACACAATAGGATATGTATCGTAAGCTGATTCGATCAGTTTTCGTCAAAATCAACATATAACTCTATATATTGAATTTGAACGCGCATTTCAATTTACTGGGGTCACATACGAATTCGGAAAATTCCAGAAAATTATTTTCTAGCTTCGTATTGACGATACGGTCCAAACAAAACAAGTTTCGTCGAATTCTGAGCCCGTTTGAAAAATGGCCATTTTCGAGTCGATTAAAATCAATTGAAACTGGTAAAACGCGTTTTCCTTCGCCACGCTCACATATTGATTCGAAAAATTACGAAAATTGGAATCTAGCAATAACTTGACATCCCAGATCCAACAAAAGTGGTTTCGTCGAAAACCGAGGTCGTTTGCAAAATGGCCATTTTTAAGGGCCGAAATTCCATAGCGACTATTCTGAAATTTCAATTGGACATAACTTTTGATCCCCGCTATGAAATTTCAATTTTTTGGATTCGTTGGAAAGATATTCTTAACTAGATTCAAATATTTTTGATTTCACTAAAATCCGGTTTAATTTGCACCCGGTACATTCATTTTAATTTTGAAATCGAATTATCGAACTACCGCGCTATTTTCAATTCCTTTTATACTTAAAATAAAATATTTATATTCTAACGACGATCTATATAATATATACGTTCGAATTCTATTCAAAATAAATTTCTCGTTGATATTATTTAAAATAATTCATTTTAAATAATCAAAATTCGCTAAAATTGCCAAAATAAAAAATTTTAATTGGCTCGGATTTCCGGGATATTACAATCTCCCCTACTTAAAACTTTTCGTCCCCGAAAAGGAACGAAGCCGAAAGTTGTTTAACAAATCAACTAAACTTTCATTCTTTTCCTTACGGCTTAAGTTCTTCAACTTTTCAGTTTCTAAGAACTTTTCAAATCCTTCAAAAATTTGGCTAACACCCTAAATTTTCGAAAAATTTCGCCATAACCTCCCCTGCACCGGGGACTTCGGGATATTTCATATAGCCTCCCATGGCCTTCTTCAATCCAAAAGAAAAAGAAAAAGCCAAGTGGCTCATAAAATCATCATCACCCAAACAAAACAGTAAATTATGGTAAACATGTACCTATTTGTCGGGCAAACAATTTTATTTCTCTGCTCTAGCCTCCTTGCTATAACCTGTTCAATGTAAGTACATGTATATGCTAGCAAATGCGACTAATTTTCAATACAATCCACTTTTTGATTCAAATTGGCTATATGGTTCAAAATTTCAATTAAACAAACAATAATCAAATAACACAACCAGCAATCAATTAGTTGATTAGCTTTTCAAATTCATAACTTTGATACATAGTCCAAAAAATCAGATTGTTGATGCCAAATCAGAACAATGGGCCCTATCTAATTTCGGTTCTCATACCAGTCAATTGGAAATATATAGAAATCTCACTTTCGTCGCTCGAATATAAATACTGGCGATGGTGCCCCATCACCAGAATTATCCCCGGGCAACTAGAGTGTGATTCTATAACTATCCAGTACATTAAAACTTCGAATACACATTTGCAAGGCGCATATGCAAAATCTTTATATATTGGATTGTCCAAATCAATTTAAAATAAATATTCCAATACGTATAAAATGATTTAAATTTCAAAACAAAATTTGTTTTCATTTTAAAACATACTCTTCACACTCGTTCTAGAATACTACTGATCCCATCTCTAACGAGTCATTCCCATTGGATATTACTAATCCAATATCTGATGAATTCTTTCATATGGTTCTAATGTGTCTTGTTCTCTGAGCTTTGTAAACCAAAGCTCTGATACAAACTGAAGCGACTCGAAATCCCCCTTACGGGAAATCACGGACTGAGTTGAGAACAAGCCACAACAGAACGCCAACGGAAGAACATTTCATTGTATATTACAACAATCCCATCAGAATACAGGAATATACAGAGTATGAATAAATATTACACAGAAAATATCAGAGATTTAAATTACATTTAAATACATCGCAGCGGAAAATAATACAAAACACAACTAGAAGTAATACACAGATACAGAGCTTTTTGAGTATCATTCCAGCTGTAAATCAGGATCCTGTGAATATAAATATGCAAAACCAAAACTACTAGCTGCCCGTGTCAAAATAAGGGCACCCAGAGTTTAGGTTAAAACAATAAACTCCAGGTCAGTCATGTGACTGGTGTGAGAACTAAAACAGTTATTAATCTTAATTTTAAAGTTAGGTAAATCAAGGGACCACGCCGTATAACACGGAACGGGAAATACACGGGAGAGAAGGAGTGTGAAGGGAGATGAGAATATATATAATAGTATATTATTTTATTTACTTAATAAATTTCAAAAATCAACTTTTAATTTCGAACTCGAAACGGGACTCACCACCTATCGTCCATAGCTAATTACCCCCATTCCGAGCACAATAGGATATGTATCGTAAGTTGATTCGATCGTTTCGATCAGTTTTCGTCAAAATCAACATATAACTCTATATATTGAATTTGAACGCGCATTTCAATTTACTGGGGTCACATACGAACATGGAAAATTCCAGAAAAATATTTTCTAGCTTCGTATTGACGATACGGTCCTAACAAAACTAGTTTCGTCGAATTCTGAGACCGTCTGAAAAATGGCCATTTTCCAGTCAATTAAAATCAACTAAAACTGGTCAAACGCGTTTTCCTTCGCCACGCTCACATATTGATTCGAAAAATTACGAAAATTGGAATCTAGCAATAACTTGACATCCCGGATCCAACAAAAGTGGTTTCGTCGAAAACCGAGGTCGTTTGCAAAATGGCCATTTTTAAGGGTCGAAATTCCATAGCGACTATTCTGAAATTTCAATTGGACATAACTTTTGATCCCCACTACGAAATTTCAATTTTTCGGATTCGTTGGAAAGATATTCTTAATTAGATTCAAATATTTTTTATTTCACTAAAATCCGGTTTAATTTGCACCTGGTACATTCATTTGAATTTTGAAATCGAATTATCTAACTACCGCGCTATTTTTAATTCCTTTTATATTTAAAATAAAATATTTATATTCTAACGACGATCTATATAATATATACGTTCGAATTCTATTCAAAATAAATTTCTCATCGATATTATTTAAAATAATTCATTTTAAATAATCAAAATTCACTAAAATTGCCAAAATAAAATTTTTAAATTGGCACGGATTTCCGGGTTATTACAACCGGTTCGAGACAATCTAGCCCATGTCTCAGGACCCAGACTCAGGTGAGCCCTTGAAGCGACAGGGTCGGTCCACCGATGTGGATTAAAATGCCTGAACACTGCGTTACCCCTCCCTTTGGGGCGTAAATGAGCCAACGAATGACTCCATCGGCTCCACATAGTCACTGATATATCTGAGGCGCCTCGCAAACCAACAACCACATAAGTCAAACTCGTTAGGGCGTGTAAAACCACTGACGCCACTTCTAACTAGAAAGAAACGCATGTCCTCCCTAAGGTCCTTCTCCTGTTTTTGGTTCACAACCGAGGTGTGAGGCTCGCGAATCAACGTTACACAAAGCTATGCCACACAGGCTGTGCTTTGATCATCCACCACAAGACTCCGCTTTTCAACAAAAGCCTTGATCATTTGCATCTTAACATGCCACATAGGCAAACCACTCTATGCAACCGATATCAGTCACACATAATGAAATCCAATGTCAGACACACAGTCCATTTACTAGTTCGTTCTGGGTCTGAACGACACCGGAGGCACCTAGTACCCCGCGTATCCATCGATCTCCAAGTACGTCTGGACGACCACTAACCGATTCCCTCCTCTTGGGTGTACGGCCCAATCAAGATCATCAGTAATTATCCAAACGACGTGAAGACCTCCGGTCTTCAACCACCGTCTTCATCTTCGATTCATCGTCGAATCAGTTATTCAGAATGGGATAAACCCGGTCTTTCTGAATAACCCGCGTATATAATAAACAAGTGTTACACAAACACAACATACGCCTCATTCCAATTCATCAGTCACTAACCGTAAATTAGCAAGAGAATAATTCCCCAAACATTAACCCCTAAGGCCGAAACCAACATCAGATCAATATCCAGGAAACCATTCATCTTAGCTAACCTACATTTAGTTTCTAAATTTCACATTGTTGGCTTGCTTTTTCGACCAAGCCATCCAGGGTCAATCGTGAAAGGAAATCAGGAAACCAAGTCCTCCAGGAAAATGAAAGAATGGATCGCGCGCCATCGTCTCGCCCCACTCGGATCGCACGCCATCGTCTCGCCCCGCTCGGATCGCACTCTATCGACTCGCCCGGGGAACGAATCGCTCTCGTCTCATCGACGAACGCCACCTCTAGGCGATCCGATCCCCTGCAACGAACCGAACCCACTGACCCATTCAACCATGAGCTGGTCTTCAGCGATCCGAATCGCATGGATCTGGCGACACCTGTTCACAACGGCTAGTTTGACTGTTTCTCCAATGGTGGCGATGCGATCCGAAAATCTCGGGATTCGTGCCACGTGTCCGCGATCTGTCCGACGAAATCAGCTATAAATAGCCCAGAGCTTGGCATTTTTCGGGATCTTTTTCGGCAATAGTGAATACTGAGTCCGCCATTGCTATCCAGCCACTGGAATATTGAGAGAAATCACTGTTGTACTAACTTTAAAAGCATAATCAATAAGATATAAAGTGGACGTAGGCTCGTTAACGCCGAACCACTATAAATTCTGAGTGTTCTTTTCTTTTTCTGTATTCCTCATTTAGAATTCTCTATAATTTATAACAATTTGGGTGTTAGGTCCAAATTTCGATCTAACATTTTTGGTGCTTTCACTGGGAACTCTCAGCCTTAAAGTTTCGTCATTCGTTTTCCTGAAGATTCCAGCGATTCGGATATCATGGCTGGAAAAAGATCTAAAGTTTCGCAGATCAACGAGACGATCGAGGAGAGTGCGCACGAACTGGGCAATGAAGAGGTTCTGGATCGCGGAGCGCAGGGGGCGATACGATCCGATGAAAACGCCTCGTTCCGAGTCGATGAAGATGAGACGATCCGCGTTACGGAAGGGGTTGTTACTCGATCCCGAGGCAACGCCTCGCAGCCTCCACGCACCATGACCGCGAGTCGATCCCAGGGGGGCGCAGCGAACCGACCTCCACGAACCGCAGCTACCCAGATTGATGGTCAGAACACAACTCGACCTGGAAAAGAACCCCTGACCCACTCCTATCGTCCTGGAACCTCTGCTCGACCCGGTCCGAGCACTGTGCCCATAAGAGAGGGTGATGATGACCATTATGATCCTACTGCTCCTGTTACTGAAGGGGATCTTTCCCGTTTTGTCGAAATGTGGGATAGGTTGTTTGATGAGTTAGCCGCCCAAAGGCAGGAAAATTCGATCCTACGGCAAAACCTGACGGCTATGGATAGAAGACTTGATGAGTTAACAAGGCAAAGAACATCGCCAGTTCCTCCACTCACTCCAGCATATTCCTCTTCATCTGAAGAATCGCCGAGACCTCCGCGGCGGCCGTATGAAAGAGCCGAAAACATAGAACAGCTTCGGTTCGGGACCCTGCCCTCACAAGAAGAAGAAGAACTAGGGGCGAGACCCACAAACCGTAATGCGGACGGTCAAGCAACGACCCTCAGGACTCGAGGCATGAACAGTCCTATGCATGACAGACCACCTCAGCCTCGTCGCCGTACCCATACTCATGATAACGAGGGGCAGCGAGGCCCCGTCCAAGCCCCAGATTTTGTGGCTGCTCCCCGAAGAGAGATCAGAGAGCCTCGCCGGGACAGAGACACTGATCCTGAACCTCCTTTGACTAGTGCAAACGTTGCAGCCATGGTTCACCAGATTTTGGCCGACAGCCGTGGACAGCGGAACGAGGATTGGGGGATTGACCGTAGTCATACTCCTTTTACTAACGATATTTTGGATGCAACTTTTCCAAGGCGTTTCAACATGCCGCAGATGAACCGATATGCAGGAAGATCTGATCCTGTTCAACACCTGATGAGATACTCTTGGTCGATGACCGCTGCCGCCGCTTCTGATGCAGTTAAGTGTAAAGTGTTTCCCATATTCCTGGAAGATGTGGCTTTGCTATGGTTTACCCGCCTGCCGGCAAGGTCGATTTCCAGCTTCAGGGAACTAAGCGAGAAGTTCGTAGAGCAATTCCGTATCTACGCACAGAAAACGAAAAGCGTGATCGATCTATTTCTTGTCAAACAGCGACCGGGCGAAAGTCTAAAGATGTACCTGGATCGTTTCAATTTGGCAGCCACTGAGGTCAAAGATCCTCATGAGCCGACCATTGTCGCAGCACTAATTGATGGAGTGGATAAGGACACTGAATTCGGGAGGTACCTGGCAGGCAAACCACCCCACACCAGAGAATTATTCTATGAGAAAGCCAATGTACATCTACGCCGGGAAGAGGTGTACGCGAACCGAAAGCTTAAAACAAATGATAAGGAAGAAGTGCAGAGCAATGTCGCCATCAAACAGACTGGAGACAGCTCGGGGAAAGTTGAGGTTAACGTCGGAAATCAGAACCAGGGCGGTCGCCGACCGGGTAACAACAGTAACAATGCTAATGGCAACAGCCGGAAGAGGGGCCGGGGGAACGATTCCCAGAGAAGGACTCGTCCCAGGGCCTTTGAGAGTTATACACCCATAAATGATACTCTGGAAAATATCTTCATGGATGCGTATGAAGTCCTCCAGAATAAGAGGCCGCCTCCTAGAGAGTCGACGGAAAAAGAGCGTGAGACAGGGAAGTTTTGCCTCTTTCATCAAATTCACGGCCATTCGACGAATGAATGCCGTCACCTTAGGGACGTAGTCGAAAGGTTGCTCCGAGAAGGGAAGCTAGACGAGTACAGAGTAGCACCTAGGGACAGGGGGCAAGCAGTGCAGGCCCCGAATCAGAATCAAAATCAACTTGCTGCTAGGCCAACTGCTCAGCAAAAGGGAAAGAATATTGTAATCAACACCGTGATCGGTGGACTCTACCTTGCTGGGCACAGTTCCAAAGCTTTAGATCAGTATGTCAACGCAGCCAAACAACACCTCGAAGTGGGGGAATGTAGCAACCCCGAGGACAGTGTTCCGATGAAGAAGCAAAAGACGATGGCTGATGATGTTGTTTTCCGAGAGCGAGAAAGCATTGGGGTTCATGCTCCAACTGAAGATCCACTTGTAATCACAATACCCATTGGGCCAGCCACTGTTCATAAGGTGCTGGTGGACAACGGGAGTTCCGTTAATATCCTTTTCAAAAAAGCCTTTGACCAGATGAATCTTGAGATAAAGGACTTGAAGCCCTGCCAAGGATGGATTCGTGGATTCAACGGAGCATCCACCGCACCTATGGGTTACGTAGAATTGCCAGTTACACTTGGGGAAGGAGAACGCCAGAGAGTGAGAATCCTTCCTTTTGTGGTTTTGGATGTCGAATCGCCATACAATGCCTTCTTGGGCCGGCCGGCCCTCGCAAAATTCAGAGCCTGTATAGCCCCCTGGTGCTTGCTATTGAAGTTCCCCACAGAAGCCGGCGTTGGTATCGTCAGGGGGGATCAAGTTGCTGCGCGATCATGTTATGTTGCCGAATTAAAGCTGCTTCGCAACGGCGGGGGTATCGAAACTAAAGGCACTCTCCCCCCTTTGGGGGCGGAAGCCTTGTAGCAATCAAAGAAGAGGGTTGTTGGAGAGATGCCTAGAGTGACGCCCGAGGATATAGATCCCAGAGAGGATCAAGAACCCGGGAGCAGAACGGCAACTCCCAACGAAGCAACTGTGGATGTGCCAATCGATGACAGTGATCCGGAGAAGGTCCTTAAGATTGGATCCCAGTTAAGTCCGACTCTTACCGAAGAATTGACGACTTTCTTAAAGAACAACTTGGATGTATTCGCTTGGACCCATGCGGACATGTGCGGGATATCCCCATCAATCATGAGTCATTCTTTGAGCGTTAACCCCAAACATCCTCCGGTAAAGCAAAAAAGGCGAGTGCTGGACCCGGAGAGGTCCGCTGCCTTGAAAGAAGAGGTTGGGAAACTAAAGAGCAATGGATTTATCAGAGATTCAACTTACCCAGATTGGATTTCGAACCCAGTCATGGTAAAGAAGGCCAACGGGAAGTGGCGAACGTGTATCGATTTCTCAGATTTAAATAAAGCTTGTCCCAAAGATAGTTTTCCTTTACCTCGAATTGACCAGTTGGTAGACTCAACGGCAGGTCACGAGCTTCTTTCATTCATGGATGCTTATTTAGGATATAATCAGATTCCAATGCATGTTCCGGACCAAGAGCACACTAGCTTTATCACTGATCTGGGATTATATTGTTACGTAGTGATGCCCTTTGGCTTGAAGAATGCAGGCGCTACGTACCAACGTTTGGTCAACAGAATGTTTTATAACCAAATCGGGAAAACGATGGAAGTATACGTTGACGATATGTTGGTTAAATCCAAGCAATCCTTTCAACACACTACTAACTTGGCAGAGATGTTCGGCATTCTTCGAAAGTATGGGATGAAACTCAATCCCACCAAATGTTCATTCGGTGTTGCTTCCGGAAAATTCTTAGGATTCATTGTCAGTTCGCGCGGTATCGAGATTAATCCGGACCAGATCGCGGCAATCAGGAACATTCAGGAACCCAGGCAAATTAAGGACGTGCAAAGCCTTGCTGGAAAAGTGGCCGCACTAAGCAGATTTATCTCCAGGGCTACGGATAAGTGCATCCCATTCTTCGAATTAATAAAGCGGGGAAAACGCCACTTTAAATGGACTCCTGACTGCGTGGAAGCGTTTCAGAACTTGCTTAGACACTTGGAGAAACCTCCAATTCTATCTAAACCAATAGACCACGAGGATTTATTCGTATATTTGGCAGTATCATCTCATGCAGTCAGCTCAGCATTGGTAAGGGAAGAGGAAAAGGTCCAAAGGCCTGTGTATTACGTAAGTAAAAAATTAACAGCGGCAGAACGTAATTATCCACGGATAGAAAAACTGGCGTATAGTTTACTGATTGCCTCCAAAAAACTTCGGCACTACTTTCAAGCACATCCTATTATCATATATACTGATCACCCACTCAAGCAAGTTCTACAGAAACCAGAGGCGTCTGGAAGATTACTCAAATGGAATATTGAGTTAAGTCAATTCGACTTGAACTTTCAGCCCAGACGATCAATTCGGGGGCAAGCGATAGCTGACTTCATAGCAGAATTCACGGTTCCTGAAGAAGACATAGCAAACGAAGAAGTGGAACCCTCAAAATTACTTTTCGACCCGGATGTCTGGAGATTATATACTGATGGTGCTAAAAATGACAAAAGATCTGGCACCGGAATAGTGCTTGAAACCCCCGAGAAACGATTGATAACTTATGCCATCCGAATGGAGTTTCAGGCCACTAACAACGATTCTGAATATGAAGCTCTGATAGCTGGACTAAAGATTGCAAAGGTGCTAGAAGTCGCGAAACTGAACATCTTCTGCGATTCCAAGTTAGTCGTAAACCAAGTTACTGGGAGATTCCAAGCTAAAAGTGCGAGATTGATTCTATACTTAAAGAAAGTAAAAGAGCTGCTGAATGAGTTTGATCACTACAGCATATCTCATATTCCGCGGTCAGAAAACCAGCAAGCAGTCAGGTTGGCAAAGATGGCTAGTTCTAACGATCCTGAAGTGATGGGACTAGCCCCCGTTGAAGTACTTCAGTCTCCTAGCATTGATCAGATGGAAATCGACCTAGTACTTGAGACGGAACCAGAAAAGGAATCGTGGATGACCCCTATAAAGGATTTCCTAACGAATGGAGCGCTTCCGACGAAGAAAAGCGAGAGGCGAAAAGTGATTCGAAAGGCCGCCCGATACGTACTGCAAGGTGGAATCCTTTATAGACAAGGGTATTCAATGCCCCTTCTTCGGTGTATAGCCCACGATGACGTCAAACGTGTGCTGCAAGAAGTCCACGAAGGTGAATGTGGCGACCATACCGGGGGGCAAACTTTGGTAAAAAAGATATTACGGCATGGTTACTTCTGGCCTACCATAAACAAGGATGCAGTAAGATATGCACGACGATGTGATGCATGCCAGAGATTTTCAAAGATACCCAGAGCGCCTCCAAGCCAGTTAAAGACAATGATGAGCCCGTGGCCATTTGCTATGTGGGGAATTGATATTATTGGGAGTCTCCCCATAGCAAGGGGTGGAGCAAAGTTCGCCATTGTGGCTGTAGATTATTTCACCAAGTGGGTCGAGGCAGAACCGCTAACTACGATCACAACTAAACGGGTGACCAACTTCATCGTGAGAAACATCATCTGTCGATTCGGAATTCCAAAAATTGTGATAACCGACAACGGAACTCAATTTGATAGTGCTGAATTCAGAAACTTCTGCCAGAAATACCACATCGAGAATCGATATACATCTGTGGCACACCCACAATCGAACGGGCAGGTTGAAGCTGTAAATAAAGTGATTAAGTCCATTCTGAAAAGAAGAATGAAGCGGGCTAGAGCTATGTGGGCTGACGAATTGCCCTTGGCACTATGGGCCTACAGGACGACATATAAATCAGCAACAGGACATACCCCGTTCTCCCTTGCTTTTGGAACGGAAGCAGTCATCCCGATTGAGATAAAGGTACCTTCTCATCGGGTGACGTATTATGATCCAATGTCCAATAATGAATTGCTCCTTGAGTCCCTGGATATGATCGAAGAAAAGAGGGATGAGGCCGACCTGCGTGCTCTGAGATGTAAACAACAAGTCGCTCGATACTACAACAAAAAGGTCCGAGCCCGAACCTTGAAACCCGGAGACTTGGTTCTGAAACGTGTCTTTCCACCCCCAACTCATATGGGAGCGAAGTGGGAAGGACCGTATTCTATTCTCCGCAGGCTTGATAACGGAACCTTCAAGCTGGCAACCGTAGATGGAAAAGAGATCCCCAGAGTGTGGAACGCCCAACATCTACGGCCATATCTAACATGAGAAGTTTCAAATCCATTCCTTTGTTTTGTTAAAAAAAAAAAAAAAAAAAAAAAACTATGTAACAGGGCATGACTTGCCTAGAACAGTCTGATTTCTTAAAGCAAGGGATTATAAAGTGGACGTAGGTCATGATTCGACCGAACCACTATAAAAATACTGTGTGTCATTTACCTTTGCTGCGTCTTTGTCTATTTGCCTATGAAAATCAGTGTGAATATTGCAGGTACCCGAAGTCCAGCGTTGACAGTTCCTATCGTAAACTAATCAGAAGAACCCAAAAGCCTTGGTAAGCGCTCTAGCTGCTTGTCCGACTGGTTTTTATCCTCGGAGCTTGGATTAAAATGTAAACCTGAGACGAGTGTGGGAGCAAATAAACCGCTGGGTTCGAACTCTAACTCTCCAGAGAGAGAGAGTATAAAAGCGTCTCCAATTGAGCGCTGAGAAAGAGCTCCTTTCCCGCTGAAGGATCGGGGAGCGAATGAATCGCTGAGCTCGAACTCTAACTCTCCAGAGAGAGAGAGAGTATAAAAGCGTCTCCGATTGAGCGCTGAGAAAGAGCTCCTTTCCCGCTGAAGGATCGGGGAGCGAATGAATCGCTGAGCTCGAACTCTAACTCTCCAGAGAGAGAGAGAGTATAAAAGCGTCTCCGATTGAGTGCTGAGAAAGATCTCCTTCCCCGCTGGAGAATCGGGGGGGCGAACGAATCGCCAAGCATAAAACTCTAACAATTGATTAGGGGGCATCGCGCTCTCCTATGCGAACACTAAACTTTGATATAACAAGTGTAACATAGCGTGAACATTCTTCTTCCTGTTGATTCACTGATTTATAGTTATTAATAGCTGGCTAACGACTAAATGTGGAAAGTTTCTATGAATACAGGTACACGATGATGTCAGAAGAAACAAACCCTTGTTTATGTACCGCAAATCAGCAAAGTGAAAACAAGTTAGAAACAAAAGTGAGGGCCAGTCTCACAATTACACTTCCTGGCCAGTGGGAAGCTTAAAAGACAAAGTATCATTAAACATCCTATTTATGCTTTGATATCTTCTCTCGCTTCTGCCTCTCCAGCCTCTCCTTGTCGGCTTCGGATGGGTCCCCCTTTTTTCTTTTTCGCTTGTCCACGAGGGGAGCGTCTGGCTCCTCTGAGGCTTCCTCTCCCTCATCTTTCCTCTCGCTCCTGCCGGAGAGGGAAGCAGGGAAATCATCAGGGTTTGCAAAGTGGAGTTGCCGGCTGATGGACTTGGATTGGATTTTCATAATCATCCCAGTTTTGGGATCGAACTCTGCGAGAGGGACCACATCCAAAGCTTCATCCCCCGCCTTCTTCAGAGCCAACTCTTTCTCTTGCCTGGCTTTTCGGCTGGCCAGGGGTTCCTCATCATCATCATCGTCGTTGGCCTTCTTGGTGCCGGTGATATCCTCTTCATCGTCCACATGCCGACCATCCAAGTCTTTTAAAGCCTCGATAGTCTCGGCATCTTTGGGTACGTCGGCGCTAGGCACCGAGATGCTTCCTTCAGCTGTTGCGGCCTCGATTCGCTCTGAAACATCGGTTTCGGCACCCGGCAGGACGATCCCCTCCTCCACCTCTCTCTCTTTTTCAACACCCTTGTCGGCGGGCTCGCCACCTGCATTATGAAAGACACACATTACTAATTCAATGGGTTGCCCTGTTGGACGACGACAATTCGCAATCGCTTTGGCAAATTGTTGGGAATAGAGAAAGGTACCTTCCGCAGATACTCCCTCTTGGATAGATCCGGATGCTCCAGCTGCAACGGGAGTTAAGCCTAAGGGGATCAACGGATCGTCAGGATGATACTCCTCGACTTCGGAAGTTTTGGGCTTGGCGGCGGAGCTGGAACCTTCGTCAATTTTGCTTTTGCCTTTAGCCATGGTCCTCTCTTTCTCCATCTCCGCCAAGATTAAGCGACGGCCCTCTGCCAGATCCTCAGGCTCGTTGTCCCTTAGGATGCTTTTCATCAATTCATCTTCATCGATCTCCTCGACCCCTAGCCTATGTTTCTCGCCTTCCACGATGGCATCCCACAAGTTGGCCAGAGTAACATGATAATCCGGGATCCATGAGATATTGCGAGTCTTGAGAACCTGACCGAGGAAGTCAAAGATCATCTCCTCAAACCCCTCGATTTCTTTCTCTCTTTCAAGGAGTTTATGGTTGGAGGCAGTGGCTATTTCAATGGCGCTATCAACGTTCTTTTCGGCAAGAGCTGCCCGTCTCTCCGCATCGGCCACCTGATCATTCAAAATCACTTTTTCCGCCTCTGCCAGAGCCAACTTTTCTTTTAAGCTTGCTCTTTCCGCTTCCCAAGCAGCCTTCTCCGTCAGAAAATGGTCTTTAGTCGTTGCCAGTTCGATGTTGGCCATTCTGAGGTCTTCAGCTTCCTTTTTTAAAGCCATTTTTTCCTGGCTATTGGAATCCAGTTCCGCGTGAAAGCGCTGTTTGGCATTTTCTAATTCAGTTTTATAGTTTGCGGCGTCTCTCTGTGCCAGGGCAAGCTGGGCCTGAGCGCCTTCCAGATCCTTCTCTAACTTTGTCCTGGCCCTTTCATTATTTTCGAGTTTTGCCTTAGACCTGTGAGCTTCTATCTCAAGTGTCCGGACGACCTCCGAAAGGTTAAGTGCGTGCTTTTTCATCGCCTCGTACTGCTTGGCCACGTGACGGATATGCCCAATAACTTCTTTATCCCAGTTTTTAGGAACCGGCTCCAAGGCAGGGACAAAGACCATCCTATCGAAGAACATTCCTGGAAATTGTTCCCGTAGCTTTTCCAGCCTACCTTGGATTTCAGGACCGTGAACGTAGTCCCGTGAGCCGGGGGCAGCTAATTCTGGTTGGCTGATGGGGACTACGCTGCTTCTTGTTTGCTCAGTATCTTTGGATGAATCCCTGTCCCCGTCCTTGGATTCGTGGCGCCTTTTGGACGACCGACTGTGAGAAGGCGCACTCTTTGGAGGAGTCAACTCTTTTGGAAGTGTCTTCCCCCCGGTCGAAGATATTGGGTGACTCGAAGGCCTGGTAGAGGTTGATTTGGGGGGAGATCGAGGTTGCGAAGAGCTCGACTTGTGAGAGGGACCGCGAGGGCGTTCAGTACCCGAACGAAGACTGGGGGTGCCTTCGCGGAGAGAACGGAACGAATAAGATCTCCTGCGTGACATCGCTCCTGCAAAAAAGAAAAGAAGAACCTATTATCACATTGAATATTCACGGCATAGTAGTGCACGATCAGGCAGTGTGTGTGAGGTGTGCATCCCGTATAATTCCCCCTAACAGACCCGGGCCTGGAGACAGGCTCGTCTGACCCGTTTCACGTCCCCTTGCTAAGTCAGCCACCTCTTCGGAAGCAGAAAAGAAAGGCTCCTCGCCGAAGTCTTTTTCCGTGTATTCGATGTCGGGCAAAGGGATTTTATCCAGTTCGTCGAATAACTGTTCTTCTGTCAATTCGTCGTCACCGACAGTTCCCATTGGAGCAGAGGAAGGGATTCCCTTCGGCGTGTCACCACGGGACTCGTCCCCCCTGTACACATTCAAGTCCTCGTCGTCTTGGATGATTATCGGGGAAGGGCTTTTGTGAAATTTGGTTGTCTCCACCGCTTGTGAAGTTCCCTCTCCTTCCGACGGGGGCACGTATTTATAAGGTTTACCGCCGGTTCCAAGTCCAAATTTCCTATCCAAGAGGCCATGCTTGTGAAGGTTGTCATCCGTAATGCATTTTTTAATCCTTAAAAAGTCGGATCTACTTTACAGAAGAATGGATAACCGGTTGTTGTATAATGCACCCTCTGTTTTCGGGAAGACATGATCTGTTTAAGACAAAGGAAAAAAAGGAGGAATGTTATTACTTAGACTCCCCCGAGCAAGATATTCAACTAGGCGATAAAAATTTACTCGATTTGAGCCATCTCCGTGAGCATCCAGCCTGTCTTCTTATGTAAAACCAGTCGGACTTAGGATCCCCGATGTTGCTATACCCGTCGCACAGAACTTTCCTGTTCGCCACTGATTCAAAAAAGGAAAAGTTGGGAGTTGCAGAAGATCGGTGCTTGAAGAGAAAGAAGAACACCAGGTCTCTGAATTTGAGTTCGGCGTGCAAGATTTCCGCATAAGCGACATATAGAGAATATAGAGACGCATAGGCGTTTGGATGAAGCTGCATCGGGGCAATGCCCAATCGTCTCAGAGTGTCGATGACAATTGGAGGGAACGGAGGAATGGCTCCTACTAGGCACATTGTCCGACTGATCGACATATACCCTTCCGGTGCTAAATGAGGCCTGTCTTCGCTTCCAGGTGTTAAGACATCGTCCCAAGGTATGCCATGTCTTAAGCAGATCCTCTTGAGTTTTATCTCGTCGAGCTTGGACGCTAAAGAGTCAGAGAATCTATCTATCCCGACCGCGCCTGGAATTTCGTCCGGAGCTCGCTCATCGGAATCAGAGTTGTTGCTGGATGACGTGCTGTCTGTCGGATCCGATTCTGTGGCTTCATATTTGGACCCAGAATCTTCACCTTCGGGATTGATTGGGGGAATTTGAGGATTATGCTGTTCAGGAGTCTCAGATTCCGTTTCGGCTACAGATCTTGAGGAAGAGTGGTCGTTCGACATCGCTGCTAGGACGAGAAAATATGAATGATAAGATTAACACTACCTGTCCCCCGTGTGTGCGAGTGCTACTGTGTGTGCTAGTGTGTGCGCATTATTAAAAGCGATAATAAAACATGAAAGCAGTCGAGGTTATTAAAAGTCATTAGTCGTCATATGCAGTCAAATCATGAAGTCATTTAGTCCAGAGAGATCAACGTCAAGGCTCTATCCTAACTGTCCAGAGTTTTGTAGCGACAAGGCGCTGATTAAAGATTGAAATTTCTTCGCATCACCAGCCGTGGGGCGGATCGCATAGCAGAGGGATCGCCCCCCTCCGACTCGCGCGACAGGGGGATCGCCCCCCTTCGACTCGCGTGGCAGAGGGATCGCACCCCTTTGTCGATCGCGGAGCAGAGAGTTTGCCCCTAACCGAATCGCCGGGCGAAGGGAAGGCTCCCTCGCGAACCGTTGCGACTACCGCGATACGACCCTTAGTTGCCCTCTCGATCTGTCGTCTCGCCACTTGCTTCCATCCTCGATTGTTGACCACGATCCGAATCAGCCTCCTTCCTCCTTCTCCATCCTTCTTCTTCCTCATCTCCTTCCCATCCTCAAGTTCCGAGCTCCACGTTCAATGGCCATGGCGATTTGGTGATTTCTTCGAAAAGTAGTGGATTTATATTGTATTTCTCTGGAATCAACCGTAGAAATTCAGGAAAGTAGTACGAGGATGCTTCCTATAAGGTTACCTTTCTAAAAACTGAGAGAGTTCTTGGATTTTCGAAAGTTTTAAAGGGTTGGATTCGTTGTTCAACAGCTCGCGCGAGACGATTCGGCAGAGAGGAGAAAGAAGGAAAGTGAAGGGGGGAACGTCGGCTTATATAGGCAAAGAAGGTGACCGTTGGCCTCCCCTCCTTTGTCTTATTCGATCCACGAAGCGCCCCGATCTGAAGACGGAATCGCAATGAAGCCCACGGACCGCTTCGAAATGATGGCCCACGAAACTCAGAGCCCGATGCGACTCGAAGGAAGATGCGCCCTGTATCGTGCAAGACCCTAAGAACTCAGCACGCGACGAGCAGATGACCAAATCGGACCGTGCCAACCTATGGCGATCCGATTCACCCCTGTGTCAATTTGAACCAATGCGACTGTAAACTTGCATCCTTTCCGGAGAGAATCAATGAATCTCGTCGAAGCATGTTTCATCATCCATAAAACATACTTCGAGGGGGCAAAATGTTGGCTTGCTTTTTCGACCAAGCCATCCAGGGTCAATCGTGAAAGGAAATCAGGAAACCAAGTCCTCCAGGAAAATGAAAGAATGGATCGCGCGCCATCGTCTCGCCCCACTCGGATCGCACGCCATCGTCTCGCCCCGCTCGGATCGCACTCTATCGACTCGCCCGGGGAACGAATCGCTCTCGTCTCATCGACGAACGCCACCTCTAGGCGATCCGATCCCCTGCAACGAACCGAACCCACTGACCCATTCAACCATGAGCTGGTCTTCAGCGATCCAAATCGCATGGATCTGGCGACACCTGTTCACAACGGCTAGTTTGACTGTTTCTCCAATGGTGGCGATGCGATCCGAAAATCTCGGGATTCGTGCCACGTGTCCGCGATCCGTCCGACGAAATCAGCTATAAATAGCCCAGAGCTTGGCATTTTTCGGGATCTTTTTCGGCAATAGTGAATACTGAGTCCGCCATTGCTATCCAGCCACTGGAATATTGAGAGAAATCACTGTTGTACTAACTTTAAAAGCATAATCAATAAGATATAAAGTGGACGTAGGCTCGTTAACGCCGAACCACTATAAATTCTGAGTGTTCTTTTCTTTTTCTGTATTCCTCATTTAGAATTCTCTATAATTTATAACAATTTGGGTGTTAGGTCCAAATTTCGATCTAACACACATTCTTAGGGAAAGGTTCCCATTAATTTTATCAAAGATAAATTCTTTTAAATTTATTCTTTAATCTTCCTTTGAATATCACTTCAAACTAGTCGGGATTAGCGAACCACACCAAAGTAATTATTTATTTTATTTACCAATCCCAACCTATTTATCCCATGAAGTAAAACTGGTCATACTTCATATCTAACACCACGGTGTTATCGGTAAATTCAATTTCCATTTCACGTTCAAATCTAATTAAAGATTTAACTACCGTATGGAGTAGAACCGCTGATACTCCATTCTCGATCTTTTCAATCTAATTAAAGATTCATTAAAAGTCTAGTTTTAATCTTTGACCGGGTTAAAGAATCAGTGTCATTTAAAACACGGTTCACGATAAACCGCAAAATCACATCACATTTCAATCAGTCACTAACCGTAAATTAGCAAGTGAGCAATTCCCTAAGTATTAACCCCGAAGGCCGAAACCAACATAAGATCAATACCCCAGAAACCACTCAACTTAACTAACCTCCAGTTAGTTTCTGATTTTCTTAACTCCTTTGGGTCTAAGAACAGTATTACTGAAGATACCGTTCACGACAGCCGAAAATCACATTCCATTAATTATCGGGCTAAAGAACAAGTGTTATTTAAAACACTGTTCATGGTAAACCCAAAAATCAATACCAATTCAATTCCAATTAAATATTATTTAATTGGTACACTAAATAAAAAGATTTAATCTTTTTCTCAACTGGGCTTAAGAACAGCATTAATGAAGACACCATTCATGACAAACCCAAATCACATTTGATATTAAATACAAGGCTCTGAATAGAAAATATATCGGCTTATATTCAATATCAAATTCTACGACCAACAAATATCGTATTGGAAATAACGATATCTATATATCTTTCAAATTCCCATAACGCTATCTATATAATCACGAAATCCAACATCGAACTATTCCAAAGACAATTTCGATTCAAATCCATTCCAATTCAATTATTGGAAATTCTGGTTACTTTTAAAACCCTTTTTAAATTCAATTCAAAACTAGTTCATTTCGATAAAAAAATCTATTTTTATCTTTTCAAATATGGAGTTTTTCATCCCAATTCTTCCCAAATCATTTCTTATGATTTTACATAAATTATTACTATTTTTAATAATTTTATCATGGCCCGTACAGTCGATTTCCATCAACGGCCATCGAACTGCACTTACAGCGACCTTTTCCAAATTTGATTTGGACGTAATTCCAAATCCAACCGTTAGATTTCAAATCTCTAATATTCAATAGAAAGCTCTTTTCGATACGAACCCAACGGTTCTGGTTTTAGGAGAATCCAACGGTCGGATCTCCCGTAATGTCTGTTCGAAGTCAATGGTCGAAATTCATGAACTACCGCAGCGCGACGCGTTCTATTCAGGCCATTATATTATATATATAATATATATAATATATACTCTGTCGATTTCCTTTTAAAACGTATTATATAAATCGTTTTAAATTCGTTTTCAAAACGATTTCAACTTCTTATTCGATTTCAAATCAAAATTAAATTTTCCTTTATAAATTCCTTTTTACATTCATTTCTATTTGATTTCAATTCAATTTCAATTCGATTTGAATTCCTATTCAATTCAATTTCAATTCGATTTGAATTCCTATTCAATTCAATTTCAATTCGATTTGAATTCTATTTCTATTCAATTTAATTCGAATTCATTTTCTATTCAATTCAATTCGAATTCATTTCCTATTCAATTCAATTCGAATTCATTTTCTATTCAATTCAATTTCAATTCGATTTGAATTCGTTTTCTATTCAATTTAATTCGAATTCATTTTCTATTCAATTTGAATTCATTTTCTATTCAATTCAATTCGAATTCATTTTCTATTTAATTCAATTCGAATTCATTTTCTATTCAATTCAATTTCAATTCAACTTCAATTCGATTTGAATTCGTTTTCTATTCAATTTAATTTGAATTCATTTTCTATTCAATTCAATTCGAATTCATTTTCTATTCAATTCAATTCGAATTCATTTCCTATTCAATTCAATTCGAATTCATTTTCTATTCAATTCAATTTCAATTCGATTTGAATTCGTTTTCTATTCAATTTAATTCGAATTCATTTTCTATTCAATTCGAATTCATTTTCTAAAATATTCCATTCGAATTCATTTTCTAAAATATTCGATTATTGAAATCACTTTTCAATATTCATTAAAAACAAATAAAATTGACAAAGTTCCCGTTCATGTTAAAATGGCGTTTAACTACTTAACACGGCTTCACATTTCAATATTCACTGAATATTATTTTAAAATATTTGATAATTCTGATCTGGAATCAGACACATTCAATTACCATATAATTTCAGTTATTTGGATTTCATCCAATTCATGTACACAGCAATGATAACAAACAATCAACCATCATCCAAAGTGCATTCTACACTGTATAAGCATCAAATATAAATATTTAATGCTTATAACAGTCTGTCAATCAATCGATCGACATACAACTAATTATTGGGATTAGTGTATGTCATATACCATCCCAATACCCGTGTGGGGTTTCAAACAATCAAACACATATTTTATTTGTGCAGTTGGGCGATGTGTAAAATTTATCGTCCCAATCAATACAGTCAAATGTGTGTATATAAACAAATCGTCCGATTTGTTTATATTTATTTCATTTTAAATACACGTTAAAAATTATATTTTCAACTATAAAATATTTTTAACTATATAAATATTTTATTTCATTTCACATCACATCACACAATCAACTACACATCAAAATCAAACAAACAAGCATACAAGCCGTCCATTGTCTGTGGACGACGGGAGTCGGGTGCCACTAAACACCGTCTACATCCTAGTATATATTTTTAACTAGAAATTTAAATTAAAGGTGAGGAGTTCTCACCGACTAGCTAAACCAACCGCCACGGCTCTTCATATGTAGAAAATCTTCGCCGTGCTTCCAACGAGATCTGTTACACGTGGTTTTACATTAAAAATCAAATTTTTATGATACCACTTCATGCATAAAAATTATATTTTTATTCTCTATATACAATGAAAAATAAATTTTCATACTCTGTCTTCATATATAAAAATCGTATTTCTGTAATTCTAATCATATTTTTAATTCGCTACATATATAAAAATCACATTTTTATATCTCTAGTAAATAAAAATCATATTTTTATCGCTACTTCATATATGTAAAAATCGAATTTTTATTATAAATTAAAATCATATCTTTCTAATGCTACTACATATGTAAAGATTATATATTTTTATAATGCCTTTACATATATAAAATTCTTAGCTTTTCAAATTAAAAATCAGAATTTCTATTGAGCTAAATAAAAAAACTGATTTAAAACAATACTTTATATTTTCAAATAAACAAGGTATACTTATATTCAAAAACGTTTGCTTTGTTTATCTTTATAAAACATATGCTAATTTCTCTCATGTTTAATACATATATTTTTAAAAACCACTCTGAAAATCAATACTTTATATAAAAAAACAGATTTAATAATAATGTTTTTATAAAAAAAACAAACTGCTTTCATATTTTTATCACGTTTGAAACTGACTAGGTTATTTCAATTAAAATAAAATAAAAAAATACCTTTCTTCCTCTTTTTTTTACTAGAGAACATCGAACTGAGGTTCGACTTTGGAAATCCCCCTCGCCGGCCACCAGAGGCCGTCGGCCCTTCATACGACCCCGCCATGTCAAAGCCCCCGCCTTCCTCCTCCGACGCTGGGAGCGCCAGCGAACTCGAGCCCCCCCCCCTCAGTAGCCTTGATCGCGGTGGTAATCGAAAGCACCCAGGGGCAAGGACGGTTGATCGGCGATGTGGTGGAGTGTTCTGCGATGGTGGGTTTTTTTTTATTCTTTTCGATTTCAGATCTGAATATAGTAATAGGAGAGAGAGGGATTAAGAGATAGGGTTGACCAAATAATTATTTATATATAATAATTTAATTTAATTCTCCCATAAAGTAACTTTTTATTTTGACCTCAAAATCGAACCCACCGACTGTCGTTCATAGCTAATTACCCCCATTCCGAACACAATGGGATAGGTATCGCGGGCTGATTCGACTGTTTTGATCAGTTTTCGCCAAAATCAAAATATAAATCTATATATTGAATTTGAACGCACATTTCAATTTACCGGGGCCACATATGGACTTTAAAAATTCCCGAAAAATATTTTCTAGCTTCGTATTGACGATACGGTCCTAACAAAACTAATTTCGTCGAATTCTGAGACCGTTTGAAAAATGGCCATTTTCCAGTCGATTAAAATCAACTAAAACTAGTCAAATGCGTTTTCCTTTGCCACGCTCACATATTGATTCAGAAAATTATGAATTTTGAAACCTAGCAATAACTAGACATCCCGGATCCAACAAAAGTGGTTTCGTCAAAAACAGAGGTAGTTTGAAAAAATTTCCCTTTTCAAAGGCCTTTATATATATTAAAATATATATAAATTCCACAGCGACTTTTCTGAATTTTAAACTGGACATATCTTTCAACTTCTAAAGTGAAACTTCAGTTTCTTACATCCGTTAGAAAGATATCATCAAACAGATTTAGATATTTCTGGTTTCGTCCAATTCCGACTTAAAACGAATTCTGTATATTCATTTGAAATTCGAAATCGAAATTTCAAACTACCGCGCCATTTCAAGCTCGTTATATAATTAAAATAAATTTATTCGTTTTAACTTCGTCGAAAATAAATTTTTCGTTGCTATTATTTAAAATAATTCATTTTAAATAATCAAAATTCATCAAAATTGCCAAAATAAAATTTTTAAATTGGCTCGAATTACCGGGTTATTACATAAATTTTAAAAATAATCAATTCATTTTAAGTCTTAATAACTTTCTATAAATTTCCAATTACATTTTTAAATAATTTAAACTGCTTTCTACCAGATAAACATTTATTTTCAATTTAATTTCAAAACATGTTAATTTTACTTAAATCAACATAAATTCAAACTAACTTTGCAAATCAATTTTATTTGTATTTAATTCCAGCATTGATTATTTACCAAATCAGTTGAATTTCAATTGTAAACTAAATAAATCAATTTCATCCAAACATCTTAATATTAATTACAAATTTCAATATTTATAATTACAAACCAATTGTAATTTCATTTACAATAACTACAAGTTATTATTATTGTAAACTACCAAAATACATTACTTAATCAAACTAATTAAGTTTACAAATAAATTTACATAATTCAGTCATCAAATTTTATTTATAACCATAAATACTCAAAAATCATAATAAATTCAAAAATTAAGTAATAGAAAATTAGGGGATGTTACATCTAACTTAACTTATCTAACAATATGGCTAATCGCAGGACCACGCCACTAACGCGGAACGGGTTTACTCCATTGGATTGCCAGTGCATAAATAAAGTAAATTGTTTTAAACAACGCAATGCTTTTTAGAAAAATGAAACCATTATAAGACTCAAGTCCCATAACACAATGCAACACAAACTAGGGGATAGAGTTTTACCTTATAATGGTCAAAAATGCTTGATACGATAAAATGGATTTGATATTATTATTAGTGTATATATGTTTCAAAAACAATTTCAATCATAATGTATCAATCATAGATGACATAGCTACCATATACTATGTCGCCATACTAGTTATACAATTAAAACCATACGGTGTCGTATTGGAAGTTGAATTTCCATCATGAACCAAGGCAAGAGATATTCCTTACCGAATTTCGAGACAATTTATCCAATGTCTCAGGACTCAAACTCAGGTGAGCCTTTAGGAGCCACAGGGCCGGTCCCCAACTTAAGTTGGTGGATTATATATAAATTCCTGAAAAATACATCTCCCCGTCCTATGGGGCGTAAAATAGAGCCACTAGGGACTCAAATACCGAGGCACCTTGCAATCCATCATCCACATAAGTAAAAATGTCAGGCCTTGTAAAAACCCTAACACCACTTCTAGCTAGAAAGAAACGCATGTTCTCCTTGGATCCTTCTTCCGTTTCTGGTTTATACCGGGATGTGAGGCTCGCAAAGTATCGCTACACAAAGCTAAGCTAAATAAAGCTGTACTTTGATCATCAACCACAAGGCTCTGTTTTTCAACAAAAGCCTTGATCATTTGCATCTTAGCATGCCACATTGTCAATCCATACCATACCATTGATTTCTGTCAATATATAACCTCTAAGCTCGTACGTCTCAGAGAAGGGTGTTATGCAAGAGAATAAATTCTCCGCCACCAAAAGATATATATTTAGCAGAGATCAACGAATACAACATAAAGGAATACAACATCAGACATACCATCCATTTACAAGTCCGTTCTGGGTCTGAACGAAACCGAAGACACCTTATTCCTCGTCCCATATGTCCAATACAGGAGTGAGGTGCTCGCATATCCGGTCGATCTCCAAGTACGTCTGGACGATCACCACTTATTATCTTGTCTTGGGATGCTTCCCAATCAAGACATCAGTCATTATTCAAACGATGTGAAGACCTCCAGTCTTCAACCACCCTCTTTGTCTTCGACTTTTAATTGTCGTAGTAATTATTCAGAATGGGTTAAACCCGGTCTTTCTGAATAACTCGCGTATTTTATAATCAATAATTAAGTGCTATTAATGCACATCATACGCCTCATTCCAATTCAGAATATTCTTTTAAATAAATATTCACATTATTAGGGAAAGGTTCCCATTAATTTTATCAAAGATAAATTCTTTTAAATTTATTCTTTAATATTCTCTTTTAAAGATTTATTAAAATTCCAATTTGGTTTTAATCTCAAAAATCATTGCTTTATGATTATTCAAATTTAAGAAATAAATCTTATCTTTAACTGGGTTAAAGAACAAATGTCATTTAAAAACTTTGTTCACGACAAACCCTAAAATCATCTTCCCTTAAATATGGAATTTTCACCAAAATCAAATCAATATTTAACTGATATAAATTCCTATATCAGACCATTAATATAAATGGAATAACGGCGAAGCCTTTTAAATTTCATGTATAATATCGGTCTTCTTTTACAGAAGCTCATCTCAATTATTATTAAATCGAACTCCATTCAATTCCAATTTAATATATCAAATTAGAAAACTTCACTTTGGAGAATTTCCAATTAAATCTTAATAAAAGATTTATAATTTCCAAATTATATTTTCACTGTTAATTAAGTTAAAGAACAAATGTCGTTTTAAAACACAATTCATAATAAATCCAATTCACATTTCATTTTATTCCAATTATTAAATATAATTGAAAAACTCTAAAATCTTAATTAAAAGATTTTTTCTTTTCATACGGGGTTCGAAAACAGTGTTATTTAAGACACCATTCATGACAAACCAAAATCCAGTTTATTTTATTTCCAAATAAATATTAATTAATTGGAAAGCTCCATTAAATCTTGATTAATGATTTATTCTATTTCTTTATTAAAATAATGTTTTCAAAATATTAGATTTTGGAAATTACTACTTTTTATTCTATTCATTATAAACCGAATAAAAATGATTGATAAACCCGTTCGGGTTAAAATGGCATTTCAACTTATAATGGGATAAATAGTCCAATTCATTACCTTGTCCATTTATGGTTTAAAATGGGCTCCTCCCACATTAGGCCTACAACTTGCGGATGCTAGACATGCAGGTCAGGTCCGAGCAGACTTATCCCACAAGTTGGGCTTAACCTCGTGTCATAGCCCGCTTCGTATTTGCGGACTTAGACCTCTCACATTAGGTTTAACATTAGTGGTTGCTGGATATGTCGATCGGGTCCGGGCAGACTTCCACCACAAATGCAACCTAACCTCGTGTCAAAAGTGCTATTATAATTTTTAATTGTAATTATTTCATTGAAAAATATTCATTATATTTAAACTATTCTTTATATATAAATGTTCTTTATTTTCAAATATTATTTATTTAAAAAGATATTCCGAATCGGAATGCGACTCAATCAATTACCATATATTTTTAGTTATATAGATTTCACACATCGCATGTATGTAACAATAAACGATATATAATCAATAAACGATCCATTCACATCCAGAGTGAAATTTATAATTGTATGAGCATTAAAATAAATAAATAAATAATGCTCATCACAGACTGTCAATCCAGACATATAACTAAATGTTGGGACTAGTGTGTGACAAATATCATCCCAATACCCGTGTGGGGTTTTCAAACAACCACAATTCATCTAAATAAATCACTGGTTAATGAATTTAACCAGTTTTCACTGTTTAAATTATAAAAAAATATTTATAATTTAATTGCAACAACCATCTGAATATTAATATAAACATAGTCTAAATAAATAACATTTCTATTTAACATAAATGTAGTCTAAATAGATGACATTTTCATTTCTTGTAACATTATCCAAAATAATGACATTTTATTTCATGTAACCTTAATGACTAAATAATGACATTTTTATTTAAACATGAATATAATCTAAGTAAATGGCATTTTATTCAACAGGAATATAATCTTAAATAAATGACATTTTATTCAGCATGAATATAATTCTAACTAAATGACATTTTTAATTAAACAAACATTTCTAACTAAAATGACATTTTTAAATAAAGGACATTTCTATATAAATGATATGTCTAATATGATAACATTTCTATTATGATGACATTTTCTAATAACATGGCATTTTTAAATAAAATGACATTTATATTCTAACATGGCATTTCTAAATAAAATGACATTTTTATTCTAACATTACTAAATGAATGACATGTTTAATCAAAATAAACATTTATAACAAAATTGATGTTTTTATATTAACATGACATGATTCAAATTAAAATGATATTTTTAATTAAACGTAACATTTTCTAATAAAAATGATATTCTTATCTAACATAACATTTTTATAACAAAACTGATTATTTTGATTTTAATGTACATTTTCTAACAAAAGTGATACCTTATCCAACATAACATTTATAAAAAAAATGAATATTTTGATTCTAATGTACATTTTTCTAATGGCAAATAAATACGTATTTCATTTACATGGAAAATAAATATGTATTTCATTTACATGGCAATTCCTACATTTCTAATGTCAATTGAAATGTAATTTGCTTACATGGTATTTCTTACATTCCTAATGTCAATTAAAATAGATCAAATAAATAATATTTTTATTTTAACAATTCTATTCTAACAAAATAAATAAAATGACACTTTTATTTTAACTATTCTGTTTTAACAAAAACAATACTTTTGTTATGTCAATTCTAATTTAACAAAAATGTATAATCTTATTCGTGTCAATTCTAATTTAACAAAAATTTGTGTGTCATTTCTACTTCCAATCAAAGATGTAATTTTTATGTGTCATTTCTAATGTAACAAATCTACTTAACAAAAATGATAAGTTTTAGCACAAATCGAATTGACAAAAATGTTGTTGTTGTTCTAACTAAATCTAAGACAAAAATTGTAATCTTTTTATTTAAAAACAAATGTCATAAAAATGTAATCTTTTTCTTTTAAAACAAAAGGTCATAAAAATGTAATCTTTTACTTTTAAAACAAAAAGTCATAAAAATGTAATCTTTTCCTTTTATCCTTTTGTTAAAACAAATTGTCGATGAAAATATGATCTTTTTAATTTCAACAAATTGACAACGAAATTATGTCCTTTTTAATTTCAATAAATTTGGCAATGAAATTATGTCCTTTTTAATTTCAACAAAATTGGCAATGAAATTATGTCCTTTTTAATGTAATAAAAATAATACTTTTCAACGCGATCTTTTTAATGTAATACAATAATGAGTTTTATTTGTAAATTCTAATGCAACTAAATTAACGAGTTTTACTTTGTCCATTCACATTCAACAAAATGACAATTTTGTTTCACTAAACTATTTTGTCAAAAATGATCATTTTAATTCAATTAATCTATTTTGTCTTTTTATTTAAAACAAGGTGACAATAAAAATGTGATTTAACCATTTCAGATTATGGCTATTCATACATACAACAGATCATCACATCAAACTCAATCAATTCGGATTTCATAACAATCAACAAAATGGATTTCATAATATACATATATGGATTTCACATCGCAACCAACACAAACAATAAACAACCAATTTCAATCTCAACATCACAGATCTGATTTCATTACATACATACATCGATTTAAATAGCGATAAAATAATTAAATTTCAATTAATTATTAAAAATAGATATCTCACCTTGATTTATTTGAATTTTCAACATGCTCTATTTCAGATCTAGTTTGTTTCATTGTGTAGATCTGGGTTCTGCGATTCCAACGGATCGAACGTCACTCAGTTCTGAGGATATATGAATAAGTTGTTTATTTTATAAACTTACACAATTTAATTAAGTAATTAATTTTAAATTATACATTAATACATGGATTTGCAAAACAAGACCGCTATCTTCTTCCTGTTTACTGAACCCCGTCGAACCGAGAAACCCATCTTGCTCCACTTCATCAATCTCCTGTGCACCCTTCCAGACTCGACCGGAGCACCATCCAGGGCTGGCGAACGATGTGCCCTGGCCTCCTCCCTCAAAGTCGCTAGTGGTGGGACCTGCGATGCCTCCAAACGCCCTAGAACGGCATCGAACTCCAGTGGCTTTAAGCCCACAATCCAATTCATATGATTCACGAAAACCCATCTTGTCCATATCTATTTAAAGAGCACGAATAGATTTAGAATGTTTGCTTTGGATTCATACTTTAATTCGAATTAGATTAGGAATTATTGAGGAACAAATTTCGAATCATTTCAGCCATTTATTCCCATGTGGCGACTGGTTATATTCAGTATTAGGGTTTTTCAATTCTAGGTTGTTTATAATAATAATTTAATTATTATTTAATTCTTTTAATCACTAAAAGGCCAGTTAATTTCTAATGACTCCAATTTTAACCTAACAAAAGTTGTCACTAGGCAAATACCCCCATTCCGGACATAATGGGCTAGGTCCCTTCGGCCCATTTGATCGTTTCATCCCTCTTTTCTTTATTTTAAAATATAATTCATTTAATTATTTAATTTAATAGTACATTTTAATTTACCGAGGCCACATACTGACTCCGAAAATTATAGAAAAAAAATATTTAGCTTTGTTTTGACGATACAGTCCTAACAAAATTAATTTCATCAAATTTGGAGTCCGTTTGAAAAATGGACATTTTCTGGTCGATTCGATTTGACTGAAATTGACAAAACACATTTTCTTTCGCCATGCTCACATATTAATTCTAAAAAATATGAAAATTGAAACCTAGCAATAATTTGACATTCTGGTTCCAACAAAAGTGGTTTCATCGAAAACGGAGGTCGTTTAAAAAATGGCTATTTTTAATATTAAAAAATATATATAAACTCTACAGCGACTATTCTGAATTTTAAACTGGATATAACTTTTGATTCCCGCTATGAAATTTCAATTTTTCGGATTCGTTGGAAAGATATTTTTAAATAGATTTAAATATTTTTGGTTTCACTAAAATTTGATTTATTTTGAACCCTGTACAGTCAGTCAAAGTTCAAATTTTCAAACTACCGCGCTATTTCTAACTCCTTTTATAATTAAATTAAAATTATTCATTCTAACTTCGATTTAAATAAATTTTTCGCTGTTATTATTGAAAATAAATCATTTTAACTATTCAAAATCCATTAAAATATCTAAAATAAAAAATTTAAATTGGTTCAGAATTTCCGGGTTGTTACAATCTCCCCCACTTAAAACCTTTTCATCCTCGAAAAGGAACGAAGCTAAAAGTTGTTTAACTAATCAACTAAATTTTCATTATTTTTTTATTGTTGGTTTCAATAATTTTATTAGTTGATTTTATTTTTTCTTTTCAAATATATATAACTTTTATATATCAAAAATCATATATTCTAAGATCGGATTATATATATAATCACAAATACGTTAATTATAAACTTGTCACTCTGAACTCATCTGGGGCATTACTAACCCCATCTCTAGTGAGTTTTCTCATTCTAGGATACTACTGATCCTATCTCTAATGAGTATTCTTTTATAGGATATTACTAATCCTACCTCTGATGAGTCTTTTGTTCAGTTCTAATGAGTTGTACCCCAAAGATTTGAGCTAGCCAGAGCTCTGATACCAACTGTAACGACTCACAGGCAGTGGGATAACCTCCCACCGTGACATACAGATAATCCCCCAAACACCTTGTTTTACGGCCAGCCTCTCGACTGCAATAACAAACCCTAATAAATATGGGACATGTAGGGGTAAGAGCCCACTGTTCGCCACCAAACAACATAGCGAGAACCCCCTATCATGCATAACCAGCTCCATAGCCAGCAACAAGGACTGGTATGAGAAATCTAACTTGACTTATCTAACGATATGACTAATCATAGGACCACGCCGCTAACGCGGAAAGGGTTTACTCCATTGGATTGTCGTGCATAAATAAAGTCAATTGTTTTAAACAACGCAATGCTTTTTAGAAAAATGAAACCATTATAAGATTCAAGTCTCATCCATCACACAATGCAACACAAACCGAAGGATAGAGTTTTACCTTATAATGGTCAAAATTTCTTGATACGGTAAAACAGATTTGATATTATTATTAGTGTACGTATGCTTCACAAACAATTTCAATCATAATATATCAATCATAGACGGCGTAGATACCATATACTATGTCGCCATACTAGTTATACAATCAAAACGTACGGTGTCGTATTGGAAGTTTGTAATAACCCTGAAAATCCAGACCAATTTAAAATTTTTATTTTGGCAATTTTAGTTAATTTTGAATATTTAAAATGGATTATTTTAAATAATAATGACAAGAAATTATTTTGAATAGAATTGGAACGTATATATTTAGTTGAATCGACATTAGAATATAAATATTTATTTTTAAATATAAAAGGAATCGGAAATGGCGTGAAAGTTCGAAAATTCAATTTCAAATTTCAAATGAATGTACAAGATTCAAAATAAACCGGATTTTAGCGAAACCAAAAATATTGGAATCTAACTGAAAATATATTTCCAACGAATCCAAAAAATTGAAATTTCATAGAGGAAATAAAAAGTTATGCCCAGATGAAAATTTGGAATAGTCGCTATGGAAAATATAGCCCTTAAAAATGGAAATTTTGCAAACGACCTCTGTTTTTGACGAAACCACTTTTGTTGGATTCGAGATGTCAAGTTATTTCTAGATTCCAAAATTCATAATTTTCTGAATCAATATGTGAGCATGGCAAAAGAAAACGTGTTTTGACAGTTTTAGTCAATTTGGATCGACCAGAAAATGACCATTTTTCAAACGGTCTCCAAATTTGACAAAACTAGTTCTGTTAGAACCGTATCGTCAATACGAAGCTAGAAAATATATTTTTTGGGAATTTTTAGAGTTCATATATGGCCCCGGTAAATTGAAATGTGCGTTCAAATTCAATATATACATATTTATATTTTGATTTTAGCGAAAACTGATCGAAACAGCCGAACTTGCTTACGATACATATCCATTATGTTCGGAATGGGGGTAATTAGTTAAGGACGATAGGTGGTGGTCTTGCTTTGGAATTCGGATGGAAAAATAACTTTTTGGAGAATAAATTAAATATATAAATAAAAATACAAGTCAACCCCTCTTTATCTCTACACCCCCCCCCCCTCGTTCATTTTAGAAAACCAAAAGAAAAAAAAAAGAAATCAGACGTCGGCGTTTAGCACTAGCCCCCCTCCCCCGCCGCAGCCTCCGTCGCCGCCTGGGGGCGCTCCACCGCCGCTGCTCCGACCTCGCCTCGCGCCGTACCCTCCTCCCCTCTTCTAGTTTAGCCGCACCCCTCCCATCGACCCAAATCCGCCCCGCCGCCGCCGCCACGGGCTCAGCCCCGACCACCGCGAGCTCCTCCGCCCCTCTTCTCTCTCCTCTCCATCACCCTTAAATCGAAGGCAACCGCTCCAAAACCCGATGATAGTTGCTGTGGGCCCCATTTCTGCCATCGACGATCAGTGCAGCACCATCGCCGACCATCTCCAGACCGCCACCTCTGATTCCTCCGGTGAGCATTTATTTGCATTTTTAGTAGTTTATATCATTAAAAATGCGATTTTTAATGGTAAATATCGTAGGTAAAAATATGAGTTTTATTTATATGGATAACACGATATTAAAGATGTAATCTTTCTTATAAATTAGCGTTGTAAAGAAAAGAATGGATTTTAATATATATATATATATATACCGTATGAGGAATTGATTTTTATTCGCATAAAAAAAATTGATTTTTTATATACGATAAAGATTGAATATTTTTAACTATGAAAAGATCGAATTTTTTACTATGAAAAGGTGAGATTTTTGTTTATCAAAAGGTATGATTTTTATTTATACAATAGCGTAATAAAAATATGATTTTTATTATGTAAAGAGCGTTATAAAAATATAGTTTTTATAGTATAGACAGCAATATAAAAATGAGATTTTTATATATGAAGTAGCGAAATTAAATTGTGATTTTTATTTATACGAATAACATATAAAGAAGTGATTTTTATATATGTATAGTAACGATAAAAATGTGATTTTTATATATGTAAAGTAACAATAAAAACTCGATTTTTACATGTAGGGTTTAGGTATAAAGATTTGAATTTTAATAGAAGAAAAAATAGATTTCTCATTGTAGAAAAATTAGATTTTCATTTTGAAGTAGCGAAAGTAAAAATTCGATCTTTATATAAGAAGTAGAAATATAAAAATATAATTTTTATATAGAAAGAAGCGTTGAAAATATATGAAGTAGAAATAAAAATATGAGTTTTTATTTACTGGAATAAGGCGATAAAAATATGATTTTTATATATGAACAGCATGAAAAGGATGCGTTGGAATTTTAGGCAAATCCGAACCGTTCAGAAATGAGGAATGGAGGAGTGGATCCCAAAGGTGATAACTCCTCACATTTATTTTATTTTCCACGTAAAATATGTACTAGGATGCAGACGGTGCTTAGCAGCACCCGACACCCGTCGTCCACGGACCATGGACGGCTTGTTTGTTTGTTTGATTATGCTGTGAAAATTGATTGTGTGATGTAGAATGGAGTAAAATATTTTATACTTAAAATATAATTTTTAACTTGATATAAATAAAATAAATATTCATTTAGAACTCAGACGATTGGTTTATGAACACCCATTTTACTGATATGGATTGGGATGATAAATTTTACACATCGGCCAACTGCACAAATAAAATTCATTATTTGTTGATTGATACCCCACACGGGTATTGGGACGATATTGGACATACACTAATCCCAATAGTTAGTTGTATGTCGATCGATTGATTGACAAGCTGTGTAAGCGTTGAATATTTATATTTAATGCTTATACAGTGTAGAATGCACTCTGGATGATGGTTGATTGTTTATTATTGTTGTGATATACATGTGATGTATGAAATCCATATAATCGACATTATATGGTAATTGACTTTGTCTGATTCCAGTTCAGAAAGAATGAATATTTTAAATATAACGATTATTTTAAAATAACGAATATTTTAAAATAATATTCAGTAAAAAATCAAAATCTGATTTTGATGTCCGATTTGGGATTGACACGAATATATATAAATATATAAAGCCATATTGATTAGATTAATGCCATTTTGACGTGAACGATATTTATATCGATTTTATTCATTTTTATAATGAATATTGAAAAGGAATTGATTTCAAAATCTAATGTTTTGAAAATACTATCATTTATATATTGATGATATGGAATATTCAATTTTGATTTGAAATTGAATATGAAGTTGAAATCGTTTTGAAAATGAATTTAAAACGATTTATACAATACGTTTTAAAAGGAAATCGACGAATGGCCTGAATAGAATGCGCCGCGGTAGCTCGCGAATTTCGACCATTGACTACGAACGGACATTACGGGAGATCCGACCGTCGAATTCTCCTAAAACTAGAACCGTTGGGTTCGTATCGAAAAGAGCTTTCTAACGAATATTAGAGATTTGAAATCTAATGATTGTGTTTGGAATTATGTCCAAATCAAATTTGGAAAAGGTCGATGTAAGTGCAGTTCGATGGCCGTTTATGGAAATTGCCTATACGGGGCTTGATAAAATTATTAAAAATATCAATAATTAGTGTAAAATCAAAATAAATGATTTGGAAAGAATTGGGATGAAAAATTCCATATTTGAAAATATAAAAATAGATTTCCATCGAAATGAACTAGTTTTGAACTAGAATTATAATCCAATTATTTCTAAAATAAATTGGATTTGAAATGGTTTTAAAAATAACCAGAATTTCCAATGTATGAATTGGAATGGATTTGAATCGAAATTATCTTCGGAATATTTCGATATTGGATTTCGTGATTATATGGACATCGTGGAGGAATTTGGAAGATATATATATGTATCGTTATTCCAATATGATATTGGTTAATTTCAGAATTTGATATTGAATATAAGCCGATATATTTTCTATTCAGAGCCTTATATTTGATATCAAATTGGATTTTGCATTTATCGTGAATGGTATCTTCAATAATACTGTTCTTAAACCCAATGGAGATAAGAAAATTAGAAACTGACTGGAGATTAGCTAAGTTGAATGGTTTCCTGGGTATTGATCTGATGTTGGTTTCGGCCTTCGGGGTTGATACTTAGGGAATTGTTCTCTTACTAATTTATGATTAGGGACAGATGGAATGTGAATTGGGTTTATTGTGAGCTGTGTTTTAACGACATTCGTTCCTTAACCTGATTTACAGTGAAATGTGATTTGGAATTAGAATCTTTTTTATTAAGATTTAATGGGAATTTTCCAAAGTAAAGTTTTCCAATTTAATATATTAAATTGGAATTGAATGGAATTTGATTGATAATAATCGAAGTGAACTTCTGTGGAGGAAGGCTATTAGTACATATGGAATTTAAAAGGCTTTGCCGTTATTCCATTTATATTATTGGTCGGATACGGAAATTTATATCGATTATATATATATATATCGATTTGTTTTCCATGAAGATTCCATTGTTAATGGAATGTGATTTTGGGTTGTCGTGAATGGTATCTTTAATAATACTGTTCTTAGACCCAATGGAGTTAAGAAAATCAAAAACTAACATGAGATTAGTTAAGTTGAATGGTTTCCTGGGTATTGATCTTATGTTGGTTTCGGCCTTTGGGGTTAATACTTAGGGAATTGTTCACTTGCTAATTTACGGTTAAAGGCTGATGGAATGGAATGTGATTTTGGGTTTATCGTGAACCGTGTTTTAAAGGACATTGGTTCTTTAACCCAGTTAAAGATAGGATATGATTTCCCAAGTTAAACAATCGTTAATATTGATTTTTGGGAAGATTAAAACCAAGTGGAGTTTTAATGCATCTTTAATTAGATCGAAATGATATCCAAAGGAAGATTAAAGAATAAATCTAAAGAATTTATCTTCGATAAAATTAATGGGAACCTTTCCCAAAGTATAAGAATATTTGAATAAAGGAATATTCTGGATTGGAATGAGGCGTATGTTGTGTATTTAGAGCACTTGTTTATTATATACGCGAGTTATTCAGAAAGATCGGGTTTATCCCACTCTGAATAACTGATTCGACGATGTGTCGAGGATGAAGACGGTGCTTGAAGACCGGAGGTCTTCACATCGTTTGGATGATTACTGATGTCTTGATTTGGGTTGTACACCTGAGACACGGTAATAAGTGGTGATCGTCCAGACGTACTTGGAGATCGACGGATATGCGAGGGCCTTTCCCCTGTATTGGACATATGGGGGAGGAATAAGATGCCTCCGGTTTCGTTCAGACCCAGAACGAACTTGTAAATGGATGTGTGTCTGACATTGGATTTCATTCTGTGTGATTGATATACATCGGTTGCATAGCGTGAACTACCTGTGTGGCATGCTGAGATGCAAATGATCAAGGCTTTTGTTGAAAAGCAGAGTCTTGTGGTTGATGATCAAAGCACGACCTTTGTGGCATAGCTTTGTGTAGCGTTAATTCGCGAGCCTCACACACCTGTGTGAATAAGAAATGGGAGAGGACCTCAAGGAGGATATGCGTTTCTTTCTAGCTAGGAGTGGTGTTTTGGGTTTTACACGCCTAGACATTTTACTTATGGTTGTGATGGATAGCGAGACGCCTCAGTTATATCGGTCGATCCGGGACCAATGGTCTGGTCGGTACATGACCAGTTTACGCCCTATAGGGTGGGGAAACGCATTGTTCAAGCATTTTAATCCACTCCGTGTGGACCGGCCCTGATGATCTAAGGCGCAGTTGCGGCTGTTCCTGAGACATGGTAGGCTAGATTGTCTCGAAGCGGTGAGGACGATCCCTTGCCTCGGTTCATAGATGGAAATCCAACTTCCAATATGACATTTTGCAGTTTTAACTGTAAACCTATATATGGCGACATAGTGGTATGGGGCACTTATGCCGTCTATGATTGATACTTATGATTGAAATTGTTTTGACACTATACACTTATAGTAATAATAAAACATGAAATTTTACGTACTAAGCATTCTTGGCTATTACAAGGTAAAAACTCTATCCTCCGTCTTGTGTTGCATTGTGTGTTGGGACCTGAGTCCTATAATAGCTTCATTATTCTTCATTTAGCATTGCGCTGTTATTTTTTTATGCACTGGTATTCTTGGGAGGAAACCCGTTCCATGTTGTACGGCGTGGTCCCTGGATTTACCTAACTTTAAAATAAAGATTAATAACTGTTTTAGTTCTCACACCAGTCACATGACTGACCTGGAGTTTATTGTTTTAACCTAAACTCTGGGTGCCCCTATTTTCCGCACGGGCAGCTAGTAGTTTTGGTTTTGCAGATTTATATTCACAGGATCCTGGTTTACAGCTGGAATGATATTCGGAAAGCTCTGTATCCATTTGTGTCTTACAGTTGTGTTTTGTATTGTTTTCCGCTGCTATGTATTTAAATGTAATTTAAATCTCTGATATCGATCAAATGTATATGATTTATTCATACTCTGTATATTCTCGTATTCTGATGAAATTTTTGTAATAAGCGATGAAATGTTCTTATGTTCGTGTTCTGATTTGTCGTGTTCTCAAAGTCAATCCGAGTTTTCCTTCATGGGGAAGTTCGGGTCGCCTCAAAGTTGGATTTCCATCATGAACCAAGGCAAGAGATAGTCCTTACTGAATTTTGAGACAATCTAGCCTATGTCTCTGGACTCAGACTCAGGTGAGCCCTTAGGAGCCACAGGGCTGGTCCCCAACTTAAGTTGGTTGATTATATATAAATTCCTGAATAATAGGTCTCCCCGCCCTAAGGGGCGTAAAATAGAGCCACTAAGGACTCAAATACTGAGACGCCTCGCAATCCATCATCAACATAAGTAAAAAATGTCGGGCCTTGTAAAAACCCTAACACCACTTCTAGCTAGAAAGAAACGCATGTTCTCCCTGGATCCTTCTCCCGTTTCTGGTTCATACCGGGGTGTGAGGCTCGTGAAGTATCGGTACACAAAGCTATGCTAAATAAAGTTATGCTTTGATCATCAACCACAAGGCTCTTCTTTTCAACAAAAGTCTTGATCATTTGCATCTTAGCATGCCACATTGTCAATCCATACCATACCATTGATTTTTGTCAATATATAACCTCTAAGCTCGTACATCTCAGAGAAGGGTGTTATGCAAGAGAATAAATTCTCCGCCACCAACAGATATATATTTATCAGAGATCAACGAATACATCATAAAGGAATACAACGTCGGACATACCATCCATTTACAAGTCCGTTCTGGGTCTGAACGAAACCGAAGACACCTTATTCCTCGTCTCATATGTCCAATACAGGAGTGAGGTGCTCGCATATCCGGTCGATCTCCAAGTACGTCTAGAAGATCACCACTTATTACCTTGTCTTGGGATGCCTCCCAATCAAGACATCAGTCATCATCCAAACATGTGAAGACCTCCGGTCTTCAACCACCGTCTTCATCTTTGACTTTTAATCGTCGTAGTAATTATTCAGAATGGGTTAAACTCGGTCTTTCTGAATAACTCGCGTATTTTATAATCAATAGTTAAGTGCTATTAATGCACACCATACGCCTCATTCCAATTCAGAATATTCTTTATAAATATTCACATTATTAGGGAAAGGTTCCCATTAATTTTATCATAGATAAATTCTTTTAAATTTATTCTTTAATATTCTCTTTTAAAGATTTATTAAATCTCCAATTTGGTTTTAATCTAAAAAATCATTGCTTTATGATTATTCAAATTTAAGAAATATATCTTATCTTTAACTGGGTTAAAGAACAAATGTCATTTTAAAACATTGTTCACGACAAACCCCAAAATTATCTTCCCTTAAAAATGGAATTTTCACAGAAATCAAATCAATATAAATTCCTGTATCAGACCATTAATATAAATGGAATAACGGCAAAGCCTTTTAAATTCCATGTATAATATCGATCTTCTTTTACAGAAGCTCATCTCGATTATTATTAAATTGAACTCCATTCAATTCCAATTTAATATATCAAATTGGAAAATTCACTTTGGAGAATTTCCAATTAAATCTTAATAAAAGATTTATAATTTCCAAATTATATTTTCACTATTAATTGAGTTAAAGAACAAATGTCGTTTTAAAACACAGTTCACAATAAACCCAAATTACATTTCATTCTATTCCAATTATTAAATATAATTGAAAACCACTAAAATCTTAGTTAAAAGATTTACTCTATTCATATAGGGTTCAAAAACAGTGTTATTTAAGACACCATTCATGACAAACCAAAATCCAATTTATTTTATTTTCAAATAAATATTGATTAATTGGAAAACTCCATTAAATCTTGATTAAAGATTTGTTCTATTTCTTTATTAAAATAATGTTTTCAAAATATTAGATTTTGGAAATTACTACTTTTTGTTCTATTCATTATATACCGAATAAAAACGATCGATAAACACGTTTGGATTAAAATGGCGTTTCAACTTATAATGGGCTAAATAGTCCGATTCATTACCATGTCCATTTATGGTTTATAATGGGCAAGACCTCCCACATTAGCCCTACAACTTGCGGATGCTGGACATGCCGGTCGGGTCCAGACAGACTTATCCCATAAGTTGGGCTTAACCTCGTGTCATAGCCCGCTTGGTATTTGCGCACTTAGACCTCTCACACTAGGTTTAACATTAGTAGCTGCTGGATATGCCGGTAGGGTCCGGTCAGACTTCCACCACAAATGCAACCTAACCTCATGTCAAAAATGCAATTATAATTTTTAATTGTAATTATTTCACTGAAAAATATTCATTATTTTTAAACTATTCTTTATATAAAAATGTTCTTTATTTTCAAATATTATTTATTTGAAAGATATTCTGAATCGGAATGTGACTCAATCAATTACCATATATTTTCAGTTATATGGATTTCAAACATCGCATGTATGTAACAATAAACGATATATAATCAATAAACAATCCATTCACATCTAGAGTGAAATTTATAATTGTGTGAGGATTAAAATAAATAAATAAATAAATAAATAAATAAATAATGCTCATCACAGACTGTCAATCCAGACATATAACTAAATGTTGGGACTAGTGTGTGACAAATATCATCCCAATACCCGTGTGGGGTTTCAAACAACCACAATTCATCTAAATAAATCATTGGTTAATGAATTTAACCAATTTTCACTGTTTAAATTATAAATAAATATTTATAATTTAATTTTAATTACCATTTGAATATTAACATAAATGTAGTCTAAATATATAACATTTCTATTTAACATAAATGTAGTCCAAAATAGATGACATTTTCATTTCATGTAACATTATCCAAAACAATGACATTTTATTTCATGTAACCTTAATGACTAAATAACTACATTTTTATTCAAACATGAATATAATCTAAGTAAATGACATTTTATTCAATAGGAATATAATCTTAGATAAATGACATTTTATTCAACATGAATATAATTCTAACTAAATGACATTTTTAATTAAACAAACATTTCTAACTAAAATGACATTTTTAAATAATGGAAATTTCTATATAAATGATATTTCTAATATGATGACATTTCTATTATGATGACATTTTCTAATAACATGGCATTTTTATATAAAATGACATTTTTATTCTAACATGGCATTTCTAAATAAAATGACATTTTTATTCTAACATTACTAAATAAATGACATGTCTAATCTAAATAAACATTTCTAACAAAGTTGATGTTTTTATATTAACATGACCTGATTCAAATTAAAATGATATTTTTAATTAAACGTAACATTTTCTAATAAAAATGATATTCTTATCTAACATAACATTTTTATAACAAAACTGATTATTTTGATTCTAATGTACATTTTCTAAAAAAGTGATACCTTAACTAACATAACATTTATAACAAAAATATTATTTTGATTCTAATGTACATTTTTCTAATGGCAAATAAATATGTATTTCATTTACATGGCAAATAAATATGTATTTCATTTACATGGCAATTCCTACATTTCGAATGTCAGTTGAAATGTAATTTGCTTACATGGAATTTTTTACATTCCTAATGTCAATTAAAAGAGAGCAAGTAAATAATATATTTTTCTGACAATTCTATTCTAACAAAACAAATAAAATGACACTTTTATTTTAACCATTCTATTTTAACAAAAACAATACTTTTGTTATGTCAATTCTAATTCAACAAAAATGTATAATTTTGTCGTGTCAATTCTAATTTATCAATTTGTGTGTCATTTCTACTTCCAATCAAAGATGTAATTTTTGTGTGTCATTTCTAATGTAACAAATCTACTTAACAAAAATGATAAATTTTAGCACAAATCCAATTGACAAAACATTGTTTTTGTTTTAACTAAATCTAATTGACAAAAATTGAAATCATTTTATTTAAAAACAAATGTCATAAAAATGTAATCTTTTTCTTTTAAAACAAAAAGTCATAAAAATGTAATCTTTTACTTTAAAAAAAAGCCATAAAAATTTAATCTTTTCCTTTTATCCTTTTATTGAAACAAATTGTTGATGAAAATATGATCTTTTTAATTTCAACAAATTGACAATGAAATTATGTCCATTTTTATTTCAACAAAATTGGCAATGAAATTATGACCTTTCTAATTTCAACAAAATTGGCAATGAAATTATGTCTTTTTTAATGTAATAAAAATAATACTTTTCAATGCGATCTTTTTAATGTAATACAATAATGAGTTTTATTTGTAAATTCTAATGCGACTAAATTAATGAGTTTTACTTTGTCCATTCACATTCAACAAAATGATAATTTTGTTTCACTAAACTATTTTGTCAAAAATGATCATTTTAATTCAACTAATCTATTTTGTCTTTTTATTTAAAACAAGGTGAAAATAAAAATGTGATTTAACCAATTCAGATTATGGCTATTCATACATACAATAGATCATCACATCAAACTCAATCAATTCAGATTTCATAACAATCAACAATATGGATTTCATAATATACATATATGGATTTCACATTGCAATCAACACAAACAATAAACAACCAATTTCAATCTCAACATCACAGATCTGATTTCATTACATACATACATCGATTTAAATAGTGATAAAATAATTAAATTTCAATTAATTATTAAAAATAGACATCTCACCTTGATTTTATTTGAATTTCCAACGTGCTCTGTTTCAGATCTAGTTTGTTTCATTATGTAGATCTGGGTTCTGTGATTCCAACGGATATAACGACACTCAGTTCTGAGGATATATGAATAAGTTGTTTATTTTATAAACTTACACAATTATATTAAGTAATTAATTTTAAATTAAACATTAATACATGGATTTACAAAGCAAGGCCACTATCTTCTTCCTGTTTACTGAACCCCGTCGAACTGGGAAACCCATCTTGCTCCACTTCATCAGTCTCCTGCGCATCCTTCCAGACTCGACCGGAGCACCATCCAGGGCTAGCGAACGATGCACCCTGGCCTCCTCCCTCAACGCCACCAGTAGTGGGTCCTACGATGCCTCCAAACGCCCTAGAATGACGTCGAACTCTAGTGGCTTTAAGCCCACAATCCAATTCATATGATTCACGAAAACCCATCTTGTCCACATCAATTTAAAGAGCACGAATAGATTTAGAATGTTTGCTTTGGGTTCATCCTTTAGTTCGAATTAGATTAGGAATTATTGAGGAACAAATTCGAATCATTTCAGCCATTTATTCCCATGTGGCGGCTGGTTATATTCAGTATTAGGGTTTTGCAATTCTAGGTTATTTATAATAATAATTTAATTATTATTTAATTCTTTTAATAATTAAAAGGCCTGTTAATTTCTAATGACTCCAATTTTAACTTAAGGAAAGTTGTTCCTAGGAAAATACCCCCGTTCCGGACATAATTGGCTAGGTCCCGTCAGCCCGTTTGATCATTTCAGCCCTCTTTTCTTTATTTTAAAATATAATTCATTTAATTATTTAATTTAATCGTACATTTTAATTTACCGAGGCCACATACTAACTCTGAAAATTACACAAAAAATATATTTAGCTTTGTTTTGACGATACGGTCCTAACAAAATTAATTTCGTCAAATTTAGAGACCGTTTGAAAAATGGTCATTTTCTGGTCGATTCGATTTGACTGAAACCAATAAAACACATTTTCCTTCGCCACGCTCATATATTAATTCTAAAAATTTTGAAAATTGAAACCTAGCAATAATTTGACATTCTGGTTCCAACAAAAGTGGTTTCATCGATAACGGAGGTCGTTTGAAAAATGACTATTTTTAATATTAATATATATATATATATATATTCTACAACGACTATTCTGAATTTTAAACTGGCCATAACTTTTGATTCCTGCTATGAAATTTCAATTTATCGGATTCGTTGGAAAGATATTTTAAATAGATTTAAATATTTTTGGTTTCACTAAAATCCGATTTATTTTGAACCCTGTACAGTCAGTCAAAGTTCAAATTCAAATTTTTAAACTACCACGCTATTTCTAACTCCTTTTATAATTAAATTAAAAATTATTCATTCTAACTTCAATTTAAATAAAATTTTCGTCGTTATTATTTAAAATAAATCATTTTAACTATTCAAAATCAATTAAAATTCTAAAATAAAAATTTTAAATTGGTTCAAAATTTTCGGGTTATTACATGTTTCTTGGGTGCTTGTCTGATATTTGTTTAGACCTATGGGGCCTGTGCTTGAGGGAAGTTAAATTTGAGTAGGATGGTTTACGTGAGATACATATAATCTGGATGCTATGAATGTTAGTGGTTTTTACCTCTGATTGCCATGAATGAATGGTTGTTCTGAATATCATGGACGTATGGTTGATGTAAAGGCTATCACTATTCGATGTGGGGAAGACGGGGCTGAGTTCTTCTTTGGTGTTGTGGGAAGATTAGTTCGTTTATTTACCCATTTTCATGTATTTTATTGATGATATTAGATAGTTGTTTTATCGCTCTCTAAGACTATTGTCCAACTCAAGGTTTTATGTTTCCCTCATATTACCTTGGGTTGTTCATCCGATTATGGATGGGCAGACTGAGCAGCAGGTGATAGGTGATAAGTTGGTGAGATGACGATGCTGATTGATGATGAGCTGGAGGCTTACGTACCATTTTTATTACTATCTAGTATTTTCTGTTTCCGCTATTTGAGTTGCTCTATGAGTGTTGTAGTGAGGCTTTATGTATAGACTTTGATAATTCATATGATGTATGGATAATCTTTCAGGATGTTGTGAAAGTTTCAAAAGTTTGTTATATGATTCTTAACTATTATTACCTGTTGTATATGTTCTACTATATTTTATCCTTGCACTGTGAGTTTTACGACAGGTACCGTTCGTGTTTACCTCTGATGATCGTCCACAACTGCCTGGCATGTCTTTCAATGCATCATTCTTTTTGTTTAGTGTAGGGCTTATGGGCGGTCATCACATTTGGTATCAAACCTTGAAAGATATGACCTAAAAACTTAGCCTCCACCACTACTCACCCTCACATAGCTGTCGACCTTCCCCCTTTAAAGGGTTCGGTTGACCTCTATAGAGGAGGAGCAATCAACTGCCTTCTTGTTCTAGGAGTATTGAATTTAATTCACACATCTATGTTTTAATATTAATAAATGACAATTAATTTGTTGTTATCTTTTGAAACGCGTCCCTCTCTAATATACACATACAAAAACATAAATATACATAAATATATTTACATATAACTTTGAATTCGTGCATGTAATACTCTTTTATGACAATTTTATTTATTCTCATTCCATAATTATCTAATTTAAATTCAAATTCAAAACTGCACATTTTATTTTAAATTCAAAACTTGTCATATCCACATCTTTTTCATACAGACTCTGTTTTCAACAAATAAATTATGAAAACAGATCAGAATCTCACGACGAACATAATAATAAATAAAAAAATTGTAAATTCCTATGTATTAAATGTTCGTATTTTTATTCTATTATTGTAAATATCCAATTATTTATATTTTAGTTTTCTATGTACAATTAGGGTGTATTTTTTTAAATGTTATAGACTATATAATGAAGCTAAGGAAGCATGCCTAAATATGAATAGGCAATGAAAAGAGTAGCATATGTCAAACTATGTGTTAAATGTCCCTTGTAGGATAAGGTAAAGGATATTTATTTGGACCAAAGATTTCTATCGAATAACAAGACCCATGCGACTAAGATTGTTAGAATGATAGTTAGTAGTGGGTCACTAAATCAAAGATCGGAGGATGTGAATGAGAAATTATTTACTACTAATATACAAAACGCAAGGAATCCCGCCAATTTCTAGCTTTCGATGCTAGAGATATATGATGGAAAATAAAACACAGTGGTTTATCTGGTGAGATACAACCAATATATGAAAGTGCTTGATGTTTCAAAGGAAGTGATGGGATGATGCTTCATGTTATACTTGATGGATTTTGCTGCGACGCGGTTCTACAAATCGAAAAGTGGATTCATCCATACGTGGCAGAGATTGTGGACCAATACCTATGGCAATTCAAAGTTCACATCTCAAGATTAAAGAATATAATGACATATTCAAGTGTGAAGCAAAGGCATGGAGAGAGCTTGAGAAGTCATCCAATGAGATTAAGTGCAACAACTATTGTAGTTGATATTCCAGATCCTCTATAATCTTGATAAATGTCAGTTTCATCGGGTGCAAGTAAGACGGATCTTAAGATTTCTTTAGTGAGATATCCATCGATGGATCTGACATATGAAGCAAAAAAGATCCCTATGTCAAGAGGATGGACGTTGAGCTCAAGGAAACTAAAGTCGTTGAAATCAATGTTGTGGAAGGAAGAGGACTGTGCATAGCTGGATTTGGAAAGGATAAAGGGAAGTGGAAAGCAAAAGATGATGGTGGAGAATAAAAAAAGGATAAGGTGGAGACCGAAGTTCTCTTCTTATTCTAAGCCGATAAAAACTTCAAAGTGGATCTATTTGAAACTAAGGGAATATCCTCTATCAGAAGTAGCTAGCCAAGAACCCATTAACTCACAAAAAAGGTACGAGAATAATATATCTTCCATGAGCTGGAAGGACATAAAGCAAATGAGCACCGAAACCTTCTCGTCATGATTGAGGAACTTGTTCAAAATAATCATCATTAATAGTATGTGTGGAAGCCGACTATCATGGTGTGGAGGGATCAGCCACTATAAACAGCGAGTGATTCAAGGAACAAACGAGCATCTGATTTAAGTTTTGTAATTCTATTATCGTGATGGATGGGGGACATGTTCATCTATTACACTCTGCTTTTCTTTCTTCGGATAAGTAAACACCTGACTGTTAGACGTGTCCAAAACCTAGATTGTTCCTATAGCATAGTTTAAGTCATATGTATGGGATGACTATTTAGGATAGCAGTAACCTCATGTTACTTACATGTGTAGGGATTTGGATTAGACCATATGCATGCTTTGTGTTGGATGTTCAGAATGACTATCAAGATTTTTCCTTATTTGCAGAGATTTTGAAACATCCCACATCCTTTATCATTACCCAAAATAGGGTCGTGCTAAAGAATATGAAGCGTAATAGGTATAAAGCATAAAACATCACATAGACTAAGGGTGCATTCGGTTCACCTTTTTTAGTTTTTGGTTTTCGTCAATACAAAATTGCAAGTAATGTATATAAACCATGAAAAATAACCGTTTTAGAAAATGAAGTTAACATATAAAACGGAAAACATTTTTTTTCTTATTTTCGATGTTTTGGAAAATAACAGATGAGTGGCACATAGTTCATCCTTCTGTCGTCCCTCCAACCTCGTTGTTTCCCTTTTCATCTTACTTCCTTCCCTTTTGTCATCCGTTTACTCTTTCCATTTTCTGTAGCTAATATTAAAAGTTCAAAACACAAAAAAAAACACCTAAGATTTATAAGACAGATATATCTAAAACATATCGGAAGAAGAAGACAATTTACATAATTGACAAAACCAATTATTTTTTTATTAAAACCAACTATCATAGAATATCATCTCTCATGAAAATAAATCTTAGTCACAGAATATCAGAGTACATAGATAATAATCCCTAAAAACAGTATTCATAGATACAACCAAACTGTAGAAAAGAACTGAATTAAAAAGAGAATAATGCATATGCAACAAAGCAAATCCTCCAAGACAGAATCAGCTGAATAGTCCAAACTATATATGCAATTCCCCCTTACGAGCCTAAGGGAGGAAAAGAGGAAAGAATAAAGGAAAATGGGACAGACATAAATCCTGGTGAGATGTCATGAATACTAGCACGATTGATAAGCAAGAAAAAAAGACATAACAATAGATCTAGTGTCACATAGGGCAAGTGTCTGTGCATACCTAAAGTGAATATATAGGATGCCATGAAAGGTTACAAATAGGATTGACTATTCTCATTCACTTTCAACTTTGACTGTTTGCACAACAATGAACTCAAAACATAATATGTTTAGGAAAAATATTCGTAATACTACCCATTGATCGGCTACTTATACCCAAAGTGATAAATTATGCCCATTGTGCGCATTGGGATTATCAGGTCCAACCCACCAGCTAAAAACATAGATATTACACAGTTTTCGGTGTCTTATTTTTCCTAGTCATGTCAATACACGCATATTGTGTGACGGCCCGCCCCGCACCAGCCGGCATTTCCTCCAAAACTGTGTTGTACACATGCCCAACTAGCACAGAATGGTCGCCAAAGAAAGGAAAGAAGAGAGTGAACTAATCAAAAACCTGTAGAATGTCTCATAGCGCATGGAACAAAATATAATAATAATGTACTTGACATAAAACAAGCGAGACAGTGCATAAGCTGATAACTAAAACCAACATCAACATCAGAGTAGCGGAAGTCTAAATACAGCTTATTACAACTTTTCAAATTACTGTCTCTAAACAAAAGAAAGGAAGAGTGCACTACTAATGCCCAAAGTAGTGACCAGCAGCGACACAGGGAGAATATCTATATATGTATCATACGTGGAAGCCTCCTGCTCGTCTCCGGTACAGCTACTCGTACATCACCAGCTAACCTGTCTCTAGTCTGCTCGTGAGAGCACCCAGAGTAATAAGAAGAGACATAAAACTCTGGGTCAGACAAAAAGTCTGGTATGAGCGATAAGCAGCTAAACAGAACAATAACAGGTATACTAAACCATACCTGGACCTGGACCTGCAACCAAAGAGTTAGCACTACATACTGTACAACACTCTAAGGTGCCACTAACATATGGTGTACTAGCATACGGGGGTGGGAGTGTGCATATCATAGTGATGGCAAACAAATCAAACATAGCAACCATCCTCACATCTCTCACTCAGTGCGTAAAGTATACGATGTCCGCCACTATCAATCACTAGTCCATCGAAGTAGTGACGGAGTTCGACTTGTACAACTACTGCTACTACCAAGCTTACCACATGGAGTCATGACCAAACCTTTTACAAATGACCCCACTTCATTGATCTATAGCTCTTTAGCCGTACTTAGGCCACTGTGGCCCTGAATCCGCTCACATACTCCCTACACATAGTGAATCAAAGTTACAGACATCGACAACCCCTTAGCACACGTCCCGTAGCAAAGCCCAACTCATGAGGTCGACTCGTTGGTTCCCAACTGAATCCTGAGTACAAACTTCCCATTGGACTACCTTTGCATCTCGGGTTATTGGTCACCATCTCTGGATCGGTCTTCATTCAGTTCGTGATCATCATATAGGATCGAGTTCATATCAGTTCATAGCACCCTCTCCAGATCGGTTCGGATCGGGGTGATTTTCCTCCAGCGGTTCGGATCAGGTAACCTTCCTCCAGCGGTTCGGATCGGGGTCCACAACTCCGAGCTTCGTGGAAAACTCCTCTGGTTCGGTCCTTCTCCCCAAGCACTCCGGGTCGGGTCGAGTCTCTCAAGCTTCTCCATGGTGCATCGGTTCGGGTCGGAGTGGCACACGAGAGGAGGATCGGGTCGTGGGCTCAGGTCCAGATTGTCTCGTGGATGCAACAGCTTGGAGGGGCGGTTCGGTTCGGGCTCCTTCCTCCGATCCGATCCGGATCGGCCAGATTCCTGCACTTCTTCCAGCGACTGTTTACGCCATTCGACAGTGTTTTCGACCAATCTAATACTTCTAGACAATCACAAATCATACTATACAGTCATAGCAACATGTACCATCAACTATAAACACCAAAACAACAACTATAGCATGTAAAATGGATCAAACATACCTAAAATCCCATATTTTCCCTTAAGCATTTTTAGGCAAAACTAATGATATGATTATCAAAACTTGATCAAATTGACCCAAGTTTCTAATATAGGTCTAAAACATCATTTAAGAATTTATAAATATTTTTCTAGAATTTATTAGTGTATAAATTCGCTAATTATCACTAATCACCCTAATTAACTGTAATTAGTGTCAAAACAATGCTAATCACTCACCTTTGCCACAATTAAACTTTAGAACTGAAATAATCTACTGTATGGGTCGAATTCCAATGCCTAGCAGCAGCTCCAACTCTGATTTGGTGCTATTTCTCCTTGATTTGATGTAGTTTAAGCCAAAACTTAATTAAGAAGTGATTAGGGATGATTCTAGATGTTGGAGGCCATTGTTAGAGTTTTCTAAGATGTATATGGCGGCTGGGAAATGAGAAAAACCAAAATCCTTAACCCTAACAGCCCTTAAATACTCCAAATCCCGAAATCCTCCTTTGGGCCTAGCTGTTAATCACCCGGTTAAGCCCAACTAAGATGTTTTTCACCATCTGAAACTTGTTTCAGCCATATCTCCAAAACGGTAAGTCTGTTTGGCTAATGTGACCACTCTACGGAATTGTAAACCATTATTCGAAGCCAATGGAAGTGGTTTCAAGTCAATACTCCTTTCCAATCTAAAGTTATGGCCAAAACAAGATTAGCTAGGGGCAAAACAGTCGTTTAAAAATCGGGAAAAATCATGAACATGGGAAATGACCCCAATAGTCGTCTCCCACAGTTACATGACCATACGACTTCTTATGTGAAAGAAATAAATATTCTACGATCCAATGATGCGTAGAATACGGGTCGTTACACTTTCTCCCCCTAAGAAATTTCGTCCCCGAAATTCCTTAACCCAAAACATACAAAGGATCCCGCATGCCTACCAACCATATACAACAGTCAACCATGCAAAACAAACAAAACAAGCCTATCCTAGCATGCGGAAAAACTAAATCGTAGTTAAAATTTTACCAGGCGAAGAGTTCTGGATACGTCTTCCTAATGCTCTCCTCTGTCTCCCAAGTATAGTCATTCTCATTCTCGCCCCACTGATTTTGACTAACTTCACCGCTTTCCTTCGAAGTTGCTTCGTATCGTTCCCAACGATACGCATAGGCCTGCTGTTCCCAACTGCCTCGGGTTTAACTTCGATATCATCCAACTGATCAGGTGAAATAGTCACATCTGGGTCGTGCACGAACTTCCTTAACTGGGAAACATAAAATACGTTGTGAACTCCTGCCATCTTCTCTGGTAATTCAACTTTGTATGCCAAATTCCCAATTTGCTCAAGAACTGGGAATGGACCAACAAATCTTGGTGCTAACTTGTCGCTCCTGCCAAATCGCACCACGCTCTTCAACGAAGAAATCTTGACAAACACCAAGTCGCCAATGGAGAACTTTAATTCTCTTCTCCTCTTATCAGCATAACTTTTCTGCCTATCTTGGGCAGCCTTCATTCTCTGTTGAATGATCTTGATCTTGTCTGAAGTTTCTCTTATCACGTCGGGTCCAAGTACAAACTTCTCACTAGCTTCTACCCAACATGACGGTGAGTTGCACGGTCTTCCGTACAAAGCTTCAAATGGAGCCATACCAATACTGGATTGGTAACTATTATTGTATGAAAAATCTACTAGATGCAAATGGTCATCCCATGATCCACCGAAATCCAATACACAGGCTCTCAAGAGATTTTCTAAAATACGATTCACCCTCTCTGCCTGTCCGTCGGTTTGAGGATGATACGCGGTACTGAGATTTAGTTCTGATCCTAACGCCTCTTGTAAGCTCTTCCAAAATCCACTAGTGAACAACGGATCTTGGTCACTCACAATGCCTTTGGGTATTCCATGAAATCTCACTACCCACTTTATTTACAGTTCCGCTAACTTAGCTGCCGTCCTGTCTGACTTGACGGGTATAAACCTTACACTCTTAGTCAATCGGTCCACAATCACCCAAATGCTATCATGGCCCGAATTAGTCCTTGGTAACCCATCAATGAAATCCATTGACACTTGTTCCCATTTCCATTCTGGAATTTCTAATGGTTGCAACAAACCACTAGGCTTCTTTTGCTTAGCTTTAACTAGCTGGCAATTCATGCATTTGGATATAAATTTCCCAATGTATCTTTTCATCCCTTCCCAGTAGTAGGTCTGCTTCATGTCTCGGTACATCTTGTTACCACCGAGATGTATAGTCAGTTTTGAGTGATGACATTCTCTAAGCACTTAATCTCTCAATCCATTGACATTGGGCACAACTAATCTTCCATTCTTTATAAGCTATCCATCTCGATCAAGCCCATATTTGTTCATCTCTTCGTCAATTCCCATCTCTAACTTTTAGATGATTTCCAATAGGTTAGGATCGTCCCTCTGACTGGAACCAATCCGCTCAATCAAAGTGGGTCTGATCGTCAAACTTGCTAACATTTCTGGATCCAATTCGCACTTTGGACTGAAATCATACCCAGCGATGTACTTCATTTGCTTCCATTCTAGAAACATAGCCCCTAAACTGGCATGTCTTCTACTCAATGCATCAGCCACTGCATTGCCCTTTCCTGGTGTATATGCAATGTCGAAATCATAGGAAGCTAAGAATTCTAACCATCTTTGCTGTCAGAGATTTAGATCCTTCTGAGAGAAAAGATACTTTAACGATTTATGATCGATAAACAACTCGAATCTTTCTCCTAAGAGATAATGTCTCCACATCTTCAGTGCAAACACAATCTCTGCCAATTCCAAACCATGGGTAGAGTATCTTTTCTCATGCGGTTTCTGTTGCCGACTTGCATAAGCTACAACCCTACCTCCTTGCATCAATACATCACCTAGTCCTATACCACATGCATCCGTGTATACCGTCATCTCTTCATTCCCTTAGGAATGACTAACACTGGTGCACATGTCAACTTTTCTTTTAGGCTCTTGAATGCATTCTCGCACCTTTCTTCCCAAACGAAGGCTTGATTCTTCTTGGTCAACTGAGTCAACGGTGCTGCTATCTTGGAGAAGTCTTGGATAAACTTACGACAATATCCAGCTAATCCTAAGAAACTCCTTATGTTCGTTGCATTCTTGGGCGTAGACCAATCTTGTACCGTAGCCACCTTTGCAGGATCCACGGCAATACCATTCTTTGAAACAACATGGCCCAAGAATCTCACTTCCGTCCTCCAGAAGTGACATTTAGAGAATTTTGCTTTCAGCTGGTGTTTTCCCAACACCTCCATCACTATCCTCAAATGTTCCTTGTGTTCTTCCTCTGTCCTCGAATAGACCAAAATATCATCCATGAACACAAGGACAAACTTATTCAACTGATATCTGAATACCCTATTCATAAGATCCACAAAGTATGCTGGGGCATTGGTCAGCCCGGATGGCATGACCAACCACTCATAAAATCCAGACGGCGTCCGAAATGTCGTTTTAGCTATACTCTCATCTTCCACTCTAAGCTGATGAAAACCTGTCGCGAGATCCAACTGAGAGAATACTCTCGCGCCACTCAACTGATCAAACAAATCATCTATCTGCGGTAGAGGATACTTATTCTTCCTCGTCACTTTATTCAACTCGCGGTAGTCTACATACAAACGAAGGGAACCATCCGCCTTGGTAGCAAACACAACTGGTGCTCCCCATTCAGAAACACTCCTTCTGATAAATCCCTTCTTCAAAAGATCGCTAACTTGCGCCCCGAGCTCTCGCTGCTCCCTTGGTGCCATACGACGAAGTGGCATCACTATAGGTCTGGCATCTTTCACTAAATCAATACGAAAATCAATCTCTCGGTATGGTGGAAGCCCGGTCACTTCCTCGAAAACGTCTGGATACTGTCCAACCACGGGCAACCCTGACAACTAACTATGCGGAATGTCGAGGGAATTCAGAAAACTCGCCATTACCCCATCACCGGGTAGACCACCAAACACTACCCTCCGTCCATCATCCGCTCTAGCTGTCACCAAAAAGCCCTCACAATCTACCATCACCCCGTATCTTTGGAGCCAATCGACGCCCAAAATAATTCCAAACCCAGTAAAGCCCAAAACAAAGCAATCACAAACATGCATCCATGACTCGATAAGACCACATTACGACAAATCATGCCAAGGTTAGTTGAACTACCAATCGGGTTCGTCACTATTAAAGGCTTATCGACAATCTCGGGCTCTAATCCCAACCTATCCACCTGGTCACTAGATATGAAAGAACTGGAAGCCCCGGTATCAAACAAAACTCTAACAGGAACATCATAAACAGAAAGCAAACCTTGAATAACAAAATTCTTTCCTTTCTTCGCCGCAGTTGGGGCATTCAACGAAGAAGGAATAGCATTAAGGGCATATGCTTTCACCACCTGCTTTTCTTTAGGGGGATGCGGACACTTGTCCTTGTGATGTCCCACTTGGCCACAGTTGAAGCACTTACTATCCGCTGGCTTGGCCCGACACTCTTTGGCATAGTGGCCCTTCTTACCACAGCTGAAGCACTCAACATCTTGCTTATTCTTTTACTTCCGGCCATCCTTGGTCTGATTCTGCTTTCTCTTATTCTGAGAACCATTCTTGCCTCCACTGCTTGCTTGCGGCTTTGGCTCCTCTGCAGATGCAACCTCAGTCTTCGACTTAGGGCAAAGACTCTCGGACCTCATTGCTTTCCCCATAATCGATTCAAACGTCTCATCGATGTGGTTGATAAGCCTTTCCCCCAAGTACTGATCCAAGCCAGTTATGAACTTCTCATTCTTCTTCTCGGCAGTATCAATAAGAAATAGTCCATACTTTGATAAAGTATCGAATTCTGCAATATACTCCGAGACAGCTCTGCCATTCTGCTTGAGCTCCAAGAATTTATTAAACAGCACTGACTTTTGGGAAGCTGGAATGAACTTATCGCTTAAGTGAACCTTAAACTAATCCCAAGTACTCTAATCCTCGGGGGTAGTTGCCTTTAAAGCATTCCACCAATTCATTGCTTGTCCTTGCAGCTGACGGGATGCTAGCCTTCTCTTCATCGCATCCTCGATACCCAAATCTTTGAAAATATGCTCATAGCTATCCAACCAATCCTGAACATCCGTAGCCAACTCTGTTCCGTGGAACGGCTCCCCACCAAGACTGGTATAATCCTTGTTCAGCTTGGCGAAATCGACCCTAGGCGCCTGCACTATTGGACCACCATCATTACCACCATTGGGAGCTGCCCTCTGCACATCCCTAAGCATCACCCTCATGAGGTCAGTAAACATCGCCCTCATTTCAGCAGAATTCCCATTATTGGCTCCCCTACTGGCACCTCTTGTGTATCGGCTCATCATTCAATCTGTAAAGAGAAAACGATTAACCATCTCCATAGTGGTGCTAGTGCAGTGCGACTTCATCCTTAACTATACTAATAGTATATATATAACTTTTGAAAACCAAAATAATCACAAATATGCGCTCTCATATACGTATACTATCTCTCCTTGACGACTTCCCTAGGTTAACTACGCAATCTAGAGCTCTGATACCAAGTGTGATGGCCCGCCCCGCACCAGCCCGCATTTCCTCTGAAAATGCGCTGTACACATGCCCAACTAGAACAGAATGGTCGCCAAAGAAAGGAAAGAAGAGAGTGAACTAATCAAAAACCTGTAGAATGTCTCACAATGCATGGAACAAAATATAATAATAATGTACTTGACATAAAACAGGCGAGACAGTGCATAAGCTGATAACTAAAACCAACATCAACATCAGAGTAGCGGAAGTCTAAATACAGCTTATTACAACTTTTCAAATTACTGTCTCTAAACAAAAGAAAGGAAGAGATGACTACTAATGCCCAAAGTAGTGACCAGCAGCGACACAGGGAGAATATCTATATATGTATCATACGTGGAAGCCTCCTGCTCGTCTCCGGTACAGCTACTCGTACATCACCAGCTAACCTGTCTCTAGTCTGCTCGTGAGAGCACCCAGAGTAATAAGAAGAGACATAAAACTCTGGGTCAGACAAAAAGTATGGTATGAGCGATAAGCATCTAAACAGAACAATAACAGGTATACTAAACCGTACCTGAACCTGGACCTCCAACCAAAGAGTTAGCACTACATACCGTACAATACTCTAAGGTGCCATTAAACAGATGGTGTAGAGATAACGGGGGTGGGGTGTGCATGTCATAATGATGGCAAACAAATCAAGCATAGCAACCATCCTCACATCTCTCACTCAGTGCGTAAAGTATACGATGTCCGCCACTGTCAATCACTAGACCCATCGAAGTAGTGACGGTGTTCGACTTGTACAACTACTGCTACTACCAAGCTTACCACAAGGAGTCATGACCAAACCTTTACAAATTACCCCCACTTCATTGATCTATAGCTCTTTAGTCGTACCTAGGCCACTGTGGCCCTGAATCTGCTCACATACTCCCTACACATTGTGAATCAAAGTTACAGACATCGACAACCCCTTAGCACACGTCCCTCAACAAAGCCCAACTCATGAGGTCGACTTGTTGGTTCCCAACTGGATCCTGAGTACAAACTTCCCATTGGACTACCTTTGCATCTTAGGTTATTGGTCACCATCTCCGGATCGGTCTTCATTCAGTTCATGATCATCATATAGGCTCGGGTTCATATCAGTTCGTAGCACCCTCTCCAGATCGGTTCAGATCGGGGTGACTTTCCTCCAGCGGTTCGGATCGGGTAACCTTCCTCTAGCGGTTCGGATCGGGGTCCACACCTCCTGTCTTCGTGGAAAACTCCTCTGGTTCGGTCCTTCTCCCCAAGCACTCCGGGTCGGGTTGAGTCTCTCAAGCTTCTCCATGGTGCGTCGGTTCGGGTCGGAGTGGCACACGAGAGGAGGATCGGGTCGTGGGCTCAGGTCCAGATCGTCTCGTGGATGCAACAGCTTGGAGGGGTGGTTCGGTTCGGGCTCCTTCCTCCGATCCGATCCGGATCGGCCAGATTCCTGCACTTCTTCCAGCAACTGTTTACGCCATTCGACGGCGTTTTCGACCAATCTAATACTTCTAGACAATCACAAATCATACTATACAGTCATAGCAACATGTACAATCAACCATAAACACCAAAATAACAACTATAGCATGTAAAATGGATCAAACATACCTAAAATCCCATATTTTCCCTTAAGCATGTTAAGGCAAAACTAATGATATGATTAGTAAAACTTAATCAAATTGACCTAAGTTTCTAACAGAGGTCTAAAACATCATTTAAGAATTTATAAATATTTTTCTAGAATTTATTAGTGTATAAATTCGCTAATTATCACTAATCACCCTAATTAACTGTAATTAGTGTCAAAACAATGTTAATCACTCACCTTTGCCACAATTAAACTTTAGAACTGAAATAATCTACTGTATGGGTAGAATTCCAATGCATAGCAGCAGCTCCAACTCTGATTTGGTGCTATTTCTCCTTAATTTGATGTAGTTTAAGCCAAAACTTGATTAAGAAGTGATTAGGGATGATTCTAGATGTTGGAGGCCATTGTTAGGGTTTTCTAAGATGTATATGGCAGCTGGGAAATGAGAAAAACCTAAATCCCTAACCCTAACAGCCCTTAAATACTCCAAAACCCGAAATCCCCCTTTGGGCCTAGCTGTTAATCACCCGGTTAAGCCCAATTAAGCTGTTTTTCACCATCTGAAACTTGTTTCAGCCATATCTCCCAAATGGTAAGTCTGTTTGGCTAATATGATCACTCTGCGAATTGTAAACGATCATCCGGAGCCAATGGAAGTGGTTTCGGGTCAAAACTCCTTTCCAATCAAAAGTTATGGCCAAAACAAGATTAGCTAGGGGCAAAACGGTCATTTAAAAATCGGGAAAAATCATGAACAATGGAATTAACCCCAATAGTCGTCTTCCAAAGTTACATGACCATACGACTTCATATGTGAAAGAAATAAATATTCTACGATCCTATGATGCGTAGAATACGGGTCGTTACATATTGAGCCGCCGGAACACACCCATACCCACCTCCATTGGATCGGCTTACTACCACTACACAACACAGTGCATGCCCTTGCCTCCTAACCGAGACTGTATCTGATAAAAGAAAAGGGTAAGCTCCATGGAATGTATCCCCAACAATAATTTTATGTTTGGCTTAAGTCCCCTTGATTTGGCCCCTCTATTGTTTTTTAGTTCTAAGCTTGTAACTTAACCCCTATATGTCAATATGTCCATATTAAAGCCTTCTGCTCGTAACTTAAAACTTTTTAGTCAATATGTTCATATTAAAGCCCAATGCCAAATTTTAATTATAGACTCATAATTAACTTATTTAAGCCAATATGTTCATATTAAAGCCTAACGCCCTTTTAGGCTCGTCATTTACCTCCTTATAAATCAATATGTACATATTAAAGTCCAATGCCTAATTTTAAGGCTACCATAGAATTTTAGATTTAGGCTCATAATTTACCTCCTTGTAAATCAACATGTTCTTATTAAAGCCTAACTGTCATTTTTAACTATTTCCTATCAATTTCATATTATCAAATAAACTATATTTGTTTATTTTGATTTCCCAGTTACTATATTTGTGCAAATATAAGTTAAAGTTCAATTTTCTATCTCAATCCTATACAAACTTTATCAAGTTGGCATACCATCATTTCAACGTTCCCTTTTTATTATAGTTTTACGATATATGTCCAATTAGCCCTAATTTTATTTAATTATCCCAATTCAATTTAATTTTCCAAACATACGCATAATAAAGGATAATAACCAGTCATATGTAATTAGGCATATCAGTCCACGTCTGAATCAATCGTATACATATGTCTTTTAGGCATAATGGGCATAACCATAAATAAACTGTAAAAATCTAGAAGAAAGAAGGTTGAGAATAATTTACAGTAAAGTAAGTATTCATTAAACAAAAATTTTAAGAAACTACAGAAAAATATAGAAGTTACTTACAAAAACAAGAATAAACATAAACTGTAAAAAACTATAAGAAAGGAACTGTAAATAAAATTGCAACTACTATTATTCCTACTGTAACAACCCGCATTCTACACATCGGATGATCGTAGAATATTTATTTCTTTCTTATATGAAGTCGTATGGTCATGTGGCTTTGGGAAACGACCATTGGGGTCATTTCCCATGTTTATGATTTTTGCCGATTTTTATATGACCGTTTTGCCCCTAGCTGATCTTGTTTCGGCCATAACATTTGATTGCAAAGGAGTTTTGACCTGAAACCACTTCCATTGTCTTCGGATGATGGTTTACCTTTCCGGAAAGTGGTCACATGTGGAAAACGGACTTACCGTTTGGGATAAATGGCTGAAATAAGGTTTGGAAGGTGAAAAACTGCTTAACCGGGCCAAATAGGGTGATTAGTGAATGGGCCCATAACCCATTTCGGGAATAGGGTTATGGGGAGGCTGAAAAGAGTTAGGGTTTCATTCCATTTTAGTTTTCTAGCCTCCACTTACATCTTAGAAACCCTAAAAATGGCCTCCAACCTCTAAATCACCTCCAAATCACTTTCTAATCAAGGATTAAGCTTAGCAACATCAAATTAAGGGAGATCTTCACCAAATCAAGATTAGAGTTGTTGTTTAGCATTGGTATTCGCGCCATATCAGAGATTTATTTTAGATCTAAGGTTTATTTGTGGCTAAGGTGAGTGATTTGCATAGTTCCTCACTAATTACGGTTAATTAAGGGTAATTAGTGTTGATTAACGAATTTATACATGTTAAAAATCTAGAAAATATTGATAAATTCTGAAATAATGTTTTTGATCTCTGTTAGAAATTGGGTTTGATTTGGTTAAGTTTTACTAATCATGTCCCTGGTTTTTCTTAAACATGCTTAAGGGAAAATATAGGGTTTTGGCTATGTTTGATCCATTTTAACCTATCATATTGATGTTTTGGTGTTTGAGGTCACTTCTACTTGTTGCTATGACTGTATGGTATGCTTTGTGATTGATTAGAATAGTTAGAATGGTCGAAAACGCCGTCGAATGGCGTAAAACACTTGCTGGAAAAGTTGTAGGAAGATGGTGCAGGTTTTCGGATCGGATCGGATGGATGGGCTCGGACCGGATAATGGGCTGGGCAAGGGATCACCGAACTGAGGCTTGGCATAAGAGAAAGTTTGGCAAAAAAGGAAGGCCATTATGGTTAAACTGAGATCAGATCGGAGCATCACAACCGAAGGGACCAATATCTAAAGGAGCAGAGCTACCGAACCGAACCAAGATGCATCTACCCGACCCGACCCGCCAGAGGGCACCCGAACCGAACCGATGTACTACGAAGGGACTTGGAGGCCACGACCCGACCCGGAGCACTTGGAAGGAGGTCGATCCGAACTGACAGAGAAGAAGGACTGAGGATCCGAACCGATCCAGTGATGACTAATAACCCAAGATGCAAATGTAGTCCAAATGGAAGTTAGAGCTCAGGATCTAGTTGGGAACCAATGAGTTCACTTCATGATTGGGCTTTGCTGCGGAACGTGTGCTAAGGAGTTGTCGACGATCATAACTTCGATTCACCACTGAAAAGGAATGATGGACTACGTATCAGTGCAGTAGAGTCATCATGACTCGAGGGGCAAAGTGATCGTAGCAGGACTACGTATCAGTGTAGTAGAGTCATCATGACTCGAGGGGCGAAGTGATCGTAGTAAGACTATGAGCCAGTGCGGTGGAGCCATTGTGACTCCATGGGGCAGAGTGGACATAGTAAAGGATTAGTAAGGCTATGAGCCAGTGCAGTGGGGTGTGTACGACTCCATGGGGCAAAGTGCACATAGCGAAGGATTAGTGGTTATGGATCAGTGCAGTGAAGCCGTTGTGACTTCATGGGGGCAGAGTGATCATAGCAAAGTATTGGGTGATCGAAGTGGTGGATATCGTATGATTTACGCACTGAGTGAGAGATGTGAGGATGGTTGCTATGTTTGATTTGTTTGCCATCACTATGACATGCACACCCCCCACCCCCGTATGCGTGTACACCATATGTTAGTGGCACCATAGAGAGTTGTACAGTATGTAGTGCTAACTCTTTGGTTGTAGGTCCAGGTTTAGGTATGGTTTAGTATACCTGTTATTGTTCTGTTTAGCTGCTTATCGCTCACACCAGACTTTTGTCTGACCCAGAGTTTTATGTCTCTTCATATTACTCTAGGTGCTCCTAAACGAGCAGACTAGAGACAGGTTAGCTGGTGATGCACGAGTAGCTGATCCGGAGGCGAGCAGGAGGCTTCCACATATGATATATATATATATATATATATATAGATATTCTCCCTGTGTCGTTGGTGGTCACTACTTGGGCATTAGTAATGTACCTCCCTTATCTTGCTTTTACCTTTAGAGACAGTTTGAAAAGTTGTAATAATGATGATGTGGAACATAAGCTGTATTTGGATTTTCCGCTGCTATGATAGTTTGTTTTCAGCTTATGCACTGTCTCACCTATTTTATGTCAAGTATGTTGTTATTATATTTTGTTCTATGCGTTGTGAGACATTCTACAGGTTCCTTTTGATTCTTCGTCTTCTTCCTTTCCTTCTGACGACCGTCCCGTGCTAACTGGACATGTATACAGCGCACTTTTGGAGTAAATGTCAGTTGGTGCGGGGCGGGCCGTCGCATTTGGTATCAGAGCTCTAGGTTGCGTAGTTAATCTAGGAAAAGACACTAGGGAGAGATAGTACATATATGAGAGTGCGTATTTGTGATTACTTTGGTTTTCAAAAGCTATATATATATATATATACTATTAGTATAGCTAAGGATGAACTCGCACTGCACTAGGACCACTATCGAGATGGTTAATCATTTTCTCTTTACAGATTGAACGATGAGCCGATACGCAAGAGGTGCTGGTAGAGGATCCAATCATGGGAATGTTGCTGGCATGAGGACGATGTTTACTGACCTCATGAGAGAACTGCTTAGGGATGTGCAAGGGGCAGCTCCCAATGCTGGTAATGATGGTGGTCCAGTAGTACAGGCGCCTAGGGCCGATTTCGCCAAGTTGTGCAAGGATTACACTAACCTTGGTGGGAAGCCGTTCCACGGAACGGAGTCGGCCACGGATGTTCAGGATTGGCTGGATAACTGTGGTCGTATCTTCGACGACTTGGGTATCAAGGATGAGATGAAGAGAAGGCTAGCGTCTCGTCAGTTGTAAGGGGTGCGATGAATTGGTGGAATACTATTAAGACAGCCACTCCAGAGGATCAGGTTACTTGGGATCAGTTTAAGGCTCGCTTTAGCGACAAGTTTATCCTAGCTGCTCAGAAGTCGGAATTGTTTAGGAAGTTCTTGGAGCTTAAGCAGAATGGTAGGGTAGTCTCGGACTATATTGCTGAGTTCGACACTTTTTCGAAGTATGGGTTATCCCTTATCGATACTCCTGAGAAGAAGAATGAGAAGTTCATTACTGATTTGGATGGATAGTTGGGGGGAAAGGCTTATCAACCACATCGATGAGACTTTTGAATCGATTATGGGGAAAGCTTTGAGATCAGAGAGTCTTTACCCTAAGTCAAAGACTGAGGTTGCATCTGCAGAAGGGCTGAAGCCGCAAGCAGGCGGCGGAGGCAAGAATAACACTCAGAACAAGAGGAAGCATAACCAAACTAAGGATGGCCAGCAAAAGAGCAAGAAAAATTTTGAGTGCTTCAGCTGTGGTAAGAAGGGCCATTATGCCAAAGAGTGTCGGGCCAAGCCAGCGGATAGGAAGTGCTATAACTGTGGCCAAGTGGGACATCACAAGGATAAATGTCCACAACCTCTTAAGGAGAAGCAGATTGTGAAAGCATATGCTATCGGTGCTATTCCTTCTTCGTTGAATACCCCAATTGCAGCAGAGAAAGGAAAGAATGTCATCATTCAAGGTATGCTTTCTATTCATGTTGTACCTGTTCGAGTTTTGTTTGATACTGGGGCTTCCCGTTCCTTTATATCTAGTGACCTGGTAGATAGGTTGGGATTGGAACCCGAGATAGTCGATAGACCGTTGGTTGTGACGAACCCGATTGGTGGTTCGACTAACCTTAGTATGATTTGCCGAAATTTGGTCTTATCGAGTCATGGATGTATGTTTGTTTGTGATTGCTTTGTTTTGGGCTTTACTGGTATGGCATTATACTGGGGGTCGATTGGCTCCAAAGATACGGGGTGGTGGTAGACTGTGAGGGATTTTTGGTGACGGTTAGGGCGGATGATGGGCGGAGGGTAGTGTTTGGTAGTCTACCTAGTGATGGGGTAATGGCTAGTTTTATAAATTCCCTCGACATCCCGCATGATGAGTTGTCAGACGTGCCCGTGGTTGGCCAGTATCCGGACGTTTTCGAGGAAGTGACCGGACTTCCACCACACAAAGAGATTGAGTTTCGTATTGATTTAGTGAAAGATGCCAGACCTATAGTGATGCCACTTCGTCGTATGGCACCAAGGGAGCAGGAGCGCTCGAGGTGCAAGTAAGTGATCTTATGAAGAAGGGGTTTATTAGAAGAAGTGTCTCCGAGTGGGGAGCACCAGTTGTGTTTGCCACTAAGGCAGATGGTTCCCTTCGTTTGTGTGTGGACTATCGCGAGTTGAATAAGGTGACGAGAAAGAATAAGTATCCTCTGCCATGGATAGATGATTTGTTTGATAAACTGGAAGGAGTAAGAGTGTTATCCCAATTGGACCTCGCGACAGGATTTCATTAACTCCGAGTAGCGGCTAAGAGTATTCCGAAAACGGCATTTAGGACGCCGTCTGGATTCTATGAGTGGTTGGACATGCCATTTGGGATGACCAATGCACCAGCATACTTCGTGGATCTTATGAATCGAGTATTCAAATATCAGTTGAATAAGTTTGTTCTTGTGTTCGTAGACGACATCCTTGTTTACTCGAGGACAGAGGAAGAACACAAGGGACATTTAAGGATAGTGATGGAGGTGTTGAGAAAACACCAATTGAAAGCAAAATTTTCTAAGTGTCACTTCTGGAGGAGGGAAGTGAGATTCTTGGGCCATGTTGTTTCAGAGATGGTATTGCCGTGGACCCTACGAAGGTGGCTACGGTACAGGATTGGTCTACGCCCAAGAATGCAACAGACGTAAGAAGCTTCTTGGGGTTATCTGGATATTATTGTAAGTTTATCCAGGACTTCTCCAAGATAGCAACACCGTTGACTCAGTTGAGTAAGAAGAATCAAGCCTTCGTCTGGGACGGAGTGTGTGAGAATGCATTCAAGAGTCTAAAAGAAAAGTTGACGCGTGCTCCACTGTTAGTCATTCCTAAAGGGAATGAAGAGATGACAGTATACATGGATGCTTGTGGTACCGGACTAGGTGATGTATAGATGCAAGGAGGGAGGGTTGTAGCTTATTCTAGTCAGCAACTGAAACCGCATGAGAAAAGGTATCCTACCCATGATTTGGAACTTGCAGCGATCGTGTTCGCATTGAAGATGTGGAGACATTATCTCTTGGGAGAGAGATTTGAGTTGCTTACCGATCATAAATCGTTAAAGTATCTCTTCTCTCAGAAGGATCTAAATCTCCATCAGCAGAGATGGTTAGAGTTCTTGGCGTCATATGATTTTGATATCGCATATACACCTGGGAAAGGCAATGGGGTAGCCGATGCCTTGAGTAGGAGACATGCCAGTTTAGGGGCTATGTTTCTTGAATGGAAGCAACTGGAGTATATCGTAGGGTATGATTTCAGACCAAAGTGTGAATTGGATCCAGAGATATTAGCTAGTTTGACGATCAGACTCACCTTGATTGAGCGGATTGGTTCCAGCCAGAGGGACGATCCTAATTTATTGGAAATCATCTCCAAGTTAGAGATGAATATCAACGGTGAGGAGATGAATTTGTATAGGCTTGATCGAGAAAGATGGCTTCGAAAGAATGGAAGACTAGTTGTACCCAACGTGAATGGTTTGAGAGATGAAGTGCTTAGGGAATGTCATCGCTCAAAACTGACTATACACCCCAGTGGTGATAAGATGTATCGAGACATGAAGTAGACTTACTACTGGGAAGGGATGAAAAGAGACGTTGGGAAGTTTATATCCAAGTGCATGAATTGCCAGCTAGTTAAAGCCGAGCAAAAGAAGCCTAGTGGTTTGTTGCAACCATTAGAAATTCCCGAATGGAAATGGGAGCAAGTCTCGATGGATTTCATTGATGGTTTACCAAGGACTAAATCGGGACATGATAGCATTTGGGTAATTGTGGATCGATTGACTAAGAGTGCAAGATTTATACCAGTCAAATCGACCAAAACGGCAGCTAAGTTAGCAGAACTGTATATGAAGTGGGTAGTGAGATTTCATGGAGTACCTAAAAGCATTGTGAGTGACCGAGACCCGTTGTTTGCTAGTGGGTTTTGGAAGAGCTTACAAGAGGCTCTAGGGTCGGAATTATATTTCAGTACCGCGTATCATCCTCAAACCGATGGCCAGACAGAGAGGGTGAATCGTATATTGGAAGATCTCTTGAGAGCTTGTACATTGGATTTTGGTGGATCATGGGATGACCATTTGCGTCCAGTAGAGTTTGCATATAATAATAGCTACCAATCCAGTATCGGTATGGCTCCATATGAAGCTTTGTACGGAAGACCGTGCAACTCACCATCATGTTGGATAGAGACCGGTGAGAAGTTTTTGCTTGGACCAAATGTGGTAAAGGAAACTTCAGATAAGATTAAGATCATTCAACAACGGATGAAGGCTGCCCAGGATAGGCAGAAGAGTTATGCTGATAAGAGGAGAAGAGACTTAAAATTCTTCGTTGGTGACTTGGTGTTTGTCAAGGTTTCTCCGTTGAAGAGCGTGATACGATTTGGCAGGAGAGGCAAGTTGGCACCAAGATTTGTTGGCCCATTCCCAGTTCTCGAACAAGTTGGGAATTTGGCATGTAGAATTGAATTACTAGAGAAGATGGTGGGAGTTCACAACGTATTTCATGTTTCCCAGCTAAGGAAGTTCGTGCACGACCCAGATATGACTATTTCACCTGATCAGTTAGAGGACGTCGAAGTGGAACCCGAGGCGGTTGGGAACCGCAAGCCGATTCGTATTGTCGAGCACGATACGAAGAACTTCGAAGGAAGGCGGTGAAGCTAGTCAAGGTTCAGTGGGGGTGAGAACGAGAATGATTGTACTTGGGAGACAGAGGAGAGCATTAGGAAAACGTATCCAGAACTCATTGCCTGGTAAGATTTACTTTGCAATTTAGTTATTCCGCATGCTAGGATAGACTTGTTTTGCATGTTTGATTGTTGTTTTATGGTTGATAGGCATGCGGGACCCTTTGTGTGTTTTGGTTAGGGAATTTCGGGGGCGAAATTTCTTAAGGAGGGAAGAATGTAACAACCTGCATTCTACGCATCGGAGGATTGTAGAATATTTATCTCTTTCTTATATGAAGTCGTATGGTCATGGGGCTTTGGGAAACGACCATTGGTGTCATTTCTCATGTTCATGATTTTTGCCGATTTTTAAATGACCGTTTTGCTTCTAGCTGATCTTGTTTCGGCCATAACTTTTGATTGGAAAGGAGTTTTGACCTGAAACCACTTCCATTGTCTTCGGATGATGGTTTACCTTTCCGGAAAGTGGTCACATGTGGAAAACGGACTTTCCGTTTGGGATAAATGGCTGAAATAAGGTTTGGAAGGTGAAAAACTGCTTAACCGGGCCAAATAGGGTGATTAGTGAATGGGCCCATAACCCATTTCGGGAATAGGGTTATGGGGAGGCTGAAAAGAGTTAGGGTTTCATTCCATTTCAGTTTTCTAGCCTCCACTTACCTCTTAGAAACCCTAAAAATGGCCTCCAACCTCTAAATCACCTCCAAATCACTTTCTAATCAAGGATTAAGCTTAGCAACATCAAATTAAGGGAGATCTTCACCAAATCAAGATTAGAGCTGCTGTTTAGCATTGGTAATCGCGCCATATCAGAGATTTATTTCAGATCTAAGGTTTATTTGTGGTTAAGGTGAGTGATTTGCATAGTTCCTCACTAATTATGGTTAATTAAGAGTAATTAGTGTTGATTAGCGAATTTATACATGTTAAAAATCTGGAAAAATATTGATAAATTCTGAAATAATGATTTAGACCTCTGTTAGAAATTGGGTTTGGTTTGGTTAAATTTTACTAATCATGTCCCTAGATTTGCTAAAACATGCTTAAGGGAAAATATGGGGTTTTGGCTATGTTTGATCCATTTTAACCTATCATATTGATGTTTTGGTGTTTGAGGTCACTTCTACTTGTTGCTACGACTGTATGGTATGCTTTGTGATCGATTAGAATAGTTAGAATGGTCGAAAACGCCGTCGAATGGCGTAAAACACTCGCTGGAAAAGTTGCAGGAAGACGGTGCAGGTTTTCGGATCGGATGGATGTGCTCGGACCGGATAATGGGCTGGGCAAGGGATCACCGAACCGAGGCTTGGCATAAGAGAAAGTTTGGCGAAAAAGGAAGGCCATTATGGTTAAACTGGGATCGGATCGGAGCATCACAACCGAAGGGACCAACATCTAAAGGAGGAGAGCTACCGAACCGAACCAAGATGCATCTACCCGACCCGACCCGCCAGAGGGCACCTGAACCGAACCAATGTACTACGAAGGGACTTGGAGGCCACGACCCGACCCGGAGCACTTGGAAGGAGGCCGATCCGAACCGACAGAGAAGAAGGACTGAGGATCTGAACCGATCCGGTGATGACTAATAACCCGAGATGCAAAGGTAGTCCAAATGGAAGTTAGTGCTCAGGATCCTGTTGGGAACCAATGAGTTCACTTCATGATTGGGCTTTGTTGCGGAACGTGTGCTAAGGAGTTTTCGACGTTCATAACTTCGATTCACCGCTGAAAAGGAATGATGGGCTACGAATTAGTGCAGTAGAATCATCATGACTCGAGGGGCAAAGTGATCGTAGCAGGACTACGTATCAGTGCAGTAGAGTCATCATGACTCGAGGGGCAAAGTGATCGTAGTAAGACTATGAGCCAGTGCAGTGGAGCCATTGTGACTCCATGGGGCAGAGTGGACATAGTAAAGGATTAGTAAGGCTATGAGCCAGTGCAGTGGGGTGTGTACGACTCCATGGGGCAAAGTGGACATAGCGAAGGATTAGTGGCTATGGATTAGTGCAGTGAAGCCGTTGTGACTTCATGGGGCAGAGTGATCATAGCAAAGTATTGGGTGATCGAAGTGGTGGATATCGTATGCTTTACGCACTGAGTGAGAGATGTGAGGATGGTTGTTATGTTTGATTTGTTTACCATCACTATGACATGCACACCCCCCACTCCCGTATGCTTGTACACCATATGTTAATGGCACCTTAGATTGTTGTATAGTATGTAGTGCTAACTCTTTGGTTGCAGGTCCAGGTTCAGGTATGGTTTAGTATACCTGTTATTGTTCTGTTTAGCTGCTTATCGCTCACACCAGACATTTGTCTGACCCAGAGTTTTATGTCTCTTCTTATTACTCTAGGTGCTCCTAAACGAGCAGACTAGAGACAGGTTAGCTGGTGATGCACGAGTAGCTGATCCGGAGGCGAGCAGGAGGCTTCCACGTATGATATATATATATATAGATATTCTCCCTGTGTCGTTGGTGGTCAATACTTGGGCATTAGTAGTGTACCTCCCTTTTCTTGCTTTTACATTTAGAGACAGTTTGAAAAGTTGTAATAATGATGATGTGGAACATAAGCTGTATTTGGATTTTCAGCTGCTATGATAGTTTGTTTTCAGCTTGTGCACTGTCTCACCTATTTTATGTCAAGTATGTTGTTATTATATTTTGTTCTATGCGCTGTGACACATTCTACAGGTTCCTTGTTGATTCTTCGTCTTCTTCCTTTCCTTTGACGACCGTCCCGTGCTAACTGGACATGTGTACAACGCACTTCTGGAGTAAATGTCGGTCGGTGCGGGGCGGGCCGTCACACCTACTTAACCCAAAACTATATCAAAAATCTAAATAATCATAAAAACTCACCTCATAGCTTTCCTAGATATAGATCCAACAGAACCTCCCCCAGAAGCAAATAAAATAGAAAATATTTTAATTTTATCTCAACCCCTAAAACTTAAATTAATGTGGTCTATCTTCAAAACGAAGACTAGCCTAAAAATTTAGAATTTAGGTGACCTGCTCCAGAAAAAGGCTTGTGTAGGCGGGGAAGATATGTGGTAAGGAAAATGGAGAGGGTGAGGGGTTTATTTATAGGTGGTGCTAAAAACCTTCAAATGTTAGATTTAGGTTTTAAATCTAAACCACTATGTCCTTGGGTCAATTAGGATCCACCACATCAGCCTATAGGATCAAGATACGTCAGCACAATTAGCCCGATCTAATCTCATCCGTCCACGATTTCGTGCCAGACACGAAATCATGCCTGGCTACATGCTGGGTTGACCCAGTACCTCGCTAGGTCAACACATGGGTCAACCCAGTACCCAACTAGGTCGACACATGGGTCTACCCCTAGCCTGGGTCGACCTGGCCATGTGGTGGGTCGTCCCAACACGTGATGTATACAATTTTTTTCTATTTAATTTCTAATTTGAATTTTAAATTTTGGAGGACCATAACTTCTTTTTAAGTCCGTTTCAAGCAAATCAAATATGCATCTGAACCGTCAATCGTAACCGACCTAATGACGCAATCCCCATTGCCAGATTCCCATTAATTTTCAACTTATATTTTAATTTATTTATTTATTACCATTTGTTAAAATTTAGGTTGTTACAAATTTGGTTATTCGAAATTAAAAGTTCCGCCGAGAGTGATGCTTGATTTGGGTCGCCTTAGAGGTATTGTCCAATAAGGTGGATCCAAAGTGCATGGTGCAAGGCCCCTCACCGAAGAGTGGGTGAATGGACTTGTATAAATCTGGTCTCCTTGTGCTTACCATCCAGAGAGATAAGGCTAAAGTTCTAGTGTAAGCCTCGTCACTGAAGAGTGAATGGATGGGCTTGTCGAATTTGGATTGCTTAATGACATCGCTTGGAGAGACATAGGACCAGAGTAATTCACTTCATCAGAGTGCAACTGGATGGACTTATTTTGTCGTCGAGTCCACTTGTCGGACAATGGGTTTCCTTACTGAAGAGTGAATGGATTGGGCTCAACAAGGACTTGGATAGGTCAGGAATAGGTACCCTTATAGGATATTGAGTAGATGACCTACTTGCCCTTGTCGAATAGCAATTGATCAGACTCAACATGTGACTGCCACAGATGGAACCTCAGATTAGATGAAAAAAGATCTACGGAGATCAAATTCTAGATTGGAAGATGAACAGTCCGATGAGACCATATCCATAGTGGATGAAGACTGGATAAAATAATTTGAATGCCTTATGCCAAATAAGAAAAAAAATCTTGAACCAACATGGGACAACTCAGATTGGAGAGATGGGATTTACCGATGATTAACTGAGACTTAGATAGCCAAAAAGCTTGATTTATGCAACTAGAGAGCTTGACTTTGATTAGATTAGCCAGAAATTTGATTGAATAGCTATAAAATTCAACTGCATGAGTTTGATTATGGATTATTGGCACTTTACTTCAGCAAAAAATTCCTTGCCTTTGAAAGGTGTACTTTGGAGGGCAAGTGCTATCTCATTTTTGGACCAATATAGCTTTTACTGGACTCCAAAGATTGAAACGGAATTAATGACTTGATACTTGACAAGTATGCTTAGAAATAACTAATAAGGAACTAGGGAAAACTTCACCTGGATTGGTCCAAGGACCATAACTAGGGTTCGAATTACTGGCATAGGTCAATTTCGACCTAAGGATATCAACCCACACCTCCACTACTTCATATGCCACTTGTACTACTCCAGTGGTCTATGCACAAGTGAATCTCCAGGGATTTAGTGGGTTATTTCAAAGGATTGAAGAAAAGATAATGAATGAATTATGATTAATAGAAGATAAAATGAATCTACTGAAAGACGATGGAAAAGAGGGCCAAACAATTCAAATGGAAGTTAGAAAAAACTTGCAAGTAAAGTGCTACAAAGTGCACTAAGCATTATAACTCGGGTCTAACTTATAGGCATAGTCAACACCAAAATATAACCATGACTTAGGTTATCGTGGGATTTCTGGAGTGACTTTGACCTAGTATCTGAACTTCATTGTTATTGGGTCTTTGATCTATGTTACCTAATTCCTATATAAATACCAATATACCTGCAACTAGAAAGAGACATTTCTGAAGACTACCTGTCGTTACTTTACCGGATTCTCTTCGCTTTTTTGTTTATTCACTTTTTATCTCTTTCAAAATTTCAAACTTTATTATAACTTAGAATTAGGGGAAACTAGTTGTAATCCAAGGAGAGTACAATTAATAAAATGTATCGAAGTGGATGTATATCGAAGTATGTTGAGCCACTAAAAAGTTCCATGTGTCCCTATTTACTTTCTGCATTTCTGCTTTTACTTTTATTTGGACTGGTACTTTCATTTGGATTTTGAATGTTGATCCAATTTTAGGCCAACGCCTAGTAATGGCTGCCACCTAGGGTTGATGTAGTTTTGTCTTTGAAATGGAGTGAATTTAAAATAAAGAATGAATATGTTAAGAGCTAATATAATAATTAGTTTTGTTTAGGTCAAATTCTTATTACACAATCTTATTAATTAATTCCCCTTATGTAGAATCTAAATTCATTACCTTATATATATAACCGAGTTTGTTAAATTCTCCAAATACAAATATCAAATATTCAAATTCTTCAACCTGCATGATGGCCGAGTTGATCACAATAAGTACTCTCATTCCATTAAATTACATATAATTATAAAATCCTTTACCCGATACATATATGGTTGGTATTTATATATGAATGTTAAAAATATTAGGAATCATGATGCCTACATTTTAATTTAGATAACTTGAATTTTTATCTTTGTAGATGCAACAATTAATGAGATCATGTATATTTAATAGTTGATGATTTCATGTATGAAATATGGACCTTTTCCAATAGGTTTCGTGGTTCTCTTCGGCTTATAAGCAGTTATTTGGAATATAGATACAACTGAGTTGCATACAATATGATATTTGTTTAGGTTGTGTAATGTTGTATTTGAACTATTGCCAACTGAAATAAAACATTTCTTTATAAAGTTTTATAGCTTGTTTGTTATAAATATATAGACAACAAAAGTGCAGGTACTTTAAAAAAATTAACCGCTGGATCAAAGCCAAGAATTTTTTTCTGTAGAAGTCCTTATTTTTAGTCGAAAATGTTAACATGTGACTGAAGGGTGTATGTTAAGTTTATTAAATTATCATGTAACCCTTTTGAATTTCACATTTTTAAAAATTATGCAAGAACAAAGAAGGTATCTATAATATTTTTAAGATTGTTAATGGGACTCCAATTTTGGTTAAGGAAGCGAGAAATTTAAAAGGACTCCTTCATAATTATTTTTTGTTAATGGAGGTGTTAACCCCGTTTTAACGCGGTTCGAAAAGCAATGATTCAGGCACATTTCAGAGCGAACGAGCGCTAGACCGCTCGGTCACAAGTATTCGCGCACCACAAAACTCGGTCGTACTCATTCTTCGGGTCGGTCATGTAAGTCGCACTGCACAATCTCGGACTGATCGTGCAAAAGCACTCTGGAACGTGCATAGTTTCAGATCATTTACCGCTCCGGAACGATCAAGCAGTAATCTCACTAAGTAATCAAGCGAAGCGATAAGCATGTGTCACCGCATAAAATGGACTGTAAATTGGGTCTCAAATATAAAGGATAATATGCCAGAGTGTAGCTCCATATATTGGTTCACACGTCACATTCAAGATGGTTCGCTCACTCACACAACGAAAGGCTCGCTCAAAATCAATAACCAGGTCGCGCATACAAAATTATACTGATCCAAACACATTCACATGAAAGTACAAAATTGCCAAGCGGGTTAGCATACAAAATGAAGATAGAAACTGTGACGGCCCGCCCCGCACCAGCCGACATTTCTATGAAAGTGTGTTGTGCCAATGTCCAACCAGCACGGGGCGGCTACAGGGGGGTCGACACATGTGTCGAGCTCGCCAAAGAAAGGGAAGAAGGGAATTTGAACTAGCAAGGAACCTGTAGAATGTCTCACAGCGCATGGAATAAAATATAATAATAACATACTTGACATAAAACAGACGAGACAGTGCATAAGCTGAAAACTAAACCATGATAGCAGCAGAGAATTCAAAATACATCATATGTTCCACATCATCATTATTACAACTTTTCAAACTGTCTCTAAAGCAAAAATAAGAAAGGTACACTACTAATGCCCAAAGTAGTGACCAGCAGCGACACAGGGAGAATATCTATATATATCATACGTGGAAGCCTCTTGCTCGTCTTCGGTACAGCTACTCATTCATAATCACCTGACATGTCTCTAGTCTGCCCGTTTAAGAGCACCCAGAGTAATAAGAAGAGACATAAAACTCTGGGTCAGACAAAAGTCTGGTATGAGCGATAAGCAGCAAAACAGAACAATAACAGGTATACTAAACCATACCTGAACCTGCAACCAAAGAGTTAGCACAACAAGACGTACAATACTCTAAGGTGACACTAACATATGGTGTAAAGATACGGGGGTAGGGTGTGCATGTCATAGTGATGTCAAACAATCAAGCATAGCAATCATCCTCTCTCATCTCTCACTCAGTGCGTAAAGCATACGATATCCACTACTTTGATCACTAGACCCATCGAGGTAGTAACGGAGTCCGACTTGTATAACTATTGCTACCACAAAGCTTGCCCTATGGAGTCATGATTAAATCTTTACAAATGACCCCACTTCATTGGTCCATAGACAATAGTCCTACCTAGGCCATTGTGGCCCTAAATCCGTCCACATACCCCCTACTCCATAGTGATCCAAAGTTATAGACATCGATAACCCCATAGCACATGTCCCGCAACAAATCCCAACTCATGAAGTTAACTCATTGGTTCCTGTCTGGATCCTGAGCTACAACCTCTCATTTGGACTACCTTTGCATCTCGGGTTTTGGTCGAATTGGAGTTGGTCTTCAGAAAAGTCGTCGCGTAGAAGTAGTTCCAAATTCAGTTCGGTGCCCATAGGCCATGCCTCGGTTCGGTTTGGATACATATATTGCTCCAGTCGTCATCGGTTTGGTTCGGGTCTCTCATCCAGTTCGGGTTGGTCATCTCCATCTGGTTCTGTTCAGTTACGACGAACCGATCCCAACTGTTGCCTCAGCTCCTCTTCTCTGATCCGATCCTCTCTTCCTGCTTCCGCTCCGAACCCAACTCCAACTCTTTATGCAAATGACCTTCCTTCTTGCCATAGTCTTCTCAGGTGCCAAGTTCCGATCCGAATCAAATCCCTTGCTCGGTTCTCCTATCCGATCCGAGCCCAATATCCGATCCGAAACCCTGCACAATTTCCCTATGACTTCTCCAGCGACAGTTTTACACATACGACTAATCAATCAAAAGTACACCATACAGTCATAGCAACATGTATAATCAACCACAAACATCAAAACAACAATATGATGTATTAAAATAGATCAAAGATAGCCAAAACCAATATTTTCCCTTAATCATGTTTAAGCATAACTAATGATATGATTAGAAAAACTTAACCAAATTAACCAAATTTTCTAATAGAGGTCTAAAACAATATTTCAGAATTTATAAATATTTTTCCAGAATTTAATTATGTTTAACTTCGCTAATTAACACTAATTACCCTTAATTAACCATAATTAGTGAGGAACTATGCAAATCACTCACCTTAGCCACAAATTAACTAGCTGAAACTATCTCTGATTTGGATTGAATCTCTATGCAACACAGCAGCTCCAACTCTGATTTGGTGCTATTTCTCCTTGATTTGACGTAGATTAGGCTAAACTTGATTAGAAAGCGATTTGGGATGAAATTAGAAGGTGGAGGCCATGGCTAGGGTTAGAGGAATGTTTTAGGCGGCTGAAAAATGAAATAAAATTCGTTTTCCTACAGTTCTCAGCCTCCCCATAACCCTAATCCCGAAATGGATTATGGGTCCTTTCGCTAATCACCCTAATAAGGCCCGGTTAAGCTGTTTTTCACATTCTAAACCTTGTTTCAGCCATATCTCCCAAACGGTGAGTCCGTTTGGCTAATGTGACCACTCTACAGAAAGGTAAACCATCATCCAGATCTAATGGAAGTGGTTTCAGGTCAAAAATCCTTACCAATCAAAAGTTATGGCCAAAACAAGATCAGCTAGGGGCAAAATGGTCATTTAAAAATTGGTAAAAATCATGAACATGGGGAATGACCCCAATAGTCGTCTCCCAAAGTTACATGACCATACGACTCTGTATGTGAAAGAAATAAATATTCTACGATCCTTCGATGCGTAGAATGCGGGTCGTTACATTCTTCCCCCCTTTAAGAAATTTCGCCCCCGAAATTCCTTAACTAAGAAACAAGCAAAGGATCCTGCATGCCTACCGACCATTACAACAATCAAACATGCAAAAACAAACAAACAAGTCTATCCTAGCATGCGGAAAACTAAGTCGCAATTAAAATTTTACCAGGCAAAGACTTCTGGATACGTCTTCCTAATGCTCTCCTCTGTCTCCCAAGTACAGTCATTCTCATCCTCACCCCACTGAACCTTGACTAGATTCACCGCTTTTCTTCGAAGTTTCTTCGTATCGTGCTCGACAATACGAATCGGCTTGCGGTCCCCAACCGCCTCGGGTTCTACTTCGACATCATCCAACTGATCAGGTGAAATAGTCATATCGGGGTCGTGCACGAATTTCCTTAACCGAGAAACATGAAATACGTTATGAACTCCTGCCATCTTCTCTGGTAATTCAACTTTATATGACAAATACCTAATTTGCTCGAGGATTGGGAATGGACCAACAAATCTTGGTGTTAACTTACCTCTCCTATCAAATCATATCACGCTCTTTAACAGAGAAATCTTGACAAACGCCAAGTCGCCAATAGAGAATTTTAAATCTCTTCTCCTCTTATCAGCATAACTCTTCTGCTTATCTTGGGCAGCCTTCATTCGTAGTCGGATAACCTTGATCTTATCTAAGGTTTCTCTTATCACATCTGGCCCAAGCACAAATTCCTCATCGGTTTCTAACCAGCATGACAGCGAGTTGCATGGTCTTCCGTGCAAAGCTTCAAATGGAGCCATACCAATACTGGGCTGGTAACTATTATTATATGCTAACTCTACTAGATGCAAATGGTCATCCCATGATCCACCAAAATCCAATATGCAAGCTCTCAAGAGATCCTCTAATACTTGATTCACCCTCTCTGTCTGACCGTCGGTTTGAGGATGGTACGTGGTACTGAGATGTAATTCTGATCCTAATGCCTCTTGTAAGCTCTTCCAAAATCCACTAGTGAACAACGAATCTTGGTCACTCACAATGCCTTTGGGTATTCCATGAAATCTCACTACCCATTTCATATACAGTTCTGCTAACTTAGCTGCTGTTCTATTCGACTTTACGGGTATAAACCTTGCACTCTTAGTCAATTGGTCCACAATCACCTAAATGCTATCATGGCCCGATCTAGTCCTTGGTAACCCATAAATGAAATTCATTGAGACTTGTTCTCATTTCCATCCTGGAATTTCTAATGGTTGCAACAATCCACAAGGTTTCTTTTGCTTAGCTTTAACTAGCTGGTAATTCATGCATCTGGATATAAACTTCCTAACGTCTCCTTTCATCCCTTCCCGATAGTAAGTCTGCTTCATGTCTCGATAAATTTTGTTACCACTGGGGTGTATAGTCAGTTTTGAGTGATGACATTCTCTAAGCACTTCATCTCTCAATCTATTGACATTGGGTATAAACAGTCTTCCATTCTTTCTAAGCCATCTATTTCGATAAAGCCCATACTTGTTCATCTCCTCGTCGATACCCATCTCTAACTTGGATATGATTTCCATTAGGTTAGGATCGTCTCTCTGACTGGAACCAATCAGCTAAATCAAAGTGGGTCTGATCGTCAAACTTGCTAATACTTCTAGATCTAATTCGCACTTTGGTCTGAAATCATACACAGCGATGTACTCCAGTTGCTTCCATTCTAGAAACATGGACCCTAAACTAGCATGTCTCCTACTCAATGCATCAGCTACTGCATTGCCCTTTCCTGGTGTATAAGCGTTATCTAAATCATAGGAAGCCAAGAATTCTAACTATCTTTGTTGTCGGAGATTTAGTTCCTTCTGAGAGAAAAGATACTTTAACGATTTACGATCGGTAAACAACTCGAATCTTTCTCCCAAGAGATAATGTCTCCACATCTTCAATGCGAAAACAATCGCTGCCAATTCCAAATCATGGGTAGGATACCTTTTCTCATGTGGCTTCAGTTGCCGACTAGCATAAGCTACAACCCTACCTCCTTGCGTCAATACAGCACCTAGTCTGGTACCACAGACATCTGTGTATACTGTCATCTCTTTATTCCCTTTAGGAATGACTAACATTGGTGCACATGTCAACTTTTCCTTTAGACTCTTAAATGCATTCTAGCACTTTTCGTCCCAGATGAAAGCTTGATTTTCTTGGTCAACTGAGTCAACGTTGCCGCTATCTTGGAGAAGTCTTGGATAAACTTACGATAATATCCAGCTAATCCCAAGAAACTTCTTATGTCTGTTGCATTCTTAGGCGTAGATCAATCTTTTACCATAGCCACCTTCGTAGGGTCCACGGCAATACCATTTACTGAAACAACATGGCCCAAGAATCTCACTTCGAAGTTATTACCATTTTTGAACCAAAGGGAACATCAACGTAAGGTCCTAAACAATCCATAGCATTCATCGAACAAGTCCTGTCTATCATCCGCTAAAACCATGAATACGTCGATACCCGAATGACTGGTCCAACCAGTATCAAGGGATAATGGAAGCCCCGGCTCCAAACGGACTACCGCACGTCCAACACACGTTTATCCTCCAAGGATAACTAGATCACGTCCAACAGATCCAAGGTAAGTGGGCATCCCCAGATACCCCTGCTTCGAGTCCGCCTAGAACACTCCAAACTATCGACGACTCCTTGGCACTCCATCAGAAGAGCTACCCTTAACTCCATCTTTAACTCGAGTCCACACATAAGCGAAGGGACCCATCGGCCTTAATGGCAAATATAACTGGTGCTCCCCACTCGGAGATGCTTCTCTGGATAAATCCCTTCTTCAAAAGATCGCTTACTTGCACCCCGAGCTCTCACTGCTCCCTTGGCGCCATACGACAAAGTAACATCATTATAGTTCTGGCATCTTTCACTAAACCAATACGAAACTCAATCTCTCGATGTGGTGGAAGTCCGGTCACTTCCTCGAAGACGTCCAGATACTGGCCAGCCACGGGCACATCTGACAACTCATCATGCGGGATGTCAAGGGAATTTAGAAAACTAGCCATTACCCTATCACTAAGTAGACCACCAAACATTACCCTCCGCCGATCATCCACACTAACTATCACCGAAAAGCCCTCCAAGTCTACCACCACCCCGTACCTTTGGAGCCAATCAACTCCCAAAATAATGCCAAACCCAATAAAGTCCAAAACAAAGCAATCACATGCAAACATACATCCATGACTTGATAGGACTGCATTACGATAAGTCATACTAAGGTTAATCGAACCACCAATCGGGTTCGTCACAACAAAAGGTCTATCGACAATATCAGGTTCCAATCCCAACCTATCTACCAGGTCACTAGATACGAAGGAATGGGAAACCCCGATATCAAACAAAACTAGAAGTGGAACCTCATAAATGGAAAGCATACCTTGAATAACAACACCCTTTCCCTTCTCCGCCACAGTTGGGGCATTCGACGAAGAAGGAACAACGTTGATAGCATACACTTCCACACTCTGCTTCTTCTAAGGGGGTTGCAGACATTCTTTCTTGAGATGTCCCACTTGGCCGCAATTGAAGCACTTCCTTTCCCCTGGCTTCGCTCGACATTATTTGGCATAGTGGCCCTTCTTGCCACAGCTAAAGCACTCTACATCTTTCTTGTTCTTCTTTTTCTGGCCATATTTAGCATGGTTCTGTTTCCACTTTTTCTGGGACTCATCGTTAATCTTGGCGAGACCGATTCTAGGCGCCTGCACTACACCACCACCACCATTAGTAGCATTAGGAACTGCTCCCAGAGCATCCCTAACCATCTCTCGTATGAAGGCAGTAAACATCTCCCATTTGTCAAGGACACTACCATTGTTGGCCCCTGAACCTGCTTCTTCTTCAACTCCAGATGTGGAGTTCCTCACTGCCTTTCCCGTATTTTGATTCATCGTTCAATCTGTAAAGAGAAAACGATTTACCATCTCCTTAGTGGTGCCAATGCAGTGCAACTTCATCCTTAGCTATACTAATAGTATATATATATTTTGAAAACCAAAATATCACAAATACGTGCTCTCATATATGTACACTATCTCTCCTTGGTGTCTTCCCTAGGTTAACTACGCAACCTAGAGCTTTGATACCAAATGTAATGGCCCGCCCCGCACCAGCCGACATTTCTATGAAAGTGCGTTGTGCCAATGTCCAATCAGCATGGGACGGTCGCCAAAGAAAGGGAAGAAGGTAATTTGAACTAGCAAGGAACCTGTAGAATGTATCACAGCGCATGGAATAAAATATAATAATAACATACTTGACATAAAACAGACGAGACAGTGCATAAGCTAAAAACTAAACCATGATAGCAGCGGAGAATTCAAAATACAGCATATGTTCCACATCATCATTATTACAACTTTTCAAACAGTCTCTAAAGCAAAAATTAGAAAGGTACACTACTAATGCCCAAAGTAGTGACCAGCAGCGACACAGGGAGAATATCTCTGTCTCTCTCTCTCTCTCTCTCTCTCTCTCTATATATATATATATATATATATATATATATATATATATATCATACGTGGAAGCCTCCTGCTCGTCTCCGGTACAACTATTCATGCATAATCACCCGACCTGTCTCTAGTCTGCCCGTTTAAGAGCACCCAGAGTAATAAGAAGAGACATAAAACTCTAGGTCAGACAAAAGTCTGGTATGAGCGATAAGCAGCAAAACAGAACAATAACAGGTATACTAAACCATACCTGAACCTGGACCTGCAACCAAAGAGTTAGCACAAAAAGATGTAAAATACTCTAAGGTGACACTAACATATGGTGTAAAGATGCGGGGGTAGGGTGTGCATGTCATAGTGATGTCAAACAATCAAGCATAGCAATCATCCTCTCATCTCTCACTCAGTGCGTAAAGCATACGATATCCACTACTTTGATCACTAGACCCATCGAGGTAGTGATGGAGTCCGACTTGTATAACTATTGCTACCACCAAGCTTGCCCCATGGAGTCATGACTAAATCCTTACAAATGACCCTACTTCATTGGTTCATAGACAATAGTCCTACCTAGGCCACTGTGGCCCTAAATCCGCCCATATACCCCCTACTCCATAGTGATCCAAAGTTATAGACATCGATAACCCCTTAGCACACGTCCCGCAGCAAAGCCCAACTCATGAAGTTAAATCATTGGTTCCCGTTTGGATCCTGAGCTACAGCCTCTCATTTGGACTACCTTTGCATCTCGGGTTTTGGTCGAATTGGAGTTGGTCTTCATAAAAGTCGTCGCGTAGAAATAGTTCCAAATTCGGTTCGGTTCGATCTCTATACCCCGTTCAGTTCGGTGCCCATAGCCCATGCCTCGGTTCGGTTTGGATACATATATTGCTCCAGTCGTCATCGGTTCGGTTCGGGTCTCTCATCCAGTTCGGGTTGGTCATCTCCATCCGGTTCGGTTCGGTTACGACGAATCAATCCCATCTGTTACCCCAGCTCCTCTTCTCTGATCTGATCCCCTCTTCCTGCTTCCGCTCCAAACCCTACTCCAACTCTTTCTGCAAATGACCTTCCTTCTTGCCATAGTCTTATCAGGTGCCAAGTTCTGATCCAAATCAAATCCCTTGCCCGGTTCTCCTATCCGATCCGAGCCCAATATCCGATCTAATCCGAAACCCTGTACAATTTCCCTGCGACTTCTCCAGCGACGGTTTTACGCCATACGACGGCGTTTTCAACCAATCTAACAGCTCTAATCAATCAAAAAGCACACCATACAGTCATAGCAACAAGTATAATCAACCACAAACATCAAAACAACATTATGATGTATTAAAATAGATCAAACATAGCCAAAAACCCATATTTTCCCTTAATCATGTTTAAGCATAACTAATGATATGACTAGCAAAACTTAACCAAATTTTCTAACAGAGACCCAAAACAATATTTCGGAATTTATAAATATTTTTCCAGAATTTAATCATGTTTAACTTCGCTAACTTACACTAATTACCCTTAATTAACCATAATTAGTGAGGAACTATGCAAATCACTCACCTTAGCCACAAATTAACTTTAGATCTGAAACTATCTCTGATTTGGGTTGAATCTCTATGCAACACAATAGCTCCAACTCTGATTTGGTGCTATTTCTCCTTGATTTGACGTAGATTAGGCTAAAACTTGATTAGAGAGCGATTTGGGATGAAATTAGAAGGTGGAGGCCATGACTAGGGTTAGAGGAATGTTTTAGGCGGTTGAAAAATGAAATAAAATTTGTTTTCCTACTGCTTTCATCCTCCCCATAACCCTAATCCCGAAATGGGTTATGGGCCATCTTGCTACTCACCCTAATTAGGCCCGGTTAAGCTATTTTTCACCTTCTAAACCTTGTTTCAGCCACATCTCCCAAACGGTGAGTCTGTTTGGCTAATGTGACCACTCTGCGAAAAGGTAAACCATCATCCTGATCTAATGGAAGTGGTTTCAGGTCAAAACTCTTTACCAATCAAAGTTATGGCGAAAACAAGACCAACTAGGGGCAAAACGATCATTTAAAAATCAACAAAAATCATGAACATGGGAAATGACCCCAATAGCCGTCTCCCAAAGTTACATGACCATACGACTTCGTATGTGAAAGAAATAAATATTCTACAATCCTTCGATACGTAGAATGCGGGTCGTTATAGAAACAACTGCAAGGTTGACCATGTGGCAAGCATAAAAGCGTCAGTCGTATATATCACAAAGGCAATCCTGTGAATATTTAATCCCACATTCAAATAGTGAAATGGCACAATGATTGATGCCAAGAGAGAATGTTCAGCACTTGACAGTGCAAATTGGCATATTGAAACATGTTCGCACAGTATATGATAGCTCGTGCATGATTCCTGACGTTGAATAGTAGTGCGTGCCTACTACATGGATCAACTACTATGCAAATGATGGGTCGCTCCTTCAGTTGCTGGTCGGTCGTTCGCTCCTTGGTTGATTGTTCAATTCATTTGGTCGTGCAGATATATTTGGTTGTGCTCGTTATTTCCAGTCGCACATTGGGATCTGCTCACCACGTGTGGGTACTTAAGAAATGAGTTGGCATGACCATAAACTAGGAGAAATGGTTGCACTACTGAGAACGTATAACAAACACGTTGTAGCAATCATGTGGTGAGACACATGGAGCTATTCTATGATGGGAATAAGATTTCAACATAGCTAAATATATAATTATGAAAACGGTGACGCAATTCCAATAGAGTAAAGAAGCTCGCTCATTATTTGGAGGATCGCTCGCACATGATTGAACTGGTCGGTCACTGGGTTGACATGGGATCGCACGTTCATGAATAGCGGTAAAGCAGTATTGGACAACTCATGTACAGCTGTAAACTACGCTCCACCAGCTGTCCAATGGTACTTTTGTAAATACCTTAGCGTGCGACCCATACCTAATTGACCATAATTACAGCTTTGCTACCCGGGTATAACTTTTCCTATAAATACCCCCTTTCACAACCATTCAAGGGACCAATTCCTCTACCCCGAAGGGCTGCCCAAATCCTTTCTCCACCATTCTAAAGCTTCTCAAACTCTATTAATGGCTTCCAAAGCTCCCTCCTTCTTCCTCCTACATGAAGTGGATCTCATCTTCTCTGAACACTATTGATTCTCACTCCAAGTGATCTCCAATCGCCATTTTATCTCTTTAAAGCTCGGATCTAACACCATTTTCATGATGGAACCAAGGAAAATAATCTAATCACAAGATCTAATCCGTTCCTTCTCGAAATCAAGTGAGATCTAAAGTGAAAAGAGAGAGAAAAGTGAAGAATCATTGTAACAAGTGATCAAGTGTAATGAATGAGATGCTTGAGATGATGCTATATGTAATTCTCTCCATGATAGTGAAAAACACCTCAAAGGTGGACGTAGATCTTTTCTAAAGATCGAACCACTATAAAAACCCTGTGTCTCTTACTTGCTTTTTTCCGCTTTTTTACTTGCATTTGTATTTGTGGCTTCATTTTTATTTTGAATACCATTTGGTAAAGTGTGATTTCACACCCTTGGTGTTTGAGTCATTTTTGGCGAAAACATGAGGATTGGTCATAAAAACCGAAGAATAAAAAGGGACAAATTTACCTTTCCCTACGTCATCACGTACTGCTTTACTTAAACTCTAACATTAAAATAAGTCTTCAAGAATTGATTGATAGAAACTGCACTACTTTAGACATCAAACTAAATCATCTAGCTAAGCTTAGCTCTTCCACCATGGTTCAAACGCAGACAATGAAGAGAAAGCAATCAAATCCCAACATAACGAGGCGAAATTTGGAAAGGTTAGTTCATTGGTTTTTTTTATATTTAAATCAGCTGTTTTGATGAAGAAGAGGAAAATGATGAAGGGTTATAATGCACACTGATGAAAAAACATTGGGAATATGTCAAGATTATAGTTTATACCCGGTTACAAAATATCGGTAAAAAAAATTGTGACCTCCTACCGTTATTGTTAATCTATTTGATTGAACATATTCACGTAATATTTCGATCAAATATTCTGTTAGAAATCTATTTTTCATTTATACCATCAGACATAATATTGCATTTAAATATCTGATTTGATGTCTTTTGATCATCCAAGCAATTTTCGCTGCCACTTTTATGTTATTAAATTATGTTTTTAATCATATCTGGCATTAAATTAAATAAAAATTCTCCATAAAATAGGGTTTAAAGTTTAAATAATGAAGATTAGAAAGTTAATATTGGAATTTTTATTTATAGGTTTAAGAAGGAACTCATTTATTTTGTCCCCCGTAACAATTTTAAAATAAATTATAATTGTAACCTCCTTAATCAAAATTGGAGTCCCATTGCAGTTTCCATATTTTTTGTCATTTAGCCAATTACTATCATTCTTAACATGTGCCCTTAGGTAACATAGTAACAAAACTCCCTTTTTATTTTGTAAGCATGGACACTTCGGTGTGTTTATTTATTTTGGTAATTCAATCTATGGTTCAGTAGCATTTATGATATCAAATGTCGCATCTAAAGTAAAATCTTAATGGGTTTTCATTTTGTTTTGACTTATAGGTCATCATTAGAATCGTGTCACTTATTTGTATATAGCCATAATTAATCTAGGAAGTTAACTACCAAAAGAAATTCCAATATAAACATAAATAACCATTAGAGCTATCATCTTGCTCCTGAAGTTGTATCTAACTAAATAAGGAAAATAACTTATCTATTGAAAATACATGTTTTATCTATTTCATGTGTTTAGCACAAACAATCGGTAATCCATGCATTTATTGATAGTCAAATTACAGCTTCCAATATTCATGACGGAAGAAGTACATTATATAGGGATAAAAGCTAAACATTTGTTCACTATAGATGATAGGAGCAATAGAGAGATTTAAAACCCAACAGAATGAATGAACTATTGATGCAGGAAAGAAAACATTGTTAACATCTGGGTCTGTTATATATATAATACTTATACCTACTTCCATGAGGGGAGGAGATGGAGGCGATCTCTTTACTACCAATAATTTTTTCCTCAAATCGCTTCTCATCTCCTAACCTTCGCTTCGATTATCCTGGGCAACTCGAAATCCCTCTTCATCTTGCCCTCAAATTATCTAAAGATTTATTTGATGTAGACCAAGTCTTACTTTGCCTTTTAAAAATCAGATCTAAAAGACTGCTCACGATCGACAGGATCAAAGGTATTTGGGCGAAACTTGACATCAATTTTTTTTACATATTATATTGATTTACTTCGGTTATTCCAATCAATCTTTGTACAAATGGATTTAGAGTTGAAGCTTCAGATCGATTTCTAAAAGAGTATGAACTTTGCAACACCCCACCTCTATACCCGTATTATCCAAGAGTATATAATACGAAGAATAAGGCTGTAGGGGCACACACGTGCAACTTCTCTTGGACTAACACTGGTACGTATTAAAATTTATGAAACATTACTTACTCTTACATACTCAATGTCGGTACAAAATAATTATGTGTGTGCCTCCGGGACAGAACAATACAAAATATACATGAATACAGAGATCACAAAGTCAATCGCATCGATAAATATAACGTATAATATTTAACATTTTATACACATTTATCTATTATACATCAATATGTATACATCAATCCATACAATACACGGTAATACATGATATACTAAGTTACTATACTCTTCTAAGCCCATTAAATGCAAGCTGGTCTCAAGGTCCCTAAAACTGTAATGTCTCGATCTGACCCAAGTATTATATAAATAGTAAACGGATCAGTCTATGTTTAAATCCATTATAGTTAATATAAATTGTTTGGATTCTCTAAACTTGAAAGATCATCCAAGATATAAACCTAATCATTAGGTTCACTCAAATAACGATACTAATGATTCATGCCTCATGGCTAAATATTATGGAAGCATTACCATATATGAACATATGCAAATGACAACATAATATCTTATTCAAATGAATCTCATACAAGAATTATAACGCATTATGAAATCACTAAAATATCACAATCACACGATAGCTCACAGGCCATCAAAATACAATAACATGATGAAATCATAAACAAGAATTATATTTATAAATCACATCAAAATATCATAAAAGATCATATGGATCCATATTAACTTTGGCGAGACTCAGCAACGCCGCACATGCAAATAGAAATATCATATACCAGTACTAAACAAATTTTGAAGCCTATAATGGAAGATACTCAGATCTCCATAAGCTTGACTCTCAGGTCTAATATAGGATAGTCACTCAGGGCTACCTAGATAGCCGCTCAGGACTATCTAGTACTGGTAATGAGACAGTCGCTCAGGACTTCTTAGTATGATATAGGATAGTCGCTCAGGACTACCTCGATAGCCGCTCAGCACTATCTAGTACTGATAATGAGATAGTCGCCCAGGACTTCTCAGTATAAACAATGGTTTATATGCGCCATCAACTCACAAGTAGCAACCTGAATAGTGGTAACAGTGTGTCCCATACCACACGTTCTCACTGCTTGGTTTACTGTTCGCTCGTCAACTCCGCACTAGAAAACTCAAAAATCTCAAATCACAAAAATCTCATAAATCACATCAACTCAATAGTTTCAATCAGATGAAATAGGAAATTAACCAAGCTCATACACTACACTCATCCTTCGACGTTCTATATAACTAGTCTAAAACCAGAAAGGCGATACCGGAAGTCTCATACCAGACTGTTTCACCAAACAGTTTATTCAAATTTCTTGCTACATAGAATGTAAATATTGTAAAACCATATAAAAGATATCATCACTGTATAATATTGAAATTATCAATCAAATTATATCAACAGTTTATCATTCACCACAAAAACTCAAATAAAATATAAAATTATAAACTATACAAATAGCAAATGAATTCCAGAATTATTCAAGGAATACATGAAATTTCAATATAATACACAAATAAACAAAAGAAACCAATTTAAACAACTCAACGAATAATTCAAACATTTTTAAAGTAAAAAAATAATAATTACAAATTTGCATAAGCCTATAAAAGCATATTATTTTAAAAAAACACTATCATATTACATACTATTTGAAGATGATTTCATGCCATAATAAAAATATACTTCTTGAATGACTTGTACAAAATAATTGCAAATGGCTTTTAAGCTTATTTAATATATTAAATAGAATTATTAAAAAAATATTATTATTCCACAATATAACAAACAATCTTTAATAAAATTATATAATCAAATTTATTGTTCACATTTACATGTTTATCAAATTGAGATTAAACGGTAATGTTATTCAACATTTATTATTTAATGAAACAAGCACAATAATGTACAGTATATTGTTTGAATTGTTTCATATCATAATAAATTATAACCTCTCAACCACTTAATTTAAAACATTGGTAATTGCAATTTTTATAGTTTAATAAGTAACCTGACTTATAATATTAACAAAATTTGATTGCATCCCCACTTTATTTTAATCATTCAACTAACAAAAAATCCTTCAATCAATCCAAATTGATAAACATTAACACCTTATAACAACCACATCAACCAAACGGCCAACTCAATCATTTGTAACAATTCAAAATCAACAACCAATCACCCAAGCTATTTAATCAAAAATGAAGGTGATATGTATATATATTTATATAACTAGAATGGATATAAACATAGATGTGAGTGAGGGGAAACTCACCGAATTGGATGATTAAAATCTGGTGAACCCTTTTGTTGTGAATGTAAAAATCTCTGTACTTGATCCGGTTGCCATTGCCCTCAAATTACCACTAAATACAACTTGCGCATTAATCCGAGAATCAGCAGCAGCATCATCGCGCCTACCACCAGCCTCGTGCGCCACCTCCGGTGATTCCATCTGCACCGCGCGCGAACAAAGTCATGAGACTTGCTACCTTTCCATCGTCGTCACCAGCTCCCTTAAATCGCGCACCCCATATGGTCGGTCATTGGTCGCCGGCCTGCCGTCGCTCTCGAATGAGCGCGTTTTCCTTTTTTGGAAGAATAGGGTTTTATTGGATTCGAATCGTGAATCCGATTTCTGGAGTTTTCCTGTGCGTTGTGGGATAGCCAAAGTGGCTTCTCGAGGAAGATAGAAATTGATCCGTCTAGATTTGGGCTTTGAACAAAATCAATTTGAGCCCGGTTTTCTATAATCTAATTTTAATCAAGTCTCAAATTATTCCCGATATGGTATAAATTTATTTGCATCCCATTCCATAGGTTATAATTTTTATGATTTGTTTGTTGATAGTAGACAATTTAATTTAACTCAACATTTGGTAATTTATTTAATAACCCAATACTCAATATAAACTAATTATATCTTCGTCTATTCCAATTGTGTATATATTTTACTTAATATCATAAACAATCAAATCTAGTTTAAATTGTTTGTTAATATTGGCAAAATCGTCATAATTCAAATTCAACCCTTTTTATTTATAATTAAACACACAAAATTTTAACGAAAAGCCGGGGTTGTTACAGACTTCCCCTCTTAATAAAATTGCGTCCTCGCAATTTCTTATAAGGAAAAGTAAACAACTTATGTTCTAAGCATTATGTACTCTATATTTCCTATTTAATTATTTCAATGTGGCTTTTACACTCGATTTAATTGCATACACAAGAAATTTTAACTTAACTAACCTTATCGTCTCATATTTTCTATATACAATTTTAGTTCATGAAAATTTTCTAACTCCCGAAATTTTGAAAAATTTCGGCAGAATCTCCTTTGTATGGAATACGTTTGAAAAAAATCCAATATAATATAGTTACATAATATACATCTCCGAAGAGGCATCCCAACCCGGGACATCCCGAAACACAGGGAAATAGAGCAAAAACACAACATAGCAACCATTCGTAATATTTAATTCGAAAATGTACCTTTTTAACTAGCATTTTAAGCAATTTACAACATTTTTCAAGTGAGCAAAGCAAGCAATCTTCACCATTTAGCACACCATAGGCTCCGTGAATACCTATCTTAACTCAAATGCAAACATTAGTCTCATGTAGAAAAAGTACATGTGTATAACCACTTAGTTTCAAAACAACATCGATTTTTTTTTTATTTCTACCATTTCAAAAAGAAAAGAGGAAAACTTAAGTTACCAAAACTTTAAATTATATACATGACAACAAAAGCATATTGTTGTATCAAGCATTGGCTTTCCAAAATGGCACTCTGGTCTCGAAATATCAGTGCATGGTGAACTATAACACTTCTCTACTACATGCAAAACTGAAAAGAAAATTGCAGGTCTATCCCCTTAAAGTACATTTTAAGCATAATAAATGTCAATGTTTTGCTAAACGTTCTAAACGAGTGTCGTTCCATGTATTTCAAGCTTTCCGAAATGCGTAAAAACAAAGAATTCGGTTAAATCACGCAAAAGTTGTGAATATTTTAATTCAGTTCATATTTTACAAAAATTCTATTTCCGAACAGTGGTAACAATAATCATTTCTAGCCTAGCAAGTCTCAAAATTTTATGAAACATAGAAGTCACAGCTTGAAATTTGAGCTTTCCAGAATTATTCCTTAAATCATACAGTCAACATAAAAACATTAAAATAAATCAGGAGCTGTAATGTACAAAAAATGTCAATACATCAATTCTCCAAACTAGAACCAAACCAGTTCCACATAGAAATATCGCTATATTTCATTTTGTATACAGCAACATTTAAAAAAAATACAAGCTGAACAAGTTCTATTGTATGGAAATTTCATTCAGTTGTCCATAAGAATGAGTATGAGGGAGTATTATTTCCGTTACTATGATTAAAATAATGTTAATTAATTTCTTACAAATTTAGAGCTGAACCAGACAGATAAGATGTTGCTTTGTTGCTTTATGATCGGACGGTTATGGTCAGGGATGAAGCCAGGAAATCGGCCAAGGGGAGGCGGATTCAAAGGGGGGCCTTTTTTTTTATACCAGTTTACCCTTAATTTCAACTTATAATGCCTTATATTATCAATAAAAATGCCTTAAAAGTGGTCATTTTTGCTTAAATCGGTAATTTTTTTTCCTATTTCTTAAAATCTAGGGGGGCCACCGCCCCCACTTGCCCTCCCCCCTCTAGATTCGTCCCTGGTTATGGTTAACTCATTTTCTGCAGTTGTACTCAAACAGACCCAAGCCGAGCAGACTTAAACCATCGCATTGGGCATCATTGACAGGTCCTGACTTTATTTATGGTAGTTACAATTTTAACCTTTTAACAACCCATTTGCGCTTCTCTAATTATTACTTGTTTTAATTATGACGTTACATAATTTGTATTTTTTTTAACATGTGATAACATATTTTCTATCCAAAGAGATGATCTATCATGTTTTAAGAAGTCTACTGATTTTATTTAGATTGTGTTGTAAAAAGTTGATTTGTCACATGCAATAACTGATGTAATTTCAAGCACATCATGCATATTGGTTTACTAGTAGCATCAACATAATAAACAAACTGTATACACTTATGATGAATGGCTTAGACTATAAAAGTATAAAATTACTAGGCAAGCTAGCAAATCGGAAGGTCATAAAACATGCAATAGGCAGAATCTAACAATAATATATCAAGTAAGTGCAGTAATAAATAAACAGAACAAAAATATGGCTCTTTTTATCATCAAAAGAAATAGCCAAGATCTTATACCAACTTAAATTTCTTTCTCATCTCTCAATTCAGTATTCATTTATTCCATTTGACACTAAATTTACATTCATTAACAAAATGTTTATGCTTTTATTTGATTTTCATCAAAAAAATAATTATTATGACATTAATATTTAATTTTATACACACATGCATTGCAGGTGCCAAATTACCAATCTTCCATTATAATGAAGTGTTTTTCTTTCTTTCGTTTTTTTAATCATTATCATAATATAAGTCAAGTACATGATATGAATCATGTCATATAACAACTGGGACTCTTTTAAAGATCATCTTCCCAGTACCCTATTAACCAATGCATTGTAAACTTCGCCATTTTTTTTTTTCCTTCTGTTGCATGGCTTTATTATCAGCTTATGCAACCTACAACCCAAAACAGGTACTACACAACAAAAGCTATTCTCCATGTATTTAGATCACAGATGGCTTCTATTTAAACACTGAAAGAAGGGTACACGCATTTCTTTCCAAATGGTTCAGCACATATCATTCAGGTCAAATTTCTCAAGCGCAAATATGTCAAGTTCATTTGGTCTCAAGCACATATACAATGAGATAGGCAGATTTCAAAATGATTCCAGTTTTCAAATGCACATATATGGACCAAAGAAAAATGAATTCACTTGTTTTTAAGGCATGCTGCAAATTTCTCGAAATAACAGTGCATATTTTTGGGCAAGAAAGAATCTTTTTATTTGCGGAAATTAAGCATGAGACATCAGCACTTTGAAGAATTTCTTGGCATGAAAACATATCAGCAATCAAGCATATTTGGCAAGGCTTTAAACCATTTCCAGTTTTTTTTTTTTTTCATTTCATATTTGGCAAGCAAAATGTTTTCTGGAAAGGAAAATAAATCACAAAAGGCAAGTTTCAATTCCAGTTTCTCCAGAAATGCAGTGAACAATATTTGGACACATATCATTCTTGCATGCATGTGACAGCAAAATTTTGGCAAGGAGGTTCAAAAAATCATTTAAATATGATGTGGAAAGTGTCTTGGCAATCAAGCATTTTTGTGTGGGAAAATTTATTGCCAGAAAAATCGAATTAAATTTTTCTGGTTTTGAATCAATCAGGAAATCCATTCAAGGAAACAATCGAAAGGGACAATCTGTGTGAAGTCCAGAATAACATCCAGATTCATCACAAATCAATTACAAATTTTTCACAATCAATGCAAAGCAATCAGAAGAGGAAACCGCAAAAATCAGATCACATCATATCGAGGAAATAGATGACACAATACAAAATATAATAAAGTATTATCAAGTCAACGTAAAATATTCAACCAAAGGCATCGATCCATATTTAAACCAATCAACATTGGAAAATTTTATAAGTTGAGACCAATACAAAAATTTTTAAGGCATAAATTGTACCAATTCAGCAATCAAAAATCTCTCGATCCTTGAAGCAGTCGAAGAAATAAATTTTCAATCAAGCAATCAAATATCAAGAGCGAACTAGTCAAAAATCTCAAAGCCAATATCGCCCTAAATTCAATAGTCAAAATCAACAGCAAAATTGGTTAGTGGAAAAATTCAAAAAGAAATCATAAAGCATAATAAAGTCCAAGGAAGACGTCATCAAAATCCTATATGAAAAAACCTCATCGCTAACAAATTAATCAAACACACACAAACATGGACAAGCAATTAAAGGAGGGGTGGAAAATCCGAAAAATCACTCAATCCAACAAACCACAATGCACAACAGCAAAGCGTGTGTAAATAGCAAAATGAAACAAGTGATACAGTGACAATAAACATCACACGTACTAACCTGTACAAAATACAGTTTAACACGAAATAGTAAGGAGTTCTTTTCAAGGCAGCATATTAATGAGCAATGCAAGGTCAGGATGGGAATGCAACATATGAAATGAGGCATATACATGTAAAACAAGGGTGCAATTTCGATGAAAGAAACAACAGCTCTCAGTATTAACATAAAATATAAATGGATAGACTTTTAAAGAATCATGTATGTATGATCACTACAGAAACCTGTAAGAAAACTGAATGTAATTGTAGATAATTTGAGAACGATCTGTTTTTGTATTCAGAACTGTAAAAGATAAAGATTACATAACGTTTCCTATCTAATATACAGTTGTGACTAGAATAATGGGCTAGATAAATAAAAAGGCCCATAGAAAAGAGAATAAGCCCAAGAGGCCTTACAGTACATTTTGTTATAAGTGAATAACATCCACTATCGTTACATTATTACCCCGCCTCAAAATGTACGAGGGTTTCCTTCTGAAGTTGCTCCGCACCGCCACCATCAGAAACCTTGAGCTCTTTTCTTAATCTCTCAAAACTGAATCTCGACAACGCCTTGGTTAATATATCAGCCTTCTGATGGAAGGCGGGGATGTGCTTAATCACCAATTTTCCAGCTTCTATCCTCTCTTTGACGAAATGGATATCAATTTCTATGTGCTTCGTTCTCGAGTGCTGGATAGGGTTGATTGAGAGGGTACCGTGCTTTTTTTGCCACACCAGAGTGTTGGCTTTTTGGTAAATCGTAACCCTAATTCATTAATTAGGGCTTCTACCCAAACTATCTCTGCTGTGGCGGAAGCTATGACTCTATACTCGGCTTCAGTGCTAGATCGAGAAATTGTGGCTTGCTTCTTCGTGCACCAGGAGATAGGGTTATGTCCCATAAATAAACAGTAACCTGAAGTAGATCGACGGTCATCTGGGTCATTGGCCCAGTCAGCATCACTGTAAGCGTTTAACTTAATATCTTTAATTGCTTTCATAGAAATACCATATTCTAGGGTGCCTTGTAGATATCGTAAGATACGCTTTACTGTTGTCCAGTGTTTACTTAGGGGGTTTGCCATGAATTGACATGCCTTGTTGACGCTGTAGCTAATTTCTGGTCTAGTTATGGTTAAGAATTGTAGGGAACCCACGATGCTACGATATTGTTTGTAATTTTCCATTGCTTCACCATTATATTTTGATAGTCGTAGGTTGCTTGTCATGGGTGTAGAGATAGGTTTTGCTTTATCCATGTTAGCTTTTGTAAGAATTTCTGCTGCATACTTCTTCTGTGAGAGAAAGATTTTTGAATCTGTTTTTCTTTGAACCTGTATGCCTAGAAAGTAGTTCATCTCTCCTATGTCTTTGATAGCAAAAGCCTGTTCTAGTTGAGTCACAACCTTGCTGATTTCAGCTTTGTCATCTGTTATTAATATATCATCAACGTACACTAGAATGTATGTAGTGCTTTGGTTGATGATCCTGGTGTATAATGAGTTGTCTGAAACAGTGGCTTTGTAACCCAGACTTGTAAGGATGCTTTTCAATTTTATGTACCAAGCCCTGGAAGCTTGTTTTAACCCATATATTGCTTTGTGAAGCTTACATACATAGTTTTCTTTACCTTTGCATACATACCCAGTTGATTGTTGCATATATACATCCTCATTAAGATCATCATTTAGGAATGCATTGCAAACATCTAGTTGTCTAATATTCCATGTTGGAAACTATATTGTTGGATTTTGATGGCAACAATTATACAATTATATCAAAGAACTTCTGAGCTAACTTGCAGGTACATGGGGATCAAAAAGAGAAAAGAAAATAAGTTCAACATGAAGATACACAGTACAAAAGAGGATAAAAGCGTATACATGAAGGATGCTAATCAATTATGTAGTGTTCAAGCATTTGAATATCTATTATGGTGATTGAAAATCTATTTGGACTCTAATGATGGAAGAAGACAAGAAGAAACAGACTAAAGAGCCTCAGAAGAATGCATATCATAAGTTGAGTGTACATAAAGTCATTATAGTCTAGAATTGTTAAAGCCCCACAAATTAACTTCAAATCACCTGAAATTTCTACATAACATCTAATAAATCATAAAGCATTTTTCATATTTTTTTGGAATTTTTTTATTGTAAGAAAAACGATAAAAAAAAAAGTCAAAAAATGATGAATATAGAAGGCTGTTTTTGCAGAATTTTTTGCAGCAGAAAACCGTAGCATTTTGTCCATAAACGCTATTAAAGGTTATAACGGCTATATTCCTAAACGCTATGAAAGGGTATAACGGCTGTATTTTGAATAGACATATGATAGCTTTTTGGGCCAAACGCTACTGTTCAGTGCTGTCTTAAGTGTTGTAAATAACGGCTATATTTTATGAAAAGACACTTCGTTTTTCACCAATTCTTCTTCTAATTCTATTTTATATTCTCAAAGCTCTCTGAATTCTAAAAACTATCTATTTTCATATTTGAGACCTTTTAACTTCCATATTCCTTCACGTACTTCACAATTATCATCAAGGAAAGGCTATAGGAAGGGTGTACTTAATATTAGACAATCTGTGTTATCAAGAACACAAAAAGAGTCAACAATTATTCTGTATTAGCAAAGTCCTCTTCAGTGGTTGAGGCAAGAAATCCCATTCAGTGGTTCGGGTAATTGTGAACCTATTCCTCCGGGTGAAGTGAGGGTTTTAGTGTTAGTGAAATACCAGAAGTGAGTCTGGGACTGGACATAGGACAGTGGTCCGAACCAGTATAAATCGATTGTGTGATTTACTACTTTCTACTCTGCTATATAGATATTATATCCTATTCTCTATACTACACGATCCTATACTGCTGCATAGCCTATTTCATTCCAACCACTGGAAATAGCTATGGTTAGGATGGTCCTAATGGCTGTTGGCTTGACAAATGGTGAAAATGTCTCACTAAAGTCAAATCCATATTTTTGAGAAAAACCTCTAACAACAAGCCCGGTCTTATGTTTGTAAACCTTCCCATCAGCATCTTTCTTTAACTTGTATGTCCATTTGCACCCCTATAATGTTTTTACCTTTGGGTGCAGTAACCAAGCTCCATGTATTGTTTCTGACTAATGCTTCATACTCCTCATTCATTGCGTTACACCAATATTTGCACTTGACTGCTTGATCATAGGACACTGGCTCAACATCAGAATTGATGTCTTTGATCGATGTATGGTAGATTTTGGGTTTAAAAATACCACTTTTAGCTCTAGTAATCATATGATGTCTTGCTTGTGGTTGCTATGTCTCATTGTCACTGCTGTTGTCATCTAATATTGTAGTGTTGTCTCCATGATTTTCATGATTATCCATGTTATTGTTGTCACTTTGTGGTTGATCATCATCGGTCATGTTGTCAGTAGAGCTGTATTCTGATCTAGTACTGGACACAGTTGGTGTAGCTAATGTTGAATCTGGTGTCTCATCCTCATTTGCATGTGTAGTCCATTCTGATAATGTTGGTATAGACCCCATCATCATCTTTGTTTGATCATGAACTTGTTTAGGTGTAGTTCCCTTTTCTACAAAAGGAAAAACACATTCATTAAAAACAACATGTCTGGATATTACAACTTTTCCCTTATCATCCATGCATTTGTAACCTTTTTGATTATTGTCATATCCTATAAAAGTACACATGTTGGATCTTAGGGAAAGTTTATGAACATTGTTTGGTTTGAGGCATGGGAAACACATGCATCCAAATGTCCTCAGTATATTGTAATCAAGTTTCTTTCCATGTAGCATTTCATGAGGACGTCTGAATTGCAATACTTTAGTTGGCATTTTATTTATTAAATAGACAGCCGTATCAAATGCCTCATTCCAGTATTTCATTGGCATAGATGCCTTAGACAATAAAGTTAACCCTGTTTCGACTATATGCCTATGTTTTCTTTCTACAATGCCATTCTGTTCAGATGTGTAGGGACAACTGGTTCTATGAATTATTCCTTTACTGTTAAAATAACCTTTTAAAGGAAAGAACTCACTACCTCCATCTGTTTGTACTATTTTTGTGTTACAGTTCAATTGTTTTTCAATGAAATTAATGAACTGTAGCATGGCATTATGTGTCTCAGACTTGGCTTTTAGAAAGAAAATCCAAGTATATCGAGTATAAGCATCTACAATGGATAAATAATACCTGTGGCCTTGTCTTGAGTGAATTGGTGCAGGACCCCATAGGTCTGCTGTTATCAATTCAAGCGGTTTGGAATATACAGACTTTGATCTGCTGAAAGGTAACTTATGGCTTTTGCCAATTTGACAATGTGTACAAGTACTAATAACATGTATATGCTTGAAAGGGATTTCATTTTCATTTAATATTCTTGTTACAATATCATAACTAGGGTGTCCTAGTTTGCAATGCCAAATATCAAGATCATTTTTAATCGAATTAGAATTAATCTCAACAGAATCAGTCCCAACAATGTCATTAGAAAGTTAAATACTAGCATTACAACACCAACTATTATTTTTATTTTCCAATCTTGATTTCACATTGCAGAATCTGTATAAGCCATTGTCCAGTTTACCCTGTAATAACATGTTTTTGTCTAGAGAGCCTCTAACAAGACAGTAATTGGGGTGAAACTCAAAGTATACCTTATTGTCACTAGCAAATTGGGACACACTGATTAGGTTTTTCTTAACATTAGGAACCCTAAGTAAATTATTGAGTAAAAGTTTTCTTTTTTCTTCAACAAAACCTATTCCAGTGTGAGATATACTCATAGTTTCGCCATTGCAAGTGTGAATTACTTGCTTACCTGAGTAATTCTTGTTACCAAGATTTAAATTCTACAAGTTATTGGTAATGTGGTTGGTTGCACCTGAATCTGGGAACCAGTCTTCACTGTTGGTGTCCTCCACTTAACTTGAATCATCATTGTTGCTGGCAGCTATTAAAGTTTCTGCATTAGATCTGGCCTGATTAGCTTGTGTTAGATTAACATTTGGACCTCTTTGATTAAATTGATTCTGCTGTGCATTGTTTACGTCTGTATTGAACCTATAGTAACATCTATTTGCGGCATGTCCAGGTTTATCACATATCTGGCACTTGATTCTGGGCACATTGTTGGATCTGCCTCTTCCTCTTCCTCTCTGGTTTGAGTTTCCTCTCTGTCCTTGATTGTTGCCTCTGCCAAATCCAGGTAAATTTCTTGATTGATTGGTGTTTCTTGAATTTGAGGCAATATTTATGTTGTACTCATTTTGGTAGCTTTTCATTGTTCAATACGACCTTCATGAGCTAATAGGGCTGAATAAACAAATTGAATGCCTGGTAACACAGGTTGGGTGGCAATAAAGGTAATTAGGGATTCTTACTCTTCATCTAATCCATTTGTTAATGTAAGAATTTATTCATTGTCAGAGATCTGATGCCCCACTGCTTTTAACTTGTCACATAGGGTTTTAACCTTTGAGATGTATTCTCTCATAGTCATGTCACGTTTTCTTGCGTTTTGAAACTCTCTCCTGTAATGCATGATCCTAACAGATGATTGAGAGTTGAAAATTTGTTGTATGGTAGCCCATATCTTATGAGAACTATCGCATTCTATAACTTGAGATAGCAAATTTGCACTAATAGAGGATAGTAACCATGATGACAACAGATTATCTTGTTTCTGGTGATGAATGTATGTTGGATTACTAACCATCTGACCATCTTTGTTGACAGTCATAGCAGGTGGCATGGGTCTTGTTCCATTGACATAGTCTTGAAGGTCATAGCCCTTTAAGGCTGTCTCAATCTGGAATTTCCATGAATGAAAATTATCTTCATCAAGAGGGATCGTAATAACTTGGCTCTTTGGTTTCACCAGCATTGGGGGAGGAAGTGTGGGTTCACTGTTACCTGTCCCTGAAGTGGCCGATGACTGATCATTATTAGTTCCAGCCATGGTGTAAAGAATGAAATAAATGTGTATGGCGAGGTTATCCTATAAAGGATAGCAGCCTATGCAGAAATAGTGACCAAAAGGATGGTGCAGAGGTGTTTCTTGATTCAATTTGAATATAAGAAATAGCACTCTTGCATCAAGAACGCGTCAGAAGATGAGATTATCAATCTCAGATGACCAGAGAGTTGTATGAAGCCGCTGTGAATGAAAATTTCAGCCTGGCACGCACAACTCTGATGAGAACGACTGCTATGAGATCAGAGAGGTGGCTCTCCGATGATGAGGAATACAAACTGAGGAGACTCAAAGAAAACCCCTCTCCTTTTCAATTAGCAGAAGGTACTCTAATGGCTGCCGTTGGGCAATATAAGCTCTGATACCATATAAGAAAACTGAATGTAATTGTAGATAATTTAAGAACGATCTGTTTTTTATTCAGAACTGTAAAAGAAAAAGATTACATAACGTTTCCTATCTAATATATAGCTGTGACTAGAATAATGGGCTAGATAAATAAACAGGCCCATAGAAAAGAGAATAAGCCCAAGAGGCCTTACAGTACATTTTGTTATAAGTGAATAATATCCACTATCGTTACATTATTAAAACCTCATGACCACTTTCAGAAAACGAGTCAGCCAATAAAAAGTCAAAGGACTTGACAGTTTTGATCAAGTCAAGGAATCAATCAAATATTCAAAGATAATTTCCGAAGTCCAAAGCTCAAAGACAGACAAAAAATGTTCAAATATATATTCAAGTATATTCGAAAATATTCCTTTGACAATTTGCATTATTATCATTATCGTCGTTGTCAATTTCTTTGTTTGATTAAATTTAATAATAATTTCAAACTTGTTTTTACATTAGATTCAACATCCATTTACATTATATTTGTTAACAATCAGCAAACAAACAACGCCTTCAACTGAAATATGTATATTGATCTTCGCTGCACAACTCTGATCCATACAAGATAAGTAAGGTCACAACTAAGCTCCATAAAAATATTCTCCTTCAATTCTAATAATATTATTACTACTGATCATATTACAACTTCTTATTCCTTAATTATTCTCAACTAATTTAAATTCCAAATAAAGATAATACCAAAATTATAGGGGAAATAAATCAATATTTTTTTTATATACAATAGAAAAAAATTACCGATACGTCCCCAAATGATTACCCTAGTAATCATCGTATACACCTATTACCATATAATACAATAAAATCAACCGCACGCCCACAAGGTAGATACTCTAAGTGTCTCCTAAGGTCTAAACTCGTGTCTGTTTTATATATAATGTATTGTTCAAAACCTTGCTCTGATACCATTTTATAACACCCCAACTCTATACCCATATTATCCAAGAGTATTACTAAGTAATACCGTCAGATAATACGAAGAATGAGGCTGTAGGGGCACACACGTGCAACTTCTATTGGACTAACACTAGTTTTTCTGAAACATCACTTAATCTTACGTACTCAATTTCGGTTCAAAATAATTACACGTGTGCCTCCAGGAGAGAACAATACAAAATATACATGAATACAGAGATCACAAAGTCAATCGCATCGATAAATATAATGTATAATATTTAAACATTTTATACACATTTATATATTATACATCAATATGTATACATCAATCCATACAATACACGGTAATACATGATACTAAGTTACTATACTCTTCTAAGCCTATTAAATACAAGTTGGTCTCAAGGTCCCTAAACATGTAATGTCTCGGTCTGACCCGAGTATTATATAAATAATAAACGGATCAGTCTATGTTTAAATCCATTATAGTTAATATAATTTGTTTGGATTCTCTAAACTTGAAAGATCGTCCAAGGTATAAACCTAATCATTAGGTTCACTCAAATAACAATACTAATGATTCATGCATCATGGCTAAATATTATGGAAGCATTACCATATATAAACATATGCAAATGACAACATAATCTTATTCAAATGAATCTCATACAAGAATTATAACGCACAAAATATCACAATCACATGATAGCTCACAGGCCATCAAAATACAATAACATGATGAAATCATAAACAATAATTATATTTATAAACCACATCAAAATAACATAAAAGATCATATGGATCCATATTAACTTTGGCGAGACTCAGCAACGCCGCAGATGCAAATAGAAATATCGTATACCAGTACTAAACAAATTTTGATGTGTATAATGGAAGATACTCAGATCTCCATAAGCTAGACACTCAGGTCTAATATAGGATAGTCACTCAGGACTACCTAGATAGCTATTCAGGACTATCTAGTACTGGTAATGAGATAGTCGCTCAGGACTTCTCAGTATGATATAGGATAGTCGCTCAGGACTACCTTGATAGCCGCTCAGGACTATCTAGTACTGATATAGAGCTAGTCGCTCAGGACTATCTAGTACTGATATAGAGCTAGTCGCTCAGGACTTCTCAGTATAAACAATGGTTTATATGTGCCATCAACTCACAAGTAGCAACCCGAACAGTGGTAACAATGTGTCCCATACCACACGTTCTCACTGCTTGGTTTACTATTCGTTCGTCAACTCCGCACTAGAAAACTCAAAAATCTCAAATCGCAAAAATATCATAAATCACATCAACCCAATAGTTTCAATCAGACGAAATAGAAAATTAACCAAGCTCATACACTACACTCATCCTTCGACGTTCTATATAACGAGTCTAAAACCAGAAAGGCGATACCGAAAGTCCTATACCAGACGGTTTCACCAAATAGTTTATTCAAATTTCTCGCTACATGGAATGTAAATATTGTAAAATCATATAAAAGATATCGTCACTGTATCATATTGAAATTATCAATCAAATTATATCAACAGTGAATCATTCACCACAAAAACTCATATAAAATATAAAATCATAAACTATACAAATAGCGAATGAATTCCAGAATTATTCAGGGAATGCATGAAATTTCAATATAATACACAAATAAACAAAAGAAACCAATTTAAATAACTCAAAAAATAATTCAAACATTTTTAAAGTAAAAAAATAATAATTACAAATTTGTATAAGCCTATAAAAGCATATTATTTAAAAAACACACTATCATATTACATATTATTTGAAGATGATTTCATGCCATAATAAAAATATACTTCTTGAATGACTTGTACAAAATAATTGCAAATGACTTTTAATTAAATAGAATTGTTACAAAATATTATTACTCCACAATATAACAAACAATCTTTAACAAAATTATATAATCAAATTTATTGTTCACATTTACATGTTTATCAAATTGAGATTAAACGGTAATGTTATTCAACATTTATTATTTAATGAAACAAGCACAATAATGTACTATATATTGTTTAATTTGTTTCATATCATAGTAAATTATCAAACCGACCGTTAGGGAGGTTTCCCTACTGCAAGAGTCAAAACCAAATTGTCCAAGCCAATAAATTAAGCCTTAGTTTTCGCTCAACAATAATGTTATCTCCATCGTTTCCTTCTTCCTCTTCCTCAGATCTGCGTTTTCCTTAAATACGAATCCTTTCTACCTATTCTTCGCCTGTAATATCTCCATATTCGCGTCTCCCTTTTCTATGCTCCATTTCTTGCTCAGTTATCTGAATCAACGCACAAAGTCCTATCCTGTTTTCTCACCCTTTTTTTGGATCGGCCTTTTTCGTATTCACATATTCCTCCTTCATATCAATGCTATTTTCTCACAAATTAGATTCAGTCACAAATTCATTTTCTTAACTCCAAAAGAACCTATTTTGAATCAAATTTGAGAAATTGAAAGCCGATTTTGGTCCTAAAGTTAATGATTGGAAGACTAGTGCTTGGATTTTGCCTGCTTATATTTTAGGATTTCCTATCCTCCAGGTATGATTATCTCATAAATGGTTTTATAATTCGAGCTTTTATTTTATTTATTGGATATACAAATAGCATTAGTACTGTTTGAATTGCTATATGTGATAAATACTTTACTTTCTGATTCTGAGATTTAAATCGTTAAAGCTGATGAAGGATTTTCTAGTTGTTTGAATTTGACTATGTTTGATTGTTGGTTAATTTCATGAAAATTTGAACTTTTTTGGTTCATCAATGCTTGTAGAACTACCTAGATCCAAGTTTCAATATTTTGTTCTTGGTTAAAACTTTAAAAATAAAAAATCAAAGGCGTGTTGATAATCCAAGTGAAGGTTTAATATTAGATCAATAAGTGTGGCTAGCTAGCTTGTTCAACACATTCACGATGTTTGGGTTAGTATGCACATCAACATCATGGGCTTTCGTCCAAAGCCATTGGTTACTGGAGTTGATGAGATAACAGAAAAACGGTTTACATTATTGGAAGAAAGTCATTATTAAGTTAGTTAATGATTTACCAATCTCACCGAGATATTTTAGAGCATAAGTGGAAAGCCGTAGACAAATTAATTTTTTAACAAATGAAACCCTGGCCTGTTAGATTCAAACATGACTTAAGATCTCATACAATTTATTAACAAATGGTTGATCAAATGTTTTGTCAATCAATGCAATTGCTCTTAAGTAATTTAGGGAAACCAAAGAAGATTGGAGCCATAATCTAACACATGACAATGAGTTTGATTTGATCATTACCTTGTGCAAGATTATACGTCAAATTTTTTAGTTCGAGTAATCTTTCTTGTGGGGATTATGATGCAAATACCAGTAGCTTTAAGGACTCGTCATGGGAATTAAACTAGTGGTCTTAAAATTTAGACATCAATTTGCACAGAAAAGACTAAGAATTACATACAAAAAGGGAATTGGATATTTTATTGAAGAGGTCATGAATTTTTTTTATAAGCTTATTTCAAGCTCTTAACTAATGTCCATACAATTTTCTTTATTGTACACAACCTTTTGTTTTACCAAGTTTGATGCTTGACTGTATAATTATGAATGCTGTATACAACTTTCCCATATGATTTGCAACAAACTTAAATTTATGAACCTGTGAATAAATTATACATTCTTCTCATTATACCACTAACCACCATACTTGAAACAAGGTTGTCAAGGATGCTTTTAGATACTTATAATGTCATGTATGCATCTGCATCGGAAACCATTTTCGGATATCGGATATCCGCATCCGTGGGTATCGACCGATATCGGTATCCTATCCGCTAACGATCGATATATCAAGAAAAATAAATTGAAATATTGAGTTTAACATGATTTTTCTTCAATATCATGAATTATAAAAGTATATAAAATCAATAATCATAGTTATAGTAAATAGTGTTCAACAGTTAATATGCATAAAATATAAACCATTAACTTAATAACGGTAAATTTACAAACATTTATTTATTTATTGAGCTAAAATACATACAAAGTAACCTATTATTTTTGACAAAATCTGGATGAATAATTTTCCATACTTTGGTATGGGTACGTAAAAGAAAAATCTTGTGGAAAGAGCAAAAATAAATAAATTCTACTACGTATCAATTTGTAATACGTGAATAACAAAATACGGATTAAGGCCCTTAGATCTATTTCCTTCGTCCCGCTTGTTTAGCTATCAGATATTTATCCGTTTTTAGATTTTCGAGTATCTACTGACAGCCTTAACTTTTTCCATGTATGTATCGTAGTATGTCATTTTTTTATTCAACCATCATTATGTTGAAACTGAAAGTAAATTTATGTGTCCGCCAGAGTTCATGTTTCAGAGATGCACAACCAATTAGATCCACTGTTGTCCATCGTAATTTTCGTGTTCCGAAAAAGTATCATTCTTTTTATAAAATGTTCCCTATGTTTTATTCCTTTTTCAAAGGCTATCGACAACTATTATATGTTGTGGCAGACGCAAGATTAAAAAAAAAAGGAGTCCAAAGGGTTAGGAATGACCGAATGAATACGCCATGATATTATTTTTTATTCATTTATTGTTCATTTTAGTGGGTGCTTTCCCCGGATGGTGAACAATTCTTATTCTCAAAAAATTTGGTGTAGAACGAACATCTGTGATATTTAAGCATTCAAAAAAAGCCCTTTTGGAAACTTTTTTAAAAGCTATTAGATCCTTTTTGAACTATTGCGTAGTTTTTTAAAATCGCCTGCTTATTCTCTTTTTCTTTTTTCAAATGAGTTTTCTCATACGTTTTAAGGTGCACGGTGTACAAAATCTCAAAAAAAAAGTCATGGATTGTATGGTCCAATGTATATTCAGAAGGTGCACAATGTAAAAAATACGATAGTGGCTATTGGGACATAAATTCAAATCCAAATTTGACACTAGTATAGACCATTGGATATTTTACTTTTACATGAGAGCTGAAAATCAACGGAAGATCTAATTGTCAAAATTTCTTGTGTTCCATTTTCCAAAGTAGAATTTCCCTAAAAAAAATATTATACATCACAGACTGATCAAACTAAATAAATCGAGGTATAGTTTTCGATAAAAGATATCCAATAAAAAATCATACGAATTCCACCCAACCATTTTAATTTATAGGGATTTACTATGTTTTCCCTACCTAACTTTTTGTTTTCCCCTTCCAATCAGTCATTGTTAATATGTGCACAGCAGGCATATGTTAAAACTACTCTTGATAAAAGAAGCAGTTGAATTGACAATAACTGGCAACTCAATTGCTCGTTCAAGCGATGGAACCATTGCTACCGTGTGGGGTATATGTATTTATCGTTTTGAGATTTTTCCAGTGACTTATGTGTTGTATTATCGACTTTCAAACTGCACATTAAATTGAGTTCGTAGTTAACAATTTATTTGACAAATTGACAGTTGATATTGGCATATAGCTGCAATTGCTCTTACAGATATTGCAGGAACATACCTATATCTATTTACATGATTTTGGGACCATTGGGTTTCTTCATAAACAAAGGAAACGGATCAAACTGGTGCCTATCTCCATATCTGCATTAACCTTATTGTTGAACTTCATTCCTTCAAATGTATGGTTTTGCAAGAAACGAATTATGTATTAAACTTAGCAAGCTAACCTAAATCATTCTTCCTTACATGGCAGCAGTCTAACACATCGTCTCTTTGCCAGTTGCATCATATAAAACTATCCAGTCTGTTTTCTTTGCTTGAATGATAATGTCGTTTGGCAAAAATTTTGTTTGTTACTCCTCATTTTAGAAGACAGATATATGTTGTATGTTGTAGTGTTAATTTGCATTATGGTCTTCTAATGTGGTTTAAAGTGGTCTGCTAATGTGGTTTAAACATCTTTAGACTTAGAGTCGTTTCCGGGAGATCTATTTTTGGACCACCACTTGAAGAGTATTGGAAGAAGCAAAATGAAAATGCTGCCACGAAGGAAAGCGAACCAAATGCCAATAGTTAGCTATATGATCAAATCTTTCAGCTGGAAAATCTTTTATATGATGATTAAAAAGAAGTATATAGTACTTTATCCGGTTATAATAAGCCAATGTTACTTCATAAACACTGACGAATCTACAGCTCGAAACTATTTACTCTTCATGCTTATGCTATTTGTCAATTTAACCTTGTGCTCATTTGAATTTTGAGAAGTTACAAGTGTTTCAGTTTGAAGTAGGTTGTTATGAATATTCGTTGGTTTTGAATATGTGCTTGTGTTCTTTGGCATGGTTCCAAAGATTGTCCTCCAAGTGAGTTTTCTCTCTACTGTAAAATTAGTGGAAATTGGTAACAAATCATCCTTTTCTATTTTTTATTTTAATTTACATTTTTTTCCATTTAGGATCTGTATTCTAGATTCCTCGTTTTTAAATTTCATTATTTTATACTTTTCTTATGTTCAAATTTAGAAGTGGACACTACATGTATTTTGACGATTATGAGTCATGGAGCACAAGTTAAGATTAATAAAATAATTCTAATGCCGCCTTAAATATATTTTTTAGAAATAAAAATGTAGTGTAATAAAAAAAATTAAAGGGACCAGAGGCTAATTGTTTATAAGGATAATAAAGTATGTCAAAATTTCCACAAAACAATGTCAAAATTTCCCACAAAACAATTTTGGTTTTATCAAATTGTAAAGAAGGGACTTCAAAATTTCTCATAAAATAACTAAAAATTACCACAATATTCCTCGAATCCTTTAAAGTTTTTACAAAACTTATTTTCTATTATAGTACCAAATTCGTTTTATTGACCTAAATTTTATATGATAGTATATGGAAATGTTGATGTATATTGTCTTGTACCCATCAATGGCCGTATGTATCATTTTGAATGTGCATACAAAACATTCCTGCTAATCTGACATAGTGGACTTGGGCCAAATGCATATTTTATTTAGTTTTGTTGAATCATATGCATAGCTAGTAACTTTATATGGATATAGAAACATCTAAACTTGGTCATAATTTTTCAAAACGAATTAAAATGCCGATGCAAATAAAAAAAACTTAAGCGTACAAATTCGAACTTGAATCTAACCAAATTCAACCTGAAATCAAGATGGGTGAATCTTGAAGATTAAATCGAAAGACGAGAAAGAAGAAGAGATCAATGGACGCAAATAAGGGCTCGTTTAAAGTAGCGTGATAAAAAAGAAAAATCGAAAAGATCGAATATGAAGACGAGAAATAGCATGCGATAATTAGGGCTCCTTTAAAATTGTTAAAGCTTTGTCCTTTGGAGTATTTTTGAATGGCCTGTCCTTTGACTTGAAAAAGTGTACAACCTTGTTCTTTCCAATATTTTCCTGTTTGTATTAAGTCCTATCAAACATCCGATGAGTTGGATTACGTACAAATTGTATGTAGTCTTACACTACAAAAATGTTGATTTTGCAGCAGCAAAATCCACTGGCATTCCATCGCTAATATGGATTTTGCGACGGATTTTCGATGGATACTGGTAGTTGGTAGATTTCAAGTCGATAATCTAGTATATTCCTTTTGCGACGGAAATTTGCATGAGTTCTTCGACCTTTTTCCGTCATTATACTAAATATAAAATTTAAATCCTTAATTAATTTACAGATGAATACTGAATGAAACTAAATTTAATATTGAATGAAAATTTAATGAAACATGAATATTTATTATTTCTTTCTTTTTACAACTTTATGCATCAAGCTGCCAATATTTAGCAATATTTTTATTGGGTTTTTATTATTAATTATTTCCTACTTTAGAATTGTTTTTAATAAAACTTATTTCCCAATTACTGTTATCATAGTTAGAAACTAATAATCTTATACCGCTATGATAGTGGTCATTTATTGCATAACTTGGATTTCTTCCACAATATCCAGTACTAACAAAGCCTGCTTATCTATTTAGAGCTACTTGTCCAGTGATAAAAAATCAGGTAGCAGATCCAGCTATCATAGTTTTAACACTAAAATTGATTAGCAATTACCTTTTTTCCTTAAAAGGGGAAAAATGGATAAAAAAGGACAAAAACACCTTTTTTGTTACATTTTTGGTGTTCTACTAATCCATCAAGCAAAGCATGAATTTTAAATGAAAAAAAATATAGAAAATTCAAAGATTGGTCGGATTTGGGAGTTTTGGATTTGCTAACTCCCAACCACAGGGCAAACGAGTCATCATAAATAAACTGATTCTAACAACATGCAACTTTTGCCATAAGTTATCTTTGTTATTTATAATTATACTTTTCAAAATCATTCCATAGGAAAGAGGAAAAGAAACCTAAAAATATATTTTACTTTTAATACTATTTCAGAGTATGAAATCCCAAATTAGTGAACAACTTTTTTAGGATGTACATTGAGTTGATGCAAACATCACTATTTTATGGCAAGTTAATTGCCACGGCAAAATTCTCTAAACTTTATTTTGCAAATTTGGGATGTCTGTCACTTTAAGCAATTGCAAAACCTCTTTATGAGGATCATTTCCATTGCTAAGGTATATGCCATGTATTACATGGTTTGAATAAGCATCCACATCATTAAGGACATAATCAACAATTAGTTTATTTCAAACAAAATGCATATTGTCATATAAACTAGTCAATTCAGCAAAGCACGAAAAAATAAAAGAAATATAGTCAATTAATACGAAAAAAACTAGCAAAAAATTATTCTCATTATCAAATCAATTAATACAAACCACGAGTTAAGTAGCACATATCTCAGGTGATAAGTAGAGGCGGGCTAAGGGTAGAATGACGGTCGGTCAAATATATTCGCGTTGATTGAAATTTTAAAAAACAAAATTTGGGTTTTTTACATTTGGTTTAAAGAATCGAATATCCAGATCGACCAAGTCTATGATAACAATAAAATGGTAATAGTCAAGTTGTTTGTAAAATACAGTTGTCATGACAGTAGCAATTATCCAAATGTTATTTACCTTATTGACATTGTATAACATGTGGCAACCTTTAAAATAGAGTGCATGCATTCACCAAAAAGAGAACTCATGAAGATCTATTATTATGTAACTTGACCAAATTTACTTCTGAGGAGGTAATGAGCTGATCATAACAAAAATACTATCGCATTAGCTTGAGCCTTTTATATTTAAGTTGTTATTTACCTATATATATGATATAGTTGCATGTTATTGTTTTTACTTAACTTCAACCAATGCCTTCTAGGCAAAAAAACAGTTTGATTTATTTTATTTTCTGTTGCAATTAATTTATGTATATGCAATCACATCAATTATCTGGAATGCTGTCAGCCTATTTGATAAAACAAAACAGTGCATTGAATAGTAAGCTTGTAAGCAGATTTTGTATGGTAGTCAACACTTATAAGAAGTGTTTTTTTTCAGACCCCAATAGCAATATACTTGTATTATCCAGGGTTGTGTAAAGAAGTCTTTAGACTTGAATTGATATGAAATATTCGTATGAGGAACTTAAATGCTTTTTGCATCATTATTTATGACATGGTATGAACATTTGGGAAGAGCTGATTGTCTAATTATATGAAGAAATCACTTGATATGGGAGTGGATTATCAAATTTGTTACTGGGAAAAGGCAAGTAAAAGTCGCGTAGGGATCATTCCATTGATCAACTATGCTTATATATAATATAGTTTGATTCGAGGCATAATATTCATGAAGAGAACTGGGTAGCTTGCTTAAACACACCATTCAGCTTGGCATATAATGCACAATGTCATATGTGGAGGAGCCATTTTAGGGGATGAGAACTTGGACATTTTGATGAAAGATGAAGTCCCAGTCAAAGTAGTACATGGTGACAAAGATAAAGTGGTTCCTTTGGAATGCAGCTACAATACGAAAATGAACCATCTCAAATGTAATTCTTCAAATGGTCAGCAATGCAGATCATGGTATTGTGGATTCTAGGCAGGAATGAATTTGCTAAGGAACTTGAAGAATTTTGGCTTTCATCTATTAAATGAGGCAATAAAAAGTTCTTGTACATTTTTTGATATTTTGCTGATTACTTGATTTTGTGAATTTCAATTTAGCTTTGGTGAAATTGTATTGGTTGTATTTCCCTTTGATATATTCACCATGGAGCGTACACATTTAATGCTTCATTGGGATAGCATACAACCCAACATTTATTTATGAATAAAGCTGTACTAACATTTGCTCTCATTTTTCTGTTCTTCTCTCTGAATTTTGATATGCACACAAGGGGTGGCTTGACTGTATGGTGATAAAATTAAGAATTTATATCATCAAATGCATATCCAACTTCTAATTTGGATTCAAAAGGCTTGATTTATTAGGCATATTATTAAGATTGTGTACCATTAAACATTGAATCCTACCGGTCTGATCAAAATACCAATCATGACGGATTGTATTGATTTGCTCAGCTTAGCTTACAATGGGGATCCAACTCAAATGAATATAATCAAATCGGCAAAATGAAATTTTGTAAATCTAGACCACTAAACGGATTACCGATAAACATGTACACAGTCGGGTAAAGACTGAATTAAAGAACAAGTTGGCAGAAATATTTCCAAAATAGATTGGAAGAGTTGACAATTAACAGCACAATTTAACACATAAACATGTAAACAATGAGGTTTACACGTAAAATTCAGTTTAATTGAATTTATACTTTATTAGTTACTTTCATTTCCTCTTAAATTACCCTGTAATTTTTAAAATAAAAACTAATTTGAACAATGCTTTAACGAATAATTTTTATTTCATATTGAACACTAACGGTCGGTTTTTCCCACCGTTGTACGGTAATACTAGTAACCTCTCAACCACTTAATTTAAAACATCGGTAATTGCAATTTTTATAGTTTAATAAGTAACCTGACTTATAATATTAACAAAATTTGACAGCATCCCCACTTTATTTTAATTATTCAACTAACACAAAATCCTTCAGTCAATCCAAATTGATAAACATTAACACCTTATAACAACCGCATCAATCAAACGGCCAATTCAATCATTTGTAACAATTCAAAATCAACAACCAATCACCCAAGCTATTTAATCAAAAACGAAGGTGATATGTATATGTATTTATATAACTAGAATGGATATAAACATAGATGTGAGTGAAGGGAAACTCACTGAATTGGACAATTAAAATCTGGTGAAGCCTTTTGTTGTGAATGCAAAAACCTATGTTCTTGATCCGGTTGCCATTGCCCTCAAATTACCCCTAAATACAACTTGTGCACCAATCCGAGAATCAGCATCAGCATCATCGCGCCTACCACCAGCCTTGTGCGCCACCTCCAGTGATTCCATCTGCACCGCGCACGATTAAAGTCACGAGACCTGCTACCTTACCATCTTCGTCACCAGCTCCCTTAAATCATGCACCCCATCTGGTCGGTCATTGGTCGCCGGCCTGCCGTCGCTCTCGAATGAGCGTGTTTTCCTTTTTTAGGAAGAATAGGGTTTTATTGGACAGAAATTGATCCGTCTAGATTTAGGCTTTGAACAAAATCAATTTGAGTCCGGTTTTCTATAATCTTTTAATCAAGTCTCAAATTATTCCTGATTCAGTATAAATTTATTTGCATCCCATTCCGTAGGTTATAATTTTGATGATTTGTTTGTTGATAGTAGACAATTTAATTTAACTCAACATTTGGTAATTTATTTAATAACCCAATACTCAATATAAAATAATTATATCTTCGTCTATTCCAATTATATATATATATATTTTACTTAATATCATAAGCAATCAAATCTAGTTTAAACTGTTTGTTAATATTGGCAAAATCATCATAATTCAAATTCAACCCTTTTTATTTGTAATTAAACACACAAAATTTTAACGAAAAGCTGGGGTTGTAACAAACTTGGTTCACATATTCAATTTTGGGTGTTATTTCAATTTGTTCTAAAGCCAGTGAGTTTCACTTCAAAAATTATCTGGTGTTACTTATACCTTTTAATGGAATAAAATTGCTCTTCCATTTTCAAATCTTATGCTGAATAGAGTGGATAAGGAATAGTAGTTCCTTCAACAAATTTCAACAACATTGCAAAGGAATCTGTATTACATCTTGCTGGATGTAAATGAAACTATATGATTAGTAGCCTATTTTAATATTACTATTGAATTTTTGAAGTTTTAGATTTTAAAATGGATTGCTAATCAACTTCCATGCCAGATTTCACAATTTGAATTCAATTTGAGAAGATATGTGGAATTTGAGTTTGAGGCTTTATTTTCCAGTTGGTGGTTCAAGGAGCTGGTCATGGCTAATGCAATTTCATGTTCACTTTTGGGCTGTTCACATTTTCAAATATGGTATTCTATTTATACATTACGATTTGTTTTGGACTGCTAGGATGTTTTTTCTACTTTAGTCGAATGTGAATAGTGTAGTAACTGGAATTTGCCACCTGCTACCTAAGTTATATTGTTCATATTTTCAAATTCATATGTGCCTATTTATAGGTTTGGCAAGTAGCAAGTAGCAACATGAAGTTGTTTTTAGTAAATTGACTGGGTTCCATATTGATATTTCACAAATTGGAAGGCCACTGCTTACAGTGGTAGAAATAACATAGGTCATGGTGCCAAAATTAAGGATAAAGAGTTAGATGATATGTGGCGGTCCAATGGAAAATGTGGCCGCTACTTGTATAAAATGTAGAAGATAGTTGTTTACTATTGCACAGATGGCCTTCTAATTTGGATATTTGCAGAGCATGGGCATTAATACCAATTTTCAAGAGAACGTTGGAGGCAAAGTTGTGGAGCAGTTTGTGCAGCGATAGATCACATGCGCGCGCGCGTACACACACACACACACACACACACACACACACACACACACATATATATATATATATAAAATCAAATATGTTGTTTGGAATGAAAAAGTACAAAATTGTTGGGAATAAATTGATAGTATGTGTATTTAAATCTAAATACCAGAGGAACTAAAAGGCAAGTCCACATGGTTGTATCTGTATGCTGTATACCTTATACATAAAATAAAGTGTGGTGCTAAGGGCATCCCAATTTACTCTTCCTATTACCACTAGTAAAAAATACCACAAGAATTATCATTACACTCTTCTTAATACCTCACGTAAAAAATAGGGGCTACCACACTACCGTTACCTTATTTTCCTCTTGTCTCTTATTCGTTTCTCTTTCATTTCATTCTGAACCCCTAGTTTTTCAATCGATCGATCAATGATAAATTGTTTGATGCCACAACAATGTCGAAAAAGAATAAAGCTGCAAATACATCATTGTCTCAACTCCATTCAACTCAATCAAGTAAGTTTAGGGCTACAAACTGTAAAAATTTGAATTTTCCCGTAGGAAAGGTGAAGTAGACAACGATTACTGTTGATTAGGGTTTTCAGATCAGGGTTGTCAACGTGATTAGTTTAGCAAATATTGGTTGAGTGAGAATTAGAATGGTGAGATAATGTGGTATTAGGAAACGTACAAAATTTAATAAGTTTTGTTTTTTAATCGCGGTATTAGGAAGAATATATCAGGTGCTCTTAGCACCACACAAAATAAATGTATTTGACATTTGTATAAGCGTCAATATGTAGATACTTATCAGTGCGTGTTTTCTACCCATATGAAAATCAGTAGAAATAAAAGCAAAAAAGTTTCCTAATATTCGGGAGACTTCATAGTCTTGCATTTAGTTGAAAAGGTGCATTGATAAAAGCACCCAGAGATGTGCTTACTAATACCGTATATAAACTTAATTATGTTAAATAAATGAACATGCTACTCAACACTGTTCTATTTATTTACTCAGTAATTAATCATCAACATCCATCATGGATGTTAAGCATCTTGATGCAATCTCTCAATGTAAAACCCTAAAATTCAAACTTTTTTTTTTTTTTTTGATCAAAGTTGATCAAATTCAATCAAATTTTCAATTTTAGATCACCAATCCATGGAAGACGAGCATTATTCTAAGGAGAAAGTTAAACATTAAAAGATGGAAGATCAAAAGTTTTGTTTTCTCGTTGGTCCCAAGATTGTTGTGAGTTTTGGCATTGTCTAGCTGCTGCGTTCGATTTTCCTATTGTTGAAAGATTACTACACATCGTGACTATTTACTGAGAATTAAGAAAAATAGAATTACGGTTAAATTGGTTGTATGCTTCCTAACATGTTTTCTGGTATTAAGTAGCATAAATTTTAGTTGGCAAATTCTATTTGAACCCAACTAATTCCTTAGTAGCCCCCCCAAAAATATAAAAAAACGGATATACCCCCAATTTTGCTGAGTAGTCCCCATGAAATTAAAAAAAAACCCGAAAATACCCTTTCTCGTACGAGCTCTGCGTGGTTTGTAAGGAAACCACGTAGGAGTGCTACGTGGTATGTTACAAAACCACGTAGGGGCCCTACGTGGTTTTGTAGTGTACCACGTAATGCTCCTACATAGTTTTCTTACGAACCACGTAGAGACACTACGAGGTAAGCTGAAAGTTTTTTTAAAAAATATAATTGAAAAGGGCAGTTTGGTCCTTGAATTTTTTCATAAAAACGGGGGGCTACTAAGGAATTATCTGGTTTTGAATAGAATTTGCCATTTTTGTTATACATTGTGCTCTTTTAGTCTTTAAACGATACCAAGAAGCACATTCTTGAATGCTTTTGGCAACAAGCTTGAAAAACGAGGGGCCAACTAACAAAATACCATCCTACTTGGTCCTTTAAAACCCTAAGCCTCAGTCTTACAGGCCAGCCGCCGAAACCCTAGCTCTCATTTTGCTTGCTTCCCTTTTCCACTCTCCCGCTTTTCCTTGTTCACTTACACCATGCGACCTCCACGTGGCGGTGGCGGCTTCAGAGGCCGTGGAGATCGAGGCGGCGGCGGTCGCTTCGGCGGCGGTCGCGGCGATCGAGGTGGCGGACGTTTCGGAGGCGGTCGCGGCGGCTACAGGGACGAGGGTCCCCCATCAGAAGTCGTAGGTCAATCCCTTTCACTTGAAAAAGCCTTATCTTGATATTTCTCGTTTCGACTCGCTTAAAGTCTTATAATTTGTTTTGACTTCTGTTTCTGCAGAGGTTTCTACATTTATGCATGCTTGTGAAGGTGATGCCGTGACGAAGCTGACGAATGAAAAAATTCCGTACTTCAATGCTCCAATTTACCTGCAGAATAAGACTCAGATTGGAAAGGTCGATGAGATTTTCGGACCTATTAACGAATCGGTGAGCTGTTGGTTTTTTGTTGCGTTGACAGTAATACGTATTGGAATTATTATTTGGAGCACACTAGTTCACTGATTGATTCTTTTTCTTTGTTATAAGGTATACAGTTGTTATTATACCATCGTACCACCAGAATATTAAGCCATTGCTCATAAACTACTATATCTAACTTAAAAGTTCAAAGCTTAAAACTTATTTATGTCTGCTATTGTACATTTGATCTTTCCTTTCTGGTCAGCAAATACTGGTTTTATTTATCTCATGTCTTATGATGTGTTATTGTTGTGTATGTAATTCTTTGATTTTAGATTGGCCTAATTTTGTATGTTATAGGAATTAGAGGTGAGACTTATTTGGTTAAACCAAATAAGTCAACCAAACCAATTTATTTTGGTTTGTTTGGTTTTGAAATTAAATGGTTTGTAATTGGACCAAAAAATATTTAGTTTGATTATCTGTTTAACCAAATTAATAAAATTTTGTTATATTTTTGAAATTATTGATATTATATAAATATTTTAGGTTAGTTTAGTTGTCTAAGTAAATTTTAATCATCACATACATATTAGAATTACTTTTGGGAAGCAACAAAATCGTATATAATAATATTTTGTCATATATTTATAATTTATTTCAATTTAGAGTTAGTATTACGAACATAAAGTCAAATATTTTTAGTGTGGTTTAAGTTGGATAACCAACCAAACCAACCAATCTTAGTTTGTTTGGTTTGGTTTTCATTGTTATTGGTTCTAGTTTGGTTTGATAATTTTCATCATCGGATAAACCAACCAAATGCGCACCCCCTAATTGGAATGCAAGGATTTTCATAGTTTTGGTCTTTATTCAGTTTGTATATTTGCTGGTTGACTCTGTTTTTTAATATTATTGAAAAGGAATTGTCAAAAAAGAAAAAACATTGCAGTTAAGGTGAGAAAAATTTCAATTAATTTTGTTGTCGACATAAGTAGCAAATCACTGCTATTTCTTCCTTTATAAAAATTAGATAGATTAATATTAATGTATCCTTATTATAGCTATCATTCTACCACTCATGTAATCCTGCCAAAAACTCTCATTTGTAGAACCTTAATTTGTATTCAACAATTTCTTGTTGATTTAAGAGAATATATGTTATAAAGAGAATATATGTTATAAATTTGGAAGTGATGGGGGATTTATTCCACGCTCCATCTCAATTTTCATTTCAATTTTTCATTTTAATTCCCATCTCAATCGCTGCAATTTTGTTATCTTCTTTAATTGACACAAAAAACATTTTATTGTGTTATATTTGATGGTTTGGCAAACAGAGGAGTATTTTATGTAAGGGAGTGACTATTTAGACACAAAATTGAACACAAATTAAGAGACACAAAATCTTGACCATTACCTTAAATTATTTTCCTCATATCCATTTTTATTATTGTTTTCAATTTTCCCCAACATCTATCAGGCCACTTACCCTAAATGCTTTTCCTTTTTAACTATTCCCTTTTCAGATGTTATGTTCATGTAACAAATATGTTGTTTCTTATAAGCTTATTCTTTCAATACCAACATATTTCAGATTAAACTGTTACTTGTAGACTAATCTACGATTAATTATTTGTAAGTCAGCATGTTGGAGTGCTCGTGGTTTATCTTTTGTTGTAATTACAGTGTTTTTCAATCAAGATGATGGAAGGGATCATTGCCACTTCATATTCTGCTGGAGATAAGTTTTATATCGACCCTGCAAAGCTCTTACCTGTCTCCAGGTTTCTCGCTCCACCGAAGTATGTTTTTCCTTCTCTTTTTAACCTCCTATTTTAACCTTCTTTTAATTCAGTGAAGTTACCGCACGGTTAACCAGGAAAACCAGATCTTAGTACAATTCTCAAATAAAAGTGGCTGTATTTAGTTGTCAATAGCTATTTATATCAGTTCTTGTTATCAATAATCACTGCACTCATCTATACCTCGCTTGACCTGCACTCTCATCTATACCAGAACCTTAGGGTTACTTTTTTTAATCTGTTTAATTATTTTAAACTTTATTTCACTTTTATTGAACCTTTTTACTTTTATTTGAAAAAAAAAACTTTATTAGACGACTATTTATCTGTTTGGTTATTTTAAACCCTTTTTATGTATATATTATTATCATTATTATTTAATTTAATTTGGGTTCCATATCTAGCCAACCCCAACTTGTTTGGAATATATGACTTTGTTGTTGTTGTTTATTAAGTTTTTTTTTTTTTTTTTTTTTTTTTTTTTTTTTTTGCATTTGTTCCTCGGATCTTGACCATTTTGAGTATCCAAACAGTGTGTATGTAGCATAATCATTCCTGTTTCCTCCTTTTTTTTCCGAGTGAACTCTTAGCAAGGTAAGGGTGCACGTGATGTCTTTACACTTGATCACTGAATATAACAGGTAAGTCTGTGATGAACAAGGTTTACTGATGCACCCGTATTAGAATTTGCTACAGTTCGTCTTGCAACTTCTTCGTGCGTGTTTTGCTTGATGTAGTCGAAAATGTAGAGTTTGAAACCTATATTATAACCTTTAGAACTTAGACAGGTATATTTAAGCATTAAAAAGAAAAAAAACTGAAAGTGCACATACAATGCAGGGGTCAATCACAGGGCGGTGGCCGTGGAGGTGGAAGAGGAGGGGGTCGTGGTGGTGGATTCCGAGGTGGGGGTCGTGGTGGTGGATTCAGAGGTGGAAGAGGAGCCCCGAGAGGCCGAGGTCCTCCAAGAGGTGGACGTGGTGGTTTCAGGGGTAGAGGAGGAAGATAATGATTCTGTAACTTATTCCTACTACTTTTTGAGCAAGGCAAAACTGTTTTTTCTTTTATTACCTTGGCAATGAATGTTTAGACTAATGCAGTTATATTTATGCTGCAATCTTTTAGCCTTTTGCTAGTTTATGTAGACTGAATTGTGAGACAAATTAGCGAGTTAAATATGTTCTTTGCATGCATCAACTCTAGCTGCGTTTTTTTTTCTTCCACCTGTTTTTCTTTGCTGATCATAGGAACTCGTGTACTGCTTTATCAGTGCCAACTGAAACTTGCTTGCAATCTAAAGCATGTGTTGAGGTTCAAGTAATTTGAATCTCCTACACGAAGCATGTATTCTACTCCATATATTATAAAGTTTCCAACGGTTCTATGTGGCGTTCCTTTCTACAGTTTTTAAAAGCTTTATTTTTGCAAGCACATATTTTTGGTTGGACCATAAAGTACCAAAAATGACTTTTATATAATTTTTTTTTTTTTAAATTGTGATTTTAAAAATGTGCAGTCTTCGAATGTTTAATCCATAAAATTAAGTCAAAGCTACTTCATAGAATTGAGTCAATTTAGCATAAATATATGTAAATAGTTACATATACACAACATTTTTTAAAAGATCTGACATGGAATACTCAGAAATATTCAAACCGTTATCTTTATCTTTGTTATTGTTGTAATATCTTCGGTTTTTACAAATGTTTGATGTAATTGTAAATTACAAAAAATACCTTTCAATATCAAATCTTTTGTTACCCTTTCAAAATAATGCTCTACAAATATGATCAAGCCTAAGTATCCCTCAAAATTAAGAGCTTATAAATCGACTATATCTATATATTGTTTATTATTAATAAATAATAGAAATGAAAATTTAAACTAACAGAAAAACAAATGTCGCAATCTAAAATCAAAAATAAAAACTAACTATACCACATGAAAAAAAAAGAAAAAAAAAGAAAAAAAAAAATCAAATATCAATGTTAATCGTTTCTCTTAAATTGTTAAATGTAGTAAAAACTTCACGCGCGTGCCGTATCGCTCGTTAAATGATAAAAACCTTACGCTTGGAATTTTTGTTAATTTTGGAGCATCAAACCTTAAACTTTGTTATATAATCTAGTATTGCTCATGATTATTTATCAACAAACATTAAACAATTTTAGGTTGAAATCAATCTATAAATGCACGATTTATTTGTCTACTTATATTAAACAATTTTGATTCATATAATGACTTTTTGGTTGTATTTGTAAAATTTTCTTCCTCGTGACTTTTCATATGATTCTTTTACTTTGTCGAACTTAATTCTGAATCAATATAATTTCGCTTATTTTACACTTACGACGTTATCAGAATGTAAAACTATTTGACCATGGATTTATGTTATATTTCATATTTTAAAATATGAGTGATCATAATAGGATGACATTTTATCACCTGCTTTCTCCTTTATGTATTTCTCTCTCTCTCTCTCTCTCTATATATATATATACACACACACACACACACACACACACACACACACACACACACATTTACTTCTGTTACACCCACATTGAACCTTTTCAAATAATTTTTCAAAGGTTCTTCCAAAGCTTGTTACATGCTAGGCATGGTCGTTATGTCTTTTTGCTTGGAAGCATGAATGCAGAACTGATTTAAAAACCTTGTCCCAACTCCTGAAATGATGAGATAGACCTCGGCGGTAGCTTTGTAAACTACGTTGTCGCTATTCCTTCCAAATATACTGGGAAAGCATTACATTTGATAGCATTGGTGTCCTGCGCTGAGTTATATGTAATTAGTACTTAGTCGAATGTTGCATCAGATCAGTTTTTCCTACGTAGTGTGGCAGTAGTGACAAATTGAACCTTCAAGGATATTCAGCTTCTAGAATATCATCGGTAAATAGGGTATGGCTTCATACAATCCTCCAATCTTCGTCACCGAAACCCTGATCGTCTCTTATGATTTGCTGCACCATGAAAGTTAAATCAGGAGTCTGAATCGACATTGGAAAACTTTCTCGCTCCATTTCATATCTTGGTCTCCTCGGCTCTCTTCCTTCATGTCGGTCTCATCGAACAATGTCTCTGGTTGTAGTTCCCTTGTCTTTGCCATCCCGATTATCAACATGACGTAAGAGAGATGCAACAACTGCACGAGAAGAGCTCAGAGTACTATAATTCCCATAATCCAGGTTAGTACAATGGGTATGATCCAGATCGGTGCGATCATGCTGATTCAGATCGATATCCCTACGTACAGGATCAATTCGACCATTACGACTTGTAATTTAGAGCCTGCCCTCTTCAATCCTTCGATATTGGCTTTGGTGACTCTGCTGTAGGGACGAAGACCTTTCAGATTCAATGAATTATGGAGTTGGAGAGCACCATTGTAACACCCGTATTTTCTATTTAAAGTTATAATAACGAATCCTAGAATACTTAATTTAAAATGTGAGAATTAAGGGATACGGGTTACGCCATTGTGTTCGTCTCGGAATTCTGGTTGAGATAGAGTCCGAGTTTGCGTAAATTGGACTTCGTATGAAGAAGTTATGGCTGTCGGAAGTTTCCAGAAAATTCAAATAAATTCAAACAGCTCAAAAACAAATTCAAATTCAAATCAGAAGTCAGAAGAGGGCTGGGCGGGAAAATTCCCGCCCAGAACCCAGGTCGACCAGGGGGTCGACCCTAGTGTCGACCTCCCCCCTACAGGTTGACCTGGGGGTCGACCTGCCCCCTCGGGCAAATCTGAAAGGTGACGATTTTGTGACTCAGTGCTGAGTCACTAGGGCTGAGGTGTCACCCTATCTTCACTGGATGGTTGTGGTTAACCCTAGGATCATCCGACGGGTCAAATTGAGTTGAAATTCTATATAAACAATCCAATGCTCAAACCTAAAAATCACACAAAAATAATCCTAGAATTATCATGCTGTCAATACAAAACTTGGAGTAGCCGTCACCAATTCAAAGACAAGATAAGAACTTGAATAAAAAATCAAATTAAAAGTTTATCAAATTCAACGATTTACATCAAAGGCGAGCTTACCAATTTCAGAACGCAAAAATTCCTTTTTAGTTCGTAAGTTGGTTATTACGCAGCTTTAAACATTCTTTCAATTGAATCATGACATGTTGTAATTTGGATATAGAATGATGCTTATGTATAAGATTTGATTCTCGTTTATCTTATATCGTTGTAACTAATCATGTCTATATGCTTGTGACGATGAACATGTTGTATATTAATCATGTCTACATGCTTGTGGTGATGAACATATTGTATGTTATTGGAATCTATTATGATTGGGTAATGGATGTATTTTGCCAATTAAATGGTAAAACATGTCATGTTATAAATTGGTGGTTATTTGCAAGTTTATGATCTAAAACACATGCTTATATGTTAGATCGACACTCATGTATATTCATGTTAGGTTGAATCTAATTATGTTGTAAAATTTGGAATTGTAGTCCTCTTATGTTTTTAACACATAAGTATCATGCTAAATTGTGATTCGAATATGTTTATATAAGCCCTCTTATGTTTAACACTGTAACGACCCAGAAAATCTGAACCAATTTTTTTTTTTTTAAAATTGGCTAAAATAATGGATTTTAAATATTTAAAATAAATATTTTAAATAATGGCAATGAAAAGTGAGTTTGAATCGACAATTGAAAACGAATATAATTAATTCTAATTATAAACAAGGCTTGAAAAGGCGCTGCAGTTTCAAAAATTGAATTCAAACTTTGTCGGACTGTACCGGGTGCAAAACAAAACGGATTTTAGTGAAACCAAATTTTTTTAAATCTGTTAGTGAATACCTTTCTAACGAATCTGAATAATCGATTTTTCATAGCGGAAAGCAAAAGTTATGGCCGAATGAATTTTCAGAAGGGTCGCTATGGAATTTATATAGCCCGGGAAATTGGCCATTTTGCATACGACCTCGGAATTCGACGAAACCACTTTTGTTGGATACGGGATGTGAAGTTATTGCTAGGTTTCAAATTTCATAATTTTTGAAGCTAATATGTGAGCGTGGCAGAAGAAAACGTGTTTTGGTCAATTACAGTTAAATTGGATTGACCAAAAATGGACCTTTTTGCAAACAGTCTCAGAATTCGACGAAACTAGTTTTGTTGGGACCGTATCGTCAAAACATAGCTAGATTTATTTTTCTGGAATTTTTCGAATCAGTTTGTGGCCCTGGCAAATTGAAATGTACGTTCAAATCGAATATTGAATGTTATATATTTTAAATTTGAAGGAAAACTGACTGAAACATTCGAATGAGCCTTCGAAACATATCCCATTGTGTTCGGAATGGGGGTAAAACGCTAGGGACGACAGTCGTTGGGTTTAGATTGGTGGTCGCGTCAGAAAACCCCTTTAAAACTTCCCCGACCAATCAGAATTTTTATAAAAAAAAATCCTTTTCTCTCTCCCCGATCGAAGGCGGAAAACGTTCATAACCTTCCCGTCCATTTTCTGATCAATCCACTCAATAATTTCAAGAGCTCCAGTTGAAGATTTTGAAGAGCTCGAGACAAGCTTCAAATCCATCACTGTTTCGATTTTTTCGTGGAGTATCGGGGGAGAGAAGTTGGCGCGTTCAAGCCGCCGCCGCCGCCGCAGGCGATCGAACGCCACCGCAGCCCCCTGCGTCGAAAGCTCTCTCCTTCCCCTTTGACACTGCGTAGGCCGATCGAGCTATCGATTCACGGATTTCACGAAATCGCATGGCCTAGTTTTGAACATTTCAGAAAGGTATACGGCTTGTTTTATTTTCAGCTGTTTTAACACCTTTAAACCGTTGCAAACTTTGAAAAATCATATCTTTTTGCTGTGTTAATGAAATTCGATGAAACAGGAAACATCGTGACCGTGTGGACGCCTTCTACATTTTAGAAGAGACCGCATATTTTTCTGAGCCTTCCGCTATTTTTGGTGGAGTGGAACCCAATGTGAGATTTCTAATTTATAAACGATATGGAAAACGGCAATGTATAAATTATATAGTCGACGTATGAGTTATATAAGCGTTGTACATCTCTTGTATAAGCGTTGTATAAGTTGTACGTTCGATGTATAAGTTATATATGCGTTGTAAAAATTATATATGTGTTGAAATAGGAGTGAATTGCTATATATATATATATATATATATATATATATATATATATATATATATATATATATAGACACACACACACACACATACGCCCCTCGTCCACAAACCATGGACGATATTTATTGGTTGTGTTTGGTGTGAAAATTGATTGATAGCGAATGGTTGTTTGGGATTGTTTGTGGTTGATATTGATTGATTGTGGTTGAAAAATACCCATTTGTGGTTGAGAAATATTTGATTGAAACCACATAGGATTAGTTTGTGGAAATGAAATAAATATATACATGCCGCCTGCGTGCGATCTAGATGCATGATCCCCATTGTCAAAAACCGCGAGGTTTTAAGGTAGAGCGAGGAGCCGTAGTAGGGACGGTCCTGGTTTTAACTACCCTGCCGTTATGATGCCGAAATTTTGAATAATATTCATGTGTTTGAATTATTTTCATTTGCCGAAACGATATTTATTCATTGAATAGAAAACCTTCATGTGTTGAATCGATATTCATTCGTTGATTAGAAATTCATGTGTTGAATGGTATTCGCGTTTCAAATATAAAAATCACATTTTTATCTATATATAGAAACTATAGAAAACCTTCATGTGTTGAATCGATATTCATTCGTTGATTAGAAATTCATGTGTTGAATGGTATTCGTGTTTCAAATATAAAAATCACATTTTTATCTATATATGGAAACTATAGAAAACCTTCATGTGTTGAATCGATATTCATTCGTTGATTAGAAATTCATGTGTTGAATGGTATTCATATTTTGAAATAAATTGTTTGATAATAAAAATCACCTTTTATCGACTATATGGACTATGTAAAATAATCTCATTTTAAAAGAAATTGTTTTATAATAAAAATCCTATTTTTATCACCTATATAAACTATATAAAATAATAGTATTTTGAAATGAATTGTTTTACAATAAAAATCACATTTTTGTTATATACACGAATTATTGAAATGTGAAGTGTTAAAAATAGCCACTTGTTCAAATAAATATATATGAGTTGAAATATTCATTAATTAGCTAATGATATGATTTTTGCCTATACATGTAACATTAGGATGAATGGTGTTTTTAAACCAAATGGAATCAAATATGAAGTTGAATGGAAAATGATAAGTGATAAGAACTGTATATATGTACATGCATATTTATTGAACATGTTATAGCAAAGGGGCTAGAGAAGAGGAATAAAATTTTGTGCCCGACAAATAGGTACACATTTACTGTTTTGTTTGGGTGATGATTTTATGAGCCTGTTGGCTAGCCGCTTGGCTTTTTCTTTTTCTTTTCGAAATGAGACGCCCGTGTGGCTATTTGGGAATTTTTCCAGCCCCTCCCGTACAAAGGAGGTTATGGCGAAATTTTCCAAAATTTAAAGGCGTTAGTGAAATATTTGAAGTGAAAACGATATTGAAATTGTTGAATGAACTATATTTATATAAATATATAAATATAAATAAAACTAAAACCAAACGTGGCCGCGCAGTTCGTGTTTTGAAACCGTGATTTCAAACAACTAGTGCGGGAAATCCGCCATCAGATTTTCCTGAAATCGCAACCGTTGGGCCCGCTCTGGAAAAATCTTTCCAACGGCACCAACTTTGTAAAAATCCAACGGTTGGATTGTCTGGAATGCTTAATTCAAATCTGGAGGAAAACAGCGCCAGAATCGATTATATATATATATATATATAATTATATTTAATCGAATAACGATGCTGCAGTTCGTATTTTGAAATTGAAACTTCAAACGATTGTACCGGGAGATCCGACCGTCGGATTTTCCCGAAACTGGAACCGTTGGATTCGTTTTGAAATGACCTTTCTAATGATGTAAATTTTGTAAAGATCCAATGGTTAGATCTTCAGATATGTGTAAATCAAATCTGAAGAAAAACAGCGCTACGGCCGTGTTATGGCCCGAAGCGTCGTTTTGAATAAATTGGCTATTTTAAAATAAATAAAAATAGCGATACATCGCTATAAAATATCATAAACGATTTGGAATGGAAATAAACTGAATTTGCTCGATTTATGTGGTATTTGATGATTGATTGTGTTTGGTGTGAAAATTACATTAAAGAACAAAATTGGTGTTGTCGAATGATTTAACCATTGAAATAAATTGATTTGAAATTCTAAATATACGTGAATTATTTGAAAAGGCCGAGTTAATTCTCATTTCAAATAATTGACCGACGATTGAAAGTCGAAGATGAAGACGGTGGTCGAAGACCGGAGATCTTCACCTCGTTTGGATGGTAACCGAGGTCCTGATTGGGAGGCATCCTGAAATATGGATAATGAGTGGTGATCGTCCAGACGTACGTGGTGATCGATGGGTTTGCGAGGTATATAGTGCCTCCGGTTTTGTTCAGACCCAGAATGGACTTGTAAATGGACTGTGTGTCTGACAATGGATTTTATTCTGTGTTGATTGATCTCTATTAAATATACATCTGTTTGGCGGCGGAGAATTTATACTTTCGCTTAACGCCCTTCTCTGAAACGCACGAGCTCAGAGGTTGTATATCGATGGACATCAGTCGCATGGCATGAATTGCCTGTGTGGCATGCTAAGATGCAGTGATCAGGGCTTCTGTTGAAAAGCAAAGTCTTGTGGTGATGATCAAAGCACCGCCTGTGTGGCGTAGCTTTGTGTATAACGTGAATTCGCGAGCCTCACACCCCGGTATGAACCAGAAACGGGAGCAGGACCTCAGGGGGGACGTGCGTTTTCTTTCTAGCTAGGGTGGTGTCAGTGACCTACCAGCCCTGACATTTATATACTTTTCACCTGTGTGGTTGTTGCTGTTGCGAGGCGCCTCGGTTTGATCGGACGATCCGGGTCCGATGGAGTCATTCGTTGGCTCATTTACACCCCAAAGGGTGGAGAAACGCATTGTTCAGGCATTATAATCCACTTCGTGTGGACCGGCCCTGACGATCCAGGGTATGGTCGCGGCTGTACCAGAGACACGGGCTAGAGCGTCTCGAATTCGGTAAGGACTATCTTTTGCCTTGGTTCATGATGGAAATCCAATTTCCAAATACGTGACTGTGCGGTTTTGATTGTATATATATATGTGGCGATATGATATATGGTACCCATGCCGTCTATGATTGATAGTTATGATTTGAAATTGTTTTCAAAACATATAAACACTAGCAATAATATCAAATGCCTTTGTTTTATTCGTATCGAGCATATTTTGGCCGTTATAAGGTAAAAACTCTATCCTCCGGTTTGCGTTGCATTGTGTGATGGGAACTGAGTCTTATAACGGCTTCATTTTTATAAAAAGCATAGCGATGTTTAAAAGAAAGATTTGTTTTAAAGCACTGGCAATCCAATGGAGTAAACCCGTTCCACGAAAGTGGCGTGGTCCTGTGATTGGCCATATTATATATGTGTTGAGTAGATTTCTCATACCAGTCCCATGACTGACTCGTAGTTTGTTTCACTTTCAAACTCGGGTGCCCCTTTTTCTACACGGGCAGCCTTGTATTCAGGTTTAGCTGGTTCGTTCTGGATAGCTGGAGCTGAAGATGGATTCTATCATTTATCTCCTTTTATGTTGTTCAGCTCCTATTGTACATATTTTGTTTATTTCCATTGTAGACATTTATGTATAGCTGAACTGTATTTGTACTAAGTAAGATCCTGTATACTGTGTAACTCCGATGATTACTTTTATCCAGTATATTCTACTGTTCATTATCTGGTGTATTTATTTAATTCTGTTCTGCTATTATTTGTTTCTGTGTTATATTCCACGGATTACCCTTGCCGCCGTCAGTACGGGGTTTGGGGTCGTCACAATGTGGTATCAGAGCTTTGGTTAAGCTTAGTTCTGGAATATAACATTTGAACGAACTCGTCAGAAATAGAACCAGTAGTGTTCTAGGACGGGTAACTCTATACAGATAGGATCAGCAATATCCTAGTATGAGTAAAGAAGAATGAAATTACACCTCGATAGACACATTTACATTTGAAGTATATGTTTCTATATTTTAAAATATCTTTTCTGTGACCTGACACTTGATCTGCCATTTGCAGAGGTACTAGAAAAATGAGTGTTAGAAACAGGAGAAATGCAGAACCCGATCTAGAGGCTCCATTTAAGAGATATCGAAATCTGGGTGGAGCACAATTCTCGGGCAATGAATCTATTATTCAAACTCAAGCTTGGGTGAGCTCTGCAGAAAGAATATTTGAGCGTTTCCAGCTGAGAGACGACCAGAAAAGATTAGTAGCATCTTGGGCGCTAAATGGAGAAGATTTAATATGGTGGGAAACAATCATAAGAGATAATCCAGAAGGTGATATCACCTGGGATAGATTCAAAGAGATTTTCCTAGGAAGATTTACTCCTCCCGAAGCAACCGAGCGATTATGGGATGAATTTTCTTATTTGATACAAGGTGATATGACCATTCCAGAATATCATAAGAAATTCAACGAACTTGCTCACTTTGCTCCTCATATGATTCAAGATCCAAAGAGGAAAAATCTGAGATTTATTCATGGCCTGCAAAGGAGATATCAGAATAGTGTGCTGAGGAATGTGAAGCTTCCTTTTTCAGAAATGATTTATATGGCTTATCAGTATGAAGATCTCCATAATAAAGGCATGTTGCGCGACGAAGAGGAAGTCTATTCTAGCGACAAAGAAGAGTCGGAAACTGATATTCCTGAAGTCAGTACGAGGTCTGAGGTCAATAAGAAGCCCAGTGCCAAGAGGAAAAGGGCCAGATCTGGGAAAGAACCCGTAACGACCACCGTATGCAATAACTGCCATCAAAAGGGGCATTTGTCGATAAACTGCGGACCCTTGAAGAAGCGAATAAAAGGTGGGCTTCAATCCAAGAAGAATTTTCAAGGGAAGAAAAGGTGTAATCAATGCCATCGGTTTGGTCATGTAAAACAAGAGTGTCGGCTGTTAAAAACGACCAAAGAAGCTCAGGTAAATGAAGTAGCAGAAACCTCTGTGCCCTCAGCTAGTCCAGAAAGGGCCGATGTTTTAGAAGGCACGCTTACTGTCAAAAACATTCCAGTCAAAGTACTGTTTGACACAGACGCGTCACGAAGTTTCATTGCCAAAGATGCAGCTAAGAAATTGGATTTGAAGTTGAAAAAGCTCAGGGAACCAATGACTGTCCAGAATCCGGTTGGGGGTTCCATTGATCTCAGTTGGGTTTGTGGAGTGCCGGTTTCTTTCTCTCGTTATCGGTTTCCTACCATCGCGGTCGTCATGAATTTTAAAGAGTTTGATCTTATCTTGGGATTAGACTGGTTGACCAAATATGAAGCTGAAGTTAAATGCGCCGAAAGAGTCGTAAAGGCGAAGATTAAATCAGGTGATTATATAACCATTCCTTGTGAAGGTCAGAAATCTAATAGAAAAGACTTCTGGGTAGATCTCGATGTTTCTCCAGCCTAAATAGAAAATATCCCTGAAATCACAGAGAATATTCCTGACCTAGTGAAAGATATTCCTGTCGTTAAGAACTATGCAGATGTGTTCGAAGAAGTTGTTCGTTTACCTCCGCAAAGAGAAATAGATTTCAAGATTGCTTTGATTCGGAATGCAAGGCCGGTAGTTCATGCTATTCGAAGAATGTCCTTGAAAGAGAAGGAGGAATTAAACAATCAAACACGACAACTCGTATGGAAGGGTCTGATCAGGCCTAGTTTCTCCGATTGGGGAGCGACAGTGGTTTTTGTCCCAAAATCTGACGGTACTCTACGTCTATGTGTGGATTATTGTGATCTGAACAAGCAGACCATAAAGAACAAATATCCATTGCCGCGAATAGATGATTTGTTGGATAGATTAAATGGCGCACAAGTATTTTCACGAATGGACCTAGCTACAGGTTTCCATCAGCTTCGAATTGGCGAAGAGTGTGTTCCAATGACAGCATTCAGAGGTCCCGACCTATTCTATGAGTGGTTAGTAATGCCATTCGGCTTATGTAACGCTCCAGCCTATTTCGTCGATCTAATGAATATAGTATTCAGAGAAGTATTGAATAAATTTGTTCTGGTTTTCATCGATGATATTCTAATCTTCTCTAAATCCAAGGCCAAACATGAAAAACATTTGGAACAAGTGTTAGAAATCCTCAGAAGGAATGTATTGAAAGCAAAATTTTCCAAATGTATCTTCTGGCAAGATGAAGTAAAATTTCTAGGCCACGTCGTATCGGAAGAAGGAATTTCTGTGGATCCAAGCAAAATCACAGCTATTCAGAATTGGAAACAGCCTAGCACCCCCACTGAAGTCCATAGTTTTCTCAGATTGGCTAGCTATTACCGGAAGTTCGTTAAAACCTTTTCGAATATATCTGGTCATTTAACGAAGCTTACGAAGAAGCACTCTAAGTTCAAATGGACTCCAGAAAGTGAGGAGGCTTTCGAATAGCTGAAGTTAAGACTAACGACAGCTCCAGTGTTAACCATCATCGATGGCAACCAAGGTTTAAAAGTCTGGACTGATGCTTCTAGAGAAGGCCTTAGCACAGTGTTAATGCAAAGGAGTCAAGTGATTGGTTATGCTAGCCGTCAACTGAAGCCGCAAGAGAAAAACTATGTCACTCATGATCTTGAGTTATTGGCTATAGTATTCGCTTTGAAAATCTGGAGACACTATCTTCTGGGCGAGAGATTTGAACTGTTTACAGATCACCAGTCGTTAAAGTATCTATTCACACAGAAGGACTTGAATTTGAGGCAACAACGTTGGCTGGAGTTTCTAGAAGCATATGACTTTGAAATTATATACACTCCAGGGAAAGCCAATGTCGTGGCCGATGCGTTAAGCCGAAAGAATGAGATGATCGCCAGTTTTATTATCACGACTTCATTGCTAGATAAAATATCTGCTCTTCAGGAGGATGATCACTTCATTCCGAAGATCCAAGAGATAATTCAACAAGGCGAGCCCTCGAGTTTTCAAGTGGATAATGATGGAATTCTAAGGCTCAAAGGTCGAATCTGTGTCCCTAACATTCCTGAGCTTCGAAAGGAAGTACTGGATGAATGCCACAAGTCAAAACTCAGTATCTATCCAGGAGTAAGCAAAATGTATAATGACATCAAACGCACTTTCTGGTGGAAGTCGATGAAGAGGGACATTTCTTTATATGTTAGCCGATGTCCTACTTGCCAACTAGTCAAGAGCGACCAACAGAAATTGGCTGGATTATTACAACCGCTAGAAGTTCCAGGTTGGAAGTGGGAAAATATTTCAATGGATTTCATTGATGGTCTGCCCAGAACCAGAAAAGGGAATGAAAGTATTTGGGTGATCGTAGATCCTTCACGAAGACCGCCCATTTCATACCTGTCAGACCAAACAGAACTGCTCAGAGTCTGGCGCAGATATACTTCAGGGAAATAGTTAGACTACATGGAGTGCCGCTCAGTATAGTCAGTGATAGAGATACAATATTTACTAGCAAATTCTGGGAAGCATTTCAAGTCGAGTTGGGAACGAAGTTGAACTTAAGCACCGCTTATCATCCTCAGACAGACGGTCAGACTGAGAGGGTGAATCGTATTTTAGAAGATCTATTGCGGGCTTGTGTTATAGATTTCGGTGGATCATGGGAAGACTATCTGCATTTGGATGAATTCTCATATAACAACAGCTACCAGGCGAGTCTGACAATGTCGCCATTCGAAGCATTGTATGGTAGACCGTGCCGATCTCCTGCTTGTTGGGTCGAGCCCGGAAATAGACTTGTGTTGGGTCCTGATATGATTCGAGAAGCTGCCGACAAAGTCGATTTTATTAAGAAGCGATTACTCGCCGCTCAAAGCCGACAAAAGAGCTATGCCGATAGAAGAAGAAGAGATATATCCTTTGTTGTTGGCGACTATGTATATTTGAAAGTATCGCCGATGAGAGGAGTTATCCGGTTCGGTAAAACTGGAAAGTTGGCACCCAAATTCATTGGTCCGTTTCCTATTCTGGAACGGATCGGGACTCTCGCTTGTATGGTCAAATTGCCTGATTTTGTTGCCTGGAGTTCATGATGTATTTCACATATCTCAACTTCGAAAACACGTTCATGATCCAGACTTGATCGTGGAAGAAGCAGCTCAACTGGACATAGAAATTACTCCAGAATTAGCTGTGAGAAGAGAGCCGCTAAAGATTATCGGCAAAGAAACCAAGGAGCTGAGGAACAAGAAGGTTCACTTAGTCAAAGTGCAATGGAGTGGAGATCCGCGAGATTGTACTTGGGAAACTGAGGAGAGCATTCAGAAAGCCTTTCCCAGATGCCGAGTATATATCTCTGATTGACTCCGGTGCAAGGTACATTTACCCTACTTTGCATTACCATTTAATTCTCTACTATTTTGTTATTTTCTTTCCATGGATGTGCACTTTTAAATTCTATAGTCTGAATGATTTTAAAAGAGCATAGAAGTTGATCGGTATATTTTTGAGAAGTTAAAACAATTTGATTGTTGGTTGTGTTGTGTGACTGTAGATTTATCAAACCACTTTCGACTTTGTTCCTTTTCGGGGACGAAAAGTTTTAAGTGGGGGAGATTGTAACGACCCAGAAAATCTGAACCAATTTAAATTTTTTTAAATTGGCTAAAATAAGGGATTTTAAATATTTAAAATAAATATTTTAAATAATGGCAATGAAAAGTGAGTTTGAATCGACAATTGAAAACGAATATAATTAATTCTAATTATAAACAAGGCTTGAAAAGGCGCTGCAGTTTCAAAAATTGAATTCAAACTTTGTCGGACTGTACCGGGTGCAAAACAAAACGAATTTTAGTGAAACCAAAATTATTTAAATCTGTTAGTGAATACCTTTCTAACGAATCTGAATAATCGAATTTTCATAGCGGAAAGCAAAAGTTATGGCCGAATGAATTTTCAGAAGGGTCGCTATGGAATTTATATAGCCCGGGAAATTGGCCATTTTGCATACGACCTCGGAATTCGACGAAACCACTTTTTTTGGATCCGGGATGTGAAGTTATTGCTAGGTTTCAAATTTCATAATTTTTGAAGCTAATATGTGAGTGTGGCAGAAGAAAACGTGTTTTGGCCAATTACAGTAAAATTGGATCGACCAAAAATGGACCTTTTTGCAAATAGTCTCAGAATTCAACGAAACTAGTTTTGTTGGGACCGTATCGTCAAAACATAGCTAGATTTATTTTTCTGAAATTTTTCGAATCAGTTTGTGGCCCTGGCAAATTGAAATGTACGTTCAAATCGAATATTGAATGTTATATATTTTAAATTTGAAGGAAAACTGACTGAAACATTCGAATGGGCCTTCGAAACATATCCCATTGTGTTCGGAATGGGGGTAAAACGCTAGGGACGACAGTCGTTGGGTTTAGATTGGTGGTCGCGTCAGAAAACCCCTTTAAAACTTCCCCGACCAATCAGAATTTTTATTAAAAAAAAAATTCCTTTTCTCTCTCCCCGATAGAAGGCGGAAAACGTTCATAACCTTCCCGTCCATTTTCTGATCAATCCACTCAATAATTTCAAGAGCTCCAGTTGAAGATTTTGAAGAGCTCGAGACAAGCTTCAAATCCATCACTGGTTTCGATTTTTTCGTGGAGTATTGGGGGAGAATCGGGCTCGGGAATTTGGCGCGTTCAATCCGCCGCCGCCTCAGGCGATCGAACGCCACCGCAGCCCCCTGCGCCGAAAGCTCTCTCCTTCCCCTTCGACACTGCGTAGGCCGATCGAGCAATCGATTCATGGATTTCACGAAATTGCGTGACGTAGTTTTGAACATTTCAGAAAGGTTGTTTTATTTTCAGCTGTTTTAACACCTTTAAACCGTTGCAAACTTTGAAAAAACATATCTTTTTGCTGTGTTAACGAAATTCGATGAAACAGGAAACATCGTGATCGTGTGGACGCCTTCTACATTTTAGAAGAGACCGCATATTTTTTTGAGCCTTCCGCTATTTTTGGTGGAGTGGAACCCAATGTGAGATTTCTAATTTATAAACGATATGGAAAACAGCGATTTATAAATTATATAGTCGATGTATGAGTTATATAAGCGTTGTACATCTCTTGTATAAGCGTTGTATAAGTTGTACGTTCGATGTATAAGTTATATATGCGTTGTAAAAATTATATATGTGTTGAAATAGAAGTGAATTGCTATATATATATATATATATATATATATATATATATATATATATACATACGCCCCTCGTCCACAAACCATGGACGATATTTATTGGTTGTGTTTGGTGTGAAAATTGATTGATAGCGAATGGTTGTTTGGGATTGTTTGTGGTTGATATTGATTGATTGTGGTTGAAAAATACCCATTTGTGGTTGAGAAATATTTGATTGAAACCACATAGGATTAGTTTGTGGAAATGAAATAAATATATACATGCCGCCTGCGTGCGATCTAGATGCATGATCCCCATTGTCAAAAACCGCGAGGTTTTAAGGTAGAGCGAGGAGCCGTAGTAGGGACGGTCCCGGTTTTAACTACCCTGCCGTTATGCTGCCGAAATTTTGAATAATATTCATGTGTTTGAATTATTTTCATTTGCCGAAACGATATTTATTCATTGAATAGAAAACCTTCATGTGTTGAATTGATATTCATTCGTTGATTAGAAATTCATGTGTTGAATGGTATTCGCGTTTCAAATATAAAAATCACATTTTTATCTATATATAGAAACTATAGAAAACCTTCATGTGTTGAATCGATATTCATTCGTTGATTAGAAATTCATGTGTTGAATGGTATTCGTGTTTCAAATATAAAAATCACATTTTTATCTATACATAGAAACTATAGAAAACCTTCATGTGTTGAATCGATATTCATTCGTTGATTAGAAATTCATGTGTTGAATGGTATTCATATTTTGAAATAAATTGTTTGATAATAAAAATCACCTTTTATCGACTATATGGACTATGTAAAATAATCTCGTTTTAAAAGAAATTGTTTTATAATAAAAATCCTATTTTTATCACCTATATAAACTATATAAAATAATAGTGTTTTGAAATGAATTGTTTTACAATAAAAATCACATTTTTGTTATATACACGAATTGTTGAAATGTGAAGTGTTAAAAATAGCCACTCGTTCAAATAAATATATATGAGTTGAAATATTCATTAATTAGCTAATGATATGATTTTTGCCTATACATGTAACATTAGGATGAATGGTGTTTTTAAACCAAATGGAATCAAATATGAAGTTGAATGGAAAATGATAAGTGATAAGAACTGTATATATGTACATGCATATTTATTGAACAGGTTATAGCAAAGGGGCTAGAGAAGAGGAATAAAATTTTGTGCCCGACAAATAGGTACACATTTACTGTTTTGTTTGGGTGATGATTTTATGAGCCTGTTGGCTAGCCGCTTGGCTTTTTCTTTTCGACATGAGACGCCCGTGTGGCTATTTGGGAATTTTCCCAGCCCCTCCCGTACAAAGGAGGTTATGGCGAAATTTTCCAAAATTTAAAGGCGTTAGTGAAATATTTGAAGTGAAAACGATATTGAAATTGTTGAATGAACTATATTTATATAAATATAAATAAAACTAAAACCAAACGTGGCCGCGCAGTTTGTGTTTTGAAACCGTGATTTCAAACAACTAGTGTGGGAAATCCGACCATCAGATTTTCCTGAAATCGTAACCGTTGGGTCCGCTTTGGAAAAATCTTTCCAACGGCACCAACTTTGTAAAAATCCAATGGTTGGATTGTCTGGAATGCTTAATTCAAATCTGAAGGAAAACAGCGCCAGAATCGATTATATATATATATGTATATATATATATATATAATTATATTTAATCGAATAACGACGCTGCAGTTCGTATTTTGAAATTGAAACTTCAAACGATTGTACCGGGAGATCCGACCGTCGGATTTTCCCGAAACTGGAACCGTTGGATTCGTTTTGAAATGACCTTTCTAATGATGTAAATTTTGTAAAGATCTAACGGTTAGATCTTCAGGTATGTGTAAATCAAATCTGAAGAAAAACAGCGCCACCGCCGTGTTATGGCCCGAAGCGTCGTTTTGAATAAATTGGCTATTTTAAAATAAATAAAAGTAGCGATACATCGCTATAAAATATCATAAACGATTTGGAATGGAAATAAACTGAATTTGCTCGATTTATGTGGTATTTGATGATTGATTGTGTTTGGTGTGAAAATTACATTAAAGAACAAAATTGGTGTTGTCGAATGATTTAACCATTGAAATAAATTGATTTGAAATTCTAAATATGCGTGGATTATTTGAAAAGGCCTAGTTAATTCTCATTTCAAATAATTGACCGATGATTGAAAGTCGAAGATGAAGACGGTGGTCGAAGACCGGAGATCTTCACCTCGTTTGGATGGTAACCGAGGTCCTGATTGGGAGGCATCCTGAAATATGGATAATGAGTGGTGATCGTCCAGACGTACGTGGTGATCGATGGGTTTGCGAGGTATATAGTGCCTCCGGTTTCGTTCAGACCCAGAACGGACTTGTGAATGGACTGTGTGTCTGACATTGGATTTTATTCTGTGTTGATTGATCTCTATTAAATATACATCTGTTTGGCGGCGGAGAATTTATTCTTTCGCTTAACGCCCTTCTCTGAAACGCACGAGCTCAGAGGTTGTATATCGATGGACATCAGTCGCATGGCATGAATTGCCTGTGTGGCATGCTAAGATGCAGTGATCAGGGCTTCTGTTGAAAAGCAAAGTCTTGTGGTTGTTAGCCTACTTTGTGAACTAGGCAACACAAAGTCAAGATATCAAGCATTGGAGAGCATTTCAAATTAGAAGACTTCGGTTCGGATCGGAGAGACCATCACTACTCAGGTCGGAGGAGATGCTACAGCTTCGATCGAACAGTTGCAATCATCCGGGTCAGGTTAAAGCAACATATCGATTCGGATCGGATAAAGTCTCCTGTTCGGAGCGGCGAGCTATTGCTGTTGAAAACAGAGAGCGCATGTTCGGATCGGAGGGCAGTCTTCTTCAAGATGGATCGGAAGGCCACCCAGCCGCTACAGAGATGGTTCGGAGGAAAAGCAGAATAAAAAGAAGAGAGAGTTGTCGCCAAGTCAATTCGGGTCGGATCGGATATCCCGATCCGAACCCCTGATACATATACCTCCGACCCGAACCCATTTTCCATACTGTCCCCCTGCATAAGCGCCTGGATATCCGGATCGGCTATGACCAGTTCCTGCCCATAACGTTCACTATTTTGATGCGTTGTCAGCACAGTAATCCATCCGAACCCGAGGCTAATGGGATGGACGACACGTGGCTCCGATCCGGATCGGGTTTTGAGCAAATTCACACCTATAAATACCCCGTTTGGAGACGAAGAAAAGGATCCTTTTAGGCACTTTGAGAATTCAACTACCTCCATAACCCGAACTCCATTACTCCCGGAGAATCCAAATCTTCTTTCATTACTTGTTTTAGTCTATTGAGTGAATATAAGCGAGTTGTGAGTGAAATCAAGTGAAAATTACATTGTATTTGCAACTGAATCATTGAATATAGTGAAAGATAAGTGGACGTAGGCATTTCCTCGCCGAACCACTATAAATCCTGTGTGTTCATTTATATTTTTCTTATTTGCTTTTAATCAATTTGGGTGTTAGAACCAATTTTTGGTCTAACATTTTGGTGCTTTCATTGAGAGACCTCATCTAAATTCTTTATTTTCCGGGATTTCTTTCTACTTTTTGGACCGTTGAGTTCAAAGAAGTTAATCCTTAAGTTTCTCCGCTCTTTTATATTTGTTGAAGTGATTGTCAAAGAGTCATGGCCAAAGGACAAGGCAAAGAAGTTCAGTCTGTTCGAGGAAATGGAACTGGCGAAGATCAGCAAAATGCGGTTGTAACAAGGTCTCGGGGGCAGAGTTCAGCAGCAGGAAGAACCAATGTAGGAAATCCGAGCCGCCAACAGGGGGAGAGCTCCGATCCGATCCGGGTAGGAGATTCTGAAGCAGTGCATTCCCCCAATCTGAACCGACCCGAGCAGCTTGGCACGTACCGATCCGACCAGGCCCCCCAGCTCCGAATCGACCCAACCTCCTACCTCTGATCCGACCCGATGCTTGGTGAAGATGGAACCTCTACTCGAGTCCCTACGAATGCTCCAATTCCAGCCACCAGGGTTGGTGATCAGGTCAATCCATCTACGCCCATCACTCAAGGAGATTTCTCGCGCTTGCTTGACATGCTTGAGAGCACAAGGGAGGCTATGAAGGTTCACGAGCGAACTAATCTCATGATGCAGGAGAATATGAGGCTCATGAGTCGGGAGATTAGTGAACTCCGTCGACAGAGAACTCCATCACCGGCTCGTCACACACCAGTGGATCAATCTTCATCTTCCGAGGAAGAGCGGCCCCGTGAACGAAGGCCGCTCGAACGACCTCAGAACGTGGAGCAGCTGACATTTGGATCTTTGGGATCTCGTGAGGATATTGCACGAGCGCTAGGAAACAATGACCCCACTCGAGGGCAAAGACTCCAGTCCCCTCCTCCCGAGATCGACCGGGAGCGCAGGGAACGGAATCGAGCAGAGGCAGCTCGAAGAAGAAGGGCATCTCCTGAACAAGAGCCCAGAAGGAACTCGGATACTAGGGCCAGGGAACCTGAACGGCCCCTAACTAATGCTGATGTGCAGGCAATGGTTCGCCAGATCATGTCCGAGAGCCGGAACTACACAAATGAAGATTATGGCATTGAGCGGAGCCATACTCCCTTCACCGACGATATCCTCGACTTCCAATTTCCCCGATGCTTTAACTTTCCACAGATGGACAAATACAACGGAAGGACTGATCCGGGACAGCATTTGATGCGATACTCGTGGCTCATGAATGCTGCTGCTGCCCCTGATGAAGTGAAGTGTAAAGCATTCCCAATCTACTTAGAAGATGTGGCGCTGTTCTGGTTTACCCGACTTCCTCCTCGTTCGATTTCGAATTACAAGGAACTAAGCGAGCGTTTCATGAACCAGTTCCGACTCCATGCCCGAAAGTCCAAAGTGTTATTGAATTATCGAGAATCAAACAGGCACCAGGAGAGTCTTTGAGGGCATATCTTGACCGTTTTAACCAAGCTGTGACTGAGGTCAGTGACCCGCATGAGCCCACTATTCTGATGGCATTGAAGGAAGGAGTCGATCCTGAATCTGAGTTTGGAGACTACCTTTCTGGGAAAACACCCTCCACAAGGGAGATATTCTACGAAAAAGCCGATATTTATCTAAGGCGAGAGGAGGCCAGGGCAAACCGAAAGAGAAAGTCTGAGACGGCTTCAAAGGAGAATGTGCAGAGTAATATCGCCGTGAAGCAGTCTGGGGAAAGTTCTGGCAAGGTTGAAGTAAATGTAGGAAACAAGGGTGGAAACAGCAATGCTGGAAGCGGGGGTAACAATAACAATAACCGTAATCCGAACGGTAACAGAAGAAAAAGAAATAGGGGAAGTGATCCTAACAAAAGACCCCGATTCCAGAACTACGAGAATTACACACCATTGAACGACACCCTGGAAAATATTTACCTGGATACGTACAATGTGTTACAGTACAAAAGACCGCCACCTCGTGATTCGACCGAGAAAGAAATGGCGACAGGGAAATTTTGTTTGTTTCATGGAACTCATGGGCATTCAACCAATGAATGTCCGCATTTGAGGGATGTGATTGAGAAGCTGCTGCGTGAAGGGAAGTTGGATGAATACAAGGTTGCCCCGAGGGACAGGGGGCAAGGAGAGCAGGCTCCAAAATAGATTCTACCTGCTCCCAAGCCTACAGCGCAGCAGAAAGGTAAAGGAATTGTTATCAACTCCATAGTAGGCGGACCTCACCCGACAATCCGAAGTTTCAGATCAATGGATCAATATGTGAATGCTGCCAAGCATTTAGACGTGAATGAAGGTGATGATTTGGAAGATATCACCCCCATAAAACAACAGAAGATCATGTTTGACGACGTGGTATTTCGCAGCCGAGACAATACTGGGATACAATCACCCACCAATGATCCGTTGGTTATTACTACCACCATTGGGCCGGCCTTGGTCCATAAGGTATTAGTAGACAACGGAAGTTCCGTTAATATTTTGTTCAAGAAGTCATTTGATCAGATGAAGCTTGAATCTGAAGATCTGAAGCCATGTGAAGGATGGATCAGAGGCTTCAACGGGGCGTCGACAGCTCCCATGGGATACATAGAGTTGCCCGTGACCCTGGGGCAAGGAGAACGTAGAAGAGTGCGGATGCTTCAGTTCGTAGTATTGGACGTAGATTCGCCTTATAATGCATTTTTGGGGAGGCCTGCCCTCGCTGAATTCAGAGTTTGTATCGCCCCTTGGTGCTTGTTACTTAAGTTCCCAACCGAAGCCGGAACTGGAGTAATGAGAGGGGATCAAGTTTCCGGACGGGCCTGCTATGTGGCCGAACTAAAGATGTTGATGAAAGGACTTAACGTTGAGAGTAAGGATGCCTCGTCTCCCTCAAAGGGGGACTCGGCATAGCAATTAGAGAGATTGACCCCAAAGGAGTTGCCCAAAGGAACGCCTGAAGACTTGGATCCCAGAAAAGACGAGGAACCAGAGGCTAGGAATGCAACTCCTAATGAAGCGACAGTGGAAATTCCTATTGATAAAGCTGATCCGACAAAAGTTTTGAAGATTGGTTCTCAATTGGATCCACGTCGAGCTAAAGAACTAACGGACTTCTTGAAGGCAAACTTAGATGTGTTTGCCTGGACCCATGCTGACGTGTAACACCCCACACCCGCTATGGTCACTCACTAAGGGAATGCCATAACATCGGTGGAGTATTTTGAGTGAATATAGAACAGAAAAATTACAACAAGACAGATATAAGTAATACTTGAGAATTTAAAACATCATTTCGTTCCAGCGGAAAGTAAAACATGTTTGGTTACACCAAAACCATAAATAAGGGTCAAGTACATAATATCCATCCTGATAAAAACAAAAGTACATAATCCCACTACATAACCTAATAGCCATAGTAGAAAAGATAAACTGAGCTTTTCATCCACGGTCCAAGCTCCAAAAGATAGATAAAGCAGTCTGATCAAAGCCCACTAGTGCTAGGCCCACTCTGATAACCTGAGGGTTGGGAAAAAGATAAAAACAACGGGGTCAGACATAAGTTTGAGTGAGTCCTATAACCCTAACTGTAACACCCCACCTCCGTTAAGGTCACTCACAAAGGGAATGCCTTAACTTTGGTGGAGCATTTTAGTAAACAGAACAGAAACTTACAAGACAGATAAAACAGTACTTGAAAATTTTTAACTTTATTACAGCGGAAACAGAAAATTAATATGGTTACATCCTTTCAATCTCAGAATTCAAGTACAAAATATCAGTCTTGTACAAAAGCCTTCAAAATGCATAGTTCAAAATCATAATCCCCATGGAACGGAAGCTATACAGAGCCAAACCATACTTTAAGCACTTCAAGCAAAGAGAAATCCGGATCAAGCTAAAGTATTTCCCTCCTTGGATAACCTGGGGGGGGGGGGAAACGGAAGAAAGGAGGCGAAAACAACAAGGGTCAGACAAAAAGTCTGGCAAGTCCAGTGACTTTCAGCATATGAACAGATAATAATAATATGATATGAACATAAAACTGGATGTGAGATAACTATAACAGGTGTAGCAGATATAACAGAAAAACAGAATGATATAAACTATTGTTTTACACTTCTCTGCACTAATACTAGTATAGCGGAATTAGGTGTCACCCTAATGTCTAAATTGAAGCAGGAACGGGTACAGAATACTTAAACAGAAACAGAATGCTAATAATGGGCCTTTACTACCCGATCAGAAACAGACAGAAGAAGAAACATATTTATCCCTATGGAAACAGAATGTGGAATTAGGTGTACACTAGTAATGGGCCTTTACCACCCAAACAGACGGTACCACACAGAAATAGACAGGTGTTACCACCCAACAGAAACAGACGATACCAACAAAAACAGACAGAACTAAGCGTACCCTAAAACCCTACCCCAAGCGATCGGCTCCCTAATACATAAATATCCTGTGTCGGCCCCACAGTAGGGTGTATCACTCCCTAAAGTGACAACCAATTGGCACAGACCTATTTACAGATGTCACGGCGTCTTACATCCTCAGAGGCAGATCGGGATCCATTCACGCACATGACCCGGTTGGAACGCACCATCAACACCCCTCGCCATTACCAGAATGAACCACTTATAATTAGTTCAGTAAGCGTGCCCGGACCCTACCTACTGTTGGGTCAAAGTTTTGATACCAGAAAGGGTTACTGACTAATATGGGTCCCAAACAACAGATTACACAAGTAATTCCCCTCCTAACCTTGTGTCCCCAGACTAACAGATCTCAGATTAACTTGTTTACAAGTTTAGGCATACAGAATTCAGATTTACTAGTTCACAGATTAAGTTAACAAGTTTTCAGACTAACAGATCAGATGTACAGATTTTTCAGATTTGTCTAACTTTGTATTGGGCCTACAGATTCATGGACGGGTTTTACTACATCTATTAATCCCTTTGGTTTAACCCTATTTTCCCCAATACGTTTTAGACGTCATTCTTATCTTAGATTTTGCATTAATTAATTATTAATGCACAGACCTCTCACATTAGGTCGGTAGCTTGTGGCCGCTGGATATGCCGGGCGGTTCCGGGCAGACTTCTGCCACAAGCCAGACCTAACCTCGTGTCTTACGCATGTTATGACTAACTTCTCACATTAGAACCTATTGTTTGCGGCCACTGGATGTGCCGGGCGGTTCCGGGCAGATTTACGCCGCAAACTCATTCTAACCTCGAGTTAGCCATGTTTATCTTTGCGGCCAATTAATTAATAATTTACCGTTTATGCGCACGCCCAATATATATGCCAATTCAGATTGTATCAATAACAGGATGATTATATCAACATAGCAGATAACAGATTTTATATGACTTAACGGATTTAACAGATTTAGCAACTTAGTAGATTTTGGCATATAACAGGTTAGGCATTTCAACCGACAAATTTAACAGATTAGGCATTTCAATCTAATTAGCAGTCTAGGCAATATAACAAAACTAGCAGTTTAGGCAACTTGGCAAATTAGCAGATTTAGCAAATTTAATATTTCTAAAGGTTCTATTTACATGCCTTGCCTAAACATAAATTAGGCCTAAGTTCATATGCCTAAATAATGTCATGATTCACAATATGATCATATACTTCCATGTTTGCATACATTTACATAGCGCAGAATATGGACATAATTTACCCTATAACATATGTTCCAATTTTTGTTAAACTAGCATTTTACAGCAGATTCACATATAAATTATACCAAATATAACCATTAATTCCAATGCATGCCATATATCCAAAAATCCCTATTTAGGTGTAATTACAATACTAGATATCCTAATTAATGTAAATCTTAAGTTTCCATATCTTCCTTCTTTTCATGTCATGAATTATTATGCAAACTATCCCCAATAATATAAATCTTTAAACCATATCTTCTAAAAATCAGATCTTGCCTTTTTATATGCATTTTGTCCAAGGTCTCAAATCATATGCAATCTTTACAGTGGTTCCTCTTCTTCTTTTATCACAAAATATGCATAGGTCTGAAACTAGTTTATAACATATGCTATTTTTTTCTAATTAATTACAGGTCTAAATTACAACATAACTATGCATACAACGTGCATAAATTATATGTTCATAGTCAAATTTATGCATCCAATCCCAAGTCATATGTCCAATATATTTTATGCCTCAGACCTAAAGTCATACATTCAATTTGGTTTTGTCAAATTTCTCATCATTCATCCCAAAACTTGCGTTCATACGTTCATCTCTTATGAGATTAGGCACAGGCTCGTGGTAGCCTGGCTATAGAAACAGAAAAGAAGAAAGGAATATAGAACAGTCACAGAAAACAGATCTAACAGAAGAGAATACAACCTCAAACTCAGATTTAAATGCATATCAAAATTATCATTAACGTTTATAGCGGAGAATAACTGTACTTGCCTTGATTGGATTAAAGAAAGAACTTGTTGTCGAATCTTTGCAGAAATTTTAATCTCTAGTTTGAATTGAGTTGCTTAGGCTGATGTTGATTATCTTCTAGTTTTAATTCCAGCAGAGCAGAGACGCCATTTTTATTTTTTTATTAGAAGAAGAGAGCAATGGAGGCTAGAGAATTGTACAAGAAACCTAGGTAGAGTCTAGGGTCCTTTTTATAGAGTTTATGAACTGATTAGGACCATCGATGTTGCTTGGATTGATCGTAGCCATTCATTCGCAAGAGAGACCAATGAGAGCCTGCCACCTAGCCCTAATGACAAAGCAGACCACAGAAAATCGACTAACAGAGAATAGGCCAGCCGGGTTGGACTGGGTTCAACCTGTCTCTGGACCAGGTCGACAGCCCTGTCGACAGCCCTGTCGACCTGGTTAGACCAGGTCGAAAGCCCAGTCGACCTGGGTGCATCTGGCGGGATTTTTCCCGCCTTGGCCAATTGGGCCCGGTTTTAATTTTAAACTGTTTTATTCTGAGCTGTTCGAACTTTAAACTTAATTCAGAAACTTCCAGAGGCTATATCTTCTTCATACGGACTCCGTTTTTCGAAAACTCGGACTCTATTTCGCGTATTTTTCCGAGACGAACGCAATGGCGTATCCCGTTTCCCTTAGTTTCTTGATTTCAAATTAATTATACTTTAATTTATGACTTTCACGGTTATAGAATATACGGGGTGTTACATTCTCCCCCACTTAAAAGGATTTCGTCCCCGAAATCTTCAAGTTAAGAAGAATGTGTCCTACCATCCAATCATCCATCTACTCAATCATCAACCACAGGCATCCATTGTCCTTATAGACTTCTAATGCTTTCATGTTTAAATGCACAGTGTGTGTTCATGTCTGTATCTAATGCAAAATCAGGCGGCCCACTGATTCAGTCGACCTCCTTAATGCGAATCATGTTAGTGCCATGAGTCCAATATGTATGCAAATTTTCCTACTTGAGACATATCATTTCTATATGAGTGCACAACTGCTCATTCATATGCAACATCCATATGCTGATTCAACCATTTTGCATCCATAAAAATGTAAAAATGCTCACACATCCATATGCAGTATGAGAGTGCTTTCGAGCCGATCTAGTGCCGTGTGTGTGTATATGCATCCACGAGCAACCACTAGCAACCACTTGCATCCACTTGCAACCATCAAACATAACATGTCTCAAACACATGTTTACACCCATTAGTTTCTACCTAAAGTTCAAATATTCGATCGATAGGATACAGTCGAATGATGGAAGCGAGTACAGATAGAACGAAAATTTGGTTCCCATTAGACATGGGTCCTAAGTATCGGCCCCAAAGACCGAAACCAATATCAAATTGACATCCTACGAAAACTCAGAATGTATGCGTCATACTTGACGCCTAACACAGATATCCCTCAAACCCCAGTCTCAAACAGATGATCCATAACCCTTATGGGTCTGAGTCTATAGCGGAATTCAGAAACAATACTAGCATTAAAGTGCAGAGTATCGATTACAAAACCAAAATACCAAAATCAGAAAAAGTCTTGACTTCATAATCAGATAAATAAATTAAACCTACTATAGAAAATTTCCTATTTCTATCCTAGCCACTAGCCTCAAGAGTGTTCGCCTGCCCTCCTTGTCCTCGTCTCTTTGGGCAGTCCCTAGTGAAGTGTCCCATCTCCCCACAGTTGAAGCAAGCGCCCTTCCTTTTTCTGCAATCCTTGTTCAGATGAGTTGAGCTCCCACAAGTAAAGCACTTTTTCCCCTTCTTATCTTCAGACTTCTCATCCTTCTTTTGTGTTTCCTTTTTGGGCCCCGCTTTCTTATTCTGTGGTTCTTCCTTCTTTGTCTCTTTCGGGCCCTTGTCTTCCTCGTGCAGTAGTGCCATATCCACCAATTTCTCGTAAGTTGCTCCCATGGGTACATGGGTCATGGCTAGGCTGTGCAGTGGCTCATTCAATCCTTTAACAAAGCGGAGAGCCTTTTTATGCTGAGTGTTGACTAAATCCAATCCGAATCTTGCTAGTTGGTTGAACTGGTTGACGTATTCCTTGACCGTCATACTTCCTTGCTTAAGAGACAAGAACTTTTCCAATTGTAAACTTCGTTCAGCTTGCGAGAGGAATTTTGTCTCAAACCTTGTTCTGAAATCCATCCAAGTCTCAATTGGTCTCTCGGCGTTAGTGACTTCCCACCAGTAGGAAGCTTCGTCTTTGAGCAGCCATATTGCCAACTGTACCTTCTGCCTATCGTCCACCTCGAAGATAACGAACAGATCCTCAGTTTCTTTGAGCCAATTCCTTGCTTCTATGAATGATTCAGTTCCTTTGAAATCCTTCCCACCCATAGCCATAAAATCTCTACAGATTTTTGAGAAAGCAATAGCACGAGGAGGGGGTGGAGGAGGGGGATCATTTGCTGGACCTGCAGCGGCGGTCCTAGCCTCAAGATATTGACGAAACCAACCGGGTACATGAACACCCTCTGGTATCTCAGATGCTTCAGACATGCTGGAACGAAGAAGGAAAGGTTCAATACAAAAAGGACTGAAAGAAAGATATATGGCTCTTGCGGATCATGCTTTTTCAAAATAAGCTTTATTTTTGAAAATACTTCCTTTCAAAACCTTTTTTTTTTTAAAATAATTTTCAAAACTTTTTATAAAATCTGGTAACCTTCAGCTCTGATACCAAGTGTAACACCCCACCTCCATTAAGGTCACTCACAAAGGGAATGCCTTAACTTTGGTGGAGCATTTTAGTAAACAGAACAGAAACTTACAAGACAGATAAAACAGTACTTGAAAATTTTTAACTTTATTACAGCGGAAACAAAAAATTAATATGGTTACATCCTTTCAATCTCAGAATTCAAGTACAAAATATCAGTCTTGTACAAAAGCCTTCAAAATGCATAGTTCAAAATCATAATCCCCATGGAACGGAAGCTATACAGAGCCAAACCATACTTTAAGCACTTCAAGCAAAGAGAAATACGGATCAAGCTAAAGTATTTCCCTCCTTGGATAACCTGGGGGGAGGGGAAGGGAAACGGAAGAAAGGAGGCGAAAACAACAAGGGTCAGACAAAAAGTCTGGCAAGTTCAGTGACTTTCAGCATATGAACAGATAATAATAATATGATATGAACATAAAACTGGATGTGAGATAACTATAACAGGTGTAGCAGATATAACAGAAAAACAGAATGATATAAACTATTGTTTTACACTTCTCTGCACTAATACTAGTATAGCGGAATTAGGTGTCACCCTAATGTCTAAATTGAAGCAGGAACGGGTACAGAATACTTTAACAGAAACAGAATGCTAATAATGGGCCTTTACTACCCGATCAGAAACAGACAGAAGAAGAAACATATTTATCCCTATGGAAACAGAATGTGGAATTAGGTGTACACTAGTAATGGGCCTTTACCATCCAAACAGACGGTACCACACAGAAACAGACAGGTGTTACCACCCAACAGAAACAGACGATACCAACAGAAACAGACAGAACTAAGCGTACCCTAAAACCCTACCCCAAGCGATTGGCTCCCTAATACATAAATATCCTGTGTTGGCCCCACAGTAGGGTGTATCACTCCCTAAAGTGACAACCAATTGGCACAGACCTATTTACAGATGTCACGGCGTCTTACATCCTCAGAGGCAGACCGGGATCCATGCACGCACATGACCCGGTTGGAACGCACCATCAACACCCCTCGCCATTATCAGAATGAACCACTTATAATTAGTTCAGTAAGCGTGCCCGGACCCTACCTACTGTTGGGTCAAAGTTTTGATACCAGAAAGGGTTACTGACTAATATGGGTCCCAAACAACAGATGACACAAGTAATTCCCCTCCTAACCTTGTGTCCCCAGACTAACAGATCTCAGATTAACTTGTTTACAAGTTTAGGCATACAGAATTCAGATTTACTAGTTCACAGATTAAGTTAACAAGTTTTCAGACTAACAGATCAGATGTACAGATTTTTCAGATTTGTCTAACTTTGTATTGGGCCTACAGATTCATGGACGGGTTTTACTACATCTATTAATCCCTTTGGTTTAACCCTATTTTCCCCAATACGTTTTAGACGTCATTCTTATCTTAGATTTTGCATTAATTAATTATTAATGCACAGGCCTCTCACATTAGGTCGGTAGCTTGTGGCCGCTGGATATGCCGGGCGGTTTCGGGCAGACTTCTGCCACAAGCCAGACCTAACCTCGTGTCTTACGCATGTTATGACTAACTTCTCACATTAGAACCTATTGTTTGCGGCCACTGGATGTGCCGGGCGGTTCCGGGCAGATTTACGCCGCAAACTCATTCTAACCTCGAGTTAGCCATGTTTATCTTTGCGGCCAATTAATTAATAATTTACCGTTTATGCGCACGCCCAATATATATGCCAATTCAGATTGTATCAATAACAGGATGATTATATCAACATAGCAGATAACAGATTTTATATGACTTAACGGATTTAACAGATTTAGCAACTTAGTAGATTTTGGCATATAACAGGTTAGGCATTTCAACCGACAAATTTAACAGATTAGGCATTTCAATCTAATTAGCAGTCTAGGCAATATAACAAAACTAGCAGTTTAGGCAACTTGGCAAATTAGCAGATTTAGCAAATTTAATATTTCTAAAGGTTCTATTTACATGCCTTGCCTAAACATAAATTAGGCCTAAGTTCATATGCCTAAATAATGTCATGATTCACAATATGATCATATACTTCCATGTTTGCATACATTTACATAGCGCAGAATATGGACATAATTTACCCTATAACATATGTTCCAATTTTTGTTAAACTAGCATTTTACAGCAGATTCACATATAAATTATACCAAATATAACCATTAATTCCAATGCATGCCATATATCCAAAAATCCCTATTTAGGTGTAATTACAATACTAGATATCCTAATTAATGTAAATCTTAAGTTTCCATATCTTCCTTCTTTTCATGTCATGAATTATTATGCAAACTATCCCCAATAATATAAATCTTTAAACCATATCTTCTAAAAATCAGATCTTGCCTTTTTATATGCATTTTGTCCAAGGTCTCAAATCATATGCAATCTTTACAGTGGTTCCTCTTCTTCTTTTATCACAAAATATGCATAGGTCTGAAACTAGTTTATAACATATGCTATTTTTTTCTAATTAATTACAGGTCTAAATTACAACATAACTATGCATACAACATGCATAAATTATATGTTCATAGTCAAATTTATGCATCCAATCCCAAGTCATATGTCCAATGTATTTTATGCCTCAGACCTAAAGTCATACATTCAATTTGGTTTTGTCAAATTTCTCATCATTCATCCCAAAACTTGCGTTCATACGTTCATCTCTTATGAGATTAGGCACAGGCTCGTGGTAGCCTGGCTATAGAAACAGAAAAGAAGAAAGGAATATAGAACAGTCACAGAAAACAGATCTAACATAAGAGAATACAACCTCAAACTCAGATTTAAATGCATATCAAAATTATCATTAACGTTTATAGCGGAGAATAACTGTACTTGCCTTGATTGGATTAAAGAAAGAACTTGTTGTCGAATCTTTGCAGAAATTTTAATCTCTAGTTTGAATTGAGTTGCTTAGGCTGATGTTGATTATCTTCTAGTTTTAATTCCAGCAGAGCAGAGACGCCATTTTTATTTTTTTATTAGAAGAAGAGAGCAATGGAGGCTAGAGAATTGTACAAGAAACCTAGGTAGAGTCTAGGGTCCTTTTTATAGAGTTTATGAACTGATTAGGACCATCGATGTTGCTTGGATTGATCGTAGCCATTCATTCGCAAGAGAGACCAATGAGAGCCTGCCACCTAGCCCTAATGACAAAGCAGACCACAGAAAATCGACTAACAGAGAATAGGCCAGCCGGGTTGGACTGGGTTCGACCTGTCTCTGGACCAGGTCGACAGCCCTGTCGACAGCCCTGTCGACAGCCCAGTCGACCTGGGTGCATCTGGCGGGATTTTTCCCGCCCTAGCCAATTGGGCCCTGTTTTAATTTTAAACTGTTTTATTCTGAGCTGTTCGAACTTTAAACTTAATTCAGAAACTTCCAGAGGCTATATCTTCTTCATACGGACTCCGTTTTTCGAAAACTCGGACTCTATTTCGCGTATTTTTCCGAGACGAACGCAATGGCGTATCCCGTTTCCCTTAGTTTCTTGATTTCAAATTAATTATACTTTAATTTATGACTTTCACGGTTATAGAATATACGGGGTGTTACACTAACAATACAATCACCAAAGTAATTAGGGTATGATATAAGCAAGATACGGTACCTCTGGGGATAATGACTACACTAAGTAGCCAACTAAACACAGGATGTTCTAAGATAAACGAAAAGACGCATTTACCCACCCAAGGATAATTACTAGATTGCACCACCCTAGATTCTACCCACCCAATGGTAATTCTTACACTGCACCACACCATTTCTACCCACCCAAGGGTGATTCCTACTTAAAGGTTGATCCCACTAAGTGTACTTAGTAACTTTACCCAGTAGTTTCGTGTACCCCTAGCTCACTACATAGGTGCCGTCTGCCCCTATCTCCACTATGTGTACCCACTACTCCCAAGCGATCGGCTCCCTACCGTAGATATCCGTGCTGGCCCCACAATGGGGTGTATCACTCCCCAAAGTGGCTAGCCCGATACAACAAATGGTGCACGGGTTATATCTACACGATGCAACAACGTCTTACCTACCATCCCGGGTCCACACACGCAGATGAAACCCGTTGGACTCGCGTTGCCACCGCTACCCGTTTTGGCCTCTTATAGTCAAGCCCAATATGCGTGTCCCGTCACTCGACTAGAGTCGAGCCCACTAAGATACGTTTGGGATATTGGTTGAAATGGGCCCCCACAAGCTACCACCTAAGCTTGTTATTTTATCTAGTGTATCCCACTTAACCCCTTTTTTAATCATGCCCACCTACATGTTAAGGTTTGGTTAAGTCATCTAATCATATTTCAATTGCCACTTAAGGCACCCACTAGATTTCCACATGCCACCCAATGCACTTACTTAACCCTTTACCCATGTTTAATTACATGTTCCACTTTGGTTAAGTATTCTAATCGTATTTTCTATTGCCACCCAAGGCAACCTACTAGTTTCCTCATGCCACCCAAGGCACCCCTACTAGTTACTACATGCCACCCAAGGCACCCACTTAACCCCTCATGCCCCATTACATGCTAATTTGGTTAAGTGTTTCTTAGTTAATTAAGATCGTAACCTTTGTAAAGACCTCTCACATTAGACTGTCTTTTATGGCAGCTGGATATGCCGGTTGGTTCCGGGCAGCCTTACACCATAACAGAGTCTAACCTCGTGTCTTTACACTTGTCACGGATTTAGTTTGTAACTAAGACCTCTCACATTGGGCCAATCATTTGTAGCCGCTGGATTTGCCGGTTGGTTCCGGGCAGTCTTATGCTACAAAAAGGGGTCCAACCTCGTGTCTTAGTAGATTAATTACACCTAATTAATCACCCCCATAATTTGTATTAATTATCCCTAATTAATTACAAATATTTAAGAATATGGGTAGACCTAACTCAATAGGTAAATTCCCAATTCCATAGTATGGGTAGACCTAACTTAATAGGTAAATTCCCAATTATGTCCATCCACTTTACGGTATGTTTAATCATACCCACTTCACACAATTTTATGTGTTCATTAATTTTTACCCCATCGTCCCCACGTAAATACGTTAACATGACATACTTCAAAAGAGAAGATTCATCATACACACAATGGGTTCAACTTATCATATCATTAGCATTATCATGGGTTAAAAAGGTGTCAACTTGCATATATGACCATAAACCCAACTTGCATACAAAACCAACCCAAACTTGCATGAATCACATATGTCATAAGGATGGTAACTTGCTTAAATGTTCATGTCATAGACCTATCATAAAGGTGTCAACTTGCATACATGTCATAGGTCTAAAAGGGATGAACTTGCACATGTACTTATGTCATACAAAGGGGTAAACTTGCATAGCATATCACATGTTAACTTGCATATAACCAAACACATAACTTACATAACATGTTACATATGAACTTGCATATAATCACGCACATAACTTGCATATAACCAAACACATAACTTGCATAACATGTTACATATGAACTTGCATAAAATCATGCACATAACTTGCATTACATGTTACATATGAACTTGCATATAATTTCACATATAGCTTGCATAACATGTTACATATGAACTTGCATATGTATGTATGACATACAAAGGTAAACTCGCATATGTTATGCATATCACTAATCCAAACAACTTGCATAGATTATGCATATTATAGATCCAAACTCATAGGTTAAACTTGCATGTCATGTCACTTATTTCACACATGATTCTAGCATAAAACCAAGCATTTAACTTGCATAAAACCAAACACTTAGCATGCATAAAACCAAACACTTAGCATGCATAAAACCAAACACTTAGCATGCATAAAACCCACCACTTAACATGCATAAACCCAAACACTTAACTTGCATAAACATAGTGTCATCATGAATAAGTGTTAAACATAGTGATTAGCAAACTAGCATCATAACATATGACCTGAAACCCATTAATCCGCAAGCAAAACCATATGATCTCATCATATCTCATCTACTTAGTTTAGCAATTGGTTATTAAAGTGATAGAAACTCACAAACTCCAAGATTAGCTCCTTAGATAGTTGCTAGAGTTGAAGTAGAGGTGGATTAGTAGTTGATTAGCTTGCAATCCTCTTCGCAAATTAGTGGAGGCTCCTTCTAAGTTGCATTTTGGCGGCATGATGGCATAGATTCTATTTTTAGTATGGATTAGGGTAGTCTTAGGGTGTATTTATAGGATTAGGTTGTGTTTTAGACCCTTAGATTAACCCTAGGTTAGTTTAGGTCCGTCAGATTTCGTCCCAAGCCCTCCAACCCAGCCCAAAACTCAACCAGGTGCACCCAGGCCAGAATCAGCCGACAGGGCAAGTCGACAGCCCTGTCGATAGGCAAGTCGACAGCCTTGTCGACAGCCAAGTCGACTTGGCTGGGAGGGAGTTTTCCCGCCTGGCCCCCATTTCTGCATGTTTCGAAATTCAAATTTCCCGAAAACTTCTTTGGGCCTTAACCGGGTCATACGGACTCCAATTTACAAAATTTCGGACTCTATTTCGCGTATTTTTCCGAGACGAACACAATGACGTAACCCGTTTCCCCTGATTCTCACATCTGAGATTAATAATTCTGTAATTAGTGAATATCAGTGTTAACTGAATTTCGGGGTGTTACATTCTCCCCTCCTTAAAGGATTTCGTCCCCGAAATCTCCAAGTTAAGGAGAATGCATATCCTACCATCCAAACAACCATCTACTCAATCCATCAAACACGGGCATCCATTGTCCTTAAAACAATTTCTACTGATGTATGAGCATATGCAAAAAGTGTGTGTATATGTTCCCCATCTAATGTATGAACATATGCAAACCGTGATAGTGCCATGCATCCAATATGTATGCGAGAGAACACTATCGAAACATACTGTATCTATATGAGTGCACAATCATTCACCAAAATGCATCATCCATATGATAACACAACCATTATACATCCATCAATTTAGCTACCTACACACAATTATATGCAATATGCAATATGAAGCGACTGAGCCGATCTAGTGTCTAGAGTGTGTGTATTCCACGAGCAACCACTAGCAAACACTTGCATCCACATGCATCCATCAATCATAACATGTCTCAAACACATGTTTCAACCATAGGTTTACCCTATCTAAAGGTCAAAGGCACTAACAAGAGGACATACTAAAGATAAGATAAGTACTAGACAAATGATAAAGGAGAAGTTAAAAGACATACCCTCAAAAAGGAATGGGTATAATGAATGCATTTTCGCTTCCGTCTCCCAAGTAGCGTTGCTCTCATCTTCTCCCCATTGCACTTTGACTAGTTGAACCTCCCTGTTTCTCAACCTCTTAATCTCTGACCCAAGGATGCGTGTAAGAGCTCGTCGAATAGTCGCATCACGCTCTATCTCTACTTCTCTAAGCAAGCTCGGCTCTACCACCTCTGCGGTCTCATGTAGGCACTTCCTCACATGGAATACATCATGTACACCACTAAGTCTGTCGGGCAACTCCACCAATGGAAGATGATCTTCTCATGTACCTCCAAAATCTAAGATACATAGCCTCAAAAGGTCTTCTAAAATACAATTCACCCTCTCGGTCTGACCGTCCGTTTGAGGATGATATGCGGTACTCAAACACAACTGAGTCCCTACCGCCTTTTGCAAACTCTTCCAAAACTCTCTAGTGAAGATAGGATCTCGATCACTCACTATACTGGAAGGTACACCATGCAATCTAATAATCTCTCGAATGTAAACTGAAGCTAGCCATGGAGCAGTTCTCTTACTCTCCACGGGTATAAAATGGGCGCTCTTAGTAAGTCTGTCTACCACAACCCAAATTCCCGTATTACCCTTCCTCGATCTTGGTAATCCATCGAGACACTATCCCACTTCCATAGCGGAACTTCCAATGGGTGAAGCAACCCACCAGGTTTCTTTTGCTCCGCCTTCACTTGTTGGCACACCAAGCATCGAGCGACATGCTCGGCCACATCTTTCTTCATACCGGCCCAGAAGAAAACCCGCTTCATGTCCTGGTACATCTTGTCCCCACCGGGATGAATGGTCATCCTAGAACGGTGTGCATCATCAAGAATAGTCTTCCTCAAACCCTCGTATTGCGGTATACAAAGTCTACCGTTTCTACGCAACCACCCCTTACCATCTAGGGTGTACCTACTCAAATGGATGGACGACCCCCTCCTCATGAGCTTCTCTACTAACTCATCCAACTGTGGGTCGTCTCGCTGTGCCTCGCCAATTTGTCCCAAAAGAGTAGGCCTAACCTCCAAGGAGGCTAGCAAACCGGGTATAAAGTCAACGGAAGGTCTAAAGTCAAACATAGAAATAAACTCTAAGCTCCGTCGTTTAACGAACCATGAACTCGAGGACAACCTTTTTCTACTTAAGGCGTCCGCTACCATGTTACCCTTGCCATGGGTACACGCTATCTCAAACTCATAGGATGCTAAGAATCCTATTCACTATTGCTGTCTTAAGACTATGCGCTTGGAGAGTCTCCAATACTTCCCTAAGATGTAGGGCATGCTCTTCTCCACTCCTGGAGAAAATCAGGATATTCTCCCATGCAAAATCGTCACAACTATCCTTCTCTCACGCAGACCACCCTGGTCGAACTCGACATCCCCCAAATGCAAGCCCCAAAGGCCTAAACCAATATCAGACAAACACCCAAGGGATACCTCCTTCGAATTCAGACGACCTACGTGCGATGATACTAGTAAAAACGGCTAAATAATTAAGCCCTTGTCCAACTCTGGATGTCCTCGCCAGTCTCGCTCCAAAACCATCGTTTATCCCATACTGGCTTTGCTCAGCCTATTGAGCACACACGAAAACTTATTCCGCTCCTAGAAAAGACCAAGATGTCATTTACAAAGACCATCACAAACTTATTTAGGTACTCCCTGAACACCCTTCTCATCAAATCAACAAAGTATGCGGGGGCGTTCGTCAAACCAAATGGCATCACCAGCCACTCATAAAAACCATCCGGAGTCCTAAAGGTAGTCTTCTCTATACTATCCTCAGCCACCCTCAACTGATGAAACTCCGTGGCTGAGTCCACTGCGAAAACACTGAGGCGCCAACCAACTGATCATAGGGATCATCAATCCTCGGCAATGGGTGTCTATTCTTCTTTGTGTGTTTATTTAGTTCTCTTTAGCCTACACAAAGTCTGAGGGACCCATCCACCTTCATAGCAAAAACTACTGGAGCACCCCACTCCAATATACTTCGTCTTATGAACCCCTTCTCAAGCAAATCGCCTACTTGCTTATGGAGTTCCCTCCTCTCACGAGGAGCCATGTGGCACACTGGCCAAGATACTGGTTTGGCATTGTCTACCAGGTATATTCGGAAGTCAATCTCCCGCTCCGGAGGTAAGCCCTTCACCTCCTCTAACACATCCGAGTATTCCCGGACCACTCTAACAGTTCGAAAACCCTCGACCGACGTGTCAAGCGATTCTAGATAGCTTAGCATAACTGATTCCATGGGATTACAAGAGATTCTCGAGAGTGTTACCCAAACGGGTCATAAGCCTAACAACTCTCCCTTCAAAATCAAGAACGGCACCCCTACTGGATAACCAGTCCATGCCCAAAACTAACCCATAGCTCGTGAAGCCCAAAAGCATCACATCTAAACTCAACGCTAAGTATAGCAACTTTCAAACCCAAACACATCATGGAGCCCCAATTGGGTTTGAAACAACTAAGGGATCCTCTACTAAACTGGTGTCTAAGTGCAGTGACTCAACTAACAATGATGAGATAAACGAACTCGATGCGTCAGGATCAAATAAAGTTCGAATCGGATAATAAAGAAATCCAAATTCCAACCTAGACGGTCCTATCCCCATCTGGTACCCTAGTCGTGAGGGAATACAACCACCCTCCAGGAGATTCCGTACCTTGCCCTTGCCACTTTGGACAATCCTAATAAGATGTCCCATTCCTCCCAAAAGGATAACTACTTGCCTTCTTCATCCCAGTCTCCACTCGTATCCTCCCACCAATGAGGTTTCATCCTCCATTAACCAAACAACTATTTGAGCCTTGCTCCCATTGTCTATCCAATAGGTATCTACCAGTCCTCCTCCTTCTTGAACCTACTTCTAATCCGACTAACGTCTAAGTCCCTTGAAGTGGTTTTCCATTCTTATCTGTCTTAGAAAGATCATCTATACACGGAGGGGAAATTCAAAACGAGAGAGGAGGAAATTCAAAACGGAGAATTCGAAAGATATTGATATGGCTATTGGGGATTATGCTTTTCTTTCAAAAACTTTTCTCTTAAAGGACATGTTTTTGAAAATACTCCTTTCAAACATATTCTTAGAAAATAGTTTTCCTAAAAATTTTATCTGTTCTGGTAACCTGACTCTGATACCACGTGTAACACCCCACACCCGCTATAGTCACTCACTAAGGGAATGCCATAACATCGGTGGAGTATTTTGAGTGAATATAGAACAGAAAAATTACAACAAGACAGATATAAGTAATACTTGAGAATTTAAAACATCATTTCATTCCAGCGGAAAGTAAAACATGTTTGGTTACACCAAAACCATAAATAAGGGTCAAGTACATAATATCCATCCTGATAAAAACAAAAGTACATAATCCCACTACATAACCTAATAGCCATAGTAGAAAAGATAAACTGAGCTTTTCATCCACGGTCCAAGCTCCAAAAGATAGATAAAGCAGTCTGATCAAAGCCCACTAGTGCTAGGCCCACTCTGATAACCTGAGGGTTGGGAAAAAGATAAAAACAACGGGGTCAGACATAAGTCTGAGTGAGTCCTATAACCCTAACAATACAATCACCAAAGTAATTAGGGTATGATATAAGCAAGATACGGTACCTCTGGGGATAATGACTACACTAAGTAGCCAACTAAACACAGGATGTTCTAAGATAAACGAAAAGACACATTTATCCACCCAAGGATAATTACTAGATTGCACCACCCTAGATTCTACCCACCCAAGGGTAATTCTTACACTGCACCACACCAGTTCTACCCACCCAAGGGTGATTCCTACTTAAAGGTTGATCCCACTAAGTGTACTTAGTAACTTTACCCAGTAGTTTCGTGTACCCCTAGCTCACTACATAGGTGCCGTCTGCCCCTATCTCCACTAGGTGTACCCACTACTCCCAAGCGATCGGCTCCCTACCGTAGATATCCGTGCTGGCCCCATAATGGGGTGTATCACTCCCCAAAGTGGCTAGCCCGATACAACAAATGGTGCACGGGTTATATCTACACGATGCAACAACGTCTTACCTACCATCCCGGGTCCACACACGCAGATGAAACCCGTTGGACTCGCGTTGCCACCGCTACCCGTTTTGGCCTCTTATAGTCAAGCCCAATATGCGTGTCCCGTCACTCGACTAGAGTCGAGCCCACTAAGATACGTTTGGGATATTGGTTGAAATGGGCCCCCACAAGCTACCACCTAAGCTTGTTATTTTATCTAGTGTATCCCACTTAACCCCTTTTTTAATCATGCCCACCTACATGTTAAGGTTTGGTTAAGTCATCTAATCATATTTCAATTGCCACTTAAGGCACCCACTAGATTTCCACATGCCACCCAAAGCACTTACTTAACCCTTTACCCATGTTTAATTACATGTTCCACTTTGGTTAAGTATTCTAATCGTATTTTCTATTGCCACCCAAGGCAACCTACTAGTTTCCTCATGCCACCCAAGGCACCCCTACTAGTTACTACATGCCACCCAAGGCACCCACTTAACCCCTCATGCCCCACTACATGCTAATTTGGTTAAGTGTTTCTTAGTTAATTAAGATCGTAACCTTTGTAAAGACCTCTCACATTAGACTGTCTTTTATGGCAGCTGGATATGCCGGTTGGTTCCGGGCAGCCTTACACCATAACAGAGTCTAACCTCGTGTCTTTACACTTGTCACGGATTTAGTTTGTAACTAAGACCTCGCACATTGGGCCAATCATTTGTAGCCGCTGGATTTGCCGGTTGGTTCCGGGCAGTCTTATGCTACAAAAAGGGGTCCAACCTCGTGTCTTAGTAGATTAATTACACCTAATTAATCACCCCCATAATTTGTATTAATTATCCCTAATTAATTACAAATATTTAAGAATATGGGTAGACCTAACTCAATAGGTAAATTCCCAATTCCATAGTATGGGTAGACCTAACTTAATAGGTAAATTCCCAATTATGTCCATCCACTTTACGGTATGTTTAATCATACCCACTTCACACAATTTTATGTGTTCATTAATTTTTACCCCATCGTCCCCACGTAAATACGTTAACATGACATACTTCAAAAGAGAAGATTCATCATACACACAATGGGTTCAACTTATCATATCATTAGCATTATCATGGGTTAAAAAGGTGTCAACTTGCATATATGACCATAAACCCAACTTGCATACAAAACCAACCCAAACTTGCATGAATCACATATGTCATAAGGATGGTAACTTGCTTAAATGTTCATGTCATAGACCTATCATAAAGGTGTCAACTTGCATACATGTCATAGGTCTAAAAGGGATGAACTTTCACATGTACTTATGTCATACAAAGGGGTAAACTTGCATAGCATATCACATGTTAACTTGCATATAACCAAACACATAACTTACATAACATGTTACATATGAACTTGCATATAATCACGCACATAACTTGCATATAACCAAACACATAACTTGCATAACATGTTACATATGAACTTGCATAAAATCATGCATATAACTTGCATTACATGTTACATATGAATTTGCATATAATTTCACATATAGCTTGCATAACATGTTACATATGAACTTGCATATGTATGTATGACATACAAAGGTAAACTCGCATATGTTATGCATATCACTAATCCAAACAACTTGCATAGATTATGCATATTATAGATCCAAACTCATAGGTTAAACTTGCATGTCATGTCACTTATTTCACACATGATTCTAGCATAAAACCAAGCATTTAACTTGCATAAAACCAAACACTTAGCATGCATAAAACCAAACACTTAGCATGCATAAAACCAAACACTTAGCATGCATAAAACCCACCACTTAACATGCATAAACCCAAACACTTAACTTGCATAAACATAGTGTCATCATGAATAAGTGTTAAACATAGTGATTAGCAAACTAGCATCATAACATATGACCTGAAACCCATTGATCCGCAAGCAAAACCATATGATCTCATCATATCTCATCTACTTAGTTTAGCAATTGGTTATTAAAGTGATAGAAACTCACAAACTCCAAGATTAGCTCCTTAGATAGTTGCTAGAGTTGAAGTCGAGGTGGATTAGTAGTTGATTAGCTTGCAATCCTCTTCACAAATTAGTGGAGGCTCCTTCTAAGTTGCATTTTGGCGGCATGATGGCATAGATTCTATTTTTAGTATGGATTAGGGTAGTCTTAGGGTGTATTTATAGGATTAGGTTGTGTTTTAGACCCTTAGATTAACCCTAGGTTAGTTTAGGTCCGTTAGATTTCGTCCCAAGCCCTCCAACCCAGCCCAAAACTCAACCAGGTGCACCCAGGCCAGAATCAGCCGACAGGGCAAGTCGACAGCCCTGTCGACAGGCAAGTCGACTTGGCTGGGCGGGAGTTTTCCCGCCTGGCCCCCATTTCTGCATGTTTCGAAATTCAAATTTCCTGAAAACTTCTTTGGGCCTTAACCGGGTCATACGGACTCCGTTTTACAAAATTTCGGACTCTATTTCGCGTATTTTTCCAAGACGAACACAATGACGTAACCCGTTTCCCATGATTCTCACATCTGAGATTATTAATTCTGTAATTAGTGAATATCAGTGTTAACTGAAATTCGGGGTGTTACATGACATGTGTGGGATATCACCATCCATTATAAGTCACAAATTGAATGTAAATCCGAAGCATCCGCCTGTGAAGCAAAAGAGACGCATGCTGGGCCCAGAGAGGTCGGCTGCTCTCAAAGAGGAAGTAGAGAAGTTGAAGCAGAATGGATTTATTCGAGATTCGACTTATCCCGACTGGATATCGAATCCCGTCTTAGTAAAGAAGCCAAACGGAAAGTGGCGGACTTGCATTGACTTTTCAGATTTAAACAAAGCTTGTCCGAAAGAAAGTTTCCCACTTCCCAGGATTGACCAGCTTGTAGACTCGACAGCAGGTCATGAACTTCTCTCTTTCATGGACGCATATTCTGGATACAACCAAATTCCTATGCACGTACCAGACCAAGAACATACGAGCTTCATTACGAATTTGGGGTTATATTGTTATGTTGTAATGCCATTCAGATTGAAAAACGCTGGAGCTACTTATCAGCGCTTGGTGAACAGAATGTTTTATAATCAAATAGGAAAAACTATGGTAGTTTATGTGGATGATATGCTTGTCAAATCAAAGCAGTCCTCCAGCCATACGCAAGACTTGGCGGAAATGTTTGGTATCCTGCGAAAGTACCGGATGAAATTGAATCCTCTGAAATGCTCATTTGGAGTGGCACCGGGAAAGTTCCTTGGCTTCATTGTGAGTTCCCGAGGAATTGAAATCAACCCTAGCCAGATAGCAGCGATTAGAAATATCGAAGAGCCGAGGAGAATTAAAGACGTCCAAAGTCTTGTAGGGAAAGTAGCGGCGCTGAGTAGATTCATCTCCAAAGCCACAGATAAATGTGTTCCGTTTTTTGATTTGATTAAAAGAGGAAAGAAGAACTTCGAGTGGACTCCGGATTGTGTTGAGGCCTTTCGAAATCTGTTGGAACTGCTAGAGAAACCGCCGATTTTATCAAAGCCCGTAGATCACGAAGAATTGTTTGTTTACTTGGCAGTCTCGGCTCACGCTATCAGCACAGCCCTGGTTCGAGAAGAAGACAAAGTACAAAGGCCAGTGTATTATGTAAGCAAGAAATTAGCAGCGGCAGAGCGCAACTACCCAAAAATTGAGAAGCTTGCTTACAGTCTCTTGATCGCATCCCGAAAACTTCGTCACTATTTCCAAGCCCATCCAATAACCATATACACCGACCAGCCCTTAAGGCAGGTATTGCAGAGGCCCGAAGCATCGGGAAGGTTGATCAAATGGAACATAGAACTAAGTCAGTTTGATTTGAATTTTCAACCACGAAAGTCAATCAGGGGGCAAGCTCTAGCAGACTTTATTGCGGAATTCACCATTCCAGAGGAGGAAGTAATCAATGACAGAGTGGTAAAGTCCGAGGATGAGCTAAAAATAAATCCGTGGAAACTATATACAGATGGAGCCAAGAACGACCGAAGGTCCGGAGCTGGAATCGTCTTAGTCACTCCCGAAGGATGGTCGTTATATTACGCCTTGCGATTAGAATTTTCGGCGACTAACAATGACTCTGAATATGAAGCCCTGATTGCCGGGCTGAAGCTTGCTAAAGACCTCGGAGTAAAAATGTTAGACATATTTTGTGACTCTAAAATTGTTGTTTGCCAAGTGCGAGAGGAATTTGTGGCTCGAGGACCTCGACTTATCGCCTACCTCAAGAAAGTGAAAGAGCTATTGAATAGCTTAGAGCGGTACAACATAACACACATTCCCAGAGTTGAAAACCAGAAAGCGGATAGACTGGCAAAGCTGGCTAGTTCCGATAATCCAGAAGAGACTGAAATAATTCCAATTGAAACGTTGGAGTCGCCAAGCTTTGAGTCAATGGAAATTGAATTCGCTTTTGAAGTGGAACCAGAGAAGGAGTCGTGGATCACTCCAATTAAGAATTTCCTTAAGAATGGGACACTCCCATCGAAGAAGAGTGAGAAAAGAGCTGTAGTTCGCAAAGCTACCAGATATGTCATACAAGATGATACTCTCTATAGGCAAGGATTTTCTATGCCCCTGTTGCGATGTATAGCACACGACGACATCAAGCGTGTACTAAGAGAAGTACACGAAGGTGAGTGTGGAGATCATACAGGGGGTCAAACTTTAGCAAAGAAGATATTGCGGTACAGATACTTCTGGCCTACGATCAATAAAGATGCAACTGATTATTCACGACGCTGCGATAAGTGCCAGAGATTCGCTAAAATCCCCAGGGCACCGTCGACCCAACTTAAATCAATGGTGAGTCCTTGGCCATTTGCCACGTGGGGAATTGATATCATTGGAGTCCTACCAATTGCTAAAGGAGGAGCTAAGTATGCAATAGTGGTCGTGGACTATTTTACGAAGTGGGTGGAAGCCGAGCCCTTGACCAAGATCACGGCAAGAAAGGTGATAAGTTTTGTGGTCAGAAATATCATATGTCGGTTCGGGATCCCAAGGATGATTATAACTGACAACGGGACCCAATTTGATAGTACTGAATTCAGAAATTTCTGCCAGAAGTATAAGATAGACAAACAATATACTGCAGTTGCCTATCCGCAATCGAATGGGCAAATAGAGGCAATAAACAAAGTAATAAAATCCATCCTCAAGAAACGATTAGAGCGTGCAAAGGCAAAGTGGGTTGATGAATTGCCCCTAGCTTTGTGGGCATATCGAAAAACATTTAAAACGGCCACCGGTCATACCCCTTTCTCTATCTCCTTTGGCTCAGAAGCTGTAATTCCAGTTGAACTAGAAGTTCCTTCCCACAGGGTGACATATTATGACCCGATGACAAATCGGGCGCTTTTACTTGAGTCTCTTGATGAAGTCGAAGAGAAAAGGGACGAAGCAGATTTGCGTGCAGCAAGACATCGGCGTCAGATGGCACGCTGTTACGACAAAAAGGTTCGCCTCAGGACTTTTGAACCAGGAGATTTGGTGCTAAAAAGAGTCTTTCCATCCCTTCCTCACCTTGGTACAAAATGGGAAGGATCCTTTGTCATTCAACGGAAACTTGAAAAAGGAACCTTCAAGTTAACGACCGTGGATGGCGAAGAAGTCCCCAGAGCATGGAATGCCCAGCACTTAATGCGATATTTGGATTAGAAATGCTGTACTTTGTGTTATTTTTCTTATGAACTCCGACTTGCCTTGGGAAAATCTGACGATATGAATGAAGAACTATAAAGTGGATGTAGGCTACGACTTAGCCGAACCACTATAAAAATACTGTGTGTTATTTACTTTTATGCATTACATATATACATTTATCAGTTATTCTGTTGTGATTATAAGATACAGGATAACTCGCAACCTAAAAAGGTTGAAAGCAGTTTAGACATAAAAAGAAGCACAACGACTATTTGTGCGATAAGACATAAAAGAATGAGAAAACGACATTCTTAACTCTAACTCTCAAGAGAGAGAGAGAGAGTATAAAAGCGTCTCCGACTGAGCGCTGAAAAAGAAATTCTCCTCCTAACTCTAACTCTCCAGAGAGAGAGAGAGAGTATAAAAGCGTCTCCGACTGAGCGCTGAAAAAGAAATTCTCCTCCTAACTCTAACTTTCCAGAGAGAAAGAGAGTATAAAGGCGTCTCCGACTGAGCGCTGAGAAAGAAATCGTTCCCCGTTGAAAGACCGGGGAATAAACAGATGACTGAGCTCGAACTCTAACTCTCAAGAGAAAGAGAGAGAGTATAAAAGAAATGCCAGAAAAAACGATAGGTACTGACGGCACAGGAAGTGCTATCCCATCAGAAAATCGGGAGCATTCGGACTGCTTGATTAAGCATTAAATAATTTGTGGGAATTGACTGGGGACACTTATGTACACGCATATTTCCCCCCTCCACAACTTCGTTTCATAACTATAGACATGCATTTTTACAAAAGTGCAGAACTACTAACAAATAAACATTGCAAAAAATGAGTTATTTTTATTTACAAATGAATGAATTTGTACAGGTAAATAGCCAAAAAAGAAAGTGCAGGAGCTACTCTTGTAGCAGCAATTATTGGTTCACTAAATACTAAAACGATACGAGGCAATCCACTACTTAGATTTTGAATGAGCCTTGGATTTCTTGGCGGCTTTCTCCGCGTCCTTTGCTTCTTTCTCAGCCTCCGTCAAGATTCGCTTTGACTTCTTTTTTCCTGAAGATGCGGTGCTGGAGCCAGTAGACTTCTTCCCGGAAGGCGGGGCGCTGGAATCAAGAGAAGATTTTTTAGCGAGTTCCTCTGTAATAGATCTAGTTGAGAGCTTAACAACTAACCTTGATCCCGCATCCACGACTGCGAGGGGTTTGAGGACTTCGGGGTCTAGCTCTTCAGCTTTTAATTGCAAGCGTTTGTCTTGATCGGCTTTCATCGCAGCCAAGGTAACATCATCAACATTTTTTGACTCCCCGACTATTGCAACTTCTGGTTCCTCTTCATGCCCCCCGTTTCCGCCATCGTCCTTTAAAACTGCTATCATTTCTTCATCATGAGGAGTGGCGACCTTAGTCGGCTCACTTCCTTCTTCCAAGTCTATAGAAGCAGCCTTGTCTTCCCCTTTTTTGGCCTTATCTGCGGGCTTTGTCCCAGCGGTGGCTCCCTGAGTCACATCTGTCTTTACAGATGATTCAACACCTACAGAATGAGAAGCAACAGTTATCAACTCAGGCGAAAACAATGGGTCTTTCATTGATTGTTCGATCATGTGGCGAAAAGTAGAAATAGCCCTGGCAAATTGAGGAGAAAAGGTGGGGATACCTTCCGAAGACTTTTCTGCGGGGGTGGCTACTACCTCTGGTGTTGTTTCAGGAATAGGAGATAGCAGAGTTGTTCGGGGAATTCCCGGATTTTCAGGATCATACCCCTCTACTTCAGAAGTTGCAGGGGCAGAAGAGGAGGAACCAGCTTCGAGAACAGTTTTTTGTTTAGACTTCCGTCTCTCCTCTTCCATGGCCTCAGCAATAAGGCGGCGCCCTTCAGCTAGGCGCTCCGGTTCATCATCCCTCAAGTATTTCTCCATTAATTTATCTTCATCGAGGGAATCGACCTTAAGTTCCTCTTTTTCCCACTCGACGATCTGATTCCATACTTGAACTAGAGTGGATGGATAGTCTTCAATCCAAGAAATGTTTCGGCGACGAATAATATGTGCGAAGAATTCAATCATTAGTTCGCCGAAACCCTGAATATCAGCCTCCGCCTCTGATAATTGCTTGCGGGCTTCTTCCGCAGACTTGATGGCACATTCCACATTGCCCTCGGCCAGGGCAGCTCTGTTCTCTGCCTCCAGTAGCTTTGAAGCCAAGTCGGCATTCTTCTTTTCTAATTCAGCACTCCTCTTTGCTAACTCGGCGTTTTTCCGTTCAAGCTCAGCATAAGCCAGGCGTGTCTTAGCAGCTTCAGACCTGGCCTCGTCAGCTTGCTTTTTTAATTCAGAGCGCTCCTGAGTGTGAGATTCAAGCAAGTCATGATAACGTTTTTGCATGTCCTCGAATTATTGTTTGAAATTAGAAGCGTCCCTTTGAGCGACAGCTAGCTGAGCTTGAGTGTCTTCCAAATCTTTTCCTAGAGCTTTTAAGGCCTTAGCATCCTCCTCCGTGGTCTTTTGCATTGAATCAGTATTTGTGATTAGAGTGCGGATGATTCTAGAAAGATTGCGTGAATATTTGAACATCTCAGTATACTGTTTTTCCACTGCATCAATTTTTGCTTTGGCCTCATCTGCCCAATTAGACGAAATAGGTTCAAGGGAAGGTAAAAAAGTCAAAGTCTCGAAGTAGTGCTCGGGAAATTGCTCCACCAAATATGCCCGCTTTACCGCAGTTGCCGCATCTAGTGGGGGAGGAGCGGGGATCGATAATTCGGTGTCCCTGTGTGAAGAGGATTCGGTAGTCTCTTTGTCTGTCCTAGGTCGTTTAGTAGCAGGGACCTTGTGCTTGCTTCGAGACCCAGTTTCTTTTGGAGGAGTTCTCTCTCTACTGCGCTTTTCATGGGAAGAAGTGGAGTCTTTAGATGGTGGTCTGTCCTCTTCCCTGCGGCTTTGATAGCCCTTATATTTCTCTTGTTCCGGTCGAACTGGTGAGCGGGAACGTGAGGGTCGAGAGCGATAGGGATCATAAGGTCTTCTCTCCTCCCTACCACGATCATCCCGGCGATCATATTCGATATCCTGAGGAGGATTGGACATGCTGCGACGAAGCTTTCTTATATCGTAGTAGGATCGAGACATTGTACCTGCACGATAAAACGAACGAAATTTAGAATTAGTGGTTTCACGAGGAAAGAGGTGCAATGAATGCTAATGCCGTTATATAAAGTGTATCCTAAGTGGTGTGTTTCCCCCCAACCAACCCGAGTCTGAAGCTAGACTAGTACGGGCAGGCTCTTTGGCCTTAGCGGGAGTGGTCTCTTCAGAAGAGGTGAAGACTAAAGGATCCTTCCTGAAATCCTCTGAAGTGTATATAGTCTCAGGTAAGGGGAGATCCCCCAAACCCTGAAATATTTGCTCATCAGTACTAGGGGCATCCCCCTCGGAAGCGTGAAGTGGTGACTCTTGGGAGGATTTTGACTTTTCTAGAGAAGTAGTTTCCTCAGGGGCAATATATCCTTCACGATGCTTTTCGGCCAGATTAGCCAATTCATCATCTTGTGTAGAAGATGGAGAAGGTGAAGTGTGAAGAGGCGCTGTAGGAATTCCTGAGCCTTCTCCTATCTCTAGGACTACCTCCACTGGAGGAATGTATGCGTATGGAACCGTCCCATGACCAATGCTACGAAAAACAGACAACAACCCATGAAAGTGAAGGTATTCGTCCTTAAGGGCTTCGTCAATAGTCAAGAATTTCTGATCGCCATTGAGGAGTCGGTGCATCCGGTCGAAGAACACCTGGTCTGATATCTGTTTGGGATTGTCAACTGCAAACAAAAAGGAAAACAAGTCAAGGTGATGATTCAAGTGTATAGAGCCCGGATTTAGAAAATCAGTGCTTTACTTGATTTTGTCCACCTCCTGGCGCATCCAGGCTGTCGCTTCACGTAGAACCATTCTAGTCTGGAATCTCCAGCTTTACTGCTAAATGGTGCAGAGATTATCTTCCTTTTTGGAACTGATTCAAAGTAGCAGAAGGATGGAGTCTCTCGAGTCTGATGCTTGAAATTATAGAAGAAGTGAACGTCATCGAATGTGAGCTCTATGCCTAAGATTTCACGATATGCTATGTACAAGGTGTGCAGATAGGCATATGAATTGGGGTGCAATTGCATGGGGGCAATCCGCATTTGTCTTAAAAAGTCAACGATGAAGGGAGAGAATGGAGGAATGGCGCCGACCATGCACATCAATCGAGTGACCGTCATATATCCTTCTGGAGGGTTGTGGGGACGGTCAGAGCGTAAAGGCACTAGAGTGTCCCTTTTCATTATTCCATACTTTAAGCAAATTCGGACAAGTCGATCGTTGTCGATTGTCGATTCAACGGAGTCTGGAGGTGATTCCAATATAATGGCTGATTCAAATTTGTCAGGGGCTCGATCATCACCGATCCCTCCTTCCTCCTCAAAACCCAGAGAAACCTCGTTCTCTGAAGACGCCTCGTTGCTTTCTCGATTTCCAACCCCGTAGTCTGGACCCTCACTGTCCCATTCTGGATCCGAAGAAGAAGATATATCCTCGAGAGTGATTTTGTTAGAAGTTTCCGGGGCTTCTTTCCTCTCAGCTAGTCTGGAAGAGCGTCTGGGCCTCATTGTCATAGAACTATTGAAGAAGCAGTAGCATGGATTAGAGTAAATTAGTCCGTACCCCCCTGTGTATGTGTGTGAACTAAAATGTGTGCAGTAAATGTGAGAAATGCAAAGTAAAAGTGCAACAATGTAAGACGAAACTTTGAAGAGAAAGTGATAGTCATAGTAGTTCTTAATGTTAACTCATGTCCGCAAGGCACTATCCTAACTGTTCATGAAGTTGGGAGTAATATCTTTTAAAATAGTTGGACGAGAGTTTGTGTTTTGGATTGAGTAGTTTTCGGTTCGGATGCAGACACCAGGTTCGGATCGGATGAGCAAAGGCTCACACTCAGAGAGAAATACCCGGATCGGTTCGGAGGTTGACTTTCGGGGCGGGTCGGATTAACCTAGATAACCATATTACTATTCTCTCTTTTGTTTCATAACCCAGTCCGACCCGGGCGCATAAGTCTTAACCTCCATTTTATTCCTAGCTCCGACCCGACCCGGTCAAACGAGTTAAGTCCCATTTCCTTGTCCTATTGCCCCGACCCGGTCCGGATCTATGAATTTCTCTCTTTCCCTTTTTTCTCCTACCGTTCCCCTACCCGAACCGATCTCCTTCAATTTCCTTCCTCTTCCTCCTCTTAAGTAGCGAACCCAACTCAAATTCCCAAGCCTTAATTAAAATCGAGAGATTAAACGCTCAAGTATTCAATAACGAGTTTCAATACCCTCCTCGAAATGGCGTCGATGCCATTAACGACGAAGGCGGAGGATGAAGGAGGCTGTGGCGATGGAACCAGTCAATTACTTTGCTAGAATCGTTCAAACTAACCGCGGATGTAAATTAAAAGCGATTATGGCAGCAAGATTCAAGATTACAAGACTACCTATGTATTTGATTCAAAGATTGAAGCGAGAATTTTAAAGTTTCTTGGAAAAGCTAAGGCTTCGATGTGGAGTCGGTTCGGACGAGCAAGAACAATGAATGAAAGAAAAGAAGGGAAATGAAGTGAATTTATATAAAAAAGCAAGCTGATTATTCGTATTCCTGATCGGACCGGCTCGAAAAGCCCAATGACGCAGCTTGGCCCACTAATCCCTTGCAGAGTAAAGGAAGAAAGAGATCCGTTCGGGTCGGAACCCAAAGCAGAAATCCGTCCGGGTCGGAATCCGAACCGAACAGGATGAAGTGCGACAGCTTGGCATGCGTATTCAAAAGGAAGGATGAAGGCGTTATGCAATGGCAATCAAAGCATGCTCCGTTTCCAATAGAAGCATCCTTTGAGGGGGCAAAGTGTTAGCCTACTTTGTGAACTAGGCAACACAAAGTCAAGATATCAAGCATTGGAGAGCATTTCAAATTAGAAGACTTCGGTTCGGATCGGAGAGACCATCACTACTCAGGTCGGAGGAGACGCTACAGCTTCGATCGAACAGATGCAATCATCCGGGTCGGGTTAAAGCAACATATCGGTTCGGATCGGATAAAGTCTCCTGTTCGAAGCGGCGAGCTATTGCTGTTGAAAACAGAGAGCGCATGTTCGGATCGGAGGGCAGTCTTCTTCAAGATGGATCGGAAGGCCACCCAGCTGCTACAGAGATGGTTCAGAGGAAAAGCAGAATAAAAAGAAGAGAGAGTTGTCGCCAAGCCAATTCGGGTCGGATCGGATATCCCGATCCGAACCCCTGATACATATACCTCCGACCCGAACCCATTTTCCATACTGTCCCCCTGCATAAGCGCCTGGATATCCGGATCGGCTATGACCAGTTCCTGCCCATAACGTTCACTATTTTGATGCGTTGTCAGCACAGTAATCCATCCGAACCCGAGGCTAATGGGATGGACGACACGTGGCTCCGATCCGGATCGGGTTTTGAGCAAATTCACACTTATAAATACCCCGTCTGGAGACGAAGAAAAGGATCCTTTTTAGGCACTTTGAGAATTCAACTACCTCCATAACCCGAACTCCATTACTCCCGGAGAATCCAAATCTTCTTTCATTACTTGTTTTAGTCTATTGAGTGAATATAAGCGAGTTGTGAGTGAAATCAAGTGAAAATTACATTGTATTTGCAATTGAATCATTGAATATAGTGAAAGATAAGTGGACGTAGGCATTTCCTCGCTGAACCACTATAAATCCTGTGTGTTCATTTATATTTTTCTTATTTGCTTTTAATCAATTTGGGTGTTAGAACCAATTTTTGGTCTAACAGTGGTGATGATCAAAGCACCGCCTGTGTGGCGTAACTTTGTGTATAACGTGAATTCGCAAGCCTCACACCCCGGTATGAACTAGAAACGGGAGCAGGACCTCAGGGGGGACGTGCGTTTTCTTTCCAGCTAGGGTGGTGTCAGTGACCTACCAGCCCTGACATTTATATACTTTTCACCTGTGTGGTTGTTGCTGTTGCGAGGCGCCTCGGTTTGATTGGACGATCCGGGTCCGATGGAGTCATTCGTTGGCTCATTTACACCCCAAAGGGTGGAGAAATGCATTGTTCAGGCATTATAATCCACTTTGTGTGGACCGGCCCTGACGATCCAGGGTATGGTCGCGGCTGTACCTGAGACACGGGCTAGAGCGTCTCGAATTCGGTAAGGACTATCTTTTGCCTTGGTTCATGACGGAAATCCAATTTCCAAATACGTGACTGTGCGGTTTTGATTGTATATATATATGTGGCGACATGATATATGGTACCCATGCCGTCTATGATTGATACTTATGATTTGAAATTGTTTTCAAAACATATAAACACTAGCAATAATATCAAATGCCTTTGTTTTATTCGTATCAAGCATATTTTGGCCGTTATAAGGTAAAAACTCTATCCTCCGGTTTGCGTTGCATTGTGTGATGGGAACTGAGTCTTATAACGGCTTCATTTTTATAAAAAGCATAGCGATGTTTGAAAGAAAGATTTGTTTTAAAGCACTGGCAATCCAATGGAGTAAACCCGTTCCACGAAAGTGGCGTGGTCCTGTGATTGGCCATATTATATATGTGTTGAGTAGATTTCTCATACCAGTCCCATGACTGACTCGTAGTTTGTTTCACTTTCAAACTCGGGTGCCCCTTTTTCTACACGGGCAGCCTTGTATTCAGGTTTAGCTGGTTCTTTCTGGATAGCTGGAGCTGAAGATGGATTCTATCATTTATCTCCTTTTATGCTGTTCAGCTCCTATTGTACATATTTTGTTTGTTTCCGCTGTAGACATTTATGTATAGCTGAACTGTATTTGTACTAAGTAAGATCCTGTATACTGTGTAACTCTGATGATTACTTTTATCTAGTATATTCTATTGTTCATTATCTGGTGTATTTATTTAATTCTGTTCTGCTATTATCTGTTTCTGTGTTATTTTCCACGGATTACCCTTGCCGCCGTCAGTATGGGGTTTGGGGTCGTCACAAACACACATAAGTTATCATGCTAAGTTGCAATTTAAAAATGATTATAGTGGCTTTCTTATGTTTTGACATACATAAGTTAATATGCTAAGTTGTGGGTTGAAACTGTGATTATATGTTAAACCTCCATGCTAGACCTTTGTCAAATTTACATGACAATTAGACCCAACTTAGTCACAAGTTCACCTTAACCCATTTAATTAAAGTTAATGATACCTCTATGCCAAGTTACACATGATAAGTTGAAATGTATGCTATTTTATGTTTATTTCATGTCCCTTGTTTATTACCCTTTTTCTTGTTTATGGGTTGGGCTAATTTACTAGCCCAACATTTTATGTGATTCATGCGTACGTTCCACGGGGGTAGCGATGGGAAATATGAAAATTCATGGCATAGATTTGTTCATTAAATGGTATATTTGATAAACCATTTATGGTGAGCATAATCAAAGGATAATTATAACATGATTAAATTAAATTTAATCTACATAAAGAAATTAGACATATATAGAAAAATGTGAATTTAGAAAAGACGAATATGCCTAACCCGAGGTTAGACTGAGTTGTGGTGTAAATCTTCCCGGAACCGACCGGCATATCCAGTGACCATAACAAGACCTGTCAAATGCGGGTGGTTAGTGCATCAAGCCCAAAAAGAACCCGAGGTTAGACTGAGTTGTGGTGTAAATCTGCCCGGAACCGACCGGCACATCCATTGACCACAACAAGACCTGTCTAATGTGAGTGGTTGGTGCTTTAATAAATTAAAGATAAGTCAGGATTGGTATGGTTAAGTCAATTAGGGAAACACTTAACCGATTCAACATGTTAACTAAACGAAAAGGGTGGGGTTAGGTAAACTTGGATACTTAACCAAATAAACATGTTGATTAGAAAACCCTAGTAACGGGGACCCATTTCAGCAGTAACCCACATAGATGTATCATGATACCTTGAGACTAGGCAGGGTGGGGCACGATTACTGGGTTGATTATAAGCGGTCAAAACGTCGATGGTTGGTGGGCCAGTGTAGGTTCCGATGGAGCATGGGCGTGCACGTACTCCGGAGTGGAAAAAGCAGGCACTGGGCATCAGTAGTATACACTGTGCATCTTGAATCGTGTCGGGTTGCCGCCAGAGGGACTGATACACCCCATGGTGGGACCAACAGAGGTAGCTATAGTCATGCGGGGCCGAATGACACAGGATATGAATGCATGCGAGTAGGAGTCGATCATTAAGGAGATCGTTTGTTATAAACACGTAGGGATGGTTGTACCAATGGTTAAGTAGGTGCAGAGACTATAGTAATAGGTGCGATCACATGTTCCTCTTATCTTAGATTAGGGTATTTTCTTATGTTCTGTTATCACTGTCATGATCCCTTTTCTTGTTTAAATACTAGTAATCACTAAACTTACCAGACTTATTGTCTGACCCGTTTTCTCTCGTCTTCTTTTTTTCCGTTCCCCCCCCAGGTCCACAAAGAGGGAATACTCCAGCTTAGTCAGACTCTTTGCAAGCTAAAAGAAAGTAGATGTATGATTGGGACTCTCTTACCTTGGCTATGGCTTTTGGGTACTACACTTGGGGATTTATGCAGTTTTATTTATGGTTTATGCTTCTTTATTAAATAATCAAGACATAAATTATGGTGTAATGTTTTGGAAGTTATTTTGAGACAATTTGATGTAATGTTTTTGTATTGAACTACGTATGCAATAAATATTTGAGTTTCGCTGCTTAAATTTATCTGTCTTGTAAATTTTTCCGTGTCTTGTACCTATAACCCTCCACCAAAGTTAAGGCATTCCCTTTGTGATTGACCTTAATGGAGGTGGGGCGTTTCACTTGGTACCAGAGCAAAGGTTTACCAGATCAGATAAGAGTTTTTGAAAACTATTTTTTAAAAAGAAATATAAAGAAGCATTTTACAAGGAAAAGTGTTGTTTTAAATTTAAAAAGGCATAATCCCCAAAGCCATATGCACTATCTTTCTATCCTTCATTTTGAATCTTTTCCTTTTCGTTTCAGCATGTCTGGGAGTCTTAACCTTCCAGAGGGTGTGCCGATACCTGGTTGGTTCATGAGGTACTTAGAGGCTAGGGCCAACGACGCAGGCCCAACAGATATTCCTCCTCCAGCTGCAGTAGTTCCTCCTCCCCCTCCCCATCCTCCTCTTCGTGCAAATACTTTCTCAAAGATTTGTAGAGACTTTAGGGCCATGGGTGGAAAGGATTTCAAGGGAACTGAATCATTCGTAGAAGCAAGGAACTGGCTCAAAGAAACCGAGGATCTGTTTGTTATCTTCGAGGTGGACGATAGGAAGAAGATACAGTTGGTGGTATGGTTGCTCAAAGATGAAGCTTCCTATTGGTGGGAAGTCACTAATGCTGAAAGACCAGTTGAAATATGGATGGATTTCAGAATAAGATTTGAGATGAAATTCCTCTTACTAGCTGAACGAAGTTTACAGTTGGGAAAGTTCTTATCTCTTAAGCAAGGAAGTATGACGGTCAAGGAGTACGTCAATCAATTCAATCAGTTGGCCTGATTTGGACTGGACTTAGTGAATACTCCTCATAAGAAGGCTCTCTGTTTTGTCAAGGGATTGAATGAGCCACTTCACAGCTTGGCTATGACCCATATACCTATGGGGGCTACTTACGAGAGGTTAGCGGACATGGCACTCTAACATGAGGAAGACAAGGGCAAGAATGAGGCAAAAGCGGAAGTGCCTCAAGATAAGAAGGGGGAAGGGTCGCAAAACAAGAAGGCTGATTCAAAGAAAGGCGGAAAGAACAAAAAACCCCGTGAAAAGAGAAAGTGTAATTTCTGTGGCATTCCCGGGCATCCGATCAAAGACTGCAAGACAAAGAAAAGGAAGAAGGGTGGATGTTTCCACTGTGGTGAGACATGACACATGGCTAGGGCCTGCCCAAGGAAGCAAGGGCAGGGAGCTGTACATTCTTCTGGAGGACAAGTTCACGCTCTCACGGCACCTCCGCAAGAACGAGGCAGAAATATTTTTGTCGAAAGTTTAGTCTATCTTTTTGATCATCCTGTACGTACACTATTTGATTCTGGCGCATCACACTCTTTTATATCTACTGCTTTAGTGGAATCTCTACACCTAGACACCAGTATAGTAGAGGATCCCTTGGTTGTTTCAAATCCAATTGGGGGCTCAGCTTATTTGTCAATGGTTTGTTTGGATTTGAAAATATCTATACTAAGCGTTGGGTTTTGATGTAATGCCTTTGTTTGGGGCTTCACAGGCTATGGGTTGATTCAAGGCATGGACTGGCTATCCAGTAATGGTGTCGTCCTCGATTGTGAGAAGAGAGTGGTTAGACTCATGACTCTCCTCCGTAACACTCTCAAAATTTCTTGTAATCCAATGAACTCCGTTATGCTTAGTTATCTAGAATCTTTTGATGCGTCTGTTGAGAACTTCCAGTCTGTAAGGGTAGTCCATGAATACTTGGATGTGTTTGAAGAGGTAAAGGGCTTACCTCCAAAGTAGGAGATAGATTTCCGCATATACCTCGTGGACAACGCAAAGCCCGTTGCTTTACCCGTTAGGCACATGGCCCCAAGGGAGAGAAAGGAGCTCAGCAAGCAAATCAAAGAGCTGCTTGAAAAGGGGTTCATAAGACAGAGTATTTCTGAATGGGGTGCTCTGTTAGTGTTCGTGACCAAAGCTGATGGTTCGCTTCGCCTGGGCGTTGATTATAGGGAGCTAAACAAGCTGACCAAGAAGAATAGACACCTACTCCCAAGAATAGATGATTTGTTTGATCAGCTTGCAGGTGCATCGGTTTTATCCCAATTAGATTAGCTACCGGGTTTCATCAGCTAAGAGTGGCTGAAGACAACATTGATAAGACTGCGTTCAGAACTCCAGATGGTTTCTTCGAGTGGCTTGTCATGCCTTTTGGCTTGATAAACACACCCGCTTACTTCGTTGATTTAATGAGCAGGGTATTCCGAGAGTTCCTCAATAAGTTTGTGGTGGTCTTCATAGACGATATTTTGATCTTCTCAAAGAATGAGGAAGAGCATGCTCAGCATATAAAGGAAGTCATGGATACTCTCCGTGCACATCAATTGAAAGATAAATTCTCCAAATGCCATTTTTGGAGAGAAGAAGTTAGGTTCCTTGGACACGTGGTGTCCAAAGAGGGGATAGCTGTGGACCCCGCGAAAGTGGTTGCTGTGCAAGATTGGAAGGTTCCTCGAAACGCAACCGAAGTCCGAAGCTTTCTCGGGCTAGCAAGCTTTTATCGAAAGTTTATCAAAAATTTCGCAAAAATCTCAGCTCCACTGACAAGGTTGACAAAGAAGAGACTAGCTTTCAATTGGGATTTGGATTGCGATATTGCTTTCCAATGTTTGAAAAGGGCTCTAACAACAGCCCCAGTTCTGACATTGCCTGATGGAAGCAAGATGTTTACAGTGTACACAGATGCATGCGGAACGGGATTAGGTGCTGTTCTAATGCAAGAAGGGAAGGTAGTGGCTTATGGTGGAAAACAATTGAAAGTACACGAGAAAAACTACCCAACCCATGACCTAGAGTTGGCAGCCATTGTTTTTGCACTTAAGTCTTGGCGCCATTATCTCCTAAGTGAGAAATTTGAACTGTATACTGACCATAAATCGTTGAAATACCTATTCTCGCAGAAAAATCTCAACTTGAGGCAGTAGAGATAGATGGAGTTTCTTGCCTCGTATGATTTTGAGATTTCCTACGCTCCTGGCAAGGGCAATGCAGTAGCTGACGCCTTGAGTAGAAAGAAACTGACCTTAATCCTTCTCTTTGTGGAAAGGCAAAGCTTGGAGTTCATAGCAAGCTTTAACTTTAGACCCTCCACTGACTTTGTACCTGGCTTGCTAGCAACGTTAGAAGTGCGACCAACTCTATTAGACTCAATCAAAGCCGCGCAAAGAGAAGACTCTCAGTTAGCCGATGTGGTGGACAAGTTAATTAGGGGTGAGACTTCTAGTCACCTCAATAGGTACTCCATGGATGCCAAGGGCTGGTTGAGACGAGATGGAAGACTATGTGTCCCACAAGCAAGGGGCTTGGTAAAGGCGGTTCTAGAAGAGGCACACCATTCCAAACTGACCATACACCCAGGCGGAGACAAAATGTATAAAGACATCAAAAGAGTTTTCTTTTGGAATGGCATGAAACGAGACGTAGCTTAATTTGTTTCTAATTGTTTAATATGCCAACAAGTCAAGGCGGAGCAGAAGAAACCTGGTGGTCTGCTCCATCCTCTAGAGGTCCCACAGTGGAAATGGTATAGCATCTCAATGGACTTTGTAAATGGGTTGCCTAGGTCAAGAAGGGGCAATACCAGCATTTGGGAAATAGTGGACATGCTCACAAAAAGTGCCCACTTTATACCCATCAAGAGTAGAAGGACTGCCTCATCTCTAGCATCCATATATCTTAAAGAAATAGTTCGACTCCATGGGATACCCTCCAGCATAGTGAGTGATCGAGACCTTATCTTCACGAGCGAGTTTTGGAAGAGTTTACAAGAGGCTATAGGCACACAGTTATGCTTAAGCACGACCCATCACCCTCAAACCGATGGCCAAACGGGAAGAGTCAACAGAGTATTAGAAGACCTCTTGAGATTATGCATTATTGACTTCGGAGGTACATGGGAGGATCATCTACCTTTGGTGGAATTCGCTTACAACAATAGCTACCAATCCACCATAGGCATGGCACCTTTCGAAGCTTTATATGGAAGACCGTGCAGGTCACCAACTTGCTGGTGGAAGTCCACAGACAAGCTCATACTTGGACCAGACATGATTAGGGAAACTTCAGAGAAAGTGGACTCGATACGAAGAAGAATGAAGACTACCCAAGATAGACAGAAGTCCTACGCAGACAAAAGAAGAACTGACCTTGAATTCGAAGTTGGAGACAAGGTGTTCCTTAAAGTATCTCCTTTGAGGAACGTCGTTCGCTTTGGATCTGCGGGAAAGTTAGCACCAAGATTTGTAGGATCGTTCCCTATCATCGAGAAGATTGGGAAGATGGCTTATAGGGTACAGCTGCCCGAAAGATTGGCTGGGGTTCATAATGTCTTTCAGGTCTCTCACCTGCGGAAGTGCTTACACGAGTCTGCGGAAGTGGTAGAACCAAGTATGCTAGAGGAAGTAGAAGTTGAACGAGAAGCAACTATGAGAAGAGTTCCAACCCGTATCTTAGGAACAGAAGTCAAAAAGCTACGCAACCGTGAAGTTGAGCTTGTCAAAGTTCAATGGAGTGACACCGAGGAAGACGTGACTTGGGAAACTTATGACAGAATACGCGCAGCCTACCCTTTTCTTTTTTAGGGTACATCCTTGATCCTCTTTTTCCTTAAGTTGTATCTATCTTTTTAGGTATATCTCCTCGATCCTATCCTTTATCCTTAGGTAGGAACCCATTTGGATGTAAACATGTAATTGAAACATGTTATGATTGATGGTTGCAAGTGGTTGCTAGTGGATGCATATACACACACATTATGTATTAGATCGGCTCAGTCACTTCCATATTGCATATGCATATATGTATTGGTTTATGGATTAAAACTTGATGTGTTATCATATGGATGATGCATTTGTATGAATGATTGTGCACTCATGTAAGAAATTTTGAGTAGCAAAAATTGCATTCATAATGGACTCATGGCACTGACATAATTTGCATAAAGGAGGTCAACTGAATCAGTAGACCGCCTGATTTTGCATTAGATAAGGACATGTACACACACAATGCATATGATCATGAAGCATTAGAAATCTTTTAAGGACAATGGACGCTTGTGTTTAATGGTTGAGTAGATGGGTGATTGGATGGTAGGATATAAGTTCTTCTCAATTTGAAGATTTCGGGGACGAAATCCTAAAAGGAGGGGAGAATGTAGCACCCCGTATTTTCTATTTAAAGTTATAATAACAAATCCTAGAATACTTAATTTAAAATGTGAGAATTAAGGGAAACGGGTTACGCTATTGTGTTCGTCTCAGAATTCTGGTTGAGATAGAGTCCGAGTTTGCGTAAATTGGGCTTCGTATGAAGAAGTTATGGCTATCGGAAGTTTCCAGAAAATTCAAATAAATTCAAAAAGCTCGAAAACAAATTCAAATTCAAATCAGAAGTCAGAAGCGGGCTGGGCGGGAAAATCCCACCCAGGACCCAGGTCGACCAAGGGGTTGACCATAGTGTCGACCTTCCCCCTACAGGTCGACCTAGGGGTCGACCTGCCCCCCGGGCAGATCTGAAAGGTGACGATTTGGTGACTCAGTGCTGAGTCACTAGGGCTGAGGTGTCACCCTATCTTCACTGGATGGTTGTGGTTAACCCTAGGATCATCTGACGGCTTAAATTGAGTAGAAATTCTATATAAACAACCCAATGCTCAAACCTAAAAATCACACAAAAATAATCCTAGAACTATCATGCTATCAATAGAAAACTTGGAGTAGCCGTCACCAATTCAAAGACAAGATAAGAACTTGAATCAAAAATCAAATTAAAAGTTTATCAAATTCAACGATCTACATCAAAGGCGAGCTTACCAATTTCAGAACGCAAGAATTCCTTTTTAGTTTGTAAGTTGGTTATTACGTAGATTTAAACATTCTTTCAATTGAATCATGACATGTTGTAATTTGGATATAGAATGATGCTTATGTATAAGATTTGATTCTTGTTTATCTTAAAGTATTGTTGTAATTAATCATGTCTATATGCTTGTGGCGATGAACATGTTGTATATTAATCATGTCTACATGCTTATGGTGATGAACATATTGTATGTTATTGGAATCTATTATGATTGGATAATGGATGTATTTTGCCAATTAAATGGTAAAACATGTCATGTTATAAATTGGTGGTTATTTGCAAGTTTATGATCTAAAACACAAGCTTATATGTTAGATCGACACTCATGTATATTCATGTTAGGTTGAATCTAATTATGTTGTAAAATTTGGAATTGTAGTCCTCTTATGTTTTTAACACATAAGTATCATGCTAAATTGTGATTTGAATATGTTTATATAAGCCCTCTTATGTTTAACACACATAAGTTATCATGCTAAGTTGCAATTTAAAAATGATTATAGTAGCTTTCTTATGTTTTGACATACAAAAGTTAATATGCTAAGTTGTGGGTTGAAACTGTGATTATATGTTAAACCTCCATGCTAGACCTTTGTAAAGTTTACATGAAAATTAGACCCAACTTAGTCACAAGTTCACCTTTACCCATTAAATTAAAGTTAATGATACCTCCATGCCAAGTTACACATGACAAGTTGAAATGTATGCTATTTTATGTTTATTTCTTGTCCCTTGTTTATTACCCCTTTTTCTTGTTTATGGGTTGGGCTAATTTATTAGCCCAACATTTTATGTGATTCATGCGTACGTTCCACGGGAGTAGCGATGGGAAATATGAAAATTCATGGCATAGATTTGTTCATTATATGATATATTTGATATACCATTTATGGTGAGCATAATCAAAGGATAACTATGGCATGATTAAATTAAATTTAATCTACATAAAGAAATTAGACATATATAAAAATGTGAATTTAGAAAAGACGAATATGCCTAACCCGAGGTTAGACTGAGTTATTGGGGGTAAATCTGTCCGGAACCGACCGACATATCCAGTGACCACAACAAGACCTATCTAATGTGGCTGGTTAGTGCACCAAGCCCATAAAGAACCCGAGGTTAGACTGAGTTGTGGTGTAAATCTACCCGAAACCGACCGGCACATCCAGTTACCACAACAAGACCTGTCTAATGTGAGTGGTTGGTGCTTTAATAAATTAAAGCTAAGTCAGGATTGGTAGGGTTAAGTCAATTAGGAAAACACTTAACCGATTCAACATGTTAACTAAACAAATGGGTGGGGTTATGTAAACTTGGACACCTAACCAAATAAACATGTTGAATAGAAAACCCTAGTAATGGGGACCCATTTCAGCAGTAACCCACATAGATGTATCATGGTACCTTGAGACTAGGCAAGGTGGGGCACGATTATTGGGTTGATTATAAGCGGTCAAAACGTCGGCGATTGGTGGGCTAGTGTAGGTTCCGACGGAGCATGGGCGTGCACGTACTCCGGAGTGGAAAAAGCAGGCACTGGGCTTCAGTAGTATACACTGTGCATCTTGAATCGTGTCAGGTTGCCACCAGAGGGACTGATACACCCCATGGTGGGACCAGCAGAGGTAGCTACAGTCAAGTGGGGCCGAATGACACAGGATATGAATGCATGCGAGTAGGAGCCGATCATTAAGGGGATCGTTTATTATAAACATGTGGGGCTGGTTGAACCAATGGTTAAGTAGGTGTAGAGACTATAATAATAGGTGTAATCACATGTTCCTCTTATCTTATATTAGGTTATTGTCCTATGTTCTGTTATCATTGTCATGATCCCTTTCCTTGTTTAAATACTAGTAATCACTGAACTTGCCAGACTTATTGTCTGACCCGTTTTCTCTCGTCTTCTTTTCTTCCGTTCCCCCCAGGTCCACAAGGAGGGTTACTCCAGCTTAGTCAGACTCTTTGCAAGCTAAAAGAAAGTAGATGTATGATTGGGAATCTCTTACCTTGGCTATGGCTTTTGGATACTACACTTGGGGATTTATGCTGTTTTATTTATGGTTTATGCTTCTTTATTAATTAATCAAGACAAAAATTATGGTGTAATGTTTTGGAAGTTATTTTGAGACAATTTAATGTAACGCTTTTGTATTGAACCACGTATGCAATAAATATTTAAGTTTCGCTGCTTAAATTTATCTGCCTTGTAAATTTTTCCGTGTCTTGTACCTATAAACCTCCACCAAAGTTAAGGCATTCCCTTTGTGAGTGACCATAACGGAGGTGGGGTGTTTCAACCTTCTCCATACATTCCACTCTGAACTCCTCCCGTTCACGTGACTTCTTTAATCATGGCCATCCCTCATTTGTTGGTCCAACGCTTCCTGCGTTTGCTCCGACTTCTCATCATGCTCATGAAGTCAGCCTATGTGACCATTCCCGTCATCGCGGAAGTGGTGGTAGTAGTAGCAGCAGAAAGATCATTAACTTTGATGGCACGACTTTGGTCTTACTGAATGCTCGTTTCTCCTTTAGCTTGAGCATTCACATGGGAAGTAGATGCCTTCTTCTTAGTAGTCATATCGATGTTTGGAGAATTTCAACTATTTCTATATAGAAAATGGCAAGAGAACAGATCTTCCCATAATGGACTTGGTATCCACTACTAGATTACCGAAAATCACTGAATTTCTCTGTGAAAACACTAAAAATGTCAACGTTTAAAGTTGCATTAATACATAGAGTATGTTATATATTGAGAATAATGAAGAATTATGAATGAAATGAGAAAAATGAGCAATAAAATCACACATAATAATTATAATGGTTCATCAACAAAGGCCTAATTCCACTTTCAGATAAATTCTCTAGTTCACTCGAGTTTTTGCTTGTACAAAATTTCAGATCGAAGAAGAACCAAATCGGTATAAAATTTCGAAAAAATATGTCATGAGTGCCAAAAGATCCTTTCTCTAACATAGGCATCTTATATATATAGGTGTGGAGGCCCATGAATTGTGGGAGGCGAGGTGGAGGTCGTGGAAAGAGCAAAGAACGTGGGTTGCCCACATTCTGGTTCAATGGTTCAGATCGGTATGGATAGTGAGATCAGGATCGGTCACCTTCGGTGTTAATCTGGATTGTTGAGCATATCTCCTTCGACCATTCCTCCGCTTTGTCTCCTAGATTGATGTTGGCTTGGCAGTTCTCTTTATACATGGCTTCAAACATAGTAGATCAGCTTCAAATCTGGATGATCTGAATTGGATAGCTCATGTACTTGGGCTTTTGTGAGAGTTCTGTCTTAATATATTCTTGAACTTAGGGGATCACCGTCTTCGTTGTAATTCCAGCCTTGCGTCTTGGCCATTTTCGTTAGCTATCGAGCCGATGATTATTAGGCCTAGCTTATATAAACTTCATGAGATAGCATGGTAGAAAGGCTAGGTAGCAAATACTTATATAATACAAGTACGTTACTATAACGTCTATACCTTAATTTCTTCCTTGATTCATTAAGATTATGTTTTCAAAACCTTTTTAAAGTTAAAAAAAACTTTTATTTTATGTATCCTAGTGCTCTAATATCAAACTGTAACATTCCTCGTACCAAGGCCCAAAACTAAGCGCATATTGAAGTCATTCATAATATTAATTTTCAATCACTTAACACATATATGTTAATTATGTCAAAACTAATAGTACATGAATATGAAATAAAATTTGAATAGAACTTCGTAAAACATTTCTCATTTCATATTTATTTTATACATAATCCCATAATCATTTGTCATGTTCTGATAAAACGTAGATACATATATTCTTCAAGAATGTTCTATGAAGATTCCCCACCGATTGATTAGAGTACTAATAACAACAACAATCATTTCAACGTTCAAGCAAAACAAAGCAGGCTCCAAAAACACCTAATTAGCTAGCGATGCCTCATGCACGTCTTCCTTAGTGTTATTCGCTGAAAGACCTGAAAAATTAAAATCTTATTCCTTAGTTACACAATCGAGTACCTAAGAGTTAGAGGAACAAAATAAAAACTTTAGGTCATACAAACAATCTGGTGTGAATAATAACATGTCATCTTAATTGATAGATATTTAGCAAGACCACGTTGCTGAACAATTTCCGCTTACTAGTGTACTCATTTAAATCAATCAATAACTCAACGTAGTAGCTCCAGTCATAATGGTTGTCAAACATAATAAATATTGATCAGTCATGAACAATTATATGCATGCATATCCTATGGGTAATGCTGACTATCAATCTCACAGTTAATGCTGACTATTTTCCTCCTCTATATAGTCTTACAAGGGTTACTACAAACCTAGATGGCTGACTCAAGCCTACAAATTCACCAAATTATTCTAATTATCCATTTAAAACAAGTTAGACTACATATCCTTACTGGGTTTTATCTGATATTCTGTCTATCTTTTAGGTTCTAGGACGACAAAGAGCAAAATGGTTTTGAGGGCTTACAAATAAGCTTATCTCAATAAGTATTCATTTATGTGCATAACCTATTGTCAACTATAACCTAACTTTGCCTTATGCATTAGAATCTTGGACAATTTTAGCTAGAGGAGATAATTGAAGCATAGGATGCAACCTTACACCAATCTATTCGACATTCTGATCTTCTAAGTCAAATTTATCCATATCACATCTATACAATATGGTAGGAACACACACTTATAGAAGAATCCTAGGTTAATTATGCTTCATATTTCCTTGAAAACGTCGACCATTAATATATCCCCTTGAAATCTTTTATTATAAGAAGAATTTCATAACCTGTTAGTATATAAATCTTTATGCCAAAATATATGCCCTAGATTCTTTTCTGATGGAAACAAACTTTTCTTAGAAGTATTCTAAACATATGGAAATCAAGCCAAAACCATTTAACTAACTATTTAAAGTAATGCAACACGGTCTGTAGGGCTGCAGACAACCCATATCCAATTCGACCGAATCCACCAACCCGACCCAACCCATCCTAGTTCAGGTCGGATATGGATTACAATTTGTAACACATGCTATATATGGGTTTGGTTTGTTATTTTGTTTTATCCAACCTTGTTTTAACCCAACCCAACCCTATATTAAAAAACTAATTTAATATCAGCCCATTTAAAATTAGAATAGTATAACCCTAGAATAATGTTTATGTATTCTATTGTAAATACACAAAATAACATATTTTATGTCAATCCAAACTAGGTAGAATTTGGCTAATATATTTTAAGGAGAATTTCAATGTATTTTAAAATGAAACATTTATTCTACCATGTAGTAAATTAATTTCATATAATGTGTTTTACAATGAAATTGTAATAAAAATATGTCTTATGATGAATAATTTATTTTAAACGCATTATGTCTGTTAAAATCTGATATATTATGCAGAATATTTTAATATTATTTTTAAAAAATTCCCTCATATTCTCATTTTTATTATATTCAACCAATGCAACCTAACCTTATTAACCCAACCCAACGCATACTTCAACCCAACCCATATCCAACCTTTTATAGGGTCAGATACGAGTTGAACTACCTTAAACCCATACTTACGCTGGTCGGATGAAGTATTTCGTCCAACTCGACCCAACCCATACTTTGTGCAGCCCTAACGGTCTATGTTGCTTCGAATTGCATCATCCCTTACTATACATGGTTAAAAAGAAGTATAACATAAGGGACTCAAGGCTATAAGCAAAACACAATTGGCGTCGTACCTATATGGTGTCGAAGCGAAACAAAAAGATGAGGTCGCTTTGCGTTAACGAAACAAGGCGACACAAGCAAGTGCTTTAATACCAAAATCTTTGGCTTTGCAAATAGATACGCATACCCTTTAAAATAAGATTTGAAAACAATTTATAAAAGTGGAATGAAGCAAGTTACTTTCATATCAAAACAAAATGAAGGGAGTTTGGTTTGTTTCGAAGCCAGTTATAAAAGAAGCAGTTTTCCTTGTTTGAAGCAAAGCACCACATTAAAGCCTCCTCTTCACTTCGCACCCTGATCAGAACACTCCATACTAAATCACTTAGTATCATGCACTTTTCTAAGGAAGGAATCAGACCTAAACGAATGAAGATAATGAAGCAAAGCGAAGCACTGCTTCATTATGTTGTAGAGCCTTTATTTAAAAAGAAAATCGTGGTTTTGTTGGATAAACATCATTTTTCATCAACTCTTTATTATTTCAAAAATTCTGATTGCTTAACAAATTTTCCTTTTAAATTTTGTGGTGAATCCGAGAAATTAAAATATTCAAAATTACAAACTCCTTAATTAGGTTGATTTCATTAATTATTTACATAATTTATCCTTGTTAGAAAATTCATATTAAATAATAGAAACATGGGAAAAATCCCCAAAAATCATGGCAATCTCTTTTTAATATTTTCATCATATATAAATTTCAGAACTAAAATCGTTATTTAATTGTTTTAAATGATTGTATTCCAAAATAAGCCTTTTTCTAGTTTAGAAAATTCATCAAATATTTGTACTTGTTTGGAAAATTATGAAACATGAAGAAACCCACTTCTAAAATAATATTCCTCATACTGTACCAAACTCTCAGCCCATTAGATGACATATACTTGATTTTTGAATGGAAACATACATGATAACATCGTGGTTAATTAAATTAAATCATCCACAAGCACATATATCATCATTTAACATCTTAATATGGCATAAGCAATTATAAAACATCTTTCTATTAGGATCTACGACACAAAGCCGAACTAACACAACATTAAAATAAGAGAATATAATTATTCATCTTGTTTAATAAGGCAAGGATGGCATTTGAGATGATTTTATTTTCCTAAGTTTTGATCTCCTTTTCTGGATTTTCTTTCACTTTTCTTCCTAAGATGGTCGACCTTATTGATTATATTTTGGTCATGTGAGATGAGAATGATGAGAATACGAGAAGCTTAAGGATTAAGATGTTAGGAAATGATATTATTTCTTTTTTACCCCTCCCATGATCCTCCTTATTTATTCCTCTTACTTCTTCAGTTCTTCTAATGTATCACAATAGACCATTCATTAAGGCTTGACCTGGTCACTAATCAAATCTCATTCTTTCTATCATTACACATTGTCTTACTTTATTTTTCTACTTAAATATCTTACCACTATGACCATAAAATTTGGGATGTAACAGAGAACTACATAACATAAAAGTGAATGCTTTTCTTTACTTGCGTATGGGATATCAGCATTATAATAGTTAACCCTAAAATCCAAGTGATGTAGAATTCTTTATTTGTGAGAGTTAAGATTGATGTTTGAGTAGGTGTAAAAGCAGTAGTGCTCCAACCTATTGACTTCTTAATATATTGAGTATACAAATATTGATTCCCATAAACAACCATTTTTAGAACTCGACAAGGACCCGTTGACTAATAGAGTTGAAAAAATAATAAATTTGGAAGTATTATAATGCTACATGGCTTCATATGATTTGAGATCCCTTGCATAAAACCCTTAATGTTAAATATTTAAATGGTTCGATTTTGGAATTTGATAAGTTGAATTCCAATTTAATGGTTATCTATATAATTGAAATTGTGATTAAGTATTAACTAAAAGGAATTCGTTAATTCCATTTGGCACTTTTTAGTAAATAACATTGATTATAAATTGATTTTGTAAATTTATTGGCAGTAATGAATAATTTAGATTTAAATCGTATTTTAAAATAATATTTTAATATAAAATAGCCCTTTTTCAAATGATCTCGGAATTCGTTCAAACAATTTTCATCAGATCCGAAATAGTAAATTATTGTGAGATGTGAAGTTTCGAGAAGATTAGACTTGTTGTTTGATCGTACGCTCTAGAAATGAGAAGCGTTTTAGACAATTTAAACCAAATGAAATTTAAAATCATTTTAAATCATATAAATTCCAAAATATTGTAATTTTATTTATGACATGATTGTATAATGATGTGATGATAGAGTGGAAAATTTTCTTAACACGTTCTTTTGGTTAACTTGTAATTGAAGTATGATTGTTGACTTGGTTACATAAGTAATATCAACTTCAACTCTATGCAGTTCCCTTTTCAACTCATTTCCACTCTCCCTCTTTTCATGTTAAGCAGCAAAAACAAAAATAAGAAAACCCATGAACCCTCTTCATAAATAAATTGAAATCAATTCGAATAAAATCCTAAAAATTGCAAAGCAAGTTGCTTTGAATCCATATTGCCATGCTCTTCAATTATATACCCGAATGTTAGGGTGCGGCATGGGTTGGAGCATTCGATTTTAATAGCCGCGAGTTGATGTTATACTAGCTAGGACTAAAGATTTCTTAAGTTTTAGTTACTATCAAGGAGAACGAAGCTTCATTTATTGTTTGTCGGAGGAAGTTGCATTTAGGGTACGATTTTCATGTGGTCGGTGACTTTTTAGGTTGCACACCAGGGAGGTTGACCACGAAATTGCTCCAAATCGGGTTGCGTAGATGGTGATCGAGCTTAGGGCAATGGCGATGGAGAGCAAGTGTCCGCGAAGAGAAGGCTGCTGGAAGTATCATTATAGTGTTTTTTGTAGTATGGAGGGAGCTACAAGCTTGGGGAATTCGGCCATGGTGCCTTTTCCTATAAGCGGGTCACTGTGTGGAGAAAAGACGGTTTAGGGAGGGAAATTTGTTTTAAAGGCGATTAGTTAACTTAAGTGAAGTAATTAATTCATATAATTAATTTAGAATCTTATAAATTCAGTTTCTAATTCGTACAAGGTCGGATTCATACATCATCGGTTTCATTGAACTTGTATCGTCAATATCTTCGTTATGGAATTGGATTGGTAGATTTATGAGATTGTTGGATTTTTAACTTAAATCGAACGCCTGTTCTATTTTAATTCAAACCAGAATGCGAAGCATCCATCAAAATCTCTGTGAGTAAAACTCACCTTTTTGGTTTACTAGTATTTTATAAAGTAGATTAAAATATTATTTTTTGCTTAATTGTGAAAATTAATGGTTGTTTGTCTTGGTTAGACAGTTATATTATCTATTGCCTGTTTATTTTATTGAATTGATTAATTGTTTGAATTAAATATAGAATCATACTTAGCATCTTGAAATGTTATTAAATTGTTTAAATCTGACTTAGGATGCCGATATAGCATCTTGAATTGTTACTAGACAATTTTGAGTTCATCTTATATTTCCAAATTTTCCAAGTATCTGGTATTATACAAATTGTTGAATGTAGTTGAATTGATTACGGTATTAGTTTTGACATAGTATATTTAAAACATGTTTGGTGTTATTGAATGAATCAAATAAACATTATCTAGATATCGATTAAACTTATACAAATTGACATCAAGTTAGCAGAATAAACTACCATTCTGCTATTTTATAAGTTTGGATATTTTGTTCGAATTCATTTGCTTATATTCATTTGTTGCTCTTATTGACTTATGTGTATTCTTATATGCTTATATTGTCAACGATTGAAATAAATTAGATATCCTATTTAATTTAAGTACGTATTTTCATAGAATCGATATTTTGAATAAAGTTATCATTTTAATTGATGATAAATTATAAATTTATTTATGACTTGAGTCAATATTAATGAAATTCAATTATTTATATAAACTTGATTATGCAATCAAGAAATGAATTGGAATTTTGTTATTCATTTTAACTAATCATAATTGAATTCAATTATTTATTGTAGTTGTTGGAACTTAAATTTAATTAATTACTTTAATTAATGGTTGACTAAAAGCTTATAATCAACTAAATTAATGGTATCTAAAATTTAATAATCATTAAATAAATGAAGTTTTAAGGTTCATAATCATTTTAATGAATGATGCCTTAGTCCTAATCTCATATTTTAACCAATGAGATTCTGACTTTATTGGTCAATTTTTATTTACTTTTAAAAGGAAATTAAATTGAATTAAATTAATGAACTATAAAAATAATCACATTGATTGGATAATAAGGATTTCAAGAATTATAAACTGATTTATAAAAGGTTTTTAGAACTTAACTAATCTAACAAAGGTTTGTAGATAATTATTGATTTTGAAAGACCATAAATGTGACCAACTATCTTTTAGGATAATTGATATTATTTAAAATTTTAAATAAAATTTTGTATCTGGTTTATCTTCTACTTGAGAATATTAAAATGGTTTTTAAAAATTACTGAAGGGGTTTTAAAATTCATCCTTTAGGATAATAAATATTTGTTTTAAGTAAATTAAAGCATTTTAATTGGATTTATGATCCTTTTTAGATAAATAATATCGTTTAGATCATATAAACGATATCGGTTATATGGAAAATATTTAATTATACTCTTATCATTAGACTTCAAAGTATAAAAACTTTCCCATATCTCGAAGTTTGAAAACATTGTCTGGACGATGCCTAAAGGTAACACTACTTCAACTTGTTCGACTTTATTTTCAACTAAGAGATAGTATAAGTTTGGAATCGGCAAATATTGATAAGGAAATGTGAATTAATTTCCATATACAATCATTTTTGAATATTCCTGATAGTTAATTTAACAACTATTGATCAGCTTTCTTGAGTTGTATAGTCAAATCAAAATGATTTGTTGCATTTTGAGCATTGTAGTCCTTTGTTTGGAATGGATGAACCAAAAGAGTGACTGGAATTCAAGCTATGTGAGGTTGCTCACATTAGGACATATCACATCTACTTTTGATTCGATTTGGTTATGTTCGCGCGTAGATGTGAAATACTCAGATTCTCGTATTTTGTATGGCGTCCGGCTTGAACGTTTCCAAGATCCACTCAGTACATTCTAGAGGTATACTTCCATTCAAGGGATCGCACTCCCTAGTCATTATTTGATGGAAAATTTGTCATTTTATTCCTTTGATTTTGAATTTTTGAGTTTTCTTATTTTAATTGCATCGAAAAGATAAAAACCTTCATGATGTTTAATTACTTGTATCCATGGTGAGATTGGGTGTTTTTGTGAGTGGCTTAATCTACAGTAAGCGATGCAGTCCAATTATTTCGGGAAAATTTACTTTTTTCTTGTTCGATCCAAATAATGACTAGGAAACTTGTACATACTTATAGGAAACTTCATACTCGCAGGAGGCCAAGAATTTCCTTTAAAACACTTAGAAAAGAGAAAGATATAGGAAATAACTGTATTTCCTATACGAACTGATACTTTTTGGGAAAATATCGCTTGTGAACTGGTACATCCTCAACTCAACACAAACAAACAACTTCAGTTTCTATACGTATTTATAGGAAACTTCATACTCACAGGAGGACAAGAATTATGATTGTCGCTGCTAGCAAAGATCGAGAAACTTCTCCAGAAAGAGAAATCCCGGTGATGCGATGCTACCAACAACTCTAACCCACTTGTGAATATATAGTGTCTTCAACTCACTAAAGGGAACTTGTAACACCCCGTAATTCTGTAACACTAAGATTCACAAATCAAGGCAGAATTAAATATTAAAATCAAAATCAAAATCAAGGGAAACGGGCTACGCCATTGTGTTCGTCTCGGAATTCTGCATGAAAATGAGTCCGAGTTTGCGTAAATCGGAGTCTGTATGAGGAAGATATGGCCTCCGGAAGATTCAGCAAAGTTCAGATTTCAAAACTGGTCGAATTCGAAATTCAAATACAGACCCAGATTGGGAAGGGCGGGAATTTTCCCGCCCAAGGCATCCAGGTCGACTGGGTAGTCGACCCCCCCACCCCCGTTTTTCCAGTTTTCTGCACCTGGTTCATTCTTCTGTATTCGGATGCCATCCTGACCAGATTCGTTGACTTCTACACTATATAAACAGCCCTAGACTCCTTCTCTATTCACAATTCTTCTCTACCCTTATGCTACAAAGATTCTTAGTGAACATGGCTTCCACTCCTTCTCTTAATTAAATAATAAATAAAATAATATATATAAAATAAATCAAGACGACGAGGTGCTGCTCAAAGACTTTCAAAGAGGAGATTCAAGCTAGAATTCAAGTGAAGATTCGAACGACTGCAACGACTATTTTTCTACGAATCATAGCAACGCCATCTTTCTATTCTAATCTAATCTCTGTAAGTCAGTTATTTCTAGATTTGAACATTTTTCTCTGTTCGTGACATGAAATTAAAGGAATAAAAAAATATGCCAAATCTCTTTCTCTTTCTATTCGAATCAGTGCCTATACTCTTGAACCTAATTAAGAACTGTTATGATTCGAGGACAAATAAGACCGTGACTATGAAACTATGGACCTTAAAACCATATGCCTATGACTATGAACATTTGCCTATGACTATGAACATTGCCTATGACTATGGACATTGCCTATGACTATGAACATTGCCTATGACTGTGATTGTGACTATGAGGATTATTTCCTTGACTAAGCCTATGCCTTTGATTAGGAAATATAAACTATTGCCTATGACATAACAAGGACATCTGTGATTAAACACCTGTGATTCATGACTAGGAAAGTGTTGCTTAAGTTTTGTGACTATGAAGTTGGGTCTAAACCCGATCATCTATTCTGTCTATTCTTGGTTATCTTTGGTTTTAGACCTTGGGAATTTACCTATTAAGTTAGGTCTACCCATGTTCTTGAACCTACGTCTCTATTCTGTCTATTCTTGGTTTTCTTTGGTTTTAGACCTTGGGAATTTACCTATTAAGTTAGGTCTACCCATGTTCTTGAACCGACGTCGTTATTCAACCCTTTTTATGCCAGCTAGTATGGTTGGTTCATTCCCTAATTTCTTCGAACCTAGCTTTACTTTTAATCTAAACTGAATCAGGATTATACAAACGGTGGGAATACGGTTTGGGCAAAATATGAAATTTAATAAAAACGTAGTTTAACTTGGAAATTGGCATAAATTGGGAACATGTATTATGGCATGTTCATAGAAATGAAAATTGGATAAATTTGACATGAATTATAAGATGTGTAATTTGAATCTAGTATTGACGTGTAAATCTAGCATTTACATGAATAGTGAACTAGAGTAATAAGTCTAGAATTAGAATGTTGAATCGGAATTGGATTAGCTAATTTGGCACGGTAAGTATATTGGCATAAATGTGAAATTGGCCACAATTGGGAGTAATTGGCAGGTTTAGCAAAATCATGGTTAGTGACACTTAATTTGGTAGAGTCCACATACCAAAAAACATAAATATGATTTAGAAGGGGAAATGGGCCATAAGAATGAATGTAGACAATTTACATTAAAAGAGTAATTAGGAAATAAGTAAATTAGGAATAATTTACTTATAGAATTTGGCCTAAATGAGAAATGTAAATTTAGACAAATTAAAGGTTTATTAATGACATCTCTTTTAATATTACACCAGAAAGTTCTAGGGTGACAGAGAGGATAGTGTCTAGGCTTGGGTTTGGAAAATACAAGTTTCCCGCTCTCCCTGGCTATCCCTAATTGATTCGACGAACGGGATGGTTACTTTCAAAACTTGATTTGAAAATAAATTGAAACCCTTTGAACTTAGAAAACACGAATATGCCTAGCCCGAGGTTAGACTGAGTTGCGATGTAAACCTGCCCGGAACCAACCGGCACATCCAGTAGTCGCAACAATACCCGTCTAATGTGAGTGGTAGCGGCTTTAATTTATTTAGTTAAAGCTAGAACAAGAATGGTAAGGTTAAGTTAACTAAGACACTTAACCAGTTCAACATGATAACTAGATTGATGGGTGGGGTTAGGTTCAGACTGACACTTAACATAGTTAAGCTAGAATGGGAGGGCTAAGTCCATAGAGACACTTAACCAAACTCAATGTAGCAAGACAAGATTTGTAGGGGTTAAGTAAAGTTAATACACTTAGCCAAATTAATATGTTAACTAGACTAGAGGTGGGGGTTAAGTAAAGCTAATACACTTAGCCAAATTAACATGTTAACTAGACCAGAGGTTGGGGTTAAGTAAAATCTAATAAACTTAGCCAATTTGATATGTTAGCTGGGCTAGACCGTTGGGTTAAGTAAACCTGAACACTTAACCATCAGGTTGTGATAAAGGAATGGGGTTAAGTCTAAAACATGAAGGGATAATACTTAACCATTAATAACATGTTAGTTAAAACAGATGGGCAAGGTTGAGTTAAAAAGGAACACTTAACCAATACAGGATGAAGGGGTAGGGTTAAGTAATAAATACTTAACCAATATAACTTGGTTTGTGGTAGGGTTAAGTCAACATGAGTTACTGATAACACTTAACCAGTTTAACAGGGTAAATGAGGAGGGTTAAGTTAGCTTGAATTGACTATGACACTTAACCAATCCAAATTGACGGGAAAGAGAACTAAGTAAACCTTAGTTAAGAAAACAACGATTCTGGAAACTAAGTGGTAAACCTTAGTTGACAAAACTAAGTAGTAATTCTTAGTATAACACGAGGAGGAGCGAACGTCCGTCTGATTAAAAAGAAGGCTCCAACGAATTGGGTTACGAAGCCCGAGGCTTCGAGGGGACGTGAGGGTACTCTTGGTATCCCTCTGTGAGGCCGTAGATGATCCTCCTGGGCTCACAGAGGTTAAGGTCTGCGTAGAAGAACTAGGGGTATGCCTTGGTTGCAATATATGGAAATCTAAAGACTAGGATGGACCGGCGTGATTCGGCGAGAAAACGGTAGCCCTGTAATTGCAACTCATCGTCTACCATCCATCTTGAGTCAATCGAGATACATGAAGCGGAAAGGTGGAGAACTCCAAAAGACCATATAATTGCTATCTAGTTATGGGTGAGGATGGCCATAGGATAGTGGGGCACCGGGGGCCGGCGTATAGTTCTCATTTTACAAGGTGTGCCTTTCATTACTTGAGGGAGGGGTCAAGTGGGACCATAGCCACTGGAATAAAAATAGACCTTAGCATCTGCATCGGTAGATATCTGAAAGCTCCCGACCGAGTTCTGTATTCCTTGATTTGCTCTGTCGCAGGACTCGGACCTCACATTACAGGACATGTGCATCTAGACAAGCGATAACGGTTCGCGATACATGCGTGGGGAAGTATAGGAACATATACCACTCTAGGTAGTGTGTCCTAGACTTGGGGGCATCGTTCGACAGGTAGCATAATCCCTAGTTGAACTAGGTGGCATAAATCGTGAATCCGAGAAGCGTTCGGCAGACAGCGTAAACTCTAGTTGAATCTAGAAGGCACTTGGTAGAAAACCCTAGATTAAATCTAGGTAACAAATAAATAAATGGATGCCTGAGGGCAATGGAAAATACAGGGATTGGGATCACGTTAGCGTTACTAGTTGGGACATTAGTTAGGTGGTGCAGAGAAAATAGGAATCCGTATAATAAGGAAATGGCGAAGCGGCGAAAGTATAAGAGAACATCCAGTTTATCTTATCTTAGCATATCTTGTGTTGGCCTTGTCTAATCTTGCTGACCCTATCATCATGGTGTTATCTTGTATTCAGTTAATTCATGTCGTTTTGTTTTTCCATGTTCACATGCTAGAAGTTACTGAACTTACTCAGGCTTTATGTCTGACTCTGTTTTTCTTTCATCTTCTTTTCTTCCGTTCCCCCCCCCCCCCGGCCTAGGTAGTAAAGGAGGGAATAGTTTAGCTCAGGTTAAGTTGGACTGCCACTCTTTCCCAGCTTGAAGATTTGTCGAAGTTTGCTTGGATTCTCTTTCCAGATGCTATGGCTGGCTCTTGCTAAATCGGGGAATATAAATGTTGTTTTTATGTTTCTTTATTTTGTAAGACAGATGTTACTCTGATATTGTAAAGAAACCATTGTACAAACTATTTTATAAATAAAGCAAAATTTTATTTTCCGCTGTTTAATTTCTGTCTATCTTGTGATTTATCTGCATCTTTTACCCTAAATGCTCCACAGAACTTAGTGCATTCCCTTTGTGAGTGACACTAACGGACGTGGGGTGTTACACGTGGTATCAGAGCTGAAGGTTACCAGATCAGATAAAAGATTTGAAAATTTATTTTCAAAACGGTTTTTAAAGGAAGCATTTTCAAAAGAAAAGATTTGTTTTAAAGGCGTATTCCCCAAAGCCATACGCACTATTTTCTCTTCCTCTGTTTGAATTCTTTTCTCCTTCTTTCTTGAGTCTCTGGGGCTCCTGGCTTTCTGGGAGGTAACCTCATCGAAGGGCAAAGTAGTACCCGACTTCCATCTAGGGCTGTGGTTGTTTCACCTACAGCCAGTTTTCTTTCAAGCTTAGTAGGGTTTTCTGTACGATGGAAGCAGCTTTCGAGAGATTTGTCAACATGACTACACACAGAAGGGGATGAGGAGTTTGGCAAAGGAGCATAACCCTAGGATGAGGAATTCATGGATGTAGACTTAGCACACGAAGGAGGAAGAAATTATAAAACCTAAGACAAGAGGAATTATCTTTACTAGGGTATGATAGGGCAAGAACGAGGACGAGATTTTCAGAAGGACAAGTACATGCTTTCGCCACCAAGCGTACCTAGGAGAAAGGTAGTCCGGTTGGATGAGTCTAGTTTTCTGTTCGTACTATTTCCTTAGGTTCCGGCGCTTCTCATTTGTTCATATCCACTTCCATTTTTGAGTCTCTGCACCATAGTACTTGTATAGTAGAAAGATCCCACTAGAGTCTCAAATCCAATTGGTGGTCCGACCAGTTTATTTTCAGTTAGTAGGGATTTGAGAATAGCTATCGAGTTTGCTTATTTCGTCTCACATAGATCGTCTAAATTCGAAGGAGATATTCCTTGGGTGCTTGTCTGATATTGGTTTAGGCCTCTGGGGCTTGTACTTGAGGAATGTCGAGTTCGACTAGGATGGTTTGCATGAGAGATGAGTAGTGGTGGCAGGCACTCTAAAAAGCATACAGTAACCTTTCGACCCTTATAGTTATGGCATGGTGGATAAGAGGGAAACCTCTAATCATCTTAGTACGTACACTTGGTACCGTGATTGACATCTATTTATTTTGGAAATGGAGGTCAGAAACTTCACAACCGTGGAGTTAAATTAGTTAAGATACAGTGGAGTAAAGCTCAAGAAGGCTAGATACTAGTATTGTACCCTTTTTCCTTAAGGGTGCACCCTCGATTTCTTTCTTTAGGAGCTTTACGCATAATTGTTTCTCTCTTTCCAAAGTATATCACCTAGGTCGTATCTTCGATTCTTAGGTAGAAGCCAATGGATGTAAACATGTATTTGAAACATGTTATGGTTGGTGGTTGCAAGTGGTTGCTAATGGTTGCTCATGGATGCATATGCATATGTATTAGGCACTAGATCAAGTTCAGACGCTTTCATATTGCATTTACAGATATGCATTTGTTTGTAAGTTGAACTTGATATGTTATCATATGGATGTTGTATATGGATGAATGGCTGTGCACGCATGTAGTATTTACATAACTAGGGATGCTTGCATACATGATTGGACGCATGGCACTGACATGATTCGCATTAAGGAGGTCAACTGAATCAGTAGACCGCCTGATTTTGCATTAGATAAAGACATATACACACACTATGCATATAAACATGAAAGCATTAGAAATCTTTTAAGGACAGTGAATGCCTGTGATTGGATGGTTGAGTAGATGGGTGATTGGATGGTAGGACACATTCTTCCTAACTTGAAGATTTCGGGGACGAAATCCTTTTAAGTGGGGGAGAATGTAACACCCCGTAATTCTGTAACACTAAGATTCACAAATCAAGACAGAATTAAATATTAAAGTCAAAATCAAGGGAAACGGGCTGCGCCACTGCGTTCATCTCGAAATTCTACATAAAAACGAGTCCGAGTTTGCGTAAATCGGAGTTCGTATGAGGAAGATATGGCCTCCGGAAGATTCAGCAAAGTTCAGATTTCAAAACTGGTCGAATTCGAAATTCAAAAACAGACCCAGATTGGGCAGGGCGGGAATTTTCCCGCCCAAGGCACCCAGGTCGATGGGGTAGTCGACCTGGGGCACCCAGGTCGACTGGGTAGTCGACCTGGGGGTTGACCCCCCCCCCCTTTTTCCAGTTTTCTGCACCTGGTTCATTCTTCTGTATTCGTACGCCATCCTGAGCAGATTCGTTGACTTCTACACTATATAAACAGCCCTAGACTCCTTCTCTATTCACAATTCTTCTCTACCCTTATGCTGCAAAGATTCTTAGTGAACATGGCTTCCTCTCCTCCTCTTAATTAAATAATAAATAAAATAATATATATAAAATAAATTAAGACAAGGAGGTGCTGCTCAAAGACTTTCAAAGAGGAGATTCAAGCTACAATTCAAGTGAAGATTCGAACGACTGCAACGACTATTTTTCTACGAATCATAGCAACGCCATCTTTCTATTCTAATCTAATCTCTGTAAGTCAGTTATTTCTAGATTTGAACATTTTTCTCTGTTCGTGACATGAAATTAAAGGAATAAAAGAATATGCCAAATCTCTCTCTCTTTCTATTCGAATCAGTTCCTATACTCTTGAACCTAATTAAGAACTGTTATGATTCGAGGACAAATAAGACCGTGACTATGAAACTATGGACCATAAAACCATATGCCTATGACTATGAACATTTGCCTATGACTATGAACATTGCCTATGACTATGGACATTGCCTATGATTATGAACATTGCCTATGACAGTGATTGTGACTATGAGGATTATTTCCTTGACTAAGCCTATGCCTTTGATTAGGAAATATAAACTATTGCCTATGACATAACAAGGACATCTGTGATTAAACACTTGTGATTCATGACTAGGAAAGTGTTGCTTAAGTTTTGTGACTATGAAGTTGGGTCTAAACCCGATCATCTATTCTGTCTATTCTTGGTTATCTTTGGTTTTAGACCTTGGGAATTTACTATTAAGTTAGGTCTAACCATGTTCTTGAACCTACATCTCTATTCTGTCTATTCTTGGTTTTCTTTGGTTTTAGACCTTGGGAATTTACCTATTAAGTTAGGTCTACCCATGTTCTTGAACCGACGTCGTTATTCAACCTTTTTTATGCCAGTTAGTATGGTTGGTTCATTCCTTATTTTCTACGAACCTAGCTTTACTTTTAATCTAAACTGAATCACGATTATACGAACGGTGGGAATGCGGTTTGGGCAAATATGAAATTTACTAAAAACGTAGTTTAACTTGGAAATTGGCATAAATTGGGAACATGTATTATGGCATGTTCATAGAAATGAAAATTGGATAAATTTGACATGAATTATAAGATGTGTAATTTGAATCTAGTATTGACGTGTAAATCTAGCATTTACATGAATAGTGAACTAGAGTAATAAGTCTAGAATTAGAATGTTGAATCGGAATTGGATTAGCTAATTTGGCACAGTAAGTATATTGGCATAAATGTGAAATTGGCCATAATTGGGAGTAATTGGCAGGTTTAGCAAAATCATGGTTAGTGACACTTAATTTGGTATAGTCCACATACCAAAAAGCATAAATATGATTTAGAAGGGGAAATGGGCCATAAGAATGAATGTAGACAATTTACATTAAAAGAGTAATTATGAAATAAGTAAATTAGGAATAATTTACTTATAGAATTTGGCCTAAATGAGAAATGTAAATTTAGACAAATTAAAGGTTTATTAATGACATCTCTTTTAATAATACACCAGAAAGTTCTAGGGTGACAGAGAGGATAGTGTCTAGGCTTGGGTTTGGAAAATACAGGTTTCCTGCTCTCCATGGCTATCCCTAACTGATCCGACGAACGGGATGGTTACTTTCAAAACTTGATTTGAAAATAAATTGAAACCCTTTGAACTTAGAAAACACGAATATGCCTAGCCCGAGATTAGATTGAGTTGCGATGTAAACCTGCCCGGAACCAACCGGCACATCCAGTAGTCGCAACAATACCGGTCTAATGTGAGTGGTAGCGGCTTTAATTTATTTATTTAAAGCTAGAACAAGAATGGTAGGGTTAAGTTAACTAAGACACTTAACCAGTTCAACATGATAACTAGATTGATGGGTGGGGTTAGGTTCAGACTGACACTTAACACAGTTAAGCTAGAATGGGAGGGCTAAGTCCATAGAGACACTTAACCAAACTCAATGTAGCAAGACAAGATTTGTAGGGGTTAAGTAAAGTTAATACACTTAGCCAAATTAACATGTTAACTAGACTAGAGGTTGGGGTTAAGTAAAGCTAATACACTTAGCCAAATTAACATGTTAACTAGACCAGAGGTTGGGGTTAAGTAAAATCTAATACACTTAGACAATTTGGTATGTTAGCTGGGCTAGACCGTAGGGTTAAGTAAACCTGAACACTTAACCATCAGGTTATGATAAAGGAATGGGGTTAAGTCTAAAACATCAAGGGATAATACTTAACCATTAATAACATGTTAGTTAAAACAGACGGGCAAGGTTAAGTTAAAAAGGAACACTTAACCAATACAGGATGAAGGGGTAGGGTTAAGTAATAAATACTTAACCAATATAACTTGGTTTGTGGTAGGGTTAAGTCAACATGAGTTACTAATAACACTTAACCAGTTTGACAGGGTAAATGAGGAGGGTTAAGTTAGCTTGAATTGACTATGGCACTTAACCAATCCAAATTGACGGGAAAGAGAACTAAGTAAACCTTAGTTAAGAAAACAACGATTCTGGAAACTAAGTGGTAAACCTTAGTTGATAAAACTAAGTAGTAATTCTTAGTATAACATGAGGAGGAGCGAACGTCCTTCTGATTAAAAAGAAGGCTCTAACGAATTGGGTTACGAAGCCCGAGGCTTCGAGGGGACGTGAGGGTACTCTTGGTATCCCTCTGTGAGGCCATAGATGATCCTCCTGGGCTCACAGAGGTTAAGGTCTGTGTAGAAGAACCAGGGGAATGCCTTGGTTGCAATATATGGAAACCTAAAGACTAGGATAGACCGGCGTGATTCGACGAGAAAACGGTAGCCCTGTGATAGCAACTCGTCGTCTACCATCCATCTTGAGTCAATCGAGATACGTGAAGCGGAAAGGCGGAGAACTCCAAAAGACCATATACTTGCTATCTAGTTATGGGTGAGGATGGCCATAGGATAGTGGGGCACCGGGGGCCGGCGTATAGTTATCATTGTACAAGGTGTGCCTTTCATTAGTTGAGGGAGGGGTCAAGTGGGACCATAGCCACTGGAATAAAAACAGGCCTTAGCATCTGCATCGACAGATATCTGAAAGCTCCCGACTGAGTTCTGTATTCCTTGATTTGCCCTGTCACAGGACTCGGACCGCACATTACAGGTCATGTGCATCTAGACAAGCGATAACGATTCGCGATACATGCGTGGGGAAGTATAGGAACATATACCACTCTAGGTAGTGTGTCCTAGACTTGGGGGCATCGTTCGACAGGTAGCATAATCCCTAGTTGAACTAGGTGGCATAAATCCTGAATCCGAGAAGCGTTCGGCAGACATCGTAAACTCTAGTTGAATCTAGAAGGCACTTGGTAGAAAACCCTAGATTAAATCTAGGTAACAAATAAATAAATGGATGCCTGAAGGCGATGGAAAATACAGGGATTGGGATCACGTTAGCGTTACTAGTTGGGACATTAGTTAGGTGGTGCAGAGAAAATAGAAATCCGTATAATAAGGAAATGGCGAAGCGGCAAAAGTATTAGAGAACATCCAGTTTATCTTATCTTAGCATATCTTGTGTTGACCTTGTCTAATCTTGCTGACCCTATCATCATGGTGTTATCTTGTATTCAGTTAATTCATGTCGTTTTGTTTTTCCATGTTCACATGCTAGAAGTTACTGAACTTACTCAGGCTTTATGTCTGACTCTGTTTTTCTTTCGTCTTCTTTTCTTCCGTTTCCCCCCAGGTAGTAAAGGAGGGAATAGTTTAGCTCAGGTTAAGTTGGACTGCCACTCTTTCCCAGCTTGAAGATTTGTCGAAGTTTGCTTGGATTCTCTTTCCAGATGCTATGGCTGGCTCTTGCTAAATCGGGGAATATAAATGTTGTTTTTATGCTTCTTTATTTTATAAGACAGATGTTACTCTGATATTGTAAAGAAACCATTGTACAAACTATTTTATAAATAAAGCAAAGTTTTATTTTCCGCTATTTAATTTCTGTCTATCTTGTGATTTATCTGCATCTTTTACCCTAAATGCTCCACAGAACTTAGTGCATTCCCTTTGTGAGTGACACTAACGGACGTGGGGTGTTACAGAACTCTATCGCCATCGACTTCGAATTAAGAGTTGAACATTCCTCATGCAGTTTTGGCTATCAACAAAATCACGACAATCTCTCATTTGAAAATAAACCACACTTAATCCATCCACACAACCAAGTGAGTATTGTCGGCCTCTTATTCTTGCTCGAAACGAGAGATTGACACATCCGTGGGTCAACTCCAACTTCCAATCCATCAAACTCTGATGGGACCTATATCAATATCCCACTCGAGACAATGTGACTCAAGCACTCCACTTCTTTTAACAAAAAGTGAAACTGCAATAGACAGTGTTTTCTCAACACCTAAAACACCATCGACTCTTGACTTGTGCTTTTTTCTGTCCATAGGAAGATGAAAATAAATTTGAATAGCACAATTTCAACTCGTCCAAGTGATATACGAGAACACGATCCGAGAAATCAACAGAACATGCGAACTGGCTAGTTAGCCCAAACGGCACAACCAAGCAATAAAATCGAGACATCGTATAAAATGCTGTAATCAGCATACACCAACTAACTACCCGTAATTGATAAAATCCTCTCAGAATTCTCAACCGAAAGAATATCAAAAATCAGATTGATATGGAACTCAACTCAAATATAGTAGCAAACTAGTCATCTCATCAAATGTGTCTAGATACTCTCAAGCTATAAGCTTAGATGATGACTCGCTACTAAAGAACTGTTTCAGCCTGCTGTCATCCGATCACAAGTGTCGCCTACTAAAGATCTAAGTCTAAGAACACTATCGTCAAAACGAAGACGACTCGCTATTGAAGAGTTTGTCCTAGCACGTTATCACCACCAACGACATCTCACTACCATCGATATTCTTTATCCTCATAGTAAGTGAACTACTGTACTCAAATATTTAGTTCAGTTAAATTCAGTGAGTAAATAATTTGGAAAATATCCAAACATAACTCGATGAAAATTAAGTTTTGATGAATCATGTATACTGCCAAGTATAGACGAGCTATGTCATAACACTCCCCACCTTGAGGCCTGAAGTTAATTGCTATGGATGATGCAATTACCCATAGTGTTAAGTTCTAGAGACCAAACACGAGATGCTACGTACACACATATATAATCTAGCTCAGCCCTCCACATGGTAAGTCACAACCAAGAAAAGAAACTTGTTATCACGAGTCCTAATACAATTCCATCCATGAACTACAAGGTCAGGTGGAACAACGTGTAACAACCCAAAAATCTGGGCCAGTTTAAATTTTTATTTTGGCAATTTTAGCGAATTTTGATTATTTAAAATGAATTATTTTAAATAATATCGACGAGAAATTTTTTTTGAATAGAATTCGAACGTATGTATTTATATAGCTCGACGTTAGAATATAAATATTTATTTTAATTTATAAAAGGAATTGAAAATGGCGCGGTAGTTTGATAATTCGATTTCAAAATTCAAATGAATGTACCGGGTGCAAAATAAACCGGATTTTAGCGAAACCAAAAATAATAGGAACTAATTGTGAATATCTTTCCAATGAATCCAAAAGATTAAATTTCATAGCGGGAATCAAAAGTTATGCCCAGTTGAAAATTCAGAATAGTCGCTATGGAATTCTAACCCTTAAAAATGGAAATTTTGCAAACGACCTCGGATTTCGACGAAACCACTTTTGTTGGATCCGGGACGTCAAGTTATTGCTAGATTCCAATTTTCATAATTTTCTGAATCAGTATGTGAGCGTGGCAAAGGAAAACGCATTTGATCAGTTTTAGTTGATTTTAATCGACTGAAAAATGATCATTTTTCAAACGGTCTCAGAATTTGACGAAATTAGTTTTGTTAAGACCGTATTATCAATACGAAGCTATAAAATATTTTTCGGGAATTTTTAGAGTCCGTATGTGGCCCCAGTAAATTGAAATGCGCGTTCAAATTCAATATATAGAGTTATATGTCGATTTTGATGAAAACTGATTGAAACAGTCGAATCAGCTTACGATACATATCCCATTGTGTCCGGAATGGGGGTAATTAGCTAGGGACGACAGTCGTTGGGTCCGATTTGGTGTTCGAAAAAAAGTAACTTTATAGATATTAAATAAAATAATTAAATAAAAATTATATAAAACTATCACCCTCTCCCTCTCTTACCAAGTCAACGCCTCAATACCCCTTCCCCGTCACTTTATCAGATAACGAAATAAAAAAATAAGGTCGATCTCCAAAACTGCTCCGCCGTCTCCCTCTCGTCCGCTGCCCTCGCCACCAAGAGGCTCCTCCGCCTCAGGCCGACCGCACCCTCCCCTTCTTCATCACCTCCTCCTTCCAATTGCGCCCCAAGACCCGCGAAACCCCCCAAATCGCCAACCCTAGCTCCTGCGCCAGCCACCGCATCTCGCCTCCGATCATCCACGACCCCACACTGAAGCTCCAGCACCGCGACGACGCAGCCCCCTCTTCTGGATTGACGCAGCGAGCTTCTCTCTCCGAGGTGAGTTTTAAAACTGATTTCTTTGATTTTTAAAAACTAAATTTACAGGATTTTTATAATTAAAAAGATAGGATTTTTATAGTTAAAAAGATAGGATTTTCATAGTTAAAAAGATAGGATTTTTATAGCGATAAAAAAATTCGATTTATATATGTATATAGAATAACGATAAAAATCTGATTTTTATATATATAGAATAGCAATAAAAATACGATCTTTATAGAAGAAGTAGAAATATAAAAATATAATTTTTATATAGAAAGAACCATCGAAAGAAAATATATATGAATATTTTTGATTTGAAAATATACATGAACATTTTTGATTAGAAAATATATATGAACATTTTTTATTAGAAAATATATATGAACATTTTTCATATGAACAGCAGGAAAGGGTCGCAGTGGAATTTTTGGCATTATCCGAACCGTTCAGAAATTGATAATGGAGGAGTGGATCTCCAAGGTGAGAACTCCTCAGTCTAATTTTATTTCTAGTTAAAAATATATACTAGGATGCAGACGGTGCTTAGCAGCACCCGACACCCGTCGTCCACAGACTATGGACGGCTTGTTTGTTTGGTTGTATGCTAATGTGAAAAATTTAATGTGTGTTGTGGAATGAAATAAAATATTTATATAGTTAAAAATATAATTTTTAACGTGTATATGAAATAAACATTTATTAACAAATCGGACGGTTTGTTTATATACACATATTTGACTGATATTGATTGGGACGATAAATTTTACACATCGCCCAACTGCACAAATAAAATCTGTGTTTGATTGTTTGAAACCCCACACGGGTGTTGGGATGATATTTGTCGTACACTAATCCCAATTATTTAATTGTATGTCGATCGATTGGTCGACAGACTGTGTAAGCATTGATTATATATATTTAATGCTTATGCAGTTGTGTGGTGCACTTTGGATGATGGTTGATTATTTATGGTTGCTATTATATACATGTGTTGTATGGAATCCATATAATTAACATTATATGGTAATTGATTGGGCCTCATTCCAATTGGGAAAATAAAGAATATTTTAAAATAAAGATTAACGTGTTGACAGTACTCATTTGTTGAGATTAGTCATGTGGTGAAAGAAATATAGATTCATGTGTTGAATAGAATGAATATTCATTTGTTGAATAAAATAACGAAGTTATTGAATAATATAAAGCCGTGTTGATTAGAGATGCGCTATTTTGACGCGAACGATATTGATATCAATTATATTCGTTTTTAAAATGAATTTGAATGGAATAGAATTGAAAATAAATTCGAATTGAATAGAAAATGGATTTGAATTGAATAGAATAGAAAACGGATTCGAATTGAATAGAATAGAAAACGGATTTGAATGAATAGAATAGAATTGAAATTGAATTCGAATAGAACTGAATTCTTCAAATAGAATTGAATTTAAATTGAATTCAAATAGAATAAAATTGAAATTGAATTCGAATAGAATAGAATTAAAAATGAATTCGAATAGAATAGAATTGAAATTGAATTCGAATAGAATTGAATTGAAATCGAATTGAATTGAAAAGGAAGTTGAAATTGCTTTTGAAACGAATTTAAAACGATTTATAAAATTTGTTTTAAATATAAATCGACGAAATATATATTATATATATAATATAATGGCCTGAATAGAACGCGCCGCGCCGCGGCAGTTCGCAGATTTCGACCATTGACTTCGAACGAACATTACGGGAGATCCGACCGTCGGATTCTCCCCAAACCGGAACCGTTGGGTTCGTATCGAAAAGAGCTTTCCAATGAATATTAGAAATTTGAAATCTAACAGTTGGATTGGAATTATGTCCAAATCAAATTTGGAAAAGGTCGCTGTAAGTGCATTTCGGTGGCCGTAGGTGGAAATCGACTGTACGGGCCTTGATAAAATAATTAAAACTATCTATAATTTGTGTAAAATCGTAAGAAATGATTTGGGAAAAACTGGGATGAAAAACTCCATATTTGAAAACATAAAAATAAATTTTTATCAAAATGAACTAGTTTTGAACTAGAATAAAAATCAATTTATTTTTGAAACAAATAAATTGAATTTGAAATGGGTTTTAAATAACCAAAATTTCTAATATATTTAATTGGAATTGAAATAGAATGTGATTTGGGTTTATCGTGGACTGTGTTTTAAATGACATTAGTTCTTTAACCTAGTAAAAGGAGTTTTAATGAATCTTTAATTAGATTGAAATGTGGATTGATAATTTAAATTATCAAAATTGGGAAATGATCGAAAGGGGAGTATCTCCAGTTTTACTCCTAGCGATAGTTAAATCTTTAATTAGATTTGAACGTGAAATGGTAATTAAATTTACCGATAAACCGTGGTGTTAGTTATGGGGTAATAACAGTTTTGCTCCATGGGATGAATAGGTTGGGATTGGGAAATAAAATAAATAATTACTTCGGAGTGGTTCGCTAATCCCGACTAGTTAGGAAAACCATAATATGGTTTGAAATGACATCCAAAGGAAGATTAAAGAATAAATTTAAAAGAATTTATCTTTGATAAAATTAATGGGAACCTTTCCCTAGGAGTGTGAATATCTGAATAAAAGAATATTCTGAATTGGAATGAGGCGTATATTGTGTTTTATAGCACTTGTTGATTAAGATACGTGAGTTATTCAGAAAGTCCGGGTATAACCCATTCTGAATAACTGATTCGACGATGATTCGAAGAGATTGAAGACGGTGCAAGACCGATGATCTTCACATCAGATGGATGGGTGCTACTGATGCTCACGATGGGAGTAGCTACCTTGAAGGGGGCTGAAGTGGTAGCCGTCCGGACGTACTTATTGATTGTACGGATATGTGAGGAAAGTGCCTCTGGTTTCGTTCAGACCTAGAACGGATTTGTAAATGGATGGTGTGTCTGACATTGTATTCCTTTATATTGTATTCGTTGATCTCTGCTAAATATACATCTGTTTGGCGGCGGAGAATTTATTCTCTTGCTTAACGCCCTTCTCTGAGACATACGAGCTCAGAGGTTATATATTGGCAGAAATCAGTGGTATGATATGGATTGATAGTGTGGCATGCTGAGATGCAGTGATCCAGACTTTTGTTGAAAAGCAAAGTTTAGTGGATGATGATCAAAGCGCAGCTTTAATATAGCTCGGCTTTGTGTATAGCGTTGATTCGCGAGCTACACACCCCGGTATGGTGGTAAACTGATGGTTTGATCAGTATGCTTTTTAGAGGATGGGCACCTTCGTGGTGTCGTGGATTCGGTCGACCGAGATTGAGCTTAGTGCTATGAGGGATAGGGTAAGCGGTGTTTTCTCTCGCCGAGACGTAAGCCGCAGTGATACCCGATTTCCCAAAAGTGCGGATGTGCATTACGGTGTTTTCTCTAGCTGAGACGTAAGCCGTTGTAGATGGCACTACGCGATCGATCTTTCAAATCAGGAGCCACCATAATGGAAATCCAATTTCCAAATATGACATTTTGCGGTTTTGATTGTAGAGCCTAGTATTGGCGACATGATATATGGTACCCATGCCGTCTATAATTGATTCATTTATATTTGAAGTTGTTTTCTTCATTTATAGTAATAATATAAGATGAAATTTCGCGTATCAAGCATATTTGGCTATTATAAGGGAAAACCCTATCCTCCGGCTTGCGTTGCATTGTGTGATAGGATCTATGTATTATAATAGCTTCATTGTTCTTTATTTAGCACTGCGTTGTTTGTTTTATGCACTTGTATTCTTGGGAGGAAACCCGTTCCGTGTTATACGGCGTGGTCCCTTGATTTACCTAACTTCAAAAACAAAGATTAATAACTGTTTTAGTTCTCACACCAGTCACATGAATGACCTGGAGTTTATTGTTTTAACCTAAACTCTGGGTGCCCCTATTTCCACATGTGCAGCTAGTAGTTTTGGTTTTGCAGATTTATATTCATAGGATCCTGATTTACAGCTGGAGCGATATCCGGAAAGCTCTGTATCCGTATATCTCTTCTAGTTGCGTTTTGTATTATTTCCGCTGCGATGTATTTAAATGTAATTTAAATCTCTGATATTTTCTGTGTAATATTAATTCATACTTTATATATTCTTGTATTCTGATGGATTTGTTGTAATATACAATGAAATGTTCTTCTGTTTGCGTTCTGATTGGTCGTGTTCTCAAGGTAATCCGGGCTTTCCTTCATGGGGAAGTTACGAGCTATCACAGTTGGTATCAGAGCTCTGGTTTACAGAGCTAGAGAAAAAGACACATTAGAACCAAACGAAAGAATTCATCAGATATTGGATTAGTAATATCCAATGAGAATGAACTCGTTAGAGATGGGATCAGTAGTATCCTAGGACGAGTGTGAAGAGTATATTTTTAAAATAAAAAATTGAAAACAAACCTTGTTTTGAATGTTAAATTCAAGTATACGTATTTGAATATTTATTTATTTTGAATTTGGACAATCTAGTATATAAAGATTTTGCATATACGTGTCATGAACGTATATTCGAAGTTTTAATATACTGGATAGTTATAGAATCACACTCTAGTCGCACGGACCTGATTTTGATGATTGACGCGTCATCATCAGTAATTATTTTCGTGTTTCAAAGGTGTGCTTTCTATATATTCCCATTAGACTGGTGTGAGAACCGAAACTATATAGATTTATTGTCGTGATTTGGCATCGAAAACATGATTTTTTGTATATATATCAAAATTATGAATTCGAAATTCTAATTCAGTAATTGATTGATGGTTGTGTTGTTTGTTTATTTGTTTGATATTTTGAACCATTTAGCCTAATTGAACCTAATATTGAACTGTATTGAAAATTAGTTGCAAATGCATGCATATACATGCACTTACATTGAACAGGTCATTGCAAAGAGGCTAGAGTAGAAGAATAAAATTGTTTGCCTGACAAATAGGTACATGTTTACCATAATTTACTGTTTTGTTTGGGTGATGATGATTTTATGAGCCGATTGCCTTTTTCTTTTTCTATTTGAGATCATAGGGCCTGTATGGCAATTTCGGGATTTTCCCGGTGCTCCCGGTACAGGGGAGGTTATGGCGAAATTTTTCGAAAATTTAGGGTGTTAACCAAATTTTTGAAAAATTTGAAAAGTTCTTAGAAACTGAAAAGTTGAATAACTTAAGCCGTAACGAAAATAATGAAAGTTGAGTTGGTATTTGAAACAACTTTCGGCTTCGTTCCTTTTCGGGGACGAAAAGTTTTACGTGGGGGAGATTGTAACAACCCGAAAATCTGGGCCAGTTTAAAATTTTTATTTTGGCAATTTTAGCGAATTTTTATTATTTAAAATGAATTATTTTAAATAATATCGACGAGAAATTTATTTTGAATAGAATTCGAACGTATGTATTTATATAGCTCGACGTTGGAATATAAATATTTATTTTAATTTATAGAAGGAATTGAAAATGGCGCGGTAGTTCGATAATTCGATTTCAAAATTCAAATGAATGTACCGGGTGCAAAATAAACCGGATTTTAGCGAGACCAAAAATAATAGGAACTAATTGTGAATATCTTTCCAATGAATCTGAAAGATTGAAATTTCATAGTGGGAATCAAAAGATATGCCCAGTTGAAAATTCAGAATAGTCGCTATGGAATTCTAGCACTTAAAAATGGAAATTTTGCAAACGACCTCGGATTTCGACGAAACCAATTTTGTTAGATCTGGGACGTCAAGTTATTGCTAGATTCCAGTTTTCATAATTTTCTGAATCAGTATGTGAGCGTGGCAAAGGAAAACGCATTTGATCAGTTTTAGTTGATTTTAATCGACTGAAAAATGGTCATTTTTCAAATGGTCTCAGAATTCGACGAAATTAGTTTTGTTAGGACCGTATCGTCAATACGAAGCTAGAAAATATTTTTCGAGAATTTTTAGAGTCAGTATGTGGGCCCAGTAAATTGAAATGCACGTTCAAATTCAATATATAGAGTTATATGTCGATTTTGACGAAAACTGATTGAAACAGTCGAATCATCTTACGATACATATCTCATTGTGTCCGGAATGGGGGTAATTAGCTAGGGGCGACAGTCATCGGGTCCGATTTGGTGTTCGAAAAAAAAGTAACTTTATAGATATTAAATAAAATAATTAAATAAAAATTATATAAAACTATCACCCTCTCCCTCTCTTACCAAGTCAACGCCTCAATACCCCTTCCCCGTCACTTTATCAGATAACGAAATAAAAAAAGGGGGTCGATCTCCAAAACTGCTCCGCCGTCTCCCTCTTGTCCGCCACCCTCGCCACCAAGAGGCGCCTCCGCCTCAGGCCGACCGCACCCTCCCCTTCTTCATCGCCTCCTCCTTCCAATTGCGCCCCCAAGACCCGCGAAACCCCCCAAATCGCCAACCCTAGCTCCTGCGCCAGCCACCGCATCTCGCCTCCGATCATCCACGACTTCACCCTAAAGCTCCAGCACCACGACGACGCAACCCCCTTCTGGATTGACGCAGCGAGCTCCTGTAACAACCCGTATTTTTCGATAACGTGTTAAGACGAGAATCAAGGCAGAATTTAATTTTAAATTCTGAATCAAGTAAAACGGGCTATGCCATTGCGTTCGTCTCGGAAAAATACGCGAAATAGAGTCTGAGTTTTCGAGAATCGGAGTCCATATGACCAAGATATGGCCTCGCGAAGTTTCACAAAAAATTCCCAAATTAAAGTATACTTAATTAAGTGAAATGGGTTGCGCATAGAAATATATATATATTGATATATATATATATATATAATTGAAAATTAAATAAATAAATATGCAAAAATGTTCAAAACAACGAATTGGGAGAGGGGAATAACCGAACCGGCCGATTTTTGAGGTCGACCCAAGCCCGCTGGGTCGACTAGGGGTTAATCCAGGGTGTTTGGCTGTCAACCCGTGGGCCGATTCGCTCAAATGCAGATTTTGCATTTGGATGGTTCTCATGGTTCATCTTTAATCTAAAGGCCCTAGATGGTTCCTACACTTGACTTCTTCCCCAAGACATGCTTTGATGGCTTGGATTGAATCTAGGTTTAATCCTATGGCCTAAAACACTTGCCTAATCTATAGATAAGACTCTAACCTATCCTAAATCCTCATTATTCATTCATGCAACTAAACTATGGCAAAATCAATCCTCTCATGGCCTCCACTCTCTTCATAAAATTCCTAAATAAATTTCTAAGTGATTTTCCATGCATACAAGTGTTTTCAAGCTTGTATGAGTGTCATTAGCTTGCATTCAAGTCAAGTTTCTATCTTTGCATCATAAAGAAAGAGTTTTGATCATTTTGGCTCAAGGGTTTTTTATGTTAGAGCTTGCATTTTGGGTCTATTTGATTGCATAAGGGCTTTGTCAAATCTTTTGTGCCTTCATAGCAATGTAAGCCCTTTCCCTACTCTTAGATATTAACTATGAAGTTAAATGTTCATGTTGCAAGTTTGGGTTTGATCATTGAGTATGATACATGCTATCATGTCATGCAAGTTTATGAAGTCGTTATCTTGATCTTGTGGGCTAAAAGCTACAACCTTTATGTTGAAATGTTGCATTATGCAACATGAGAACCCTCATAACCTTTATGTCAACTTGCATATGAAGTCATAACCCTTATATGATGATATATGCGAGTTACTAGTCATCATTCCATGTCTTTTGTCACCATGATTCGCTTATGTGCCAAGTTTGGGTTTATGCATGTTTTGAGGCTTAAGAATGTAACATGCAAGTTAATGAACACATTTGTGCCTCATTTGCCACCATGATTAACTTGTGGCTTAATATCCATTTTTGTCATGCCTTTGTCAAGTCTCTTCTTTTAATCCATTACGTTGTCGCGAACGTATATGCGAGTTTAAAAGCGTTGGGTTATGTTATGGGTAATTTCTAATGACATGAAAATACAACTTGAAAACATGACTTGAAATATAACATGGAAGTTGACATGTAAGTATGCATAAAAACATAAGCTTGGGAATTTACCTATTAAGTTAGGTCTACCCTTTGGGAATTTACCTATTAAGTTAGGTCTACCCAAATGCTTGAAAACTTGTAACATGTTTTGGGAAACATGATGGACATGACACTTAGATAATATAAGTGTGGCCAACTCGAGGTTGGGTTGAGTTTGCAACGTAAAACTACCCGGAACCGACCGGCCTAACTAGTAGTTGCAAACAATAGGACCCAATGTGAGAAGTTGGTCATGTTGTGCTTGAACCCGAGGTTAGACCAAGTTGTGGTGTAAAGCTACCCGGAACCGACCGGCTTAACTAGTATCCACAACAAAGTCTAATGTGAGAGGTGAAGGTGCATTAAGTAATTAATGCCACATGATAGGGTTAAGTTAATTTGATTAATGACTCTTAACCAAATATGACATGGACAAATGGGTTAAGTAATTTGATTAGTGTGAAAACCCGTAACTTCCCCGTAAAGGAAAGCGTCGGATAGTTCGAGAACAAGCCACAATAGAATACATACAAAAGAACGTTTCATTGTATTTTACAACAATGCATCAGATTACAAGAATATACAGAGTATAAACAAATAAATATTACACAGAAATATCAGAGATTTAAATTACATTACATAGCAGCGGAAAATAATACAATACACAACTAGAAGTAGATATACGGATACAAAGCTTTCCGGATATCGTTCCAGCTGTAAACCAGGATCCTGTGAATATAAATCTGCAAAACCAAAACTACTAGCTGCCCGTGTCGAAAATAAGGGCACCCAGAGTTTAGGTTAAAACAATAAACTCCAGGTCAGTCATGGGACTGGTGTGAGAACTAAAATAGTTATAAATCTTTATTTTAAAGTTAGGTAAATCAAGGGACCACGCCGTATAACACGGAACGGGTTTCGTCCCAAGAATACCGGTGCATAAAACAACAGCGCAATGCTAAATAAAGAAAAATGAAGCTGTTATAAGACCCAGGTCCCATCACACAATGCAACACAAGCCGGAGGATAGGGTTTTTACCTTATAATAGCCAAGAATGCTTGATACGTTGAAAACAAATCATTTGATACTATTACAAGTGCATAGTGTATAAACAAACTTCAAATCATAAGTATCAATTATAGGCGGCATGAGTGCCCCATCCCACTATGTCGCCATACTAGGCTCTACAAATAAAACCGCAAATATCACGTATTTGGAAATCGGATTTCCGTCTATGAACCGAGGCAAAAGATAGTCCTCTACCGATTCGAGACGCTCTAGCCCGTGTCTCAGGATCAGAGCTCGAGTGACCCTTGGAGCGATAGGGCCGGTCCACCGATGTGGATTAAAATGCCTGAACACTGCGTTTCCCCACCCTTTGGGGTGTCAATGAGCCAACAAATGACTCCATCGGTTCGAGAACGACCGATCAATCCGAGGCGCCTCGCAACAGCAACAACCACATAAGTCAAACTCGTCAGGGCGTGTAAAACCACTGACGCCACTTTTTAGCTAGAAGGAAACGCATGCCCTCCCTGAGGTCCGTCTCCCGTTTTTGGTTCATACCAGGTGTGAAACTCGCGAAGTAAACGTTACACAAAGCTACGCCACAAAGGCCGTGCTTTGATCATCAACCACAAGACTTTGCTTTTCAACAGAAGCCTTGATCAATTGCCACTTAGGCGTGCCACACAGGCAATTCACTCCATGCGTTTGATATCCATCAATATATAACCCCTGAGCTCGTACGTCTCAGAGAAGGGCGTTAAGCAAGAGAATAAATTCTCCGCCGCCAAACAGATATATATTTAATAGAAATCAATCACACAGACTAAAATCCAATGTCAGACACACAGTCCATTTACAAGTCCGTTCTGGGGCTGAACGAAACCGGAGGCACCTAGTACCCCGCATATCCATCGATCTCCAAGTACGTCTGGACGATCACTAACTGTTTCCATCTTCTTGGGTGTACAGCCCAATCAAGATCATCAGTAATTACCCAAACGACGTGAATACTTCCGGTCTTCGACCATCGTCTTCATCTTCGACTTATCGTCGTATCAGTTATTCAGAATGGGATAAACCCGGTCTTTCCGAATAACTCGCGTATACTTTAAATAAGTGTTACACAAACACAACATACGCCTCATTCCAATTCATTAGTCCCTGACAGTAAATTAATCAAGAGAATAATTTCCCGAATATTAACCCCGAAGGCCGAAACCAACATCAGATCAATATCCAGAAAACCATTCTGCTTGGCTAACCGACAGTTAGTTTCTAAATCTCACATTCATAGGGAAAGGTTCCCATTAATTTTATCCAAGATAAATTTCTTGAATTTATTCTTTAATCTATTTTTGAATATCAATTCAAAACTAGTTGGGATTAGCGAACCTTACCGAAGTAATCATTTGTTTTAATTTCTCAATCCCAACCTATTCATCCCATGAAGTAAAACTGGTAGTACTTCATATCTAACACCACGGTGTTATCGGTAAATTCAATTACCCTTTCACGTTCAAATCTAATTAAAGATTTAACTATCGCCTGGAGCAAAACTGGTGATACTCCATTCTCGATCATTTCAATCTAATTAAAGATTCATTAAAACTCCACTTAGTTTTAATCGTTAACTGGGTTAAAGAATCCGTGTCATTTAAAAACACAGTTCACGATAAACCCAAAATCACATTCACTAATTATCGGGTTAAAGAACGAGTGTTGTTTAAGACACTGTTCACGATAAACCCAAAAATCAATATCAATTCAATTCCAATTAAATATTATTTAATTGGTACACTTCATTAAATCTAAATAAAAAGATTTAATCTTTTCTCAACTGGGTTCAAGAACAGTGTTAGTGAAGACACCATTCACGACAAACCCAAATCACATTCGATATTCAATACAAGGCTCTGAATAGAAAATATATCGGCTTATATTCAATATCAAATTCTACGACTAACAAATGTCGTATTTGAAATAACGATATAAATATATATCTTTCAAATTTCCATAACAACACCTGTATAATCACTAATTCCAACATCGAAATATTCCGAAGACAATTTCGATTCAAATCCACTCCAATGCAATCATTGGATATTCTGGTTATTTTTAAAACCCTTTTTAAATTCAATTTATTTATTTAAAAATAAATAGAATTATAATTCTAGTTCAAAACTAGTTCATTTCAATAAAAATCTATTTTTATCTTTTCAAATATGGAGTTTTTCATCCCAAATCTTCACAAATCATTTCTTATGATTTTACACAAATTATTACTATTTTTAATAATTTTATCAAGGCCCGTACAGTCGATTTCCATCAATGGCCATCGAACTGCACTTACAGCGACCTTTTTCAAATTTGATTTGGACATAATTCCAAATCCAACCGATAGATTTCTAATTTCTAATATTCGTTAGAAAGCTCTTTTCGATACGAACCCAACGGTTCCGGTTTTAGGAGAATCCGACGGTCGGATCTCCCGTAATGTCCGTTTGAAATAAATGGTCGAAATTCACGAACTGCCACGGTGCGGCGCGTTCTATTCAGGCCATTATATTATATATATAATATATATAATATATACTTCGTCGATTTCTGTTTAAAACGAATTATATAAATAGTTTTAAATTCGTTTCAAAAGCAATTTCAACTTCCATTTCAATTCAAATCAAAATTGAATTCCTCTTTATAAATTCATTTTAAAATTCATTTCTATTCAATTCAAATTTCAATTCAATTTGAATTCATTTCAATTCGCTTTCAATTCAATTTGAATTCGTTTTCAATTCAATTCATTTCGAAATCGTTATATATTCAATTCATTTCGAAATCGTTATATATTCAATTCATTTCGAAATCGTTTTATATTCAATTCATTTCGAAATCGTTTTATATTCAATTCATTTCGAAATCGTTATATATTCAATTCATTTCGAAATCGTTATATATTAAATTCATTTCGAAATCGTTATATATTCAATTCATTTCGAAATCGTTTTATATTCAATTCATTTCGAAATCGTTATATATTCAATTCATTTCGAAATCGTTTTATATTCAATTCATTTCGAAATCGTTATATATTCAATTCATTTCGAAATCGTTTTATATTCAATTCATTTCGAAATCGTTATATATTCAATTCATTTCGAAATCGTTATATATTCAATTCATTTCGAAATCATTATATATTCAATTCATTTCGAAATCGTTTTATATTCAATTCATTTCGAAATCGTTTTATATTCAATTCATTTCGAAATCGTTTTATATTCAATTCATTTCGAAATCGTTATATATTCAATTCATTTCGAAATCGTTATATATTCAATTCATTTCGAAATCGTTATATATTCAATTCATTTCGAAATCGTTATATATTCAATTCATTTCGAAATCGTTTTATATTCAATTCATTTCGAAATCGTTATATATTCAATTCATTTCGAAATCGTTATATATTCAATTCATTTCGAAATCGTTATATATTCAATTCATTTCGAAATCGTTATATATTCAATTCATTTCGAAATCGTTATATATTCAATTCATTTCAAAATGAATAAAATCGATATAAATATCGTCAACGTCAAAATGACGTCAATCTAATCAACACGGCTTCATAAATTTCTATTTCAAATATTTTATTTCAAATATTTCTTTTTCAAAATAGTTGTTATTATCAAAATATTTCGTTCAACACATGACCAATCTCAAAGGATGAGTACTGTCAACACATGAACCGTTATTTTATATTGATAAAGATGTAAATTTTTTTATCAAAATATTTCGTTCAACACATGACCAATCTCAATGGATGAGTACTGTCAACACATGAACCGTTATTTTATATTGATAAAGATGTAAATTTTATTATCAAAATATTTCGTTCAACACATGACCAATCTCAATGGATGAGTACTGTCAACACATGAACCACTATTTTATAATATTCTTTATTTTCTAAATTGGAATGAGGCCCAATCAATCACCATATAATGTTAATTATATGGATTTTCATACAACACATGTATACAATAGCATGGAAAATTAATCAACCATCAACCAAAGTGCACTACACTGTATAAGCATCAAATATAGACATTTAACGCTTATAGCAGCTTGTCAATCAATCGATCGACATATTTAATCAATCAGGATGAGTGAACTTCAAGTTTCATCCCAACACCCATGTGGGGTTTCAAACAATCAAACAAATATTTTATTCGTGCAGTTGGGCGATGTGTAAAATTTATCGTCCCAATCAATGTCCTTCAAATAGGTGTACATAAACAAACCGTCTGGTTTGTAAATGAATATTTATTTATTCACATTCACGTTAAAAATTATATTTTTAACGATAAAACATTTTATTCCAACATATGAATTTCTATTAAGTTCATTCTTTAAATAAAATGATATTTTTATTTTTCTAACACATTTTAGAAAATTTCGGCGGCATAACGACACGATACTAGAAACGGGACGAGGCCTAGCCTTATCCCCGGTCTAGTGAAGGCCCACGCCATTCACACATCAATCATATCAATTTCATTTCACCAAACAATTCAAATCAACTCAAACAATCTAACTAACAACACAGCCAAACAAACAAGTCCATGGTCTGTGGACGATTGTGTCGGGTGCTACTAAGCACCGTCTGTATCCTAGTATATATTCATAACTAGAAAAGAAATTGAAAGGTGAGAAATTCTCACAAATAGCTATCCTAGCTCCACGGCACTTCATTGATAGAAATCTTCATCGCTATCGCATCTTCGTCATCTTCGTTGCCCGTAGCCACTACATATGTAAAAATTGAATTTTTACTTCGCTATTCAATATATAAAAATCATATTTTATTTCGAAGCTCAATATATAAAAATCACTTTTTTATTAGTTTAAAAATCGAATCTTTTATAGTTTAACAATCGAAACTTTTATAGTTTAAAAATCGAAACTTTTATAGTTTAAAAATCGAAACTTTTATAGTTTAACAATCGAAACTTTTATAGTTTAAAAATCGAAACTTTTATAGTTTAAAAATCGAAACTTTTATAGTTTAAAAATCGAAACTTTTATAGTTTAAAAATCGAAACTTTTATAGTTTAAAAATCGAAACTTTTCCTATTCAACTTATCTATTCTACTTATCACATTTATATATACAAATATATAAAGTTATTAAAAAAACTTACATTTATCTCGGCAGGAAGGGGTTCAACATCGTTTCTGGATCAGGGGGGGTCGCTTCAGATCAGCAGCGCGGAAGGGGGGGCCCACGGTAGCGACTGGCGGCGGAGGGCGGGCTTGGAGCTGTGGCGGCTTCAGTTAGGGTTTCGGTACTGGGTTGAAGCGGGGTTCGGTTTTGGGTTGGGCTGAGCGAATCTGGCGCGAGCGTGGTCTCGAGATGGTGAAGGAGAGACGGAGAAGCAGAGGAAGGGGATGGTGGCGGTTGCGACGGAGGAGGGTGGGCCCGGCGGCGTCGGGGCTGTGGTGGCGCGATTCGTCATCGAGTTTTTTTTTCTTTTTAAAAAATGAATTGAAATTATCGGGGGGGGGGGGGGGCCTGGTAGTTAAGGGGAGAAAAATATTTTTTTTTTCTTTTAATTAAAAAGTTGACTTTCACATACGACCTCTAAACGAGGTCCACCGCCTGTCGCCCATAGCGTTTCACCCCCATTCCGAACCCAATGGGATATGTATCGCACTCTGATCTGATTGTTTCGATCAGTTTCCGTTGAATTTTCATTTAAATCACTATATTGAATTTTAAACGTACATTTCAAATTACCGGGGTCACATACTCACTTTATAAATTGCAGAAAAATATTTTCTAGCTTCGTATTGACGATACGGTCCTAACAAAATTAGTTTCTTCGAATTCTGAGACCGTTAGAAAAATGGCCAATTTCCAGTCGATTAAAATCAACTGAAATGGTCAAAACACATTTTCCTTTGCCACGCTCACATATTGATTCGAAAAATTATGAAATTTGAAACCTAGCAATAACTTTACACTGCGGATCCAACAAAAGTGGTTTCGTCGAAATCCGAGGTCGTTTGCAAAATGTCCATTTTTAAGGGCCTGAATTCCATAGCGACTATTCAGAATTTTCAACTGGACATATCTTTTGATTCCCGCTACGAACTTTCGATTTTTCGGATTCGTTGGAAAGATACTATCAAATAGATCCTATGATTTCTGGTTTCACTAAAATCCGGATTGTTTTGCACCCGGTACATTCAATTGAAGTTTGAAATCGAATTATCGAACTACCGCGCCATTTTCAATTCTATTTATAAATATATATAAATATTTATATTCTAACGACGACGCGTATAAATATATACGTTCGAATTCTATTCAAAATAAATTCCTCGACAATATTATTTAAAATAATCTATTTTAAATATTCAAAATTCGCTATAATCGCCAAAATAAAAATTTCAAACTGGCTCGCATTTTACGGGTTGTTACAATCTCCCCCACTTAAAACTTTTCGTCCCCGAAAAGGAACAAAGTCGAAAGTGGTTTGATTAATCAACTCTACGCTCGATCTGACTTCCATTCTCCAACTCTTTAGTTTCTGAAAATTTTCAAAATTTCAAAAATTTGGCTAACACCCTAAATTTTTGAAAAATTTCGCCATAACCTCCCCTGCAATGGGAGCATCGGGGAATTTCAAATAGCTTCCCCGGTCCTTCAGATCTCAAAAAGAAAAAGAAAAAGCCAAGCGGCTAGCCAATAGGCTCATAAAATCATCATCACCCAAACAAAACAGTAAATTATGTAGTAAACATGTACCTATTTGTCGGGCAAACAAATTTTATTCTCTGCTCTAGCCTCCTTGCTATGACCTGTTCAATATAAGCACATGTATATGCAAGAAAATGCGACCAAATTCCAACACAATTCAATATTTGGTTGAATTAGGCAAAATGGTTAAAATTTAGCAAACAAATAAACAAACAACACAAACATCAATCAATTAGTGAATTAGAGTCTCAAATTCATAATTTTGATACATATACAAAAATCATGTTTTTGATGCCAAATCACCACAATAGGCCTTATCTAAATTTTTTTTTTTTTTTGGTTCTCACACCAGTCAAATGGAAATATATAGAAAATCACACCTTCGAAACTCGAACATAAATGTTGATGATGCGATCGCTATCATCAGTATCATCTTCGGGCGACTAGAGTGTGTTGCTATATCTATCCAATATATTAAAATTTCAAATACACGTGGATCAGACGTATACGCAAAATCTTTATATACTAGATTTTCCAACTCAATATAAATAGATAATCAAATACGAATAATTGATTTAAATTTTCAAAACAAAAATTTGTTTTCATTTTAAAAATATACTCTTCACACTCGTTCTAGGATACTATTGACCCCATCTCTAACGAGTCATCCTCGTTGGATATTACTAATCCAATATCTGATGAATTCTTTCGTATGATTCTAATGTGTCTTATTCTCTGAGCTTTGTAAACCAAAGCTCTGATACCAACTGTGAAAACCCGTAACTTCCCCGTAAAGGAAAGCGTCGGATAGTTCGAGAACAAGCCACAACAGAATACATACAAAAGAACGTTTCATTGTATTTTACAACAATGCATTAGATTACAAGAATATACAGAGTATAAACAAATAAATATTACACAGAAATATCAGAGATTTAAATTACATTACATAGCAGCGGAAAATAATACAATACACAACTAGAAGTAGATATACGGATACAAAGCTTTCCGGATATCGTTCCAGCTGTAAACCAGGATCCTGTGAATATAAATCTGCAAAACCAAAACTACTAGCTGCCCGTGTCGAAAATAAGGGCACCCAGAGTTTAGGTTAAAACAATAAACTCCAGGTCAGTCATGGGACTGGTGTGAGAACTAAAACAGTTATAAATCTTAATTTTAAAGTTAGGTAAATCAAGGGACCACGCCGTATAACACGGAACGGGTTTCCTCCCAAGAATACCGGTGCATAAAACAACAGCGCAATGCTAAATAAAGAAAAATGAAGCTGTTATAAGACCCAGGTCCCATCACACAATGCAACGCAAGCCGGAGGATAGGGTTTTTACCTTATAATAGCCAAGAATGCTTGATACGTTGAAAACAAATCATTTGATACTATTACAAGTGCATAGTGTATAAAACAACTTCAAATCATAAGTATCAATCATAGGCGGCATGAGTGCCCCATCCCACTATGCCGCCATACTAGGCTCTACAAATAAAACCGCAAATATCATGTATTTGGAAATCGGATTTCCGTCTATGAACCGAGGCAAAAGATAGTCCTCTACCGATTCGAGACGCTCTAGCCCGTGTCTCAGGATCAGAGCTCGAGTGACCCTTGGAGCGATAGGGCCGGTCCACCGATGTGGATTAAAATGCCTGAACACTGCGTTTCCCCACCCTTTGGGGTGTCAATGAGCCAACAAATGACTCCATCGGTTCGAGAACGACCGATCATTCCGAGGCGCCTCGCAACAACAACAAACACATAAGTCAAACTCGTCAGGGCGTGTAAAACCACTGACGCCACTTTTTAGCTAGAAGGAAACGCATGCCCTCCCTGAGGTCCGTCTCCCGTTTTTGGTTCATACCGGGTGTGAAACTCGCGAAGTAAACGTTACACAAAGCTACGCCATAAAGGCCGTGCTTTGATCATCAACCACAAGACTTTGCTTTTCAACAGAAGCCTTGATCAATTGCCACTTAGGCGTGCCACACAGGCAATTCACTCCATGCGTTTGATATCCATCAATATATAACCCCTGAGCTCGTACGTCTCAGAGAAGGGCGTAAAGCAAGAGAATAAATTCTCCGCCGCCAAACAGATATATATTTAATAGAAATCAATCACACAGACTAAAATCCAATGTCAGACACACAGTCCATTTACAAGTCCGTTCTGGGGCTGAACGAAACCGGAGGCACCTAGTACCCCGCATATCCATCGATCTCCAAGTACGTCTGGACGATCACTAACTGTTTCCATCTTCTTGGGTGTACAGCCCAATCAAGATCATCAGTAATTACCCAAACGACGTGAAGACTTCCGGTCTTCGACCATCGTCTTCATCTTCGACTTATCGTCGTATCAGTTATTCAGAATGGGATAAACCCGGTCTTTCCGAATAACTCGCGTATACTTTAAATAAGTGTTACACAAACACAACATACGCCTCATTCCAATTCATTAGTCCCTGACAGTAAATTAATCAAGAGAATAATTTCCCGAATATTAACCCCGAAGGCCGAAACCAACATCAGATCAATATCCAGAAAACCATTCTGCTTGGCTAACCGACAGTTAGTTTCTAAATCTCACATTCATAGGGAAAGGTTCCCATTAATTTTATCCAAGATAAATTTCTTGAATTTATTCTTTAATCTATTTTTGAATATCAATTCAAAACTAGTCGGGATTAGCGAACCTTACCGAAGTAATCATTTGTTTTAATTTCTCAATCCCAACCTATTCATCCCATGAAGTAAAACTGGTAGTACTTCATATCTAACACCACGGTGTTATCGGTAAATTCAATTACCCTTTCACGTTCAAATCTAATTAAAGATTTAACTATCGCCTGGAGCAAAACTGGTGATACTCCATTCTCGATCATTTCAATCTAATTAAAGATTCATTAAAACTCCACTTAGTTTTAATCGTTAACTGGGTTAAAGAATCCGTGTCATTTAAAAACACAGTTCACGATAAACCCAAAATCACATTCACTAATTATCGGGTTAAAGAACGAGTGTTGTTTAAGACACTGTTCACGATAAACCCAAAAATCAATATCAATTCAATTCCAATTAAATATTATTTAATTGGTACACCTCATTAAATCTAAATAAAAAGATTTAATCTTTTCTCAACTGGGTTCAAGAACAGTGTTAGTGAAGACACCATTCACGACAAACCCAAATCACATTCGATATTCAATACAAGGCTCTGAATAGAAAATATATCGGCTTATATTCAATATCAAATTCTACGACTAACAAATGTCGTATTTGAAATAACGATATAAATATATATCTTTCAAATTTCCATAACAACACCTGTATAATCACGAATTCCAACATCGAAATATTCCGAAGACAATTTCGATTCAAATCCACTCCAATGCAATCATTGGATATTCTGGTTATTTTTAAAACCCTTTTTAAATTCAATTTATTTATTTAAAAATAAATAGAATTATAATTCTAGTTCAAAACTAGTTCATTTCGATAAAAATCTATTTTTATCTTTTCAAATATGGAGTTTTTCATCCCAAATCTTCACAAATCATTTCTTATGATTTTACACAAATTATTACTATTTTTAATAATTTTATCAAGGCCCGTACAGTCGATTTCCATCAATGGCCATCGAACTGCACTTACAGCGACCTTTTTCAAATTTGATTTGGACATAATTCCAAATCCAACCGATAGATTTCTAATTTCTAATATTCGTTAGAAAGCTCTTTTCGATACGAACCCAACGGTTCCGTTTTAGGAGAATCCGACGGTCGGATCTCCCGTAATGTCCGTTTGAAATAAATGGTCGAAATTCACGAACTGCCGCGGCGCGGCGCGTTCTATTCACGATGAATTGATGTGGTTAAGTGACCTATACTTAACTAATCTAACATGATGAATTGATTTGGTTAAGTGACCTATAATTAACCAATCTAACTCGTTAATTTATTGAGGTTAAGTTAACCTATACTTAACCAATCTAACGTGAAAACATGATAAGGCTAAGTCACGAATTGCTTGAATACGCTTGACCGATTTGACTCAGTAATTTGATAGGGTCAAGTTAATATATACTTAACCAACTTGAGCATGGTTTGTAGGGTTAAGTCTTGAACTTGGATACTTAGCCAATTTTGACATGATTTGTAGACGGGTTAAGTCATGAACTTAAGTGACACTTAATCCATTATGTAAACCCTAATTCTGAGGATTAGGTGGATAACCGTAGTTAACAAGGATAATGGGAATAAGGCTAAGTGGTAAACCTTAGTTGAAGAATAACTAAGTAATGATTCTTAGTCAAGGAAATTTAGACCAGTTCATAGATAGATGAGTAACCTGATACGGTAGGTCATCGTTTAAGTATACGAGTAGGAGCAAGTATCTGATTTAGATAAAGGCTCCAGCGAACTGGGTAACGAAGCAGCGGCTTCGGGGAACGTGAGGGTATTCTTGGTATTCCTCTATGAGCTGCCAGGTGATTATACTAGGCTCATGAGAGGTTAAGGTCTGCGTTAGAAGAACCAAGAGTATGCCTTGGTTGCTATGCGAGCGACCTAAAGACGGGGATGGATAGGGGATAGTCGACGATACACGGTCGTACTCTAGATAGCTTTTCGTCAGACTACCTACCATCTTTGGTCAAGCGTGTACGTACGGAAAGGCAGAGAACACCCAATAGACCATAATTGCTATCTAATTATGGTTGCGGTAAGGCTAGGATTGTGGGTTGGCCAGTAGTGTGTTCTCATACAGGATTTATCCTGTCTTGTCTTTCACTAGTTGAGGGAGGGGTCGCGTGGGACCATAGCCACGTATAGAAAAACAGACCTTAGCATCTGCATCGGCAGATAAATCGAAAGCTCCCGACCGAGTCCTGTATTTCTCGATCTGCCCTGTGACAGGACTCGGATGGCACGATGTGATACATGTGCATACAGTCATGGAAAACAATTCACGATGAATGCGTGGGAAAAAGGGCGCGGTTGACGGTTAGCGTAAATCCCAGTGGCCCTGGGTGGTTGAACCAAAACCGAGATACGAAAACGTGCAATAGGTAAGCGTAATCCCTAGTGGCCCTAGGTAGCATAAATCCTAGTTGTACAAACGATAATTCATGTTGGAAGACCCTAGCTAGGTTTAGGGTAACAGTCCAAACCGATCTTAAGGATCATGGAACTATGTTAAAGTAATGTAGAATCTCATGGGAAAGCCCGTATGGTCTACGGCAAGGGACTGAACATTTACATGGAATAAAACATACAAGTTGAGTAACCTATATATTCGATATATTAGGTTGACATGGACCATTACACGACTTTTGAGTGAGGGTCATTCTTGGTTAACACATGATACGGTGGGGATACTAGTACAGTAGGTGCAGAGCTAAAATACAGGATAGATATCACGGGGCGTTATACGTGACAGATATCTTGGGGATATTATACTTGATAGAAACCTGACGATGTGATACCTTGTTTTATCTTGACATCGTAATTTATCATGACACCTTAGTTTATCTGAGTTCAGTAGTTCATCCTGTTATTTTGATTTAGCTTATCTATCTTGTTATCATGCTTGTGTTCATCTCGGTTTCTCACGTCAGTTAACTTTACTAGTTTTTATGCTAATAGTAGATAGGGCTTACTCAGTCTTTTTGACTGACCCGTTTTGTTTCGCCTCTTTTCTTCCGTTTCCCCCCAGGTTACAGGGAGGAAATACTGTTGTTTAGTTCGGACTTCTTCTGCTTGAAGGTCATCATGGATGGCTTGGACTTTTCTTGGCTAATGGCTACTTTACTGTTTTTACTTGGGGAATAATTTATGAAAATGTCTTTATGCTTCTTTACTATTGCAAGATAGGTTTTGATGTACTCTGATGTAAAAGGCTTTAGACCTTATTTATTCATGTTATGAAAGTTTGATTTTACTTCCGCTATTTTATATGTTCTGTCTTGTGATATTTCTGTGCATGTTTACCAATAATGCCCCTCTAAAGCTAGTGCATTCCTTTGCGAGTGACCCTAGCGGAGGCGGGCTGTTACAGCTCCTCTCTTTGTGGTGAGTTTTAAAATTGATTTCTTTGATTTTTAAAAATTGAATTTACAGGATTTTTATTATTAAAAAGATAGGATTTTTATAACTAAAAAGATAGGATTTTTATAGTTAAAAAGATAGGATTTTTATAGCGATAAAAAAATTCGATTTATATATGTATATAGAACAACGATAAAAATCTGATTTTTATATATATAGAATAGCAATAAAAATACGATCTTTTTAGAAGAAGTAGAAATATAAAAATATAATTTTTATATAGAAAGAACCGTTGAAAGAAAATATATACGAACATTTTTGATTATAAAATATATATGAACATTTTTGATTTGAAAATATACATGAACATTTTTGATTAGAAAATATATATGAACATTTTTTATTAGAAAATATATATGAACATTTTTCATATGAACAGCAGGAAAGGGTCACAGTTGAATTTTTGGCATTATCCAAACCGTTCAGAAATTGATAATGGAGGAGTGGATCTCCAAGGTGAGAACTCCTCACTCTAATTTTATTTCTAGTTAAAAATATATACTAGGATGCAGACGGTGCTTAGCAGCACCCGACACCCATCATCCACAAACCATGGACGGCTTGTTTGTTTGGTTGTATGTTAATGTGAAAAATTGAATGTGTATTGTGGAATGAAATAAAATATTTATATAGTTAAAAATATAATTTTTAACGTGTATATGAAATAAACATTTATAAACAAATCGGACGGTTTGTTTATATACACATATTTGACTGATATTGATTAGGACGATAAATTTTACACATCGCCCAACTACACAAATAAAATCTGTGTTTGATTGTCTGAAACCCCACACGGGTGTCAGGATGATATTTGGCGTACATTAATCCCAATTATTTAATTGTATGTCGATCGATTGGTCGACAGACTGTGTAAGCGTTGATTATATATATATATATATATATATATATATTTAATGCTTACGCAGTTGTGTGGTGCACTTTGGATGATGGTTGATTATTTATGGCTGCTATTATATACATGTGTTGTATGGAATCCATATAATTAACATTATATGGTAATTGATTGGGCCTCATTCCAATTGGGAAAATAAAGAATATTTTAAAATAAAGATTAACGTGTTGACAGTAATCATTTGTTGAGATTAGTCATGTGGTGAAAGAAATATAGATTCATGTGTTGAATAGAATGAATATTCATTTGTGGAATAAAATAACGAAGTTATTGAATAATATAAAGCCGTGTTGATTAGAGATGCGCTATTTTGACGCGAACGATATTGATATCGATTATATTTGTTTTGAAAATGAATTTGAATGGAATAGAATTGAAAATAAATTCGAATTGATTTAAATTGAATAGAATAGAAAACGGATTCGAATTGAATAGAAAACGGATTCGAATTGAATAGAAAACGGATTCGAATTGAATAGAAAACGGATTCGAATTGAATAGAAAACGGATTTGAATGAATAGAATAGAATTGAAATTGAATTCGAATAAAATTGAATTGAAATTGAATTCGAATAGAATTGAATTGAAATGGAATTCGAATAGAATAGAATTGAAATTGAATTCGAATAGACTAGAATTAAAATTGAATTCGAATAGAATTGAAATTGAATTCGAATAGAATTGAATTAAAATCGAATTGAAATTGATTTGAATTGAAAAGGAAGTTGAAATTGTTTTTGAAAAGAATTTAAAACGATTTATAAAATTTGTTTTAAATAGAAATCAACGAAATATATATTATATATATAACATAATGGCCTGAATAGAACGCGCCGCGCCGCGGCAGTTCGCGAATTTCGACCATTGACCTCGAACGAACATTACGGGAGATCCGACCGTCGGATTCTCCTAAAACCGGAACCGTTGGGTTCGTATCGAAAAGAGATTTGCAATGAATATTAGAAATTTGAAATCTAACGGTTGGATTAGGAATTATGTCCAAATCAAATTTGGAAAAGGTCGTTGTAAGTGCAGTTCGGTGGCCGTAGGTAGAAATCGACTGTACGGGCCTTGATAAAATAATTAAAACTATCTATAATTTATGTAAAATCGTAAGAAATGATTTGGGAAAAACTGGGATGAAAAACTCCATATTCGAAAAGATAAAGTAGATTTTTATCGAAATGAACTAGTTTTGAACTAGAATAAAAATCAATTTATTTTTGAAACAAATAAATTGAATTTGAAATGGGTTTTAAATAACCAGAATTTCTAACAAATTTTATTGGAATTGAAATAGAATGTGATTTGGGTTTATCGTGGACTGTGTTTTAAATGACATTAGTTCTTTAACCCAGTAAAAGGAGTTTTAATGAATCTTTAATTAGATTGAAATGTGGATTGATAGTTTAAATTATCAAAATTGGGAAATGAGCGAAAGGGGAGTATCTCCAGTTTTACTCCTAGCGATAGTTAAATCTTTAATTAGATTTGAACGTGAAATGGTAATTAAATTTACCGATAAACCATGGTGTTAGTTATGGGGTAATAACAATTTTGCTCCATGGGATGAATAGGTTGGGATAGGGAAATAAAATAAATAATTACTTTGGCGTGGTTCGCTAATCCCGACTAGTTAGGAAAACCATAATATGGTTTGAAATGACATCCAAAGGAAGATTAAAGAATAAATTTAAAAGAATTTATCTTTTGATAAAATTAATGGGAACCTTTCCCTAGGAGTGTGAATATCTGAATAAAAGAATATTCTGAATTGGAATGAGGCGTATATTGTGTTTTATAGCACTTGTTGATTAAGATACGTGAGTTATTCAGAAAGTCCGGGTATAACCCATTCTGAATAACTGATTCGACGATGAGTCGAAGAGATTGAAGACGGTGCAAGACCGACAATCTTCACATCGAATGGATGGGTGCTACTGATGCTCACGATGGGAGTAGCTACCTTGAGGGGGGCTGAAGTGGTAGCCGTCCGGACGTACTTGTTGATTGTACGGATATGCGAGGAAAGTGCCTCCGGTTTCGTTCAGACCTAGAACGGACTTGTAAATGGATGGTGTGTCTGACATTGTATTCCTTTATATTGTATTCGTTGATCTCTACTAAATATATATATCTGTTTGGCGGTGGAGAATTTATTCTCTTGCTTAACGCCCTTCTCTGAGACATACGAGCTCAGAGGTTATATATTGGCAGAAATCAGTGGTATGATATGGATTGACAGTGTGGCATGCTGAGATGCAGTGATCCAGACTTTGTTGAAAAGAAAAGTTTGGTGGATGATGATCAAAGCGCAGCTTTAATATAGCACGGCTTTGTGTATAGCGTTGATTCGCGAGCCTCACACCCCGGTATGGTGGTAAAATGATGGTTTGATCAGTATGCTTTTTAGATGATGGACACCTTCGTGGTGTCGTGGATTCGGTCGACCAAGATTGAACTTAGTGCTCAGAGGGATAGGGTAAGCGGTGTTTTCTCTCACCGAGACGTAAGCCGCAGTGATACTCGATTTCCCAAAAGTGCGGATGTGCATTACGGTGTTTTCTCTAGCTGAGACGTAAGCCGTTGTAGATGGCACTACGCGATCGATCTTTCAAATCAGGAGCCACCATGATGGAAATCCAATTTCCAAATATGACATTTTGTGGTTTTGATTGTAGAGCCTAGTATTGGCGACATGATATATGGTACCCATGCCGTCTATGATTGATACATTTACATTTAAAGTTGTTTTCTTCATTTATAGTAATAATATAAGATGAAATTTCGCGTATCAAGCATATTTGGCTATTATAAGGGAAAACCATGTCCTTCGGCTTGCGTTGCATTGTGTGATAGGATCTGGGTTTTATAATAGCTTCATTGTTCTTTATTTAGCATTGCGCTGTTTGTTTTATGCACTGGTATTCTTGGAAGGAAAACCGTTCCGTGTTATACGGCGTGGTCCCTTGATTTACCTAACTTTAAAAACAAAGATTAATAATTGTTTTAGTTCTCACACCAGTCACATGACTGACCTGGAGTTTATTGTTTTAACCTAAACTCTGGGTGCCCCTATTTCCACACGGGCAGCTAGTAGTTTTGGTTTTGCAGATTTATATTCACAGGATCCTGATTTACAGCTGGGGCGATATCCGGAAAGCTCTGTATCCGTATATCTCTTCTAGTTATGTTTTGTATTATTTCCGCTGCGATGTATTTAAATGTAATTTAAATCTCTGATATTTTCTGTGTAATATTAATTCATACTCTGTATATTCTTGTATTCTGATGGAATTGTTGTAATATACAATGAAATGTTCTTCTGTTTGCGTTCTGATTGGTCGTGTTCTCGAGGTAATCCGGGCTTTCCTTCACGGGGAAGTTACGGGCTATCACACAACGAAACCTCGATGTCAAACTAAAACATATATGGAAATGTTATTAATGACAACATATATCGAGTGGTGATGTCGGTTTCTTTGTCTTTCATTGAGGGAGCGCTCAATGAAATGGAAACGATAACCAGCACATGTCTCCACGATTTGTACCGATAAGGCAAGACAAAATTCTATACTGAGCGCAGTTCGGATTGACAAAGAGAGAACATACTGTACTTCGATAGCAAATCGAATTCAACCATGCTCTCCAGTAAAGACACATTGCCTGAACCAGCGAACTCCTCATCAACTTCTAAGAGGTTAATGCAAAACTTCTTCGAAGTGAACTGTGAATTGGTCTCGAGCGAATTGATTTTGAGAGCCTGAAAATGGTAAAGACTCTCGACCAATTTAGGCTCAACATTAGAGTCTCGTAGGACTAAACTTTTAATTCCTTCAACTATAGCTCAAAGTCATCGAAGAAATCCTTGCGAGAACCCAAACAGCCCTAACATCATAATTGTTGACTCCATTTTAAGGAACAGTTTGCCACATAGACAGATAAGTGTCCATACAATGGGGCACAGTCGACACGCTGCAGTTTAGCACGATAGCTAATTAGAGATATTAGGGCCTCCCATATAATGGATTGTACTAGCACTCGATCGATGTATACAGATCGTCAAGAGAAAGGGATAGTAAAAAAGAAGAAAAAAGAAAATAAGGAAACATAAGAGAAGTGAAGGCAGAGAATAGAACTTAAATGCAAGTACAGAACATATCATATATCTCACAGTGCATCATATAATATATAATAATCAATCACAAATATAAAACAAGAATGATAGTAATAACTGTATAAACTAAGCAATCAGACTATACAAGCTCACACAGTTATATGAAACAACAACAAAATTTATACAAGTGGTAAGCAAACTCAAACTGATAACCTGTTTCTAAAAGGAATACATAACATTATCAGGGCTTTACAGTGTCACATAGCGGAATAAACAAATATAATACAAGTATAAACATGTAAAGCATCGCCTCCTGCGAATCCACCTGTGCAGCTCCAGATAATACTCATACCTATTATTTGGTATGTTCATCAGCATCATCGATGAGTACCCAAGGTAACAAGAGGGAAATGAAACCTTGAGTCAAACAACAGTCTGGTGTGAGTGATAAAATAAATCTCAAAGTATTGTTGAAGTCGTAATAGTGTATATGGCATGGAGGGTATGGAGAATCATACCTGTCATGCCCCTGTATCCATAGAGTTAGCACATAACAATCAATATGTGCAACTATGATAAGTATCAAATGAATAAGGTCTGATAGATGCCCAAGTACCAAATGGTGATAAATAACTAAACAGAAATAACATCCATCAACCATCCTTTCATTCACTCATCCGGTGCGTTGGATATATGATATCGCTTGGTTTCCGTGATACTCGACTCAACGTCACTTAGCCGGTTAGGACCCAGGTACCACGTGTACTCCCTAAGAAAAGGATCTAATTGGTCCTAGTGAATGCCATAAATTTCTCATTGGCGTAAAGCCGAAGAAACCCACTAGGTTCGAAGAGACATCACACCCACTACCCCTTAGTAACCGCACATGTCGATAATCCTATTTGCACACGTCATTCGTAGCAGAGTCTATCCTAGAACTACTAGTGTGAATCCTCTTTAATATCTTCCTCTTGAACCATTATCACTACTATGCATTCTAGAATGTGTAACACCCCACCTACGCCAATGCCACTCTTGCAAACACACTAGCTTTGGAGGGGCGTTAAACAAGGTAAACATGCATGCAGATATCACAAGAAAGAACATACAAGTAAAACAGAGTAAGTAAAGCAGCGGATAAAACTACTATTTCAAAACCATAGTTAAGTTACATCAAAGTACTGAGTCATTATTTTCCAACTACTACAAGTCTAGAAACATAAACAAAAAACCGGAAATAACATAAAGTAAACTATTCCCCATAGTAGAAGTGATAAAGCCATAGCGAGCTCAAGTCCAAACCGTACATGATCTATCCAGTAAGCAAGCTAAATATACCTGCTAGGTGCTAGTATTCCCACCCTGAGAACCTGGGGGGGGGGGGGGGGGGAACGGAAGAAAAGAGGCAAAAGAAAATGAGTCAGTCAAAAAGAATGGTAAGTCCTACCTACTATTAGTATAAAAACTAATAAAGTTAACTGGACATGTAAAACAGAGATGAATCATAGGGTGATAACTGGCATGGTGAAAAGTTAACAAGATAGATCAAGTGTGGCATCGCATATACAAGGTTAAGTTGCACCAAGTGTACTAGTATTCTAATCCGTGTCAAGTATAATGAGAAATGATCCCTTAGGCCAAAGTTGGCCCACATCATGAGATGACCTAAATCAAGGTCCCACTACTCGGTCTAGTCGATCGGCTCCCTATAAGCCTAACTCGTCATGTATCAGTGTCATACGGCCTAATCATGGAATGTAGTTGGCTGTGCAAGGTCCACCCTAGGGTGTATCCAGCCCTAAGGTGTAAACCACAGACACAATTCAAGCACACACAGTCTAAACCTACCGGTGCCCATGTTCAACTCTGGACTTAATGTGCACGACCATGGTCCGCCTGAACAACCGGTGCACCCTTCAGCCGTCTCTTTTGGTCTCTTACAATCAGTTAGTAATCGTGTCCCACCCTAGCCTAGTCCAGGGTATCCAGATACTCCTGAGTTGGTTACTGCTGAAAAGGACCACGTAACTAGGGTTTTAAACGGGTTAAGTGTGGTTAACCCTATCCTAACCATGTATTGAGTCGGTCAAGTGTGTCCAAGCAGTTCATGACTTAACCCTATCAATACATCGTGTTCAACTGGTTAAGTATATTCAAGTAGTCCATGACTTAACCCTACCAGTCCATCGTGTTTAATTGGTTAAGTATTCAAGTAGTCCATGACTTAACCCTACCATGTGGCATTAATTAACTTAATGCACCCCAACCTCTCACACTAGACTTTGTTGTGGTTACTAGTTAAGCCGGGCGGGTCCGGGTAGCTTTACACCACAACCTAGTCTAACCTCGGGTTTTAAGTGCGATATGACCAACTACTCACATTGAGTCCTATTGTTTGTAGCCACTAGTTAAGCCGGTCGGTTGCGGGTAGATTTATGCTACAAACTCAACCCAACCTCGAGTTGGCTACTTTCATGTTTTCTACATGTCATGTCCACGTTCATGTTTTCAAGCATAAACACATGTCAAACTTTCATGTCATATTTTCAAATCATGCTTTCATGTTATTTAAGTTTGCCCAACTACCCATAACGTATTCCCATCGCACGTAAATTCGCATCAACGCAAATAGATCAAAGAGGGAACATAACAATATGACAAGGTGGGCATAAGGTGGCAAAGTCTATCACAAGTTAAACATGGTGATATTTGAGGCAAAGGTGTTCAACATACTAGCATATGGCCTCAACATGTATGATGGCATAAAAGGTGACTTGGCCTCAAACATATCAAATAGCATAAGGGTGATTTGGCCACAAGCATGCATAACAGCATAAGGGTGATTTGGCCACAAGCATGCATAATAGCATAAGGGTGATTTGGCCACAAGCATGCATAAGGGTGCTTTGGCCACAAGTTAAACATGATAGCATAAGGGTGCTTTGGCCATGAGCATGCATAATAGCATAAGGGTGCTTTGGCCACAAGTTAAACATGGTGGCATATGAGGCAAATGTGTTCATAAACTTGCATATTACATTATAAGCCTCAAAACATGCATGATATCAAACTTTAGCGAATAGGTGAAATATGATCATAAATGACATAGGATGATAGCTAGTGATTTGCATATAACATCATATGCAAGATAACATAAGGTTTATGAGAGATCATAAACTTGCATATTACATTATAAGCCTCAAAACATGCATGATATCAAACTTTAGCAAATAGGTGAAACATGATCATAAATGACATAGGATGATAGCTAGTGATTCGCATATAACATCATATGCAAGATAACATAAGGTTTATGAGAGTTTCTATGTTGCTTTATGCAACATTCCCAATCAAAGCTCATAGCTTTCTATGCACAAGGTCAAGGTGATAGCTTTACAAACATGCATAGAATAAATCTATGCATAACATGATAGAATCAAAGCACAAATCATACTTAGGCCCAAACTCAAACTTGCAACATGTCATATTTAACTTCATAGTTAGAATCTAAGAGTAGTATAGGGCTTACAATGCTATGAAGACTTATAAAATAAAATAAGATTGAGACGAAGCCACGCTAGCAACATTAAAAACCCCAAATGAATATAAGCTCCAAGTTGTCTTGAGAAACAAGAAGATCCTTTGATTTGTATGAAGAAAGATTCTTATTTTGATGAAGAAAGGTGGCTCTTTTCCTAGCTTAGGACACTCAAATTCTCATGAAGAGGATGGAGGCCATGATATGAAGGTGGAGGCCATGATCAAGAAGCATTTTGGCATAGTTTAGTTGTAGGAATGATTAATGAGGGTTTAGGCTAGGTCTTAGGGTCTTTTTATAGAAGATTAGGTTAGTTTAGGCCATAGGATTAACCCTAGTTCAGATCTGAGCCTTTAAAATCCGTCATAAGCCTCCAAACATGTCTTGAGAAACAAGTCAGGTGCACCCAGGCCAGACTGGCCGACCACCCAAGTCGACAGGGGTGTCGACTGGGCAGTCGACACCACCTGGGGTGTGTCGACTCCCAAGTCGACTCCCCAGTCGACTTGGGGGTGGAGGGAATTTTTCCCGCCTGTTCTGCTTGGCTGAATTTGAATTCTGAATTCAAATTTGAACAGTTTTTGAACTTGAAATTTTATGAAAACTTTAACGGGCCATAACTTGGTCATACGGACTCCGATTTTCGAAAACTCGGACTCTATTTCGCGTATTTTTCCGAGACGAATGCAATGGAATAGCCCGTTTCCCTTGATTCAGATTTTATCATTTAATTCTGCCTTGGTTTATGTTATAACATGTTATTTTAAAAATACTGGTTATTACATTTTCCCCTCCTTAAAGGATTTCGTCCCCGAAATCTCTAAGTTAGGAAGAACGTATCCTACCATCCATCATCCATCTACTCAAAACATCATCCACGAGCAGTCATTGTCCTTAAAAGATTCTAAATGTTGTATCATCATATGCGAATGGTGTGTGTATATGTACTTATCTAATGCGAAAATCAGGCGGTTACTGATTCAGTAAACCTCCTTAATGCAAAGTATGTTAGTGAAATGAGTCCATATGTATGAAAATTCCTAACGTAATTCATAATCTCTATATGAGTGCACATAACATTCATCCATATGCAACATCCACGTGATAGCATAACAAGTTTCAGCCATGAATAAGAATAAGCACTCATGCATATGCAATATGAAAGTGTGTGAGCCGATCTTAGTGCCTAAGGTGTATCATGCATCCACGAGTATCCACTTGCAAACACTTGCAACCACTTGCAGCCATCAAGCATAACATGTTTCAAGTACATGTTTCATCCAAAGGGCTCCTACCTAAGTTTCTCATGACAGGATTAACGAGATAACAAGATAAACATGGATAGCAAAAGAAAGGTATGCTAACTAGGAAAAGAGATTGAGAATGTACCCTCGAAAAGAAAAGGATAAAGCCTACGCTTCTTCCCCTCAGTTTCCCAAGTTGCGTCTTCTTCGGCTTCATTCCACTGAACCTTTACTAACTTGACTTCTCGATTCCTCGGTTTCTTGATTTCTGTTCCCAAGATACGAATCGGAGCTCACCTCTTTCTCTACCTCCATGTCTTCAAGAATACTTGCTTCAACCACTTCGGCTCACTGATGTAGGCACCTTCGGAGATGCGAGACATGAAAAACATTGTGCACTCCGGCCAGCTTCTCGGGCAATTATGAGCCATCTTCCCCACTCTTTCTATAATAGGGAAGAGTCCTTGGTGCCAGCTTTCCAACTGCTCCAAAACGAACCATATTTCGCAAAGGAGAAACCTTCACGAAAACCATTTATCCAACTTCGAATTCCAGATCTGTCCTTCACTTGTTAGCATAGGATTTCTGTCTATCTTGGGCCATTTTCATCCGTCTTTGAATCAACTCTACCTTCTCGGATGTGTCCCTTATCATGTCGGGCCCAAGTATAAGCTTATCCGTCGTCTCCCACCAACATGTTGGTGACTTGCACGACCTCCCATACAAAGCTTCGAATGGTGCCATTCCTATGCTTGTCTGATAGCTGTTATTACAAGCAAACTCTACGAGAGTAAGATGATCTTCCCAAGTGCCACCAAAGTCAAGGATGCATAGCCTCAATAGATATTCTAGTACCATATTCACCCTTTCGGTTTGGCCATCCGTCTGTGGGTGATAGGCCGTACTTAGATTCAATCGCGTACCCATCGCTTCTTGCAAGCTATTCCAGAACTAGCTAGTGAAGATTGGGTCACGATCGCTAACTATGCTAGAAGGAACTCCATGCAATCGCACTGTCTCTCGAAGGTGAACAGATGCTAGCCCTAATGTGGTCCTCATGCTCTTCAACGGAACAAAGTGAGTACTCTATGTAAGTCTATCAACTATGACCCATATCCCATAAAGCCCAATAGTTTGGTCAACTTGACGGACATCTTTATCCCAACTATATATCACAAACAGGCGAGTCATACTCCTTATGGGGTTTGCAACAGAACTAAGATTGAGAATAGGACCGAGAGGATATACTTAAACGATAGCATGCGAGTAAGCTCTACAGAATAATAGGGATCAAGGACATACTCTTAAAAAGAGATATAATGCGCGTATCTAGTTTTCAATCTTCTAAGCCGCATTTTCTCGAGCTTAATCCTACCATGCCTTGACCGTCTTTTAACTTCACAATTTCGTAGCTCTTAATTCTTATTTCCAAAATTTGAGTTAGAACTCATTTCACCATTGCCTCTCGTTCCACTTCCACTTATTCTTTTCCTGAAAATACTTGGCTACAACTACGTGCTTATGGTTTTCCTGCAAGCTTTCCAAAATTCGTTAGTGAATCCTGGACCTCGTTTACATACCATACGGTATTCCATGCAGAAAAACTATCTCTTGAAAACAAATGTCAATCCATGTTGCCCAATGTACTTACTAGGGTGATTTCTCTAACCCATGCTTAAGTGAAATGGAATATCCGCCTTAGTGGCGAACACTACTCGATTGGATTACAAATTTCCAATAAAAGTGCCAAGGGATTCTAGATAACTAATCATGACGGAACCCTAAAGGTCACACGAGATTTCGAGGGTATTACCAAGGCGAGTCATGATCCTCGCAACCCTATGTTCCAAAATCAAGAATGGCTCCATAATTGGACAACCAATCCATGCCCAAAATCAACCTGTATCCCATAAACCCGAGAACATATGCATTACACATGAATTCTACGCTCAAGATAGAGATTTTCAAATCCATACAAATCGCAGATAGATGGGCGGAACCCCTAATCGGATTTGAAATACTAACGGGATTTTCAACTAGACTAGTACTTAGGTGCAAACTTTCAACAAGATCAAGAATAAAACTATGCGATGCGCCAGAATCAAATAAGGTACGAACAGGGAAATCAGGAATGTAAACATGACTTTCTATAGAAACACTACCTCGATCAAAAGCTGGAAGAGCGAGGAGAGCCTGCAACTGCCCTCCAGAGGGTCTTGCTCGCTGAGTTTGCCTTTTTCCTTGTCCTCGCTTTTTCGGGCAATCCTTGCTATAGTGTCCAGACTCTCCGCAATGAAAGCATACGCCCAGCTTCCTCTTCTTCTTCTTACAGTCTTTGGCTATGTGCCCAGTGGTCCTACAGAAGTTGCACTTTCTTGTCTCTCTTGCCTTGTTGTTGTTGCCCTTGTTTCCCTTCTTGTTGTTCTTGTCTCTTTTCTCAGTATCTTCCTTCTTTCCTTGAGACTCATTTGCCTTGACCTCCTTCTTGCCATTCTTATCTTCCTCTTGAAGTAGGCCCATATTCACCAAGCTCTCGAAGGTCGCCCCCATGGGTATATGAGACATGGCCAAACCGCGCAATGGCTCGTTCATTCCTAGAGCAAAGTGTAGGGCCTTCTTCTAAGCTGTGTTAACCAAGTCTAAACCGAACCGAGCAAGCTGATTAACCTTATCCACGTATTCTCTAACGGTCATGTCCCCTTGCTTTAGTGATAGGAACCTCTCCATCTGAAGGTTCTCTTCTGTCGATGATAGAAACCTCAGTCCAAACCTTCTCCTAAAGTCGTCCCAAGTCTGAATTGGCCTAGTAGTGGTGGTGACCACCCACCAATATGCAGCTTCCTCTTTCAATAACCATACCACCAACAGAACTTTCCTACGGTCTTCCACATCAAAGATGGCAAAGAGGTCTTCAGTTTCTTTTAACCAGTTTCTTGCCTCAACATAAGTCTCTGTCCCAATAAAATTCTTGCCACCCATCGCCTTAAAGTCCTTGCAAATCTTCGTGAAATCCGCTTGTGGATGCTGAGGAGGAGGAACCTCAGCTACGGGAGGGGGAGGAATGTTAGCCATGGGGGAAGGAGGAGGAATGTCCGCGGGGCCGGCTTCATTCGCCCTTGCCTCCATGTACCTTCTAAACCAAATAGGTACTGGTACGCCCTCCAGAATGGCAAAATTATCGGCCATACTGAAACGAAAAAAAAGATAGATTGAGAACGAGGAAACAAAGGATAGTGCTAATGGCTTTTGGGGAATAGCCTTTTTAAAATAAACTAGACTTTTCTTGGAAAATACTTAATTGGTTTTGAAAGTAGTTTTTCAAAGGGTAAGTTTTAAAATCCTTTTGCCCAAATCTTGTAAACCTTATGCTCTGATACCAAATGTAACACCCCACCTCCACCAATGCCACTCTTGCAAGCACAATAGCTTTGGAGGGGCGTTAAACAAGGTAAACATGCATGCAGATATCACAAGATAGAACATACAAGTAAAACAGAGTAAGTAAACCAGCGGATAAAACTACTATTTCAAAACCATAGTCAAGTTACATCAAAGTACTGAGTCATTATTTTCCAACCACTACAAGTCTAGAAACATAAACTGAAAACCGGTAATAACATAAAGTAAACTATTCCCCATAGTAGAAGCGATAAAGCCATAGCGAGCTCAAGTCCAAACCGTACATGAGCTACCCAGTAAGCAAGCTAAATATCCCTGCTAGGTGCTAGTATTCCCACCCTGAGAACCGGGGGGGGGGGGGGGGGGAACGGAAGAAAAGAGGCGAATGAAAACGAGTCAGTCAAAAAGACTGGTAAGTCCTACCTACTATTAGTATAAAAACTAATAAAGTTAACTGGACATGTAAAACAGAGATGAATCATAGGGTGAACTGGCATGGTGAAAAGTTAACAAGATAGATCAAGTGTGGCATCGCATATACAAGGTTAAGTTGCACCCGGTGTACTATTATTCTAATCCGTGTCAAGTATAACGAGAAATGATCCCTTGGCCCAAAGTTGGCCCATATCATGAGATGACCTAAATCAAGGTCCCACTACTCGGTCTAGTCGATCGGCTCCCTATAAGCCTAACTCGTCGTGTATCGGTGTCATACGGCCTAATCATGGAATGTAGTTGGCTGTGCAAGGTCCACCCTAGGGTGTATCCAGCCCTAAGGTGTAAACCACAGACACAATTCAAGCACGCACAGTCTAAACCTACCGGTGCCCATGTTCAACTCCAGACTTAATGTGCACGACCATGGTCCGCCTGAACAACCGGTGCACCCTTCAGCCGTCTCTTTTGGTCTCTTACAATCAGTCAGTAATCGTGCCCCACCCTAGCCTAGTCCAGGATATCCAGATACTCCCGAGTTGGTTACTGCTGAAAAGGACCACATAACTAGGGTTTTAAACGGGTTAAGTGTGGTTAACCCTATCCTAACCATGTATTGAGTCGGTCAAGTGTGTCCAAGCAGTTCTTGACTTAACCCTATCAATACATCGTGTTCAACTGGTTAAGTATATTCAAGTAGTCCATGACTTAACCCTACCAGTCCATCGTGTTTAATTGGTTAAGTATTCAAGTAGTCCATGACTTAACCCTACCATGTGGCATTAATTAACTTAATGCACCCCAACCTCTCACATTAGACTTTGTTGTGGTTACTAGTTAAGCCGGGCGGGTCCGGGTAGCTTTACACCACAACCTAGTCTAACCTCGGGTTTTAAGTGCGATATGACCAACTACTCACATTGAGTCCTATTGTTTGTAGCCACTAGTTAAGCCGGTCGGTTGCGGGAAGATTTATGCTACAAACTCAACCCAACCTCGAGTTGGCCACTTTCATGTTTTCTACATGTCATGTCCACGTTCATGTTTTCAAGCATAAACACATGTCAAACTTTCATGTCATATTTTCAAATCATGCGATCATGTTATTTAAGTTTGCCCAACTACCCATAACGTATTCCCATCGCACGTAAATTCGCATCAACGCAAATAGATCAAAGAGGGAACATAACAATATGACAAGGTGGGCATAAGGTGGCAAAGTCTATCACAAGTTAAACATGGTGATATTTGAGGCAAAGGTGTTCAACATACTAGCATATGGCCTCAACATGTATGATGGCATAAAAGGTGACTTGGCCTCAAACATATCAAATAGCATAAGGGTGATTTGGCCACAAGCATGCATAATAGCATAAGGGTGATTTGGCCACAAGCATGCATAATAGCATAAGGGTGATTTTGCCACAAGCATGCATAAGGGTGCTTTGGCCACAAGTTAAACAAAATAGCATAAGGGTGCTTTGGCCATGAGCATGCATAATATCATAAGGGTGCTTTGGCCACAAGTTAAACATGGTGGCATATGAGGCAAATGTGTTCATAAACTTGCATATTACATTATAAGCCTCAAAACATGCATGCTATCAAACTTTAGCGAATAGGTGAAACATGATCATAAATGACATAGGATGATAGCTAGTGATTTGCATATAACATCATATGCAAGATAACATAAGGTTTATGAGAGATCATAAACTTGCATATTACATTATAAGCCTCAAAACATGCATGATATCAAACTTTAGCAAATAGGTGAAACATGATCATAAATGACATAGGATGATAGCTAGTGATTCACATATAACATCATATGCAAGATAACATAAGGTTTATGAGAGTTTCTATGTTGCTTTATGCAACATTCCCAATCAAAGCTCATAGCTTTCTATGCACAAGGTCAAGGTGATAGCTTTACAAACATGCATAGAATAAGTCTATGCATAACATGATAGAATCAAAGCACAAATCATACTTAGGCCCAAACTCAAACTTGCAACATGTCATATTTAACTTCATAGTTAGAATCTAAGAGTAGTATAGGGCTTACAATGCTATGAAGACTTATAAAATAAAATAAGATTGAGACGAAGCCACGCTAGCAACACTAAAAACCCCAAATGAATATAAGCTCCAAGTTGTCTTGAGAAACAAGAAGATCCTTTGATTTGTATGAAGAAAGATCCTTATTTTGATGAAGAAAGGTGGCTCTTTTCCTAGCTTAGGACACTCAAATTCTCATGAAGAGGATGGAGGCCATGATATGAAGGTGGAGGCCATGATCAAGAAGCATTTTGGCATAGTTTAGTTGTAGGAATGATTAATGAGGGTTTAGGCTAGGTCTTAGGGTCTTTTTATAGAATATTAGGTTAGTTTAGGCCATAGGATTAACCCTAGTTCAGATCTGAGCCTTTAAAATCCGTCACAAGCCTCCAAACATGTCTTGAGAAACAAGTCAGGTGCACCCAGGCCAGATTGGACGACCACCCAAGTCGACAGGGGTGTCGACTGGGCAGTCGACACCACATGGGGTGTGTCGACTCCCAAGTCGACTTGGGGGTGGCTGGAATTTTTCCCGCCTGTTCTGCTTGGCTGAATTTGAATTCTGAATTCAAATTTGAACAGTTTTTGAACTTGAAATTTTCTGAAAACTTTAACTGGCCATAACTTGGTCATACGGACTCCGATTTTCGAAAACTCGGACTCTATTTCGCGTATTTTTCCGAGACGAACGCAATGGCACAGCCCGTTTCCCTTGATTCAGATTTTATCATTTAATTCTGCCTTGGTTTATGTTATAACATGTTATTTTAAAAATACGGGTTATTACAGAATGTCTCTATCCTTTATCAAAGTTGCTGCTTCGTTTTCCATCCTGGAATCACCATGTTTGGATAACAGACTACTGATTGAAGAGCCATTATGTTGAAACCACTGTTGAAAGTAACATCGCCTCCTGCTCTTTGAAATTACACCATCGTACATGCTAAATTGGCCAGAGTGTCCAATAACAATACTAATCAATATCGGTCATTTCATAGTAATCGATAACGACTACCCAATTCACTTTTTTAACCGTAGTTGGCTAAATACACATTCAGGGAAAATGTCCAGCATTTGCTGCAAAATCCAGCTCATCGCCAAGTCCATCCTTCTCCTTTAGATTGTTCAACAAGCTCCAATGTTGCTCCAACTTCAAATTTTTCACCAAGCTCCAATTTTGCTCCATCATCGAATTCAACCATGCCTCTGAAGCTGCATCAAGAATTTATCCCATCCGTCCGAGTATATCATCCCTGTGCACTCAATCAATATATGTGCATTTGATCGATAAGCTTCCCAAACTCTGACGAATGAGATTTTTTAATACCAGATCATTTACAAATGGCATTGTAAGCTAAACTAAACAAACACTTCAACCATGCAAGCAATAGTACTCATATAAATTCTTAAACCAGCAAAAAAACATCCATAATAGCAATAAAAAATCAAAGAGAACCTATCTATTGCAATCAAAGTGAAATAAGTGTCCAAATAATTTAAGTCCGATAACATGGTTAAAATATCGCATAATAGCGCGTAAACAGGTAAATAGAGCGTAATAGTGCGCAATCAGGTAAAAATATGACAATCATGTTAAATCACCATCTAATATATTTATTTATTTATTATGTATTAGGTTCAATTATCCTAAATATTACATTTTATAATTAAGAATCGTTTTAAAACATCAAAACTATATTATAGGAGCAAAAAAAAATTTAATGAGACAATATCACTTACTTAGCCAAATCGGTCCAAACCAGTTCTAAAGAGTGGGGTTCATCAATATAAGTTCATAGGAAGAAACGACATCTGAATCTAACTTCGTATGAGAAAGATATGATCAAAATAAATTTTAACAATCTAAATTTACAAAATTAAATAACATTCCACTTAAATTACCAATTTACCCTTGTAGCTTCTTCCCCAAAATAAACATGTGCATATTAGGTATCAAATACATTCCTAGCTGTGCACTTTCTATAGTGATACAACGAAATACCCAATGGGATTCCAATCAGAGAGCACCGACGCGACCTAATCCTCAAACCCGATTGGCTTATACAAAATCTCGCTCGTCTGAGCTTCCAAGTAAAATGCGACACTCGCATTTTTCACGTTGCCAGTGAAAAATCATAAGCCACCACAGTGGACTAGACATCCCCATCTTACGGCCATAGTTATGACTTGCCATGCCGGAACCAACCCCCTTCGTCGCTAGCCTCATCTTCGACCACCCGCTTAGAAAACATGAACCCTAATTTACTGCATGTTGATTCGACCATCACTGAATATACTCGGATTTGCACCAGACGCAAAGCCCTCTTCCAAGAATCCAACGGACTTTAAATCGTGATTTTAGGTGAAGTATTTTGGATGATTCCATTTTCCAAAGCATGAGGAAGATACGACATTGAAATCGTAAAGAAGAAGAGGACACTATAGATTGCAATAGTGGTTGGCCAATAGAAAATTAGGTTTTAGGATAATGGGTTATAATATAATATTAATTTATTCACAAACGGGCCAAAAAACTCATGAACTTCAGTCGACGCTTGTCGTTTGACATTATATATGCAAATATGCCTTATGAAAATGATGAGATTAGTCTCAATACCTAAATCGATCGCATGCGGAAGTTACCCTTTAAAATTCAAATGATAAAATATCAGTTTCTTACAGAAATTGACACACGTTTTATTTACGCATGGTCAAATGGTACATCCGATCGCTACGGAACTTAACGACGTGCAACAACTTACTACTACAATTCCAAAAATATAAGTTTCGTCGTAATTTGAGATTATGCTCACATAATGGCTATTTATGCTTATTTCGAGATCGATTTGACCATCAACTGGTTCAGACTCAAAATATAGTGATCCATATACTTGTTATCCATGTAACGAATAATCCACACTTAATTGAACTAGTCTCGAGTACTAATTCGATAATTTATGAAAAATTTCAATTTTGAAACGTCAATCGAATAATTAACGATCAATATTTAAATATCTAATCGTTAAAATACGGGTCGTTAGACTGCTTAACGACTGCCCCTTTTATATCCCAAATAGCAGCTCGGGAGAGCCGGATGGATCCAGCTCATACTTCTTTAAAACCTTATGGCATATTGTCAAAGAGGATTTCATCAAACCACCCATAACTTTTCAGAAGCACCAAGTTGTTTAGCAGCATAAACTCCATAATTCTATGCTTAGTCCCTAAACCAACTAGCCTATATTTCATTGACGATTTCTGGCCGATGAGTTGTTGCAATACATTGATAAATGCATAGCCAGCATTTTGGCTAGAAGACTTAAACACGTGCTCCTTGACACAACTCCCATAACCAAAGTGCCTTCTTTCCTGATCATAGCATTTGAGATAACATATTGAGGTCGCATGAGCTGTTGTGGGGCTACGAAGGAAGTTACCTTAGTCCAAGATGTTATGCTAAGATCCTTCTCAAGAAAGACTTTAACTCCATTGGCTAGAACTCTATCCTCTATGATTCAACTAGAATGGGATTCCCTTTCTAATTCATAAAATGGATCATGGCCTGTGTTACAACTACCAACCACTTTATCCATGTGAATGGGTGTACTGATGACTTTCGACATACGTTAGGGCACTTTATCTAGTTATGCAGATGCTTACTATTCTTAATGACAAGTTCGCTAACAAAGCGATTGACTATCATCCAAAATATCATGACCATGAGTGTAGGGAGCGAATTGAAACATGGAGGATCGCCATTTCAAATTAAAAGTGGCGATACGTAAATGGTTTTATAAAAACAGTATATACGTAAAATGATTTTCATAAAACCGCTTAACGTATAAATGGTTTTATGAAAACCATTTAACATGTATATGGTTTTTTAAAACCCTTTTGGTGTTATATGATTTTATGAAAACCATATAACATGCATGACATTTTATTTTTAAAACGTTTGTTGAACTTTTTTTTTAACATATTTGGATTAGTTTGTAAAGCAAAGCACAAAGACATTTTTATGAATTAAAGATTGCCTATTTTAAAATTTTAAATTTGTTTTTTTATTATTTTAACTTTGTTTTTATACCAAACAATTTCCACACATATTTATTTACCTTTTTGATATAGGTTTGAAATCATATACACATTTGAAAGCATTGTAAATTAACTTTGAATCTCATATACGCATCAAAAATAAATATATAAATTCCTTAAAACTAGTTAATTTTTTTTGATAACCCACAAAACGTTACAGCCAACATAGAATATTAAAATTAGGATACAACAAGCTACAAATAGCAACATAGAATTCGTCTACATCTCAGAACTTCCTTCTTCTTCTTCTTCCTGATATCGTATCTTTTGAGCCCTCAAAATACTACGCTATTTTGCTAAAGGATACTCAAGGGCCTCTCCAGTCAGATGAGATACATCTCTTGCTAGATACTCCTCTTTTCTCCTTCAAACGTCTTTCATGTCTTTCTTTATAATCAGTTCTTTTGTTGAGAGCTTTAGTCTATCGGCATCTTCTTGTAGTTGCATCTCCATGATCTTCAACTGCTTATCTTTCTGCTTGTCATGGTCTTCTTTTTTGGAGGTCGATGCAAGCGATATATCACTCAACAACGAAATTAGTCTATCGCTAGACGCTGCCATATCTGTTGCTTCCTTATTTCTCAATAGTGCTCTCTTGCTTTATTTTATTCCTTCTGGCCTTGTTTTAATCCCACCATATAGCATTCCCGAATTAGGAGTCACCGGACTGTTGTTGTTCTCATCTCCATCTGTATCCATAAGACATTTAAATGAATTTCCCAAGGATGAATCCATCAAAAGTCTAGAAGCTACATTTCTCAAGTTAGAACCTTCAGTGTCTCCAAGGTCTACAACATTTGTTTCGCATATATTGGCCCAACGTAGACACAATGAAAGAATTTCCAATGCTTCATGAGCGATGAATTCACTATTACAAGTGACACGATAGATCATATCGTAATCTTCCTTTAAATCTTTGAAAGTTTGACATCTTCTAAGTGAATCCCCCCTTAGTGCTTTTATCTCTTTGTACTTGATACACATAGTATTCAGATTATACAAAGAAGTCTTTGTGCTTTCAAATGATCTTCTTGTTACGCATTCAGGATCTCCATTGTACAAATCATTAACCCAGGGGTAGAAAAACTTACCGCCAGAAAGACCTGCTGGAACGACGGATGCATTTACCCATGTATTAGCTAGCACTTTATAATAGTTGCTCTCCATATTTTACTAGTAGCAGTAGTTTCTTCCACACTACTTTGACTGTGAGTTTCCTTTGATTTCGCTTGTTGTAAGACCGTTTGGCCTTAGTTTGTCCTTTATCAGGTACATAGGTCGATAAAGCCATCTCTAGGTGTACATTTTAAATAGGAATCATGGGTTGTGACCCAAAATAGTTGTTGGTTTAAGGAATTTGGCCATACAAGTTACCATACTGCTGAGTGAGGTTTAATTGGTGGAGATATTCACTTTGTTGGGAAGTTAGAATAGGGGGTGGAATCATTGATGGGGCTTCAGCTTGAGATAGTAAACTAGTAAAATTAGCAATGTTTTTCATCTGTATAGCCAGAGAAATTGTTATTGTTTGAATCGGCCATTATTTGTTTAAAATTGGAATTGTTTGCGAGTATAAAGAAAACAATAACCCATACCCCATATTTATGAAGATAAAGGACACCACTTGACTTGATCATTAAAAAAACCATTCATTATTCTGCACTGTGTCGTCAAATCAAATTCTAAAACGTGGGTAAATTTAATTGCCTTAACCAATGAAGTTCAATCAAATCAACTTTAACGATTCCCTTGAAGGATGTGAAATGCTTTATTAGTATAAGTGCAATAAAAGTAACATTGTGCATCTATTAGAGTGTGCGTGCTATTTATATTACTTGGTTGGTGTGCCTAAAATGTCAGGACTATTATGACAAGTACAGTATTTTCCTTTATTTATAGTCGTGCATACAATGATTTCCATTGTGTTGTCAACTCATCTGGGGAAGGGTTATTTGAATTAACATTTGAAAAGCTGTAACTTTTATGCCTATATAATCCATTAAAATTTTTGTTTGACTTCACATTTCAAAATGAAAAGCGAAAATTGGACTACATCGGATTAAGTAGTTTTGATAAAGGCTTACATTGAAGCAGATATACTATATATGGAAGAAGAAGTAGATCAAGATTTTTGGGTAACCCTCAATGAAAAATACAAAAATCATACTGGTTGCAACTTAGCCACCAGAAGTGCATTCTGCTTATTTACTACTAATTGTGTGAGTTACTGCAAAGTAATTGATGAGGTAAAAAAGGATGATGTTTTTCAACTGGCATGGTCGACGTACGACTCACTCTATCATTTCAAGTACCAGTCAAACTTCGTCAGTGACGAAGCGTACGGGTTATGGTACAATCATATTATATAGTTTGAGTAATATACCATTATATTATGTGATGTATTCATTAGGTATCTTTTGGTTTATGTATTTGGAAAGTCGGAATGTATCCGTAGAGTTTAATTTAAATTCATTGCTATATGAAGAGTATATTGTCCCACGCATTAACATGACTAGTCTATGAACATTAAAAGTCATCCTTACACATATATTGGACTAAGAGCTGACAAGATTAGTCAGTATCATGCTGGAAATAATTAAAGTGGTCTTTCAAATGATTTCAATCAATTAAAGTGGTCAGTATCTTGTTATCAAAATTAGAGGGAGTTAAAAATTTCGGGTCATCCTCTAGTGAGTTGTGAATACTGGCAACAACAGAAAATAGAGATGAGATATATTTAAAGTAAAAAATACAATACAATCATTGAGGACTACAACGTTAAAATAGTTCAACAAATGCATAGACTACAGCTAAGCATTTCCTTTCAAGCCATAAATGTTCAACCAGGTCATCTTGTAGATTATTATGTATCTCTCTAGATCTAATTTTACGCAGACGACTCAGAAATACCTCAATAGTCGTTGCATTTCTATTAGCCACAACTATTGCGGTGTTGTTTGGATCATATCCCAAATAAGATGGAAATTTTCCTCTTTCTTCTTCAGTAATCATCTTATGCATTATAATACAAGCTTGCATAATGTTGCTCAATACCTGTGGGTTAAACAATTTGATAGATTTTTTAACAATGGCAAACCTTGCTTGTAGAACCCCAAAAGCATGTTCTACGTCTTTTCTCGCTTCCTCTTTCCTTTTAGCATAGTATTTTTCTTTTGATGTTTTAGGAGATGAAATAGTTTTGACGAGAGTAGCCCAAGAAGGATAGATGCGATCTGCAAAGAAGTACCCCATGTTACCTACAATATTAAAATCACATGCAGGAGTTTTCCATGTGTATGGTTCTTAAATAAATGTGATTGGTGAAGTACGTTAATATCGTTCATTGAACCAGGACATCCAAAAATGCAAGCCAAAACCATAGATCATGTGAAGCAACAACTTATAGTATCATTGTCGCTTAAGAGTAATGTCCAATAAACTGACCGTGCCATGCTGTGGGACAATTTTTCCATTCCCAATGCATATAGTCTAGACTGCCTAACATGCCAGTAAATCCTTTTTTGGCTCCTAACGTTTTTAATTTGTTAACATTGCTTTGCGTTGGAGCACGTAGATACTCCTCACCATACAATTCAATGATGGCTACACAAAACCTTTCAAGACTTAAGCTAATAGTACTCTAACCCATTCAGACAACCTCATCAAACACATTTGGAGCTATCCCATATACTATAACACGTAATGTACCTATAATTTTTTGGTATGGTGAACATCCTAATGTTCCAACACTTTTACGTTTCTAAACAAAATAATTACTATGTTTAATAACTCCATTGAAAATGCGCATAAATATATCCTTGCTCATATGAAAACGACATCGAAAGTCGTCAGGACCATACATTATAAGGGTGTTGAAATAATCTTTAAGTAATCTTGCAGCACCTCCTTGATGATGCCGCATCTTCCGTCTGTCTACCCGAACGAACACATTACCACCTCGAGTACCACTTGATGATCCTTCCTTTAGGAATTAGTGAATCTTTAATTGTTGAACATTAACAACTTGCATCATAAGTTGTAACTTATTGCTATCAGTTGTGCTATCCAAAGATATTTGAAGATAATTTGTTCGTCCCAACACTTCATCGCCTTCGCAAGAATCAGAGTTGGTATCTTCAGGACCATTTTGGTTCAAATTATTTGAATCATCACTCTACAAATCCGATTTGTAAACTACACCATCGTTATAAACACGATGAGACATTTTGGTATTTTGAATCTAAGTGTGCACACTATATCAGGTTTTATAGCTTCCTCAATTCGAAGTTGCAACGGCTATAAGTATATTCTATATCTTTATATTCATCAATAGCTATAAATTTAAACTATATTTTAATACTTAACAAGCGCTATAAATTTGAACTATATTTTAATATTTGGCAATGGCTATAAGTTTAAACTATATTTTAATATTCAGCAACGGCTATATTTATATATGTTATATTTTTATATTCTAGAAAGGCTCTATGTATATAACGTATATTTTTATATCCGACAACGACCATATATTTATAACTTATATTTGTATATTCGTTTAAGTAATTTTTTTTTACATATTTATATTTGTCAGTGATATAAATAAATTAATTTTAATTTTCGCTAGTGTTTACATGATTTTACTAATATTTTTATATTTTATACGCTTGATAATTTATATTATAACAACTGTAAGGAGAAAAAAATTAACAAAATGGTTTTCTGAAAACTGTTTAACCTCTAAACGGTTTTCAGAAAACCGTTTAGGGTTTCTTAATTAGAAAAAAGGCGAGCGTCCCCCACCCACTGCGGGAACGGTGGGGGGAGTTGCCATTCAAAAATGTCTTTCCCACCCAAATTCCCATTGAAGTGCTGGAAATGCTCTAACAAGAACGAAACAACAATCAGACTCGGAATCTCTTCGGAGCTAGCCGTTGTTAGCTACTTAGATGTCCCTCTTACATCTACCAAAATACAAACATAGCATTTTTTGAAACTCTATGGAAAAAACAACAACTAGCAAACTGAACATGTGATATAACAAAATGTTAACTAGTGCTGGAAGATTAGCTATTGTGAAATTGGTTATCTTTCCCATGCATGTATATTGTTCTAGAATCCTAGTCTTACCTAAGAAACTTATGTACATCATTATAAAAACTTGCGGTCATTTTATTTGGACCGAAAACCGATTTCTAAAGAAGCCGAATCTTGTGTCTTACTATAAGTTGCAGAAATCCTTACAATAGGGTGGCTTAGGCACCTTTAACTTAGTTCACTGGAACGAGATGGATTCTCAACAAATCCCAATAACCATGTTAATTGTAGAATGTTCATCTGGTCTTGGTGGTGCAACAAGCACTTATAAGGAACAATGATTTCTAGAGCATGAGAAAGAAACAAATATTAGCTGGGTCTGAAGAGAAATTCTGACAACCCAAGATCATCTAAATCAATATGTGCAGGGGTAGACCCACAATAAGGCCAGCTAGGGCACATGCCCTGGCTGAAATTTTGAAAATTAACTGCAAACAGCTCATTATTACTAGTCGGCCCTATCTTAATTCTTGTTTCTGCCCTATCTCATCTTCTTTGCCCATTTATTCTTTCATTTTGTACAAAGAAAAATCTAGCCCTATCTGACATTCCAGGTTGGGTCCGCCACTGAACACAAGCAGCTTGCAATCTCCTCCGCATAAAGAATCCTTTTTTGGACTGCATCCTGGACTAAGGGATGCATTCTCCGCGAGCTTGTAAGTTATAAAGAAGTGATGCAGACCAAAATTACTTTACAAGCGAAAGCTTTAGATTAAATCCCATCTGGTAGACTTTGCCTACCTCACTCAAGCAGCCAAAGCATAAGGGAATTATGGAGACATCTTCAACTTTTAATGCCAATGATAAATGACAAAGACGGGTTTTTATGGGGAACTCCGCCACATAAAGACACTATTAGCACAATGCATAAGATGATTATCTTGGGGAGAAAGTCTTAGCAGAGACTAGTGGTGGAATCGTATTTGGGATCCCTCAGGTAGTCAGAGATAGAACCCGATGCTTTGAAGAACGTTGAATAATGAACTTTTGACCAAGCTCAAATCTATTAAATAATAGTAAAGAAGAAACTTTTAAAGCACTCTGTGAGTTTTCTCTCTTCTCCTTAATTCTCTCCAAATATTTATTTTTAAATTAATTTATCATTTTACACTTATTTACTATTTCTCTCACGTTACTTTGCTTGTTCTATCATTTTAAATTTTGATAGACATTTCAAAATTTACACAATTATTTGTTAACATTTAGCTCCTAACATTTTATATTTAATTGCATATATTAAAATTGATTTTAAAACCCAAAATTTAAGTAATTTAAATAAATTTAATTAACTACTATTTCTTTTAATATTATAAAAGACAAAATTATGTTTTTTGCATCAAGTATGTATGCTCTAAATTCTCTTTAATCATTTAAGTCTCTCTAAATTCTTTTCTAACATTTTACAATCAGTATCATACTTCACAATTGATTATATAATATTAAAACTATTTAAATAACATTAGCAAACCACAATTCATTGATTCACCTAATATATCATATCAAGATTAACCATAATCATACTAATAAGAATGAAAAAAAATCAAATATATAAATGCATCTATCACATAACATAAATTATACACATAAATAACTATCATGAGTTCAAAGTTGAACTTATTTATGTCAATATATTTACCGTTCATTGCATTGTAATATTAATATCAAATGCATACATTTTAAAATTTATTTAGTTATTAACAAACATTGCACAATATCATTTAATAATATTGTACGTTTAAGTCAATATGTTAAATTGATCAAGTAATTTTGAATTTAACAGATGAATTCAATTAATAAATTATTGTTAACTCATCTAATTAACGTTAAATGTGACATTTTAAAATATACATCATCGTCATATTAATAAAAATGGCAAAATTAGTTTTTCTTTCAATTATAAAGTTGAATAAGCCACATAGTTCAAATAATATATGTAAACAATAATAAAAAATTTAATATATAATACACATATTTCAATAAATTTATCATAAATTAAAGAAAATAGTTTTTGTTTTAAATAACTAAATTTTATCATTTTTGCAATTATTTGTTGAACCTCCTCAATTCTTTCATGATATTTAATATTTCAATCCATATGTTTAAACTGCTCATGAAATTTTAAATTCTAATTTAAATAATCTTAGAAAGTATTTAGTTAGTCCATTTTCCAATAGCTCTTAAAAATGTACATCAATTTTACAATGTATACTCATAATTAAAAAAGGTAGTTTTCTATGCAACTATAATGTATAAGTCACATAACATGACCCATGCATGTCTACAATAATGAAAAAGTTAATTTGTAAATTATTTATGATCATTTATAAAATATTATATCATAAAATTCTTCTTAAACAATAATAACTTCACAACAAATTTATATAAGTTTTTGCAAATTTCTTTTCAAAGCTTCATGCTATGTTATACATTTAAACTAACTTTGTGATTTCACGTTCAACTCTATTTAAAAAAATTTATTTAATAATATTAGCTAATTCATTGAATAAAGTACCAACATACATCAATTTCAACATATATATATTAACAAAAATATTTAAAAATCTCAAGTACACACACTTACATATTGCTTGTGTAATTAAGCTGTAACACCCCATAATTTTAAAGAGTGCTATAACAATAAACAAGAGAATAGCTAATTAAATATCGGGAATTAAAGGAAACGGGTTGTGCCATTGCATTTGTCTTTGAATTCTGCTTAAGATAGACTTCGAGTTTGCGTAAAACAGACATTGTATGAAGAAGATATTAAGGTTTGAAGTTTGTATATGTATAAGAGAATTATATACAAACAAATCAAGTTCAGAATTCAAAATAATTTAAAACTTAGAGCAGGAAAATCAAGCGGGATTCTGGCCCATTGGGGGTCGACCCTCTTCCCATGGTGGTCGACCCGCACCCCATGGGGGTCGACCCACTCAAGGGGGTGTCGACCCTAGGGTCGACCCCACCCAGATCCGGGCCAGATCCCTACCCTGCACTTGGATGCGTTTCTGAACAAGATTCATTGGCTTGAGGCTATATATATAGGACCTCATTTCTATTGTTTTATTCATAAAAAACAATGGAGACAATTAGATGCTTCCCCAACTCAGATTGAATTAGCCTATTCTTCTGCAAAAACGACTTATATGTATTCAAGAATCTCTGCTACAACATCAACACTCTTTTCTCAGTTCTTTAGATCCATTCCCTATGAGCTTATATTGTTTTTAGATATAAACATTTAATAAGTAATCCTGACATGTTTATAAGTTTGGATCTAAACCTATGCTTGTTAATAACCTGAATGATAACTATACAGATCTGTCATTACTTGTACACCTGATCTATTGTTCAGTTCTCATATGCCTATTCCTGATATGCCTATCCTGTTATTATGCCTAATTCTATCATCATACGCCTATTCTGTCATCATGCCAATTTCTGTTATCATATGTCTGTTTTGCTATTATGCCTATTTCTGTTCTCCACTCTCCCTTCTTTCCTTTTTATTTTTATAGCCAAGCTACCTTCAAGCCTAGGCCTATCGCTGAAATATGCGAACGAACGATATTGGGAAAGATAAATTGGGGTATGAGTTGTATTGAGAACATGACTGGGATATGGGGGCATAACCTATACCATGATGTAAGACTTTAATTTGGGGCATATGTTACATGATAATTTATGACTTAAGGGTATGGGCATGAAAAACCTACGATGAATATGAATAATAGTTTAAGAATGAATATGCCTAAAATTACAGTAAATATAAACTGTAATCGCACAGAGACACAAAGTTGGATTACATTTGTGGTATAAGTCTACCCAGAACCCCCCGACAAATCTAGCATCCACGAGTGGTTAATTTATTGAGAGGGGTCTAATGCGTAAGTGTACACGTAATGGTGCTAAGACACGAGGCTAAGTTCGACTTGTGGTGGAAGTCTGCTCGAAACCACCCAACATATCCAGCATCCATAAGTGGACGACTTAATGTGAGAGGGCTGGTGCATTAACATGCATGAATGGGGACTGATAATAACTTGTTTACCTGTAATACTTAACCTGTTTAAATCTATGGGGGTTGTATGAACCTATCAAATTGCGTAAGGGTTATGTAAACTTGCTTGAATCAATGGGGAGTTAAGTAAATCTATAGGGAGTTATATGAACCCGACACACTTAACCTGTTTTATATGTTGGGGTTATGCGGGCTTGTAAATCTAATAGGCATAATTTGTCAAAATCCCAGTAGTGGGGATGCAATCCTAGTTGATAGCTTGTATCATCTATTGTGTGGGACCCGTATCAGTCAGTAACCCATACTGGTATCCAAAGGGGGGGCACCCGAACTAGGTAGGCGTCAGGGCATGCTTACTGAGATGATTGCAAGAGGATCATAGGGGTGGAGGTGTCTGATGGCGCATTCTGACGGATCCATGTGCGTGTGTGGTTCCACTTTCTTGGGAAAATAAGACGCTATAGCACCAGTATATATGGTTGTGCCTATTGGGAAAAAGGGGTTGCCACTTAAGAAGTGATACATCCTACCGTAGGGCCAGCACAGGGTATCTACGGGATAGGGAGCCGATCGATAGATGGTAGTAATTAGGGTACATCTAGTCCTTCCTGTTTAGGAGTCCATTATTACCGTTTGGGGGTAAAGCCTGTTATTTCTATGGGACTGCCTGTTATTATCATTGGGGGTAAAACCCATCATTAGAAGTACGCCTAAGTCTACCATTCTGTTACTGTTGGGATCATTCTGTTTTTGTTATACTAGTATTGGTGCAGACAAAAGTATCTGGGAAGTGTAATCTATTATGTTCTGTTTATTCTGCTTGTCCTGCTCAGTCTATTATACTTTCCTTATGATACTATTATCTCTCACATCCAGTTTATATGCCTGTCATAATGCTTTGTAACTGGACTCGCCAGACTTTATGTTTGACCCGTTTTGTTTCCTTTTCTCTCTCTTCCTTCCCACAGGTTCTCAAGGTGTGAATACTCAGGCTTGATTAGGATTTTCTCTTCTATTTCCGCTTGGAGCTGCTTAGATGTACTGCTTTGATTACCTATCTATCTTGCTATGGCTATTTTTAGGGACTATGATTTTATAATACCATACTCTGATGATTTTATTACAAGGCATACATTTTAATTTGATGTAGTGGGTTTTCTATGTTTTAGACTTATATTGTAACTGGATTTTGGACCATGTTGTTTCCTGTTTGAAGAATAAAGTTTTAAAGTCCGTTGTTATTTTATATCTATCTTGTGATGTTTCTGTTTACCTATAACGCTTCACGGAACTTAATGCATTCTATTAAAGAGTGACATTAATGGACGTGGGGTGTCACATTTGGTATCAAAGCTGAAGGTTGTCAGATTGGATAAAAGGTTTTAATTTTTTTTTCTAAAAAGGTTTTAAAAAGAAAGTATTTTTAAAGAAAAGTTTGTTTTTGAGAAACATATTCCCCAAAGCCATACGAAATATCTTTCGATTCTCTATTTGAATCCCTTTTCCTTTTCTTTTCAGAATGTCTGGGGAGCCGAATATTCCCGAGGGAGTTCAGATACCGGCTTGGTTCCGTAGGTATCTTGAGGCTACGTCGCCTGTCGAAGGCCAAGCAGACGACCCTCCCCCAGCTGCAACCGCTATTCCTCCTCCTCCCCAAGTGGATAATTTCTCCAAGATATGCAAGGATTTCTGTGCTATGGAAGGAAATCCTTTCCGAGGAACTGAGACTTTTGTATAAGCAAGGAAATGGCTTAAAGAGACAGAGGATTTGTTTGGTATTTTTGAGGTTAACGACCGTAAGAAAATTCAGTTGGCCGTTTGGCAGCTGAAAGATGATTCTTCATTCTGGTGGGAAGTGACGCAAGCAAGGCGTCCAGTTGAGACTTAGGATGATTTACGACAGAGATTCGAGATGAGGTTTCTTTCTCAATCCGAAGAGAGTATGCCAAAGGAAAGGTTTTTCGCACTAAAGCATGGAAGCATGTCTGTCAAACTGTATGTCAACAAGTTTAACCCATTGGTGAGGTTTGGTTTGGAGCTAGTTAATACCCCATATAAGAAAGCTCTAAGGTTTGCAAGAGGGTTAAATGAACCCCTCCATGGGTTGTATATGTCTCATATTCCGATGGGGCAACTTTCGAGAAACTCATTGATATGGCATTGATGCACAAAGAAGACAAAGGCAAAAAAAGAGGCTAAGATTGATGAGACACAAAACAATAAAGTGCAGCCTAAGAAAGAACAACAACAGCAAAAGAAGGGAAGAAATAACGGCAAAGCCCGAGATAAGAGGACATGTCATAGTTGTGGATGCGCGGGTCATTTGAGCAAAAAGTGTAGAAAAAGGAAGAATGCTTGTTTCCACTATGGTGAGGTCGGACATTATACTAAGGAGTGCCCGAAGAAGCAACGGTAGGGCTAAAGGCCAAGATCTTCTGAAAGGCAGGTGCATGCTCTCGTAGCCGATGTACCGGATAGAGATAGGAAAGTTTCTGTTCAAGGTTTGATTTCTCTTTCCGATCATACTGTTAAAACTCTTTTTGATTCTGGCGCTTCACATTATTTTATATCTGATTATGTGGTTGAGTCTCTGCACCTTAGTCCTAGTATGGTTTTGGATCCCGTTGTTGTCTCAAACCCCATTGGGGGCACGACTCATCTGTCTATGATTTTTCGGGGTTTGAAGATATCGGTATTGGGCGTCGAGTTTGAGTGCGATGCATATGTGCTTGGTTTCATGGCTATGGTTTGATTCTAGAAATGGATTGGCTATCCATGTATGGTGCCATTGTGGACTGTGAGAAGAGGGTCGCTAAGCTTTTGACTTGCCACGGGAGGACTCTCGAGATTTCCTGTGACCCTAAGGGGTCTATCATGATTAGTTTCCTAGATTCGCTTGATGCTTCTGTCAATGATTTACGATTTGTACCAATAGTCTATGAGTATCCTCATGTTTTTGAGGAGGTTCGGGTTTTGCCTACAAGGCGAGAGATTGATTTTCGCATATACTTGGTGGACAATGCAAAGCCAGTTGCATTCCCTGTGCGCCACATGACTCCGAGAGAAAGGAGGAAGCTCAACAAGCAAGTAGGGGAGCTACTTGAGAAAGGGTTTATTAGGCGAAGCAAACCAGAATAGGGTGCTCCAATTTCTTTCGCGACTAAGGCAAATGGCTCGCTTCGATTATGTATGGATTACAGGGAGTTGAATAAGCTCACTAAGAAGAATAGGCATCCACTTCCGAGGATAGATGATCTACTTGACCATCTTGTTAGTGCATCTGTTTTCTCCCAATTAGACGTAACCATGGGGTTTCATCAGTTGAGGGTGGCGGTGGACAGTATAGACAAGACCGCTTTTAGAACCCCAGATGGTTTCTTCGAGTGGCTCGGCATGCCTTTTGGGTTGACGAATGCACCCGCTTATTTTGTGGATATGATGAATAAGGTGTTTCGATTGTTTCTAAATAAGTTCATTGTGATCTTTGTTGATGACATGTTGATTTTCTCGAAGAATGAAGAAGAGCATGCCCTGCATTTAGGGGAGGTTTTGTAAACTCTCGGAGTGCATTAGCTTAAAGAAAAATTCTCCAAATGCCATTTTTGGAGAAAGGAAGTGAGATTTCTTGGGCATGTGGTCTCTAAGGATGAGATAGTAGTGGATCCCACGAAAGTAGTTGCAGTTCAAGATTGGAAGATTCCCTAGAATACAACGGAGGTGAGGAGTTTTCATGGTTTAGCGAACCATTATAGGAAGTTCATTAAGGACTTTGCAAAGATATCTGCCTCACTCACAAGACTGACAAAGAAGAATTTGACCTTTTCTTGGGATATTGACTGTGAAGATGCATTTCAGCGATTAAAGAGGGTTTTGACAACAACCTAGTCTTGAATTTGCCAGATGGGAACAAAGTGTTCATACATTGATGTATGTGGCACAAGGCTTGGTGCCGTATTGATGCAAGAGGGAAGGGTAGTATGTTATGGTGCAAGACAGTTGAGAGTTCGTGAGAAGAACTACCCTACCCATGACTTAGAGTTGGCTGCCATAATATTCGTGCTTAAGACTTGGCGTCATTATCTACTTAGAGAGAAGTTCGAGTTGTATACCGATCATAAATCTCTCAATTATTTGTTCTCACAGAAGGATCTCAATTTGAGGCAACAGAGATGGATGAGTTCTTAGCATCCTATAATTTTGATATTTCTTATACCCCTAGCAAGGGTAATGTGGTGTCGGACGCGCTGAGTAGGCAAAGGATGACTTTGAGTCCACTATTCGTAGAGAGGCGGAGCTTGGAGTATATATCGACCTTTGATTTTAGGCCATCTATATATTTTATACCTGGTTTGTTGGCATCCTTAGAGGTGCGACCTACTCTTATAGATCAGATAGGAACTTCTGATGCAGCGCACCATGGAAGATTGCGAGCTACCGGTCGTCCAACGACCTAAGGTAGTCGTTTAGAGACCTAGAACGAAAGGGAAGGAAGAGCAGATCATCCGTAAAGCTGGAAGAAGTGGAGAATCGGTCGTTCAACAACATAACCGGATCACTCGGTGAGGCGATGAATCAGGGAGAGAAGCTCAATGATCCAACAAGGCCGTTCTTCAGTTTGAATAAAAGGGATAGGTTTGAGAAAGCATTGATAAATCATGCGAGGAATAGGTCGTTCTCCTTTGAGTCACTCACTCCAAAGTCGATCAATCCTGGATCGTTCGCTATTGGCTCGCTCACTTCTATATTGTATGCACCTAAGTCATTCATTTTAGAATCATTTTCTATCGAGTCGATCAACCTTGGGCCGCGGCGGGCTAAAGATAATAAGAGCTATTAAAAGGTAAGATCATATAGGGTTCGCTCATTCCATTGTTGTATTTTCATAGTTGAGTCATTCAATCTATTATTTGTACCGTATTAAAGGATCGCATATCGTAATAGGTTGGCAGATTTTATTGGGTCGTTCTCTTGTTCTCGGGTCATCTGTTTGGACAAGGCGTGGTGTAAATCCTATAAATAGGGGTGTGGCGTGAGTTGTAAAGGTTGTTGATTTTTGATTAAAAATTGTATGTGAGCTTTGTGCCACCAATAAATTAGAAGTTGAGTTTATTTCCTTTCTCCATTTTGGATATTCATGTGCGCTTGAATCAACGAATTTGAAGCCGATTCACGGTATCGCCTGCGAGTGATCAACGTTCAAAGAATCGTAGATCGACAACACGGTATCTTACAATATCAACGTGTTGAAGATAGCGAGATTCCGGCATCGAAAGATCAATGGAATTGAGTATTTACCTTATCCTTGATCTTGTTCCCACGAATCCATCAATTCGTGTCGAGTTTGATCCTGGAGTTGCGCCAGTTTGGTATCAAAGCGAGATTTCCATCTTTTGGGTTGATCGTCGAAGCCTTGATCACCCTTTTGGTTGGATCGCCGATGCTAGATCACCATCTTTTGGTTGGATCACCGGAGCCTTGATCGTCATCTTGGTTGGATCGCCAAAGTGAGATTTCCATCAGTTAGTCAGATCGCCGAAAACCATTCAAGTTTATCACCATCACCGCCGACATCGTTCATTCCATTTCCGCCACCACCAAATCATTGAACTGTCGCTGTCCACCAGATCACCTTTCAGTCCTAACCACCATTGATTTAGATAGCCGGAGCTGTTCAGATCGTCAAATCTCGTTCATTCGCATCTATTAATCAGTCGCAATTACTTGGCTATGATCGCCGGAACTAGCTAGACCATCAGATCTAATTTAGTCGCGATTTTCATTCCATAGATCGCCAGATCAACACCTTTTCATTTAGACCGCCATCAACTGTGTAACTGTTTGAAGCTTGGGCCAGATTTGAAGTTCATTCCATTTTATTTGAGAATTGATTATGCCGGCAAGACGTGTTAATCGTCATCAAAATTTGAAAGAAATGTATCGAAGAGACGAAGCCGAACAAATAGAGAAAAGAATCAATGATAAGATTGATGAAGGAATTGGAAGATTAGAAAAGCTGATGATAGATATGAATCAAACTAGAAGAAGAGTATCACCCGATTCAAATCATGATGGACACCGGATTTCTCCATCGAATTCGGAAAGACATAGAAGATCACCACCATTGGAACGAGAAAGAAGGAATCGTGATGATTATTCTCGAGAACTATCCCGTAGAAGTGAAAGACATGAAGATATTCATGATCGATATTGTCAACATTCAGTTTGTGAAGATGAAAGAAGTAGCATTCTTTATCATTCTCGAGGACGAGATCGAGATCCGTTTCGTCAACCAGAAGGTCATCATAATTGGGAATCAGAGATGAAGACCGAAATTCCAGAATTCAAGGGAGGAATGTCTGCTGAAGAATTCCTAGATTGGTTGTCAAATATAGAGGAAATTATGGAATTCCAGAATGTACAAGAAAATAGAAGAGTGAAATTAGCAGCTACTCGTTTGAGAGGAAGAGCTATTGCCTGGTGGCAACAAACTAAGCTAACTCGTGAAAGAATGGGAAAGCCGAAGGTTGTCACATGGGAAAAGATGAAAAGGATGATGAGAGCTACCTTTTTACCTCACAATTATCAATCCCTTATGTATCAACGTTTGCAGAACTTGAGGCAAGGAACAAAATCCGAGAGTAATTATACTAATGAGTTCTATCAATTGATCGCTCATAATGACATCATGAAAACAGAGGAACAATTGACTTCTAGATATGTTGGGGGATTGAGAAATCATATTCAGGATATGGTGAATATATTCTACACAGTGACTGTTGCGGAAGCTCATCAGAAAGCTCTAGCTTGGAAGAACAAGGGAGATGAGGTGGAGGAGTGTTCACAAATACTAACAGTCAAGGCAAAGGAATTAGTAACAATGCTAATGTTACTAAGTCGATTTCAAAGCCTGTTGTTAATGAAGCTGCTAAGCCAAAGGTCACCTCGACTGTTAAGTGCTTTAATTGTCAAGAAGTTGGACATAAAAGCAATGAATGTCCAAAATTGAAGAAAAGAACAATGATAGCTGAAGATGCAGAAGCTGATGTAGACTATTCTCTACCACTTAAATTTGACGATGATGTTGAAAATGATGTAGAGGAAGTAGAGTCAGGAGACGAGGGAAATAGTTTAATGATGAGAAGATCATGTATAACCCCAAAGCACACAGATGATTCTAGTTGGTTGAGAAGCAATATTTTCCAGTATACTTGCACTATTTTGGGAAAGATTTGTTGTTTTGTTATTGATGCTGGGAGTTGTGACAGTATGATTTCTGAAGAAGCTATTAAGAAGTTGGGATTGAAGACTGAGAAACATCCTAGACCTTACAAGCTTGCTTGATAAAGAAAGGAGGAGAAGTCACAGTTGGAAAAAGAGCCTTTGTATCATTTTCCATTGGGTTGAAATACAAAAATGAAATTTGGTGCGACATAGTTCATATGGATGTGTGCCATTTTCTCTTCGGAAGACCATGGCAGTATGATCGATCAGTTCATCACGATGGTCGAACCAACAGCAATAGCTTTATGTTTGAAGGTACTAAAATTACTTTGATTCCTAAGAAGCATGAGCAAAGTGACGTCCAAGTAGAGACCAAGTTGAACTCGATTTGCCTTTTGTCTTTAAAGGAATTTATTGAAGAAGTAGAAGAGAGTCAATAAATGTTCATGCTGATTGGGTTTGAATCACAGGGAGAGCCTGAAATTCCTACCGAAGCTAAGTCTGTGCTGAAAGAGTTTGAAGATGTATTTCGTGACGAATTGCCAAAGGAACTACCGCCACTCCGAGACATACAGCATCAGATTGAATTGGTGCCAGGTGCAGTATTACCACATCGGCTACATTATCGAATGAGTCTGAAGGAGCATGAAGAGCTAAGGAGATAGGTTGAAGAGCTGCTTGAACAAGGAAGAATACGAGAAAGTCTTAGCCCTTGTGTCGTAGCTGCTTTGTTATTCCCAAATAAAGATGGTTCATGGAGGATGTGTACGGATAGTAGAGCTCTCAACAAGATCATTATCAGATACAAATTTCCTATGCCTAGACATGATGACCTATTAGATCAAATTAGTGGATCTGTTATCTTTTCGAAGATTGATTTGAAAATGATTATCATCAGATTCGAATTAGACCAGGAGATGAATGGAAGACCGCATTTAAGACTCATGAAGGGTTGTATGAATGGTTGGTTATTCCATTTGGTCCATCAAATGCACCAAGTACTTTCATGCGAGTGATTAATTAGGTTTTCAGACCATACATTGGAAAGTTCGTTGTGGTATATTTTGATGATATCTTGGTTTATAGTGTCATCATGGAAGAGCATATGCAACACTTGAAAGTCGTATTAGTGATTCTTCGTCAAGAACAATTCTATGCTACAACAAAGAAGTGCACGTTCATGACACAGAGAGTTTTATTCTTAGGATAAACTGTTTCTAAGGAAGGAATCCAGGTAGATTAGAATAAAGTCGTTGCAATCAGAGATTGGCCTCGACCAAGGACCATAACCGAAGTCAGAAGCTTTCATGGTTTGGCGTCATTCTATCTAAGGTTTATTCCACACTTTAGTAGTGTGATGGCTCCTGTTACTGATTGCACTAAAGGGAAACAATTCGTGTGGACGAACGAAAGCACAATTGTCATTTGAAAAGATCAAGGATGTAACAACCCGCAATTTTCAACCACTTCGAGTCGGTAATTAAACCAACTCCAACTACTCGGAAACGACAGATTATTATTAGCTTCTGGGGTAAATAGAATAAATCAAAGAATCACAAACACAAATACAGAGTTACATGATAACTCGCAGCGGAAAATACACAAAATTTTACAATAGAATTTACATAAATAACACAGCAGAAGTTTAATACAATAAATTGCTAACACATGGATAAATGATAAAAGTTTGAAACATACACAATACGAATATCTGAAAGCTGCAACAATCAAATAGGTAGACACGGGTCCAAATATAAGCCTTAAACTCCAAGGGTGAATCTCGAAAGCGGTAATAATCAATCTGACCCGAACCATAATGTAAAAAAAATACAAATTGGATCAGGACTAACATTCTCAGGAAAGTAAATCAACTCAAATGAAGTGTTCGATGAAATGCAATCAACAACTTAAAGGATGTTTGGGATCACTATCCTTTAAAAATCCGTCCAATTAATACACTAGATGTAATAGTGTCAAACATCTAAGTAAATAGCAAAATAGCATAGGCGGGATTTCCATACTTGCACCATTGGTATATTTCATAACAAAACTTATATTTCAATTTAAACAAATCATATCATATTTCAATTACAAAATCATATCGTGTATTATAATTCAAGCATACAAATCAAAATTATATCTATAAATTTAAATTTAAATTTGAGAATAAATCTATATATAAATTTATAAAATTTTAAAACAAATTAGAAAAATAGATTATAAACATATATAAGATTAAAATAATATAGAAATAGGTTTTAAAGAATTTTTTTTATTATATAAAAGATTAAAATCTTTAAAAAATAAAATATAAAATCTTACTATTTAAAAATCAGGTTCCAAATCATTTTTCGTCGAAACATGACCAACGGTGTCCATATATACTTTCCTACCCTATAGTAAAGTGATACAGATATTTATCATTCCAATCTGCAATCGCACATTCAATAAAAATCGTTCAGGTCTATCATTTCAACCCATAACGATTTTTCTTAATCTAATGTCCGTTTGGGTATGTATCATTTCAACCTTTAGTTATTTTTCCTAAACTAGGGTATCAACAATCACAAACAACAATCACATAGCACCAATCATAGCTTATATATCATCAGTGCAACTACGTGTCATATGAGTATATCGTGTCAAATATGAAATGTGCATACATATCAAATCAAACAATTCCTACCAACTGTCCTATACATTTCATATAACAGTTCATTATTGATCTAACAGTCATGAAAAATGTAAGTCAGGTGTGAGATAAACTCACCTTTCGTGGCACAGAATGGAGACAACAGACAGATTTTATGCAGAAAGAGATGACAACTTCCAAGCACGAACCGGGATGAATTCAGTCATCGTAACCACCCAAAAATATTATATTATTTATGAAGAGGCTAGGGGATTTTCAATGGACTGATACGGCTATTTGGTTTTGGGATGGCACGGGTATTGGGTTTTGGAACGGTTAGGGAACTCAACACTAAACCCGACTCAAAAATAAACACAATGATACTTTTCAAAAATATTATATAATTAAAATTTAACGCACTCCAAAATAATTATAATATTATGATATATGTATATATTCATTCTCAACAAAAATATGTTTATAAAAATTCATACATCAAAAATATATATAAGTATATTAACCCACTCACGCTCTAAAATAACACACGCAACAAACAGCTCACACTCATAGGCAGACAAGCAATACACACAAATCACACACACACACAACTACACAAACACACCCATTATATACACACGCACATACACCACACAGACTAGTATTAATATACATATACACGCCGCTGGCATGAAAACACACATGCACAAAAAGGAATACACACACCACCGTACACAGACAAACCAGAAACACAAGGGGTCGGATTCGGCTGACATCGGCGCTAAACGGGTAGGAGCAAGCCATCGCGGTTCAGGGAAAAAGTGGAGACAGCAGTCAGACGGTTGGTTGCAAGCGTTCTCGGGCTTCAAGGAAGGGAGAGGACGGTCTTGGTCTCCGGAATGGGTTTCAGGCACTGTTTTCAAGTTGGAGCGGTGCACTTGGAGCAGGCGAAACTGTTGGGTAGACGAGGCGAGGAGGTCTCAGGCGGAACTGAGCGGTTGATGGGAGGGCGTTGAACATGGATGTGGATGGTTACCGGTGCAGTGCAGGGATCGAAATCGGTAGGTGAGAGGGAAGAGAACTCCATGGGAAAAATAAAATGGAAGAGTAGAGAGATGGCAGTAGCTTCCATATATTTTATATGTACTCATATATGGGCATACGAAATGAATTATTGGGATGAACGGTTCCTTTTCTCTTTCTATTTATTGCTTCCAGATTTTGAGAAAATGTAAAGTCTTGTTTTGGTCGAAGTGGTAATGGATTTTGAATTTGAAAAGTGGCTTGGGAAAACGAAAGGTGCCAAACAAAAAATAAACTGCTCTTATTTTTCTTTTTTTTCTTGTATAGCATACGAAAAGGTGGAAGAGTTAAACGGATAATGGGGAGAACGATGCTCTTGGAATTTTGAACGAGTGATGGAACCAAGTTTTCGTATTTGAACGTACCATATGAACGTTAAATGGCAAAAGACGTTTGGCATCTTTGAAAAATGAAATGAAAAAATAAAGGATGTATGGCATCTTAAAAATAAAATTAACGTGCATGGCTTTTGATGTAAATAAATAGAAAGAAACCTATGGTATTAAAATAAAAGGATGGAAATGAAAAATGGAGACATTAATGCATGGAAACAAGAAACATTTGGATTGGAAAGTAATGCATATCGTAGAAGTGAAACAAAAATCATGCATGCGTGCTTAGTATGTCCCTTTGAATAAATAAAAATATAAACGAATGGTTTAGTCAATTAAAATGATGGGTTTTGCAGACCCAAAATGACTATAAAAATACGAGAGATCCGAATATGAACACTTCAAACTCAAATGACTTTGTTTCAAAAATGAACTGCGCAAGCCTTTTGGAAATTCCGGCGCAAACCGAGCACCGAAACTGACAAATGAATATATATCATTAATCAATTCGATGAGACGGTCGTAACGGTATATAGTTTGCAGTGTCAGGATGCTCCGTTTAAAAAGGCATTAACGGACCGCTTTTAAAAGGAAAATGGCTTGAGAAAACAATTAAACGGAAGTCAAAACGTCGAAACTTTGCGAAACGAATTTTACCATTGGATTCATAACAATGAATAGAATACTTTTCATGTTTGCCGGAACTGGTTTCGAAGAGATTACAAAATCGTTAAAACTTGAACTGATATGCGCAGCTTCGCACTGAAAATTGCACGATCGATAAAACATTCAAATTTCCAATGAAATTAATTTCTACCGTATGTCTGGTTAGTCGCATCTTAAATATTTTATTTATATTATATTTTCATTTTTATTTGAGATATATCGATTGCCACTACCACAAATAATCATCAAAAACTGATTCAAACGAAGTGACTAAAATTTGATGTTTTCAATATAAAAGTATTTAAATCACTTCCAAATGAAAATAACAAAATATTAAAGATAACGTTTCATTATAAATCAATTTCATGTTTTAATTTCCTACATAAATTCAAATTCAACTAAATAAACTCGATTTTATTTATATACTAAATAAGATCGAAACTGAAAATATTATTAAAATATATTCATGTCAAATCAAATTCATTCGTTATATAAAAAGCAAAATAAATTTAGTTTTTAATTCAAAGTCAAAATAGTTATAAAAATACAAACAAATTGAGTTTTAGTCGAATAAAATAAAATAAAATCAAAATTTAAATTAAATCATCAAAATAAAATTACACTAAAAATCCAGGTTGTTACAAAGGAACTTTTGAGGACAGCACCAGTTCTCATATTACCAGATTTTCAGTTGCTATTCGAGTTACATACAGATGCATCGAAGGTTGGAATTGGAGGAGTGTTGAGTCAGAAAGGTCGTCCTATTGCATATTTTAGTGAGAAATTATCAGGAGCTAAGATGAGATGCAACACATATGACGTGGATTTTTATGCTATTGTACAAGCCGTAAAGCATTGGAGACATTACTTTTTTCATAAAGAATTTGTCCTATATACTGATCATGAAGCATTGAAACATTTGCAAGGTCAAGACAAAATTGCTACAAGACATGCATCGTGGATCGCTTATCTACAATAGTTTACCTTTGTCGTAAAGCACAAATCAGGAGTAACTAATCGCGTAGCTGATGCTTTGAGTCGAAGGAATCATTTGCTTACGACTATGCGAGTCAAAGTAGTCGATTTTGATGTACTTCCAGAATTGCTAACAACAGATTCATATTTATCGCAGGTCGTAGACTAAGTCAAATAAGGGAATATGAAAGAGTATTTGCTAATAAATGGTTTTATGTTTAAAGGAAACCAATTGTGTATTCCATATTGCAATTTGAGAATGAAGATTGTCAAAGAATTGCATGAGGTAGGACATGTGGGTCATGACCATACTTTGAAACTGGTTGTTGATTACTACTTTTGGCCATCTATGAGGAAAGAGGTTGAGAAATTGCAAAGATGCCACGTTTGCCAAGTATCTACGAGAACTCTAACTAAAGCTGGATTATGCATGCCGTTGCATGTACCTACTAAGCCATGGATAGACATTAGTATGAATTTTTTTTCTTGGGATTGCCGAGGACGCAACGAGACAATGATTAGTGTAGATCGTTTTCGAAAATGGTTCATTTTATTGCTTGCAAAAAGACAGCAGATGTTATGAACGTTGCTCAGTTATTCTTCAAAGATATTTATTGACTTCATGGATTATCTGAATCCATTGTCTCGGACAGATATACCCGCTTTCTAAGCCATTTCTGGGTCAGTTTGTGGAAAATGATTAGAACGCAGTGCTTATCATCCGCAAACAGATGAATAGACAGAAGTAGTGAACAGATCTTTGGGAAATTTGTTGAGATGCCTTGTGAAAGATAATATGAAGAGTTGGGATGCGAAATTGTGTCAAGCTGAATTCACACATAATCATGCTATTAACCGAAGTACAGGGTTTAGTCCATTTCAGTTTGTCTATTCAATTGTGCCAAGAGGACCACTAGATTTGTCTATGGTTCCACCATAGAAAGGAATTGTTAAACGAGCCAGTGATTTTGTTAATGAATTGAAGGAATGTCACAAAGTAGTGCATGAGAGATTGCTTAAGTTAAATACGAAATATAACCAGTTTGCAGATTTGAAGCGCGAAATGTTAACTTCGAAGAGGGAGATTTCGTTTACGCGGTATTGACAAAAGATCATTTTTCTGTTGAAACGTACAACAAATTGAAGGCTCGAAAGATTGGTCCTATAAAAATTGTGAAGAAAATCAATGATAATGATTATCAATTGAAGCTGCCAGAAGATGTGTATACTTCAGATGTGTTCAATGTCAAATATCTAATTCCATACTATGAAGATGAGCTTATCAGCAAAGAAGAATGTGTGAATTCGAGGTCGAGTTCTTGTCAACCAGGGAAGGATGATGCAGCGCACCATGGAAGATGCTTGTATGTGAGCTATCGGTCGTCCAACGACCTAAGGCAATCGTTCAGTGAGCTAGAACAAAAGGGAAGGAAGAGAAGATCATCCGTAAAGCTAAAGCTGGAAGAAGTGGAGAATCGGTCATTCTACGACATAACCGGATCGCTCAGTGAGGCAATGAATCAGGGAGAGAAGCCCAATGATCAAACAAGGTCATTCTTCAGTTTGAATAAAAGGGACAGGTTTGAGAAAGCATTGATAAACCGTGCGAGGAATGGGTCGTTCGCCTTTGAGCACTCATTCCAGAGCCGATCAATCTTAGATCGTTCGGTAATGGCTCGCTTGCTTCTATATTGTCCGCACCTAAGTCGTTCATTTTAGAATCATTTGCTATCGAGTCGATCACCCTTGGGCCGCTACGGGCTTAAGATAATAAGAGCTGTTAAAAGGTAAGATCATATAGGGGTCGCTCGTTCCATTGTTACATTTTCATAATTGAGCCATTCGATCTATTATTTGTACTTTATTAAAGGATCGCGTATCATGATAGGTTGGCAGCTTTTATTGGGTCGTTCTCTTGTTCTTGGGTCATCTGTTTGGACAAGGCGTATTGTAAATCCTATAAATAGGGGTGTGGCGTGAGTTGTAAAGGTTGTTGATTTTTGATTAAATCTTGTATGTGAGCTTTGTGCCACCATTAAAATTGGAAGTTGAGTTTATCTCCTTTTTCCATTTTCGGATATTCAAATGCGCTTTAAACAAATTTGAAGCCGATTCACGGTATCGCTTGCGAGAGATCAACGTTCAAAGAATCGTAGATCGATAACACGGTATCTTGCGAGATTAACGTGTTGAAGACAGCGAGATTCCGGCATCGAAAGATCAATGGAATTGAGCATTTACCTCGTCCTTGATCTTGTTTCCACGAATCCATCAATTCGTGTAGATTTTGATCCTGGAGCTACGCCAACTTCGCAGCGAGAGGACCTGCAGATAGCAGACATCTTGGATAGGCTCGGTAGAGGGGTGACTTTTAGTCACCTCAGTAGAAATTCCATAGATGATAAAGCGTGGTTGCAAAGAGATGGAAGGCCTTGTGTCCCCCGAGTTGGGAGTTTATTGAAGACAGTCCTTGAGGAAGCCTACCATTCTAGGATGACTATCCATCCAAGTGGTGATAAGATGTATAGAGATATGAAGAGGGTTTTATTTTTGGGCTGGGATGAAGAAGGATGCAGCAGAGTTTGTTTCTCGATATTTGATTTGCCAACAAGTCAAAAATGAGCAAAGGAAGCCTGGTGGTTTACTTCATCCTTTAGAGGTCCACAGTCGAAGTGGGAGAGCATCTCTATCGATATCATTGATGGTTTTCCTAGATCGAGGAAAGGCAACACCTGTATTTGGGTTATAGTTGACAAGCTTACTAAGAGTGCTCATTTCATTCCTGTTAAGAGTAAGAGAACAACAACAGGTTGGCAGCAGTTTATCTTTGTAAGATAGTCCGTCTACATGAAGTACCTTCTAGTATAGTGAGTGATCGTGACCCCATATTCAGCAGTAAGTTTTGGAGAAGCTTGCATGAGGCATTAGGTACAAAGTTGTGTTTGAGCACCGCTTATCACCCTCAGACCGATGGGCAGACTAAGAGGGTGAATAGAGTTCTTGAGGATCTTCTGAGGCTGTGTATCCTAGACTTCGGAGGGACTTGGGAAGAGCTTTTTCCTTTGGTAGAGTTTGCCTACAACAACAATCATTGGGTTAGTATTGGCATGGCACCACTCGAGGCATTGTACGGACGACCTTGTATATCACCGACTTGGTTGTGGGATTCTACAAATAGGCTTCTACTTGGACCTGACATGATTAGAGAAACTTCAGAGAAGATTGATCTTATCCGCAGATGCCTAAAGGTAGCTTAGGACGGGTAGAAGTCCTATGCAGATAAGAGAAGGACTGTTATTGAGTTTGAGGTGGGAGACAAGGTTTTCATCAAAGTAACACCTTTAAGGAATGTGGTTTGGTTTGTATCTATAGGGAAATTTGCATCAAGATTTGTAATTCCCATAATAGAAAGGAGTGGCTAAATGGCTTATAGGGTGAAGTTACAAGAGAGATTGGCAGGTGTTCATGATGTTTTCCATGTTTCTTATTTGCAAAAATGTCTGCACGATACAGCCGAGGTTGTTGAGCTAAGTATGCTTGAGGAAGTAGAGGTGGAATAAGAGGCGACAGTTAGACGAGTTCCGACCCGTATTCTGGGATCAGAGTTTAAGAAGTTACGCAATCGTGAGGTCAAGTTGATGAAAGTTCAATAGGGAGAAGATAGAAAAGATGCAACTTGGGAGACCAAAGACAAGATTCAAGCTTCGTACCCTTTTCTTTTCAAGGGTATGCTCTTAACTTTTTTTTTCTAAAAGCTTTTATTCGTACTTGTTTCTGTCATTAGGTATATCCGATCGATCGAATCTTCGGCCTTTAGGTAGAAAATCAATGGGTGTAAACATGTGTTCGAGAGAAGTTATGTATAATGAATGCAAGTGGATGCAAGTGTCTGCTAGTGGTTGCTTGTGGATGCATATACACACACATAAGGCACTAGATCGGCTCAATCATTCTCATGCTGCATATGGATGCGTGCGCATATTGAAATTTTATGGATGAAAATGGGTGTATCATCATATAGATGTTGAATTTGGATGAATGATTATGCATGCATATAGCATTTACATGATATACTAGGACTATTTGCATACATGTTGGATTCATGGCACTGACATACATTACATTAAGGATGTCGACTGAATCAGTAGACCGCCTGATTTTTCGCATTAGTGTAAGGACATATATACACACTATTGCATATGTTCATTTAAGCATTAGAAATCTTTTAAGAACAATGATGCCTGTGATTGGTGGATGAGTAAATGGATGATGGATGCTAGGATATACATTCTTCTTAACTTTGAGATTTCGGGGACGAAATCCTCTAAGTAGGGGAGAATGTAGCACCCCCTAATTTTAAAGAACTTTATAATGATAAACTAAAGAATACCTAATTAAATATTGGGAATTAAGGGAAACAGACTGTACTGTTGCTTTTATCTCGGAATTTTGCTTAAGGCAGACTCCGAGTTTACTAAAACGGACATCGTATGAAGAAGATATTAAGGTTTGTATACGTATAAGAGAATTATATATAAACAAATAAAGCTCAGAATTCAAAATAATTCAAAAATCCGAGCGGGAAAATTGAGCGGGATTCTGGCCCGTTGGAGGTCGACCCGCACCCCATGGGGGTCGACCCGCACCTCATGGGGCTCGACCTTAGGGTCACCCCTGGGTTGACCCCAACCAGATCCGGGCCAGATCCCTACCCTGCACTTGGAGGCGTTTCTGAACGAGATTCGTTGGGTTGAGGCTATATATAGGACCTCATTTCTACTGTTTTATTCAAAAAAACAATGGAGACAATGAGATGCTACCCCAACTCAGATTGAATTAGCCGATTCTTTTGCTACAATGACTTATACGTATTCAAGAATCTCTGCTACAACATGAACACTCTTTTCTCAGTTCTTTTAATCCAGTCCCTATGAGTTTGTGTTTCTTTTAGATATAAACATTTAGTAAGTAATCTTGACATGTTTATAAGTTTGGATCTAAACCTATGCCTGTTAATAACCTGAATGATAACTATATAGATCTGTCATTATTTGTACACCTGATCTACTGTTCAGTTCTCATATGTCTATTCCTGATATGCCTATCCTGTTATTCTGCCTAATTCTGTCATCATATGCCTATTTTGTCATTATGCCAATTTCTGTTATCATATGCCTGTTTTGCTATTATGCCTATTTCTGTTCTCTTCTCTCCCTCCTTCCCTTTTTATTTTTATAGCCAAGCTACCTTCGAGTCTAGGCCTATCGCTGAAATATGCAAACGAACGAAATTGGGAACCGTTGGGAAAGATAAATTGGGGCATGACTTGTATTGAAAACATGACTAGGATTTAGAGGCATAACCTATACCATGATGTAAGACTTAAATTTGGAGCATATCGTACATAATGATTTATGACTTAAGGGTATGGGTATGAAAAACCTATGATGAATATGAACAATTGTTTAAAAATGAATATGCCTAAAATTACAGTAAATAGAAACTATAGCTGCACTAGGACATGAGGTTAGATTACATTTGTGGTAGAAGTTTGCCCGAAACGGCCCGATAAATATAGCATCCATGAGTGGTTAATTAAATGTGAAGTGTCTAGTGCGTAAATGTCCACGTAACGATGCTAAGACACGAGGTTAAGTCCGACTTGTGTAAGAAGTCTACCCGAAACGGCCCGACATATCCAGCATTCACAAGTGGACAACTTAATGTGAGAGGTCTGCTGCATTAACATATATGAATGGGAAATGATAATAACCTGTTTACCCGTAATTCTTAACCTGTTTAAATCTGTGGGGGTCATATGAACTTGTCAAATTGCTTAAGGGTTAAGTAAACTTGCTTGAATCAATGGGGGGTTAAGTAAATCTATAGGGGGTTATATAAACCCGACAAACTTAACCTGTTTTATATGTTGGGGTTACGCGGGCTTGTAAATCTGTTAGGCATAACCTGTCAAAATCCTAGTAGTAGGGATGCAAGCCTAGAGGGTAGCTTGTATCATTTGTTCTTTGGGACCCATATCGGTCAGTAACCCATATTGGTATCCAAAGGGGGGACCCCGAACTAGATAGGGGGAACACTTATTGAGCTGATTATAAGAGGTTCATATGGGCAGAGGTGTCTGATTGCGCGTTCCAATAGAGCCATGTGCGTGCATGGTTCTGCTTGCCTAAGAAAATAAGACAATACAGCACCCGTAGATATGGTTGTGCCAATCGAAAAAAGGGTTGCCACTTAGGAAGTGATACATCTTACTATGGGGCCAGTACAGGGTATTTATGGGAAAGGGAGCTGATCGATTGGGGGTAGTAATTAGGGTACATCTAGTCCTGCCTGTTTAGGAGCCCATTATTTTCGTTTGGGGTAACACCCGTTATTTCTATGGGGATTCCTGTTATTATCTTTGGGGGTAATACCCGTCACTAGAAGTGCGCCTATGTCTACCATTATGTTATGTTGGGATCATTTTGTTTCTGTTATACTAGTATTGGTGCAGAGAAAAGTACTTGGGAAGCGTATTCTATTCTATTTATTCTGCTTATCTTGCTCAGTCTGTTATACATGTCTTATGATACTTTTATCTCTCTCATCCAATTTATATGCCTGTCATGATGCTCTTACTTATTTATATGCTAAAAGTAACTGGACTCATCAGACTTTATGTCTGACCCGTTTTGTTTCCTTTTTTCTCTCTTCCTTTCCCCCTAGGTTCTCATGATGGGAATACTCAAGCTTGATTAAGATTCTGTCTTCTATTTCTGCTTGGAGCTGCTTAGATGTACCGCTTCGATTATCTGTCTATCATGCTATGGCTATTTTTGGGGACTATGATTTTATATTACTATACTCTGATGATTTTAGTACAAGGCAGACATTTTAATTTGATGTAGTGGGTTTTCTGTATTTTAGACTTATGTTGTAACTAGATTTCGACCACGATGTTTTTTGTTTGAAGAATAAAGTTATAAATTCCACTGTCATTTTATATCTGTCTTGTGATGTTTCTGTTTCTGTTTACCTATAATGTTTCACGGAACATAATGCATTCTGTTAAAGAGTGACATTAACAGTGGGGTGTCACATAAGCTATAGAGCATAAATTTCACACAAACAATACTAATACTTTTAATTAATAGTTTATGTGTTTCACTTCAAAATTTATCATATATTGTATAACAAAGTTTTTATTTTACCATTAAAATAATAATTACTATTTTTAATAATATTACCATTTGGAACGCAAGAGTTACACACTAGTTCTATATAACGGACATGAACATTAGCAGCACCTGCTGCTTATGCCAGGTGTTATTAGGATTGAACACATATATTATTTAGCATTATGTTGTTAGTTTCCTATTTCATTTAGTCATCCTATTAGCCCATTTAGAGAGCAACCCACGTTTGTATCTTTCATTTTCATTGTGTGTGTGTGTGTGTCTCTCTCTCTCTCTCTCTCTCTCTATATATATATATATATATATATATATATATATATATATATATATATATAGGCTTTAGCTCTCAAATATTTCATCTTCTTCAATATGGTACTAGAGCGCCAACGATTCAAATTTGAATCTGGCTAGTGTTTTATTTGCCTTATTTGAATAAAATGGAAAATCGATCTCTCATCTAATTCTGGTATCGATTTTCAAAAACTATGAGTCAAAACAAGGTTACAACAGATACGATTTAAATGATGCCTGTAACGACCCAGATTTTTGGCTAATTAATTTTAAACATTTAATATTGTTTTAAATGATTGAGTGATAATATAAATGAATTTTATATTGGGTTTACTGATTTAGTAATCGATATACGATTTAATTTCGAATATATCGAATTATCATAATACAATTACAATATATAATTGAGTTCTAATTTTAAAACTGAACAATTCAGATGATCAATATAAATTCTATTTGAATATAAATGATAATAATAATAATTTATTTTCAAATAATTAATTGTTTTGAACTTAATTTAAATTAAATCGATTTAAATTGATAACTTCTCCATGCGATCAAATTAGGCTTCGAAACTTGTACTGATGTGTTCAGAATAGTGGTATAACCCTAGAAATGTCAGCTACTGCATTTAAATAGGAGTTCAAAAAAACATAATAATTTAAATTAAATAAATCCACAATGGATCCAATTAATTTAGGGTCAATGTATACGGTTTCCTTCTACCTTAAGCTAATGAAGGTACATAGCGTTCTTTTCCAACACAGGCCTACTTATACCTTAGCTCCTCCTTCTTTCTAATCACGCACAATTGGTTCCCTCCCTTCAGTGCTAAGTAAAACATGAAGTTAATGGTGAGTACGTATTGTCTGTTGCTCGCACCTATAAAACAAGCTTCGGCCTTCATTTTTTTTCTGCCTATTTTCTCAAATCTACCTCAAGCAATTTTCTTCAAATCCAATTTTATTTCATTCGAGTAACTAAAATTGATTCCACCTTACAGAAAAATATAATTCGAAAGCTTTTGAAAATAAATGATCGCGTCCTCCTTTTAACCTTCTTTCTGAACGAAATTCAATTTCTTTTAGAGAAAGCAAATTAAAAATTCAGTTTTTGAGTCTAAATCTTCAAGTTCTTAGCCTCTACTTCACTTGTTAGCAATTCTTGTTGGATACAGCAGGATTTGGGGATCCTGATTTCGATCAGTATGATTTAAGGTTGTGCGATGCCATCGAGCGGGTTGATATTGAGTTCGAAGTGGATACTAGGTGTCGAGTTTGATTAATCTAGGTAAGGAAGACAATTCGACGGCTATAATTTGGAGGATTTCAAGGGAGAAAGGTATCAATGTTTATCACCAGGCTCATCTATTTTTTTCTTGGGGTCGGAAATTAAGGTGGAGCTCGTAATGGTGGTTGCAAGGATGGGTTAACAGGAGGATTACGATGGGTTTTTGTTCGAACTATAACCGCGAGTTCATGGTTCAGGAAATGTACGAAAGCTGAAGTCACGATAATTTAAGAGATGGGATTTCGACGTTGTTGTGAGAGGTGGATGAACAAGGGTTCAACTTTGGTAAAGGTCAGAGACTGGAAGTAAATTAAAACCTGTTGAATGGAGAGATGGGGTAACGATGGTAATTGCAGTGGAAGGGGAGGCGTGGAACAGTCAAAGGATTTCATGGGTTCTGGTTTTTAATAGGGTCTTCAAGAAGTGAAGCTCGCGTACTGTTCGTGAGGGAGATCAACTTGGCATGTGGTTGTTTTACTGGAATCGATTTTTTTTCACTAGAGAAGAATGCCTTAATGAGGGTATTTACAGGTAATTAAGGTAAATTTAGTTGTTTTTTCAATTTTTATTTAACAAGTAATCATTAAGTAAAATGGTATTAAGTTTATAAATGCTTATATATATAAAGCCATCCTAACCAAGGAATGTTATATTAAGGGTATATGAAATTTTACCAAACAAAGTCAGTCGAGTAGTTCGTAGCTGAAGATTGCATAATCAAGATTTAAAGTGAAATCAGAATGGATCAAAACAAAATCAAGTGAGTAAAATCACACTCCATTTTGTTTGTAATTTTATTATAAACGAATTTTTATTTTAAATAATTTTTATATGTTGTTGATTGGTTGATTGGATGCATTGAAATATTATTGTGGTTATATATATATATATATTAGTTATTTAGGCCTGGTGGTTGTGGCTATTATATATATATATATATATATATATATATATTGGTGGTTGGATATTTCCCGCAGTATCATTAGCGGATGCCCGCGGTATCATTAGCGGATGACACTATGCGCCCCCACAATATATTATAGTGGATGACCTTCTATACCGCGGTATCCTACCTTGAAGCAGGATGGGTATTATTTAGATTGGCTAACATCTTTGGATGCAGGAAAAGAGGTTGGACGAATCCAACTGGTTCCTCAAAATTAATTATTGCTTGTTTTCATATATATATATATATATAAAATCATATATGATGTGTTAGAAAACCTGTGATTGATAATTGGGTTTTTTGGATGTTTAGATATCACTGGGCCTAAATGTTGATTTATAAAAATATCATGAAAAGGGATTTTGAGATTTTAAATGGGTAAAAATATAATTTGAATTTCAATCGGGCTAAGAAATATTAACTTGTTTTGAATAATAAAATAAGTAATGCACTTATACATGGTGTTTATAAATTTAGTGGAATAATTTTCATTGGATAATGCGGGGAATTGAAATGAATTTATAAACGGTGTTTGTAAATGAAATGGAATAATTTTCATTGGATAATATAGGAAATGTAAATTCAGATGTGAATTAAAAAAGGAATTGAAATTACTTTTTAAATAAAGAATGATGAAATCTATTTCGATGTTCATAATGTAAAATGAATTGAATTAAATTTTTATGGATATATGATTTGAATTCGATTAGATTGAATTTATTTAAATAAAATATTTTCAGAAAAGATACTAGGATCTTATTAAATAGAATTTTAAATTTAAATGAAAAATATTTCACTATTTATATATATATAAGTTATAATCAATAAAATATTCCAGAATAGGAATTGGGCTTCAAATGGATTTGAAAGGGAAATTTGTTTTAAATTATAAAACAAGGAAGTTAAATTTATAAACAACGTTTATAAATTATGTGACATAAATTATCAATAGATAATTTAGAGGTTTAAATTCAATTTTGAATTTAAGAGTGAATTGGAAATCGTTTCAAAGAAGTAACAATGGGTTTAATTCCAGAATTCGAAATATAAACTAATTTGAAATAAATCCAAATGACTTATAATTAGAATTTGATTATATTGAATTTAATAAAAATGATTTATTTCCAAAGAAATTGGAATTTAATATATTAGATTGAATTATAAATAAATTTTTAATTGAATTATCTAATAATTGACGATTAAGGGTGTAACGACCCCAAACCCCGTACTGATGGTGGCAAGGGTAATCTTTGGAATATAACACATAAACAGATAACAGCAGAACAGAAATAAATAAATACACCAGATAATGCACAATAGAATATACTGGATAAACGAAATCATTAGAGTTACACAGTATACAGGATCATACTTAGTACAAATACAGTTCAGGTATACATAAATGTCTACAACGGAAAACAAACATAATGTACAATAGGAGCTGAACAGCATAAAAAGAGATAAATAATAGAATCCATCTTCAGCTCCAGCTATCTGGATAAAGCCTGCTAAACCTGAATACAAGGCCGCCCGTGTAGAAAAAGGGGCACCCGAGTTTGAAAGTGAAACAAACTACGAGTCGGTCATGGGACTGGTATGAGAAATCTACTCAACACATTTAAAATATGGCCAATCACAGGACCATGCCACTTTCGTGGAACGGGTTTACTCCATTGGATTGCCAGTGCTTTAAAACAAATCATTCTTTTAAACATCGCAATGCTTTTTATAAAAATGAAGCCATTATAAGACTCAGTTCCTATCACACAATGCAACGCAAACCGGAGGATAGAGTTTTTACCGTATAACGGCCAAAATATGCTTGATACGAATCAAAACAAAAGAATTTGATATTATTGCTAGTGTTTATATGTTTTAAAAACAATTTCAAATCATTACTATCAATCATAGACGGCATTAATGCCCCATACCACTATGTCTCCATATACAGGTACACAATCAAAACCGCACGATGCCGTATTTGGAAATTAGATTTCCGTCCTGAACCAAGGCAAAAGATAGTCCTTACCGAATTCAAGACGCTCTAGCCCGCCCCTCAGGCACAGCCGCAACCGTACCTTGGATCGTCAGGGCCGATCCATACGGAGTGGATTATAATGCCTGAACAATGCGTTTCTCCGCCCTTTAGGGCGTAAGTGAGCCAACAAATGACTCCATCGGTCCCGGATCGACCGATATTTCCGAGGCGCCTCGCAACAGTAACAACCACATAAGTCAAACTCGTCAGGGCGTGTAAAACCACTGACGCCACTTCTAGCTAGAAAGAAAACGCACGTCCCCCCTGAGGTCCTTTCTCCCGTTTCTGGTTCATACCGGGGTGTGAGGTTCGCGAATTCACGTTATACACAAAGCTACGCCACACATGCGGTGCTTTGATCATCACCACAAGGCTTTGCTTTTCAACAAAAGTCCCGATCATTACATCTTAGCATGCCACACAGGCAATTCACACCGTGCAACTGATGGCTATCAATCACACAGAATGAATTCCAATGTCAGACAGACTATCCATTTGCAAGTCCGTTCTGGGTCTGAACGAAACCGGATGCACTATATACCTCGCAAACCCATCGATCACCACGTACGTCTGGACGATCACCACTCATTATCCATATTTCAGGATGCCTCCCAATCAGGACCTCGGTTACCATCCAAATGAGGTGAAGATCTCTGGTCTTCGACCACCGTCTTCATCTTCGATTTCTTATCGTCGATTCAGTTATTCAGAATGGGATAAACCCGGTCTTTCTGAGCAACTCACGTATTTAATAAACAAGTGCTAAACAAACACTACAACGCATCATTTCAATTCTTTAGTCACTAACCGTCAATCAGTAAGAGAGCGATTTCCCAAATATTAACCCCGAAGGCCGAAACCAACATCAGATCAATACCCAAGAAACCATTCGACTTAGCCAACCTTCAGTTAGTTTCTAAATTTCACATCCATATCGTTTACAATATTTTATAACGATTTATCGCTATTTTTATTTATTTTAAAATAGCCAATTTATTCAAAACGTCGCTTCGGGCCATAACGCGGCCGTGGCGCTGTTTTTCTTCAGATTTGATTTACACATATATGAAAATCTAACCGTTGGATCTTCACAAAATTTACATCATTAGAAAGATCTTTTCAAAACGAATCCAACGGTTCCAGTTTTGAGAAAATACGACGGTCGGATCTCCCGGTATAATCGTTTGAAATTTCGATTTCAAAATACGAACTGCAGCGTCGTTATTCGATTTAATATAAATATATTTATATATATATAAATAATCGATTCTGGCGCTGTTTTTCTTCAGATTTGAATTAAACATTCCAGACAATCCAACCGTTGGATTTTTACAAAGTTGGTGCCGTTGGAAAGATATTTCCAAAGCGAACCCAACGGTTGCGGTTTCGGGAAAATCCGATGGTCGGATCTCCCGCACTAATCGTTTGAAATCACGGTTTCAAAATACGAACTGCAGCTTCGTTATTCGATATATTTCAATTCTATTTATATATATATATATATATATATATATATATCGATTCTTCTATTTCAAAACTATATGAATTTCATACATTTGATAAAAATGATATTTTTATCCAACTGTTTTCTATTTCAACACTTCACTATTTTTAACAATTCATGTATATACTAAAAATGTGATTTTTAATGCAAAACAATTTATTTCAAAACTCGACTATTTTATATAGTTCATATCGATGATAAAAATTGGATTTTTATTATAAAACAATTTCTTTCAAAACAAGATTAATTTATATAGTTCATATCGATGATAAAAGTTGGATTTTTATTATAAAACAATTTCTTTCAAAATATGAATACCATTCAACACATGAATTTCAATTCAGCGAATGAATTTCGATTCAACACATGAATGTTTTCTATAGTTTACATATATAGGTAAAAAAGGTGATTTTTATATTTAAAAACACGAATACCATTCAACACATGAATTTCAATTCAACGAATGAATATCGATTCAACACATGAAGGTTTTCTATAGTTTATATATATAGATAAAAGGGTGATTTTTATATTTAAAACACGAATACCATTCAACACATGAATTTCAATTCAACGAATGAATATCGATTCAACACATTAAGGTTTTCTATAGTTCGTATATATAGATAAAAAGGTGATTTTTATATTTAAAACACGAATACCATTCAACACATGAATTTCTATTCAACGAATGAATTTCTATTCAACACATGAAGGTTTTCTATTCAACAAACGAATATAATTTCAACACATGAAAATAATTCTAATACATGAATATTATTCAAATTTCGGCAGCATAACGGCAGGGTAGTTAAAACCGGGACCATCCCTAGTACGATTCCTCGCTCTACCTTAAAGCCTCGCAGCTTTTGACAATGGGGAATCATGCATCTCGTAACAACCCGAAAATCTGGGCCAGTTTAAAATTTTTATTTTGGCAATTTTAGTGAATTTTGAACATTTAAAATGAATTATTTTAAATAATATCGACGAGAAATTTATTTTGAATAGAATTCGAACGTATATATTTATACGCGTTGTCGTTAGAATATAAATAATTATATATAATTATAAAAGGAATTGAAAATGGCGCGGTAGTTCGATAATTCGATTTCAAACTTCAATTGGATGTACCGAGTGCAAAACAATCCGGATTTTAGTGAAACCAAAAATAATAGGATCTAATTGAGAATATCTTTCCAACGAACCCGGAAAATCGAAATTTCATAGCGGGAATCAAAAGATATGTCCAGTTAAAATTTCTGAATAGTCGTTATGGAATTCAGGCCCTTAAAAATAGACATTTTGCAAACGACCTCGGATTTCGACGAAACCACTTTTGTTGGATCCGTGATGTCAAATTATTGCTAGGTTTCAAATTTCATAATTTTTCGAATCAATATGTGAGCGTGGCAAAGGAAAACGTGTTTGAACAGTTTCAGTTGATTTTAATCGACTGGAAAATGGCCATTTTTCTAACGGTCTCATAATTCGACGAAACTAGTTTTGTTAGGACCGTATCGTCAATACGAAGCTAGAAAATATTTTTCGGAAATTTTTAGAGTTAGTATGTGACCCCCGGTAAATTGAAATGCGCGTTCAAATTCAATATATAGAGTTATATGTTGATTTTGACGGAAACTGATCGAAAAGATCGAATCAGTTTACGATACATATCCCATTTTGTTCGGAATGGGGGTAATTAGCTAAGGACGACAAGCGGTGGGCCTCGTTTCGAGGTCGAAGATAAAAGTACCTTTTTGGAATTAAAAATTAAATAAATTAATAAATAAAAATCTTCTCTCTCTCTATACCTTGGCCCCTCCCCCTTTCAAAATTGTAACAGAAGAAAAAAAAGAAAAAAAAAGGGCGGAGCCCTAAATCGCTCGACAGAGCTTCCATCGCGCCGCCGCGCGAGGCGCCCCCCCTCCTCAGCTGCCGCTCCACCCTCATCTTCCTTCTCCTTCCACGCCACCGCCTATACCTCGCTCCACCCTCCTGGAGACCCCCACACGCGTCGCCCAGACACCCACCGCACCACCGCATCTCCCCCATCACCTGCCGAGCCCGACGCGCCCACCCTCAGCCACCATCTCCGGCTGAGCGCCCTCCGTTCGATTTAAAGGTGATTTTTACTCTATTTTATTTTATTTATTTAGTTTAAATAGATTTTAGTGATTAAATAAAATCAGTTTTATAAATATCATGACATGGATAAACATAAATGATTTTTATTTATATATTTAGAGTATAAAGAAATGATTTTTACTTGAAAAGCTTTGATTTTAACATGATAAAGCTTTGAATTTTTAGACGAGTAAGGTTATGATTTTTAGATAATGAAAGATATGATTTCTCATATATGAAAGGGGGATTTTTATTCATATGAAAGATTACCTTTTTATAGGAAGAAATATAGAATTTTTATACGATGAAAGATTCGGTTTTTATATTATAGCGAAATCTTTATTGCTGAAAAGGCGAAATCTTTATTGTTGAAAAGGCGAAATCTTTATTGTTGAAAAGGCGAAATCTTTATCGTTGAAAAGGAGAAATCTATATTGTTGAAAAGGCGAAATCTTTAAAATAGAAAAGATATGATTTTTAAAATAGAAAAGATATAAATTTTTAAATAGAAAAGATATGATTTTTTAAAATAGAATTTTTATCTATATAGTAGCGGTGTAAAAATGGGATTTTTATATATTGAATAGCAAAGAAAAAATTCGATTTTTATATATTGAATAGCGAAGTAAAAATTCGATTTTTATATATTGAATAGCGAAGTAAAAATTCGATTTTTATATATTGAATAGCGAAGTAAAAATTCGATTTTTATATATTGAATAGCGAAGTAAAAATTAGATTTTTATATATTGAATAGCGAAGTAAAAATTTGATTTTTATATATTGAATAGCGAAGTAAAAATTCGATTTTTATATATTGAATAGCAAAGTAAAAATATGATTTTTATATATGTAGTGGCTATGGGCGACGAAAGTGATAAGAGGCGAGAACGACGAAGACTTCTACATTTGAAGTGGCATGAAGTTGGAATAGCTATCGGTGAGAAATTCTCACTCTAAATTTCTTTTCTAGTTATATATATATATATACTAGGATGCAGACAGTGTTTAGTAGCATCCGACACCCGTCATCCACAGACCATGGATGGCTTGTTTGTTTGATTGATGTGTTGTGAAAATTGATTTGATTGATATGTGTATGGCGTGGGCCATCACTAGACTGGGGATATGGCTAGGCCTTGTCCCGTTTCTAGTATCGTGCCGCTGCCGAAATTTTCTAAAATAAGTTAGAAAAATAAAAATATCATTTTTATTTTGTAAATGAACTGAATAGAAATTCATGTGTTAAAATAAAATATTTTTTTCGTTAAAAATATAATTTTTAACGTGAATATGAATATAGTGAATGTGAATAAATAAATATTCATTTACAAACCGGACGGTTTGTTTATGTACACCTATTTGAAGGACATTGATTGGGACGATAAATTTTACACATCGCCCAACTGCACAAATAAAATCTGTGTTTGATTGTTTGAAACCCCACACGGGTATTGTTATAAAATACGGCATACACTAATCCCAATAATTAGTTGTATGTCAATCGATTGATTGACAGGCTGTTATAAGCGTTAGATATCTATATTTGATGCTTATACAGTGTAGTGCACTTTGGATGATGTTTGATTATTTATCGTTGCTATTATATACATGTGTTGTATGAAATCCGTATAATTAACTTTATATGGTAATTGATTGGGCCTCATTCCAATTGGGAAAATAAAGAATATTATAAAGTAAAGGTTCATGTGTTGACAGTACTCATCCATTGAGATTAGTCATGTGTTGAACGAAATATTTTAATAATAAAATTTACATCTTTATCATATATAAAATTAGAAACTAACTGGAAAATAGATAAGATGAGTGGTCTCCTGGATATTGATCTGATGTTGGTTTCGGCCTTCGGGGTTAATATTCAGGGAATCGTTCTCTTACTAATTTACGGTTGGAGTCTGATTTTAAATCAAACGATAGATACCATAATTTTTATAAAATATATTAAATAACAAAAATAGTCACACGTGGACAGTACTCATTCGTTGAGATTAGTCGTGTGTTGACAAAGATATAGAGTCGTGTATTGAAAGAAATATAGATCCATTTGTTGAATATAAAGTCGTGTTGATTAGAGATGCGCAATTTTGACGCGAACGATATTTATATCGATTATATTCGAAATGAATTTGAATTGAATAGAAAACGAATTTGATTTGAATAGAAAACGAATTGAATTTGATTTGAATAGAAAATGAATTTGATTTGAATAGAAAACGAATTTGAATTGAATTGAAAAGAAAACGAATTCGAATCGAATTGAATTGAAAAGAAAATGAATTCGAATAGAATTAAAATCGATTTGAATTGAAATCAAATAGGAATGAAAGTAAAAAGGATTTATAATAGAAAATTCAATTTTGATTTGAATTTGAAATAAAGGTTGAAATTGTTTTTGAAACGAATTCAAAACTATTTATAAAATTCGTTTTAAATCGAAATCGATGAAATATATATTATATATATTATATATATAATATAATGGCCTGAATAGAACGCGCCGCGCCGCGACAGTTCATAAATTTCGACCATTGACTTCGAATGGACATTACGGGAGATCCGACCGTCGGATTCTCCTAAAACCGGAACCGTTGGGTTCGTATCGAAAAGAGCTTTCTAACTAATATTAGAAATTTGAAATCTAACGGTTGAATTTGGATATATGTCCAAATCAAATTTGGAAAAGGTCGTTGTAAGTGCAGTTCGTTGGCCGTTGATGGAAATCGACTGTACGGGCCTTGATAAAATTATTAAAAATAGTAATAATTTGTGTAAAATCGTAAGTAATGATTTGGGAAAAATTGGGATGAAAAACTCATATCTGAAAAGATAAAAATAGATTTTTATCTAAATGAACTAGTTTTGAACTAAAATTAAAACCCATTTATTTTTAAATAAATAAATTGGATTTGAAATGGGTTGTAAATAGAATTGATTTGCGGGTTTATCGTGAATGGTGTTTTAAATGACACTTGTTCTTTAACCCGATAATAAATAGCATGTGATTTGGGTTTGTCGTGAACTGTGTTTTAAATAACATTAGTTCTTTAACCCAGTAAAAGGAGTTTTAATGAATCTGCAATTAGATTGAAATGTGCATTGATAATTTAAATTATCAAATTTAGAAAATGAGCGAGAATGGAGTATCACCAGTTTTGCTCCAAGCGATAGTTAAATCTTCAATTAGAATTGAACGTGAAATGGTAATTAATTTTACCAATAACACCGTGGTGTTAGATATGGAGTATTACCAGTTTTGCTTCATGGGATGAATAGGTTGGGATTGCTAAATAAAATAAATAATTACTTCAGTGTGGTTCACTAATCTCGACTAGTTTGGAAAACCATAATTTGGTTTAATACGACATCCAAAGGAACATTAAAGGATAAATTTTAAAGAATTTATCTTGGATAAAATTAATGGGAACCTTTCCCTAAGAATAAGAAATTTAGAAACTAGCTGTAGGTTAGTTAAGAAGAATGGTTTCCTGGGTATCGATCTGATGTTGGTTTCGGCCTTCGGGATTAATATTTGGGGAATTGCTCTCTTACTGATTTACGGTTAGTGGCTGCTGAATTGGAATGAGGCGTATGTTGTGTTTGTGTAACATTTGTTTTTAATATACGCGGGTTATTCGGAAAAGGCCAGGTTTATACCCATTCTGAATAACCGATTCGACGATAAGTCGAAGATGATGACGGTGGTCGAAGACCGGAAGTCTTCACATCGTTTGGATAATTACTGATGATCCTGATTGGGCTGTACACCCAAGAGGATGGAAATAGTCGGTGGCCGTCCAGACGTACTTGGAGATCGATGGATATGCGAGGAAAGTGCCTCCGGTTTCGTTCAGACCCAGAACAACTTGTAAATGGATTGTGTGTCTGACATTGGATTTTATTCTGTGTTGATTGATTTCTGTTAAATATATATCTGTTTGGCGGCGGAGAATTTATTCTTTTTCTTAACGCCCTTCTCTGAGACGTACGAGCTTAGAGGTCATATATCGATAGATATCAATCGCATGGCATGAATTGCCTGTGTGGCACGCTGAGTTGCATTGGATCAAGGCTTCTGTTGAAAAGCAAAATCTTGTGGTTGATGATCAAAGCACGGCCTACATGGCATAGCTTTGTGTATAGCGTGGATTCGCAAGCCTCACACCTCGGTATGAGTTAAAAACGGGATACGGACCGCTGGGAGGACACGACGTTTCTTTCTAGCTTTGGTGGTGTCGGTGACTTACCAGCCCTGACATTTATATACTTTTCACCTTTGTGGTTGTTGGAACGAGGCGCCTCGATTATAAGTCTGTAAGGACCGAGAAACGTGTGTTTAGGAATTGCCAATCCTCAAACGTAAGAGAGGACCGGCCCAGCCGATTCCAGAGGTTACCCAGAGTGTGTAGTCCCGTGGCATTTGCTAGAGTGTCTCAAAGCGGAGAGGAGCTTGCCCCTTGCCTCGACTCATGACGGAAATCCGATTTCCAATACGAGATATTTCGGTTTTATTTGTAGAGCCTAGTATGGCGACGTGATATATGGTACCCATGCCGCCTAGGATTGATATTTATGATTGAAATTGTTTTGACACTATACACTTATTATAGTATCAAATGATTTGTTTTAAACGTACCAAGCATGTTTGGCTATTATAAGGGAAAACCCTATCCTCCGGCTTGCGTTGCATTGTGTGATGGGACCTGGGTCTTATAATAGCTTCATTTTTCGAAAAAGCATTGCGTTGTCTTCTCTATGCACTGGTATTCTTGGGAGGAAACCCGTTCCATGTTATACGGCGTGGTCCCTTGAATTACTCTCTTTTAAAGTAAAGTTTTAAATAACTGTTTTAGTTCTCACACCAGTCACATGACTGACCTGGAGTTTATTGTTTTAACCTGAACTCTGGGTGCCCCTATTTTCGACACGGGCAGCTAGTAGTTTTGGTTTTGCAGATTTATATTCACAGAATCCTGATTTACAGCTGGAACGATGCTCGGAAAGCTCTGTATCCGTGTATTACTTTCAGTTGTGTTTTGTATTATTTTCCGCTGCTATGTAATCTATTGTAATCTATGATATTTATCGAATGTATAGATTTCATTTATACTCTGTATATTCTTGTATTCTAATGGAATTGTTATAATATACAATGAAATGTTCTCCTGTTTGCGTTCTATTTTGTCTTGTATTCCACGCCATCCGCGCTTTCCTTCACGGGGAAGTTCGGGTCTTGTCAGTTTGGTATCAGAGCTTTGGTTTACAAAGCTCGAGAACAAGACACATTAGAACCATACGAAAGAATTCATCAGATATTGGATTAGTAATATCCAATTAGAATTACTCGTTAGAGATGGGATCAGTAGTATCCTAGAACGAGTGTGAAGAGTATATTTTTCAAATGAAAACAATTTTTGTTTTGAAAATTTAAATCAATTCTACGTATTTGAATATTTATTTATTTTGAATTTGGACAATCCGCTATATAAAGATTTTGCATATACGCGTCATGAACGTATATTCGAAGTTTTAATATACCGGATAGATATAGAACCGCACTCTAGTAGCCCGGAGATGTTCTGATGGTGGTTCGAAACTTCATCAGCATTTATTTTCGAGTGACGAAGGTGTGATATCTATATATTTCCATTAGACTGGTGTGAGAACCAAAACTTATATAGCTAGAACACATTGTTGTGAATTGGCATCAAAAACATGATTTTTGTTTATATATCAAAATTATGAATTTGAAACGTTAATACACTAATTAATTGATTTTTGTGGTGTTTGTTTAGTTGTTTGATAATTTTGAACCATTTAGCCTAATTGAATCAAATATTGAACTGTATTGAAAATTGGTCGCATTTGCTTGCATATACATATACTTACATTGAACAGGTCCTGGCAAGGAGGCTAGAGCAGAGAATAAAATTTGTTTGCCCGACAAATAGGTACATGTTTACTATATAATCTACTGTTTTGTTTGGGTGATGATGATTTTATGAGCCTATTGGCTAGCCGCTTGGCTTTTTCTTTTTCTTTTTGAGATCAGAAGGCCTATATGGCAATTTCGGGATTTTCCCGTGGATCCCGGTGCAGGGGAGGTTATGGAGAAATTTTTCGAAAATTCCGGGTGTTAGCTAAATTTTTGAAGAATTTGAAAATTCTCAGAAACTGAAAAGTTGGAGAATGGAAGCCAGATCGAACGTAAAGTTGATTGATCAAACCACTCTTGACTTTGTTCCTTTTCGGGGATGAAAAGTTTTAAGTGGGGGAGATTGTAACAACCCGAAAATCTGGGCTAGTTTAAAATTTTTATTTTGGCAATTTTAGTGAATTTTGAACATTTAAAATGAATTATTTTAAATAATATCGACGAGAAATTTATTTTGAATAGAATTCAAACGTATATATTTATACGCGTTGTCATTAGAATATAAATAATTATATATAATTATAAAAGGAATTGAAAATGGCACGGTAGTTCGATAATTCGATTCCAAACTTTAATTGGATGTACCGAGTGCAAAACAATCCAGATTTTAGTGAAACCAAAAATAATAGGATCTAATTGAGAATATCTTTCCAACGAACTCGGAAAATCGAAATTTCATAGAGGGAATCAAAAGATATGTCCAGTTAAAATTTCTGAATAGTCGCTATGGAATTCAGGCCCTTAAAAATAGAAATTTTGCAAACGACCTCGGATTTCGACGAAACCACTTTTGTTGGATCCGTGATGTCAAATTATTTCTAGGTTTCAAATTTCATAATTTTTTGAATCAATATGTGAGCGTGGCAAAGGAAAACGTGTTTGACCAGTTTCAGTTGATTTTAATCGACTGGAAAATGGCCATTTTTCTAACGGTCTCAGAATTCGACGAAACTAGTTTTGTTAGGACCGTATCGTCAATACGAAGCTAGAAAATATTTTTCGGAAATTTTTACAGTTAGTATGTGACCCCGGTAAATTGAAATGCGCGTTCAAATTCAATATATAGAGTTATATGTTGATTTTGACGGAAACTGATTGAAAAGATCGAATAAGCTTACGATACATATCCCATTGTGTTCGGAATGAGGGTAATTAGCTAGGGACGACAGGCGGTGGGCCTCGTTTCGAGGTCGAAGATAAAAGTACCTTTTTGGAATTAAAAATTAAATAAATTAATAAATAAAAATCTTCTCTCTCTCTATACCTTGGCCCCTCCCCCTTTCAAAATCGTAACAGAAGAAAAAAAAAAGAAAAACAAAACAAAAAGGGCGGAGCCCTAAATCGCTCGACAGAGCTTCCATCGCGTCGCCGCGCGAGGCCCCCCCTTCCTCAGCTGCCGCTCCACCCTCTTCTTCCTTCTCCTTCCACGCCACCGCCTATACCTCGCTCCGCCCTCCTGGAGACCCCCACACGCGCCGCCCAGACACCCACCGCACCACCGCACCTCCCCCATCACCTGCCGAGCCCGACGCGCCCACCCTCAGCCACCATCTCTGGCTGAGCGCCCTCCGTTCGATTTAAAGGTGATTTTTACTCTATTTTATTTTATTTATTTACTTTAGATAGATTTTAGTGATTAAATAAAATCAGTTTTATAAATATCATGACATGGATAAACATAAATGATTTTTATTTATATATTTAGAGTATAAAGAAATGATTTTTACTTGAAAAGCTTTGATTTTAACATGATAAAGCTTTGAATTTTTAGACGAGTAAGGTTATGATTTTTAGATAATGAAAGATATGATTTCTCATATATGAAAGGGGGATTTTTATTCATATGAAAGATTACCTTTTTATAGGAAGAAATATAGAATTTTTATACGATGAAAGATTCAACTTTATATTATAGCGAAATCTTTATTGTTGAAAAGGCGAAATCTTTATTGTTGAAAAGGCGAAATCTTTATTGTTGAAAAGGCGAAATCTTTATTGTTGAAAAGGCGAAATTTTTAAAATAGAAAAGATATGATTTTTAAAATAGAAAAGATATAAATTTTTAAAATAGAAAAGATATGATTTTTTAAAATAGAATTTTTATCTATATAGTAGCGATGTAAAAATGGGATTTTTATATATTGAATAGCAAAGAAAAAATTCGATTTTTATATATTGAATAGCGAAGTAAAAATTCGATTTTTATATATTGAACAGCGAAGTAAAAATTCGATTTTTATATATTGAATAGTGAAGTAAAAATTCGATTTTTATATATTGAATAGCGAAGTAAAAATTCGATTTTTATATATTGAATAGCGAAGTAAAAATTAGATTTTTATACATTGAATAGCGAGGTAAAAATTCGATTTTTATATATTGAATAGCAAAGTAAAAATATGATTTTTATATATGTAGTGGCTACGGGCGACGAAAGTGATAAGAGGCGAGAACGACGAAGACTTCTACATTTGAAGTGGCGTGAAGTTGGAATAGCTATCGGTGAGAACTTCTCACTCTAAATTTCTTTTCTAGTTATATATATATACTAGGATGCAGACGGTGTTTAGTAGCACCCGACACCCGTCATCCACAGACCATGGATGGCTTGTTTGTTTGATTGATGTGTTGTGAAAATTGATTTGATTGATATGTGTATGGCATGGGCCATCACTAGACCGGGGATAAGGCTAGGCCTTGTCCCGTTTCTAGTATTGTGTCGTTTTGCCGCCGAAATTTTCTAAAATAAGTTAGAAAAATAAAAATATCATTTTTATTTTTTAAATGAACTGAATAGAAATTCATGTGTTAAAATAAAATATTTTTTCATTAAAAATATAATTTTTAACGTGAATATGAATATAGTGAATGTGAATAAATAAATATTCATTTACAAACCGGACGGTTTGTTTTTGTACACCTATTTGAAGGACATTGATTGGGACGATAAATTTTACACATCGCCCAACTGCACAAATAAAATCTATGTTTGATTGTTTGAAACCCCACACGGGTATTGGGATAAAATACGGCATACACTAATCCCAATAATTAGTTGTATGTCGATCGATTGATTGACAGGCTATTATAAGCGTTAGATATCTATATTTGATGCTTATACAGTGTAGTGCACTTTGGATGATGGTTGATTATTCATCGTTGCTATTATATACATGTGTTGTATGAAATCCGTATAATTAACTTTATATGGTAATTGATTGGGCCTCATTCCAATCGGGAAAATAAAGAATATTATAAAGTAAAGGTTCATGTGTTGACAGTACTCATCCGTTGAGATTAGTCATGTGTTGAACGAAATATTTTAATAATAAAAATTACATCTTTATCATATATAAAATTAGAAACTAACTGGAAAATAGATAAAATGAGTGGTCTCCTGGATATTGATCTGATGTTGGTTTCGGCCTTCGGGGTTAATATTCAGGGAATCGTTCTCTTACTAATTTACGGTTGGAGTCTGATTTTAAATCAAACGATAGATACCATAATTTTTATAAAATATATTAAATAACAAAAATAGTCACACGTGGACAGTACTCATTCGTTGAGATTAGTCATGTGTTGACAAAGATATAGAGTCGTGTATTGAAAGAAATATAGATCCATTTGTTGAATATAAAGCCATGTTGATTAGAGATGCGCTATTTTGACGCGAACGATATTTATATCGATTATATTCGAAACGAATTTTAATTGAATAGAAAACGAATTTGATTTGAATAGAAAACGAATTGAATTTGATTTGAATAGAAAATGAATTTGATTTGAATAGAAAACAAATTTGAATTGAATTGAAAAGAAAACGAATTCGAATCAAATTGAATTGAAAAGAAAATGAATTCGAATTGAATTAAAATCGATTTGAATTGAAATCAAATAGGAATGAAAGTAAAAAGGATTTATAATAGAAAATTCAATTTTGATTTGAATTTGAAATAAAGGCTGAAATTGTTTTTGAAACGAATTCAAAACTATTTATAAAATTCGTTTTAAATAGAAATCGACGAAATATATATTACATATATTATATATATAATATAATGGCCTGAATAGAACGCGCCGCGCCGCGGCAGTTCATAAATTTCCACCATTGACTTCGAACGGACATTACGGGAGATCCGACCGTCGGATTTTCCTAAAACCGGAACCGTTGGGTTCGTATCGAAAAGAGTTTTCTAACTAATATTAGAAATTTGAAATCTAACGGTTGGATTTGGATATACATCCAAATCAAATTTGGAAAAGGTCGCTGTAAGTGCAGTTCGATGGCCGTTGATGGAAATCGACTGTACGGGCCTTGATAAAATTATTAAAAATAGTAATAATTTGTGTAAAATCGTAAGTAATGATTTGGGAAAAATTGGGATGAAAAACTCCATATTTGAAAAGATAAAAATAGATTTTTATCGAAATGAACTAGTTTTGAAACTAAAATTAAAAACCATTTATTTTTAAATAAATAAATTGGATTTGAAATGGGTTGTAAATAGAATTGATTTGCGGGTTTATCGTGAACGGTGTTTTAAATGACACTTGTTCTTTAACCCGATAATAAATAGCATGTGATTTGGGTTTGTCGTGAACTGTGTTTTAAATGACATTAGTTCTTTGACCCAATAAAAGGAGTTTTAATGATTCTGCAATAAGATTGAAATGTGCATTGATAATTTAAATTATCAAATTTAGAAAATGAGCGAGAATGGAGTATCACCAGTTTTGCTCCAAGCGATAGTTAAATCTTTAATTAGAATTGAACGTGAAATGGTAATTAATTTTACCGATAACACCGTGGTGTTAGATATGGAGTATTACCAGTTTTGCTTCATGGGATGAATAGGTTGGGATTGGGAAATAAAATAAATAATTACTTCAGTGTGGTTCGCTAATCTCGACTAGTTTGGAAAACAATAATTTGGTTTAATACGGCATCCAAAAAAAGATTAAAGGATAAATTTTAAAGAATTTATCTTGGATAAAATTAATGGGAACCTTTCCCTAAGAATAAGAAATTTAGAAACTAGCTGTAGGTTAGTTAAGAAGAATGGTTTCCTGGGTATCGATCTGATGTTGGTTTCGGCCTTCGGGGTTAATATTTGGGGAATTGCTCTCTTACTGATTTACGGTTAGTGGCTGCTGAATTGGAATGAGGCGTATGTTGTGTTTGTGTAACATTTGTTTTTAATATACGCGGGTTGTTCGGAAAAGGTCGGGTTTATACCCATTCTGAATAACCGATTCGACGATAAGTCGAAGATGATGACGGTAGTCGAAGACCGGAAGTCTTCACATCGTTTGGATAATTACTGATGATCCTGATTGGGCTGTACACCCAAGAGGATGGAAATAGTCGGTGGTCGTCCAGACGTACTTGGAGATCGATGGATATGCGAGGAAAGTGCCTCCGGTTTCGTTCAGACCCAGAACGAACTTGTAAATGGATTGTATGTCTGACATTGGATTTTATTCTATGTTGATTGATTTCTGTTAAATATATATCTGTTTGGCGGCAGAGAATTTATTCTTTTGCTTAACGCCCTTCTCTGAGACGTACGAGCTTAGAGGTTATATATCGATAGATATCAATCGCATGGCATGAATTTCCTGTGTGGCACGCTGAGTTGCATTGGATCAAGGCTTCTTTTGTAAAGCAAATTCTTGTGGTTGATGATCAAAGCACGGCCTACGTGGCATAGCTTTGTGTATAGCGTGGATTCGCGAGCCTCACACCTCGGTATGAGTTAAAAACGGGATACGGACCGCTGGGAGGATACGATGTTTCTTTCTAGCTTTGGTGGTGTCAGTGACTTACCATCCCTGACATTTATATACTTTTCACCTTTGTGGTTGTTGGAACGAGGCGCCTCGATTATAAGTCTGTAAGGACCGAGAAACGTGTGTTTAGGAATTGCCAATCCTCAAACGTAAGAGAGGACCGGCCCAGCCGATTCCAGAGGTTACCCAGAGTGTGTAGTCCCGTGGCATTTGCTAGAGTGTCTCAAAGCGGAGAGGAGCTTGCCCCTTGCCTCGACTCATGACGGAAATCCGATTTCCAATACGAGATATTTCGGTTTTATTTGTAGAGCCTAGTATGGCGACGTGATATATGGTACCCATGCCGTCTAGGATTGATATTTATGATTGAAATTGTTTTGACACTATACACTTATTATAGTATCAATTGATTTGTTTTAAACGTACCAAGCATGTTTGGCTATTATAAGGGAAAACCCTATCCTCCGGCTTGCGTTGCATTGTGTGATGGGACCTGGGTCTTATAATAGCTTCATTTTTCGAAAAAGCATTGCGTTGTCTTCTCTATGCACTGGTATTCTTGGGAGGAAACTCGTTCCGTGTTATACGGCGTGGTCCCTTGAATTACTCTCTTTTAAAGTAAAGTTTTAAATAACTGTTTTAGTTCTCACACCAGTCACATGACTGACCTGGAGTTTATTGTTTTAACCTAAACTCTGGGTGCCTCTATTTTCGACACGGGCAGCTAGTAGTTTTGGTTTTGCAGATTTATATTCACAGGATCCTGATTTACAGCTGGAACGATGCTCGGAAAGCTCTGTATCTGTGTATTACTTTCAGTTGTGTTTTGTATTACTTTCCGCTGCTATGTAATCTATTGTAATCTCTGATATTTATCGAATGTATAGTATTCATTTTTACTCTGTATATTCTTGTATTCTGATGGAATTGTTGTAATATACAATGAAATGTTCTTCCGTCTGCGTTCTATTTTGTCTTGTACTCAACGCCATCCGCGCTTTCCTTCACGGGGAAGTTCGGGTCTTGTCACATCTAGTTCGCACGCAGGCGGCATGAATATTTTTTTCATTTCCACAAACTAATCCTATGTGGTTTCAACCAAATATTTCTCAACCACAAACGGGTATTTTTCAACCACAATCAATCAATTTCAACCACAAACAATTTCAATCAACCATTCGCTATCAATCAATTTTCACACCAATCACAACCAATAAATATTGTCCATGGCTTGTGGACGAGGGTCGTATATATATATATATATATATATATATATATATATATATAGCATTTCACTTCTATTTCAACACATATATAATTTTTACAACGCATATACAACTTATACATCGAACGTACAACCTATACAACGCTTATACAAGAGGTTTACAACGCTTATATAACTCATACATCGATTATATAATTTATACATCATCGTTTTCCATATCGTTTATAATTTAGAAATCTCACATTGGGTTCCACTCCACCAAAAATATCAGAAGGCTCAGAAAAATATGCGGTCTCTTCTAAAATGTAGAAGACGTCCTCACGGTCCCGGTGTCTCTTGTTCCACTGGATTTCGACCACATAGCAAAAAGATACGATTTTTAGAAGTTATTCTCCATTTGCGACAGTTTAAAGGTGTTAAAATTAAAACAGTTTAAAAATTATAAACCGAATACCTTTTCGTTTTGTTCAAAACTAGGTCTTCGAATTTCTTCCAATCCGTGGCTCGCGACGAAGATCAGAAGGTACCACCGTGGAGTGCTCCGAACGACGCGCCGGTCGGTGGTGGTGGGGTCCAACTCGCGGCGGCGGTGGTGGAAGAAACTGGCGCGAGGCGACTGATCTTTGGGAGGTCGATTCGGACGATTCACGAAGAGATGGGAGTCATGGCTTACATGGATTTGAAGAGGAGGTGGAGCTCTTCAAAAAGTTTCAAAGGGGCAAGGTAGTTCGTTGATCGGAGCGGCCAGAAATTGGCCTGGAAGCGGCGAACAATAGCCGTCGTCGAAATCGAGGGTTACGGGGGGGGGGGGGGGATTCTGATTTTTGTAAAATAAAAATTATAAAGGAAATTTTCTATTGGGCCATGCTTTATTAAATTTTAAAATAGTGTTTTCCACTACGACCTCCAATTCAAACCCAACGACAGTCGCCTCTAGCTAAATACCCCCATTCCAAACACAATGGGATATGTTTCGAAGGCCCATTCGACTGTTTCAGTCAGTTGTCCTTCAAATTAAAATATAGAACATTCAATATTTAATTTAAACGTACATTTCAATTTGTCCGGGCCACAAACTGATCCGAAAAATTCCAGAAAAGTATATCTAGCTATGTTTTGACGATACGGTCCCAACAAAACTAGTTTCGTCGAATTCTGAGACCGTTTGCAAAATGGCCCAATTCTGGTCGATCCAATTTAACTGTAATTGACCAAAACATGTTTTCCTTTGCCACGCTCACATACTAGCTTCAAAAATTATGAAATTTGAAACCTAGCAATAACTTCACATCCCGGATCCAACAAAAGTGGTTTTGCCGAATTCCGAGGTCGTTTGCAAAATGGCCAATTTCACGGGCTATATAATTTCTATAGCGACCTTTCTGAAAATTCATTTGGCCATAACTTTTTCTTTCCGCTATGAAACTTCGATTTTTCAGATTCGTTAGAAAGGTATTCACTAACAGATTTAAATATTTTTGGTTTCACTCAAATCCGTTTTGTTTTGCACCCGGTACAGTCAGTCAAAGTTTGAATTCAAAATTTGAAACTACCGCGCCATTTCAGGCCTTATTTATAATTAGAATTGATTATATTCCTTTTCAATTGTCGATTCAAACTCAGTTTTCATCTTTATTATTTAAAATATTTATTTTAAATATTTAAAATCCATTATTTTAGCCAATTTAAAAAATTTAAATTGGTTCAGATTTTCCGGGTCGTTACAAAGGGAAATCAGAAATAGTAAGTTAAGTTTGGAAAACTGGATAAAAAATATATAGGAATGAGATTGGAATTTATATAATAAATGAAGTTTAAGGATTTATAGTTAGTATAATTAAAATGAGCTCGCCGCAGCGTGATAGTTCATAATTTGACGTTTTGAACTTCAATTGAGTATATAGAACTCAATTTAAGTTGGAAGTCTTTAAAACAAGAATCGTCAGGAAAGATTGAATAATATTTTTCTAATGGAAGAGAAAAATTTGAATTTCGTCTTATAGATTTTGAGTTATGTCAAAATCAAATTTTCAGAAAAACAACGCCATAATCGTTTAGAAACTATAACGGTTTATTTAATAAAATTAAATGATTTTAAACAAATAAAAATTAGATTTCCATTAGAAAAATACAGATTTGAGTTATAAAATAAATATGAACTCAAGTGGAATAAATGGATTGATTTTTGAAACAAAAATCAAAATTTTCATTATTGAATAAAGTTAACTAATTTGAAGAATAATTAGTTAATGGAGTTTTGGACCAAAATTAGACTTTGGATAAGTGAATTGGATTTGTGAATTCATATTCGAAATCGAATATGAAACTTGAATTGAAAATGGAATTCAATTGGTTTATAAGAAAATGAAAATTGTATATGAACACGATATGTTCAATTAAAAAGTGGAATAGGCAAAAGTGCTAATTAGAGAAATAATTAATGAGTTGAGTAAAAATGATTGGATTGAGTTGGAATAAATTGGGAATGGATGTATATACGCGGAATAGGTATGGAATGAAGGGAATGAAGATTATAATTCGAGTGCCCGACAAAAATGTACATGTTTAAATTCCATATGTGATTTTATGAGCCTACTGGGCCTAGAGAGACAAGTTGGGGTTTGAGCTATTAACCCGTACGAAGGAGGTGCTGGCGAAATTTTTCGAAAATTTAAGGAGTTAGAATATTTTTACAAAAAATTGATAACTAGAAATCAATACATCAATATATTGAGAATTTGATAAGGAAACGAACTTAAAATAGAAATTTATAAAAAAATATTAAATTTGGTTTGTTTATTATTCGAGATAAGTGGTCTTGTTTTTTTTGAAGTTAAAGACATTATTCAATAAAGGTCTAAGAGGTAATTATACCCTAACTTGATTGATTTCATTATTAACCGATAAATAGGAAGATTCAATCCTGAAGATCAATGTTTAAAGAGTTTTAGTTGAATGCAATATTTTGGGTTGTTGTAATGATGTTTTACACGAAAGATGTTTTAACAAAACTAAGTGGAATTTGGAAATATAATAATAAATATTTTTAAAGTATAGAAATGAATGGTCGTGAAAGGGAGAAGTAATTGGAAACGAATTCCAATCGTAAATAGAAAATATTTTCTAAGTATAGAAAATAAAAGAAGGTGATATATGAAAAGGTTTTCCTAATAGCGAAAATATTATGTTAAAAAATATTAATAAGGAAATGGAGAAGTGATTTAAATTTATGAAATATTAATTAAGGGGCCCAGTGATTGTTTGATGCTTTGGATGAATGTTTTTCTTCGATAGTTAAATAACCGGCTATCGAAGTATTGACCAGTATCGTTGCCAATATGGGGAGACCGACTGGATTATTATCCGAAAACCACTCCGTATTGGCAGTAGCATTGCAAATCAGATTATATGAAGACAATCGAAGATGGAGTGGAGTGTAAGGGCTTTTTTGTTAATCCTATGTAGAAATTGCCTAAGATGGATTAATGGAAATTGCTCCTTTGGTTTCGTTCAGTCCCAGAACAAACGTGTATGGATGAATGTATAATAGAGTATTTCCAATGATTGCATATGTTGGTCTGTACAAATATACATATGGTGGCGGAGAATTTATTCCCTTAGCATAATATCCAGAATATCTTTGTGTAAACCAATTAGTGATTAACGTATCTAACAATGTGGCATCCAAAGTGATTGTGCAACCAATGAAAGGTAAGTAATCGTAACCTCAAGCCTCACAACTGAGAAATAGTATAAAATCGAGTAGGTCGCATGGCTAAGTGGGTTACACCCAAGTAGGGTGTATTGTCACATGATCTATAGAAATTCCATTTGCTTATTTAATCTTTCGAAGTTGTCTATTTCAGGAAATGGTTGCTGATCACAACCGTTGGTGAAAATACATTCGGTACTCTCAAGCGAAGTGAGGGGTCGGTCATGTTTAGCCTGGGTTGCAAGATGTTCTTGTTGAACTTGGTGTATTCCTCTCCAGAGATACACTGTCGGAAGGTGGTCCCATACCATGCTAGTTGGAATCCGTTCTCCAATAAGAGCCGGCGGCTTTGATTGTATACTATGTATGTAAAGCATGAGATGCAAGTGTTCTTTTAGATTGTTATTTACTTATTTTAGACACTATTATAATATCAGAAAAGTATCGATTGTAAAGAATGTTTTGGGTTATCGTAAGGTAAAAATTATCCGTGTTTATGTGTGGATCGGTCTTACGTTTATCTTTTCTTTTGAAAAGGATTTTTAAAAGTTAAACCAATGATTGGAGTTTACACACACCAGTCCCATGACTGACCCAGAGTTTGTTTTGCTTTGTTTTACCCTAAACTCTTGGATGCCCAAATTTGTACGTGCAGTCAAGTAGTTCAGGTGTTTATAAACACACTTGGAGGAGCTTGGAGCAAGATTCTTCAGCGTTGTATATTTATTATTATTTCCGTTGTGTTGTAATTGTTGTACTCTGATAATGGTATGTATGTATAGTTAAAATTTTGTATTCCAAAGGTTATTATACATACTATATTTTATCTGCTGTGATGTGAGATTCTATGTTGTTATTTATGTTCTTCTTCTATCTTTTTCTTCTATATTCAATAATGGTTCATATTTCTGTGCAATCTGGGTTGATCGTGTGGTGTATTTGTCAACTCAAATAGTATGGTTTTGTAGGCCATTACAATGTCTAAATTCATTGATCATATATTGAATAACCTTAATTGTTTGAACTAGAGCAAAACAATTCATTTCTATCTTTGAAGTATCAACAAAGGTAATCATAGAACTGAAGGTCCTCCAAAATCAGATTAAAAAGAGGAGAAAGATATGTTATGGCCAAGAGATAATGCTTGGCTTTTCTTCAAATTAGAAATTCAGTTTATGGTGAGGCAACTGGTTTGGTTGATCATTGTGAATTTGTGACAGTATTAATGGATTATTTTGAGATTTATATTCTAGAAAAGGAAATTTACTAAGAATGTATGATGCATGTAGATCATTTTATAGAACAAAAAAAAACAAGAACAAATGTTGATGGATTATTTTATGAAATTTAAGAAGTATAAAGAGTTTAACTTGCTACTTCTAATTAGTCCTGATGTTAGAGTTCAATAGAAATAAAGAGAACAAATTGCGATAATGAGTTTTTTAGTTGGTTTAACACGTGAATTTGAATCGAAAAAGTCACAAGTCTTATTAGGATATGATATATCATCATTAAAAGAGGAGTCTGGTCGAATTCTTCATACTGATAATGCTTAAGTTTCAAATACTTCAGCTGATAGTGCTTTAATATGTAATAGCAAGAATTATGTGCCATGGAAATCGGGAATTCAAACTGAATACCGAACACTTTGGAATATCACGCAAAGATAAAATGCATAAACTCAAATTTTCAAGGATATAGACCAACGAATCAGATTAAGTTTTGTACATATTGCAAGAAGTCAGGACATATAAAATTTGAATGCAGGAAATTGCAATGTAAAAATTCTCTATCAAATGATGCTGCAAAAATGAGTAAACAGTTCTGATTATTGTTGATGAATTTGACAAGTATACAAAGTATCAAGAATCAGTCAAGAATACTCCATCAAATTATCCATCTACCAATTCCACTCCTACTGTTAATTTGGAAGAAAAAAAACACCTGAATGGGTCATATATTCTGGTGTTACTAACCATATGACAGGTAACTACCACTGTTCTCCGATATCAGTTAAATGAATCATCACATGTTGTAACCTTAGCAGATGGATCACAAACAAATGTTCATGGAATTGGAAAAGTGAATTAACATACTCTACTTCTATCAAACTCAGTAATATATTTGCCAAATCTATCCATCAATAAGTCAAATCACTTACGATCTTAATTGTTGCATATTTTTCTTTCCCGATCGTTGTGTGTTTCAAGATCTTATGACGAAGCAAATTATTAGTAGAGGACAAGAATATGGAGGTTTCTATACACTTAGTGTTGCACCACCTAACTTATTACCTGCCAAGTATAGTTTCTGCTCCTAAAATTCATTATCAGTTAGGTCATCCATCACTTACATTGCTCAAGAAACATTGTCCACAATTTAGAACTTTGTCTACATTAAATTATGAATTATGTCAATTCGCTAAACATCATTGTGTTAGTTCATATCCTAGACTGAATAAAATAGCTAATTCTATTTTTGAACTGGTACATTCTGATACATGGGGACCTTCTTCAGTTGTATCAAAGAATTAAGATAAATATTTTGTTACTTTTGTTGATGACTACTCGCATGTAACTTCATTATATCTAATGAAAAAAATTCAGAGTTGTTCTCTATATTTTGTACTTTATGTGCTGAGACAAGAAATTAATTCGATGTGACTCTTCGAACTTTAAGGATTGATAATGCTAAGGAGTGTAAATCTAGTTTGTTTAACACTTACATGGCTCAACATGGTATGCTTCAAGAAACATCATGTGCCAATATTGCATCGCAAAACCAGGCACCAGAGAGGAAAAATAGACACTTAATTGAAACAACCTGAGCTATTTTGTTCCAAATGAATATACCCAAAGTGTTTTGGGAAGATGTCATAGCTACAATATGTTTTTTAATTAACATAACGCCTTCAACAGTTTTGATTTATGAGGTTCCCTTTTAAATCTTGTATCCCACTAAACATTATACTTACATCTATTGAAGCCTAGAGTATTTGGTTGTGTATGTTATATTAGAGATGTGAATCCATAACTACCTGAATTGGATCCAAAGTCGTTTAAATGTATACTTATTAGTTATTTATGGCTTAAAAAAGGATACAAATGTTTTTGTCCCAGTCTTCATAAATATCTGATATCCATTGATGTCACTTTTGCAGAGGATGTTCCATTGTCAACTTCAAGTTCTCATATTCAAGAAGAAATTGAGAGTGATAATTTTTCGATACATCCTGCTATACCATCTTAAGAAAATGAACACACTAAAATTCATGAATCTACACAAGAAATAGAAACAAATTTACCAGAATCTGATAATCAAGAGGTTCCACGACCTGATCCAAGCATTAACTTTCTATTGCACTTTGAAAAGGGAAACACCAATGTATATATCTTGCATCGTCTTTTGTTTCATATGATAAACTACAATCTTTTTTGTCATATGATAAACTACATCCAGCCTCTTACACCTTTATTTCTACCCTTGATATTGTTTCCATTCTTAAAATTGTTGGAGAGGCATTACCTAAACCTGAATGGCAAAGATCAATGATAGAAGTGATTCAAGATTTAGATCAAAATAGAACTTGGATTATAGTTCAACTACCAAGAAATAGAAAGGTGATTGGGGATAAGTGGGTTTTTTCTACGAATGTAAATCCAGATGGATCAGTTGGGTTGGCTGCTAAAGGATATGCACAAACATATGGAATAGACTACTCTGAAACATTTTCACCTAGCTATGTAGAAACCAACTTACATCTTTTTTTCTAATGCAAATATGTTTATAAAATTTGGCTCACAATTCTTGAAATGGGTGGCTACTATATTCCAACTTAGAATTGTGCTAATGAATGGTATATTATCTTCTTAGGCACAAGATGGCACGATGGCGAAACTCTAATGCTTTTTCATGGTTTGAAGGTGGTCATACAAGAAGCTTGATGTAACGACCCAAATATTTAGCCGGTTGATTTAAAAAAATTTAATTTCATTTTAAATATTGTATTTGAACTATAAAAAGGGATTTTATAACGAATTTAATGTTTAAAACGAGGTTTGGACGTATAATTTATAATAAAATTTAAAACAAGCTCGAAATAGTCGCGGTAGTACGTAATATTATGTTTTGAACTTCGATGATATACAGAATCCAAAATAACTCGGATTTCTTTGAAATAAGAAATTTTCGAATTTATCTGTTTATATTTTTCTAATCAAAGAGAAAAAATGAGTTTTCGTCTTATAGAGTGTGAGTCATGTCTAAATCAAAATTTAAAATAGTCGCTATGAAATCGTTTATAAATTATAATGATTTATTTTATAAATAAATTGACTTTTAATAATCTGAACATCATTTTTGTTTGAAATATCAAGTTTAAAATCTCGTTATGTTTATACTGGAGTCGGAACCTCAGAATACCTTATAGATTTAGGATTGGTTTTAGAACGCGGTTCCCATATCATCACTAAAACTCTACATCTTAATACAAAATTGACATAAAATCCTAACCAAATATGTTTTTAAAATCTAAACCATACCATATCTAATAACTGAATTTTTAGTGCAAATCTAAATAAATAAACATAAATAAATGTACTATAATATATAGTGACAAATCTGTATACGATCTAACTCAAATCCTATTTGCAAAATCTATGTAAGACAAATCTTTGAAAGGATGTATCGGAATCTTTGCAAGACTGTATGCATAAGTCTGAACAAATCTGTGCGAAATCTCAACTCCAGTATAAAATCAGATGCCATACTATCTTATCAAAATCTCTCTGCGTCTTTGAAAATTTGGTTTCAAAGTATCTTTGAAATCTTTGGAAAAAAATCTTTCCATGTTCTTTTCATATCTACGCAGAACTTTAACGTCTATAAATAAGTTGGAATCAACAATCTCTGTCCAGCTGCTTCTTTCCAATGTGAACATATGCTTGGAATTCAACTATTACGGCTACTAAGGAAAATCGTTTTCCATATTTGTGCATTTGAAAAATGGTCAGTATTAACAAAAATCTTCGTCCTTTTAAGTCAAAAGGAAATCTTAGTATAATATTATGAAATCTTAGACCAGATTTCATGTGCCTACGGTCTACGATATCAGCTATATATATTGTATATCCTTATCCGTATAGTAAGAAACCTAATATAATTTCAAAACACAATCTCATCACAGACATACTGAAGAAATCTCGACATATTTGTGTATAGACCATGTACTATTTATATATATATATATATATAATATAATAAGATAGAAGGATTTTTGTACACTGCTCCATTCTTTAAAATTCAAAGATTTCGGCTTCTTGTTCTCATTCGACCACCTGTACACATAGGTTATTAAAAACAAAACAAAAGGGACACTTCACTTTGAAGCCATCCTATCCAATCTAAACCATTTATTAGAGGATATTTATTGTTCGCTCAAACAATTCGGCCAGCTATGTACTTTAAAATAAAATATAGCAAATAATAAACTACATAAGTAATAAGAAGGAACCAAAACAACGCATCTCTGCCCAGTCTTTCCCTTTCATTCGAGAACATCAAAAACTCCAAGCCATTTCTATTCTTTACAAATTTATATAAAATTGAATATCCAATGGAATTCCACAAAAATCTGATTCATTAAACTCATTAAACCAAGAACTTCAATTGTATATGATCCAAGATGCGTGCGATCCTTGTTTTTAGGGTTTGAAATTTTAACCCAAATCCTAGGGCATTCAATTTGAGGGCGGCTCAGGCAAGGATAGGTCGAGGTACCTGAAGGTTAGAAGAAGAGGGAGCGCTGGCATAGTAATTAAAGGTGGTGCGGTGATCCCTAATCACCCGAGGAGGTCGGATGAGGGAATTAAACAAAATTGGTTTAATGCGACTTTTCTGGCAAAGTGATTAAGGTTGGAGGCTGCGGCGGGCTTGGGTGTTTGTGGATCGCTAAATTCGAGGATGGTTGCATGATCGTAGTTGAGATAGCTTATCAAATTAATGCGGTGTCTAGATGAAAGGATAGCATGAAGACTGTTGTAATGGTGGAGTTTAGGGTTTTAGCAACAGAAAGTTGTCGCTGTCTTCATCAGAGCTGCATGGTGGAAGTCGACGTCAAATTCTGGGATAGGCGCGAACTTAGACTGATGGCCACCGAGGTGTTGAGTTTGTGGAGAGGAGTGGTGGTATGTGGTCTGGGTTTGTGAGATAGTGAAGCCGTGAATGAAATGGAGGAACTATGGAAACTCAGTGGTGATAACTGGAGCAACTGTTGCAAGATTTCGTTTATGTATAGGGGATAGAAGAATAGCACAGGTTTAGTGACGCAGTGATAGAAGATAGGGACTGTTCGCCGTGAACTGAGAAAGGATTAAAAGAATGCAACAATGCATGGTGGATTCAGTCACGACTTGAAGTTTTGTGGGTTCCTAAAAGTTTGGTTTGAATGTTGTAGGGAAGAACAGCAGGAAGTTTCATTTTGTAAGGAGGAGAACGGTTGTTCCTTGGTCAACTTCATGAAGAAGTGAACACAATAGGAAGGACTGAAGAAAAGACATGCAATTACTTTGAAGCTACAGGAGAATACGGGTTCAGGAGTTATTGGGAAAAAGAATGATTTAGCAACCGAATATTTAACAAGGGTAGTTAGTTCAGACAGTAATTAAGGAAATAATTACATTAGTTTAATGGTATATAAATTTGTAATGTTAGATCAGAATTGAAGGCGACCGGATCCGTTGGAACCATAACAATGAGATCTACGACGTGGAATTAATTTCGCCAGAAACAGAGTTATGGGAGTTTCAAGGGAAATCAAATGACTGTTTGATTTTTAACAAAAACAAAGCAGACTCGTCAACTGCAAAACAAGGTGAGTAAACTCACAAACTCTGACTCATTTATATTTTTATATAAACGAGATTTAAATTTATTTATAGTAATTTTATACTGTGTGATGGTTGATTGGATGAATGGTTGATAAATTAGCTGAAATGATTGATTAGTTAATTATATATATTTAACCGTTGATTGAATATTGATTCTGTTTACCATGATATTATATATTGAAGTGAAATTGATGTTATATATGTTTATTAACATCTGTGGATGTAGAGAAATAGGTTGGAGGGATCCAACTGGATTCCTCAAAATTTAGGTTATTGTTTTTCATTTATTGTTATATATTTTGTGATATATAATATGTGATTGATTATATTGGTTTGAATTACATAGGCCCTAGCATTTGGATAGTAAATACCCTAAAATAATCTCGAATGTAGGAAAGGAAATTGTTGTTTAAAAAGGAATTATTTCCAAGATAGAATTGAATTTCAAATAGATATGAAAATAGAAACTCATTTTTAACGAATAAAATGAATAATTAAATTTACAAATGATTTTTATGGATGTAGGGAAATAATTATCACTAGATAATTAATATTTTAGTTGAAATGGATATTTTATAATCAAATGTAAAATCATTATGAAGTTCTAAAGGGAGATTTTAATAGAAACCTATTCAAATGGCTAAATCAAGAAGTTGTCTATATATAAGAGTGTAAATTAAGTGAATTATTTACCATAGGATAAATTGAAATATAAATTCAAATTTGAATTTATATAAAAAAAGTGGAAAATGGTTTTGTAACTAATATTTGAAATGAGATATGAATTTATCTATTATTAAGAAAAATTAAACGAGATTCTAAATGATTGAAATAAAAATAAATGAGGCTTGTATGAATAATTTGGAATAGAAGTTATAAATAAAATTTTGGTTTAAGGTATGTTTACAAGTAAGAAATCAAACTGTATATAAAATAAATATATTCACGATGTAAGTGAATGGTTTGAAGAATTTTTTTGCAGATGAAGTATCTTTGAAGGAAATTTAGATTTGAAATATGAATCGAAATTGGAAATTTAGTAAAAACGGAAATGGGTAATCGTTTCAAAAGAAGACGATGAGTTTTAGTTCAAAATTTGTAATATAAAATAAAGTGTGATAACGTTTTGTAATTTGGAATGGTTATAAAGAAGTTTGGTAATGATTTGGAAAGGATAAATTCAAATGTGAATTTGGAATTTGAATTCACCTGAAATGGTAGATAAATTCCGAAGTTCGGAATATAATCGAATATCGATTATTCGAGAGAGAGTTATTTATTGGAATTCGATTATATCAAATTTAGAGAAGTAGTTATTTTTACTTTACGTTTTGAATCAAATAATTATTTATTTATTTATTTATTTATTCACTTATTAGTTGAATTAATAGGTACAAGTTATATTTTTATATACCAAATATTTGGAAACAATGATTATAACGCTACCATTATAATAAATGTTGTGTAAATCTAAACAGGGATTGAAATGCTACTGTTATAATAAATGTTGTGTAAATCTAAATAACGATTATAATCCTACTCTTATAATAAACGTTGTGTAAAACTAAACAGCGATTTTATTGCTACCGCTATAATAAATGTTTTATAAATCAAATATTTGGAAACATCGATTATAACGCTACCATTATAATCAATGTTTTTCCATAAAAGAAATAGATCCTTAGATTGAATCTGAGAGTCGCATAAGCGATGTTTGTTTGAAGTTGTAAAGACCCGTAACTTCCCCGGTGAGGAAAGCGCGGATAGTTCGAGGACAAGCCACATCATAACACAGACGGGAGAACATTTCATTGTATATTACAACAATTCATCAAATTACAAGAATATACAGAGTATAAACGAATCAATATTACACAGAAATATCAGAGATTTAAATTACATTTAAATACATCACAACGGAAATAATACAATACACAACTAGAAGGAGATATACGGATACAAAGCTTTCCGGATATCATTCCAGTTGTAAACCAGGATCCTGTGAATATAAATCTGCAAAACCAAAACTACTAGCTGCCCGTGTCAAAAATAGGGGCACCCAAAGTTTAGGTTAAAACAATAAACTCCAGGTCAGTCATGGGACTGGTGTGACAACTAAAACAGTTGTAAATATTTATTTTAAAGTTAGGTAAATCAAGGGACCACGCCGCTAACGCGGAACAGGTTTCCCCCCAAGAACACCAGTGCATATGTAATGACCCGGATCCTTATGGGTTAATTTTGAATATTTAATATTTAATTTAAATATGGTGTTTATAATATAAATGGATTTTTATATTAAATTATCGATTTAATAATCAATTTCGTTTTAATATTGAATATATTAAATTGTCAGAATACGAAAATGGATTTAGTTACATTCAGATTTTTAATTTGAATTAATAGCAGTTCAAATAAATAAATAGGAAATTTTATTTGAATTTATAACGCTAATAATATTAATTTATTTTCAAGGAGAATAAATTGGTCTGAAATTAATTTATATCGAATTAAATAGATATCTTGTACCGTCAATCGAATTAGAATTCGTGACCTGGCCCAGGGTGTCCGGAATAGGGGTATTACCCTAAAAATGACAGTCGTTGGATTCAGAAAGGAGTTCGGAACCTGTGGGATAATTTAATTAATTTTAATCATCGGTAAATTAAAACTAATTATAAACAAATAAAATTCTGTGGATTTCTTTGGGCCAACAGTCTATAAACGTGGCCTTCCTTCTCCACAGATTCAAAACAATACGGGGCCTCTCTTCTTCCACATAACAAACCAAAACGTGGCCTTTCTTCCTCCCTTCCTCTTCTATATAAAATCAAAGCCGTGTTCATTTCCCCAAACGGAAAACCGAATCTAAATCCTCCCAAATCACGGTTGTCTGAAGCTCGAGCAGATGGAGGTTTCAATCGAAGTCGCGATCTGGAAATCACGAGTTCCTGGAAGCTCGAGACGCGTGAATCACAAGCAAGAAGAGGGTGATTTCGAATCGGAATCTGTGGGTAAGCTCGATTTTTGAAGCTATGTTCTGGGGGTGTGCGATGTAGGCGTCTGATGTTTGAATTCGAACTATCGATTTAGGGTTCTTCGGGATGATGCGATTTCGATTCTGGAGCCAGAAAACCACACAACGATGGCTACGGCATCGAACAGGGTATCGCGATCTACTCTGGCAATTGGGGCTTGTGTTCGAAGTAGTGGATGAGTGAAGGAGACGACAATTGCAGGTGATTCGAAAAAGAAAAAGAAAAGAAAAAAATAAAAGATATCGCAACCTGTATGACAGTATTGAAGCAAGCCAAGTGGGATCACTATTGGACTTCGGGGATAACTTGGAGATGACAAGGTGATATACTTGAAGACTAAGGAGAATAAGAGGTTGGGGAAATTGGCTGATCTGGGTTGAAATTGCAGTGACTGGGGATGTGGTCTATGATCACAGCGATGATGTTAAAGTGTAATTTTGTTGAAGCAGACGACTGGTGATGGAAGAAGAAGGGTTGCGCCGTAATTAAGGTTGAAAAATCAAATCAAGTTATGGGATTCAAAGCTGAAAAGTCTTTGCTAAGGAATAGGAACTGGTATGGATTGAATGAAATAAAAGCCCTGGTGAGTAAACTTCACTCACCTATTATTTAGAATTATTTTATTCAGTAAAAATAATTGTTGTTGCTTGTTTTGAATGCCTTTTGCTTGATTTATATATATTAGTTATTTAGGATATATATATATATATTGGGTTGATGATTGGTTGGATTCCCGCAGTCTCATTAGCGGATGCCCGCGGTACCATAGCGGATGATTACCTTATACGCCCCATGCTATGATTAGTGGATGACCTTCTATACCGCGATATCCTGCCTCGAAGCAGGATGGTATTATTTATGTGCTAACGTCTGTGGGTGCAGGAAAACAGGTTGGAGGGATCCAACTGGATTCCTCAAAAATATATTATCTGTTTGTTTATTTGTTTGCATATATACTGTCATATATGATGTGTTAGAAAAATAAATAATTGGTTGCTTTGTGTGTTTAAATATCACTGGGCCTAAGTGTTGATATTTATAAAAATATCATGAAAAGGATATTTGATTTAAAAGGGAAAATTCTATTTGTCTAAATAAGAATTTGAATTTCGATATGGAATTCAAATATAGATTTTGAATAAGAGAATCGAAATGAAATCAAATATGGAATTTGAATATAGAATTTCAAAGAAGAATTGAAATGAATTTGAATATAGAATTTCAAAGAAGAATTGAAATGAATTTGAATATAGAATTTCAAAGAAGAATTGAAATGAATTTGAATATAGAATTTCAAAGATAATTTAAAAGGGATTTGAATATAGAATTCAAATATAATTAAAAAGAGGATTTGAATACAAGAAATTCAAATAGAAATTGAATCAAAGAGAAATTAAATATGGTATTTAAATTTAAAGTGAAACTGAATAGAATATAAATTCAAAGGAATTTAAATAGAATTTGAATATAAAAGGTTAAATAGAATTTGAATATAAAAGGTTAAATAGAATTTGAATATAAAAGGTTAAATAGAATTTGAATATAAAAGGTTAAATAGAATTTGAATATAAAAGGTTAAATAGAATTTGAATATAAAAGGTTAAATAGAATTTGATAAAGGAAATTCAAATGGATTTTTGAAAATAGAATTTGATAAAGGAAATTCAAATGGATTTTTGAAAATAGAATTTGATAAAGGAAATTCAAATGGATTTTTGAACATAGAATTTGAATATAGAATTCAAATGGACTTTAACTATAGAATTTGAATATAGAATTCAAATGGACTTTAAACTATAGAATTTGAAAATAGAATTCAAATGAAGTTTTAAATAAAGAGAATTCAAATAGAATTGAATTGGAATTTGAATAGAGAAGTCGATAAGGAAACGAGAGTATGAGTATAATTAGAATTTGTTAATATGCAGTTAAAATATATTTGAACATGTCATGTTCAAAACTGAAGGTGAAATAGACTGAAAAGTTAAGTAACAGATTTAATTAACAAATTGAGTTAAAACGATTGGTATAGTTAAAATAGATTGGACATGCATAAATATACAGGAGACAGGTATGGAATAAAGTATAGACGTGAAATAAATAGAATGCCCGACAAAAAGGTACGTATTTAATTCATATATGAGATTTTATGCGCCGTATCGGCAAGCCGCTTGGCTTTTTCTTTTTCTTTTTGAGATAAGAAGGACCGGGAAAGCTATTTGAAATTTCCCGATGCTCCTGGTACAAAGGAGGTTATGGCGAATTTTTCCGGGAATTTAAGGAGATAGAATATTTTTAAGATAATTTGATAGTTAGAAATCAACGTATCGAAATATATAGAAGTCGATAAGAAAACGAACTTAGAAATAGAATAGTATAATCAAAAAGGAAGTATAAGAATAAAATCTAGTAGAATAGAAAGAGAAAATGTATATGTGTTTGAAGGTGAATAATCAGTTGTATGGTATTGATTATTCGAGTAAGTAGTCTTGTCTGTTTTGACGTTAAATATTATTCAGTCAAGGTCTGAGAGGTAATTATACCCCAACTTGGTTGATTTCATGATATACCGATAAGTAGTAAGATTCAGGCTCGAAGATCAATGTGGAATAAGAATTAGTTAAATACTGTATTTGTGTTGTCGTAACGATGTTTTACACAACATCTGTTTTAACCCAAATATGTGCAAAGCTTGGAAATAGAATAATGAACGTTTCCTAAGTATAGGAATAAACGAGATTGGAAAAGAGATAAGTAATTGGAATATTTTCCAATTATAAATAACATATATTTTCTAAAGTTTAGAAAATAAAAGAAGGTGATATATGGAAATGTTTTCCAAATAACGTATAAAGGCCAATATGGTTATCGAAAATATTTGGTTAACAAATATTGATAAGAAATAGAGAAGAGATTTAATTAATGGAATATTAATTAAAGGTTCAGTGATTGTTGGATGTTTGGATGAACACTTGTTTTATTCGATAGTTAAATCATCGACTATCGAAACACTTGTTTTTATTCGATAGTTAAATCACAGACTATCAAAGTTTTGACCATCGTTGTCAATATGGAGAGACTGGTTGGATTATTATCCGAAGAACCACTCCGTATTGGCAGTAGCATGCGAATCAGATTATATAAAGATAATCGAAGACGGAGCAAAGTGCAAGGACTTTTTCTATTAATAGAAATAGTGCCTTCGGTTCATCCTGTTCCTGGATGACTTGTATGGATGAATGTCTGACAGAGTATTTCCAGAAAGGTCACGTACATTGATTTCTTCAACCGTACGAAGAGTGGAAGCGGAGAAGGGCACTTCTTTAGCTAACACGTAATGTACTGTTGTAGAGGTCAATTAGTGATTTTCGATGGATCTGACAATGTGGCATTCGAAGTGAATCTGATGTGATGATACAGCGTAACCTCTGGCCTCAACAACCAAGAAATGACAAAAATCGGGCAGGCAGCATGGCTAAGTCGGTCGCTCCGAAGTAGGGTGTATAATCACCTATCTAGAGAATATTCATTTGCTTCTTTAATCTATCAATGCTGTCCCATATATATATATATATATATATATATATATATATATATATATATATATATACGGGAACGGTTGCTGATCCCAACCGTTGGTGATATACATTCGATACACTCAAGCGAAATGAGTGGTCGGTCATGTGTGGCTGAGTTGCAAGATGTTCTTGTTGAACTCCAGTGTATCGTTCCTAGAGTACACTGATCGGAAGGTGGTTCCATATCTTGTCATAGTTGGACATCCATTACCCAATACGTGCTTGCGGTTTTGATTGTATATTATATATGTGGAACGTGAGATGCAAGCGTTCCACTAGATTGTTATCTACTTGATTTAGACATTATTATAATATCAAAAGAATTTTGATATAAAGATAAATCAAGTGTTTGGATTCTCATAAGGGAAAAACCCGTTCCGTGTTATACGGCGTGGTCTTATGAGATATCATTTAGTTTTCTGAAACTGTTTTAAACTGTTTACTCATACCAGTCCATGTTGCGTGCTTGGGGCATGTGTCGCATGATAGGGGATTCTCGCTTTTCGTTAGGTGGTGAACGGGAGACTCTTACCCCTACATGTCCCGAAAATGAGGGTTGGTTGTGAAGTCGAAAGGCTGGCCGTAAAATGTGGTGCTGGGGTACCAATGTAAGTCACGGTGGGGTATTACCCTGCTACTTTGTGAGGATGGGAGAGGATGGTTGCAAAGCCTACTTGAACTTCTTTGCGGGTCATTACAGTTGGTATCAGAGCTTAGGTTGAGCGAATACCTAGGCTGTGTGGAAATGTGCTCATTAGAGATAGGATCAGTAGTATCCTAGAATGAGTTGAGTGTATATATATACGAGAGAGCGTATTTGTTATTTGATATAAAAACTGTTTTATATTGTGTTGGCTAGTCTGTTGAGTGGATTATAAATTTTGGTCGAATCGTGGGATGCCACGATGTCGATAGGAGTTTATAAACACTTGAACAGAAGATTGGACACGATATTGTTTTCAAATAGTTAAATTGATTATTAGGATTATAATCAAATTAGATTATAAAAATGAAATAGTTATATATAACCAATGGAATTTGTATATGAAATCAAATATACAAATGTGATAAATTGAAATTGAATTCCAACCAGAATTAAGAATTTAAAATCCTGGGAGTTTGGAAAATATTTTTCTAAATGGAGTTTGAAAGAAATAAAGCACTGAACTCATTCAGTAGTTGGGAAATAATTCTGATGATGGTTGCAACATCACCAGTGTTCATTTTCGAGTGTCTAAGTGACGAATTGCTGCCTTAGAAAATTTTTGATGGAAATTTGTTTGAAAGAAACAAGTTGGTTGAAAATTCAAATGTTTTGAATTTGGGATAGATATGAATATATGTATATATTTATATTACTTCAAAAGGAATTTTGAAATGGGAATTGGAATATAGATTTCAAATAGAAGTAAAATAAAGGAATTTGAATATATATATATATATAATTCAAATAGAAGTGAAATAGAAATTGAATTCAAAGGAATTCAAATGAGTTTGAATAAAGAAAATTCAAATAGAAATTGTATAAGAAAAATTGAAATGGAATTTGAATTCAAAGGAATTCAAATGGATTTGAATAAAGAAAAGTCAAATAGAGATTTGAATATTAGAATTCAAATGGAATTTGGTTAAATAGAATTTCAAAGAGAATATAAAGTGGAGGATGAATATTAGAATTCAAAGAAAATAAAAGGAGTTTAAATAGAATTTGAATTCAAAGTGAAATTAAATAGAATTTGAATTCAAAGGAGTTAAAATAGAATTTAAATTCAAAGGATTTCAAATAGGAATTGAAAATAAGAAATTCAAATAGAATTTGAATAGAAGAAATTCCAATAGAAATTGAATAGAAGGAAATTCAAATATAGAGTTTGAATAAAGAAATTCAAATGGAATTTGAATATTGTAGATGTAGAGGACTTGAATATTTGAAGAGAAATAGATCGGGAATATTATGTTGGAATGGATTGGATATATATTAAAAATATATCAGAATGGAGTTGAATTTATTATAAACGAAGTTAAAACGTTTATATTTATAAATATAATTAAAACAAGCTCGTCGCAGCGCGGCAGTTCGTAAATTGGCGTCTCGAACTTCAATCGAGTATACAGGACTCAAATTAAGTCGGAATCCTTTGAAACAAGAATCGTCGGGACCGGTTGAATAATAGTTTTCTAATAAAAGAGAAAAATCTGGATTTCGTCGTATAGATTTTGAGTTATGTCAAAATCAAATTTTTAGAAAAGCAGCGCTAGAACCATTATAAAACCATAACGGATTAATTAAATAAATAAAAGGATTTTTAGGAAATAAAGTCCGAATTGGCATTAGAAAAATCCAGGTTGGAGATATAAAATAAATATGAACTTCAGTGAAGTAAGTGAAATGATTTTTAAGACAAAAATCATATTTTAAATGGTTAAATAGAATTAACTAAATTGGAAAATAATTAGTTAAAGGAAATTTGAATCGAAACTGGGTTTTTGGATAAGTGAAAGAGACTGAGAATTTATATTCGAAATCGAATATATAACTCGAGTTGAAAATATAATTAGATTAGTTTATAATTAAGTTGACATTTATTTGAACAAGTTATATTAAAAAAAAAGGTGAAATAGGCAAAACGGTTAATTAGCAACTAGTTAATGGGAATGTGAATGATTTGAAATTAAATTAACTTAAGTAAGTTAAATGGATCGAAACGAATAAATTGAGTAAAATCATGTGAATGAAATATGAATTGGGTGTGAATAAAGGAAATATATTTGTAACACAAATACAAAGGAAGTTATGTGCAAACAAATAGAAGGAGAAATATTTGTAAAAACATTTGCAAATAGAATTTGAACAGGAAATATTTGTAAAACATTTACAAATAGATTCAATGGAAATATTTATTTATAGAAGATAAATAGAATGTTATAAATGAGATATTTATTTGTTAAATAAATAGAATTTAATCAAAGGAATATTCAGAAGGTGAATAGAAAATGAAAATATGTTTTTAACAGATAAATCGAAGGATTAATTTATAAATAACAGTTTAGAAATTAAATTAAATATTTATCATTCGATAAATGGAATATATAAGTCTGAGCTTATATAGAGAAGAGATATTGGTTTTTAACACCGATGGTTTTAAAAATAAGGGGTACACAACACTTGTATAAGTGAAGTAACGTTATTAAAGAGAACATTTATAAAGTGAAGAACCGTTACTAAAAGTAAATCTTTATAAATGAATAAATGTTATCCAGTAGGAGTCATTCGAATAGGAGAAGTCGATTAGCGTTAGAATAAATCGATTAGAGTAAGAATTAACCAATTAGAGTTAACCAGATAGAGTTAATTGAACATAGTTAATCGAATTAGGATTTAATTGAATTTTAGTTATTCAATTGATCGAATATAGTTATCGAGATAGAGTTGGTCAAACATAGTTATTCAGGATAAGTTGCCATTTCGTACGACTGCTAGCATAATTCGCAGGGCTGCAGATAGCCTAGGGCGGTCGGAAGTTTCCTGGGGGAATCAGGCGTAACCATTGTGATCGCTGCGATCTAGAGTCAAGCGAAAGGAGTTATCGATTATAACTTAATCGAAAAGAGTCATCGATTAGTTTAATCGAAGTGAGTTATAGAATATTGGTTATTCGAAGGAGTTATCGAATTTAGTTATTCGATGGAGTTAATCGAAAAGAGTTAAATCCAAAAGAGTTAAATCCAATAGAGTAAATTGATAAAAGTAAATTGAATAGAGTAAATCGAATATAGTTTATTCGAAGAAAGGTTTTCGAATCTAGTTATTCGAAAGAGAGAATATCGAATATAGTTATTCGAAGGGAGGAGTTATCGAATAAGGATTTATTCGAAAGAAAGTTACGTAAGGAAGTTTGAAATGTTGAGTATCAACATAAATAAGTTTTGAAAAGATAAATGGGTTGGTAGCACTTTTCCTACCTTAGCAATTTCGAGGACGAAATTATTTTAAGTGGGGAAGATTGTAATGACCCGGATCCTTATGGGTTAATTTTGAATATTTAATATTTAATTTAAATATGGTGTTTATAATATAAATGGATTTTTATATTAAATTATCGATTTAATAATCAATTTCGTTTTAATATGGAATATATTAAATTGTCAGAATACGAAAATGGATTTAGTTACATTCAGATTTTTAATTTGAATTAATAGCAGTTCAAATAAATAAATAGGAAATTTTATTTGAATTTATAACGCTAATAATATTAATTTATTTTCAAGGAGAATAAATTGGTCTGAAATTAATTTATATCGAATTAAATAGATATCTTGTACCATCAATCGAATTAGAATTCGTGACCTGTCCCAGGGTGTCCGGAATAGGGGTATTACCCTAAAAATGACAGTCGTTGGATTCAGAAAGGAGTTCGGAACCTGTGGGATAATTTAATTAATTTTAATCATCGGTAAATTAAAACTAATTATAAACAAATAAAATTCTGTGGATTTCTTTGGGCCAACAGTCTATAAACGTGGCCTTCCTTCTCCACAGATTCAAAACAATACGGGGCCTCTCTTCTTCCACATAACAAACCAAAACGTGGCCTTTCTTCCTCCCTTCCTCTTCTATATAAAATCAAAGCCGTGTTCATTTCCCCAAACGGAAAACCGAATCTAAATCCTCCCAAATCACGGTTGTCTGAAGCTCGAGCAGATGGAGGTTTCAATCGAAGTCGCGATCTGGAAATCACGAGTTCCTGGAAGCTCGAGACGCGTGAATCACAAGAAAGAAGAGGGTGATTTCGAATCGGAATCAGTGGGTAAGCTCAATTTTTGAAGCTATGTTCTGGGGTGTGCGATGTAGGCGTCTGATGTTTGAATTCGAACTATCGATTTAGGGTTCTTCGGGATGATGCGATTTCGATTCTGGAGCCAGAAAACCACACAACGATGGCTACGGCATCGAACAGGGTATCGCGATCTACTCTGGCAATTGGGGCTTGTGTTCGAAGTAGTGGATGAGTGAAGGAGACGACAATTGCAGGTGATTCGAAAAAGAAAAAGAAAAGAAAAAAATAAAAGATATCGCAACCTGTATGACAGTATTGAAGCAAGCCAAGTGGGATCACTATTGGACTTCGGGGATAACTTGGAGATGACAAGGTGATATACTTGAAGACTAAGGAGAATAAGAGGTTGGGGAAATTGGCTGATCTGGGTTGAAATTGCAGTGACTGGGGATGTGGTCTATGATCACAGCGATGATGTTAAAGTGTAATTTTGTTGAAGCAGACGACTGGTGATGGAAGAAGAAGGGTTGCGCCGTAATTAAGGTTGAAAAATCAAATCAAGTTATGGGATTCAAAGCTGAAAAGTCTTTGCTAAGGAATAGGAACTGGTATGGATTGAATGAAATAAAAGCCCTGGTGAGTAAACTTCACTCACCTATTATTTAGAATTATTTTATTCAGTAAAAATAATTGTTGTTGCTTGTTTTGAATGCCTTTTGCTTGATTTATATATATTAGTTATTTAGGATATATATATATATATATATATTGGGTTGATGATTGGTTGGATTCCCGCAGTCTCATTAGCGGATGCCCGCGGTACCATAGCGGATGATTACCTTATACGCCCCATGCTATGATTAGTGGATGACCTTCTATACCGCGATATCCTGCCTCGAAGCAGGATGGTATTATTTATGTGCTAACGTCTGTGGGTGCAGGAAAACAGGTTGGAGGGATCCAACTGGATTCCTCAAAAATATATTATCTGTTTGTTTATTTGTTTGCATATATACTGTCATATATGATGTGTTAGAAAAATAAATAATTGGTTGCTTTGTGTGTTTAAATATCACTGGGCCTAAGTGTTGATATTTATAAAAATATCATGAAAAGGATATTTGATTTAAAAGGGAAAATTCTATTTGTCTAAATAAGAATTTGAATTTCGATATGGAATTCAAATATAGATTTTGAATAAGAGAATCGAAATGAAATCAAATATGGAATTTGAATATAGAATTTCAAAGAAGAATTGAAATGAATTTGAATATAGAATTTCAAAGAAGAATTGAAATGAATTTGAATATAGAATTTCAAAGAAGAATTGAAATGAATTTGAATATAGAATTTCAAAGATAATTTAAAAGGGATTTGAATATAGAATTCAAATATAATTAAAAAGAGGATTTGAATACAAGAAATTCAAATAGAAATTGAATCAAAGAGAAATTAAATATGGTATTTAAATTTAAAGTGAAACTGAATAGAATATAAATTCAAAGGAATTTAAATAGAATTTGAATATAAAAGGTTAAATAGAATTTGAATATAAAAGGTTAAATAGAATTTGAATATAAAAGGTTAAATAGAATTTGAATATAAAAGGTTAAATAGAATTTGAATATAAAAGGTTAAATAGAATTTGAATATAAAAGGTTAAATAGAATTTGATAAAGGAAATTCAAATGGATTTTTGAAAATAGAATTTGATAAAGGAAATTCAAATGGATTTTTGAAAATAGAATTTGATAAAGGAAATTCAAATGGATTTTTGAACATAGAATTTGAATATAGAATTCAAATGGACTTTAACTATAGAATTTGAATATAGAATTCAAATGGACTTTAAACTATAGAATTTGAAAATAGAATTCAAATGAAGTTTTAAATAAAGAGAATTCAAATAGAATTGAATTGGAATTTGAATAGAGAAGTCGATAAGGAAACGAGAGTATGAGTATAATTAGAATTTGTTAATATGCAGTTAAAATATATTTGAACATGTCATGTTCAAAACTGAAGGTGAAATAGACTGAAAAGTTAAGTAACAGATTTAATTAACAAATTGAGTTAAAACGATTGGTATAGTTAAAATAGATTGGACATGCATAAATATACAGGAGACGGGTATGGAATAAAGTATAGACGTGAAATAAATAGAATGCCCGACAAAAAGGTACGTATTTAATTCATATATGAGATTTTATGCGCCGTATCGGCAAGCCGCTTGGCTTTTTCTTTTTCTTTTTGAGATAAGAAGGACCGGGAAAGCTATTTGAAATTTCCCGATGCTCCCGGTACAAAGGAGGTTATGGCGAATTTTTCCGGGAATTTAAGGAGATAGAATATTTTTAAGATAATTTGATAGTTAGAAATCAACGTATCGAAATATATAGAAGTCGATAAGAAAACGAACTTAGAAATAGAATAGTATAATCAAAAAGGAAGTATAAGAATAAAATCTAGTAGAATAGAAAGAGAAAATGTATATGTGTTTGAAGGTGAATAATCAGTTGTATGGTATTGATTATTCGAGTAAGTAGTCTTGTCTGTTTTGACGTTAAATATTATTCAGTCAAGGTCTGAGAGGTAATTATACCCCAACTTGGTTGATTTCATGATATACCGATAAGTAGCAAGATTCAGGCTCGAAGATCAATGTGGAATAAGAATTAGTTAAATACTGTATTTGGGTTGTCGTAACGATGTTTTACACAACATCTGTTTTAACCCAAATATGTGCAAAGCTTGGAAATAGAATAATGAACGTTTCCTAAGTATAGGAATAAACGAGATTGGAAAAGAGATAAGTAATTGGAATATTTTCCAATTATAAATAACATATATTTTCTAAAGTTTAGAAAATAAAAGAAGGCGATATATGGATATGTTTTCCAAATAACGTATAAAGGCCAATATGGTTATCGAAAATATTTGGTTAACAAATATTGATAAGAAATAGAGAAGAGATTTAATTAATGGAATATTAATTAAAGGTTCAGTGATTGTTGGATGTTTGGATGAACACTTGTTTTATTCGATAATTAAATCATCGACTATCGAAACACTTGTTTTTATTCGATAGTTAAATCACAGACTATCGAAGTTTTGACCATCGTTGTCAATATGGAGAGACCGGTTGGATTATTATCCGAAGAACCACTCCGTATTGGCAGTAGCATGAGAATCAGATTATATAAAGATAATCGAAGACGGAGTAGAGTGCAAGGACTTTTTCTATTAATAGAAATAGTGCCTTCGGTTCATCCTGTTCCTGGATGACTTGTATGGATGAATGTCTGACAGAGTATTTCCAGAAAGGTCACGTACATTGATTTCTTCAACCGTACGAAGAGTGGAAGCGGAGAAGGGCACTTCTTTCGCTAACACGTAATGTACTGTTGTAGACGTCAATTAGTGATTTTCGATGGATCTGACAATGTGGCATTCGAAGTGAATCTGATGTGATGATACAGCGTAACCTCTGGCCTCAACAACCAGGAAATGACAAAAATCGGGCAGGCAGCATGGCTAAGTCGGTCGCTCCGAAGTAGGGTGTATAATCACCTATCTAGAGAATATTCATTTGCTTCTTTAATCTATCAATGCTGTCCCATATATATATACGGGAACAGTTGCTGATCCCAACCGTTGGTGATATACATTCGATACACTCAAGCGAAATGAGTGGTCGGTCATGTGTGGCTGAGTTGCAAGATGTTCTTGTTGAACTCCAGTGTATCGTTCCTAGAGTACACTGATCGGAAGGTGGTTCCATACCTTGTCATAGTTGGACATCCATTACCCAATACGTGCTTGCGGTTTTGATTGTATATTATATATGTGGAACGTGAGATGCAAGCGTTCCACTAAATTGTTATCTACTTGATTTAGACATTATTATAATATCAAAAGAATTTTGATATAAAGATAAATCAAGTGTTTGGATTCTCATAAGGGAAAAACCCGTTCCGTGTTATACGGCGTGGTCTTATGAGATATCATTTAGTTTTCTGAAACTGTTTTAAACTGTTTACTCATACCAGTCCCATGACTGACCCGGAGTTTACTTTGTTGTTTTCCCTAAACTCTTGGGTGCCTAAATTTGTACGGGCAGTCAAGTAGTCGGGAATTTACAGATATACTGGAAGAGCTTGGAGCAGGAGGCTTCAGGATCATATAGCTATAGTTATTTCTGCTGTGTTGTAAGTGATGTACTTTGATATTGATGTATATTCAAGTACAGATGTATATTTCAAGTTATGTTATATATATTATATGTTATTCGTTCCGCTGTGAGATTCGTGTTACTCTGATGTTGTGTTCTTCTTCTTCTTCTTCTATTCTAAGTTTCTATCTTATCTTTCCTCACCCTCTAACTTCTTTCTATTAATGGTTCGAATTTCCGAGATATTTGGGGTTGGACTTGTGTTTTTGGTCAGCTCAAATTCTACCGGATTTTCGGGTCATTACAGCATAAAACAACAGCGCAATGCTAAATTGTGACGGCAAGGAATTTCGCTCGATCCGAATCAGTCGCTAAACCGACCCAGACCGTTCGAAAACGCCCTATCGTTTGAGAACATGACAAAATAGAACGCATACAGAAGAACATTTCATTGTATATTACAACAATGCATCAGATTACATGAATATACAGAGTATAAATGAATATTACACAGAAATATCAGAGATTTAAATTACATTTAACACATCGCAGCGGAAAATAATACAATACACAACTGAAGGAGATATACGGATACAAAGCTTTCCGGATATCGTTCCAGCTGTAAACCAGGATCCTGGGAATATAAATCTGCAAAACCAAAACTACTAGCTGCCCGTGTCAAAATAAGGGCACCCAGAGTTTAGGTTAAAACAATAAACTCCAGGTCAGTCATGTGACTGGTGTGAGAACTAAAACAGTTATTAATCTTTATTTTAAAGTTAGGTAAATCAAGGGACCACGCCGTATAACACGGAACGGGTTTCCTCCCAAGAATACCAGTGCATAAAGCAAACAACGCAATGCTAAATAAAGAAAAAATGAAGCTGTTATAAGACCCAGGTCCTATCACACAATGCAACGCAAGCCGGGGGATAGGGTTTTCCCTTATAACAGCCAAAGAATGCTTGATACGTTTTAAAACAAATCATTTGATACTATTATAAGTGTATAGTGTATAAAACAACTTCAAATCATAAGTATCAATCATAGGCGACATGAGCGTCCCATGCCACTATGTCGCCATATATAGGTTTACAAATAAAACCGCAAATGTCACGTATTTGGAAATTGGATTTCCATCTATGAACCGAGGCCAGGGATCGTCCTTTACCGATTCGAGACTCTCTAGCCCGAGCCTCAGGAACAGCCGCAACTGCCCTATGGAGCGACAGGGCCGGTCCACCGATGTGGATTATAGTGCCTGAACAATACGTTTCCCCGCCCTTTGGGGCGTTAATGAGCCAACGAATGACTCCATCAGACCCGGATCGTCCGATCAAACCGAGGCGCCTCGCAACAGCAACAACCACACAGGTGAAAAGTATATAAATGTCAGGGCTGGTAGGTCACTGACACCACCCTAGCTAGAAAGAAACGCATGCCCTCCCTGAGGTCCTCTCCCGTTTTTGGTTCACAACCGGGGTGCGAGACTCGCGAATTCACATTACACAAAGCTGTGCCACACAGGCTGTGCTTTGATCATCACCACAAGAACTTTGCTTTTCAACAGAAGCCTCGATCAATTGCCACTTAGGCATGCCACACAGGCAATTCACTCCATGCGTTTGATATCCATCAATACATAACCCCTGAGCTCGTACGTCTCAGAGAAGGGCGTTAAGCAAGAGAATAAATTCTCCGCCGCTAAACAGATATATATTTAATAGAGATCAATCACACGGACTAAAATCCAATGTCAGACACACAGTCCATTTACAAGTTCGCTCTGGGTCTGAACGAAACCGGAGGCACCTAGTACCCCGCATATCCATCGATCTCCAAGTACGTCTGGACGATCGCCAACTGTTTCCATCTTCTTGGGTGTACAGCCCAGTCAAGATCATCAGTAATCACCCAAACGACGTGAAGACCTTCGGTCTTCGACCATCGTCTTCATCTTCGATACCACGTCGAATCAGTTATTCCGAATGGGATAAACCCGGTCTTTCTGAATAACGCGCGTATATATTATAAAAGTGTTACAAAAACACAACATACGCCTCATTCCAATTCAGAATATTCTTTTATTCAAATATTCCTATACTTTGGGAAAAAGTTCCCATAAATTTTATCCAAGATAAATTCTTTGAATTTATTCTTTAATCTCCTTTGAATATCAATTCCAACTAGTCGGGATTATCGAACCACACCGAAGTAATCATTTATTTTATTTTCCCAATCCCAACCTATTCATCCCATGAAGTAAAACTGGTAGTACTTCATATCTAACACCACAGTGTTATCGGTAATTCAATTACCATTTCACGTTCAAATCTAATTAAAGATTTAACTATCGCTTGGAGTAAAACTGGTGATACTCCATTCTCGATCTTTTCAATCTATTTAAAGATTCATTAAAACTCCACTTAGTTTTAATCTTTAACTGGGTTAAAGAATCCGTGTCATTTAAAACACGGTTCACGATAAACCCAAAGTCACATTCATTAATTATCGGGTTAAAGAACGAGTGTTATTTAAAACACTGTTCATGATAAACCCAAAAATCAATATCAATTCAATTCCAATTAAATATTATTTAATTGGTACACTTCATTAAATCTAAATAAAAAGATTTAATCATTTCTCAACTGGGTTCAAGAACAGTGTTAGTGAAGACACCATTCACGACAAACCCAAATCACATTCGATATTCAATACAAGGCTCTGAATAGAAAATATATCGGCTTATATTCAATATCGAATTCTACGACTAACAAATGTCGTATTTGAAATAACGATATAAATATATATATCTTTCAAATTTCCATAACAACCCCTGTATAATCACGAATTCCAACATCGAAATATTCCGAAGACAATTTCGATTCAAATCCCCTCCAATGCAATCATTGGATATTCTGGTTATTTTCAAAACCCTTTTTAAATTCAATTCATTTATTTAAAAATAAATAGAATTATAATTCTAGTTCAAAACTAGTTCAATTCGATAAAAACCTATTTTTATCCTTTCAAATATGGAGTTTTTCATCCCAATCCTTTCTAAATCATTTCCTATGATTTTACACAAATTATTACTATTTTTAATAATTTTATCTAGGCCCGTACAGTCGATTTCCAACAATGGCCATCGAACTGCACTTACAACGACCTTTTTCAAATTTGATTTGGGCATAATTCCAAATCCAACCGTTAGATTTCAAATTTCTAATATTCGTTAGAAAGCTCTTTTCGATACGAACCCAACGGTTCCGGTTTTAGGAGAATCCGACGGTCGGATCTCCCGTAATGTCCGTTTGAAATAAATGGTCGAAATTCACGAACTGCCGCGGCGCGGCGCGTTCAATTCAGACCATTATATTATATATATAATATATATATAATATATACTTCGTCGATTTATATTTAAAACGATTTTTTAATATTCTACACATATAAAGATGATATTTTTAATATTCCTATCATGTAAAAATTATATTTTTAATTCTATTTATAATTATATATAAATATTTATATTCTAACGACGACGCGTATAAATATATACGTTCGAATTATAATCAAAATAAATTTCTTGTCGATATTATTTAAAATAATATATTTTAAATGTTCAAAATTCGCTAAAATTGCCAATATAAAAATTTTAAACTGGCCCAGATTTTCGGGTTATTACATAAATAAAGAACAATGAAGCTATTATAAGACCCAGTTCCCATCACACAATGCAACGCAAGCCAGAGGATAGGGTTTTTACCTAATAATAGCCAAGAATGCTAGATACGTTTAAAACAAATCATTTATTATTACTATAAGTGTATAGTGTATAAAACAACTTCAAATCATAAGTATCAATCATAGACGGCATAAGCGCCCCATCCCACTATGTCGCCATATATAGGTATACAATCAAAACCGCAAAATGTCGTATTGGAAGTTGGGTTATCATTTATGGTATGAACCGAGGCTAGGGATCGTCCTCTACCGATTCGAGACGCTCTAGCCCGTGTCTTAGGAACAGCCGCAACTGCCCCTTGGATCGTCAGGGTCGGTCTACACGGAGTGGATTATTATGCCTGAACAATACGTCTCCCCGCCCTATGGGGCGTAAATGAGCCAACGAATGACTCCATCGGCTTCACATAGTCACCGAAATATCCGAGGCGCCTCGCAAACCAACAACCACATAAGTCAAACTCTCAGGGCGTGTAAAACAACTGACGCCACTTCTAACTAGAAGGAAACGCATGCCCTTCCTGGTGTCCTCTCCCATTTTTGGTTCATACCGGGTGTGAAACTCGCGAAGTAAACGTTACACAAAGCTATGCCACAAAGGCCGTGCTTCGATCATCAACCACAAGACTTTGCTTTTCAACAGAAGCCTTGATCATTTGCCACTTAGGCGTGCCACACAGGCAATTCACTCTATGCGTTTGATATCCATCAGTATATAACCCCTGAGCTCGTACGTCTCAGAGAAGGGCGTTAAGCAAGAGAATAAATTCTCCGCCGCCAAACAGGTATATATTTAATAGAAATCAATCACACAGACTAAAATCCAATGTCAGACACACAGTCCATTTACAAGTTCGTTCTGGGTCTGAACGAAACCGGAGGCACCTAGTACCCCACAAATTCATCGATCTCCAAGTACGTCTGGACGATCACCAACTGTTTCCATCTTCTTGGGTGTAAAGCCCAATCAAGATCATCAGTAATTATCCAAACGACGTGAAGACCTCCGGTCTTCAACCACTGTCTTCATCTTCGACACCACGTTGAATCAGTTATTCAGAATGGGATAAACCCTTGTCTTTCTGAATAACTTGCGTATATAATAAACATGTGTTACAAAAACACAATATACGCCTCATTCCAATTCATCAGTCACTAACCATAAATTAACAAGAGAATAATTCCCCAAATATTAACCCCGAAGGCCGAAACCAACATCAGATCAATACCCAGGAAACCGTTTTGCTCAGCTAACCTACAGTTAGTTTCTAAATTTCACGTTCTTAGGGAAAGATTCCCATTAATCTTATCAAAGATAAATTCCTTTAAATTTACTCTTTAATCTAACTTTGAATATCAATTCAATCTAGTCGGGATTAGCGAACCACACCTAAGTGATCATTTATTTTATTTCCCCATCCCAACCTATTCATCCCATGAAGTAAAACTGGTAATACTTCATATCTAACACCACGGTGTTATCGGTAAATTCAATTACCATTTCGCGCTTAAATCTAATTAAAGAATTAACTATCGCCTGGAGCAAAATTGGTGATACTCCGTTCTCGATCTTTTCAATCTAATTAAAGATTCATTAAAACTCCACTTAGTTTTAATCTTTAACTGGGTTAAAGAATCAGTGTCATTTAAAACACGGTTCACGATAAACCCAAAATCACATCACATTTCTATCAGTCCCTAACCGAAAATTAGCAAGTGAGCAATTCCCTAAGTATTAACCCCGAAGGTCGAAACCAACATCAGATCAATACCCCAGAATCCATTCAACTTAACTAATCTCCAGTTAGTTTCTGATTTTCTTAACACCTTTGGGTCTAAGAACAGTATTATTGAAGATACCGTTCACGACAACCCAAAATCATATTCCATTAATTATCGGGTTAAAGAACAAGTGTTGTTTAAAACACTGTTCACGATAAACCCAAAAATCAATGCCAATTCAATTTCAATTAATTATTATTTAATTGGTACACTTCATTAAATCTAAATAAAAATATTTAATCTTTTTCTCAAATGGGTTCAAGAACAGTGTTAATGAAGACACCATTCACGACAAACCCAAATCACATTTGATATTAAATACAAGGCTCTGAATAGAAAATATATTGGCTTATATTCAATATTAAATTCTACGACCAACAAATATCGTATTGGAAATAACAATATAAATATATCTTTCAAATTCCCATCACAATACCTGTATCATCACGAAATCCAACATCGAAATATTCCAGAGATAATTTCGATTCAAATCCATTCCAATTCAATTATTGGAAATTCTGGTTACTTTTAAAACCCTTTTCAAATTCAATTTATTTAAAAATAAATAGAATTATAATTCTAGTGCAAAACTAGTTCATTTCGATAAAAATCTATTTTTATCTTTTCAAATATGGAGTTTTTCATCCCAAATCATTTCTTATGATTCTACACAAATTATTACTATTTTTAATAATTTTATCAAGGCCCGTACAGTCGATTTCCATCAACGGCCATCGAACTGCACTTACAGCGACCTTTTCCAAATTTGATTTGGACAAAATTCCAAATCCAACCGTTAGATTTCTAACATTCTTTAGAAAGCTCTTTTCGATACGAACCCAACGGTTCCGGTTTTAGGAGAATCCGACGGTCGGATCTCCCGTAATATCCGTTCGAAGTCAATGGTCGAAATTCGCGAACTGCCGCAGCGCGACGCGTTCTATTCAGGCCATTATATTATATATATAATATATACTTCGTCGATTCCCTTTTTAAAATGTATTTTATAAATCGTTTTAAATTCGTTTTCAAAATGATTTCAACTTCTTTTTCAAATTCAAATCAAAATTGAATCTTCCTTTACAAATTCGTTTTAAATTCATTTCAAATTGATTTCAATTCAAATCGATTTTCAGTTCAATTTCAGTACGCTTTAAACTCAATTCAAAACGAATTCAATTCTATTCCAATCTAATTCGAATTTCAATCCTATTCCGTTTAATTCAAATTTCATTTCAAAATATTCGATTTTGAAATCACTGTTCAATATTCATTATAAAAATGAATATAATCGATATAAATATCGTTCACGTCAAAATGGCGTCAATCTAATCAATACGGCTTCATATATTCTATTTTCAAATATTCTATTTCAAATATTTCTTTTTCAAATATTTCTATTCAAATATTTCTTTTTCAAATATTTCTATTCAAATATTTCTTTTTCAAATATTTCTATTCAAAAATTTCTTTTTCAAAACTGGAATGAGGCCCAATCAATTACCATAGATTTTATTTCTATGGATTTCCATACAACGCATGTATATATCCATAATAACAAATAATCAACCATCATCCAAAGTGCATTCTACACTGTATAAGCATCAAATATAATTATTTAATGCTCATAATAGTCTGTCAATCAATCGATCGACATACAACTAATTATTGGGATTAGTGTATGTCATATACCACCCCAATACTCGTGTGGGGTTTTCAAACAATCAAACACAGATTTTATTTATGCAATTGGGCGATGTGTAAAATTTATCATCCCAATCAATATCAGTCAAATGTGTGTATATAAACAAGTCATTCGATTTGTTTATATTTATTTCATTTCAAATACACGTTAAAAATTCTATGTTCGACTATAAAATATTTTAACTATATAAATATTTTATTTTCATTTCACATTACATCACACAATCAACTACACATCAAGATCAAACAAACAAACAAACAAACAAGCTGTCCATGGTCTGTGGACGACGGGTGTCGGGTGCCACTAAACACCATCTGCATCCTAGTATATATTTTAACTAGAAAATTAAATTAAAAGTGAGGAGTTCTCACAGAGGGTTCCACTCCGCCGTGCTTTGCTTTTGAGCTGCTGAACTGTCTGAATTAGCTTGAAATTCCTATGCAGTTCTTTTCACGCTGTTCAAATAAAAATTATATTTTTATTGCTTCATTAAATAAATTAAAATCATATTTTTATTTCTACTTTATATATTTTTACAACGCTTCTTCTATATAAAAATTATATTTTTATATTTCTACTTCTTATATAAAGATCGAATTTTTATTTCAGCGCTATAAAAATCACATTTTTATTTCAACACATATATAATAAAAATCATATCTTTATACCTTCTATAATATAAAAATTTTATTTTTATTCTTCCTATAATATAAAAATTATATTTTTATTCTTCTTAATTATATAAAAATTATATTTTTATTCTTCTATAATATAAAAATCATATTTTTATACTTCTACAATATAAAAGATTATATTTTTATACTTCTACAATATAAAAGATTATATTTTTATACTTCTACAATATAAAAGATTATATTTTTATTCTTCTACAGTATAAAAGATTATATTTATATACTTCTACAATATAAAAGATTATATTTTTATTCTTTCAAAAATCACTTCCTTTTCTTTAGGAAAAATCAATGCTTTATACTCCTAAAAATTAAATATTTCTATGTTATTCATATCATAAAAAGTGAAAAGAAAATTAAAATAAAGGCTTACAGTTTTTTTCTAGCGAGAGGAGGGTTTGCTTGCTGGTATCAGGTCAGGGTTGTTGTTCGTCGGACGGGGCATTGGAAGTTCGGCGCAGGTGGTTGCCTTGGTGGTGGGAGGCTGCGGCAGAAGGAGGGGAAGGCGGGGTGGCTGTCGTGCGGAGGAAAAAAAGGGGGGGTTGCGTCAATCTTCGATCAGGGGAGGGGGGGTTTCACGGTTGGCCACCGCGAGGGGGGAGTGTCGATCTACGGCGGCGCAGGTGGGGGGGAGGGGGGCGACTGATTAGAGAATTTTTTTTCTTTTTTTTTCTTTTCTGATATACTGAAAGGGGAAAGGAGAAATTAGAGGAGGGGGTTTATATAAATAGTATATATTTTATTATTTTATAATTTTCTAAAAGCAACTTTTTATTTCGACCTCCAAACGAGGCCCACCGCCTGTCGTCCATAGCTAATTACCCCCATTCCAAACACAATGGGATATGTGTCGCAAGCTGATTCGATCATTTTGACCAGTTTCCGTTAAAATCAACGTATAACTCTATATATTGAATTTGAACACGCATTTCAATTTACTAGGGCCACATGCTAACTAGAAAAATTCCCAAAAAATATTTTCTAGCTTCGTATTAACGATACGGTCCTAACCAAACTAATTTCATCGAATTCTGAGACCGTTTGAAAAATAGCCATTTTCCAGTCGATTAAAATCAACTAAAACTAGTCAAACGCGTTTTCCTTTGCCATGCTCATATACTGATTCGAAAAATTGTGAAATTTGAAACCTAGCAATAATTTGACATCGCGGATCCAACCAAAGTGGTTTCGTCAAAATCCGAGGTTGTTTGCAAAATGGCTATTTTCAATGGCCAGAATTCCATAGCGACTATTCTGAAATTTCAACTGGACATAACTTTTTATCCCCGCTATGAAATTTCAATTTTCGGATTTGTTGGAAAGATATTCTCAATTAGATTCTACTAATTTTAATTTCACTAAAATCCGATTTATTTTGAATCCTGTACATTCATTTGAAGTTTGAAATCGAAAATCGAACTACCGCGCCATTTTCAATTCCTTTTATAATTTAAAATAAATATTTATATTCTAACGACGATCTATATAAATATATACGTTCAAATTCTATTCAAAATAAATTTCTCGTCGTTATTATTTAAAATAATTCATTTTAAATAATCAAAATTCATTAAATTCGCCAAAATAAAAAAATTAAATTGGCCCAGATTTCCGGGTTATTACAGAAATTGTGAGCTTGGACTATTTCTAAATTGAGAATGTTGTTCAATTAAGGTCTGAGAGGTAACTATACCCCAACTTGATTGACTTCATGATTGATGGAGGAATGGTTAAGGTTCGATAGTGAAGATTGGTTAGCAATATGCTCAGTTAATAAATGATTAATGGTTTGTGTTATAATAACGATGTTTATAACATCATGTTAATTTAAAGGATTTTGAAATGTTTCCCCAAGTAAAATGAGAGATAATTTCTACACATAGAAAATGAAATGAATTGGTCAAAGAGGAATTTATAAATGGAATATGGAAATATTTTCCGATATTAACAAGGTATATTTTCTAATATTGAAAATAAGGATTCGTGAATAATTAGAAATGTTTCCTAACTGGAATAAGAGATATTTTCTCGAATAAAGAAATTAGAGTATTGGAAATGTTTTCCAAAAATCGAGAAAGACAATTGAATTTTGAAAGGATACGAATGATGGGAAATGAGAATTGGAAATAATAATATAATAAGGAATTAATTTAAAAAGGGGCCAGTGTTGTTTGATGGTTGATCTTTAGAATTTCCATTTGGAAATAGGATCGTTGGTTGTATGGATGTTTCTTTGATAGTTAAATCACCGACTATCAAAGCTTTGATTTATTTTATACCTCCGTTGTCAATTTGGAGAGATCGGGATCAGATTTAATATCTGAAAACCACTTCGTATTGGAATAAGCGTTACGAATCAACTTATGCTGAAGATAATTGAAGACGGAGTAAAATGCAAGGGTTGTTCTGTTAATCGTCGGTAGAAATTGCACAAGATGGGTTAATAGAATGGTGTCTTCGGGTTGTTCAGTTCCAAGACAACATATATGGATGGATCTGACAATGTGGAATTCAAAGTAAAGCAAGGCAAGATGTGCTGAAAGATAATCGTGATCTCAAGCCTCATCAACCGGGAAATGACAAAAATCGGGCAGGTGGCATGGCTATGTGGGTTATTCCCATTAGGGGTATTATCACCTGATCTAGAGAAATTTCATTTGCTTCTTATTCTATTCGCTACTATATGCTTTTGGTAACGATTGCTGATCACAACCGTTGGTGATAATATGCTCGATACACTCAAGTTAAATGAGTGGTCAGCCAAATGCGGGCCGGGTTGCAAGACGTTCTTGTTGAACCCAGTGTATTCCCCTCTAGAGATACACTATCGGAAGGTGGTTCCATACCTTGTCATATTGGAAATCCAATCTCCAATAAGCACCCTGCGGTTTTTGATTTAATATTATATATGAAGCGTGAAATGCAAGCGTTCCGCTAGATTCCTATTTATTTGATGTAGACACTATTATAGTATCACTGGATTTGATATCAAAAATATTCTTGGTTATCCTAAGGTAAAAACCATCTATGTTTATGTGTGGATCGGTCTTACGATTATCATTTCTTTTGAAAGGATTTTGAAAGTTAAACAAATGATTGGAGTTTACTCACACTAGTCCCATGACTGACCCAGAGTTTATTTTGTTTGTTTTCCCTAAGCTCTTGGGTGTTCAAATTTGTATGGGCATTTAAGTAGTCGAGATTTTACAGATTCATTTGGAAGAACTGGAGGCAGGAAGCTTCACCAGTTAGCTATAGTTTATCATATTTTCGTTGTGTACTATGTTGTATCTGGAAACAGGTGTTCATAACTATTCCAGGAATAATCGTTATTCTCTGATGATGGTATGTATATACTGTTACTGATTTGTATTTTAAAACTTATGTTATTTAATATATTTTATTCGTTCTGCTGTGAGATTTATGTTCTTCGTTTTTCTTCGACTCTAACTTTTCGTTCTATTTCTCATCCTCTAACTTCTTTCTAATAATGATTCGTATTTCTGTGCAATTTGGGTTGGACGTGTGGTGTTAGTAGTCGACACGAAAAGTATGGAAATTCAGGCCATTACACTTGGTATTAGAGCTGAAGGTTGAGTAGGAACCTTGGCTCTATGGCGTAACTCAATTGAGATGGGGTTAATAATACCTTATATTGAGTTTGAGTATGAATATATGAGCTCATACTTGTAGATTTGGTATAAAAATTGTTTTATATTGTTTTGGTTAGTTCTTTGAGTGGTTTATGAATTCTGCTCGACACAGGAAGTACAACTGTATCGATAAGTGTTTCTAAGCTCTCAAACAAAGCAATTCAATGCAGTATTGTTTTAAAATGGGTAAATGAAATTATTTTGCCTAAAAATTTATTGTGCTATAAAAGGAATAATTTTTGAATTATTATATATGAATGTGTTGATCGTTATTACAATCAAATGGAATCATGAAATATTGAAATGTTATATAATTTGTATATGGATAATGAATACAAATGAGATAAACCAAGATTAAGTTCAAACTAGAATTGGAATTTAAATTCCAGGTGTTTAGAAAATATTTTCTAAAATATTTTAAAGTAACATGACATTACTTTAAAGTATTTATGAATAAGAATGGTTTAAATGGATTTTTAAAGGGATTAAGCACTGAAATCACTTTAGTGGCGAGAATATAATTCTGATAATGGGTCGCGACATTATCAATATTCATTTTCAAGTTTCAAAGTGATGGATTGCTACCATAATGTATTTATGGAAAATTTGTTTGAATATAACAAGTTGTAAATATATATATATATATATATATATATATATATATATATATATATATATATATATATATATAATTCAAATGTTTTGAATTTGCAGATGATTATCAATATATGTGTGTAGTTACATGATTTTAAAATTAATTTGAATAAAGTCGGGGATTTGAATTTTGGAATTTAAATTTAACTTGTGTTAGTTGAGTTAACTGAATTGGTGGAAGTAAATCAAATGGATTGAAATTTATCTTAAATGGAAATTGGATTAGATAGAGATAACCCCGAATGAAATTAAATAAAGAAATGTTGAGATTTGAATTTTTAAAGCAAATTCGACTTATGTATAAACAAGTTGAATATATATTGGATATTTTTTTTTGGAATTAAATTGTGAATAGAAATTGAAACTCAAACCGAGTAAGTGGATGGATTCCTGAAATAAAAATCAAATTGAATTGGTAGAATGGAAATGAACTAATCAGGAAGTTAATTAGTGTATTAAAAATCAAAAGTTGAATTGATTTAGAAACTACTGGAAATTGATATATGCATGTTGAGTAGATATTGAATGGAAGCAAATGCAAGAGATTGAATTATGCTCGACAAAAAGGTACATGTTTACAATATTACTTGGGTTTGATGGTTTTATGAGCCTATGGAACAAGCCGCTTGGCATTTTAATTTTCTTTTGGATTGGAAAAGGCGTAGAAAGGCGAGTTGTGGTTGTACCGATTGAGCCATGCAGAGGAGATGCTAGCGAAATTTTTCAAAAATTTAAAGAGTCAGAAAATTTTCAAGAAGATTTTTGATAATTTAAAACCGAGTTGTTAATTGTAATTGAAATAATAAATCCAGAATCGGCTAATAAAATTTCAAGTGGAATAATGAAATTGATAAATGAATATAAAATCAATTGGAATGGGTGTGGATATGCAAAAGAGCATATGGATTGAAGAAAAGAATTTGATGATGGATTGTCCAAAAATGTTGGATATATCATTTGGAAAGAATCATGAATAGTCAAGTATTGATATGAGAATTCGAAGGTCGGATAAGAACTGGGTTATGAAGATTTGGAATATAAGATTTCAACTAAGTAGGTTGTGAGGAGTAGAGTTATAACATCTTTACTGCTTAGTAATTTCGAGGACGAAATTATTTTAAGGGGGGAGCAATGTAACGACCCAGATTTTTAGCCGGTTGATTTAAAATATTTAAATTATAAAAGGGATTATATAATGAATTTATTAATTAAAACAAAGTTTGGATGTATAATTTATAATAAAAGATAAAACGAGCTCGAAATAGTCGCGGTAGTTCATAATATTATGTTTTGAACTTCAATAGGATATACAAAATCCAAAATAATTCAGATTTCTTTGACATAAGAAATTTTCGGATCTATTTGTTTATATTTTTCTAATGAAAGAGAAAATTTGAGTTTTCGTCTTATAAATTGTGAGTCACGTCTAAATCAAAATTTGAAATAGTCGCTATGAAATCGTTTATAAATTATAACAATTTATTTTATAAATAAATTGATTTTTAATAATCTGAACATCATTTTTGTTTGAAATATCAAGTTTAAAATCTTGTTTTGTTTATTTTGGAGTCGGAACCGCAGAATACCTTATAGATTTAGGGTCGGTTTCAGAACGTGGTTCCCATATCATCACTAAAATTCTACATCGTAATACAAAATTAACGTTAAATCCTTACCAAATAATTTTTTAAAATCTAAACCTTACGGTATCTGATAACTAAATTTTTAGTGCAAATCTAAATAAATAAACATAAATAAATATACTATAATATATAGTGACAAATCTGCATACAATCTAACTCAAATCCTATTTGCAAAATCTATGTAAGACAAATCGTTGAAAATCTTTAAAAGGATGTATCGGAATCTTTGCAAGACTGTACACATAAATCTGAACAAATCTGTGTGAAATCTCAACTCCAGTATAAAAAAAGATGCCATACTATCTTATCAAAATCTCTCTACCCCTTTGAAAAATTGGTTTCAAAGTATCTTTGGAAAAAATCTTTCCATGTTCTTTTCATATCTACGCAGAAGTTTAACATCTGTAAATAAGCTGGAATCAACAATCTCGGTCCAACTGCTTCTTTCCAATGTGAACATATGCTTGGATTTCAACTATTACAGCTACTAAGGAAAATCGTTTTCCAGATTTGTGCATTTGAAAAATGGTCAGTATTAACAAAAATCTTCGTCCTTTTAAGTCAAAAGGAAATCTTAGCATAATATTATGAAATCTTGAACCAGATTTCATGTGCCTACGGTCTAAGAAATCAGTTATATATATATATTGTATATTCTTATCCGAACAGTAAGAAAATCTAATATAATTTCAAAACACAATCTCAGCACAGGCATACTGAAGAAATCTCGACATATTTGTATATAAACCGTGCACTATTTACATATATAATATAATAAGAAAGAAGGATTTTTGTACACTGCTCCATTCGTTGAAATTCAAAGATTTCGGCAACTTGTTCCCATTCGACCACCTGTACACATAGGTTATAAAAACAAAAGGGACACTTCACTTTGAAGTCATCCTATCCGATCTAAACCATTAATTAGAGGAGATTTGTTGTTCGTTCAAACAATTCGGCCAACTATGTACTTTAAAATAAAATATAACAAATAATAAACTACATAAGTAATAAGAAGGAACCAAAACAACGCATCTCTGCCCAGTCTTTCCCTTCCGTTCGAGAACATCAGAAACTCCAAGCCATTTCTATTCTTTACAAATTTATATAAAATTGAATATCCAATGGAATTCTGCAAACTCTGATTCATTAAACTCACTGAACCAAGAACTTCAATTATATATGATCCAAGATGCGTGCGATCCTTGTTTTTAGGGTTTGAAATTTTAACCCAAATCCTAGGGCGTTCGATTTGAGGGTGGCTCGGGCAAGGATGGGTCGAGGTGCTTGAAGGTTAGAAGAAGAGGGAGCGCTGGCATGGTAATTAAAGGTGGTGCGGTGATCCCTAATCACCCGAGGAGGTCGGATGAGGGAATTAAACAAAATTGGTTTAATGCGATTTTTCTGGAAAAGTGATTAGGGTTGGAGGTTGCGGCGGGCTTGGTTGTTTGTGGATTGCTAAATTCGAGGATGGTTGCTTGCTCTTAGTTAAGATAGCAGATCTAAGTAGTGCGGTGTCCAGATGAAAGGATAACATGAAGACTGTTGTAATGGTGGAGTTTAGGGATTTAGCAACAGAAAGTTGTCGCTGTCTTCATCAGAGCAGCATGGTGGAAGTCGACGTCAAATTCTGGAATGGGTGCGAACTTAGACTGATGGCCACCGTAGTGTTGAGTTTGTGGAGAGGAGTGGCGGTATGGTTGTCTGGGTTTGTGAGATAGTGATGTTGTGAAGTAAATGGAGGAACTATGGAAACTCAATGGTGATAAATGGAGCAACTGTTGCAAGATTTTATTTATGTATGGGGGATAGAAGAAGTGCCCAGCTTTAGTGACGCAATGATAGGAGGTAGGGACTGTTCGCCATGAACTGAGAAAGGATTAAAAGAATGCAACAATGCATGGTGGATTCGGTCACGGCTTGAGGTTTTGTGGGTTCCTGAAAGTTTGGTTTGAATGTTGTAGGGAAAAACAGCAGGAAGTTTCATTTTGTAAGGAGGAGAACAACTTCCTTGGTCAGTTTCATAAAGAAGTGAATGCAATAGGAAGGACTAGAGAAAAGACATGCAACCACTTTGAAGCTACAGGAGAACACGGGTTCGGGAGTTATTGGGAAGAAGAATGATTTAGCAACCGAATATTTAACAAGGGTAATTAGTTCAGACAGTAATCAAGGAAATAATTACATTAGTTTAATGGTATATAAATTTGTAATGTTAGATCAGAATTGAAGGCGACTGGATCCGTTGAAACAAAAACAATGAGATCTATGACGTGGAATTAATTTCGCCAGAAACAGAGTTATGGGAGTTTCAAGGGAAATCAAATGCCTGTTTGATTTCAAACAAAACCAAAGCAGACTTGTCAACTGCAAAACAAGGTAAGTAAACTCACTAACTCTGACTCGTTTATATTTTTATATAAACGAGTTTTAAATTTGTTTATAGTAATTTTATACTGTGTGATGGTTGATTGGATGAATGGTTGATAAATTAGCTGAAATGATTGATTAGTTAATTATATATGTTTAACCGTTGATTGAATATTGATTCTGTTTACCTTGATATCATATACTAAAGTGAAATTGATGTTATATATGTTGATTAACATCTGTGGATGCAGAGAAACAGGTTGGAGGGATCCAACTGGATTCCTCAAAATTTAGGTTATTGTTTTTCATTTATTGTTATATATTTTGTGATATATAATATGTGATTGATTATATTGGTTTGAATTACACAGGCCTAAGCATTTGGATATTAAATACCCTAAAATAATCTCGAATGTAGGAAAGAAAATTGTAATTTAAAAAGGAATTATTTCCAAGATAGAATTGAATTTCAAGTAGACATGAAAATAGAAACTCATTTTTAATGAATAAAACGAATAATTAAATTTATAAACGATTTTCATGGATGTAGGGAAATAGTTATCACTAGATAATTAATATTTTAGTTGAAATGGATATTTTATAATCAAATGTAAAATCATTATGAAGTTTTAAAAGGAGATTATAATATAAACCTGTTCAAATGGCTAAATCAAGAAGTTATTTATAAATAAGAGTATAAATTAAGTGAATTATTTACCATAAGATAAATTGAAATATAAATTCAAATTTGAATTTATATAAAAAAGTGCAAAATGGTTTTGAAACTAATATTTGAAATGAGTTACGAACTTAGCTATTATTAAGAAAATTTAAACGAGATTTTAAATGATTGAAATAAAAAGAAATGAGGCTTGTATGAATAATTTTGAATAGAAGTTATAAACAAAATTTTGGTTTAAGGTATGTTTACAAGTATGAAATCAAACTGTATATTAAATAAATATATTCACGATGTAAGTGAATGGTTTGAAGATTTTTTTGCAAATGAAGTATCTCTAAAGGAAATTTAGATTTGAAATATGAATCGAAATTGGAAATTTAGTGAAAACGGAAATGGGTAATCGTTTCAAAAGAAGACGATGAGTTTTATTTCAAAATTCGGAATATAAAATAAAGTGTGATAACGTTTTGTAAACTGGAATGGTTATAAAGAAGTTTGGTAATGATTTGGAAAGGATAAATTCAAAAGTGAATTTGGAATTTGAATTCACCTGAAATGGTAGATAAATTAATAAGTACATGTTATATTTTTATTTATTTATTCACTTATTAGTTTGATTAATAAGTATATGTTATATTTTTATATACCAAATATTTGGAAACAATGATTATAACGCTACCATCATAATAAATGTTGTGTAAATCTAAACAACGATTATAATGCTACTATTATAATAAATGTTGTGTAAATCTAAACAATGATTATAATGCTACTCTTATAATAAACGTTGTGTAAAACTAAACAGCGATTTTATTGCTACCGCTATAATAAATGTTTTATAAATCAAATATTTGGAAACATCGATTATAACGCTACCGTTATAATCAATGTTTTTCTATAAAAGAAATAGATCCTTGGATTGAATCTGAGAGTCGCATAAGCGATGTTTGTTTGAAGTTGTGAGCTTGGACTATTTCAAAATTGAGAATGTTGTTCAATTAAGGTCTGAGAGGTAATTATACCCCAACTTGATTGACTTCATGATTGATGGAGGAATGGTTAAGGTTCGATAGTGAAGATCGGTTAGCAAAATGGTTAGTTAATAAATGATTAATGGTTTGTTTTATAACAATGATATTTATAACATTGCGTTAATTTAAAGGATTTTGAAATGTTTCCCCAAGTAAAATGAGAGATAATTTCTACACATAGAAAATGAAATGAATTGGTCAAGGAGGAATTTATTAACCGAATATGGAAATATTTTCCGATATTAACAAGGTATATTTTCTAATATTGAAAATAAGGATTCTCGAATATTTAGAAATGTTTCCTAACTGGAATAAGAGATATTTTCTTGAATATAGAAATTAGAATATTGGAAATGTTTTCCAAAAATCGAGAAAGACAATTGAATTTTTAAAGGATACGAAAGATGGGAAATGAGAATTGGAAATAATAATAAAATAAGGAATTTATTTAAAAAGGGCCCAGTGTTGTTTGATGGTTGATCATTAGAATTTCCATTTGGAAATAGGATCATTGGTCATATGGATTTTTCTTCGATGGTTAAATCACCATACTATCAAAGTTTTGATTTATTTTACACCTCCGTTGTCAATATGGAGAGATCGGGATCAGATTTAATATCTGAAAACCACTTCGTATTGGCATAAGCGTTACGAATCAACTTATGCTGAAGATATTTGAAGACGGAGTAAAATGTAGGAGCTGTTCTGTTAATCGTTGGTAGAAATTGCCCAAGATGGATTAATAGAACGGTGTCTTCGGGTTGTTCAGTTCCAGGACAACGTATATGGATGGATCTGACAATGTGGAATTCAAAGTAAAGGATGGCAAGATGTGCTAAAAGATAATCGTGACCTCAAGCCTCATCACCCGAGAAATGACAAAAATCGGGCAGGCAGCATGGCTATGGGGGTCATTCCCATTAGGGGTATTATCTCCTTATCTAGAGAAATTTCATTTGCTTCTTATTCTATTCGTTGCTGTATGCTTTTGGTAACGGTTGCTGATCACAACCGTTGGTGATAATATGCTTGATACAATCAAGTTAAATGAGTGGTCAGCCATGCGTGGGCCGGGTTGCACGACGTTCTTGTTGAACCCAGTGTATTCCCCTCTAGAGATAAACTATCGGAAGGTGGTTCCATACCTTGTCATGTTGGAAATCCAATCTCCAATAAGCGCACTGTGGTTTTTGATTTAATATTTTATACGGAGCGTGAAATGCAAGCGTTCCGCTAGATTCCTATTTATTTGATGTAGACACTATTATAATATCACTGGATTTGATATCAAAAATATTTTTATTTATCGTAAGGTAAAAACCATCTGTGTTTATGTGTGGATCGGTCTTACGATTATCATTTCTTTTGAAAGGATTTTGAAAGTTAAACAAATGATTGGAGTTTACTCACACCAGTCCCATGACTGACCCAGAGTTTATTTTGTTTGTTTTCCCTAAACTCTTGGGTGCCCAAATTTGTATGGGCAGTCAAGTAGTCGGGATTTTACAGATTCACTTGGAAGAACTAGAAGCAGGAGGCTTCACCAGTCAGCTATAGACTATCATATTTCCGCTGTGTACTATGTTGTATCTGGAAATAGGTGTTTATAACTGTTCCAGGTATAACCGTTGTGCTCTGATGATTGTACTGATTTGTATTTCAAAACTTATGTTATTTAATATATTTTATTCGTTCCGCTGTGAGATTTGTATTCTTCGTTTTTCTTCTATTCTAACTTTTCTTTCTATTTCTCATCCTCTAACTTCTTTCTAATAATGATTCGTATTTCTGTGCAATTTGGGTTGAACGTGTGGTGTTAGTAGTCGACTCAAAGAGTACGCAAATTCGGGCCATTACATTTGGAATGAAAGAAATACAAGGTTGTTTGAGAGCAAACTCAGGTTTAAATTAGATTTGATACACTTTGTGTGCAAATAATCTAAAAAAGTCTAATTTTTGCAACATAACATGATAACTCTTTTTGACGATAGTATAGTTTACTATAGATGACTTGGTTTTTGTACGTAGTGCAAGTTTTTGTACTCTTTTTTATTTTTAATAAAAGAGGTAAGTTTCCTCTATATAACCCTACTTTCCTTGCAAAAAATCCCAAAAATTCTATAATTTTGAAATTTTAACTTGTTTCATAAGTAACATTTAGATCTATTTCATCTTTGTATGCTTAAATACTCTTAGAAATCAATTTTTTAAACTAAGATATTAAAAAAATATACTAAACCAAATCCACAATCAATCATCAAATAAAAATCTTTGACACCTTTTTCACGTGGATTTGAATTTTAAGTCAGAAATTTCTTGACTTCATTGACTTGTAAATGAAGTTTAATCTTAGATGTACTAAGAACAAGATAAGCAAAAAATTCTCAATGTAATCAATGATGGATGGCGTTGATACCATTGCTAGGATTTTAATATATTTTATTTTAAATTAACTATGAATAGCTAAATCTCATTAAATGATAATGACTTGTTTAAGAAGAAATTAAGGGATAATAAATAAATTAGTGGAAGTGTATCTGAATCCATATTTTGTTATTGAGGAGAAGAATGATTTGACTTAATTATACATATTGACATAACGTTAAATCTGAAATTGGCTTTTCATCTAAGATAGTTAGTAAGTTGCTAAGACTCGTGTAATTTGAGTACCATAACCCCTAATTCATAATGTTGGCATTTTCTAGTTTATCCCTTCAATAAATTAAAATGCGACAGTATTTACACGTTAATCTCATGATAATTAGAATTTTAAGCCTTCTAACTTTGGTGCGCATTTGATCCATTTGGTTACATCTAACATCAAAGTAGCATATTTAATTAATTTTACATATGCGGCTCAAATATTAAAATATTCCAATATTTAGACACAAAAAAGCACAAGGCGCACATAGCGAGCTTTTTTGAAATTAAATCTAAGTGCTATTGAGATGCAAAGAAGCACCTAAGCATACAAGTAAAAAGTGATAGAAAGCAAGAAATTAAATTTCAAAAATTTCTATTACAAAAATTTGAATCATTTTTATTAGTGATGTGAATTTGTTTTAGTTTTAACTACTATTTTAATAGCATGACAATAGAAGGAAAAAAAGCGCATCTAAAAGGCAAAGATGAACGCATAGCGTAAGGCTTGCCTTCTTTGCCTTTAGTGCAATGGTTTAATATTTTAGATGTCTTAAATAGGGTTGTCAATTTCCTACATGACCTGAAACTGCATGGAAATTAGCAGATCAACTCGACTCGTTTAAGTTAGCATATCATTTTCGAGTTAACCCGAATTTGACTCATTTATAAACGGGTGGGTTTGGGATTGACCTGCAACTCGGTCATTCATTTTTTCGTAGGTTTAGCTGGTTAGGGTTTTGTTTTCGCTTTTCCACTTTAACTTTCAATTTGATCATCCATTCATTCGTTCCACTTTCAAGTCGGCTGCTCAAAGTCAAAGCTCAATCAATTTCTGTGCACTGTCCATCATTCAATCTTCTACTCAATCGAGCTTTAGATCGTATCGGCTGCTCAATTTGAAGCTAGATCCAACCCCATATTATCGAATCTTGCGATCTTTTTGTATGAGGTATTGACTTATTAGTTTGTGTTCAATTTTGATTCTTTAAACCATAGTTTTCTTTGCACCAGGTGATGTAAGATATTCAGTTGAACGGTTATCTATTTATCATGATTGTATTTTTTAGGTTTCTTATGGACTTACTGTTCAAAATAGTAAAATTATAAATCCCCGGTAATGATATTCTACATCCCAGGATTAATTTTGCTGGAGTTTTCATCTACTTTATTAACTACATTGAATATTTACAAATTTACACTTGTAATTGTTTTAATTTTCCAGTCTAGAAATTAGTGTAATGAATTTAAATGGTATGAGTTTTGCTTTTGTACAACAATATAAAGCGATAATAATAATAATTCAATAATGGGTGACAAATTGGAAAGCAAGCCAAAAGGTTTAAATTACCGAATAAATGTCATAACTAAACCTGTATTGCTTTGTCGAAGTAGATCCATATTCATTGCAGTAGATTTAATGTAACAACCCGCCTTTTTCCCCGGTTCTTACTGGTAATTAAACCGACTCAAACCGTTCATAAAGTTGGATTGTTAAGGGTACTTACACATTAGAACAGAAACTAAAGAACTTTTTAGTATCATAATAATAATTTTACATCAGAGTTACAATGATCACCATAGTACAACAGAAACATAATGAAAAGAAATAAATGTAAACTCTCAGCGGAAAAAGAATGATCCAAAATAAAGCTTAAGCTAAAATCCCGCACCTTCCTTATAAATGGTTCCAAACTTTCTGTAACACCTTAACTACCAGGCTACCTATGCGGAAAATTACAGACACCTATAGTTTAGGCGGAAGAAAAATAAACTCCAAGTCAGTCATAGGACTGGTGTAAGAACTAAAACAGTTGTTTTTAGGTTTATTATAACGAACCGGGATTTTCGACTCCGAAAATCAACATCAAACTACCACGTTGACCATTCAGACATCGAACATTCCAGATCATTAATAGAAATAAGTTAGAGGGTGAGATAAGAAAGAAAGAAATATTAGAATAGAAGAAGAAGAAGAAGAACACCACACAGAGTCTCACATCGCAGCGGAACAAAATATAATACAGAAATAAATCTTTATTGAGAACTTTTAAAATACTTACAATATCAGAGTACACATCTGGACAGTGATTATAATCTGTCCTCATATAACACACAGCGGAATAGTAATATCATACATCTGGATTCTTCCATCTCGTCTCTTCTCAGCAGTCGATAACCTGAACCTGTACACTCCGGGCTAACCCGAGCATTTACAAAATACCGGGTCAGTCCGGTGAACCAGAGTGAGATAAACTCGCACAGTAATAAGGGTGAACCATCCAATCATGATTTTAAAGTTCAAAATCTTTTCAGAAGAAAGGATAATCGTAAGACCAAATCCACACATAAACACGGACGGTTTTTACCTTACGATAACCCAAAACAGTTTTGAAACCAATATCTTGTTCTGATATTATAATAATGTCTAAATACAAGTAAATATCAATTTAGTGGAACGCTTGCATCTCACGCTCCACATATATAGTATACAATCAAAACCCGCAGGCGCTTATTGGGAATTGGATTCCGACTTGACAAGGTATGGGTCCACCTTCCGATAGTGTATCTCTAGAGACGAATACACTGGGTTCAACAAGAACTTCTTGCAACCCGGCCCTCACATGACCGACCACTCATTTCGCTTGAGTGTATCGAATGTATACCACCGACGGTTGGGATCAGCAACCGTCTGCCCGAAAAGGGACAGCATCGAAATATAGATTCAAGAACAAATAGGAATTTCTCTAGATAGGTGATTATACACCCTAATGGGAGCGACCCACATAGCCATGCTGCCTGCCCGATTTTTGTCATTTCCCGGTTGATGAGGCTTGAGGTTTAGATTTACCTTTGAACACCTGGTCATCATTCACTTTGAATGCCACATCGTCAGATCCGTCAGATATCACTAATTGACGTCCACAAAAATACTCTAGCTGGAATCTAAGAGAACGGCAAATCTCTGCCAACAACTATCGTACGTTTGGAGAAATCAACGTACGTGACACTTTGGAAATACTCTGTCAGACATCCGTCCATACAAGTCATCCAGGAACAGGATGAACCGAAGGTACTCCCCTACTGCATCCAATATAGGAATCACCCCATGGATCGGTAGCGAGAAGTCCTTGCAACCTGTAGATTCCAACCACGACAGAATCACAACTTATCTCTACTTGCCAGGCAGAGAATATTAGTGGTTCTTCCGTTTGTGAAAAACCCACGGTCTTCACAGCACCATCTCGATCATCTTCTGATATCTCCACGTATTTGTTGGTCGGAATGGTTTTCGAATATAAATTCAATCCCGGTCTTTCCATACCAACAATCGTATTGGACCTATTTGATAGTCGGTGTTTTAACTATCAAAATATACAGTGTTTCAATCATGACACTCCAATGAGTTCACTGGTTCAGTATTCAGCATCACTTGGCCTTTATCTAACTGATTTACTTTTGTTAAATTAAAACTTCTAACTTCTTCAAATATTCAAAAATACGATATTTGAATACCTCTAATTCGATTTAACTCTAATCGATTAACTCTAATTGATTAACTAATACTCGACTTAAACCCATTCGCTTGACTCTAGATCACAGCGATCACAATGGTTACGCCTGATTCCCTCAGGAAACATCCGACCGCCGTAGGCTATCTGCAGCCCTGCGAATTACGCTAGCAGTCGTACGAAATGGCAACTTAGCCGAATAATTATGTTTGGCTAATTCTATCTCGAATAACTATATGCAATTTCCCATTTAATTTCTTCCGTCAAATCATCTTTTAGATTCGGAAATCCATTAGTTTTAACAAAGAAATTTATAGCACATATGTTATAACAATAGCGTTATAAGTACTATTTAGATTTACAAAATAACAGCGCTATAATCGCTGTTTTGGTTTACAATCCATTTACTATAGCAAAAGCGCTACAATCGCTATATCATATTTCAAAACATATATTATAACAACAGTGCTAAAATCGCTGTTTAGATTTTCAAAACATATCCACTAACGTCACTTACGATTACCAACTAATACTATCTTCAGATAATCCCGATGTTGTTCAAGTTGGGGTATTTTAATTACCTCTCAGACCTTGATCAAACAACGTTCAAATCTTCAGATAAATATAAGTTGAAATCAGGAACCCAACATTCCATTCAAATCTCAAAACAAACTCCATTTAACTCTAATTTGGTTATACAACCCTATGACCCCTTATTTAACCCCAGTTCATCTTTTCCAATCTCCTTTCAATTATATTCAACTATTCTTACTTTGGAAAACTTATTTTGATTCCCTCCTTTACTCAATCCAAATATCTGGTAACGTAAATTTTAAATCAACGATATAACACCTCAAACTTCTTTTATATAGATCCTGGTTTATCTTAAGCCCTTTATTCGAATCTCCTTTTAAAACACTTATAAAAACTAAAACCATATTGTTCAAAACTATGTTATTTGATTAATTCGACACAACTAATTTAGAAATCAGTTCCAGTTTAAAAATGTTAACTTAGTCAACCCAAAACTCGATTTTCTCGATAATCGATTCTAGTTAGTTCTCACTTTAAATTAATTAAAAATATAATTAACTTAAATAATTCCATTAATTGTTTTCTTTACAAAACAATTATCAAATTATAATCTTTCGACTCAATTCCTATTCTCCTACTCGTAATCTGATTGACATCAGCATTTTACTTTGTAAAATAAATTAATAACCAATCAAAGTCTTAAATAAATAAAATATTTATTTATTTCTCTTTAATGACTTTATTCAAAATCCAATTCCAATTATAAAATAAATTTTATAACTTCATCTTTATCGATTCACCTGACGGTGAATCAGTATTTATAACCTGATTGATTTTATAGGCCATACTCTGCCAAATACCCAACCAATATCACCCATTGGTTTAAACTAACAGATGTTGAACATTCAATAATCAACCATCAAATCAATCAACCCAAACAGGACAGTTCATATATGGTAATATGAAAATAAATAATATATTTGAGGAATCCGGTTGGATCCCTCCAACCTGTTCTTCCCTGTATTCAAATGGTTTTTCTCAAATCAGACGGTTCAGTTTTGTTTAACTGATAAATTAAATAACGATGTGAAGACCCGCAACTTCCCCGTAAAGGAAAGCGTCGGATAGTTCGAGAACAAGCCACAACAGAATGCATATAAAAGAACATTTCATTGTATATTACAACGATGCATCAGATTACAAGAATATGCAGAGTATAAAAGAATATTACACAGAAATATCAGAGATTTAAATTACATTTAAATACATCGCAGCGGAAAATAATACAATACACAACTAGAAGAAGATATACGGATACAAAGCTTTCCGGATATCGTTCCAGCTGTAAACCAGGATCCTGTGAATATAAATCTGCAAAACCAAAACTACTAGCTGCCCGTGTCAAAATAAGGGCACCCAGAGTTTAGGTTAAAACAATAAACTCCAGGTCAGTCATGTGACTGGTGTGAGAACTAAAATAGTTATTATTCTTTATTTTAAAAGTTAGGTAAATCAAGGGACCACGCCGTATAACACGGAACGGGTTTCCTCCCAAGAATACCAGTGCATAAAACAGCAGCGCAATGCTAAATAAAGAAAGATGAAGCTGTTATAAGACCCAGTTCCTATCACACAATGCAACGCAAACCGGGGGATAGGGTTTTCCCTTATAACAGCCAAAGAATGCTTGATACGTTTAAAACAAATCATTTGATACTATAATAAGTGCATAGTGTATAAAACAACTTCAAATCATAAGTATCAATCATAGGCAGCATAAGCGCCCCATCCCACTATGTCGCCATATATAGGATATACAATCAAAACCGCAGAGTCTCGTATTTGGAAATTGGATTTCCATCTATGAACCGAGGCAAAAGATAGTCCTCAATCGATTCGAGACTGCCTAGCCCCAGCCTCAGGATCAGAGCTCGAGTGACCCTAGGAGCGACAGGGCCGGTCCACCGCTGTGGATTAAAATGCCTGAACACTACGTTTCCCCGCCCTTTGGGGCGTAAATGAGCCACTAAATGACTCCATCGGTTCGAGAACGACCGATCAATCCGAGGCGCCTCGCAACAGCAACAACCACATAAGTCAAACTCGTCAGGGCGTGTAAAACCACTGACGCCACTTCTAACTAGGAAGAAACGCAGGCCCTCCCTGAGGTCCTTTCTCCCGTTTTTGGTTCATACCGGGTGTGAAACTCGCGAAGTAAACGTTACACAAAGCTACGCCACAAAGGCCGTGCTTTGATCATCACCACAAGACTTTGCTTTTCAACAGAAGCCTTGATCATTTGCATCTTAGCATGCCACACAGGCAAACCACTCTATGCAACCGATATCAGTCACACAGAATGAAATCCAATGTCAGACACACAGTCCATTTACAAGTCCGTTCTGGGCCTGAACGAAACCGGAGGCACCTAGTACCCCGCATATCCATCGATCTCCAAGTACGTCTGGACGATCACTAACTGTTTCCATCTTCTTGGGTGTACAGCCCAATCAAGATCATCAGTTATCACCCAAACGACGTGAAGACCTCCGGTCTTCGACCATCGTCTTCATCTTCGACTTATCGTCGTATCAGTTATTCAGAATGGGATAAACCCGGTCTTTCCGAATAACTCGCGTATATTTTAAATAAGTGTTACACAAACACAACATACGCCTCATTCCAATTCATTAGTCACTAACCGTAAATTAATCAAGAGAATAATTCCCCAAATATTAACCCCGAAGGCCGAAACCAACATCAGATCAATATCCAGAAAACCATTCTGCTTGGCTAACCGACAGTTAGTTTCTAAATTTCACGTTCAAATCCAATTAAAGATTTAACTATCGCCTGGAGCAAAAACTGGTGATACTCCATTCTCGATCTTTTCAATCTAATTAAAGATTCATTAAAACTCCACTTAGTTTTAATCTTTTGACTGGGTTAAAGAATCAGTGTCATTTAAAAACACGGTTCACGATAAACCCAAAATCACATTCATTAATCGTCGGGTTAAAGAACGAGTGTTATTTAAAACACTGTCCACGATAAACCCAAAAATCAATATCGATTCAATTCCAATTAAATGTTATTTAATTGGTACACTTCATTAAATCTGAATAAAAAGATTTAATCTTTTCTCACTTGGGTTCAAGAAGAGTGTTAGTGAAGACACCATTCACGACAAACCCAAATCACGTTCATTAATTATCGGGTTAAAGAACAAGTGTTATTTAAAACACTGTTCACGATAAACCCAAAAATCAATATCAATTCAATTCCAATTAAATGTTATTTAATTGGTACACTTCATTAAATCTAAATAAAAAGATTTAATCATTTCTCAACTGGGTTCAAGAACAGTGTTAATGAAGACACCATTCACGACAAACCCAAATCACATTCGATATTCAATACAAGGCTCTGAATAGAAAATATATCGGCTTATATTCAATATCGAATTCTACGACTAACAAATGTCGTATTGGAAATAACGATATACATATATATCTTTCAAATTTCCATAACAACACCTGTATAATCACGAATTCCAACATCGAAATATTCCGAAGACAATTTCGATTCAAATCCACTCCAATGCAATCATTGGAATTTTGGTTACTTTTAAAACCCTTTTCGAATTCAATTTATTTATTTAAAAATAAATAGAATTATAATTCTAGTTCAAAACTAGTTCATTTCGATAAAAACCTATTTTTATCTTTTCAAATATGGAGTTTTTCATCCCAATTCTTTCTAAATCATTTCTTATGATTTTACACAAATTATTACTATTTTTAATAATTTTATCAAGGCCCGTACAGTCGATTTCCATCAATGGCCATCGAACTGCACTTACAGCGACCTTTTTCGAATTTGATTTGGACATAATTCCAAATCCAACCGTTAGATTTCAAATTTCTAACATTCATTAGAAAGCTCTTTTCGATACGAACCCAACGGTTCCGGTTTTAGGAGAATCCGACGGTCGGATCTCCCGCAATGTCCGTTTGAAATAAATGGTCGAAATTCACGAACTGCCGCGGCGCGGCGCGTTCTATTTAGGCCATTATATTATATATATAATATATAATATATACTTCGTCGATTCTTATTTAAAACGAATTATATAAATAGTTTTAAAATCGTTTCAAAACCTATTTCAACTTCCATTTCAATTCAAAGCAAAATTGAATCCTTCCTTATAAATCCGTTTTAAAATTCATTTCAATTCAATTCAAATTTCAATTCAATTCAAATTTCAATTCAATTTGAATTCATTTTCAATTCAATTCATTTCGAAATCGTTTTCAATTCAATTCATTTCGAATTCGTTTTCAATTCAATTCATTTCGAATTCGTTTTCAATTCAATTCATTTCGAATTCGTTTTCAATTCAATTCATTTCGAATTCGTTTTCAATTCAATTCATTTCGAAATCGTTTTCAATTCAATTCATTTCGAAATCGTTTTCAATTCAATTCATTTCGAAATCGTTTTCAATTCAATTCATTTCGAAATATTTGATTTCAAAATTACTTTTCAATATCCATTTCAAAAGGAATAAAATCGATAAAAATATCGTTCACGTCAAAATGGCGCATCTAATCAACACGGCTTCATATATTGAAATTTTCAAATATTCCATTTCGAATATTTCTATTTCAAATATTTCTTATTATAAAAATATTCTTTATTTTCACGATTGGAATGAGGCCCAATCAATTACCATATAAAGTTAATTATATGGATTTTCATACAACACATGTATATAATAACATTGAAAATAATCAACCATCAACCAAAGTGCACTACACTGTAAAGGCATCAAATATAGATATTCAACGCCTATAACAGCCTGTCAATCAATCGATCGACATATTCAATCAATCAGGATGAGTGAACTTCAAATTTCATCCCAACACCCGTGTGGGGTTTCAAACAATCAAACACAGATTTTATTTGTGCAGTTGGGCGATGTGTAAAATTTATCGACCCAATCAATATCAGTCAAATCAGTGTATATGCAAACAAATCGGCCGATTTGTTTATAACTATTCATTTATTCACATTCACGTTAAAATTTATATTTTTAACGATAAAACATTTTATTTCAACCTATGAATTTCTATTCAATTCATTTACACAATAAAATGATATTTTTATTTTCTAACATATTTTAGAAAATTTCGGCGGCATAACGGCACGATACTCGAAACGGGACAAGGCCTAGCCTTATCCCCGGTCTAGTGAAGGCCCACGCCATTCACACATCAATCAAATCAATTTCATCTCACCAAAACAATCGAATCCAAATCAAATAATCTAACCAACTACACAACCAATCAAACAAGTCCATGGTTTGTGGACGGGTGTCGGGTGCTTCTAATAAGCACCGTCTGCATCCTAGTATATATATATAACTAGAAAAATTAAATTGAAAGGTGAGAAATTCTCACCTATAGCTATCCTAGCTCCACGGCTCTACATTTGCAGAAGTCTTCGTCTTTTCGCCTTTTTGTCACCTTCGTTGCTGCTTTCACTACAAATGTAAAAATCGAATTTTTACTATGTTATTCAATATATAAAAATCGAATTTTTATTTCAAAGTTCTTTATATAAAAATCGAATTTTTATTTCAAAGTTCTTTATATAAAAATCGAATTTTTATTTCAAAGTTCTTTATATAAAAATCGAATTTTTATTTCAAAGTTCTTTATATAAAAATCGAATTTTTATTTACGCTACTATATAAAAAGATTTCGCCTTTATAAAAACGTGGACTTTGCTTTTTCAAATTTAAAGATTTCATCTTTATAAAAATCTCATTTTTATTTTTCTACATATATAAAGGTGACATTTTTAATATCCCGATCATGTAAAAATTATATTTTTAACTCTCTACACCCATAAAAATCACATTTTTACCCTTCTACTATATGAAAGATTATATTTTTAATACTTTAAAAATATAAAAATCATATTTTTATTACTTTAAAAATATAAAAATCATGTCTTGCTCCTTTTACATAATAAATATCCCGTCTTTTCTCCTTTTAAAAGTATGATTTTTATTTTCATTTTAAATCAGTTTTTAAAAATCATTTTAAATTAGTTTTTAAAATCATTTATAAATTTCAGTTTTAAAATCTAAAATAATAAAAAAAATCAGTTTTTACAATGCTTTAAAATCAGTTTTTAAAAATGGTTTAAAATCAGTTTTTAAAAATGGTTTAAAATCAGTTTTTAAAAATATTTTATAATCAGTTTTTAAAAATATTTAAAATCAGGTTTTAAAAATATTTAAAATCAGGTTTTATAAAATAAATAAATAAAAAAAATAAATAAATACTTACTGCGTGAGAGAGAGAAGGGGGGGGGACGTTGCCGGAGGTGGCGGTTGGTGCCGGGGCGCAGCGTGGTGGGGTGGCGGGCCATCGCGAGGAGGTGGGGGGGCTGGCGGCCTTCAATTCGTCGGCGGTCGTCACGGTGGGGGGAGGCTCTGGCGTTTGCGTCTTCGATTCGAAGGGAGGAAGGAGATGAGCGCGAGGGGAGAGGAAGGCGCGAGGTCAGGAGGTCGGAGGGGGTGCGCCTGCCCTAGGCGGCGGCGAGGTCCTCCAGGTGGGGCGACTGGTCATCGAGGGTTCACTCCTTTTTTTTTTTTCCTTTTTTTTTTTTTCTTTTTTTTTTCGATTCGATTTAAATGAAAATTAGGGGGGGGGCCAGAGATAAAGGAAAGGGGATTTCCCTTTTTTTTTATTTTATTTTATTATTATTTAATTCAACCTAAAGTTGACTTTTTCATAAGACCTCGAAACGAGGCCCACCGCCTGTCGCCCATAGCGTTTCACCCCCATTCCGAACACAATGGGATATGTACCGCAAGCTGAATCGACCGTTTCGATCAGTTTCCTTTTAATTTACATTTAAATCACTATATTGAATTTTAAACGTACATTTCAAATTACCGGGGTCACATACTAACTAGAAAAATTCCAGAAAAATATTTTCTAGCTTCGTATTGACGATACGGTCCTAACAAAACTAGTTTCGTCGAATTCTGAGACCGTTAGAAAAATGGCCAATTTCCAGTCGATTAAAATCAACTGAAATGGTCAAAACACGTTTTCCTATGCCACGCTCACATATTGATTCGAAAAATTATGAAATTTGGAATCTAGCAATAACTTAACATCACGGACCCAACGAAAGTGGTTTCGTCGAAATCCGAGCTCGTTTGCAAAATGTCCATTTTTAAGGGTCTGAATTCCATAGCGACTATTCAGAAATTTCAACTGGACATATCTTTTGATTCCTGATATGAAATCTTGATTTTTCGGATTCGTTAGAAAGATATTCACTATTAGATTCCATTATTTTTGGTTTCACTAAAATCCGGATTGTTTTGCACCCGGTACATTCAATTGAAGTTTGAAATCGAATTATCGAACTACCGCGCCATTTTCAATTCTATTTATAATTATATATAATTATTTATATTCTAACGACGGCGTATATAATATATACGTCGAATTCCATTTGAATTAAATTTTCTCGTCGTTATTATTTAAAATAATTCATTTTAAATAATCAAAACTCGCTAAAATGGCCAAAATAAAAATTTCAAACTGGCTCACATTTTACGGGTTGTTACAATCTCCCCCACTTAAAACTTTTCGTCCCCGAAAAGGAACAAAGTCGAAAGTGGTTTGATTATTCAGCTCTACGATCGATCAGGCTTCCATTCTCCAACTCTTTAGTTTCTGAGAATTTTCAAAATTTCAAAAATTTGGCTAACTCCCTAAATTTTTGAAAAATTTCGCCATAACCTCCCCTGCAATGGGAGCATCGGGAAATTGCAAATAGCGTTCCCGGTCCTTCAGATCTCAAAAAGAAAAAGAAAAAGCCAAGCGGCTAGCCAATAGGCTCACAAAATCATCATCACCCAAACAAAACAGGAAATTATGTAGTAAACATGTACCTATTTGTCGGGCAAACAAATTTTATTCTCTGCTCTAGCCTCCTTGCTATGACCTGTTCAATATAAGTATATGTATATGCAAGCAAACGCGACCAATCTTCAATACAATCAATATTTGGTTAAATTAGGCATAAATGGTTAAAAATTAGCAAACAACTAAACAAACAACACAAACATCAATCAATTAGTGAATTTAACGTTTCAAATTCATAATTTGATATATATACAAAAATCATGTTTTTGATGCCAAATCACAACGATGTATTCTAGCTATATATAAGTTTTGGGTTCTCACACCAGCCTAATGGAAATATATAGAGAATCACACCTTCGAGACACGAACATAAATACTGATGATGTCATGACAATCATCAGTACCATCTTCGGGCGACTAGAGTGTGATGCTATATCTATCCAATATATTAAAATTTCGAATACACGCGGATCAGACGTATACGCAAAATCTATATATACTGGATTGTCCACATCAATATAAATGGATAATCAAATACGAATAATTGATTTAAATTTTCAAAACAAAAGTTTGTTTTCATTAGAAAAATATACTCTTCACACCCGTTCTAGGATACTACTGATCCTATCTCTAACGAGTCATTCTCATTGGATATTGCTAATCCAATATCTGATGAACTCTTTCGTATGTTTCTAATGTGCCTTGTTCTCTGCTTTGTAAACCAAAGCTCTGATACCAAATGTGAAGACCCGCAACTTCCCCGTAAAGGAAAGCGTCGGATAGTTCGAGAACAAGCCACAACAGAATGCATATAAAAGAACATTTCATTGTATATTACAACGATGCATCAGATTACAAGAATATGCAGAGTATAAAAGAATATTACACAGAAATATCAGAGATTTAAATTACATTTAAATACATCGCAGCGGAAAATAATACAATACACAACTAGAAGAAGATATACGGATACAAAGCTTTCCGGATATCGTTCCAGCTGTAAACCAGGATCCTGTGAATATAAATCTGCAAAACCAAAACTACTAGCTGCCCGTGTCAAAATAAGGGCACCCAGAGTTTAGGTTAAAACAATAAACTCCAGGTCAGTCATGTGACTGGTGTGAGAACTAAAATAGTTATTATTCTTTATTTTAAAAGTTAGGTAAATCAAGGGACCACGCCGTATAACACGGAACGGGTTTCCTCCCAAGAATACCAGTGCATAAAACAGCAGCGCAATGCTAAATAAAGAAAGATGAAGCTGTTATAAGACCCAGTTCCTATCACACAATGCAACGCAAACCGGGGGATAGGGTTTTCCCTTATAACAGCCAAAGAATGCTTGATACGTTTAAAACAAATCATTTGATACTATAATAAGTGCATAGTGTATAAAACAACTTCAAATCATAAGTATCAATCATAGGCAGCATAAGCGCCCCATCCCACTATGTCGCCATATATAGGATATACAATCAAAACCGCAGAGTCTCGTATTTGGAAATTGGATTTCCATCTATGAACCGAGGCAAAAGATAGTCCTCAATCGATTCGAGACTGCCTAGCCCCAGCCTCAGGATCAGAGCTCGAGTGACCCTAGGAGCGACAGGGCCGGTCCACCGCTGTGGATTAAAATGCCTGAACACTACGTTTCCCCGCCCTTTGGGGCGTAAATGAGCCACTAAATGACTCCATCGGTTCGAGAACGACCGATCAATCCGAGGCGCCTCGCAACAGCAACAACCACATAAGTCAAACTCGTCAGGGCGTGTAAAACCACTGACGCCACTTCTAACTAGGAAGAAACGCAGGCCCTCCCTGAGGTCCTTTCTCCCGTTTTTGGTTCATACCGGGTGTGAAACTCGCGAAGTAAACGTTACACAAAGCTACGCCACAAAGGCCGTGCTTTGATCATCACCACAAGACTTTGCTTTTCAACAGAAGCCTTGATCATTTGCATCTTAGCATGCCACACAGGCAAACCACTCTATGCAACCGATATCAGTCACACAGAATGAAATCCAATGTCAGACACACAGTCCATTTACAAGTCCGTTCTGGGCCTGAACGAAACCGGAGGCACCTAGTACCCCGCATATCCATCGATCTCCAAGTACGTCTGGACGATCACTAACTGTTTCCATCTTCTTGGGTGTACAGCCCAATCAAGATCATCAGTTATCACCCAAACGACGTGAAGACCTCCGGTCTTCGACCATCGTCTTCATCTTCGACTTATCGTCGTATCAGTTATTCAGAATGGGATAAACCCGGTCTTTCCGAATAACTCGCGTATATTTTAAATAAGTGTTACACAAACACAACATACGCCTCATTCCAATTCATTAGTCACTAACCGTAAATTAATCAAGAGAATAATTCCCCAAATATTAACCCCGAAGGCCGAAACCAACATCAGATCAATATCCAGAAAACCATTCTGCTTGGCTAACCGACAGTTAGTTTCTAAATTTCACGTTCAAATCCAATTAAAGATTTAACTATCGCCTGGAGCAAAAACTGGTGATACTCCATTCTCGATCTTTTCAATCTAATTAAAGATTCATTAAAACTCCACTTAGTTTTAATCTTTTGACTGGGTTAAAGAATCAGTGTCATTTAAAAACACGGTTCACGATAAACCCAAAATCACATTCATTAATCGTCGGGTTAAAGAACGAGTGTTATTTAAAACACTGTCCACGATAAACCCAAAAATCAATATCGATTCAATTCCAATTAAATGTTATTTAATTGGTACACTTCATTAAATCTGAATAAAAAGATTTAATCTTTTCTCACTTGGGTTCAAGAAGAGTGTTAGTGAAGACACCATTCACGACAAACCCAAATCACGTTCATTAATTATCGGGTTAAAGAACAAGTGTTATTTAAAACACTGTTCACGATAAACCCAAAAATCAATATCAATTCAATTCCAATTAAATGTTATTTAATTGGTACACTTCATTAAATCTAAATAAAAAGATTTAATCATTTCTCAACTGGGTTCAAGAACAGTGTTAATGAAGACACCATTCACGACAAACCCAAATCACATTCGATATTCAATACAAGGCTCTGAATAGAAAATATATCGGCTTATATTCAATATCGAATTCTACGACTAACAAATGTCGTATTGGAAATAACGATATACATATATATCTTTCAAATTTCCATAACAACACCTGTATAATCACGAATTCCAACATCGAAATATTCCGAAGACAATTTCGATTCAAATCCACTCCAATGCAATCATTGGAATTTTGGTTACTTTTAAAACCCTTTTCGAATTCAATTTATTTATTTAAAAATAAATAGAATTATAATTCTAGTTCAAAACTAGTTCATTTCGATAAAAACCTATTTTTATCTTTTCAAATATGGAGTTTTTCATCCCAATTCTTTCTAAATCATTTCTTATGATTTTACACAAATTATTACTATTTTTAATAATTTTATCAAGGCCCGTACAGTCGATTTCCATCAATGGCCATCGAACTGCACTTACAGCGACCTTTTTCGAATTTGATTTGGACATAATTCCAAATCCAACCGTTAGATTTCAAATTTCTAACATTCATTAGAAAGCTCTTTTCGATACGAACCCAACGGTTCCGGTTTTAGGAGAATCCGACGGTCGGATCTCCCGCAATGTCCGTTTGAAATAAATGGTCGAAATTCACGAACTGCCGCGGCGCGGCGCGTTCTATTTAGGCCATTATATTATATATATAATATATAATATATACTTCGTCGATTCTTATTTAAAACGAATTATATAAATAGTTTTAAAATCGTTTCAAAACCTATTTCAACTTCCATTTCAATTCAAAGCAAAATTGAATCCTTCCTTATAAATCCGTTTTAAAATTCATTTCAATTCAATTCAAATTTCAATTCAATTCAAATTTCAATTCAATTTGAATTCATTTTCAATTCAATTCATTTCGAAATCGTTTTCAATTCAATTCATTTCGAATTCGTTTTCAATTCAATTCATTTCGAATTCGTTTTCAATTCAATTCATTTCGAATTCGTTTTCAATTCAATTCATTTCGAATTCGTTTTCAATTCAATTCATTTCGAAATCGTTTTCAATTCAATTCATTTCGAAATCGTTTTCAATTCAATTCATTTCGAAATCGTTTTCAATTCAATTCATTTCGAAATATTTGATTTCAAAATTACTTTTCAATATCCATTTCAAAAGGAATAAAATCGATAAAAATATCGTTCACGTCAAAATGGCGCATCTAATCAACACGGCTTCATATATTGAAATTTTCAAATATTCCATTTCGAATATTTCTATTTCAAATATTTCTTATTATAAAAATATTCTTTATTTTCACGATTGGAATGAGGCCCAATCAATTACCATATAAAGTTAATTATATGGATTTTCATACAACACATGTATATAATAACATTGAAAATAATCAACCATCAACCAAAGTGCACTACACTGTAAAGGCATCAAATATAGATATTCAACGCCTATAACAGCCTGTCAATCAATCGATCGACATATTCAATCAATCAGGATGAGTGAACTTCAAATTTCATCCCAACACCCGTGTGGGGTTTCAAACAATCAAACACAGATTTTATTTGTGCAGTTGGGCGATGTGTAAAATTTATCGACCCAATCAATATCAGTCAAATCAGTGTATATGCAAACAAATCGGCCGATTTGTTTATAACTATTCATTTATTCACATTCACGTTAAAATTTATATTTTTAACGATAAAACATTTTATTTCAACCTATGAATTTCTATTCAATTCATTTACACAATAAAATGATATTTTTATTTTCTAACATATTTTAGAAAATTTCGGCGGCATAACGGCACGATACTCGAAACGGGACAAGGCCTAGCCTTATCCCCGGTCTAGTGAAGGCCCACGCCATTCACACATCAATCAAATCAATTTCATCTCACCAAAACAATCGAATCCAAATCAAATAATCTAACCAACTACACAACCAATCAAACAAGTCCATGGTTTGTGGACGGGTGTCGGGTGCTTCTAATAAGCACCGTCTGCATCCTAGTATATATATATAACTAGAAAAATTAAATTGAAAGGTGAGAAATTCTCACCTATAGCTATCCTAGCTCCACGGCTCTACATTTGCAGAAGTCTTCGTCTTTTCGCCTTTTTGTCACCTTCGTTGCTGCTTTCACTACAAATGTAAAAATCGAATTTTTACTATGTTATTCAATATATAAAAATCGAATTTTTATTTCAAAGTTCTTTATATAAAAATCGAATTTTTATTTCAAAGTTCTTTATATAAAAATCGAATTTTTATTTCAAAGTTCTTTATATAAAAATCGAATTTTTATTTCAAAGTTCTTTATATAAAAATCGAATTTTTATTTACGCTACTATATAAAAAGATTTCGCCTTTATAAAAACGTGGACTTTGCTTTTTCAAATTTAAAGATTTCATCTTTATAAAAATCTCATTTTTATTTTTCTACATATATAAAGGTGACATTTTTAATATCCCGATCATGTAAAAATTATATTTTTAACTCTCTACACCCATAAAAATCACATTTTTACCCTTCTACTATATGAAAGATTATATTTTTAATACTTTAAAAATATAAAAATCATATTTTTATTACTTTAAAAATATAAAAATCATGTCTTGCTCCTTTTACATAATAAATATCCCGTCTTTTCTCCTTTTAAAAGTATGATTTTTATTTTCATTTTAAATCAGTTTTTAAAAATCATTTTAAATTAGTTTTTAAAATCATTTATAAATTTCAGTTTTAAAATCTAAAATAATAAAAAAAATCAGTTTTTACAATGCTTTAAAATCAGTTTTTAAAAATGGTTTAAAATCAGTTTTTAAAAATGGTTTAAAATCAGTTTTTAAAAATATTTTATAATCAGTTTTTAAAAATATTTAAAATCAGGTTTTAAAAATATTTAAAATCAGGTTTTATAAAATAAATAAATAAAAAAAATAAATAAATACTTACTGCGTGAGAGAGAGAAGGGGGGGGGACGTTGCCGGAGGTGGCGGTTGGTGCCGGGGCGCAGCGTGGTGGGGTGGCGGGCCATCGCGAGGAGGTGGGGGGGCTGGCGGCCTTCAATTCGTCGGCGGTCGTCACGGTGGGGGGAGGCTCTGGCGTTTGCGTCTTCGATTCGAAGGGAGGAAGGAGATGAGCGCGAGGGGAGAGGAAGGCGCGAGGTCAGGAGGTCGGAGGGGGTGCGCCTGCCCTAGGCGGCGGCGAGGTCCTCCAGGTGGGGCGACTGGTCATCGAGGGTTCACTCCTTTTTTTTTTTTCCTTTTTTTTTTTTTCTTTTTTTTTTTCGATTCGATTTAAATGAAAATTAGGGGGGGGGCCAGAGATAAAGGAAAGGGGATTTCCCTTTTTTTTTATTTTATTTTATTATTATTTAATTCAACCTAAAGTTGACTTTTTCATAAGACCTCGAAACGAGGCCCACCGCCTGTCGCCCATAGCGTTTCACCCCCATTCCGAACACAATGGGATATGTACCGCAAGCTGAATCGACCGTTTCGATCAGTTTCCTTTTAATTTACATTTAAATCACTATATTGAATTTTAAACGTACATTTCAAATTACCGGGGTCACATACTAACTAGAAAAATTCCAGAAAAATATTTTCTAGCTTCGTATTGACGATACGGTCCTAACAAAACTAGTTTCGTCGAATTCTGAGACCGTTAGAAAAATGGCCAATTTCCAGTCGATTAAAATCAACTGAAATGGTCAAAACACGTTTTCCTATGCCACGCTCACATATTGATTCGAAAAATTATGAAATTTGGAATCTAGCAATAACTTAACATCACGGACCCAACGAAAGTGGTTTCGTCGAAATCCGAGCTCGTTTGCAAAATGTCCATTTTTAAGGGTCTGAATTCCATAGCGACTATTCAGAAATTTCAACTGGACATATCTTTTGATTCCTGATATGAAATCTTGATTTTTCGGATTCGTTAGAAAGATATTCACTATTAGATTCCATTATTTTTGGTTTCACTAAAATCCGGATTGTTTTGCACCCGGTACATTCAATTGAAGTTTGAAATCGAATTATCGAACTACCGCGCCATTTTCAATTCTATTTATAATTATATATAATTATTTATATTCTAACGACGGCGTATATAATATATACGTCGAATTCCATTTGAATTAAATTTTCTCGTCGTTATTATTTAAAATAATTCATTTTAAATAATCAAAACTCGCTAAAATGGCCAAAATAAAAATTTCAAACTGGCTCACATTTTACGGGTTGTTACAAACGACCATTTAACATCAACCATAAGCAATTCAAACAATTCAACCATTTAAACATGTTTATAAATAAACATGACCAACCAAGGTGAGTTACCTTTATTGGAACCAATCGTTAAAAATACGATTTGATATTTCACTGAAATTAAACACAGTTTAATTTCATCGGTTAAATCAACAGATAAGCAGATAACCAGCAAAACAGTCAACCATTGGCAAGCAGAGCACACAAAATAAAAATACCCAATTTATATAAAATATAAAAAAAAGGTAACTGAGTGAGTTGAACTCACCTTGAGTTGATTCTGTTGTCAACAGCTTGGTTTAACTAAATTAAACGGTCGTTTAATTTAGTTAAAATGCCGGTTGATTCCAGTCGTGTCCAGTTCCATTCCATGATGTAGCGCTCGTTGACTCGAGTTCACTACATCTCGGTTTGTCGATTTTCTAAGATTATTCCATAATGGGCCAACAATATTTGAGGACTTTGGATATGAAGGAAACGGTTCTGGTAACACTTCTATTTGAAAAATATAATGGCCCAAACCCTATACTCTGAATCACTCCAAAGTAGGTACCACGTTGTCTTCGTTCTCTGCTATTCTGGTAATCCCAACTCACGCGTTGGGGTAAGGATATGGTCAAACACATCTTTCTGGTCTTCACAGTCCATGTTTTGGACATTCTTTCCAAAAGTTTGCAAAATCCAAGACTAAGTTAACGTAAAATCAACTAACTAATTATACTTGATTATGTTAAAGAAATTTACACCGCTGCTTCTTTGTACCACTATTACGTTCTCCAATTGAAAATTCTATGTTTGATTCCTCTGTATTCCTTAGTCCTCATGTCCATTCCTTTCCATCGTTTCAGGTACAAATGCTTTCGGTTGTTCCTGAAATTTCTCCCAACATTTTACTACTCAAGCAATGATCCTTAAACAGCTGATTTGAGTTCTTGCTTCGTTGCAATCACGCTGTCCTTCTCACTACTAAAACAGTCGAGCCAATTAAACTTTTCCTCTCCTTAGTTCAAGCTTCAACTCCTCGTTATGTTGGTACCACAGTTTAAAACTGCTCTCATCTCAGGCATACACCATACAAACCCGCATATCTCTTTTCTGTTGCCATACCACTTTCCCGAACTCCCTACAATCCGCTCCAGACTTCACCGCTGACTTCGAACTGTCCTCCACCGCAGCCATGTCACTCCACCGAAATCAGATCCAACCGCCTCGAGACTACCGCCCCAGTCCCCTCTATCGACGCCCACCATCTCGATTGGCTCGATAGCTTCTTCTGCCTTCATACAACTTGCGAACGCTGCTGCTAAACGATGGAATCCCCACTACAGACTTCAGGATACGATCATAACCGTTGGATCCCATAGCTCACGTTGAGCTCTTTGATTTTTGATGTTTAAATGTTTTGATTTTATATTTTTGATGGCAAACAAATCGGTTTCACCATTTTAGAGAGCGAAGGAAAAAGAAAACAAAGGAAAAAGAAGGAGTGAGGATCATTTTATATGAAGAAGACAGCGTGGATGCCAAGTTTTAGGGGAATAGGTTTACAGTAATTATACAGGGTAGCTGATATAAACTTGTACTTGGGTAAGCAACTCTATACCTTGGTCGGCACGGAATTAGGTTGATTGGCAGCCACGAAAGGGTAAGTTTGGAGTGTAAGGCATTAAAATGAAAAAAATCAACGGTGGCGTTGGCACATACAGTGGGTAGATTTTTATAGCTTTAATATACACAAATTGTATTAACATTAATATAATAATATTTACAAAATTTCGTTGTAATGTAACACGTAAAAAGCACCACATATGATCTCTGTTTACTGATAAAAAAACTAATCTTGGTGTAAAAAGATATTCCGGATCGAATGGGACAAATTTCGTTGAAATCCGGAGTCGTTTGAAAAAATTTCCTTTATGAAACCAGAAATGAACACGCGTTTAATTTTTCCATGATCACCAGATAAATCAAATCAACCCGAAACTTGTATATCTTACAATAATTTGTTGATACGAACCCAACGGCACCAGTTTCGTCGCATTCTGAGACTGTTTCCCCGATAGGCCATTTTTACCTCGAACTGCCCTACCCTTTTTAACGCCAAATTTTTCGATCTCTAAAAATAACAAACTATATACATATCCTGACTCTAATCGACGATACGAACTCAACGGAACTGGTTTCGCGGTCTAATTCGATCGTCTGCTCTAGTTACACTCGAATGTCCCTTTATTTATTTAATTACGCGTTATAGAAATTGAACGGGCGTTTATGGCTACCGTGGTCACATACGACATCTGTTTGCCACGCCGTTTGACTTTCTGACAATAATTTAGCGATACGGTCCCAATGAAACTAGTTTCATCGAAAACAGAGTCTGTTTGCAAAACGGCTATTTTAACGTGTATATTTTAAATAACGATTTTCCATAGCGACTATTTCAAAATTTGATTTAGCCATAACTCGCAATCTATAACACGAAATCTGGATTTTCCTCTTTCATATGAAAACTATCGTCAATACGGTTCCAACGTGTCTTGTTTCACAGAAATCCGACTTATATCGAATCCTGTATTCTCAGTTGAAGTTTAAAACTCGAATTTACGAGCTGCACGCCATTTTCAAGCTCGATTTATAATTATATAACGTTCGAACTTCGTTTAAATAGCGAATTAGATATTAATTCCATCGATATTCCAAATATAATATTTAAAACTAATTTAAATATTCAGATTCAAATGGTCGAAAAACACGGGTCGTTACATTCTTCCCCCCTTAAAATAATTTCGTCCTCGAAATTGCTAAGGTAAGAAAGAACGTTATAAACTCATTAATTTCAAATCTAATTTTATATTAAATTAGAAACCAATTCAATACCATAAATAAAAAAATTCAAAAATATCGAAAATTTTCTAACACTTTAAATTTCCGAAAAATTTCGCCAGCACCTCCTCTATACGGCTCAACCGGTACAACTCCAACTCGCCTTCCTAGGCCTTCTCTAATCCAAAAGAAAATGAAACAGCCAAGCGGCTTGCCAAATAGGCTCATAAATCACCAAACCCAAATAAAAATAAACGTGTACCTTTTTGTCGGGCATATCATTATATCCTTTCCATCTGCTGCCTTGTCAGCATATACAAATGCATTCCCAAACAAAATTCCAATTTTATCTTCAAAACCAGATCATTCACGCGTCCAGCCAGATCCCATTCTTAATTCAATTTCCATCCATTATCAATTCCAACTCTTAACTTACCAGTCCAACACCATTTCATATTCCTGTCTCCCAATTCCAAATCTGATTCCACTTGATATATTATATCTCGATTCAATTTCCAGTTAATTGGTTTCAATTCAATTCATGCTTGCTTTCCCAATTTCTGTTTAATTTGTTTTTGTTCAAACAGTTCCCCTGGGAGTTTTAAACAGTTCAGCTCTTTCAAAAATCAAATATTCCTTTTCAGGATTCAAACAACTTATTTTTCTCAAAGCAATTTAAAAACAATTTCTTTGGTAGTAATCCGTCACTTAGAACTCGAAAATGAACACTGATGATGTGGCCAGCATCATCAGAGTTATTCCCCAGCTATCGAAGTGAGTTCAATACTATATCACTACAAAATTCCAATTTTAAACACTTTCATTTTGAAATCTTTTTCAAAATAAAATTCACGATGCTTGTAAACAATTTAAAATCTCCCAGGATTTTAAAATTCTCATATTCAATCCAAGTTCATTTGCAAACACCTTTCCCATTTTTAGGAATTTTAATTCCAAATTCTGATTTTAATTCCAGATTTAATAAATCTGTTTTTGTATTGTACGAATTCCAATTGGTTATTTATATAACAATTTCAATTATAATCAACCAACACATCCAATATACTATAATACTTCAAATGTTAATCATTCTTTTATATTAAAATATAATTTGGGTAAAATTATTTCATTTACCCTCTTTCAAAACATATCGTGACGACCTATCGTATTCGAGTGTTTATAAACCCCTATCGATACAGTGGATCAAACTGATCGATCAGAATCCATAAACAACTCAAACCATAAATCTCCACAATATAAAACAATTTTTATAAAATCTACAAATACGTTCACTCGTATATATACACTCAAACTCAACCTAGGGTATTGCTAACCCCATCTCTACTGAGTCACGCCACAGAGCCAAGGTAATACTTAACCTTCAGCTCTGATACCACTGTAACGAACCGGGATTTTCGACTCCGAAAATCAACATCAAACTACCACGTTGACCATTCAGACATCGAACATTCCAGATCATTAATAGAAAGAAGTTAGAGGGTGAGATAAGAAAGAAAGAAATATTAGAATAGAAGAAGAAGAAGAAGAACACCACACAGAGTCTCACATCGCAGCGGAACAAAATATAATACAGAAATAAATCTTTATTGAGAACTTTTAAAATACTTACAATATCAGAGTACACATCTGGACAGTGATAATAATCTGTCCTCATATAACACACAGCGGAATAGTAATATCATACATCTGGATTCTTCCATCTCGTCTCTTCTCAGCAGTCGATAACCTGAACCTGTACACTCCGGGCTAACCCGAGCATTTACAAAATACCGGGTCAGTCCGGTGAACCAGAGTGAGATAAACTCGCACAGTAATAAGGGTGAACCATCCAATCATGATTTTAAAGTTCAAAATCTTTTCAGAAGAAAGGATAATCGTAAGACCAAATCCACACATAAACACAGACGGTTTTTACCTTACGATAACCCAAAACAGTTTTGAAACCAATATCTTGTTCTGATATTATAATAATGTCTAAATACAAGTAAATATCAATTTAATGGAACGCTTGCATCTCACGCTCCACATATATAGTATACAATCAAAACCCGCAGGCGCTTATTGGGAATTGGATTCTGACTTGACAAGGTATGGGTCCACCTTCCGATAGTGTATCTCTAGAGACGAATACACTGGGTTCAACAAGAACTTCTTGCAACCCGGCCCTCACATGACCGACCACTCATTTCGCTTGAGTGTATCGAATGTATACCACCGACGGTTGGGATCAGCAACCGTCTGCCCGAAAAGGGACAGCATCGAAATATAGATTCAAGAACAAATAGGAATTTCTCTAGATAGGTGATTATACACCCTAATGGGAGCGACCCACATAGCCATGCTGCCTGCCCGATTTTTGTCATTTCCCGGTTGATGAGGCTTGAGGTTTAGATTTACCTTTGAACACCTGGTCATCATTCACTTTGAATGCCACATCGTCAGATCCGTCAGATATCACTAATTGACGTCCACAAAAATACTCTAGCTGGAAGCTAAGAGAACGGCAAATCTCTGCCAACAACTATCGTACGTTTGGAGAAATCAACGTACGTGACACTTTGGAAATACTCTGTCAGACATCCGTCCATACAAGTCATCCAGGAACAGGATGAACCGAAGGTACTCCCCTACTGCATCCAATATAGGAATCACCCCATGGATCGGTAGGAGAAGTCCTTGCAACCCGTAGATTCCAACCACGACAGAATCACAACTTATCTCTACTTGCCAGGCAGAGAATATTAGTGGCTCTTCCGTTTGTGAAAAACCCACGGTCTTCACAGCACCATCTCGATCATCTTCTGATATCTCCACGTATTTGTTGGTCGGAATGGTTTTCGAATATAAATTTGATCCCGGTCTTTCCATACCAACAATCGTATTGGACCTATTTGATAGTCGGTGTTTTAACTATCAAAATATACAGTGTTTCAATCATGACACTCCAATGAGTTCACTGGTTCAGTATTCAGCATCACTTGGCCTTTATCTAACTGATTTACTTTTGTTAAATTAAAACTTCTAACTTCTTCAAATATTCAAAAATACGATATTTGAATACCTCTAATTCGATTTAACTCTAATCGATTAACTCTAATTGATTAACTAATACTCGACTCAAACCCATTCGCTTGACTCTAGATCACAGCGATCACAATGGTTACGCCTGATTCCTTCAGGAAACATCCGACCGCCATAGGCTATCTGCAGCCCTGCGAATTACGCTAGCAGTCGTACGAAATGGCAACTTAGCCGAAAAATTATGTTTGGCTAATTCTATCTCGAATAACTATATTCAATTTCCCATTTAATTTCTTCCGTCAAATCATCTTTTAGATTCGGAAATCCATTAGTTTTAACAAAGAAATTTATAGCACATATGTTATAACAATAGCGTTATAATTACTATTTAGATTTACAAAATAACAGCGCTATAATCGCTGTTTTGGTTTACAATCCATTTACTATAGCAAAAGCACTACAATCGCTATATCATATTTCAAAACATATATTATAACAACAGTGCTAAAATCGCTGTTTAGATTTTCAAAACATATCCACTAACGTCACTTACGATTACCAACTAATACTATCTTCAGATAATCCCGATGTTGTTCAAGTTGGGGTATTTTAATTACCTCTCAGACCTTGATCAAACAACGTTCAAATCTTCAGATAAATATAAGTTGAAATCAGGAACCCAACATTCCATTCAAATCTCAAAACAAACTCCATTTAACTCTAATTTGGTTATACAACCCTATGACCCCTTATTTAACCCCAGTTCATCTTTTCCAATCTCCTTTCAATTATATTCAACTATTCTTACTTTGGAAAACTTATTTTGATTCCCTCCTTTACTCGATCCAAATATCTGGTAACGTAAATTTTAAATCAACGATATAACACCTCAAACTTCTTTTATATAGATCCTGGTTTATCTTAAGCCCTTTATTCGAATCTCCTTTTAAAACACTTATAAAAACTAAAACCATATTGTTCAAAACTATGTTATTTGATTAATTCGACACAACTAATTTAGAAATCAGTTCCAGTTTAAAAATGTTAACTTAGTCAACCCAAAACTCGATTTTCTCGATAATCGATTCCAGTTAGTTCTCACTTTAAATTAATTAAAAATATAATTAACTTAAATAATTCCATTAATTGTTTTCTTTACAAAACAATTATCAAATTATAATCTTTCGACTCAATTCCTATTCTCCTACTCGTAATCTGATTGACATCAGCATTTTACTTTGTAAAATAAATTAATAACCAATCAAAGTCTTAAATAAATAAAATATTTATTTATTTCTCTTTAATGACTTTATTCAAAATCCAATTCCAATTATAAAATAAATTTTATAACTTCATCTTTATCGATTCACCTGACGGTGAATCAGTATTTATAACCTGATTGATTTTATAGGCCATACTCTGCCAAATACCCAACCAATATCACCCATTGGTTTAAACTAACAGGTGTTGAACATTCAATAATCAACCATCAAATCAATCAACCCAAACAGGACAGTTCATATATGGTAATATGAAAATAAATAATATATTTGAGGAATCCGGTTGGATCCCTCCAACCTGTTCTTCCCTGTATTCAAATGGTTTTTCTCAAATCAGACGGTTCAGTTTTGTTTAACTGATAAATTAAATAACGACCATTTAACATCAACCATAAGCAATTCAAACAATTCAACCATTTAAACATGTTTATAAATAAACATGACCAACCAAGGTGAGTTACCTTTATTGGAACCAATCGTTAAAAATACGATTTGATATTTCACTGAAATTAAACACAGTTTAATTTCATCGGTTAAATCAACAGATAAGCAGATAACCAGCAAAACAGTCAACCATTGGCAAGCAGAGCACACAAAATAAAAATATCCAATTTATATAAAATATAAAAAAAAGGTAACTGAGTGAGTTGAACTCACCTTGAGTTGATTCTGTTGTCAACAGCTTGGTTTAACTAAATTAAACGGTCGTTTAATTTAGTTAAAATGCCGGTTGATTCCAGTCGTGTCCAGTTCCATTCCATGATGTAGCGCTCGTTGACTCGAGTTCACTGCATCTCGGTTTGTCGATTTTCTAAGATTATTCCATAATGGGCCAACAATATTTGAGGACTTTGGATATGAAGGAAACGGTTCTGGTAACACTTCTATTTGAAAAATATAATGGCCCAAACCCTATACTCTGAATCACTCCAAAGTAGGTACCACGTTGTCTTCGTTCTCTGCTACTCTGGTAATCCCAACTCACGCGTTGGGGTAAGGATATGGTCAAACACATCTTTCTGGTCTTCACAGTCCATGTTTTGGACATTCTTTCCAAAAGTTTGCAAAATCCAAGACTAAGTTAACGTAAAATCAACTAACTAATTATACTTGATTATGTTAAAGAAATTTACACCGCTGCTTCTTTGTACCACTATTACGTTCTCCAATTGAAAATTCTATGTTTGATTCCTCTATATTCCTTAGTCCTCATGTCCATTCCTTTCCATCGTTTCAGGTACAAATGCTTTCGGTTGTTCCTGAAATTTCTCCCAACATTTTACTACTCAAGCAATGATCCTTAAACAGCTGATTTGAGTTCTTGCTTCGTTGCAATCACGCTGTCCTTCTCACTACTAAAACAGTCGAGCCAATTAAACTTTTCCTCTCCTTAGTTCAAGCTTCAACTCCTCGTTATGTTGGTACCACAGTTTAAAACTGCTCTCATCTCAGGCATACACCATACAAACCCGCATATCTCTTTTCTGTTGCCATACCACTTTCCCGAACTCCCTACAATCCGCTCCAGACTTCACCGCTGACTTCGAACTGTCCTCCACCGCAGCCATGTCACTCCACCGAAATCAGATCCAACCGCCTCGAGACTACCGCCCCAGTCCCCTCTATCGACGCCCACCATCTCGATTGGCTCGATAGCTTCTTCTGCCTTCATACAACTTGCGAACGCTGCTGCTAAACTATGGAATCCCCACTACAGACTTCAGGATACGAACATAACCGTTGGATCCCATAGCTCACGTTGAGCTCTTTGATTTTTGATGTTTAAATGTTTGGATTTTATATTTTTGATGGCAAACAAATCGGTTTCACCATTTTAGAGAGCGAAGGAAAAAGAAAACAAAGGAAAAAGAAGGAGTGAGGATAATTTTATATGAAGAAGACAGCGTGGATGCCAAGTTTTAGGGGAATAGGTTTACAGTAATTATACAGGGTAGCTGATATAAACTTGTACTTGGGTGAGCAACTCTATACCTTGGTCGGCACGGAATTAGGTTGATTGGCAGCCACGAAAGGGTAAGTTTGGAGTGTAAGGCATTAAAATGAAAAAAATCAACGGTGGCGTTGGCACATACAGTTGGTAGATTTTTATAGCTTTAATATATACAAATTGTATTAACATTAATATAATAATATTTACAAAATTTCGTTGTAATGTAACACGTAAAAAGCACCACATATGATCTCTGTTTACTAATAAAAAACTAATCTTGGTGTAAAAAGATATTCCGGATCGAATGGGACAAATTTCGTTGAAATCCGGAGTCGTTTGGAAAAATTTCCTTTATGAAACCAGAAATGAACACGCGTTTAATTTTTCCATGATCACCAGATAAATCAAATCAACCCGAAACTTGTATATCTTACAATAATTTGTTGATACGAACCCAACGGCACCAGTTTCGTCGCATTCTGAGACTGTTTCCCCGATAGGCCATTTTTACCTCGAACTGCCCTACCCTTTTTAACGCCAAATTTTTCGATCTCTAAAAATAACAAACTATATACATATCCTGACTCTAATCGACGATACGAACTCAACGGAACTGGTTTCGCGGTCTAATTCGATCGTCTGCTCTAGTTACACTCGAATGTCCCTTTATTTATTTAATTACGCGTTATAGAAATTGAACGGGCGTTTATGGCTACCGTGGTCACATACGACATCTGTTTGCCACGCCGTTTGACTTTCTGACAATAATTTAGCGATACGGTCCCAATGAAACTAATTTCATCGAAAACAGAGTCTGTTTGCAAAACGGCTATTTTAACGTGTATATTTTAAATAACGATTTTCCATAGCGACTATTTCAAAATTTGATTTAGCCATAACTCGCAATCTATAACACGAAATCTGGATTTTCCTCTTTCATATGAAAACTATCATCAATACGGTTCCAACGTGTCTTGTTTCACAGAAATCCGACTTATATCGAATCCTGTATTCTCAGTTGAAGTTTAAAACTCGAATTTACGAGCTGCACGCCATTTTCAAGCTCGATTTATAATTATATAAATATATAACGTTCGAACTTCGTTTAAATAGCGAATTAGATATTAATTCCATCGATATTCCAAATATAATATTTAAAACTAATTTAAATATTCAGATTCAAATGGTCGAAAAACACGGGTCGTTACATTTATTTTTAAATGAAATAAATCATAAGGTCACGTCGTATATCACGGAACGGGTTTCCCCTTATGAAGACCAATGCATAGAAATTCACAAAGCTTTTTGAAAAATGAAGCTACCATAAGGTTTCGTGGCACACACACACACAATGAAAACGTACACATAGTTTAATGGCGCGACTTTTGATGACCTCGGAAATCATGTCATTATTAAAGAAATAGAAAATAGATAGAGAAAAGAACTGAGAAAAACATTGGATTCTCACAGAGGAATTTAACAAAACATAATATCACATAATATATTACATATCAGAGTTTATTACATCATAGTCCACTTCATCAGAATACATAATCATACATGATTACGAGCCCAATACAACATACAAACTTAATACTTAGATATAGATATAATGACTAAGCTAGTTCCTGAATTGCCAGTCCAAAGTACTCCAAAAGATTTCCATTAATCACCTGGATCACTTGTCTACTCATAATAATTGTTATGAGCACCCAAGAGTTTAGGAGAAACACAGAAAAATAACCTCAGGGTCAGTCAAGGGACTGGTGTGAGTAAACAAATTTAAAAACAGCTTGGAAATAAGAAAATGACAGAACAGGGTTCTTCTCTTATGAGAAAAGATCGATTTTATCTTTAGAAAACCTTTCGAAAGAAAAGATAATCGTTAGATAGATCAACACATAAACATGGATGGTTTACCTTATGATAACCCAAAACATTTTTGACATCAAAATCATTTGATATTATAATAGTTTTTATCAAATAAATAATCATCTAGCGGCTTGAATCTCACGCTCCACATACATAGTATATAATCAAAAACTGCATGCTCTTATTGAATATTGGATTCCAACTATGACAAGGCATGGAACCACCTGCCGATCAGCGTACTCGAAAAGGAATATACTGGGGTTCAACAAGAACATCTTGCAACCCGGCCACACATGACCGATCACTTATTTAACTTAAGTGGACCGAATGTATTATCACCCACGGTTGGATTAACAACTTTTACCGAAAGCTGCAGCAGCGAAAGAGTAAGAAGACAAAAAGGAATTTCTCTAGATGGTGATAATACACCCTGCTTGGGTGCGACCCAACTAGCCATGCTGCCTGCTCGATTTTTTTTTTCATTTCTAGGTTGTGAGGCTTGAGGTCACGCTTACCTTTTTGACCGATCACTTCTTTAATTACTTTGAATGCCACATCGTCATATCAGTCAGAACACTCATTTATTTTCCCAAAAATATCATGGGCATAAAGCTAAGAGAAACGAATTCCTTTGCCACCAATGTAATACATTTAAGAAAAGTTAATGGGTAAGATCTGATAGACATACTCTGTCAGACATAAGATCATACAAGTTGTCCTGGGACTGGACAAACCAAAGGCACTATTCTGTAAATTCATCTTAGGCAATTTCTACCTAGGATAAACAAAACAGCCCTTGCATAACTTCGTCTTCGGTTATCTTCAATAATCTCTGTCACGCAACGTATAAATCTAATCGAAGTGGAAAATAAATTCCAGACTCTTCGAAACGATTAGCATAATGTCTTTTAAGGTCAAATGATATTTAAGGAAATCTGATTTAAATAAAACCTCTATATATTTTAATTTCAAAACATTTATCATTTTAAAAGAATAGTAATCAACTTAAAACGATTTAATTGAATAGCAATTCAATATTTTAAATTGCTTGGCTCAATACAAATGAATTATGTCAACTATAATTTGATTTAAAAATATGTCAACACCTTCGAATTATTATTTCACATATATAATTAAGAGAATCATATATTCATTAAATTAGAGAATTTGTTTTAAATAAACTTTGATTGACAGAATTAAATCTTTCTGTGTTGTTCATAATCAAGGCGCTGACTACATTACATACATCAATATTGTACGTGAATATTTATTTTATTTAAATACCCCTTTTTAAATTTATTTCCCTTCTCGGTTTTCCATTTTCTTTTTCATTTCTATTTAAATTTTTACCGGCCCAGTTACCCTTCATTCTCTCTTCTTTTTTCCCATTCCTAATTTATTTATTTGGCCCAAAACCGTCAACCTACTTTCTTTTTCCTTATCTTCTTTTTTTCTATATAATTACCCCGACCCAGCCTAATTAACCCTAGCCCATGCACTTCTTTTTTCCCTTCTCCTTATTTGCCTGCTCTCAACTCCTGCTTCTTCTTTTCTATATCTTTCTATGCCACTTCAATCTAATTTAATTACTCTTTTTTTTAAACCCACTACAACATGGTTACAATAGCCAAATCGACCGAACCCTACACCATACTTCTTAGTTGTTGTCCCTACCCTGCTTCTTCTTCATGGCAAACTGGAACTCACTGTGCACACAATGCACACGTGCACATGCACATGCACGAACACACCACAGGACACTATACTACTGCAATCATTCCCACACACCATCAATCACCTATTGCTTACGTCTCCAAACCCAGAATTGCCACCAATCCTCCCTACAGTAATTTCACCGTGCAACCCAAACTTACTAGTATAAACCAGATCTAAGAAAATGTCTACAACCCACCTCTGACAACTGAAATACGTCAAACTTAAGCCATGCCACAGTGACAACCTCTGGCACCGATTCCCCCTAGTGTGCAACCTCCCAGAGCCACCATGGTGATGCAGTTCCACCAAGAACCTACGGCTACAACGCACAATCCAAAAACCCTACTTCTCCTTCGATCTCACAAACTACCCAGTAGGAAAATTATTTAGTATTTTTCCTACAATCACCGTCCTTGCACGCTACCCTAGGCTTCTTGTCGTTGAACTCGGTTGCCTAGATCACCAAAACTTGCCCTCTAAAAGATTTCCATTCATCACACAATATCCCAAAAACCACACGCTTAAAAATCATGAAATAGGTGTTAATATTCAAGATTTTCTCCTATGATTTCATATATATACCCGAGACATGATTCTATGATGTTCGAAAATTCCATGATTAAACTTGGTTATAAGAGAAAGCATATTTCTAGGGATACCCATGTATATATATACTTAAAAATTATTTTCGTATATACCATAGAGGTATATAAACAACTTAATGAAGAAATCCAATCCCCTAACTTGTCAGAATCCAAGCTACAGACTTTTGGATAACAAAGTATGATGTTTCTCGTGTTTGTGTTCACCGAAGCAGGTTCCATATGTTTATAGTGAGTTTAAAATCTTAACAACAGAACAATCACGAGAAAAGATACCAATGTGATAAATATACACATCCAAGTACTTATGCACACATTGCATTATTTATTTATAATGATAGAGATTTTAAAACAGAGGGTATAAAGTGAGTTTACTCACTGTTTTAGTTCCCCTCTTTTCTTCACTGCTCTTTAAAAATCTGGTCATAATTTTTTGCTTTATTCGATCTCTCTGGTTTGATTGTTTTGCATGAGAAGTGTATGGGTTATGGTTGTATTTATAGGCACATATTAGTATTAAACAAATCACTTCATTAAATGGTTGTAGGTCTTTTACCATACAGATAAAACATTTGTTGTAAAAAAATATTTAAGCTTCAAGCCATCGTTTTGTTTTAGAAATCACATGCTAATCTGAACATAAATATACCCAATTTTTGTACAATCATGTACTTTTTCCCAACTTCTGAAGCATTACATCTTTTCTTGTTCCAAATCAAATTAGTGTATGCTATGAAATGTTTTCAAAGAGGGATGTTAAATCTTTTCATTGCTTTGAAAATATAGAATAGGTTATGGTTTGTTTATATTTTAGCTGCAGCATTTAGGGATTAGGCTAGGTTAGGTAAACATCCATTGTACCTTCAGAATGATATGGATAGAGATTTACACAACACATCTTATTAATAATCTGTACTCTTTGTTTAGAAAATGGCATACAATAATTTGCAGCTATATCTTTTCTTTGGTTTGCACCCTTTTCAAATGTTTAATCATTTTAATGTTTAACTTCCTTTTGTTGCTTGTTTTACATGCAGCAAGACCTAACCTATAGTGGTAATTCTAAATACAAATCATTTTTATTAAATTAAGCTTCAACTTAAGATCATTCATATATATACAGGTTGTGTTCTTTTGACATATGCCCATGCATATGACTACATTCAACTAACATGCATAAGGTTAAAAAGTTATCTTAATTTTTTTAAGTAATAAATAATCAAATTCTAAAATATATTCCTAAAATATACATATCTATATTCCCTATAATATATATACATATGTACAATTTTACATGTATATATATATACATTTATATATACATAGGTTTTAAGATTGTTTATTACTTTAATTTAATTCGAATTTATTTTAAATAACTCATTTATAATCAATGTTTATTATTAAATAGAGTTGTTTAAAAATCGGGATATTACACATATGCAAGGTTTCTTCTTATAGTAACCAGACATGCTTGATATGTAGAAAATCCTCAGATATTATCAACACTGCACAGTGTGGAAAACCATTTCACAAGAAAATGTATCAATCCCATCTAGCATAATGCCCAGTCCCATTATGTTGACATAATAGTATACAACTAAAACCATAAAGGCTTGTTGTAACACCCCACATCCGTTAGTGTCACTCACAAAGGGAATGCACTAAGTTCTGTGGAGCATTTAGGGTAAAAGATGCAGATAAATTACAAGACAGACAGAAATTAAATAGCGGAAGATAAAACTTTGCTTTATTGATAAAATAATTTGTACAATGATTTCTTTACAATATCAGAGTATCATCTGTCTTACAGAATAAAGAAGCATAAAACAACATTTATATTCCCCAATTTTTGCATGAGCCAGCCATAGCATCTGATAAGAGAATCCAAGCAGACTTCGATAAATCTTCAAGCTGGGAAAGAGTGACAGTCCAACTTAACCTGAGCTATACTACTCCCTCCTCTACTACCTGGGGGGGAAACGGAAGAAAAGAAGACGAAAGAAAAACAGAGTCAGACATAAAGCCTGAGTAAGTTCAGTAACTTCTAGCATGTGAACATGGAAAACAAAACGACATGAATTAACTGAATACAAGATTACACCATGACGATAGGGTCAACAAGATTGGACAAGGTAATCACAAGATATGCTAAGATAAGATAAACTGGATACGCTCTAATACTTTCGCCGCTTCGCTCTAATACTTCGCCGCTTCGCTATTTCCTTGTTATACTGATTTCTATATCTCTGCACCACCTACCTAGTGTCCCAACTAGTAACGATAACGTGATCCCAATCCCTGTATTTTCCATTGCCTTCCGGCATACATTTATTATTTATTACCTAGATCAAATCTAGGGTTTTCTATCAGGTGCTTTCTAGATTTAACTAGAGTTTACGCTATCTGCTGAACGCTTCTCGGATTTATGCCACCTAGTCCAACTAGGGATTACGCTACCTGTCGAACGATGCCCCCAAGTCTAAGACACACTACCTAGAGTGGTATATGTTCCTATACTTCCCCACGCATGTATCGCGAATCGTTATCGCTTGTCTAGATGCACATGTCCTGTAATGTGCGGTCCGAGTCCTGTGACAGGGCAAATCAAGGAATACAGAACTCGGTCGGGAGCTTTCAGATATCTGCCAATGCAGATGCTAAGGTCTGTTTTTATTCCAGTGGCTATGGTCCCACTTGACCCCTCCCTCAACTAATGAAAGGCACCCTTTGTAAAATGAGAACTATACGCCGGCCCCCGGTGCCCCACTATCCTATGGCCATCCTCACCCATAACTAGATAGAAATTATGGTCTTTTGGAGTTCTCCGCCTTTCCGCTTCACGTATCTCGACTGACTCAAGATGGATGGTAGACGACGAGTTGCTATCACAGGGCTACCGTTTTCTCGCTGAATCACGCCGGTACATCCTAGTCTTTAGGTTGCCATATATATATTGCAACCAAGGCATACCCTCGGTTCTTCTAACGCAGACCTTAACCTCTGTGAGCCCAGGATGATCATCTGCAGCCTCACAGAGGGATACCAAGAGTACCCTCACGTCCCCTCGAAGCCTCGGGCTTCGTAACCCAATTCGTTGGAGCCTTCTTAAAACCAGATGGATGTCTGCTCCTTCGTGTTATACTAAGAATTACTACTTAGTTCTACTAACTAAGGTTTACCACTTAGTTTCCAAATTCCTTGTTTTCTTAACTAAGTTTTACTACTTAGTCCCTTTTTCAACTGAGGTCTACTACTTAGTTTTCTTTCTCGCCAGGTTGGGTTGGTTAAGTGTCTTTAGTCGATTCAAGCTATCTTAACCCTCTTCCCTTTTCCTATTACACTGGTTAAGTGTTATCCCTTCATGCTTTTTACTTAACCCTATTCATTTATCATATTCTGATGGTTAAGCGTTCAAGTTTACTTAACCCTATGGTCTAGTCCAGTTAACATATTAATTTGGCTAAGTGTATTACTTAACCCCAACCTCTAGTCTAATTAACATGTTAAATTGGCTAAGTGTATTAACTTTACTTAACCCCACCTTCTAGTCTAGTCAACATGTTAATTTGGCTAAGTATTCCCATGGACTTAACCCTCCCATTCTAGCTTTAACTGTGCTAAGTTGGTTAAGTGTTCGTTAACCTTCCCATTCTAGCTTAACCGTGTTAGGTTGGTTAAGTGTTCCTATGGACTTAACCTTCCCATTCTAGCTTAACTTTGTTAAGTCGGTTAAGTGTTCCTATGGACTTAACCCACCCATTCTTGCTTAACTGTGTTAAATTGGTTAAGTGTTTCTATGGACTTAACTCTCCCATTCTTGTTCTAGCTTTAATTAATAAATTAAAGCCGCAACCTCTCACATTAGACAGATATTGCTGCGGTTACTGGATGTGCCGGTCGGTTCTGGGCAGGTTTACACCGCAACTCAGTCTAACCTCGGGTTAGGCATATTCATGTTTTCTAAGTTCAAAGGGTTTTTTGATTAATTTCCAAATCCGGTTTTGAAAACAACCATCCCATCCTTCGGATCAGTTAGGGATAGCCAGGGAGGGCAGGAAACTTGTATTTTCCGAACCCAAGCCTAGACACTATCCTCTCTGTCACCCTAGAACCTTCTGGTCTATGTGTTATAAAAAGGGATGTTATCAAAATACTTTTATTTTGTTTATAAATTGTTAACAAATTATTTCAAAAGCCCATTTCCCCTTTTTAGACAAATTTGGCCTATATTTATTTGTCAAGCCTACTAGTAACTTATATTCTAGGCCCAAGTCCTAACCCAACATGCAGTTTAGGCCATTTCCTATTTCATTGCCGAAACTAGATTAAATATCCTAGTTTATAATTTATGACCAAAACTTAACCAAGTTACATATTTTGTGGTAAATGAACAATTTAACATTTATGACGAATTCTATAAGTAAATTACTCCTAATTTACTTATTTCATTACTACTCTTTTAATGTACATTGTCACATTTATTATTATGGCCCATTCTCTCTTATTTATCATATTTATACTTTTTGGTATGTAAATTATACCAAATTTAGTGTCGCTAACCATAATTTATTCCAAACATGACAATTGCTCACAATTATGAATAAATTCAAAATTGTGCTAATATACTTATTCCAAATCAACCTTAATTAACCCAATCTTGGTTTAACATCCTAATTCACAATTTATGGCAAAACTAGAATTATTTTTCTAGTTTACATTTTATGCCTAAAATTTAGCTTACTTACTAACGCTAAATTTAATATGTCAAAATCACATATTCCCTAATCCATGTCAAATTTCCCCGTTTTCATTTTAATATGCATGTCATAATACATATTCCAAATTATGCCAATTTCCAAGTTTACAATTACGTTCATATTCATTTCCATGTTTTTCCCCAAATCGCATTCCCACCGTTTGAATAATCGTGATTCAACCTAGATTATAAATAAATCTAGATTCGTAGATAAAAAGGGAATGAATCAAAATGACAAGAAGGAATAATTGGCATAAAAAGGTTTGGATAACAATGTAGGTTCAAGAATATGGGTAGACCTAACTAAATAGGTAAATTCCCACTGTCTTAAAACCAAAGAATGGGCAAAATAGGTTCAAGAACGTGGGTAGACCTAACTTAATAGGTAAATTCCCACTGTCTTAAAACCAAAGAAAAACCAAGGAACAGGTAGAATAAATAATTGGGTTTAGACCTAACTTCTCAATCACAAAACTAAAGCAATATTTTCCTAATCATAAATCATGGGTGTCAAAATCACAGTTGTCCTCATTATGTCATAAGTAATAGTTTATGTCCAAATCAAAGGTATAGGCCTAGTCAAGGAAATAATCCTTGTAGTCACAGTCACAGTCATAGGAAATGTCCATAGTCATATGCGATGTTCATAGTCCAAAAGGAAAATAATTCCCATAGTCATAAGTCATTGTCATAGGCAATGTTTATATGTCCCAAAATCAAAGGCTTATGTCATAGTCCAAAGGCATATGCTTTCAAAGGCCACAGTTCTATAGTCATAGTCACGGTTACAGTCTTATTTGTCCTCGAATCATAACAGTTCTTAATTCAGTCCAAGAGTATAAACACAAATTCGAAGAGAGAGAGAGAGAGAGAGAGATTTGGCATATTCCTTTATTCCTTTAATTTCATGTCACAAATAAAACAAAATATTCAGATCTAGAAATAACCAACTTACAGAAAATAGATCTAGAAAAGAAGGAAAGCGTGGCTATGATTCGTGCGTCGTTGCTTGAAACTTGTTTGAGCTAGCCTTTGAATTCTTCACTTGAAACTTTGATTTGAATCCCTCCTTAAAAGTCTTTTAGCAGCATCTCCTCGTCTTGAATCATATTTTATTTTATTTATTTAAGAAAATTTAGAAGAGGGGAAGAAGCCATGAATCTTAGCAGCATAAGGATAGAAGAGAATTGGTGCAAAGAGAATGAAGACTAGGGCTGTTTATATAGCTGGTCAAGACCTTATCGTACACGCAGCGCTGAGTCAGCATTGAACCTAGTTAAGAAAATAGTCCAGGTACGTAGATGAATCTAGCCAAACCTTATCATACACGCAGTGCTGAGTCAGCATTGGGTCCCACAAGCTATTTTGGCGTAAAAGTTTGATTTTCAAACTTTTGAATTTCTGGAATTTATTTAACTGTTTTATTCACATGAAATATTCTTATATGTATACAATTCCTCTAACGACCATTTTACGCGTATATATATACGCACAACTTTAATTTTATTTTCAAAATTCAAATGATGTTGCCATATTTCATTGACTGTAGCCTTATCTTGAATTTTATCTTTCGTATACATATATTTTTGTATATATATATATGTATATATATATATATTTCTCATATGTATATATATATATTTTTTTTCTTTATTTCCTTATACGTACGTTCTTATCCTTTCAAATTTTGAATTTGTATACGTACATATATTTGCATGTTTAGTTGGCCCTCTCTAAAACAATGATAAAAAATTATGCCGCCGCCGGGGTTCGAACCCCCGACCTCCATGCTACCAATCCAATGCCTTAACCAACTGAGCTACAGAGGCTTTTGTTAATAAGTCTTAGAACAATAATAATTATTGTTCTCTCCTTACCTCTTTTTTTTCATGTTAGTTACAATACTTAAATTAAACAACTGCATGGATCTTTTTCTTTTAATTTTTCTTTTAAAAATTAATTATACTTTAATTTGAGAATCTTAATGTCGCAGAATTACGGGGTGTTACATTCTCCCCCACTTAAAAGGATTTCGTCCCCGAAATCTTCAAGTTAGGAAGAATGTGTCCTACCATCCAATCACCATCTACTCAACCATTCAATCACAGACATTCATTGTCCTTAAAAGATTTCTAATGCTTTCATGTTCATATGCATAGTGTGTGTATATGTCTCTATCTAATGCAAAATCAGGCGGTCTACTGATTCAGTTGACCTCCTTAATGCAAATCATGTTAGTGCCATGCGTCCAATCATGCATGCAAACATCCCTAGTCATGTAAATACTACATGCGTGCACAGCCATTCATCCATATGCAACGTCCATATGATATCATATCAAGTTCAACTTATAAACAAATGCATATATGTAAATGCAATATGAGAGCGTCCAAACTTGATCTAGTGCCTAATACGTATGCATATGCATCCACGAGCAACCATTTGCAACCACTTGCAACCATTCAACCATAACATGTTTCAAATACATGTTTACATCCATTGGCTTCTACCTAAGGATCGCAGATACGACCTAGAGGATATACTTTGGAAAGAGAGAAACAACTACGTGTAAAGCTCCTAAACAGAGAAATCAAGGATGCACCCTTAAGGAAAAAGGGCATGTTGCTAGTATCTAGCCTTCTTGAGCTTTACTCCACCGTATCTTAACCAATTTATCTTCACGATTGTGAAGTTCCTAATCTCCATTTCCAAAATAAACAGATGTCAATCACGGCGCCAAGTATATGTACTAAGATGATTAGAGGCCTCCCTCTTAGCTTGTCCATCACGCCATAACTATGAGAGTCAAAAGATCACTCCGTACTTTTTAGAGTACCTACCACAACTATTCATCTTTCACGCAAACCATCCAAACCGAACTCGACATTCCTCAAGTACAAGCCCGAAAGGCCTAAACCAATATCAGACAAGCATCCAAGGAATATCTCCCCCGAATTTAGACGATCTACGTGAGATGACATAAGCAAACTCGATAGCTATTCTCAAATCCCTACTAACAAAAAAATAAACTGGTCGGACCACCAATTGGATTTGAAACTCTAGTGGGATCTTTCTACTATACAAGTACTATGGTGCAGAGACCCAACTATGAAAGTGGATATGAACAAATGAGAAGCGCTAGAACCTAAGGAAATAGCACGAACAGAAAACTAGACTCTTCCAACCGGACTACCTTTCTCCTAGGTACGCTTGGTGGCGAAAGCATGTACTTGTCCTTCTGAAAATATCGTCCTCGTTCTTGCCCTTGTCCTTAAGTATATGCCCTATCATACCCTAGTAAAGATACTTCCTCTTGTCTTAGGCTTTATAATTTCTTCCTCCTTCGTGAGCCAAGTCAACATCCATGATTTTCCTCATCCTTGGGTTGTGCTCTTTTGCCAAACTCCTCATCCTTTTCCGTGTGTAACCACATTGGCAAATCTCTCGAAAGCCACCTCCATCGCACGCAAAACCCTATAACCTTGAAAGAAGACTGGCCGTAAGTGAAACAACTACGGCTATAGACGGAAGTCGGGCACTACTTCGCCCTTCGATGAGGTTACCTCCCAGAAAGCTAGGAGCCCCAGAGACTCAAGAAAGAAGGAGACAAGAATTCAAACAGAGGAAGAGGAGACAATGCGTATGGCTTTGGGGAATTTGCCTTTAAAACAAATCCTTTCTTTTAAAAATGCTTCTTTAAAAACCTTTTGAAAATAATTTTTCAAATCTTTTATCTGATCCGGTAACCTTCAGCTCTGATACCACGTGTAACACCCCACATCCGTTAGTGTCACTCACAAAGGGAATGCACTAAGTTCTGTGGAGCATTTAGGGTAAAAGATGCAGATAAATTACAAGACAGACAGAAATTAAATAGCGGAAGATAAAACTTTGCTTTATTGATAAAATAATTTGTACAATGATTTCTTTACAATATCAGAGTATCATCTGTCTTACAGAATAAAGAAGCATAAAACAACATTTATATTCCCCAATTTTTGCATGAGCCAGCCATAGCATCTGATAAGAGAATCCAAGCAGACTTCGATAAATCTTCAAGCTGGGAAAGAGTGACAGTCCAACTTAACCTGAGCTATACTACTCCCTCCTCTACTACCTGGGGGGGGAAACGGAAGAAAAGAAGACGAAAGAAAAACAGAGTCAGACATAAAGCCTGAGTAAGTTCAGTAACTTCTAGCATGTGAACATGGAAAACAAAACGACATGAATTAACTGAATACAAGATTACACCATGACGATAGGGTCAACAAGATTGGACAAGGTAATCACAAGATATGCTAAGATAAGATAAACTGGATACGCTCTAATACTTTCGCCGCTTCGCTCTAATACTTCGCCGCTTCGCTATTTCCTTGTTATACTGATTTCTATATCTCTGCACCACCTACCTAGTGTCCCAACTAGTAACGATAACGTGATCCCAATCCCTGTATTTTCCATTGCCTTCCGGCATACATTTATTATTTATTACCTAGATCAAATCTAGGGTTTTCTATCAGGTGCTTTCTAGATTTAACTAGAGTTTACGCTATCTGCTGAACGCTTCTCGGATTTATGCCACCTAGTCCAACTAGGGATTACGCTACCTGTCGAACGATGCCCCCAAGTCTAAGACACACTACCTAGAGTGGTATATGTTCCTATACTTCCCCACGCATGTATCGCGAATCGTTATCGCTTGTCTAGATGCACATGTCCTGTAATGTGCGGTCCGAGTCCTGTGACAGGGCAAATCAAGGAATACAGAACTCGGTCGGGAGCTTTCAGATATCTGTCGATGCAGATGCTAAGGTCTGTTTTTATTCCAGTGGCTATGGTCCCACTTGACCTCTCCCTCAACTAATGAAAGGCACCCTTTGTAAAATGAGAACTATACGCCGGCCCACGGTGCCCTACTATCCTATGGCCATCCTCACCCATAACTAGATAGCAATTATGGTCTTTTGGAGTTCTCCGCCTTTCCGCTTCACGTATCTCGACTGACTCAAGATGGATGGTAGACGACGAGTTGCTATCACAGGGCTACCGGTTTCTCGCCGAATCATGCCGGTACATCCTAGTCTTTAGATTGCCATATATATATTGCAACCAAGGCATACCGTCGGTTCTTCTAACGCAGACCTTAACCTCTGTGAGCCCAGGATGATCATCTGCAGCTTCACAGAGGGATACCAAGAGTACCCTCACGTCCCCTCGAAGCCTCGGGCTTCGTAACCCAGTTCGTTGGAGCCTTCTTAAAACCAGATGGATGTCTGCTCCTTCGTGTTATACTAAGAATTACTACTTAGTTCTACTAACTAAGGTTTACCACTTAGTTTCCAAATTCCTTGTTTTCTTAACTAAGTTTTACTACTTAGTCCCTTTTTCAACTGAGGTCTACTACTTAGTTTTCTTTCTCGCCAGGTTGGGTTGGTTAAGTGTCTTTAGTCGATTCAAGCTATCTTAACCCTCTTCCCTTTTCCTATTACACTGGTTAAGTGTTATCCCTTCATGCTTTTTACTTAACCCTATCATTTATCATATTCTGATGGTTAAGCGTTCAAGTTTACTTAACCCTATGGTCTAGTCCAGTTAACATATTAATTTGGCTAAGTGTATTACTTAACCCCAACCTCTAGTCTAATTAACATGTTAAATTGGCTAAGTGTATTAACTTTACTTAACCCCACCTTCTAGTCTAGTCAACATGTTAATTTGGCTAAGTATTCCCATGGACTTAACCCTCCCATTCTAGCTTTAACTGTGCTAAGTTGGTTAAGTGTTCGTTAACCTTCCCATTCTAGCTTAACCGTGTTAGGTTGGTTAAGTGTTCCTATGGACTTAACCTTCCCATTCTAGCTTAACTTTGTTAAGTCGGTTAAGTGTTCCTATGGACTTAACCCACCCATTCTTGCTTAACTGTGTTAAATTGGTTAAGTGTTTCTATGGACTTAACTCTCCCATTCTTGTTCTAGCTTTAATTAATAAATTAAAGCCACAACCTCTCACATTAGACAGATATTGCTGCGGTTACTGGATGTGCCGGTCGGTTCTGGGCAGGTTTACACCGCAACTCGGTCTAACCTCGGGTTAGGCATATTCATGTTTTCTAAGTTCAAAGGGTTTTTTGATTAATTTCCAAATCCGGTTTTGAAAACAACCATCCCGTCCTTCGGATCAGTTAGGGATAGCCAGGGAGGGCAGGAAACTTGTATTTTCCAAACCCAAGCCTAGACACTATCCTCTCTGTCACCCTAGAACCTTCTGGTCTATGTGTTATAAAAAGGGATGTTATCAAAATACTTTTCTTTTGTTTATAAATTGTTAACAATTTATTTCAAAAGCCCATTTCCCCTTTTTAGACAAATTTGGCCTATATTTATTTGTCAAGCCTACTAGTAACTTATATTCTAGGCCCAAGTCCTAACCCAACATGCAGTTTAGGCCATTTCCTATTTCATTGCCGAAACTAGATTAAATATCCTAGTTTATAATTTATGGCCAAAACTTAACCAAGTTACATATTTTGTGGTAAATGAACAATTTAACATTTATGACGAATTCTATAAGTAAATTACTCCTAATTTACTTATTTCATTACTACTCTTTTAATGTACATTGTCACATTTATTATTATGGCCCATTCTCTCTTATTTATCATATTTATACTTTTTGGTATGTAAATTATACCAAATTTAGTGTCGCTAACCATAATTTATTCCAAACATGACAATTGCTCACAATTATGAATAAATTCAAAATTGTGCTAATATACTTATTCCAAATCAACCTTAATTAACCCAATCTTGGTTTAACATCCTAATTCACAATTTATGGCAAAACTAGAATTATTTTTCTAGTTTACATTTTATGCCTAAAATTTAGCTTACTTACTAACGCTAAATTTAATATGTCAAAATCACATATTCCCTAATCCATGTCAAATTTCCCCGTTTTCATTTTAATATGCATGTCATAATACATATTCCAAATTATGCCAATTTCCAAGTTTACAATTACGTTCATATTCATTTCCATGTTTTTCCCCAAATCGCATTCCCACCGTTTGAATAATCGTGATTCAACCTAGATTATAAATAAATCTAGATTCGTAGATAAAAAGGGAATGAATCAAAATGACAAGAAGGAATAATTGGCATAAAAAGGTTTGGATAACAATGTAGGTTCAAGAATATGGGTAGACCTAACTAAATAGGTAAATTCCCACTGTCTTAAAACCAAAGAATGGGCAAAATAGGTTCAAGAACGTGGGTAGACCTAACTTAATAGGTAAATTCCCACTGTCTTAAAACCAAAGAAAAACCAAGGAACAGGTAGAATAAATAATTGGGTTTAGACCTAATTCTCAATCACAAAACTAAAGCAATATTTTCCTAATCATAAATCATGGGTGTCAAAATCACAGTTGTCCTCATTATGTCATAAGTAATAGTTTATGTCCAAATCAAAGGTATAGGCCTAGTCAAGGAAATAATCCTTGTAGTCACAGTCACAGTCATAGGAAATGTCCATAGTCATATGCGATGTTCATAGTCCAAAAGGAAAATAATTCCCATAGTCATAAGTCATTGTCATAGGCAATGTTTATATGTCCCAAAATCAAAGGCTTATGTCATAGTCCAAAGGCATATGCTTTCAAAGGCCACAGTTCTATAGTCATAGTCACGGTTACAGTCTTATTTGTCCTCGAATCATAACAGTTCTTAATTCAGTCCAAGAGTATAAACACAAATTCGAAGAGAGAGAGAGAGAGAGAGAGAGAGAGAGATTTGGCATATTCCTTTATTCCTTTAATTTCATGTCACAAATAAAACAAAATATTCAGATCTAGAAATAACCAACTTACAGAAAATAGATCTAGAAAAGAAGGAAAGCGTGGCTATGATTCGTGCGTCGTTGCTTGAAACTTGTTTGAGCTAGCCTTTGAATTCTTCACTTGAAACTTTGATTTGAATCCCTCCTTAAAAGTCTTTTAGCAGCATCTCCTCATCTTGAATCATATTTTATTTTATTTATTTAAGAAAATTAGAAGAGGGGAAGAAGCCATGAATCTTAGCAGCATAAGGATAGAAGAGAATTGGTGCAAAGAGAATGAAGACTAGGGCTGTTTATATAGCTGGTCAAGACCTTATCGTACACGCAGCGCTGAGTCAGCATTGAACCTAGTTAAGAAAATAGTCCAGGTACGTAGATGAATCTAGCCAAACCTTATCATACACGCAGTGCTGAGTCAGCATTGGGTCCCACAAGCTATTTTGGCGTAAAAGTTTGATTTTCAAACTTTTGAATTTCTGGAATTTATTTAACTGTTTTATTCACATGAAATATTCTTATATGTATACAATTCCTCTAACGACCATTTTACGCGTATATATATACGCACAACTTTCATTTTATTTTCAAAATTCAAATGATGTTGCCATATTTCATTGACTGTAGCCTTATCTTGAATTTTATCTTTCGTATACATATATTTTTGTATATATATATGTATATATATATATTTCTCATATGTATATATATATATTCTTTATTTCCTTATACGTACGTTCTTATCCTTTCAAATTTTGAATTTGTATACGTACATATATTTGCATGTTTAGTTGGCCCTCTCTAAAACAATGATAAAAAATTATGCTGCTGCTGGGGTTCGAACCCCCGACCTCCATGCTACCAATCCAATGCCTTAACCAACTGAGCTACAGAGGCTTTTGTTAATAAGTCTTAAAACAATAATAATTATTGTTCTCTCCTTACCTCTTTTTTTTCATGTTAGTTACAATACTTAAATTAAACAACTGCATGGATCTTTTTCTTTTAATTTTTCTTTTAATAATTAATTATACTTTAATTTGAGAATCTTAATGTCGCAGAATTACGGGGTGTTACACTTGTAGTGGAGAATGGATTTCTAACAAATGACCAAGCTAAGAAACTTCCTTAGCCGATGGGTGCACCTCCAGAGGGATGCCTCGAGAACCAAACCGGCTTTCTGCTAAGGAGAGGTCGTTCCATCTCTTAACTGGATGAATTAGATCGCACCTAAATATGCCATCTCCCAATCGTTACCAACCTTTAACCTGGGCCCCGCAATATCAACGTCCATAAAAGTAGAAATCGCCATATAAGTAATACCTGGGTTCTATAATATGGTACACTTTTTATCTAAGGAGATGAAAACCCATATCCTCACTGCATTTTTCCTGTTTCGGCCATTTCCCAGGGTGTAGGGCTTGCTGAAGTCTCTTTACACAAAGCTACGCTTCACTAAGCCATGATGTGAAGATTCCCAGTCTTCAATCACCATCTTCCAAAACCTTCATTTGCTCCATTTCGTCGTATCATTATTCGAAATGGCTTTTGGATAGAAATTTGATCCCGGTCTTTTCGAATAGGGAGTGTTATTTGAAAACCATATGGACTTATATAGGATTTCAGTTAGGTCTCCTTTCACTTTAGATTTTAGAAAATCGATGTGATGACCGCCCATAACCCGTGCACTAAACAAGAGGAATAATGCACTGAAAAGTGTGCCAGGCAGCTATGGGCGATCATCAAAGTAGGTAAACAACATCGGAACCTGTCATAGAACTCACATCGCAAGGATAAAATATAACAGATGTAACAACCCACCTCCGCTAGGGTCACTCACAAAGGGAATGCACTAGCTTTGGTGAAGCATTATCTAGGTAAACATACATAGAAATATTACAAGACAGAACATATAAAACAGCGGAAGAAAAACCAAATTTCATTTCTTTAAAATCTAGTAAGGTCTAAAGCCTTTTACATCAAAATGCTACTAAATCCATTACATAGAAATTTGTCTTGCAATAGTAAAGAAGCATAAAACCATAGTCATAAATCATTCCCCAATAAAGCAGCAAAGCAAGCCATAGCCAAGAGCAATCCAAGCCTTCATGAAATAGCCTTGGAGCTTGGTAAGATCCGAACTAGGCTGTGTTCCCACCCTGTGCACCTGGGGGGGAACGGAAGAAAAAGAGGCGAAACAAACTGGGTCAGTCATAAAGACTGAGTAAGTCCTAGTGACTTTCAGCATAAAAATAGGTAAAGATAACATGGCATGAATAAACTGAAAGTAAACATAAGCACGATGACAAGATAAGCTACAGGCACGATAACTAAGAATAACATCATAGGATTTCTGTCATGTATAACATTGCAAGGTTCCCATTCAGGATGCACTAAGTATAGTTTCGCAAGATTTATATCAAGCATCGCAAGATTTCTCTGCTTCGCCATTAAAATGATATCTATTTTCTCTGATTTCCTAAATTCTCTGCACCAACTGTACTAGTATCCCAACCTGTATCATCTTTTCCATGTATATGTATAGTCCCTTGCCGTATATTGTACGGGTTTCATCACGTATTTCTATACTACTTCAACATAGTGCCACCATTCTTGAAATCATTGGGACCGCCACCCTTGTTCTGGCTAGGTTTCCTTATCATGAGCTATCGCGTGTTCAACTAGGATTCATGCCACCTAGAGCCACTAGGGATTATGCTACCTATTCCACGTAGCGATCTATTAATCGATCGGCTCCCTATAAGTCCTAGCTCGTTCATGTGCCTGTGTCATACGGCCCAATCACGAAATGTAGTCACCTGTGCTAGGTCCACCATAGGGTGAATCAAGCCCTATAATGCCAACCATCGACACGAATCAAGCATGCACAGATAAACCTACGGATGCCCAATGCCTACTTTTTCTGCTCCGGAGTGTGTGCACACCCGCACTCCATTAGAACCTACACTGGCGCACCCACACAGCCGTCGATCTGGTCACTTACAATCAGCCCAGTAATCGTGCCCCACCCTACCTAGTTCCAGGGTACCGTGATACATCTAGTGGGTTACTGCTGAAACGGACCGCGTAACTAGGGTTTCCGTCTAGTAGGTTAAGTGTTGTCATTTAAATTCGAGACTTAACCCCATCGGTCTAGCATGTCAAGTTGGTTAAGTGTTGCCATTCAAGTTCGTGACTTAACTCGTCTACGTGTCATGTCAAATTGGCTAAATGTTGTCGTTTAAGTTCATGACTTAGCCCTACGAATCATGTGTCAAGTTGGTTAAGTATATTCAAGCAGTTCATGGCTTAACCCTACCAAATCATTGTGTTCAATTTGTTAAGTATATTCAAGCGGTTCATGACTTAACCCTATCAAATCATCGTGTTAAATTGGTTAAGTATATTCAAGCGGTTCAGGACTTAACCCTATCAAGTCATCGTGTCAAATTGGTTAAGTATATTCAAGCAGTTCAGGACTTAACCCTTTCAAGTCATCGTGTCAAATTGGTTTAGTATATTCAAGCGGTTCAAGACTTAACCCTATCAAGTCATCGTGTCAAATAGGTTAAGTATATTCAAGCGGTTCATGACTTAACCCTATCAAGTAATCATGTCAAATTGGTTAAGTATATTCAAGCGGTACATGACTTAACCCTATCATGTGGCATTAATTCATTAGTGCACCCCAACCTCTCACATCAGACCTATTGTTGTGGTCACTGGATATGCCGGGCGGTTCCGGACAGATTTACACCACAACTCAGTCTGACCTTAGGTTTCAAGTGCGATATGACCAACTACCCACATTAGATCCTATTATTTGCAGTAACTGGATTTTCCGGGCGGTTCCGGGAAGATTTACACTGCAAACTCAACCCAACCTCGAGTTGGTCATTTTCATGTTTATTCTAATGTCATGTCCATGTTCAAGTTTCATGCCAAGTTCGTGTCAAGTTTTCAAGGCAAGTTTCATATCAAGTCGATGTCAGGTTAGTGTCCATATCCAGGTTCATGTTATAACAGCGTTCATGTTTCAAGTTTTGCCTTTTATCAGGTTCTTAATTCATGTTCATAACCAATTCATGTTTTTCCAACTCTACCAAATCGTGTTTCCATCGCACGTAAACGTGAATCGATCCATACTACAAATAAACCCAAACCTCAGAATAAAGGGAATAACATCAAAACTATGATAGGAAAAAGAGACGAGCATAAAGCGATAAAAGGGTTACAAGACTAGCATGACATAACTTGAGATAATTGGTTACAACATTACTGGCATATAGGATTTCAAATCTAGCAAGATAAGGCGATGGTCACGATAAACGCTGAAAAAGAATAGGCATGCAAAAGCAAGCCAAATACAAGGATAATGGATCCAGTGGTTTTGGTGTACATAATAGCGAATGAACTAAGCAAGTCACACCCTAGGTATACGATGCCAATTCGGTGCACAACATGGTTTTTAACTATAGTGTTATGGGCATGAATAATCAACTATAACAGTCTTAGGCAATTAACCCCAGTAGTCATAGTCAAGGTCATAGGTAAAAATCTCATAGTTGTGAATCATAAGCGATTCATCACAATAATCATGGATAACTATCAAAAATAGTTCTAGGCAAATGGTCGTAGGCAATTAACAGTAATAGTTTCAAAGTCATGGTCATAGATAATGGCCTTATGTTCATAATAATTCTCATAGTCAAGAGTCATAGGTGATTAGCCACAATTGTCTTTGTCATAGTCATAGGCAATAGCCTTATGTTCACGTCATAAGCATAGGCATAGTCTTATGTTTGCAGTCATAGTCACAGGCATAGTCTTATGTTCACAGTCATAGTCATAGGCATAGGCAAAATCTTATGTCCACAGTCATAAGCATAATCATAGTCTTATGTCATTAACAACGGTTTCAACGTCGTAGACAATATTCCCAATAGTAAAGATCCAAGAATTTATGTTACAATCTAGCGTTTGAATAATAAACTAGGTCCAACAACATGAATAGGCATGATTCAATCGATAAGAAATAACCCAAAATCATATATTCAAGAAGAGACAAGAACAGATCCAAATAGAAAATCAAGCTTAGGTCCAATTTCATTTTATCCCATGTCCATATCAAATTTAACAGGTTTCAATCTCAAAGTAACTAGAACTTACAGAGCGCGAATCGAGAATTAGAGTGCAGAGATTTGATTCTAGAAACGGTTGTTGCAGTTGTTGAATCTCTATTTGTTTAGTCTTGTTCTAGTTGAAAACTCCCAGTTTGCAATTCCTAGATGTTGTCTTGACGAAGAAGAAGTAGCCATTCTCTCTTTAATTTAATTGTTTCAGAAGCAGCATAAGGACAAAATGAAATGGTGTGGAGAGAATGAGGCTAGGGGTGGGTTTATATAGGATTAGGCAGACGAATCTGGACAGCAAACGAGGTCAAATACATCAGAATGCATCAGGTTCAGGAAGTGGCCCGGGAGGCAGGTCGACCTGGCCCCTGGGAGGTCAACACTATGGTCGACCCCTAGGTCGACCTGGTCTATGGGCGGGAGTTTCCCCGCCCTGCCTGCTGCGGGGTTTGAATTCGAATTCGAAATTCGAGCTGTCTTTGATTCTGAAAATTCCTGAAACTTCGGAGGGTCATATCTCCCTCATAAGGACTCCGATTTTCGAAAACTTGGACTCTATTTCATGTAAAATTTCGAGGTGAACGTAATGGCGTAACCCGTTTCCCCTGATTTTGACTTTAAAAATTAATTCTGCCTTGATTTCTTGTTTTAACGTGTTATAAAAATACGGGTTGTTACAACAGAACACATACAACAGGTAATAGTAATGAAGCATCATATAGCAAACTTTTGAAACTTTTTCAAATCATGAAAGGTTATCCAACTGGTATTAAAGTTTGTACATAAGGCCTCACTACAACCCTCATAGAGCGCTCAAACAGCAGAAACAAAAATACTAGATAGTAATAAAACTAGTACGCCAACCTCCTGCTCGCCTCCGCACAGCTGTATCGTCCTCACTAATCACCTGTAACCTGCTACTTAGTTTGCCCATCCACAACCGGATGTACAACCCAAGCTAATAAGAGGAAACATAAAATCTTGAGTCAAACAACAATCTTAGTGAGCGATAAAATAGTTAACTAATTTCAACAATAAAGTATATGAGAATGGATAGGTAAGCATATTAATCTACCCACAACACCAAAGAAGAACTCAACCCTGTCTTCCACACATCGGACAGTGATAGCTTTACGATAACATTTCAACCATACATCCATGAAAACCAGAACACTCATTCAATCATGGAAAAACACTCATAACATCTAGATTATATATACATATCCCATGTAAACCATCCTAATCGAATTCAGCATCCCTCAAGTACAAGCTTCGGAGGCCTAAACCAATATTAGACACGTACCCAAAGAACACCTCCTTCGACGTTGGACAATCTTCATGAGACGGTACAAACAGAAAACTAATCATCCATGACTGACTCTGGCTATCACCGCCAATCCTGCTTCAAAACCATCGTTAATCGTTTGATGGCCAACCTTGCCATATGCCAAGGGCTAATGGTAACCCCAGTTCTAGCATAGACTCCATACGCCTTTCAACGATACGTATGCATGTCCAACCTTGAAAGCTAGGCCTTTCAACGATACCTAGGGTACTCGACCTACAACCGGTCTTTTTAGGTGCCCCTGTCGTACCCCTTCTTTGAGTCTGCTAGAACTTACCACAACGATAATCTCTCGGCCTTCTCATCTATAGTCATCCAACTCGATGAATTTTCATAACCCAAGCAACCTTCTCGAGCAACCATTATCCACCAACTCATAACCTTTAAGCTGTCATCTCATTCGTTGTTCTACACCGATCAACGAACACCTTTCAACACCTCGAACCTTCCTACTTGAATATACTTCGAATTCACACCATCACTAAGCCAAGTTACACCACTGCGCTGCGGCTTGAGTAGGGTTCGGGGTTGCCCTCGAAAAATATTTTTTTAGAACTTTTTGTTCAAATCTGAGTCGTACCCGAAAAATAAAATTTTCAGAAATAACCCCGTAATGCATGACCAACCCCTCCCTGGGATGTTCGACCGACCCTCTAGCTTGACCATACCCTGCTCGAGCCACTCATTGCTCGACCAAACCGACCCGATCTGTGCTCGACCCAAAGGGTGCTCGACCCAAAGAGTGCTCGACCGAGCCAACTTCATCTCGTGACCGACCCAGCCATTCAGGATCGACTGACCCTGAAGTGCTCGACCAACCCTAGCAAAGCTTGACCGACCAACCCATTTCTTTTCCTCAAAGAAAGCCTCCCCATGGTTCGACCGACCATGTTCGACCTAAAACCTGCATCTTCCAATGCAACTCCAATTCTGACCAAAACTTTGCCAAAACGATTAGTTCGACGAAACTAACTCAACCAATCCATTCAAGACCATCATGAATCATGGTATGAAACCGTTAACATCATCAATTTGGCCATTTCATCAATAATCATGTAAAATCCACCAAAATCACCACAAATGTACATATGAACAAAATCATGGATTTAACTTGCACATTCACATGAAATATCATAGAAATTACTTATCTAAATTTGCTAAATTAGATCATGGGGTGACTTATATGAAAATGGGCTTAATATGGCATAGATCTATGTAAAAACACTTGAATTTGATGAGAAACATGCACAAACACTCATATACTTCATTGCATTCATGTAAGAGATGTAAATCACTCATCGTTTGCCAAAACAAGCTAAAATTGATGAAATAAGAATCCGGACAGTAAGCACCTCGTGCCAAACACCTTGATCCGATGAACTCTTTTCTCAATTGATGTAGATCTAGCCTCAAATGGTGTAGATCTATGATTTCCCTCTATAGATTTGGATTTTTAATGCTGGAAAGGTGTTAGAGGAAGGAGCATAAGGCACCAAATGAGAGAACGGAAAATTAAAACCATTTCCCATATTCCTTATCCCCTATTTATACCCTTCCATCAACCCACTAATGGGCCTCTCTAATTTAGTCCATTATGGCTTACCGAACCTGGACAGCCAACTGAAAAACCTTAAAACATCGATTTCTCCCAAACCACTGAGCCAAATCTTTAATATAACCAATCTAAAGAAAGGCAACCATCAATTCCTTTCCAATGGCACAGCTCTCACCCTCTGATTTGACCTGAGTCAAAAGTTATGCTCTGTACAAGACTGACAGGAGAAAATGGTCACAAACAAAATTGGTAAAAATTATGGACATGTCTCACATCCCCATAAGCAACATATCAAATGATGAGAATGATCCAATCTTCAGGGAATAAAATAAAAATATTTTATCATTCTCCGATATGTAAAATGCGGGCTGTTACATTCTCTCCCCTTAAGAATTTCACCCCCGAAATTCCAGGTATACATAAGCAACCACAACAATTCCGCATGCCTATCATCCACGAGAAGCCAATTCTATCATCCAAACTAGCAACTATTAAGCCATGCATCCATAGCCTTAGCCTAGCATGCGGAATTCTATCAAATAGCAACAAGATACAATGATATAATGATGATACGATCAAAGGGTCCTACCGACGAAGAGTTTTGGATGAGTCGCCTTCATACTCTCTTATGTTTCCCATGTACAATCATCGCCATCTTCACTCTATTGTACCTTGACTAGCTTAACTGTCTTCCTCCTAAGCTGTTTCGTGTCATTCCCCACAACACGAAGCAGCTTACGAGGTTTCGCAACTGCGGTCTCTATTTTAAGGTCTTCTTCTGCTCTGAAGGTACCACCACGTTCGAATTATGCACAAACTTCCATAGGAACGACACATGGAACACATTATGCACACTCGACATCTTCTCGGGTAACTCACATCTATATGCGAGCTTTCCAATTCGCTCGACTATCGGAAATGGTCCAACGAACTTAGGAGCTAACTTTCCTTTACTTCTAAATCGAACCACATGCTTCAACGGCGAAATCTTCACAAAGACCATATTGCCAATGTCGAATTCCAAATCTTTTCGACGGTTATTAACATAACTCTTTTGAAGATCTTGGCTGCCTTCATTCGTTACCAAACGATCTCGATACAATCCGAGGTCTCTTTTATCATCTCTGGCCCAAGCACCAACTTATCTCCAGTTTCTAACCAACAAGCTAGAGAATTGCACGGTCTCCCATACAGCGCCTCGTATGGTGCCATCCCAATGCTTGACTGGTAGCTATTATTATATGCAAACTCAACTAGATGCAGATGATCCTTCGAAGTCCAACACACAAGCCCTTAGGAGATCTTCCAAAACTCAGTTAACCCTCTCGGTTTGACCATCCGTTTAGGGATGATAAGCCGTACTCAAACACAACTCGGTTCCCAAAACTTCTTGCAAACTTCTCTAAAATCTACTTGTAAATAATGGATCTCGGTCACTCACTATACTCTTTGGGACGCCATGGAATTTAACTATCCATTTCACATAAAGTTCAGCCAATTTCAACACCGTCCTTGTCGATTTAACAGGAATGAACCTTGCATTGTTGGTCAAATAATCTACAATGACCCAAATTCCTTCATTTCTGCCCTCGTCCTAGGTAGTCCATCGATAAAATCCATCGATGTTTGCCCCCACTTCCACATAGGAACTTCTAATGGCTGAAGCAAACCACTCAGCTTCCTTTGTTTAGCTTTCACCAACTGACAGTTCATGCATTTGGAAATGAATTTTCTAATATCTCTCTTCATCCCCACCCAGTAGTAGACTCGCTTCATGTACTGATACATCTTATTACCACCGGGATGAATCGTCAACTTTGAGCAATGACATTCTCTCATAACCTCATCTTTCAATCTATCGATACCAGGAATAACTAATCGTCCTTGTTTTCAAAGCCAACTTTCCCGATCGACCTCAAACTCTTTATTCTCTGGTTCTACCTTCTGGATAAACTCGACAAGCTTTGCATCTCTCTTTTGGCACTCTCCAATGCTTTCAACAAGAGTAGGTCTTATTGATAAGCTTGCCAATATTTCAAGTTCCCATTCACACCATGGCCCAAAATCGAATCTTGCCAAATACTTGAGGCTCTTCCATTCCGAAAACATCGCCCACAAAATTGTGTGTCTTCGACTCAACACATCCGCAACCGTGTTACCTTTGCCAGGAGTATAAGCTATACCAAAATCATATGATGCCAAAAACTCTAACCATCTTTGCTACCGAAGATTCAAATCCTTTTGGGAGAAAAGCTTCAACAACTTTTGATCCGTGAACAACTCGAATCGAACTCCCTACAGGTAATGTCTCCACATTTTCAAAGAAAACACAATCACTTCCAACTCTAAATCATGAGTTCGGTAATTCCTTTCATTCGGCTTCAACTATCGACTCGCATAGGCCACAACTTTATCCTTCTGCGTCAACACTGCTCCAAGTCCAGTACCACATGCATCAGTGTATACCACCATCTCTTCATTTCCACTTGGAATGGTTAACATAGGAGCACTCATCAGTCTTTCTTTTAGGATTCCAAACGCTTGCTCGCACTTTAAATCCCATGTAAACACTTGATTCTTCCTTGTCAATCCTGTCAACGGTGCAGCTACCTTGGAGAAATCCTTGATAAATCGTCGGTAATAATCGGCCAACCCAAGGAAACTTCGAACATCCGTCGTACTCTTAGTTCTATTCCAATCATGGATTGCTTCTACTTTAGCGAGGTCAACCGCTATCCCATTCCCAGAAACAACATGACCTAAGAACCTCACTTCACTCTTCCAGAAGTGACACTTGGAAAACTTAGCTCTCAGCTGATGCTTTTGCAAGATCTCTAACACAACTCTCAAGTGCGTCTTATTTTCTTCCTCATTTCTAGAGTAAACCAGAATATCATCCACAAACACAAGCACGAACTTGTTCAATTGATCTCTAAATACTCTATTCATAAGATCCACGAAATACGCTGGCGCGTTTGTTAACCCGAATGGCATCACCAACCATTCGAAGAAACCGGATGGTGTCCTAAAAGTAGCCTTTGGCACACTATCCTTTGCCACCCTCAACTAGTGAAATCCCATTGCCAAATCTATTTGAGAAAATGCTTTGGCTTCGTGAAGCTAATCGAAAAAGTCATCTATCCTTGGCAGTGAATACTTGTTCTTCCTAGTCACCTTGCTCAGCTCGCGATAGTCCGCACACAATCTTAACGAGCCATCTGCCTTGGTTGTAAACACGACTGGTGCACCCTATTCGGATACACTCCTCCGAATGAATCCTTTTCCCAAAAGGTCACGAACTTGCACCTCTAACTCTCGTTTTTCCTCAGGTGCCATCCGCCTAAGAGGCATAATTATTGGTCTAGCACCCTCAAAAAAATCGATCCTAAACTCGATTTCACGATGCGACGCCAACCCTTTGACCTCGCAAAGACATCCTTATACTCATTAGCGATCAATACAGATGATGAGTCTTCCTGTGGAATCCTAAGCAAATATAAATAGCTCACGAAGACACCCTCTTCGCGCTTACATCTAATCAATACCTTTTGCCCTTCCACATCCCCAACCTTCACCTCTAGCTACTCGCAATTCACTGTTGCCGCATACCTCTTGAGCCTATTCATGCCCAAGATGATCCCAAACCCAACGAATTTAAGAATAAAGCAATCACACACAAAAGAGCTACCATGACTCGACAACGCTAGACCACGACCAATCATGCACAAATTGGACAAACCCCCAACTGGATTAGCCACGATCAATGGTCTATCTCAAATCTCGGGTTCTAAACCCAAGCTACACACAAGCTCATTGCAAATGAATGAATGTGATGCTCCAGTATCAAAAAGCACACGAATTGAAACACCATTAATAGAAAGAGTACCTTGCACCACGAAACCCTTTTCCTCTATCGTAGGATCTCTCGAAGAAGATGGCATGACTTCCAAAGCATATGCCTTCACAACCTGCTTCCCTTAGCCGATTCTAGACAGTCTTTCTTCTCATGTCCAGGCTTCCCACACTTGAAGCACTTCTTCTCAGCTTTGGGATTCTTGCACTCATTCGAATAATGACACTTTTGTTGGCAGTTAAAGCAAACCACCTAACTCTTCGGCTTATTTTGGTCATTCTTACCTTTCTGTTGTTGCTGCTTCCTCTTCTTATTATTACAATCTTGTTGTGGCTTCTGTTCTTCCTTAGGTGCAACAACAGACATCTTCTTAGGAAACATACTTTCATGCCTCAAAGCCTTCTCGACGATCTTCTCAAAGCTATCATCAAGGTGGTCCACTAGCTGATTCCCAAGATATTCATCCAACCCCAAGACAAACTTCTCATTCTTTTGATAAGTAGTATCCACATATGAACGAGCATACTTCGATAAAGCGTCGAAGTCGGAAACATAGTCAAGAACTGGCCGACCATTCTGCTTAAGCTCCACAAATATCTTAAGCAGAATAGACTTTTGCACGGTGGAGATAAACTTTGCTTCAAACTTAGCTTGGAATAGCTCCTATAAAATATCCCCTTCAGGGGTCTTAAGTGTGACAAAGTTCCACCAGTCCATCGCTCTTCCCTCTAACTACCTTGATGCAAGCTTCCTATTTTTTGCATCATCAATGCCTATGTCCCTGAAGATCCGAACACAAGTATCCATCCACCTTTGGACTTCTTAAGAGAGTCGATGTGTACGCCTTAAAGGATCGATATGGATATTGCGGAAATGTATGTGATATGCTAGCTAAATAATATGCAATAGTTATGCAAACAAAGTAAATGTGGAAAATAAAGTAAAAGAGACACTAGGAGTTTTTATACTGGTTCGAACTTCCCGCCCTACGTCCAGTCCCGAAGATCCTATTCGGAATTCACTAACAATGCCCTCTCTTAACCCGGAGGAATAGGTCAGTACACCCGAGCTCCAACAAGGATGCCTCTCGCCTGAGCAACTACACAGGTCCTCAACAATTACAAGTGTTTGACTTCTGATTTGTGTTCTTGAATCAACACGGATAGCCAATAGTTTAAGTACAACCTTCCTATAATCTGATCCACGAGTATATACTTTGAATGCGAAAATTTAAGGAAGAATATTACTTGTTGAATCAAATGATATTAAATTGATTAACGGATTCAATAAGAATTTGAATTGGAGATCTTTTAATTGCAAAGAATGTAAATGGAGAGAAATAGAATGATGATCAGAAAAATCAGTAAAATTCGGATAGTTTCGGCGTTTGTAAAACATGACTAAACTTGTTAATATAATGGTATAAGAGTAGCTATCCTTCATGAATAGTTTCTATAAAAAGTTATGTCCATTTCCTTTGATTAATCAAGAGGAATCTCTTCATGAAGGATGGTGACTCTTCACAAAACAATTTTTAGGTCGAATCAGTCGACTGGTTAAAAACCATCAGTTGACTGTTAGAATTAAATTGTGTGAATAATTTTTATCAAAAACTAGCCGTTATATGCAGAAACAGCTTGACCAGTCGACTGGTCCATTTCCTACCAGTCGACTGGTAGGCCAATTTCTGCACATACCTTGTTTTTTAAGGTTTTTAATCATATATGTATATATTTAACTTGATTAGCACACTAGTGTATACATGAGGATAGATTTTAATAGAAATCTAACACGACTCAATGTACATACATATATAAAACCTTATCTTTATGATTCAATTCTTATAGTAGCTTTATTCGTTGGCATCAATCAAAATCTCGTTATTCAACGTTCTCCCCATTTTTGACTGATGACAACACTTTAGATTTTCTCCCCCTGAATGTATAGCTCCCCCTGAATTTCTGCATAAATTTGTTACTTCATAATTTTATATCCTTACCATTTGATTCCTGCATTCACAAATTTTTAGCACAATTTTCCAATAATATGGAAAATATAAGAGTATGACAACATGGAAAAAATGGTATATAACATAGATAGCATGAGAAATTTTTCTCCCCCTTTGTCATCGATTAAAAAGATAGTAAGACATAATAAGCACATGATAACCAAAGAACTTTTTAGAGATCTTTGAATGATACAATTCCTAGTTCTCGTCGGAGTTTAATGAAAGAATTCTCTAAAAGAGGTTTAGTAAATATAACTGCAATTTGATTTTCTGAGTTAACAAATTCTAAATTAATTGTTTGTTTTTCAATATTATCTCTCAAGAAGTGATGTCTGATATCAATGTGTTTAGTTTTGGAATGGTTTACCGAATTCTTAGATAAATTTTTTGCGCTTGTATTGTCACAATAGATTATGGAATTTGACACATTTACATTGAAATCTTTTAGTGTTTGCTATATATATAATACCTGAGCACAAGCTAGTGCAACAGATATGTATTCAGCTTTGCATTTTGATAATGAAACATAATTTTTCTTCTTGCTAAACCAAGATATAAGAGATTTACCAATAAAGTGACATGTTCTACTTGCACTATTACGATCCGTTCGTGATCCTCCAAAATCAGCATCGCTATATGAAACTAATTCAAAGGAACAGTCTTTTGGATAGAAGAGTCCAAAGTCTTTGGTACTACTTAAATATCATAATATTCATTTAACTGCTCTTAAATGTGACTCTTTTGGATTAGCTTGAAATCGGGCATATAAGCAAACACTCATCATAATATCCGGTCTACTTGTTGTTAAATACAAAAGTGAACCTATCATGCTTCGATATAACATTTGATCGACACTTTTAGCATTTTCATCTTAATCTAAATGTGTCGATGTACTCATTGGTGTAGGATTAATTGACGTGTTTTCCATTCCAAAACGTTTTATTAAATTAATACAATATTTTTCTTGATTAATAAAAATCCCAGTAGATAATTGCTTAATTTGCAAACCCAGAAAGTAAGATAGTTCTCCCATGTGTGACATTTCAAATTCATTGGTCATTATTTTTGAAAATTCTTGACATAATTGATCATTTGTTGATCCAAAAATAATATCATTTACATATATTTAAACTATTAGAATATCTTTATGATCATTCTTGATAAAAAGTGTTTGATCAACCTTTCCAATTTGAAATCCTGAATCTAACAAGTATGTTTTGAGACGTTCATACCATGCACGAGGCTCTTGTTTCAGACCATATAATGCCTTTTTCAGTTTGTAAACATGATTAGGATATTTTTCATGAGCGAATAGTGGAGGTTGTTCAACATATACTCATTCTTTAATGTAGTCATTTAAGAAAGCGCTTTTAACATCCATCTGATATAATTTAAAGTTATGATGACAAGCGTATGCTAATAAGATTTGAATTGCTTCTAGTCGTGCAACTAGAGTAAAGGTTTCTTCATAATCAATGCCATCTTCTTGATTGTAACCTTGTGCAACAAGTCTAGCTTTATTTCTAGTGATATTTCCCAATTCATCTGTTTTATTTTTGCAAACTCATTTTGTTCCAGTAACAGTTTGATCATTTGGTCTTGGAACTAATTCCCAGACTTCATTACGTTCAAACTGGTTTAATTCTTCTTATATGGCAATTATCCAATTTTCATCTGTAGACGCTTCTTTAGGATTTTTGGGTTCGATATTTGAAAAGAAGGCTACATTACTTACGTTGACTTCTTGTTCTAACATTTGAAGTTATTTCTCCAGTAATATTTTGCGTTGGATAATCTCGTAAAATTCGCGGTGCAGATCTGACTTCATTAACATGAATATTTTGATTATTAGTATTATCTTGAGTTTTTGCTGTATTATTCTCTATGTTGTTATGAACAATGTTTTCATCTTCTCTGTATATTATTAAATCATCATCATAAGAAGAGTTATTTACTGTAATATCTGTTTTTAAAGAATTTTGAATAAAATTTTCATCGAACAAGACATGAAGTGATTCTTCTATTTTACTGGTTCTTTTATTAAAAATATGATAAGCGTTGCTTCGTTCAGAATATCCTAAGAATATTCCTTCGTCGGATGTTGAATCAAATTTTCCAAGTTGATCTTTTGTATTTATAATGAAACATTTTGATCCAAATTTTTTAAAATAAGATATATTTGGTTTTCTACTAGTAAAAAGCTCGTATGGAGTATTTTTAGTAAGAGGTCGAATGGAAACACGATTCAAAACATAACATACTGCTACAACTGCTTCAGCCCAAAAATATTTTGGTAGTGTACTTCCATTTAATAGTGTTCGCGCACATTCTTGTAAGGTTCCATTCTAACATTCTACAACTCCATTTTGTTGTAGAGCTCCAGGAAATGAAAATTTATCAAAGATTCCTTTCTTTTGACAAAACAAATCAAATTTTTCATTTTCAAATTCTCCTCCATGATCACTTCATATATTCTTTATTTTTTAATTAGTTAAATTTTGAATTTGTTTGACAAAATTCTTAAAACTATCAAAAGTATCACGTTTATTTTTTAAAACAAAATCCAAGTGTATCTTGAAAAATCATCAATACAAACACATATCTACTATGATTTATGGACTGAACTTGAGTTGGTCCGAATAAATCCATGTGCAGTAACTCAAGTGGTTGTAATGTTGATATGACCTTTTTAGATTTAAAAGAGGATTTGGTTAACTTTCCGAGTTGACAAGCATCACATAAATTTTCAGTTTTGAATTTTATTTTGGTTATTCCTCTTACAAGATCATTTTTAAATAATTTGTTCATTGTTTTAAAGTTAATATGGAAAAATTGTTTTGCTGTAACCAAGAATCATTATCTTTGGCTAATAAGCACATGCTTGGATTATTATTAATTTCCATATTTAAAATATAAATATTTTTGTCTCGATTTCCTTCAAAAACAAAATTTTGATTTGAATCAAAAATACTACATTTATTTTCAGAAAATGTTATTTTAAAACTTTTATCACGCAATTGATTTATACTTAATAAATTGTGATTTAAGTTCTTAACTAATAAAACATCTGAAATAAGAGGTGAGTTAGATATACAATAATTTCTCACATCTCCTTTGCCAACGATGTATCATTTGAAATTATCTCCAAATGTGACAGTTCCTCCTTTTGAGTAAGTGATATTTGATAGCATTTCCTTGTCTCCTGTCATATGTTTTGAGCAACCACTGCCTAGTATCCATTTTCCTCTGTTTTTGTTTAGTGGGACCTGCAAATAATAAATCAAAAATTTCATTGGTATCCACTTCCTCCGTTAGGGTCCTAAGAGTTAAATCTTAGGAAGCCAAACCCAAGAGGGCTTAAGTTCCTTTTTTGAAAAAATAATTACTATTATAATGAACAAAATATAAAAAGTTTTTAATATATTTGTTCCTAATAAGAATATTATTTGTCTTTGGAATCCATATACTAGTACTATCCGAATATTTTTTCTTAGTAGAAATATTTATTTTACTACTAGAAATTTTTGGTTTAATATTAGAATTTTTATATTGGATTTCTTTTTTGAATTTATTTTATTATCATATCCAAGTCCTTTTTTATTAAAAACGATTGAGAATTTTCTAAAATTTTAGATAAATTCTCTCTACCCTTGTTAAAATTATTTACATTTTTAGAAATACTTTCTAACTTAGTTTTTAAACTAGAGTTTTCTAACTCTATAATTTTAACTTTATTATTTAAATCATGATTTTTAGAAACCAATAAATCATTTTTATTCTTTTGAATTTCTATTTCTTGACTTAACAAAGAAATTTGAGAATTTGCATTTGAAAGAGAATCTTGTAATTTTCTAATTTCTTCTTCTAAGATTTCTTTTTCATCTTTCAAAAGGTCTATTTCAAATTCAGCTTTGTTTTTATCTTTGTTAGCTTGTTTAAATTTTCTTCTAAGCATTTTCCTAGATCTAAGATTTCAGTATTAATTTCTACTAATTCATCAAAGTAAAATCACTTACATCGTCGTCCTCAGCCATAAAGTACACATTTGATTGCCCACTATCGCTGTCGCTGTCACTTTCAGAAGATGAATTTGAGTTGTCCCAAGTGACTGAAAAAGCTTGTTTCTTTGATTTTTCATTTTTACGATTTCTCTTTAGCTCTGGACAATTCTTTTGATAGTGTCCAGTGTTGTGACAGTTGAAGCATTCTACTAGAACCAGATCAGGTTCTTTTGATGAACTCTTATTTATATTTTTGCTTTGACTCTTTCTGTATTTTAGAAAATTTCTAAAATTCTTAGCAATAAATGCTATATCTTCTTCATCTGAATCGAAATCTTCTTTTTCTGCATGGAAAGCTAATTTTTTCTTATCTTGTACCTGTTCTTTCTTTGCCTGTACACTTCATAAGACATTAGATTACCGATCAATTCTTCTGGTTTCATGGCAGGGAGATCATTAGCTTCTTCGATTGCTAATACTTTTCTCTCCCATTCATCAGTTAAAGAATTCAAGATTTTTGAAACTATGTCAAAGTCGGAATATTTTTCTCCTAGTCCTAGTAAAGAATGATAAATATTTTGAAAACATGAATACATATCATTTATGGATTCGTTTTCATTCATCTCAAAGTTTTGAAACTGATACTTGAGCATAGATATTTTACTTTGTTTAACTTAACTTTGTTGGTGCCTTCATGAGTAATATTAAGTGTTCTCCAGATTTCATATGCAGTGTTGCACATACAAATCCGATTGAACTCATTTCTATCTAGAGCACAATGTAGCTTGTTCATGGCCTTAGCATTTGCAGTAGCTTCATTTTTCTCAATATTTGACCATTCAGTGTATGCAGTAGTAGGTGTTGTATACTCTTTTTGAGTAATATTCCATGCATCATAACTATTTGGTTGCACGTATATTCTCATTTGTGTAGCTCGGTAACCATAATTCATGCCATTAAAGAAGGGTGGTCTAGCAGTTGATTGGCCTTCATAATATCCAATGTTATTGCTAGTGCTAGTATTGCTATCCATAATGTCTATGTATCAAATAACGGTTTTACAATTATATGATGGCTTTGCTCTGATACCAATTGAAAAGAGTCGATGTGTACGACTTAAAGGATTTATATGGATATTGCGGAAATGTACGTGATATGCTAGCTAAATAATATGCAATAGTTATGCAAACAAAGTAAATGAAAAAAATAAAGTAAAAGAGACACCAAGAGTTTTTATACTGGTTCAGACTTCCCGCCCTACGTCCAGCCCTGAAGCTCCTCTTCGGAATTCACTAACAGCGCCCTCTCTTAACCCGGAGAAATAGGTCAGTACACCCGAGCCGCAACAAGGATGTCTCACGCCTGAGCAACTACACAGGTCTTCAACAATTACAAGTGTTTGACTTCTGATTTGTGTTCTTGAATCAACACGGATAGCCAATAGTTTAAGTACAACCTTTCTATAATCTGATCCTCGAGTATATACTTTAAATGAGAAGATTTAAGGAAGAATATTGCTTGTTGAATCAAATGATATTAAATTGATTCACGGATTCAACAAGAATTTGAATTGGAGAGCTTTTAATTGCAAAGTATGTAAATTGAGAGAAATAGAATGGTGATCAGAAAAATCAGCAAAATTCGGATAGATTCGGTGTTTGTAAAACATGATTAAACTTGTTTATATAGTGGTATAAGAGTAGCAATCCTTCATGAATAGTTTCCATAAAAAGTTATGTCCATTTTCTTTGATTAATGAAGAGGAATCTCTTCATGAAGGATGGTGACTCTTCACAAAACAATTTCTGGGTCGAATCAGTCGACTGGTTAAAATCACCAGTTGATTGGTAGAATTAAATCGTATAAACAATTTTTATCAAAAACTAGTCGTTATATGTAGAAACAGCTTGACCAATCGACAAGTTTGTTTCCTACCAGTCGACTGGTAGGCCAGTTTCTACACATATCTGGTTTTTTAAGGTTTTTTTTTTTTTGAAAATTGGTAACTATTATTGCAAATATCAATTATATACTTTGTTTATATGCCTCATCAAAACCTTATGCCCCCCCCCCTAGTGGGTACTACATAAAGAAAATGAGTACATATAAACACCATATATTAACATTACAACATCAAACCATCTCAAAACACACTCAAAACATACTGACTCAAAAAACAGAAGATTATTACAATATATTTAGCCAGTATCTAATAAATCTACCCTCCGAATCTTTAAAAAGTCTTCATTTTCTCTTGAACTTTCTGTCTTACTTTCATTCTTGTTTACTAATAATTGAACTTCTTTCTCTATCATCTTCAAACGATTCTCCTTTGTGGTACTTCGGCCATTGAAAATTCTTAGATTCCTCTCTTGCAATATTTGATAAATTGCAACTGTATAAACTGCACATGCTACATCTTGAAGCTGATTCTTATTTTTAAACTTTAACAGGATCTTTAAAGCTCCCTCTTCCATGTTTCCCATGTTCATAGAATCAATACCCAGCTTAAAAATCAAAGCACTCCAAACAAAACACACATAATCACATCTGAAAAATAAATGACTTACATCTTCTTCTTTATGACAGCATAAAGAACGTAAACTCTCATCTAAAATCCCAAATCTTCGAAGCCTTGTTTTAGTGCTTAACCTGTCATTAGCAGCCAAAAATGCAATTAGAGACATTCTTTTTGCATTCTGATTATGCCAAATAACCTTGTACATATCTCTGGACTGTTGCCTCCTTTTTATTTTGTTCCATGCATTATGAAATGAAAATACACCTTCATCTGCCCAATCATAAAAATCTTCAAGAGCACTTGAATTTAGCTCAACATCATTAACTAAAGACTGTACTTCTAGTGTAGCAAGATGCAAATAACTACATAGTTTTCCATCTTGCATAATGCATGATACATGCTCAACATGACTACCAATCATATGAAATCTAGATACACCAAGGATATCCACTAAACATTTTGCATTGATCCAAGGTTCTAGCCATGACAAAGTATTTTCTCCATTCACAATAACCTTATTAAAATATTGCTTACTTGTACACCTAAGCCTCAAAATTGATTTTCAAGTACTTGATGAGTTATTATCCTCATTCATAAGCCAAAAAAATTTTATCTTTGCAATATTTCCCTCTCATCCACATACTCCATAAAAATGAACAAGTGAGAAATTTCCACATCAATTTATGCCTGTAGCTTTTTTTAAATCTGAAAAAAATTTAAAACCTATTCCACCCTCTAATTTTGGTAAACACAGATTACTCCAGCTAATTTTATGAATTGCACCACCCCAAAAAAAATCATCACACATCATATGGAGTTTATCTATTATGTATTCAGGAAGTTGATAAACAAAAAGCCAATAAAGGACAGTTGGAGTAGTTACTGATTGAATAAGTTCGGCTCTACCAGCAATACTCAAAAATTTCACATTCTAACTCTGATTTTTTAATTGAAAGCTATTCAACAAAGCCTGACATTCATTATAGAGTATGTAATTCTGTGACAAAGGCACACTAAGGTATGTTACAGGCAATTAGCTTATCTGCACACCCAAAACAGAAGTAATCTCACTTGTATTTCTAGCATGAGTACTAAAGAACACCTTGGTCTTATTCACACTAACAGATAATCCAGCATATTGTTTTAAATCCTCAAAAATATTCCTCAAAGAAAAAGCACAAATAGGTAAACTCTTCCCAAAAACTAGAAGGTCATCAGCATAGAGTAGATGAGTAACCATTGGCTCAGATGTATGTACAGGTAAAAATTTCTTTTGTAGCATAACCTCATTCATAATAAAAGTTAAAAACTCCATAGCTATAGAAAACAAGTATGGGGAAAGGGGATCCCCCTGTCTAATTCCTCTATTTGAATCAATAAAACCTCTAGGAGTTCCTTGAATCAAAATTGAAAATGTAGGAGTGGATATACATTCATATATTATATTAATGAAATGTACAGGGAAACCCATTATTTTCATTAAATGACATATGAACTCTCTATTTAGCATATCATAAGCTTTGTGTAAATCTACTTTAACACAAAATTTATTAACATAAGGCTTCTTAAAATCCCTTAATAATTCATGTGCTAATAGAGTATTGTCTCCAATATATCTAGTTGGTATAAAAGCACTTTGATTCTGAGAAATCAGATGAGGTAAGTACCATTTGATTATATTGCAGAGGACTTTACTGAAGATCTTATAAAACATATTATAACAAGCTATTGGCCTATATTGTGAAATATCTGAAGGTCTCTCTACCTTAGGAATGAGAGTAAGAAAAGTGTGATTACATCCTTTAGGTAATTTAGCAGTATTAAACATATCTTGTAAGGCTGCCAATAATTCCCATTTAATATCTTCCCAATGTAACTTAAAAAAATTTGAACTCATACCGTCTGGACCTGGACTTGAATCTTCATGCACAGAAAAAACTGCTAACTTAACTTCCTTTAGTGAAATATCTCTAAGCAGTGTTTATTTTCCTCTGTGATTAATCACATTCAAGGTTTGGAATGAAGGGAACTCCTTGCTAATGAGTCCATTATACATAAAAGTGAAGTATGAAATAGCTTCCTGAGCCAAATCTTCCTGATTATACAAAAGGTCACCATTAGAATTAATCAAAGCTTTCAGATTATTAGTGTATTTCCTATGAGACATTTTTGAGTGAAAGAATTTTGAATTGGTATCACCATCCTGTAACTAAGAAACTTTGGCTTTCTGTTTGTAATCCAGCTTCTGATATGTTTTTGAACTGTAAAAGCTTGTTTGGCTTCAAGCATTTTCTCATATAACTCCAAATTTCCTAGATCCATATCCAAAACTTTTTCCATCTCAAGAAATTTAGCTTCAGCCTCCAAAAGAATATCATTATCCTTGACTCTGGTTTTATTCTATTGCTTAAATTCCTTTTTGCATGCCTGCAGCTTTACTTGAAAAATATAACTAGGATATCCATTAGCACTAGAGTTTAAACCCCTTATAAAACAATCTTCATAACCTTATTTTTTATGTCACTCATTAGAGTATCTAAATGGAAAACCTTTCACATTTGAGGAAATAATTAATTCTAGCAGTAAAGGGTTGTGATCACTTAATAGTTTAGTTAGAGAAAAAGCTTTCATATCAGTAATTTTTTGTAAAAAATGATAATTTACAAAAAAATTGTCTATATTATTGGCCATACCTCTCCTTCTCTACATATAATTGAAGCCCACTGCCTTAATTTCAATTAAACCCGCCTGAGCTAAGCAGTTATTGAATGATCTGATATGTTGAAAAGGAATAGGCAGACCAACTTTCTTGTCCAAGTGAGAAGTAGAATTGTTGAAGTCCCCTACTAAAAGCCATTCTCCATTCATATTTTCTGATTCTTGTACAATTTGTTGCCATAAGCTCTATCTCTCAGAGTAATAATTGCTTGCGTAAACAATTGTCACAAAAATAATCAAACCTCCTCTATTCGTTGCTTGTACAATAACATGTTGATTGGATGATGATATAATAACAATTTTCCAAACATCAGTATTCCATAAGCATAATATTCTTCCTGAATAAGAAGTAACAGTTCTAGGAAAAAAATCCCATTCCTAGGAATCAATCTATCAAATCTACCTAAATTAACCGAATTAGTTTTGTTTTCAACCAAACCAACAAAAGTTGGTTTGAATTTTATTAGGAGAGATAAAACATCACCCATCCTCTGAGTTGAGTTAATCCCCCTAACATTACATGTAATTATTGTCATTTGATAGAAGTGTTACTCCTTGTTTGCCTTTTTTAGGATGAGTGGTTGGTTTATTAATAGCTTTAACTTTCAAATGTGACATATATTCATTGTTTCTAGATATACCTTCCGAGACATCTTGAATTTCTTCAGTACTTGGATTTTCAGATAATTGCTCTGCTATAAAATTAATGTCATCATTCATAAGGTTATTGGGTAAATGATCATCAAAAAACCCAAGTTATCATCTCCTAAATGAGGATCAGCTTCAGAATTTCCAGTAGGCATATTATCATTCATATTCTCTTCATTATTCTCTACATTGCTACCTATTGTATCACTTAAATCATTTGAATTATCATTATCAATACCACTACCAGAAGTAGTTGGCATATCCTTCTTTTGTTTCATTATCCAAACAGGATCATTACCAAATTCATGAACAGAAGATTTATGACCAAACCGTTTACATCTAGAACATTTGGGGGAACAAACTCATATTCTACTGTAATATCCTTCTTCTGACCATTATAAATAACTATAGGAACTTTAGAAACCGATTTCGAATCCAAATGAATCATCACAAGTATTCTAGCATATCTAGTGATAACCTTTTTAGCTATTCTCCAATCTATACTTATTGGATCACCTATAAAACGAGCTATCAGTGAAAAGGCTTCATTAGACCACATTTCCATATCTAGATCAAAAAGTTTCAACCAGAACTGAACATTAGTAGCCTTAACTTGACAAAATCATATCCATGATACCATTTGTAAACCATGAAAAGTTTTCCAAAATAAAAGTATGTCGAGGATTTTAAAACTTAAGAACAATTATATTCATCATCAAATCTAACCGTGTAATGAAATCCAGTAACTATATGGATATTAAAATTAGCCTTGGGACACCAAACCTTCAAGATGTATTCCTTCAGCTTCTTGATTGAAAGACGAAAATCCACTGGGTGCAGAACCACTGTATTCATCCATGAATTCGCCGAAAGCTTAAAAGTATCTTCAGAAAGAAAAACATGATCTGATTTAGGTTGAACATAGTGAAGATTCAGATCTACATCAGCTAATGTATCCTAAGGATTCGAATTAGGAATGTTCATATATTACATCGATTTTATTAACGAGATTGAAAGAAAAAAATAGGTTTTAGGCATATGAAAAGAGGAAATCCTCTTATCGGTCTGCCTTTTTTTATTGTTTCTATCTTGTTTATATCATTATTGTTATGGTTTTTAATCATATATATATATATAATTTGATTAGCACATTCGTGTATACTTGAGGATTGATTTTAACATAATTCTAACATGGCTCAATGTACATATATATATATATATATAAAACCTTATCTTTATGATTCGATTCCCATAGTAGCTTTATTCGTTGGCATCGATCAAAATCTCATTATTCAACAACTGGTTCGGTGTCGTTGAACTATTTTCCTCCCAATTAAGAAAAGTATTTGCATAGCTTTGCAAATTCTATAGCTCTAGGCATTGGGACCCCAACCTCAACCATAGCTGCCACTTGAGCGGGGTTCCTTCGAAGACATGCTTCAATCATAGCTTCAAACATGGCCAGGTAATCAGGTGCCCCACCATTACCCCCTCCAGGCACGACTTCTTACCTAGCAGAATGTCTCATATAACGTCGACTTATTCTAAATCTACAAATTAGAATGATTATTCATTTACAAGAAAACTGCTAGAGAAGTACAAATGCTACTACTATATATGCTAACATATATAGTAAACATCCAACTGAAATCTACAAGTACGTCTCGCATACGTAATTACGTCCTCGAACTTTGGCAAAATTGTTAACCAGAGCTCTGATACCAAATGTGACGACCGCCTATAACCCCTGCACTAAACAAGAGGAATAATGCGCTGAAAAGTGTGCCAGGCAGCTATGTACTATCATCAGAGTAGGTAAACAACATTGGAACATGTCGTAGAACTCACAGCGCAACGATAAAATATAATAGAACATATACAATAGGTAATAGCAATAAAGCATCATATAGCAAACTTTTGAAACTTTCTCAACATCCTAAAAGGTTATCCAACTAGTATTAAAGTTTGTACATAAGGCCTCACTACAACCCTCATAGAGCGCTCAAACAGCGGAAACAGGAATACTAGATAGTAATAAAACTGATACGCCAGTCTCCTGCTCGCCTCTGCACAGCAGCATCGTCCTCACTAATCACCGGTAACCTGCTACTTAGTCTGACCATCCACAACCGGATGAACGGCCCAAGGTAATAAGAGGAGACATAAAACCTTGAGTCACACAACAATCTTAGTGAGCGATAAAACAGCTAACAAACTTCAACAATAAAGTATATGAGAATGGATAGATAAGCATACTAATCTACCCACAACACCAGAGAAGAACTGAACCCTATCTTCCCTACGTCGGACAGTGATAGCCTTTACGATAACATTTCAATCATACATCCATGAAAACCGGAACACTCATTCAGTCATAGTAAAGCACTCATAACACCCATATTATATATGCATATCTCATGTAAACCATCCTAATCGAATTCAGCATCCCTCAAGCACAAGCTCCAAAGGCCTAAACGAATATTAGACACGTACCCAAGGAACACCTCCTTCGATGTTGGACAATCTACATGAGACGGTACAAACAGAACAGCCAATAATCCATGACTGACTCTGGCTATCATCGCCAATCCTGCTTCGAAACCATCGTTAATCGTATGACGACCAACTTTGCCATATGTCAAGGGCTAATGGTAACCGCAGTTCTAGCATAAACTCAATACTCCTTCCAACAATACGTATGCATGTCCAACCTTGACAACTAGGTCTTTCAACGATACCAAGGGTACTCGACCTACAACCGGCCTTTTTTGTTCCCCGGTCATACCCCTGCTTTGAGCCTGCTAGAACTTACGACAACGATAGTCTCTCAACCTTCTCAACTCTAGTCATCCAACTCGACTACTTTTCATAGTCCAAGCAACCTTCTCGAGCAACCATTATCCACCAACTCATGACCTTTGAGTTGTCATCTTATTCTCTGTTCTACACCTATCAACGAACACCTTTCAATACTTCGAACCATCCTACTTGAATTTACTTCGAAGTCACACCATCACCGAGCCAAGTTACACCACTACGTTGCGGCTTGAGTAGGGTTTGGGGGGTTGCCCCCAAAAAATATATTTTTAGACCTTTTTGTTCAAATCTGCGTCGTACTCGAAAAATAAAATTTTCAGAAATGACCCCGTAATGCATGACCGACCCCTCTCGGGGATGTTCGACTAACCCTCTAACTTGACCATACCCTGCTCGAGCCACTTACTGCTCGACCAGACCACACCATCCAGATTGACTCAATCTTTGCTCGACCCAAAAAGTACTCGACCCAAAGAGTGCTCGACCGGCCCAACTTCATCTCGTGACCGACCCAGATATTCAAAAGCGAACGACCCTGAAGTGCTCGACCAAGCCTAGCAAAGCTTGACCGACCAACCCAGTTCTTTTCCTATAAGAAAATCAAATCATGGTTCGACCGACCACCACGTTCGACCAACCATGTCCGACCCAAAAGCTGCATCTTCCAATGCAACTACAATTTCGACCAAAACTCCCCAAAACGATTAGTTCAACAAAACTAACTCGATCATTCCATTCAACGCCATCGTGAATCATGGTATGAAACCACTTACATCAGCAATTTGGCCATTTCATCAATGATTATGTAAAATCCGCCAAAATCACTGTAAATGTACATATGGACAAAATCATGGATTTAATTTGCACATTCACATGAAATATCATAGAAATTACTTATCTAAACTTGCTAAATTAGATCATGGGGTGACTTTTATGAAAATGGGCTTAATATGGAGTAAATATATGGAAAAATACTTGAATTTGATGAGAAACGTGCACAAACACTCATATACTTCACTGCATTCATGTGAGAGATGTTAACTCTTGTCTCAATTAATTTAGATCTAGCCTCAAATGGTGTAGATCTATGATTTCCCTCCTTGGATTTGGATTTTTAATGGTGGAAAGGTGTTAGAGGAAGGAGGAGCGCAAGGCACCAAATGAGAGAATGGAAAACTAAAACCATTTCCCATATCCCATATCCCATATTTATACCCTTCCATCAGCCCACTAATGAGCCTCTCTAATTCAGCCCATTATAGCTTACCAAACCTGGACAGCCAACTGAAAAACCTTAAAAAGGTGATTTCTCCCAAATCGCTGAGCCAAATCTTTAATGTAGCCACTCTACGGAAAGGCAATCATCAGTTCCTTTCCAATGGCAAAGGTCTCACCCTCTGATTCGACCTGAGTCAAAAGTATTGCTCTGTACAAGACTGACAGTGGCAAAATGGTCACAAACAAAATTGGTAAAAATTATGGACATGTCTCACATCCCCATAAGTAACATATCGAAAGATGAGAATGATCCAACCCTCAAGGAGTAAAATAAAAATATTTTATGATCCTCTGATACGTAAAATGCGGGCTGTTACAATCGAATCTTTTCAATTTCTTATCCTTTTAACCAAAATCTTCATTTGAGAAACCTATATATCCAAAAACTCATTTCTTTTAACCCTTTAAGTCAAAACACATCTTACCTAAAATCCATATTCCATAAATTCATCTCATAACTTTTCTCTTTAAAACATACCTTTTTAAATGAAAGATAATTTAGCTTCAGAAAAATCCTAATAATCATTCATTGACTTTTTACCTAGATTCATTAACTCTTTATTCCTTTACTTTCCTCTTAAACTTATCTCCAAATCAAAATCATTAAATATCGTTTCAAATAGCCTTTACAAAATCTTAACCCTCATTAAATTCCAAATCATGACTTTATCTTTACTGGGTTAAAGAATGGCATTATTTATGACACCATTCACAAACAACTCAAAGACCAATCAATATTGAATATAAGAATTAAACAGAAATTATCAACTTATATTCGATACCAGTTCTAATAATCAACAAATACCATAAGAGGAATAACGATATAAATATTTTTCAAATTCCCTAGATATTATGCGTCTTAACTACGGAATTCCACACCAAGTATGCAAAGATATTTCTATCGAAACTCATTGTTTAGATTTGAAAACCCTTATCCCAAAGATTAAATTCATTTCATATAGGAACTGTATAGAAGTTATATCAGCTTTTGTTTGATATCAATTCCCATATTCAACTGATACAATAAGCAGAATAACGGTAACTCAACCTTTTAAATTACTCAAATATTATGAGTTTACTTACGGACTTAATAACAACATTCGAAGATCACTTTCCACCATTTCCAATTTCATAAATTGAAAAACCACTTTATCTCAAGATAAATTTGATCTTACTTAAAACCAATATGTATTAAGTTGTAACGTCCCGTATTTTTGGCAGTCAAATATTTAATTTAATTTAATTTATTATTTTAAATATTATATTTGGGATATTAATGATTTTTTAATAATAAATTCGTTATTTTAAATGAAGTTTTAATGTTAATTTTATTTATAATATAAAATGAGCTCGAAATCGCGTGGTAGTTCGTAATATGGAGTTTTGAACTTCAATTTAATATACTGGATTCGATATAAGTCGGATTTCTGTGAAACGAGGAACGTCGGAATCATGTTGATTATAATTTTCATATAAAAGAGAAAATTTCAGATTTCGTGTTATAGTTTGTTAGTTACGGCCAAATCAAAATTTGAAATAGTCATAATGGAAATCGTTAGTAAAATATAGGCCTTTAAAATAGCCATTTTGCAAACGGACTCTGTTTTCGATGAAATGAGTTTCATTGGAACCGTATCATTAAATTATTGTATGGTATTGAATTGCGTGGCAAAACGATGTCGTATGTGACCACGGCAGCCACAAATGCCCGTTCATTTTCTATAGCGCGTAATTAAATTTATTTAATTTAATAAAGGGTTATTTGGGTATAACTTGAACAGACGATCAAATTAGGCCGCGAAACAATTCCGTTGAGTTCGTATCGTCGATTAGAGTCAGGATAGATCTATAGTTTGTTAGTTTTGGAGACCGACTAAATTGGTGTCCAAAATGGCATTGCGGTGCGCGTAAAATAGCCTACCGGGAAAGCAGACTCAGAATGCGACGAAATTGGTGTCGTCGGGTTCGTATTAATAAATTATTGCAGGACTTCAAAGTTTCAAGTTGATTAGGTTTATCTAGTGATCATGGAAAATTTAAATGCGTCTTTATTTCTAGTTTTATAAAGGATTTTTTTTCAAACGATGTCGTATTTCGACGAAACCTGTCCCATTGGGTCTAGAATATTTTTTATGCTAGGATTAGCATTTTTATTTGTAAACAGAAGTTGATTGTGGCTATTTTTACTTATTACATTGCGAAGAAGTTTCTCTATATATTATTTTATTTAATTAGTCCCCTATGAATACCATAGAAAGGAGTCAAACCCCCATTTTCTCGTATGTTGTTCAACTGATAAAATGAGCCGGCATCTTAATGAATTCAACGTCCAAAATTACACCAAATCTTTCTCCAAAAATCCTCCAACCTGATCCCTCATTCAAGAATAGCTCAACCAAAGTTCAGCTCAGCTCGATGAGCTCTGTTCATTGACCGACGGTGATGGAAAAACTCAATCTAGGGTGGCCAAATCGATGAATCAAAGTGCTGTCGGTTATAGGGTTTTTGAGGAAGGACGGGAGGATTACATCACGAAGTGTTTCTGGCAAAGATTGAGGGGGCGAAGGCGCACCCTACGGCATTGACTGATCAATTTCCGGTCGTGTATGTGAGGTGCGGTGATGGAGTTCATATGGATAGCAAGGACAGCTCATTATGTGTTTTAGCATGCTAATGAAAAACTGACGGCATCAAAACGTTTAAGCAAAGAGGAGAAAAATAAAGAAGGCCAATCCTTCCTGAAATACGTAATCGATTAATTACGAACTTAATTAGTTCAATAATCTAAGTGATTAAGGAATTACTTGTCATTATTAAAATAGTGAAAACCTGATGCCTGAATTTGATTTATTACAGGCCGGTTAGCTATGCAGGAAAACAAACGAAAAGCAACAGGAATCGACCTTCATTTTTCCTCCAAACCAAAATTAATTAGTTCTAAGTGTAACTAGTTAAAGAATTAGCATATATATTTACGGTTTAATTAAATAATTAGTTTAATTGTGGGTTAATTATAATTAAATAGTGATTAGTGAGGTCAAAAAAAATATGTAGTAGTTCGGTTGTTTCTAAAAACAAAGTAAGACCAGTATTTGGAAATCAAGAGTCGACTTGTGTTATTAGAGAACTAGCAGCCTTTGTATTTTAAACGACTTAGAGTAAAAGCAAAGTTAATCAAGGATTCATTAATCTAATTAAATTAGTGATTAAGGAAGTTAACCATTTAATTTAAAATGTGATAACTTGAATTGTTAGTAACTTGAGTACATATTATCAGAATTGGACGATTCAAGTTGTCCCCGATCGTCTTGAGGAGATCTACATCATGGAACAGTTTTGATAGGACTGGAATCAGCAGGGAATCTTGGTTAAGTTTAACGATCGTTTAATTTAACTAAACCAACCGTTTAATTAGCGAATCAAATTAAGGTGAGTTGAACTCACTCAGTTTTCCCATTTATATTTTTATATAAATTGGTTTTTATTTTGTGTGCTCTGTTTGCTGATGATTGACTGTTTGCTAATTATATGCCCATTGATTAATTTAACTAATGAAATTAAACCGTCATTTAATTTCAGTGAAATACCAAATTGTTATTCTAACGATTGGCTCCAATAAAGGTAACTTACCTTGTTGGTCACGTTTATAAAATAAACGTGTTTGATTGGCTGAATTATTTGAATTGCTTGTGGTTGGGATTAAATGGTCGTTATTTATTATTATCAGTTAAATGAAACTGGATGATTTGTTTGGAGATAACCATTTGTATACAGGGAAAACAGGTTGGAGGGATCCAACAGGATTCTTCAATATATTATTTATTTTCATATTATCATATATGAACTGTCCTGTTTGGTGTGATGGATTTGATTATTGATCATTGATTTGAAATTCAACCTATGTTTAGTTTTAACCAATGGGTAGTATTGGTTGAGTAATCGGTAGTAAATGGCTTAAAAGTAAATTGTTTTATTTATATCGATTTACCGTCAGGTAAGTTGATAGAACCGAAGATAAAAAAAATTGATTTTATAGCTAAAGATAGATTTGAATATATATATATATATATTGAATAAAGGTTTGTTAAAAGGAAATAAATAATTATTATTAATTACTTAAGTTTATGATTAATTATTAATTGACTTAATAAAGTAAATTCTGATATTAATCAGAATTATAAACAAGTGATTAGAGATTAACCTAACGATTAAATTTGGATAATTGCCTTGTTAAGAATAATTTGATGGAATTATTTAAATTAATTAATTATATTATTAATTAATTTAAAGGGAAAACGAATTGGAATCGGTTAATAAGATAACCATGTTTTGAGTGACTAAATCGACTCTTTAATTGGATTGATTACTGTTAGACCCAAAAGTGGTTCTAACACCCAAATTGATTAGAAACAAGATTAAATGAGACAAAAATAAAAATGAGCACATAGGATTTATAGTGGTTCGGCGAAGAAGTGCCTACGTCCACTTATCTTTCACTATATTCAATAATTCAGTTGCAAATACAATGTAATATTCACTCACAATTCACTTTTGTTCACTCAATTGACTAAAACAAGAAATGAAAGATGATTTGGATTCTCCGGGAGTAATGGAGTTCGGATGATGAAGGTAGTTGAATTCTTAAAGTGCTGAAAAAAGATCCTTCTCTTTGTCTCCAGACGGGGTATTTATAGGTGTGAATTTGCTTGAGACTTGATCCGGGTCGGGCCACGTGTCATCCATCGCATTCTCTTCGGGTTCGGATGAACCACCATGTTGACAACGCATCAAAAGGAAGGACGTTATGGGTATGAACTGGTCATAACCAGTCCGGATATCCAGGCGCTTTTGCAGGAGAATAACATGGATCATGGGTGCGGGTCGGAGACGTGCAGATAAGGGGTTCGGATCGGGATACCCGATCCGAACCGGATTGGTTTGGGCGCGACTCTCCTTCTCTAACCTATTCTGCTCCGCTCCATTGTTGTCGCAAGCAGATGGCTTTCCGATCCATTCGAGATTTAGTTGCCTTCCGATCCGATTAGATATGCCTTACCAATCTACTCAGTAAGAGATCACCGATCCGAACAGAAGTCTCTATCCGATCCGAACCGATATGTTGCTCTGACCCGACCCGAACAACTGTAGCTATCAATCTGAATTGTAGTGTTTTCCTCCAATCCGAACCGAAGTCTTATAATTAAAAATACCCTTCAATGTTTGGTTTCTTGACTTTGTGTTGCCTAGTTCACAAAGTAGGCTAACATTTTGCCCCCTCAAAGGATGCTTCTGTTGTATACGAAGCGTGCTTTGATGTCGTTTGAAATGCTAGTCCTTGAATCAGAACGGTCAGGAGGAATGCACAGATTTCTATCCGGTTCGGTGGCGCGACTCGGTTCGGTATCCGACTCGAGCATATTTTCTTCATTTCTGAGCAAGTTTGGGAATTTTTCTCGACACATAGTGCTTCTCTCGGGTATGCTTTTCTTTTATCTCTCTTTTGAACTCAATTCGAGTCGGATGCTAAATTAATGTGTGAAATTTATTCGGTTCGGATTCCGATCCGATGCGTTTTCGTGGATTTGGTTCTTGGACATTGGGCCTTCAGGCAGAGTTGTGCTACAGGGCCTTCACTCCGGTTCGAGCGGGTGAGAAAGAATAGGAATATGAGGAGTCAACACCACCCCTTATATAAATCCACCACCGTCTTCTTTCTTTTCTTCTTCTTTTCTGCCGCCGCTTCCAAACCCTAGTATCGAAAACTTCAGAAACTCCAATATCCTGAAACTATTCCTTGTAGATTTCTCAAATCAGACATATAGGTAGCTTTTTTAATCTCGAATAACTTCGTTATAACTGCTCTTGATTTCAATTCGTGGTTGATTGGGATGGTTTAGCCTTGGGGCTTTGCTTGAACTCCACATCGTTACTGGTGGATCCGCCATCACTTCGAGGCGCTGATAGGTTGGAGAGGGCAAATATTTGTCCTCAACTGGAGCTTTGGTGATGGAATGGATTTGTTTGTGAGTGGGGAGAAAGAGGAAGAAGATGAAGAGCGTGATGACAAATTGGAGTTGGTTCGGGTAGGAGACGAAGGAGCAGAAAGGAAGGAGAAGGAAAGGGAATCGGTTCGGGTTGCATACTTTAGAAAGACGGGAAGGAAGGAAAATGTTGGTTCGGGTCGGAGAAGAGAATGGGATAAGGAGTTGAAATAAATGGACTGGTTAAGTGATGCTGGTTCGGTTCGGATCAGGTCACCCGATCCGATCAGATCAGTCCTTTATCCGAACCCATTGTTTCCCTTGTCTTGAACTGACCTTGCTTTAATGAAGCATCCGAACCGACCCTACATCTGTATTTGTATTGAGCCAATTATCATATGCATATCCGAACCGAACCGAACGTATCAAACTTGGCACACAAAGACTACCCAACTAATTCAACTAACATTCACTTTAGACAATAACTTCGTGGACAATTAGGATAGTGCCTTGCGAACATAAACGAGAATTAAGAACAACTCTGACTATCACTTTCTCTTCAAAGCTTCGTCTTACATTGCTGTACTTTTATTTTGCATTTCCCATATTTGCTGCACACACTTTTGTTCACACACATACACAAAGGGGGGCACGGGATAATTTACTCTAATCCGTGCTATTGCTTCTTCAATAGTTCTATGACAATGAGGCCCAGACGCTCTTCCCGCCTAGCTGAGAGGAAAGAAGCTCCGGAAACTTCTAACAAAATCACTCTTGAGGATATATCTTCTTCGTCTGATCCAGAATGGGACAGTGAGGGTCCAGATTACGGGGTTGGTCATCGGGAAAACGACGAGATGTCTTCAGAGAATGAAGTTTCTCTGGGTTTCGAAGAGGAAGGAGGGATTGGTGATAATCGAGCACCCGATGAATTTGAATCAGCCATCATATTGGAATCACCCTCGGACTCCGTTGAATCAACAATTGACAACGATCGACTTGTTCGAATTTGTCTAAAATATGGAATAATGAAAAGGGACACCCTAGTGCCCTCACGCTCTGACCGTCCCCACAACCCTCCAGAAGGATATATGACGGTCACTCGATTGATGTGCATGGTCGGTGCCATTCCTCCATTCTCTCCTTTCATCGTTGATTTCTTAAGACAAATGCGGATTGCCCCCATGCAGTTGCATCCCAATTCGTATGCCTATTTGCATACCTTGTACATAGCATATCGTGAAATCCTAGGCGTAGAGCTCACGTTCGATGATGTTCATTTCTTCTATAATTTCAAGCATCGGACTAGAGAAACTCCATCTTTCTGTTACTTCGAATCAGTCCCAAAAAGGAAGATAATCTCTACACCATTTAGCAGTAAAGCTGGAGATTCCAGATTAGAATGGTTCTATATAAAGCAACAGTCTGGATGCGCCAGGAGATGGACAAAATCAAGTAAAGCGTTGATTTTCTGAACCCGGACTCTATACACTTGAATCATCACCCTGACCTGTTTTCCTTTTTGTTTGCAGTCGACAATCCCAAACAGATATCAGATCAGGTGTTCTTTGATCGGATGCACCGTCTTCTTAATGGTGATCAAAAATTCCTGACTATCGACGAGGTCCTTAAAGATGAATACCTTCATTTTCACGGGCTGCTATCCGTTTTCCGTAGCATCGGTCATGGGACGGTCCCTTATGCATACATTCCTCCAGTGGAGACAGTTCCAGAGATAGGAGAAGGCTCGGGAATTCCTACAGCTCCTCTTCAAACTTCACCTTCTCCCTCTTCCACTCAAGATGATGAACTGGATAATCTGGCCGAAAAACATCGTGAAGGGTATATTGCCCCCGAGGAAACTACTTCTCTAGACAAGTCAAAATCTTCCCAAGAGTCGCCACTTCACGCTTCCGAAGGGGATGTTCCTAGCACTGACGAGCACATATTTCAGGGTTTGGGGGATCTCCCCTTACCTGAGACTATATATACTTCAGAGGATTTCAGGAAGGATCCTTTAGCCTTCACTTCTTCCGAAGAAACTACTCCCGCTAAGGCCAAAGAGCCTGCCCGCACTAGTCTAGCTTCAGACTCGGGTTGGTTGGGGGGACACACACCACTTAGGATGCACTTTACACCACAGCATTAGCATTCGTTGCACTTCTTTCTCCATGAATCCATTAATTCTAAACTTCATTTATTTTATCGTGCAGGTACAATGTCTCGATCCTATTATGATATAAGAAAGCTTCGTCGCAGCATGTCCAATCCTCCTCAGGATGTCGAGTATGATCGCCGGGATGATCGTGGTAGGGAGGAGAGAAGACCTTATGATCCCTATCGATCTCGGCCCTCACGCTCCCGCTCACCAGTTCGACCGGAACAAGAGAAATACAAGAGCTATCAAGGTCGCAGGGAGGAAGATAGACCACCATCTAAAGACTCCACTTCCTCCCATGAAAAGCGGAGTAGAGAGAAAACTCCTCCAAGAAAAACCGGGTCTCGAAGTAAACAAAAGGTCCCTGCTACTAAGCGGCCTAGGTCAGATAAAGAGACTACTGAATCCTCTGCCCATAGGAGCACCGAATTATCAATTCCCACTCCTCCCCCATTAGATGCGGGAACTGCAGTAAAGCTAGCATATTTAGAGGAGCAATTTCCCGAGCACTACTTCGAGACTCTGACCTTTCTACCTACCCTTGAACCTATTTCTTCTAATTGGGCAGATGAGGCCAAGGCAAAAATTGATTTGGTAGAAAAACAATATTCCGAGATGTTCAAGTATTCACGCAATCTCTCTAGAATCATCCGCACTCTAATGACAAATGCTAACTCAATGAAAAAGACCGCGGAGGAGGATGCTAAGGCCTTAAAAACCTTAGGAAAAGACTTGGAAGACACTCAAGCTCAACTAGCTGTCGCTCAAAAGAACACTTCTAATTTCAAACAACAGTTTGAGGACATGCAAAAGCGTTATCATGACTTGCTTGAGTCCCATACCCAGGAGCGCTCTGAACTAAAAAAGCAAGCTGACGAGGCCAAGTCAGAAGCCGCTAAAACACACCTTGCTTATGCTGAGCTTGAACGGAAAAATGCCGAGTTAGCAAAAAGGAGTGCTGAATTAGAAAAGAAGAACGCTGACTTGGCTTCAAAATTGTTGGAGGCAGAGAACAGGGCTGCTCTGGCCGAGGGCAATGTGGAATGTGCTATTAAATCTGCGGAGGAAGCCCGCAAGCAACTATCAGAGGCGGAGGCTGGTATTCAGGGCTTCGGCGAGCTAATGATTGAATTCTTCGCGCACATTATTCGTCGTCGAAACATTTCTTGGATCGAGGACTATCCATCCACTCTGGTTCAAGTATGGAATCAAATCGTCGAGTGGGAAAAAGAGGAACTTAAGGTTGATTCCCTCGATGAAGATAAACTGATGGAGAAATACTTGAGAGACGATGAACCGGAGCGCCTAGCTGAAGGGCGCCGCCTAATTGCTGAGGCCATGGAAGAAGAGAGGCGGAAGTCTAAACAGAAAACCATTCCCGAAGCTGGCTCCTCTTCTTCTGCTCCTGCAACTCCCGAAGTAGAAGGGTATGATCCCGAAAACCCGGGAATTCCCCGGACAACTTTGCTATCTCCCATTCCTGAAATAACTCCAGAGGTAGTAGTCACCCCCGCTGAAAAGTCTTCAGAAGGTATCCCTATCTTTTCTCCTCAATTTGCCAAGGCTACTACTACCTTTGGCTACGTGATTGAACGTTCGATGAGAAACCCTTTGCTTTCGCCTGAGTTGATAACCGATGTTTCTCATTCTGTAGGTGTTGAATCATCCGCAAAGACAGATGTAGCTCAAGGAGCTACCGCTGGGACAAAGCCCGCAGATGGGGCCAAAAAAGGGGAAGACAAGGCTGCTTCTATAGACTTGGGAGAAGGAAATGAGCCAACTCAGGTCACCACTCCCCCATGATGAAGAAATGATTGCAGCTTTAAAGGACGACGGAGGAGACGGGGGGCATGATGAGGAACCGGAGGTTGCAATAACTGGGGAGTCGAAAAGCGCTGATGACGTTACCTTGGCTGCCATGAAGGCTGATCAAGACAAGCGCTTGCAATTAAAGGCCGAAGAACTAGACCCTGAGGTCCTCAAGCCCCTCGCAGTTGTGGATGCGGGTTCAAGGTTAGTTGTTAAGCTCTCAACTAGATCTATTACCGAAGAACTTGCTAAAAAATCTTCTCTTGATTCCAGTGTTCCGCCCTCCGGGAAGAAATCTACTGGCTCCAGTACCGCATCTTCAGGGAAAAAGAAATCGAAACGAATCTTGACTGAAGCCGAGAAGGAAGCAAAGGATGCGGAAAAAGCCGCCAAGAAATCTAAGGCTCATTCCAAACCCAAATAGTGGGTCCCCCTGTATCTTTTTAGCATCTTTGTGAACCAATAATTGCTGCTACAAAGGCAGCTCCTGCACTTTCTTTTTTAGCTATTTCCCTGTACAAATTCATTCATTGGTAAATAAAAATAATTCACTTTTTGCAATGTTTATTTGTTAGTAGCTCTGCACTTATGTAAAAATGCATGTCTATAGTTATGAAACGAAGTCGTGGAGGGGGGAAATATGTGTATGCATATGTGTCCCCAGTCAATTTCCACATGTTATTCAATGCTTAACCATGCAATCTGAATGCTCCCGATTTTCTGACGGGAAAGCACTTCCTGTGTCGTCAGTACCTGTCGTTTTTTCTGGCGTTTCTTTTATACTCTCCCTCTTTCTTTTGAGAGTTAGAGTTCGAGTTCAGTCATCTGTTTATTCCCCGGTCATTCAACGGGGAAAGACTTCTTTCTCGGCGCTCAGTCGGAGACGCCTTTATACTCTCTTTCTCTCTGGAAAGTTAGAGTTAGGAGGAGAATTTCTTTTTCAGCGCTCAGCCGGAGACGCTTTTATACTCTCTCTCTTTCTCTGGAGAGTTAGAGTTAGGAAGAGAATTTCTTTTTCAGCGCTCAATCGGAGACGCTTTTATACTCTCTCTCTCTCTGGAGAGTTAGAGTTAGGAAGAGAATTTCTTTTTCAGCGCTCAGTCGGAGACGCTTTTATACTCTCTCTCTCTCTGGAGAGTTAGAGTTATGAATGTCGTTTTCTCATTCTTTTATGTCTTATTGCACAAATAATCATTGTGCTTCTTTTTATGTCTAAACTGTTTTCAACCTTTTTAGGCTCTGAGTTATCCTATATTTTATAATCACAACAGAATAACTAATGAATGTAAATGCATAAAAGTAAATAACACACAATATTTTTATAGTGGTTCAGCTAAGTCTTAGCCTACATCCACTTTATAGTCCTTTATTCATATCATCAGATTTTCCCAAGGCAAGGCGTGCCTTATTACAGGGTTCACAGGAAAAATAACAAAAAGTATAGCATTTCTAATCCAAATATCGCATTAAGTGTTGGGCATTCAATGTTCGAGGGACTTCTTCGCCATCTACGGTCGTTAACTTGAAGGTTCCTTTTTCAAGTTTCCGTTGGATGACAAAGGGTCCTTCCCATTTTGGGCCGAGGTGAGGAAGGGATGGAAAAATTCTCTTTAGCACCAAATCTCCCGGTTCAAAAGTTCTGAGGCAAACTTTTTTGTCATAATAGCGTGCCATCTGACGCCGATGTCTTGCTGCACGCAAGTCTGCTTCGTCCCTTTTCTCTTCGACTTCATCAAGGGACTCAAGTAAGAGCGCCCGATTCGTCATCGGGTCATAGTACGTCACCCTGTGGGAAGGAACTTCCGGTTCAACTGGAATTACTGCTTCTGAGCCAAAGGAGAGAGAGAAAGGGGTATGACCGGTAGCCGTTTTAAACGTTGTTCGATATGCCCACAAAGCTAGGGGCAATTCATCAACCCACTTTGCCTTTGCACGCTCTAATCGCTTCTTGAGGATGGATTTTATTACCTTGTTTATTGCTTCTACTTGCCCATTCGATTGTGGATAGGCAACTGCAGTATATCGTTTGTCTATCTTATATTTCTGGCAAAAATTTCTGAATTCAGTGCTATCAAATTGGGTCCCGTTGTCAGTAATAATCGTCCTTGGGATCCCGAATCGGCATATAATATTTCTGACCACAAAACTTATCACCTTTCTTGTTGTGATCTTAGTCAAGGGCTCAGCTTCCACCCACTTCGTGAAATAATCCACGGCTACTATTGCATACTTAGCTCCTCCTTTTGCAATTGGTAAAACTCCAATGATATCAATTCCCCATGTGGCAAATGGCCAAGGACTCACCATCGATTTAAGCTGGGTCGACGGTGCCCTGGGAATTTTGGCGAATCTCTGGCACTTATCGCAGCGTCGTGAATAATCAGCTGCATCTCTGTTGATCGTAGGCCAGAAGTACCCGTACCGCAATATTTTCTTTGCTAAAGTTTGACCTCCTGTATGATCTCCACACTCACCTTCGTGTACTTCTCTCAGTACACGCTTGATGTCGTCGTGTGCGATACATCGTAACAGGGGCATAGAAAATCCTTGTCTATAGAGAGTATCGTCTTGTATAACATATCGGGTAGCTTTGCGAACTACAGCTCTTTTCTCACTCTTCTTCGATGGGAGTGTCCCATTCTTGAGAAAATTCTTAATTGGAGTCATCCATGACTTCTTCTCTAGTTCCGCTTCATAAGCGAGTTCAATTTCCATCGACTCAAAGCTTGGCGACTCCAACGTTTCAATTGGAATTACCTCAGTCTCTTCTGGATTGTCAGAACTAGCCAGTTTTGCCAGTCTATCCGCTTTCTGGTTTTCAACTCTGGGAATATGTGTTATGTTGTACCGCTCTAAGCTATTCAATAGCTCTTTCACTTTCTTGAGGTAGGCGATAAGTCGAGGTCCTCGAGCCGCGAATTCCTCTCGCACTTGACAAACAACAATTTTAGAGTCAAAAAATATGTCTATCATTTTTACTCCAAGATCTTTAGCAAGTTTCAGCCCGGCAATCAGGGCTTCATATTCAGAGTCATTGTTAGTTGCCGAAAATTCTAATCGCAGGGCGTAATATAACGACCGTCCCTCGGGAGTAACTAAGACAATTCCAGCTCCGGACCTTCGGTCATTCTTAGCTCCATCTGTATATAATTTCCACGGATTCATTTCTAGCTCTTCCTCAGGTTTAACCACTCGGTCATTGACTATTTCCTCCTCTGGAATGGTGAACTCCGCAATAAAGTCTGCTAGAGCTTGCCCCCTGATTGACTTTCGTGATTGAAAATTCAAATCAAACTGACTTAGCTCTATGTTCCATTTGATCAACCTTCCCGATGCTTCGGGTCTCTGCAATACCTGCCTTAAGGGCTGGTCGGTGTATATGGTTATTGGATGGGCTTGGAAATAGTGACGAAGTTTTCGGGATGCGATCAGGAGGCTGTAAGCGAGCTTCTCAATTTTTGGGTAGTTGCGCTCTGCCGCTGCTAATTTCTTACTCACATAGTACACCGGCCTTTGTACTTTGTCTTCTTCTCGAACCAGGGCTGTGCTGACAGCGTGAGCCGAGACTGCCAAATAAACAAATAATTCTTCATGATCTACGGGCTTTGATAAAATTGGCGGTTTCTCTAACAGCTCTAACAGATTTTGAAAGGCCTCAACACAATCGGGAGTCCACTGGAAGTTCTTCTTTCCCCTTTTTATCAAATCAAAAAACGGAACACACTTATCTGTGGCTTTGGAGATGAATCTACTCAACGCCGCTACCTTCCCCGCCAGACTTTGGACGTCTTTAATTCTCCTCGGTTCTTCGATGTTTCTAATCGCTGCTATCTGGCTAGGGTTGATTTCAATTCCTCGGGAACTCACAATGAAACCAAGGAACTTTCCCGACGCCACTCCAAATGAACATTTTAAGGGATTCAATTTATACGGTACTTTCGCAAGATACCAAACATTTCCGCTAAGTCTTGCGTATGGCTGGAAGACTGCTTTGATTTAACAAGCATATCATCCACATAAACTTCCATAGTCTTTCCTATTTGATCATAAAACATTCTATTTACCAAGGGCTGATAAGTAGCTCCAGCGTTTTTTAACCCGAATGGCATTACAACATAGCAATATAGCCCCAAATTCGTAATGAAAGTCGTATGTTCTTGGTCTGGTACGTGCATAGGAATTTGGTTGTATCCAGAATATGCGTCCATGAAAGAAAGAAGTTCATGACCTGCTGTCGAGTCTACAAGCTGGTCAATCCTGGGAAGCGGGAAACTATCTTTCGGGCAAGCTTTATTTAGATCTGAAAAGTCAATGCAAGTCCGCCACTTTCCGTTTGGCTTCTTTACTAAGACGGGATTCGATATCCAGTCGGGATAAGTCGAATCTCGAATAAATCCATTTTGCTTCAATTTCTCTACTTCCTCTTTGAGAGCAGTCGACCTCTCTGGGCCCAGCATGCGTCTCTTTTGCTTCACAGGCGGATGCTTCGGATTTACATTCAATTTGTGGCTTATAATGGAAGGTGATATCCCACACATGTCAGCATGGGTCCAGGCGAACACATCTAAGTTTGCCTTCAAGAAGTCCGTCAATTCTTCAGCACGACGTGGATCCAATTGAGAACCAATCTTCAAAACTTTCGTCGGATCAGCTTTATCAATGGGAATTTCCACTGTCGCTTCGTTAGGAGTTGCATTCCTAGCCTCTGGTTCCTCGTCTTTTCTGGGATCCAGGTCTTCAGGCGTTCCTTTGGGCAACTCCCTCGGGTTCAATCTCTCTAATTGCTATGCCGAGTCCCCCTTTGAGGGAGACGAGGCATCTTTACTCTCAGCATTAACTCCTTTCATCAACATCTTCAGTTCGGCCACATAGCAGGCCCGTCCAGAAACCTGATCCCCTCTCATTACTCCAGTCCCGGCTTCGGTTGGGAACTTTAGTAACAAGCACCAAGGGGCGATACAAACTCTAAATTCAGCGAGGGCAGGTCTCCCTAAAAATGCGTTATATGGCGAATCTACGTCCAATACTACGAACTGAAGCATTCGCACTCTTCTACGTTCTCCTTGCCCTAGGGTCACGGGCAACTCTATATATCCCATGGGAGTTGTCGTCGCTCCGTTGAAGCCTCTAATCCATCCTTCACAAGGTTTCAGATCTTCGGGCTCAAGCTTCATCTGATCAAATGACTTCTTGAACAAAATATTAACGGAACTTCCGTTGTCTACTAGTACCTTATGGACCAAGGCCGGCCCAATGGTGGTAGTAATAACCAACGGATCATTGGTGGGAGATTGTATCCCAGTGTTGTCTCGGCTGCGAAATACCACGTCGTCGAACATGGTTTTCTGTTGTTTTATGGGGGTGACATCTTCCAAATCATCACCTTCATTCACGTCTAGATGCTTGGCAGCATTCACATATTGGTCCATTGACCTAAAACTTCTGATTGCCGGGTGAGGTCCGCCTACAATGGAGTTGATGACAATTCCTTTACCTTTCTGCTGCGCTGTAGGCTTGGGAGCAGGTAGGATTTGTTTTGGAGCCTGCTCCCCTTGCCCCCTGTCCCTCGGGGCAACCTTGTACTCATCCAACTTTCCTTCACGCAGCAGCTTCTCAATTACATCCCTCAAATGCCGACATTCATTGGTCGAATGCCCATGAGTTCCGTGAAACAAGCAAAATTTCCCTGTCGCCATTTCTTTCTCGGTCGAATCACGAGGTGGCGGTCTTTTGTACTGCAACACATTGAACGTATCCAGGTAAATATTTTCCAGGGTGTCATTCAATGGTGTATAATTCTCGTAGTTCTGGAATCGGGGTCTTTTGTTAGGGTCGCTTCCCCTATTTCTGTTTCTTCTGTTACCGTTTGGATTACGGTTATTGTTGTTGTTTCCCCCACTTCCAGTATTGCTGTTTCCACCCTTGCTTCCTACATTTACTTCAACCTTGCCAGAATTCTCCCCCGACTGCTTCACGGCGATATTACTCTGCACATTCTCCTTTGAAGCTGTCTCAGACTTTCTTTTTCGGTTTACCCTGGCCTCCTCTCGCCTTAAATAAATATCGGCTTTTTCGTAGAATATCTCCCTTGTGGGGGGTGTCTTCCCAGAAAGGTAGTCTCCAAATTCAGATTCAGGATCGACTCCTTCCTTCAATGCCATCAGAATAGTGGGCTCATGCGGGTCACTGACCTCAGTTACAACTTGGTTAAAACGATCAAGATATGCCCTTAGAGATTCTCCTGGTGCTTGTTTGATTCTCGATAATTTAATAACGCTCTTGGACTTTCGGGCATGTAGTCGGAACTGGTTCATGAAACGCTCGCTTAGTTCCTTGTAATTAGAAATCGAACGAGGAGGAAGTCGGGTAAACCAGAACAATGCCACATCTTCTAGGTAGATTGGGAATGCTTTGCACTTCACTTCATCAGGGGCAGCAGCGGCATTCATGAGCCACGAATACCGCATCAAATGTTGTCCTGGATCAGTCCTTCCATTATACTTGTCCATCTATGGCAAGTTAAAGCGTCGGGGAAACTGGAAGTCGAGGATATCGTCGGTGAACGGAGTATGGCTTCGCTCAATGCCATAATCTTCATTTGTATAATTCCGACTCTCGGACATAATTCGGCGAACCATTGCCTATACATCAGCACTAGTTAGGGGCTGCTCAGGCTCCCTGGCCCTAGTATCCGAGTTCCTTCTGGGCTCTTGCTCAGGAGATGCCCTTCTTCTTCGAGCTGCCTCTGCTCGATTCCGTTCCCTGCGTTCCCGGTCGATCTCGGGAAGAGGGGACTGGAGCCTTTGCCCCCGAGTGGGGTCATCGTTTCCTAATGCTCGTGCGATATCCTCGCGAGATCCCAAAGATCCAAATGTCAGCTGCTCCACATTCTGAGGTCGTTCGAGTGGCCTCCGTTCACGGGGCCTCTCTTCCTCGGAAGATGAAGATTGATCTACTGGTGTGTGACGAACCGGTGATGGAGTTCTCTGTCGACGTAGTTCACTAATCTCCCGACTCATGAGCCTCATATTTTCCTGCATCATGAGGTTAGTGCGCTCATGAACTCTCATAGCTTCCCTTGTGCTCTCAAGCATGTCAAGCAAGCGCGAAAAGTCTCCTTGAGTGATGGGCGCAGATGGATTGACCTGATCACCAACCCTGGCAGCTGGAATTGGAGCATTCGTAGGGACTCGAGTAGAGGTTCCAGCTTCACCAAGCATCGGGTTGGATCGGAGGTAGGAAGTCGGATCGGATCGGAGCTGGGGTGCCTGATCGGATCGGTGCGCAGCGAGCAGCTCAGGTCGGTTCAGATTGGGGGAATGCACTGCTTCAGAGTCTCCTACCCGGATCGGATCGGAGCTCTCCCCCCTATTGTCGGTTCGGATTTCCTGCATTGATTCTTCCTGCTGCTGAACTCTGCCCCCGAGACCTTGTTACAACAGCATTTTGCTGATCTTCGCCAGCTCCATTTCCTCGAAAAGACTGAACTTCCTTGCCTTTTCCTTTGGCCATGAGTCTTTGACAATTACTTCAACGAATGTAAGAAAGCGGAGAAACTTAAGGATTCACTTCTTTGAACTCAACGGTCCAAAAAGTAGAAAGAGATCCTGGAAAATAAAGAATTTAGACGAGGACTCTCAGTGAAAGCACCAAAATGTTAGACCCAAAAGTGGTTCTAACACCCAAATTGATTAGAAACAAGATTAAATGAGACAAAAATAAAAATGAGCACACAGGATTTATAGTGGTTCGGCGAAGAAGTGCCTACGTCCACTTATCTTTCACTATATTCAATAATTCAGTTGCAAATACAATGTAATATTCACTCACAATTCACTTTTGTTCACTCAATTGACTAAAATAAGAAATGAAAGATGATTTGGATTCTCCGGGAGTAATGGAGTTCGGATGATGAAGGTAGTTGAATTCTTAAAGTGCTGAAAAAAGATCCTTCTCTTTGTCTCCAAACGGGGTATTTATAGGTGTGAATTTGCTTGAGAGTTGATCCGGGTCGGGCCACGTGTCATCCATCGCATTCTCTTCGGGTTCGGATGAACCACCATGTTGACAACGCATCAAAAGGAAGGATGTTATGGGTATGAACTGGTCATAACCGGTCCGGATATCCAGGCGCTTTTGCAGGAGAATAACATGGATCATGGGTGCGGGTCGGAGACGTGCAGATAAGGGGTTCGGATCGGGATACCCGATCCGAACTGGATTGGTTTGGGCGCGACTTTCCTTCTCTAACCTATTCCGCTCCGTTCCATTGTTGTGGCAAGCAGATGGCTTTCCGATCCATTCGAGATTTAGTTGCCTTCCGATCCGATTAGATATGCCTTACCAATCTACTCAGTAAGAGATCACCGATCCGAACAGAAGTCTCTATCCGATCCGAACCGATATGTTGCTCTGACCCGACCCGAACAACTGTAGCTATCAATCTGAATTGTAGTGTTTTCCTCCAATCCGAACCGAAGTCTTATAATTAAAAATACCCTTCAATGTTTGGTTTCTTGACTTTGTGTTGCCTAGTTCACAAAGTAGGCTAACAATTACTAAATTAGCATGTTCTGAAAAGAAAATAGTTTAATGAATATTGTTTAGATTATAATCAAATTTTAAAAAGGGATTTATTGTTTATTTTAGTTTATAAATAAATTAACTACTAATGTAGTTAATGGTCGAAATAAATTATTATTGTAATTAATAATAATTTAGAAAAATTACTTTTTAATGGGAATTCATCTAAAAAGTAATCTAAGTAAAAATGGAATTTAATTGAATGACGAAAGGAGTTTGTGAACAGGTTTTGTTTAAAACCTGAGTTTTAGAACAAAGTTATAAAAGGAATTGTTAAGAAAATATGATAGTGTAAAATAAATGCTACTTAATTATTTGAATTAAATAAAAGAAAATTGAGAAAAAGGGTTTAAGATAAACCATGATTATATAAAGGAGGTTTGAGGTGTTATATTGTTAATTCTAAATTAACGTTATTTAAGAATGTGATTAAGTAAAAGTGGGAGATTAGAATAAGAGTTTCAAAACAGGAAATGGTTGAATGGATTCGAAAGGAAAATTAGTGAAAGTGAAATTGGTAAGAGAAGTAAGTCACGGGATTTGGTAACCAAATCAGAATCACAAAAATGAATTGGTTCAAAGCGGTAGAGGTTAAAAAGTGGTGTGTTATAAAGAAGTTACCTAATTGAATTAAGAAATAATGGAATATTAGAGAAAGATATTTTCAAAATGATAATAAAGGTTATGAAACCGTATTTTAAATAAAATAGTTGAATGGAATTTGTATTAGAATGAAATAGTGGTTTTTGGATTACAATTTATATTTATCTTTAGATATGAACATTGTTGATAAAGGTCCGAGAGGTAATTAAAATACCCCACCTTGAACGACTTCAGGATTATCTGAAGATGATATTAGTTGTAATGGTGAAAGAGGTTTGTAGTAATTTACTATTTCATTAAAGAAATAGTAACGCAACACGTTGGTGAAAATTTGGCAAGTATGTAGATAATGAGATTCTAAGGTAAAAAGGGAAATAAAAGGAGATTGGATGGCGTAAATTTTAATGATATTTCCAAGTTAGAAATGAAATGTAAAAGTTGAGTTTATTCAATAAGAATAAGCGTTATGTTGTCAACTAAGGAATAAAATATATTTCGTAACATTGTTTTCACGAGTAATAAGTGAATTGTTTTCCAATATTAGAAAATAATGTGGTTAATGTTTTGAAAATCAAATAGAAATTGGATATGATATAGGATTTTCATAAGTATAAAAATGAATTTGTTAAAGAATAATCTTATGTTAAATGAGAAGCGAGAAAACTATATTTATAATATCGAAATATTTAAGAGTTTGAATTTACATTTGTTTTAATTAAAAGGCCAAATGGTGTTGAATACTGAACCAGTGAACTCATTGGATTATCATGATTGAAACATTGTTTATTTTGATAGTTAAATCACCGACTATCAAAGCTGTCCAATACGATTGTTGGTACGAGAAGACCGGGATCGAATTTATATTCGAAAACCATTCCGACCAACAAATACGGGAAAACATCAAAAGATGATCGAGATGGAGCATTGAAGACCGTGGATCTTCATAAAATGGAAGGATTAATTATAATCTCTGTCTTAGCGGCCCGAGATACACTGTGATTCTATCGTCGTTGGAATCTACGGATTGCACGGTCTTCTCGCTACTGATCCTTGGGGTGGTTCCTATATTGGATGCAGTAGGAGAGTACCTTCGGTTCATTCTGTTCCTGGATGACTTGTATGGACGGATGTCTGACAGATTATTTCCAAAGGAATTATGTACGTTGATTTCTTCAAACGTACCATAGTTGGTGGCAGAGGATGACGGTTCTCTTAGCTTAACCGCTAGAGTATTTTTTGAACGTCAATTAGTGATATCTGCCGGATCTGACGATGTGGCATTCAAAGTGAATGATGACCAGATGTTCAAAAGTCAATTTAAACCTCAAGCCTCAACAACCGGGAAATGACAAAAATCGGGCAGGCAGCATGGCTATGTGAGTCGCTCCCATTAGGGTGTATAATCACCTATCTAGAGAAAATCCTTTTGCTACTTTAATCTATTTCGATGCTGTCCCTTTTCGAGAAACGGTGAGTCGCACCCAACCGTTGGTGATATACATTCAATATACTCAAGCGAAATGAGTGGTCGGTCATGTGAGGGCCGGGTTGCAAGACGTTCTTGTTGAACCCAGTGTATTCACCTTTAGAGATGCACTATTCGCAGGTGGTCCCATACCTTGTCATAGTCGGAATCCAATTTCCAATAAGCGCCCACGGTTTTGATTGTATACTATATATGTGGAGCGTGAGATGCAAGCGTTCCACTAGATTGCTATTTACTTGTATTTTGACATTATTATACTATCAGAAAAGATATCGATTTCCAAAAATGTTTCAGGTTATCGTAAGGTAAAAACCGTCCATATTTATGTGTGGATTTGGTCTTACGATTATCCTTTTCTTTCGAAAAGATTTTGAACTCCAAAATCAAGTTGGATGATTTCCCATAAACTTAGTGTTTTTTTTTCTCACACTGGTTCAACAGACTGACCCGGTGTTTTGTAAATGCTCGGGTTAGCCCGGGGTGTACAAGTTCAGGTTATCGAATGCTGTGGAGAGACGAGCTAGAAGAGCTCAGACGTATGATATTATATAGATACTATTCTGTTGTGTGTTTTATATGAGGACAGTTTATTATAACTGTCCAGATGTGTGATGTACTCTGATATTGTAAATATTTTTGAAAGCTCTCAATGAAGATTTATTTCTGTATTATATTTTATTTCGCTGCGATGTGAGACACTGATCCTGTGTTGTGTTGGTTGTTCTTCCTGTTTTCTAATAATTCTTTCTTATCTCATCCTCTAATTTCTTTCTCTAAACGTTCCAGTGTTTTCGGTGTTTGGAAGGTTGGCATGAGTTACGGTAAAGGTATTTATGTCAATTTCCGTGGCCGAAAATCCTTGGGTCGTTACAGTGGTATCAGAGCTATTGGTTTAGTAATAACCCTGGCTCTATGGTGTAACTCGATAGAGATAGGGTTAGTAATACCCTAGATTGAGATTGAGTGTGTGTATATATATATATATATATATATATGAGAGCGTAATTGTAAATTTTATATATGCAATTGTTTTGTATTGTGTTGCTGATCGGTTCGAGCGTTGAGAAGCGTTGAACTGACAATGAATACAATATTGTTTTGTAAAGTGGTTAAATGAAATAATTTTACCCAAGTTATTTTTTGTATAGTAAAGAAATAATTTTATCAAATTATTGAGATAGTAATGTGTTTGATTGATTTGAATGGGATTCAAATCAGATTGAAATTTGAATTGAAAATTTAACTTAGTTATGTGTAATTAACTTAATAATTGAAATTGAAATTAGGTTAAATAAATTGGAAATTAAATGAATAAATAATAATTGAATAGGAATTAACCGATTGATGTTCAATTATGTGAAACCAAAGAAAAATATTAATATTAAATTTTAATTCAGTTAACCTGGTCGATTTGGTTGTGTATTGATTGTGAATTGTTTATTATTGGATGATAGTTTGTTTGAATGGAATAATCAAAATTTTAATAGAGCTTAATGAGTTATAAATTAACGGAATAAATGAAGTGATTATAAATAATTATAATCTCATGTGGATTAGATTGTGTGTAGAACTGGTTGGATCATATGATGTAATGGACGGGATTTTCGACCCAGAAAATCAACATAAATACACTGCCAATCTTTCGAGCATCGAAAATACCGGGACATTAATAGAAAGAATCTAGAGGGTGAGAAAGATAAGATAGAACTAATAGAATAGAATAAGAAGAAGAACACTGAACAGAATCAGAGTAAACACGAAACTCACAGCGGAATAATAAAATTGTATTATATAACATAATCTTGAAATACAAATCTGGATATACATACCATTATCAGAGTATAACTCATATACATTACAGCGGAAATGATTTCTACATAACTAGTGGTGAAGCTTCCTGCTTAGAGCTCCTCCAGATGTATCTACAAAAGCCTGAAACACTTGACTGCCCGTACAAATTTGGGCACCCAAGAGTTTAGGGAAAAACAAACAAAATAAACTCTGGGTCAGTCATGGGACTGGTGTGAGTAAATTCCAACCATACTTTTTAACTTTGAAAACCTTATTATAACCCAAAATTTCTTTGATATCAAAGCCAGTGATATTATGATAATGTCTAAACAAATAATTATACAAGTAGCAGAACGCTTGCATCTCACGTTCCACATATATATAGTATAAAATCATAAACCGCAGGGCGCTTATTGGAGAATGGATTTCAACAGACAAGGTATGGGAGCACCTTCTGGATAGTGTACTCTAGAGGGGATACACTCAGGGTTCAGCAAGAATGTCTTGCAACCCGGCCACACATGACCGCTCACTCATTTAGGTTGAGTGTCGCGAATATATTGCCACCACGGTTGTAGGCCATCCAACCGTCATCCGAAGATACAGAATCGAAAAGAAGTATAAATATGATTTTTCTCTAGATCAATGACAATACACCCTGCTTGGGGAAGACCCAACTAGCCATGCTGCCTAGCCCAACTTTTGTTACTTCCTGGATGTGAGGCTAGAGGCTACGTCTATCTTCAGAACGTTTGATCACCATTCACTTTGAATGCCACATCGTCAAATCCTTAATCAAATATTGATTACACAAATGCACGCTAGGTGTAGAATAAAGAGAAGTTACCTTCTCCCCCACCAACTTGGTATATTCGCAAAAATCAACGGCGTGACAGTTGGAAATACTCTGTCAGACACTCGTCCATACAAGTTGTCCTGGGACTGGACAAACAAAACACCATTCTAGAACTGGACGACCCTTGCACTTAACTCCATCTTTGATATCTTCAGCATATCTAATTCGCGGCGCCTATGCCTATACGAAGTGGTTTCCGAATAATATATCCAACCGGTCTCTCCGTATTGACAACGATGGTCAAACACTTCGATAGTCGGTTATTTAACTATCGAAGTAAAAATAACATCCATTTAAATGGTCAACTAAACACACACAACCACGGGCACTTTTATTTAATCATTCGTTTTTATTATTCGCATTCTCGTATCTTACTAGATCTTTCCCAAATCCCATTTTAACCTTTTTACGCTTCTTGGAAAACATTTCCAGTTATTATAAACTCTTATTCTCTCACGTTCAAGAAACATACGTTATTAACGTTCGAAACATCTCCATTCTTATCACGTTCATTATTTCTATACCTGGATAATCTGCCCTATCAGCATTGGAGAATTAATTCCAATTTCATTATAATTATTTAAATCGGTCTATCGTTTCCTTTTAAAACATTATTCACTTTAAAACATGAATATCATCCCTATTATAGAAATCTAAACGTCTTCATCAATTAACTCTTTATTCAAGTAATAATTACACTTATCTCATTTACCGTAATCTCTTTCATGCTTTGTATTCCCAATCCCCTTTATAAACTCTGTTCTCTAAGATAAATTCTTATCAAGTTTATAACTAAACCCGGATTACATATCTATTATAATTTATTAGTTTAAGCTAAGTATTAACGATCCTATCATATTATAATTCCTAAAAATAATTTACTTTTAATACATTCGACATCGTCGAATTCTAGTTCCAAATTCTAACGGTTTAATTCTAATCACATTTCGAACATCGAAATGCTGTCATCGTTTTCTAACACGATTCTCCAATTTCTCTTTCTAAAACTGATTCTTATATTTTCTTACGACATCGTTATTTATCACTTTCGAATAAGTGGATTCCAACCAAACTGCTTCATTTCCTAGGAAGTGCTGCCATATATAAAAATCACGCTTAAGTTTGGTTAACAGCATTATTTTATCGCTATAGCTCTAAATTAGTCATACGCTGCAATATTCTCCTTTATAACTAATCTTGACATAACAGTCACGCTTAAACCTAATCAACAGCATTTATTTTATCGCTATAGTTCAAACCTGCAACACGCTGCTATATGCCAGTTTATAACTAATCTCGACGTCTTTTTCCATTACAAAAATCTTGACATCTTTTTTTTGTTATAAAAATCTTGACATCTCTTTCTGTTACAAACTGATATCATTCCTCGATAATAGTGAAACCGTTCAAGTTGGGGTATTCTATTTACCTTTCAGACCATGATCGACAACGTTCTTACCTTAGAACAGATATAAGTCTGTATTCTAATCCCTTATTACTTATAATATCTATCAGATCGTATTTTCTCGTTTATTTTTAACTATGGTTTTATAACACCATATCCTTACTTTGAAATCTCTGGTGTTTATGATTATTTATGTTAATTTACTCTTCGCTTTCTCCATCCCACAGTTCTACTTATAACTTTTTAACTAAAAGGTAATTAAATCTCATATATTTTGATTAATTTACCTCTAAACTGTTCCATTTGATTAATTAAAGACCAATTAATCTAATAACCATTTTCCAATTAACAGTGGATTAAATCAACTTCTTTCCATTAGTAAATTCGTTAACCGACTTTAATTACTTCATAACATTAGATTAATATAATTAATCTAAAAATATTTCTAAATTGTTTATCTTAAATAAAATTATCCAAATATGTAATCGTCGGATAAATTTCTACTTTATAAACTGATTTAAATGCCAACAAATCGTTTTTATTTTACTTTATAAAAATGAACTCAAAATACTGGTTTATAATAGAACTTCTATTATAAATTTAAACTTTGCTTTAATTATAAAAATATAAATTTTTATAATTAACTTCGTTGATTTGCCTGACGGCCAATCAACTCCTTAACAAAACGATGGTTTTACGGTCGACTGTTACCACCTTCTCAAACGATATCGTTTATTTATTTATCAAAAAAAATGTTGAATTTTCATTCAACATTAATATTCACACGGGGAATCAAAGGTAATTCGGGTTCAAACAGTGCATATCAAACAAACAGTATATATAAATATTGAGGAATCCGTTCGGATTCATCCAACTGGTTTCCGCATCCACAGATGTCAGTCAACACAATTTACACTAACTCTATACTAGGGGATATTCAAATTGATGGAATCAGTGTCCAACCGATGGTGTGTACATATGTGTCGGTATATAATATTCAACCAAATTACTGGTAATCTACCTAATCGACCATCACACAGCATTTAAACAACATTAAAATATAACTACAAAAATAGATCAGAGTTAGTGATTTTACTCACCTTGGCGCGTTAACCGTAAAAAAATGATTTGCGATAGTCGGTTAAACCGGGTGTTTTATTTTTCCATAATCCAACCGTGCTTCAAATTGCTCCAAACCAACTCATAGCGTAGCCAGCTTCGGTACAATCCCAAAGTGACGGTCCATTCGCCAATCCTTTAATTCGGCTCATTGTCATACTTTGTCCCAAAACTTCGATCACCATTCTTCCCATTATTACTTTAGATTTCTCAAACCAGACTTCACCATTTATTTCACCTTACTACACCAAATATACAGTTTCCTGTTTAATTCTGCCTGCTCCTTCATACGTTACTAAACTCCATCCTCTTTTTATCCACATGCACCAGTTATTAAGAATCCGACCATCCATCGTTTGCTTCACAACACTAAGTCGACCAAGAGTGGTATGTTACATGTACATGCAAATCAGAGCCAAACATTGGTTTGTCTAAATTTCTCGCTGGAGTTTGGATTCAACACTTAGAGAGCCATGAGGAACCATTCATCAATAATGCACTGCGCTACAGTTGCATGAATTTTCGAGTGAACGTCCTTTTTCTTTGAACATTAAGAACGCATCCTTTCGAAAACTTCATGCTCTAAATATATACCTCTTCCAATTATGATAACTTGCGGCCTCCACTTGTATGTAATAAATCCTTTCTTTTTGAGCAAGCACAGGAGGACCTGACTTCATGCACCCAACGCAGGGACAGGAAAGTTAACCTCCCTGTACAAACTTATGTGTTTTGCTATAGGCAAAGTGCCCAACCTTTTTCTTGTTTAAACTCAACTCCTCACTTATCTCCCCTTCACTAATCACGCTGCTCTTCATTCTCTTTTTCCTTCTTTGAATTTGGCTTACCCTTCCACATATGGTCCATCTCCATACGTTTCTCCACTTCACAGTATAATTCCTCCCACTTTAAAATCTTATCCATTCCTCTGTCAAGTTTACACGCTCACGCCCCCATGCAGTTGAACCTCAGTACCACGTCCCCCTTTCTTCTTTAATACCACCATCCACGCATAGTAGGTTCCCCTTCCCATTTCCATTCACTTTGTTCATCATGCATTGAAATTCACACAAACATTACGGCTCTCCTCCTTATTTCTAGCTCCACCCTCTTTCTTCTCCCCATCCTTGCGTGTTTACCCCATCAGTTTTGCCACCTGTAGCCATCCTAATATACCAACAGCTCATGCCCCATGCGCCATTCACTTCGACACCATCCTTAAACGTGCAGTCCCACACCCCCATGCAAAACGTATATGAGCAAGCTCCATCATAAAACAAACGTACACCGTAAACCCCCCATGCCATTTCGCACGAACTCCACTTCTGTTCCGCGTTCACTTTCTCTCCTCTCTACAGTAAAACAAGCTCCTTACTTCCAGTAATTCACTCCATTCCCAAAACTTCATCCTACTATCATCAATGCAACCGCCCGCTTCAGCAAAACAAGCCACTCGCTCACGAAAAAGACACACGCACACACACTTAGCGTGTATACATCCCCATTTATGCCTTCCTTCATGATACGCCTCCGCCGCCAGACCAACGTCGGCCACTCCCATACTGTTGCACCGATAGCTCACTCAAGACTTCAACATGCCTCAAACTAACGTCGGTTTCCTGTGCGAGCTTCGGTTTTCAAAAGAGAAGTCGAAAGCAAAATAGAGTTCTTCATTGTAAAGCCTGGTGGTTTTAAATTTGTTTTATATTTGAAATTTCAGATCTCATTTTCGGTTTGTGTTTCTTTGAAGAAATGACGATGCTAATGTATATTTATATGAGTAGGAGCCTTAGTGGTGAAGTATTTGAGAGTATAGGGTAGGGTTATGGTCTATACATTAAGTTATGGTTTGTATTTAATTGTCTGCACGTTCTTCTTTTACTTGGTTACTAAGCTTCATGGATTTGCGGGATTTGGGGATGGACATCTTGTGTTGAAGTTAATGACTACAGGGACACTTCATATGTAGGCACAGCAGAGCACGTTGTTTAGACGAGGGGTGTACGCTAGTATTTAGATTAGGTGGCAATTTCTATTTGATATATCACTGTGATTAGAAAACTCAGCATGTTTTTGGTCATAGCAGTATGGGCGGGTATTGTTTATATTAGATATTTATTTAGGGTACATGTTGCGTAAATTTACATTTTTGTCCGAGCAGCTGCAGACAGAAATAAGAATACGATCGTGTCCAGCGAGGTGCCACGATCCCAAAAATATAATAATATCGGTAGATTGACTCATATTTTGAATTCCCGAAATACCGATACAGGGTACACAATACTCCAAATAAAAAGTTGCATATTTAATTAATTAAAAATTACAGTAAAATTCTAAAAATTAAATTATCGCTGCGCCTCAAAAGAACCTTGTCCCGATTTGCAACCGATATCAAGTTATATTCAAATAACCATTATGGTCGATATACGATTCTACAGCGACTTTTTGAATATTTGATTTGGACATATCTTGCAATCTATACGACGAAATCTCCATTTTCCACTTCTATTGGAAAGAAACAGTTCAACAGATTCCAACGTTTCTCGTTTTGAAGAAATACGATTCAAAACGAGTCCGGTACACTTAGTTGAAGTTCAGAACGTTAAATTACGAACTGCAGCGTCGTTCTGAGCTCGATTATAATTAATATATATTTATATATGTTCAACTTCATTTTAATTAAAATATAAATCCACTTATATTCTGAATTCAATATTTAAACCGTTTTAAAATATTCAAATACGAACCGACAAAAATGCGGGACGTTACAGTCCTTCCCCCTTAAAATAATTTCGTCCTTGAAATTGCTAAGATTGGGAAAATGCTACAATCTCAGTTATAAACAGGTTAAAAATCTTTTTGGTTTACTTCATAACTTCAGTTTCAAATGAACTAATTAATTCCAATATTAATTCCTTCTTATTTCGAATATTTTCAAAATTCTGAAAATTTCCTATCGGCTTAAATTTTCAGGGAATTTCGCCAGTGTCTCCTTTTGCACGGCTCAGTCGGTACTACTACAGCTTGCCTCTCTGGCCCATCTCTAATTCCAAAGAAAGCAAATAGCCAGGCGGCTCTCCAAACGCACTCAAAAATCTCATACTTCATATCATTCAAACACGTACCTTTTTGGTTGGGCATCCAATTCTAACTCTGCCCTTTGCTATCAGGCCAGCATTTATCCCAACATTTCCAACTGATCTCTGATTAATTTCTTCTCAAATCAAATCATTCGCTTATCCAAGCCGAATTCTATTTCCATTAACTGATTTATTTCTCAAACCAGTTATCTTCACCTCCAAATTCAAAATTCGATCCTTATTCTTCAAGAATCAATTCATTTTGATAATTCGAATTTCCGATAATTCTCTTTTACAATTTTCATTTGGGATCGTTCCAAATTCAATCCAATTTTTCTTATCTTAGTTAAGTTCTACTTTTACCATTTTAACTCCAGAAATTAAATTTTTATTTTAGAATTCAAATTCCTGGGCTTTATTTCAAATCAGTTCGAAATTATATACATATATATTCATAACATAGCAATTCAAAACATTTGAATTCCGAACAACTTATTTCAAAACAAAATCTTGGGTAGTAATCCGTCACTTAGAAACTCGAAAATTACACTGATGATGTGGCCAGCATCATCAGAATTATTTTCCAGTGATCTAAGTGAGTTCAATACTATATCACTTTAAAACTTCATTTTAAAACACTTCCATTTTGAATTTTTATTTCAAAATATCTTCCACATCACTTGGAAAACAAATTTTCAAATCTCCCAGGATTTTAAAATTCCCATATATCTAATCCAAACATTATTTTTAACTCTTTTCCAAATTTCTAGAGTTTTATTTCAATTCTGGTTTCAAATTCAGATTCATTTCATCTGATCTTGCATATTATACTTATAAAATTTTTCGATTGGTTATTAATGTAACCAACTCAATTATAGATCTTATTTGATCATGATAATGATCAACACTATAATAATCTCAAGATATATGCTCCTTATATCAAAATATAATTTGGGTAAAATTATTTTATTTACCCAGCTTTCAAAACATACTGTGTCGAATTACTCTGTTCGAGGGTTTAGAAACACCTATCGATCCAGTTTGCACTACTGTTTCGACCAGAATTTATAAACCAATCGACTGACCTGTCAACACAGTATAAAACAGTTTTTATATAAATTTACAAATACGTGCTCATATATATTCACTCAAACTAAATCAAGAGTATTTCTATCTCCATCTCTATTGAGTTACGCCACAGAGCCAAGGAAATAACTTAAACTTCAGCTCTGATACCAACTGTAATGGACGGGATTTTCGACCCAGAATATCAACATAAATACACTGCCAATCTTTCGAGCATCGAAAATACCGGGACATTAATAGAAAGAATCTAGAGGGTGAGAAAGATAAGATAGAACTAATAGAATAGAATAGAATAAGAAGAAGAACACTGAACAGAATCAGAGTAAACACGAAACTCATAGCGGAATAATAAAATTGTATTATATAACATAATCTTGAAATACAAATCTGGATATACATACCATTATCATAGTATAACTCATATACATTACAGAGGAAATGATTTCTACATAACTAGTGGTGAAGCTTCCTGCTTAGAGCTCCTCCAGATGTATCTTAAAAGCTTGAAACACTTGACTGCCCATACAAATTTGGGCACCCAAGAGTTTAGGGAAAAACAAACAAAATAAACGCTGGGTCAGTCATGGGACTGGTGTGAGTAAATTCCAACCATACTGTTTAACTTTGAAAACCATATTATAACCCAAAATTTCTTTGATATCAAAGCCAGTGATATTATGATAATGTCTAAACAAATAATTATACAAGTAGCAGAACGCTTGCATCTCACGCTCCACATATATATAGTATAAAATCATAAACCGCAGGGCACTTATTGGAGAATGGATTTCAACAGACAAGGTATGGGAGCACCTTCTGGATAGTGAACTCTAGAGGGGATACACTCAGGGTTCAGCAAGAACGTCTTGCAACCCGGCCACACATGACCGCTCACTCATTTAGCTTGAGTGTCACGAATATATTGCCACCACGGTTGTAGGCCATCCAACCGTCATCCAAAGATACAGAATCGAAAAGAAGTATAAATATGAATTTTCTCTAGATCGGTGACAATACACCCTGCTTGGGGATGACCCAACTAGCCATGCTGCCTAGCCCAACTTTTGTTACTTCCTGGATGTGAGGCTAGAGGCTACGTCTATCTTCAGAACGTCTGATCACCATTCACTTTGAATGCCACATCGTCAAATCCTTAATCACATATTGATTACAAAAATCCACGCTAGGTGTAGAATAAAGAGAAGTTACCTTCTCCCCACCAACTTGGTATATTCATAAAAATCAACGGCGTGACAGTTGGAAATACTCTGTCAGACACTCGTCCATACAAGTTGTCCTGGGACTGGACAAACAAAACACCATTCTAGAACTGGACGACCCTTGCATTTAACTCCATCTTCGATATCTTCAGCATATCCAATTCGCGGCGCCTATGCCTATACGGAGTGGTTTCCGAACAATATATCCAACCGGTCTCTCCGTATTGACAACGATGGTCAAACACTTCGATAGTCAGTTATTTAACTATCGAAGTAAAAATAACATCCATTTAAATGGTCAACTAAACACACACAACCACGGGCACTTTTATTTAATCATTCGTTTTTATTATTCGCATTCTCATATCTTACTAGATCTTTCCCAAATCCCATTTTAACCTTTTTACGCTTCTTGGAAAACATTTCCAGTTATTATAAACTCTTATTCTCTCACGTTCAAGAAACATACATTATTAACGTTTGAAACATCTCCATTCTTATCACGTTCATTATTTCTATACTTGGATAATCTGCCCTATCAGCATTGGAGAATTAATTCCAATTTCATTATAATTATTTAAATCGGCCTATCGTTTCCTTTTAAAACATTATTCACTTTAAAACGTGAATATCATCCCTATTATAGAAATCTAAACATCTTCATCAATTAACTCTTTATTCAAGTAATAATTACACTTATCTCGTTTACCGTAATCTCTTTCATGCTTTGTATTCCCAATCCCCTTTATAAACTCTGTTCTTTAAGACAATTTCTTATCAAGTTTATAACTAAACCCTGATTACATATATATTATAATTTATTAGTTTAAGCTAAGTATTAACGATCCTATCATATTATAATTCCTAAAAATAATTTACTTTTAATACATTCGACATCGTCGAATTCTAGTTCCAAATTCTAACGGTTTAATTCTAATCACATTTCGAACATCGAAATGCTGTCATCGTTTTCTAACACGATTCTCCAATTTCTCTTTCTAAAACTGATTCTTATATTTTCTTACGACATCGTTATTTATCACTTTCGAATAAGTGGATTCCAACCAAACTGCTTCATTTCCTAGGAAGTGCTGCCATATATAAAAATCACGCTTAAGTTTCGTTAACAGCGTTATTTTATCGCTATAGCTCTATATTAGTCATACGCTGTAATATTCTCCTTTATAACTAATCTTGACATAACAGTCACGCTTAAACCTAATCAGCAGCGTTTATTTTATCGCTATAGTTCAAACCTGCAATACGCTGCTATATGCCACTTTATAACTAATCTCGACGTCTTTTTCCGTTACAAAAATCTTGACATCTTTTTTTTGTTACAAAAATCTTGACATCTCTTTCTGTTACAAACTGATATCATTCCTCGATAATAGTGAAGTCGTTCAAGTTGGGGAATTCTATTTACCTCTCAGATCATGATCGACAACGTTCTTACCTTAGAACAGATATAAGTCTGTATTCTAATCCCTTATTACTTATAATATCTATCAGATCGTATTTTCTCGTTTATTTTTAACTATGGTTTTATAACACCATATCCTTACTTTGAAATCTCTGGTGTTTATGATTATTTATATTAAACATTTACTCTTCGCTTTCTCCATCCCACAGTTCTACTTATAACTTTTTAACTAAAAGGTAATTAAATCTCATATATTTTGATTAATTTACCTCTAAACTGTTCCATTTGATTAATTAAAGACCAATTAATCTAATAACCATTTTCCAATATACAGTTGATTAAATCAACTTCTTTCCATTAGTAAATTCGTTAACCGACTTTAATTACTTCATAACATTAGATTAATATAATTAATCTAAAAATATTTCTAAATTGTTTATCTTAAATAAAATTATCCAAATATGTAATCGTCGGATAATTTTCTGCTTTGTAAACTGATTTAAATGCCAACAAATCGTTTTTATTTTACTTTATAAAAATGAACGCTAAAATACTGGTTTATAATAGAACTTCTATTATAAATTTAAAACTTTGCTTTAATTATAAAAATATAAATTTTTATAATTAACTTCGTTGATTTGCCTGATGGCCAATCAACTCCTTAACAAAACGATGGTTTTACGGTCGACTGTTACCACCTTCTAAAATGATATCATTTATTTATTTATCAAAACAAATGTTGAATTTTCATTCAACATTAATATTCACACGGGGAATCAAAGGTAATTCGGGTTTAACCAGTGCATATCAAACAAACAGTATATATAAATATCGAGGAATCCGGTCGGATTCCTCCAACCGGTTTCCGCATCCACAGATGTCAGTCAACACAATTTACACTAACTCTATACTAGGGGATATTCAAATCGATGGAATCAGTGTCCAACCGATGGTGTGTACATATGTGCCGGTATATAATATTCAACCAAATTACTGGTAATCTACCTTATCGACCATCACACAGCGTTCAAACAACATTAAAATATAATTATAAAAATAGATCAGAGTTAGTGATTTTACTCACCTTGGCGCGTTAACCGTAAAAAAACGATTTGCGATAGTCGGTTAAACCGGGCGTTTTATTTTTCCATAATCCAACCGTGCTTCAAATTGCTCCAAACCAACTCATAGCGTAGCCAACTTCGGTACAATCCCAAAGTGACGGTCCGTTCGCCAATCCTTTAATTCGGCCCATTGTCATACTTTGTCCCAAAACTTCGGTCACCATTCTTCCCTTATTACTTTAGATTTATCAAACCAGACTTCACCATTTATTTCACCTTACTACACCAAATATACAGTTTCTTGTTTAATTCTGCCTGCTTCTTCATACGTTACTCAACTCCATCCTCTTTTTATCCACTTGCACCAGTTATTAAGAATCCGACCGTCCATCGTTTGCTTCACAACACTAAGTCGACCAAGAGCGGTATGTTACATGTACATGCAAATCAGAGCCAAACATTGGTTTGTCTAAATTTCTCGCTGGAGTTTGGATTCAACACTTAGAGAGCCACGAGGAACCATTCATCAACAATGCACTGCGCTACAGTTGCATGAATTTTCGAGTGAACGTCCTTTTTCTTTGAACATTAAGAACGCATCCTTTCGAAAACTTCATGCTCTAAATATATACCTCTTCCAATTAAGATAACTTGCGGCCTCCACTTGTATGTAATAAATCCTTTCATTTTGAGCAAGCACAGGAGGACCTGACTTCATGCACCCAACGCAGGGACAGGAAAGTTAACCTCCCTGTACAAACTTCTGCGTTTTGCTATAGGTAAAGTGCCCAACCTTTTTCTTATTTAAACTCAACTCCTTACTTATCTCCCCTTCACTAATCACGCAGCTCTTCATTCTCTTTTTCCTTCTTTGAATTTGGCTTACCCTTCCGCATATGGTCCATCTCCATACATTTCTCCACTTCACAGTATAATTCCTCCCACTTTAAAATCTTATCCATTCCTCTGTCAAGTTTACACGCTCACGCCCCCATGTAGTTGAACCTTAGTACCACGTCCCCCTTTCTTCTTTAATACCACCATCCACGCATAGCAGGTTCCCCTTCCCATTTCCATTCACTTTGTTCATCATGCACTGAAATTCACACAAACATTACGGCTCTCCTCCATATTTCTAGCTCCACCCTCTTTCTTCTCCCCATCCTTGCGTGTTTACCCCATCAGTTTTGCCACCTGTAGCCATCCTAATATATCAATAGCTCATGCCCCATGCGCCATTCACTTCGACACCATCCTTACACGTGCAGTCCCACACCCCCATGCAAAACGTATATGAGCAAGCTCCATCATAAAACAAACGTACACCGTAAACCCCCCATGCCATTTCGCACGAACTCCACTTCTGTTCCGCGTTCACTTTCTCTCCTCTCTACAGTAAAACAAGCTCCTTACTTCCAGTAATTCACTCCATTCCCAAAACTTCATCCTACTATCATCAATGCAACCGCCCGCTTCAGCAAAACAAGCCACTCCCTCACGACAAAGACACACGCACACACACTTAGCGTGTATACATCCCCATTTATGCCTTTCTTCATGATACTCCTCCGCCGCCAGACCAACGTTGGCCACTCCCATACTGTTGCACCGATAGCTCACTCAAGACTTCAACATGCCTCGAACTAACGTCGGTTTCCTGTGCGAGCTTCGGTTTTCGAAAGAGAAGTCGAAAGCAAAATAGAGTTCTTCATTGTAAAGCCTGGTGGTTTTAAATTTGTTTTATATTTGAAATTTCAGATATCATTTTCGGTTTGTGTTTCTTTGAAGAAATGACGATGCTCATGTATATTTATATGAGTAGGAGCCTTAGTGGTGAAGTATTTGAGAGTATAGGGTAGGGTTATGGTCTATACATTAAGTTATGGTTTGTATTTAATTGTCTGCACGTTCTTCTTTTACTTGGTTACTAAGCTTCATGGATTTGCGGGATTTGGGGATGGACAACTTGTGTTGAAGTTAATGACTACAGGGACACTTCATATGTAGGCACGGCAGAGCATGTTGTTTAGACGAGGGGTGTACGCTAGTATTTAGATTAGGTGGCAATTTCTATTTGATATATCACTGTGATTAGAAAACTCAGCATGTTTTTGGTCATAGCAGTATGGGCGGGTACTATTTATATTAGATATTTATTTAGGGTACATGTTGCGTAAATTTACATTTCTGTCCAAGCAGCTGCGGACAGAAATAAGAATACGATCGTGTTCAGCGAGGTGCCACGATCCCAAAAATATAATAATATCAGTAGATTGACTCATATTTTGAAATCCCGAAATACCGATATAGGGTACACAATACTCCAAATAAAAAGTTGCATATTTAATTAATTAAAAATTACAGTAAAATTCTAAAAATTAAATTATCGCTGCGCCTCAAAAGAACCTTGTCCCGATTTGCAACCGATATCAAGTTATATTCAAATAACCATTACGGTCGATATACAATTCTACAGCGACTTTTTGAATATTTGATTTGGACATATCTTGCAATCTATACGACGAAATCTCCATTTTCCACTTCTATTGGAAAGAAACAGTTCAACAGATTCCAACGTTTCTCGTTTCGAAGAAATACGATTCAAAACGAGTCTGGTACACTTAGTTGAAGTTCAGAACGTTAAATTACGAACTGCAGCGTCGTTCTGAGCTCGATTATAATTAATATATATTTATATATGTTCAACTTCATTTTAATTAAAATATAAATCCACTTATTTTCTGAATTCAATATTTAAATTGTTTTAAAATATTCAAATACGAACCGACAAAAATGCGGGACGTTACAGTCCTTCCCCCTTAAAATAATTTCGTCCATGAAATTGCTAAGATTGGGAAAATGCTACAATCTCTGTTATAAATAGGTTAAAGATATTTTTGGTTTACTTCATAACTTCAGTTTCAACTGAACTGATTAATTCCAATATTAATTCCTTCTTATTTCGAATATTTTCAAAATTCTGAAAATTTCCTAACGGCTTAAATTTTCAGGGAATTTCTCCAGTGTCTCCTTTTGCACGGCTCAGTCGGTACTACTACGGCTTTCCTCTCTGGCCCATCTCTAATTCCAAAGAAAACAAATAGCCAGGCAGCTCTCCAAACGCACTCAAAAATCTCATACTTCATATCATTCAAACACGTACCTTTTTGGTTAGGCATCCAATTCTAACTCTGCCCTTTGCTATCAGGCCACATTTATCCCAACATTTCCAATTGATCTCTGATTAATTTCTTCTCAAATCAAATCATTCGCTTATCCAAGCCGAATTCCATTTCCATTTACTGATTTATTTCTCAAACCAGTTATCTTCACCTCTAAATTCAAAATTCGATCCTTATTCTTCAAGAATCAATTCATTTTGATAATTCGAATTTCCGATATTTCTCTTTTACAATTTTCATTTGGGATCATTCCAAATTCAATCCAATTTTTCTTATCTTAGTTAAGTTCTACTTTTACCATTTTAACTCCAGAAATTAAATTTTTATTTTAGAATTCAAATTCCTGGGCTTTATTTCAAATCAGTTCGAAATTATATACATATATATTCATAACATAGCAATTCAAAACATTTGAATTTCCGAACAACTTATTTCAAAACAAAATCTTGGGTAGTAATCCGTCACTTAGAAACTCGAAAATTACACTGATGATGTGGCCAGAATCATTAGAATTATTTTCCAGTGATCTAAGTGAGTTCAATACTATATCACTTTAAAACTTCATTTTAAAACACTTCCATTTTGAATTTTTATTTCAAAATATCTTCCACATCACTTGGAAAACAAATTTTCAAATCTCCCAGGATTTTAAAATTCCCATATATCTAATCCAAACATTATTTTCAACTCTTTTCCAAATTTCTAGAGTTTTATTTCAATTATGGTTTCAAATTCAGATTCATTTCATCTGATCTTGCATATTATACTTATAAAATATTTCGATTGGTTATTAATGTAACCAACTCAATTATAGATCTTATTTGATCATGATAATGATCAACACTATAATAATCTCAAGATATATGCTCCTTATATCAAAATATAATTTGGGTAAAATTATTTTATTTACCCAGCTTTCAAAACATACTGTGTCGAATTACTCTGTTCGAGGATTTAGAAACACCTATCGATCCAGTTTGCACTACTGTTTCGACCAGAATTCATAAACCAATCGACTGACCAGTCAACATAGTATAAAACAGTTTTTATATAAATTTACAAATACGCGCTCATATATATTCACTCAAACTCAATCTAGAGTATTTCTATCTCCATCTCTATTGAGTTACGCCACAGAGCCAAGGAAATCACTTAACCTTCAGCTCCGATACCAACTGTAATGGACGGGATTTTCGACCCAGAATATCAACATAAATACACTGCCAATCTTTCGAGTATCGAAAGTACCGGGACATTAAAAGAAAGAATCTAGAGGGTGATAAAGATAAGATAGAACTAATAGAATAGAATAAGAAGAAGAACACTGAACAGAATCAGAGTAAACACGAAACTCACAGCGGAATAATAAAATTGTATTATATAACATAATCTTGAAATACAAATCTGGATATACATACCATTATCAGAGTATAACTCATATACATTACCGTGGAAATGATTTCTACATAACTAGTGGTAAAGCTTCCTGCTTAGAGCTCCTCCAGATGTATCTTAAAAGCCTGAAACACTTGACTGCCCATACAAATTTGGGCACCCAAGAGTTTAGGGAAAAACAAACAAAATAAACTATGGGTCAGTCATGGGACTGGTGTGAGTAAATTCCAACCATACTGTTTAACTTTGAAAACCTTATTATAACCCAAAATTTCTTTGATATCAAAGCCAGTGATATTATGATAATGTCTAAACAAATAATTATACAAGTAGCAGAACGCTTGCATCTCACGCTCCACATTTATATAGTATAAAATCATAAACCGCAGGGCGCTTATTGGAGAATGGATTTCAACAGACAAGGTATGGGAGCACCTTCTGGATAGTGCACTCTAGAGGGGATACATTCAGGGTTCAGCAAGAACGTCTTGCAACCCGGCCACACATGACCGCTCACTCATTTAGCTTGAGTGTCACGAATATATTGCCACCACGGTTGTAGGCCATCGAACCGTCATCCGAAGATACAGAATCGAAAAGAAGTATAAATATGAATTTTATCTAGATCGGTGACAATACACCCTGCTTGGGGATGACCCAACTAGCCATGCTTCCTAGCCCAACTTTTATTATTTCCTGGATGTGAGGCTAGAGGCTACGTCTATCTTCAGAACGTCTGATCACCATTCACTTTGAATGCCACATCGTCAAATCCTTAATCACATATTGATTACACAAAAGCACGCTAGGTGTAGAATAAAGAGAAGTTACCTTCTCCCCACCAACTTGGTATATTGGTAAAAATCAACGGCGTGACAGTTGGAAATACTCTGTCAGACACTCGTCCATACAAGTTGTCATGGGACTGGACAAACAAAACACCATTCTAGAACTGGACGACCCTTGCATTTAACTCCATCTTTGATATCTTCAGCATATCTAATTCGCGGCGCCTATGCCTATACGGAGTGGTTTCCGAATAATATATCCAACCGGTCTCTCCGTATTGACAACGATGGTCAAACACATCGATAGTCGGTTATTTAACTATCGAAGTAAAAATAACATCCATTTAAATGGTCAACTAAACACACACAACCACGGGCACTTTTATTTAATCATTCGTTTTTATTATTCGCATTCCCATATCTTACTAGATCTTTCCCAAATCCCATTTTAACCTTTTTACGCTTCTTGGAAAACATTTCCAGTTATTATAAACTCTTATTCTCTCACGTTCAAGAAACATACGTTATTAACATTCGAAACATCTCCATTCATACCGCGTTCATTATTTCTATACTTGGATAATCTGCCCTATCAGCATTGGAGAATTAATTCCAATTTCATTATAATTATTTAAATCGGCCTATCGTTTCCTTTTAAAACATTATTCACTTTAAAACGTGAATATCATCCCTATTATAGAAATCTAAACATCTTCATCAATTAACTCTTTATTCAAGTAATAATTACACTTATCTCGTTTACCGTAATCTCTTTCGTGCTTTGTATTCCCAATCCCCTTTATAAACTCTGTTCTCTAAGACAACTTCTTATCAAGTTTATAACTAAACCCTGATTACATATCTATTATAATTTATTAGTTTAAGCTAAGTATTAACGATCCTATCAGATTATAATTCCTAAAAATAATTTACTTTTAATATATTCAACATCGTCGAATTCTAGTTCCAAATTCTAACGGTTTAATTCTAATCACATTTCGAACATCGAAATGTTGTCATCGTTTTCTAACGCGATTCTCCAATTTCTCTTTCTAAAACTGATTCTTATATTTTCTTACGACATCGTTATTTATCACTTTCGAATAAGTGGATTCCAACCAAACTGCTTCATTTCCTAGGAAGTGCTGCCATATATAAAAATCACGCTTAAGTTTGGTTAACAGTGTTATTTTATCGCTATAGCTCTAAATTAGTCGTACACTGTAATATTCTCCTTTATAACTAATCGTGACATAACAGTCACGCTTAAACCTAATCAACAGCGTTTATTTTATCGCTATAGTTCAAACCTGCAATACGCTGCTATATGTCACTTTATAACTAATCTCGACGTCTTTTTCCATTACAAAAATCTTGACATCTTTTTCTGTTACAAAAATCTTGACATCTCTTTCTGTTACAAACTGATATCATTCCTCGATAATAGTGAAGTCGTTTAAGTTGGGGTATTCTATTTACCTCTCAGACCTTGATCGACAACGTTCTTACCTTAGAACAGATATAAGTCTGTATTCTAATCCCTTATTACTTATAATATCTATTAGATCATATTTTCTCGTTTATTTTCAACTATGGTTTTATAACACCATATCCTTACTTTGAAATCTCTGGTGTTTATGATTATTTATATTAAACATTTACTCTTCACTTTCTCCATCCCACAGTTCTACTTATAACTTTTTAACTAAAAGGTAATTAAATCTCATAAATTTTGATTAATTTACCTCTAAACTGTTCCATTTGATTAATTAAAGACCAATTAATCTAATAACCATTTTCCAATAACAGTTGATTAAATCAACTTCTTTCCATTAGTAAATTCGTTAACCGACTTTAATTACTTCATAACATTAGATTAATATAATTAATCTAAAAATATTTATAAATTGTTTATCTTAAAGAAAATTATCCAAATATGTAATCATCGGATAAATTTCTTCTTTATAAACTGATTTAAATGCCAACAAAACGTTTTTATTTTACTTTATAAAAACGAACTCTAAAATACTGGTTTATAATAGAACTTCTATTATAAATTTAAAACTTTGCTTTAATTATAAAAATATAAATTTTTATAATTAACTTCGTTGATTGGCCGTACGGCCAATCAACTCCTTAACAAAATGATGGTCTTACGGTCGACTGTTACCACCTTCTTAAACGATATCGTTTATTTATTTATCAAAACAAATGTTGAATTTTCATTCAACATTAATATTCTCACGGGGAATCAAAGGTAATTCGGGTTCAAACAGTGCATATCAAACAAACAGTATATATAAATATCGAGGAATCCGGTCGGATTCCTCCAACCGGTTTCCGCATCCACAGATGTCAGTCAACACAATTTACACTAACTCTATACTAGGGGATATTCAAATCGATGGAATCAGTGTCCAACCGATGGTGTGTACATATATGCCGGTATATAATATTCAACCAAATTACTGGTAATCTACTTAATCGACCATCACACAGCATTCAAACAACATTAAAATATAATTATAAAAATAGATCCGAGTTAGTGATTTTACTCACCTTGGCGCGTTAACCGTAAAAAAAGATTTGCGATAGTCGGTTAAACCGGGCGTTTTATTTTTCCATAATCCAACCGTGCTTCAAATTGCTCCAAACCAACTCATAGCGTAGCCAGCTTCGGTACAATCCCAAAGTGACGGTCCGTTCGCCAATCCTTTAATTCGGCCCATTGTCATACTTTGTCCCAAAACTTCGGTCACCATTCTTCCCTTATTACTTTAGATTTCTCAAACCAGACTTCACCATTTATTTCACCTTACTACACCAAATATACAGTTTCCTGTTTAATTCTGCCTGCTCCTTCATACGTTACTCAACTCCATCCTCTTTTTATTCACTTGCACCAGTTATTAAGAATCCGACCGTCCATCGTTTGCTTCACAACACTAAGTCGACCAAGAGCGGTATGTTACATGTACATGCAAATCAGAGCCAAACATTGGTTTGTCTAAATTTCTCGATGGAGTTTGGATTCAACACTTAGAGAGCCATGAGGAACCATTCATCAACAATGCACTGCGCTGCAGTTGCATAAATTTTCGAGTGAACGTCCTTTTTCTTTGAACATTAAGAACGCATCCTTTCGAAAACTTCATGCTCTAAATATATACCTCTTCCAATTAAGATAACTTGCGGCCTCCACTTGTATGTAATAAATCCTTTCTTTTTGAGCAAGCACAGGAGGACCTGACTTCATGCACCCAACGCAGGGACAGGAAAGTTAACCTCCCTGTACAAACTTCTGCGTTTTGCTATAGGCAAAGTGCCCAACCTTTTTCTTGTTTAAACTCAACTCCTTACTTATCTCCCCTTCACTAATCACGCTGCTCTTCATTCTCTTTTTCCTTCTTTGAATTTGGCTTACCCTTCCGCATATGGTCCATCTCCATACGTTTCTCCACTTCACAGTATAATTCCTCCCACTTTAAAATCTTATCCATTCCTCTGTCAAGTTTACACGCTCACGGCCCCATGCAGTTGAACCTCAGTACCACGTCCCCCTTTCTTCTTTAATACCACCATCCACGCATAGCAGGTTCGCCTTCCCATTTCCATTCACTTTGTTCATCATGCATTAAAATTCACACAAACATTACGGCTCTCCTCCTTATTGCTAGCTCCACCCTCTTTCTTCTCCCCATCCTTGCGTGTCCCATCAGTTTTTCCACCTGTAGCCATCCTAATATATCAACAGCTCATGCCCCATGCGCCATTCACTTCGACACCATCCTTACACGTGCAGTCCCACACCCCCATGCAAAACGTATATGAGCAAGCTCCATCATAAAACAAACGTACACCGTAAACCCCCCATGCCGTTTCGCACGAACTCCACTTCTGTTCCGCGTTCACTTTCTCTCCTCTCTATAGTAAAACAAGCTCCTTACTTCCAGTAATTCACTCCATTCCCAAAACTTCATCCTACTATCATCAATGCAACCGCCCGCTTCAGCAAAACAAGCCACTCCCTCACGACAAAGACACATGCACACACACTTAGCGTGTATACATCCCCATTTATGCCTTCCTTCATGATACGCCTCCACCGCCAGACCAACGTCGGCCACTCCCATACTGTTGCACCGATAGCTCACTGAAGACTTCAACATGCCGCGAACTAACGTCGGTTTCCTGTGCGAGCTTCGGTTTTCAAAAGAGAAGTCGAAAGCAAAATAGAGTTCTTCATTGTAAAGCCTGGTGGTTTTAAATTTGTTTTATATTTGAAATTTCAGATCTCATTTTCGGTTTGTGTTTCTTTGAAGAAATGACGATGCTCATGTATATTTATATGAGTAGGAGCCTTAGTGGTGAAGTATTTGAGAGTATAGGGTAGGGTTATGGTATATACATTAAGTTATGGTTTGTATTTAATTGTCTGCACGTTCTTCTTTTACTTGGTTACTAAGCTTCATGGATTTGCGGTATTTGGGGATGGACATCTTGTGTTGAAGTTAATGACTACAGGTGTTGAAGTTAATGACTACAGGGACACTTCATATGTAGGCACGGCAGAGCATGTTGTTTAGACGAGGGGTGTACGCTAGTATTTAGATTAGATGGCAATTTCTATTTGATATATCACTATGATTAGAAAACTCAGCATGTTTTTGGTCATAGCAGTATGGGCGGGTATTGTTTATATTAGATATTTATTTAGGGTACATGTTGCGTAAATTTACATTTCTGTCCGAGCAGCTGCGGACAGAAATAAGAATACGATCATGTCCAGCGAGGTGCCACGATCCCAAAAATATAATAATATCGGTAGATTGACTCATATTTTGAAATCCCGAAATACCGATATAGGGTACACAATACTCCAAATAAAAAGTTGCATATTTAATTAATTAAAAATTACAGTAAAATTCTAAAAATTAAATTATCGCTGCACCTCAAAAGAATCTTGTCCTGATTTGCAACCGATATCAAGTTATATTCAAATAACCATTACGGTCGATATACGATTCTACAGCGACTTTTTGAATATTTGATTTGTACATATCTTGCAATGTATATGACGAAATCTCCATTTTCCACTTCTATTGGAAAGATACAGTTCAATAGATTCCAACGTTTCTCGTTTCGAAGAAATACGATTCAAAACGAATCCGGTACACTTAATTGAAGTTCAGAACGTTAAATTACGAACTGCAATGTCGTTCTGAGCTCGATTATAATTAATATATGTTTATATATGTTCAACTTCATTTTAATTAAAATATAAATCCACTTATATTCTGAATTCAATATTTAAACTGTTTTAAAATATTCAAATACGAACCGACAAAAATGCGGGACGTTACATATGATATGAATATTAGAAACTAATTGATGTTGTTTTGGGGACTAATGAAATTTATTTGAGTTGAGGATTGAGTTGAGAACAAATGAAGAAGTGCCAATTCAACTTTAAAATCCATCCAAGAGAAAATTCTGGAGTTAATTGAATCCAGTTTGAATAGAGTTGCATAATAACTAAGCAAGCTCGAATATAAAATATTGCTTACCGCATAATAACGCTCGCAAAAAGGTACGCCTATGCAGAATATGAAATTTTGGTTTTTATTTGGGTTTTGAGTTTGGTTTTTGAATTTTTCCGACCCTGTTGGTCAATGTATATATATTTCTTGAATCTGCGATATTACAGATGTCCTCCGTACAGGGGATACTTAGCAAAAAAAAATCCAAAGTTTATGGTGCTAGAATTTTTTTTAATATTTTTGGAAAATTCTTTTATTTGGAATAAATTGTTTTAAAACCAATTAGATTAGTTTTGGAAATAAAAAATCGAGTTCTAAATTCATTATTTTTGTAAAGATAATGGGTTTGTAACGTTCTTTCCTACCTTAGCAATTTCGAGGACGAAATTATTTTAAGGGGGGAAGAATGTAACGTCCCGTATTTTTGGCAGTCAAATATTTAATTTAATTTATTATTTTAAATATTATATTTGGGATATTAATGATTTTTTAATATTAAATTCATTATTTAAAACGAAGTTTTAACGTTAGTTTTATTTATAATATAAAATGAGCTCGAAATCGCACGGCAGTTCGTAATATGGAGTTTTGAACTTCAATTTGATATACAGGATTCGATATAAGTCGGATTTCTGTGAAACGAGGAACGTTGGGATCATGTGGATTATAATTTTCATATGAAAGAGAAAAATTCAGATTTCGTGTTATAATTTGTTAGTTATGGCCAAATCAAAATTTGATATAGTCGTAATGGAAATCGTTATTAAAATATAGGCCTTTAAAATAGCCATTTTGCAAACGGACTCTGTTTTCAACGAAATGAGTTTCATTGGAACTGTATCATTAAATTATTGTATAGTGTTGAATTGTGTAGCAAACAAATGTCGTATGTGACAACGGCAACCACAAACGCCCGTTTATTTTCTATAGCGCGTAATTAAATTTATTTAATTTAATAAAGGGTTATTTGGGTATAACTTGAACAGATGATTGAATTAGGTCGCGAAACCAATTCCGTTGAGTTTGTATCGTCGACTAGTGTCAGTATAAGTCTATGGTTTGTTATTTTTGGAGACCGACAAAATTGATGTCCAAAATGGCGTTGCGGTGCGCGTAAAAATAGCCTACCAGGAAAACAATCTCAGAATGCGACGAAATTGGTGTCGTTGGGTTCGTATTAATAATATATTATAGGATTTCAAAGTTTCAAGTTGATTAGGTTTATCTAGTGATCATGAAAAATTTAAACGCGTGTTTATTTCTGGTTTTATAAAGGAAATTTTTCCAAACGATGTCGGATTTCGACGAAACCTGTCCCATTCGGTCTAGAATAATTTTTATGCTAGGATTAACATTTTTATTACTAAATAGAAGTTGATTGTGGCTATTTTTACTTGTTACTTCACGAAGAAGTTTCGCAATATATTATTTTATTTGGTCCCCTATAAATACCATAGAAAGGAGTCAAAACCCCATTTTCTCGCCTATTGGTCAACTGATAAAATGAGCCGGCATCTTAATGAATTCAACGTCCCAAATTACACCAAATCTTTCCCAAAAATCCTCCAACCTGATTTCTCATTCAAGAATCGCTCAACCAAAGTTCAGCTCAGCTCGATGAGCTCTGTTCAAAGACCGGCGGTGGGGGAAAAACTCGATCTAGGGTGGCCAAATCGATGACTCAAAGTGTTGTCGGTAATTGCGTTATTGAGGAAGGATGGGAGGATTACATCGCGAAGCGTTTCTGGCAAAGATAGAGGGGGCAAAGGCGCACCCTACGGCATTGACTGATCAATTTCCGGTCGTGTATGTGAGGTGCAGTGATAGTGTTCATATGGATAGCAAGGACAGCTCGTGATGTGTTTTAGCATGCTAATGGAAAACTGATGGCATCAAAATGTTTTAGCAAAGAGGAGAAAAATAAAGAAGGCCAATCCTTCCTAAAATCCGTAATCGATTAATTACAAACTTAATTAGTTCAATAATCTAAGTGATTAAGGAATTACTTGTCATTATTAAAATAGTGAAAACCTGATGCTTGAATTTGATTTATTACAGGCCGGTTAGCTATGCAGGAAAACAAACGAAAAGCAACAGGAATCGGCCTTCATTTTTCCTCCAAACCAAAAGTAATTAGTTCTAAGTGTAACTAGTTAAAGAATTAGTATATATATTTACGATTTAATTAAATAATTAGTTTAATTATGGGTTAATTATAATTAAATAGTGATTAGTGAGGTCAAAAATAATATGTAGTAGCTCAGTTGTTTTTAAAACATAGTAAGACCAGTATTTGGAAATCAAGAGTCGACTTGTGTTATTAGAGAACTAGCGGCCTTTGTATTTTAACGACTTAGAGTAAAAGCAAAGTTAATCAAGGATTCATTAATCTAATTAAATTAGTGATTAAGGAAGTTAACCATTTAATTTAAAATGTGATAACTTGAATTGTTAGTAACTTGAGTACATATTATCAGAATTGGATGACTCAAGTTGTGCCGTGATCGTCTTGAGGAGATCTACGTCATGAACAGTTTGGACAGGGCTGGAATCAGCAGGGAATCTTGATTAATTTAAACGATCATTTAATTTAACTAAACCAACCGTTTAATCATCGAATCAAATTAAGGTGAGTAAAACTCACTCAGTTTTCCCATTTATATTTTTTATATTAATTAGGTTTTTATTTTGTGTGCTCTGTTTGCTGATGATTGATTGTTTGCTAATTATTTACCCATTGATTAATTTAACCAATGAAATTAAACCGTCGTTTAATTTCAGTGAAATACCAAATCGTTATTCTAACGATTGGTTCCAATAAAGGTAACTTACCTTGTTGGTCACGTTTATAAAATAAACGTGTTTGATTGGCTGAATTGTTTGAATTGCTTGTGGTTGGGATTAAATGATCGTTATTTATTATCATCAGTTAAATGAAATTGGACGATTTGTTTGGAGATAACCATTTGTATACAGGGAAAAACAGGTTGGAGGGATCCAACGGGATTCCTCAATATGTTATTTATTTTCATATTATCATATATGAATTGTCCTGTTTGGTGGGATGGATTTGATTATTGATATTGATTTGAAATTCAACCTGTGTTTGGTTTTAACTAATGGGCAGTATTGGTTGAGTAATCGGTAGTAAATGGCCTAAAAGTAAATTGTTTTATTTATATTGATTTACCGTCAGGTAAGTTGATAGAACTGAAGTTAAAAAAAATATTTTATAGCTAAAGATTGATTTGAATATATATATTTTGAATAAAGGTTTGTTAAAAGGATATAAATAATTATTATTAATTATTTATGTTTATAATTAATTATTAATTGACTTAATAAAGTAAATTCTGATATTAATTAGAATTATAAACAAGTGATTAGAGATTAACCTAATGATTAAATTTGGATAATTGCCTTGTTAAGAATAATTTAATGGAATTATTTAAATTAATTAATTATATTATTAATTAATTTAAAGGGAAAACGAATTGGAATCAGTTAATAAGATAACCGTGTTTTGAGTGACTAAATCAACTCTTTAATTGGATTGATTACGAAATTGGTATGTTCTGAATAGAAAATAGTTTGATGAATATTGTTTAGATTATAATAAGGTTTTAAAAAGGGATTTACTGTTTATTTTAGTTAATAAAGAAATTAACTACTAATATAGTTAATGGTTGAAATAAATTATTATTGTAATTAATAATTATTTTGGAAAAATTACTTTTTAATGGGAATTCATCTAAAAAGCAATCTAAGTAAAAATGGAATTCAATTGAATGACGAAAGGAGTTTGTGAACAGGTTTTGTTTAAAACCTGAGTTTTAGAACAAAGTTATAAAAGGAATTGTTAAGCAAATATGATAGTGTAAAATAAATGTTACTTAATTATTTGAATTAAGTAAAAGGAAATTGAGGAAAAGGGTTTAAGATAAACCAGGATTATATAAAGGAGGTTTGAGGTGTTATAACGTTAATTCTAAATTAACGTTATTTAAGAATGTGATTAAGTAAAAGTGGGAGATTGGAATAAGAGTTTCAAAACGGGAAATGGTTGAATGGATTCAAAAGAAAAATTAGTAAAGGTGAAATTGATAAGAGAAGTAAGTCGCGGGATTTGGTAACCAAATCCGAATCATAAAAATGAATTGGTTCAAATAGGTAGAGGTTAAAAAGTGGTGTGTTAAAAAGAAGTTACTGAATTGAATTAAGAAATAATGGAATATTAGAGGAAGAGATTTTCAAAATGATAATAAAGGTTATGAAACTGTATTTTAAATAAAATAGTTGAATGGAATTTGTATTAGAATGAAATAGTGGTTTTTGGATTACAATTTATATTTATCTTTAGATATGAACGTTGTTGATCAAGGTCTAAGAGGTAATTAAAATACCCCAACTTGAACGACTTCAAGATTATCTGAAGATGATATTAGTTGTAATGGTGAAAGAGGTTTGTAGTAATTTACTATTTCATTAAAGAAATAGTAATGCAACATGTTGGTGAAAATTGGGCAAGTATGTAGATAATGAGATTCTAAAGTAAAAAGGGAAATAAAAGGAGATTAGATGGCGTAAATTTTAATGATATTTCCGAGTTAGAATGAAATGTAAAAGTTGAGTTTATTCAATAAGATTAAGCGTTATGTTGTCAAGTAAGGAATAAAAATATTCCGTAACGTTGTTTTCACAAGTAATAAGTGAATTGATTTCCAATATTAGAAAATAATGTGGTTAATGTTTTGAAAGTGAAATAGAAACTGGATATGATATAGGATTTTCATAAGTATAAAAATGAATTTGTTAAAGAATAATCTTATGTTAAATGAGAAGCGAGAAAACTATATTTACAATATCGAAATATTTAAGAGTTTGAATTTTACATTTGTTTTAATTAAAAGGCCAAGTGGTGCTGAATACTGAACCAGTGAAATCATTGGATTATCATGATTGAAACACTGTTTATTTTTATAGTTAAGTCACCGACTATCAAATCTGTCCAATATGATTGTTGGTACGGGAAGACCAGGATCGAATTTATATTCAAAAACCATTCCGACCAACAAATACGGGAAAACATCAGAAGCTGATCGAGACTGAGCATTGAAGACCGTGGATCTTCATAAAACGGAAGGATTATTTATAATCTCTGGCTTAGCGGCCTAAGATACACTGTGATTCTGTCGTTGTTGGAATCTACGGATTGCAAGGACTTCTCGCTACTGATCCTTAGGGTGATTTCTATATTGGATGCAGTAGGAGAGTACCTTCGGTTCATCCTGTTCCTGGATGACTTTCACGGAGGGATGTCTGACAGAGTATTTTCAAAGGAATTACGTACGTTGACTTCTTCAAACATACCATAGTTGATGGCGGAGGACGACGGTTCTCTTAGCTTAACCGCTAGAGTATTTTTATGGACGTCAATTAGTGATATCTGGCGGATCTGACTATGTGGCATTCAAAGTGAATGATGACCAGATGTTAAAAATTTAATTTAAACCTCAAGCCTCAACAACCGGGAAATGACAAAAATCAGGCAGGCAGCATGGCTATGTGGGTCGCTCCCATTAGGGTGTATAATCACCTATCTAGAGAAAATCCTTTTGCTTCTTTAATCTATTTCGATGTTGTCCCTTTTCGGGAAACGGTGGGTTGCACCCAACCGTTGGTGATATACATTCGATACACTCAAGGGAAATGAGTGGTCAGTCATGTGGGGGCCGGGTTGCAAGACGTTCTTGTTGAACCCAGTGTATTCGCCCCTAGAGATGCACTATCGGCAGGTGGTCCCATACGTTGTCATAGTCGGAATCCAATTTCCAATAAGCGCCCGCGGTTTTGATTGTATACTATATATGTGGAGCATGAGATGCAAGCGTTCCACTAGATTGCTATTTACTTGTATTTAGACATTGTTATAATATCAGAAAAGATATCGATTTCCAAAAATGTTTTAAGTTATCGTAAGGTAAAAACCGTCTGTATTTATGTGTGGATTTGGTCTTATGATTATCCTTTTCTTTCGAAAAGATTTTGAACTCTAAAATCAAGTTGGATGATTTCCCTTAAATTTAGTGTGCTTTTTTCTCACTCTGGTTCAACAGACTGGCCCGGTGTTTTGTAAATGCTCGGGTTAGCCCAGGGTGTATAGGTTCAGGTTATCGAATGTTATAGAGAGACGAGCTGGAAGAGTTCAGACATATGATATTATATAGATACTATTCCGCTGTGTGTTGTATATGAGGACAGGTTATTGTAACTGTCCAGATGTGTGATGTACTCTGAAATTGTAAGTATTTTTGAAAGCTCTCAATGAAGATTTACTTCTGTATTACATTTTGTTCCACTGCAATGTGAGACTCTGATCTTGTGTTGTGTTGGTTCTTCTTCTTCTTCTATTCTAACATTTCTTTCTTTCTTATCTCATCCTCTAATTTCTTTCTCTAAACGTTCTAGTGTTTTTGGTGTTTGGAAGGTCGGCATGAGTTACGGTAAAGGTATTTATGTCGATTTTCGTGGCCGAGAATCCTTGGGTCGTTACATAAGTACTATAAACTTCTAAAAATATCTCACTAATCATTTAAAAATGATTACTTTAGTTTCGGATAATGATTCGTAAGTTTAAGACTCTAAAATATACTATTTTAGAAAAACATTGCAAAAGCGTTTAAAAGCGTAACAAAAATGTCGCCAAACAACTAATATTGGCTAGTTTGGTCAAAATAATCTTTATATCATTCAAAACTACAATTTTCCACTTCAAATCACTTTTAGATAATTTATTATGATTTTACAAAAAAAAATACGTATCTTAATAATTTTAACGCAATCATTTACCGTTATGGTCTATGAACTGCGTTTATAGCGACCTTTATTCAAGATAGATTTAAGCATAACTTGAAATATATACATCGGAATCCAAAAATATGTTTTCCATTTGAAACCATTTTTATTGAAAAGCAACATTTTTCGTTTCACGTCATTCCGATTTAAATCTCATATGTTATAGACGTTTAAAGTTTACGGTCGAAATTCACGAAATGTCGTTGCGCGATATATCCTATTCAGACCACATTACGACATACAATAAAAATTTGTTTGATTTACTTTTAATATGATTATAAATCTTTATAACCATGCATAAGCTCATTTGAAAACAAATTTTCAAAATTTGACTTCAGATTCAATTTAAATTCAAAATTGATTTCACAAATTGAACTAGCCAATTCTAGTCAAAAACTTTTCCAAAATATTTCGAATATCAAATTCAAAACTTTATTTTTGTTCCTAATTCTCAACATATAAATCAATTTATATTATCAGTTGAGAAGGAGATCTAACCAATCACCTATATAATTCCTTAATTGAGTGTGATAGGTGTTCAACAATATACAAGCAGTAGTTGCAATCATATAAACATCCATCACACTCATCATAATATCATTTACATATGTCATTCACTACGTGCAAGCATCATGGTAATTAACGCTAATCGGTGTATAAGTGTCATTAACTATGCATCCATTCATCCAACATCACTCATATATATATATATAACAACTCTAATTAAAGATATAAATAAATAAGTGTGAAGAATTGACATATCCACTCAGCCAAACTTAACCGTAAGACCTTAATCGTACCGACGGACAGTGTAACTGTGTACTATGCTCTAACTTTTCAAACTCCGAAAATAGACTAACTTCCCATGGGTTTTTGGAATATCCACTCTTTGAATTTGGAAAAGTGTTTAACTACACAGTTGTATGAATTTATTTTCTCTTTAGTTAAAAATAATAATTTCCCAATTCTGATCATTTTTGAAGGAGATATGGTCGAAATAGTGGAGGTGATCTCAGATTTAACAAAAGATAGCCAGAAAATATAGTCTCTGGATTTATGGAATAGCTAGCCTCAAAATTAAAAAAAACACTCATTATGAATGTTCTAGCCATTGAAAAAAGACACAATTTTAAAAAAAAAATTGCATGATTTTAATCAGTTTAGAGGAAGTTACGGCCTTTGGAAGTTGCTGGTTATGGGCTGAGGTTGAAGCTGAGAAGAATGAAGTGATGGTGCATAGAGGTGGTGGAGTGGAGGCATTTGGCCAAGGTGGGTGGAGGAGGTGGGGTTGCGGGCTGGTGGAGGAGGTGATAGGGAGGTGGCGCACATAGGTGTGTATGCACGATGGTGTTGAGGCCAAGGTAGGCCAAGCTTGGAGGAGCGAAATGGTGATGGAGTGATGGTGTTTTTGTTATGAGAAGACGGAAGTTGGTGGTGGAGTTGCAGGCCGAAACTTAGCTAAGGAGGAGGAGGAACCGTGGCCTTGAGGAACAAGAAGAAGGAGGAGTAATAATGGAATGAAAATGGTGTAGTTTAGGTCCTCTATATCGCCATATATCAAGGGTATTTTGGTCTTTTTCCTAGGAACACTAGTCCACTTAAGAAGCCTTAGGACATGCATGGAGACACCTACACAGAACCACCTTTCGAAACCATACACACATTGATAAAACCATGGACATATGTATGGTTTCATGAAGCAATACTTTAGCAATGTTCTAGGGGGCTGCAAAAATTGAAACGTCTATATATGTTGCAAAACTCAAGTTCTAAGCTACATTTTATCGTTTAAATATTCGATGACTTATGTTATCCAAACCAAACAACGTTAGCAACTAATTTAACAATCAAAAAATTATTTTATTTTATTTATATATAGTTAAAATATATTTATTTAACTAGAAAATAACACACTTAAAAATAGTTTATAAATACGTATTGGGAAAATTCGTTGTAACAAAATCTGATAAGTTCTTATCGAAATTATACCATTATATTTTGACAAAAATTAAACATCTATTTTATTATCTAAACATATTTATATTAGAATTATATTTATAATTAACCCGAATTTGTGTTTAAATCATACTAAATCCATTTTATGTTAAAAAAAATCAAATTATATATCAAAATTCAAATTTTAAATTAGTTAAAAATTCTGGGTTGTTACATTTAAATACACAATTTTGGTTGTAGTTTCCAAAAACATTTGATTATTTGGGCAAAATGCTATCGTGAAACACTCCACATCCCTTAAGGTTACCTAAAGTAGGATCCCATTAAGAAATGTGTAGCGTTGTAAGTATAAGGACATAAATATATAACAAAGACTAAGATTTCACAAGACAAAATATAATTAAATACAGCGGAAGAAGTAGACAATTTACATCAAGATGATAAAACCATTTTATTTCAACAGAGCCAAATTATCACAAAATATTGTGTCTCAAAATCTCAGTAAAAAAAACAACATCAGCGTACATTAATATCATTCCCCAAGTAGTCAAAATATATAACCAAATTGTGGAAAAGAAACGGAAAGCAATACATCTGTAGCAAAAATCCCCTAAGATAAAATTAGTAAAGAAATATGAACTATGTACTTCTTCCCTGCGAGCCTGGGGGGATGAAAATAGGAAAGAAGAAAGGAAAATGGGCTAAACATATAGTCTAGTGAACTGTTATGATTACTAGCACGATTGAATAAGAAAATAGAATAGGTATGATGCATGAGCCAATGCACCCACCTCCAATATTGGACCAACTTACTACCACTCCATAGCATGGTGCATGCCCCCCGCCACCTACAAGAGACCGTATGTGATAAAAATGGTATGATGTGTGGTATATAGATCCCCAACAAACAATTTGGTCTGAATCCTCCTTGGTTTGGCCTCCTATAATTTTAGTTTTAGGCCCATAACTTATTCTTATAAGTCAATATAAAAGGCTAACGCATTATTAGGCTCGTAACTTAACTCATTTAAGTCAATATGTTCATATTAAGTCCTAACCATCGATTTTATTAAATTTAGGCTCATAACTTAATCCCTAAAAGTATATATGTTCAAACTAAAATCTTACACTAATCTTTAGGCTCGTAATTTACCTCTTTGTAAACCAATATGTTCATATTAAAGCCTAACAACACAATTTTAGTTTTAAGCCCATAACTTAACGTCTTTAAGTTAATTTGTTCATATTAAAGCCTAATCCTAAATTTTAGGCTTTACCTCTTTGTAAATCAATTTGTAAATATTAAGGCTTAACAACCTTTTTAATTATTTCCTGACATGTTCATATTTGCAAATAAACTATATTTATTTTATTATGATTTCACAATTGTCATATTTGCACAAATATAGGTTACCATCAAATTTTCTGTCATATTCTATTCTATTCCATATCAATATCTATTATTTACTTCAATTATTCCCTTTTTGTTATAGATTATAACTTATCAATTTAGCCTCTAATTCAATTATTCCAATTTAATCTGGTTTTCCCCAAATGTGCATAGAATAAAAGAATAATAATCATTCGTAGGCTATTAGGCATGCAGATCTATGCCTGTTTCAATCATTTTCATATACCTTATAGGCATATTAGGGCATAACCAAAACAATTAAAAAATATAAAAGAGGAAAGACATCTGAACATAAGAATTTACATAAATTTGAATATTAATTGAACAGAAACTATAGAAATAGACAGAAAGATTTATATAAAAGAAATAGGAACAAACTAATTGTGTAAATAAATTGTAAATAATCTGAATTTGTATACAAAATATGAATAATTCAGATTTGAAAGCTCTATAACTACTATTGTACAAATTTTACTTTAACTTATCAGAAATCTAAACAATCGCAGCAATCTCACTAACAATTGCTTCCTATATGGCCCTGGTAGAACTCCAAAATATATGTAGACAATCCTCTAAAATATGTGTATAAATAGTCCTCCAAAATTATATGTATAAATTGTATAAAAGTGTTTTATTCCGAACACCATGGCTTTCAGAAAGAATATTTACATAGCATAGGGAGAAGATAAGAGTTGTGAGGAATAGAGGAGAGTCGAGGTTTATTTGTAGTTGGAGTATAAGACCCTCAGCCGTCAGATATTAGGTTTCCAATCTGAACCGCTCTGTCCCTGGTCAAATCCATATTGGTCATATCAGCAATTCTCAACCATACACGTTGCCTTAAAATCCACGAATAAAACCCAACTGTTCCTCCTTTTCATGTCAAGCACAAAATCATGAGTAGGTTGTTCAACTAGGTCGATCCATCACCTAGGTGGGTCAACACTGGGGTTGACCCGTGTATGGCCTGGGTCGACCCATGGGTCGACCTGGCTAGGGATTGGGTCATCTGAGTGAAAACGTTATTAATATATATATACACACACACACACCCCCCCCCCCCCCCAAATATCTATCTGAACCAAAAAATTATAACGGACACAATGGTGAAATCTCTATAGCCTAATTCACCATATTTTTATAACTTATATTCTAATTTGTTAATTTATTAATTAACCATTTCGTATTAAAATTTGGGTTGTTACATTCTCCCCACCTTAAAGGATTTCGTTCATGAAATCCTTAAGACTAAAAAATAATATAAGTGTTTTCTACAACCATCCACTCATCCATCTTCCACTGATAAACAATGTCCTTAATTTATCTAATGCAATTTATGTACTTATGCGATAGTGTAGTATATATGAACCCAACTAATGCAGAATATTAGGTGGCCTATCGATTCAGTCATCCTTGTTATTGTGCAATTATGTTTGTGCCATGTATCCAAAAGTATGCAACAATCCTATTGATGATAGATAGTTTTATATGCGTGCATCAAACACTATCCATATGCAAAATTATATGATATCATTCATATATTATAGCCGTAGAATAATTAAATGCATACACATTCATATGCATATGCAAGTGTCATATCAATCAATCATCCAATAGTGCCTAGTGTGTGCATATGCATCCACTTGCAAACACTTGCATCCGTTTGCAAACATCAAACATAACATGTTTCAACCATATATTACTATTTATGGCTTGAATCTAAATGCCTAACCTTCCCAAGGATATTTAGATGAAAGGCCCTAATCAAAGGAAGAAGCTAATGATAGAATATCAAAAAGAAACATCTATCAAAAGAACACAGGTAAGAACTTGAATTCTCCGCGTGAGATAAAAGAGTTTATTACTGAATTTATATGTGCCTCGGCACATGATGACTCGCTATTAACTTAAAATTCCTTCTCAATTTCCAATTAGATAACTTCTTTTATAACTGCTGAACTGTTCTAACCAAATTTGTTGGAGAACTTTCCCACCCTAAGTACTTTAGGAAGAAATATTTCAAGTGCATTAATCCATTATTTTGCAAGTTTTCTGTTTGCTTCTTTTTTAAACTATTTCATCATAGCTAAGTCGTTTGATTTCATGTCCAGAATCCAATTTCTAGCCTTTAAATTTATTGTCTTGTGTCCCTTTGGTAGTTTCACTTATATTGTCCAACCCCATAAGGACTTACTTCTTATATACACACACACACACACACACATATATATATATTCAAAACTCATTTTATTACTGTTATTTTTCAAAATATCATTTGGAGAATCTTAGTGAGATAACTTGTTTAAGTTCACCAAAAAATAGTTTCTTTCTGAAGTATATATATACATAGTTAATTTTGTGAAATTCCTAAAAATATTAATTATCATACAAAACATATTTGTCATTTTTAAAAAATTTATTTCTAAAATAATATGTACATATATGGGGTTTAGACTCAAAGTAGTTCTACAAATTTCCTTTTTGTCTCAAAACACTCTTTCCAAATTCTTTCATTCGAATAAAGTTATTCACTATGTCATTAATCCATTTGAAACCTTATATCCACTTAATCATTCTTCCACTAGCCAAACTTTTTGCTTACTTCAATCTTATGATCATATAAAGGCTTATCTTACCAATCTAACTCCTATAGTTAGGCTTCAACTCATTCCTATAAGCCATACTTTTTCCAAATGGAATTTCTAGGGTCCTCGTCTCATGTCTAAATGACATAACCTTGATAAATACCAAATCCCCATCATAAAGCATAACTAATGGTGTGTTCCTATCAAAAGCTATAAAATACACTTTTGGTTCAAATCCTCTAAGGTTCTAAGAGATCTTACACCTTACAAGAAATTTTCATAGAAGTTACATGAACTCTCATATCCAAAAACCAAGAACTCGATGTTGATTGCGTTCTTGCTTTTACAAGGAAATCCCAAAAATCATCGGGTATTCGAACTCAAATAATATTCCTAGTCTTAAGTCCTAATTATTTGTAGGGATAACAAACCAATATTCCATGATTACTGAAATTTCAAACTTCCCTTACAATAGGTAATCCTGCATCCATGCATGACAGACAAAAAAAATAGTAGTTAATCCAAGGTAACTATCCTTATGGGCTCTCTTACTAATGCTACCAATAGAATTGATATTAGAACTCAAAATATTTTTAAAGAAAACTTATCATTATGTTTCCACAAAAACTAAACTTTCCTCGGTGAGGTAGGTCGAGAAAATCTTTATCTTGGAAATACGTCCAATTTCCTTTCTATGATAAACCAATAGTCCGAGAAAATTCCATATCTTCCAAAAGCAATGCTCAAAGAGCTAGACTTTGGGTCCATGTGCTTATAAGGTACTAAATACCAAATCTATCCTTTTTATTTATGCCATCGACTCAGACCCTTACCAAGGAACTTCACCAATCATCCTACCGTACAAGCCAATAACTAGGCTGGCACAAGCTAGTCCAAAAGGTATGGCAGCTGTTCTTTAAACCTACCGGATGTTGAACAACTCTGTCTTTATATCATTTTCCACTACTCCAAATTTGATGGAAATCATTAACAAAGAAATCTAGCTATACGAAAATTTTGGCTGTCAAAATTTATTAAAAAGGCCACCTATATGAGTAAAAGAGAAATGACTCTTCCAAATAATTTATTTATGATTGCAGCTTAGCCAAAGGAACTATAGGTTGAATGACGTTTCTAATCCAAAAACACTTATACTCATTAACTCTTTTCAAAAAAGTTCCTTACTTTGTTTAATTTCCCAAAACATTTCGCTGCGATTGAAATCTAATGACTTGCTCAAAATATATGGAAAGCTCCCATCACAACTACCACACTCAATCTACTTAAAGATAGGTCTAAGGAGTAAAATAATACATTCAACTGATTCTTCACAGGCCAATACTAGGGTGCATCTACTAGGTGTATCCCTAAGAATATATTCTCCTCTCAATATATGAGATGGCTCATCATATAGTTAGCCTGTCTAAACTCCAAACCAATCCTCATTTGGTAATATTATAAGATTAAATCAATATCAAGAAAGGATTCTAGTCATAATCATGAAACTCAGTTTTCCCTTGTTTCCATACAACCACTTACTTTATTGTTCATGCCACAAGCTTAGCGTTGTCATAAATATAAATTCAAAAATCAATCTCTCTTATAGGAGACAAGCTTCCAACCTCTCACAATATTCGGAATATATAAAGCATAATGGGAACTGAATTGATATAACCTAGAGATGTACTAAGGATAAGTAAGAAAATCAACATGACTAACCCATCGGGTCGCAAGAAATCTCAAGAATTAATCCACTGCATATCCTAGCTCAACAATTCTCTTCTTGCAGTCAAGATAGCCTTGTACTTGGCTAACTAATCCATTCTTCAAATTTCCTATCTCAAAAATCCTAGAATATAAGCATCCCAGCCAAACTCTATTACTGGTGTCAAAATCCAAGATAACCAACTAGTGGCTAAACCATCTAGACCGAAAACCAACCCATACTCGAAAATGTCCCCAAATATCTCATAAATCAAGGTTTCTAGTTTTAAACCCTGACTCGCCATATATAACAATATCGATCTCTCTACAGGGTTAAGAAACTACTTTTGGGCCTAGAAAAGTACTTAAGTGCAAAAAGTCAACTATTTCTATCACTACACACTCGGGGATTTACCATATCTATAAAAGACAGCTTTGTTAGACCAACAATACATATGTCCTATATGTCTTATCTCGTATCAGCGTGCCTATTGCCCCACACAGCCTCCCCACTAGTGAATCAAAGATAAAGGGTTATAGTACTCCTAAATATAATAAAAATTCGAACTAGAAAGAAATAAAGATAAATAACACTCTTTCTTTCGCCAACGTTTACCTACTTCCATTCCCCAATCCTTTTGATCAACACCTTCCCTATAATCCTTTTGACAGTAACATATTTATGTTACTCTTTCACTTGTCATCCTTGTAAGTTAACCTTTTAGGAATTTTTTCTTATTACTATTTGATTTGGTTACCGAAAATGTACAAAAATATATTTCATAGTATAAGACAATCTAATTAATAGAAACCCGTAATTGCAGGACATTCATTTTTATTATTTCTAGGTTGTTGAATAGTGCGTAATATGGCTAAATTCCTATTTATCACTAATCTGTATCCTCCTATTATTCTTACAATTACGTTTTATATATTAATTACAAACCAAACAATGGAAATATATTCCTTTTTCTTAACCAACCTATCTGGTTATTCCTAACTTCCTAACTTTACGTAAATCCTTCGGATAATAATCTTTATGAAACTCTATAGTGATACTTTTACACTGTCTCGCCATCCTTGTCCTTAAAGTTTGTCCCCTCTATGGCTAGCTTTAGTTAATATTTGTCAAGTAGAAATTTTCTCTCTAACTCTGATTTTTCCCTAATATCGAGTTAAATGAGTTTATCCATAAGTCAAAACTTCAACCTATAAAGATTTGAGGTTTCTATATATGGAAAAGCTTAGATATGCCACCTTATAGATAATTGAATGGAGAAAGGATAGAGATTCAGAATTCGAAAGAATCAAAGCAAGCTTGTAACTGACTAGAGGGGATATATTTTATTTTTTAAAATAACCTTTTGGTTTCCAGAAAATATGTTTTCTTTCAAAAAATTATTTTAAAATAATATTTTAGTGAACTTGTAACTTAGGCTCTGATACTAAATGAAATATCATATACCCCTTAACGTTACCGAAAGTAGAATCCCCTAGAGAAATGTGAAGAACTGTACGTACAAAGACATATATGCATCACACAAACTAAGATTTCACAAGAAAAAAATTAATAAAATACAACGAAAGAAGAAGACAATTTACATTAAGACGATAAAACCATTTTACTTCAACAGAACCAAATGTGACAAAATATCATGTCTCAAAATAGCAGTCAAAGACAACATCAGATTGCATAATAATATTATTCACCAAGTAGTCAAAAGATACAACAAATCGTGGAAAAGAAACGGAAAGCAATACATCTGCTGCAAGAATCCTCCAAAATAGAATCAGCGAAGAAATCTGAACTACACACTTCCTCCCTACGAGCCTGGAGGGGAAAAAAAGAGGAAGAAGAAAGGAAAATGGGTCAAACATAAAGTCTAATGAGTTGTTATGATTACTAGAATGATTGAATAAGCAAAGTAAATAGGTAAAACAGTAGTTCTATGGTCATATATGGTAAGTGTCCATGTACACCTAAAAGTGAGTTATAAAAGATTAAAGATTAGATTGATTCTTCTCATTCACTTTCAACTTTTGAATGCTTGCATTCCTATAATTTTGGAACATAATATAATTAGAAAGAATTGTCCTAATACTACCCGTTGATCGGCTACTTATATCCAAAGTCATAAAATATACCTACAGTATGCATTGGGATTATCAGGCCCAATCCACCAGCTAAAGACATAGCTATTACCACAAGTGTTACACTGCCTTATTTTCCACAGTCGGGTCAATGCATGCACATTGAATTGCCAGAGCGCACCTGTACCCATCTCTATTGGACCAACTTACTACCACTTCACGGAATGGTACATGCCCTCTTCTCTTACCAGAGACAGTATGTGATATATTGATCGCAATAAATAATTTGGTCTGAATCCTCCTTGATTTCGCCTCCTATAATGTTAATTTTAGGCTCGTAACTTGCCACTATAAATCAATAGGTTCATATTAAATCCTAACGTAGTATTATGCTCGTAATATAACTCATTTAAGTTAGTATGTTCATATTAAGGCCTAACCATCGATTTTCTTAAATTTAGGCTTGTAACTTAATCTCTATAAGTCAATATGTCCATATAAATCCTAGCGCTAAATTTTAGGCTCGTAATTTACCTCTTTGTAAATCAATATGTTCATATTAAAGACTAACCCCACAATTTTAGTTTTAAGTCTGTAGCTTAAGCTATTCAAGTCAATATGTTTATAGTAAAGCCTAAAGCTAAATTTTAGGCCCGTAATTTACCTATTTGTAAATCAGTATGTCCATATTAAGGCTTAACTACCTTTTTAACGATTTCCTATCATATTCATGTTTGCAAATAAACTATATTTATTTTATTACAATTTCACATTTATCATATTTATGCAAATATACCTTATAGTCAAATTTTCCATCATACTCTATTCCATATCAAGTATGTATATTATTTAATTCAATTACTCCCTTTTGTTATAGTTTATAACTTATCAATTTAGCCCCAAATTCAGTCATTCCAATTTAATCTGATTTTCCCCAAACATGCGAAAAATAAAAGAAGAATAATCAGTTGCACGCTGTTAGGCATACAAATCTGTGCCTAATTCAATCATATTCATATGCCTTTTAGGCACACTTGGGCACAACCAAAACAAACTGCTAAATTAGAAAATAAAAAAGAGAAAATAAATCCAAATATAAAATTTACAAAAATCTAAATATTAACTAAACAGAAATTGTAGAAATAAACAGAAAGATTTATAGAAAAGAAATAAGAACAAATTGAATCTGTAAATAGATTATAAATAATCCAAATCTTTAAATAAGCTATGAATAATTCAGATATGAAAGCTTCTACAACTACCATTGTACAAATTTTACTTTAAGCTATCAAAAATCTAAATAATTACAGTAATCTCTCCAATAATTGCTTCTTATATAGCCTTGGTAGAACTCCAGAAACAGTCCTCCGTAATTATATGTATAAATTGTATAAAAGTGTTCTATCCAAAACTCCATTATTTTCAGAAAGAATATTTGCATGGCATAGGGATAAGAGGTGAGTTGTAAGTAATAGGGGACAGGTAGAGGTTTATTTATAGTAGGAGAAGAAGACCCTCAACCATCAGATATCAGGTTTTTAATCTGAACCGCTCTGTCCTTGGGTCGATCCGGATTAGTCATATCTGCAATTCTCAACCATGCACATTGACCTAAAATCCACAAATAAAATCTAATCACTCCTTCTTTTCGTGTCAGACATGAAATCATGTCTAGTTGTTCAACTTGGTTGGCCACTCACCCAAGTGGGTCGACCCCTGGGTCGACCTATCCAGGGGACTGGGTCATCCTACTAAGAACATTATACATATATGTGTGTGTGTGTTTGTGTGTGTGTGTTTATACTAAATTTGAATTTCAAACTTCTATTTTCCATAACTTCTTTGTTTTAAGTCTGTTTTACGCAAACCAAATATCTATCTAAATTAGAAGATCATAACAGACACAATGGTGTAATCTTTGTAGCCAAATTCTCAATAGTTTTACAATTTATATTAAAATTTGTTGATTTATTTATCAGCCATTTCATATTAAAATTTGGGTTGTTACACATCGACTTTACTTGTTCTGGTCCCACTCATAACGTTGTTCCTCTACTGCACATATTAAGTCTACCCCATGTTATTTTAGACCTTTGTTTACTTGAACTTCCGCTATTGTATTTAGTTCTCGTAGCTTTTTATTGCATTTATGGATACCGACTTGCGCATTTGACTCTTTCCTGGTCTATAAACTTCTATAACAACTGATGGATATATTTGTTCGACTACTCCTTTTATTGATGCTAATTGGATCATTTAAAAAAAAGTGTCAAATTTTAGTTTTATGTCTCATCCATACTGTAACACTCCGTAATTTTAAAGGACGTAATAATGATAAACTAAATAATACTTAATTAAATATTGGGAATTATGTAAAATGGACTGTGCCATTGCGTTCATCTTGGAATTTTGCTTAAGATAGACTCCGAGTTTGCGTAAAATGGATAATGTATGAAGAAGATATTAAGGTTTGAAGTTTATATACATATAATCCATTTAAATATAGATATAAATCCAGAATTCGAAATCACAGAGCGAGAAAGGGAGGGGAAATCGGCCCGTTAGGGGTCGAGCCCTTCCCCATGGGTGTTGACCCATTGGTCGACCCTATAACAGGGGTTTCGACTCTATGTTGACCCCGGGTCGACCCCACCGAGATCTGAACAGATTAACCCCCGGCACCTGGACACATTTTTGAACAAAATTCATTAATCTTAGGCACCAAAAAAATGAAGACAACGAGGTGCTGCTCCAACTCAGATTGAGCTAGCCTATTCTTCTGCAACAATGAGTTATACGTATTCAAGAATCTCTTCTACAACACCAACAGTCAATTCCCTGTTCTTTAGATCCAGTCACAGTGAGTTAATGTTATTTTTAGATATAAACAATTAATAGTAATCTTGACATATTTATAAGTTGGATCTAAACATGTGCCTGTAAGTAACCTGAATCATAACTAAACAGATATGTCATTACTTATACACCTGATCCTCTGTTTAGTTCTTGCATGCTTATCTTCATTATGCTCATTCTGTTAGTATGCCTAATCATGTCACCATATGCCTATCTTGTTAACATGCTTACAACTGTCATCATATACCTGTCTTGTTATTATGCATATTCTTGTTCTCTTCTCCCCCTCTTTCCTTGTTTATTTTTATAGCCAGCTACCTTCGAGCCTAGGCCTATCGCTGAAATATGCGAGCGCAGAAAATTGGGAACGGTGGGAAATGTTAATTTGGGGAATAACTTATATTAAAACATGATTCGGATTTGAGCATAATTTATACCTTGATCAAAAACTTTAATTTGGGGCATAACTTGTATTGTGAATCAAACTAGGATTTGGGGTATAATCTTGGATAAACATGAAAATTGGTTAATAATGAACATGCCTAGATTTACAGTAACTAGAAACTGCAACCGCACTTAGACACGAGGTTAGATTACACTTGTGGTATACGTCTGACCGGAACCGCCCGGCAAATCCATCTTCCATAAGTGGTTAATCTAATGTGAGAGGTCGAGTGCATAAATGTACATGTAACGGTACTAAGACACGAGGTTAAATCTGACTTGTGGTAGAAGTCTGCCCGTAACCGCCCCACATATCCATCATCCATATGTAGTAGACTTAATGTGAGAGGTCTTGTCCATTAATAAGCCATAAATGGATAACTTATTAACATGAAATACTTAACCTGTTCAAATCTGTGAGGGGTTACATGAACCTGTTAAATTGATTAGGGTTAAGTAAACGTGCTTGAATAAGTGGAGGTTAAGTAATCTTGTTAAATATGTGGGCGCGGGTTATATATATATATATATATATATATATATATATATATATACCCGACAAACTTAACTTGTTTTACATGTTGGGGTTATGCAACCTTGTTAAACCGTTAGGTATAACCTATTAAAATCCTAGTAGTGGGGATGCAAGCCTAGAAGGGAAGCTTGTATCATCTGTTGTGTGGGATCTATTTCAGTCAGTAACCCATCTTGGTATCAAACAAGTACTGCGAACTAGGTCAGGGTCGGGGCACGCTTACTGAGCTAATTATTCACTTGAGTGAGGGTGTTGACGATGCGTTCCATCGGAGTCATATGCGTGCATGGGTCCGCTTGCTAGAGAATATAAGACGTTGTAACATCAATAGATATAGCTGTGCATCTTGAAAATAACCGGGTTGCCACTTCAGGTAGTGATACATCCAACTGTAGGGTCGACACAGGTATTTATGGGATAGGGAGCCAATCTATTGGGGGTAGTAAGTAGGGTACATCTAGTCTTTCTTGTTGGGAGCCTGTTATTATTGTTGGGGGTAACACTTGTCATTCCTGTTAGGTTAATTGTTATTCTTATTGGGGTAAAACCTATCACAAGAAGTACACCTAAGTATACCATCTTGTTCTAGTTGGGAACATCTTGTTCTTGTTATGCCGGTATTGGTGTAGAGAGAGAAAAGTACTTGAGATGCGCAATATATTCCGTCATGTTTATTCTGTTTATCCTACTCAGTCTATTATACATCTTATGATACTGTTATCTCCCTCATCTAGTTTATATGCCTGTTAGGATGCTTTTACTTATTTATATGCTAAAAGTAACTAAACTCGCCAGAATTTATATCTAACCCATTTTGTTTCCTCTTCTCTCTCTTCTGTTCCCCCTCCCCCCGAAGGTTCTCAGGTTTGGAATACTTAGGCTTGATTTGGATTCTCTCTTTCATTCTGCTTGGAGCTGCTTTGATGTACCGCTTTCATTTCTTGTATTCTCTGATATGGCTATATTTATGGGGAACTATGCTCTATTATTACTGTACTCTGATGATTTTAGTACAAGACAGAAGTTTTAAGTTGTTGTAATGGATTTACTGAATTTCATACTTATGATGTAACCATGTTTTGGACCACGATGTTTTCTGTTTAATAATTTTTTAAATTCCGTTGTTATTTTATATCTGTCTTGTAATGTTTTTGTTTATGTTTACCTATAACGCTTCACGAAACTTAATGCATTCTGATAAAGAGTGACAATCACGGACGTGGGTGTTGTATTTGGTATCAGAGCTGAAGGTTATCGGATCAGATAAAAGATTTTGAAAATTATTTTCAAAAAGGTTTTGAAAGAAAGCATTTTCAAAAGAAAACTCTGTTTTGAAAAGAATATTCTCCAAAGCCATATAAAATATCTTTCGATTCTCTGTTTGAATCCATATTTCTTTCCTTTTTTCAGCATGCCTAGGGAACCGATTCTTCCCGAGGGCGTTGCGATACCGGCTTGGTTCCGTAGGTATCTTGAGGCTACGACGCCTGCGGAAGGCCAAGCAGACGCCCCTCCCCTAGCTGCAGCCGCTGTTCCTCCTCCTCCCCCTCCGCGAGCAGATAATTTCTCCAAGATATGTAAGGACTTCTGTGCTATGGGAGGGAAGCCAATCCGAGGAACTGAGATTTTTGTAAAAGAAAGGAATTTTCTCAAAGAGACGGAGGATTTATATTGGATTTTTAAGGTTAACGACTGTAGGAAAATTCAGTTGGATATTTAGCAACTGAAAGATGAGGCTTCATTCTGGTGGGAAATGATGCAAGTATAGCATCTAGTTGAGACTTGGAATGATTTCTGATAGAGATTCGAAATGAAGTTTCTTTCTCAAGCCAAGCAAATTATGCAGATGGAAAGGTTTTTAGCATTTAAGCAAGAGGCCATGTCTGTCAAAGAGTATGTTAATAAATTCAATCAATTGGCGAGGTTTGGTTTGGAATTAGTGAATACCCCGCAAAATAAAGCTTTGAGGTTTGCTACATGATTGAATGAAACCCTTCATGGGTTGGCTATGTCTCATATTCCGATGCGAGCAACTTTTTAGAAACTCGTGATATGACATTGATGTACGAAGAAGATAAAGGTGGAAAGAAAGAGGTTAAGATTGATGAAATACAAAACAAGAAAGTGCGGCCCAAGAAAGAACAACAACATCAAGAGAAGGGCAGAAAGAATGACAAAGCTCGAGATAAGAGGAAATGTCATAATTGCGGATGCGAGGGTCATTTGGTCAAAGACTGCAAAAGAAAAAAGAATGCTTGTTTCCAATGTGGAGAGGTCGGACACTATTCTAAGGAGTGCCCGAAGAAGCAAGGACAAAGGGCAGGATCTTTTGAAGGGCAGGTGCATGCTTTCATGGTCGGTGTACCGGATAGAGGTAGGAATGTTTCTTTTGAAGGTTTGATTTCTCTTTCCAATCATCCTGTTAGAACTCTTTTTAATTCTGGCGCTTTGCATTCTTTTATATCTGATTCCATAGTTGAGTATCTGCACCTTATTACTAGTATGGTTTTGGATCCCGTTGTTGTCTCAAACCCCATTGGGGGTATGACTCATTTGTCTATGATTTGTCGAGGTTTGAGAATATCTGTGTTGGCCATTAAGTTTGAATGCGACGAATATGTGCTTGGTTTCATGGGCTATGGTTTGATTCTAGGGATGGATTGGCTAGCCATGTATGATGCCATTCTGGATTGTGAGAGGATGGTCGTTAGAATTTTGACTTGCCATGGGAAGACCCTCGAGATTTCTTGTGACCCTAAAAGGTATGTCATGCTTAGTTTCCTAGAGCCGCTTGATGCATCTATCGATGATCTACGATCTGTATCAGTAGCCTGTGAGTATCCTGATGTTTTTGAGGAGGTTCGGGGTTTACCTCCGAGGCACAAGATTGATTTCCGTATATACCTGGTGGACAATGCAAAGCCAGTTGCATTTCCTATGCGCCATATGGCTCCGAGAGAAAGGAGGGAGCTCAGCAAGCAAGTAGGAGAGCTACTTGAGAAAGGGTTTATTAGGCAAAGCATATCTAAATGGGGTGCTCTAGTAGTATTCACCACTAAGGCGGATGGTTCGCTCCGCTTATATGTGGATTACAGAGAGTTGAATAAACTCACTAAGAAAAATAGGCACCTACTTACGAGGATAGATGATCTTTTTGACCAGCTTGTTGGTGCATCTGTTTTCTTCCAGTTAGACTTGGCTACAGGATTTCATCAGTTGACGGTGGCCGAGGACAGTATAAATAAGACCGCTTTTAGAACTCCAGATGGTTTCTTCGAGTGGCTCGTCATGCCTTTTGGGTAGATAAATGTATCTGCCTATTTTTTGGTTCTAATGAGTAGGGTGTTTTGGGAGTTCCTAAATAAGTTTGTTATGGTCTTTGTTGATGACATATTTATTTTCTCGAAGAGCGAGGAAGAGCATGCCCGACATCTAGGGGAGGTTTTGAAAACTCTTCGTGTGCACCAGCTTAAGGCGAAATTCTCCAAATGTCATTTTTGGAGAAAAGAAGTAAGATTTCTAGGGCATGTGGTCTCTAAGGATGGGGTAGCAGTAGATCCCGCGAAAGTTGTTGTAGTTCAAGATTGGCATATTCCAAAGAATGCAACGGAGGGGAGGAGTTTTCTTGGTTTAGCGGGCTATTATAGGAAGTTCATTAAGGACCTCGAAAAGATATCATCCCCACTCACCAGACTAACGAAGAAGAATCTGACATTATCTTGGGGTATAAAGTATGAGGATGCTTTCTAGCGATTGAAGAGGGTTCTGACAATAGCCCCAGCCTTGACTTTGCCTGATGGGAGCAACGTGTTCACAGTATACACTGATGCGTGTGGTACATGGCTTGGTGCGGTTCCGATGCAAGAGGGAAGGGTGTATATTATGGAAGTAGACAGTTAAGAGTTCATGAGAAGAACTACCCTATCCATGACTTATAGTTAGCTGCTATAGTATTCGCTCTTAAGACTTGGCGCCATTATCTACTTGGAGAGAAGTTCGAGTTGTACACCGATCATAAATCTCTCAAGTACTTGTTCTCGCAGAAGGATCTCAATTTGAGGCAACAAAGATGGATGGAGTTCCTAGCATCCTATGACTTTGAGATAGCTTATACCCCTCACAAAGGTATTATGGTGGCGGACGCATTGAGTGAGCATAGGATGAACTTGAGTCCTCTTTTGTAGAGAAGCAGAGCTTGAAGTTTATATCGACTTTTGATTTTAGACCCTCCACCGAGTTCACACCTGGTTTATTGGCATCGTTAGAGGTGCGACTTACTTTGTTGGATCAGATAGGAACTTCTCTGCAACAGAACCCACAGCTAGCAAATATCTTGGATAGGCTCGGTAGAGGGGAGTCTTCTGGTCGCCTTAGTAGATATTCCATAGATGATAGGGGATGGCTGCGACGAAATGAAAGGCTTTGTGTTCCATGGGTTGGGAGTTTGTTGAAGACAGTCCTTGAGGAAGCCCATCATTCTAGGATGATTATCCATCCAGGCGCTGATAAGATGTATAGAGATATGAAAAAGGTTTTCTTTTGGGTCGGGATGAAGAAAGATGTAGTGGATTTTGTTTCTCGATGTTTGATCTTCCAGCAAGTCAAGGCTGAGCAAAGGGAGCCCGGAGGTTTACTTCATCCTTTGGAAGTCCCACAGTTGAAGTGGAAGAGCGTCTCTATGGATTTCATTGATGGGTTGCCTAGATCGAGGAAAGGCAACACCAGTATTTAGGTTATAGTTTACAGGCTTACTAAGAGCGCCCATTTCATTCCCGTTAAGAGTAAGAGGACGGCAACATGGTTGGTAGCAGTTTATCTTCGTGAAATAGTCCATCTACATGGAGTACCTTCCAGTATTGTGAGTGATCGCGACTTCACTTTCACCAGTGAGTTTGGAGGAGCTTACAAGAGGCCTAAGGTACACAGTTGTATTTGAGCACCGCTTATCACCCTCGGACCGATGGACAGACGGAGAGGGTGAATAGAGTTCTTGAGGATCTTTTAAGATTGTGTATCCTAGACTTCGGAGGGACTTGGGAAGAGCATCTTCCTTTGGTAGAGTTGGCCTACAACAACGGTTATCAGGCTAGTATTGGCATGGCACCCTTCGAGGCATTGTACAGACGACCATGTAGATCACCGACTTGATGGAGGGAGTCTACAGAAAGGTTTCTACTTGGACCTGAGATGATTAGAGAAATCAGAAAAGATCGATCTTATTCGAAGACGCATGAAGACAGCTTGGGACAGGCAAAAGTCCGACGCGGATAAGAGAAGGACCGATATTGAGTTTGAAGTAGGAGACATGGTTTTCATTAAGGTATCACCTTTGAGGAATGTGGTTCGTTTTGGATCTGTTGGGAAATTGGCACCAAGATTTGTAGGGCCATTTCCCATAACAAAAAGGATTGGCCAAATGGCCTATAGAGTAAAGCTACCAGAGAGACTGTCCGGTTTTCATGATGTTTTCCACTTTTCTCATTTACGGAAGTGCTTGCATGGTACTGCAGAAGTAGTTGAGTCGAGTATGCTTGAGGAAGTAGAGGTGGAACGGGTGGCGACATTTAGACGAGTCCCTACCCGTATTTTTGGATCAGAGGTTAAGAATCTATGCAACCGAGAGGTCAAGTTGACAAAAGATCAATGGGGGGAAGACCCCGAGAATGCAACTTGGGAGACTGAATACAAGATTCGCACTTCGTACCCTTTTCTTTTCAAGGGTATGTTCTTAACTTCTTTTTCCAAAGCTTTTATTCATACTTGTTTCTATCGCTTAAATATATCCTATTGAACGAATCTTTGACCTTTAAGTAGGGAACCCATGGATGTAAACATGTGTTTGAAGCATGCTATGTTTGATGGATGCAAGTGTTTGTTAGTGGTTGCTTGTGGATGCATATACACACACATTAAGCACTAGAGCGGCTCAATCACTCTCATACTACACATGGATGCGTGTGCATATTTTTATTCTTTTAATGGATGAAAGTGGGTGTATCATCGTGTGGATGTTGCATTTGATGAATGATTTTGTACACACATAGAACTCACATGTTATAGTAGGATTATTTGCATATATGTTGGATTCATGGCACTAACATACATTGCAATAAGGAGGTCGACTGAATCAGTAGAGCGCCTGGTCTTTCGCATTTGTATAGAGACATATACACACACCATTTCATATGTTCATATAAGAATTAGAAATCTTTAAGGAAAATGGATGCCTGTGATTGGTGGATGAGTAGTTGGAAGATGAATGTAAGGATGTACATTCTTCTTAGGTTAGAGATTTCGGGGACGGAGTCCTTAAGTAGGGGAGATTGTAACACCTCGTAATTCTAAACAACGCTATATGATAAACTAAAGAATACTTAATTAAATGTCGGGAATTAGTTAAAACGGACTATGCCATTGAGTTCGTCTCGGAATTTTGCTTAAGATAGACTCCGAATTTATGTAAAACGGACAACCTATGAAGAAGATATTAAGGTTTGAAGTTTATATACATATAAGCCATTTAAATATAAATAAAACAAATCCAGAATTAGAAATCACAGAGCGGTAAAGGATGGGGAAATCGGCCTATTAGGGGTCGACACCTTCTCCATGGTGTCGACCCATGGGTCGACCCCATAACGGGGGTGTCAACCCCGGGGTCGACCCCACCGAGATCTGGGCAGTTTAACCCCCTGCACCTGACACAATTCTGAACAAGATTTGTTGACCTTAGGCTATAAATAGGACCTCATTCTCATTGATTTATTCACCAAAAACAATGGATACAATGAGGTTCTTCCCTAACTCAGATTAAAATAGCCTATTCTTCTGCAACAACAAGTTATATGTATTCAAGAATCTCTGCTACAACACCAACAGTCAATTCCATGTTCTTTAGATCCAGTCACAGCGAGTTCATGTTATTTTTAGATACAAACAATTAATAGTAATCTTGACATGTTTATAAGTTGGATCTAAACCTGTACATGTTAGTAACCTGAATCATAACTAAATAGAACTGTCATTACTTGTACACCTGATCCTCTGTTTAGTTCTTGCATGTTTATTTTTATTATGCTTATTATGTTAGTATGCCTAATCATGTCACTATATGCCTATCCTGTTAGCATGCTTACTTCTGTCATCATATGCTTGTTCTTGTTCTCTTCTCTCCCTCTTTCCCTTTTTATTTTTATAGCCAAGCTACCTTCGAGCCTAGGCCTATCGCTGAAATATGAGAGCGCACGAAACTGGGAACTGTGGGGAATGTTAATTTGGGGCATAACTTATATTAAAACATGATTGGGATTTGGGCATAATTTATATCTTGATCTAAAACTTTAGTTTGGGGCATTACTTTTATTGTGAATCAAACTGGGATTTGGGGCATAATCTTGGATAAACATGAAAATTGGTTAATAATGAACATGCCTAGATTTATAGTAACTAGAAACTGTAACCGCACTTAGTCACGAGATTAGATTACACTTGTGGTAGAAGTCTGCCCGGAACCGCCCAACAAATCCAGCCACAAGTGATTAATCTAATGTGAGGGGTCGAGTGCATAAATGTACACGTAACGGTATTAAAATACGAGGTTAAGTCTGACTTATGGTAGAAGTCTTCCCTGAACCGAACAGCATATCCAGCATCCACAAGTAGTAGACTTAATGTGAGAGGTCTAGTCCATTAATAAGCCATAAATGGATAACTTGTTAACCTGTAATACTTGACCTATTCAAATCTGTGAGGGGTTACATGAACTTGATAAATTAATTAGGAGTTAAGTAAACTTGCTTGAATCAGTGGGGGTTAAGTTAATCTTGTTAAATCCATGGGGCGGGTTTTGTGTGTGTGTATATGTGTGTGTGTGTATACCCGACAAACTTAACCTGTTTTACATGTGGGGGTTATGCAACCTTGTTAAACTGTTAGGCATAACCTGTTAAAATCCTTGTAGTGGGGATGCAAGCCTAGGAAGGAAGCTAGTATCATCTATTGTGTGGGATCTGTTTCAGTCAGTAGCTCATCTTGGTATCAAACGAGTACTCCGAACTAGGTCGGGGCATGCTTACTGAGCTGTTTATAAGAGGTCACTTGAGTGAGGGTGTTGACGGGGCGTTCCATCAGAGTCATGTGCGTGCAAGGGTCTGCTTGCTAGGGAAGATAAGACGCTATGACATCAGTAGATATAGCTATGCATCTTGAAAATAACGGGGTTGCCACTTTAGGAAGTGATACATCCTACTGTGGGGTCGACACGGGTATCTACGGGATAGGGAGCCGATCGATTGGGGGTAGAAATTAGTGTATATCCATGCAGTTAAAGCGCTTAACGGTTCTATAGCGGTAGAGGTGTAAAACGCTGTTGCGGAGATAGAGCGGGGATATAGCGGAGGTGCAAAAATATCAAATAAATGTATAAATATATAACTAAAATTGATTAACTAACTTTCTCGCATCATTTGTGTAGAAGAAACAAACACTAAGTAGTATTGTGTAGCAAAATTAAAGAATATTTGGTTATGCACACTAGATTCGAGGATTATTATACATTTCACTCTTATATAAGACACTTATGACTTAAAATTAGCTCTTTACATTAACCTTTTTTATTTATTTTAAAAGAGAATCGGTCAAATTATCCTCTATATATTAATATTGCTAAAAAGGATGCTAAATAGTGTTGATTTAGCGCATACATCGGAAAATAGCGAGGCTAAAAGCAGAACTACTGTTTATCGGCGCTAAACTGAAATAGAGTAGCGGTCGAAGAGCGCTATGGGCTATAGCGTGGATTTTACGGGGCTTTAGCTGGACTTTAACTGCATAGGGGTATATCTAGCCTAGCTTGTTGGGAGCCTGTTATTATTGTTGGGCACCTGTGATTCCTGTTGGGTTACCTGTTATTCTTGTTGGGGTAAAACATGTCACTAGAAGTACACCTAAGTCTATCATCTTGTTCTAGTTGGGATCATCTTGTTCTTGTTATGCTAGTATTGGTGCAGATAGAGAAAAATACTTGAGAAGCGCAATATATTCTGTCATGTTTATTCTGCTCAGTCTGTTATACATGTCTTATGATACTGTTATTTCTCTCATCCGGTTTATATGTCTATCATGATGCTTTTAGTTATTTATATGCTTAAAGTAACTAGACTCTCCAGACTTTATGTCTGACCCATTTTGTTTCCTCTTCTCTCTCTTCCCCCCCCCCTCCCCCCCTTTCCCCTGGTTCTCCGGGTGGGAATACTCATGCTTGATTTGGATTTTTCTCTTTCATCCTGCTTGGAGCTGCTTAGATGTATAACTTTGATTTCTTGTCTTCTCTGATATGGCTATATTTATGTGGAACTGTGCTTCTTTTATCACTGTAATTTGATGATTTTATTACAAGACAGTAGTTTTAAGTTGATGTAATGGGTATTCTGTATTTCAGACTTATGATGTAACTATGTTTTGGACCACGATGTTTTCTATTTAATAAAGTTTTAAATTTCGCTGTTATTTTATATCTATCTTGTAATGTTTCTGTTTACCTATAACGCTTCACGAAACTTAATGCATTCTAATAAAGAGTGACATTAACGTACGTGGGGTATCACACACGCACACACCGGAGTAGCTTTGTCCAAAAAAATTACAATTTATTAACTAATTAAGGCATTGATAAAAAATAGTTTCCATTACTTGGACAATGCAAGCGCGAATGACTTATTTGTCAATTTGCTGAAGGAGCAGCTTTTGTCGAGGGAGACTTTGTTGATGGACGGTAATTTTCTTCATTAAATGTTATGCTCATATTCTCAATCTTATAGTGCAAGATGAGTTAAAAGAAGTTGACATATGTGTGTCAAAAATTAGGGAGAACATCAAATATGTAAGAGGTTCACAAGCGAGGAAACAACAAAATTTTGAATGCATATCTCATGTCCATTTGGAGCGGAAAAAAGGTTTACGTCAGGATGTTCCTACCCGATAAAATTCCACCTTTCTCATGCATGGGAGTGCTCTTTATTATCAGCGTACTCGTCGCCGTTTACAATTGAATGATTCCAACTATAAGCACACTCTTTCTCAATCTGAATGGGCGTAAGTGGAACAATTTTACAAGTTTCTGAAGTTGCCTATGATGTGACTTGTCTTTTTTCGAGCTCCAAATATCCTACTGCAAATTTGTATTTTCCTCAAGTATTTGTTATACAAGACACAATGCAAAGAGCTAGCGTTAATTGTGATAGTTTTTATGAGTAAGATTGCATGTGACATGATGGGAAAATTCGAAAAGCAATGGAAGACGTATAGCCTTCTCGATTGTTGTTATTATAGATCCTAGATATAAGATTCAGTTTGTGGAGTTTTCATATTTGAGGCTTTATGGTGGTGTTTCTGTAGAAAGTAGTAAAGTTCGTGAAAGTTTGTTTGCTCTTTTTGATATTTACATGCAAATATATGATTAAAAAACAGAGGATGTTTCTACTAATTAGAGTCAATCTTCCCCTAGTGAAATATTTGTTTCTGAAGAGTACTTGGATGATATGAAGGTAAACTATATATAATTATGCATTAAAGTTTACACTTTTTTCTCAATTACACTAATTAGTGTTTTATGTATCTTACATATATGTAGGACTTTGATGATTTTGAAAGTGAAGAATTCACCTTTTCAGCTCACAAAAAAAAAAAAAAAAAAAAAAAAAAAAAAAAAAACAATTGCAGTTGTATTTGGATGAGTCAAAATTGGATAAGAAGATAGATTTGGATATCTTTGAATATTGGAAAGCCGGTCAGCTTAGATTTCGAGAATTAACTACTATGGCTCATGATGTGCTATCCATTCTTATATCTATGGTTGCCTCAAGAGCATCAGTTAGTGTAGGTGATCGAATTCTTGATCAATATTGAAGCGCACTTAAGCTCCTAGTTGTTGAGGCAATCATGTACACACGAGATTGGTTATTTGAAGATGAAGGTTAACTTATTGTATTTGTATAGTGCATAAAATTTGATTTTCTAAAAGTTTAATAACTTGACAGGCGTTACTACTTTTCCACCTAATCTTGAACAGTTAATGGAGGACATTAACAACTTGGAAATCAGCAGTACTCACTCTCACACTGCCGAATGTTCTTCTAACAACCTACAAACGGAAGGATGAGTATAACTATATAAGAGGTATATATTATTTATTTAGAGCCTATGTACCTTCTTCGTTGGATTTGAGGCTAACGTATAACTAAGCACTGTTAGTCTATTATTCTTTTATGTATCTTTCACTTGTGCTTCTTGCTTGTATACTCGTATTCCTAAGGGTCAAATTGTGCATTGTTCATCAGTTGCCAAATTTAGGGCTGCACAAAGTATGGGTTGGGTCGGGTTGGACCAAATACTACATCCGACCCGCATAGGTATGGGTTTAAGGAAGTTCAACCCGTATCCGACCCTATATGAGGTTGGATATGGGTTGGGTTGAAGTATGGATTGGGTCGGGTTTAGTTGGGTTGGGTTGGGTTGCTTGAATATTATAAAAAATGAGAATAAAGGGAGTTTTTTTAAAAGTAGTATTAAAATATTCAACATAATATATTAGATTTTTGCTAGCATAATGTATTTAAAATAACTGATTCATTATAAGATATATTTTATTAAAATTTCATTGTAAAACACATTATACAAAATTAATTTACTACATAGTAGAACTAGTGTTTCATTTTAAGATACACTGAAATGCACTTTAAAATATATTTTCCAAATTCTATCTAGTTTGGATTGACATGAAATATGATTTTTGTATATTTACTATAGAATACATAAACATTATTCTAGGATTATACTATTCTCATTTTTAGTAGTTTGATATTAAATTATTTTTTTAATATAGGGTTGGGTTGGGTTAAAATAAGGTTGGATTGAACAAAATATCAAACCTGACTCGTATGTAGTATGGGTTATATATTGTAACTCATATCCGACCCGAACTAGGATGGGTTGGGTTGGGTTTATGTGGGTTGGGTCGGGTTGGTGGGTTGGGTCGGGTTGGATATGGGTTGTGTGCAGCCTTAGCCAAATTTGAGGCTGATGTATACTGAAATGAATCTTGTTTTACATATCAGTGACTGTACCAGTTAATTTTAGAATTTTGTTTTGTTAGTGTCGATCTACGAAGAACACTGCATGTTTTATTTTTTTAAATTCCTTGATGTAATATATGTTATCTTATTAAACTTGTCGTCTACAATGTTAATTCATGTGCACTTATAGTTATCTAGGTATAGACAAGTTAGTTATTTATATATAAACATTTTCCAAAGGCAGAAGGATCAAAGAGTTATAGTTCTTTTCACAATATAGGCCCAGTGCAATTTTTACACAGTATATGTCTAGTACAAGTTTTAATATCTTCTCGGGCAACAATTATTTTGAAGGCACCAAAAAACTATAGTGCATTGAACGATGCTCAAATTCTCATGAAAACTTGATGGTTTTGCATTAATATTTTGCGCACACTAATTTATTTGTAAACGGGTCAAACCGTGTTAACTTGATTGGACACGACTCGTTTAGTTAAACGGGTTACACGGGTCAGATCAACCCGTCTATAAAAAAGTCGGTTCAAATTTAAAACTTACGGCCCGTTTGGGTTTACCCGACCCGTTTATAAATCAACTCGAACCCGACTTAACCCAACCCGATCCGACTCGATCCATTGACAGTCCTAATCTTACTGCTTAGTATTCTAATTTTGCTAGTTCCAAATTCATTTTTCCATTATTTACATGTTTTTTGTCGTATTTTAACTAAATGTATGGGCGTAATGATCAGGCAGAACCATAAAGGTAGTCTGCGAGATTTCCACTTAGGACAACACCTCCAGTAATGCCGAAGTAGTCAACAAATTTATCTTGTCTAACTTGAAAAAAAAAATAGAAAAAATCATATGATAGAAAGCTGTTATGGTTTGGAGGTTTCACTTTAGTTTTCCTAGTTCTCAACCAATCTTTTTTCTTTTCCTTGAGGAATAGACTAGCAACCATTTTCATTGCACTGGTCCTGATAATGATGATAATTTAGTCTAAACTAAGTGTGTATTTTGATCGGACTAACATCCTAATAGCTGAAATTTTGCAAGAAAATTCGACAGAACTATAGTTTGATTAATAAACTAACCAAAGTTTTGTTTGCTTTTTGCTTTCAAGTAAATGATCGTATGAACAGAAAAACTTAAGTCATAGTCTAAATTATATATATATATATATATATATATATATATATATATAACATTATATACGTAAATAGTGGAATCATTATTCCTCAAGCCAAATGAGGAGAAAACAAATCAAGTGGGAAACAAGAGTTCGTCCAATATAACAAATCTCTGTCGATGTTCCTTTATCGGAGTTTCATGTAAAAAGTTAATTGTTTTTTCGTAAGAGCTGAGTGTTGATCGTCTAGACCTAATTACCTAATTTTGTCGGTCCTTGAAAATCTAACCATTAATTTTATATTTTACAACCTCTCCCCCCTTCCCTCCCTTGCCGGTTTGTTTGACCCAAAGAAATGTCTGCTCTTTTTCATATCTTATATACAAATGTTACGACACGCGCATCGCGCGTGAATTTTGTTTTAAAAACCTTATATGTGTAACACATTTAAAATAAAATGATACATATGTGTCATATTTTTATGTTAAAATTATTTTATTTTTATTTTAGATTACAATATCTAATGTTTTTTTAGTTTAGAACGAATATGTAAATAAAGTTTATTTGCTAGATCATATTCTTAAGCAATATTAAGACTTATTAATATTTGTAGATGGATGTTTAATTTGATAATAAAACTTATGTATTAGGTCTTATTCTTAAACGATGTTTTGATTTAAGAATATCTAATGATCATTTTGAACGGGTAAAGGATACTTATTTGTAACATCCTAATTCTTAGTAATATATAGATTTAATAATATCTACAGATGGTATTTTTGTTAATTCATGATGATACCAAAAAAATGTGACACCAAACATATTCCAATTTTTATTAAAGATTTAATACCAATCTTTTGTATACACCAGTATTCTTAGTTGTCCATTGATATTTTTTTGTTAATTCTTATATGGTAACTAACACGATACAATACTAATAACCACATCTTTTAAGATAAAATTCAAAATCTAAATTGAATTAATCAATTTCAAAATAACAAAATCTAAAGTGATGTTTGGTTTAAAATGTGTTTTTTGTTTTGAGTTTTCAACGATAATTACAAAATATGAAAGATGTGAAGGGGCGATGCAAAGGATGCAAGAAAGATGGAGGAAACCGCGGAGGGAAAATGTCAACAATGGAAGGATGAATTGAATCCAATGCTTCCTTTATTTGTGAAAACCTAGAAAACAAACAAAAGTTGTTTACTATTTTGTATGTTAACTTTGTTTTCTAAAATGATTATTTTCCACAATAAAAATACGGCGTATTTTTATATGGACGAAAATTAAAAACTAAAAAGACTATACCAAACACTACATAAACTTCCAAATTTAGTACCTTCTAATTTGAAATTAAAAATAAAATTTACAAAAGCTCAAGTTTCCATTTTGAATTCCAATTTTTTCAAACTGAGTCTTCTAGTTAAAAACTCAAATTTCAAATGGGTATTAATTTTTGATGTTATAGGCCATAAGATTTCCAATTAAACTTCAAATATTGTGTACATATCTATGTGCATTATTTTTTTCTTTTTCCCATAGAAATATTCATATCCCAATTCAAGGTGTGTGGGGTCCCAATCGTCAAACCAAATATTCTACTCGGTTTATACATCTAAATTTTAACTTTTTTTTTTAATTCAAATCTAATATCATGGCTTTTTCCTATATACTATCATTGCGTGTTTAAGTGAAATTAATGAAAATTTCCAATATACATATTTCAATAGTATACTAGTAAACAGTGACACCTTCATTACTGTATAAGCTACAACAAATCCAACAGAAAAAAACCAGTTTAGAACAAATCAAACTGAAAAAACCAATTCCATTAAACAAGTCCATCAACGATTTTGAAGATTTTTCCATATCAAGAGAATAATATTAAAATAAATGAACAGGTTTTTAAACATTAAAATTTGACACCATCCGTAAAGTCAAAATTCAAAAATTTCAATTCTCTAATAATATACACTAAAGGTAATTATATAAAGAAGTAAAACCAGTTTTTACAGACTTTTTAAATTTTCTCTTCATCCCAGAATATCTCTATACTGACATATCAAAGAAACAAGAAAGCTGCTTATATTTTCAAATATGAACTACTAGACACCAGAAAAAAGTAGGGTTGACAAGATTATAACATTCGCAATGAGGAAAAAGACCATCATCTGTAAAAGAAACTTCGGGTTTTCTTTCCCACCTGGAGGCCCTGCTCTGCGATGGATAAAGGTAAAATTTTGCAATTGAGTAAGTAATAAGTTAGATATAAACAGATACAAAAGGTAACACGTAAAACCTTTACAGTTTATATTTCTATATAAAAATCATGTAAAGCAGTAGTTAAATTAAGGTGTTCAAAAAGTTCCTTCCTAGCTGCAAGCTTAATAGCGTCTCCAATAACAGGAATTATATATAATCGATCTGATGAAAACACCAGGTCCTAATCAAAACAGAGGCTAAGCGAACCTGATGATTTGCTGATAAAGCCGGTTGAAGGGTAAACTCTGAATAAAGACAACACCAGGTCCAGTTAGACTGGCTGTTATCTGATTTTCACCCTGCATACAACAGCTGAAATGTCAATCAGCTATGCAGTGCATAAGAGGTTGCATGTATTATTACTTTTGATGAGGTTAACAAAAGCTTAACCCAATGATTCATGTTTTGCATTACATGAAACTCACCCCAAATAGAGCTCTTCTGACTGGATTGGCATGCTTCAACTGGAAATCAATTGTGTTTGTCATGCCTACAATGCAGGCAGCATCAGTTACTAAAACCTCTCCATGTTCAAGTATTTTTTGCACGACTGGTAGAGAAAAGAAGAAACACAGAAGGGACACAAAAAGGATTAGATGAAGAAATTAATAAATGACTATTTTTTTTTTAAGCGTATCAAACAAGAGGTGCATTACAGTAAGTGTAATTATAGAATAGAAAACTACCAGAGCCACCTCCAACAAGGAAGGCAAGACCCTGACCAACCAATTTCTGTTTCAGAAATACCTGAAAATTCGTTGACAAGAACGGCCATCAATATAAGTAGGTACACAAAAAACCTAAGACGTACAGACAAAAACAGACATCTCTTTCAGTTTAATAATATTTTCTGGTAGCATACCTCTACACCAGTGAAAACATGATCTGCTCTTAAATCCAAAGTATTGGTGATTGCAACATCATTAACTGAGCAAAGAAATGTGTCTGACTACAACAATCAGATTCAAAGGTATAATTAGCCATAACATACAAGCCATGGAATTCGTAATCCAATTTGATGTGAACAATAAATGAAGAATGAGCTCAAAAATAAGCAGACATGCATTCTCACTTGTTAAGGGGAAAAAAAAACTTATACTAGTAACTTTAGGAGAATTTAAGGATCTTGATTTTGTATTTGTTTCATGACTAGCGGTCAGTAAAAAATAAATACAGATTCTCATTAATGACTTCCTGATTCCCATTCTAATAATCCTTTAAAATTAAAATTAATTTCACATATTTTTTTGGTAGTATGGCAGAACCATCGTCAAACCTTCGATAACAATGGAAGTACTTGTGTAATAACCATTTCCATCGCTGCACAAAGGTTTAAAGATGGTACAATTAGTATTTCCATGCTACACATAGGTTTGAAAATGGTCATATTTTGCCACCTTAACTCCCCCTCTACTAACCATCGCTATGACACCACCATATTTCATCCCCGTCCGGCCAAACCACCTAACCAGGTGTCTAATCCAAACCTTCGATCCAATCTTTAGGTAATCCTGATATTACCCTCAACTCCTTCATGTATAACTCATCATGGCTACCAAACATTAATCTCAACCATGTGCAAAAATGAACCCTGAACCCACAGCTTCCTCCAAATCCTTCTTCAGCCATGGCAAAAAACTCGGGCCTGCTTATAGTTTATCATTTTTAGTTTCGAGTTTCTGCCTAAACAAAAATGCGCACACGTGTATTTCTGAAAGACAACCAATTTGTAAAACAAAGTTAACATATAAAGTAGAAAACAAATTATTTTATTTTTTGTGTTTCAGAGTATAACGAAAACGCCCATGTTTCAGTGGTTGGGCATTTTGACTAGAGCGCAAGAGGTCGCAAGTTTAAAACTTGCGTAGCGTGATTAAAACTTATGGTGACATGTAGATTGTTGACTACCTAGATTTGTATATGAACTACCAAATTTCCCCAAAAAAAACGAAAAATAATGCATCCCCCTCTTTCATTGTAATGACTTAAAATTTCAAATCTTCTCCTCCACTCTTTTCATATTTTGTAATGAATGTTTAAAACGCAAAACTCAAAATGAAACCATATGGGCTCTTAGCTTCGATGCTTGATGGAAATTCCCAAACACCAACAGTTTCAAAACCTCTCACTCATTAGTCATTACATAGGTAAAGACTATGGAATTTACAGATGAAGAAACAAAGATGTTTATACAATGATCTTAAAATACACGTTAAAAAATTTTGGTGATAAGAGACCCTCTATGAATGCAGTGAAAACTTTTGCAAACACATCAATAGACACAAGGTTGATTGACAACTTCAAGCTATGATCAAACTTCGTAGCAAAGATGATTTCATGTGCTTTTGCTTTCACGAAAATTAGAAAACTTTAATTTGTGCGACGGAAGATTAGAAATGGACACCAGAATTAAACCCAATTATCAATTGCTCGGTCCTTTCTATATGGATGCCACTTCCCTTGCTATCAATCAATCCATTACCATAATAAAGAAGCACATTCAACGATAACTCATAGCTTGGGGAGACCTTTGAAAAAAAGCAAAACGATGAGGGGCCACAAGACAGCTCATATGCCTAAACCTTGTAGTTATGTATGTGGAGATGGACATCGCCAAACCGCTCATTCAATATCTATTCCAAACATAGAGAACGTTAAAATCATAAAATCTTACAGTTCAAATGATTTAATGAAACAAATCCCCTAGGTAACAAATTGATTTTTGAATTTCAATTTAAACTCGGTTAAAAACACAATTTAGAAAAAGCATTCAGCGTCGTGCGATAAATACCAAATGGTTTTATTTTTTTGGTATCTACAATTCAAATTCCAATGTCTCCCCCCCCCCCCCCCCAAAAAAAAAAAGAAAAAAAAGATGGCAATAGAAAGAAAGATAAATTTAATGTAGAACGTAGGCTATTAATGTTGTATGTGGGTCTATGGTCAGTATGTGACTATGGCTAAAAAACGTCCGTCGGAGTCCGTTCGATTTACATTAGGACATGAATTGGACAATGTAAATTTGGATGAGGCAAAATCTAGTTTGGTCCATGTTCGTTCGAGTTCCTTATAATTTAATATATATGTCGTGTTCTTCAAAATATTTATGAAAACTGTTTACTTGGTTAGTTGAGTAAAGATTTATAAAATGCTTATAATTCAATTCATAATGATAAAAAAAACGTCATTGAAAAGCATAAAATTTAATGTCAAGTCTGTGGTATGCTGCGATGCGTCTAGAAGATTAATGTAGCAGAGATGTGTATGTTACGATGGAGCTATGGACATAGCAACGAGACTGAATTGAAAATGATGATATTCGAGACAAGCTTGAAGTTGCGATCACTTGAAGCGAAGTTAATCCAACACTGCTTAAGATAGTTGAACATTTCCAATGGAGACATCACGATGCACTTATGCATGCTAGAATTATAGGTCGTACCGAATGCTTAAAGAAAGGTAAAGTTCGACCAAGGATGACACTGGAGAAAGCAGTAAAAATAGACTTGAAAAAATGGAATATATCCTAATAGCTCCTTTCAAACATGAGCGAATGGAGGTTCGCCATCCATGTACCAGAACCTTGAGTTTATGGTTGGTTTTGCGAGGATGTTAAAAGTTTTTATTATAGGACTAGTGAATATGGGTATAATGCGTAGTGGCGGTTTTTAGAATCTATTAATACTATTATTATTATCATCGTCATGGTTATTTATCTATCGATTTTTAATACTATTATTATTTGTTCAATTATTTTAAATTTCGTTTTATCTTTATTTATGTTTTCGCTTTTAAATCGCTTGTTGTTGTTATTATCTTTAAATTAACTTTGTCCTTTGATTTTGGGTTCCATCTCTATCAAACCTCAACTTATTTGGGATTAATGGCTTAGTAGTTGTTATTGGGTCACTGAAAAACATCCATTTGTGTTCGCCAGATTTAACTTAGGAGATTAATTTGGACAGCAAAATTTGTACAAACATAAATCTCATCTGGTTTGTGCCCGATCTCATTTCATTTAGAACATAAATTGAACACATCTCCTTCTAGTTCGGTCCAACCGATTTACACCTGATGTAGAAGCTCAAGACTCAAAATCAGTCTCAAATGCATAAATTATTACCCTGAATAATAATCCATGCTTTTGTGTACTTAACTATCTAGCTATCATTTAATCACTAATAAATATCCAAACTTCTAGCATGAAGAATGTGTCCATACTTGCACGCACGTATGTTTTTGCATGTGTGTGTGAGTGCACATGTGCATGTATATATGTATGTGTGTGTGCATGTGCATGCACGTTTGTATGTGTGCCCACGTATGTGTGTATACATATATTCGTATGCGTATGTGGGTGTGTATATCTGCATGTGCATGTGTGCATGCACATTTATGCATTTCAATATAAGCATGCTGGCTCTACATTTCACAAATTAAATCTTACTTTGTTTTGAAGTTCGAACCTTACAGTTGACGATTAAGATGTTTTAGAAATCTTGGAGTGCAGAAGCAAACTATTCGTGGAATGAACCTGACTTTTGTTCAAAATGTAAGAAAGTGGACCATAGAGCAGGTCGGTGTGGCAAGCCATCTCAAGAAAAACTAAAGGAACCACAAGTGTCAGCTACAAAGCACTTCAAATCAAAATCCCAATATTACAAAAACAAAATATGTATTCGGTGGCTCAATCTATCTCACTTGAATAACAAGCCAGCGCCATCGCAACAATTTAAAAGGCAACAGATGCCAACTTCTTCAAGCTCAGCTGTTCGCATAACCGCGCCACACTATGCAAATGCAACAGTAGCAAATACGGCGAACTATGCACTGTCAGCTATCGCACTAGACAAAACTCAGCGCCCGGCAGAGCAATAACATGCTCCCCCCCCCCCCCCCCCCAACCAAGGTTTTCAAAATGAGCTTCAAACCATAAATCGTAAAATTCAAAGTACGAATTGAAACGGGATTTAAATCGTAAATCATGGATTCAAAAAACCTACATCTAAAGTTTGCACACACTTTGGAAGTTAATTTTAATATTAAACTTTTACATCTAAATCTAAGACATCATTCTCTCTTGTTTCAATTTTAATTTGCTATTAAATGACTAAAATTAGAATTGTAGACTCAAACAAGTATATTGAACATATTACTTTGAATTGATGGTATTTCTAATGTGTAGCATTAGCTTGTTTTGAATCGGAATATAAATCGAATCGTAAAGGAAGAGATTTGATTTAGAACGAGATTCAAATCGTAAGATTTTAAGATTTTTGACAACAATGCCGCCCACAATCCCCAACAACCTCAAACAAGGTCACCACTTCCTATGGCCCAATAATTTCAGCCCATTTGTCGCACAGACAGTTCTCCCCATCCCAGCCCAGTCCAACTCCAGTTTCTAACACCCATGCTTCATGGTATTAGGTAAGCATAGTACATCTCAAGCTCAGAGTTTAAAGTGAAAGTCGCTATAGATAAGAAACAAATCTCCCTAGTGCAAGGTAAATTCGTGAAGAGACATTTACAGGATTATTAAAAATACATGATTTGTTACCTAAAAAAGAAAATAAAAAAAGCACGCCTGTGTAATAAGATGGGAATAGATTGTATATCAGGATGAAGCCCAACTATGTTTGACTGAAAAAATATCTGTTGCACGGTGCTAAATTAATCAGTATATTTAAGGAGTTATTTACGGCCTAATCAGAATGATAAAGCAGAAGGCTCAACTTTTTTCTTAATGTGGGCCTGAGTTATTTAGTGTCTTTTGTTAACGACTCTGCAAAAATAACGAACGGACCTGCTCAAAGGAAAAGAGAATAAGAAACAAAGAGAGATGGAAGATAAATAAACTGATAATGGAAATTCTTGTGTTTATTCTATTTATAAGTTAGGGCAAGCCGGTCATGATCAAGGTTTGCAAAATACTAAGCAGTTCGTAGGTAGTAATATATGACAATGATTTGCAAGATATAGAGGGAATAAACCATGAGAAGGGAGAATGCATTCTTGCTAGAGCAAACCATATAACATTATGATACAAAAAAAATTACATTGCTAAAGAATCAAAACGAAATCCCAGTGACTGAGATGCCAGTGACTGAGATGTAAGCTACGCTTAAGTATGGGGCTTATAATCTTGGCAATGCAGCTAATGCTATGCTTGACAATGGACTCAAATTAACCCAAAAACTTACTCTAGCATGGATTTACATCGTTAAACTTGATCAATATACGGATAGAATCATTGATCCAATGGTAAAACAAATCAAAATCAATGGGAATCGAATCAGTTCCATCAAACCGAATCCGTCTAGAGTCAACTCACTTTAAATTAATATTCTAATATCTCCTTGTCCAAACCAACAAATTACAACTCGGATGTTAATTCATATCCCATCCCAACATCAAGCCAACATCTGACATCTTCCTGAAGCTTGACCCAACATATAACAGACCTTAATTCCGCAAACTCTTCAGCTTCAACTACCTAACATAGGCCGTCTTGTTGACTGAAATCTATCACCAGTCGCCACCACATTCCCAACCTCATCCCCAAAGGCATCAGGAATACTGGTCTTCGCAATGGCTTCAGCTTTCTGCAAAGAGTCTGCAATCACATTTGAATCAACAGTACTAACAATGACACAATGGTCGAATTTGTCGGCAGTAGAATATAGGGACCTGCCACACTGTACTGCATACTGGACCCCTAGCAAACAGATCTCCCATCTCCATCTTCCACGACAGTGCCAGATCCTCTCTAATCACTACATCAGATCCTTCATGGGCTTCAGGTCCAAAATTCACAAGCCCGTTCCTCCCTATCTCGATCTCACCTTTCAAACATCCAAGCTCTTTCGTCACTTTTCCAGATCTTAGTATCAGCCCCATCTGATACTGAACAATGCCTTTATGTTATTCTTACAAATGTAGCTGACTTTGTCACTTTTAGATTGTTTTAGGTTAACAATCCATCTCTTATTGATCAGATCATATCACAAACAATACTCTCAAATCTGAACGGTTCGCTAGAAAATGAATAAAGGTTTAGAGTCTTTGAATGATTCACATGTTCAAAATATTAAGAAAAAGAGAGATAAATTAATCGCAAAATCAAATATCAACAAATTAGCTGCACCTAATAAGTACCAAAATTCTTCGATATAACATTAATATTAATCAACATTCTAGGTTAAACTAATAAATAGCTTTAGACTAAAAAATGGCCAGGACATCTAACAGTTCAAATGACGAACTTAATTTATCAATCATAGCTATTCGAGAGCCTATGATTAATTCTTAATATCAACGATATCATAATATACCTGAATTTTTTCTATAGTATCTCTAACACCAGTGATAAAATTTAGGTCATTTGGAAATCATAATTGAGATGTCCAATTGATTAAAGATTCAGAATTGATGTCATCTTTACGTGTTTGATCTCAGCCAATCAACGAGTTCATTTCATATATAATGTTTACATCAAATGCTAAATTTTAGAAAGAATATAATTTTGGAGACAGGCTATTTATATTTTAACTTTTGAGGGTTTGAATCTTAGAACCCTGAAGGCAATTTTAAATTTTTAATCACAACCAATCAAGAAAATGAAAGAGATAATTTCATGAATAAGCACGCTGTTTAAGATTTTAACTCTATGATTTTCAACTTGGACGACCTTCATAAAAATACTTCCTGGATTTTACTTGGTTGTAATAAGCAAGAGGAATTTGCAACGATCCCTACAAGGTTAGTTAAAGCTTTTGAGAGCGATGTATGGTTTGACAATCCAATTACTTCTCAAAGTGCACATCTACATAATAGTGTTGTTAGTAGTAATTTAATAGAAAATTATTTCAAAATAACTACATGAAAAAAAAATTGGCTGGTTCGGTTTTCATCTATGGAAAATCAAGCCCAATCAATAAACCAAAGAAATATAAAAATAGAAATCAAAATCTAAACCAACCCATTAACTAATAAAACCAAACCAAACCAAACCGGCCAAGCTTATTTGGTTTGGTTAGTTTATCCGGTTTTAACCAATGACTGCTCACCCTAACTCACACACATGACATACTACAACTTGCATTGAGAAATTATTACAGTAGTATTTAATCTATGTTTTACATGATAGTGTTGTTAAAAACAATGTTTACAATATAATGTTGGAATATCGAATATGAAATGTATGATAATGTCATTGAGATAAATGACATATAAATTAAACTTGTATGATAATGTCATTGAGATAATGGCAACCCGAAAACAGAAGAAGGATGATATCCATTCCACCTTGCGGGGGTCCACTGATTTGAAGGGGACAAAATAGCTCTTCATGGCATTGATCAACTACACCGAACATTGTACGTAAAGATGAAGGAAACACATAAGGCGCCGCACCAACTGGCGATAACCATTAGTGAAAATCATGATATCATGATCGAAGGACAGGGATGAGATGATCGGGAATACGCTAAGGATGCTAAATCGCTGAATTTATCCGACGATCGTGAGGCAGTGCAGGCCACGAACCAAAGACTCAGCCGCAATAATAAAAGATATAAGGGAATAAAAGATCTCCTTGAGGCAAACCCCTTTCTAATAGGAAGAAACATTTGATCGCTCCGCTAATGAGAACAGAGAACCATAAAACGACAAATAAGGTCAATAAAGGGTTTAGAAAAACCAAACGCACGAAGAACACGAACGAGGAAAAATCAAGACATGCATTCATAAGCTTTAGTCGTATCCAGCTTGATAATCACATTGGAGCCACAAAATTACCTATCCATTTAGGACATAAGTTCTTGAGCTAGTTATCAGTGATGAGTCTGCCTTTGATAAAGCCGGCCTGAGAAGAGGAAATAATGCAATCCAGAAGGGGCTCAAGACTGAAAGCCAAAATCTTAGAGATGACTTTGTTAGAAAAATTACAAAGGATAAGGGGCCTAAAATCAAAGCAGACCTGAGGGTTCTCGATCTTCGATATCAACACAAGATTAGTGGAGGTCCAACTCCTGGGAAGCAAACGAACAGAGAAAAAAGATGGGATTGACTTGGAAAGTCTTGATGAACGACCTCCCAACCACAGTGGTAGAAAGCCTCATTGAAACCATCAGACTCACTACGCTATCTAAACTAAGTGAGAAGACCGAAACCCTGATTTCCCCCACAGAAGGTGGGGAAGCAAGATCAGTGGCCTCAGAAGGAAGAATGATACAGGGGAAATGCGAAAGCACACCCGGATCTTCAAAACTGGCCGATGCACACTGCAGAATGGACTGGAAATGAGAAATAATGGTCTCCACATCTATAGGAGAAGAGGCCAAAAAATGGTTTGGCCGCTAATATTATTAGTAGAAAAGATCTTATTATTCTTTTAATAGAGGAGTGAAAGAACTTCGACTTTGAGTCACCATCAAGTCCCCAAGGGTTTATTTGATCCTAGCTTTCTGGCGAAGAAAGTCAATCTCGATTTTCAACTCGGAGTTGAAGACTAACTGAGCTAGAACCCAAGTTGCATTATTCGAGGCAGTTGGATCAGAGTCGAAGGACAACTCAACGAGAATGAAAGCCTCCTCCGTCGAGGGGACTCAATCAAAAATATTCTTAAAAACTTGAGAGTTTCAAGTTTTATGACCGGCTTTAAAACATTTGAGCTTAAGGGAGAACATGATGATAGGTTTGCCTGCAACTGTTGCAGCCCAAGAATCTTTATCGTGGAGTGGAGAGGAGAGAGTGGTGAGAGATTCACATTGACTGAAAACGAAATGATGTAGGGGCGGAAGTCGAATAGGGAGAACACTTTAAAATCACTAGTGCATGATCTGAGTTAGTGCGATAGAGATGTTCGACAGAGAAGGAGAAAAGCAGGGCAAACCACCCTTTGGAGCCGAAAACCCAATCAAGGCATAAAAGGATCTTGTTGGGTCCTTCTTAGTTATTGCACCAAGTAAAAGCCAAACCAACGAAAGAAACCTCAACCAAGCCCGAGTGAATGATGAAAGAGTTGAAATCCTCAACCGCAAATCTAATGATGGAAGACCCACCAAGCTTCTTTGCTTGGCAGGTCACACCATTGAAATCCCCCCAATCACGACTGATGCGAAGCCACGATCAGAAAGAGATAGAATATCCAACCACAGTCCCTGACGTTCTAAAAGATCAGACCTCGCATAGACCGCAAAGAAGAGGAAGGGAGGACAATCAAGACTGGTGGAGCATGCCATAGATAGAAGTTGAAAAGAATCGAAAACAGAAAGCATAGAGACCACCATATCCCAAAGAATCCAAATCTTGTTGGAAGCATAGTGCATGCCTCCACCAAAATTTAGAAGAACGAGGTCGAAGAGTGCGTCCAAATCTATCACAAGGTCCAAGAATTGCAACAATAGTGTTTCTTGGTGGCGCTTGAGACGCGAGGTGGAGACCTCGTTCTGGATGCCTCGGATATTTCAAAAAAGACAATTAACCATTAAAACTGGACAGAGTAAGGGAGACGACAAAAACCAGATCATATCAAATAAAGACAGCGTCTAGCGGTCCTAATGATGTGCTCTTGGGCAACCAAGGAGCGAATGTGAATGATTCTGGGAGTACGAGTCTTAGCATTGACTTTCCTACTCCTAGACATGGAAAGAAAGGGATGAACAGAGGGCTCAGCGGTGGGAAGAGAAAGATCGCAAATCGAGGAGGGACTTCCCACTCTGAAGGAAGCGGAAATGCCAACCTGAGAAGAAAAGTTATTGTCTATAAAACAAGAGGATGTGTTCTTAGCGAGCTGAGATAAACAGTTGTTAATGAGCCATATCTCATCAATACTAAGCAAGAATGGAGAACGAGAGCTAGGAGGGGACGAGGTAAAAAATGTCGAGGCCCCTAAAGAGGACGCCATTGATCGTTGTTTGGTTCGCACCTCTACAATATTGTAATTATCTTGATAATCTTGCAGAGAAGAAAGTGACCTAGAAGAGCGAGACCCTAAAAAAGGGGATGGACGATCAGACTAAAGGTGATCAGAACAAAGAAGATGTCGAGGACAGCACCTAAACTCACAGGAAGGCGAAAACAGCAACCCCAAACAATCGCTGCAAAACGCCAGATAGAGAACCAAAAACAAGCCAAACAAGACCACCAAAGTAAAAAAAAAAGACAAACACAAAGAAAATCACAAATAGGTCATTAATTGGCCCATTGTGATCGGCCCAAAACGTACGCAAAACCAACCGACGAGAGTTGGACTGCAAGCCAATGACCACAGAAAACGAAACAAAGGCCGAAGCCCAAACCCCAGGCACGACAAGCGAAAAAAGCTTTCGGCCCAACCAAGAACCGAACGGCAAAGACAGGGGAAGCTCCCAAAATCTGGCCAAAAAGGAGAACATCTCCCACAAAAGCCACGAGAAAAGGAGCCAAAACCCCCTTACATTGATTGCTTCGCCAGTAAATAAAGTTGGTTGCACTTGATGTGAGGGGAGGCTAAACAAACCCAAGTGAAAACCAACCAGCTAGATTGATAGTAGCAACGACAATCCAAGCAATCACGTAAAACCACAACCAAAAGAACGCCAAAAAAGCACATCATACCAAATCATCAACAGTGGTTGAAACGCCAAAATCCGAAAAAGAGCAAACAACGACAAAAAAAAGAGACTAAAACATCTTGCTGGGTATTTAAAAGGGGAAGGGAGAAGCCAGCACGGCAACGTAAGCCCCCCATAGCAAGTTAAAAAAACACCAACAAAAAGTCGAAACTCCTTAACTAGAAACAAAGCAGGGAAGGCAAAACTAGGTAAAACAAGACAACTAGCCAAGGGGGTGGAACAATTAGAATCACAAACTGATAGGCAAAAATCAAAGAGAAAAGCATTTGATTGAAACATATCAACATGCACGAGCAACCAAGAAAATTCGACGGGCAACCAACAATCGATGTCTGCCTCACCATGCACCAAAGACGCTGGCTACAGAGCGTCATTGCCAACGACAAATTCGTTCTCACGAGCTTTAGTGGTTGCTGACATAATTACATGATTCTTTTTTTGGCCTTTTCTCCAGCATTTAAAATCATAACAAGGAGGTGAAACAAAAACAGCAATTGACTCAACACAATCATCAACAGGACTGAGTTCACCAAGAATCGTGAACGAGTTAAAAATAGATAGGGGAGGAGCAGAGCGGGTGGCAGCCCTGGCTGCAACACGGACGCCAGGATTACGGTCAAACAAAACAACCCCCTAGCAACACGTTTAGCCCTTTCAGTCAACACCGGAAAACTAGCAGAATCATTGGGAATGTTGAGAACTAAAGTCTCACCAAAACCGCCTTAGGTGGCAAACGCTCCAGAGCACAACGTCGTCAATTACAATGAGCCAAGTTCCTCTTACCACTAACACGCCCAAAGCAAACGGGTTTGAATTTCCTGATTCCAACAATCGATTTAGAGCTACCGCCCCGATTTTCGACCAGCCGCAACTTCCAGCTTGGTAGCATGAAATACTCTTTGGGAGGAAGCGAATAGAATTTCGCTGCCAAGCTAGCAATGCTGAAGCAACTACGGGAGGCACCAACAGATGTCAACTGAGGAACCAAGAGATCAACTTGTCGTTCAGTTGGACGCTAAAAAATAAATCATTTTCGCAAAAGCCCTAATCGAATCAATAAAAAAATTACTGAACGTGGTCACCAGCACAAATCGACTTTACATCAGAAAAACGTTGACGAATCAACCGATCATATTCCGAGCCGGATCTACAACAAATCACCACGGAACAAGCATCGAAAACCGCAAAAAAGCATCCAAACCAATTGAATGACAAAAGAAATCAGCAACATAATCAAGATCTGGTCTTGTACCCACAAAATTTGCAAGAACCAAAAACCCTGGAAGACTCGGTAGGCCATCTGCCACCGCGACTCCAGCGAAGGCGAGGGGATGGGACTACCGATGAGAGGCAGCAGGGGAAGAGCGACAGGATACACAAAGCCGAAGAGCGGAAGTTTAATTTTAGGGAGAGAGATTTAGAAGAGAGTGATCGCTAGTTTTATCTTTATTTCTATCCTCACCTTTAAATTTATTATTTTATTATTACTTTAAAATTGACTTTGTCGTCTGGTTTTGAATTCCGTCTATATTCGACCTCACCTTGTTTGGAAATTATTGCTTAGTGGTTGTTGTATGGGTAATGATAGATTAAGTTAAAATATCAACTTTAAGTCAAAAACTATATTAGTTGTGTTAGTTTTCCTAATTGGCTTCTGTTAAAGTGAATGTTGTTTTAAGATGGTTTAAAGCTCACATCTATTTGGTTGATGGACCATAAACTATTTTATGTGACTTAAAATAAACCACCACCATGAAAATCATATATGTAGCTTGCAGATATTATCCACGTCATATTAAAGACTTGGTGTTGTCATAAAATCTATAAAGACTAACACAATTCCACACGTTCCTCGAAAATATCACTGACTCATTCTTCGATAGCTTTTGCGTCACTCATAGTACTTCTTAGTTCATCCTATTAAAGTATTTGTCGTTTACTCTAGTATATTGTCTATATCATAGTTACTAATGGTACACGACGCAAAGCATAACTGGAGTTTTAGCGCATAAGGCAACAAATGATGCTCGCCTTTCTAATTTGCAATGCATGAGTAGAATTTATTTTATAAATCCGATATAAATATTAATTTAGAAAGTTTAATATAATTTATATTTTATTACTAAAACATAGATTAAAATAATCATTCACATTTTGTTAAAAAAAACATCATTTAATATAATATCATAAGCATATAATTTCTAGCATGATAATGTTCAAAAGCCAAAATATAAGATCATAGTGCACATTGCTAATAAACTAGAAATCTAAATTTGGTTAAAAAGATATATTTTCTAAATCAATATCTACATTGTCATATCCATAAGCTTCATTTTCTTTATTTGTACCATATCAATTAACAATTTGTTCGTTCCGACCGTAATAGGAACAGACAGTTCGAAGTTCATTGGAGATTAATTTGAAGAAACATTCAAAACTAATTCGAGATTCATTTAATGAGACAATTTGGGATAATTTGTTCGATGTACGGGTGTTAATAAGACATGTCAAGTTGGACGAAGACCCGACCCAGCGTTCTTGACTCTAGTCGGGTTGGTTTTGTCGAGGTTAACTTTCATATTATAAATCTTGACCCGACCCAAAGTTTTATTTAATTCAATTCAATTCAAGTCAGATTGAGTAACAACACTAAAATGCTTATTTTTATTTTTTTATCTAACCTTTCTAGTCAAAAAAGTTTTCATGTTATTTTTCATCAACTGAATCCAAACTGGGACCTATTAGGTTCAAGTCGGGGTCGGACCGGTTTGATTCGGACTTGAAGGTTTGGATTTTAATTGTCCGTCGTAATTTAGTGGCGATAATATAAGCAACAGTACAAAGTTTGTTGGAGATTAACTTGAAGTACAATCGTATCACTATATGAAGTATATAATACATTCAATCATCGTAGATATTAGTTTTGATTCTGTAAAATGAAATATAAACAAAGAATTAAAAAAATAACAAATTTATGGAAGCGCAAAAGGAGCACCATATTTGTGTCATGTGTTATTTGCGTCTTAAACAACATTTACTATGTCTTTCCATGTAAGTCGTGTCATACAAAATAGCAAACGTCATGTCGTGTCTTTCATAAATATAGTCGAAGCGATCAAGGTGCTCAAATATGAGACATCTGATACTTTGATTCTGGAATAGCTAGGAAAGTACCACCGCGAAAATGACCCAGCACAAGTGAGTAGACACTTCAAGATATACATAGGCATGTGGCTTCTTAGCTTTGCTTGAACATGCTAAACTCTAAAAGGGTGTGGGACATATGACCAAGCCCGGCCGATATCAGAGTTGAAAGAGACTACGGACTAGGGCAACGCATGATTGGGGAGCAACAACAAAAATCAATTAATAAATATGCTTCCTCAAAATCGTGATATGGCTCCCACTTCCCAGTTTCATCCCGTCTGAGTTTTCAATCCATCGCCCATCTGCGCTTGCATCTCACTTCCCACTTCCCATCATCGTTTATCTTCTCTTATCTCACTCCAACGCAACTCGACATATGTGGCTGTTGGATTATTTACTGCACCCCCTTAAATTCGAAATTCTAATTTTAATTTCAAATTGAAGCCCCAAATCAGAGCTTGGACTAAGTCCCCAACTCAACCAATGTGAGTAATAGCAAACGATAATTATTGGTTGGTTTGTTGTTTTTCCCCTCTACGATTAACAATTCAGGCAGAATTGTGATTGACGTTTTACTTCTCAGCTTATACTTCATTTGATGGTTTAATTTTTCGTAGTTCCCATTCAGCGTCAATAAAATGTTTTAATGAAGGATAATAATGGGTATTAACTAGAAGTTATGTTTCAAGATTACTGTTAATTGAAAAAAGTTATATTTTTTTCTTACTGTGTAAAATATTATGGTATTAATCGATGAATATTAATGTGTATGAATATTTTAGCATATAATATTTACATTTTATATCTTCGTATGTTTAGTTTTCTATGCAGCATATCCCAAGTTAGGGTAAAGGAGGAGGGTTGTGATAGACTTGGCGAACCAACATAAAAACATAGCTTCTCTTATGGATATATTTACATTTTGATTTTAAGGCATATGACAAAAAAGCTTGATTGGTCGACATTTTATGATGGATGTTAAATTTTATAAAAAAAATACATTTTATGTTTTACAAATTTTTTTTGGTTAAGGGGCAACACAACAAGCATAAATACTTGTTCGACTAGGCATTAAATATCCTTGGACCAACCCTGCATATGACAACCGTGACTTCATGCATCTTGAGGATGATTCATGTTGACTAAGGATGTCCAAGGGGCCTATAGAAGATGAATCATGCACTTTGTCGTGATGTTCACATGGATTTCTTTCGGTGAATTTTGTGGAAGTTATGCTCATTCAGAGATACACGATGAGTGATGATATTTTATGATATTTTAAGATGCTTTTATGAATATGTTTGAATGAGATTAAAATCGCTTATGTAAGTAAATATAAAGTATAATATACACTCAAAATTAAGCGTGCATGTGTATGTCATGTCTGTCCATATTAGCTATATTTAATTACCAGAAATGAATGTTGTACGTACAATGCATATTTAATGTAAAACGAAATAACTATTATAATTTCATAAGTACATAAATATAAAGTGAAACGGTGCAATAAATTAACATGTCATAAAACTTCCATATATGCAACTAGGGCTGTTACGATAATAGTAAATTTACCATTACCAATAGATATGTAATCATTTTTGATTGAAATTGGTAATTTGGTATACCAATTAAAACGATATGATAACGTTAAATTTACTATTTTCTACAGTAAATTATCGATAACAATTCTTCTACCAGCGGTAATGGTAATTTTACCAATCAATTTGAAACATATGTACATTCATCTGATATGCTTTATTACATGCATTTAAAACCGAATAAATAATTAAATTTAGTTCAACAATCAGGTGAAATAATTTCAAATATACTTTTTTCTTTCTCATTTATGTCTATTATTAACTAATACTGCATATAGTATAATGATGATGCATTACAATGTATAAAACATGTCAAGGTACATGCTTTAATGGATAAATGGTAATTTATTATTACCAGTGCAACCGTTACTAGATTATCAGTATATCAGCCTTCGATATGCCAATCGATCGGTAACGATAAGCAATTTCGGCTTATTAGTGAAAAACGAAACGATAACAGTATTCATGAAATGGTAATGACAACCATTACCATAACAACCTTATATGCAACTTTACTTCAACTATCCTATATCATTGCATATACATTTCTATACCCTCTCAATTACACTAATAATAATTAGGCAACATCACCTTCACTAATATCTTCATATTACCATCTCGAATGATCATATATATTCAATTTACTTTGTTGTCCATTGAGAGAAGACCTATTTTTAAGGTATTAAATGTTCAGATGGTCCAAACATGACTACTGCACATGACAACAGGCAACTATAAGAGTTCGCAGGTGTGACTGAATTTTGTTGAACTAAGTTCATTTTTGCTTTAGTATTTTGTATCATGACTGAGATTGTAATGTACTGGATTTTCCTATAGAAAATTTGGTTATAATCATCTTGTAAAGCATATATTCTTGTTATTAAGTTAAATGGTTTTTTTTTTTTGGGTATACTTTGGTATTTTCTATAAACCATAGCCAGAACGCACGTATAAAAATATTAGTACTATAGATTTGCATTACTATATTTAAAATTTGTGACATCAATAAAGAATGGTAGTGGCAAAATGATAATATAAAATACAAAATACCTTATATCTCTGCTTTGATTAGCTAGAAAGTCATCAAAAATGGTTTTTATGTATCATACACATAGAGAACCTTAGAAAACATTAAGTTGATCCCTATAAGCTTCAATAAAGTAAAGGGAGAGGACTATGTTCCGGAATTCAATTAAATGATACAACAAACAAGAGAAGACCGATTGTGAATGGTTTCCTCAATCAAAAATCATCCCCAAGTAAAATAAAACAGGGTAGAGGCTTTGGCCACACAAGTCATGAAAAGTGTGTTATTGGAATTCCCAAGACCTAGTTACTATTATTATTTCCCCAATTCCCATACAGAAGCTTGAAATGATTGAAAAACACAAGTCATTTGATCTTGCAAAAGCCATCAACTACTGAAGTTTGTATGCCATGAGACACACAAAAAATAACTTTTGTAAAAAATAAAAAAAAAGCATGTATGTTTCAGTTCACTACATATCTTGCGTGAATAATAATATTCCACACAATAAACACAACTTCTCTCTTTAATATATATGCATGTGTATGTGTGTGTGCACGTTATGCAATTGAGAATCTGAGATGCAGGCACCGTCGCTGCATCATTACATTGGATATGTGAAACTCAAGAAGAATGCTCATGGCAAGGTGATAACATAAAACACGTCTGGCATTTGTTATTGGTTAACTAAAAAAAATTAGGGTTGTTTTGGTAACGGTAAATTTACCATTATGGTCGATCATTTATCATTATTGAGTGAAATCGGTATACCAGTTTAATCCGTATGACAATGATAAAAAAAAAAATGGTAAATCATTTGTAACATTTCTTCAACATCGGCGGTAGCAGTAATTTTAGCAGTCATTCTATAACACATGCATAGTCATGTAGCATACTTTATTAGATGTTTTAGAACCAAGCAAATTATTTAATTTAGTTCGATAATCAGATCAAATGATGTTAAATGCATTTTACTTCTTTCTCTTTATATCTTTTATCGAGTAACATTATAAATTGTATAATGAATAGCGTTGTGGTTTGAATTCACGTTAAGTACCTAGCATTTTTCTAGACAAATGGTAATTTACCATGATCAGTGTAACGGTCTTTTATATATCAATCTTTTGTATATCAATCCATCGGCAACGGTAATGGTAAACAATTTTGACTTAGAAAAGATAGTACGATTAGGGCTGTTATGGTAACGGTAAATTTACCGTTACCGTACCGTTACCGACAAATCGGTTACCGATTACAAAACAAAACGGTATACCGATTCAATCGGTACGGTAATGGTAATTTTACCGATCTACACGGTAAAGGTTCGGTAATTTTTTTTCCATACCGTCGGTATCGGTAAATTACCGATATAATAAAGTGTCTGTAATTTTGGGGCATTGGATTTAGATCTATCGGCGCTAGTTCATTAGGGTTACTAATTTATACCGAAGGAAAACAACATACACGAGCCGTCATTCTCATTTTTATTTCTACCAAAAACTTACTGTAATACTTCTTCATCAGATCTCATCAGCAAATCCTTAAATCTATTTCTTAAAACTGCATCCTTTCACAGCGCGTGCCCCTTGTCGTTCACGCTCTAACACTGTTTAAAGCGAGCCTCTTCTTCCAGCCCTCCTCATTTTCTGCCGTCCAGGGTCCATTATTCGTTTATACAGGTACTTTGATTTTTTGATAAACCATTTTGGACCAAATAATTGCTTTGAATAGTTGAATATCATGGATAACTGACATGCAATCGTCACGGATGGAATTGGAGCGTGTATACCCTCAGTAAATCTTATTATGTAATCGCCAGGGAAGAATGATATTATTTGATACTCTACTGCTACTTACTTTTGATACAGAAACCGTATTGACTTTATGATTTATAATGTTTAATCAATTAGTTATATGTGGAGTATGAAAATCTACTCGCTGACTGACTTATTTTCACTGCCAAATTTAAAAATTAAACAGTACAGATTGTCAAATTGAATTGCATGGATATTATTCAGATGTAAATAAGCCTTAGTAAGTATGCTTTAAAGTCAATAATGATAATTGGTTGTAGAGTCAGAGTAGTTTCAGTTAGCATAAAATGATTTTTCGATCTGTTTGTGCTTTATAACAAGTTTAATTGCTTATATGTAACAAGTTTAATTCTTTGTTGTTTCACCTAGATTATACCTCATGTTTTTTTCACCTTCAGTTTAACTCTCTGTTGTTTCAATTTTATGATATAATTAACATTTGAGAAATCTGGAAGATTTGGGTTCTGGTTTTCAAATGCATATGGCATCATGTCTAATCTGAGTGCTTGTAGTCACACTAAATGATAAAGTGTGATGCTAAAAATAGTTTTCCTTTGCAACATTTTTATGTTCTTAAATAATCTTTTATAATCATTTTAGGGAAGAGAATAGTATTTCTCCTGCTATTTTCATATTTGTCACTATTAGCCCATTTTGTTTGGTTAGACTTCAGTATTTAACTTCATCTTTAGTGGCAGCAATAGTAAGTTTGCATAGTTAAATAGATCATCCAGAAAAGAATGGTCTTTAAATGGTTATCCAAAGCATTGTTCTGCCCTCCGATGGTTTGATTTTGCTTGTGCAGGCTTTGGGTTAGGTTGCTTAATGGGAAGGATATTCCAGATCTTTCCTTATCTACCGATTTCTATGATTAAATTTAAAACTTTGTAAGCTGTAATGAAATGCTCTAAAACTGTAATATTTATGCAGTAGAACAGTGGTCATTTTTTTGCTAATTTAAAACTCTGTAATACTGTAATGTGACTGTAATGAATTGTTGGCTGTTTTTATATTTTAACTGATGGTTTTTATTAATATTTATACTGATTTTAACTCAAAATGTATATGTTTGTGACTTTGTTTTGCTTTATTTATCTGTCAGTGAGAATTGAAACTGCTGAAATTATATTATATTAGCATGTCTGTTAAATAGAAATATTACAGTTGCAGGTTCATATTATTTTTGAAAACGGTAATTTACCGTTACCGACAAAACGGTTACCGACAAAACGGTATACCGACAAATCGGTTACCGACGTATCGGTAACGGTAACGGTATGCATTTTTGATTTACCGAAGAAAACGGTATGGTAACGGTATTTGCATAATGGTAACGGTAACCGTTACCATAACAGCCCTAAGTACGATAACGGTATTTGGTAACGATAACCATTACCATAACTGCTTTTAAAAAAATATCTACACAGTTTATATGTATCAGATTTGCATAGAATTTCAAAAAAAAACATATAGTTCCGTCACCATAGGCTTCTACCAAGTAAAAGGACTGGAGCGAATTCAAAGGTCCAACCAATAAAAGCTAAATAAGAAAAATTTCACCGTGAATGGTCCTCCATCTAAAACTGGCGATTAAGTAAAATAAATCAACCAAAAAAAATTTAGGCACACAAGTCATGGTATAGCGTATAATTGAGATATACAGTTTCAGTTATAATATTTTCAGAAAAAACATTGTAACAACTTAGGATATTCAAGCTCCGAAATTGCACTACTATAAGTGAGTATATAATACATTTTTACCTGTATAAGAAGTTCGCCTCCAAAGTTAGCAAGGTCTACCTGCATGAAAGCAACAATCAAATATAATGAAGAATGCACAATTTCCATAGCTAGAATGTTATAAAATCAAGTAACAAAAATATATTTGGAAATGTACATGAATGCTTACTGGGATAATTCTTCCAAGAAATGGAGCTGATACTCCAACATATCCATCATCAGCGCCAACATTAGATAGGATAGTGCTGCTGACATTTTTGCCAAGAAGCCATTGCCACATTCCAGCTTCATTCTCAGGGAAGATTACATTGTCCATCTGAATGGACTCCGACATATAACACACAGCACCTAAAATAACATTTGGAGACATACTGCATAAATACATTATATATAAACTGTATGTACTATGGCAGAGAAAATTCTGAGCAACTAAGAAAAATGGACTAGCGTACTTGCAACATCTAGATTCTTCTACTATTTAGCATAAAAAATCATGCATTAAACTTGGAAATTTTACCTGTAAATCCAGTGAGAATGAGATGTGAAATTGATACAAGTACTAACAAATAAATATCAGAATATGTGTATTAAGTAACTTATTGAACTTTTGAATAATAACTATCTTAAAGCAGGCAGCCTATGCGTGAAATATAATAAAAATTAGGTCATCTCATAGTTAATGGTCGAAGGTACACATAAATTAAAAGAAGCATGTGTATTTTCGCATTTACTCACCAGGCTTTGCAGTGATTTTCTCTTGGGGCTTCAGCATTATCTGAAGACAAGAATGATGTAAAATATAATCATTCAAACCAGTGATAAAAATTCAGTTAGAAATTATAAAAAAAATTGGTAGGCTAAATAACTATAGCTACCTGAACAACCTGACCTTCTCCACCTATAATTTGGAAAGCCGTAACCTTTTCTTGAGAGCTCTAAATCACAAGATTCTTTGATGAGTGTTGTGATGTATAAGGAATCTAAAAATATGTATGTCTTCGTATTCATGACAATTCTATTATTTCAGAACATTTAATCCTTAAAAATCAAACGTTAATCCATAAGGATGAAAAACCAGGAACTGAACCATTAGGGCAACCGTAAAACGCAATTGAAGACCAAAAAACTAAATTTAAAAATCAATAATTCTTTGATTTTAATCTTTGTTTCCACTATGGAACTTATTATATTATAACATTGTATTTAAATGAAGTTTAAAATAAAATTCCGGGTGCTAATTTATGCGGTTCAACTTAGATTTAGAATTGAACTTGGTTTAAATTCAAAACTAAAGATAACAATTTTTAATAAATTGTGTTAGAATATGTGCCACTTAACGGATAACATTTCAATACATGGAACCCTATAACTTGTTCACTGAATTGATACTCAACGTCATGTCTCCAATAGCTCAAAGCAAGCATGTGACTAGACCAAGGCCAATGTAGTCAAAAAGGTATAGTTCAACCAAAATATCTCGTCCATTTCACATTTTCATCCTCTTCTTTCTGGAATGTAAAAGCTTTACAATATATCAAGTTCCTTTGACTCTTATATGAATATCTTGCAATCTTCCACGACTTTCATAATTTAGTTTCTTTGTCACGCATTTACAAGTATTTGGTATATTAGACAACTGAATAAATAGAGAATCATCAGATTCATCACCACTACTTGCCTGTCATCTAGAGGTCCATTCCTCATCAAAAGTTGACTTAAAATATAGTTCTATAAGGACTAGAAATTTAAGAATTCTGAGCAATCAAAAATAAAATGAAAATGTTCTGCATGACCATAAAATCATGCATTTTGTTTTTAAATGTGGGTCCGATAATCAATTTTATGTGAGTACGTCTGTTTGGCTGCTTGAAAGACTTAAGAAATGTAAATTCGAAATGTAACAAAAGCTCATAGCATTTTAGCAACAGCATTTCCAGTATTGTGTCAAATCCAAAATTGACAACAGATATCAAGTCTTGTTAGTTCACTTAATCAACCGAACTATATACTAGCTGCTTGCTCAAGTTTTCTATGGCAAACACGAATTATGTCGAAACAAAAATGTTTATGCAACTACTAAAGTATCAGTTTGCCGTTATTTAAGAACCTCAACGATGAAACCCTAACTTGAAGACAGAGAACGAACCTGATAAACATAAGGGTGGAAGGGCGTGGAAAAGAATGGAGCAGCCATGGTTAATCTAATTTCAAACAGGGTCAATTCAAATGATCAACAAATATCGAATCCATGGTTGTGAATTGCAAAATATAAAAATAGAACTTGTGATCTTAATATTTATTCAAACGGCAGGAGAGACGGTGCAAAAAACGATTTGAGGGGAAGTGGACTGGAGTTGGTTTGGTCACGGCGCGGCAGATCAGCCATACAGGCCCTAACAATTCCCGACTCATTTGAGCAAATATCGAGTGTATGGGTCATTGGGTTGGAACTTGGCACAACACCCCCAACGCTAGATGAAAACATAAAAAATGTGGATATATATTAAAATAAACAAAATTAGGCAATCATGATTTTTGAAGTGGTTTAGCAAGTTCTTTGTTTTGCGCCCACTTTAATTTTCATATGCTTTTTCGAGATATAACTTGTATCATCTGAATATGACTACAATTTAGTAGACCTGAATTTACAAGCGCATGGGGAGAAAGAAAATAGAAAAAGAAGTCCAAACAGTTTTTTTTTTTTTTAAATGTTAACTTCAAGTTATAGATAGCTTGCTATTAATAGATGATTCCATAGACAATCTCAATATCCAGATGTGAATTCGTCCTAATCTTCAGTATCCGATGATCTCGTAGTAGAACAAGTCATATCGCATTAATATTGTAACGATCCTAAATTTTAACGTATAGTTCTCTGAAGATATGATAAATTTTATTCGTATATTGGCTTAAATAATTAAAACAAACCTCTTTATAATAATAATATTGAATGGCAATTAAGTCATTTTTAAATTTGGTCTACATAAAATTTCGTTTGAAGAAAAATTAAAAATGTGATCGACGACTGTTCTTTTTTTTTTTTTACTTTTCATAGACTAAAAGTTGTCGTTAACACCGTGAACTTTGGTGTAATTATATTTACATAAATTTGTGAATAAATTAATTTCTACGTATTAGTGTATACCTAAGTGTATACAGTTACATATATAAGGTTTAAAATATATAATTAAAGGTAAGTATCACATCATAAGGAGATAAAATACAAATAAGTAGTAAGATAGTATTACTTGTTGGAACTCAAGGTACATGTATTATTAAATGGATGATGGTGAGGGGGGAAGACAAAGCCTGGTGATGGGTCAACAGGATGTGAAGGGTAAAAGACTATGTTATTTTAATAATTAAAACTTTGTCCTTATACTTGTAAATAGTCTATCACTTCTTCATTATTTCCTCCACTTCCTTCTACTATGTCTTTCTCGTATTTTATCCAAATGAAGTATTTCTTTTTCATCAAACCATATAAAATTTTAGTGGCTACAAATTTTATGTATATTAGTTCTTCAATTTTAAGCTTATCCATGTCTATATCTCATTTCTTTGTTCGGACCTAGATTTTGAAACGTAAAAATTTCCTTTGTTATTTTGATCGTATCTGCCTCAAAACTGATTCAAATTGAGTGATTTTTTTCGTGAAATGATAGAGAAGGGAATCTTAAAGAACTTTCCTTTGATAGTGTTTCAAAAATCCAAGAGAAACGTGTTCAAAAACCAGTTAGAAATTGACTCATCTGTGAATTTTTGACCAATAGATAATGTTCAAAGTGAAGCAAATGAATTCATGTGCGTTAGAACATAGTGCAACCCAGTTGCAAGTCTCAAAAAGGGTACGAGCTGGATGAATAACTATACTACTCATGCTTATATGTGTGCTTGATAAGATTTTGGCAGAAGTAAGACTAAATAGCTTTGCACTTAGAAATGAAGATTGGTATTTGAGTTAGGTGAATATACTACATATACTTTTTTGTATCCAATGTATCATGATATAAAATAATACAACTTAGTCTATTTTTGTTGTTGATGTTTATGATGATAACCCCATCTTTCACATGCATTTAATGTTAAACAAGGTGTATTGTCAGGTGATGTAGTTGGCAAGTGGCTTGATTTTGAGGTTGTTTAGTAAAAAAATTATGAGTTTCTTATTTTGTTACCTGAATTTTGCAGTTGTTATAGTGTAGTAAATCCACCAACACCAATATAGCTTTATACTTGAAACACTGATTCTTAAATGTTAATCGAGTTGTCAAATAATTACTTACTGGCTTGCCGTACTTAAATTTAATATGTTTTTATTAATGAACTTTAAGAAGTGTTCTTGGAATTTTGAAAACATTTAGTTTTCTTTTTTATGAATAATATATCTCAAGACCTTCTGCTTTCTGAAATTATAATTCAGTCAGTTTGTGTTGGCTTAACTAGATATTTTTAGTGTTTTTCGTAGTTACAAAGGAGATCATCACATAGATGATCATGTTACAATTTATTTAAGCATATTTTCAAATACCTAAGTTGTTGTTACGCGGACCTGCGATCATAGGCTAAACTAAGCGGGATTGTACAGGCAGGGAAGTTGTGCGTCATGTGTCAGCAATTGAGTAGGAACAGATAGAACAGTGCCAGTTAAAAGAGTTAGGCTTTGAAGGATGGAGATAAATGTAACTGCAAGATGTTCGCAGCAAGACATGCTAGAAGTTGTGGTTATAGGGCAGCCAAACTGAGGGAACTTGATGGGTGACCATTGGTTGGTGTGAATTGAGTGGTCTGAAGCAGCTAGCTCAAGAAAAACTAATTTGCCTTGAGCTGAGGCAGCAAGCAATGATCCACTGGTGTCCAATGATAAGCATTCTGAGTAGTGTTGGATCAAAACCAATAGGTATTGAGAGCCTGGCTGATGAGGGATAGGATCACCGATCAGGCTATAAGCAATTACATTCAGCAAGAGAGAATCAACTAGAATGATTAACAGCAGAGCGAACTACGATAGTAATGTAGTGCGATTGTTGAAAATAAAAAGTTGAACACCTATAGAAGTGCAAGAGCTGCATGATAGGTTATAAAGCTTGAAGGGGGGTAAGCATGGCAAGATGAGGATGGTGAACTCGAATGTTTGCGTTGCGTGGCCCTTGCTCGCAAGCGAGCCTTAAAAACAGTGTGTGCAGATATTATGTCAGGTTTGTCAGTGCATTTTTTGTATTATTCATGAAATCGAGAAACTGAAAAAACAAATCCATAAAAATGTGTTTACAGCTTCTTCGTATGACGCAGTATTCTAGAAATTCATGGTTAAATAAATAGTATATTGATCTATGTTTGTTCAGTTATATTATATATCTACTGCTCATACGTGATGAATTAATTTCCATGTGCAGGAACATATTCAGGCTTCTGGTCCTGAAGAGAAGAAATTAGCTAGAAGTCAAAGAAAAACAAAGTTAGAAGAAGTTATCGAATATTGGTTGTCTTAATATTTGGTAGTAAATGAAATACAGAATATGTTGTATGGAAAAAAAAATTTGTTTATGTATGCATTCAAGTGCAACGGGAAAAAATTTATGTACAAAAAATAAGTCAATGTATGAAAGTTTCCTAAGCTTGCATGTTATTTACAGAGATGAATATAGTGGCCAAAATTAGTCTCCTTCAATATTTGGTTGTCCCGTTCATATGACTCTTCCTGTGCTTAATGCCAGTTTAATACAGAGTTGTTAGGCAGCCTTTTTTTAAACACCACTAGAAATTTGTTTGGTCGGAGATTGATTCAAATATTTCAAATTTTGATATTTATGATACATCACCAAGGCTTTACGTTCATGTTTATTGTTGTACGGATTATCAGGTACTGTCAAATAAGAGTAAACAGAAGCATTAAGCATTGAATAAGTAAATTTACGTTTGATGTTTTATACGTTGCTTAAATTAATAAGCACAATAGGTAATGTAATTCCATCAAATAAGAAATAATTGACATATGACATTAATTTTTATCTTAATATAAATCCATTGTTTTCTAATAAAATTGTCATGTTGTGTGTGCTTTGAGAGCAAATTGCAAATTTTCATTTTCATGTGGATGAAATTTAAAAACATATTTCTGAGAAAAATTTCGGTGACACCCGTGTGTGTAGCATGAGTTCGCACTTGTTAAATGTAATAGAGGAATTTTTTTATAAACATACTTACGAGATGGTGCATAAAACTGTATAAATAAAAGAGTTTGGTCGAGCTACTGATCAATGGGCACTCCAAATTTACAGTTAGGCATATAAATATTGTAGATTTGTTCATACTTGCAGCAGCTGTTGGGACATGGAAAAAAATTGGGAATATGTTAATGTTTGTAGGATCATTTTGCTTATGGCATAGGTACGTTATATTTGATAATTTTTTGTAGCATTTTTATCTGTTTGTTTGAGTATCTTTTCTAAGTTGCATCTGTCAGAAGTTTAAATACTTGTAAATATATTTATCCTTGGCCAACATATTTAAAATAAAAATGAACATTATTTTACTAGTGCTTATTTTTAGTGCTGTCACGGTAAATACATCAAAAGATTGTTGGTTTTGTTTGACTGCATATGCTTGGTATATTTGTAGGGCTATATTTTTTTACAAATATCTGAACTCCGTTCGTGTTCATGATCGAAATACATCCGCCCGATCAGCATTTGGGACACAATTTAAGACAACAAAATTTGTATTAGAAAAAAAATCATGTTTGGTCCGTGTTTGTTCGAATTCGTCTGAATTATTTGTAATTCGATATATAGTTGAGAGAAAATCTAATAAAAAGTACAAAATATGATATAAATAGTCATGTCCGACCTGTCCATTCATGTCCGTGTCCAAAAAACATATGTACATGTCCGACCGGTTTTATTTAGGATGCGAATTAGGGCAACAAAAGTTTTCCAAGAAATTTTTTCTTTCGATCCATGTTCGGTCCGATACTTTTTAGGACAGAAACTGAACACATTTTCGTCCAATCTGGTCGATCAATTTACACCACTAGATATTTGTTAATGGGGAAAGTCTATTTAGACGCATAATTTTGACATAATTGGTGACACAACTGAGCTACACCATAGGGTCACCCCGTTGAGTTCCACCCCTTCACATATGGACGAAATGATTCAACGATCGAGTCATTGTGTCTAATTTTGTGTCCATATAGCCGCTCCCTTTGTAGTGTATTTAAAATGTAATATATTACAAGAGAGATATGTTTAAAATATACGAGCTATTAAAAGCCTACAAATGCTTGTAATACACTAGCTTTAAATTACTATCTATTTGTAACAGTTTTGAGTTTTCACTGCATGCACTAGTTACTAATTGTAATCCATTTTACTGGATATACAGACTTCATTAGTTATTTTCATTTTCTCAAAGTAACATATAATTTTATAAATAAAATGTAATTTGAAATATGTTTTAACAAATAATTTTGTATTTCATATTAAACACTCTAACGGTCGGTTTTCCCACCGTTGTACGGTAATACTAGTATTTATTCAAATGGCAGGAGAGACGGTGCAAAAAACGATTTGGGGAGAAGTGGACTGGAGTTGGTTTGGTCACGGCGCGACAGATCAGCCATACAGGCCCTAACAATTCCTGACTCATTCGAGCAAATATCAAGTATATGGGTCATTGGGTTGGAACTTGGCACAACACCCCCAACGCTAGATGAAAACATAAAAATGTGGATATATATTAAAATAAACAAAATCAGGCAAACATGATTTTTGAAGTGGTTTAGAAAATTCTCTGTTTTGCATCCACTTTAATTTTCATATATTTTTTCGAGATATAACCAGTATCATCTGAATATGACTACAATCTAGTAGACCTGATTTTACATGCGCATAGAGAGAAAGAAGATAGAAAAAGAAGTCCAAACAGTTTTTTTTTTAAATGTCAATTTTAAGTTATAGATGCTTGCTATTAATAGATGATTCCATCGACAATCTCAATATCTAAATGTGAATTCGTCCTAATCTTCAGCATCCGATGATTTGGTAGTACAACAGGTCATGTCGCATTAATATTGTAACGATCCTAAATTTTAACCTATAGTTCTCTAAAGATATCATAAATTTTATTCATATATTGGCTTAAATAATTAAAACAAACCTCTTTATAATAATAATATCGAATGGCAATTAAGTCAATTTTAAATTTGGTCTACATAAAATTTCGTTTGAAAAAAAATTAAAAAAATGATCGACAACTGTCCGTTTTTTTTTTTACTTTTCATAGACTAAAAGTTGTCGATAACGCCGTGAACTTTGGTGTAATTATATTCACATAAATTTGTGAATAAATTAATTTCTACATATTAGTATATACCTAAGTGTATATAGTTATATATATAAGGTTTAAAATATATAATTAAAGGTAAGTATCACATCATAAGGAGATAAAATACAAATAAGTAGTAAAACAGTATTACTTGTTGGAACTCAAGGTACATGTATTATTAAATGGATGATGGTGAGGGGGAAGACAAAGCCTGGTGATGTGTCAACAGGATGTGAAGGGTAAAAGACTAGGTTATTTTAGTAAATTACTTTGTTCTCATACTTGTAAATAGTCTTTCACTTTTTCATTATTTCCTCCTCTTCCTTCTACTATGTCTTTCTCGTATCTTATCCAAATGGAGAATTTCTTTTTCATCAAACCATATAAAATTTTAGTGGCTACGAATTTTATGTATATTAGTTCTTCAATTTTAAGCTTATCCATGTCTATATCTCATTTCTTTGTAGAGTGTTTTCGGACCTAGATTTTGAAACGTGAAAATATCCTTTGTTATTTTGATCATATCTGCCTCAAAACCGATTCAAATTGAGTGATTTTTTTTTTGTGAAATGATAGAGAAGGGAATTTTAAAGATCTTTCCTTTGATAGTGTTTCAAAAATCCAAGAGAAACTTGTTCAAAAACCAATTAGAAATTGACTCATTTTCGGTTTTGATTTCTGTTAATTAGATAATAAACTGAAGTCCCTCCATCTTTCAAGGCCAACTCTCTTCCTCCATGGCCAAATAACTTAAGATTTTAGAACCAAATATATCATGTTCAAGGATGGATGCAAGTTGTAGTGGTGGTGTTGTTGGGTTCGGGTTATATTTGGAAAGCTTTAGGTGAATCAAAGCTCCGTCTTTTAATAAGTTACTAAAATTTTATTATGATATTATCTTGGTTATTATTTGTTTGAATGTTGTGATGTGTGTTTCAGTGTTTGTTTAACAATCAAACAGGGAAAATCGACATACTATTGTTTTAAAGAATGGGTAAATAAAATAATTTTACCAAGATTTTATATATTTATATATATATATAAAGGAATTCTGAAACTAAATTTAGTTTTATGGGTGATTAGTTTGATAGGAAACGATAATATTCTATTATTATCATTTATTGGTTATTGAGTTTTCGAGCGTTGGCTAGTGTTGATTGATTTGTAGTTGTGCCCGACTAGTTTATGGGTTTTAGCTACTGGTTGGATAAGAGAAACCTTATCACCCTTTTGCATGGGTTGGGTGTGAATTTGACCTAAGTAAGTTGTTTAATATGAATTTAAACAAGAGAGAACTTAGGTGAATTAATCTTATATAAAATTAGAATTATACAAATGTGATTTATAAACAAGGTTCTTAAATAGGAAATGGATTTGAGAATTGAAGGATCTGAATTTTAGGTGAATTTGAAATGGTTTTCAAGATTTAAAAGGAATGTTGTGATTATTTTAAAGGTGTTTATGAAAATAAATGGATTTTAAAGATTTTAAAAGCATAGATCTTACTTCGGTCGTTGGAAAATAATTCTGATGATGATTGATTGCAGCAGCATCAGTGTTCATTTTCGAGTTTCTAAGTAAGAACTTGCTACCATAAATAAATTGTTGGATTTAAACGAAAGTATGTTTTATGTTTGATTTGTGCATTTAACTTGATATGATATTTCACATATTTGGATTGGAATATCCGACGATTTTGGATAGTCGAAATTTCCGAATCAAATTTGAAAACTTAGCTTAGTTTACATGGAAACTTAAGTGAATATGGCTATAATTTATTAACTAAATGAAGTTTGAACATTTAATTAAATTTAAAACGAGCTCGTTGCACAGCGATAATTTGTAGTTTCATGATTTGAACTACAATTCGATGTATAAGATCCAATATAAGTGGAATTCTTTGAAACAAGAACCTTCTGGATCTATCGGATTATAGTATTCTAATGGAACAGAAAAATCAAGGTTTCGTCTAGCAAACTTTGAGTTATGTCAAAATCAAATTTAAAAAAAAAACGCGGTATGGTCGTTTATGAACCAAAATGATTTATTTAATAATATGGAAGGAAATTAAGAAAATAAAATTTGGATTTCCATTAATAAAATGTACTTTCTTAGTATATTTAGTTGTGGTAAGTTCGAGATAGGATTTTTGAGTTGCTTGGGGTACTGTAAATAATCGATTAGGCAATAACCTGAGGCTGTTGAGCGAAGGGTGACGGTTAACAGGTTGTTTATCATCCTGGTGCGATAATGAGGTTTATATTCTGAATAAACCCTGAGTTAAAATTTATAGTGTTTATAATACTATATGATATCTATGTGTATTGATTGACTGTGGTTACATGTAGCGTTGTGAAACATTTTTGTTATTTGCTGATTTGCATCATTATCGCTAGTTGCATCATATTAAGTTGCTGCTATGATTGTTATGCATTGTTTGTGCATATGTTGATTTTGTTACTTGTTTATTTTTGTTTAACTCTTTTTTGGGTTATGTAAGTATATATAGGTATATCAAAATCTATCTAGCTCGCTTATAGCTTTTGGTTTCATGGTAGAAATATGTTTGCCCGACAAAATGGTACGTATTTAAGATTACATACCAAACGTGGGTCATATATATCTTGTTTCCCTATGGTTTGGGATGCCTCATCGCTAAGATGAGATATATAGTGTCATATATTGTGATTGTAAAAAATTGCGGATATGCCGTTAAAAGGAGTTGCTGCCGAAATTTTTCCAAAATTTTAGGTGTTAGAAAAAATTAACAAAAGTTTATAATAAATGTTTTTGAAGTAAAATTAATCGGTTTGTAACAATCTTCTTAACTTGTGATTTCAGGGACGAAATCCTTTTAAAGGGGAAGAATATAACAACCTGAATTTTTAGCAATGAATATTTAATCAATTTAAATAATTAAAACGGTTAATTTAAGAATTAATTGCTTCAGTGAATTTTAAAATGAGAATATGGTTATAGAATTCATTTAAAATTTAATATATTGAGTTTAAAATAAATTTAAGTTTTTTTTAAGCTACAAGAAATTATATTTGAATATAAACGATAATAAAAATCTATTATCAATGGATGTGAGTGTTTTGAAATCGATTTTTTTTTATCGATTTAATTCAACACATGAAAATAGTCATTTTTTAAATGATCTCGGATTTCGACGAAAGTAGTTTCATCGGATCCAGAATGTTAAATCATTGTAAGATTTCAAATTTCATGACAATTGGACTTATAGTGCGATCGTGCGCGATATAAATGTATATCGTTTAGTGATTTAAATTATAGTGTTATAATCTGATTATTTTACAGTAAAATAGCAATGTTTTGTGACAATCTAAAATCCAATAACTAATGTATAATATTTCTTATTCGTAACCAGGTAGAGGTATTGAGTGCGACGAGATACCGGAAGAAATTGATTTAAAACTAAACTAAAAAAAACAAATCAAAGCATCTAAAACACACCACTCCACTGTATTTAGATAACTCATCCTAGTATACTGCCTATTTTCATTGTTACTTCCCTACACTCCTCTCCTCCACTCAACGCCTACGTCTCTTTTTTGCTTTTCATTTCCAAACAGCAAAAGTAAACAAAACAGTGGCTGCTTTATATATAAACATAAAAAACAATGAAATTGGATGAATGTGGATCAGTTGTAAACAAATATTCAAACTCTTCATTTTCTTAAGCTTGATATAGAGATCGGTAGTGTACAACGTGGTTCGACTTAGGTCTAACTGGGCTAGGGTTTATGATTGTAGGAATGTTGGTAGTTGATAGGCATAACCGAGGAGGGTTTCGGGTTTATGATGTTGAGCAACATCATTTAGCTAATTTTTGTAGGATTTGGATCCAATGTTGGTCGCGCTAAACTGTGGGAGGCGAATGTTGCGGCTAGGCCATGATTTTGTTTTGGAGGCCGAGCTAGATGTCATGGTAATGTAAGGGTAGAGTTCGGGAAGGAGATGTAACAACCCGGAAAATCTGGGCCAGTTTAAAATTTTTATTTTGGCAATTTTAGCGAATTTTGAATATTTAAAATGAATTATTTTAAATAATATCGACGAGAAATTTATTTTGAATATAATTAGAACGTATATATTATATACGTCGTCGTTAGAATATATAATAATTATATATAATTATAAAAGGAATTGAAAATGGCGCGGTAGTTCGAAAATTCGATTTCTAATTTCAAATGAATATACAGAATTCAATATAAGTCAGAATTGAACGAAACAAGAAATATTTGAATCTGTATAACTATATCTTTGTAACGAAGTTAACAAACTGAGATTTCATCTTAGAAATGATAAGATATGTCCAGTTTAAAATTAGAAATAGTCGCTGTGGAATTTATATATATTTATATATATATATGGCCCTTAAAAATAGCAATTTTGCAAACGACCTCGGATTTCGACGAAACCAGTTTTGTTGGGTCCGTGATGTTAAGTTATTGCTAGATTCCAAATTTCATAATTTTTCGAATCAATATGTGGGCGTGGCGAAGGAAAACGCGTTTGACCAGTTTTAGTTGATTTTAATCGACTGGAAAATGACCATTTTTCAAACGGTCTCAGAATTCGACGAAACTAGTTTTGTTAGGACCGTATCGTTAATACGAGGCTAGAAAATATTTTTATTGAATTTTTAGAGTTAGTATGTGACCCCAGTAATTTGAAATGTACGTTTAAAATTCAATATAGTGATTTAAATGTAAATTTAACGAAAACTGATTGTAACAGCCGAATCAGCTTACGATACATATCCCGTTGTGTTCGGAATAGGGGTGAAACGCTATGGGCGACAGTCGGTGGGCCTCGTTTCGAAGTCGAATAAAAAGTCAACTCTAAGGAGAAAATAAATTAAAATAAAATTAAATATTAATAACCTTTTTCATTTAACCCCCCCCCCCCCCCCCCCGATTCATATCAGAACAAATCAAAAAAACAAAAAAAACAAAAAAAAAAGGAAAAAAAAGAAGAAGAGGACGGGGGGTGGAGCGGCTTCCTCCACCGCCGCTGCTACCACCGAGCATCCAGCGAGACCCCCGCCCCCCCCCCCCCAAGCGGCGCCGACTACCGCGATACCCCCCCTCCCCACCTCGACGACGCGACACCACAGCCCCCCCGGACCCAAAAAAACCCGACGCGACACCACAGCCTCACCCCCCTGGCCCCACCCTCGCCTGCTGCGACCCCCTCCCCTCTTTTCCCCTTCAAATTCGAGCCGTGACCCCCCCTCTAGCCCGCTGCCCAGCCGCCTCGGGCCCACCTCCGACCATCGGCGATAACCCCGATGCCCCAGCAACCTCCCGGACGATCTGCGCCAACCAGTGTTGGTCTGAATCCCCTCCTCTCCGTTTGAAACCGATGTAAGTTTTAAATTCAAGTTTTATTTATTTTTCTTAATTTAAAAACTGAATTTTATTCGACAGGAAAAGTTAAAAATATAATTTTTATTATATAGAGAAGTTAAAGGTATGATCTTTATATTTTTAAAGTAATAAAAATATGATTTTTATATTTTTAAAGTATTAAAAATATAGTCTTTACTATATAGCGATTATAAAAATATGCTTTATATATTTTTAAAGTAGTAAAAATATAATCTTTTACATTGTAGAAAGATAAAGGTATGATTTTTATATTTTTAAAATAATAAAAATATGATCTTTACTATATAGAAGTAGTGAAAATGTGATTTTTATATTTTTAAAGAGTTAAAAATATAATTTTTACATGATAGAATATTAAAAATATCACCTTTATATGTGGAGAAAAATAAAAATGAGATTTTTATAAAGATGAAATCTTTAAATTTAAAAAGGCGAAATCTTTATATAGAAAATAGCGTGATAGAAATATAATTTTTATCTATATAACATAGTAGTAAAAATTCGATTTTTATATTGAATAGCAAAGTAAAACTTCGATTTTTATATATTGAATAGCGAAGTAAAAATTCGATTTTTACATATGTAGTGGCTACGACAACGAAGCTGACAAAAAGGGCGAGAACGACGAAGATCTCTACAATAGGAGTGTCGTGAAGTTGGATAGCTATCGGTGAGAACTTCTCACCTTTCAATTTCTTTTCTAGTTATATATATATATACTAGGATGCAGACGGTGCTTAGTGGCACCCGACACAATCGTCCACAGACCATTGACTTGTTTGTTTGGTTGCGTAGATTAGTTGGATTATTTGATTGAAATTGAATTGTGTGGTGAAATGAATTGATTTGATTGATGTGTGAATGGCGTGGGCCTTCACTAGACTGGGGATAAGGCTAGGCCTTGTCCCGTTTCTAGTATCGTGCCGTTATGCCGCCGAAATTTTCTAAAATGTGTTAGAAAAATAAAAATATCATTTTATTTAAAGAATGAACTTAATAGAAATTCATATGTTGGAATAAAATGTTTTATCGTTAAAAATATAATTTTTAACGTGAATGTGAATAAATAAATATTCATTTACAAACCAGACGGTTTGTTTATGTACACCTATTTGAAGGACATTGATTGGGACGATAAATTTTACACATCGCCCAACTGCACAAATAAAATATGTGTTTGATTGTTTGAAACCCTACACGGGTGTTGGGATGATATTTGACGTACACTAATCCCGATTGTTTAGTTGTGTGTCGATCGATTGATTGACAGACTGTTATAAGCGTTGAATATTTATATTTGATGCTTATACAGTGTAGAATGCACTTTGGATGATGGTTGATTATTCATCGTTGTTGATATATACATGTGTTGTAGAAAATCCATATAATTAACATTATATGGTAATTGATTGGGCCTCATTCCAGTTTTGAAAAAGAAATATTTGAAAAAGAAATATTTGAAAAAGAAATATTTGAAAAAGAAATATTTGAAATAAAATATTTGAAAATAAAGGAATATATGAAGCCGTGTTGATTAGATGGACGCCATTTTGACGTGAACGATATTTATATCGATTTGAAAACGATTTCGAAATGAATTGAATTTAAAACGATTTCGAAATGAATTGAATTGAAAACGATTTCGAAATGAATTGAATTGAAAACGATTTCGAAATGAATTGAATTGAAAACGATTTCGAAATGAATTGAATTGAAAACGATTTCGAAATGAATTGAATTGAAAACGATTTCGAAATGAATTGAATTGAAAACGATTTCAAAATGAATTGAATTGAAAACGATTTCGAAATGAATTGAATTGAAAACGATTTCGAAATGAATTGAATTGAAAACGATTTCGAAATGAATTGAATTGAAAACGATTTCGAAATGAATTGAATTGAAAACGAATTCAAATTGAATTGAAATTTGAATTGAATAGAAATGAATTTTAAAACGAATCTATAAAGAAGAATTCAATTGTGATTTGAATTGAAAAGGAAGTTGAAAATGTTTTTGAAACGAATTCAAAACTATTTATATAATTCGTTTTAAATAGAAATCGACGAAATATATATTATATATATTATATACATAATATAATGGCCTGAATAGAACGCGCCGCGCCGCGGCAGTTCGTGAATTTCGACCATTTATTTCAAACGGACATTACGGGAGATCCGACCGTCGGATTCTCCTAAAACCAGAACCGTTGGGTTCGTATCGACAAGAGCTTTCTAACGGATATTAGAAATTTGAAATCTAACGGTTGGATTTGGAGATATGTCCAAATCAAATTCGAAAAAGGTCGCTGTAAGTGCAGTTCGATGGCCATTGATGGAAATCGACTGTACGGGCCTTGATAAAATTATTAAAAATAGTAATAATTTGTGTAAAATCATAAGAAATGATTTGTGAAGATTTGGAATGAAAAACTCCATATTTGAAAAGATAAAAATAGATTTTTATCGAAATGAACTAGTTTTGAACTAGAATTATAATTCTATTTATTTTTAAATAAATAAATTGAATTCGAAAAGGGTTTTAAAAATAACCAGAATTTCCAATGATCGCATTGGATTGGATTTGAATCGAAATTGTCTTCGGAATATTTCGATGTTGGATTTCGTGATTATACAACTGTTGTTATGGAAATTTGAAAGATATATATTTATATCGTTATTTCCAATACGACATTTGTTAATCGTAGAATTTGATATTGAATATAAGCCGATATATTTTCTATTCAGAGCCTTGTATTGAATATCAAATGTGATTTGGGGTTTGTCGTGAATGGTGTCTTCACTAACACTGTTCTTGAACCCAGTAGAGAAAAGATTAAATCTTTTTATTTAGATTTAATGAAGTGTACCAATTAAATAATATTTAATTGGAATTGAATTGATATTGATTTTTGGGTTTATCGTGAACAGTGTTTTAAATAACACTCGTTCTTTAACCCGATGATTAATGGAATGTGATTTTGGGTTTATTGTGAACCGTGTTTTAAACGACACTGATTCTTTAACCCAGTTAACGATTAAAACTAAGTGGAGTTTTAATGAATCTTTGATTAGATTGAAATGATCGAGAATGGAGTATCACCAGTTTTGCTCCAGGCGATAGTTAAATCTTTAATTAGATTTGAACGTGAAATGGTAATTGAATTTACCGATAACACCGTGGTGTTAGATATGAAGTACTACCAGTTTTACTTCATGGGATGAACAGGTTGGGATTGGGAAATTAAAACAAATGATTACTTCGGTAAGGTTCGCTAATCCCGACTAGTTTTGAATTGATATTCAAAATAGAATAAAGAATAAATTCAAGAAATTTATCTTGGATAAAATTAATGGGAACCTTTCCCTATGAATGTGAAATCAGAAACTAACTGGCGGTTAGCTAAGCAGAATGGTTTTCTGGATATTGATCTGATGTTGGTTTCGGCCTTCGGGGTTAATATTTGGGGAATTATTCTCTTGATTAATTTACGGTTAGTGACTGATGAATTGGAATGAGGCGTATGTTGTGTTTGTGTAACACTTATTTAAAGTATACGCGAGTTATTCGGAAAGACCGGGTTTATCCCATTCTGAATAACTGATACGACGATAAGTCGAAGATGAAGACGATGGTCGAAGACCGGAGGTCTTCACGTCGTTTGGGTAATTACTGATGATCTTGATTGGGCTGTACACCCAAGAAGATGGAAACAGTTGGTGATCGTCCAGACGTACTTGGAGATCGAAGGATATGCGGGGTACTAGGTGCCTCCGGTTTCGTTCAGACCCAGAACGGACTTGTAAATGGACTGTGTGTCTGACATTGGATTTTAGTCCGTGTGATTGATCTCTATTAAATATATATCTGTTTGGCGGCGGAGAATTTATTCTCTTGCTTAACGCCCTTCTCTGAGACGTACGAGCTCAGGGGTTATATATTGATGGATATCAAACGCATGGAGTGAATTGCCTGTGTGGCATGCCTAAGTGGCAATTGATCGAGGCTTCTGTTGAAAAGCAAAGTCTTGTGGTGATGATCAAAGCACGACCTTTGTGGCGTAGCTTTGTGTAACGTTTGCCTCGCGTGTTTCACACCCGGTATGAACCAAAAACGGGAGACGGACCTCAGGGAGGACTTGCGTTTCTTTCTAGCTAGAAGTGGCGTCAGTGGTTTTACACGCCCTGACGAGTTTGACTTATGTGGTTGTTGCTGTTGCGAGGCGCCTCGGATTGATCGGTCGTTCTCGAACCGATGGAGTCATTTAGTTGGCTCATTTACGCCCCAAAGGGCGGAGAGACGTATTGTTCAGGCATAGTAATCCACATCGGTGGACCGGCCCTGACGATCTAAAGGGTTGATGCGTTCTGATCCTGAGACATGGGCTAGATTGTCTCGAATCGGTTGAGGACTATCTTTTGCCTCGGTTCATAGACGGAAATCCAATTTCCAAATACGTAACATTTGCGGTTTTATTTGTAGAGCCTAGTATGGCGACATAGTGGGATGGGGCATTCATGCCGCCTATGATTGATACTTATGATTTGAAGTTGTTTTATACACTATGCACTTATAGTAGTTTCAAACGAATTGTTTTAAACGTATCAAGCATTCTTTGGCTGTTATAAGGGAAACCCTATCCTCGGCTGCGTTGCATTGTGTGATGGGACCTGGGTCTTATAACAGCTTCATTTTTCTTTATTTAGCATTGCGCTGTTTGTTTTATGCACTGGTATTCTTGGGAGGAAACCCGTTCTGTGTTATACGGCGTGGTCCCTTGATTTACCTAATGATTTAAAATAAAGATTAATAACTGTTTTAGTTCTCACACCAGTCCCATGACTGACCTGGAGTTTATTGTTTTGACCTAAACTCTGGGTGCCCCTATTTTGACACGGGCAGCTAGTAGTTTTGGTTTTGCAGATTTATATTCACAGGATCCTGGTTTACAGCTGGAATGATATCCGGAAAGCTTTGTATCCGTATATCTCTCCTAGTTGTGTATTGTATTATTTTCCGCTGCTATGTATTTAAATGTAATTTAAATCTCTGATATTTCTGTGTAATATTCATTTATACTCTGTATATTCTTGTAATCTGATGCATTGTTGTTATATACAATGAAATGTTCTTCTATATGCGTTCTGTTTTGTCGTGTTCTCAAACGATAGGGCGTTTCGAACGGCCTGGATCGGTTTAGCGACTGGTTCGGACCGAGCGAAATTCCTTGCCGTCACAGGAGATCACATTGGCGGTGGCCTCGTTGATTTCGGTGGTGAAAAGAGGGAAAGAGGAGGAGAGAAGGTCACGTTTTTGTGTTAGTTTGATGTATAGGAGGGAACAAGTCTAAACACTGGGCAAGAAGCTTAGTCACTTGGATTAGAGGTTGGGGTAAATTAATTTGGTGATTAATTTGCTTTGATGAAGTCTTAATTGTGTTCAAATTTGTAATATGCTTAATTATGTCACACAAAACAGATTTGAGCAAAATCAGTTGCGTTGGAATTGTATCGACGAACACTACGTGTAGGAATTGGATTGGAATGATTTGGGGTTGATCGGAATTTTGTCTAATTTTAAACGTTGGCTTAAAATTAGATAAAATGACGCGAAATTGTTGAATTGGAATGGAAGGTGAGTTAACTCTCATGCTTTCTGGAATACTCGGAATGTTGTTATTTAATATAATAATAGTCATTATTGTTAGTATATAAATTGTGTGTTTGGACATTTGGATGATTTGTAACTTTGTTAGTGTTGTTGATATATATTTTTTGTCTGTGAACGGATGACCTTTGACACTATCTTCTTGTTGCAGAAGATTCATCTTAAATGAATTAGATTTGGTTATCTAATTTATTTTCATATATAAACTGATATATGAGCTGTGATGCAAGGGGACAGGTTGGAGGGATCCAACAGGATTCCTTAATATTTTGGATGTTACTTTTTTCATATTTTACACATATGAACTGTCTATAATAAGTAACATTTATAATCTGATTTGGATGATGATTATTGAATTAAAGTCAACATTGATCTGTTATTACCAATAAACAGTATTGGTTAAATGATTAGCAGCAGACGGCCTAAAATCAATCTTTTTAAGTCGTTGATTCGTCGTCAAGCAAGTTGATTAATTTTTAAGTTATAAAATTTATTTTTATTACAAAAGCAAGGTTTTGAATTTATTTTATACAAGTTACATAAAATAATGGTTTCATAAATAGATAAATATTTATAGTTGGATTTTATATTTGAATTGTAAAATGTTTTGTGAAGCAAAATCCCTGTTTTATAAATGAGATTTAAAATTGGAGATTTTGAGTGGTAAAACTTTACTAAGTTTTATAATGTAGTTTTATGAAATTATAAAACCATGTTTTATAATTAATTGAGTTTTTAAGTGATTTTCAGTAATTTTGAAAAAGTTCAATAAATAGTTTTGTTTAACTTGTAAAACGATGCAGAATAATTAATTGAGTTTTTAAGTGATTTTCAGTAATTTTGAAAAAGTTCAATAAATACTTTTGTTGAACTTGTAAAACGATGCAGAATTGATATTGGATTTCAGAATTGAAATTTATGGAAATTTAGATGTTCATAAAGAGATTTTAAATGTTTTACTTTGATTTAAGCGAAGTTTTTAAGTGATTTGATCTTAAAATTAAACTAGAAATTTTAAGATCTGAAGTTTTATAAGGAAAAGGAAATCGAGTTTGTAATAAGATTTTAATTGCACTTTTATAAGGGATTTTAGAATAAATCCAAATTTTATAAACAGGGTTTATAAAAGAGATTAAAACTAATGCGATGGTTTTAAATGATGGTTTACTTAATAATTGATTTAAGTAAAAGAGATTGTATTAAAATGAGATTTTAAACATAGGAAGTGATTTTCAAACCTTATTTGAATCGAACAATAAATAGAATTTATTGCGACAATTACTAAAGTCAGTTTTTGCATTAACAAAGTCTATTTCTCTTGAAGATGAGAATGTTGTTGAGTTAAGGTTTGAAAGGTAAATAAAATACCCTAACTTGATCGACTTCATTGTTATCCAAGAGAGATTATACTGGTTTGGAAACTAAAGTAGATGTTGGAAATTAAATTATTATTTCCATAAGTGATGTTATAAACTTAAATTTACACAGTTTTGAAGTTAAATAAAACCCTTTGGGTTTTATAGTAAAATAGTGTATCGTATGGCATTGTTTGGCGCAGATATGAATTATGACTATACTTATACCAGTTCGTTAAATATAAAGCTATATTTTCTAAGAAATGAAACTAATATGGTTTTGTGAATATGCTTATTCCAAAGCGATAAGCCTACGGCTATGATTTCCGAAGTAATGAAAATAAGATATTTGTGAATATACTTATCCCGTGGAGATAAGTATACGGAGTTATCTTTTTAACAATCGATGTAATTATTTTAATAAGTGATTTAATTAAAAGGGTTTGTGCTGCTGATGTACTTAACTGTGCTATTTTAATTTGATAGTTAAAGAACCGACTATCGGTAAATTCCCTTTTAACTTATGTTGGTTCGAGGAACCGAGATTGAAACTTGATCCAAAACCACTTCGAACCGACTATGTGTTCGAATTGGAATTTACAGGTTTGTTTGTGCAAAAAAAGTATTGAGATTGCAAGGATTACTTGTTACTAATCCTATGAATGTAGTAGAAGTAATACCTTCAGTTCGTTTTGTTCTTGAATGACTTGTATGGATGAATGTTATCAATACATTGCCAATGAAGGGCGATGAACATTCAAAGTTTGAAATTTGCAATGTGAGAAAGGTAAAAACGTAGCCTTTAGCCTCATGAATAGGGAATGACTAGAATTAAGGGAGATGCAGTAGGGCTATGTGGGTCGCACCCATTAGGGTATGTCTATCACCAATCTAGAACCATTGACCCTTTAAAAATAGCGTGTTAGTTGCTGATCACAACCATGATTGTGACATATTCGGTACTATCAAATTAGTAGTACGCCTGTTCTATGTTGGCAGGGGTATGCGACTCCGGTACGCTTATCTAGAGAGGTACTATGACGGATTGTACCCCAATGCCCAAAAGTTGTATGGAATCCAAACTCCAATACGAGCCTTTTACGGTTTTAGTTGAATACCTAGTATGCTGGAATTTAATAAATGTTCCAAAATTCATTATATTGATAAGTATTAGTATTTAGACATTATTATAATATTAATTGGATTTATGATAAAGGTATTTGGTTATCGTAAGGGAAAAACACATGCTATATTTATATGCGGTCGTGTCTTATGAGAGTTCCATTCTTTTGAAAAAGGGTTTTCAAAAATTAAGCAAGTTGTTTGTGATGTATGTTTCACTGTTAAATATTCTAGACTGATCCGGGTGGTTTTGCTTTCCCTCAAAATGTGCTCGGGTCAGACTGAGTATAATTTCCACGTTGCATAGGATTTGCTTGGAGATATAGGAGAGGAGCCGGGGTCGAGGTGTAACACCCTGTAATTCTGTAACACTAAGATTCACAAATCAAGGCAGAATTAAAAGTTAAAATCAAAATCAAGGAAAACGGGCTGCACCATTGCGTTCGTCTCGGAATTCTGCATGAAAACGAGTCCGAGTTTGCATAAATCGAAGTCCGTATGAGGAAGATATGGCCTCCGGAAGATTCAGCGAAGTTCAAATTTCAAAACAGTTCAGAAAAACGAGTTCGAAATTCAAAAACAGACCCAGATCGGGCTGGGCGGGAATTTTCCCGCCCAAGGCACCCAGGTCGACTGGGTAGTCGACCTGGGGGTCGACCCCCCTGCTTTTTCCAGCTTTCTGCACCTGGTTCGTTCTGATCTATCTGGTCACGTTTTCTGACCAGGTTCGTCCACCTAACACTATATAAGCAGCCCTAGTCTCCTTCTCTATTCACAATTCTTTTCCCTTATGCTGCAAAGATTCTTGGCGAACATGGCTTCTTCTCCTCCTCTTAATTAAATAATAAATAGAATAATATATAAAATAAATCAAGACGACGAAGTGCTGCTCAAGTTTGTCAAGAAGAGGTTCGAATCAAGATTAAAGCTTCAAGATAAGAATCAAAGGCTAGCTCAAACGGTTTCTAGCAACGTCGCACGAATCATAGCAACGCCATCTTTCTATTCTAATCTAATCTCTGTAAGTCAGTTATTTCTAGATTTGAACGTTTCTCTTTTCGTGACATGAAATTAAAGGAATAAAAGAGTATGCCAATTCTTTCTATTGAATCAGTGCCTATTTCTTTGGACCAAATTAAAGACTGTTATGATTCGAGGATCAAAAAAAAAGACTGTGACTACGAAACTATGGACCTTAGAACCATATGCCTCTTTGACTATGAACATTGCCTATGACTATGAACATTTCCTATGACTGTGACTATGACTATGAGAATTATATTCCTTGACCATGAACACAAGCCTATGCCTTTGAGTAGGAAACATAAACTATTGCCTATGACATAACAAGAACAACTGTGATTCATGACTAGGAAAGTGTTGTTTAAGTTTTGTGACTATGAAATTGGATCTAAACCCGATTATCTATTCTGTCTGTTCTTGGTTTTCTTTGGTTTTAGACCTTGGGAATTTACCTATTAAGTTAGGTCTACCCATGTTCTTGAACCTACGTTGTTATTCAAACCTTTTATGCCAGTTATTATGTCCATCCTTTTTCATAGCATCTTTGGTTCATTCCCTATTTTCTACGAGTCTAGATTTATCCATAATCTAGATTGAATCGCAATTATACGAACGGTGGGAATACGATTTGGGCATAATGTGAAATGTACTAAAAACATAGTTATAAACTTGGAATTTGGCATAAATTGGGAACATGAATTATGGCAGGTTCATAGAAATACAAATTGGATAAACTTAACATGAATTATAGGATGTGTAATTTGAATCTAGTATTGACTTGTAAATCTAGCATTTACATGAGTTATGAACTAGAATAATAAGTCTAGTTTGACGTGAACTATAATTAGAATGTTAAATCAGGATTGGATTAGAAAATTTGGCATTCGTAAAAATTTGAGATTGGCCATAATTGGGAATAACCATCAGGTTTAGCAAAAATCATGGTTAGTGACACTTAATTGGTATAGTTTACATACCAAAAGGCATAAATATGATATAGAGGGGAAAATGGGCCATAAGAATAAATGTTGACAGTTTACATTAAAAGGGCAATTAGGAAATAAGTAAATTAGGAATAATTTACTTATAGAATTTGGCCTAAATGAGGAAATGTAAATTTAGACAAATTAAAGGTTTATTAACGACATCTCTTTTAATGGTACACCAGAAAGTTCTAGGGTGACAGAGAGGATAGTGTCTAGGCTTGGGTTTGGAAAATACAAGTTTCCTGCTCTCCCTGGCTATCCCTCACTGATCCGACGGACGGGATGGTTACTTTCAAAACCTGATTTGAAAACTAATCAAAACCCTTTGAACTTAGAAAACACGAATATGCCTAACCCAAGGTTAGACTGAGTTGCGATGTAAACCTGCCCGGAACCAACCGGCACATCCAGTATTCGCAACAATATCTGTCTGATGTGAGTGGTCGCGGCTTTAATTTATTTATTTAAAGCTAGAACAAGAAAGGTAGGGTTAAGTTAACCAAGACACTTAACCAGTTCAACATGATAACTAAACCGATGGGTGGGGTTAGGTTCAAACTGACACTTAACATAGTTAAGCTAGAATGGGAGGGTTGAGTCCATAGGAACACATAACCAACTTAACACAGTTAAGCTAGAATGGGAGGGCTAAGTCCATACAGACACTTAACCAAATTCAAGGTAGCAATACAAGATTTGTAGGGGTTAAGTAAAGTTAATACACTTAGCCAAATTAACATGTTAACTAGACTAGAGGTTGGGGTTAAGTAAAGTTTAATACACTTAGCCAAATTAACATGTTAACTAGACCAGAGGTTGGGGTTAAGTAAAGTTTAATACACTTAGCCAAATTAACAAGTTAACTAGACCGGAGGTTGGGGTTAAGTAAAATCTAATACACTTAGCCAATTTGATATGTTAGCTGGGCTAGACCGTAGGGTTAAGTAAACTTGAACACTTAACCATCAGGTTGTGATAAAGGGATGAGGTTAAGTCTAAAACATGAAGGGATAATACTTAACCATTAATAACATGTTAGTTAAGACAGACAGGCAAGGTTAAGTTAAAAAGGAACACTTAACCAATACAGGGTGAATGGGTAGGGTTAAGTAATAAGAAATACTTAACCAATATAACTTGGTTTGTGGTGGGGTTAAGTCAACATGAATTACTGATAACACCTAACTAGTATAACAGGATGAATGAAGAGGGTTAAGAATTGACTAATGACACTTAACCAATCCAAATTGACGGGAAAGGGAACTAAGTAGTAAACCTTAGTTAAGAAAACAACGATTCTGGAAACTAAGTGGTAAATCTTAGTTAGTAAAACTAAGTAGTAATTCTTAGTATAACACGGGAAGGAGCGAATGTCCGTCTGAGCAGAAAGAAGGCTCCAACGAATTGGGTTACGAAGCCCGAGGCTTCGAGGGGACGTGAGGGTACTCTTGGTATCCCTCTGTGAGGCTGCAGATGATCCGCCTGGGCCCACAGAGGTTAAGGTCTGCGTAGAAGAACCAGGGGTATGCCTTGGTTGCAATACATGGCAACCTAAAGACTAGGATGGACCGGCGTGATTCGGCGAGCAAACGGTAGCCCTGTGATAGCAACTCGTCGTCTACCATCCATTTTGAGTCAATCGAGATACGTGAAGCGGAAAGGCGGAGAACTCCAAAAGACCATATACTTGCTATCTAGTTATGGGTGAGGATGGCCATAGGATAGAGGGGCACCGGGGGCCGGCGTATAGTTCTCATTTTACAAGGTGTGCCTTTCATTAGTTGAGGGAGGGGTCAAGTGGGACCATAGCCACTGGAATAAAAACAGACTTTAGCATCTGCATCGGCAGATATTTGAAAGCTCCCGACCGAGTTCTGTATTCCTTTATTTGCCATGTCACAGGACTCGGACCGCACATTACAGGACATGTGCATCTAGACAAGCGGTAACGATTCGCGATACATGCGTGGGGAAGTATAGGAACATATACCACTCTAGGCAGTGTGTCCTAGACTTGGGGGCATCGTTCGACTGGTAGCATAATCCCTAGTTGGACTAGGTGGCATAAATCCTGAATCCGAGAAGCGTTCAGCAGATAGCGTAAACTCTAGTTGAATCTAGGAAGCACTGGATATAAAACCCTAGATTAGATCTAGGTAATAAATAATAAATGGATGCTCGAAGGCAATGGAAAATACAGGGATTGGGATCACGTTATCGTTACTAGTTGGGACAATAGTTAGGTGGTGCAGAGATATAGAAACCAGTATAACAAGGAAATAGCGAAGCGGCGAAAGTATTAGAGCATATCCAGTTTATCTTATCTTAGCATGTCTTGTGATTACCTTGTCTAATCTTGTTGACCCTATCGTCATGGTGTAATCTTGTATTCAGTTAATTCATGTCGTTTTGTTTTTCCATGTTCACATGCTAGAAGTTACTGAACTTACTCAGGCTTTATGTCTGACTCTGTTTTTCTTTCTTCTTCTTTTCTTCCGTTCCCCCCCCCCCCAGGTAGTAAAGGAGGGAATAGTTTAGCTCAGGTTAAGTTGGACTGCCACTCTTTCCCAGCTTGAAGATTTGTCGAAGTTTGCTTGGATTCTCTTTTCAGATGCTATGGCTGGCTCTTGCTAAAATCGGGGAATATAAATGTTGTTTTTATGCTTCTTTATTTTGTAAGACAGATGATACTCTGATATTGCAAAGAAACCATTGTACAAACTATTTTATCAATAAAGCAAAGTTTTATTTTCCGCTGTTTAAATTCTGTCTGTCTTGTAATTTATCTGCATCTTTTACCCTAAATGCTCCACAGAACTTAGTGCATTCCCTTTGTGAGTGACACTTACGGACGTGGGGTGTTACACGAGGCATATTCTTGTATTTCTCATATTAATTTATTTCCGCTGTGTGTGTTGTATTTATCAGTTATTGTACAGATAGGTTGTTATGACTGTATACGTTGATTTATTGTGTACTCTGATGATTTATTCACGTATATATATACAGTTTTTCTCTTGTGTAAAGAGTATTGGTATATTTTATTTTATCCATTCCGCTGTGTGATTCCGATCATTTCTGATTCCGTTGTATTTGTGTTCTTCTTCTTTTATTCTAACCTTTCTTTCTTATTTCTCACCCTCTAACTTCTTTCTTTAACTTTCTGGATTTTCAATACTTGATTTTAGGCATGTGAATACAAAGGATGTATAAGTGTCCAAATTCAGGTGTCAAATTTCCCGTTTGTTACAGTTGGAGAAGGTTCAAGCCGGACGGGGCTGTCATCCTCCTTGGCACTCCTTTCCAAGGGACTTAAGCCTGATTCATTGCTGATGACGCTTCTAGCGCCTCAATACTTTATTTTTGCACAAACATACCTGCAAATTCCAGTTCGACCGCAAAGTCGGTTCGAAGTGGTTTCAGATCCAATTCCAATCCCGGTCCCCCGAACCAACACATTATAAGCTAAAAGGTAATTTATTGATAATATATTCTTTAACTATCAAATACTAACAATACAGTTAAGTACATTAGCAGCACAGACCCTTTTAATTGAACCATTCATTAAAATCATTTCATTGATTGTTAAAAAAAAAATCCCTTCCATATACTTATCTTCACGGGATAAGTATATTCACAAATCTCTTGTTGTCATTACTTCGAAAACCATAGCCATACACTTATCACTTCGTAACAAACGTATTCACAAAACCATACAATATTCTTTTCTTAAGGAAATATCGCTATATACTTAACCAACTGGTATAAGTATAGTCACAATTCATATCTGGGCCAAACAATGTCATACGATACATTATTTTACTGTAAAACCCAAAGGGTTTATTTAACTTATAAACTTTGTAAATTTAATTTTGTAACACCACTTATGAAAATAATAATTTAATTGCTAGCATCCACTTTCATTTTCAAACCAATATCATCTCTTGGATAATAATGAAGTCAATCAATTTAGGGTATTTTATTTACCTCTCAAACCTTGACTAAACAACATTCTCATCTTCAAGATAAATAAAAGTTTGTTAATGCAAAACCTGATATTCGGTAAATTTCACAATAAGTTCCAATTACTATTTAGTTTAAATAAGGTTTGAAAATCACTTCCTATGTTTGAAAATCTCATTTCAATACAATCTCTTTTACTTAATTCAATTATTAAGTAAACCATCATTTAAAACCATCACATTAGTTTTAATCTCTTGTATAAACCTTTTTTTTATAAAATTTGGATTTATTCTAAAATCCCTTATAAAAGTTAAATTAAAATATTATTACAAGCGATTTCCTTTTCTTTACAAAACTTCAGATCTTAAAAATTATGGTTTAATTTTAAGATCAAATCACTTAAAAAATCGCTTAAAATCGAATTAAAACATTTAAAATCTCTTTACGAACATATAACTTTCCATAAATTTCAATTCTGAAGTCCAATATCAATTCTGTGTCGTTTTACAAGTTTAATAAAATTATTTATTAAACTTGTTCAAAACAACGAAAAATCGCTTAAAAACTCAATTAATTATAAAACATGGTTTTATAACTTCATAAAACTTCATTATAAAACTCAGTACAGATTTACCACTCGAAATCTATAATTATAAATCTCATATATAAAATAGGGATTTCGCTTCACAAAACATTTATAATTCAAATATAAAATCCAACTATAAATATTGATATATTTATAAAACCTTTATTTTATATAACTTATATAAAATAATTTCAAAACCTTGTTTTTGTTATAAAAATAAATTTTATAACTTCAAACTTAGTCAATTCGCTTGAGGGTGAACCAACGTCTTAAGAAGATGGATTTTAGGTCATTTGGTGCTAATCACATAGCCAATACTGTTTACTGATTAATAACACATCAATGTTAATCAGATTTTAAATGTTACTTATGTTAGATAGTTTATGTGTGTAAAATATGAAAGCAAGTAACATCCAAAACATTGAGGAATCCTGCTGGATCCCTCAAACATGTCCCCCAGCATAACAGCTCATATATCAGTTTATATATGCAAATTAAATTAGATAATCTAAGCTATTTCATTTAAGATTAGTCTTCTGCATACAAGCAGGTAACCCGTACACAGAATGGAATTATATATGAACAACCACTAATAAAGCAATAAATCATCCAAACACACAAAATAAAAACATTCCAAGTATTCCAGAAAGCATGAGAGTTAACTCATCTTCCATTCCAATTCGATGATTTCGCACCATTTTATCTAATTTTAAACCAACATTTAAAATTAGACAAAATTCCAACTAGCTCCAAATCACTCCAATCTAGTTCCTACACGTAGCAAACCGTCGATATGATTCCAACGTAACTGATTTCCCTCAAATCTGCTTTGTTATGACATACATAAGCGTATTACAAGTTTGAACACGATTAAAACTTCATTAACACTAATTAATCACAAATTTATTTACCAATCCCCTAATCCACATGACTAAGCTTCTACCCCATCGTTTAAACTCGTTCCCTCTTGTACATCCAACCAACCCAAAAACGTGACCTTCTCTCCTCCGCTCTCCCTCTTCTCACCACTTGAAATCAACGAGGGCACCAGCAATGTGATCTCCTTTCCGAACTCTAACCTTCCATACATCCACCTCAACCTCCAAAACAAAATCGCGACCTGGCAGTAACATTCCCCTCCCATAGTATAGGCGCGACCAACATTGGATTATAAACCAGAAAGCCACCTCGGTTATGCCTATCGACTACCAACATTCCTACAATCATCGACCCTAGCTCAGTAAGACCTAACTCGAACCGCGTTATACGTTGTCGATCTCAACTTTAAGCTTAAGAAAATGAAGGGTTTGAATACTTGATCACGACTGATCCACCGTCAACCGATTTCATTATTTTTATATATAAAGTAGCCACTGTTTTGTTTTGTTTTGTTGTTTGGAAATGAAAAGCAAAAAGAGATGTAGGCGTTGAGTGGAGAAGAGGAGTGGAGGGAAGTAATGACGAAAATACATAGTGTACTAGGTTGAGTTATCTAAATATAGTGGAGTGGTGTGTTTTAGAGGCTTTGATTTGTTTATTTTTTGCAAAGACGGTGTGGTTAAGGTCCCTTACCTTTTATTGAAGCAATAAGAGAAAAATATACAACGCTACCAGGAAAAATTTCAAGTAGAGGAATATGTAGAGGAATAGAGGGAAAATGTTGCTTCAATCACAGGAAGCACAAAACGAAAAACAAAAACAAACACAAAAACAAAGATCCAATTAGCATATGTAGCGAATCGCTGCTGTATCCGTGATCAATAGATAAATTAGCTTGCACCATTCCTTGGTTTATTTCATGTGTAAGCCAAACTTTAGTCTTTGTATCATTCTTCTTCTGATTAGGGTTAAACCTGATGGTATTTCTCTCCTTCCATATGCAGTGGGCAAACTTCTCCAGAATAACATTGTTCAATCTCTTTCTTCTATCATTGATTCCCCTGTCCATATATATGTTATCCTATGTTACAGTAATACTAATATTCCCATTGCTCCAGTCAGCTTCCGACAAGATGTTGACCCATAACCTCTTGAAAATGCCGCAGATGAAAAAGAGACGATCCAGCATTTCTGATTGCACCGAATAAAAGCTACAACTACCGTCATTTATGAGCCCTCTAACGATCAGGAGGTCCTTCATATATAATGCACCATTTAACACCTTTATAGAAACAATTTTTCCATAGTCGAATTGTCATTTTTCCGTACCCTTGTAACGACCCGGAAAATCTGAACCAATTTAAAAATTTTAAATTGGCTAAAATAATGGATTTTAAATATTTAAAATAAATATTTTAAATAATAGCAATGAAAAGTGAGTTTGAATCGACGTTTGAAAATAAATATAATTACTTTGAATTATAAACAAGGCTTGAAATGGCGCTGCAGTTTCAAAAATTGAATTCAAACTTTATCGGACTGTATCGGGTGCAAAACAAAATGGATTTGAGTGAAAACAAAAATATTTAAATCTGTTAGTGAATACCTTTCTAACGAATCTGAAAAATCGAAGTTTCATAGCGGAAAGCAAAAGTTATGGCCAAATGGATTTTCAGAAAGGCCGCTATGGAATTTATATAGCCCGTGAAATTGGCCATTTTGCAAACGACCTCGGAATTCGACGAAACCACTTTTGTAGGATCTGCGATGAGAAGTTATTGCTAGGTTTCAAATTTCATAATTTTTGGAGCTAGTATGTGAGCGTGGCAAAGGAAAACGTGTGTTGGTCAATTACAGTTAAATTGGATCGACCAGAAATGAGCCATTTTTCAAACGGTCTCAGAATTCGACGAAATTAGTTTTGTTGGGACCGTATCGTCAAAACATAGCTAGATTTATTTTTCGGGAATTTTTCGAGTCAGTATGTGGGCCCGGCAAATTAAATTGTACGTTCAAAATAGAAATTGAATGTTTTATATTTTAATTTGAAGAATAACTGGTCGTAACAGCCGAAATGGGTTACGAAACATATCCCATTGTGTCCGGGATGGGGTGATTAGCGAGGGGCGACAGTCGTTGGGTTAGGATTAGAGTTCATGTGAGAAAGGGGTATTTTTGAAATTTAAGAATTAAATAAATAAAATAAAAAGGAGAGGGCCAATCACTTTCTTCCACTTCAGCCTCTCTTTCTCCCCGATCCTTCGTCACGCGAGACGGAAGTGAGCTCCAAACTTCTCTCTTCAATTTCTCTTTCAATTCTCAACGAAATCGCGAGCTACTGGATCCATTTTGAAGATCTCCGAACGAGCTTTCAATCCATACCAGTGGCATAATTTTTCCGTGAGTATTGAGAACGAATCGCGCTCGTGAAGTCGCCGGCTTTGGGCTGCCACCGTGACCAGTGGGGACCACCGAACTGCCTCCAACCACCGGCGCCGAGAAGCCCCCTCCTCCCCCTTTGACGCTGCACCGCCCGATCCTCCCATCGTTACACGGATTTGCCGCAAATCTAAGACCTAGTTTTGAACTAGTTTTGAGAGGTACGGCTATTTATTTCTGAGTTGGTTTTGACACTTTAAAGTGTCGCGAAATTCGTCCATCTTTGAAAAATCATATCTTTTTCTTGTGTTGACGAAATTCGATAAAACAAGAGACACCGTGACCGCAAGGAGACTCTCTACATTCTAGAAGAGACCGCATATTTTTCTGAGCCTTCTGCTATTTTTGGTGGAGTGGAACCCAATGTGAGATTTCTAATTTATAAACGATATGGAAAACGACGATGTATAAATTATATAATCGATGTATGAGTTATATAAGCGTTGTACACCTCTTGTATAAGTGTTGTATAAGTTGTACGTTCGACGTATAAGTTTTATATGCATCGTAAAAATTATATATATGTTGAAATAGAAGTGAAATGCTATATATATATATATATATACGCCCCTCGTCCACAAACCATGGACGATATTTATTGGTTGTGATTGGTATGAAAATTGATTGATAGCGAATGGTTGATTGAAATTGTTTGTGGTTGATATTGATTGATTGTGGTTGAAAAATACCCGTTTGTGGTTGAGAAATATTTGGTTGAAACCACATAGGATTAGTTTGTGGAAATGAAATAAATATATACATGTCGCCTATGTGCGAACTAGACGCATAATTCCCCATTGTCAAAAACCGCGAGGTTTTAAGGTAGAGCGAGGAGCCGTACTAGGGACGGTCCCAGTTTTAACTACCCTGCCGTTATGCTGCCGAAATTTTGAATAAGATTCATGTGTTTGAATTATTTTCATTTGTTGAAACTATATTTATTCGTTGAATAGAAATCCTTCATGTGTTGAGTCGATATTCATTCGTTGAATTGAAATTCATGTGTTGAATGGTATTCGTGTTTTAAATATAAAAATCATATTTTTATCTATATATATAAACTATAGAAAGCCTTCATGTGTTGAGTCGATATTCATTCATTGAATTGAAATTCATGTGTTGAATGGTATTCGTGTGTTAAATATAAAAATCACATTTTTATCTATATATATAAACTATAGAAAACCTTCATGTGTTGAATCGATATTCATTCGTTGAATTGAAATTCATGTGTTGAATGGTATTCGTGTTTTAAATATAAAAATCACATTTTTATCTATATATATATATAAACTATAGAAAACCTTCATGTGTTGAATCGATATTCATTCGTTGGATTGAAATTCATGTGTTGAATGGTATTCGTGTTTTAAATATAAAAATCACATTTTTATATATATATATATAAACTATAGAAAACCTTCATGTGTTGAATCGATATTCATTCGTTGAATTGAAATTCATGTGTTGAATGGTATTCGTGTTTTAAATATAAAAATCACATTTTTATCTATATATATATATAAACTATAGAAAACCTTCATGTGTTGAATCGATATTCATTCGTTGGATTGAAATTCATGTGTTGAATGGTATTCGTGTTTTAAATATAAAAATCACATTTTTATATATATATATATAAACTATAGAAAACCTTCATGTGTTGAATCGATATTCATTCGTTGAATTGAAATTCATGTGTTGAATGGTATTCGTGTTTTAAATATAAACATTTTTATCTATATGTATAAACTATAGAAAACCTTCATGTGTTGAATCGATATTCATTCGTTGGATTGAAATTCATGTGTTGAATGGTATTCGTGTTTTAAATATAAAAATCACATTTTTATCTATATATAAAAACTATAGAAAATCTTCATGTGTTGAATCGATATTCATTCGTTGAATTGAAATTCATGTGTTGAATGGTATTCATATTTTGAAATAAATTGTTTTATAATAAAAATCATATTTTTATCATCTATATGAACTATATAAAATAATCGTGTTTTGAAAGAAATTGTTTTATAATAAAAATCCTATTTTTATTACCTATATGAACTATATAAAATAATAGTGTTTTGAAATGAATTGTTTTACAATAAAAATCACATTTTTATTATATAAATGAATTGTTAAAAATAGTGAAGTGTTGAAATAGAAGACAGTTAGATAAAAATATAATTTTTATCAAATGTATGAAAAGAATATAGCTTTTAAATCGAAGAATCGATATATATATATATATAGAATTAAAATATATCGAATAACGAAGCTGCAGTTCGTATTTTGAAACCATGATTTCAAACGATTATTGCGGGAGATCCGACCATCGGATTTTCCCGAAACCGCAACCGTTGGGTTCGCTTTGGAAATATCTTTCCAACGGCACCAACTTTGTAAAAATCCAACGGTTGGATTGTCTGGAATGTTTAATTCAAATCTGAAGAAAAACAGCGCCAGAATCGATTATATATACATAATTATATAAAATCGAATAACGACGCTGCAGTTCGTATTTTGAAATCGAAACTTCAAACGATTTTACCGGGAGATCCGACCGTCGGAATTTCCCGAAACTGGAACCGTTGGATTCGTTTTGAAAAGATCTTTCTAATGATGTAAATTTTGTGAAGATCCAACGGTTAGATTTTTGGATATGTGTAAATCAAATCTGGAGAAAAACAGCGCCACGGCCGCGTTATGGCCCAAAGCGTCGTTTTGAATAAATTGTCTATTTTAAAATAAATAAAAATAGCGATAAATCGTTATAAAATATTATAAACGATATGGATGTGTGATTTATAAATTAACTGAAGGTTAGCTAAGTCGAATGGTTTCCTGGGTATTGATCTGATGTTGGTTTCGGCCTTCGGGGTTAATATTTGGGAAATCGTTCTCTTACAGATTGACGGTTAGTGACTAATGAATTGAAATGATGCATATGTATGTTAGTGTTGCACTTGTTTATTATATACACGAGTTGCTCAGAAAGACCGGGTTTATCCCATTTTGAATAACTGAATCGACGATAAGACGTCGAAGATGAAGACGGGGGTTGAAGACCGATCTTCACCTCGTTTGGATGGTCACTGAGGTCCTGATTGGGAGGCATCCCAAAATATGGATAATGAGTGGTGATCGTCCAGACATACGTGGGAATCGATGATTATGCGAGGTATTTAGTGCCTCCGGTTTCGTTCAGACCCAGAACGGACTTGCAAATGGACTGCGTGTCTGACATTGGAATTCATTCTGTGCGATTGATAACCATCAGTTGCATGGTGTGAATTGCCTTTGTGGCATGCTAAGATGCGGTGATCAGGGCTTCTGTTGAAAGGCAAAGTCTTGTGGTGATGATCAAAGCACCGCCTGTGTGGCGTAGCTTTGTGTATAACGTGAATTCGCGAGCCTCACACCCCGGTATGAACCAGAAACGGGAGAAGGACCTCAGGGAGGGCATGCGTTTCTTTCTAGCTAGGAGTTGTGTCCGTGTCTTTATACGGCCTGACATTTTACTTATGTGGATGATGGATAGCGAGGCGCCTCGGATATATCGGTCGATCCGGGACCGATGGAGTCATTCGTTGGCTCATTTGCGCCCCATAGGGCGGGGAGACGTATTGCTCAGGCATTTTAATCCACATCGGTGGACCGGCCATGTCGTTCCAAGGGTCGATGCGTTCTGATCCTGAGACATGGTAGGCTAGATTGTCTCGAATTCGGTAAGGACTATCTTTTGCCTTGGTTCATGACGGAAATCCAATTTCCAAATACGTGACTGTGTGGTCTTGATTGTATATATATATGGCGACATGATATATGGTACCCATGCCGTCTATGGTTGATAGTTATGATTTGAAATTGTTTTTGAAACATATAAACACTAGTAATAATATCAAATGCTTTTGTTTTATTCGTATCAAGCATATTTTGGCCATTGTAAGGTAAAAACTCTATCCTCCGGTTCGCGTTGCATTGTGTGATGGGAACTGAGTCTTATAATGGTTTCATTTTTATAAAAAGCATTGCGATGTTTAAAAGAATGATTTGTTTTAAAGCACTGGCAATCCAATGGAGTAAACCTGTTCCACGAAAGTGGCGTGGTCCTGTGATTAGCCATATATTAAATGTGTTGAGTAGATTTCTCATACCAGTCCCATGACTGACTCGTAGTTTGTTTCACTTTCAAACTCGGGTGCCCCTTTTTCTACACGGGCAGCCTCGTTTTCAGGTTTAGCTGTCTTTCTCTGGATAGCTGGAGCTGAAGATGGATTTTATCATTTATCTCTTTTTATGTTGTTCAGCTCCTATTGTACATTATGTTTGTTTTTCCGCTGTAGACATATATGTATAGCTGAACTGTATTTGTACTAAGTATGATCCTGTATACTGTGTAACTCTGATGATTACGTTTATCCAGTATATCCTATTGTACATTATCTGGTGTGTTTATTTATTTATTTCTGTTCTGCTATTATCTGTTTCTGTGTTATATTCCAAGGATTACCCTTGCCCCCGTCAGACGGGGTTTGGGGTCGTCTCATTTGTTATCAGAGCTTTGGTTAAGCTTAGTTCTAGAATATAACATATTAACGAACTCATCAGAAATGGAACCAGTAGTGTTCTAGGACGGGCAACTCAATACAGATAGGATCAGTAATGTCCTAGTATGAGTAGCAGAACGAAATACACCCTAATAGACACATTTACATTTGAAGTATATGTTTCTAGTTTTAAAATATCTTTTCTGTGACCTGACACTTGATCTGCTATTTGCAGAAGTACTAGAAAATGAGTGTCAGAAACAGAAGGAATGCAGAACCGGATATTAAGGCCCTATTAATCAGGTATCGAAATATGGGTGGAATACCGTTCTCTGGTGAAGAATCTATTATGAAGACACAAGCTTGGATTCGTTCTGTTGAAAAATCTTTGAGGGTTTAAAGCTGAGGGATGACCAGAAAAGGTTACTGACATCCTGGGCACTCAAAGATGAAGCTTTGTTCTGGTGGGATTCAGTTATTGAGAATAATCCAGAAAGTGATATCACCTGGGACAAATTCAAAGTGATTTTCCTGGAAAGATTTACTCATCCAGAAGCGACTGAGCAATTATGTGATGAATTCTCTTATCTGATACAAGGAGATATGACCATTCCTGAATATCATAAGAAATTCAACGAACTCTCTCATTTTGCCCCTCATCTGATTAAAGACCCAAAGAGGAAGAATCTGAGATTTATTCATGGCCTGCAAAGAAAATATCAGAATAGTGTGATGAGGAATGTGAAACTTCCTTTTTCTGAAATGATTTATATGGCTTATCAGTATGAAGATCTCGAAAGGAAAGGTATGTTGCGAGACGAAGATGAAATCAGTTCTAGCAGCAAAAGAAAATTCGAAGCTGATAGCCCAGAGACAAGTGTGCAGCCCAAGGCAAGTACAAAGGCTGAGGTCAGAAAGAGGCCAAAGGTCGGGCAGAAAAAGGTAAAGACAGTCGTATGTCTAAAGTGTGATCAGCAAGGGCATTCGATGAGAAACTGTAGATCTTCGAACAGACGAAAGGATGGTGGGTCTAAATCCGAGAAGAATTTTCAAGAGAATAGAAAGTGCGTTCAATGCCGTCGGACTGGCCATCTTGAAAAGGATTGTCAACTATTTAAGAGATCCAAAGCAGTACATGTAAATGAAGTGGCAGAAGTGCCTGCATATTCGTCTGCTCAAGAAAGGTCTGATGTTTTAGAAGGCACGCTTAATGTCAAAAACATTCCAGTTAAAGTACTGTTTGACACAGGCGCGTCACGAAGCTTTATTGCAAAGAGTGCAGTCAAGAAGTTGGATTTGAAATTGAAGAAGCTCAAAGAACCAATGACTGTCCAAAATCCAGTTGGGGGTTCCATCAATCTCAGTTGGGTTTGTGTTGTACTTGTCTCTTTTTCCTGCTATAAATTCCCTACTATCTCTACCGTCATGAATTTTAATGAATTCGATCTTATTCTGGGATTGGATTGGCTAACCAAATATGAAGCAGAGGTTAGATGCGCCGAGAGAGTTGTTAAGGCGAAGGCCCAATCGGGGAATTATATAACCATACCATGTGAAGGCCCGAATTTAAATAGAAAGGACTTCTGGGCAGCTTTGGATGTTTCTCCAGCTCAAATAGAAAATATCCCTGAAGTCACAGAGAATATTCCTTTCCTCATCAAAGACATTCCTGTCGTCAAAAATTATGCGTATGTGTTTGAAGAAATTGTTCACTTACATCCGTAGAGAGAAATAGATTTCAAGATCGCTTTGATTCCCAATGCAAGGCCGGTAGTTCACGCTATTTGAAGAATGTCCTTGAAAGAGAAAGAAGAACTTGACAATCAAACACGACAACTAATATGGAAGGGTCTGATCAGGCCTAGTTTCTCTGATTGGGCAGCAGTAGTGGTGTTTGTCCCAAAATCTGACGGTACTCTGCGTCTATGTGTGGATTATCGTGATTTGAACAAGCAGACAATAAAGAACAAATATCCTTTGCTGCGAATTGATGATTTATTGGATCGTCTGAATGGAGCACAAGTATTTTCAAGGATGGACCTAGCTACAGGCTTCCATCAGCTTCGAATTGCCAAAGAGTGTGTTCCAATGACAGCATTCAGAGGTCCAAACTTATTCTACGAGTGGTTAGTAATGCCGTTCGGCTTATGTAACGCTCCGGCTTATTTCGTCGATCTGATGAATAGAGTGTTCAGAGGAGTTTTGAATAAATTTGTTCTGGTTTTTATTGACGATATTCTAATCTTCTCTAAATCAAAGGCCGAACATGAAAAGCATTTGGAACAGGTTCTGGAAATCCTCAGAAGGAATGTATTAAAAGCCAAACTATCCAAATGTATATTCTGGCAGGATGAAGTGAAATTTCTAGGCCACGTCGTATCTAAAGAAGGAATTGTTGTGGATCCAAGTAAAATCATAGCTATTCAAAACTGGAAACAGCCCAGTACCCCTACAGAAGTCCGCAGTTTTCTCGGATTGGCTAGTTATTACCGGAAGTTCGTTAAAAACTTTTCGAAGATAACTGGTCGCTTAACGAAGCTTACAAAGAAGCACTTGACTCCCGAAAGTGAGGAGGCTTTTGAAGAGCTAAAGTTAAGATTAACAACAGCTCCAGTGTTAACCATCATCGATGGCAATCAGGATCTAAAAGTCTGGACTGATGCTTCTAGAGAAGGCCTTGGAGCAGTGTTAATGCAAAGGGGTCAAGTGATTGCTTATGCTAGCCGTCAGTTGAAGCCGCATGAGAAAAACTACGTAACTCATGATCTTGAGTTATTGGCTATAGTATTCGCTTTGAAAATTTGGAGACACTATCTTCTGGGTGAGAGATTTGAACTGTTTACAGATCACCAGTCGTTAAAGTATCTGTTCACCCAGAAAGACTTGAATCTGAGGCAGCAACGTTGGCTAGAGTTCCTTGCAGCATACGATTTTGAAATTATATACACTCCAGGGAAAGCCAATGTCGTGGCCGATGCGTTAAGCCGAAAGAATGAAATGATCGCCAGTTTTATTATCACGACTACATTGATAGATAAAATATCTGCTCTTCAAAAGGATGATCACTTCATTCAGAAGATCAGAGAGATAATTCAGAAGGGCGAACCCTCGAGTTTTCAGGTTGATAATGAGGGGATTCTAAGGCTGAAAGGTCAAATCTGTGTTCCTAACATTGCTGAGCTCCAAAAGGAAGTTCTGGATGAATGCCACAAGTCAAAACTTAGTATCCACCCGGGAGTAAGCAAAATGTATAATGACACCAAACGCACTTTCTGGTGGAAGTCGATAAAGAGGGACATTTCTTTATATGTTAGCCGATGCCCTACTTGCCAGTTAGTCAAAAGCGACCAACAGAAACTGGCTAGATTGTTACAACCGCTAGACGTTCCAGGCTGGAAGTGGGAACATATTTCCATGGACTTCATAGATGGTTTGCCCAGAACCAGAAAAGGAAATGACAGTATATGGGTGATCGTAGATCGCTTCACGAAGACCGCCCATTTCATACCTGTCAGATCAAACAGAACTGCTCAGAGTCTGGCGCAGATATACTTCAGGGAAATTGTTAGGCTACATGGAGTGCCGCTCAGTATAGTCAGTGATAGAGATACAATATTTACTAGCAAATTCTGGGAGGCATTTCAAGTAGAACTGGGAACAAAGCTGAACTTGAACACCGCCTATCATCCTCAGACAGATGGTCAGACTGAGAGGGTGAATCGTATTTTAGAAGATCTATTGCGGGCTTGTGTTCTAGATTTCGGTGGATCATGGGAAGACCATCTGCATTTGGCTGAATTCTCCTATAACAACAACTACCAGGCGAGCCTGACAATGTCACCATTCAAAGCATTGTATGGTAGACCGTGCCGATCTCCTGCTTGTTGGGTCGAACCCGGTAATAGACTTGTGTTGGGGCTAGATATGATCCGAGAAGCTGCCGACAAAGTCGACTTTATTAAGAATTGATTACTTGCCGCTCAAAGCCGACAAAAGAGTTATGCCGATAGGAGAAGAATAGATATATCATTTGTTATTGGCGACTATGTATATCTGAAAGTATCGCCGATGAGAGGAGTTATCCGGTTCGGTAAAACTGGGAAGTTGGTGCCCAAATTCATTGGTTCGTTTCCTATTCTGGAACGGATCGGAACACTCGCTTATAGGGTTAAACTGCTTGATTGATTTCTTGGAGTGCATGATGTATTTCACATATCACAACTTCAAAAGCACGTTCATGATCCAGACTTGATCGTGGAAGAAGCAGCTCAACAGGATATTGAAATTACTCCAGAACTAGCTGTGAGAAGAGAGCCGCTCAAGATTATCGGCAAAGAAACCAAAGAGCTGAGGAATAAGAAGGTTCACTTAGTCAAAGTGCAATGGAGTGGAGATCCGCGAGACTGTACTTGGGAAACTGAGGAGAGCATTCAGAAAGCCTATCCTAGATGCCAAGTGGATATCTTTGATTGACTCCGGTGCAAGGTACATTTACCATACTTTGCATTACCAATTAGTTCTCTACTTTGTTGTTATTTTCTTTCCATGGATGTGCACTTTTAATTCTATAGTCTGAATGATTTTAAAAGAGTATAGAAATTGATTAGTATATTTTTGAAAAGTTAAAAACAATTTAATAGTTGTTTGTGTTGTGTGATAGTAAATTTGATTAATTAAATTATTAAAACGATAGTTAATTTAATTAATACTAGAATGAATGGTAGGATTTATTCGATTAAATCACACATTGAACTGATTAGAAAATAGATAGAAATATATACTTGGGCATTACATATGTTTGAACAGGTAATTAGATAGCTGTTGAGTAAAGAATTTATTTCCGTGCCCGACAAATAGGTAAACCTTAATGAGTTGGATGCGAATTATTATTATATCAACTCCTGTGAATGCCATTGGATGCGGAGTGATGGTTGTTCTGTGTGAAATAATAACCATCGCCATAGGATAGTAACAATTAATTTTGAACTACATTACATGGCATACTTCTGAAGATAGGCATACTTCATCATATACCACATAAGCATTTGGAGCTTGTGTGACGAGGTGGAAGATTTACCAAACGAGCGAGAGGCTTGTATGACGATGACTATATTTTACAGGTTGAACAGATGACTGATATGGACATGTAAAATTGTAACGATAAAATTGCCAGATTAGTAAAAACCCCACACGGGTCTGGAGTTGACAATAATCACGTCTCTCTAGTTATTAGATACGGCATATGGACTATTTATTTCCCACACGGGACGAGGTGACGAGGATTTATCCTCTGGAGCATTTAAAATACACACTCCCCCAGGCTTTGACAGGGTGACGAAAATTTATTCTCTGGAGTTATTATCTATACACGCTCCCCTGTAAACATCAGAATATATCACTAAATATGTGTATGCTTATTAGGATTTATTGGGTACCTAATACGGCCCAATAAATTTCCAAACCTCTCCCCGTACAAAGGAGGTTATGGCGAAAATTTTCGAAAATTCCGGGTGTTAGCCAAATTTTTGAACAATTTGAAAATTCTCAGAAACTGAAAAGTTGGAGAATGGAAGCTAGATTGAACGTAGAGTTGATTAATCAAACCACTTTCGACTTTGTTCCTTTTCGGGGATGAAAAGTTTTAAGTGGGGGAGATTGTAACGACCTGGAAAATCTGAACCAATTTAAAATTTTTAAATTGGCTAAAATAATGGATTTTAAATATTTAAAATAAATATTTTAAATAATAGCAATGAAAAGTGAGTTTGAATCGATGTTTGAAAATAAATATAATTACTTTGAATTATAAACAAGGCCTGAAATGGCGCTGTAGTTTCAAAATTTGAATTCAAACTTTGTCGGACTGTACCGGGTGCAAAACAAAACGGATTTGAGCGAAACCAAAAATATTTAAATTTGTTAGTGAATACCTTTCTAACGAATCTGAAAAATCGAAGTTTCATAGCGGAAAGCAAAAGTTATGGCCAAATGAATTTTCAGAAAGGTCGCTATGGAATTTATATAGCCCGTGAAATTGGCCATTTTGCAAACGACCTCGGAATTCGACGAAACCACTTTTGTTGGATCCGGGATGAGAAGTTATTGCTAGTTTCAAATTTCATAATTTTTGGAGCTAGTATGTGAGCGTGGCAAAGAAAAACGTGTTTTGGTCAATTACAGTTAAATTGGATCGACCAGAAATGGGCCATTTTTCAAACGGTCTCAAAATTCGACGAAACTAGTTTTGTTGGGACCGTATCGTCAAAACATAGCTAGATTATTTTTCGGGAATTTTTCGAGTCAGTATGTGGGCCTGACAAATTAAAATGTGCGTTCAAAATAGAAATTGAATGTTTTATATTTTAATTTGAAGAATAACTGGTTGTAACAGTCGAAATGGGTTACGAAACATGTCCCATTGTTTTCGGGATGGGGGTGATTAGCTAGGGGCGACAGTCGTTGGGTTAGGATTAGAGTTCGTGTGAGAAAGGGGTATTTTTGAAATTTAAGAATTAAATAAATAAAATAAAAAGGAGAGGGCCAATCACTTTCTTCCACTTCAGCCTCTCTCTCCCCGGTCCTTCGTCGCGTGATACGGAAGTGAGCTCCAAATTTCTCTCTTCAATTTCTCTTTCAATTCTCAACGAAATCGCGAGCTACTGGATCCATTTTGAAGATCTCCGAACGAGCTTTCAATCCATACCAGTGGCATAATTTTTCCTCGAGTATTGAGCGCGAATCGCGCTCGTGAAGTCGCCGGCTTTGGGCTGCCGCCGTGACCAGTGGGAACCACCGAACTGCCTCCAACCACCGGAGCGAGAAGCCCCCTCCTCCCCCTTCGACGTTGCACCGCCCGATCCTCCCATCGTTACAAGGATTTGCCGCAAATCTAAGACCTAGTTTTGAACTAGTTTTGAGAGGTACGGCTGTTTATTTCTGAGCTGGTTTTGACACTTTAAAGTGTCGCGAAATTCGTCCATCTTTGAAAAATCATATCTTTTTCTTGTGTTGACGAAATTCGATAAAACAGGAGACACCGTGACTGCAAGGAGACTCTCTACATTCTAGAAGAGACCGCATATTTTTCTGAGCCTTTTGCTATTTTTGGTGGAGTGGAACCCAATGTGAGATTTCTAATTTATAAACGATATGGAAAACGACGATGTATAAATTATATAGTCGATGTATGAGTTATATAAGCATCGTACACCTCTTGTATAAGCGTTGTATAAGTTGTACGTTCGATGTATAAGTTGTATATGCGTTGTAAAAATTATATATGTGTTGAAATAGAAGTAAAATGCTATATATATATATATATATATATATATATATATATATATATATATATATATATACGCCCCTCGTCCGCAAACCATGGACGATATTTATTGGTTGTGATTGGTGTGAAAATTGATTGATAGCGAATGCTTGATTGAAATTGTTTGTGGTTGATATTGATTGATTGTGGTTGAAAAATACCCGTTTGTGGTTGAGAAATATTTGGTTGAAACCATATAGGATTAGTTTGTGGAAATGAAATAAATATATACATGCCACTTGCGTGTGAACTAGATGCATGATTCCCCATTGTCAAAAACCGCGAGGTTTTAAGGTAGAGCGAGGAGCCGTACTAGGGACGGTCCCGGTTTTAACAACCCTGCCGTTATGCTGCCGAAATTTTGAATAATATTCATGTGTTTGAATTATTTTCTTTTGCTGAAACTATATTTATTCGTTGAATAGAAAGCCTTCATGTGTTGAATCGATATTCATTCGTTGAATTGAAATTCATGTGTTGAATGGTATTCGTGTTTTAAATATAAAAATCACATTTTTATCTATATATATAAACTATAGAAAGCCTTCATGTGTTGAGTCGATATTCATTTGTTGAATCGAAATTCATGTGTTGAACGGTATTCGTGTTTTAAATATAAAAATCACATTTTTATCTATATATAAACTATAGAAAACCTTTATGTGTTGAATCGATATTCATTCGTTGAATTGAAATTCATGTGTTGAATGGTATTCGTGTTTTAAATATAAAAATCACATTTTTATCTATATATATAAACTATAGAAAACCTTCATGTTTTGAATCGATATTCATTTGTTGGATTGAAATTCATGTGTTGAATGGTATTCGTGTTTTAAATATAAAAATCACATTTTTATCTATATGTATAAACTATAGAAAACCTTCATGTGTTGAATCGATATTCATTCGTTGGATTGAAATTCATGTGTTGAATGGTATTCGTGTTTTAAATATAAAAATCACATTTTTATCTATATATAAAAACTATAGAAAATCTTCATGTGTTGAATCGATATTCATTCGTTGAATTGAAATTCATGTGTTGAATGGTATTCATATTTTGAAATAAATTGTTTTATAATAAAAATCATATTTTTATCATCTATATGAACTATATAAAATAATCGTGTTTTGAAAGAAATTGTTTTATAATAAAAATCCTATTTTTATTACCTATATGAACTATATAAAATAATAGTGTTTTGAAATGAATTGTTTTACAATAAAAATCACATTTTTATTATATAAATGAATTGTTAAAAATAGTGAAGTGTTGAAATAGAAGACAGTTAGATAAAAATATAATTTTTATCAAATGTATGAAAAGAATATAGCTTTGAAATCGAAGAATCGATATATATATATATATATATAGAATTAAAATATATCGAATAACGAAGCTGCAGTTCGTATTTTGAAACCATGATTTCAAACGATTATTGCGGGAGATCCGACCATCGGATTTTCCCGAAACCGCAACCGTTGGGTTCGCTTTGGAAATATCTTTCCAACGGCACCAACTTTGTAAAAATCCAACGGTTGGATTGTCTGGAATGTTTAATTCAAATCTGAAGAAAAACAGCGCCAGAATCGATTATATTTATATATATATATATATATAAATATAATTATATAAAATCGAATAACGACGCTGCAGTTCGTATTTTGAAATCGAAACTTCAAACGATTTTACCGGGAGATCCGACCGTCGGAATTTCCCGAAACTGGAACCGTTGGATTCGTTTTGAAAAGATCTTTCTAATGATGTAAATTTTGTGAAGATCCAACGGTTAGATTTTTGGATATGTGTAAATCAAATCTGGAGAAAAACAACGCCACGGCCGCGTTATGGCCCGGAGCGTCGTTTTGAATAAATTGGCTATTTTAAAATAAATAAAAATAGCGATAAATCGTTATAAGATATCATAAACGATATGGATGGGTGATTTAGAAATTAACTGAAATTAGCTAAGTCGAATGGTTTCCTGGGTATTGATCTGATGTTGGTTTCGGCCTTCGGAGTTAATATTTGGGAAATCGTTCTCTTACTGATTGACGGTTAGTGACTAGTGAATTGAAATAATGCGTATGTATGTTAGTGTTGCACTTGTTTATTATATACACGAGTTGCTCAGAAAGACCTGATTTATCCCATTCTGAATAACTGAATCGACGATAAGAAGTCGAAGATGAAGATGGGGGTTGAAGACCAGAGTTCTTCACCTCGTTTGGATGGTAACTGATGTCCTGATTGGGAGGCATCCCAAAATATGGATAATGAGTGGTGATCGTCCAGACGTACGTGGAGATCGATGGGTTTGCGAGGTATATAGTGCCTCCGGTTTCGTTCAGACCCAGAACGGACTTGTAAATGGATTGTGTGTCTGACATTGGAATTTATTCTGTGGTTTGATTAATCAACTCTACGTTCAATCTGGCTTCCATTCTCCAACTTTTCAGTTTCTGAGAATTTTCAAATTCTTCAAAAATTTGGCTAACACCTGGAATTTTCGAAAAATTTCGCCATAACCTCCTTTGTATGGGGAGAGGTTTGGAAATTTATTGGGCCGTATTAGGTACCCAATAAATCCTAATAAGCATACACATATTTAGTGACATATTCTGGTGTTTACAGGGGAGCGTGTATAGATAATAACTCCAGAGAATAAATTTTCGTCACCCTATCAAAGCCTGAGGGAGTGTGTATTTTAAATGCTCCAGAGGATAAATCCTCGTCACCTCGTCCCGTGTGGGAAATAAATAATCCATGTGCCGTATCTAATGACTAGAGAGACGTGATTATTGTCAACTCCAGACCCGTGTGGGGTTTTTATTAATCTGGCAATTTATCATTACAAATTTTATATGGTCATATCAGTCATCAGTTCAACCTGTAATATATAGTCATCACCATACAAGCCTCTCGCTTGTATGGTAAATCTTCGACCTCGTCACACAAGCTCCAAATGCTTATGTGGTATATGATGAAGTATGCCTATCTTCAAGAAGTATGCCATGTAGTTTAGTTCAAAATTAATTGTTACTATCCTATGGCGACGTTTATTATTACACACAGAATAACCAGCACTCCGCATCCAATGGCATTCACAGGAGTTGATATAATAATATTTCGCATCCAACTCATTAAGGTTTACCTATTTGTTGGGCACGCAAATAAATTCTTTACTCAACAGTTAATCCAATTACCTGTTCAAACATATATAATGCACATGTATATATTTCTATTTATTTCTAAATCAGTTCAATGTGTGAGTTAATCGAATAAATCCTACCATTCATTCTCTTATTAATTAAATTAACTATCGTTTCAATAATTTAATTAATCCAATTTACTATCACACAATGCAAACAACAAGCAATTTGTTTTTAACTTTTCAAACATATACTAATCAATTTCTATATTCTTTTAAAATCATTCAGACTATAGAATTAAAAGTTTACATCCATGAAAGGAAAATAACAACAAAGTAGAGAACTAATTGGTAATGCAAAGTATGGTAAATGTACCTTGCACCGGAGTCAATCAGAGATATCCACTCGACACTTAGGATAGGCTTTCTGAATGCTCTCCTCAGTTTCCCAAGTACAATCTCGCGGATCTCAACTCCATTGCACTTTGACTAAGTGAACCTTCTTGTTCCTCAGCTCTTTGGTTTCTTTGCCAATAATCTTTAGCGGCTCTCTTCTCACAAGCCAATTCTGGAGTAATTTCAATATCCTGTTGAGCTGCTTCTTCCACGATCAAGTCTGGATCATGAACATGCTTTCGAAGTTGAGATATGTGAAATACATTATGCACACCAGGCAACCAATTAGGCAATTGAATTCTATAGGCCAGAGTTCCAATCCGTTCAAGAATAGGGAATGGACCAATAAATCTGGGCGCCAACTTCCTAGTTTTGCCAAATCGAATCACTCCCCTCATTTGAGAGACCTTTATATACACATAATCACCAATAGAAAAAGCCAAATCCCTTCTTCTCGAATCAGCATAGCTCTTCTGTCGGCTTTGAGCGACGAGTAATCGTTTCTTGACGAAGTCGACTTTGTCGGCATCTTCACGGATCATATGCGGTCCCAATACAAGTCTATTACCGAGTTTGACCCAACAAGCGGGAGATCGACACGGTCTACCATACAACGCTTCGAATGGTGACATTGTCAGGCTCGCCTGGTAGCTGTTGTTATAGGTGAATTCTGCCAAATGCAAATGGTCTTCCCATGATCCACCGAAATCTAGAACACAAGCCCGCAATAGATCTTCTAGTATACGATTCACCCTCTCAGTCTGACCATCTGTCTGAGGATGATAAGTGGTGCTCAAGTTCAGCTTCGTTCCCAGCTCTACTTGAAATGCCTCCCAGAATTTGCTAGTAAATATTGGATCTCTATCACTAACTATACTGAGCGGCACTCTGTGTAGTCTAACATTTTCCTTGAAATATATTTGCGCCAAACTCTGAGAAGTTATGTTTGATCTGACAGGTATGAAATGGGCGGTCTTCGTGAAGCGTTGTACGATCACCCAAATACTGTCATTTCCTTTTCTGGTTCTGGGCAAACCATCTATGAAGTCCATGGAAATATGTTCCCACTTCCAGCCTGGAACGTCCAGCGGTTGCAACAATCCAGCAAGTTTCTGTTGGTCGCTTTTGACTAGTTGGCAAGTAGGGCATCGGCTAACAAATATTGAAACGTCTTTTCATAGCCTTCCACCAGAATGTTCGCTTGAGATCGTTATACATTTTGGCCACACCGGGATGGATACTCAGCTTGGATTTGTGACACTCGTCTTACACTTCCCTTTTTAACTCTGGGATGTCGGGAACACAAATCCTTCATTTCAATCTCAGGGTCCCATCGTTATCTATTTGAAAACACGAGGGTTCGCCTTTATGGATCCTTTTGATCATATCCTTAATAAAATTATCTTCCTTCTGAAGAATAGATATTTTTTCAATCAAGGAAGTCGTAATAATAAAGCTGGCGATCATTACATTCTTTCGACTTAACGCATCAGCCACAACATTGGCTTTCCCTGGAGTGTATAGAATCTCAAAATCGTATGCTGCAAGGAATTCTAGCCAACGTTGTTGCCTCAGATTCAAGTCTTTCTGGGTGAACAGATACTTTAGCGACTGGTGATCGGTAAACAGTTCAAATTTCTCACCCAGAAGATAGTGTCTCTAGATTTTCAAACAGAATACGATAGCCAACCACTCAAGATCATGAGTGACGTAGTTTTTCTCGTGCGGCTTCAGCTGACGGCTAGCATAAGTGATCACTGGACCTCTTTGCATTAGTACTGCTCCCAGGCCTTCTCTAGAGGCATCTGTCCAGACTTTTAAATCTTGATTGCCGTCGATAATGGTTAACACTGGAGCAGTCGTTAATCTTAACTTTAGCTCTTCAAAAGCCTCCTCACATTCTGGAGTCCATTTGAATTTTGAGTGCTTCTTTGTAAGCTTCGTTAAGTGACCAGATATCTTCGAAAAGTTTTTAACGAACTTCCGGTAATAACTAGCCAATCCAAGAAAACTACGAACCTCAGTAGGGGTTCTGGGTTGTTTCCAATTTTGAATAGCCATGATTTTACTTGGATCCATAGCAATTCCTTCTTTTGATACGACATGGCCCAGAGATTTTACTTCATCTTGCCAGAATATACATTTGGAAAGTTTAGCTTTTAATACATTCCTTCCCAGAATTTCTAGAACCTGTTCCAAATGCTTTTCATGTTCGGCTTTTGAGTTAGAGAAGATTAGAATATCGTCGATAAAAACCAGAACAAACTTATTCAGAACCCCTCTGAACACTCTATTCATCAGATCGACGAAGTATGCTAGAGCGTTACATAAGCCGAACGACACTACTAACCACTCATGGAATAATTCTGGACCTCTGAATGTTGTCATAGGAACACATTCTTCGGCAATTCAAAGTTGATGGAAGCCTGTAGCTAGGTCCATCTTTGAAAATACTTGTGCTCCATTCAGACGATCCAATAAATCATCGATTCGCGGCAATGGATATTTATTCTTTATTGTCTGCTTGTTCAAATCACGATAATCCACACATAGCCGTAGAGTACCATCAGATTTTGGGACAAACACCACTGCCGCACCTCAATCAGAGAAACTAGGCCTGATCAGACACTTCCATACTAGCTGTCGAGTTTGATTGTCTAATTCCTCTTTCTCTTTCAAGGACATTCTTTGAATAGCGTGAACTACCGGCCTTGCATTCAGAATCAAAGCGATCCTGAAATCTATTTCTCTCTGCGGAGGTAAGCGAACAACTTCTTCAAACACATCCGCATAATTCTTGATGACAGGAATATCTTTTACGAGGTCGGGAATATTCTCTGTGACTTCAGGGATATTTTCAATTTGAGCAGGAGAAACATCTAGAGCTGACCAGAAGTCTTTTCTATTTGAATTCTGGCCTTCACAGGGAATGGTTATATAATTACCTAATTGGGCCTTTGCTTTAACAATTCTCCCGGCACACTTAACTTCAGCTTCATATTTTGTCAACCAGTCTAACCCCAAGATAAGATCGAATTCAGTAAAGTTCATGGCGATGGAGATGGTAGGGAACTTATAACAGGAAAAAGAGACAGGCACTGCACAAATCCAGCTAAAATCGAGAGACCCCCAACCGGATTTTGGACAGTGATGGGTTCTTTAAGCTTCCTCAATTTCAAATACAACTTCTTTACTGCATTCTTGGCAATAAAGCTTCGTGACGCACCTGTGTCAAACAGTACTTTAACTGGAATATTTTTGACATAAAGCGTGCCTTCTAAAACATCAGACCTTCCCTGACTATCTGAGGGTGTTGAGGTTTCTGCTACTTCGTTTACCTGAGCCTCCTTGGTTGCCTTTAATAGCCTATAATCCTGCTTTACACGGCCAAACCAATGGCAAATGTTGCATTCTATGGTCTCTTGAAACTTGTTCTTTGATTTAGGTTCACTCTTCTTTAGTTTCTTTAAAGATCTGCATTTTCCTTGCAAATGCCCTTGCTTATGGCAGTTATTGCATACGGCGGTCGTTACTGGTTCCTTCTCAGATTTAGCCCTTTTTCTCTTGGCACTGGGCTTATTACTGAGCTCAGACATTGTACTGGCCTCAGGATTATCAGTTTCAGGCTCACCTTTATTACTAGAACTGACCTCCTCTTCGTAAGGCAACATACCATTCTTGTCGAGATCCTCATATTGGTAAGCCATGTATATCATTTTAGAAAAAGGAAGCTTCACATTCCTCATTACATTATTCTGATATTTCCTTTGCAGGCCATGAATAAATCTCAGATTCTTCCTCTTTGGATCTTGAATCAGATGAGGAGCAAAGTGAGAAAGTTCGTTGAATTTCTTATGATATTCTGGAATAGTCATATCTCCTTATATCAGATAAGAGAATTCATCACATAATCGCTCGGTCGCTTCAGGATGAGTAAATCTTTCTAAGAAAATAACTTTGAATCTATCCCAGGTGATATCACCTTCTGGATTATCTTTAATAACTGAATCCCACCAAAATAAAGCTTCTTCTTTGAGTGCCCAAGACGCCAGTAATCTTTTCTGATCATCTCTCAGCTTTAAACCTTCAAAGATTTTCTCTGTAGAACGAATCCAAGCTTGTGTTTCCATAATGGACTCTTTGCCTAAGAATGGCGATCCACCCAGATTTCGAAATCTCTTGAATAGAACTTCTATATCTGATTCTGGCTGTGGGAGCACAACTGGCTCATTAACTGGTCGAGCCATTCGATTATTTCTTTTGTTCTTGTCACTCATTTTCTAGTGCGTCTGCAATTAGCAGACAAAGTGTCACGTCAACAGAAAAGATATTTCAATATATAGAGACAAATACTTGAATGTAAATGTGTCTACTGGGGTGTATTTCATTCTGCTTTACTCATACTAGGACATTACTGATCTTATCTGTAATGAGTTACCCGTCCTAGAACACTACTGGTTCTATTTCTGACGAGTTCGTTGATATGTTATATTCCAGCACTAAGCTTAACCAAAGCTCTGATACCAAATGAGACGACCCCGAACCCCGTACTGACGGTGGCAAGGGTAATCTTTGGAATATAACACATAAACAGGTAACAACAGAACAAAATTAAATAAATACACCAAATAATGAACAAATAATACACTGGATAAACGAAATCATCAGAGTTACACAATATACAGGATCATACTTAGTACAAATACAGTTCAGCTATACATAAATGTCTATAGCGGAAAACAAACATAATATGTACAATAGGAGCTGAACAGCATAAAATAGATAAATGATAGAATCCATCTTCAGCTCCAGCTATCCAGAAAAAGCCTACTAAAACCTGAACACAAGGCTGCCCGTGTAGAAAAAGGGGCACCCGAGTTTGAAAGTGAAACAAACTACGAGTCAGTCATGGGACTGGTATGAGAAATCTACTCAACACATTTAAAATATGGCCAATCTCAGGACCACGCCACTTTCGTGGAACGGGTTTACTCCATCTGATTGCTAGTGCTTCAAAATAAATCATTCTTTTAAACATCGCAATGCTTTTTATAAAAATGAAGCCATTATAAGACTCAGTTCCCATCACACAATGCAACGCAAACCGGAGGATAAAGTTTTACCTTATAATGGCCAAAATATGCTTGATACGAATAAAACAAAAGCATTTGATATTATTACTAGTGTTTACATGTTTCAAAAACAATTTCGAATCATAACTATCAATCATAGACGACATGGGTACCATATATCATGTCGCCATATATATATATATATATATATATATATATATATATACACAATCAAAACCGCACGGTCACGTATTTGGAAATTGGATTTCCGTCATGAACCAAGGCAAAAGAAAGTCCTTACCGACTTCAAGACGCTCTAGCCCGTGTCTCAGGCAAGTACTCAGTCAAGCCTTTGGAGCGACAGGGCCGGTCCACCGATGTGGATTAAAATTCATGAACACTGCATTTCCCCACCCTATGGGGCGTAAATGAGCCAACGAATGACTACATCGGTCTCGGATCGACCGATAAAACCGAGGCGCTTCGCAACAGCAACAACCACATAGGTGAAAAATAGTATAAATGTCAGCCATTTTAAGCACCGACACCACCTCTAGTTAGAAAGAAACGCATGCCCTCCCTGAGGTCCTTCTCCCGTTTTTGGTTCATACCGGGGTGAGAGGTTCGCGAATTCACGTTGTACACAAGGCTATGCCACATAGGCGGTGCTTTGATCATCAATCACAAGACTTTGCTTTTCAACAGAAGCCCTGATCACTGCATCTTAGCATGTCACACAGGCAATTCACACCATGCAACTGATGGCTATCAATCACACAGAATAAATTACAATGTCAGACACACAATCCATTTACAAGTCCGTTCGGGGTCTGAACGAAACCGGAGGCACTATATACCTCGCAAAACGATCAATCTCCACGTACGTCTGGACGATCACCACTCATTATCCATATTTCGGGATGCCTCCCAATCAGGACATCAGTTACCATCCAAACGAGGTGAAGAACTCCGATCTTCGACCACCGTCTTCATCTTCGATTTCTTATCGTCAATTCAGTTATTCAGAATGGGGTAAACCCGGTCTTTCTGAGCAACTCGCGTATATAATAAACAAGTGCAACACAAACACACATACGCATCATTTCAATTCATTAGTCGCTAACCGTAAATCAGTAAGAGAACGATTTCCCAAATATTAACCCTGAAGGCCGAAACCAACATCAGATCAAAACCTAGGAAACCATTCGACTTAGCCAACCTTCAGTTAGTTTCTAAATTTCGCATCCATATCGTTTATAATATTTTATAACGATTTATCGCTATTTTTATTTATTTTAAAATAGCCAATTTATTCAAACTACGCTTCGGCCATAACGCGGCCGTGGCGCTGTTTTTCTTTAGATTTGATTTACACATATCTAAAAATATAACCGTTGGATCTTCACAAAATTTATATCATTAGAAAGATATTTTCAAAATGAATCCAACGGTTCCAGTTTCGGGAAAATCCGACGGTCGGATCTCCCGGTATAATCGTTTGAAGTTTCGATTTCGAAATATGAACTACAGCGTCATTATTCGATTTAATATAATTATATTTTTATATATATATAATCAATCCTGGCACTGTTTTTCTTCAGATTTGAATTAAACATTCCAGACAATCCAACCGTTGGATTTTCAAAAAGTGGGTATCGTTGGGAAGATATTTCCAAAGCGAACCCAACGGTTTCGGTTTCGGGAAAATCCGATGGTCGGATCTCCCGCACTAATCGTTTGAAATCACGGTTTCAAAACACGAACTGCAGCTTCGTTATTCGATATATTTTAATTATATATATATATATAATCGATTCTTCAATTTCAAAACTATATGCTTTTCATACTTTTGATAAAAATGATATTTTTATCCAACTGTCTTCTATTTCAACACTTCACTATTTTTAACAATTCATGTATATATTAAAAATGTGATTTTTAATGTAAAACAATTCATTTCAAAACATGATTATTTTATATAGTTCATATAGATGATAAAAATAGGATTTTTATTATAAAATAATTTCTTTCAAAATACGAATACCATTCAACACATGAATTTCAATTCAACGAATGAATTTCCATTCAACACATGAAGGTTTTCTATAGTTTGTATATATCGAGTAAAAATGTGATTTTTATTGTTAAAACAGTTTATTTAAAACACGAATACCATTCAACACATGAATATGATTCAACGAATGAATTTCTATTCAACACATGAAGGTTTTCTAAAGTTTGTATATATATGGCAAAATGTGATTTTTATTGTTAAAACAATTTATTCAAAACACGAATACCATTCAACACATGAATTTCTATTCAACGAATGAATATTGATTCAACACATGAAGGTTTTCTATAGTTTGTATATATAGAGTAAAAATGTGATTTTATTTGTTAAAACAATTTATTTAAAACACGAATACCATTCTACACATGAATTTCTATTCAACGAATGAATATCGATTCAACACATGAAGGTTTTCTATAGTTTGTATATATAGAGTAAAAATGTGATTTTTATTGTTAAAACAATTTATTTAAAACACAAATACTATTCAACAGATGAATTTCTATTCGACGAATGAATATCGATTCAACACATGAAGGTTTTCTATAGTTTGTATATATAGAGTAAAAATGTGATTATATTTGTTAAAACAATTTATTTAAAACACGAATACCATTCAACACATGAATTTCTATTCAACGGATGAATATCGATTCAACACATGAAGGTTTCCTATAGTTTGTATATATAGAGTAAAAATGTGATTTTATTTGTTAAAACAATTTATTTAAAACACGAATACCATTCAACACATGAATTTATATTCAACGAATGAATACCGATTCAACACATGAAGGTTTTCTATAGTTTGCATATATAGACTAAAAATGTGATTTTTATTGTTAAAACAATTTATTTAAAACACGAATACCATTCAACGCATGAATTTCTATTCAACGAATGAATATCGATTCAACACATGAAGGTTTTCTATTCAACACACGAATATAGTTTCAACATAGGAAAATAATTCTAATACATGAATATTATTCAAAATTTCGGCAGCATAACGGCAGGGTAGTTAAAACAGGGACCGTCCCTAGTATGGCTCCTCGCTCTACCTTAAAGCCTCGCAGCTTTTGACAATGAGGAATCATGCATCTAGTTCGCACGCAGGCGGCATGTATATTTTTTTCATTTCCACAAACTAATCCTATGTGGTTTCAACCAAATAATTCTCAACCACAAACGGGTATTTTTCAACCACAATCAATCAATTTCAACCACAAACAATTCTAATCAACCATTTGTAATCAACCAATTTTCACACCAATCACAACCAATAAATATCGTCTATGTTTTGTGGACGAGAGGCGTATATATATATATATAAACATTTCACTTCTATTTCAACACATATATAATTTTTACAACGCATATATAACTTATATATCGAACATACAACTTATACAATGCTTATACAAGAGGTGTACAACGCTTATATAACTCATACATCGACTATATAATTTATACATCGTCATTTTCCATATCGTTTATAATTTAGAAATCTCACATTGGGTTCCACTCCACCAAAAATAGCAGAAGGCTCAGAAAAATATGCGGTCTCTTCTAGAATGTAGAAGACGTCCACACGGGTCGACTATCTCTTGTTTCACTGGATTTCGATCACACATGAAAAAGATATGATTTTTACAAGTTTGCAACGGTTTAAAAGTGTTAAAATTGATTAAAAATATACACAGCTGATTACCTCAACTTGATGTTCAAAACTAGGTTTAAGGTTTTCGGCGAATCCTTGAAGTGTTGCATCAATCAGCCACTGCCACGCTGTAGAGGGGAGAGAGGCGCGGCGAACGATGGTGGTGCGGTGGACTCCGGTGGTCGGAGATGACGGCGGCGGCGAGATGAAGGCCCGAACTTTCAAAGTCGAATTCTCCCCCAATTCTGAACGAAAAACTCCAAACCCTATATGGATTTGAAGATCTCGTGAAGCTCTACAAATTCCCTAACTGGAGTGTTTGATTTTGAAGCGTGGATTGATCAGAAAAATAACGGGAAGCTTTTGAAGCTTTTCCGTCGTCGATCGCGATATTATCGGGGAGAGAGAGTGCTGAGATGGACGAATGAAATTTATTTATTTATATATTTTTAAATTCCAAAAATACCCTCTTTCACACATGAACCCCAATCCAAACCCAACGACTGTCGTCCCTAGCGTTTTACCCCCATTCCGAACACAATGGGATATGTTTCGAAGGCCCATTCGACTATTTCAGGCTGTTTTCATTCAATTTAAAATATATAACATTCAATATTCGATTTGAACGTACATTTCGATTTGCCAGGGCCACAAACTGATTCGAAAAATTCCAGAAAAATAAATCTGGCTGTGTTTTGATGATACGGTCCCAACATATCTAGTTTCGTCGAATTCTGAGACCGTTTGTAAAATGGCTCTTTTTTGGTCGATCCAATTTAACTATAATTGACCAAAACACATTTTCCTTTGCGAGGCTCACATACTAGCTTCAAAAATTATGAAATTTGAAAGCTAGCAATAACTTCTCATCCCGGATCCAACAAAAGTGGTTTCGTCGAATTCCTAGGTCGTTTGCAAAACGGCCATTTTCACGGGCTATATAAATTCCATAGCGACCTTTCTGAAAATTCATTTGGCCATAACTTTTGCTCTCCGCTATGAAACTTCAATTTTTCAGATTTGTTAGAAAGGTATTCACTAACAGATTTAAATATTTTTTGTTTCACTCAAATCCGTTTTGTTTTGCACCCGGTACAGTCAGTCAAAGTTTGAAATGAAAATTTGAAACTGTCGCGCCATTTCAGGCCTTGTTTATTATTAGAATTAATTATATTTGTTTTCAAACGTCGATTTAAACTCACTTTTCATTGCTATTATATTTATTTTAAATATTTAAAATCCACTAAAATAGCCAATTTAAAAGTTTTAAATTGGTTCAGATTTTCTGGGTCGTTACAAGAACTATCTTAATCGTTTTAGCTATAGTTTTAGAAATGGCCTTATAAATTACATTACAACATGAGATAGGTCGGAATGATTGTACCTTGTCTGGGTTTTTAACCTTAGGAATGAGTGCAATATTCGTTTTGTTAAAAGAATCTTGCATTTTGGCTTTTTTGAAGAAGTGTTTAACTGCCCTTATAACATCCTTCCTAGTGTCAAGCTAAGCGACTTTAAAGAAATATGCGTTGTATCCATCTGGTCCACTACAAGCCTTTTTATTTATGGACGTGAAGGCTTGCTTAATTTCATCATCAGTGACTTCATCAGATAACATAAGTTGCTCCTACATGCTTAATCATAGCAAAATGCTGGGATCAATGCCATCAATGTTTGGAACAAACCTGTCGATATTACCCAGTAAATAAGAAAAATAGTTGATAAAGGCAGTTTCAATATTAATAGGAGTAGAATGGAGAAACCCCTTCTTGTCTAATATTCTGTAAATATTGTTATGTGTGTGTTGTATACATATAAGGAAGTTATATATGAATATATTCAAATTAATTCAAACCATAAATCAATGTAGTTAACAGACCATTAGGGGATGACCCACAACGGGCCTGGTTCGACCTATAGGTGGGGTCAACCTGTGGGGTCGGTGGGTCGACCCACCCCAAATCCAGGGCAATTTCCGAATTTTGTATCTTGACTGTTTTGTTAGTTAGGTTCATTGCTGACATAACGTTACGTGTATGTCCTAGATTGGAAACCTAAGATCTAAAGGTTAAGATTAGCTATGTAAATCTATAAATATGTGGCTCTCTCCATCTCAATACATACAATTATTCTTCATATTCTCTTCCCCCATGAATCTATTCTATATATCTTTACTAATAATACAAATACTTCAGGGATGGCATAGCTTTTTTGAAGTTTCTAAAATATCCTTTGTAGAAGTTGCCTTTGTTTATTAGCTGGATGGTATGTTCGTCATTTTAATGCCCCACCACATCCACGTTCGCTTGAAAATGGACCCATTTCTTCCCCAAATATTCCTCATTTATTCACTATTCAGTTTCTTCATAGGCAACCAAACTCAAAAAATCCGTCCTTTATTCACCGTTCGGTTTCTTCTTCTTCGTTGCTAAAGGGATGCTTGATTAGGAAATCTTTCTGTTTCACTTGTGGATCTCTTAACTGAAAAGGTACCATTACTTCTCATTGATCTTTTCCTTCTTTTTTTATTTTAATAATTCATTTGAGCGAAAACTCTGCCTTGATGGGCGACTTCCAAGAATCTAGATCTACAAATCTGAGCGATCACGATGCCCAAGATTCAACTTCGTTTCCGACTAAGTTCAACGAGAATTGCCCTACTGTTGTTAATTAGATAGGGTACTTGCCTCTCTTATATAAGTTTGCTTTTTTCCCTTTTTCGTTCAATTAACACCGATTTTATATTTGGACCTGTATGTTATTTATTGGGTTTGCATCAAAATTATAGAGTAAATGAACATGCGCACTGAAATTTCACACTAATAAATTACAACCAATTATGATTAAATGGACAGGCGCACTGAAGACAACTCCTTAAATGTTAATTTGCCTCCCTGGGAATCACTCTTCACCTTCTTTCAATACATAAATGGCAATACAGGTACTTCTTACTCATGTTTGTTTTCAAAATGATTTTTATTCCTTTTAACATGAGTTTTATATTTATGTTTGGGGAAATATATTTTTTGTACATATAAGCTGAGTAAGTACCTGTATAAATATTTGTATGCACGTTATTTGTTTACAATAATATTTCAAATTCAATTGAATTTATATACTCATATTTTTCTTCTTCATTTTGTTTACTTCTTTCTCTGTGCTCATAAATTGGTTGAAAATATAGTCTAACTTACTTTTTCCCTTCGTTAATGTAGGTTAAGCAAGAAGATAGATAATTTTCAAGTTCCCAAATAAAGCATTAGTGCTTTATGCTATATATATGTGTGTCTAAGGTAGTTTACAGACAGCTTTTCCTCAATATAAAAGTTTTAATTTTTTACCTACTTTCTATGCTTTTGACCTGAAAATGATGTTATTTGCCAACTGTATTTGACATGGACACATATTCCCACTATGTTAAAAATTCACATACCTTAGGGTGTGTTCTTTGCAAGGGGAAGCGGAGATTTTGAGCGGAGAATGTTAGCGGAGAATTGTAGTTAGCGGAGAATGTGTTCTACGCGTTAAGCGGAGAATTTAAGCGGAGCATTTAAACGGAGTATTTTTTTTATTTAGTAATTTAATTATTAAATGATTAAAACTTAACAATATGATTAATGCAAAATAACACATTTAACCATAAATAACAGTTCAGTACATAATAATATTTCAAACCAGTTCACTACATAATAATAGACACATGCGAGCAACTACCTATTTCAAACCAGTTCACTACAAACTACTACTGTCTGCGGAATCTAGAAAGATGACAACTCATGTATCCCATCAACTCCAAATCAGACAAGGTCTCAACCACCTCTAAAATAGACCTGTCGCGACGAAAAATCTCAACGATCTCCCATCGGCTTACATCACTGATGGGCGAGAGATGGGCATAGCATTTCTCCACTGCCGCGACGAAATGCTCTGTCTGTACGAAGGCCGGTTCGGGAGGAGCGGGTTCAGACGGAGCTGCCCTACTAGATGTGGCGCGCGTCGACTGCCTCCGTGTAGACTGAACCGGCGGTGGACTATCTGAGGCGGCCTCTGGAGCAGAGGGGATCTCATAACTGCAAGTTCCTGTGCCAATGCAGCCCCTAAAAAGCTGATCCTGCTCACGAAACTTTAGAGGTGTCTGTCTCCTAAACTTCTGGTACAAGCGTGCAGGCCCATGCCACCAGTCGTCTGATCCGTCCAAGCGGTCCTGCGAAGCATCCCAAAAACCGCCAGGAGTCTGTAAAAGTGCATTCCATGTAGTCCATACCCTCTTCAGATTATCCCATTTGTTTTTTATTTGTATCTGCGTCAACTCGTCTTCAAACATCTCATTGAACTCATCCTGCACCGCACTGAGGAATCTGTTGGTTCCTCGAAGACCAATATTGTTGAGGCAAATATCTATAAAAGCCTCCGTGCGATTCACTGGCCATAAAGCATTTGGGGCGTTGGAAGAGCCAGAAGCAGAAGCGGACAAATGTGCCATTAGACTGGAAGAAGGTACCTGATCCTAAGTTGAAAGCAGAAGAAGGAGGAAGATGGTAGGAGAAGTAAGGAGAAAGAAGGAAAGGGGGGGTTATGAAGGCAAGGAGCCAACGGCTCAAAATTGAGCCATTGGCTCAACGGTCCAAATAGGACCGTTTGCCAACGGACGCCTCCGACGCGTCGGAGGCGTCAGTTGGCCAAACGGTCCGTTTGGACCAAAAGAACGCCCCCTTAGTAATTTTACTTCAACGCATTTTAACTTATTGTAGTATAAGCTTTATCCTTTCTATAATTTTAACTTAGTGTAGATTTTCAGTAGCAAGATGATTCCTTTATCTGCGGTCTTAGTTAGTTTGCACATAATATATTTTTTCATAATGCGAATACTATTCTCGGCTAAATGCCACTGTATAACTAAATTTTAAATTGCATTGCCATATAATTCAATGTTAAGCTTGCAGTTTACAAAATCATACTTAAAAGAAAAGTGTATAAGTCTAATCTATGATAGTAGTTTATTTAAAGCTTCCAATTCACTTTCTTTTGTATTTGTTTTATGATAAATTGCACATTTAATTCACCTATGACCATAGTGATGTAAACTACTTTTCAACTGAAGTTGTTTGCAGGTGAATGTAAACTGCATAAATATTTTATGTCACAACATCTAATAGGCTGACTATTAATATGCAAACAAAGAAAGAAATTCTGAAATAAGCAAGTGGCGAGACATCTTAGCTTAAGCATTTATTAATTAGACATGAGAGTAAAAAAAAATCAATGGTTGTATCCATGAGCAATGAGACATGGCTTCAGTAAGTAGTTGGGGAGTTACTGCAGTTAGACATGGCTTCGGTAATTTTGAATATTGATCAGAAGCCACATGCATGCATTCTCCTTCTATGAACATTATAAATATTTGTGTCCAAACAGAAAATTAATAATAAGTAATTCAAAGTTCTAACCTCATATCGGTCAAGAAGATAAGAAAATGAATATCAGTGCCTATTTCATATTGGTGTTGCATTTATTCATAAGTTTAGGTATGTGTTTATTCTTCCCCTTTTAGTTTTTTTTAATCCAATATTTCCGTAGACTAATGATAAAATAAAACAAAAATCTTTATTTGAATTTGTAGCTCCAACTGAAGCAATAATAGGATTTGAGAGGAATGACTGCACCGAGATAAAGACATACATGAAGTTTTGGGGTAGCGTTGACACAATAAGAAAACAGTATTTCCTGAAAATCAGATGTGATGACTTTTGCAGAAGTGAAGCTTATTACGCAAAGAAGTTTTGAATGTAAATGTTGTGGATTAATAATAGAGCATTTTGGCCTTGTTTTTTTTTTCACAAATAGCCTCATTTTACAAAAAATTACAAAAATAGCCCACTTTTGGCCAACTCAGCGCTGAGTTGGTCAAAAGTGGAGATTTCTTATGGGCTCAATCATTGATTGCGCCCAGAAAGTAATTTTTTTTAAATCCTGGTGCGCAGATATTGATTGCGCCCAAGGAACCAGGGCGTAGGCTATACAAATGTGCTAGACACGAAATGAGCCAACTTTATCGGAACACCTTCTGAGTTTGTAAGTATACCGAGTGGGTTGATCCTCCGATGTGTCGAAGAGGACATGAGTATGCATTGGAGATGCAAGACGAGAACGACTGCCTGAAGAAGGAGATTTTCCGCCTGAAACAACTTAACTCGGATTTAGAATCCCAGTTACCATGATATCCCAATGAGTAGGCAAGACTTGTATCGTTGTACCAGTGTATTACCGTATCCAAATGCTTATGTAGTATGCAACAATGTATTATTCATCGTATTCTAATGCTATTGTATCAGTGTATTAACGTATCCAAATGATGATGTACTCTGCAACAATGTATTAGTCATCGTATTCAAATGGTATTGCAGCAATGTATCGTTGGAACTGGAGTTAAGAAATAAATTCGATTGCATTCTAACATTACTACAAATAGTTCAACCATAAACTACGAATTACAAATAGTTCAAATATAAACTACGAATTACAAATAGTTCAAACGTAGACTGGGAATTACAAATAGTTCAAATGATACGAAATCCTAATTTACTGACTTACAACGACTTCTCCTATGACCAACCACTCCGCATTTACTGCATCTATTCGTTTTAGGAGCCCGCATTTCATCCATTGTGTTTTCAAATCTAGTTGATTTGGGTCTCCCTGCTGATCTACGCACTGTTGGTGGCAATAAAACTTGTCCCTGGAATTCGCTCCAGTAACGTTTATCTGGAATAGGATGAAATTCCGGTTTGTAAGCTGCATAGTACTTCTTCACCGAATACCACTTCGAGGCAAAGTCATGGTGTTGTCGATTAGCCCCGTTGGTTACATTAGAACAAGCCGCCATTACATGTTCGCATGGAAGGTGCTGAAGTAATGGAATTCTACACGTACAAGAACAATTATTTTGATCGAGTAAAACTCTGTATTCCTTGCCGACATGCGAAATTACTCCCCACTCACCTTCATTATATCGGACGATGCGGCAACGTCTAGCTTCATTTTCCCTTTCACATATCTTCAACTCCCATTTGGGAGTTAGCTTCGCCATCGCTGGCATAACAAGCTCTCTTCGTTTACAAAAATAATCTACTGACCGAAAAAACGTATGCGCAACTAGAGCTTTGACGGGCAATGATCGTGCACCTCTAAGTACACCATTAAAGCTTTCAGAAGCATTTATCGTCATGACATGAAATCTACACCGTCATCGAAACACAGAGCCCAGTTCTCTTCCTTCCCCCCAAACTTTTCTCAATCCAATTATGTGCATCAACGTTAGTTAGTTTAATTTCGTCACAGATCTTTTGATAATCAATCACTTCCGAAGCGCATGCTGCTGCATAAAACAAACCGGTCAGATTTTGATCTTTGACTCCAACAGCTTGAAAATTGGCTTTAAAATGTCTGGTGCAATATCTGTGTTTGTGCGGGTATCTCCAAGAATTCTCCAAAGCAACCGGTATGCCCTTCATCCTATCGGAAATGAAAGTGATGCGCCGATTTTGCACACTACAGATGAATGTTCGTATACACGCAAAAAACCAACCCCAAGTATCGGTTGATTCGGCCTCCACAATCCCATATGCCAACGGGTAAAGTGAATCGTTTGCATCGACAGCAGTCGCAACCAGTAACATGCCTTTATATTTCCCATATAAATGTGTGCCGTCTACGGAAAGCAAAGGCCGACAATGCACAAATCCTTCAATGCATGGCCCAAAAGCCCAAAATGCCCTTACAAAAACTCCACATGGTTCGGCTATTATATGTGCGACACTCCCCGGATTGGCTTTGATAAGTTCATCAAAATATTGACGGAGGGTGGAGTATGACTCGGCTTAGTCACCGTAAATGCCTTTGATTACTCTGCATAATGCCCTCCATGCCTTTGTATAACCAATTTTTATAAATAGTTGTTCCTGTTTTAAAACTTTCACTGTTCCAGGGGGTAGTACTCAAATCCGATTTCACAAACGGCATGATCTTCGAAACCAAAAAAGTCGACGTTGCTTGTTTATGATTGGAGTTCACTGTCGGGTTTACACAACTTTGTTCAGCTGGGTATTTTTTAATAACCCACAAACCTTTCTGCGGTTTTTTGGATCTATGGCATGTATTCTCCACGAGCAATTGTGATCCATGTTGCAAATAGCAGTGTATTTCTTTTTGTTCGACCTGATCGGCTTAAACGAAACTGCGTGCAAAATCGACCATTCACTTAACTGTTGAAGGAGTTTGCTTTTGCTCTCAAACATCATACCTACTTTGAAACCATTTTGAAGGCAAGACGACGAGAAAACTTCGTTGTTGAATTGCATATTTGCAACCACGGATCTAGCTGTCATTTGTGCATTGCATAAATCATCATCCAATGGTATCTCAAACTCCGGCAACTCCTCATCACTATCTTCGTCCGCGTTGTCTTCGCCTCCCAAATCAAAATTTAGGGGAGCATTGTCTACTCGCATTACATCAAACCATGACGTGTCATTATCAGGAATGCTAACAACGGTCATGCTGTCAAGTGAAGGATCTGGATTTTCCTCTCTCAAATCTTGATCCTATAGTTCCATGTCGACATCAGGAATATTGGGTTCAACGTTACATTCTGCTTCGGTGGCTTGTGTGGGATACCTGTAGTACACAAGCGGCAAACTCTAAAGTACATTTAATATGCTACATAAATCTATAGCGATAACACTAGTAACTTACTGTTGGGTCATCCGATACACTTCGGTGCACATTGGGTCCATCGGCGAACAACGGTAACTTGTAGATGGTCCGACGGAATTTTGTGTCGTGAGGTAATTCGGTACAAACCTGAAATATACACACTTTTTAGAACCATACAAAAGACAATGGTAGTATTGTGAAGGGGGAGAATTCTAAATTTCGATTTACCCGTGCGTTACATTTTGGACACTTTCCTGCGTCGGATATGGATAGCCCGGTAGCGATGGATGATTCAAATTCATGTACGGATTATACCCAAAACACATTTGTTATTGCTCATACGAGGGAACGCTCATATTCGGATACGGATAACAAGCTGCGGGAGCCGATACCACTGGTGTAACGGCTGGTTCTGTTGACAATCTCTGCTCTTTCATAACAAATAATTCAATAGATTTTGACACAGATGACAACATAATTTCAACGTCGTCGTCTGCCTTAGATCCAGAATCTGTCGGCCAATTGCAAACTAACTCAATGTCAAACTCAACCAGATTAATTTTAGTACATTTATACACGGCCTACTTCAACTATACGAAATTTGACCCTTTTAAAACTTTTGCCGGTTTGCTAGATCCACCATTATATATTCCACATTTATGTTCATCAATAACCAATTCTCCATCGTAATAGCATATAGTTCCAATATAATTTGGCGCCATTCCAACCTATTCTAAAACCAAAATAATTTTAACTAATATGGGTAGAATAGAATTAACCATAAAAAAACCAAATTCATACCTTTTGATACTCCAAATGGCCAAAATAGCTTCCTCTTAACTTTGATCTTTAATCAACTTGGATTTTGATATCTTTTAAAGGATTAGAAGTTTAGGGTTTTAGGGTTTGGAGTGAGAAATGGGTTATAATGGTAAATGGGAGAAGGAAATGTAAAGTAAGTATAACTGGGTATAACTATCTGCTTTTATAAATAAAAAAACACTTTTTAGGTGCAATCATTGATTGAGCCCATGTGTTTTAAAAAAAACACTTTTTGGGCACCGTAATTGATTGCGCCCCAGGGAACCAGAGAACCTGGTTCCTTGGGCGCAATCAATATCTGCGCCCCAGGATTTAATTTTTTTTTTTTTACTTTCTGGGCGCAATCAATGATTGAGCCCATAAGAAATCTCCACTTTTGGCCAACTCAGCACTGAGTTGGCCAAAAGTGGGCTATTTTTGTAATTTTTTGTAAGATGAGGCTATTGGTGGAAAAAAAACAAGGCCAAAATAGCAAAATGCTCTTAATAATAAGAAGACCAAGAGCCAACCATATGTTGTATTAGACATTATCAGCTAAAATTTATTTTCAGCTGATAATGTGAAATAACTTCTTATCTTGGAGGTTATGTTGTCATCAACCAACTAGTAATAAAATTTGGTGTTTCCATTATTGGAGATAAAATATAAAATATAATTCGATGCACTGTTGACACATTCTTTGCACTATTTGAAACTATGTAATTCAGGGACTAACTTCTATAGTAATTATGTACTTTGATCACGTTACTCCTACTGCTATTGTAATTACTTTGTTCCAACTAAATATATTTTACACTGTATGCAGTGATCACGTTACTCCAACTATTGTAATTGCTTTGTTTCAATTAAATATAGTTTGCACTATTTGCATTTTGCTCTTAGTCACTGCAGCTCAGCTGCTTTATACTGTTCCATCCTCTTCTGTACATATCCATACTTTGCTTCAAGTGTCTATGCACACGTCCAACGGACATGCCTTCATACTGGTGTGTGTGTGTGTATAATAGGGAGTTGCTGCTGAAGCCTAGATCTACAGAGATAATTCAAAATACAAGATCTGCATATAATAATAAAAGAAATAGAAGTGGACTTTTACACAATGGCATATAGACATATATAAAAAGAGATATAATCTTTTCTTCACTAAGACCCACACAGTGAGTTCCCTGTTATTTTCAGATCTGATACCTAAAACTATATCATGACAGTAAATAAAATTGGGTTTAGAACATACAATGTTTATAAGATAATTGTTATACCTGTTCTTCACTGTTATTCACCTATGTTGTTGTTATAAGTAAAATATATGTTTTTACCGTCAGATGATTAATTAATTATGTGTATCTATCTTCCTTTTCCCTATTTCTACCGTTTTAGTTTATTTCCAGACTTGCCTATATGCCTATACAGTTGATTTGATTCTATCCTCCTTCCTCTATTTTTTTCCTTTTGTTTACGCTAAGCCTAGTCCTTTGAAAGCCTAGGTCATGTCCGATTAAAGTTTGTGTATGGTTAAAATTGGGATAATAAGAAATGACATGACAAAGGGGAATTTGGACATATTATTAAATTGAGGACCGTTTGACTGTAATGTGGAAAAGGGATAATATGCATATACTTGTACTTGCTGTAAATTGGGGATGTAATAAAAAGGGATAATATGCATATACTTGTACTTTTTGTAAACTGGGAATGTAATAAGAAGGAATAATATGCATAAACTTGTACATGTAGTAATTTGGGGACATAATTGAATGGAATGGTATGCATATGTATAAACACGTTAGATTTTACTTAATACAGACATTAAGAGGAAATGTTAAAATTATGTAAGTACCAGATGTAGGTTAGTAAATTGAATCATTATGGTAATTACACATAACATCTGGGCAGGTGTTTTGGGGAAGGGTTGTACAAACACAATAACATAACATCCACGCTTATTACTAAACCTAAACCTGCTAGGTTAAACCTGATAATTAATAAGCTAAGAGGTCACTTGTTCTGCTGTTGTATTGGGTTTTGGGGACTCTTAAATCCTAGTTACTTGGGGGAACAAGCTTAGAGGGTTTGTCTTGTATCATCTTGCTGTGTGGAATCCATATCAGTCAGTATCCCTTTTTGTATTTTGTTAGAGGACCTCGCACTAGGTAGGGGTCAGGGCACGCTTTACTTAACTGGATAGTAAGAGGTTCAAATGGGAAAGGTGAGTACGGGCGCATTCTGGAAAAGTAATGAGCGTGCATGAGTCTGATTATGGAAACTAAGTCGTTGTAACACCAGTTAATAGGTCTGTGTTATATAAGTTGTTGGGTCAGGGTGTGATACACCCTACTACCAGGGCTGACACAGGGTATTTACGTATTAGGGAGCCGATTGCATGAGTTGTAATTAGGGTAGACCTAATCCTGCTCTTATGTAGTTAGGGTAATACCTAATCCTGTTTTTTAATTAGGGTACACCTAATCCTGCTGTTTAATTACCACCAGTCATTCTGCCCTACCAAGTGTAGTTGTTCAATCTTATGTACATGTGTGTGTTAAAAGAAGTGTAGAGATACTTGTCCTACTAAATTTTATAATACTCACTTACTGTTAGTATACTGTGTGCGGCGTCAAACTTTTTCCATACTGTATATACTAAGCTATTTATCAACTTTACAGTGGAGGACGAAGAATCGAAAGTCTTACAGTGTGGATCAGTTGGAGGAGGTGCATAATGAGGCTTTCAGTTTGGTTAAAAGACATTCGTAAATCTTGTTTAATGAAAATCTGACTGGAATGTAATGTAGAACAAAAACATGTGCTTTTTTAGTGTTTGTGGTGGATGGTTTTATGGAATGTAAGAATATTTTATGTTTAATGTTTATGGCCAATAATTACATTTTTTTTGTATTGGTATTGCATTTTTGTTTTTCGTGTTGGTATTGCATTTTTATGGTAGGGCGTATATCATATATCAAGAAAAATATTGATGTTTAAAATTATAACTGATATAAGTTATGTAGAACAAAAACAGTGTATAAACATAACAAAGACATCCCTCCTTTAAAGGGAAATGATGTCTAAACGACACACAGACATCATTTCACTGAAAATGAACCGATATTTGTTTGGTGTATAGACATCACTTCTTTTAGAAAGAAATGATATGGTATATATATTACAACAGTTATTCCCACCATAAACGATGTATTAGTCATTTTGTACTACTTACATGATATGTTTATAGTAATTTAAGACTTATAATAAGCCACTATCAACATTTAGTTCATGCAAATAAACAAAAAAGGGGTTAATACATCGTTTATTAATTATTTTATGATGTCTTACTGCTGCTTCGACATCGTTTTTTCACTTATGTAAAAAAATGGCACTTTAGACATCACCGACATCAACATCGCTCCCCAAAAAAGGAGACAACGTTTTTTAGCCAATGTCTATGTGAAGTTTTCTTGTAGTGTCTTGCTGTTTAATCATGTTGTTTCTGTTAAGTAATTAGGTTCACGCCTGATCCTGTTATACTAGTATTGGTGCAGACACAGCCTGTTTTTATGATATAAACAAGAAGTATTACTCGATCACTTTTTATTCATGTTTATCCTGTCGTTCTGCTTATCTAGTTTACTTGTTGTCTTATATGATACTGTACTTTCTCATCAAGTCTTGTTTATCTGTCTTGGTATCTCTATCTTATGCATATTTGAAAATCACTGGAACTCGCCAGACTTTATGTCTGACCCTTTTGTTTTTGCTTCTTTCTCTTCCTCCCCCCAGGTCCTTAGAATGGTAACACTCCTCAGTGATTAGGACTTTCTCTTTTAGCTTGGATCTGGACTTTCTAAGATGTACCGCTTTGATTTACTTTCTACTCTGTTATGGCTTGCTATGAGGGATATGGTTTTATATTATGGCACTCTGTTATTTTGCATTATGAGACAGATCTGAGGTTCTTGGTTTTTGATGTAACTGGTTTAATGATGTAACATGTTTTGAGACGATGTTTTACTTTCAATAATAAAGTTGAAATTTCCGCTACTTACGTTATATCGGTCTTGTGAATTTCTGTATTGTTTACCTATTGTGCTTCATGAAACTTAATGCATTCTCTTATGAGTCACATTAACGGATGTGGAGTGTCACATTTGATATCAGAGCTGAAGGTTACAAAATCAGAGGAAAAGTTCTGAAAATTTGTTTTCAAAAGCAAAGTCTTTTCAAATAAAAACCTATTTTTGAGAAGCATATCCCCTCAAGCCATATTCGATATTCTTTCGATCTCTTTTTGGATCCTTGTTTCTCTCTTTTTCTGAATATCTGGATCTCCCAACTTTCCCGAGGGTCCCCATCGCGGCATGGTTCCGTAGGCATGTCGGAACTACTGCGCATGCCGAAGGGCAAGGAAGTGCCTAACCTCCATCTGTAGCCGTGGTAGTAACACCAATGGCTAATCTTCTCAAAGCTTTGTGAAATGACCCGTATTTTTACGGACAATAATTTATTTATATAATTATTTAGATAGTGAAAATGGTTGTTTAATTAAATTATATTGAATATTTAATTAAAATAAATAATAGAATAATATATTTAATTCAGAAATAATCAAAAATAGTGAAATTCACAGTATGGTGTAATTTGGATTATTTAAAATATATAATTCAGTTTAGAGTTGAATTATATTCACGAATATATTATATAAACGAAGTTTGAACATATAATTATATTATAATTAAAATCGAGCTCGAAAGGGCGCTGTAGTTCGTAGTTTGGCGATTCGAACTTTAAACGAATATATAGAAGCCGTTTTAAATCGGATTTCAGTGAAACAAGAAACGTTCAGAGCTGGTGAAGTATATTTTTCTAATGGAAGAGAAAAATCGGGATTTCGTCGTGTAGATTGTGAGTTGTGTCCAAATCAAATTTTAAAATAGTCGCTATAGAATCGTTTATTGACCATAACGGTTTATTCGATATAACTAGATACCGGTTTCGAATTTAGACAAGGTTCTTTTGAGACGTAGGTATAATTTAATTTTTGGAATTTTACTGTAATTTTTATTTCGTAAAATAAGCACTTTTTATTTTGGAGTATTTTACACCATATATCAATATTTCAGGGTTTCATCGAATAAGTTAACGGACCTATATTATTATATTTTTGGGATCAGGGCACATTGCCCATCATGACTGTAATTTTATTTTTGTCGTTAGCAGTACGGACTTAAACATATATAATTTTATATAACAGGGTACCTAATATGTACGTTGCAATTTAAAACAAACTCAACATTTGCCTGCGACTAATACTGAACCTTCATTTCATATCTATTTCCCCACGTCCTTTCTTCTTTAATGTTGTACCTATTTCCGTAGTTATCAACCCTACGCACATTAACTTCCCGACCGACGCAGCTCATATCACCTGGCAAACGTATCTTGTTCACATATTTCAAAATATCTTTGCCATTGCTTTACTTAGCCTCGAAGTCTTAGCAGCCTATGTAACACCCCACCTCCGTTAAGGTCACTCACAAAGGGAATGCCTTAACTTTGGTGGAGCATTTTAGTAAACAGAACAGAAACTTACAAGACAGATAAAACAGTACTTGAAAAAAAAATTAACTTTATTACAGCGGAAACAGAAATTAGTATGGTTACATCCTTTCAATTTCAGAATTCAAGTACAAAATATCAGTCTTGTACAAAAGCCTTCAAAATGCATAATTTAAAATCATAATCCCCATGGAACGGAAGCTATACAGAGCCAAGCCATACTTTAAGCACTTCAAGCAAAGAGAAATCCGGATCAAGCTAAAGTATTTTCCCTCATTGGATAACCTGGGGGGGAAACGGAAGAAAGGAGGCGAAACAACAAGGGTCAGACAAAAAGTCTGGCAAGTCCAGTGACTTTCAGCATATGAACAGATAATAATAATATGATATGAACATAAAACTGGATGTGAGATAACTGTAATAGGTGTAGCAGATATAACAGAAAAACAGAATGATATAAACTATTGTCTTACACTTCTCTGCACTAATACTAGTATAGCAGAATTAGGTGTCACCCTAATGTCTAAATTGAAGCAGGAACGGGTACAGAATACTTTAACAGAAACAGAATGCTAATAATGGGCCTTTACTACCCGATCAGAAACAGACAGAAGATGAAACAGATTTATCCCTATGGAACAGAATGTGGAATTAGGTGTACACTAGTAATGGGCCTTTACCACCCGAACAGACGGTACCACACAGAAACAGACAGGTGTTACCACCCAACAGAAACAGAAGGTACCAACAGAAACAGACAGAACTAAGCGTACCCTAAAACCCTACCCCAAGCGATCGGCTCCCTAATACATAAATATACTGTGTCGGCCCCACAGTAGGGTGTATCACTCCCTAAAGTGACAACCAATTGGCACAGACCTATTTACAGATGTCACGGCGTCTTACATCCTCAGAGGCAGACCGGGATCCATGCACACACATGACCCGGTTGGAACGCACCATCAACACCCCTCGCCATTATCAGAATGAACCACTTATAATTAGTTCAGTAAGCATGCCCGGACCCTACCTACTGTTGGGTCAAAGTTTTGATACCAGAAAGGGTTACTGACTAATATGGGTCCCAAACAACAGATGACACAAGTAATTCCCCTCCTAACCTTGTGTCCCCAGACTAACAGATTTCAGATTAACTTGTTTACAAGTTCAGACATACAGAATTCAGATTTACTAATTCACAAATTTAGTTAACAAGTTTTCAGACTAACGGGTCAGATGTACAGACTTTTCAGATTTGTCTAACTTTGTATTGGGCCTACAGATTCATGGACGGGTTTTACTACATCTATTAACCCCATTGGTTTAACCCTATTTTCCCCAATACGTTTTAGACGTCATTCTTATCTTAGATTTGCATTAATTAATTATTAATGCACAGACCTCTCACATTAGGTCGGTAGCTTGTGGCCGCTGGATATGCCGGGCGGTTCCGGGCAGACTTCTGCCACAAGCCAGACCTAACCTCGTGTCTTACGCATGTTATGACTAACTTCTCACATTAGAACCTATTGTTTGCGGCCACTGGATGTGCCGGGCGGTTCCGGGCAGATTTACGCCGCAAACTCATTCTAACCTCGAGTTAGCCATGTTCATCTTTGCGGCCAATTAATTAATTATTTACCGTTTATGCGCACGTCCAATATATATGCCAATTCAGATTATATCAATAACAGAATGATTATATCAACATAGCAGATAACAGATTTTATATGAATTAACGGATTTTACAGATTTAGCAACTTAGCAGAATTTTGCATATAACAGGTTAGGCATTTCAACCGACAAATTTAACAGATTAGGCATTTCAATCTAATTAGCAGTCTAGGCAATATAACAAAACTAGCAGTTTAGGCAACTTGGCAAATTAGCAGATTTAGCAAATTTAATATTTCCAAAGGTTCTATTTACATGCCTTGCCTAGTCATAAATTAGCCTAAATTCATATGCCTACATAATTGTCATGATTCACAACATATACTCGCAGAATATGGACATAATTTGCCATATAACATATGTTCCAATTTTTGTTAAACTAGCATTTTACAGCAGATTCACATATAAATTATACCAAATATAACCATTAATTTCAATGCATGCCATATATCCAAAAATCCCTATTTAGGTGTAATCACAATAATAGATATCCTAATTAATGTAAATCTTTTACACCTAAGCTTCCATATCTTCTTCTTTTTAAGTCATGAATCATTATGCAAACTATACCCAACAATCTAAATCTTTAAATCATATCTTCTAAAAATCAAATCTTGACTTTTATATGCATTTTGTTCAAAGTCTCAAATCATATGTAATCTTACAGTGGTTCCTCTTCTTCTTTTATCACAAAATATGCATAGGTCTAAAACTAGTTTATAACATATGCTTATTTTTTTCTAATTAATTACAGGTCTAAATTACAACATAACTATGCATACAACATGCATAAATTATATGTTCATAATCAAATTCATGCATCCAATCCCAAGTCATATGTCCAATATATTTTATGCCTCAGACCTAAAGTCATACATTCAATTTGGTTTTGTCAAATTTCTCATCATTCATCCCCAAAACTTGCGTTCATACGTTCATCTCTTATGAGATTAGGCACAGGCTCGTGGTAGCCTGGCTATAGAAACAGAAAAGAAGAAAGGGATACAGAACAGTCACAGAAAACAGATCTAACAGAAGAGAATACAACCTCAAACTCAGATTTAAATGCATATCAAAATTATAATTAACGTTTATAGCGGAGAATAACTGTACTTGCCTTGATTGGATTAAAGAAAGAACTTTAACTTGTTGTAGAATCTTTGCAGAACTTTAATCTCTAGTTTGAACTGAGTTGCTTAGGCTGATGTTGATTATCTTCTAGTTTTAGTTCCAGCAGAGCAGAGACGCCATTTTTATTTTTATTTATTAGAAGAAGAGAGCAATGGAGGCTAGAGAATTGTGTAAGAAACCTAGGTAGAGTCTAGGGCCATTTTTATAGAGTTGCAAGTTAATTTGAGCCGTCCGATGATGCTAGGGTAAATCAAGGCCATCAATTTCAAAAGAGGCCAATTATGTTCACAATTAAGGACTGTAAATTACTCCCATTTTAAATTATGTCATAATTACTATGCATGCAAATTACCCCCATTTTGAATTATGGCATAATTACTATTCCAATTACATGCAATTCCATGTTTTAGCATATATATATATTTCCTACAATGTACACATTTCTCATTTAGGACAAATTCTATATATAAATAATTCCTAACACACTTATGCCATAATTACTCCCTTAATGTACATTATCAACATTTATTATTTATTGCCAATCCATCAAACATAAATACGTATTTAATAGATACATCTTTCCTTTTACCGTATACATTAATTATTCATATATACATGTCAATTAATATGAATGACAATATTAATGTATCCTTTTCATTGTAAATTAGCATATTTATATATTTCTCAACATATTTATATATTTCTCAAATTAACATGTACAGATAAATGTTAATAGCATGTTTTCACATCAATGCCCTATTGACATATCTTTAAATTAAATGCCAGATAAATATTCGTCATATTAATATGCTTGCATGTTATGTTCGCAAAATAATATCACATACCATATTTTTCTTATTCAGTGCCACATTGATGTCAATTGCAGGTTTATAAATGACATTCCTATTAATAGAAAATTAAGTCTAACCTATTCATATTCTTCCTCTTTGAAAATCCCCATTAACTGCATACAAATATTATGCATAAACCTTTCTTTTCACTGCTTGCATCCACACATTTTTATTTAATTTGTATGTTTATGACATAAATGCACATATGTACGAATATGTTAAATATTTCTTTCCTTTAATTTGTCATGAATCCAATTAGAAAAGGCCACTTATAAAAAAAACAATTCTTGGCAGGCAAAAATGCGCAACATACGCCTCATGATACGTACATGTCATATATATATATATATGTATGTATACGTATATGTATATATATATATTTCTTTTTTTTCTTTTTATCTATCTTCCCAATTACTCATTTTCACACTAAACCACTTTTTGAACTGCATTCACACTAGGCTATTTTAAGCTATTCCCCTAAAACAAAAATAAGGCGCTGGCGGGGATCGAACTCTGTACCTCTTGTATGTAAGTCATGTGTTCCAACCAAATGAGCTACTAAGTCTTTTGCTTACAAAAGTTATAACAATGCTAAACATTATTCTTTTCTCATTCCTCTTTTTCCATGTTTTGCTGCAATTTTTAATTTAAGGATATCTTTTTCATACGGAGTCCAATTTACGCAAACTCAGACTCTATCTCAAGCAGAATTTCAAGAAGAACGCAATGGCGTAACCTGTTTCCCTTAGTTCTTTGATTTCGAATTAATTATACTTTAATTTGTTAATTTCACAGCTATAGAATACACGGGGTGTTACATTCTCCCCTACTTAAAAGGATTTCGTCCCCGAAATCTTCAAGTTAAGAAGAATGCGTTCTACCATCCAATCACCCATCTACTCAACCATCATCCACAAGCATCCATTGTCCTTAGAAAACTTCTAATGTTGTATGAACATATGCAAAAGTGTGTGTATATGTTCCTTATCTAATGCAAAATCAGGCGGCCCACTGATTCAGTCGACCTCCTTAATGCAAATCATGTTAGTGCCATGAGTCCAATATGTATGCAAATTTTCCTATTTGATATGTATCATTTCTATACGAGTGCACAATTGCTCATTCATATGCAACATCCATATGCTGATTCAACCATTTTGCATCCATAAAAATTTAAAAATGCTCACACATCCATATGCAGTATGAGAGTGCTTTCGAGCCGACCTAGTGCCTAGTGTGTGTGTATGCATCCACGAGCAACCACTAGCAACCACTTGCAACCATCAAACATAACATGTCTCAAACACATGTTTACACCCATTAGTTTCTACCTAAAGTTCAAATATTCGATCGATAGGATACAGTCGAATGATGGAAGCGAGTACAGATAGAACGAAAATTTGGTTCCCATTAGACATGGGTCCTAAGTATCGGCCCCAAAGACCGAAACCAACATCAAATTGACACCGAGGATTACCTTCTTTAGACAATGTCAAAACTGGAAATCCTATCAAAAGTATTTAGATATTTACAGACTACTGGTACAGATCAGGTTCCCTAATGATTCTTAGGAAGCTAAGCATGATAAAATCATACCCCACGAAAACTCAGAATGTATGCGTCATACTTGACTCCTAACACAGATATCCCTCAAACCCCAATCTCAAACAGATGATCCATAACCCTTATGGGTCTGAGTCTATAGCGGAATTCAAAAATAATACTAGTATTAAAGTGCAGAGTACCGATTACAAAACCAAAATACCAGAATCAGAAAAAAAAGTCTTAACTCCATAATCAGATAAAGAAATTAAACCTACTATAGAAATTTTCCTATTTCTATCCTAGCTACTAGCCTCAAGAGTGTTCGCCTGCCCTCCTTGTCCTCGTCTCTTCGGGCAGTCCCTAGTGAAGTGTCCCATCTCCCCACAGTTGAAGCAAGCGCCCTCCCCTTCCTCTTTCGGTAATCCTTATTCAGATGAGTCGAGCTTCCATAAGTAAAACACTTTCCTCCTCCTTATCTTCAAACTTTCCTTCCTTCTTTTGTGTTTCCCTTTTGCCTCCATTGTGAACTAAGTCTATATGAGTTTCTCACCTTTGGGTTGTGCTCCTTAGCCAAACCTCATCATTCTCATCTTTACTATCCTTGTGTAACATGCTGACCAATCCCTCGAAAGATGCCTCCATCGCCCGGAAAAATCCTTCAAAGCTCTAAAGAAAACTAGCCGCAGGTGAAACTACTACAGCTATTGATGGAAGTCGGGCACTACTTTGCCCTTCGATGAGGTTACCTCCCAGAAAACCGGGAGCCCCAGAGACTCAAGAAAGAAGGAAACAAGGATTCAAGCAGAGGATCAAAAGATAGATATATGGCTTAGGGGACTATGTTTTTCAAAATAAGCTTTACTTTTGAAAATACTTCCTTTTCAAAACCTTTTTGAAAATAGTTTTCAAAAATTCTTTATCAAATCCGGTAACCTTTTGCTCTGATACCAAGTGTAACACCCCACCTCCGTTAAGGTCACTCACAAAGGGAATGCCTTAACTTTGGTGGAGCATTTTAGTAAACAGAACAGAAACTTACAAGACAGATAAAACAGTACTTGAAAAAAAAATTAACTTTATTACAGCGGAAACAGAAATTAGTATGGTTACATCCTTTCAATTTCAGAATTCAAGTACAAAATATCAGTCTTGTACAAAAGCCTTCAAAATGCATAATTTAAATTCATAATCCCCATGGAACGGAAGCTATACAGAGCCAAGCCATACTTTAAGCACTTCAAGCAAAGAGAAATCCGGATCAAGCTAAAGTATTTTCCCTCCTTAGATAACCTGGGGGGGAAACGGAAGAAAGGAGGCGAAACAACAAGGGTCAGACAAAAAGTCTGGCAAGTCCAGTGACTTTCAGCATATGAACAGATAATAATAATATGATATGAACATAAAACTGGATGTGAGATAACTGTAATAGGTGTAGCAGATATAACAGAAAAACAGAATGATATAAACTATTGTCTTACACTTCTCTGCACTAATACTAGTATAGCAGAATTAGGTGTCACCCTAATGTCTAAATTGAAGCAGGAACGGGTACAGAATACTTTAACAGAAACAGAATGCAAATAATGGGCCTTTACTACCCGATCAGAAACAGACAGAAGAAGAAACAGATTTATCCCTATGGAACAGAATGTGGAATTAGGTGTACACTAGTAATGGGCCTTTACCACCCGAACAGACGGTACCACACAGAAACAGACAGGTGTTACCACCCAACAGAAACAGAAGGTACCAACAGAAACAGACAGAACTAAGCGTACCCTAAAACCCTACCCCAAGCGATCGGCTCCCTAATACATAAATATCCTGTGTCGGCCCCACAGTAGGGTGTATCACTCCCTAAAGTGACAACCAATTGGCACAGACCTATTTACAGATGTCACGGCGTCTTACATCCTCAGAGGCAGACCGGGATCCATGCACGCACATGACCCGGTTGGAACGCACCATCAACACCCCTCGCCATTATCAGAATGAACCACTTATAATTAGTTCAGTAAGCATGCCCGGACCCTACCTACTGTTGGGTCAAAGTTTTGATACCAGAAAGGGTTACTGACTAATATGGGTCCCAAACAACAGATGACACAAGTAATTCCCCTCCTAACCTTGTGTCCCCAGACTAACAGATTTCAGATTAACTTGTTTACAAGTTCAGACATACAGAATTCAGATTTACTAATTCACAAATTTAGTTAACAAGTTTTCAGACTAACGGGTCAGATGTACAGACTTTTCAGATTTGTCTAACTTTGTATTGGGCCTACAGATTCATGGACGGGTTTTACTACATCTATTAACCCCATTGGTTTAACCCTATTTTCCCCAATACGTTTTAGACGTCATTCTTATCTTAGATTTGCATTAATTAATTATTAATGCACAGACCTCTCACATTAGGTCGGTAGCTTGTGGCCGCTGGATATGCCGGGCGGTTCCGGGCAGACTTCTGCCACAAGCCAGACCTAACCTCGTGTCTTACGCATGTTATGACTAACTTCTCACATTAGAACCTATTGTTTGCGGCCACTGGATGTGCCGGGCGGTTCCGGGCAGATTTACGCCGCAAACTCATTCTAACCTCGAGTTAGCCATGTTCATCTTTGCGGCCAATTAATTAATTATTTACCGTTTATGCGCACGTCCAATATATATGCCAATTCAGATTATATCAATAACAGAATGATTATATCAACATAGCAGATAACAGATTTTATATGAATTAACGGATTTTACAGATTTAGCAACTTAGCAGAATTTTGCATATAACAGGTTAGGCATTTCAACCGACAAATTTAACAGATTAGGCATTTCAATCTAATTAGCAGTCTAGGCAATATAACAAAACTAGCAGTTTAGGCAACTTGGCAAATTAGCAGATTTAGCAAATTTAATATTTCCAAAGGTTCTATTTACATGCCTTGCCTAGTCATAAATTAGCCTAAATTCATATGCCTACATAATTGTCATGATTCACAACATATACTCGCAGAATATGGACATAATTTGCCATATAACATATGTTCCAATTTTTGTTAAACTAGCATTTTACAGCAGATTCACATATAAATTATACCAAATATAACCATTAATTTCAATGCATGCCATATATCCAAAAATCCCTATTTAGGTGTAATCACAATAATAGATATCCTAATTAATGTAAATCTTTTACACCTAAGCTTCCATATCTTCTTCTTTTTAAGTCATGAATCATTATGCAAACTATACCCAACAATCTAAATCTTTAAATCATATCTTCTAAAAATCAAATCTTGACTTTTATATGCATTTTGTTCAAAGTCTCAAATCATATGTAATCTTACAGTGGTTCCTCTTCTTCTTTTATCACAAAATATGCATAGGTCTAAAACTAGTTTATAACATATGCTTATTTTTTTCTAATTAATTACAGGTCTAAATTACAACATAACTATGCATACAACATGCATAAATTATATGTTCATAATCAAATTCATGCATCCAATCCCAAGTCATATGTCCAATATATTTTATGCCTCAGACCTAAAGTCATACATTCAATTTGGTTTTGTCAAATTTCTCATCATTCATCCCCAAAACTTGCGTTCATACGTTCATCTCTTATGAGATTAGGCACAGGCTCGTGGTAGCCTGGCTATAGAAACAGAAAAGAAGAAAGGGATACAGAACAGTCACAGAAAACAGATCTAACAGAAGAGAATACAACCTCAAACTCAGATTTAAATGCATATCAAAATTATAATTAACGTTTATAGCGGAGAATAACTGTACTTGCCTTGATTGGATTAAAGAAAGAACTTTAACTTGTTGTAGAATCTTTGCAGAACTTTAATCTCTAGTTTGAACTGAGTTGCTTAGGCTGATGTTGATTATCTTCTAGTTTTAGTTCCAGCAGAGCAGAGACGCCATTTTTATTTTTATTTATTAGAAGAAGAGAGCAATGGAGGCTAGAGAATTGTGTAAGAAACCTAGGTAGAGTCTAGGGCCATTTTTATAGAGTTGCAAGTTAATTTGAGCCGTCCGATGATGCTAGGGTAAATCAAGGCCATCAATTTCAAAAGAGGCCAATTATGTTCACAATTAAGGACTGTAAATTACTCCCATTTTAAATTATGTCATAATTACTATGCATGCAAATTACCCCCATTTTGAATTATGGCATAATTACTATTCCAATTACATGCAATTCCATGTTTTAGCATATATATATATTTCCTACAATGTACACATTTCTCATTTAGGACAAATTCTATATATAAATAATTCCTAACACACTTATGCCATAATTACTCCCTTAATGTACATTATCAACATTTATTATTTATTGCCAATCCATCAAACATAAATACGTATTTAATAGATACATCTTTCCTTTTACCGTATACATTAATTATTCATATATACATGTCAATTAATATGAATGACAATATTAATGTATCCTTTTCATTGTAAATTAGCATATTTATATATTTCTCAAATTAACATGTACAGATAAATGTTAATAGCATGTTTTCACATCAATGCCCTATTGACATATCTTTAAATTAAATGCCAGATAAATATTCGTCATATTAATATGCTTGCATGTTATGTTCGCAAAATAATATCACATACCATATTTTTCTTATTCAGTGCCACATTGATGTCAATTGCAGGTTTATAAATGACATTCCTATTAATAGAAAATTAAGTCTAACCTATTCATATTCTTCCTCTTTGAAAATCCCCATTAACTGCATACAAATATTATGCATAAACCTTTCTTTTCACTGCTTGCATCCACACATTTTTATTTAATTTGTATGTTTATGACATAAATGCACATATGTACGAATATGTTAAATATTTCTTTCCTTTAATTTGTCATGAATCCAATTAGAAAAGGCCACTTATAAAAAAAACAATTCTTGGCAGGCAAAAATGCGCAACATACGCCTCATGATACGTACATGTCATATATATATATATATATATGTATGTATACGTATATGTATATATATATATTTCTTTTTTTTCTTTTTATCTATCTTCCCAATTACTCATTTTCACACTAAACCACTTTTTGAACTGCATTCACACTAGGCTATTTTAAGCTATTCCCCTAAAACAAAAATAAGGCGCTGGCGGGGATCGAACTCTGTACCTCTTGTATGTAAGTCATGTGTTCCAACCAAATGAGCTACTAAGTCTTTTGCTTACAAAAGTTATAACAATGCTAAACATTATTCTTTTCTCATTCCTCTTTTTCCATGTTTTGCTGCAATTTTTAATTTAAGGATATCTTTTTCATACGGAGTCCAATTTACGCAAACTCAGACTCTATCTCAAGCAGAATTTCAAGAAGAACGCAATGGCGTAACCTGTTTCCCTTAGTTCTTTGATTTCGAATTAATTATACTTTAATTTGTTAATTTCACAGCTATAGAATACACGGGGTGTTACATTCTCCCCTACTTAAAAGGATTTCGTCCCCGAAATCTTCAAGTTAAGAAGAATGCGTTCTACCATCCAATCACCCATCTACTCAACCATCATCCACAAGCATCCATTGTCCTTAGAAAACTTCTAATGTTGTATGAACATATGCAAAAGTGTGTGTATATGTTCCTTATCTAATGCAAAATCAGGCGGCCCACTGATTCAGTCGACCTCCTTAATGCAAATCATGTTAGTGCCATGAGTCCAATATGTATGCAAATTTTCCTATTTGATATGTATCATTTCTATACGAGTGCACAATTGCTCATTCATATGCAACATCCATATGCTGATTCAACCATTTTGCATCCATAAAAATTTAAAAATGCTCACACATCCATATGCAGTATGAGAGTGCTTTCGAGCCGACCTAGTGCCTAGTGTGTGTGTATGCATCCACGAGCAACCACTAGCAACCACTTGCAACCATCAAACATAACATGTCTCAAACACATGTTTACACCCATTAGTTTCTACCTAAAGTTCAAATATTCGATCGATAGGATACAGTCGAATGATGGAAGCGAGTACAGATAGAACGAAAATTTGGTTCCCATTAGACATGGGTCCTAAGTATCGGCCCCAAAGACCGAAACCAACATCAAATTGACACCGAGGATTACCTTCTTTAGACAATGTCAAAACTGGAAATCCTATCAAAAGTATTTAGATATTTACAGACTACTGGTACAGATCAGGTTCCCTAATGATTCTTAGGAAGCTAAGCATGATAAAATCATACCCCACGAAAACTCAGAATGTATGCGTCATACTTGACTCCTAACACAGATATCCCTCAAACCCCAATCTCAAACAGATGATCCATAACCCTTATGGGTCTGAGTCTATAGCGGAATTCAAAAATAATACTAGTATTAAAGTGCAGAGTACCGATTACAAAACCAAAATACCAGAATCAGAAAAAAAAGTCTTAACTCCATAATCAGATAAAGAAATTAAACCTACTATAGAAATTTTCCTATTTCTATCCTAGCTACTAGCCTCAAGAGTGTTCGCCTGCCCTCCTTGTCCTCGTCTCTTCGGGCAGTCCCTAGTGAAGTGTCCCATCTCCCCACAGTTGAAGCAAGCGCCCTCCCCTTCCTCTTTCGGTAATCCTTATTCAGATGAGTCGAGCTTCCATAAGTAAAACACTTTCCTCCTCCTTATCTTCAAACTTTCCTTCCTTCTTTTGTGTTTCCCTTTTGCCTCCATTGTGAACTAAGTCTATATGAGTTTCTCACCTTTGGGTTGTGCTCCTTAGCCAAACCTCATCATTCTCATCTTTACTATCCTTGTGTAACATGCTGACCAATCCCTCGAAAGATGCCTCCATCGCCCGGAAAAATCCTTCAAAGCTCTAAAGAAAACTAGCCGCAGGTGAAACTACTACAGCTATTGATGGAAGTCGGGCACTACTTTGCCCTTCGATGAGGTTACCTCCCAGAAAACCGGGAGCCCCAGAGACTCAAGAAAGAAGGAAACAAGGATTCAAGCAGAGGATCAAAAGATAGATATATGGCTTAGGGGACTATGTTTTTCAAAATAAGCTTTACTTTTGAAAATACTTCCTTTTCAAAACCTTTTTGAAAATAGTTTTCAAAAATTCTTTATCAAATCCGGTAACCTTTTGCTCTGATACCAAGTGTAACACCCCACCTCCGTTAAGGTCACTCACAAAGGGAATGCCTTAACTTTGGTGGAGCATTTTAGTAAACAGAACAGAAACTTACAAGACAGATAAAACAGTACTTGAAAAAAAAATTAACTTTATTACAGCGGAAACAGAAATTAGTATGGTTACATCCTTTCAATTTCAGAATTCAAGTACAAAATATCAGTCTTGTACAAAAGCCTTCAAAATGCATAATTTAAATTCATAATCCCCATGGAACGGAAGCTATACAGAGCCAAGCCATACTTTAAGCACTTCAAGCAAAGAGAAATCCGGATCAAGCTAAAGTATTTTCCCTCCTTAGATAACCTGGGGGGGAAACGGAAGAAAGGAGGCGAAACAACAAGGGTCAGACAAAAAGTCTGGCAAGTCCAGTGACTTTCAGCATATGAACAGATAATAATAATATGATATGAACATAAAACTGGATGTGAGATAACTGTAATAGGTGTAGCAGATATAACAGAAAAACAGAATGATATAAACTATTGTCTTACACTTCTCTGCACTAATACTAGTATAGCAGAATTAGGTGTCACCCTAATGTCTAAATTGAAGCAGGAACGGGTACAGAATACTTTAACAGAAACAGAATGCAAATAATGGGCCTTTACTACCCGATCAGAAACAGACAGAAGAAGAAACAGATTTATCCCTATGGAACAGAATGTGGAATTAGGTGTACACTAGTAATGGGCCTTTACCACCCGAACAGACGGTACCACACAGAAACAGACAGGTGTTACCACCCAACAGAAACAGAAGGTACCAACAGAAACAGACAGAACTAAGCGTACCCTAAAACCCTACCCCAAGCGATCGGCTCCCTAATACATAAATATCCTGTGTCGGCCCCACAGTAGGGTGTATCACTCCCTAAAGTGACAACCAATTGGCACAGACCTATTTACAGATGTCACGGCGTCTTACATCCTCAGAGGCAGACCGGGATCCATGCACGCACATGACCCGGTTGGAACGCACCATCAACACCCCTCGCCATTATCAGAATGAACCACTTATAATTAGTTCAGTAAGCATGCCCGGACCCTACCTACTGTTGGGTCAAAGTTTTGATACCAGAAAGGGTTACTGACTAATATGGGTCCCAAACAACAGATGACACAAGTAATTCCCCTCCTAACCTTGTGTCCCCAGACTAACAGATTTCAGATTAACTTGTTTACAAGTTCAGACATACAGAATTCAGATTTACTAATTCACAAATTTAGTTAACAAGTTTTCAGACTAACGGGTCAGATGTACAGACTTTTCAGATTTGTCTAACTTTGTATTGGGCCTACAGATTCATGGACGGGTTTTACTACATCTATTAACCCCATTGGTTTAACCCTATTTTCCCCAATACGTTTTAGACGTCATTCTTATCTTAGATTTGCATTAATTAATTATTAATGCACAGACCTCTCACATTAGGTCGGTAGCTTGTGGCCGCTGGATATGCCGGGCGGTTCCGGGCAGACTTCTGCCACAAGCCAGACCTAACCTCGTGTCTTACGCATGTTATGACTAACTTCTCACATTAGAACCTATTGTTTGCGGCCACTGGATGTGCCGGGCGGTTCCGGGCAGATTTACGCCGCAAACTCATTCTAACCTCGAGTTAGCCATGTTCATCTTTGCGGCCAATTAATTAATTATTTACCGTTTATGCGCACGTCCAATATATATGCCAATTCAGATTATATCAATAACAGAATGATTATATCAACATAGCAGATAACAGATTTTATATGAATTAACGGATTTTACAGATTTAGCAACTTAGCAGAATTTTGCATATAACAGGTTAGGCATTTCAACCGACAAATTTAACAGATTAGGCATTTCAATCTAATTAGCAGTCTAGGCAATATAACAAAACTAGCAGTTTAGGCAACTTGGCAAATTAGCAGATTTAGCAAATTTAATATTTCCAAAGGTTCTATTTACATGCCTTGCCTAGTCATAAATTAGCCTAAATTCATATGCCTACATAATTGTCATGATTCACAACATATACTCGCAGAATATGGACATAATTTGCCATATAACATATGTTCCAATTTTTGTTAAACTAGCATTTTACAGCAGATTCACATATAAATTATACCAAATATAACCATTAATTTCAATGCATGCCATATATCCAAAAATCCCTATTTAGGTGTAATCACAATAATAGATATCCTAATTAATGTAAATCTTTTACACCTAAGCTTCCATATCTTCTTCTTTTTAAGTCATGAATCATTATGCAAACTATACCCAACAATCTAAATCTTTAAATCATATCTTCTAAAAATCAAATCTTGACTTTTATATGCATTTTGTTCAAAGTCTCAAATCATATGTAATCTTACAGTGGTTCCTCTTCTTCTTTTATCACAAAATATGCATAGGTCTAAAACTAGTTTATAACATATGCTTATTTTTTTCTAATTAATTACAGGTCTAAATTACAACATAACTATGCATACAACATGCATAAATTATATGTTCATAATCAAATTCATGCATCCAATCCCAAGTCATATGTCCAATATATTTTATGCCTCAGACCTAAAGTCATACATTCAATTTGGTTTTGTCAAATTTCTCATCATTCATCCCCAAAACTTGCGTTCATACGTTCATCTCTTATGAGATTAGGCACAGGCTCGTGGTAGCCTGGCTATAGAAACAGAAAAGAAGAAAGGGATACAGAACAGTCACAGAAAACAGATCTAACAGAAGAGAATACAACCTCAAACTCAGATTTAAATGCATATCAAAATTATAATTAACGTTTATAGCGGAGAATAACTGTACTTGCCTTGATTGGATTAAAGAAAGAACTTTAACTTGTTGTAGAATCTTTGCAGAACTTTAATCTCTAGTTTGAACTGAGTTGCTTAGGCTGATGTTGATTATCTTCTAGTTTTAGTTCCAGCAGAGCAGAGACGCCATTTTTATTTTTATTTATTAGAAGAAGAGAGCAATGGAGGCTAGAGAATTGTGTAAGAAACCTAGGTAGAGTCTAGGGCCATTTTTATAGAGTTGCAAGTTAATTTGAGCCGTCCGATGATGCTAGGGTAAATCAAGGCCATCAATTTCAAAAGAGGCCAATTATGTTCACAATTAAGGACTGTAAATTACTCCCATTTTAAATTATGTCATAATTACTATGCATGCAAATTACCCCCATTTTGAATTATGGCATAATTACTATTCCAATTACATGCAATTCCATGTTTTAGCATATATATATATTTCCTACAATGTACACATTTCTCATTTAGGACAAATTCTATATATAAATAATTCCTAACACACTTATGCCATAATTACTCCCTTAATGTACATTATCAACATTTATTATTTATTGCCAATCCATCAAACATAAATACGTATTTAATAGATACATCTTTCCTTTTACCGTATACATTAATTATTCATATATACATGTCAATTAATATGAATGACAATATTAATGTATCCTTTTCATTGTAAATTAGCATATTTATATATTTCTCAAATTAACATGTACAGATAAATGTTAATAGCATGTTTTCACATCAATGCCCTATTGACATATCTTTAAATTAAATGCCAGATAAATATTCGTCATATTAATATGCTTGCATGTTATGTTCGCAAAATAATATCACATACCATATTTTTCTTATTCAGTGCCACATTGATGTCAATTGCAGGTTTATAAATGACATTCCTATTAATAGAAAATTAAGTCTAACCTATTCATATTCTTCCTCTTTGAAAATCCCCATTAACTGCATACAAATATTATGCATAAACCTTTCTTTTCACTGCTTGCATCCACACATTTTTATTTAATTTGTATGTTTATGACATAAATGCACATATGTACGAATATGTTAAATATTTCTTTCCTTTAATTTGTCATGAATCCAATTAGAAAAGGCCACTTATAAAAAAAACAATTCTTGGCAGGCAAAAATGCGCAACATACGCCTCATGATACGTACATGTCATATATATATATATATATGTATGTATACGTATATGTATATATATATATTTCTTTTTTTTCTTTTTATCTATCTTCCCAATTACTCATTTTCACACTAAACCACTTTTTGAACTGCATTCACACTAGGCTATTTTAAGCTATTCCCCTAAAACAAAAATAAGGCGCTGGCGGGGATCGAACTCTGTACCTCTTGTATGTAAGTCATGTGTTCCAACCAAATGAGCTACTAAGTCTTTTGCTTACAAAAGTTATAACAATGCTAAACATTATTCTTTTCTCATTCCTCTTTTTCCATGTTTTGCTGCAATTTTTAATTTAAGGATATCTTTTTCATACGGAGTCCAATTTACGCAAACTCAGACTCTATCTCAAGCAGAATTTCAAGAAGAACGCAATGGCGTAACCTGTTTCCCTTAGTTCTTTGATTTCGAATTAATTATACTTTAATTTGTTAATTTCACAGCTATAGAATACACGGGGTGTTACATTCTCCCCTACTTAAAAGGATTTCGTCCCCGAAATCTTCAAGTTAAGAAGAATGCGTTCTACCATCCAATCACCCATCTACTCAACCATCATCCACAAGCATCCATTGTCCTTAGAAAACTTCTAATGTTGTATGAACATATGCAAAAGTGTGTGTATATGTTCCTTATCTAATGCAAAATCAGGCGGCCCACTGATTCAGTCGACCTCCTTAATGCAAATCATGTTAGTGCCATGAGTCCAATATGTATGCAAATTTTCCTATTTGATATGTATCATTTCTATACGAGTGCACAATTGCTCATTCATATGCAACATCCATATGCTGATTCAACCATTTTGCATCCATAAAAATTTAAAAATGCTCACACATCCATATGCAGTATGAGAGTGCTTTCGAGCCGACCTAGTGCCTAGTGTGTGTGTATGCATCCACGAGCAACCACTAGCAACCACTTGCAACCATCAAACATAACATGTCTCAAACACATGTTTACACCCATTAGTTTCTACCTAAAGTTCAAATATTCGATCGATAGGATACAGTCGAATGATGGAAGCGAGTACAGATAGAACGAAAATTTGGTTCCCATTAGACATGGGTCCTAAGTATCGGCCCCAAAGACCGAAACCAACATCAAATTGACACCGAGGATTACCTTCTTTAGACAATGTCAAAACTGGAAATCCTATCAAAAGTATTTAGATATTTACAGACTACTGGTACAGATCAGGTTCCCTAATGATTCTTAGGAAGCTAAGCATGATAAAATCATACCCCACGAAAACTCAGAATGTATGCGTCATACTTGACTCCTAACACAGATATCCCTCAAACCCCAATCTCAAACAGATGATCCATAACCCTTATGGGTCTGAGTCTATAGCGGAATTCAAAAATAATACTAGTATTAAAGTGCAGAGTACCGATTACAAAACCAAAATACCAGAATCAGAAAAAAAAGTCTTAACTCCATAATCAGATAAAGAAATTAAACCTACTATAGAAATTTTCCTATTTCTATCCTAGCTACTAGCCTCAAGAGTGTTCGCCTGCCCTCCTTGTCCTCGTCTCTTCGGGCAGTCCCTAGTGAAGTGTCCCATCTCCCCACAGTTGAAGCAAGCGCCCTCCCCTTCCTCTTTCGGTAATCCTTATTCAGATGAGTCGAGCTTCCATAAGTAAAACACTTTCCTCCTCCTTATCTTCAAACTTTCCTTCCTTCTTTTGTGTTTCCCTTTTGCCTCCATTGTGAACTAAGTCTATATGAGTTTCTCACCTTTGGGTTGTGCTCCTTAGCCAAACCTCATCATTCTCATCTTTACTATCCTTGTGTAACATGCTGACCAATCCCTCGAAAGATGCCTCCATCGCCCGGAAAAATCCTTCAAAGCTCTAAAGAAAACTAGCCGCAGGTGAAACTACTACAGCTATTGATGGAAGTCGGGCACTACTTTGCCCTTCGATGAGGTTACCTCCCAGAAAACCGGGAGCCCCAGAGACTCAAGAAAGAAGGAAACAAGGATTCAAGCAGAGGATCAAAAGATAGATATATGGCTTAGGGGACTATGTTTTTCAAAATAAGCTTTACTTTTGAAAATACTTCCTTTTCAAAACCTTTTTGAAAATAGTTTTCAAAAATTCTTTATCAAATCCGGTAACCTTTTGCTCTGATACCAAGTGTAACACCCCACCTCCGTTAAGGTCACTCACAAAGGGAATGCCTTAACTTTGGTGGAGCATTTTAGTAAACAGAACAGAAACTTACAAGACAGATAAAACAGTACTTGAAAAAAAATTTAACTTTATTACAGCGGAAACAGAAATTAGTATGGTTACATCCTTTCAATTTCAGAATTCAAGTACAAAATATCAGTCTTGTACAAAAGCCTTCAAAATGCATAATTTAAATTCATAATCCCCATGGAACGGAAGCTATACAGAGCCAAGCCATACTTTAAGCACTTCAAGCAAAGAGAAATCCGGATCAAGCTAAAGTATTTTCCCTCCTTAGATAACCTGGGGGGGAAACGGAAGAAAGGAGGCGAAACAACAAGGGTCAGACAAAAAGTCTGGCAAGTCCAGTGACTTTCAGCATATGAACAGATAATAATAATATGATATGAACATAAAACTGGATGTGAGATAACTGTAACAGGTGTAGCAGATATAACAGAAAAACAGAATGATATAAACTATTGTCTTACACTTCTCTGCACTAATACTAGTATAGCAGAATTAGGTGTCACCCTAATGTCTAAATTGAAGCAGGAACGGGTACAGAATACTTTAACAGAAACAGAATGCAAATAATGGGCCTTTACTACCCGATCAGAAACAGACAGAAGAAGAAACAGATTTATCCCTATGGAACAGAATGTGGAATTAGGTGTACACTAGTAATGGGCCTTTACCACCCGAACAGACGGTACCACACAGAAACAGACAGGTGTTACCACCCAACAGAAACAGAAGGTACCAACAGAAACAGACAGAACTAAGCGTACCCTAAAACCCTACCCCAAGCGATCGGCTCCCTAATACATAAATATCCTGTGTCGGCCCCACAGTAGGGTGTATCACTCCCTAAAGTGACAACCAATTGGCACAGACCTATTTACAGATGTCACGGCGTCTTACATCCTCAGAGGCAGACCGGGATCCATGCACGCACATGACCCGGTTGGAACGCACCATCAACACCCCTCGCCATTATCAGAATGAACCACTTATAATTAGTTCAGTAAGCGTGCCCGGACCCTACCTATTGTTGGGTCAAAGTTTTGATACCAGAAAGGCTTACTGACTAATATGGGTCCCAAACAACAGATGACACAAGTAATTCCCCTCCCAACCTTGTGTCCCCAGACTAACAGATTTCAGATTAACTTGTTTACAAGTTCAGACATACAGAATTCAGATTTACTAATTCACAAATTTAGTTAACAAGTTTCAGACTAACGGGTCAGATGTACAGACTTTTCAGATTTGTCTAACTTTGTATTGGGCCTACAGATTCATGGACGGGTTTTACTACATCTATTAACCCCATTGGTTTAACCCTATTTTCCCCAATACGTTTTAGACGTCATTCTTATCTTAGATTTGCATTAATTAATTATTAATGCACAGACCTCTCACATTAGGTCGGTAGCTTGTGGCCGCTGGATATGCCGGGCGGTTCCGGGCAGACTTCTGCCACAAGCCAGACCTAACCTCGTGTCTTACGCATGTTATGACTAACTTCTCACATTAGAACCTATTGTTTGCGGCCACTGGATGTGTCGGGCGGTTCCGGGCAGATTTACGCCGCAAACTCATTCCAACCTCGAGTTAGCCATGTTCATCTTTGCGGCCAATTAATTAATTATTTACCGTTTATGCGCACGTCCAATATATATGCCAATTCAGATTATATCAATAACAGAATGATTATATCAACATAGCAGATAACAGATTTTATATGAATTAACGGATTTTACAGATTTAGCAACTTAGCAGAATTTTGCATATAACAGGTTAGGCATTTCAACCGACAAATTTAACAGATTAGGCATTTCAATCTAATTAGCAGTCTAGGCAATATAACAAAACTAGCAGTTTAGGCAACTTGGCAAATTAGCAGATTTAGCAAATTTAATATTTCCAAAGGTTCTATTTACATGCCTTGCCTAGTCATAAATTAGCCTAAATTCATATGCCTACATAATTGTCATGATTCACAACATATACTCGCAGAATATGGACATAATTTGCCATATAACATATGTTCCAATTTTTGTTAAACTAGCATTTTACAGCAGATTCACATATAAATTATACCAAATATAACCATTAATTTCAATGCATGCCATATATCCAAAAATCCCTATTTAGGTGTAATCACAATAATAGATATCCTAATTAATGTAAATCTTTTACACCTAAGCTTCCATATCTTCTTCTTTTTAAGTCATGAATCATTATGCAAACTATACCCAACAATCTAAATCTTTAAATCATATCTTCTAAAAATCAAATCTTGACTTTTATATGCATTTTGTTCAAAGTCTCAAATCATATGTAATCTTACAGTGGTTCCTCTTCTTCTTTTATCACAAAATATGCATAGGTCTAAAACTAGTTTATAACATATGCTTATTTTTTTCTAATTAATTACAGGTCTAAATTACAACATAACTATGCATACAACATGCATAAATTATATGTTCATAATCAAATTCATGCATCCAATCCCAAGTCATATGTCCAATATATTTTATGCCTCAGACCTAAAGTCATACATTCAATTTGGTTTTGTCAAATTTCTCATCATTCATCCCCAAAACTTGCGTTCATACGTTCATCTCTTATGAGATTAGGCACAGGCTCGTGGTAGCCTGGCTATAGAAACAGAAAAGAAGAAAGGGATACAGAACAGTCACAGAAAACAGATCTAACAGAAGAGAATACAACCTCAAACTCAGATTTAAATGCATATCAAAATTATAATTAACGTTTATAGCGGAGAATAACTGTACTTGCCTTGATTGGATTAAAGAAAGAACTTTAACTTGTTGTAGAATCTTTGCAGAACTTTAATCTCTAGTTTGAACTGAGTTGCTTAGGCTGATGTTGATTATCTTCTAGTTTTAGTTCCAGCAGAGCAGAGACGCCATTTTTATTTTTATTTATTAGAAGAAGAGAGCAATGGAGGCTAGAGAATTGTGTAAGAAACCTAGGTAGAGTCTAGGGCCATTTTTATAGAGTTGCAAGTTAATTTGAGCCGTCCGATGATGCTAGGGTAAATCAAGGCCATCAATTTCAAAAGAGGCCAATTATGTTCACAATTAAGGACTGTAAATTACTCCCATTTTAAATTATGTCATAATTACTATGCATGCAAATTACCCCCATTTTGAATTATGGCATAATTACTATTCCAATTACATGCAATTCCATGTTTTAGCATATATATATATTTCCTACAATGTACACATTTCTCATTTAGGACAAATTCTATATATAAATAATTCCTAACACACTTATGCCATAATTACTCCCTTAATGTACATTATCAACATTTATTATTTATTGCCAATCCATCAAACATAAATACGTATTTAATAGATACATCTTTCCTTTTACCGTATACATTAATTATTCATATATACATGTCAATTAATATGAATGACAATATTAATGTATCCTTTTCATTGTAAATTAGCATATTTATATATTTCTCAACATATTTATATATTTCTCAAATTAACATGTACAGATAAATGTTAATAGCATGTTTTCAAATCAATGCCCTATTGACATATCTTTAAATTAAATGCCAGATAAATATTCGTCATATTAATATGCTTGCATGTTATGTTCGCAAAATAATATCACATACCATATTTTTCTTATTCAGTGCCACATTGATGTCAATTGCAGGTTTATAAATGACATTCCTATTAATAGAAAATTAAGTCTAACCTATTCATATTCTTCCTCTTTGAAAATCCCCATTTACTGCATACAAATATTATGCATAAACCTTTCTTTTCACTGCTTGCATCCACACATTTTTATTTAATTTGTATGTTTATGACATAAATGCACATATGTACGAATATGTTAAATATTTCTTTCCTTTAATTTGTCATGAATCCAATTAGAGAAGGCCACTTATTAAAAAAACAATTCTTGGCAGGCAAAAATGCGCAACATACGCCTCATGATACGTACATGTCATATATATATATATATGTATGTATACGTATATGTATATATATATATATTTCTTTTTTTTCTTTTTATCTATCTTCCCAATTACTCATTTTCACACTAAACCACTTTTTGAACTGCATTCACACTAGGCTATTTTAAGCCATTCCCCTAAAACAAAAATAAGGCGCTGGCGGGGATCGAACTCTGTACCTCTTGTATGCAAGTCATGTGTTCCAACCAAATGAGCTACTAAGTCTTTTGCTTACAAAAGTTATAACAATGCTAAACATTATTCTTTTCTCATTCCTCTTTTTCCATGTTTTGCTGCAATTTTTAATTTAAGGATATCTTTTTCATACGGAGTCCAATTTACGCAAACTCAGACTCTATCTCAAGCAGAATTTCAAGAAGAACGCAATGGCGTAACCTGTTTCCCTTAGTTCTTTGATTTCGAATTAATTATACTTTAATTTGTTAATTTCACAGCTATAGAATACACGGGGTGTTACAGCCTATGTCATCGGATGACAGTAACACATCAAAGATAGCTCGTACATTTGCCCTCAGCACCACACATTCTCGTTGCCTTAACGTTTAAGCGTAAGGAGATATATATATATATATTAATAAAGTGTTCGTTTCTTATTGCTTTACCACACTTTCTTGCGGTGAAGAAATTCTAGCCATATATATATTAATAAGGTGTACGTCCCCTATTACTTAATCACTAAGGTGTAACACCCCTAAGTCCCACATCGTGGAAGCCTGTGTGAAGTGGGTACTTATATAGTAGATTCCATCTCTTACTAACGCCGAGGCCTTTTGAGGAACAAAACCCCACACCTATACGGTGGCTAAGTTGGGGACAATATCTTGCGTGAACGGAGGTGCGGGCTGTTACAGTGGTATCAGAGCCAATACCCAGCCGGAATTGTGGCTCCTGTGTGGACCGCAGCGCCTGGGTGAGGTGTTTGTGAGCCAACGGGGACGTTGGGCTCTGTAGGAGGGGAGAATGTAACACCCCTAAGTCCCACATCGTGGAAGCCTGTGTGAAGTGGGTACTTATATAGTAGATTCCATCTCTTACTAACGCCGAGGCCTTTTGAGGAACAAAACCCCACACCTATACGGTGGCTAAGTTGGGGACAATATCTTGCGTGAACGGAGGTGCGGGCTGTTACATAAGGCATCGAACTCCATAAATACACAGATAACTTCTTCAGTAACTCACTAATGCCAAAGCATTTTTAATGGAAAACCGCAATATAAAAAGAAAACATTTCGAATCTACACCTACGCTGCTGAAAATCATGCAGTAAATAAGGTGTACGTTCGCTGTTTTCTTTTCGAACAGCACATGAGGGTTCGATCTTTTACGTTGGGAAATTATTTGGAATTTTGAAGATTTTATTTGGATTTAGAAGGCAAAACCGAGCTCGTATACTGATTGTTGAGAGAATGGCCGTATTGGAGTGTTTAAAGTGGAGCAGAAGGGTGATGTTCTGAAGGGGTTCGGTGATGTTCGGTGTACGGGGAGGAAGCAGGAGAACCGTGAAGCTTTTGAAAGGGAGGAGTGAGTTTCGAATAGGCAAGAACAAGTAGTGTTGTTTTTTGAAAAGAGGGGATGAGATAACCACCTGGAGCTTTCGTTTTATTATGCATTGAGGAAGATGGAAACTTGTGGGGGCGGTTTGTTAAAAATGGAAGAAGGATGAGCAGCTAATGTTAAGGTTTAAACGTGAGTAAGGTGGAAGGATTAACCCGTTGGATTAAAAAGGAAGTCACGACATTTATTTATTTTGATGAAGAAGCAAGTTTTACGGATAGTGGGTTTCAAGGGGGGATGGACGGACAAGGAAAAAGGTTGTGCCCAACATTTAAATAATAAGAAAGGGTAGTTTAATTTAAATCTAAATTGTATGTATGAACTTGTAAAATTCATATCTTTGTCATACATGATTAGAATTCAACGAAACAAGATCCGACAGGATCGTAGGGACGCACACCACACATTGGAACTGACTGGAAGTGAATCGAAGCTTGTTACAATTTATAGCGAAATAAATTGTCTGTCTGAATCAAGCAATGGTTATCGTTATTAACGATGATCGTCCAATGTGAGTAAAACTCACTAACTCTGAACAGTTATACTTTTATAACGTATTTTTAGAACTGATAAATGTTGGTTGATTTATGTGTGTTGACTGTTTGGTTGAACTGCTAAGTGATTAGTTGAAATTATAGATAACGATATATAAATATATATATCGTTAATCAAATATTGATTATGTTTAGCAGAATATTTCATATTGAAATGAAATCGATGTTAATTATATTGTTTAACATCTGTGATGTAGGGAAACAGGTTGGAGAGATCCAACTAGATTCCTCAACATTTATTTTACTGTTTATCATATATTGTAATATATGATGTGATATATAATCTGTGTTGATCATGTGTGTTTGAATGATATCGATCATTCTTATTTGGTGTTTTAAATACCGTAAGAAAACCCTGGGATGAAAAAGGAAAATTTCAATAACTGTATTGAAATAAAATATTATATAAAATCGAAAGATTTTATATAGAAGGAAGATTTCAAACTGTATATTGAAATAGAATATTTATAAAATCAAAGGATTTTATATAAAGGAATATTTATAAAATCAAGGGATTTTATAAAGGAAATTATTTGTAAAACAAATATAAAGGAAAATATTTGTAAGACAAATATGAAAAGGATATATTTGTAAACCATTTACAAATAGAAATGAAAATGATATATTTGTAAACCATTAACAAATACATTTGGAAAGGGAATATTTGTTAAAAAAAAACATTCACAAATAGAGTTGAAAAGAAAATATTTATTTGTTAAATAAATAGGATTGGAAAAAATATTTATTTGTTAAATAAATAGAGTTATAAAAGGAGATATTTATTTAGAAAATAAATAGAGTTAAAGGGATTTATTGGGAAACGAAAAGAATGTCATATAAAGAAATATTTGGCAAATGAATAGAATTTTACATCAGGAAAGTTTAGACCCGTGCTTCGCACATGGGTATAACATGATATGGATTCAAAGCAAAGATTTTAAATAGAATTTGTTCTAACCAATAGATTGAGAAGATTAATTTATAAATAATATTTTATAAATTAAATAAAATATTTATCATTGGATAAATAGAATATATAAGTCAGGACTTATATAGAGAAGTAAGAATCGATTTCAACATCGATATTTGAAACTAAATATGGAGGTAGAGTTAATCAAAGGAGTTAATCAAAATGTGCTAATCAAAATGAGTTAGAGGAGTTAATCGATTAGAGTTAGAGTTAACCGATTAGAGTTAGAGTTAATCAGTTAGAGTTAATCGATTAGAGTTAGAGTTAATCAGTTAGAGTTAATTGATTAGAGTAGAGCTAACCGATTAGAGTTAGAGTTAATCAGTTAGAGGAGTTAATCGAATATTAATTATTCGAAAGGAGTTAATCGAATATTAGTTATTCGAAAGGAGTTAATCGAATATTAGTTATTCGAAAGGAGTTAATCGAATATTAGTTATTCGAAAGGAGTTAATCGAATATTAGTTATTCGAAAGGAGTTAATTGATAAGAGTAATTAGTTAGAGTTAATTGAATAAAGTTAATCCAGTAGGGTAAATCAAATAGAGTTAATAGAATTGAGTAAATCAAATAGAGCTAACTAATAAGAGTAAATCGATTAGAGTTAATCGAATAGTGTTAATTGAATAGAGTTATTCGAATATAGGTTATTCGAAGAAGAGAGATTATCGAATATAGTTTATTCGAAGGAAAGAGTTATCGAATAAAGATTACTCGAAAGAGAGTTAAACGTCGAATTCGATTATATCGAATTCGGGAAAACACTTATACTTTCCGATGTTTAAATCAAGATTTATTTATTTATAAACCAGGTGTTTATTTATTTATTCACATTAAAGAATAAAAGTTTTAATTGAAGTTAGATATTTCGAAAATACGGATTATAACGTTATTGTAATAACCAATGTTTTCAATAAAGAAGTGGATTCGTAAATAGAATCTGAGAGTTTCGTAAGGAAGTTTGTTAAAGATTTAAAAGATAAACTTTGACTATTTCGAAGTTAAAACGTTGTTCAGTTAAGGTCTGAAAGGTAATTATACCCCAACTTGATTGACTTCCTTCTTAACTAAGGAATGGTAAGGTTTGATAGTGAAGGAGTTTTGGAAATGTTTTCCAAATACTAATCAGAAATGTTTTCTGATAATAGAAAAAATGAAATATTTATTTGTTAAATAAATAGAACTGAAAAGAGAATAAATGTTAAATGTTAAATGATGAATGATCGATATAATTTCCATCTGGAAATAATATCGTTGTTTGCACACCTTTTTTCTTTGATAGTTAACTCACCGACTATCGAAGTTTTTGACCATTTTAACGTTGTTAATATGGAGAGACCGGTTGGATTATTATCCAAAGAACCACTCCGTATTGGCATAAGCGTTGCGAATCATATATGCCAAAGATAATTGAAGACGGAGTAAAGTGCAAGGGCTGTTGTATAAATCTTAGGTAAAGATTGCCTAAGATGGATGTACTGAATAGTGCCTTCGGTTTGTTTAGTCCCAGGACAACTTGTATGAACGAATGTCTGACAGAGTATATTTAATAGATCACGTAAGTTGATCTCTTCAAACGTATTTACGTTTGGTGGCGGAGGAATTCGTTTCTCTTAGCTGTATACCCGTTGTATTTTTGGGGAAATCAATTTGTGATTTGGCGGGTATGACGATGTGACATTCAAAGTGAATAATTGTGTGATCTGTCAGAGTTAAGCGTGGCCTCTAGTCTCACAACCGGGAAATGACAAAAATCGGGCAGGCAGCATGGCTATGTAGGTCGCACCTATTAGGGTGTATAATCACCTGATCTAGAGTTTCATTTACTTCTAAAAAATCTATTGTCGATGTTGTCCCATTCGGGAAACTGTTGTTGATCCCAACCGTTGGTGATATACATTCGATACACTCAAGCGAAATGAGTGGTCGGTCATATGTGGCCGGGTTGCAAGATGTTCTTGTTGAACCCAGTGTATTCCTCTCTAGAGGTACACTAGCGAAAGGTGGTCACATACCTTGTCATAGTTGGAAATCCACTACCCAATACGTTCTTGCGATTTTGATTGTATACTATATATGTAGAACGTGAGATGAAAGCATTTCTGCTAGATGATTATTGTATTGTGGTTGATAGACATTGTTATAATATCAATGAGTTTTGATATAAAGATTATGTTGGATTCTCATAAGGTAAAAACCCATTCCGTTATACGGTGTGGTCTTATGAGATATCGTTTAATGGCTCAAAATGTTTTAAACTGTTTTACTCATACCAGTCCCATGACTGACCTGGAGTTTATTTTTTTTGTTTTCCCTCAACTCTTGGGTGCCCAATTTTATACGGGTAGTCAAGTAGTCGGGATTTACAGATACTTGAAGAGCTGGAGCAGGAGGCTTTAGGATCGTATAGCTATTATTTATTTTCGCTGTGTTGTAAAGTGTTGTACTTTGGAAATGATATGTATATTCAAGTATAGATTTATATTTCAAAGTTATGTTATGAAATATATTTATTCGTTCCGCTGTGAGATTCGTGTTTGCTCTGATGTTGTGATGTTCTTCTTCTTCTTCTATTCTAAGTTTCTATCTTATCTATCCTCACCCTCTAACTTCTTTCTATTAACTTTCCGGTATTTTTCGATGTTTGGTTAGTCATCACTGAGTTTATGGCGATAACCAAAGTCGCTAAAAACCGGGTCGTTACACTTTGTAAGGATTTCTATGCGATGGAGGTGACTTTCGAGAGGCTTGTTGACATGATGCATGAGGACGGTAAAGAAGAGAATAAGGAAGTTAAGGCTGAGGAGCACAGCCAAAGGATGAGAAAAAGAAATGGTAGTCCAAGAAGGGAACACAAAAGAAAGGATAAAAGCCTGATAAGGCTCGGATCAAGACAGAGGTTAAGTGTATGCTCTTGAGGCTAGTGGACCTGATCGAGGTAGGAAAGTCACGGTTGAAGGCTTGATTTCCCTTTTTGAATATCCTGTAAGAACACTCTTTGATTCTGGTGCTTCCCATTCATTTATATCCAATTCTTTAGTAGATAGTCGACACCTTAATACTAGTATAGTCTCTGATCCTGTAGTAGTCTCAAACCCCATAGCAGGTACGACTCATTTATCCATGATATGTAGGGGTTTGAGAATTTCTATCTTGGGCGTCGAGTTTGAATGTGACGCATACGTGCTAGGCCTTATGGGCTATGGTTAGATTCCACGAATGGATTGACTAGCTATGTACGGTGCCATCCTAGATTGTAAAAAGAGAGTAGTTAGACTTCTTACTTGTCATGGTAGAACTCTCAAAATTTCTGTGACCCCGGTGGTGCTCAATTACTTAGATTCGCTTGATACTTCTGTTGACAATTTGCGATTTGTACAAATAGTCTGAGATTATCCGGATGTGTTTGATGAGGCTAAGGGGTTACCTCCAAGGCGTGAGATAGACTTCGGGATTTATTTGGTAGATAATTCGAAGCCAGTTGCTCTACCAGTGCGCCACATGGCTCCTAGAGTGAGGAGGGATCTCACAAGCAAGTAGGGAGCTATTTAAGAAAGGATTTATTAGGCGAAGCATATCAAAGTGGGGAGCTCCATTCGTCTTTTCAACTAAGGCAGAAGGCTCAATTTGTTTATGCATATATTATAGAGAGCTGAATATGCTAACCAAGAAGAATAGGCACCCGCTTCCGAGGATTGACGACCTGTTTGATCAACTAGTAGGCGCATCAGTTTTCTCACAGACGGATTTGGCTATAGGATTTCATTAGCTGAGGGTGGCAGAAGACAGTATTTATAAGACTGCATTCAGAACTCCAGACAGTTTCTTTGAGTGGTCGGTTATGCCTTTTGGGCTAACCAATGCACCTATATATTTTGTGGACTTGATAAGTAGGGTGTTTAGGGAGTTTCTAAACAAGTTTGTGGTGGTCTTTGTGGATGACATTGTGATCTTCTCGAAGAATGAGGAGGAGCATGTCCTAGACTTAGGAGAGGTTCTACGCACCCTCAGATCACATCAGCTCAAGGAAAAAGTTTCCAAGTGTCACTTTTGGAGAAATGAAGTAAGGTTCCTAGGGCTTGTGGCCTCCAAGGATGGGATAGCAGTGGACCCCGCTAAAGTCGTCGTAGTTCAAGACTGGAGGGCTCCAAAGAATTCTACGAAGGTGAGAATTTTCTAGGGTTGGCTGGCTATTATAGAAAGTTTATCAAGGACTTTGCAAGGATATCAACTTCGCTCATCCGATTGACGAAGAACTTGGCTTTTTCGTGGATCATTTATTGTGAGGATGCCTTTACAAGATTGAGAAGGGCTCTGACAACAGCCAGATCTGACTCTCCCCGATGGAAGTAATATGTTCACGGTCTATATAGATGCTTGTGGCACTGTACTTGGTGTCGTTCTGATGCAAGAGGGAAGGGTAGTATGCTATGGTAGCAGATAGTTGAGAGTTCATGAGAAGAACTACCCTACCCATGATCTAGAGTTGGCTGCAATAGTATTTGCATTGAAGTCTTGATGACATTATCCACTTGGAGAGATATTTGAGCTATATATGGATCATAAGTCACTCAAATACTTTTTCTCACATAGCGGTCCCAACCTAAGGCAGCAACGATGGATGGTGTTCCTAGCGTCCTACAACTTTGAGATAGCTTATACGTCGGGCTAGGGTAATGTAGTAGCGGACGCATTGAGTAGGCAGAGGATGACTTTGAGTCCTCTATTCGTAGAAAGTCGGAGCTTGGAGTTTATATCAACCTTCGATTTCAAGCCATCTATGGATTTCACATTGGGATTGTTAGCATCACTGGAGGTGCGACCTACTCTATGGGATTGCTAAAGGAAGTTCTTGAGGAAGCTCATCATTCTCGGATGAATATCCATTCAAGCGACGACAAGATGTATCGAGACATGAAGAGAATTTTCTTTTGGACTGGCATGAAGAAGGACGTGGCGGAATTTGTAGCCCGATGCTTTGCTTGCCAACGAGTAAAGGCTGAACAAAGGAAACCTGGTAGATTGCTTCAGCCCTTGGATGTCGCACAATGGAAGTGGGAGAGCGTCTCTATGGATTTCATCGATGGATTTCCCCAATCGAGGAAGGGTAATACAAGCATTTGGGTGATAGTGGATAGACTTACGAAGAGCGCTCACTTTATTCTTGTCAAGAGTAAGAGAACGACAGCTTGGCTAGCATCGGTATATCTTCGAGAGACAACCCGACTTCATGAGGTACCTTCCAGTATAGTAAGCGACCGTGACCCCATCTTCACTAGTGAGTTATGGAAGAGCTTACAAGAGGTGTTAGGTACACAACTACGTTTGAGCATGGCATACCACCCTAAGGTCGATGGACAGACAAAGAGGGTGAGTAGAGTTCTTAAGGATCTTCTCATACTGTGTATTCTAGATTTCGAAGGGACTTAGGAGGAGCATCTCCTATTGGTTGAGTTCTCCTACAACAATAATTATCAGTCAAGCATAGGCATGTCACCCTTTGAAGCATTAAATGGACGATCTTGTAGATCATCGACTTGTTGGTGGGAGTCTACGGACAGACTTCTGCTTGGACCTGAAATGTTTCGAGAGTCTTCCGTGAAGATTGATCTTATTCACCAAAGAATGAAAGCAGCTCAGGACAGACAGAAATCATATGCTGATAAAAGGAGAACTGATTTGGAATTCGAAGTGGGAGATATGTCTTCATTAATGTATAACCACTGAGGAATGTAGTTCTCTTTGGTTCAGTATGGAAGTTGGCGCCAAGATTTGTAGGGCCATTTCCTATATTAGAGAGGATAGGTCAGATGGCCTATAAGATTAAGCTACCGGACAGACTGGCAGGCATACACGATGTGTTTCACGTTTCCCATTTGAGGAAATGTCTACATGATGCGGTAAAGATAGTGGGGCCGAGCACACTTGAAGACGTAGACGTTGAGAAGGAAGCCTCAGTGAGAAGAGATCCTACTCATATTCTTGGGACAGAGGTCAAGAAACTACGCAACAAGGAAATCAAATTGGTGAAGGTATAGTAGGGAGAAGACCGAGAAGATGCGATGTGGGAACTCGGAGACAAAATTCGCGCGCTTCTTATCTTTTTTTTAGAGTACATTCTTGACTTCTTTTTCAAGCTTTTACTTTGCATTTGCTTCTATCATTCAAGTATGTTTATCCTATCGTTCGAGCCTTCGATCCTTAGGTAGAATCAACTGGTTGGAAACATATTTTTGAAACATGTTATGATTGATGGTTGCAAGTGGATGCACGCGTTTGCTAGTGATTACTCGTGGATGCATATACACATGGTATGCACTAGATCGACTCAAGCACTTACATTTTGCATACGTATGTGTGTGCATTTTAATTTGCTATGGATGAAAATGGATGAATCATCATATGGATGTTGCATTTTGATGAATGATTGTGCAAACATATAGTATATGTCATATAGTATTTGTTATACTAAGGTTATTTGCAGACATCTTGGATGCATGGAACAAACATGTATTGCATTAAGGAGGTCAACTGAATCAGTCGACCGCCTGATTTTTGCATTGGTATAAGGACATATACATACACAATACCTTTTGCATATGTTCATACAAGCATTACAAATCCTTAAGAACAATGAATGCTTGTGGATGATGGATGAGTATATGATTGTATGTGGTTGTTAGGATAGTAACATTCTTCTTTACTTGGAGATTTCGGGGACGAAATCCTTTAAGCATGGGATAATGTAACACCCCAAAATTTAATACACTGTAACCAAACTTAAAGACAATAAAATAGGAATTAATTAATTATTCTAAGTAAAGTAAAACCGTCTTTACTGTTGCATTCATCTCGGAATTCTGGTTCAGATAGACCCATAGTTTGCGTAAATCAGATAACGTATGAAGAGTTATGAACCTTAGAAATTTGTATACATATAAGGAAGTTATATATGAATATATTCAAATTAATTCAAACCATAAATCAACGTGGTTAACATACCGTTAGGGGATGACCCAGAATGAGCCTGGGTCGACCCAAGTCAGGTGGAGTCGACCTATGGGTCGACCCACCCCAAATCCAGGGCAGATTCTGAATTCTGCATCTTGACTGTTTTATTGGCTAGGTTCATCGTTGACTCAACTCTACGTGTATGACCTAGATTGAAAACCTAAAATCTAAAGGTTAAGATTATCTCTTTAAAACTATAAATAGGTGGCTCTCTCCCATCTCAATACACACATTTATTCTTCATATTCTCTTCCTCCATGAGTCTGTTATATGTGTGTGTGTGTATATATATATATATATATTTGAAAATTGGTAACTTATATTGATAATTAAAAGTACATACTAAGGTTAGCATACTAACCAAATACAAATAGTAATGCAAGAAAAGACATAAATCAAAAGGTAGCAATAAGGTAGGTTACAACTCCATACATCCTTGCGCTTCAGCTTCCAAAGTTTATCCACTACTGTTCTTCACTAAACATTGGCTTTGAGAAGAAGAAAATACTGCTTTCAAGTTAATCCAAGGTAAGGATACTGCGCCATGTCCGCAGATACCTTAGGACACCCGCTTTAAATCAGAATTAACTGGATAACCAGAATTTAGCAACTATTTCTTTAGCAAAGTATTCAACTATTTAGTCCAGCAACACATCGCAAATGTTGTGTTATCATGAAGAAATCACTTCAAACATAATAACCAGCACCAAACCCCCAAACAGCATGAAAATTCCAAACCCAAAAGTAAAATGTAAATTCAGATCTGACTTTTGATCCCCCAAGAAGACAACCAAAACTTACCTAAACACCAACCAATCACCGGAAAAGGAAGTAGCAAAGCTGCTGCAGAGAACCGGAAAGGAGGATCGGTTGAGGGAAACTGGAATTGAAAATGATTCAATAACGCCGGAGCATGTCGGAACCCAATACCCGAATGGCTTGATCCTATGAGTTCGAACAATGACGCCTAAAACCACATACGAACCACCGTGGCAACGAGTGGTGAAGGCCAAGCGTTGAAATAGCTGCAACGTGGAGGATAAATCAAGATCTGAAAATGAACGAAGCGGTTAGATTGGATATATGGAATTTTGAGCTGTGACTAGGGTTAGATCCGATATTATAATTGGGTTCAGATTTAAACGCTACGCAGACGAAAACAGGGCAGATGAGAAGAGGGAAGAAAGACGGTGCGTTGATTTGAGCGGATGGAAGAGTTTGGGGGGAAGAAAGCGGTGGAAAGAAAGAAGGGGGTCGAAGCCCCTATCGCCATTAACAGCATAAATCTGAACCTTTAACACATACATACATACATATATACATATATACATATATATATATATATATATATATATATATATAGACACACACACATATACATACATATATATAATGGGGAGATGCTGCTGAAGCCTAGATCTGTAAATGTGATTCAAAATACAAGATCTACATGAAACAATAAAAAAAATAGACGTGGACTTTTCAACGATGGCATATAAGATATATATAAAAAGAAATCTAATCTCTTCTTCACCAAAACTCATTGTGAGTTCCCAGTTATTTTCGGATCTGATACCTAGAACTATATCATGACAATAAGTAAAATTGGGTTTATAATATATAATGTTTATAAGATAACTGGTATACATGTTCTTCACTGTTATTCACATATGCCATTGTTATAAGGAAAATATACGCTTTTACTGTCAGACGATTAATTAGTTATGTGTATCTATCTTCCTTCTCCGTATTTCAACTGTTTTAGTTTATTTCCAGTTTTGCCTATACGCATGTACAGTTGATTTGATACTATTCTCCTTTATTTTTTTCCTTTTGTTTACGCTAAACCTTTGTAAGCCTAGGCCATGTCCGATTAAAGTTTGCGTATGGTTAAAATTGGTATAATAAGAAATGACATGACAAAGGGGAATTTGGGAATATTGTTAAATTTAGGACCATTTGACTATAATGTAGGAAACGGATAATATGCATATACTTGTACTTGATGTAAATTGGAGATGTAATAAAAAGGGATAATATGCATATACTTGTACTTGCTATAAACTGGGAATGGAATAAAAAGGGATAATATGCATAAACTTGTACATGCAGTAATTTGGGGACATAATTGAATGGAATGGTGTGCACATGTATAAACATGTTAGATTTGACTTAATACAAACATTAGTAAGAGGACATGTTAAAATTATGCAAGTACTAGATGTAGGTTAGTAAATTGAAGCGCTAAAGTAATTATACATTCATCTGGGCTGATGTTTTGAGGAAGGGTTGTACACACATAATAGCATTACAACCACGCTTATTAGTAAACCTGAACTTACAAGGTTAAATCTGATCATTAATAAGCTAAGAGGTCCATCGTTCTGCTGTTGTATCAGGTTTTGGGGACACTTAGATCCTAGTTACTTGGAGGCACAAGCTTAGGGGGTTTGGCTTGTGTCAAGCTTGTTGAGTGGAATCCATATTAGTCAGTATCCTTGTTGGTATTTTGTTAGAGGGTCTCACACTAGGTAGTGGTCAGGGCATGCTTTATTGAACTGGATAGTAAGAGGTTCAAATGGGGAAGGTGGGTACGGGCGCGTTCCAGTGGAGTCATGAGCGTGCATGAGTCTGATTAGGGAAACTAAGTCACTGTAACACCAGTAAATAGGTCTGTGTTATATAAGTTACCGGGTTAGGGAGTGACACCCTACTGCCGAGGGTAACACAGGTATTTACATATTAGGGAGCCGATCGCATGGATAGTAATTAGGGTATACCTAATCCTGCTGTTATGTAACTAGGGTAGCACCTAATCCTGTTTTGTAATTAGGGTACACCTAATCCTGATGTTTAATCCTGTTGTTTTTGTTAAGTAATTAGGTTAATGCCTAATCCTGTAATACTAGTATTGGTGCAAACACAACCTGTTTTTTGGATATAAATGAGAAGTGTTACTCGATCACTGTTTATTCCTGTTATTCCTTTTTATCCTGTCATTCTGTTTATCTAGTTTACCTGTTGTCTTATATGATACTGTACTTTCTCATCAAGTCTTGTTTATCTGTCTTGGTATCTCTATCTTATGCATATTTGAAAATCACCGGAACTCACCAGACTTTATATCTGACCCTTTTGTTTTTGCTTCTTTCTCTTCCTTCCCCCCCCTCAGGTCCTCAGAGTGGTAGCACTCCTCAATGATTAGGACTTTCTCTTTCATCTTGGATCTGGACTTTCTGAGATGTACCGCTTTTACTTACTTTCTACTCTATTATGGCTTTCTATGAGGAATATGGTTTTATATTATGGCACTATGTTATTTTGCATTGTGATACAAATTTGAGGCTCTTGGTTTTTGATGTAACTGGTTTAATGATGTGACCTATTTTGAGATAATGTTTTACTTTCAATAATAAAGTTGAAATTTCCGTTGCTTACTTTATATCTGTCTTGCGAATTTCTGTATTGTTCGTGAAACTTAATGCATCCTCTTATGACTGGCATTAACAGACGTGGGGTGTCACACCTCTGAAAGCTTATTATCCTTCCCAAACTTGTTGTGAACCTAAATTCTCAAAGCATCTTTGGCGAACCTTAGTTTTTTATGAAGAACAAACATATGGTTACCAAATGCTGGCTTGAGACATTTTTTTCTAAAAATTGTGCTTAAATCATTCTCCTTTGCTCTGTTATTAAAATATCTAAAGGAAGCTTTCCTTATTGCATATACAGTCCCAAGAGTAATAATCTTAAGGGACTGATCAGATAATAAAGGATTTGGTTTATGATTAAAAATTTCAGGCCACTTCATAATTGCAGAAATGTTGTAGAAAGCATAGTCAATTTTCGAGATGGTCCTGGTTCCTTGTCTCCTTTTGTTATTCCATGTGAAATAAGCCCCAATGGTCTTAATTTCAGCAATGTTAGTGTCCATGTCTCCTTTTGTTATTCCAGGTGAAATAATCCCCAGTGATCTTAATTTCAGCAATGTTAGTGTCCAAGGTGAGTAGGTTAAGTGGCCTGATATCATTAATAGAGAGGGGGTTACCTCCAACTCTATCAGCAAGCTTCAAGCAGCAATCGAAATCTCTAAAAATTATCCAGGGGTGTGTTTTCTGCCTCCAGAAGTGAAAATTGTGGAATAGTAATTCTTTTACATTGATGGTATTGTTAACATAAATGAATATGATGTTGTAGAAGTAGCAGTTGGTATATTTCATTTGTGGCAATGTATCATTTTCTGTTCGATTCAAGGAGAGAGAGTTGATGTATGCTGGGATCATAAACAACAAGTATCCTCCCATACGAAGCGGTTTCCAGATTGTGTAGCATGTTCCAGGAGGGATGGATTTAATGCCAATCATCAATCATGATTAGTAAGGAAAGCGTTAAGCTTTGTTTCCAGAATACCTAACATACTTAGGTTATGATCAATAATTAGATTTTTGCGTTGATCAAGTTTTGCATCGAGGTGTGTACCCCATATGTTCCAGACACCTAACTTTTGTGTCATTGATTAAACCTTTTGGTTTAGCTAATTGGCCTTGCTTCTGGTAACATGGGCACTAGTACTTGAGTATCCCGGACAAGTAGTAGATAATGGGGAGTTAGCAAATGTACCCACATTAAGTGTAGTCTGCTTCTTACCAGGAGTATTGGATAAACCATTATTAATTGCGTTTTACCCTTGCATCTTATCATTTTTATTTTCTTCATTACCATCACCACAGGGAAGGAGTGGTGATGGCTTATATGCACTTGGTGAGAGTATATTCTTGTATGGAGTAGGCATGTTGGATTTTTCTTTATTGCATTGAGTCCCATTTTTGTTCCCTTGATCCGTTTCTTTAAGAATACTAGAGTTTGGACGTTTTCCTGATTTTGTTTTTTTGAGTAATTGTGGTAAGTATCCATTTTCCTTTCCTTTATCTAAGATAGAGCTTCTTATAGGGTCAGTGTCCACTTCATTGCCATGCATATTCCTTATGTGTGTATCTGGTGTATCCACTGTGTCTTTGATTGGTGCAAATTGCATGTGAGTGACCAAGGGCATCTGATTCTGACAATTCTCCATTAATTCATTTTTATTACTCAAAGTCTTATCTGATACAGTTCCAACATTGTCTTGAGTTCTTAGACAAATATTGATCTCGGATAATTCCTCATCTGATTCCTTGAGTTCTGCATTTTTAATTAGTTCATTAGCTGTATATAGGGCATCATATTTGTTTTGAATATCAATATTGTTGTTTATTATAAGTGGTGCAAAGTTGTGTGCCATCATTGGCATTTATTAAAGTGCGATTATACATGTTACTTGCATCTCCAACTTGTGAAATATTGCCATCTACTGAAGCATCTTCAGTGGTATTAAAAATATTCATCTTATTCACCACCTTCTTGTTTAAGAACAACATTTTGGCATGTTCTCTATTTTTCTGCACCAACTAATCCATATGGATAATGTTTATATCATTGTCTTTAACAATCACAATCTACTGAAGCATCTTCAGTGGCATTAGATATATTCATTTTATTCATCACCTTCTTGTTTAAGAACAACATTTTGGCTTGTTCTCTATTTTTCTGCATCAAAAAATCCAAATGGATAATGTTTATATTATTATATATAACAATCTCTCCTTCTTCTATCTCATCTTTGTGACCATCAATCTTTTTATTTGCTTCTTTTCCTTGATTAGTATTACCAGGGGTCTCCTTTTGCCTGTATATTTTTTCATAAGTTCTTTTCCCTTTAAACCCAACTCTCTTCCACTTTCTTACCTTGATTTTGTTGACATCTCTCTCCTTTTGCCTATTATGTTTGAGTTGTGTTTCCTTTTCCCCTTCCACATCTTTATTTCTAGTGTAGCTTTAGGTTTTTCCTCGCATATGGAAGTCTTATACCCAAAAGCCTTGTAGATGACACATATGTCAGGCTTCTAAAGATATTCAACTCTAATTATTTATGTACCTCCTTCCACTAATTTAACATCAAAATCATCAACCTATTCCTCATTGGCTCTTACTTCTATCAAGCATTTGGCATAGGCTAATATGTCCAATTTTTCTGTCATTTCGTCCATGAAAATTATCTTACCCAGTCTACATGATAACCAGTTTATGCCAACGTGAGACCAAACAAAGATTGGGATATTATAGAAATGGACCCAAATTGGCACTGCACGAATACTGCCCTAAACATTGCTTATTTCCAAATCGTATTGCTTGATGATAAAAGGCTTGTTCCTCATGATTATGGGGTCTCCTTGCAGAATCTTCTACTTATCATTGAAGCACGAGAATTTAAAGAGAAAGATTATGCCATCCTATCCAACCTCCACTTCACCTTTTAGCCTCCAAATTCTTTTAAGCTTCTGAATGATTGATGAGTATGGCAATGGTTGATCAAGAAAAAACCCAACAAGTGCCTCAATCCATAGGTTACTCCCTGCGTGAATTGCCTCACTATAAAAGTTCATTGTAGTCCCATTGAAGGAGGGGACCATGTCAACCGTCATGTACTTCCCAGCCTTTCTAGGATTGTGCTTATCATTGAAGTCCATGCCGGTTGACGATCATTGCTAGTGTCACACTCTGCATTCCTTAAGGAACCAGCCGTATCTAATGCGGCAATAACTGGAGGAGGGTCAAGGAGGTCAGAGGGAAGGGAAGGAGCAATTTAAGGAGGAAGCGATGGAAGATTGATGGAAGAGTCAGGGAGTACTGAAGAAGGGCCATGGTAGTTAGAGTGGACGTTTGAGTGGCTGTCATGATTTTCAATTTAGATGAGTAACGTGGAATTGATTTAAAATATATACTACCTTTCGATTTTTTTTTTTAGTTTAGTTTTGAATCAATTTCTTTCAGTATCTCTTCACATTCAACAGCACTGCCCGGTCCCTAAAAAGAAAAATTATACATTAGTTATTGGATTTTAGATAATCATAAAAGCACTGCTATTTTACGTTAAAAAAATCGAATTATAACACTATAATTTAAATCACTAAACGATATACATCTATATCGTGCATGATTGTAGAATAAGTCTGATTGTCATGAAATTTGAAATCCTATAATAATTTAACATCTTGGATCCGATGAAACTGTTTTCGTCGAAATCCAACATTTGAAAAATGACTATTTTCATGTGTTGAATTAAATTGATAAAATATAAATTGATTTCAAAACACTCACATCCATTGATAATAGATTTTTATGATCAATTATATTAAAATATAGTTTCCTATAGCTTCAAAATAAACTTAACTTTATTTTAAACTCGATATTTTAAATTTCAAGTTAATTTTATAACCATATTCTCATTTTAAATTTAACAAAAGCAACTAATTCCTAAAATTAATCTTTTTAAATATTTAAATTAATTAAATATTCATTACTAAAAATCCGGGTTGTTACAAGATTTGTACAAAAACTAAGATTTGGTAACATGTGGTTACAATACCCAAATCCACGTTTTTGCATAAACTAGGTTCTTGAAAGGAAAGTAAATAAGACCAGAAACAAACATAAGATTTTTTTTTTCAAATGACGTTTACAATAAGTTTCAAAATTCATTTTGCAGAAACTTAAACGACTTAGGTCACATCTCAGCATAGAAAGAAGTCAGCTATGCATAAAAATGTGAAAACCGAAACCATACACAAAACCAAAAATAAATTTTAGCTTTAAAAGAACAGGCGACAAAAGATAATAATACCCATGATGAAACAATGCAAAACCCGTACTTCGCTAAAATTTATTTACCACAGAAATCTGCTCTTTCCAGCTCTGAAATAACTACTAGTTAGATAAAAGAGAATGAATGTTCATTTCCGACTAGAATACAGATAAGCGTGAATGACACGGACCATTTCCAACCAAAAGAAATCCCATTACATCATCGTGCTAATTTTAAAGACAACACGCTGACATTCACAAAGATACTACTACAAAGTGACAAGGACAAAATGCTGGAAAAAGAAGGATACAACCTATACACAAGATAAAGCCTATAGATTGTGAGGTGCCACGTCCTCGTTAGGAACGTAGCAGAGAAGAGATACAACCAGTCTCGTGAGCTTATCGATGTTTCTCCCTACGAAGGTCATCCTGGATCGGGCGGGAGCGACAAGCTCTAGGCTCTCCTGACCTGCTGTGACCGGCTGCTTGTAACAACACATCTGGAGTGGGCTAAATATCGACCTAGAAAAGGGCCATCGAAACTTAGAGCCATTTTAATATGTTGTTGGTTCCTATAAGGAATTACATTTGCATAGAATAACAAAATAATATAACGAGATGGAATCTCACACAGCGGATCGAGAAAGTATGACAATCAAAATAAGATGTACCACTTATTCAAAAACAACATGTCCAATACATAAAATATGAAATCCACATGTTTAAAATGATACATCATCATTATTCACCATCAAGCACTTACAATAATAAAAGAGCAATAACAACTAAAAATATAGTAATATCCTTCTTCAGGTTCCATCATCGTCTCGTCCACCATGTTTACACCTCACCTACTGACCTATTGGGTATGTTAAGGAGAAGGGTTAGAACATAAAGTTTTGGTGAATGAAAATAACATGTGTTTAAAGATTATAATCAAAATTTGGCGGGTTATACACTTCAAAATATGTCTACGAAACACACGTGCATGCACACACAAAGGTATATTTTAATTAATGTGGTGGACATCCGAACTAATCACTTAAGACCTTCATTAATGTATTTAGGATGGATTAGAGATCACTTAAGACCCAACGAGGTGGACATTCTTTTTCACTTAAGGCCCATTCCAGCATATTTAATAAGGGTGGATTATTATGATCTCTTATGACCCTAAGGCGGACCCTAGCCACTTAAGACCCCGTCCTAATACATCAACATTATAAGTATATATATATATATATTCTCACAAGTAATACGAGAAGTAGTACCTCGCCGCTTAGAATCGGTTTAGGGTAGGCTCGGATATAGCCATTTTGACCCCTCCGATTGATGCCTCATTTTACTACTTAACTGATATTATGGTAGTAAACCTATGCTGCTTAAGACTTCCTTTAGACCGTGGTTAATTAAATTGCATGCTACCTCCCACGTATATCAAACTTGTCCCTAGGTTGGCCCTCGCATAGCTCCTAGAGGAAGTGGACATTCCGGTAAACTAGCCTACCCCGTTATCACCATGACTAGACCACTTTAGAGAAGGAGGACCCATAGACTACTTCAAATCTAATAAGGGAGGATCCCATGAATTTGGCCCAAATCCAAGGAATAAATCTTTGGAACGAGCCTAGTCCTAACCACTTAAAACCCAAACTAGACAAGAAGAAAGCCAACCACTTAAGACCTTCTTAAGGCGAGTAGTAAACCTACTTATTCACACACAAATATGTATATACATATATACACACACCAGACCACTCACATTAAACTGACTACTTGTAGATGCTGGATATGTCGGGTAGTTTTGGGCAGACTTCTGCTACAAGTGGGCTTAATCTCATGTCATAGTGTACTAAGTTTAATGGCCCATGGAACCCGGACCTCTCACATTAGCCAAACTCACTTGTGGTTGTTGGATTTTCCGGTTGGGTGCAGGCAGACTTTTACCACAAATTACGACTAACCTCTTATCTAAATGTCATTATTATATATATATATACACACACATATATATAAGCCATTTATACACACATAAGTAATAATTTATATGGGGGAATTTACAGTTTTTCCAGTCTTATCCTAACATATTTATTACGCCATTATTACGTTTGATTATGCTATATAAATATATAATTTAATACGCGATATAAACGCTAATTTCTGTTAGAATTAAGAAATATTTTAATAATGAATTTTGTCAATCCTGTTCGCATATAAGGTATACAAGCCTAATTCTCATATTAAACTACTTAGTTCACGACATAATTAATAACAAGCAGTAAATCGGAAAATATCAACATAAATCATTCAAACCTGTATCCTATGCTTGTTAGAATTATTTAGATAATGAAAGAGAAACTAGATGTTATATACATGTATACACATTCAACACCCCACACGCACACATACACACACACACACACACAGATATATATATATATATATATGTATATGTTTACGTAAACTTCTATTTAAATCAAATTTACGCTTTTTCTATGTTGCACATAAAAACGTTAATATTTGATTATTTCAAAACTGAATACGTTCAATTTTTCCATTAAGAATGGAGATTTAAACCCATCTAAATTCTGAAATCAAACCAAATCTTAACCCTTTTATACCACAAACACTTTTAATTGATTTCTCATTGAAATGGGCAAATCCAACCAAACAAAAGCAAAAATCACCAAATCATTCCCTAAACATAACCAAATAAATTCCCAAACCCAAAATATTTATTGACAAACTTTACGACAAAAAACATAGGAGATTTAGGGTTTTTTTATTATGATATTATCGTGAAAATCTTAAAACTCCTTAAGCATACAAATCAGTACGAAATCTACAAGACATAGAGTTTAGTTTAATCAAATATTATGTAACAACCCGGAAATTCTGAGCCAATTTTTTTTTTTTTTTTTTGGCAATTTTAATGAATTTTGAATATTTAAAATGAATTATTTTAAATAATAACGACGAGGAATTTATTTTGAATAGAAATAGAATGTATATATTTATATAGATCGTCGTTAGAATATAAATAATTATTTATAATTATAAAAGGAATTGAAAATGGCACGGTAGTTTGAAAATTCGATTTCAAATTTCAAATGGATGTACAGGATTCAAAATAAATCAGATTTAAGTGAAACCAAAAATATTAGAATCTACTTGAAAATATCTTCCCAACGAATCCAAAAATTGAAATTTCATAGCGGGAATAAAAAGTTATGTCCAATTGAAAATTCAGAATAGTTGTTGTGGAATTCTGGCCCTTAAAAATGGAAATTTTGCAAACGACCTCTGTTTTCTTCGAAACCACTTTTGTTGGATCCAGATGTCAAGTTATTTCTAGATTCCAAAATTCGTAATTTTCTGAATCAATATGTGAGCGTGGTGAAGGAAGACGTGTTTTGACAGTTTAAGTCAATTTTGATCGACCAGAAAATTGCCGTTTTCCGAAAAGTCTTCAAATTTGATGAAATTAGTTTTGTTAGAATCGTATCGTCAATATGAAGCTAGAAAATATTTTGCGGGAATTTTTAGAGTTCGTATGTGGCTCCGGTAAATTGAAATGTGCGTTCAAATTCAATATATAGATTTATATTTTGATTTTGATGGAAACCGATCGAAACAGCCAAACTGGCTTACGATACAAATCCCATTGTGTTCAGAATGGGGGTAATTAGTTATGGACAATAGTTGGTGGGTTTCATTTGGAGGTCGAAATAAAAAGTTACTTTATGGAATTAATTAATTAATTAAATAATATAACTATATATTCCTCTCTCTTCTCTCTCTCTATTTCATTAGCAGATCGAAAAAGAAAAAATTTAAAAAAAGAAACCCTCCCCCCCCCCCCCCCCGTTGACTCACGAACCCTCTCAGCCCGCCACTGCCTCCCTACGACGCCGCCTCGCCGGATCGGGCACTCCTCTCTTGCTCCTCCTCTCTCTTCCTCCTCCGCGTCTCTCTCTCTTCCTCTACCCTTTCTGATTTGAATCGCAGCCCCCCTAAACCCGTTAAACCGTAATCATTGCCGCCACCAGCCAAGAAGGCTGCCGCTACCGCTAAGGGACCGACCCCGACCTCCCTGCACCCCTCCTTCGCCGCAGCGCGCAGACACACCCTTTTTTTTTTTCCTATTTGACTATAAGTGTTTCGATTTACTTATTTTTATTTGTTTATCTAATTTAATTTTTTTTCTGTTTTATATATAATATAAATTAAAGTTTAGATTATTTTTTTAAGTAATAGAAAGTTTAGATTTTTTAATAGACAAAGTTTGGATTTTTAACAATATAAAGGCGGGATTTTTAACATGAAAGGTCGGATTTTTATACATGAAAAGATTTGATTTTTATAACGTATAAAGATTGGATTTTTCTTTGTGTGAATAAAGGACAAATATTTGATTTTTTTAATTAGGGAAAAGGTATGATTTTTATGTATATAAAAATATGTTTTTAGTCATGAAAGAGAAATTTCAAAAATATGATTTTTATATGATGGAAAGTATAAAAATGAAATTTTTATATATAAAGCGTTGAGATAAAAATGAATTTTTTATAATATAAACATCATAATAAAAATGTGATTTTTATTATGAACAACGAGAATAAGATAGCGATGGTAACGATGGAAATCAAAACGGGATCCATACTATTCAGAAATAAAGAAAGGCGGAGTGGAACTCCAAGGTGAGAACTTCTCACTTTTAATTTGTTTTCTAGTTGAAATATATACTAGGATGCAGACAGTACTTAGCAACACCCGACACCCATTGTCCACAGATCATGGACGACTTGTTTGTTTGTTGTTTGTGGTGTGAATATTGATTATGTGATGTGGAATGGAATAAAATATTTTATAGTTAAAAATATAATTTTTAACATGTATATAAAATAAATATTTATAAACAAATAGGACGGTTTGTTTATGTACACCCATTTGACTGATATTGATTGGGACGATAAATTTTATACATCGCCCAACTGCACAAATAAAAATCTGTGTTTGTTGATTTGAAACCCCACACGGGTGTTGGGATGAGATTTGGCATACACTAATCCCAAATAATTATCTGTATCTCGATCGATTGATTGACAGGCTATTATAAGCATTAAATATTTAAATTTATGCTTACGAAGTGTAGAATGCACTCTGGATGATGGTTGATTATTTATCGTTGCAATTATATACATGTGTTGTAGGGAATCCATATAATTAACATTATATGGTAATTGAGTGGGCCTCATTCCAAGTTGGGAAATAAAGAATATTCATGTGTTGAAAAAAAAATATTCATGTGTTGAATAAAATATATATTCATGCGTTGAATAAAAGAAAATTCATGTGTTGAATAAAATATATATTTATGTGTTGAATAAAAGAAAATTCATGCGTTGAATAAAATATATATTCATGTGTTGAATAAAAGAAAATTCATGTGTCGAATAAAATATATATTCATATGTTGAATAAAAGAAAATTCATGTACTGAACGAAATATTTATACAATAAAGTTCACATTTTTATTATAAGTTAGAATTAATAAATATTCATGTGTTGAATAAAATATATATTCATGTATTGAAGAAAATATTTGTAATGTCCCGCATTTTTATCGGTTTATATTTGAATATTTAAATCAGTTTAAATATTGAATTCTTAATATAAGTAGATTTAAATATTAATTAAAACGAAGTTGAACGTATAAAAATATATATTAAATATAATCGAGCTCATAACGACGCTGCAGTTCGTAATTTAACGTTCTGAACTTCAACTGAGTATACAGAATTCGTTACAAGTCGGATTTCTGCGAAACAAGAAATAGTGGAATCTGTTGAACTGTATCTTTCTGACAGAAGTGAAATATTGAGATTTCGTCGTATAGATTGCAAGATATGTCAAAATCAAATATTCAGAAAGTCGCTATGAAATCGTATATCGACCATAACGGTTTATTTGAAATAACTTCTTATCGGTTTCGAATTTAGACAAGGTTCTTTTGAGACGTAGTGATAATTTAATTTTTAGAATTTTACTGTAATTTTTAATTAATTAAATACGCAACTTTTTATTTGGAGTATTTTGCACCCTGTAACAATATTTTGGGTTCTCAAAATATGAATCGACCTACCGATATTATTATATTTTCGGAATCGCGGCACCTCATTAAACACAACTGTATTTTTATTTCAGTCTGCAGCGCTCACATATGAATATAATCATACATGATACCGAGGTGTAATCAATGAATAGCAAAGGAAAGATGAGACCAAACAAAAACAGAACTTTTCAATATACTTTGAATATCCAACAGTAAGCTGTATTTCTTAATTCTCAAGTCCCGTATCCTATCCCATCTGTATTGTCTGTTGCCTACCCCAAGGAAACATGAGCCTACCTAGAGAACGTACCATAAAATAAAATAAATATATAACGTCTATCTTTGTGTATAACTTGAAATATAGAAATGAAAACTCACTGTAGAATAGCCCTATGGTACGACTGCCCTATACAAACTAGCTGGTCTAACAAGTTTCACTGTTTCCCCATACGCAGCAGACCTCGAATTGTCTAAATCAAATCCTGTGCTTACTCCAATCTAATCAATATAGCCAACGTACCTTGCCTACATCTCTATTACTTGGCGCTGAAGTATTCACACGCCTATATAAACACACGCTATCCTGCTTTTCCTCATTTCAGTGGAAAAAAAAAAGATCTTTAAGCAAGTTAAATGGCGTGAAAATTTAAGTACTTATTTATATACTTATAAAGATCGAAGTGAGAATGCCGGCCAGAAAGCAGTAAGCTTAGGGTTTAAGTCCGTGAGTAATGGAAACTTAATACATGATTTCGAGCTTGGAGTTATATTCATAGGAGTGCGAGGGTTGAGGAGTTTTCGTACGGCGGTGCAGATGATGTTGCGTGAGGAGCAGTGTTGAGTTGCGTTCAAGGAGTAAATGGGAAGTAAAGGTCAGTGCTTTCATGGACGAAGATGCGATGGCTCGCTAATAAAGGATCAGGTGAAGTTTGGAAACGTCAGAAAGTAAGAACTGAAAGGGAGTTCTGGGCTGGGTGAAGAGGGTCCGCTGGTTTTCATGGCGTGGACAGCTCGTCAACGAAACCGAGAACGGGTGCTAGGCCAGTGCACAAATGAATGTTGTGAAGGGAGGGGTATCGACAGGGTCAGTATGAGTTGAGATATTTGGGGGTACAAGTTAACTATAGGCGTGGGTTTTAAACGGTGGAATGCATGGTGATGTGATGCTTTCTCTTTACCAATTGGAAGGTTGCATTGTATTGCATGGGAATGGGAGTACATGCGTTTGTTGAAGGGGAGATTTGTGTGAAGATCAATGATGTATGGGTGCGGTATGTTATAGGGCACGTTTGTGCAAGGAGATGGGGTCATTACATGATAAAAAAATGATGCTATTTTGGTAGAAGGAAACTATGAGTTCCTGGAGAGTCTGTAGTATGCAATTATGTTGAACGAGGAAGGGATCGTCTTTTTACTGTGTTTAAAAGAAACGGGTTTTAGAAGTAACAGGGGACGAGAAGTATTAGTGGCGGCAAACAAATGTTGGCGTGAAAGGTTAAGGCTCGGATATTTTAAATACGATTAAGGCTTTTATAAGAGGAAACAAAATGAATGAAGGAGCAACAGATCTATCAGTTCATAAACGGGAGAAGATGCTACTGATTAGCGTAGATATAGTAAAGGCGTGGGTGGGTCAGATATTTGTTGGATCGTAGCAACATGGACTACCCAAATGGAACCAGTTTGGAGTGATCTGGAGCACGTTACAATTTTACTGCAGAATTATACGTCTGATTTAATCAACCAACGCAAATCGTTATTTAACGGTTAACGCGCCAAGGTGAGTAAATTCACTAACTCTCTTTTTATTTAAAATATTTTAATTATATTTTAAATAATGGTTGAATGCTGTGAGATGGTTGTTTAGGCAAATTATGGTTAAATTGGTTGAAATATTACATATCGTTGCATATGTACACATCACCGGTTGGATACTGATTTCATCGATTTTAATATTCCCTAGGATGGAACCAGTGTTAATTGTTGACTAACATCGGTGGATGCAGGAAACCGGTTGGGGGAATCCAACCGGATTCCTCAGTATTTATATGTACTGTGTGTTTTATATAGATGCACTGTTTGAACCCAAATGACTTTTGAAACCTTGCGTCGATATTAGCGTTGAATGGAAATTCAAACGTTATTTTGTTTTAATCAATAGATGATATCGATTAAGAAAGTGGCAACAACCAACCATAAATGTATCATTTGTTTTAAACCGCTGTTGTTTTACCAAAAACCCACCGTGTGCGAAGCACGTGTTTCACCATACTTACTAAATGATTTGGTAAGTGGATCCTTATATTGATAAGATTAATAAGTATGTAGGCGGAGATGAACTTGATGATTAATAACAAGTATTTATTGTTTTAAGAACAAGTAAATGAGATATATACAAATGGATTATGGTTGATTTCATATTAAGTAAGATTAGTTAGAATCAACTATTATTTATTTAATAGTAAATGAGATTATTTAGAAACAAATTATTTTTCTATAGTAATCGATACAAGTGAAATTATTTGGATTTATAAATGTTATTTATTCAAAATGAAAAGATTTGTTAGAATTGATTAGTGGGTTAATCATGGCTAAATATTTATCAAGCAAACTATTTTGATCAATAATTGGTTATTTAATTAAATTAGATTGGGATGATTAATCTAATGTAATAAATTAACGAATAGTTGGTTTAGTTTAAATAAGATTTTTAAGTATAAGGGATTTGTCTAAAGAAGACAAAGCGAAGAGGAATGTTTAATAAGGGATTTGTCTAAGAAAGACGAAGCGGAGAAAAATGTTTAAAATGGGTTTGAACAAGGGAGTTGAAGCTAATGTAAATAACCGAGTTTTCAAAATAAGGATATGGCGTCATAAAACCATATTTAAAATATAACAAGAAGTACGGTTGACTGATTTTAAAGTATAAGGAATTAGAGTTACGAACTTATATCTATTCTAAGGTAAGAACGTCGTCGATCAAGGTCTGAGAGGTAATTAAAATACCCCAACTTGAACGGCTTCACAATTATCGAGGGATGGTATTTGGTTTGTAACAGAAAAAGATGTCAAGATTTTTGTAACAGAAAGAGATGTCAAGATTTTGTAACAGAAAAGATGTCAAGATTTTTGTAACGGAAAGAGATGTCAAGACTTTTGTAACGAAAAGAGATATCAAGATTTTTGTAACGGTAAGAGATGTCAAAGATCAGTATAAGGTGGAATATAGCAGCGTATTACAAGTATTTGAACTACAGCGATAAAACAACGCTATTGACTAGGCTTAAGCGTGACTGTTATGTCGAGATTTGTTATAAAAGGGGAAATATCACAGCGTATGACGAGTTTTGAACTATAACGTTAAACTAATGCTGTTGGCTAAGCTTAAGCATGATTTTTATATAGCACTACTCCCTAGGGAATGTAAACAGTTTGTTTTGAAATCCACTTATTCTAAAGTAATAAGTAACGATGATTGTCCAAAGAAATATAAGAACGAGTAGTGGAGAATCGTTTCAGAAAACGATGACATCATTTCAGTGTTTGAAATATGATTAGAGTTAAATAACACTATTAGAGATGGGAACTATAATTCGACGATGATGAATGTTAAATAAAAGTGCCCATGGTTGTGTGATGATAGTTATACATTTGATTGGATGTTTGTTTTTACTTCGATAGTTAAATAACCGACTATCGAAGTGTTTGACCATCGTTGTCAATACGGAGAGACCGGTTGGATTTAATATCCGAGAACCACTCCGTATAGGCATAAGCGCTGCGAATTGGATTATGCTGACGAAAATTGAAGACGAAGTGAAAATGCATGGGTCGTCCGGTTCCAGAATGGTATTTTTAAGTTTGTCCAGTCCCAGGGCAACTTGTATGGACGAATGTCTGACAGAGTATTCCTAACGGTCACATAAGACGTTCTTTTCAAGGTATTACGTCTGGTGGCGGAGAAATTCGTTTCTCTTAGCTTTTATACCCGTAATATGTTTGGGAAGACCAACTAGTGATTTGACGGGTTTGACGATGTGGCATTCAAAGTGTGTGATGGCCAGATGTTCTAAAAGGTAGACGTAGCCTCAAGCTTCACAGCCGGGAAATGACAAAAATCGGGCAGGCAGCATGGCTATGTGGGTCGCTCCCATTAGGGTGTATAATCACCTATCTAGAGAAATTCCTTTTGTTTCTAAATCTATCGATTCTGCCCATTCGGGAAACGGTGGTTTGAGTCCAACCGTTGGTGATATACATTCGATACACTCAAGCGAAATGAGTGGTCGGTCATGTGTGGGCCGGGTTGCAAGACGTTCTTGTTAAACCCAATGTATTCGCCTCTAGAGATACATTATCGGAAGGTGGTCCCATACCATGTCATAGTTGGAATCCAATCTCCAATAAGCGCCCTGCGGTTTTTGATTTTATACTATGTATGTAGAGCGTGAGATGCAAGCGTTCTACTACTTGGTTATTTACTTGATTAGACATTATTATAATATCACTGGATTTTGATATCAATAATGATTTGGGTTATAGTAAGGTAAAAACCGTCCATGTTTATGTGTGGGCTGGTCTTACTATTATCCTTTTTGTTTCGAAAAGGATTTTCAAAGTTAAATCGTATGGTTGGAATTTACTCACACCAGTCCCATGACTGACCCAGAGTTTATTTTGTTTGTTTTCCCTAAACTCTTGGGTGCCCAAATTTGTACGGGCAGTCAAGTGTTTCAGGCTTTTACAGATACACTTGAAGGAGCTAAAAGCAGAAGGCTTCACCGTTAGTATTTAGAGACTATTTCCGCTGTGATATGATGTATTGTACTCTGATAATGGTATGTATATACAATACAGTTTTTGTATTTCAAAGTTATGTTATATAATATATTTTATTCGTTCCGCTGTGAGATTCGTGTTTACTCTGATTATGTTCAGCTGTGTTCTTCTTCTTCTTCTCCTATTCTATTAGTTCTATCTTTTCTATCTCATCCTCTAACTTCCTTCTATTAATGGTCCGGTATTTCGATGTCTGAACAGTCGACGCTGGGTTTTGTGTCGATTTTCGGGTCGAAAAATCCTGGGTCGTTACAGTGGTATCAGAGCTGAAGGTTAAGTGATTACCTTGGCTCTGTGGCGTGACTCAATAGAGATGGAGTTAGTAATACTCTAGATTGAGTTTGAGTGTATACATATGAGTGCGTATTTGTAAATTGATATAGAAACTGTTTTATATTGTGTTGATTGATCTATTGAGTGGTATATGAATTCCAGATCGACGCGTTTAGCTGACGAGGTCGATAGGGATGTATAAACGCTTGGATAGAGAATTTCGACATAATATTGTTTTGAAAGAGGGTAAATGAAATAATTTTGCTCGAAATATATTTTTGATATAAAGAGAAGTATATATCTTGAGATTATAGTATATTAGATGTATTGATCGTTATTATGATCAGATAAAGATATATAAGTGAGTTGGTTATATAAATAACCAATCGAAATATTATATGAATATAATATATAAATTAGATAAATTGAATCTGATGATAAACCAGAATTGGAGTTAAAACTCTAGAAATTTGAGAAGTCGTCGTAAATGAAATTTGAATTAAATATATGGAATTTTAAGATCCTGGGGAAATTTTGAAATATTATCCTAGTTTCGAAAAGATATTTTTGAAGTAAATAAAAGTAATTGAATATGAGTTTTGAAAGTGATATAGTATTGAACTCACTTTGATCACTGGAAAATAATTCCGAGGATGAACCGCGGCATCATCGGTGTTCGTTTTCGAGTTTCTAAGTGACGAATTACTACCAAAGATTTTGTTTTGAAATAAGTTGTTCAGAAATTCAATATTTTTGAATTGCTATGTTATGAATATATATGTATATTATTTCAAACTGATTTGAAACAAAACCTCAGGAATTTGAATTCTGAAATTTAAAATTTACTTATGAAGTAAATAAACAGAGAATTTAAATAAGTCAAATAAAAGTGGAGGTGAATTGAAGCCAAGTAAGGGGAAAAACGTACTAGAATGAGAATTTGACTTGGCAAAATAGTTGAGTTGTGAATTGAGATTAGGAATGGAACCGAACTTGGTTGGGAAATTTGATTATTTGGAATTGGAATTGAACTGAAGTTTGAAAAAAGGAATTTGAGTTGGGATTATTGATTGAGAATAAACTGACTGGAGATCAGTTGGAGATGCAATTGGGTATGCTGAATGAACTGCAAATGGAAGCAAGAAAGTTAGATGCCCGATAAAGGGGGAAGGCCCAGAGTGGCGTGTGGTAGTAGTACCGAATGAACCGTGCAGCAGAGAGGCTGACGAAATTCTCCGAAAATTAAAGTGTTAGAAAATTTTCCGAATTTTGAAAAATTTCGTTACAAAGAAGGGAATTAATATTTTGATCAGTTCAGTTGGAACTGAAATTATGAAGTAAACCAAAAAAGATTTTTAACATGTTTACAACAGAAATTGTAGCATTTTTCCTACCTTAGCAATTTCGAGGACGAAATTATTTTAAGGGGGAAGGAATGTAATGTCCCGCATTTTTATCGGTTTATATTTGAATATTTAAATCAGTTTAAATATTGAATTCTTAATATAAGTAGATTTAAATATTAATTAAAACGAAGTTGAACGTATAAAAATATATATTAAATATAATCGAGCTCATAACGACGCTGCAGTTCGTAATTTAACGTTCTGAACTTCAACTGAGTATACAGAATTCGTTACAAGTCGGATTTCTGCGAAACAAGAAATAGTGGAATCTGTTGAACTGTATCTTTCTGACAGAAGTGAAATATTGAGATTTCGTCGTATAGATTGCAAGATATGTCAAAATCAAATATTCAGAAAGTCGCTATGAAATCGTATATCGACCATAACGGTTTATTTGAAATAACTTCTTATCGGTTTCGAATTTAGACAAGGTTCTTTTGAGACGTAGTGATAATTTAATTTTTAGAATTTTACTGTAATTTTTAATTAATTAAATACGCAACTTTTTATTTGGAGTATTTTGCACCCTGTAACAATATTTTGGGTTCTCAAAATATGAATCGACCTACCGATATTATTATATTTTCGGAATCGCGGCACCTCATTAAACACAACTGTATTTTTATTTCAGTCTGCAGCGCTCACATATGAATATAATCATACATGATACCGAGGTGTAATCAATGAATAGCAAAGGAAAGATGAGACCAAACAAAAACAGAACTTTTCAATATACTTTGAATATCCAACAGTAAGCTGTATTTCTTAATTCTCAAGTCCCGTATCCTATCCCATCTGTATTGTCTGTTGCCTACCCCAAGGAAACATGAGCCTACCTAGAGAACGTACCATAAAATAAAATAAATATATAACGTCTATCTTTGTGTATAACTTGAAATATAGAAATGAAAACTCACTGTAGAATAGCCCTATGGTACGACTGCCCTATACAAACTAGCTGGTCTAACAAGTTTCACTGTTTCCCCATACGCAGCAGACCTCGAATTGTCTAAATCAAATCCTGTGCTTACTCCAATCTAATCAATATAGCCAACGTACCTTGCCTACATCTCTATTACTTGGCGCTGAAGTATTCACACGCCTATATAAACACACGCTATCCTGTTTTTCCTCATTTCAGTGGAAAAAAAAAGATCTTTAAGCAAGTTAAATGGCGTGAAAATTTAAGTACTTATTTATATACTTATAAAGATCGAAGTGAGAATGCCGGCCAGAAAGCAGTAAGCTTAGGGTTTAAGTCCGTGAGTAATGGAAACTTAATACATGATTTCGAGCTTGGAGTTATATTCATAGGAGTGCGAGGGTTGAGGAGTTTTCGTACGGCGGTGCAGATGATGTTGCGTGAGGAGCAGTGTTGAGTTGCATTCAAGGAGTAAATGGGAAGTAAAGGTCAGTGCTTTCATGGACGAAGCTGCGATGGCTCGCTAATAAAGGATCAGGTGAAGTTTGGAAACGTCAGAAAGTAAGAACTGAAAGGGAGTTCTGGGCTGGGTGAAGAGGGTCCGCTGGTTTTCATGGCGTGGACAGCTCGTCAACGAAACCGAGAACGGGTGCTAGGCCAGTGCACAAATGAATGTTGTGAAGGGAGGGGTATCGACAGGGTCAGTATGAGTTGAGATATTTGGGGGTACAAGTTAACTATAGGCGTGGGTTTTAAACGGTGGAATGCATGGTGATGTGATGCTTTCTCTTTACCAGTTGGAAGGTTGCATTGTATTGCATGGGAATGGGAGTACATGCGTTTGTTGAAGGGGAGATTTGTGTGAAGATCAATGATGTATGGGTGCGGTATGTTATAGGGCACGTTTGTGCAAGGAGATGAGGTCATTACATGATAAAAAAATGATGCTATTTTGGTAGAAGGAAACTATGAGTTCCTGGAGAGTCTGTAGTATGCAATTATGTTGAACGAGGAAGGGATCGTCTTTTTACTGTGTTTAAGAGAAACGGGTTTTAGAAGTAACAGGGGACGAGAAGTATTAGTGGCGGCAAACAAATGTTGGCGTGAAAGGTTAAGGCTCGGATATTTTAAATACGATTAAGGCTTTTATAAGAGGAAACAAAATGAATGAAGGAGCAACAGATCTATCAGTTCATAAACGGGAGAAGATGCTACTGATTAGCGTAGATATAGTAAAGGCGTGGGTGGGTCAGATATTTGTTGGATCGTAGCAACATGGACTACCCAAATGGAACCAGTTTGGAGTGATCTGGAGCACGTTACAATTTTACTGCAGAATTATACGTCTGATTTAATCAACCAACGCAAATCGTTATTTAACGGTTAACGCGCCAAGGTGAGTAAATTCACTAACTCTCTTTTTATTTAAAATATTTTAATTATATTTTAAATAATGGTTGAATGCTGTGAGATGGTTGTTTAGGCAAATTATGGTTAAATTGGTTGAAATATTACATATCGTTGCATATGTACACATCACCGGTTGATTACTGATTTCATCGATTTTAATATTCCCTAGGATGGAACCAGTGTTAATTGTTGACTAACATCGGTGGATGCAGGAAACCGGTTGGGGGAATCCAACCGGATTCCTCAGTATTTATATGTACTGTGTGTTTTATATAGATGCACTGTTTGAACCCAAATGACTTTTGAAACCTTGCGTCGATATTAGCGTTGAATGGAAATTCAAACGTTATTTTGTTTTAATCAATAGATGATATCGATTAAGAAAGTGGCAACAACCAACCATAAATGTATCATTTGTTTTAAACCGCTGTTGTTTTACCAAAAACCCACCGTGTGCGAAGCACGTGTTTCACCATACTTACTAAATGATTTGGTAAGTGGATCCTTATATTGATAAGATTAATAAGTATGTAGGCGGAGATGAACTTGATGATTAATAACAAGTATTTATTGTTTTAAGAACAAGTAAATGAGATATATACAAATGGATTATGGTTGATTTCATATTAAGTAAGATTAGTTAGAATCAACTATTATTTATTTAATAGTAAATGAGATTATTTAGAAACAAATTATTTTTCTATAGTAATCGATACAAGTGAAATTATTTGGATTTATAAATGTTATTTATTCAAAATGAAAAGATTTGTTAGAATTGATTAGTGGGTTAATCATGGCTAAATATTTATCAAGCAAACTATTTTGATCAATAATTGGTTATTTAATTAAATTAGATTGGGATGATTAATCTAATGTAATAAATTAACGAATAGTTGGTTTAGTTTAAATAAGATTTTTAAGTATAAGGGATTTGTCTAAAGAAGACAAAGCGAAGAGGAATGTTTAATAAGGGATTTGTCTAAGAAAGACGAAGCGGAGAAAAATGTTTAAAATGGGTTTGAACAAGGGAGTTGAAGCTAATGTAAATAACCGAGTTTTCAAAATAAGGATATGGCGTCATAAAACCATATTTAAAATATAACAAGAAGTACAGTTGACTGATTTTAAAGTATAAGGAATTAGAGTTACGAACTTATATCTATTCTAAGGTAAGAACGTCGTCGATCAAGGTCTGAGAGGTAATTAAAATACCCCAACTTGAACGGCTTCACAATTATCGAGGGATGGTATTTGGTTTGTAACAGAAAAAGATGTCAAGATTTTTGTAACAGAAAGAGATGTCAAGATTTTGTAACAGAAAAGATGTCAAGATTTTTGTAACGGAAAGAGATGTCAAGACTTTTGTAACGAAAAGAGATATCAAGATTTTTGTAACGGTAAGAGATGTCAAAGATCAGTATAAGGTGGAATATAGCAGCGTATTACAAGTATTTGAACTACAGCGATAAAACAACGCTGTTGACTAGGCTTAAGCGTGACTGTTATGTCGAGATTTGTTATAAAAGGGGAAATATCACAGCGTATGACGAGTTTTGAACTATAACGTTAAACTAATGCTGTTGGCTAAGCTTAAGCATGATTTTTATATAGCACTACTCCCTAGGGAATGTAAACAGTTTGTTTTGAAATCCACTTATTCTAAAGTAATAAGTAACGATGATTGTCCAAAGAAATATAAGAACGAGTAGTGGAGAATCGTTTCAGAAAACGATGACATCATTTCAGTGTTTGAAATATGATTAGAGTTAAATAACACTATTAGAGATGGGAACTATAATTCGACGATGATGAATGTTAAATAAAAGTGCCCATGGTTGTGTGATGATAGTTATACATTTGATTGGATGTTTGTTTTTACTTCGATAGTTAAATAACCGACTATCGAAGTGTTTGACCATCGTTGTCAATACGGAGAGACCGGTTGGATTTAATATCCGAGAACCACTCCGTATAGGCATAAGCGCTGCGAATTGGATTATGCTGACGAAAATTGAAGACGGAGTGAAAATGCATGGGTCGTCCGGTTCCAGAATGGTATTTTTAAGTTTGTCCAGTCCCAGGGCAACTTGTATGGACGAATGTCTGACAGAGTATTCCTAACGGTCACATAAGACGTTCTTTTCAAGGTATTACGTCTGGTGGCGGAGAAATTCGTTTCTCTTAGCTTTTATACCCGTAATATGTTTGGGAAGACCAACTAGTGATTTGACGGGTTTGACGATGTGGCATTCAAAGTGTGTGATGGCCAGATGTTCTAAAAGGTAGACGTAGCCTCAAGCTTCACAGCCGGGAAATGACAAAAATCGGGCAGGCAGCATGGCTATGTGGGTCGCTCCCATTAGGGTGTATAATCACCTATCTAGAGAAATTCCTTTTGTTTCTAAATCTATCGATTCTGCCCATTCGGGAAACGGTGGTTTGAGTCCAACCGTTGGTGATATACATTCGATACACTCAAGCGAAATGAGTGGTCGGTCATGTGTGGGCCGGGTTGCAAGACGTTCTTGTTAAACCCAGTGTATTCGCCTCTAGAGATACATTATCGGAAGGTGGTCCCATACCATGTCATAGTTGGAATCCAATCTCCAATAAGCGCCCTGCGGTTTTTGATTTTATACTATGTATGTAGAGCGTGAGATGCAAGCGTTCTACTACTTGGTTATTTACTTGATTAGACATTATTATAATATCACTGGATTTTGATATCAATAATGATTTGGGTTATAGTAAGGTAAAAACCGTCCATGTTTATGTGTGGGCTGGTCTTACTATTATCCTTTTTGTTTCGAAAAGGATTTTCAAAGTTAAATCGTATGGTTGGAATTTACTCACACCAGTCCCATGACTGACCCAGAGTTTATTTTGTTTGTTTTCCCTAAACTCTTGGGTGCCCAAATTTGTACGGGCAGTCAAGTGTTTCAGGCTTTTACAGATACACTTGAAGGAGCTAAAAGCAGAAGGCTTCACCGTTAGTATTTAGAGACTATTTCCGCTGTGATATGATGTATTGTACTCTGATAATGGTATGTATATACAATACAGTTTTTGTATTTCAAAGTTATGTTATATAATATATTTTATTCGTTCCGCTGTGAGATTCGTGTTTACTCTGATTATGTTCAGCTGTGTTCTTCTTCTTCTTCTCCTATTCTATTAGTTCTATCTTTTCTATCTCATCCTCTAACTTCCTTCTATTAATGGTCCGGTATTTCGATGTCTGAACAGTCGACGCTGGGTTTTGTGTCGATTTTCGGGTCGAAAAATCCTGGGTCGTTACAATATTCATTTGTTGAATAGAATAACGAAGTTATTGAAATATATAAAGCCGTGTTGATTAGATATGCGCCATTTTGACGCGGACGATATTTATATCGAGTATATTCGTTTTTATAATGAATATAGAAAAGGAAGTGATTTCAAAATATAACGTTTTGAAAATATTATCATTTATATATTAATGATATGTAATATTCAATTTTGATCTGGAATTGAATATGAAGTTGAAATCGTTTTGAAAACAAATTTAAAACAATTTATAAAACACGTTTTGAATGGAAATCGAAATATATATAATATATATATATATATATATATATATATATAATGGCCTGAATAGAACGCGTCGCGCTATGGAAGTTCACGAATTTCGACCATTGACTTCAAATGGATATTACGGGAGATCCGGCCGTCGGATTCTCCTAAAACCGGAACCGTTGGGTTCGTATCGAAAAGATCTTTCTAAAAAATACAAGAAATTAGAAATCTAATGGTTGGATTTGGAATTTGTCCAAATCAAATTTGGAAAAGGTCGATGTAAGTGCAGTTCGATGGCCGTTTATGGAAATCGACTGTACGGGCCTTGATAAAATTATTAAAAATAGTAATAATTTGTTTAAAATCATAAGAAATGATTTGGAAAGAATTGGGATGAAAAATTCCATATTTGAAAAGATAAAAATGGATTTTTATCAAAATGAACTAGTTTTGAACTAGAATTATAATCCATTTATTTTTGAAATAAATAGATTGGATTTGAAAGGGTTTTAAAAGTAACCAGAATTTCCAATAATTGAATTGGAATGGATTTGAATCGAAATTGTCTTTGGAATATTTCAATGTTGGATTTCGTGATTATACAGATATTATTATGGAAATTTGAAAGATACATTTATATCATTATTTCCAATACGATATTTGTTGGTCGTAGAATTTGATATTGAATATAAGCCGATATATTTTCTGTTTAGAGCCTTGTATTTAATTTCAAATGGGATTTGGGTTTGTCGTGAATGGTGTCTTCATTAACACTGTTCTTAAACCCAGTTGAGAAAAAGATTAAATCTTTTTATTTAGATTTAATGAAGTATATCAATTAAATGGTATTTAATTGGAATTGAATTGGAATTGATTTTTGGGTTTATCGCGAACGGTGTTTTAAATAACACTTGTTCTTTGACCCGATAATTAATGGAATGTGAATTGGGTTTATAGTGAACTGTGTTTTAACGACATTCGTTCTTTAACCCGATTTACACGCTACTAGAAAAGATGCTAATTTCTGACGTCATTTAGTGACGCCATAACGACTTTGTGATGGCACGACGTCGTTAAATTTATAGTCATCGCTAAATTGACATAAATATGTCACAATCGCGCTTGTAATTAACTATGCCTTGGCGACGCCACGAGCACTACAAGAGAAATTGCTAATTTCTAACGTAGGTCAACGACAACATAACGACGCGGCGTCAGCTCATTGTCGCTAAATTAAATTTCGTCAGTAAAAATGTCACAAGTAAATCTCTAATTGCCTATGCCTTAATGACGCCATAAATATTATGACATTTTTACTTCGGTGTCTCAAACGCATTAAAAATTACCTATGTGATTGCAATGGCAAAGTAATTCAGCGACACCATAGTGACTACATCCACATTTTATCAAAAATAAAGTTGTTTTAGAAAGACAACTATTTATCTACAAGCGTATGTGATGCCATTGAATTTCATCAACCCATAACTTTGATTTACTTCTCAAGTGAACCGTTGGATACAAAAAATCCAGCGCTCAGAGTTAGCAATCCGGACCTGATTCATTTTCTTTGCTTCAATTATTTTTATATAGAGTTTTTGCTCTTTATTCGTCCCTATTCGCTACTTTCTCTTTCCCAAATTTAAAGAAAACCTATTCTATTTGGTAAATTCTTCTCGTGTTTATTAGCAAATTGAAAAATTGCTCACAACATCAACCTCCACACAAATAAATCTAGCTTTTCCAGTCATTGTTCTAATGTTGTTTGCTACTCGCATAATTCTCGCTTTAGTTTCTTATATCTAAACTACCGTCTTTTTCATTCGTCCTTTCTCGATTTCTCTGATGAACCATCATTTGTCGAGCCATTAATGGGCATTTGGATCCGCCCTCACTATGCCTTAAATTCACTCAAATCTTTTGCCTCTAGCGACTGCCTACAACAGATCTGGCAATCTTGGATTGTTCTTTATAGCATAGTGGTTTTTTTTATCATTTCTAGTTTTGTTTCTTTGACTGAGAAGGTGACGATCTGGGTCTGTTCTCGTTTTAGACTCGTCTGGTGAGTTGTTTAATTTCGATATACTCTTGGGCTTATGTGCTGTATTGGGTGGTTTGCGTCATGGGTTTGGGTTTCCAATTATGCCATGGTAGTTTGGGTTTGGGTTATTTTTCCTTGTTATGTTCATTATTTGGGTTACTTGTTTTCTTGCGATTTGTTGGGTTCAGATTGAGGCTTGTGCTCCACAAGAAAAGCGTCAAAAGTTGGACAAAAATAAAAACAACACCGATACCAAAGTTGATGGCAAAGTTCCCCGTACATTTTCTAAGAAATCATCTTGTAAAAATAGGAAAATAGTAGACAAGATGAGACCACTAAACCTATTCATGAATGATGCATCTTTTGTAACTAAAAGAATGAGAACAAGCCTATAAAAAATTATGGAAGTAAGCAAGTGCTATTATGGTTCAAATAAAGCTGACAAGCAGAATCCTAGAATGGACTCCAAGTGTTTTATGCCACAATCAGTTCATCCATGGAGAAACACCAGTATAACGGTTCCCAGAGGAAAAAATATTGCCGGTTCCACATCCGTGGGAGCAAAACCATTTAGATTTCTGACTGTTAATTCTAGAAATACAAAGCGAAAAATATCAATAGAACAGTCAAAACTGCTAAATATAGCGAGAAGCAGAAATCATCAGTAAACAAAGGAGACATATGGGAAAAAAGAAGGGCTCCTCTTGTTTCAGAAGAATTATTACCTGATGCCAATGAACAAGGAGGTCTAGTAGGATCATTCAACCAACTGCAAGGTCATTAGAGGGGTTACAAAGTCTCTAATGATGTCAAGTGATCCCACCACCTCATATGAAAAGATTTCAAAGAAGTGTCATGGAGGCTCATCTTTAAGCGGTATTTCAATATTTAAATCTACAGTTTAAAGGTACCTTCTGGCTTGAGTAACTTGTTCGTTTGTTTTGTAATTTCAATGTTCTAGTCTGCATTTTTGGCAGGAAGCTCTAGAGGTTAAACGTAAGGTTGAGTTTGGTACCATCTAAATTTTTGAGGTATCGCTTTGTATAACTGTACCAGCTTCATATAGGAAGGATATTGTACTAAAATCTACAACTCTAGTCTTCTAGGAGGTGGAACTTTGATAGGCTTGGTTCCCTATTAATTTGAGATGTAATTTGATCATCTTATAGTCCCTGATAGTTGCTGTATTTGTGAATCCTCAATACTTCCATCATCTCTTTATAACGACATGGATGCTGGAAAAAAGGGATTTGAGACTTATGTGATTAGGAGTGGAGTGATGGTTTGCACTGTTTGCAGCTATGAGAATTATAGGTAGCAGAACATATGATGCCACCTTCTTTGGTTTCAATGTCTTTACTAACTTTCATGATATACATACACTGAAATTGTAGCCAACGATTATTCTTTGCATTGTCCTTTCGATTCTTTACTTATTTTTTGTTTTTTTACAAATTATTTCCTTTATTTACAAGTTTTGTTTCAATGTCGTTTCATTTAACTTCTCATTTACTTGCATGATGCATAAAAAATTGGTCGTACTTTGCAGTAACATACAAAATGAATAATGTATAAAAGAAAATGGTTGTGTTTTATTAACTTGTTATTAATGGCAGTTGTGTTGGTGCTTTTGTGGTAGCTCTGGCATGTTTAGTTGAGATGGACTGCGGTGCAAAGCATATTCTTCCATTTCTATCTCATTTGAGGTAAGATATGTGAATTTATTCTCTATTTTCCCACTTTTTTTTACCGGCAAGTAGAGGGTAGTATTTAATAATTTGATAATCATATCTACTTATCAAGGTATTCTTAAGGGCTTTCAGGTTTGAGGAATGTCACAACTGCACCTTTCACGTGTGAGATAAGCTGCAAATGAAAGAGTAGCAGGTCAAAGGCAGAAAAAAGATAGAATTGACATCACGTCGTAGCTTATTTGGTCAAAGACACGAACATAATAATGGAGAGATATCACAATAAATTCTCAACGAGACAATAGTGAATTCATCTGCTAATAGCCTAAAACATAGCAACAAAATGATTTATGTATCATTTTTGTATTTTTGTTTTATATTAAGTGTTATTCAGATATATTAAGTTGTATTTATAGCTCGTTGTGACTTTAATAGTATTTGTTTAATGTATTTTGTTGGTTAAATATAAATGCTTTTCATATATATGATTCTATGTAGTCATTCATATAGATTTTGTGGCATGTTTAGCATAGATAGTTTGATTTTGTACGATAACTTTATTTGGTTTTCATATATACGATAATTCTATTGGCGTTGCAATAGTGTTCTCAAAATTTAGTGATGTCCTTGCGACGCTAGTTTTTTGAATATAAACACGCATCACAAACGATTTTAGCGATGCCATAGTGACATAAAATTTAATTAAAAAATGACGGTATTAAATTATTTGACGTCGCTAAGGCATCATAAGACTGGCATCGCTATGACGTCGGTAAAGTTTAGCGACGCCATAACGATGGCAGTTCTGTGATCCCTTAGAGACGCCACATAATTTAGTGACGCCCATTTTTCTGACCAGCATTTGTAGTCACAATGGCGTCACCAAAATTTTTAGTGACGCCATAACGACGCCAAGTGCTCGTTAGAATATCACAGTTTTGTAGTAGTGACAGTGAAATGGGATTTGGAATGTATAAATCTTTTTGATTAGATTTAAAGGAGTTTTTCCAAAGTAAAGTTTTCCAATTTAATAAAATAAATTGGGATGGAATGGAATTCGATTTGGTAATAATCGAAGTGGATTTCTGTGGAGGAAGACTTCTAATATATCTGGAATTTAAAAGGCGTTGTCGTTATTCTATTTATATTATAGTCGGATATGGAAGTTTATATCGATTATATATATCGATTTGTTTTCCATGAAGATTCCATCGTTAATGGAATGTGATCTTGGGTTGTCGTGAATGGTATCTTTAATAATACTATTCTTAGACCCAATGGAGTAAAGAAAATCAGAAGCTAACTGGAGATTAGTTAAGTTGAATGGTTTCCTGGGTATTGATCTGATGTTGGTTTTGGCCTTCGGGTTTAATACTTAGGGAATTGTTCACTTGCTAATTTATGGTTAAAGGCTGATGGAATGGAATGTGATTTTGGGTTAATGGCGAACCGTGTTTTAAATGACATTGGTTCTTTAACCCAGTTAAAGACAGGATATGGTTTCCCAAGTTAAACAATCATTAATATTGATTTTTCGGAAGATTAAAACCAAGTAGAGTTTTAATGAATCTTTAATTAGATTGAAATGATCGAGAATGGAGTATCACCAGTTTTTCTCCAGGCGATAGTTAAATCTTTAATTAGATTTGAACGTGAAATGATAATTGAATTTACCAATAACACCTTGGTGTTAGATATGAAGTATTACCGGTTTTACTTCATGGGATGAATAGGTTGGGATTGGGAAATTAAAACAAATGATTACTTCAGTAAGTTCGTTAATCCCGACTAGTTTGGATAAACCATAATTTGGTTTGAATTGATATTCAAAGGAAGATTAAAGAATTAATTTAAGGAATTTATCTTTCATAAAATTAATGGGAACCTTTCCCAAAGTATAAGAATATTTGAACAAAAGATTATTCTGAATTAGAATGAGGCGTATGTTGTATTTATGTAACACTTGTTTATTATATACGCGAGTTATTCAGAAAGACCGGGTTTATCCCATTCTTAATAACTGATTCGACGATGTGTCGAGGATGAAGACGGTGGTCGAAGACCGGAGGTCTTCACAACGTTTGGATAATTAATGATGAACTTGATTAGGCTGAGAAGAGGGAATCAGTTGGTGATCGTCCAAACGTACTTGGAGATCGATGTATATGCGAGGTACAAGGTGCCTCCGGTTTCGTTCTGACCCAGAACAGACTTGTAAATGGACCGTGTGTCTGACATTGGATATCATTCTGTGTGATTGATGGATATCGGTTGCACGGAGTGGTTTGCCTGTGTGGCATGCTAAGATGCAAATGATCAAGGCTTCTGTTGAAAAGCAAAGTCTTGTGGTTGATAATCAAAGCACCGCCTGTATGGCACAGATTTGTGTAGCGTTAATTCGTGAGCCTCACACCCCGATTGCGAACCAGAAACGGGAGAGGACATTAGGGAGGGCATGCGTTTCTTTCTAGCTAGGGTGGTGTCAATGATCTACCAGCCCTGACAGTTATATTATTTTCACCTGTGTGGTTATTGGATTACGAGGCGCCTCGGATATATCGGTGACTATGTGGAGTCGATGGAGTCATTTGGCTCATTTACGCCCCAATGGGCGGAGAAACGCAGTATTCATGCATTATAATCCATATCGGGTGGACCGGCCCTGACGATCCATGGGGCAGTTGCGTCTGTTCCTGAGACATGGGCTAGATTGTCTTGAAGCAGTAAGGACGATCCCTTGCCTCGGTTCACAGATGGAAATCCAACTTCCAATACGTGCTTTTGCGGTTTTGATTGTAGAGCCTAGTATGGCGACACAGTGGTATAGGGCACTTATGCCGTCTATGATTGATACTTATGATTGAAATTGTTTTGACACTATACACTTATAGTAATAATAAAAGATGAAATTTAGCGTATCAAGCATTCTTTGTCTATTATAAGGTAAAACCATATCCTCCGGCTTGTGTTGCATTATGTGATGGGACCTGCGTCTTATAATAGCTTCATTGTTTTTTATTTAGCATTGCGCTGTTGTTTTATGCACTGGTATTCTTGGGAGGAAACCCGTTCCATGTTATAAGGTGTGGTCCCTTGATTTACCTAACTTTAAAATAAAGATTAATAACTGTTTTAGTTCTCACACCAGTCACATGACTGACCTGGAGTTTATTGTTTTAACCTAAACTCTGGGTGCCCTTATTTTCGACAACGGGCAGCTAGTAGTTTTGGTTTTGCAGATTTATATTCACAGGATCCTGATTTACAGCTGGAACGATATCCGGAAAGCTCTATATCCGTTTATCTCTTTCAGTTGTGTTTTGTATTATTTTCCGCTGCTATGTAATGTATTTAAATCTCTGATATTTCGTAAATGTGTAATATTTATTTATACTCTGTTATATTCTTGTATTCTGATGGAATTGTTGTAATAAGCAATGAAATGTTCTTCTGTTAGTGTTCCGATGTGTGTTGTTCTCAAAGCAATCCAGGCTTTCGTTCACGGGGAAGTTCGGGTCGTAACATATTATTTCCACTCATAGTGATTTAGGCAAAGGAAATAACAATAATGTTGTATACAAGAAATCAATGTCATTCTTCAACCTTACTTCAAATCTATTTTAAACCTAATTTTTGGAATATAAGCAGTAGAATGGAGGCACAAGAAAATGAGACAGTTCAGGGAATTGTGAGGTGAATGGGGTGGTATTTATAGGGGTGTAAGTGAATGGAAACCGTTGGATTAATGTAGATTAATCTTAATTGTCCATTTCCTATAAAACTAGCCTAAACACTAACCCACCCACACTATGCCTGGGCCGCACCAACCAGTCGACACCCACCTACGAAGTGTGATCGACCCATGGGTGTCAATCGTTCTAGGGAGAAAACGCCCAATGAACCTGGTGGTGTGCGTTTTTAATTAATTAATTTATAAGTTACCTTATATTACTGATTCCTTTCCTTATGTAATATATTCTTCGTCCCCTTGATCTTATATATTGGTTTGAATTTAAAATTCACTTAAGGGAATGTTTTATTATTCTAATTATGTCGTTGTATCCCATACATATATTATTAATCCAAACATTTATATGTATACATTTACCATATTATTTCATTAATTTTTTTTCACATGGACTCTTTTTTCGACATATTATATATGAAAATGTATTAGAGTTTCGTCATGAATCCAAATATAATAGTTTTGTGACCAAATTCCTTTTTGTACAAAATCCCCATTTTTACATCATTTTTATTTGTTGTTTATTCATTAAATTTCTTAGTCTATTTAGTATATTTTTACGGGGTGTTATTACACTGCTGCTACTCTTGAACTGGAGCTAAAGGAGTTGGAACGGGGGCGGGGGTTGTGGGAAACTGAATGCCTATCCTCTAGATAGTGGCTGATCGATGGCAACAAAGATCTTCTTAATCATAGATTCCCCTCGAAGATTCACCCCCAAATGTCGAAAGACACGGGTGAGAAGACGGTTGTAAGTAAAGTGGGTCCTCAAAGTGCTGGCAAGAGGCTTAGCGTAGTGAATCATTAGCATGTGAGCCCAGTTGATGACTACAGGGCCAATGATAACATAAGTGGCTCTGCTCCTTGAAGGATAGACTTGCTCAAGATTTCCTGTCTTAGGAATGATGTTGTACTAAATAATGCAAACGACAAGAAAGATGATGGGTCGCAAATTATCGATGTCCCGGACATCGACATCGACATCTCCAAGAAGGATACGCTAAAGGATATGAGGGTCGCTTATCTCAATATCATCCATATTTGCTTTGACTATGGAAATCCCAAGAATCTCGTACAAATCCTGATCGGTGATTTTGATGTGGGTCCCCTTCACCTCTGATCGAATCAAACTGACGCCCTCATCAAAAGCAACAACAAGATCAATGTTAGGCCTACATCGACAAACAACACCTCAAGCTAGAGGAGAGATAAATCAGTTAATTCCACCGGATGACCATAGTGAAATCCATAATTTACTATTTCCAAGTGGGAGGTTATCTTCCTTTCAATATGGTCAAGCCACGCGGCTTCTTGGGGCGTGAGACCAGGTGTTGCGCAAGGATATTGGCAGGTCGAGGGGGTGCCATGAAAAATTAGAGAAAACAAAGAAGGAAAGTGTAGATCTATACTACAAAAGAGGCAAGATCTATAATGCAGAAATTTGGGTGGCGATTGAAGGTGAGTCGAAGCTTGCAGCTTGAGTTTGTACGTTGGAGAGGTGGTGGAATTCGGTTTTCGGTGGCTACAATTTGAGGGAAACGAAGTAAAATGAGCCCTCGACCTAGAATATATATATATATATATATATATATATATATCGCTTCATAGGTTCACACTTCGCATCGCGCCCGATAGAGGAGAGTGGTCGACCGCAACTAGACCTAGGAGGGCGGTCGACCGTCCTGTCAACCGCTATGGGTCAACCGCTTGACTTTTTGGGGCGCAATCTGAACATGGACCCAAACGGGCTGGTTCGAATAGGAAAAATAAAATCATACCGCCTACCCAGCACCTTCTGAATTCTCATGCTAATGTCCACCATCTGCCAAGTCGAGAAATAATTTCACAACGCTACTTGTTCACCTGAAAACACATGCAACCATCGAACAAACGATCGAATTCCCAAATAAAATCAGTTAGAAATCCATAATAAAATTTAAATGGATTTTTCCTTTACCTAGATGTCAAACAAATCGAATGATTTAAGAAATCGAAGACCTCTAGCTGAGTAGAAAATTTTCTGAGTCTAGCCTGAGGGATTTTTTTTGAAAACTTTTCGAAATTCGATTTTATTTATAAACTGAGGGTCTTGCAATTTAAATCTATTTTATTATCTTAGTTAATTTATATTCAGTTCATGATTCTACTTGGAACAACCCTTTCGTGTTCTGGATTGTCAAGATCTAATTTTATTTATCATCATTTCCATAAATCATCCAAATATCCAAAAAAAAGGAATATTAAAAAGTATAAGGAATGGGTAATAATTATAATTTGGAGTATATTCCTTGTCATTTCACAATTCCTTCTTTTATCCGAAAAGGATTATTTATTAAAATTACAAAAAAATCGAAAATTTTGAAACATGGATATATTAAAAATTTCAAATTTATCAACTCTCACAAATAATATATTTTCAAAATAATTTAAAACTTTTGAAACCCATTTTTCTTTTCCAAAACAATTTAAAATAAGATTTCTCCCGAATATAAGACCAAGAATTAAAAGTAATAGTTTCTAACAAAAGAATATATGGATTCTCTTAACGAGGTATCAATTAGATAAGCTTCGCAATTATACTTATGGACTATTACGACATATTAACATGAATTTCCTGCTGAATTCTAAGATCAATAAAAGGGCAATGACTGGAACTCCCAATCAAAACTAGAAATCATGATTATCTCAGTTGTTGCTAGATTTTCATCCAGTCATAAAGTTCAATTCCATGGGATATACCATATGTTGTCCTCATGCTCTTCAAGACAAATTGCCAAACGCACCGTAGGGGTAAGTCGTGGTTAGCTAGAAAATCGAGCTGAAAATACTTCTAACCCCTAGTCATTTTAAACCCTATTTAAATAAATAGGCCTATCATCACCAAAATTATTCAGAGTCAAATAAGAAAGATAAAAGAAATTATAAAAGAAATTCAAATATGTTCTCTCAATAAATCCTAATTTATTAGTTCCTGGTCATCTAAACCTAAACTCTGATACCAAATGTAACACCCAATACTTTTCTAAGCCTAAATTTAAACAAAAGTCGAAATTCAAACCCTTCCAAGCATGGAAAGTATAAGTATGGAGCCTGCAATTAATGAGCATAAGCACAATCAAAGTATAACAAAATTAACTCACAATGGAAACAAGATAGGATAATAAGTATCGACTAAGGCAACTACCTTAAAAGTGAATCACCACATCAATATCGAGCATGAGAGTAGAAGAATAGAAAACCAAACTAGAATACTTGCAAAGACCTGTCTTCCCTTAGATGAACCTGAGAGTCGTTATGAGGAAAGGGTTAGAACAATAAGTCCTAGTGAGTAGAAAATGTATAACACTGTCTATGCATACTATTTGGTTTCACCCAACTCATATGTCTAACAAGACTAGTAATTCTAACCTAGTCTTACAAGAATTGCGCACGATAATTAATTAACATTTCTGAGGTAATGCTTCCTAAAGATAACGTTAGCGAATATACTGAGATAGAACCTTTATGCATAAGTTTGAAGCCTTTAAACCACCACTCTAACACATACCCAAAAAAAGAGGCAGTCTTTCCCATTACTCAGTACCCTACGAAGGAGGCAGGTTCCACTTATGGCCTTACTCATTATATAACATAAAGACGGATCCCTACGATCACTTAAATCCCAAAATGGAGCCATTGATCACTTAATACCATACTAGGTAGTTTACTACACGCTAATATAAATTAGAGGAAATTAGCTACTGAGTCATAATATTTTAATGCTTCTGTCATTCAAACATATTCCCAAACCCAGCATAAGGCGAGAGATAATAAGCAAGCATTTATGACCTACATGATAGGTAGACGACTAACTTCATGTATGACCTTCTCCCGGTGGACCCCTGTGTTACTATCTAGCTAACCTGATTAGATAATCCCTTAGTCGCTTATTACTCCCCACAGGATAGGCAGACCTATGTTACCTTGGTAACAGTCGTTTAATAACTTACCCCAAGGCAGAATCTAACCCCAATCACTTACTACCCAGAGGAAGCGGGCCATCTGGAGATTACCGATCTCACATACAATTAGCCTTTTATTTATAGGGAGGAAAGCTATCTGATCACTAAATACCTGTTAAGAGGATACCTTATGACTACATCCTTACGGATAAAGATAAATCCAGCCACTTAATACCCAAAGGCGGATCCCACCACTTAATACCTCTAATCCTGAAGTAGGCTACGCTATAAATTATTTCCTTTTTAGTTTCTTCATTCGAAAGGAGGCGGGCCCAACAACCACTTAATACCTCTACATTTGAAGTAAGCCTTTTAGAAAAAATTCCCGTCACACAATTTACTATCATTACGAGTCCCTACGATTAATGATATCTCACACCCGTTGTACATGTATCCTACTACTGGAAAATTCAAGCTACTATCGAATATGGCAACTGTGACACCCTACGTTCGTTAATGTCACTCATATAAGAATGCATTAAGTTTCGTGAAGCACAATAGGCAAATAGTACAGAAATTCAAAGGACATATATAAAATAAGCAGCGGATAATTTCAACTTTATTATTTAAAATAAAACATAGTCTCAAAACAGGTTACATCATCAAACAGTTACATCAAAACCAAGTTCTCAAATCTGTCTCATAATGCAAAATAATGGAGTGCACTAATATAAAACCATATCCCTCATAGCAAGCCATAACAGAGTAGTAAGTCAAAGAGGTACATCTCAGATAGTCCATATCCAAGCTGAAAGAGAAAGTCCTAATCACTTAGGAGTGCTACCACTCTGAGGACCTGGGGGGAAATCAAGAAAGAAGCGAAAACAAAAGGGTCAGACATAATGTTTGGCTTCCAAAGGCCTAAGCTTAGTGTAAACAAAAGGGTAAAAAATAGAGGAAGGAGAATAGAATCAAATTACATAGGAATATAGGCAAGATTGGAAATAAATTAAAACAGTAGGAATAGGGAAAAGGAAGATAGATACACATAACTAATTAATTATCTGACTGTAAAGGTATATATTTACTTATAACAATGACATAGATGATTAACAGTGAAGACTAGGAATAGCAATTATCTAATAAACGCTATTATATACTAACATAGCTTTTCAGAGAATGCCATGTAACGACATGCTATGTTAGCCCTTTTACATTAAATAGCAGAAATAAAAACGTTATAAAAATGAATTTTGCATAGCGTTTTTGTTTGCTATAAAAAAACGCTACACAACATACCATCTGATACATACTTTCTATAGCGTTTGTATATATATATATATATATATATATATATATATATATATATGCTTTTATAGCATTTTATGTGTATATTCTATAGCGTTTACCATGGTGTTAGTTTCTTTAGCGTTCTCGTTCAATAGTGTTTTTAAAATGCTATAGTTTGTATTATTAATTATAGATTTTATTTATTATCATTTCGTCTTTTTTCATATATTAGCACATATTTAAACATTTCTTACATGCATACAAATATAACAAATTTTTACAAATAAGAAGTATATCAAATACTACATAATATTTCATATAGTTCAAAAAAAAATTCATATATCCATACTCGGTATTACAGACACATCATTCAAATAAATTCTCACATATTCCTTTTTTCTTTTTCTTTTTTTAATGAAAATCCCAGACATATACTTATCTATGTTCTCTACATTCCCATACAACGTAGATGATGTATCATGCAAAAAAGATTTGACAAGTTCACTCACTACGATATTACTATATAAATAGCATTGAGCATCTGAATAAGGGTCAAGATTGGACCGTCTTCATAATCATTTTGAATTTTTCATTTGCAGCAACAAGCTCAGCAGCAATCAAGACCTCATTAGCCGAATGACCAGCATCTGGTACTACCTATATTATAAAACGTAAAATTCACAGTTATTCATGCTTCACATTGGCATATATAATCCTAATAAGAACGTGTTGCATTAGCCATATAGTTTTGAAATAAAGTTTGTGAGGATATTGAGTTTCCTCTAAATACTCAGACAAAAATATATAAATTCTTTATTATACTACTACACTTACCCTTCTGAAAAAAGAATTGAACTCTTAGCATATTATATTGCAATTAAATTTGGGTATTTCAAAAACCAAGTATGAGGCTGCGGGTTTGATATGCTTTTAGACTTCAAAAGGTTTAACATTTTAAGTATAGAATGCTACTTGATAGTTAGAAATAAATGGGTATTACGTTACCTGTTTATTACATACTCTCCCCGATAGGCTAAGGCCTTTTTATTTCTTTTCTTTCTCATGGGCTTGGCCCATTTTCTCTGTTTTAATAATCGTTGCTCATGCGTATATAAAGCAATCTTGTATAATATTTTTATTATTCGAAATACATTCTGTAAAATTCCTTTTCAAGCAATAATAAAAGATAATCTTCATTTCTTCAATTCTCTCTAAAATTCAATTTGGTATCAAAGAAAGAATTTGTGCTTAACAGCATTCTTTGCTTGATCCGGTGTAAATATAATCTCTGGTTTACAGAGCTTATTGTCCATCAGTTAGATATCATCATTTGGACCCTCTCATCAAAGGTTTTACCTTGTCATTTGAGAATTGTTGGCCACAACAAAGGAACAGTGCGTTGCCCTGTGTTATTACAGGCTGCATCAGTTCGTTTATTAAAGCTTTCGTGGTGAAAGCATCTGAATTTTGCAAGAAAGCTAATCAAGAAATTAAAGAAACAAGATTAGTTGATAAGAGAGCCATCCAGAAAGGCTTATCGGTATTTTTCGTCAAGTTCGTACTCAAAACTCTCATCATTCAAGCCTTTAAGGTTGCTTTAGTCATCAAATAAAGAGTTTCTTTATTTTCACAATTTAAAATCTTTCTCAATTCAGAAACCTTTACCTGTTTGGGTCGATCTGCATCTGTTTTCTGTCATGGCTGGCCCTGATGATTCAGCCAGTGCTAATGTATCCAGTGCCAGAGTCTCAACTGGTCAGAATCAACCCCCAGATCCCATCCAAGATATGATGAAATATATCATTAAACCACAAAGTCAGTTGATCTCGATACAACTTGATGAATCAAACTACCTGTTGTGGAAATTATAGGTAGAAACTACTGTTAGAGGATATGGTCTTAAAGATTACATATATGGAACAAAGATGGTTCCACCAAAGTATACTCATGACAGTGAAGATAAACTTGTGCAAAATAAAGAATTCTTGCCATATCAAAGGAAAGATAGTCTTATCTGTGCATGGATGATGTCATCCATTGGAGCAACTATTTTACCCTAGTTAATTGGTGTAAAGACTGCAAATGAAGTCTGGTCCATAATTGAGAGAAATTTTTCTGCTCAATCCTCGGCTCGAATCATGCATTATAAAAGACAACTCCATAGTATTAGAAAGTGAGATGCAAGTATGAATGAGTATTTGTTGAAAGTAAAGAACATTTTTGATCAATTGAATTCTGCAGGGCAGAAGATTCCTGAATCTGAACATGTGATGTCTATAATTAGTGGGTTAGATGATGAAAACGAGGTTGTGTCTGCAATAATCTTGTCTATGGATCCTACACCCAATTTGCAATATGTATATTCAACTTTGTTGGCTCATGAGGGTATAATTGATCATAAAAAGAATGTCAATTCAAATTTGTCTATTAATTATACTACCTATGGTAGAGGGAAAACTCAAGCAAATGTTCAAAGAAACCAACCTAATGTTCAGAGGGGTGGTCAACCTAATCGAGGCAGAGGCAGAGGAATAAATAATAACTCAAGAACTAGATTTCAAATTTGTGAAAAATTTGGATATACTACAAATAAGTGCTATTTCAGATATAATTCAAGTGTTAATCATGGTCAATCCAACTATAGTTCAAACATCAACATGTAAATGTGCAAAAAGTTGGTAATAAAAGTCAGACTGAAAATAGCAATGCAGATACTACTTCAATAGATGATGCAAATGATGACTGCTAGTATCTATATTCAGGAGCAACTAATCATGTTACCAACAATTTAAGCAATCTTAATTTGGGGAATAAAGAATACAAAGGTACGCAAAATCTTTTAGTTGGTAACGATAAGACTGCATATATTACATATACTGGAAATGCAAGTCTAAATGGACCCAAAGAACTTATTTTAAAAAATCTGTTGAGGGTTCCTTCTATTAAAGAGAATTTAATGAGTGTTTCCCAATTTGCAAAGGATAACAAAGTTTATTCTGAATTCTATCCAAATTCTTGCACTGTCAAAGATATACTAACTCAAGAAATCATTTTGCAGGGTAATGAGTATAAGGGGTTATACATATTTGATATAACAAATCACAAGAACCCTAAATATAATAACAAAGAAGGCATGATGGCCTTTGTTAATGATTCCGAGTGTAGTAGAAAGTTTGATCTATGGCATTGTAAATTAGGTTATCCTAGTATTAGAATTGTAAAACAAATTATGGGTGATATGAAGATGAATACCAATTTTATTTTTGATTCATACTTTTGTTCCTCTTGTCAATTGGGAAAATCTCACAAACTTGCATTTCCATATTCACAAACAAACTATTCTAATCCCCTTGAATTAGTTGCTACTGATCTATGGGGTTAAGCATCTACATGTTCTGTTTATGGCTACAAATATTATATTTCCTTCATTGATGCATATTCTAGATTTACGTGGATATATATGTTGAAATCAAAATCTGATGTAAGTAGTGTGGTTATTCAGTATATAAATAAAGTTGAAAATATGATTGGGCTTAAAGTAAAAACTATTCAGACAGATGGTGGTAGAGAATTTTTACCATTAAAAACATTCTTTGAGAAAAAGGGTATCAATCATAGAACCACATGTCCATATACTTCAAAACAGAATGGGTTAATTGAGAGAAAACACAGGCATACTGTTGAAACTAGCCTAACTTTGCTTGCTCAAGCTTCAATTCCTTTGAAATATAGGCCTGAAGCTTTTGATACAGATGTGCATTTAATAAATTTATTACCCAACAAGGTTTTAAAATTTAAATGCCCACAAGAAATTCTTTACAAAGTCAGACCAGATTATAGTCATTTGAAAGTGTTTGGATGTGAGTGTTATCCTTGTTTAAGATCTTACAATACACATAAATTGGACTTCAGATCTACTACTTGTACTTTTCTAGGATATTGTACAAAGCAGAAAGGTTATAAGTGTCAAGATAAAATTCAATGAACAGATATATCCTTTCTGTACTGAAGAAGTAAAAGCAACTGAAAAAGTTGTTGAATCTAGAATTATTATACCTGAATTGCCTGAAGAAATTCAAGTGATAGTGCCACCTCAAAGAAATATGAGAGATACTACCACAGACTCTCAGCACACGATGCCTTTAAGAAGGCCAGGCCAAGAGAATATTCTTGAAGAAAACATTGACAATCAAGGTGAATCATTTCAAGCTTCTGATGAAAAAGATGGTCAATCACCAACCAGTTATCAATCACCTGTCAGTGAACAACCTGGAGACAACAACCAAGACAATATTGTTAGAGACAATATTAACATGCATCCTATGCTAACTCATGCAAAATGTGGTATTTTCAAACTAAAGCATATCAATGTTGCTGTCTTACATGATGAACCAGGTTCTTTTTATGAAGCATCACAATGTGAGAACTGGATACAAGCTATGGGAGAAGGGTATGATGCTTTAATTAAGAAAGGAACCTGGTCTCTGCTTAAAAGACCAGAAAATAAAAATATAATTGGATGTAGATGGGTTTACAAACTAAAGAAAAACTCTGATGGTTCAATTTCTAAGTACAAGGCTAGATTGGTTGTTAAAGGTTATTCACAACAGTTGGGTTTTGATTTTTCAAAATCTTTTTTACCTGTTGTGAAGCCTTCATCCATTAGAATAATTTTAACAATAGCCTTAAGTAGAAATTGGAACATCAGACAATTAGATGTTAATAATGCTTTTCTTGATGGTGAATTGCAGGAAGAAGTGTTTATGCATCAACCTGAGGGTTTTAGTCAAGGCAACAGGTCAGAGTGGGTGTGTAAGCTTAACAAAACAATCTATGGATTAAAGCAGGCTCCTAGTGTTTGGTTTGAAAAGTTGAAATCAACACTTGTCAATTGTGGCTACAAATCTACAAAATCTGATAACTCTGTATTTACAAAATTCTCTGGAACTGAAATAACTTATCTACTGATTTATGTTGATGACTTTATAATTACAGGAAGCAGCATGTCAGAAATTGAAAACATTACAAGAAGACTGAATGCAGATTTTTCAATTAAAGACTTAGGAGAAATAAGCTACTTTTTGCTAATTGAAGTTGTCAAAACATCAGAGTCAGAGATTCATCTTAATCAAAGAAAATATATATCAGAGATACTTCTTAAAGCCAAAATGGGTAAAGCCAACCCCTTGCCAACACCAATGATTATAAACAGCCAACTTTCTAAATAGAAGGGTGAAGTATTTCAGGATGCAACCTTTTATAGAAGCATAATTGGAGCTCTTCAATATGCTACAATAACAAGACCAGATATATCCTATTGTGATAACAAGGCAAGTCAGTATATGAAAAATCCTTTAGATACACATTGGTGTGCAGTTAAAAGAATTTTTAGGTAGCTAAAAGGTACTTTGGATCATGGTCTTGTGTTTAAAGCGAGTAAATCGTTAAACATCAATGCATATGTGGATGCAGATTGGGCAACAGATGTTGATGACAGAAAATCAACATCTGGATATTGTATCTAACTAGGAAAAAATCCCGTGTCATAGAGTGCAAAGAAACAGAGTATTGTTTCAAGGTCAAGTACTCAAGCAGAATTCAGATGTGTAGCTAGTACAACAGCATAAGTTTTATGGATTGAATCATTGTTAAGTTAACTTAGAATTAAATCGGAAAAGAGGGTTGTAATTTGGTGTGACAATGTTAGTGCAATATCATTAACATCTAATCCAGTTTTGCACTAAAAAACAAAGCATATAGAACTTGATCAATACTTTATTCGTGAACAAGTTATACAAGGAAAATTGAGAGTAGGGTATATACCATCTCAGCACCAAAAGGCAGATATACTTACTAAACCTCTCTCCAGACAGAATTTCACCAGGTTAAAGGAAGAACTCAAGGTCGATTCAGCAGACCCGCACAACAGATCTAACAGAATAGTTTACATACCTGATTGAAGACGTGGATCTTCCAATTGATGTTAGATCAGGCTTACTCAGCTAGGATTTAAGCAGATTTGAATCAAATCCTTTCAAACTCCAATTTAACCTCTCTCAATGAGTCTGAAGCATACTTAAGTTCAAACTAAACTTAAGTGATTTCCAGAAACACCTGTTTTGGAGGCCTAACAAGTCGATTCCGCCATCAATCATAATTTTGAGCCGCCATTTTTTATCTCTGGAAACCTAACTAGGTTCGGTTTCGGGGGGAGTTAGAAATAAATGGGTAATACGTTACCTGTTTATTACATACTCTCCCCGATAGGCTAAGGCCTTTTTATTTCTTTTCTTTCTCATGGGCTTGGCCCATTTTCTCTGTTTTAATAATCGTTGCTCATGTGTATATAAAGCAACCTTGTACAATATTTTTATTATTCGAAATACATTTTGTAAAAGTCCTTTTCAAGCAATAATAAAAGATAATCTTCATTTCTTCAATCCTCCCCAAAATTCAACTTTGATGCATCTCACGTTAGCTACTTGAAACTATAAAACTGATCTAAATTCAAATTACATGCTAAGTTTGATGAACTTTTCCTGGTTCATTAAACAGTTAGAACAAACCTTTAATTCCACCTCTGGCCACACCCTGTGGAGATCCCATGTAGACATCATAAGACAACAAACCTCATACCTCCCCTATACAATAACAGTCTTAATATTGCTAGCTGCTTTAGTAACCAATAAAGAGAGACAGATATAGACCGAGATGGTAGGATCGTTCCATTACAGTTCTCCTGAATTTGCCATGTCTTGCATCTATACTATGAAAAGTGTGTGTACAGATTCGGGTCTGTCATACTAGAATTACTGACTGGTCGAAAACCACTTGATGGTTCTAGGATAAGATCAGAGCAGTCCCTTGTAAGTTGGGTAGCCCCTCAACTTCACGACATAATCGTTATCAAGAATGGTCGACCCTAGAATGGCATGTACCATGCAAAGTCTCTCTCACGTTTTGCTGATATCATTGCTCAATGTATTCAGCCGGAGCCAGAGTTTCGACCGCTGATATCAGAAGTGGTGCAGCCGTTAATTCGGTTAATGCAAAGAGCAAGCGCAGTTCGAAGACAGTCTGATGAAGAATTAGGCATCTCTTATAGAATATCAGAGCACGACCATCCTACCAATTACTCCTATTGAACATGAGCTGCTTCCTTGTTTGCTTCATGCAAGAAGTTAGGTTTCATGCAGGTTCGATTTGCCTTGATATGGTGCATTTCCAATTTATATTCCTTGTATCATCTACAAGCCAATGTGTCTAGGCTATTCAGTTCTTTGTACATGTTATAGGTAAATTCTCTTTAATAATTGTGGCTGAAGGCTATTACTCTTGTGAAAAAAAAAGAGTCTTAATATGGCGTATCTTATCCACATTCTCCAACAGGTGCGAGTAAGAAGGAAAAAATCCGTTGTTTAAAAAACAATGGTTTTCAATCCTAGCAAATGCCAAGAGAAATTTTCATCCTCCCCTTTCTTGACATTTTCTTCATTTAATGATTATAATATTGAATGATTATGAACAATTGGAACATCTTTGCTGCGCGCGCGCACACACATACACACACATATATATATATACATATACAGATATATATAGATATGTATATATATGTGTGTGTGTGTGTGTGTATATATATATATAGAGAGAGAGAGAGAGTAGGAATGGCAATGGGGCGGGTTGGGGCGGGTTTCTCATGCCCCAGACCCGACCCGGACTTTTTAAACCCCGCCCCAGACCCGCCCCGTAGACCCGTTGCGGGTCTGGAATTTCGCCCCGTACCCGAAACCCGTACAGGTCAGGGTAGACCCGACCCGCCCCGCGACCCGGTGATATTATGTTCTAGTGTACACAAATTTATATATTTATATTTTTTATCACTAAATGATAAATTATATGCATATTATAATGTGTTCACAATGACAAGAGAATATTATAAAATGAGTTGTAAGATAATAGTTCAAAATGTATGCATTTGTTATTGTATGATTATCATTGATGTAACTTAATACGATGAAAATTTTATAGTTTTCAATTAAAAGAATATAATATTCAAGTTATAACTATGTAAATCTAAGAAGATTAACAAGTAATAGTTATAGTTATAAAGAGTTTGAATGATGTTTCGATCATGCGGGTCGGGTTGGGGCGGGTTAGCCATGCCCCAGACCCGACCCTAGACCCGGACCTTCAAAAGCGGGTCGCGGGTCTACCCTCCCCGAAGACCCTATGGGGCGGGTCTAAATGGGTCAAAACAGGGGCGGGTCAAGCGGGTTTGGACCCTAAACCCACCCCATTGCCATCCCTGAGAGAGAGAGAGAGAGAGAGAGGATCGGGGAGCCCCCTGAATTTGAACTCTCATTTGCACCCAAACCATAACTACTTATTTATATTAAAGAATATGAGTGGAAAGTGAGAGAATGAGTGGAAGGAGAGAGAGTATGAAAAATTTTGTTGTGGTTGAGGGATTTTTGGGGTGCTGCACTGTTTGGGGTGCCTCGAACCTGCCCCCCTCTCTCTATATATATATAAAACAATGATGCACGCAAATAAATGACGAAGATACATGCACCGTAGGGAGAGCTAAATATATTAATCCATAGTGCCTACAGCTATTAATCATACGATAATAATAACGTTTAGAGCATTGGCGTAACTATGCATGGGCATGGTGTGTCACGTGACGCACCAATATTTTCATAAAGTTAAAAACAATAAACATATTTGCGTAGCAACAGGAACAAGGCCAATAACCAAAACAATCCATGACTGCATTCTTCTATTTTTCCTTCGGCAATTAATCGCTAAAACTAGCATTATTCATCTCTAAAGTCACCTTAGCTAAGCAGCTTCACCATCTCCATCCATTCTCCAGCTTCTACATCTTCATCCATTCTTCAGGCTTTATTTATATTTTCATATTACCTAATTTGCTACAATTTGATGATGAAAAAAAAAATAAGAGTTTACAAGGTGTTTGAGAAAATATCACAAAGAATTATTGTTTTCTATTACCTATTGTGTGCTGGTTTGTTGAGCTTTTTTACAATACGTTAATTTGTTTTTATACTTTCACAATGAAAAAAAACATATACAAGAGATATTTCAAGTTTCTTCCTAAAGAACAAATACAAGAGATATTTTGGGATATGAATATATGTTTTTAGACAAATTTTCAAATTAGGCTTGTTCTTAAAACTAATAGCATTTTTAGACTAGTTTTGAACTATTTGCAGAAATAGGCTTGTTTTGGCTACCTTGACGCTGAGATGGTCAGGATTTAAAAAAAAAAAATACACGTGGACGCACTTGAGAAACGTACCTTTATAAAAATACAAGGACGCACTTGGCAAGTGCACCCTTGCACATATAAAAGGGCGTACTTCATAAGTGTGCCCTTGTTTTTCAGTTTGAAACTGAAAATTTGGGCTGGGGAGTCGGCGGCCAGCGGCGGCCGTGGGCCCGAGCAGCCTAACCGACGGCCCAGAGCCCAATTCATATAGAGGCACAAAATTTCGAAAGTTCTAATATGTGTATATATATATATATATATATATATATATATATATATATATATATATATATATATATATATATATATATATATTTGTTTCATTAACTTTGAACATATGGTATTGTAGCTCAGTTGGTATCATGTGTTGAATGCATTGGTTGGTCATGAGTTTGAATCTAATCTGCGCATTAGCATTTCAACACTAACTTGCTTACCTTTTTATTCATGTTTTGGTTACTTAATTTGGTGTTTGCTGAGGGTCCAACTTCAGCTTTGAAACAGTGCAATACTCGCCCAGGGCCCAATTTTATAGTGGACCAGGCCTGTCGACGGCTTGTTGCTTCCTATAAACATGATCACCGCTATAGTTATCGTATCAGTAAGGTCATAAATGCAATACATTTCGCTGCGCAGGAATCAGACTCAGAGAGTTCCGTATGGTTTTTGCTGGGGATAGGATCCTAATTTCGTAGGACTGGGTGGCCGCTAGAAATAGGGATCTGATCGTCACCGACTTTGCTACTCGCCGAGGACATTACTGGGGAAGGGACGGGACTACTTAATGACTTCTCAGAGTTGAGTTCATTGTTCCTCTTCTTATAATACTGCAGGCGTTAAATTGTATTTAATACTAATGACGTGTTATACATGTTAGGTTATTACTTTTAAATTTATATCGAACACGAAGTATACGATTACATATTTGAAAGCACAATCGACTGTTATTCACCGTTCTCCATCAATTCGAAAAAAAAAGGTATCCTGTAAGGTGGCAAGTTTTCATAATTAACGTAACGTTATACTAGAAAGGAAATAAATAGTGTTATAATGTAAACAAATAATATGCAAATGCCGTACAACGAAAATGTACGTAGTAATGTATGGACGCTCCTACGAGGCTCGCCCATGAAAATATACAAAGGCGCACTTATTTACAAAGGCGCACTTGCCAAGTGTTCCCTTGTATTTTTATAAAGGCGCGTTTCACAAGTGTTTCGTGTGTTTCTTGACGTACTGTCATGCACAAAGCAAAAAGTTCATTTTAGTCCATTGAATGATGATTTAAGCTATAAATTTCGGATTGTTTATGGAATGTGATAGTGAAAAGGTAGTGAATTGGAGTGAACATATAGAGGAGGGAGAAATGGGTCGGTTGTCCTGGAAATTTCGTCGCGTCCGATGCGTCCGACGTGTCGGACGGGAAATCCACATTTTCAACCGTTCGTCTTGAAGGGGCAAAAGTGTGGGTCCCACTGTGGACGCGTTAGACGCGTCGGACGCGTTAGACGCAGACGCGAACCTTAATTGCTCAGTTCATAAATCAATTTATGCTGTAGCACGAATGTTAAACGTATAGGTATAAGATGTTAACTTGTTGTTCGATTTCCACTGTGGAAATAAAAAAATCATTTGCCAGTAGTGTACGTATTTACTGGGCGTATGATTGGCTTTTAAAATTTGTTGCGAAAGAATCTTAAGACGTTGTGTCCATGGTCTTATAATTCTCAATTCAAACACAAATTATAATAAACAAAATAACGTGAAAAAGGTTTCCATTTGGAAATGTTTGATTTTCATTTTCCCCTTTTCAAACATTATATATCTGTTATTTAACTTATACGAAGAATGTAAGAATTTAAAGTTTATTACCTAGGCCTGTTCCGATCAGTTACAGGATAAGACTATGACATAGCTTTGTCTAATCTATTCAAGCTACTAAAATGGTTAAATTATATTTGAGCATCAAAATATATTATTGACTAAATCAGGTTGCTGAGCACTACACATCAATATTAACTTTAATATGTCAATATCTACTATAGTTCCAGGAAAAATATTAATACAGTAGCTGTGATAGGCCCTCGGTTAAATACCTGCTACGTCATATTCCACACTCCACAGGTCCACCTCGCAAGAATCTTCTTGGAGACTATTGTTAAGTCAACTACTAAGTCTTCTATCTATGTTTGTTATAATAACATGAGCCAGTCGGATTACATCCTTCATCGCGCATATGGCAACCTCATCATCGCATGTGAATTCAACAACACCGCCTGCAGTTGCTGTGATAGGCCCTCGGTTTTGCTTGCCATATCCCGTTGAGTTATTGGTTACAAGCAAATCTCTAAGTTTAACTTCATCTTATTTTGAAATTAAGGACGCTGCGTCGAGATGCAATCTTGTGTTTAAGGCGAAGGGAAAACTTCTCAGCCTTCGTGGACGCTGTAGCTTGAGAGACTCTAATGGTGTTGTTCTTCTCACTATGCGGCGAAAGGTACGTACTCATTTACTACTTATATACAAAAAATTGTCGATTCAACATACATTCTTAGATCAAAATAAATTTCTATCCTGTGAATTTACTTAAACTTTCGCTAAATGCATTTTCAATGGCATTTTTTGTCGTCCAAAAGATCGATCATCGGAATATTTGCTTGCTTACTGCATAAGATTTTAGAGCTCTGATTTGATATCATCGTTTTTTCTAGTTTATGTCTATGCATAGAAGATGGCAAGTGTTCCGAGGAAAAAGCACAGAAGCAGAAGATATGTTATACAATATTAAGCTTTCGTCCTTCTTTCAAAAAAAAACGAAATTAGACGTATTTTTAGCTGGAAACAGTGAGGGGTCTATTCCTGATTTCAGAATGAAAGAAAGCTACAGTGGTGAAACTTGCGCCATTTACCTTGGAGAAACTGAGACCATGATAGCTCAGGCAAGAGCAATAAATCACACGTTGCTAGAAATTGCTTGATTTTGAACCAATACTCATGATTCATTCATTTATTTTTATTTTTTTCCCTAATGCAGATGTCAGGGTCTGAGCATGATACAATAAAGAATTTTGTGCTGGGAAATGATGCGTTTAAAGTTACAGTGTACCCGCATGTTGATTATGCTTTCATTGTCTCTCTGATTGTGCTTCTTTACAAGATTAAAGAAGAAGAAGGGGCCTCTGTTTCTGACGTTGTCAGCGGTGCTCGTGACGTTGTTTCTATGTTTGCTTCTAATTAGTCTATGAACACATCATAATGGTGAAATCTTATGATTTTCTCTCTTCTATGATATCATGATGTGCGTTAATACAAAAAAATCAATGTATCAGGTGTAAATTCATTTTGGATTCCTATTCCATAAACGGAACGTAAATTGTAAATTTGGTCTCTTTAGACCTAGGGTAGCCCATCGATTTGAATGAATCCTGAGTGTGTCGTTTGGTTTTCACCTCTAATTTAATTTTGTGACGATACGCAGTAATCATTTTTGATTGAAATTTACCATTATCATAGCAATATCAGTCAATCGACAACCATTTTTGATTGAAATTGGCATATCAATTAAAACGGTATGGTAACGGTAAATTTACCATTTTTAACGGTAAATTATCGGTAACAATTCTACAATTTCAATGTTAACAGTAATTTTACCAGTTAATTTAAAAAATATGTATACTCATATGATAGGCTTTATTACATGCATTTAAAACTAAATAAATGATTATATTTTGTTCAATGGTCAAGTAAAATAATTCCAGGTATACTTATTTTCTTTTTCATTTATGTTTTTTATTTTTATAAATTAATACTACATACAGTATAATAAAGATGCACTTGTATAAAAATATATCAAAATACGAACTTTGATGGACAAACAGTAATTTACCATTACTAGTGTAATGGTTACCAGATTATCGGTATACCAGTCTTCGGTATACCGGTTGATCAATAACGGTAACGGTAAGCAATTCCGACTTACCAGTAAAAACGGTACAGTAATGGTGTTTGTCAAACGGTAACCATTACCATAAAAGCTCTACCAAACACTACCTTAGTTTCTTGAACGCCATATAAACAAGTGTGGTTGACGAGCCGATCCAGTAATACACCCCTAGATCGCAAATCGGATCGTGGTGCACCACCAGGTTCACGAGCCGATCCCAGCAACTCGCTTCCGTTTGCTCAACAACAACCGGTTCGTGACCTACCTCCAGGACCCAGTTGGATCGCCCCCCTGCTTCACGAACCTGGCTTATGAACCGACCCCCTAGAACCGGGTCGGGTGGCCACCCTCGATCTGCGATCCGCGAGCCGCGATTCCCAGGCAATAGCCCACCAACAACTTCCATCCTCTTCTGCATTCAACACTGGGGGCACCAGCTCTGATCTTGGCAACTGGCAACAACTTTTCGAGGGCGATTGGCTTGCCAGTCTCATTCAATGCCTCATGAGAGGCCGCACTTATCAGAACGACGTGGATGGCGTTAACCACACTCCTTTCACTCGGGAAATCAGGAATTCCCGCAATCCCCCGGATTTCAAACTTCCACAACTGGAGCCCTACAACGGAAGGACAGATCCTACTGAGCATCTGATGTGCTACAAACGACATATGGAAGTTCAATCGACATCAGAAAACGTCATGGCAAAGTGCTTTCCAGTCTTTTTGATGGATATAGCTGCTTTGTGGATTCGGTAGCTAGAAACTGAATCGATCAACAGCTGGAACTTGTTGGTAGCACGCTTCATTGACCAATTTCGTGTCCACATTGCACGACCCAAGAACGTCATGTCACTTACTACAATCAAGCAGACGCCAGAGAAACTCTGCGTTCATTCCTGGAAAGATTCAACGTTGCAGCAGCATCAGTTGATCGCCTTGAACCATCCATGGTACTGATGGCAGCAGTATTCGGTGTCCTGGATAACTCAGAATTCAAAAAGTCTTTGTACTGAGATCCACCGCGAAACCTCGGCGAATTCTACCTTGAAGTAGATAGATTTCTACGGGAAGAAGATGCAACTTCCGAGAAGCGCATTCTTGATGTCAACATGCTTAAAGATGGGGAACCATCTGATTCTGGAAAATGCAAAGGAGCAGCCAATGCAAATAATGATCGTAATGCTCCACCCCGGAGAGGGTCCAAATACGACAAATACACTGAACTGAATGACACCCTGAGAAATATCTACGTAGATACAGTGGGTGCTGCCTCATATCCAAGGCCTCCCAAGAGGGAACCAACATTAGCACAACGCAATTCCGGTAGGCATTGCATATTTCATGACATGGATGGTCATAACACTGATGACTACAGACATTTTCTAGACCTTATCGAGGATCGGGTCAGGCGAGGAGAACTAACCGAGTATGTAATTAAACCAACAACGCATGAATCTGCCCCTGCGCTGCCTCCACCAACACTCCGGAGAGGGAATGATCCTAGATCGAGCAATCGCAGGATTATTATCAACTGATCCCACTCAGCGGATCCCTTCAGTTTGCCGGATCTTGGTTCGTAGTTTATGTTTTTAGGTTTTTAGGCGTCTTCTCGCCCCTCTTTGTTTTCAACGCATGTAATAAGCGCGGCAACATCGGCCCACACGCACGGAACCGACCTGTAGTCTCCAGTCGTGTTCGTGTTAGAGTAACTGCCACTTAGCTTTCATGAATCAATAATGATCACTCTTGAGCTCTGGCTCCTAACTGGATTCGTCCAGTACAAACATGAGCTCCGGCTCCCAACTGGATCCGTCCAGTATAAACAAATTCTCATGTGCTTTTCCTTGGTCGTCTTACCCCGGTAAGGCCGTCTTGGAACTTCATGTGCTTTTCCTTGGTCGTCTTACTCCTGTAAGGCCATCTTGGAACTTTCATGGCATTTCCTTGGTCGTCTTACTCCGGTAAGACCGTCTTGGAACCCATCTAACATCTCCTCGGATGGTTTACTCCGGTAAGGCCATCAAGGAAATATTCTTGCATTATTTGTTTTATCTTCTTGCAGGTACAAACTCCTAATCTTCTTGGATTTCTCTATCCTTAATACGATCCCGTGTGATCATCGGTTTTCAGGCCTTAATATGATCCAGCGTGATCTTCACATTCTGTGTTTAGATTTCTCAGATTATCCAGAACACATCTTCCTTCAACCAACAAGATATGTTCTGGGGGGCAAACATGTTGACACACTTTTTGGTAAAAGCTGTCACACTGAATATCTAGATGGCATCGCGCTCGGATATGGAGAACAACATCAGAAGATGGGCAGCGATTTGGTCAAAGTCGCATCACGAACAAAGAAAGGCCCGAAACTCCTATCAGACGAACTTTTTTGGGCCTGAAAATAGCAATTACGAAGCCGAGCATTAAAACACTTGTAGAACTCCGAATTAGATTCAGTTTGAGCTTTGGATTGGCTCAATCGGACTTACGGTTTGAAAGTTACGCCCGTTTCCGTGAATGGGTGTAATCTGGCAATTTCCTGGATAAAGCGACGAAGCGTCACACGATCAGAGTATGGCTCGTGCATCCTCTCTGGCTCGTGGTGCACCCTCGGTTCGCCCCTCATTGGATCGCCCCCTTGGATCGTGGCGCACCCTCAGACCACGACCCGTTCATGGTACACCTCCTGATCACGACCCGCTCGTGACACACTAGCTTCACCATACAGCTCACGATCATACCTCGGTTCGTGGATCCCATATCACGATCCGATCCCATGACCACGAACCGACCCCTACACCTGCTGATACACGCACTGTTTTGACCTTTTCTCATGCAACATCTTGCTCCTACTTTTCTGGATTGGGTGCCACGTACCCCATCACGAACCGGTCTTCCCAGAAGCTCTCCTACAGTTATAAATACTCCATTTGAAGGCATTTTCAAGGAATTTTTGGCTGAGAATTTCTCCTACATCTAGACAGCCTCTACCATTACCGATTGGAAGGACTTTTCACCTTTCTACACATAAATTCTCCTCTTGTAATCTCAATTAACACACGGATTGTGTGTCTGCATATAACTGATTCTAGTAATCTGTCAGTATAACAATAAGATTATAAAGTGGACATAGGCTATATCTACAGCCGAACCACTATAAAAACCTCGTGTGTCTCCTCTTTATTTACCTTTTTCTGCATTTTGTGATCTGTGATCTGCATTTGGGTGTTAGTCCCTGATTTTGGTCTAACATTCTGGCGCGCCAGGTAGGGGGCACCCGAAAACTTCAACATCTGCTTGGATTTTTTGGCTATTGGATAAATGACAAACAAAAGGAAGAAGACTGGAACTTCTGCTCATGCCGATGATGTTGACACTGAAGACGCAAGGAATGAGGCAAGACAGGAGGCTTCCTCCCATAAAGAACCATCAGCATACTTGATCAGAGAAGAGATGGACGGCGTTCTCGTTGAATTGAGGGATCAAATGGCAAAGCATGATGATCTCCTCAGGATGCAATAGGAAATGATCAACCAATTCTTCGCTCGGATGGATGGAAGGCCGAGCAACGCTCATGTAATTGGAAATGAAAACACAGAAGCGGCTCATGCATCTCATGGTACACCCTTAGATCGCGATCCGGATCGTGGTGAACCACCAGGTTCACGAGCCGATCCCAGCAACTCGCTCCTGTTTGCCCAACAACAACCAGTTCGTAACCTACCTCCAGGACCCGGTCGGATCGTCCCCCTGCTTCACGAATTTGGCTCACGGACTGATCCCTTGAACCGGGTCGGGTCACCACCCTCAATCCGCGATCCCCAGGCAATAACTCACCAACAGCTTCCATCCTCTTCTGCATTCAACGCTGGGGGCACCAGCTCTGATCTTGGCAACTGGCAACAACTTTTCGAGGGCGATCGGCTTGCCAATCTCATTCAACTCCTTACGAGAGGCCGCACTTATCAGAACGACGTGGACGACGTCAACAACACTCCTTTCACTCAGGAAATCAGGAATTCCCGCAATCCCCCGGATTTCAAACTTCCATAACTGGAGCTCTACAACGACAGGACAGATCCTACTGAGCACCTGATGTGCTACAAACGGCATATGGAAGTTCAATCGGCATCAGAAAACGTCATGGCAAAGTGTTTTCCTCTCTTTCTGACCGATATAGCTGCTATGTGGATTCGACAGCTAGAAATTGAATCGATCAACAGCTGGAACGTGTTGTGTAATAACCCGGAAATTCAGAGACAATTTAAATTTTTTATTTTGGCTATTTTAATGAATTTTGGATATTTAAAATGATTTATTTTAAATAATAACGATGAGAAATTTATTTTGAATGGAATTAGAACGTAAATATTTGTTTGAATCGTTGTTAGAATATAAATATTTTATTTTATTTACAAAAGAAATTGAAAATGGCGCGGTAGTTCGAAATTCGATTTCAAAGTTCAAATGAATGTACAGGATTCAAAATAAACCAGATTTTAGCAAAATAAAAAAAAATTAGAATCTACATGAGAATATCTTTCCAACGAATCCGAAAAATCAAAATTTCATAGCGAGAATAAAAAGTTATGTCCAATTGAAAATTCAGAATAGTCGCTATGGAAAATATAACCCTTAAAAATGGAAATTTTGCAAACGACCTCTGTTTTCGATGAAAAAATTATACTTTTAGAAATAAAAAGATTTGATTTTTAACTAAAAAAATAGATTTTTCATTGTAGTAAAAAAAAATTATATTTTTCGTTTTGAAAGTAGAGCTAAAAATTCGATTTTTATATATATGAAGTAGAAATAAAAATATGATCTTTATTATATGAACACCGTTATAAAAATAGAATTTTTATCTATATCGTAGCGGTATAAAAATAGAATTTTTATCTATATAGTAGCGGTATAAAAATAGAATTTTTATCTATATAGTAGCAGTATAAAAATAGAATTTTATCTATATAGTAGCAGTATAAAAATGTGATTTTATATACATGACAACAATATAAAAATGCGATTTTTATATATGTAGTGGATATGGTAGACGAAAGTGACAAAGGGCGAGCACGACAAAGATTTTCTACATATGAAGAGTCACGGCGAATTGGTTTGGCTAATCTGTGAGAACTCCTCACTTTTATTTTGATTTCTAGTTGAAATATATACTAGGATGCAGAGGTGCTTAATAGCATCTGACACCCGTCGTCCACAGACCATGGATGACTTGTTCGTTTGATTGTTGTGTTGTGAAATTTGATTGTGTGATGTGGAACGAAATAAAATGTTTTATAGTGGAAAATATTTTATAGTTAAAAATATGATTCTTAACTTGTATATAAAATAAATAGTAATAAACAAATCAGACGATTTGTTTATATACACTGATTTGAATGATATTGATTGGGATGATAAATTTTACATATCGCCAATCTGCACAAATAAAAATCTGTGTTTGTTGATTTGAAACCCCACACGGGTATTGGGATGATATTTGACGTACACTGATCCCAATTGTTTAGTTGTATGTCAATCGATGGGTTGACAGACTGTGTAAGCGTTAATTATTGATATATAATGCTTATGCAGTTGTGTGGTGCACTCTGGATGATGGTTGATTATTTATCGTTGCTATTATATACATGTGTTGTATGGAATCCATATAATTAACATTATATGGTAATTGATTGGGCCTCATTCCAATTTGGAAGATAAAGAATATTTTAAAATAATATTCGTGTATTGAATAAAATAAATATTCATGTGTTGAATAAAATAAAATATTCATGTGTTGAATAAAATAAATATTCATATGTTGAATAGAATAAATATTCATGTGTTGAATAGAATAAATATTCACGTGTTGAATAAAATAAATATTCACGTGTTGAATAGAATAAACATTCATGTGTTGAATAAAAGTCATGTTGATTAGATTTGCGCCATTTTGACGCGAACGATATTTATATCGGTTATATTCATTTTTATAATGAATATAGAAAAGGAAGTGATTTCAAAATATAGCGTTTTGAAAATATTATCATTTATGGATTAATGATATAGAATATTCAATTTTGCTTAGAAATTGAATATGAAGTTGAAATGGTTTCAAAAATGAATTTAAAACGATTTATAAAATACGTTTTAAAAGGAAATCGACAATATATATATATATATTATATATAGAATGCCCTGAATAGAACGCGTCGCGCCGCGGCCGTTCGCGAATTTCGACCATTGACTTCGAATGGACATTACGGGAGATCCGATCGTCAGATTCTCCTAAAACCGGAACCTTGGGTTCGTATCGAAAAAAGCTCTCTAAAGAATATTAGAGATTTGAAATCTAATGGTTGTATTTGGAATTATGTCCAAATCAAATTTGGAAAAGGTCGCTGTAAGTGCAGTTCGATAGCCGTTGATGGAAATTGACTGTACGAGCCTTGATAAAATTATTAGAAATAGTAATAATTTGTGTAAAATCATAAGAAATGAATTGGAAAGAATTGAGATGAAAGATTCCATATTTGAAAATAGATTTTTATCGAAATGAACTAGTTTGAACTAGAATTATAATCCATTTATTTTTAAAAATAAATAAAGTGGATTTGAAATGGTTTAGAAAATAACCAGAATTTCAAATTTATAAAGTGAAATGGATTTGAATCGAAATTGTCTTTGGAATATTTCGATGTTGGATTTCGTGATTATGCAGATATTGTTATGGAAATTTGAAAGATATATTTATATCGTTATTTCCAATACGATATTTGTTGGTTGTAGAATTTGATATTGAATATAAGCCGATATATTTTCTATACAGAGCCTTGTATTTAATATCAAATGGAATTTGGGTTTGTCGTGAATGGTGTCTTCATTAACACTGTTCTTAAACCCAGTTAAAGACAGGATGTGATTTCCCAAGTTAAACAATCATTAATATTGATTTTTGGGAAGATTAAAACCAAGTGGAGTTTTAACGAATCTTTAATTATATTGAAATGATCGAGAATGGAGTATCACCAGTTTTGCTCCAAGCGATAGTGAAATCTTTAAATAGATTTGAACGTGAAATGGTAATTGAATTTACCGATAACACCGTGGTGTTAGATATGAAGTATGGTCAGTTTTACTTCATGGGATGAATAGGTTGGGGTTGGGAAATTTAACAAATGATTACTTCGGTAAGGTTCGTTAATCCCGACTGTTTTGGATAAACCATAATTTGGTTTGAATTGATATTCAAAGGAAGATTAAAGAATAAATTTGAGGAATTTATCTTTGATAAAATTAATGGGAACCTTTCCCAAACTATAAGAATATTTGAATAAAAGAATATTCTGAATTGGAATGAGGCGTATGTTGTGTTTGTGTAACACTTGTTTATTATATACGCGAGTTATTCAGAAAGACCAGGTTTATCCCATTCTGAATAACTGATTCGACGATGTGTCGAGGGTGAAGACGGTGGTCAAAGACTGGGGGTCTTCACATCGTTTGGATAATTACTGATGATCTTGATTGGGCTGTACACCCAAGAGGAGGGATTCAATTGGTGATCGTCCAGACGTACTTGGAGATCGATGGATATACGAGGTACAAGGTACCTTCGGTTTCGTTCAGACCCAGAACGAACTTGTAAATGGATTGTGTGTCTGACATTGGATTTTATTCTGTGTGATTGATTTCTATTAAATATATATCTGTTTGGCGGCTGTTAGCCTGCTTTGTGACCAGGCTACCCAAAGCCAGGGACTTGAGTATGAACTTACATTGATTGGCGATCACTTGGATGGAGTGATAGAAAGATGGAAAATTTGAATTATACATGCAAATGTCACTGGATCGGATCCCCTATTCGGATCGGATCGGATCCCTACTTTCGGATCGGATCGGATCCCCCTCTCCGGATCGGATCGGATCCCTCCTTGCGGATCGGATCGGATCCCCCTCTCCGGATCGGATCGGAGTACCCTCTACTCGAACCTCCTGAAGTATTCTGCACAAAAGTGCGTGCATGCAATCTGCTCGAACAACCGGTTCGGTTCGGATCCGATCCGAACCGACTGGACCTGTTTCTGCACACGGAGTTTGACCTCTTCTCTTGGCATAACCGACTCCTACAATTGCGGATCGGACTCCACTTGGCAAAGCACGACCTGGTAACCACTTCCCCATGTTCTCCACTACTTCCGAGATTTACTCTGAAGCTGCCACGTGGCCACTCAACCCTAACCGAATTTCTACCTATAAATACACATACAACACATCATAGAAGGGGACTTTTTGGGGCCTGAAGGAAGCTCTATCTATTTCAGCCATGGCTACCAACGAAGAACCTTCATCCTATTTAATAAAATCAATGAATTCGGAGAGTATTATTCATTGTAATTGAGTGCTTGAGCGTCAATACTCATTGTATTTGTAATTTCTGAATGAATTGAGAAGCTATGAAGTGGATGTAGGCTTGTTAACGCCGAACCACTATAAATTCCGTGTGTTGATTGATTTTTCTTGCTTTTTGTTCACGATTCCTCATTATTCTCTACAAAACATTATCAATTGGGTGTTAGGACCATTTTTTGGTCTAACATTTTGGTGCTTTCACTGAGAAATGAAGATTCTCAACATATAGGGATTCTCCATTCTACTATTGGATCGCCAAGTCCGATGAGGAAATCCGGCAAATTCAACATTTTTAATGACTTTCCAGTTCGAAAAAGTCTCTGGATCGGATGCGGGTGACCAGCAGATCGGATTGAGTTGATGCAGAATCGCATGGCTTCGGTTCGGATAGCCCCACTCAGCTCGGGTCGGGTCCGACCCGACCCCACGAAGTTATACACTGAGACACTGGAACTAGTAATAGCAGCATCGGTTCGGATCGAATGACCAGGGGTCCGATCCGACCCCAATAAAATGAAAAACTCAATCCGACCCGAACCGTCGGAAAAGACCCGAACCGGCCAGTTGATGATGCTCCGATCCGGTTCGGAGGAACTAGTCCGACCCGACCCAATGATGCATCTCCGAACCGAACCGAAGAGGATGCCACGACCCGAACAGCAGGAAAGTGGAGATGCAGGGTAGGGAAGACCGATCCGAACAGGAGGAGGAGATCCGAACCGGCTCTTTCATATATACCGAACCGACTAGCTAATGACGTCTCCGACCCGGCTCGGAGGAACTAGTCCGATCCGACCCAATCTGAAGACAATCTCCGAACCGCAAATTTGAAGGCATGATCCGATCCGACCCGAAACAGCTATTTTTGGAAAAAATACATTTTTAAGATCATTTCAGAAAAGGCTCCATCTTCCAAAATCGAAAAAATCGTGCGGTGCCCACATTTTCGATCGCCGCCGGGACTGCGGGGCCCCGGACCCCCGCCGGCGCTGCGCCCGGACCCGCTGACGGCCTCGCCTTCGGCTCGACGTATAGTTTGACCAACAGTAGTCATAAAAGTTTGTTAATGAAGATAAGGTGGATAGTCAAAGAATATGACAACCAAATGGCAACGACTAGGATTCCTCCAGAAGCCATAGCCTCTATTTGCCGATGCCATTCAATGGTAGGAGCTGTCAGTCAGATTTAGCTTGCTATCAACGACAGTATACGAGATAATGATTGTCTAATAGTAGCCTCATATTCTGGAACTCCGATAGTGTAGATTTCAGCAATGCAACTGATGTTGTTCCCTAATGAGTAGTGACCATTCCATTTATATGACTTAAACCTGTCCAATCGGCGGAGCATCGAATGACGGTTATATAGAACAGTTCAAACACTACTTCAAAGATGATTCATATGATCTTAGTGACCATGATTGTCAATAGTGGGATACCAGAAAGCAGCTAAGGATCCCAACATCCCAAAGCTACACTTCAATTATATGATGTGATGAATAAAATGTCCTGCGTCTCACCTCCCGAAGAACTTAGCTAACCTTTGCAATGGCTATTTGCTGTCAATCGCATTGAGGAAGACTGATTTCCATCGAATAAGGGTTAGGTCAACATACTTTGGTGCCCAGCGATACGTAACAGCTGAACCCTTGCAGGCCATGATTGGACATATGAATCTTTGCACGAATGATAGCAACTTGACTGCCCACCAGTTACCATATGACCTTTGTCAAGAGATGAGAGTTCGAAATCAAAACAAATACGAATCGACCGTTAGCCCTCGACTTCATACATAAGTTGTGATAGAAAACGTGAACATTACTTCAAGCCTTGGAAGCCATGCTATTGTAGTCAAGTTTATCTGACTAAGGTCTAAACTGACCAGCTCTAGTGACGATTAGAGCTTACATTGCACCCTGGTATCTATTGCTAAAATTCCTAATGAAAGATGGAATGGGAATGGTCCATGGCGGCCATGTTACTGGAAGAGGGTGCTATTTAGCTAATTAGGAGATGCTACTCAATGGAGGTGGCAAGTTAAAGGTTTAGAGCACTTAAGCCTGGATGCTGATTGATTATCTGTGCATTAGATCTTATTCCCAACGTGGGACTAAAGGCATATCTGTGGATGGATGAGATATGACTATCCCCCTAACAGCCATGACTCCCTTATACTCAATCCTTGCCCTTAGCATGGGGGCAAGAAGGCGATTCAAATAAGATGTGACCTCGTCATTTGCTTATAGTATTTACCAAATTGCCTTTGTCACTCCAAGTCCTCTTTCAAGGTCTGTTCATTCTTGGAACCGTCACCCCACAACGGTTTGAAAAGACGTTCATCGCCAGCTAAAGATTTTGACAGCCATCCCCTGACAGAGATGTAGTGAGGGAAAATGGACCTGCGAAGAGCGTGCAATGCCATCTTCGCACAGAATGATATTCATTCCTTTAACAGGATTACTTTTTAACCATGACTCTTATATTTCCATGCTTTATGAGTTATTGATGTAACTAACTCAGATGAATTTATATGTGGATGATGTAGGCACCCCGAATCTGGTACCGATCAAACTTTGAGCACCTACTGGAAGAATTATGGAGCATTGCTGTAACGAGCCCGATTGAACTGCTCGTTTACAGAGCCACGTCCTTCGCTTGAGAGAAGTTGTATACCTTAAGATGGATCCGAGGTGACCATCCACTCCTTGGCTCACACGTGGCAGATCTCAAGATAATGCATCGATCATTGCATTTCAGAGTTGAGATCCGACTCCAGATGGACGCGGTTCGATCGTTCATACAATCAGATCCTGCAGTCGATGCCATCGAATTACATAAATCCAAATAAAGGAGGCAGCACCGCCTATCAACATACTTATTTTCCAATCATGCATTTTTCCTTTACATACTTCTTGAGTTATTGACATGATTAACTCATGCAAATTCGTATATGAATGTTGCAGGTACCCGAGGTTTGGTACCGACAACTCCTGCCATAGTTTGATCGGAGGAATGTAAAGCTTTGGCGAACGTGATTCGACCCTTCACCCGCTTACTATTGGCCTAACGACAACATTCTAAAGCAAAAGAAGTTCGACCATTCATTCACCGACTTTTTGCCCTTGACGTGGGGGCAAGAGAGTAAATGCACACGAGTTCGACCTGTGTTATCCATATATGGACATACTAATGAGGCCTCCTCATCATCTATCCATTGATTCGCCATGCAAGACATAGAAATGTATTCGAGTGTGACATAATCACTCGGTGGATCGACGACTCTATCCCTTGATCTGATGGGAAGAGTGCAATAGTGACGGGTACAATACCATGAACGAGATAACTTTTACCTTCGAAGTGGGGGCAAAAGAGATATGTTAAGACGAGGATGAGTATGACTCGACCGCTCTCTAACGACGTATCTAACTCTTTCCCATGCTTCGGAAGGGAGGAGTATAAACTCAATAGGGGTGAGAACCGATCATCCCCGATGGCGACCTTTGCCCTTGACATGGGAGCAAAGGGACGATGCCAAGGCAAATGTGACTCGACTGTTTGCCCGACTAACTCTAATCCTCAGAGCTTGGATATGAGTATAAACTTAGGACGAGTGTGACAGGCGCGCCAAGATTTAAGACCACTCGATCCACAACTCTAACCCAAACTGACTTTGGGAGAGTATAAAGGACGAACCGCGACGTCCATAACTCTAACTCTCACGACTTGAGAGAGAGTATAAATCTGTTGGGTTAGTGTGAATGGTGCACCATGACTTAAGACCACTAAACCCATAACTCTAACTCTCACGACTTGGGAGAGAGTATAAAGGACAATGCTGCAACGTGCATGCAATCTTCATTGCCCCCCGACTGAGGACAGGATTATAAAGGACTTACGGATCGGACATCCGAATGACTTAATTCGGTTCCCATCAACGCTGGGGGCACGGACATAGATTTCTGAATTAACTTCAAACACGCTTCGGACGCGACCCGTGTTTCAAAGTTAAATGGAGGCTACAGACACTATACCTCCGAATTACGACACCTGACACTTTGACATTTAATAATTCTATGCTAGATAGATTAGCACTCAACATGTTTTCATTTCGAGCTACAATTGCTTGTGACTTAAAGATTGACTTAGTAGCTTGCAAGACTAAGCTGACTATTCTTTTTCGAATTGCAAGATTATGTACAGATACAAAGCAAAAACACAAGGGATACTCGCGTACAACATCAAAGAGGTCGTGTTTGAAGGAATGACGTCGACTTCTAATGCTAAGCTTCCCAGACGACTCAATGCAATCACGGAAAGGAGGCCTTGAGAGTGAACTGTTTAATAACGTGTCACACGACTTAAGGCAACGACCGAAAGGAGGCCCTAAGAGTGATATATAAAATCAATATACACACCCATGTATGACTAGCCATAGCCCAAGTGCAACGACGAGTGCCACTTCGCAAATGTATTGAATAGAAAACACGATAACTCGAGCACTTGGATAACTCAACCACATAAGCTTTGAAAACAATGTCTCCCTTTCGTGCATCCACGTCTAAATTTAAAAGGGATGTGACACAACTACCGACCTTTCTCCATTACCCCCGGACTGGGGCCGCACTGCTGAAAATATTCATAAATGTTATATGTCTGTGACTAACTTATATCTCGATCTTGACAGGCTGCTTGAGGACCACGAAATGGATGCAGAGTGAACGTCCATTTGCTAGTCCGGACCGACTTCCCGGTTGAAAGACCCCATGTAAAGGGAGATGCCATTGCTTTGATTCCTAACTTGCGAGGAGGCGAATTGCCTGACACTCAGACTCAAAAGCAAAGAAGAAGGAAGATAGAAATTTCTTCCGTGCTGAGGATATTGGCACAGAAGGCGCTAGGATCGAAGGAAGGTAGCAGATTTCTTCTTGTGATGATACCTCAGCATGTCAAGCTAGATATGAAATGGATGGTACCCTTACTGATTTGTGAACTCAAATGGATCAGCGAGATGAACTTCTCCGGAAACAACAGAAAATGGTGGATAACTTTTTTACTTGGATAGATGGAAGGCCGAGTAACTACGGCTTACTCGCTGGAGCGAGCACCATGGAAATTCAAGCGATAACGAACTTGGCTCAAACACTCCCTGCTCCATGGTCTAGATCATATGGGACCCTAGGACAAGTTGGCATAGTCGTCTTTAATAAAACAAGATGCAACCAACCTCCTCCCAGGCAGTTGTAGCATGCAACTTCCGACTATAACATTTTGGATGAAAACGAGGGATATGCAAGAGCCACCGAAAAATTAAACGAAGCCCAACCAACCTTTGCTCCAATTCGGAGGAATGTTTAAAATCCAGCTCAACCTCAACATGAGGCTCCCCATGTAGGGGGAAGACGAGAGCATTCGAGAAAGCTATAGTCTAACTTCATTGCCATCCTACTCCGAACCTCAAAGCTTGGATGGGAGACCAAGGACTAACATGAGCTGGACACGAATAAATCATTTTCTATCAAACTCTAACTCACAGCTCGATGAGGGAGTATGAATTCAGAGAATACGTGGATTTAATGACCACCGTTTAGTAAAATCCCCATGGATGGGGAGTACAGGATAAGAGCTTCGAACATTATCATCTGACTATCTGCCAGCTTTAGGCACATTTACGATTATCTGAGCTTCACAATAACCCAGACTATAAGCAGAAGAATGGCTCCTCAAGAGCAACCTGCATACATCCAAGTAGCGGATCACCATCTAGAATTAAAAAACAGAAGCCTGATCGACTGCTATTACATATGCACAACCAAGAAGCCAAAAACCGGCTTCCACCCAATTTAAGACTTCATACCGGGGGCACTAGCGCTAAATTAGGTAATTAGCGACAACTTCTCAAACATGAGGGCCAAATTGGCAACATTAATTGATGCTTCAACAGAGATCAGGCGAGACCCTGCATGCATTCCTTGAAAGATTCAACGCCGCAGTGGCATCGGTAAATCGACCTGGACCATATATAGCGTTGATTGCTGTAGTATTCGGTATTCTGGATATCTCAAACATCAAAATCTCTTTGCATCGAGACCCACCAAGAGGACTTGGCGGATTCACCTCTGAAACAAACCTCGGTACTTTCTACCATGAGATTCTCCTAGAAACGTTGGAAAATCCTATCCTGAGACAGACAGATTCGTGCAATAAGAGTGTGCTAATGTTGAAATGGATGATCTCAATGTCTTCACGACAGAATGGAGCACCATCTGACTCTTGAAATAATAAAGGAAAAAGAAAAGCCCCAGGAAAGACTAACAGGAATTTACAATTCTGGAAATGACCAATGTCATTAATCGGGCCCGCGGTCTTGATTGTCAAGCTTAATGGAACCAAGCATGGGAGATAGACTCAACAAGACTATGGTGGCTATTTCGGATTATACCAAAGCATGAACGTAGGAGCTCGAATAACTCACTAACGACATTCGCTCACTTGCAAGATTGACGAGCTTACTCAACTCTGCAGCTGATGCGAGGAGAGTATCTAAGTTTGCTGATATACTCAATGAGGTGATCACTGCTTTCTGGCTAAACAGATGGGTTGACCCCAACGCGAATGTGATTCGACCATTCGCATATACAGCTCCAACCCTTGATGACTTGGGAATGTGCACATAACGACACAGGGTGACTAAGATTGTTGAACCTACATATCTAACCCGATGCGGCAGAAAAAAGCATAAAGGCTAAAAGATTGGATGTCCGATTGACCTATCATAACCCCCAACAATACTAGGGGCATAAGCACTGACTTCGCTCGTCCTCCACTAATGCTAGGAACATCAACTTCAACCAACAGATTGACTTTAAACATGACCCTAACTCAATGCATGATTCAGAACATATACATTATATCTTTAGAATATGACTTGATTCATCCCGACCATCCAAGTGAGCGAAATTACGGATCAAGCAAGAATTCAAAGACTTGATCTGCAACAGCATCAAATGGAGAGTATGATGAACTCCTCTGCTGCCTTACAATTGTGATAATCCTACCAGCTATTGGCTTGCATGTTTTCAACAACATCTCGTACTGACTCGTATGTGATCATGGGACTATAAAACAATCTGAAGTGATCATGGCTTTCGGATGCACTATTATTACGATTAGATGCAATCATGGAGTCCTAGATTAATATCCTGACATCGAGATAGTCCAAATCCAAGCAAAAATGACAAATTCATATGCCGACTCTGATGCACTCTATCCGAACGGTCCAGATGCTAGCTCAAGATACGAAGATTCTGACACCAACCTATGACTTGGACGGCTATTGTATACATTGACTTATACATTAAAGAAATCTTAGCTTAGTAATGCACTTGACTTGTTTAGGAAGATGGCGTCGTTTGGCATCAACTTTTATATGTACGATCTCACACGGGAGCCAAACATACCACATGACTTATCATGAAGGAAATCAACATCTTGATTCGACGATGTTTAAAACGGTTACCCGATCATTTCAACTACTCCTTCCATAGAATTTATACTAACTAGCACCCATGGAAGTAGTGCAACAATTTGATAAAGTCTCCTCAAGGATGGATGGCGTTCTAAAAAGATTTATCTCGACTTAATCAAAGCACATCTCATTTGCGATAAGATGTACTTTGGGGGGCAAAATGTTAGCCTGCTTTGTGACCAGGCTACCCAAAGCCAGGGACTTGAGTATGAACTTACATTGATTGGCGATCACTTGGATGGAGTGATAGAAAGATGGAAAATTTGAATTATACATGCAAATGTCACTGGATCGGATCCCCTATTCGGATCGGATCGGATCCCTACTTTCGGATCGGATCGGATCCCCCTCTCCGGATCGGATCGGATCCCTCCTTGCGGATCGGATCGGATCCCCCTCTCCGGATCGGATCGGAGTACCCTTTACTCGAACCTCCTGAAGTATTCTGCACAAAAGTGCGTGCATGCAATCTGCTCGAACAACCGGTTCGGTTCGGATCCGATCCGAACCGACTGGACCTGTTTCTGCACACGGAGTTTGACCTCTTCTCTTGGCATAACCGACTCCTACAATTGCGGATCGGACTCCACTTGGAAAAGCATGACCTGGTAACCACTTCCCCATGTTCTCCACTACTTCCGAGATTTACTCTGAAGCTGCCACGTGGCCACTCAACCCTAACCGAATTTCTACCTATAAATACACATACAACACATCATAGAAGGGGACTTTTTGGGGCCTGAAGGAAGCTCTATCTATTTCAGCCATGGCTACCAACGAAGAACCTTCATCCTCTTTAATAAAATCAATGAATTCGGAGAGTATTATTCATTGTAATTGAGTGCTTGAGCGTCAATACTCATTGTATTTGTAATTTCTGAATGAATTGAGAAGCTATGAAGTGGATGTAGGCTTGTTAACGCCGAACCACTATAAATTCCGTGTGTTGATTGATTTTTCTTGCTTTTTGTTCACGATTCCTCATTATTCTCTACAAAACATTATCAATTGGGTGTTAGGACCATTTTTTGGTCTAACAGCGGCGGATAATTTATTCTCTTGCTTAACGTCCTTCTCTGAGACGTACGAGCTCAGAGGTTATATATTGATGGATATCAATCGCATGGAGTGAATTGCCTGTGTGACATGCCTAAGTGGCAAATGATCAAGGCTTTTGTTGAAAAGCAGAGTCTTGTAGTTGATGATCAAAGCACGGCCTGTGTGGCATAGCTTTGTGTAGCGTTGATTCGCGAGCCTCACATACCGGTGTGAACCAGAAACGGTAGAAGGATCCAGGGAGAACGTTCGTCTCTTTCTAGCTAGAAGTGGCATCAGTGGTTTTACACACCCTGACGAGTTTGACTTATGTGGTTGTTGGAATGCGAGGCGTCTCAGATATATCGGTGACTATGTGGAGCCGATGGAGTCATATGACTCATTTACGCCCCATAGGGCGGGGAGACGTAGTGTTCAGGGTTTTGTTTAATCCACATCGAGTGGACTGGCCCTGTGGCTCCTAGGGGACGATGCGTTCTGTTCCTTAGGCTCGGGCTAGAGAGTCTCGAATTCGGTAAGGACGATCCCTTGCCTTGGTTCACAGATGGAAATCCAACTTCCAATACGTGACTTTGCGGTTTTGATTGTATACCTATATATGATGACATAGTGGTATGGGGCACTTATGTCGTCTATGATTGATACTTATGATTGAAATTGTTTTGACACTATACACTTATAGTAATAAAAGATGAAATTTAGCGTATCAAGCATTTTTTGGCTATTATAAGGTAAAACCCTATCCTCCGGCTTGTGTTGCATTGTGTGATGGGACCTGAGTCTTATAATAGCTTCATTGTTATTTATTTAGCATTGCGCTGTTGTTTTATGCACTGGTATTCTTGGGAGGAAACCCGTTCCGTGTTATACGACATGGTCCCTTGATTTACCTAACTTTAAAATAAAGATTAATAACTGTTTTAGTTCTCACACCAGTCACATGACTGACCTGGAGTTTATTGTTTTAACCTAAACTCTGGGTGCCCTTATTTTGACATGGGTAGCTATTAGTTTTGGTTTTGCAGATCTATATTCACAGGATCCTGGTTTACAGCTGGAATGATATCCGGAAAGCTCTGTATCCGTAAATCTCCTTCAGTTGTTTTTTGTATTATTTTCCACTGCTATGTAATGTAATTTAAACCTCTGATATTTATTAAATGTATTTTATTCATTCATACTCTGTATATTCTTGTATTCTGATGGAATTATTGTAATATACAATGAAATGTTCTTCTGTTTGCATTCCGATGTGGCTTATCCTCAGTACAATCCGTGATTTCCTGTAAGGGGGATTTCGGGTCATAACATGTAGGTTGCACGCTTCATTGAACAATTTCGGGTCCACATTGCACGACCCAAGAATGTAATGTCACTTACTACATTCAAGCACAGGCCCAGAGAAACTTTGTGTTCATTCCTGGAAAGATTCAACGTTGCAGCAGCATCAGTTGATCGCCCTGAACCATCCATGGTACTAATGGCAGCAGTATCCAGTGTCCTGGATAACTCAGAATTCAAAAAGTCTTTGTACCGAGATCCACCGCGAAACCTCGGCGAATTCTACCTTGAAGCAGATAGATTTCTACGGGAAGAAGATGCAACTTCCGAGAAGCGCATTCTCGATGTTAACATGCTTAAAGATAGGGAACCATCTGATTCTGGAAAAGGCAAAGGAGCTGCCAATGCAAAGAATGATCGTAATGCTCCACCCCGGAAAGGGTCCAGATACGACAAATACACAGAACCGAATGACACCCTGAGCAATATCTACGTAGATACAGGGGGTGCTGCCTCATATCCAAGGCCTCCCAAGAGGGAACCAACACTGGCACAACGCAATTCCGATAGACATTGCATATTTCATGACGTGGATGGTCATAACACTGATGAATGCAGACATTTGCGAGACCTTATCAAGGATCGGGTCAGGTGAGAAGAACTACCCGAGTACGTCATTCAACCAACAAAGCCTGCATCTGCCCCCGCGCTGCCACCACCGACTCCTTGGAAAGGGAATGATCCTGGATTGAGCAATCGCGGGATTATTATCAACTGATCCCACTCAACGGATCCCTTTAGTTTGCCAGACCTCGGTTCGTAGTTCTTGTTTTTAGGTTTTTAGGCGACTTATCGCCACTTTTTGTTTTCAACGTATGTAATAAGTGCGACAACAGCCCACACGCACGGAACCGACCTATAGTCTCTAGTCGTGTTCGGGGTTAGAGTAACTGCCGCTTAGCTTTCATGAATCAATAACGATCACTCTTGAGCCCCGACTCCTAACTGGATCCATCCAGTACAAACATGAACTCCAGCTCTCAACTGGATCCGTTCGGTATAAACAAATTCTCATGTGCTTTTCCTTGGTCGTCTTACCCCGGTAAGGCCGTTTTGGAACTTCATGTCCTTTTCCTTGGTCGTCTTACTCCGGTAAGGCCATCTTGGAACTTTCATGGCATTTCCTTGGTCGTCTTACTCCGGTAAGGCCGTCTTGGAACCCATCTAACATCTCCTCAGATGGTTTACTCCGGTAAGGCCATCTAGGAAATATTCTTGCATTACTTGTTTTATCTTCTTGCAGGTACAAACTCCTGATCTTCTTGGATTTCTCTGTCCTTAATACGATCCCGTGTGATCGTCGGTTTTCAGGCCTTAATACGATCCAGCGTGATCGTCGCATTCTGGGTTTGGATTTCTCAGGTTATCTAGAACACATCTTCCTTTCAACCAGCAAGATATGTTCTGGGGGGCAAACATGTTGACACACTCTTTGGTAAAAGCTGTCACACTGAATATCTGGATAGCATCGCGCTTGGATATGGAGAACAACATCAGAAGATAGGCAGCAATTTGGTCAAACTCCTATCTGACGACCTCTTTTGGGCCCGAAAACAACAATTATGGAGCTAGGCTCTAAAATATTTGTAGATCTCTGAATTATCTTCAGTTTGAGCTTTGGTTTGGCTCAATCAGACTTACGGTTTGAAAGTTACACCCGTTTCCGTGAATGGATGTAATCGGCAATTTCCTGGATAAAGCGACGAAGCATCACACGATCGGATTACGGCTCGTGCATCCTCTCTGGCTCGTGGTGCACCCTTGGTTCTCCCTTCATCGGATCCCCCCCGAATCGTGGCGCACCCTCAGACCACGACCCGTTCGTGGTACACCTCCTGATCACGACCCGCTCGTGACATACCAGCTTCACCATACAACTCACGATCAGACCTCGGTTCGTGGAGCCCATATCACGATCCGATCCCATGACCACGAACCAACCCCTACACTTGCTGATACACGCACTATTCTCATGCCACATCTTGCTCCTACTTTTCCGGATCAGGTGCCACGTACCCCATCACGAACCGGTCTTCCCAGAAGCTCTCCTACAGCTATAAATATGCCATTTGAAGGCATTTTCTAGGACTTTTTGGCTGAGACTTTCTCCTACATGTAGTCAGCCTCTGCTATTACCGATTGCAAGGACTTTGCACCTTTCTACACATAAATTCTCCTCTTGTAATCTCAATTAATATACGGATTGTGTGTCTACATATAACTGATTCTTGTAATCTGTCAGTATAACAATAAGATTATAAAGTGGACGTAGGCGACATCTACAGCCGAACCACTATAAAAACCTCGTGTGTCTCCTCTTTATTTACTTTTTTCTGCATTCTGTGATCGATGATCTACATTTGGGTGTTGGGCCCTGATTTTGGTCTAACATTTTGGCGCGTCAGGTGGGGGGCACACGACAACTTCAACTTCTACTTGGATATTTTGGCTATTGGATAAATGGCAAACAAAAGGAAGAAGACTAGAACTTCTGCTCATGCCGATGATGCTGACACTGAAGACGCAAGGAATGAGGCAAGCCAGGTGGCATCCTCCCATGAAGAACCATCAGCATACTTGACCAGAGAAGAGATGGACGGCGTTCTCGCTGAATTGAGGGATCAAATGGCAAAGCAAAATGATTTCCTCAAGAAGCAACAGGAAATGATCAACCAATTCTTCGCTCGGATGGATGGAAGGCTGAGCAACGCTCAAGTAATTGGAAATGAAAATACAGAAGCGGCGCATGCATCACATGGACTCGGGGGCAACCCCTCCCTATTGGAAATACACTGCTCTCTACTTCAGCACTAGATCATATTTACAGTGGATTGCAAGCCCCCATTCAACAACATCAACCATCTCGTGATACACCCCTAGATCGCGATCCGGATCGTGGTGCACCACCAGGTTCACGAGCCGATGCCAGCAACTCGCTCCCATTTGCTCAATAACAACCGGTTTGTGACCTACCACCAGGATCCAGTCGGATCGCCCCCTGCTTCACGAACCTTGCTCACGAACCGACCCCCTCGAACTGGGTCAGGTCGCCACCCTCGATCCGCGATCCGTGAGCTGCGGTCCCCCGGCAATAGCTCACCAACAACTTCCATCCACTTCTGCATTCAACGCTGGGGGCACCAGCTCTGATCTTGGCAACTGGCAACAACTTTCCGAGGGCGATCGGCTCGCCAATCTCTTTCAACACCTCACGAGAGGCCACACTTATCAGAACGACGTGGATGACGTCAACCACAATCCTTTCACTCAAGAAATTAGGAGTTCCCGCAATCCCCCGGATTTCAAACTTCTACAATTGGAGCCCTACAACAGCAGGACAGATTCTACTGAGCACCTGATGCGCTACAAACAACATATGGAAGTTCAATCGGCATCATAAAACGTCATTGCAAAGTGTTTTCCTCTCTTTCTAATCGATATAACTGCTATGTGGATTTGGCAGCTAGAAACTGAATCGATCAACAGCTGGAACGTGTTGGTTGCACGCTTCATTGAACAATTTCGGGTCCACATTGCACGACCCAAGAACATCATGTCACTTACTACAACCAAGCAGAGGCCCATAGAAACTTTGCGTTCATTCCTGGAAAGATTCAACGTTGCAGAAGCATCATTTGATCGCCCTGAACCATCCATGGTACTGATGGAAGCAGTATCCGGTGTCCTGGATAACTCAGAATTCAAAAAGTCTTTGTACCGAGATCCACCGCGAAACCTCGGCAAATTCTACCTTGAAGCAGATAGATTTCTACGGGAAGAAGATGCAACTTCCGAGAAGCACATTCTCGATGTCAACAAGCTTAAAGATGGGGAACCATCTGATTCTGGAAAAGGCAAAGGAGAAGCCAATGCAAAGAATCATCGTAATGCTCCACCTTCGAGATTGTCCGGATACGGCAAATACACTGAACTGAATGCCACCCTGAGCAATATCTACGTAGATACAGGGGGTTCTGCCTCATATCAAAGGCCTCCCAAGAGGGAACCAACAGTAGCACAATGCAATTCCGGTAGACATTGCATATTTCATGACATGGATGGTCATAACACTGATGACTGCATACATTTGCGAGACCTTATCGAGGATCGGGTCAGGCGAGGAGAACTACCTGAGTACGTCATACAACGAACAACGCCTACAACTGCCCCTGCGCTGCCACCACCGACTCCCCGGAGAGGGAATGATCCTGGATCGAGCAATCACGGGATTATTATCAACTGATCTCACTCAGCGGATCCCTTCATTTTTCCGGACCTCGGTTCGTCGTTCATGTTTTTAGGTTTATAGGCGACTTCTCGCCCCACTTTGTTTTCAACGCATGTAATAAGCGCGGAAACATCGGCCCACATGCACGGAACCGACCTGCAGTCTCCAGTCGTGTTCGGGGTTAGTAACTGCCGCTTAGCTTTCATGAATCAATAATGATCACTCTTGAGCCCCGGCTCCTAACTGGATCCGTCCAGCACAAACTGAGCTCCGGCTCCCAACTGGATCCGTCCAGTATAAACAAATTCTCATGTGCTTTTCCTTGGTCGTCTTACCCCGGTAAGGCCGTCTTGGAACTTCATGTGCTTTTCCTTGGTCGTCTTACTCCGGTAAGGCCGTCTTGGAACATTCATGGCATTTCCTTGGTCGTCTTACTCCGGTAAGGCCGTCTTGGAACCCATCTAACATCTCCTCGGATGGTTTACTCCATTAAGGCCATCTAGGAAATGTTCTTGCATTACTTGTTTTATCTTATTGCAGGTACAAACTCCTGGTTTTCTTGGATTTCTCTGTCCTTAATACGATCCCGTGTGATCGTCGGTTTTCAGGCCTTAATACGATCCGGCGTGATCGTCGCATTCTGGGTTTGGATTTCACAGATTATCCAGAACACATCTTCCTTCAACCAACAAGATATGTTCTGAGGGGCAAACATGTTGACACACTTTTTAGTAAAGGCTATCACATTGAATATTTGGATAGCATCGCGCTCGGATATGGAGAACAACATCAGAAGGTAGACAGCGATTTGGTCAAAGTCGCATCACGAACAAAGGAAGGCCCGAAACTCCTATCAAACGACCTTTTTTGGGCCCGAAAATGGCAATTACTGAGCTAGGCTCTGAAACACTTGTAGATCTCTGAATTATCTTCAGTTTGAGCTTTGCTTTGGCTCAATCGAATTTACGGTTTGAAAGTTACGCCCGTTTCCGTGAATGGGTGTAATCTGGCAATTTCCTGGATAAAGCGACGAAGCGTCACACGATCGGAGTATGGCTCGTGCATCCTCTCTGGCTTGTGGTGCACCCTCAGTTCGCCCTTCATCGGATCGCCCCCCCTCGGATCGTGGCGCACCCTCAGACCACGACCCGTTCATGGTACACCTCCTGATCACGACCCGCTCGTGACACACCAGCTTCACCATATAGCTCACGATCAGATCTCGGTTCATGGATCCCATATCACGATCCGATCCCATGAACATGAACCGACCCCTGCACCTGTTGATACATGCACTGTTTCGACCTGTTCTCATGCCATATCTTGCTCCTACTTTTCCGTATCGGGTGCCACGTACCCCATCACGAACCGCTCTTCCCAGAAGCTCTCCTACAGCTATAAATACGCCATTTGAAGGCATCTTCCAGGATTTTTGGCTGAGACTTTCACCTGCATCTAGACAACCTCTACCATTACCGATTGCAAGGACTTTGCACCTTTCTACACATAAATTCTCCTCTTGTAATCTCGATTAACACACCGATTGTGTGTCTACATATAACTGATTCTTGTAATCTGTCAGTGTAACAATAAGATTATAAAGTGGACGTAGGCTGTTCCTACAGCCGAACCACTATAAAAACCTCGTGTGTCTCCTCTTTATTTACTTTTTTCTGCATTTTGTGATCTGCGATCTGCATTTGGGTGTTAGGCTCTGATTTTGGTCTAACATTTTGGCGCGCCAGGTAGGGGGGCACAAGACAATTTCAACTTCTGCTGGGATTTTTTGGCTATTGGATAAATGACAAACAAAAGAAAGAAGATTGTAACTTCTGCTCATGCCGATGATGTTGACACTGAAGACGCAAGAAATGAGGCAAGCCAGGAGGCTTCCTCCCATGAAGAACATCAGCATACTTGACCAGAGAAGAGTTGGATGGTGTTCTCGTTGAATTGAGGGATCAAATGGCAAAGCAAGATGATCTCCTCAGGAAGCAACAGGAAATGATCAACCAATTCTTCGCTCGGATGATTGGAAGGCCGAGCAACGCTCAAGTAATTGGAAATGAAAATACAGAAGCAGCTCATGCATCACATGGACTCGGGGGCAACCCCTCCCTTTTGGAAATGCACTGTTATCTACTACAGCACTCTTGACCTACCTCCAGGACCTAGTCGGATCGATTCGTGACCTACCTCCAGGACCTAGTCGGATCGTCCCCCTTCGTCACGAAACTGGCTCACGAACCAACCCCCTCGAACCGGGTCGGGTCGCCACCCTCGATCCGCGATCCGAGAGCCGCGATCCCCAGGCAATAGCTCACCAACAGCTTCCAACCTCTTTTGCATTCAACGCTGGGGCACCAGCTCTGATCTTGGCAACTGGCAACAACTTTTCGAGGGCGGTTGGCTCGCAGTCTCATTCAACGCCTCACGAGAGGCCGCACTTATCAGAACGACGTGGACGACGTCAACCACACTCGATTCGTCCAGTACAAACATGAGCTCCGGCTCCCAACTGGATCCGTCCAGTATAAACAAATTCTCATGTGCTTTTCCTTGGTCGTCTTACCCCGGTAAGGCCGTCTTGGAACTTCATGTGCTTTTCCTTGGTCGTCTTACTCCGGTAAGGCCGTCTTGGAACTTTCATGGCATTTCCTTGGTCGTCTTACTCCAGTAAGGCCATCTTGGAACCTATCTAACATCTCCTCCGATGGTTTTCTCCGGTAAGGCCATCTAGGAAATATTCTTGCATTATTTGTTTTATCTTCTCGTAGGTACAAACTCCTGGTCTTCTTGGATTTCTCTGTCCTTAATACGATCCCGTGTGATCGTCGGTTTTCAGGCCTTAATACGATCCGGCGTGATCGTCGCATTATGGGTTTGGATTTCTCAGATTATCCAGAATTCATCTTCCTTCAACCAGCAAGATATGTTCTGGGGGGAATATATGTTGACACACTTTTTGGTAAAAGTTATCACACTGAATATCTGGATAGCATCGTGCTCGGATATGGGGAACAACATCAGAAGATAGGCAGCGATTTGGTCAAATTCGCATCACGAACAAAGAAAGGCCCGAAACTCCTATCAGATGACCTTTTTTGGGCCCGAAAACATCAATTACGAAGAAAAGCTCTAAAACACTTGTAAATCTCTGAATTAGCTTCAGTTTGAGCTTTGGTTTGACTCAATCAGACTTACGATTTGAAAGTTACGCTTGTTTCCATGAATGGGTGTAATCTGGCAATTTCCTGGATAAAGTGACGAAGCGTCACACGGTCGGAGTACATCTCGTGCATCCTCTCTGGCTCATGGTGCACCCTCGGTTTGCCCTTCATCGAATCGCCCGCCTCGGATCGTAGCGCACCCTCAGACGACGACCAGTTTGTGGTACACCTCCTGATCACGACCCGCTCGTGACACACCAGCTTCACCATACAGCTCACGATCATACCTCGGTTCGTGGAGCCAGTATCACGATCCGATCCCATGACCACGAACCGAGCCCTGCACCTGCTGATACACGCACTGATTTGACCTGGTCTCATGCCACATCTTGCTCCTAATTTTCCGGATCGGGTGCCACGTACCCCATCACGAACCGGTCTTCCCAGAAGCTCTCCTACAGCTATAAATACGCCATTTGAAGGCATTTACAAGGACTTTTTGGCTGAGACTTTCTACTACATCTAGACAGCCTCTGCCATTACCGATTGTAAGGACTTTGCACCTTTCTACACATAAATTCTCCTCTTATAATCTCAATTAACACACGGATTATGTGTCTGCATATAACTGATTCTTGTAATCTATCAGTATAACAATAAGATTATAAAGTGGACGTAGGCTACATCTACAGTCGAACCACTATAAAAACCTCGTGTGTCTCCTCTTTATTTACTTTTTTCTGCATTCTGTGATCTTTGATCTGCATTTTGGTGTTAGGCCCTGATTTTGGTCTAACATTTTGGCGCGCCAGGTAGGGGGGCACACGACAACTTCAACTTCTGCTTGGATTTTTTGGCTTTTGGATAAATGGCAAACAAAAGGAAGAAGACTGGAACTTCTTCTCATGCCGATGATGCTGACACTGAAGATGCAAGGAATGAGGCTAGCCAGGAGGCTTCCTCCCATGAGGAACCATCAACATACTTGACCAGAGAAGAGATGGACGGCGTTCTCGCTAAATCGAGGGATCAAATGGCAAAGCAAGATGATCTCCTCAGGAAGCAACAGGAAATGATCAACCAATTCTTCACTCGGATGGATGGAAGGCCGAGCAACGCTCAAGTAATTGGAAATGAAAACACAGAAGCGGCTCATGCATCACATGGACTCGGGGGCAACCCCTTCCTATTTGAAATGCACTACTATATACTTCAGCACCAGATCAGATGAACACCGGATTGCAAGCCCCCATTCAACATCATCAACCATCTCGTGATACACACCTAGATCGCGATCTGGATCGTGGTGCACCACCAGGTTCACGAGACGATCCCAGCAACTCACTCCCGTTTTCTCTACAACAGCCGGTTCATGAACTACCTCCAGGACCCAGTCGTATCGCCCCCTGCTTCACGAACCTGGCACACGAACCGACCCACTCGAACCGGGTTGGGTCGCCACCCTCGATCCGCGATCCACGAACCGCGATCTTCAGGCAATAGCTCACCAACAGCTTCCATCCTCTTCTGCATTCAACGCTGGGGGCACCAGCTCTGATCTTGGCAACACCTTTTCGAGGTCGATCGGCTCTTCAATCTCATTCAATGCCTCACGAGAGGCCGCAATTATCAGAACGACGTGGACGACGTCAACCACACTCTTTTCACTCAGGAAATCAGGAATTCCCGCAATCCCCTGGATTTCAAACTTCCACAACTAGATCCCTACAACGGCAGGACAGATCCTATTGAGCACTTGATGCGCTACAAACGGCATATGGAAGTTCAATCGGCATCAGAAAACATCATGGCAAAGTGCTTTCCTCTCTTTCCGACCGATATAGCTGCTATGTGGATTCGGCAGCTAGAAAATGAATTGATCAACAGCAGGAACATATTAGTTGCATGCTTCATTAAACAATTTTGGGTCCACATTGCACGACCCAAGAACATCATGTCACTTACTACAATCAAGCAGAGGCCCAGAGAAACTCTGCGTTTATTCCTGGAAAGATTCAACGTTGCAGCAGCATCAGTTGATCGCCCTGAACCATCCACGGTACTGATGGCAGCAGTATCCGGTGTCCTGGATAACTCAGAATTCAAAAAGTCTTTGTACCGAGATCCGCCGCGAAACCTTGGCGAATTCTACCTTGAAGCAGATAGATTTCTACGGGAAGAAGATGTAACTTCCGAGAAGCGTATTCTCGATGTCAACATGCTTAAAGATGGGGAACCATCTTATTCTGGAAAAAGCAAAGGAGCAGCCAATGCAAAGAATGATCGTATTGCTCCACCCGGAGAGGGTCCAGATACGACAAATACACTGAACTGAATGACACCCTGAGCAATATCTACGTAGATACAGGGGGCTGCCTCATATCCAAGGCCTCCCAAGAGGGAACCAACACTAACACAACGCAGTTCCGGTAGACAACGCATATTTCACGACATGGATGGTCATAACACTGATGACTGCAGACATTTGCGAGACCTTATCGAGGATCGGGTCAGGCGAGGAGAACTACCTGAGTATGTCATTCAACTAACAACGCCTGCATTTGCCCCTGCGCTGCCACCACCGACTCCCCGGAGAGGGAATGATCCTGGATCGAGCAATCGCGGGATTATTATCAACTGAACCCACTCAGCGGATCCATTCAGTTTGTCGGATCTCGGTTTGTAGTTCATGTTTTTAGGCAACTTCTCGCTCCTCTTTGTTTTCAACGCATGTAATAAGCGCGGCAACATTGGCCCACACGCACGGAACCGACCTGTAGTCTCCAGTCGTGTTCGGGGTTAGAGTAACTGCCGCTTAGCTTTCATGAATCAATAATGATCGCTCTTGAGCCCTGGCTCCTAACTGGATCCGTCCAGTACAAACAAGAGCTCCGGCTCCCAACTAGATCCGTCCAGTATAAACAAATTCTCATGTGCTTTTCCTTGGCCGTCTTACCCCGGTAAGGCCGTGTTGGAACTTCATGTGCTTTTCCTTGGTCGTCTTACTCCGGTAAGGCCATCTTGGAACTTTCATGGCTTTTCCTTGGTCGTCTTACCCCGGTAAGGCCGTCTTGGAACTTCATGTGCTTTTCCTTGGTCGTCTTACTCCGATAAGACCGTCTTGGAACCCATCTAAAATCTCCTAGGATGGTTTACTCCGGTAAGGCCATCTAGGAAATATTCTTGCATTATCTGTTTTGTCTTCTTGCAGGTACAAGCCCCTGGTCTTGTTGGATTTCTCTGTCCTTAATACGATCTCATGTGATCGTCGGTTTTTAGGCCTTAATACGATCCGGCGTGATCGTCGCATTCTGAATTTGGATTTCTCAGATTATCCAGAACACATCTTCCTTCAACCAGCAAGATATGTTATGGGGGGCAAACATGTTGACACACTTTTAGGTAAAAGCTGTCACACTGAATATCTGGATAGCATCGCGCTCGGATATGGAGAACAACATCAGAAGATAGGTAGCGATTTGGTCGAAGTAGCATCACGAACAAAGAAAGGCCTGAAACTCCTATCAGACGACCTTTTTGGACCCGAAAACAACAGTTACGAAGCTGAGATCTAAAATACTTGTAGATCTCTGAATTAGCTTTAGTTTGAGCTTTGGTTTGGCTCAATCGGACTTACGGTTTGAAAGTTACGCCCGTTTCCGTGAATGGGTGTAATCTGGCAATTTCCTGGATAAAGCGACGAAGCATCACACGATTGGAATACGGCTCGTGCATCCTCTCTGACTCGTGGTGCACCCTCGGTTCTCCCTTCGTCGGATCGCACCCCTCGGATCGTGGCGCACCCTCAGACCATGACCTGTTCGTGGTACACCTCCTGATCACGACCCGCTCGTGACACACCAGCTTCACCATACATCTCACGACCAGACCTCGGTTCGTGTAGCCCATATCACGATCCGATCCCATGACCACGTACCGACCCCTGCACCTGCTGATACACGCACTGTTTTGACCTGTTCTCATGCCACATCTTGCTCCTTCTTTTCCGGATCGGGTGCCACGTACCCCATCACGAACCGGTCTTCTCAGAAGCTCTCCTACAGCTATAAATACGCCATTTGAAGGCATTTTCAAGGACTTTTTGGCTGAGAATTTCTCCTACATCTAGTCATCCTCTTCCATTACCGATTGCAAGGACGTTGCACCTTTCTACACATAAATTCTCCTCTTGTAATCTCAATTAACACACGGATTGTGTGTCTTCATATAACTGATTCTTGTAATCTGTCAGTATAACAATAAGATTATAAAGTGGACGTAGGCTACATCTACAGCCGAACCACAATAAAATCATCGTGTGTCTCCTCTTTATTTAATTTTTTCTGCATTCTGTGATCTGCATTTGGGTGTTAGGCCCTGATTTTGGTCTAACATTTTGGCGCGCCAGGTGGGGGGCACACGACAACTTCAACTTCTGCTTGGATTTTTGGCTATTGGATAAATAGCAAACAAAAGGAAGAAGACTGGAACTTCTGCTCATGCCGATGATGCTGACACTGAAGACGCAAGGAATGAGGCAAGCCAGGAGGTTCCTCCCATGAAGAACCATCAGCATACTTGACCAGAGAAGAGATGGACGATGTTCTCGCTGAACTGGGGGATCAAATGGAAAAGCAAGATGATCTCCTCAGGAAGCAACAGGAAATGATCAACCAATTCTTCGCTCGGATGGATGGAAGGCCGAGCAACGCGCAAGTAATTGGAAATGAAAACACAGAAGCGGCTCACGCATCACATGGACCCGGGGGCAACCCCCTCCCTATTGGAAATGCACTGCTATCTACTTTAGCACCAGATAAGATGAACACCGGATTGCAAGCCCCCATTCAACAGCATCAACCATCTCGTGATACACCCTAAGATCGCGATCCGGATCGAGGTGCACCTCCTGGTTCACAGACAATCCCATCAACTCGCTCCCGTTTCCTCTGCAACAACCGGTTCGTGACCTACCTCCAGGACCCAGTCGACCCCCCCCCCCGCTTCACGAACCTGGCTCACGAACTGACCCCCTTGAATCGAGGCGGGTCGCCACCCACGATCCGCGAGCCGCAATCCCCAGGCAATAGCTCATCAACAACTTCAATCCTCTTCTGCATTCAACGCTGGGGGCACCAGCTCTTGTCTTGGCAACTGGCAACAACTTTTTGAGGCCAATCGGCTCGCCAATCTCATTCAATGCCTCATGAGAGGCCGCACTAACCAGAACGACGTGGACGACGTCAACCACACTCCTTTCACTCAGGAAATCAGGAATTCACGCAACCCTCAGGATTTCAAACTTCAACAACTGGAGCCCTACAACGGCAGGACAGATCCTACTGAGCACCTGATGCGCTATAAACGGCATATGGAAGTTCAATCGGCATCTGAAAACGTCATGGCAAAGTGCTTTCCTCTCTTTCTGACTGATATTACTGCTATGTGGATTCGGCTGCTAGAAACTGAATCGATCAACACCTGGAACGTGTTGGTTGCACGCTTCATTGAACAATTTCGGGTCCACATTGCACGACTCAAGAACGTCATGTCACTTACAGTAATCAAGCAGAGGCCTAGAGAAACTCTGCGTTCATTCTTGGAAAGATTCGACGTTGCAGCAACATCTGTTGATCGCCCTGAACCATTCATGGTACTGATGGCAGCAGTATCCGGTGTCCTGGATAACCCAGAATTCAAAAAGTCTTTGTACCGAGATCCACCGCGAAACCTCGGCGAATTCTACCTTGAATCAGATAGATTTCTGCGGGAAGAAGATGCTACTTCCGAGAAGCGCATTCTCGATGCCAACATGCTTAAAGATGGAGAACCATCTGATTCTGGAAAAGGCAAAGGAGCAGCCAATGCAAAGAATGATCGTATTGCTCCACCCCGAGAGGGTCCAGATACGATAAATACACTGAACTGAATGGCACGCTGAGCAATATCTACTTAGATACAGGGGGTGTTGCCTTATATCCAAGGCCTCCCAAGAGGGAACCAACACTAGCACAACGCAGTTACGGTAGACATTGCATATTTCATAACATGGATGGTCATAACACTGATGACTGCAGACATTTGCGTGACTTATCGAGGATTGGGTCAGGCAAGGAGAACTACCCGAGTACGTCATTCAACCACCAACGCATGTATCTGCCCCTGCTCTGCCACCACCGATTCTCCGGAGAGGGAATGATCCTGGATCGAGCTATCGCGGGATTATTATCAACTGATCCCACTCAACGGATCCCTTCAGTTTGCCGGACCTCGTTTCATAGTTCATGTTTTTAGGTTTTCAGGCGACTTCTCGCCCCTCTTTGTTTTCAACACAAGTAATAAGCACAGAAACATCGACCCACACGCACAGAACTGACCTGTAGTCTCCAGTCGTGTTCGGGGTTAGAGTAACTGCCGCTTAGCTTTCATGAATCAATAATGATCACTCTTGAGCCCCGGCTCCTAACTGGATCCGTCCAGTACAAACATGAGCTCCGGCTTCCAACTGGATCCGTCCAGTATAAACAAATTCTCATGTGCTTTTCATTGGTTGCCTTATCCCGGTAAGGCCGTCTTGGAACTTCATGTGCTTTTCCTTGGTCGTCTTACTACGGTAAGGCCGTCTTGGAACTTTAATGGAATTTCCTTGGTCGTCTTACTCCGGTAAGGTCGTCTTGGATCCTATCTGACATCTTCTCAGATAGTTTACTCCAGTAAGGCCATTTAGGAAATATTCTTGCATTATTTTTTTTATCTTCTTGCAGGTACAAACTCCTGGTCTTCTTGGATTTCTCTGTCCTTAATACAATCCCGTGTGATCGTCGGTTTTCAGGCCTTAATACGATCTGGCGTGATCGTCACATTCTGGGTTTGGATTTCTTAGATTATCCAGAACACATCTTCCTTCAACCAACAAGATATGTTCTGTGGGGCAAACATATTGACACACTTTTTGGTAAAAGCTGTCACACTGAATATCTGGATAGCATCGCGCTTGGATATGGAGAACAACATCAGAAGATAGGCAGCGATTTGGTCAAAGTCGCATCACGAACAAAGAAAGGCCTGAAACTCCTATCAGACAACCTTTTTTGGGTCCAAAACAGCAATTACAAAGCTTAGCTTGGTAGCTCTTGTAGATTTCTGAATTATCTTCAGTTTGAGCTTTGGTTTGGCTCAATCGTACTTACGGTTTGAAAGTTACGCCCGTTTCTGTGAATGGGTGTAATCTGGCAATTTCCTGGATAAAGCGACGAAGCGTCACACGATCGGAGTACGGCTCGTGCATCCTCTCTGGCTCGAGGTGCACCCTCGGTTCGCCCTTCATCGGATCGCCCCCCTCGGATCGTGGTGCACACTTAGACCATGAACCGTTCGTGGTACACCACCTGATCACGACCCGTTCGTGTTGCACCAGCTTCACCATACAGCTCATGATCAGACCCTGGTTCGTGGAGTCACGATCCGATCCCTTGACCATGAACCGACCTATGCACCAGCTGATACACGCACTGTTTTGACCTGTTCTCATGCCACATCTTGCTCCTACTTTTCCAGATCGGGTGCCACGTACCCATCACGAACCGGTCTTCCCAGAAGCTCTCCTACAGCTATAAATACGCCGTTTGAAGGCATTTTCAAGGACTTTTTGGCTGAGACTTTCTCTTACATCTAGACAGCCTCTGCCGCTACCGATTGCAAGGACTTTGCACCTTTCTACACATAAATTCTCCTCTTGTAGTCTCTATTAACACATGGATTGTGTGTCTGCATATAACTGATTGTTGTATACTGTCAGTATAATAATAAGATTATAAAGTGGACGTAGCCTACATCTACAGCCGAACCACTATAAAAATCTTATGTGTCTCCTCTTTATTTACTTTTTTTCTGCATTCTGTGATCTGTGATCTGCATTTGGGTGTTAGGCCCTGATTTTGGTCTAACATTTTGGCGCGCCAGGTACGGGGGCACACGACAACTTCAACTTCTGCTTGGATTTTTTGGCTATTGGATAAATGGCAAATAAAAGGAAGATGACTGGAACTTCTTCTCATGCCGATAATGCTGACACTAAAGACTCATGGAATGAGACAAGCCAGGAGGCTTCCTCCCATGAAGAACCATCAGCATACTTGACCAGAGAAGAGATGGACGGCGTTCTCGCTAAATTGAGGGATCAAATGGCAAAGCAAGATTATCTCCTCAGGAAGCAACATGAAATGATCAACCAATTCTTCGATCGAATGGATGGAAAGCTGAGCAACGCTCAAGTAATTGGAAATGAAAACACAGAAGCGGCTCATGCATCACATGGACTCGGGGGCAACCCCCTCCCTTTTGAAAATGCACTGCTATCTAATTCAGCACCAGATCAGATGAACACCAGATTTCAAGCCCCCATTCAACAGCATCAACCATCTCGTGATACACTCCTAGATCGCGATCCGGATCGTGGTGCACCACCAGGCTCACGAGCCGATCCCAGCAACTCGCTCCCGTTTGCTCAACAACAACCGGTTCGAGACCTACCACCAGGACCCACTCGGATCGCCCCCTGCTTCACGAACCTGACTCACGAACTGACACCCTCGAACCGGGTCGGGTCTCCATCCTCGACCCACGAGCCGCGATTCCCAGGCAACAGCTCACCAACAGCTTCCATCATCTTCTGCATTCAACGCTGGGGGCACCAGCTCTGATCTTGGCAACTGGCAACAACTTTTCGAGGGCGATCAGCTCGCCAATCTCATTCAACGCCTCACGAGAGGCCGCACTTATCAGAACAACGTGGACGATGTCAACCACACTCCTTTCACTCAGGAAATCAGGAATTTACGCAATCCCCCGGATTTCAAGCTTCCACAACTGGAACCCTACAACGGCAGGACAGATCCTACTGACCACCTGATGCGCTACAAATGGCATATGGAAGTTCAATCGGCATCAGAAAACGTCATGACAAAGTGCTTTCCTCTTTTTCTGAACGATATAGCTGCTATGTGGATTCGGCAGCTGGAAACTAAATCGATCAACAGCTGAAACGTGTTGGTTGCATGCTTCATTGAACAATTTCGGTTCCGCATTGCACGACCCAAGAACATCATGTCACTTACTACAATCAAGCAGAGGCCCAGAGAAGCTCTGGTTCATTCCTAGAATGATTCAACGTTGCAGCAGCAACACTTGATCGCCCTGAACCATCCATGGTACTGATGGCAGCAGTATCCGTTGTCCTGGACAACTCAGAATTCAAAAAGTCTTTGTACCGAGATCCACTGCGAAACCTCGGCTAATTCTACCTTGAAGCAGATAGATTTCTACGGGAAGAAGATGCAACTTCTGAGAAGCGCATTCTCGATGTCAACATGCTTAAAGATGGAGAACCATCTGATTCTGGAAAAGGCAAAGGTGCAGCCAATGCAAAGAATGATCGTATTTCTCCAAACCGGAGAGGGTCCAGATACGACAAATACACTGAACTGAATGGCACCCTGAGCAATATCTACGTAGATACAGGGGGTGCTGCCTCATATCCAAGGCCTCCCAAGAGGGATCCTACACTAGCAGAACACAATTCCGGTAGACATTGCATATTTCATGACATGGATGGTCATAACACTGATGACTGCAGACATTTGCAAGACCTTAACGACGATCTGGTCAGGCAAGGAGAACTACCCGAGTACGTCATTCAACCAACAATGCCTGCATCTCCCCCCTGCGCTGCCACCACCGACTCCCCGGAGAGGGAGTGATCCTGGATCGAGCAATCGCGGGATTATTATCAACTGATCCCACTCAGCGGGTCCCTTCAATTTGCCGGACCTTGGTTCGTAGTTCATGTTTTTAGGTTTTTAGGAGACTTCTCGCCCCTCTTTGTTTTCAACGTATGTAATAAGCGCGGCAACTTCGGCCCACAAGCACGAAACCGACCTATAGTCTCCAGTCGTGTTCGGGGTTAGAGTAACCGCCGCTTAGCTTTCATGAATCAATAATGATCACTCTTGAGCCCCGGCTCCTAACTGGATCCGTCCAGTACAAACATGAGCTCTAGCTCCCAACTGGATCCGTCCAATATAAACAAATTCTCATGTGCTTTTCCTGGGTCGTCTTATCCCGGTAAGGCCGTCTTGGAACTTCAAGTGCTTTTCCTTGGTCGTCTTACTCCGGTAAGGCCGTCTTGGAACTTTCATGGCATTTCCTTGGTCGTCTTACTCCGGTAAGGCCGTCTTGGAACCCATCTTACATCTCCTCGGAAGGTTTACTCCGGTAAGGCCATCTAGGAAATATTCTTGCATTATTTGTTTTATCTTCTTGTAGGTACAAACTCCTGGTCTTCTTCGATTTCTTTGTCCTTAATACGATCCCGTGTGATCGTCGGTTTTCAGGCCTTAATACGATCCGGCATGATCGTCGCATTCTGGGTTTGGATTTCTCAGATTATCTAGAACACATCTTCCTTCAACCAGCAAGATACGTTCTGGGGGGCAAACATGTTGACACACTTTTTGGTCAAAGCTGTCACACTGAATATCTGGATAGCATCGCACTCGGATATGGAGAACAACATCAGAAGATAGGCAGCGATTTGGTCAAAGTCGCATTACGAACAAAGAAAGGCCCGAAACTCCTATCAGACGACCTTTTTTGGGCCCGAAAACACCAATTACGAAGCTTACCTTGGTAATACTACTAGATCTTTGAATTAGCTTCAGTGTGAGCTTTGATTTGGCTCAATCGGACTTACGGTTTGAAAGTTACGCCCGTTTCCGTGAATAGGTGTAATCTGGCAATTTCCTGGATAAAGTGACGAAGCGCCACACGATCGGAGTACGGCTCATGCATCCTCTCTGGCTCGTGGTGCACCCTCGGTACGCCCTTCATTGGATCGCCCTCTGGGATCGTGGCGCGTCCTCAGACCACGACCCGTTCGTGCTACACCTCCTGATTATGACCCGCTCGTGACACACCAGCATCACCATACAGCTCATGATCAAACCTTGGTTCGTGGAGCCCATATCACGATCCGATCCCATGACCACGAACCGACCCCTACACCTGCTGATATACGCACTGTTTTGACCTGTTATCATGCCATATCTTGCTCCTACTTTTGCGGATCGGGTGCCACGTACCCCATCACGAACCGGTCTTCTCAGAAGCTCTCCTACAGCTATAAATACGCCATTTGAAGGCATTTTCTAGGACTTTTTGGCTGAGACTTTCTCGTACATCTAGACAGCCTCTGCCATTATTGATTGCAAGGACTTTGTATCTTTCTACATATAAATTCTCCTCTTGTAATCTCAATTAATACACGGATTGTGTGTCTGCATATAACTTATTCTTGTAATCTGTCAGTATAACAATAAGATTATAAAGTGGACGTAGGCTACATCTACAGTCGAACCACTATAAAAACCTCGTGTGTCTCCTCTTTATTTACTTTTTTCTACATTTTGTGATCTGTGATCTGCATTTGGGTGTTAGGCCCTGATTTTGGTCTAACATTTTGGCGTGCTACGTAGGGGGGCACACGACCACTTCAACTTCTGCTTGGATTTTTTGGATATTGGATAAATGGCAAACAAAAGGTAGAAGACTGGAACTTCTGCTCATGCCGATGATGTTGAAACTGAAGATGCAAGGAATGAGGCAAGCCAGGAGGCTTCTTCCCATGAAGAACCATCAGCATACTTGACCAGAGAAGAGATGGACGGCGTTCTCGCTGAATTGAGGGATCAAATGGCAAAGTAAGATGATCTCCTCAGGAAGCAACAGGAAATGATCAGCCAATTCTTCGCTCGGATGGATGGAAGGCCGAGCAACACTCAAGTAATTGGAAATGAAAACACAGAAGCGGCTCATGCGTCATATGTACTCGGGGGCAACCCCCTCCCTATTGGAAATGCACTGCTATCTACTTCTGCACCAGATCAGATGAACATCGGATTACAAGCCCCCATTCAACAACATCAACCATCTCGTGATAAACCCCTATATCGCAATCTGGATCGTGGTGCACCACCAGGATCACGAGCCGATCCCAGTAACTCGCTCCCATTTGCTCAACAACAACCGGTTCGTGACCTACCTCCAGGATCCAGTTGGATCGCCCCCTGCTTCACGAACTTGGCCCACGAACCGACCCCCTCGAACCGGGTTGGGTCGCCACCCTCGATCTGCGATCCGCGATCCCCAGGAAATAGCTCATCAATAGCTTCCATCCTCTTCTGCATTCAACGCTGGGGGCACCAGCTCTTATCTTGGCAACTGGCAACAACTTTTTGAGGCCGATCGGCTCGCCAATCTCATTCAACGCTTCAAGAGAGGCCGCACTTATCAGAACGACGTGGACGAAGTCGACAACACTCATTTCACTCAGGAAATCAGGAATTCCCGCAATCCCCCGGATTTCAAACTTCAATAACTAGAGCCTTATAACAGCAGGACAGATCCTACTAGGCACCTGATGCGCTACAAACGGCATGTGGAAGTTCAATTGGCATCAAAAAACGTCATGGCAAAGTGCTTTCCTCTCTTTCTGACCGATATAGCTGTTATGTGGATTCGGCAGTTAGAAACTGAATCGATCAACAGCTAGAACGTGTTGGTTGCAAGCTTCATTGAACAATTTCGAGTCCACATTGCACGACCCAAGAACGTCATGTCACTTACTACAATCAAGCAGAGGCCCAGAGAAACTCTGCGCTCATTCCTGGAAAGATTCAACATTGCAGCAATATCAGTTGATCGCCCTAAACCATCCATGGTACTGATGGCAGCAGTATCCGGTGTCCTGGATAACTCAGAATTCAAAAAGTCTTTGTACCGAGATCCGCAGCGAAACCTCGACGAATTCTACCTTGAAGCAGATAGATTTCTACGGGAAGAAGATGCAACTTACGAGAAGCGCATTCTCGATGTCAACATGCTTAAAGATGGAGAACCATATGATTCTTGAAAAGGCAAAGGAGCAGCCAATGCAAAGAATGATCGTATTGCTCCACCCGAAGAGGGTCCAAATACGACAAATACACTGAACTGAATGACACCCTGAGCAATATCTACGTAGATAGAAGGGTTGCTGCCTCATATCCAAGGCCTCCCACGAGGAACCAACACTAGCATAACCCAATTTCAGTAGACATTGCATATTTCATGACATGGATGGTCATAACACTGATGACTGTAGACATTTGCGAGACCTTATCGAGGACGGGTCAGGCGAGCAGAACTACCCGAGTACGTTATTCAACCAACAACGCCTGCATCTGCCCCTGCGCTGCCATCACCGACTCCTCGGAGAGGGAATGATCCTGAATCGAGCAATTGCGGGATTATTATCAACTGATCCCACTCAGCGGATCTCTTCAGTTTGTCGGACCTTGGTTCGTAGTTCATGTTCTTAGGTTTTTAGGCGACTTCTCGCCCCTCTTGTTTTCAACGCATGTAATATGCGCGACAACATCGGCCCACACGGACGGAACCGACTTGTAGTCTCCAGTCGTGTTCGGGGTTAGAGTAACTGCCGCTTAGCTTTCATGAATCAATAATGACCACTCTTGAGCCCCGGCTTCTAACTGGATCCGTCCAGTATAAACATAAGCTCCGGCTCCCAACTGGATCCGTCTAGTATAAACAAATTCTCATGTGCTTTTCCTTGGTCGTCTTATCTCGATAAGGCCGTCTTGGAACTTCATGTGCTTTTCCATGGTCGTCTTACTCCGATAAGGCCGTCTTGGAACTTTCATGGCATTTCCTTGGTCGTCTTACTCCGGTAAGGCCGTCTTAGGACCCATCTAACATCTCCTCGGATGGTTTACTCCGGTAAGGCCATCTAGGAAATATTCTTGCATTATTTGTTTTATCTACTTGCAGGTACAAACTCCTGGTCTTCTTGGATTTCTCTGTCCTTAATACGATCCCGTGTGATCGTCGGTTTTCAAGCCTTAATACGATCCGGCGTGATCGTCGCATTCTGGGTTTGGATTTCTCAGATTATCCAGAACACATCTTCCTTCAACCAACAAGATATGTTCTGGGGGGCAAACATGTTGACACACTATTTGGTAAAAGATGTAACACTGAATATCTGGATAGCACCGCGCTCGGATATGGAGAACAACATCAGAATATAGGCAACGATTTGGTCAAAGTCGCATCATGAAAAAAGAAAGGTCCAAAACTCATATCATACGACCTTTATTGGGCCCGAAACAGCAATTATGGACCTAAGCTTGGTAACTCTTGTAAATCTCTGAATTATCTTCTGTTTGAGCTTTAATTTGGCTCAATCGGACTTACGGTTTGAAAGTTATGCCCGTTTCGGTGAATGGGTGTAATCTGGCAATTTCCTGGATAAAGCGACGAAGTGTCACACGATCAGAGTACGGCTCGTGCATCCTCTCTAGCTCATGGCGCACCCTCGGTTCGCCCTTCATCGGATCACCCCCCCAAGATGGTGGCGCACCCTCCGACCCCGACCCGTTCGTGGTACACCTCCTGATCATGACCCGCTCGTGACACACCAGCTTCACCATACAGCTCACGATCAGACCTCAGTTCGTGGAGCCCATATCGCGATCCAATCCCATGACCACGAACTGACCCCTGCACATGCTGATACACGCACTGTTTTGACCTGTTCTCATGCCACATCTTGCTCCTACTTTTCCGGATCGGGTGCCACGTACCCCATCACGAACAGGTCTTCCCAGAAGCTCTCCTACAGCTATAAATACGCCATTTGAAGGCATTTTCAAGGACTTTTTGGCTGAGACTTTCTCCTACATTAGACATCCTCTGCCATTACCGATTGCAAGGACTTTGCACCTTTCTACACATAAATTCTCCTCTTGTAATCTCAATTAACACACGGATTGTGTGTCTGCATATAACTGATTCTTGTAATCTGTCAGTATAACAATAAAATTATAAAGTGGACGTAGCCTACATCTACAGCCGAACCACTATAAAAACCTCGTGTGTCTCCTCTTTATTTACTTTTTTCTGCATTCTGTGATCTGTGATCTGAGTTTGGGTGTTAGGCCCTGATTTTGGTCTAACATTTTGGCGCACCTGGTGGGGGGCACACGACAACTTCAACTTCTGCTTGGATTTTTTGGCTATTGGATTAATGGCAAACAAAAGGAAGAAGACTGGAGATTCTGCTCATGCGATGATGCTGACACTGAAGACGCAAGGACCGAGGCAAGCCAGGAGGCTTCGTCCCATGAAGAACCATCAGCATACTTGACCAGAGAAGAGATGGACGGCGTTCACGCTGAATTGAGGGATCAAATGGCAAAGCAAGATGATCTCCTCATGAAGCAACAGGAAATGATCAACCAATTCTTTGCTCGGATGGATGGAAGGCCGAGCAACACTCAAGTAATTGGAAATGAAAACACAGAAGCGGCTCATGCATCACATGGACTCGGGGGAAACCCCATCCCTATTGGAAATGCACTGCTATCTAGTTCAACACCAGATCAGATGAACACCGGGTTGCAAGCCCCCATTCAACAGCATCAACCATCTCATGACACACCCCTAGATCGCGATCAGGATCGTGGTGCACCACCAGGCTCACGAGCTGATCCCAGCAACTCGCTTCCGTTTGCTCAACAACAACCGGTTAGTGACCTACCGCCAGGACCCAGTCTGATCGCCCCACTGCTTTACGAACCTGGCTGACAAACCGACCCCCTCGAACTGAGTCGGGTCGCTACCCTCGATTCACGATCCGCGAGCTGCAATCCCCAGACAATAGCTCACCAACAACTTCCATCCTCTTCTGCATTCAACGCTGGGGGCACCAGCTCTGATCTTGGCAATTGGCAACAACTTTTCGAGGGCGATCGGCTCGCCAATCTCATTCAACGCCTCACGAGAGGCCGCACTTATCAGAACGACGTAGACGACGTCAACCACACTCCTTTCACTCAGGAAATCAGGAACTCTCGCAATCCCTCGGATTTCAAACTTCCACAACTGGAGCCCTACAACGGCAGGACAGAACCTACTGAGCACCTGCTGCGCTACAAATGGCATATGGAAGTTCAATCGGCATCAGAAAATGTCATGGCAAAGTGCTTTCCTCTCTTTCTGACCGATATAGCAGCTATGTGGATTCGGGAGCTAGAAACTGAATCGATCAACAGATGGAACGTGTTGGTTGCACGCTTCATTGAACAATTTCGGGTCCACATTGCATGACCCAAGAACATCATGTCACTTTCTACAATCAAGCACAGGCCCAGAGAAACTCTGCGTTCATTCCTGGAAAGATTCAAGGTTGCAGTAGCATCCGTTGATCGCCCTGAACCATCCATGGTACTGATGACAGCAGTATCCGGTGTCGTGGATAACTCAGAATTCAAAAAGTCTTTGTACCGAGATACACCGCGAAACCTCGGCGAATTCTACCTTGAAGCAGATAGATTTCTACGGGAAGAAGATGCAACTTCCGAGAAGCGCATTCTCGATGTCAACATGCTTAAAGATGGAGAACCATTTGATTCTAGAAAAGGCAAAGGAGCAGCCAATGCAAAGAATGATCGTATTGCCCCACCCCGGAGAGGGTCCAGATACGACAAATACACTGATCTGAATGACACCCTGAGCAATATCTACGTAGATACAGGGGGTTCTGCCTCATATCCAAGGCCTCCCAAGAGGGAACCAACACTAGCACTACGCAATTCCATTTGACATTGCATATTTCATGACATGGATGGTCATAACACTGATGACTGCCGACATTTGCAAGACCTTATCGAGGATCGGGTCAAGCGAGGAGAACTACCCGAGTACATCATTCAACCAACAATGCCTGCATCTGCCATGCGCTGCCACCACCGACTCCCCAGAGAGGGAATGATCCTGGATCGAGCAATCGCGGGATTATTATCAACTGATCCCACTCAGCGAATCCCTTCAATTTGTCGGATCTCAGTTCGTAGTTCATGTTTTTAGGTTTTTAGGTGACTTCTCGCCCCTCTTTGTTTTCATCGCATGTAATAAGCGCGGCAACATCGGCCCACACGCGCGGAACCGACCAGTAGTCTTGAGTCATGTTCAGGGTTTGAGTAACTACCGCTTAGCTTTCATGAATCAATAATGATCACTCTTGAGCCCCGGCTCCTAACTGGATCCGTCCAGTACAAACATGAGCTCCGACTCCCAACTGGATCCGTCCAGTATATACAAATTCTCATGTGCTTTTCCTTGGTCATCTTACCCCGGTAAGGCCATCTTGGAACTTCATGTGCTTTTCCTTGGTCGTCTTACTCCGGTAAGGCCATCTTGGAACTTTCATGGCATTTCATTGGTCTTCTTACTCCGGTAAGGCCGTCTTGGTACTTTCATGGCATTTTCTTGGTCGTCTTACTCCGGTAAGGCCGTCTTGGAACCCATCTTACATCTCCTCGGATGATTTACTCCGGTAAGGCCATCCAGGAAATATTCTTGCATTATTTGCTTTATCTTATTGCAGGTACAAACTCCTGGTCTTTTTAGATTTCTCTGTCCTTAATACGATCCTGTGTGATCGTCAGTTTTCAGGCCTTAATACGATCAGGCGTGATCGTCGCATTCTGGGTTTGGATTTCTCAGATTATCCAAAACACATCTTCCTTCAACCAGCAAGATATGTTCTGGGGGGCAAACATGTTGACACACTTTTTGGTAAAAGCTGTCACACTGAATATCTGGATAACATCGCACTCGGATATGGAGAAAAACATCAGAAGATAGGCAGCGATTTGGTCAAAGTCGCATCACGAACAAAGAAAGGCCCAAAACTCCTATCAGACTATCTTTTTTAGGCCCGAAAACAGCAATTACGGAGCTTTGCTCCGTAATTCTTGTATATCTCTGAATTAGCTTCAGTTTGAGCTTTGATTTGGCTCAATCGGACTTACGGTTTGAAAGTTACGTCCGTTTCCATGAATGGGTGTAATCTGGCAATTTCCTGGATAAGGCGACGAAGCGTCACACGATCGGAGTATGGCTCGTGCATCCTCTCTGGCTCGTGGTGCACCTCGGTTCTCCCTTCATCGGATCACCCCCCTTGGATCGTGGCGCGCACTCAGACCACGACCCGTTCGTGGTACACCTTCTGATCACGACTCGCTTGTGACACACCAGCTTCACCATACATCTCACGATCAGACCTCGGTTCGTGGAGCCCATATCACGATCCGATCCCATGATCACGAACCGACCCCTGCACCAGCTGATACACGCACTGTTTTGACCTGTTCTCATGCCACATCTTGCTCCTACTTTTCCGGATTGGGTGCCACGTACCCCATCACGAACCGGTCTTCCGAGAAGCTCTCCAACAGCTATAAATACGCCATTTGAAGGCATTTTCAAGGACTTTTTGGCTGAGACTTTCTCCTACATCTAAACAGCCTCTCCATTACTGATTGCAAGGACTTTGCACCTTTCTACACATAAATTCTTCTCTTGTAATCTCAATTAACACACAGATTGTGTGTCTGCATATAACTGATTATTTATTCTGTCAGTATAACAATAAGATTATAAAGTGGACGTTGGCTACATCTGCAGCCGAACAACAATAAAAACCTCGTGTGTCTCCTCTTTATTTACTTTTTTCTACATTCTGTGATCTGTGATCTGCATTTGGGTGTTAGGCCCTAATTTTGGTTTAACATTTTGGCCCGCCAGGTAGGGGGCACACGACAACTTCAACTTCTGCTTGGATTTTTTGGCTATTGGATAAATAGCAAACAAAAGGAAGAAGACTGGAACTTCTGCTCATGCCGATGATGCTGACACTGAAGACGCAAGGAATGAGGCAAGCCAGGAGGCTTCCTCCCATGAAGAACCATCAGCATACTTGACCAGAGAAGAGACGGACAGCGTTCTCGCTGAATTGAGGGATCCAATGGCAAAGCAAGATGATCTCCTCAGGAAGCAACAGGAAATGACCAACCAATTCTTCACTCAAATGGATGGAAGTCCGAGCAATGCTCAAGTAATTGGAAATGAAAACACCGAAGCGGCTTATGTATCACATGGACTCGGGGGTAACCACCTCCCTATTGGAAATGCATTGCTATCTGCTTCAGCACCAGATCAGATGAACACCGGATTGCAAGCCCTCATTTAACAACATCAACCACCTAGTGATACACCCCTAGATCGCGATCCGGATCGTGGTGCACCACCAGGCTCATGAGCCGATCCTAGCAACTCGCTCCCATTTGCTCAACAACAACCGGTTAGTGACCTACCTTCAGGACCCAGTCGGATCGCCCCCTGCTTCATGAACCTGGCTCATGAACCGACCCCCTCAAAACGGGTCGGATCGCCACCCTCGATACGCGAGCCACGATCCCTAGGCAATAGCTCACCAACAGCCTCCATCCTCTTCTGCCTTCAACGTTGGGGGCACCAGCCCTGATCTTGGCAACTGGCAACAACTTTTTGAGGTCGATTGGCTCGCCAATCTCATTCAACACCTCATGAGAGGCCGCACTTAATAGAACAACGTGGACGACGTCAACCACACTCCTTTCACCCTGGAATTCAGGAATTCCCGCAATCCCCTGGATTTCAAACATCCATAACTAGAGCCCTACAACGGCAGGACAGATCCTACTGAGTACCTGATGCGCTACATACGGCATATGAAAGTTCAATTGACATCAGAAAATGTCATGGCAAAGTGCTTTCCTCTCTTTCTGACCGATATAGCTGCTATGTGGATTCAGCAGCTAGAAACTGAATCGATCAACAGCTGGAACGTGTTGGTTGCACGCTTCATTGAACGATTTAGGTTCCACATTGCATGACCCAAGAACATCATGTCATTTACTACAATCAAGCAGAGGCCTAGAGAAACTCTGTATTCATTCCTGGAAAGATTCAACGTTGCAGCAGCATCAGTTGATCTCCCTAAACCATCCATGGTACTGATGGCAGCAGTATCCGGTGTCCTGGATAACTCAGAAATCAAAACGTCTTTGTACCTAGATCCACCGCGAAACCTCGGCGAATTCTACCTTGAAGCAGATAGATTTCTACTGGAAGAAGATGCAACTTCCGAGAAGCGCTTTCTCGATGTCAACATGCTTAAAGATAGAGAACCATCTGATTATGGAAAAGGCAAAGGAGCAGCCAATGCAAAGAGTGATCGTATTGCTCCACCCTCGAGAGGGTCCAGATACGACAAATACACTGAACTGAATGACACCCTGAGCAATATCAATGTAGATACAGGGGGTGCTGCCTCATATCCAAGGCCTCCCAAGAGGGAACCAACACTAGCATAACCCAATTCCGGTAGACATTGCATATTTCATGACACGGATGGTCATAACACTGATGACTGCAGACATTTGCGAGACCTTATCGGGGATCGGGTCAGGCGAGGAGAACTACCCGAGTACGCCATTCAACCAACAACGCATGCATCTGCCCCTGCGCTGCCACCACCGACTCCCCGGAGAGGGAATGATCCTGAACCGAGCAATCATGGGATTATTATCAACTGATCCCACTCAGCGGATCCCTTCAGTTTGCCGAACCTCGGTTCGTAATTCATATTTTTAGGTTTTTAGGCGACTTCTCGCCCCTCTTTGTTTTCAACGCATGTAATAAGCGCGGCAACATCGGTCCACATGCACGGAACCGACCTGTAGTCTCCAGTTGTGTTCAGGTTTAGAGTAACTTCCGCTTAGCTTTCATGAATCAATAATGATCACTCTTGAGCCCCGGCTTCTTACTGGATCCATCCAGTACAAACATGAGCTCCGGCTCCCAATTGGATCCGTCCAATATAAACAAATTCTCATGTGCTTTTCCTTGGTCGTCTTACCCCGGTAAGGCCGTCTTAGAACTTCATGTGCTTTTCCTTAGTCGTCTTACTCTGGTAAGGCCGTCTTAGAACTTTCATGGTATTTCCTTGGTCGTCTTACTCCGGTAAGGCCATCTTGGAACCCATCTAACATCTCCTCGAATGTTTTACTCCGTTAAGGCCATCTAGGATATATTCTTACATTATTTGTTTTATCTTCTTGCAGGTACAAACTCCTTGTCTTCTTGGATTTATCTGTCCTTAATACGATCCCGTGTGATCGTCGGTTTTCAGGCCTTAATACGATCCGGCGTGATCGTCGTATTCTGGGTTTGGATTTCTCAGAATATTCAGAACACATCTTCCTTCAACCAGCAAGATATGTTCTGGGGGGCAAACATGTTGACACACATTTTGGTAAAAGCTGTTACACTGAATATCTGGATAGCATCGCGCTCGGATATGGAGAACAACATCAGAAGATAGGCAGCGATTTGGTCAAAGTTGCGTCACGAACAAAGAAAGGCCCGAAACTCCTATCAGACGACCTTTTTTGGGCCCGAAAATAGCAATTACACTGTTGAGCTTGGTGACTCTTGTAGATCTCTGAATTAGCTTCAGTTTGCGTTTTGATTTGCCTCAATCGGACTTATTGTTTGAAAGATACGCCCGTTTCCGTGAATGGGTGTAATCTGGCAATTTCCTGGATAAAGCGACGAAGCGTCACACGATCGGAGTACGGATCTTGCATCCTCTCTGTCTCGTGGTGCACCCTCAGTTCGCTCTTCATCAGATCGCCCCCCTCGGATCGTGGCGCACCCTCATACCACGACCCATTCGTGGTACACCTCCTGATCACGACCCGCTCGTGGCACACCAGCTTCACCATACAGCTCACGATCAAACCTTGGTTCGTGGAGCCCATATCACGATCCGATCCCATGATCACGAATCGACCCTTGCACCTGCTGATACACGCACTATTTTGATATGTTCTAATGCCACATCTTGCTCATACTTTTCTGGATCGGGTGCCACGTACCTCGTCATGAACCGGTCTTCCCAGAAGCTCTCCTACAGCTATAAATACGCCATTTGAAGGCATTTTCAAGGACTTTTTGGCTGAGACTTTCTCCTACATCTAGACAGCCTCTGCCATTACTGATTGCAAGGACTTTGCACCTTTCGACACATAAATTCTCCTCTTGTAATATCAATTAACACACGGATTGTGTTTCTGCATATAACTGATTCTTGTAATCTGTCAGTATAACAACAAGATTATGAAGTGGACGTAAGCTACATCTACAGTCGAACTGCTATAAAAACCTTGTGTGTCTCCTCTTTATTTACTTTTTTCTGCAATCTGTGATCTGTGATCTGCATTTGGGTGTTAGGCCTTGATTTTGGTCTAACATTTTGGCATGCCGGGTAGGGGTGCACACGACAACTTCAACTTCTGCTTGGATTTTTTGGCTATTAGATAAATGGAAAACAAAAGGAAGAAGATTGGAACTTCTGCTCATGCCGATGATGCTGACACTGAAGACGCAAGGAATGAGGCAATCCATGAGGCTTCCTCCCATGAAGAACCATCAGCATACTTGACCAGAGAAGAGATGGACGGCATTCTCCCTGAATTGAGGGATCAAATGGCAAAGTAAGATGATCTCCTCAGGAAGCAACGGGAAATAATCAACCAATTCTTCGCTCGGATGGATGGAAGGCCGAGCAACGCTCAAGTAATTGGAAATGAAAACATAGAAGCGGCTCATGCATCACATGGACTTGGGGGCAACCCCCTCCCTATTGGAAATGCACTGCTATCTACTTCAGCACCAGATCAGATGAACACCGGATTGCAAGCCTCCATTCAACAGCATCAACCATCTCTAGATACACCCCAAGGTCGCGATCCGAATCATGGTGCACCACCAGGCTCACGAGCCGATCCTAGCAACTCGCTCCCATTTGCTCGACAACAGCCGGTTCGTGACCTACCTCCCGGACCCAGTCGGATCGCCCCCTGCTTCACGAACCTGGCTCACGAATCGACCCCCTCGAAACGGGTCGGGTCGCCACCCTTGATCCGCGATCCGCAAGCTACGATCCCCAGGCAATAGCTCACCAACAACTTCCATCCTCTTCTGCATTCAACGCTGGGGGCACCAGCTCTGATCTTAGCAACTGGCAACAACTTTTTGAGGCCGATCGGCTCGCCAATCTCACTCAACGCCTCATGAGAGGTCGCACTTATCAGAACCACGTGGACGACGTCAACCACACTCCTTTCACTCAGGGAATCAGGAATTCCCGCAATCCCCCGGATTTCAAACTTCCACAACTGGAACCCTACAACGGCAATACAGATCCTACTGAGCACCTCATGCGCTACAAATGGCATATGGAAGTTCAACCGGCATCAGAAAACGTCATGACAAAGTGCTTTCCTCTCTTTCTGATCAATATAGCTGCTATGTGGATTCGGCAGCTAGTAACTGAATTGAACAACAGCTGGAACGTGTCGGATGCATGCTTCATTGAACAATTTCGGGTCCACATTTCACGACCTAAGAATGTCATGTCACTTACTGCAATCAAGCAGAGGCCCAGAGAAACTTTGCATTCATTCCTGTAAAGATTCAACGTTGCAGCAGCATCAGTTGATTGCCCTGAACCATCCATGGTACTGATGGCAATAGTATTCGGTGTCCTAGATAACTCAGAATTCAAAAAGTCTTTGTACCGAGATCCACCGCGAAACCTTGGCGAATTCTACCTTGAAGCAGATAGATTTCTACGGGAAGAAGATGCAACTTCCGAGAAGCGCATTCTCGATGTCAACATGCTTAAAGATGGAGAACCATCTGATTCTGGAAAAGGCAAAGGAGCAGCCAATGCAAAGAATGATCGTATTGCTCCACCCCAGAGAGGGTCCAGATACGACAAATACATTTAACTGAATGACACCCTAGGCAATATCTACGTAGATACAGAGGGTGCTACCACATATCCAAGGCCTCTCAAGAGGGAACCAACACTAGCACAACCCAATTCCTGTAGACATTACATATTTCATGACATGGATGGTCATAACACTGATGACTGCAGAAATTTGCGAGACCTTATCGAGGATCGGGTCAGGCGAGGAGAACTACCCGAGTACGTCATTCAACCAACAACGCATGCATCTGCCCCTGCGCTGCCACCACCGACTCCCCAGAGAGGGAATGGTCCTGGATCGAGTAATCGCATGATTATTATCAACTGATCCCACTCAGCGGATCCCTTTAGTTTGTCGGACCTCGGTTAACTGACCTGTAGTCTTACTCCGGCTCCTAACTAGATCTGTCCAGTGCAAACATGAGCTCCGGCTCCTAACTGGATCCGTCCAGTATAAACAAATTCTCATGTGCTTTTCCTTGGTCTTCTTACCCCGGTAAGGCCGTATTGGAACTTCATGTGCTTTTCCTTGGTTGTCTTACTCCGGTAAGGCTGTCTTGGAACTTTCATAGCATTTCCTTGGTCATCTTACTCCGATAAGGCCGTCTTGGAACCCATCTAACATCTCCTCGGACGGTTTACTCCGGTAAGTCCATCTAGGAAATATTATTGTATTATTTGTTTTATCTTCTTACGGGAACAAACTCCTGGTCCTCTTGGATTTCTCTGTCCTTAATACGATCCCGCGTGATCGTCAGTTTTCAGGACTTAATACGATCCGGCGTGATCGTCGAATTCTGGGTTTGGATTTATCAGATTATCCAGAACACATCTTCCTTCAACCAACAAGATATGTTCTGGGGGGCAAACATGTTGACACACTTTTTGGTAAAAGCTGTCACACTGATTATCTGGATAGCATCGCGCTCGGATATGGAGAACAACATCAGAAGATAGGCAGCGATTTGGTCAAAGTCGCATCACGAACAAAGAAAGGCCCGAAACTCCTATCAGACGACCTTTTTTGGGCCCGAAAACAGCAATTACATAGCTAAGCTTGGTAACTCTTGTAGATCTCTGAATTAGCTTCAGTTTAACCTTTGATTTGGCTCAATTGGACTTATGGTTTGAAAGTTACGCCCGTTTCCGTAAATGGGTGTAATCTGGCAATTTCCTGTATAAAGCGACGAAGCGTCACATGATTGGTGTACGGCTCGTGTATCCTCTCTGGCTCGTGGTGCACCCTTGGTTCGCCCTTCATCGGATCGCCCCCCCCCCCCCACCTCGGATCATGGCGCACCCTCAAACCACGAGCCGTTCATGGTACACTTCCTGATCACGAGCCGCTCGTGACACACCAGCTTCACCATACAGCTCACGATCAGACCATGGTTCATGGAGCCCATATCACGATCCGATCCCATGACCACGAACCGACCCCTGCACCTACTGATACACGCACTATTTTGACCTGTTCTCATGCCACATCTTGCTTCTACATTTCCGGATTGGGTGCCACGTACCCCATCACGAATTGGTCTTCCCAGAAGCTCTCCTACAGCTATAAATACGCCATTTGAAGGCATTTTCAAGGACTTTTTGGCTGAGACTTTCTCTTACATCTAGACAGCCTCTGCCATTATTGATTGCAAGGACTTTGTACCTTTCTACACATAAATTCTCCTCTTGTAATCTCAATTAACACACGGATTGTGTGTCTGCATATAACTGCTATTGGTAATCTGTCAGTATAACAATAAGATTATAAAGTGGACGTAGGCTACATCTACAGTCGAACCACAATAAAAACCTCATGTGTCTCCTCTTTATTTACTTTTTTCTGCATTCTGTGAATTATGATCTGCATTTGGGTGTTAAGCCCGGATTTGTGTTTAACATTCTGGCGCGCCAGCTTGGGGGGCACACGACAACTTCAACTTCTACTTGGATTTTTTGGCTATTGGATAAATGGCAAACAAAAGGAAGAAGACTGGAACTTTTGCTCACGCCGATGATGCTTACACTGAAGACGCAAGGAATGAGGCAAGCCAGGAGGCTTCCTCCCATGAAGAACCATCAGCATATTTAACCAGAGAAGAGATGGACAGTGTTCTTGCTGAATTGAGGGATCAAATGGCAAAGAAGGATGATCTCCTCATGAAGCAACAGGAAATGATCAACCAATTCTTCGCTCGGATGGATGGAAGGCCGAGCAACGCTCAAGTAATTGGAAATGAAAACACAGACGCGGCTCATGTATCACATGGACTCAGGGGCAACCCCCTCCCTATTGGAAATGCACAGCTATCTACTTCAGCACCAGATCAGATGAACACCGGATTGCAAGCCCCCATTCAACAACATCAACCATCTCGTGATACACCCCTAGATCGCGATCCGGATCGTGGTGCACCACCAGGCGCACGCGTCGATCCTAGCAACTCACTCCCGTTTTCTCAACAACAACCGGTTCGTGACCTACCTCCAGGACCCAGTCGGGTCGCCCCCTACTTCACGAACCTGGCTTACGAACCGACCCCCTCGAACTGGGTCGGGTCGCCACCCTCGATCCGCGATCCTCGAGCCGCGTTCCCCAGGCAATAGCTCACCAACAACTTCCATCCTCTTCTGCATTCATTGCTAGGGGCACCAGCTCTGATCTTGGCAACTGGCAACAAATTTTTGAGGCCGATCGGCTCGCCAATCTCATTCAACGCCTCACTAGAGGCTGCACTTATCAGAACGACGTGGACGACGTCAACCACACTCCTTTCACTCAGGAAATCAGGAATTCCCGCAATCCCCCGGAATTCAAACTTCCACAACTAGAGCCGTACAACGGCAGGACAGATCCTACTGAGCACCTGGTGCGCTACAAACGGCATATGGAAGTTCAATCGGCATCAGAAAACGTCATGGCAAAGTGCTTTCCTCTCTTTCTGACCGATATAGCTGCTATATGGATTCGGCAGCTAGAAACTGAATCAATCAACAGCTGGAACGTGTTGGTTGCACGCATCATTGAACAATTTCGAGTCTACATTGCACGACCCAAGAACGTCATGTCACTTACTACAATCAAGCAGAGGCCCAGAGAAATTTTGCGTTCATTCCGGGAAAGATTCAACGTTGCAGCAGCATCAGTTGATCGCCCTGAACCATCCATGGTACTGATGGCAGCAGTATCCGGTATCTTGGATAACTCAGAATTCAAAAATTCTTTGTACCGAGATCCACCGCGAAACCTCGGCGAATTCTACCTTGAAGCAGATAGATTTCTACGGTAAGAAGATGCAACTTCTGAGAAGCGCATTCTCGATGTCAACATGCTTAAAGATGGAGATCCTAGAAAAGGCAAAGGAGCGGCCAATGCAAAGAATGATCGTATTGCTCCACCCCGGAGGGGGTCCAGATACGACAAATACACTGAACAGAATGGCACCCTGAGAAATATCTACGTAGATACAGGGTGTGCTGCCTCATTTCCAAGGCCTTCCAAGAGGGAACCAATACTAGCACAACCCAATTCCGGTAGACATTGCATATTTCATGACACGGATGATCATAACACTGATGATCATAACACTGATGACTACAGACATTTGAAAGACCTTATCGAGGATCGGGTCAGTTGAGGGGAACTACACGAGTACATCATTCTTCCAACAACGCCTGCATCTGCCCCTGCGCTGCCACCACCGACTCCCCGAAGAGGGAATGATCCTGGATCGAGCAATCGCGGGATTATTATCAACTGATCCCACTCAGCGGATCCCTTCAGTTTGCCGGATCTCGGTTCGTAGTTCATGTTTTTAGGTTTTTAGGCGACTTCTCACCCCCTCTTTCTTTTCAACGCATGTAATAAGCGCGGCAACATCGGCCCACATGCACGGAACCGACCTGTAGTCTCCAGTCGTGTTCGGGGTTAGAGTAACTGCCGCTTAGCTTTCATGAATCAATAATGATCACTCTTGAGCCCCGGCTCCTAACTGGATCCGTCTAGTACCAACATGAGCTCCGGCTCCCAACTGGATCCGTCCTGTATAAACAAATTCTCATGTGCTTTTCCTTGGTCGTCTTACACCGGTAAGGCCGTCTTGGAACTTCATGTGTTTTTCCTTGGTCGTCTTACTCCGGTAAGGCCGTCTTGGAACTTTCATGGCATTTCCTTGGTCGTCTTACTCCGTTAAGGCCGTCTTGGAACCCATCTAACATCTCGTCGGATGGTTTACTACGTTAAGGCCATCTAGGAAATATTATTGCATTATTTGTTTTATTTTCTTGCAGGTACAAACTCCTGGTCTTCTTGGATTTCTCTGTCCTTAATACGATCCCGTGTGATCGTCGGTTTTCAGGCCTTAATACGATCCGGCGTGATCGTCACATTCTGGGTTTGGATTTATCAGATTATCCAGAACACATCTTCCTTCAACCAACAAGATAAGTTCTGGGGGGCAAACATGTTGACACACTTTTTGGCAAAAACTGTCACACTGAATATCTGAATAGCATTGCGCTCGGATATGGAGAACAACATCAGAAGATAGGCAGCGATTTGGTCAAAGTCGCATCACGAACAAAGAAAGGCCCGAAACTCCTATCAGACAACCTTTTTTGGGCCCGAAAATAGCAATTACAGAGCTAACTCTACAATACTTGTAGATCTCTGAATTAGCTTCAGTTTGAGCTTTGGTTCGGCTCAATCGGACTTACGGTTTGAAAGTTACGCCCGTTTCCGTGAATGGGTGTAATTTGGCAATTTCCTGGATAAAGCGACGAAGCGTCACACGATCGGAGTACGGCTCGTGCATCCTCTCTGGCTCGTGGTGCACCCTCGATTCACCCTTCATCGGATCGCCCCCCTCGTATCGTGGCGCACCCTCAGACCATGACCCGTTCGTGGTACACCTCCTGATCACGACCCACTCGTGACACACCAGCTTCACCATACAGCTCACGATCAGACCTCGGTTCATGGAGCCCATATCACGATCCGATCCCATGACCATGAACCGACCCCTGCACCTGCTGATACACGCATTGTTTTGACATGTTCTCATGCCACATCTTGCTCCTACTTTTCCGAATCGGGTGCCACGTACCCCATCACGAACCGTTCTTCCCAGAAGCTCTCCTACAACTATAAATACGCCATTTGAAGGCATTTTCAAGGACTTTTTGGCTGAGACTTTCTCCTACATCTAAACAGCCTCTGCCGTTATCGATTGCAAGGACTTTGCACCTTTCTACACAATAATTCTCCTTTTGTAATCTCAATTAACACACGGATTGTGTGTCTGCATATAACTGATTCTTGTAATCTGTCAGTATAACAATAAGATTATAAAGTGGACGTAGGCTACATCTACAGCCGAACCACTATAAAAACCTCGTGTGTCTCCTCTTTATTTACTTTTTTCTGCATTCTATGATCTGTGATCTGCATTTAGGTGTTCGGCCCTGATTTTGGTCTAACATTTTGGCGCGCCAGGTAGGGGGCACACGACAACTTCAATTTCTGCTTGGATTTTTTGGCTATTGGATAAATATAAAACAAAAGGAAGAAGACTGGAACTTCTGCTCATGCCGATGATGCTTACACTGAAGACGCAAGGAATGAGGCAAGCCAGGAGGTTTCTTCCCATGAAGAACCATCAGCATACTTGACCAGAGAAGAGATTGATGGCATTCTCGCTGAATTGAGGGGTCAAATGGCAAAGCCAGATGATCTCCTCAGGAAGCAACATGAAATGATCAACCAATTCTTCGCTCGGATGGATGGAAGGCCGAGCAACACTCAAGTAATTGGAAATGAAAACACAGAAGCGGCTCATGCATCACATGGACTCGGGGGCAACCCCCTCCCTATTGGAAATGTACTGCTATCTACTTTAGCACCAGATCAGATGAACACCGGATTGCAAGCCCCCATTCAACAGCATCAACCATCTCGTGATACACCCCTAAATCGCGATCCGGATCGTGGTGCACCACCAGGCTCACGAGCCGATCCCAGCAACTCGCTCCCATTTGCTCAACAACAACCGGTTCGTGACCTACCTCCAGGACCCAGTCGGATCGGCCCCTGCTTCACGAACCTGGCTCACGAACCGACCCCCTCGAACCGGGTCGGTTCGCCACCCTCGATCCATGATCCGTGAGCCGTGATCCCCAGGCAATAGCTCAAGAACAGCTTCCATCCTCTTCTGCATTCAACGCTGGGGGCACCAGCTCTAATCTTGGCAAATGGCAACAACTTTCTAAGGCCGATCGGCTCGCCAATCTCATTCAACGCCTCACGAGAGGCCGCACTCATCAGAACGATGTGGACGACGTCAACCACACTCCTTTACTTAGGAAATCAGGAATTCCCGCAGTCCCCCGGATTTCAAACTTCCACAACTGGAGCCCTACAACGGCAGGACAGATCCTACTGAGCACCTGATGCGCTACAAACGGCAGGACAGATCCTACTGAGCACCTGATGCGCTACAAACGGCATATGGAATTTCAATCGGCATCAGAAAACATCATGGCAAAGTGCTTTCCTCTCTTACTGACCGATATAGCTGCTATGTGGATTCGGCAGCTAGAAACTGAACCGATCAACAGTTGGAACGTGTTCGTTGCACGCTTCATTGAACAATTTTGGGTCCACATTGCACGACCCAAGAACGTCATGTCACTTACTACAATCAAGCAGAGACCCAGATAAACTCTGCGTTCATTCCTGGAAAGATTCAATGTTGCAGCAGCATCAGTTGATCGCCCTGAACCATCCATAGTACTGATGGCCGCAGTATCTGGTGTCCTGGATAACTCAGAATTCAAAAAGTCTTTGTACCGAGATCCACCGTGAATCCTCGGCGAATTCTACCTTGAAGCAGATAGATTTCTACGTGAAGAAGATGCAACTTCCTAGAAGTGCATTCTCGATGTCAACATGCTTAAAGATGGAGAACCATCTGATTCTGGAAAAGGCAAAGGAACAACCAATGCAAAGAATGATTGTATTGCTCCACCCCGAAGAGGGTCCAGATACGACAAATACACTGAACTGAATGACACCCTGAGCAATATCTACATAGATACAGGGGGTGCTGCCTCATATCCAAGGCCTTCCAAGAGGGAACCAACACTAGCACAACCCAATTCTGGTAGACATTGCATATTTCATGACATGGATGGTCATAACAGTGATGACTGCAGACATTTGCGAGACCTTATCGAGGATCGGGGCAAGCGAGGAGAACTACTCGAGTACGTCATTCAACCAACACTGCCTGCATCTGCCCCTATGCTGCCACCACCAACTCCCCAGAGAGGGAATGATCTTGGATCGAGCAATCGCGGGATTATTATCAACTGATCCCACTCAGCGGATCCCTTCAGTTTGCCGGACCTCGGTTCGTAGTTCATGTTTTTAGGTTTTTTGGCGACTTCTCACCCGTCTTTGTTTTCAACGCATGTAATAAGCGTGGCAACATCGGCCCACACGCACAGAACCGACCTGTAGTCTCCAGTCGTGTTCGGGGTTAGAGTAACTGCCGCTTAGCTTTCATGAATCAATAATGATCACTCTTGAGCCCCGGCTCCTAACTGGATCCGTCTAGTACCAACATGAGCTCCGGCTCCCAACTGGATCCGTCCTGTATAAACAAATTCTCATGTGCTTTTCCTTGGTCGTCTTACACCGGTAAGGCCGTCTTGGAACTTCATGTGTTTTTCCTTGGTCATCTTACTCCGGTAAGGCCGTCTTGGAACTTTCATGGCATTTCCTTGGTCGTCTTACTCCGTTAAGGCCGTCTTGGAACCCATCTAACATCTCGTCGGATGGTTTACTACGTTAAGGCCATCTAGGAAATATTCTTGCATTATTTGTTTTATTTTCTTGCTTGTACAAACTCCTGGTCTTCTTGGATTTCTCTGTCCTTAATACGATCTCGTGTGATCGTCGGTTTTCAGGCCTTAATACGATCCAGCATGATCGTCGTATTCTGGGTTTGGATTTCTCAGATTATCCAGAACACATCTTCCTTTAACCAACAAGATATGTTCTGGGGGGAAAACATGTTGACACACTTTTTGATAAAAGCTGTCACACTAAATATCTGGATAGCATCGCGCTCGGATAAGGAGAACAACATCAGAAGATAGGCAACGATTTGGTTAAAGTCGCATCACGAACAAAGAAAGGCCCGAAACTCCTATCAGACGACCTTTTTTGGGCCCGAAAACAGCAACTACAGAGCTGAGCTATGTAATTCTTGTAGATCTCTGAATTAGCTTTAGTTTGAGCTTTGGTTTGGCTCAATCGGACTTACAGTTTGAAAGTTACGCCTGTTTCCGTGAATGGGCGTAATCTGGCAATTTCCTGGATAAAGCGACGAAGCGTCACACGATCGGAGTACGGCTCGTGCATCCTCTCTGGCTCGTGGTGCACCCTCGGTTCGCCCTTCATCGGATCACCCCCCCCAGATGGTGGCGCACCCTCCGACCCCGACCCGTTCGTGGTACACCTCCTGATCATGACCCGCTCGTGACACACCAGCTTCACCATACAGCTCACGATCAGACCTCAGTTCGTGGAGCCCATATCGCGATCCAATCCCATGACCACGAACTGACCCCTGCACATGCTGACACACGCACTGTTTTGACCTGTTCTCATGCCACATCTTGCTCCTACTTTTCCGGATCGGGTGCCACGTACCCCATCACGAACAGGTCTTCCCAGAAGCTCTCCTACAGCTATAAATACGCCATTTGAAGGCATTTTCAAGGACTTTTTGGCTGAGACTTTCTCCTACATCTAGACATCCTCTGCCATTACCGATTGTAAGGACTTTGCACCTTTCTACACATAAATTATCCTCTTGTAATCTCAATTAACACACGGATTGTGTGTATGCATATAACCGATTCTTGTAATCTGTCAGTATAACAATAAAATTATAAAGTTGACGTAGCCTACATCTACAGCCGAACCACTATAAAAACCTCGTGTGTCTCCTCTTTATTTACTTTTTTCTGCATTCTGTGATCTGTGATCTGAGTTTGGGTGTTAGGCCCTGATTTTGGTCTAACACTAACCAATTATGACATGATTGAGGCTGAATTTCCAATATGTGCAACTCATTACTTAGGAACTATAATTCTCATCCCACTGTTGCCATAATGTAAATGAGTCACTAGACGATAATGCAATGTCCTAGCATACTGTTGTCAAAAACCATAAACGACTCGCTACTCGGGAACTTAACATTCTAGCCTATTATTATCAAAATTGTGGAAGACTTGTGACTAGAGAACTCAGTGTCCTACCCTGATATCGTCAAAACCTTGGACGACTCACTACTGAGAAACCCAATGTCCTAGCTCACTGTTATCCATTCGTAAGCGACTAACTACTGAAGAACAAGATCTCAGCCCACTGTCGCACAATTGTATGCAACTCGCTACTTAGGAAAAAATTATCTCAAACTATTGTCGCTACATTGAAACAACGTATAACCAATCTCTAAAACATGTCACTTTCTTGAAGCATTTGAAAACTCATCAAAAATATAAAAAAGTGGTACTTGTCCTGCAATGACCACAACGCAACAAACCACAAGTAAAATTGAAATCGTATGTGATAATTTTAAGCATTCAAAATCAATAGAATTAATTAATTATCAGTTTAATACTTATGTTTATATTATTATTTCCATTCCATATTCTTTGCACACCTAAAATAAGGAATAAATCATAACTATCAACCTAACCATCACCTTCATCTAATCGGCTAAGCCACCTCCAACTGTGTCACCCCGATTTGACGCTTCTAACTGCTTTGTTTTTCCTTCTGCAATCCAACACTACAACTATCACCACCCATCATTAAACTACACCGCCACCTAATCATCAAGCCAGGGTTTGAGTTTCTAGTGAGATTCTGTTGCTAAGGACCAACGAGGAATGACATGGGGATCTACTTGACTTCCTCTACCTGTCTTTGTCCTTAGATCATCCTATCATTGTCATTTGACCGTTGAGTTGAAACAATCTATCTAGTTTTCCGAACTTCCAGAACATTTAATAATTAATTCGCACATCAAATCGGCAAATGAACACTACTAACGGATTCATATTATTGACAACTATAGTTTTATATATAACATGCCTGGCTTTGAATAGCCGTATATTTCGCTTTTTTTTTTAATTTGAGCAGATATTAATAGTTTCTAATTAATATCGATAAAATTTTGATTTTTAGTAAACAAAACATGGCATATTAGATTCAAATCAGATGTCCTTGTTAAAACAATGTTTTTTTTACTTATTAATTGCATAATTTAAACTTGATTTAGGATCGTAGGAGGTGATTAATACATCTTACTAACATTATATACAAATATGATAAATCCTACTCACGGGTTTGCCTTGCCTCCTTTCTGATCTGATTAGACTACCTATTCGATTTTTGTTGTCTAGAAATTGCATGCCCTAAAATTGCTAGATCTCACAATAGCTTTGACTTATTTACGTAAATCTCTTCATAATGTTTGATTTTGTATATTAATTTGTTTAATTCAAACTTGATTTGAAGGATTTGACGATTAGAAATTGATTTAGTAACCAGGGTTTTAAGAATAAAGGGCAAATCATCCGGGAACAAGAATTTGGATTAAAGATCCATTTATAGGCTGAAAATGTGATATCTAATCAAAATTTTCATATTTAATATCAATACAATCTAGTTATAAATGTTTTCTAACCGTAAAAAAACATTCTTCTCATAGTGGAATAGGTCCCAGGACGTAATTCCAGATCCTATAGAAATCTACTATTTTGCCACTTAGGCCAAAATTACAATTTTACCCTATAAGTTTAATTATTTTGTTTCATAAAATTATGGGGTATTATATCCTTCCTCTTTAAATGATTTCCTCGAAATTTTAAGACGTGGACAATGTAACTCGTATTAGAACGCACAAGCATATAAAACAAGCATACCTATATCCATGTAGCATCCATTGTTTAACTAAGTAAAGCACAAAAAAAGGTATAACATAAATATGGTAGATGAAATATGACGATATGACATGAGAGAAAATGAAATCTAAATTGGTCTCGTATATGAATGCAGATGTTGTACAACCAACATATATGCAAATATATATACGTATATACATACATCTATATGTGTATGTATAGGGAAAGTCTATTTAAACACAAGAATAAACATAAATAGTGACATAATGAATCTCGACCATCAGACTGCCCCCTGATTTCCACTCCTTATATAAAGACAAACTGATCCCGATTCGTATTTTATGTCTTTCGGTATGTAAAATCTTGTGTCCTAATAGCTGCTCCCATATGTTTATGCATGTGTCAATACGTCGATAAGCAATATCAATATCAAACTATAAGAAAACAAACATGTCCACAAAACAAAATTAGTAAACACATAAACAAAGGAGTAGCAAATAACATATATTAATATATGACATAATTTGGAATATCTAAATACGAACATCGACCCGACATTGGAATGTGTATACGTACAAGCAAAACGATAAAATTAAACTAAAATAATTCAAACATAACTACAAGGAACACATCCTAAAGATGTGTATACAACAAATCCTACCATTCATGCCTATACCAACTAGCCAAATAAAGCAATCATGAAAACAAACAACGATCTAATGAGAACTTAACGTTTAAACAAACCAAAAGATGAGCATGTTGGAAAAGTGATTACGATAGAAAACTTTGATCATCTCCTCGAGGTCCATCACACTCATGTACAAATTTTTACCTTATTATACTTGGACCATATTCGTTTCCTCATTTTTATTCCATACCATATAATTTCCTAAAGATCCATATATATAGTATTCTAGACTCCACCACTACAATCATCTCGTAAGATGATTCAATTCCACCATAGCTGAGGTAACTGATGGGGTAAACAAAGAAAATGCACGACTAACCCTTCAAGAAGTCTAATCAATGTGCTAACTTCAATCCTCTCTATAAAATTGAGAAAAGCCCAACAACTTACGATGGTAGCTTTCCCGTATAACAAGTCCCAATAGTGGGCCATTCACCCACCCAACTGCCATTATGAATTTTCAGTTCATGTTTTTCATATGTTATTACTATCCTTTTAGCATAATATCATGGTGTTTAATCACATAATGTTTAGGTAAATCTTAGACATAATAGATTGCACTACTGCACATTTTCATCATTGTTTAATTAATAATTATTACAAATAGATGATATCTTACTTTAGTGTATACAATGTTACTATAATATGCTAAAATTCAAATTTAAAAATGATTACAATTTTTTTTATTTTCAAGTTTTTGTAGAAATCATTTTCCAAGAGTTTAGGTACAAATGCGCTCTTCTTTTTCAAATTCAAGCACCTTGAACACAATTCAAATCTTATACATAAAGATATTCTTATTGATAAATTTAAGTATAAATATCACTTCTTCTTCTTCTTCTTTTTTTTTTTTTTGGGCATAGCTAACCAGTTTTTAGGGTGACCGCAAACACCTTTTATTATAGGTAAAATAAAATACAATACTGTGCAGGTGACTGTAGTTAGCAGTCAACTATAATCAGTTTTTAAGGTGGACCGTCCACCACCTACGGAGTTTATAGTGTTCCGTCCATTGTACCTAGCCAAGCTTACAGTTCTGGTGCTAGCTAAAAAACTAGACTACAAGCTATCACTCCATGCAGGGAGGATATGCCTTGTTACATTTCACACTTCACTAGGTAGTGAATTACATCTGATATAGCTTACTCAATACACAAGACAGGACAATTACATGGGTACATATGACATTAAATATAACATACTGATGGAGTTAAAGGTACAAAGTGAAAACCAGCTGCAACAGGGAAATAACTTGAGCTCCACACCACGAGGATGTGACGTGCCGTAGCAAAATATCATGTTTGGAAAAGCAAAACAAAAGGAGTTGTACCATAAACAGAGGTAGGAGGAGTAGTTAACCAGAATCGCTAGCTCCGTTAAGAGCAAAGCTTCACCTAAGGAGCATAGCAAGGCCATAGAGAGTATCCAGCATGCCAACCAGCTATAATAAGTACACCAAAAAACCAGAACAAAGCTAATACCAGACTTGCTTTGTTACCTTCTTTCTTTGTCTGGGTCCATGGGTTAGATGGAAGGTAACCATACCCAAGAGGGTTTAATGGAACCTTTAAAGATAAAATTTTCATTATTAACTATTGAATCAAAATAATCATCGATATATTTTTCTCTGTTTCTCCAATTTACTGGAACCCAAATACTTAAGTAATCTTTATTGATATTTCTTTTTGTACTTCTAGATTTATCATAAATATCGCTAGTCATAGAAATATTCGAACTTATATAATAATTGGGCCTTGGATGTGCATTAGTGATATTCTTATTGTACATAAAAGCATATCTAGTACTATTTCTATGATTGCTTTTATTATATCCTAAACCACACTTTTTTCATGTAAAGGTCAAGATCTAGATAAAATCATATTTAAATCATTTTGACATTTATTAAATTTTGCGAACTTACTTGTACATTTATCAAATTTGATTCCGAAGTCGCAATTGACATTTTCAAAAGAAATTTTATTTTTTAAATAATCAGTTTCCTTATTTAATTCAGAACTATTTCTTTTTAAAGTGCCATTCTCAGTTTTGAGACCAAAAGTTTGAGATTCTGAATTATCTAAAGAAGATTGTAATTTTTCAAAATTTTCTTTTGAGTCAGACAATTCATTTTGCAAAATATTATGATTAACCTTCAAAGAGTCACATTGATAATTCTATATTCTTTTCAGTTAAAGCTCCATTCTCTGTTTCGAGAGATGAAATTAAAGAACTAGAATTATTTAAAGAATCTTCTAATGATTTATTTCTATTTTGCAAAAGACCGATTTCCTTTAAAAGAACATTGTTTTTATCTTCTAGTCGCTCATTTTCTTTTTGAAAGAAATCTTTTTGAGAAACAAGCTCTTATAAGGTATTTTCAAAATATTCGGCTTGTTTTACTAAATATTTGTTTTCTTCTTTTAATTTGGAATTTTCTTACTCACAATTTTTTGGCTTAGCTAAAATGACTGTATTGAGTTTACCCAAAGTCTTAAAATCTTTCAATAATTTTTCATGGTCTAACAAAAGATCTTTATATAATGAATCTATACATACCGATTGTGATCTGGCTTTAGCCATGAGACATTTGCTTCCTTTCTCTCTTGATTCAACATTTTTATTCTTCCATTTTCTAATTCCTTGACTAGATCTCTTTATTGCCATATGTTCTAGGATGTTGATATAATCTCTAGAACACTAGGCTCTGATACCAATTGAAAAGTGGATGTGTATGACTTAAGAAGGATCTTTATATGGATATAGCGGAATGATATATAATAAACTAACTAGTAAACTACAATAGTTACGCAGGTAAAATTAAGCTATAGAGATATATCACAAATAAAATAAAGTGCAGTAAGTAAAGACACCAGGAGTTTTATACTGGTTCAGACCCTATGCCCAGTCCCGAAGCTCCTCTTCGGAATTCACTATCATGCCTTCTCTTAACCCGGAGGAATAGGATACAATACACTCGAGCACCAACAAGGATGTCCACGCCTAAGCACCCTTCCTATAATCTTATCCTTAAGTACTTGATGTGTATGTGAAGATTGAAGGAAGTATATTGCTTGTTGAATCAAGAGATTTGAAATAATATCAAAGATTCAGCAAGTAACTTGAATTTAAGAGAGCTTTAGAATGCGATGTGTATAGAAGTGCAAATCAGAAATTAGAGTAGAATATGTGAGAATTGGTGATTTGGAAAACGTGTTTGTAGTGCTTATATAATTGTAGAAGAGTAGCATTCTTTCATGAAAAGTTTCAGCAAAGAGTTGTATCATTTATGTTCATAATTGAAGAGGAATCTATTCATGAAAGAAGGTGATTCTTCATAAATATGACCGCTCATTTCTTATCCGTCGACTGGTAGAAATGACATCAGTAAACTAGTTAAGAATAAACTTTGTGTATATATATATATATATATATATATATATGCTTCAGCAACTAGCCGTTACTGGACTTCTGGTCCGTGAGCAGCCGACTGGTTTGTTTCCTACCAGTCGACTGGTTACAGAACCAGTGCAGTATCAGCTGGTATGTAGAGCATATATATATATATATATATATATATATATATATATCAATAACTAAGCTTTTGTGCATTCGTGTTATACTTTGAGGATATATTTTAACATAATTCTAACATGACTCGATACTTATATATATATAAACTTAGCTCCTTGATATGATTTCCATTGCTCTTCTCTTTGTTGTCATCAATCGAAATTCTCGTGAATCAACAGTTCATGATGTTTTCCAACATCATTCCATAGTTATTGTTACCTTCATATGGAACAAAATTTGCTTTCCGCGGTTAAGTCCAGAAATGCAAATATTTCAATTGTCGAATTGTTTAAGACTAGTTCTCGAGCTTCTAGTGTGTAGGAGTTTTATGCAGCTCATTCTAAATTTTTGGAAATTGGTGGAACTGCAGTAGTGAATTTTTTGAAAGACAAACCATTCGCTAAATGAACTGACTTGTTCTTTCGAGGTAAACGGTATGAGGAGTATTGCTCTAACGACGCTAAAGTTCAACAGTTGGATTTTAAATGAGAGGGCATTACCTATTATTGCTTGCTTTGATGGAATACGTATTAAAATCATGGAGAAAATGGCTAAACGGAGAGAGGAATGTCGTTTATGGACCACAATTTTATGTCCAACTATGGAAAATCGTTTAAAAGAGTTGGTTGAAGAAGGCTTCGAGTGGGAAGTCTTCAAATCTTCAGAATTCCTTTTTGAAGTGAAATCTTCAATCTCTCATTGTGTTGATCTTAAAGATTAGACTTGCAGCTGTAATCAGTGGAAAGTGATAGTTTTTCCTTGCAGTAAAATGCATTAATAAAGTGAAATTAAATGTGTATGATTTCGTTGAACAATATTTCACTATTGACGCATATCGTTCTTCATATTCAAATACTATTATTCCGATACCTACCTATGATAAACCTATTGTTAATTCAAGTAGTGATGCAGTTATTAGGCCACCTAAGGATAAACGTGGAGCTGAGATACCGTCCTAAAAAAGAAAGGAGGGTTTGCATATTTCCAGAACAAACAAAATAGATGCGAAGTGTGCAATGAATATGGACATAACAAGCGCAATTGTCAAGCTTCCAATAAAAAATGATTTTTATTGAATTTGTTTTAGGGAATACATGTATTTTTAGAATATTTTTTTTCAAAATAAATTTGTCCACGGTAGAAAAATTGTGCTTGATGCAGTTGTATGCGTTAGATATTCTACATTTTTAAGAAAAAAATCTTCATACCTTATTGCGTTTTTATTTAATTTTTACATTGGTATGTTGGTATGATATTATATGTTGTTGTTATGATTACTGATATTATATTTGCATGTTGAGTATCAGTTTTAACCTCTTGTATGTATCGTTTTACCGAGTTATATTTTTTGTTTTAGTTACTGGGTATCAGTTAATGTATCTGTTGGTATCAGTTCTGTGTTATTTTAATGTTTGTTGTTTTTAAGTATCAGTTTAACATCTTTTTAGGTATCAGTTTTTGTTTTGTAGTCAATAAATATCAGTTTTTCATCATTTTAGGTATCAGGTTATTTTTCTACAGTCAATAAGTAACAGTTTTATATCATATTAGGTATCAGTTTTAGAGAACCTCGGTTACATATGACTTTTAGCATATCGATACTGCTTAAATTTCTTATCAGTTTAGTAATTTGATATGCAAAATAGAAACATTATAGATATTTCATACATCAACATTTACATAAGCAACATTTCATCCATAAATCCAATCAATACTGAAACGCAAAACATATAAAGCTGTTTATATATAAAATTGGAATTCAAAGCATTGTTTTCAAACGTGCATTAACTACATATAACAATGTTCTTCATTCTAGACATTACTTCAGTCATTTACTTTCCTTTTCTCAATCCTATGATGAATCTAACTAAATTCCAGCACTTTTCATGATTTGCAACTATTTTGTACACAATTTTTGCTCTAATACAATCAATATCTTTTTGATTCACTTTCAACGGTACTTCAGCTCTGTTGTGTGCAGCGATATAGATCATGACGTATATATCATAGTCGATTCTGCATGAATGAAATATATTGACGGCTAGGAAACTACATTAAAAAATAATTCTGTATTGCATGAATGGAATATATTGATGGTTACAAATCCTGTTGTGCACATCCGGGCTGATGAATTTTTCATATCTGGAAGATTACTCTGTATCCATACGCGCTGTAGAGTTGTTTCAACTTTATCTCACTGTAATAAATATAGATTAGTATCACTTTATATAATAGTAAGGCTTAATATATTTCATTACCAGTTTATAGCAATCTCTTAAGTGTAAATTATTTCTTTCATTTGAATTTCTTTGTCTCAAAGAATCATAGTGCAACCATTGCATGTTTAAATATAGCAACGTTAGTAGTGTTCAGTGGCAGTCACCATGAATTGGAAAGTATATCGCTTCAGTATATTTGTTTAGAGCACATTCTTCTTAGAATAGAATAACTAAATGTGTTATAATTACATCTCTTTCCTCAATAATGGCTTTCTGCCCAAATTATAGTTTTGCTAGTACTTCATATGTAAGTCAATCATGTAAACAAACAATAATGGTATATTGTAATTGTACTTACTGTCATTATTGTAGACATTGCATAATTGTTTGGGACTAAGTCACATTTAAGGCTAAACCATTCGATAACCTGATTTATGAATGAAAACAAGATGTTACACAAATTATATTGACATGTTAGCTGCTGCTAAACAACATTTTCAAATGTTATTCCATCAGTTTTGTGTTTACTAGTTGTTAGATATTAATTTTTTATGTTGGTAGTTATCATTTTTTTTTTGTTTTTTTTTGTTTTGACAATTAAAAGGTATCGGTTTCATATACTATATGGTATCACTTTTTACTACAGCAACTAATAGGTAGCAGTTTTGCTTCTCTTAAAGTATCAGTTTTATTACTGTATAGCTTCAGACATAATTACCAGTATCAATTTTACATGTATGTAGGTATCGATTACTAAGAATTGTAGTTATCCTATTACAGTTACACATTTTGGGTATCATCTTGTTATGAACTTGGGTATCATAATTAGTTAAGTTAATTAATGTGTTTACCTGCCCATCTGTGAGGGTTCCTTTCAGCAAATTTATCATCATATCCTTTGTTATAGTACATCCTCCCCTTGACAGATCATCATCTCGCCAAGCAACTGGGCTGTTTATTTAAAAAAAAAACACAGCAAATATTAAGTTTTTGCATGTTCTACAAGGATTTTTTTATATATATAAATCTTACTTTTCTTCAGCTATTGCCATTGAAAAAAAATTCAAGACAACCCTTGCCTCATCGTCATTTAGATGACCTATCACACTTTTGCGGTTTGCCAAGTGTAGGTCTTTCCAAGTAGGTTCTACTACTTGAATTGGCTCTAAATCATCTATGTTTTCTTCTTCTTTCTTTTCATCTTGTTTATTTTGCTTTTTTATCCATCTTTTGCTTCATTTTTTGGCACCAATGAAAGTTGTAGTTCTTCCTCTTTTTCTACACATGATTTGTCTTCTTTTTTGTAGTCTTTACTTTCTTGGTTGCTTGTTTAGAATACTCAAACTCATCATTCCTTTTCTTAATTCTACTCTTTGCCTTTAGTCTTGCAACACGATGGTGGATTGGCACTTAATGGTTTCTTGGCTGATTTTTGGATCCTTTGTCGGTATGTTTTTTTGTCACTGCATTCATCAATTTGTACTTTCGAAAATGGTTGAGTAAGACCCAACTTAAAGTCGGGAGGAATAATGTTTTCTTCTGTTGTTCATCTTTGCCACTGTTGTTGTTGAATCTTGTATTAGTTCTTGGTATTATCTCATTTTCTTTTTTGTCATTCTTGTCTTTCATTACAGATGAGTATTCATCGTTGATTGAAATGCTTCCCGGTTGGTTGTATCCCTATTCATATTCAACATTCAAATCTATTTCAGCTTTGTCATGTCTTTCAAATTCATCTACTTGTGATGAATCATCCAGTGTTGCTTTTGAACCTCCTCTACCTTCTGTTTTATCATTTTCAGATTCTTTTTTGTTTGTTTGTTTGAACAGCTGCCTTAGTTTGAAAAGCTCATCTTCCGCTTCTCTTCTCAACTTTCTTTCTTTCTTCAGCTCTTATTTTAACTCTTTAATTTTGTCTTCAAGCTCTTTAATATGGCAGTTAAAAATTCTCGTAATCATGTCGTCTTCAAAATTTTCCACTTGTTCTTCCAACTGACCACGTTTTCTTTTTTTACTTTCTGCAGCTTTTCCTTTTGTGGTTCTTCTTGATAAATTTTGGGATGTCTCTAAGAGCTTAGCCTCGTGTGGCTCAATATTTCTAATCTCCTTTATCTGCATATTTTTGAACATTCAATAGATATTAATTAGATAACAAATTTGTAAATATTTAGGTTTCATTTGTAATGTCTAAGTTTTTAAGTAGCATTTTTAGTACAAATTAGGTATCAGAAATAAGGTGCCAGTTTCATGGTATCATTTTTTGGATTTTAAGATATCAGTTTTTTAAGTTCACTACAAAAGTATCATATATAATATTTTTAAGGTATCAGTTTTGCCACTAATCACTTCTCACTGTTATCATATCAGTTTTTAGTATCAGTTTTAGTGTTTTATAGATATCACTTTTGACCAATCTTCTCGCAAAATACATACCGCATATAAGAACAGGAAAGTATTTTTATACAATAAATCATAATGTCATGTTTGTATTAAAAATAAGATTACTATAAAAAAAAGTTCTTGCCAACTGAAGCATTGAGCATCCGAACATGTTTCCCGGCTTGTGCATGATTTTTTTAACATATTTGCTAAAACTAGACAGGATTGTTTTTGGCCATGACACAGAATTCATCTTCTCTACATCCACTAGAAATGGAACAAATCCCCATCGGAGCTTCTCTTGGTTGTTGGGAAAAAAGAATGTGACTAGTATATCCATGATCAACAGGAGTGCTAAATCTTCTTCAAACTGCTTCTTCTTTTTTCCAACTTCTTCCTTTGTTCGTTTTTCTATCAAATTTCTATTAATAACTATTGCTGCTCCAAAGTTCTTTAAAACAAAATCTTTGCACTCTGATGGTATTGTTCTGTTTGTCATCTTCGCAATTTTTACTACATTGCATCCTTCCAATGGTATGTAGAATAATAAGCTAACATTTTGCTCATTTATTTTTATTCTTTCTTTACCAAATACAAACAAGTCTTCTATTGGTGAGTAACAAGCATAAATTTCATTCAAATTTTCCGTATGCTTCTTGCACTCTTTCAACTCAATTTTCTCATCATAAAAAACATTGAAAAACTCGAAGAATGGAGTGCGTTTGAAAAAATCGATTTGTCTTTTGTTCAATGCTCTTTTTCCTTTCGCCAACTTTATGATTTTGTATGCAGCTTGCAGACTGCATTTATAAGCTGTATCTTTATTGTCCTCTCATCTGCTACAATTTCTTTCTTTTTCACTTCTGATGTAGCCAAATCACTCAGTCTTGGCCTCGGATTGACAAATCATCATCCTGGTTATTAATAAAAAAAATATTAACGATAAGAATGCTATGGTTTATTATTATCAAATACTCATGCGATGAAGCATAAAAACTCAGCAAATAAAATTATAATGATTAATACACATATACCAATCATTTTTTGAATCATATAAGTATATGTTTTTAATGCGTGCAATGAGTGGTATCAGTTTTATATCAATTCAAGCATCAGTTTCTGTTATATTTACTGTGTCCAGTAGATTGGTATCATTTTTGTACATATGTAGATATCATTTTATATTTTTTTAATTTTTCCAATGATAAGGTATCAGTTTTCTATATTTTTAGATATCACTTACAATTTTTCCCTTATACTAGTGTACAAGTATCATTTTTGCGACTTTTGTTGAGAAATACATTTTAATTTCATAGCACTTTTGAAAACAACATTCTCACTTTAACAACACAACATCAATATTATTTTTAAACCATTATTATTAAGCAATATCAAAATTCAACGATTTCTAGTTGCATTTTTTTCTTGTGTCGTACTTACCAATTTACCTAACATAACAATATCATTTTTGTAGATCAACAATACCATTTTAAATAATATAATAGTAGGATTTATCTCACCGAATTCTCCTCAATAGCTTCAAATGGTTTTGCTTGAGTTTTTTTTCCTCTTTTCTTCACAATATCCTGTTAAATAAGTACAATATTTTACCAAAATATATTAACCGTATCATTTTTTTCATGTTTAAGGTATCATTTACCTTATTTTTGTCTGCATTTCTCTTCATCTTTTTATTGCAGCTAATCTTCTTGGATCATTATACCTTTTGGACCTAGTTTCCATAGTTACATATCTAGAAACTACAACCACTGGGATCTCTTCAGCATTTTGACCACCAACATTATCAGATTGTTTCTCAATTGCGCTTTTTTCCTCATTTTGACCAACATCAGTATCAGTTTGTTTCTCCAGACCTATCTCTTCTTCATTTTGTCCAACAATGGTTCCAGTCTTTTCTATAACTGCTATTTCTTCCTCTTCTTGCCTTTCAACAGTATCATTTCTTTTTCAACCGCACTTTGTTCCTTGTTTTGTCCCCCAACAATATCATTTTGTTTTTCCACATCACTTTTTTCAGCATCGTTTCTATTTTTTGCTTCAATCTTTTGTTGTTCTTCACGGTCTAGGGTTTCTACACTAGGTTGCAAATTCGCAGCACATTCGATTACGATTTTCGTGGTTTTCCCCGATTGCTTTTGATTTTGAACATTATCGGTTGTGATTTTAGGGTTTTCACACAAATTTGTCACGTCGACATTCGGAATGTTTAGTGATCGTGATCCGGTCGCCATTGAATTAGGGGTTTATGATATACGATTTGATTTGAATTGAGCATATTTTTTTGTGTGCGTTAAAAAAAAGATCTATTAAGTAATAGTAAAGCAGAAGCTTTTCAAGCCTTTTCCTTAATTCTTTTAATTCACTCCATCCAACTTAATTCTCTCAAGGATGCTACTATTCATACTCTATTTACACTTCTGGCCACCAAAACTAAAAACACCCCAAATATTTTGAATTTTCTCTGCTGGCCACCGTCTAAATTAATAACCAAAAGATGCAGAGGCCATCAACTCCTTCCTTTACAATAACGTTTTCTTCCTCCCTTACATCAATGTACTTTGCGGATCAAATACGTAAAATCAAATAGTTCAATAAAAAATTAACATAATCCATTTCGTAGCCACATTAGCAATTTTAATTTTTATAAATAAGTACTTACTTCGTCGATTGTGTAATGATCCATCAAATCTACATTTACGCCTTTTGAGTCATTTGATCGAACATCTTGCATCATATTATCACAACCATCATATTTATTATCCAATTTATCATCATTCAAATACTCCATCTATCAAACAACAACAAAAAGTTAATGTATCAATTTGTAAAAGAAGATACGTAAGTTATACGGACAAAAACCCAACTTGTCAAAATTTATATTGTCATTCTCTATTACAACGTTCTCAAATTTAATGTCCTTCAAATTTGAAATTTCCAACGGAGCGGAAAAAATATCCTAAAACGCAATGGAAAACCCTAACCATTAAAAAGGCCCTAACAACATATTCTATAACATAATAGAAAACAATAAAAAATCAAGCAATTCTAACCACTTTTTTTATCTTCATCTTCCATCTCTATTAGACACAAAAGAATATATGCTTTTGTTAGGGTTTAGTGTTTGAAATTGTAAAGAAGTGCGTGTTTTTCTTACGAGAAGTACGGTGGTGAACAACTGAGTGAAGAAATAATATATGGTAGCCAGAAGAATATAAGAAATAATCGTTTGTATTAAATTTAGGAAGGTGACCGGAAGTGTAAACTGAGGTGTGAATAATATCACTTTTCTCTCAATTCACTCCATCCAACTTAAAACTCTTAGGATGCTTTGCATTTAATTTAAAATTTAATATAAAAAATTCCTCCTTTTTTTTGTTGAAACCATCAAATAGATTTGCAAGGCCTATCTATCTATGCTATACTATGAGTTTCAAATGCTGCAATCTGCTTCACTCTCACTTTTGTCTAAACTAAAATGTCTCATATGTTTCGTTCTTTGTTTTTTCTCTTTTTTAAATCTTTCTTTATTTCTTCTGCGTTTTACCCCAAATCCCTAATAAGTTATGGTAAATTCTATTTAAACCCATAAATGTGCTGAGTATACCCATGAAACTCTAAAAACATGGTTAAACCCAGCGTTTTGTTGAGTTTACCCATACATAATTAAAAAAAAGATAATTTCGCCCTCCCACGTAGTGGTGCCATAAAGGTACCACGTAGAGCAACTGCGTGGCGCCTTTAGGACACCTCGTTGAGCCCCTACGTGGTGCCTTCATGGTACCACGTAATGGTTCTACGTGGTGCCCTAAAGGCACCACGTACCTTTTCTACGAGGTGTGCTGAGAAACTAAAAAAAAAAAAATTTGCCGAACAGGGGTAGTTTAGTCGTAATTTTTTTTATTAAAAAATGGGTATACTCACCAAATTTATGGGTTTAACTAAAATTTGCCATAAGTTATTTAGAATTGTATCCCAATAGTTTCTCCTTCAATTTGTTGCTCCACTACATCTGATTACCGCTGAATCAAAGCTCTTCAAAGCAAAACCCCTATTTCGACGCAATCGGATCTATAAAACTCGAGTTTGGAGTTAGGGTTCTGTTTGCTCCAATTTTCAACGACGCAAGTAACCAGATCTTCAATCCTTCCATTTATGTTTTGATCTTCTCCTATTATGATTTAGGTTTTTTTACACTTCCTCTTTCGAGTACGTATATAACTGTATTTTTTGTTTGGATAATATTTATGATTGAAGGATCTTATATGATTATCATATTCGTTTGAATGGGAAATAATAACCTTCGGTTTCGTTCTCACCGCTGCATTATCTACCTAAGTGTTTGCTCATCTACTTACGAGGAGATGTGGGACACTTATTTGATTTTTATGTTTGTTACTGTATGGGAGAATTACTCTGGGTTTCCTTTTACTGCCAATACCTTCCCATATGTCTGCTCATCTACCTAATAGAAGCAGTTGGATAATCTGACAAAATTAATGACACTATGGTATAATTCTATTCTACTTTCATTTTAATTTTCTTTTTGCTATTTTTCCTTGCATATACACTATGCAGTTTGTGCTTTGTTGTTTCGTTACTTGATGTTAGTGCACAAAATTTTAGTTACATTTTGTTTTACATGCGTTGTTGCTTCTATAATCGTTTCTATCGGGATTGCCTTTTGAATGAATTATGATTAAATCCAAATAAATGGAGTTGATACCCTTTAAACTATTTTACAAAAATAATAATTTTGAATGTCATTTTTATTTATTGATGTTTGTAAAACTGGAAAAAAATAAAGATGTTTGTAAATTACCATTTGCATACAAGGTTTCAATGTTGAGATAATACAATAATATGGCCTTATTTAAAAAGTAACAATGCATATTTTTATAATTTATAACCAACGAAAAAATAACGCAGTTATAAATTTTACATATACAAATTTGAGATTTATTAAGTTTCGAATCAATGCAATAGATGACATTGTGATCTATATAAAATATAAAATTCATACATGCACAGGCTTCACATTATCCATATAACAAAAAAAAGTTAGTATGAAGATATGATACACAACAACTTGATCGGGTAGTTAATATGTAAGTATTATTCATTCTTTTAAATGTAATATCATTTTTTAAATAGAAACACAATGATCATCACTTAATTTCTATAGTGCTATCAAATTTCATAATTTTTTTGAAAAAGTAATTACTATTGTTAAGTGAAATAAGGTTGTAGTTATAAAGAAAATTTGTTTTTGTTGGACATCAGTTACAGACAGTGGCATTTTAATTTATATTAGCCAACAAGTTATGGTTATTAGTAACTACAATTTAAATTATGATTCCTTTATTTGCGCTTCTTTATTGCTTACTACTTTCATGTTACGTTAATTCTCTTTATGAAACTATTATGCATTCGCGTTAACTCTTTTAATAAGTTTGAGTTAGTGACTTGTGCTTCTGATTCCCTACCTGAGCTTATCCTATTATATTAGGTTTGGATTGTAATTGCTTTTGGGAAGAGTATAAAGGTGGTGTTGATGATTGCTGAGTTGTCCTAATGTTTTCAAATAGGCATACAAACAGGATGAACTTGAACTTTCCACTTTTCCAAGTGGCATCCATACCCATAGAAGCTATATCTGCTCTGCACACACCAAGATCAGTTCAAATGAATTCATAATTTTCTCAATCCCTACATTTTATATTTAATTTTTTATATTCATGAAATAGCATAATCGTATTTTGCGTTCCTGTATTCATGCAATGGCCAGCGTTTGTATGAATATTTGCTACATGTTGCATGCTTAGTCCCTAACTTATTGTATTTTTATAATGCTAAATGTGTTATAGTTAGGCTCAAATTTGAAATTATTTGATGATCTAATTTTTGGAAGTTGCCTTATTTAAAAATAAAAATAGAATCCTTTTTAGTTGTAACCATAATCCCTACAATAATCATCAAATATGTATGTAGTGTCTTCAGATTCATGGAAAATAACGATTAATCTAACTTTATTGTGCAGTTTATTTAGCGTTCGCTGAAAATTGAAATGATATGCATATATCAATGTGTATGTATATAATAGCGTCTTCTATGTTCTTTTTGTTATCATAATTGCACCAAGTTTTCTCTGCCGGGGGCACGGTTTACTATGTACTTAATTGGATAGTGGTGGCATGGTCGTCAGAGCCGACTCCGGCAGTTTGGATGTCGTAGGCGGTTCACAAATTTGTTGCCTCTAAACAGGAAAAAAAAAGAATGAAACTTTGCACTATCATCATTTGCTGACAAAAAGGCTAATTCAGGCTACATATATATGAAGTCAAGAGCAGCTAAGGTTATACAATTGCAAATATAAAGAACTTTATTCTTAACACAGCAAATACAAAAGCAGTTAAAACCTGTCATATAGATGCTTGCAGTTTGAGAACCTGTCATCTAGATGCTTGCACAGCTCCCATGTCTTAATTTTGAGATCATTGTAGCATTATCATCCCATGGAAATAATATTCGGATCTTCCTTCTATACACTGTACACGACATGAAACTTTATTAGCATTAAATTTGTAAGCAATTATGTATACCTAAAGCATAATATGCACTTGTGGGCCTGTGACAGTTACATAATAAACAACACAGACATGAATATTTGTTAAACAAAGACATAATAAACATCATTTATAATAAGAAGCTTACAATTACGAACCTGAATACGATCATTCATTACACTATAGTAAATTAATAGTAAACATGGACATTATCATTCATTACACTATATTTTTACATAACAAAATGCACAAAATATATAATATAAAACCAGAAGTATGACAAATAGTACACACTATATCTTCAACACTAATATTATTCAACGAAAACAACTTCTTCTTGCATTTTTAGAAGCAAACTCTTCAATTATGTCATCATACTTCAACATGTTCAAATATTCCTTTTCAATGGAAATCATAGCCAATCCACTTAGTCGTTCTTGTGTCATAGTGGTTCGAAGATAATTTTTTATCAACTTCAACTTCGAAAAACTTCTTTCTGCTGAAGCCACCGTAACCGGAACCGTCAATAAAATTCGGTATGCAACCCATACATTTAAAAATCCACTCACATCACGATAAGATCTTATGAAATCAAGAATGCCACTTGATTTTGTTACTTCTAATGGCATTATTCTTCTCAATTGTGTAAGCTCAAGAAATAATCCTTTTCCACAAATATCACTCTCTTGATCGTGTTTTAAAAACATTTCTAATTCCATACATTGCTCTTTCAATGTATTATCTTCAATGGTTTTGAATTTCGCATTTAAAAGAAATCCAAAAATTCCTTCATAAAGTACGAATTGTTCAAAGCGATCGTGAAGTGAAGTAAGAGCTTGATCAATTATATGAAGAAAGTAAGTAATCCTAAAATTAACTTCTATAGATTGAGTTTCATTAACATCAACGTCTACATCATCATCAAAGTGCCTCTTTCGACGAACAACCCTTTTCTTTGCAAATTTAGGTTCAATGTCAACCTCTTTCACAAGTTCTTTTGCTTCATCTACCATGCTTTCAAATCCATTTTGTCTAAAATTCTCGAAAAAAACAATAAGTTCCCTTACTTTTATAATGGCAAACTCAATATCCACATCCTCTTGTTGAAGCAACTTGCTAACTCGGTTAATATTATTCAATATAGTGTACCAAATACATAGACTAATCAAGAACTCAAAGTCTTCTAAAGCATTTTGACATAAACACTTAGCTTCCACCATCACGGTATCATCTTTAGAAGAATTATTTCCAATATCAATTAATGCATCTCTTAGATCCGATGGTTGAGTTCTTATTGCTTTTACACTTTCTATATGACTTTCCCAACGGGTTGCCGATAATGGCTTTGGAGACAATCCATTTACATATTTTCTAAGAGTTTCCCATCGATGCATTGAACCGGAGAACAAAGTATAGATTTTTTGAACATATGAAAAGAAACTTCTAGCTTTCATGCATGATTTTGCCATATCACACAAAGCAAGATTTAAGCTATGACACCCACATGGAATATAGAGCGCTCTAGGATTTATATCAACGAGTCTTTTTTGTACACCTTGGTGTTTACCTATATTAAATTCAAATTATTTGTTACTTGAATGAATAAGCTAAAAATAAATTATATACCTTTCATAAAAAATAATATACCTTTCATATTTGATCCATTGTCGTAATCTTGACCTCGCACATCATCAATATTAAGCTTAAGATCCTTTAGAGTGGTCTCAAGCGTTCTAAAAAGGCCAAGACCCGATGTATCATCAACCTCTATAAAGCCTAGAAAAAACTCCTCTACTTTGATAGCATCTTCAACATCTACACATCTAATTATGATTGACATTTGTTCTTTGTGACTCAAATCCGGAGTACAATCAAGTATGATCGAATAATATTTCGCTCTTAAGATTTTTCCAAGCATTGCATCCTTAACCTTTTTTGCCAACAAAAGTATAAGTTCATTTTGAATACCGTGACTAAGATAATGGTTACTTGTTTCATTATTCACCACGCGCCTAAGATGGTCTTCCATAATTGGGTCAAATTCGGCTATAGATTCTATAAATTGACAAAAAAAAATCCATTGTTTTTGTCATAAACCTTTCCATTTGAACCACAGAATGCTAAATTATTTCGAGAAAGTGATTTCACAACACCAATTATGCGGATTAGTACCTTTTTCCGCCGTTGTCTCTCTTGCTCAATTAAACATTCCATTCTTTTATCAATTGTTGCATTTAGTTGAAGACCTTTGTACAAATCTGCCCACTTGATGAGACTTGCAATGTGTTCCGTATTATTTTCATGTTCACGCAATATTTTTGTGATATTGTGCAAATCATTAACTCCTTCCTCCCCCAATTTGAATTTTTTTTGTGGGTTTTTAAATAATTTGCAGCAAAAGCAAAATACTCTATTCACTTCATTTGAGTAAACCAACCACTTCCGTTCATGCTCTTCTCCACGTGGATGGAAACCAATATAATGTTTAGAAGAGAAACACCTATCATCAATAACATTCTTAGGAAATTTACCATTTTCTTTCAACACCTTAATTGGACTACGTTTAACCAACATTATTCTTTTAGTATCGGTCATTGATTTCCATAAACCCGGATCATAATTCAATTCAACATCCTTTTCAAGATCAAGCACAACTAAGCCACCAATGTCTTCTTCGCTAACATTGACCTCTTCATTCTCAACGTTCTCTTCATGAGTGTTATCCTCATTATTTTCGTTTGCAACATTCTCATTATTCTCAACATTCTCATCATTGTCTTCCTTATCATCGCTTGCTTCATTAATCCAACTTGAAGTTGGACATTGAGATTGTTTGGTTTTTGCTTCAAACATTTTAGAAATTGAACCAACGAGGGATTTTACTAGTTCGTCTTTCTTTTGCTTTACTCTTTTATCGTAAGCTCCAGAGTTTTGTTTTCGATATCTAATTCGATTTTTATCATCTTCGTTCTTCGTCATATTTCCTAAACGTTGGGTATTCAATTTGATATTCAAATAAAATAATTTATAAACAATTGATTCAAAGAATCAGATTTTTTTGATTGAAATTTGTATAAACTGATTTGAGTATTTAACATAAACTAAATTTTATTTCTTGATTTGCAGACAACTAAATCAAATGTGTATAAACTGATTTGAGTATTGACTGATTTTTGTAACTTACAAGTCTGCAAACTGCAATTTCACAAATTGGAAAAAGGGCAAGCTACAAGCCTACAATTACAAGCGTAACAAGCCTACAAACTGCAATTTCAAAATTGGAAAAAGGGCATACCTGAACAAGGAAAAGAGAGAGAAGTAGGGTTTGGCCTCTGAAGGAAACGAGATCGAGATTTTGGGAGAAGGCGGAAGCCGCGGAACTCAGAAATCATTGGAGAAGCGGATCTCTGGAATGTTTGGAGAAGCGGATTTAGCCATTTAGGTTTTTGGAGAAGGCGGTATTTTTGGAGAAGCGGAAATCGGTTTCTGAAGGAAAGGAAGCGAGATATTTTTATGTTCTGATTTTTTTTATTTTTTAAATACAGGTGGGGGATTGCTGGGCAAAGGGGGTTGCCGTAGGCATTAGCCTATTGGGCCTACCCAGTTAGCCGGCTCTGATGGTCGTTCCTTACTAAATGATTGCAGTCACTTCAAAACCATCTGCATATTATATTCCCATCAATGTATGGATTTCCCTTTCACTTTTAAACTCACCCTCTTAAATTCCATCTTTGTTGTTTGGTAATTTTGTGTTTATGTTATTTTGATGCATGAGTTTTGAAGTCAAGCTCTCGAACTCCAGCTTCTTTTTTATGTATGCGTAGGAACCCGACACTTGAATCATGATAATACACAAAATAAAGTTTTAATTTTTGGTTAAATCACTATATTTGTCTCTGGAATAAATCCACCTTTTGGGATTCTTTTCTTAGTAACTTTGCATTTTTCATAACTATACACCTTTATGATGCTTTGTCATACCAAAAGTATAACGTTCCCCAAATGGATTCAGCTTGCATCTGATAACTATATGTTTGTTTTTCTTATCATTAACAGTTGTCATATTTTCAAATAAGGAAAATAAATATTGTGTTAAGATAGAAATAATAAATAGTGCTATTGTTTGTGTTCTTGCATTATATGTTTCAGATAAGAAAACAAATGCCTGGTCTATGATTATGTTTGTTTAGTTAGGCACATGACAGCTCAATCCACACGTTGTTATTTATATTTCTTAAGCTTTAATACCAAAATTTAAGTGGACATTTATGAATTTCATTAGTGATTTGCATACTAATAACTAAGATTGCTTAAGCAATTCATACAAAGCCACCTATCGTAAACCATGTTAAACTCACACTAAGGTGACTATTTTTTTTTTTCTTTTTTTTTCTTTTTTTTTTTTTTTTTTTTATGGACAAAATCACATCAATCTTTATCTATATTGGTAAAGTATTCTAATTTACCTAAATTTTTTGGTATGTTATTTATATTAACTATGTATTTAAAAGAATTAATGAAGAACAAAGACTAATTGGCCATTTTTCAATCTATACATGTTATCTCTTATTATTACTTTTTCTATTAAGGCTAGAACCTGACATGAATTCCTTTGCTAATGACTTGACTTATCTTCGAATCTGAATCAATGATGAACGTATTGGGTACTTCACCTGACAGTAGCTTTTGGCTCCATATATCCTAACACCAACAGTTGTTGTATTTACACCTTTACAATTATTGTTCTTTCCATCAAATAAGACACCGAAAGCAAACCATCGAAATGAACACCATGTTGCATTTTGCAGAAGGCAGAGCCGTAGTCGCCCACTTAATTATCATTTATTGATATTTTTTGCCTACTTTATTTCTGTATTTAAAGTTTCAGCTCATTTTGGGAATGATGTATAGTATATGAGTATGGTTACAAAATGCAATTTTTTGTTAAATATATCAATTAAATTCCTATTATAGATGGAAAGTTAGATTTTTTTTTTCTTTGTAATAGATGCACTAATTTCAAAGTAATCTTCACCAAATTAGTTGTATTGATATTATATTTTATCTTATTGATCAAAAAAGGATTTAAGAAATAGCAATTTTAATTACAAGATGATCACACTCCATCATATTACAGGTGACAGCATCCTATGTCGCCAAGAATGTATTCTCTTATCCTTAAAAAATAATAACTTCTTGGTAGGTAACTAGGAGATGGGCAAAAATGAGAGTAGCAGCCTTCAAGTGTCAAAGCACATGAAATTGATTAATGCTATTATACATACTATAGTTACTGATCATTGTACATCTCATCTATGTTACAGACTGAAAATTAACTATGAGGTGGCCGCTAAGGCTTTAAAGCATATAAAAGAGACCTGGGATCAAATCAAAAAGTAATTTTTTTTCTATAAATTTTACTTTATATCTTAAAGTATGATAAGTTGCTATAATTATTTAGTTCTCTTTTGATTCAACCATTCAGATTTTTTGGGCTGATTTTATTTTTTATCTTAAAGTATGATAAGTTCCTATAATTATTTAGTTGCTGTAAGATCTTTTGATTCAAACTTACAGTATAATTTGGTTGGCAATTTATATATATATATATATATATATATATATATATATATATATATATATATATATATATATATATATATATATATATATATATATATATACTGTGTGTGTGTATGTAACGTTGGCTTAATGATGCTCAATTTTAACATATTTCAAGAGGACCAAGCTCCATGTTATTGTAAGTGATAACTTCCTATGTCTATATGCATATATTCTCTTTGCCTTAAACGACAATAATTTCTTAGTAGGTTACTGAGAGATTGACAAAACTAGAATAGCAGCCTTCGACTGAAGTGCGTAAAATTGATTGATGTTATTACACATATTATAATTACTGATCATCGTATGTCCCATCCTTGCCATAGATCAAGAACGAACTAGGAGGTGACCACTGTGGCTTTGAGAACATAAAAGAGGCGTTGAACCAAATTGAAAGGTAATTTCTTTTCCATAAATTTTACTTTATATCTTTAAATATGATAAGTTGTTGTAATTAATTCATTCTTTTTCAGCCTTTTGGATTTTTTGGGTAAATTTTAGGCAATTTGTTTTTTGATATGGTTAGCAAAGGTTAATATATGTACGGCGTACCATAGGCTTCATTTTTTTTTTAAAGCTTTATTGAAGGTGGATAAATCATAATATCTACACTAGCCACTAGGATTTCAAGCTGTTCATTGTTTTAGCTTCTCTCTGCAGGTTTGCTTTTTGATTTTGATGACTTGAACTCTCTGTTTTGATTTTGTTTCCAGCTGTTGTGGCTTCTCTTTATTCATTCAACCTATCTTTCCTTTTTCTAAACTTTTGCTCCTGCATTCTTCAATTTTTTACTACATAATAAATAGCTTCTTAAATACTAGGATCAAGCATTATCTATAAACATGCTTATCTACTTCAACGGACCTCTGTATTTTATCTTATTAAAACCTCTTTTCATATGTCTTATTTCCCTCATATGATTTTTTTTTTTTTTCCTATTGATACATTTTATTTTATCTTATTCCTATTAATTCACTTGCTGTTTTATTTCCATTTTTCTCATATGATTATAAAAGTTTACCTTATACACAATACACCACGTGGTGATGTATTTTTATTTTTATAAAAGCAAGAAAAATAATCATTTTTACTTCTATTCATTTTACATGATTTATTTCCATGTTTCCCACTTCCCACAAAATTGAATTGTTGCATGACAACTTGGACATTTGAATAATTTACAGTTTTGAATTTCCAAGAGTGTAACTAATAAAAAGTCCCTGATTTCCCACTTTCTACAAAGTTGAATTGTTGCAAGACAACTTGGACATTTGAATAATTTACAGGTTTAAATTTCCAAGAGTGTAACTAATAAAAACTTCCAGATTTAATTTTGATTATAAATTAGTTCCAATTAGTACTTTAAATCATGACATGACTACTCAACCCAAGATAGTTGCAGTAGTTTTGATCTTTTCATAAACTTAACTATTATAAAGCATTTGCGGATCAATAAAATTTAGGAACCAAATCAAAAGGTAAGTTTTCTTCCATAAATTTTACTTCATATCTCTAAAGTATGCTAAGTTGTTATAATTAATTGGTTATTTTTTGATTCAGCCTTTCAATTTTTTTTAGGGGAATGTGAGGTATTTTTGTTTTCCCGCATATTGTTAGCAATAGTTTAAGTACATACTATAGGCTTCATTTTTTTTTATTTTTTAATTTAAGCTTTATAGTAGATGGATAAGTTATGATATCTACATTAGGATTTCAAAATATTCAATGTTGTAGCTTCTATCTGCAGGTTTGCTTTTTGATTTTGACGACTTGAACTCTGTTTTTATTTTATTTTCAGCTGCTGTAGGTTTTCCTTATTCATTCAATCAATCTTTCCATTTTCTAAACTTTTGCTCCTATGTTCTTCATTTTTTGAGGATCAAATATTATCTATAATTATAAACATGCTTATCTACTTCAACTTTACCAATCTCTCTCTCTCTCTCTTTTTTTTTTTTTAAAAAAAAAAAACCTTATTCCATATATGTATGTATGTTATGTATGTGTGTATGTGTGTGTGTGTGCGCGCGCGTGTCTCTCTCTCTCTCTATATATATATATATTATTTCTCTTATATTATATTTCCTTATTACTCTTAATATATTTTATCTTATTTCTATTAATTTATTTGCTATTTTATCTCCATGTTTCTCGTATGACTATGAAAATTTACCTTATATACTATAGGTGCTAGATTTTGTGATCTTACACACCACAAGGTAATGGATTTTTATTTTTATAAGAGTAAAAAAAATATTATTTTTACCTTACATTTCAAATGATTTATTTCCATGTTTCCCAAATTTCATCATTAATTTTAACAGAAATAAATTGTTTGCTATTTTTATGTTCAGTTTATAAATTTTGCTTCCAAATGGACAGTTCCAGTCAGAATGTTTTTTACATGAATGCAACAGTTCGATTATCAATTCCTCTCCATTATTATTATCAACAAACATGTTATCACTCATCCATCATAAGAAAATTTAAATCAAACAATTTCTTATCCACTAGCAAATATGGTTTGCTTATCCATCATGCAAAACCTTCTCTGATCAATAGGTAACGTAATATCTTTTAGCCTCTTATAATGAAATCTTTCTAAAAAGTCATAAATAATTGTCAAATGTAAGAAACCAGATTTATTTTCAATTATGATGTTATTAGTAATCCAAATAGAAGAATTTCCCTTTTTTGAGATAGCTTCCCTCTTTTTCTTATAAATTAAAGGAAAATGTAATACTTAACCCAACATTACATTTAAACTTTTATGCAGTGGAAAGATATATGGTTTTAATAGTTTGCTACCTATAACATAATGTCATACTGGTTCCATGTAAATTTGATCATAATCTTCTAGAATTAGTCAACGAGTTACTCCATTGGTGTGTAATCATAGCGAATAATCAAGACTTTGACAATAATGTATTGGAAGGCATTTGTAAGTTATGCTGTATGAATATTTTATAATAAAACATATTATTATACTTTCTTTAATTTATTCCTGTTATGGGCATATCAAATATACTCTCAATTTATACATTTTATTCATAAGGCTGGGTCCACACTCTCAAGGATGGTACTAAATTAAGGATGAAACAAACTTTACCTCATTATGGATGTTAAGCTCTTCGATTCCTTCTCTGTGTTACTTTTTATTACCTACGGTTCCAACTATAAGAACTATTCCAATTTCAGCCTATTATCGCACTAAAAATATGTATAGATGAAGAGAAAACCTAATTGTTTAAAATTTGAAGCTACTCCTTGAACAATGCAATGATATACTGTTCAAGTGCTTACCGATACATGCAAAATATAATCCTTGCCTTTTTTAAACTTTTTTTGGCAGATATTTATCTCTTGTAGGATAATGACGAGGAATTGAATGAATGACCTGAGTTTGCAGTAAAAGTAGGGCGAAATGGCTAAGGATCACATCATTATTGGTAACTTTAGGTGTAGAGTTTGGAGATGATTAAGTGCCAGTTCAGTTGGCACTTTATACTTTTATTTCTTGGCTTCATCTTATTCGGTTATTCCTGTGTCTTTTTCTTAGGATGGATGACACTTTTGTGTAACTGTCTCAATACTTGGAAGCTACTGTCTAAAAATTTACTTCCATCTCTATTTTCTTAAACAGTATTGAAGGAATTTATTTCTGTTTATCGTAATACTTTCTGATGGAGGCTATTGGCAGACGAAAATCAGTAAAAGCACGAGCATGGCTGTTTAAAAGTAATCAAAATTATATCTCGGTAATAATAGTATAAAACCTACTAAAACTATCAAATGAAAATGCATAGTTTCTCTCCACTATTGTCATTATTTTTGAACAATGCATAGTTTCTCATCCAACTCACACTTTATTGCTGTATGTCTAAACAACTAAATATATCATTTTTGCAAACTGTGTACTATCTATGTTAATGTCAGGAATACGGTAACGCTTTCGAAAAAGAATGAAGTTAGGACTGTCCCGAATGATTTCAGATTACAGCAAAATAGAAAATACATGTTTGTCACATGTTTTCCATATTAGTGTACGTAGACTTAAACCAAATTAGCTACAGGATATTATAGTGTATTTATCTATGGACGATTTGAGCACAATTTCGAAAATTGTTCCCAAAATAATAAACAAAATCATTCAGCAATGTTGTTGTACTATGTAATCATGCTCACTAAGTTGATGGCCCTGTTATATCGTGTACTTGCATATTAAGTGTTATGTCTAATAACATTTAATAGCTTAAGGTATGCGTGCATTTAGGTGCATGTTAGAAAAGGGGGAAATACCTTTGATATGTACATGTGATAAAATTAAAATGCAAACTGATGGTGATGTTACCATAATGACAATATTACTTGTACCATCGTGGACAATTTTAATGTTAAGTATCATATTTTTAAGTCGTTTATTAACATGCTACACACAGTTTAGCATCTGAAGTGTTAATAAATTATAATAGAAACATTTGTGTTGAAGCTATACTTTGGACAATGTAGTTCACCGCATTTTCCTATTACTTATTTCTTCACAACTTCCAGAAATATATAATGGCCGATAGAAAGATAAAGGCTTTTACATAAAAAGATTTCTTCCTATGATCATTTCAAGCTTCCTAAGAAAAGCAAATGTATCATTGGAATTAGTATATTTCATGCATCATCCTATATTTATTTCAAAATATGAGTTCTTATATCTTGGATTTGTAGTTCTGTTTGTTGCAGTTTTATAAAATTTAGCAAATCCCTACCAAATTCAGTTGATAGGTTAAACCTACATACATTACACATTAATTCTATGTAGATTGGTTGTAGGAGAAATAGTATTATACTCCATATTCTGGCATCCACATTATCATTTTATAGCTAAGGGTCATTATGTAGTATTATGTCATGGTTTAACCAATGGTTATGACTGATCAGCTTTTGGCTAAAATCAAATATTGTTCATCTCATTTGTTTAGTAACTATAATATAAAAATGGAAAACCTTGCATATACCCGACCATAATTTTTGTGCTGCTTTCTAAAGTGATCAAATAAAACAATGGTCCAGTTTAAGTTTCAAAATATCTATAGTGATCACGTTTGCTTATATCTTTAGTCCAAATAACAATGACAGTAGCATTTAAAAAACGGTCATTAGGATTAGCTTATAGTGACCCTGTTTGATTAAGGTTCTATGATTTTATTTCTGTCTATATTTTAAAATATTTCTTCGGTATTTAAATCATATTTATTGTCACTGTCTCGACACAGCTTTTTTACAAAATTTCTTACATTTAAACTCTAAATGCATAAAAGAAAACAAAAATAACTGATCAAATTATGCAAGCTTACATCTTTTCTCCATATTTGTATCTCAGCTCAGGTAAGCTATGAAAAATGAAAAAAAAAAAAAAACAATAGTTTAGATGAATTAAGAATAGAAAGGCAAAATGCTTAAGGAACGTATTTTTTGCATATTAGAGGAGAAAATTTTGATTATTGGAAATTGTGATAAAGGACAACACAAATAATTGTAAGGTAGAAAACTTAAATCATGTTTTATTGATTAAAATTTACATGCAATATGCAAGATGAATTTGTTTTTCTGTTCTAATTCAGGATTATTTTGGATGTTAAGGTTTTGTCTTCAATTGTGTTTCCATTATGTAGGTTCACATTACTCGAACATGTCTTGTCACAAGGGTGAGCAACAACGAAGCCATCCATGCGGAATACATCTTGCAATGACCTGCAAATATGGGATAGAGTGCATTGAAGTGTCTGAGGCCATGACTTTAGATAACCTTGGTGATCGCTACCATGTGCTGTGACCCAACACTGAACGCATCACGATCATTAGAGCTATAAGAGGTTTAGAAAGGATAGAACAACTACTACCCTTCTCAAACTTGGGTCAGATTTGGCCACGTTTGGTCTTTTAGTAAAAAAATTATTTAGAATCTGTTATTATTGATTTAGAATCTTGCAATGATTTTATCCTTTTTGTCTACATGTATTAATTCAATGCTAAATTATTTGGATATAATATTTTGACCTTGAAAATAATGGACCGTATAAGCTTTCAGCAACAAATTATTGTGAACTCCTGAAAGGTTGCAAGAAAGCTCAAGTTTCTCCTAGAGCCTGCCATGCTGAAACTGGCCATTTTTAAAGCCTTTGACGCTTTGCATTCAGAGTCCGTACTGAAGATATTGCAGCTTATGAACTTCCTAAAGAAAATAATTACCTGGATATAAGCGTGTAGTCTATTATGAAGATTATACTTTGTAGTAGTTGCTCTCTAATTATGCTATTGTAAGAAATAAACTTGCATCATATTTCTATCATATTCATTCCAATTATATATATATATATATTTGCATATATTCAAGTTTTAATCAAAGGATTGATAATGCAGTTCCTAGTTCATGAAAATAACAAAAACACCATTACGTAATGTACGTTTATGGTTCACAATGTAAGATATGAATCATTCAGCTAGACTTATTTTAGTGAACATTTAACAAATTTTCATTTAAGTATGGAAAACAAAAAACAAACATATTATGAATATTCATTGTTTTGTATCTTAATCATAAAAGACCAATGAAACACCTCAGCAATTGGTGACACAAATTTCTTCTATCTATTATGGTGATGTGATTTCATATTTAAATGTGTTCTAAGCAATCCAATTTATAGCTATGCTGTTTTGTGGTCATCATAAAAACAAGCTCAAACTTTGGTTTATAGGAAATTTGACATAGTTTTTTAATCAATGAAAGGGCTTTACTATTTTTGCACTTGGACATATTTCGAATTTGAAAAGTTCTTAATAAACTAAAAGTGATATGACATAAAGCAGATAATCATTAAGAATAAGTGTAAAAGCATGCAAGATATCGGGAAACTATGTCATTATTAACTTTAGTATTGGTTACATTATTCATATTCATTATAGTTTCTATATCTTATACAGCTAATATTTTCATAAGCATATCACAATGCTAATTAGTAAAATTGTGGAATATAAGATGGAATTTGAAACAATTTTCCTTTTTGTACCACATTTTACCACACTACAACCAAGTTTAGAACTCATATATCAATATAAGATGGAATATAAAATGGAAAATAAGCATATCGCGATGCTAATTAGTAAAATTATTCATATTCAGTATAGTAAAAGCATGTCTATTAACTCAAAACCATGCACATATCAATATTTTATGAAACACTGCAAAAACATTATATTACAACATTTTACCACACTACAAGCAAGTTTAGAATTCACGTCACATTATAGCATAAATTGTTGTCTTTATGAGAATGTCCAAGAAGCCTGACGCCTGCTGAACAGATTTTAGGCTCCCGCAAATGACTATAAACATTCTACATCTCAATGCAAGTTGTGACACCCCACGTTCGTTTATGTCACTCTTTATCAGAATGCATTGAGTTTCGTGAAGCGTTATAGGTAAACAGAAATAGAAACATAAACATTACAAGACAGATATAAAATAACAGTGGAATTACAACTTTATTAAATAGAAAAGCTTCATGGTTCAATCTCAATTACATAATATGTCTAGAATACTGAAAACATAAAATTTCTGCCTTGTACAGAAATCATCATCAGAGTACAACAATACATAAAAGATCATAATCCCCAAAATGTAGCCATAGTAGATTAAATACGAAATAAAGCAGTACATCTAAACATCTCCAAGCAAAAGGAAAGAAGAATCCTGATCAAGCTTGAGAATTCTCACCTTGAGAACCTTAGGTAGGGGGGATGGGGGACGGAAGAGAAAGAAAAAGAAACAAAATGGGTCAAACATAAAGTCTGGCGAGTCCAGTTACTTTTAGCATATAAATAAATAAAAGCATCACGACAGGTATATAAGTTGAAGAGAGATAACAAAGTCACAAGGCAGGTATAATAAGGTAAACAGAACAGAACATGTATTACGCTTCTCTAATACATTTCTCTACACCATTACTAGTATAGCAAGAACAAGATGATTCCCAACAACTACAAGATGGTAGACTTAGGCGTGCTCCTAGTGAGAGGTTTTACACCATACAATAACTGGTAGCCCAACTGAACTTACCGGTGTTACCCCTAAGGATAATAACGGGATCCTAAACAAGCGAGACTAGATGTACCCTAATTACTACCTCAATCGATTGACTCCCTAACTCAGTAGATACCCTGTGTTGGACCCATAGTAGATGTACATTTCTTAAAGTGGCAACCCATGTGAACAAGATGTGCACAACCATATCTATTGATGTCACAACGTCTTATTTTCCCAAGCAGGCGGACTCATGCACGCATATGACCTCGATGGAACGCGCCATTAGACACCTTTTCCCAAGTTACCTCTTATAATCAGCTCAATAGGCATGACCCGACTCCGACCTAGTTCGGAGTACTCGTTTGATACTTATATGGGTTACTGACTGAAATGAATCCCTCACACCATATGATACAAGCTTCCCCCTAGGCTTGCATCTCTACAACTAGGATTTCTACAGGTTATACCTACTACTTTAACAAGATTGCATAACCCCAACAGATTAAGTTTGTGGGCCTATATATATATATATATATATATATATATATATATATATATATATATATATATATATTACCCACCGCCCTAAGATTTACTTAACCCTCCCACAATTCCAAGCAAGTTTACTTAACCCCTACTCAAGTTAACATTTTAATGTAATCCCTATGGATTCAAACAGGTTAAGTATTACAAGTTCATCACCATTTATTCATTTATGGTTATAATGCGCTAGACCTTCCACATTAAGTCTACCACTTGTGGATGCTGGATATGTCAGTTGGGTCTGGGCAGACTTCTTCCACAAGTTAGACTTAACCTCGTGTCTTAGCACGTTACGTGTCCGTTTACGCACTTAGATCCCTCGCACTAGATTCACCACTTATGGTCACTGGATATGCCGGGCGGTTCCGGACAGATTTCTACCACAAGTATAATCTAACCTCGTGTCTAAGTACCGTTACAGTTTCTACTTACTGTAAATCTAGGCATTTTCATTATTAACCAATTATTATGTTCATTATGCCCCCAATTCCCCGTCCGATCTACGATACAGTTATGCCCCAAATTTAGATCAAGATCTAGATTATGCCCCCAAATCCTAAGTTTTGGATTAAGGTACAAATTTTGCCCAAAATTCCCAATCATGTTTTACAATATGAATAATGCCCCAAATTAATCGTTCCCAATTTCATGTATTCGCATATTTCAGTGATATGCCTAGGCTCGAAGGTAGCTGGCTATAAAAACCAAAAAGGGAAGAAGGGAGAGAAAAGAACAACAGGCATAGTAAATAAAAATTGGCACAAGATGACATAATTAGGCAAACTAGCAGAATAGGTATAAGGTGACATAATTAGGCAAACTAGCATAATAGACAAACGGTGACATGATTAGGCAAACCAACAAGATAAGGATATCATGAACATACATATGAGATCTAAACAGTAAATTAGATATACGAGTAATGGCAGGTCTGATATGATTCAAATTGTCATAGGCTTAGATCCAATTCATAAACATGTCAAGATTACATTTTAGGTGTTTATATCTAAAAGTAACATAAACTAACTGTGATTGGATCTTAAAAATAGAAGATTTATTGTAGATGTTGAATCACAGATCCCTGAATTCGTGTAACTTGTTGTTAAAGAAGAATAGGCTAGATCAGGTTGATTTGGGGTAGCACCTTGTTGTCGCCATTGATTTAGATGAATAAAACAATGGGATTGAGGTTCTATTTATAGCCTAGGGTCAACGAATCTGGTCAGAAAACAAGTCCACATACACAGAACTGAATCTTCCCCGGATCTAGAGGGGGTGTCGACACCCCTGTTGTGGTGTCGACCCATGGGTCGACACCCCTATGCTGGGGTCGACCCTCAACGGGCCTGATTCCCGTGCTGGTTCCCGCCTCTAGTTTTTGAAATGTTTTGAACTGATTTGAATCCTGGGTTTATTTTATTTATATATAAGTGGCTTACACGTATACAAACTTCAAACCTTAACATCTTCTTCATATGATGTCCGTTTTACGCAAACTCGGAGTATATCTTAAACAGAATTCTGAGATGAACACAATGGCGCAGTCTATTTTACTTAATTATTAATGTTTAATTAAGTATTCTTTAATTTATCATTTTAATGTGTTATAAAATTACGGGGTGTTACATTCTCCCGTACTTAAAGGATTTCTTCCTCGAAATCTCCAAGTTAAGAAGAATGTATATCCTAACATCCATCATCCATCTACTCATCCACTAATCACAGGCATTATAACGACCCGCATTCTACGCATCGGAGGATCGTAGAATATTTATTTCATTTTCATACGAAGTCGTATGGTCGTGTAACTTTGGGGAACGACTATTGGGGTCATTTCCAATGTCTATGATTTTTGCCGAATTTTAAATGACTGTTTTGCCCCTGGTGAATCTTGTTTCGCCTATAACTTTTGATTGGTAAGGAGTTTTGACTTGTAACCACTTCCACCAGATTCAGATGATGGTTTACCTTTCCGTAGAGTGGTCACATTGATCAAACGGACTTACCGTTTGGGAGATATGGCTGAGATAAGGTTTGGTAGGTGAAAAACTACTTAAACGGGCTAAGTAGGGTAATTAGTGAACGGGCCCATAACCTATTTCGGGATCGGGGTTATGGGAGGGTTGATAGGGTTTGGAAAATCTGTTTTATTCATTTTTTTCCAGCCACTATTTATATCCTTTGAACCCTAGCAATGGTCGTCACCATCTAAATCACTCCCAAATCACTTTTTAATCACTTATTAGTTAAAACTACTTCGAATCATGGTGGATTAGCATCAAATCAGAGTTGGAGTTGCTGCTATGCGTAGGAATTCAACCCATACCAGTGGAATTTGCAGTTCTAGAGTTTATTTGTGGCTAAGGTGAGTGATTAACACTTTTATGCATTAATTACGGCTAATTAGAGATGATTAGTGGTAATTAGCGAAATTATGCATCATAAAAATCTGGAAAAATATGTAAAAAAATTTGAAATATTATTTTATGTCACTGGTGAAAATTTGGGTTAATTTGGATTAAGTTTGCTAATCCTATAGTTAAAACATGGTTAAGGGGATTAAGGGGAAATTAGTGGTAAGATCTTCAGCAGTAAGGAAACAAGGAAGACCATTCGAATTGAGCTGTGGTTGGGATTGGATCGGAGGGGACGAGACGAATCAGAGAGCCAAATCAACGTGGAGAGTACGGACCGAACCAAGGACCCCCGAACTGAGTGCTCCGAACCAAACCGGTCAGGGAGCCACGAACCAAATGAAATCCGGACCGAGCCGAGGTTTGAGAGGCCCGAACCGAACCAATGATGATTGGAGCACTATGCATATTTGAACCGAACCTAGGCGTAGGCTATGAGCGCTGAACCTAACCGGATTTGGAACTACCATCACGCGACGACTCTTTTGAAGACCAACTCCAATTCGACCAAAACCGAGATGCAAAGGAAGTCCAAATGGGAAGTTATATCTCAGGATCCAGATGGGAACCAACGAGTTAACTTCATGAGTTGGACTTTTCTGCAGGATGTGTGCAAAGGGTTTATCGATGTCTATAGCTTTGATTCACCACTGAGAGACGGATTAGTGGCTATGGATCAGCGCAATGTGATCATTCAGATTCCCAAGGGCAAGTGATCGTAGCATGGCTATGAGCCAGTGCAGTGAAGTCGTCGTGACTCCATGGAGCAAAGTGGACATAGCAAAGGATTAGTGGCTATGCATCAGCGCAATGGGATCATTATGACTCCCAAGGGCAAGTGATCGTAGCAAAGGATTGGGTGATCAAAGTGGTGGATATTGTATACTTTACGCACTGAGTGAGAGATGTGAGGATGATTGCTATGCTTAATGTTTGTTATCACCACGTCATGCACAATCCCATATTTACACTTTATGTTAGTGTTACCTTAGAGTATTGTACATCTTGTAGTGCTAACTCTTTGGTTGCAGGTCCAGGTATGATTTACTTATACCTATTATTGCTTTATTTTAGTGTTATCGCTCATACCAGACTTTTGTCTGACCCAGAGTTTTATGTCTCTTCTTATTACTCTAGGTGCTCCTAAACGAGTAGACTAGAGACAGGTCAGGTGGTTATGCACAAGTAGATGTCCGAAGACGAGCAAGAGGCTTCCACGTACTATTTACATTTATTCTCCTGTGTTGTTGTTGGTCACTATTTTAGGCATTAGTAGTGTACCATTCTATTTTGCTCTAGAGACAGTTTTTTGAAAGTTGTAATAATGATTTGGATCATAAGCTGTATTTTGGATTTTCCGGTGCTATGATGGTTTAGTTTTCAGCTTATGCTCCGTCTCGCCTGTTTTATATCAAGTTATGTTATTATTATATTTTATTTCATGCGCTGTGAGATATACTACAAGTTCTTTGATGATTCATAGTTTCAAATCCCATTCATTTGACAACCGTCCCGTGCTGGTTAGGCATTGGCACAACGTATTTCATTGGAAATGTCGGTTGGTGCGGGGTGGGCCGTCACACTTGGTATTAGAGCCTAGGTTGCGTCGTTAACCTAGGGGAAGAAATCAGATAGAGATAGTATACGTATATGAGAGCGCGTATTTATGATATTTTGGTTTTCAAAAGCTATATATATTATTAGTATATTTAAGGATGAAGTCGAACTGCATTGGCACCACTAAGGAGATGGCTAATCATTTCTCTTTACAGATTGAAAATGAGCCGAAATACGAGAAGTACGATGAGGAATCCCGCATCGGGAGTTGAAGAGGAAGCAGGTTCAGGGGATAACACTGAGAATGTCCTTGATATAAGGATAATGTTTACTGCCTTCATGTGGAGATGCTTATGGATGCTTAGGGAGCAGTTCTTAATGCTGCTAATGGTGGTAGTGTAGTAGTGCAGGCGTCTAGGGCCGATTTCGCCAAGCTTAACAAGGATTATACTAGTCTTGGTGGGAAGCCGTTCCACGGAACAGAATCGGCTACGGAAGTTCAAGATTTGCTTGATAGTTGTGAGCACATCTTTGGGGATTTTGGGATCAAGGATGTGATGAAGAGGAAGTTAGCATCACGTCAGCTTCAAGTACGGGCAATAAATTGGTGGAATGCTATTAAGGCAGCTACTCCCGAGGATCAAGTTACTTGGGATCAGTTTAAGGCTCGTTTTAGTGATAAGTTTATTCCAGCTGCTAAGAAATCAGAACTGTTTAGGAAATTTTTGGAGCTTAAGCAGAATGGTAGGGCAGTCTCAGAGTACATTGCTGAGTTCGATACTTTATCAAAATATGGATTATCCCTTATCGATACTGCCGAGAAGAGGAATGAGAAATTCATAACTGGCTTAGATGAGTACTTGGGGGAAAGACTTATAAACCACATCGATGAGACTTTTGAATCTGTTGTGGGAAAAGCATTGAGATCAGAGAGCCTTTACCCCAAGCCAAAGGCCGATGTTGTTATTGCATCTACAGGAGAGTCAAAGCCGCAGGAAAGCGGTGGAGGCAAGAATAATTCCCAGAATAAGAGAAAGCAGAATCAGATCAAGGATGGTTAGAAAAAGAAGGACAAGAAAGATGTCGAGTGTTATAGTTGTGGCAAGAAGGGCCACTATGCCAAAGATTGTCGGGCAAAGCCAGCGGACAGGAAGTGCTTCAATTGCGGTCAAGTGGGACATCACAAGGATAAATGTCCACAACGCCCTAAAGAGAGGCAGATTGTGAAAGCATATGCTATCAACGCTATTCCTTCCTCGTCTAATGCCCCACCTGTGGCGGAGAAAGGAAAAACTGACGTCATTCAAGGTATGCTTTCTGTTTATGATGTTCCTGTTCGAGTATTGTTTGATACTTGGGCTTCCCATTCCATCATATCTAGTGACCTAGTAGATAGGTTGGGATTGGAACCCGAGATAGTCGATAGACTTTTAGTTGTGATGAACCCGATTGGTGGTTAGACTAGCCTTAGTATGATTTGTCGAAATTTGGTCTTATCGAGTCATGGATGTATGTTTGCTTGTGCTTGCTTTGTTTGGGCTTTACTAGGTTTGACATTATTTTGGGAGTCGATTGACTCCAAAGGTATGGGGTGGTGGTAGACTGTGAGGGGTCTATGGTGACCATTAGGGCATATGATGGGCAAACGTTACTGCTTGGTAGCCTATCTAGTGATGGGGTGATTGCTAGTTTTCTAAATTCCCTCGACATCCCGCATGACGAGTTATTAGAGGTTCCCATTGTTGGCCAATATCCAGATATCTTCGAGGAACTGACCGGACTTCCACCACACTGAGAGATCGACTTTCAGATTGATTTAGTGAATGACGCCAGACCTGTAGTGATGCCACTTCGTCGTATGGCGCCAATAGAGCAGAAAGCGCTCGGGGTGCAAGTAAGCGATCTTTTGAAGAAGGAATTTATCCGAAGAAGTGTTTCCGAGTGAGAAGCACCAGTTGTGTTTGCCTCTAAGGCAGATGATTCCCTTCGTTTATGTGTGGACTATCGCGAGTTGAATAAGTTGACTAGGAAGAATAATTATCCTCTTCCACAGATGGATGATTTTTTTGATCAATTGGAAGGAACAAGAGTGTCCTCCCAATTGGACCTCGCGACAGGATTTCATCAGCACCGAGTAGCAGCTGAGAGTATTCCTAAAACGGCATTTCGGACGCCGGCTGGATTTATCAGTGGTTGGTCATGCACTTTGGGTTGACCAATGCACCAACATATTTTGTAGATCTCATGAATAGGGTATTCAGGGATCAATTGAATAAGTTTGTTCTTGTGTTGGTGGACAATATCCTTGTTTACTTAAGGACAGAGGAAGAACACAAGGAACATTTGAGGATAGTGATGGAGGTGTTGAGAAAACACCAATTGAAAGCGAAATTTTCTATGTGTCACTTCTGGAGGAGGGAAGTGAGGTTCTTGGGCCATGTTGTTTCAGAGAATGGTATTTGTCGTGGACCTTGCGAAGGTGGCTACAGCATAGGATTGGTCTATGCCCAAGAATGCAACAGACGTGAGAAGTTTCTTGGGATTAACTGGATATTATCGTAAGTTTATCCAAGACTTCAATGTAGCAGCACCGTTAACTCAGTTGACCAAGAAGAATCAAGTTTTCGTCTGGGATGAAAGGTGCAAGAATGCATTTAAGAGTCTACAGGAAAGGTTGACGTGCGCACCAGTGTTGGTTATTCCTAAGGGAAACGAAGAGATGACGGTATACATGGATGCCTGTGGTACCAGACTAGGTGTTGTACTGATGCAAGGAGGTAGAGTTGTAGCTTATGCTAGTCGGCAGCTGAAACCGCATGAGAAAAGATATCCTACCCATGATTTGGAATTGGCAGCGATCGTGTTCGCGTTGAAGATGTGGAGATATTATCTCTTGGGAGAAAGACTCGAGTTGTTTACCGATCATAAGTCATTAAAGTATATTTTCTCTTAGAATGATTTAAATCTTCGTCAGCAGAGATGGTTATTTTGGGCTTCATATGATTTCAATATCGCATATAAGCTAGGAAAGGGCAATGCAGTAGATGATGCATTGAGTAGGAGACATGCCGGTTTAGGGGCTACGTTTCTTGAATGGAAGCAACTGGAATATATCGCAGGGTATGATTTCATACCAAAGTGCGAATTGGATCCAGAGATGTTAGCAAGTTTGACGATCAGACCCACTCTGATTGAGCGGATTAGTTCCAGTCAGAGGGATGATCCTAATCTATTGGAAATCGTCTCCTAGTTAGAGATGTGTATCGACGGTAAGTAGATGAACAAGTATGGACTTGATCGAGAAGGATGATTTCGAAAGAATAGGAGACTAGTTGTGCCCAATGTCAATGGATAGAGAGATGAAGTGCTTAGAGAATATCATCACTCAAAACTGACTATACATCCCGGTGGTAACAAAATGTATCGAGACATGAAGCAGACCCACTACTGGAAAGGGATGAAAAGAGACGTTGGGAAGTTTATATCCAAGTGCATGAATTGCCAGTTAGTTAAAGACGAGCAAAAGAAGCCTAGTGGTTTGTTACAACCGTTGGAAATTCCTGAATGGAAATGGGAACAAGTCTCAATGGATTTCATTGACGGTTCACCAAGGACTAGATCGGGCCATGATAGTATTTGGGTGATTGTGGATCGATTGACCAAAAGTACAAGGTTTATACTAGTCAAGTCGAATAGAACGGCAGCTAAGTTAGCAGAACTATATGTGCAATGGGTAGTGAGATTTCATGGAGGACCTAAAGGCATTGTGAGTGACCAAGATCCGATTTTTAGTGGGTTTTGGAAGAGCTTACAAGAGGCTTTAGGGTCAGAATTACATCTCAGTACCGCATACCATCCTCAAACCGATGGTCAGACAGAGAGGGTGAATCGTATATTAGAGGATCTCTTGAGAGCATGTATATTGGACTTTGGAGGATCATGGGATGACCATTTGCATTTGGTTGAGTTCGCATATAATAATAGTTATCAGTCCAGTATTGGTATGGCTCCATTTGAAGCTTTGTATGGAAGACCGTGCAACTCACCATCATGTTGGCTGAAAACCAGTGAGAAATTTGTGCTAGGGCCAGATGTAATAAGAGAAACTTCAAACAAGATTAAGGTTATTCAACAGCGAATAAAGGCTACCCAAGATAGATAGAAGAGTTATGCTGATAAAAGGCGAAGAGATTTAAAATTCTCCGTTGGCGACTTGATGTTTATCAAGATTTCTCCGTTAAAGAGCGTGATTCGATTTGGTAGGAGAGGCAAGTTAGCACCAAGATTTGTTGGTCCATTCCCAGTTCTCGAGCAAATTGGGAATTCAACATATAAAGTAGAATTACCTGCCAAGATGGCGAGAGTTCACGACGTTTTCATGTTTCCTAGCTAAGGAAGTTCATGCACGACCCTGATATGGCTATTTCACCGGATCAGCTAGATGATATTGAGGTAGAACCCAAGACGTCGCAGGCCGATTCGTATTGTCGAGTACGATACGAAGCAACTTCGAAGGAAGACAGTGAAACTAGTCAAGGTCCAGTGGGGTGATAATGAGAATGACCATACTTGGGAAACAAAGGAGAACATAAGAAAGTCGCATCCAGAACTCTTTGCCTGGTAAGATTTTAATAGCGATGGTTATTCCCTTATTAGTAAACCGCATGCTAAGATAGGATTGTAGTGTTATTATGTATGTTTAATTGTTGTAAATGGCTGATAGGCATGCAGGCCATCATTGTTTGTTTCTTAGTTAAGGAATTTCGAAGATGAAATTTCTTAAGGGGGGGGGGGGGGAGAGTGTAACGACCCACATTTTACGCATCGGAGGATCATAGAATATTTATTTCATTTTCATAAGAAGTCGTATGGTCGTGTAACTTTGGGGGATGACAATTGGGATCATTTCCCATGTCCACGATTTTGGCCGATTTTTAAATGACTGTTTTGCCCCTAGCGAATCTTGTTTTGCCTATAACTTTTGATTGGTAGGGTGTTTTGACCTAAAACCACTTCTGTTGGATTCAGATGATAGTTTATCTTTCCGTAGAGTGGTCACATTGATCAAACGAACTTACCGTTTGAGAGATATGGCTGGAACAAGGTTTGAAAGGTGAAAAATTACTTAAACGGGCTAAATAGGGTAACTAGTGAATGAGCCCATAACCCATTTCGGGATTAGAGTTATGGAAGGGTTGATAAGGTTTGGGAAATCAGTTTTATTCATTTTTCTAGCCGCTATTTACATCCTTTGAACCCTAGCAATGGTCTCCACCATCTAAATCATTCCCAAATCACTTTTTAATCACTTATTAGTCAAAACTACATCAAATCAAGGCGGATTAGCATCAAATCAGAGTTGGAGCTACTGCTACACATAGGAATTTGATCCATGTCAGTGGAGTTTTCAGATCTAGAGTTTATTTGTGGCTAAGGTGAGTGATTAGCAATTTTATGCACTAATTACGGCTAATTAGAGGTGATTAGTGGTAATTAGCGAAATTATGCATGATAAAAATTTGGAAAAATACGTAAAAATTCTGGAATATTATCTAATGTCACTGGTGAAAATTTGAGTTAATTTGGATTAAGTTTGCTAATCCTATAGTTAAAACATGGTTAAGCGGATTAAGGGGAAATTCATGGTTTTATGGTATATTTGATCCTAAGTAATCCATATGCTTGATGTTCTTGATTGACTCTATATGCTATTTCTACTGTTTGGAATGCTTTTTGATTATTTAATAAGGTAAGAATGGTTGAAAACGTCGTTGTATGGCGAGAATGGACAAAACAGGCTTGTTGGAAAAGTGCCAAGATTCCGGATTGGATCGAGATAAGGGATCGGATCAGACATATCCGAACCGAACCAGATTAGTGGTAAGATCTTTAGCAGTAAGGCAACAAGGAAGGCCATTCGAATCGAGCTGGGGTTGGGATCAGATCGGAGGGAACGAGCCGAACCAGAGAGCCAAATCAAAGTGGAGAGTACGGACCGAACCACCAAGGACCCCGCAATGAACCGAGTGCTCCCAACTGAACCAGTCAGGGAGTCACGAACCGAATGAAATCTGGAACGAGCCGAGATGTGAGAGGCCCGAACCGAACCGATGATGATTGGAGCACTATGCTATTCGAACCGAACCTAGGTGTGGGCTATTATCACTGAACCTAACCGGATTTGGAACTACCATTACGCGACGACCCTTTTGAAGACCAACTCCAATTCGACCAAAACCCAAGATGCAAAGGAAGTTCAAGTGGGAAGTTATAACTCAGGATCCAGATGGGAACTAACGAGTTAACTTCACGAGTTGGACTTTGTTGCGGGACGTGTGCAAAGGGGTTATCGATGTCTATAGCTTTGATTCACCACTGAGAGACGGATTAGTGGCTATGGATCAGCGTAATGGGATCATTCAGATTCCCAGGGGCAAGTGATCGTAGCATGGCTATGAGATAGTGCAGTGGACTCGTCATGACTCCATGGGGCAAAGTGTACATAGCAAAGGATTAATGGCTATGGATCAGCGCAATGGGATCATTATGACTCTCAAGGGAAAGTGATCGTAGCAAAGGATTAGGTGATCAAAGTGGTGGATATCGTATACTTTACGCATTGAGCGAGAGATGTGAGGATGTTTGATATGATTGATGTTTTATATCATCATGTCATGCACACTCCCATATTTACACTTTATATTAGTGTTACCTTAGAGTACTGTACATCCTATTGTGCTAACTCTTTGATTGCAGGTCCAGGTTCAGGTATGATTTACTTATACCTATTATTGCTTTGTTTTAGTGTTATCGCTCATACCAGATTTTTGTCTGACCCAGAGTTTTATGTCTCTTCTTATTACTCTGGGTGCTCCTAAACGAGTAGACTAGAGACAGGTCAGGTGGTTACGCACGAGTAGATGTCCGAAGACGAGCAGGAGGCTTCCACGTACTGTTTACATATATTCTCCCTGTGTTGTTGCTGGTCGCTAATTTGGGCATTAGTAGTGTACCATTCTATTTTGCTCTAGAGACAGTTTTTTGAAAGTTGTAATAATGATTTGGACCATAAGCTGTATTTTGGATTTTCCGCTGCTATGATGGTTTAGTTTTCAGCTTATGCACTATCTCGCATGTTTTATATCAAGTTATGTTATTATTATAATTTATTCCATGTGCTGTGAGATATACTACAGGTTCTTTGCTGATTCATAGTTTCAAATCCCATTCATTTGACGACCGTCCCATGCTGATTGGATATCGGCATAGCGCGTTTCATTGAAAATGTCGGCTGGTGCGGGGTGGGACGTCACAGGCATCCATTGTCCTTAAAAATTTTTAATGCTTTTATGAACATATGCAAAGGTGTGTGTATATGTTCCTATGCTAATGCGAAAGATCAGGCAGTCTACTGATTCAGTCGACCTCCTTAATGCAATGTATGTTAGTTCCATGAATCCAACATGTATGCAAATAATCCTATTATAACATGTAAGTTCTATATTGTGCGTAATCTTTCATCCAAATGCAATATCCATATGATGATACACCCACTTTCATCCATAAAAAGAAGAAAAATGCACGCACATCCATATGCAATATGAGAGTGATTGAGCCGGTCTAGTGCCTAAAATGTGTATATGCATCCATAAGCAATCACTATCAACCACTTGCATCCACTTGCATCTCAAACACATGTTTACATCCATGTGATTCCTACCTAAAGGTTGAAGATTCGATCGATATGATATACTTAAACGGTAGAAACAAGCATGAACAAAAGCTTTAGAAAGGAAGTTAAGAACATACCCTTGAAAAGAAAAGGGTACAAAGCGCGAATCTTGTCTTCAGTCTCCCAAGTTGCATCCTCTTGGTTATCTCCCCATTGAACTTTTATCAACTTGACTTATCGGTTGCATAGATTCTTAATTTCTGATCCAAGAATACAGGTAGGAACTCGTCTAACTGTCACCTCCCATTCCACCTCTACTTCCTCAAGCATTCTCGGCTCAACTATTTCTGCAGTATCATACAAGCACTTCCATAAATGAGAAACGTGGAAAACATCATGAACGCCGAACTGTCTCTCTGATAGCTTTACTCTATAGTCCATTTGGCCAATCCTTTCTGTTATGGGAAATGGCTCTACAAATCTTGGTGCCAATTTTCCGACAGATCCAAAGCGAACTACATTCCTCAAAGGTGATCATACCTTAATGAAAACCATGTCTCCCACCTCAAACTCAATGTCAGTCCTTCTCTTATCTACGTAGGACTTCTGTCTATCCTGAGCCGTCTTCATGTGCCTGTGAATAAGATCAATCTTGTTTGAGGATTCTCTAATCATCTCAGGTCCAAGTTGAAGCCTTTCTGTAGATTCCCACCAATAAGTCAATCATCTACAGGGTCGTCCGTACAATGCTTCGAAGGGTGTCGTGCCAATACTAGCTTGGTAACTGTTGTTGTAGGCAAACTCTATTCAAGGAAGATGCTCTTCCCATGTCCCTCCGAAATCTAGGATACACAGTCTTAAAAGATCCTCAAGAATCCTATTCACCCTTTCCGTCTGTCCATCGGTCTAAGGGTGATAAGCAGTGCTCAAACACAATTATGTACCTAATGCTTCATGCAAGCTCCTCCAAAACTCACTAGTGAATACGGGGACACGATCACTCGCAGTACTGGAAGGTACTCCATGCAGACAGACTATCTCACGAAGATAAACTGCTGCCAACCATGCTGCTGTGCTCTTACTCTTAACAGGGATGAAATGAGCACTCATAATAAGTCTGTTCACTATAACCTAAATATTGGGGTTGCCTTTCCTCGACCTAGGCAAACCATCAATGAAATCCATAGAGACGCTCTCCCGCTTCCACTGTGGGACTTCCAAAGGATGAAGTAAACCACCGGGCTTCCTTTGCTCAGCTTTGACTTGCTGGCAAACCAAACATCGCGAAACAAACTCCGCCACATCTTTATTCATCCTAGCCCAAAAGAAAACCCTCTTCATATATCTATACATCTTATCACCGCTTGGATGAATAGTCATCTTATAATGATGGGCTTCTTCAAGGACTGTCTTCAGCAAACTCCAAATTCGGGGAATACAAAGCCGTCCATCTCATCGCAAATTCCCTCTATCGTCCGTGGAATATCTACTGAGGTGACTACAAGTATCCCTTCTACTAAGCCTACCCAAGATGTCTGAAATCTGTGGATCCTCTCGTTGTGAAGTTCCTACATGCTCTAAAAGAGTAGGTCGCACCTCTAGTGATGCTAATAAACCAGGTATAAACTCGGTGGAAGGTCTAACATCAAAAGTTGATATAAACTCCAAGCTTTTCCTCTCCACGAACAGAGGACTCAAAGTCATCTTTTGCCTACTCAATGCGTCTACCACCACATTACCCTTATTAGGGGTATAAGCAATCACAAAATCATAGGACGCTAGGAACTCCATCCATCTTTGTTGCCTTAAATTGAGATCCTTCTGTGAGAACAAGTACTTGAGAGATTTATGATCGGTGTACAACTCGAATGTAACAACCCGCATTCTACACATCGGAGGATCGTAGAATATTTATTTCTTTCCCATATGAGGTCGTGTGGTCATGTAACTTTGTGAAACAACCATTTGACTCATTTCCCATGTTCATGATTTTTGTCGATTTTTAAATGACCGTTTTGCCCCTAGCTGATCTTGTTTTGGCCATAACTTTTGATTGGAAAGGAATTTTAACCTGAAACCACTTCCATTAGATTCGTTTGATGGTTTACCTTTCCGTAGAGTGGTCACATGTGAAAAACGGACTTATCGTTTGGGAGATATGGCTGAAATAAGGTTAGGAAGGTGAAAAACTGCTTAACCGGGCCAAATAGGGTGATTAGTGAATGGGCCCATAACCCATTTCGGGATTAGGGTTATGGGGAGGCTGAAAGGAGTTAGAGAATCATTCCATTTCAGTTTTCTAGCCTCCACTTATCTCCAAGAAACCCTAAAAATGGCCTCCAACCTCTAAATCACCTCCAAATCATCTTCTAATTAAGAATTGAGCTTAGCAACACCAAATCAAAGCGGATCAACACCAAATCAAGATTAGAGCTGCTGTTTTGCATTGGGATTCGCATCAAATCAGATATTTATCTCATATCTTAGTTTATTTGTGGCTAAGATGAGTGATTTGCATAGTTCCTCACTAATTATGGCTAATTAAGGGTAATTAATGTTAATTAGCGAATTTAAACATGATAAAATTCTGGAAAATTATTTATAAAATCCGAAATGATGTTTTAGACCTTTGATATGAATTTGGGTTAATTTGGTTAAGTTTTGCTAATCACATCATTAGTTTCACCTAAACATGCTTAAGGGGAAATATGGGGTTTTGGGTATGTTTGATCCATTTTAACCTATCATATTGATGTTTTGATGTTTTTGGTTGATTACACATGTTGCTATGACTGTATGGTATGCTTTGTGATTGATTTCAATAGTTAGAATGGTTGAAAACGTCATCGAATGGCGTAAAACACTTGCTGGAAAAGTTTCAGGAAACAGTGCAGGTTTTCGGATCGGATCGGAGGAATGGGCTCGGATCGGATAAGTGAACTGGGCAAGGGATTCGATCGGATCGGAACTTGGCACTTGAGAAACCTGGCAAAAAGGAAGGCCATGCTAGTTGAACTGGGATCGGATCGGCTAAAGGAGGGGGATCAGATCGGAGTAAACGAAGAACGAGGGGAGCTGATCGGAGCTGGAGCACGAACTGGATGGGAGATGGCAACCCGACCCGACCCGAAGTGGGATACCCGACCCGAACCGATGCAACGTTGTGAACCCAAACCGAACCGTTACCAGAGGAAGACCACGAACCGAACCAATTCAAAGTAGAGGACCCGACCCGAACCGATGGCTAGAAGTGGGACACCCGACCCGATCCAGTATTGACCAATAAACCGAGATGCAAAGGTAGTCCAATATGGGAAGTTAGAGCTCAGGATCCAGTTGGGAACCGATGAGTTCACTTCATGGTTAGGCTTTGCTGCGGGACGTGTGCAAAGAAGTTGTCGACGTTCATAACTTCGATTCACCATTGAAAATGAATGATGGGCTACTTATCAGTGCAGTAGAGTCACTATGACTCGAGGGGCAAGGTGATGGTAGCAAGACTACGTTATCAATGCAGTAGAGTCATTATGACTCGAGGGGCAAAGTGATCGTAGTAAGACTATGAGCCAGCGCAGATGGGGTGAATAACTCCATGGGGCAAGTGGACATAGTAAAGGATTGGTAAGACTATGAGCCAGCGCAGATGGGGTGAATAACTCCATGGGGCAAGTGGACATAGTAAAGGATTGGTAAGGCTATGAGCCAGCGCAGATGGAGTGAATTACTCCATGGGGCAAGTGGACATAGCAAAGGATTAGTGCTATGTATCAGTGCAGTGAAGTCATTTATGACTTCATGGGGCAAGGTGATCATAGCAAAGTATTGAGGTGATCGAAGTGGTGAATATCGTATGCTTTACGTACTGAGTGAGAGATGTGAGGATGGTTGCTATGCTTGATTGTTTGCCATCACTATGACATGCACACCCCCACCCCCGTATCTTTACACCATATGTTAGTGGCACCTTAGAGTGTTGTACAGTATGCAGTGCTAACTCTTTGGTTGCTGGTCCAGGTTCAGGTATGTTTTAGTCTACCTGTTATTGTTCTGTTTAGATGCTTATCGCTCGTACCAGGCTTTATGTCTGACCCAGAGTTTTATGTCTCCTCTTATTACTTTGGGTGCTCACACGAGCAGAATAGAGACAAGTTAGCTGGTGGTGCGCTAGTAGCTGATTCGGAGGCGAGCAGGAGGCTTCCACATATGATATATAGATATTCTCCCTATGTCGTTGGTGGTCGATACTTGGGGATTAGTAGTGTACCTCCTTTGTCTTGCTTTAGTTTTTGAGACAGTTTGAAAAGTTGTAATAATGTTAGCTTTGGATCATAAGCTGTACTTGGATTTTCCGCTGCTATGTTAGTTTGTTTTCAGCTTATGCACTGTCTCACCTGTTTTATGTCAAGTATGTTGTTATTATATTTTATTCCATGTGCTGTGAGACATTTTACAGGTTCCTTGTTAATTCATTTCCTTCTTCCCTTTTTCTTCTGACGATCCGTCCCGTGCTAACTGGACATGTGTACTGCGCACTTTTGGAGTAAATGTCGGTTGGTGCGGGGCGGGCCGTCACATTTGGTATCAGAGCTCTAGGTTGCGTAGTTAACCTAGGGAAAGACACTAGGGAGAGATAGTATGTATATGAGAGCGCGTATTTGTGATTACTTTGGTTTTCAAAAGCTATATATGTATATACTATTGGTAGTATAAGAATGAAGTCGTACTGCACTAGCACCACTATGAGGTCGTTAATCGTTTCCCCTTTTACAAATTGACGATGAGCCGATATGCTAGAGGTGCTGGTAGGGGAGCCAATAATGGGAATGCTGCTGACATGAGGGCGATGTTTACTGACCTCATTAGAGACATGCTTAGAGAAGTGCAAGGGGCAGTTCCCAATCCCGGAAATGGTGGTGGTCCAGTAGTGCAGGCGCCTAGGGTCGATTTCACCAAGTTGTGCAAGGATTACACTAACCTTGGTGGGAATCCGTTCCACAGTCGCCACAGATGTTCAGGATTGGTTGGATAGCTGTGATCGTATCTTCGACGACTTGGGTATCGAGGATACGATGAAGAGAAGGCTAGCGTCTCGGCAGCTGCAAGGGCGAGCGATGAATTGGTGGAATGCCATTAAAACAGCTACTCTAGAAGATCAGGTTACTTGGGATCAGTTCAAGGCTCGCTTTAGCGAGAAGTTTATTCCAGCTGCCCAGAAGTCAGTGTTGTTTAAGAGATTCTTGGAACTCAAGCAGAGTGGTAGTGCAGTCTCTGACTATATTGCTGAGTTCGACACTTTGTCAAAGTATGGACTATCTCTTATCGATACTCTGAGAAGAAGAACGAGAAGTTCATTACAGGGTTGGATGGATACTTGGGGGAAAGGCTTATCAACCACATCGATGAGACTTTTGAATCGATTGTGGGGAAAGCTTTGAGATCAGAGAGTCTTTACCCTAAGTCAAAGACTGAGGCTGCATCTACAGAAGGGCCGAAGCTGCAAGCAGGCGGTGGAGGCAAGAATAACTCTCAGAGTAAGAGGAAGCAGAGCCAAGCTAAACATGGCCAGAAAAAGAGCAAGAAAGATGTTGAGTGCTTCAGCTGTGGTAAGAAGGGCCATTATGCCAAAGATTGTCGGGCCAAGCCAGCGGATAAGAAGTGCTTCAACTGTGGTCAAGTGGGACATTTCAAGGATAAGTGTCCGCAACCTCTTAATGTGAAGCAGATTGTGAAAGCATATGCTATTGATGCTGTTCCTTCTTCGTCGAATGCCCCAACTGCGGCGGAGAAAGGGAAGAATGTCGTTATTTAAGGTATGCTTTCTATTTATGATGTACCAGTTCGAGTTTTGTTTGATACTGGGGCTTCCCGTTCCTTCGTATCTAGTGACCTGGTAGATAGGTTGGGACGGGAACCTGAGATAGTCGATAGATCATTGGTTGTGACGAACATGATTGGTGGCTCGACTAGCCTTAGTATGATTTGCCGAAATTTGGTCTTATCGAGTCATGGATGTATGTTTGTTTGTGATTGCTTTGTTTTGGGCTTTGCTGGGTATGGCATTATATTGGGACTCGATTGGCTCCAAAGATACGGGGTAGTGGTAGACTGTGAGGGCTTTTTGGTGACAGTTAGGGCGGATGATGGGCGGAGGGTAGTGTTTGGTAGTCTACCTAGTGATGAGGTAATGACTAGTTTTATAAATTCCCTCGACATCCCGCAGGATGAGCTGTCAGATGTGCCCGTGGTTGGCCAGTATCCGGACGTCTTCGAGGAGGTGACCGGGCTTCCACCACACCGAGAGATTGAGTTCCGTATTGATTTAGTGAAAGATGCCAGACCTATAGTGATGCCACTTCGTCGTATGGCACCAAGGGAGCAGCGAGAGCTTGGGGTGCAAGTCAGCAATCTTTTGAAGAAGGGATTTATTAGAAGAAGTGTCTCCGAGTGGGGAGCACCAGTTGTGTTTGCCACTAAGGCAGATGGTTCCCTTCGTTTGTGTGTGGACTATCGCGAGTTGAATAAGGTAACGAGGAAGAATAAGTATCCTCTACCGCGGATAGATGATTTGTTTGATCAACTGGAAGGAGCAAGAGTGTTCTCCCAGTTGGACCTCGCGACAGGATTTCACCAGCTCCGAGTAGCGGATGAGAGTGTTCCGAAAATGGCATTTAGGACGCCGTCTGGATTCTATGAGTGGTTGGTCATGCCATTTTGGGTTGACCAATGCACCAACCTACTTTGTGGATCTTATGAATCGAGTATTCAGAGATCAGTTGAATAAGTTTGTTCTTGTGTTCGTAGACGATATCCTTGTTTATTCAAGGACAGAGGAGGAACACAAGGGACACTTGAGGATAGTGATGGAGGTGTTGAGGAAACACCAATTGAAAGCGAAATTCTCTAAGTGTCACTTTTGGAGAAGGGAAGTGAGATTCTTGGGCCATGTTGTTTCAGAGAATGGTACTGCCGTGGACCCTACGAAGGTGGCTACGGTACAGGATTGGCCTACGCCCAAGAATGTAACAGATGTAAGAAGTTTCTTGGGGTTAGCTGGATATTATCGTAAGTTTATCCAGGACTTCTGCAAGATAGCAGCATCGTTGACTCAGTTGACTAAGAAGAATCAGTCCTTCGTCTGGGACGGAGTGTGTGAGAATGCATTCAAGAGTCTAAAGGAAAAGTTGACACGTGCGCCAGTGCTAGTCATTCCTAAAGGGAATGAACAAATGACGGTATACACGGATGCTTGTGGTACCGGACTAGGTGTTGTATTGATGCAAGGAGGTAGGGTTGTAGCTTATGCTAGTCGGCAGCTAAAGCCGCATGAGAAGAAGTATCCTACCCATGATTTGGAACTAGCAGAGATCGTGTTTGCGCTGAAGATGTGGAGACACTATCTCTTGGGAGAAAGATTTGAGTTGTTTACTGACCATAAATCGCTAAATATCTCTTCACCCAGAAGGATCTAAATCTCCGTCAGCGGAGATTGTTAGAGTTCTTGGCTTCGTTTGATTTTGATATCGCATACACACCTGAGAAAGGTAATGCGGTAGACGATGCCTTGAGTAGGAGACATGCCAGTTTAGGGGCTATGTTTCTTGAATGGAAGCAACTGGAGTATATCGCGGGGTTTGATTTCAGACCAAAGTGCGAATTGGATCCAGAAGTGCTAGCTAGTTTGACGATCAGACCCACTTTGATAGAGAGGATTGGTTCCAGCCAGAGAGACGATCTTAATCTATTGGAAATCATCTCCAAGTTAGAGATGGACATCGACGGTGAGGAGGTGAATTTGTATGGGCTTGATCGAGATGGATGGCTTAGAAAGAATGGAAGACTAGTTGTACCCAACGTGAATGGTTTGAGAGATGAAGTGCTTAGAGAATGTCATCACTCAAAACTGACTATATATCCCGGTGGTAATAAGATGTATCGAGACATGAAGCGGACCTGCTACTGGGAAGGGATGAAAAGAGACGTTGGGAAGTTTATATCCAAATGCATGAATTGCCAGCTAGTTAAAGCCGAGCAAAAGAAACCTAGTGGGTTGTTGCAACCATTAGAAATTCCAGAATGGAAATGGGAGCAAGTCTCGATGGACTTCATTGATGGTTTACCAAGGACTAGATCGGGACATGATAGCATTTGGGTAATTTTGGATCGATTGACTAAGAGTGCAAGGTTTATACCAGTCAAATCGACCAGAACGGCAGCCAAGTTAGCATAATTGTATATGAAGTGGGTAGTGAGATTTCATGGAGTACCTAAAAGCATTGTGAGTGACCGAGACCCGTTGTTCACTAGTGGGTTTTGGAAGAGATTACAAGAGGCTCTAGGGTCAGAATTACATCTCAGTACCGCATATCATCCTCAGACCGACGGTCAGACGGAGAGGGTGAATCGTATATTGGAAGATCTCTTGAGAGCTTGTATATTGGATTTTGGTAGATCATGGGATGACCATTTGCATCTAGTAGAGTTTGCATATAATAATAGCTACCAATCCAGTATCGGTATGGCTCCATATGAAGCTTTGTACGGAAGACCGTGCAACTCACCATCATGTTGGATAGAGACTGGCGAGAAGTTTATGCTTGGACCAGATGCGGTGAGGGAAACTTCAGATAAGATTAAGACCATTCAACAACGAATGAAGGCTGCCCAAGATAGGCAGAAGAGTTATGCTGATAAGAGGAGAAGAGACTTAAAATTCTCCGTTGGTGACTTGGTGTTTGTCAAGATTTCTCCATTGAAGAGCGTGATACGATTTGGCAGGAGAGGAAAATTGGCACCAAGATTTGTTGGCCCATTCCCTGTTCTTGAACTAGTCGGGAATTTGGCATATAGAGTTGACTTACCAGAGAAGATGGCGGGAGTTCACAACGTATTTCATGTTTCCCAACTAAGGAAGTTTGTGCACGACCCAGATTTGACTATTTCACCTGATCAGTTAGAGGACTTCAAAGTAGAACCCGAGGCGGTTGAGAACCGCAAGCCGATTCGTATTGTCGAGCACGATACGAAGCAACTTCGAAGGAAGGCGGTGAAGCTAGTCAAGGTTCAGTGGGGCGAGAACGAGAATGATTGTACTTGGGAAACAGAGGAGAGCATTAGAAAGACGTATCCAGAACTCTTTGCCTGGTAAGATTTACTTCATAATTTATTCCGCATGCTAGGATAGACTTGTTTTGCATGTTTGATTGTTGTTTTATGGTTGATAGGCATGCGGGACCCTTTGCGTGTTTTGGTTAGGGAATTTCGGGGGCGAAATTTCTTAAGGGGGGGGGGGGGGGAGAATGTAACAACCCTCATTCTACGCATCGGAGGATCGTAGAATATTTATTTCTTTCCCATATGAGGTCGTGTGGTCATGTAACTTTGGGAAACAACCATTTGACTCATTTCCCATGTTCATGATTTTTGTCGATTTTTAAATGACCGTTTTGCCCCTAGTTGATCTTGTTTTGGCCATTACTTTTGATTGGAAAGGAATTTTGACCTGAAACCACTTCCATTAGATTCGTTTGTTGGTTTACCTTTCCGTAGAGTGGTCACATGTGAAAAACGGACTTACCGTTTGGGAGATATGGCTGAAATAAGGTTTGGAAGGTGAAAAACTGCTTAACCGGGCCAAATAGGGTGATTAGTGAATGAGTCCATAACCCATTTCGGGATCAGGATTATGGGGAGGCTGAAAGGAGTTAGAGAATTATTCCATTTCAGTTTTCTAGCCTCCACTTATCTCCAAGAAACCCTAAAAATGGTCTCCAACCTCTAAATCACCTCCAAATCATCTTCTAATTAAGAATTGAGCTTAGCAACACCAAATCAAAGCGGATCAACACCAAATCAAGATTAGAGCTGCTGTTTTGCATTGGGATTCACATCAAATCAGAGATTTATCTCAGATCTTAGTTTATTTATGGCTAAGGTGAGTGATTTGCATAGTTCCTCACTAATTATGGCTAATTAAGGGTAATTAGTGTTAATTAGCGAATTTAAACATGATAAAATTCTGGAAAAATATTTATAAAATCCGAAATGATGTTTTAGACCTCTGATATGAGTTTGGGTTAATTTGGTTAAGTTTTGCTAATAACATCATTAGTTTCACCTAAACATGCTTAAGCGGAAATATGGGGTTTTGGGTATGTTTGATCCATTTTAACCTATCATATTGATGTTTTGATGTTTGTGGTTGATTAAACATGTTGCTATGACTGTATGGTATGCTTTGTGATTGATTTCAATAGTTAGAATGGTCGAAAACGTCGTCGAATGGCGTAAAACACTTGCTGGAAAAGTTTCAGGAAACAGTGCAGGTTTTCGGATCGGATCGGAGGAATGGGCTCGGATCGGACAAGTGAACTGGGCAAGGGATTCGATCGGATTGGAACTTGGCACTTGACAAACCTGGCAAAAAGGAAGGCCATGCTAGTTGAACTGGGATCGGATCGGCTAAAGGAGGGGGATCAGATCGGAGTAAACGAAGAACGTGGGGAGCTGATCGGAGATGGAGCACGAACTGGATGGGAGATGGCAACCCGACCCGAAGTGGGACACCCGACCCGAACCGATGCAACATTGTGAACCCGAACCGAACCGTTACCAGAGGAAGACCACGAACCGAACCAATTCAAAGTAGAGGACCCGACCCGAACCGATGGCTAGAAGTGGGACACCCGACCCGATCCAGTATTGACCAATAACCCGAGATGCAAAGGTAGTCCAATATGGGAAGTTAGAGCTCAAGATCCAGTTGGGAACAGATGAGTTCACTTCATGGTTGGGCTTTGCTGCGGGACGTGTGCTAAGGAGTTGTCGACGTTCATAACTTCGATTCACCATTGAAAATGAATGATGGGCTACTTATCAGTGCAGTAGAGTCACTATGACTCGAGGGGTAAGGTGATGGTAGCAAGACTACGTTATCAGTGCAGTAGAGTCATTATGACTCGAGGGGCAAAGTGATCGTAGTAAGACTATGAGCCAGCGTAGATGGGGTGAATAACTCCATGGGGCAAGTTGACATAGTAAATGATTGGTAAGACTATGAGCCAACGCAGATGGCGTGAATAACTCCATGGGGCGAGTGGACATAGTAAAGGATTGGTAAGGCTATGAGCCAGCGCAGATGGAGTGAATAACTCCATGGGCCAAGTGGACATAGCGAAGGATTAGTGCTATGTATCAGTGCAGTGAAGTCATTTATGACTTCATGGGGCAAGGTGATCATAGCAAAGTATTGAGGTGATCGAAGTGGTGAATATCGTATGCTTTACGTACTGAGTGAGAGATGTGAGGATGGTTGCTATGCTTGATTGTTTGCCATCACTTTGACATGCACACCCCCACCCCCGTATCTTTACACCATATGTTAGTGGCACCTTAGAGTGTTGTACAGTATGCAGTGCTAACTCTTTGGTTGCAGGTCCAGGTCCAAGTTCAGGTATGTTTTAGTCTACCTGTTATTGTTCTGTTTAGATGCTTATCGCTCATACCAGGCTTTATGTCTGACCCAGAGTTTTATGTCTCCTCTTATTACTCTGGGTGCTCACACGAGCAGACTAGAGACAGGTTAGCTGGTGGTGCGCGAGTAGCTGATTCGGAGGCGAGCAAGAGGCTTCCACGTATGATTTATAGATATTCTCCCTGTGTCGTTGGTGGTTGCTACTTGGGCATTAGTAGTGTACCTCCTTTATCTTGCTTTGGTTTTTTAGACAGTTTGAAAAGTTGTAATAATGTTAGCTTTAGATCATAAGCTGTACTTGGCTTTTCCGCTGCTATGTTAGTTTGTTTTCAGCTTATGCACTGTCTCACCTGTTTTATGTCAAGTATGTTGTTATTATATTTTATTCCATGCGCTGTGAGACATTTTACAGGTTCCTTGTTAATTCATTTCCTTCTTCCCTTTTTCTTCTGACGATCCGTCCCGTGCTAACTGGACATGTGTACATCGCATTTTGGAGTAAATGTCGGTTGGTTCGGGGCGGGCTGTCACATCGAACTTCTCCCTATGTAGATAATGACGCCAAGTCTTAAGCGTGAATACTATGGCAGCTAACTTTAAGTCATGGGTAGGGTAGTTCTTATCATGAACTCTTAGCTGTCTACCTCCATAACATACTACCCTTCCTTCTTGCACCAGAACCGCACCAAGCCCTGTACCACATGCAACAGTGTATACTATGAACACTTTGTTCCCATCGGGCAAGGTCAAGACCGGGCTGTTGTCAGAGCCCTCTTCAATTGCTGAAAAGCATCGTCACAATCTATATCCCATGAAAATGTCAGATTTTTTTTTGTCAGTATGGTGAGTGGAGTTGATATCTTTGCGAAGTTTTTAATGAACTTCCTATAATATCCTGCTAACCCAAGAAAACTTCTCACCTCCGTTGCATTCTTTGGGATCTGCCAATCTTGAACTGCAACTATCTTTGCGGGATCTATTGCTATCCCACCTTTAGAGACTACATGCCCTAAAAATTTCACTTCTTTTCTCCAAAAATGACATTTGGAGAATTTCTCCTTAAGCTGGTGCGCACAAAGAGTTTTCAAATCCCCTCTCAAATGTAGAGCATGCTCTTCCTTGCTCTTCGAGAAAATCAAGATGTCATCAACAAAGACCACAACGAACTTATTTAGAAACTCCCAAAACACCTTACTCAACAGATTTACAAAATAGGCAGGTGCATTGGCCAACCCAAAAGGCATAACGAGCCACTCGAAGAAACCATTTAGAGATCTAAAGGCAGTCTTGTCTATACTGTCCTCGGCTACCCTTAACTGATGAAACCCCATGGCCAAGTCTAACTGAGATAAAACAGATGCACCAACAAGCTGGTCAAACAGATCATCTATCCTCAGAAGTAGGTGCTTATTTTTCTTAATGAGCTTATTTGACTCTCTATAGTCCACACATAAGCGAAGCAAACCATCCACCTTAGTGGCGAATACTACTGGAGCACCCCGTTCAGATATGCTTCGCCTAATAAACCCTTTCTCAAGTGGCTACCCTACTTGCTTGTTGCGCTCCCTCTTTCTCTTGGAGCCATATAGCGCACAGGAAATGCAACTGGCTTTGCATTTTCCACCTAGTATATACAGAAATCAATCTCGTGCTTCAGAGGTAAACCCCGAACCTCCTCGAAAACACCAGGATACTCACAGACTACTGGTACAGATCGTAAATCATCGATAGATGCATCAAGTGATTCTAGGGAACTAAGCATGATAGACCCCTTAGGGTCATAAGAAATCTCGAGGGTCCTCCCATGGCAAGTCAAAAGTCTAACGACCCTGCTCTCACAATCAAGAACGCCATACATGGCTAGCCAATCCATCCCTATAATCAAACCATAGCCCATGAAACCAAGCACATATGCGTCGCACTCAAACTCGATGCCTAACACAGATATTCTCAAACCTCGACAAATCATAGACAGATGAGCCATACCACCAATGGGGTTTGAGACGACAACGAGATCCAAAACCAAACTAGTACTAAGGCAGAGATTCTACCACAGAATCAGATATAAAAGAATGCGAAGCGCCCGAATCAAATAGAGTTCTAACTGGATAATTGGAAAATGAAATCAAACCTTTGACGGAAACTTTCCTACCTCTATTTGGCGCACTGGCCACGAGAGCATGCACTTGCCCTTCAGAAGATATTTCCCTTTGGCCTTGTCCTTGTTTCTTCGGGCACTCTTTAGAAAAGTGTCCGACCTCTCCACAATTGAAACAAGCATTCTTCTTTATTTTGTAGTCCTTGATCAAGTGACCCTCAAGTCCGCAATTATGACACTTCCTCTTATCTCGAGCTTTGTTGTTCTTTCTGCCCTTCTTTTGTTGTTGTTGTTCATTCTTAGGCCACACTTTCTTATTTTGTGTTTCCTCAACCTTAGCCTCTTTCTTTTCACCTTTATCTTCTTCATCCATCAATGCCATATCAACGAATTTCTCAAAAGTTGCTCCCATCGGAATATGATACATAGCCAACCCATGGAGGGGTTCATTCAGTCCTCTAGCAAACCTCAAAGCTTTCTTGTGTGGGATATTCACTAATTCCAAACCGAACCTCGCCAATTGATTAAACTTATTAACATACTCTTTCACGGACATGGCTCCTTGCTTAAATGCTAAAAACCTTTCCATTTGCATGCTTCGCTCGTCTCGAGAAAGAAAATTCATTTCGAATCTCTATTGGAAATCATCCCTAGTCTCCACTGGACGCCATGCTTGCGTCACTTCCCACCAGAACGAAGCCTCATCTTTCAACTGCCAAACAACTAACTAAATCTTCCTACGATCGTCAACTTCAAAAATTCCAAACAAATACTCCATCTCTTTAACCCAATGCCTCTACAAAAGTCTCAGTTCCTTGAAATAGCTTCCCGCTCATAGCATAGAAATCTTTGCAAATCTTGGAGAAATTATCAACATGCGGAGGAGGAACAACAGGTGCAGCTGGGGGAGGAATGTCTGCTTGACCTCCGGCAGGCACCGTAGCCTCAAGATACCTACGGAACCAACCCGATATCATAATGCCCTCAGGAATATTAGGTTCCCCAGACATGCTGAAAAGAAAAGGAACAAGGGATTCAAACAGGGAATCGAAAGATATTACATATGGCTTTGGGGAATATGTTTTCAAAACAGACTTTTCTTTTGGAAATGCTTTCTTTTAAAACCTTTTTGAAAACAATTTTCAAAATCTTTTAACCGATCTAGTAACCTTTAGCTCTGATACCAAGCGTGACACCCCACGTCCGTTAATGTCACTTTTTATCAGAATGCATTAAGTTTCATAAAGCGTTATAGGTAAACAGAAACAGAAACATTACAAGACAGATATAAAATAACAGTGGAATTAAAACTTTATTAAATAGAAAAGATTCGTGGTTCAAAGCCAATAACATAATAAATATGGAATACTGAAAACATAAAACTTCTGTCTTGTACAAAAATCATCATCAGAGTACACTAATACATAAAAGATCATAATCCCCAAAATGTAGCGATAGTAGAGCAGATACAAATTTAAGCAGTAAATCTAAGAAGCTCCAAGTAGAAGGAAAGAAGAATCCTGATCAAGCTTGAATATTCCCACCCTAAGAACCTGGGGGAGGGGAAATAAAAGAGAAAGAAGAAGAAACAAAATCGGTTAGACATAAAGTCAGGGGAGTCCAGTTACTTTTAGCATATAAATAAGTAAAAGCATCGTGACAGGCATATAAGTTGGAGAGAATAACAAAGCCATAAGGCAGGTATAACAAGGTAAACAGAACAAAACATGTATTGCGCTTCTCTAATACTATTCTCTGCACCATTACTAGCATAACAAGAACAAGATGATCCCCAACAACTACAAAATAGTATACTTAGGAATACTTCTAGTGAGAGGTTTTACTCTCATACAATAACAGGTAGCCCAACTGAACTTACCGGTGTTACCCTTAAGGATAATAACGGGCTCCTAAACAAGCGAGACTATATGTACCCTAATTACTACCCCAATCGATCGGCTCCCTATCTCCGTAGATACCTTGTGCTGGCCCCACAATAGGATGTATCACTTCCTAAAGTGGCAAACCATGTTAACAAGATGTGCACAACCATATTTACTGATGTCACAACGTCTTATTTTCCCGAGCAGGCGGACTCATGCACGCATATGACCCCGATGGAATGCGCCGTCAGACACCTTTTCCCAAGTGACCTCTTATAATCAGCTCAGTAAGTGTGCCTCGACTCCGATGTAGTTCGGAGTATTCGTTTGATACCTATATGGGTTGCTGACTGAAACGGATCCCACACACCAGATGATACAAGCTTCCCCTATGCTTGCATCCCCACTACTAGGATTTCCACAGATTATCCCTACCAGTTTAATAAGATTGCATAACCCCAATAGGTTAAGTTTGTGGGCCTATATATATAAATATTACCCACCGCCCCAAGATTTACTTAACCCTCCCATTGTTCCAAGAAAGTTTACTTAACCCCTACTCAAGTTAACATGTTCATGTAATCCCTATGGATTTAAATAGGTTAAGTATTACAAGTTCATCACCATTTATTCATTTATGGTTATAATGTGCTAGACCTCCCACATTAAGTTTACCACTTGTGGATGCTGGATATGCCGGTTGGGTCCGGGCAAACTTCTTCCACAAGTCGGACTTAACCTCGTGTCGTAGCATGTTACGTGTTCATTAATGCACTTAGACCCCTCACATTAGATTCACCACTTATGGTCGCTAGATATGCCGGGCGGTTCCGGGCAGACTTCAACCACAAATGTAATCTAACCTCATATCTAAGCACCGTTACAGTTTCTAATTACTGTAAATCTAGGCATTCTCATTATTAACCAATTATTATGTTCATTATGCTCCAATTTCCCGTCCGATCTACGATACAAGTTATGCCCCAAATTTAGATTAAGATCTAGATTATGCCCCAAATCCCAAGTTTTGGCTCAAGATACAAATTATGCTCAAAATTCCCAATCTTGTTTTACAACATGAATTATGCCCCAAATTAACCATTCCCAATTGTTCCCAATTTCCTGCGTTCGCATATTTCAATGTTAGGCCTAGACTCGAAGGTAGCCTGTCTATAAAACAAAAAGGGAAGAAGGGATAGAAGAGAACAAGAACAGGTGTAGTAAATAAAAACTGTATAGAATGACATAATTAGGCAAACTAACATAATAGGCATAAGGTGACATGATTAGGCAAATTAGCATAATAGGCTTACGATGACATGATTAGGCAAACTAACAAGATAGGGATATCATGAACAGACATATGAGATCTAAACAGTAAATTAGATACACGAGTAATGACAGATCTGATATGATTCAAATAGTCATAGGCTTAGATCCAATTCATAAATATGTCAAGATTATATTTTAGGTGTTTGTATCTAAAAATAACGTAGACTCACTGTGATTGGATCTTAAAGAACAGAAGATTGATTGCAGATGTTGAATCACAGATCCTTGAATTCGTATAACTTGTTGTTGAAGAAGAATAAGCTAGATCAGGTTGAGTTGGGGCAGCACCTTGTTGTCTCCATTGATTAAGTTGAATAAAACAATGGGATTAAAGTCCTATTTATAACCTGGGTGAACGAATCTGGTCAGAAAACAAGTCCACATACGCAGAACTGAATCTTCCCCAGATCGGGAGGGGGGAGGGGGGTGTCGACACCCCTGTTGTGGTGTCGACCCATAGGTCGACACCCCTATGCTGGGGTCAACCCCCAACGAGTCTGATTCCCGCCTCTGGTTTTCGAAATGTTTTGAACTGATTTGAACCCTGGGTTTATTTTATTTATATATAAGTGGCTTATGCGTATACAAACTTCAAACCTTAATATCTTCTTCATACAATGTCCGTTTTACGCAAACTCGGAGTCTATCTTAAGTAGAATTCCGAGACGAACGTAATAGCGCAGTCCCTTTTACTTAATTCTCAATGTTTAATTAAGTACTCTTTAATTTATCATTTTAATGTGTTATAAAATTATGCGGTGTTACAGAAGTGAACTACCAAAATAAAAGCTATAAGCATGTGGATGCTACTTTTTTGAACAATTATTTTGAAGTGCATAGCAGGTTTATTTATGAGTGCAAAAAGACATATAAATCATACAGTTTGATTTTAAAATGTACTCCAAATACTTGGGCACCTAAAAATTCGTAAGGCAATGTAAGATTGATCATGAAGAATCAATTTTATTTTATGAACTGTGTATAATTATACAACCTTAGCCTAATCAAAAAAGCATCACCAAACGGATGAAATATTAAGAAGTATCTATTAAATTAACTAAAACTTATGATTATGATTATTTAATAAACTAAAATACTATGGCAAATCAATGTGAAAAAAATAACTAATACAAATTCAAAACATGTATTGTGATATACTTTTGTAAACACAAAAGATCAACATCATTCAAATAAATTTTCTTTTGACGGAGTACTACCTCTTAAACCACACATTTCAACCTAGATCAAGAATGTTTTCCATAACTCACTTTTGAATTTTGACATTTAAGTAAATATATTTTATTTAATTAGAAATTATAAAACATTACATATTCTAAACAATTAAGTTATCTATATTAATTTATTTGATAAATTATTCAAAAACAATAATTTCAATTTGCATGCCACTTTCATATTAACTAAGAAGACAAAATTAATTTTTCAATCAAATGTAAAATCTGATTAAATACATAACAAAAATTACTAACGTAAACAATAATATCATATTATTCAATTTTCTACTAATCCCTTCTTTGTTTTTTCTTAATATCTGCATTTGAGTTAACTACGTAAACCGATAACGACTAAACATTTAATATATTTTGGAAAAAATCACTTGATTAAATAGGTAAAATTAATAGAGAAATTTTCTTTCCCATTCCCAATGTCTAAGATATATAACATAAAATTATACATCATAATTTTAAAAAATTTATTCTAAAAATCAGTTATTTTACTTAAATCATCGGACGATGCATAATAAGCTTTTATTTTTTGTCATTAATAGTGCAAATGTTACATTTTAAAAAATAACGTGTGCAACGCACGGATTACACACTAGTAAATGAAAAGGCACGAACAAAAACAGACAAACAAAGCTATAATGGTAGGCTGGGCTATAATTTGTCCTTTTCAATAAAATATTAATGTCTTGTCCTTATGGATAATTTTTGTAATTAATTTGTCCTTATAATTTTTTTTTCTCCTCGTCATATTACTTCAAATATCATAAACATTCATGCTTAACCTGAAACCAACATTTCCGGTTAAATTTTTCTGAAATAATATCGTTATCATTTAACATGAAAACATAAAACAAGAGGTTATTACTTCAACAGGTTAAGCAAACCTCAACATCATACGTTTATAATATTTGAAATTCGTCCAAATAATGTCCTTTAGGCAATTGCTTTCCAACACACGGTTCTGACTTCATCTGCCATTCATCTCACTCCATAATGCCGCCAACAATCTGATGTGCGCGGCAATGCAGAAACGTCACGTGCAGCTGAGCAGGGAGGAAATATCAGGCCTAAAAGAGTCATTCAATTACCAAAAAGGTTGAGAGACTAATTCAAAATGCAAGTGGGAGCAAATGGGAGCACATGCTGAGTAACAAATTACTTTTAGAATTCTGTTTTTAGCAATTTCTTGCATAGGGGTAAAGTTTGTTATATGAAAAAGTAGGTTGTTATGAGCCACGTCAAAAAGCAACAAGGAAAAATACTATAAGTATACCTGTAAACGAATATGTTGGTTATGGAAAAAGTAATTGCTAATTTCTCTCTCGGTTGTTTCTTCTTCCCTGCAATGTCTTCCTCTTTGTAATCTCTGTTTTCCCTGTTTTCATCTTCCATCTCTCATCATTTTGGTGCTTTCATTCTTGACCTCCTTTATTCCTCCCCACTTCTACTTTCTCCAATCTTCTCTTCGCCATGACTAAAGTAGATGACGCCCTTAACCTAATCGCTCAACACAGTGAAGCTATCTCCACTATCCAATCCACCCAATCATCCCACAGCTCCATTTTAGAATCACAAAATGCAGATATTACTGATATCAAAGCATCACTTCAAGATCTGTCTACGACAGTCACAGATCTAGCCAATACAGTGGCAGATCTATCAAAAACAGTTTCAGACATCAACCGTAAGCTCGATTCCCAACCACCCACCTCACCAAACAATCAATCCGCAGCTTCCTACCAATCTCCTCCCATAATTCGTCAACCACCACTGTTGTCTACACCTACAACTACTAGAACTCCCAAATGTTCACTCACGACATTCGATGGCACAAATCCGCATGACTGGATATTCCAGGCGGACCGATTTTTTGCGTATTACTCCACACCCGAAGACCAGCGAGTAGATCTCGCAAGCTTTCATATGCAAGGCCAAGCTTTATCTTGGTTTCAATGGATGTATCGCAACAATCAGATTTCAACTTGGCCAGCATTAACAAAAGCAGTTGAGAAGCGTTTTGCCCCACCAACCTTCCTCAATCCGCAGGCAACTCTGTTTAAACTCAAGCAGGTAACTACAGTCGAGAATTATATAGCTACCTTCGAGAATCTTTGCAATCGCATTACTACACTTTCAAATGAATCCATACTTCACTGTTTTATGTCTGGCCTGAAACCCAACATACAAAATGAACTGTACCTCATCAAACCCTCCAATATATCAGACGCTGTAGATGCAGCAAAGCTGATTGAGCGAAAATTGACCGATCTGTCCAAAACCACCTTCACCAAACCTTACCAGCCTTTCCAGAAACCATTCCCTAACTCCTCAGCCACACAATCAAATCAGCAAACACCTCAGCTACACAACCCCAAACCACATATACCCATAAAACAATTGTCACAAGCGGAGATGCATAACCGTAAACAGCAGGGTTTATGCTTCAATTGCGACGAGAAGTACACTTTTGGCCATCGTTGCAAGCCTACACACATCCTTATGATTACTCCTGACGAAAACCCTGAAAATGAACAACCCATTGACCACTCACTTGACCTAACAACTGATTCCGCCATTATTGAAAACCCAGACACCCAAATAGACACAACTCAAGAAATCTCCTTCCAAGCCCTTACCGGCTCAGTCCACCCACGATCTATCCGCCTCCCCGCTTCAATTAACAATTCCACTATCTCCATCCTCGTTGACACGGGCTCTACCCACAATTACCTCCACCCAAAAACCGCAAAATTCTTGGGATTGCAAATCGACACCGGAAACACCTTCGTTGTCATCGTGGGTAACGGCGAGAAATTGAGGAGTTCAGGAGTTTGTTCGAAAGTGAATGTTCAGATTAATGGCCATTCTTTTGAGATCGATTTTCACTTATTGGACATTGTGGGCTCAGATGCGGTGATAGGTATTCAGTGGTTGGAGCAACTTGGGCCGGTCACAACGGACCATAAGAATTTGACTATGTCTTTTAGTCATAAGGGACAACAAATTTGTTTGCATGGGCTTGGGCCCGCTTCCAGCCCAATACCTATTTCATTACAGCAACTTAAAAGATTAGAGAATACTTCTGCTATCTCCAATTTTTTGTACCTGCAATTCCAACCCTATGACCCTATAACCGAACCACCTCCTAATGTTAGTACCCATCCACAACTGTTAGACGTGTTGTCCACGTTCGAACATATTTTCTCCACCCAAACTACACTGCCACCACCCCGAGCACTTCACCACCACATTAATCTTATACCAAACTCAAACCCGATTAATATCCGGCCATACCGTTACCCCTACTACCAAAAGAATGAAATCGAACGCCAAATACAAGCGATGCTCGACTCCAAAGTTATTCAACCATCGACAAGCCCTTTCTCTTCACCGGTATTATTAGTAAAAAAGAAAGACGGCTCATGGAGATTTTGTGTTGATTATCGAGCACTCAACACGATTACTATAAAAGATCGATTCCCAATACCAACCGTCGATGAGTTATTGGATGAACTATATGGTGCAAATTTTTTCTCCAAACTTGATCTCAAAAGTGGGTATTACCAAATCCGTGTACACCAACCCGATGTCCCTAAAACGGCTTTTCGGACTCATGAAGGCCATTATGAATTTCTAGTCATGCCTTTTGGCCTCACAAACGCCCCATCTACTTTCCAAGCAACTATGAACAATATATTTCATCCGTATTTACATAAATTCATCCTAGTTTTTTTTGACGATATACTTGTTTATAGCTCTTCTTTAACCGACCATATCAATCACCTCCACACTACACTCCAAATCCTCGACCAACATCAATTCTTTGCAAACCTCTCCAAATGTAAGTTTGGCCTACAAGAGATTGATTACCTAGGCCATTTGATTTCAAGCAAGGGCGTACGTGTTGACCCTTTAAAAATTGAGGCAATGCTGTCATGGCCATCGCCTAAAAATGTCACAGCGATTCGCGGATTTCTGGGCTTAACCGGTTATTATAGACGATTTATTAAAGATTATGCTTTAATAGCGAGCCCATTAACGGATTTGCTCAAGCACAATACTTTTCTTTGGAGCCCAGCGGCCCAACAGGCCTTCGATAAACTCAAAACCGCTGTGTCTTCAACCCCAATCCTATCCTTACCCAATTTTTCTCATCCTTTTACTTTGACCATGGACGCTTCGTCCATGGCCATCGGTGCCATTCTCTCCCAATTCGACCACCCAATAGCTTATTTCAGCCTCAAATTACCTTCCCACCTCCAAAAAGCATCAGCCTACTCGAGAGAGATGTTCGCAATTACTGCTTCCGTAAAGAAATGGAGACACTATCTTCTTGGCAGACCCTTCACAATTATCACAGATCATCAGAGTCTAAAGGAGCTCACCTCTCAGACAATCCAGACACCTGAACAACAGCGTTGGCTCACGAAGTTACTTGGATTTGATTTTCAGATCCACTACCGACCAGGAAAGCAAAACGTTGTGGCGGACGGGTTATCTCGATTCACGACTGAGGCAACGATGTCAGCTATTTCATCACCATCATTTTCACTCTTACAGGACATTCAGCAGAACCTTTCGGCGGATCCGGTAGCACTAGACATTATCAACCAAATCCAATCAGGTACATGCACAAATCCTAAATATCACTTTCGTAATGACTTACTGTTTTGGGAAAATAGAATTTATGTGCCGGATAACTTGGAGTTGAAACACAAAATCCTGGAGGAATTCCACAATTCTAAAATTGGGGGACATTCGGGCATTAAGGGCACTATTGCTAGAGTTTCAAGCAGTTTTTTCTGGCCAAATCTCACCAAATCTGTACAAGAATATGTCAAACAATGCAATACCTGTTTACAAATAAAACCAGAGCACACACCATACAAAGGGCTGCTACAACCGTTGCCGATTCCACTTCAAATCTGGCAGGATATCTCCATGGATTTCATAACAAATCTACCACTATCAGCTGGAAAAACAACAGTGTGGGTGATCGTCGACCGCTTGTCGAAATATGCACATTTCAGTGCACTGCCATCCTCGGTTTCAGCATCACAGTTAGCCTCACATTTTCTACAGGAATACGTCCGTTTACATGGTTTTCCACGCTCTATAGTTTCAGACCGTGATCGGTTGTTTACTAGCACTTTCTGGAAGGAGTTATTTCGCTTGCATGGTACTAAACTGCGCATGAGCAGTGCGTACCACCCGCAAACGGATGGTCAGTCCGAAGTGGTTAACAGATGTCTCGAGAATTATTTACGAGCAGTGGTAGGGGATGTACCAAAAAAATGGGTGACTTGCTTGCCTTGGGCCGAGTTATGGTATAACACCACTAAACATTCATCCTTGCAAATGTCCCCATTTCAAGTGGTTTACGGCCGGCCTCCACCAGTCCTATCCAGCTTCATCAACACACAGTCCACAGTTCCACACCTGAATGACTGGGCAGCATCACGAGATGACTTACTACAAGTTATCAAACTGAATTTACAAAAAGCCCAAGCAAGAATGAAGACACAAGCAGACTTACATCGTCAGGATAAGCAGTTCGACCCGGGTACATGGGTCTATGTGAAACTTCAACCATATAGACAGTCCTCAGTACGTCCGCATCATCACAAATTATCCAAGCGTTACTTCGGACCATACCAGATATTGGAAAAGATAGGGGCTGTCGCATATAAGCTACTGTTGCCACAAGATTCTCGCATACACCCGGTGTTCCATGTGTCAATGCTAAAACTCTGCCCAAATCCATCAAAGGCCATTGTTCAACATATACCAGCGAATGCAAACAATCATGACCTTGAGGACAAGGTCGATTTCGAAGACGTAGGTATTGATGTGCGCGGCAATGCAGAAACGTCACGTGCAGCTGAGCAGGGAGGAAATATCAGGCCTAAAAGAGTCATTCAATTACCAAAAAGGTTGAGAGACTAATTCAAAATGCAAGTGGGAGCAAATGGGAGCACATGCTGAGTAACAAATTACTTTTAGAATTCTGTTTTTAGCAATTTCTTGCATAGGGGTAAAGTTTGTTATATGAAAAAGTAGGTTGTTATGAGCCACGTCAAAAAGCAACAAGGAAAAATACTATAAGTATACCTGTAAACGAATATGTTGGTTATGGAAAAAGTAATTGCTAATTTCTCTCTCGGTTGTTTCTTCTTCCCTGCAATGTCTTCCTCTTTGTAATCTCTGTTTTCCCTGTTTTCATCTTCCATCTCTCATCATTTTGGTGCTTTCATTCTTGACCTCCTTTATTCCTCCCCACTTCTACTTTCTCCAATCTTCTCTTCGCCATGACTAAAGTAGATGACGCCCTTAACCTAATCGCTCAACACAGTGAAGCTATCTCCACTATCCAATCCACCCAATCATCCCACAGCTCCATTTTAGAATCACAAAATGCAGATATTACTGATATCAAAGCATCACTTCAAGATCTGTCTACGACAGTCACAGATCTAGCCAAGACAGTGGCAGATCTATCAAAAACAGTTTCAGACATCAACCGTAAGCTCGATTCCCAACCACCCACCTCACCAAACAATCAATCCGCAGCTTCCTACCAATCTCCTCCCATAATTCGTCAACCACCACTGTTGTCTACACCTACAACTACTAGAACTCCCAAATGTTCACTCACGACATTCGATGGCACAAATCCGCATGACTGGATATTCCAGGCGGACCGATTTTTTGCGTATTACTCCGCACCCGAAGACCAGCGAGTAGATCTCGCAAGCTTTCATATGCAAGGCCAAGCTTTATCTTGGTTTCAATGGATGTATCGCAACAATCAGATTTCAACTTGGCCAGCATTAACAAAAGCAGTTGAGAAGCGTTTTGCCCCACCAACCTTCCTCAATCCGCAGGCAACTCTGTTTAAACTCAAGCAGGTAACTACAGTCGAGAATTATATAGCTACCTTCGAGAATCTTTGCAATCGCATTACTACACTTTCAAATGAATCCATACTTCACTGTTTTATGTCTGGCCTGAAACCCAACATACAAAATGAACTGTACCTCATCAAACCCTCCAATATATCAGACGCTGTAGATGCAGCAAAGCTGATTGAGCGAAAATTGACCGATCTGTCCAAAACCACCTTCACCAAACCTTACCAGCCTTTCCAGAAACCATTCCCTAACTCCTCAGCCACACAATCAAATCAGCAAACACCTCAGCTACACAACCCCAAACCACATATACCCATAAAACAATTGTCACAAGCGGAGATGCATAACCGTAAACAGCAGGGTTTATGCTTCAATTGCGACGAGAAGTACACTTTTGGCCATCGTTGCAAGCCTACACACATCCTTATGATTACTCCTGACGAAAACCCTGAAAATGAACAACCCATTGACCACTCACTTGACCTAACAACTGATTCCGCCATTATTGAAAACCCAGACACCCAAATAGACACAACTCAAGAAATCTCCTTCCAAGCCCTTACCGGCTCAGTCCACCCACGATCTATCCGCCTCCCCGCTTCAATTAACAATTCCACTATCTCCATCCTCGTTGACACGGGCTCTACCCACAATTACCTCCACCCAAAAACCGCAAAATTCTTGGGATTGCAAATCGACACCGGAAACACCTTCGTTGTCATCGTGGGTAACGGCGAGAAATTGAGGAGTTCAGGAGTTTGTTCGAAAGTGAATGTTCAGATTAATGGCCATTCTTTTGAGATCGATTTTCACTTATTGGACATTGTGGGCTCAGATGCGGTGATAGGTATTCAGTGGTTGGAGCAACTTGGGCCGGTCACAACGGACCATAAGAATTTGACTATGTCTTTTAGTCATAAGGGACAACAAATTTGTTTGCATGGGCTTGGGCCCGCTTCCAGCCCAATACCTATTTCATTACAGCAACTTAAAAGATTAGAGAATACTTCTGCTATCTCCAATTTTTTGTACCTGCAATTCCAACCCTATGACCCTATAACCGAACCACCTCCTAATGTTAGTACCCATCCACAACTGTTAGACGTGTTGTCCACGTTCGAACATATTTTCTCCACCCAAACTACACTGCCACCACCCCGAGCACTTCACCACCACATTAATCTTATACCAAACTCAAACCCGATTAATATCCGGCCATACCGTTACCCCTACTACTAAAAGAATGAAATCGAACGCCAAATACAAGCGATGCTCGACTCCAAAGTTATTCAACCATCGACAAGCCCTTTCTCTTCACCGGTATTATTAGTAAAAAAGAAAGACGGCTCATGGAGATTTTGTGTTGATTATCGAGCACTCAACACGATTACTATAAAAGATCGATTCCCAATACCAACCGTCGATGAGTTATTGGATGAACTATATGGTGCAAATTTTTTCTCCAAACTTGATCTCAAAAGTGGGTATTACCAAATCCGTGTACACCAACCCGATGTCCCTAAAACGGCTTTTCGGACTCATGAAGGCCATTATGAATTTCTAGTCATGCCTTTTGGCCTCACAAACGCCCCATCTACTTTCCAAGCAACTATGAACAATATATTTCGTCCGTATTTACGTAAATTCATCCTAGTTTTTTTTGACGATATACTTGTTTATAGCTCTTCTTTAACCGACCATATCAATCACCTCCACACTACACTCCAAATCCTCGACCAACATCAATTCTTTGCAAACCTCTCCAAATGTAAGTTTGGCCTACAAGAGATTGATTACCTAGGCCATTTGATTTCAAGCAAGGGCGTACGTGTTGACCCTTCAAAAATTGAGGCAATGCTGTCATGGCCATCGCCTAAAAATGTCACAGCGATTCGCGGATTTCTGGGCTTAACCGGTTATTATAGACGATTTATTAAAGATTATGCTTTAATAGCGAGCCCATTAACGGATTTGCTCAAGCACAATACTTTTCTTTGGAGCCCAGCGGCCCAACAGGCCTTCGATAAACTCAAAACCGCTGTGTCTTCAACCCCAATCCTATCCTTACCCAATTTTTCTCATCCTTTTACTTTGACCACGGACGCTTCGTCCATGGCCATCGGTGCCATTCTCTCCCAATTCGACCACCCAATAGCTTATTTCAGCCTCAAATTACCTTCCCACCTCCAAAAAGCATCAGCCTACTCGAGAGAGATGTTCGCAATTACTGCTTCCGTAAAGAAATGGAGACACTATCTTCTTGGCAGACCCTTCACAATTATCACAGATCATCAGAGTCTAAAGGAGCTCACCTCTCAGACAATCCAGACACCTGAACAACAGCGTTGGCTCACGAAGTTACTTGGATTTGATTTTCAGATCCACTACCGACCAGGAAAGCAAAACGTTGTGGCGGACGGGTTATCTCGATTCACGACTGAGGCAACGATGTCAGCTATTTCATCACCATCATTTTCACTCTTACAGGACATTCAGCAGAACCTTTCGGCGGATCCGGTAGCACTAGACATTATCAACCAAATCCAATCAGGTACATGCACAAATCCTAAATATCACTTTCGTAATGACTTACTGTTTTGGGAAAATAGAATTTATGTGCCGGATAACTTGGAGTTGAAACACAAAATCCTGGAGGAATTCCACAATTCTAAAATTGGGGGACATTCGGGCATTAAGGGCACTATTGCTAGAGTTTCAAGCAGTTTTTTCTGGCCAAATCTCACCAAATCTGTACAAGAATATGTCAAACAATGCAATACCTGTTTACAAACAAAACCAGAGCACACACCATACAAAGGGCTGCTACAACCGTTGCCGATTCCACTTCAAATCTGGCAGGATATCTCCATGGATTTCATAACAAATCTACCACTATCAGCTGGAAAAACAACAGTGTGGGTGATCGTCGACCGCTTGTCGAAATATGCACATTTCAGTGCACTGCCATCCTCGGTTTCAGCATCACAGTTAGCCTCACATTTTCTACAGGAATACGTCCGTTTACATGGTTTTCCACGCTCTATAGTTTCAGACCGTGATCGGTTGTTTACTAGCACTTTCTGGAAGGAGTTATTTCGCTTGCATGGTACTAAACTGCGCATGAGCAGTGCGTACCACCCGCAAACGGATGGTCAGTCCGAAGTGGTTAACAGATGTCTCGAGAATTATTTACGAGCAGTGGTAGGGGATGTACCAAAAAAATGGGTGACTTGCTTGCCTTGGGCCGAGTTATGGTATAACACCACTAAACATTCATCCTTGCAAATGTCCCCATTTCAAGTGGTTTACGGCCGGCCTCCACCAGTCCTATCCAGCTTCATCAACACACAGTCCACAGTTCCACACCTGAATGACTGGGCAGCATCACGAGATGACTTACTACAAGTTATCAAACTGAATTTACAAAAAGCCCAAGCAAGAATGAAGACACAAGCAGACTTACATCGTCAGGATAAGCAGTTCGACCCGGGTACATGGGTCTATGTGAAACTTCAACCATATAGACAGTCCTCAGTACGTCCGCATCATCACAAATTATCCAAGCGTTACTTCGGACCATACCAGATATTGGAAAAGATAGGGGCTGTCGCATATAAGCTACTGTTGCCACAAGATTCTCGCATACACCCGGTGTTCCATGTGTCAATGCTAAAACTCTGCCCAAATCCATCAAAGGCCATTGTTCAACATATACCAGCGAATGCAAACAATCATGACCTTGAGGACAAGGTCGATTTCGAAGACGTAGGTATTGATGTGCGCGGCAATGCAGAAACGTCACGTGCAGCTGAGCAGGGAGGAAATATCAGGCCTAAAAGAGTCATTCAATTACCAAAAAGGTTGAGAGACTAATTCAAAATGCAAGTGGGAGCAAATGGGAGCACATGCTGAGTAACAAATTACTTTTAGAATTCTGTTTTTAGCAATTTCTTGCATAGGGGTAAAGTTTGTTATATGAAAAAGTAGGTTGTTATGAGCCACGTCAAAAAGCAACAAGGAAAAATACTATAAGTATACCTGTAAACGAATATGTTGGTTATGGAAAAAGTAATTGCTAATTTCTCTCTCGGTTGTTTCTTCTTCCCTGCAATGTCTTCCTCTTTGTAATCTCTGTTTTCCCTGTTTTCATCTTCCATCTCTCATCACAATCCTCTTCCCCAACCTATCGCCTCCTCACATCATGGCCCACAAATCTAGGAAGTACTCCCCACTTAAATTCAGACTGTATCGTCTCTAGCATCGCTGGAAATCAAGTTCTTCCACCAGACCTAGGGTCTTCGTTGCTGCCAGCATTGCCCTACTCTACGATTTCCCCGCCCTTCTGTTAGATCCGAATGCTTTCGTACCTCCTCTAGCTATCTTCGCTCCAGCGCAGAAAGACATTGTGCATGAGTTGAACAATGCTAGTTCGAAAGTAAATATGAACGAAACTTTGAAAGTCTGTGGTATTGATATTATTGTGAATGAAGTTGTTGAGTGTTGTAGCACAGATCGTGGTTTGCTGAAGTCACTGGTCTGGGCATCAGTGTACTGTGTGGGACAAACTCACGCCTACAACATGCTCGATCAAATGCCGTAACGGAGAATTTTCTGTCTCTCCTCAAGTATCTCAGGAACCGATTACTCGAAACAATCGCCTGGTTGACTTCAAGCTAAATGTGGTTAATGAGGTATCATATCTTTTTCATGAGTCAATTGAAGTAGGCACTAGTTTCTAGTCAAGTTAGGTAATGAGTTTCTTTCTTGATCCATTGTGTTATTAAAGTTATCTATCTTAATTCAGTGTATCCCTTCAAATTCACATCCTCTAAAGAGTGCCTTCACATTTTGCAATCTGAGCCTTCCTTTATTGAAGGCAAACCTTTTATTGTCTACAAATAGTCTCCATCGATTTCCAATGCTAGAGAGCAGATATTATCTGTCCCTGTCTAGACATACTTCTCTCAGATCCTGTCTATTCTTCAGCCTATAGTTTTCTAAACTGGTTAACCTTCAAATTGGAAAGTTGGGATATTTTGATGCTAGTACGACTGCCTATGATAAGCTCGTTTATGCCAAAGCTTTTATTGAAATTTTCCTAAATAACCCTCTGCCATTTACTATTAAGGTTCAACTTGCTCCTGATTTTGTTATGGAAGTCTTTGTGCGTTAGGGATGGGCTTCCTGTTCCGCATGCCACTATTTTGATCATATTGCCTCCTCTTGCAAGCTCCCTCCCTCTGCTCCCTGTCTTCAAAGGTTCCCTTACCTAAACCCCCAACCTGTCGTTGGATCTCGAAGATTGTGCCGACTCTCACAATTCCTTGCTTCCCTAGGCATCTAAGGCAATATCCATCCTGTTCGTTTCATCTATTCCCTCTATCACTCCTTCTCTAAATTCAGATCATTTTCCGGAATTTGCGACTGATGGACTGTCTGACGATCCCTGAAGCTTCCTTTCCCCTTTTTCATGGATTCCTAATGTGAAATCCTGAGTGCACTCTCATACTGACATACAATACAATCTTGAGTGGAAATTCTCTTTTAACTTCGTTTGTGATGAAATTGGTGAGCGACGATGCTTATATTATTTGGTCCTGGATGGTGATTTCATTATTGCACTAGTCTGTCACTTGAGAGATTGGAATCGACTTAATCTAGATGATTCTACTTGGGATAGATCTATCATACTCAGGTGGGAATGCTTGATATGTCCCATCTCTCGCTACTTTACTTGTTGATTTTTTTGTTCATTTGATCCCTTCCGTCATTGATGGCGGCTCCCTCTTTTGAGGAATGACATTGATGCATGTAGCCTAGTGGGTTTGACTTCTTCCCTTTTGGAATGTTATGTTTTTAGTCATGTAGGCGCTTAAGCTGCACACCTGTATTTTTCATTTTAAGTGGCCTAGACACTTTAAACCCAACATATCTGATCTGTGTATGTGCAAAACACCTGTTATCCATTTTTTATACATAGTGATATAGACATTATAAAACTAGTCGGATTTGTCAAAAGAAAAAAGAAAAAAAGAACAATTTTAGTAATTTTTCCAAAATTCTCTAATTATTGTTTCAAAATTCTATACAACCTTAAATTTATTTATTTTCTAAAAAATATATAACAGTAATATTTCCAATTTTTTAGGGGGAATATTACAAATAATTCATGTACTTTAACTCGAGAAGACCATAAATTAAACAAGCCAAACCATCAAGACTTCTAAGTACCTTCTTAACACCATATAATCACATTATATCCTTTCGGCTTAGGCAAACTGATTTTCTTCTTATACGTCCTTATGCCCTCAATTTACTCGACTACTACTTTACATATTGTCCGTCTTTTTGTAGTATTCTGTGAAGTGAATTAAAGAAAATGTGATGAATTTTCTGTCGCCCCCAACTAATTATATATTGACATTAATTTGAATCATAGTTGTTTACTTCAATTAGAAATAAGCAAACAACTACCTCTTAATTAAAAATATATGGGGTGTGGAATAACAATACATGTTTACATAATATATATATATATATATATATATATATATATATATATATATAAATAAATTTTACAAATAAGCTCTTTCATACACCCTGATTTAATTTGAATCACATAACATAAGCTCTGACACCAGTTATAAAAACAAACCATTTACGACATCCTGACCCAGGTCTAAAAATGGGATTAGCGTCATCTACCTCGCAAACCATAAATTATTTTTAAAATAAATCATATATAAAACATATCACAGAGCTATCCACAACATACCACACTTCGTGAAGCTCGCATCAAATGGGATAAAATATAATAATTAATAATACTACAATCCCAAGTTAAACGAAATAATATAACATCAAATCACGTACAACATTTTCCTATACAAGTAATAAATTCTATCTAATATTTGAGATTAATTAAATAAAATAGTAAATGTTAGAGCTGGCAATTAGGACCGAGAACCCGAACCAAACCGACCCGAAAAGACCCGAACCCGAACGGAACTCAATGAGTCTCGGTTCGGGTCTAGGTGATGAAAAATACAATCCAAACCCAATCTGACCCGACCCACGTAGACCCGACCCGAAAGACCCGATCAAAAAGCATTGAAATATATTTATTTTTAGTGTTATTATTCAACCGAACCCAAACCGACCTTACCTGACCCGAACCGAAGCTCGGGTCGAATCCAGATTTTTGAAATGTATAGTTTAGACCTGACAAAACCCGATCCGTCTAGAACCGAGATCTGCCGGGTCGAGTCCGGGTCATCGGGTCTGGTCTAATTGTCACCCCTAGTAAATATAAATAAATAAATAAATAGGCGTCTCTAATATGCGATCATGTCTCCATATTACCATAAGTTCTCTCTTTCAACTTATATTTTACGAACCTGTAATTGAAGTAAACAACTATGATTCAAATTAAAGTAAACAACTATGATTGAAGTAAACCTATAAAATATAGGTTGCTTATGACTATGATCGCATAAGTTGTTTACGACTATGATCGTAAACAACTTACGACTATGATTGAAGTAAACAACTTATGATCGCATAAGTAAACCTATAAATCTGTGTTGCTTTCGTAAGATTTTAGGGCTTTTAAGAAAATGTAGCAAAAAAGAATAATACGGCAGAAGAAATGAATATTCCGTCAAAGAGGAGTGCACCAATCTACATTGGAAAGGATAAAGTAGTTCATGTTGATGAGACGGTCAACATCATCAAGTGTCGTGGTTAATTAGGATGCAGATTCGTTAGATGATGAACATGTTGTCTAATTAAGATCGTTGGTTCCAAGACAGTAATGCTTTGGGTAATGTTTTGTTTAAATTTATATATGCACAAGTTTTGTTTCTTCGTTTCATCATTTTGGTTTTACACGTGGTTTGGTTATGTTATGTTAGTTCTTGTTGATCATAGTTTTTTTTTGTAAATAGTAATTCTGCATAGACATTAGAGCAAACTTAGAATGATAGCATAAGAAGCACCGTAGGGAAGATTTATCGGTCCATGTAGCTGTAGTTTAAATGCCTCGATTTTTTTTAGCATATGAGGCGTAGTATGGTAATGGATAAAAATGACATTCACAATGATACCTTGTGTTGAGTGGTTGCAGTAACTTCTTATATGTGCATCCAAAACTGCAGTTAGTTCAGGTTTTTATTTATTTATTTATTTTTTAGGTGGGGATTATTGGCTGTTAAGTATAAATGACGAAATACGAACATATAGTTACAGCAAATATTATCCAGTTATATTTGTATCTGTTAGGCATAAAGATTTGTAAACACATTTACTTCATGAATTTGGAAAAGGTTATAGTTGGTTTGGTACATTAAAAAAACAACCACTAACATAATACAGTGAACACAAAGTTAAAGTAGAAGACGATAAATGTACAAAGATATAGTGCAAAACTTCAAGTGTTACTAATTACTCTTTTGCCTTGCACCATCGCTGGTTGTTAGTGCGATGACTTGAATTCTTGCCTGAAACCCTAGGTTTTGCCTTTTTCTCTAATGCTTTTCTCATGTATTTTGACATTGGTTGAGCTGGAGTTTGTTAACATTCCTCCTCAGTAGCTTTGTATTAGGCTAACGAAGAATTATGCATCTTTCTATGTACTGGGCATACAGAACTTTTAAAGTTCAGCCGTGTACATTGTTGAAGCTTTCTAGGTTTTAATTTGTGCTGATCCATAGCATGAGCTACAATTTCCTAATTACAACCATGTTTCAGCCTTAGCTTGCCTCCAGAGATGCACCTGGTATACCTTAAAAAATTGCTGATACATGGTTGTGTGGGTCGTGCTTATGCCGACCACTACAAAGAATTTTTATTTATTATAATTTTAATTACATTACTCACTCAACTACATCATTACATTCCTTTGACAAATATTCGTATACAGCAGAATCATTCAGCCTTAAAACAGACATATCACATACAACTAGGCCTGTAAAAGATACATGTTCTGACCCAATTCCGATCTGAACACGTTTTGTTGATGCGGATATGAATTTTGCCCTTATTATTCAAACCCGATGCAAGTCTGATTTGGTTACTATTAGGGTCGGTTGTGGTTTTACCGAATCGGTTAGGGCTCGTTTCGATTAGTATTTTTTTTTACGCTGTATCAAAATATGAGCGTGCATTTTTTTTTTTGCATGTATTGCATTCTTTTGTTGTCAACTTGACTACTGTGCAATTTATATGTAAACTTCTAAAATACAATTTTAAATTATGATTTTAACATAAATATTATGAATTAGGTAAGTATTACACAGTGAGCTTAAAATGTCCGACGACGGGTTGAGTTTGTGTTTTGATTTTAAAATACGCTACGTGTTCATGTCGGAATTGAGTCCAAGTTTCTTGATACAGGACTGAACCTGGCCGTTGACCAGCCTACCTGCAAGTGCAACAAATTCACAACGGTAAGATGGCGACATATAGACTAATGGTACACCTGAATAGGAATAAAATAAAACTTATTCGACACATGCCATAAAATTAGTAAATTGAGAAAGGTGTTGTCCATAATACAATAATGGGAATCTTACTGCCTAACGTTTATTCGAATCATCACATCATTCCTAACCGAGTTTTTATGAAACATATTTCCATCTTGGATACTTATTTTAACCTGATATAATATTATGATTACTGTAACATGTCTGCAAAAGAACAGTAGTAAGAAATTGGTATTTGGAATGGACATAAATAAAATAATAACATGGTCGACGATAGTCACGCAAATGACCTGTAAATCGTCGGTCTGAAATTCTTCAAACCGAACCATGTACATATTTGTATTTTTTGAGTACAACTTTTTCAAAATTTGCAAACCACTTTTAGTGATACATAAAATTCACTATAAAACAACAAGATGTTACGACTAAAGCAGCGTGATCAAAAGATTAGCTTTCTTATATCAAAGCATGCGTTCGCTTTTAAATTTACATTCAGATCCAACATAGTTAATATATGCTACAATATCCAAAAAAGGGGGTAGGAAACAGTGCAGGGTCCGGTTCAACGGTTGGATTTTAGGAGGGTAAAAAACTTGTGTCGTTGACATGCATTCAGATGGAAATTCGGGTGTTGTTTCCAGTGGAATAGCATATGATGTAGTCATGTTCAATACCACGTGATAAAAATCACACGAAAAGAAACAATTATAAATGTCTTTATAACATTTTTCACCTTTAATTGATGGGATTTTGCATCACGAATTTTGCTAAGTTAGCCAAATGTATATTCAACATGTATTTCAGCTTTTGTTCAGTGTTGCACGGGGGTTGGGAACTTAAGTATCATTCTTTTATTCATGAATTTTTTTTAGGACGGTTGGGTGAGATTTTGTTATAATAGTTCTTAGTTTTATGGGTTAGTGCAAGCAAGCAAGGTTTTTATTCTACTCACTTGCATGTCTGTTGGGCTTTTATGTCCGAAAGTACCATGTATGTTATACGTTTTGTATGGGTCCATGCATATGGAAGATCTAAAATATTTATGTTTCATTTAAATTGAAGTATCTTCTAAAAAATCAGAACATGATGAAATAGACTTCGAGTTCTTAGGAAATAAATCTAGCCAACCATTCATGTTGCAAACCAAGATTTTTAATAGTGGTAAGGCAACAGAGAGAAAAGGATTTATATCTGGTTTGATGCAATTAAAGCCTACCGTGCTTACCCTGTTTTTGGAACATGTATCTGTTATGTAACGATGGTCGGAACAAAACCCCCTTCCTTGCACACATATGAGCTGACACACAACTCCCATATAACAAAGGAATCCCTGTTATTACGTGTCTACCAACTCATATTTGTACTCAACTCCTTTAGTTTATTTCATGATGTGAGACTATTAATTCCAACCCATAATTCCTCCTTAACAACATGCGAGGCAATCCTAGCAATCTCCCCCTTGACTTGCATCCTACGAGTATCTTTTAAGAGCAATACTTTGCCCGCATGACCCAGTCCGAACCTTCGGCTCTGATACCACTGTTGTGAAACGACGGTCGGAATAAAGTCCCCCTTCCTTGCACGCATATGAGCTAGTACACAACTCTCATATAATAAAAGGAATCCCTATTGTTACGTGCTTACCAACTCATATTTGTGTTCAACCCCTTCAATTTATTCCTTGGTGTGGGATTATTAATTCCAGCCCATCATTCCTCCTTAACGACACGCGAGGCAATCCTAACAGTATCAAATTGTGTAAGTCGTTTGTTTTTGTTTTGCGCATAAATCTTTGTATACATGTTTATTGCTTCAGTGGCCGTTTCATAAAAATGAATCTTATTTTATATACAGCTACATCATGCAGTAGTAATCTTCATCTTTGTGTACTTTCTTTGGTCAAATAAGTACTTTATCCATTGGTATTTTCTGTATAATTTTTTTACTTTCTTGCAAATAATGAAATATGCATTTTTGCGTAAAGCATGAAGCATGCCTGGCAAAGAAGTTTGTTGTTTTCATATCAAAAGCCGAAATGAAGGTACTCTATAAATAATAATAATGTTACACATATGCTTTGCAACAACTTACAAACAATAGGTGTTATACGTAATGAATCTCATTCTCCAGAGTTAACTATTGTTGTTTATTGTCATCATATTGTAAAATAAACCATGTTCTATTTTGTAGCTATGCCAGGTGCACAAGGTACGTAGCTTGACACAAAGTGTACATTTCACAAGATACTCACTCTCAGAGCAATTTATGATCAAAGGGACTTACAGAAATGAGGCTAGCAAAGGGTTTCAAGTTAATGTCTAATCAAGATTTACAAAATCCTATACCATAAGAAAATTTGGAAATAAAAAGGAGGTAAAAATCAAGGGTTGTGGGAATTCAACCAAGGTTATAAATGAAGCATTTGGCAAATTAATTCATGGATTCAAGGCAAGTTATCCTAACCATTTTCTATTTATGTCATAACTACATGTTAAATGAATAAATACAATTGATGTTGCTTTGGAAACTGATTGCTAGTTGTAGATTTCTGAGCTCCACATGAACTTATATGAATAAAAACCTAGTTTCTGGAAATTAAAGGTCTATTTATTGATTTGGCTGTTATTTATCAGCTCTTGCATACTTAAGTATAGGATAATATGGGTTAAAGGTGATGAAAAGTCTGGCACATGAGTTTAGCTGAAAGGTCATCGGAAATAGGCCATGGTGTTTGCGTGATATTTCAAGGCCTCAGGAATCGATATCACCAGTCAATTGATGGCTCTCCACCGGTCAACAAATATGGTGATAAACTGGAGCATTTCTAGCTCCATGTTGCCCGGTTGTCTCAACTGTTGTTCTACTTATTGTATATAACAATATGATTTTTGTTTTATGATAAAAAACATATATATTATAATATAAATGTGTTTGTAACTGTACTATTCTATACTACATTACATACATAAAAAAATATTTAAATGGTATAAAATACTATTGCACAGAATTTATAATTCAAACAATATTTTTATTCAAATAAATATTTTATTTCAACATTTGAATAGTACAAATTTCTAACTCAACTATTTGTACATCTCAATGATATATAATACATTTGAATTCATTTATAACATTAGTTCCTCACTACAACACTCAGTCACTTAGTTTCATATACACGCTCTCTCATGTACAAACACATACAATTTCATTCACTCATGCACTGACTCACTTGTCTTCAGTTTGCTTCATTGTCAGTCTAGTCACCTGCATACCTGTCACAGAAACACACAGTAAATTGGAAAAAATTTGATTTACATTCTAGCAGATGTAAATTTATTTTAAATTTTATTTGCCTTAGAATTTTGGTGTGTTTCTCATCATATTTCTTGACTTAGTCTGATATTTATATAGATCTATCTGTGTCTAGACTGCTTGTGATATTCATAGTGATTCACTGTAAATACCATAAGGTAGACTATATATCTTGTGCCTATAAATCGGCCTCAACATAGCTATAGTGGTCTACTGATCAAGACTAGCCTCAACTCACAATTGTGGTCTGCTGATCTTGACCAGCCACGACACAACGTATAGTGGTCTGCTAATGTATATAGGAAATATATTTGTGCATGCATGATACACGAATACAAATACATGTGTATGTATATACACATATATTTATAAGAGGTAACTAGGAAGAAGGACAAATTTTACCGAAAAATTAGGCTGAAGGACACCAAGTTTTATTTTTAGTCTGAATGAAAATCTTTGAATCAAAATTAAGCTTAAGGAAAATGCTAAATATAATTAACATTATATTCAATTTTGTACACTACACGAAAATGCTAGTTTTAACTAGCATTATTCAGTTTTACACTGTAGAAAATGCTAATTATATTTAGCATTACCCTTCAGCATAATTTTTTTCAAAGTTTGTCCTTTAGCCTAAAAATAAAACTTGACGTCCTTCAGACTATTTTTTTTTCCAAAGTTTGTCCTTATGCCTATTTTCCACTATTTATAATGTGCAGGAGCAATATGGTCAAACATCAGTGAGTGCACAGTTCAAGCCAAACAACTCAATTCAGCATGTATACGTGGCAAAGTAAAGGCATGCATGCACAAAGCAATATACGCAAGGCAGCAACAAAAGTGAGCAGGAAAGAACATGAGTATAACATGCACAAACACACAAGGTGAAACATATTGTATACAACAAGACCTGGTGCAACAATTGCTTTCAGGTCTCACTCTACATGTACAAGGTGAAACTATCCAAAAGTTTTAAAGGTTGCATTACAACAAGCACAAACTCAAGTGGAGTAGTATACACAAGTATGTAAAAAATTACATACCTAACAAGCTCAATTCACAAAGAAAAGCTGCAACATCTAGACAATAGCATGCATGTACAAATGCATTGGTACAAAACAAAATGGTGTACTAGAATATGGAAGATTCAAGAATGCAAGTGTCTTTCCGTACAAGACTGTGGCAAGAATGGGTACACACATGAGTAAAATGCAAAGGTCTGCATGTGTACAAAATGACAAAGCTGAAACACAGCTGCACGAGTGACCAAGTCGGGGTCAAATACATGGAGTAGCTGCATGAATAGATGTGTATATGGGGAGTACATACATACATGCAAACAAGGAGCCAAGACAAACTAGCTAACATCCTCTTTATTGATTCACAAAAACAACTTTTTTTTACACTCAGTGGATCAAAAACCAAAAGTAAACAATCTACAAATATTGAATCAATAACCTTATTGAGAAAGGGAAAGAATATCTAGATGACTACAACTATTGTTGGAGAAGGTGAACAATGAAGAATGATGACAAACTCTTGATCAACTATTTCGGTCTCTATCCCATAATTAAAATCCAATCCTAGATGCTGCTTTTATAGGAGAATAAAAGGCCTAGGAAAAATATCCAATTTTCCCCTCAGCAATATCACAAATTAAAGATGAAAAAAACTAGGTCAAAATAATATTCTTCGGTCTTCAATCTTCAGATTATCTCCTCTATCATAAAGCACTTCCAAACATCGTCTTCTTCAGCATACATGTGATTGAAATATCATAAATCACAACGGTAGGAATAAATATTAGTTTGTTGTATAATAGAACTATGAGATTTTTTGTTTTAAGCAACACAACTTATTACTTACTAAAACAATTTCCACATAAACATCTCAACAAATCTTAGTGGAATAAAGAATCAGACACAAATATAATTCAACAAAGGTGTATTACTTCCACAAATTCCCTACGATTACCCATCATACCTGCCATGTTTCAGGCATGATATTTAGATATTGTTAAAGTAAGCTATTATGGATGAATTCACTAATCAATTATCAAGATACAAAACATAAGACAACTCAAATTAAAATGATGCCTATGATGAAAACCAAAAAATTGAAACAAATTTAATGGAAGAAAACCTATAAATATTCCTTATAAATTTCCTACTGCCAACGGCAATAAGAGCAAATAAGTTTTCCATCCGAGCCAATAGAAATGCTGGAAGTCCAAATAGACATATCTTGGATGCATATTTTAGTTGTAGTAAAGTACACATGATAATATTTAAAGAATTATGTAGTAGAACACACTGCTTGCTTGTGGTAGAACACTTCTTAAAACCTCATATAGCTAAAGCGAGCACGGAAGACAGTAAATCAAACATCCTATGGATAATTTAACAGAATTTCGAAGGTTATATGGTGGGACTCAAAACCAGGGTACATGATCCCAACATAATTACTCCACCAAATACTTTGACATGAAATTATGCGTAGCAAAGTGAAAACAAATAAGCATAAAAAATTGATTCATCAAAAACATTTAAAAGAGTAAATTTTAAAATACGTACCGATATCTGCTCTAAACGATAAAGGGGTAAATTGACAGCAGGGTTGAATGTGTAAAGGAATCACGCTATCGGAGGCTATGTGGTACCGAATCGATCCAGCGAACGATACGTTGCGATGGAAGTAGGAGATGTGACAGGAAATCTATAGGAATACAATGATGGAAAAAGGCGGGAGAGCAGAGACTATCGGGAAGAGCCATCGACTGAGTAACCTATTGTTGATGACTGACTTGCTTCTTCTTTTGCCTCGTCGAAGATTATTCTCACACAATTCCCTTTTTAATTAAAGAAGGAATAAAAGGATAAATTATTATTGTCATCAACATTACCTATCTTATTTTTAAATCAGTTAAAAACTACTTATTATCAAAATATGTTAATCCATTTTTAATATAACAATTTATAGGAATTCAATCCATTATTAGTAAGGAAGATCCATAAACTACACGATTAGCACATTGAGAAAGAGATAGAAAATACCCGAAACTTAAATCTAGAACGAAAGCAGAGATAACTGACATCGAAATCCATTAAATGAAGCAAACAGTTGCGATAGTGGGCGAAATAGATTAGACAACGGTAAACTACATTTGGAAAGCAAGAAATTAATAAAAGTAGTGATCGAAGCTAAAATATTCAAGGATGCGGGGTTGATAGTTGAAGTAGAGGGTGATCAAACTTTGAATCCATCGTCTACATGTAGCGATTGAAGTTGAAAGGGCTAAGTATGCGAGATGGACAGCTGAATAAGGCATGAATGCAGCTTGAGATTATGTATTCGATCGAGGAAAAGGTTCGTTGAGCATCAGATTGGGTATCTTCATGAAATGGATGTTTAAACCAATTGGAAGTATTGTCCTATGCATTAATCTTGCTTCACATGACTAACAGAGGGATTAATTTATGATTACTACATTATCAAAAGAAATAGCACTTGCGTCATGACTGTAATTATTATCAAATCATTATTTTAGTGGCAAAAACCATGATTAGAAGAGGTGAGAAAGGGATTCAAGTCAAATTCAACAAAAAATTGATATTTCGGAAACATTTATGGAGTAAGTGATGAAAAAACTTTTTTCCTTTATCCTGTAGCAGTACCTGAATGATTAGTGTTAATAGGCAGCAACCACATAAGCCCTATGGGAACAACGTGGGGCTGCCACCAACCAGGCCACCACTAACGATGTCACCAATATCCACTAACCATCTTCTCACCACATAAATACATCCTTCTTCTTTATAACATACATCTCATCTTCAATCCAATAGCAAGAAAGAGAAAATAAAAAAAGAAAGAATTTTTTTTGAAAAAATGAGATTGAGTTAAAAGTGTTTTACAACCACTTTATAATATTTTCTCAAATAAATGATCTATAACGGACCAGAGACCTGGGCACAATTGGTCGAACTCCATTATCAAGTTTTTGTGTCTTGTCATTCTGCATTTTATTTCTTTTCTTTCCCAAAATAACCATAAGGAAACATTCACAATTTCACAAGAGCTGACATGAGAGCCATAATTTGTAAGAAAGGAAATTAGACTGAGTGGGACCAATGACTGTAGATGAGGAAAATGTGAAAATCGAGAAGCTTGATGGTTCTGACTTTGACTTTTGAAAAATGCAGGTTGAAGAATACCAGTATCAGAAAAATATTTATTCACCTCTTTCAGAAAAGAAGCCAGAGTATACGAAGGATAGATATTGGGTTCTTCTTGATAGCCAGACCTTCAGAGTTATTTGAATGATATTATCTTGCAATGTTGCCTTCAACGTAGAAAGGAAAAGATCACAACAGGTATTATGGTAGTTGTTTCTAGTTTGTATGATGTAACATCCCGCGATTTACGTATCAGAAGATCATAAAATATTTTTATTTTATTCTGTGAAGGGTGGATCATTCTCATCTTTTAATACGTTGCTTATGGGGATGTGAGACATGTCCATAATTTTTACCAATTTTGTTTGTGACCATTTTTCCCTTGTCAGTCTCGTACAAGGCATTACTTTTGACTCAGGTCGAATTAGAGGGTGAGACATATGCCATTGGAAATGAATTGATGGTTGTCTTTCCGTAGAGTAGTTACCTTAAGGATTTGGTTCAGCAGTTTGGGAGAAATCGCTGTTTTAAGGTTTTTCAGTTGGTTGTCCAGGTTTTGAAAGGCTAATGTGATGATTTGTAGAAGGCCCATTAGTGGGCTGTTGGACTCTATAAATAGAGGGTGAGGGGTATGGAGAATAAGTTACTTCTCCCATTCTCTCATTTGGAGGCCTTGTGCTCTTTCTTCCTCTAAATACTTTTCCACCATTAGAAATCCAGATCCAATAAGAGAAATCAAAGATCTACACCATTAGAGGCTAGATCTACACCATTTCAAAGGAAAACTCATCGGATCAAGGGGCTTGGCTCGAAGTATTCGCTGTTCATGTTTTTCAATGAATTATATGAGAGTTTGTGCATGTTTTTCATCGATTGTAAGTGTTTTAATCATAAGTCTATATCATTGTATGTCCATTTTCATATGAATCACCATAGCATCTAAATTGGTAAATTTTAACCAGTAATTCCTATGTTGTTTCATGTGATTATGCGAGTAGATTCATTATTTTGATCATATGTTCATTTTTAATGGTTTTTGGTGAAATCTATATCATTTTAGTGATAATCATCATATTCATAATATTAGCGATGTTATGACATGTTTATGAATGCATTTGGTGAATTGGTTGAGTTTGTTTTGTCGAATTTGTCGATTGGCGAAGTTTTGATCGAAATCGGAGTTGAATCGAGATGTGCAGGAAGTTGGGTCGGCCTAGTTGTGTCGGGTCCGTCAAGTTGTGGCTTGGGAAGCAAGCCAGAATTTGGGTCGGTCCTAACATAGTGGGTCGGGTCGGTCTATTCGGGTCGGTCTATTCTGGTCAGGTCAATCTATATGTGAGGCTTTAGTGAGAAGAAATGTTAGGTTGGGTCGGTCAGTGGATGGCTGGTCGGGTTGGTCCGTTGTAGACTGGGTCGAGTCGGTCATATTTAGACCGGGTTGGTCAACTGAGAAGAATATGGATGGAGCTGGTTGGGTCGGTCCATTCAGGGTGGGTCTATATTCTGATCGGTCATGTTTTCAGCAGCGTTTCTAAACGTTGTGGTGGATGGCTTAAGTGATGTGGTTGGTTTCCTTGGCCTGTGTGTATGAATGCTATGGATTGTTTTGAACCTTATATTAATGTTGTTTGGTTCGACGATGGCGATGGTTTGGACGAGAGTCCAGAAGGGGATGTTCAAAGTGATGTGATATCTTTGTTGATCAGTGAAAGACAACGAATGAGGTGACAACTCAAAGTCGTGGGTTGGTGGATAATGGTTGTTCGAGAAGGTTGCTTGGGCTATGAAAAGTCGTCGAGTTGGATGACTAAAGATGAGAAGGCCGAGAGATTATCGTTGTTGTAAGTTCCAGCGGGCTCAAAGCAGAGGTATGATAGGGGCACCTAAAAGACCGGTTGTAAGTCGAGTACCTTGGGTATTATTGAAAGGCCTAGTTGTCAAGGTTGGACATACATACGTTGAAAGGCGTATGGAGTTTATGCTAGAACTGGGGTAGCCATTAGCCCTTGACATATGGCAAGGTTGGCCGTCATATGATTAGCGATGGTTTCAACGAAGGATTGGTGGTGATAGCCAGAGTCAGTCATGGATGATTGGTTGTTTTGTTTGTACTCTCTCATGTAGGCTGTCCAACGTTGAAGGAGATGTTCTTTGGGTGCTTGTCTGATATTGGTTTAGGTCTTTAGGGCTTGTACTTGAGGGATGTGGAATTCGATTAGCATGGTTTACATGAGATACATATAATCTGGATATTATGAGTGCTTACCATGGTTGAACGGGTGTTCTGGTTTCCATGAATGAATGGTTGAATTGTTTACCGTAAAGGCTATCACTGTCCGATGTGGAGAAGATTGGGTTGAGTTATTCTCTGGTGTTGAGGGTAGATTAGTATGTTTATTTACCCATTCTCATATACTTTATTGATGAAGTTTGTTAGTTGTTTTATCGCTCACTAAGACAGTTGTCTGACTCAAGGTTTTATGTCTCCTATTATTACCTTAGGCTGTTCATCTGGTTGTGGATGGGCAGACTGAGTAGCAGGTGGCAGGTGATGCTTTAGTGAGGACGATGATGCTGATCGATGGTGACCAGGAGGCTCATGTACCAGTTTTATTACTATCTAGTATTTGTTTCCACTGTTTGCTATTTCTATGAGTGTTGTAGTGAGGCAAATTGTACATACACTACTGTTGCTATCCACGTGTATGGGAAATATTTTCTAGTTGTTATGAAAATCAAGTGTTTTTCTGCTTCACTATCACTACCTGTTGTATATATTAGATTATATTTTATCCTTGCGCTGCGAGTTTACGACAGGTTCCACTTATATACTTTACCTTGATGATCGTCCATATCGGCCTAGCACACCTTTCAGCGCATTATTTCTCTTATATAGTGCGAGGGCTGTGGGGGGTCGTCGCATATGAGAAGCCATTAACCTCTATCGAAGTACAGTTGATGAGAGCATTATTCAATTTGCGGATAACAGAAGCCACATTGATAGCTCAACATATCAATGAATTGAATATAGTTACATCTCAGTAGAGTTCTGTTAAAATCAATTCTAACGGAGAAGTACAAGCATTGATACTTTTGTTTTTTCTCGTAGAACGTTGAAATGCTATTGTCACCGTAGTGAGTATCACATCATGATGAAGAGATCTGATGGGGAAATTCAAGTGAATCGTTCGTCTTTTCAATTTGCACATACAATCAAGAGGTACTCACTATCAGATCTCTTAAGTACATGACCTTATAGAATGAAATTAACTGAGCTTCACTCACAGTTAACCGTACATTGTCCAATAATGTTGATTACCCCTTATTGATGCATCGTTATATATCTCATGGAGGCGTGACTTTTGATATTGAATTTATATTCATTTTTAGTACATTTGGAACTCTTTCCAGTATACTACTTATTCGATCAAGTCATTTTATTCTATTGCATATTATTTTATTTGTTTTTCTTTTATATTCAATAATCTAACCTTAAATTCACTGCATGTGTATCTAACACACATGTTCATGTTGGTAATAAATCATCGATGGATATAACAAAGTATGTGGAACTGTTTGGCATTAATAGACTATGATTGCATACATCTATATGTGTCAATCCAAAGATTTCGTTAACCCTTATAATTCTCCCATTAAATGGATGCATAGCCTTTTGTTGTTTGAGATATAATCAACAAGTATCGTATAATTAAAAATCATATAATAAGTCATTTTCTCGAAACTGTGGATTAGTACATAATTCCAAATAACTTTACATAACATTAGATACTTCTGTATTTTCCAATGCATCATTTTGTTATAAAAACAAATACCATATTAGAGTTTTATTTATAATGAATATTCATATTAAAATATAACTATGTCTATTTCTTAGTCGATACTAAAAAATAGTCATTATTTCACAAACAATGTTCCATACGTCCTATGAAACAATTTTCATAATATGATTCAATTATTAAGTATTATTTGGCATGCTCCCATTATTTTCACTATTACTATAACAGTGTACTAAATTTGGAGGTCCGTCATTCACTTAATATATACATTTATTTCGCATACTGCAAGTAGTTTACTGTGGAGAGTCTTTGATCAAATATCTTAAACTCAAAGAAACAAATCTCATAGAGAACGATTTTCTAAATGAAAATACATATTGGAATATAAATCGTATTTCTTGTTCTAATGTTAAGTATCAATCATAATTGTTACAATTCTTGTTTCCAATTTTTTTATGAAGAAAAAATGACTATTCACTCTCTTCATCCCAACTATACCTTAATTTACATTTACTCTAATACATTCATTTTTTTCTTTCTAAATGATCAAACCTTTTAAAATAAAATCCTTACTACAATATCATGACAAACTCCTTACGAAAGCGGGTTTGATTGTAACAACCTCAAATTTTAAGTGTATTTTATTTAATGCTTTAATTTAAATTTTGTTATATTTATTTTATTTTTTTGGATTTTATTAAAATAATATTTATTTTGATTAAAACGAAATTTATTTTTCATTTTATAAAACAAGTGAATGTGTTTTGATATAGATATAATTTAATAATACAAATAAATATTGGGTATTTTAGAATCTTATTTACGATAAATTTTAATTGAGTTATTTATGTGAATTCATTCTTGAATTTTTATTTAATTATTTAAAACTAGTAATTATACAATCTGTTTTCAATATTATTGGAATTATATCTTTGATTTAATTTCAGTTTGTATTGATTATTGTTACACAAACATTACCAAATTTTATTTGTCACATTTATTTTTCTTTTAGTTTCGTCTATTGTATATTTGATTTGCAAAATCGGTCGTTAAGATATATTGCCAAAACCGTTTGTCCTTTGAATTGAAAATTTGTACTGTTTTCCATTTATTTGCAAACACATTTATATTGGTCCCTTTTATTTGCCAACACTGTTTAAATTTCTGAGGTTCAACGTCCATTTATTTCTATTATTCCTTTCCTTAACTGGTTGTTATTTTCAAAATTAGAACGTTCATCTCCTTCCATATACTTTCCTACGTTCATTCCTTTTTGGTTCCTCGTGACATTTATTTTTCCCTTTCCATTTCAATGCACCGTTCGAATTAATATCGCATCCATTCATTTCCCAAATTATTCATTGTGCGTTTTGAATTTCAAAACGTTTGTTTTTATTATTATTTATTTATTGCTTAACGTTCACCTCGTTTAATCCCCAATCGGTTCCTTTATATTTATTTCAAAGCCATCGTTCCCATTTGCAAATTCGTTTGTATTCCCATTTGCTCCATTCTTTTATTCCTTCCATCCATTTTCTTTACCAAGCCGCGCCAGTTTTCCTTTTCCTATACCATTGCTGAAGTCCGAACCCACCCTCCACCGAATCGCACCCAGCTCCAACCGCTGCCACCCCTTGTCTCCGCCCATGTCAGCAGCGCTCTGACCATTGGCCTTCGCTCTATCTTCCCGAACCGCACCTTCTCCTCTCCATAGCCGACCAAGCCAAACCTCAAACCCACCGCAGCCGCTGACCTCTACGGTGATTCCCTGGTCCACCCGACAGCCCTACCTCCGACTCCAGCACCTCAGACTGCCAAAACTCTAATCCTCTCCTCTTCTATTATATATATGTGTGTTTTTTTGTTCTGGGGTTACAAGTGTTCTTGGGTTTGAGATCTGCTGCTGAGTATTAAATTTGGCATGAGTTGTGTATTTTTATGATTTTGTTTGATATTTCTTTTATTATACGTGTGCGTGAGTTGTATTAGTGCATATGTTTTATTTTGTTTGCCTATGTGTTATGGTGTTTTTGTGTGGAGTTGTATATGTGTGTATTTTGTAGTGCATGCATATTTGTGTATCCGTTTGGGTGAGTTATTTTGAAAATTTAATTGTTTTTTTTTAAAAAAATGTAACAACCCGGGTTCCGACGGACCGAATTTTTTTTCTTTCAAAATTCCAATCCATCGAGACCCGAGCTGTTTTGCTCTGGTATCCTGCAGAAAAGACAGAGATAAAGAAACATGTCAGAACTCGTAAAGCATCTCACAGTAGAAGGAATAAAATATGTTGCAATTAAAATATAGCTTTACCTTATTAAACATACTGCTTAACCAGTATCCCAGGCTATCATATCCCTGTCACTACCTAACCTGCGAGTATGTAATGAGGAGGGGGTCAGAACATAAGTTCTGTGTAAATGGGTTTAAACTACAAATGTTGAATAACCCTACATATATCGGTCTATTGCATTTTCTTGTTTATTAGGTTATTTGTGTTGATAGCCCTTATGGCATGTACTTACATCGCACCCATCTACTCCCTAGTAGATCAACCTAATATAGTGTATATGTAGCTACCCCAACTAAGGTATATCCCACTCGCACGGTCTCCTCCGTATGTGTGCAGTCCCTTATCCAATGCCATATGTCAAACAGAATCTCATGTATATATATGTATGTGTATACCAACGATACGTCTGCATAGAACCTTCATTACTATATTACGTAAGCGTTTGTACTGCCACCCTAGGTTCGACTAGATTCCGTCATCGAGTAATGCCCCCTAGTCTACGATACACCACCCAGAGCGATGTGTATGTACCTAGACTTTTTCCCACGTACGTATTGTCAATCGTACTTACTGTCTACTTGCACATGTTCTCTATATGTGCGAACCCGAGTCCCGTGGCAGGGCTAATCAAGAAACACGTAACTCGGTCGGAAGCTTTAAGATATCTACCGATGCAGATGCTAAGGTCTGCCTTTACAGTGGCTATGGTCCCACTAGACCCCTCCCTCAACTAACAAACCAAAGGCACCCATGAAAATCAAGAATGAGAACTTTCCCTGGCATAACTGTCTGGCCCTCTATGCCCTTCCCTATTGGCCTTACCTCACCCATAACTAGATAGCAAGTATATGGTCTTTTGGAGTACTCTGCTTTTCTGCTTTTCGTACTGACTGAAGATGGTAGGTAGACGACGAGTTGCTATCACAGGGCACTAAATGGTCTCGCCGACTCACGCTGGTCCATCCTAGTCTTTAGGTTGCCTTTTAATTATTGCAACCAAGGCATACTCTTGGTTCGTAACCGTGCAAACCTAACCTCTGTGTGCCCAGGTGGATCATCTGCATTCTCATAGAGGGATACCAAGAGTACCCTACTACACGTCCCATGAAGCCGCATGCTTCATATCCCAGTCCGTTGGAGCCTACAAGAGTTTCTAGATGGACGTTTGCTCCTCCTCATATTCTACGACTTAGTGATGATCTACCATGTTTGGTTATTCATCCTATATCTGGACTGGTTCAAGCGCGTTGTTTACTTAGTTCTCTTAACTAAGGTTTAGTACTTAGTTCTCTTAACTAAGGTTTGATACTTAGTTCTCTTAACTAAGGTTTACTACTTGGTTTTCTTAATCGTTCGTCTTCTTAACTAAGGTTTAATACTTAGTTCTCTTAATCGTTATCTACTTAGTTACTAACTAAGGTTTACTGGCAAGTTCTCTTTATCGTTCATATTTACATTAGTAAGAGAATAATGCCCTAAGTATCAATCGCGAAGACCGAGATCAACATCAGATTGACACTCAGAGAATTACTCAACTCAACCAATCTCTTGTTATGTTATTCATATAACTTATGTCATCTTCTTTAATAGACTACACATTATCACTTTACTATTTATATCCAACTTATTTGGTTAATACTTAGTTTCCTCTAACTAAGGTTTATTACTTACTTTCTTTTAACTAAGGTTTGTTACTTAGTTCTCGTTAACTAAGGTTTGGTTACTTAGTTCTCATTAATTAAGGTTTGTTTACTCAGTTCTTCTTTAACTAAGGTTTGGTTACTTAGTTCTCATTAACTAAGGTTTTGTTTACTTAGTTCTTCTTTAACTAAGGTTTGGTTACTTAGTTCTCATTAACTAAGGTTTGTTTACTTAGTTCTTCTTTAACTAAGGTTTGCCAATGAATTCAAGCATCACTTAAGATCTTTTTATCAAACGATAGCGCACGGGTACTTTTATACATTTTCAGCTTAGATTAACTTATTTTATGGTCTAAGTTGTTCCACCCTTCAAATCTTGTATTATGTCTTAAGTCATAACCTTCCCTTGGTCTACCTATTACTCAATCTTTACATTACCGCAACTTTGGTTTATAATAGGTTGTTAACATTCCCCATCTCTATGTTGGTTAAGTTTACCAAAGTTGACTTAACCCTATCCACTTATCCATTCACATGTTATATTGGTTAAGTGTTGTCTATTCATTCATGTTAACTTAACACTCCCACATATCATGTCATATTGGTTAAGTGTTGTTAACCCTACCATACTTAGCATGTGTCATTAGCATTAATTAATTATTAATGCACCAACCTCTCACATTAGACCTATTGTTGCGGTTGCTGGAAGTGCCGGTCGGTTCCGGGCAGGCTTACACCACAACTCAGTCTAACCTCGGGTTCAAGCACGTTATGACTAACTTCTCACATTTGACCCTATTGCTTGCGGTCGCTGGATGTGCCGGGCGGTTCCGGGCAGTCTTACACCACAAACTCAGTCTAACCTCGAGTTAGCCATGTTTCATCTTTAGCTAATTAACAGTTCTGTCAATTCTAGGTGTTGTATGCCAATTACAAAATTCACAAATATGTTCATGTTCAAGTTATGCCAATAGTGTCAATTTCATGTTTATACCCCAAATTACCCAAATTTTAAGTAGTATATTCCAAATCCACTTATAGTCATATTCATGCCTATTCCATGTTATAATTAATTGTCCAAACCACATATTTATTCATACCAAATTTGCATATTACCCAGTTCCACGTTCATACATATAATTTAATTCATCTTTTATACTTATCTTCCAAATTACAGATAAATTTCACATCACATGTTATCCAATTACATGCCAATCGTACTAGATTATACAAATTCCATATCTGATTTAATTATGCAAATCTACACAAATTCAACGTTTCAGTATAGTCATACCCATAATTCAATTTCAAATTATACATCAATACTTCCAATCCATATTATGCCCAAACAACCCATTTCCCTTCTTAATTTCTCGTTCACGTTTAAAACGCATATATCCATGATAGGCGTAGGCTTGAGATAGACTAGCTATAAAAATAAAAAGGGGAAAGAATAAAAAAGGAGATAATTCAACGTAGGCATAAATAAAATAACTGTTCTTATTGAATTAACATCATATTCATTATATGTATACATGGGGAATGGCGAACGATATTAATAACATTATATAACAAATATAATTTAAAATCCACTCATATTGATTGGATTGGAGAAACAAATGATTTGTTATTGATGTAGAAACGTTGATTTAACCCTCTTATTTGATTGTTGGTGAAGAGCATGCATTGTTGATGAAGAACTTCTAATTTGATTTGATTAAACTCCAAAGCTGATGAAAAACTTGAAATTTAGTTTAGAGTTTAGGGGCCGCGGCTATGTTTGGTTGAAGTTTGGCGGCATGGAAGCATCATAGAGAATTATAATGAATTAGGGTTAGGTTAGGAATGTATTTATAGGTGTAGAGAGTGTTTTAGGACCATTAGATCATCCCAGAAGCCATCAGAATCGCACAAACACGGCAGAACACGTCACAGGGCAAAACTACCCAGATCTGGGGGCACGTCGACCCCCAAGTCGACCTCCCTTAAGGGAGGTCGACACTAAGGTCGACCTCCCTTGATGGAGGTCGACACTAAGGTCGACCTGTCTGGTTAATGGGCGGGAATTTTCCCGCACAGCTGCCTGGGTCGAATTTCAAACTGTTTTGAATTTTTCTGATTCTTCTAAAGGCCATAACTCCTTCATACGGAGTCCGATTTTCGAAAACCTGGACTCTATTCCATGTAAAATTTCAAGATGGACGCAATGGTGATGCCTTTTTACTTAATTCCTGATATTTGAATTAATTATCCATACTTTATTATCTTCTCTGTTACACACACTGTTATTTAATTAATCTTTCCTTTTCTTTCATGTATTGATTAATTTTCATTGTACATCACCATTATTAACCTATCTACCCATATATCTTATTTTTAACTATATTAAAAACGCGGGGTGTTCCAAAAAATGTATATAAATACATATTTGTTCAAAAGTTTATATATATTTATATAATAGTTTTGGTGTGTTTATACAACTTATAATATATATATATATATATGGTTCTGAAGTATATTGATGCGTTGTGTATACATATATAAAATTTATATATATATATATTTACTGTTATGGTGTTTACATAATTTATAATATATATATATATATATATATATATATATATTATAATTTGTGTTGTGTGTACGGTGTGTGTGTTTTAATTTATGTGTGCGTTTCAAATTATATATTATATATAAGTGTATATGATTTAGTATGCGTTAACGTTGTGTTTTATTTAAATGTATAATATATAAAATATATTTTTGTGCGTCGAATTTTAAATATATATATGTTAAAAATTTCTATGCGTTTGTATATATAAAAATATATATTTTGCATAAAGAATTTATTGGGTTTATTTTGAGTCAAGTTTGGTGTTGAGCTTGAGAACCGTTCCAAAACCCAAATAGCCATACCGATCCATCGGAAATTCCCTATCCTCCTCTTATAAAATAAAATAAAATATTGAGCGATCATCGAGTTGAAATCCATTCTGAATCGTGCCTGGAATTCATCGTTTTATTCAGTGTCAAGTCATCTGTTTTCTCCAATCTATGTCACGAAAGGTGAGTTTATCTCACACGTAACCTACATTGTTTCATGATTGTTAGATCAACATAAATGAATTGTAAAGAAATGTATAAGACTGCTGATAGAAATTGTTTTATTTGGTATGTATACACAATTCATATGTGACACAATGATATTCATATGACACGTTGGTGCACTTATAATATATGATTTGCGATGTAATGATATTAATGCTATGAATAATCTATATTGTTTATCTATGCTGTTGATTCCCCTAGTTTAGGAAAAATCACTAAGGGTTGAAATGACACATACCCGAATGGACATTAGATTAGGGAAAAATCATTATGGGTTGAAACGATAGACCTGAATGATTTCATTGAATTTGGGATTGTGGGTTGAAATGATAAACCTGTAAAAATGTTATAAATTGCGGGTTGAAATGATAAATATCCGTATCACTCGACCATAGGGTAGAAAACTATATACGGACACCGTTGGTCATGTTTCATAGTAAAATGATTTTGAAATTTGATTTTAAATAATAACTTAAGATTTTATTTTTTAAAGATTTTAAAACTTAAGTTTTGTAAATTTTAAATTATATGTTTTATAATGATTATATGAGTAAATATGGATTTAAATATTTATTTAAGATTTTACTTATAATTTTTGTAACAACCCGGATTTTCAGAACCAATTAAAAAAAATTATTTTAGCTATTTTAATGAATTTTGAATATTTCAAATGATTTATTTTAAATAATAACGACTAAAAATTTATTTTAATTGAAGTTAAAACGAATAAACTTATTTTAATTATATAATAAGCCTGAAATGGCGTGGCAGTTTGAAAATTCGATTTTAAATTTCAAATGAATGTACATGATTCAAAATAAATCGGATTTCAGTAAAACCAGAAATATTTGAATCTATTTAATTATATCTTTCTAACGAATGTTAAAAACTGAGATTTCATAATATAAATTGAAAGTTATGCTCAGTTTAAAATTTGAAATAGTCGCTATGGAATTTGTATATATTTTAATATAATATATAGCCCTTAAAAATAGACATTCTGCAAACGACCTCCGTTTTCAATGGAACCACTTTTGTTGGATCCGGAATGTCAAATTATTGCTAGATTATAGTTTTCATAATTTGTGGAATAAATATGTGAGCGTGGTGAAGTTAAACGTGTTTGGTAATTTTAGTTTGAATTTAATCGACTGGAAATTGGTCATTTTCCAAACGGCCTCCAAATTTGATGAAATTAATTTTGTTAGGATCGTATCGTGAAAACATGGCTAGATTTACTTTTCGGGAATTTTTGGAGTCAATATTTGGCCCTGGTAAATTAAAATGTACGTTTAAATTCAATATATATTGATTTATATTTTAATTTTGATGAAAACAAATCAAAACAGTCGAATTGACTTATGAAATATCCCACTGTGTTCGGAATGGGGGTATTTAGCTAGAGGCGACAATCATTGGGGTTGATTTGGAGTTCGGAGTTTAAACAAGTTATTTTGGAATGAAATAAAAATAAGAAAAACACTATAAATACCCTCCCCTATACGGTCAAAACCTATCTTCTTTATCCTGGTCAACCCTCAAAACAAGCCGCCGTATTCACAATTAATGGCTGATTTTCTCCAAATTTGAACCCTCAAATTCTTCTAATCCGTCGCGAGTTAGAAGTTGAATTCAAAACAAAAACTAAAGTACTCAATTAGATCTACAAATGGATACCAAGAAGATCAAAAATCGTGCAATGGTTCGTGTTGAATGGTGGCTCAAAGCCATTGACTTTGCAGTCAATTTAGGGACTCAGGAGGACGACGAGTTGAGGCCTGTTCAGGGCGATGGTAGAGTTTGCCAAGGCCGACAGGGTGGTACAACTCGATCTTGGTCCGATGCTTTGGATTGTGTGCAATAAGAAGACCAAGTAGTGAGGTTTATGGGTTTCAGCTAACATTGGTTTCTAGAGGATGAACGAAGAGGATTAAGGGTTAAGTGATTTTAATTAAATTAATTATTATTTTAATTAGCTATTAAAAAGTTCAATGCAAAATATAGGATATCTTGTACATATGTGATCGAAATTCAACGAAACGACTTGCGTTGGACTCGCATAGACGGGAACTATGCAACGATAATGTTTTTTTAGGTTGCAAATTTATTTAAATTACATATTTAAAAATATGGTTTTTAAATAAAAAGGATTGCTTTTAAATCTAATATATATATATATATATATATGTATCATTGTTTTCAAAATATGAAATTTTAAAAGTAAGTAACATTGTTATAAACATATGTTTTTAAAAATAAATAACATTGATTTTTTTTAAATACGAAAAACAAAGAAAATATATATATGATTTATATATATATATAACATAGAATTAAAAATCTGAAAATAATGTATATATTATGTTTTAAAAATTTGAAATTTACGTGTATAAGTATTTTGTTAACAATCTGATTTTATATATATATTACTTTATAATAAAAATGTAATTTTTATATAAATGCCTTTGTGATAAAAATATGATATTTTTATATATATAACAGTAAAGGAAATTTTAATATATAAAAATATTTGATTCAAAAAATATTATTTTTATATAAAATAACTTTGTTTTAAAAATGTTATTTTTAAAATATAAATAGCATACTTTTAAAAATATAAATAATATGATTTTTAAAAATATAAACAACATTGTAAAAATATGATTTTTACATATAAGAACATCGAATTGAAAATGTGATTTTTAAATATATATAGCGTTATTAAAAATTTGATTTTTAAAATGTAAATAGCATTGTTTAAAAATATGATTTTTAATATATAGACCGCATGAAATAGATTGCAATGGAACAGATTGGAAGCAAAACGGAATCCAAATCGTCCGCTAAAGAATGACGGAGTGGAAACTATAACGCCTCACCTCTATGCCCACTATCATCCAGTTCATTTCGAAGAAATGTCGTAGACCATAACGGAGAATGAGGTTTGTGAAGAGCGATCGATTGTATGATTACTCCATGTGAGGAATGCATATCGAATTCTGATACCGATTAAAATTTTGACATGACCATTCGGCACATAGGACAACTACACAACGGCTATATGTAATCCGGAAGGCAGTATAAAATAGACACCAACAATAATATATATCACAGCTAGACACAGGATGATCATGTCGCAAAGGCGGAATAGATATGAATAAACTAAGAATGTGTACAACAAGTTAGTGGTCAATAAAGATCCACTAATCCCAAAAGAATACGTACACAACAATAGATAATATCAAAGGTACAAAAATACATAAAGCTGCAGAGACAGAGTAGCAAGCCGAAGGCGGAAGATCAATCCTACGATGAGACCCAAAGGAGCACCAAAAATGACTCGGCCTGACTCAGTATTATTTATAAGAAAATAAACAATAAACGGATCAGTCTAACTGTACTTATCAAATAAACTGAGATAATAAGGGATATAACAAAGGATGACATGATTCTAGTAATAATATCTAATCATAAATAAATATGAAACATGGCATATCAACACAATCAAGAAATAACAATGGAATGTCAGGACACGAATATCTCTAAATAATCTCCTAGATAATGTAGAATGCAACATTCAAATAATAGCTCACAACCGGAAGTAACAGAGGAAATAAATCTCATGACAAGAAAAGAGCATATAACAATAAGAATCAACAAATAAATGCCAAAATAAATCAAGTTGACGCGCATCGCATCAAAGTAATCAGGAATCAGAAATCATTTATCAAATTGACACGCATCGCATCAAATTAATCAAGAATCAGAAACCACTTAGGAATCCAGAAAACATCATAAAAATCAGGCCTTTCAGAAGTTGAGATACGATCTCTAGGTAGCTAACCCATTTGTTTGAGCCGAAGCTCCCCACGAAGCCGGGTCGTGACCCCTGTAGAGTGAAAACAAATAAATCATAGAAAATCATAGAAAGTTGGGCTGAAGTCCCATAGATGAAGGTCCCAAATCGTAAAGTCCCATTCGGGCGATTGCGAGCCAAACAAATATGTCGGGAAGCAGATACCAACGGTCCGGGTGAGTATAAATAACCCCGAGATAGTTAATATAAGAAAATAGCTAAATGTCCCATAACCACCCGCTATTCCCGAATATTTACGAACTCGTCGTTGGTTCATACTCAAAACAGCGAATAGAAATTATTCCGAGCTATTTAATATAAGAAAACAACGACATGTCCCATAACCACATGCCATTCTCGAATATTTACAAACCCGTAATTGGTTTCTATTCAAATCAAAGAGAAAATCACCACACATGTTTCCAAGGGTTTTTCACCGAAGTAAACATATAAGGGGTCATAGGGAATAATAATAAACTAAGTTTCTAGTCCGATCGATGGGACAAGGAATCGTATATATCAATCGTATCGGAACTGGATTTAGAAATTGAATTTATTTTAAAAGGATTTGAATTTAAAAACTAATTAAACGTTGGTTCGATGCCCATCGACAATATAAAACCTCGTTATCCGTTGTGGTTCAAATATTCATAAAAACCATCGCCGTAGCGAATGGAACACAAAAATCATAAAACATAAACTCATATTACAATAACAATCAGGAAATCAAAGGGATAATGGTTGAAATTTCGATCAACAAACAAATCGAAATCCTAAACTAGCACCCGAAGGTTTTAAACTATATCGGAATAGACTGAAGGATATCGAGTCGATAATTCATGTTTTAGAGTCGTGAATCATAATCGAACTAATATCGAGGGTCAAACCCGAATTAACGAGTAAATAGATTCATAAAATAGAGCGCATGGGCTCTAGAACGATTTCTAATGTAATTCACATTAAACAATGAGGAGAGTCAATTAAAGATCAATATTCAATGAATCAAATAATAATCAATGTCAATGAATCGAGTTGCAGAAATCTACGAATTTATGAAGCTGAATTTCACAAACGAAGTCCGAACGACCCGAGCTCTGGCCGGAAAAGAGCCTGTTTGGGGGTAGATTGTGGACCGAGGTCCCTCTGGTGCACAGTAGTAAAACGGTCGACTGGTCAAAATGGGGCGGTCGACCATTTTTACCTAGAAACAGAACCGATCGACCGCCCCATTTTGGGCCTATCGACCAGTTTTGACCTGGGCCGTTGCCCAGGTCAAACCTAGGGGATTCACCCCCCGTGCGTGTCCGTAGTCGATCGTTGAGGATCGGAACTTCTTCGGGACATTAACGAGACCTCTCTGATCCACCGTATCAACTCGCAAAGCTCGAATGCAAAGATTTTGATTATATATACAAATATGTTCTAAATCCAAACCAAAGCGTATAAATGTGATATAAGCGAATTGTGAAATCTTAGAACTTGCCGGGTGCGACACTGGTACTTCACAACACCACTTAGTCGATTCAAATCATGTGCATTGATCATGTGAATAACATATTTCATAATTTCTATTTCAAATGAAATTCAAACTAAGGAATCGAAGAGTGTAAGCTATCCTAACCAATTCAACAAGTAAATGCAACATTAAAAGGTCCTAAATTACACTGTACAAGCACATAGGCTTGAGGCATAGATGTGAGTTCAATAAAGAACTCACCTTTGATTGTAGGAATGAAGAACAAGCTCCAAACCTAGGTTAGATCAACCTCTCTTCAATCAGTACACTAGAATCTCCGATCTATGATGATATAAATAAAATTCCTAAGAGTTAGATCATAGGAAATCTTAGAAATCGAAGAGAAAACAAGTAGGAGAAGATGGAGAAGGAGAAGCTTACTCAAGTTGTCTCTTTGATTTCCCCTTTGATTTGAGTTTGTAATTGCAAAACCTAGCTTAGGAATATTAATTTCCCATTCCCCTTCCCCATTCCATTTTCTTTGAGGAGTTAGAGTGAATGGGAGAGAAAGGGCTGATTTGGTTATAAGTAAGTGGGCTAGGTTTAGCCAAACCAAGACCTAACCAAAGTGCCAAAATTCCGAAGCTCCAAACATATTGATGCTTATAGTCAGAAAGGTTGTGAACGACGTTCCGGACTCAATGGAAGTGGTCCCGAGTCCTAATTTTATCGTTTGTGAAAAATGACATTCTGAGTGACACATCGGATACGTGATATATTTAAATAAAATATTTAAATCTATTATCATGAAATGAGCGGGTTGTTACAAAAACTAAAGCTGAGAACTCCTTCTCACTTAATTTATTATACAGTAAAATATATACTATGATGCAAACGGGGCTTAGAAGCCCCCGACACTAATTATTGTAAAAACCATATTATGTGATTTGAATTATATGGAGTTCAACACTCGAATTCACACAATCACATAAATTGAAAGCGTTGTATGGATATTACTGACGCACAGATTTCATATTCTGTGAATAACCACTTATGGCGCCGTTAATGGCATTGGGGTAGTTGAGTATTTATTTGGATATTTTGCGTGATTTGATTATGGTTATGAATTAGATTGAAATTGGTTTGTGTATGGCGCGAACCATTATTAGGCAAGGGATAAGGCTAGACCTTACTCCGGTTCTAGTATCATGCCGTTATGCTGTCGAAATTTTCTAAAAAGTGTTAGAAAAATTTAGTTAGTCGAAAATATTATTTTTAGCTTAAGACGGCGATAAATAAAATAATTATTGGATAGTTAAAATTAAATTTACACATCCGTTTACAAGTCAGACGACTTGTTTATGCTCGCCTATTCTTGTGATATCGATTGGGACGATAATTTTTACACATCACACAAGTGCACGAATAATAATTATTGTTTGATGGTTGAAACCCCACACAGGTATTGGGTTTATATTTGACGTACACTAATCCCAATTATTTAGTTATATGTCAACTGATTGGTTGACAGACTGTTGTAAGCATTAATTATTTATATTTGATGCTTATGTAGTTGTGTGATTCACTCTGGATGATGGTTGATTGGTTTCAATTGTTGTTATATACATGTGTCATATGAAATCCAAACCAATAAAATTATATGGTAATCGATTGGGTCTGATTCTAATTCAGAAAGAAGAAAATATTTTAAAATAATGAATATTTTAAAATAACAAATATTTTAAAATAATATTCAGTAAGGGATTAAAATGTGAATTTGATGTCCGATTTTGGTTGGACATGGAGATATTGAAATATATGAAGCCAAGTTGATTAGATATGCGCCATTTTGACCCAAACGATATTTATATCGATTTTATTCATTTTTATAATGAATATCGAAATGGAAATGATTTCAAAATCAGATTTTTGAAAATATTATCATTTTAATATTATAATGATATGGAATATTCAATTTCGATTTAAAATTGAAATTAGAATCGTTTTAAAACGAATTTATAAATGATTTATAAAATACGTTTTAATTAGAAATCGACGTAATATATATATATATATATATATATATATATATATTTAATGGCCTAAATAGAACGCGCCGCGCCGCGACCGTTCGCGAATTTCGACTTTTGACTTCGAATTGACATTACGGGAGATCCGACCGTCGGATTCTCCTAAAACAAGAACCGTTGGGTTTGTATCGAAAGAGCTTTCCAACGAATATTAGAGATTTGAAATATAATGGTTGGATTTGGAATTATGTCCAAATCAAATTTGGAAGAGGTCGTTGTAAGTGAAGTTCGGTGGCCGTTATTGGAAACCGACTGTACGGGCCTTGATAAAATTATTAAAAATATTATTGATTTGTGTAAAATCATAATAAATGACTTGGAAAGAATTGGGATGAAAAATTCCACATTTGTAAAGATAAAAACATATTTTTATCAAAATGAACTAGTTATTAACAAGATTTGAAATCCAATAATTTTAAATAAAATAAATTGGATTTGTAAACGGTTTTAATATAACCAGAAATTACCAACGAACAAATTCGAATGAATTTGGAATAGAAATAATCTTCGGAATATTTCGATATTGGATTCCACTAATATACGGATATTGTTATGGAAATTTGGAAGATACACATATATCGTTATTTCCAATACGATATTTGTTGGTTTCAGAATTTGATGTTGAATATAAGCCGATATAATTTCTATTCAGAGCCTTGTATTTAATATCAAATGTGATTTTGGGTTTTTCGTGAACGATATCTTTACTAACATTGTTCTTAAACCCAGTTGAGAAAAGAATAAATCTTTTAGTTAAGGTTTAGAGATGTTTACCAATTGATTAATATTTAATTGGAATTGAATTAAGAATTGGATTTTTGGATTTATCATGAACGGTGTTTTAAATAACACTTGTTCTTTAACCCGATTAACAGTGAAGTTAAGGTTTGGAATTTATATACCTTTTATTAAGATTTAATGGAATTTTCCAAAGTAAAGTTTTCCAATTTAATAAAATAAATTGGGATTGGATGGAATTCGATTTGGTAATAATCAAAGTGAGCTTTTGTGGAGGAAGACTGTTAATATATATGGAATTTAAAAGGCTTTGTCGTTATTCCATTTATATTATTAGTCGGATACAGAAATTGATATCGATTATATATTGATCTGTTTTCCATGAAGATCCATTATTAATGGAATGTGATTTTTAGTTTATTGTGGAATGTGTTTTAAATGACATTGGTTCTTTAACCCAGTTAAAGACGGAATTACATGTCTAACATTATATTTCGAACTGTATTATTGATCTCTGCTAAATATATATCTATTTGGTGGCGGAGAATTTATTCTCTTACTTAACACCCTTCTCTAAGAAGTATGAGCTTAGAGGTTATATATCGGTAGAAAACAATGGTGCGGTGTAGATTGTCGATGCGACATGTTTGTTTTCCCAAAGTTAAATAATTAGTAATATTGATTTTTGGGAAGATTAAAACTAAGTGGAGTTTTAATGAATGTTTAATTAGATTGAAATGAGAATGTGATAAATTTAAATTATCAAATTCGGGAAATGACTGAGAATGGAGTACCACCAGTTTTACTCCAAGCGATAATTAAATCTTTAATTAGATCTGAACGTGAAATGGTAATTAAATTTACCGATAACACCGTGGTGTTAGATATGGAGTATTACCAGTTTTGCACCATGGGATGAATAGGCTGGGATTGAGAAATTAAACAAATGATTACTTCGGTAAGGTGCTCTAATCCAGACTAGTTTGGATAAACCTTAATTTGGTTTGAATTGGTATCCAAAGGAAGATTAAAGAATAAATTTAAAGAATTTATCTTTGATAAAACTAATGGGAACCTTTCCCTAATGATGTGAATATTTGGATAAAAGAATTTTCTGAATTGGAATGAGGCGTATGTTGTGTTTTTGTAGCACTTGTTTATAATATACGCGAGTATTCAGAAAGGCCGGGTTTATAGCCATTCTGAATAACTGATTTGACGATAAGTCAATGACGAAGACAGTGGTTGAAGACTGGAGGTCTTCACATCGTTTGGATGATTACTGATGTCTTGATTAGGCTGTACACCCAAGACAAGGTAGTAAGTGGTGATCGACGAGACGTACATGGAGATCAACCGGATATGCGAGGACCTCTCTCCTGTATTAGACGTATGGGACGAGAAATAAGGTGCCTCTGGTTTCGTTCAGACCCAGAACGAACTAGTAAATGGATGTGTGTTGAAACACCCCACCTCCGTTAGGGTCACTCTCAAAGGGAATGCCCTAATTTTGGTGGAGGTTTATAAGTATAAGTCACAGATATACAAGACAGATATAAGAACACATATTTGTAAACAGCGGAAAAACAACAAACTTTTATTTCATAGAAGCAAATACGTGCTACAACAATATCACCATAATTGTCTTACATCTTTTCCCAAAAACATAACATAACACTTTCATAATCTGTCTTGATTACATCTTTTAAAGAAGCATAAATAAAACATAGATAAACTGCAAAAGCCCCATAGTGGATTTTCCAAAGCCATAGCTCAAAACGAAAAGGACCAAGCAATACATTTCTCTTCTTCAAGCTGGATGATAAGGCTGGTCAAGCTGCTGTGTTCCCTCCCTGTGGACCTGGGGGGGGGGGGGGGGGGGGGAACGGAAGAAAAGAAGACGAAAGAAAAGTAGAGTCAGACATAAAGCCTGAGTAAGTCTAGTACTATTTTGTCTATGAATAAAGAACTGGGTATGATAAGTATAAACAAGAAGTGGAAAAGCACTATAACTTGGTTAAGTTGTCTAGGGTCGAATATACTATCGTACCCCATGTTAATCTCTGAACCCATATAAACTAGTTTCCAATCGGCACCTCATAATCAGGGTGATGTGATCCATTCTATGATGATCGGCTCCTACTCGCATAGTTACATGTGTCTTACGGCCCCCGATGTTGTAGTTACCTATGCTGGTCCCACCATGGGGTGTATCAAGTCCCATGGCGGCGGCCCGACACAACCTTAGAATGCACAGGTATGCTACTGGTGCCCAGTGCCTTATTTTTCTGCGCCGGAGTGTGTGCACGCCCGCACCCCGTTAGAACCTACACTGCTACACCACCGTCGTCGATTTGACCTCTTACAATCAGCCCAGTAATCGTGCCCCACCCTGCCTAGTTTCAGGGTATCCTGATACACCTTCTAGGGTTACTGCTGAAAAGGGTCCCCCCCCCCCCCCGTTACTAGGTTTTCTATCTCTAGCCAACATGCTAAGTTGGTTAAGTGTTTCCTAACCTAACCCCCACCAGTCCGTTTAGTTTAGCATGTTCCATTTTGATTAAGTCTTTACTTCACTTAATCCTAACAATCCTGACTCAGCCTTAATTGTCTTATTAAGGCCCTGACCTCTCACATTAGACAGGTATTGTTGTGGCTGCCTGTTGCCGGTTGGTTCCGGGCAGTCTTACGCCACAACTCTGTCTAACCTCGGGTCCTTATTGGGCTCCATGTTTAACCTCCCACATTGGATAGGTATTGTTGTGACTACTGGACAGCCGGGCGGTTCCGGGCAGGTTTACATCACAACTCAATCCAACCTCGGGTTAAACACATCGTATGTTCTACATTTACATATTTTGTCTTTCTTCTTTATTTTCTTATATGTAAATATTTGCGGCCCATTATTAAGTTAATGGTGTAAAGGTCACACCAATCATGGGCCCAACCCATACCTGAATTTGGGCCCTTCTATTTTATATTTTCATTCATTAGTAATTTTAACCCAACGTTATTTTCCCCCGTTCAACTCGTCCGTTTATTATATATATATTGGGCTTAGCCCTTTAAAGCCCAACTTAGCCATGCGAAAAGGGGAGGCTTAAAGCGTGATTACATACACAAAGAGGGGAATGTGAGCGCATGAACTTGCAATATGACGTTGGGAATACAAAATAGAGACTGGTGTACTTGCATAGTAGTGACATATACTTTGGTCATAAAGCATAGGTGACATGAATCAAAGCATGTGAACTTGTAGTTGGGATAAGAATCTAAATTGGGTATCATTATTGACACATAGTCATAACTGCAACATGAACCTATATTTTTATTTAGGCATAATGTCAAACATAAGCATGGCATAAATATTTCTAACGTAAGCATGGCATAATGTCAAACATAAGCATGACATAATGTCAAACATAAGCATGGCATAAGTATAGTTAAATTTGTTCACATAACCATGGCATAAATATTTCTAACATGAAATCGTGATTTTTACTTTAGTCATGCAAACTTGTAAAAAAGGGATTTTGAATCTAACCTACATATGACATCATATAATATAGACTTAACATGGATTTCAATTGTGCCAAATATCAATCATAGCCTAGTCCTATTCATAAGTTTGCAAATAGGTTTTCTAGTACAAAAGCATGGCTTAATACATGATGCCAAATTTTCAACATAATTTCATATGGATTATGATAATCCAAACTTATTCCAATTACTTCACAGAACGATTTATGCACAAAAATATACATCATGATGGCATAGTAGCAAAACCCCAAACTTGTATGAATTTCAATTAATCAACTACATACATGTAGCTTCAACATGGATTACATAATTTGCGAATATTCCAAACGTATACTTGCATAGAACTACCGCATGTAGTTCTTTATAATGAATAACATAATTCCCAAATCGATAAGAATCATAGTAACGCACAAATTATGAATTATTTATCACCACAATCAAGTATACAAACCAACACAGTTATTTTTTCATACCAAAGTAATACTCTACTTACAATGGTGAGGCGAATTCTCAAATTTAGGGATTTGAAGATGCGGTTTGATTTGATTGAGTTGCTTTATGCCTTAGAATTTGCCTCCTGATCCTCTCTCTCCAATTGGCGGCTACTCTTAGTCGTTCCTCAGCAACATGGCGGCTTTGTTATTATTTTTGAATGAATAGATTAGGGTTAGTCTAGGGTTGTTTATATAGAGGTTTTAAACTGATTAGGACCATTGATGTTGCTTGGATTGATCGTAGCCATTCATTCGCAAGAGAGACCAATTAGAGCCTGCCACCTAGCCCTAATGACAAAGCAAGCTTCTGAAAATCGGCCAAACACAGACCTGGCCAGCCAGGGCTAGACCAGACCTGGCTAGCAGGTCATTTTTTTGACCTGGGCGCACTTGGCAGGTGCGCCAGGTCAAAAATGTACTGGCGCACTTCACAGGTGCGCCAGTTCATTTTTGTTCTGGCGCACTTCCCAAGTGCGCCAGTGCATTCCGACTCTTCTCCGGTTTTTCGCCCAACTTCGTTCGTCCATAACTTCTTCATACGATATCCGTTTTTCGAAAACCCGGACTCTATTTTGCGTATTTTTCCAAGACGAACGCAATGGCGTATCCTGTTTCCCTTAGTTCTTTGATTTGAAATTAATTATACTTTAATTTGTGAGTTTCACAGTTATAGAATTCGCGGGGTGTTACATTCTCCCCCACTTAAAAGGATTTCGTCCCCGAAATCTTCAAGTTAGGAGGAATGTATATCCTAACATCCAATCATCCATCTACTCATCCATCAAACACGAGCATCCATTGTCCTTAAAAGACTTCTAATGCTTCATGATCATATGCGAAGTGTGTGTGTATACAAGTACTTATCTAATGCAAAATCAGGCGGTCTACTGATTCAGTTGACCTCCTTAATGCGAATTATGTAAGTGCCATGAATCCATTATGTATGCAAATTTTCCTATTCATGATTCTACATGAGTGCACAATCATTCAATACAAATGCAACATCCACATGACAACACATTAAAGTTCAACCATATACGAATGCAAACATATATGCATATGCAATATGAAGTGACTGAGCCGATCTAAAACCTAGATTGTGTGTGTATATGCAACCACGAGCAACCACTAGCAATCACTTGCAACCACTTGCAACCATCATCCATAACATGTTTCAATTACATGTTTCCATCCAAAGGGTTTCTACCTTAAAGATAAGGTCGAGGAAATATACCTAAAAAGATAGATAAAAGCGCAACTTAAGGAAAATGAAAGATCAAGGATGTACCCTCGAACAGAAAAGGGTAGGCTGTACGGATTCTAGCTTCAGTTTCCCAAGTCGCGTCTCCCTCGGCGTCGCTCCACTGAACTTTGACGAGCTTGACTTCACGGTTGCGTAGCTTCTTCACTTCCGTTCCTAAGATGCGGGTTGGAACTTTTCTTATGGTTTCTTCGCGTTCCACTTCGGCCTCTTCTAGGACATTTGGCTCTACCACCTCAGCAGACTCATGTAGACATTTTCGGAGATGTGAAACGTGAAAAACGTTGTGGACTCCAGCCAGCTTCTCGGGTAGCTCTAATCTATAGGCCATTTTCCCAATTTTCTCGATGATAGGGAATGGCCCTACGAACCTTGGTGCTAGCTTTCCTGTGGTTCCAAAACGAACAACGTGTCTTAGTGGTGATACCTTGAGAAAAACTCTGTCTCCAACCTCAAATTCAAGGTCGGTCCTTCTCTTGTCGGCATAGGACTTTTGTCTGTCTTGGGCCGTCTTCATCCTTCTTCGTATTAAGTCTACCTTCTCTGAAGTCTCTCGGATCATGTCTGGTCCAAGTATGAGCTTATCAGTAGACTCCCACCAACAAGTGGGCGATCGGCACGGTCTTCCATATAAAGCTTCGAAGGGCGCCATTCCGATGGTTGCTTGATAGCTGTTGTTGTAGGCAAATTCCACCAAAGGAAGGTGGTCTTCCCATGTCCCTCCGAAGTCAAGGACGCACAGTCTTAAAAGGTCTTCCAAAACTCTGTTCACTCTCTCTGTTTGGCCATCGGTTTGGGGATGATAGGCTGTGCTCAAGCATAACTGCGTTCCTACTGCTTCTTGCAGACTCCGCCAAAACTCACTGGTGAAGATGGGGTCTCGGTCACTAACAATGCTAGATGGTATTCCATGGAGTCGAATGATTTCCTTAAGGTAAAGTGATGCTAGGGATGAGGCAGTTCTTTTACTTTTGACAGGTAAGAAGTGGGCGCTTTTAGTAAGCCTATCCACTATTACCCAAATGCTAGTGTTGCCTCTCCTAGACCTAGGCAGCCCATCGATGAAGTCCATTGAGATGCTATCCCACTTCCACTGCGGGACCTCCAGAGGATGTAGCAGTCCGCCAGGCTTTTTCTGTTCCGCCTTAACCTGTTGGCACACCATACACTTAGAAACGAACTCTGCCACGTCCTTTTTCATGCCGTTCCAGAAGAAAGTCCTTTTTATATCTTTGTACATTTTATCTCCGCCTGGGTGTATCGTCATCTTGGAGTGATGTGCTTCCTCGAGAACCTTCTTTATTAAATCTTTTGTCTGTGGGACGCACAGTCTTCCGTCTCGCCTTAGCAAACCCTTATCGTCGATGGAGTATCTATTGAGGTGACTTGAAGTCTCACCCCTAATTAGCCTATCAATTGTTTCCACAAGCTGAGGGTCTTCGCGTTGTGCTGCCCCTACCGAATCCACTAAAGTTGGGCGCACTTCGAGAGATGCTAGCAAGCCTGGTACGAAATCGGAGGAAGGCCTAAAGTCGAAGCTGGCTATAAACTCTAGGCTTTGTCTTTCAACAAACAACGGGCTTAGGGTCAATTTCTTTCGGCTCAACGCGTCTGCCACTACGTTGCCTTTTCCCGGAGTGTAGGAGATTTCGAAATCGTATGAGGCAAGAAACTCCATCCATCTTTGTTGCCTCAAATTAAGATCCTTCTGCGAGAAAAGATATTTCAACGATTTATGGTCAGTGTAAAGTTCGAAGTTCTCACCTAGGAGATAGTGTCGCCAAGACTTGAGTGCAAAGACGATGGCGGCTAACTCAAGATCGTGGGTTGGGTAGTTCTTTTCGTGCACCTTCAACTGCCTCCCGCCATAAGCTACTACCCTTCCTTCTTGCATTAAGACGGCGCCTAGCCCTGTCCCACATGCATCCGTATAAACAGTGAACATCTTGCTCCCATCTGGCAGCGTCAAAACTGGGGCTGTTGTGAGAGCCCTTTTCAGTCGTTGGAAAGCAAACTCGCAATCCAAATCCCAGTTGAACACTAGATTCTTCTTGGTTAATTTCGTGAGCGGAGCTGAGATTTTCGCAAAATCCCTTATGAACTTTCGATAGAAACCTGCTAGTCCTAGAAAACTTCGGACCTCAGTTGCATTCCTTGGTGTCTTCCAGTCCTGTATCGCCACTACCTTAGCAGGGTCCACTGCTAACCCTTGTTTGGATACTATGTGCCCAAGGAACCTCACCTCTTCTCTCCAAAAGTGGCATTTGGAGAATTTGGCTTTTAGTTGATGGACTCGCAAAGTTTCCATGATTGCCCTTAAGTGCTGAGCATGTTCCTCTTCATTCTTTGAGAAGATAAGGATATCATCTACGAAGACCACTACGAATTTGTTGAGGAAATCTCTAAATACCCTACTCATCAGGTCCACGAAGTAAGCAGGTGCATTTGTCAAGCCGAAAGGCATGACAAGCCATTCAAAGAAGCCGTCTGGGGTTCTGAACGCCGTTTTATCGATGCTATCTTCAGCCACCCTTAGCTGATGAAAACCGGTTGCTAAATCGAGTTGGGAGAAAACAGACGCTCCTACAAGCTGGTCAAATAAATCGTCAATTCTAGGGAGAGGGTGCCTATTCTTTTTCGTTAGCTTGTTAAGCTCCCTATAGTCAACACATAGACGGAGTGAACCATCCGCCTTTGTAGCGAACACCACTGGAGCGCCCCATTCTGAAATGCTCCTCCTAATGAACCCCTTTTCTAGAAGCTCTTTAATCTGTTTACTGAGCTCTTTCCTTTCTCGTGGAGCCATGTGTCTAACAGGCAACGCAACGGGCTTTGCATTATCTACAAGATATATGCGGAAGTCTATTTCCCGCTTCGGAGGCAAGCCCTTCACCTCTTCGAAGACATCCGGATATTCCCGGACCACTCTAACTGATTGCAAATTTTCAACAGAGGCATCTAGCAATTCAAGATAACTAAGCATAACCGCATACGAGGGATTACAAGAAATTTCCAAAGTATTACCGAGCTGGGTTAGGAGCCTAACAACCCTTTTCTCACAATCAAGGATGGCCCCATTACTGGATAGCCAATCCATACCCAAAATCAAACCATAACCCGAAAAGCCCAAAACAAAGGCACTACATTGAAATTCTACGCTTAGAATAGAAATTTTCAATCCCACACAGATCATAGACAAATGAGCTGGGCCCCCAATTGGGTTTGAAACAATTAAGGGGTCCTCTACCATACTAGTTTTTAGGTGCAGAGATTCTACTAAAGCAGACGAGATAAAGGAGTGTGATGCGCCAGAATCAAATAAAGTGCGAACGGGGTGATCATAAAGATAAACTACACTTTCTACAGAAGTATTTATACCTCGCTGTTGCAAAGGTGGCGCTTCCAGCACATGAACCTGTAACACCCCACACCCGCTATAGTCACTCACTAAGGGAATGCCATAGCATCGGTGGAGTATTTTTAGTGAGTATAGAACAGTAAAATTACAACAAGACAGATATAATGTAATACTTGAAAATTTAAAACATCATCTCATAGCAGCGGAAAGTAAAACATGTTTGGTTACATCATAAAACCATAACAAGAGTCAAGTACAAAATATCCATCCTGAATAAAATAAGTACATAATCCCACTACTCATAACAAATAGCCATAACAGAAAAGATAAGATAAGCTGAGCTCTACATCTACGGTCCAAGCTCCAAGAGATAGATAAAGCAAACTGATCAAAGCCCACTAGCACTAGGCCCAACCTGAGGACCTGAAGGAAAAAGATAAAAACAACGGGGGTCAGACATAAGCCTGAGTGAACCCTATCTCCTTAATAATACAATTATTAAAGTAATTAGGGTATGATATGAACTCGGTATGGTATCTTTGGGGATAATGACTACACTAAGTTGCCCACGAACACAGGACGAACTAAGATAACCGTAAAGACACATCTACCCACCCAAGGATAATTACTAACTGCACCACACCAGTCACTCCTACTCAAAGGTTGATCCCACCCAAGGATATCAAAGATAGATATAACCAGTAGTTTCCTGTACCCTAGTTGACTACATAGGTGCCGTCTGTCCCTATCTCTACTAGGTGTACCCCACTACCCCAAGCGATCGGCTCCCTAACGTAGATACCCGTGCTGGTCCCACAGTGGGGTGTATCACTCCCCTAAAGTGGCTACCCAATACTATCAACGGTGCACGGCTTTATATCTACACGATGCAACAACGGCTTATCTACCAGCCCGGGCCCACACACGCATATGAAACCCGTTGGACTTGCGTTGCCACCGCTACCCCGTTTTGGCCTCTTATAATCAAGCCCAATATGCGTGTCCCGTCACTCGACATGGGTCGAGCCCACAAAGATACGTTTGGGATATTGGTTGAAATGGGCCCCCCACAAGCTACTACTTAAGCTTGTCATTTTATCTAGTGCATCCCACTTAACCCCTTTTTATAATCATGCCCCCTTACATGTTAAGGTTTGGTTAAGTCATCCAATTATATTACAATTGCCCCTTAAGGCACCCACTAGATTTTCGCATGCCACCCAAGGCACTTACTTGATTCCCACATGCCACCCAAGGCACTTACTTGATTCCCACATGCCACCCAAGGCACTTACTTGATTTCCCCATGCCACCCAAGGCACTTACTTAACCCTTTAATCATGTTTAGTTACATGTTCCACTTTGGTTAAGTATTCTTATCGTATTTTCTATTGCCACCCAAGGCAACCCACTAGTTTCCTCATGCCACCCAAGGCACCCCCACTAGTTACTATATGCCACCCAAGGCACCCACTTAACCCCTCATGTCCCACTACATGCTAATATGGTTAAGTGTTTCTTAATTAATTAAGACCGTGATCTCCCATAAAGACCTCCCACATTAGACTGGCTGTTATGACCGCCTGGTTAAGCCGGTAGAGTCCGGGCAGTCTTACGTCATAACAGAGTCTAACCTCGTGTCTTTACCTTAATCACGTATTTAATTTATGGCTAAGACCTCTCACATTGGGCTGACATTTGTAGCAACTGGTTAAGCCGGTCGGGTCCGGGCAGTTTTACACTACTAATGAGTCCAACCTCGTGTCTTAGTCGATTAATTACACCTAATTAATCACCCCCATATTAATTATTCCTAATTAATATCAAGTTTTACATAACATGGGTAGACCTAACTCAATAGGTAAATTCCCATGGGGTAGACCTAACTCAATAGGTAAATTCCCACTTATGGTAATTTATTTTTATGGTATGCTTAATCATACCCAACCATGCTTTAATTAACATATTTACCAACCCCATCGTTTCCCCACGTAAATCGTTCTCATTTCATGACATAATAAAGGGGAAGATCCATCACAACTATCATGGGTTTAGCATACAACTTTGTCATGGGTTAAGAGGATGTCAACTTGCATATATGAGCATATATTAACCCAACTATATTCAACCCAAACTTGCATATTATCAAACATGTGTCTTACATAACATGTTGCATATGAACTTACATATCATCAAACATGTGATTTGCATAACATGTTGCATATGAACTTACATATCATCATACATGTGATTTGCATAACATGTAGAACTTGCATTTTAGCATATACTTAACTTGCATAAGCACTCACATACTTGCATAAGCATTCATATACTTGCATAAGCTTGCATATCATGTTAAACTTGCATTTCAACATATACATAACTTGCGTAAACATTCACATACTTGCATAGGCTTGCATATTATGTTAAACTTGCATTTCAACATATACATAACTTGCATAAACATTCACATACTTGCATAGGCTTGCATATTATGTTAAACTTGCATTTCAACATATACATAACTTGCATAAACATTCACATACTTTCATAGGCTTGCATATTATGTTAAACTTGCATTTCAACATATACATAACTTGCATAAACATTCACATACTTGCATAGGCTTGCATATTATGTTAAACTTGCATTTCAACATATACGTAACTTGCATAAACATTCACATACTTGCATAGGCTTGCATATTATGTTAAACTTGCATTTCAACATATACATAACTTGCATAAACATTCACATACTTGCATAAGATGTTAAACATGCATATAAGCATATACATGACTTGCATAAGTACTCACATACTTGCATAACATGTTTGCATAATGGATCCATATTCACTTAGTGTTTTGCATCATAAACATCATGAAACAACTTGCATAAAAATATCATGATTACATATTATGAAACTTGCATGACATAAGGCATATAACTTGCAAAACACATAATATTCACTACATCAAGCTTGCATAAATATATGGATCCACAAACATAGCCATACTTTATCACATCTTATCATAATCAATTCAATAATTGATTATTAAGGGGATAGAAGCTCACCAAAACAAGATTAGCAAGTTAAATGAAGCAAATCCCAATGATTAAGTAGAAGAAGATGTAGATTAGCTTGCAAACCCTCTTAGGATTTTTAGTGGAGGCTCTCCAATTTTCTAAGTGGTGGCATAATGGCCTTAGATCTATTTTTGGTAAGGATAAGGGGGTATTAGGGTGTATATATAGATTAGTTAGATGTTTTAGGACCATAGGATATACCCTAGAACCAATCCTAGCCTTTAAAGCATGTCTTGGGGAAGAAGTCAAGTGTAGGAACCATTTAGGGCCCCAAAAAAACAGCCCAAAACTCATCCCGGGCCTCAAAACATGAGCAGTTTTCGTTTTTGATTTTTCGTGAAACTTTGACGGGCCATAACTTGGTCATACGGACTCCGATTTACGAAAACTCGGACTCTATTTTGCGTATTTTTTTCGAGACGAACGCAATGGCACAGCCCGTTTCCCCTGATTCAGAATATTAAATTTAATTCTGCTCTGATTTATGTTATAACAAGTTATTTAACATACGGGGTGTTACATTCTCCCCTACTTAAAGGATTTCGTCCCCGAAATCTCTAAGTCAAGAAGAACGTATCCTACCAACCAAACAACCATCTACTCAACCATCAAACACTGGCATCCATTGTCCTTAAAGTTTCTAATGTTGTATGAACATATGCAAAAAGTGTGTGTATATGTTCCCTATCTAATGCAAAATCAGGCGGTCTACTGATTCAGTTGACCTCCTTAATGCAAACCATGATAGTGCCATGCATCCAATATGTATGCGAAAGAACCCTATCGACACATACTATTTCTACATGCGTGCACAATCATTCACCGAATAAATGCATCATCCATATGATAGCACAACCATCATACATCCATTAATATAGCTACCTACACACATTTATATGCAATATGCAATATGAAGTGATTGAGCCGATCTAGTGCCTAAAGTGTGTGTATATGCATCCACGAGCAACCACTAGCAAACACTTGCATCCACTTGCATCCATCAATCATAACATGTCTCAAACACATGTTTCAACCATAGGTTTACCCTATCTAAAAGGTCAAAGGTGCTAACGAGAGGACATACTAAGGACAAGATAAGTACAAGATAGGCAATAAAGGAGAAGTTAAAGAACATACTCTCGAAAAGAAAAGGGTACAAAGAACGCATCTTCGCTTCCATCTCCCAAGTAGCATTGCTCTCGTCATCTCCCCATTGCACTTTGACTAGCTGAACCTCTCTGTTTCTCAACTTCTTAATCTCTGACCCAAGGATGCGAGTAGGAGCTCGTCGAATCGTCGCATCACGCTCTACTTCCACTTCTCTAAGCAAGCTCGGCTCTACCACCTCTGCGGTCTCATGTAGGCACTTCCTCAAATGTGACACATGGAAAACATCATGTATACCACTAAGTCTGTCTGGCAACTCCACCCTATATGCCATCCGTCCAATTCTTTCCTTGACAGGAAACGGTCCTACAAACCTCGGTGCTAACTTCCCAGCGGATCCAAAGCGAACAACATTCCGTAATGGAGACACTTTGACAAAAACCATGTCCCCAACTTCAAACTCAAGATCAGTCCTCCTCTTATCTGCATAAGATTTCTGTCTGTCTTGCGCTGCTTTCATCCTTCTTCGAATCAAATCAACCTTCTCTGAAGTCTCTCTAACCATATCGGGCCCTAGCAAGATCTTATCCGTAGATTCCCACCAACATGTAGGTGATCGACAAGGCCTTCCATAAAGAGCTTCAAAAGGTGCCATGCCAATACTAGACTGGAAGCTGTTGTTATATGCAAACTCCACCAAAGGAAGATGCTCTTCCCATGTACCTCCAAAATCCAAGATACAAAGCCTCAAAAGGTCTTCCAAAACACGGTTCACCCTCTCGGTCTGGCCGTCTGTCTGAGGATGATATGCGGTGCTCAAACACAACTGAGTCCCCACCGCCTCCCGTAAACTCTTCCAAAACTCACTAGTGAAGATAGGATCTCGATCACTCACTATGCTGGAAGGTACCCCATGCAATCGAACTATCTCTCGAACATAGACTGAAGCAAGCCATGGAGCAGTCCTCTTACTCTTTACGGGTATGAAATGGGCGCTCTTAGTAAGTCTATCAACCACGACCCAAATTCCTGTATTGCCCTTCCTCGATCTCGGTAAACCATCAACGAAATCCATCGAGACACTATCCCACTTCCATATCGGAACTTCCAAAGGATGAAGCAACCCACCTGGCTTCTTTTGCTCTGCTTTTACTTGTTGGCACACCAAGCATCTAGCAACATACTCGGCCACATCTTTCTTCATACCGGCCCAGAAGAAAGTCCTTTTCATGTCTTGGTACATCTCGTCCCCACCGGGATGAATGGTCATCCTAAAACGGTGTGCATTATCAGGAATAACCTTCCTCAAATCCTCATCTTGCGGTACACAAAGTCTACCGTCTCTACACAAGCACCCCCTATCATCTAGGGTGTACCTACTCAAATGGCTGGACGACTCCCCCCCTTATGAGCTTTTCTACTAACTCAACCAACCGTGGGTCGTCCCTCTGTGCTTCTACAATTTGCCCCAAAAGAGTAGGTCTAACTTCCAAGGAAGCTAGCAAACCGGGTACACAATTAACGGAAGGTCTGAAATCCATCATAGAAATAAACTCTAGGCTCCTTCGTTCAACGAACCACAAACTCGAGGACAATCCCTTTTTACTTAAGGTGTCCGCTACCATGTTACCCTTGCCAGGGGTATATGCTATCTCAAACCCATAGGATGCTAAAAATCCCACCCACTTTTACTGTCCTAAGATTATGCGCTTGAAGAGCCTCCAGCACTTCCCTAAGATGTAGGGCATGCTCTTCTCCACCAGGATATCATCCAAAATCATCACAGCTATCCATCCCTCACGCAGACCACCCTAATCGAACTCGGCATTCCCCCAAATGCAAGCCCCAAAGGCCTAAACCAATATCAGACAAACACCCAAGGGATACCTCCTTCGAATTCAGACGACCTTCGTGAGATGATACTAGTAAAAACGGCTAAATAATTAAGCCCCTTGTCCAACCCTGGATGTCCCCGCCAGTCTTACTCCAAAACCACCGTTTTTCCCTAACTGGCTTTGCTCCTAGAAAAGACCAAGATGTCATCCACAAAGACCATCACAACTTATTTAGGTACTCCTTGAACACCCTTCTTATCAAATCATCAAAGTATACGGGGGCGTTCGTCAAACCCAATGGCATCACCAGCCACTCATAAAAAAAATCATCCGGAGTCCTAAAGGCAGTCTTCTCTGTACTATCCTCAGCCACTCTCAACTGATGAAATCCCGTGGCTAAGTCCAACTGCGAAAATACTGAGGCGCCCACTAACTGATCAAAGAGATCATCAATCCTCGACAATGGGTGTCTATTCTTCTTTGTGAGTTTATTTAGCTCTCTTTAGCCTACACAAAGTCTGAGGGACCCATCCGCCTTCGTGGCAAAAACTACTGGAGCGCCCCACTCCGATATACTTCGTCTTATGAACCCCTTCTCAAGCAAATCGCCTACTTACTTATGGAGTTCCCTCCTCTCACGAGGAGCCACGTGGCACACTGGCCAAGACACTGGTTTAGCCTTACCCACCAGATATATTTGGGAGTCAATTTCCAGCTCCGGAGGTAAGCCCTTCACCTCCTTATACACATCCGGGTATTCCCGGACCGCTCTAACAGATCACAAATTCTAGACCAACATGTCAAGCGATTCTAGATAACTTAGCATAACAGATTCTATGGGATTACAAGAGATCTCGAGAGTGTTACCCAAGCGGCCCATAAGCCTAACAACTCTCCCTCCAAAATCAAAAACGGCACCCCTACTGGATAACCAGTCCATGCCCAGAACTAACCCATAGCCCGTGAAGCCCAACAAGCATCACATCTAAACTCAATGCTAAGTATAAAAACTTTCAAACCCAACCACACCATGGAGCCCAATTGGGTTTGAAACAACTAAGAGATCATCAACCAAACTGGTGTCTAAGTGCAGTGACTCAACTATCAATGGTGAGATAAACGAACTCGATATATCAGGATCAAATAAAGTTTGAATCGGATAATAAAGAAATCCAAATTCCAACCTAGACGGTCTTATCCCCATCTGGTACCTTAGTCGTGAGGGAATACAATTACCCCCCAGAAGATTCCATACCTTGCCCTTGCTTCTTTGGACAATCCTAATAATGTGTCCTATTCCTCTCAAAAGGATAACTACTAGCCTTCCTCTTCCCTATTCTCCACTCACAACCTCCCACCAATGAGGTTTCACCCTTCATTAACCAAACAACTATTTGAGCCTTCCTCTCTTCTTGAACCAACTTCTAACCAGATTTACGTCTGAGTCCCTTGAAGTGGTTTTCCATCCTTATCTATCTTAGAAAGATCATCTATACGCGGAGGGGAAACTCAAAATGAGAGAGAGGAAGAGATTCAAAATGGAGAATTCGAAAGATATAGATATGGCTATTGGGGATTATGCTTTTCTTTCAAAAACTTTTCTCTTAAAAGACATGTTTTCGAAAATACTCCTTTCAAAAATATTCTTAGAAAATAGTTTTTCTAAAAATTTTATCTGTTCTGGTAACCTTAAGCTCTGATACCACGTGTAACACCCCACACCCGCTATAGTCACTCACTAAGGGAATGCCATAGCATCGGTGGAGTATTTTTAGTGAGTATAGAACAGTAAAATTACAACAAGACAGATATAATGTAATACTTGAAAATTTAAAACATCATCTCATAGCAGCGGAAAGTAAAACATGTTTGGTTACATCATAAAACCATAACAAGAGTCAAGTACAAAATATCCATCCTGAATAAAATAAGTACATAATCCCACTACTCATAACAAATAGCCATAACAGAAAAGATAAGATAAGCTGAGCTCTACATCTACGGTCCAAGCTCCAAGAGATAGATAAAGCAAACTGATCAAAGCCCACTAGCACTAGGCCCAACCTGAGGACCTGAAGGAAAAAGATAAAAACAACGGGGGTCAGACATAAGCCTGAGTGAACCCTATCTCCTTAATAATACAATTATTAAAGTAATTAGGGTATGATATGAACTCGGTATGGTATCTTTGGGGATAATGACTACACTAAGTTGCCCACGAACACAGGACGAACTAAGATAACCGTAAAGACACATCTACCCACCCAAGGATAATTACTAACTGCACCACACCAGTCACTCCTACTCAAAGGTTGATCCCACCCAAGGATATCAAAGATAGATATAACCAGTAGTTTCCTGTACCCTAGTTGACTACATAGGTGCCGTCTGCCCCTATCTCTACTAGGTGTACCCCACTACCCCAAGCGATCGGCTCCCTAACGTAGATACCCGTGCTGGTCCCACAGTGGGGTGTATCACTCCCCTAAAGTGGCTACCCAATACTATCAACGGTGCACGGCTTTATATCTACACGATGCAACAACGGCTTATCTACCAGCCCGGGCCCACACACGCATATGAAACCCGTTGGACTTGCGTTGCCACCGCTACCCCGTTTTGGCCTCTTATAATCAAGCCCAATATGCGTGTCCCGTCACTCGACATGGGTCGAGCCCACAAAGATACGTTTGGGATATTGGTTGAAATGGGCCCCCCACAAGCTACTACTTAAGCTTGTCATTTTATCTAGTGCATCCCACTTAACCCCTTTTTATAATCATGCCCCCTTACATGTTAAGGTTTGGTTAAGTCATCCAATTATATTACAATTGCCCCTTAAGGCACCCACTAGATTTTCGCATGCCACCCAAGGCACTTACTTGATTCCCACATGCCACCCAAGGCACTTACTTGATTCCCACATGCCACCCAAGGCACTTACTTGATTTCCCCATGCCACCCAAGGCACTTACTTAACCCTTTAATCATGTTTAGTTACATGTTCCACTTTGGTTAAGTATTCTTATCGTATTTTCTATTGCCACCCAAGGCAACCCACTAGTTTCCTCATGCCACCCAAGGCACCCCCACTAGTTACTATATGCCACCCAAGGCACCCACTTAACCCCTCATGTCCCACTACATGCTAATATGGTTAAGTGTTTCTTAATTAATTAAGACCGTGATCTCCCATAAAGACCTCCCACATTAGACTGGCTGTTATGACCGCCTGGTTAAGCCGGTAGAGTCCGGGCAGTCTTACGTCATAACAGAGTCTAACCTCGTGTCTTTACCTTAATCACGTATTTAATTTATGGCTAAGACCTCTCACATTGGGCTGACATTTGTAGCAACTGGTTAAGCCGGTCGGGTCCGGGCAGTTTTACACTACTAATGAGTCCAACCTCGTGTCTTAGTCGATTAATTACACCTAATTAATCACCCCCATATTAATTATTCCTAATTAATATCAAGTTTTCCATAACATGGGTAGACCTAACTCAATAGGTAAATTCCCATGGGGTAGACCTAACTCAATAGGTAAATTCCCACTTATGGTAATTTATTTTTATGGTATGCTTAATCATACCCAACCATGCTTTAATTAACATATTTACCAACCCCATCGTTTCCCCACGTAAATCGTTCTCATTTCATGACATAATAAAGGGGAAGATCCATCACAACTATCATGGGTTTAGCATACAACTTTGTCATGGGTTAAGAGGATGTCAACTTGCATATATGAGCATATATTAACCCAACTATATTCAACCCAAACTTGCATATTATCAAACATGTGTCTTACATAACATGTTGCATATGAACTTACATATCATCAAACATGTGATTTGCATAACATGTTGCATATGAACTTACATATCATCATACATGTGATTTGCATAACATGTAGAACTTGCATTTTAGCATATACTTAACTTGCATAAGCACTCACATACTTGCATAAGCATTCATATACTTGCATAAGCTTGCATATCATGTTAAACTTGCATTTCAACATATACATAACTTGCGTAAACATTCACATACTTGCATAGGCTTGCATATTATGTTAAACTTGCATTTCAACATATACATAACTTGCATAAACATTCACATACTTGCATAGGCTTGCATATTATGTTAAACTTGCATTTCAACATATACATAACTTGCATAAACATTCACATACTTGCATAGGCTTGCATATTATGTTAAACTTGCATTTCAACATATACGTAACTTGCATAAACATTCACATACTTGCATAGGCTTGCATATTATGTTAAACTTGCATTTCAACATATACATAACTTGCATAAACATTCACATACTTGCATAAGATGTTAAACATGCATATAAGCATATACATGACTTGCATAAGTACTCACATACTTGCATAACATGTTTGCATAATGGATCCATATTCACTTAGTGTTTTGCATCATAAACATCATGAAACAACTTGCATAAAAATATCATGATTACATATTATGAAACTTGCATGACATAAGGCATATAACTTGCAAAACACATAATATTCACTACATCAAGCTTGCATAAATATATGGATCCACAAACATAGCCATACTTTATCACATCTTATCATAATCAATTCAATAATTGATTATTAAGGGGATAGAAGCTCACCAAAACAAGATTAGCAAGTTAAATGAAGCAAATCCCAATGATTAAGTAGAAGAAGATGTAGATTAGCTTGCAAACCCTCTTAGGATTTTTAGTGGAGGCTCTCCAATTTTCTAAGTGGTGGCATAATGGCCTTAGATCTATTTTTGGTAAGGATAAGGGGGTATTAGGGTGTATATATAGATTAGTTAGATGTTTTAGGACCATAGGATATACCCTAGAACCAATCCTAGCCTTTAAAGCATGTCTTGGGGAAGAAGTCAAGTGTAGGAACCATTTAGGGCAAAAAAAAAACAGCCCAAAACTCATCCCGGGCCTCAAAACATGAGCAGTTTTCGTTTTTGATTTTTCGTGAAACTTTGACGGGCCATAACTTGGTCATACGGACTCCGATTTACGAAAACTCGGACTCTATTTTGCGTATTTTTTCGAGACGAACGCAATGGCACAGCCCGTTTCCCCTGATTCAGAATATTAAATTTAATTCTGCTCTGATTTATGTTATAACAAGTTATTTAACATACGGGGTGTTACAGAACCTGTGCCCCTGGGGTGGATCCAGCCCTCTGCCCCTGTCCTCGTTTCTTTGGGAAATCCTTAGCCCTGTGGCCCGTCTCACCGCAAGAAAAGCACCCACCATTCTCCTTGGCCTTCTTTTTCCGGCAGTCCTTTACTAAATGCCCCACTTTGCCACAGAAATTACACTTCCTCTTCTCTTTGTTGCCCTTTCCGCCCTTCTTAAAGTCTGTCTTCTTAGGCTGCAAACCCTCTTTCTTCCCTTGAGAGCTTTCTGCCTTTGTCTCCTTCTTGCCCTTATCCTCTTCATTCAGCAATGCCATTTGCACCAATCTTTCATACGTGGCTCCCATGGGTATATGGGTCATGGCCAAACTGTGTAATGGCTCATTCAACCCTTTGACGAAACGGAGAGCCTTCTTGTGCGGGGTGTTGACTAGGTCAAGCCCAAACCTAGCCAGCTCATCGAACTGATTCACATACTCTCTGACTGTCTTGTCCCCTTGCTTAAGAAATAAGAATTTTTCCAACTGCAAACTCCTTTCCGCATCTGAGAGAAATTTAGTCTCAAACCTTGCCCTAAAGTCCTCCCATGTCCCCACTGGTCTTTCAGCATTAGTGACTTCCCACCAGTAGGAAGCCTCGCCCTTCAATAGCCATACTGCCAATTGTACTTTTTGTCTATCCTCTACCTCAAAGATGATGAATAGGTCCTCAGTTTCTTTCAGCCAATTTCTGGCTGCCACGAAGGACTCAGTTCCATGGAAATCCCTTCCTCCCATAGCTTTAAAATCTTTACACATCTTAGCAAAAGTGTTTCCCCGAGGAGGAGGTGGAGGAAAAGGTGCTGCTGCAGCTGGATGATTTCCTGCAGCTGGGGGAGGAGGAATGGTAGGACCTGGCTGAGTGGCTCTTGCTTCTAAGAACCGTCTAAACCAACCAGGTATTGGCATCCCTTCCGGCAAGTTAAGATCCTCGGACATGCTGAAACAAAAAGGATAGATTCAAAACGAAGGATAAGAGATAGTACCTATGGCTTTGGGGAGTGGACTTTGCCTTTTAAAATAATACTTTTCTTTTAAAAATGCTTCTTTAAATTTCCTTTTTGAAAATAATTTTTCAAAACTTTTTATCTTATCTGGTAAACCTATGCTCTGATACCAAGTGAAACACCCCACCTCCGTTAGGGTCACTCTCAAAGGGAATGCCCTAATTTTGGTGGAGGTTTATAAGTATAAGTCACAGATATACAAGACAGATATAAGAACACATATTTGTAAATAGCGGAAAAACAACAAACTTTTATTTCATAGAAGCAAATACGTGCTACAACAATATCACCATAATTGTCTTACATCTTTTCCCAAAAACATAACATAACACTTTCATAATCTGTCTTGATTACATCTTTTAAAGAAGCATAAATAAAACATAGATAAACTGCAAAAGCCCCATAGTGGATTTTCCAAAGCCATAGCTCAAAATGAAAAGGACCAAGCAATACATTTCTCTTCTTCAAGCTGGATGATAAGGCTGGTCAAGCTGCTGTGTTCCCTCCCTGTGGACCTGGAGGGGGGGGGGGAAACGGAAGAAAAGAAGACGAAAGAAAAGTAGAGTCAGACATAAAGCCTGAGTAAGTCTAGTACTATTTTGTCTATGAATAAAGAACTGGGTATGATAAGTATAAACAAGAAGTGGAAAAGCACTATAACTTGGTTAAGTTGTCTAGGGTCGAATATACTATCGTACCCCATGTTAATCTCTGAACCCATATAAACTAGTTTCCAATCGGCACCCCATAATCAGAGTGATGTGATCCATTCTATGATGATCGGCTCCTACTCGCATAGTTACATGTGTCTTACAGCCCCCGATGTTGTAGTTACCTATGCTGGTCCCACCATGGGGTGTATCAAGTCCCATGGCGGCGGCCCGACACAACCTTAGAATGCACAGGTATGCTACTGGTGCCCAGTGCCTTATTTTTCTGCGCCGGAGTGTGTGCACGCCCGCACCCCGTTAGAACCTACACTGCTACACCACCGCCGTCGATTTGACCTCTTACAATCAGCCCAATAATCGTGCCCCACCCTGCCTAGTTTCAGGGTATCCTGATACACCTTCTAGGGTTACTGCTGAAAAGGGTCCCCCCCCCCCCCCCGTTACTAGGTTTTCTGTAATGACCCGGATATTTCGTCGGTAAATTTAGAATATTTAATGAGGTTTAAATATTGAAATAAAAATATAAAAGAAATTTTATATTTGATTATCGATTTAAAAGCCGAAATATGATTTACTTTGAATTTATATAATTTTCGAAATACGAAGTTAATTGAATTCAAGAGTTCAGACTATACTGAAATTGATTCAGATAATCAATAGAAATTCAAAACTGAATAATAACGATAATATTTATTTATTATCGAGGAGAATAAATTGTTTGAAATTAATTTATATCGATTTAAATTAATATCTTCTACAGACGATCGAACTGGACTTCGTAACCTATACCAGTGTGTCCGGAATAGGGTTATTACCCTAAGATTGACAGTTGTTGGGATCAGAAAAAAAAAGAGTTCGGCATCATGGGTATTTTAATTAAAGGATATTGGTTTAATTTGAATTTAAATTAAAATAAAATATCATTTGTTTTGTGGACCGAAACAAAACATCAAGCAGAAGAAAAAAAAGGAATCGTGCTTCCTTCTTTACCACACACCAAAACCATACGGTGTTTCTTTAATTACCACAAAATCAAAACAAAACGTTGTCTTCCTTGTAACCACAGACCAAACCAACATCCCAGTTATAAATAAAAACCGAAGTCCCCCATTCTCGAAAGGAAATCGAAAGCCCAAAATCAGAAATCACGGTCTCCCCTTTTCATTTTTTTCGAGTTCTTCAGCAAAACCGAATCGAGATTTTTTCCTGAAGCACTGCTTGGAGACCGAGCTCGAGTCGAAGTACAGCGTGGAGTTCAAAGCGAGGGTTATCGTGGGTATTCGAAGTCGCGAGCTACTACCTCGGGTTCGACAGGGTTCGATGCTAATCTAGGGTTCATCGACAGCTTCAATTTGAGGGATAGCAGAAGGCGATTGAAGCTTGTTCGTGGCAGAAGAGGGTCGCGATGTATTTGGTGGGTCAGAGCGATGACGGAAGATGGTGGAAGTCGATCAGCGTGGTGGTATTTCTGGCAGTCTCAGGCTCGAGAGAAAAAGGAGCATCGAACGACAGAGATTTATTAACCGATGTCTGTGGTAAGGGAGGAAAAGGGTGCGACTGATGATTTGTTGGGGATGGTGCGATAAGCAGGAGTTTGAAGGAGTTTGATGTTTTGAGGTGCGTAGGCGCTGGATGAGAGGGAAGTGAGTTTTGCTACTGTCGCCATTTCATTTAGCAAGGCGAGTACCTGGCAGTGTTGATGTTTGGGAAGGAGCCAAACTCTATGGTTCAAGGCTTGCAATGAAAACCAAAGTGGTGAGAGGAAATGGATTAAGGTAAATTAAGTTATCCATTTAAATTTAATTAACAAGTTATTAAATTAATTAGTGTTCACATGTTCAATAATAAATAGATTTCGTACAAATCAATTTCATTACTCGCATAATAACAGATTTTGACAAACCAACGTGTGTGGAGTCACGTTAAAGATAACATCAAAATCAGATTCAAGCAAACGAGATTTGTCTTGTTGAAGTCGTGTTGTCGTCTCCTACAAGGGAAACAATTTGGATTAAATCACGATAAAAACCACGGTGAGTAAACCTCACTCACCATTTAATTAGAATTATTTCTAGTTGTTAAAAATAATTGCTATGCTTGTTTGAATATTGTTTGGTTGATTTAAAATATATATTAGTTATTTAGGACTATTATATATATATATATATATATATATATATATATATTGGGTTGGTTGATTGGATTCCCGCAGTCTCATTAGCGGATGCCCGCGGTACCATAGCGGATGATTACCCTATACGCCCCACGCTATGATTAGTGGATGACCTTCTATACCGCGATATCCTGCCTCGAAGCAGGATGGGTATTACTATGTTGACTAACGTCTGTGGATGCAGGAAAAACAGGTTGGAGGAATCCAACTAGATTCCTCAAAAATATATATTATCTGTTGTTTGTTTGATTTCATATATATTCCTATATGATGTGTTAAAAATCAAGTGTTTGAAAATTGGTTGATTTGATTGTTGAAATTATCCCTGGTCTTGAATATTGATTTATAAAAATATCAAAAAGGGTATTTGAAATTTAAAAGGGGAATTCTATTTTTATAAATAGAATTTGAATTTTAAATGAAGTATAGAAACATTAACTTGTTTTGAATATATATAAACAAGTAATTGAATTTATAAACTTTGTTTATAAATGAAAGGATGGAATTTGAATCGAATTTATAAACTTTGTTTATAAATGAAAGGATGGAATTTGAATCAAATTTATAAACGTTGTTTATAAATGGAAAGGTGGGATTTGAATTGAAGTTATAAACGTTGTTTATAAATAATGCCTAGAAATTCAAATGGACTTTAAACTATAGATTTGAATATAGAAATTCAAATGGACTTTAAACTATAGATTTGAATATAGAAATTCAAATGGACTTTAAACTATAGATTTGAATATAGAAATTCAAATGGACTTTAAACTATAGATTTGAATATAGAAATTCAAATGGACTTTAAACTATAGATTTGAATATAGAAATTCAAATGGACTTTAAACTATAGATTTGAATATAGAAATTCAAATGGACTTTAAACTATAGATTTGAATATAGAAATTCAAATGGACTTTAAACTATAGATTTGAATATAGAAATTCAAATGGACTTTAAACTATAGATTTGAATATAGAAATTCAAACGGACTTTAAACTATGGAATTTGAATAATAGAAGCGAATTGGAGTTTGAATATAGAATTCAAATATTAAAAGAGAAATGAACTAAAGAGATAATTAACAAATTTAGTTAAAACGATTGGTATAGTTAAAATAGATTGGGCAGGTATAGATACAGGAGACAGGTATGGAATAAAGTATAGAAGTGAAATAAATAGAATGCCCGACAAAAAGGTACGTATTTAATTCATATATGAGATTTTTTGCGCCGTATCGGCAAGCCGCTTGGCTTTTTTCTTTTTCTTTTTGAGATAAGAAGGACCGGGAAAGCTATTTGAAATTTCCCGATGCTCCCGGTACAAAGGAGGTTATGGCGAATTTTTCCGGGAATCTAAGGAGATAGAATATTTTTAAGATAATTTGATAGTTAGAAATCAACGTATCGATATATAGAGAAGTCGATAAGAAAACGAACTTAGAAATAGAATAGTATAATCAAAAAAGGAAGTATAAGAATAAAACCTCGTAAGGATAAAAGAGAAAGTATATATGTGTTTAAAAGTGAAGAAGTAGTGGTATGGTATTGATTATTCGAGTAAGTAGTCTTGTCTGTTTTGACGTTAAATGTTATTCAGTCAAGGTCTGAGAGGTAATTATACCCCAACTTGGTTGATTTCATGATATACCGATAAGTAGCAAGATTCAGGCTCGAAGATCAATGTGGAATAAGAATTAGTTAAATACTGTATTTGGGTTGTCGTAACGATGTTTTACACAACATCTGTTTTAACCCAAATATGTGCAAAGCTTGGAAATAGAAAAATGAATATTTTCTAAAGTTTAGAAAATAAAGGAAGGCGATATATGGAAATGTTTTCCAAAGAACGAAAAAGGGCAATATGGTTATTGAAATATTTGATTAACAAATATTGATAAAGAAATAGAAAAGAGATTTAATTAATGGAATATTGATTAAAGGTTCAGTGATTGTTGGATGTTTGGTTGAACACTTGTTTTATTCGATAGTTAAATCATCGACTATCGAAACACTTGTTTTTATTCGATAGTTAAATCACAGACTATCGGAGTTTTGACCATCGTTGTCAATATGGAGAGACCGGTTGGATTATTATCCGAAGAACCACTCCATATTGGCAGTAGCGTGCGAATCAGATTATATAAAGATAATCGAAGACGGAGTAGAGTGCAAGGACTTTTTCTATTAATAGAAATAGTGCCTTCAGTTCATCCTGTTCCTGGGTGACTTGTATGGATGAATGTCTGACAGAGTATTTCCAGAAAGGTCACGTACATTGATTTCTTCAACTGTACCAAGAGTGGAAGCGGAGAAGGAAACTTCTTTTAGCTGACACATAATGTACTGCTGTAGACGTCAATTAGTGATTTTCGATGGATCTGACGATGTGACATTCGAAGTGAATCTTGTGTGATGATAAAGCGTAGCTTTTGGCCTCATCAACCGGTAAATGACAGAAATCGGGCAGGCAGCATGGCTATGTAGGTCGCACCTATTAGGCTGTATAATCACCTGATCTAGAGTTTCATTTACTTCTAAAAATCTATTGTCGATGCTGTCCCATTCGGGAAACGGTTGCTGATCCCAACCGTTGGTGATATACATTCGATACACTCAAGCGAAATGAGTGGTCGGTCATGTGTGGCTGAGTTGCAAGATGTTCTTGTTGAACTCGGTGTATTCTCCTCTAGAGATATACCAGCGGAAGGTGATTCCATACCTTGTCATAGTTGGAAATCCATTACCCAATACGTGCTTGCGGTTTTGATTGTATATATATGTGGAACGTGAGATGCAAACGTTCCACTAGATTGTTATTTACTTGATTTAGACATTATTATAATATCAAAAGAGTTTTGATATAAAGATAAGTCAAGTGTTTGGATTCTCATAAGGGGAAAAACCCGTTCCGTGTTATACGGCGTGGTCTTATGAGATATCATGTAGTTTTCTGAAACTGTTTTAAACTGTTTACTCATACCAGTCCCATGACTGACCCGGAGTTTACTTTGTTGTTTTCCCTAAACTCTTGGGTGCCTAAATTTGTACGGGCAGTCAAGTAGTTGGGAATTTACAGATATACTGGAAGAGCATTGGAGCAGGAGGCTTCAGGATCATATAGCTATAGTTATTTCTGCTGTGTTGTAAGTGATGTACTTTGATATTGATGTATATTCAAGTACAGATGTATATTTCAAGTTATGTTATATATATTATATGTTATTCGTTCCGCTGTGAGATTCGTGTTACTCTGATGTTGTGTTCTTCTTCTTCTTCTTCTATTCTAAGTTTCTATCTTATCTATCCTCGCCCTCTAACTTCTTTCTATTAATGGTTCGAATTTCCGTGATATTTGGGGTTGGACTTGTGTTTTTGGTCAGCTCAAATTCTACCGGATTTTCGGGTCATTACAGTTGGTATCAGAGCTTAGGTTGAGCGAATACCTAGGCTTGTTGGAATGTGCTCATTAGAGATAGGATCAGCAGTATCCTAGAATGAGTTGAGTGTGTATATATATATACGAGAGAGCGTATTTGTATTTGATATAAAAACTGTTTTATATTGTGTTGACTAGTCTGTTGAGTGGATTATAAATTTTGGTCGAATCGTGGGACGCCACGATGTCGATAGGAGTTTATAAACATTTGAACAGAAGATTGGACACGATATTGTTTTAAATAGTTAAGTTGATTGTTAGGATTATAATCAAATTAGATTATAAGAAATGAAATAGTTATATATAACCAATGAAATTTGTATATGAAATCAAATATACAAATGTGATAAATTGAAATTGAATTCCAACCAGAATTCAGAATTTAAAATCCTGGGAGTTTGGAAAATATTTTTCTAAATGGATTTTGAAAGAAATAAAGCACTGAACTCATTCAGTGACTGGAAAATAATTCTGATGATGGTCGCAACATCACCAGTGTTCATTTTCGAGTTTCTAAGCGATGAATTGCTGCCTTAGAAAAGTTTTGATGGGATTTGTTTGAAAAGAAACAAGTTGTTTGAAAATTCAAATGTTTTGAATTTGAGATAGATATAAATATATGTATATATTTATATGACTTCAAAGGAATTTTGAAATGGGAAATGGGAATATAGATTTCAAATAGAAGTAAAATAAAGGAATTTGAATATATATAATTCAAATAGAAGTGAATTAGAATTTAAATTCAAAGGAATTCAAATAGAAATATATGGCTTTGTTGTTGTTGTTGAATTTGAATTCAAAGGAATTCAAATAGATTTGAATAAAGAAAAGTCAAATAGAGATTTGAATATTAGATTTCAAATGGAATTTGGTTAAATAGAATTTCAAATAGAATATAAAGTAGAGGTTGAATATTAGAATTCAAAGGAAATATAAAGTTTGAAATAGGATTTGAATTCAAAGGAATTTAAATAGAAATGGAATTCAAAGGATTTCAAATAGAAATTGAACAAAGAAATTTAAATAGAAATCGAATAAAGGATTTCAAATGGAATTTGAACAAAGGATTTCAGATGGATTTTGAATAAAGGAATTCAAATAGAAATTGAAGATAAGAAATTCAAATGGAATTTGAATATTGTAGATGTAGAGGACTTGAATATTTGAAGAGAAATAGATCGGGAATATTATGAAATGGATTGGATATATATTAAAAATATATCAGAATGGAGTTGAATTTATTATAAACAAAGTTAAAACGTTTATATTTATAATATAATTAAAACGAGCTCGCCGTAGCGCGGCAGTTCGTAAATTGGCGATTCGAACTTCAATTTAGTATACAGAACTCAATTGAAGTCGGAATTCTTTGAAACAAGAATCGTCGGGACCGGTTGAACAATAGTTTTCTAATGAAAGAGAAAAATCTGGATTTCGTCGTAAAGATTTTGAGTTATGTCAAAATCAAATTTTTAGAAAAGCAGCGCCAGAATCATTATAAAACCATAACGGTTTAATTAAATAAATAAAAGGATTGTTAGGAAATAAAATCCGAATTGGCATTAGAAAAATCCAGACTGGAGATATAAAATAAATATGAACTCCAGTGAAGCAAGTGAAATGATTTTTAAGACAAAAATCATATTTTATATGGTTAAATAGAATTAACTAAATTGGAGAATAATTAGTTAAAGGAAATTTGAATCGAAATTGGGTTTTTGAATAAGTGAAAGAGATTGAAAATTTTCATTCAAAATCGAATATATAACTCGAGTTGAAAATATAATTAAATTAGTCTATAATTAAATTGACTTTTTATTTGAACAAGTTATGTTCAAATAAAAAGGGTGAAATAGGCAAAACGGTTAATTAGCAACTAGTTAATGGGAAATTGAATAATTTGAAATTAAATTAACTTAAGTAAGTTAAATGGATCGAAACGAATAAATTGAGTAAAATCATGTGAATGAAATATGAATTGGGTGTGAATAAAGGAAATATATTTGTAAAACAAATACAAAGGAAGTTATTTGCAAACAAATAGAAGGAGAAATATTTGTAAAAACATTTGCAAATGGAAATTTGAACAGGAAATATTTGTAAAACATTTACAAGTAGATTGAATGGAAATATTTATTTATAGAAAATAAATAGAATGTTATAGATGAGATATTTATTTGTTAAATAAATAGAATTTAATCAAAGGAATATTTAAAAGATGAATAGAAAATGGAAATCTGTTTTTAACGGATAAATAGAAAGGATTAATTTATAAATAACAGTTTATAAATTAAATTAAATATTTATCATTCGATAGATGGAATATATAAGTCTGAACTTATATAGAGAAGAGATATTGGTCTTTAACACCGATAGTTTTAAATAGAAGGGGTATACAACACTTGATAAGTGAAGTAACGTTATTAAAGAGAACATTTATAAAGTGAAGAACCGTTACTAAAAGTAAATCTTTATAAATGAATAAACACTATCGAATATGAGTTATTCGAATAGGAGAAGTCGACTGGAGTTAGAATAAATCGATTAGAGTAAGTATTAACCAGTTAGAGTTAATCAGTTAGGGTAAATCCGTAGAGTTAATTGAATATTAGTTATTCAATTAGAATTTATCGAATATTTGTTATTCAAATAAAGAGTTAACCAGATAAAGTTATTGAACATAATTAATCGAATTAGGATTAAACTGAATGTTAGTTATTCAATTAAAGTTGATCGAATAGAGTATTGAGATAGAATTAGTCAAACATAGTTACTCAGGATAAGTGCCATTTCGTACGACTGTTAGCGTAATTCGCAGGGCTGTAGATAGCCTAGGCGGTCGGATGTTTCCTGGGGGGGAGGGATCAGGCGTAACCATTGTGATCGCTGCGATCTAGAGTCAAGCGAATGGAGTTAATCGAATATAGTTATTCGAAATAGAGATTATCGAATATAGTTATTCGAAATAGAGATTATCGAATATAGTTATTCGAAATAGAGATTATCGAATATAGTTATTCGAAATAGAGATTTTCGAATATAGTTTATTCGAAAGGAATTATCGAATTTGGTTAATTGAAAGGAGTTATCGATTATTAGTTAATCGAAGGAGTTATCAATTATTAGTTAATCGAAATGAGTTATCGATTATAGTTTAATCGAAAAGAGTTATCGATTAGTTTAATCGAAGTGAGTTATAGAACATTGGTTATTCGAAGGAGTTATCGAATTTAGTTATTCGATGGAGTTAATCGATAAGAGTTAAATCCAATAGAGTTAATTGATAAGAGTAAATTGAATAGAGTAAATCGAATATAGTTATTCGAAGGGAGGAGTTATCGAATGGGGATTTATTCGAAAGAGAGTTACGTAAGGAAGTTTGAAATGTTAAGTATCAACATCAATAAGTTTTGAATGGATAAATGGGTTTGTAGCACTTTTTCTACCTTAGCAATTTCGAGGACGAAATTATTTTAAGTGGGGAAGATTGTAATGACCCGGATATTTCGTCGGTAAATTTAGAATATTTAATGAGGTTTAAATATTGAAATAAAAATATAAAAGAAATTTTATATTTGATTATCGATTTAAAAGCCGAAATATGATTTACTTTGAATTTATATAATTTTCGAAATACGAAGTTAATTGAATTCAAGAGTTCAGACTATACTGAAATTGATTCAGATAATCAATAGAAATTCAAAACTGAATAATAACGATAATATTTATTTATTATCGAGGAGAATAAATTGTCTGAAATTAATTTATATCGATTTAAATTAATATCTTCTACAGACGATCGAACTGGACTTCGTAACCTATACCAGTGTGTCCGGAATAGGGTTATTACCCTAAGATTGACAGTTGTTGGGATCAGAAAAAAAAAGAGTTCGGCATCATGGGTATTTTAATTAAAGGATATTGGTTTAATTTGAATTTAAATTAAAATAAAATATCATTTGTTTTGTGGACCGAAACAAAACATCAAGCAGAAGAAAAAAAAAGGAATCGTGCTTCCTTCTTTACCACACACCAAAACCATACGGTGTTTCTTTAATTACCACAAAATCAAAACAAAACGTTGTCTTCCTTGTAACCACAGACCAAACCAACATCCCAGTTATAAATAAAAACCGAAGTCCCCCATTCTCGAAAGGAAATCGAAAGCCCAAAATCAGAAATCACGGTCTCCCCTTTTCATTTTTTTCGAGTTCTTCAGCAAATCCGAATCGAGATTTTTTCCTGAAGCACTGCTTGGAGACCGAGCTCGAGTCGAAGTACAGCGTGGAGTTCAAAGCGAGGGTTATCGTGGGTATTCGAAGTCGCGAGCTACTACCTCGGGTTCGACAGGGTTCGATGCTAATCTAGGGTTCATCGACAGCTTCAATTTGAGGGATAGCAGAAGGCGATTGAAGCTTGTTCGTGGCAGAAGAGGGTCGCGATGTACTTGGTGGGTCAGAGCGATGACGGAAGATGGTGGAAGTCGATCAGCGTGGTGTTATTTCTGGCAGTCTTAGGCTCGAGAGAAAAAGGAGCATCGAACGACAGAGATTTATTAACCGATGTCTGTGGTAAGGGAGGAAAAGGGTGCGACTGATGATTTGTTGGGGATGGTGCGATAAGCAGGAGTTTGAAGGAGTTTGATGTTTTGAGGTGCGTAGGCGCTGGATGAGAGGGAAGTGAGTTTTGCTACTGTCGCCATTTCATTTAGCAAGGCGAGCACCTGGCAGTGTTGATGTTTGGGAAGGAGCCAAACTCTATGGTTCAAGGCTTGCAATGAAAACCAAAGTGGTGAGAGGAAATGGATTAAGGTAAATTAAGTTATCCATTTAAATTTAATTAACAAGTTATTAAATTAATTAGTGTTCACATGTTCAATAATAAATAGATTTCGTACAAATCAATTTCATTACTCGCATAATAACAGATTTTGACAAACCAACGTGTGTGGAGTCACGTTAAAGATAACATCAAAATCAGATTCAAGCAAACAAGATTTGTCTTGTTGAAGTCGTGTTGTCGTCTCCTACAAGGGAAACAATTTGGATTAGATCACGATAAAAACCACGGTGAGTAAACCTCACTCACCATTTAATTAGAATTATTTCTAGTTGTTAAAAATAATTGCTATGCTTGTTTGAATATTGTTTGGTTGATTTAAAATATATATTAGTTATTTAGGACTATTATATATATATATATATATATATATATATTGGGTTGGTTGATTGGTTGGATTCCCGCAGTCTCATTAGCGGATGCCCGCGGTACCATAGCGGATGATTACCCTATACGCCCCACGCTATGATTAGTGGATGACCTTCTATACCGCGATATCCTGCCTCGAAGCAGGATGGGTATTACTATGTTGACTAACGTTTGTGGATGCAGGAAAAACAGGTTGGAGGAATCCAACTAGATTCCTCAAAAATATATATTATCTGTTGTTTGTTTGATTTCATATATATTCCTATATGATGTGTTAAAAATCAAGTGTTTGAAAATTGGTTGATTTGATTGTTGAAATTATCCCTGGTCTTGAATATTGATTTATAAAAATATCAAAAAGGGTATTTGAAATTTAAAAGGGGAATTCTATTTTTATAAATAGAATTTGAATTTGAAATGAAGTATAGAAACATTAACTTGTTTTGAATATATATAAATAAGTAATTGAATTTATAAACTTTGTTTATAAATGAAAGGATGGAATTTGAATCGAATTTATAAACTTTGTTTATAAATGAAAGGATGGAATTTGAATCAAATTTATTAACGTTGTTTATAAATGGAAAGGTGGGATTTGAATTGAAGTTATAAACGTTGTTTATAAATAATGCCTAGAAATTCAAATGGACTTTAAACTATAGATTTGAATATAGAAATTCAAATGGACTTTAAACTATAGATTTGAATATAGAAATTCAAATGGACTTTAAACTATAGATTTGAATATAGAAATTCAAATGGACTTTAAACTATAGATTTGAATATAGAAATTCAAATGGACTTTAAACTATAGATTTGAATATAGAAATTCAAATGGACTTTAAACTATAGATTTGAATATAGAAATTCAAATGGACTTTAAACTATAGATTTGAATATAGAAATTCAAATGGACTTTAAACTATAGATTTGAATATAGAAATTCAAATGGACTTTAAACTATAGATTTGAATATAGAAATTCAAATGGACTTTAAACTATAGATTTGAATATAGAAATTCAAATGGACTTTAAACTATAGATTTGAATATAGAAATTCAAACGGACTTTAAACTATGGAATTTGAATAATAGAAGCGAATTGGAGTTTGAATATAGAATTCAAATATTAAAAGAGAAATGAACTAAAGAGATAATTAACAAATTTAGTTAAAACGATTGGTATAGTTAAAATAGATTGGGCAGGTATAGATACAGGAGACAGGTATGGAATAAAGTATAGAAGTGAAATAAATAGAATGCCCGACAAAAAGGTACGTATTTAATTCATATATGAGATTTTTTGCGCCGTATCGGCAAGCCGCTTGGCTTTTTTCTTTTTCTTTTTGAGATAAGAAGGACCGGGAAAGCTATTTGAAATTTCCCGATGCTCCCGGTACAAAGGAGGTTATGGCGAATTTTTCCGGGAATCTAAGGAGATAGAATATTTTTAAGATAATTTGATAGTTAGAAATCAACGTATCGATATATAGAGAAGTCGATAAGAAAACGAACTTAGAAATAGAATAGTATAATCAAAAAAGGAAGTATAAGAATAAAACCTCGTAAGGATAAAAGAGAAAGTATATATGTGTTTAAAAGTGAAGAAGTAGTGGTATGGTATTGATTATTCGAGTAAGTAGTCTTGTCTGTTTTGACGTTAAATGTTATTCAGTCAAGGTCTGAGAGGTAATTATACCCCAACTTGGTTGATTTCATGATATACCGATAAGTAGCAAGATTCAGGCTCGAAGATCAATGTGGAATAAGAATTAGTTAAATACTGTATTTGGGTTGTCGTAACGATGTTTTACACAACATCTGTTTTAACCCAAATATGTGCAAAGCTTGGAAATAGAAAAATGAATATTTTCTAAAGTTTAGAAAATAAAGGAAGGCGATATATGGAAATGTTTTCCAAAGAACGAAAAAGGGCAATATGGTTATTGAAATATTTGATTAACAAATATTGATAAAGAAATAGAAAAGAGATTTAATTAATGGAATATTGATTAAAGGTTCAGTGATTGTTGGATGTTTGGTTGAACACTTGTTTTATTCGATAGTTAAATCATCGACTATCGAAACACTTGTTTTTATTCGATAGTTAAATCACAGACTATCGGAGTTTTGACCATCGTTGTCAATATGGAGAGACCGGTTGGATTATTATCCGAAGAACCACTCCATATTGGCAGTAGCGTGCGAATCAGATTATATAAAGATAATCGAAGACGGAGTAGAGTGCAAGGACTTTTTCTATTAATAGAAATAGTGCCTTCAGTTCATCCTGTTCCTGGGTGACTTGTATGGATGAATGTCTGACAGAGTATTTCCAGAAAGGTCACGTACATTGATTTCTTCAACTGTACCAAGAGTGGAAGCGGAGAAGGAAACTTCTTTTAGCTGACACGTAATGTACTGCTGTAGACGTCAATTAGTGATTTTCGTTGGATCTGACGATGTGACATTCGAAGTGAATCTTGTGTGATGATAAAGCGTAGCTTCTAGCCTCATCAACCGGTAAATGACAGAAATCGGGCAGGCAACATGGCTATGTAGGTCGCACCTATTAGGCTGTATAATCACCTGATCTAGAGTTTCATTTACTTCTAAAAATCTATTGTCGATGCTGTCCCATTCGGGAAACGGTTGCTGATCCCAACCGTTGGTGATATACATTCGATACACTCAAGCGAAATGAGTGGTCGGTCATGTGTGGCTGAGTTGCAAGATGTTCTTGTTGAACTCGGTGTATTCTCCTCTAGAGATATACCAGTGGAAGGTGATTCCATACCTTGTCATAGTTGGAAATCCATTACCCAATACGTGCTTGCGGTTTTGATTGTATATATATGTGGAACGTGAGATGCAAACGTTCCACTAGATTGTTATTTACTTGATTTAGACATTATTATAATATCAAAATAGTTTTGATATAAAGATAAGTCAAGTGTTTGGATTCTCATAAGGGGAAAAACCCGTTCCGTGTTATACGGCGTGGTCTTATGAGATATCATGTAGTTTTCTGAAACTGTTTTAAACTGTTTACTCATACCAGTCCCATGACTGACCCAGAGTTTACTTTGTTGTTTTCCCTAAACTCTTGGGTGCCTAAATTTGTACGGGCAGTCAAGTAGTTGGGAATTTACAGATATACTGGAAGAGCATTGGAGCAGGAGGCTTCAGGATCATATAGCTATAGTTATTTCTGCTGTGTTGTAAGTGATGTACTTTGATATTGATGTATATTCAAGTACAGATGTATATTTCAAGTTATGTTATATATATTATATGTTATTCGTTCCGCTGTGAGATTCGTGTTACTCTGATGTTGTGTTCTTCTTCTTCTTCTATTCTAAGTTTCTATCTTATCTATCCTCGCCCTCTAACTTCTTTCTATTAATGGTTCGAATTTCCGTGATATTTGGGGTTGGACTTGTGTTTTTGGTCAGCTCAAATTCTACCGGATTTTCGGGTCATTACATTTTCTATCTCTAGCCAACATGCTAAGTTGGTTAAGTGTTTCCTAACCTAACCCCCACCAGTCCGTTTAGTTTAGCATGTTCCATTTTGATTAAGTCTTTACTTCACTTAATCCTAACAATCCTGACTCAGCCTTAATTGTCTTATTAAGGCCCTGACCTCTCACATTAGACAGGTATTGTTGTGGCTGCCTGTTGCCGGTTGGTTCCGGGCAGTCTTACGCCACAACTCAGTCTAACCTCGGGTCCTTATTGGGCTCCATGTTTAACCTCCCACATTGGATAGGTATTGTTGTGACTACTGGACAGCCGGGCGGTTCCGGGCAGGTTTACATCACAACTCAATCCAACCTCGGGTTAAACACATCGTATGTTCTACATTTACATATTTTGTCTTTCTTCTTTATTTTCTTATATGTAAATATTTGCGGCCCATTATTAAGTTAATGGTGTAAAGGTCACACCAATCATGGGCCCAACCCATACCTGAATTTGGGCCCTTCTATTTTATATTTTCATTCATTAGTAATTTTAACCCAACGTTATTTTCCCCCGTTCAACTCGTCCGTTTATTATATATATATTGGGCTTAGCCCTTTAAAGCCCAACTTAGCCATGCGAAAAGGGGAGGCTTAAAGCGTGATTACATACACAAAGAGGGGAATGTGAGCGCATGAACTTGCAATATGACGTTGGGAATACAAAATAGAGACTGGTGTACTTGCATAGTAGTGACATATACTTTGGTCATAAAGCATAGGTGACATGAATCAAAGCATGTGAACTTGTAGTTGGGATAAGAATCTAAATTGGGTATCATTATTGACACATAGTCATAACTGCAACATGAACCTATATTTTTATTTAGGCATAATGTCAAACATAAGCATGGCATAAATATTTCTAACGTAAGCATGGCATAATGTCAAACATAAGCATGGCATAATGTCAAACATAAGCATGGCATAAGTATAGTTAAATTTGTTCACATAGCCATGGCATAAATATTTCTAACATGAAATCGTGATTTTTACTTTAGTCATGCAAACTTGTAAAAAAGGGATTTTGAATCTAACCTACATATGACATCATATAATATAGATTTAACATGGATTTCAATTGTGCCAAATATCAATCATAGCCTAGTCCTATTCATAAGTTTGCAAATAGGTTTTCTAGTACAAAAGCATGGCTTAATACATGATGCCAAATTTTCAACATAATTTCATATGGATTATGATAATCCAAACTTATTCCAATTACTTCACAGAACGATTTATGCACAAAAATATACATCATGATGGCATAGTAGCAAAACCCCAAACTTGTATGAATTTCAATTAATCAACTACATACATGTAGCTTCAACTTGGATTACATAATTTGCGAATATTCCAAACGTATACTTGCATAGAACTACCGCATGTAGTTCTTTATAATGAATAACATAATTCCCAAATCGATAAGAATCATAGTAACGCACAAATTATGAATTATTTATCACCACAATCAAGTATACAAACCAACACAGTTATTTGTTCATACCAAAGTAATACTCTACTTACAATGGTGAGGCGAATTCTCAAATTTAGGGATTTGAAGCTGCGGTTTGATTTGATTGAGCTGCTTTATGCCTTAGAATTTGCCTCCTAATCCTCTCTCTCCAATTGGCGGCTACTCTTAGTCGTTCCTCAGCAACATGGCGGCTTTGTTCTTATTTTTGAATGAATAGATTAGGGTTAGTCTAGGGTTGTTTATATAGAGGTTTTAAACTGATTAGGACCATTGATGTTGCTTGGATTGATCGTAGCCATTCATTCGCAAGAGAGACCAATTAGAGCCTGCCACCTAGCCCTAATGACAAAGCAAGCTTCTGAAAATCGGCCAAACACAGACCTGGCCAGCCAGGGCTAGACCAGACCTGGCTAGCAGGTCATTTTTTGACCTGGGCGCACTTGGCAGGTGCGCCAGGTCAAAAATGTACTGGCGCACTTCACAGGTGCGCCAGTTCATTTTTGTTCTGGCGCACTTCCCAAGTGCGCCAGTGCATTCTGACCCTTCTCCGGTTTTTCGCCCAACTTCGTTCGTCCATAACTTCTTCATACGATATCCGTGTTTCGAAAACCCGGACTCTATTTTGCGTATTTTTCCGAGACGAACGCAATGGCATATCCTGTTTCCCTTAGTTCTTTGATTTGAAATTAATTATACTTTAATTTGTGAGTTTCACAGTTATAGAATTCGCGGGGTGTTACATGTGTCTGACATTGGATTTTATTCTGTGTTGATTGATCTCTATTAAATATATATCTGTTTGGTGGCAGAGAATTTATTCTCTTGCTTAACACCATTCTCTGAGACGTACGAGCTCAGAGGTTATATATTGATAGACATCAGTCGCATGGTATGAATTGTTAGTGTGGCATGCTGAGATGCAAATGATCAAGGCTTTTGTTGAAAAGCAGAGTCTTGTGGTTAATGATCAAAGCATGGCTTTAAATAGCATAGCTTTGGGTATTGCGTTAATTCGCAAGCCTCACACTCCGGTATGAAACAGAAATAGGAGAGTACCGCAGGGAGAACATGTGTTTCTTTCTAGCTAGGAGTGGTGTCATGGTGTGGAGCCTAGACATATTACTCATGTGGATATTGCTTATTGTTTGATGGATAGCGAGGTACCTCGGATGTATCAGTCATTATGAGGCCGATGGATATGATGGTCGACATACTGACCAGGTTTATGCCCCATAGGTCAGGGAAACGTATTGTTCCAGTATTATTAATCACCGACGGGTGACTGACCCTGAAGATCCAAGGGTTGATGCATTCTAATCCTGAGACGCGGGCTAGAGGGCCTCAGATTCGGTAAGGACGATCCCTTGCCTTGGTTCATATATGGAATCCGACTTCCAATATGACATTGTGCAGTTTTAATTGTAGAACTAGTATGGCAACATGATATATGGTACCCATGCCGTCTACGATTGATACATTTATATTTGAAGTTGTTTTTAACACTATGCACTTATAATAGTATCAAATGATTTTAAACGTACCAAGCATGTTTGGCTATTATAAGGCAAAACTTTATCCTCCAGCTTGCGTTGCATTGTGTGATGGGACCTGAGTCTTATAATAGCTTCATTTTCCAAAAAGCATTGAGTTGTTTGTTTTATGCACTGGTATTCTTGGGAGGAAATCCATTCTGTGTTATACGGCGTGGTCCCTTGATTTACTCTATTTTAAAGTAAAGTTTTAAATAACTGTTTTAGTTCTCACACCAGTCACATGACTGACATGGAGTTTACTGTTTTAACCTAAACTCGTGCCCCTATTTTCCACACGGGAAGCTATTAGTTTTGGTTTTGCAGATATTATATTCACAAGATCCTGGATTTATAGCTGGAACTATACTCGGAAAGCTCTGTATCCTTGTATTTCTTTCAGTTGTGTTTTGTAATATTTTTCCACTACATTATAATTTGTAAATCTCTGATGTTTATCAAATGTATAATATTTATTCATACTCTGTTGTTTTCTTATACTATGATGTGAATTGTTGTAATAAGCAATGAAATGTTCTTCTGTTTGTGTTCTAATTTGTCATGTTCTCAACTCAATCCAGGCTTTCTTTTACGGGGAGGTTTGGGTCATCTCAGCTTAGTATCAAAGCTTTGGTTTACAGAGCTTGAGAACAAGGCACATTAGAACGGAACGAAAGAATTCATCGGAGATTGTATTAGTAATATCGAATGAGAATAACTCATTAGAGATGGGATCAGTAGTATCCTAGAACGAGTGTGAAGAGTGAAAATTTTAAAATCAAATTTAGTTTTATAATTTTATATCAATTATTCGTATTTGAATATTTTATTTTATATTGATTTTGGACAATCGAGTATATGAATATTTTGAATATACATGTAATTAATGTGTATTTGAAGCTTCAAATATACTGGATAGATATATAACTCACATTCTAGTCGCCCGGAGATGACTCTAATGATGGCATGTCATCATCAGCATTTATGTTCGAGTTTCGAAAGTGGGACATCTATATATTTCCAATTCACGGGTGTGAGAACCAAAATTTAAATAGGGTTTATTCTTGTAATTTGGCACTAAAAAAATGGATTTTTGAGTATATATATTAAAGATATATGATTGAAAAGCTATTCAACTAAGTGGTTGCTGGTTTTTACAACTCGTTTGTTAACTAGTAAATTAATTAAATTTAATTGGAGAGAGTTTATGCTATATTGTGATTTATGGAATTTAATGGTGAAATTAAAACTATTTGTGAGCAATTCCGTTGTTTATTTTAGTTAATCTTAAGATAGTTCTAGAAAAAAAAAAGGTTAAAAATAAATAAATGTTTGGGTTTGGATATATTGTTCCAAGATAAGAATTTCAACAAGTTAATAAATTTGTGATTTTGGTAAGATATGGGTTAAGTGAAAAGTAATGATAATAATAATAGTGCTTTAGAGTTGGAAAATAGTGACACTTTATTAGATTCACAATGTTAGTTTTTGGGCTTCTAATCAATAACCTCTTGGGCCAAGGAAGGTAAGTTAAGTAGAGAAAGAACTATATGTTTATTTCATTCCCTCATTTCTGAAAATAATTGGAGAAACACATCTTCTTCTCTATCAAAACCCTAGTCCTAAATCATCCAAAATCTAATGCAAATCAAAGGGGTTTTGAAGGGTACTTGTAGAAATCAAAGCTAGGTAATCTTCTCTACTCACCAGACTCATAAAAATATGATTTTTATCTTGTTTTTAACCTTGTAGCTACTGGTTGGTTTTAGGTTTTGAGTCTTTGGGTGTTTTGGTGATTAGCAAAGTGATTGCAAGCTTGTAGCAAGCCTTTATAAGAGATTAACAAGCTATTGGAAGCATTAAAGGTGAGTTGTTTGGCTCACACAATCTATCTATGAATAATGTGTTGCAAGTTATAAATTTTGGCTTAGATATGCTTGATTTGAAGATTGCTTTGGTTGCAATGTGGATTTGGATTCAATTGGTTGTTTGATTTTGTGTGCTGAAATTTTTAGTGAAAATATCACTACTGTAAAACAATGATAACTTATAGATAAATTATCCAAATCGACTCAATCTTTTTACAGTAGAAAGCTATTTCAATTTGCTACAACTTTTACATATAGTTATTTGTCGAAATTATGCATTTTAGGAGGTCAAAAATGAGTTTGAAACTGAGTATGTAGCTCAGGCCTGTGTTAAAATCTGGGTTGATAGCTGAGAGTAAAATGGGCATAACTTTTGATTCACTTATCAGAATTTGATAATTTTTAATATCTGGAAAGCTAAGAGTATAAGCTACAACTTTCATTCATTGTATTTCTGTTGGTTTTGAAGTTTAAATGGTGAAAAACTCTTTTTTTTGTCGCTGGGCCGTCGTTAGGAAATCATGAAAATACTTAAAACTGAGAATTGGTTTTGTTCATAACTTTTGAGCCACTTATCGAATTAGATAATTATTAATGTTCTGGAAAGCTAAGACATTAATTTACAACTTTCATTTATTGTGCCTCTTGTGATTTGGAGTTCAAATGGTGAAAAACTGATTTGTTTGTTGTTGTCCTGTCATTGAGAAATTGTGCCAATACTTAAACATGCAAAATTGTTTGGTCATAAATATTGAGTTACTTATCGGAATTTAATAGTTTTTGATGTTTTGGAAAGCTAAGAGTTTTTGCTATAATTGTATGGATTAAGTTTTGTTAAATTATATGCTTAAACAAACTGAAATTGCAATTTCAAACTAAGAGCTTTATTATGAACTTTTGGAAACAATAAAATAGTTTTGTGAACAACTAACTAAGTGTTTTAAATAATGGAATTCAAAAGAGATAATAGTTTTGAGAATCTTAATTCTATAATATGGAATGAGCTAATTTTCAACTTAATGTTACCCATTGTTTTACATGCTCTTGTGAAACATTTTGTCGAAAGTGGTATATTCCAATGAATAGAATGTTGAAGTGGAATTTACTAATTCTTGACCGAATGCTAGAATCCAATTGATTTTGAAGTAGTAATTAACACTTTAGGTTTGTATTCTTTTATGGTGTGCGACAAATGGTCTCTAGATCCGTAAGAGAATATAATTCAGGTTTTCCAGGTATATCCATAATAAGTGGAATATACTAATTCTCAGTAAATACTTGTGTTTCACTAGATGGTATGGGACATCCATGTTAAACAAGAATGGTTACTGCGAATGATAGTTTTTGTCACTTTAGAGTTCACTTTCTTTTGGTGTGCGGCAGAGGCTGCTAGATCCTTAAGAAGGTTACTTCTGGACTTCTTTTCAAACTTGTAAATATAAAAAGATTGTTTGCAAATGGCGTTCCTATGGAATTAGAAAACCGTTGACAAAATATCGTAGTAATAACTGCAAGCACACGGTGCATAATCGTAGTACGTGGCGAATACGGGTCGATCCACAGGGAAAGAATTAATTCTAAAATTACTCAACCAAATTAAACCGAAAGAGAGTGAAAATGTTAACTAACTAGCTAAAAATTGGCAAAATCTAACAAACTATTAGCTACAAACGTTGGTTGAAAAATAAGAGATTAAATGTCAACTTAGGAGCAAATTCACTCTCAAGATCACATGAATCAATATAAAATGAAACCATGATCACTCTTTTTGGTCAATAGTTATTTTAATTGATGTGACTATTCTAAGCACGACCTATTTGTGTTAGTGATTAGCCCAACATAAGCCATCAAATTTTGTCACACCTCTTAAACAACTTTACTAATTTTATGAAAAATGATAACAAGTTGAAAGTGGATCGTACTTTAAGCATGACCTATCTCCTATTAATTAGGAGTATAAACCATCAAATTTAGATTTCATTCTCCACTTAATTACCATAATCATATGTAGATGAAGAGGTAATTAGTGAGCATATGAACAGCATAACCTATATGGTGTCAACACTATAGGCTATCAAACTCGATGATGAACACAAAAACCATAACCATCAACATGAATTAAAGCACAAAAAGAGATCATGAATAAACAAGTATATTGAAACTACATGAATAAAGAGAGCTTCATTATCCCTAAGTTGTAGGGATTTAGCCTCTCATGTTTGTTATTTTAACAACAAATGTAGTTTGCAACATGAAAGAAATAAAAGAAAATGCTAAATAACTAAAACTACAACAAATATACTTGCATAAAAGAAAATAAAATGTAAATAAAAGATGACAAGTTAAGATTGCATTAAAACGAGAGATTACAAAAAAAAAAGGCTAAGAAGCCATGAAAGAAAAATAGAGGTTTTATTTGAGTCTCCACTCTCAACTAAAAATCCAAGATTTCTTTTACATTAATATACATTAGTTATTTATACATGACTAAACCCAAATTCACTTTTTGCGTGCTACCAAGAATGCTCCCTCCTTAAGCTTCATTTTGTCTTTAGCAATAATGATTCATAAAGCCATAATTTTTGTCCCCACTAAAGAAGGAGTAAGAGTGAGTGGGGTCCTCCATTAATCCTCTATTTGAATTGATTCCCTTTTATCCATTGATTAATTTCCCTTTCATTTTTTGGGCAAGGCATTGATTTCCTCCTTTTTCCTTTGTATGCATATATATCTTTATGTAGTCCTCTTCTACATGCATCCAATTTCTGTGAAAATATGAAAAATGTCTAAGTAAACATTCTCAAAATAATAAAGCACAAAAATGACCATTTTCCCCCTATATGATGATAAATGCATGATGTTTTGTAATCAATTCAATTATTGTTTAAACATGATAAAATACCCATATATGACATTTATTAGCACTAAACAAGAATAAATATGTGAATATAAATGTGCATTTTTACGTGCACATCAAATACCCCCACACTTATCTTTTTATTCGCCCTCGAATAAAGTAAAAACTAAGCTAAACCCATTTTCGTAGGGAGCACGATTGCATTGAGCGTATGCAGTAAGCCGTTAAACCTCTGGGTGTCTCCAGTAGGACGAGTGTTGTCTCATGAGGGTTTTCAGCGGATACTACCCATAAAATCCAAAAGTTAAATGCAAAAATATTTACAAAATGCAAGATTCGAAAATATTTACCATATGAATGCAAGTTTCTAAAGAAATATTTACAAATGGATAATTTACTTTTAAATATTACACGAATGAGTTAATACAAATTTGGGTTTTCACTATGAAATTTAAGTCCAATACTAATCAAAACTTCAAAAAAAAGTCATGTTATCGTCACAAACTCCTCCAGCTTGGCCAGTTGTTTTGGTAGAAACATAGTGCAAATATGAAATGAATTCTATAATCGATATCAACAATCATAAAACGACATCTCAACTTCCTTTTTGTTAACAAGTTAGGTCAAATAAGTTAAGAGTGTGCTTGGATTTCAAGTGCTTATTCTCTCTTTATTACAAAATATTTACATTATTACTATTTACAAACACCTAACCAAAAAAGACCCAGGTATACCACCCGTGAGAGTTTGGGACAGAGCTTGGCGGATTGTGCAGACCGACGCTGACTTTGTCAACAAGATGTTGGTAATCCTTAGTTGTCCAACTCATAAAATGAGACCAAGATATACCGACGCTGACTTTGTCAATAAGGTGTCGGAAAGAGCTTAGCGGGTTTGCACACCAACGTGAGATGTACTAGCAATGTTGGATACCCTTGGATTATTATTATATATATACATTTTTTTTCTTTTTCTTTTTTTTTGCATAAGAGAGAGAGAGAGAGTTAAGCGAGAATATCTTAGCATAACTTCACTTAAAAGATCTAAAATGTTATCGCAAGTAGTCTAAATCAACCATTCATTTAATCGGATTATAATTCAGAAAACATTTCATATCCATCACCTACGAATTTTCCAATATACCAGTTACACCAAATTTGCTTATAATTCAAACTTTCCTTTCGTTATCCGCTAACAGAAGTAAATTTCCAAATAATTAAATCAAACGACCAAAATTATATGTTTACTCCATCATGTCTTATTTATAAGTAAATAGAAATGTGATTTTTTTTTTGAATGAAAACAAAAAAGAAAATTCGATGCAAAACCAAAATAAATATGAAACTCTATCCCCACACTTGATTTTGACTGTGTCCCCACAGTCAACCCAAATGGAAAGAAAATGATTTTTTTTTGAAAATATGGCTTATATTTACAAGAGAAAAGGAAAAAATTATTTACAGTCTATCAGAAAATGTATTGACAAGAAGTAAATGAAACGGTCTTCTAAAGACCGATTCATTTGTCTCTTCAAGTATGAGAGACACAGCTTAATCACATAAAACCAAATCATAAAGGATGGTATGTTGCGTTTCAGATTTGGAAAAATAATTTTTGTTTTTTGAGTCGCTAATTTTAGGATTTTTAGCTTACAATTGATCCTAAAATCGAATTGAATTTCTCTAGCAACTAAAGAGAGGTCATCGAGTTGTGGTTCAGTAAAAGTTTTAAAAAAAAGTTTGATTTGTTCAGATGATGTATAAATTGAGAGATGTGTGCATCATTCTCACCCCCACACTTGTTTTGAGAAATATTGTTCAGTTTTGCTTTGATATTTTGTTAACTAAGGGTTCATTCGTAAACCTAAGATTAAAACCAAACAAATGAATTTTCAGTAAATTTTGAAATCGTGTTTTCTCAAAAACAGTGTTATTCCAGAAAGAGTTCATATACTACATAAATTTATCATTGAAAAACAAGTGATCATAGTGAGGTTCAGTTGAAACGATCAAGTCGCAAGGAGTTTCAACAGTTTCAGAAAAATCGTTATTGTGCTTAAGATCACATTTAGCAGTTTCATTGTTTTCAACCTTAAGAATTTCAAAGTTTTCAAATATTTCATTTTCAGTTTCAGATCCAACAACATCATCGTCAATCAGTATAAAAAGTTTTCGCTCATCAAAGTCATCCTCACTTAAACAGTTGTTAACAACTTCATCATTTTTGTCAGGTTGACAATCTAATGTTGCTAAATTTTCAAAATTTTCATAATCTGAGAGAGGAAGATCAAATTGAAGATTGATGTCTTTGTTTTCTAGAGAATTTAATTTCAAATCAAGCACAGGGTTTTCAGCAACTTCATTAAGATTTTTGTCAACTTCAAAAGTTGTTGGTTGAAGATCGTTGATCGTGGTAAAAGATGGATTATCATTCGAATCGTCACACATTCGGTTTTGATTATTTTGTTTTTCATGAAAATTCAAGTAATCTTGTAACAACAAATTCGTGTGATTATCGTGAATTTCATTCATTTGCTCAACAAAATCAAATTTATAATTATTAACTTGAGAAGTTTCAATTTGAAATTGTTGAGAACCAGAATTGTTAATCGCACCATCATTGAAATTATTCCCATTGCCAAAATCGTTTGAAAAGTTATTCACATTCCCATTTTGAATTTGAAATTCATTTTGGAGTTCGAAATTTAATTGGCAAGGGTTATAATCAAAATCATTTGAATTTGAAGTTGAATTTGAATTTTGATTATTTCGAAAACTTTGACTTGAATTGTTGCACATCAATTCAATTAATCTTTGACTTGATTCATTAAATCTTTGACTTTTTTCAAGTAGAGCTTGAACAGTTATTTCAAGACTTGAGGGTTGATCATCATTTTGAAAATTTGGTGATGTACAATCAAGATTATTTTGAAAATTTTGAAAAGTTGGTGGTGTAAAATCCAAATTGTTTGTACAATAGCTATTAAAATATCCATATGAATTTGATGTAAAATTATATGGATTATACTGATTTTCACAACTATCGTAAAATCCATAGGAATAAGGGAATTGAGACATTTTCAAGATTTTTTTTGGGGTGTTTTTTTATATATATATATATATGCAACTATATGAATGCAAATTACATATTTACAGTTTTTCTAAAATTATATAATGATGGTTAGATTAATTTCAATAAAAGATTTCTCAGCCAGTTAACGGACAGGAGTTATCGGTGCACCAGGAATCACCCTAGCAATGCAGCCGAAGGTTTAGGTACCTTCAGAGGAACAACCGCTATAATATTTACGAATCACCATAATATTTATAAACGATTATTACTCTGCCGTAGTCTAGACACCGAGAAATAAATTATTAGAAATAAACCAATTTGTCAAAATATAACGATGTCCTTAGAAAAAACAAAAACAAAAATAAGACGAATGCAGAACATAAATTAAACGTGAATTAACTATGCAACTATGAGTGAATTTTTATTTTGTTTTTGAATATTTGATGCAAATGCAAGCAAACAACAATGCGAATAAAATAAATACAAGGAAAGAAAACATATACCAGTGCGTGCAGAATTTTTAGCAATTTTATTTAGCGGCGCTTTTTTTAAGCGCAAGCAAAGCAATGCAATTTATCGATAGAAAGTAAGCGCTCTTCTTATTTCTGCAACCTGAAAAGAGACAATATATATACAATTGACACGTGATTTTTTTTGGTGATTTTTTTTTTGGAAGCGATTTTTTTAGAAGAGGAGAATGAAGCAATTCAAAAATACGAAAATAAAAATCAAAAGAAAAGAGAACCCAAGTGAATCAAATGGCCTACAACCAACGCTGCCCACTACCCAATTTAGCTAACAAAACAAAATATTTCCTTGCCACTGTATCTTTTAAAGTAAGCCAAGACCAACTATTGAGTATACACTAGAAAAACAAATAAGGCCTTGGTCCTCATTTCTCCAAACCCAGCAAATGGAAGTTTAATTTTTCAATCACCACCGAAACTGATATCAAGAGAAGAGCGGAAACCCAAAGTAAAATCACGAATCAGTAACTTCCCAAAATCGACAATCAGAAGTTATACTGGCCTTGTTAAAGTCGTGAATGGGTCTTGGTGTTTTAGTGAAAATGGAATTTAGGCAATTTGGGGTTTTGGGAATTTCAATTACGTGAAAGGCGGATTTTTGGTTCGGGATGTGATTTTGGGCTTGTTCGGATTGTTGAAGACTTCGTATTGAGGCTGGTCGTGAAGTTGCGATCTGGGGGTTGGAAGAAGATAGGGTTCGTTTTGGTGGTATATGGGTCTATCTCACACAGGAAAATAGAAGAGGGGCTGTAGCGGGTGGTAGTTTGAAGTTGATGAGGTTAGTCGGCAAAATTAATGGGATTGGACTTGTGGTGAACGACTGTAGAGAATTTCAAGGCAAAGAAGGAAGAAATAAAAGAAATTTGTTGAAGTTTTGTAGAATTGTGTAGAGCAGGAAGAGGTTGAGTTCAGGGAGATGTAGTATTGGTTTGGAAGGAGGTATTTGAGTTATTTGGTTTATGTATGGATTGGAGATTGAAGATGGTGAGAGGATGGAGAAATGCAGGAAATGATTTAATGGTGTAAAGTGGGATTGGTTTATTTGAGGAATTGTTGGGTGATGATTAGGGAAGAAAGGGGAAAGAAATTATAGATGAAGGAAGGATTTTAGGAAGATTTTGTTTTGAAAAAAAGAGTATTTATGAAGAGAATTTGGGGAAGAAATCAGAAAGTGGAAATAAAGGAAGAATTTGAAAGCAATAAATTTAATTAATTACTAGAGAGAAAGAAGGGAAGACAATCAGGGGATGTAAGGCAAAGAAGGGAAAGAAAATTAGAGGGGGAATAATAAGAAAGCAATGAATTGTTTATTTTTAGAAGAATTGTAAAAAGGGGAGAAATAAATGAGAGAGATAAAAGGGAAGATTTGGAAAGCAAAAATAATTTTTTTTAAAGAGAACTAAAGACGGTGAAAACAACCACAAACACATACCAAAAAAATCTAAACTAAACAAAAAAAAACAAGTGAACACACAAAATCTATGAAAAAGATCAAACAAAACAAAAAAGCAAACTCTTTTTTTTAATAACAAACAAGAAGTGGTTTTGCAATTGTCGTGTATGGTGGTAGTGTTCGGGCAAGATGGGAGAGGGGTAGTTGTCTGAAAATTGAATGTAGGGTAAGTGTTGTTGGTCCGCAAGGCTGAATGTAGGATTTGGTGAATGTTTGGTGGTTTGTGGTATTTGACTGTGTATGGTGTTGATGGCAAGCAGTAGGGGTAGTTTTGATGTGTGTATGAAGAGGTGATGTAGGAATTGAAGGATGCTTGTGTTTGGGTATGAAGTAGGAGATAGTGAAGATGAGAAGGAAGGAGGAGTTGAGAGACTGAGAGGCAGAAGATGGTGAAAGAAAAATGGCAGAAGTAGTGGTGATGAAATGGTGTAGAGGTTATGTGGTATAGAAATAAGGCAAGGAGAGAAAATTTGGGAAGAAAAGGAAAGCAGTATTTTTTTTTAATTATTTGTAAGAAAAAGAAAAAGGAAAGAAATAAATGAGAGATAGAGAAGGAAATGAATAAATGAGAGAAAGAAAAAAGGAAAGAAATGAAGGAAATTGAAAACAAAAAAATGGGAAAGGGATTGAAGACAAAAGGAAAGTGTATATGTCTTTTTTTTCTTTTTTTTAAGAGTGAGGAAATAGAAGAACTAACACAATATGAAATCTATCAACGCACATACACAAAATAAAAACACACAAACGAAATGAAAAAAACACACAATAAACCAAAACACAAACAAAGAATGGAACAAAACACACAAATCCTTTTTTTTTTTTACTTTTTTTAATGAACACAAAAACAAGCACACACAAAATGAAACAACAAAAGATTAAAACAAAATAGAAAAACTATGAACAACACACAATTTTTTTTTAAAGAAAAACAACAATTAAGAAAATTAACTCGAAGAATAAAACTAAAATTAAATTCTTTCCCCGGCAACAGCGCCAAAAACTTGTTTCCAAACGGCATTCCTATGGAATTAGAAAACCATTGACAAAATATCGTAATAATTACCGCAAGCGCACGACGCACAATCGTAGTATGTGGCGAATACGGGTCGATCCACAGGGAAAGAATTAATTCTAAAATTACTCAACCAAATTAAACCGAAAGCGAGTGAAAATGTTTACTAACTAGCTAAAAATTAGCAAAATCTAACAAACTATTAACTACAAACGTTGGTTGAAAAATAAGAGATTAAATGACAACTTAGGAGAAAATTCACTCTTTTTTTTTTAAAAAAAAAACTATATACCAAAATGGGAGAAAAATGTCTTTCTCCAATGGCATACAAAAACAGATTCGTAGTTTATAAGTGACTACACAATCTGGGATAAAAAAGCGAAAGCAACACACCATAACAATATAAAGAAAGAATCTGCTAGCTAACAGTCTCCTCAACTGAAAGCAGTGGGGCCAAAGAGCAGAAGTCCATCTAAAGCTTAATTAAAACCATACAAGCTCTAATCGCAGAAAGATGAAATCGCGATGAAAAGTATCAGTGCCATCCGAGATGCTCCCAACGATGACACCACCAAGAAGCAGCCTAATGCAAAGATAGAGACCGCATACTCCAAGCCTGGACACCAGCCTCGACTTCCCAGCCTCGCCCAGAAGATACCTATAAAACCAGGTCCTGCACGCTAGAGCACAACATAAAATCAGGGGGGGGGGGGAGGGTAAGGTGACATAAGCGGAAATAAAACAGAAAAATCAACCAATACCTGCACGCGGAGTCGGACGACAAAAAGAGATATCAAAGGTTCTTGCCAATCGAATAGAGCGGGAGCCAAAAGCACCCTTGAAAGGTCTACCATGGTGGGCAAGGAGCACGTCATTCCTAACCTTACGGATGATGGAGGGGGGGGGGGGTCCATAGGAGACTCATCGAAAATGGCCTTTTTCCGTGCGCACCACAGGTGCCAACAAATAAGACAAGGAAGCATGCAGAAAAGAGAAGAACGATCCGATTTACCTAAGGAGGCGGACCACCAGACCCTCAGTAAATCAAGAAGGGAAGAGACATTACTTCGGAGACCAACCAAATTCCCGAAGTAATTCCAGACAGATACAACACATGAGCCAAAAAAGAACAAGTGAGCACTGGATTCCAAATCACCGGCTCCACAACATCTGCAACGGGACACGAGCGGGATGCCAACCCTCTGAAGATTCTCGTCAAGTGGTAACCCTTCATGAAGAGTTCTCCACATGAACAAGGAAACTTTCGGAGGAATCCGGCTGTCCCAGATGAAGGAAAAAATTGGGAGCGTTGGATTTGGGTTCCTCGCCGAACTCCAAGCCGCCCTAATCGAGAAGGGACCGCCATCCCACCCTGACCCACCACCATGTGAGTCAGAGAAGGACTTCACGGATTGCATACGTTTCCACGTCTCACTTGCATATGACGGAACCCCGGTGAAATTCGTAATTAGCAGTCTGCGGTACTTAGCGTGGAGAAAATTCGCCCATAGAGATTCGTTCTCTCCAAACCGTACCCACAACTTACTAGCGTAGGCAATGCAGATATCCTTAGGATTTCGAAGGCCAAGGCCTCCTTCACTTTTGGGATGACATACGACGTCCCAAGAAATCCAGTGATGACGATTGACGTTGTCTTTTTTACCCCAAAAAAAGGACGATGCCAACGAACGATAAGAGCGGAAGAAGGAGGAAGTGGGAGTCATAGCAGCAAAGACATGTGATCCTATAGAGTCAAGAACGGACTGTATAAGAACTAGTCTTCCAGCTTGAGAAAGAAGAGACGCATTCCACTTTATAATCTTTCCCCTGACTTTATCAGTCAGAGGATCGAAGATAGAATTGAGCTTCCGGCCTCGGTAAAGGACGATACCGAGGTAGGGTAAAGGAAGAGTGGCCGCCTTGAATCCGGTAGGAGAAAATTCACTCTCAAGATCACATGAATCAATATAAAATGAAACCATATCTCAATAGTTAATTTAATTGATGTGACTATTCTAAGCATGACCTATTTGTGCTAGTGATTAGCCCAACATAAGCTATAAAATTTTGTCACACCTCTTAAACAACTTTACCAATTTTATGAAAAATGATAACAAGTTGAAATTAGATCGTACTTTAAGCATGACCTATCCCCTATTAATTAGGAGTATAAACCATCAAATTTAGATTTCAATCTCCACTTAATTACCATAATCATATATAGATGAAGAGGTAATTAGTGAGCATATGACCAAGCATAACCTATATGGTGTTAACACTATAGGCTATCAAACTCAATGATGAACACAAAAACCATAACCATCAACATGAATTAAAGCACAAAAAGAGATCATGAATAAACAAGTATATTGAAACTACATGAATAAAGAGAGCTTCATTATCCCTAAGTTGTAGGGATTTAGCCTCTCGTGTTTGTTATTTTAACAACAAATGTAGTTTGCAACATGAAAGAAATAAAATAAAATGCAAGCTAAATAACTAAAACTACGACAAATCTACTTGCATAAAAGAAAATAAAATGTAAATAAAAGACGAAAAATTAAGATCGCATTAAAACGAGAGATTACAAAAAAATGGCTAAGAAGCCATGGAATAAAAATAGAGGTTTTTATTTCAGCCTCCACTCTCAACTAAAAATCCAAGATCCTTTTTACAATAATATACATGAGTTATTTATACATGACTAAACCCTAATTCACTTTTTGCATGCTACCTAGAATGCCCCCTCCTTAAGCTTCATTTTGTCTATAGCAATAATGATTCATGAAGCCATAATTTTTTGTCCCGACTAAAGAAGGAGGGAGAGTGAGTGGGGTCCTCCATTAATCATCTATTTGACTTGATTCCCTTTTTTCCATTGATTGATTTCCCTTTCATATTTTGGGCATGTCATTGATTTCCTCCTTTTTCCTTTGTATGCATATATATCTTTATGTAGTCCTCTTCTACATGCATCCCATTTCTGTGAAAATATGAAAAATGTCCAAGTAAACATTCTTAAAATAATACAAGCACAAAAATGACCATTTTCCCCCTATATGATGATAAATGCATGATGTTTTGTAATCAATTCAATTATTGTTTAAACATGATAAAATACCCATATATGACATTTATTAGCACTAAACAAGAATAAATATGTGAATATAAATGTGCATTTTTACGTGCACATCAAAGATTGAGAAACTCATTACTGTAAAAGACTGGACTTTTATGTCTACTTTTGTTAGCAAAATTTTTAAAATAAAATAATGATTAATATGGAGTAGCGAAGTCGTAGTTACCACTATCTTTTTGATTAGTGAGATTTTGTTCTTTGATTATTGAGATCAGATATATGGTTTCTCAATCCCTTAAATCAGTCAAGTGAGATTTCGATCTACACGATCGTATGTCTATGCTTCCTCAATCCCTTAGATTGAGCAGGTAAATCCTTGGCCTCAATAATCATTGAAATGGATTGTATTTCTTGTTTTGTTATGTTTCCTTGATCCTAGCGATCGTGCATGAGTTCCGGATTGCTTGTTTTATTGTGTTTCCTCGATAAGGTCTATTGAGTATGAGTTCCTCGATCCTAGTGATCGTGCACGAGTTCCAAATCTTTGGTATCAGATCGATATGAGGGATACCACCAGGCCTCGAGACCATCTTTGATTTTTGGAATGTATGTTTGTTTGTTCGATATCCTGATTCTCGTTCTTCCTTGGCTATTTGACTGAAAAAGGGGTTCCTTGATCAGGTCGGTCATGAATGAGTTGTGCTAACTTGTCGTGCTTATAATAGTTACTTGATCAGGTCGGTCATGAATGAGATGTGTTAACTTGTCGTGTTTATAATAGTTCCTTGATCAGGTCGGTCATGAATGAATTGTGTTAACTTGTCGTGCCTATAACATGAACTTGTGATGGGGATAAAAACCAAAATTGGAAACCAAACATACATCATTGTGAAACAATAAATTATTCTACTGTCATTTTATGGTTGAACTAAAGATTTTTTATATGTTATATGTATAGATCTCACTTTTCGGATATTTAGAGATAGACTAATAGGGAATTTTGTGTTTCTGGGTCAGACCGGAATTTTCAGGTTTCCAGGATGCTCGGACTTTTGGACAGGTGAGCTAGCCATGGATAGACATATTGAGACCCTTAGTTGATCTTCTATAGGATATTTTCCTGATGTTCTATGTGATGTACTTGTTAAGATAGTGACTTAATTTGAAATATGTAAAATATAAAATTGGAAGTATATTTTGCACTAAGATTTGTGCTTTCTACTTTGATCTGTGATTGTTATGTGTTTGGTATATTGTTCTATTAAGTGGAATCGGTGTGTCTATTATTTTGTATTAATACTGGACACGTCAAATTCAGATCAAACATGAAGTAAAAAGGTATAAATGATGTGTCAGTGTTAGTACAAAGAAACATTCACATCCGATCGCCCCTATCAAGCTATATTCTCCGGATTAGCAGATGACATTACTTGTAATTTTCTTTGCTAAACCGGGTATAACAGTGGGGTTGTTACACTGGTTGTGATGGATGATTATTAATTCCACTAATAAAACTAATATGATAATGAAAAGGTAAAATTTAGCCAAATTGAATCAAATATTGATCTGAGTTGGAAATTGATGATAATTGCATGCATGTACATATATATGTGTGAATAGGTCATAGCAAGGAAGCTAAGAAGAGGAATAAAATTGTATGCCCGACAAATAGGTACATGTTTACCATTTTCTTGGGTTTTGATGATTTTATGAGCCAATTGGCTAGCTGCTTGGCTTTTTATTTTTCTTTTGGATTGATGAGGGCCCTGTGAGGCAAGTTGCGGTTTTAAAGGTCTCCTCGTACAAAGGAGGTTATGGCGAAATTTTTGGAAAATTTAGGGTGTTAGCCAAATTTTTGAGAAATTAGAAAATTCATATAGAAACTGAAAAGTTGAAGAATAAAAGTTGAGTTGGTTAGTTAAATAACTTTCAGCTCTGTTCCTTTTCGAGGACGAAAAGATTTTTAATGGGGGAGATTGTAACAACCCAGATTTTCAGAACCAATTTAAAAATTTTATTTAGGCTATTTTAATAATTTTGAATATTTAAAATGATTCATTTTAAATAATAACAACTAAAAATTTATTTTAATCGAAGTTAAAATGAATAAATTTATTTTAATTATATAACGAGCTTGAAATGGCGCGACATTTTGAAAATTCGATTTTAAATTTCAAATGAATGTAAAGAATTCAAAATAAATCGGATTTCAGTAAAACCAGAAATATTTGAATCTATTTAATTATATCTTTCTAACGAATATTAAAAACTGAGATTTCATAATATAAATTGAAAGTTATGTCTAGTTTAAAATTTGAAGTAGTCGCTATGGAATTTATATATATTTTAATATAATATATAGCTCTTAAAAATAGCCATTCTGCAAACGACCTCCGTTTTCGACGAAACCTCTTTTGTTGGATCCGAAATGTCAAATTATTGCTAGATTCCAGTTTTCATACTTTTTGGAATTAATATGTGAGCGTGCTGAAGTTAGACACGTTTGGTAATTTCAGTTTGAATTTAATCTACTTGAAATTGACCATTTTTCAAATGGCCTCCAAATTTGATGAAATTAATTTTGTTAGGACCGTATCGTCAAAACATAGCTAGATTTATTTTTCGGGAATTTTTGGAGTCAGTATGTGGCCCTGGTAAATTAAAATGTACGTTTAAATTCAGTATGTATTGGTTTATATTTTAATTTTGATGAAAACATATCAAAACAGTCGAATTGACTTATGAAACATATCCCATTGTGTTCAGAATGAGGGTATTTAGCAAGGGGCGACAGTCATTAGGGTTTATTTGGAGTTTAGAGTTTAAACAAGTTATTTTGGAATGAAATAAAAATACACTATAAATACCCTCCCCTATACGGTCAAAACCCTATCTTCTTTATCCTGGTCAACCCTCAAAACAAGTCGCTGTATTCACGATTAACGGCTGATTTTCTCCAAATTTAAACCCTCAAAATTTTCTAAACCATCGCGAGTTAGAAATTGAATTCAAAATAAAAATTAAAATGCTCAGTTAGATCTACAAATGGATACCAAGAAGATCAAAAATCGTGCAGCGGTTCATGTTGAATCACGGCTCAAAGCCATCGACTTCGCAGTCGATCTGGGGACTCTGGAGGACGACGAGTTGAGGCCTGTTCAGGGCGATGGTAGAGTTCGCCAAGGCCGACAGGTTGGTACAACTCGATCTTGGTCCGGTGCTTTGGACTGTGTGCAATAAGAAGACCTAGGTAGCAAGGTTTATGGGTTTCAGCTGACGTTGGTTTCCCGAGGAGGAACGAAGAGGATAGAGGGTTAAGTGATTTTAATTAAATTAATTATTTGTTTGATTAGCTAATAAAAAGTTCAATGTAAAATATAGGATATCTTGTATGTATGTGATCGAAATTCAACGAAACGACTTGCGTTGGACTCGCATAGATAGGAACTATGCAATGGTAACGTTTTTTTAGGTTGCAAATTTAGTTAAATTATGTATTTAAAAATATGGTTTTAAAATAAAAAGCATTGCTTTTAAATCTGAAAGTTATATATATATATATCATTGTTTTTAAAATCTGAAATTTTAAATGTTAGTAACATTGTCATAAAAATATGTTTTTAAAAATAAATAACGTTGATTATTTATTTTTGATTTTTAAATATGAAAAACAAAGAAAAAAATACATATGATTTTTATATATATAACATAGAATAAAAAAATCTGAAAATAATGCATATATTATTGTTTTAATAATTTGAATTTTACATATATAAGTATTTTGTTAAGAATCTAATTTTTTATATATATTCCTTTATAATAAAAATGTAATTTTATATAAACGACTTTGTGATAAAAAAATGATTTTTTTATATATATAACAGCAAAGGAAATTTTAATATATAAATAGATTTGATTTAAAAAAATATAATTTTTAAATAAAATAACTTTGTTTTAAAAATGTTGTTTTTAAAATATAAATAACATAGTTTTAAAAATATAAATAATATGATTTTTAAAAATATAAACAACATTGTAAAAATATGATTTTTACATATAAGAACATCGATTTTTAAAAATATAAACAACATTGTAAAAATATGATTTTTACATATAAGAGCATCGAATTAAAAATGTGATTTTTAAATATATATAGCGTTATTAAAAATGTGATTTTTAAAATGTAAATAGCATATATTAAAAATATGATTTTTAATATATATATATACCGCATGAAATGGATTGCGATGGAATTGACTGGAAGCAAAATAGAATCCAAATCGTACACTAAAGAATGACAGAGTGGAAACCAAAGGTGAGAACTCCTTCTCACTTAATTTATTATACAGCAAAATATATACTAGGATGTAGACGGGGATCAGAAGCCCCCGACACTATTTATTGTACAGACCATATTATGTGATTTGAATTATTTAGAGTTCAACACTCGAATTCGCACAATCACATAAACTGAAAGCGATGTATGGATATTACCAACGCACGGATTTCATACTCCGCGAATAGCCACTTATGGCGCCATAAATGGCATTGGGGTAGTTGAGTATTTATTTATTTGGATATTCTACGTGATTTGATTATGGTTATGAATTAGATTAAAATTGGTTTGTATATGGCACGAGCCATTATTAGGCGAGGGGTAAGGCTAGACCTTATTCCGGTTATAGTATCATGCCGTTATGCTGCCGAAATTTTCTAAAAAGTGTTAGAAAAATTTAGTTAGCTGAAAATATTATTTTCAGCTTATAACGGTGATAAATAAAATAATTATTGGACAGTTAAAAATAAGTTTACACATCCATTTACAAGTCGGACTGTGACGATCCCAAAACCCCCTGCTACGGTGTTAAGGATAATAATTGGAATATAACACATTAATCATCATTAGCAGAGTACAGATAATAGCATAAACAAGAAATAGAATAATTTACACAAATATGACAGCGGAATCATATATATATCACCACATCAGATAGCACAGTGCAGGATACTACTTAGTGCATAATAATACATAATCAGTCTACATCGCCTGTGGCGTAACCATACATAGATAGTACGTAAACTAAACATCAGTCTACATCGCCTGTGGCGGAATCATAATACATATACAATAATGGCGGAAAATTCACAGTCATCACAATGTAGTCAAGCCTCGCCATGAGTCCAAAAGTGCACCTCTACTGCGGTGCCAAGCCAAAATATGTCAGCTACCTGTAACTAGACTGCCCATGTGAAAATGAGGGCACCCGAGTTTGCAAGGTGAAACAAACTACGAGTCAGTCATGGGACCGGTATGAGAAATCTACTTAACTTATTAAATAACAATAATACGGCAATTCAAAGGACCACGCCACTTTCGCGGAAAGGGTTTACTCCAATGAGTGCTAGTGCATGAAATAAAGTAAATGATTAAATCATTGCAATGCTTTTTATAAAAATGAAGCCATTATAAGACTCAGGACCCATCACACAATGCAACGCAAGCCGGAGGATAGAGTTTTACCTTATAATGGCCAAGAAATGCTTCATACGTATAAGACAAAAGTGTTTGATATTATTACTAGTGCATATATGTTTCAAAAGCGATTTCAATCATAAATATCGATCATAGACAGCATAAATGACCCATACCACTATGTCGCCATACTAGTAATACAATCACATCCACAATTTCGTATCGGAAATTGGATTCCATCATGAGTCGAGGCAAGGGGCAAGCTCCTCTCCGTTCGAGACACTCTTGCAAATGCCTTAGGACCGCACACAACAATCCCTGGATCTTCAGGGTCGGTCCTCTCTTACTTTTGAGGATTAGTTATTCCTGAACACACGTTTCCCGGTCCTTACAGACCTATAATGGACGCGCCTTGCATTCCAATAACCACACAGGTGAAAAGTAGATATAAATGTCAGGGCTGGTAGGTCACTGACACCACCATAGCTAGAAAGAAACGTCGTGCTCTCCCTGCAGTCACTATCCCGTTTTTGACTCATACCGAGGTGTGAGGCTCGCAAATCCACGTTATACACAAAGCTACGTCACACAAACCATGCTTTGATCATCAACCACAAGACTTTGCTTTGCAACAGAAGCCTTGATCATATGCCACTTAGGCGTGCCACACAGGCAATTCACTCCATGCGACTGATTTCTATCGATATATAACCTCTAAGCTCGTACGTCTCAGAGAAGGGCGTTAAGCAAGAGAATAAATTCTCCGCCTCCAAGCAGATATATATTTAATAGAGATCAATCAGCACAGAACAAAATCCAATGTCAGACACACAGTCCATTTACAAGTTCGTTCTGGGTTTGAACGAAGCCGGAGGCACCATATTCCTCGCATATCCGCACAATCAACAATACGTCCGGACGGCTACTACTTCAGCTCCTTCAAGGTAGCTACTCTAATCACGAGCATCAGTAGCGCCCATCCATCCAATGTGAAGATCGTCGGTCTTGAACCGTCTTCATCTCTTCGACTTCTCACCGTCGATCGATTATTTGAAATGAGAATTAACTCGGCCTTTTCAAATAATCCACGTATATTTAGATTTTCAAATCGATTCTTCACTTGGTTAAATTACTTAACATTCACATTTCAGTTCCTTAGTATAATTTTCATGTTAAATACATTCAACCATCTCATATCAAGCAAACACAGCAAAATTGGTTTATTTCCACTCTATATCGTTTATAATATTCTATAACGATATATTACCATTTTTATTTCTTTAAAAACGACCACATTTAATTAAACGACGCTACAGGTCGTGCCGAGGCACTGACGCTATTTTTCACTAAATTTGTTTCACACATATCTGAAAATCTAGTTGTTGGATCTTCACAAATTTTATTTCATTAGAAAGATCCTTTCAAAACGAATCCAACGGTTTCAGTTTTGGGAAAATCCGACGGTCGGATTTCCCAAACTAGTCGTTTGAAGTTACGATTTCAAAATACGAACTGCAGCGTCGTTATTCGATTTAATTTAATTATATTTATATTTATAAATAAATATAATCGATTTTGCCGCTGTTTTTCTTCAGATTTGAATTAAACATTCCAGAGAATCCAACCGTCGGATCTTTACAAAGTTGGTGCCGTTGGAAAGATATTTCCAAGGCGAACCCAACGGTTGCGTTTTCGGGAAAATTCGATGGTCGGATTTCCCGCACTAGTCATTTGAAAACACGGTTTCAAAATAATTTATATATATATATATATATAGTTCGTTCGACGATTTCTATATCGTTTTCACTTCAAATATTTCACTAACGCCTTTAAATTTTGGAAAATTTCGCCATAACCTCCGAGGGAGGGGCTGGGAAAATTCCCAAATAGCCACATGGGAGACTCATCTCAAAAAGAAAAAGAAAAAGCCAAGCGGCTAGCCAATAGGCTCATAAAATCATCACCCAAGCAAAACAGTAAACATGTACCTATTTGTCGGGCACACAATTTTATTCCTCTTCTCTAGCGTCTTTGCTATAACCTGTTCAATAAATATGCATGTACATATGTACAATTCTTATCACTTATCATTTTCCATTCAACTTCATATTTGATTATTTTGGTTTAAAGTCACCATTCATTCTAATGTTGCATACACAAGCAAAAATCATATCATTAGCTAATTAATGAATACTTCAACTCATGCATATTTATTTGAATAAGTGGTTATTTTTAACACTTCACATTTCAAAAATGATATTTTTCGCGAACTAAAATATATTTCAACACATGACTATTTTATTTAGTTCTTATACATGTTAAAAATAATATTCATTTCACAAATATTTATTTCAACACTCGTATATTTTTAGCAAATCACATATATGATAAAAATGGTATTTTTATCATCTAAAATATTTATTCAACACATGAATGTTTTCAACACTTCATAATTTCAATAAAAATGTAATTTTTATAGCACGATCTTTTTATTCAACACATGAACCTTTTCAACACACGCACTTCTCAACACATGAGCATTTCCACACATGGATATTTTATATAGTTTGTTCATATAAGAAAGATGAAATTTTTATTGTTGAAACAATTTATTTATAATGCGAATATTTTACATACTTCATATATATTATAAAAATGTAATTTTTCTTGTTTAAACACTTTATTCATTCAACACATGAATTTAATTTTTAACACATTACTTCTCAACACATGAGCATTTCCACACATGGATATAGTTTCAACACATGACTTTAGTTTCAACGCATAAAAATAATTTCAACATATGAAAATAATTCTAACACATGAATATTATTCAAAATTTCGACAGCATAACGGCAGGGTAGTTAAAACCGGCACTGTCCCGAGTACGGCTCCTCGCTCTACCTTAAAACCTCGCGGTTTTTGACAATGGGGATTTCAGACATCTAATTCGCACGTAGGCGAGTATGATTTTCTTTTCCAAAATTATTTCAAATTTGTTTCAATCACCAATGGGTATTTTTCAATCACAACCAAACAATATCAACCACAAACAATTATATCAACCATTCACATTATTCACCAAATTTTTCACACCAATTCACAATCAACAAATATCGTCCATGGTTTGTGGATGAGGGGAGTATATATATATATTATTTCTATATTCCACTTGCATTTCAACACACATATCATTTATACAATGCACGTATAATTCATACTTCGCTCATATAGCTTACACAACACATGTACATGAAGTATACGACACATGTATAATTTATATTTCGCTTATATAATTTATACACGACATTTCCATTCATATTTCAGTTAGAAATCTCACATTGGTTGTCGAGGTGCTAAAAATCCTAGCGAGCTCAGAAAAATCCGCGGTCTCTTCCAAGTGGTAGAGAGCCTCCTTAGGGTCACGATGTTTCCTGTTTCATCGAATTTCATCAACACACGACCAAGATATGATTTTTCAAAGTTTGCAACACTTAAGAGTGTTATTTTCAATTCAAATATAATAAAGCCGATACCTTTCACGATTGTTCAAAACTAGGTTTTTGGTTTTCGCGAAAACCGAGGCTCGATACGACAATCGGAGGGTACAGCATGGAAGAGGGAGGAGAGGGCTTCAGGCGCGTGGCAGTTGTAGGCAACTCGGTGGGGCCCAGTGCTCGCGGCGACGGTTGGAAGGTTGGGACTTTGGAGGAGGAAATCTCGATGTAGGAGCAACGATAGAGGGAGTTCTTTATATGGATTTGTAGAGGGGAAGGAGAACTACAAAAAGTTAAACTGGAGGTGGGGCTGATTCGAGCTGTGGCGATCGGAAATCGCCAGGGAAGGGAGGAGTGACTTCCGTCGTCGATGTCGAGGGGGTTTCTGATGTTTTTTTTAATTTATGAATGGAGAATTCTAATTGGCTGATGGTTTTATTAAATTTTAAAATAGTGTTTCTCCACACGGATCCCAATTCAAACTCAACGACTAACACCCTTAGCTAATTACCCCCCATCTCGGACACAATGGGATATGTTTCGTAGGCCAATTCGACTGTTACAGTCAGTTATTTTTCAAATTAAAGTATAAAACATTTAATATTCAATTTGAACGTATATTTCAATTTGCCAGGGCCACAAACTAATTCGAAAAATTCCAGAAAAATAAATCTAGCTATGTTTTGACTCTACGGTCCCAACAAAACTAGTTTCGTCAAATTCTGAGATCGTTTGAAAAATGGCCTTTTTCTGGTCGATCCAATTTAATAGAAATTGACCAAACACATTTTATTTTGCCACGCTCACATACTAGCTCCAAAAATTATGAAATTTGAAACCTAGCAATAGTTTGGCATCCCGGATCCAACAAAAGTGGTTTCGTTGAATTCCGAGGTCGTTTGCAAAATGTCTATTTTCAAGGGTTATATATTCTATATAGCGACCTTTCTGAAAATTCATTTGGCCATAACTTTTGATTCCCGCTATGAAACTTCGATTTTTCAGATTCGTTAGAAAGATATTCATAAACAAATTTAAATATTTTTGGTTTCACTAAAATCCGTTTTATTTTGCATCCGGTACAGTCAGTCAAAGTTTGAATTCAAATTTTCAAACTACCACACTATTTCTAATTCACTATTTTATTGAAATATTCTATTTCAATTGTTACAAATTCTTTTGAAATAACCAATTTAAAATTTTTTAATTGGCTCGTATTTTCCGGGTTGTTACAATCTCCCCCACTTAAAACTTTTTGTAACACCCCGTAATTCTGTGACATTAAGATTCTCAAATTAAAGTATAATTAATTTTTAAAAGAAAAATTAAAAGAAAAAGATCCATGCAGTTGTTTAATTTAAGTATTGTAACTAACATGAAAAAAAAGAGGTAAGGAGAGAACAATAATTATTATTGTTCTAAGACTTATTAACAAAAGCCTCTGTAGCTCAGTTGGTTAAGGCATTGGATTGGTAGCATGGAGGTCGGGGGTTCGAACCCCGGCGGCGGCATAATTTTTTTGTCATTGTTTTAGAGAGGGCCAACTAAACATGCAAATATATGTACGTATACAAATTCAAAATTTGAAAGGATAAGAACGTACGTATAAGGAAATAAAGAAAATATATATATACATATGAGAAATATAAATATATATATATATATACAAAAATATATGTATACGAAAGATAAAATTCAAGATAAGGCTACAGTCAATGAAATATGGCAACATCATTTGAATTTTGAAAATAAAATGAAAGTTGTGCGTATATATATACGCGTAAAATGGTCGTTAGAGGAATTGTATACATATAAGAATATTTCATGTGAATAAAACAGTTAAATAAATTCCAGAAATTCAAAAGTTTGAAAATCAAACTTTTACGCCAAAATAGCTTGTGGGACCCAATGCTAACTCAGCACTGCGTGTATGATAAGGTTTGGCTAGATTCATCTACGTACCTGGACTATTTTCTTAACTAGGTTCAATGCTGACTCAGCGCTGCGTGTACGATAAGGTCTTGAGCAGCTATATAAACAGCCCTAGTCTTCATTCTCTTTGCACCAATTCTCTTCTATCCTTATGCTGCTAAGATTCATGGCTTCTTCCCCCCCTCTAAATTTTCTTAAATAAATAAAATAAAATATGATTCAAGACGAGGAGATGCTGCTAAAAGACTTTTAAGGAGGGATTCAAATCAAAGTTTCAAGTGAAGAATTCAAAGGCTAGCTCAAACAAGTTTCAAGCAACGACGCACGAATCATAGCCACGCTTTCCTTCTTTTCTAGATCTATTTTCTGTAAGTTGGTTATTTCTAGATCTGAATATTTTGTTTTATTTGTGACATGAAATTAAAGGAATAAAGGAATATGCCAAATCTCTCTCTCTCTCTCTCTCTCTTCGAATCTGTGTTTATACTCTTGGACTGAATTAAGAACTGTTATGATTTGAGGACAAATAAGACTGTAACCGTGACTATGACTATAGAACTGTGGCCTTTGAAAGCATATGCCTTTGGACTATGACATAAGCCTTTGATTTTGGGACATATAAACATTGCCTATGACAATGACTTATGACCATGGGAATTATTTTCCCTTTTGGACTATGAACATCGCATATGACTATGGACATTTCCTATGACTGTGACTATGACTACAAGGATTATTTCCTTGACTAGGCCTATACCTTTGATTTGGACATAAACTATTACTTATGACATAATGAGGACAACTGTGATTTTGACACCCATGATTTATGATTTTGAAAATATTGCTTTAGTTTTGTGATTGAGAAGTTGGGTCTAAACCCAATTATTTATTCTACCTGTTCCTTGGTTTTTCTTTGGTTTTAAGACAGTGGGAATTTACCTATTAAGTTAGGTCTACCCACGTTCTTGAACTTATTTTGCCCATTCTTTGGTTTTAAGACAGTGGGAATTTACCTATTTAGTTAGGTCTACCCATATTCTTGAACCTACATTGTTATCCAAACCTTTTTATGCCAATTATTCCTTCTTGTCATTTTGATTCATTCCCTTTTTATCTACGAATCTAGATTTATTTATAATCTAGGTTGAATCACGATTATTCGAACGGTGGGAATGCGATTTGGGGAAAAACATGGAAATGAATATGAATGTAATTGTAAACTTGGAAATTGGCCTAATTTGGAATATGTATTATGACATGCATATTAAAATGAAAACGGGGAAATTTGAAATGGATTAGGGAATATGTGATTTTGACATATTAAATTTAGCGTTAGTAAGTAAGCTAAATTTTAGGCATAAAATGTAAACTAGAAAAATAATTCTAGTTTTGCCATAAATTGTGAATTAGGGTGTTAAACCAAGATTGGGTTAATTAAGGTTGATTTGGAATAAGTATATTAGCACAATTTTGAATTTATTCATAATTGTGAGCAATTGTCATGTTTAGAATAAATTATGGTTAGCGACACTAAATTTGGTATAATTTACATACCAAAAAGTATAAATATGATAAATGGGCCATAATAATAAATGTGACAATGTACATTAAAAGAGTAGTAATGAAATAAGTAAATTAGGAGTAATTTACTTATAGAATTCGTCATAAATGTTAAATTGTTCATTTACCACAAAATATGTAACTTGGTTAAATTTTGGCCATAAATTATAAACTAGGATATTTAATCTAGTTTCGGCAATGAAATAGGAAATGGCCTAAACTGCATGTTGGGTTAGGACTTGGGCCTAGAATATAAGTATACTAGTAGGCTTGACAAATAAATATAGGCCAAATTTGTCTAAAAAGGGGAAATGGGCTTTTGAAATAAATTGTTAACAATTTATAAACAAAAGAAAAGTATTTTGATAACACCCCTTTTTATAACACATAGACCAGAAGGTTCTAGGGTGACAGAGACGATAGTGTCTAGGCTTGGGTTTGGAAAATACAAGTTTCCTGCCCTCCCTGGCTATCCCTAACTGATCCGAAGGACGGGATGGTTGTTTTCAAGACCAGATTTGGAAATTAATCAAAAACCCTTTGAACTTAGAAAACATGAATATGCCTAACCCGAGGTTAGACTGAGTTGCGGTGTAAACCTGCCCGGAACCGACCGGCACATCCAGTAACCGCAGCAATATATGTCTAATGTGAGAGGTTGCGGCTTTAATTTATTAATTAAAGCTAGAATGGGAAGGTTAAGGAACACTTAACCAACTTAGCACAGTTAAAGCTAGAATGGGAGGATTAAGTCCATGGGAATACTTAGCCAAATTAACATGTTGACTAGACTAGAAGGTGGGGTTAAGTAAAGTTAATACACTTAGCCAATTTAACATGTTAATTAGACTAGAGGTTAGGGTTAAGTTATACACTTAGCCAAATTAATATGTTAGCTGGACTAGACCATAGGGTTAAGTAAACTTGAATGCTTAACCATCAGAATATGATAAATGAATAGGGTTAAGTAAAAAGCATAAAGGGATAACACTTAACCAGTGTAATAGGATAAGGGAAGAGGGTTAAGATAGCTTCAATCGACTAAAGACACTTAACCAACCCAACCTGGCGAGAAAGAAAACTAAATAGTAAACCTCAGTTGAAAAAGGGACTAAGTAGTAAACTTAGTTAAGAAAACAAGGAATTTGGAAACTAAGTGGTAAACCTTAGTTAGTAGAACTAAGTAGTAATTCTTAGTATAACACGAAGGAGCGGACATCCATATGGTTTTAAGAAGGCTCCAACGAATTGGGTTACGAAGCCCGAGGCTTCGGGGGGACGTGAGGGTACTCTTGGTATCCCTCTGTGAGGCTGCAGATGATCATCCTGGGCTCACAGAGGTTAAGGTCTGCGTTAGAAGAACCGAGGGTATGCCTTGGTTGCAATATATATATGTGGCAACCTAAAGACTAGGATGGACCAGCGTGATTCGGCGAGAAGACGGTAGCCCTGTGATAGCAACTCGTCGTCTACCATCCATCTTGAGTCAATCGAGATACGTGAAGCGGAAAGGCGGAGAACTCCAAAAGACCATATACTTGCTATCTAGTTATGGTTGCGGATGGCCATAGGATAGTGGGGCACCGGGGGCCGGCGTATAGTTCTCATTTTACAAGGTGTGCCTTTCATTAGTTGAGGGAGGGGTCAAGTGGGACCATAGCCACTGGAATAAAAACAGACCTTAGCATCTGCATCGGCAGATATCCGAAAGCTCCCGACCAAGTTCTGTATTCCTTGATTTGCCCTATCACAGGACTCGGATCGCACATTACAGGACATGTGCATCTAGACAAGCGATAACGATTCGCGATACATGCGTGGGGAAGCCTAGGAGCATATACCACTCTAGGTAGTGTGTCCTAGACTTGGGGGCATTGTTCGACAGGTAGCGTAATCCCTAGTTGGACTAGGTGGCATAAACCCTGAACTCGAAAAGCGTTCAGCAGATAACGTGAAACTATAGTTAAACCTAAGAAGCACTTGATAGAAAACCCTAGATTAGATCTAGGTAATAAATAATAAATGTATGCCTGAAGACAATGGAAACTACAGGGGTTGGGATCACGTTATCGTTACTAGTTGAACACTAGTTAGGTGGTGCAGAGATATAGAAACCAGTATAACAAGGAAATAGCGAAGCTGCGAAAGTATTAGAGCGTATCCAGTCATCTTAGCATATCTTGTGACTACCTTGTCTAATCTTGTTGACCTTATCGTCATGGTGTAATCTTGTATTCAGTTAATTCATGTCGTTTTGTTTTTCCATGTTCACATGCTAGAAGTTACTGAACTTACTCAGGCTTTATGTCTGACTCTGTTTTTCTTTCGTCTTCTTTTCTTCCGTTTCCCCCCCCAGGTAGTTGAGGAGGGAATAGTATAACTCAGGATTAGACGGGACCGTTGCTCTTTCCCAGCTTGAAGATTTGACGAAGTTGTCTTTGGATTCTCTTCCAGATGCTATGGCTGGCTCTTGCTACATTGGGGAATATATAAATGTATTTTCATGCTTCTTTATTTTATAAAGACAGATGATACTCTGATATTGTAAAAGAATATTGTACAGACTAAATTATCAATAAAGCAAAGTTCTATTTTCCACTGTTTAATAATTTGTCTGTCTTGTAATTTATCTGCATCTTTTACCCAAAATGCTCCACAGAACTTAGTGCATTCCCTTTGTGAGTGACACTAACGGACGTGGGGTGTTACACTTTTCGTCCCCGAAAAGGAAACAACAGTAAAGTAGGAAACAAAAATGTAAATGCAAAGTATTGTGAAGGTACCTTGCACCGGAGTTAGTCAGAGATGTCCACTCTGCATTTGGAGTAAGCTTGCTTAATGCTCTCCTCAGTCTCCCAAGTACAGTCTCTAGGATCACTACTCCACTGCACTTTAACTAAATGAACCTTCTTGCTCCTTATCTCTTTAGTTTCTTTGCCAATAATCTTTAATGGCTCTCTTCTGACTGCTAATTCTGGAGTAATTTCCAAGTCCTGTTGTGTAGCTTCTTCTACAACAAGATCTGGATCATGCACATGTCTTCTAAGTTGAGATACGTGAAATACATTATGCATTCCAGGCAACCAATCAGGTAATTGAACCCTATAAGCAAGAGTTCCAATTCGTTCTAGTATAGGAAAGGGACCAATAAATCTGGGTGCCAACTTCCCAGTTTTGTCGAATCAGATCACTCCTCTCATCGGAGAAACTTTCAAATAAACATGATCACCAACAGCAAATGTCAAATCTCTTCTTCTAGAATCCGCATAACTTTTCTATCGGCTTTGTGCGGTTTTCAATCGCTTCTTGATGAAATCGACTTTATCAGGTGCTTCTCTAATCATATCAGGTCCCAACACAATTCTGTTGCCCAGTTCTACCCAACATGCTGGAGATCTGCACGGTCTACCGTATAATGCTTCAAATGGTAACATTCCCAAACTTGCTTGATAGCTATTGTTATATGAGAATTCTGCCAAATGCAAGTGATCTTCGCATGACCCACCAAAATCAATAATACAAGCCCGCAGTAAATCTTCTAGAATGCTATTCACACGCTCAGTTTGGCCATCTGTCTGAGGGTGATAAGCGGTGCTCATGTTCATTTTAGTTCCCAATTCTGTCTGGAATGCCTCCCAGAATTTGCTAGCAAATATTGGGTCTCTATCACAGACTATGCTGATGGGAATTCCATGTAGCTTAACAATTTCTTTGAAATATATCTGTGCTAGACTTTGAGCGGTTCTATTGGATCAGACAAGTATGAAATGGGCAGTCTTCGTGAAGTGATCTACGATTACCAAAATACTGTCATTACCTTTCTTGGTTCGGGGCAAACCATCTATGAAATCCATGGAAATCTGTTCCCATTTCCAACCTGGGACTTCCAACGGTTGCAACAATCTGGCTAGCTTTTGTTGGTCGCTCTTGACTAATTGACAAGTAGGGCAACTGCTAACATATAAAGAAATGTCCCTCTTCATCGCCTTCCACCAAAAAGTGCGTTTGATATCGTTGTACATTATACTTACTCCAGGATGAATGCTAAGCTTGGATTTATGGCATTCATCGAGCACCTCTCTTTTGAGCTTAGGGATGTCGGGAACACAAATCCTTCCATTTAATCTCAGAACCCCCTCACTATCCACTTGGAAAATGGAGCTTTCGCCCCTTTGAATTCTTTTAATCATCTCTTTAACAAAATTGTCGTTTTTCTGAAGAACAGATATTTTATCAATCAATCCTGGCGTAATTATAAGATTGGCAATGATCGCGGTTTTTCTACTAAGCGCATCCGCTACCACGTTAGCCTTTCCCAGCGTATACATGATATCTAGATCATACGATGCAAGAAATTCTAGCCAACGCTGCTGTATCAAATTCAGATCTTTCTGGGTGAATAAATACTTCAATGGTTGATGATCTGTATACAGTTTGAATTTCTCACCCAACAAGTAATGCCTCCAGATTTTCAAAGCAAAAACGATGGCGAGCAACTCAAGATCATGAGTTACATAATTCTTCTCATGCGGTTTCAGTTGGCGGCTTGCATAAGCGACTACTTGGCCTCTTTGCATTAACACTACACCAAGACCTCTAATAGAAGCATCTGTCCAAACCATCAAATCCTAATTGCCATCGATAATGGTTAACACTGGAGCAGTTGTCAATTTCGATTTCAATTCCTGGAAAGCTTCCTCACAGTTGGAAGTCCACCTAAATTTCTCATGTTTCTTCGTAAGCTTCGTTAACAGACCGGATATCTTCGAGAAATCCTTAACGAATTTTCGATAATAACTAGCCAACCCCATAAAACTCCTGACCTCTGTGGGTGTGGTAGGCTGCTTCCAGTCTTGGATTGCTGTAATTTTGCTCGGATCGACAGATATCCCTTCCTTTGACACGACGTGGCCAAGGAACTTCACTTCTTCTTGCCAAAAGACACATTTAGAGAATTTGGCTTCGAAGACGTTCTTTTTCAGAATCTCCAATGCTTGTTCTAAGTGTTTTTCATGCTCAGGTTTTGATTTGGAGTAGATTAAAATATCATCGATGGATACGAGGACAAATTTATTCCGAACTCCCCTGAACACTCTATTCATTAGATCGACAAAGTATGCTGGAGCATTGCATAGGCCAAACGACATTACTAACCATTCATAAAATATGTCTAGACCTCTGAAAGCTGTGAAAGGAACACACTCTTCTGCAATTCTCAATTGATGAAAACCCGTAGCTAGGTCCATTTGGGAAAATACTCTCGCCCCATTTAATTGGTCTAGCAGATCATCGATGCGGGGTAATGGGTATTTGTTTTTGAGCGTCTGTTTGTTAAGGTCTTGGTAATCAACACACAATCAAAGAGTACCGTCTGACTTTGGGACAAACACTACTGCTACACCCCAACTAGAAAAGCTAGGTCTGATCAGACCCTTCCATAGCAATTGACGAGTTTGATCGCCTAATTTTTCCTTTTCCTTTGGAGTCATTCTGCGAATTGGATGTACTACTGGTCTGGCATTGGGAATTAATTCAATTCTAAATTCTATTTCTCTTTACGGAGGTAAGTTTTCGACTTCTTCAAACACACCCACATAGTTTCTAACAACAGAAATCTTTTCTAAGGAAGTGGGGATAACTTCTAATGCAGACCAAAATTCCTTTCTATCTGGATTCGAACCATGACATGGTACAGTAATATATTCAAGCTTCGTTCGAATTTTTACTATCATTTCTGCACATTTTACTTCAGCCTCATATTTTGTTAACCAATCAAGCCCGAGAATGGTATCGAATTCGGGAAAATCCATGGTGATCAAATTAAAAGAAAATTTGTAGGACGAATAAGAGACCAGCACTCTACAATATGAACTGAGAATAAGAGATCCTCCTATCGGATTATGAACTTTAGCCGATTCTGTAAGCTTCCTTTGTTTTAACTTTAATTTGTGAACTGTGTTACTAGCAATAAACTACATGATGCACCCGTGTCAAACAATACAGAAACAGGAATATTTTTAATTGTAAGGGTACCTCCCAAAACATCGGGTTTACCTGATCCATCGAAAGCAGCCGGCGGGTTTGTCCCGTCATATACGTGAGCAACCCCGGCCTTCTTAAGCAAGGGACAGTCTCTCACAAGATGATCTATCCTACTGCAGTTAAATCATGAGCGAAGGTTCTGAGAGCCCTAGCTTGAACCTTGAGAGTCGGTCTTCTGCCTTTTCGGGGCTGTGCAAACATTTGAGTAGTGCCCCACCTTGCCACAATTATAGCAGCTTCCCTTTGGCGGCCTGCTAGTCTGCTGATTCGAGGACACCGCGTTGCTTGATTCAGGCTGGTTTGTAGCGGGCTTGCGCTTATTCCTGGCCTGGCTTTTAGCACGATCCTGATCCAGGTGCCTTTGATCCAGGTCCTCATAGTTGCACGCCATCTCCACTAATTCAGTAAACGCCAGCTTGATGTGGGCCATTGCCCTATCTTGGTACGTTCGCTTCTGACCGAGAATGAACCTCTTGTTCTTGGACTTTGCGGTGGCGATGAGCTCAGGAGCATAGCGGGATAATTGTGCAAACTTGTTCAGATAGTCTTGCACCGAGAGATCCCCCTGCTGGAGGTTTGCGAATTCGTCGTGCATGCGCTCAAGGGCTTGCTCTGGGACATACTTCTCTTTGAATAATTCTTTGAATTCGTCCCAAGTCCTACCAGCATTTCTGTTCGTTGCGGTAAGAGCTTCCTACCATAGTTCGACTTCTTCTTGTAGAAGCCAAGCACCCATGAAAGCTTTGTCTTGATCACCCAGCCTCAGACCTCCTAGTATCTTCTCGCATGTTTTCAGCCATGCAAGGGCCTCAATCACAGTGCCCGTTCTAGAGAAGGTTTTGCCTCCTAGGTTCTTGTACCTTTTTGCCACGCGGTCCAGCTCGAATGGTTGAGCGGCCGGGGGTTGTATTAAGGGTCCATCTTCAGCTGGGACTTCTCCTCGTCCTCTGCCACGACCAGCTCAGGTAGCCATTGTTCAAGTTCTGTATAAGCAAGAAAAGAGTCAGCCTACAGAAATGATAATTTTATTGTATGGTAAAGCAGAAGAACTTAAGGAAAGATAACGATGTACTAATCAAATTGTTTTTGCTATTCTACTTAGCTCATTCTAGGACATTACTAGTCCTATCTCTAATGAGCTACTCACCTTAGAATACTACTGATTCTATTCTGACGAAGTGTTTAATGTGTTAAATTCCAGAACTAAGGTTAACCAAAGCTCTGATACCAGCTGTGACGATCCCAAAACCCCGAGCTACGGTGTTAAGGATAATCATTGGAATATAACACATTAATCATCATTAGCAGAGTACAGATAATAGCATAAACAAGAAATATAATAATTTACACAAATATGACAGCGGAATCATATATATATCACCACATCAGAGAGCACAGTGCAGGATACTACTTAGTGCATAATAATACATAATCAGTCAACATCGCCTATGGCGGAACCATACATAGAGCGTACATAAACTAACCATCAGTCTACATCGCCTGTGGTGGAATCATAATACATATACAATAATGGTGGAAAAGTCACAGTCATCACAATGTATTCAAGCCTCGCCATGAGTCCAAAAGTGCACCTCTACTGCGGTGCCAAGCCAAAATATGTCAGCTACCTGTAACTAGGCTGCCCATGTGAAAATGAGGGCACCCGAGTTTGCAAGGTGAAACAAACTACGAGTCAGTCATGGGACTGGTATGAGAAATCTAATTAACTTATTAAACAAAAATACTACGGCAATTCAAAGGACCACGCCACTTTCGCGGAACGGGTTTACTCCAATGAGTGCTAGTGCATGAAATAAAGTAAATGATTAAATCATCGCAATGCTTTTTATAAAAATGAAGCCATTATAAGACTCAGGTCCCATCACACAATGCAACGCAAGCCTGAGGATAGAGTTTTACCTTATAACGGCCAAGAAATGCTTCATACATATAAAACAAAAGTTTTTGATATTATTACTAGTGCATATATGTTTCAAAAGCGATTTCAATCATAAATATCAATCATAGACGACATAAATGACCCATACCACTATGTCTCCATACTAGTAATACAACCACATCTGCAATTTCGTATCGGAAATTGGATTCCATCATGAGTTGAGGCAAGGGGCAAGCTCCTCTCTGTTCGAGACACTCTAGCAAATGCCTCAGGACCGCACATAGCAATCCCTGGATCTTCAGGGCCGGTCCTCTCTTACTTTTGATGATTAGTTATTCCTGAACACACATTTCCCGGTCCTTACAGACCTATAATTGAGCGCCTCGCATTCCAACAACCACACAGGTGAAAAATAGATATAAATGTCAGGGCTGGTAGGTCACTGACACCACCATAGCTAGAAAGAAACGTTGTGCTCTCCCTGCAGTCACTATCCCGTTTTTGACTCATACCGAGGTGTGAGGCTCGCGAATCCACGTTATACACAAAGCTACGTCACCCATACCATGCTTTGATTATCAACCACAAGCCTTTGCTTTGTAACAGAAGCCTTGATCATATGCCACTTAGGCGTGCCACACAGGCAATTCACTCCATACTACTGATTTCTATCGATATATAACCTCTAAGCTCGTACGTCTCAGAGAAGGGCGTTAAGCAAGAGAATAAATCCATCACCGCCAAACAGATATATATTTAACACAGATCAATCAACATAGAACAAAATCCAATGTCAGACACATAGTCCATTTACAAGTTCGTTCTGGGTTTGAATGAAGTCGGAGACTCCATATTCCTCGCATATCCGCACAATCAACAATACGTCCGGACGACTACTACTTCAGCTCCTTCAAGGTAGCTACTCCAATCACGAGCATCAGTAGCGCCCATCCATCCAATGTGAAGATCGTCGGTCTTGAACCATCTTCATCTCTTCGAATTTTCACCGTCGATCGATTATTTGAAATGAGAATTAACTCGGCCTTTTCAAATAATCCACGTATATTTCGATTTTCAAATCGATTCTTCACATGGTTAAATTACTAACATTCACATTTCAGTTCCTTAGTATAATTTTCATGTTAAATACATTCAACCATCTCATACCAAGCAAACACAGCAAAATTGGTTTATTTCCACTCTATATCGTTTATAAAATTTTATAACGATATATTGCCATTTTTGTTTCTTTAAAAATGGCCACATTTAATTAAACGACGTTAGAGGTTGTGCCGAGGCACTGGCGCTATTTTTAACTAAATTTGTTTTATAGATATCTGAAAATCTAGTTGTTGGATCTTCACAAATTTTATTTCATTAGAAAGATCCTTTCAAAACGAATCTAACGGTTTCAGTTTTGGGAAAATCCGAAGGTCGGATTTCCCACACTAGTCGTTTGAAGTTACGATTTCAAAATACGAATTGCAGCGTCGTTATTCGATTTAATTTAATTATATTTATATTTATATATAAATATAATCAATTTTGGAGCTGTTTTTCTTTAAATTTGAATTAAACATTCCAGAGAATCCAACCGTCGGATCTTTACAAAGTTGGTGCCGTTGGAAAGATATTTCCAAGGCGAACCCAACGGTTGCGGTTTCGGGAAAATCCGATGGTTGGATTTCCTGCACTAGTTGTTTGAAAACACGGTTTCAAAACACGAACTGCATGGTCACGATTCGTTTTAATTTCATTTATATATATATATATATATATAAATATAGTTCATTCGACGATTTCTATATCGTTTTCACTTCAAATATTTCACTAACGCCTTTAAATTTTGTGAAATTTCGCCATAACCTCCTTTGTACGGGAGGGGCTGGGAAAATTCCCAAATAGCCACACGGGCGTCTCATCTCAAAAAGGAAAAGAAAAAGCCAAGCGGCTAGCCAATAGGCTCATAAAATCATCACCCAAGCAAAACAGTAAACATGTACCTACTTGTCGGGCATACAATTTTATTCCTCTTCTCTAACCTCTTTGCTATAACCTGTTCAATAAATATGCATGTACATATGTGCAATTCTTATCACTTATCATTTTCCATTCAACTTTATATTTGATTATTTTGGTTTAAAGTCACCATTCATTCTAATGTTGCATACACAAGAAAAAATCATCTCATTAGCTAATTAATGAATATTTCAACTCATGCATATTTATTTGAACAAGTGGTTATTTTTAACACTTCACATTTCAAAAATGATATTTTTGGTGAACTAAAATATATTTCAACACATGACTATTTTATTTAGTTCCTATACATTTAAAAATAATATTCATTTCACAAATATTTATTTCAACACTCGTATATTTTTAGCAAATCACATATATGATAAAAATGGTATTTTTATCATCTAAAATATTTATTCAACACATGAATGTTTTCAACACTTCATAATTTCAATAAAAATGTAATTTTTATTGTTCGATCTTTTTATTCAACACATGAACCTTTTCAACACACGCACTTCTCAACACATGAGCATATCCACACATGGATATTTTACATAGTTTGTTTATATAAGAAAGATGAAATTTTTTATTGTTGAAATAATTTATTTATAACGCGAATATTTTACATACTTCATATATATTATGAAATTGTGATTTTTCTTGTTTAAACACTTTATTCATTCGACACATGAATTTAATTTTTAACACATTACTTCTCAACACATGAGCATTTCCACACATGGATATAGTTTCAACACATGACTTTAGTTTCAACGCATGAAAATAATTTCAACATATGAAAATAATTCTAACACATGAATATTATTCAAAATTTCGGCAGCATAACGGCAGGGTAGTTAAAACCGGCACCGTCCCGAGTACGGCTCCTCGCTCTACCTTAAAACCTCGCGGTTTTTGACAATGGGGATTTCATACATCTAATTCGCACGCAGGCGAGTATGATTTTCCTTTCCACAATTATTTCAAATTTGTTTCAATCACCAATGGGTATTTTTCAATCAAACCAAACAATATTAACCACAAACAATTCTATCAACCATTCACATTATTCACCAAATTTTTCACACCAATTCACAATCAATAATTATCGTCCATGGTTTGTGAACGAGGGGAGTATATATATATAATTTCTATATTCCACTTGCATTTCAACACACATATCATTTATACAATGCACGTATAATTCATACTTCGCTCATATAGCTTACACAACGCATGTACATGAGGTATACGACACGTGTATAATTTATATTTCGCTTATATAATTTATACATGACATTTCCATTCATATTTCAGTTAGAAATCTCACATTGGTTGTCGAGATGCTAAAAATCCTAGCGAGCTCAGAAAAATCCGCGATCTCTTCCAGGTGGTAGAGAGCCTCCTTGCAGTCACGATGTTTCTTGTTTCATCGAATTTCGTCAACACATGACCAAGATATGATTTTTCAAAGTTTGCAACACTTAAGAGTGTTATTTTCAATTCAAATATAATAAAGCCGATACCTTTCACGATTGTTCAAAATTAGGTTTTCAGTTTTCGCGAAAACCGAGGCTCGATACGATGATCGGTGGGTACAGCGTGGAAGAGGGAGGAGAGGGCTTCAGGTGTGGCGGTTGGAGGAAACTCGATGGGGCCTAGTGCTCGCGGCGGCGGCTGGAAGGTCGGGACTTTGGAGGAGGAAATCTCGAAGTAGGAGCAACGATAGGGGGAGTTCTTTATATGGATTTGAAGAGGGGAAGGAGAACTACAAAAAGTTGAATTGGGGGTGAGGCTGATTCGAGCTGTGGCAATCGGAAATCGCCAGGGAAGGGAGGAGTGACTTCCGTCGTCGATGTCAAGGGGGTTTCTGATGTTTTTTTTAATTTATGAATGGAGAATTCTAATTGGCCGATGGTTTTATTAAATTTTAAAATAGTGTTTCTCCACACGGATCCCAATTCAAACCCAACGACTGTCGCCCCTAGCTAATTACCCCCATCCCGGACACAATGGGATATGTTTCGTAGGCCAATTCGACTGTTACAGTCAGTTATTTTTCAAATTAAAGTATAAAACATTTAATATTCAATTTGAACGTACATTTCAATTTGCCAGGGCCACAAACTAATTCGAAAAATTCCAGAAAAATAAATCTAGCTATGTTTTGACTCTACGGTCCCAACAAAACTAGTTTCGTCAAATTCTAAGATCGTTTGAAAAATGGTCTTTTTCTGGTCGATCCAATTTAACAAAAAATGAACAAACACATTTTCTTTTGCCACGCTCACATACTAGCTTCAAAAATTATGAAATTTGAAACCTAGCAAAAGTTTGGCATCCCGGATCCAACAAAAGTGGTTTCGTCGAATTCTGAGGTCGTTTGCAAAATGTCTATTTTCAAGGGCTATATATTCTATATAGCGACCTTTCTGAAAATTCATTTGGCCATAACTTTTAATTCCCGCTATGAAACTTCGATTTTTCAGATTCGTTAGAAAGATATTCATAAAAAGATTTAAATATTTTTGGTTTCACTAAAATCCGTTATATTTTGCACCCGGTACAATTAGTCAAAGTTTGAATTCAAATTTTCAAACTGCCACACTATTTCTAATTCACTATTTTATTGAAATATTCTATTTCAATTGTTACAAAATCCTTTGAAATAACCAATTTAAATTTGTTAAATTGGCTCGTATTTTCCGGGTTGTTACAAGGACGACTTATTTATGCTCGCCTATTCTTGTGATATCGATTGGGACGATAATTTTTACACATCGCTCAAGTGCATGAATAATAATTATTGTTTGCTAGTTGAAACTCCACACAGGTATTGGGATGATATTTGACGTACACTAATCCCAATTGTTTAGTTGTATGTCAACCGATTGGTTGACAGACTGTTGTAAGCGTTAATTATTTATATTTGATGCTTATGCAGTTGTGTGATGCACTCTGGATGATGGTTGATTGGTTTTGATTGTTGTTATATGCACGTGTCATATGAAATCCATATAAATAAAATTGTATGGTAATCGATTGGGTCTGATTCCAATTCAAAAAGAAGAAAATATTTTAAAATAATGAATATTTTTAAATAACGAATATTTTAAAATAATATTCAGTAAAGGATTAAAATGTGAATTTGATATCCGATTTTGGATGGACACGAAGATATTGAAATATAAGAAGCCGTGTTGATTAGATATGCACCATTTTGACGCAGACGATATTTATATCAATTTTATTCATTTTTATAATGAATATCGAAAAGGAAATGATTTCAAAATATGATTTTCGAAAATATTATCATTTTAATATTATAATGATATGGAATATTCAATTTCGATTTAATATTGAAAATGAAGTTAGAATCGTTTTAAAACGAATTTATAAATGACTTATAAAATACGTTTTAATTGGAAATCGACGAAATATGTATAATATATTTTATATATATTTAATGGCCTAAACTTGGGAGATTCAACCGTTGGGCTCGTATCGAAAAGAGCTTTCCAATAAATATAAGAGATTTGAAATCTAACGGTTGGATTTGGAATTATGTCCAAATCAAATTTGGAAAAGGTCGTTGTAAGTGAAGTTCGGCGACCGTTATTGGAAACCGACTATACGGCCTTGATAAAATTATTAAAAATATTAATAATTTGTGTAAAATTATAATTAATGATTTGGAAAGAATTGGGATGAATAATTCCACATTTGTAAAGATAAAAATATATTTTTGTCAAAATGAACTAGTAATTAACTAGATTTGAAATCCAATAATTTTAAATAAAATAAATTGGATTTGTAAATGGTTTTAATATAACCAGAAATTTCGAATGAACAAATTGGAATGAATTTGGAATGAAAATAATCTTCGGAATATTTCGATATTGGATTCCATGATTTTATGGATATTGTTATGGAAATTTGGAAGATATACATATATCATTATTTCCAATACGATATTTGTTGGTTTCAGAATTTGATATTGAATATAAGCCGATGTAATTTCTATTCAGAGGCTTGTATTTAATATTAAATGTGATTTTGGGTTTGTCGTGAATGGTGACACTGTTCCTAAACCAAGTTGAGAAAAGAATAAATCTTTTAATTAATGTTTAGAGAAGTTTAGGAATTGATTAATATTTAATTGGAACTAAATTAAGAATTGGATTTTTGGGTTTATCGTGAATGGTGTTATTAATAACACTTGTTATTTAACCCGATTAATAGTGAAGTTAAGTTTTGGAATTTATAAATCTTTTATTAAGATTTAATGGAATTTTCCAAAGTAAAGTTTTCCAATTTAATTAAATAAATTGGGGTTGAATGGAATTCGATTTGGTAATAATCGAAGTTAGCTTCTGTGGAGGAAGACTGTTAATATATATGGAATTTAAAAGGCTGTGTCGTTATTCCATTTTTATATTAGTCGGATACGGAAATTGATATCAATTATATATTGATCTATTTTCCATGAAGATTCCATTATTAATGGAATGTGATTTGGGTTTATCGTGAACTGTGTTTCAAATGACATTGGTTTTTTAACCCAGTTAAAAACAGGATTACATGTTTAACATTGTATTTCGAACTATACTATTGATCTTTGCTAAATATATATCTTTTTTGGTGGTGGAGAATATATTCTCTTGCTTAGTATCCTTCTCTAAGACGTACGAGCTTAGAGGTTATATATCGGCAGAAATCAATGGTACGGTGTAGATTGTCGATGCAAAATGTTTGTTTTCCAAAGTTAAATAATCATTAATATTGATTTTTGAGAAGATTAAAACTAAGTGGAGTTTTAATGAACCTTTAATTAGATTGAAATGAGAATGTGATAATTTAAATTCTCAAATTTGGGAAATGACTGAGAATGGAGTACCACCAGTTTTACTCCAAGCGATAGTTAAATCTTTAATTAGATTTGAATGTTAAATGGTAATTAAATTTACCGATAACACCGTGGTGTTAGATATGGAGTATTACCAGATTTGCTCCATGGGATGAATAGTTTGGGATTGGGAAATGGAACAAATGATTTCTTCGGTAAGGTGCGCTAATCCCGATTAGTTTGGATAAGCCTTAATTTGATTTGAATTGATATCCAAAGGAAGATTAAAGAATAAATTTAAAGAATTTATCTTTGATAAAATTAATGGGAACCTTTTCCTAATGATGTGAATATTTGAATAAAAGAATATTCTAGATTAGAATGAGGCATATGTTGTGTTTGTGTAGCACTTATTTATAATATACGCGAGTTATTCGGAAAGGCCGGTTTTATACCCATTCTAATTAACTGATTCGATGATAAGTCAACATTGAAGACGGTGGTTGAAGACCGGAGGTCTTCACATCGTTTGGATGATTACTGATGTCTTGGTTGCACTGTACACCAAAGACAAGGTAATACGTGGTGATCGTCCAGACGTACATGGAGATCGACCGGATAACGAGGACCTCTCTCCTGTATTGGACATATGGGACGAGGAGCCTCCGATTTCGTTTAGACCCAGAATGCACTAGTAAATGGATGTGTGTCTGACATTGGATTTTATTCTATGTTGATTGATCTCTATTAAATATATATCTGTTTGGTGGCGGAGAATTTATTCTCTTGCTTAACACCCTTCTCTGAGACGTGCGAGCTTAGAGGTTATATATCGATAGACATCAGTCGCATGGCGTGAATTGTTAGTGTGACATGCTGAGATGCAAATGATCAAGGCTTCTGTTGAAAAGAAAAGTTTTGTGGTTAATGATCAAAGCACGACTTTAAATAGCATAGCTTTGTGTATAGCGTTAATTCGCGAGCCTCACACCCGGTATGAACTAGAAACGGTACGGGACTGCAGGGAGAACATGCGTTCTTTCAAGCTAGGAGTGGTGTCATAGTATGGAGCCCGGACATTTTACTCATGTGGATGTTGCTCATTGTTTGATGGATATCGAGGTACCTCAGATATATCGATAACTACGGGGCTGATGGATATGATGGTCAACATACTGACCAGATTTATGCCCCATAGGGCAGGGAAACGTACTGTTCAGGTATTATTAATCACCGACGGGTGACCGACCCTGAAGATCCAAGGGTCGATGTGTTCTGATCCTGACGCACGGGATAGAGGGTCAAGAATTCGATAAGGACGATCCCTTGCCTTGGTTCATAGATGGAATATGAATTCCAATATGACATTATGCGGTTTTAATTGTAGAACTTGTATGGCGACATGATATATGTTACCCATGCGGTCTATGATTGATACATTTATATTTGAAGTTGTTTTTACCACTATGCAATTATAATAGTATCAAATGATTTGTTTTTAAACGTATCATGCATGTTTGGCTACTATAAGGTAAAACTCTATCCTCTGGCTTGTGTTGCATTGTGTGATGGGACCTGAGTCTTATAATAGCTTCATTTTTCCAAAAAGCATTGCGTTGTTTGTTTTATGCACTGGTATTCTTGGGAGGAAACCCGTTCCGTGTTATATGGTGTTGTCCCTTGATTTACTCTATTTTAAAGTAAAGTTTTAAATAACTGTTTTAGTTCTCACACCAGTCACATGATTGACCTGGAGTTTATTGTTTTAACCTAAACTATGGGTGCCCTTGTTTTCCACATGGGCAGCTAGTAGTTTTGGTTTTGCATATTTTATATTCACAGGATCCTGGATTTATAGCTGAAACTATACTTGTAAAGCTTTGTGTCTATGTATTTCTTTCAGTTGTGTTTTGTATTATTTTCCACTGCATTGTAGTTTGTAAATCTATGAAGTTTATCAAATGTATATTATTTATTCATACTCTGTTATATTCTTATACTCTGATGTAAATTGTTGTAATAAGCAATGAAATGTTCTTCTGTTTGTGTTTTGATTTGTCGTGTTCTCAACTCAATCCGAGATTTCCCTTACAGGGAGGTTTAGGTCGTCTCAGTTTTATTTATTTTAAACCATATAATTTAATCATATAATTATTTTAAATTTTTATATTGTAATAAATATTTCTTCTAAACCTATTTTAAAGCTTATTTTTATATATATTTTATAAATTTAATAATAAAAACAAAGATGGATACGTTGAGATTCGAGATTTAAAGATTTGAATTTATATAACTATATTTGACTTAACGAATGGACTTATATAAGACACGAAATTGAATTCGAATTGATACGAATTTTTAGTAGAGATGAATTGGAGTTGGTTTAAAATATGAACTTGTAAGAGATGAACTTGAATTGTGTAATTGTTTTGAAATTGAATTTCAAAATTTAAGGAATGAATTTGAACCTATAATGGATATGAAATGAATTTGTTTTTGAAATCAACTAAATGCGAATTTGAATTGACTTAAATATTGAACTTTATAGGAAATGAATGTGAATTGCGTAATTGATCTGAATTTGAATTTATAATTGATATGAATATATGAATTCGATTATAAATTGTCTGAATATGGATTGAAATAGTTTTATAAATGGAATTGATTCGTAAACTGTTTAGTTTGAAGTAAAGAAATTTCTTAAATCAATTTATTCCAAGATATGATTTTGTAAAATTACCATGGTGTGAAAAATGTAAACGTTTGGTTATTAAAGAGACCGGGATCGGATTTTGTCATACTCTCTGCCAATATCGGAAACCACTTTAACAATTGTGTACGCGGTGAAGTTCCAGAATGAAGTAGGATGGTTTGGTGGCGATTACTGGATTTGAAGAAAGAGAAAACGATGATGGATATCCTTGACCTTCCACTCATAATTAAAATGATTAAAACAGGGCTATACCGTGGGGTTAGCTACCTCTATCGGCAATACTTCTTCCTTTATTACTATAGTCCCTCGGTCTAATTGATTTGATTTGATGCACATCCTCGATTTGGGAGTGTTGTTCGAGGTGGGCAGTAGTTAAGGCTATGCATTACCACTAGTCCGGGCGAGCAACTAGTATATTCCTACTCTGGGCAATCCTCATGTGCCTTGTCATATTATCCTGATCGAGACCCCTACGATTTGATTTGTACTGTACCTATGGAGTGCCCTCTGATAGCCACTACATTACTGTGGACTTTACAGTATCTGTATAGACTACGATATTATAAACGGTGTAAGGGTAATAATGGTAATCCCGCTTAGGCTATTTTAATATGTTATATTTAACCATGTGGCGACCCGAACTTCCCCGTGAAGAAAAGCACGGATTGCTTTGAGAACACGACAAATCAGAACACAAAATAGAAGAAACTTTCATTGCTTATTACAACAATTCCATCAGAATACAAGAATATACAGAGTATGAACAAATAAAATACATTCGATAAATATCAGAGATTACATTACATAGCAGCGGAAAAATAATACAATACACAACTGAAAGTGATAAACGGATACAAAGTTTTCCAGATATCGTTCCAGCTATAAACCAGGATCCTGTGAATATAAATCTGCAAAACCAAAACTACTAGCTGCCCATGTGGAAAATAGGGGAACCCAGAGTTTAGGTTAAAACAATAAACTCCAGGTCAGTCATGTGACTGGTGTGAGAACTAAAACTGTTATTTAAAACTTTACTTTAAAATATAGTAAATCAAGGGACCACGCCGTATAACACGGAATGGGTTTCCTCCTAAGAATACTAGTGCATAGAATAAACAAAGCAATGCTTTTTTGGGAAAAATGAAGCTATTATAAGACCCAGGTCCCATCACACAATGCAACGCAAGCCGGAGGATAGGGTTTTACCTTATAATAGCCAAATAATTCTTGGTACGTTTAAAACAAATCATTTTGATACTATTATAGTGTAAAGTGTATAAAACAACTTCAAATATAATTGTATCAATCGTAGGAGGCATGGGTACCATATATCATGTCGCTAATACTAGGCTCTACAATCAAAACCGAAATGTTACATATTGGAAATTGGATTTCCGTCATGAGTTAAGGCCAGGGATGGCTCCTCACCGATTCGAGACACTCTAGCAAATGCCTCAGGATCTCCCCCAGAAGACCCCTGGATCTTTAAGGCCTGTCCTCCCTTACATTTGATGATTAGTTATTCCTGAACACACGTTTCCAGGTCCTATAAGACCTATATCCATTGGCTCCGAATAGACCGATATATCCGAGATGCCTCGCAATCCATCAACCACATAGGTAAAATAACAACAATGTCAGGGCTAGTAAAACGCTGACACCACCCATAGCTAGAAAGAAACGTCGTGCACTCCCTGCAGTCACGATCCCGTTTTTGACTCATACCGAGGTGTGAGGCTCGCGAATTAATGCCATACACAAAGCTACACTGTATTAAAGCCGTGCTTTGATCATCAACCACAAGACTCTGCTTTACAACAAAAGCCTTGATCACTTCATCTCAGCATGCCACACAAACAATTCATGCCATGCGACTGATATCTATCGATATATAACCTTTGAGCTCGTACGTCCCAAAGAAGGGAGTTAAGTAAGAGAATAAATTCTCCGCCGCATAACATATATATATTTAATAGAAATCAATCAACACATAATAAAATCCAATGTCAGACACACAATCCATTTACCAGTTCGTTATGGGTTTGAACGAAACCGGAGGCACCTTATTCCTCGTCCCGTATGTCCAATACAGGAGAGAGGTCCTCGCATATCCAGTTGATCTCCAAGTATGTCTGGACGATCATCACTTATTACCTTGTCTTGGGTGTACAACCCAATCAAGACATCAGTAATCATCCGAACGATGTGAAGGCCTTCGGTCTTCAACCACCGTCTTCATCGTTGACTTATCGTCGAATCAGTTATTCAGAATGGGTATAAACCCGGCCTTTCTGAATAACTCGCATATATAATAAATAAGTGCTATAAAAACACAACATACGCCTCATTCCAATTCTGAATATTCTTTTATTCAAATATTCATATACTTTGGAAAAGGTTCCCATTAATTTTATCAAAGATAAATTCTTTAAATTTATTCTTTAATCCTCCTTTGGATGTCAATTCAAACCATGTTACGGTTTTCCAAACTAGTCGGGATTAGCGCACCTTACCGAAGTAATCATTTGTTTAATTTCCAAATCCGAACCTATTCATCCCATGGAGCAAAACTGATCATACTCCATATCTAACACCACAATGTTATAGGTAAATTTAACTACCATTTCTCGTTCAAATCTAATTAAAAATTTAACTATCGCTAGGAGCAAAACTGGCGATACTCCATTCTCGATCATTTCCCAAATTTGATAATTTAAATTATCAATTCCGATTTTAATCTATTTAAATATTCATTAAGACACCACTAAGTTTTAATCTTCCCAAAAATCAGTATTAATGATTATTTAACTTTTGAAACACAAACATGCTGCATCGATAATCTACACCGTACTATTGATTTCTGCCATATATAACCTCTAAGCTCGTACGTCTCAGACAAGGGTGTTAAGCAAGAGAATAAATTCTCCACCACCAAACAGATATATATTTAGCAGAGATCAACCATACAGTTCGAAATACAATGACAAACATGTAATCCTGTCTTTAACTGGGTTAAAGAACTAATGTCATTTAAAACACAGTTCACGATAAACCCCAAATCACATTTCATTAATTATGGAATCTTCACGGAAAAACAAATCAATATATAATCGATATCAATTTCCGTATCCGACTAATAATATAAATGGAATAACGGCAAAGCCTCTTAAACTCCATATGTATCAACAGTCTTCTTCCACAGAAGTTCATTTCGATTATTACCAAATCGAATTCCATTCCATTCCAATTAAATATTAATTAATTGATAAACTTTACTTTGGAAAATCCCATTAAATCTTAATAAAAGATTTATATATTCCAAATCACATTACACTGTAAATCGGGTTAAAGAAAGAATGGCGTTAAAAATGCAGTTCACAATAAACCCAATCCACATTCCATTTCAATTCCAATTAGATATTAATTAATTGGTAATTCTTCTTCAAATCTTAATTAAAAGATTTATTCTTTTCACACGGGGTTCAAGAACAATATTATTTAGGACACCATTCACGACAAACCGAAAATCACATTCCATTGTTAATCGGGTTAAAGAACAAGTGTTATTTAAACCACCGTTTATCATAAAACAAAAAACCAATTTGATATTAAATACAAGGCTCTGAATAGAAAATATATCGGTTTCTATTCAAAATCAAATTCTGAAATCAACAAATATCGTATTGGAATAATGATATATATATCTTCCAAATTCCTCCACAATATCCGTATAATCACGGAATCCAATATCGAAATATTCCGAAGATATTTCCGATTCAAATCCATTTCAATTCGTATATTGGAAATTCTGGTTATTTTTAAAACCATTTCAAATCCAATTTATTTATTTTAACACATTAGATTATTATTCTAGTAAATAACTAGTTCATTTCGATAAACATATATTTTTATCTTTTCAAATATAGGATTTTTCATCCCAGTTCTTTCCAAATCATTTATTATGATTTTACACAAATTATTAATATTTTTAATAATTTTATCAAGGCCCGTACAGTCGATTTCCATAAATGGTCATCGAACTACACTTACAGCGATCTTTTCCAAATTTGATTTGGACATAATTCCAGGTCTAACCGTTAGATTTCAAATCCCTTATATTCATTGGAAAGCTGTTTTCGATACGAACCCAACGGTTCTAGTTTTAGGATAATCCGACGGTTGGATCTCCCGTAATCCCCGTTCGAAGTCAATGGTCGAAATTCGCGAACTACCGAGGCGTGGCGCGTTCTATTCAAGCCATTATATATATATATATATATATATACATATATATATATATATATGTAATATATATATTATATATGTTTTGTCGATTTCCATTTAAAACGTATTTTATAAATCATTATACATTCGTTTTCAAAACGATTTCTACTTCATATTCAATTTTATATCAAAATTGAATATAAAAGATAATTTCATACAATGTATATATATGTTAAAAATTATATTTTTAACGATCCAATATTTATTTCATTTCGTGACCATTTTATATATCTCATATATATAATTCATTCACATCGTATATATATAATCCATTCACATCGTATATATATAATTCATTCACATCGTGTATATGTAATTCATTCACATTGTATATATATAATTCATTCACATCGTGTATATATATATTACATTCAGATCGTATATATATATATATAATTCTTTTTATAAACAACAATATCAATACATGACAATCACAATCAATTTCTATATCACAATACAATCAAACAAGTCGTCCATGGTCTGTGGACGACGGGGAGCAGTTCATATGTGCAGTTACAAAATAATTTAAATAACTGTACAAAAATAATAGTGAGAAATTCTCACAGTGGTCGGTTTTGAAATCGATAAAACAATTATTTTAATCAAATTAAATAGGACGTTTAATTTGACCAGAAATTCCAACTAGTTCCAAAATCCTTCTGGTCAGTTCTACAATGTAGTGCTCTCTTTCCTGATTCCGACGCAACTGACGGTTCTTCAATCCGATATCGTATGAGAAAGCTACGGTATTTTAAACAATAATTAGTTAAATTGCTAATTAACACTAATTAATTTCTAATTAAATTAATTACCCCCTTTGACCCTTTCTTCTTCGTTACTTAGTATCGCGCAAACGCCTGAACCTACCTCGTTAACTCCCTCCGCCTATGCACGCCAACCGCCACCGCCTGACAATGATCAGGACCCACCATGACGATCACCATCGGCCGCTCCGCCCACACCAGCAGTTCTCCGCGATCCGCACCACACTAGCGCTCACAAAACGAGGTCGAAATCGGGTCTTCTAAGCCCAAAATTCAAATCGTATGCTTCACTACATCCGTTCATGGTTATATAGATCGGAAGCCCTCACTTTTTATTATGATTTTCCCTTTATGAGTAATTGAAATTATTTTGTGGATTTTTGACAGAGAAAATTCGAGCTGTTCTACCCATCAATTTCATACTGGCGGCTTGGAGAAATGAACTAGGGTTAGTTAATTTCTTAGGTTATATATAATTAAATAATATTATTTAATTCTATAATCACTTGTTTAACGTTACGAATTCCAAGTTAAACCCAAGGACGGACGCCCCTAGCTAAATACCCCCATTCCGAACACAATTGGATATGTCCCGTAAGCTGATTCGAATGTTTCGATCAGTTTTCGTTTAAATTAAAATTTAAATCTATATATTCAATTTTAAACGTACATTTCAATTTATCGGGGTCACACACAGACTTTAAAAATTCCAGAAAAACAAATCTGGCTATGTTTTGACGATACGGTCATAACAAAACTAATTTCGTCGAATTTGGAGATCGTTTGAAAAATGACCATTTTTTGGTCGATCCAAATTGACTAAAACTGTTAAAACACGTTTTCCTTTGCCACACATATTGATTTCAAAAATTATGAAAATTGGAACCTAGCAATAACCTCACATACCGGATCCAACAAAAGTGGTTTCGTTGAAAACGGAGGTCGTTTGCAAAATCGCTATTTTTAAGGGCTATATTTTCCATAGCAACTATTCTGAATTTTCAATTGGACATAACTTTTTATCCCCGCTATGAAATTTGGATTTTTCGGGTTAGATATCTTCGAATAGATTCAAATATTTTTTATTTCGCTAAAGTCCGGTTTATTTTGAATCCTGTACATTCATTTGAAATTTGAAATCGAATTTTCGAACTACCGCGCCAATTCCAATTCCTTTTATAATTAAAATAAATATTTTATATTGTAACGCCGATTCAAATAAATATATACGTTCTAATTCTATTCAAAATAATTTTCTTGTCGTTATTATTTAAAATAAATCATTTTAAATATTCAAAATTCATTAAAATTGCCAAAATAAATTTTTTTAAATTGGTTCTGATTTTCCGGGTAGTTACAATCTTCCCCACTTAAAATCTTTTCATCCTCGAAAAGGAACGGAGCTGAAAATTGTTTAACAAATCAACTCAACTTTCATTCTTCAGCTTTCCAGTTTCTAAGAATTTTCCAATTCTTCAAAAATTTGGCTAACACCCTAAATTTTCGAAAAATTTCGCCATAACCTCCTTTGTATGGGAGCACCGAGAAAATCCCCAAACCGCCACACAGGCCCTCTCATCTCAAAAAGAAAAAGAAAAAGCCAAGCGGCTAGTCAATCGGCTCATAAAATCATCCAAACCCAATAAATTAGTAAACATACATCTATTTGTCGGGCATACAATTTTATTCCTCTTCTCTAACCTCCTTGTTATGACCTGTCCAGTATATATGCATGTACAAGTACGCAAATGCTATAAATTTTCAATACAGTTCAATATTTGGCTCAATTTGGCTAATGGTTCAAAATTTTAATTAATCAACCAATAACCAAACAACACAACCAGCAATCAATTAGTTGATTATCTTTTCAAATTCATAACTTCGATAAATAGTCAAAAATCACATTTTTGGTGCCAAATCACAACAATAGACCCTATTTAGGTTTGGTTCTCACACCATTCAATTGGAAATATATAGACATCCCACTTTTAAAACTTGAACATAAATGCTGATGATGGTCAACCGATCATCAGAATCATCAATGGGTGACTAGAGTGTGATTCTATATCTATCCAATATATTAAAACTTCAAATATACGTTTGCAAGGCGTATATGCAAAATATTTATATATTGGATTGTCGAGATCAATTTAAAATAAATATTCAAATACGTACAATATGATTCAAATTTTCAAAACCAAAATTTGTTTTCATTTTATTTTAAAAAACACCACTCTTCACACTCGTTCTAGGATACTACTGATCCCATCTCTAACGAGTCATTCTTACTAGATATTACTAATCCAATCTCTGATGAATTCTTTCGTTCGGTTCTAATATGCCTTGTTCTCGAGCTCTGTAAACCAAAGCTCTGATACCAAATGTGGCGACCCGAGCTTACCCGTGAAGGAAAGCACGGATTGCTTTGAGAACACGACAAATCAAAACATAAACAGAAGAACCTTTCATTGCTTATTACAACAATTCCATCAGAATACAAGAATATGCAGAGTATGAACAAATAAAATACATTCGATAAATATCAAAGATTATATTACATAGCAGCGGAAAAATAATACAATACACAACTGAAAGGGATAAAAGGATACAGAGCTTTCCGTATATCGTTCCAGCTGTAAACCAAGATCCTGTGAATATAAATCTGCAAAACCAAAACTACTAGTTGCCCGTGTGGAAAATAGGGGCACCCAGAGTTTAGGTTAAAATAATAAACTCCAGGTCAATCATGTGACTGGTGTGAGAACTAAAACAGTTATTTAAAGCTTTACTTTAAAATATAGTAAATCAAGGGACCACGCCGTATAACACGGAACGGGTTTCCTCCCAAGAATACTAGTGCATAGAACAAACAACGCAATGCTTTTTTGGAAAAAATGAAGCTATTAAAAGACCTAGGTCCCATCACACAATGCAACACAACCCGGAGGATAAGGTTTTACCTTATAATAGCCAAATAATGCTTGGTACGTTTAAAACAAATCATTTTGATACTATTATAGTGTAAAGTGTATAAAATTACTTCAAATATAAATGTATCAATCATAGACAGCATGAGTACCATATATCATGTCGCCAATACTAGGCTCTACAATCAAAACCGAAATGTCACATATTGGAAATTGGATTTCCATCATGAGTCGAGGCCAGGGATGGCTCCTCACCGATTCGAGACACTCCAGCAAATGCCTCAATATCTCCCGCAGAAGACCCCTGGATCTTCAGGGTCTGTCCTCCCTTGGTCCTCCCTTACGTTTGAGGATTAGTTATTCCTGAACACACATTTCCCAGTCCTATAGGACATATATCCATCGGCTCCGAAGAGACCGATATATCTGAGGCGCCTCGTAACCAACAACCACATAGGTAAAATAACAATAATGTCGGGGCTAGTAAAACGCTAACACCACCCATAGCTAGAAAGAAACGTCGTGCACTCCCTGCAGTCACGATCCTGTTTTTGACTCATACCGAGGTATGAGGCTTGCAAATTAATGCCATACACAAAGCTACACTGTATTAAAATCGTGCTTGGATTATCAACTACAAGACTCTGCTTTTCAACAAAAGTCTTGATGTCCTCGCATATCCGATAGATCTCCAAGTACGTCTGGTTGATCACCACTTGTTACTTTGTCTTGGGTGTACAGCCCAATCAAGACATCAGTAATCATCCAAACGATGTGAAGACCTCCGGTCTTCAACCACCATCTTCATCGTCGACTTATCGTCGAATAAGTTATTCAGAATGGGTATAAACCCGACCTTTCTGAATAACTCGCGTATATAATAAACAAGTGCTATAAAAACACAACAAACGCCTCATTCCAATTCTGAATATTCTTTTATTCAAATATTCATATACTTTAGGAAAGGTTCCCATTAATTTTATCAAAGACAAATTCTTTAAATTTATTCTTTAATCTTCCTTTGGATGTCAATTCAAACCATGTTACGGTTTTCCAAACTAGTCGGGATTAGCGCACCTTACCGAAGTAATCATTTGTTTAATTTCCCAATCCCAACCTATTCATCCCATGGAGCAAAACTGATCATACTCCATATCTAACACCAGGTGTTATTGGTAAATTTAATTACCACTTCCCATTTAAATCTAATTAAAGTTTTAACTATCGCTAGGAGCAAAACTGGCGATACTCCATTCTCGATCATTTCCCAAATTTGATAATTTAAATTATCAATTCCCATTTCAATCTAATTAAAGATTCATTAAAACTCCACTCAGTTTTAATCTTCCCAAAAATTAATATTAATGATTATTTAACTTTGGAAACACAAACATGTCGCATCGATAATCTACACCGTACTATTGATTTCTGTCGATATATAACCTCTAAGCTCATACGTCTCAGAGAAGGGTGTTAAGCAAGAGAATAAATTCTCCGCCACCAAACAGATATATATTTAGCACAGATCAACCATACAGTTCAAAATACAATGACAGACATGTAATCCTGTCTTTAACTGGGTTAAAGAACTAATGTCATTAAAAACATAGTTCACGATAAACCCTAAATCACATTCCATTAATTATGGAATCTTCACGGAAAAACAAATCAATATATAATCGATATCAATTTCCGTATCCGACTAATAATATAAATGGAATAACGGCAAAGCCTTTTAAACTCCATATGTATCAATAGCCTTCCTCCACAGAAGTTCATTTCGATTATTACCAAATCGAATTCCATTCCAATCCAATTGAATATTAATTAATTGGAAAACTTTACTTTGGAAAATCCCATTAAATTTTAGTAAAAGATTTATATATTCCAAATTACATTACATTGTAAATCGGGTTAAAGAAAGAATGTCATTAAAAACGCAGTTCACAATAAACCCAATCAACATTCCATTTCAATTCCAATTAGATATTAATTAATTGGTAATTCTTCTTCAAATCTTAATTAAAAGATTTATTCTTTTCACACGGGGTTCAAGAACAGGGTTATTTAAGACACCATTCACGACAAACCCAAAATCACATTCCATTGCTAATCGGGTTAAAGAACAAGTGTTATTTAAACCATCGTTCACGATAAACCCAAAAACCAATTTGATATTAAATACATGGCTCTAAATAGAAAATATATCGGCTTCTATTCATTATCAAATTCTGAGATCAACAAATATTGTATTGGAATAACGATATATATATATATATCTTCCAAATTCATCCACAATATCCGTATAATCACGAAATCCAATATCGAAATATTCCGAATATATTTTCAATTCAAATCCATTCCAATTTGTATATTGGAAATTCTGGTTATTTTTAAAACCATTTCAAATCCAATTTATTTATTTTAACACATTGGATTATTATTCTAGTAAATAACTAGTTCATTTCGATAAAAATATATTTTTATCTTTTCAAATATGGGATTTTTCATCCTAGTTATTTACAAATCATTTATTATGATTTTACATAAATTATTAATATTTTTAATAATTTTATCAAGGCCCGTACAGTTGATTTCCATAAATGGTCATCGAACTACACTTACAACGACATTTTTCAAATTTGATTTGGACATATGTAACGACCCGGATATTGAGCGACTTCGGTTATCGACATAAACTCGATGTCGATAACCAAAACATCGAAAAATCCCGGTAATTAATGAAAGAAATTAGAGGGTGAGGAAAGATAAGATAGAAACTTAGAATAGAAGAAGAAGAAGAACACAACATCAGAGTAACACGAACCTCACAGCGGAACGAATAACATATAATAGATAACATAACTTTGAAATATAACAGTTATGTATACAATAGCACTTATCAGAGTACAACACTTACAACACAGCGGAAATAAACTATAGCTATATGATCTTGAAACCTCCTGCTCCAAGCTCTCCAAGTATATCTGTAAATTCCTGACTACTTGACTGCCCGTACAAATTTAGGCACCCAAGAGTTTAGGGAAAACAACAAAGTAAACTCCGGGTCAGTCATGGGACTGGTGTGAGTAAAACAGTTTAAACAGGTATATGAACAAGTAAACGATATCTCATAAGACCACGCCGCAGAACGGAACGAGTTTTTCCCTTATGAGAATCCAAAATATCTTTATATCAAAAACCTTTTGATATTATAATAATGTCTATGTACAAATAGATATCAACTAGCAGAAACGCTTTCATCTCACGTTCTACATATATAGTATACAATCAAAATCTCAAGCACGTATTGGATAATGGATTTCCAACTATGACAAGGTATGGAACCACCTTCCGATCAGTGTACTCTAGGAACGATACACTGGAGTTCAACAAGAACATCTTGTAACTCAGCCACACATGACCGATCACTCATTTTGCTTGAGTGTATCGAATGTATATCACCAACGGTTGGGATCGGCAACCGTTCCCGTATATATATGGGATAGCATTGATAGATTTAAGAAACAAATGAATATTCTCTAGATAGGTGATTATACACCCTACTTCGGTGCGACCGACTTAGCCATGCTGCCTGCCCAATTTCTGTCATTTACCGGATGATGAGGCTAGAAGTTACGCGTTATCATCACATCAGATTCACTTTGAATGCTACATTGTCAGATCCATCGAAAATCACTAATTGGCGTCTACAACCGTACGTTACGTGTTAGCTAAAGAAGTTTCCTTCTCCGCTTCCACTCTTGGTATAGTTGAAGAAATCAATGTACGTGACCTTTCTAGAAATACTCTGTCAGACATTCATCAACACAAGTCATCCTCATTCACTTAGAATGTCACATCGTCATACCCGCCAAATCACAAATTGATTTATCCAAAAATAACATGGGTATACAGCTTAGAGAAACGAATTCCTCTGCCACCAAATGTGAATACGTTTGAACAGATCAACTTACACGATCCATTGGATATACTCTGTCAGACCTTCGTCCATACAAGTTGTCCTGGGACTGGACAAACCGAAGGCACTATTCAGTATATCCATCTTAGTCACTGTTATCTAAGACTTATATAACAGCCCTTCCATTTTACTCCGTCTTCAATTATCTTTAGCATATATGATTCGCAACGCTTATGCCAATACAGAGTGGTTCTTTGGATAATAATCCAACCGGTCTCTCCATATTAACAACGTTAAAATGGTCAAAACTTCGACAGTCTGTGATTTAACCATCAAAGAAAAACAAGTGTGCAGACAACGATATTATTTCCAGATGAAAATTATATCGGTAAATCATCAACATATATCTATATATATATTCACATTGCCTTATTTTCTATGTTTAGAAAATATATGTTATTAACACTGGAAAACGTTTTCAATTTGCTTATTTACAAATCACTACTCTTCCCCAACTATCAGTCCCTGACTATGAACTAGTATGAGAACAATTCCCTAAGTATAAATCCCGAAGGCCGAAACCAACATCAGATAGACACTTAGAAAACCATTCAATTTACTAATCTCTAGTCAGTTCTAATTTTACTTAACTCTATTTGATTTAACTCTGATTGATTAACTCTAACTGGTCAACCTTAATTAATTAACTCTAACTGGTTTTACTTGGTTTGACTAACTCAATTTATTAACTCGACTGACTAATTCAACTCGATTAACCTAACTTGATTTACTTATCTCGATTAACTGAACTAATCACTTTGATTAAATCGACTAATTCACTTTGGTTAACTTAACCAATTCACTTAACTAACTCACTTAGTTTAACTTAACTAATTCACTTAACTCCTGTCGAATAAACTATATTCGATAACTCCTCTAACTCTATTCGAATAAACTATATTTGATTAACTCATTTACTCTGTTCGAATAAACTATATTCAATTAACTCCTTTTCTCTATTCGAATAAACTATATTCGATCAACTCATTTGATTTAAATCTAATCAATTAACTCCATCGAATAAACTATATTCGATAACTCCTTCGATTTAACTAATATTCTATAACTCACTTCGATTAACTAATAATCGATAACTCCTTCGAATAAACTACATTCGAAAATCTCCTCTCGAATAAACGATATTCGATAATCTTCCCTTGCGATTTAACAAATCGATAACTCCTTTTAGAATAACTAAATTTGATAACTCCTTTCGATTTAACTAATCGATAACTCCTTTCGATTTAACTAATCGATAACTCCCTTCGATGAAACTAACATCGATACTCCTTTCGATGAAATTAACATCGATTAACTCCTTTCGATGAAACTAACATCGATTAACTCCTTTCGATGAAACTAACATCGATTAATTTAACTCGACGAACTTAACTCGACTCACTTATCTCGATAATCTAACTCAAGAACTTAACGCGATTAACTTATCTCGATAATCTAACTCAAGAACTTAACTCCTATCGAATAACTAATATTCGATTTAACTTCATTCGCTTGACTCTAGATCGCAGCGATCACAATGGTTACGCCTGACTCCCTCAGGAAACATCTGACCGCCGTAGCCTATTTACAGCCCTGCGAATTACGCTAGCAGTCGTACGAGATGGCAACTTATCCTGAATAACTCTGTTTGAATAACTCTATCTCAAATAACTATATTTGATAGCTTCTACTTTGAATAAGTGGTTTTCGATAACTTAACTCGATTATCAACTCAAAAATCTTAACTTGAATCGATTAACTCCAACTGATTAACTTGACTTACTTAACTCACTGGTTAACTTGACTTACTTAACTCATTGGTTAACTCTATTGAACTGGTTAACTCTACTGAACTGGTTAACTCTATTCAACTAACTCGACTCGACTAACCCCTTTCGAATAGCATATTCGTTTTACTAACTTTCGAATACCATATTCGATTTACTCCCTTCGAATAACATATTCGATTTAACTCCTTTCGAATACCATATTCGATTTACTTTATTCACTTTATAAAGATTTCCTTTTTAACAACGTTTTATTCATTTGGAAAGATTTACTTTTAAATAATGGTTCTACACTTTAAAAATGATTTCCTTTTTATAACGTTTCCTTTTCAATTCTATTTGTAAATGGTTTACAAATATTTCCTTTTCAAATTTATTCTTGAAATATTCTAACTCCTTAAATTCTCTGAAAAATTCGCCATAACCTCCTTTGTAACGGGAGCATCGGGAAAATCCCCAAACCCGCCACACAGGCCTTTCCATTCAAAAAGAAAATGGTTTGTAATTATTTCCTTTTTGAATATCTCCTATTTATAAATATTCCAATTTATAAATATTCCTTATTTATAAATATTAAAATTTATAAATATCTCTTATTTATAAATATCCCATTTTATAAATATTCTATTTTCAATATCACTTTGAAAATCCCCTTATCAACATTTCGGTATGTTATGGTATTCAATCATATCAAATCACGATGTTCAATATCGTCCAAGTACATATAATCGCCCATAGATTTTATATCACATCATATAACAATATATGAAAAACAATGAAATAACTGTTGAGGAATCCAGTCGGATTCCTCCAACCTGTCTCCCTGCATCCACAGATGTTACACAATATGATTATCATCACTTTCAGTTCAATATAAATTATTCTGATGGCAGAATCAATATATAAATATTTAATGGTTTATATATATAGTTACATATATATATATATATAATTTTCACTAACTGACTAGCAGTTCAATCAATCAACCAACACACAACAATCAACAGATGATTAACAGTTCTAACAATACGTTATGAAAATATAACTGTTCAGAGTTGGTGAGTTTTACTCACATTGGCGCGTTAGCCGTTAAATAACGGTTTGCGTTATTTGATTCAGCCGGACAATTTATTTCGCCATAAATTGTAACGAGCTCGGATTCACTCCCGGTCAGTCTCATTGTGTTGCTCCCGTCCATACGATCCCGACGGATCCAACGGTTTGAAATTCTGTTATCGTATGTGTCAGATATGATAATTCAAAGTTAGTTTACTGTTTTAAATAAAATAAACTTAATTAAATTAGATTTTGGCCCTTACCCTTATCACCCCGGCCCATACCCAGTTCAAAAGCCCATACCCACCCATATAAACTTCTTCCCCAAATTAAATCTCGTGTCCCTCCTGTACACCATTCGTTGACCTCTTGCTTTGACCCTCTTCCGCCGCTGACTCGGCCACCAACCTCGACCAAGGCCACCACCATCCAACTCAGCTTCGAAGCCTCTACCCCATCGCCACCCCCATCTCCAACTCGAGGTCCGTTCAAAACTTCAACCTGCGGCTCCTAAACTCGCTGCCTCCCCTTCGGATCTCGCCTCCCTCCATCGACCACTACTAAACCACCACTGTCCGCATCCACTTCCACCCAGAAACACAATGGTGACCTCACCTCGGCTCAACTCCCTCCGCATCGACGACGGGGTTCTGCCCTAGCCCCACTACCTCAAAATCCCATTCCAGCAAATATCGAACGCACCCAAAACGAAGACCATGGAAGTGCCACACTCGATCCCAGCAGTTCAATGGATCGAAAAGCATTTGATTTCATTTTGTATTTTGCTTGTATGAAATTCTTGTAGTTTGACATGAAGTGGCAGCTACTTTTTTTTTGTGTTTTGCTGAGAATTCATTTTTAGGTCTTAAGGGAGGAACGGGGGTACTTATAGGCAATTAGTGTTTAGATATTTAGGTGAGATATTTAGAGATTATTTTCACTTTAAATATTCGTATTTATCAATTTAAAATTCCTGTGATCATATAAAGTACCCAAAAATCACCAAACTGGACATGTAGCTAGAGTTCGACATTACGATCCCAACGAAACTGGTTTCGTCAAATTTCGACTCCGTTTGCTCACACAGCGTATTTTTAACCGTCAAAATACTGACTGTTTTACACTCTAAAAATCCGTACGGCCACACAGTGACTCTAAAAATCACGGAAACTGACATCTAGCAATAATTTGATGTTGTGGATCCAACAAAATTAGTTTCGTCGAATTCTGAGGTCGTTTGCAAAACTGGCTATTTTTAAAGCTTTGGATGACCCATTTAAATATATAAATATATTTAAATATAATTAAATTAAATATAAATAAATTAAATATAAATAAATTTATATTATCGTATATCTTCACATATGATATCGTCCGGCTCCAGAATATCATATCAGAATTTACAGCTTGATATTTCAGATTCTAGATTATCCCGATATTCAATTTATATCGAAAATCCATTTATAACGTAATTAAAGCGTCGCAAATTATAAAGGAATTCCACAGCGACTTTTCTGAAATTTGCTTGGATGTAAATCAAAATCTACACGACGAAATCCCGATTTTTCTCTTCCACTAGAAAGATATACTCCACCCGCTCCCAACGTTTCTTGTTTCACAGAAATCCGACTTAAAACGAATCTTGTACATTCAGTTGAAGTTCGAATCGCCAATTTACGAACTACAGCGCCATTTCGAGCTCGATTATAATTATATTATAATTATACATTCAAACTGCCGTTATTTAAATATATTCGTTATTCTAATTCAATTCTAAACTGAATTAAATATCACAGATGATCCAGTTCACACCATATCGCCATTTCAGCCAATTCCGATTATTTCAGAATTAAATATATTATTTAATTATTTAATTTAATTAAATATTCACTATAATTTAATTAATGATGATTAAATCCACTATATCACTATTTATATAATTAAATAAATTAATTATAATACCTCTGACAATGCGGGTCATTACAACATAATTCCAAATCCAACCATTAGATTTTGAATCCCTTATATTTGTCGGAAAGCTGTTTTCGATACGAACCTAACGGTTCTTGTTTTAGGAGAATCCGATGGTCGAATCTCCCATAATGTCCGTTCGAAGTCAATGGTCGAAATTCGCGAACTACCGCCGCGCGGCGCGTTCTATTCAGGCCCTTATATATAAGGTATATATATATATTATATATATTTTATCGATTTCCATTTGAAAACGTATTTTATAAATCGTTTTAAATTCGTTTTCAAAACGATTTCAACTTTATATTCAATTTTATATCAAAATTGTATTCCATATACATGATAATTTCATACAATGTATATATATGTTAAAAAATATATTTTTAACGATCCAATATTTATTTCATTTCATGACCATTTTATATATTCTCATTTATATAATTCATTCACATCGTATATATATAATCCATTCACATCGTATATATATAATTCATTCATATCGTATATATATAATTCATTCAGATCGTGTATATATTACATTCACATCGTATATATATAATTCTTTTTATATACAACAATATCAATACATGATAATCACAATCAATTTCTACATCATAATACAATCAAACAAGTCGTCCATGGTCTATGGACGACGGGGAGCAGTTCATATGTGCAGTTACAAAGTAATTTAAATAATTGTACAAAAATAGTAGTGAGAAATTCTCACAGTGGTCAGTTTTGAAAAATCGATAAAACGATTATTTTAATCAAATTAAACAGGACGTTTAATTTGACCAAAAACCCCAACTAGCTCCAAAATCCTTCTGGTCAGTTATACAATGTAGTGTTCTCTTTCCTAATTCCAAAGCAACTAATGGTTCTTCAATCTGATATCGTATGAGAAAGCTACGGTATTTTAAACAATAATTAATTAAATTGCTAATTAACACTAATTAATTTCTAATTAAATTAATTACCCCCTTTAACCCTTTCTTCTTCGTTACTCAGTATCGCGCAAATGCCTAAACCCACCTCGTGAACTCCCTCCGCCTGCGCATGCCAACCGCCACCGCCTGACAATGATTAGGACCCACCACGATGATCACCATCGGCCACTCCCCCCACACCAGCAGTGCCTCGCGATCCGCACCTCCCCAGTGCTCACAAAACGAGGTCAAAACGGCTCTTCTAAGCCCAAAATTCAAGCTGTATGCTTCACTACATCCGATCATGGTTATATAGATCGGAAGCCCTCACTTTGTATTACGATTTCCCCTTTATTAGTAATTGAAATTATTATGTGGATTTGTGGATTTTTGACAGAGAAAATTCGAGTTGTTCTACCCATCAATTTCATACTGGCGGCTTGGAGAAATGAACTAGGGTTGGTTAATGAAATACCCTACCTCCGTTAAGGTCACTCACAAAGTGAATGCCTTAACTTCGGTAGAGCATTATAGGTAAAAGATACAGATAATTTACAAGATAGACATGTAAATAGTGGAAAAAAAACTAAATTTATTTCATAAGTACGTGGTTCAGTTAAAAACATTACGACAACTGTCTCAGTCCAACTTCCAAATTATTACAACAAAATCCCTGTCTTGAATCAAAAACATAAAGAAGCATTAAAACAACAGTAAGGCAGCATAAATCCCCAATAAGAGAGTATCCAAAGCCATAGAACAAGGAAAAAGGTTCCAAGCAATGCATCTACTCACTTCAAGCTGGAAATGATCCGATCTAAGCTGAAGTATACCCTCCCTGCGGACCTGGCGGGGGGGGGGGGGGGGAATGGAAGAAAAGAAGACGAAAGAAAATGGGTCAGACATGAGTCTAGTAAGTCCAGTGACTATTTAGTATGTAAACAAGAAAAAGGGTTATGACATGAATAAACTGAATCTAGGACAACACCCTAGAAATAAGATAATAAGGATGAATATGCTATCGCACTCATTTCACTTCTCTGCACCACTTAACTAGTGTCCCAACTAATAATCTATATAAAATGATCATATTGTAATGTGATCCTAATCCCCGCAATTGTGGTAGCGTTCAGGTGTACATCTATCGTGAGGATTCCACCTCAATCTGCCAAATTGCCATGAACATGTTAGATGTACCCTTACTATCCTATCGATCGGCTCCTTACTCGTATTAATTTTTCCTTGTGTCTGTGTTAATCAGCCCTCTCTTGCGTGTAGATACCCTATGCTGGTCCTACCATAAGGTGTATCAATCCTTATGATAGCAACCCGACACGATTCAAGATGCACAGTTATAACTACTGGTACCCAGTGCCTGCTTTTTCCCACTACGGAGTACGTGCACGCCCGTAAACGGTCGGAACCTACACTGACGTACCCCCTGCCGCTGTTTTGACCGCTTATAATTAGCCCAGTAATCGTGGCCCACCCTGCCTAGTTTTGGGTACCATGATACATCTATGTGGGTTACTCCTGAAATGGGTCCTCGTAACTAAGGTTTCCTACTAGTAAAGTTTGTGGGCCTATATTTACTAATATTACCACCAACCCGATATGTACTTAACCCTCCCTCTGATTCAAGCATGTTTATTTAATGGTTAAGTTTGTGGGCCTATATTTACTAATATTACCCACCAACCCGATATGTACTTAACCCTCCTACTGATTCAAGCATGTTTATTTAATGGTTAAGTTTGTGGGTATATATTTACTAATATTACCCATCCAACTTGATATGTACTTAACCCTCCCGCACATTATGCCATATTGGTTAAGTGTTGTCCATTCATGTTAACTTAACCCACCCATTCATCGTATCATGTTGGTTAAGTGTTTCTTATTAACTTAACCCTCCTCACTTATCATGTCGTATTGGTTAAGTGTCATCAATCAATTCAAGTTACTTAACCCACCTACTTGTCATGTTACTTTGGTTAAGTGTTGCCTTCTTGTGTCAACTTAACCCTACCGCAAATCAAGTTATATTGGTTATGTGTTGCCCACTTGATTTAACTTAACCTTACCGCAAATCAAGTCATATTGGTTAAGTGTTGCCCTCTCGTTTTAACTTAACCTTACCACAAATCAAGTTATATTGGTTAAGTGTTGCCCTCTTGATTTAACTTAACCTTACCACAAATCAAGTCATATTGGTTAAGTGTTTCTTATTACTTAACCCTACCTATTCATCATGTTATACTAGTTAAGTGTTTCCTATTAACTTAACCTTAGTCATTCATGTTATATTGGTTAAGTGTTCCTATGAACTTAACCCTAGTCATTCATCTTGTTATATTAGTTAAGTCTTTCTTATTACTTAACCCTTCCCATTCATCATGTTACACTGGTTAAGCGTTTCCTGTTAACTTAACCCTAGTCATTCATGTTGGTTAAGTGTTCCTATTAACTTAACCCTAGTCATTCATCTTGTTATATTGGTTAAGTGTTTCTCATTAACTTTACCCTAGTCATTCATCTTGTTCATTAGCATTCATTGATTTATTAATGCACCAACCTCTCATATTAGATATGTATTGTTACGGTTACTGGATGTGCCGGGCGGTTCTAGGTAGTTTTACACCACAAATCAATCTAACCTTGGGTTTTTCTTGGGTATGATGCACTAACCTCTCACATTAGATAGGTGTTGTTATGGTTACTGGATGTGTCGGGCGGTTCCGGGCAGTTTTACACCACAACTCAATCTAACCTCGGGTTAGGCATGTTTGTCTTTTACTTAATTTACATATTTACTTTTCATATTTATATGTAAATTTTCCACAATTATTACCATTCAACCCATGCCTGATTTTTCCTCTAAATCATATTCAAGATTTTTGGTATACAAATTATACCATTTTTATGCTACTAATCATTCATATATTTATAGGCCAAATTATGCTGATAATATAAATTAAAGATTTTTCCCAACGTTACCCCCATCATACGTTCGCAAAATTCACATAGAATGTTAGGCTCGTAAATTAGCCTAACTTATATACAAAAGGTAAACAAGGGAACATGTGCCATTCATACAACATAAAACATGTGTCATATAAATTTTGGCATAAAACAATGAACTTGCATTTTTGGATCCAATCAACATAAGTCTTAAGCATATGAAATTACCTAAATCCAACTAGGCATGTAAATGTGATCTAGCAATTTTGATCCAAATAAATATAAATCTTAAGCATATAGAATTTCACAAGTTCAATTAGGCATGTGAATGTAAACTTGCAATTTGGGTCCAACTAAATATGAATTTTAGGCATGTAGAATTACACAAGTTCAACTTAGGCATGTGAATGTAAACTTGCAATTTGGGTCCAACTAAATATGAATTTTAGGTATATAGAATTACACAAGTTCAACTAGGCATGTGAATGTAAACTTGTAATTTGGATCCAATAAACATGAATCTTAAACATATGGAATTACACAAGTTCAATTAGGCATGTAAATATGAACTTTTATTTTGGATCTAATTTTCATGGATCTAAATGTAGATCTAAACATAATATATGTCTTGGCCTAACAACTTGCATGTAACATAACATGAATTAATCACCAATTTTACATGATTGGTTTACATCAACATAATAACCACATAGCCTAACAACTTGCATGTAACATAACATGAATAAGTCACCAATTTTACATGATTGGTTTACATCAACATAATAACCACATAGCCTAGCAACTTGCATGTAATATAACATGAATAAGTCACCAATTTTGCATCATTGGTTTACATCAACATAATAACCACAATAATCTCATAAGCATATACGATAGAATCGTTACAAGAATAAGCATGAATTAACATCAATAATCTCATAAGCATGTACGATAGAATCGTTAAAAGAACAGGCTTGATTCAGCATTATTATTATCTTACAACTAGGAATAACGCTGGTTTTCACTTTATTACAAATCATAACTTTTTAATCGTTCACATCTAAATAATAACATGACTTATAAACAAAAGAAAGTCTTATTTTCTGGGATCTGTTTTCACAATTTGAAAAGCAATCCCTTGAAGAAGACTATCAATTCTCTAAGTTAGTTTTGATTCATAGCTTTTAACTTGTTTTCAAATTGAAGAAGAAATGGTGGCTAGACTAGAACGATCATGGACAGCATGGTGGCCCCTTGGAATGAATTTGTGCGATTTAGGGTTTGAGGATTAAGGTTGCTTTTATAGAAGTTTAATCCTATGTGAGCCGTTAGATTGTTCTAGGAGCAATCACAACCGTCCGTACTAGATAGAGTTATCCAGAATTGCCACCTATGCCCTAGTGACCCAGCAACAAGTCAGAATCATCTCAGTTTTGGATCTGGGCAAGGGGGTAGGTCGACCGCTAGGTCAACCCCCTGGTCGACCTGTATAGGGGAGGTCGACCCCCTGGTCAACCTGGCCTGGGGTAGGTCGACCCCCAGGTCGACCTGCCTTGGTATTTTACTATTTAATTTTCTGAGTTTCTCTTGAATCTTCCGAAGGTCATAACTCCTTTATACGAAGTCCGATTTACGAAAACTTGGACTCTATTCCAAGCAGAATTCTGGGACAAACGCAATGGCATAACCAGTTTCGCTTAATTATCACTTCAAAAATTTAAGTATTCTTTAATTCTTTCTTTTAATGTTCTCAGAAAATACGGGGTGTTACATTCTCCCCTCCTTAAAGGATTTCGTCCCTGAAATCTCTAAGTTAAGAAGAATGCATATCCTAACATCCAACATCCATCTACTCAACCATTCAATCACAGGCGTCCATTGTCCTTAAAATGATTTGTAATGCTTTCATGATCATATGCATAGTGTGTGTACATGTCCTTATCTAATGCAAAATCAGGCAGTCTACTGATTCAGTTGACCTCCTTAATGCGAATTATGTCAGTACCATGAGTCCATCATGTATGCAATTATTCCTAATCGTACTTTATAACTTCTACATGAGTGTACAATTATTCATACAAATGCAACATCCATATGATAACACATCAAGTTTTAGTTCATATATATAAAAATTCACTCATGCATATGCAATATGAAAGTGACTGAGCCGATCTCATGCCTAATGTGTGTATATGAATCCACGAGCAACCACTAGAAACCACTTGCAACCACCAATCATAACATGTTTCAAACACATGTTTACATTCATTGGCTTCTACCTAAGGATCGAAGATATGACCTAGAGGATATACCTAAAAAAAAGATAGAAACAAACATGCATAGAATTCCTAGAAAAAGAGATCAAGGATATACCCTCAAGAAAAAGGGTATGATGCGCGTGTCTTATCTTCAGTCTCCCACGTCGCGTCTTCTTGAGCTTCACTCCACTGTACCTTAACTAATAACAATTGCGAAGCTTCTTGACCTCCATTTCCAAAACCCACTAGTAAAGATAGGACCTCGATCACTTACTATGCTAGAGGGTATCCAATGTAGTCGAACTTTCTTTCCAAGATAAACAGATATTAACCCTGATACCAAGTGTTTATACTAAGATGATTAGAGGTATCTCTTCTACTTAGCTTATCCATCATGTCACAATTCTGAGGGTGTAAAGCTAAAGGTTTCTATGTACTTTTTACCTCTCTTAAGGTCAGTCTTACTTAGAGTGCCTGCTACAACCATTTATTTCTCATGCAAACCATCTTAGTCGAATTCGACATCCCTCAAGTACATGCCCCAAAGGCCTAAACCAATATCAGACAAGCACCCAAGGAATACCTCCTTCAAATTTGGACGATTTATGTGAGATGATACTAGCAAAACAACCAAACAATTAAGCATTTAACCGACTCTGGTTGTCCTCGCCAATCTTGCTCCAAAACTATCGTTGATCGCATAACTAGCTTTGCATTGTCAACTAGATATATATGGAAGTCTATCTTGAGTTTTAGGGGGAAAACCCCTAACCTAATCAAAAACATCTGCATAAATCGTCGATAGATGCATCAAATGATTCTGGTAGCTAAGCCTAACTGATCCCCTCAGGATCGCACGAAATCTCGAGGGTATTCCCGAAGCAAGTAAAAAGTCTAACTACCCTCCTTTCACAATTATTAGCTAACCAATCCATGCCTAGAATCAACCCATAGCCCATGAAACCAAAAACATAAGCATTACACTTAAACTCAATCCTTAATATAGATATTCTCAAATCCTTACAAACCAAAGATAAATGAGTCGAACAACCAACCGGATTTGAGACAATAATGGGATCTTCTATTATACTAGTACTAATGTGCAGAGACTCAACTACGGAAGCAAATATAATCGAATGTGAAGCGCTAAAATAAAAAAGAGTACTAACAGGATAATCAAAAAAGAAAAACTAAACTTTACTACCTTTCTCTCAGGTACGCTGGCGGTGAAAGCATGCACTTGTCCTTTGTCCTTGTCCTTGTTCTCCGGGCAATCCTTGATAAGATGCCCTGCCTCAGCATGCTGAAAACAACCACTTGTCTTTTATTTCCTATAAATAAATAACCCGCTATACCGCAGAAAAGATACTTCCTCTTGTTGTGGGATCTATTATTTCCTCCGCCCTTCTTATACTCCAATCCCTTGTTTGTGATTCTTCCCCTTTGGCCTCTTTCTCTTTACCTTCTTTGTGAACCATGTTGACAAGCCTTTCGAACATTGCCTCCATCGCACGGGAAACCCTACAAAGCTTGGAAGAAAATTTGTCGTAGGTGAAACTACTATGACTATGGATGGAGGTTGGGCACTTCTTCGCCCTTTGACAGGTGTCGTAGTCTCATCAAGCCTACGGAACCATGCCTCGATGAGGTTACCTCCCAGAAAGCCAGGAGCCCCGGAGACTCAGGAAAGAAGGAAACAAGGATTCATACAGAGGATCTAACGATAGTGCATATGTCTTTGGGGAATATGCCGTTAAAACAAATCTTTTCTTTTGAAAATGCATCTTTTAAAACTGTTTTGAAAATAAATTTTCAAATCTTTTATCTGATCCGGTAACCTTCAGCTCTGATACCAAGTGAAACACCCCACCTCCATTAAGGTCACTAACAAAAGGAATGCCTTAACTTCGGTGGAGCATTATAGGTAAAAGATACAGATAATTTACAAGACAGACATGTAAACAGCGGAAAAAAAACTAAATTTATTTCATAAGTACGCGGTTCAGTTAAAAACATTACGACAACTGTCTCAAACCAACTTCCAAATTATTACAACAAAATCTCTTTCTTGAATTAAAAACATAAACAAGCATTAAAAAAACAGTAAGGCAGCATAAATCCCCAATAAGAGAGTATCCAAAGCCATAGCCCAAGGAAAAAGGTTCCAAGCAATACATCTACTCTCTTCAAGCTGGAAATGATCCGATCTAAGCTGAAGTGTTCCCTCCCTGCGGACTTGTGGGGGAAGGGGGGAACGGAAGAAAAGAAGACGAAAGAAAATGGGTCAGACATGAGTCTGGTAAGTCCAGTGACTATTTAGTACATAAACAAGAAAAAGGGTTATGACATGAATAAACTGAATCTAGGACAACACCCTAGAAATAAGATAATAAGGATGAATATGCTATCGCACTCATTTCACTTCTCTGCACCACCAAACTAGTGTCCCAACTAGTAATCTATATAAAATGATTATATTGTAATGTGATCCCAATCCCCGCAATTGTGGTAGCCTTCAGTTGTACATCTATCGTGAGGATTCCACCTCAATCTGCTAAATTGCCATGAACATGTTAGATGTACCTTACTACCCTATCGATCGGCTCCTTACTCGTATTAATTTTTCCTTGTGTCTGTGTCAATCGGCCCTCTCTTGCGTGTAGATACCCTGTGCTGGTCCCACCATAAGGTGTATCAATCCTTATGATAGCAACACGACACGATTCAAGATGCACGGTGTATAACTACTGTACCCAGTGCCTGCTTTTTCCCACTCCGGAGTACGTGCACGCCCATAAACCATCGAAACCTACACTGACATAACCCCTGCCGCTGCTTTGACTGCTTATAATCAGCCCAGTAATCGTGCCCCACCTAGCCTAGTTCAGGGTACCATGATATATCTATGTGGGTTACTGCTGAAATGGGTCCCCGTTACTAGGGTTTCCTACTGGTTAAGTTTATGGGCCTATATTTACTAATATTACCCACCAACCCGATATATACTTAACCCTCCCTCTGAATCAAGCATGTTTATTTAATGGTTAAGTTTGTGGGCCTATATTTACTAATATTACCCACCAACCTGATATGTACTTAACCCTCCTACTAATTCAAGCATGTTTATTTAATGGTTAAATTAGTGGGCCTATATTTACTAATATTACCCACTTGACTTGATATGTACTTAACCCTCCCGCACATTATGCCATATTGGTTAAGTGTTGTCCATTCATGTTAACTTATCCCACACATTCATCATGTCATGTTGGTTAAGTGTTTCTTATTAACTTAACCCTCCTCACTTATCATGTTGTATTAGTTAAGTGTCATCAATCAATTCAAGTTACTTAACCCACCTACTTGTCATGTTACTTTGGTTAAGTGTTGCCTTCTTGTGTTAACTTAATCCTACCACAAATCAAGTTATATTGGTTAAGTGTTGCCCTCTTGATTTAACTTAACCTTACCACAAATCAAGTCGTATTGGTTAAGTGTTGCCCTCTCGTTTTAACTTAACCTTACCACAAATCAAGTTATATTGGTTAAGTTTTGCCCTCTTTATTTAACTTAACCTGACCACAAATCAAGTCATATTGGTTAAGTGTTTCTTATTACTTAACCCTACCCATTCATCATGCTATACTGGTTAAGTGTTTCCTATTAACTTAACCGGAGTCATTCATGTTATATTGGTTAAGTGTTCCTATGAACTTAAACCTAGTCATTCATCTTGTTATATTGATTAAGTGTTTCTTATTACTTAACCGTACCTATTCATCATGCTACACTGGTTAAGCGTTCCCTATTAACTTAACCCTAGTCATTCATGTTATATCGGTTAAGTGTTCCTATGAACTTAACCCTACTCATTCATCTTGTTATATTGGTTAAGTGTTTCTCGTTAACTTAACCCTAGTCATTCATCTTGTTCATTAGCATTAATTGATTTATTAATGCACCAACCTCTCATATTAGATATGTGTTGTTGCGGTTACTGGATGTGCCGGGCGGTTCCGAGCAGTTTTAAACCACAACTCAATCTAATCTCGGGTTTTCCTTGGGCATGATGCACTAACCTCTCACATTAGATAGGTGGTGTTGTGGTTACTGGATGTGTTGGGCGGTTCCGGGCAGTTTTGCACCACAACTCAATCTAACCTCGGGTTAGGCATGTTCGTCTTTTACTTAATTTACATATTTACTTTTCATATTTATATGTAAATTTTCCACAATTATTTCCATTCAAGCCATGCCCGATTTTTCCTCTAAATCATATTCAAGATTTTTGGTGTACAGATTATACCATTTTTATGCTACTAATCATTCATATATTTATGGGCCAAATTATGCCGATAATATAAATTAAAAAAATTCCCAACGTTACCCCCGTCATACGTTCGCAAAATTCACATAGAATGTTAGGCTCGAAACTTAGCCTAACTTATATACAAAAGGGAAAGAAGGGAACATGTGCCGTTCATACAACATAAAACATGTGTCATATAAATTTTGGCATAAAACAATGAACTTGCATTTTTGGATCCAATCAACATAAGTCCTAAGCATATGAAATTACTCAAATCCAACTAAGCATGTAAATGTAATCTTGCAATTTGAGTCCAAATAAATATAAATCTTAAGCATATAGAATTTCACAAGTTCAACTAGGCATGTGAATGTAAACTTGAAGTTTGGGTCCAACTAAATATGAATTTTAGGCATATAGAGTTACACAAGTTCAACTTAGGCATGTGAATGTAAACTTGCAATTTGGGTGCAACTAAATATGAATTTTAGGCATATAGAATTACACAAGTTCAACAAGGCATGTGAATGTAAACTTGCAATTTGGATCCAATAAACATGAATCTTAAACATATGGAATTATACAAGTTCAACTAGGCATGTAAATGTGAACTTTTATTTTGGATCTAATTTTCTTGGATCTAAATGTCGTTCTAAACATAATACATGTCTTGGCCTAACAACTTGCATGTAACATAACATGAATAAATCACCAATTTTACATGATTCGTTTACATCAAAATAATAACCACATAGCCTAACAACTTGCATGTAACATAACATGAATAAGTCACCAATTTTACATGATTGGTTTACATCAACATAATAACGATATAAACTACGACATAAACTAACAACTTGCGTGTAACATAACATGAATAAGTCACCAATTTTACATGATTTGTTTACATCAACATAATAAACACAATAATCTCATAAGCATATACGATAGAATCGTTACAAGAATAGGCACAAATCAGCATCAATAATCTCATAAGCATATACGATAGAATCGTTACAAGAATAGGCATGAATCAGCATCATTATTATCTTACAACTAGGAATAACGCTAGTTTTCACTTTATTACAAATCATAACTTTTTAATCGTTCACATCTAAATAATAACAGGACTTTCAAACAAAAGAAAGTCTTGTTTTCTGGGATCTGTTTTTTGAATTTGAAAAGCATTCCCTTGAAGAAGACTATCAATTCTCTAAGTTAGTTTTGATTCGTAGCTTTTAACTTGTTTTCAAATTGAAGAAGAAATGGTGGCTAGGCTAGAACGATCATGGACAGCATGGTGGCTCCTTGGAATGAATTTGTATGATTTAGGGTTTGAGGATTAGGGTTGCTTTTATGGAAATTCAATTTTATGTGAGTCGTTAGATCGTTCTAGGAGCAATCACAACCATCCAGACTAGATAGAGTTGTCCAGAATTGCCACCTATGCCCTAGTGACTCAGCAATAGGTCAGAAAGGACTCAGCAACAAGTCAGAATCGTCTCAGTTTTGGATCTTGGGGGGAGGGGGCGAGGTGGTGGTTAGGTCGATCCCCAGGTCGACCTGTATAGGGGAGGTCGACCTCATGGTCGATACCCTGGTCGACCTAGCCTGGGGTCGGTCGACCTGCCTTGGTATTTTACTATTTAATTTTTTGAATTTCTCTTGAATCTTCCGAAGGCTATAACTCCTTCATACGAAGTACGATTTACGAAAACATGGACTTTATTCCAAGCAGAATTCCGAGACGAATGCAATGACATAACCCGTTTCCCTTAATTCTCACTTTAAAAATTAAGTATTCTTTAATTTGTTCTTTTAATATTCTTAGAAAATACGGGGTGTTACAGTTAATTTCTTAGGTTATATATAATTATATAATATTATTAAATTCTATAATCGCTTGTTTAACATTATGAATTTCAAGTTAAACCCAATGACTGTCTCCCCCAGATAAATACCCCCAATCTGAACACAGTGGGATATGTCCCGTGAGTTGATTTGACTGTTTCGATCAGTTTTCGTTTAAATTAAAATTTAAATCTATATATTCAATTTTAATTGCACATTTCAATTTACCGAGGCCACATACAGACTCTAAAAATTTCAAAGAAAACAAATCTGGCTATGTTTTGACGATACAGTCCTAACAAAACTAATTTCATCGAATTTGGAGACCATTTGAAGAATGATCATTTTCTAGACGATCCAAATTGACTAAAACTGTAAAACACGTTTTCCTTTGCCACGCTCACATATTGATTTCAAAAATTATGAAAATTGGAACCTAGTAATAACTTCACATCCCGGATCCAACAAAAGTGGTTTCATTGAAAACAGAGGTCATTTGCAAAATCGCTATTTTTAAGCGCTATATTTTTCATATTGACTATTCTGAATTTTCAATTGGACATAACTTTTTATCCCTGCTATGAAATTTGGATTTTTTAGGTTCGTTGGAATGATATCTTCAAATAGATTCTAATATTTTTGGTTTCGCTAAAATCCGGTTTATTTTGAATGCAGTACATTCATTTGAAATCGAATTTTCGAACTGCGGCGCCAATTCCAATTCCTTCTATAATTAAAATAAATATTTTATATTCTAACGTCGATTCAAATAAATATATACGTTCTGATTCTATTCGAAATAAATTTCTTGTCATTATTATTTAAAATAAATCATTTTAAATATTCAAAATTCATTAAGACTGCCAAAATAAAAAAAAATTAAATTGGTTCCGATTTTCCGGGTTGTTACATAGACACTATTATAATAGCGTATTATATTATATGATATTAGTTTAATGAATCCTTAGAGGATGGTGAGCCCAAACATCCTTTAAGCTACTGATGCATTTCATTGAACACTTCATTTGAATTGATTTACTTCCGTGAGAACGTTAGTCCTGATCCGAGTTGTTTTGTTTTTCATTATTGCTCAGGTCAGATCGAGTATTGCAGTGTTGAGATTTCACCTTTTGAAGCTAGAGACTGTTGGAGATATCACCTCTACATATTGATTCTGGCTAATTTTCTTTTGTATTAGAAATTCTTGTATTTAGACTTTCGCTGTATTTAGTTTTGTAACTCTGATATTATGTATAAATTTTGATTTTTATTTAGTAGCTTTATGAACTACTGTTGTATAATTTATTTATTCCGCTGCGAGATATTATGTTTTTCTGTGTCTGTGATTCTATGATTCTGTGATTTATTCTATTTACCTTAGAAGCTAATAACACTATGTTATTTCGAACGGTTTGAGTTGGTTTAATTACCAGCTTGAAGTGAACTAAAGATGGCATCTTACATTGATTATCCATAACATTTAAGGACATCAAATACGTTGCTTTCGCGTAAACTGATCAAACTAACATTCCAGCTATCAAGTCCTTAGACTTATACTGTAGTTCGAGCTGTATGTTACAATTAACATAATATGATCATTTATGTAATCAATCAAATTGAACATTCGATCTCATAGTATAGTTTATTTGTAATAACCCGGAAATTCTGAACCAGTTTAAAATTTTTATTTTGGCAATTTTAGCGAAGTTTGAATATTTAAAATGAATTATTTTAAATAATATTGACGAGAAATTTATTATGAATATAATTCGAACGTATATATTTATACGCGTCATCGTTAGAATATAAATAATTATATATAACTATAAAAGGAATTGAAAATGGCGCGGTAGTTCGATAATTTGATTTCAAACTTCAGTTGAATGTACCGGGTGCAAAACAATCCGGATTTTAGTGAAACCAAAAACATTAGGATCTAATTGATAATATCTTTCCAACGAATCTGAAAAATCGAAATTTCATAGCGGGAATCAAAAGATATGTCCAGTTGAAAATTCTGAATAGTCGCTATGGAATTCAGGCCCTTAAAAATAGACATTTTGCAAACGACCTCAGATTTCGACGAAACCACTTTTGTTGGGTCCGTGATGTCAAATTATTGCTAGGTTTCAAATTTCATAATTTTTCGAATCAATATGTGAGCGTGGCAAAGGAAAACGCGTTTGACCAGTTTTAGTTGATTTTAATCGACTGGAAAATGGCCATTTTTCCAACGGTCTCAGAATTCGACGAAACTAGTTTTGTTAGGACCGTATCGTCAATACGAAGCTAGAAAATATTTTTCTGCAATTTTTAGAGTTCGTATGTGACCCCGGTTAATTGAAATGCGCGTTCAAATTCAATATATAGAGTTATATGTTGATTTTAACGGAAACTGATCGAAATGATCGAATCAGCTTGCGATACATATCCCATTGTGTTCGGAATAGGGGTAAAACGCTATGGACGACAAGCGGTGGGCCTCGTTTAGAGGTCGTATGTAAAAGTCAACTTTTAAGAAGAGAAAAATAATAATAAATTATAAATTGAATAACCCTACACCCTAAGTCAAACCCTCCATAACCTCAACCCGCGGTCAAACCTGATAAACCGCCGCTCCTCTTCGAAATAGAACGAACGAAAGCTTCAGATTTTAATTCCTCAAAACATCTTAATCCATTTAGAGATTTTCGAAATAATCTGAACAAAAATGGTAGACAAAAGTTCGATCTTTGGTTTTATACGAGAAGGATCAGTTATCGAGGCCTGGAGTGCTCGATTTTCAAGCTCCAAGTCCCCACGTTCGAGCTCGCTGTTCGAGGCAGGGGGCGTTCGAGTTTGGTGTTCTTCCTGGAGGTGGAAGCTCTCGCCAAGGCCGACCTTGTGGTGGTGGTTGATCCAGGTCCAACGCCTTGTGGGTGGTGAACCGGCGAGCCCTAGCTCGCGTGTGGATCTCGATGACAACCTGGAATTGTTCGACGAGGGGTTCAGTCCTTTTACAGAGAAGATGAAGAAGGTTTAAAATTCTAAACCTTTAATTAGTTTAACTATTTACCATTAGCAATTCATTTAATGTAATTAGTTTAGTTAATTTACTAATTTAGCATAGTTTTGATATGAAATTAACATTCTTTTTGAAATGAAATTAGCTTTGCTTTTTTTAATGAAATTAGTTTTTTTTGTTGAAATGAAATTAGCTTGATTTTTGAATAGGATTTTTAAATAGAAATGGCGATATTAAAAATATGTTTTTTAATATATATAAACGGTGTGAAAATAGAAATTTTATCCATATAGCGTGATTATAAAAATTCAATTTTTATATATTGAATAGCAAAGTAAAAATTCGATTTTTATATATTGAATAGCAAAGTAAAAATTCGATTTTTATATATTGAATAGCAAAGTAAAAATTCATTTTTTATATATTGAATAGCAAAGTAAAAATTCGATTTTTATATATTGAATAGAAAAGTAAAAATTCGATTTTTATATATTGAATAGCAAAGTAAAAATTCGATTTTTATATATTGAATAGCAAAGTAAAAATTCAATTTTTATATATTGAACAGCAAAGTAAAAATTCGATTTTTATATATTGAATAGCAATGTAAATATTCGATTTTTATATATTGAATAGCAAAGTAAAAATTCGATTTTTATATATTGAATAGCAAAGTAAAAATTTGATTTTTATATATTGAATAGCAAAGTAAAAATTAGATTTTTATATATTGAATAGCGAAGTAAAAATTCGATTTTTATATATTGAATAGCGAAATAAAAATGTGATTTTTATATATGTAGTGAATACGGGAAACGAAAGACGAGGACGGTGAAGACTTCCATAAATGAAGTGTCGTGGAGTTGGGATAGCTATTGGTGAGAACTTCTCACTCTTCAATTTCTTTTTCTAATTATATATATATATATATACTAGGATGCAGACGGTGTTTAGTAGCACCCGACACAATCGTCCACAGACTATGGACTTGTTTGTTTGGTTGTGTAGTTGGTTAGATTATTTGTTTAGAATTGAATTGTTTGGTGAATTGAAATGGATTTGATTGATGTGTGAATGGCGTGGGCCTTCACTAGACCGGGGATAAGGCTAGGCCTCGTCCCGTTTCTAGTATCGTGCCGTTATGCCGCCGAAATTTTCTAAAATAAGTTAGAAAAATAAAGATATCATTTTATTTAATAAATGAACTGAATAGAATATTTTCATAGGTTGAATAAAATGTTTTATCGTTAAAAATATAATTTTTAACGTGAAAGTGAATAAATAAATATTTATAAACAAATCGGCCGATTCGTTTATATACACTGATTTGACTGATATTGATTGGGTCGATAAATTTTACACATCGCCCAACTGCACAACTAAAATCTGTGTTTGATTGTTTGAAACCCCACACGGGAGTTGGGATGAAATTTGAAGTTCACTCATCCTGTTTGATTAAATATGTCGATCGATTGATTGACAGGCTGTTATAAGCGTTAGATATCTATATTTGATGCTTATACAGTGTAGTGCACTTTGGTTGATGGTTGATTATTTATCGTTTCTATTATATGCATGTGTTGTATGGAATCCATATAATTAACTTTATATGGTAATTGATTGGGCCTCATTCCCATTTAGAAAATAAAGAATATTATGAAATAAAGGTTCATGTGTTGACTGTACTCATCCGTTGAGATTAGTCATGTGTTGAACGAAATATTTTAACAATAAAATTTACATCTTTATCATATATAAAATTAGAAACTAACTGGAAAATAGATAAGGTGAGTGGTCTCCTGGATATTAATCTGATGTTAGTTTCGGCCTTCGGGGTTAATATTCAGGGAATCGTTCTCTTACTAATTTACGGTAGGAGTCTGATTTAATATCAAACGATAGATACCTTAATTTTCATAAAATATAGTAAGTAACAAAAATAGTCACACGTGGACAGTACTCATTCGTTGAGATTAGTCGTGCGTTGACAAAAATATAGAGTCACATATTGAATAGAATAAATATTCATTTTTTGAATAGAATAACGAATTTATTGAAATATATAAAGCCGTGTTGATTAGAGATGCGCTATTTTGACGCGAACGATATTTATATCGATTATATTCGAATTTGATTGAATTGAATTGAATTGAATTTGATTTGAATAGAAAACGAATTTGAATTGAATTGAATTTGTTTTGAATAGAAAACGAATTTGATTTGAATAGAAAATGAATTTGATTTGAATAGAAAACGAATTTGATTTGAATTGAATAGAAAACGAATTTGATTTGAATTGAATAGAAAACGAATTTGATTTGAATAGAAAACGAATTTGATTTGAATAGAAAACGAATTTGAATTGAATTGAATATATAACAAATTGAATTTGTTTTGAATAGAAAACGAATTTGAATTGAATTGAATACATAACGAATTGAATTTGTTTTGAATAGAAAACGAATTTGAATTGAATTGAATTTGTTTTGAATAGAAAACGAATTTGAATTGAATATATAACGAATTGAATTTGTTTTGAATAGAAAACGAATTTGAATTGAATTGAATTGAATATGAAACGAATTTGATTGAATAGAAAACGAATTGAATTTGTTCTGAATATATAACGAATTGAATTTGTTTTGAATAGAAAACGAATTGAATTTGATTTGAATAGAAAACGAATTTGATTTGAATTGAATAGAAAACGAATTTGATTTGAATTGAATAGAAAACGAATTTGATTTGAATTGAATAGAAAACGAATTAAATTTGATTTGAATAGAAAACGAATTTGAATTGAATTGAATTTGTTTTGAATAGAAAACGAATTTGATTTGAATAGAAAACGAACTTGATTTGAATAGAAAACGAATTCGAATTGAATTGAAAACGAATTGAAATGAATTCAAATTGAACTGAAATTTGAATTGAATTCAAATGAACTTTAAAACGAATTTATAAGGAAAAATTCAATTTTGATTTGAATTGAAATGGAAGTTGAAATTATTTTTGAAACGAATTTAAAACTATTTATATAATTCGTTTTAAATAGTAATCGACGAAATATATATTATATATATAATATAATGGCCTGAATAGAACGCGCTGCGCCGCGGCAGTTCGCGAATTTCGACCATTTATTTCAAACGGACATTACGGGAGATCCGACCGTCGGATTCCCCTAAAACCGGAACCTTTGGGTTCGTATCGAAAAGAGCTTTCTAACGAATATTAGAAATTTGAAATCTAACGGTTGGATTTGGAGGTACGTCCAAATCAAATTTGAAAAAGGTCGTTGTAAGTGCAGTTCGATGGCCGTTGATGGAAATCGACTGTACGGGCCTTAATAAAATTATTAAAAATAGTAATAATTCGTGTAAAATCATAAGAAATGATTTGGGAAAAATTGGGATGAAAAACCCCATATTTGAAAAGATAAAAATAGATTTTTATCGAAATGAACTAGTTTTGAACTAAAATTAAAACCCAACTATCTTTAAATATAAATAAGTTGGATTTAAAAAGGGGTTTTAAATAATTGGAATGTAGTAACCCGGATTTTCGGCGGCTTTGGTTATCGACGTAAGCCCGACGTCGATAACCAAAACATCGAAAAATCCCGGTAATTAATGTAAGAAATTAGAGGGTGAGGAAAGATAAGATAGAACTTATAGAATAGAAGAAGAAGAAGAACATCATCATCAGAGTAATCACGAATCTCACAGCGGAACGAATAAAATATAACATAACTTTTGAAATACAAACAGTTATATGTACAATAGCACTTATCAGAGTACAGCACTTACAACACAGCGGAATATATAATAGCTATAGAATCTTGAAGCCTCCTGCTCCAAGCTCTCCAACCTATATCTGAAAAATCCCGACTACTTGACTGCCCGTTCAAATTTAGGCACCCAAGAGTTTAGGGAAAACAACAAAGTAAACTCCGGGTCAGTCATGGGACTGGTATGAGTAAAACAGTTTAAAACAGTTTGAACAAGTAAATGATATCTCATAAGACCACGCCGTATAACGGAACGGGTTTTTCCCTTATGAGAATCCAATCAACTTTGTAAACAATATCATTCTGATATTATAATAATGTCTAAGTACAATTAGATATCAATCTAGCAGAAACGCTTTCATCTCACGTTCTACATATGTGGTATACAATCAAAACCGCAAGCACGTATTGGGTAATTGGATTTCCAACTATGACAAGGTATGGAACCACCTTCCGATCAGTGTACTCTAGGAACGATACACTGGAGTTCAACAAGAACATCTTGCAACTCAGCCACACATGACCGACCACTCATTTCTCTTGAGTGTATCGAATATACATCACCAACGGTTGGGATCAGCAACCGTTCCTATATATATATGGGACAGCATTGATAGATTTAAGAAGCAAATGAATATTCTCTAGATAGGTGATTATACACCCTACTTCGGTGCGACCGACTTAGCCATGCTGCCTGCCCGATTTCTGTCATTTACCGGATGTGAGGCTAGAAGCTACGCTTATCTTTTACACATCATATCTTCATTCACTTAGAATGTCACATCGTCATACCCGCCAAATCATTATCGATTTCCCTAACGGTATCACGGGTATGAAGCTAAGAGAAACGAATTCCTCCGCCACCAACGTAATACGTTGAAGAGATCAACATATATGATTCGTTAGGAATACTCTGTCAGACATTCGTCCATACAAGTTGTCCTGGGACTGGACGAACCGAAGGTACTATTCAGTACATCCATCTTAGGCACTGTTATCTAAGACTTATACAATAGCCCTTGCACTTTACTCCGTCTTCGATATATTCAGCATACTTGATTCGCAACGCTGATGCCAATACGGAGTGGTTCTTCGGATAATAATCCAACCGGTCTCTCCTTATTAACAACGTTAAAATGGTCAAAACATTGATAGTCTGTGATTTAACTATCAAAGAAAAACTCGTGTGCAAACAACGATATTATTTCCAGATGGAAATTATATCGATCAATCATCATTCATATATATATATATCTATATATATATATATATATATTCATATTTTCCTTATTTCCTATGTTTAGAAAATATACGTTAACACTGGAAAACATTTCCATAACTTATTTACGTATCACTATCATTCCACAACTATTAGTCCCTGACGGTAAATTAGTAAGAAAACAATTCTCTAAGTATAAACCCCGAAGGCCGAAACCAACATCAGATCGATACTCAGAACAACCATTCAACTTACAAATCTCTAGTCAGTTTCTAATCTTGTTTAACTCTATTTCTTAACTCCTTATACATGAACAATACCTTTTCAAATTCAGATTTCCCATTTCAATATTTGATTACGTTTCTGATTCTATTTAGAAAACATTTCCAAACCTTCTTTACTTGGATTTAAACAGATGTTTAAATACACATCGCGATGACAACCCAAACGACTATACTTATTCACTAAATTCACTTAACCACTTCCACTCTCGAACCTTAACCATTTCTAAATTAAAAACGAAGTCAATCAAGTTGGGGTATAACTACCTCTCAGACCTTAACTGAACAACACTTCTAACCTTGAAATAGGCAAAGTTCACTTTATATTTCTTTAACTAACTTCCTTACTTAACCTTTCTTTCGAATAACTATATTCGGTTAACTCTTTTCAATTAACTCTATTCGACTAACTCCTGTCGAATAAACTATATTCGATAACTCCTCTAACTCTATTCGAATAAAGTATATTCGATTTACTCTTTTCAGATATCTAGATTTGATAACTCCTTTTGAATAACTAGATTCGATAACTCCTTTCGAATAACTAGATTCGATAACTTCTTCTCGAATAACCAATATTCGATTATCTTACTTCGAATAACTTATATTCGATTATCTCACTTCGAATAACTTATATTCGATTACTCTTCTCTTTGAATACACTATATTCGATAACTCTACTCGATTAACTCTAGTTTGTTTTTACTCTAATCGATTAACTCTAACTGATTTCTCTAACTGGTTAACTCTACCTGGTTAACTCTACCTGATTAACTCTACTCGATTAACTCGACTTACTTAACCCAACTGATTATCTCGACTTACTTAACCCAACTGGTTAACTCGACTTACTAATTCAACTTGATTAACCTCACTTGATTTTACTTATCTCGATTAACTGAACTAATCACCTTGATTAACTTAACCAATCCACTTAGTTTAACTTAACTAATCCATTGAGTTTTACTTAACTAATCCACTTTGATTAACTTAACTAATCCACTTGACAAATCTGGTTTAACTAACTCGATCAACTTGGTTTAACTAACTCGATCAACTTGGTTTGATCAACTCCTTTTTGATTAACCCCTTTCGAATACTAATATTCGATTAACTAACTTTCGAATACCATATTCGATCAACTCCTTTCGAATACCATATTCGATTGACTAACTTTTCGAATAAACTATTCATTTATAAAGATTTACTTTTAGTAACGGTTCTTCACTTTACAAATGATTTCCTTTTTATAACTCTATTTATTTTCTGAATATTCCCTTTTCAAATTTATTCTTAAAAATATTCTAACTCCTTAAATTTCCAGAAAAATTCGCCATAACCTCCTTTGTACCGGGAGCATCGGGAAAATCCCCAAACCCACCACACAGGCCTTTCCATTCAAAATGGTTTGAAATTATTTCCTTTTTGAACATCTCCTATTTATAAATATTTCAATTTATAAATATTCCTTATTTATAAATATTCAAATTTATAAATATCTCCTATTTATAAATATTCCATTTATAAATATTATATTTTCACTATCACTTTGAAAATCTTCTTTATCAACATCTCGTATGTTATGTTATTCAATCATATCGAATCACGATGATCAATAACGTCCAACCACATATAATCGACAACAGATTATATATCACATCATATAACACAATATATAAATCAAAACAGTATTATAATATTGAGGAACCCAGTTGGGTCCCTCCAACCTGTTCCCCTGCATCACAGATGTTACACAGTATAATCAACATCACTTTCAGTTCGATAGTATATATTCTGATAGCAGAATCAATATATAAATATTTATCGGTTTATATATATATATATATATATATATATATATATATATATATATATAATTTCCACTAACTGACTAGCAGTTCAATCAATCAACCAACACACAGCAATCAACAGATGATTAACAGTTCTAAGAATACATTATAAAAATATAACTGTTCAGAGTTGGTGAGTTTTACTCACATTTGCAGTTCATCGTTAAAGAACGATAAACCGTTATTTGATTTGAATCAAACAATTTATTACGCCATAAATTCATACGAGCCCCAATCCACTTCCAGTCAGCTTCATCTTGTAGTGCCCGTCCATACGATCCCAACGGATCCAGTCGCGTTCAATTCTGATCACGTATGCTTAAGTTATCATATTTACAAGTGGATACACAAATTTAAATTAAACTAAATTTAATTAACATGGGTTTGGGCTTTCACCTTAATACCAATCCGGCCCATCTTCATATGTTTTAACCCCAAACCGTCCTCATTCTTCTTCCTGCCACAATACAAAGATGCCCGATCCCTTGAAATCGCTACCACCGCCACAACAGATCGCCGGACCGGCGGCCATCACCCCCACCGGTATCGCAACCCCTCCAGCTACCTTATTCCGTCAACTCTGATCCCCGACAGCCTCCTTTACCACACCAAAACTCTAATCGAACGTATATCTGTCTTGCCGGAATTAGGCCACCGCCGACCATCTGGGGTCACCCCACTACCCCGAGTTGAACCGCCGTTTCCTCCTTTCCCTCCGCCAGAAATTGCTCAGCCCGAAACCACCCCAGTTCGCCAGAACGAACTCAACCTTAGTTTCCGTTCAACTGTGAATTTGCACCACCGCCTGACGCCATTACCACCTTCACCCATCACCAAGGTGTCGACCCGCCTCCTTCCAACACTCCGAAGTCAGCTGCGCCCCTGATTTGAACTCCAACAATTCGTCGTCATTAACAGTTCGGCATCTCCCCCAAGACCAAACGCAACAGCCAAAACCCAAGATAAATCCAAAACCCTCGTCAGCATCTCAATTGTATAATCTTTATGGATTTTATTTGTATTTTTTTACTTTGATTTTCTTTCTTTGAATGGTATTTCTTTTCCATGCTGAAGACAATGGAAACCGAGGCTGGTTTTTGGTTTTTGGGGTATACGGTTTAGGTTAGAAGGAAGTAGGGGCTATTTATAATGTTAGAAAAATATCTAGATATTTTGTGCAAGGGAATATTCCCAGTATATTCTCCATCGTTAACTCGTTTCTGACTTCTAAAAATTCGTGTGATCACACACGATACCCAAAAATCACCAAACTAGACATGTAGCTACAGTTCGACATTACGATTCCAACGAAACTGGTTTCGTCGAATTCCGACTTCGTATGCCCACACAACGTATTTTTAACTGTCGAAATACTGACTGTTTCTCACTGTAAAAATCCGTATAACCACACAGTGACTCTAAAAATCACGAAACTGGAAATCTAACAACTATTTGACATTGCGGATCCAACAAAATTAGTTTCGTCGAATTCCGACTTCGTTTGCAAAACCGGCTATTTTTAAAGCTCTGAATAGCCCATTTAAATATATAAATATATTTAAATAAATTAAATTAAATATTAATAAATTAATATTATCGTATATATTCACAGTGGAATACCATACAGCTTCAGTATAATCATATAATTGATATCTCAAGTCCTGGTTGAATCGATATTCAATTTTATATTGAAATTCCCTTTTATAACGTATATAAAGCGTTACGAATTATATACGAATTCCATAGCGACTTTTCTGAAATTTGATTTGGACATAACTCAAAATCTACACGACGAAATCTCGATTTTTCTCTTCCACTAGAAAGATATACTCCACCAGCTCCACACGTTTCTTGTTTCATCGAAATCCGATTTAAAACGGCTTCTGTATATTCAGTTGAAGTTCGAATCGCCAAATAGCGAACTGCCGCGCCATTTCGAGCTCGATTATAATTATATTATAAATTATACGTTCAACTGTCGTCGACTGAATATATTCGTTATTATATTTCGAATATAAACTCAACCAATCCCCTGATACTATCCAATTCACAGTATATTGTGAATTTCACTATTCTGACCATTCCGGCTTATAATATATTTTATTATATTATAATTATTAATTAAATATTGAGTTTTATTTAATTCAGGTCATCGATATCGCCACATCGATAATAAATAATTAAATTAATTAATTATTCAACAGCTAAAAATGCGGGTCATTACAATCTTTCCCCCTTAATAAAATTTCGTCCTCGAAATTTGCTAAGCTAGGGGACGACCCTATCTACTGGGTAAAAATTTATCTGTTTACCTCTGATCTCCGGTTTCAACTGAACCTATTAATATCGACTAAAATATTAATTTATTCCGACTAACTGAATTTTCAAAAATTCTGAAAATTTTCTAACGCCTTAACTTTTCGAATTTTTTTGCCAGCACCTCCTTTGTACTGGTCAATATCTCAAACTCCAACTCGCCTCTCTGGGCCATCTCCAACCCAAAAGAAAATCAAATAGCCAAACGGCTTGCCAATTCGGCTCATAAAAATCTCAAACTCATATATAATATAAACTGGTACCTTTTTGTTGGGCATATCAACCCTATCACTTCCATATGCTATCAACTCAGCATATACCCGTGTTATGTCAATCAAATCCCAATCAGTTCATCTCCTCAAATCCAAATCGAATTTCATTTGAACCCTAATATCAAATTCCAAATTATTAACTTATCAATTTGGTTCCATTCTAGATTATCTCTAATCCAATTTAATTTTATTTAACTTAGTTCAAGTTAAATTTCAATTCATTTTTTTACCATCTCAATTTATTTAACTTTATTAGTTAAATTTTATTCCAGAAATTTCAATTCCTGGGTCTATTTCAAATCAATTTGAAATCATAATACCAATTCAAAACATTTGAATTTCTAAACCACTTGTTTTCTCAAAACAATTCACAAACAAAACCTTTGGTAGTAATCCGTCACTTACAACTCGAAAATGAACACCGATGATGTCATGATCATCATCGGAATCTATTTTCCAGCGATCGAAGTGAGTTCAATACTATATCACTTTCAGTTTGAAAAACGTTTTCAAAATCTCTCAGGAACTTAAAATTTTCTTATTTTAATTCCAAATCTGATTTAAATTCAGATTTTTCTTCATTTTATTTCATATACTTTACTTATATGAATTCTGATTAGTCATTTATAATCATTTTACCTTTTTATAATCTTATTCGATTATAATAACAACCAACACAACCAATATACTATATCAAATATATTCGGGTAAAATTATTCCATTTACCCTCTTTCAAAACATACCATGACGGTTCACCGTGTTCAAGTGTTTATAAAACTCCTACCGATACAGTGGATCAAACTGATCGACCAGAATTTACAAACAACTCAACCAATAAAACTCCACAATACAAAATCATTTTATATTAACTAACAAATACGTTCACTCGTATATATACACTCAAATTCAGTCTAGGATATTACTAATCCCATTTCTACTGAATCACTCCACAGAGCCAAGTAATTCTAAACTTAAGCTCTGATACCAACTGTAGTAACCCGGATTTTCGGCGGCTTTGGTTATCGACGTAAGCCCGACGTCGATAACCAAAACATCGAAAAATCCCGGTAATTAATGTAAGAAATTAGAGGGTGAGGAAAGATAAGATAGAACTTATAGAATAGAAGAAGAAGAAGAAGAACATCATCATCAGAGTAATCACGAATCTCACAGCGGAACGAATAAAATATAACATAACTTTTGAAATACAAACAGTTATATGTACAATAGCACTTATCAGAGTACAGCACTTACAACACAGCGGAATATATAATAGCTATAGAATCTTGAAGCCTCCTGCTCCAAGCTCTCCAACCTATATCTGAAAAATCCCGACTACTTGACTGCCCGTTCAAATTTAGGCACCCAAGAGTTTAGGGAAAACAACAAAGTAAACTCCGGGTCAGTCATGGGACTGGTATGAGTAAAACAGTTTAAAACAGTTTGAACAAGTAAATGATATCTCATAAGACCACGCCGTATAACGGAACGGGTTTTTCCCTTATGAGAATCCAAACAACTTTGTAAACAATATCATTCTGATATTATAATAATGTCTAAGTACAATTAGATATCAATCTAGCAGAAACGCTTTCATCTCACGTTCTACATATGTGGTATACAATCAAAACCGCAAGCACGTATTGGGTAATTGGATTTCCAACTATGACAAGGTATGGAACCACCTTCCGATCAGTGTACTCTAGGAACGATACACTGGAGTTCAACAAGAACATCTTGCAACTCAGCCACACATGACCGACCACTCATTTCTCTTGAGTGTATCGAATATACATCACCAACGGTTGGGATCAGCAACCGTTCCTATATATATATGGGACAGCATTGATAGATTTAAGAAGCAAATGAATATTCTCTAGATAGGTGATTATACACCCTACTTCGGTGCGACCGACTTAGCCATGCTGCCTGCCCGATTTCTGTCATTTACCGGATGTGAGGCTAGAAGCTACGCTTATCTTTTACACATCATATCTTCATTCACTTAGAATGTCACATCGTCATACCCGCCAAATCATTATCGATTTCCCTAACGGTATCACGGGTATGAAGCTAAGAGAAACGAATTCCTCCGCCACCAACGTAATACGTTGAAGAGATCAACATATATGATTCGTTAGGAATACTCTGTCAGACATTCGTCCATACAAGTTGTCCTGGGACTGGACGAACCGAAGGTACTATTCAGTACATCCATCTTAGGCACTGTTATCTAAGACTTATACAATAGCCCTTGCACTTTACTCCGTCTTCGATATATTCAGCATACTTGATTCGCAACGCTGATGCCAATACGGAGTGGTTCTTCGGATAATAATCCAACCGGTCTCTCCTTATTAACAACGTTAAAATGGTCAAAACATTGATAGTCTGTGATTTAACTATCAAAGAAAAACTCGTGTGCAAACAACGATATTATTTCCAGATGGAAATTATATCGATCAATCATCATTCATATATATATATATCTATATATATATATATATATTCATATTTTCCTTATTTCCTATGTTTAGAAAATATACGTTAACACTGGAAAACATTTCCATAACTTATTTACGTATCACTATCATTCCACAACTATTAGTCCCTGACGGTAAATTAGTAAGAAAACAATTCTCTAAGTATAAACCCCGAAGGCCGAAACCAACATCAGATCGATACTCAGAACAACCATTCAACTTACAAATCTCTAGTCAGTTTCTAATCTTGTTTAACTCTATTTCTTAACTCCTTATACATGAACAATACCTTTTCAAATTCAGATTTCCCATTTCAATATTTGATTACGTTTCTGATTCTATTTAGAAAACATTTCCAAATCTTCTTTACTTGGATTTAAACAGATGTTTAAATACACATCGCGATGACAACCCAAACGACTATACTTATTCACTAAATTCACTTAACCACTTCCACTCTCGAACCTTAACCATTTCTAAATTAAAAACGAAGTCAATCAAGTTGGGGTATAACTACCTCTCAGACCTTAACTGAACAACACTTCTAACCTTGAAATAGGCAAAGTTCACTTTATATTTCTTTAACTAACTTCCTTACTTAACCTTTCTTTCGAATAACTATATTCGGTTAACTCTTTTCAATTAACTCTATTCGACTAACTCCTGTCGAATAAACTATATTCGATAACTCCTCTAACTCTATTCGAATAAAGTATATTCGATTTACTCTTTTCAGATATCTAGATTTGATAACTCCTTTTGAATAACTAGATTCGATAACTCCTTTCGAATAACTAGATTCGATAACTTCTTCTCGAATAACCAATATTCGATTATCTTACTTCGAATAACTTATATTCGATTATCTCACTTCGAATAACTTATATTCGATTACTCTTCTCTTTGAATACACTATATTCGATAACTCTACTCGATTAACTCTAGTTTGTTTTTACTCTAATCGATTAACTCTAACTGATTTCTCTAACTGGTTAACTCTACCTGGTTAACTCTACCTGATTAACTCTACTCGATTAACTCGACTTACTTAACCCAACTGATTATCTCGACTTACTTAACCCAACTGGTTAACTCGACTTACTAATTCAACTTGATTAACCTCACTTGATTTTACTTATCTCGATTAACTGAACTAATCACCTTGATTAACTTAACCAATCCACTTAGTTTAACTTAACTAATCCATTGAGTTTTACTTAACTAATCCACTTTGATTAACTTAACTAATCCACTTGACAAATCTGGTTTAACTAACTCGATCAACTTGGTTTAACTAACTCGATCAACTTGGTTTGATCAACTCCTTTTTGATTAACCCCTTTCGAATACTAATATTCGATTAACTAACTTTCGAATACCATATTCGATCAACTCCTTTCGAATACCATATTCGATTGACTACCTTTTCGAATAAACTATTCATTTATAAAGATTTACTTTTAGTAACGGTTCTTCACTTTACAAATGATTTCCTTTTTATAACTCTATTTATTTTCTGAATATTCCCTTTTCAAATTTATTCTTAAAAATATTCTAACTCCTTAAATTTCCAGAAAAATTCGCCATAACCTCCTTTGTACCGGGAGCATCGGGAAAATCCCCAAACCCACCACACAGGCCTTTCCATTCAAAATGGTTTGAAATTATTTCCTTTTTGAACATCTCCTATTTATAAATATTTCAATTTATAAATATTCCTTATTTATAAATATTCAAATTTATAAATATCTCCTATTTATAAATATTCCATTTATAAATATTATATTTTCACTATCACTTTGAAAATCTTCTTTATCAACATCTCGTATGTTATGTTATTCAATCATATCGAATCACGATGATCAATAACGTCCAACCACATATAATCGACAACAGATTATATATCACATCATATAACACAATATATAAATCAAAACAGTATTATAATATTGAGGAACCCAGTTGGGTCCCTCCAACCTGTTCCCCTGCATCACAGATGTTACACAGTATAATCAACATCACTTTCAGTTCGATAGTATATATTCTGATAGCAGAATCAATATATAAATATTTATCGGTTTATATATATATATATATATATATATATATATATATAATTTCCACTAACTGACTAGCAGTTCAATCAATCAACCAACACACAGCAATCAACAGATGATTAACAGTTCTAAGAATACATTATAAAAATATAACTGTTCAGAGTTGGTGAGTTTTACTCACATTTGCAGTTCATCGTTAAAGAACGATAAACCGTTATTTGATTTGAATCAAACAATTTATTACGCCATAAATTCATACGAGCCCCAATCCACTTCCAGTCAGCTTCATCTTGTAGTGCCCGTCCATACGATCCCAACGGATCCAGTCGCGTTCAATTCTGATCACGTATGCTTAAGTTATCATATTTACAAGTGGATACACAAATTTAAATTAAACTAAATTTAATTAACATGGGTTTGGGCTTTCACCTTAATACCAATCCGGCCCATCTTCAAATGTTTTAACCCCAAACCGTCCTCATTCTTCTTCCTGCCACAATACAAAGATGCCCGATCCCTTGAAATCGATATCACCGCCACAGCAGATCGCCGGACCGGCGGCCATCACCCCCACCAGTATCGCAACCCCTCCAGCTACCTTATTCCGTCAACTCTGATCCTCGACAGCCTCCTTTACCACACCAAAACTCTAATCGAACGTATATCTGTCTTGCCGGAATTAGGCCACCGCCGACCATCTGGGGTCACCCCACTACCCCGAGTTGAACCGCCGTTTCCTCCTTTCCCTCCGCCAGAAATTGCTCAGCCCGAAACCACCCCAGTTCGCCAGAACGAACTCAACCTTAGTTTCCGTTCAACTGTGAATTTGCACCACCGCCTGACGCCATTACCACCTTCACCCATCACCAAGGTGTCGACCCGCCTCCTTCCAACACTCCGAAGTCAGCTGCGCCCCTGATTTGAACTCCAACAATTCGTCGTCATTAACAGTTCGGCATCTCCCCCAAGACCAAACGCAACAGCCAAAACCCAAGATAAATCCAAAACCCTCGTCAGCATCTCAATTGTATAATCTTTATGGATTTTATTTGTATTTTTTTACTTTGATTTTCTTTCTTTGAATGGTATTTCTTTTCCATGCTGAAGACAATGGAAACCGAGGCTGGTTTTTGGTTTTTGGGGTATACGGTTTAGGTTAGAAGGAAGTAGGGGCTATTTATAATGTTAGAAAAATATCTAGATATTTTGTGCAAGGGAATATTCCCAGTATATTCTCCATCGTTAACTCGTTTCTGACTTCTAAAAATTCGTGTGATCACACACGATACCCAAAAATCACCAAACTAGACATGTAGCTACAGTTCGACATTACGATTCCAACGAAACTGGTTTCGTCGAATTCCGACTTCGTATGCCCACACAACGTATTTTTAACTGTCGAAATACTGACTGTTTCTCACTGTAAAAATCCGTATGACCACACAGTGACTCTAAAAATCACGAAACTGGAAATCTAACAACTATTTGACATTGCGGATCCAACAAAATTAGTTTCGTCGAATTCCGACTTCGTTTGCAAAACCGGCTATTTTTAAAGCTCTGAATAGCCCATTTAAATATATAAATATATTTAAATAAATTAAATTAAATATTAATAAATTAATATTATCGTATATATTCACAGTGGAATACCATACAGCTTCAGTATAATCATATAATTGATATCTCAAGTCCTGGTTGAATCGATATTCAATTTTATATTGAAATTCCCTTTTATAACGTATATAAAGCGTTACGAATTATATACGAATTCCATAGCGACTTTTCTGAAATTTGATTTGGACATAACTCAAAATCTACACGACGAAATCTCGATTTTTCTCTTCCACTAGAAAGATATACTCCACCAGCTCCACACGTTTCTTGTTTCATCGAAATCCGATTTAAAACGGCTTCTGTGTATTCAGTTGAAGTTCGAATCGCCAAATAGCGAACTGCCGCGCCATTTCGAGCTCGATTATAATTATATTATAAATTATACGTTCAACTGTCGTCGACTGAATATATTCGTTATTATATTTCGAATATAAACTCAACCAATCCCCTGATACTATCCAATTCACAGTATATTGTGAATTTCACTATTCTGACCATTCCGGCTTATAATATATTTTATTATATTATAATTATTAATTAAATATTGAGTTTTATTTAATTCAGGTCATCGATATCGCCACATCGATAATAAATAATTAAATTAATTAATTATTCAACAGCTAAAAATGCGGGTCATTACATGGAATTTCTAATATATTTGATTGAAATTAAATTAGAAGTGATTTGTGGGTTTTTCGTGAACAGTGTTTTAAATACCACTTGTTCTTTAACCCGATAAATAAATAGAATGTGATTTGGGTTTATCGTGAACTGTGTTTTAAATGACATTAGTTCTTTAACCCAGTAAAAGGAGTTTTAACGAATCTGCAATTAGATTGGAATGTGAATTGATAATTTAAATTATCAAATATAGAAAGTGAGCGAGAATGGAGTATTACCAGTTTTGCTCCAAAACGATAGTCAAATCTTTAATTAGATTTGAACGTGAAATGGTAATTAACTTTACCGATAACACCGTGGTGTTAGATATGGAGTATTACCAGTTTTACTTCATGGGATGAATAGGTTGGGATTGGGAAATAAAATAAATAATTACTTCGGTGTGGTTCGCTAATCTCGACTAGTTAGAAAACCATAATTTGGTTTGATACGACATCCAATGGAAGATTAAAGAATAAATTTTAAAGAATTTATCTTGGATAAAATTAATGGGAACCTTTCCCTAAGAATTGAGATTTAGAAACTAGCTGTAGGTTAGTTAAGAAGAATGGTTTCCTGGGTATTGATCTGATGTTGGTTTCGGCCTTCGGGGTCAATATTTGGGAAATTGCCCTCTTACTGATTTACGGTTAGTGACTAATGAATTGGAATGAGGCGTATGTTGTGTTTGTGTAACATTTATTTTAATATACGCGGGTTGTTCGGAAAGGTCGGGTTTATACCCATGCCGAATAACCGATTCGACGATATGTCGAAGATGAAGACGGTGGTTGAAGACCGAAAGTCTTCACTTCGTTTGGATAATTATTGATGATCCTGATTGGGCTGTACACCCAAGAGAATGGAAATAGTCGGTGGTCGTCCAGACGTACTTGGAGATCGATGGATATGCGAGGAAAGTGCCTCCGGTTTCGTTCAGACCCAGAACGAACTTGTAAACGGATTGTGTGTCTGACATTGGATTTTATTCTGTGTTGATTGATTTCTGTTGAATATATATCTGTTTGGTGGCGGAGAATTTATTCTCTTGCTTAACGCCCTTCTCTGAGACGTACGAGCTTAGAGGTTATATATCGATAGATATCAATCGCATGGCATGAATTGCCTGTGTGGCACGCTGAGTTGCATGGATCAAGGCTTCTGTTGAAAAGCAAAGTCTTGTGGTTGATGATCAAAGCACGGCCTACGTGGCAGCTTTGTGTATAGCGTGGATTCGCGAGCCTCACACCTCGGTATGAGTCAAAAACGGGATACGGACCGCTGGGAGAGCACGACGTTTCTTTCTAGCTTTGGTGGTGTCAGTGACTTACCAGCCCTGACATTTATATACTTTTCACCTTTGTGGTTATTGGAATGAGGCACCTCGATTATAGGTCTGTAAGGACCGGGAAACGTGTGTTCAGGCATAACTAATCCTCTAACGTAAGTGAGGACCGGCCCAGCCGATCCAGGGTTACCCAGAGTGTGTAGTCCTGAGACATTTGCTAGAGTGTCTCGAAGCGGAGAGGAGCTTGCCCCTTGCCTCGACTCATGACGGAAATCCAATTTCCAATACGTGTATTGCGGTTTTAATTGTAGAACTAGTATGGCGACATAGTAGATGGTAGCTATACCGCCTATGATTGATATTTATGATTGAAATTGTTTTGACACTATACACCTATAATAGTATCAAATAATGTGTTTTAAACGTATCAAGCATGCTTTGGCTGTTATAAGGGAAAACCCTATCCTCCGGCTTGCGTTGCATTGTGTGATGGGACCTGGGTCTTATAACAGCTTCATTTTCCTTTATTTAGCATTGCGCTGTTTGTTCTATGCACTGGTATTCTTGGAAGGAAACCCGTTCCGTGTTATACGGCGTGGTCCCTTGATTTACCTAACTTTAAAACCAATATTAATAACTGTTTTAGTTCTCACACCAGTCACATGACTGACCTGGAGTTTATTGTTTTAACCTAAACTCTAGGTGCCCCAATTTTCTGCACGGGCAGCTAGTAGTTTTGGTTTTGCAGATTTATATTCACAGGATCCTGATTTACAGCTGGAACGATGCTCGGAAAGCTCTGTATCCGTGTATCACATTCAGTTGTGTTTTGTATTATTTTCCGCTGCTATGTAATTTATTGTAATCTCTGATATTTATCGAATGTAATTTATTCATTTATACTCTGTATATTCTTGTATCTGATGGAATTGTTGTAATAACAATGAAATGTTCTTCTGTTTGTGTTCTGATTTGTCCTGTTCTCAAACGATCAGGGGTTTCGAACGGTCTAGATTGGTTTAACGACTGATTCGGATCGAGCGAAATTCCCGGCTGTCACATTATTGGTTTATTTTCACTGAAGTATCATACATTACGAACTGTGACCGTTTACCATATAACATATATGATAATATATGTATCAAATATTCATATTCTCATTTTGCTTTTAGAGTTTGAAACTCATAGAATGCAACATACACTATCAACCAAATAAACATGTAAGTGGTCGTTTTATGAATGTATTAAGTAGATGCAAAATTTAGGCACTTGCATAGGTGTAGAAAACAATAACGCCCAATAGACATTTAATAGTAGGTATGATATTTCCATATGTCATCGTTTAATTTAGTTCAATTGCATGTAATATTAATTGATAAACGTTTATCAATCATATTAAATTCACAAATTTATCATTGTAGATAATTATAAAATTATTTAGCATATGTTCTTATAATATTAGAAAGTTAAATGTCGTCATTTTATTTTTCTAACAAGGCTCAGACTAATCTTTTATGTTTCATCAAACCCTAAGCGAAACATAGAAGTCTTTCAACTTTATTACTGGTTGTTAGGACTCGTAAGCCTTGAGATTCTTACCCTGATGAAAGCTTACCAAATCATCGGCCCGCATACGATGGATAACTCTTTATCAGTTGTATCAGAAACAACTCCTAACCTTTGGTACCTTGTCCTAATCCCACTTTTAAGTTGAGGAAAGATCAACAAGTAAAGTGATACTATTCACTCAGACCTATCATTTCTTTGACGGCCTAAGTGTAATGCATGTATGTTAAGGAAAGATCAACAAATACATACCGTTATCTTGCTTCATCTATTCAATGTATTAATAGTACTACACATAACATCCCTAGCTTGAGAAATGTTCAACAACTGAGGATTTTACAAGTAATCTATTAATTTGTAAATGATAGAGAACAACTTTATATTAAACATTCATAATCTTTAATATATTATATTGATTAATACCGACTTATGGAATAATATATTTCTTTTGAAATACTTTCATGAATCAAGTGTCAAACACATCAGAAATCATTGTATATGTACAATTACATATGTATTTATTTATTAAGTCTATTTGGGTTTCTTTGATGTTCCACATTTAGTTTACACAGTCATATCGTATAAGTTTTATTGTTATATAACTTTTATATTTCATGTTACTTTTATATGATAGTCTAACATATAATATTTCATTGATTAAATATTATTTAATTAATTTCATATTAATAGTCTAATACAACTTTTACATTGGATATTTCTACTATAACCTTTATAGTGTAACACATATTTCTTATATATGTATATTATTATTTAATTAAATTAATTAACCTTTAACTAATTTATTTAACTAAACAATTTTAGTTAAATTATACCAGTTTCAAATTTTGTTTTATATACACACATATATGCTTATGTTATCTTAAACGCTTAAATATAACATAACATATACCAACATATATACTACATGCATATAAGTATTAATTAATTAACTCATTTAATTAATTTATTTTATTAAAATATTTAAAATTTTGAAATTAATATTTTAAAAGTTACTAACTTTTTGGACTTGCATTACATTTTCAAATATTTTGAAAATTTATGTTACATTATAACTTTTAAAATAAATATGTTTTTATTTTAAAATTAAAATCTTTCCATGATTTTGAAAATTATTTTGAAAATTAGTCCAAGGCCCAATTCAAATTAGGCCGTTTCTATTAGGGGCAACCTTTAGGCTCACTTTAGCTTTCAGACCAGGCTAGTAACTAGGTAGGACAGGGTACTTGATTACCCAATTCCAATCCTAGACATTACCTTTCTAGATACCGTACTAAGTGAGAAAGCTTAACTAATTTTCCCTAACACGACTGATTTAGACCATATAGGCTATTGGGCTTTGATATCGTTAAAAGAACTGACTAGCCCGCAGCGGAAGAAATTGATGAATTTCATAAACTTACCGTTTTGGATCATTAGTTGGGTAGGAAAAAAGAGCAAATAATGATCTCAATCACACATCTCAAACCCTAACTTCATGTACCATAGCTTCCCTTTCCTTTAACTTAACTAACAAATTTCCACTCTAAAATGCATAGGTTGTTGAACCCATATGACCTAGATTAAATATGTAAAATCATATTTAACATATCATCGGTATCTCATATTGATCAATATATTCATAATTTTTATAAATATATGCAATAATTTTATTTATCAAATCAAATTCATAATTAATGTCTCATAAATATTAATTAATTTAATCAATTTATAATAATTATAAACTAACTAAATCACCAGGTCTCAAGAGAATTCATCGTTTTCAGTTGTATGATCTTGGGTGTAAATTTGGTTAGCGATTAACATCAAATTTATTTGAATGTTAACGTTCACCCTTCACTTAGTTTTTGGTGTGACATTATTACCAAATTCATCACTTACTCATTTTCTAAAAAAAAATCTCATTTTAGTTTAAAAAGCATTACCCAGTTGTGACAATTATTTGCACCAATTCTCTTCGTCGAAAGTATATACATTAGGACTTATGGAACTTGGTAATGGTCAAAATTCTAATATCATTTATAATTCTCCCACTAAATGGATGCATAGCCTTTTATTGTTTTAGATATGATCAACAAGTATCATATGATTCAACATCATATAATAAGATCATTTTCTCGAAACTGTGGCTTAGTACATAATTCCAAATAACTCTACATAATATTAGATACTTCTGTAATTTCCAATGCATCATTGTTTTATGAAAAAAAATACCATATTAGAGTTTTATCTTATAATGAATATTCATAATATTCATATTAAAATATAGCTATGTCTATTTCTTAGTCGATACTAAAAAATAGTCATTATTTCACAAACAATGTTCCGTACGTCCTACGAAACAATTTTCATAATATGATGCAATTATTAAGTATTTTTTGGCATGATCCAACTATTTCCACTATTACTATAATAGTGTACTAAACTTGGAGGTCCGTCGTTCACTTAATATATATATTTATTTCACATACTGCAACTAGTTTACTGTGGAGAGTCTTTGATCAAATATCTTAAACTCAAAGAAACAAATCTCATGGAAAAAGATTTTCTAAATGAAAATACATATTGGAATATAAATCGTATTTCTCATTCTATTGTTAAGTATCAACCTCTATTGTTACAATTCTTGTTTCCATATTTTTTATGTAGAAAAAATCACTATTCACTCTCTTTATCCCAACTATACCTTAATTTACATTTACTCTAATACATTCATTTTTTTTCTTTCTAAATGATCAAACCTTTTAAAATAAAATCCTTACTACAATATCATGACAAACTCTTTACGAAAGTGAGTTTAATTATCCATAACATATAAGGACATTAAATATGTTGCTTTCGCGTAAACTGATCAAACTGACATTTCAGCTATCAAGTTCTTAGACTTATACTGTAGTTCGGGCTGTATGTTACAATTAACATAATATAATATTTTACATAATCAATCAAATTAAACACTCAATCTCATAGTATAGTTTATTGGTTTATTTCGAATGAACTATATTCATTGAAGTATCGTACATTACGAACTGTGACCATTTACCATATAACATATATGATAATATATGTATCAAATATCCATATTCTCATATTACTTTTAGAGTTTGAAACTCATAGAATGCAACATACACTATCTATAACAACCCGGAAATCAGGGTCAGTTTAGAATTTTTATTTTGGCAATTTTAGCGAATTTTGAATATTTAAAATGAATTATTTTAAATAATATCGACGAGAAATTTATTTTGAATAGAATTAGAACGTATATATTATATACGTCATCGTTAGAATATAAATAATTATATATAATTATAAATAGAATTGAAAATGGCGCGGTAGTTCGATAATTCGATTTCAAACTTCAATTGAACGTACCGGGTGCAAAACAATACGGATTTTAGTGAAACCAAAAACATTAGGATCTAATAGAGAATATCTTTCCAACGAATCTGATAAATCAAAATTTCATAGCGGGAATCAAAAGATATATCCAGTTGAAAATGCTGAATAGTCGCTATGGAATTCAGGCCCTTAAAAATGGAAATTTTGCAAACGACCTCGGATTTCGACGAAACAACTTTTGTTGGATCCGGGATGTAAGGTTATTGCTAGATTCCAAATTTCATAATTTTTCGAATCAATATGTGAGCGTGGCAAAGGCAAACGCGTTTGACCAGTTTCAGTTGATTTTAATCGACTGGAAAATGGCCATTTTTCCAACGGTCTCAGAATTCGACGAAATTAGTTTTGTTAGGACCGTATCGTTAATACGAAGCTAGAAAATATTTTTCACGAATTTTTAGAGTCAGTATGTGACCCCAGTAAATTGAAATGTACATTTAAAATTCAATATATAGAGTTATATGTTGATTCTGACGAAAACTGATTGTAAAGATCGAATCAGCCAACGATACATATCCCATTGTGTTCAGAATGGGGGTAATTAGCTATGGACGACAGGCGGTGGGCCTCGTTTAGAGGTCGTGTGTAAAAGTCAACTTTTTGCAAATTAAATAATTAAAAATAAAAAATTCTCTCTCCCTCCCCTTGATTCTCTCTGCCCACCCCCCCCTCATTCTTCGATTTCAGTAGATAAAAGAAAAAAAAGGAAGAAGAAGACGAAGCGGGGAGGAGCCGCCGCCCTCCCCGATGACCCCCTCGCCGCCGTCGCGGTGGCGCAGCTCCCCCCTTTCTCGCGCCAGAGCGCGATCCTCTCCCCCTCCTCCTGCCCTCTACTGCTCCGCCCGCCACCGCAACTGCCTGCACCGACCCCTACGCAACCCTAGCCTCCTCCGCGCCCTAGCCCTCCTCCTTGCCGACGCCAGAGCCAACGCCCCCCCTCCCTTTGCCTCGAGCCCCCCCTCCGATTCCTCTTCTCCCCCATTCGCTGTAAGCTTTTATATATATATATTATTTAATTTGTTTTATAAAATTCGTTTAGTTTAATTTAAAAAGAATTGTTAAAATCAGTTTTACCTATGATGTTGGCAAGAAAAGATTTTATTCAGTTAAAAATATGATTTTTATGTTTTTAAAGTATTAAAAATATAATCTTTACTATGTAAAGGATGTAAAAATATGATTTTGTTTATGTAGAGAATAGAAAAATATAACTTTTACATGATAGGAATATTAGAAATATCATCTTTATATATGTAGCAAAATAGAAAAGACGATATTTTTAAAAGTGAAAAGACGATATTTTTAAAAGTGAAAAGACGATATTTTTAAAAGTGAAAAGACGATATTTTTAAAAGTGAAAAGACGATATTTTTAAGAGTGAAAAGACGATATTTTTAAAAGTAAAAATTCGATTTTTATATATTGAATAGCAAAGTAAAAATTCGACTTTTATATATTGAATAGCAAAGTAAAAATTCGATTTTTACATATGTAGAGAATACGGGCGACGAAAGAGATAAGAGACAAGAACGACGAAGATTTCTATAAATGAAGAGTCGTGGTGTTGGATAGCTTTCGGTGAGAACTTCTCACTCTAAATTCTCTTTTTCTAGTTATATATATATATACTAGGATGCAGACGGTGTTTAGTAGCACCCGACACCCGTCATCCACAGACCATGGATGGCTTGTTTGTTAAATTGTTTGGCTGTGTAGTTGGTTAGATTATTTGGGTTGAATTGAATTGTGTGGTGAAATGAAATTAATTTGAATGATGTGTGAATGGCGTGGGCCTTCACTAGACCGGGGATAAGGCTAGGCCTCGTCCCGTTTCTAGTATCGTGCCGTTATGCCGCCGAAATTTCCTAAAATAAATTAGAAAAATAAAAATATCATTTTATTTGATAAATGAAATGAATAGAAATTCATGTGTTAAAATAAAATATATTATCGTTAAAAATATAATTTTTAACGTGAAAGTGAATAAATAAATATCTATAAACAAATCGGCTGATTTGTTTATGTACACTGATTTGACTGATATTGATTGGGTCGATAAATTTTACACATCGCCCAACTGCACAAATAAAATTTGTGTTTGATTGTTTGAAACCCCACACGGGTGTTGGGATGAAATTTGAAGTTCACTCATCCTGATTGATTAAATATGTCGATCGATTGATTGACAGGCTGTTATAAGCGTTAGATATCTATATTTGATGCTTATACAGTGTAGTGCACTTTTGTAATAACCCGGAAAATACGAGCCAATTTAAAATTTTTAAATTGATTATTTCAAAGTAATTTGAACAATTGAAATAGAATATTTCAATAAAATAGTGAATTAGAAATAGTGAGTCAGTTTGAAAATTTGAATTCAAACTTTAAACTGACTGTGCAGGGTGGAAAATGTAACGGATTTTCGCGAAACCAAAAATATTTAAATCTGTTAGTCAATACCTTTCTAACGAATCTGAAAAATCGAAGTTTCATAACGGGAATCAAAAGTTATGGCCGAATGAATTTTCAGAAGAGTCGGTATATAGAATATAGCCCTGGAAAATTGATATTTTGCATACGACCTCGGAATTCGACGAAACCACTTTTGTTGGGTCCGGGATGTCAAACTATTGCTAGGTTTCAAATTTCATAATTTTTGAAGCTAGTATGTGAACATGGCAAAAGAAAACGTGTTTGGTCGATTTCTGTTAAAATGGATCGACCAGAAAATGGCCATTTTTTCAAACGACCTCAGAATTCGACGAAACTAGTTTTGTTGGGACCGTAGCGTCAAAACATAGCTAGATTTATTTTTCTGGAATTTTTCGAATCAGTTTGTGGCCCTGGCAAATTGAAATGTGCGTTCAGAGTTAAAAATTAAATGTTTTATACTTTAATTTGAAAAATAACTGACTGTAACAGTCGAATTGGCCCACGAAACATATCCCATTGTGTCCGGAATGGGGGTATTTAGCTGGGGGCGACAGTCGTTGGGTTTAAAAAGGAGTTCGTTTGAGAAAACACTATTTAAAAATTTAATATAATCCTCGGCCAATCATATTTCTCCATTCATAATTTTAAAAAATAAAAAATAAAAGAAACCCCCCCGTTCAACGGCGACCCGAGCTCCCCACCTTCTCTCCTCAATCGCCGCCGCCTCAGGCGCTTCCAGACTTCGCCACCCCCCTACCTCGACGCGCCTCAGCCCCCTCTCCAAATCCGACTAAGCCTCGCCGCCCCTCATCGCCTGTGCCGCCCGTACCGACGCCTCAAAGTCCCGACCTTCCCAGCGCCGCCGCCGCTCCGATCTGCCAGCGCACCCCCTCAAACCACTACCGATTTAAAGCCCTCTCTTCCCTCTTCCACGTCCAACTCCCTGATCGTCCCCACGTGCCACGGATTTCTCGAAAATTGTAAACCTAGTTTTGAAGCTCGTGAAAGTGCGTTTTTCTTTGATCTTTACACTTTGAAAAATCATATCTTTTTGGTATGTTGACGAAATTCGATGAAACAGGAAACATCGAGACCGCAAGGAAGCTCTCTACCCAATAGAAGAAGCTGCGGATTTTTCTGACATCGTATCGATTTTTAGCGCTCAGAAAACCAAGGTGAGAAATCTAAATTAACGTGAAATTGAATGGAAAATGTCGTGTATAATTTATATAAGCGAAATATAAATTACATACGTATTGTATACCTCATGTACATGCGTAGTGTAAGCTATATGAGCGAAGTATGAATTTTTACATGCATAGAATAATTGATATATGTGTTGAAATGCTAGTGAAAATAGCAAATATATATTATATATATATATATATATATATATATACTCCCCTCGTCCACAAACCATGGACGATATTTATTGTGGTGAATTGGTGTGAAATATTGGATGAAAAATACGAATGGTTGAATAATTGTTTGTGGTTGATATTGTTTGGTTGTGGTTGAAAAATACCCATTGGTGATTGAAATGAATTGGAAATATTTGTGGAAATAAAAATAAACATGCCGCCTGCGTGCAAATTAGATGCATGAATCCCCATTGTCAAAAACCGCGAGGTTTTAAGGTAGAGCGAGGAGCCGTACTAGGGACGGTGCCGGTTTTAACTACCCTGCCGTTATGCTGCCGAAATTTTGAATAATCTTTGTATGTTAGAATTATTTTCATATGTTGAAATTATTTTACATGCATTGAAATTAAAGCCATATATTGAAACTATATCCATGTGTGGAAATTGTTCATGTGTTGAAAAGTGTTGTGTGAAAATTAAATTCATTTGCGAATGAGTGAAGTGTTAAACAACAAAAATCACATTTTTATATATATATGAAGTATCAAAAATATTCGCCTTATATAAATAATTTCAACCATAAAAATCCCATCTTTCTAATATGAACAACATAAATAAAATGTCCATGTGTGGAAATACTCATTTATTGAGAAGTGTGTGTAGTGGAAAAGTTCATGTGTTGAATAAAAAGATCGAACAATAAAAATTACATTTTTATTGAAACTATGAAATGTTGAAACCATACATTGGTTGAATAAATATTTTAAATGATAAAAATATCATTTTTATCATATGTGTTGTATGCTAAAGATATGCGGACGTTGAAATAAATATTTGTGATAGAAATATTATTTTTAACATGCATAGGAACTAAATAAAATAGTCATGTGTTGAAATCTATTTTAGTTCGCCAAAATTATCATCTTTTGAATTATGAAGTGTTAAAAATATCCACTTGTTCAAATAAACGTGCATGAGTTGAAATATACATTAACTAGCTAATGATATGATTTTATCCTATGCATGCGATATTAGAATGAATGGTGTTTTTAAACCAAAGCAAGGCAAATATGAAATTGAATGGAAAATGATAAATGTTAGAAATTGTATATATGTACATGCATATCTATTGAACAGGTTAAAGCAAAAGGGGCTAGAGAAGAGAAATAGAATTTTGTGCCCGACAAATAGGTACACATTTACCGCTTTGTTTGGGTGATGATTTTATGAGCCTGTTGGCTAGCCGCTTGGCTTTTTCTTTTTCTTTTTGATATGAGACGCCCGTGTGGCTATTTGGGAATTTTCCCAGACCCTCCCGTACAAAGGAGGTTATGGCGAAATTTTCCAAAAATTTAAGGCATTAGTGAAATAATTGAAGTGGAAACGATTTAGGAATTTTTGAATGAACTATATTTATATAAATATATAAATATAAATAGAATTAAAACGAAACGTGGCCGTGCAGTTCATATTTTGAAACCGTGATTTCAAATGACTAGTGCGGAAGATCCGACCATTGGATTTTCCCGAAACCTCAACCGTTGGGTTCGCCTTGGAAATATCTTTCCAACGGCACCAACTTTGTGAAGATCCGACGGTTGGATTGTCTGGAATGTTTAATTCAAAACTGAAGAAAAACAGCGCCAGAAACGATTATATTTATTTATATATATAAATATAATTAAATTAAATCGAATAACGACGCTGCAGTTCTTAAATTGAAATCGTAATGTAATAACCCGAAAATCTGGGCCAGTTTAAAATTTTTATTTTGGCAATTATAGCGAGTTTTGATTATTTAAAATGAATTATTTTAAATAATATCGGCGAGAAATTTATTTTGAATATAATTCGAACGTATATATTATACGCGTCGTCGTTAGAATATAAATATTTATATATAATTATAAATAGAATTGAAAATGGCGCGGTAGTTCGATAATTCGATTTCAAACTTCAATTGAATGTACCGGGTGCGAAACAATCCGGATTTTAGTGAAACCAAAAATAATGGAATCTAATAGTGAATATCTTTCCAACGAATCCGAAAAATCAAGATTTCATATCGGGAATCAAAAGATATGTCCAGTTGAAAATTCTGAATAGTCGCTATGGAATTCAGGCCCTTAAAAATGGATATTTTGCAGATGACCTCGGATTTCGACGAAACCACTTTTGTTAGATCCGCAGTGTCAAGTTATTGTTAGGTTTCAAATTTCATAATTTTTCGAATCAATATGTGAGCGTGGCAAAGGAAAACGCGTTTGACCAGTTTCTGTTGAATTTAATCGACAGGAAATTGGCCATTTTGCAAACGGTCTCAGAATTCGACGAAACTAGTTTTGTTAGGACCGTATCGTCAATACGAAGCTAGAAAATATTTTTCAGGAATTTTTCTAGTTAGTATGTGGCCCCGGTAATTTGAAAAGTATGTTTAAAATTCAATATAGTAATTTAAATGAAAATTCAACGGAAACTGATTGTAACAGCCGAATCGGCTTGCGATACATATCCCATTGTGTTCGGAATGGGGGTGAAACGCTATGGACGGCAGGCGGTGGGCCTCGTTTAGAGGTCGTACGTAAAAGTCAACTCTTAGCTAAATTAAATAATTAAATAATAAATAAAAAAAATCATCTCCCTCCCTTTATCTTCGTTCTGGCCCCCCCTTTTTCATTTCCATTTTAAACAGAATAAAAAAAAAGAAAAAAAAAGGAGGAAAACCCTAAGCGAATCGCGCCGCCTGAACCCCGAGCCGCCGCCCTTACCTTCGAAGCCGCCTCCTCCTCCGAGCGCCCTCACCCCGAAGACCCAAGCCGCCACCAGACCCCAAGCATCGCGACGCTTCCCCCTGGAAGAAAACGCCTGCCGCCTCCGCCTGAAGTCGCGCACCTCCTCCGTCGAAGGGCAGATCGAAGTAAGTTGTTTTTTTATTTTATTTTATTTTATTTTATTCTTAATAAAAAAAAACCTGATTTGGTTTTTAAAAGTATAAAACTGTTTTGATTTATAAACATAATAAACTGATTTTAAAAGCATAATAAAAACTGATTTTTATATGAAATTAAAACTGGTTTTTCTTATTAGTAACAAAACTGATTTTGTTTTAAAAAGAAAAAAAACTGATTTTATTAAAAGAGTAAAAACTGTTTTTTTTTAGTATAGAACTTTTTTTTTAAGGATTTAAACTGATTTTTGTTTTAAGAAATAAAACTGATTTTGTTTTGTTTTAGAAATAAAACTGATTTTGTTTTTTTAGAAATAAAACTGATTTATTTTTTAAGAAAAATAAAAACTGAATTTTTAAGAAAAATAAAAACTGAATTTTGTGAAATGATTTTAAAACTGATTTTAAAATGATTTATAAACTAAAGGGAGATCAGAAATTTAAAAGTAAAAATCAGATTTTTATCTATTGAACTTTGAACTAAAAATTCGATTTTTATATATTGAACTTTGAACTAAAAATATGATTTTTATATATTGAACTTCGGAATAAAAATATAATTTTTATATATTGAATAACGAAGTAAAAATTCGATTTTTACATATGTAGTGGCTACGGTCAACGAAGGTGACAAGAAGGCGAAACGACGAAGATTTCTGTCAATGAAGTGCCAAGGAGCTAGGATAGCTATAGGTGAGAACTTCTCACTCAAAATTCTTTTTCTAGTTATATATATACTAGGATGCAGACGGTGCTTAGTAGCACCCGACAAAATCGTCCACAGACCATGGACTTGTTTGTTTGGCTGTTTGGTTATTGATTGTGATATTGGTTTGAATGTGGTTTGTGGTGTGAAAAATAGAATCGATAAATTGGTTAGGATTAGACGTGCGCCGTTATAAGGCGAAGGAGTAAGGCTAGGTTAGACTCTTACTCCAAATTTTGTGGTTTGCATAACGAATTGATTTGATTGATGTGTGAATGGCGTGGGCCTTCACTAGACCGGGGATAAGGCTAGGCCTTGTCCCGTTTCTAGTATCGTGCCGTTATGCCGCCGAAATTTTCTAAAATAAGTTAGAAAAATAAAAATATCATTTTTATAGAATAAATGAATTGAATAGAAATTCATATGTTGGAATAAAATGTTTTATCATTAAAAATATAATTTTTAACGTGAATGTGAATAAATAAATATTCATTTACAAACCAGACGGTTTGTTTATGTACACTTATTTGAATGACATTGATTGGGACGATAAATTTTACACATCGCCCAACTGCACAAATAAAATAGGTGTTTGATTGTTTGAAACCCCACACGGGTGTTGGGATGAAATATGAATTACACTCATCCTGATTGATTAAATATGTCGATCGATTGATTGACAGGCTGTTATAAGCGTTGAATATCTATATTTGATGCTTATACAGTGTAGTACACTTTGGTTGATGGTTGATTATTTTTCAATGCTATTATATACATGTGTTGTATGGAAATCCATATAATTAATTTTATATGGTAATTGATTGGGCCTCATTCCAATTTGAAAAATAAAGAATAATATAAAATAAAAGTTCATGTGTTGACAGTACTCATCCATTGAGATTGGTCAGGTGTTGAACGAAATATTTTGATAATAACAACTATTTTGAAAAAGAAATATTTGAAATAGAATATTTGAAAATAGAAATTTATGAAGCCGTGTTGATTAGATTGACGCCATTTTGACGTGAACGATATTTATATCGATTTTATTGATTTCGAAATGAATTGAATTGAAAACGTATTCAAAATGAATTGAATTGAAAACGAATTCAAAATGAATTGAAAACGAATTCAAAATGAATTGAAAACGATTTCGAAATGAATTGAATTGAAAACGATTTCGAAATGAATTGAATTGAAAACGATTTCGAAATGAATTGAATTGAAAACGATTTCGAAATGAATTGAATTGAAATTTGAATTGAATAGAAATGAATTTCAAAACGAATTTATAAAGAAGAATTCAATTTTGATTTGAATTGAAATGGAAGTTGAATTTGCTTTTGAAACGAATTTTAAAACTATTTCTATAATTCGTTTTAAATAGAAATCGACGAAATATATATTATATATATTATATATATATAATATAATGGCCTGAATAGAACGCGCCGCGCCGCGGCAGTTCGCGAATTTCGACCATTTATTTCAAACGGACATTACGGGAGATCCGACCGTCGGATTCTCCTAAAACCGGAACCGTTGGGTTCGTATCGAAAAGGGCTTTCTAACGAATGCGAGAAATTAGAAATCTAACGGTTGGATTTGGAATTATGTCCAAATCAAATTTGAAAAAGGTCGCTGTGAGTGCAGTTCGATGGCCGTTGATGGAAATCGACCGTACGGGCCTTGATAAAATTATTAAAAATAGTAATAATTAGTGTAAAATCATAAGAAATGATTTGTGAAGATTTGGGATGAAAAACTCCATATTTGAAAAGATAAAAATAGATTTTTATCGAAATGAACTAGTTTTGAACTAGAATTATAATTCTATTTATTTTTAAATAAATAAATTGAATTCGAAAAGGGTTTTAAAAATAACCAACATTTCCAATGATTGCATTGGAGTGGAATTGAATCGAAATTGTCTTCGGAATATTTCGATGTTGGAATTCGTGATTATACAGATGTTGTTATGGGAATTTGAAAGATATATATTTATATCGTTATTTCCAATACGACATTTGTTAGTCGTAGAATTTGATATTGAATATAAGCCGATATATTTTCTATTCAGAGCCTTGTATTGAATATCAAATGTGATTTGGGTTTGTCGTGAATGGTGTCTTCACTAACACTGTTCTTGAACCCAGTTGAGAAAAGATTAAATCTTTTTATTTAGATTTAATGAAGTGTACCAATTAAATAATATTTAATTGGAATTGAATCGATATTGATTTTTGGGTTTATCGTGAACAATGTTTTTAAATAACACTTGTTCTTTAACCCAATAATTAATGAACGTGATTTTGGGTTTATCGTGAACCGTGTTTTAAAATGACACTGATTCTTTAACCCAGTCGAAGATTAAAACTAAGTGGAGTTTTAATGAATCTTTAATTAGATTGAAATGATCGAAAATGGAGTATCACCAGTTTTGCTCCAGGCGATAGTTAAATCTTTAATTAGATTTGAACGTGAAATGGTAATTGAATTTACCGATAACACTGTGGTGTTAGATATGAAGTATTCACAGTTTTACTTCATGGGATGAATAGGTTGGGATTGGGAAATTATAACAAATGATTACTTCGGTAAGGTTCGCTAATCCCGACTAGTTTGAATTGATATTCAAAAGTTGATTAAAGAATAAATTCAAGAATTTATCTTTGATAAAATTAATGGGAACCTTTCCCTATGAATGTGAAATTAGAAACTAACTGTCGGTTAGCTAAGTAGAATGGTTTTCTGGATATTGATCTGATGTTGGTTTCGGCCTTCGGGGTTAATATTTGGGGAATTATTCTCTTGATTAATTTACGGTTAGTGACTGATGGATTGGAATGAGGCGTATGTTGTGTTTGTGTAACACTTATTTAAAATATACGCGAGTTATTCGGGAAGACCGGGTTTATCCCATTCTGAATAACTGATACGACGATAAGTCGAAGATGAAGACGATGGTCGAAGACCGGAGGTCTTCACGTCGTTTGGGTGATAACTGATGATCTTGATTGGGCTGTACACCCAAGAAGATGGAAACAGTTGGTGATCGTCCAGACGTACTTGGAGATCGATGGATATGCGAGGTACTAGGTGCCTCCGGTTTCGTTCAGACCCAGAACGGACTTGTAAATGGACTGTGTGTCTGACATTGGATTTTAGTCCGTGCGATTGATCTCTATTAAATATATATCTGTTTGGCGGCGGAGAATTTATTCTCTTGCTTAACGCCCTTCTCTGAGACGTACGAGCTCAGGGGTTATATATTGATGGATATCAAACGCATGGAGTGAATTGCCTGTGTGGCATGCCTAAGTGGCAATGGATCGAGGCTTCTGTTGAAAAGCAAAGTCTTGTGGTGATGATCAAAGCACGGCCTTTGTGGCGTAGCTTTGTGTAACGTTTACCTCGCGTGTTTCACACCCGGTATGAACCAAAAACGGGAGAGGACGTCAGGGAGGGCATGCGTTTCTTTCTAGCTAGAAGTGGCGTCAGTGGTTTTACACGCCCTGACGAGTTTGACTTATGTGGTTGTTGCTGTTGCGAGGCGCCTCGGATTGATCGATCGTTCTCGAACCGATGGAGTCATTTAGTTGGCTCGTTTACGCCCCATAGGGCGGGGAAATGCATGTTCAGGGTTTAAATTTAATCCACATCGGTGGACTGGCCCTGAGGATCCAAGGCTTGACTGAGTACTTGCCTGAGACACGGGCTAGAGCGTCTCGAATCGGTTGAGGACTATCTTTTGCCTCGGTTCATAGATGGAAACCCAATTTCCAAATACGTGACATTTGCGGTTTTATTTGTAAACCTATATATGGCGACATAGTGGCATGGGACGCTCATGCCGCCTATGATTGATACTTATGATTTGAAGTTGTTTTATACACTATGCACTTATAAAAGTATCAAGTGATTTGTTTTAAACGTATCAAGCATTCTTTGGCTGTTACAAGGGAAAACCCTATCCCCCGGCTTGCATTGCATTGTGTGATAGGACCTGGGTCTTATAACAGCTTCATTTTTCTTTATTTAGCATTGCGCTGTTTGTTTTATGCACTGGTATTCTTGGGAGGAAACCCGTTCCGTGTTATACGGCGTGGTCCCTTGATTTACCTAGCTTTAAAAATAAAGATTAACTGTTTTAGTTCTCACACCAGTCACATGACTGACCGGGAGTTTATTGTTTTAACCTAAACTCTGGGTGCCCCTATTTCGACACGGGCAGCTAGTAGTTTTGGTTTTGCAGATTTATATTCACAGGATCCTGGTTTACAGCTGGAATGATATCCGGAAAGCTTTGTATCCGTATATCTCTTCTAGTTGTATATTGTATTATTTTCCGCTGCTATGTATTTAAATGTAATTTAAATCTCTGATATTTCTGTGTAATATTCATTTGTACTCTGTATATTCTTGTAATCTGATGCATTGTTGTAATATACAATGAAATGTTCTTCTGTATGCGTTCTGCTTTGTCGTGTTCTCGAACGATAGGGCGTTTCGAACGGCCTGGATCGGTTTAGCGACTGATTCGGATCGAGCGAAATTCCTTGCCGTCACAGTTGGTATCAGAGCTTTGGTTTACAAAGCTCAGAGAACAAGACACATTAGAACCATACGAAAGAATTCATCAGATATTGGATTAGTAAAATCCAATGGGAATGACTCGTTAGAGATGGGATCAGTAGTATCCTAGGACGAGTGTGAAGAGTATATTTTTGAAAGTGAAAACAAATTTTTGTTTTGAAAATTTAAATCGATTATTCGTATTTGATTATCTGTTTATATTGATGTGGACAATCCAGTATATATAGATTTTGCGTATACGTCTGATCCGCGTGTATTCGAAATTTTAATATACTGGATAGATATAGAATTACACTCTAATCGCCCGGAGAGGATTTTGATGATGGAGCTCCATCATTAGAATTTATGTTCGAGTGACGAAAGTGGGCTTTCTATATATTTCCTATTGACTGGTGTGAGAACCAAAATTAGATAGGGCTTATTGTTGTGATTTGGCATCAAAAATCTGATTTTTGTATATGTATCAAAATTATGAATTTGAAACTCTAATTCACTAATTGATTGATGATTGTGTTGTTTGTTTATTTGGTTGATAAATTTTGAACCATTATGCCTAATTGAAACAAATATTGAATTGTATTGAAAATTGGTTGCATTTGCTTGCATATACATATATATCATTGAACAGGTCATAACAAGGAGGCTAGAGCCAGAAAATAAAATTTGTTTGCCCGACAAATAGGTACATGTTTACTACATAATTTACTGTTTTGTTTGGGTGATGATGATTTTATGAGCCTATTGGCTAGCCGCTTGGCTTTTTCTTTTTCTTTTTGAGATCTGAAGGACCGGGGAAGCTATTTGAAATTCCCCGATGCTCCCGGTGCAGGGGAGGTTATGGCGAAATTTTTCGAAAATTTAGGGTGTTAGCCAAATTTTTGAAATTTTGAAAATTCTCAAAAACTAAAGAGTTGGAGAATGGAAGCCTGATCGATCGTAGAGCTGAATAATCAAACCACTTTCGACTTTGTTCCTTTTCGGGGACGAAAAGTTTTAAGTGGGGGAGATTGTAATAACCCGAAAATCTGGGCCAGTTTAAAATTTTTATTTTGGCAATTATAGCGAGTTTTGATTATTTAAAATGAATTATTTTAAATAATATCGGCGAGAAATTTATTTTGAATATAATTCGAACGTATATATTATACGCGTCGTCGTTAGAATATAAATATTTATATATAATTATAAATAGAATTGAAAATGGCGCGGTAGTTCGATAATTCGATTTCAAACTTCAATTGAATGTACCGGGTGCAAAACAATCCGGATTTTAGTGAAACCAAAAATAATGGAATCTAATAGTGAATATCTTTCCAACAAATCCGAAAAATCAAGATTTCATATCGGGAATCAAAAGATATGTCCAGTTGAAAATTCTGAATAGTCGCTATGGAATTCAGGCCCTTAAAAATGGATATTTTGCAGATGACCTCGGATTTCGACGAAACCACTTTTGTTAGATCCGCAGTGTCAAGTTATTGTTAGGTTTCAAATTTCATAATTTTTCGAATCAATATGTGAGCGTGGCAAAGGAAAACGCGTTTGACCAGTTTCTGTTGAATTTAATCGACAGGAAATTGGCCATTTTGCAAACGGTCTCAGAATTCGACGAAACTAGTTTTGTTAGGACCGTATCGTCAATACGAAGCTAGAAAATATTTTTCAGGAATTTTTCTAGTTAGTATGTGGCCCCGGTAATTTGAAAAGTATGTTTAAAATTCAATATAGTAATTTAAATGAAAATTCAACGGAAACTGATTGTAACAGCCGAATCGGCTTGCGATACATATCCCGTTATGTTCGGAATGGGGGTGAAACGCTATGGACGGCAGGCGGTGGGCCTCGTTTAGAGGTCGTACGTAAAAGTCAACTCTTAGCTAAATTAAATAATTAAATAATAAATAAAAAAAAATCATCTCCCTCCCTTTATCTTCGTTCTGCCCCCCCTTTTTCATTTCGATTTTAAACAGAATAAAAAAAAAAGAAAAAAAAAGGAGGAAAACCCTAAGCGAATCGCGCCGCCTGAACCCCGAGCCGCCGCCCTTACCTTCGAAGCCGCCTCCTCCTCCGAGCGCCCTCACCCCGAAGACCCAAGCCGCCACCAGACCCCAAGCATCGCGACGCTCCCCCCCTGGAAGAAAACGCCTGCCGCCTCCGCCTGAAGTCGCGCACCTCCTCCGTCGAAGGGCAGATCGAAGTAAGTTGTTTTTTTTTTTTATTCTTAATAAAAAAAAACTGATTTGGTTTTTAAAAGTATAAAACTGTTTTGATTTATAAATATAATAAACTGATTTTAAAAGCATAATAAAAACTGATTTTTATATGAAATTAAAACTGGTTTTTCTTATTAGTAACAAAACTGATTTTGTTTTAAAAAGAAAAAAAAACTGATTTTATTAAAAGAGTAAAAACTGTTTTTTTTTAGTATAGAACTTTTTTTTAAGGATTTAAACTGATTTTTGTTTTAAGAAATAAAACTGATTTTGTTTTGTTTTAGAAATAAAACTGATTTTGTTTTTTTAGAAATAAAACTGATTTTGTTTTTAAGAAAAATAAAAACTGAATTTTTAAGAAAAATAAAAACTGAATTTTGTGAAATGATTTTAAAACTGATTTTAAAATGATTTATAAACTAAAGGGAGATCAGAAATTTAAAAGTAAAAATCAGATTTTTATCTATTGAACTTTGAACTAAAAATTCGATTTTTATATATTGAACTTTGAACTAAAAATATGATTTTTATATATTGAACTTCGGAATAAAAATATAATTTTTATATATTGAATAACGAAGTAAAAATTCGATTTTTACATATGTAGTGGCTACGGTCAACGAAGGTGACAAGAAGGCGAAACGACGAAGATTTCTGTCAATGAAGTGCCAAGGAGCTAGGATAGCTATAGGTGAGAACTTCTCACTCAAAATTCTTTTTCTAGTTATATATATATACTAGGATGCAGACGGTGCTTAGTAGCACCCGACAAAATCGTCCACAGACCATGGACTTGTTTGTTTGGCTGTTTGGTTATTGATTGTGATATTGGTTTGAATGTGGTTTGTGGTGTGAAAAATAGAATCGATAAATTGGTTAGGATTAGACGTGCGCCGTTATAAGGCGAAGGAGTAAGGCTAGGTTAGACTCTTACTCCAAATTTTATGGTTTGCATAACGAATTGATTTGATTGATGTGTGAATGGCGTGGGCCTTCACTAGACCGGGGATAAGGCTAGGCCTTGTCCCGTTTCTAGTATCGTGCCGTTATGCCGCCGAAATTTTCTAAAATAAGTTAGAAAAATAAAAATATCATTTTTATAGAATAAATGAATTGAATAGAAATTCATATGTTGGAATAAAATGTTTTATCGTTAAAAATATAATTTTTAACGTGAATGTGAATAAATAAATATTCATTTACAAACCAGACGGTTTGTTTATGTACACTTATTTGAATGACATTGATTGGGACGATAAATTTTACACATCGCCCAACTGCACAAATAAAATAGGTGTTTGATTGTTTGAAACCCCACACGGGTGTTGGGATGAAATATGAATTACACTCATCCTGATTGATTAAATATGTCGATCGATTGATTGACAGGCTGTTATAAGCGTTGAATATCTATATTTGATGCTTATACAGTGTAGTACACTTTGGTTGATGGTTGATTATTTTTCAATGCTATTATATACATGTGTTGTATGGAAATCCATATAATTAATTTTATATGGTAATTGATTGGGCCTCATTCCAATTTGAAAAATAAAGAATAATATAAAATAAAAGTTCATGTGTTGACAGTACTCATCCATTGAGATTGGTCAGGTGTTGAACGAAATATTTTGATAATAACAACTATTTTGAAAAAGAAATATTTGAAATAGAATATTTGAAAATAGAAATTTATGAAGCCGTGTTGATTAGATTGACGCCATTTTTACGTGAACGATATTTATATCGATTTTATTGATTTCGAAATGAATTGAATTGAAAACGTATTCAAAATGAATTGAATTGAAAACGAATTCAAAATGAATTGAAAACGAATTCAAAATGAATTGAAAACGATTTCGAAATGAATTGAATTGAAAACGATTTCGAAATGAATTGAATTGAAAACGATTTCGAAATGAATTGAATTGAAAACGATTTCGAAATGAATTGAATTGAAATTTGAATTGAATAGAAATGAATTTCAAAACAAATTTATAAAGAAGAATTCAATTTTGATTTGAATTGAAATGGAAGTTGAATTTGCTTTTGAAACGAATTTTAAAACTATTTCTATAATTCGTTTTAAATAGAAATCGACGAAATATATATTATATATATTATATATATATAATATAATGGCCTGAATAGAACGTGCCGCGCCGCGGCAGTTCGCGAATTTCGACCATTTATTTCAAACGGACATTACGGGAGATCCGACCGTCGGATTCTCCTAAAACCGGAACCGTTGGGTTCGTATCGAAAAGGGCTTTCTAACGAATGTGAGAAATTAGAAATCTAACGGTTGGATTTGGAATTATGTCCAAATCAAATTTGAAAAAGGTCGCTGTGAGTGCAGTTCGATGGCCGTTGATGGAAATCGACCGTACGGGCCTTGATAAAATTATTAAAAATAGTAATAATTAGTGTAAAATCATAAGAAATGATTTGTGAAGATTTGGGATGAAAAACTCCATATTTGAAAAGATAAAAATAGATTTTTATCGAAATGAACTAGTTTTGAACTAGAATTATAATTCTATTTATTTTTAAATAAATAAATTGAATTCGAAAAGGGTTTTAAAAATAACCAACATTTCCAATGATTGCATTGGAGTGGAATTGAATCGAAATTGTCTTCGGAATATTTCGATGTTGGAATTCGTGATTATACAGATGTTGTTATGGGAATTTGAAAGATATATATTTATATCGTTATTTCCAATACGACATTTGTTAGTCGTAGAATTTGATATTGAATATAAGCCGATATATTTTCTATTCAGAGCCTTGTATTGAATATCAAATGTGATTTGGGTTTGTCGTGAATGGTGTCTTCACTAACACTGTTCTTGAACCCAGTTGAGAAAAGATTAAATCTTTTTATTTAGATTTAATGAAGTGTACCAATTAAATAATATTTAATTGGAATTGAATCGATATTGATTTTTGGGTTTATCGTGAACAGTGTTTTTAAATAACACTCGTTCTTTAACCCAATAATTAATGAACGTGATTTTGGGTTTATCGTGAACCGTGTTTTAAAATGACACTGATTCTTTAACCCAGTCGAAGATTAAAACTAAGTGGAGTTTTAATGAATCTTTAATTAGATTGAAATGATCGAAAATGGAGTATCACCAGTTTTGCTCCAGGCGATAGTTAAATCTTTAATTAGATTTGAACGTGAAATGGTAATTGAATTTACCGATAACACTGTGGTGTTAGATATGAAGTATTCACAGTTTTACTTCATGGGATGAATAGGTTGGGATTGGGAAATTATAACAAATGATTACTTCGGTAAGGTTCGCTAATCCCGACTAGTTTGAATTGATATTCAAAAGTTGATTAAAGAATAAATTCAAGAATTTATCTTTGATAAAATTAATGGGAACCTTTCCCTATGAATGTGAAATTAGAAACTAACTGTCGGTTAGCTAAGTAGAATGGTTTTCTGGATATTGATCTGATGTTGGTTTCGGCCTTCGGGGTTAATATTTGGGGAATTATTCTCTTGATTAATTTACGGTTAGTGACTGATGGATTGGAATGAGGCGTATGTTGTGTTTGTGTAACACTTATTTAAAATATACGCGAGTTATTCGGGAAGACCGGGTTTATCCCATTCTGAATAACTGATACGACGATAAGTCGAAGATGAAGACGATGGTCGAAGACCGGAGGTCTTCACGTCATTTGGGTGATAACTGATGATCTTGATTGGGCTGTACACCCAAGAAGATGGAAACAGTTGGTGATCGTCCAGACGTACTTGGAGATCGATGGATATGCGAGGTACTAGGTGCCTCCGGTTTCGTTCAGACCCAGAACGGACTTGTAAATGGACTGTGTGTCTGACATTGGATTTTAGTCCGTGCGATTGATCTCTATTAAATATATATCTGTTTGGCGGCGGAGAATTTATTCTCTTGCTTAACGCCCTTCTCTGAGACGTACGAGCTCAGGGGTTATATATTGATGGATATCAAACGCATGGAGTGAATTGCCTGTGTGGCATGCCTAAGTGGCAATGGATCGAGGCTTCTGTTGAAAAGCAAAGTCTTGTGGTGATGATCAAAGCACGGCCTTTGTGGCGTAGCTTTGTGTAACGTTTACCTCGCGTGTTTCACACCCGATATGAACCAAAAACGGGAGAGGACATCAGGGAGGGCATGCGTTTCTTTCTAGCTAGAAGTGGCGTCAGTGGTTTTACACGCCCTGACGAGTTTGACTTATGTGGTTGTTGCTGTTGCGAGGCGCCTCGGATTGATCGGTCGTTCTCGAACCGATGGAGTCATTTAGTTGGCTCGTTTACGCCCCATAGGGCAGGGAAATGCATGTTCAGGGTTTAAGTTTAATCCACATCGGTGGACTGGCCCTGAGGATCCAAGGCTTGACTGAGTACTTGCCTGAGACACGGGCTAGAGCGTCTCGAATCGGTTGAGGACTATCTTTTGCCTCGGTTCATAGATGGAAACCCAATTTCCAAATACGTGACATTTGCGGTTTTATTTGTAAACCTATATATGGCGACATAGTGGCATGGGACGCTCATGCCGCCTATGATTGATACTTATGATTTGAAGTTGTTTTATACACTATGCACTTATAAAAGTATCAAGTGATTTGTTTTAAACGTATCAAGCATTCTTTGGCTGTTACAAGGGAAAACCCTATCCCCCGGCTTGCGTTGCATTGTGTGATAGGACCTGGGTCTTATAACAGCTTCATTTTTCTTTATTTAGCATTGCGCTGTTTGTTTTATGCACTGGTATTCTTGGGAGGAAACCCGTTCCGTATTATACGGCGTGGTCCCTTGATTTACCTAGCTTTAAAAATAAAGATTAACTGTTTTAGTTCTCACACCAGTCACATGACTGACCGGGAGTTTATTGTTTTAACCTAAACTCTGGGTGCCCCTATTTCGACACGGGCAGCTAGTAGTTTTGGTTTTGCAGATTTATATTCACAGGATCCTGGTTTACAGCTGGAATGATATCCGGAAAGCTTTGTATCCGTATATCTCTTCTAGTTGTATATTGTATTATTTTCCGCTGCTATGTATTTAAATGTAATTTAAATCTCTGATATTTCTGTGTAATATTCATTTGTACTCTGTATATTCTTGTAATCTGATGCATTGTTGTAATATACAATGAAATGTTCTTCTGTATGCGTTCTGCTTTGTCGTGTTCTCGAACGATAGGGCGTTTCGAACGGCCTGGATCGGTTTAGCGACTGATTCGGATCGAGCGAAATTCCTTGCCGTCACACGTAACTTCAAATGGTTGGTGTGGAAGATCCGACCGTCGGATTTTCCCAAAACTGAAACCGTTGGATTCGTTTTGAAATGACCTTCCTAATGATGTAAAATTTGTGAAGATCCAACGGTTAGATTTTTAGATATGTGTAAAACAAAATTAGTGGAAAGCAGCGCCAGTGCATCGACACGACCTGAAACGTCGTTTAATTAAATATGGCCGTTTTAAATTAAATAAAAATGGCGATATATCGTTATAAAGTGCTATAGACGATATAGAGTGGAAATAAACCAATCTTGTTGTGTTTGCTTGATATGTGATGGTTGAATGTATTTGACATGAAAATTATAACTAAATAACTGAAATGTGATAGTTGAATAGTCCAACCATGTGATTGATTGATTTGAAAATCTAAATATACGTGGGTTATTTGAAAAGGCCGAGTTTATCTCATTTCAAATAATCGATCGACGTTGAGAAGTCGAAGAGTCGAAGACGACTGAAGACCGACGATCTCCACATTGGATGGATGGGCGCTACTGATGCTCGTGATTGGAGTAGCTACCATGAAGGAATTGAAGTAGTAGCCGTCCAAACATACTGTTGATTGTACGGATATGCGAGGAATTGGTGCCTCCGGTTTCGTTCAGACCCAGAACGGACTTGTAAATGGACTGTGAGTCTGACATTGGATTTTGTTCTGTGTTGATTGATCTCTGTTAAATATATATCTGTTTGGCGGCGGAGAATTTATTCTCTTGCTTAACGCCCTTCTCTGAGACGTACGAGCTCAGAGGTTATGTATTGACAGAAATCAGTCGCATGGAGTGGATTGCCTGTGTGGCACGCCTAAGTGGCATATGATCAAGGCTTCTGTTGCAAAGCAAAGTCTTGTGGTTGATGATCAAAGCATGGTCTGTGTGACGCAGCTTTGTGTATAACGTGAATTCGCGAGCCTCACACCCCGGTATGAGTCAAAAACGGGAGAAGGACCCAAGGAGTGCATGACGTTTCTTTCTAGCTATGGTGGTGTCAGTGACCTCCCAGCCCTGGCATTTATATCTACTTTTCACCTGTGTGGTTGTTGGAATGCGAGGCGCCTCGATTATAGGTCTGTAAGGACCGGGAAACGTGTGTTCAGGAATAATTAATCCTCAAAAGTAAGAGAGGACCGGCCTTGGAGGATCCAGGGGATTGCTGTGTGTGGTCCCGAGACATTTGCTAGAGTGTCTCGAATCGGAGAGGAGCTTGCCCCTTGCCTCGACTCATGAAGGAATCCAATTTCCAATACGAAATTTGCGGATGTGATTGTATTACTAGTACGGCGACATAGTAGATGGTAGCTATGCCGCCTAGGATTGATATTTATGATTGAATTTTCTTTTGAAACATATATGCACTAGTAATAATATCAAACACCTTTGTTTTATTCGTATCAAGCATCTTTGGCCATTATAAGGTAAAAACTCTATCCTCCGGCTTGCGTTGCATTGTGTGATGGGACCTGAGTCTTATAATGGCTTCATTTTACAAAAAGCATTGCGTTGATTTAATCATTTATTTTATTTCATGCACTAGCACTCATTGGAGTAAACCCGTTCCGCGAAAGTGGCGTGGTCCTTTGATTTGCCTTAATTATTGTTGTTAATAAGTTGAGTAGATTTCTCATACCAGTCCCATGACTGACTCGTAGTTTGTTTCACCTTGCAAACTCGGGTGCCCTCATTTTCACACGGGCAGCCTAGTTACAGGTTTCTAACGCACCTTTTGGCTCATGGCGAGGCTTGACTACACCGTGCTGACTTGGATTTTCTCCGCCATTATTGTATCTATATTATGATTCCGCCACTGGCGATGTAGACTGATATTCCTTTTGTGTACTCTTTATGTATGATTCCGCCTCGGGCGATGGTGACTTATTATTTATCGTTATGCACTAAGTTGTATCCTGTACTGTGCTTCTCTGATGTGATGATATCTATATGATTCCGCTGTCATATGTGTGTAAATTATTCTATTTTCTGTTTATGCTATTATCTGTGATCTGCTAATGATGATTGATGTGTTATATTCCAATGATTATCCTTAACACCGTGTCACGGGGTTTTGGGATCGTCACAGCTGGTATCAGAGCTTTGGTTAACCTTAGTTCTGGAGTCTAACACATTAAACACTTCGTCAAAATAGAATCAGTAGTATTCTAAGGCGAGTCGCTCATTAGAGATAGGACTAGTAAGGTCCTAGAATGAGCTGAGCAGAATAGCAAAAACAATTGATCAGTCCATCGTTATCTTTCCGTAGAAGTTTTCTGCTTAATTATGCAATAGACTATCATTTCTGTTAGCTGACTTTTTTCGTTGCTTATACAGAATTTGACAAATGGCTACCAGAGCAGCCGCCGCTAGAGGAGGCCGTGCCGGCCGAGGCCGAGGAAGGGGAGAAATCCCAGCTCAAGAAGGACCTTTGATACAACCTCCGGCAGCTCAATACTTCGAGCTCGACCGTGTAGCTAAGAGATATAAGAACTTAGGAGGCAAGACCTTCTCGGGAACTGGCACCGTAATAGAGGCCCTTGCATGGCTCAAAACATGCGAGAAAATTCTTGAAGGCCTAAGGCTAGGAGACGAAGACAAAGCTATTATGGGCGCCTGGCTTATGCAGGAACAAGCTGAATTATGGTGGGAATCTCTTACCGCCGGGAATAGAGAAGCTGGAAGAACATGGGATGGATTCTTCAAGGAGAAATATGTCCCAGAACAAGCCCTAGAAAGAATGCACGATGACTTCGCCAATCTCCAGCAAGGGGATCTTTCCGTGCAAGATTATCTGAACAAATTTACAATGCTGTCGCCCTATGCTCCAGAGCTCGTTGCCACTGCGAAATCCAAAAATAAGAGGTTTATCTTTGGACTAAGACGACAATATCATGATAGAGCCATGGCCCATGTCAAGCTGGATTTCAATGAGCTAGTGGAAATGACATGCAACTATGAAGACCTGGATCAAAGGCATCTGGATCAGGATCGCGCTAGAAGCCAAGCCGAAAACAAGCGCAAGCCTGCGGTAAATCAGGGCGAGTCAAGCCAAGCAGCATCTTCCAAACCTCAGACTGGCAAGCCGCCAAGAGGAAGTTGCTTTAACTGTGGTAAGCCGGGGCACTACTCAAACGTCTGCACAGCTCCGAAGAAACAGAAAACGAACTCTCAAGGCTCGAGCCAAGGCTCTCAGAACCCTCGCTCCTGCTTCAACTGTCGCAAGACCGATTATTTAGTCAAAGACTGTCCTTTGCTGAAGAAAGCTACTGTAGCTCATGTCTATGACGGGTCTAGCCCGCCAGCTGCTTCCGACGGAGCAGGTAAACCCGATGTTTTTGGAGGTACCCTTACAATTAAAAATATTCCTGTTTCTGTATTGTTTGACACAGGTGCATCGCGTAGTTTTATTGCTAGACACACAATGCACAAATTAAAGTTAAAACAGCGAAAGCTTAAAGAATCGGTTGAAGTTCATAACCCGATAGGGGGTCCTATTACTCTCGGTTCATATTGTAGGGTGCCAATCTCTTATTCTTTCTACAAATTTCCCATTAATTTGATTGTTATGGATTTTCCCGAATTCGACGTTATCCTTGGGTTAGAATGGTTAACGAAATACGAAGCTGAAGTGAATTGTGTGGAAAGAATTGTTAAAATTTGAACGGAGCTTGGACATATATATATACCCTGTCATGGTTCGAATCCGAATAGAGAAGAATTTTGGTCAGCATTAGAACTTATCCCCACTTCCATGGAAAAGATTCCGATTGTTAGAAACTTTGCGGATGTGTTTGAAGAAGTTGAAAACTTACCTCCGCAAAGAGAAATAGAATTCCGAATTGATCTAATTCCCAATGCCAGACCAGTGGTGCATCCAATTCGTAGAATGACTCCAAAGGAAAAAGAAGAATTAGGCGATCAAACTCGTCAATTGTTGTGGAAAGGTCTAATCAGACCTAGTTTTTCTAATTGGGGTGCAGCTGTCGTGTTTGTCCCAAAGACAGACGGTACTCTTAGATTATGTGTTGATTACCGAGACCTTAACAAACAGACGCTTAAAAACAAATATCCACTACCCCGCATTGATGATTTGCTAGACCAATTGAATGGGGCGAAGATATTTTCCAGAATGGACCTAGCTACAGGTTTTCATCAATTGAGAATAGCAGAAGAGTGTGTTCCTTTGACCGCTTTCAGAGGTCCAGACATATTTTATGAATGGTTAGTAATTCCGTTTGGCCTATGCAACGCTCCAGCATACTTTGTCGATCTAATGAATAGAGTGTTCAGGGGAGTTCTGAATAAATTTGTCCTCGTATTCATCGATGATATTTTAATTTACTCCAAATCAAAACCCGAGCATGAAAAACACTTAGAACAAGTATTGGAGATTCTAAGGAAGAACGTCTTCAAAGCCAAATTATCTAAATGTGTCTTCTGGCAAGAAGAAGTTAAATTTCTTGGCCATGTCGTGTCAGAGAAAGGAATTTCTGTTGACCCAAGCAAAATAATAGCGATTCAAGACTGGAAACAACCCACTACTCCCACAGAAGTTAGAAGTTTTATGGGGTTGGCTAGTTATTATCGAAAGTTCGTTAAGGATTTTTCGAAGATATCCGGTCCGTTAACGAAGCTCACAAAGAAACATGAGAAGTTTAAGTGGACTTCCGACTGTGAAGAAGCTTTCCAGGAATTGAAATCGAAGCTGACCACCGCTCCAGTGTTAACTATTATTGATGGCAATCAGGATTTAACGGTTTGGACAGATGCTTCTATTAGAGGTCTTGGTGCAGTGTTAATGCAGAGAGGCCAAGTAGTCGCTTATGCAAGCCGCCAATTGAAACCGCATGAGAAGAATTATGTGACTCATGATCTTGAGTTGCTAGCCATCGTATTTGCCTTAAAAATCTGGAGGCATTACTTATTGGGCGAGAAATTTATACTGTACACAGATCATCAATCATTGAAGTATTTATATACCGAGAAAGATCTGAATCTGAGACAGCAGCGTTGGCTAGAATTTCTTGCAGCGTATGATCTTGATATCCTGTATACGCCGGGGAAAGCTAACGTAGTAGCGGATGCACTTAGTAGAAAGATCGCAATCGTTGCCCATCTTATAATTACACCTGGATTGATTCATAGGATTTCAGCCCTTCAGAAAGACGATGAATTCATTCAGAGAATCAGTAAGAGAGTCAAGGAAGGTGAAACCACGAGCTTCCGTATTGAGAATAAGGGGGTTCTCAGGTTAAATAATAGGATTTGCATCCCAAATATTCCAGGCCTTCGAAGAGAAGTGCTGGACGAATGCCATAAGTCCAAATTTTGCATCCATCCTGGGGTGAGTAAAATGTACAATGATATCAAACGCACTTTCTGGTGGAAGGCAATGAAAAGAGATATTTCTTTGTATGTTAGCAGATGCCCTACTTGTCAATTGGTCAAGAGTGACCAACAGAAGCTAGCTGGACTGTTGCAACCGTTGGAAGTCCCAGGCTGGAAATGGGAACAGATTTCCATGGATTTCATAGATGGTTTGCCACGAACCAAGAAAGGTAATGACAGCATTTGGGTAATCGTAGATCGCTTCACGAAGACTGCCCATTTTATACCTGTCAGATCCAATAGAACCGCTCAAAGTCTAGCACAGATCTATTTCAAAGAAATTGTTAAGCTGCATGGAATTCCCATCAGCATAGTCAGTGATAGAGATCCCCTATTTACTAGCAAATTCTGGGAGGCTTTCCAGACAGAATTGGGAACAAAACTGAATATGAGCACCGCTTATCACCCACAAACAGATGGCCAAACTGAGCGGGTGAATAGAATTCTAGAAGATTTATTGCGGGCTTGTATAATCGATTTTGGTGGGTCATGGGAAGATCATTTGCATTTGGCAGAATTCTCATATAACAATAGCTATCAAGCAAGTTTGAGAATGTCACCGTTTGAAGCATTATATGGCAGACCCTGCAGATCTCCAGCATGTTGGGTAGAACCTGGCAACAGACTTGTACTAGGACCCGATATGATTAGGGAAGCATCTGATAAAGTGGATTTCATCAAGAAGCGATTGAAAACCGCCCAAAGCTGACAGAAAAGTTATGCAGACTCTAGAAGGAGAGATTTGACATTTGCTGTTGGTGATCATGTTTATTTAAAGGTTTCTCCGATGAGAGGAGTAATCAGATTTGGAAAGACTGGGAAGTTGGCACCGAGATTTATTGGTCCCTTTCCTATACTTGAGCGAATTGGAACTCTTGCTTATAGGGTTCAATTACCAGATTGGTTGCCTGGAGTGCACAATGTATTTCACGTATCTCAACTTAGAAGACATGTGCATGATCCGGATCTTGTTGTAGAAGAAGCAGTGCAACGGGATGTGGAGATAACTCCAGAATTAGCACTCAGAAGAGAGCCATTAAAGATTGTTGGCAAAGAAACTAGAGAACTCAGAAGCAAAAAGGTTCATTTAGTTAAAGTGCAGTGGAGCAGTGATCCTAGAGACTGTACTTGGGAAACTGAGGAAAGCATTAAGCAAGCTTACCCCAAATGCAGAGTGGATATCTCTGACTAACTCCGGTGCAAGGTACCTTTACTATACTTTGCATTTACATTTTATTTCCTACTTTACTGTTGGTTCCTTTTCGAGGACGAAAAGTTTTAAGTAGGGGATATTGTAATAACCCGGAAAATACGAGCCAATTTAAAAATTTTAAATTGATTATTTCAAAGGAAATTGAACAATTGAAATAGAATATTTCAATAAAATAGTGAATTAGAAATAGTGAGTCAGTTTGAAAATTTGAATTCAAACTTTAAACTGACTGTGCAGGGTGGAAAATGTAACGGATTTTCGCGAAACCAAAAATATTTAAATCTGTTAGTCAATACCTTTCTAACGAATCTGAAAAATCGAAGTTTCATAACGGGAATCAAAAGTTATGGCCGAATGAATTTTTAGAAGAGTCGGTATATAGAATATAGCCCTGGAAAATTGATATTTTGCATATGACCTCGGAATTCGACGAAACCACTTTTGCTGGGTCCGGGATGTCAAACTATTGCTAGGTTTCAAATTTCATAATTTTTGAAGCTAGTATGTGAACGTGGCAAAAGAAAACGTGTTTGGTCGATTTCTGTTAAAATGGGTCGACCAGAAAATAGCCATTTTTTCAAACGACCTCAGAATTCGACGAAACTAGTTTTATTGGGACCGTAGCGTCAAAACATAGCTAGATTTATTTTTCTGGAATTTTTCGAATCAGTTTGTGGCCCTGGCAAATTGAAATGTGCGTTCAGAGTTAAAAATTAAATGTTTTATACTTTAATTTGAAAAATAACTGACTGTAACAGTCAAATTGGCCCACGAAACATATCCCATTGTGTCCGGAATGGGGGTATTTAGCTAGGGGCGACAGTCGTTGGGTTTAAAAAGGAGTTCGTTTGAGAAAACACTATTTAAAAATTTAATATAATCCTCGGCCAATCATATTTCTCCATTCATAATTTAAAAAAAAAAAAGAAAGAAACCCCCCCGTTCAACGGTGACCCAAGCTCCCCACCTTCTCTCCTCAATCGCCGCCGCCTCAGGCGCTTCCAGACTTCGCCACCCCCCTACCTCGACGCGCCTCAGCCCCCTCTCCAAATCCGACTAAGCCTCGCCGCCCCTCATCGCCTGTGCCGCCCGTACCCACGCCTCAAAATCCCGACCTTCCCAGCGCTGCCGCCGCTCCGATCTGCCACCGCACCCCCTCAAACCACTACCGATTTAAAGCCCTCTCTTCCCTCTTCCACGTCCAACTCCCTGATCGTCCCCACGTGCCACGGATTTCTCGAAAATTGTAAACCTAGTTTTGAAGCTCGTGAAAGTGCGTTTTTCTTTGATCTTTACACTTTGAAAAATCATATCTTTTTGGCATGTTGACGAAATTCGATGAAACAGGAAACATCGAGACCGCAAGGAAGCTCTCTACCCAATAGAAGAAGCTGCGGATTTTTCTGACATCGTATCGATTTTTAGCGCTCAGAAAACCAAGGTGAGAAATCTAAATTAACGTGAAATTGAATGGAAAATGTCGTGTATAATTTATATAAGCGAAATATAAATTACATACGTATTGTATACCTCATGTACATGCGTAGTGTAAGCTATATGAGCGAAGTATGAATTTTTACATGCATAGAATAATTGATATATGTGTTGAAATGCTAGTGAAATATAGAAAATATATATTATATATATATATATACTCCCCTCGTCCACAAACCATGGACGATATTTATTGTGGTGAATTGGTGTGAAATATTGGATGAAAAATACGAATGGTTGAATAATTGTTTGTGGTTGATATTGTTTGGTTGTGGTTGAAAAATACCCATTGGTGATTGAAATGAATTGGAAATATTTGTGGAAATAAAAATAAACATGCCGCCTGCGTGCGAATTAGATGCATGAATCCCCATTGTCAAAAACCGCGAGGTTTTAAGGTAGAGCGAGGAGCCGTACTAGGGACGGTGCCGGTTTTAACTACCCTGCCGTTATGCTGCCGAAATTTTGAATAATCTTTGTATGTTAGAATTATTTTCATATGTTGAAATTATTTTACATGCATTGAAATTAAAGCCATATATTAAAACTATATCCATGTGTGGAAATTGTTCATGTGTTGAAAAGTGTTGTGTGAAAATTAAATTCATTTGCGAATGAGTGAAGTGTTAAACAACAAAAATCACATTTTTATATATATATATGAAGTATCAAAAATATTCGCCTTATATAAATAATTTCAACCATAAAAATCCCATCTTTCTAATATGAACAACATAAATAAAATGTCCATGTGTGGAAATACTCATTTGTTGAGAAGTGTGTGTAGTGGAAAAGTTCATGTGTTGAATAAAAAGATCGAACAATAAAAATTACATTTTTATTGAAACTATGAAGTGTTGAAACCATACATTGGTTGAATAAATATTTTAAATGATAAAAATATCATTTTTATCATATGTGTTGTATGCTAAAGATATGCGGACGTTGAAATAAATATTTGTGATAGAAATATTATTTTTAACATGCATAGGAACTAAATAAAATAGTCATGTGTTGAAATCTATTTTAGTTCGCCAAAATTATCATCTTTTGAATTATGAAGTGTTAAAAATATCCACTTGTTCAAATAAACGTGCATGAGTTGAAATATACATTAACTAGCTAATGATATGATTTTAGCCTATGCATGCGATATTAGAATGAATGGTGTTTTTAAACCAAAGCAAGGCAAATATGAAATTGAATGGAAAATGATAAATGTTAGAAATTGTATATATGTACATGCATATCTATTGAACAGGTTAAAGAAAAAGGGGCTAGAGAAGAGAAATAGAATTTTGTGCCCGACAAATAGGTACGCATTTACCGCTTTGTTTGGGTGATGATTTTATGAGCCTGTTGGCTAGCCGCTTGGCTTTTTCTTTTTCTTTTTGATATGAGACGCCCGTGTGGCTATTTGGGAATTTTCCCAGACCCTCCCGTACAAAGGAGGTTATGGCGAAATTTTCCAAAAATTTAAGGCGTTAGTGAAATAATTGAAGTGGAAACGATATAGGAATTTTTGAATGCACTATATTTATATAAATATATAAATATAAATAGAATTAAAACGAAACGTGGCCGTGCAGTTCATATTTTGAAACCGTGATTTCAAATGACTAGTGCGGAAGATCCGACCATTGGATTTTCCCGAAACCTCAACCGTTGGGTTCGCCTTGGAAATATCTTTCCAACGGCACCAACTTTGTGAAGATCCGACGGTTGGATTGTCTAGAATGTTTAATTCAAAACTGAAGAAAAACAGCGCCAGAAACGATTATATTTATATATATATATAAATATAATTAAATTAAATCGAATAACGACGTTGTAGTTCGTAAATTGAAATCGTAACTTCAAATGGTTGGTGTGGAAGATCCGACCGTCGGATTTTCCCAAAACTGAAACCGTTGGATTCGTTTTGAAATGACCTTCCTAATGATGTAAAATTTGTGAAGATCCAACGGTTAGATTTTCAGATATGTGTAAAACAAAATTAGTGGAAAGCAGCGCCAGTGCATCGACACGACCTGAAACGTCGTTTAATTAAATATGGCCGTTTTAAATTAAATAAAAATGGCGATATATCGTTATAAAGTGCTATAGACGATATAGAGTGGAAATAAACCAATCTTGTTGTGTTTGCTTGATATGTGATGGTTGAATGTATTTGACATGAAAATTATAACTAAATAACTGAAATGTGATAGTTGAATAGTCCAACCATGTGATTGATTGATTTGAAAATCTAAATATACGTGGGTTATTTGAAAAGGCCGAGTTTATCTCATTTCAAATAATCGATCGACGTTGAGAAGTCGAAGAGTCGAAGACGACTGAAGACCGACGATCTCCACATTGGATGGATGGGCGCTACTGATGCTCGTGATTGGAGTAGCTACCATGAAGGAATTGAAGTAGTATCCGTCCAAACATACTGTTGATTGTACGGATATGCGAGGAATTGGTGCCTCCGGTTTCGTTCAGACCCAGAACGGACTTGTAAATGGACTGTGTGTCTGACATTGGATTTTGTTCTGTGTTGATTGATCTCTGTTAAATATATATCTGTTTGGCGGCGGAGAATTTATTCTCTTGCTTAACGCCCTTCTCTGAGACGTACGAGCTCAGAGGTTATGTATTGACAGAAATCAGTCGCATGGAGTGGATTGCCTGTGTGGCACGCCTAAGTGGCATATGATCAAGGCTTCTATTGCAAAGCAAAGTCTTGTGGTTGATGATCAAAGCATGGTCTGTGTGACGCAGCTTTGTGTATAACGTGAATTCGCGAGCCTCACACCCCGGTATGAGTCAAAAACGGGAGAAGGACCCAAGGAGTGCATGACGTTTCTTTCTAGCTATGGTGGTGTCAGTGACCTCCCAGCCCTGACATTTATATCTACTTTTCACCTGTGTGGTTGTTGGAATGCGAGGCGCCTCGATTATAGGTCTGTAAGGACCGGGAAACGTGTGTTCAGGAATAATTAATCCTCAAAAGTAAGAGAGGACCGGCCTTGGAGGATCCAGGGGATTGCTGTGTGCGGTCCCGAGACATTTGCTAGAGTGTCTCGAATCGGAGAGGAGCTTGCCCCTTGCCTCGACTCATGAAGGAATCCAATTTCCAATACGAAATTTGCGGATGTGATTGTATTACTAGTACGGCGACATAGTAGATGGTAGCTATGCCGCCTAGGATTGATATTTATGATTGAATTTGCTTTTGAAACATATATGCACTAGTAATAATATCAAACACCTTTGTTTTATTCGTATCAAGCATCTTTGGCCATTATAAGGTAAAAACTCTATCCTCCGGCTTGCGTTGCATTGTGTGATGGGACCTGAGTCCTATAATGGCTTCATTTTACAAAAAGCATTGCGTTGATTTAATCATTTATTTTATTTCATGCACTAGCACTCATTGGAGTAAACCCGTTCCGCGAAAGTGGCGTGGTCCTTTGATTTGCCTTAATTATTGTTGTTAATAAGTTGAGTAGATTTCTCATACCAGTCCCATGACTGACTCGTAGTTTGTTTCACCTTGCAAACTCGGGTGCCCTCATTTTCACACGGGCAGCCTAGTTACAGGTTTCTGACGCACCTTTTGGCTCATGGCGAGGCTTGACTACACCGTGCTGACTTGGATTTTCTCCGCCATTATTGTATCTATATTATGATTCCGCCACTGGCGATGTAGACTGATATTCCTTTTGTGTACTCTTTATGTATGATTCCGCCTCGGGCGATGGTGACTGATTATTTATCATTATGCACTAAGTTGTATCCTGTACTGTGCTTCTCTGATGTGATGATATCTATATGATTCCGCTGTCATATGTGTGTAAATTATTCTATTTTCTGTTTATGCTATTATCTGTGATCTGCTAATGATGATTGATGTGTTATATTCCAATGATTATCCTTAACACCGTGTCACGGGGTTTTGGGATCGTCACAACTTTGGTTGATGGTTGATTATTTTTCAATGCTATTATATACATGTGTTGTATGGAATCCATATAATTAACACTATATGGTGATTGATTGGGCCACATTCCAATCGGGAAAATAATGAATATTATAAAAGAAGATTCATGTGTTGAATATAAAAATAGTCATGTGTTGACGATATTCCTGAGTTGAAAATATTTATGTGTTGAGTAAAATATTTTAATAATAAAATTCAGATCTTTATCATATTTAAAATTAGAACTACTTTACGATGGAGTCTAATTAAAATCAAATGATAGATACCATAGTTTTATAAAATATTTTACATAACAAAAATAGTCGTGTGCTGAAAGAAATATAGATTCATGGGTTGAATAGAATAAATATTCATTTGTTGAATAGAATAAAAAGTTTTTGAAAAATATAAAGCCGTGTGGATTAGAGATGCGCTATTTTGATGAGAACGATATTTATATCGATTTTATTCGTTTTACAATGAATATTGAAAAGTGATTTCAAAATCTGATATTTTGAAATGAAATTCAAATTGAATTGGATAAAAATTCAAATTGAAATTTTATTGAATCAATTTGAATTGAATAGAAAATGAATTCGATTCGAATTGAATAGAAAACGAATTTGAATTCGAATTAAATAAAATTGAAATGAATTCAAGTTGAATTGAAATCAAATCGATTTGAAATTGAATATAGTGTTGAAATGGTTTTGAAAACGAATTTAAAACGATTTATAAAATACGTTTTAAAAAGGAAATCGACGAAATATATATATTATATATATATAATGGCGTGAATAGAACGCGCCGCGCTACGGCAGTTCGTGAATTTCGACCATTGACTTCGAATTGACATTACGGGAGATCCGACCGTCGGATTCTCCTAAAACCGGGACCGTTGGGTTCGTATCGAAAAGAGCTTTCCAGTGAATATTAGAAATTTGAAATCTAACGGTTGGATTTGGAATTATGTCCAAATCAAATTTAGAAAAGGTCGCTGTAAGTGCAGTTCGATGGCCGTTGATGGAAATCGACTGTATGGGCCTTGATAAAATTATTAAAAATATCTATAATTTATGTAGAATCATAAGAAATGATTTGGGAAAAATTGGGCTGAAAAATTCCACATTTGAAAGGATAAAAATAGATTTTTATCGAAATGAACTAGTTTTGAAGTAGAATTAAAATCAATTTATTTTTGAAATAAATAAATTGAATTTGAAAGTGATTTTAAAAATAATCAATATTCCCAATACGTGAATTGAACTGGGGTTGAATCGAAATTATCTTCGGAATATTTCGTTGTTGGATTTCGTGACTATACAGATATTGTTATGGGAATTTGAAAGATATATTTTATATCGTTATTTCCAATACGATATTTGTTGGTTTCAGAATTTGATATTGAATATAAGCCGATATATTTTCTATTCAAAGCCTTGTATTTAATATCAAATGTGATTTGGGTTTGTCGTGAATCGTGTTTTAGATGACATTGGTTCTTTAACCCAGTTAAAGACAGGATGTTGATTTTTGAAAAGATTAAAACTAAGTGGAGTTTTAATGAATATTTAATTAGATTAAAATGCGAATTGTTAATTTAAATTATAAAAATCTGAAAAGTGATCGAGAATGGAGTACCACCAGTTTTGCTCCAAAGCGATAGTTAAAACTTTAATTAGATTTGAACGTGAAATGGTAATTAATTTTACCGATAACACCATGGTGTTAGATATGGAGTATTACCAGTTTTGCTCCGTGGGATGAATAGGTTGGGATTGGGAAATAAAATAAATAATTACTTCGGTGTGGTTCACTAATCCCGACTAGTTTGAAATGATGTCCAAAGGAAGATTATAGGATAAATTTAGAAGAATTTATCTTGGATAAAATTAATGGGAACATTTCCCTAAGAATGTGATTTTGTGAATAAAAGACTATTCTGAATTGGAATGAGGCGTTTGTTGTGTTTGTGTAACATTCGTTTATTATATACGTGGGTTATTCAGAAAGGCCGGGTTTATACCCATTCTGAATAACCGATTCGACGAGATGTCGAAGATGAAGACGGTGGTTGAAGACCGGAAGTCTTCACATCGTGTGGGTGATTACTGATGATCTTGATTGGGCTGTCCACCCAAGATGAGGGAAACAGTTGGTGATCGTCCAGATGTACTTGGAGATCGATGGATATGCGAGGAAAGTGCCTCCAGTTTCGTTCAGACCCAGAACGAACTTGTAAATGGATTGTGTGTCTGACATTGGATTTTATTCTGTGTTGATTGATCTCTATTAAATATACATCTGTTTGGCGGCAGAGAATTTATTCTCTTGCTTAACGCCCTTCTCTGAGACGTACGAGCTCAGAGGTTGTATATCGATGGACATCAGTCGCATGGAGTGAATTTCCAGTGTGGCACGCGTAAGTGGAAATTGATCAGGCTTCTGTTGAAAAGCAAAGTCTTGTGGTTGATGATCAAAGCACGGCCTGTGTGGCGTAGCTTTGTGTATAACGTGAATTCGCGAGCCTCACACCTCGCTATGAGTCAAAAACGGGATAGTAACTGCAGGGAGAGCACGACGTTTCTTTCTAGCTAAGGTGGTGTCAGTGATCTACCAGCCCTGACATTTATATACTTTTCACCTGTGTGGTTGTTGGATACGAGGCGCCTCGGATATAGGTCTGTAAGGACCGGGAAACGTGTGTTCAGGAATTGCCAATCCTCAAAAGTAAGAGAGGACCGGCCCTGAAGATCCAAGGATCATAGTGGGGTCCTGAGACATTTGCTAGAGTGTCTCGAATCGAAGAGGAGCTTGCCCCTTGCCTCGACTCATGACGGAAATCCAATTTCCAATACGTGATATTGCGGTTTTAATTGTAGAACTAGTATGGCGACATGATATATGGTACCCATGCCGTCTATGATTGATATTTATGATTGAAAATGTTTTGACACTATACACCTATGATAATATCAAATGATTTGTTTTAAACGTACCAAGCATGTTTGGCTATTATAAGGGAAAACCCTATCCTCCGGCTTGCGTTGCATTGTGTGATGGGACCTGGGTCTTATAATAGCTTCATTTTTCCAAAAAGAATTGCGCTGTTTTGTTATATGCACTAGTATTCTTGGGAGGAAACCCGTCCCATGTTATACGGCGTGGTCCCTTGAATTACTCTCTTTTAAAGTAAAGTTTTAAATAACTGTTTTAGTTCTCGCACCAGTCACATGACTGACCTGGAGTTTATTGTTTTAACCTAAACTCTGGGTGCCCCTATTTTCGACACGGGCAGCTAGTAGTTTTGGTTTTGCAGATTTATATTCACAGGGTCCTGATTTACAGCTGGAACGATATCCGGAAAGCTCTGTATCCGTGTATCACTTTCAGTTGTGTTTTGTATATTTTTCGGCTGCTATGTAATTTATTGTAATCTCTGATATTTGTCGAATGTAATTTATTCATTTATACTCTGTATATTCTTGTATCTGATGGAATTGTTGTAATAACAATGAAATGTTCTTCTGTATGCGTTCTATTTTGTCTTGTCCTCAATTCTATCCGTGCTTTCCTTCACGGGGAAGTTCGGGTCGTCTCACTATCATCCAAATAAACATGTAAGTGGTCATTTTATGAATGTATTAATTAGCTGTAAAATTTAGGCACTTGCATGGGTGTAGAAAACAATAACGTGCAATAAACATTTAATAGTAGGTATAATATTTCCATATGTCAACGTTCAATTTAGTTCATTTGTATGTGTTATTAATTGATAAACATTTATCAATCATATTAAATTCACAAATTTATCATTGTAGATAATTATAAAATTATTTAGCATATGTTCTTATAATACTAGAAAGTTAAATGTCATCATTTTATTTTTCTAACAAGGATCACACTAATCTTTTATGTTTCATCAAACCCTAAGTGAAACATAGAAGTCTTTCAACTTAATTACAGGTTGTTAGGATTCGTAAGCCTTGAGATTCTTACCTTGAGGAAAGCTTACCAAATCATTGGCCTGCATACGATGGATAACTCTTTATCAGTTGTATCACAAACAACTTCTAACCTTTGGTACCTTGTCCTAATCTCGCTTTTACAATGAGGAAAGATCAACTAGTAAAATGAGACTATTCACTCAGACCTATCATTTCTTGATGGCCTAAGCATAATGCATGTATGTTGAGGAAAGCTCAACAAATACATGTAGTTATCTTGCTTCATCTATTCAATATATTAATAGTACTACACATAACATCCCTAGCTTGAGGAAAGTTCAACGACTGAGGATTATACAAGTAATCTATTAATATGTAAATGATAGAGGACAACTTTATATTAACCATTCATAATCTTTAATATATTATATTAATTGATACCAACTAATGGAATAATGTATTTCTTTTGAAATACTCTCATGAATCAAATGTCTAAAACATCAGAAATCGTAGTATATGTACAATTACATATGTATTTATTTCTTAAGTCTATTTGGGTTTCTTTGATGTTCCACATTTAGTTTACACAGTCATATCATATAAGTTTTATTGTTATATAACTTTTATATTACATGTTACTTTTATATGTTAGTCTTATGTATAATATTTCATTGATTAAATATTAATTAATTAATTTGAATTAATTAACACTTTAATTAATTTTATATTAATAGTCTAATACAACTTTTACATTGGACATTTCTACTATAACCTTTATAGTGTAACACATATTTGTTATATATGTATATTATTATTTAATTAATTAACCTTTAATTAATTTATTCAATTAAACAATTTTAGCTAAATTATATCAATTTCAGATTTTATTTTACATACATGTATGCTTATGTTATCTTAAACACTTTAAAATAACATAACATATACCAACATATATACTACATGCATATAAGTATTAATGAGTTAACTCATTTAATTAATTTATTTTATTAAAATATTTAAAATTTTGAAATTAATATTTTAAAAGTTGCAAACATTTTGAACTTGCATTACATTTTCAAACATTTTGAAAATTTGTCTTATATTATAACATTTTAAAATAAATATGTTTTTATTTTAAATTTAACTCTTAAAATTAAAATCTTGCCATGATTTTAAAATTATTTTGAAAATTAGTCCAAGGCCCAGTTCAAATTAGGCCTTTTCTATTAGGGGCAACCTTTGGGCTCACTTCAGCTTTCAGGCCAAGCTGGTAACTAGGTAGGGCAGAGCACTTGATTACCCAATTCCAATCCTAGACATTACCTTTCTAGACACTGTACTAAGGGAGAAAGCTTAACTAGTTTGCCCTAACAGGACAGATTTAGACAGGCTATTGGGCTCAAATACTGTTAAAAGAACTGACTAGCTCGCAGCGGAAGAAATTGATGAATTTCATAAACTTACCATTTTGGATCATTAGTTGGGTAGGAAAAAGAGCAAATAACGATCTCAACCACACATCTCAAACCCTAACTTCATGTACCATAGCTTCCCCTTTCCTTTAACTTAACTAACGAGTTTCCACTCTAAAATGCATAGGTTGTAGAACCCGTATGACCCAAATTAAATATGTAAAATCATATTTAACATATCATCGATATCTCATATCGATCAATATATTCATAATTTTTATAATTATATGCAGTAATCCTTATCGTCCGGTAAATGAGGAATAATGGCGTGGCGAAGCGCAATACACAAAAGTTCGTTAAGCTTTTTCTTTTATCTTATAACCTTGTTAGGATGGTCTAGGGGTTTAATTTTAAATTTTAGAGCCATGTTGAAGGCTTTACACATTACTCGTAAAGTCTTATTCTCTCTTTCCAAACCAAAAAACACTGTTCCGTAAGTTGTGCCTCTCTATCTGTAATTGCTGAAACTTAGAGGCATAATAAGTAGTGTGATGCAAAATACCTTCATCATGCTCTTGGTCATAGAAACTCTTCTTTTCAGCCTTGACCTTTGTGCACACCTGCTAATAATTGACTCATCTAACCCGCAAGGAGGGTTTCCCAAATGGGGTTATTTCTCAGATATTGAAGCTTCAAGATTAGTCATGAATTTAGAAAGCTCAGACTCTGATATATTAGCGGTATGTCCAAAAGTGAATTCTCAAGCTCTACAGCTTGCTTGAGTGTTATCTCGCTCAATTTCCAGGTCAGCGATCTATTGGTGTAGCCTAGCTACTTCATAAAAATCAATAGAGGGATTGGTTTTTATCTCTCTCTTCAATTCGTGGATACTTTTATCCTTGTCTTTCAATCTACCTTCCAAAATAACTATTTACTCATTCAAGTGCTTGATAGTCAATCTTTGAAGTAAGATCGTTCTTCCTAGAGTTGAATCGGGAAAACATTTCAGGACATCTCCCGGTTTTGCAATTATTAAAGATTTATCCCTAGAAAAAGAAGGTGAAGTTTCGAGTTGGTTTCCCTGTTTGCAAAATAAAATGTTATTTCGCACAAATGCTATTTATGAAAGATAATACACACAACATCATGATCCGCAGGAAGGTTTATTATACAAATCATTTGGTATACAAACTAACTGAAAGTTACATACTTTGGTCTATTTGACAGAACACCTATCATTTATATTACATATCAATTTTACATGTCGAGTTCTGACTCTTTTCAAAATCACTTCTCGATTGTCACCTAGGAAATTAAAAGGGAGTTGAGGGTATTTCATGTAAATATGTCTAAGATCTTTTTGAAGGTGATCCCTGCTGGACTTATATGACGGTTTCTTTGAAAACTCCCTCCTTAATCTAGACAATGAATGTAAAGCATCCTCTAAAACAACATCATTGTAAAAAATAGATTTCTGTCATGTTGTTAAAGAAAAATAAGAAAAAGGAATTATCACTAAAGGCGTACATCCATAATATCAAGTGTTACAAGTATCTCTCTTGTTAATACAATGTTAGCCTTTTAAATAGTTCATTGGCAGATCTTTTCATTATTATATTTAAGCTTTACCAAGGGTAAGACCCTAGAAGTTAAGAGAACCCTGAATAGGTTCCATCAAGCTCCAAAGACAAAGGAAACTAATTACCGTAGATTCAAGAAAGAAGAAAGTACTTCAAGAGTGAGAACCATACCTGGGAAACAGAGATATCAGTTCGAATAGGTTGTCCCTTTTCCTTATGACCAGAAGATACAATCTCTTTAATGGAAGTATTTATTGTATCCTCAATGGCAGGAGCACTTGAAGGATCAGGATTCCTTTCCAGAACCGTGGGTCTTGCCAGTAGTTAGGGAAGGGTTGTTATCATCTTTATTAGAGCCATCATGGTGGCCTCCATCTACGGAACCAAAGTCATTACCTTCATCATCATCATCTTCATTATCATCATCAACAGCCATATCCTCTTCTTCTCCTCCATAAGAATCGGAATCATCAGGCAGATCCTCAATAAACAAAAGGTCACCAAATTTTGTTTTATGCTTCTTAGGAACCGTAACTCCTCGTTTGGTTAATTATATTCTTTCCATAACTCTGTTCTAGATAGAAGGGTTCACAGAAGGATATTCCATTCCAGGAAACTTTTGAAAGCTGTTGGAATATGCTAGGAAGAGAGCATCTTCGTAACATTCCAATACTACATCCGAGAGGTGTGTTTTCAAAAAAGAGATCTTATATTTGGCTTCGTAGACTCCGTCTCACATTAAAAAGCACATCATTCTTCACCTTCAATCCATTGGCATGATCAGCTACCATACTTACCTGTTCATTCTCGAGCTGAAAACTTATCAAACAAAAAACTCTTGGCTTCTCTTCCCATATTGAGCTCTGACTCAGCCTTATCAAGAGATGCTTTCATCCTTGCACACTCTTCATCACCTTTCTCCCTTGCCATAGTTAAATCATTAACCATAGAGCGGACTTCTTCACCTTAAGTTTAGCCGTTTCGGAGGATGATGAAGAAATTACCTTTCGAAGAGAGAACCAGCCCTTGGATGTCTGAAAAAAAGAGAGCCATATTGATTTCCCTATAAGAACAAAAGGAAAAGAAAAGCTAGAAAGAACAAGAACAAACCAGGAGTTGTTGCTTGAAAAGACAACGCTGGAAACTTGCTAAGTCCGAGGAACAAAAGGGCAGTAACATGTTGGAAATATAGGTAGAGGAGAGAGAAGACTTACAATTTCACCAAAATTAGAAGCTAGTAAAGGAGACCTCAGGGGATCCTCGTAATGTGGATATGGGAATGACAACAACTCATGCTCCCTTGAATCCAAAGCTTCTTGAGGGTTAGACATCAAGAAGCCAGCAACAAAACCACTTCATGTGGTCTCTGTTTGAGAATAATCAACATTAGGGGTAACATCGCCTGAAGGAACAATATAACCGATAGTTGGTTGCTCTATAGAAATGGCAAAAATTTCTTTTACAAGTGGAGAAAAGTCAAAAGTTTCACCCTTACGCCTTTTAGAAGGCCTATCATTGATAGCCGAAGCAAGTCATTTTATAGCTAAATCTCCAGATTGGTCCAGGGAAGCTAGGGTAGCTGTCTTGTTAACATCTTGAGTAGCTGATCAAAAGTAACAATGTTGTGGAAACAAGAATAAAGAACACTAAAATACAATACAGAAACTTAGAATCAGCCTAGAATGTAGTTTTACCTAAAGTACCTGGAAACAAGAGGGTTGGAGGAGCAAACGAATTAAAACCTAAGGATAAGTGATCAGAGCAAGGGAGGTGAAGATGTTGTTATCCCAAAATCTTTTGCCCAGATGGAAGAAGGGAATGCTTGCGAAGGTTATCTAAAGTTAACAAAATTGACCTCTGTCCCAACCTCTCAGATATCTTGTAGATAATTTCACCAGCCTGAGCTTCCTTGTCACTTAAGCTTCCCTTCTTGGGAGTTGGAGCTAAAAATAGAGCAATATCAGATAGAGCACAAAAATAGCAAAGCCATTATAGAAAGATAAAGGCAAACCAGGGTTGAAAAAAATGCTGAAAATACCAGGAGGACACCTGATATAGAAAAATTAATTTTCCCAATCTCAAAACTTATTAATGCTATTGCTAACTAATCTTTTTGTAGGATTCGAATGGAGACTGAACGAATCCGCTTCTTTGGATGAACGAAGCATATGATGAAGAAGGTTGACACTGAGGGAAGATTGACCCTACTCAAGTGCTAAAACCTTGATACATAAGAGAAGTGTGCATTTATTGGGGGAAAGATGATAGGAGCAATTCCCAAATGACGCAAGAATGTAGAAATAAAGTCTGGAGAAGGAAAGAAACCTCTATTCCAAATATGAACGGCCGTATACGCAAAGAACCCTTTTGGTGGATTCTGAATGGTGTCTTGGCCGGAGGCAGGAATGACATCTACCTTAGTTATATAAAAGCTCTTAAGAATAGTGTTTACTTTATCTTAGGTGTTAAAAAGATTTTGAAAGTCTGAAACGATCGAGGGGAGCGGAGAGAGAAGGATTCGAACCCTCGGTTCAAATAACTTGTACAACAGATTAGCAATCTGTCGAACGAAAAAGAATCATATTTTGGCAATTCCTAGACCTTCCCTCATTTCCATTTTGAAGCATCTTAATCTTAAGTTTCCTATTTATTTTTATTGAAAAAATTCAATTATTGATTCACTATTCATTGACATCCCTCTGCTTGGCTCTAGCCTTGTCCGGACCTCCAAGACCAACAAAACCAAGTGGGGTCCCTTTCTTTGTGTATATTTCAAGAATAGGTTGGACCCAACCGGCTGCACTTTATTTATTTGTGTTATTTATATACATTTTTTTTTAGAATAAGATAAATAGGAAAAAAATGAGTCCAAGTTTTCAATAATCTTTTTATTGAAAAACTAGAGATTCATAGTTCTTATGAACCGTTAGCGAATTAATATAATAAATAAAAGAGATGAGAGAATACTGAGGAACGACTGCTTTCTTTTGTCGAGGTTTAGTAGAGCAACTTGACTTTGATTTACCAACATTTTGCCCACCAGACATGGTGTTTACAACTGACATTATTCCAAAACACATATTAGAACCGTATTTTTGCATAAGTTAGCGTGAGTTATTCATAAATTTGCAATCACCATGAAAACTAATTAACATTGGAAATTTGGTAAACTCCTAAATATTGAGACAACAACATGAATTATTTGGATCAAACTCTAGACAAAATTCATATACGATAGTGCACTTTGCATATGCATGAAAACAACGAAGTTTTTGGTGTCGATCATGTTAATTACCCTGACATTGGAACCAAGATAACGAAAGACATTGGTGTCAGGTGAGTCAAAACTATAACAACGGAAATTATTGGTGTCGATCCAACCGAAACCAAACGCTTCGGTATCGATGCCGAAAGCTTAGCTAATGCCAGGAAAAACTTAAAACCAAGTACCGATGGAGTCAAGATCTAAGTGGTTTGATGTCAGAATCTCAAATTTTGCCGATATCGAAAATAAAAAGGAACAAAAGTTTCTATAACCTTTTTATATTGTTTCGATACCAACTAGGTCGAAACAAGAAATGAACATAGAGGTCGATGTCCGGAAAATCGGAATTAAAAAGAATCAACAGTGGGTTGATGATTGAATCCATCGGTACCAAAAGTATAATGTTGTCTTTACGGTAAAAATTAACCTCTTATATGTCAGTTTTGCATTTTAGACCCTAAAAAATGTGTTAAAGGGATAAATAACCTATACTATCTGCCATTAAAGACTTCTTAAACCATTCTTATTATCTGAGTTCATTCTTAAAGCATAGGAATCTTGACCGATTTCATAACTAAGTTGGGAGAATATTTTTTAAACTCTAATTTTGATCAAATAAAATACATACAAGGGGAATCGAGTTTGAAATTATGAAAGAACTTGTAGAAATCTTGAAGAAAAGTAGTCTCGCTTGAGTTTAAATTTTTCGCAGGTGAAGAAACCAGGAAGAAGAAGAAGAATGTGTGTACCAAAAGATTCTCTAAACCTGACCACACATATGAGTATAAACCAATGAATCAAATCGATTCCAAAAGTTCAAAAGGTGGGAAATGATGTGCTTTCAAGATAGTACAGTACGAAGGTCAAAATGTTTTGACTTGAAAATTCAAAAATACCCCTTCACCAGAGGGAAAATGTTATTACCATATTTCGACACTGAAACCAAATGAAGGCGAAGGGGTATCATAGCACAACAAATAACAGGAGATGCTTTCGAAAGCAAGAAACTGACACCAAGCCACCAAGACAGCCGATACCGAAAGCAAGAAGAATGAGCAATCAAGAATGGTCATAGTACCACTGCCGTAAGCAATCAATTTGGTTTTGTCTCCGAAAGCATGTATTCTGACACCAAAAAGGATGCTAAATTAAAGACAATACTCAGAAATCACGAAAGCAAGGCAAAGTTCATGATTTGCTATCGAAGAGAGTTATCACCGAAATCGAAAGTGGCTAAGAGAAGCTACCCATACCAGTTTGCTTGGTGTCGATACACTATATGAAAGCAATATAAGAAACACAACTCACTATGAATTAGGAGCAACATTCCGAAAGCAAAACAGTTCCGATAACAAAGCCCAAAAGTGGAAAGAATGCTGAAACCAGAGATCGACACCGAAAGTCACCAATGCATCAATGCCCAATCTTGTTGCCGAATCCGAAAGCGACTTCCGCTGAGTGTTACCAAAAGGGGGCCCATTTTGCCTATAAATAAGACCCTAGGGTCTCATTTTCGGGGACTTTTCTCATTCTCAAGCCTTGTAATCATTTTCTTAGAGAGTAAACCCTAATTTGTAAATCAATTTGGGATTTTACATAGAAATGTCTATGAACTCAACAAAGTAATCAATAAAGAGAGAATCAACGCTTATGATCTATTTTTATGCATTTCTTATTACTTAAACTACTTGTTTCCACAATATCTCCATGACTAAGCCTCGTGCATAAGCCTAATTATCGAAGTACCCTTTTACAAGCCATTTAGTTTTCTAACTTGCATTGCGCTTAGGAACCCTTATCCCAAGGTAACTATTAGTCCTTAAGTCTCATAAGTGTGATACTCACCTCTTTGAAGGAAGAGTAACTAATCTTCGAGCTTAAGACCTTAATATCTAGGAAACGGTAAACTAACTCAAGCTTGTAGGAACTAAACAATCTCTTTGGTTCCCTTAGGTCCATATCCTTAGACCTAATTCCGGTGTTGACGAAAAATATCGTCAACGTTATGGAGTGGAAAAGAGGTCAAAACAATCGCATTTAAAAGTTTTCAATTTTACAATATATGTACTTATCAGTAATCAAGGCAGGAAAAGTTTGATCCCAAATCCAAGAAATGCACTCTCCTCGGCTATGCCAAGGATGAGTTTGGCTATTGCATTGGTTTAGTAAAAATAATAACGTGATTCCCAATTTAGATGTAATTTTTTGTGGAAGACTAATGTACAAAAATAGGCATAAAACAGAAGCCAACAACTTAAAGCAGACTGAGCTAGTATTTGCAGATGCAAATGATATATCATATAATCTCGTAATAGAAGCAATTGTCAAAAGATCTCAGCCAGCTGAAATCATTGAACTGGGTAGTGTCCACTTGTCTAGAAAAAGATATGTGAACTACTTGTTGTTGACTTATGCAGGGGAACTTGAATACTACGATGAAACTTCTCAGACTAAAGACACTAGCAAATGGGCGCTTTCCATGTAAGATGAAACGAAGTCCCTTATGTCCAACCAAGCATGTGAACTAGCCAGGAAACACTTGGAAAAGTAGTCACTTCATAATAAAAGGGTGCATCAGCTGACAGAGTAGCATGATGGTTCCAAGAGATACAAAGGCCGACCTATTGTCAAAGGATTCGAACAGAAGGAAGAATGGACTACAATGATGTTTTTCTCCCATTATGAAGCTTAATACTATTAGTTCAACATTAAGTATTATTGCTATTGTAGAACCTAGTCATGAACAATTGGATGTGTGCATTTCTTCATGGAGACATTAATGAGGAGATATACATGCATCAACCAGAAGGTTTCTTAGAGAAAAGGAAGAAGAACATAGTCTGGAAACTAAAGAAAAGTTTATATGGCCTGAAACAAGCCCAAGTCAATGGTATAAAAAATTTGATGGATTCATGCGCATGGAAGACTTCCAAAAATTTAATGTTGATCGTTGTTGCAACTTCAAGTATCTTTTCAAAACTTTACGTCGACGACAATTTAGTAGCATGTTCAAATATAGATAGTATTAGAAGGTTGAAGCAATAATTGTCAAAGGAATTCAACACGAAGGATCTGGGCCCAACATGGAAAATTCTCATAATGTAAATCATTAAAGATGAACAAAGTGGTCTCTTGCAGTTATACTAGGATGATTACATCAACTGTGTTTTATAGAGATTCAACAAGGATTATGCTAAGTTAATCAGCACATCATTGGCTAGTGTAACGACCCAGATTTTTGAACAGTTTATTTTAAATATTTAATATGGTTTTAAATATTTAGTTGATAATATAAATTAATTTTTATATTGAGTTATCGATTTAATAATTGAATATATCGAATTATTTTAATTCGAAATATAATTGAAATCGAAGTTAAAAACTGAATCAAAATGATTCAGATGATAAGTAGGAATTTTATTGGATATATACGATAATAAATAATGATTTATTATCAAAAAATCTGTGGTTTTCGAATTTAAATTATATTATATTAATTTAGTATGGTATATATGTTGAAATTAAATTTCAGAATACTTACTGTTGAGTTTAGAATGGGGTTGTTATATTGAAATGTCGGTCGGTACGCTAGAATAGTGGTTCGTAATTTAAATTAATGGACCCCGAGATATTTGATTGTGGATAGGTTTGAAATCAAATCGATATCCATTTAAACAGAATAAAAATTGCTTTATATCAAATCGTATTAAATACAAAATCAAATCAAAATCTGTTTAAAAGAAATAAAGATCTCTTTATTTCAAATCGCGTTTAATTAAAATCAAATCGAATTGATTTTATGGTACTTTACCTATCAACTACCTTTGTCCTTTCCACAGACAATCCATAATGTCTAAGTCTTCATCTATATAAAGGCGCGATGCCTTCTTCCTTAATTCTTTTTAAAAGAGATCCAAACCTCAGGAGGAATGTTCGATCCTAAAATAAAACCCGACACTCCTTTTTTCTCTCTTTTCTAAATCGCACTATCTATTTTACCTTCCTCGTTTCATTTAAAAACTCCGATGCTTTTTATTTTATTTCTTCAGTAAATCAAAAGCTTCAAATAGAATAAAAATGGTCGCACCCTCCTTGCAAAATCAAAACAGAAATTTGCGAATTGAGTTCGAAGACCGCTAGTTCTTGGTGCTCGATCTAAGGAGTGATGCTCCTCTTAATCACAAGAAGGAAGTCGCGATGGGTTCTTAAAGGAAGAGTTAGGGTTTTTCAAAAGATCGAATTTTAGGGATTTGCAAGGTGAAGTCTTGGACGCAACCGTTACTTGGGGCCGGAATTTCAGTGAGCATGGGTTACGATGGGTTTCTGTGTTCAAGAAGTGATTTCGAACAGCTTAGATGGGTCGATTGGGTCTTTAGTGGTGTTGTAGTTCGGTAGTTGTCCTAGGAAGAAACTGCAGTAAAAAAAGGGGGGTAAGGGAGTTCGTGACTGAAATAATTTGGGGCGGTAGTAATTGTTGGGGGTTCGATCTTTGAATTGGGATGGCAGAGACTCGACAGAAAAAGGCTGCTGGATTGATGGAGTTGGTCGAGGCAGTAAGGCCGATGGGTTTGGTGTAGTCCTATAGTAATGGTGCAGCAGCGGGCATAGCAAAGTTACTTCGGTGATGATCTTGTTGTAGGATGATGGTTGTGTTTGGAGACATTGTAGTAAAAATGCAATGGTGTTGTTGGATGGTAGAGTTTGATGCAATAGTAATGCTAGTTCGAAGGAGTTGTAACGACTGGGACAGAATAGGAATTAAGGTAAATTATTTTATTAATTATTTTTAATTAGCAAGTTAATAAATATTTGAATAATATCAAAATATATAACATATTTAAATGTATACAAGATTTTGTGGAACACAATCGGTCGAGTTGATCACAGCTCCGGGATATATAATCTGGGATTTAAGAATTTAAATCAGAATGGATCGCAAATGAAATCACGGTGAGTAAAATCTCACTCATATTTTTTATATATAATTATTTTATTCATTAAAATACTTGTTTGTTGGTTGTTTGCATGCAATGAAATATTTTTGTGGCGATTAAATATATCTTAGTTATTTAGCATTGGTTGTTGTGGTTATTATATATATATATATTGGTGATTGGTTGGATTCCCGCAGTACCATTAGCGGATGCCCGCAGTATCATTAGCAGATGACCCTATACGCCCCACGCTATGGTAGTGGATGACCTTTATACCGCGATATCCTGCCATGAAGCAGGATAGTATTATTTTTGTTGACTAACGTCTGTGGATGCAGGAAAACAGGTTGGAGGAATCCAGTTGGATTCTTCAAAATTTATTACTGTTTGTTTTCACATATATATTATCATATATGATGTGTTATAAAACCCGTGATTTGATAATTGAGTGTTTTTGGATATTTAAATATCACTGGGCTAAAATGTTGATATATAAAAATATCGTGAAAACGATATTTGGGATTTAAATGGGAAATTCTATTTTTCTGAAAATAGAATTTGAAATTCGAATGGACTAAAAATATTAACTTGTTTTGAATAAATAAAACAAGTATTGGAATTTATAAACGTTGTTTATAAATTGAATAATGCAGAGAATTGAAATGAAATTATAAACAGTGTTAATAAATGAAGTGGAAAAATTATCATTGGATAATTTGAATATTTAAATTCAAATGTGAATTCAAAAATAGAAATGGGGAAATCGTTTTAAAGAACTAAACGATGAAATTTATTCTAATGTTCAGAATAAAAATTAAACCAAAATAAATCCGTAAGGATTTAGGATTTAAATTCGAGTAATTCGAATTTATTTAAATAGAAGTTAAATTGAATACGAAAATAAATTTGGGTGTTATATATATATAAGTTATTATAAATAGAAATTTCCAAAATAAGATTTTGGTTTTTAATAGATTTCGAAATAGACTTGTTTAAATATAAAACAAGGAAAAATTTATTAAATGGTGTTCATTAATATAATGAATTAATTATCAAGAGATAATATGAATATTTAAATTCAAATACGAATTTAAAATAGAATTGAAAATTGAATTTGAATATAGAAAATTCAAATAGAATTGAAAATAGAATTTGAATGTAAAAAAAAATTCAAATGGAATTTGAATATGGAAAAAAATCAAATAGAATTGAAAATAGAATTTGAAAATAGAAAGTTAAAATCATTTCGAAATGGGAACGACGAAATTTATTTCAGAATGCGGATTTTTAAACAGAATAGAAATAAATCCAAAGGATTTATAATTTGTAAAAGGAATTGGTATTAAATATAGATGATCGAAGTATAAATAAATTTATTTCCAAGTTAGGAAAAATCGACAATTTTAGAAAATCAGAAATATTATATTGAATTGGAAAAATTGATTTGATATATATTAAAAAGATACAAGAATGGAGTTGAATTTATTATAAACGAAATTTAAACGTTTATATATTTAAATATAATTAAAACGAATTCGCCGTAGCGCAGTAGTTCGTAATTTGGCGTTTCGAACTTCAATTAATTATATATAACTCAGTTTAAGTCAAGATTCTTTGAAACGAGAAACGTCAGGACCGATTTGATAATAGTTTTCTAATAAAAGAGAAAAATCTGGATTTTGTTGTATAGATTTTGAGTTATGTCAAAATCAAATTTTTAGAAAAGCAGCGCCATAACCATTATAAAACCATAACGATTTATTCAAATAAATTAAGGGTTTTAAAGAAATAAAATCCGAATTGCCATTAGAAAAATCCAGACTGGAGATATAAAATAAATATGAACTCAAGTGGAATAAACAGATTTGTTTTTGAAACAAAAATCAGATATTTATTATTTAATAGAATTAACTAATTTCAATAATAATTAGATAATGAGATTTTGAATTGAAATTGGGCTTTGAATAAGTGAATTCGATTTAGAAATTTATATTCAAATTCAAATATGAAACCCGCATTGAAAAATGGAATTTGATTGGTTTATAAGTAAATAAAGATATATATTTATGAACGAGATATATTCAAATAAAAGTGAAATAAATTAAAGAGCTAATTAATGGATAAATTAGCGAAGCAAGTTAAAAATGATTGGAATTGAGTTAGGATAAATTGGGAACAGACGTATGTGTGATAAACAAGTATGGAATGAAGAGGATGAAGATTTTAATTTATGTGCCCGACAAAAAGGTACATGTTTAAATTCCATATGAGGTTTTATGCGCCGAATCGGCAAGCCACTTGGCTTTTTGATTTTCTTTTTGAATGGAAAGGGCCTAGAGAGGTGAGTTGAGGTTTGAACTATTTGCCGGTACAAAGGAGGTTATGGCAAAATTTTCCCAAAATTTAAGGAGTTAGAATATTTTTAAGAAAATTTGATAGTTAGAAATCAATGTATCGATATATATAGAATTCGATAAGGAAATGAACTAAAAATAGAATATTATAAACAAAAAGAAAATCTGTGAATTTAAATCAAGTAGGAATAGAAAGAGAAAAGTATATACGTTTTAGAAATGGGAAATTGGTTTAGTATGGTGTTGATTTTTCAAGTTAGCAGCCTTGTCTGTTTTGAAGTTAATAATATTTTTAGTCAAAGTCTGAGAGGTAATTATACCCCAACTTGATTGATTTCATTATTAGCTGATAAATAGCAAGATTCAGTATCGAAGAGAAATTTTTAAAGAGATTTAGTCGAATGCAATATTTTGGGTGGTTGTAATAATATTTTACACAACATTCGTTTTAACCCAAACAAGTGGAATTTTGGAAACATAATATTTCCTGAGTGTAGAAATGAACGATCGTGGAAGAGATAAATAATTGAAATGTTTCCAATTATAAGTAGAGAATATTTTCTAAGTACAGAAAATAAAAGGCGATATACGGAAATGTTTTCCAAATAACGAAAAGGCCAAGATGATAATTGGAAATGTTTGTTTAACAAATATTGATAAAGAAACGGAAAGAGTGATTTAATTAATGAAATATTAATTAAGAGGCCTAGTGATTTGTTTGATAGATGAATGTTTGTTTATATTTCTTCGATAGTTAAATAACCGACTATCGAATTCGAATATGAAACCCGCGTTGGAAAATGGAATTTGATTGGTTTATAAGTAAATAAAGATATATATTTATGAACGAGATATATTCAAATAAAAGTGAAATAAGCTAAAGAACTAATTAATGGATAAATTAGCGAAGTAAGTTAAAAATGATTGGAATTGAGTTAGGATAAATTAGGAACAGACGTATGTGTGATAAACAGGTATGGAATGAAGAGGATGAAGATTTTAATTATGTTCCCGACAAAAAGGTACATGTTTAAATTCCATATGAGGTTTTATGCGCCGAATCGACAAGCCACTTGGCTTTTTGATTTTCTTTTTGAATGGAAAGGGACTAGAGAGGCGAGTTGAGGTTTGAACTATTTTCCGGTACAAAGGAGGTTATGGTGAATTTTTCCCAAAATTTAAGGAGTTAGAATATTTTTAAGAAATTTTGATAGCTAGAAATCAATGTATCGATATATATAGAATTCGATAAGGAAACGAACTAAAAATAGAATATTATAAACAAAAAGAAAATCTGTGAATTCAAATCAAGTAAGAATAGAAAGAGAAAAGTATATTAGTTTTAGAAATGGGAAATTGGTTTAGTATGGTGTTGATTTTTCAAGTTAGCAGTCTTGTCTGTTTTGAAGTTAATAATATTTTCAGTCAAGGTCTGAGAGGTAATTATACCCCAACTTGATTGATTTCATTATTAGCTGATAAATAGCAAGATTCAGTATCGAAGAGAAATGTTTAAAGAGATTTAGTCGAATGCAATATTTTGGGTGGTTGTAACAATGTTTTATACAACATTCGTTTTAACCCAAACAAGTGGAATTTTGGAAATATAATATTTCCTGAGTGTAGAAATGAACGGTCGTGGAAGAGATAAATAATTGGAATGTTTCCAACTATAAGTAGAGAATATTTTCTAAGTACAGAAAATAAAAGGCGATATACAGAAATGTTTTCCAAATAACGAAAAGGCCAAGTTGATAATTGGAAATGTTCATTTAACAAATATTGATAAAGAAATGGAAAGAGTGATTTAATTAATGAAATATTAATTAAGAGGCCTAGTGATTTGTTTGATAGATGAATGTTTGTTTATTTTTCTTCAATAGTTAAATAACCGACTATCAAGGTGTTTGCCAATATTGTTGTCAATATGGAGAGACCGGTTGGATTATTATCCGTGAACCACTCCGTATTGGAAGCAACGTTGCGAATCAGATTATAGGAAAATAATCGAAGACAGAGTAAAGTGCAAGGACTTTTCTATTAATAGAAATTGTGCCTTCGGTTTCATTCAATCCCAGAACGAACGTATATGGACGAGTGTCTGACAGAGTATTTCCAATGATCATATATGTTGGTCTGTATAAATATATATGGTGGCGGAGAATTTATTCTCTTAGCATAATATCCAGAATATATTTGTGCAAATCAATTAGTGATTAACGGATCTGACAATGTGTCATTCAAAGTGATTGTGCTATCAATGAATGATAAGAAATCATAGCCTCAGGCCTCAATAACTGGGGAATGACAAAAATCGGGCAGGCAGCATGGCTATGTGGGGCGCTCCCATTAGGGTGTATAATCACCTATCTAGAGAAACTCCTTTTACTTCTTTATTCTATCGATGCTGTCCCTTTTCGGGAAATGGTTGCTGATCCCAACCGTTGGTGATATACATTCGATACACTCAAGCGAAATGAGTAGTCGGTCATGTGTGGGCCGGGTTGCAAGATGTTCTTGTTGAACCAAGTGTATTCCCCTCTTGAGGTAGACTATCGGAAGGTCGTTCCATACCTTGTCATGTTGGAAATCCAATCTCCAATAAGCGCCATGCGGTTTTTGATTCTATATTATATATGGAGCGTGAGATGCAAGCGTTCTGCTAGATTCTATTTATTTGATGTAGACATTATTATAATATCACTGGATTTGATATCAAAAATATTTTAGGTTATCGTAAGGTAAAAACCATCTGCGTTTATGTGTGGATCGGTCTTACGATTATCATTTCTTTCGAAAGGGTTTTGAAAGTTAAACAAATGGTTGGAGTTTACTCACACCAGTACCATGACTGACCCAGAGTTTATTTTGTTTTTGTTTTCCCTAAACTCTTGGGTGCCCAAATTTGTACGGGCAGTCAAGTAGTCGGGATATTTCAGATTCACTTGGAAGAGCTGGAAGCAGGAGGCTTCACCAGTTAGCTATAGACTATCATATATTCTGTTGTGTACCATGTTTGTATCTGGAAACAGGTGTTTATAACTGTTCCAGGAATAACTGTTGTGCTATGATGATGGTATGTATATAAAGTTACTGATTTGTATTTCAAAAGTTATGTTATATAATATATTTTACTCGTTCCGCTGTGAGATTTGTCTTCTTTGTTGGCTTCTATTCTAACATTTCTTTCTTTTTTTTCTCATTCTCTAAATTTTTTCCAATAATGATTCGCATTTCTGTGCAATCAGGGTTGGACGTGTGGTGTTATTAGTCGACTCAGACAGTATGGATTTACGGGCCGTTACATCTAGTAACTTTTTCTTATCAGAGGACCAGTCCTCTCAAATGGTGGAAGAGAGGAATTTCATGATTGATGTTCCTTATGCCTCAACTATTGGAAGCTTAATGTAATAACCCGGAAATCCGAGCCAATTTAAAATTTTTATTTTGGCAATTTTAGCGAATTTTGATTATTTAAAATGAATTATTTTAAATAATAACGACGAGAAACTTATTTTGAATAGAATTCGAACGTATATATTTACATAGGTCGTCGTTAAAATATAAATAATTATTTATAATTATAAAAGGAATTGAAAATGGCGTAGTAGTTCGATAATTAGATTTCAAAATTCAAATGAATGTACAGGATGCAAAATAAACCAGATTTTAGTGAAACCAAAAATATTTAATCTATTTGAGAATATCTTTCCAACGAATCCGAAAAATCAAGATTTTATAGCGGGAATCAAAAGATACGTCCAGTTGAAAATTCAGAATAGTCGCTATGGAATTCTGGCCCTTAAAAATGGGAATTTTACAAACGACCTCGGATTTCGACGAAACCACTTTTTTTGGATCCATGATGTCAAGTTATTGCTAGATTCCAATTTTCATAATTTTTCGAATCAATATGTGAGTGTGGCAAAGGAAAACGCGTTTGACCAATTTCAGTTGATTTTAGTCTACTGGAAAATGGCCATTTTTCCAACGGTTTCAGAATTCGATGAAATTAGTTTTGTTAGGACCGTATCATCAATACGAAGCTAGAGAATATTTTTTAGGAATTTTTCGAGTTTGTATGTGACCCCAGTAAATTGAAATGCGTGTTCAAAATCAATATATAGAGTTATATTTTGATTTTAACGAAAACTGATCGAAACAGTTGAATCATTCTACGATACATATCTCATTGTGTTCGGAATGGGGGTAATTAGCTAGGGACGGCAGTCATTGGGTTTAATTTAGGGTTCGAATGAATAAGCAATTATTTTTAGAATTAAATAATATTTAAATATTTATATAAAAGTCCCCCAATACCCTAAAAAAAACCTAACCCCCTTTCAAATGAATTCAGCGCCGCCGGCATCTAAATCAAGGGTGAAAATCGTTCAAACATTAATCCCTTGATTTCTCTATATACATCACGAATTATGGAATGATTATAAGGCGAAAGTGGTTCGTCTAAGTGAGATCTACATTTCCTACGGTGGTGATTTGATTTCAATCACCGAGGCGATGGAATTCCCATCCCAAAACCCTACCATTCGAATCGGAAAGTGGCGGCCTGGGGACCACCGAGATGGAGGCGGTTATGGGTGGAGGTGTGTGGCACAGAGGCGCACGAGGTGGCGATCGGGGTACAGGCGTACGGTGGAGGAGCAAGGGTCAGACCTAGTTTTGGAAGATGGGTTGAGCTTCTTTTTGAAGCGCCTGTAGGTAAAGAACGATTAACAGAAGGGGAAGGAGATTTAAGGGGTGATTAAAGGTTAATTATTCAAAGTAATTATTAATTAATGATGTATTAAAATTGTTTAATGGAAAAATGACCATAACTCTTTCATACGATATCGGAATTCAGTGAAACGAGTTGCGTTGCACTCGTATCATCGAGCACTACATTTCAGAGCTGACCAGAATGGAAACGGAGCATGTTAGAATTTAAGCAAAATTCAATTGCAAACAGTTCAGAAATTCATATATTCAGAAATAAAACCGACCAATGTGAGAAATCTCTCACTTTAAATTTTCTATTCAGATATTTATTTCATAACTGCATATATGAACTGTTCCCCGTCATCCACAGACCATGGACGACTTGTTTGTTTGGTTGTATTCTATGTGAAAATTGATGTGAAATGAATTATATATATTAGGAGTGTATGAAATATATATATACAATGTGAAATAAATAAATATATATTGAAAGTGAAAATATTATATATAGTAAAAGTGAAAATATCGTATGTATTGAAAGTGAATATATTGTATGTATTGAAAAGTGAAAATATTATATATATGAAAGGTGGAAATAATATATATATATATATATATATATATATGAAATGAAAACGATATATATACGAATTGAAAACGAACTGAAATAGAAAAGGAATTCGAATTGAATTGAATAGAAAATGAATTCGAATTGAATAGAAAATGAATTCGAATTGAATAGAAATTTGAATTGAATTGAAATGAATTTAAAACGAATTTATATGGAAAATTCAATTTGGATTTGAATTTGAAATGAAAGTTGAAATTGTTTTTGAAACGAATTTAAAACAATTTATAAAATTCGTTTTAAATAGGAATTGACGAAATATATATTATATATATAACATAATGGCCTGAATAGAACGCGCCGCGCTGCGGCAGTTCGTGAATTTCGACCATTAACTTCGAACGGACATTACGGGAGATCCGACGGTCGGATTCTCCTAAAACTGGAACCGTTGGGTTCGTATCGAAAAGAGCTTTCTAACGAGTATTAGAAATTTGAAATCTAACGGTTGGATTTGGAATTATGTCCAAATCAAATTTGGAAAAGGTCGCTGTAAGTGCAGTTCGATGACCGTTGATGGAAATCGACTGTATGGGCCTTGATAAAATTATTAAAAATATCGATAATTTGTGTAAAATCATAAGAAATGATTTGTGAAGAATTGGGATGAAAAATTCCACATTTGAAAAGATAAAAATATATTTTTATCGAAACGAACTAGTTATTAACTAGAAAAATAATCAAATGGTTATAAATAAATAAATTGGATTGGATTTGAATTGAAATTATCTTTGGATATTTTCGATATTGGATTCCGTGATTATACAGATATCGTGATGGGAATTTGGAAGATATCGATATCATTATTCCCGATATGATATCTGTTGGTTTCAGGATTTGATGTTGAATATAAGTCGGTACTATCTCTATTCAAAACCTTATATTTAATGTCAAATTTGATTGATTGATTGTTTGGATTGTGCTCGACCAGTTTATGAGCAGATTATGCTTTTACATTTTGCATTGGGTTGGGTTGAAAATATCTGTGTGCTAACACCTTGTGAAACACTTCACGATTTGACGATAAGGTGTTTAGCGATGTTGTGTTCATTTCAAATTTAATGAATGATTGTGAAATGATATTTTTCTTAAGTGAAAAGAAATGTATTCCCGATTTTGGACAGGGAATGTTTTATAAAAATGTTTTATAAAACAGAAAGGATTTCGAGGCCCAAAACCCGATGATTTCTAAAATGATTTAGAAATGTATTATGGTTTTACATTGTATTTCATCGCGTACTGATTAGTTTCTAATAATGATGTATCTGTTTGGTGGCCGAGAATTTATTCTCTTGCTTAACACCCTTCTTTGAGACGTACGAGCTCAAAGGTTATGTGATTAATAGTGACTGATCATATGCGTGAATTACTGATGTGAAGTACTATATTTTAAAAGTACTTGTGATTATTACGCTGTGAAATGATTTTCCCTACTTCGGGATATGAAATGATTTAGTATGTGGCTAAAGAGTCGGGTAACCCTGAGACTAAAAGTATGGGTGAGAGGGCGGTGTATGCTCTCCATGTGTGGGAGGTGCATCGTCGGTGCAGCCTACTCCTATGTGGGGTAGGTGCACATTTATATATCGAGTTGCGAGGTGTGTACCCTTTTCCTTGTCGATGGGGAGCACGATATTTGGTTACATACTTGTTTGTATGCATTGTTATGTTTTGGAATTCATATTTCCAGACGATTTGATTTGAGATCCCGAAGTGAAATCTACTTTGATATAGAAAGTTAGATATATATTTCAAATGATTTGAAATAAGAAATCGGGAATATAATCCAAAGGAATAATTTCTGTAAATTGAACTGGATTTGGAAAATCTAAGTGTAGTGATTAATCTAAGTGGGTAGATTGGGATATTGCATGTTGATTGATGCAGAGTAGATCCATATATCTATATTAATTGTTGTTTATACACTGGCATTCATGGGGGTGAACCCGTTCCGCATTAGCGGCGTGGTCCTGTGGTTTGTTTTATCATTTATAAAGATTTATTACTGTTTAGAGTTTCTCACACCAGTTGTAATAACCCGAAAATCTGGGCCAGTTTAAAAATTTTTATTTTGGCAATTTTAGCGAATTTTGAACATTTAAAATAGATTATTTTAAATAATATCGACGAGAAAATTTATTTTGAATATAATTTGAACGTATATATTATATACGTCGTCGTTAGAATATAAATATTTATTTTAAATTATAAATAGAATTGAAAATGGCGCGGTAGTTCGATAATTCGATTTCAAACTTCAATTGAATGTACCGGGTGCAAAACAATCCGGATTTTAGTGAAACCAAAAACAATAGGATCTAATTGTGAATATCTTTCCAACGAATCCGAATAATTGAGATTTCATAGCGGGAATCAAAAGATATGTCCAGTTGAAATTTCTGAATAGTCGCTATGGAATTCAGGCCCTTAAAATGGACATTTTTCAAATGACCTCGGATTTCGATGAAACCACTTTTGTTGGATCCGCAGTGTCAAATTATTGCTAGGTTTTAAATTTCATAATTTTTCGAATCAATATGTGAGCGTGGCAAAGGAAAACGCGTTTGACCGGTTTCAGTTGATTTTAATCGACTGGAAATTGGCCATTTTTCATACGATCTCAGAATTCGACGAAACTAGTTTTGTTAGGACCGTATCGTCAATACGAAGCTAGAAAATATTTTTCTGGAATTTTTAAAGTTAGTATGTGACCCCGGTAATTTGAAATGTACGTTTAAAATTCAATGTAGTGATTTAAATGTAAATTTAACGGAAACTGATTGTAATAGCCGAATCAGCTGACGATACATGTCCCATTGTGTTCAGAATGGGGGTTAAACGCTATGGACGACAGGCGGTGGACCTCGTTTCGAGGTCGTATGTAAAAGTCAACTATTGGCAAATAAAATAATTAAAATAAAATAAAATAATAATAAAAAAAAATAATCCCTTTCCTCCTTATCAGCCGACCCCCCACCCCCCCTTATTATTTCTCAGAATCGATTTAAAAAAAAAAAGAAAAAAAAAAGAAATGGTGCCCTAAAACCCGTCGAGACCCCATCGCCTCCACCCTACATCCGCCGCCCCCCCCCCCCTTCATGCCGCCATCGACGAACTCCGCGTCCCTCCACCCCTTTCCCCTTCGATCGAGGAAGCAGCGCCCTCCCTCCGTTCAGCGCGTCGCGCACCCATACCTCCGACCAGACCCCGCCTGCCCGCCCCCTCCTCCGCCCGCAGCCACTTCCGCCACCTCCCCTCACCGCCCAGACCCCCTCTGAGCCGCCGACGAGCCCCCCCCCCCCCCCCCCCCCCCCGTGTAAGTTCCCTGATGTTCTTTTTATTTTATTTACTCTAAACGTTTTTTTTTATTATTATTTACTTTAACTGTTTTTTTTATTTTATTTATTTTTAAAACTGAATTTTATAAATTAAACTAGATCAGACTTTAATATGTAAAGTTTAGATTTTTAGATTAGTAAAACTGTGATTTTTAATCCATAAAGTTATGATTTTTATTTTAGAAAAGCTATGATTTTCACGATTAGAAAAAGATTATATTTTTGTTAATGAAAATATAGGGTTTTTGTTAAGGAAAAGATATGAATTTTGTAATTGAAAAGATATGATTTTCAGATTTTTAAAGGATTAAAAATATGATTTTTATATTTTTAAAGTATTAAAAATATAATCTTTACTATATAGAAATATTAAAAATATAATCTTTATAGGATAGAGAATATAAAAATATCATCTTTGTGTATGTAACGAAATAAAAATCTGATTTTTATTTTATATACGTTGAGATAAAGTGGTAATTTTTATAATGATGAAATCTATATTTTTATAAAGATAAAACTTTATTTTTATAAAGGCGAAATCTATATTTTTGAAATGGGATTTTTATATATGGAATAGCGGAGTAAAAATTCGATTTTTAATATATGAAGTGATTATAAAAATATGATTTTTAAATTGAAAGTGAATAAATAAAAATGTGATTTTTATTTTAAAGACATCGAAATATAAAAATATGTGATTTATATATATATAGTGACTACGGGCAACGAAGATGACGAAGATGGGATAACGAAGAAGATTTCTATCAGTGAAGAGCCGTGAAGTTAGGATAGCTTTCGGTGAGAACTTCTCACCTTTCAATTTCTTTTTCTAGTTATATATATACTAGGATGCAGACGGTGCTTAGTAGCACCCGACACAATCGTCCACAGACCATGGACTTGTTTGTTTGGTTGCATAACTTAGTTATGATTTGATTTGAATTTGGTTGTTTGGTGAATTTGATTGATGTGTGAATGGCGTGGGCCTTCACTAGACCGGGGATAAGGCTAGGCCTTGTCCCGTTTCTAGTATCGTGCCGTTATGCCGCCGAAATTTTCTAAAATATGTTGGAAAAATAAAAGTATCATTTTATTGAATAAATGAATTGAATAGAAATTCATATGTTGAAATAAAAATGTTTTTATCGTTAAAAATATAATTTTTAACGTGAAGTGAATAAAATAAAATATTCATTTACAAACCGAACGGTTTGTTTATGTACACCTATTTGAAGGACATTGATTGGGTCGATAAATTTTACACATCGCCCAACTGCAAGAATAAAAATCTGTGTTTGATTGTTTGAAACCCCACACGGGTGTTGGGATGAAATTTGAAGTTCACTCATCCTGATTGATTAAATATGTCGATCGATTGATTGACAGGCTGTTATAAGCGTTGAATATCTATATTTGATGCTTATACAGTGTAGTGCACTTTGGTTGATGGTTGATTATTTTTCAATGCTATTATATACATGTGTTGTATGAAAATCCATATAATTAACTTTATATGGTAATTGATTGGGCCTCATTCCAATTTGAAAATAAAGAACAATATAAAATAAAGGTTCATGTGTTGACAGTTTCATCCGTTGAGATTAGTCATGTGTTGAACGAATTATTTTTATAATAAAATTTACATCTTTATCAATATAAAATAAAGGTTCATGTGTTGACAGTTTCATCCGTTGGGATTAGTCATGTGTTGAACGAATTATTTTTATAATAAAATTTACATCTTTATCAATATAAAATAAAGGTTCATGTGTTGACTATACTCATCCGTTGAGATTAGTCATGTGTTGAACGAAATAATTTAACAAAAGTAGTCACACGTGGACGGTACTCATTCATTGAGATTAGTCGTGTGTTGACGAAAAGAAATATTTGAAAAGAAATATTTGAATAGAAATATTTTGAAATAGAATATTTGAAAATAGAAATATATGAAGCCGTGTTGATTAGATTGACGCCATTTTGACATGAACGATATTTATATCGATTTTGATCATTCTAAAATGATGTTGAAAGGTGATTTCGAAATCGAATATTTTGAAACAAAATTTGAAATGAATTGAATATATAACGAATTTGAAATGAATTGAATATATAACGATTTCGAAATGAATTGAATATATAACGATTTCGATTTGAATTGAATATAAAACGATTTCGAATTGAATGAAATAGAAAACCAATTTGATTTAAATTGAATATATAATGAATTGGATTCAAATAGAAAACGAAACGAATTTGATTTGAATAGAAAATGAATTTGAATCGAATAGAAAACCAATTTGAATTTGAATCGAATAGAAAACCAATTTGAATTGAATCGAATAGAAAACGAATTCGAAATCGAATTTAATTGAAAACGAATTCAAATTGAATTGAAAGCGAATTGAAATGAATTCAAATTGAATTGAATAGAAATGAATTTTAAAACGAATTTATAAAGAAGAATTAAATTTTGATTTGAATTGAAATGGAAGTTGAATTTGCTTTTGAAACGAATTTAAAACTATTTATATAATTCGTTTTAAATAGAAATCGACGAAATATATATTATATATATTATATATATAATATAATGGCCTGAATAGAACGCGCCGCGCCGCGGCAGTTCGTAAATTTCGACCATTTGTTTCAAACGGACATTACGGGAGATCCGACCGTCGGATTCTCCTAAAACCGGAACCGTTGGGTTCGTATCGAAAAGAGCTTTCTAACGAATATTAGAAATTTAAAATCTAACGGTTGGATTTGGAGATAAGTCCAAATCAAATTCGAAAAAGGTCGCTGTAAGTGCAGTTCGATGGCCATTGTTGGAAATCGACTGTACGGGCCTTGATAAAATTATTAAAAATAGTAATAATTTGTGTAAAATCATAAGAAATGATTTGGGAAGAATTGGGATGAAAAACTCCATATTTGAAAAGATAAAAATAGATTTTTATCGAAATGAACTAGTTTTGAACTAAATTTAAAACCCAATTATTTTTAAATAAATAAATTAGATTTAAAAAGGGGTTTTAAATAATCAGAATTTCTAATATATTTAAATGGATTTGAAATGGGTTTATCGTGAATGGTGTTTTAAATAACACTAGTTCTTTAACCCGATAACAAATAGAATGTGATTTGGGTTTGTCGTGAACTGTGTTTTAAATAACACCTAGTTCTTTAACCCAGCAAAAGGAGTTCTAACGAATCTGCAATTAGATTGAAGTGTGAATTTGTAATCTAAATTATCAAATTTAGAAATGAGCGAGAATGGAGTATTACCAGTTTTGCTCCAAAGCGATAGTTAAATCTTTAATTAGATTTGAACGTGAAATGGTAATTAATTTTACCGATAACACCACGGTGTTAGATATGGAGTATTACCAGTTTTGCTTCATGGGATGAATAGGTTGGGATTGGGAAATAAAATAAATAATTATTCGTTACGGTTCGCTAATCTCGACTAGTTGGAAAAACCATAATTTGGTTTTAAATGACATCCAAAGGAAGATTATAGGATAAATTTTAAAGAATTTATCTTGGATAAAATTAATGGGAATCTTTCCCTAAGAATGTGGAATTTAGAAACTAGCTGTAGGTTGGTTAAGAAGAATGGTTTCCTGGGTATTAATCTGATGTTGGTTTCGGCCTTCGGGGTTAATGTTTGGGAAATTGTTCTCTTGCTAATTTGCTGTTAGTGACTAATGAATTGGAATGAGGCGTATGTTGTGTTTGTGTAACATTTGTTTTTAATATACGCGGGTTGTTCGGAAAGACCGGGTTTACACCCATTCTGAATAACCGATTCGACGATAAGTCGAAGATGAAGACGGTGGTCGAAGACCGGAAGTCTTCACATCGTTTGGATAATTACTGACGATCCTGATTGGGCTGTACACCCAAGAGGATGGAAATAGTTGGTGGTCGTCCAGACGTACTTGGAGATGGATGGATATGCGAGGAAAGTGCCTCCGGTTTCGTTCAGACCCAGAACGGACTTGTAAATGGATTGTGTGTCTGACACTGGATTTTATTCTGTGTTGATTGATTTCTATTAAATATACATCTGTTTGGCGACGGAGAATTTATTCTTTTGCTTAACGCCCTTCTCTGAGACGTACGAGCTCAGAGGTTGTATATCGATGGACATCAGTCGCGTGGCATGAATTGCCTGTGTGGCACGCTAAGATGCAATGATCAAGGCTTTTGTTGAAAAGCAGAGTCTTGTGGTTGATGATCAAAGCATGGCCTTTGTGGCGTAGCTTTGTGTATAACGTGAATTCGCGAGCCTCACACCTCGGTATGAGTTAAAAACAGGATACGGACTGCAGGGAGAGCACGACGTTTCTTTCTAGCTTTGGTGGTGTCAGTGACTTACCAGCCCTGACATATATATACTTTTCACCTTTGTGGTTGTTGGATGAGGCGCCTCGATTATAGGTCTGTAAGGACCGGGAAACGTGTGTTCAGGCATAACTAATCCTCTAACGTAAGTGAGGACCGGCCCTGAAGATCCAGGGGTTACCCAGTGTGCGTAATCCTGAGGCATTTGCTAGAGTGTCTCGAACGCGGAGAGGAGCTTTCCCCTTGCCTCGACTCATGACGGAAATCCAATTTCCAATACGTGTTTTTCGGTTTTATTTGTAGAGCCTAGTATGGCGACATAGTGGGATGGGGCACTCATGCCGTCTATGATTTATATTTATGATTGAAATGTTTTGACACTATACACATATTATAGTATCAAATGATTTGTTTTAAACGTACCAAGCATGTTTGGCTGTCATAAGGTAAAACCCTATCCTCCGGCTTGCGTTGCATTGTGTGATGGGACCTGGGTCTTATAACAGCTTCATTTTTCGAAAAAGCATTGCGTTGTTTATTCTATATGCACTGGTATTCTTGGTAGGAAACCCGTTCCGTGATATACGGCGTGGTCCCTTGGATTACTCTCTTTTAAAGTAAAGTTTCAAATAACTATTTTAGTTCTCACACCAGTCACATGACTGACCTGGAGTTTATTGTTTTAACCTAAACTCTGGGTGCCCCTATTTTCCGCACGGGCAGCTAGTAGTTTTGGTTTTGCAGATTTATATTCACAGGATCCTGGTTTACAGCTGGAATGATATTCGGAAAGCTCTGTATCCGTATATCACCTTCAGTTGTGCTTTATATTATTTTTCCGCTGCTATGTATTTAAATGTAATTTAAATCTCTGATATTTCTGTGTAATATTTATTCATTTATACTCTGTATATTCTTGTAATCTGATGCATTGTTGTAATATACAATGAAATGTTCTTCTGTTTGTGTTCTGATTTGTCATGTTCTCAACGTTCAGGGGTTTCGAACGGTCCAGATCGGTTTAACGACTGATTCGGACTGAGCGAAATTCCAGGCCGTCACATTTGGTATCAGAGCTTTGGTTTACAGAGCTCGAGAACAAGACACATTAGAACCATACGAAAGAATTCATCAGATATTGGATTAGTAATATCCAATTAGAATGACTCGTTAGAGATAGGATCGGTAGTATCCTAGAACGAGTGTGAAGAGTATATTTTTTTCAAATGAAAACCATTTTGTTTTAAAAATTTAAACCATTTAAAACGTATTTTACTATTTATTTATTTTGAATATGGACAATCGAGTATATAAAGATTTCGCGTATACGCGTCATGAACGTATATTCGAAGTTTTAATATATTGGATAGATATAGAATCATACTCTAGTGGCCCGAAGGTGATTCTAATGATTGACTAGTTGTCATTAGTATTCATGTTCGAGTAACGAAGGTGTGATATCGATATATTTCCATTAGACTAGTGTGAGAACCAAAACTTATATAGTTAGAACACATAGTTGTGAATTGGCATCAAAAACAAGATTTTCCGTATATATATATATCAAAATTATGAATTTGAAACTCTAATTCACTAATTGATTGATGTTTGTGTTGTTTGTTTAATTGTTTGCTAATTTTTAACCATTATGCCTAATTGAACCAAACATTGAATTATATTGAAAATTGGTCGCATTTGCTTGCATATACATATATATCATTGAACAGGTCATAGCAAGGAGGCTAGAGCCAGAGAATAAAATTTGTTTGCCCGACAAATAGGTACATGTTTACTACATAATTTCCTGTTTTGTTTGGGTGATGATGATTTTGTGAGCCTATTGGCTAGCCGCTTGGCTTTTTCTTTTTCTTTTTGAGATCTGAAGGACCGGGGAAGCTATTTGAAATTCCCCGATGCTCCCGGTGCAGGGGAGGTTATGGCGAAATTTTTCAAAAATTTAGGGTGTTAGCCAAATTTTTGAAGATTTGAAAATTCTCAGAAACTGAAAAGTTGGAGAATGGAAGCCAGATCGAACGTAGAGTTAAATAATCAAACCACTTTCAACTTTGTTCCTTTTCGGGGACGAAAAGTTTTAAGTGGGGGAGATTGTAATAACCCGAAAATCTGGGCCAGTTTAAAATTTTTTATTTTGGTAATTTTAGCGAATTTTGAACATTTAAAATAGATTATTTTAAATAATATCGACGAGAAAATTTATTTTGAATATAATTCGAACGTATATATTATATACGTCGTCGTTAGAATATAAATATTTATTTTAAATTATAAATAGAATTGAAAATGGCGCGGTAGTTCGATAATTCGATTTCAAACTTCAATTGAATGTACCGGGTGCAAAACAATCCGGATTTTAGTGAAACCAAAAACAATAGGATCTAATTGTGAATATCTTTCCAACGAATCCGAATAATTGAGATTTCATAGCGGGAATCAAAAGATATGTCCAGTTGAAATTTCTGAATAGTCGCTATGGAATTCAGGCCCTTAAAAATGGACATTTTGCAAATGACCTCGGATTTCGATGAAACCACTTTTGTTGGATCCGCAGTGTCAAATTATTGCTAGGTTTTAAATTTCATAATTTTTCGAATCAATATGTGAGCGTGGCAAAGGAAAACGCGTTTGACCGGTTTCAGTTGATTTTAATCGACTGGAAATTGGCCATTTTTCATACGATCTCAGAATTCGACGAAACTAGTTTTGTTAGGACCGTATCGTCAATACGAAGCTAGAAAATATTTTTCTGGAATTTTTAAAGTTAGTATGTGACCCCGGTAATTTGAAATGTACGTTTAAAATTCAATGTAGTGATTTAAAGGTAAATTTAACGGAAACTGAGTGCAATAGCCAAATCAGCTGACGATACATGTCCCATTGTGTTCAAAATGGGGGTTAAACGCTATGGACGACAGGCGGTGGACCTCGTTTCGAGGTCGTATGTAAAAGTCAACTATTGGCAAATAAAATAATTAAAATAAAATAATAATAAAAAATAATAATCCCTTTCCTCCTTATCAGCCGACCCCCCCCCCTATTATTTCTCAGAATCGATTTAAAAAAAAAAAAAAATGGTGCCCTAAAACCCGTCGAGACCCCATCGCCTCCACCCTACATCCGCCGCCCCCCCCCCCCCCCTTCATGCCGCCATCGACGAACTCCGCGTCCCTCCACCCATTTCCCCTTCGATCGAGGAAGCAGCGCCCTCCCTCCGTTCAGCGCGTCGCGCACCCATACCTCCGACCAGACCCCGCCTGCCCGCCCCCTCCTCCGCCCGCAGCCACTTCCGCCACCTCCCCTCACCGCCCAGACCCCCTCTGAGCCGCCGACGAGCCCCCCCCTGTAAGTTCCCTGATGTTCTTTTTATTTTATTTACTCTAAACGTTTTTTTTTTATTATTTACTTTAACTGTTTTTTTTATTTTATTTATTTTTAAAACTGAATTTTATAAATTAAACTAGATCAGACTTTAATATGTAAAGTTTAGATTTTTAGATTAGTAAAACAATGATTTTTAATCCATAAAGTTATGATTTTTATTTTAGAAAAGCTATGATTTTCACGATTAGAAAAAGATTATATTTTTGTTAATGAAAATATAGGGTTTTTGTTAAGGAAAAGATATGAATTTTGTAATTGAAAAGATATGATTTTTAGATTTTTAAAGGATAAAAAATATGGTTTTTATATTTTTAAAGTATTAAAAATATAATCTTTACTATATAGAAATATTAAAAATATAATCTTTATAGGATAGAGAATATAAAAATATCATCTTTGTGTATGTAACGAAATAAAAATCTGATTTTTATTTTATATACGTTGAGATAAAGTGGTAATTTTTATAATGATGAAATCTATATTTTTATAAAGATAAAACTTTATTTTTATAAAGGCGAAAACTTTATTTTTATAAAGGCGAAATCTATATTTTTGAAATGGGATTTTTATATATGGAATAGCGGAGTAAAAATTCGATTTTTAATATATGAAGTGATTATAAAAATATGATTTTTAAATTGAAAGTGAATAAATAAAAATGTGATTTTTATTTTAGAGACATCGAAATATAAAAATATGTGATTTTTATATATATAGTGACTACGGGCAACGAAGATGACGAAGATGGGATAACGAAGAAGATTTCTATCAGTGAAGAGCCGTTAAGTTAGGATAGCTTTCGGTGAGAACTTCTCACCTTTCAATTTCTTTTTCTAGTTATATATATACTAGGATGCAGACGGTGCTTAGTAGCACCCGACACAATCGTCCACAGACCATGGACTTGTTTGTTTGGTTGCATAGCTTAATTATGATTTGATTTGAATTTGGTTGTTTGGTGAATTTGATTGATGTGTGCATGGCGTGGGCCTTCACTAGACCGGGGATAAGGCTAGGCCTTGTCCCGTTTCTAGTATCGTGCCGTTATGCCGCCGAAATTTTCTAAAATATGTTGGAAAAATAAAAGTACCATTTTATTGAATAAATGAACTGAATAGAAATTCATATGTTGAAATAAAAATGTTTTTATCGTTAAAAATATAATTTTTAACGTGAAGTGAATAAAATAAAATATTCATTTACAAACCGAACGGTTTGTTTATGTACACCTATTTGAAGGACATTGATTGGGTCGATAAATTTTACACATCGCCCAACTGCACGAATAAAAATCTGTGTTTGATTGTTTGAAACCCCACACGGGTGTTGGGATGAAATTTGAAGTTCACTCATCCTGATTGATTAAATATGTCGATCGATTGATTGACAGGCTGTTATAAGCGTTGAATATCTATATTTGATGCTTATACAGTGTAGTGCACTTTGGTTGATGGTTGATTATTTTTCAATGCTATTATATACATGTGTTGTATGAAAATCCATATAATTAACTTTATATGGTAATTGATTGGGCCTCATTCCAATTTGAAAATAAAGAACAATATAAAATAAAGGTTCATGTGTTGACAGTTTCATCCGTTGAGATTAGTCATGTGTTGAACGAATTATTTTTATAATAAAATTTACATCTTTATCAATATAAAATAAAGGTTCATGTGTTGACAGTTTCATCCGTTGGGATTAGTCATGTGTTGAACGAATTATTTTTATAATAAAATTTACATCTTTATCAGTATAAAATAAAGGTTCATGTGTTGACTATACTCATCCGTTGAGATTAGTCATGTGTTGAACGAAATAATTTAACAAAAGTAGTCACACGTGGACGGTACTCATTCATTGAGATTAGTCGTGTGTTGATGAAAAGAAATATTTGAAAAGAAATATTTGAATAGAAATATTTTGAAATAGAATATTTGAAAATAGAAATATATGAAGCCGTGTTGATTAGATTGACGCCATTTTGACGTGAACGATATTTATATCGATTTTGATCATTCTAAAATGATGTTGAAAGGTGATTTCGAAATCGAATATTTTGAAACGAAATTTGAAATGAATTGAATATATAACGAATTTGAAATGAATTGAATATATAACGATTTCGAAATGAATTGAATATATAACGATTTCGATTTGAATTGAATATAAAACGATTTCGAATTGAATGAAATAGAAAACCAATTTGATTTAAATTGAATATATAATGAATTGGATTCAAATAGAAAACGAAACGAATTTGATTTGAATAGAAAATGAATTTGAATCGAATAGAAAACCAATTTGAATTTGAATCGAATAGAAAACCAATTTGAATTGAATCGAATAGAAAACGAATTCGAAATCGAATTTAATTGAAAACGAATTCAAATTGAATTGAAAGCGAATTGAAATGAATTCAAATTGAATTGAAATTTGAATTGAATAGAAATGAATTTTAAAACGAATTTATAAAGAAGAATTCAATTTTGATTTGAATTGAAATGGAAGTTGAATTTGCTTTTGAAACGAATTTAAAACTATTTATATAATTCGTTTTAAATAGAAATCGACGAAATATATATTATATATATTATATATATATAATATAATGGCCTGAATAGAACGCGCCGCGCCGCGGCAGTTCGTAAATTTCGACCATTTGTTTCAAACGGACATTACGGCAGATCCGACCGTCGGATTCTCCTAAAACCGGAACCGTTGGGTTCGTATCGAAAAGAGCTTTCTAACGAATATTAGAAATTCAAAATCTAACGGTTGGATTTGGAGATAAGTCCAAATCAAATTCGAAAAAGGTCGCTGTAAGTGCAGTTCGATGGCCATTGTTGGAAATCGACTGTACGGGCCTTGATAAAATTATTAAAAATAGTAATAATTTGTGTAAAATCATAAGAAATGATTTGGGAAGAATTGGGATGAAAAACTCCATATTTGAAAAGATAAAAATAGATTTTTATCGAAATGAACTAGTTTTGAACTAAATTTAAAACCCAATTATTTTTAAATAAATAAATTAGATTTAAAAAGGGGTTTTAAATAATCAGAATTTCTAATATATTTAAATGGATTTGAAATGGGTTTATCGTGAATGGTGTTTTAAATAACACTAGTTCTTTAACCCGATAACAAATAGAATGTGATTTGGGTTTGTCGTGAACTGTGTTTTAAATAACACCTAGTTCTTTAACCCAGCAAAAGGAGTTCTAACGAATCTGCAATTAGATTGAAGTGTGAATTTGTAATCTAAATTATCAAATTTAGAAATGAGCGAGAATGGAGTATTACCAGTTTTGCTCCAAAGCGATAGTTAAATCTTTAATTAGATTTGAACGTGAAATGGTAATTAATTTTACCGATAACACCACGGTGTTAGATATGGAGTATTACCAGTTTTGCTTCATGGGATGAATAGGTTGGGATTGGGAAATAAAATAAATAATTACTTCGTTACGGTTCGCTAATCTCGACTAGTTGGAAAAACCATAATTTGGTTTTAAATGACATCCAAAGGAAGATTATAGGATAAATTTTAAAGAATTTATCTTGGATAAAATTAATGGGAATCTTTCCCTAAGAATGTGGAATTTAGAAACTAGCTGTAGGTTGGTTAAGAAGAATGGTTTCCTGGGTATTAATTTGATGTTGGTTTCGGCCTTCGGGGTTAATGTTTGGGAAATTGTTCTCTTGCTAATTTGCTGTTAGTGACTAATGAATTGGAATGAGGCGTATGTTGTGTTTGTGTAACATTTGTTTTTAATATACGCGGGTTGTTCGGAAAGACCGGGTTTACACCCATTCTGAATAACCGATTCGACGATAAGTCAAAGATGAAGACGGTGGTCGAAGACCGGAAGTCTTCACATCGTTTGGATAATTACTGACGATCCTGATTGGGCTGTACACCCAAGAGGATGGAAATAGTTGGTGGTCGTCCAGACGTACTTGGAGATGGATGGATATGCGAGGAAAGTGCCTCCGGTTTCGTTCAGACCCAGAACGGACTTGTAAATGGATTGTGTGTCTGACACTGGATTTTATTCTGTGTTGATTGATTTCTATTAAATATACATCTATTTGGCGGCGGAGAATTTATTCTTTTGCTTAACGCCCTTCTCTGAGACGTACGAGCTCAGAGGTTGTATATCGATGGACTTCAGTCGCATGGCATGAATTGCCTGTGTGGCACGCTAAGATGCAATGATCAAGGCTTTTGTTGAAAAGCAGAGTCTTGTGGTTGATGATCAAAGCATGGCCTTTGTGGCGTAGCTTTGTGTATAACGTGAATTCGCGAGCCTCACACCTCGGTATGAGTTAAAAACGGGATACAGACTGCAGGGAGAGCACGACGTTTCTTTCTAGCTTTGGTGGTGTCAGTGACTTACCAGCCCTGACATATATACTTTTCACCTTTGTGGTTGTTGGATGAGGCGCCTCGATTATAGGTCTGTAAGGACCGGGAAACGTGTGTTCAGGCATAACTAATCCTCTAACGTAAGTGAGGACCGGCCCTGAAGATCCAGGGGTTACCCAGTGTGCGTAATCCTGAGGCATTTGCTAGAGTGTCTCGAACGCGGAGAGGAGCTTGCCCCTTGCCTCGACTCATGACGGAAATCCAATTTCCAATACATGTATTTCGGTTTTATTTGTAGAGCCTAGTATGGCGACATAGTGGGATGGGGCACTCATGCCGTCTATGATTTATATTTATGATTGAAATGTTTTGACACTATACACATATTATAGTATCAAATGATTTGTTTTAAACGTACCAAGCATGTTTGGCTGTCATAAGGTAAAGCCCTATCCTCCGGCTTGCGTTGCATTGTGTGATGGGACCTGGGTCTTATAACAGCTTCATTTTTCGAAAAAGCATTGCGTTGTTTATTCTATATGCACTGGTATTCTTGGGAGGAAACCCGTTCCGTGATATACGGCGTGGTCCCTTGGATTACTCTCTTTTAAAGTAAAGTTTCAAATAACTATTTTAGTTCTCACACCAGTCACATGACTGACCTGGAGTTTATTGTTTTAACCTAAACTCTGGGTGCCCCTATTTTCCGCACGGGCAGCTAGTAGTTTTGGTTTTGCAGATTTATATTCACAGGATCCTGGTTTACAGCTGGAATGATATTCGGAAAGCTCTGTATCCGTATATCACCTTCAGTTGTGCTTTATATTATTTTTCCGCTGCTATGTATTTAAATGTAATTTAAATCTCTGATATTTCTGTGTAATATTTATTCATTTATACTCTGTATATTCTTGTAATCTGATGCATTGTTGTAATATACAATGAAATGTTCTTCTATTTGTGTTCTGATTTGTCATGTTCTCAACGTTCAGGGGTTTCGAACGGTCCAGATCGGTTTAACGACTGATTCGGACTGAGCGAAATTCCAGGCCGTCACATTTCCCATGACTGACCTGTAGTTTGTTTTTCCCTTGCAAACTCGAGTGCCCCTATTTTCCACATGGGCATTCGAGTAGTTTTATTTTGCAGATGTACTAAGCAGGATTCTGGATTGAAGCTTTAAGCTGTGTCCAGGCATTTACAGTCTTCCGCTGTGTAGTTTATATTTCCGTTGTGCATTGTATTACATTTATGTAAATTTATCTTCCGCTGTGTATTACTTTCGATATACTCTGATATTCTGTACTCTGATGTAACATTATTATGATGTTTATAGAAGTCTTCTGTTATTTGTTCTGATGTGTTGGATACCCAGAGTTAGCGTATGCGGGATTCGAACGGTCTTGGTCGGTTTAGCGATCGATTAGGTCCGGGCGAAATCCGTGTCATTACACTTAATGTATGCTATGATCTGTAAGAGTTCGAATATCGATCTACCATGAGAGTTGTTTGCAAGTTTACATCAAATCCGGGAAAACTCATTTTGAAGTATTCAAGTGGATTTCAAGGTGTCTATGATGCACTAAGAGAACAGTTTGTACTTTTGTAAAGAGGAGTGTAACGATCTAGCTTTTCTACCCTTAGAAATTGATATTAGTACATCCACGTTATTTAGATGATGAATGAGCAAGAGCCAGAAAGACAGGTAGTTAGGGGAAAAACGAAAGGATGAAATAAAATATTGTTACGGAACGAATAATATATAATTACAATAATCCTTATACAACAGAAAACTTCAATTTTTATATGCATATCAGAGTACACATTTACATAACAAGCTAGACAGTTATGATAACTTGTTCAGACAGATATGTCTATCATAAACAACTGAAACACACATAGAATAATACAGAATACGAGAATACATCTCGAATCTCTATCTCCTCTTCTGAGGCTCTAAAGCAATATAAATCTAATCTGAAAATATGTTTGGTCTAACCCGAGCAAAATAACACCCATGACAGTTTGAAAAGCAAGCGTGAGAAAACTCAAGACTAAGAAACTTATTTCTTTTAAACCAGATTCAACAATCGATGATATAATAATTAGACTGGTCCAATGCACACACATATATAATTTCCCAAGGAAATTAGTAAGCCTCATGCAATTACTCTCCCACTAATTAATTATTTTCTCTCGAAATATTTCATATACTTAACCCTCCAATACGCATATATGTTAATAAAAACCTGAGAAAAGTTTTCGTTCAAAATTGGACTAGGTGGGTTAGATAGATGCCATTTATAAATATTAGTTACTATAGACCTAAACCTTTTTTCTTTACTTTCTTAAATTTATAAATTTGCTTAGGGAAACATATTTAGTTCTAAAAAATCAAACTCGATATCAAGGTAATACTATCTATCGGACAATAATGAAGCATTTCAAGGTTGGGTATTATTACCTCTCAAACCTTGATTGACAACATTCTTATCACCGGGATGGATGAAAGCTTGTTATCACAAATTTAAGTATCAAATAAATGATTTCATAAGTTCTATGTACAATTCCCTTAAAACAAGGTTTTATAAACCATTTGATTTATCTATTCTATTTCTAACCATAAAAGTCTTTTACTTACTTAAATTATTAAGTAAATATCTATTTTAAAACCAGAATCTATAACTTATAATATTTATTAAAGCACTTTTTACATTAATTGTAACAAACCATACTTTTCTGAGTTTGAATTTAAATAAAATTGAAACTCAAATCCATCCAAGCATGAACAACATGAATTCAGTACATGCAATTATTGAGCATGATCATAATCAAAGTATAATAAAACTAAATCACAGCGGAAACACGATAGGATAACAAGTATCAACTAGGGAAACTATTTTAATAGTGAATCGCTGTATCGATATCGAGCATGATAGAACAAGAACAGAAAACCAAACTTTTGCAAAGGATTTTCTTTCCCAAGATAAACCTAAGAGTTGTTATGAGGAGGGGGGTCAGAACAACAAGCCTTGGTGAGTAGAAAATGTATAACATTGTCTATGATAACAAATGCATCCCATATGGTTTCACCCAAATCATATGTTTAACAAGGCTAATATTCTAACCGAATGTTGTTTATGCATGACAATTAACTATCATACGCAAGATAGCACTTCCCAAAGATAGATTATTATAATTTACTGAGATCTATGTAGTTGAAGCACGTAGTGGATCCAATGTGGCGGAGGTCCAAAAAGTTATAGCGGGGACAAAGCGATGAAATAGCAGGATAGAGTAGATAACTCTGAAATAGCATATATAACTTGTTCGTAATCTTTTTACGAATGTAGAAATGATTATTAATTGAAAAACTAGCACTCAGTTTAACTGTAATTAGTACATTTTAAATTTTAAACAAAAACATGTGCAAATATCTATAAACAAATCTGATTGCTACTTTACTTAACTAAATTTTATAGAATATAGAGTATTTTTTTCTAAAAATATATATTAAAAAATTCAATTAAAAAAAAATCTAATTTCGTAATTTTTACAATGCAGAGATGTCAATTTTCAGTTTGTTTATTTCATCAAAGAAATAGCGGGAATAAAGTAATATAGCGGAAATAACTGGATATATCGGGAATAGCGGAATATAGCGGGGCTTAAAGCAGAGAGGCTTTACTATAAGCTATTTGGGAAAAGCGTAGAGGTGGTGATCCGCTACGGAATATTGCGGGGCATTAACTACACAGATTGAGAAAGAACTTTTACACATAAATATGAAGCCTTTTAACCACCACACAGATCGATACTAAATCTAAGAGGCGGTGTTTTCCAATTACTTAATACCCTACTAATAAAGGAGGTGGGTTATATAGTCGCTTATGGCCTCACACACAATATAATGTATAGGCGACTCCCATGGTCACATAAGGCCCAAAGCAGGTTCATTGTTCACTTAATACCTTACTAAGTTTTTTACAATACGCTGTTACAAATTAGAGGACACTAACTACTAAGTTCTATTAATTTAAGACTTCTGTCATTCGAACATGTACCAGCCTTACATAAGGTAAAAGATAGTAAGTAGTCACTTATTACCTACAGGCTAGATAGACAACTAGTCGTCATTTACGACCATCCCTTGGTAGACCATTGTGTTACTATCCACCTGACCTTTATAAGTAATCCTCAAGTCACTTAATACTTCTGGCATGATAAGCGGACTTATGGTACCTCCATAGCATTCATTTAATCTCATATCAAAAGGATGACTCTAATCTAGTCACTTACTACCTAGAGGAAGGAGACTATCGCGGAGATTATCTATTTTGCAGTCAACTAGCTATTTAGTACTTCTTAATTATAGGGAGGCAAACTATCTTATCACTTAATGCCAAATAAAGGCAGACCTAATGACTCTACACTTTAAGAGGAAAGGGTGAACCCAATCACTGAATATCCAATAGTATCCCATTACTTAATATCTCTAATCCGAAAGTAGGCTATGCATTTAAATCATTGCTTTAAGTTTCTTCTTTTGGAAGGAGGCGGACACAACAACCAATTAATACCTCAACACTTGAATTAAACCTTTAGGACAAGTCCGCATTACGCAAGTAATTATTGATCGTCATGTGTTCATATGGATAATGATATCTCACATCAATTGTACATATATTTGATCATTGGAAAGTGCAGACTTCTATCGAATAACGTAGCTTACTTCACATCAATAACCTACTAAGTCCAATCCTTGTATTGATTAAAGATATTGTTTCTAGAATTAAACTAGAAATAAGATAAGAATGAATTCCCTAAAATTCACAATTATAATACAATTTTGTTTGTTGGACTTAGTATTTACTACGACAATTAATACCCAAACTTCCCATTAAATCCATTAATTACCATAACAGTCACTTTTCCTTAGGTAATGGACACTTAATTAAATCAATTAATTTCTAGAATGGTCACATGCCATTTTTGACCATGACAGTCACATTTCCTAAGGCAATGGACAACCTATTAAATGTCATTAACATTAATCCCATTTAATCACATTAATTCTATATATTTTACTATTGTTGTTTATTTTATTAATTCTCATATATACGTGTGTGTGTGTATACACACATGTAATATATGTAAGTTTAGTATATAAATTTCCCGAATTGAAGTTACAACATTTATTCCTATTCATTTTGAATTGTAGCCTCATGACATTTATTTCCACACAATACTCATGGTTACAAGTTTTAATTCCTTTTTAAGTTAATTGTAACCTTCTGAATTACAGCAATTAAATTCACATTTATTACTAATAAATTTAACAAATATTTCATTTCAATCATTATGGGAAATACTATGATATACCCGCCATTAATGGAAGACATTCAAATTCAAACCTATGACGCACGTTTACCTAATTATTAATAATAATAGCGTTATTTACGTAATTTTTAGATGGTTAGATTTATAATATAATTATATATATATGTATATTTTTAGTGTGATATTTATGTAGTTACTAATTATTTTAATTCCTTATTATTTTAGTTCTAGTCCAAACTAATGACCAGAACAATCTTTTTGTGTTAAGTCTTGCTGAGATTCAAAATCTCATAAAAGGTTATTTATTGTAATTCTTGTAAGTTTTGCCCAAAAAATTCAAAAGAGAAAATATTGCTATTTTTCAAATCATAAGAAAAATGAAAGATTTTATTCAAAATAGATGATGTAAACTACGTACAAAATACGTGAATTTACACATCCCTTCGTTTGTTTTGTCACTATTTCTTGTAGATTTCAAATAATGATTTTTTATTTTAGAAAAGAATAAAGGACTAATTTACAAAAATCAAGCAAACCCCAACTAATACCAAACACAAATGGGTTTACAATTCAAAATAACAGACTGCACAAATGTTACAAATTACATCCAATCCTACAAATCCGAAATAAACAACTTAACAAATCTACTAATATTTAAGGACTGATTTGTAGATTTAGGGTGTATACAATAACCATAAGATATAAAAGAATTGTAGGCAAGATATGAATGTTACAACTGGGAAGCCTACAAACACATATTAGATTTTTAGGCATATAAATTCAAATTAACGCAAACAAAATTGATTTGATATTAAAAACTATGAACATAATTTCCACTCTTCTGAAAGCCATTCCAAATCCAAATCTAAATATAGCTTTTATGTTTACATTTCCATATCCCTATAGATCTATAACATATATGAAAGAGGGATATGCATACATATTAAGATTTATAGATCTGGAAAAGAATTTAAAAAGGAAAAAGAGAAAAGAAGATTGCCCAATATGAAGAACCAACCTTTATTCATATATCTAGATTGATCCTAACCAATTCTTGCTTTGTTTAAAGAAAATCGATTTACATTGTAGAGGACCTAGTAGAGAGTGGAGAAGTGGAAATGATAGTGTTTTCTACTGCCTCCAGTAAATATAAGCAAAGAGTAGGGGTCTAGGATTTTATTTATAGGCGCTTAAATAACCCAAAATCGTTAGACTAGTTTTTATAAAAACTTTCCATCGATATAATAATACAACACTTAAACCCCTAGCCACCACAGGAAGTTACAACCATCTGGTCGCATGGGGCGGTCGAGTGCCTAGTCGACCTTATGTTGATCCCATGTTGAACTCTTGGTCACACGGCCTCCAATAGAGGTAGGGTGTTAATGGTAATATTAATTACCATTTATATATATTTAGTTGATTAATTATTTCCTTTCATTTTCGTATTTTGTTTGTAACTTTTTTATATGCACTCCGTTTGTGAATTTTCAAACATGAAAGTTGACCAGAATTCCTTCACGAATACAACGACGTAAGTTTTATGGTCAAATTCTAATATTTGCTCAAATTCAATTTTTAGAACCTAACTAAGTAACTAATTTAACTAACGTCAAATTTTAGGGTGTTACATTTCTCTTTCCTTAAAAGAAAGTTCATCCGGAATTTTTTACCATTGACTAAGTTATGGTGTTAGCACCTAATTATCTTATATTACATAACTAATTTGTTACATCCAATCTTGCAACCAATCATGCGCATGTGCACATGTACGTAATGAGTCATAACCACAAAAATATGTATGCATAGTTATTCTTATTGGATCCTCCTATAAGTATGCATTTTATTTTGAAAATATTTTGAAAAACATGATGCAAATATCCTAAAATATACCAAAGGTCCTACATAATTGCAACTTTTTGAAAATATCTTTCTTCCAAAACTCTCACATGACTACGAGTAGAAGTGTGAATCAACTAATTTTGAATCCAAATGCTAACATCTAACAAGTCAGCACATCTAAAACCGCTTCCTATAAATTTCTCCTTGGCCGGAAAAAGGAAATCAAAGTGGAGAGTTTAACGCTTCTACTACTTATAAACCTTCTGATTTCCGTCCAACAATGCAAATTTATCTCGTATGTCCCAAAATACTCCAAAAATTCTCATATGTAAACTGCAAAGGAGGCTTAAACAAATCTCTAAAATGGAAATGGGTTGAATAATAACTCGTGCGCAATTGTTGATAAGATATGAAAACGAAGCTTTTAAGCCTAATTTTTATTATTGGTTAACGTTAATGCTCTTAACATGTTGGCATCCCTAGTACACTGCTAAAACCCGCCAAATTAACTACCCAAAAATTTCTCTATGATTTACGTGTGACCATAAAATTGGAGTTTATATAAAAATAAATTTCCACTTCTAAAAGACTTCATGTTAATTTTTTGTAAAAATTTGCTAAAATGCACGAAGGTGCATTCTTTTACAACAAAGATTAAATTTGAAAATTTTAAATCTTGTAAAAAGTCTCCATCTTTTCCAAATGACATTTACAAAAAGTTTCAAAAATAAATTTGCGGAAACTTAAACGACTCACATCATGTTTTAGCGTAGTTAGAAGTCCGTTATACAAAATGCGCAAACCGAAACCGCACACGAAACTCAAAAAGGGACATTCACAGGAAATGCTTACAACAAAAAATAAATTTTAGCTTATAAGCAGCAGAGGAAAATCAGTAGTATCCATCACAAAATAACCTATAACTTGTCATTTGCTAAAATTTACTACCATAGAAATACTATTATTTCCAACTCTAAAATAACTATTAGTCAGATAAAAAAAGAGATTTCATTTCTAATTCAATTATAGATAAGTGAGAATAACACAAAATTTTATCAAACAATATTAGTTCCATTACATCTTCATGCAATTTAACAAGGATAGTTGATATTGACAATCGCAAACAATAACTACCACAAGGACAAGAAACAAATGTTGAAAAGAGAAAAGAACTAAGACAACGACACCGAAACTCCAAAACATTTTCTATAAAAATTGATATGCCTTTCTCCCTGGCCGGAGATCGATTCATTGATACGATCTTTGACTAGTCATATCTTAGTAGCAAAACACTTATTTCCGCGTTGTAGACACTGCTGGTGTTGTTGGATGTTACCAAATCATCACCTTTCCCAAGAGAGAATTAGCAATGACAAAAGAAACCTGCCACTAATCTGCTTTTCATAGAGATTCACCTAACATTGTCTAAAGGAAAAAGTGAATAGATGAAAATACAAAAAGAAAATCTAAGAAACAACACACGAGAACAACAAGCTGAATCAAAGATGATGCAATATTGAATGATAGTTATGCCATCGATCAAATTAAAGACTGACTTCCACATCGTAAGACAAATCTAGTCTTAACTACCCATTTTCAAAATAATATGCTAAATGAGTCACACATATCCATGCGTAGTTCGAACATAGATTATCCAACTCAAAAACCAACATCTAAGGAAAAGAGAGATGAACTGCAAATTCTCCATAGCTGGTCCAACAAAGATCATCCAAGTCCATATACAACATGGATGCCTCTAAAATTCCATTGAAATTCTCCTCAGAAAAACCATCAAAAGATAGCTCAATTTTTTTCCACTAAAACAACAACTGCCATTAACAAAATCTAATCTATGAGATATGGAAAAGGTGGATGCAGCAATACCAATCAAAAATCTCAAAGAAAAGGACTGGTGTAGCCCAACTGCTACGAGTAATTCTTTTAGCCTTAAAGCAATGGAACCTTATGCTCATTCTCGTTTCAACCAAATAGTCTCTCTAGGGATGAGACTAAATGACATGATGAAGATAGCGTAACACAAATAGCACAAATAGCATGGGCTAATAAATGACCAAAGAGAAGAAATTGCGTTTAGATCTTGGAATAATAACGGAGTGAGATCTAATGTGCGTATTAGAGCGGAAAAGGAGGAGACAAGGTGGCTACAAAGAAAGACAAGAGGAATAAATATATAGTTCAATGAGATGAAAAAGGAAGGACAAAATAAAGAAGTTTAGGGAGGCGAATTTGGATGCAACTTTCATGGCTGAGTCCCAGGTTCAAGTTGTGCCAAGACTCACCAACTATTTAACCAATCCAAGTATATTCCTAAATGATCAACTACTAAATGAGCTTCAGACAAAAGTTGAACCTTGACCCTATTAGGGTCGGATCAAAATGTTAATCGTCCTGCGTTATCTCTTTAGATTTGACGCAACCCAAAAAATACTTGTCGCTACTACAACATATCATAGATCGCTATCAAATTCCGAACTATCTCTAAAGATCTGAAGTAGCCTTAACTAAAGGCTACAACCACACTATCATCTTCAAGAATACCCAAAAAATATTTCAACTAGTATTTCATATTGGATTTATGTGAAATTATCCCTTCGTCTAGCTGACGGGTCAACGAAAGATTTGAGAAACATATACCTAAGCTGAACAAAGTTTTCCTTAGTTCATTCGAGGGAAAATTTCAAAAAAAATCTTTAAAATTCAATCTTGTTTATAAATTGAGGGTCTCGTACTATAAGTTTATATTATTATTTCTTTTAGAACTAAATCTAATTTTCAGGAGAATGAATTTTCTAGAAAAATAGTTTAAATCTTCGAAACACTTTTCTTCTTCAAAAAGGTTTTAATTTTTTTTAACTATAAGACCAAGAACTCAAAGAGATATTTTCAAACAAAAGAATATCTGGATTACGATAACAAAATGCTGAATGGGTATATTTCATTTGCACGCCTACATACTAATACAACATATTAATATGAATTTCTCGTTAACTCAGAAACCAAGACAGGTCTTCGATCGAAACCCTCCGGTAAAACAAAAAATCGCGAATATCTTAGTAATAACTAGCTATTTGTCTAGTCATAAAGCTCAAGTCCATGAGATTCACCATATGTCATCCTCATGCTCTTGAAGAAAATTACCAAGCCCACTATGGGGGTAAATTGGGTTTGGCAAGAAAACTTGAACTTGAAAAATATTTCTAACTCTTAATCGCTTAAACCATCTTTAATAAATAAGCTTGCGACAATTTCATCATAGAAATAATTTATAGTCAAGTGCTGAGAGTGAAAGAAAAAGAGAAAGAAAGCTCGAATATATTATCTCACTAAATCCTAATTTACTAATTCTTCTGATCATTTAAACCTAATGTAATGACCCGTATTTGCAGAGGTATTATAATTAATTTATTTAATTATATAAATAGTGATATAGTGAATTAAATGGTGGTTTAATTAAATAACTTTGAATATTTAATTAATATAATAATTAAATAATATATTTAATTCTGAAATAATTAGAATTGGCTGAAATGGCGATATGGTGTGAATTGGTCAATTCAAAAGATGTAATTCAGTTTAGAATTGAATTACGATAACGAATATATTTAAATAACGATCGTTGAACGTATAAATTATAATATAATTATAATTGAGCTTGAAATGGTGCTACAGTTCGTAATTTGGCGATTTGAACTTCAACTGAATGTACTGGATTTGTTTTAAGCCGGATTTCTGTGAAACAAGAAACGTGTGGAGCTGGTGGAGTATATCTTTCTAGTGGAAGAGAAAAATCAGGATTTCGTCATGTAGAAAAATCAGGAATTTCATTTTAAATCGAATATCGATTTAATCGGGATTTGAAATATCAAGTTATAAATCCTAGTAGAGCTGTATGGTATTCCACTGTGAGTATATACGATAATATAAATTTATTTATATTTAATTTAGTTATATTTAAATATATTTATATATTTAAATGGGTCATCCAGAGCTTTAAAAATAGCCACTTTTGCAAACGAAGTTGGAATTCGATGAAACTAATTTTGTTGGATCCGCAATGTCAAATAGTTGTTAGATTTTCAGTTTCATGATTTTTGGGGTCACTTTGTGGCCGTACGGATTTTTAGAGTGGAAAACAGTCAGTATTTTGACAGTTAAAAGTACACTATGTGAGCATACGGAGTCGGAATTCGACGAAACTAGTTTCGTTGGGACCGTAATGTCGAACTTTAGCTGCATGTCCATTTTTGTGATTTTTGAATACTGTGTCTGATCACACGGATTTTTAGAGTGCATAAACGAATATAAAATGATATAAATAAAATATCTAAAAATATCTAGATATTTGTTTACACTATAAATACCCCCTTAACCTTCTAAACCTAATTCTGTTTCAACAGAAGTCAACAAAACAAAAACGTGTCGTTGTTTTCTACCTCCAGTAAACAATTCGATCCTCAAAAATCCAAAGTAAAATCATATAAAAATCCTTAAATCACCAAACATGGAGATATAGATTCGGTAAGAACTACTCTTCACCTTCGTATGATTTTCAACTGCTTCGAACAAACTTTGTTCGATGTTGCGTACTGTCGGAGGAAACTAGGGTTAGACATTTCCTGAATTCTAAGCTATTATATGCGAATTCGAGTATGGATTTGAGTTCATTATTGGATTTAGCATCAACTTGGTGTTTTTTGGTGAGGTTCCAAGCAAAAAGGTGACGAGCGATCTCTATACAGCGCCATCAGGAGCTGTCGACGGAAACACAGAGGGAGGTGCGAGTTGCCGGTCTTTGGGTTGAGGAAAAGGAGGATAGAAGGAGATGAATTATGGTATTTTTAGTTTGAATTTAAGTGTGGTGAAGGATGAGTTAAGGATGGAAGAGGTTGCGTTAATGTCTGTAGAGGAGCAGCGTGGAAAATTTATTGGGGAAGAAGCATGTCGGTGTTGGGCTTGAGAAGAGGTATTGGGCCGGCTAAATAAAAGGTTAAGCCCACTTAAAATAAAGGAAATTCAATTTATTTTATTTTTTAATGTACAAACTTATAAAAGGTGTAACTTCGTGATATAATATCAAAATTGAGCGAAACAAGATCCGTTGGGATCGTATGGACGGAGCAACACAATGACACTGGCTGGAAGTGGATCGGTGCTCGTTTGAATGTATGGCAAAATAAACTGTTTGATTCAAATCAAATAACAGTTTATCGTTCTTTAACGATGAACTGCCAATGTGAGTAAATCTCACTAACTCTGAAAATTCTATAATTTCATGTTGTATTTTTAGAACTGTTAAATGTTGGTTGATTGACTGTGTGTTGACTGTTTGATTGAACTGCTGGTCAATCAGTTGAATTTCTATATTGATTCTGTTTAATAGAATATATCATATGAAACTGAAAGTGTTGTTGATTTTATTGTGTAACATCTGTGGATGCAGCGAAACAGGTTGGAGGAATCCGACTGGATTCCTCAATAGCTATTTTACTGTTTTTCATATATTGTGATATATGATGTGATATATAATATGTTGTCTATTATATGTGTATGGACGATATTGGACATCGTAATTTGATATGTTAAACACCATAACATACCAGGATTTGGAGAAAAGGGGAATTTGTCAAAGTGAATACTGAAAAGAGAATATTTATAAATAGAATATTTATAAATAGAAATGGATTTGTAAATGGATTATTTATAAATAGAAAATACTTAGAAATAAAACCCTAAAGGAATTATTTGCAAACCATTTGCAAATAGATTAGAAAGAGAAATGTTTGTAAACCATTTAAAAATCAAATAGAAAGAGAAAGGTTTGTAAACCATTTACAAATCAATTAGAAAGAGAAATGTTTGTAAACCATTTACAAATGAGATTGAATAGGGAATATTTGTAAAACCTTTACAAATGAAATCGAAAGAGGAATATTTGTAAAACCTTTACAAATGAAATCAAAAAGGAGATATGTGTAAAACCATTTACAAATAGAATTAAAAAGGAAATATTTAGAAAATAAATAAAGTTATAAAAAGGAAATTTGTTTATAACCGAATAGGATGTTATAAAAAGGAAAACGTTATAAAAAGGAAAATGTTACTAAAAAGGAAATCATTTGTAAAGTGAAGAACTGTTACTAAAAGTAAATCTTTATAAATGAATAGTTTATTCGAAAAGGAGTTAATCGAATTTAGTTATTCGAATAGAGTTAAATCGAATATGGTATTCGAAGGGAGTCAATCCAATATGGTATTCGAAAGTTAGTAAATCAAGTATGTTATTCGAAAAGGGGTTAGTCGAGTCGAGTTAACTGAATAGAGTTAATTGAATATTTGTTATTCGAATAAGAGTTAACCAGTTAGAGTTAATCAGTTAGAGTAAATCGATAGAGTTAAATCGAACTAGAGTTATTCGAATGGAGTTTATCGAATATTAGTTTATTCGAATAGAGTTAAAGGAAAGGAGTTATCGATTTTTAGTTAATCGAAGGAATTATCGATTATTAGTTAATCGAAAGGAGTTATCGATTATTAGTTAATCGAAGGAGTTATCGATTATAGTTTAATCGAAACGAGTTATCGATTTGTTTAATCGAAGTGAGTTATAGAATATTGGTTATTCGAAGGAGTTATCGAATTTAGTTATTCGATGGAGTTAATCGACTAGAGTTAAAATAAACGAGTTAATTGAATATAGTTATTCGAATAGAATCAATTGAGTTAATCGAATATTAGCGATTCGAATAAAGTAATAGGAGTTATCGAATATTAGTTATTCGAATAAGAGTTAAATAGAGTTATCGAATATTAGTTATTCGAATAGAGTTAAATGGAGTTAAAGGAATAAATCGAATATAGTTTATTCGAATGGAATTAAAGGAGTTAATTGAATTTGGTTTATTCGAATAGAGTTAAAGGAGTTATCGACTAGAGTTAAATCAAATAGAGTTAATCCAATACCATTAGTCCAATAGAGTTAATTGATAAGGGTTAATCGAATTGTAACGACCCGGAAAATCCGAACCAATTTAAAATTTTTATTTTAAATTATTTGGTGGAAAAATGTGGTAGAATTTAAAATTTCCATTTTTTAATAATATTAAGACCAGTGAAAATAGTCAATTTTCAAACGATCTCTGTTTTCGAAGAAACCACTTTTGTTGGAACTGGAATGTTGAATTATTGCAAGGTTTCAATTTTTAGAATTTTTTGATTTATTATGTGAGTGTGGCGATGGAAAATGTGTTTGGTCGATTACACTCAAATTTATCAACTGAAAAATAGCCATTTTTCAAACAGTGTCAGAATTCGATGAAATTAGTTTTGTTAGGACCGTATCGTCATAACATAGACAAATATATTTTTTCTGGATTTTTATGAGTCCGTTTGTGGCCTCGGTGAATTTATTTATGCAGACTAATTAAATTAATAAAGGAATTAAATATTAAATTAAATAATACAGGCCACAGACAGCTGTTTGGGCTGACGGGACCTATCCCATTGGATCCGGAATATGGGCTATTGGCTGGGGTCACTTTCTGTTGGACTGAAATTGAACCGGTTTGGAAGATATGGGTTTTTTTGTAAAAATACATTATAATATTATAAATAATAGGAGAAAAAAACCCTAATGCACTATTCATCATCTTCTGCCGCCGCCCCCTTCATCTCAATGGCCGAATTCGCTCCCCCTTCCTCCACTAATTTCTCCTTCATCTCTTCGAATTAGAACCCCTCACATATACCAAATCAAAGCCCTTTCCTCCCCCTTTAATTTCATACGGATAGATCATCCTCTCGTTGCCTGAAGTCCGAGCAGCAGCTCCCCGAAGTTCGTCGTTTTCCATCACGTCGGCCCCCCCTAGGCACGACCGAGCTCGGCCAAACCACCCCCCCTGCGTGCGCCGTCCGACCTGCTCCGACGTCCCCCCTTCTGATCGACGAACCCTTCAACCGATTTGGTGAAAAATCGAACCCTAGGTTCGAAGAAAAGAAAAATCATACGGCCGATACTTTTGATTGGGGAAGAAAGGTTATTTTCTTTATTAATTTATTAATTAATTTATTTAAATTGTTTCATAACTTAAATTAATCATATCTAACTCGTTTCAACTTGAAATTCGATGATTTCAGCGGTGTTGTGATCGTGTGACTAAGATCTACGCGTCTAAACTGACTGAAGCTGATTCTGAACAGTTTGAATTTTGGCCAAAATCTTCAACGACTGTGAGATTTCTGAATTTGAATAATTAAAAAATTTAATTATATTCGATCAGTTGAATCATTGTATGTTATTTCTGATCTGTTATGTGATGATTGTTGTATAGTCGAATTATATTCGTTGTGATATCATGTTATAGTATGACAGTTTGGATCTGTAAAATTTTGATGTAATCATAATAAAGTTCTCTCTTTTATTTTATTATTTTATTTTTTTTATTCCTTTCTATTAAAGTTGAATTTTTATTTTGAAACAAAAAGCAAAGTTAGAATTTTAATTTGAAACAAAATATAATAAAGTTTTGATCTTTTGTTTTTGAAACAAAATATAATAAAGTTTTGATCTTTTGTTTTTGAAACAAAATATAATAAAGTTTTGATCTTTTGTTTTTGAAACAAAATATAATAAAGTTTTGATCTTTTTTTTAGAAGATTTGATCTTTTATTTTGAGATATAATAAATAAAGATTGATCTTTTATTTTGATTTATAAAATAAAAGAAAGTTGGGTTTATATAATAAATAAGGATTTGATTTTTATTCTAATTTATAAAATAAATAAAGTTCATATATTTTGTTTGATCTCACAAAATAAAGGTGGGACTTTTTATTTTGATTCATAGAAATTATACACCCGATCATATGTTGTCGTTGTGGTAATGACAAAAAATTCATCGTTATGTTGTCGTAGTTGAAATGACACAAAATTTCATCGCTATGTTAATTTAGTTGTAATGACACAAAATTCATCGTTATGTTGTCGTAGTTGAAATGACACAAAATTTCATCGCTATGTTAATTTAGTTGTAATGACACAAAATTCATCGTTATGTTGTCGTAGTTGAAATGACACAAAATTTCATCGCTATGTTAATTTAGTTGTAATGACACAAAATTTCATCGCTATGTTAATTTAGTTGTAATGACACAAAATTCATCGTTATGTTGTCGTAGTTGTAATGACACAAAATTTCATCATTATGTCTATTTAGTTGAAATGAACATACTTTGGTGTTGGGTTAAAAATTGAAACTTAGAAAGAAAATGGAACATTTACATTTTTCTATGTAAAGAAAAATAATAGAAAACATTGACATTTTTTTTTCTATGTAAGGGAAAATAAAGAAGGAGTTACATTTTCAATGTAAAAGAAAAGAAAGTATTTACATTTTTTTCAATGTAAAAGAGAAGAAATAGGAGAATTTACATATGTAAATAAAAACAATAAAAAGAGAATTTACATTTCAATATAAAGAATAAAAAGGCATTTACATCTTTCTATTGTAATAAAGAGTAATAGAAAATTTACATTTTTCTATTATAATAAAGGGTAATAGGAAATTTACATCTTTTTATTGTAATGAATGAGATATAGGAGATTTACATTTTTCTATGTTAAAATATAAGATTTACCTTTTTCTTGGTGAAGATAAAAGAATTTACATTTTTCATTGTAAAAGAAAAGAAGATAAAATATATACATTTTATGAAAACATAACAAGTTCATTTTTATGTTATAAAAATGAAGTAGGATAAAAAGTTCGTTTGTATGTTATTAAAACAAAAAGCATAAAGAGTTCATTTTTATGTCTTTAAAATAAATAGAATAAAAAGGTTCATTTTTATGTCTTTAAAAACAAATAGGATAAAAGAACATTTTTATAATTAAAGAAAGAATACATTTTAAAAACATCATTTTTGTCGCATTAGAGTTGGCGAACAAAAATGTCATTTTTATTGAATATGAAATATACACTTTAAAAACATCATTTTTGTCGCATTAGAGTTGGCGAACAAAAATGTCATTTTTATTGAATATGAAATATACATCGTTAAAACATCATTTTTGTCGCATTAGAGTTGGCGAACAAAAATGTCATTTTTATTGAATATGAAATATACATCGTTAAAACATCATTTTTGTCGCATTAGAGTTGGCGAACAAAAATGTCATTTTTATTGAATATGAAATATACATCGTTAAAACATCATTTTTGTCGCATTAGAGTTGGCGAACAAAAATGTCATTTTTTTTTGTGAATATGAAATATACTTCGTTGAAACATCATTTTTGTCGCATTAGAGTTGGCGAACAAAAATGTCATTTTTATTGAATATGAAACATACATTGTTGAAACATCATTTTTGTCGCATTAAAGTTGGCGAACAAAAAAATGTCATTTTTATTTGTTATAAAATTATGCATTGTTGAAACCATCACTTTTGTCGCATTAGAATTGGCGGGCAAAAATATTGTTTTTATAGATTACAAAAGGAATGGATTTTAATAAAGGGAATCGCCCAATGGTTTATATATAAAAATAAAATATAAAATTAAACGAAACGAGTGCGACAGTTCGCGTATCGGCAATCGTAACTTCAAACGGTTATTCCGAAAGATCCGACCGTTGGATTTTACCAAAACTGAAACCGTTAGGACCGCTTTGGGATGAGCTTTCCAACGATATAAATTTCATCAAAATCCGACAGTTAGATTTTAAGATATGTGTAAATCAAATTTTGGTAAAAACAGCGCCAGAGTCGCCCATTGACCCAAAACGTCGTTTATTTATTTCGAGCTATTTTTAATAAATAAAAATAGCAATAAATAGTTATAAATATATATGAAATGTTTTAAATTATAATCATGCGACAATTATTTGAAAAGGCCGAGTTTAACTCATTTCAAATAATTGCACGGCGATTAAATCAAAGGTGTAAGAAGACGATGGTTGAAGACCGGCGATCTTCACATCGAATGGACGATGACTTCTGATACCTTGGACTGACTTGCTCCCAGGACTGGGTTGAAACGGTAATTGTCCGGACGTGTGTGTTGATCGTGCAGACAAGCGAGAACCTCTTTGGTATCTCCGGTTTCGTTCAGACCCAGAACGGAATGGATGCGTGTCTGACGTTGGAATTCATCCCATGTAATTAAATTGATTTCTATTAATATATGTCTGTTTGGTGGTAGAGAATTTATTATCTACTTAACACCCTGATACGTAGTGATAGTTATCGATCGCATGGCGTTGAATTGTCAGTGTGGCACGCCAAGATGCAATGATCAAGGCTTCGTTGAAAAGCAGGCCTTGTGGCTGATGATCAAAGCATAGCCTGTTTAGACATGGCTTTGTGTATATCGTGACTTCGCGAGCCTCACACCCCGGTATGAGTCAAAAACGGGATATGAACCGTAGGGAGTGCACCCGTTTCTTTCTAGCTATGAGTGGTGCTTAGGTTTCGACACGGCCCGGCATTTTACTTATGTGGATTTTGGATTGAGGTACCTCGGGCTTTTATAGGCCGGAAGTGGTCATATTATAGGTCCAAGGGGACTGGGAAACGTGTGTTCAGGCATAACTAATCCACTACCGTTAGGTAGGGACCGGCCTACCGCATCCAAGGGTTCTCTGCGGGGGATCCTGAGGCATTTGCTAGAGTGTCTCGAATCGGAAGAGGACGATCCCTAGCCTCGATTTCATGACAGAAAACCAATTCCCAATACGACAACATTTCGGTTTTGATTGTAAACTTATATACGTCGACATAGTAGGATGGGATACTATGCCGTCTAGGATTGATATATTTATATTGAAGTAGTTTAATACTGCTTAAACACTAATGATAATATTAAAATATTACTTTTCACGTATTAAGCATATTTGATCGTCATAAGGGAAAACTCTATCCTCCTGTGTGCGTTGCATTGTGTGATAGGATCTGAGTCTTATAATGATTTCATTTTTCAAAAGTCATTTCGTTGTTTTATATAAACTTTATAATATTATGTACTGGCAATCCAATGGAGAAAACCCGTTCCGCGTTAGCGGCGTGGTCCTGAGATTCGCCATCTTGATAGTTAATTTAATTAAGAATTCTCACACCAGTCCCATGACTGACTCGTAGTTTGTTTCACTTTTGCAAACTCGGGTGCCCTCTTTCCACACGGGCAGCCAATTGACAGGTTCAGGTGATGCATTCTGATTGGAGCTTGCTTGGACGGAAGAAGAAGAAGGCCTTTTCTCTAGTTTTATTTTGCTTTGAGACATTTTTCCATCTTTTGCTTTTGATGTATGTAATTGAATTTGGAATTTATTTCCTTATCCTTTGAGACTTACTGTATTGCTAAGTGGATCCTGTAAAACTACATACTCTGATGTTCTGTTGTGATGCCGATGACATTTTATTTCCGCTGAAAGGTTTATGTGTTATGTTCTTTCTCTGAGATCTGTTTATTGTTGTAAATATGTTGTATTCCTAAATGATTATCCTTGCTTTCGGTCAACGGAAGTTTGGGGTTATCACAGTTGGTATCAGAGCCTAAGGTTAACCTTGGCTACGGAATATAACATATTTAGAACAATTCGTCTAGATAGAATCCACATAATTCTAAGACGAGTAGCTCATTAGAGATAGGACTAGTAATGTCCTAGAATGAGCATAGCAGAATAGCACATATTTACCAGTCATTACATCATCATCTTTTCATCTCGTCCTTATCTTATCTTTTCTCGAAAAATCCTCATTTTTGTAGGTCTGACTCTTTCCTTGATGGTACAGACTGATTTAAATTGATACTAGAGCAAGAACAGCCCAAGGCCGAGCCCGAGGTGGAGCTCGAGGCGGGGCTAGAGGAGGAGCCCGAGTAGGAGATGGAGGGCAAGCTAGAGACGAAACACCCATCACTCAGGAACAACATAATTCAGAGGTTGTAATCGAACCACCTCTACCTCCACAGCCTTTCGATTTGGAGAGAATGTCAAAGAAATTCAAAAACCTTGGAGGTGTACCTTTCATGGGGCGAGAGTCTGCGATTCAGGCAGAAGCATGGCTTAAAGATTGCGAAAAGATCCTAGAGGGCTTGGAACTGGAAGATCAGCGAAAGCGTTACCTGGCAGTTTGGCAACTAAAAGAGGAAGCAGGGCATTGGTGGGATACGATCAAAATCTGCAATGACGTGGCCAATATGTCTTGGGCCAGATTTAAGGAGCTTTTCAATGAGAAGTATATACCCCCACAAGCTAGAGAGCGCCTGCGCAAGCAGTTCGTTAACCTACAGCAAGGGAATATGACCGTTTCTGAGTATGTAAGGAAGTTTGATGAGCTTTCACGGTATGCTCCTAGTTTGATTCAAGATCCAGTAGAGAAGAATAAGAAATTTATCAAGGGGCTGTCCAAGAAATATTTGAACCGAGTCACTGCCCATATTAAGCTTCCTTTCAATGAAGTAGTAGAAATGGCGTGCCGCTACGAGGAAAATGACGAGTCTGGACCGCAGGATAGAGGGAAAAGTCAAAGCAACAACCAGAAGGAACAGGCTAACAAGAAACATGAGGCGAGCAATTCTTCTACAGCTAAACCCCAAGGGAAGAAGAGGGATAGGAGCAAGGTGACCTGCTATAAATGCGGTAAGATTGGACATTTCGATTACGAGTGTAGAGCTCCTAAAAAGGTCAAGAGAAATGATTCAGGCCCTAGTCAGAACCGTTGTCAGAGTTCCCAGAACCGTGGTCAAAATCCTCAGAATCGTGGCCAGAGTTTGCAGGACAAAAGGGAATGCTACAATTGCCATCAAAAGGGGCACATTAAGGCGAACTGTCCACTGCTAAGGAATGCTCAGGTGGCACATGTTTATGAGGGAGCAGATACACCAGCTTCGACTGAGGGGCCCAATAAACCCGATGTTTTAGGAGGTACGCTTAATATTAAGAACATCCCTATTACTGTCTTATTTGATACTGGTGCTGCAAGAAGCTTTATTTCTAAAGATGCAAGTAAAAAGTTGAAACTAAGAAAACTCAAAAATTTGATTAGAGCTAATAGTCCGATAGGAGGTTCCCTCATTCTAGATCAGTATTGTAAAGTGCTTATCTCCTATTCTCGCTATCAGTTTCCTTTTAATTTGATCATCATGGAGTTTTCTGGATATGACATCATACTTGGTATAGATTGGTTAGCAAAATATGAAGCTGAGTTAGTATGCGCCGAAAGAATTGTCAAAGTTAAAACTAAACTCGGTAATGTATGTATCCCCTTCCATGGCTCAACCATCGACAGGAAAACATTCTGGTCTTCTCTAGAAGTTACCCCTACTTCTATTGAGGATATCCCTGTCGTCAAAGATTATGCTGATATATTCAAAGAAGTTGAGGGCCTACCTCCGCATAGAGAAACCAGCTTCCGAATTGATTTAGCTCCGAATGCAAGGCCTGTTGTACATCCCATTCGGAGAATGTCGCCAAAAGAAAGAGAGGAGCTGAAAAATCAAACCAAGCAGCTTTTGTGGAAGGGTCTGATCAGGCCCAGCTTTTCAAAATGGGGAGCAGCAGTGGTGTTCGTCCCAAAATCAGACGGTACTCTCAGGCTATGTGTAGACTACCGTGATCTCAACAAAAAAACTCCGAAAAACAAATACCCACTGCCTCGTATTGATGACTTGCTTGACCGATTGCATGGGGCACGAGTATTCTCTAGGATGGACCTAGCTACAGGCTTCCATCAACTTCGCATTGCAGAGGAGTGTGTGCCTTTAACTGCTTTCAGAGGCCCGGACATCTTTTATGAATTGCTAGTAATGCCTTTCGGTCTATGTATGCTCCAGCATATTTTGTTGATCTGATGAATAGAGTATTCAGATATGTTTTAAATAAATTTGTGCTCGTGTTCATCGATGACATCCTCGTCTTTTCTAAATCCACTGCTGACACGAACAGCATTTGAGGGAAGTCTTAAAGATTTTGCGAAGAAATGTGCTGAAAGCAAAATTTTCTAAATGCATATTCTAGCAAGAAGAGGTGAAATTCCTCGGCCATGTTGTATCAAAGGAAGGCATCTCCGTAGATCCAGGAAAGATCTCAGCCATCCAAGAATGGAAGCAGCCTAGAACTCCTACGGAGGTCAGAAGTTTCTTGGGACTGGCCGGCTATTATAGGAAATTTGTCAAAGATTTTTCGAAGGTAGCTTGCCCATTGACAAACCTGAACAAGAAGCATACGAAATTCAAGTGGACACCGGAACACGAGACAGCTTTCCAAGAGCTAAAGAAGAGGTTGACCAATGCTCCTGTGTTGACCATCATAGATGGCAATCAGGATTTGAAGTTCTGGACCGACGCCTCTAAGCAAGGTTGTTTCTTTTATAAATTAACATGTCAGAGATAACATTTTTCCTTTAATGACAAATCTCATTTTAACATGTTATCCCTTATTTATTTAAGGTATTGGTGCGGTGCTGATGCAAAGAGGTAGGGTAGTCGCATATGCGAGCCGCCAACTGAAACCGCATGAGAAGAATTATGTCACGCATGACCTTGAACTAATGTCCATTGTGTTTGCTCTTAAAATATGGAGGCATTATCTTTTGGGTGAGAAATTTGAAATTTACACAGATCACAAATCCTTGAAACACCTTTTTACCCAAAAAGATTTGAATATGTGGCAGCAACGCTGGGTCGAATTTCTTGCATCATATGACATGGATATCCTATATACTCCGGGAAAAGCCAACGTTGTAGCCGATGCACTCAGTAGAAAGAATGCGGAATGCAAAAATCTCATTATCGCCAATCTCATTATCACTCCTACTTTGATTGATAAAATTTCTACTCTTCAGAAGAATGATGAATTTACTCAGAAGCTTTATAAGCGGATTCGTAAAGGCGAGGCCTCAAGTTTCCAGATTGACGATAACGGGACCCTTAGATTACAAGGGCGAATTTGTGTGCCGGACAATGCTGACCTAAAAAGAGAAGTGATGGATGAGTGCCACAAATCTAAAATCATCGTCCATCCAGGTGTAAAAAAAATGTACCATGATCTCAAGCGCACCTTTTGGTAGAAATCGATGAAGAGAGATATTTCTATTTATGTTGCTAGATGTCCCACTTGTCAGCAAGTTAAAAGTGATCAACAGAAACTGGCAGGTTTGTTGCAACCGCTAGGAGTTCCTGGTTGGAAGTGGGAGGAAATTTCTATGGACTTTATAGATGGCTTGCCCCAAAGCCGAAAAGGCAACGATCGCATATGGGTGATTGTCGACCGCTTAACAAAATCTGCCCATTTCATCCCTGTTCGGTCCAATAGAACAGCTCGTAGTTTGGCATAGCTTTATTAGTCAGACTGCATGGGGTTCCCAAAAGCATTGTCAGTGATCGGGATCCATTATTTACCAGCAAATTCTGGGAAGCTTTTCAAGAAGAGCTTGGGACCAAGTTGAATCTGAGCTATGCCTATCACCCTCAGACAGATGGCCAGACTGAGAGGGTGAATCGTGTTTTGGAGGACTTATTGTGTGCTTGCATCCTTGATTATGGCGGTTCATGGGAGGACCACTTGCACTTGGTGGAATTCTCCTATAATAATAGCTACCAAGCAAGCTTGGGGATGTCACCGTTTGAATTACTTTATGGCAGGCCATGCAGATCTCCGGCATGTTGGGTGGACTCAGGCAATCGATTAGTCTTGGGCCCTGACATGGTTCGTGAAGCATCAGATAAAGTTGACTTGATTAAGAAGCGCTTGTTGACTGCTCAGAGCCGACAAAAGAGCTATGCAGACCAGCGAAGAAGAAATCTAGAATTCGTTGTGGGTGATCGAGTATACTTGAAGGTTTCTCCTTTGAGAGGCGTGATTCGTTTTGGGAAGACGGGAAAGTTGTCACCGAGATTCATTGGTCCATTCCCTATTCTCGGAAGGATTGGTAGTCTCGCTTATAGAGTGCAGCTGCCTGACTGGTTGCCAGGGGTGCATGATGTATTTCATGTGTCTCAACTCCGCAAGCATGTGCACGATCCAGATCTGATTGAGGATGAACTAAACCAACAGGTCCTAGATATTGCTCCAAATTTGGTAGTGAGGAAGGACCCGATTAAGATCATTGGCAAAGAAACCAAAATCTTGAGGAACAAGAAGATCAACCTAGTCAAGGTTCAATGGAGTGGGGATCCAAGAGACTATACTTGGGAGACAGAGGATAGCATCAAAAAGGCTTACCCCAAGTGCAGAGTGGATATCTCCGAGTAACTCTTGTACCGAGGTACGTTTATACCAATTTACATTTTCCATCTTGGTTCCTACTTTTCTTTGTTTCCTTTTCGAGGACGAAAATTCTTAAGTGGGGGAGACTGTAATGACCCGGAAAATCCGAACCAATTTAAAATTTTTATTTCAAATTATTTGGTGGAAAAATGTAGCAGAATTTAAAATTTCCATTTTTAAATAATATTAAAACTAGTGAAAATAGTCAATTTTCAAACGATCTTTGTTTTCGACAAAACCACTTTTGTTGGAACCGGAATGTTGAATTATTGCTAGGTTTCAATTTTTCGATTTAATATGTGAGCGTGGCGAAGGAAAATGTGTTTGGTCGATTACAGTCAAATTTAATCAACTGAAAAATAGCCATTTTTCAAACAGTGTCAGAATTCGACGAAATTAGTTTTGTTAGGACCGTATCGTCATAACATAGACAAATATTTTTTTTTTGGATTTTTCTGAGTCCGTTTGTGGCCTCGGTGAATTTATTTATGCAAACGAATTGAATTAATAAAGCAATTAAATATTAAATTAAATAATACAGGCCACAGACAGCCGTTTGGGCTAACGGGACCTGTCCCATTGGATCCGGAATATGGGCTATTAGCTAGGGTCACTTTCTACTGGACTGAAATTGAACCGGTTTGGAAGATATGGGTTTTTTTGTAAAAATACATTATAATATTATAAATAATAGGAGAAAAAAACCCTAATGCACTATTCATCATCTTCTGCCGCCGCCCCCTTCATCTCAATGGCCGAATTTTCTCCCCTTTCCTCCACCAATTTCTCCTTCATCTCTTCGAATTAGAACCCCTCACATATACCAAATCGAAGCCCTTTCCTCCCCCTTTAATTTCATACGGATAGATCATCCTCTCGTTGCCTGAAGTCCGAGCAGTAGCTCCCCGAAGTTCGCCGTTTTCCACCGCGTCGGCCCCCTTAAGCATGACCGAGCTCGGCCAAACCACACCCCTCCCCCCCCGGTGCGCCGTCCAACCTGCTCCGACGTTCCCCCTTCTGATCGACGAACCCTGCAACCGATTTGGTGAAAAATCGAACCCTAGGTTCGAAGAAAAGAAAAATCATACGGCCAATACTTTTGATTGGGGAAGAAAGGTTATTTTCTTTATTAATTTATTAATTAATTAATTTAAATTGTTTCATAACTTAAATTAATCATATCTAACTCGTTTCAACTCGAAATTCGATGATTTCAGCGACGTTGTGATCGTGTGACTGAGATCTACGCGTCTAAACTGACTGAAGCTGATTCTGAACAGTTTGAATTTTGGCCAAAATCTTCAACGACTGTGAGATTTCTTAATTTGAATAATTAAATAATTTAATTATATTCGATCAGTTGAATCATTGTATGTTATTTCTGATCTGTTATGTGATGATTGTTGTATAGTCGAATTATATTCGTTGTGATATCATGTTATAGTATGACAGTTTGGATCTGTAAAATTTTGATGTAATCATAATAAAGTTCTCACTTTTATTTTTATTTTTATTTTTATTCCTTTCTATTAAAGTTGAATTTTTATTTTGAAACAAAAAGCAAAGTTAGAATTTTAATTTGAAACAAAATATAATAAAGTTTTGTTCTTTTGTTTTTGAAACAAAATATAATAAAGTTTTGATCTTTTGTTTTTAAAACAAAATATAATAAAGTTTTGATCTTTTGTTTTTGAAGCAAAATATAATAAAGTTTTGATCTTTTGTTTTTGAAGCAAAATATAATAAAGTTTTGATCTTTTGTTTTAGAAGATTTGATCTTTTATTTTGAGATATAATAAATAAAGATTGATCTTTTATTTTGATTTATAAAATAAAAGAAAGTTGGGTTTATATAATAAATAAGGATTTGATTTTTATTCTAATTTATAAAATAAATAAATTTTCATATATTTTGTTTGATCCCACAAAATAAAGGTGGGACTTTTTATTTTGATTCATAGAAATTATACACCCGATCATATGTTGTCATTGTGGTAATGACACAAAATTCATCGTTATGTTGTCGTAGTTGAAATGACACAAAATTTCATCGCTATGTTAATTTATTTGTAGTGACACAAAATTCATCGTTATGTTGTCGTAGTTGAAATGACACAAAATTTCATCGCTATGTTAATTTAGTTGTAATGACACAAAATTCATCGTTATGTTATCGTAGTTGAAATGACACAAAATTTCATCGCTATGTTAATTTAGTTGTAATGACACAAAATTTCATCGCTTTGTTAATTTAGTTGTAATGACAGAAAATTCATCGTTATGTTGTCGTAGTTGTAATGACACAAAATTTCATCATTATGTCTATTTAGTTGAAATGAACATACTTTGGTGTTGGGTTAAAAATTGAAACTTAGAAAGAAAATGGAACATTTACATTTTTCTATGTAAAGAAAAATAATAGAAAACATTGACATTTTTTTTCTATGTAAGGGAAAATAAAAAAGGAGTTACATTTTCAATGTAAAAGAAAAGAAAAGAAAGTATTTACATTTTTTTCAATGTAAAAGAGAAGAAATAGGAGAATTTACATATGTAAATAAAAACAATAAAAAGAGAATTTACATTTCAATATAAAGAATAAAAAGACATTTACATCTTTCTATTGTAATAAAGAGTAATAGAAAATTTACAATTTTCTATTATAATAAAGGGTAATAGGAAATTTACATCTTTTTATTGTAATGAATGAGATATAGGAGATTTACATTTTTCTATGTTAAAATATAAGATTTACCTTTTTCTAGGTGAAGATAAAAGAATTTACATTTTTCATTGTAAAAGAAAAGAAGATAAAATATATACATTTTATAAAAACATAACAAGTTCATTTTTATGTTATAAAAATGAAATTGGATAAAAAGTTCATTTGTATGTTATTAAAACAAAAAGCATAAAGAGTTCATTTTTATGTCTTTAAAATAAATAGAATAAAAAGGTTCATTTTTATGTCTTTAAAAACAAATAGGATAAAAGCACATTTTTATAATTAAAGAAAGAATACATTTTAAAAACATCATTTTTGTCGCATTAGAGTTGGCGAACAAAAATGTCATTTTTATTGAATATGAAATATACACTTTAAAAACATCATTTTTGTCGCATTAGAGTTGGCGAACAAAAATGTCATTTTTATTGAATATGAAATATACATCGTTAAAACATCATTTTTGTCGCATTAGAGTTGGCGAACAAAAATGTCATTTTTATTGAATATGAAATATACATCGTTAAAACATCATTTTCGTCGCATTAGAGTTGGCGTACAAAAATGTCATTTTTTTTTAATATGAAATATACATCGTTGAAACATCATTTTTGTCGCATTAGAGTTGGCGAACAAAAATGTCATTTTTATTGAATATGAAACATACATTGTTGAAACATCATTTTTGTTGCATTAGAGTTGGCGAACAAAAAATTGTCATTTTTATTTGTTATAAAATTATGCATTGTTGAAACCATCACTTTTGTCGCATTAGAATTGGCGGGCAAAAATATTGTTTTTATAGAATACAAAAGGAATGGATTTTAATAAAGGGAATCGCCAAATGGTTTGTATATAAAAATAAAATATAAAATTAAACGAAACGAGCACGGCAGTTCACATATCGACAATCGTAACTTCAAACGATTATTCCGAAAGATCCGACCGTTGGATTTTCCCAAAACTGGAACCCTTAGGACCACTTTGGGAAGAGCTTTCCAACGATATAAATTTCATCAAAATCCGACGGTTAGATTTTAAGATATGTGTAAATCAAATTCTGGTAAAAACAGCGCCAGAGTCGCCCATTGACCCAAAACGTCATTTATTTATTTCGAGCTATTTTTAATAAATAAAAATAGCAATAAATAGTTATAAATATATATGAAATGTTTTAAATTATAATCATGCGACAATTATTTGAAAAGGTCGAGTTTAACTCATTTCAAATAATTGCACGGCGATTAAATCAAAGGTGTAAGAAGACGATGGTTGAAGACCGACGATCTTCACATCGAATGGACGATGACTTCTGATACCTTGGACTGACTTGCTCCCAAGACTGGGTTGAAGCAGTAATTGTCCGGACGTGTGTGTTGATCGTGCGGATAAGCGAGAACCTCTTTGGTGTCTCCGGTTTCGTTCAGACCCAGAACAGACTTGTAAATGGATGCGAGTCTGACGTTGGAATTCATCCCATTTAATTAAATCGATTTCTATTAATATATGTCTGTTTGGTGGTAGAGAATTTATTCTCTACTTAACACCCTGATACGTAGTGATAGTTATCGATCGCATGGCATTGAATTGTCAGTGTGGCACGCCAAGATGCAATGATCAAGGCTTTGTTGAAAAGCAGGCCTTGTGGCTGATGATCAAAGCATAGCCTGTTTAGGCATAGCTTTGTGTATATCGTGACTTCGCGAGCCACACACCCCGGTATGAGTCAAAAACGGGATATGGACTGTAGGGAGTGCACACGTTTCTTTCTAGCTAGAAGTGGTGCTTGGGTTTTGACACGGCCCGGCATTTTACTTATGTGGATTTTGGATTGAGGTACCTCGGGTTTTTATAGGCCGGAAGTGGTCATATTATAGATCCAAAGGGACCGGGAAACGTGTGTTCAGGCATAAATAATCCACTACCGTTAGGTAGGGACCGGCCCTACCGCATCCAAGGGTTCACTACGGGGGATCCTGAGGCATTTGCTAGAGTGTCTCGAATCGGAAGAGGACGATCCCTAGCCTTGATTTCATGACAGAAAACCAATTCCCAATACGACAACATTTCAGTTTTGATTGTAAACTTATATACGTCGACATAGTAGGATGGGGTACTATGCCGTCTAGGATTGATATATTTATATTGAAGTAGTTTAATACTGCTTAGACACTAATGATAATATTAAAATATTACTTTTCACGTATTAAGCATATTTGATCATCATAAGGGAAAACTCTATCCTCCTGTGTGCGTTGCATTGTGTGATAGGATCTGAGTCTTATGATGATTTCATTTTTCAAAAGTCATTACGCTGTTTTATATAAACTTTATAATATTATGCACTGGCAATCCAATGGAGAAAACCCGTTCCGCGTTAGCGGCGTGGTCCTGAGATTCGCCATCTTGATAGTTAATTTAGTTAAGAATTCTCATACCAGTCCCATGACTGACTCGTAGTTTGTTTCACTTTTGCAAACTCGGGTGCCCTCTTTCCACACGGGCAGCCAATTGACCGGTTCAGGTGATACATTCCGATTGGAGCTTGCTTGGACGGAAGAAGGAGAAGGCCTTTTCTCTAGTTTTATTTTGATTTGAGACATTTTTCCATCTTTTGCTTTTGATGTATGTAATGGAATTTGGAATTTATTTCCTTATCCTTTGAGACTTACTATATTGCTAAGTGGATCCTGTAAAACTGCGTACTCTGATGTTCTGTTGTGATGCTGATGACATTTTATTTTCGCTGAAAGGTTTATGTGTTATGTTCTTTCTCTGAGATCTGTTTATTGTTGTAAGTATGTTGTATTCCTAAATGATTATCCTTGCTTTCGGTCAACGGAAGTTTGGGGTTATCACATGAATAGAGTAAATTGAATAGAGTTATCGAATATACCTTATCGAAGGAAAGAATTATCGAATAGAGATGACTCAAAAGAGAGTTACGTAAGGAAGTTTGTTAAAGAATTAAAAGGTGAACTCTGTCTATTTCAAGGTTAGAAACGTTGTTCAGTTAAGGTCTGAGAGGTAGTGTTACCCAACTTGATTGGCTTCATTTTTAACTAAGGAATGGTTAAGGTTCGATAGTGAAGGTGGGTTAAAGGAATTTAGTTAATAAGCGTTATGGTTTGAGTTGGCATCGCGATGGTTTGTTTAAACATCTGTCTAAGTCCAATGAAGGAGTTTTGGAAATGTTTTCCAAATAAGAACCAGAAATGTTTTCTGATATAGAAAACAAGAAATGGAAATGTTTTCCAATGGTAATAACATATATTTTTCTAAATTTAGAAAATAAGAAATGTTGAATATAAGGAAACAGGAGATGAAAAATGAACTAAGGAGATAAATGTTGACTGATGATTGATCGATATAATTTCCTCCTGGAAATAATATCGTTGTTTGCACACCTGTTTTCTTTGATGGTTAAATCATAGACTATCGAAGTTTTGACCATTTTAACGTTGTTAATATGGAGAGACCGGTTGGATTATTATCCAAAGAACCACTCTGTATTGGCATATGCGTTACGAATCATATATGCCAAATATAACTGAAGACGGAGTAAAGTGCAAGGGCTATTGTATTAGTCTTAGATAACAGTGCCTGAGATGGATGTACTGAATAGTGCCTTCGGTTCATCCTGTTCCTGGATGACTTATATGGACAGATGTCTGACAGAGTATTTCCAGACGATCACGTATATTGATTTCTCTAACCGTACCAAGAGTGGAAGCGGAGGAGGAAACTTCTTTAGCTAACACGTAATGTACTGTTGTAGATGTCAATTAGTGATTTTCGATGGATCTGACAATGTGGCATTCGAAGTGAATCTGGTGTGATGATAAAGCGTAGCTTCTAGCCTCACATCCGGTAAATGAAAGAAATCGGGCTGGCAGCATGGCTAAGTCGGTCGCTCTGAAGTAGGATGTATAATCACCTGATCTAGAGTTTCATTTACTTCTAAAATTCTATTGTTGATGCTGTCCCATTCGGGAAACGGTTGCTGATCCCAACCGTTGGTGATATACATTTGATACACTCAAGCGAAATGAGTGGTCGGTCATGTGTGGCCGGGTTGCAAGATGTTCTTGTTGAACCCAATGTATTCCTTTCTAGAGGTACACTAGCGAAAGGTGGTTCCATACCTTGTCATAGTTGGAAATCCATTACCCAATACGTGCTTGCGGTTTTGATTGTATACTATATATGTAGAACGTGAGATGAAAGCGTTTCTGCTAGATGATTATTATATTGTGGTCGATAGACATTATTATAATATCAAAAGGTTTTTGATATAAAGATAATTTGGATTCTCATAAGGGAAAAACCCGTTCTGTTATACGGTGTGGTCTTATGAGATATCGTTTAATGGCTCAAACTGTTTTAAACTGTTTTACTCATACCAGTCCCATGACTGACCCGGAGTTTATTTTATTTTGTTTTCCCTAAACTCTTGGGTGCCCAATTTTGTACGGGCAGTCAAGTAGTCGGGATTTAAAGATACTTGAAGAGCTGGAGCAGGAGGCTTCATGATCATGTAGCTATTGTTTATTTCCGCTGTGTTGTAAGTGTTGTACTTTGATAATGATGTATATTCAAGTACAGATTTATATTTCAAAGTTATGTTACATATATTATATGTTATTCGTTTCGCTGTGAGATTCGTGTTACTATGATGTTGTGTTCTTCTTCTTCTATTCTAAGTTTCTATCTTATCTTTCCTCACCCTCTAATTTCTTTCATTAATCATCCGGTATTTTCGACCCTTGGATGTTTGATATGTGTTTTATATCGGATAACCAAGGTCGCCAAAAACCGGGTCATTACATTTGGTATCCGAGCTTAAGTTAAGTGAATTACCTTGGCTCTGTGGCGTGACTCGGTAGAGATAGGGTTAGTAAAACCCTAGATTGAGTTTGAGTGTATATATACGAGTGAACGTTTTTGTTATTGATATAAAATTTTGTTTTATATTGTGGAGATTTATTGGTTGAGTTGTTTATGGGTTCTGGTCCACTGTATCGGTAGGAGTTTATAAACTCTCGAATACGATGGGTCGACACGATATGTTTTGAAAAAAAGGGGTAAATTAAAATAAGTTTACCCAAGGTATATCTTGATATAGAGAAGATATATATATATCAGAATTATAATATAATGTATATATTGGTTATTATTATAATCGAGTAAGATTATAAATTAAACGGTTATTACATAACCAATCAGAATTCATATAAGTGAAATACGTGAAATTAGATGAGTTAAATCTGAAATTTAAGCCAGAAATTGAATTAAAACTCCGAAAAATTGGATAAGTGTTTGTAAATGGATTTGGATTAAAAGTAAAGAAAATTTAAGATCCTGGGAGGTTTTAAATTGTTTTACAAGCAGTGTGAATTATATTTTGAAATGAATTTCAAAGTGGAAATGTTTAGAAATGGTTTTATAGTATTGAACTCACTTCGATCGCTGGAAAATAGATTCCGATGATGATAGCTGCATCATTAGTATTCGAGTTGTAAGTGATGAATTACTACCAGAGATACTGTTTTGAATTTGTTTTGGGAAAGACAAGTTGTGCTGAATTTCAAAATGGGATTTATAATATAGAATTTGATATATAGAATTTGAATATATAGAATTTGAATGTAGAAATTCAAATGGGATTTATAATATAGAATTTGAATAGAATTTGATATATAGAATTTGATATATAGATTTGAATAATAGAAGTGATATAAAATTTGAATAGAAATTGAATAGAATTAACTAAGTCGAAGAGGAATTAGTTAATCGAGTTTTGAATTTGAAGTTGAACTTTGAAAGGTGAATTGGATTTGTAAATGGATATTCGAAATCGAATATAGAACTTAAATTTGAAATTTGGATTCAAATTAGTTAATAAGCAAGTTAAAATATATTTGAACATGTCATGTTCAAATATAAAAGTGAAATAGACTAAGGAGTTAATTAACAAATTAATTAACGAATTGAGTTAAAACGATCACGTATAGTTAAAATAGATTGGGTAGGTATAAATATACGTGAGATAGGTATGGATAAGGTATGAAGGTATATAAATAGAATGCTCGACGAAAAGGTATGTATTTAATTCATATATGAGATTTTACGCACCGTATCGGCTAGCCGCTTGGCTTTTTCTTTTTCTTTTGGATTGGTGAGGGCCATGGGAGGCTATTTGAAATGTCCCGATGCTCCTGGTACAAAGGAGGTTATGGCGAATTTTTCCGGGAATTTAAGGAGTTAGAATATTTTTTAGATAATTTGATAGTTAGAAATCAACGTATCGATATATATATAGAAGTCGATAAGGAAACGAACTTAGAAATAGAATAGTAAAATCAAAAAGGAAGACTAAGAATAAAATCTAGTAAGAATAGAAAGAGGAAGCGTATACGTGTTTAAAAGTGAATAAGTAGTTGTATGGTATTGATTATTTGAGTAAGTAGTCATATCTGTTTTGACGTTATAAATGTTATTCAGTCAAGGTCTGAGAGGTAGTTATACCCCAACTTGATTGAATTCATTATTAACAAATAAATAGAAAATTTCAGGCTCGAAGATCAATGTTGAATAAGAGTTAGTTGAATATAGTATTTGGGTTGTCGTAACGATGTTTTACGCAACATCCGTTTTAACCCAAATAAGTGTAAGCTTGGAAATATAATAAAGAATATTTCCTAAGCATAGAAATAAACTAGATCGGAAAAGAGATAAGTAATTGGAATATTTTCCAATTATAAATAGCATATATTTTCTAAATTTTAGAAAATAAAGGAAGGCGATATTCGGAAATGTTTTCCAAATAACATAAATGGCCAATATGGTTATTGAAAATATTTGGTTAACAAATATTGATAAAGAAATAAAGAAGTGATTTAACTAATGGAATATTAATTAAGGGCTCAGTGACATGTTCAAAAGGAAAACTTGATTTTTGAAAAGAGTAAACTGTTTAAAAACTCCTAGGGAAAGACTGTTTGAATTAAAAACAAATTTAACAGAAATTTGTGAAAGCAAATTTGAATTAAAGTGAAGCCAGTAAAGTGGTAACTGAGATTGAATTAGAATGATATCAAGACAGATTGGATTGTGAGATTCAAATTTGAAATGTAATGCGATAATTAAGTTAAGAGTTGGGAATCGAGAAGAAACTCGAGTTGAAATGATATTTGGCTTGGATATAAGCGAATGGTTGTGTTGGAGATGAAAGTGATTTCAGAATTTGATTGGGATAACATTGGTATATGCTGAGTTGATAGCATATGGAAGTGATAGAGTTGATATGCCCGACAAAAAGGTACAAGTTTATATTTCATATTGGATATAAGATTTATGGTTCGAATTGGCAAGCCACTTGGCTGTTTGATTTTCTTTTAGGTTGGAGATGGCCCAGAGAGGCGAGTTGGAGTTTGACCTATTGACCAGTACAAAGGAGGTGCTGGCGAAATTTTTCGAAGAGTTAAGGCGTTAGAAAATTTTCAGGATTTTTGGAAATTTTTGTTGATAAGAATTAATTAATAATTTAATTGAAATTAAATTGGTCCATTTGAAAACTGGAGTTAAAAAGTGAACAAATAAGTTCTAACCAGTTGATAGGGTCGTTTTCTAGCTTAGCAATTTCGAGGACGAAATTATTTTAAGTGGGGAATAATGTAATGACCCGCATTTGCAGAGGTATTATAATTAATTTATTTAATTATATAAATAGTGATATAGTCAATTAAATGGTGGTTTAATTAAATAACTTTGAATATTTAATGAATATAATAATTAAATAATATATTTAATTCTGAAATAATCAGAATTGGCTGAAATGGCGATATGGTGTGAATTGGTCAATACAAAAGATGTAATTCAATTTAGAATTGAACTACGATAACGAATATATTTAAATAACGATCGTTGAGCGTATAAATTATAATATAATTATAATCGAGCTTGAAATGGCGCTGCAGTTCGTAATTTGGCGATTTGAACTTCAACTGAATGTACAGGATTCGTTTTAAGCCGGATTTCTGTGAAACAAGAAACGTGTGTAGCTGGTGAGTATATCTTTCTAGTGGAAGAGAAAAATCGGGATTTCATCATGTAGATTTTGATTTACGCCCAATTCAAATTTTATAAAAGTCGTTGTGGAATTCCTTTATAATTTATAAAGGAATTATTTATATTTTAAAAAGGAATTTCATTTTAAATTGAATATCGATTTAATCGGGATTTGAAATATCAAGTTATAAATCCTAGTAGAGCTGTATGGTATTCCACTGTGAGTATATACGATAATATAAATTTATTTATATTTAATTTAATTATATTTAAATGGGTCATCCAGAGCTTTAAAAATAGCCACTTTTGCAAACAAAGTCGGAATTCGACGAAACTAATTTTGTTGGATCCGCAATGTCAAATAGTTGTTAGATTTCCAGTTTCGTGATTTTTGGGGTCACTGTTTGGCCGTACGGATTTTTAGAGTGGAAAACAGTCAGTATTTTGACAGTTAAAAGTACACTGTATGAGCTTACGGAGTCGGAATTCGACGAAACTAGTTTCGTTGGGACTGTAATGTCAAACTGTAGTTGCATGTCGATTTTCGTGATTTTTGAATACTGTGTGTGATCACATGGATTTTTAGAGTGCAAAAACGAATATAAAATGATATAAATAAAATATCTAAAAATATCTAGGAAAATATCTAGATATTTGTTTACACTATAAATACCCCCTTAACCTTCTAAAGCTAATTCTATTTCAACAGAAGTCAACAAAACAAAAACGCGTCGTTGTTTTCTATCTACAGTAAACAATTCGATCCTAAAAAATCCAAAGTAAAATCATACAAAAATCCTTAAATCACCAAACATGGAGATATAGATTCGGTAAGAACTGCTCTTCACTTTCGTATGATTTTCAACTGCTTCGAACAAACTTTGTTCGATGTTGCGTACTGTCGGAGGAAACTAGGGTTAGACATTTCCTGAATTCTAAGCTATTATATGCGAATTCGAGTATGGATTTGAGTTCATTGTTGGATTTAGCATCAACTTGGTCTTTTTTGGTGAGGTTACAAGCAAAAAGGTGACGAGCGATCTCTATACAGCGCCATCAGGAGCTGTCGACGGAAACACAGAGGGAGGTGCGAGTTGCCGGTCTTTGGGTTGAGGAAAAGGAGGATAGAAGGAGATGAATTATGGTATTTTTAGTTTGAATTTAAGTGTGGTGAAGGATGAGTTAAGGATGGAAGAGGTTGCGTTAATGTCTGTGGAGGAGCAGCGTGGAAAATTGATTGGGGAAGAAGCACGTCGGTGTTGGGCTTGAGAAGAGGTATTGGGCCGGCTAAATAAAAGGTTAAGCCTACTTAAAATAAAGGAAATTCAATTTATTTTATTTTTTAATATACAAAATTATATAAGGTGTAACTTCGTGATACAATATCAGAATTAAGCGAAACAAGATCCGTTGGGATCGTATGGACGGGAGCAGCACAATGACACTGACTAGAAGTGGATCGGTGCTCGTTTGAATGTATGGCGAAATAAACTGTTTGATTCAAATCAAATAACAGTTTATCGTTCTTTAACGATGAACTGCCAATGTGAGTAAATCTCACTAACTCTGAACAGTTTATAATTTCATGTTGTATTTTTAGAACTATTAAATGTTGGTTGATTGACTGTGTGTTGATTGTTTGATTGAACCGCTAGTCAGTTAGTTGAATTTCTATATTGATTCTGTTTAACAGAATATATCATATGGAACTGAAAGTGATGTTGATTTTGTTATGTAACATCTGTGGATGCAGGGAAACAGGTTGGAGGAATCCGACTGGATTCCTCAATAGCTATTTTACTGTTTTTCATATATTGTGATATATGATGTGATATATAATCTGTTGTCAATTATATGTGCATGGACGATATTGGACATCGTAATTTGATATGTTAAACACCATAACATAACGGGATTTGGAGAAAAGGGGAATTTGTCAAAGTGAATACTGAAAAGAGAATATTTATAAATAGAATATTTATTAATAGAAATCGATTTGTAAATGGATTATTTATAAATAGAAAATACTTAGAAATAAAACCCTAAAGGAATTATTTGCAAACCATTTGCAAATAGATTAGAAAGAGAAATGTTTGTAAACCATTTAAAAATCAAATAGAAAGAGAAAGGTTTGTAAACCATTTACAAATCAATCAGAAAGAGAAATGTTTGTAAACCATTTACAAATGAGATTGAATAGGGAATATTTGTAAAACCTTTACAAATGAAATCGAAAGAGGAATATTTGTAAAACCTTGACAAATGAAATCGAAAAGGAGATATGTGTAAAACCATTTACAAATAGAATTAAAAAGGAAATATTTAGAAAATAAATAGAGTTATAAAAAGGAAATTTGTTTATAACCGAATAGGATGTTATAAAAAGGAAAACGTTATAAAAAGGAAAAGGTTACTAAAAAGGAAATCATTTGTAAAGTGAAGAACCTTTACTAAAAGTAAATCTTTATAAATGAATAGTTTATTCGAAAAGGAGTTAATCGAATTTAATTATTCGAATAGAGTTAAATCGAATATGGTATTCGAAGGGAGTCAATCGAATATGGTTTTCGAAAGTTAGTAAATCGAATATGTTATTCGAAAAGGGGTTAGTCGAGTCGAGTTAGCTGAATAGAGTTAATCGAATATTTGTTATTCAAATAAGAGTTAACCAGTAAGAGTTAAACCAGTTAGAGTTAATCAGTTAGAGTAAATCGATAGAGTTAAATCGAACTAGAGTTATTCAAATGGAGTTTATCGAATATTAGTCTATTCAAATAGAGTTAAAGGAAAAGAGTTATCGATTTTTAGTTAATCGAAGGAATTATCGATTATTAGTTAATCGAAAGGAGTTATCGATTATTAGTTAATCGAAGGAGTTATCGATTATAGTTTAATCGAAAAGAGTTATTGATTTGTTTAGTTGAAGTGAGTTATAGAATATTGGTTATTCGAAGGAGTTATCGAATTTAGTTATTCGATGGAGTTACTCGATTGGAGTTAAAATAAAGGAGTTAATCGAATATAGTTATTCGAATAGAATCAATTGAGTTAATCGAATATTAATGATTTGAATAAAGTAAATGGAGTTATCGAATATTAGTTATTCTAATAAGAGTTAAATAGAGTTATCGAATATTAGTTATTCGAATAGAGTTAAATGGAGTTAAAGGAATAAATCGAATATAGTTTATTCGAATGGAATTAAAGGAGTTAATCGAATTTTGTTTATTCGAATAGAGTTGAAGGAGTTATCGACTAGAGTTAAATCAAATAGAGTTAATCCAATAGCGTTAGTCCAATAGAGTTAATTGATAAGGGTTAATCGAATAGAGTAAATTGAATAGAGTTATCGAATATACCTTATCGAAGGAAAGAATTATCGAATAGAGATGATTCGAAAGAGAGTTACGTAAGGAAGTTTGTTAAAGAATCAAAAGGTGAACTTTGTCTATTTCAAGGTTAGAAACGTTGTTCAGTTAAGGTCTGAGAGGTAGTGTTACCCCAACTTGATTGACTTCATTTTTAACTAAGGAATGGTTAAGGTTCGATAGTGAAGGTGGGTTAAAGGAATTTAGTTAATAAGCATAATGGTTTGAATTGGCATCGCGATGGTTTGTTTAAACATCTGTCTAAGTCCAATGAAGGAGTTTTGGAAATGTTTTCGAAATAAGAACTAGAAATGTTTTTCTGATATAGAAAACAAGAAATGGAAATGTTTTCCAATGGTAATAACATATATTTTTCTAAATAAAGAAAATAAGATGTTGAATATAGGGAAACAGGAGATGAAAAATGAACTAAGCAGATAAATGTTGAATGATGATTGATCGATATAATTTCCTCCTGGAAATGATATCGTTGTTTGCACACCTGTTTTCTTTTATGGTTAAATCACATACTATCGAAGTTTTGACCATTTTAGCGTTGTTAATATGGAGAGACCGGTTGGATTATTATCCAAAAAACCACTCTGTATTGGCATAAGCGTTGCGAATCATATATGCCAAAGATAACTAAAGACGGAGTAAAGTGCAAGGGCTATTGTATAAGTCTTAGATAATAGTGCCTAAGATGGATGTACTGAATAGTGCCTTCGGTTCATCCTATTCCTGGATGACTTGTATGGACGGATGTCTGACAGAGTATTTCCAGACGATCACGTATATTGATTTCTCCAACCGTACCAAGAGTGGAAGCGGAGGAGGAAACTTCTTTAGCTAACACGTAATGTACTGTTGTAGACGTCAATTCGTGATTTTCGATGGATCTGACAATGTGGCATTCGAAATGAATCTGGTGTGATGATAAAGCGTAGCTTCTAGCCTCACATCCGGTAAATGACAGAAATCGGGCAGGCAGCATGGTGAAGTCGGTCGCTCCGAAGTAGGATGTATAATCACCTGATCTAGAGTTTCATTTACTTCTAAAAATCTATTGTTGATGCTGTCCCATTCGGGAAACGGTTGCTGATCCCAACCGTTGGTGATATACATTCGATACACTCAAGCGAAATGAGTGGTCGGTCATGTGTGGCCGGGTTGCAAGATGTTCTTGTTGAACCCAGTGTATTCCTTTCTAGAGGTACACTAGCGAAAGGTGGTTCCATACCTTGTCATAGTTGGAAATCCATTACCCAATACGTGCTTGCGGTTTTGATTGTATACTATGTATGTAGAACGTGAGATGAAAGCGTTTCTGCTAGATAATTATTATATTGTGGTTGATAGACATTATTATAATATCAAAGGTTTTTGATATAAAGATATTTTGGATTCTCATAAGGGAAAAACCCGTTCCGTTATACGACGTGGTCTTATGAGATATCGTTTAATGGCTCAAACCGTTTTAAACTATTTTACTCATACCAGTCCCATGACTGACCCGGAGTTTATTTTATTTTGTTTTCCCTAAACCTTTGGGTGCCCAATTTTGTACGGGAAGTCAAGTAGTCGGGATTTACAGATACTTGAAGAGCTAGAGCAGGAGGCTTCAGGATCATATAGCTATTGTTTATTTCCATTGTGTTGTAAGTGTTTTACTTTGATAATGATGTATATTCAAGTACAGATTTGTATTTCAAAGTTATGTTACATATATTATATGTTATTAGTTCCGCTGTGAGATTCGTGTTACTCTGATGTTGTGTTCTTCTTCTTCTTCTATTCTAAGTTTCTGACTTATCTTTCCTCACCCTCTAATTTCTTTCATTAATCATCCGGTATTTTCGACCCTTGGATGTTCGATATGTGTTGTATATCGGATAACCAAGGTCGCCAAAAACCCGGGTCATTACACTTAAGCTTTGATACCAAATTCTTAGCTTGAATTTTGATAAAATTGAAAAATCAAACCCATCTAAACATAGGTGGTGTGAATCTGGCAATTGCAAATAATGAGCTTGATCATAATTAGAGTACAATAAAACTAACTTATGGCAGAAACAAGAAGGATACCAAATACCAACTAAAGCAACTACCTTAATAGCGAATCAACACTTCAATACCAATCATGAGAGAACACAAACATAAATCCAAACTTGAATACTTGCAAAGACTTGTCTTCCTTAAGATGAACTAGAGAGTTATTACAAGGAGGGGGTCAAAACAACAAGTCCTGGCTAGGGAAATATAACACTGTCCACAATGCACAAATGCATTATGTTTGGTTTCATCCACATCATATGTATAACAATGCTAGTAATTCTAACCTAACCTTGCAAAGATTATGACCAACGACGAACTACCATACCCAAAGTAGCACTTCCTAAAGACAAATTATTATGTTATACTAAGGTAGAATTTTTACGCATAAAAATGAACCTTTAAACCACAACACAAAACCAATACCAAAACTAAGAGGAAGACTTTCCCATTACTTAATACCCTACTAATAAAGGAGGTGGGTTATATAGCCACTTATGGCATCACTCACAATTTAATATATAGGTGAATTCCCATGATCACTTAAGGCCGAAAACGGATCCGTTGATCACTTAATACCTTACTAGGTGGTTTACAACATGTTGTTAAAAATTAGAGGACACTAAATACTAAGTTCTACAAATTTAAGGTTTCCGTCATTCGCGCATATCCCAAACCTGCATAAGGCGGGAGATAGTAAGCAGTCACTTATCACCTTAGACTAGTTAGATGACTAATCCTCATTATGACATTTCCCGGTGGATTTCCGTGTTACTATCCAGCCGTCCCTATTAAATAATCCTCAAGTTACTTAATACTTCCTGCAGGATAGGAAGACCTATATTACCTCCATAGTAGCCATTAATATCATATCCCCAGGAGGACTCTAACCCAGTCAGTTATTACCTAAAGAAAGCGGACTATCATAGAGATTACCAATTTTGTACCCAATTAGTCATTTAATACTTCTTAGTTACAGGGAGGAAAGTTATCTAATCACTTAATACCAAATAAAGGTGTACCCTGTAACTTTACCCTTTAAGGGGAAAGGGTAAATCCAATCGCTTAATACCCAATAGGCAGATCCCACTACTTAATACCTCTAATCCTGAAGTAGGCTACACATTTAAATCATTCCATTAGGTTTCTTCTTTCGAAAGGGAGGGAGTACCTACAGCTACTAAAACCTCTACACTTGAATTAAACCTTTAGGGTAAATCCGCGTTAAGCAAGTAATTTTTGATTGTCACAGGATCCTATGGATAATGATATCCCATATCAATTGTATATATATCCGACTTTTGGAAATTACAGACGTCTATAGAATAACGCAACCAACCTCGCTTCATTAACTACTAAGTATAAACTTATATTAATTAAAGTTATTGTTTATAGAATTAAACTAGAAATAAGATAAGGATGATTTCCCTAAGATTCATAATTCTAATACTATTTTTATTTATTGGACTTAATATTAACTATGGGAATTAATACCCAAATTTTCCATTAAATTCCAGTAAGTACTATAACGGTCGCATACCAATAATGATCATAACGGTCACATTTACTAAGGCAATGGACACTCAGTTAAATCAATTAATTTATATAACGGTCACATGCCGTTAATTACCATAACGGTCACATTTTCTAAGGCAATGGACAACCAATTGAATGCCATTATCATCAATCTCGTTTAATCACATTAATTCTATGAATTGTAAATCCCATTTGTTTTACTATTGTTATTTACTTTATTAGTTCCTATATACACACACTCATAATATATGTAAGTTTACTATATAAATCTCTCTAATTGGAGTTATAACATTTATTCCTATTCAATTTGAATTGTAACCTCTTGACATTTATTTTTTTATTCATTTCCCACAATATTCATGGTTACAAATCTTAATTCATTTTAAGTTAATTATAACCTTTTGAATTATAGCAATTAACTCCACATTTATTGCTAATAAATATAATGGTTATAAACATTTATTTCCATTTATTACGGAAAATACTATTGTATTCCTATCATTAATGGAAGACATTCAAATTCAAGCGTATAATATGCGTTTACCTAATTAATAATAATAATAATTTTATTTACATAAATTTTTAGATGGATAGATTTATAGTGTAAAATAAATATGTATATTTTTAGCATGGTATTTACGTAGTTACTAAATATTTCAAATTATTATTATATTACATAATGACTAGAACAATCTTTTTGTATTCAGTCTTGTTGAGGTTCAAAATCTCATAAAAGGTTATTTACCGTAATTATTGTAAATTTTGCTAAAATAATTTAAAAGAGAGAATATTGACATTTTTAAAATCATAAGAAACAATAAATATCTTATTTAGAGTAAATAATGTAAACTGCATAAAAAATACATGATTGTACACATTCCTTCCTTTATTTTGTCAATATTTCTTGTAGACTTCAAATAATGCCTTTTTATTTAAAAAGGAACAAAAAGGGCTAATTTACAAAAATCAAGCAAAAATCCCAAACAATACCAAACATAGATAAATTTACAATTCAAGATAACAAATTGCACAAATCTTATAAATTATACCTAATCCTACGTACCTAGATTTAAAAACTATAAAATTATAATAATATCTAGGGACTGATTTTCAGATTTAGGATGTACATAATAACCACAAGATACAAAAGAATTAAAAGCATGATATGAATATTATAACTGAAAAGCTTAGAAACACATATTAGATTTTTAGGCATATACATTCAAATTAGCACAAATGAAATAAATCTGATATAAAAAACAACAAATAGATTTCACACTCACCTAAAACCATTCCAAATCTACATCTGAACAAAACTTTTAGGTTTATATTTCCAAATTCCTACACATCTGTAATTTGTATAAAAAGGGGACAAACATACATATTAAGATTTATAGATCTGGAAAAATATTTGAAAAGGGTAAAAAGAGAAAAGAAGATTACCTAATATGCATAACCAAATTTTATTCATATTTCTAGATTCAACCTCTCCAATTCTTGCTTTGTTTGAAAGAAAATTGATTTATATTTTAGAAATTTTAGAAGAGACTGGAGAAGCGAAAATGGCAGAGCTTCGCTGCTACCTCCGGAAAATATGTGCAAATAGTAAGGGTCTAAGCCTTTATTTATAGGAGCTCAAATGACCCTAAACCTTAGGTTAGTTTTAATAAAAATTCGTCCATCGATGTAATGTTATAACACTTAAAACTCTAGCCGCCATAGGAGGTTACGACTAATAGGTCACATGGAGCGGTCGACTGCCCAGTTGATATCCATATCGACTACTTGGTCGACCTATCTCCTGTGGAGACGGGGTGTTAATGATAATATTAATTACCATTTATATATAATTAGTTGATTAATTATTCTCTATCCCTTTTTTCGTACTTTATCCATAACATTTTCCTATTAACTTCGTTTGCAATGTTCTAAACATGAAAGTTGACCAGAATTCCGTCACGAATGCAACGGTGCAAGCTTCACGATCAAATTTCATCATCTGCTCAAATTTAATTTTTGGAACCTAACTAAATAACTAATTTAACGAATGTTAAATTTCAGAGTGTTACATTAATTGTGTTAAACTGAACCTCAGTAGTTAGTAAATTAATTAACTATAAACAAAGCTAATTGACTTAAGTACAAGTAATAAAATGAATGATTCATAACCAAATCTTATTATTGAATACATCGATTACTTTTAAATCCCATTTTTAAAAGTAACAAATCTAATTCTTGTTATTAAAACAATTAATTAATTTAGAACCCCTATTTAAAATAATTCAGTGGCTTATTAACATTATTAATAGATTATTTAATTAGTTGAAATAATGTTTATAAAAGCGAAATTAACTTGATCACTTTAATTTAAGATAATAGTTTTAAGCAATCATTATTCGGTCATAATTACTTATTAAATAATAATTAAAAAATTATTAGTCCTTAAAATAAATAAATAAATGAATATGGACTCAACCCTTAAATACATAATTAAACAATAGTTAATCTTCACATAAGTAGATTAACGCCAGTAATCTTTATTTAATAATTAATCAATTTGAAATACTATTTATAAAGAAATTAATTTAATTAAAACTTGATCAAATATCGTTATTTAAATAGTTATAGGTTTCCAAACCATCGTTAGTCACAAAATTAATTAACATAAGTTAGTTACTAATTAAAAGAGTGATTATCTCATTTTTTGTCATTTAAAGTAGTAATTAAATTTCTGGACAATTATTAATTCTTTGATAATTAACCTTATACCATTTGCTAATTAAGTAATAGTTAACTTTTAAAACATTGTTAATATAGCTATTAATTAAAAGCATGCTGACATAATGGTGGTTCTTGATGTCAAAAGTTGGTCACTAGTGACGTTCAACCCCCGATCTTACAGAACGTGTAATCTTAATGATTATGAAATGCGATAAAGCAATAAAACAGGGAAAACACACAAATTTTTATAGTGGTTTGGTCATGATGGTGCCTACGTCCACTTTATATGTATTTATTCTTGCTTCTGACTATAAGTACAATGATTTTTATTTGTGAAGAAAGATGGGAGATGAAATGTTTTAGAAGAATGAGAGTTGGCTATTTGAGGAATAAGTTGTAAATCTTACTTTTTTCAGAGCTTGATGTGCCAAAATCAACATGCCTTCCTCTTTGGGGAAAAAGGTATTTATAGATGGAAAAATCGGCTAGGGCTGGAGTAACGTGGCCCGACCTTTTCGGGAAAGCTTGGACACATTGAGCTCGATCCTTGGGTATAGTTGCGGCTTGAAGACTGACTCTATTATTCATAAATAGTATCCTCGGAAATCGTGGCTTACGTGGTATTCAAAGTGAGGTGTATCAAAGGAGAGCCTTGTCCGTATATGGTTGACCATCTTTGGAGACTAGATAACCGGTCTAAGAAAGGGATGATCCGTCTAGATATTTCCAGACGAGCCCGAGATATTCGGTCGATCCGTTTTTTGAGGGAAGCCTTTGACTTGATCGATGGAGGGCGTTTCTCCCGGGCTCGATGGATTGGAGTCGTGAAGATAATATGACGGGGTTGGAACTGATTTGGACCGGCCTTGAAGGGAGCTGGTTCGGCCCAAACTTTGTCTGGACTTTTCGAAGTGAGAGCTACTATATCAGCCGATGGACCGATTTCAGATAGAATCTCTGGTTGTTGGGCTTTGATCTGATCCGTGGTAGCTTAGTGTGATGACAGCCCACAGCCCCCGCACTATACAAGAGGGATAATTCACTGAATGGTGTGCCAGGCAGCTATGGACGATCATAAAAATAGGTAGAAAACATCAGAACCTGTCTTAAAACTCATAGCGCAAGGATAAAATATAATAGAACATATACAACAGGTAGTGATAGTGAAGCAGAAAAATACTAGACTTTCATAACAACTAGTATGTATTTCTCATACATGTGGATAGTAATAGTAATGTTTGTACAATTTGCCTTACTACAACACACATAGAAATAGCAAATAGCGGAAACAAATGCTAGATAGGAATAAAACTGGTATGTGAGCCTCCTGCTCGCCATCAATCAACATCATTGTCCTCGCTAAAGCATCATCTGCCACCTGCTACTCAATCTGCTCATCCACAACCGGATGAACAGCCCAAGGTAATAAGAGGAGACATAAAATCTTGAGTCAGACAACAGTCTTAGTGAGCGATAAAACATCTAACAAACTTCATTAATAAAGTATATAACAATGGGTAAATAAACTTACTAATCTACCCACAACACCAGAGAAGAACTCAACCCAATCTTCCCCACATCGTACAGTGATAGCCTTTACGGTAACCAATTCAACCATTCATTCATGGAAACCAGAACACCCACTCAACCATGGTAAGCACCCACAACATCCAGATTATATGTATCTCACATAAACCATACTAATCGAATTCAAAATCCCTCAAGCACAATCCCCAGAGGCCTAAACCAATATCATACAAGCACCCAAGGAACATCTCCTTCAACGTTGGACAACCTTCATGAGACGGTACAAACAAAACAACCAATCATCTCCGAATGACTCTGGCTATCACTACCAATCTTGCTTTGAAACTATCGTTAATCGTATGATGGCCAACATGGCCATATGTCAAGGGCTAATGCCAACCCCAATTCTAGCATAAACTCCATACGCCTTTCAACGATACGTATGTATGTCCAACCTTGACAACTGGGCCTTTCAACGATACCCAGGGAACTCAACCTTACAACCGGTCTTTTAGGTGCCTCTATTGTATCTCTGCTTTGAGCCTGCTAGAAAATACGACAACGATAATCTCTCGGCCTTCTCATCTCTAGACATCCAACTCAACGACTTTTCACAGCCCAAGTAACCTTCTCGAGCAACCATTATCCCTCAACCCATGACCTTTGAGATGTCACCTCATTCACTGCTTTTTACCGATCAACGAATATATCACATCACTTCGAACATCCCCTTCTGGACTCTCGTCGAAGCCATCATCATCTTCGAACCAATCAACATAAATATAAGGTTCTAAACAATCCACAACATTCATGCACACAAGCTAAGGAAATCAACCACAACACTTAAGCCATCCACCATAGCGTTTAGAAGCGCTGCCGAAAACAGGACCGGTCAGGATGTAAGCCGACCAACCCATCACCTCCTGACCGACCTGATCCATCATTTTCTGACCGACCCGACCAGCCTCCCACTGACTGACCTGACCCACCCTGAATGGGCCGACCCAACCAGCTCCATCTATATCCTCCTCAGTTGACAGACCTGGTCCAAACATGACCGACCCGACACCCACTTGAGCCTTCAAACATACGACCGACCCGACCCAGTCCATCCAGATTTGATTTCCTACTTCAATTCCATTCGGACCTACCCAAGACGACCGACCCGATCCACCCCTTATGGACCGGCCCAACCCAATACTAGACTGATCCATTCTGACTTGTTTTCTAAGATAGGATTTGACCGACCTGACCTGGAATTGCTTCTGACTTGTTTCCCAAGCCACCACTTGATCGACCCGACCCAAACTAGGCCGACCCATCTCCTGCACATTGCAATTCCACTTCGATTTCGATCAAAACTTCGTCAAACGACAAATTCAACAAAACTAACTCAACCAATTCACCAAATGCATTCATAAACATGTCATAACATCGCTAATATCATGAATATGATGATTATCACTAAAATGATATAGATTTCACCAAAACCATTAAAATTGAACATGATCAAAATGAGAGTTCTAACTTACATAAACATATGAAAAGACATTGGATTAACCGGTTAAACTTTCTAAATTAGATCATATAGTGATTCATATGGAAAATGGTCATATAATGGTATAGATCTTATGATAAAATACTTACAATCGATGAAAAACATGAAAATCGATGAAAAACATGAACAAACTCTCACATAATTCATTGAATCCATTTGAGAGATGTAATCCACTCACCAATTCTCCAAAACAAGCTAAAACGATAAAAATAAGAATACGAACAACGAATACTTCGAACCAAGCTCCTTGATCTAATGAATTTCCCCTTGAAACGATTTAGATCTAGCTTCGAATGGTGTAGATCTTCTATTTCCCTCCTTGGATTTGGACTTCTAATAGTGGAAAAGTGTTTAGAGGAACAAGGAACAAAAGGCTTCCAAATGAGAGAATGGGAGAAGTAACCTATTCTCCATATCGCTTAGGCCCTTACCCTTTATTTATAGACTCCACGAGCCCACTAATAGGCCTTCTCCAATTCACCCATTAGCCTTCCAAAACCTGGACAACCAACTGAAAAACCTTAAAACAACGATTTCTCCCAAACCGCTGAGCCAAATCCTTAATGTACCACTCTACGAAAAGACAACCATCAATTCCTTTCCAATGGCACAAGTCTCACCTTCTGATTTACTTGAGTCAAAAGTTATGCCCTGTACAAGACTGACAGGGGCAAAATGGTCACAAACAAAATCGGTAAAAATTATGGACATGTCCCACATCCCCATAAACAACATATTAAAAGATGAGAATGATCCAGCCCTCAGGGAATAAAATAAAAATATTTTACGATCTTCCGATATGTAAAATGCGGGCTGTTACATTCTCCCCCTTAAGAATTTCACCCCAGAAATTCTAAGAAAACACAAGCAACCACAACAATTCTGCATGCCAATCATCCATGAGAAGCCAATTCTACCATCCAAACTAGCAACCATCAAGTCATGCATCCATAGCCTTATCCTAGCACGCAAAATTCTATCAAAGAACAACAAGATATAACGATGATACAATATCAAAGGGTCCTACCAACAAAGAATTCTGGATGTGCTGCTCTCATGATCTCTTCCGTCTCCCACGTACAATCGTCACCATGCTCACTCCATTATACCTTGACTATCTTCACCGTCTTCCTCCTAAGTTGTTTCGTGTCATTCCCCACAACATGAAGAAGCTTACGAGGTTTCGCAACTACCGTCTCAACTTCCAAGTCTTCATACTGCTCTGGATATACCACCACATTCGAGTCGTACACAATCTTCCGTAGAAACGACACATGGAAAACATCATGCACACTCGACATCTTATCGGGCAACTCCAATCCATATGCGAGCTTTCCAATTCGCTCGACTATTAGAAATGGTCCAACAAACCTTGGAGCTAATTTTCCTTTATTCCCAAATCGAACAACATGCATTAACGACGAAATCTTCACAAAGACCATATCGCCTATGTCGAATTCCAAATCTTCTCGACATTTATCAGCATAACTCTTCTGACGATCTTGGGCTGCCTTCATTCGTTGCCGAGTGATCTCGATACAATCTGAGGTTTCTCCAGTCATCTCAGGCCTAAGTGTCAACTCATCTCCAGTTTCTAGCCAACAAGCTAGAGAATTGCACGGCCTCCCATACAACGCCTCAAATGGTGTCATCCCAATACTCGACTGGTAGCTATTATTATAAGCAAACTCAACTAGATGTAGATGGTCTTTCCATGATCCACCGAAGTCAACACAAAATCCCTCAGGAGATCCTCCAAAACTCGATTGACCCTCTTGGTCTGACCATCAGTTTGGGATGATATGTCGTACTCAAGAACAACTCACTTCCCAAAGCTTCCTGCAAACTTCTCCAAAATTCGCTAGTGAACAACAGATCTCGGTCACTCACTATACTCTTTGGGACTCCATGGAATCGAACTATCCATTTCACATAAAGTTCAGTCAATTTCGATGACGTTCTAGTCGAATTGACATAAATGAATCTCGTGCTTTTGGTCAAACGATCCACAATGACTCAAATTCCTTCATTTCCTGCCCTGGTTCTAGGTAGTCCATCGAAAAAATCCATCGACACTTGCTCCCACTTCCACGTAGGAACCTTCAATGGTTGAAGCAAACCACTCGGCTTCTTCTGTTCAGCTTTCACCAGCTGAAAGTTCATACACTTGGAAATGAACTTTCCAATATCTCGCTTCATCCCCTCCTAGTAGTAAACTCACTTCATGTCCTAATACATCTTATTACCGTGGGGATGAATCGTCAACTTCGAGTGATGAAATTCTCTCAGAACCTCATCTATCAATCCATTAATATTAGGAACAACTAGTCGTCCTTGCTGTCAAAGCCAACCTACTCGATCAACTTCGAACTCTTTATCTCTTGGTTCAAATCCCTGGATAAACTCGACAAGCTTACCATCACACTTTTGGCTTTTGCCAATTCTTCTGGTAAGTTTAGGCCTTATCGACAAGCTCGCCAACATTTCAGGTTCCATTTCGCATCTTGGCCTGAAATCAAACCTTGCCAAATACTCAAGGCTCTTCCATTCTGAAAACATCGCTCCCATATTTGCGTGTCTTTGACTCAACACATCTGCAATTGCGTTGCCTTTGCTAGTAGTATAGGCTATCCCAAAATGATATGATGCCAGAAACTCTAACCATCGTTGCTGCCGAAGATTCAAATCCTTTTGGGGAAAAGGATACTTCAACAACTTGTGGCCCGTAAACAACTCGAAACAAACTCCCAATAGGTAATGTCTCCACATCTTCAGAGCAAACACAATCGCCGCCAACTCCAAATCATGAGTTGGGTAATTCTTCTCATGCGGCTTTAGCTGTCGACTCGCGTAGGCCACTACCTTATCCTTTTGCATTAGTACTGCTCCAAGTCTAGTATCACATGCATCGGTATACACCACCATCTCTTCATTCCCACTTAGAATGGTCAACACAGGTGCACTCGTCAATCTCTCCTTCAGGATTCCGAACGCTTGTTCACACTTCTCATCCCATGTGAACACTTGGTTCTTCTTCGTCAATCCTGTCAACGGTGCAACTATCTTGGAGAAATCCCTGATAAACCGTCAGTAATAACCGACCAACCCCAAGGAAACTCCAAACATCCGTCGCATTCTTAGGTCTATCCCCGTCCTGGATTGCTGCCACTTTAGCGGGGTCAACTGCTATCCCATTTCTAGAAACAACTTGACGTAAGAACCTCACTTCATCCTTCCAGAAGTGACACTTTGAGAACTTGGATTTTAGATGATGCTTTCGCAAGATCTCTAACACGACTCTCAAGTGCACCTTATGTTCTTCCTCATTTCTGGAGTAAACCAGAATATCTTCCATGAACACAGGCACGAACTTGTTCAACTGATCTCTGAACACCTTATTCATAAGATCCACGAAGTACGCTAGCACATTAGTCAACCCGAATGGCATCACTAACCACTCGAAGAATCCGAATGGTGTCTTAAAAGCAGTCTTGGGAACACTATCCTTAGCAACCCTTAAATGGTGAAATCCCGCTGCCAAATCCATCTAAGAAAACACTTTGTCTTCGTGAAGCTGATAAAACAAGTCATCAATCCTTGGCAATGGATATTTGTTCTTCTTAATCACCTTGTTCAGCTCACGATAGTCTACACACAACCTTAACAAGCCACCTGCCTTGGTTGCAAACATGACTGGTGCACCCTATTTGGAAACACTTCTCTGAATGAATCCCTTCCTAAGAAGGTCTCGAACTTGCACCTCCAACTCTCGCTGTTCCTTAGGCATCATCCACCTAAGAGGCATCACCATTGGTCTAGCACCTTCAACCAAATCGATCCTTAACTCGATCTCACGATGCGGCGGCAACCCTTTGACCTCGTCAAAGACATCTTCATACTCATTAGCGATCAGTACAGATGACAAATCTTCTTGTGGAATCACAAAGGAATATAGATAGCTAACAAAGACACCCTCTACGTGCTTACACTTTATCAACACCTTTTTCCCTTCCACATCCCCAACTCTCACCTCTAACTTCTCGCAATTCACCTTTGCCACATAACTCTTGAGCCAACCCATGCCCAAGATGATCCCAAATCCAACGAAGTTAAGAACAAAGCAATCACACAAAAAAGAGCAACCATGACTCGACAATACTAGACCATGACACAACATGCACAAACTGGATGAACCCCCAAATGGATTAGTCACGATCAATGGTCTATCACAAATGTTGGGTTCCAAACCCAAGCGACACACAAGCTCATTGCAAATGAATGAATGTGATGCGACGGTATCAAATGAAACTCGAACTGAAACACCATGAACAAAAAGAATACCTTGCACCATGACACCCTTTCCTTTCTCCTCAGCAGTAGGAGCTCTTGAAGAAGTTGGCACAGCTTTCGAAGCATACGCCTTCACAACCTGCTTGCCCTTAGCTGATTCTGGACGGTCTTTCTTCTCATGCCAAGGCTTCCCACACTTGACGCACTTCTTCCCACCTTTGGGATTATTACACTCACTAGCAAAATGACCTTTCTGTTGGAAGTTAAAGTAATCCATCTCACTCTTAGGCTTCTTTTGGCAATTCTTTCCTTTCTGTTGTTGCTGCTTCCTCTTCTTATTATTACCACCCTGTTGTGGCTTCTGCTCTTCCTTAGGTGCAACAACAGACATCTTCTTAGGGAACAAACTTTCATGCCTCAAAGCCTTCTCGATGATCTTCTCAATGCTATCATCGAGGTGATCCACAAGCTGATCCCCAAGATATTCATCCAATCCAAAACAAACTTCTTGTTCTATTGATAAGGAGTATCCACATATGAATGAGCATACTTCGATAAAGCCTTGAAGTCAGAAATATAGTCAAGAACTGGACGACCATTCTGTTTAAGCTCCACGAATCTCTTAAAAAGAAACGAATTTTGCACGGTGGAGATAAATTTCGCTTCAAACTTAGCCTGGAACAATTCCCATGAAATATCTTCTGTAGGGGTCTCTAGAGTGACAGAGTTCCACCAATCCATTGCTCTGCCCACTAATTGTCTTGATGCAAGTTTCCTCTTTGTTGCATCGTTACTGCAAAAGTCCTTGAATATTCGAACACACATATCCAACCACCTCTATACTTCTTCTACTATTCAATGCCCTTGAGCTGTTTCCCTTCCAATAAGGTAAAGTATTTACATAGCTTCGCAAATTCTACATCTCTCGGCACTTGGACTACAACATCAACTGTAGCTACTACTAGAGCGGGGTTCCTACGAAGGTATGCTTCTATCGTTGCTTCAAACATGGTTGGGTAATCATGTGCCTCGCCATTACCCCTCCATTTGCAAGTTCTTCCCCATCAGAATGTCTTATATAACGTCTACTCATTCTAAATCTAAAATTAGAATGATTATCTCCTTTCAAGAAAACTGCTAAAGGAAAACAATCGCTACTAGTATATATGTTAATATATATATATATATAGAGAGAGAGAGAGAGTAAGCACTCAACTGAAATCTCTAAGTACGTCTCTCATATGTGATTAAGTCCTTGAACTTTGGCTAAAATCGTTAACCAGAGCTCTGATACCAAATGTGACGACCGCCAACAGTCCCCGCACTATACAAGAGGGATAATGCGCTGAAGGGTGTTCCAGGCAGCTATGGACGATCATCAGAATAGGTAGACAACATCAGAACCTGTTGTAGAACTCATAGCGTAAGGATAAAATATAATAGAACATATACACTAGGTAGTGATAGCGAAGCAGAAAAACATAAGACTTTCATAACAACTAGAAAGTATTTTCCATACATGTGGATAGCAATAGTAATGTTTGTACAATTTGCCTTACCACAACACTCGTAGAAATAGCAAACAACAAAAACAAATACTAGATAGTAGTAAAACCGGTACATAAGCCTCCATCTCGCCATCGATCAGCATCATCGCTCTCACCAAAGCATCACCTGCCACCTGCTACTCAGTCTATCCATCCATAACCGGATGAACAGCCCAAAGGTAATAAAAGGAGACATAAAACCTTGAGTCAGACAACAGTCTTAGTTAGCGAGAAAATAGCTAGCAAACTTCATCAATTAAAAGTATATGAGAATAGGTAAATAACCATACTAATCTACCCACAACACCAAAGAAGAACTCAACCCAATCTTCCCCACATCGGACAGTGATAGCCTTTACGATAACTAATTCAACCATTCATTCATGGAAACCAGAACACCCATTCAACCATAATAAACACTCACAACATCTAGATTATATGTATACCATGTAAACCATACTAATCGAATTTAACATCCCTCAAGCACAACCCACAGAGGCCTAAACCAATATCAGACAAGCACCCATGGAACATCTCCTTCAACGTTGGACAGCCTATATAAGATGGTACAAACAAAACAACCAATCATCTATGACTGACTTTGGATATCACCACCAATCCTGCTTTCAAACTATCGTTAATCGTATGACGGCCAACCTTGCCATATGTCAAGGGCTAATGGCAACTCTAGTTCTAGCATAAACTTCATATGCCTTTCAACGATACGTATGTATGTCCAACCTTGACAACTAGGACTTTCAACGATACCCAGGGTACTCGACTTACAACTGGTCTTTTAGGTGCCCCTATCGTACCCCTATGTTGAGCCTACTAGAACTTACGACAATGATAATATCTCGGCCTTCTCATCTCTAGTCATCCAACTCGACGACTTTTCAAAGCCCAAGCAACCTTCTCGAGCAACCATTATCCACCAACCCACGACCTTTGAGTTGTCACCTCATTTATTGCTTTTCACCAATCAATGAACATATCACATCACTTCGAACATCCCCTTTTGGACTCTCGTCGAAGCCATCATCATCATCGAACCAATCAACATCAATATAAGGTTCAAAACAATCCATAACATTCATACACACAAGCTAAGGGAACCAACCACAGCACTTAAGCCATCCACCATAGCGTTTAGAAGCGCTGACCGATCAGGATATAGGCCGACCAAACCCTTATGACCGACCCGACCCATCACCTCCAGACCGACCCAATCCATTATTTTCTGATCGATCCGACCAGCCTCCCACTGACCAACCCGACCCACCCTGAATGGACCGACCCAACCAGCTACATCTATATCCTCCTTAGTTGACCGACTCGGTCCAAACATGACCGAACCAACCCACTTGAGCCTTCAAACATACGGCCGACCCGTCCATCAAGATTTGATTTCCTACTTCAATTCCATTTGGTTCGACCCAAGATGACCGACCCGATCCACCCCTTATGGACCGATCCAATACTAGACCGATCCATTCTGACTTGTTTTCCAGTATAGGATTTGACCGACCCGACCTGGAATTGGTTTTGGCTTGTTTCCAAGCCACCACTTGACCAACCCGACCCAAACTAGGCCGAGCCATTTCCTGCACATTGCAATTCCACTCCGATTTCGATCAAAACTTCGTCAAACAACAAATTCGATGAAACTAACTCAACCAATTCACCAAATGCATTCATAAACATGTCATAACATCGCTAATATCATGAATATGATGATTATCACTAAAATGATATAGATTTCACCAAAAACCATTGAAAATGAACATATGATCAAAATGAGAGATCTAACTTACATAAACATATGAAACGACATTGGATTAACCAGTTGAACTTGCTAAATTAGATTGTATAGTGATTCATATGGAAAATGGTCATATAATGGTATCGATCTTATGATAAAATACTTACAATCGATGAAAAACATGCATAAACTCTTATATAATTCATTGAATCCATGTGAGAGAAGTAATCCACTCACCAATTCTCCTAAACAAGCTAAAACGATATAAATAAGAATCCGAACAACGAATGTTTCAAACCAAACTCCTTGATTCGATTAATTTGCCCTTGAAACGATGTAGATCTAGCCTCGAATGGTGTAGATCTTCGATTTCCCTCCTTGGATTTGGATTTCTAATGATGTAAAAGTGTTTAGAGGAAGAGGGAACACAAGGCCTCCAAATGAGAGAATTGGAGAAGTAACCTATTCTCCATACCCCTTACCCTCTATTAATAGAACCCACCAGCCCACTAATGGGCCTTCTCCAAATCAGCCCATTAACATTCCAAAACCTGGATAGTCAACTGAAAACCTTAAGACATCATTTCTCCCAAACTGCTGAGCCAAATCCTTAATGTAACCACTCTACGGAAAGTCAACCATCAATTCCTTTCCAATGGAACATGTCTCACTCTCTGATTTGACCTGAGTCAAAAGTTATGCACTAAACAAGACTGAAAGGGGAAAATGGTCATAAATGAAATCATTAAAAATTATGGACATGTCCCACATCGCCATAAACAACATATTAAAAGATGAGAATGATCCAACTCTGAGGGAATAAAATAAAAATATTTTAAGATCTTCCGATACGTAAAATGCGGGCTGTTACACTTAGCCAATAAAAATGGTTAACACTTTGCCCCACAGAATATATCTTCTTCGGTAGAGGGAGGTGTGTTATAAAATATGATCCAAAGTACAATTTCTTGAGCATCTATGGCCACACCGGACCACATTAAGGTCGGAAGTCCGATGGGTTCTAATGGTTATATTAAGGTTGGTAAACTAACAACCGAAGTAGATCTTATAAAGGCCAGAAAACCGACAACCATTGGGAACCGTATTAAGGCCGATATGATGATAACTGACTTTGGTCGTGAGATTTAGTGCCTATGAAGGTAAAGTGAACCATTCTCGGTCCGAAGAAGGTTTCAGTCTCGATGGATCGATTATCGAATATACCAAACCTAGAGTCATGGGTAAGCATTTGTTTCACTTGCCTTTGAAGGGTGATGAGTATGAACCATACTCAGCTTACAGAGATGGCGAGTATTAACCATACTCGGCTTACTACAAGTGTTTTTTATGCTAAACTCATGTAAAATTGTTTGGTAAACCTTTAGGAGGGGCGAGTGTAATCCACACTCGGCTTATGGAGATCTAACCGTGCTCGGCTCAAGGAATAGGCTTTCAAAGATAATGTAGGCTTTCGCACAGACCTTATTCAGGAAGAGCGAGCATTAGTCATGCTTGGCTTACATTACTCAAACAAAATCCATGTTTGAAAAAGAAATCTCATAGTCGCTAAGTAACTATTATAGAGATAGTTAAAATAATTTCTAAGAGAACAACTGTTGATTTCAGAGCATGCCTAGGAGATAAATCCTAACCCCATACATGTGTACATCAAAGTGTCCTTTTTACTGAATAAAAATACATCGAAAAATAAATCTAAACTTAATTAATTATAATGCCGTGGGTGCTAGTCTCGGGGTCCTTTCCATTTCCAGAGCTCGAGGACCATCCTAGAGAGCTTGGGCAGAAGATTGTGGCGGCAAGGCCCGTGGGTTTTCTTGACATACTAAGGAAGCTCCCCTCGCCTGACCCTATCCTCGATGAGACTGCTTAGGTGTCTGCATTCATTGGTGCTATGACCAGCGATGCTGTGGAACATGCAGTGCTACCCTGATTCGAGCTCTTTCTGGGTCGTCTCTCGTCGAGGCGGTCGTGGAGAAGGCAAGGATCCTCGTAAGTTAAGATAGATATTGAGCAGGGAAGAATTAAGCTCAGTATACTGATCGTGCTTACTCTCTCTCTTTGAGGTCATACGTTGCGTTCATTATTTTCCGAGGTATTTCCTCTTCCTTTGTTTTGGCTGTTGGCATTGGACGGAACTCCCTGTTTGGTGGCTAAGACCTCGAGTTTTTCCATCTCAATGCTGGTGTCTTCTTGCCGGAGGAAACGCTCGACCTCGTCATAGAAGTCTTCTTTGTTCTTGGGGGGATCTCCGGTTAAAGAGATTGAGAATTTTGATTGGTTTTGAACTCCTGCAATGGCTGCCATAAGTACCATTGATGGCTCGGGTCCATCGACTGATGCTACGGCCGCATTGAATCTTTCGAGGAATGACCGAAGTGTTTCTCCCGGGCGTTGTTTAATGGTGGTCAGGAACATAACGCTCTTTGGTCAGGAGATATGAACTTTGAACTGCTCAATGAAGCCGGTGACCAGTTTGTTCCAGCTGCTGATCGACTCCGTTGTTAGTTGCGGAAACCACATGCCGTCTATATCTGTGAGGAAAAGTGGGAAGCACTTGGCCATAATGTTGGTCGATGCTCCAAGTACTTCCATGTGACGTGCATACCGGATAAGATAAATGGTCAGTTTAGTCCGACCATTGTACGGTACGATAGCTTGAAACGTGAAGTCTGGAGGATTTTAGGAGTTCCTGATTTCCTTAATAAAGGGGATACGGTGGATGTTATCTACATCCTGCTGGGAGGAATTGCTCCAGGTGAAACGTCGGACGATGCTTGCAAGATGGCTTCCATCTTCGAGGATTCGCTGCCATGAATCCAACTCCACATTCGGGAGAGTTCCAACACTAGGTTCCAACGAAAGCATGCTCGTAAGGGTGGCCGTTGGTTGGGCTCGACCTTCGAGAATTAAGTGAAGGTAAGGGCCATGGTCCATCGCAACCGTTGGTTATGAGGTGAATGGCACCTCTTGAACCTGATGAGAGCTTGTTCGAGTTGTATCCGCGATGGAAGGTCCGGGTTGATCCAGCATATCATGTGATGATCGAGGTTCATCAGTGCCCCTACCTTAGACTATGTTAGGAGGATCTACGGTAAGATTTTCCGCCGTCGGTCAGACCGGTATGTAGAGTGGTCTTCCTGGTTCAAAGGGAAGGCTTCTCTAGCTCTTCGATGATGGAGAGATAGCATAAGACGAGTTTGTGGTAATACATTGGGTTGTAATGGGAATGACATTGATCCTAACTGACCCAGTGGTTGCTCGATTGATCCGAGGGGTCGAGCTACCCCCAAGAGTGGAGGTAGAGTGGCCAAACGACCTGGATCTCGATCGCAGGCCTCTAGAGAATATGCAGCTGCGGCTGCGCTGGTCATTGGAGGTGATACTCCTGGCTGTGATTGGTCGGGAAGTGGAGCCAAGCCAGGATGAAATAAAGGTGGAATCTGATCAGTGGCATGATTTGGTGCAGACCGAAGATCAGTTGTTCCCCAGTCCTGGGTGGTGGAGGGATTAATGATGAAGCATTTAGTCCCATCTCCACTCGACCGAGAAGGTGAACCATCAACTGCTATTGCTGTTCGAGGAGTTTACCCTGGGATGTCATGTGGCCTCTGAATTCGGTCAGAAGTTTGTCCATGTCATCCTGCGTAAGATATCAATGCATGTCTTCATGAGAAGAGGCTTCATGACTTACTTCTATAGCATTTGTTTCGGCTGCATCAATGTTTGAGGGGCATGACGATGTTTCATCTTTCTTTCGTTTGTTCTCCATTACTTGGAACTTGCTTAAGGTCGTAGACTATGTCGGTGCGTGCACCCCCCGCTGGCGCGACAAAGTGTTGACGTCAAAAGTTGGTCACTAGTGACGTTCAACCCCCAATTGTATAGAACTATGTAAGATTAATGATTATTAAAGCAATAAAGCAATAAAACATGGAACACGCACAACTTTTTATAGTGGTTCGACCAAGATGGTGCCTACGTCCACTTTATATGTATTTATTCTTGCTTTTGATTACAAGTACAATGCTTTTTATCTGTGAAGAAAGATGGGAGATGAGAAGTTTTTAGAAGACTGAGAGTTGGCTATTTGAGGAATAAGACATAAATCTTCCTTTTTTTTATAGCTTGAAGTGCAGAAATCAACATGCCTTTTCCTCTTTGGGGAAGAAGGTATTTATAGATGGAAAAATCGGCTAGGGCTGGAGTGACGTTGCTCAGCCTTTTCGGGAAAGCTTGGGCACATGGAGTTTGATCCTTGGGCATAGTTGTGGCTTAAAGACTGACTCTACTGTTCATAAATAGTATCCTTGGAAATCGTGGCTTACGTGGTATTCAAAGTGAAGTGTATCAAAAGGAGATCTTTGTCCGAATATTGTTGACCGTCTTTGGAGCCTAGATAATCGGTCTAAGAAAGGGATGATCCGTCTAGATATTTTCAGACGAGCCTGAGATATTCGGTTGATCCGTTTTTTGAGGGAAGCCTTTGACTTGATTAATGGAGGGCATTTCTCCCGGGCTCGATGGATTGGAGTTGTGAAGATAATCAAACGGGGTTAGAACTGATTTGGGCCGGCTTTGAAGGGAGCTGGTTCGGCCCAAACTTTGTCTGGACTTTTCGTAGTGCAAGCTTCTATATCAGCCGACGGACCGATTTCGAACAGAATCTTTGGTTGTTGCGTTCGATCTGATCTGTGGTAGCTTAGCCAATAAAGATGGTTAACGATAGTTTTTCAAATTGAAGTCAATACTTAAATTGATTTAAAACCATTAGCTTATTCACTACTTGAAAGGGGCTTAACATTTATCACGATACTTAAATAACTGCCCTTTAATTCAACAAGATATTTAAGTAGTAACACGCATATTTACATAATTAATAGATTGTAAATAATTTATACTATATTGATAGTTAATTCTCGGTACTATAATAAATTGGTAAGACATTTCATGTCCAGTTTAAAAAAATAGCAGATTGTGGTTTACTTCTGTTAACATAATGTCCAATGAAATTATTTTAATTTAATTATAGTGGAACAAGGTTTTATGCCACCGGTAGATATCAATTATAAATTTATATTCCCGAATTTACATAATCAAACCGTGTCCCTATTATTCAATTCACGAATTCTACTAATTGGCCTTAAATCTCTGATATATTCAATAATACAAACTCTATTGAAATCCGTGTGTCAGTGGATTGGAAATCAACAAGTTATACATTTAAATGTTTTTAAAACTTGAGTCAAAATTTTGATACTAATAAATATAAAACATGCTTCATTCCTGGGTCTCAACCAAGCCCAAACCCAAAACTATAACAACCATACTTTAACTTCTTCCCCCTTTATCATCTTGTTAGGCCTAAACTACTCCTTCCCAAAAACACTGTTTCAATAGAAATGAACCACCCATGTACATGGTGCATGTGCACCGCCACTTTATAACTCCAACCACCCTACCACCTTCGCTTATCAGTCCCGCTTGTTACCCCCATTACGTTGAGAAAACCGACCACCTCTTCAAAAGGAGGATGAAAAAACACCGTCTGGCCAAAGCTTTCCTGGAACGAAGGAAATGATCAACCATTATATAAAAGATCACTTCTCCATCCATGCCTCTCTAGCGAATGCTACTCTCACTATTGACTAGTTCACAAGCTGACATGTGACTTCCTACCATTGACTAGAGCACCAAAACTGGCTTGTAACCCTAATCCGGACTCCCTCCATTACTTTCAACCACCATAGGCACTGTGATGACCACCAGAGCTTCTTCCGCCTCTGACGAAGCTCCACCGCCAATTGTTTTGCAAATGATCACCAGAAACGATCAGAATCAAATAAAAATCCAAATTCAATCAACACATCATTTTTCCTTCTTCAGACGACTAAAAATATATAAAAAACCATAGAATTTAAGATTCCTAACCCTGAATCAATTGGTGTAATTCGTTTCCCAAACTTTGATAATCAACTATAGCCAAATTTGAATTATTTACCGTCTTGTTTCCATGTCTCATCACATACTTGACTTTAAATCCAACGGCTATCTTTAGAATATACTATATACAATTCAAAAGATGTGTACAGTTGGAAGTTTTGATTGAAAGTATCTTGATTTTGAGATATTAAATTTTGATGATCAAGGAGTCAAAGTTGCTAACTAGAGTATTTTTTATCTTTCTGTAACCAAAAGTTTGTACTTTCATACACGCAAAGTATAGATACTTGAGTTAAGGAGTTCTGAAACATAAATACACGTGTAAATCAAGCAAGATCCGATGATGTTAAATTTTAAAGCTCAGTCACCAAGATTTTTAACTAAGTGGTAATTTTAAATTTTTTCAGCACCCAAATTTTGCTTATTATTGTATATCAAACATAATAAATCATTCCAGAAATTCCAAAACGTGCTTGTACATGGAGCACATATAATATTTTCCATTTAACTCATATATGTACTTCTTATTATACATAGAATAAGATTTAAAACAATTATGAGTTTTCCTTACCTTTTTACATGTTGATCTTCTCATTAAGCTTTGTTGTTTTTGAAAGCTTCCGCATTGCTCTATTTGATCCGTTTTCTCTCTTTTTATCACTTTCTTTTACTTCTCTTTATCTTTCTGATTTACTTTTTTTGGAAAATAAACTTGCTTTTGAATGAATGAAAACAAAAATGAATATGAGAGGGTATAAAGTGAGAAAGTAATTAAGTCACCATGTTAAGATTTTACATATACACATATGTATACATATAATATTAAAAGAAAATAATACTAATGCCCCTTACTACTCTAGTTTCAACTTTTCTACCATTTCAAAGTGTTGGTGCCCAAAAGTACTCGCCAACGCTCAAGTGTTCCAAAATATTAAAACCAATTGTCCAAAGCGTTGAAGTAATGTGAGATGCGATGTAACGTGCGAGAAAGTAAAGAACACAGTATTCTAATGTGGTTCAGTTCGGATTGAACCTACATCCACTTTGAAGGATTTTCTAATTTTATTCACTATCAAGAGAGTACAATGGTAGACATCATTACAAGTATTTATAATGATTAACTAAGTTCTACTAATTCTTGTTGTCGATATTTGAGTTGTTTGGGCGGTGTCAGGAGGTTCCGAGATCTGGGCTATGTCGGGAGGTTCTAAGGTCCCGGCTATGTTGGGAGGTTCTGAGGTCCAGGCAGTGTTGGGTGGTTCTGAGGCTTGGGAGGTGTCGGGAGGTTTTGAGGTCCGGGCGGTGTCGGGAGGTTCCAACGTCCGGGCTATATCGGGAGGTTTCGAGGTCAGGGTGGTAACGTGAGGTTCCTAGATTCGGGCTGTGTCGGGAGGTTCCTAGGTCCGAGCAGTGTCTGGAGTTTCTGAATTATTGAGAAAAAGTTAGTTCTACTTCCCCAAAGAGAAAGAAGCCATTAATGGTGTCCAAAATCCTCTCAAGGTCTTAAGTCAAGAAAATGCCAACCTCTTTCATGTATGATGTCAAGGGGTATTTATAAGTAGTGGAGTAGGTGGGAGTAGGTGAGAAATGGAGACTACATGCCAAATTTCGTATCCCAGAGGGATACGAAATATGACTCCCGGAGGGATACGAAATATGACTCAAGGCGGATATGAAATATGCCTCCAGAGGGATACGAAACATGGCTCGTGGAGGGATACAAAATGTGACTCCCGAAGGGATACGAAATGTGACTCCAGGAGAGATACGAAATGTGACTCCCAGAGGGACACAAAATATGATTTCCTGAGGGATACAAAATGTTACTCTCGAAGGGATACGAAGTGCGACTCCGGAAGGGATACGAAATGCGACTCCGAAAGGGATACGTAATGTGACTCTCGAAGGGATACGTAATGTGGCTCCCGAAGGGATATGAAATGTGACTCCCAAAGGGTATGAAATGTGACTCCCATTGGAAAACGAAATATGACCCCCGAAGGGATACGAAATATTACTCCTAAAGGATACGAAATATGACTCCTGGAGGGACACGAAATGTGACACCTAGAGGGATACTAAATGTGACACCCAGAGTGACACAAAATGTGAGGAATTGTCGGGGAAAGATTCTTTAGGTGATCCGGCTATGGTTCACAAGCTTTTGAGGAGGGGCCTGGTGGAGTCAGGGCAAGTTTTCTAAAGTGATCCACCTGGCACGATCATGTATTTTGAGGTGATCGAGCTATGCCAACCAAGTGATTTTTGATGTTGATGAATTTCACTGTTGAGTGATGTGAAATTCTGCTAGTGGCCCATCTTGAGTCTGTTAGTGCCAGAACCATGATTTACCCGATACAATCACACATTCTAAGCGCGTACACTTGATTCATTAGTTGTATTGTTTGAGAGTAGTTTGATGATCCGTGATGACAGTTATCGCGTGACTCCACCTTGGCTTGATTCTTGAGGATGTTGGCAACATTTCTAGTCGTTGATCCATGCGACGGGCCGAGTCGTGTGGGCCTGGACTGCTTCTAGTAACCAGACCAAAATCCCGGTTAGCACTTGCCCCCCAAAGTATGTTTTGTGTAAACAGTACATGCTTTGAAATGACACAAGTCAGGTGATGGCCGAAAAGATCTCCATGTCATACTTAACGATTGGTAATGACCTTTCCATTGAGTTGTACAACCGAGAGTGCGCTGCTTCGAAGCGGTTGAGACACATTATTGAAGCCTATTAGTATGGGTTTGGGATTCCAGCTTTGTTGAGATTTTTGACTCACTTGAATCTTACTGCTTGGACTAGAACTAATCTGAGGCATTTATATCTATCTAATCAAGAATTTAAATGTTAATTGTCGATATCTAGTTACAATGAAGTGTAAACTTTTTGTTGTAGGGCTGGGGTCGCATAAGCACTCACATACTTGTGTGTGGTTTTGCGCGATGCGATCATAGTTGGAACAAGTAACATGACATTAAATTGTATGTCATGGGTCTGCGATCCGTGGATTAGGCATGCGAAAATGTCATGTTACTTGTTCCAACTACGATCGTAAAAGTTGTCGAATCGGGAATTGATCGATCCAGACTCTGAAAATGTGCATGCATGGTCGTATCCGTGGATTAGGCATGCGACCACGTAAGGTGGTTATCGAGACGTCGCTGAATTAGAGCTTGATCATTTGATGCATTCCATTGAATCACTTGGATTCGTAGGTACATGATCGTTTAACGATCCAAGCAGGTTCCAACGGTCGAAGCTTCAAAAACTCGTATACTCGGCCATCGCCATAAGGATAATACACGACATATGTTATGGTGTATGATCATACAGGTTTTCTTTTGAACATGGATTGAACTCAGATGCCAATCGCGTGCACTCGGATGGTCGAACCTTTGGTGAGTACACAAATGGTCATTGACTCGAGATTGATTTTGTAACCGAAGCTTCGAAAGCAAGTGAACATGATTATAGCTCGGCAAAGGACACTTAGTTAATCTTCTAGGTTTTTCAAGGGGTCAAAGTTGGAATGGAGGACATGACAACTTAACGAGTGCGTAGGAACACGAACCATAATTTCATACTCTGAAGAAATCGTCAAGCTTCCTTGTCTCTTTGATTTCAAGCTCGAGCTAGTGAGCTTGAATCGTCCCACGATGTCATGTGATCGGATTGGGATTAGTGCATTGAGGCCTTGTGGCGTGAAACTTGAGGAATGAACTTGTTTAAACTTGTAACTCGAACGTGCACATATGATGTGGACATATAGTTGAGTTGTCAGTTTCAAGATCTAATCCTTAACCCAATCACGACATAGTCGCATCTCGACCCCAACATCGCACCCGTGGTCGGCGATGGCCATGCCATTAGTTGTTGAGACTAAAGGTTGCCATTGCGTTCCGAAGTGTTTGCTTTTGTGGATTCTCAGCATTAATGGAATGTTAGTAATTTCTAGGGCTTATGCTTTGGTTCTGGATCGCCTTCTCCGCGAGGTGGACATATTTTCAAGACGGTTTCTCCAAGGGATGTGGCGATGATAATGCCAGTGCAGGAACTGGTGGGGATCTACCTCAGGTCCTGCGATAGCCATGCCGGTGCATGAATCGGTAGAGGGATACCCTCAGGCCCGCGTACTTGCTGAATTCTCTTCGATCTCAAGATTGAGTTAGCAAGTTTGGATAGTTGCATGATTGGATTTTAATTGAAGTCGAATGTAACACAGCTGATTGGCACAACGTTCGAGAAGCGAACTTATTTGGATTGACTGCTCGGATATGCGCATAAGATGTGGATATATGGTTGAGTCTCCAGTTCTAGGGTTCAATTCTTAATCCAATCATGTCATAATCGCGGTCTATACGAGAGTTGTGCTGATGGTCGTCAATGACAATGGTTTTAGTTGTTAAAACTAAAGGATATCACCATGTTCTAGCATGCTTATATGTAGGAAGCCTTAGCATCGACAGATGTCCCAGATGACTTCTATGTTGCTAAGATTTCGGTTATAGACCATCGTTTCCATGCACTAAGATTTCTCCTAAAAGGTCACTCCGTGATGGCAGAGAGGATGGCAGTGGTGAGAATGCAGGAACTAGTGAAGGATTCGTGCCTCGGGCCTGTCTTCAGTTGTAGTGCCCCGGTAGTGCTTCCCGACGTGCCCCCATCTGACTGGGAGGTGGCCAGGGCATCATGTAGGGGAAAATGGACACAACACAGTGAAAAGGAGGTTTCTTTTAGAGAAGTGGGCTTACTTTTCATTTTCGTTTTGCTTTTGACGAGGGAGGCAAAGGTGGGAACGAGTCACGAGCCGGTATCTTCGATGACTGTAACGACCCGGCTTTGTGACCAGTTCTCGCCGGTAATTAAACCAACTTAAACCGTTCATAAAGACGGATTGTCATGGGTACTTACATATTTGCACAAAAATAACAGAACTTTTCATTTCATTATCATAATATAACATCAGAGTTACAAGGAATACATCAGAGTACATCGATTTCACAACGGAAGAAATACTAATTCAGCGGAAGAATGTGAATGCTCCAAAACATATAGCTTTAGCTAAAACCAGAATCCTGCTTCAGGCTAAATCTGCGAACCAAACTACTAGGCTTCCTGTGTAAAAATTATAGGCACCCAGAGTTTAGGTGAGGGAACAATAAACTCTAGGTCAGTCGTGGGACTGGTGTGAGAACTCAAAAACTATTGTTATTTAGGATTCATTTTAAAGTTAGGTAATTCAGCGGACCACGCCGCTAACGCGGAATGGGTTTATTCCATATGAATTCCCATGCATAGAAATTCGCTATGACTTTTGAAAAATGAAACTACCATAAGGTATCGCGGCACACACACAATGCAAACGCACACATGGGCGAGGTTTCTCCTTATGATAGTCACAAATGCTTGATACGTGAAAATCCTCTTTCAATACTATAACATAGTGTGAAAAATCCTTTTGAAAGTAAATGTATCAATCCTAGCCAGCATAGGTACCATATACTATACTAAAATATAATATACAATCAAAATCGTACGGGCTCGTAGTGGAGATTGGGTTTCCAACAATGGCCAGGCACAGGAACTTCCTTCCGAACCAAATTTTGAACACCTCTAGAGGGATGTTCAAGGATCAACTAATGCTCCTCATGCCAACACAAGGTCAGGTTACCCCTTAACTGGGTAACTTAGGGTACGCCTGGGTATGCCATCTCCCGGTCGTTACCGACCTTTCCGAGTGCACCCAAACAACTACCACAAAAGTAGATGCTTTTACCACATAGGTTAATACCTGGGCTCCATACCATAGTACACCTTTTATCTAGAAGGAGACAACCCCCAAAATATTGCCGCATTTCTTCCCGTTTTGGCCACTTACCGAGTTGTGAGGCTTGCCGAGGTTACGATACACAAAGCTACGCTTAAATGAGCATTGCTTTGATCATCTATAGCTCACCACATATCTTAAGTATGTCACATTATCAATTAACAATGCATCACTGATTTCCCATATATAACTTCTAAGCTCATACGTCTTAGAGAAGGGTGTTAAGCAAGAGAATAATTCTCTGCCACCAAACAAATATATATTGATAAAACGGTGTTACGCAGTTAATTACAATGTCAGACATACAATCCATACAAGTCTGTTCTGGGTCTGAACGAAACACCAATCCGAGAATCTCCAAATATATTCAATTGTCATGCCACTTATAACCTCGTACCGGGGGATCAGCCCAATCGAGACATCAGCAATCAATCCAAACAATTCAAAGGATTCCGGTCTTCATTCATCGCTTCCCAAATCTTGAATTGTTTCATAACGTCGTATTATTACTTGGAATGGTTTTCGAACATATATTCGATCCCGGCCTTTCCAAATAATAAGCGTACTTTTAAAAACACAATTATGGAACACACAGCTTTCAACCAAATCTCCTTCCATCTTGGATTTTGTTAAATTAAACTTCTTTAAACAAAACCCATATTTAACCTTTCTCTTTTAAAACAGATCCCTTAAATTAAAGATAATTTAGCCTCGAAGCCTTAATTAATTTTCCATTTGATAACTCGTTATCAAAAACCCTGTTTCCTTTGAAAACCCTTACCCCACATTTCAACCCTAGTTTCCAATTAATTGGTTTCCGGATATTCAATTCTGTAATCTTAATTAAAAGATTATTCTTCCTTCCCAATTCCTTATTTTTAATTTCCTCAAACCAAAGATTTGGTTAAATCTCCAAATTACAATATGAATTTCCATAACTCAATCCCATTGGGTTTCAAGAATGATATTATTGAAGATATGATTCACGAAAAAACCCAAATCAATCGATATTGAACATAAGTTACACAGAAATTGTATCTACTTATATTCGATATTAATTCTCATAATCGACGAATACTATAAGTGGAATAACGATATAATAATAATATCTTCCAAATTCCTCAAATAGTATAAGTTTACACCAAAGAATTTCATATCAAATATCTGAAGATTATTTCTATCCAACTTATCCTAATCAAATTGGGAACTCGTATCTTATTTAAAAGATTTATCGAACTCTTTGACATTTGATCTGGATAGAAATATCATCAATTTATCCTCAATATTAATCTCCGTATCTAACTCACACTATAAGCGGAATAGTAGTGAACTACCTTTTAAATTCCTCAAATAGTAAGAGTCGTCATCTACCAAATTAATATCAAACATCCGAAGACATATCTCCAACCATATCTAATTATTTAAAATTGAAAACCCGTATTAATATCAAATTAAATTCCATAAAATATTTCCAATATTTTTAGACCTTTGAAAACATTCCACAAAATCATTACTTATTGTCCGGAAAATATTTTGCAGGTTAAAAAAATCAAAATGGATTGTTTTCAAAGAAAGCGTTACAGTAGCGTTTCAAAGGTATTACAAAAGCGTTACAAAACAGTTATCTTAACTATTTTGATCGTTTATCTTAGCCAAAACTTAAACTTCACAATTCAAAACACTTTTACATAATTTATAATGATTTTACAAATTTTATCCATATTTTTAAAATATTTAAAATAGTTGTTTATAGTTATGGTTGACAACTTCTCTTACAGCGACCCTTTTCAAAACGGTTTTAAACATAACTTGAAAATTATAACTCGAAATTAAAATCTGCTTTCACTCATTTGAAACCTCTTGCTAATGGAAACCAAACATTTTTCGTTTCATGGAAATCCGATTTAGATTGCAAAAGTTATAAGCGTTTAAATTTTGTAACTAAAATACACAAATTGTCATTGTGCGACAAGCTCTATTTTAACCGTAATAACAATTATTCTTTAGTATTTCAAAACACCTTAGAAACCCATTATATACTCATATAAACCATTTAAAGTAATTTACATTGACTTTCCAAATTATTTTGGATCTAACATTCAGCCTTTATTTTTCACTTAATATTTTTATTAAAAATCCAATTTTATTTCTAAATTCAAATAACTTCAAATTAACCATCCCATCTGTCGGATCAGTTAGGGATAGCCAGGGAGAGCAGGAAACAATATTTCCAAACCCAGGACTAGACACTATCCTCTCTGTCAACCTAGAATGTTCCGGTATTTATTTATTTATTTAAAGAAATTTATTAATATATATGAATTCATACATATGGTCTTTCCCAATTATTAACCTTCAATTTCAATAATGATATTGCTTCTAATTACAAATGGAGATTTTTCAATCGCCAATGTGATACCATAATTGTTGTGTCATGATGTGTGCGGAACAACATCAACAACAATTATAAAACATCCACAGCAACCATCATCAACATAAGTAAATAAATCATAACTGTGCACAAGCGTTATAACACTAACGCTTAATAGTGTGTGTTCTAAACTATACAACCATCGTCCATCACAACAAACATCAACCATCATTAATCATTAATAATTCATCAATATATTTAAATTAGTCTAACTACTAATTAAATATATAAATTGCGATTGAAGAGTTCTCACCAAAGAGCTTTCCAATCTTCACGGTAGGCAATCCTAGTTGAGCGAACCGTTGGACAGTATTTCGGCGCAACGTATTCTTCACCAATGTATATATAATATATACTAATCTCTCTTTCTCTTTCTATTATAAGAGAAGGAGTAGGAGGAATATGATGACGAACTTTGGCAAGGTGGTGGTGGAAAAGAGGAAGATTAATGCCATGGAAATCATGGCTTTAAGCTTTAAAAAGAAGAGAGAAAGGAGAGAAGTGAGAATGGATGAAAAAGTGGAAGGAAAGGGTGATATTTATAGGAAAAGTAAAGTAAAGAGAGTGTGTCACCTAAAGGGGCAAGTGGAAAGCATGCATAAAAGTTTTCATGCAGAAATACAAGTGTCCTTACACTTGTCTTAAGGAGAGAAAGTGAACTTTTGGTAGCACTTACCTTAAAACGTTATGAAAACTAAGAGCAACACTTCATTCTAATGCTACTAATTCATGTTGTGGTTTAACAAATCCGATCGAATGACAAATAGTATTAATATATTCAAGCTTATTAATAATCATTCTCATTTATAATTCAAATAAAATCAATCAAAATTATTAAATATTCTTAACCATATATTTATGTTAAATTCAAATTGAATAATAAAACTTTCAATTTTAATTTAGTTAAAAATTCTGGATCATTACAATGACGACTTTTAGAGACTACTGCATCATAGAGGATGGTTGAAGGGCTAGTGGAGGAATGGTGCCCCCGAGCCTGCTTTCGTACGTGCCTACAGTAGTACTTCCCGATGTGCCTCCAGCTAATTGGAGGGTGATCGGAGCATCAGGTGGAGGTGAATGGCCATAGTACAGCAAAGAGGAGGTGTTCTTTGGAGAAGAGGGCTTGTTTTCCATTATCGTTTCGCCTCTAACGAGGGAGGAAAAGGTGAGAATGAGTTGCAAACCGATGTCTCTGATGACAACCTTAGAGTCCACTACGCTATGGAAGTTTTGGTCCCAAGTGATCGAGTATTATGACTTGGCGTTGCTCTCGGAGTTGAGTTAGTCAAAACTTCACTTTCAAGAGACTCGAGTTGGGCAGATTTTGACTGGGAGAACTTTGTTCTCGACTGGCTCGAGGCATGTGAAGTTCAATGGAACAGTGCCAATAGACCAACCCCAGAGTACGCATAAGCGTAGGTTAGTCATCTAAGTCTATTTGTCTTGGATTGGTGGTGCCAACAGACCACCGCAAGAGTATGCCTAAGCGTGTGTTGGTCATCTAAACCTACTGGTCTTCAGGGTCGTCGTGCCAACAGACCACTACCGGAGTATGCCTAAGCGTAGGTGGGCCGGGCTAAATCCGTTGGACTTGGTGTATTCAAGGTAGTGATGCTTCGACATTCGTCGAAGAATCTCGGAAGCTGAGTTTAATGTTCATAAACTTCGTAAGAATTGTGGCTGAGTTGATTACAAGTCAATCACATGCCATCCAGCATAGCTACAACACTTGAGATGAAATAACTTGGAAATGAAGACAACTAAGTCGGTACAAAAAGTGACTCAAGCAAGATGAGCCGTGAGGTGTGGAGCCAATGTTCAGTTTGCCCATTGTTGTTGTAATCTTGCTGAGTCGAGGAGACGATCTCAAGGAGTTTAGTTGTCAAAAAGAGTCTTGGTTGGTAGGAATTTTCGATGAGCATTGAGTGGCTTGGAAATTCTATGTGATGGGCCCTATCTGTGTTTGCTCAAGCTTTCCTTTATGGATAAGTCTCTTGATGTTGTCCTGCAAGTGGCGACACTTGTTTGTGTCGTGTTCGTGGACGCTATGGAAGTAACAATATTCTGTAGAGTTCATTTATGCGTTCGTCGAATCTTTAGGCCTTGCCCTCTTATATGGTAGAGCATTTCATGTTGTAAGGTAGATGTTCTCTGGGGTTTCATTAAGTAGAGTGTAGTTGCAGAAAGATGGAAGTCAGAGACGCTTCCTTTTGTTGTTGCACCCACCTCTAACATTCCAAATTTAAGTGGGATTGTGTGAAGCATTAGGGTTAGAGTCATTGGAGCTCTGGGCTTCATTTTGAAGCAAGTAATCGAAGTGAGAAGCTCAATTCCTTTGCACTAGTTCTTGGCATAGGAAATAGTCGGCATTCTTGTAAAACATCTCTAGAGTTTTGCATGGATGATCAATGCTTCGAATTCAGAATTGGGGAATACTCCCTCAATGAGTCGGTTCAGGATAGCCCTAGGGCTCAAGATTTTGACACCTCCAAAGCGTTGTTGAACCTCTCAAGGTAACTTTTTAGAGTTTCGCAGGGGCCATGACAAATGTGTGTGCCGAACTGGTCGATTAAACCCTAGCTAGTTGGGAAAAGGTCAAAATAGTTCTTAGTGGAATCCGAGTGAACCATAGAAGCGGCACACCTTCTACGAAGACGAGGAAACATTTTCACTTCACAGCATCTGTGTCGTGAGCAGAATTCATGCGAGACACGTAGCAGTGTATGAATTCCCGAGGGTTTGAATCACCTGAATAAGTTTCTAACTGTGGCATATTGAGAACTAGTGGCCATTTGGCGCTAAGCACATTCTTGGTGAAAGTATTATGTCTCACACTGGTTTTCCGATCACCGGTGAAGTGACCCCTAGATTCTTTCATGATGCTGCGAAGGAGGTTTGCGAGGACTGGATTTCGAATCTCCGCTAGATTGCAGCAGTCGTGATTCGACTCGGGAGTAAGCAACCTTGGACCTCTTCTAGGATGAACGTCGTCTTGATCCAAAGAGTCTTCGGCCTCGGTTGTATAACTTTGCTAAGGCCAGTGGGTAGAAACTTAGGCCTTGTTTGCGGTGCATAGCGTAGAAGGCAAGTTCTGAGTCGAGGCTAGTGGATCTTGCAAGGCGATAGGTCGAGCACTATCCCATTGATCGGGGTTAGGCTTAAGATGAGAATGGTCGAAGAGACGGTTATCATGAAAAGGAGCAGCGGCAGAACTCGATGAGACATAGTTCGATGGGGGCCGAATGCCCAAGTCTGCTTAAAAGTGAAGGATGTCTCATTGAGCGTACTGTTGAAGCCGTTGTGTTAATCCGATATTCTGGTGGATTTGGTCGACAAGGCTTCATTGAGTCTCGCCCAGCTTTCTTGAAGTTTCATCGAGCTAGGTTCGATCAATGAGTGTGCCGAGGTTAAGTGCATTAGAAGTATTTAGGTTGGTCGGAGCTTTAGTAAGTCGAGGTTGAGAAAGAAATTCCAAATCAGGATTGATAGTGGAAGGTTCTGCCATGAAGCTCTTTCCTTTATTCACCATTGTCGATGGGCTTGGTCGATAAGTCTAAAAAAACTTAAGTAGCTACTCAAGTCTCTGTGTTTGGGTAGAAGGAAAGAAGAGGTTTCGATTCCTCAATAGAGGTGATAGAAAGTTGACCGTAGGTGCGCGTTCTCCTTCTTCCTTTCTTGGTGCTCCAAAGTGTTGATGCCCAAAAGTGGTCGCTAATGCTTGAGAGTTCCAAATTTTGAAACCAATTATCCATGGTGGAGAAGTAATGCAAGATGTGATGTAATGTGCGGGAAATTAAAGAACACAATATTTTATAGTGGTTTGATTGGGATTGAACCTACATCCACTTTGAAGGCTTTGCTGATTTTATTCACTATCAAGAGAGTACAATGGCATACATCATAACAAGTAGTTACAATGATTAACTAAGTTCTACTAATCCTTATTGTCGAGATTTGAGTTGTCATGGCCGTGTCGGGAGGTTCCGACGTCCGGGTTGTGTCGGGAGGTTCAGAGGTCCGGACGACCTCGGGAGTTTCCGAGGTCCGGGCGGTGTCCAGAGGATCTGATGTCCCGGCTGTGTCGGGAGGTTCTGATGTCCGGGCGATGTCAGCAGTTTCGAGGTATTGAGAAAAAGACAGTTCTTCTTCCCTCAAAGCCCGAGAAGCATTCCATGTGTCCAGGGTCCTCTTAAGGTCTCAAGTCAAGAAAATGCCAACCCCTTTCACGTATGAGATCAAGGGGTATTTATAGGTAGTGAAGTAGGTAGGAGTAGGTGAGAAATGGGGAACACATGCCAAATTACATATCCCGGGTGGATACAAAATATGACTCCCGGAATGATACGAAATGTGACTCACGGCGGGATACGAAATATGGCTCCCGGAGGGATATGAAATGTGGCTCCTGTAGGGATACGAAATGTGGCTCCCGAAGGGATACAAAATATGACTCCTGAAGGGATACAAAATGTGGCTTTCGGAGGGATACAAAATGTGGCTCCCGGAGGGATACGAAATTTGACTCCTGGAGGGATACGAAATTTGACTCCCGAAGGGATACAAAATGTGACTCCCGAAAGGATAAGAAATATGGCTCCCGGAGGGATACGAAATTTGGCTTCGAGAGGGATACAAAATATGACTCCCAGAATGATACGAAATTTTACGAAATGTGACTCCCAGAGGGATACGAAATGTGGATCCCGGAGGGATATGAAATGTGGCTCCCGGAGGGATACGAAATGTGGCTCCCGGAGGGATACAGAATGTGGCTCCTGGAGGGATACAAAATGTGACTCCTGGAGGGAAGCTAAATGCGACTCCCGAAGGGATACGAAATGTGACTCCCGGAGGGATACAAAATGGGACACCCAGAGGGATACGAAATGAGACTCTCGGAGGTATGCGAAATGCGACTTCTGAAGGGATACAAAATGCGACTCCTAGAGGGATATGAAATGCAACTCCTGGAGGGATACGAAATGCGACTCCCAGAGGGATACAAAATGCAACTCCTGGAGGGATACGAAATGCAACTCCCGAGGGGATACGAAATGCGGCTCCCAAAGGGATACAAAATATGAATCCCAGAGGGATACGAGATGTGACTCCCGGAGGTATACAAAATATGAGGAATTGTCGGGGCAAGATTCTTTAAGTGATCGAGCTGTGGTGCACAAGCTTTAGAGGAGAGCTTTGGTGGAGTCGAGGCAAGTTTTCTGAAGTGATCCGTCAGGCACGATCACATATTTTGAGGTGATTGAGCCATGCCGGGTGATTGATCTTCAATGTTGATGAATTTTGAATCCAAGGGATGCAAAATTTTGCCAATGGCCCAACTTGAGTCTTTTAGTGCCAGAACCATGATTTACCCGATACGATCACACGATTTTGAGCGCATACACTTGATTCTTGACTTGTATTGTTCGAGAGCAGTTTGACGATTCATGATGACTGTTCTCGCACGACTCCATCTTGGCTTGATTCTTAAGGATGTTGGAAACACTTCTGGGCCGTTGATCCATGCGATGGGATGAGTTGTGTGGGCCTGGACTACTTTTTGTAACCGGACAAAAATCCCGATTAACACAAAGCGCTAAAAATTTATTGCAAAATGTGGCTTTTGGTCTAAACAATGTTCTTATGTTTATTTTTACGTAAAATCTTCACTTCCGGGTCAATTCACCATTATAATTTAAATTTTAGATTAAACTTTTAAATTTAAATACTTATTTATGGCATCTCCCATTTATAATCAATATATTCCCTTCACCTTTAATAATCATTTCATTACTTAAGTTATACATCCTAATCCTGTAATGGCTACAACATGGATATTTACTCAACGTGTATATAAAACATTACTCTCTTATTCTTTTAAAATCATGTTTGTAAAAATATTTTTGTTACATTTTAAATCCTAAGATAAGTTTGAAACACATATGAGTATATATATCAAAATTAAAAATCAATTTTCTATTCAAATAAAACCTGAAATTCTGAGAAGTATGTTCCATTTTATATTTTTTGTTTTTAAATAAACTGTAACGTCCCACCCCGAGACCCACATTAAATAAGGAAGTATACTTCTTATACATAGTAATTTCATCAGCTAATGCAGAGAATAGGGATGGTTAATGGCGACCAATTATAACCTTGTTTCAACTATCTATACTAAACACGTCGACAAATGCAATATTTTTTTTCTCAAGTGTATCGACATATTCAATAAATACTTGATATAACGGTATAGATGGTTATGGATCTGTTAGAACAAAACACTATAAGTAAATGAATATCTCATCACAGAATAGTAACAGATGCATATATATATACGACCACTCAATATACGAAAAGTAAAGACTAAAAACTAGATAATATGCCACAAGATTGTGAACAATCCCAAGGAGATGAAAAATCTCAAAAGATAGCACCAAGAACCAGCTAAGACCAAGAGAGGAGCTAAAACTGAAATAAACTCGACCTTAAATGAGTGAAAACACATGGGTTAGGTAGGCTAGAAATTATCATTAGTAAAGATCTCAGTAATAAGCGGAAGGTGAGTACCATTCCTTCGTCGCCAACTGAATGATATATGCATAATCAAATCATACTTAAGTGAAGCAACAATGTTCATCTACCTAAGACAAGGGAAATTCAATATGTGATATGCATACGGTTCTTTATAATGACATCTAAGGTAAGAAGGTATAAAGAATGAACTATATAAAAGACCATCATAAAATCATCGAAAACATCATAACTCATCATAAAAGACTCAAATAAAGTTAAATCATAACAATCGAGATCACCACATACTACATTACAAATATAGCCTTATTCATACTTAAGGCCGTATTTAGATATCACCATCAACATGGTAAAATCGAAACATCAAAAACTTCATAGAAGATTGCATGTGCTTCACATCTTGACTAGAACTAAATTTTGGTACCATACATCATGATGACTTAGGGTCATATAATATCATAACATCGTGATCATCATGATTGACTATAGTCGGAAGCATCGTGACGGTACCCAGTTACAAAAACCCTAGTAATAACCTCGTGATGATTAAAGCCGAATAATACCATCGTGAACATTGTGATGACTCCAATCGAGTACTTGATCTATAATGTGACAACCCGCCCCGCACCAACCGGCATTTACTCCACAAGTGCGTTGTACACATGTCCAGTTAGCACGGGAAGGTCGTCAGAAAAGGAAAGAAAGAAGACGAAGAATCAACATAGAACCTGTAGAATGTCTCACAACACATGGAACAAAATATAATAATAATAACATACTTGACATAAAACAGGTGAGACAGTGCATAAGCTGAAAACAAACTATCATAGCAGCGGAAAATCCAAAGTACAGCTTATGATCCAAAGCCAACATTATTACAACTTTCCATCTCAAGAGTTAAACAAGAAAGGTACACTACTAATGCCCAAAGTAGTGACCAGCAACGGCACAGGGAGAATATCTATACATATCATACATGGAAGCCTCCTGCTCGCCTCCGAATCCGCTACTCGCACATCACCAGCTAACCTGTCTCTAGTCTGCTCGTGTGAGCACCAAGAGTAATAAGAAGAGACATAAAACTCTGGGTCAGACAAAAAGTCCGGTATGAGCGATAAGCAGCTAAACAGAACAATAACAGGTACACTAAACCATACCTGAACCTGGACCTGCAACCAAAGAGTTAGCACTGCATACTGTACAACACTCTAAGGTGCCACTAGCATGTGGTGTACTAGCATACGGGGGTGGGGGTGTGCATGTCATAGTGATAGAAAACAAATCAAACATAGTAACCATCCTCACATCTCTCACTCAGTGCATAAAGCCTACGATGTCCACCACTGTCAATCACTAGACCCATCGAAGTAGTGACGGAGTTCGACTTGTACAACTACTGCTACTACCAAACTTACCACATGGAGTCATGACCAAATCTTTACAAATGACCCCACTTCATTGGTCTACAGCCCCTTAGTCGTACCTAGGCCACTATGGCCCTGAATCCGTTCACGTACTTCCTACACATAGTGATCCAAAGTTATGAACATCGACAACCCCTTAGCACACGTCCCACAGCAAAGCCCGACTCATGAAGCTCACTCATTGGTTCCCAACTGGATCCTGAGTCAAAGCTTCTCATTTGGACTTCCTTTGCATCTCGGGTTTTGGTCGAATTGGAGTTGGTCTTCAGAAGAGTCGTCGCGTAGTAGTAATAGCATATATACGGTTCGGTTCGGTATTCCCCTTCTGGCTTGGTTCGGTTCGGTGTACTCTTGCTCCATCGGTTCGGTTCGGATGCTCTGTGTCTGGTTCGGTGGTTGCTCCCTCCTAGATGTCCAGATCCGATCCGGTGCTTCGCTCCAACCCCAGCTCCGAGCTAGGTCCTCCGATCCGATCACTATGCTCTTGCCCCCGATCTGATCCCTATTAGTCTCTCCGATCCAATCCCCTTTGGTTTCTCTCCGATCCGATCCCCGGCCCAACTCCAATTCTAAGCAAATGGCCTTCCTTCTCGCCAAGCCTTTTATGCTAAGTTCCAATCCGAATCGAGTCCTCTTGCCCAGTTCTCCTATCCGATCCGAGCCCAATTATCAGATTCGATCCGGTTCGGAACCCTGCATATTTCCTGTGACTTTCCAGCGACTGTTTACGCCATAGACGGCGTTTTCGACCAATCTAACAGTTCTAATCAATCACAAACATACCATACAGTCATAGCAACATAGGGAATCAACCATAGACATCAAAACAACAACCATAGCATGTAATTTGGATCAAACCTACCCAAAATCTCATATTTTCCCTTAAGCATGTTTAGGCAAAACTAATGATATGATTAGCAAAACTTAACAAAATTAACCCAAATTCATATCAGAGGTCTAAAACATCATTTAAGAATTTATAAATATTTTCCCAGAATTTATTAATGTATAAATTAGCTAATCTTCACTAATTACCCTTAATTAACCTTAATTGGTGAGGAACTATGCAAATCACTCACCTTGGCCACAAATAAAACCTTTAGATCTGAAATTATACTGTTTGGGCGCGAATACCAATGCAACACAGCAACTCCACTACTAATTTGGTGAAGATCTTCCTTGATTTGATGTTGATTAAGCCAAAACTTGATTAGAAAGTGATTAGAAGTTGATTTGGGTGTTTTTAGATGATGGAGGCCACTGTTAGGGTTTCAAGAAATGAAGTGGCGGCTGAAAGAAATGTTTTCTAACCCTAATCAGCCCCTATACATCTCTAATCCCGAAATGGGTCATGGGCCCTCTTGCTAATCACCCTAATTAGGCCCGGTTAAGCTGTTTCACCTTCTAAACCTTGTTTCAGCCATATCTCCCAATCTTTGAGTCCGTTTGGCTAATGTGACCACTCTACGGAAAGGTAAACCATCATCCGGAGCTAGTGGAAGTGGTTTCAGGTCAAAATTCCTTTCCAATCAAAAATTATGGCCAAAAAAGTACCAGCTAGGGGGCAAAATGGTCATTTAAAAATCGGGAAAATCATGAACATGGGAAATTACCCCAATAGTCGTTTCCCAAAGTTACATGACCATACGCCTTCATATAAGAAAGAAATAAATATTCTACGATCTTCCGATGCGTAGAATGCGGGTTGTTACATTCTTCCCCCCTTAAGAAATTTCGTCCTCGAAATTCCCTAACTAAAACACACAAAAGGGTCCCGCATGCCTATCAGCCATAAAACAACAATCAAACATGCAAAACAAGCAAAACAAGTCTATCCTAGCATGCAGAATAACTAAATTGCAAAGTAAATCTTACCAGGCAAAGAGTTCTGGATACGTCTTCCTAATGCTCTCCTCTGCCTCCCAAGTACAATCATTCTCATTCTCGCCCCACTGAACTTTGACTAATTTCACCGTCTTTCTTCGAAGCTGCTTCGTATCATTCCCAACAATACGCATAGGCCTGCGGTTCCCAACCGCCTCGGGTTCAACTTCGATATCATCCAACTGATCAGGTGAAATAGGCACATTTGGGTCGTGTATGAACATTCTTAACTGGGAAACATGAAATACGTTATGAACTCCCGCCATCTTTTCGGGTAAGTCAACTCTATACGCCAAATTCCCAATTTGCTCGAGAACTGGGAATGGGCCAACAAATCTTGGTGCCAACTTGCCTCTCCTGCCAAATCGTATTACGCTCTTCAATGGAGAAACCTTGACAAACACCAAGTCACCAATGGAGAATTTTAAGTCTTTTCTCCTCTTGTCAGCATAACTCTTCTGCCTATCCTGGGCAGCCTTCATCCGTTGTTGAATGATCTTAATCTTATTTGAAGTTTCCCTCACCACATCTGGTCCAAGCATAAACTTCTCGCCAGTCTCTATCCAACATGATGGTGAGTTGCACGGTCTTCCGTACAAAGCTTCATATGGAGCCATACCGATACTGGATTGGTAGCTACTATCGTATGCAAACTCTATTATATGCAAATGGTCATCCCATGATCCACCAAAATCCAATATACAAGCTCTCAAGAGATCTTCCAATATACGATTCACCCTCTCTGTCTGACCGTCAGTTTGAGGATGATACGCGGTACTGAGATGTACTTCTGACTCTAGAGCCTCTTTTAAGCTCTTCCAAAACACACTAGTGAACAACGGGTCTCGGTCACTCACAGTGCTTTTAGGTATTCCATGAAATCTCACTACCCACTTCATATACAATTCTGCTAACTTAGCTGTCGTTCTGGTCGATCTGACTGGTATAAATTTTGCACTCTTAGTCAATCGATCCACAATTACAAAAATGTTATCATGTCCCGATCTGGTCCTTGGTAAACCATCAATGAAATCCGTCGAGACTTGCTCCCATTTCCATTCGGGAATTTCTAATGGTTGCAACAACCCACTAGGCTTCTTTTGCTCGGCTTTAACTAGTTGGCAAGTCATGCACTTGGATATAAACTTCCCAACATCTCTTTTCATCCCTTCCCAGTAGTAAGTCTGCTTCATGTCTCGATACATCTTATCACCACCGGGATGTATAGTCAGTTTTGAGTGATGACATTCCCTAAGCACTTCATCTCTCAAACCATTCACGTTGGGTACAACTAGTCTTCCATTCTTTCGAAGCCATCTTTCTCCATCAAGCCCATACAAATTCATCTCCTCACCGTCGATGTTCATCTCTAACTTCGAGATGATTTCCAATAAATTAGGATCGTCCCTCTGACTGGAACCAATCCGCTCAATCAAGGTGGGCCTGATCGTCAAATTAGCTAATATCCCTGGATCCAATTCGCACTTTGGTCTGAAATCAAACCCTGCGATATACTCCGGTTGCTTCCATTCAAGAAACATAGCCCCTAAACTGGCATGCCTCCTACTCAAGGCATCGGCGACCGCATTACCTTTCCCAGGTGTATATGTGATATCAAAATCATACGAAGCCAAGAACTCTAACCATCTCTGCTGACGGATATTCAGATCCTTCTGAGAGAAGAGATACTTTAACAATTTATGATCGGTAAACAACTCAAATCTCTCTCCCAAGAGATAATGTCTCCACATCTTCAATGCTTACACAATCGCTGCCAGTTCCAAATCATGGGTAGGGTACTTCTTCTCATGCGGCTTTAGTTGCCGACTAGCATAAGCTATAACCCTACCTCCTTGCATCAATACAGCACCTAGTCCGGTACCACAAGCATCCGTGTATACTGTCATTTCTTCATTCCCTCTGGGAATGACTAACACTGGCGCACACGTCAACTTTTCTTTTAGACTCTTGAATGCATTCTCACACACTCCGTCCCAGACGAAGGCTTGATTCTTCTTAGTCAACCGAGTCAACGGTGCTGCTATCTTGGAGAAGTTCTGAATAAACTTACGATAATATCCAGCTAACCCCAAGAAGCTTCTTACGTCTGTTGCATTTTTGGGCGTAGGCCAATCCTGTACCGTAGCCACCTTCGCAGGGTCCACGGCAATACCATTCTCTGAAACAACATGGCCCAAGAATCTCACTTCCCTCCTCCAGAAGTGACACTTAGAAAACTTTGCTTTCAACTGGTGTTTTCTCAACACCTCCATCACTATTCTTAAATGTTCCTTGTGTTCTTTCTCTGTCCTCGAATAGACCAAAATGTCATCCACGAACACAAGGACAAACTTATTAAACTGATCTCTGAATACCCTATTCATAAGATCCACAAAATATGCTGGGGCATTGGTCAGCCCGAATGGCATGACAAACCACTCATAAAACCCACACGGCGTCCGAAATGCCGTTTTAGCTATACTCTCAGCTTCCACTCTAAGCTGATGAAAACCTGTCGCGAGATCCAACTGAGAAAATACTCTTGTGCCACTCAACTGATCAAACAGATCATCTATCTGCGGTAGAGGATACTTGTTCTTCCTCATCACATTATTCAACTCGCGGTAGTCTACACACAAACGAAGGGAACCATCCGCCTTGGTAGCAAACTGTAACACCCCACATCTGTTAAGGTCACTCACAAAGGGAATGCTTTAACTTCAATGGAGTATTATGGGTACTGGAACAGAAATATTACAAGACAGACATATATAAAACAGCGGAAAATAAAATGGAAGTACTTCAAATCATTTATTAAATATAAATGTTTACAAGAAAAGCCCATCAACTTCCAATACCCAATTTCATAGTTAAAATATCTGTCTTGCCCAAAAACAAAGAAGCATAAAAACAAACTGCAGTATTCCCCAATAAAGCAAAGCAAGCCATAGCCAAGAGAAATCCAAGCCATACATGAAAGAGCCTTGGAGCTTGGTAAGATCCGAACTAAGCTGTATTCCCACCCTGTGAACCTGGGGGGGGGGGGGAACGGAAGAAAAAGAGGCGAAACAAAACGGGTCAGTCATAAAGACTGAGTAAGTCCTGGTGACTTTCAGCATAAAAATAGGTAAAGATAACATGGCATGAATAAACTGAAAGTAAACATAAGCATGATGACAAGGTAGGCAAGATAAACTAAGATAACAAGATAAACTATGATAACAAGATAAACTAAGGTAACAAGATAAACTTCGGGCACGATGAAACAAGTATAACGTCCCATAATTCCTATCAAGTATCCCACCGCATGGTTTCTATCAAGAATAACATCGCAAGGTTTCTAAGCTTCACCATTAAAATGATTTCTATTTGCTCTGCACCACCTAACTAGCATCCTCATAAGTGTCTTACATGGAATGATTTGTACTCGTACTAGTATCCCAACTAGTGTCCTGTGTAACAAGGATCCGCACCCCCTACTAGTGTCCCAACTAGTAGCCCGTGTTATATAATAATTACAACGTGATCCCAATCCCCGCAATTATGGTAGCCTTCAGGTGTACATCGATTTTGAGGATTCCACCTCGATCACCCCAATGGCCATGTATATATATATTCGATGCACCCTTACTACCTTATCGATCGGCTCCCTACTTGACCTAGTTCTCGTTTGTGTCACGCGGCCCCCTACTTGTAGATACCTGTGTTGGTCCCACCATGGGGTGTATCAAGTCCCATGGTGGCAACCCTGACACAATCAAGATGCACAACTTTATACCTACTGATGCCCAGTGGCTAAATTTTCTGCGCCGAAGTGTGTGCACGCCCGCACTCCCTTAGAACCTGCACTGCTGCACCAACCGCCGCTAATTTGACCTCTTATAATCAGCCCAGTAATCGGTCCCCACCCTGCCTAGCTCAGGGTTCCATTGATACCTAATGTGCGTTACTACTGAAATGGGTCCCCGTTACTAGGTTTTTCTAATGGTTAAGTCTGTGGGTCTATACTCTCTGATATTACCCACCAACCCTGATGTGTACTTAACCCCGCTACTGATTCAAGCATGTGTATTTAATGGTTAAGTGTATGTGGGCCTATATTTACTAATATTACCCACCAACCCGATATGTACTTAACCCTTCTACTCGTTATGTTACCATGGTTAAGTGTTTACCTTAGTTAACTTAACCTTTCTCGCTTATTATGTTTGATTGGTTAAGTGTGGTTTATTAACTTAACCCCGTTCGTATATCTGGTTACATTGGTTAAGAATTTTCTTGTTAACTTAACCCCATGTGTTACTTAACCCTACCACGCATCACATCAGATTGGTTAAGTGCATGTTAACTTAACCCCATCCACTAGTCATATTATAATGGTTAAGTGTTATCAACTTATTCAAGTTAACTTAACCCACCCGCTTGTCCTGTTATGTTGGTTGAGTGTTACTACTTAACCGCAACCACTTGTCTAATTAACCCATTGTATTAGTTAAGTGTTCTCATTAACTTAACCTCACTCTCTAGTCCAGTTTAATCATGTTATAATGGTTAAACATTTGCTTAACCTTACCCACTCCCGTAGTCAACTTATTAAATTGGTTAAGTGTCCAGATTAACCTAATCATATTACTTAACCCACCCATTTATATCATATTGGTTAAGTGTTCTTATTTACTTAACCCTACCCACTGGTCTAATTACCATGTTACGTTGGTTAAGTATTACTATTCGTATTTCCACATGTCACCCACATGTCACCCACTTAACCCCCATGTCCCACCATATGTTTATCTGGTTAAGTATTTCTTAATTCATTAAGGCCGTAACCTTATAAAGACCTCTCACATTAGACTGACATTTATGGCAGCTGGATTTGCCGGGCGGGTCCGGGCAGTCTTACGCCATAAAATAGTCTAACCTCGTGTCTTTACAACTGTTACGCTTTTAATTTTGGCCTAGGACCTCTCACATTGGGATGACATTTGTGACTACTGGATTCGCCAAGCGGTTCCGGGCAGGTTTACGTCACAAACGAGTCCAACCTCGTGTCCTAAGCATTGATTATCACTTATAATCTTTTACCCCAATTTGAATTTATTTCCCCTATTCAAATTATCAAATAATTCCTAATTTAACGATGTCCATAATTGACTCAATTATGTCCATCAATTAATGGTATGCAAAATCATACCAATTTTACCACAATTTATCTTAGGCCATTAAAGGCAACTTATCTCAATTTATATTTATCCCTCCTTTAAGGCTATTACATGCCAACTACCCAAAACCCACTTAGGCGTGTTCATATTAGCCCTTTTTCAAGACATAAATTATCATATGTGTTTCAACTACAAATTTCACTTATTTAACATATGCCCAAGTTCTAGATTACATGTCCGTTTTACATATGCCTAATTCATACCAAATTTACATATGTTCAATTCATGCCTGTTTACATGTATGCCAAATTTATATATGTCTAATCTTAGACAATTTTACATATATACCAAGTTTCATGCCTTTTATATACATATATCAAGATTCATAGTTTACATGTTTACAAAGCTATGCCCAATTCACATAGATCAATTTTTAGCCAAATATATTTATCAATATTCTTGCCATATTTTACATAGGTCATGTTTCATACCAACTACATGTATTCTATGTTTACCCCAATTTACCCAAGCTAGCAAAACTTTAATTATAACGATAATACCCAAATTCCAATTTCGTGTTAATGACAATAATACCCAAGTATCCAGTTTTCATATTATGCCTTCGATTCTACCAAACACATATATCCAACAAGGCAATATCCTAATATTTCCCCCGTATTCAATCGCACGCAAATCGTAGTTTAGGCCTAGGTCCGAAATTGACCAAGGTTCATCAAAAGAAAATAAATAGGGGAAGGTAGAAATTTGCATAATAAATAGATCAGAGAGAAAAACAACATCATGATAGGCAAAAAGATTAGAACTTGATGATAACATCATTACGAACCAAGAAAACTGCTGAATAAATCACAAATTTGTCATGAGAATAAAGGTAGACAAGTCTCAAAACTAGAGATTCAAAAAGCAACAGGAATAGATCTGAATCGATAAACATACTTAATCCAATTCCACTTTACTTCATGGCCACATTATAATTAAATATTTAAATCGAAAAGCAACTAGAACTTACAGAGCATGGATAGCAAATTAAGAACTGAAATTGTCGTAGAACGTTGCAGCGTCATTGATCTATTCTCTTGAATTTGTTGTAGAAGCATTGATCTTTGTTTTGATTTTGGTTTGAACGCTTAAGCTTTAATTTGGAGACGGCGGCCATGGCTCAAGAGAGATTCCAGCAGCATTTAGGTGTAAGAATGATTTGTTATGAATTAGGTTAGGCCTTAGGTTGTATTTATAGATGTTAGGAGTAGTTTAGGCCCTTAGATAAACCCTAGAACAGATCTGAACCGTCAGAATTCGTCACAGGCCCCCAAAACCAGTCCAAACAGTAAGCAGGTGCACCCAGGCTGCCTGGGCTCGACCAGGCAGGTCGACACCCATGTCGACTGGGCAATCGACATGGGGGGGGGTGATGTCGACTGTGCAGTCGACACCCCTGTCGACTTGACCTGGGCGGGAATTTTCCCGCCCTGCCCCCTTTGTATTTGAATTCAAATTTTGCTCTAGTTTTAAACTATTTTGAACTTGAAATTTTCTGAAAACTTTGACGGGCCATAACTTCGTCATACGGACTCCGATTTTCGAAAACTCGGACTCTATTTCGCGTATTTTTCCGAGACGAACGTAATGGCGCAACCCGTTTCCCTTAATTCTGATTTTAAAATTTAATTCTTCCTTGATTTATTATTTTAACAGGTTGTTACATTCTCCCCTCCTTAAAGGATTTCGTCCCCGAAATCTCCAAGTTAGGAAGAACGTATCCTACCATCCCTCATCCATCTACTCAAAACATCATCCACAAGCAATCATTGTCCTTAAAAAGATTTCTAATGCTATATGAACATATGCAGAAAGTGTGTGTATATGTTCCTTATCTAATGCAAATGATCAGGCCTGATTGATCTTCTGGATGCAAAATATGTTTAGTGCCATGAGTCCAACATATATGCAAATAGTCCTAGTCACATAAAGACTATATGTGTGCACAAACATCCATCCATATGCAACATCCACATGATAACACATTCAATTTCATTCACAAACAAGTGTAAACACTCGTGCATATGCAATATGAAAGGTGATTGAGCCGATCTAGTGCCTAATGTGTGTAAATGAATCCACGAGCAACCACTTGCAGCCACTTGCAACCATCAATCATAACATGTCTCAAACACATGTTTACACCCAATTGTTCCTATCTGAAGATATAGTCGAATGATAGAAGCAAGTAAAAACTTTGTGCCCATTCGGCAATGTCAAAACTGGAAATCTATGCCACATATGTATTGATTAGGAGAAGAACTCTGTAAGCATCAGCCCCGAAGACCGAAATCAACATCAGACTGACACCCAAAGAATTACTCAACCTAACCAATATATATAATTCTAGGAAACTAAGCATGATGGACTCCTATTAGGTCACAAGGAAATCCCTTCCTAAGACCAACCCGTATCCTATAAAACCCAAAAAGTTTAGTCCACCCGACGGACATCCTCAAGCCCCAACATATATTACTAACAGACGAGTCATACTCCCTATGAGGTTCGCAATAGAAATAGGATTGAGAATAGGACCGAGAGGATATACACAAAAGATAGCATGTGGGTAAGCTCTATAGGAAAAGAGAGATCAAGGATATACCCTTAAAAATAGATATGCACGAATATAGTCTTCAATCTTCTAAGCCACATTCCCTTGAGCTTAACTCCGTTGTGCTTTGACCATCTTTAACTTCACAATTTCGTAGCTTCTTAATTCTTGTTTCCAAAATATGAGTTGGAACCCATTTCACTATTGCCTCTCATTCCACTTTCACTTATTCTCCTTTTTGTATACTCGGCTTACACATAACAGCGTACTCATGGTTTCACACAGGCTCTCCAAAATTTACTAGAAAGTATTCCACATAGATGAATTATCTCTCGAAAATAAACAAATGTCGACCATGTTGCCCAATGTACTTACTTAGGTGACTCTCTATAACTCATGCATAAGCGAAATGACCCATCCGCCTTAGTGGCAAACACTACTCGAGCGGATCAACTAATGTATCAAGAGATTCTAGGTAACTAATCATAATAGAACCCTAAAGGTTACACGTGACTTCGAGGGTATTACCGAGGCAAGTCAAAAGTCTAACTACCCTCCTCTCGAAACCGAGAATGGCACCCTTATCGGATAACCACTTCATCCCTAGAATCAACCCATAGCTCACCAAAAACATGAGCATTCCTTCTAAACTCAACACTTAGCATAGACATTCTCAAATCCTAACAAGTCATAAATAAATGAGCCGATTCCCCAACAGGATTTGAGATAAAAATGGGATCCTCTACCATGCTAGTACTAAGGTGCAGAGACTCAACTTTCGAAGCAGAATTAAAAGGATGCGATGTACAAAAACAAAGTTCTAGTGGGATGATAGAAAAGAAAAGCTAAACCTTTAACAGAAACGTTACCACTCTCTTAGGTACGCTAGTAGTGAGAGCATTCAATTGTCCTCTCGACGATCTTGTCCCTTACCCTTGTCCTATAATACTTAACTACATGTCCCTTCTCACTAAAGATACTCTCTCTTGTCATGGGTTTTACTATTCTTTCACTTTGGTCTCTTTCCTCTCACCTTTTTCCTCCTTCGTGGATTAAGCTATAACAACTAGTTTCTTGTTCTTACTGTCCTCGTATAGTTTGTTGACAAGTCTCTCGAAGCTACCTCCAACGTACGGCACTCTACCCAACTTGAAATAAGATTAGACGCAGATGGAACTACCATGGCTACAAACGGAGGTTGGGCACTCCTTTGCCCTCCGACATGTTTCGGATGCCTACGAAACTATGGTGAAAAGAGAGAGAAGAGATTTCAAGAGAGAATCAAAAGATAGTGCATATGGCTTTGGGGAATATGCCTTTTAATTCAAAACAAAATTTTCTTGAAAATTTGTTTCTTTGTAAATGTTTTGAAAATAATTTCAGAAGGTTTTTGAAAACTTTTTCCCAGTCTGGTAACCTTCTGCTCTGATACCAAATGTAACACCCCACATCTGTTAAGGTCACTCACAAAGGGAATGCTTAAACTTCAATGGAGTATTATAGGTACTGGAACAGAAATATTACAAGACAGACATATATAAAACAATGGAAAATAAAGTGGAAGTACTTCAAATCATTTATTAAATATAAATGTTTACAAGAAAAGCCCATCAACTTCCAATACCCAATTTCATAGTTAAAATATCTGTCTTGCTCAAAAACAAAGAAGCATAAAAACAAACTGCAGTATTCCCCAATAAAGCAAAGCTAGCCATAGCCAAGAGAAGTCCAAGCCATACATGAAAGAGCCTTGGAGCTTGGTAAGATCCGAACTAAGCTGTATTCCCAACCTGTGAACCTGGGGGGGGGGAACGGAAGAAAAAGAGGCGAAACAAAACGGGTCAGTCATAAAGACTGAGTAAGTCCTAGTGACTTTCAGCATAAAAATAGGTAAAGATAACATGGCATGAATAAACTGAAAGTAAACATAAGCATGATGACAAGGTAGGCAAGATAAACTAAGATAACAAGATAAACTATGATAACAAGATAAACTAAGGTAACAAGATAAACTTCGGGCACGATGAAACAAGTATAACGTCCCATAATTCCTATCAAGTATCCCACCGCATGGTTTCTATCAAGAATAACATCGCAAGGTTTCTAAGCTTCACCATTAAAATGATATCTATTTGCTCTGCACCACCTAACTAGCATCCTCATAAGTGTCTTACATGGAATGATCTGTACTCCTACTAGTATCCCAACTAGTGTCCTGTGTAACAAGGATCCGTACCCCCTACTAGTGTCCCAACTAGTAGCTTGTGTTATATAATAATTACAACGTGATCCCAATCCCCGCAATTATGGTAGCCTTCAGGTGTACATCGATTTTGAGGATTCCACCTCGATCACCCCAATGGCCATGTATATATATTCGATGCACCCTTACTACCTTATCGATCGGCTCCTAACACCCCACATCTGTTAAGGTCACTCACAAAGGGAATGCTTTAACTTCAATGGAGTATTATGGGTACTGGAACAGAAATATTACAAGACAGACATATATAAAACAGCGGAAAATAAAGTGGAAGTACTTCAAATCATTTATTAAATATAAATGTTTACAAGAAAAGCCCATCAACTTCCAATACCCAATTTCATAGTTAAAATATTTGTCTTGCTCAAAAACAAAGAAGCATAAAAACAAACTGCAGTATTCCCCAATAAAGCAAAGCAAGCCATAGCCAAGAGAAATCCAAGGCATACATGAAAGAGCCTTGGAGCTTGGTATGATCCGAACTAAGTTGTATTCCCACCCTGTGAACCTGGGGGGGGGGAACGGAAGAAAAAGAGGCGAAACAAAACGGGTCAGTCATAAAGACTGAGTAAGTCCTAGTGACTTTCAGCATAAAAATAGGTAAAGATAACATGGCATGAATAAACTGAAAGTAAACATAAGCATGATGACAAGGTAGGCAAGATAAACTAAGATAACAAGATAAACTATGATAACAAGATAAACTAAGGTAACAAGATAAACTTCAGGCACGATGAAACAAGTATAACGTCCCATAATTCCTATCAAGTATCCCACCGCATGGTTTCTATCAAGAATAACATCGCAAGGTTTCTAAGCTTCACCATTAAAATGATATCTATTTGCTCTGCACCACCTAACTAGCATCCTCATAAGTGTCTTACATGGAATGATCTGTACTCCTACTAGTATCCCAACTAGTGTCCTGTGTAACAAGGATCCGTACCCCCTACTAGTATCCCAACTAGTAGCCCGTGTTATATAATAATTACAACGTGATCCCAATCCCCGCAATTATGGTAGCCTTCAGGTGTGAATCGATTTTGAGGATTCCACCTCGATCACCCCAATGGCCATGTATATATATATTCGATGCACCCTTACTACCTTATCGATCGGCTCCCAACTTGACCTAGTTCTCGTTTGTGTCACGCGGCCCCCTACTTGTAGATACCTGTGCTGGTCCCACCATGGGGTGTATCAAGTCCCATGGTGGCAACCCTGACACAATCAAGATGCACAGCTTTATACCTACTGATGCCCAGTGGCTAAATTTTCTGCGCCGAAGTGTGTGCACGCCCGCACTCCGTTAGAACCTGCACTGCTGCACCAACCGCCGCTAATTTGACCTCTTATAATCAGCCCAGTAATCATGCCCCACCCTGCCTAGCTCAGGGTTCCATTGATACCTAATGTGCATTACTGCTGAAATGGGTCCCCGTTACTAGGTTTTTCTAATGGTTAAGTCTGTGGGTCTATACTCTCTGATATTACCCACCAACCCTGATGTGTACTTAACCCCGCTACTGATTCAAGCATGTGTATTTAATGGTTAAGTGTATGTGGGCCTATATTTACTAATATTACCCACCAACCCGATATGTACTTAACCCTTCTACTCGTTATGTTACCATGGTTAAGTGTTTACCTTAGTTAACTTAACCTTTCTCGCTTATTATGTTTGATTGGTTAAGTGTGGTTTATTAACTTAACCCCGTTCGTCTATCTGGTTACATTGGTTAAGAATTTTCTTGTTAACTTAACCCCATGTGTTACTTAACCCTACCACGCATCACATCAGATTGGTTAAGTGCATGTTAACTTAACCCCATCCACTAGTCATATTATAATGGTTAAGTGTTATCAACTTATTCAAGTTAACTTAACCCACCCGCTTGTCCTGTTATGTTGGTTGAGTGTTACTACTTAACCACAACCACTTGTCTAATTAACCCATTGTATTAGTTAAGTGTTCTCATTAACTTAACCTCACTCTCTAGTCCAGTTTAATCATGTTATAATGGTTAAACATTTGCTTAACCTTACCCACTCCCGTAGTCAACTTATTAAATTGGTTAAGTGTCCAGATTAACCTAATCATATTACTTAACCCACCCATTTATATCATATTGGTTAAGTGTTCTTATTTACTTAACCCTACCCACTGGTCTAATTACCATGTTACGTTGGTTAAGTATTACTATTCGTATTTCCACATGTCACCCACATGTCACCCACTTAACCCCCATGTCCCACCACATGTTTATCTGGTTAAGTATTTCTTAATTCATTAAGGCCGTAACCTTATAAAGACCTCTCACATTAGACTGACATTTATGGTAGCTGGATTTGCCGGGCGGGTCCGGGCAGTCTTACACCATAAAAGAGTCTAACCTCGTGTCTTTACAACTGTTACGCTTTTAATTTGGGCCTAGGACCTCTCACATTGGGCTGACATTTGTGACTACTGGATTCGCCAGGCGGTTTCGGGCAGGTTTACGTCACAAACGAGTCCAACCTCGTGTCCTAAGCATTGATTATCACTTATAATCTTTTACCCCAATTTGAATTTATTTCCCCTATTCAAATTATCAAATAATTCCTAATTTAACGATGTCCATAATTGACTCAATTATGTCCATCAATTAATGGTATGCAAAATCATACCAATTTTACCACAATTTATCTTAGGCCATTAAAGGCAACTTATCTCAATTTATATTTATCCCTCCTTTAAGGCTATTACATGCCAACTACCCAAAACCCACTTAGGCGTGTTCATATTAGCCCTTTTTCAAGACATAAATTATCATATGTGTTTCAACTACAAATTTCACCTATTTAACATATGCCCAAGTTCTAGATTACATGTCCATTTTACATATGCCTAATTCATACCAAATTTACATATGTTCAATTCATGTCTGTTTACATGTATGCCAAATTTATATATGCCTAATCTTAGACAATTTTACATATATACCAAGTTTCATGCCTTTTATATACATATATCAAGATTCATAGTTTACATGTTTACAAAGCTATGCCCAATTCACATAGATCAATTTTTAGCCAAATATATGTATCAATATTCTTGCCATATTTTACATAGGTCAAGTTTCATACCAACTACATGTATTCCATGTTTACCCCAATTTACCCAAGCTAGCAAAACTTTAATTATAACGATAATACCCAAATTCCAATTTCGTGTTAATGGCAATAATACCCAAGTATCCAGTTTTCATATTATGCCTTCGATTCTACCAAACACATATATCCAACAAGGCAATATCCTAATATTTCCCCCGTATTCAATCGCACGCAAATCGCAGTTTAGGCCTAGGTCCGAAATTGACCAAGGTTCATCAAAAGAAAATAAATAGGGGAAGGTAGAAATTTGCATAATAAATAGATCAGAGAGAAAAACAACATCATGATAGGCAAAAAGATTAGAACTTGATGATAACATCATTACGAACCAAGAAAACTGCTGAATAAATCACAAATTTGTAATGAGAATAAAGGTAGACAAGTCTCAAAACTAGAGATTCAAAAAGCAACAGGAATAGATCTGAATCGATAAACATACTTAATCCAATTCCACTTTAATTCATGGCCACATTATAATTAAATATTTAAATCGGAAAGCAACTAGAACTTACAGAGCATGGCTAGCAAATTAATAAATGAAATTGTCGTAGAACGTTGCAGCGTCATTGATATATTCTCTTGAATTTGTTGTAGAAGCATTGATCTTTGTTTTGATTTGGGTTTGAACGCTTAAGCTTTAATTTGGAGACGGCGACCATGGCTCAAGAGAGATTCCAGCAGCATTTAGGTGTAAGAATGATTTGTTATGAATTAGGTTAGGCCTTAGGTTGTATTTATAGATGTTAGGAGTAGTTTAGGCCCTTAGATAAACCCTAGAACAGATCTGAACCGTCAGAATTCGTCATAGGCCCCCAAAACCAGTCCAAACAGCAAGCAGGTGCACCCAGGCTGCCTGGGCTCGACCAGGCAGGTCGACACCCATGTCGACTGGGCAGTCGACATGGGGGGGTGGTGTCGACTGTGCAGTCGACACCCCTGTCGACTTGACCTGGGCGGGAATTTTCCCGCCCTGCCCCCTGTGTGTTTGAATTCAAATTTTGCTCTAGTTTTAAACTGTTTTGAACCTGAAATTTTCTGAAAACTTTGACGGGCCATAACTTCGTCATACGGACTCCGATTTTCGAAAACTCGGACTCTATTTCGCGTATTTTTCCGAGATGAACGCAATGGCGCAACCCGTTTCCCTTAATTCTGATTTTAAAATTTAATTCTGCCTTGATTTATTATTTTAACAGGTTGTTAAAATTCGGGTTGTTACACAAACACAACTGGTGCTCCCCATTCAGAAACACTCCTGATAAATCCCTTCTTCAAAAGATTGCTGACTTGCACCCCGAGCTCTCGTTGCTCCCTTGGTGCCATACGACGAAGTGGCTTCACTATAGGTCTAGCATCTTTCACTAAATCAATACGGAACTTAATCTCTCGGTGTGGTGGAAGCCCGGTCACTTCCTCGAAAACGTCCGGATATTGGCCAACCACGGGCAAACCTGACAACTCACTATGCGGGATGTCGAGGGAATTTAGAAAACTAGCCATTACCCCATAACCGGGTAGACCAACAAACACTACCCTCCGCCCATCATCCGCCCTAGCTGTCACCAAAAAGCCCTCACAGTCTACCACCACCCCGTATCTTTGGAGCCAATCGACTCCCAAAATAATGCCAAACCCAGTAAAGCCCAAAACAAAGCAATCACAAACAAACATGCATCCATGACTCGATAAGACCACATTACGACAAATCATGCTAAGGCTAGTCGAACCACCAATCGGGTTCGTCACTACTAATGGTCTATCGACAATCTCGGGTTCCAATCCCAATTTATGATATGAAAGAACTGGAAGCCCCGGTATCAAACAAAACTCTTACTGGAACATCATAAACAGAAAGCATACCTTGAATGACGACATTCTTTCCCTTCTCCGCCGCGGTTGGGGCATTTGACGAAGAAGGAATAACATTAAGGACATATGCTTTCACCATCTGCTTTTCTTTAGGAGGTTGTGGACACTTGTCCTTGTGATGTCCCACTTGGCCACAGTTGAAGCACTTCCTATCCGCTGGCTTGGCCCGACAATTGCTAACATAATGGCCCTTCTTACCACAACTGAAGCACTCTACATCTTTCTTATTCTTCTTCTGGCCATCCTTATTCTGGTTCTGCTTCCTCTTATTCTGAGAACCACTCTTGCCTCCACCACTTGCTTGTGGTTTTGGCTCCTCTGCAGATGCAACCTCAGTCTTTGACTTAGGGTAAAGACTCTCTGATCTCAAAGCTTTCCCCACAACCAATTCAAACGTCTCATCGATGTGGTTAATGAGCCTTTCCCCCAAGTACTGATCCAAGCCAGTTATGAACTTCTCGTTCTTCTTCTCGGCAGTATCAATAAGAAATAAACCATATTTCGATAAAGTGTTGAATTCAGCAATATACTCCGAGACAGCTCTGCCATTCTGCTTGAGCTCCAAAAATTTCTTAAACAACATTGATTTCTGAGCAGTTGGAATGAACTTCTCACTAAAGCGAGCCTTAAACTGCTCCCAAGTAATCTGATCCTCTGGAGTGGCTGTCTTAATAGCATTTCACCAATTCATCGCTCGCCCTTGCAGCTGACGAGACGCTAACCTTCTCTTCATCGCATCCTCAATACCCAAGTCATCGAAGATACAATCACAGCTATCCAACCAATCCTGAACATCCGTGGCCGACTCCGTTCCGTGGAACGGCTTCCCACCAAGGCTAGTGTAATTCTTGCATAGCTTGGCGAAATCGACCCTAGGCGCCTGCACTATTGGACCGCCACCATTACCAGCATTGGGGGCTGCCCCTTGCACATCCCTAAGAATGTCCCTCATGAGGTCAGTAAACATCGCCCTCATGTCAGCATCATTCCCATTATTGGCTCCTCTACCAGCACCTCTTGCGTATCGGCTCATCGTTCAATTTGTAAAGAGAAACGATTAACCATCTTCATAGTGGTGCCAGTGCAGTGCGACTTCATCCTTAGCTATGCTAATAATATATATAGCTTTTGAAAACCAAAGTAATCACAAATACGCTCTCTCATACACGTACTATCTCTCCCTGATGACTTCCCTAGGTTAACTACGCAACCTAGAGCTCTGATACCAAATGTGACAACCCGCCCCGCACCAAACGACATTTACTCCACAAGTGCGCTGTACACATGTCCAGTTAGCACGGGAAGGTCGTCTGAAAAGGGAAGAAAGAAGACGAAGAATCAACATGGAACCTGTAGAATGTCTCACAGCGCACGGAACAAAATATAATAATAATAACATACTTGACATAAAACAGGTGAGATAGTGCATAAGCTGAAAACAAACTATCATAGCAGCAGAAAATCCAAAGTACAGCTTATGATCCAAAGCCAACATTATTACAACTTTTAAAACTGTCTCAAGAGTTAAACAAGAAAGGTACACTACTAATGCCCAAAGTAGCGACCAACAACGACACAGGGAGAATATCTATACATATCATACGTGGAAGCCTCCTGCTCGCCTCTGAATCCGCTACTCGCGCATCACCAGCTAACCTGTCTCTAGTCTGCTCGTGTGAGCACCCAGAGTAATAAGAAGAGACATAATACTCTGGGTCAGACAAAAAGTCTGGTATGAGCAATAAGCAGCTAAACAGAACAATAACAGGTACACTAAACCATACATGAACCTAGACCTGCAACCAAAGAGTTAGCACTGCAGACTGTACAACACTCTAAGGTGCCACTAGCATGTGGTGTACTAGAATACGGGGGTGGGGGTGTTCATGTCATAGTGATAGCAAACAAATCAAACATAGTAACCATCCTCACATCTCTCACTCAGTGCATAAAGCCTACGATGTCCACCACTGTCAATCACTAGACCCATCGAAGTAGTGACGGAGTTCGTCTTGTACAACTACTGCTACTACCAAACTTACCACATGGAGTCATGACCAAATCTTTACAAATGACCCCACTTCATTGGTCTATAGCCCCTTAGTCGTACCTAGGACACTACGGCCCTGAATCCGTTCACGTACTTCCTACACATGGTGATCCAAAGTTATGGACATCGAAAACCCCTTAGCACACGTCCCGCAGCAAAGCCCGACTCATGACGCCCACTCATTGGTTCCCAACTGGATCCGGAGTCAAAGCTCCTCATTTGGACTTCCTTTGCATCTCGGGTTTTGGTCGAATTGGAGTTGGTCTTTAGAACAGTCGTCGCGTAGTAGTAATAGCATATATACGGTTCGGTATTCCCCTTCTGGCCTGGTTCGGTTCGGTGTACTCTTGCTCCATCGGTTCGGTTCGGATGCTCTGTGTCTGGTTCGGTGGTTGCTCCCTCCTAGATGTCCCGATCCGATCCGGTGCTTCGCTCCAACCCCAGCTCCAAGCAAGGTCCTCCAATCCGATCCCTATGCTCTTGCCCCCGATCCAATCCCTATTAGTCTCTCCAATCCGATCCCCTTTGGTTTCTCTCCGATCCGATCCCCTTCAGTTTCTCTCTGATCCGATCCCCTTTGGTTTCTCTTCGATCCGATCCCCTTCAGTTTCTCTCCGATCCGATCCCCTGCCCAAATCCAATTCTAAGAAAATGGCCTTCCTTCTCGCCAAGCCTCTTATGCTAAGTTCCAATCCGAATCGAGTCCTCTTGCCCAGTTCTCCTATCCGATCCGAGCCCAATTATCCGATCCGATCCGGTTCGGAACCCTGCATATTTCCTGTGACTTTCCGGCGACCGTTTTACTCCATATGACGGCGCTTTCGACCAATCTAACAATTCTGATCAATCACAAAACATACCATACAGTCATAGCAACATAGGGAATCAACCATAGACATCAAAACAACAACCATAGCATGTAATTTGGATCAAACCTACCCAAAATCCCATATTTTCCCTTAAGCATGTTTATGCAAAACTAATGATATGATTAGCAAAACTTAACGAAATTAACCCAATTTCATATCAAAGGTCTAAAACATCATTTAAGAATTTATAAATATTTTCCCAGAATTTATTAATGTATAAATTCGCTAATCTTCACTAATTACCCTTAATTAACCTTAATTAGTGAGGAACTATGCAAATCACTCACCTTAGCCACAAATAAAACCTTTAGATCTGAAATTCTACTGTTTGGGTGCGAATACCAATGCAACACAGCAGCTCTACTACTGATTTGGTGAAGATCTTCCTTGATTTGATGTTGATTAAACCAAAACTTGATTAGAAGTTGATTTGGGTGTTTTTAGATGATGGAGGCCATTGTTAGGGTTTCAAGAAATGAAGTGGCGACTGAAAGAAATGTTTTCTAACCCGAATCAGCCCTTATACATCTCTAATCCCGAAATGGGTCATGGACCCTCTTGCTAATCACCCTAATTAGTCCTAGTTAAGCTGTTTTTCACCTTCTAAACCTTGTTTCACCCATATCTCCCAAACTTTGAGTCCGTTTGGCTAATGTGACCACTCTACGGAAAGGTAAACCATCATCCGGAGCTAGTGGAAGTGATTTCAAGTCAAATTTCCTTTCCAACCAAAAGTTATGGCCAAAACAGTACCGGCTAGGGGCAAAATGGTCATTTAAAAATCGGGAAAAATCTTGAACATGGGAAATGACCCCAATAGTCGTTTCCCAAAGTTACATGACCATACGCCTTCATATAAGAAATAAATAAATATTCTACGATCTTTCGATGCGTAGAATGCGGGTTGTTACATATAATACTAGTAGCATCTTGAATGTATCTCAACCTCTTAGTTAGAAAACAATAAGGTGTCAACGTATATCCCATAACATACGTTCGCACCTAACGGTTTACCAGCCGTTAGTCGATACCACACTAGAAAACATCATAAAATATCATTGAATATACACAGCCCGATCTCATCGGCAAGTGTAAAGAAACCAAATCCGTCTCATCTTTCTGTCTTTCTGACGAGTACTAAGTGGCATTCTAGCTTGTCTCATCTTATCGACAAGTAAAAAACCATCATAAACAACAAAACATTATAAATTCATAAACATCGAAATATCATGAATTCATAAACATCAAATGATCATGAATTCATAAACATAAAAATATCATGAATTCATAAGCTTAAAAAGATCATGAATTCATAGACATCAAAACATCATGAATTCAACATAGAATAGCTTGCCTCGTATCATTGGCATGTTTACCTAGCATCGTGGTTGGTTCATCATCAAGCATACTCCAAATGAGTAGTTCCAGAATCAACGGACTTTGCCAAAATTTGGCAACATCACATCCAAAGGGTTTTGATCGTACAAGTCCGATTTTAAGCGATAAAGTAAAATCACGTATCTCATTCCACGTATTTTTACTAAACCGTTTAATTCTCATTCATATACCCCAAAATTCATAAGAATAAGCAAATGCATATATTTAAAACAATTTAATAGAGAAAATAGGATTTTTAAATGATTTTAAAATATATATAAGCTTTATAAAGAAAAACCCTTATTTAAATAGATTATCTATTTATAAATACTTTAAAATGCTAAATAATTGATTAAAAACCTTTTAAAATCACTTAAAAACAATTATTTTCCAAACCATGATTTTTAAGAATTCTCTAAAATTTAATTAGACTTAAAACCATTCAAAATCATTAGGAATACTCAATATCGATATTAGACGATATTTAAAATTAAATGGGATTTAAATCAAATTTAATCCAAAATTTCTTCAAATCTTAGCTAGTCCATTGGTGGACATCATCGCTATCTAATAACATTAAGTTCTATCAAAATAATGCAACTGGAATTGTCCAAATCGGCAAAATATCATCAAAATCCAAAAAATAATATTATACTAATTTCAGCCCTGTTGTAAAAAATTCAGATTTTAACATAACAAACTTCAAAATCTGAAAATACTTAGTAATTAAAAAGTGTTCTACTAAGTCTAAGCTTTCCAACTATTTAAAGATTATCAAAATTGGACTTAATATGAAGGAGATATGATGAATACAATTCTCAGATTTTTAAATTCACTGTCGCTCTCATTTATTTTCAAAACAGCAACAAAGAAATGTAGTTTCATCTATCTTAAACTCAGAATTTTGCAAAACTCAAAACATAAAAGTTGTAGTACATGATTCAAACTTTTTAGACCATCTAAGATTATCAAATTTGGCTTTGAAATGAAACAGTTATGGTTGATTTTATTTCGGTTTCAACTATAGAGAAAATGTTAGTTTTGCTCTCAGGATAGCAGTAGAAAACTTCAATTTTGACCTAGCTAAGTTTATATTTATGAAAAACTCAAAATATAAAATTTGTAGCACATGTTTAAGCTTTCTGCAACATAAAAATTTATTCAACTCGGAACAAAAACAAGAAAGGTATGGCAAAAACAATTTCAAATTTTCAAATTGAACATTCACGGGCAGAAATACACTATTAGGTTCAAACATGAATTTGGCGCAATAAACGATCGAATTGTACAGAACACAAAAGGCCAAAGTTGTTTCAGAAAGTCTTCCCTTCCCATAACATTAAAAATTATTAGGATTTGTTAAGAAATGAAGAAGTTACGATCTATTTGTTTTGGTTTCTAGCAAAGAGAGCAAATATTTTTTTTTTGCTCTCGGGATAGCTTTAGAAGAAACACATTTCTTATCAAGTTAACTTCAAAATCGCAGAAAAATCAAACATGAAACTTATAGTACATGATTCAAGCTTTCCGAATCATCTAAGATTATTCAATTCCGATAAGTATTGAGGGAGATATAATGTCTCAAACATGAACTCAGGCCATGTTTGTAACAGTTAGATTATGATAAAAAAAAAATCATTTGCATCATAAACTTGAATTCAATGTAACAATAAGTTTAAACAAGAAATTGTGAGTGTAACAACTCACCTTAACATTTTCGAACTAGCATGCACACCTCAACTAACCACCAATTTCCAAAAAAAAAAGAAACACATACACTTTTGACCACTGTTGCAATAAAGTTTTTACATAGAAAATATAAGTATTATACTATGAAATTTTTAAAGAAGATGTAGCTTTAATTTAAGAACAACATACCTAAATTTCTTATTTTTCTGAGTTTTCTACAATTAGTTATAAATATTCTACTAACCTGCGTGTTCAACCCATATTTAACCTGAAAATTACTTTAGAGAAGAAGACTTTGACCCATCAAACCTAAATCAGTTGCAACAAAATTTGATTCATGGGTGATAGAACATATTGGCAACAACCTACTCAAATTTGAGAATTTTTGAGATTTTATTTGATTTTTTATGATTTTTAGAACAACTAGGGTTTTGCAATTTAGGTGGAGATGACCATTAGAAGCTCTCAGGAAGAAGAGATGTTGAGAAAGAAAACGAACGTACAACAAACAAACTTCTCTTCTCCTAGCTATTTCAGTTTAGTTACTAGGTTTGGGTTTTAACCCTAATTACAATCTAAAAGCATAATTCTAGGACTTAGTTAAATTTTAGGTTGCTATGTACATATATGTTACAGATTTGTACACAACTTTCACATAAAACACATTATAACATGAGACAAATTGTTTTCTTTATGTTTTATTTAAACCAATATACTAAAGTATCAATAAAAAAATTATTTTAACATTAAAATTATTATTTACACTTTAAACCATTAACTTATACAATATATAACAACATTATTTCCTTACAACAAAATCATCATTTTTGACATGTTTGACTAAATAAAAATTATTTCTTAGCCGAATAAAGTGTAATAAAATATTTTTAACATTTTTAAAACATAAAATAATATTTATAATCAATATTAAACTTTCTAAAAAATTATTTTCTTCTCATTTCTCCTTTTATTTTACAATAAAAGGCTAGTAATGGATTAAATTTCCAATATCATTATAGTTGAGTCAATAAATTGCCATCATCGTTTATTTTCAATCTAAACCTCAAATAAATTATTCAAAATTTTATTTTCACAAAAAATTCTCAAATTTATTGATTTTCCCCAAATAGACATTTTAAATTCCAGATTATTGTCAGTTAACTATATTAAATTATAATCTCTGTTATAATTTAGTACAAAAGGTAATCTTTATTACATGAAAAACATATATATAAATCAAATTCAAAAATTAATTTTCAAATTATCACTTATAAATGAAATTAGTTCATTAGTTAAAAAATTAAATTTAACGAATATTTAAAATAAATTAAATATTTCCATAACATAAAATAGTAAAATTTCAGAGTTTTTATAGGGAGTTAAGGACTGAAGTCTACGTCGATGTAGACTTTGGAGGCGAAGTCAATCATTGAAGAAGCACCACTGGTTATATATTCATTTTTGGAACTACAAACGTCAGTTAAATGCAATAGATACATCAGAATGCCACCGATCTATCCACTAAAGAGGCTGAATATGTAGCAATCACTGAAGCAAAAGTAAAAAGATGATATGGCTTCAAGATTTTTTAATTGAATTGGGATTCAGATAAAAAATGTTTTGTACAGTGATGATCAAAGTGAAATAAGCTTGGCCAAAAACTTTATATTTCATTTTAGAACCAAGCATAACAGGATTTTTTTCACTTTAACGGGTCTCTATTGGAAGATGATGTGTTAATACAGGAGAAGATCAAAAGAAACAAGAATCCAAGAATGTGTTAATAAGGACGGTAATTATCAACAAACAGAAGTTGTGTTCAACTTAGTTGGTTTGCTACTATGAAAAATCTGAAAGGCCGCTACATTGATCAAGGTGTGAAAAAGGATTGAAATTAGTAGTAGGTCGCAGCCCTAGCAGCCTATGAGAACAAAATAGAGCTGCCACTAGCCAGACCACCATTAACGTTGTCACCAACCTCCACCAACCATCTTCTCATCCTATACATACTTCAATTTTCTTTATAACATACATCCTATTATCAACCCAATAAAAAGAAAGGGAAAATAAATTTAGAAAAAGAAGTTTGAAGATGCAAGATTGAGTGTTGAGTTAAAAGTGCTTCATGATCAATTTATACTATTTCCAAATAAAAGATCCCTTATTGTTGGAGACATAGGCATAATTGACTGAACTCCATTATCATGTTTGTGTACCTTACCATTGAATATTTCATTTCTTTTCCTTATAAATCTAATTATAAGGAAATTTACATAATTTCCCGACAATTAGAAAAGGTGACCAAAAAAGGCCAAGTCAAATTCAATGAAAATTTGAAACTTAGGAAACATTTGTGGAGCAAGCGATGGAAGTTCTTTCTTCCCTTTCAATCTATAATAATACCTTCAAACATGCATTTGGGAAAATATTTCAAACAAAATATATGAACTACCAAATATATAAAACAAGTCAAAAGATGCAAATTATACTCAAAAACTTAAAATACAATTGAAAGCTGCATAGACTACAAAATAGGGCGGAAATACAGGATAATCATTTTTAAAAATGCATATCTTATCCATTTTCCAAAAGTGCATAATAAAACAAAATAATAAATTAGAAAACATAAGTTGCATAAATTATATATTAAAGATATAATAATGCAAAAACAGTTTTTTGGAAAATGCAAATGGTTTACATTTTTGAAAAGTACAAAAAATTATAAACCAAAGTACGAAATATGCATAATTGGTTGCAAAATTAACTGTTAAGAAAAAAATGCAAATGCTTCGTGTGCAAAGTGAATAATATTTGCATTATTTTGAAAACAGTGTAAACATAGAAATTATTTCCAATTATTTATTGGGTGGTTTTAATGGAAAAGAAGTTGCGATATTTTCGTAATATTGGCAAAAAGTGTTATGGTGACATAAATAGTCGAAAATCACCAAAATGAGCCATTTCGTTTTAACTATCTCCGAGCTTTTCTTCCCCCATTAACTTTATTGTTGGGATAACAGCAATGTTTTCTTGTTAACAATTTCATTTGTTAATCTAAGAAATTTATGAACACCTGAAATCAAATTTAAAGCATCAATCTAGAAGACAACAAGCACATATAAAGTAAAAATAGCAGATAGGGTAAAGGAGACATATGAATTTTATAGTAGTTCTACTTACTCACCCTACACTTCAATCAGTATTTTATTACGATAGTAAAATTTAGATCTCTTTGGGTTTCAGCTAGCTAACCTTAGATCTAAGCTTTATTTAAAAGCATTTGGAGGAGATAAAAGTTGAAGTGATGACAATCCAACAAAGTAATGATAAAATCTTCAACAAGATTCAAAAATCCCTTAGTTGCTGAAGCTTAAGCATTTTTTGATAAAACCGACGAATACTAGACTAAAAGATTAGTTCAGTACAAGAATAAACTGCTATGGGGGCAGAAAATTTTAGTCTTTTCTTAAATAATACAAACTTAATAATAAATGTTATGACCGACTAAAGACTGAAATTTATGTATTTATTTGTCAAGTCTAAAAAAAGTTAAGATTAAAATTTCAATCTTTATATTCGTAGACTAAAATTTTGATCTTAAATATTGTTAGCTACCAAGTTTTAACGATCGAAACAAGGTTTTTAACCAAATTCAAACTGTGTAAATTTAAGAATTTAACTAATTTATTTCTTTATTCTATCTATAGCTTTGACTTTTGATTGCATTTGCTTTCTAATGTCATTGTTATATGTGAAAAGATCATATCTCAGTACAATTATACCAAATTATAGTATATATGTGTAATAATACCATATATGAGCAAGGTAACTAGCATCTAATATGTTTCATACAGTAGAATTATATATAATTATTATTATGATTCACTATTATACAATACAAAAATATTGTGAACATAATACATAATTATAATATATGTTGTTTACATGTTATTATCACAAAACCCACAAAAAAGCTTTTAACTAACCATATCCATTTCCCATTTTTTTTCTTCCTATCATCTGTAATGCCTTTCGAACTTTTTATCGGATGACCTGCTATTTGCTTGCTATCCACATATAGATTTAGCAACTAATTATTAGATATCGCCTAAGCTAGAGGTGGCATTTTAAACTCCAGTGTTTGATCCTCAATGCTAACTTATTTTTGATTTGAATAGGATTAGGTTGGCGTCTACTAGCAAATTTATCATCACTATTTCACTTCATTTGCAAATTTATCATCTTTAAATTCTTCTGATCTCATGTTTTGAAAAGACCATGTTATTCCACTCCGACCTGCACAAAAATCTGCATCCTCGCTATACACATGCATAACTCTACTGTTGCCACTCTTTCAATCGAAACAACTCCACAATTTGTTGAATGATTGACCACTCCAAATCATGGTTCTACAAATATTTCTCACTTTAATCTTCCCAACGACCCTCCCAGCCATCATCCCCCTTTCATCCATCAAAGATCCTTTTAACAAATTTCTTTATAACTATCCTTCTTCTCCTATTGATATTAAGCTTCCTCCATCACCTAATAGTTTATTATGACAAGTCCTTTCCGTTTAAAACCACTTGAATCTCACATGAAATATAAAAGTAAAAGACAATGCACAACCTTATGATCTCAATGGTAGTATAGATTTCAGCTCAAAAGAAGGTCATAACATTATATCTCACTTTTATTTCAATACATTTGCTAGAAGAAGGGACTTAGGTAGTGGAAGTGTCGAACAATATGGACTAATGATGTGGTTAGGCTTATGGGTAATTTGTAGTTTTCCATTAGCCAACATGGTTCAGTGCTTTCTTCTTCTGAGATATGTTTTGGTGAAGTTGAGGAATTTAATGTATGGATTCCTTAGTGGAAGGAAAAAAGTATAGTAAAAAAAATGTGGTAGTGGAAAAGTAGTTTTATGGCTCCCTTAATCTAAAGAAAAAGTGAAATTACCGGCAGTTTTAAGAAACAGATAAAATTTTGAACATGAGAATCAATTTAACTGTTGTTAATAATCTTAAATGTTATCAAATGGATAAGTGAATATAACCCTTAGATTTCTAAGTGCAGTAAATATTTTAAAGGTTATAAATTCGTTTGCATGGACATCAATTAGTTATTGAATTTAAAGCCTGCCGTTTTGATGTCAAAATATTTCCTTTCTTTTGAAACTGATTCATAACTGAATATCAATCACAAATTTTTAGAGGTAAAAGCAAATTATTTGGGATTTTGATTAGCATTTAATTAACGACTGTAAAAGTTCAGTGTCTATTTTTTGGTTTATAATTAGAAGACTTTTTTAGTGGTTGTAGCGAAGTCGAGAAATCATGCCAAGCCACTAGCATGAGTCGTCACATTGAATAAGTCAATCTGATGACTCGAAATAAGTCATGATGACAACCCCATATTGAGTCATGGTGACTACCCGGTACTGAGCCATGATGATGACCCGATACCAAGTCATCCACTTAGTCAATTTTTTGCACTTTTTCTCCTTGAATCATTCTTCCATCTCTGATTGAGTCACTTGATCCATTTTTGAGTTGTTCCTACTTGATTCGTGAATCAGCCCTCTTAGCTCTTTCAATTTATCTAAGTCGAAGAATAAGCCACACAAATATTACTCGAATATAATGAAACTTCACATGCATGGTGTAATGAAGTAGGAGAGTCGAAATATGGAATCAATGAGGTTAGTGCTTGAGCATAAAAGACTCGAAGCTAAGTCATCGCGATGACTTGGTATCGAATCCGAGACTTAATGTCATTTTCCATCAAATTTCCCAAGTTTTTCCACTGTCTTATATGTGTGTATTTTCAAGTTTCAAGTAAATCCTATTTCCTTTTAGTTCTCTAAGTCCCACTAAAGCTGTTCTAGTTCAAAGATGGGTGTATCGAATGAATGAGAAGTATGACGGTTCCAAGATGTACAAAATCAAACTAGTTGTCAAAGCATTCCAACCAAAGAAAGGAGAAGATTATAATGTTATTTTGTTCTCCAGTTGTGAACCTCAATACTTTCAGGTCAGTATTAAGTATTATCGCTATTGAAAACCTTCATCTTGAATGTTACATGTGATACTACATTTCTTCAAGAAGACTTAAATGAAGAGATATACGTGCATCAATCAGAAGGTGTGTTAGAGAATGGGAAGAACATAGTGTGTAGATTAAAGAAATGTTTGTATTGCTTGAAAAAAAAAACAAGACAATAGTACAAAAAGTTTGATGGATTCATGCACAAGGAGTACTTCCAAAAGTGCAATGCCGATCACTGTTGTTATTTTAAGAGATATAGGTCCAATAATATCATTTTACTACTTTGTGTCTATAATATGTTAACAGTAGGTTCAAATAAGGATGATATCAAAAGGTTGAAGCAACAATTGTCAAAGAAGTTTAACATGAAAGGCTTGGGTCCATCAAATAAGCTTTTTAGCACGCAAACCACTAAAGATAAGTAGAGAGGGTTCTTTTAGTTATTTACGGCAGAGTACGCCAACCGTGTATTATAGAGACTCAACATAGGTGATGCTAAACCAATCAGCACACTATTGGCTAGTCACTTTCACCTATCCAAGGATCAGTCCCCACAAATGAAGAAAGAGTGGAATTTCATGATTGGTGTTCCTTATGCCTTGGCTATTAGAAGTTTTTGTATGCTATGGGCTGTACAAGACCAAATATCGGCCATACAGTGGGAGTCGCTAGTGGATTTATGTCATATCCAAGAAAAACTCATTGGAAACTGTCAAATGGATTTGAGGTATCTATGAGACACTGTAGAGAATAGTTTGTGCTTTAGTAAAGGGAGGTTGAAAGCTCAGGGCCATATAGACGCAAACTCTGGAGGTGAAGTTAGCCAGTGAAGAAGAACACCATTTATATATTTACTGTGGGAACTACAACTATTAGTTGGATCTCAATAATACAAAAGAATGTCATTCTATCAACTACAGTGGCTGAGTGCGTAGCAATCACCGAAGCTAATAAAGAGATGATATGACTTTAAGGTTTGTTAACTATGTTGGAATTCGAATGGGAAAAGAACGTTTTGTACAACGATAGTCAAAGTGCAATACACTTAGGAAAGAATTCAGCATTTCGTTCTAGAACAAAGTATAGTGTGGGCTTAGTTATAACTTCATCAGATACCTACTGGAAGATGATTTTTTAATACTGAAGAAGATAAAATGTAGCACGAATCTAATGAATATCTTGGCAAAGACGATAATTATCGACAAACTGAAGTTATGTTCAACTTCAATTGGTTTGCTATAGTAAAAAGATCATAATGACCACTGCATTGATCAAATGTGTGAAGATGAATGCAAATCAATTTTTATATGGGAGATTGTAAGTATGCAACAACCATAGCAGCCCATGAGAACAACGTGGGGATACCACAAACCAAGTCACCACCAACTACCACTATACCAAAAAGCAGTATTAGCTGCTCCACATATGATACGGCTGTTAGCCGTATCAAATATAATATGGCTATAACCTGTACTTATGCTTGTCGATACGGCTACGAAAAGCTTTCCCGCCAAATAATTCTCTTTCCCTCTCATTTAGGTGCGGATCATACCCGTATCAAATCGGACACGGCTAATAGCCATATCCAATCTTATGCCTAATTCTGGTTCCCACAAATCGTCATATCCTCCTTCGTTTCCCCTGCCTATCCCTATTCCCCAAATCGTTTTTCATTTTCTAGGGAAAACAAACCAATGCCAAAAAATAGAAAATGGCGGCACCTTCCAGCACTAACCCTCGTCGGCAACCTCCAGCAACCTTCGATAACCTCTAGCCAGTGGCGGAGCTAGAAAATATAGTCAGGTTGGGTATGCATAAAACTACAGTTTTTTTTTTCAAAATTAGATGATGTAAATTTGAAAATTTCAAGTAAGTGCTGAAGAATATATGTTATTTACGTGGAAGTTTGTGGCCTTTATGGCATATTTTTGTATTGAATAGGGTATTTATCAAATTTCAGGTATGGAACATGGTAAATTATACATTGTTTTGCATGTGATACTTAGAATCCAGATAGGGCTTTGGCCCCAGCTCGGCTATTACTGCATCCGCCCCTACCTCCAGCACTAACCCCCAACAACAGTGGCAGCACCAACGTGCACAACTTTCAACACCTCCATGGCAACCTTCAAAACCTCGTCGCCAACCTTCAGTACCAACCTCCAGCACCTCGGCGCCACCCTACGGCCGTCACTAGAGCACCAAGTTGTGATTTTGGACAGTTATATTTATCAATTCCACATTCCTCCAAGTGCTTTCGATTCATCAATTCCGCAGTATGTTTGCTAACTAATAGGTATACAATATCCTTGACTTTTTAATGCATGTTTTTATCTCTTCTCTTTTGGTTGTGAACATTAGTTGTATTTAAGTGTAAACAGTTGTTTGTCATTGTTGACCCGCTTTTTGGCAAAAGCCGTCACAACCCGGATTCTTAAGAAAAACTCTCAGAATTGCAGAATCAACATTCTAACTCCCAGTTCAACTTCTAATCGAGTCGACCAAACTTGGTTCGATCCGAACCAGCCGTGCCTCAAGAAGAAGAACCTTCTCCAAACATGGATCAAAGCTCTGATGGTCGGATCGGTCGAATAGGTCAACCCTAGTTACACCACCCGATCCATGCACTACACAACAAATCCCAGTTCTCAACGTAATTTACTGGTCAGCTCTGACCTATTCTATCTCACTCGCTGCAAGTTTCGAGATACACGTGTGCCTTAAATTTCGAGAAGAGCTATTCCTTGGCAGGAGACCATGCCCCACCGCCCACAACTGAATTTGTGGATCGAGTGACACGTGGCCAAACCAACATCGGATGGCTGTTACGTGGCATGTCCCCAGATTTTTGCCTATAAATAGCCCATTCCATAAATAGAAAAGGGAGCTTTTTTCTGATCTTTGGCTTTGGAGATCTTTACTAAAAATAGATGGTTTGGTTGTCTTAACTATATAGGTCGAACGAATCGTACAGAAACACAAGGATTTTGTGCATAAACCATTTCTTCCTCTACTTTCTTTCAATTAAATAACTGTAACCTGTAATCGACCATGTAAATAGATATTATAAAGTGGACGTAACCCTGTATTAAGACGAACCGCTATAAAAGTTGTTATGTAATCCCTGTATTTATTAATTTTCTTGCATTATGTGATTGAGATTGTTAGTATACATTGTGATTCGTGTGTGGATTACGCACTCTAGGGGTTGATAGTCATAAGACCAACTTTTGATGTCAACATTTTGGCGTGCTAGGGAGGAGGCGAACCTTCGGCAGTTTCTAAGCTTGAAAGGATTTGGATAGCTATTTGTTGAAGTGACAGTGGTAAAACAGGAGAAGGATGGAACATCTTCCCATACTCAAGCTGCCGACACGTCAGGCGCAGCAAACGCAGCAGTGGAGGCAAGCCAAGAGGCTTCCTCTCATAAAGAGCCATCCCTATACTTGAGTAGGGATGGTATGGATGGAGTTCTCGCCGAACTCAGAGCACAAATGGCATACCAAGATGAAATCCTTAAAAAACAGTAGGAGATGATGAACAATTTCTTCGCTCGGATGGAAGGAGGACCAAGCAACCAAGCATCACTCCCTGCAGCAGGCAAAGCTGGGGAATCAGCTATGTTTCGAATCAATGAAATCCAAGCCCTAGATCCGTCTGGTGACCTACATCCATCTGGTTCGACTCAACCTCCAGGTCGACTAAATCCCAGATCGATGCAAACTTTGGGTCGACCAGATCTCAGATCGGTGCAACATCCGGGTTGACCAGATCATGGGTCAGTGCAACCTATGGTTCAACCCGACATCTTAACAAGAAATGGACTTATGCAGCCTTTGATCGACCTTACCAGCACGTCGACCCGAGCACAGTTGGGGGCAGCCACCCTCCGTTCCTTTAAAACCACAATACCACGTCAACTGTAACAGCCCGCATTTTACATATCGGAGGATCGCATAATATTTTTATTATATTTCATGAGGGTTGGATCATTCTCATATTTTAATGTGTTGCTTATGGGGATGTGAGACATGTCCATAATTTTTACTAATTTTGTTTATGACCATTTTGCCACTATCAGTCTTGTACAGTGAATAACTTTTGACTCAGGTTGAATCAGGTGTTGATACATGTGCCATTGGAGAGGAAATGATGTTCCCCTTTCCGTAGAGTGGTCACATCAAAAATTAGGCCCAGTGGTTTGGGAGTAATCGATGTTTTAAGGTTTAACAGTTGGCTGTCCAGGTTTGGTAAGCCATAATAGGTTGATTTGAGGAGGCCCATTAGTGGGCTGGTGAAAGGCTATAAATAGGGGGTAAGAGGCACAGAGAATAGTTTACTTTCCCCAATCTCCCAATTGGAAGAAGTAGGGGTCCCCCATTCTCCATTGCCTACACCTTTCCACCATTAAAGCTTGGAGAATCGAAGATCTACAACATTTGAAGCTAGATCTATGCAAATCAAAGAGAGAGATCATCGAATTTAAAGGTTTGGATCAAATTCTTCACTGTTTGGAATCATAATTCACTGCTTTTAGCCTGTTTTGGAGAATTGGTGAGTGGTATGCATCTCTCACACAGATTCAATCAAGTATATGAGTGTTTGATCTTGTTTTTCATCAAATTGAATTCGTTTTCCTTAGATTTACATCATGGTAAGTCTATACTCATATGAATCGCCATAGAATCTAATTTAGCAACATAAAACCGGAAACTTCCATATATTTCCATATGTTTATGCAAGTTAGATCCACAATTTAGTTCATATGTTCATTTATTATGATTTTTGGTGAAATTGCATTATTTTGGTGGAAATTGTCATATTCGTGTTGTTAATTATTCCATATCGGGTTTATGGTTGAAATTGATGAGTCGGATGAATGGATTTCGTCAATTGTGTCGACTGGTGAAGTTTTGGTCAAATTTGGGCTTGGATTGGCTTGGTGCAGGTTTTGGGTCGGTCAGTCGAGCATGCAGTACAATACAGTGCAACGTAGTGCAGTGTAGTACAGGAGGTGGGTCGGTTGGTCGAGGCTGGTCGGTCTCCTTCTGGTCGGTCGGTCGCTACTGGTTGGGTCAGTCAGAGGTCGGGTCGGTTGCATATGGAAGTGGGCTCAGTCTTGCATCCCAAAGGCTAGTCGATCGTGCACAATGGGGACGGGTTAGTCAGGTGGTAGAACAAGTGGGTCGAACTAAAAAGGGGTGGGGTCGGTCACACTTGGATCGGTCACTTCAGGTGGCGTCGGTCCAAAAATGGTTGGGTCGATCGAACACGTGGATGACCGAGTCGATCAGGAAAGGCTGGTCGGTCGTGAATGGTTTTTAGCAGCGCTTTGAAATGCTATGTAGAATGGCATGAATGTTATGGCTTATTTCTTTGGCATATGGACACGATGCTATGGATTGTTCGGACCTTATGATTTATGTTTTCTTTGGTTCGAGAGTGGTGATTACTTCGAGATGAATTCAATGGGAAATGTCGAAGTGATGTGAAGTGATCATTTCTAGTTGAAATGCAACGGTGTGATTACAGCTCAAAGATATCCTGAGTTGGGTGACAATGGTTTGCTTGTCGCCATCGATGACGACTAGAGATATTGAAGGGTAAGAGATTATCATTTCGTAGGTTCTAGCGGGCTCAAAGCAGGGGTACAATAGAGACGTCTAAAAGACTGGTTATAGATTGAGTACCCTGGGCGTCATGTATGGCCTAGATATGTTAAACTGTATGACGTATGGAGTTTTTGCTAGAACCGGGGTTACCATTATCTCTTGATGGATGGCAGATTGCTTGGCCAGTCATACGATTAATGGTGGTTTCGAAGCAGGATTGGCGGTGATAGCCAGAGTCTGTCATGTATGCTGGATGTTCTGTTTGTACCATCTCATGTAAATTATCCAACGTCAAAGGAGATGTTCCTTGGGTGCTCGTCACATGACCGAGCCATATAACAACAGGATGGATCCTACCATACATCTCATGCATTATATGCGTCACATGGATGTACTATCGGCATAAGTTAATGCCAGGGCTAAGTGCTTCCCTCTTTATTTTACCGAAATTCCTGCCATTTGGTTTCGTCAGCTAACATCTGAGACGATCAACAGATGGAACATGTTGGTCACTCGCTTCATCGAGCAATTCAGGCTCCACATATCTCGGCCCAAGAGCATCATGTTTCTCACATCTACTAAGTAGCAGTCCGGCGAGACCCTACGCTCTTTCTTAGAAAGATTCAACGCAACTGTAGTAATTATAGATCAACAGAGCTATCTATGGTGCTCATAGCCGCCATGGATGGCATTTTGGACAGAACAGACTTCAAAATCTCCCTTCAAAGGGATACCCCCCGGAGACATTAGAGATTTCTACTCTGAGGTAGATAGGTTTCTCTAGCAAGAGGATGCTAATATCGAGATGGATAGTCTCAATGTACTTTCTATGAAGGATGGAGGCCCATCTACTATCATTCAGAACAAAGGTAAAGGAAAGACCCCGGAGAAAAGTGATAAGAACGTGCAGTTCCAGAGAGAGCCAAAATATGACAGATACATGGAGCTCAATTCCTCACTACTAGACATATATCTCAATGTGCGAGGAACTCTTCCTTTTCCTAAGTCTCCCAATAGGGAGACAACTCAGAAAGAGCATGAGTCAAGAAAGCATTGTATGTTTCATGATATGGCAGGTCATGGCACCAATGACTGTAGACACTTATGGGATCTCGTCGAAGAACAAGTTAGACGTAGAGAGCTACCCGAGTATGTTAAGAAATCTACAGCATCCCACCGCTGCCACTACTTCCCCATGCTCCTTAGAATGGTCCCCATGCTCCTCAGAATGGGAGGGATCCTCAGCTAAGCAATTGCAGAATTATCGTTAACTGATCTGGATTATATCGTCTCGAATTTACTGCATTTCTTAGGATATAAGAGATGTACTTCTATTGCTTTAGAATTTTTAAATGGCTACGTCGACTCACGTATGTACCCGGGTTAGGCTTTAGCCCTCAGACATACCATGTTCTCGACAATTCAGTTATCCTACGAATAAATGGCTATATTGAAGTACACATGTACGAGGTTAGGATTTAATCCTAAGGCATGCTCTGGATTCAATCATAAGTCAATCATGATTTATTTTGGTTTTGTAGTAATTTCCGACGTTAATAAAACCTATTTATCAAGCATGGATTATGTTTGACGAATGTAAGTATCTTGTCAGGATGTGGCAGTGTTCTCAATCTAAACTAGAGTATATCTTATACTTATCCCTATACCTTAGGCATGGATGATACCTAGGCACACACTCCACTCGTCAAGATGTGACGAACATAATTTTCTCTCAAAACGGGTATGGATTATACCTCGAGTATGGTTTATACTCAATCTCATAATGTGGATTATACCTCGAGTATGGTTCATACTCAATCTCATGGTATGGATTATAACTCGAGTATGGTTTATACTCAATCTCATGGTATGGATTATACCTCGAGTATGGTTTACACTCACTCTCACGGTATATACCCTGAGTATGGTTTATACTCAAAACTGACATTCAAGCATGGTTTATGCTCAAAAAGGTTAAATGGTGTTGTCAGGATTTGGCATATTGGTTTGCCTACTTTCTTTGCAGGTACGGGTTACACTTGTGATCGAGTCGGCCTGGCGATCCCTTGGTCTTCTCGAATTTCTTTCGGCCTTAATACGACCCTTAGCGATCATCGACTTTCTGGCCATATATGGTCCGGCGTGACCATGGATTGTCTGCTTCCTGTTATTGCTTAATACACTCTGACGTGATCGTGGCATTTTGGACTTCTACTCACACTGGATTTCTATGGATTATGGATTTCTCAAATTATCCAGAACACATCACTCTTTATCAAAAATAGAAATGTCCTTAGGGCCAAAGTGTTGACTCGCTTTTAGGAAAAAGCCAACACAACCCTGATTCTTAAGACAAACTCTGAGAATTGCAGAATCAACATTCAACTCCTGGTTCGATTTCTATTCATGTCGACCAAACTTGGTTTGACCCCAAGCAGTCGTTCCTCAAGAAGAAGCACCCTTCTCCAAACCTGGATCAAAGCTCTTAAGGTCGTATTGATCAATCGAACAGGTCGACCCTAGTTACATCGACCCGATCCATGAACTACACAACGAAGCCCGGTTCTCAAGGCAACTTTACTGGTTAGCTCTAGCTTATTCTATCTCACTAGTTCCAAGTTTCGAGATACATCTGTGCCTCAAATTTTGAGAAAAAATATTCCTTGGCAGGAGACTAAGCCCCCCCCCCCCCACAACTAATTTTCTGGATCGAGCGACACGTGGCTAAAGAAGCATCGGATGGCCGCCACATGGCATGTCGATCGGCCTGGATTTTTGCCTATAAATATCCCATTCTAGAAATAGAAATGGGAGCTTTTTCTAATCTTTGGATTTGGAGATCTTTGATAAAAATAGCTAGTTCGATTGTCTTAGCCACACAGGTCGATTGAACCGTACTGAAACACAAGGATTTTGTGTATAAACTATTTCTTTCTCTACTTTCTTTCAATCAAACAACTGTAACCTATAATCGACAGTATAAACATATATTATAAAGTGGACGTAGGCTTGGATTAAGCCGAACCACTATAAAAGTTGTTGTGTGCTCCCTGTTATCATTTATTTTCTTGCATTCTATGATTGAGACTGTGAGAATGCTTTGTGATTCGTGCGTGGATATGCACATTGGGGGTTGATAAGCATAAGGCCAACTTTTGAGGTCAACAAGCATATTGTAACCACTGATGCTTGAACATAAGTGAGTGCTTAGTTGTGTGTGTCGTCTTGTCAGTTGTTTGTTGGGTTTATGGTAAGTGTTTGGCATATTGGAATCACTCATACAATCCGCCCACCCCAAATCAAATTCCTGGTTATGTCGCTAGTTATTGGGTTTGTGGTGAGTGTTTAGTTGCATGTGTCGTCTTGTTAATGAAATCTATCTACATCGAGCTCATAATATTTGAACTTGTAGCATCTAGTTCATAACCGAGCCCATATCAGGATGGACTGAGCGAATCATAGTTTAATTCGGTGGTGAATGTAGAGTTGTTATGTACCATATAGGTATAACTTATTTGATCATAGAGCTATAAATTGAATTTATCTCCAGATAATGTTTGAAATTGTATAACTTGTGTCTTATAAATAAGTACTATAGTAGATAACAAAGTTTGTCTTCCGAGGAACTACGATTTCTACTTGTGCTCTCATGCAGGGTTGACCGAGCCCTTAATCGAAACCATGTCAGGATGGATCAAGCGAGTCCCTGTTCAATTAGGTGATGGATGTAGAGTTGTTATGTACCATATAGGTATAACTTGTTTAACCATAGAGGTATAACATGAATTTATCTCCTGATAATGTTTGATTAAATTGTATAACTTGTGTCTTATAAATAGGTATTGTGGTAGATAACAAAGTCTTTCATCTGAGGAGCTACGATTTCTACTTATGCTCTCATGCATAAGTAATAATTTCCAAAAGATCAAAATTTCCAAAGGTGCGGTTCATTGCAAAAGTTATTACTTGTGCAATCAACAACAACACCTTTGGAAATTTTGATCTTTTGGAATTATTACATGAGCTTATTGATTTGGTGGAGTTGTTTGCAGCAATAGGAAAGCCAGCCGAGTTGGTGGGATAAAGCTAGTCAAATGGGGGCGCTTTTGATTACTCTAATCCCACCAACTTCTGACAATGTTCCTATTGTTGTCAGACAACTCTACAGGAACCACATCTAAGCCTCACCCCTAGCTTGAAAAGGGAGCACCTCTACTACGGGTACGTTAAACACTTTGTATACATATGAATTTCTTCTTTACGTTACGTTTGATACCTGTTGGTCACCTTGTTTACACTATGAACCCAGATTATTATACACTTGTTAACATTTGGTATCACTTGGTGTACTCATATGATAATCATAAACCCAGATTTAGACTTGACAATTTTGAACCAAAGTTCATTTACATAATGTTATATGCACATTTTTTCCTGTGACCTTTTTTTGTCTTGCTATCCATTTTGTTTTGTACTTGGACTTAGACTGTCTTCTTTGCCATGCCATGAATAATGTGCAGATCAGTTGAACCTTGCATGTTTGTGTGCACTTCATTTTCTCAGCCTTGTTCACGGACTTGTACAGCTGCATGTTTGTGTGCACTTCATTTTTTCAACCTGTTTATAACCCAAATATCATGAGTATCGTGGGAAATTGATGGTATATTGATGTTTTGGTTGATACTGGCAGGGGCAACATGCACTTTGATAATTGATGGCGATCCAAAGGAGGTTATTTGTGAGGCAGCAGAACAAACACAAGCTGATATTCTTGTTGTTGTAAATCATAGGTTATTAAAAGGTGTTTGTGTACACTTCATTTTTTCCAGCCTTGTTCACTGACTTGTACAGCTGCATGTTAATTTAAATACACGTATTATTTTGGGTATATATATAAAGCTATTGAGTAGTGCGGGAAAACCATTTTCCCTCTTATAATATGTGCTTAAATAAGATGTATTATTGATCTTGATCATATGTTAATCAAGATGTTTTATTGTTCTTGACGATGTGTTAAATAAGAAGTTTTATTGCTCTTGATCATGTATTATAGTATTATTGTTTGATATGTCTCAGAGTGATTATATATGTATGGGTAGAAGAGCAACTAGTAACGCCTCTGAACCATATCTAACGGATCAGTTAGATATGGCCATATGTCATATCTGTTGAGGAAATTAGGCACGGTTTAAAGTCATATCTAATTATTAAAAATGCCATTTTTAGCTATGGATAAGAGTCGTATTAAACATCGTTAGAAACGACTATTAGCCATAGCTAAATTACATTTATGGTGTAGTGCATTTCACTAACCTTCACCAACCATCTTCTCACCCTGTAATTACATCCTTCTTCATCACATATATCACATCTTCATTCCAATAGTCTGCACCTCACTAGCTCATCGACTCCGACAAGCAAGAATGGGGAAATAACCTTAGAAAGAAAAAGCTTGAAAAATGACATTAAGTGTTGAGTCAGAAATTTTTTGTAATCAATTTATAATATTTTCTCAAATAGAAGATCGGCAGTAGCTTGAAGACGTAAGCATAATTGGTCAAATTTCATTATACAGTTTGTATGTCTTACCTTTTCACATTTTATTTTTTTCTTCACAAATCTAATTATAAGGAAGTTTGCTCAATTTTCCAACAGTTAGAACAAGTGACCAAAAAAAACTCAAGTCACATTCAACAAAAAATTAATATTTTGGAAGCTTTTGCGGAGAAAGTGAGGAAAGTTCTTTCTTTCCTTTTAATCTGTAACAATACCACCTTCAAATCAGAATTTAAGGAAATATTTCACATAAAAAAAGTAAACTGCAAAATATATAAAACAATCCAAAAATGCAAATTATCTATAAAAAACTTAGAATATAATTAGAAATTGTATAAGTTATATGAAAAAAGGTAAAAAAGAAAGATAACCATCTTAAAAAATGCACATTTCATCCATTTTTCAGAAGTGCATAATAAAGGAAAACAAAAAAAAAATTAGAATTTATAAGTTGCATAAAGGGTTTTGTTAATGGGACTCCAATTTTGGTTAAGAGGGGTAACAATTTTAATTTATTTTAAAATTATTATGGGGGACAAAATAAATCAGCCTCCCCTTAATATAATAAATAAAAATTCAGACAATAACCTTATAACCCCAACGCTTTTTATCGATGTACGTTGTAGCCCTCCACCGTTTTCCACTTTTTCACCAAAACAGTCGATCTCAAGAAAAAAACTGATTGAACTAACCTTTCCAAATTTTGTGCCATTACATTGGAATCTAATTGCTTTATATTCGTCATCTTCGTTCGAGGAACTAGGGTTAGCTATGCAATCTAATTTGGTTTTTAATGCAACGTGGTTTTCTATCGATCGATTTTTGGAGAATAAAAAAGTTAGGGCTACTAGCACGTGATACGTGGGGAAGGGTAGTTTGGGATTTTTTTATATCCAAACCCCACAAATAATAAATAAGGAGGAGTCCCCTTAAAATTCTCCTTCTCTGAACAAAAATTGGACTCCCATAAACAATTCTCTGCATTGTTTAGATACAATAATGCAAAAAAGTTGTGTTTTTGGAAAATGTATATAGTATACATTTTTGAAAAGTGCATAAAAACTAAAAATCGAAGTACAAAAGATGCATAATTAGCTGCAAAATTGACTTTTGAGAAAAAATTGCAAATGCTTTGTGTACAAAATAAACAATATTTATGCAATTTTGAAAACAATGTAAATATAGAAGTTATTTCTGATCTTTTGTTGGGTAGTTTACTAGGAACAAAGAAGTCGCTATACTTTCGTAATATTAGCGAAAAAAGTTATGGTGGAAAAACTATATAATCGAAAATCACAAAAATGAGCCCTTTTGTTCAACTTTAATTATCACCAAGCTCTTTTGCTCCATCAACTTTGTAATTGGGATTGTGAAAATATTTTCTTGTTAATGATATCATTTTGTTAATCTAAAAATTGGAAGAACACTAAAATCAAATTTAAAGTGTCAATCTAGAAGAAAACGGTCACAGAAAAAGTAAAATAATAGAAAAAGTAAAGGTGACACATGAATTTAATAGTGATTATGCTTACTTTAGCCTACATCCAATTTAATCGGTATTTTCCTTCATCTCTTCTGATCTCAACTTATTAATTCTAGACTAGTTACAAAGTAATAGAAAACTTTTGAGGAGATAAAAGTTGAAGTGAAGAAGATCCAACCGAGCAATAACAAAGTCTTCAACAAGATCCAAAAGTCCTTCCCTAATTGTAAAAGGTCAAGTATTTATAGGCAAGACCAACAAATACTAGGTTAAAATTCCAATGTAGCAAAGTCTAGAAATCAGGCCAAGCCACTACCATGAGTCGTCACATTGGCCAAGTCGATAAGATGACTTGGTGTCGAGTCACCCTCTTAGTGGAATTTTGCACTTTTCTTCTTGAGTCATCTTCCATCTATGGTGTAGTCATTTATCCAATAATGATTTGTTCCCTATTGATTCGTATATCCTCCCTCTTAACTCTTTTGATACATCAAAGTGGAAGAATAAGTCATACAATTCTCATCCGATTTTATGAAACATCACAAGCAAGATATAGTGAAGCACGATTGTCAAATCATGGAGTCCATAAGGTCAGTGCTTGAGCCCAAAAGACCCAGACCATCACAATGACTCGGTACCGAGTCTAAAACTTGGTGTCATTTTCCATCAAACTTCCTCAAGTTGTACCAATATCTTCAAATTCATTTCAAGTTTCAAGTCAATACAATTACGTTTGACTTCTCTAAGTCTGGCTAAAGCTGCTGCAGTTCAAAAGTGGGTGAACACCTTTTATTTTAATACTTCATTAGTTGGTAACTAGACTTGATTACAAGAAGGTGAACTTTTTGGTTTCAATATTACAGCATGTTTTTTTTAGATCATGCATGTCTTTGTTAATGTAAGGGGTGATCAATCCCTTTCAGCAGAAAAAACTAAATAGGATCTTGCAATAATGATGTGATAAAATAAATAGGTTCAAATGATTATCAATCATAAATCATAGAAAAAATTGAAAACAAGAGCGAACACAAGATGTTTTTAGTGGTTCCACTAACGTGAGATAGTTTACGTCCACTTTAATAGGGAAGAGATTTTATTAGTATTTAAGAGATTATAGAGTATTACAGTAGAGAAAAGAAATGAAGAAATAACATAAGAGATGATGAGATTAACATTCTCTATGACTCTCTTTATATAGAGAAGAATTACTTGGGGATGAAGTAATTGATTTATATCAATAAATCAATTCATGGAAGAATAATATACATATTATTCACATTAATTTTCTTATCATATAATTGATTATCTTTCCCCATCAATCAATTCTATCCCAATATGATTTGTTTCTGTTTCTTCTTTCATAAAATATGACAACAAATATATGGCGAATACCTCCAAAATCGTTATTTCTTTAATATTCCTTTCCATTTCTTTCGTGCACAAAGGGGTAACCAATATACCGAGAGTATCTCCAAAATCTATCTAATTTTGGAAATATTGTATCACCAAAATTCTAGTAATCACCACCTTGATACAATATCTCTTCATATAAGAAGAATACCACATCTTCTCATGACTTCAACCAAGTCACTCTCTTCCCCATAGTGCCACCATGTGGCACCTAACAAATAATCAAGTGAATCAAGTTTGAGCAATGCTCAAACTTAGTAATAGGTAATGCCTTCGTAAACGTATCCATTGCGTTGTCATCTGTGTGAACCTTCTGAAGACGAACCAACTTCTCCTCATTCATGGAGATAAGGAAAGGCACTCTTACCTCCAAAAGCTTTGTTCTAGAGTTGAAAGCTAGATTTTCAGCTAAATGAATTGCACTCTTTAGTGTCACAATTCATCAAACAATTATCTTGTACGAATCCCAAATCACACAACAACCACTTCAAATAAAGTGCCTCCTTAGCTGCCACAATTGCAGCTATTAACTCTGCCTCTATAGTAGATAAAGAAACTATAGTCTATAATATCACTCTCCAACTAGTATTTGTTCCTCCAAAAGTGAACACATAGCCTGAGGTTGACTTCCTTCTATCTCTATCTCCTGGATAGCCTGAATCACAAAATCTGACCAAGTTGAAATCTTTATTCCTGCCACCAAAAACAATTCCATAACGTGATGTTTCTCTATTATATCTAAAAATATACTTTACTGCCTCCTAATGCAATTTTCCCGGATTTGCCATATATCTACTAACTAATCCAACAGCATGAGCAATGTTAGGCCTAATGCACACCATAGCACACATCACGGTACCTACTGCACTCGCATAAGGCACCTTTTTCATGTACGCCTGGTCCTTTTTTGAGATCGGAGAGCCCATGTTAGAAAGATGTATATGCAAAGGCATGGGTGTACTGATAGCCTTTGCTCTATCCGTGCTAAACCGAGCAAGCACCTTTTGAATATATTCCTTTTAAGTAAGTCTCAAAAGTCCAAGCTTTCTATCTCTTTGAATTTCCATCCCCAAAATTTTCTTTACTTCTCCAAGGTTTTTCATTTCAAATTCTGCTTTCAATTTTAATGTCAACTCGTTAATTTCAGCTTTATCCTTAAAAGTAATTAACATATCATCCATATACAAAAGCAAGTACATCCAGTTACTATTCTTTAAATGATTGAAATAAAGACATGAATCTTTAGTACTATGATCAAAACCATGTGAAATCATAAAAGAATCAAACCTTTTGTACCACTGTCTAGGCGACTATGTTAGACTATAAAGAGATTTCTTCTACCTGCATACCCAATTGTCTTTTCATCTACAATAAATCCTTCTGTCTTTTCATGTAAATGGTTTCCTCTAAATCACCATGCAAGAAAGTGGTCTTTACATCAAGTTGTTCTAACTTCAACTCATGAGCAATTACTAATGCAAGTAGGATTCAAATTGAAGTTTGTATAACAACTGGAGCAAACATTTCATCATGCCCAACCCTTTTCTTGGTAAAAACCCTTTGGCTACTAATATTTCCTTGTATTTACCATTACCTTTCACCTTGAACACCCACATGCAACCTATGGCTCGACTTCCTTGAGGTAGTGGTACCAAATCCCAAGTCTAGTTTTTTCTGTCTCCTCATCTATATCGCAACCCTATCACTCGACTTCATGGATTCTTCAAGGCTCAAAGGTTCATTATGAATTACATGTAAAGAATACTCAAACTAGTCGTTAAGGCTCAAATTTTCATACTGCCAATCTCCGTATATAATTGGAGATCTCTTTGGTCTTTGGTCAGCCCGAATGGCTATATCGTCTGACTCCCCTTCAGCTCCACCTTGAACTCCACCTTGAGTTGAATCCTCTCTTGCTTCATTGCCATCTTCCTCACTGCTAGAGAAAATCTGTGGACAATCATGTGATGTGTCATCAATTACTCTATCACTATTATCAATAGTAATAACTCTACTTCGGGTTTGAAAACTAGGAATTTCGATCTTTTTCAGACTTCTCATCTATAGAATCTGAACCATCTGATAAACCTTCCAAATGTTTAAACATTGCTGATTCATAAAAAGTCATATGTCTAGAATGTATAAATTTCTTCGTATCTAGATTCCAAATCCAATATCCTTTTATTCCATCTGTGTAACTAAGTAAAACACATTTGAAGGCTACAGGTTCCAACTTATCATGTCTTGTATTATAAACATAAACTGGACAACCAAATATACGAAAATAACTTAATAAAGTATATTTTCGTTTCCATAACTCCTATGGAATCTTCCCACCAATGGTTGAGCACAGAATCCGATTAATAATATGTTCTGCAGTCGAAATAGTTTCAGCCCAAATACCCTTACACACCCGCAGTCAATATCAAGCAACGAGCCTCTTCAAGTAGGGTCTTATTCATCCTCTCAGCAACCCCATTGGATTGCGGATCACCAGGTGTAGTAAAATGTATTCTAATACTGCATTGTCTGCAATAATTGATGAACTCTTTGGAGATATATTCACCACAATTGTCAAATCTAAGAATCTTCAATTTCTTTCTTGTTTGGTTCCCAACAAGAGCTAACCAAACCTTAAACTTCTCAAATACTTCTGACTTAGCTTTCATTACATACACCCAAACCGTGCACGAGTAGTCATCAATGAATGAAACAAAATAACAAGCTCCACCAATGGAAGCTGTAGAGTATAGCCCCTAAACATCTGAATGCATGTAATCAAGTACCCTCTTAGAAGTATGCATACCATCACCAAAAGAAACTCTGATTTGCTTTGCCAATACACACTCCTTACAAAAATTCAACTTGCTAAAGATTTCCCCCTTGATCTTTTTCTTCTTACGAAGCAACTCTAAGTTCTTCTCTGAAGTATACCCTAATATCATATTCCAAAGCTTGGTAGCATCCAAGCTTTTAGAACTATCGACTCCAACACATAATTCTCCATGAACAGTGGTACCCATTAATAATACAATTTCGTACCATAACACCCTTTATCAATACAAATGCCTCTCTAGAAACTCTCAAAGCATCTCTAAAAATGGTTATCTTGCATCCCAATGATGCCAAATGGCCTAATGATATCAAGGACTTCCAAAGCCCTAGGACATAACGAACATCTGAAAGTGTGTGATCCTATCATACATGCAAACGTGAACAAACCAACTCCCATAGACTTACATATAGAATCGTTCCCCATAAGGACGAGACTTTCCTCTTTGGCAACGAAGGAAGAAAAATAATCCTTATTAGTTGTCATATGAAATGACGCTCCAAAATCTAAAATCCAGTGATCTGCAACATCTAATACAACTGCTATCAAAAAATCACACTATAAGAAATTTCTCCATTTATAGCATTGAAAAAACGTTGTAGTAACCTTTAACAATGTTTTGATGAATGCTGTCGATCGAAAAGTTGTTATAGGTCATGGAAATATCATAGTACATACCTAACGCTGTAGAAAATTGAAATACTACAGTGTTTCAAATGGTGTTGTTCTTATGTTTTTATAGTTTTTTAAATGGCGTTGTAATTATGTTTCTACAGCGTTTTATATTGTTTTAGAAATGTTGTCATCTTCCCTTTTCTACAGCGTTTTGCCACATATCACAGCGATTCTGGAAGTTTACATGTTCTTTATTCTACGTTTTTGTACATCTATCACAGCATTTACATATTGTAGTATTAAAATATTCATGCACATACATATCACCAACATTTATATATATATATATATATATACATATATATATATATCAACCAACTAATATTAATAACATGCTCGAATCAAATACAAAAGTTATCATTTAAACATGTAACTGTTAATCATTTACATAAATTATATAACATGATATTCATACAAAAAGACATCATCAATAAACCAAGTTTACATAATTTCCGTAAACAAAAATAACACCATAAACTAAATTTATACAATATCTGTTGAACAAAGTCACGATATCTACAAAGTAAAAAAATATCCACAAACTAAAAGTTACCGCTTTCCCCATAATCAGTTGTCACTGAAATCTATTTGTGCCTAAGGTTTAGCTGCAATCCTTCTATAACCTTCTATCATTGTATATACCATTTCTACAAAACTAGTATTATGTTTGTGCATTAAATTTGACACACGGTCAAGGTACATATATTGTTGACGAATATCTATAGACTACAACGTTCAAATTAAGTGACCTACGAATGTTGTTGATTTCCATTATTTATAAAGATTGACCAAATATTAACAATGACTCAATAAAGGATGTCCCACACCCTACAATAATGTTAACCAAATATTAGAAACACCAGATACACCACAAAGTGGTCCTGCTGCACCACTAAGTGGTGTAGTGCACCAATATGGTGCATTTGCACACAGCAATGCAACAGATGCACCACTGCAGCAGTTGCACCAAAGAGTGGTGTTGCTGCACCACTCTGTGGTACAATTGCTGCACTGGTGCAGCAGCACCACTATGTGGTGCATTTGCACCACTGTTGTGTGCAAATGTGCAATATTGGTGCACTATACCACTACAGCGGTGCAGATGCACCACGGTGTGGTGTTGCTACACCTTCTAGATTCACCGCTCTGTGGTGCACTGCACCGCTGTGGTACTTGCATTAGAAATATTACATTATCGAGGAAGGAACATACATGTTAATGGTTGCGCTCTATACTTGATTTAGAGAATATAATGGGTGTAGACAGATATCAAGAAAATAATTTTTTGGTTGGTGAGTGTGGAATTATAAGTATTGCATCTATATTATATAATGGGTTTAAAGATGTCAAAAAATAAGCTAGAATAATATTGATATCTTACTTGGCCTTTTGTGGACAAACATCCTATAACCACTCAAGATCGATACTTCCATGGTCTCCATCAAAACAGCTAAAAAAATCCCTAGAAACAAACAATAGTAATTATTATAAAGTGTGCATTTCAAGTGTCAACTTTGTCCTGGAACAACCTAAACTATCGATCGTGGTCTCCAATGGGCGATAGAAAGAAAACTAGAAATAACAGCAAATTACAAACGTCTAAACCTATTTTCAGATGTCTGACCTCGTTCAAATGTCTGAAAATATGTTTCAGACGTCTGAAAGAGATATCGGCAAAGACCCTATGACCATTTTAGACGTCTGAAATTTATTTCAGACATCTGGAATAAAATACAGACGTCTGACCTGCTCTGATATTGTTTTCCAATTTATGTATTTCAATTAGATGGAAAACCACTAGTTGATACAAATCTTGAGAAATACAAATATTCATGTATACATATGTAGACACGTCTGCACGCACTCAACGGTCACACGTGCACACTCAGACTAACACACACATAGACTAGATGCACTCGATTCACACTACACAAACCTGCACATGCATCTTCATTAATGCTGGTTTGCTACAACGTTCATTAAGGCATCTTCGTTGTTAGCTGGAACATCTTGAAATCCATCAATGGAAACTACCGAATTGTTTTGCAAAGCATAACATTCAACTTTTAGCAAGATACAGAAGAAAATTGAGAAAAAACAGGGATTTAGTCACAATATACCGGAGAAGAGCAACTTCCTTGCTCTTTCTTGCTTCAGAAACTGCAGTAGAGAATGCCCAACAACTACCTGCATAATTCACAAATTTGCATCATTATCTTTACATATTTTTTTATAGTTAAAATGAATATGCACTATTTCTTTTCAACCCTGTTATCGAAACAAATTTACCATGTTTTGAATTCAATTTCAATCGATGGGATTTCGTACAAACTCCAGGACCCAATTCTTCATTTGGACCAGGCTGTGGAATAACTACATTTACCAACATTCCTGAAATGATGAATATCATTGATTACAACAAGCAACATATTCATATTAAGAAGAAAAATAGAACATGGCTTTAAACAATAGGAAACCCAGACAAAGCCTGTACTAGTGAACAATTCTAGCGGTATGCGATGGGCAGTAAAATCTAAAACCTTTAAACCTCTCTAGCTAACCAATGAAATAACGAACTAACAGTTCTGAAGTCAGGTTTCTTCAATTATGGATTATGTACTTTTGCATTAGCAGGACAACCCCACACAAGCGAGTACCCTGACTGTGATTTTCTACTAGTCCATGTAAGTTCATACGTTGTTCTTGGAACTAATTTATTGGGAATACGATTAAGAATATGTGTGGTTATTCTTAAAGCTTCTGTTCTTGAAAGATCTGACAATGTAGTGTTGCATATCACACCTCGTATTTTATCTGAGAATGTATGAAAATTTAGTGTTACATAATGGTGAACAAATACAAAAAATTCCCCAAAAGATAGGCTCATTGAATCAAATGTAGATGTGCAAAATTGGGTTTCCAATAGTAGTGATATATTCCTGTGCTAGTTATCCAAAGTATGTGTTCTGTGACCAGTTTATATTTTAAGAGTTCGCATAAACAGCGTCTGGTTTATCTGGTTTTTGAAAGAAAAATGGTATAAAGAGAAAAGTGAACAACTCAACAGGGGTTACCACTTGTGTTAAGCACACAACTTTGGTTGGAAGACTCCCAGCTTGATATACAAGCCTCTGCAAAAAAATTACAACAAGTCTTATATATCAAATTAGTTGCAACCATTAAAGGGAATCAAGTCTTATATAACAAGAGATTTCACTTCATAGCCAATGCTAGTGTCGAAAGGAAAAATAAATATAACATGTTTACCTGCATAGCCACAACACATCAAAAGCTCAGCTGGATTGTCTTATATAACATCAAAATGGCAGACGTGTAGTGTTCTTTGGATTGTCTTATATATCATTAAATTCTTTTATCATTTTGAACAAGTGGTATGCATCTGCATGGACTTCAGCTACAACTTCTCCCCATGATTCATTATCAACATTCTCATTCCTAACCAGTGATTGACCAGCCTGCATTGAACTCTTGAATATGTAATATATGTAAAATGTGATTTTATTGCAAAAGTTACATATGAACCACATAATACTACATACCCTATTTGGATGATATCTCCGAGCAGCTTTACGGTACTCTTTCTTAATATCTGCAGCAGAACTTGCAACTTCAATTCCCTTAAGTATGAGACGCCATAATAGTAAATTACATATAAACTACAGTACATTAATCAGTATCATTTTTGAGTAATGATTTGCACGTGATTAAGTACTGTAAATTATACTTGAGGGAGAAATGTTTATTAAACTCAAGCACCTACAATATCATATACATGTCTAGCGAAATTTATTTCCTGCTCTCCTCTTCCATGGTCACAATCTGAGATCGAGCTCGTTTTAGTTCAGTGAAAAGTGAAGATGATTTCCTTGCTCCACTAGACTCATTATCCAAATATTTTAAATGTAAGTACAAAGGCTGCAAACAAATGATGAATAAATGATTCAAAAATGTTATTCTTGCTTCATCTTAATGTCTGGCTTGCACACTCGGTTAGTAATTGTATATTTAAGTGTATCTAAGTTAGTTTGCAGTCCATTGTGTGTCTAAAGAAGGCATGGCATGTTTACTCATGACAATGCTTTAGCTCTTAAGAAAGTTTCCAGTTTAAACTGAGTTATTTACCCTTGACATACTTACTTCTAACCAATTAAGAATGTCTCTAGTTTGACTTGAAAAAAAAATCATTTAAACAAAGACATGTAAATGAAAAAAATATAGATCATTAACTATGTCCTTCTCAAGTTCAAATGGCAACACTATGAATAAAGTATTGGCATTGATATCCCAAAACATTTAATCAATAAATTTCGAAAACTAAAGGTACAAATAATGTCAATTTTGTTTATACAGAAGAAAAACATAAAATATTTCATAAAAATTTATAAGCAAGATCTACCTTTGTCTTTCTTTTGTAAAAAAAGTAGTTCACAATGTACTACATCCTAAATTACCACCTTTAAAAAGAAAAATAGCAGTATAATTAGAAAATATCGTAGCGCGCTATTGTCTTCTTTGACCTCCGGTCTTATATCGTCTCATCAGGGTTTTCACACCTCATCATCATCAAATCCGATTGACGAAGTCAGAGAATAGGGCGGCAACGATGGCGTTGAAGGGGGATGAACTGCAGGGCGGCATACGGTATTGCCAAAAGACTAATTTTGGAGTCGATTTCGGGAGGAAATAGGGCGACTAAATCGTAGTATTGTACGCGATTTGGGTTTGTGGCGGAAATTTGGTTTTGGGTTTGATTTGGGGTATTACGAGGAATGGGATGAAACGTGAGGAGGAAACAGGGAAAATGCAGGAGGAAATAGCTATACGCGGCAAAAGGAGGGAAACGAAAATTTAGCGGGGAATGAAACTTTGGACAGTGATTTCACACGTTGTTATGTATATATTCATTGTTTTATATTAACAATAGACTGTGCAGTTTATGCCCCGCTATTACCGCGCCATATCCCTGATTTATCGGGAAGCGGGTTTCTAACGCTACGCTATTTCAAGATAGCCTCTGAAACAGCCTTTCCGCTTTAAGCCTCGTTATATTCCGATATTCTCGATATATCCCATTATTTTAGCTATAGTATCCAAATTCCGCTATATCTTCTATAAGAGAAATGAATTAAAAATGACATTTATGCATTAGAAATTATTTTTTTAATTATAAGCTTTTAGCACATATTTTTTTAGAATATAAAATACTATGATATTCCATTAAAATTAGTCAAACTAAATAAATATTTACACTTATTTGCATATATTTGCTTATGCTTTTATTTAAAATTAAGAATGAACTAACTATAATTAAGTTGGTTGTTAAATTTTCATTTATATATTTGTAAAAGAATTAAATACGAGTTTTATATGTTATTTTAGACTCATCCGCTATATCCCGCTATTTCCTCGATTTATCCCCGCTACAACTTTTTGCGCCTCCGCCGCATTGGATCTGCTGAGCGCTTTAACTGAATAGCCAATAGACAATACATTGTTCAAAACGATGAGTATTGGTGCTGAGAAAAAAATGTTTTCTTGTAGTGTCACTACCATCTTTCTCCATCACAATAGATGAAGAACCATCAGTCTTCTTCTCCAAATTTGGACAGTCTCTTCTCCAATGGCATGGTTTCTTACAATTATGGCACCTCTCATCTTTAGATTCGCTCCACCAATGAGGCATCCTAGAATTGGAACGCCCCTATAATTCTTCATTTTCTACTTTTCCCTACCTCTCTCAACAAGTAAACCTGAACTAATACTGCTAATTCCTCTACTACTATCACCAGTAGTAAACCCTTTCATCTGATCTCTCAATTCTTCAATGAGCAAACATGTCTTCACATCATCTAATTTCAATGTATCCCTAACATATATAAGGCTGTTAGCGAAACCAGTGTATCGCTCTGGAAGCGAACACAATGCTTTATGTTCTTCGTCAACTTTCAACTCAACATAGTTCATCTTCATCAACAATTCATCAAACACACTCAGATGTGTCTTAATTCAAGAACCTTCCTTCATCTTATAAGTGAAGAAGGTCTTCAATTGGATCAGGCGGTTAGTTAGGGATTTATTCATGTAGAGGTCCTCATACTTCTTCCAAATGTCTTTGGCTGTTGATTCCTAACTGATTTCAGAAATTACATTCTTTCCCATAGCAAGTTGAAGAGTAGTAAAGGCTCATTCTTCCATCTCTTCTAATTCTACTGATGAAATATCAGTAGGTAATGTCACTGTATCAAATACTACTCGATGAATGCGATTTCTTCTCAAAATTACTTTCATCATCCACTATCACTTTTTAAAATCTCCTTCACCATTCCACTTCTCTATCGTCAACTGTGATCCTGAAGCCATATAGGAGCCTCTGACATATGGAGCAACTACTGGCACTGGATTGACTCCGACGTAGTATTTGTACTATTTTCATCTCCTTCTGTCATTCTATCAAATGCCTTCTTTGTAAATCTATCTCTGATACCATTTGTAAGGGGTGATCAATCCCTTTAGTGAGAAAAACTAAATAAGATCTTGCAATGATATGATAGAACAAACAAGTTCAAATAATTATCAATCATAGAAAAAATTGAAAACAAGGGAGAATACACAATGCTTATCATGATTCCACTATGGTGAGATAGTGTACGTCCACTTTAATGGGGAAGAGATTTTATTAATATTTAAGAGATTACAGAGTATTACAGTAGTGTAAAGAAATGAAGAAATGACATAAGAGATGATGAGGTTAACATACTCTGTGGCTCTCTTTATATAAAGAAGAATTACTTGGGATGAAGTAATTGATTTATGTAAATAAATCAATTTATGGAAGAATAATATACATATCATTTGCATTAATTTTCTTGTCATATAATCGATTAGTAACATTCACTTTTCTCCATCAATCAATTCTATCGCAATACGATTTCTTTTTGTTTCTTCTTTCACAAAATATGACAACAAATAATAGCGCGTATCTCCAAAATCCCTATCTCTTTAATTTTCCCTTCCATTTCTTTTATACACAAAAGGGCTAACGAATATACCGAGAATATCTCCAAAATATATTTAATTTTGGAAATATTTAATAAAGGGAAGAAAGAATAGTGGGAAAGTATTCGTATATGGTATTATATCCATAACCAGCTGTACATTTTCATATATGGTATAATATCCATATCCAGATGTACACTTCCGCATATAACAAAGCAACGGTCACATGCCCATTATTCAAGAAACAGTCACATGCCCATTATTCAAGCCATTTATATTTATTTCTTGTATTATAAATAGAGGACTCCTCTTTACAATATGTATCATCTTGTATTACAATTCTTCAATAACAACTGTTGTTTCATCTCAATTCTGCTTTTCTATCATGGTATCGGAGCATCATTAATTCTTAACAACCATCGATCCATATTCATAGTTTGGCCATCATGGCCAATGATACTGCTTCATCATCTTCTGACAATGCTACTGGAACGGTTGAAAGCCTCAATGCTATTGAAAAACTCACCAAAACTGTAATTAGTCCTCAATCACAACTAATTACAGTGCAATTGGATGAAAACAATTACTTGTTTGGAAACTTCAGATTGAGACCGTAATCCAAGGTTATGGCCTTGAAGGCTTCATCATGGGAACTTTACAAGTTCCACCAAAATTTGTTATTGATCAAGAGAATAAAATAGTCAGTAATGAAGACTACATGAAATACCGCAGGAAAAACCATTTAATCAATTCATGGCTACTATCCTCTATTAATCAATGCTTATTACCACAAGTGATTGGCTGCAAAAGTGCCAACGAGATATGGAAAACAATAGAAAAATCCTTCAACAACCAGTCAGCTGCTAAAGTCATGTTTTATAAAAGATAGTTGTAAAAAATAAAGAAGGACAACATTACCATGAGAGAGTACTTGAGCAAAATTAAATTTGTTTGTGACATTTTAGAAGCTACTGGCCATAAAGTGCAAGATTCTGAACAAATCTTAACTATTCTCAATAGCTTAAGTGAAGAATATGAGGCTGTAGAAGCCATAATTTGCTCACAAAAGGAATTCTCATCTCTTGATGATATTCACTCTATTTTATTAGCACATGAAGTTAAGCTTGAAGGAAAGAGAGCTCAAGAAAGTGATTTCTTTATTAACTATGTTGTTAATAAAAGTAATGGCAATAACATAAATCAGATAAGTCATAATTACGAAAGTGAGCAAACCTTTCAAAGGGGAAACTCCACCACCAAAGGTAGTGGTGGTAGAGGAAGAGGACATTGAAGTAACAATAACAACAACAATCGACCAACGTGTCACATATGTGACAGGATTGGCCAACTGCTATCAAGTGTTATTTCAGATACAATTCAAACTACTCAGTAGATCAAGCCAACAAAAACAATCAAAGAAACGCCAGTTTCACTACTAATTTAGCACAAGGACAGGGAGATGCAACTAATCATGCGGATAACACAAGGAATCACAATGAACAAGCCAGACCTGATCATATTCAAGATGAATCATGGTACCCAGACTCAGGAGCTAGCCATCGTGTCATTAACAATCTGAACAATTTGAATCTTGAGAACAAAGAATACAAAGGTAATCAAACTATAAGCATGGGCAATGGTAAGTATGTTAAAATCTCTCGTACTGGCACTAGTAGTATCATTTGTAATAGTCAGTTATTTTTGCATAACTTACTAAGAGTACCCACTATTAAGAAAAACCTAATTAATGTTTCTTAATTTGCTAAAGATAATGATGTATACTTTGAATTTTTCCCTAAATACTGTGTAGTTAGAGACAAAATAACTAGGAAAATTCTTCTATAGGGTAAATCTGTGAAGGGACTCTATGAATTCAATCTCAGCAACCACAATACTACTAACAATGATCACCCACAGTGTGATTTGACTGATATAACTGATGAAGTTCAAACTAGAAGTACTTTTGACTTATGGCATTATAAGTTAGGATATCCTAGTGCTAGCATTGTAACAAAAAATCTTAATTTTAATAACATAAATTTTATTCCTGCAAAATTATCTTATGTATGTACTTGTTACTAAATGGGAAAAAGCCACAAATTACCATTCTCTAATTCATTAACTGTTTATTCCAAACCTAGTCAATTAATTACCACTGATATTTGGGGTCAATCTCCTTTTTTTTATTACGGATATAAATACTACATATCATTTGTTGATGCTTACACTAGATATACTTGGATATACTTCTTAAAAGCTAAATCTGATACTAAAAGTTATGTCATCAATTTTATCAATATGTTTGAAAACCAAATAAATTGTCAAATTAAAGTCATGCAATCTGATGGAGGATTATAATACAAACTCCTGACAGATTATTTTAAAAGTAAGGGTATTATATATAGAGTAACATGTCCCTATACTTCTGAACAGAATGGTATAGTTGAGAGGAAACATAGACATATAGTTGAATCAGGTTTAACTTCGTTAGCTCAAGCATCTTTGCCACTTAAATTTTGGCCTAATGCTTTCAGTACTGTTGTGCATCTAATAAATATAATGCCCACTAAAGTACTGAAAGACATAACACCTCTAGAAAAGCTATTTATGTCAAACCTGATTACAACAGTCTAAAAACATTTGGTTGCTTGTGTTTCCCTTACTTAAGACCTTGTAATAATCTTAAATTTGACTATAGATCTAAACCTTGCACTTTCATAGGTTATTGCAATAATCAAAAAGGGTTTAGATGTATAGAAAAGTATGGTAGAATATTTAGAAGTAGCCATGTTATTTTTGAAGAAAATATTTTCCCTTACAGCAGATCAGATATACAAACCACAACCAATATATATAATCCAAAGGTTAGTATACCTGATCTACACAACATTACTGACACATGGCATCAAGAGAATGGTGATAAGGCTGCTAGTAACTCTGAAGGCCATCACAGTGATAATGAAACTAATGATGATTTGCCAAAGCAAACTAGCCACGCCATTCAATCACCTACAGAATCAAGTTGAAGACAATCAGAAGAAATAAGAGAAGAAATCAGCAATGATAGCAATCAAAACTCTAGCAGCAGACAAAATGACTCACCAACTCAACCATCACAACATCAAACTGAACATCCAATGATATCCAGATCAAAAAGAGGCATATTCAAACCAAAGACTTATACTTCAGTCATTACTGAAGAAGAGCCAAATAGTTATCAAGAAGCAGTCAAACACAAAGAATGGAGAAAGGCAATGGATGAAGAATATCAAGCATTGAAGAACAATTGTACATGGGAACTAGTAAGTCCACCAAACAACATGACTATAATTGGATGCAAGTGGGTATACAGACTGAAAAAGAATCTAGATGGATCCATTAATAGATATAAAGAAAGACTTTGTTGTAAAAGGATTCACACAAGAATTGGTTTTGATTATAATGAAACTTCCTCACCGGTGGTAAAACCCTCAACTATTAGACATATATTGACTATAGCATTAAGCAATAACTGGAAGATCAAGCAGTTAGATGTCAATAATGCATTATTAAATGGGAACCTACATGAAGAAATATTCATGCAACAAACACAAGGCTATACACAAGACCCAACATTGGTATGTAAACTGAATAAAGCAATCTATGGTCTGAAGCAAACACCCAAAGTATGGTTTGAAACACTCAGAGCAAGCTTGACAACACTAGGCTATTCACCTACCAGATATGACACATCTCTATTCACAAAAATCGATGAATCATCTACCACTTATATATTAATATATGTGGATGATTTAATTATCACAAGCGACAGTGAAACTAAAATCAGAAAATTAGCAAATTATTTGAACAATCAGTTCTCAATAAAAGATCGAGGTGAATTAACTTATTTCCTTGGAATAGAAGTTACAAGACAATCGGATAAAGAAATTCATCTTTACCAAAGATGGTATATTATAGAGCTTCTAAACAAGGCAAACATTATTGAAGCAAATGGCCAACCAACTTCTATGATATCAAACCAACACTTGTCAAAGAACAGGTGGGAAGCTATGTCAAATATCAAACAATACAGGAGTGTTGTAGGAGCATTATAATATGCTACTATAACACGACATGGTATTTCTTTCAGTGTTAATAAAGTATCTCAATTTTTGCAGGAACCCAGAAGTGAGAAATGGACAACAGTGAAAAGAATACTCAGATACTTGAAAGCAACAATCAACTTTGGCATATCATTAAAAGGAAGCATAGACTTAAACATTACAGCTAATTCAGATGCAGATTGGGCTACAGACATAGACGATAGAAAATCAATTTCTTGTTATTGCATTTATATGGGAGAAAGTCTTATTTCTTGGTGCTCTAAAATGCAAACAACCATCTCGAGATCAAGCACAGAAGCGGAATATAGGAGGGTTGCTAGTACTACAACTGAAATTTTTTGGCTACAATCATTGTTAAAGGAGCTATAACTATCATCAAACAGAGACCCTATAATTTGGTGTGACAATTTGAGCGCATCTACATGACAGCAGATCCTATTCATAATAATTGAATAAACACATAGAAATTGATATCTATTTTGTTCGAGAGCATGTTTAAAAGAAAATTTTACAAGTGAATCATATTCCAGCTTACTATCAAACGGCTGACATGCTTACAAAATCACTCTCGGCCAAAAATTTCCATAGATTTAGATATGTACTTAGAGTTGAAGAGTTACAAACAATTATCAAGTAAAAGGTGGAACTTTCATATCCGGATCTTACTTGTATCTTCACCAGTATGACAAAGGATTGTGTAACAACCCGGAATTTTGGGGGCCAATTTAAAATTTTTAATTTAGAAATTTTAATGAATTTTAAATATTTAACATGATTTATTTTAAATAATAAACCATGCAATTTAATTTAATCTTAAACAAGGATTTTATTTGTGTAGTGACATATCATAAAAACTAATTTATCAAATTATATGTATAAATGGCGTAATAAACGTTATTTAATCTCAAATATATGTTGAAGCTTTAATGGTGATTAATTTTTGTAGACTAATAAGTTTAATTTTATTACCATATTATTCATAGTACAATGAATGTAATAGGGACACTCTAACTTTATATGTAATTTAAACCTTGAATTGAAGAGAGTAATATATTAAGGAAGGAAGATTTTATCCTTGGAAATTTCAAATTGAAATTTAATATATATAGTAATTTAGTTCGTTTAAAAAAAAACAACGAATGTAACTTTGTAAATACAAGCTGTAAAAGCTAGTCCATATTTATATAAGAAATGCGCACTATAAGAAAGAAAATAAATTGTGCAATAAATTCATTACAATTTGAACTTAATTAACGATGCATAACGATTGAATTTATAACGTTATGAAATAACTAAATAACGCTGCATGTTAGTTCATGTTAACATGAGCATTCACACACACCATTTATAAAGAACAAATCAAGTCTTTCCCCTTCTTTTTCTACTTTCCCAAATTCATTGTCTCATCTCTCTCCACCTTAATTATTTCTCTATTTTGTTCAAAATGTAACATTTAAGAATCTGTAAAAGCTTATTAATTTATTTATTTACATCATGAATAGTTACAACAATTTTCAATGTCATTCCCTCTTCGTTGTGTTTTAATACAACATTTATTCCTTCCCTTCATTTTATCAATTTCTTTCCCCTTTCTCTCTTGTTTCTCTCCAAATACTAATGAACTCACACACACACATATATATATATATATATATATATATATATATACATATATTTCTCTTCTTTATATTCTCGCATGCTCATTGAAAAGATTCCTTCAATTATGGAATTTCAATATTAAGTATTTTGGATTTTAACAAGTTACACAATTCTCTATCAGGCAATCAATAATGCATTTATTCCTTTCCATTTGTTCTCTTTTCTTCTTTGTTTTACTTTTGAATTTGAAAGAGAAATTAGTGTTGACATGTCATGTCTAATCAACAAATTTGTCCCGCTTGTAACCTATTACATATGTAGAGACACAAGTGGGGAATAAAATATTATATATATATATATATAAAGGGTTATTTCCTCCTACTTTATAACATCTTAAACCTTTCCAAATCCTAACCCATTTCCTCTAACACTAAATTCCTTCACTCATTTTTTTTCTACCCCAAGTTCTGCGTGACTACCTTTCTTCACATGAGAAACAGAAAGAAAAAAAGAAGCTTCACCCATTTCTTCGCACTATGCCAAACCGCACCTTAAAGCTTCAGCAAACCTCACCGCACCTCTACCCCCTCTTGACTGTGATTCAAGCAACACCAAACACCTTGGCCTTCTCTTGCTTTGAGGAATATTGACGTGTGTTTAAGTATAAAGTGTATATATATTTATATATACAAACGGTTGAAGCTAGAGGGAATAACGCGTTGTTCGTGAAATTTGCATGCGATCATTCACAGGCTTGCTCCGCAATAGACGCAAAGTTTTGACAGTGAAGAATTGGAAAGCATAACTGGTGAGAACTCAAATTTAATTAATTTTAAATTTAGTTAAAATGGTTAATTAAATCTAGTTGTTAAATAGGATTTATCTATAAACATACCCAATTGTTCATGTGATAGAATTGTGTGTGCGATAAAATTTGTTATGTGATGTGAGATTTCTATTTTTAATAATAAATTAAAATTTTAATTATGTTATTGTTATTAGAAATCGATGTATGTATGTATGATATTAGAGTTGTGATGTTGTGATGGAAACTTGTTGTTTGTGTTGATTTCGACATTCATTTTGTCATGTTAAATTAGGAATTACGCGCAAATTAAAATATTGCTTTTATCCGTCATGTTTAAAATTAGAAATGGTATACGAATAAAAGTATTGTTTTTTTTATTCGCCTTGTTGAAATTAGAATTAAATACGAATAAAAATGTTGTTTGTATGTGTGACGTTAAATATTAAAATAATATGCGAATAAAACTATACACTTTTATTTGTTATGTTAAAGTTAGTAATTTGTCAAAATTAAAAACGTTCTTTCTTTTTATTGTCATATACAATATAGGGATGGTCATTATTAGGAAATGTCATATGTTAGAATAAATATGTCGTTTCTGTTAGAAAACATGTTTTTTTTTTAATAAAAACATGCCATTTAGTAAGATGTGTTTTGCCGATAAAAACATGTCACTTAGTCAAGATTTGTTTTTGTCAATAAATGAATGTCATTCATTTAGAAATGTAAATTAGTTAGAATCATGTTTATATAAACCCAAACACTTATTTGTCAAAACATGTTAACGAATTGGGAATAATCATTTTTGTCAAAACTCGTTAGTTGCAATAAAAATAACCTTTTTGTCAAAACATGTAAACTGAAATAAAAGCTCTCATTTGTGTCAAAACATGTCATTTAAAAAAAATCATGTTATGTTAGAATATAAAATGTCATTCATTTTAAATCATGTTATATTAGAAACAAATTGTCAATTTTGCTGTATTAAAAATTGACAATATAAATTATGGCATTTATGTTGAATCAAAATTGACCAAATAAGCATATCATTCATATAAAGTAGAATTCGTAAATAAGTATATAAGCATATCATTCATATGAATCAAAATTGACAATATAAATTATGACATTTATGTTAATGCAAAATTGTCGTTTTGTCATTAGAATTCGTAAATAAGTAAAAATGCCATTTTTACTTGTTAAGATTTGATTAGAAACTTAGAGTTTGTTTTGACAAATAAAATTTACTTTTATTGTCATTGGAAACTTAAAATTTGACATACAAATAAAATTCACTTTTTATTTGTCATTAGGAAACTTGGAATTTGTATGCAAATAAGATTTGCTGTTTTTATATTATTAGAAACCATAGAAAAATGTGAATATGTCAAATACTCTTTTATGTGTCATTAAGATTCATAGGAAATTGTTTATATATAAAGGTGCATTTATGTGTCATTAAAGATTCATAAAAAGTGATTACAAATAAATGACTATTTAATTGTCATTTGAATAACATAGAAAGTGATTACAAATAAATGACTATTTAATTATCACTTGAATAACATAGAAAGTGATTACAAATAAATGACCATTTAATTGTCATTTGAATAACATAGAAACTTGTTTACAATAACATGACATCTTTTTTTTACATTTTGTTATTGTGAATAAAAAGGACAAATTTTTGTTAGAAAATGTAAATTAGAATAAAAAGGACATTCTTGTTAGAAAATATACATTAGGATAAAAATAACCCTTTTTGTCGAATTAGAATTTACAAATGGAAATTGTCAACAAAGACAAAGTTATTATTTTTCATTCGTTGTTGAAATAGAATTGTATGCAATATAAAGAATATTTCAATGTAAAGTTATACTTTGGAAAATATGATATTTCAGAAGTTAAATATTTTTAAAATATTTTAAAATAACATTTTTAGAAAATAATTATAATTATAATTATAATTGTTCTTGGACACGAGGTTAGGTCACGTTTATGGCGGAAGTCTGCCCGGAACCAACCGGCATATCCGGCAGCCATAAATGTTGGGCCTAATGTGAGAGGTCCAAGTACACGAATACAAATTGGGTTTTGACTTGAGGTTAAGCCCAACTGTGGAATAAGTCTGCCCGGACCCAACCGGCATATCCAACATCCACAAGTTGTAGGCCTAATGTGAGAAGTCTGGCCCATTATAAAACATAAATGGATAATATAACGAATTGGATTATTTAATCCATTGCGAATAGAAACATCATTTTAACCTGAACAAGTTTATTAACTTATATTATCCATTTTATAATGAATATTAAAAGAGTTAATTTCAAAATTAATATTTTGAAAATAATGTTTTAATATGAGAAATGATATTTTGATCAGAATAAATGGTTTATTTATGTTAAAATAAATAAAAGGAATTAAAAATGGTTTTATTATAACTACGGATTTACAATGAAATTTGAATTTGGGTTTATCGTGAATTATGTTTTAAATAACATTTATTCTTTAACCCGGATTAATGAGGGGATTAATTTCCTAATTTTTGATTAATTATTTAATAATGACTTTGGAAGGTTAAAACGAAATAAGGTTTTAATTAAAACTTTAATTAGATTGGAGAGGAATTAAGTAAATAAATAAGAACAAGAAATTAAAACCCTTTATTTACAAATAGTGTAAATAAGGAAGAAAAAGAAGATGAAACCATTTATTTATATTTAGGTAAATAAATAACAAAAGGATAAGAATATATTTATTTACATTTAGGTAAATAAATAGGAAAAAGAAAAGTAAAAACATTTATTTAGGTAAATAAATAAGAAAAGGAAAATGAAAACATTTATGTATATCTAGGTAAATAAATAAATGATAGGAAAGAATAATTTATTTACATTTAGGGTAAATAAAACCAGAAGATAGAGAAGTATAATTTATTTACATTTAGAGTAAATAAAGCAAATGGTAGAAAAGAATAATTTATCTACATTTAGTGTAAATAAAACAGAGATAATAAAGGTGATATTTTTATCGTCATTTTATATTCGATAAAAAGAATAAATTTTTATAATTAAAATCGCCAAATGATTTATATATATATATATATATATATATATATATATATAAATTATAAACTTAATGACACACGCGCGACAGTTCGCGTATCGACAATCGTAACTTTAAATAGTTATACCGAAAGATCCGACCATCGGATTTTTCCAAAACTGGAACCGTTAGGACCGCTTTGGGAAGATCTTTCCAACGATATAAACTTCATCAAAATCCAACGGTTAGTTTTCGAGATAAGTGTAAATCAAATTTGGTTGAAAACAGCGCCAGGGTCGCCCATTGACCCGAAGCGTCGTTATATTAATTTAAGTTATTTTTATTTAAATAAAAATAGAAATAGGTCGTTATTAAATACCAATAACGATATGAAATGATTTCAAGTTATATATATATGTGAGAATCATTTAAAAAGTCCGAGTTCAATCTCATTTCAAATGATTATACGACGATCTAAGTCGAAGAGTTGAAGACGGTGATTGAAGACCGACGATCTTCACATCGAATGGATGTGTTGCTACTGAGACCCATGAGAGGAGTAGCTACCTTGAAAGGGGTTCAGTGGTGGCCGTTCGGACGTAGTGTTGATTTGTACGGATTTGACTTTCGCTCAGACCCAGAGCATAAGTTTATAAATGGAATGTATGTCTGACGTTGTAGTCCTTTATACTACATTCGTTGATCTCTGTTAATATATATCTGTTTGGTGGTTAACGCCCTTCTCTAAGACGCACGAGCTTAGAGGTTATATATTGGTAGAAATCAATGGGGTGGTATGGATTGACAATGTGGCATGCCAAGATGCATGAATCAAGGCTTTTGTTGAAAAGCAGGCCTTGTGGTCGATGATCAAAGCACGGTCTGTTTAGGCGTAGCTTTGTGTATAGCGTAACTTCGCGAGCCTCACACCCCGGTATGAGTCAAAAACGGGATACAGACTGGAGGGGGTGCACACGTTTCTTTCTAGCTAGAGTGATGTCAGGGACCTACCAGCGCTGACATATTACTTATGTGGATGATGGATTTTGAGGTACCTCGTGTTTTATAGGCTGTTAGTGGTCATACTATAGGTTCAAAGGAACTGGGAAGTGTGTGTTCAGGCATAACTAATCCACTGCCAATAGGCGGGGACCGGCCCTGAAGATCCAAGCGTTCACTGCGGGGGATCCTGAGGCATTTTCTAGAGTGTCTCGAATCAGAGAGGAGCTTGCCCCTAGCCTCGACTCATGATGGAAATCCAATTTCCGATACGACCTTGCGGTTTTGATTGTAGAACTAGTATGGCGACATGATATATGGTATTCATGCCGTCTATGATTTATACATTATGATTGAAATGTTTTTATTAGAACATATACACACTAGTATTAAACCCATTTTATCGTATCAAGCATCTTTTGACCATTATAAGGTAAAACCCTATCCTCTAGTGTGCGTTGCATTGTGTGATGGGACTTGGGTCTTATAATGGTTTCAATTTTCTAAAAAGCATTGCGTTGTTTAACGATTTACTTTAATTTATGCACCAACAATCCATTGGGATAAAACCCGTTCCGCATTAGCGGCGTAGTCCTTGGATTTGCCTTATTAGTTAAATTAGTTTAGAATTCTCACACCAATCCCATGACTGACCTGTAGTTTGTTTCACTTTGCAAACTCGGGTGCCCTCTTTTCCACACGGGCAGTCGAGTAGCTTTTTGCAGATATCTATCTCTTTAGCAGGATTCTGGATCGAAGCCTAAAGCTGTGTCCAGAGCATTAGGAAGTCCTCCGCTGTATTAAGTTTATTTTCTTCCGTTGCAATGTATTAAATCTGTTGTAATTTATCTTCCGTTGTAATTTAATTTCGATGTACTCTGATATTATGTACTCTGATGTAACATTATATGTAATGTAATAAAAGTCTGCTGTTATTGTTCTAATGTTTTGTATTCCCAAAGTTAAAGTATTCGAAGATTTCCAAACTTTGTGTCAGACCTGTGTGGTTTATGGTCGATTCAAAGAGAGGGAATTTCCGGGTCTTTGCAGTTGGTATCAGAGCTCTGGTTAGCTCAAAATCTTTGGGGTACAACTCGTTAGAACTAAACAAAAGACTCATCAGAGATTGGATTAGTAATATCCAATAAGAATACTCATTAGAGATAAGATCAGTAGTATCCTAGAATGAGAAAACTCATTAGAGATGGGGTTAGCAATGCCCTAGAATGAGTTAAGAGTAATAAGTTCATAATTAACGTATTTTGATTATATATACAATCCGATCTTAGAAAATATAGTTTTTGAATATGTAAAGATTATATATTTTTAAAAGTTAGTCAACTAATAAAATTATTGAAACTAAGAAAGATTTTGAGACCAATTTAAATTGAGTTAGTTAATTAAAAAACTTTTAGCTACGTTCCTTTTCGAGGACGAAAAGATTTTACGTGGGGGCGATTGTAACAACCCGGAATTTTGGGGGCCAATTTAAAATTTTTAATTTAGAAATTTTAATGAATTTTAAATATTTAACATGATTTATTTTAAATAATAAACCATGCAATTTAATTTAATCTTAAATAAGGATTTTATTTGTGTAGTGACATATCATAAAAACTAATTTATTAAATTATATGTATAAATGGCGTAATAAACGTTAATTAATCTCAAATATATGTTGAAGCTTTAATGGTGATTAATTTTTGTAGACTAATAAGTTTAATTTTATTACCATATTATTCATAGTACAATGAATGTAATAGGGACACTCTAACTTTATATGTAATTTAAACCTTGAATTGAAGAGAGTAATATATTAAGGAAGGAAGATTTTATCCTTGGAAATTTCAAATTGAAATTTAATATATATAGTAATTTAGTTCGTTTAAAAAAAACAACGAATGTAACTTTGTAAATACAAGCTGTAAAAGCTAGTCCATATTTATATAAGAAATGCGCACTATAAGAAAGAAAATAAATTGTGCAATAAATTCATTACAATTTGAACTTAATTAACGGTGCATAACGATTGAATTTATAACGTTATGAAATAAATAAATAATTAAATAACGCTGCTTGTTAGTTCGTGTTAAGATGAGCATTCACACACACCATTTATAAAGAACAAATCAAGTCTTTCCCCTTCCTTTTCTACTTTCCCAAATTCATTGTCTCATCTCTCTCCACCTTAATCATTTCCCTATTATGTTCAAAATGTAACATTTAAGAATCTGTAAAAGCTTATTAATTTATTTATTTACATCATGAATAGTTACAACAGTTTTCAGTGTCATTCCCTCTTCGTTGTGTTTTAATACAACATTTATTCCTTCCCTTCATTTTATCAATTTCTTTCCCCTTTCTCTCTTGTTTCTCTCCAAATACTAATGAACTCACATATATACATATATATATATATATATATATATATATATATATATATATATATATTTCTCTTCTTTATATTCTCGCATGCTCATTGAAAAGATTCCTTCAATTATGGAATTTTAATATTAAGTATTTTGGAATTTAACAAGTTACACAATTCTCTATCTGGCAATCAATAATGCATTTATTCCTTTCCATTTGTTCTCTTTTCTTCTTTGTTTTACTTTTGAATTTGAAAGAGAAATTAGTGTTGACATGCCATGTCTAGTCAACAAATTTGTCCCGCTTGTAACCTATTACATATGTAGAGACACAAGTGGGGAATAAAATATATATATATATATATATATATATATATATATATAAAGGGTTATTTCCACCTACTTTATAACATCTTAAACCTTTCCAAATCCTAACCCATTTCCTCTAACACTAAATTCCTTCACTCATTTTTTTTCTACCCCAAGTTCTGCGTGACTACCTTTCTTCACATGAGAAACAGAAAGAAAAAAAGAAGCTTCACCCATTTCTTCGCACTATGCCAAACCGCACCTTAAAGCTTCAGCAAACCTCACCGCACCTCTACCCCCTCTTGACCGCGATTCAAGCAACACCAAACACCTTGGCCTTCTCTTGCTTTGAGGAATATTGACGTGTGTTTAAGTATAAAGTGTATATATATTTATATATACAAACGGTTGAAGCTAGAGGGAATAACGCGTTGTTCGTGAAATTTGCATGCGATCATTCACAGGCTTGCTCCGCAATAGACGCAAAGTTTTGACAGTGAAGAATTGGAAAGCATAACTGGTGAGAACTCAAATTTAATTAATTTTAAATTTAGTTAAAATGGTTAATTAAATCTAGTTGTTAAATAGGATTTATCAATAAACATACCCAATTGTTCATGTGATAGAATTGTGTGTGCGATAAAATTTTTTATGTGATGTGAGATTTCTATTTTTAATAATGAATTAAAATTTTAATTACGTTATTGTTATTAGAAATCGATGTATGTATGTATGATATTAGAGCTGTGATGTTGTGATGGAAACTTGTTGTTTGTGTTGATTTCGACATTCATTTTGTCATGTTAGATTAGGAATTACGCGCAAATAAAAATATTGCTTTTATCCGTCATGTTTAAAATTAGAAATGGTATACGAATAAAAGTATTGTTTTTTTTATTCGCCTTGTTGAAATTAGAATTAAATGCGAATAAAAATGTTGTTTGTATGTGTGACGGTAAATATTAAAATAATATGCGAATAAAACTATACACTTTTATTTGTTATGTTAAAGTTAGTAATTTGTCGAAATTAAAAACGTTCTTTCTTTTTATTGTCATATACAATATAGGGATGGTCATTATTAGGAAATGTCATATGTTAGAATAAATATGTCGTTTCTGTTAGAAAACATGTTTTTTTTAATAAAAACATGCCATTTAGTAAGATGTGTTTTGCCGATAAAAACATGTCACTTAGTCAAGATTTGTTTTTGTCAATAAATGAATGTCATTCATTTAGAAATGTAAATTAGTTAGAATCATGTTTATATAAACCCAAACACTTATTTGTCAAAACATGTTAACGAATTGGGAATAATCATTTTTGTCAAAACTCGTTAGTTGCAATAAAAATAACCTTTTTGTCAAAACATGTAAACTGAAATAAAAGCTCTCATTTGTGTCAAAACATGTCATTTAAAAAAAATCATGTTATGTTAGAATATAAAATGTCATTCATTTTAAATCATTTTATATTAGAAACAAATTGTCAATTTTGCTGTATTAAAAATTGACAATATAAATTATGGCATTTATGTTGAATCAAAATTGACCAAATAAGCATGTCATTCATATGAAGTAGAATTCGTAAATAAGTATATAAGCATATCATTCATATGAATCATAATTGACAATATAAATTATGGCATTTATGTCAATGCAAAATTGTCGTTTTGTCATTAGAATTCGTAAATAAGTAAAAATACCATTTTTACTTGTTAAGATTTGATTAGAAACTTAGAGTTTGTTTTGACAAATAAAATTTACTTTTATTGTCATTGGAAACTTAAAATTTGACATACAAATAAAATTCACTTTTTATTTGTCATTAGGAAACTTGGAATTTGTATGCAAATAAGATTTGCTCTTTTTATATTATTAGAAACCATAGAAAAATGTGAATATGTCAAATACTCTTTTATGTGTCATTAAGATTCATAGGAAATTGTTTATATATAAAGGTGCATTTATGTGTCATTAAAGATTCATAGAAAGTGATTACAAATAAATGACTATTTAATTGTCATTTGAATAACATAGAAAGTGATTACAAATAAATGACTATTTAATTGTCACTTGAATAACATAGAAAGTGATTACAAATAAATGACCATTTAATTGTCATTTGAATAACATAGAAACTTGTTTACAATAACATGACATCTTTTTTTTTACATTTTGTTATTGTGAATAAAAAGGACAAATTTTTGTTAGAAAATGTAAATTAGAATAAAAAGGACATTCTTGTTAGAAAATATACATTAGGATAAAAATAACCCTTTTTGTCGAATTAGAATTTACAAATGGAAATTGTCAACAAAGACAAAGTTATTATTTTTCATTCATTGTTGAAATAGAATTGTATGCAATATAAAGAATATTTCAATGTAAAGTTATACTTTGGAAAATATGGTATTTCAGAAGTTAAATATTTTTAAAATATTTTAAAATAACATTTTTAGAAAATAATTATAATTATAATTGTTCTTGGACACGAGGTTAGGTCACGTTTATGGCGGAAGTCTGCCCGGAACCAACCGGCATATCCAGCAGCCATAAATGTTGGGCCTAATGTGAGAGGTTCAAGTACACGAATACAAATTGGGTTTTGACTCGAGGTTAAGCCCAACTGTGGAATAAGTCTGCCCGGACCCAACCGACATATCCAGCATCCACAAGTTGTAGGCATAATGTGAGAAGTCTGGCCCATTATAAAACATAAATGGATAATATAACGAATTGGATTATTTGATCCATTGCGAATAGAAACATCATTTTAACCTGAATAAGTTTATTAACTTATATTATCCATTTTATAATGAATATTAAAAGAGTTAATTTCAAAATTAATATTTTGAAAATAATGTTTTAATATGAGAAATGATATTTTGATCAGAATAAATGGTTTATTTATGTTAAAATAAATAAAAGGAATTAAAAATGGTTTTATTATAACTACGGATTTACAATGAAATTTGAATTTGGGTTTATCGTGAATTATGTTTTAAATAACATTTATTCTTTAACCCTGATTAATGACGGGATTAATTTCCTAATTTTTGATTAATTATTTAATAATGACTTTGGAAGGTTAAAACGAAATAAGGTTTTAATTAAAACTTTAATTAGATTGGAGAGGAATTAAGTAAATAAATAAGAAAAAGAAATTAAAACCCTTTATTTACAAATAGTGTAAATAAGGAAGAAAAAGAAGATGAAACCATTTATTTATATTTAGGTAAATAAATAACAAAAGGATAAGAATATATTTATTTACATTTAGGTAAATAAATAGGAAAAAGAAAAGTAAAAACATTTATTTAGGTAAATAAATAAGAAAAGGAAAATGAAAACATTTATGTATACCTAGGTAAATAAAAAAATGATAGGAAAGAATAATTTATTTACATTTAGGGTAAATAAAACCAGAAGATAGAGAAGTATAATTTATTTACATTTAGAGTAAATAAAGCAAATGGTAGAAAAGAATAATTTATCTACATTTAGTGTAAATAAAACAGAGATAATAAAGGTGATATTTTTATCGTAATTTTATATGCGATAAAAAGAATAAATTTTTATAATTAAAATCGCCAAATGATTTATATATATATATATATATATATATAAATTATAAACTTAATGACACGCGCGCGACAGTTCGCGTATCGACAATCGTAACTTTAAATAATTATGCCGAAAGATCCGACCATCGGATTTTCCCAAAACTGGAACCGTTAGGACCGCTTTGGGAAGATCTTCCCAACGATATAAACTTCATCAAAATCCAACGGTTAGTTTTCGAGATAAGCGTAAATCAAATTTGGTTGAAAACAGCGCCAGGGTCGCCCATTGACCCAAAGCGTCGTTATATTAATTTAAGTTATTTTTATTTAAATAAAAATAAAAATAGGTCGTTATTAAATACCAATAACGATATGAAATGATTTCAAGTTATATATATGCGAGAATCATTTGAAAAGTCCGAGTTCAATCTCATTTCAAATGGTTATACGACGATCTAAGTCGAAGAGTTGAAGATGGTGATTGAAGACCGATCTTCACATCGAATGGATGTGTTGCTACTGAGACCCATGAGAGGAGTAGCTACCTTGAAAGGGGTTCAGTGGTGGCCGTTCGGACGTAGTGTTGATTTGTACGGATTTGACTTTCGCTCAGACCCAGAGCATAAGTTTATAAATGGAATGTATGTCTGACGTTGTAGTCCTTTATACTACATTCGTTGGTCTCTGTTAATATATATCTGTTTGGTGGTTAACGCCCTTCTCTGAGACGTACGAGCTTAGAGGTTATATATTGGTAGAAATCAATGGGGTGGTATGGATTGACAATGTGGCATGCCAAGATGCATGAATCAAGGCTTTTGTTGAAAAGCAGGCCTTGTGGTCGATGATCAAAGCACGGTCTGTTTAGGCGTAGCTTTGTGTATAGCGTAACTTCGCGAGCCTCACACCCCGGTATGAGTCAAAAACGGGATACGGACTGCAGGGGGTGCACACGTTTCTTTCTAGCTAGAGTGATGTCAGGGACCTACCAGCGCTGACATTTTACTTATGTGGATGATGGATTTTGAGGTACCTCGTGTTTTATAGGTCGTTGGTGGTCATACTATAGGTTCAAAGGAACCGGGAAGCGTGTGTTCAGGCATAACTAATCCACTGCCAATAGGCGGGGACCGGCCCTGAAGATCCAAGGGTTCACTGCGGGGGATCCTGAGGCATTTGCTGGAGTGTCTCGAATCGGAGAGGAGCTTTCCCCTAGCCTCGACTCATGATGGAAATCCAATTTCCGATACGACCTTGCGGTTTTGATTGTAGAACTAGTATGGTGACATGATATATGGTACCCATGCCGTCTATGATTTATACATTATGATTGAAATATTTTTATTAGAACATATACACACTAGTATTAAACCCATTTTATCGTATCAAGCATCTTTTGACCATTATAAGGTAAAACCCTATCCTCTAGTGTGCGTTGCATTGTGTGATGGGACTTGGGTCTTATAATGGTTTCATTTTTCTAAAAAGCATCGCGTTGTTTAACGATTTACTTTAATTTATGCACCGACAATCCATTGGGATAAAACCCGTTCCGCATTAGCGGCGTGGTCCTTGGATTTGCCTTATTAGTTAAATTAGTTTAGAATTCTCACACCAGTCCCATGACTGACCTGTAGTTTGTTTCACTTTGCAAACTCGGGTGCCCTCTTTTCCACAAGGGCAGTCGAGTAGCTTTTTGCAGATATCTATCTCTTTAGCAGGATTCTGGATCGAAGCCTAAAGCTGTATTCAGAGCATTAGGAAGTCTTCCGCTGTATTAAGTTTATTTTCTTCCGTTGCAATGTATTAAATCTGTTGTAATTTATCTTCCGTTGTAATTTAATTTCGATGTACTCTGATATTCTGTACTCTGATGTAACATTATATGTAATGTAATAAAAGTCTGCTGTTATTGTTCTAATGTTTTGTATTCCCAAAGTTAAAGTATTCGAAGATTTCCAACCTTTGGGTCAGACCTGTGTGGTTTATGGTCGATTCAAAGAGCGGGAATTTCCGGGTCTTTACAGATTGAAATTACTTACTCTTTACCAACATCAGTCCACGAAATGGAAAATTAGTGTTGCAAATCCTAACCCTAATTTAAGGGGCGACAATAAAGAAAAGAAAGAATAATGGGAAAGTTTTCACATATGGTATTATATCCATATCTAGCTGTACATTTTTGTATATGGCATAATATCCATATCCAGCTGTACACTTCCGCATATATCAAAGCAATGATCACATGCCCATTATTTAAGCCATTTACATTTATTTCTTGTATTATAAATAAAGGACTCATCTATACAATTTGTATCATCTTGTATTACAATTCTTCAATAATAAACTGTAGTTTCATCTTAATTTTGAATTTCTATCAATATTGTATCATTAAAATTCTTATAGTTAGACATCTGTTAAAGTTTCTGTAGTTGTTTCTTTATAAAGCCTATAATACAACTATAATGGTATGAGAGATAATGACAGGTGAATTGCTCAGTTGAATCCCAGGGTATGTGTTAAAAGCGATTGAGAAAGCTTTTATTAAAAAATGAATTGTAATTGCTCAGTTGAATTGTAATTATACCGTTTGGGCATTGCTGAAATAAAGAAATAACAAATAGAAAAGATAGTGGGCTCGGTGCAATATACTATACACATATATGTTGTCTTAATACATCGAGTTATAGCAACTATTCACTTTATTATGTCCCCTCGAAAAAACCTAGGGTTTCTGTCTTTCTCCCAAAGCTTCTTCAATGTCAACAATTCGCAACTTTGTTCTAAATCAGAGAAAATTTCTGGCCGATAGTGCCTTAGTGAGGATGTCGACTCATGACTGAAACGTGTCTTACATCCAATTTTTCTTTAGAAATTTGCTCTCGTATGAAGTACAGACCAATCTCGATGTGCTTCGTACGTGAGTGTAAAATTGGGTTGGATAAGAGTGAAATTGTACCGATGTTATCACACAAAATAACTGGTCTTTTGTTGGTTGTTATTCCAAGTTCACGAATTAGATAGCCTATCCACATTAGTTCTACTATTGTGCTTGCTACCACTCTTTACTCTACTTCGGTGCCTGAACGTGAAACAGTGGCTTGCTTCTCGCAGCACCAGGAAACTGGATTTGACCCTATGTAGATGCAATAACCAGATGTGGTCTTCGATCATCATGGTCGGAGGCCCAGTCTGCATCACTGTAAGCTTGTAGTTTAGATTGCTGCTTGCTTCTAATGTTACACCATACTCTAGTTTTCCGTTTAAATGTCTAAGTATGTGTTTCACTATTTTCCAGTGTTCTGATAAGGTATTTTGCATGAATTGACGCACCTTATTAACAGTAAAACACAGTTATAATCCAGTAATTGTCACATATTATAGTTCTCCAACAATGCTTCTGTATAACTTTGCATTTTCAACTGGTTCCCCTTTATGTTTAGATAAATATTGCTCGTCATGGTTGTTGGTAGTGATTTGGCCTTATCATGTTGGCTCGAACAAGTATTTCACTGATATACCTTTTCTAGGACAATAAAATTTCTGACTTTGACTTATGTATCACTAGTGTACCTAGAAAGTAGCTTACTAGACCCATGTCCTTGATGGAGAATGTTTTGTTAAGATATTCAATCATATTGTTAATCTCTGATTCATTATTCCCAGTGATTAGTATATCATCTACATAAACAAGTATGTATAGAGTCGTTTCTTCCTTGATTTTGACGTATAACGAACAATCTGATTTAGCCATAGTGAACCCCAATTTTATGAATGTTGTCTTGAGTTTGTCATAACAAACCATAGAGTCTTGTTTTAATCCATAAAATGCATTTCTAGTTTGCAGACCATACCCTGCCTTTCATTTATCATATACCCAGTGGGTTGATGCATATAGACCTCCTATTGCAAGTCCCTATTTAAGAATGCATTATCAACATCTAGTTGTCTGATCTTCCATTGCCTATTTAAAGCTATGGTCAGTATTATCCTAGTTGTTGTAGGCTTAATTACTGAGGGAAACGTCTCGTTAAAATCAAAACCAAACTGTTGGGAATAACCCTTAGCCACAAGCCTTGCTTTATACTTGTGTACGCTGCCATCTGGATTTCTTTTCATGTTAAATGTCCATCTACATCCCAATATATTTTTGTGTTTGGGTGCATTGACTAATGTCCATGTGTTATTTTTAATCAATGCATTATATTCTTCGTCCATAGCTCTCTTTCAGTTAACATTGTTGATAGCTTCTTCATAATTGATGGGTTCTCTTTCATTGAGATTGGAAGCATATGCTTTAGACTTAAAAATGCCATATTTTTCCCTTGTCATCATAAGATGTTTATTCAAATAATCTGGTTGATTATGAGTATGGTCTGAACTGCTTGAGCTACCTTTATTAATTTGATTGGTTTGATCTTCATCTGTATGCATGTTTTGATGATTTGAACTATCAGTGGCACTCTGATTGCCTTGATTCCTATGCTCACTGTGTTGCAGAATGTCATCATGCAAATCTTCTGTGCTGAAATCAGTTGTAGTGCTAGGTATGCTATCAACATCACCTGACATATCATGTAGCTCTTTTGTTCTGCTTTCCTTTGTCCAGTCTATCAAAACAATTGGTGGTTGAACATTTGTAAATTTGATCACTTTACCGACAATTTTGATATTATTTTCTGCAAAAGGAAATATATTTTCATTAAATACAACATGTCTAAAAATATATAATCTGCCATTACTATCCAGGCACTTATATCCTATCTGGTTGTTAGGATATCCCAGAAAGGTACAAGTAGCAGATCTGAGGCTTAACTTATGCCTATGTTTAGGTCTTAGGCAGGGAAAGCACAAACAACCAAAAGTTCTTAACATTTTATAATCTGGTTTTTCTCCATAAATCATCTCATAAGGACATTTTCCTTTAAGGTCTTTGGTTGGTAATAGTTTTATAAGATGCACTGATGTTGTAAAGGCTTCACCCCAAATTAAGGGGAAAAGATGCTTGCGACATCAGTGTTAAGCCTATATCAACTATATGTCTGTGTTTTCTCTCCACTAATCCATTCTGTTCTGATGTATAGGGACATGTAGTTCTATACGTGATCCCTTTTTCACTAAAATATTTCTTTAATGACTTGAACTCCCCTCCCCCATCAGTCTGAATGATTTTGATACTACTATTAGTTTGTTTTTCAACATGCTTTATGAAATGTACTATTACATTATGAGCATATGATCTGGATATAAGTAGAAATATCCAAGTAAATCTACTATAAGCATCAACGAAAGAGATGTAATACATGTGGCCTTAATCTAGTTTGAATGGAGATGGTCCCCATAAATCAGCAGCTACGAGTTCTAATGGACTGTTGTAAACAGTCTCTGAATCAAAGAATGGTAACTTATGGCTTTTGCCAATTTCATAGTGTGTTCAGGTAATTTTTTAATGCAAATATTATTTTCATTCACAATCTTCTTAACCATGCCTGTACTTGGATGACCAAGTTTTCTATGCCAAATATCAGATATATCACCACTAGTTTTATCAATAACATGATCATCATAAGTTTCTACATTAGCATCAACATTATAACTGAAATAATTTTCTGTTATATTTCCAATCTTTGTCCTGACATTGCTGAGTCTTTACAGACCATTGTCCAAACTACCCTGTAATAGGACATTATTACTGGTCAGGTCCTTAACTAGAAAGAATTTTAGGTGAAACTCAAAGTATACGTTATTGTCATTGGCAAATTGTGACACGCTTAATAAATTCTTCTTTATGTTAGGGGCCCTCAATAAATTATTGAGATAGAGTTGCCTTTTGGCATTAATGCACCCATTTCTAATGTGAGATATACCTATAGTTTCACTATTCCCTAATCGAATAGATTGCGTACCTCTATATCTTTTATTCCCCAGATTAAGATTTTGCAAATTGCTAGTAACATGGTTTGTCGCACCTGAATCTGGATACCAGTCTTCAACATTAATATCATCAATCTTTATAGAATCATCTGCATTGCCGGCTTGACTTCTTGAAGTGTTTGCATTGTTTGTTTGCCGTGCCATGTTAACATTTGGTTTGTTTTGATTGACTGCATTCTGTCTGGCCATATTGTATTCAAAATTAAATCAGAAATAACATCTACTCGCAATGTGTTCAAATTTCTCACAAATCTGACATTTTACTCTACTGTTATTGTTTCTTCCTCTGCCTCTTCCTCTTTGAGGCTGATTTCCCCTAGTGGCATTGAAATTTTGACTGTTATTCTGTCCTGAGTTGTTTCTTTGAATGTTTTTGTTATTCGAAGCAGAGGCATAATTGACTGAAAAATCGGATTATGTCTTTCTTTGCTCTATTCTCCTTTCATGGGCTAAAAGAGTTGAGTGGACATACTGTAAATCAGGTATACTTTTTTGTGATGCGATAAATGTCATTACTGATTCATATTCTTTGTCGAGTCCTCTAGTAATGTATAGTACATGTTCACTTTCTGAAACCTTGTGCCCTATTGCACTGAGTCTATCACATAACTTCTTAACTTTTGTGAGATACTCTGTCATTGGCATGCTATTTTTCTTGATGTTTTGAAGTTGATTGCGATAATGCATTATTCTTGATGTTGATTGTGAATTGAATATCCGTTTTGCTGCAGTCCAAATCTCGCATGATGTATTGCAGCCAATAATTTGTGACATAATTATATTTGCACTTATTGATGAAATCAGCCAAGAAGCTAAGAGACTATCTTGTTTTTGATATAATATGTAATCATCATTACTAATTATATTTCCATCTTTGTCTGTAACCATTACAAGTTGGATTTCCACTGTTCCTTTGAAGTAATCTTGGAGGCCACAACCCCTTAGGGCTGTGTCAACTTGATATTTCCAGAGCATGTAATTATCATCATTGAGTGGGATGTTAATTACATGACTATTAGGTTTATTCAGGGTAATTGTTGATGAAGAGGCTCTGCTGCCTTCAATTCTTGATGTTGTCGTGCTTCCTGTTTCATTGTTTCCATCCATGGTGACAATGTGCAGAAGCGGTAACCCAAAAGAAAATGGTCATTCAAGAAGATGATCAATGTCCTAAAATCTTGATTCTGACGAGTTTTAGATCAATATTATATCTATTCAGAAAAATAAGATGACGATGTTATATCACCCTTTTAATTTCCAGGTTTGGGTAGGCCAACACACACCTGTCATTTAAGACCCCATATACTGAAAAACCTATATCCAGGTTGACTCTTTAGCCCTAGTCTCTTAGCCTTTTAGGACCCAGGAAGCGGACTATATGCAAAGTCTATTCGTTTGTTCCCCATTTGCCTTTAACACCTTTCCCCTTTTGGGATAAAGTAGGCTCCGTTATTAAGTCATTCCCATTTAATTTCTTCATATGGGAATGTTATGCGTACACCATTTATTTGTATCACGAGTTTATATGGTTAATAATGTCTTATATTATTAACCTACTAAGTCCAACTATATTTTTAATTATAAGTTTATTGACATAAATAGGGAAGGTTATATTTCCTTTTCTCTAAGATATTTATTTAATTTCTTCCCTAATTTGGACTTAGTATTAAATGGAAATCAATATCCATTAATCCCCTTTTGGACACCCATTTCTTTTTATTTCCTTTTTATTGCCCATTATGACTCTAACGGTCATATTTTCCTAAGGCAACTATTTATCAGTCCTAAGTTATCTATTGTTGTACCCCAACGGAAAATTTCCATTTTTATTTATTTATTTATTTATTGACTGTTATATTTATGTGTGTGTATATATATATGTGTGTATATATGTTTACATACCTGGCCTCTCACATTAAGTTGACTAACTGTGGATGTTGGATATGCCGGTTAGTTCCGGGCAGACTTCTACCACAAGTGAACTTAACTTCGTGACTTAGTACGATTATATTTACGCATTAGACCGCTCACATTAAACTGACTACTTATGGTTGATGGATTTGTCGGTCGGTTCCGAGCATGCTTACACCACAAGTTGAGTTTAACCTCGTGTCTAAATGAGGTTTTATTTAAATTTCCTAATTGGGGTCCACAACAATTATCCTAATTTATTTTAGAAATCGTGACCATTTTCCTATTCACGTTTATTTTCCCCAAATCAATATTGGGTACAATGTTATTTCTTTATTTGCGATCCCATTTGCAGCAATTAATTACATTTATTGCTACAAATGGTCACCACAAATATATTAATTCAAAATGGATTATATTTACACATAATTACATATTTTAACCTTACCCAAACATTTACTATAATTTACATTTCACTGTTTTACGCTGATATGGATGGGTAATATTTATATATTCATTTTTATGTTTTTGTGCGGTCAACGTAGTTATTAATATTTATTTATTATTTATTATTTTGCAATACTTATTTTTAAATCAATGATTTGGTTAAATCAATTAACCAAACATTCCCTTTTTACATTCAATCTTGCCACAAAGGTTTCAAGTCTCACAAGGATCGTTAGCTAAAATCATTGTAAATCACGCTTATTTTGTAATATTGACATATTTCCATATCACAAGAAATATATACCATATATTTTTATTTTGGAATAGTCGATGCAAAGTACATAAAAAACATATATTTATTTTTATATGTACATTTGCACCACTTTTCCTCTTTTAATTCTTTTTGTCATACTTCTTCTGATTTGGAAATAATGTATCTTTATTTAAAAATGAGGAAAACGACATAATTTACAATGCTTAAGCCAAAAACCCAACAAAATTAAATGTAAATAAGGAATATTTATTTTATTCTTACAATCACATAATACACAAATTCATCTTTTTACCCAATTTAACTACAACAATTTATGTTTAAAGGGACCGATTTCCATAACCATAGTGCTATATGGCATATACAACATATTTCATAATTCATGGCATAACTTGTAGGAATATGTGAGAATTTATATAAAAATCCTATAATTCATGTTTATACAAAATCACAACTTTATCATTTACCAACATATTCATAATCGGATCTGATGGTTATCCCAATTTACAATTATTTAAATAACAGATCTGCTGGGCATAAAACATAGATTGGATTAAAATGAAATAGATAAACCATTATATCTATATTAGTAAATTTCCCACTTACCTTATAATTTACAATTTCTGAATTATGAATCTTTCTAGGCTTACAATTCCCAAATTCTTACAAATCTACAGTTTGTCTATAAAGGGGAAAATTCTAGATCTGTAGAAATGTAAAAAAAGGGAAAAGAACGAAGAAATCTATCGTTGAGCACCCTCTTTCATTGAGTCTATTTCTCTTCCCAATTCCGTATGAATTTGATTTGATTTGGTATATGTATGAATATATTTTATTTAGAATTTTGGTTAGAAGAGGAAGAAAAATGGCAATGCTCCGCTGCCTTCGTAGATTTGAATTAAAAAGGAGTGAGGCTCTATCCCTTTATTTATAGGGGTGGAAATGGCCTAGAACCATTAGATTAGTTTTAAGTTATCTCCGTCCATCCATTATAATAAAATTATAAACAAAACTCTATATGGACCCGCCGCCACTGGGGATCTGATCGCGTAGTAGGTAGACCATGGCGGTCGACCACCGCTCGACCGCTTTTGTCGACCACTTGGGCCATCAGATTCCCAGGTCGGTTGTTCATATATGGTATAATATTAATTAATTATTCTATTTAATTATTTTCCATCCGTTTTCGTATTTCGTCCGTAGCTTTTCATATGGACTCCGTTCGCGAAACTCTAAACATGAAAGTTAATCAGAATTCTGAGACAAACGCGATGGTTAAATTTTCATAGCCAAATTCAATCGTTTGTAGAAATTCCTATTTTTGAAATTTGAATAACTAATTTATATCGCCAAAATTCCGGGTTGTTTCAAATTGTTTTTGTTTTGTTTGTTAACTTCGTTTTACAAAACAATCATTTTTCATGATATATATGCATTGTTCATACTTTCGTATGTATGAAAATCGAAAACTAAAAACCAAGCACACCCTTCATTTTTATTGCAGCGGTTACGTTACTTACAAGGATTTAGAGCCTGGAAATTGGAGACTCTACTGGAGACACTGGCATAGGAATTTATAGTGGCAATTCTGTCTGGGGTACGTATTTATGATTTTGTATCCCGTTGCATTATTGTACGACCTTCCAGCTAAACTAATCATCAATCAATGATATATGCACATGCATAACATGATTCTTAAGCTTGTGGTCATGGGTTTGAGCCGTACGGTGGGCGCCAAAAATGTTAATACAAAAAATGTACTATCACTCAAGGTTTATTTCAACACTTTAATGTTTAACACAAGGCAAAGAGTAAAATAAATGCAGGAAAATTTGAATAAGAGAGATTTTATAGTGGTTTGACCTTAGATTTGGCCTACATCCACTTTGAAGAGGGATTTCATTATCATTTCGAATACAAGGTACACATTTACAATCATTTCATGCATCATTTTTCTTTTATAATGAATATTCCTTTTCTTCTCTATAAATTTTCTATCTTCTTCGATCAATTTCTATTTCCAAAGTAGGAACGATCAAATCTCACTAGTATCGACGATTATTGAAGTGATTCTTCACTAACCACGATCGATGAAAGATTTTGACCTTTTTCTATAATGAATTGATGATGATGCAGAAGCTTCGATCTTCTTTGAGAGAGATATAATGGAGTTTGAGTTGTTTGGAGAATGATAATGACATCACCTCGTCGTCAGAAATTCCCCCTTAAATGAACGAAATGACGGGGTATTTATAGGCGTTGTCGAAGAGAGAGGCTAAATCGTAATTTTCATGTGTGTAGGCATGTATGTGAACGAGTCATGATGTACCACGTGGCATACATAGTCCATGTCGGCCAATACTTGTCATGTTGTGTGACGACCCGCATTCTACGCATCATAGGATCGTAGGATATTTATTTCTTTCTCATACGAAGTCGTATGGTCATGTAACTTTGGGGGACGACTATTGGGGTCATTTCCCATGTTCATGATTTTTCCCGATTTTTAAATGACCATTTTACCCCTAGTTGACACTGTTTTGGCCATAACTTTTGACTGGAAAAGAATTTTGACCTGAAACCACTTCCATTGGCTCCGGATGATGGTTTCTCTTTCCGTAGAGTGGTCACATTTGCCAAACGGACTTACCGTTTGGGAGATATGGCTGAAACAAGTTTCAGATGGTGAAAAACAGCTTAATTGGGCTTAACCGGGTGATTAGCAGCTAGGCCCAGAGGGGAATTTCGGGTTTAGGAGTATATACGGGCTGATTAGGGTTAGAAAACATTTCTTTAGACATTTTCCAGCCGCCACTTTCATTCCTCTTAACCTAGCCATGGCCTCCACTCTCTAAATCTCTTCAAAACACCCAAAATCACTTCCTAATCAAGGATTAAGGCTTAGAGGCATCAAATCAAGGAGGATTAGCACATGAACCGAGGTAGAGCTGTTGTTATATATTGGAATTCGTGCAAAACAGAGGTTCACTTCAGATCTGAAAGTTTTATTGTGGCAAAGGTGAGTGATTTGCATAGTTTTTGCACTAATTACGGTAATTAAGGGGTAATTAGTGAAGATTAGCGAATTTATACACTAATAAATTCTGGAAAAATGTTTAGAAATTCTTAAATAATGTTTTATGCCTCTGGTTGAAGTTTGGTTCGATTTGATTAAGTTTTGTTAAACCTATGAACAGTTTTACTTAAACATGCTTAAGGGAAAATAAGGAGTTTTGGCCACTTTTGATCCATTTTGATTCAGTTGAATGGTTGTTTGCTGTTGTAGTTGCTATTACATGTTGCTATGACTCTATGGTGTGTTTTATGATTGATTAGAAGTGTTAGATTTGTCAAAAATGCCGTCGAATGGCGTAAACTGCTCGCTGGAAGAACTGCAGGAAATCATCCGAACCGGATCGGTGGGAGTGAGGGCGATCCGATCCGATGGCGCGACCCGATCCGCCGATGGCTGAAGACCCCGATCCGATGGTGCGATCCGATCCGATCCGTCGATGCTTGAAGACTTCGATCTGACCTGCTCTTGTGGGAGACTCCGATCCGACGGCGCGATACGATCTGATCCGATCAAGACTTAGCGAGGCGATCCGTGTTGCTTCACGAAGAGGGGCCCGAACCGATCCAGTGAGGTGACCACGATCCGAACCACTCGTGAGCAGAAGGTGCGACCCAAAACGGTGTGCTTGGAGAAGGCCGATCCGAACCGCTACCAGATGGACGCCACGAACCGCACCGCGTTGATGATGGGGAGCTGAAGGCCGAACCGAACCGATGGCAATGAGGGTACCCGAACCGAACCGATGGCGATGAGGGGACCCGAACCGATCCGGTGATGACAGAAAACCGAGATGCAAAGGTAGTCCAGTATGGGAAGTTAGAGCTCAGGATCTAGTTGGGAACCAATGAGTTCGCTTCATGGTTGGACTTTGCTGCGGGACGCGTGCCAAGGGGTTATCGACGTCTATAGCTTTGGACCACTATGGTAGGAGGTACGAAGGCGGATTCAGGGCCATTATGGCATCGGTAGAACCAAGGGCTACGACCAATGAAGTGGGTCATTGAAATGTTTGGTCATGACTCCAAGTGTTTGACTTGGTCACAGCAGGGTTTCTACAAGTCGGGATTCGTCGTTACCTCATTTTGTCTAGTGTTCCAAAGTGGTAGATATCGTATGCTTTACGCACTGAGTGAGAGATGTGAGGATGGTTACTATGGATGGTTTGTTTGCTATCATTATGACATTCACACCCCACCCCCGTATTCTTTACACTATTCATTATGGCACCTTGGAGTATTGTACGGTATGTGGTACTAACTCTTTGGTTGCAGGTCCAGGTTCAGGTATGGTTTAGTATACCTGTTATCATTCTGTTTAGATGCTTATCGCTCACACCAGGCTTTATGTCTGACCCAGAGTTTTATGTCTCTTCTTATTACTCTGGGTGCTCACACGAGCAGACTAGAGACAGGTTAGCTGGTGATGCACGGGTAGATGATCCGGAGACGAGCAGGAGGCTTCCACGTAACATATATAGTATTCTCCCTGTGTTGTTGAAGATCACTGCTTGGGCATTGGTGCTGCATCTTCTACTTTATCTTTCTTTTGTTTAGAGACAGTAAATTTGGAAAGTTGTAATAAGCTGTATTTGGATTTCCGCTGCTCTGATGTTGATGTTGATTTTAGTTATCAGCTTATGCACTGTCTCGCCTGTTTTATGTCAAGTATGTTATTATTATATTTTATCCCATGCGCTGTGAGACAATCTACAGGTTCCTCGTTTAGTTTATTCCCTTCTTTCTTTTCCTTCTGGCGACCGTCCCGTGCTAACTGGATATGTATACAGCGCACTTTTGGAGTAAATGTCGGTTGGTGCGGGGCGGGCCGTCACACTTGGTATCAGAGCTCTAGGTTGCGTAGTTAACCTAGGGAAGTTATCAGGGAGAGATAATATACGTATACGAGAGAGCGTATTTGTGATTACTTTGGTTTTTAAAAGCTATATATATATACTATTACTAGTATAAGGATGAAGTCGTACTGCACTAGCACCACTATGGAGTCGTTAATCGTTTCCTTTTTCAGATTGACGATGAGCCGATATACTAGAGGTGCTGGTAGGGGAACCAATAATGGGAATGCTGCTGACATGAGGACGATGTTTACTGACCTCATGAGAGAGATGCTTAGAGATGTACAGAGGGCAGCTCCCAATGGTGGAAATGGTGGTGGTCCAATAGTGCAGGCGCCAAGAGTCGACTTTGCCAAGCTGAATAAGGATTATACTAGCCTTGGTGGGAGGCCGTTCCACGGAACGGAGTCGGCTACGGATGTTCAAGATTGGTTGGATAGTTGCGAACGTATCTTCAAGGATTTGGGTATCGAGGATGCAATGAAGAGAAAGCTAGCATCCCGACAGCTGCAAGGGCGGGCAATGAATTGGTGGAATGCTATAAAGGCAGCTACTCCCGAAGATCAGATTACTTGGGAGCAGTTTAAGGCTCGCTTTAGCGAGAAGTTCATCCCAGCTGCTCAGAAGTCAATGCTGTTTAAGAAATTCTTGGAGCTCAAGCAGAATGGCAGAGCTGTCTCGGAGTACATTGCTGAATTCGACACTTTGTCGAAGTACGGGTTATCTCTTATTGATACTGCCGAGAAGAAGAATGAGAAATTCATAACTGGTTTGGATCAGTACTTAGGGGAAAAGCTTATTAACCACATCGATGAGACGTTTGAGTCGATTGTGGGGAAAGCATTAAGATCAGAAAGCCTCTACCCTAAGTCGAAGACTGAGGTTGCATCTGCAGATGAGCCAAAACCACAAGCAAGTGGTGGAGGCAAGGGTGGTTCCCAGAATAAAAGAAAGCAGAATCAGACTAAGGATGGCCAGAAGAAAAAGAATAAGCAAGATGTGGAGTGCTTCAGCTGTGGTAAAAAGGGCCATTATGCTAGTAATTGTCGGGCCAAGCCAGCGGATAGGAAGTGCTTCAACTGTGGCCAAATGGGACATCACAAGGACAAGTGTCCGCAAACCCCTAAGGAAAAGCAAATGGTGAAAGCCTACGCTCTTAATGCTATTCCTTCTTCGTCGAATGCCCCAACAGCGGCGGAGAAGGGAAAGAATGTCGTCATTCAAGGTATGCTTTCTGTTTATGATGTTCCTGTTAGAGTTTTGTTTGATACCGGAGCTTCCAGTTCTTTCATATCTAGTGACCTGGTAGATAGGTTGGGATTGGAGCCCGAGATTGTCGATAAACCTTTAGTAGTGACGAACCCGATTGGTGGTTCGACTAGCCTTAGCATGATTTGTCGTAATGTGGTCTTATCGAGTCATGGATGCATGTTTGTTTGTGATTGCTTTGTTTTGGGCTTTACTGGGTTTGGCATTATTTTGGGAGTAGATTGGCTCCGAAGATACGGGGTGGTGGTAGACTGTGAGGGCTTTTTGGTGACAGCTAGAGCGGATGATGGGCGGAGGATAGTGTTTGGTGGTCTACCCAGTGAGGGGGTATTGGCTAGTTTTCTAAACTCCCTCGACATTCCGCATAGTGAGTTGTCAGGTTTGCCTGTAGTTGGCCAGTATCCGGATGTTTTCGAAGAAGTGACCGGACTTCCACCACACCGAGAGATTGAGTTTCGTATTGATTTGGTAAAGGATGCCAGGCCTATAGTGATGCCACTTCGTCGTATGGCACCAAGAGAGCAGCGAGAGCTCGAGGTGCAGGTCAGCGATCTTTTGAAAAAGGGATTTATCAGAAGGAGTGTTTCTGAATGGGGAGCACCAGTTGTGTTTGCTACCAAGGCAGATGGTTCCCTTCGTTTGTGTGTAGACTACCGCGAGTTGAATAAAGTGACGAGGAAGAATAAGTATCCTCTACCGCGGATAGATGATTTGTTTGATCAGTTGAGTGACGCGAGAGTATTTTCTCAGTTGGATCTCGCGACAGGTTTTCATCAGCTTAGAGTGGAAGCTGAGAGTATAGCTAAAACGGCATTTCGGACGCCGTCTGGGTTTTATGAGTGGTTGGTCATGCCATTCGGGCTGACCAATGCCCCAGCATATTTTGTGGATCTTATGAATAGGGTATTCAGAGATCAGTTGAATAAGTTTGTCCTTGTGTTCGTTGATGATATTTTGGTCTATTCGAGGACAGAGGAAGAACACAAGGAACATTTAAGAGTAGCGATGGAGGTGTTGAGAAAACACCAATTAAAAGCCAAGTTTTCTAAGTGTCACTTCTGGAAGAGGGAAGTGAGGTTCTTGGGCCATGTTGTATTAGAGAACGGTATTGCCGTGGACCCAGCAAAGGTGGCTACGGTACAAGATTGGCCTACGCCCAAGAATGCAACAGATGTAAGAAGTTTCTTGGGATTAGCTGGATATTATCGTAAGTTTATCCAAGGTTTCTCCAAGATAGCAGCACCATTGACCCAGTTGACCAAGAAGAATCAAGCTTTTGTCTGGGATGAAAGGTGCGAGAATGCATTTAAAAGTCTAACGGACAAGTTGACAAGCGCACCAGTGTTAGTCATTCCTAAGGGGGATGAAGAGATGACGGTATACACGGATGCATGTGGTACCGGACTGGGTGCTGTATTGATGCAAGGCGGTAGGGTTGTTGCTTACGCAAGTCGGCAATTGAAACCGCACGAGAGAAGATACCCTACCCATGATTTAGAATTGGCAGCGATCGTGTTCGCGTTAAAGATGTGAAGACACTATCTCTTGGGAGAAAGATTTGAGTTGTTTACTGATCATAAGTCGTTAAAGTATCTCTTCTCTCAGAAAGATCTGAATCTCCGTCAGCAGAGATGGTTAGAGTTCTTAGCTTCCTATGATTTTGACATCGCATACACACCGGGAAAGGGCAATGCGGTGGCTGATGCATTGAGTAGAAGACATGCCAGCTTAGGGACTATGTTCCTTGAATGGAAGCAACTGGAATTTATCGCGGGGTTTTATTTCAGACCAAAGTGCGAATTGGATCCAGAAATGTTAGCAAGTTTGACGATCAGACCCACTTTAATTGAGCGGATCGGCTCTAGTCAGAGGGACGATCCTAACCTATTGGAAATCATCTCCAAGTTAGAGATGGGTATCGATGAGGAGATGAACAAGTATGGGCTTGATCGAGATAGATGGCTTAGAAAGAATGGAAAGCTTGTTGTACCCAATGTCAATGGATTGAGGGATGAAGTGCTTAAAGAATGTCATCACTCAACGTTGACTATACATCCCGGTGGTAATAAAATGTATAGAGACATGAAACAGACTTACTACTGGGAAGGAATGAAAAGAGACGTTGGGAAGTTTATATCCAAATGCATGAATTGCCAGCTAGTTAAAGCCGAGCAAAAGAAGCCTAGTGGTTTGTTACAGCCATTAGAAATTCCCGAATGGAAATGGGAGCAAGACTCGATGGATTTCATCGATGGTTTACCAAGGACTAGATCGGGACATGATAGCATTTGGGTGATTGTGGACCGATTGACCAAAAGTGCAAGGTTTATACCAGTCAAATCGACCAGAACGGCAGCTAAGTTAGCAGAATTGTATATGAAGTGGTTAGTGAGATTCCATGGAGTACCTAAAAGCATTGTGAGCGACCGAGACCCGTTGTTCACTAGTGGGTTTTGGAAGAGCTTACAAGAGGCTCTAGGGTCAGAGTTACATCTCAGTACCGCATATCATCCTCAGACCGACTGTCAGACGGAGAGGGTGAACCGTATTTTGGAAGATCTCTTGAGAGCATGTATATTGGATTTTGGTGGATCATGGGATGACCATTTGCATCTAGTAGAGTTTGCATATAATAATAGCTACCAATCCAGCATCGTTATGGCTCCGTTTGAAGCTTTGTACGGAAGACCGTGCAACTCACCATCATGTTGGATAGAGACTGGCGAGAAGTTTATGCTTGGGCCAGATGTGGTGAGGGAAACTTCAGATAAAATCAAGACCATTCAACAACGAATGAAGGCTGCCCAAGATAGGCAGAAGAGTTATGCTGATAAGAGGAGAAGAGACTTAAAATTCTCCGTTGGCGACTTGGTGTTTGTCAAGATTTCTCCGTTGAAGAGCGTAATACGATTTGGAAGGAGAGGCAAGTAGGCACCAAGATTTGTTGGCCCATTCCCTGTTCTTGAACTAGTCGGGAATTTGGCATATAGAATTGACTTACCAGAGAAGATGGCGGGAGTTCACAACGTATTTCATGTTTCCCAACTAAGGAAGTTCGTTCACGACTCAGATATGACTATTTCACCTGATCAGTTAGAGGACTTCGAAGTAGAACCCGAGGCGGTTGGGAACCGCAAGCCGGCCCGTGTTGTCGAGCACGACATGAAGCAACTTCGAAGGAAGGCGGTGAAGCTAGCCAAGGTACAGTGGAGCGAGGACGAGAGTGATTGTACTTGGGAGACAGAGGAGGACATTAGGAAGTCACACCCAGAACTCTTTGCCTGGTAAGATTTTGGCTTCGATTTAGTTTTTCCGCATGCTAGGATAGACTTATTTGCTTGTTTTGCATGATTGATTGTTGTATGTGGTTGGTAGGCATGCGGGATCCTTTGTATGTTTTGGGTTAAGGAATTTCGGGGGCGAAATTTCGTAAGGGGGGGGAGAGTGTGACGACCCGCATTCTACGCATCATAGGATCTTAGGATATTTATTTCTTTCTCATACGAAGTCGTATGGTCATGTAACTTTGGGGGACGACTATTGGGGTCATTTCCCATGTTCATGATTTTTCCCGATTTTTAAATGACCATTTTACCCCTAGTTGACACTGTTTTGGCCATAACTTTTGACTGGAAAAGAATTTTGACCTGAAACCACTTCCATTGGCTCCGGATGATGGTTTCTCTTTCCGTAGAGTGGTCACATTAGCCAAACGGACTTACCGTTTGGGAGATATGGCTGAAACAAGTTTCAGATGGTGAAAAACAGCTTAATTGGGCTTAACCGGGTGATTAGCAGCTAGGCCCAGAGGGGAATTTCGGGTTTAGGAGTATATAGGGGCTGATTAGGGTTAGAAAGCATTTCTTTAGACATTTTCCAGCCGCCACTTTCATTCCTCTTAACCTAGCCATGGCCTCCACTCTCTAAATCTCTTCAAAACACCCAAAATCACTTCCTAATCAAGGATTAAGGCTTAGAGGCATCAAATCAAGGAGGATTAGCACAAGAACCGAGGTAGAGCCGTTGTTATATATTGGAATTCGTGCAAAATAGAGGTTCACTTCAGATCTGAAAGTTTTATTGTGGCAAAGGTGAGTGATTTGCATAGTTTTTGCACTAATTACGGTAATTAAGGGGTAATTAGTGAAGATTAGCGAATTTATACACTAATAAATTCTGGAAAAATGTTTAGAAATTCTTAAATAATGTTTTATGCCTCTGGTTGAAGTTTGGTTCGATTTGATTAAGTTTTGTTAAACCTATGAACAGTTTTACTTAAACATGCTTAAGGGAAAATAAGGAGTTTTGGCCACTTTTGATCCATTTTGATTCATTTGAATGGTTGTTTGCTGTTGTAGTTGCTATTACATGTTGCTATGACTCTATGGTGTGTTTTATGATTGATTAGAAGTGTTAGATTTGTCAAAAACGCCGTCGAATGGCGTAAACTGCTCGTTGGAAGAACTGCAGGAAATCATCCGAACTGGATCGGTGGGAGTGAGGGCGATCCGATCCGATGGCGCGAGCCGATCCGCCGATGGCTGAAGACCCCGATCCGATGGTGCGATCCGATCCGATCCGTCGATGCTTGAAGACTCCGATCTGACCTGCTCTTGTGGGAGACTCCGATCCGACGGCGCGATACGATCCGATCCGATCAAGACTTAGCGAGGCGATCCGTGTTGCTTCACGAAGAGGGGCCCGAACCGATCCAGTGAGGTGACCACGATCCGAACCACTCGTGAGCAGAAGGTGCGACCCGAAACGGTGTGCTTGGGGAAGGCCGATCTGAACCGCTACCAGATGGACGCCACGAACCGCATCGCGTTGATGATGGGGAGCTGAAGGCCGAACCGAACCGATGGCAATGAGGGTACCCGAACCGAACCGATGGCGATGAGGGGACCCGAACCGATCCGGTGATGACAGAAAACCAAGATGCAAAGGTAGTCCAGTATGGGAAGTTAGAGCTCAGGATCTAGTTGGGAACCAATGAGTTCGCTTCATGGTTGGACTTTGCTGCGGGACGCGTGCCAAGGGGTTATCGACGTCTATAGCTTTGGACCACTATGGTAGGAGGTACGAAGGCGGATTCAGGGCCATTATGGCATCGGTAGAACCAAGGGCTACGACCAATGAAGTGGGTCATTGAAATGTTTGGTCATGACTCCAAGTGTTTGGCTTGGTCACAGCAGGGTTTCTACAAGTCGGGATTCGTCGTTACCTCATTTTGTCTAGTGTTCCAAAGTGGTAGATATCGTATGCTTTACGCACTGAGTGAGAGATGTGAGGATGGTTGCTATGGATGGGTTGTTTGCTATCATTATGACATTCACACCCCACCCCCGTATTCTTTACACTATTCATTATGGCACCTTGGAGTATTGTACGGTATGTGGTACTAACTCTTTGGTTGCAGGTCCAGGTTCAGGTATGGTTTAGTATACCTGTTATCATTCTGTTTAGATGCTTATCGCTCACACCAGGCTTTATGTCTGACCCAGAGTTTTATGTCTCTTCTTATTACTCTGGGTGCTCACACGAGCAGACTAGAGACAGGTTAGCTGGTGATGCACGGGTAGATGATCCGGAGACGAGCAGGAGGCTTCCACGTAACATATATAGTATTCTCCCTGTGTTGTTGAAGATCACTGCTTGGGCATTGGTGCTGCATCTTCTACTTTAGCTTTCTTTTGTTTAAAGACAGTAAATTTGGAAAGTTGTAATAAGCTGTATTTGGATTTCCGCTGCTCTGATGTTGATGTTGATTTTAGTTATCAGCTTATGCACTGTCTCGCCTGTTTTATGTCAAGTATGTTATTATTATATTTTATCCCATGCGCTGTGAGACATTCTACAGGTTCCTCGTTTAGTTTATTCCCTTCTTTCTTTTCCTTCTGGCGACCGTCCCGTGCTAACTGGATATGTATACAGCGCACTTTTGGAGTAAATGTCGGTTGGTGCGGGGCGGGCCGTCACATGTTGGTTCATAAAAAGTTGATTTGTTTTGGTCCTGAAAAACAGCTTGATTCCCCGTGTAGATTGTGCGATCACCAAATTTCATGTGTTGATCACTGGTTTACAAAGTGCCAGATCCATTGTTGGATCACTCTAAATTTACGTGATCCGCATGGAATAATGATGCGTTTGTGCGTGCTTGGCTCGTGGCAGATGACCTGATGATTCTGCCTGATCCATCCAGCAAAGATTTGTCCGATCCTTCAAGTGTAACAACCCTGAATTTCGGGGCAAAATTTAAAATTGATTTTAATAAATTTTGATGAAAAATTGCATGAATAGCTAATTAATTATTGTTAGTGTGTAATGGTTGCCAAGATAAATGCATTTAAGGCGCGTTAGTGTATAATGCGAATTTGAAATTTATTGGTTGATTACATGTAGGAATTGTTAGTGTGTGAGGGTTAATATAAAAAAAACGCATTTGATGCGCGTTAGTATATAATGTATATTCGTTTATTAATTGTTATGCGCCATAAAAAGAAAGCAATAAACTAATGTAATTGATAATTAAAATTAAACCTTATTTATTAAGTTCTATTTTGATATAAATAAAGTTGATTAGTTTCTGGAATTTAATTAAAGATAATGATATAAATATGGGATTTATGGCGAATGGTTAATGAATTGAAAAAAAAAGAAAATTTTAATTTAAGTCATTTAAAAAGATTTTTTTTTTCGTTTTGTTTATATGAGTAAATGTGGAAAGTTAGAATTCAATATTGGTATATTTAATAAAATTTAGTGGTGCATTTATTTAATTAACCTTTGAAATCCTTTCCTAAAACACCTGCTTAAATCAACCCTTCATCTATTCACTTTCTTTGCCAAAATAATCTATCAATTTATTAGTTTCTTTCCCTAACTCATTGACATAATTAAGTCATACCAAATTAGGTGGAATTAAATATATATATATATATATATACTTGATAAAATTTAATTACAATTGAAACCAAACACTGAAAATCGTTGTAATAACTAACTTGAATTTTTATATGTGAGTTTGTTTTTAGAAATATAGTAAATGCATGGCAATTATTTAAGTAATCAAAGCCATATATATAGAGTGTAGCATACTAAAAAAATGAAACATAAAATACTATAATATAAATACCCCATTCTCTCTCTTCCTTTCATCTGCTAAACTTATGAAAATTTAAAACCTTCATGAACGCGGTTTCCAACTTCATAAACCTATATTCCATGGCATTCATTAGTAGTTTATTTCAGGTTTAACAAAAAAATGGTCCATCCCTATTTCGCCATTATTATATTTCCTTATTATATTCACACGTTACATAATTCCAATTTCAAAACGTATATATCTTAAACCACTGAATTTTTTAATTAATGTCATTCATTTCGTAATTAAATTTCTTAATTGATTGCTTACTCAATTTAACTATTATCTCCATTAATTCTTGTAACACCCCACCTCCGTTAAGGACACTCACAAAGGGAATGCCTTAACTTTGGTGGAGCGTTTTAGTAGACAGAACAGAAATTTACAAGACAGATAAACAATACTTGAGAAATTATATCTTTATTACCGCGGAAAACAGAAATCAGTTTGGTTACATCTTTACCAAAACTCAAGTACATAAATATCAGTCTTGTTCAGAAAATCATCAGAGTACAAAACTTTAAAATCATAATCCCCACAGAAGCTTCCAAAAGGAGTCAAGCCATACTTTAAGCACTCTAAGTACTTCAAGCAGAAGAAATCCGGATCAAGCTAAATTATTCCCTCCTTGGAAAACCTGGGAGGGAAACAGAAGAAAAGGGGCGAAAACAAGTAAGGTCAGACATAAAGTCTGGCAAGTCCAGTGACTTTCAACATATGAACAGATAATAATAATCATGTCATGCAAATAAAACTAGATGAGAGATAATAGTAACAGGAGCAGCAGATGTACTTAGGTTAAACAGAAGATACAGAATACTTTTTATTTCTCTGCACTAATACTAGTATATCAAGATTAGGTGTCACCCTAATGTCTAAACTGAAACAGAAACGGGAACAGAATAATCTCCACAGAAGAGAATGCTAGTAATGGGCTTTTACCACCTCAACAAAAACAGACAGAAACATAATGCTAATAATGGGCTTTTACCACCCGAACAGAAACAGACAGAAACAGAATGCTAATAATGGGCTTTTACCACCCGAACAGAAACAGACAGAATCAGAATGCTAATAATGGGCCTTTACCACCCGAACAGAAGGTACATAAACAGATTAATCCCTATGGAAACATAATATAGAATTAGGTGTACACTAGTAAATGGGCCTTTACCACCCGAACAGACGGTACCACGCAGACAGGTGTTGCCACCCAACAGAAACAAACGGTACCAACAGAAACAGACAGAACTAGGTGTACCCTAAAATCCTACCCCAAGCGATCGGCTCCCTAATACATAAATACCCTGTGTCGGCTCCACAATAGGGTGTATCACTCTCTAAAGTGACAACCAATTGGCACAGGCCTATTTACAGATGTCACGGCGTCTTACATCCTCAGAGGCAGACCGGGATCCATGCATGCACATGACCCGGTTGGAACTCACCATCAACACCCCCTCGCCATTATCAGAATGAACCACTTATAATTAGTTCAGTAAGCGTGCCCGGACCCTACCTATTGTTGGGTCAAAGTTTTGATACCAAAAAAGGTTACTGACTAATATGGGTCCTAAACAACAGATGACACAAGTAATTTCCCTCCTAACCTTATGTCCCCAGACTAACAGATTTCATATTAACTTGTTTACAAGTTCAGACATACAGAGTTCAGATTAACTAGTTTACAGATCAGACAAGTTTTCAGACTAACGGATCGGATATACGGATTTAACAAATTTACAGATTTGTCTAACCTTGTAATTGGGCCTACAGATTCACGAAACGGGTTTGTTAAATTCATTAGTCCAATTGGTTTAACCCTATCCACCCAACACGTTTTAGACATCATATTTATCCCAGATTTGCATTAATTAAATATTAATGCACATACCTCTCATATTAGGTCGGTAGCTTGTGGCCGCCGGATATGTCGGGCGGTTCCGGGCAGACTTCTGCCAATAAGCTGGACCTAACCTCGTGTCTAAGCATATTTTAGTTATGCCTACGACCTCTCACATTAGACTGACAGTTTGCGGTCGCTGGTTAAGTCGGTTGGTTCCGGGCAGACTTCTACCGCAAACAGAGTCTAACCTCGTGTCATAGCCAGTTCATTCCAATACAGATTTTTCAGATATCAGACTAATTCTGTTTATTTAACAGATTAAACTTCTTCATAGGATATAACAGATTAATCAAATTTCCATGTTCTACTAAATCTTAGGTCGAGCCTACGAATTTCCATACCTAGATTACCATTATCTAGTTTCAACAGATCAGACAATTCAACAGGTAGCAGATCTAGCAGTTTAAGCGATTCAACAGATTTAGCGAATAACTGATTTAGTATTTAGGCAATTCAATAGTTTTAGAAGATAACGGATTAGGCAATTTAACAGATTTAGCAGATAACAGATTTAGCAGGTTATATATATCTGAAACTCTATTTACATATCTTGCTTAATCACAAATTTAGCCTAAACTTACATGCCTAAATCAAGATCATAATTCAAAATACAATATGTGCCCCAAATTTTAGCCTTAATATTTCCATTTACAGTTCATGTCAAAATTAGATTTAATATTCTAGTTCGCCATTTATGTCCAAGACTAATACACATGCAAATCATTCTCTATTGTAGCCAACTCAGATTATGCCAATATATTTTCTATGCCAGATTTACTTAATTAAGCTACGCCCAATCCCCGTATAACATGTTTCCACAAGTTCTCTAAATACTCATGAAATGGCCCTATAGACTCGATGTACATAACAGTGAATGGGAATAAACTAGCAAAGTTACATACTAAATATGAGATCCAACATCATTAAGGGAATAGGCATAAGAAACTAACTACAATAGTTATAGGCAATTAACCACAATAGTCATGGGCGACTAATCACAATAGTTTCTTATTCAATGTCATAGGCAATAGTCTCATAGTCATGAATCATAGTCATAGGCAATAGTCTCATAGGCGTGAATCATAGTCATAGGCAATAGTCTCATAGGCATGAATTATAGTCATAGGCAATAGTCTCATCGGCATCAGTTTCATATCCAATTATGCATTATTATTTGTCCCAAAATTTGGCGTTCGTGCGTTAATCTCTTATGAGATGAGGCGCAAGCTCGTAGTAGCCTGGCTATAGAACAGAAAGAAGAAAGAGGTACAGAATAGTCACAGAAAAACAGATCTGACAAATAAGAATATACATAACCTCAGATTCAGATTTATAATCATGCCACAATTAAAATTAAATTTATATCGGAAAATAACTGTACTTACCTTTCGTGGTTTTAAGAAAGGATAATAAACTGTTGTTGATGCAGAAATGCTGAATTACTCCTCTTTAATTGTTGTCGTAGCTCTAAACTTGGATTTGAGATTTGATTTAGCTTTTAATTCTATTCAGGTTGGAAGAAGATACATCAGTCCAAGTTTTGATTCCAGTAGAGTAGTGATGCCATTTTTATTTTTAATTAGAAAAGAGGCAGAATATAAACAGAACGAAATTGTGTAGAGAAAATAAGGCTAGGGGGCTTTTTATATATTATTAGGCGGACGAATCTAGACAGAAACGAGACCGGATACATCAGAATGAACCAGGTTAAAAAAACTGGGTTTCGGGAGCAGGTCGACCCCCAGGTCGACACTATGGTCGACCTGGTCCTTCCCCAGGTTGACACTATGGTCGACCCCCAGGTCGACCTGGTCCATAGGCGGGAATTTTCCTGCCCAGTCTGTTCTGGGATTTTGAATTTGAATTCGAATTTTCGAGCTGTTTTCGATTCTGAAATTCTCTGAAACTTCGGAGGGCCATATCTCTCTCATACGGACACGGTTTCTCGAAAACTCGGACTCGTTTCCAAGCAGAATTTCGAGACGAACGCAATGGCTCAACCGTTTCCCTTGATTCTTATTTCAAAATTTAATTATTCTCTGATTTGTTACTTATACGATCACAGAAAATACGGGGTGTTACATTCTCCCCTCCTTAAAGGATTTCGTCCCCTAAATCTTCAAGTTGAGAAGAATGTTTCCTACCATCCAGTCATCCATCTACTCAACCATCATCCACAAGCATCCATTGTTCTTAGAAAACTTCTAATGTTGTATAAACATATGCATAAGTGTGTGTATATGTTCCTTATCTAATGCAAAGATCAGGCGGTCCACTGATTCAGTTGACCTCCTTAATGCGAATTATGTCATTGCCATGAGTCCAACATGTATGCAATTTTCCTATTTGATATTATTCTTATATTAGTGACAACCATTCATTCATATGCGACATCCATGTGATGAGTCAATCATTTTGCATCCACAGAAATTGAAAATGCTCACACATCCATATGCAGTATGAGAGTGTTTTCGAGCCGATCTAGTGCCTAGTGTGTGTATATGCATCCACGAGCAACCACTAGCAACCACTTGCATCCACTTGCAGCCATCAAACATAACATGTCTCAAACACATGTTTACACCCATTAGTTTCTACCTAAAGTTCGAAGATTCGATCGATAGGATACAGTCGAATGATGGAAGCGAGTACAGATAAAACAAAAACTTGGTTTCCATTAAACCCTGGTTGAGAGACAAACTCCCCTAAGTATCAACCCCGAAGACCGAAATCAACATCAGATTGACACCCAGAGGATTACCCTCTTTAGACGATGTCAAAGCTGGAAATCTCAACCTCATCAGAATTATTCAGATATTTACAGACTATCGGTACAGAGCAGATTACTAGATGATTCTTAGGAAACTAAGCATGACAAAAGCCCAGAATGTATGCGTCATAGTCAACTTAACGCTCAACACAGATACCCAACTTACCATGCTTAGATGAGTCATAACCCTTATGGGTCTGAGTCTACAGCGGAATCAGAAACAATACTAGTATTCAAGTGCAGAGTATCAATTACAGAATCGGAATGCCAGAATCAGAAAAGAGTTTTAACTCAAAAAAATCAGATAAAGGAATTAAACCTCCTACAGAAAGTTTTCCTATTTCTATCCTATCCACTAGCCTCGAGAGTGTTCGCCTGCCTTCTAGAAGTTGGTCCTGCCCTCTGCCCTTGCCCTTGTTTCTTCGGACAGTCCCTAGTGAAGTGTCCCATCTCACCACAGTTGAAGCAAGTGCCCTTTCTTTTTCTGCAATCCTTGTTCAAATGAGTCGACCTTCCACAAGTAAAGCACTTTTTATCCTTCTTATCTTCAGACTTTTCATCCTTCTTTTGTTTTTCCTTTTTTTGTCGTTGTCTTCCTCGTGCAGTAGTGCCATATCCACCAATCTCTCGTAAGTCGCTCCCATGGATACATGGGTCATGGCTAGGCTGTGCAGTGGCTCGTTCAATCCTTTAAAAAAGCGGAGAGCCTTTTTATGCTAGGTGTTGACTAAATCTAGCCCGAACCTAGCCAGTTGGATGAACTAGTTAACGTATTACTTGACTGTCATACTTCCTTGCTTAAGAGATAAGAACTTTCCCAGTTGTAGACTTCGTTCAGCTTGCGAGAGGAATTTCGTCTCAAACCTTGTTCTGAAATCCATCCATGTTTCAACCCGTCTCTCGGCATTAGTGACTTCCCACCAATAGGAAGCTTCGTCCTTGAGCAACCATACCGCCAATTGTACCTTCTGCCTATCGTCCACCTCGAAAATAACGAACAGATCCTCAGTTTCTTTGAGCCAGTTCCTCGTTTCTACGAATGATTCAGTTCCCTTGAAATCCTTTCCATCCATGGCCCTAAAATCTTTACAGATCTTTGAAAAAGCAATTGCACGAGAAGGGGGCGGAGGAGGAGGAATCGCTGCAGCTGGAGGAGGAATATCTGCTGGGCCTGCATCGTTGGCCCTAGCTTCTAAGTACCTCCTGAACCAGCCAGGTATTGGCACGCCCTCTGGAAAGTTAAGATTCCCAGCCATGCTGGAATGAAAGAAAAAGATTTAAAACGAAGAACGGAAAAGATAGATGTATGGCTTTTTGGGGATTATGTTTTTCAAAAATATGCTTTACTTTTGAAAATACTTCCTTTTTAAAACCTTTTTGAAAATAGTTTTCAAAGCTTTTTATCAAATCAGGTAACCTTCAGCTCTGATACCAAGTGTAACACTCCATCTCCGTTAAGGACACTCACAAAGGGAATGCCTTAACTTTGGGGGAGCATTTTAGTAGACAAAACAGAAATTTACAAGACAGATAAACAATACTTGAGAAATTATATCTTTATTACCGTGGAAAACAGAAATCAGTTTGGTTACATCTTTACCAAAACTCAAGTACATAAATATCAGTCTTGTTCAGAAAATCATTAGAGTACAAAACTATAAAATCATAATCCCCATAGAAGCTGCCATAAGGAGTCAAGCCATACTTTAAGCACTCTAAGTACTTCAAGCAGAAGAAATCCGGATCAAGCTAAAGTATTCCCTCCTTGGAAAACCTAGGGGGGGAAGCGGAAGAAAAGGGCGAAAACAAGCAAGGTCAGACACAAAGTCTGGCAAGTCCAGTGACTTTCAGCATATGAACAGATAATAATAATCATGGCATGCAAATAAAACTGGATGAGAGATAACAGTAACAGAAGCAGTAGATGTACTTAAGTTAAACAGAAGAAACATAATACTTTTTATTTCTCTGCACTAATACTAGTTTATCAGGATTAGGTGTCACCCTAATGTCTAAACTAAAACAGAAACGGGAACAGAATAATCTCCACAGAAGAGAATGCTAGTAATGGGCTTTTACCACCTCAACAAAAACAGACAGAAACATAATGCTAATAATGGGCTTTTACCACCCGAACAGAAACAAACAGAAACAGAATGCTAATAATGGGCTTTTACCACCCGAACAGAAACAGACAAAATCAGAATGCTAATAATGGGCCTTTACCACCTGAATAGAAGGTACAGAAACAGAACAGATTAATCCCTACCAAAACAGAATATAGAATTAGGTGTACACTAGTAAATGGGCCTTTACCACCCGAACATATAGCACCACGTAGACAGGTGTTGCCACCCAACAGAAACAAACGGTACCAACAGAAACAGACAGAACTAGGTGTACCCTAAAACCCTACCCAAGCGATTGGCTCCCTAATAAATAAATACCCTGTGTCGGCTCCACAATAGGGTGTATCACTCCCTAAAGTGACAACCAATTGGCACAGGCTTATTTACAGATGTCACGGCATCTTACATCCTTAGAGGCAGACCGGGATCCATGCACGCACATGACCCGGTTGGAACGCACCATCAACACCCCTCGCCATTATCAGAATGAACCACTTATAATTTGTTCTGTAAGCGTGCCCGGACCCTACCTATTGTTGGGTCAAAGTTTTGATACCAGAAAGGGTTACTGACTAATATGGGTCCCAAACAACAGATGACACAAGTAATTTCCCTCCTAACCTTGTGTCCCCAGACTAACAGATTTCATGTTAACTTGTTTACAAGTTCAGACATACAGAGTTCAGATTAACTAGTTCACAGATCAGACAAGTTTTCAAACTAACGGATCAGATATACGCATTTAACAAATTTACAGATTTGTCTAACCTTGTAATTGGGCCTATAGATTCATGAAACGGGTTTGTTAAATTCATTAGTCCAATTGGTTTAACCCAATCCACCCAACACATTTTAGACATCATATTTATCCCAGATTTGCATTAATTAAATATTAATGCACAGACCTCTCACATTAGGTCGGTAACTTGTGGCCGTTGGATATGTCGGGCGGTTCCGGGCAGACTTCTGCCACAAGCCAGACCTAACCTCGTGTCTAAGCATATTTTAGTTATGCCTACGACCTCTCACATTAGACTGACAGTTTGCGGTCGCTGGTTAAGCCGGTTGGTTCCGGGCAGGCTTCTACCGCAAACAGAGTCTAACCTCGTGTCATAGCCAGTTCATTCCAATACAGATTTTTCAGATATCAGACTAATTTTGTTTATTTAACAGATTAAACTTCTTCATAGGATATAACAGATTAATCAAATTTCCATGTTCTACTAAATCTTAGGTCGAGCCTACGGATTTCCATACCCAGATTACCATTATCTAGTTTCAACAGATCAGACAATTCAACAGGAAGCAGATCTAGCAGTTTAAGCAATTCAACAGATTTAGCGATTAACTGATTTAGCAGTTTAGGCAATTCAACAGTTTTAGCAGATAACGGATTAGGCAATTTAACAGATTTAACAGATAACAGATTTAGCAGGTTATATATATCTGAAACTCTATTTACATATCTTGCCTAATCACAAATTTAGCCTAAACTTACATGCCTAAATCAAGGTCATAATTCAAAATACAATATTTGCCCCAAATTTTAGCCTTAATATTTCCATTTACAGTTCATGTCAAAACTAGATTTAATATTCTAGTTCGCCATTTATGACCAAGACTAATACACATGTAAATCATTCTCTATTGTAGCCAACTCAGATTATGCCAATATATTTGCTATGCCAGATTTACTTAATTAAGCTACGCCCAATCCCCGTATAACATGTTTCCATAAGTTCTCTAAATACTCATGAAATGGCCCTATAGACTCGATGTACATAACAGTGAATGGGAATAAACTAGCAAAGTTACATACTAAATATGAGATCCAACATCATTAAGGGAATAGGCATAAGAAACTAACTACAATAGTTATAGGCAACTAACCACAATAGTCATGGGCGACTAATCACAATAGTTTCTTATTCAATGTCATAGGCAATAGTCTCATAGTCATGAATCATAGTCATAGGCAATAGTCTCATAGGCGTGAATAATAGTCATAGGCAATAGTCTCATAGGCATGAATTATATTCATAGGCAATAGTCTCATAGGCATCAGTTTCATGTCCAATTATGCATTATTATTTGTCCCAAAATTTGGCGTTCGTGCGTTAATCTCTTATGAGATGAGGCGCAAGCTCGTAGTATGTAACACCCCGAATTTCGGTTAATGCTAAAATTCACAAATTAAAGAATAACTAATCCCAGATGTGGGAATTAGGGGAAACGGGTTGCACCATTGCGTTCATCTCGGAAAAATACGCGAAATAGAGTCTGAGTTTTCGAAAATCGGAGTCCGTATGAAGAAGATATGGACGAACGAAGTTAGGCAGAAAAACCGAAAAACTAGCAAGAATGCACTGGCGCACTTGTGAAGTGCGCCAACACAAAAATGCACTGGCGCACTTGTGAAGTGCGCCAACACATTTTTACACTGGCGCACTTGGGAAGTGCGCCCGTGTCGAGCCAGAAACCTGCACAGCTTTCTGGCTGGCCTGGTGCACCATTTTAGGGTTTAGGCTGTGTTTTGGGGCTGGTTTCTGGAAGCTTCCGAGATTGGATGGTCCTAATCTAATTTAGGGTTAATCTAATGGCCTAAAACACTTGCCTAATCCTATAAATAAGACCCTAAGCTAGCCTTAAATGGTCATAATCCTATCTCCTAACTAAACTATGCCAAAATTTTTTATGATCATGGCCTCCACTCAAAACCCTAGCCTCCATCCTATTTCTAAACCATTTCTATGAAGGCGTTCATGTGCATACAAGCATCTTTGAGTTGTATGAGTGATCATTGGCTTGCATTCATCATCAAGTTGCAAGCTTTATGTTCAAGGCTAGAGTTTTTGGGTGATTTGTGGCAAGGGTTTGCTTATTGGAGTTTAGTGGTGAGTTTCTATAGACTTAACAATCAATTGTTAAATTGATTATGATAGGATATGATAAGATATGGCTATGTTTGTGGAATCAATGTGTTTATGCAAGTTTAGTATAGTGTATGTTGTGTGCTATATGCAAGTTTGATGCTATGTTTTATGATGCAAAACACTATGTTGAACATTGATTCATATGTAACATGTTATGCAAGCTATATGGGAGATTATATGCAAGTCTATATGTAACATGTTATGCAAGTTATGTATTTGGTTTTATGCATGCTAAGTATTTGGTTTTATGCATGCTATGTATGTGGTTTTATGCATGCTAAGTATTTGGTTTTATGCATGCTAAGTGTTTGGTTTTATGCAAGTTTGTCTCTTTTTATGATATGCATAATATATGCAAGTTTGTCTCTAAGTATGGCATGTTATGCAAGTTATGATGCAAGTTCATATGCAAGTTATGATACATGTTCATATGCAAGTTATGATGCAAGTTCATATGCAAGTTATGATGCAAGTTCATATGCAAGTTATGATGCAAGTTCATATGCAAGTTATGATACAAGTTCATATGCAAGTTATGATGCAAGTTCATATGCAAGTTATGATGCAAGTTCATATGCAAGTTATGATGCAAGTTCATATGCAAGTTATGATGCATGTTCATATGCAAGTTATGATGCAAGTTCATATGCAAGTTATGATGTAAGTTCATATGCAAGTTTATGTGCAAGTTCATATGCAAGTTGTCTCTTTTATGATATGCATAATGCAAGTTTGGGTTAAATACTAGTTGGGTTTAATGTATGTTCATATATGCAAGTTGACACATTTTGAACCCATGATAAAGTTACATGCTATGTTGGCTAAACCCATGACCTATGTGATGAATCTTCCCTTTACTATGTCGTGTTATGAGAACGAACTACGTGGGGAACGATGGGGTTAATATGCATGTTAATAAAATGATGTGAAATGGGTATGATTAATCATACCACAAATTAAATGGACGTAATTGGGAATTTACCTATTAAGTTAGGTCTACCCATATTATGGAGTTGGGAATTTACCTATTAAGTTAGGTCTACCCATACTATGGAATTGGGAATTGAGTTAGGTCTACCCATATTCTTAAAAATGTGTAATTAATTAGGCATAATTAATTCAAATTATGGGGGTGATTAATTAGGTGTAATTAATCAACTAAGACACGAGGTTGGACCCTTTTGTAGCGGAAGTCTGCCCGGAACCGACCGGCCATCCAGCAGCTACAAATGATTGGCCCAATGTGAGAGGTCTTAGTCATAAATTAAATACGTGATTAAAGTAAAGACACGAGGTTAGACCTTTTTATGACAGAAGTCTGCCCGGAACCAACCGGCATATCCAGCAGTCATAAAAGATGGTCTAATGTGAGAGGTCTTTATGAGGTCATGATCTTAATTAATTAAGAAACACTTAACCATATTAGCATGTAGAGGGACATGAGGGGTTAAGTGTGTGCCTTGGGTGGCATGTGGAAATCTAGTGGGTTGCCTTGGGTGGCAATAGAAAATACGATTAGAATACTTAACCAAAGAGGAACATGTAATTAAACATGGGTAAAGGATTAAGTAAGTGCTTTGGGTGGCATGTGGAAATCTAGTGGGTGCCTTAAGTGGCAATTGATATATGATTAGATGACTTAACCAAACCTTAACATGTAGGTGGGCATGATTATAAAAGGGGTTAAGTGGGATACACTAGATAAAATAACAAGCTTAGGTGGTAGCTTGTGGGGGCCCATTTCCAATATCCCAAACGTATCTTAGTGGGCTCGACTCTAGTCGAGTGACGGGACACGCATATTGGGCTTGACTATAAGAGGCCAAAATGGGTTAGCGGTGGCAACGCATGACCAACGGGTTTCATATGCGTGTGTGGACCCGGGCTGGTAAATAAGACGTTGTTGCATCGTGTAGATATAAGCCATGCACCGTTAATTTTATCAGGTTGCCACGTTGGGGAATGGTACACCCCACGGTGGGGCCAGCACGGGTATCTACGTTAGGGAGCCGATCGAATGGGGAGTAGTGTGTACACCTAGTGGATTGTAGGGCCCCGTGGCGTCTACTTAGTCACCTAGGGGTACGCGAGAACTATTAAGTTAATTTTATAAGTCCATGGGTGGGATCAACCTTTAAGTTAGGAATGACTGGTGTGGTGCAGTGTAGGAATTACCCTTGGGTGGGTAGATCTGGGGTGGTGTAATCCAGTAATTATCCTTGGGTGGATAAATGCGTCTTTTCGGTTATCTTAGTACATCCTGTGTTTAGTTGGCTACTTAGTGTAGTCATTATCCCCAGAGGTACCGTACCTTTTTTATATCATACCCTAATTATTTTAATGATTGTATTGTTATGGTTATAGGACTCACTCAGGCTTATGTCTGACCCCGTTGTTTCTTTATCTTTTTTTCCCAACCCTCAGGTTTTCAGAGTGGGCCTAGCACTAGTGGGCTTTGATCAGACTGCTTTATCTATCTTTTGGAGCTTGGACCGTGGATGTAAAGCTCAGTTTATCTTTTCTATTATGGCTATTAGGTTATGTAGTGGGATTATGTACTTTCGTTTTTATCAGGATGGATATTATGTACTTGACTCTTATTTATGGTTTTGGTGTAACCAAACATGTTTTACTTTCCGCTGAAATGAAATGATGTTTTAAATTCTCAAGTATTACTTATATCTGTCTTGTTGTAATTTTTCTGTTCTATATTCACTTAAAATACTCCACCGATGTTATGGCATTCCCTTAGTGAGTGACCGTAGCGGGTGTGGGGTGTTACATAGTAGCCTGGCTATAGAACAGAAAGAAGAAAGAGGTACAGAATAGTCACAGAAAAACAGATCTGACAAATAAGAATATACATAACCTCAGATTCAGATTTATAATCATGCCACAACCAAAATTAAAGTTTATATCGGAAAATAACTGTACTTGCCTTTCGTGGTTTTAAGAAAGGATAATAAACTGTTGTTGATGCAGAAATGCTGAATTACTCCTCTTTAATTGTTGTCGTAGCTCTAAATTTGGATTTGAGATTTGATTTAGCTTTTAATTCTATTCAGGTTGGAAGAAGATTCATCAGTCCAAGTTTTGATTCCAGCAGAGTAGCGACGCCATTTTTATTCTTAATTAGAACAGAGGCAGAATATAAACAGAATGAAATTGTGTAGAGAAAATAAGGCTAGGGGCTGTTTATATAGGATTAGGCGGACGAATCTAGACAGAAATGAGACCGGATACATCATAATGAACCAGGTTAAAAAAACTGGGTTTCGGGAGCAGGTCGACCCCCAGGTCGACACTATGGTCGACCTGGTCCCCCCAGGTCGACACTATAGTCGACCCCCAGGTCGACCTGGTCCATGGGCGGGAATTTTCCCGCCCAGCCTGTTCTGGGATTTTGAATTCGAATTTTCGAGCTGTTTTCGATTCTGAAGTTCTCTGAAACTTCGGAGGGCCATATCTCCCTCATATGGACACCGTTTCTCGAAAACTCGGACTCGTTTCCAAGCAGAATTTCGAGACGAACGCAATGGCGCAACCATTTCCCTTGATTCTTATTTTAAACTGGGTTATAATCCAGGATCCCGTGAAAAGAAGTATATGCAAAAACCAAAACTACTAACTGCCCGTGTGGAAAATAGGGGCTTCCCGAGTTTAGGTTAAAACAATAAACTCCGAGTCAGTCATGTGACTGGTGTGAGAACTAAAACAGTTATTAAATCTTTAATTTAAAAGTTGGGAAATCATGGGACCATGCCATATAACACGGAATGAGTTTACTCCACATGAATCTCGTTTTAAAACTTAAAACAACGCAATGCTTTTTGAAAAATGAAGCTATTATAAGACTCAAGTCCCATCACACAATGCAACGCAAGCCGTAAAATAGAGTTTTACCTTATAATAGCCAAACATGCTTGGTACATTTTAAAATAAATCATTTTGATATTACTATAAGCACATAGTGTCAAAAACAACTTTAATATAAATGCATCAATCATAGAAGGCATGAGCTCCCCATCCCGCTAAGTCGCCATATAGGTTTACAACTAAAACCGAAAATCCACCTATTGGAAATTGGACTTCCATCATGAGTCAGGGCTAGCGATGGCTCCTTTCGATTCGGGACACTCTAGTAAAAGCCTCAGGATTAAACATTCTGGGAAACCCTTGGTTCCTGTAGGGCCAGTCCACACTTACTTTACTGGATTGGTTATTCCTGAACACACATTTCTCGGTCCTATCGGACCTATCTCTGAGCCACTAGGGACTCAATATCCGAGGTGCCTCGCAATCCATCATCCACATAAGTAAAAAAAATGTCTGGGCTCTATACCATGACACCACTCCTAGCTAGAAAGAAACTTTGTGCACTCCCTGCGTCCCTGATCCTATTTTAGACTCCTACAGGGGCGTGAGGCTTGCAAATTAATGCTACAACACAAAGTTATGCTACTTAAAAGCTGTGCTTTGATCATCGTCCACAAGACTTTGCTTTTCAACAAAAGTCTTGATCATTTGCATCTTAGCATGCCACATTGACAATTCACGCCACACGATTGATGTCTATCGATATATAACCTCTTAGCTCGTACGTCTCAGAGAAGGGTGTTAAGCAAGAGAATAACTTCTCCGCTACCAAACAGATTTATATCCAATAGAAATCAATCAACACAGAATGAAATCCAATATCAGACATGCATCCATTTACAAGTCCATTTTGGGTTTGAACGAAACCAGAGGCACCATATTCCTTGTCCCATATGTCCAATACAGGAGAGAGGTCCTCGCAATCCGGTCAATATCCAAGTACGTCTGGACGATCATCACTTATTACCTTGTCGAGGGTGTACAACCAAATCAGGACATCAGTAATCTTCCAAACGATGTGAAGATCTCCAGTTGTCTTCAACCATCATCTTCATCGTCGACTTTTATTCGTCGTATTAATTATTCAAAATGGGTCGGTATTTCCGAATAATTCGCTTATCTTATAATCAAGTGCTATAATAACACATCATACGCCTCATCCCAGTCCAGAATATTCTTGTATCCTAATATTCGCATTTTTAGGGAAAGGTTCCCATTAATTATATCAAAGGTAAGTTCATTTAAACTATTTCTTTAATCTTCCTTTGGATATCCATTTCACAAAATTTTATTTTATCTTTTCACCATTCTAAACAAAAATAAAGTTTATCAACTAGTTGGGATTAGCGAACTTTACCGAAGTAATCATTTATTTATTGATCCCAATGCCAACCTATTCATCCTATGGAGCAAAACTGGTAATACTCCATATCTAACACCCTCTGTGTTATCGGTAAATCTAATTACCATTTCCCGTTAAAATCTAATTAAAAATTTAACTATCGCCTGAAGTAAAACTGGTGGTACTCCATTCTCGATCATTTCATGAATTCGATAAATTTAATTATCATATTAACATTCCAATCTAATTAAAGATTTATTAAAACTCCACTTAGTTTTATTCTCCAAAAATCATTATTTAATGATCATTCAACTTAGGAAATAAATCATGTCTTTACTTAGGTTAAAGAACCAATGTCGTTTAAAACATAGGTCACGATAAACCCAAAATCATCTTCCATCAAAATGGAATCTACACGGAAATCATAACAGTATAAAACTGATATAAATTCCCGTATCCGACTAATAATATAAATGGAATAATGGCAAAGCCTTTTAAATTCCATATATAGTAATGGTCTTCCTTCACAGAAGCTCATGTCGATTATTACCGAATCGAATTCCATTCAATTCCAATTTAATATATATTAAATTGGAAAACTATACTTTGGAAAATTACACTAATATTAGTTAAAAGATTATAAATTCCAAATCATATCTTTGTTGTTAATTGGGATAAAGAACAAATGTTATTTAAAACACTGTTCACGATAAACCCAAAAATCCAATTCTTTTATTCTATTCCAATAATTATTAATTAATAGGTAAACTTCACTAAATCTTAAAAAAAGATTATTCTTTTCTCAACTGGGTTTAAGAACAGTGTTATTTAAGACACCATTCACGACAAACCCAAAATCCAATTTGATATCAAATATAAGGCTCTGAATAGAAATTATATTGGCTTATATTCAATATCAAATTCTGAAACTAATGAATATCGTATTAGGAATAATGATATCTGTATCTTCCAAATTCCTCAACAATATCCGTATAATCACGGAATCCAATATTGAAATATTCCAAAGATTATTTCCATTCCAATTTATTCGTTGGAAAATTCTAGGCAATTTAAAAATATTTTCAATCCCATTTATTATTCTAGTTATTAACTATCTCATTTAGATAAAAATCTATTTTTATCTTTCCAAAACTGGAATTTTTCATTCAAACTCTTTTCAAATCATTTATTATCATTTTACATAATTTTTCCATATTTTTAATAATTTTAATATCACCATATCAGTCAGTTTCCAATATCGGCCACCGAACTACATTCATAGCCACATTTTCTGAAATTGATTTGGACATATTTCCAAATCTAACCATTAGATTTCAAATCTCTTATATTCATTGGAAAGCTCTTTTCGGTATGAACCAATGGTTCCAGATTTAGGAGAATCCTACGGTCAGATCTCTGGTTATGCCAATTGGAAGTTAATGGTCTAAATTCGCAAACATTCGCTGTGCGGCGCGTTCTATTCAAGCCATTATATATATATATATATATATATATATATATATATATATATATCTTCGATATCAATTCAAATCATATTTTATGAATTCGTTTATAAATTCATTTCAAAATGATTTCAACTTCATTTTCAATTTTTAATCAAAATTGAATATTCCATATCATTATAATATTAAAATGATAATATTTTCAAAGTATCAGATTTTGAAATCAATTCTTTTCGATATTCATTATAAATTGAAAAAAATCGATCGATAAACCCGTTCGGGTTAAAATGGCGAATATCTACTTACTCGGCTTCATGTATTCCAATATTTTCATGTCCCTCCAAAATCGTACATTAAAATCATATTTTGATTCTTTATTGAATATTATTTTAAAATATTCGCTCATATTCAGAATTGTAATGCAACTCAATCAATTACCATATAATTTCAGTTATATGGATTTCATACATTGCATGTATACAAAAATAAGGTAAATAATCATTAAACATTCAAACATCATCCAGAGTGCATTCTACAACTGTATAAGCATTAAAATAAATAAATAACGCTAGTCATGGTCTGTCCATCAATTGATCGATATACAATTAAATATTGGGATTAGTGTATGTCAAATATCATCCCGATACCCGTGTGGGGGTTTCAAACAACAACAGTCAATTCAAATAAATCATTGGTTAATAAATTTAACCAATTCTAATTTAGTTTGAATTATTTTTCTATTTAACCAATTTTCACTGTTTAAATTATAAATGGATATTTATAATTTAATTTCCACTACCACATTAACGTTAACATTATTTTAATATGTTAAACATTTCAACGTCGCAAACAACCCACAGTATAGTCAATTTAAGTCGTCCATGGTCTCTGGACGAGGGAGGTGAGCTAACAAGCACCATATACAATTTATAATGATTAAAACTGATAAAAAAAAAAATCTACACTGGCAATTCTATATATTTTTATACATGAATACAATAACATGATAAAATAATTTTTAGTGAGGAGTTCTCACATTAATCGGTTTCAGAAATCGTTTATATAATGATTGTTTTCACTAAATTAAATTGTTCATTTAATAGTAAAAATCACCAATAGCTCCAAATCTGTTTCTGTCAGTTCTATAGCGTAGATCGCTTTGAGATGATTCCAACGCATTCGATTTCATGAAATTCTGATAAGTATTGAATAATACATGACAGTTAAAATTAGTACAATTTTAATTATAATTAAAAACCTCTAATCCTTAATTAAATAAATTTATAACGTTTAAAAAAATATACACTGCCTTTTTCTATCCTTCTTCCTCGATCAACCGGCTTGAAGCTCGCCACCAAACTCCTATCCTCGACGCGACTTCAGCCAACCGGAACATGATCAGTCCACGCCACGTTGTAGCCCTTCACATGAGCTTCCTCCGCTGCCAAACCTCTCGAAACTCATGCCCTTCCTCCGCTTGATATCTACGCTCAAACGGAGGCAGGTTGAGCTCAAAATTCGAGTTGCTCGCCAACTCATCTCCAATCAAACCCATATGGGATTAGGGAGCTTACGTTCCTCTCCAAATTTCGTTTAGTAGTTGGATTAAAATTCGAAGTGTATTACAAGAAATTTGGGGATTTTGTTCTGAACGCTTCATCCGTCGGTTTCATCCTAGAGGCGCGGTTTGACCAGGGGAAATGAGAAAATAGGGTTTTGACTGACCTTTGACTTTATATTTATAAATATTTTTATATTAATTAATTCCAATAATTCATGTTTTTGAATTCGAACTCCAAATCAAACCCAACAAATGTCATCCCTAACCCAATATCCCCATTCCACACACAATGGGATATGTTTCATAAGCCAATTCGACTGTTTTGATCAGTTTTTCTTCAAAATTAAAATTTAAATCAATATATATTGAATTTGAACGTACATTTTAATTTACCAGGGCCACATACTGACTCCAAAAATTACAGAAAAAAATCTAGCTATGTTTTGACGATACGGTCCTAACAAAACTAATTTCATCGAATTTGGAGACCGTTTGAAAAATGGTCTTTTTCTAGTCGATTGAATTTAAACTGAATTTCAAAACACGTTTAAATTTACCATGCTCACATATTAATTCCAAAAATTATGAAATTTGAAACCTGAATATGATTTGACATTCCGGATCCAACAAAAGTGGTTTCGTCAAAAACGGAGGTCGTTTGCAAAATGGCTATTTTTAAGGGCTATATGTTATATTAAAAAATATATAAATTTCATAACGATTATTCTAAATTTTAAATTGGACATACCTTACAATTTATAAAATGAAATCTTAGTTTCTTACATTCGTTAGAAAGATATAATTAAATAGATTCTAACATTTCTTGTTTTGTCCAAATCTGACTTATTTCGAATTGTATACGTTAATTGAAATTTAAAATCGAATTTTCAAACTACGGCGCCATTTCAGGCTCATTTATAATTAAAATAAATTTATATGTTTTAACTTTGATTTAAATAAATTATAAATCATTATTATTTAAAATAAATCATTTTAAATTCTCAAAATCCATTAAAATAGCTAAAATAAAAATTTTAAATTCGTTCCAAAATTCCGGGTTGTTACAATCTCCCCCACTTAAAATCTTTTCGTCCTCGGAAAGGAGAATAGAATCGAAGGTTGTTTATATAATCAACTCCACCTTCGCTTGGCTCAACTTCTTCAACTTTTCAGCTTCTAAGAACTTTCTAATTTCTCAAAAATTTAGCTAACACCTTAAATTTTCAAAAAATTTCGCTATAACCTCCTTTGTACGGGCTGATCGGTAAAACCACAACTTTTCTCATAGGGCCCTCATCAATCCAAAAGAAAAAAAAGCCAAGCAGCTTGCCAATTGGCTCATAAAGTCATCAAACCCAATGAATATAGTAAACATATACCTATTTGTCATGCATACAATTCTATTCCTCTTCTTGGCTTCCCTGCTATGACCTGTTCATATATATACATGTATATGTATCCGATTCCAATCAATTTTCAATTCAGTTCAACATTTGATTCTATTTGGCTTAGTTTACCTTTTCATTTTGACATTGGTTTTATTATTCCAATATTTTTATTAGTTAAATTAATAATCAAACATCACAACCAACAATCAATTAGTTGACTAGATTTTTAAATATATAACTTTCTATATATACTTAAAAATCATATTTTTAGTGCCAAATCACAAATAATAAATTCTAACTAAGTTTTGGTTCTCACACCAGTCAGTTGGAAATATATAGATATCCCACTTTTGAAACTCAAACATAAATACTGGTGATGGCATGTCAATCACCAGAATCATCCCCATGTGACTAGAGTGTGATTCTATATCTATCCAGCATATATAAGACTTCGAATATACGTTCATGATGCATATATGCAAAATCTTCATATACTCGATGGTCCAAATTCAATATAAAATAAAGTACCCAAATACATATAATAAGACATAAAATTTTCAAAACTAAATTTGATTTTAATAACTAACACTCCTCAAACACATTCTAGCATATTATTAACCCTATCCTTAACGAGTTATTATTATAGGATATTACTAATCCTATCTCTGATGAATTCTTTCGTTCGGTTCTAATGTGTCTTGTTCTCGAGCTCTGTAAACCCAAGCTATGATGACAAAATGAAACAACCTGAAATCCCCCTTACGGGAAAGCCCGGATTGCTTTGGGAACATAATGCATCAGAACACAACAATAGAACATTTCATTGCTATTCCAAGAATTTACATCAGAGTATAAGAATATTCTTGAGCATTAATAAATATTACACATTGGAAATACAATATCAGAGATTAAGAATTTACATAGCAATGGAAAACAATACGTAAGTACAATGCATGGTGGAAAATAACAACTGACACAACTGAAAGAGATAAAAAGCTTTCTGAATATAGCCCCAGCTGTAATCCATGATCCTATGAAAAGAAGTATCTATGAAAACCAAAACTACTACATGCCCGTGTGGAAAATAGGGGCACCCAGAGTTTTGGTTAAAACAATAAACTCCAAGTTAGTCATGTGACTGGTGTGAGAACTAAAACAATTATTAAATCTTTAATTTAAAAGTTGGGAAATCATGGTACCACGTCGTATAACATTGAACGGGTTTACTCCACATGAATCTTGGTTTAAAACTTAAAAAAATATAATTCTTTTTGAAAAATGAAGCTATTATAAGACTCATGTCCCATCACACAATGCAACGCATTCCGGAGGATAGATTTTTACCACATAATGGCCAAACATGCTTGGTACATTTTAAAACAAATCATTTTGATATTACGATAAGTGCATAGTGTCAAAAACAACTTCAATATAAATGTATCAATCATAGACGGCATGTGCGCCCCATCCCACTATGTCGCCATATAGGTTTACAACTAAAACCGAAAAGTCGCGTATTAGAAATTGGATTTCCATCATGAGTCAAGGCTAGCGATGGCTCCTTCTGATTCGAGAAACTCTAGCAAATGCCTCAGGATTACACACTCTGGGCAACTCTTGGTTCCTACAGGCCGACCCACACTAAATTTAGTGGATTGGTTATTCCTGAACACACGTTTCCCGATCCTATCGGACCTATCTCTGAGACACTAGGGACTAAATATCTGAGGCGCCTCACAATCCATCATCCACATAAGTAAAAATATACGGGCTCCATACCTTGACACCACTCCTAGCTAGAAAAAAACTTCGTGCACTCCCTGCGTCCTACATCCCGTTTTAGACTCATACCGGGGTGTGAGGCTTGCGAATTAATGCTACAACACAAAGTTATGCTACTTAAAGTCGTGTTTTATCATCATCCACAAGACTTTTCTTTTCAACAAAATCCTTGATCATTTGCATCTTAACATGTCACATTGACAATTCACGCCATACGACTGATGTCTATCGATATATAACTCTAAGCTCGTACGTCTCATAGAAGGGTGTTAAGCAAGAGAATAAATTCTCCGCCGCCAAACAGATATATATTTAATATAAATTAATCAACACAAAATGAAATCCAATGTTAGACACGCATCCATTTACAAGTCCATTCTGGGTCTGAACGAAACCGGAGACACCTTATTCCTCGTCCCATATGTCCAATACAGGAGAGAGGTCCTCGCATATCCAGTTGATCTCTAAGTACGTCTGGACGATCACACTTATTTCCTTGTCCTGGGTGTACAGCCCAACCAAGACATCAGTAATCATCCAAACGATGTGAAGATCTCCGGTCTTCAACCACCGTCGTCATCGTCGACTTTTAGTCGTTGTATTAATTATTCAAAATGGGTTAAACTCGGTCTTTCCGAATAATTCGCTTATCTTATAATCAAGTGCTATAATAACACATCATATGCCTCATTCCAATCCAGAATATTCTTTTATTCAAATATTCACAATTTTAGGGAAAGGTTCCTATTAATTTTATCAAAGATAAGTTCATTTAAACTATTTCTTTAATCTTCCTTTGGATATCCATTTCAAAAGTTTTTATTTTATCTTTTCACCATTCTAAACCAAATTAAGGTTTATCAACTAGTCGGGATTAGCGAACTTTACCGAAGTAATCATTTATTTATTAATCTTAATCCCAACCTATTCATCCCATGGAGCAAAACTGGTAGTACTCCATATCTAACACCCTCAGTGTTATTGGTAAATCTAATTACCATTTCCCATTCAAATCTAATTAAAGATTTAACTATCGCCTGGAGAAAAACTGGTGGTAGTTCATTCTCGATCATTTCATGAATTCGATAAATTTAATTATCACATTAACATTCCAATCTAATAAAAGGTTTATTAAAACTCCACTTATTTTTAATCTCCAAAAATCATTATTTAATGATTATTCGGCTTAGGAAACGAATCCTATCTTTACTTGGGCTAAAGAACCAATGTCATTTAAAACACAGTTCACGATAAACCCAAAATCATCTTCCATCAAAATGGAATCTACACGGAAATCATAACAGTATATAATCGATATAAATTCCCGTATCTGACTAATAATATAAATGGAATAAAGGCAAAGCCTTTAAATTCCATATATAGTAATGGTCTTCCTTCACAGAAGCTCATCTCGATTATTACCAAATCGAATTCCATTCAATTCCAATTTAATATATATTAAATTGGAAAATTTTACTTTGGAAAATTCCACTAATATTAATTAAAAGATTATAAATTCCAAATCATATCTTCGTTGTTAATTGGGTTAAAGAACAAATGTTATTTAAAACACCGTTCACGATAAACCCAAATATCCAATTCTTTTATTCAATTCCAATTAAATATTAATTAATTGGTAAACTTCACTAAATCTTAACTAAAAGTTTATTCTTTTCTCAATTGGGTTTACGAACAGTGTTATTTAAGACACCATTCATGACAAACCCAAAATCCAGTTTGATATTAAATATAAGGCTTTGAATAGAAATTATATCGGCTTATATTCAATATCAAATTCTGAAACTAACAGATATCGTATTGGGAATAACGATATCTGTATCTTCCAAATTCCTCAATAATATCTGTTTAATCACGGAATCCAACATTGAAATATTCCAAAGATTATTTCCATTCCAATTTATTCGTTGGAAAATTCTAGTTATTTTAAAACCATTTTCAATCCCATTTATTAATCTAGTTATTAACTAGCTTATTTAGATAAAAATCTATTTTTATCTTTTTAAAACTGGATTTTTTCATCCAAACTCTTTCCAAATCATTTATTATGATTTTACATAATTTTTCCATATTTTTAATAATTTTAATATCACCATGTCAGTCAGTTTCCAATATCGGCCACCGAACTACATTCATAGCGACATTTTCTAAAATTGATTTGGACATATTTCCAGATCTAACCATTAGATTTCAAATCTCTTATATTCTTTGGAAAGCTCTTTTTGATACGAAGCCAACGGTTCCGATTTTAGAAGAATCCGACGGTCAAGTCTCCCGTTATGCCAATTGGAAGTTAATGGTCGAAATTCGCGAATAGTCACTGCGTGGCGCGTTCTATTGAAACCATTATACATATATACACATATATATCGTCGATTTCGATTCAAATCGTATTTTATAAATTCGTTTGTAAATTCATTTCAAAACGATTTCAACTTCATTTCAAATTTTTAATCAAAATTGAATATTCCATATCATTATAATATTAAAATGATAATATTTTCAAAATATCAGATTTTGAAATCAATTCTTTTCAATATTCATTATAAAATAAAGAAAATCGATCGATAAACCCGTTCGGGTTAAAATAGTGAATATCTACTTACTCGGCTTCATATATTCCAATATTTTCATGTCCTTCCAAAATTGGGCATCAAAATCATATTTTGATTCTTTAGTGAATATTATTTTAAAATATTCATTCATATTCTGAATCGTAATGCGAGTCGATCAATTACCATATTATTTATGGATTTCATACATCGCATGTATACAAAAATAATGATAAATAATCATTAAACATTCAAACATCATCCAGAGTGTATTCTACAACTATATAAGCATTAAAATAAATAACGCTAATAGCAGCCTGTCCACCAATCGATCGACATATAACTAAATATTGGGATTCGTGTATGTCAAATATCATCCCAATACCCATGTGGGTGTTTCAAACAACAATAGCCAATTTAAATAAATCATTGGTTAATAAATTTAACCAATTATAACTCAGTTTGTATTATTTTTCTGTTTAACCAATTTTCACTTTTTAAATTATAAATGGATATTTATAATTTAATTTCAACTATCACATTAACGTTAACATTATTTTAATACGTTAAACATTTTAACATCACAAACAACACACAATACAGTCAATTTAAGTCGTTCATGGCCTATGGACGAAGGAGGTAAGCTAATAGGCACCGTATACAATTTATAATGATTAAAACTGATAAAAAATCTACATTGGCAATTCTATATATTTTTATACATTAATACAATAACATGATAAAATAATTTTGAGTAAGAAGCAGTTCTCACATTGATCAGTTTTAGAAATCGTTTATATAACGATTGTTTTCACTAAATTATACAGTTCGTTTAATTTAGTCAAAAATCACCACTAGCTCCAAATCTGTTTCCGTCAGTTCCATAGCGTAGACCGCGTTGAGATGATTCCAACGCATCCGATTTCACGAAATATTGATAAGAATTGAATAAGATACGATAGTTTAAAGTTTATGCAATTTTGATTATAATTAAAAAACCCTAATCCTTATTGAAGAAATTTACAACATTTATAAAAAAAAAATATGCTACCTTTTTCTATCCTTCTTCCTCGATCAGCTGGTTTGAAGCTCGCCACCAAACTCCTATCGTCGCCGCCACTTCAGCCAACCGGAAGACGATCAGACCACGCCACGATGTAGCCCTTCACACGAGCTTCCTCCACCGCCATACCTCTCGAAACTCGTGCCCCTCCTCCACTTGATATCTGCGCTCGAACGGAGGCAGTTGAGCTCAAAATTCTAGCTGCTTGCCAACTCATCTCCGATCAAACTCGTATGGGATTAAAGAGCTCAAGTTTCTCTGCATCTTTCGTTTAGGAGTTGGATTAAAATTCGAAGTGTATTGCAAGAAATTTGGGAATTTTTTTTGAACGCTTCGTCCATCGGTTTCATCCTGGAGGTGCGGTTTGACCAAGAGAAATGAGAAAATAGGGTTTTGACTGACCTTTGACCTTATATTTATATTTTTTTATATTAATTAATTCCAATAATGCATGTTTTTGAATTCGTACTCCAAATCAAATCCAACGACTATCGTCCCTAGCCCAATGCCCCTATTCCGGACACAATGGGATATGTTTAGTAAGCTAATTTGACTGTTTCGATCAGTTTGTTTCAAAATTAAAATATAAATCAATATATATTGAATTTAAACGCACATTTTAATTTACCGGGGCTACATACTAACTTCAAAAATTACAGAAAAATTAACCTAGCTATGTTTTGACGATACGACCCTAACAAAACTAATTTCATCGAATTTAGAGATCATCTGAAAAATGGCCTTTTTCTAGTCGATTAAATTTAAACTAAATTTTAAAACACGTTTAAATTTACCACGCTCACATATTAATTCCAAAAATTATAAAAATTTGAAACCTGACTATAATTTGACATTCCGGATCCAAAAAAGGTTTCATCGAAAATGGAGGTCGTTTGCAAAATGGTTATTTTTAAGGGCTATATATTATATTAAAATATATATAAATTCTATAAAGACTATTCTAAATTTTAAACTTACAATTTACAAAGCGAAATCTCAGTTTCTTACATTCTTTAAAAAGATATAGTTAAATATATTCAAAAATTTCTTGTTTTATCCAATTCTGACTTATTTCGACGAATTCTATATGTTCAATTGAAATTTAAAATCGAATTTTCATACTACCACGCCATTTCACGCTCGTTTTATAATTGAAATAAATTTATACATTATAACTTCGGTTTAAATAAATTTTAAATCATTAGTATTTAAAATAAATCAGTTTAAATTCTCAAAATCTATTAAAATAGCTAAAATAAAAAAATTAAATTGGTTCCAAAATTTCGGGTTGTTACAGCTGCAAAATCAGTGTTTTCTTGTAGTGACAAACCAGAGGATAGAGTTTTTTCTTATAATGTTCGAACATGCTTGATACGCATAAAACAAAAATCATTTGATATTTTCATTAGTGTCTAGATGTTTCAAAAACAATTTCAACGTAAATGTATCAATTATAGACAACATATGTACCATATGTTATGTCGCGTTATAGGTTTACAACAAAAACCTCATGATGTCGTATTGGAAAGTGGATTCCATCTATGAGTCAAGGCAAGGGATCTTCCTTACCAGTTTCGGATCACCTCTAGCAAGATGTCCAGGATCACACCAATGGGCCACTTGGTTAACAGCAGGGCCGGTCCACACCTAACGTTTGTAGATTATTTATTCCTAAACAATACGTTTCCCAGTCCTGTAGGACCTACAATCTGGTCAGTTCGTCGACCATCTAAGCCTTTTAGTCAGCTCTATATATGAGGCGCCTCGCAACCCATCATCCACATAAGTAAAAATGTCTGGGCTCCATCCCATGACATCACCTATAGCTAGAAAGAAACGCATGCTCCCCCTTTCGTCCTCATCTGGGTATGAAGCTCACGAATTACTGTTATACGCAAATTTATGCTAATTAAAGTCGTGCTTTGATCATTAATCGCAAGACTTTAATTTTTAACAAAAGTCTTGATCACTGCATCTTAGCATGCCACATTGTCAATCCATACCATTTATTTCCACCAATACATAACCTCTAAGCTCGTACGTCTCAGAAAAGAGTGTTAAGCAAGAGAATAAATTCTCCACCACCAAATAGATATATATTTAGTAGAGTTCAATGAATACCGGACATCATACAACGTCAAACATATAATCCTTTTGAAAGTCCATTCTGGGTCTAAACTAAACCGGAGGTACCTTATTCCTCATCCCATATGTCCAATAGAAGAGAGAGGTCCCTGCATATCCGGAAAATCAACAAGTACGTCCGAACAACTAACACTATAACATGTTCACGGGAGCTACCCATACCGAAGGCATCAGTAGTAATCCATTCGATGTGAAGATCGTCGATCTTGCACCGTCTTCATTTCTTTGACTTTTAATCGTCGTTAAATTATTTGAAATGAGAATTAACTCGGTCTTTTCAAATAATCCTTGCATATATAAAAACCAAATCAAATTCTTTCCTTTGGTTAAGTTATTTAGCCTTCACCATCCATTTCACTACCTTACATTTAAAAAGGTTTAATCGAGAATTTAATTTGCTTGTCGAATTAAATACTCAAGTCATATCTGATCCATTATCCATTTGATAAATTTTCATGCCAAATTGCACTAAACCATTATTATTCTTACAAACCAACTATAATTGTTTCACACAGGTTCTAAATTTCTTATTTTAATTTAAAACAATTTGCGCTATTTTTATACATAAATAAAAATAGCTCAATATTACCGAACGACGTTTCAGGTCATTCGATTACACTAGCACTATTTTCATTCAATTTTTGATTAAATATTTCTAACGATCTGACCGTTAAATCTCAATATATTAATTATCGTTGGAAAGATCTTTTCGAAGCGAACCCAACGGTTCTAATTTCAGGAAAATTTGATGGTCGGATATCCCGATATACTCGTTTAAAATTATGAGTCGGAAATGCAAACTACCGCTATGCGATTCGTTTAATTTAATTTATATTTTTTGTATAAAAATATTATTCGTTAAACGACTTCCAAACTATTTAATTGACAAAATATTTGGCTAACGCCTTTAAATTTCGAAAAAAATCGCCATAACCTCCTTTGTACGTAGTGCTCAAAAAAATCGCAAATGCCTTAACATGCCCCCAATAAATCACAGTATATCAATACAACAATTGTTATGGGAGACGTGCAAAAATAAATCATCCCAATACCCGTGTGGGTATTAAAAATCATGTGAACATCCATTGTGCCTTACACACCACCCCCAGGCAATGTGTACAATTTAATTACGCTAATTCCCATGTACCGTAACTATGCAAGAGTGACGTGTATATTTTTTTCATCTCCTGACCTATGTAGGGTTTATTATTAAATCCTGTTAATTTATTTATAGATTTAATTTAGTTCACATCATGTCCTCTGCTCACATTTGATCAATATGAAGTATACTTAATCTCCAGTCATTTGTTCTCGCCATATAACATCAAATAAATGATTGCAATATGGTTCACATCATATAAGCATCAAGCAGCTACATGCTTATATGAGTATGTTGGGCTATGCTTATATAGTGTAGTCCAATACCTTTTTATTCTATGGTGTTGTTTAATTAATCCAAGAAACCATCACTTGCATGCAATGCATACACAATAGTCATAAATAAATAAATACTCAATCATCCAATGCCATTTAAGGCGCCACAAGTGTCCATCCACGTAGTATGAAATGCGAGTGTCACATATTTATACAACGCTTCTAATGCAAATGATTTGTGAATAATTCAAGTGCTAAACTAAGAAGAATATCAATGAATCTATATAAGCAGTAATGAACATCAACAAGTATGATTAAATAATTTTAATCGCCCACTACTAATCAAATAATATTCACTTCACTGTTTTGCCAATTTTAGTTTGACGCAAAATTAAATATTCACTTACATAACGATTGAAAATAATGTTTTTACATCGTTAATCACTTAATAAAAACATAATAAAATTTTAACATCATTCCATGTTCATTGTATTACTTCGCAGTTAATTTTATTTTAACTACAACCAACTAACGTTTAAATCGTTTATTTTACTTAATTAATTCAAGTTACTATTCCATGATGTCAATATGGTTTCATTTATGTATCACATTTCTAATTTTCATCGCATACATTAGTTAAAAATCACATTTTAAACTAACTTAAAATTATTTCATAACTTAATAAATTTTACTTACTGTCATATACTAATTATTTAACTTAACAATTAACTTCGAAATAATATTCTAACGATTCATTAACTTATCTAACCACTTTATAAATTGAGTTTAGATTTCTGACCTCGAGTTCCACTTCGCCAATTCTTTAAATGCGAAAAAATGCGACTTTGCCGAGCTTTATTGTAGCTTCCCGAAGGTCCACAACACTCGACTTCTCTTCTATGCTTGCCAATACTCGTGTATTGTAGATCTGAAGGTAAAAGATCGATGGAGACGAATTTGGGCATAAATCGAGCACTCAAAATTCACCTCTCTGCCGTCCGGAGTTGTAACGGTGAATGGAGAGGGTTTTGGGAAGTGTAGTGTGGTCTAGAGGAGGTAGGAGTAGTAAGAGGTGTGTGACGGCCCGCCCCGTACCAACCGATATTCACTCCAAAAGTGCGCTGTACACATGTCCAGTTAGCACGGAACGGGTCGTCAGAAGGAAAAGGAAGAAGGAAATGATCATACAAGGAACCTGTAGAATGTCTCACAGCGCATAGAATAAAATATAATAATAACATACTTGACATAAAACAAGTGAGACAGTGCATAAGCTGAAACCAGAACTAAACATCATAGCAGCGGAAATCCAAAATACAGCTTATTACAACTTTTCAAACTGTCTCAAAGCAAAAGTAAGATAAATGAGGTACACTACTAATGCCCAAGTAGCGACCACCAACGACACAGGGAGAATGTGAATATATATATATATATATATCATACGTGGAAGCCTCCTGCCCGCCTCCGAATCAGCTACTCGCGCATCACCAGCTAACCTGTCTCTAGTCTACTCGTGTGAGCACCCAGAGTAATAAGAGGAGACATAAAACTCTGGGTCAGACATAAAGCCTGGTATGAGCGATAAGCATCTAAAGTGAACAATAACAGGTAGACTAAAACATACCTGAACCTGGACCTGCAACCAAAGAGTTAGCACTACATACTTTACAACACACTAAGGTACCATATCAAACGGTGCAAAGATACGGAGGTGGGGGAGGTGTGCATGTCATAATGATGGCAAACAATCAAACATAGCATCCATCCTCACATCTCTCATTCAGTGAGTAAAGCATACGATATTCACCACTTCGATCACCCATCCTTGCTATGATCACTTTGCCCCATGAAGTCATAAATGGCTTCACTGCACTGATAACGTAGCCACTAATTCCTCGCTATGTCCACTTGCCCCATGGAGTTATTCACCCCATCTACGCTGGCTCATAGCCTTACCAATCCTTACTATGTCCACTTGCCCCATGGAGTTGTTCACCCCATCTGCGCTGGCTCATAGTCTTACTACGCATCACCTTGCCCCTCAGGTCATAATGACCCTACTGCACTGATAATGTAGTCTTGCTACCATCACCTTGCACCTCAGGTCATAATGACCCTACTGCACTGATAAGTAGCCCATCATTCATTTTTAGTGGTGAATCAAAGTAATGAACATCGACGACTCCTTAGCACACGTCCCGCAGCAAAGTCCAACCATGAAGTGAACTCATCGGTTCCCAACTGGATCCTGAGCTCTAACTTCCCATATTGGACTACCTTTGCATCTCGGGTTTTTGGTCAATACTGGGTCGGGTCGGGTTCCTCTTCAAGCCATTGGGTCGGGTCGGGTATCTCCATCGGTTCAGGTCGAGTCCTCTTCTGGTTCAGCTCGAGTATTTCTCCTCGGGTCGGGTGCCATCCCCCTCCAATTCGTGCTTCCGATCCGATCCGTCTCCATGCTTCCTTCACATGCTCCTATCTGATCCATCTTCATGCCTCTGCTCCGATCCGTCTTCCTTAATCCGATCTGATCCCAGTTCAGCTAGCGTGGTCTTCCTTTTTGCCATTTTTCTCAAGTGTCAGGTTCCGATCCGATCGAATCCCTTGCCCAGTTCAACATATCCGATCCGAGCCCCATATCCGATCCGATCCAAACTCTGCACTGTTTTCTGAAACTGTTCCAGCAAGTGTTTACGCCATTCGACGACGTTTTCGACCATTCTAACTATTGGAATCAATCACAAAGCATTTCATACAGTCATAGCAACATGCATAATCAATCACAAACATCAAAACATCGACATGATAGGTTAAAGTGGATCAAACATACCCAAAATCCCATATTTCCCCCTTAAGCATGTTTAGGTGAAACTAATGATAGGATTAGCAAAACTTAACCAAATTAACCCAAATTCATATCAGAGGTCTAAAACATTATTTAAGAATTTATGAACATTTTTCCCGAATTTTATCATGTTTAAATTCGCTAATTAACACTAATCACCCCTAATTAGCCATAATTAGTGCAAAACTATGCAAATCACTCACCTTAGCCACAAATAAACTAAGATCTGAAATAAATCTCTGATTTGATGTGAATCCCAATTCTAAACAGCAGCTCCAATGTTGCTTTGGTGTAGATCTTCCTTGATTAGGGGTTGCTAAGCCAAATCCTTGACCAAAAGGTGATTTGGAGGTGATTTAGAGGTTGGAGGCCATATTTAGGGTTCCTTGGTGATAAGTGGAGGCTAGAAAACTGAAATGGAATGATCCTCTATCTCATTTCAGCCTCCCCATAACCCAAATCCCGAAATGGGTTATGGGCCTGCTCACTAATCACCCGATTTGGCCCGGTTAAGCAGTTTTTCACCCTCCAAACCTTATTTCAGCCATATCTCCCAAACGGTAAGTCCGTTTGGCTATTATGACCCCTCTACGGAAAGGTAAACCATCAAACGAATCCAATTGAAGTAGTTTCAGGTCAAAATTCCTTCCCAATCAAAAGTTATGGCCAAAACAGTACCAACTAAGGGCAAAATGGTCATTTAAAAATCGACAAAAATCATAAGCATGGGAAATGACTCTAATGGATGTTTCCCAAAGTTACATGACCATATGACTTCATATGAAAAAGAAATAAATATTCTACGATCCTATGATGTGTAGAATACAGGTCATTACACTCTCCCCCCCTTAAGAAATTTCGCCCCCGAAATTTCCTAATCAAAACACACACAAAGGTCCCGCATGCCTATCAATCATAAAACAACCATCAAACATGCAAAACAAGTAAAATGAGTATCCTAGCATGCGGAATAACTAAATCGCAAAGTAAATCTTACCAGGTAAAGAGTTCTGGATACGCTTTCCTAATGCTCTCCTCTGTCTCCCAAGTACAATCATCCTCGTCCTCGCCCGCTGAACCTTGACTAGCTTCACCGCCTTCCTTCGAAGTTGCTTCGTATCGTGCCCCACAATACGAATCGGCTTGCGATTCCCAACCGCCTCGGGTTCTACTTCGAAGTCTTCTAACTGATCAGGTGAAATAGTCATATCGGAGTCGTGAACGAACTTCCTTAGTTGGGAAACATGAAATACATTGTGAACTCCCGCCATTTTCTCTGGTAGGCCAACTCTATATGCCAGATTCCCGACTAGTTCAAGAACAGGGAATGGGCCAACAAATCTTGGTGCCAACTTGCCTCTCCTGCCAAATCGTATCACGCTCTTCAACGGAGAGATCTTGACAAACACCAAGTCACCAACGGAGAATTTCAAGTCTCTTCGCCTCTTATCAGCATAACTCTTCTGCCTATCTTGGGCAGCTTTCATTCGTTGCTGAATGATCTTAATCTTATCCGAAGTTTCCCTTACCACATCTGGTCCAAGCACAAACTTCTCGCCAGTCTCTATCCAACATGATGGTGAGTTGCACGGCCTTCCGTACAAAGCTTCATATGGAGCCATACCGATACTGGATTGGTAGCTATTATTATAAGCAAACTCTACTAGATGCAAATGGTCATCCCATGATCCACCAAAATCCAATATACAAGCTCTCAAGAGATCTTCCAATATGCGATTCACCCTCTCCGTCTGACCGTCGGTCTGAGGATGATATGCGGTACTGAGATGTAACTCTGACCCTAGAGCCTCTTGTAAGCTCTTCCAAAACCCACTAGTGAACAACGGGTCTCGGTCACTCAAAATGCTTTTGGGTACTCCATGAAATCTCACTACCCACTTCATATACAGTTCTGCCAACTTGGCTGCCGTTCTGGTCGATTTGACTGGTATAAATCTTGCACTTTTAGTCAATCGGTCCACAATTACCCAAATGCTATCATATCTCGATCTAGTCCTTGGTAGGCCATCGATGAAATCCATCGAGACTTGCTCTCATTTCCATTCGGGAATTTCTAATGGTTGCAATAACCAACTAGGCTTCTTTTTCTCAGCTTTAACTAGCTGGCAATTCATGCATTTGGATATAAACTTCCCAACGTCTCTTTTCATCCCTTCCCAGTAGTAAGTCTGCTTCATGTCTCTATACATCTTGTTACCACCGGGATGTATGGTTAGTTTTGAGTGATGACATTCTCTAAGCACTTCATCTCTCAAACCATTCACGTTGGGCACAACTAGTCGTCCATTCTTCCGAAGCCATCCATCTCGATCAAGCCCATATACATTCATCTCCTCATCGATACCCATCTCTAACTTGGAGATGATTTCCAATAGGTTAGGATCGTCCCTCTGACTAGAACCAATCCGCTCTATCAAAGTGGGTCTGATCGCCAAACTAGCTAGCATGACTGGATCCAATTCACACTTTGGTCAGAAATCAAACCCCGCGATGTACTCCAGTTGCTTCCATTCAAGAAACATTGCCCCTAAGCTGGCATGTCTCCTACTCAAGGCATCGGCTACCGCATTACCTTTCCCAGGTGTATATGCGATATCAAAATCATACGAAGCCAAGAACTCTAACCATCTCTGCTGATGGAGATTCAGATCTTTCTGAAAGAAGAGATATTTTAACGATTTATGATCGGTAAACAACTCAAATCTTTCTCCCAAGAGATAATGTCTCCACATCTTCAGCACAAACACAATCGCTGCTAATTCCAAATCATGGGTAGGATACTTCTTCTCATGCGGCTTTAACTGTCGACTAGCATAAGCTACAACCCTACCTCCTTGCATCAATACAGCACCCAGTCCGGTACCACAAGCATCCGTGTATACCGTCATCTCTTCATTCCCTTTAGGAATGACTAACACTGGCGCACGCGTCAACTTCTCCTTTAGACTCTTGAAGGCATCCTCACACACTCCGTCCCAGACGAAGGACTGATTCTTCTTAGTCAACTGAGTTAACGGTGCCGCTATCTTGGAGAAGTCCTGGATAAACTTACGATAATATCCAGCTAATCCCAAGAAACTTCTTACATCTGTTGCATTCTTGGGCGTAGGCCAATCCTGTACCGTAGCCACCTTCGCAGGGTCCACGGCAATACCACTCTCAAAAACAACATGACCCAAGAATCTTACTTCCCTTCTCCAAAAATGACACTTAGAGAATTTCGCTTTCAATTGGTGTTTCCTCAACACCTCCATCACTATCCTCAAGTGTCCCTTGTGTTCCTCCTCTGTCCTTGAGTAAACAAGGATATCATCCACGAACACAAGAACAAACTTATTCAACTGATCTCTGAATACTCGATTCATGAGATCCACAAAGTAGGCTGGTGCATTGGTCAACCCAAATGGCATGACCAACCACTCATAAAATCCAGACGGCGTCCTAAATGCCGTTTTCGGAATACTCTCATCCGCTACTCGTAGCTGATGAAATCCTGTCGCGAGGTCCAACTGGGAGAACACTCTAGCTCCTTCCAGCTGATCAAACAAATCATCTATCCGCGGTATAGGATACTTATTCTTCCTCGTCACCTTATTCAACTCGCGATAGTCCACACACAGACGAAGGGACCCATCTGCCTTAGTGGCAAACACAACTGGTGCTCCCCACTCGGAGACACTCCTTCTAACAAATCCCTTCTTCAAAAGATTGCTGACTTGCACCCCGAGCTCTCGCTGCTCCCTTGGTGCCATACGACGAAGTGGCATCACTATAGGTCTGGAATCTTTCACTAAATCAATACGGAACTCAATCTCTCGATGTGGTGGAAGCCCGGTCACCTCCTCGAAGACGTCCGGATACTGGCCAACCACGGGCACATATGACAACTCATCCTGCGGGATGTCGAGGGAATTTACAAAACTAGCCATAACCCCATCACTAGGTAGACTACCAAACACTACCCTCCACCCATCATCCGCCCTCACTGTCACCAAAAAGCCCTGACAGTCTACCACCACCCCGTATCTTTGGAGCCAATCGACTCCCAATATAATGCCATACCCAGTAAAGCCCAAAACAAAGCAATCACAAACAAACATACATCCATGAATCGATAAGACCAAATTCTTGCAAATCATACTAAGACTAGTCGAACCACCAATCGGGTTCGTCACAACCAATGGTCTATCGACTATCTCGGGTTCCAGTCCCAACCTATCTACCAGGTCACTAGATATGAAGGAACGGGAAGCCCCAGTATCAAACAAAACTTGAACTGGTACATCATAAATAGAAAGCATACCTTGAATAACAACATTATTTCCTTTCTCCGCCGCAATTGGGGCATTCGACGAAGAAGGAACAGCATCAATAGCATATGCTTTCACAATCTGCTTCTCTTTAAGAGGTTGCGGACACTTATCCTTGAAGTGTCCTACTTGACCACAGTTGAAGCATTTCTTATCTGCTGGCTTGGCCCGACAATCTTTAGCATAATGGCCCTTCTTACCACAGCTGAAGCACTCAACATCCTTCTTGCTCTTTTTCTGACCTCCCTTAGATTGGTCCTGCTTCCTCTTATTCTGAGAGTTATTCTTGCCTCCACCGCCTGCTTGCGGCTTTGGCCCTTCTGCAGATGCAGCCTCAGTCTTTGACTTAGGGTAAAGACTCTCTGACCTCAAAGCTTTCCCCACGATCGATTCAAAAGTCTCATCGATGTGGTTGATAAGCCTTTCCCCCAAGTATCCATCCAAACCAGTAATGAACTTCTCATTCTTCTTCTCAGGAGTATCAATAAGAGACAGTCCATACTTCGACAAAGTGTCGAACTCAGCAATATAATCAGAAACTGCCCTTCTGTTCTGCTTAAGTTCCAAAAACCTCTTGAACAATACTGACTTCTGGGCAGCTGAAATAGACTTCTCGCTAAAGCGAGCCTTGAACTGATCCCAAGTAACCTAATCCTCTGGAGTAGCTATTCTAATGGCATTCCACCAATTCATCGCTCGCCCTTGCAGCTGACGAGACGCTAGCCTTCTCTTCATCGCATACTCAAGACCCAAGTCATCAAAGATACGGTCACAGCTATCCATCCAATCTTGAACATCTGTGGCCGACTCCGTCCCGTGGAACGGCTTCCCACCAAGGTTAGTGTAATCCTTGCATAACTTGGCGAAGTCGACCCTAGGCGCCTGCACTACTGGGCCAACACCAACTTCGGTATTGGGAACTGTCCCTTGCACTTCTCTAAGCATGTCTCTCATGAGGTTAGTAAACAATGCCCTCATGTCAGCGGCATTCCCTGGGTTGGTTCCTCTACCAGCACCCCTCGTGTCTCGGCTCATCGTCAATCTGAAAAAGGGAAATGATTAACGACCCCATAGTGGTGCTAGTGCAGTGCGACTTCATTCTTTATACTACTAATAGTATATATATACATAGCTTTTGAAAACCAAAGTAATCACAAATACGCGCTCTCATATACGTACTATCTCTCCCTAGTGTCTTTCCCTAGGTTAACTACACAACCTAGAGCTCTGATACCAAGTGTGACGGCCCGCCCCGTACCAACCGATATTCACTCCAAAAGTGCGCTGTACACATGTCCAGTTAGCACAGAACGGGTCGTCAGAAGGAAAAGGAAGAAGGAAATGATCATACAAGGAACCTGTAGAATGTCTCATAGCGCATAGAATAAAATATAATAATAACATACTTGACATAAAACAGGTGAGACAGTGCATAAGCTGAAACCAGAACTAAACATCATAGCAACGGAAATCCAAAATACAGCTTATTACAACTTTTCAAACTGTCTCAAAGCAAAAGTAAGATAAATGAGGTACACTACTAATGCCCAAGTAGAGACCACCAACGACACAGGGAGAATGTGAATATATATATCATACGTGGAAGCCTCATGCCCGCCTCCGAATCAGCTACTCGCGCATCACCAGCTAACCTGTCTCTAGTCTGTTCGTGTGAGCACCCATAGTAATAAGAGGAGACACAAAACTCTGGGTCAGACATAAAGCATGGTATGAGCGATAAGCATCTAAAGTGAACAATAACATGTAGACTAAAACATACCTGAACCTGCAACCAAAGAGTTAGCACTACATACTGTACAACACTCTAAGGTACCATATCAAACGGTGCAAAGATACAGAGGTGGGGGAGGTGTGCATGTCATAATGATGGCAAACAATCAAACATAGCATCCATCCTCACATCTCTCATTCAGTGCGTAAAGCATACGATATTCACCACTTCGATCACCCATCCTTGCTACGATCACTTTGCCCCATGAAGTCATAAATGGCTTCATTGCACTGATAACGTAGCCACTAATTCCTCGCTATGTCCACTTGCCCCATGGAGTTATTCACCCCATCTGCGCTGGCTCATAGCCTTACCAATCCTTACTATGTCCACTTGCCCCATGGAGTTGTTCACCCCATCTGCGCTGGCTCATAGTCTTACTACGCATCACCTTGCCTCTCAGGTCATAATGACCCTACTGCACTGATAACGTAGTCTTGCTACCATCAACTTGCCCCTCAGGTCATAATGACCCTATTGCACTGATAAGTAGCCCATCATTCATTTTTAGTGGTGAATCGAAGTTATGAACATCGACGACTCCTTAGCACACGTCCCGCAGCAAAGTCCAACCATGAAGTGAACTCATCGGTTCCCAACTGGATCCTGAGCTCTAACTTCCCATATTGGACTACCTTTGCATCTCGGGTTTTTGATCAATACTGGGTCGGGTCGTGTTCCTCTTCAAGCCATCGGGTCGGGTCGGGTATCCTCCATCGGTTCGGGTCGAGTCCTCTTCTGGTTCAGGTCGAGTATTTCTCCTCGGGTCGGGTCGGGTGCCATCCCCCTCCAATTCGTGCTTCCGATTCGATCCGTCTCCATGCTTCCTTCACATGCTCCTATCCGATCCATCTTCATGCCTCCGCTCCGATCCGTCTTCCTTAATCCGATCCGATCCCAGTTCAGCTAGCATGGCCTTCCTTTTTGCCACCTTTCTCAAGTGTCAGGTTCCGATCCGATCGAATCTCTTGCCCAGTTCAACATATCTGATCTGAGCCCCATATCCGATCTGATCTGAACTCTGCACTGTTTTCTGAAACTGTTCCAGCAAGTGTTTACGCCATTCGACGACGTTTTCGACCATTCTAACTATTGGAATCAATCACAAAGCATTTCATACAGTCATAGCAACATGCATAATCAGTCACAAACATCAAAACATCGACATGATAGGTTAAAGTGGATCAAACATACCCAAAATCCCATATTTCCCCCTTAAGCATGTTTAGGTGAAACTAATGATAGGATTAGCAAAACTTAACCAAATTAACCCAAATTCATATCAGAGGTCTAAAACATTATTTACGAATTTATGAACATTTTCCCCGAATTTTATCATGTTTAAATTCGCTAATTAACACTAATCACCCCTAATTAGCCATAATTAGTGCAAAACTATGCAAATCACTCACCTTAGCCACAAATAAACTAAGATCTGAAATAAATCTCTGATTTGATGTGAATCCCAATGCTAAACAGCAGCTCCAATGTTGCTTTGGTGTAGATCTTCCTTGATTAGGGGTTGCTAAGCCAAATCCTTGACCAAAAGGTGATTTGGAGGTGATTTAGAGGTTGGAGGCCATTTTTAGGGTTCCTTGGTGATAAGTGGAGGCTAGAAAACTGAAATGGAATGATCCTCTATCTCATTTCAGCCTCCCCATAACCCAAATCCCGAAATGGGTTATGGGCCTGCTCACTAATCACCCGATTTGGCCCGGTTAAGTAGTTTTCACCCTCCAAACCTTATTTCAGCCATATCTCCCAAACGGTAAGTCCGTTTGGCTATTATGACCACTCTACGGAAAGGTAAACCATCAAACGAATCCAATGGAAGTGGTTTCAGGTCAAAATTCCTTCCCAATCAAAAGTTATGGCCAAAACAGTACCAACTAAGGGCAAAATGGTCATTTAAAAATCGACAAAAATCATAAGCATGGGAAATGACTCTAATGGATGTTTCCCAAAGTTACATGACCATATGACTTCATATGAAAAAGAAATAAATATTCTACGATACTATGATGTGTAGAATACGGGTCATTACAAGGTGTATGAAGATTTAGGAGGAGGAAAGGAGGAGTTTTAAAGGAGGAAGAAGAAAAGAAGGGGGTTGCGTCGCATGCAAGGAGGGGAGGGAGGGTCCGTCGGCCCTAGGGAGGTAGGGGTGAGGCTAGGGGGAGGGAGGGGAGGAGGAAGGAGGAGCTAATGTTTTCACAAGGAGGCCATTTTTAGAAAGAAGGAGGAGGTAGAAGAAAATGAGAGAAAGTGAGGAAGGAATGAGAGAAAATGGATTTATATAAGAATTTTATCTCCTTTCCTCTCCGATTTCCCGAATGCAAAGAATCTCCGTTTGCTACAAATTTTTTCCATAAGGTAATAAATGTTATTACGAATTCTCGTTTGACCTCCCGTTTTATTTTTCTCTCTAGCTCAAATTAGCTTCAAAAAATGTGATTTTGGCATCATTTACTTCTTGCATGCCCACAGCTCACTCCAAAAATTATGAAACTTTGGATTCCTTCATTATTCGAGCTTATGATTTTGGAAAAAAAGTGAAATCGAATTTTGAGACCGTCTCGATAATGGTCCTTTGTAAACTGATCGCCCGTTTCTTAGCAAATGTGTCTGCCTCTCATGACCACATGTTAACTCCGTCTAATGTGAAAACTGAAATCTGGCAATGAATGATTATTTCGAATCCAACAAAAAAATTCTTGGTGTATTCTGAGGTCACTGCCAAAATTTTAGTTTTTAAGGGCTATGCGATGATTTAAAAATTGATTTTTTAATTTCTGACATTTTCCAATAAAATTACATTAAGAATAGTTTTAAAATTGGTTGTGAAATTCCGGGTTGTTACAGAAGTAGTACGTACCTTGTCCTTAATAAGACTGTATGCACTAGGTTTGTTGTAAACCCAGTAGAATATCTAAAGTAAACATATTTCCTAACCCAAGTGCCATTAGATAATGCCCTTTTGTTCGACTCTCCTTAGGGTCATCAATAGTCAGGGCTAGGCCTTCACCCTCGATATGATTTAAAAAAATGTCTGCTCTCGCATTCATCCCCAGAATCATAGGTATAAAATGTTCCCTTTTGGAGCAATAATGCATATCAGAAGGCACGTGACTCCAAGCACGTTCATGCACGAATTTTTGCAATAAAAGGAGATAATCAGACGTGTTATGAATGCTTAGAAGTAGCAGTCACAATTGGCGATATAAGAGACTCTGTAGCGTTAGAAACAACAGTATCAACAGGCACTATTGGCGATGAAGGATGCTCAATAACATCAGAAAACTACAGGCATGTTAGGCTCGACATTTGGCATGGAGGTATCAGGAGAAATGATATGTTGGGCTATCGGGACCCACATATGAACATGTGGACTAGGAAAAGGGGTTTTGTTCTCAAGAGGAACAGGGACAACATTTGGCATTAAAGGGGATGTGTCGAGGGTATGTCCAAAAGACTTACATCTAGTGCAAATATTTGGTTTCCAATTGTAGCGGAGTATAACCTCAGTATCGATCCCATCGGCTACCCTCACCTTGAGAACAGAAGGTAAAGGTTTCTTCGGTGTAACTTCAATCAGAGCCTTGGTCTCTTTCTAACCATAGTGTTGGCGTCATAAGAGATCACTTTTCCTACTAACTCGACAAGTCAATTAAGCCCAATTAAGGGCAATAGAATAGAATATGCGAGAAGTGCACCCAAACAGGAATAGAGATAACTTGCTATATCGCATTGACCAAAGAAAAGCCCTAAAAAGTAATAAGGAAAGGTTTACATATGATAATAACGGCTTCTAGAATATGACATCTCTCCTCAGCATCTGCAAATTTAAAGAACATGTAATAGTCAAAGTGTACACGGAGGCCTCTACATGGATGCCAGACTTGACAACATCTTTCCTTGACGATATAATGTGTTGGATTAGAGTCAAGGAAAAAACTTACAAGAAGCCCGTTCTAATGATCATGTGCAGCCTATAGAACATCAAAAGAAGGGACCATAACACTGTTCTGCTTAATATAATAACAAAAAAAAAACATATGGAATGTGATCACCAATGTTACTCGGCAGCTCGTAAAGAAGGAATTCCAAGCTGGTTTAACCCTAGTAGCATTCAGCAGTTACAGTTGTAAGAGAGGCGTTCTGTCGAATGTTAGATATGCGCTGCGCAGAAAAACTACCCAAGACCGTGTGCGCTAAAATCCCAACTTTCTCAACTTCAGACTGCGCAACATTCGGTCCGGCAACCACTTCACCCAGACCATTACCCAAATTAGAGTCACAATTCATGGTAGTTGTTTCAATAAGTGTTGGTGGCTCGAGTACAAGGTTAGATAAATCGGTCACTTGCTTAGAAGGAGTGACATCCACATCCAGTAGGCTAGCAGAAGACACGCAAACTCCAAAGCTAACTCTGAAGGCAATGGACGGGTCTAAAGCAACGTAAGCAAGAATAGAAGCCAGTTTAGATCTGGCAATAATTGGTCGCGAGATGTAGCAAGGTCGATCTGGATTGCGAGCAAGGCCACTTGGATGAAAGTCAAATATTCTACCGGATCTTGTGACAGAAGTCGTCGCTGTCAGATTAGAAGCAGGAGCAGAGCAGCGCTAATTTTTCGCCATGACCTAAACGAGGAAGATAGGCGCGGAGAACAGGGCGTTAGAGGAGGCAGAGAGGGATGAGAGACTGAGGCGGGCAATTGATTAAAGAGACATGAGAAGAGTTCCGATTTCCGAATAAAGAAAGTCAGCATCAGAGGGACAAAGTTGTCGTTACTGTTTGGGAGCGTCTATTTCCATCCACTTATTGGCTCACCTGTTATTTAAACAAAATGCACTACATTCCTCTTTTTACTTTTCTCACCGGATATACACCAGAATTGTCCTTTTATTTTACCCTTCCATTGATAATAACTTAACATTAATAATAAAATTAAAAAAATAGAACATTATATATCCTTTTCTAAAAGAAGAATATTGTCTTCTTCAAATCATTTGTCATTTTGTTTATTAGTTTTAATAATAATTGCATATTAGTTTTAATATTATTTAACAACAATAATAATTGTTTATTAATTTTAACAATAATAATAATTTGGCTGTCGCAAAATATTTTTAATAATTGTTTATTAGTTTTTATATTATTTAAATCAATAATCTATTTTAATAAATCATATATATTGAATTATGTTTCGAAAATCATTTTTAAAATTTTAAAAAAATATCATAAGAGTATTTTTAGGTTTGGAAATAAGAATTAAAATAGACCAATTTTGTTATCTTAAAAAATGTATTACAAATAACATATGAATCTAAAAAGTAGTCAAGTATGTGTGTGTGCGTACACACACAAAAAAAACACGAATTGAAATATGAGCTTCTTAATTTAATGGCGATTGATAAGCCGGTTATTTTTTCTTTCCATTATTACATTTTTCTGTCTCTTCTTTCCCTCCATCTTCCACCTCCTTGAATCTGTCAATCCCTTATTTATTCTTACAATCTTCCCGTCAAATTTTAGATCCAATTTTTGCCGTCATGAGCTTTAGCTCATCTTACCCTCAATCTCAGTATCTACCCTGCCTTTGCCTCGCGTTCCGTACTCCTTACCATTTTTTTTGTGAAACCTTAGTCATACTTCACCCAGGGTTCTTATTGAAACCTGGTTGAGTACCTCGCTAATTTCTTTAGCTTGTCCATTGGTATTTCTTAACAGCCTATCGCGACTTCTCCAACTAGCCTTGACTTACCTCTTTTGATTATTACGTCATTTTTCCCATTGAAAAGTAGTCAAATGTTAATGATATTTTTCATCAACACCGAAGTATAGGGTTATGTTTGTGGAACTAGGGTAATCTAGTCCTTTTAAGCTTGACTGAATTCACCACTCACTACAAGCAAAAGTAGAATAGACATAACAGTTTTAATATCGATCGTAATCCAGTCAATGTCAAAACGTTTTCTTAACACCGATAATTTTTATAGTCATGTTGTTGGTTTCTCAAACATCAATTTATTGAATGACTAATGTCTTAAATACACTTTTAGAAAAATGAACTTAGGCCATACCAAAAATCTTGGCTATTACATCACATATTAAAATAGCTATTGTCTATTACATCACTTGTTAAATGTATTATTGTTAATGATTAATAATTTGTAAATTATAGTTAATATTTATTAATCATATTTTTTAGTAATTATAGTTAATATTTATTAATTATATTATAATTAGCGAAGTATAGTTAACATTTTTTAGTAATTATAGTTGATATTTATTAATTATAGTTAATATTATAATTAGTAAATTTACAGTTAATATTTTTTAGTAATTATAGTTAATATTTATTAATTATAGTTAATATTATAATTAGTAAATTATAGTTAATATTTAATTATATATTGTAGTAAAATTATATCTTACATTAATAAATAAATTGATATGTGCTTCAACATCAGTTTCTATGCATCATTTACATCAGCTTCATGTGTGATGTTAAAGGTCTCATAATTTGCTTTCCTTATCAATCTGCACCACCCATTATTTCCTATATCTAGCCGTTGATCACTTCTCCTAATCTGCAGCCATCAAAACCCTCCAGTCTGCCTCCCACGTCATCACCAATTCTCCTCTTCACTTTTCAACACTCCCGCTTCCCTTTTTCAACTCTACACGTTTTATTTCTCAACACAAAAGAATTTGATCGTATCGGCTTCAATTTCTTCAATGGCCACCTGAAAGTAACTTCAAATTAGTGTTTTAATTTCTGTATAAATCTAGACTTTGAAAGCTCTGGAACTTGTATTCTAATGCTCCGATTAGTTGATGATCTTGGTTGTATGATTTGGGTCTATCGATCGATCGAAAATCTCCAAATTTATGTGAGTTCTTCTGATTTTTTTTGTTTGATTTTTACTGCTTTAATTTTTGATGCATGCCAATGTTGATACTAGTGTTTGTTTATAGAGTCTTGATCCAAAAAATTCTCTGATTTCATATACAGACATGGTCTTTGATATATGCGAACATATTGGGTTTTTGAAATTGATGTAATTTGATTGCGTGGCCTTGAATTTGTTAAGTTTGAAATGTTCAAACTTTTTGGGGTAACTTGCGCGATGAATTCTGGACTTTGATTTTGTCCTTATCGATTAAAAAATAAATGCGGTATATTTTTTTTTTGGAAATAGACCCTTGGACAAATTTTCTGGAACTTTGATTACACTTTTACTTTAATCATTTCTGAATTAAACTCTCCCGGTAAATTTCGAATGGAACGTGTAACACCCCACGTCCATTAATGTCACTCTCAAAGGGAATGCATTAACTTTCATGGAGTATTATTGGTGAATAGAACAGAATATAACAAGACAGATACAAATATTGGTACTTGAAAAATTCAAAAACAACTTTTATTGCAGCGGAGAAATAGTTTGATTACAACAACATCATAAACCAACAGAAAAACCAAGTACACTTAGTAACCATCTTGACAAATTGTTTTCTGAGTACATAAAGTAAAAAAGCATAACCCCAACATAAGTAGCCATAAAAGAAATGAGCTGAAACAAGTGGCCAAGATAAAACAAACAAGAGGAATATTCTGGCGTTAATCTTGCTCCTAATCACTATAGGATAATTACTATACTGCACCACAACTAGTCACCCTAAAAGTTGATCCCGCCTACTGAACATAATAATCATAATGGTAGTTTCGTGTGCTGTCTCCATAGGTGTCGCCTGCTCCTATCTCCACTAGTTGTACCCACTACCCCCATGCGATCGGCTCCCTAACTCGTAGATACCCGTGCCGGTCCCACAGTGGGGTGTATCACTCCCCAAAGTGGCAACCTGATACCACTAAAGATGCACGACTTATATCTACATGATGCAACAACATCTTACCTACCATCCCGGGCCCACGCACGCACATGACCCCATTGGACTTGTGTAGCCACCGTTAAGCCGTTTTGACCTCTTACAATCAAACCCAGTAAGCATGCCCCGTCCTCGATCTAACTCGAGCTCACAAAGATACTTAATGGGTTACTGGTTTGAAATGGGTCCCCCATGCTTGACACAAGCTTTCCACTTATGCTTGGTCCCCACTAGAATTTTCCACTTAACCCCTTCTTATTCATGTCTTCTTACATGTTTCAATTTGGTTAAGTGTTTCTAATCGTATTTCGCATGTCACCCATGTCACCCACTTAACCCCCATGTCCCACCACATGTTTATCTTGGTTAAGTGTTACTTAATTCATTATAACCATAACCTTGTAAGACCTCTCACATTAGACTACCGTTTGCGGTTGTTGGATTTGCCGGGCTGGTCCGGGCAGTCTTATACCGCAAACGTGTCTAACCTCGTGTCTTTACAATCGTTACGCATTTAAGTTATTCCTTCGACCTCTCACATTAGACTACCGTTTGTGGTTGCTGGATTTGTCGGGCGGGTACGAGCAGTCTTACACCACAAACAAGTCTAACCTCATGTCTTAGGCGTTTATTATTACACATTATTTCTCCCCAATTTGAATTAATTATCCCTATTCAAATTGTCAATAATTTCCAAATTAATTATGTCCATAATTGTCACCTAAATTATGTCCATACTTTTTTGGTATAAAAATTATATCAATTAATGTCTCAATTTAATTATATGCTTTTAAAGTTATTTTATGCCAATTCACAATTTACATAATTAATATTTTCCCATTGTCCCCACGCTATTCGTATGTTCAAATATGAAATATGTTAGACTCGCAATTAGTCTAACTTGTAAAAAAGAAACATCACAACTTGCTTAACACATAAAAATAGATCTAACTTGCAAATAGGAATTTTAACATAAAATTGCATAGCCAATAATTTGCATAGACAATGGTCATATAGAATCATATTTTTGCATGAACTACCATGGATCTAAATATATATCTAAACATGAAATTGTGAACTTGCATATATGAATTATAGATCTCACCTAAACTTGCAAATGTGAGTATAATTTTCACCTAAAAATGTGAACATAGTTTTCACCTAAACTTGCATATGCATTCCTACAACTTGCATATGAATTTATCACATGTTTTTGCATATAAACTGGCGTATGTATATACTTGATTCACATATAAACCTGTGTACAATTCACATATAGACTTGCATGAAATGCACATATGAATTAGCATATGATTTAACATCCAAAATTGCATAAGATTCACATACGAATTAACATATGTAAAAACGGAGTTGCATAAGATTCATATTCAAACTAGCATATGATTTAACATCCTAAACTTGCATAAGGTTTCACATACGAACTAGCATATGATTCACATCCTAAACTTGCATAAAATGAATCAAGTTAAACATGTATAATTGGACATATGAAATAGATCTACCAACATAAGATAACAAATTCAAACAACATCACGTGATTCAACAGACATGTTCTCATAATCCAATTATAACTTATCAAAATTAATTTATTAATTATATTGTGAAAGAAATAGTACTCACAAAGATAGGTCAGAGAAGAGAATGATTTGTTCGTCTTTTGAAATAGAATTCTGACTTGCTAAATCCTAAGCTTTAGGAAGGAGAACTATCATAGCAGCAGCATGGTGGCCAAGAGACAAATTTTGTTTAGGTTTAGGGTTTGAGTCTAGGCATTCTTTTATAGAATTTTGAATCAACCTAAGCCGTTAGATTATCATAGGAGCAAATCGTCACATTACAGATCTGCCCGGGGGGGGGGAGGGCTAGGTCGACCCCCTGGTCGACCTGGCCCTTGGGTGGGAAAATTCCCACCCAGCTTGCTCCCCTATTTGAATTTTGAATTTGTTTTATTCTGAACTGTTTTAATTTATAAAATTGTTGAAACTTCCGAAGGCCATAACTTCCTCATACGAAGTCTGATTTAAGAAAACTTGGACTCTATTCCAAGTAGAATTTCGAGACGAACGTAATGGCGTATCCTGTTTCCCTTAATTCTCACTTTAATAATTAAGTACTCTTAGGATTGTTAATTTTAATGTTCACAGAAAATTTAGGGTGTTACATTCTCCCTTCCTTAAAGGATTTCGTCCCCGAAATCTTCATGCTAAGGAGAATGTATATCCTAACATCCAATTATCCATCTACTCAACCGTCAAACACAAGAATCCATTGTCCTTACAAGATTTCTAATGTCGTATGAACGTATGCAAAAAGTGTGTGTATATGTTCCTTATCTAATGCAAAATCAGGCGGTCCACTGATTCAGTTGACCTCCTTAATGCAAATCATGATAGTTCCATGCGTCCATTATGCATGCAAAAGAATCCTAACGATACATATTACTTCTACATGTGTGCACAACCATTCATCAAAATGTAGCATCCATATATCAACACAACCATTATACATCCATAAATTTAAATATGCACACACATTTATATGCAATATGAAAGTGGTTGAGCCGATCTAGTGCCTAATGTATGTGTACATGCATCCACGAGCAACCACTTGCAACCATCAATCATAACATGTTTCAAATACATGTTTACATTCATCGGTTTCTACCTAAGGATAAAGAATAGGACTGAGGAGATATACTTAAAAGATAGATATAAGCATGAATAAACTTATGGAAAAAGAGATCAAGGAGGTACCCTCAAAAAGAAAAGGATAGGTTGCGCGTCTTTTCTTCTCAGTTTCCCAAGTCGTGTCTTCCTCAACGTCACTTGAACTTTAACAAGCTTGACTTCACGGTTGCGTAGCTTTTTGACTTCCATACCCAAGATACGAGTTGGAACTCTTCTCACCATCACTTCTCGTTCCACTTCTACTTCCTCTAGTATACTTGGATCCACCACTTCCACAGATTCATGTAAGCACTTTCATAGTTGAGAAACATGAAAAACATTATGAACTCCAGCCAGTATCTCGGGTAGCTCTACTCCGTAAGCCATTGTCCCAATCCTTTCAATGATAGGAAATGGTCCTACAAATCTTGGTGCTAGCTTTCTTACAGACCCAAAGCGAATGACATTCCTCAAAGGAGATACTTTAAGGAACACCCTGTCTCCAACCTCAAACTCAAGGTCGGTCCTTCTTTTGTCTGCGTAAGACTTCTGTCTATCTTGTGCAGCCTTCATCTGTCTTCTTATCAAGTCCACCTTTTATGAGGTCTCTCTAATCATGTCTGGCCCAAGTACGAGCTTGTCTATAGACTCCTACCAACAAGTTGGTGATCGGCATGGTCTTCCATACAAAGCTTCAAAGGGCGCCATGCCTATGGTGACTTGGTAGCTATTGTTGTAGGTGAATTCCACCAGAGGAATATGATCCTCCCATATCCCTCCAAAGTCAAGAATGCACAATCTCAAGAGGTATTCCAATACTCTATTCACCCTTTCCGTCTGACCATCGGTTTGGGGGTGATAGGCCATGCTTAAGCATAATTGTGTGCCTATAGCCTCTTGCAAACTCTCCCAAAACTCGCTCGTAAAGATAGGATCTCGATCGCTCACTATGCTGGAGGGTATCCCATGGAGTCGAACTATTTCTTTAAGATAAATGGATGCTATGGACGAGGCAGTCCTTCTACTTTTAACAAGTATAAAGTGAGCGCTTTTAGTGAGCCTGTCCACTATTACCCAAATACTAGTATTGCCCCTTCTTGACCTAGGCAACCCATCAACAAAGTCCATCGAAATGCTATCCCACTTCCACTATGGGACCTCGAGAGGATGAAGCAGACCACCGGGCTTCTTCTGCTCTGCTTTGACTCGCTGGCATATCAAACACTTGGCGACAAACTCAGCTACATCACTCTTCATGCCATTCCAAAAGAAAACCCTTTTTATATCCTTATACATCTTGTCTCCGCCTGGGTATATGATCAGCTTAGAATGGTGTGTTTCTTCGAGAATCGTCTTCAATAAATCCCTTATTTGTGGGACGCATAGCCTTCCATCCCGTCTCAACCGACCCTTTTCATCAATGGAGTATCTAGTGAGGTGACTAGAAGTCTCACCCATAACTAGCTTATCCATCATGTCAACTAGTTGGGGGTCTTCTCGTTGCACGATTCCTATTGAGTCCAAAAGAGTAGGCCGCACCATTAGTGATGCTAACAGACTCGGCACAATTTCAGAGGAGGGTCTAAAGTTAAAGTTTTCTATATACTCCAAGCTTTGCCTTTCTACAAAGAGTGGACTCAAGGTCAGCTTCTTCCTACTTAAGGCGTGTGCTACCACATTACCCTTGCCAGGGGTATAGGAAATCTCGAAATCGTAGGATGCTAAGAACTCCATCCACCTTTGTTGGCTTAAGTTAAGATCTTTCTGTGAGAAAAGGTACTTCAACGATTTATGATCAGTATACAATTCAAATTTCTCACCTAGGAGATAATGGCGCCAAGACTTAAGTGCAAAGACGATGGCAACCAGCTCTAGATCGTGGGTTGGGTAGTTTTTCTCATGTACTTTCAACTGTCTGCCTCTATAAGCTACTACCTTCCCTTCTTGCATCAAGACAACACCTAGTCCCGTACCACATGCATCCGTGTATACAGTAAACATTTTGCTCCCATCCGGCAATGTCAGAACTAGGGCTGTTGTTAGACCCCTTTTCAAACGTTGGAAAGCAATATCGCAATCCAAATCCCAAGCAAAAGTTAGGTTCTTCTTCGTTAATCTTGTGAGTGGAGCTGAGATTTTTGCAAAGTCTTTAGTGAACTTTTGGTAAAAGCCCGCTAGCCCGAGAAAGCTTCGGACTTCGGTTGCATTCCGTGGAACCTTCCAATCTTGCACCGCAACTACTTTTGCGGAGTCCACAACTAACCCTTCTTTGGACACCACATGTCCAAGAAACCTCACTTCTTCTCTCCAGAAATGGCATTTGGAGAATTTGGCTTTCAGCTGATGTGCACGAAGAGTATCCATGACTTCCCTTAAATGCAAAGCATGCTCTTCTTCATTCTTCGAGAAAATCAAAATGTCGTCTACGAAGACCACCACAAACTTATTAAGGAATTCTCTAAACACCCTGCTCATCAAGTCAACGAAGTAAGCGGGTGCGTTTGTCAAGCCGAAAGGCATGATAAGCCATTCGAAGAAACCACCCGGGGTTCTAAACGCGGTCTTATCATTGCTATCTTCAGCCGCTCTCAGCTGATGGAACCCGGTAGCCAAATCTAGTTGGGAGAAAACCGACGCACCTACAAGCTAATCAAACAAGTCGTCTATCCTTGGAAGTGGGTGCCTATTTTTCTTGGTCAGCTTGTTTAGCTCCCTATAATCAACGCATAGGCGAAGTGAACCATCCGCTTTGGTTGCGAATACTACTAGAGCACCCCATTCAGAAATACTCTGCCTTATAAACCCCTTTTCGAGTAGCTCTTTGACTTGGTTACTGAGATTTTTCTCTCCCTTAGAGCCATGTGTCTAACGAGTAGAGCTACGGGTTTTGCATTATCAACAAGGTGTATGCGAAAGTCTATCTCCCGCTTCGGAGGTGAGCCCTTCACCTCTTCAAATACATCTGAGTATTCACGGACTACCCTAACCGACTGCAAGTTTTGAACAGACGCATCAAGTGATTCTAGGTAGCTAAGCATAACAGAATGTATAGGATTACAAGAGATTTCGAGAGTGTTGCCAAGGCGAGTCATAAGTCTAACCACTCTCTTTTCACAATCGAGGATGACACCATTACTGGATAACCAATCCATGCCTAGAATCAATCCATAGCCCGTGAAGCCAAGAACAAAGGCATTGCATTCAAACTCAACGCTCAAGATAGACACTCTCAAATCCTGACAAATCATTGAAAGATAAGCCGAACCACCAATAGGATTTGAGACTACTATGGGATCGTAACTAGACTAGTATTTAGGTGCAGTGTTTCAACTAACGAAGCAGACACAAACGATTGTGAAGCGCCAAAATCAAACAAAGTACGAATAGGATGATCAAACAGAAAAACCAAACTTTCAACAGAAATGTTTCTACCTCTCTCCTGTCCTGGTGCCATGAGAGCGTGAACCTGCCCTCTAGAAGTAGACTCTGCCCTCTGCCCTTGCCTTTGTCTTCTCGGGCAGTCTTTAATCAAATGTCATGCCTCAACACAGTTTAAGCAGCCGGTCTTCTTATTCCTACAGTCCTTGTTCAGATGGCCTGGTGTTCCACAATTAAAGCATCTTTTCTTTCCTTTACTATTGTTGTCCTTACCACCTTTCTTAGGTTGCTGCTGTGACTTCTTTTGATAACCTTTCTTTTCTGGTGCCTATTAGGATTAGCTCCTTTCTCCTCTTCATGCAAAAGCGCCATGTCAACCAGTTTCTCAAAGGTAGCCCCCATAGGAATGTGGGTCATAGCTAACCCATGTAGCGGCTCATTCAAACCTTTTAACGAATCTCAGGGCCTTCTTTTCAGGTGTGTTCACCAAATCAAAGCCAAACCTCGCCAACTGATTGAACTTGTTGACGTACTCCTTTACTGATAAATTCCTCTGCTTCAATTCCAAGAACCTTTCCATGTATAAATTCTCTTCTTCTCATGAGAGAAATTTCATCTCGAACCTATGTCTGAAATCCATCCACGTCTCTACTGGACGCTCTCCATTCATAACCTCCCACCAAAACAAGGCTTCGTCCTTCATTAACCAAGCAGCCAATTGGACCTTCCTTCCATCTTCTACCTCGAAGATACCAAACAAATCTTCCACCTCCTTCAGTCAATTTTGAGCTTCAACAAACATCTCTGATCCGTGAAAAGGTTTTCCTCCCATTGCCCGAAAGTCTTTGCATATCTTTGAAAAAGTATCAACACGGGGAGGGGGAGAGGAGGAGCGGCTGCAGCTGGGGGAGGAGGGATGTCTGTTGGGCCTGTGGCGGTGGCCCTAGCCTTCAGATACCTTCTAAACCAGGTTGGTATCTGTTCTGTTAACCTCGCTCTGATACCACGTGTAACACCCCACGTCCATTAATGTCACTCTCAAAGGGAATGCATTAACTTTCATGGAGTATTATTGGTGAATAGAACAGAATATAACGAGACAGATACATATATTGGCACTTGAAAAATTCAAAAACAACTTTTATTGTAGCGGAGAAATAGTTTGATTACAACAACATCATAAACCAACAGAAAACCAAGTACACTTAGTAACCATCTTGACAAATTGTTTTCTGAGTACATAAAGTAAAAAGCATAACCCCAACATAAGCAGCCATAAAAGAAATGAGCTGAACTTTACTTTCAGCAATCCAAGCACTGCCAAAACAGAGAGAAAGATCCAGATCGATCTCCACTAGTACTAGTCCCACCCTGAATACCTGGGGGGGAAAGGAAGAAAAGAGGCGAAAACAAAGGGGGTCAGACATAAAGTCTGGCGAGTACCCTAACTTTAACAATATAATTATTAAAGTAATTAGGATAAGGCATAAACTGATAAAACAAGGAATGACTGTAAAACAAGTGGCCAAGATAAAACAAACAAGAGGAATATTCTAGCGTTAATCTCGCTCCTAATCACTATAGGATAATTACTATACTGCACCACTACTAGTCACCCTAAAAGTTTATCCCGCCTACTGAACATAATAATCATAATGGTAGTTTCGTGTACCCCTAACTGTCTCCATAGGTGCCGCCTGCCCCTATCTCCACTAGTTGTACCCACTACCCCCATGCGATCGGCTCCCTAACTCGTAGATACTCATGCTGGTCCCATAGTGGGGTGTATCACTCCCCAAAGTGGCAACCCGATACCACTAAAGATGCACGGCTTATATCTACACGATGCAACGTCTTACCTACCAGCACGAGCCCACACACGCACATGACTCCATTGGACTTGCGTTGCCACCGTTAACCCGTTTTGACCTCTTACAATCAAACCCAGTAAGCATGTCCCGTCCTCGATCTAATTCGAGCTCGCAACGATACTTAATGGGTTACTGGTTTGAAATGGGTCCCCCATGCTTGACACAAGCTTTCCACCTATGCTTGGTCCCCACTAGAATTTTCCACTTAACCACTTCTTATTCATGTCTTCTTACATGTTTCAATTTGGTTAAGTGTTTCTAATCGTATTTCACATGTCACCTACTTAACCCCCAAGTCCCACCACATGTTTATCTTGGTTAAGTGTTACTTAGTTCATTATAACCGTAACCTTGTAAGACCTCTCACATTAGACTACCGTTTGCGGTTGCTGGATTTGTCGGGTGGGTCTGGGCATTCTTACATCGCAAACATGTCTAACCTCGTGTCTTTACAATCGTTACGCATTTAATTTATGCCTTCGACCTCTCACATTAGACTACCATTTGTGGTTGCTGGATTTGTCGGGCGGGTCCGGGCAGTCTTACACCACAAACGAGTCTAACCTCGTGTCTTAGGCGTTTATTATTACACATTATTTCACCCCAATTTGAATAATTATCCCTATTCAAATTGTCAATAATTTCCAAATTAATTATGTCCATAATTGTTACCTAAATTATGTCCATACTTTTTAGGTATAAAAATTATACCAATTAATGTCTCAATTTAATTATATGCTATTAAAGTTATTTTATGCCAATTCACAATTTACATAATTAATATTTTCCCATTGTCCCCACGGTATTCGTACATTCAAATATGAAATATGTTAGAATCGCAAATAGTCTAACTTATAAAAAAGAAACATCAAAACTTTCTTAACACATAAAAATAGATCTAACTTGCAAATAGGAATTTTAACATAAAATTGCATAGCAAATAATTCGCATAGACAATGGTCATATAGAATCATATTTTTGCATGAACTACCATGGATCTAAATATAGATCTAAACATGAAATTGTGAACTTGCATATATGAATTATGGATCTCACCTAAACTTGCAAATGTGAGTATAATTTTCACCTAAAAATGTGAACATAGTTTTCACCTAAACTTGCATATGCATTCCTACAACTTGCATATGAATTTATCACATGTTTTTGCATATAAACTGGCGTATGTATATACTTGATTCACATATAAACCTGTGTACAATTCACATATAGACTTGCATGAAATGCACATATGAATTAGCATATGATTTAACATCCAAAATTGCATAAGATTCACATACGAATTAACATATGTAAAAACGTAGTTGCATAAGATTCATATTCAAACTAGTATGATTTAACATCCCAAACTTGCATAAGGTTTCACATACGAACTAGCATATGATTCACATCCCAAACTTGCATAAAATGAATCAAGTTAAACATGTATAATTGGACATATGAAATAGATCTACCAACATAAGATAACAAAGTTAAACAACATCACGTGATTCAACAGACATGTTCTCATAATCCAATCATAACTTATCACAATTAATTTATTAATTATACTGTGAAAGAAATAGTACTCACAAAGATAGGTTAGAGAAAAGAATGATTTGTTCATCTTTTGAAATAGAATTTTGACTTGCTAAATCCTAAGCTTTAGGAAGGAGAACTATCCTAGCAGCAGCATGGTGGCCAAGAGACAAATTTTGTTTAGGTTTAGGGTTTGAGTCTAGGCACTCTTTTATAGAAGTTTGAATCAACCTAAGTCGTTAGATTATCATAGGAGCACATCAAACAACCACATCAGCCCTAATGACTCAGCAGAGAATCAGAAATCATCACATTTCAGATCTGCCTGAGGGAGGGAAGGTCGACCCCCTAGTCGACCTGTATAGGGTAGGTCGACCACCAGGTCGACCTGGCCCTTGGGCGGGTGTAACACCCCGCCTCCGCTAGGGTCACTCGCAAAGGAATGCACTAGCTTGAGATGGGCATTATTGGTAAACATGCACAGAAATATCACAAGACAGAACATATAAAATAGCGGAAGTAAAATCAAACTTTCATAACATGAATAAATAAGGTCTAAAGCCTTTTACATCAAAGTACATCAAAACCTGTCTTGCAATAGTAAAGACGCATAAAGACATTTTCATAAATTATTCCCCAAGTAAAAACAGTAAAGTAGCCATTAGCCAAGAAAAGTCCAGGCCATCCATGATGGCCTTCAAGCAGAAGAAGTCCGAACTAAACAACAGTATTTCCTCCCTGTAACCTGGGGGGGGGGGGAACGGAAGAAAAGAGGCGAAACAAAATGGGTCAGTCAAAAAGACTGAGTAAGCCCTATCTACTATTAGCATAAAAACTAGTAAAGTTAACTGACATGAGAAACTGAGATGAACATAAGCATGATAACAAGATAGATAAGCTAAATCAAAATAACAGGATGAACTACTGAACTCAGATAAACTAAGGTGTCATGATAAATTACGATGTCAAGATAAAACAAGGTATCACATCGTCAGGTTTCTATCAAGTTTAATATCCCCAAGATATCTGTCACGTATAACGCCCCGTGATATCTATCCTGTATTTTAGCTCTGCACCTACCGTACTAGTATCCCCACCGTGTCATGTGTTAACCAAGAATGACCCTCACTCAAAAGTCGTGTAATGGTCCATGTCAACCTAATATATCGCATATATAGGTTACTCAACTTGTATGTTTTATTCCATGTAAATGTTCAGTCCCTTGCCGTAGACCATACGGGCTTTCCCATGAGATTCTATATTACTTTAACATAGTTCCATGATCCTTAAGATCGGTTTGGACTGTTACCCTAAACCTAGCTAGGGTCTTCCAACATGAATTATTGTTTGTACAACTAGGACTTATGCTACCTAGGGCTGCTAGGGATTATGCTTACCTATTGCACGTTTTCGTATCTCGGTTTGGGTTCAACCACCTAGGGCCACTAGAGATTACGCTAACCGCCAACCGCGCCCTTTTTCCCATGCATTCATCGTGAATCGCTTTTCCATGACTGTATGCACATGTAACGACCCGAGAAAAAGCGACCTTGGTTATCCGATATATAACACCTATCGAACAATCAAAAGTCGAAATTTCCGGATAGACCAAGAAAGAAATTAGAGGGTGAGGATAGATAAGATAGAAAATTAGAACAGAAGAAGAAGAAGAACACAACAACATCAGAGTAACACGAATCTCACAGCGGAACGAATAAAATATAATAGAAAATAGGGAAAAGGAAGGAAGGGAGAAAGGAGGGCAAGACGGGGAGCTAGGGACTCTTAAGCAGAGGCTTGGGTTTCACGGGGTAAGTTTTTAAATAATATTTATTTATTTATTTATTTTTGTAATATATACATATAATAATTAAAATAGAATTTGTAAAAATAAATATCAGAACATTCTAAGGGTGACAGAGAGGATAGTGTCTAAGGCTTGAGTTTGGAAAATATAGTTTCCTGCTCTCCCTGGCTATCCCTAACTGATCCGACGAATGGGATGATTAATTTAAATTTTAAATTTTAAATTTAATTTGAATTTAATTTGAATTTAAAACAAACCAGGGGCATTTTCGTAATTTTTAACTATAAACTTTAAAAGCTTATAATTTTTTCAAAACAAGTCGGATTTCCACGAAACAAGGACCGTTGAATTCTTATCGAAAAATACATTAAAATGAGTGGAAGCAGATTTTTGATCCGGGTTAAAAATTTTAAGTTATAATTAAATGAATATTTTTAAATATTTTATTTGAAAATTAAATTAAATTAATATTAAAATGGTTTTTCAATTTTAAAAAAAATTGGATATGGCTAGAGATGGGAAAGTAGGATTTTTTAGAAGGGCAGGGAAGGTAATTTGGCTAATAATGCAATTAGAAATTAATTAAGATAAAAATAATTTAATTAATTTAATTAATTTAATATTCATTTAAATTAGGTAGATATTGTAAATAGCATAACTTTTGCATACATTAACGAAATTTAACGAAACAGGATCCGTTGGGATCGTATGGACGAGCACTACGCAAGGGAACTAACCGCAAGTGGATTGGAGCTCGTTTGGATTTATGGTGAAATTTAACGTCTAAACCAAATCAATGACCAATTATCGTTATTCAATGATAAACCGTCCAAGGTGAGTAAATCTCACTAACTCTGAACACTTTATATTTTTATAAAGTATTTTTAGAACAGATAAATATTGGTTGAATTGCTGAGTGTTGATTGTTTGGTTGAACTGCTAGTCAGTTGGTTGAAAATACCGATATAGTTATATATATCGTTAACCGATGTTGATTCTGCTTATCAGAATACTTCATATTGAAATGAAATTGATGTGAATTATATTGTGTAACATCTGTGGATGCAGGGAAACAGGTCGGAGGGATCCAACTGGATTCTTCAACATTTATTTTACCGTTTTTCATATATTCTGATATATGATGTGTTATATCATCTATTGTTGACCCTGTGTGTTTGGATGATGATCAAACCTTTTGATTTGGTATTTTTATACCATAAGTGATACCAGGAAGTGAAAACGAGATTTTCAAAGTATATTTTGAAAATAAATTATTTATATAAAATCAATGGATTTTATATATGGAAAGAAAAGAGTTTCATAAAGAAAATAATTATAGAAGTTCAAGAAATTTAGGAAAGGAAAATATTTGTGGAAACAAATATAAAAGAAAGTATTTGTGGAAACAAGAATTGAAAAGGAAACATGTATAATTAGAATTGAAAAGGAGATATTTACTTATGAAATAAATAGAATTAAAAGGGATTATTTATATTGTTAAATAAACAGGAGATATTTAGAAATAGAATTAGTATAAAATTAAAGTAAAATGTGAAAAGGAGATATTTGCAAACTATTTGCAAATAGAATAAAAAAGAAATGTTTGTTTGGAAAACAAATAGATTACAATGGAAATATTTGTTTAAAATCAAATAGATTATAAAGGGATCATTTATCTTTTGATAAATATATATATATATATATATATATAAGTCTGCACTTATATATATAAAGAAGTAAACAGGTGGATGGAGCATATTAATTTATAAATGATATTTATAAATTAAGTAAATATTTATCAGTGGATAAATAGGACATATATAAGTCAGGACTTATATAGCGCAATGAGAATCGATTTCAACATCGATATTTGAAACTGAATAAGGACGTAGAGTTGATTAAAAGGAGTTATCGAATATGGGTTACTCGAGTAAAATAACCAAATAGAGTCATTCGAAAGAGAATTTATCGAACAAGAGTTATTCAAGGTAAAGTTATCGGATATCAGCTTATTCGAAAAAGGAGTTAATCCAATAGAATAAATTGATAGAGTTAAACAGTTATAGTTAATCAGTTAGAAGGTTAGAGTAAATCAGTTAGAATAAACCAGTTAGAGTTAAACAGTTAGAGTTAATCGATTAGAGTTAAACAGTTAGAGTTAATCGATTTGAGTCAAATCAAACTAGAGTTATTCAAATATAGTAATCAAATAAGAGTTATTCGAGAAAGAGTTTATCGAATATCAGTTATTTGAGTTAAGTTAATCGAATAGAGTAAATCGAATATAAGTTATTCGAATAAGTGTTAATCCAAAGGAATTGCCATTTAGCACGACTGCTAGCGAAATTCGCAGGACTGCAGATAGCCTAAGGTGGTCGGATGTTTCCTGAGGGAATCAGGCGTAATCATTGTGATCGCTGCGATCTAGAGTCAAGCAAATGAAGTTAAAACAAATATTAGCTATTCAAAATGAAGTTAAAAATAGACATAGTTAGTCGAATATAAGTTAATCGAATATTAGTTATTCGATAGGAGTTAGGCAAATTGAGTTGTTTATGAATTCTGGTCGATCAGTTTGATCCACTGTATCGATAGGGGTTTATAAACGCTTGAATACGATGAACCGACACAGTATGTTTTAAAAAAGGGTGAATGAAATAATTTTACCCAAATTATATTTTGATATAAGCAAAGTATAGATATTTGAAATTATTATAGTATATTGAATGTGTTGGTTGTGATTATAATCGAATAAGATTATAAAATGTGGAATGGTTATGTAAATAAAAAATCAAAATTCATATAAGTGAAATATATGAAATCAGATGAATTAAATCTGAATTTAAGTTCAGAATTGGAATTAAAATTGCTAAAATTTGAATAAGCGTTGTAAATGGAATTAAATTGAATATATGTGAATTTTAAAATCCTGGGAGATTTTAAATTTGTTACAAGCATTAAAAAGGGATATTTTGAAATGAATTTCAAAATGAAAGTGTTTAAAAATGGGTTTTGAAAGTGACATAGTATTGAACTCACTTCGATAGCTGGAAAATAAATTTCGATGTTGATCCGGACATCATCGGTGTTCATTTTCGAGTTTGTAAGTGACAGATTACTACCAAAGATTTTGTTTTGAATTGTTTTGAGAAACCAAGTTGTTTTGATATTCCAAAGGGATATTTGATTTTTGGAAAAGGCAAAGCTATTTGAAACTCCCAGGTAAGATTGTTTGAAATAAACACAAATTAAATAGAAATTTGTGAAAGTAAATTTGAAATTGAATTGAATGCAGTTCAGTGGAAATTGAGTTGAATTGAAATAGAATGGTATCAAGTAGAATTGGACTGGATTAGAGATAATATGGGATAGAAATGGATGGTCAAGCAAGAAATTTTAATTGAGATTGGAATTGCAGTTTGATTGAAATTTGGCTTGGTTATAAGAGGATGGTCGTGTTGAAGATAAAAGTGATTGGGAGTTTGATTGGGATGATAGTGGTATATGGTAAATTGATAGTAGAATTGAATGCCGACAAAAAGGTACACGTACATATTCATATCAGTTGGATGAGATTAATGAGCCTGTTTGGCAAGCCACTTGGCTGTTTGATTTTCTTTTGGGTTGAAGAAGGCCTAGAGAGGCGAGTTGGAGTTTGAGCTATTGACCAGTACAAAGGAGATGCTGGCGAAATTTTTCAGAAATTTCTAATGTTAGAAAATTTTCAGAATTTTTAAAATTTTCGTTTATAGAAATAAATTAATTAGAATAGATTGGTTTAGTGAAACTAGAGTAAACAAATAATTTTAACCTAGTTATAAAGTTCATTTTTCTACCTTAGCAATTTCGAGGACGAAATTATTTTAAGGGGGAAAGAATGTAACGGCCCAGATTTTTTTGACCATTTAGTTTAATATTTAAAAATGTTTTATTGTTTTGGAAGTTTAAATGGTTTAATTTCAATAATTTTGAATATTTTATGTTATTCCGAAATGGTAGAAATTTAGTGGATCTGCAATATAATGTGAACTGGCAGTATAAAAGGATAAATTTTTAATTAAAAATAGTACGTTTACAAAGGAAGTAGTAGCTAACGAACTCAGATTTCGATGAAATCAGTTTCATTAAATCCGAAATGATGAAATTAGGTAACCAACCAAGTTACGTCAAAAATGGTATCCGTATGTGGAAAAGAAAAAATAAAAGGCCAAAATTTGAACTAAATTTTGACGGTAATTGGAATTTGCTAATGCTAACGACAAAACTGGAACCTGAGACCTATCCAGAAAAATTCTAAACATAGGATATTAGCTATATATGAAATCTGGGAAAATTCTATAACGGATATAGAAAGTTATTAAGGAAACAAAATTTAAATAAATTATTTGAAAATCTAAACGAACTCCGATTTTTGATTTGAATACATAGGATTGAAGTACGTTAAAAACCGGACCAGATGGTGGAAGAATTTCTGAAAACCGTTATCGTTTGATACTCCAACATGAGATCGGAAGGTGTTGAAACTAACACAAAACACTATTTTGAATTTGAATTTAAATTATTTGAAGGTTCAAACGAATTCAAAATTTAAATATTTTTATATATTATTTGTGAAGACCCGTAACTTCCCCGTAAAGGAAAGCGTCGGATAGTTCGAGAACAAGCCACAACAGAACGCATACAGAAGAACGTTTCATTGTATATTACAACAATGCATCAGATTACAAGAATATACAGAGTAAAAATGAATATTACATAGAAATATCAGGGATTTAAATTACATTTAAATACAAAGCAGCGGAAAATAATACAATATGCAACTAGAAGTAGATATACGGATACAAAGCTTTCCGGATATCGTTCCAGCTGTAAACCAGGATCCTGTGAATATAAATCTGCAAAACCGAAACTACTAGCTGCCCGTGCCAAAAATAGGGGCACCCAGAGTTTAGGTTAAAACAATAAACTCCAGGTCAGTCATGTGACTGGTGTGAGAACTAAAACAGTTATTAATCTTTATTTTAAATCATTAGGTAAATCAAGGGACCACGCCGTATAACACGGAACGGGTTTCCTCCCAAGAATACCAGTGCATAAAACAAACAGCGCAATGTTAAATAAAGAAAAATGAAGCTGTTATAAGACCCAGGTCCTATCACACAATGCAACGCAAGCCGGGGGATAGGGTTTTCCCTTATAACAGCCAAAGAATGCTTGATACGCTTAAAACAAATCATTTGATACTATTATAAGTGCATAGTGTATAAAACAACTTCAAATCATAAGTATCAATCATAGGCGGCATGGGTACCATATATCATGTCGCCATACTAGTTTTACAAGTAAAACCGCAAATGTCACGTATTTGGAAATTGGATTTCCGTCTATGAACCGAGGCAAAAGATAGTCCTCAACCGATTCGAGACGCTCTAGCCCGCCCCTCAGGCAAGCGCGCAGGCAAGCCTTGGATCCTCAGGGCCGGTCCACCGATGTGGATTATTATGCCTGAACACTACGTCTCCCCACCCTATGGGGTGTAAGTCTGGTCCGTCAGCCGACCAAAATGCATTCGGCCGAAACCGATATAACCGAGGCGCCTCGCAACAGCAACAACCACATAAGTCAAACTCGTCAGGGCGTGTAAAACCACTGACGCCACTTCTAGCTAGAAAGAAACGCAAGTCCTCCCTGAGGTCCGTCTCCCGTTTTTGGTTCATACCTGGTGTGAAACACGCGAGGTAAACGTTACACAAAGCTACGCCACAAAGGCCGTGCTTTGATCATCACCACAAGACTTTGCTTTTCAACAGAAGCCTTGATCATTTGCATCTTAGCATGCCACACAGGCAAACCATCCTATGCAACCGATATCAGTCACACAGAATGAAATCCGATGTCAGACACACAGTCCATTTACAAGTCCGTTCTGGGTCTGAACGAAACCGGAGGCACCTAGTACCCCGCATATCCATCGATCTCCAAGTACGTCTGGACGATCACTAACTGTTTCCATCTTCTTGGGTGTACAGCCCAATCAAGATCATCAGTTATCACCCAAACGACGTGAAGACCTCCGGTCTTCGACCATCGTCTTCATCTTCGACTTATCGTCGTATCAGTTATTCAGAATGGGACAAGCCCGGTCTTTCCGAATAACTCGCGTATATTTTAAATAAGTGTTCCACAAACACAACATACGCCTCATTCCAATTCATTAGTCACTAACCGTAAATTAATCAAGAGAATAATTCCCTAAATATTAACCCCGAAGGCCGAAACCAACATCAGATCAATATCCAGAAAACCATTCTGCTTAGCTAACCGACAGTTCGTTTCTAAATTTTACATTCATAGGGAAAGGTTCCCATTAATTTTATCCAAGACAAATTTCTTGGATTTATCCTTTATTCTATTTTTGAATCTCAATTCAAACTAGTCGGGATTAGCGAACCTTATCGAAGTAATCATTTGTTTTAATTTCCCAATCCCAACCTATTTATCCCATGAAGTAAAACTGGTAATACTTCATATCTAACACCACAGTGTTATCGGTAAATTCAATTACCATTTCACGTTCAAATCTAATTAAAGATTTAACTATCGCCTGGAGTAAAACTGGTGATACTCCATTCTCGATTATTTCAATCTAATTAAAGATTCATTAAAACTCCACTTAGTTTTAATCGTTAACTGGGTTAAAGAATCAGTGTCATTTAAAACACGGTTCACGATAAACCCAAAGTCACATTCATTAATTATCGGGTTAAAGAGCGAGTGTTATTTAAAACACTGTTCACGATAAACCCAAAAATCAATATCAATTCAATTCCAATTAAATATTATTTAATTGGTACACTTCATTAAATCTAAATAAAAAGATTTAATCTTTTCTCAACTGGGTTCAAGAACAGTGTTAGTGAAGACACCATTCACGACAAACCCAAATCACATTTGATATTCAATATAAGGCTCTGAATAGAAAATATATCGGCTTATATTCAATATCAAATTCTACGATTAACAAATGTCGTATTGGAAATAACGATATAAATATATATCTTTCAAATTTCCATAACAACACCTGTATAATCACGAATTCCAACATCGAAATATTCCGAAGACAATTTCGATTCAAATCCACTCCAATGCAATCATTGGAAATTTTGGTTATTTTCAAAACCCTTTTCGAATTCAATTTATTTATTCAAAAATAAATAGAATTATAATTCTAGTTCAAAACTAGTTCATTTCGATAAAAATCTATTTTTATCTTTTCAAATATGGAGTTTTTCATCCCAATTCTTTCTAAATCATTTCTTATGATTTTACACAAATTATTACTATTTTTAATAATTTTATCAAGGCCCGTACAGTCGATTTCCATCAATGGCCATCGAACTGCACTTACAGCGACCTTTTTCGAATTTGATTTGGACGTATCTCCAAATCCAACCGTTAGATTTCAAATTTCTAATATTCATTAGAAAGCTCTTTTCGATACAAACCCAACGGTTCCGGTTTTAGGAGAATCCGACGGTCGGATCTCCCGTAATGTCCGTTTGAAATAAATGGTCGAAATTCGCGAACTGCCGCGACGCGGCGCGTTCTATTCAGGCCATTATATTATATATAATATATATAATATATATTTCGTCGATTTCTATTTAAAACGAATTATATAAATAGTTTTAAAATCGTTTCAAAAGCTATTTCAACTTCCATTTCAATTCAAAGCAAAATTGAATTCTTCTTTATAAATTCGTTTCAAAATTCATTTCTATTCAATTCAAATTTCAATTCAATTTGAATTCATTTCAATTTGTTTTCAATTCAATTCGAATTCGTTTTCAATTCAATTCATTTCGAAATCGTTTTCAATTCAATTCATTTCGAAATCGTTTTCAATTCAATTCATTTCGAAATCGTTTTCAATTCAATTCATTTCGAAATCGTTTTCAATTCAATTCATTTCGAAATCGTTTTCAATTCAATTCATTTCGAAATCGTTTTCAATTCATTTTGAATTCGTTTTCAATTCAATTCATTTCGAAATCGTTTTCAATTCAATTCATTTCGAAATCGTTTTCAATTCATTTTGAATTCGTTTTCAATTCAATTCATTTCGAAATCGTTTTCAATTCAATTCATTTCGAAATCGTTTTCAATTCATTTTGAATTCGTTTTCAATTCAATTCATTTCGAAATCGTTTTCAATTCAATTCATTTCGAAATCGTTTTCAATTCAATTCATTTCGAAATCGTTTTCAATTCAATTCATTTCGAAATCGTTTTCAATTCATTTCATTTCGAAATCGTTTTCAATTCAATTCATTTCGAAATCGTTTTCAATTCAATTCGAATTCGTTTTCAATTCATTCATTTCGAAATATTCGATTTCGAAATTACTTTTCAATATTCATTTTAAAATGAATAAAATCGATATAAATATCGTTCACGTCAAAATGGCGTCAATCTAATCAACACGGCTTCATAAATTTCTATTTTCAAATATTCCTTATTTTCACGATTGGAATGAGGCCCAATCAATTACCATATAAAGTTAATTATATGGATTTTCATACAACACATGTATATAATAGCAACGATAAATAATCAACCATCAACCAAAGTGCACTACACTGTATAAGCATCAAATAAAGATATCTAACGCTTATAACAGCATGTCAATCAATCGATCGACATATTTAATCAATCAGGATGAGTGAACTTCATATTTCATCCCAACACCCGTGTGGGGTTTCAAACAATCAAACAAATATTTTATTCGTGCAGTTGGGCGATGTGTGAAATTTATCGACCCAATCAATGTCCTTCAAATAGGTGTACATAAACAAGCCGTCTGGTTTGTAAATGAATATTTATTTATTCACATTCACGTTAAAAATTACATTTTAACGATAAAACATTTTATTCCAACATATGAATTTCTATTCAGTTCATTCTTTAAATAAAACGATATTTTTATTTTTCTAACATATTTTAGAAAATTTCGGCGGCATAACGGCACGATACTAGAAACGGGACAAGGCCTAGCCTTATCCCCGGTCTAGTGAAGGCCCACGCCATTCACACATCAATCAAATCATTCAACTTCACTCAAACAATTCAATTCAATCACGTAATCAAACTAATCTATGCAACCAAACAAACAAGTCCATGGTTTGTGGACAATTGTGTCGGGTGCTACTAAGCACCGTCTGCATCCTAGTATATATATATATAACTAGAAAATAAATTGAAGAGTGAGAAATTCTCACATATAGCTATCCTAGCTCCACGGCACTTCATTTTGCAGAAGTCTTCGTCGTTTCGCCTTTTTGTCACCTTCGTTGCTGCTTTCACTACATACGTAAAAATCACATTTTTACTTCGCTATTCAATATATAAAAATCGAATTTTTACTTCGATGTTCAATATATAAAAATTCTATTCTTCTATCGAAGTTCAATATATAAAAATTCTATTCTTCTATCGGAGTTCAATATATAAAAATTCTATGATATATATTTTTAAAACATTCCCATATATTTTCAACACCTTGCGATATAGATAAATTTTCAACAATGCTAATTTTTTTATATTTAAAAATCATTTCAAATTTATACTTTCTATTTAAAGTTTTAACCTTTTTCTATTTAAAGTTTTAAATACCTTTTTCAAATCAGTTTTAAAATTAACATAAAATCAGTTTTTAAAATTAACATAAAATTAGTTTTATAAAATTCCTAAAATAAGTTTTTACTCTTTAAAAACAAAACAGTTTTTTTTCTTTTAAACAAAAATCCGATTTGTTACTAATTAAAAACCAGTTTTAAATTTAAAAAAAAAAAATCAGTTTTGATTGCTTATAAAATCAGTTTTAACTTTTATATAAAATTCAGTTTTCACATTATATAAAATTCAGGTTTTAAAACCCCTAAAATAAAAAAATCAGTTTTCTTTTTTATATAAAAATCATAAAAATAAAATAAATAGGTTAAAAAAGAAAAAACTTACGGGGGGGCTGTCAGGCGTCGGGATGTGGGTGTCCCTGCAGATCGGCGGCTCGATTCGGATTCTGGCGTCGCGGTTGTGGGACTTCGTCTGAGGACTGGAGAAGAGGGAGAGGCGTGACAGGAGGGGAGCTATCGGGAGCGGGCGGCGCTGGTCCTCCGATGGACTGGAGGTGCTCGATTCCGTCAGATCGACGGAGGAGGGAGGGTGCGATTAGTTAGGGATTTTCCTTCTTTTTTTTTTTTTTTATCGTATTATCTGTTTGAAAAGTAAGGGGGGGGGCCAGAACGTTTTTAAGGAGGAGGAAAGGTTTTTTTTTTATATATATATATATATTATTTAATTTCTTAAAAGTTGACTTTTACCTACGACCTCTAAACGAGGTCCACCGCCTGTCGCCCATAGCGTTTTACCCCCATTCCGAACACAATGGGATGTATATCGCAAGTTGATTCGATCGTTTGAATCAGTTTCCGTTTAATTTACATTTAAATCACTATATTGAATTTTAAACGTACATTTCAAATTACCGGGGTCACATACTAACTAGAAAAATTCCAGAAAAATATTTTCTAGCTTCGTATTGACGATACGGTCCTAACAAAACTAGTTTCGTCGAATTCTGAGACCGTTTGAGAAATGGCCAATTTCCAGTCGATTAAAATCCACTGAAAATGGTCAAACGCATTTTCCTTTGCCACGCTCACATATTGATTCGGAAAATTATGAAATTTGAAACCTAGCAATAACTTGCCACTGCGGATCCAACAAAACTGGTTTCGTCGAAATCCGAGGTCGTTTGCAAAATTGCTATTTTTAAGGGCCTTATATATATAAAAATATATATAAATTCCACAGCGACTATTTCTAATTTTAAACTGGACATATCTTATCATTTCTAAGATGAAATCACAGTTTGTTAACTTCGTTACAAAGATATAGTTATACAGATTCAAATATTTCTTGTTTCGTTCAATTCTGACTTATATTGAATTCTGTATATTCATTTGAAATTAGAAATCGAATTTTCGAACTACCGCGCCATTTTCAATTTCTTTTATAATTATATATAATTATTTATATTCTAACGACGACGCGTATAATATGTACGTTCGAATTCTATTCAAAATAAATTTCTCGTCGATTATATTTAAAATAATTCATTTTAAATAATCACAATTCGCTAAAATTGCCAAAATAAAAATTTTAAACTGGCCCAGATTTTCCGGGTTGTTACATTATTGAAGAGCAAGAAAAATTGAACAACATGGTTGAAAAAGATTTTGGATAAGGTATCAATAAGTAAGTCAAATTAACGTCCGAATAGGGTTGAGAAAACACACTTTACTATTCATAAATTATTAAATTTATTTATAATTTAATAAATTTAAGGATTAATCCTAGCCATCCATTTTCGACTGTTGGATTCGCGCCACCTCAGCAATCCATGTGACTCCTTCGGCTATAAATAGCCCCCCCCCTACATTTTAAACTCACTCCTCCTCCTCCTCTTTCAAGCTTTGGCAATGGCAGAAATAATAATAAAATAATAGAAAATAGGGAAAAGGAAGGAAGGGAGAAAGGAGGGCAAGACGGGGAGCTAGGGACTCTTAGGCAGAGGCTTGGGCTTCACGGGGTAAGTTTTTAAATAATATTTATTTATTTATTTATTTTTGTAATATATACATATAATAATTAAAATAGAATTTGTAAAAATAAATATCAGAACATTCTAAGGGTGACAGAGAGGATAGTGTCTAAGGCTTGAGTTTGGAAAATATAGTTTCCTGCTCTCCCTGGCTATCCCTAGCTGATCCGACGAATGGGATGATTAATTTAAATTTTAAATTTTAAATTTAATTTGAATTTAAAACAAACCAGGGGCATTTTCGTAATTTTTAACTATAAACTTTAAAAGCTTATAATTTTTTCAAAACAAGTCGGATTTCCACGAAACAAGGACCGTTGAATTCTTATCGAAAAATACTTTAAAATGAGTGGAAGCAGATTTTTGATCCGGGTTAAAATTTTTAAGTTATAATTAAATGAATATTTTTAAATATTTTATTTGAAAATTAAATTAAATTAATATTAAAATGGTTTTTCAATTTTAAAAAAAATTGGATATGGCTAGAGATGGGAAAGTAGGATTTTTTAGAAGGGCAGGGAAGGTAATTTGGCTAATAATGCAATTAGAAATTAATTAAGATAAAAATAATTTAATTAATTTAATTAATTTAATATTCATTTAAATTAGGTAGATATTGTAAATAGCATAACTTTTGCATACATTAACGAAATTTAACGAAACAGGATCCGTTGGGATCGTATGGACGAGCACTACGCAAGGGAACTAACCGCAAGTGGATTGGAGCTCGTTTGGATTTATGGTGAAATTTAACGTCTAAACCAAATCAATGACCAATTATCGTTATTCAATGATAAACCGTCCAAGGTGAGTAAATCTCACTAACTCTGAACACTTTATATTTTTATAAAGTATTTTTAGAACAGATAAATATTGGTTGAATTGCTGAGTGTTGATTGTTTGGTTGAACTGCTAGTCAGTTGGTTGAAAATACCGATATAGTTATATATATCGTTAACCGATGTTGATTCTGCTTATCAGAATACTTCATATTGAAATGAAATTGATGTGAATTATATTGTGTAACATCTGTGGATGCAGGGAAACAGGTCGGAGGGATCTAACTGGATTCTTCAACATTTATTTTACCGTTTTTCATATATTCTGATATATGATGTGTTATATCATCTATTGTTGACCCTGTGTGTTTGGATTATGATCGAACCTTTTGATTTGGTATTTTTATACCATAAGTGATACCAGGAAGTGAAAACGAGATTTTCAAAGTATATTTTGAAAATAAATTATTTATATAAAATCAATGGATTTTATATATGGAAAGAAAAGAGTTTCATAAAGAAAATAATTATAGAAGTTCAAGAAATTTAGGAAAGGAAAATATTTTTGGAAACAAATATAAAAGAAAATATTTGTGGAAACAAGAATTGAAAAGGAAACATGTATAATTAGAATTGAAAAGGAGATATTTACTTATGAAATAAATAGAATTAAAAGGGATTATTTATATTGTTAAATAAACAGGAGATATTTAGAAATAGAATTAGTATAAAATTAAAGTAAAATGTGAAAAGGAGATATTTGCAAACTATTTGCAAATAGAATAAAAAAGAAATGTTTGTTTGGAAAACAATTAGATTACAAAGGAAATATTTGTTTAAAATCAAATAGATTATAAAGGGATCATTTATCTTTTGATAAATATATATATATATATATATATATATAAGTCTGCACTTATATATATAAAGAAGTAAACAGGTGGATGGAGCATATTAATTTATAAATGATATTTATAAATTAAGTAAATATTTATCAGTGGATAAATAGGACATATATAAGTCAGGACTTATATAGCGCAATGAGAATCGATTTCAACATCGATATTTGAAACTGAATAAGGACGTAGAGTTGATTAAAAGGAGTTATCGAATATGGGTTACTCGAGTAAAATAACCAAATAGAGTCATTCGAAAGAGAATTTATCGAACAAGAGTTATTCAAGGTAAAGTTATCGGATATCAGCTTATTCGAAAAAGGAGTTAATCCAATAGAATAAATTGATAGAGTTAAACAGTTATAGTTAATCAGTTAGAAGGTTAGAGTAAATCAGTTAGAATAAACCAGTTAGAGTTAAACAGTTAGAGTTAATCGATTAGAGTTAAACAGTTAGAGTTAATCGATTTGAGTCAAATCAAACTAGAGTTATTCAAATATAGTAATCAAATAAGAGTTATTCGAGAAAGAGTTTATCGAATATCAGTTATTTGAGTTAAGTTAATCAAATAGAGTAAATCGAATATAAGTTATTCGAATAAGTGTTAATCCAAAGGAATTGCCATTTAGCACGACTACTAGCGAAATTCGCAGGACTGCAGATAGCCTAAGGTGGTCGGATGTTTCCTGAGGGAATCAGGCGTAATCATTGTGATCGCTGCGATCTAGAGTCAAGCAAATGAAGTTAAAACAAATATTAGCTATTCAAAATGAAGTTAAAAATAGACATAGTTAGTCGAATATAAGTTAATCGAATATTAGTTATTCGATAATAGTTAGTCGAATTAAGTTAAATAAGTTGAGTTAAATAAGTCGAGTTAATTAAGTTAATTTAGTCAAGTTGAGCTGATCAAGTAAGTTGGTCAAGTTGAGTTAATCAAGATGACTTAATCAAACCGAGTTATCCAAATAAGAGTTAATCCAGTAAGAGTTAATAGAATAAGGGTTATAGATTATAGTTAACCGAATAGGAGTTGTTAAATTAGTTGTTCGTGTATTTATTTGAGCTAAAAAGAAAAAGTCATATTAAAGTTATTATATTTCGGATGCAGGGAATTATAACACCATTGTTATAATCAAATGACTTTCGTAAAGGAAGTGGATTCGTAAAAAGAATCCGAGAGTTATGTAAGTAAGTGGTTGAAAGTGTAAAAAGATGAACTTTGTCTGTTTCGAAGTTAGAAATGTTGTTCAGTTAAGGTCTGAGAGGTAATTATACCCCAACTTGATTGACTTCAGTTTTAACTAAGAAGTGGATAAGTTCGATAGTGAAAAGTGGTTAAGTGAATTTAGTTAATGAGCATAATGGTCTGTGTTGACATAGCGATGTTTATTCAAACATCTGTTTAAACCCAATGAAGGAATTTTGGAAATGTTTTCCAAATAAGATCAGGATATTTTCTAATATAGAAAATAAGAAGTGGAAATGTTTTCCATTGGTAATAACGTATATTTTCTAAATATAGTAAATAAGAAACATAGAGAAACATGAATAAGGAAAAGAATAAATTTATGATAATTTAATTTAAGAATTAATGTTGATTGATGATTGATCGATAGAATTTCCATTTGGAAATAATATCGTTGTTTGCACACAGACATGTTTTCATTTGATAGTTAAATCACCGACTATCAAAGTTTTTAACCATTTTACGTTGTTAATATGGAGAGACCAGTTGGATTATTATCCAGAGAACCACTCCGTATTAGCATAAGCGTTGCGAATCAAGTATGCTGAATATATTGAAGACGGAGTTATGCAAGGGCTATCCTGTTTACAGAATAGTGCCTTCGGGTTGTCCAGTCCCAGGACAAACGTGAATGGACAAATGTCTGACAGAGTATATTCAAAGGATCGCGTAAGTTGATCTCTTCAAACGTACTTACGTTTGGTGGCGGAGGAATTCGTTTCTCTTAGCTGTATACCCGTGGTATTTTTGGTGAAATCAATTTGTGATTTGGCGGGTATGACGATGTGGCATTCAAAGTAATGGAGGTGTGATCTGACAAAAGATACGTTATGACCTCAAGCCTCATCAACCAGGAAATGACAAAAATCGGGCAGGCAGCATGGCTATGTGGGTCGCACCCATTAGGATGTATGATCACCTATCTAGAGAAATTCCTTTTGTTCTTTAATCTATCGATGCTGTCCCATTTCGGGAGACGGTTGCTGATCCCAACCGTTGGTGATATACATTCGATACACTCAAGCGAAATGAGTGGTCGGTCATGTGTGGGCCGAGTTGCAAGATGTTCTTGTTGAACCCAGTGTATTTGCCTCTAGAGATACATGTTCGGAAGGTGGTCCCATACCTTGTCAAGTTGGAATCCAATCTCCAATAAGTGCCTGCGGTTTTTGATTGTATATTATATATGTAGAGCGTGAGATGCAAGCGTTCTACTAGATTTTAATTACTTGTGATTAGACATTATTATAATATCAGATAATATATGATTTCCAAAGTGTTTTGGGTTATTGTAAGGTAAAAGCCATCCGTATTTATGAGTGGATTGGTCTTACGATTATCTTTTCTTTTGAAAAGGATTTTGAAAAGTTAAACCAAATGATTGGAGTTTACTCACACCAGTCCCATGACTGACCCAGAGTTTTATTTTGTTTTGTTTTCACTAAACTCTTGGGTGCCCAAATTTGTACGGGCAGTCAAGTAGTCAGGATTTACAGGTATGCTTGAAGAGCTTGGAGCAGGAGGCTTCAAGATTTTTTTCTAGCTATTGATTATTCCGCTGTGATGAAAGTGTTGTACTCTGATAATGGTATGATATACATATACTACTTTGATTTCAAGATATGTTGTCTATTATATTTTATTCGTTCCGCTGTGAGATTCGTGTTACTCTGATGTTGTTGTGTTCTTCTTCTTCTTCTGTTCTAATTTTCTATCTTATCTATCCTCACCCTCCAATTTCTTTCTTGGACTATCCGGTAATTTCGACTTTTGATTGTTCGATAGGTGTTATATATCGGATAACCAAGGTCGCTTTTTCCCGGGTCGTTACAGCACATGTATCACATCGTGCCATCCGAGTCCTGTCACAGGACAAATCAAGAAATACAGGACTCGGTCGGGAGCTTTCGATTTATCTGCCGATGCAGATGCTAAGGTCTGTTTTTCTTATACGTGGCTATGGTCCCACGAGACCACTCCCTCAACTAGTGAAAGACAAGACAGGATAAATCCTGTATGAGAACACAACACTGGCCAACCCACATCCAAGCCTTACCGCAACCATAATTAGATAGCAATTATGGTCTTTTGGGTGTTCTCTGTCTTTCCGTACGTACACGCTTGACCAAAGATGGTAGGTAGCCTGACGAAATGCTATCTAGGGTACGACCGTGTATCGTCGACTATCCCCTATCCATCCCCATCTTTAGGTCGCTCGTATAGCAACCAAGGCATACTCTTGGTTCTTCTAACGCAGACCTTAACCTCTCATGAGCCTAGTATAATCACCTGGCAGCTCATAGAGGGATACCAAGAATATCCTCACGTTCCCCGAAGCCGCTGCTTCGTTACCCAGTTCGCTGGAGCCTTTATCTAAATCAGATACTTGCTCCTACTCGTATACTTAAACGATGACCTACTGTATCAGGTTACTCATCTATCTATGAACTGGTCTAAATTTCCTTGACTAAGAATCATTACTTAGTTATTCTTCAACTAAGGTTTACCACTTAGCATTGTTCCCGTTATCCTTGTTAACTACGGTTATCCACCTAATCCTCAGAACTAGGGTTTACATAATGGATTAAGTGTCACTTAAGTTCATGACTTAACCCGTCTACAAATCCTGTCAAAATTGGCTAAGTATCCAAGTTCAAGGCTTAACCCTACAAACCATGCTCAAGTTGGTTAAGTATATTAAGCAATTCACGACTTAACCTCGTCCAATTATCATTCTAGATTGTTTAAGTATGTATTAACTTGATCCTATCAATTTACTTAGTCAAATCGGTCAAGTGTATTCAAGCGATTCGTGACTTAGCCTTATCATGTTTTCACGTTATATTGGTTAAGTATTGGTTAACTTAACCACAATAAATTAACGAGTTAGATTGGATAAGTATAGGTCACTTAACCACATCAATTCATCATGTTTAGATTAGTTAAGTGTTTAACTTAACCCCATTAAACTACCAAGTGAGATTAATTAAGTCTAGACTAACTTAACCCCATCCGATTTCCATGTTTAGACTAGTTGAGTCTAATCTTAACCCCATTCATTAACCGTATTTTTCGGTTAAGCGTCATTAAGAAAACTTACTTAACCTTACCAAGTTATCGCGTTGGATTGATTAAGTGTTGGTTAACTTAACCCCATCCACTAGTCATATAAAAATGGTTAAGTGTCATTAGGCAAATCAAGTTACTTAACTTACCCAACCTTGTCATGTTTTGTTAAGTATCATTAGCCTAATCAAATTACTTAACCCATTTGTCCATGTCATATTTGGTTAAGAGTCATTAATCAAATTAACTTAACCCTATCATGTGGCTTTAATTACTTAATGCACCTTCACCTCTCACATTAGACTTTGTTGTGGTTACTAGTTAAGCCGGTCGGTTCCGGGTAGCTTTACACCACAACTTGGTCTAACCTCGGGTTCAAGCACAACATGACCAACTTCTCACATTGGGTCCTATTGTTTGCAACTACTAGTTAGGCCGGTCGGTTCCGGGTAGTTTTACGTTGCAAACTCAACCCAACCTCGAGTTGGCCACACTTATATTATCTAAGTGTCATGTCCATCATGTTTCCCAAAACATGTTGCAAGTTTTCAAGCATTTGGGTAGACCTAACTTAATAGGTAAATTCCCAAAGGGTAGACCTAACTTAATAGGTAAATTCCCAAGCTTATGTTTTTATGCATACTTACATGTCAACTTCCATGTTATATTTCAAGTCATGTTTTCAAGTTGTATTTTAATGTCATTAGAAATTACCCATAACATAACCCAACGCTTTTAAACTCGCATATACGTTCGCGACAACGTAATGGAATAAAAGAAGAGACTTGGCAAAGGCATGACAAAAATGGATATTAAGCCACAAGTTAATCATGGTGGCAAATGAGGCACAAATGTGTTCATTAACTTGCATGTTACATTCTTAAGCCTCAAAACATGCATAAACCCAAACTTGGCACATAAGCGAATCATGGTGACAAAAGATATGGAATGATGACTAGTAACTCGCATATATCATCATATAAGGGTTATGACTTCATATGCAAGTTGTCATAAAGGTTATGAGGGTTCTCATGTTGCCTAATGCAACATTTCAACATAAAGGTTGTAGCTTTTAGCTCACAAGATCAAGATAATGACTTCATAAACTTGCATGACATGATAGCATGTATCATACTCAATGATCAAACACAAACTTGCAACATGAACATTTAACTTCATAGTTAATATCTAAGAGTAGGGAAAGGGCTTACATTGCTATGAAGGCACAAAAGATATGACAAAGCCCTTATGCAATCAAATAGACCCAAAATGCAAGCTCTAACATAAAAACCCTTGAGCCAAAATGATCAAAACCCTTGCTTTATGATGCAAAGATAGAAACTTGACTTGAATGCAAGCTAATGACACTCATACAAGCTTGAAAACACTTGTGTGCATGGAAAATCTCTCATAGAAACCATTTAGAAATTTTATGAAGAGAGTGGAGGCCATGAGAGGTAAAATTTTGCCATAGTTTAGTTGCATGAATGAATAATGAGGATTTAGGATAGGTTAGGGTCTTATTTATAGATTAGGCAAGTGTTTTAGGCCATAGGATTAAACCTAGATTCAATCCATGCCATCAAAACATGTCTTGGGGAAGAAGTCAAGTGTAGGAACCATCTAGGGCCTTTAGATTAAAGATGAACCATGAGAACCATCCAAATGCAAAATCTGCATTTGAGCGAATCGGCCCACGGGTTGACAGCCAAACACCCTGGATTAACCCCTAGTCGACCCAGCGAGCTCGGGTCGACCACAAAAATCGGCCGGTTCGGTTATTCCCCTCTCCCAATTCGCTGTTTTGAACATTTTTGCATATTTATTAATTTAATTTTCAATTATATATATATATATATATTTATCAATATATAAATATTTCTCTGCACAACCCATTTCACTTAATTAAGTATACTTTAATTTGGGAATTTTTCGTGAAACTTCGCGAGGCCATATCTTGGTCATACGGACTCCGATTTTCGAAAACTCGGACTCTATTTCGCGTATTTTTCCGAGACGAACGCAATGGCATAGCCTGTTTCCCTTGATTCAGATTTTACAGTTTAATTCTGCCTCCATTTATGTTATAACAGGTTATTGAAAATACGGGTTGTTACATTCTCCCCACCTTTTAGGATTTCGTCCCCGAAATCTCCAAGTTAGGAAGAACATATCCTACCATCCATCATCCATCTACTCAAAACATCATCCACAAGAAACCATTGTCCTTAGATGATTTCTAATGCTGTATGAATATATGCAAAACGTGTGTGTACATGTTCCTTAGCTAATGCTAATGATCAGGCCTGAATAATCTTTCTAATGCAAAATATGTATAGTGCCATGAATCCAACATGTATGCAAATAGTCCTAGTCATATAGATACTATATGCGTGCACAATCATTCATTCATATGCAACAACCGCATGATAATACATTCGATTTCATCCATAAACAAGTATAAATACTCGTGCATATGCAATATGAAATGTGACCGAGTCGAGCTAGTATCTAATGTGTATTCGCGCATCCACGAGCAACCACTTGCAACCACTTGCAACCATATCAATCATAACATGTTTCAAATACATGTTTACATCCATAGGGTTCTACCTAGAATTCCCTGAAACAGGGTCGAGAAGATAAACAGGACAAACTCCTTATAGGGTTTGTAACGGAGAATAGGACCAAGAGGATGTCCACAAAAGATAGCCTACAAGTAAGCTCTACAGAAAACAGGGATCAAGGATATACTCCCAAAAAGAGATATCATGCGCGTACCTAGTCTTTGACCATCAAAGTCGTCTTTTAACTTCGCGATTTTGTAGCTTCTTATTCCTGTTTCCATAACATGAGCTGGAACTCATTTCTTCGTCGCCTCTCGTTCCACTTGCACTTATCCTTTTCCTAGAATACTTGACGCAAACATGACTGCGTACTCATGATCACATGCAAGCTTTCCAAAATTCACTAGTGAATCTTGGATCTCGTTTATATACTATAAGGCATTCCATGTAGAAGAACTTTCTCTTGAAAGTAAACAGATGTCAATCAGGTTATCATGCGCACTTACTAGGGTGATCTCTATAACCCATGCATAAATGAAGTAAACCATCCGTCTTATTGGCGAACACCACTCGATCGGGCTTCAAATTTCCAATAAAGGCATCAAGGGATTCTAAGTAACTAGTCATGACAGAACCTCAAAAAGGTTACCCGATACTTCGAGGGCATTACCAAGGCTAGTCAAAAGGTCAAACTACCCTCCTATCAAAACCGAGAGTGGCACCCCCTACTGGATAATCACTTCATCCCTAGAATCCATCCATAGCTTATAAACATAAGCATTATTTCCAAACTCAACACTTGGCATAGACATTCCCAAATCCAAACAAGTCATGTATAAATGGACTGACTCTCCAATAGGACTTTGAGACAAAAATGGGATTCTCTATTACGCTAGTACTTAAGGTGCAGAGACTCAACTATCGAAGCAGACTTAAATGATACGAACAACGAAGTCCTAACGGGATGATAGAGAAGAAAAGCTAAACCTTTAACAAGATCGTTACCCTCCTTCCGAGGTACTCTAGAAATGAGAGCATACTACTGCCCTCCCGATGATCTTGTCCTTGTCCCATAATACTTAACTATCCGCCCCGTTTTACCATGCCAAAGGTACTCTCTCATCATGGGTTTCATTGTTCATCTTTCTCCCTCCTTTGAGGACTAAGCCATACCAACAAGTTGCTCATCCTTAAGCTCGTATCCTTTATCCTTCTTTCTCACGATCCTTTCTTATAACGCGGCCACTGGTCTCTCGAGAACCACCTCCATCGTATGGAAAGCACTTTCGTAGGTAGAAAAGGCTAGTCGCAGTTAAAACTACTGTGACTACAGATGGAGGAAAGAAAGGAAAAGAGACTCAATTAAGGAAACAAGGATAGTGCTAATGGCCTTTGGGGAATAGCCTTTTTCTTTTAAAAGAAAATTTTCTTGAAAAATGCTTCTTTGTAAACGGTTTTTTTTTCAAATAGTTTTCAGAAGGTCTTTAAAAACTTTTGCCCAGTCTGGTAACCTTCTGCTCTGATACCACGTGTAACACCCCGCCTCCGCTAGGGTCACTCGCAAAGGAATGCACTAGCTTTAGAGGGGCATTATTGGTAAACATGCACAGAAATATCACAAGATAGAACATATAAAATAGCGTAAGTAAAATCAAACTTTCATAACATGAATAAATAAGGTCTAAAGCCTTTTACATCAGAGTACATTAAAACCTGTCTTGCAATAGTAAAGAAGCATAAAGACATTTTCATAAATTATTCCCCAAGTAAAAACAGTAAAGTAGCCATTAGCCAAGAAAAGTCCAAGCCATCCATGATGACCTTCAAGCAGAAGAAGTCCGAACTAAACAACAGTATTTCCTCCCTGTAACCTGGGGGGGGAAACGGAAGAAAAGAGGCGAAACAAAACGGGTCAGTCAAAAAGACTGAGTAAGCCCTATCTACTATTAGCATAAAAACTAGTAAAGTTAACTGACATGACAAACTGAGATGAACATAAGCATGATAACAAGATAGATAAGCTAAATCAAAATAACAGGATGAACTACTGAACTCAGATAAACTAAGGTGTCATGATAAATTACGATGTCAAGATAAAACAAGGTATCACATCGTCAAGTTTCTATCAAGTATAATATCCCCAAGATATCTGTCACGTATAACGCCCCGTGATATCTATCCTGTATTTTAGCTCTGCACCTACCGTACTAGTATCCCCACCGTGTCATGTGTTAACCAAGAATGACCCTCACTCAAAAGTCGTGTAATGGTCCATGTCAACCTAATATATCGCATATATAGGTTACTCAACTTGTATGTTTTATTCCATGTAAATGTTCAGTCCCTTGGCGTAGACCATACGGGCTTTCCCATGAGATTCTATATTACTTTAACATAGTTCCATGATCCTTAAGATCGGTTTGGACTGTTACCCTAAACCTAGCTAGGGTCTTCCAACATGAATTATTGTTTGTACAACTAGGACTTATGCTACCTAGGGCTGCTAGGGATTATGCTTACCTATTGCACGTTTTCGTATCTCGGTTTGGGTTCAACCACCTAGGGCCACTAGGGATTACGCTAACCGCCAACCGCGCCCTTTTTCCCACGCATTCATCGTGAATCGCTTTTCCATGACTGTATGCACATGTATCACATCGTGCCATCCGAGTCCTGTCACAGGGCAAATCAAGAAATACAGGACTCGGTCGGGAGCTTTCGATTTATCTGCCGATGCAGATGCTAAGGTCTGTTTTTCTTATACGTGGCTATGGTCCCACGAGACCACTCCCTCAACTAGTGAAAGACAAGACAGGATAAATCCTGTGTGAGAACACAACACTGGCCAACCCACATCCAAGCCTTACCGCAACCATAATTAGATAGCAATTATGGTCTTTTGGGTGTTCTCTGCCTTTCCGTACATACACGCTTGACCAAAGATGGTAGGTAGCCTGACGAAATGCTATCTAGGGTACGACCGTGTATCGTCGACTATCCCCTATCCATCCCCGTCTTTAGGTCGCTCGTATAGCAACCAAGGCATACTCTTGGTTCTTCTAACGCAAACCTTAACCTCTCATGAGCCTAGTATAATCACCTGGCAGCTCATAGAGGGATACCAAGAATATCCTCACGTTCCCCGAAGCCGCTGCTTCGTTACCCAGTTCGCTGGAGCCTTTATCTAAATCAGATACTTGCTCCTACTCGTATACTTAAACGATGACCTACCGTATTAGGTTACTCATCTATCTATGAACTGGTCTAAATTTCCTTGACTAAGAATCATTACTTAGTTATTCTTCAACTAAGGTTTACCACTTAGCATTGTTCCCGTTATCCTTGTTAACTACGGTTATCCACCTAATCCTCAGAACTAGGGTTTACATAATGGATTAAGTGTCACTTAAGTTCATGACTTAACCCGTCTACAAATCCTGTCAAAATTGGCTAAGTATCCAAGTTCAAGGCTTAACCCTACAAACCATGCTCAAGTTGGTTAAGTATATTAAGCAATTCACGACTTAACCTCGTCCAATTATCATTCTAGATTGGTTAAGTATATATTAACTTGACCCTATCAATTTACTTAGTCAAATCGGTCAAGTGTATTCAAGCGATTCGTGACTTAGCCTTATCATGTTTTCACGTTATATTGGTTAAGTATTGGTTAACTTAACCACAATAAATTAACGAGTTAGATTGGATAAGTATAGGTCACTTAACCACATCAATTCATCATGTTTAGATTAGTTAAGTGTTTAACTTAACCCCATTAAACTACCAAGTGGGATTAATTAAGTCTAGGCTAACTTAACCCCATCCGATTTCCATGTTTAGACTAGTTGAGTCTAATCTTAACCCCATTCGTTAACCGTATTTTTTGGTTAAGCGTCATTAAGAAAACTTACTTAACCTTACCAAGTTATCGCGTTGGATTGATTAAGTGTTGGTTAACTTAACCCCATCCACTAGTCATATAAAAATGGTTAAGTGTCATTAGGCAAATCAAGTTACTTAACCTACCCAACCTTGTCATGTTTTGTTAAGTATCATTAGCCTAATCAAATTACTTAACCCATTTGTCCATGTCATATTTGGTTAAGAGTCATTAATCAAATTAACTTAACCCTATCATGTGGCATTAATTACTTAATGCACCTTCACCTCTCACATTAGACTTTGTTGTGGTTACTAGTTAAGCCGGTCGGTTCCGAGTAGCTTTACACCACAACTTGGTCTAACCTCGGGTTCAAGCACAACATGACCAACTTCTCACATTGGGTCCTATTGTTTGCAACTACTAGTTAGGCCGGTCGGTTCTGGGTAGTTTTACGTTGCAAACTCAACCCAACCTCGAGTTGGCCACACTTATATTATCTAAGTGTCATGTCCATCATGTTTCCCAAAACATGTTGCAAGTTTTCAAGCATTTGGGTAGACCTAACTTAATAGGTAAATTCCCAAAGGGTAGACCTAACTTAATAGGTAAATTCCCAAGCTTATGTTTTTATGCATACTTACATGTCAACTTCCATGTTATATTTCAAGTCATGTTTTCAAGTTGTATTTTCATGTCATTAGAAATTACCCATAACATAACCCAACGCTTTTAAACTCGCATATACGTTCGCGACAACGTAATGGAATAAAAGAAGAGACTTGACAAAGGCATGACAAAAATGGATATTAAGCCACAAGTTAATCATGGTGGCAAATGAGGCACAAATGTGTTCATTAACTTGCATGTTACATTCTTAAGCCTCAAAACATGCATAAACCCAAACTTGGCACATAAGCGAATCATGGTGACAAAAGATATGGAATGATGACTAGTAACTCGCATATATCATCATATAAGGGTTATGACTTCATATGCAAGTTGACATAAAGGTTATGAGGGTTCTCATGTTGCCTAATGTAACATTTCAACATAAAGGTTGTAGCTTTTAGCTCACAAGATCAAGATAATGACTTTATAAACTTGCATGACATGATAGCATGTATCATACTCAATGATCAAACCCAAACTTGCAACATGAACATTTAACTTCATAGTTAATATCTAAGAGTAGGGAAAGGGCTTACATTGCTATGAAGGCACAAAAGATATGACAAAGCCCTTATGCAATCAAATAGACCCAAAATGCAAGCTCTAACATAAAAACCCTTGAGCCAAAATGATCAAAACCCTTGCTTTATGATGCAAAGATAGAAACTTGACTTGAATGCAAGCTAATGACACTCATACAAGCTTGAAAACACTTGTATGCATGGAAAATCTCTCATAGAAACCATTTAGAAATTTTATGAAGAGAGTGGAGGCCATGAGAGGTAAAATTTTGCCATAGTTTAGTTGCATGAATAATGAGGATTTAGGATAGGTTAGGGTCTTATTTATAGATTAGGCAAGTGTTTTAGGCCATAGGATTAAACCTAGACTCAATCCAAGCCGTCAAAGCATGTCTTGGGGAAGAAGTCAAGTGTAGGAACCATCTAGGGCCTTTAGATTAAAGATGAACCATGAGAACCATCCAAATGCAAAATCTGCATTTGAGCGAATCGGCCCATGGGTTGACAGCCAAACACCCTGGATTAACCCCTAGTCGACCCAGTGGGCTCGGGTCGACCTCAAAAATCGGCCGGTTCGGTTATTCCCCTCTCCCAATTCGCTGTTTTGAACATTTTTGCATATTTATTTATTTAATTTTCAATTATATATATATATATCAATATATATATATTTCTCTGCACAACCCATTTCACTTAATTAAGTATACTTTAATTTGGGAATTTTTCGTGAAACTTCGCGAGGCCATATCTTGGTCATACGGACTCCGATTTTCGAAAACTCGGACTCTATTTCGCGTATTTTTCCAAGACGAACGCAATGGCATAGCCTGTTTCCCTTGATTCAGATTTTACAGTTTAATTCTGCCTCCATTTATGTTATAACAGGTTATTGAAAATACGGGTTGTTACAGCGGGAGGATTCCCGCCCAGCCTGCTCCCCTGTTTGAATTTTGAATTTCTTTTATTCTGAATTGTTTTAATTTATAAAATTACTGAAACTTCCAAAGGCCATAACTTCCTCATAAGAAGTCCGATTTACGAAAACTTGGACTCTATTCCAAGCAGAATTTCGAGATGAACGCAATGGTGTAACCCATTTCCCTTAATTCTCACTTTAATAATTAATTATTCTTAGGATTTTAATTTCAATGTTCACAAAAAATTTAGGGTATTACAGAATGACTTCGATTACATATTTTTTTCTAACTTCCTGGAGATTAAAAACAAACTGAACAGTTATTATCCTTGATTTTCCACAAATTTGAACTGATGCTACACTTTAAATATTTGTTGTGCTTAATCTATTTCATTGTTGTTTTCCTTGTTTTGCTTTGCACAAGTATATACATTACATAAGAACTGATATTGCACTTTGTAATTTGACGTCTTTGCATTCGGCATGTTTGATGTTGAACTACTTCATCTTTCTGCCATTTCTACCTGAGCTTGATACATGTGAATATTCATGTGCTTATTGTTGTATACCTTTTGATGCATTCACTTGTATACTTGTGTATAATATATCCAGTTGCCTTTGTTATTTGGAATTAGCTTAGACTTGAACAAGTTTGTGTACTTCAACATTCTTGAACCTGCCATATTTCATGGTTACTCTGTCCCATGTTATGCTATTGCATATGTGATATCTTATGCTCATCATATTGTTGTACATGTATTATTGTTATGACCTATAAACTTTGATAAGTTGTCACCATTGTTGTACTTTACTGGCCATGTACCATTGATGCTCTTGTACACTACTTATGTTTTGAAATTGACTTGGTCTTGGCATTACTGGTTTGTGCATGTATATATTTGCACCATGGTTTAACCCTTGGTTTATGACTGCTCTTTGTTGCTACTGAGCTAGTTCATTCCATTTTCACGTTGTTTCACCAAGACATGAACTGTTTTGACTTGAGAAAGTCAGTTTTGTCTCGACTTTGTATATTGCACCCCTTGCTAATCATTTTTACGAGCCTTGTGTTTGTGCTTATGCCATATTATAACCTTTCTCATGCTTGCCGATTGTTCAGTTTTGTGGTATTGCTTGTGTTGACGTCTTTGGTGCATGTTGCATGTATCATGCATGATGCGTACTTGATCTTGACATTGTTGTAACCATTTGTGTGCTTTTGACCCATACTGCTTCTAGTAGTGACCATGCATTGTTGACCTTGTTCAATTGTATCCTGAAAGCGATGTACTTCACTACCTTTGATATTGTATCAGTCTTATACATATGCACGACTTATGCACCTGCACAGAATATATCGTGAGTTATTAGGATGGCAGACGTGAATTTTCTATCAATAGACCACTATATCTGAGTTGTGGCTCTTCAGAATTAGCTAATATAATGCTGGTTCTGATCAACAAACTAGTATAGTTGTGTTGGTGTTGATCTATGAGCACTGGAGTATATATATCCGATCAAGTCTAGAAAAATGATGAGAAACACACCAAAATTCCAAGGCAAAAAAAGATAGCCCTAAATTACTGTTCTAATTATATTATATTTTATAGTTTATTGCTCTAGAAATGCACGTGACATATAGAAGAATGGACAGCTAGAGCACAGGCTAGACAATGAAAATCAAGATCAAGTCAGCTAGAGTGACGAGTGTTGTAGCGAGGTGGCAACGTAAAATTGATTGTGTAATGTATTGAATTGTGTATGAGAAATGTGAATGTAAAATAGTTAGAGTCAGAAATTTGTGCTATTTCATATGTTGAAATAAAATATTTAATTTTATAAAAATATTATTTGAATATTAAATTCTATGCAATAGTATTTCATTTAATAAATATTTATTTCATTATATGAGATGAGAAAACAACATAAACAAGCCATCATAGACATCGGTATAAAGCCTTCATAGACATCAGTCAAAAGCTGATATGGTAAATACTTATTACAACAGTTAATTAATTAATCTATGATGTCTTAAAGCTGCTTTGACATCGTCTTTTAACTGATGTAAAAAAGGGGTACTTTAGACATCACCGACAAAGACATCGCTCCAGAAAAACGAGGACATCGTTTTTTAGATGATGTTTATGTGAGTTTTTCTTGTAGTGGCTCCTTATGTATCAAGGCCTTTAGTCCGAAAATTATCTTCTCTTCCTTCAAGAGGTGAGTCTTGCGAGACTTAAGGGTCAACAGTTATCTCGGGATAGAGCTTTAACAATCATTACTAATAGGAATTAGAATACGCATTAAGGGTACTGCTTGGAATCCTTAATTGGGCTATGCAATCATTTTAGAAGCATTGTAGAATACAGTATAATATGTGAAAATAGTAAGAACACATAATTTATAGTGGTTTGGTTTGAATTGAACATACATGCACTTTAATGGTTTTGATGATTTTATTCATGGAGAAAGTTACATAAGAAATCCCCAATTTGATTTACAAATTAGGGTTATCTCTCTTGGAGATGAGTGCAAGATTGTGAAATGAGAAAAAAAATCCCTAAAATATGATCCCTAGGGTCTTATTTATAAAGATTTTGGGGGGCCCCTCCTGCTGCTATTACTTGATGTTGGATTCTCTTATGTATCCCTTGGTTTCGATGCCGAAACATTGTAGGTTCTATGATGTCGGCTTTATTATTTTCTTTCCTCTGTACTCGGCATTTTGTATTGAACTGTGGCGACTTCGATGCTGATGTTGGATGTATACTTGGTGTCAGTTTAGTTGCCTCCATTTCTCTATGTATTTGGTTTTACTCTCAATCACTGTTGTCTTCTGATACTCGATTCCACCTTGAATGCTTATATTGATGAGTGTCGACCTTGCGTATTGGTTTCGATGTCAGAACTTTTGGTGCTCATAGCTCTTCTTTTGCTCTATTACGGCTGATACTGGTTTCGAAAATTTCTTTGATGAGCCTTGTTTCAACTTCGTGTCCACTTCCTACATATTTGGTATCGATCTCACTGATTTCCTCACTTAGGGTTCAGTGTCGTCCTACACGATACTGGTTCTCAGTTTTTGGATTTTCACTCGTTGCCTTCATATTGAGTGTCGAATCTCTACTTTCACCTCTGAGACCTTAGTACCGTAGTGTCGATATTGGCCATGATGTTGGATCAACCGCTTTCTTCTCTTTGTCACTTTGGTATCCATTCGATGTCTTTACTGTCTTGGTATTGATTTTCTGCATATGCCCTCCTGTCTTAGTGTCGACACCAAGCCCATTGTCCATTACATGTTGATATCGACACCATGTTTTTCTCTCCACTTAGAGAGGAAGATCAAGGTACTATAAGGATGTTACATTATATATATGACACATAATTGAACACAAAATCAAAGACACAAATTATTAGATGTTATATTTGTTTGTCTTTATGTAGAAAGCGATATTCAGGGAAGGTTCTAATGGCTGAGATTTACTTCGTCCAATTTTTTGTCATAATTTTATGTTTATATAGACTTCCCAATATACATATACATATACATATACATATACATATACATATACATACATATATATCTGTGTGTGTATGTATATGAGATAGGATCAAGAGGATCACAAACCTTAGTCGTCTCCTAATTTCCAATCTCAATTTTTAATTCCAATCTCTTTTCTTCTTTCTGAGTCCTAGTAATGTTGTCTATATTCTAAAATCTAATTTGGGAGCTTCTCATCGAGGCGTTAAAATAAGAAAGCAAGTTGGGTGAGGGTCGGGTGGAGATAACAAGAAGGAAGGTAAGAAATTGGGTAGCCTATCATCGACTAGTTCGACATGCTCGTTGGAGGTTGATCCAATAAGTAATCTGTTAGATCCAAATTTGACTCTAACACCCAAATAGTTCAGATTTGCAGAGAATTATATCACAAAAAGAAGAAAAAGCGAAGAACACACGAGATTTATAGTGGTCCGGCGTTAATGAGCCTACGTCCACTTTATATCTTTTTGATTACGCGTAGAATGCAAGTACAATGAATGATTTCTCTCAATCTCACAATTATAATGATAATTCACTCAATAATTTTGTAATAACACTGATGAGAAATAATGGAGAAGCAACAATGGTGATAACAAAACTCAGTTTGCCAAAAAGATCCTGAAAATGTCAAGTGTAGAGCTATTTATAGGTGATATCTATAGGCGGTTCGTGGTCACACGTGGCACAAATCCCGAGGATCTCGGGCTGGTACGTGGCTTGAGGGAGTAGTCAAAATGGCGTTTATGGACAGGTGTTGCAAGACCCTTCAATCTGGATCGTGGAAGACTCAGTCGTGCCCTTCATTCTTTGGCAACGAGGTCGGGTAGTGGAGACAAATCAGATCATGATAGGGCATCACGAGTGGGGGTCGTGGTAGTAGCACCATGAGTCGAAGGCAATATGGTGACCACAAACGGGTTTAGATGGTTCTAGGAGTGAGACTTCGTATTGGACTTATGTATGAGTCTTAGTGGCCTGGTCCAAAAGCTAGCCAACATTTTGCCTCCTCAAAGTATGTTTTATCAAGGATGGAACAAGCTTCGAAGTTGTTGAACCATCCTTTCATGAAATGATACAAATCAATGGTTGCGTCTGTTTGTAACATCGTACTACGTCAAAGGGCCATGTTCTTCGATAGGTATAAATACCAGATTAAATCATTGAACATTCCTTTATTCATCAGCCAATTTTCAACTCTTGAATTCTGGAAGACATTGTGATCAACCTGTCAAGTAAGTTTTCCCTTTTTATTCATCATTTCTCCTCTCTCTTTTTTTGGTCGTTGTGGTGCAAGGCGACTTGCGCGACGAGGTGAAGACAACGGACCTACGCTCAAGCGGGCCGCCTTCAATACCACGATGGGCCTTCTTGGGTGCCCGTGGTTCATGGGTTCTCACGGATCCGAATAGGACAAAGTTGGGGAGACAAACGGTCTTCACGTTAGCTATATAAGCCGACCCCCTCTCCTTCCTTTCCTCTTCTTCTTCCTTCCTTTCCTTTTCTTCTTCCTTCCTTTCTTTGCTTTTGCAGCCGCCACCAATTCTTCAGCCGAAACCCCTATTTTTTGAATTGATTTGATCCCCGAGCTTCGGCTTAATTCAACTAGGTAAAAACAATTTTAATTGTTGTCCTTCACTAAAGCACAAGATTTATCACTAGTTCCATTTCCTTCGAGCCCCCCTTCAAACGTCCGATGGTTCATGGTGCTGGGGGCTTATAGCAGAGGTTGCGTGATGGGTTTAGTTAAATGGGTTTATGGTTGGAGGAGATAAACAACGAGGAAGAAGAAGCAGGTCGGTTCGTAGATGGGGCATGGGCTTGGGTCGTCGCAATCAGTAAGGTGGAGGGACCAGAGAGGAAGCCATGGTGTGATTCTGAGCAACGGATTAGGTCGCGACATTAGGGGAGTACTGGTTCGTGGAGATATGAAGCGGAATGGACCGTGGGGGGCCTGCCACGATCCGTTCGGGTAAGGATGGGTTGTCACGAGTTGGATCGTTCCACGATCCGATGCCTCATTCATGAGCCAATGTTCCCTCGCGAGCGTGATCGTTGGCGATCCATTATCCACGACCCGACCTATGCTCTACGATCCGGCATTCACATCACGACCTGAGCTCCAAGACTTTAACGAGCCAGCTTTGCCAATGATCCAATACACATGTTGACTAGAAAATACAACGTAATTCTGATATATCAGTCGACAGTTAGGTTAGAGCCTTCGATACCAACTTTTTGGATTGGATAACAGCATAACTCAGCAGCATACAATGGCCATTATTACGCTTATCCAACTTTACTTTGTGTTTCTATTTTTCTAGTATTATGCATTCTTGCATATACCATCACTTACACAAGGTTCACGGGTAATTGTATCCTAATCCTTCATGTTTACTCGCCATAACAGCCATGTCAGATAGATGATCCTCATGAGTATCCGAGATGAGAGCAGATCCAGAGTCCTCCAAATATCACAATCCCGACGTACTCCCGTCAGGTTCAGACGGAGTAATTCTGGTTCCGAGTATGAGACAGATACAAAATCGATTTCTTCTGAGAGTACATCGCTTGAAGAAGAAGAAGAAGATGATGATCGGGATCCTGACGAGATCCCAGGCGTTAAGGAAGTAGAGAAAGAGAAGCTCATTGATTCTCTAGCTTCCAAATTGGATGATATAACATTTAAGAAAATATGCTTAAAATATGGGATTCTTTGGGACTATGTGAAAGTTCCAGAAGATGGAGACATGCCTCATTATGCCCCAGAAGGGTACATGACTGTCAGTAGGCTCATGTACTGGGTAGGCGCTATTCCTCCATTTCCCCAAATCGTCGTTGAGACCTTAAGATGACAGCATATTGCCCCCATGCAACTCCATCCTAATTCTTACGCGGCTTTGTACACTCTATGTATTGCATATGCAGAGATTCTACAGTCTGAGCTCACTTTTAAGGACTTGAAATTCAATTACCATTTCAAACACCATTCCACAGGGACTCCAAACTTCACTATCTTTGAATCAGTGGCCAACAACAAGGTTTTATCGGATGGTCATAGCAACATAGGGGATGCCAAATCTGATTGGTTTTACATAAAGCATCAAGCCGGATGCGCGAGGAAGTGTCCACAATCATGTAGGCTTTAAGTGTGTCAATGCATGTCCTAATTGCATAATCAAAGTGCTAACGTGTTCCTTTTTTCTGTGTAGATCACAATTTTCAAAAAACAGAAGGTTCGATGTATGAAGATCGACTGTCCCGCCTCTTCAAAAGCACATCTGATTTCTTGAAAATCAAGAAATGTATTATCAATGAGAATCTTCACAAACACCTCGTTCTGGATATAAGATTTGGTCTTGGTATGGGTGGCAGGCCTTACAAGTATGTGCCCTTGCTCTTGGGGAGTCTAGCAGCGTACTCCCGGCTGGGGGAGAAGGGACCACAGAAGTCGTAAAGGCTGTTGAGATTCCTAAAATTCCTTCACCAATGATCAATCAGGATGACGAAGATCTAAACGTATATAAAGAAGGCGAATCTCGAGCTAGCGAAACGGAAGACATCCCCTCCGCTAAAGAACAATCCCCCATGAAGACTCCACCACCAGTTGAACCTTCACTAACAGGTGAGAAGATACGTGAGGGCTTAGAAAAGATCCTCTTGCCGGATGACCTCTATGCCTCCGGGGATTTTGGAGGGGAACCATTCTTCCCTACCTCCGAAGGAGAACTCTCCCCTGTCAAAGAGAAAGAAACTGTGCAGACGGGCCAAGCTTCGGACCCTGGTCCGTTAGGGGGATTACACGGGCACACATACATTATATACACCACCTGTCATGATACTGATACACTAATCATATTCATAACCCTGATTTTCATTTGCTATTTTCTGTAGGAAACATGCCTCATCGTTACTCTTACCCTCTCCGCTCTCTTCGCGCAAATACTCCCAGGCTTTCATCCGTGTCCGAGCATGATCACAGCGACAGTCATGAGAGGGATAGCCAGAGACGCCATGATTCTTATTAGCCTCATTCCCCTCGCTCTACTTCTAAGCAGGATTCCGAGAAGTCCCATAGTCGCCAAATGCCACATACTAGGGGTAAAGAGATTCCCAAGGCTCCAACTCCTCCGAAAGGCTTACCTCCCCACAGCAAATCTCCTAGAAAGCATCACGAACCCAAGGACAAACAGAAGGAACCAAGCAAAGGCAAAGAGAAAGAGAAAATGGCTCTTATTTCTTCGGGTCAGCGACGTTTTGAATCCTCTACCACACAAGAGGTGGCCTTGGCTCCTGACAATAAGGCAAAACTGGAGCACTTGCGGAAACAATTTCCCGAGATTTATTTTGAGAGAATGGTTTTCGTCCCAGACTTAGAACTGGTTCCTGAGGACTGGGATGTCAAAGTTGTGGGGCACATTGCCCACGTAGCCAAGCAATATAAGGTAATGAAGAAACATGCCAAGAATCTTTCCGATGTCATCCGTACTTTAGAGACAGAGGCAGCCAGGGCCAAAGTAAAAACAGATAATGATGCTAGGGCCAGGGGTAAAATAGAAAAGGAGCTCGAGGATGCGCAAGCTCAACTTGCTTTAGCCAGCGAGATGCGGGAAACTACAAGACTGAGCTGGAGGATGCCAAGAAATGATTCCATCTTGAGCTCGATTCTCATAGCCAAGAGCTTGTGGCCTTAAAAAAGGAAATTGAAAATCTCAAGACTACCAACATTGAATTGAAAGTGGCACAGGACCGTTTTGCTATCGAGAAAGCTGCTTGGGAAAAGGAGAGGGCGAGTTTAAAAGACAATCTCGCTCTTGCTGAGAAGGAAAATGCAAGCTTAAATGACAAGCTCGCTCATGTTGAGGAGAGGGCGGCTCCGACCGAAAGTAACGCCAACACAGCTCTTGACTTGGCCTCCACCGCCACTGCTAATCGGGCCGCAGCCAAGAAGGAGATAGAAGGATTTGAGGAGCTGCTTATGGAATTTCGCTCAAGTTATTCGAACCCGAGACATCTCTTGGATCCAGGATTATAACATCACTTTAGTTAATGTCTGGTATATGATAGTTGAGGGAGAAAAACAACGATTGAAGGTTGTGGAGATTAACAAAGACCAACTTATGGATACTTTCCTCAAGGGCGGAGACGCTGAGGTTTTAGCAGAGGGTAGACATATGATTCAAGAGGCCATGGAGAAAGAGAAATCTGATCTCAAGGGCAAATCTAAAATCGATGAGGGTTCCAGCTCAGCACCGGAACTCAAAACTTCTGAAGTTGAGGAATACAGTCCAGATGATCCATTGATCTCCGTAGCCCCAGTTCTCCCAGCTGTTAGGGCTTCAACTGCAGCGTCTGCCGTAGACTCAGCGGAAGGTATTTCCACATTTTCTCCACAATTTGTCAAAGTTATTATAACTTGTCGTCATATTGTGGAGCAATCATTTGAAGAGGCCACACTTTCTCCCAAACTAGTAACTGTTGCTTCTCAAAATATAGGTGTCAAGTCCATCGAGGAGATTACAGAAATGCGGGCTGAGGTCAAAAAGTTTAACGTGCCCCCAGCTACTGAGGTTATCCCCAAAGATCCTAAGCAAAACAAGGGAAAAACAACTATGGAGGCTACTGGGGTATCAAGTACAGATGCTCCAAAAGATGCTGAAATTATTGGAGCTCTTGACGATACCGACGACGACCACAAAGACGAAGAGGAGGATGTGGACATCATAGGGGAGACCAATCATGATGACAGCAAGACTCTGGATGAAATCAAGGCAAAAAGGGAGAAGCAGTTAGCCCTAAAAATATAGGAAAAACAACCTCTAGATGTTCCACTGATCTTTGTAGCTGCTCCCGGCTCCAGGATGGTCATAAGTTGTCCGGTAAATCGATAACCACATAGCTTGCAGCACAGTCTGGCAATCTTCCAATGGATCCTCCTTCTGACAAGAAGAAGAGGAATCATGATAAAACTGTTGCCGGTAAGGAGGCGACGGAGAAGAAAAAGAAGGAGAGGAAGCTGAGGTCATCCCCCAAAGCCGAAATAGTGCTAGTTTAGTTATATCTTTCTTTTTAGCATTTCTACTGGCCTTATGATGTAGCTACAAGTATGGCCCTCGCCTTTTACTTAGCTTTATTTTGTAAGTTCAAACTTAGTGAATGAAAACCTGTCTCTTTTGCATCGTCGCGTACCTGCGAGTTTATCATTTACAAACTTATCATATCTGCAAATTTATCATCCTAAGACACAGATATTAGATATAATCACAACTAAATTAAAGCATAAGCAATTAACATTAAAAATTCCTTACACTACACTTAAACACTTAAATGTGTAATGATATGCCCCCAATCAATCGTCAACATGATGCCTGGCCAGGGACTATTGAGGATTGATTAGAGTCATATGTACGTTGCCCCCTCAATTTCAGAGACGAGGGGTTTGGTTTCAGATTTCAATCTGCTCCCCGATCCTTCAGCGGGGTAAGAATTCTTCGGTGGCATTAAGTCTCTAGCGTCTTTATACTCTCCCGTCGGATGTCAAGGGTAGAGTGTTATCGAGACGGTCTTTTAATCAACGTGCACCCTCACATCTCGCGGAAAATTCTTTTTCCTTCGTACTCCTTCTCAAATCATGAGAACCAGAGCATTGATGGTAGTGTCATTTCTTTCACTATACACTTGGAATCAGATCATTTGAGCCTTGAATTCCTTGAATTACCTGTTTCAAGATCGTCGCAAGATTCCATAATATTTCATAATGGTGACAGCTCACACGAATGAAAAGTAGCAAATTACATATACAGTACGGTAAAAGTAAATGACACACGGTATTTTCATAGTAGTTCGGTCGAATCATGACCTACGTCCACTTTATAATCTCTTGTTTAAATAACCAGACTATTCTAGGCAAGTCGTGCCTTTTTACATGGTCCTAAAAACAAAAGATAACATTGACAATTTTATGTCAAGTAATGCCGCAGATGTTGGGCATTCCACACTCTGGGGATTTCATCTCTATCTACAATCGCTAGCTTGAAAGTTCCATTATCAAGCCTCCGGAGGATGGCGCATGGTCCTTCCCACTTTGGGCCCAGATGTACTAGGGGTGGAAAAACACGCTTCAGGACCAGATCTCCGGCCTCAAAGGTTCGAGCTCGAACCTTTTTGTTATATTATATGGCGACTTGCTGCTTATGCCTCAATGCGCGTAGGTCGGTTTCATCCCTCTTCTCTTCAACCATATCCAAGGATTCAAGGAGAAATTCTTTGTTGGTCATTGGGTCATAATAAGTGGTTCTGTGAGAAGGTACTTCTAATTCGACCGGGATAACTACTTCTGCTTCGAAAGCGAGGGAGAAAGGCATGTGACCCGTCGCCGACTTGTAGGTTGTCCTGTAGGCCCATAGAGCCAAGGGTAGCTCATCGACCCACATGGCTTTGGTCCACTTTAATCTTTTCTTCAGAATGGATTTAATCACTTTATTTGCAGCTTCGACCTGTCCGTTCAATTGCGGATGTGCCACAGAGGTGTACCTCTTCTCGATGTGGTACTTCTGGCAAAAGTCTCTAAATTCAGCGCTATCAAATTGGGTTCCGTTATTTGTTATAACAACCTTCGGAATCCCGAATCAGCATATGATATTTCTGATGACGAAGTTAATTACTCGCTTGAACGTGATCATAGTCAACGGTTCCGCTTCAACCCACTTCGTAAAGTAATCCACGGCTGCAATGGCAAACTTTGCTCCCTCTTTTTCTATAGGGAGACTTCCAATAATTTCAATTCCCCACACAGCAAAAGGCCACGGGCTCATCATCGTCTTCAACTGACTAGGGGGTGCCCTAAGGATCTTGGAAAATCTTTGACATGCATCACATCATGGTGCATATTTAGCTGCGTCTTTGTTTACGATGGGCCAGAAATAGCCATACCGCAGTATCCTCTTTGCCAGCATTTGTCCTCCATAATGGTCACCATATTTGCCTTCGTGCACTTCTTTCAGTACATGCTTGATGTCGTCATGGGCTACGCACCGGAGGATAGGCATCGAGAATCCTTGTCTATATAGGATTCGCCTTGCATGATATATCTGGAGGCTTTTCGGATAATAGCACACCTCTCGCTCTTCTTGATTGGAAGTGTTCCATTCATCAGAAAGTTCTTAAAGGGTGTCATCCATGACTCCCTTTCTGGTTCAATTTCCAGTACAAGATCAATTTCCATCTGATCAACGCTTGGCGAGTGCAATATTTCAATTGGGACTAGCTCAGTGTCTTCAGGACAGTCGGAACTACCCATCTTTGCCAACATGTCTTCTTTTTTATTTTCCTCTCGAGGGATATGGGATATGCTGTAATGATCAAGGTTTTCCAACATTTTCCTTACTTCTTTCAAATATGATATTGGCCTGAAATTTCTCATTAACCTGGTTCATAACTAACTTGGAGTCATAAAAGATATCTAGCTTCGTTATCTCCAACTCCTTTGCAAGCTTCAACCCAACAATCAGGGCTTCATGCTTAGAATCATTATTCGTGGCATGAAACTCTAATATGAGGGCGTAATATATTGGTCGGTCTTCGGGAGTTACAAGCACAACTCCAGCACCAGACCGTCTATCATTCTTGGCGTCGTCATTATATAATTTCCAGGTGTTGGGGTCAAGGAGTTGTTTCGAAGGATCAGCTTCTCCACTCACTACATCATCCTCTGGGACAGTGAATTCTGCTATAAAATCTGCCAATGCTTGCCCTCTTATTGATCGTCGAGGCTGAAAATTCAAATCAAACTGACACAACTCAATGTTCCACTTGAGTAGTCTTCCTGATGCCTCTGGCCTTTGTAAAACTTGTCTGAGCAGGTGGTCAGTGTACACGGTAATGGGATGAGACTGAAAATAGTGGCGAAGTTTCCTGGAAGCGATCAGTAAACTATACGCGAGCTTTTCTATTCTTGGGTAGTTTCGCTCGGCTACCGCCAACTTCTTACTCATATGGTACACTGGCCTCTAAACTTTATCTTCTTCCCTTACCAAAGCTGAACTTATCGCATGAGACGATACGGCCAAGCACATAAACAAGTCCTCATGGTCAATCAGTTTGGGCAGTATCGGGGGTCTCTCAAGCTAGTTCAGAAGGTTTTGGAATGCTTCTACGCAATCAGGAGTCCATTATTGTGTTTTCCTCGTTTTATTAATTAAAAGAACATAATACACTTGTCTGTAGCCTTGGAGATGAATCTACTCAATGCAGCTACTTTTCCTGCGAGGCTTTGCATATCTTTGATTTGTCTTGGTTTCTGAATATTTCTGATTGTTGTAATTTGTTCGGGGTTGATTTCAGTTCCATGCAAACTGACAATAAATCCTAAGAACTTTCTAGAGGCAACCACAAATGAACACTTCATAGGGTTGAGTTACATCCCGTATCTTTGGAGGATATCAAACATTTCTGCTAAGTCAGTAGTGTGGTTGGACGATTGTCTAGACTTTACTAACATGTCATCAACGTATACCTCCATTGTCTTCCCGATTTGGTTGTAGAACATCCAATTCACCAGCCGCTGGTAGGTAGCACTGACTTTCTTCAAACCAAATAGCATCACTACATAGCAATATAACCCTAGATCTATGATGAAGCTGGTATGCGCTTGGTCCAGAACATGCATAGGAATTTGGTTATATCCTGAGTAGGCATCCATGAAGGAGAGGAGCTCATGACCTAATGTTGAATCCACCAATTGATTAGTTCTTGGTAGCGGAAAACTGTCTTTCGGGCAGGTTTTGCTTAAATCAGAGAAGTCAATACAGGTGCGCCACTTCCCGTTAGCTTTCTTCACCAAGACCAGGTTTGAGATCCATTTTGGGTATGTTGAGTCTCTGATAGACCCATTACTTCTTTGCTTCTCTACTTCTTCCTTCAAGGCAGCGGACCTTTCCGGGCCAAGCATTCGCCTTTTCTGTTTAATGGGTGGATGCTTCGGATTAATGCTTAATGAATGACTCATAATCGAGGGGGATATTCCACACATGTCAGCGTGAGTCCAGGCAAACACATCCAAATTAGCCTTCAAGAAATTCATCAGATCTCTTGCTCGAAGGGGATCCAATTGAGATCCAATCTTCAGGACCTTCTCTGGTCCCTATCATCGATTGGTACATCGACAGTTGTTTCAATGGGAGTCGCCATTCTGCCCCTAGGCTCTTCGCCCTCTCTAGGATCTATGTCCTCGGGCAGTTCTCTGGGCGACTCTCCCAGAGTTATCTTCTTTAGTTGCTATGGCATTTCCTCCCTTTGGGGGGAGGTGGCGCCTTTTGTTTCTACACCTCTTCCTTTACGCAACAACTTGAGTTCTGCTATGTAGCAAGCTCGTGCAACGACTTGATCTCCTCTGATTATTCCTATACCAGCATCTGTCAGGAACTTCAACAACAAACACCAGGGTGCAATGCAAGCCCTGAACTCTGCTAGGGTCGGTCGGCCCAAAAAGGCATTGTATGGCAAATCAATATCCAAAACCACAAAAGGAAGGATTCTGACTCTCCGGCGTTCGCCTTCCCTGACCGACAGTTCCACGTATCCCATTGGAGAAGTTGAGGCTCCATTAAAGCCGCATACCCATCCCTCGCTGGGCTTCAAATCCTTTGGTTTAAGTTTCATTTGATCAAATGTTTTCTTGAACAGAATGTTAACCGAACTTCCACTATCCACCAAAACTTTATGGACTATAGCCAGACCAATAGTGACTGTGATCACTAATGGGTCTTCAGTTGGGGAATGAACTCCAATACTTTCTCTACTGCAGAATATAACGTCGTTGGACATTGTCTTTTGTTGTTTGATTGGAGAAGAATCGTCAGGGTTACTGCATTCTCTAACTTCGAGATGTTGTTTGGACGCGTTGACATACTGCTCCGTTGCCCTGAAGCTGTGTCCTGCCAGATGGAGTCCTCCGACTATGGTGTTGAGTACAATATTCTTCCCGTTATGCTGAGGGGTAGGTCTAGCAATGGGTCGGCTTTGGTTCGGGGTCTGTCCAGCTTGCCCCCTATCTCTTGGATCCACCTTATATTTGTCTAATTTTCCTTCTCGGAGTAGCCTTTCAACCACATCTCTCAAATGGCGACATTCGTTAGTGGAGTGAACATGAACTTAGTGGAAGAGGCAGAACTTTCCATTTTCGCGTTCTTTCTCCGTCGAATCCCTCGGGGGAGGCCTCTTGTACTAGAGAACATTATATGTATCCATAAAGATATTCTCTAGTGTATCATTTAATGGTGTGAAGTTCTCAAATGGCCTGGATCGAGGCCTTCTTTGAGAATCATTCTGTAACGACCCCGGATTTCGCCTGAACCCAATCGATCGCAAAATCGACCAAGACCATTCAAAATCTGAACACGTTAACTCTGGGAATACAACACATTGAAACAATAACAACAGAATTTTATAAACATCATAATAATTTTACATTAGAGTATAGAATATCAAAGTACATTGAATAAAATTACAGCGGAAGATAAATTATAATAAATTAAATACAATAAACAGCGGAAGACTTCTATGCTCTGGACACAGCTTTAGGCTTCGATCTAGAATCCTGCTCAAGAGATAAATATCTGCAAAAAGCTACTCGACGGCCCATGTGGAAAAGAGGGCACCCGAGTTTGCAAAGTGAAACAAACTACGAGCCAGTCATAGGACTGGTGTGAGAATTCTTAACTAATATAACTAATAGCAATAAGGCAAATCCAAGGACCACGCCGCTAGCGTGGAACGGGTTTTATTCCAATGGATTGTCGGTGCATAAATTAAAGTAAAACGTTAAACAAAGCAATGCTTTTTAGAAAAATGGAATCATCATAAGACTCAAGTCCTATCGCACAATGCAACGCAAACCAGAGGATAGAGTTTTACCTTATGATGATTAAACATGCTTGGTACGATAAAACGAATTTGATATTATTATTAGTGTATATACGTTTCAAAAACATTTCAAAGTAAATGTATCAATCCTAGGAAGCATAGCTACCATATACTATGCCTCAATACTAGTAATACAATCAAAACCGTATGAGATCGTATTGGAAATTTGGTTTCCATCATGAGTCAAGGCTAGGGAGGAGCTCCTTACCGATTCGAGACACTCTAGCTAATGTCTTAGGATCCCCCGCAGTGAACCCTTGGAAAGCTGCAGGGCCGGTCCACACATACAACTTCGTGGATTAGTTATTCCTGAACACACGTTTCCCGATCCTATAGGACCTATCATCCGAGGCGCGCCTCATTCCATCATCCACATAAGTAAAATATCAGCCGGTTTAAGCACTGACACTACCTCTAGCTAGAAAGAAACGTGTTGCTCTCCCTGCGTTCCCTTCTCCTGTTTTAGACTAAACCGGGTTGTAAGGCTCGTGAAGCAACGTAATACAAAAAGCTATGCTTATTTAAGATGTGCTTTGATCGTCACCACAAGGTTCTGCTTTTCAACAAGGAACCTTGATCATTGCATCTTGGTATGCCACACTGTTGATCGATATCTTACTATCAACTTTTGCCAAAATATACAAAAGGGTGTTAAGCAAGAGAATGAATTCTCCGCAACCAATCATTCATACATTCGACAGAAAATTAATAAATACAATATAAAGGAGCACAATGTCGGACACACATTCCATTTATAAGCTTATGCTCTGGGTCTGAGCGAAAGCCAAATCCGTACAAATCAACACTACGTCCAGATAACTACCATCTTTGCCCCATCTTGGGAGCAAATCAATCAAGGGCCTCAACACTAGTTACCCATTCGATGTGAAGATCGCCGGTCTTCAATCGCCGTCTTCAATTCTTCGAACGTCGTATCATTATTTGGAATGAGAGTAAACTCGGACTTTCCAAATAATTCTCGCATACTAAATTTGAAAACAATTTCATATCATTGTTAATATTTTATAACGATCTATCGCTATTTTTTTTATTAATATAAAGTAGCCCAAATTCATTTAACGACGCTTTGGGTCGAAGGCGACCTTGGCGCTGTTTTTACCCAAATTTGATTTACACATTTCTCTAAATCAAATCGTTGGATTTTAACACAATTCAAATCGTTGGAAAGATCTTCCCAAGGCGAACCTAACAGTTTCAGTTTTGGGAAAATCCGACGGTCGAATAATTCGGTATAATCAATTAAAAGTACAATTCCCAAAATGCGAACTACCATGCTCGATTCGTTTGATTTTAATTTCTATATATATAATTCCTCCATCCATATATTTTGCTAACAACAAATATCCCTATTTGTATATATAATATCAAGGTATAACATGACACACAATAATGTTTTATTTTTTATTATAATTCACATTCACATACTATATACAACAATGTACATTTTTCTTTCATCTTTCAAATTACACAAAATGTATATTTTGTTTCCTTATTCTTTTTAATGAAAATTCATTCATTGGAAATGTAAATTCCTGGTCCTTATTCTTTTTAATGAAAACACATTCATTAAAATGTACATTTCATCGTTATAATCTTTACTAAAAATCTTTTTACAAAAATACGTAAATTTCATACTGTTGTTCTTTTACATGAAAAAATTAATTCAATTACATGAAAAATGTAACTTTTACTTTTATTCAATTACTACCTTTCCATTGGAGTCAACTTATATTAAATTGAAGTCCTTAAACGTTTAATTCTTTCCAATGAAAATGACACTAAAATTATGCCTCATTTTAATATATGAACATGGCACTAAAAACATGTTTCATCTTCAATATATGAACAAGATCTTAAAAATATATTTATTTTTAAGATAATAACATAACACTGAAATATGTTTTAAATTTCATATATTAACATAACATTAAAAATACGATTATATTTCATATGATTAACATGACTTTAAAATATGAAGCTATTTCATATGCATTCACATGATTCCAACACATGTTTCCATATGCATTAACGCTACTCCAAACATAATTTTATTTTCACACACTTTAACGCTACTCCTAAATATGATTTTATTTTCATATGCAATTAAATGACATTAAAACAAATGATTATATTTATTCCTTATGCACTCATGTTACACTAAAAAAACATGATTTCATTTTCATATGCATTTTCATGATTCCAACTATAATCTAAAAATTGATTATTCTATGTGTTATCCTTTTATAATAATATTATTTTCCAAAATATTAATTTTGAAATTTCTCTTTTAACATTCATTATAAAATGGATAAAATAAATCGATAAATTCTTTCGGGTATTTTTTTTAAAAAAAATGCGTTACTATTTTTAAAATGGATTAAATAGCCCAACTCATTTTCTTATCCATTTGTATTTTATAATGGGCTAGACCTCTCACATTAAGCCTGCGACTTGTGGATGTTGGATGTGCCGGTCGGTTCTGGGCAGACTTATTCCACAAGTTGGACTTAACCTCGTGTCATGGCCGGTTTCGTATTTGTGCACTTGGACCTCTCACATTAGGTTCAGCATTAGTGGCTGCTGGATATGCCGGTCGGGTCCGGGCAGACTTCCACCACAATTATAACCTAACCTCGTGTCCAAGCACAATTATATTTTATAATTATAATTAATTTTTCCAAAACATATTATTTGAAATTATCCTTTCCATTAAGGAATCTTAATTTTAAGATATTCTTTATTTCTAATATCTTGATTTCCAGTATCTTAATATAAATTGTAACTTTCCATATTATTATGATTTTATAATAATAACCCTTTCAAGATGTTCAATTTTGAAACCATATATGTTTTTAACATATTGACACCAACGATGTAATCTTTTATTGAATCCTTTTATTGTAACCTTTAGATAATAAAGACGTAATCTTTCTAAATAAACGTCAATTGATTCCATTAATTGAATCTAAAATAAAAACATTCTTTTAATTCAAGATTGATAACGTTTTGGAAACAAATCTTCTTAATTTAACATATTGACAATTATAAAGGTAATCTTTTTAAATTCTAGCCTTTTCTATTTATTGTAACCTCATCCTACCATGTTTATACTATTACATTAAAAATGTTTTTTTAATGTAAACCGTACTTCTTAATAAAAATATGATTCTTACTAAGTTTTCTAATATTACATTAAAGATGTGTTTTTAATGTAAAACATATTTCTTAATAAAAATGGGTTTTTAAATGTAAATCATATTTATCAATATGATTCTTTTACTCCTCTTTTTATTCCTGTTATACTTGCATTGTGAACACGGAAAAAAAATGAACTTATTTGTCTATGAATATTTGCATTGTGAAATGCAAATAAAAAGGTGAACTTTTATTACTAAGTGATTATATTTGCGTGAGAGGACGCAAATAAAATGTACAACTTTTATTTGGTGTTGAATTGATACATCGAATCAATTCAATATAAATGACAATTTTTATTTTTGATGTTGAATTGATAAACTAAATCAATTCACATGAAATAACAAATTTTATTATGTTAATGAATTGATAAACTAGATCAATTCAAATAAAATAAAAGTGATAACATAAAAATGACAAATCATATTATTACTATGAATTGATAAACTAGATCAATTCAAATCAAACAAAATTGATACCATAAAAATGTGATCATTTTAATGCTAATGTAAACATGAGATTTTTATTATATTAACATTTATACATAAAAGTACGTCTTCCCAAATGATGACATTTTTAAATAAAAATGTTATTTTCCTATTCTAACAATTTATATAACATAAATGATATTTTCCTTGATGTAAACATTTCATATATTTCATACCATCCATCAACACAATACGGTCAATTCACCACAATATAGTCAATTCAAATAATCTCAAACATCACAAAATGTTCAATTTGGTGTCACATAACTAATGAACAAAAATAGGGATTTTTGTTTTAACTAATTTACCTTGACAAAAATAACAAATTTGTTTTGACAAATTTATTTTGACCAAAAATCTATATTTTTGTTTTCAACAATTTTTATTACAACGCGATATCATCCAATTAACAGATCTATACAACACATCAATCATAGAATCAAATCACGTCACATAACAATAGAATTTTACCGTAGAGTGATGATAACACAAACATAAATAATTTTAGTTATTTAAGAAGAAATAAAATAGAATTTCTCACATCATTTTGAATTTCAGCGCCGTTTAGATCCAAAAATTGGCCAAATTTCGACTTGCTCAGAATCAGATCTATTCAGTGCCTTCGTGAAGGTCTCGGTCTCACGATTGTGGCGCACCTGAAATCGTTCGAATCCGAGTTCATAAGAGCAAGATATGGTTAAATTAAGATTGGTAAAAATTGAATTAAAGTAATTAGTTTGGTCAAAATTCAAAAAGTCAACTCACCCTCCTTCCTCCTCCAACGTTCAAGGTCGTTCCTTTTATTTACTTTGAACCCATTTCATTCAAAATTAGGTTTCCACTTATCTCGGGATTGGTGAAGCTTGAAGACAATCGGAAGGTGGCATATCGGAGAGGGAGGAGAGGGCTACGTGCGCCAGGAGGGAGGGTGGGCACGGTGGGGCCTACTGGGTTCGGTGGGGACGGTTTGGCCGCGTGTTGAGGAGGGGATTCCGGGCAAATTACTCACTTATACTTCATCATATCCGTATAGAATTAAAGCTCTCGAAAATCTCTTCAATATTGTCAAAAGAATCATTCGATTTCATTGAGAGGATTGGGAGTAATTGAGGAATGAAATTCGTGTATTTCTGGCCAAAAAAAGTAGGGTGGCGGTTGGTCATTTGGAATTAGGGTTTGGGGTTTGTCATTTAGCATATTATTTATATTATTATATTCACTAATTACCCACTAATGGCCCGATTTGTAACTTTTTCAGATTTCAGCCCAACGACTGTCGTTCCTACCAATTAACTCCTATTCCGGACTCATATAGCTATGTTCCGTAGGCCCAAACGACAGTCTTGACCAAGTTTTCTTTATTTTAAAATATTTTCTTTTATTTTTAATTCAACCGTACAAATAAATTCACCGGGGCCACAAATTAACTTCGAAAAATCCCGAAATATATATTTAGCTACGTTTTCACGCTGCAGACCTAGGAAAATTAATTTCGTTCAATTCTGAGCCCGTTTGAAAAATGACAATTTTCAAGTCGATTAAAATTGACCGAAATTGACAAAACTGAAATCTTTTTGCCACTGTCACAAATTAATTCGAAAAATTATGAAAAATTAAACTTAGCAATAATTTGACATTCCGAATCCAACAAAAGTGGTTTCGTCGAAAACAGAGGTCGTTTGTAAAATGACTATTTTCAAGGCGTTATATTAAATATTAATAATATATTTTTAAACAAATAATTTCCGAAACTCGAAATATATAAGTGTTTATACTTTTTAAATGCAGAAACATCATTCTGAACTCAATGGAAGTGGTTTCGAGTTCAAATTCCTTCGTATGCAAAAAGTAGCATTTTTGACCTTTATAAATTTCATAGCGACCTTTCTGAAAATTCATTTGACCATAACTTTTGATTCCCGCTATGAAATTTCGATTTTTCAGATTCGTTAGAAAGATATTTTAAAATAAATTCTAATATTTTTGGTTTCACTAAAATCCAATTCATTTTGCATCCTGTATGGCCAGTCAAAGTTCAAGTTTGACTTTTCAAACTACCGTGCTATTTTTAACTCCTTTTATAATTAAAATTAAATTATTCATCCTAACCTCGATTTAAATAAATTTTTAATTATTACTATTTTAAATAAATTATTTTGAATATCAAAACCCATTAAAATTCCTAAAATAAAAAATTTTAATTGGCCCCAAAATTCAGGGTTGTTACAGTCTTCCCCACTTAAAAACTTTTCGTCCTCGAAAAGGAACGAAGCTAAAAGTGTTTAATTAACTAACTCATCTTTTTTTTATTTTTTTCTCAATTGGTTTCTATAATTTTATTAGTTGAACTAATAATTACACTACACGATCATCAATCAATTAGTAGAATAACTTTTTAAGTATTTATAACTTTTATATATTAAAAAATCATTTTTTCAAAAATCGTTTTATATATAATTAAAAATACATTAATTATAAACTGGGCACGCTCAACTCATTCTAGGGCATTACTAACCCCATCTCTAATGAGTTTTCTCATTCTAGGATACTACTGATCCTATCTCTAATGAGTATTCTTATTGGATATTAATAATCCAATCTCTGATGAGTCTTTTGTTCAGTTCTAACGAGTTGTACCCCAAAGATTTGAGCTAACCCGAGCTCTGATACCAAACGGTAACGACCCTGGATTTCGCCCGAACCCAATCGATCGCAAAATCAACCAAGACCATTCAAAACCAGAACACGTTAACTCTAGGAATACAACACAATGGAACAATAACAATAGACTTTTATAAACATCATAATAATGTTACATCAGAGTACAGAATATCAGAGTACATCGAATAAAATTACAGCGGAAGATAAATTACAATAAATTAAATACAATAAACAGCGGAAGGCTTCTATGCTCTGGACACAGCTTTAGGCTTCGATCCAGAATCATACTCAAGAGATAAATATCTACAAAAAGCTACTCAACTGCCCGTGTGGAAAAGAGGGCACCCGAGTTTGCAAACTGAAACAAACTACGAATCAGTCATGGGACTGGTGTGAGAATTCTTAACTAATATAACTAATAGCAATAAGGCAAATCCAAGGACCACGCCGCTGACGCGGAACGAGTTTTATTCCAATGGATTGTCGGTGCATAAATTAAAGTAAATCGTTAAACAATGCAATGCTTTTTAGAAAAATGGAATCATCATAAGACTCAAGTCCCATCACACAATGCGACGTAAACCAAAGGATAGAGTTTTACCTTATGATGATTAAACATGCTTGGTACGATAAAAACGAATTTGATATTATTATTATTAGTGTATATACGTTTCAAAAACATTTCAAAGTAAATGTATCAATCCTAGGAAGCATAGCTACCATATACTATGCCTCCATACTAGTAATACAATCAAAACCGTATGAGATCGTATTGGAAATTTGGTTTCCATCATGAGTCAAGGCTAGGGAGGAGCTCCTTACCGATTCGAGACACTCTAGCTAATGTCTCAGGATCCCCCACAGTGAACCCTTGGAAAGCTGCAGGGCCGGTCCACACATATAGCTTCGTGGATTAGTTATTCCTGAGCACACGTTTCCCGATCCTATATGACCTATCATCCAAGGCGCGCCTCATTCCATCATCCAAATAAGTAAAATATCAGCCAGTTTAAGCACTGTCCCCACCCCTAGCTAGAAAGAAACGTGCTGCTCTCCCTGCGTTTCCTTCTCCCGTTTTAGACTCAACTGGGTTGTGAGGCTCGTGAAGCTACGTAATACACAAAGCTATGCTTATTTAAGCTGTGCTTTGATCGTTACCACAAGGTTCTGCTTTTCAACAAGGAACCTTGATCATTGCATCTTGGTATGCCACACTGTCGATCCATATCATACTATCAATCTTTTGAAAAAATATACAAAAGGGTGTTAAGCAAGAGAATGAATTCTCTGCCACTAATCATTCATACATCCGACAGAAAATTAATAAATACAATATAAAGGAGCACAATGTCAAACACGCATTCCATTTATAAGCCTATGCTCTTGGTCTGAGCAAAAGCCAAATCCGTACAAATCAACACTACGTCCGGGTAACTACCATCTTAGCCCCATCTTGGGAGCAAATCAATCAAGGGCCTCAATACTAGTTACCCATTCGATGTGAAGATCGTCAGTCTTCAATCGCCGTCTTCAATTCTTCAAACGTCGTATCATTATTTGGAATGAGAGTAAACTTGGACTTTCCAAATAATTCTCGCATACTAAATTTGAAAACTATTTCATATCGTTGTTAATATTTTATAACGATCTATTGCTATTTTTTTATTAATATAAAGTAGCCCAAATTCATTTAATGACGCTTCGGGTCGAAGGCGACCTTGGCGTTGTTTTTACCCAAATTTGATTTACATATTTCTCTAAATCTAACTGTTGGGTTTTAACACAATTCATATCGTTGGAAAGATCTTCCCAAGGCGAATCTAACGGTTTCAGTTTTGGGAAAATCCGACGGTCGGATAATTCGGCATAATCAATTAAAAGTACAATTCCCAAAATGTGAACTACCATGATGAAACGACCTGAAATCCTCCTTACGGGAAATCGTGGATTGAGTTGAGGACAAGCCACATCAGAACACAAACAGAAGAACATTTCATTGTTAATTACAACAATTCATCAGAATACAAGAATATACAGAGTATAAATTACATATTACACATTTACTTCATATCAGAGATTTAAATTACATCTAAATACATCGCAGATCCAACAAATTGGTTTCATCGAAAACCGAGGTCGTTTGCAAAATGGCCATTTTTAAGGGACAGAATTCCATAGCAACTATTCTGAATTTTCAACTAGGCATATCTTTTTAGCCCAGCTATGAAATTTCAATTTTCCGGATTCGTTGGAAAGATATTCACAAATAGATTCAAATATTTTTGGTTTCGCTTAAATCTGGTTTATTCTGAATCCTGTACATTCATTTGAACTTTGAAATCGAATTTTCGAACTACCGCTCCATTTTCAATTCCTTTTATAATTTAAAATAAATATTTATATTCTAACGACGATTCAAATAAATATATACGTTCTATTCCATTCAAAATAAATTTTTCGTCGTTATTATTTAAAATAATTCATTTTAAATAATCAAAATTCATCAAATTTCCAAAATAAAATTTTTAAATTGGCTCGGATTTTCGGGTTATTACAATCACCCCCATTTAAAACTTTTCGTCCCCGAAAAGGAACGAAGCCGAAAGTTGTTTCACAAACCAACTCAACTTTCGTTATTTTCATTATGGCTTAAGTTCTTTAACTTTTCTGTGTGATGACCCCAAACTTCCACAGAGTGAAAGCAAGGAGAAATCATATGGAATACAACATAATTATAATATAACAAGTCACAGGAAACAACATAGCACAGGAAATCCATAAAGTAACAACATCATAGCAGTGGATATATAATGTTATCAGCAATAGAAATCCACAGTCACAGAATCTAAATTATTACAACAAGTTTTCAGAAAATGACATAAGTTCCAACTCCAAATTAAATAACATGAAATGAAAATAAGTTCAATGTCTGAAAAAAAAGGAGAATGCGATAAAGCAAAAGATAGAGAGTCTTCGAAGCTCCAAGTAATCACCTCTTCACCTAAGCCATCCCAAGAGAGAGAATATAAGCTACTCCAAAGAACAACTCCAAGTAAAGAGTAAACCTGTCTACTTGGCTGCCCGTGTGAAGGAGAGGGCACCCAAGTTTGCAAAAGGTGAAACAAACGATGGGTCAGTCGTGGGACTGGTGTGAGAATTATTAACTAAAATTACTACTAGAAATAAGGCGAATCCAAAGACCACGCCGCTAACGCGGAACGGGTTGTACCAATTGATTGCCGTGCATAATTACAGTGTTTAGTACAGATAAATAATCGTAACACAACGCAATGTATTTTGAAAAATGGAACCACCATAAGACTCAAGTCCCATCACACAATGCAACGCACACCAAGAGGATAGAGTTTTACCTTATGGTGGTTAAACATGCTAAAATACGCCAAATACGAAACTAATACTATTATTAGGGTGTATAGGTTTCAAAACAATTCAAATTATAGATATCAATCCTAGGAAGCATAAGTACCATATACTATGCCTCCAATACTAGCAATACAATCAAATCCGTCGGGTTCGTATTGGAAAGTTGGGTTTCCATCATGAGTCCAGGCTAGGGAGGACTCCTTACCGATTCGAGACACTTTAGTTAATGCCTCAGGATTAACCGCAGTCAACCCTTGGAAATGGCAGGGCCGGTCCTCAAATACAGCTTAGAGGATTGGCAATTCCTAAGCACACGTTCCCCGGTCCTATAGGACCTATCCGAGGCGCCTCATTTCATCATCCACAAAAGTAAAATGACTACTAACTAGAAAGAAACGTACTACTTTCCCTGCGTTCCCTTCCCCCTTTTTAGACTCAACCGGTGTGTGAGGCTTGTGAAGTCATGCATCCCATACCACAAGGTTCTGCTTTTCAACAAGAAACCTTAATCATTTCATCTTAGCATGCCACACCGTCACTCCATACCGTACCATCGACCGTCTGTCAATATATAAAAGGGTGTTAAGCAGAGAATAAATTCTCTACCACCAATCATTTATACGTTAACAGAAAATCGACAACATGATATTTAATGGGGTACGATGTCAGACACACCATCCATTTACACCCATGCTCTGGGTCTGAGCGAGGGTCAAATCCGTGAAACCAACGCGTACGTTTGGACAATTACCATGACTCTTGAATCGGGAGCTACCCAATTCAGAGTCTTGATCGTTGTCCATTCGAGGGAAGATTTTACGGTCTTCATACGCCGTCTTCATATTTAGACTCTTGAAATCGTACAATCATTTGGAATGGAATAAACCCGGACTTTCCAAATAATCCCGTATTCATAAATTTGAGAAAAACACATTTCATATCGTTATGTTGTTTTATAACGATTTATCCTTGCCTTAATTATTTAATATAATTAATTTCTTTATTTTACGACGCTTCAGTACAAAGGCGACACTGGCGCTGTTTTCCATCCATTTTGATTTTTACATTTCTCAGAAGCTAACCGTTGGATTTTAACGCAACTTATGTCGTTGGTAAGGTTTTTCCAAGACGGTCCTAACAGTTTCAGTTTTGGGAAAATCCGACGGTCGGATCTTCCTGTATAATCGTTTAAAAGTTCATTTTCAAAACGTGAACTACCGCGCTCGATTCGTTATATTTTAATTATATATATATATTATATATAATATATATAAATAATATGCTTAACTCATCGTCCTTACATCCATCTCTCGTTTTTACCTTTTCACTTCTTTAACTTACATGAAGATATATTTCATAATTAGGCGGTGAATTGTTCTTTTTATTTTGTTTTCATTTTATACTTTATAATTCACGTTTAAAAATGTAAATTATAAAACATCATTCCCTTTATTACCTTTCATCTATCTTTTCCAATTATATTATAAATAATGTACATTTTCCTATGGCGTAAATTTCCTTTTTATACACATTATAAATAGTGTGTGTTTTACCTATGGTAAGATTCTCTTTTTATCTGCATTATAAATAATGTATATCCTTCCTACGAGGTACATTCTCTTTCTATATACATTATAAATAATGTATATTCTTCCTACGGTCAAGTTCTTTAAATCTTAACATTATAAAATAGTGTAACTATCATACGGTGGAACTTTCTTTTTATTTAACATTGTGAATGATGTTAAATTTACATACACTTCATCTTCTTTTTATTAACATTGAAAATAATGCTATTTCACATACAATACATTCTTTTATTATCTTCTATATTAACATTTGACACAAATGTCATTTTCATACAATGACCATTTTCTAAATTAACATAACTAAAAATGTTAATTTAACATGCGGTGACATTTTCTTTTATTAACATTAATAAAAATGCTAATTTAACATGCGGTGACTTTTGCTTTTATTAACATTAATAAAAATGCTAATTTAACATGCGGTGACATTTGCTTTTATTAACATTAATAAAAATGCTAATTTAACATGCGGTGACATTTGCTTTTATTAACATTAATAAAAATGCTAATTTAACATGCGGTGACATTTGCTTTTATTAACATTAATAAAAATGCTAATTTAACATGCGGTGACATTTGCTTTTATTAACATTAATAAAAATGCTAATTTAACATGCGGTGACATTTGCTTTTATTAACATTAACAAAAACGATGCTATACATACAATGCATTTTATATTTTATAACATGACACAAAACGATGCTATACATACAATGCATTTTATATTTTATAACATGACACAAAACGATGCTATACATACAATGCATTTTATATTTTATAACATGACACAAAACGATGCTATACATACAATGCATTTTATATTTTATAACATGACACAAAACGATGCTATACATACAATGCATTTTATATCATGACACAAATGTTATTTTTCATACAACGAACATTTTCTATACGACGAACATTTTCTATGCTAACATAACAAAAATGTCATTTTTAATACGATGATCAGTTTTTTTTATTTTAATATCAATGAATCATACGGTGCTCTCTATTTTAATATGAACAAAAATTGTTCATCAACATACGGTGAATAATTTCTATCTAAATATTGAACAAAATAGTGTGTATTCTATTTTATAATGAACAAAAATGTATTCATTTCAAATGGCGACAAATTCTATTTTTAATAATGAACAAAATATAGTTCATTAACATATAGTGTCAAATTCTATTTTTAATAATGAACAAAATATAGTTCATTAATTTCTATTTTTAATAATGAACAAAATATAGTTCATTAACATACGGTGCTTTCCTTATTTTTAATACTAACCCAAATGTCAATTTACATACAATGAACATTTTCAACATTTTCTACTTTAATCATGACAATGTCAATATAACATACAATGAACAATTTCAACATTTTCTACTTTAACATATTAAAATGTCAATAAACATACAATGAACAATTTCAACATTTTCTACTTTAACATATTAAAATGTCAATAAACATACAATGAACATTTTGTTCATATTTAAATATTGGCAAAAATGTGTCAATCAGCATACAGTGGTTTTAGTCCTAGCATACACACACAGTTTATGTCATAGCAGGTTCACATTCAGTTTATGTCATAGCAGATTCATACAGTTTAATAATTTAAATAAATTCAAGTTCAGTGAATTCTCACCTTGACTGGATAAAAGGTATAATAATCCAAAAAAAATATTCAGATGCCCCCAATCACTCTCAGCAGGTCCTAATCGTCGTCACGGTCCTATGGGTTCTGAAATTTTCAGAATCCGAGTTCATACGAATAAGTTATCAATGTTTTAATTAACCAGACTTTTAATAACTGTTTCTGCCACGCTTAAAAGCGTTACAATTTCTGAAATAGAATTACCTTAAATTTTCAGATTTGGTTCAAATTTTCAATCTCGATTTTCTCTGCCTGTAGTTGATGGATTAAGGTGCCGTTTGTTGGACGTCGACTGGAAAAGAGAGGAGTATCGGCGGCCGGAAGGGGGTGGCGTTCGGTTGAACGTGGTGGGGCCCACGGCGCTCGCGACGGCGGCGGTTCCTGGCGACGTGGCGGCCGGCTCCAGCGATGGTGGCGGGGGAAACGGGTATGGTTGCGAAGGTCTCGGTTTCCTCTTCGATACGGTATAAAGTTTGCAGAAAATCGTCGAGTATGGAGGGAGAAATCGAAGGTCAAAGATTCGATGAAATATGGGTTTCGGCGGCTGTGTTTTGAACGAAGAGGAAGAGGAACTGTTCATCTATACGGCCCGTATTTATACCGTATTCTAGGGTTTAATTTAATTAATTAATTAATTAATTAATTCGAGAAATTACAGTTTTCATATACGATCTCCGATTCGCGCTCAACGACTGTCGATCTTGATGTTTTCACGCCTTCTGAGCGCGATGGTGCTATCCCCATGGTCCAATTCTGAAGTTACGGTATGGTTTTCTTTTATTTTCAAATTAAATCGTTTAATTTAAATTCGAACATACATTTTAATTTCCTGAGGCCACATACTGATCCAGAAAAATCCAAAAAAATTACTTTTGGCATCGTGATGACGATACGGTCCTAACAAAGCCAATTTCATCGAATTCTGAGACCGTTCGAAAAATGGCTATTTTTAAATCGTTAAATTTCAACTATTTTTGACCAAACACAGTTTCTTTCGCCACGCTCACAAATTAAATCGAAAAAATTCTAAAAATTGAAACTTAGCCATATTATGACATTCCGGATCCAACGAAAGTGGTTTCGTCGAATTCCGAGGTCGTTTGCAAAATGACCATTTTTAACTGTTTCAGAGTTATTCAAAATTGGAAAATTTAAATTTGGACTAAAAATTCAACAAAATTCCCAGAAATAAAATTTTCAAACTGGTTCAGATTTCTGGGTCATTACAATCTCCCCTACTTAAGAACTTTTCGTCCTCGAAAAGGGTAAAGAAAAAAAAAACAGAAGAGTAGAAACCAACACAGAGAATACTGAAATGATTAAGCGTACCTCGAAACAAAATTTAATCTGAGAAATCCACTCTGCATTTGGGATAGGCCTGTTTGAAACTCTCTTCAGTTTCCCAAGTGCAGTTTCTAGGATCGCCACTCCATTGCACCTTAACAAGGTTGATTCTTTTATTCCTCAGCACTCGGGTTTCCTTGCCAATAATCTTTATCGGCTCTTTCCTTACTGTTAGATTTGGAGTAATATCCATGACTTGTTGATTTAGTTCATCTTCAATCAAATCTGGGTCATGCACATGCTGGCGGAGTTGGGACACATGAAATACATCATGCACCCCTGGCAACCAGTCGGGCAACTGCAGCCGATAAGCCAGGGTACCAATCCTTTCGAGTATAGGGAATGGACCAATGAATCTCAGCGCCAATTTCCCAAACTTCCCAAATTGTATCGCACCCCTTAGTGGAGAAACCTTCAAGTACACATGGTCACCAATAGAGAATTGCAAATCTCTCCTACGTTTGTCTGCATAGCTTTTCTGTCGGCTTTGAGCAGCCAGTAACCGCTTCTTAATTTTATCAACTTTGTCTGAAGCTTCTCGGACCATGTCTGGACCCAAAACTAGGCGGTCTCCTTTTTCAATCCAACAGGCTGGCGATCTACATGGCTTATCATATAAGGCTTCGAATGGAGCCATCTTCAAACTTGCTTGATAGCTATTGTTATATGAAAACTCAACTAAATGCAAGTGATCCTCCCAAGAACCTCCATAATCGAGTATGCAAGCTCGCAACAAATCTTCAAGAATGCGATTCACCCTCTCAGTTTGGCCATCTGTCTGAGGGTGGTATGCGGTGCTGAGATTTAATTTTGTTCCCAATTCATTTTGGAAGGCCTCCCAAAACTTGCTAGTGAAGATAGGATCACGGTCACTAACAATGCTGCTAGGAATACTGTTTAAAACAAAAGATTTTCTTTGATTAGACATGAAAATTTTCATTTAGAAAATGATGAAAAAAAAAAGATTTAGTTTTATTACCCATATAGCCTGACTATTTCTTTGAGATAAATTTGTGCCAGACTTTGAGCAGTTCTGGTGGACTTGACAGGTATGAAATGAGCGACCTTGGTGAAGCGGTCCACGATCACCCAAATGCTGTCATTTCCTTTCCTAGTACGGGGCAAACCATATATAAAATCCATAGAGACTTGGTCCCACTTCCCTTCTGGTACCGGCAATGGTTGCAACAATCCTGCTGGCTTTTGTTGATCGCTTTTAACTCGCTGACATGTAGGACATCTACTCACATAAATGGATATATCCCTCTTCATATCTTTCCACCAAAACGTGCGCTTTAGATCATGATACATCTTGTTCACGCCTGGGTGGACGGAAAGCTTTGATTTGTGCCCTTCATTTAAAACTTCCCTGATGAGCTCTGGGATTTTTGGAACACAGATCCTCCCTTGCAACCTAAGGGCTCCCTTTTGATCTATTTGAAAGCTCGTGCTCTCAACTTCTTGAATACTCTTAATCATTCTTTGAATAAACTTATCTTCCTTTTGAAGGGTAGAAATTTTATCAATCAAAGAAGGGGTAACTGTGCAGCTTGCGACCATGGCAGCTTTTCTACTGAGTGCGTCTGCCACAACATTGGCTTTCCCTGGCGTATACAAGATGTCGAGATCATACGCCGCAAGAAATTCTAGCCATCTTAGCTGCCTTAAATTCAAGTCCTTTTGATCGAAGAGATATTTCAAAGATTGATGGTCTGTGAATAATTCGAATTTTTCGCCCAAGAGATAATGCCTCCAAATTTTTAAAGCAAAGACTATGGCCAACAGTTCTAGGTCATGGACACGATAGTTTTTCTCGTGCGGCTTTTGTTGACGGCTTGCATACGCAACAACTTTGCCCCTTTGCATCAATACTGCGCCAAGACCACCATTTTGAGAAGCATCGGTATAAACGGCTAGATCTTGGTTGCCATCGATGATGGTTAGCACGGGAGCAGTGATCAAACTCTCCTTTAACTTTTGGAAGGACTCTTCACACTCTGCTGTCCAAATGAACTTGGTATGTTTCTTGGTGAGCTGTGTTAAAGGGCCAGATAGCTTGGAAATTTTTTTGACGAATTTCCTGTAATATCCAGCCAACCCTAGGAAGCTTCTTACTTCTGTGGGTGTAGTCGGCTGCTTCCAATCTTGAATGGCGGAAATTTTGCTTGGGTCCACAGCAATTCCTTCTTTTGACACAACATGGCCCAAGAATCTTACCTCTTCTTGCCAAAATGTGCATTTTGAAAATTTTGCCTTTAGAACATTTCTTTGCAGAATCTCTAGCACTTCTCTTAGATGCCCTTCATGCTCCTCCTTGGTTTTGGAAAAGATCAAGATATCATCAATGAAGACTAAGACGAATTTATTCAAGACCTCTCTGAAGACCCTATTCATCAGGTCAACAAAATAGGCTGGAGCATTGCACAGACCGAACGACATTACCAACCATTCGTAGAATAAGTCGGGACCTCTGAAAGCGGTCAAAGGGATGCATTCTTCGGCTATGCGGAGTTGGTGGAAACCTGTGGCTAGGTCCATCTTCGAAAACACCTTGGCTCCATTTAAATTGTCCATCAAATCATCTATGCGAGGCAAGGGGTATTTGTTCTTCAGGGTCTGCTTATTTAGGTCACGGTAGTCCACACAAAGCCTTAGAGTGCCGTCCGATTTGGGGACAAACACCACAGCTGCTCCCCAATTGGAAAAGCTAGGCCGGATTAATCCCTTCTTCAAGAGCTGTTTGGTTTGGGTACTCAACTCTTCTTTTTCTTTAGGGGTCATCCTTCGTATAGCATGAACTACAGGCCTTGCATTAGGGACAAGATCAATCCTGAAGTCTATTTCCCTCCGCGGCGGTAAACTATCTACTTCTTCAAACACGTCCGCATAATTCTTGACAATAGGAATATTCTCTGAAGAGATGGGCATGACTTCTAAAGAAGACCAAAAAGCTTTCCTATCAGGTTTTGAGCCATGGCAAGGTATAGCAACGGTATTTCCTAATCCTGGTTTCGCCTTCACTACTCTTTCTGAGCAAAGCACCTCAGCGTCATATTTTGTAAGCCAATCAAGACCAAGGATAATATCAAATTCTGAAAAATCCATAATGATCAGGTCGAAGGGAAATTTGAAACGAGAGTAAGAAATAGGCACCCTACAGTATAAATCGAGGGTGATAGAACCCCCCACGGGATTATGAACATCAGTTGGCTCCTTAAGGCTTCTTTGCGTTAAATTTAACTTCTTAACCGCGTTGCTAGAAACAAAACTTCTTGATGCACCCGTATCAAACAAAGCAGTGACAGGAATATTTTTAATAGAAACAGTACCATCTAGAACATCAGGCTTACCTCCCTCAGTAGGTGCAGAGGAAGATGGTGTACCTGCTCCCTCATAGACATGGGCAATCTGGGCTCCTTTCAGCAGTGGGCAGTTGGCCTTGACGTGACCCTTCTTGTGGCAGTTGTAGCAGTCCTTGGTGCTATCACTCCTAGCCATCTTTGGGTTCTTACACTCCGAGCTATAATGTCCAAATTGCTGGCAGTTAAAACATTGCACCTTTGACTTATCCCCCTTCTTAGTGGCTCCCGAACTACTTCCTTCAGTCTTTTTCTCAGGCTGCTTCCTTTTGTTGTTGTTGTTAGCTAAGCTCCTCTCTCTGTCCTGCTGAGAAACCTTCTTGTCATTCTCTTCATAACGGCAAGCGAACTCCACCATATTATTGAAGGAAAGGTCGATGTGGGCAGTAACTCTGTCAATATATTTCCTTGCAAGGCCATTTATGAATCTCTTATTCTTCTGAAAGTCATCTCGAATCAGTTCAGGTGCATAACGGGAAAGGTCCTCGAACCTACGAACATACTCTGAAATGGACTTGTCGCCCTGCTTCAGATTGGCGAATTCGTCGTGTAGCCTTTCTACCTCCTGCCTCGGAATGTATTTGTCGTTGAAAAGCTCTTTAAATCTATCCCAAGACATATTATCTTCGTCGCCTCCAATGTTGACTACCTCCCACCAGTTTTGCGCTTCACCTTGAAGATGCCATGCTGCAGTGAATCTCTTTCTCTGATCATCTAGTCCCAGTCCTCCAAATATCTTTTCACAATTTTTCAGCCACGCCTGAGCTTGTACCACGGTCTCGGAACCGGTGAATGGAACTCCACCTAAATTCTTGAACTTCTTTTCCACCTTGTCCAAGTCAAAGGGTGGCGGCGGTGGTGGTGGTTGTTGTTGGACAGTGGACTCCTCAGTTTCAGTGGTATTTTGCCTTCTCCTAGCGGCTCTAGCAGCTCTAGCAGCAGCGGTACTCATTTTAAGTTAGTTCTGTACAATCAAGGTACGAGTCAGAACAACTTTAATGATGACTTAAGAAATGATAAGATAAAAGGATAGATAAAAGGTGGTGATAAAGGGACTGACTATTATGTATCCTTATGAAGTGTTCGTCGTAGAATAATGTGATTCTACGTAAACGAGTTACTATAAATATGTTATATTCCGCTTTGTAAACCAAAGCTCTGATACCAACTGTGATGACCCCAAACTTCCACGGAGTGAAAGCAAGGAGAAATCATATGGAATACAACATAATTATAATATAACAAGTCACAGGAAACAACATAGCACAGGAAATCCATAAAGTAACAACATCATAGCAGCGGATATATAATGTTATCAGCAATAGAAATCCACAGTCACAGAATCTAAATTATTACAACAAGTTTTCAGAAAATGACATAAGTTCCAACTCCAAATTAAATAACATGAAATGGAAATAAGTTCAATGTCTGGAAAAAAAAGGAGAATGCGATAAAGCAAAAGATAGAGAGTCTTTGAAGCTCCAAGTAATCACCTCTTCACCAAAGCAATCCCAAGAGAGAGAATATAAGCTACTCCAAAGAAAAACTCCAAGTAAAGAGTAAACCTGTCTACTTGGCTGCCCGTGTGAAGGAGAGGGCACCCAAGTTTGCAAAAGGTGAAACAAACGATGGGTCAGTCGTGGGACTGGTGTGAGAATTCTTAACTAAAATTACTACTAGAAATAAGGCGAATCCAAAGACCACGCCGCTAACGCGGAACGGGTTGTACCAATGGATTACCGTGCATAATTACAGTGTTTAGTACAGATAAATAATCGTAACACAACGCAATGTATTTTGAAAAATGGAACCACCATAAGACTCAGGTCCCATCACACAATGCAACGCACACCAAGAGGATAGAGTTTTACCTTATGGTGGTTAAACATGATAAAATACGCCAAATACGAAACTAATACTATTATTAGGGTGTATAGGTTTCAAAACAATTCAAATTATAGATATCAATCCTAGGAAGCATAGGTACCATATACTATGCCTCCAATACTAGCAATACAATCAAATACGTCGGGTTCGTATTGGAAAGTTGGGTTTCCATCATGAGTCCAGGCTAGGGAGGACTCCTTACCGATTCGAGACACTCTAGTTAATGCCTCAGGATTACCCGCAGTTAACCCTTGGAAATGGCAGGGCCGGTCCTCAAATACAGCTTAGAGGATTGGCAATTCCTAAGCACACGTTCCCCGGTCCTATAGGACCTATCCGAGGCGCCTCATTTCATCATCCACAAAAGTAAAATGACTACTAACTAGAAAGAAACGTACTACTTTCCCTGCGTTCCCTTCCCCCTTTTTAGACTCAACCGGTTGTGAGGCTTGTGAAGTCATGCATCCCATACCACAAGGTTCTGCTTTTCAACAAGAAACCTTAATCATTTCATCTTAGCATGCCACACCGTCACTCCATACCGTACCATCGACCGTCTGTCAATATATAAAAGGGTGTTAAGCAGAGAATAAATTCTCTACCACCAATCATTTATACGTTAACAGAAAATCGACAACATGATATTTAATGGGGTACGATGTCAGACACACCATCCATTTACACCCATGCTCTGGGTCTGAGCGAGGGTCAAATCCGTGAAACCAACGCGTATGTTTGGACAATTACCATGACTCTTGAATCGGGAGCTACCCAATTCAGAGTCTTGATCGTTGTCCATTCGAGGGAAGATTTTACGGTCTTCATACGCCGTCTTCATATTTAGACTCTTGAAATCGTACAATCATTTGGAATGGAATAAACCCGGACTTTCCAAATAATCCCGTATTCATAAATTTGAGAAAAACACATTTCATATCGTTATGTTGTTTTATAACGATTTATCCTTGCCTTAATTATTTAATATAATTAATTTCTTTATTTTATGACGCTTCAGTACAAAGGCGACACTGGCGCTGTTTTCCATCCATTTTGATTTTTACATTTCTCAGAAGCTAACCGTTGGATTTTAACGCAACTTATGTCGTTGGTAAGGTTTTTCCAAGACGGTCCTAACAGTTTCAGTTTTGGGAAAATCCGACGGTCGGATCTTCCTGTATAATCGTTTAAAAGTTCATTTTCAAAACGTGAACTACCGCGCTCGATTCGTTATATTTTAATTATATATATATTATATATAATATATATAAATAATACGCTTAACTCATCGTCCTTACATCCATCTCTCCTTTTTACCTTTTCACTTCTTTAACTTACATGAAGATATATTTCATAATTAGGCGGTGAATTGTTCTTTTTATTTTGTTTTCATTTTATACTTTATAATTCACGTTTAAAAATGTAAATTATAAAACATCATTCCCTTTATTACCTTTCATCTATCTTTTCCAATTATATTATAAATAATGTACATTTTCCTATGGCGTAAATTTCCTTTTTATACACATTATAAATAGTGTGTATTTTACCTATGGTAAGATTCTCTTTTTATCTGCATTATAAATAATGTATATCCTTCCTACGAGGTACATTCTCTTTCTATATACATTATAAATAATGTATATTCTTCCTACGGTCAAGTTCTTTAAATCTTAACATTATAAAATAGTGTAACTATCATACGGTGGAACTTTCTTTTTATTTAACATTGTGAATGATGTTAAATTTACATACACTTCATCTTCTTTTTATTAACATTGAAAATAATGCTATTTCACATACAATACATTCTTTTATTATCTTCTATATTAACATTTGACACAAATGTCATTTTCATACAATGACCATTTTCTAAATTAACATAACTAAAAATGTTAATTTAACATGCGGTGACATTTTCTTTTATTAACATTAATAAAAATGCTAATTTAACATGCGGTGACATTTGCTTTTATTAACATTAATAAAAATGCTAATTTAACATGCGGTGACATTTGCTTTTATTAACATTAATAAAAATGCTAATTTAACATGCGGTGACATTTGCTTTTATTAACATTAATAAAAATGCTAATTTAACATGCGGTGACATTTGCTTTTATTAACATTAATAAAAATGCTAATTTAACATGCGGTGACATTTGCTTTTATTAACATTAATAAAAATGCTAATTTAACATGCGGTGACATTTGCTTTTATTAACATTAACAAAAACGATGCTATACATACAATGCATTTTATATTTTATAACATGACACAAAACGATGCTATACATACAATGCATTTTATATTTTATAACATGACACAAAACGATGCTATACATACAATGCATTTTATATTTTATAACATGACACAAAACGATGCTATACATACAATGCATTTTATATTTTATAACATGACACAAAACGATGCTATACATACAATGCATTTTATATCATGACTCAAATGTTATTTTTCATACAACGAACATTTTCTATACGACGAACATTTTCTATGCTAACATAACAAAAATGTCATTTTTAATACGATGATCAGTTTTTTTAATTTTAATATCAATGAATCATACGGTGCTCTCTATTTTAATATGAACAAAAATTGTTCATCAACATACGGTGAATAATTTCTATCTAAATATTGAACAAAATAGTGTGTATTCTATTTTATAATGAACAAAAATGTATTCATTTCAAATGGCGACAAATTCTATTTTTAATAATGAACAAAATATAGTTCATTAACATTTAGTGTCAAATTCTATTTTTAATAATGAACAAAATATAGTTCATTAATTTCTATTTTTAATAATGAACAAAATATAGTTCATTAACATACGGTGCTTTCCTTATTTTTAATACTAACCCAGATGTCAATTTACATACAATGAACATTTTCAACATTTTCTACTTTAATCATGACAATGTCAATATAACATACAATGAACAATTTCAACATTTTCTACTTTAACATATTAAAATGTCAATAAACATACAATGAACAATTTCAACATTTTCTACTTTAACATATTAAAATGTCAATAAACATACAATGAACATTTTGTTCATATTTAAATATTGGCAAAAATGTGTCAATCAGCATACAGTGGTTTTAGTCCTAGCATACACACACAGTTTATGTCATAGCAGGTTCACATTCAGTTTATGTCATAGCAGATTCATACAGTTTAATAATTTAAATAAATTCAAGTTCAGTGAATTCTCACCTTGACTGGATAAAAGGTATAATAATCCAAAAAAAATATTCAGATGCCCCCAATCACTCTCAGCAGGTCCTAATCGTCGTCACGGTCCTATGGGTTCTGAAATTTTCAGAATCCGAGTTCATACGAATAAGTTATCAATGTTTTAATTAACCAGACTTTTAACAACTGTTTCTGCCACGCTTAAAAGCGTTACAATTTCTGAAATAGAATTACCTTAAAATTTTCAGATTTGGTTCAAATTTTCAATCTCGATTTTCTCTGCCTGTAGTTGATGGATTAAGGTGCCGTTTGTTGGACGTCGACTGGAAAAGAGAGGAGTATCGGCGGCCGGAAGGGGGTGGCGTTCGGTTGAACGTGGTGGGGCCCACGGCGCTCGCGACGGCGGCGGTTCCTGGCGACGTGGCGGCCGGCTCCAGCGATGGTGGCGGGGGAAACGGGTATGGTTGCGAAGGTCTCGATTTCCTCTTCGATACGGTATAAAGTTTGCAGAAAATCGTCGAGTATGGAGGGAGAAATCGAAGGTCAAAGATTCAATGAAATATGGGTTTCGGCGGCTGTGTTTTGAACGAAGAGGAAGAGGAACTGTTCATCTATACGGCCCGTATTTATACCGTATTCTAGGGTTTAATTTAATTAATTAATTAATTAATTCGAGAAATTACAGTTTTCATATACGATCTCCGATTCGCGCTCAACGACTGTCGATCTTGATGTTTTCACGCCTTCTGAGCGCGATGGTGCTATCCCCATGGTCCAATTCTGAAGTTACGATATGGTTTTCTTTTATTTTCAAATTAAATCGTTTGATTTAAATTCGAACATACATTTTAATTTCCTGAGGCCACATACTGATCCAGAAAAATTACTTTTGGCATCGTGATGACGATACGGTCCTAACAAAGCCAATTTCATCGAATTCTGAGACCATTCGAAAAATGGCTATTTTTAAATCGTTAAATTTCAACTATTTTTGACCAAACACAGTTTCTTTTGCCACGCTCACAAATTAAATCGAAAAAATTCTAAAAATTGAAACTTAGCCATATTATGACATTCCGGATCCAACGAAAGTGGTTTCGTCGAATTCCGAGGTCGTTTGCAAAATGACCATTTTTAACTGTTTCAGAGTTATTTAAAATTGGAAATTTTAAATTTGGACTAAAAATTCAACAAAATTCCCAGAAATAAAATTGTCAAACTGGTTCAGATTTCCGGGTCATTACATTCTGTTTCTAAGAACTTTTCCAATTTTTCAAAAATTTGGCTAACACCCTAAATTTTCGAAAAATTTCGCCATAACCTCCCTTGCACCGGGGACTTCGGGATATTTCATATAGCCTCCTATGGCCTTCTTCAATCTAAAAGAAAAAGAAAAAGCCAAGCGGCTAGCCAATCGGCTCATAAATCATCATCATCCAAACAAAACAGTAAATTATGGTAAACATGTACCTATTTGTCGGGCATACAATTTTATTCTCTGCTTTAGCCTCCTTGCAATGACCTGTTCAATGTAAGTACATATACATGCATGCAAATGCGATAAATTTTCAATACAACCCACTATTTTTGATTCAATTGGCTAAATGATCCAAATTTAATTAATCAACCAATAATCAAATAACACAATCAGCAATCAAATAGTTGATTAGCTTTTCAAATTCATAACTTTGATACATAGTCAAAAATCACATTTTTGGTGCCAAATCACAACGATAGGCCCTATCTTATTTTGGTTCTCACACTAGTCTAATGGAAATATATAGATATCCCATTTTCATCACTCGAACACAAATTTTGATGATGAAGCTTCAATCATCAGAACCATCTCCGGGCGACTAGAGCGTGATTCTATATCTATCCAGTATATTAAAACTTTGAATACACGTGGATCAGACGTATACACAACATCTTATATACTGGATTATCCAAATTCAATATAAAACAAATAATCAAATACGAATAATTGATTTAAATTTTCAAAACAACAATTGTTTTCACTTTTATTTTAAAAAACATCACTCTTCACACTCGTTCTAGGATACTACTGATCCCATCTCTAACGAGTCATTCCCATTGGATATTACTAATCCAATATCTGATGAATTCTTTCGTATGGTTCTAATGTGTCTTATTCTCTGAGCTTTGTAAACCAAAGCTCTGATGCCACGATGAAACGACCCGAAATCCCCCTTACGGGAAATCACGAATTGAGTTGAGGACATGCCACATCAGAACGCAAACAGAAGAACATTTCATTGTTAATTACAACAATTCATCAGAATACAAGAATATATAGAGTATAAATTACATATTACACATTTACTACATATCAGAGATTTAAATTACAACTAAATACATTGCAGATCCAACAAAAGTGGTTTCGTCGAAAACCGAGGTCGTTTGCAAAATGGCCATTTTTAAGGGCCAGAATTCCATAGCGACTATTCTGAATTTTCAACTGGGCATTTCTTTATAGCCCCACTATAAAATTTCAATTTTCCGGATTCGTTGGAAACATATTCACAAATATATTCAAATATTTTTTGTTTCTCTTAAATCCGGTTTATTTTGAATCCTGTACATTCGTTTGAACTTTGAAATCGAATTTTCGAACTACCGCGCCATTTTCAATTCCTTTTATAATTTAAAATAAATATTTATATTCTAACGACGATTCAAATAAATATACATGTTCTATTCCATTTAAAATAAATTTCTCGTTGTTATTATTTAAAATAATTCATTTTAAATAATCAAAATTCATCAAAATTGCCAAAATAAAAATTTTAAATTGGCTCGGATTTCCGGGTTATTACACACGCTCGATTCGTTTGATTTTAATTTCTATATATATAATTCCTCCATCCATATATTTTGCTAACAACAAATATCTCTATTTGTATATATAATATCAAGGTATAACATGACATACATTAATGTTTTATTTTTATTATAATTCACATTCACATACTATACACAACAATGTACATTTTTCTTTCATCTTTCAAATTACACAAAATGTATATTCTGTTTCCTTATTCTTTTTAATGAAAATCTATTCATTGGAAATGTAAATTTCTAGTCCTTATTCTTTTTAATGAAAACCCATTCATTAAAATGTACATTTCATCGTTATAATCTTTACTAAAAATCTTTTTACAAAAATACCATACTGTTGTTCTTTTACATGAAAAATTTAATTCAATTACATGAAAAATGTAACTTTTACTTTTATTCAATTACTACCTTTCCATTGGAGTCAAATTATATTAAATTAAAGTCCTTAAACGTTTAATTCTTTCCAATGAAAATGACACTAAAATTATGCCTCATTTTAATATATGAACATGACACTAAAAAAATGTTTCATCTTCAATATATGAACATGATCTTAAAAATATATTTATTTTTAAGATAATAACATAACACTGAAATATGTTTTAAATTTCATATATTAACATAACATTAAAAATACGATTATATTTCATATAATTAACATGACTTTAAAATATGAAGCTTTTTCATATGCATTCACATGATTCCAACACATGTTTTTATTCCATATGCATTAACGCTACTCCAAACATAATTTTATTTTCACACACTTTAACGCTACTCCTAAATATGATTTTATTTTCATATGCAATTAAATGACATTAAAATAAATGATTATATTTATTCCTTATGCACTCATGTTACACTAAAAAAACATGATTTCATTTTCATATGCATTTTCATGATTCCAACTATAATCTAAAAATTGATTATTCTATGTGTTATCCTTTTTATAATAATATTATTTTCCAAAATATTAATTTTGAAATTTCTCTTTTAATATTCATTATAAAATGGATAAAATAAATCGATAAATTCGTTTGGGGTTTTTTTAATAAAAAAATGAGTTACTATTTTTAAAACGAATTAAATAGCCCAACTCATTTTCTTATCCATTTGTATTTTATAATGGGCTAGACCTCTCACATTAAGCATGCGACTTGTGGATGCTGGATGTGCCGGTCGGTTCCGGGCAGACTTATTCCACAAGTTGGACTTAACCTCGTGTCATGGCCGTTTCGTATTTATGCACTTGGACCTCTCACATTCAGTTCAACATTAGTGGCTGCTGGATATGTCGGTCGGGTCCGGGCAGACTTCCACCACAAATGTAACCTAACCTCATGTCCAAGCACAATTACATTTTATAATTATAATTAATTTTTCCAAAACATATTATTTGAAATTATCCTTTCCATTAAGGAATCTTAATTTTAAGATATTCTTTATTTCTAATATCTTGATTTCCAGTATCTTAATATAAATTGTAACTTTCCATATTATTATGATTTTATAATAACAACCCTTTCAAGATGTTCAATTTTGAAACCATATATGTTTTTAAAATATTGACACCAAAGATGTATTCTTTTATTGAATCCTTTTATTGTAACCTTTAGACAATAAAGACGTAATCTTTCTAAATCAACGTCAATTAATTCCATTAATTGAATATAAAATAGAAACATTCCTTTAATTCAAGATTGATAACGTTTTGGAAACAAATCTTCTTAATTTAACATATTGACAATTAAAAAGGTAATCTTTTAAATTCTAACTTTTTCTTTTTATTGTAACCTCATCCTACTATGTTTCTACTATTACATTAAAAATGTATTTTTAATGTAAATCGTACTTCTTAATAAAAATATGATTCTTACTAAGTTTTCTAATATTACATTAAAGATGTGTTTTTAATGTAAAACATATTTCTTTATAAAAATATGTTTTTAAATGTAAATCATATTTCTTAATATGATTCTTTTACTCCTCTTTTTATTTCCTGTTATACTTGCATTGTGAACACAGAAAATAAAATGAACTTATTTTTCTATGTAATATTTGCATTGTGAAATGCAAATAAAAAGGTGAACTTTTATTTCTAAGTGATTATATTTGCGTGAGAGGACGCAAATAAAATGTACAACTTTTATTTGGTGTTGAATTGATACACTGAATCAATTCAATATAAATGACAATTGTTAATTTTAATGTTGAATTGATAAACTAAATCAATTCACATGAAATAACACATTTTATTATGTTAATGAATTGATAAACTAGATCAATTCAAATAAAATAAAAGTGATAACATAAAAATGACAAATCATATTATTATTATGAATTGATAAACTAGATCAATTCAAATCAAACAAAAGTGATACCATAAAAATGTGATCTTTTTAATGCTAATGTAAACATGAAATTTTTATTATATTAACATTTATACATAAAAATATGTTCTTTCCAAGTGATGACATTTTTAAATAAAAATGTTATTTTCCTATTCTAACAATTTATATAACATAAATGATATTTTCCTTGATGTAAACATTTCACATATTTCATACCATCCATCAACACAATATGGTCAATTCACCACAATATAGTCAATTCAAATAATCTCAAACATCACAAAATGTTCAATTTGGTGTCACATAACTAATGAACAAAAATAGGGATTTTTGTTTTAACTAATTTACCTTAACAAAAATAACAAATTTGTTTTGACAAATTTATTTTGACCAAAAATCTATATTTTTGTTTTCAACAATTTTTATTACAACACGATATCATCCAATTAACAGATTTATATAAACATCAATCATAGAATCAAATCACGTCACATAACAATAGAATTTTACCGTAGAGTGATGATAACACAAACATAAATAATTTTAGTTATTTAAGAAGAAATAAAATAGAATTTCTCACATCGTTTTGAATTTCAGCGCCGTTTAGATCCAAAAATTGGCCAAATTTCAACTTGCTCAGAATCAGGTCTATTCAGTGACATCGCGAAGGTCTCAGTCTCACGATCGTGGCGCACCTGAAATCGTCCGAATCCGAATTCGTATGAGCAAGATATGGTTAAATTAAGATTGGTAAAAATTGAATTAAAGTAATTAGTTTGGTCAAAGTTCAAAAAGTCAACTCACCCTCCTTCTTCTCCTCCAACGTTCAAGGTCGTTCCTTTTATTTACTTTGAACCCATTTCATTCAAAATTAGGTTTCCACTTATCTCGGGATTGGTGAAGCTTGAAGATGATCGGAAGGTGGCATATCGGAGAGGGAGGAGAGGGCTACGTGCACCGGGAGGGAGGGGAGGTGCGGTGGGGCCTACTGGGCGCGGTGGGGGCTATTTGGCCGCAGGTTGAGGAGGGGATTCCGGGCAAATTACTCACTTATACTTCATCATATCCGTAAAGAATTAAAGCTCTCGAAAATCTCTTCAATATTGTCGAAAGAATCATTCAATTTCATTGAGAGGATTGGAAGTAATTGAGGAATGAAATTCGTGTATTTCTGGCCATGAAAAATAGGGTGGCGGCTGGTCATTTGGAATTAGGGTTTGGGGTTTGTCATTTTGCATATTATTTATATTATTATATTCACTAATTACCCACTAATGGCCCGATTTGTAACTTTGTCAGATTTCAGCCCAACGACTGTCGTTCCTACCCATTAACCCCTATTCCGGACTCATCTAGCAATGTCCCGGAGGCCCAAACGACTGTCTTGATCCAGTTTTCTTTATTTTAAAATATTTTCTTTTATTTTTAATTCAACCGTACAAATAAATTCACTGGGGCAACAAATTAACTTCGAAAAATCCCGAAAAATATATTTAGCTATGTTTTCACGCTGCGGACCTAGGAAAATGAATTTCGTTCAATTCTGAGCCCGTTTGAAAAATGACATTTTTCAAATCGATTAAAATTGACCGAAATTGACAAAACTGAAATCTTTTTGCCACAGTCACAAATTAATTTGAAAATTTATGAAAAATTAAACTAAGCAATAATTTGACATTTCGAATCCAACAAAGTGGTTTCGTCGAAAACAGAGGTCGTTTGTAAAATGACTATTTTCAAGGCGTATAATTAAATATTAAAAATACATTTTTAAACAAATAATTTTCGAAACTCGAAATATATAAGTGTTTGTACTTTTGAAATGCAGAAACATCATTCTGAACTCAATGGAAGTGGTTTTGAGTTCAAATTCCTTCGTATGCAAAAAGTAGCATTTTTGACCTTTATAAATTTCATAGCGACCTTTCTGAAAATTCATTTGGCCATAACTTTTGATTCCCACTATGAAATTTCGATTTTTCAGATTCTTAGAAAGATATTTTTAAATAAATTCTAATATTTTTTGTTACACTAAAATCCAATTTATTTTGCATCCTGTACGGTCAGTCAAAGTTCAAGTTTGACTTTTCAAACTACCGCGCTATTTTTAACTCCTTTTATAATTAAAATTAAATTATTCATCCCAACCTCGATTTAAATAAATTTTTAATTATTATTATTTTAAAAATAAAAACCCATTAAAATTCCTAAAATAAAAATTTTAAATTGCCCCAAAATTCAGGGTTGTTACACATTCCCCCGGTTCCTCTTCCAACTGTTATTTCCCGACTGGCAGCCATTTTTATTTCTGACATTCACCTCGACTTTCCCTGAGCTGTCTCATGTCTGCTTAATGGCCACGTTACTCTGTATATCTTCTTTGTTGGTAGCCTTCCTTTTCCGGTTGGCATATATTTCTTCCTGATGCAGGCGAATATTAGCTTTTTCATAGAATATCTCTCTAGTCAGTGGCGGCTTGCTAGCTAGGTACCTTCTGAATTCGGTATCTTTGTCCACCCCATCAATTAAGGCCATCAAGGTAGTCTGTTCGTTAGAGTCTCTGACCTCTGTGACAGCTAGGTTGAAACGATCCAGGTACGACCTCAGAGTCTCGTCAGGACGTTGTTTAATTAGGGATAACTCCATGACATTTTTAGATCTCCGAGCGTGAAGCCAAAATTGGTTCACGAATCTTTCACTTAGTTCCCTGAAACTGGATATCGATCGTGCTTGCAGGTAGGTAAACCATAGTAATGCCACATCTTCCAGGAATATCGGGAACGCTTTACACATTACGGCATCGGAGGCTGCAGCGGCATTCATGGACCATGAGTATCTCATTAGGTGTTGGACTGGATCTGTCATGCCGGTATAACGATTCATAATTGGTATATTGAAACGCTTCGGGAATGTAACCTCTAATATGTCATCGGTAAAGGGCATATGAGTACGCTCTATACCCCCAATCTTCGTTTCTCTGTCCAATGTTGTCCACCATGATCTTCCTAATCATTGCTTTAATCTCAGCATGCATCACCATAGATTCTGGATCGGCACTGTTGGCTCTGCGGGGCCCTCGATCATTCCTTCGGCGGCCGCCACAAAGTCTGGAACCTAAACAGAGCTCCCTTGTCCCCTGTTACCACGGTCAATCACGCGGCGAAAGGATTGCGGTGGTTGATTCTCAGCAGGCTCATTAACAATCTGTGTTCTAGGGAGTGCTGCCGAGTTATTCAGATTACGGTCGACGGGTCCTAGGTTCAGTGTTGCTTCTTCTCAGGAGGGAACCGATCCAAATCAAAGTTGTTCTATATTTTCAGCCCTTTCCAATGGCCGCCGTGGAGGTCTTGGAGATTACCCTGACGAAAAAGAGTATTCTGGGGTAAGAGGTCGAGCTGGCGGAGGTGTCCTTTGCCTCAGAAGATCATCAATACGCCTATCCATAGCGGTCAGGTTCTGTCATAATACGGAGCTCTCTTGCCTTTGAGCGGCTAATTCATCGTCTTTCCTATCCAACATTTCAATGATGCGAGAGAGATCTCCTTCAGTAGCCGGGGCAGTAGGGTTGAACTGATCACCAACATTCTCTCTTATACATAAAGAACCCGAGCCAGGTCGAGCAGATGCACCAGCGCGAGCGGAACGAGCCATAATTTCCTTTCCAGTTCGAGATGTGAACCTGTGGTCAGAGCGATACGCAATCCCTTCTGGCACTCGGTTCATGACTCCCTCATCTGGATCCTGATTCGTGACATTCCTCTGGACTTGGCTCGGGGAAGCTCCTGCATGGTGGCTCGTGGAAGCATTCTGGAGGTGGGTCATGATGCCCCCTTGGGTCGGGTCGCCCCCACGCCATCACGAACCGAAAGCACCTCCTCGGCCTGCCCATGCACACTTTCTTCAATGGCTTCGTTTGCAGCTTCATTTGCTTGCTAAACTCGTACTTCCTTAGACTTCTTTCAAGCCATGATATCTGCGCTTTGCTGAAATCTTCAAAAATCGAAATAGTGGGGTTTTGGACTGTTTTCTTCGGACTTCAATATCCAAATAATAGACTAACGATCCAATATGCTGAAACTTCTTTCTCAGTGAAAGCACCAAAATGTTAGATCCAAACTTGACTCTAACACCCAAATAGTTCAGATTTGCAGAGAATTATATTAAAAAATGAAGAAAAACTGGAGAACACACGAGATTTATAGTGGTTCGGCGTTAACGAGCCTACGTCCACTTTATATCTTTTTGATTACACGTAGAATGCAAGTACAATCAATGATTTCTCTCAATCTCATAATTACAATGATAATTCACTCAATAATTTTGTAATAACACTGATCAGAAAAAATGGAGAAGCAACAATGGTGATAACAACACTCAGAATTGCCAAAAAGATCCTGAAAAATGTCAAGTGTAGGGCTATTTATAGGTGATATCTGCAGGCGGTTCATGGTCACACGTGGCACAAATCCCGAGGATCTCGAGCGGGTCCGTGTCTTGAGGGAGAAGTAGTCAAAATGACAGTTATAAACAGGTGTTGCAAGACTCTTCAATCTCGGATCATGGAAGACTCGGTCGTGCCCTTCATTCTTTGGCAACGAGGTCGGGACGTAGGGCGAATCGGATCATGATAGTGCATCACGAGTAGGGGTCGTGGTAGTAGCACCATGAGTCGAAGGTAACATGGTGACCACGAATGGGTTTAGATAGTTCTAGGAGTGAGACTTCGTATTGGACTTGTGTATGAGTCTTGGTGGCCTAGTCCAAAAGCTAGCCAACATAATCTTTGTGGGTTTTGTTTTTATATTGGTTGGAATGTGTTAGTCTGTTGTTCTGGCTATATCAGTACTTGGGTGATGATTTCATTTCGGTGAGTTTTCGTCTTGGATATAGATTGTTAGTTGTGTGTTTATATGTGTTGTGGTGTTGCCGTAACTTGGGCCTTATTCGTTTTCTCGTTGCGTTGGTAGCAACGTGGTGTCCGATTTTTATTGGTTTTGTATTTTTTCCGGTTGTTGTTCGTTGAGTGAAGGTAGGCCTAATCTATGACAATGCTTGTGGAGTAAGTATGCTTTAGTTGTTGCCTTGTGTAACTGTAACAACTCGGATTTTCAAAACCAATTTAAAAATTTTATTTTAGCTATTTTAATGGATTTTGAATATTTAAAATGAATTATTTTAAAATGAATTTTTTTAAATAATAACGACTAAAATAAATTTGTTTATTTTAATTATATAACAAGCCTGAAATGGCGCGACAGTTTGAAAATTCGTTTTCAAATTTCAAATGAATGTACAGGATTCAAAATAAATCGGATTTCAGTAAAACCAAAAATATTTGAATCTGTTCAATTATATCTTTGTAACAAATGTGAAAATTCAGATTTCATAACGGAAATTGAAAGTTATGTCCAGTTTAAAATTCAGAAAAATCGCTGTGGAATTTATATATATTTTATATAATATATAGCCCTTAAAAATCGCCATTTTGCAAACGACCTCCGTTTTCGACGAAACCACTTTTGTTGGATCTGGAATGTCAAATTATTGCTAGATTCAAAATTTCATAATTTTTGGAATTAATATGTGAGCGTGGAGAATTTAAACATGTTTGACAATTTGAATTTAATCGACTGGAAAATGACCGTTTTTCAAACGGTCTCCAAATTCGATGAAATTAGTTTTGTTAGGACTGTATTGTCAAAACATAGCTAGATTTATTTTTCGGGAATTTTTAAGTCAGCATGTGGCCCCGGTGAATTAAAATGTACGTTTAAATTCAATATATATTGATTTATATTTTATTTTGATAGAAACTAATCAAAACGATAGAGTTAGCTTACGGAACATATTTCATTGTGTCCGGAATAGGGGCGTTTGCTAGGGGTGACGGTCGTTGGGATTCGTTTGGAGTTCGAAAATAAAATGAATTAATAAGAAAATTTGGATAGAATAAGAATATTATAATATATTTTCTGTACTATATAATATCCTACTTTCCTAAAAACTATCTTTTACTTCTCTGGTCAAACAGTAGGGAGCCACCATCAATTTGTTCATCACGTGAAAACCCCGTCTTTGAAAATTCAAAACAAATCAAAGGAAAACCGGAAAATCACAAACTTAGATCCATTGAGTTCCTCTTCCCTTTAGCTTTGCCCCCATACAGGTTTCGTTCAACACGATCATGTTTTAGGGTACTCAGAAAATGAGCAGTGTTCTAGGGCTTGGTTTTTTGAGTAAAGGAAGAAGTTGTGGCTCGAGTGGAGTTTGTTTTAGCGCTCATGAAAGGATTTAGCATCATTTGGCAACATTGGTTAAATTTTTGGGCATGAGTCAGTTTGGTACCTGTACGTGGGGGGTGACCACCGCGATCTGGAGGGGGGCATCGGAGGAGTGGTGGTGGTGCTAGGATGAAGGAGCTTGAAATGCTGAACATGCTGGGGACTTCTGTTTTGAATTTCTTGAAGGAAGGGAGAAGATCGATAGGCGCAAAGAATCGGTTATGGGCTTTTTGGGGCGCAGGCAAAATGAAGGGGGAGACAAATTTGGGATTTGAAATGTAATTAATACATTAATTGTTAATTAATTATATCCATTTATGTAATCAAATGTATAATATGCGATATCTTCTTCATACGAGATCCAAATCGCGCGAAACTAGATTTATTGCGACCGTGGGGACGAGAGCTTCACATTAAGACTAACAAAGCCCAATTTGGAGAACATTAGAATTTCGGGCAAATTCAAATCCAAACTGTTCAGAAATAAAACTGGTGGAGTGGAAACCGACTGTGAGAACTCTTTCTCACCAAAATTGCTTTACAATTAAATATATACTAGGATGCAGACGGGGCTTAGTAGCCCCCGACACCATTTATTGTACAAACCATGATTGTTTGTTTGGACTGTATTGTGTTGTGATGTGAATGAACTGTAAAAATATATATGTGTTGAATAAAATGTTTGAACAATAAAAAAAATCATTTTTATTGAATGTATGAACTATATAAAATAGTATAATGTTGAAATAAGTATTTTATCGTAAAAAATATAATTTTTAACGTATGAATGAACAACATAAAATTCTCTTGAAATGTAATATATATATATATATATATATATATGAAATGTGAATAATACATATTTGAAATGAAAATTACATATATATATATATATATGAAATGTGAATAATATATATTTGAAATGAAAATTATATATATATGAAATGAAAATAATATATATATGAAATGTGAAAAATATGTATATGAAGTATGAAAATAATATATATATATATATGAAATGTGAAAAATATATATATGAAGTATGAATAAAATATATTTATGAAATATATATATATATGAAATGGAAATAATATATCTATTAAATGTGAAAAATATATATATGAAGTGTGAATAATATATATATATATATATATGAAATGGAAATTATATATATATATATGAAATGGAAATTATATATATATGAAATGGAAATAATATATCTATGAAATGTGAAATATATATATATATATATGAAGTGTGAATAAAATATATATATGAAATGAAAATAATATATATATAATGTGAAATATATATATATATATATGAAGTGTGAATAAAATATATATATGAAATGAAAATAATGTATATATGAAATGAAAATAATATATATATAAAATGTGAATAATATATATATATATGAAGTGTGAATAATATATATATATATGTGTGAAATGAAAATAATATATATGAAATGAAAATAATATATATATATATATAATGTGAATAATATATATATGAAGTGTTAATAATTATATATGAAATTGAAATAATATACATATATGTGAAATGGAAATAATATATCTATGAAATGTGATATATATATATAAAGTGTGAATAATATATATATATATATATATATATATGAAATGGAAATAATACATATATGAAATGGAAATAATATATCTATGAAATGTGAAAAATATATATATACGAAATGTGAATAATATATATAGGAAGTGTGAATGAAATAAATATTGATTGGTTAAAAATATTATTTTTAACATATATATGAAATGTATAAAATTGTCATGTAATGGACTATTCAGTTTTGATTTAAAAATTGAAATGGAAATTGGAATCGTTTTGAAAATGAATTTAAAACGATTCATAAAATACGTTTTAAATGGAGATCGATGAAGTAATATATATATATATATATATATATATATATATAATATTAAATGGCCTGAATAGAACGCACCGCGATTGTTCGCGAATTTCGACCATTGACTTCGAATTGACATTACGGGAGATCCGACCGTCAAATTCTCCAAAAACCAAAACAGTTGGGTTCGTATCAAAAGGAGCTTTCCAACGAATATAAGAGATTTGAAATCTAATGGTTGGATTTGAAATTATGTCCAAATCAAATTTGGAAAAGGTTGATGTAAATGCAGTTCGATGACCGTTTATGGAAATCGACTGAAAGTGCTTTAATAAAATTATTAAAAATATTTATAATTTATGTAAAATCATAATAAATGATTTGGAAAGAATTCGGATGAAATTTTCATATTTGAAAAGATAAAAATATATTTTTATCAAAATGAACTATTTATCAACTAGAGTTATAATATAATTATTTTTAAATAAATAAATTGGATTGAGACGGGTTTTAATATAACCAGAATTTCCAATATATGAATTGGAGTGGATTTGAATGGAAATCATCTTCGGAATATTTCGATATTGGATTTTGTGATTATACGGATGTTGTTATGGAAATTTTGAAGATATATTTATATCGTTATTTCCAATACGATATTTGTTGGTTTCAGAATTTGATATTGAATATAAGCCGATATAATTTCTATTGAGAGCCTTGTATTTAATATCAAATGGGGAATGGTGTCTTTATTAACACTGTTCTTAAACCTAGTTGAGAAAAGAATAAATCTTTTAATTAAAATTTAGAGAAGTTTTCCAATTAATTAATTAATATTTAATTGGAATTGAATGAAAGAATTGGATTTTTGGGTTTATCATGAGCGGTGTTTTAAATAACACTTGTTCTTTGACCCGATTAACTGTGAAATGTGATTTGAAATTTATAAATCTTTTTATTAAGATTTAACGGGAATTTTCCAAATTAAAGCTTTCCAGTTTAATATATTAAATTGGAATTGAATGGAATTTGATTTGATAATAGTCGAAGTGAGCTTCTGTGGAAGAAGACTGTTAATATATATGGAATTTAAAAGGCTTTGTCGCTATTCCATTTATATTATTAGTCGAATACGGAAATTGATATCGATTATATATTGATCTGTTTTTCGTGAAGATTCCATAATTAATGGAAGGTGATTTGGGTTTGTCGTGAACTGCATTTTAAATGGCATTAGTTCTTTAACTCAATTAAAGATAGGATTACATGTCTAACATTGTATTTCGAAATTTATGGTTGGTCTCTGCAAAATATATATATGTTTGGTGGCGGAGAATTTATTCTCTTGCTTAACACCCTTCTCTAAGACGTACGAGCTTGAGGTTATATATAGGCAGAAATCAATAGTATGTTATAGATTGTCGATGGGGCATGTTTGTGTTTCCAAAGTTAAAAAATCATTAATATTGATTTTTGGGAAGATTAAAACCAAGTGGAGTTTTAATGAATCTTTAATTAGACTGAAAAGAGAATGTGATAATTTAAATTATCAAATTCGAGAAATGATCGAGAATGGAGTAGCACCAGTTTTACTCCCAGTGATAGTTAAATCTTTAATCAGATTTGAACGTGAAATGGTAATTAAATTTACCGATAACACCGTGGTGTTAGATATGGAGTATTACTAGTTTTTCTCCATGGGATGAATAGGTTGGATTGGGAAATAAAAGAAATGATTACTTCGGTAAGGTGCGCTAATCCAGACTAGTTTGGATAAACCTTAATTTGGTTTGAATTGATATCCAAAGGAAGATTAAAGAATAAATTTAAAGGATTTATCTTTGATAAAATTAATAGGAACCTTTCCCAAAGGATATGAATATTCAAATAAAAGGATATTTAGAATTGGAATGAGGCGTATGTTGTGTTTTTGTAGCACTTGTTTATAACATACGCGAGTTATTAGGAAAGGCCGGGTTTACACCCATTCTAAATAACTGATTCGATGATAAGTCGACGATGAAGACGGTAGTTAAAGACCAGAGGTCTTCACATCGTTTGGATGATTATTGATGTCTTGATTAGGTTGTACACCCAATACGAGGTAATATGTGGTGATCGTCCAGACGTACTTGGAGATCGACCGGATATGCGAGGACCTCTCTCCTGTATTGGACACGGGACGAGGAATAAGGTGCCCCCGGTTTCGTTCAGACCTAGAACGAACTAGTAAACGGATGTGTGTCTGACATTGGATTTTATTCTATGTTGATTGATTTCTATTAAATATATATTTGTTTAGTGGCGGAGAATTTATTCCCTTGCTTAACACCCTTCTCTTAGACGTACGATCTCAGAGATTATATATCGATAGACATCAGTTGTATGGCGTGAATTGTCAGTGTGGCATGCTGAGATGCAAATGATCAAGGCTTCTGTTGAAAAGTAGAGTCTTATGGTTTATGATCAAAGCACGGCCTTAAAGGGCGTAGCTTTGTGTATAGCATTAATTCACGAGCCTCACACCTCGGTATGAGTCAAAAACGAGATCAGGCCGTTGGGAGAACATGACATTTCTTCCTAGATATAGGTGGTGTCATGGTATAGAGACCAGACATTTATATTTTTTTACCTATGTGGATGATGGATAGCAAGGCGCCTCGGGTATATCGTTACTACAGAGCCGATGGATATAGGTCCGATAGGACTGGGAAACGTGTGTTCAGGAATAACTAATCCTCAAACGTAAGGGAGGACCGGCCCAACCGATCCAAGGATTCACTGCGGGGAATCCTGAGGTATTTGCTAGAGTGTCTTGAATTGGAGAGGAGCTATCCCTTGCCTTGACTCATGATGGAAATCCAATTTCCAATATGTGACATTTCGGTTTTCATTGTAGAGGCTAGTATGGTGAGATAGTAGGATGGGGTACTATGTCGTTTATGATTGATACATATATATTTGAAGTTGTTTTATACACTTTACATTTATAATAGCATCAAAATGATTTGTTTTAAACGTACCAAGCATGTTTGACTATTATAAGGGAAAACTCTTTCTTCCGGCTTGCGTTGCATTGTGTGATGGGACCTGAGTCTTATAATGGCTTCATTTTTCCAAAAAGCATTGCATTGTTTGTTATATGCACTGGTATTCTTGGGAGAAAACTCGTTCTGTGTTATACGGCGTGGTCCCTTGATTTACTTTAATTTTAAAATAAAGTTTTAAATAACTGTTTTAGTTCTCACACCAGTCCCATAACTGACCTGGAGTTTATTGTTTTAACCTGAACTCTGGGTGCCCCTATTTTCCACACGGACAGCTAGTAGTTTCGGTTTTGTAGATATTATATTCACAGGATCATGGATTTATAGCTGGATATATATTCGGAAATCTCTGTATCTGTGTATTTCTTTAAGCTGTGTTATGTATTATTTTTCCACTACTATGTAATTTTAATCACTGATATTTTTCTGATGTATATTAATTATTCATACTCTGTTATATTCTTGTACTCTGATGTAATTGTTTTAATAAGCAATGAAATGTTCTTCTGTTTGTTTTCTGATTTGTTGTGTTCTCAACTCAATCCGGGCTTCCTTTACGGGCGAGTTTGGGTCATTTCAGTAACTGGTTATCAGTTAGTGTAGTGGCTACTTTGTCTTGACAATGTATGGAAGTGATTGCGACGACAGCTTGTGATGTTGGTATGTTCGATGTTCATTATGTCCATGGTGATGGTTATGCCTCTTTTCAGGCTTGGTGCTGGAATGCATTGTGGAATTTTTGCTACTACTTAGTAATGGTTCTACCATATGAAATTTATTTATCTGTAATCTCTCACCCCATGCGGTGGTTGTCAATTGATATGTGGTTGTATTTGTTATCCTTTCTGGTCAATGTAATGCTCCCAACATGGAGCTAGTTTATATCATTAGCACTCTAGACATTTGGTCTAGCTCCTATGTTGTAAGCTAGGTTAGTTATTGTGGACATCCCACTCTAAAAAGCGATAGTAGTAGTTAGTCAATCTATCTCCTGTACTTAACTGTTTTTATTATTTATTATAATAAAAAGTGTTAAAAATCACTATAAAAATAGGTCGATCTTGCCAAAAAAATCTAGTAAATAAATAATTTTTGAAAAAATCAAGGAAATTTATTTTTAAAATTTAAAATAACATATAAGAATTTCTAAAAACTTAAATTTTGAATAAAATGTTTCGTAAATATTTATATTGATATTTTATCCATTTTGAGTAAAAATAAATTAGTATATATCTTACCATGTTGGAAATGTTTTGTATATGTAGTGAATTTATTTTTAAAAAATACAACTACTAAGAGTTTATTATTGAGCCATATTGTAGTAGAGTTGTTGAAAGTTATAACGATATTATATATATATACATATTTATATGAGCCATTATTGTGATTGAGCAGTTACACTAGCACAACGGTCATATATTTATGTGACTTTTTAACAAGCTGTTACAAAAAACAAATGGTATTAAAATATGGCTATGAATGATAATAAATTAAAACTTATTAACATTCATCACTTTTGAAACATATATAATTTATACATTATAAGTTGTAGTTTTTTAACCTTTCTTTTATTTATTATGGTATTAATTGTGATCCAACTTTCCTCCCACTAACATAGCGAACGTTACATTTTTGCATTTTGTATATGTAAAAATTTAGAATAGACAAAGCAAAATATAGAACAATTTTTTCATCTTCCTTTCTCTTGAAAAACCTCCTTAACTTCATTGAAAAAATTTCATTACAAAAAGAAAAGAGCGGTACAGTTTTTTCTTAATTTGTGTTCAAATCAGGCTCAATTCGTTTGTGCAAGCGAATTGATATTAAAGAAGAGGTTGTTTTATCCTAGAGGAGGCGGCGAAAGGTACGAACTATTTTGCACCATTGAGAAGATCGCCAAAATATCTTCAAGAGAGCGACTTTGTACGTGACTCAACCATTAGTTTTCCAGCAAAATTGAAGACAATAAAACAACTAATGGCTTTCGCTTGCTCTGCCGCTGCAAATAACACCGATGATGTTGCATCTGCATCAATGTTCCAGATCCCACTTGTCACTTTGCACCTTTCAGGTTTGAAGGTTTCCACTTCAAACGTTGGTAACAAAAAATGGAGTTTTTTCTGACGATGCGAAAAGTCATCTGCGCTTTATCAACCGAGAAACTGCAATTGCTAGAGAAACCAAATGAAGCCAATGCAGATCAGATGGAGGTTTGGACAGAGAAATCAAACCAGTTACTGACTTGGTTTGAGTAGGAATACATGTGCAAGAACTTCATCCTTAATGGCCCTAGCGACGATCTGTACGACTATTACAATTCAGACAAATCAGTGAAGGAGATCTAGGACTCTCTGAAGAAGAAATATGACACTGAAGAGGCAGGCGCAAAGAAATACGCAGTAAGTCGCTACCTCAAGTATCAGATGATAGATGACAGTTCAGTAGAGATGCAGTCTCATGAGCTTTAGAAAATAGCTCATGAGATCATCTCTGATGGTATGGCTTTGGATGAACAATTTCAGATTGTTGTAATAATTGACAAATTGCCCCCAGGATGGAAAGATTTTAAGAATGTGCTGAGGCATATGACTAAGGAAATTTCATTAAAGAGCTTGATTACTCACCTCCGTATTGAAGAGGAGGCACGCATACAGGACCAGAAAGAGGAAGTGTTGGTTGTCACAAGCAACAGCACTAAAAAGACCAAACTAGCTGTTCTGAAACCCAATGCGAAAGCATTCAAAAATCAAAATCGTCGCAACAAACAGAATTGGAACCCAAAAGGGAACCAAAGTGAACAGCAGCGACCAGCCCAAAAGAGTGAACCTGGACAGTTGTTTCTCTGTTACAATTGCATAAAACTAGGTCATATGGTACGTAAGTGTCTGAAAAGACCAAACCCTGCATCGTAGTCTGTAACGAACTAGAATTTTCAAACCAGAAAATCAACATAAAACCAATGTCAATTATTCAGGCACCGAACATTCCAGATCATTAATAGAATGAAACTAGAGGGTGAGAATAGATAAGATATAAAATTAGAATAGAAGAAGCAGAAGAACACACAACAGATCAGAGTAACACGAATCTCATAGCTGAAAGAATAAAATATAACATAATTTTGAAATAAAACAGTATATATATACAATAACATTATCAGAGTACAACACTTACAACACAGCGGAAAATTAACACTAAATAACTAACCCTGAAGCCTCTTGCTCCAAACTCCTCCAATGAAATCTGTAAAGATCTGAACTACTTGACTTCTAGTACAAATTTGGGCACCCAAGAGTTTAGGGAAAAACAAAACAAAAATAAACTCTGGGTCAGTCATGGGACTGGTGTGAGTAAACTCCAACCACTTGGTTTAACTTTTAAAATCCTTTTAAAAGAAAGGATAATTGTAAGACCGATCCACACATAAACACGGATGGTTTTACCTTACAATAACCCAAAACATTCTTTGAAATAAATATTTGTATGATATTATAATAGTGTCTAAATACTAGTAATATCAATCTAGCAGAACACTTGCATCTCACACTCTACATATATAGTATACAATCAAAACCGTGGGCTCTTATTGGATAATGGATTCCAACTGGCAAGGTATGGGACCACCTTCCGACAGTGTACCTCTAAAGAGAAATACATCTGGTTCAACAAGAACATCTTGCAACCCAGGCTAAACATGATCGGTCCCTCACTTAGCTCGAGAGTACCGAATGTATTATCACCAACGGTTGGGATCAGCAACCGTTTCTCGAAAGGGACAATGTCGATAGATTTAAGAAGGAAAAGTAATTTCTCTAGATCTGGTGACAATACACCCTGCTTGGATATGACCAACTAGCCATGCGACCTACCCGATTTTATACCATTTCCCGGTTGTGAAGCTAGAGGCTATAACGTATCTTTTGGTCTTCATTCACTTTGAATGTCACATCATCATATCCGCCAAATCACAAATTGATTTCGCCAAACATACTATGGGTATACAGCTAAGAGAAACGAATTCCACCGCCACCAAACGTAACTATGTTTGAAAAGATCAACTTACGCTGTAACGACCTGTATTTTACAGCATAATAATTATTTAATTTAATTATATAAATAGTGATTTAGAGATTTGAATGGTCATAGAATTAAATAATAGTGAATATTTAATTAAATTAAATAATAGAATAATATATTTAATTTTTGAAATAGCCTGAAATAGTAGAATTCACAATATTGTGTGAATTGGGCAATTCAAAAAATATATTTTTTTAGTTTGGAATTGAATTTGAATAACGAATATATTATTTAAACGAAGTTTGAACGTAGAATTATAATACAATTATAATCGAGCTCGAAATGGCGCGGCAGTTCGCCATTTGGCGATTTGAACTTCAATTGAATATACAGAATCCGTTTTAAGCCGGATTTCTGTGAAATAAGAAATGCTCGGAGCTGGTGAAATATATTTTTCTAATGGAAGATAAAAATCGGGATTTCATTGTGTAGATTTTGATTAATGTCCAAATCAAATTTTCAAAATGTCGTTATGGAATTCCTTTATAAATTATAGCGATTTATTTACATTACAAAAGGATTTTTGAATATAAATTGGATATCGATTCAATCGAAATTTTGAATATCGAGTTATGAATCCCGATATGGAGTTGTATAATTTTCTAGTGTGAATATATATGATAAAACATATTTATAAATATTTAATTTAATTGTTTTTAAATATATTTATATATTTAAATGGGTTATTTAGAGCTTTAAAAATAGCCAGTTTTGCAAACGACCTCCATTTTCGATGAAACTAATTTTGTTTGATCCGCAACATTAAATTATTGCTGGATTTCATTTTCATGATTTTTGAAGTCAATATGTGGCCGTATGAGATTTTAATGTGAAAAACAATCGATAATTTAACTTCAAAAATACGCTGTGTAGGCAAACGGAGTCGGAATTCGACGAAACCAGTTTCATTGGGTCCGTGATGTCAAACTGTTGCTGCATGTCCATTTCCGTGATTTTTGGGTATTGTATGTGATCATAGAGATTTTTATAGTACGAATGGAAATAGCGATAACATAAAATAAATATAAAACTCGAATAAAAAAAATTAAAAAAATCTATCTATAAATTCCCATACTCTTCCTAACCCTAAGTCAAATATCCTCTTAGTCAATACGAAATGCGCCGCCACCAGAGAAAACCAAAACATGAAAACATCATCTTCATAAATTTCTATAAATTCAAATCAAATTATATAAATCACGAAATACTTATTTTTGGGATCCTTGCAAGAAGAGCTTTCCACCTATATGACTATTAGTTGGTGCGATCGGGTCTTGGGAGTGTCGAAATTTTCCAGTGATGGTTAGGGATTGAAATCGTTGAAGATACAAGCTTTAATTTTTGTTTTTGAGATGGTATTCGAGTCTGTTGTGTGATTTAGCACCTATACGTGCACTACAACAAAATTTACAACGGTGGGCAAACCGTCGTGTATTAAGAAGTTGTAATAGACTAAATTTTTTACAACTTTTTTGCACTGTTGCAACACCGTTGTAATATGTATATTTTACAACTTTTTTTTACACCGTTGTAATAAACTTTATTACAACAGTTATGCACCGTTGTAATAAAATCTACTACAACTGTTATGTACCGTTGTGATTGACATTTGGATTTAAAAAAAAATAAACATCTTTTGCAACTGAAAAGATCAACACACTAAATATAGCAATACCCCATAATCAAATCAGATATTACAGTTATTTGCAAACTAATTTATTAAAATACTCAAATATTCAGTATTACAAACAATAGGTTTTAGACAACATTTCCTACATTATTACATACTTGACCGTTACAAAGCAACTTAGTACAAGCACAAGTTATCCACAAAAAATTGCATATATGAACTACATAACGTCATACAACACGCTAGTTGTAGAATGCATGGAAAATACTAAACAAAGTTGTTCCAGGCTGCAATTTCAATCAGTTCAACACATATATGAACTCTGCATAATTACTTTGAAAAGATAATCAGCCTTTACCGAACTTGAATATACACAATATTGTCATTGATTTGTAGTAATATCTAGGTAATTTATGAAAGTAAATACGCGTCAAGCAATTAATTCTTAGTGAATCATACTATTGCTTCAATGAACTTGATTTACTGAGTCTAACTTACTTGTTCATTATGAACGAAGAACGTTAATAAAATGGGATAAACGATTATACTACCGAACAACCATTTTTAGTCAATTCCGAAGGGAAATATACTAAAAACAACTAAAGAAATTGTAACACCTCACATCCGTTAGTGTCACTCACAAAAGGGAATGCACTAAGTTCTGTGGAGCATTTAGGGTAAAAGATGCAGATAAATTACAAGACAGACAGAAATTAAACAGCGGAAAATAAAACTTTGCTTTATTGATAAAATGATTTGTACAACGATTTCTTTACAATATCAGAGTATCATCTGCCTTACAAAATAAAGAAGCATAAAACAATGTTTATATTCCCCAATGTAGCAAGAGCCAGCCATAGCATCTGAAAAGAGAATCCAAGCAAAACTTTGACAAATCTTCAAGCTGGGAAAGAGTGACAATCCAACTTAACCTGAGCTATACTATTCCCTCCTTTACTACCTGGGGGGGGGGGGAATGGAAGAAAAGAAGACGAAAGAAAAACAGAGTCAGACATAAAGCCTGAGTAAGTTCAGTAACTTCTAGCATGTGAACATGGAAAAACAAAACGACATGAATTAACTGAATACAAGATAACACCATGATGATAGGGTTGGCAAGATTAGAGAAGATTAACACAAGATATGCTAAGATAAGATAAACTGGATAGGTTCTAATACTTTCGCCGCTTCGCTATTTCTTTATTATACTGATTTCTGTATCTCTGCACCACCTAACTAGTGTTCCAACTAGTAATGATAACGTGATCCCAATCCCTGTATTTCCCATTGCCTTCAGGCATACGTTTATTATTTATTACCTAGATCTAATCTAGGGTTTACTGTCAAGTGCTTTCTAGATTCAACTAGAGTTTACGCTATTTGCTGAACGCTTCTCGGATTCAGGGTTTATGCCACCTAGTCCAACTAGGGATTATGCTACCTGTCGAACGATGCCCCCAAGTCTAGGACACACTACCTAGAGTGGTATATGTTCCTATACTTCCCCACACATGTATCGCGAATCGTTATCGCTTGTCTAGATGCACATGTCATGTAACGTGCGGCCCGAGTCCTGTGGCAGGGCAAATCAAGAAACACAGAACTCGGTCGGGAGCTTTCAGATATCTGACGATGCAGATGCTAAGGTCTGCTTTTATTCCAGTGGCTATGGTCCCACTCGGCCCCTCCCTCAACTAATGAAAGGCACACCTTGAAAAATGAGAACTATACGCAGGCCCCCGGTGCCCCCACTATCCTATGGCCATCCTCACCCATAACTAGATAGCAAGTGTATGGTCTTTTGGAGTTCTCCGCCTTTCCGCTTCACGTATCTCGATTGACTCAAGATGGATCACGCCGGTCCATCCTAGTCTTTAGGTTGCCATATATTGCAACCAAGGCATGCCCCTGGTTCTTCTAATGCAGACCTTAACCTCTGTGAGCCCAGGAGGATCATCTGCAGCCTCACAGAGGGATACCAAGAGTACCCTCACATCCCCTCGAAGCCGCGGGCTTCGTAACCCAATTCGTTGGAGCCTTCTTTTTACTCAGACGGACGTTCGCTCCTTCCCGTGTTATACTAAGAATTACTACTTAGTTCTACTAACTAAGGTTTACCACTTAGTTTCCAGAATCGTTGTTTTCTCAACTAAGGTTTACTACTTAGCTCCTTTTAACTAAGGTTTACTACTTAGTTCTCTTTCCCGTCAATTTGGATTGGTTAAGTGTCATTAGTCAATTCAAGCTAACTTAACCCTCTTCATTTATCCTGCTAAACTGGTTAAGTGTTATCAGTAATTCATGTTGACTTAACCCTTCCACAAACCAAGTTATATTGGTTAAGTATTTCTTATTACTTAACCCTACCCATTCATCCTGTATTGGTTAAGTGTTCCTTTTTAATTTATCCTTGCCCGTCTGTTTTAACTAACATGTTATTAATGGTTAAGTATTATCCCTTCATGTTTTAGACTTAACCCTATTCCTTTATCACAATCTGATGGTTAAGTGTTCAAGTTTACTTAACCCTATGGTCTAGCCCAGCTAACATATCAAATTGGCTAAGTGTGTTAAATTTTACTTAACCCCAACTTCTAGTCTAGTTAACATGTTAATTTGGCTAAGTGTATTAACTTTACTTAACCCCACCTTCTAGTCTAGTTAACATGTTAATTTGGCTAAGTGTTTTCTTAGTTCTTAACCCCTACAAATCTTGTCTTGTTACCATGAGTTGGGTTAAGTGTCCCTATGGACTTAGCCCTCCCATTCTAGCTTAACTGTGTTAAGTTGGTTAAGTGTTCCTATGGACTTAACCCTCCCATTCTAGCTTAACTGTGTTAAGTGTCTGTATGAACCTAACCCCACCCACCGGTCTGGTTATCATGTTGAATTGGTTAAGTGTCTTAGTTAACTTAACCCTACCATTCTTGTTCTAGCTTTAACTAAATAAATTAAAGCCGCTACCACTCACATTAGACAGATATTGTTGCGATTACTGGATGTGCCGGTTAGTTCCGGGCAGGTTTACATCGCAACTCAGTCTAACCTCGGGTTAGGCATATTCGTGTTTTCTAAGTTCAAAGGGTTTTGATTAATTTTCAAATCAGGTTTTGAAAGTAACCATCCCGTCCGTCGGATCAGTTAGGGATAGCCAGGGAGAGCAGGAAACTTGTATTTTCCAAACCCAAGCCTAGACAGTATCCTCTCTGTCACCCTAGAACTTTCTGGTGTGTTATTAAAAGAGATGTCGTTAATAAACCTTTAATTTACATTTCCCTATTTAGGACAAACTCTATAAGTAAATTATTCCTAATTTACTTATTTCCTAATCATTCTTTTAATGTAAATTGTCAACATTTATTCTTATGGCCCATTCTCCCTTCTATATCGTATTTATGCTTTTTGGTATGTAAACTATACCAAATTAAGTGTCACTAACTATGATTTTTGCCAAACATGACAATTACTCCAATTATGTCCAATTTCAAATTTATGCCAATATGCCAAGTTAGCTAATCCAATTCTGAGTTAACATTCTAATTACAGTTCATGTCAAACTAGACCTATTATTCTAGTTCACAATTCATGTAAATGCTAGATTTACAAGTCAATACTAGATTCAAATTACGCATCCTATAATTCATGTCAAATTTATCCAGTTTGCATTTCTATGAACATGCCATAATACATGTTCCCAATTTATGCCAATTTCCAAGTTTATAACTACGTTTTTAGTAAATTTCATATTTTGCCCAAATCGTATTCCCACCGTTCGTATAATCGTGATTCAATCTAGATTATAGATAAATCTAGATTCGTAGAAAATAGGGAATGAACCAAAGATGCTATGAAAAAGATAGACATAATAACTGGCATAAAATGATAATTTACTAATTACAGACCTAACGAATTTCACTGAAATTGATCTAAAACATCGAAAGCCTATAGGTCTGAAAATCTTATGACATAAAAAGGGGTTGAATAACGACGTAGGTTCAAGAACATGGGTAGACCTAACTTAATAGGTAAATTCCCAAAGTCTAAAACCAAAGAAAACCAAGAATAGACAGAATAGATAATCAGGTTTAGACCCAATTTCACAGTCACAAAACTTAAGCAACACTTTCCTAGTCATGAATCATAGGTGTTTAATCACAGTTGTCCTTGTTATGTCATAGGCAATAGTTTATGTTTCCTAATCAAAGGCATAGGCTGGTGTTCGTAGTCAAGGAAATAATTCTCATAGTCACAGTCACAGTCATAGGCAATGTTCATAGTCATAGGCAATGTTCATAGTCAAAGAGGAACATGGTTTTAAGGTCCATAGTTTCATAGTCACAGTCTTATTTGTCCTCGAATCATAACCGTTCTTAATTAGGTCCAAAGAAATAAGCATTGATAGAAAGATTTGGCATTCTTTTTTATTCCTTTAATTTCATGTCACGAAAGGAGAAAACGTTCAAATCTAAAAAGTAACCGACTTACAGAGATTAGATTAGATTCGTAGAAAAACAGTCGTTGAAGTCGTTTGAATCTTCACTTGAATCCTAGCTTGACTTGAATCTCCTCTTGAAAGTCTTGAGCAGCATTTCCTCGTCTTGATTTATTTTATATATTATTTATTTATACATTTTCTCAGAGGCAGCATAAGGATAGAAAAGAATTGTGAATAGAAAAGGAGACTAAGGCTGCTTATATAGGATTAGGCGGATGAATCTGGTTAGAATGGCGTCCGGATACAGAAGAACGAACCAGACTGCAGATCTGGAAAAAGCAGGGGGGTCGACCCCCAGGTCGACCCCCAGGTCGACTACTCAGTCGACCTGGGTACCCCAGGTCGACTACCCATTTGACCTGGGTGCCCCAGGTCGACTACCCAGTCGACCTGGGTTTTGGGCGGGAAAATTCCCGCCCAGCCCAATCTGGGTCCGATTTTGAATTTGAACTCATTTTCTGACCTGTTCGAATTTTAAATCGAATTCTGAGACTTCTGAAGACCATAACTCCTTCATACGGAGTCCGATTAACGCAAACTCGGACTCTATCTCATGCAGAATTCCGAGACGAACACAATGGAACAGCCCGTTTCCCTTGATTTTGATTCTAAAATTTAATTCTGCCTTGATTTGTGAATCTTTGTGTTACAGAATTACGGGGTGTTACAGAAATAAACCCACCTTGCCATACAACCACGAGGCAGAAAGCTACTGTAATAACAAAAGCGGTATAATTGCTTCTGGAATTTGTTAAGCGTGGGTTTTTCATCCTTTTCAAAGCTTTCATCCTCTTACCCCGAGCCCGTTTCAACAATGCAAGCTCAGATAACTCCTGAACAAATTTCTGATCAGCTGCATTCATGGATGGATTGTGTGAAGGTCAAGGAGGTTTGGGTGGCTTTTTATACCACTTCCTTTTCTTATTTTTCATATCATGCGATTCCTTGTCCTTATTGGAATAATCATTTGGTAAGTTGATATTATCGTTACTACTATCATTAGATCCTTCATCAATCAAATTATCACCTCCTTTTTCAAGATCAACAGACAACTCCCTTTTGTCAAAGTTATCAAAATCCAATATGACCATGATAAAGTAGCTTATATTGTAAAGCTAGCAAAAATACCCCAAGGACTGCTTTGGCATCTGCATTGCGAACTAAGAAAATCACCCCAAAAAGTAATATTAAGACACATCTAGATACAGCTATATAAGCACCCAAAAAGTATTATTAAGAAAATCACCCCAAATCCTGTATGTAAGCTTTATGCTGTCTTTCAAAGCATTGTGCACACTGCTTATTTTCGACCTATCCAAGGAAGTAAGATCAGATTCATTCTTATATCAAACATATTAAAAAGAAATATTTAAGAAAATCAGAAAAGGGTCAAAAAAATTAAAAGGGATAAGAAATTCGATTACAATCAGTGCGGCGCACCGTATCAATGCACAACTAAGGCCAACAAAAAAAGGATCCCCTTAGTCTCAGTCGCACCTCTTACAGATCCAAAGCTCTCTTCCGTATCCTCCACTAGCAGTCGACGGATCAAATCGCTGGCATGCAACTTTAAAGAAATTTCAGCGCCAAAGGAAAACCATTCGGATGAGTATCCCGCTACTTAATTGTCTATTGGCGGGTGGACTTTGTTGAGGAAGAAAAATTTGGGATTGTTTTGATTTAGGGAAGAATACAGCAGAAATTGGGGGAGAATTTTGGAATTTTGATTGATTTGAGTTAGCGAAGAGTACAAGTGAAATATAAGGCATCAATTATTTTGGAGCCAAAATTTTTGCTTTTCCCTCCGAAGTTTAAACCTTTGCCGCTGATATTTTTTGACGCAGTATTAGTTTTTCACGATATAGTCAAAATTTCCCGTATATTTATATAAAAATAAATATTATAACCTACAACTAAAAATTGAAAATTTATATTAAATATGATCGGAATTTCCTGAAAATTAACTTTTATTAAAATATTAAAAATTACTTCTTATTTATTATTAGTTATTACTTGTTGTTTTTGAATATTAATTATTAAAAGTTAATTATTATGTGTATATTACCAATAATTAATTATTGAATCGTAATCATTATAAACTAATTATCATTGAATATTGATTATTTACTAATCATTAACTAGATGTTGATTAAATATTAATTGAAGAATATTAATTTGAACTGTGTCATACTCTAAATTAATCAATTACTATTACTATTTTATAGTATTTATTAATTATTATATATTAATTCCTATAATTATTATTTAAGTGTTATGTATTTAGTAATTATTTTTATTGATTTTTTATTATTATAATAATTATTATTTTATGAAATGTTATTATTATTTAATATCGATTTTAACATTTAGTGGTTATTTTGATAATTGTTACTTATTAACTGCTGAACTAGCGCACAAACTAGCGCGGTTGTTAAGTGTTGAACAAACAAGTTTGCCAAAGTTATATTTATTAAAACTACTGAATAGTTACTACCAAAACAAATATTGCTTATTAATAATAGTTATTAATTAACTTTTAATTATTTCTACTTAGTTAATTATAATCGAGAGTAATACTTATTAAAAGCTTATGTTAGTAATAAGTAGTTAACATACATTAACTATTAGAAATAAATTACTACTTATTAACTATTAATTATTTTATAATAATTGATAAATATTATTGACTGCCGAGTTTATTATTAATTATTATTACTAAATATTAATATACTTAGTTATTAAATATATATATATTTGTAATAGGCATCGATTAAAACTAATAAAATGAAAAGTTGTGATATATATGTTTATTACAACTTTAAAGAGCTGACAGTTGTAAAAAAAACAGTTATTACAACTATGCTTTTTACACAGTTGTAAAAAAGCATCTATTACAACTGTGCATTTTGCACAGTTGTAAAATTAAAGTTGTAAAATGGCGTTTTTGTTGTAGTGGTGGAAAATTGGTGATTTCGTTGAGGGAAAGCTTCGTAGGTTTTGGGTAGAAACCGTTCGACAAGATTGATGATACTGGTGCAAGTTGATCATACTGGTTAGGGGAAGAAGGAGAATCGAAGGAGGATGGGAAGAGAGGAGTTTTGATGATTTTAGTTTGGTTTTTAAGAGATTGTGGAGGGAGCGATTTAGATTCAAAGTTGCTGAAATGACGAATGGGAGGGCCGGTACCTGAAGCTATGATTTGGAGAAGATGGTAGTGAATGGGTCTGGGTAGAAGAGATTTGGGTTGGGCCTTAGGTAAATGATGAGCCAAATTAATATATAGAATTTTAGTTTTAATTTAATTATATAACTTGTAAATGTGATAACTTCCACATACTGTATCAGAATTTCGAACGGTCAGATCCGTTAGGATCGTATGGATGGACACTACCCAATGGAACTGACTAGGTGTAAATTGGAGCTCGTTTGGATTTATGGTGAAATTAAATGCTTGGATAAAATCAATGACCAATTGTCGTTATTTAACGATAACCGTCCAAAGTGAGTAAATCTCACTAACTCTACTCAATTTACATTTTTATAAAATATTTTTAGAATTTAAACATGATGGTTGTTTGTTGTGTGTTGGCTGTTTGGTTGAACTGCTAGTTAATTGATTGAAATTTAATAATGATATATATATATAAATCGTTAATCGAATATTGATTCTGTTATCAGAATATTTCATATTCGTGTTATTTATGTTGATTAACATCTGTGGATGCTGGGAAACAGGTCGGAGGAATCCAACTGGATTCCTCAACATTTATTTTATTGTTTTTATATATTGTGATATATGATGTGATTTATAATTTGTTGTTGATTACGTGTGTTTGATCATTGTTATTTGGTACTTTTAAATACCAAAGGAAATACTGGAATGTGAAAAGGGAAATTTCAAACTATAATTTGAAATAAATTATTTATATAAATCAAAGGGTTTTATATAAAAAGGGAATTTGAAGTGGATATTAAATTATGAAAGTTTATAAAATCAAAAAGGGTTTTATAAAAAGGAATTTGTGAAGTGTATATTGAAATAAGAATTTTATGAAATCAAAAGGGTTTTATAAAAAGAAAGGGATATGTAGAAAGTAAATAAGAAACTTCTATATAAAATTATTAACAGTTATATAGAAGTTTAAAAGACCGTTTTGGGGAAATTACTTAATTGAAGTAATCAGAAGTAAGTAAAGAAATACATGAAAGGAAATATATATATGAAATAAATAGGATATTATAAATGAAATATGTGGGAAACAAATACAAATAAAAGGGGATTATTTGGAAAATAAATAAAATTATAAAAGGAAATGGGCGAGATATTTAAGAGCTATGAGGTGGTGGATTTAAAGGAGATTTCATATGTATAATTCTAAATAGAAGTGTAAATAGAAGTTGGAAAATGGGATATTGTTTTGAAATACGAAATCAAACTAAAGAAATTGTATAAAAGGAATATTTTTCACGTTTGGTGTGAAAATTGGATTTAAGCAAAGATTTTGCAAATAAACCCATTTATAAAGGAAAGTGGATTTTTTTGAAATAGAAATTTAACAGAAATGGAATTTAAAATGGTTAGAAATAAATAACTTGTTTAAAATGAGGACAAGTGTTGTGATTTATAAACAATGTTTATAAATGAATTAAAAATATAGTTATCAGTGGTTGACTGAGATTTCAAATCCAAAAGTGAGTGTAAAATGGGAAGGTTGAGTTGTTTTAAAAAGGAAAGGATGGAATGTATTTCGATGATCGAAATAAGTATAGAATTAAATAAAATATATGAAGATTTTTAATTAGAATTCAACTGGGCCAGATGCTATGAAATAATTTATTTAAAGAAGTATATATTGATTAAAAATCAAGATTTAACTAGATAATGAGTATTCGGTTGGAAACCGATATTTGATAATCGAATATAGTTATTTGAAGAAGAGATTTATCGAATATACGTTATTCGAAAGAGAGTTATCGAATATAAGTTATTGGAAAGAGTGATAATTGAATATACGTTATTCGAAAGAGAGTTATCGAATATAAGTTATTCGAAAGAGAGTTATCGAATATAAGTTATTCGAAAGAGAGTTATCGAATATAAGTTATTCGAAAGAGTGATAATCGAATATAGTCATTCGAAAGGGAGTTATTGAATAGAGATTATTCGAGAGACAATTATAAGTTGAAATTCGATTATATCGAATGTAGGAAAGTACTATTTACTTTTCGTTTTTAAATCAAGACTTATTTATTTATTAATAAATTAGTTATTTGTTTAATTATCCAAATTAATAAATAAAAGTTATATTTAAGTTAATATATTTCAAAAGCATAGGATTATAACACTATTGTTATAATCAAATGATTAGTGTAAAAGAAGTGAATTCGTAAATAAAATCTGAAAATTACGTAAGGAAGTTTGTTAAAGATTTGAAAGGTGAACTTTGTCTATTTCGAGGTTAGAAATGTTGTTCAGTTAAGGTCTGAGAGGTAATTATAACCCAACTTGATTGGCTTCAGTTTTAACTAAGAAATGGTTAAGGTTCGATAGTGAAGGTTGGTTAAGTAAATTTAGTTAAGGAGTGAAATGGTTTGAGTTAGCATAGTGATGTTTTATTTAAACATCAGTTTAAATCCAATGAAGGAGCTTTTGGAAATGTTTCCCAAATAAGAATCAGAAATATTTTCTAATATAGAAAATAAGAAATGGGAGTAAATATGGAAATGTCTTCCAATGATTAATAAAGTATATTTTCTAATTTTAGAAAATAAGAATTTACAAATATATAGAAATGGGAAATGAATAAACTAATGATAAATTAAATTAAAGGAGATAAATGTTGAATGTCGATTGATCGATCGAATTTCTATCTGGAAATAAGATCGTTGGTTGTACACCTATTTTTCTTTGATAGTTAAATCATCGACTATCGAAGTTTTTGACCATTTTGCCGTCATCAATACGGAGAAACCAGGATCAAATTCATTATCTGAAAACCACTCTGTATGGGCATCAGCTGTGCGATCAAATATGATGAAGATAATTGAAGATGTAGTTATGCAAGGGCTATCCTCTTTACAGAATAATGCCTTCGGTTTGTCCAGTCCCATGACAACGTGAATGGACGAATGTCTGACAGAGTATATCTAACGGATCGCGTAAGTTGATCTCTTCAAACGTACTTACGTTTGGTGGTGGAGGAATTCGTTTCTATTAGCTTTATACCCATGGTATTTTGGGGAAATCAATTTGTGATTTGGCAGGTATAACGATGTGGCATTCAAAGTGAAGGGTAGTCAGGTGTTCCAAAAGATACGCTATGACCTCAAGCCTCATCAACCGGGAAATGACAGAAATCAGGCAGACAACATGGCTAGATGGGTCGCTCCCATTAGAGTGTATATCACCTATCTAGAGAAAATCCATTACATTCTTTTATTTATTTTCGATGCTGTCCCTTTTCAGGAAATGGTGGGTAGCTCCCAACTGTTGGTGATATACATTCGATACACTCAAGCGAAATGAGTGGTCGGTCATGTGTGGGCCGGGTTGCAAGACATTCTTGTTGAACCCAGTGTATACGCCTCTAGAGATACACTATCGGCAGGTGGTCCCATACCTTGTCATAATCGGAATCCAATCTCCAATAAGCACCTGTGGTTTTGTTTGTATACTATATATGTGGAGCGTGAGATGCAAGCGTTCTGCTAGATTGTATTTACTTGTGATTAGACATTATTATAATATCAGAAAAGTATTGATTTTGAAAATGTTTTGGGTTATCGTAAGGTAAAAACCGTCCATGTTTATGTGTGGATCGGTCTTATGATTACCTTTTCTTTTGAAAAGGATTTTGAAAAGTTAAACTAAATGATTTGATTTTACTCATTTACCAGTCCCATGACTGACCTAGAGTTTATTTTGTTTTGTTTTCCCTAAACTCTTGGATGCCCAAATTTGTACGGGCAGTCAAGTAGTTCAGGTCTTTACAGATATACTTGGAGGAGCTTGAAGCAGGAGGCTTCAGAATTATATAGCTATTGTTATTTCCGATGTGTGTAAGTGTTGTACCATGAAAAGGTCATTGTATATATATACTATTAGATTGCAAAGTTATATTATATATTATATTTATTCGTTCCGCTGTGAGATTCGTATTACTCTGATTCTGTTCTGTAGTGATCTTCTTCTTCTTCTATTCTAATTTTTCTATCTATCTATTCTCACCCTCTAACTTTTTTTCTGTTAATGATCAAGTATTTTTGATGTTTGAATAGCCAACATGGTAGTTTTGTGTTGATTTGCGGAGTCGAAAATCCCAGTTCGTTACAGTGGTATCAGAGCCGAAGGTTAAGTGACTACCTTGGCTCTGTGGCGTGATTCAGTAGAGATGGGGTTAGTAATGCTCTAGATTGAGTTGAGTGTATATATACGAGTGAACATATTTGTAGATTTTATAAAAAAATTATTTTATATTGTGGAGATTTATTGTTTGAGTTGTTTATAAGTTCTGGTCGATCAGTTTGATCCACTATATCGATAGGAGTTTCTAAACGCTTGAATACAATAAACAGACACAGTATGTTTTGAAAAAGGGTAAATGAACTAATTTTACACAAATTATATTTTGATATAAACAAAATATTAATATTTGAAGTATTATAGTATATTGGATGTGTTGTTGTTATATAAATCAAATAAAGCTTAAAGTTGAGTTGGTTATGTATATATAACCAAATAAAATTCATATAAGTGTTATGAAATGAATTAAATCAGAATTGGAATTAAAATTCCTAAAAATTGGAAAAATATTTATAAATTCATTTGGATTAATTATATGAAAATTTTAAAATCCTAGGAGATTTTAAAATTGTTTTACAAGCATCGTGAATGATATTTTGAAATGTATTTCAAAATGGAGATGTTTAAATATGATTTTGATAAGTGATATAGTATTGAACTCACTTTGATAGCTGGGAAATAACTCTGGTAATGTTGGCCACATCATTAGTGTTCATTTTCGAGTTCTAAGTGATGGATTACTACCAAAAATACTGTTTTGAATTGTTTTAAGAAAAGCAAGTTGTTTTGAATCCTGAAAAGGAATATTTGATTTTTGTGTAAAGCAAAGTTATTTAAAACTTCCAAGAAAAGATTGTTTATATAAAAACAAAATTTAAAGTAATTTGGGAAAGCAAATTAAAATTGAAATTAAAGCCAGCTTAGTGGAAATTGAATTGAAATCGAGTAATTGAGTAAAATTGGAATTTTGTATATAATTGGACTCGGTTGAGTAAATGGATTGATTTTTGAGATAAAAACCAGAATTGTGATTTTGGGATGAAGATAATTGATTATAGAAATTAATTAGTTAAAGGAATGTGGGAATGAAACTTAACTTGTTTAAGTGTATGGGATTGACGAGTTAAGAAAAATGGAACTTGAGTTGAAATGAGATGAGGTTTGGATATAAGCGAATAATTGTGTTGAGATTTGATTGGTTGAAATTGATTGGAAATCGATTGGTATAGATGGATATATGATTAGCAGGTATTGAGTAGAAGCAAGTGCAAGAATATAATGATATGTCGGACAAAGGTACGTGTTTAAATTTCCATATGAGTTTTTATGTGCCTAATCGGCAAGCCACTTCGCCTTTTGATTTACTTTTTTAAAGGAAAGGGCCTAGAGAGGCGAGTTGGGGTTTGAACTATTGACCAGTACAAAGGAGGACCCGGTGAAATTTTTCGAAAATTTCGGGTGTTAGAAAATGAGACGACCCGAACTTCCCCGTGAAGGAAAGCACGGATAGAATTGAGGACAAGACAAAATAGAACGCAAACAGAAGAACATTTCATTGTTATTACAACAATTCCATCAGATACAAGAATATACAGAGTATAAACAAATAAATTACATTCAACAAATATCAGAGATTACAATAAATTACATAGCAGCGGAAAAATATACAAAATACAACTGAAAGTGATACGCGGATACAGAGCTTTCCGAGCATCGTTCCAGCTGTAAATCAGGACCCTGTGAATATAAATCTGCAAAACCAAAACTACTAGCTGCCCGTGTCGAAAATAAGGGCACCCAGAGTTTATGTTAAAACAATAAACTCCAGGTCAGTCATGTGACTGGTGTGAGAACTAAAACAGTTATTAATATTGGTTTTAAAGTTTGGTAAATCAAGGGACCATGCCGTATAACACGGAACGGGTTTCCTCCCAAGAATACCAGTGCATAGAACAAACAACGCAATGCTAAATAAAGAAAAACGAAGCTGTTATAAGACCCAGGTCCCATCACACAATGCAACGCAAGCCGGAGGATAGGGTTTTTACCTTATAACAGCCAAAACATGCTTGATACGTTTAAAACACATTATTTGATACTATTATAAGTGTATAGTGTCAAAACAATTTCAATCATAAATATCAATCATAGGCGGCATGAATGACCCATACCACTATGTCTCCATACTAGGTTCTACAAATAAAACCGAATTATCACGTATTGGAAATTGGATTTCCGTCACGAGTCGAGGCAAGGGGCAAGCTCCTCTCCGATTCGAGACACTCTAGCAAATGTCTCAGGACCCCACTATGATCCTTGGATCTTCAGGGCCGGTCCTCTCTTACTTTTGAGGATTGGCAATTCCTGAACACACGTTTCCCGGTCCTTACAGACCTATATCTGAGGCGCCTCGTATCCAACAACCACACAGGTGAAAAGTATATAAATGTCAGGGCTGGTAGGTCACTGACACCACCCTAGCTAGAAAGAAACATCATGCTCTCCCTGCAGTCACTATCCCGTTTTTGACTCATACCGAGGTGTGAGGCTCGCGAATTCACGTTATACACAAAGCTGCGCCACACAGGCCGTTCTTTGATCATCAACCACAAGACTTTGCTTTTCAACAGAGGCCTTGATCAATTGCCACTTACGCGTGCCACACTGGCAATTCACTCCATGCGACTGATGTCCATCGATATACAACCTCTGAGCTCGTACGTCTCAGAGAAGGGCGTTAAGCAAGAGAATAAATTCTCCGCCGCCAAACAAATGTATATTTAATAGAGATCAATCAACATAGAATAAAATCCAATGTCAGACAAACAATCCATTTATAAGTTCGTTCTGGGTCTGAACGAAACCGGAGGCACTTTCCTCGCATATCCATCCATCTCCAAGTACGTCTAGACGATCACCAACTGTTTCCCTCATCTTGGGTGTACAGCCCAATCGAGATCATCAGTAATCACCCAAACGATGTGAAGACTTCTGGTCTTCAACCACCATCTTCATCTTCGACATCTCGTCGAATCGGTTATTCAGAATGGGTATAACCCGGCCTTTCTGAATAACCCACATATATAATAAACAAATGTTACACAAACACAACGAACGCCTCATTCCAATTCAGAATATTCTTTTATTCACAAAATCACATTCTTAGGGAAATGTTCCCATTAATTTTATCCAAGATAAATTCTTCTAAATTTATCCTTTAATCTTCCTTCGGATGTCATTTCAACCTAGTCGGGATTAGCGAACCACACCGAAGTAATTATTTATTTTATTTCCCAATCCCAACCTATTCATCCCCTGGAGCAAAACTGGTGATACTCCATTCCTAACACCACGGTATTATCGGTAAAGTTAATTACCATTTCCCGTTCAAATCTAATTAAAGATTTAACTATCGCTTTGGAGCAAAACTGGTGGTACTTCATTCTCGATCACCTTTCAGATTTGATAATTTAAATAATCTATTCACCTTTCAATCTAATTAAAGATTCATTAAAACTCCACTTAGTTTTAATCTTTTCAAAAATCAATATCTCATCTTTAACTGGGTTAAAGAACCAATGCCATCTAAAACACGATCCACGATAAACCCAAATCTCATTTGATATTAAATACAAGGCCCTGAATAGAAAATATATCGGCTTATATTCAATATTAAATTCTGAAACCAACAAATATCGTATTGGAAATAACGATATAAAATATATCTTTCAAATCCCCATAACAATATTTGTATAGTCACGAAATCCAACATCGAAATATTCCGAAGATAATTTCGATTCAACTCCAGTCCAATTCACGTATTGGGAATATTGATTATATTTTAAAATCACTTTCAAATTCAATTTATTTATTTCAAAAATAAATTGATTTTAATTCTAGTTCAAAACTAGTTCATTTCAACAAAAAACTATTTTTATCCTTTCAAATATGGAGTTTTTCATCCCAGTTCTTTCCAATTTACATATTATGATTTTACACAAATTATTAATATTTTTAATAATTTTATCAAGGCCCGTGCAGTCGATTTCCCTCAACGGCCATCGAACTGCACTTACAGCGACCTTTTCTAAATTTGATTTGGACATAGTCCCAAATGCAACCGTTAGATTTCAAATTTCTAATATTCATTGGAAAGCTCTTTTCGATACGAACCCAACGGTTCCGGTTTTAGGATTTTATTATCATAACCATATAAAGATTATATTTTTCCTTATTTCAAAATCTCACCTTTTCTAATTTAACAATCAATCTTTTTGCCATGAAAAAACCATTCTTTCTACTAGGAGAAATCAAAACATTAAACAAACAAAGATCTTGCCTTTACACAAATAACAATCGTATATTTTCAGTTTCTAAAAATCACATGTTTTATCATATAAAAATCCTCTCTTTTTATTATTAAAAATCATTTCTTTTTAATGCCATAATATATATAAAAACTGATTTTATTTTATGCTAAAAACGATTTTTAAACTCATAATAACAACTTCATAATAAAAAAATAAAAATAAATACATAAAACTTACATTTTCAATGGGAGGAGGGGTGGTTTTTGTTGTTGAACTTCGAGGGGGGGTCTGTGGAGTTCGTCGGAGGTTGCGCAGAAATGATGGGGGAGTGGGGAGGCGCGGTCGGAGAAGAAGAAGGGGAGGAGGAAAAGAAAGGAGGCGGAGGAAGGGGGAGATGCGAGGCTCGGAGGAGCTTTGGGGGGGTTCGGTTTCGCAGAAGGGAGGAGATGAACGGAAGGGGGGGGCGAGAGGGGGCTCCGCCCTGATGGCGGCGCGCGGCGGCGCTGCTGGGAGGAGCGGCGGCTCCTCCCCCTGCTTCGTCGTCTCATTTTTTTTTTCGATTCTGAATTGATAAGGAGAAGGGGGGGCAGAGAGGAAGTAAGATGGAGGAGAGAGGTTTTTTTTTTAATTTCAAAAAGTTGACTTTTACATACGACCTCTAAACGAGGCCCACCGCCTGTCGTCCATAGCGTTTCACCCCCATTCCGAACACAATGGGATATGTGCCATAAGCTGATTCGACCGTTTCGATCAATTTCCGTGAAAATCAACATATAACTCTATATATTGATTTTCAATGCGCATTTCAATTTACCAGGGTCACATACTAACTCTAAAAATTCCAAAAAAATATTTTCTAGCTTCGTATTGACGATACGGTCCTAACAAAACTAATCTCGTCGAATTCTGAGACCGTTGGAAAAATGGCCATTTTCCAGTCGATTAAAATCAACTGAAACAGGTCAAACGCGTTTTCCTTCGCCACGCTCACATATTGATTCGAAAAATTATGAAATTTGAAACCTAGCAATAATTTGACATCACGGACCCAACAAAAGTGGTTTCGTCGAAATCCGAGGTCGTTTGCAAAATTTCCATTTTTAAGGGCCTGAATTCCATAGCGACTATTCAGAATTTTCAACTGGACATAACCTTTGATTCCCGCTATGAAATTTCAATTTGTCGGATTCGTTGGAAAATATTCCCAATTAGATCCTATTATTTTTGGTTTCGCAAAAATCCGGATTGTTTTGCACCCGGTATATTCAATTGAAGTTTGAAATCGATTTATCGAACTACCGCGCCATTTTCAATTCCTTTTATAATTATATATAATTATTTATATTCTAACGACGACGTATATAATATATATGTTCGATTTCTATTCAAAATAAATTTCTCGTCGATTTTATTTAAAATAATTTATTTTAAATATGTAAAATTCGCTAAAATTGCCAAAATAAAAATTTTAAATTAGCCCAGATTTTCCGGTTGTTACAGAAAATTTTCAAGATTTTAGATAATTTTTATTGATAAGAATTAATTAATATTTCAATTGAAATTAAATTGGTTCAGTTGAAATTAAAGTTGATAAGTAAACTAATAAATTTGTACTAGTCAATAAGGTTTGTTTTCCAGGACGAAATTATTTTAAGGGGGAAAGAATGTAACGACCCGCATTTTACCATATAATAATTAATTAATTTAATTATATAAATAGTGATTTAGATATTTGAATGATCATAGAATTAAATAATAGTGAATATTTAATTAAATTAAATAATAGAATAATATATTTTTGATTTCTGAAACAGTCGGAAATAGTAGAATTCACAATATTATGTGAATTGGGCAATTCAAAATATATGTATATTTCAGTTTGGAATTGAATCTGAATAACGAATATATTATTTAAACAAAGTTTGAATGTAGAATTATAATATAATTATAATCGAGCTCGAAATGGCACGGCAGTTCGCTATTTAGCGATTTAAACTTCAATTGAATATACAGAATCCGTTTTAAGCTGGATTTCTGTGAAACAAGAAACGCTCGGAGCCGGCGAAGTATATTTTTCTAATAGAAGAGAAAAATTGGGATTTCATTGTGTAGATTTTGATTTATGTACAAATCAAATTTTCAAAAAGTCACTATGGATTTTTCAATATAAATTGGATATTGATTAAATCGGGATTTTGAATATCGAGTTATGAATCCCGATATGGAGTTGTATGATTTTCTAGTGTGAATATGTACGATAATGTTTATTTATGAATATTTAATTTAATTGTTTTAAATATATTTATATATTTAAATGGGTTATTTAGAGCTTTAAAAATAGCCAGTTTTGCAAACGACCTTCGTTTTCGACGAAACTAATTTTGTTGGATCCACAATATTAAATTATTGTTGGATTTCAGTTTTCATAATTTTTGAAGTCAGTATGTGGTCGTACGAGATTTTAATGTGGAAAATAGTCGATAATTTGACTTTAAAAATATGTTGTGTGAGCAAACGGAGTCGGAATTCGACGAAACCAATTTTGTTGGGTCTGTGATGTCAAACTATTGATGCATGTCCATTTCCGTGATTTTTGGGTATTATATGTGATCACACGGATTTTTATAGTACGAATTGAAATAGCGATAGCATAAAATAAATATAAATCTCGAATAAAAAATATAAAAATCTATCTATAAATACCCATACTCTTCCTAACCCTAAGTCATATATCCTCTTAGTCAATAAGAAATGCGCCGCCACCAGAGAAAACAAAAACGTGAAAAAAATCATCTTCATAAATTTCTATAAATTCAAATCAAATTATATAAATCACGAAGTACATATTTTTGGGATCCTTGCAAGAAGAGCTTTCCACCTATATGACTACTAGTTGGTGCAATCGGCTCTTGGGAGTGTCAAAATTTTCTAGCGATGGTTACGGTTTGAAATCGTTGAAGATACAAGCTTTAATTTGTGTTTTGGAGATGATATTCGAGTCTGTTGTGTGATTTTGCACCTATAAGTGGAAAATTGGTGATTTCGGTACGGGAAAGCTTCACAAGTTTTGGGAAGAAACCGTTCGACGCGGATGGTGATACTGGTGCGAGTTGATCGTACTGGTTAGGGGAAGAAGGAGAATCGAAAGAGGATGGAAAGAGAGGAGTTTTGATGATTTTAGTTTGGTTTTTAAGAGATTGTGGAGGGAGAGATTAAAATTCATAGTTGCTGAAATGGTGAATGGGAGGAGCGGTACCTGAAGCTACGGTATGGAGAAGATGGTAGCGAACGGGTCTGGGTAGAAGAGATTTGGGTTGGGCCTTAGGTAAATGATGAGCCAAATTAATATTTAAACATTTAATTTTAATTTAATCATATAACTTGTAGATGTGATAACTTCCACATACTATATCAGAATTTCGAATGGTCAGATCCGTTAGGATCGTATGGATGGACACTACCCAATGGAACTGACCGGAAGTGAATTGGAGCTCATTTGGATTTATGGTGAAATTAAACGCCTGGACCAAATCAATGACCAATTATCATTATTTAACGATAACTGCCCAAAGTGAGTAAATCTCACTAACTCTACGCAATTTATATTTTTATAAAATATTTTTAGAATTTAAAAATGATAGTTGTTTGCTGTGTGTTGGCTGTTTAGTTGAACTGCTAGTTAATTGATTGAAATTTAATAATGATATATATAAATCGTTAATCGAATATTGATTCTGTTATTAGAATATTTCATATTCGTGTTATTTATGTTGATTAACATCTGTGGATGTAGGGAAACAGGTCGGAGGAATCCAACTGGATTCCTCATCATTTATTTTACTGTTTTTCATATATTGTGATATATGATGTGATTTATAATCTGTTGTTGATTATGTATGTTTGATCATTTTTATTTGGTACTTTTAAATACCAAAGGAAATATTGGAATGTGAAAAGGAAAATTTCAAACTATAATTTGAAATAAATTATTTATATATATCAAAGGGTTTTATATAAAAAGGGAATTTGAAGTGGATATTAAATTACGAAAGTTTATAAAATCAAAAAGGGTTTTATAAAAAGGAATCTGTGAAGTGAATATTGAATTAAGAATTTTTCGAAATCAAAAGGGTTTTATAAAAAGAAAGGGATATGTGGAAAGTAAATAAGAAACTTCTATATAAAATTATTAACAGTTACATGGAAGTTTAAAAGACCGTTTTGGGGAAATTACTTAATTGAAGTAATCAGAAGTAAGTAAAGAAATACATGAAAGGAAATATATATATGAAATAAATAGGATATTATAAATGAAATATGTGGGAAACAAATACAAATAAAAAGGGGATTATTTGGAAAATAAATAAAATCATAAAAGGAAATGGGCGAGATATTTAAGAGCTATGAGGTGGTGGATTTAAAGGAGATTTCATATGTATAATTCTAAATAGAAGTGTAAATAGAAGTTGGAAAATGGGATATTGTTTTGAAATACGAAATCAAACTAAAGAAATTGTATAAAAGGAATATTCTTCACGTTTGGTGTGAAAATTGGATTTAAGCAAAGATTTTGCAAATAAACCCATTTATAAAGGAAAGTGGATTTTTTTGAAATAGAAATTTAACAGAAATGGAATTTAAAATGGTTAGAAATAAATAACTTGTTTAAAATGAGGACAAGTGTTGTGATTTATAAACAATGTTTATAAATGAATTAAAAATATAATTATCAGTGGATGATTGAGATTTCAAATCCAAAAGTGAGTGTAAAATGGGAAGGTTGAATTGTTTTAAAAAGGAAAGGATGGAATGTATTTCGATGATCGAAATATGAATAGAATTAAATAAAATATATAAAGATTGCTAATTAGAATTCAACTGGGCCAGATGATATGAAATAATTTATTTAAAGAAGTATATATTGAATAAAAATCAGGATTTAACTAGATAATGAGTATTCAATTGGAAACCGATATTTGATAATCGAATATAGTTATTCGAAGAAGAGAGTTATCGATCATACGTTATTCGGAAGAGAGTTATCGAATATAAGTTATTCGAAAGAGTGATAATCGAATATATGTTATTCGAAAGAGAGTTATCAAATATAAGTTATTCGAAAGAGAGTTATCGAATATAAGTTATTCGAAAGAGAGTTATCGAATATTGGTTATTCGAAAGAGTGATAATCGAATATAGTCGAAACGGAGTTATCGAATAGAGATTATTCGAGAGACAATTGTAAGTTGAAATTCGATTATATCGAATGTAGGAAAGTACCATTTACTTTCCGTTTTTAAATCAAGACTTATTTATTTATTAATAAATTAGTTATTTGTTTAATTATCCAAATTATTAAATAAAAGTTATATTTAAGTTAATACATTTCAAAAGCATAGGATTATAACAATATTGTTATAATCAAATGATTTGTGTAAAAGAAGTGAATTCATAAATAAAATCCGAATGTTACGTAAGGAAGTTTGTTAAAGATTTGAAAGGTGAACTTTGTCTATTTTGAGGTTAGAAATTTTTTTCACTTAAGGTTTGAGGGGTGATTATATCCCAACTTGATTGGCTTCAGTTTTAACTAAGAAATGGTTAAGGTTCGACAGTGAAGGTTGGTTAAGTAAATTTAGTTAAGGAGTGAATTGGTTTGAGTTAGCATAGCGATAATTTATTTAAACATCAGTTAAAATCCAATGAAGGAGCTTTTGGAAATGTTTCCCAAATAAGAATCAGAAATGTTTTCTAATATAGAAAATAAGAAATGGGAGTAAATATGGAAATGTTTTCCAATGATTGATAAAGTACATTTTCTAATTTTAGGAAATAAGAATTTACAAATATATAGAAATGGGAAATGAATAAATTAATGATAAAAAAATTACAGGAGATAAATGTTGAATGTTGATTGATCGATCGAATTTCTATCTGGAAATAAGATCGTTGGTTGTACACCTATTTTTCTTTGATAGTTAAATCACCGACTATCGAAGTTTTTTGACTATTTTGTCATCGTCATTATGGAGAGACCGGGATCAGATTCATTATCTAAAAACCACTCTGTATGGACGTTAGCATTGCGATCAAATATGATGAAGATAATTGAAGACGGGGTTATGCAAGGGCTAGCCTTTTTACATAATAGTGCCTTCGGTTTTTCCAGTCCCAGGACAACGTGTATGGAAGAATGTCTGACAGAGTATATCTAACAGATCGCATAATTAATCTCTTCAAACGTACTTACGTTTGGTGGCGGAGGAATTCGTTTCTCTTAGCTTTATGCCGGTGGTATTTTTGGGGAAATCAATTTGTGATTTGGAAGGTATGACGATGTGGCATTCAAAGTAAAGGGTGGTCAGGTGTTCCAAAAGATACGTTATGACCTCAAGCCTCATCAACTGGGAAATGACAGAAATCGGGCAGGCAACATGGCTAGGTGGTCGCTCCCATTAGGGTGTATATTACCTATCTAGACAAAATCCATTTCATTCTTTTATCTATTATCGATGTTGTCCCTTTTCAGGAAACGGTGGGTAGCTCCCAACCGTTGGTGATATACATTCGATACACTCAATCGAATGAGTGGTCGGTCATGTGTGGGCCGGGTTGCAAGACATTCTTGTTGAACCCAGTGTATTCGCCTCTAGAGATACACTATCGGCAGGTGGTCCCATACCTTGTCATAGTCGGAATCCAATCTCCAATAAGCGCCTACGGTTTTGTTTGTATATTATATATGTGGAGCGTGAGATGCAAGCGTTCTGCTAGATTGAATTTACTTGTGATTAGACATTATTATAATATCATAAAAGTATTGATTTTGAAAATGTTTTAGGTTATCGTAAGATAAAAACCGTCCGTGTTTATATGTGGATCGGTCTTACGATTACCTTTTCTTTTGAAAAGTAATTTGAAAAGTTAAACTAAATGATTTGAGTTTACTCACAGCAGTCCCATGACTGACCTAGAGTTTATTTTGTTTTGTTTTCCCTAAACTCTTGGGTGCCCAAATTTGTACGGGCAGTCAAGTAGTTTAGGTCTTTACAGATATACTTGGAGGAGCTTGAAGCAGGAGGCTTCAGGATTATATAGCTATTGTTATTTCCGCTGTGTGTAAGTGTTGTACTCTAAAAAGGTCATTGTATATATATACTGTTAGATTGCAAAGTTATGTTATATATTATATTTATACGTTCCGCTGTGAGATTCGCATTACTCTGATTCTGTTCTGTAGTGATCTTCTTCTTCTTCTATTCTAATTTTTCTATCTTATCTATTCTCACCATCTAATTTCTTTCTATTAATGATCAGGCATTTCCGATGTCTGAATAATCAACATGGTAGTTTTGTGTTGATTTTCGGAGTCGAAACCAGTTCGTTACATACGCGATCCTTTAGACATACTCTGTCAGACATTCATCCATATAAAATTTATCCTAGACTGGACAAACCGAAGGCACTATTCTGTCAGACATTCATCCGTTTACCCATTTCTTGATTCCATATACATACATTCTATCTTTCTAAATTTAGAAAATATATCTTATTAACATTGGAAAACATCTCCATTTCTTATTCACGTATCACTGTCATTCCATTATTTCTTATCAATAAACATTTCATTTTCTATGCTTAGAAAACATTTCTGGTTATATTTGGAAAATGTTTCCAAATCTCATTTATATGTATTTCGAACGAATGTTATATAAACATCGTTACGACTGCTTTAACCATTAATCGCTTATTACTTCACTATATTTCTAACCAATCTTCATTATCGATCTTCAACTATTCCTTAGTTAATTTCGTAGTTAATCAAGTTGGGGTATAGTTACCTCTTAGATCTTAACTGAACAATGTCCTTAACCTCACAATAGATAAAGTTCACCACTTAAATCTTTACACTCATTGCTTGCGCAAATTCTCGGATTTACATTTACGAATTTTCTTCTTTGATAAAGACGCTGAATAAAACGATAACATTATAAACCTTACTTCAGAAATATCTAATCTTAAAATATAACTCCTATTCCTTTTATTAGAATAAATAATAATTTATTTATTTATTAAATAAATAATAATTTATTTATTTATTAAATAAATAAATCTTGATTTAAAACCCGGAAAGTAAATAGCACTTTCGCGAATTCGATATAATCGATTTCAACGTATAACTCTCTTTCGAATAATCTTTATTCGATTAACTTTTCTTCGAATAACCTATATTAGATTAACTCACTTCGAATAACTTATATTCGATTTATTCACTTGGGAATAAATTATATTCGATAAATTCACTTTCGAATAACTTTAATCCGATTAACTCTCTTTCAAATGACTTACCTTCATTATTTCTCTTTTGAATGACTTATATCTAATTGACTCTCTTTCGAATGACTTACCTTCATTATTTCTCTTTTGAATGACTTATATCCAATTGACTCTCTTTCGAATGACTTACATTCGATTAAATCACTTCGAATAACTAATATTTGATTAACTTATTTTCGAATAGCTTATATTCAATTAGCTCTCTTCATTCAATATTCACTGCTGAATTTACAATTCAAATTATCCATTGATAATTGTATTTTTATTTCATTTATAAAAATTGTTTATAAATCACAACACTTGTTTTCATTGTTACACAAGTTATTTATCTCTAGCCATTCGAATTTCCATTTCTGTTTAAATTCACGTTTCAAAAGTCCAATTTCCTTTACAAATGTTTTTATTTGCAAAACCTTTACTTAAGTTCATTATTCACATCAAATGTGAAAAATATTTCCTTTATATAATCCATTTAGTTTGATTTCGTATTTAAAATAATATCTTGTTTCTCCTTTTCATCATTAACTTTAAAATCTCATTTATAATTCTCTATATAAATGTTGAGTTCACATTCTATTCAAAATATCGATGTTAATACCGATTTCTGCTTCGGTATATAGGTTCAAACTTATATATTTCATTTATCAAATGATAAATATTTTATTTAATTTATAAAATATTATTTATAAATTAATCATCTCCATTTATTTGTTAAAAAAGATTTCTATTTAAAATCTACTTGGAATCCATCTTCTTGTTGTTCTTTAATATCTTGTCAATTCCCTTTTATAAAATTTGTTCATTTTATAAATGTTCTCCTTTATAAAATATGTTCATTTTATAAATGTTCTTCTTTATAAAATATGCTCATTTTATACTATTCTTCTTTATAAAATATTTTCATTTTACAAATGTTCTTCTTTATAAAATATTTTCATTTTAACTCCTCTTCTTTATAAAATATTTTCATTTTATAAATGTTCTCTTTTTAAAATATTTTCATTTATAAACGTTCTCTTTATAAAATATTTTCATTGTATAAATGTTCTATTTTTACAATGTAATTATTTTATATAAATATTTTATTTTCAATCTACATTGTAAAAATTCTCTTTTTACATTCTCGTACTTCTTATGGTGTTTAACGTGCCATATAACAATGATCAATATCATTTAAACATACACAATCAACAACAGATTATATAGCACATCATATACTACAGAAAAACGGTAAATTAAATGTTGAGGAATCCAGTTGGATCCCTCCGACCTGTTTCCCTGCATCCACAGATGTTACACAATATAATTCACAACTATTTCTGTTCAATATGTACTATTCTGATGAACAGTATCAATGATTGTTTAACGATATGCATATATATATATTTATTTATTTATTTGTAATTTCAACCAACAATAACCAATTCAACCAAACAATCATCACATAGTAATAAATCATCATTTATCGTTACTAAATTACATTTATAAAAATATAAGTTAGACAGAGTTAGTGCGATTTACTCACATTGGACGATCATCGTTATATAACGATAACCATCGGTTGATTCAGACAAAAATTTTATTTCGCAACAAATTGTAACGAGCTCCAATTCACTCCAAACCAATTCCATTTGTGTAGTCGCCGTCCATACGATCCCAACGAATCTGACCGTTCGTAATTCTGACCATGTATGAGCGAGATATACATTTTATAAGTTTCATGCATATATAAGTCATTAATAATTAATAATTAAATTAATTTATTACTCTAATCACCTTTTAAATCCTAAACCATGTTTTCAACGCCTGCTCATCATCTTCTTTTCTTCCTGAAACCCAATGCTCGGTTTATAACCCAACTCCACCAAACTTCAATCACCTTTTTCAACTTTGATTCTCAGTGAAACCCAAAACCGAATCCACTAATCTCATTCTCATTTCGAGCTACCCCACTCCGTCACAACTAGTTTTAACTCGCACCTGCCCCTGAAATTGCATCGCTACTGCTCCTCACGCACTTGTGCGACATCTTTTTGATTCGAATACTCCAAAAATTTCAAGTAAGACACTTCTCACCATCACGAACTCAAGCCAATTATCAATTCGAGCTAAATCTACCTATAGCCCGATCAAACCCCAACCCTAGAACGACAGAACCCACGCTGTATAAATTGTCGTGAACCCAAATACAGCCGCACCCTGTAAAACTACTACCCGATTGAAGATCAACATGAATGGTGTTCGAATATATACATATTTCGATTTTTAGAATTTTGTTTGAATTGATTTGTTTTTTCGAAGGTTGGTGTTTACTGTTGGAATTTTGGTTCGGCGGCGGCTTGAGTTTTGACCAGAGAGTGAAGTTGTTTAGGGTTATGATGATGTTAGGGTATATATATAGGTAAGTTTATTTATTTTTATATTAGATTTTATATTTTATTTTAGTCAATCTTCAATTTATTCATCTTCTAAAAATCCGCATGATCACACATGATATCCAAAAATCATGGAAATTGACATGCAACTAGAGTTTGATATTACGTACCCAATGAAACTTGTTTCATTGATTTTCGACTCCACTTGCTCACACAGCGTATTTTTAAAGTCAAATTATCGACTGTTTTTCACATTAAAATCCCGTACGTTCACTTACTGACTTCAAAAATCACGAAAATTGAAATCTAGCAATAATTTAAAATTCTGAATCCAACAAAATTGGTTTTGTCGAAAACGGAGCTCATTGCAAAAGTGGCTATTTATAAATCTCTAAATAAATCCATTTAAATATTAAATATATTTAAAAATAGTTATTTTAAATGATTATAATTTATTACTATCGTACATATTCGCATAGAATATAATACAACTCCAAAATATTCCTATCTGAATTTGTAACTCGACATTTCAAATTCAGGTTAAATCAGTATTCAGTTTATATATTGAAAATCCATTTATAAACTAAATAAATCATTATAAATTATAAAGGAATTCCATTGCGACTTTTCAGAAATTTGATTTGATCATAAATCAAAATCTACTCGATGAAATCTCGATTTTTCTCTTCCATTAGAAAAATATACTTCACCAGCTACGAACGTTTCTTGTTTCACAGAAATCCGACTTAAAACGGATTATGTATATTCATTTAAAGTAAGAATTGCCAAATTACGAATTGTTGCGCCATTACGGTTTGATTATAATTATATTATAATTAATACGTTCAACCATCGTTTATTAAATATATTCGTTAATATAATTCAACTCTAAACTGAATTAAATATTTTTAAATAATCCAATACACACAATATTGCCATTTCAGCTATATTCTTATTATTTCAGAATTAAATATATTATTTAATTATTATATTAATTAAATATTCAAAAGTTATTTAATTTAAACCAATTAATTATCAAATAATTATTTAAATAATTAAATAAAATTAATTATTAAATCCTAAAAAATACGGGTCGTTACATTCTTCCCCCTTAAAATAAATTTGTCCTCGAAATTGCTAAGGTAGAAAACAAACCCTATTGACTGGTTAAAAATTATTTGTTTACTTCTTAAATTTTGGTTTTACTAACCTAATCAATTTTAATTAAATTATTCATTCATTCAAAATAACTAAAATTTTCAAAAAATTTCAAACACCCTAAATTTTCGGAAAATTTTGCCAGCACCTCCTTTGTATTGGTCAATCGGTACAACTACAACTCGCCTCTCTAGGCCTTTTCCAACCCAAAAGAAAATAAAACTGCCAATCGGCTCATTAATCTCATACCCAATACAAATATAAACTTGTACCTTTTTGTCGGCATACCATTTTATCATTTCCATCTGTTAGCAATTCACAATATATCAATGTCCTCTCAGTCAACTCCAAATAATTCATTCGCTTATAGTTAAACAAGATCTCATTTCAACTCGAGTTTCATTCTCGATTCCAAATTCTTAACTTACCAATCCAATTTACTTAACCTCGTTGAGTTTCATCCATATACTTCGTTAATTAATTAATTTCAATTTCAGTTTGCTTTCACAAGTATTATTTATCTTGTTTTTTATTTTAACGATCAGTCTATTATAATTTAACATTCTTTTTTTCCTAGGAGTTCTTAAACCACTTTGCTTTTCTCAAAAAAAATCAAATAATCCTTTTCAAAATTCAAACAACTTGTTTTCGCAAAACATTTCCGAAACAAAAATTTTGGTAGTAATCCATCACTTAAAAACTCGAAAATGAACACTGATGATGTCATAATCATCATCGGAATCTATTTTCCAGCGATCAAAGTGAGTTCAATAATATATTACTTTCAAAACCATTTCTAAACACTTACATTTTGAAATCCATTTCAAAATATTCTTTTCAATGCTTGTAACAAATTTAAAATCTCCCAGGATTTTAAAATTCACATATATTTAACCCAGATTCATTTACAAACACTTTTTCAAATTTCCAGGGTTTTAATTCCAGTTCTGGTTTTAATTTCAGATTAATTAATCTTACTTCATGTATTTCACTTATATGAATTTTGATTGGCTATTTACATAACCATTTCACATTTTATAATCTTATTCGATTATAATCACAACCAACACATCCAATATATGATAATACTTCAAATATTAATCATTCTTTTATATCAAAATATGATTTGGTTAAAATTATATCGTTTACCCTCTTTTCAAAGCATACTGTGTTAGTTCATCATATTCGAGTGTTTATAAGCTTCCATCGATACAGTGGATCAAACTGATCGATCAGAACTCATAAACAACTGAACCAATAAATCTCCACAAAATAAAATAGTTTAAATTGAATAACAAATATGTTCACTCGTATATATACACTCAAACTCAGTCTAGGGTATTACTAACCCCATCTCTACTGAGTCACGCCACAGAGCCAAGGTAATTACTTAACCTTCAGCTCTGATACAACTGTAATGGCCTAGAATTTTCGACCCAGAAAATCAACATAAAACCAATGTCAATTATTCAGGCACCAAACATTCCAGATCATTAATAGAATGAAACTAAAGGGTGAGAATAGATAAGATAGAAAATTAGAATAGAAGAAGAAGAAGAACACACAACACATCAGAGTAACGCGAATCTCACAGCGGAACGAATAAAATATAACATAACTTTGAAATAAAACAGTATATATATACAATAACATTATCAGAGTATAACACTTACAACATAGCTGAAAATAAAACTAGATAACTAACGCTGAAGCCTCCTGCTCCAAGCTCCTCCAGTGAAATCTGCAAAAACCTGAACTACTTGACTGCCCGTACAAATTTGGGCACCCAAGAGTTTAGGGAAAAACAAAACAAAAATAAACTCGGGGTCAGATATGGGACTGGTGTGAGTAAACTCCAACCACTTAGTTTAACTTTTAAAATCCTTTTAAAATAAAGGATAATTATAAGACCGATCCACACATAAACACTAATGGTTTTTACCTTACAATAACCCAAAGCATTCTTTGAAATAAATATTTGTCTGATATTATAATAGTGTCTAAATACAAGTAATATCAATCTAGCAGAATGCTTGCATCTCACGCTCTACATATATAGTATACAATCAAAACCGTGGGCTCTTATTGGATAATGGATTCCAACTGGCAAGGTATGGGACCATGTGACGACCCCAAACCCCGTACTGACGGCGGTAAGGTTAATCTTTGGAATATAACACATAAACAGATAATAGCAGAACAGAAATAAATAAATACATCAGATAATGCATAATAGAATATACTGGATAAACATAATCATCGGAGTTACACAGTATACAGGATCATACTTAGTACAAATACAGTTCAGCTATACATAAATGTCTACAGCGGAAACAAACATAATATGTACAATAGGAGCTGAACAGCATAAAAAGAGATAAATGATAGAATCCATCTTCAGCTCCAGCTATCCAGAAAGAGCCAGCTAAACCTGAATACACGGCTGCCCGTGTAGAAAAAGGGGCACCCGAGTTTGAAAGTGAAACAAACTACGAGTCAGTCATGGGACTGGTATGAGAAATCTACTCAACACATTTATAATATGGCTAATCACAGGACCACGCCACTTTCGTGGAACGGATTTACTCCATCTGATCGCCAGTGCTTTAAAACAAATGTTTCTTTGAAACATCGCAATGCTTTTTATAAAAAATGAAGTCATTATAAGACTCAGTTCCCATCACACAATGCAACGCAAACCGGAGGATAGAGTTTTTACCTTATAATGGCCAAGATATGCTTGATACGAATAAAACTGTAACACCCCGTAATTCTGTAACACTAGGATTTGCAAATCAAGGCAGAATTAAATTGTAAAATCAAAATCAAGGGAAACGGGCTGCGCCATTGCGTTCGTCTCGGAATTCTACATGAGATAGAGTCCGATTTTGCGTTAATCAAACTCCGTATGTAGGAGTTATGGTCTTCAGAAGTTTCAGAATTCAGTTTAAAATTCAAACAGACAGAAACGGGTTCAAATTTCAAAATTCGGAGCCAGATTCGGCTGGGCGGGAATTTTCCCGCCCAAGGCACCCAGGTCGACTGGGTAGTCGACTTGGGGCACCCAGGTCGACTGGGTAGTCGACCTGGGGGTCGACCCCCCCTCTTTTTCCAGTTTTCTGAACCTGGTTCATTCTGATGAATTTGGTCACGTTTTCTGCCTAGGTTCGTCCGCCTAACCCTATATAAACAGCCTTAGTCTCCTTCTCTATTCACAATTCTTTTCTATCCTTATGTTGCCTCTGAGAAAATGTATAAATAAATAAAATAAAATAATAAATCAAGACGAGGAGATGTTGCTCAAGACTTTCAAGAAGAGGTTCAAGTCAAGCTAGGATTTCAAGTGAAGATTCAAACGACTGCAACGACTGTTTTTCTACGAATCTAATCTAATTCTCTGTAAGTTAGTTACTTTTTAGATTTGAACGTTTTCTCTTTTCGTGACATGAAATTAAAGGAATAAAAGAGTATGCCAATTCTTTCTATTCGAATCAGTGCTTATTTCTTTGGACCTAATTAAGAACTGTTATGATTCGAGGACAAATAAGACTGTGACTATGAAACTATGGACCTTAAAACCATATGCCTCTTTGACTATGAATATTGCCTATGACTATGAACATTGCCTATGACTATGGACATCACCAATGACTATGAACATTGCCTATGACTGTGACTATGAGAATTATTTCCTTGACCATGAACACAAGCCTATGCCTTTGATTAGGAAACATAAACTATTGCCTATGACATAAACACCTATGATTCATGACTAGGAAAGTGTTGCTTAAGTTTTGTGACAATGGAATTGGGTCTAAACCTGATTATCTATTCTGTCTATTCTTGGTTTTCTTTGGTTTTAGATCTTGGGAATTTACCTATTAAGTTAGGTCTACCCATGTTTATCTATTCTGTCTATTCTTGGTTTTCTTTGGTTTTAGATCTTGGGAATTTAGCTATTGAGTTAGGTCTACCCATGTTCTCGAACCTATACTATTCAACCCTTTTCATGTCGTAATATTACCGTATCTATATACCTGTGAATTGTCATCTTATGCCAATTGTTATGTCCGTTCTTTCATGGAATTTTGGCTCATTCCCTTCTATCCACAAATCTAGCTCTATTTATGATCTAGGTTGAATCACGATTATATGAACGAGGGGAATACGTTTTGGGGAAAAACATGAAATTGATTAAACTTGGAAATTGGCATAATTTGATAACAAGTCTAGTTTTGACATGAACTGAAATTAGAATATTAAATCAGAATTGGGTGGCTAAATTAAGCATGATAAGTAAGTTAGCATAATTTACATACATCGGGCGTAAATGGTAAATGGTTTAATGGGCCACAAAATAGGTAGTTGGTATGAAAATTAAGTTTTGGCATAAACGGTGAACTAGAATATGAAATCTAGTTTGGCATAAACTGTAAACTAGAATATAAAATCTAGTTTTGGCATGAACTGTAAATGGGGGTGTTGGATCTAAATTGCTATAAACTGTAAGATAGGCAAATCAAGATTTGGGCCTAGAATACAAGTCCATTTGTAGGCATGGTAAATGTATAGGGTATAGGCCAAATTTATTTTAAAAAGGGAAAATGGACTTTGAGGATAAGTGGTTAAACTTTGAGGATAAATTGTTAACAATTTATTTATATACAAAAGAAAGGTTTATTAATGACATCTCTTTTAATAATACATATACCAGAAAGTTCTAGGGTGACAGAGAGGATAGTGTCTAGGCTTGGGTTTGGAAAATACAAGTTTCCTGCTCTCCCTGGCTATCCCTAACTGATCCGACGGACGGGATGGTTACTTTCAAAACCTGATTTGAAAATTAATCAAACCCTTTGAACTTAGAAAACCCGAATATGCCTAACCCGAGGTTAGACTGAGTTGCGATGTAAACCTGCCCGGAACCAACCGACACATCCAGTATTCGCAACAATATCTATCTAATGTGAGCGGTCGCGGCTTTAATTTATTTAGTTAAAGCTAGGACAAGAATGGTAGGGTTAAGTTAACTAAGACACTTAACCAATTCAACATGATAACCAAACCGATGGGTGGGGTTAGGTTCATACTGACACTTAACACAGTTAAGCTAGAATGGGAGGGTTAAGTCCATAGGAAAACTTAACCAACTTAACACAGTTAAGCTAGAATGGGAGGGCTAAGTCCATAGGGACACTTAACCAAACTTATGGTAACAAGACAAGACCTGTAGGGGTTAAGTAACTAAGAAAACACTTAGCCAAATTAACATGTTAATTAGACTAGAAGGTGGGGTTAAGTAAAGTTAATACACTTAGCCAAATTAACACGTTAACTAGACTAGAGGTTGGGGTTAAGTAACATCTAATACACTTAGCCAATTTGATATGTTAGCTGGACTAGACCGTAGGGTTAAGTAAACTTGAACACTTAACCGTCAGGTTGTGATAAAGGAATAGGGCTAAGTCTAAAACAGGAAGGGATAATACTTAACCATTAATAACATGTTGGTTAAAACATACGGGCAAGGTTAAGTTAAAAGGGAAACACTTAACCAATATAGGATGAATGGGTAGGGTTAAGTAATAAGAAATACTTAACCAATATAGCTTGGTTTGTGATAGGATTAAGTCAACATGAAGTACTGATAACACTTGACCAGTTTATCAGGATAAATGAAGAGGGTTAAGTTAGCTTGAATTGACTAATGACACTTAACCAATCCAAATTGGCGAGAAAGAGAACTAAGTAGTAAACCTTAATTAAAAGGAGCTAAGTAGTAAACCTTAGTTAAGAAAACAGCGATTTTGGAAACTAAGTGGTAAACCTTAGTTAGCAGAACTAAGTAGTAATTCTTAGTATAACACGGGAAGGAGCGAACGTCCGTCTGATTAAAATGAAGGCTCCAACGAATTGGGTTACGAAGCCCGAGGCTTTGAGGGGACGTGAGGGTACTCTTGGTATCCCTCTGTGAGGCTGCAGATGATCCTCCTGGGCTCACAGAGGTTAAGGTCTGCGTTAGAAGAACCAGGGGTATGCCTTGGTTGCAATATATGGCAACCTAAAGACTAGGATGGACCGGCGTGATTCGGCGAGAAAACGGTAGCCCTGTGATAGCAACTCGTCGTCTACCATCCATCTTGAGTCAATCGAGATACGTGAAGCGGAAAGGCGGAGAACTCCAAAAGACCATATACTTGCTATCTAGTTATGGGTGAGGATGGCCATAGGATAGTGGGGCACCGGGGGCCTGCGTATAGTTCTCATTTTTCAAGGTGTGCCTTTCACTAGTTGAGGGAGGGGTCAAGTGGGACCATAGCCACTGGAATAAAAATAGACCTTAGCATCTGCATCGGCAGATATCTAAAAGCTCCCGACCGAGTTCTGTATTCCTAGATTTGCCCTGCCACAGGACTCGGGTCGCACATTACAGGACATGTGCATCTAGACAAGCAATAACGATTCGCGATACATGCGTGGGAAAGTCTAGGAACATGTACCACTCTAGGTAGTGTATCCTAGACTAGGGGGCATCGTTCGACAGGTAGCATAATCCCTAGTTAGACTGGGTGGCATAAACCCTGAACCCGAGAAGCGTTCAGCAGGTAGCGTTAATTCTAGTTGAATCTAGAAAGCACTTGATAGAAAACCCTAGGTTTGATCTAGGTAATAAATAATAAATGTATGCCTGAAGGCAATGGAAAATACCGGACTGGGATCACGTTATCGTTACTAGTTGGGACACTAGTTATGTGGTGCAGAGATATAGAAACCAGTATAACAAGGAAACAGCGAAGCGGCGAAAGTATTAGAGCATATCCAGTTTATCTTAGCTTAGCATATCTTGTGATTATCTTGTCTAATCTTGCTGACCCTATCGTCATGGTGTAATCTTGTATTCAGTTAATTCATGTCGTTTTGTTTTTCCATGTTCACATGCTAGAAGTTACTGAACTTACTCAGGCTTTATGTCTGACTCTGTTTTTCTTTCGTCTTCTTTTCTTCCGTCCCCCCCCCCCCAGGTAGTAAAGGAGGGAATAGTATAGCTCAGGTTAAGTTGGACTGTCACTCTTCCCCAGCTTGAAGATTTGTCGAAGTTTTGCTTGGATTCTCTTTTCAGATGCTATGGCTGGCTCTTGCTAAAAATTGGGGAATATAAATGTTGTTTTTATGCTTCTTTAATTTTGTAAGACAGATGATACTCTGATATTGTAAAGAAATCATTGTACAAACTATTTTATCAATAAAGCAAAGTTTTGTTTTCCACTGTTTAATTTCTGTCTGTCTTGTAATTTATCTGCATCTTTTACCCTAAATGCTCCACAAAACTTAGTGCATTCCCTTTGTGAGTGACACTAACGGATGTGGGGTGTTACAAAAACAAAAGCATTTGATATTATTACTAGTGTTTATATATTTCAAAAAAAATCAAATCATAAGTATCAATCATAGATGGCATTAATGCCCCATACCACTATGTCGCCATATATAGGTATACAATCAAAACCGCACAGTCACGTATTTGGAAATTGGATTTCTGTCATGAACCAAGGCAAAAGATATTCCTTACCGACTTCGCGACTCTCTAGCCCGAGCCACAGGGTAAGAGCTCGAGTGACCCTAGGAGCGACAGGGCCGGTCCACCGATGTGGATTAAAATTCCTGAACAATACGTTTCCCCACCCTTTGGGGCGTAAATGAGCCAACGAATGACTCCATCGGACCCGGATCGTCCAATCAAACCGAGACGCCTCGCAACAGCAACAACCACATAAGTCAAACTCGTCAGTTCCGATCCGATCGAATTCCTTGCCCAGTTCAACTTATCCGATCCGAGCCCCCCATATCCGATCCGATCCGGTCCTGCACTGTTTCCTGAAACTTTTCCAGCAAGTGTTTTAAGCCATTCGACGATTTTTTTGACCATTCTAACTATTGAAATCAATCAAAAAGCATATCATACAGTCATAGCAACATGCATAATCAACCACAAACATCAAAACATCAATGTGATAGGTTAAAATGGATCAAACATACCCAAAACCCCATATTTCCCCTTAAGCATATTTAGGTGAAACTAATGATAGGATTAGCAAAACTTAACCAAATTAACCCAAATTCATATCAGAGGTCTAAAACATCATTTAAGAATTTATGAACATTTTTCCAGAATTTTATCATGTTTAAATTCGCTAATTAACACTAATTACCCTTAATTAGCCATAATTAGTGAGGAACTATGCAAATCACTCACCTTAGCCACAAATAAACTAAGATCTGAAATAAATCTCTGATTTGATGCAAATCCCAATGCTAAACAGCAGATCCAATGTCGAGTTGGTGTAGATCTCCCTTGATTCGATGTTGCTAAGCTTAATCCTTGATCAAAAGATGATTTGGAGGTGATTTAGAGGTTGAGGCCATTTTAAGGATTTCTTGGAGATAAATGGAGGCTAGAAAACTGAAATGGAATGATTCTCTAACTCATTTCAGCCTCCCCATAACCCTAATCCCGAAATGGGTTATGGGCTTATTCACTAATCACCCTATTTGGCCCGGTTAAGCAGTTTTTCACCTTCCAAACCTTAACTCAGTCATATCTCCCAAACGGTAAGTCCGTTTGGCTATTATGACCACTCTACGGAAAGGTAAACCATCAAACGAATCTAATGGAAGTGGTTTCAGGTCAAAATTTCTTTCCAATCAAAAGTTATGGCCAAAACAAGATCAGTTAGGGGCAAAACGGTCATTTAAAAATCGACAAAAATCATGAACATGGGAAATGACTCTAATAGATGTTTCCCAAAGTTACAGGACCATACGACTTCATATGGGAAAGAAATAAATATTCTACGATCCTCCGATGTGTAGAATGCGGGTTGTTACATTCTCCCCCCCTTAAGAAATTTCGCCCCCGAAATTCCCTAACCAAAACACACAAAAGGGTCCCGCATGCCTATCAACCATAAAATAACAATCAAACATGTAAAGCAAGCAAAACAAGTCTATCCTAGCATGCAGAATAACTAAATTACGAAGTAAATCTTACCAGACAAAGAGTTCTGGATACGTCTTTCTAATGTTCTCCTCTGTCTCCGAAGTACAGTCATTCTCGTTCTCGCCCCACTGAACCTTGACTAGCCTCACCGCCTTCCTTCGAAGTTGCTTCGTATCTTGCCCGACAATACGAATTGGCTTGCGGTTCCCAACCGCCTTGGGTTCTACTTCGAAGTCCTCTAACCGATCAGGTGAAATAGTCATATCTGAGTCGTGAACGAACTTCGTTAGTTGGGAAACATGAAATACATTGTGAACTCCCGCCATCTTCTCTGGTAAGCCAATTCTATATGCCAAATTCCTGACTAGTTCAAGAACAGGGAATGGGCCAACAAATCTTGGTGCTAACTTGCCTCTCCTGCCAAATCGTATCACGCTCTTTAATGGAGAAATCTTGACAAACACCAAGTCACCAACAAAGAATTTTTAGTCTCTTCTCCTCTTATCAGCATAACTCTTCTGCCTATCTTGGGCAGCTTTCATTCGTTGTTGAATGGTCCTAATCTTATCTGAAGTTTCCCTCACCACATCTGGTCCAAGCATAAACTTCTCGCCAGTCTCTATCCAACATGATGGTGAGTTGCACGGTCTTCCATACAAAGCTTCATATGGAGCCATACCAATACTGGATTGGTAGCTATTATTATATGCAAACTCTACTAGATGCAAATGGTCATCCCATGACCCACCAAAATCCAATATACAAGCTCTCAAGAGATCTTCCAATATACGATTCACCCTCTCCGTCTGACCGTCGGTCTGAGGATGATATGCGGTACTGAGATGTAATTCTGACCCTAGAGCCTCTTGTAAGCTCTTCCAAAACCCACTAGTGAACAACGGGTCTCGGTCACTTACAATGCTTTTTGGTACTCCATGGAATCTCACTACCCACTTCATATACAATTCTGCCAACTTAGCTGTCGTTCTGGTTGATTTGACTGGTATAAATCTTGCACTCTTAGTCAATCGATCCACAATTACCCAAATGCTATCATATCCCGATCTAGTCCTTGGTAAACCATCGATGAAATCCATCGAGACTTGCTCCGATTTCCATTCGGGAATTTCTAATGGTTGCAACAACCCACTAGGCTTCTTTTGTTCGGCTTTAACTAGCTGGCAATTCATGCATTTGGATATAAACTTTCCAACGTCTCTTTTCATCCCTTCCCAGTAGTAAGTCTGTCTCATATCTCGATACATCTTATTACCACCGGGATGTATAGTCAGTTTTGAGTGATGACATTCTCTAAGCACTTCATATCTCAAACCATTCATGTTGGGTACAACTAGCCTTCCATTCTTTCGAAGCCATCCATCTCGATCAAGCCCATACACATTCATCTCCTCACCTTCGATGTCCATCTCAAACTTGGAGATGATTTCCAATAGATTTGGATCGTCCCTCTGGATGGAACCAATCCGCTCTGTCAAAGTGGGTCTGATCGCCAAACTAGCTAGCATGACCGGATCCAATTCGCACTTTGGTCTGAAATCAAACCTCGCGATATACTCCAGTTGCTTCCATTCAAGAAACATTGCCCCTAAACTGGCAGGTCTCCTACTCAAGGCATCGGCTACCGCATTACCTTTCCCAGGTGTGTATGCGATATCAAAATCATACGAAGCCAAGAACTCTAACCATCTCTGCTGACGGAGATTCAGATCCTTCTGGGAGAAGAGATACTTTAACGATTTATGATTGGTAAACAACTCAAATCTTTCTCCCAAGAGATAATGTCTCCACATCTTCAGTGCAAACACGATCGCTGCTAATTCCAAATCATGGGTAGGATACTTCTTCTCATGCGGCTTTAGTTGCCGACTAGCATAAGCTACAACCCTACCTTCTTGCATCAACACAGCACCTAGTCCGGTGCCACAAGCATCCATGTATATCGTCATCTCTTCATTCCCTTTAGGAATGACTAACATTGGCGCACGCGTCAACTTTTCTTTTAGACTCTTGAATGCATTCTCACACACTCCGTCCCAGACGAAGGACTGATTCTTCTTAGTCAACTGAGTCAACGGTGCTGCTATCTTGGAGAAGTCCTGGATAAACTTACGATAATATCCAGCTAACCCCAAGAAACTTCTTACATCTGTTACATTCTTGGGCATAGGCCAATCCTGTACCGTAGCCACCTTCGCAGGGTCCACGGCAATACCATTCTCGGAAACAACATGACCCAAGAATCTCACTTCCCTTCTCCAAAAATGACACTTAGAGAATTTCGCTTTCAATTGGTGTTTCCTCAACACCTCCATCACTATCCTCAAGTGTCCCTTGTGTTCCTCCTCTGTCCTTGAGTAAACAAGGATATCATCTACGAACACAAGAACAAACTTATTCAACTGATCTCTGAATACTCGATTCATAAGATCCACAAAGTAGGCTGGTGCATTGGTTAACCCAAATGGCATGACCAACCACTCATAAAATCCAGACGGCGTCCTAAATGCCGTTTTCGGAACACTCTCATCCGCTACTCGGAGCTGATGAAATCCTGTCGCGAGGTCCAACTGGGAGAACACTCTTGCTCCTTCCAGTTGATCAAACAAATCATCTATCCGCGGTAGAGGATACTTATTCTTCCTCGTTACCTTATTCAACTCGCGATAGTCCACACACACACGAAGGGAACCATCTGTGTAACACCCCGTGTATTCTATGATAGTGAAATTCACAAATTAAAGTATAATTAATTACAAATCAAAGAATTAAGGGAAACGGGCTGTGCCATTGTGTTCGTCTCGGAAAAATACGTGAAATAGAGTCCGAGTTTTCCAAAATCGGAGTCCGTATGACCAAGTTATGGCCCGTCAAAGTTTTCAGAAAATTTCAAATTCAGAAAATAGCTCGAAGATTCGAATTTCAAACACGCAGGGAGGCAGGGCGGGAAAGTTCCCGCCCAGGACAAGTCGACAGGGGTGTCGACTTGCCAGTCGACACCACCCCCCCGTGTCGACTGCCCCGTCGACACGGGTGTCGACTTGCAGGTCGACCTGCTTGGTCGGCCTGGCTGGCCTGGTCTGTGCTGGGTCCGAATTTCTGAGGCTTGCTTTGTCACGAGGGCTAGGTGTCAGCTCCTGATTGGTCTCTCTTTTGAATGAATGGCTACGATTAACCCAAGCTACATCGACGGTCCTAATCAATTCATAAACTCTATAAAAATGACCCTAGACTCTACCTAATCTATTCATTCAAAAATAAGAATGAGGCCATCATGCTGCTGAGGAACGACTAGGAGTAGCCACCAATTTGAGAGACAATTAGGAGACAAACTCTAAAGCATAAAGCAACTACAAGTTAAACTTAAACAAATCAAATCAATGCCTACATCAAAGGAATAGCATCTCCAAATCCAGAATTCAGATTCCTGAATTGAAGAATTCGTCACACGATTGTAAGTAGAGTATTATTCCGATGAGAATAAATAACTGTGTTTGATTTGTGTAAAATGAGAATTACACTTGATTTGTGGTGATAGTAATTCATATTTGTGCGTTGCTATGATTCTAATCGATTTGGAATGTTGTGATATAACGATTGGATATTCGCAAGTATGTAATTCATGATAAAAACTACATGTTTGCGGTAGTTTATTTGAGATTCATGCAAGTATACAATTGGATATTCGCAAGTATGTAATTCATGTTGAAGCTACATGTTTGTGGTTGTTTAATTGAGATTCATGCAAGTATGTGGTTTTGCTACTATGCCAACATAATGTATATTTTTGTACAAAATCACTTTGTGTGTAATTGGATCAAATTTGGGGTATTATGATTCATATGAAATTATGTTGGAATTGGCATCATGATCTATGTATAAAACCATACTTTTGTATTAGAAACAAAAGTAAGCCTCTTTGTGAACTTATGTTGATTTTATGAATATGACTAGGCTATGTTTGGTATTATGCCTAATTGAAAAACATGTTAGGCCTATATTGTTAACAAGAATTATATGATAATATATGTGACACATAGCTAAGTTAGATTTACGTTCCAATTGTAAGTTTGCATGAATAAAGTAAAAACCATGATTTCATGTTTAGGAATATTTATGCCATGATTACATGAATAGATCAAAAACCATGATTTCATGTTTAGGAATATTTATGCCATGATTACATGAATAGATCAAAAACCATGATTTCATGTTTGGGTATATTTGTGCCATGATTATGTGAATAGATTAAAAATCATGATTAAGTTGGAATAATTCTAGTTGAACTATACTTTTGTATTAGTAACAAAAGTAAGCACCTTTGTAAACATATAGTAATTTTATAAACATTATTTGCTTATGTTTGACATTATGCCTAAGTAAAAATATAGGTTTATGTTGTAGTTAAGACTATGTGTCAATAATGATATCTAATTTAGTTAGATTCTTAACTTAACTACAAGTTTACATGGTTTGATTCATGTCACTTATGCTTTATGACCAAAGTATATGTTACCACAATGCAAGTACACCAGTTTCTATTTTGTAGTTCCAACGTTATGTTGCAAGTTCATGCGTTCACATTCCCCTTTTTGTGTATATAATCACGTTTTAAGCCTCCCTTTTTTTCACGTGGCTAAGTTGGGCTTAAAAGGCTAAGCCCAACATATATTATAATAAACGAACGTATTAAACGGGGGAAATAGCGTTGGGCCAAATTAATTAATAAATGAAAATATAAAAGTAGATGGGCCCAAATTCAAGAATGGGTTGGGCCCATGATTGGTGTAAACCTTTACACCATTAGCTTAAATTGATTTTGAATAATGGGTCGCAAATATTTACATATAAGAAAATAAAGAAAAGAGACAAAATATGTAAATGTAGAAAATACGACGTGTTTAACCCGAGGTTGGATTGAGTTGTGATGTAAACCTGCCCGGAACCGCCCGGCTGTCCAGTAGTCACAACAATACCTATCCAATGTGGGTGGTTAAACATGGAGCCCAATAAGGACCCGAGGTTAGACTGAGTTGTGGCGTAAGACTGCCCGGACCCAACCGGCAATAGGCAGCCACAACAATACCTGTCTAATGTGAGAGGTCAAGGCTTTAATAAGACAATTAAGGCTGAGTCAGGATTGATAGGATTAAGTAAATTATATTAATACTTAATCAAAATGGAACATGCTAAACTAAACAGACTGATTGGGGGTTAGGTTTATAAAACACTTAACCAACTTAGCATGTTGGCTAGAAATAGAAAAACCTAGTAGCGGGGGACCCTTTTCAGTAGTAACCCTATAAGGTATCATGATACCCTGAAACTAGGCAGGGTGGGGCACGATTACTGGGCTGACTGTAAGAGGTCAAATCGACGGCGGTGGTGCAGCAGTGTAGGTTCTAACGGGGTGCGGGCGTGCACACACTCCGGCGCAGAAAAATAAGGCACTGGGCACCAGTAGCATACCTGTGCATTCTAGGATTGTGTCAGGCTGCCACCAAGGGACTTGATACACCCCATGGTGGGACCAGCATAGGTAACTACAACATCGGGGGCCGTAAGACACATGTAACTATGAGAGTAGGATCCGATCACCATAAAATGGATCACTTCACCCTGATTATGGGGTGCCTGTTGGGAACTAGTTTATATGGGTACAGAGATTAATATGGGGTACTGTTAGCCTGCTTTGTGACCAGACTATCCAAAGCCAGGGACATGGGTACGAGCTTACACTGATTGGCGATCACTTGAGTGGAGTGATAGAAAGCTGCAAAACTTGAATAATTCATGTAAATGTCACCGGATCAGACCCCCCCATTCGGATCGGATCGGATCCCTCCTTTCGGATCGGATCAGATCCCCCTCCCCGGATCGGATCGGAGTACCCTCTACCCGAACCGCCTGAAGTATTCTGCACAGAAGTGCGTGCAGGCATTCTGCTCGAACAACCGGTTCGGATCCGATCCGACTGGACCTACTTCTGCACACGGAGTTTGACCTCTTCTCTTGGCATAACTGACTCCTACAATTGCGGATCGGACTCCACTTGGCAAAGCACGACCTGGTAACCACTTTTCCACGTTCTCCACTACTTCTGAGATCTCCTCCGGTCACGCCACGTGGCCCATCCGAACCGGAACCGCCCAGAGCTTCTCTACAGCTATAAATACACCACAACATGGCCATTTAAGGGGACCTTTTGGCCTCAAGGAAGCTCTATCTATTTCGGCCATGGCTACCAACGAAGAACCTTCATCCTCTTTAATAAAATCAATGAATTCGGAGAGTATTATTCATTGTAATTGAGTGCTTGAGCGTCAATACTCATTGTATTTGTAATTTCTGAATGAATTGAGAAGCTATGAAGTGGATGTAGGCTTGTTAACGCCGAACCACTATAAATTCCGTGTGTTGATTGATTTTTCTTGCTTTTTGTTCATGATTCCTCATTATTCTCTACAAAACATTATCAATTGGGTGTTAGGACCATTTTTTGGTCTAACAGGTACGATAGTATATTCGACCCTAGACAACTTAACTAAGTTTATGGTGCTTTCCCATTTCTAGTTTATACTTATCATACCCAGTTCTTTATTCATAGACTGAATAGTCCTAGACTTGCTCATGCTTTATGTCTGACTCCCGCCGGCGCTGCGCCCGGACCAGCTGACGGCCTCGCCTTCGGCTCGGAGCACGGCTCGCCTTCGGCTCGACGTATATTTTGACCAACAGTAGTCATCAAAGTTTGTTAATGAAGATAAGGTGGATAGTCAAAGAATATGACAACCAAATGGCAACGACTAGGATTCCTCCAGAAGCCATAGCCTCTATTTGCCGATGCCATTCAAATGGAGGAGCTGTCAGTCAGATTCAGCTTGCTATCAACAACAGTATACGAGATAATGATTGTCTAATAGTAGCCTCATCTTCTGGAACTCCGATAGTGTAGATTTCAGCAATGCAACTGATGTTGTTCCCTAATGAGTAGTAACCATTCCATTTATATGACTTAAACCTATCCAATCGGCGGAGCATCGAATGACAGTTATATAGAACAGTTCGAACACTACTTCAAAGATGATTCATATGATCTTAGTGACCATGATTGTCAATAGTGGGATACCAGAAAGCAGCTAAGGATCCCAACATCCCAAAGCTACACTTCAATTGTATGATGTGATGAATAAAATGTCCTGCGCCTCACCTCCCGAAGAACTTAGCTAACCTTTGCAATGGCTATTTGCTGTCAATCGCATTGAGGAAGACCGATTTCCATCGAATAAGGGTTAGGTCAACATACTTTGGTGCCCAGCGATAGGTAACAGCTGAACCCCTACAGGCCATGATTGGACATATGAATCTTTGCTCGGATGATAGCAACTTGACTGCTCACCAGTCACTATATGACCTTTGTCAAGAGATGAGAGTTCGAGATCAAAACAAATATGAATCGACCGTTAGCTCTTGACTTCATACATAAATTGTGATAGAAAACGTGAACATTACTTCAAGCCTTGGAAGCCATGCTATTGTAGTCAAGTTTATCTGACTAAGGTCTAAACTGACCAGCTCTAGCGGCGATTAGAGCTTACATTACACCCTGGTATCTATTGCTAAAATTCCTAATGAAAGATGGAATGGGAATGGTCCATGGCGACCATGTTACTGGAAGAGCCTGCTATTTAGCTAATTAGGAGATGCTACTCGATGGAGGTGGCAAGTTAAAGGTTTAGAGCACTTAAGCCTGGATGCTGATTGATTATCTGTGCATTAGATCTTATTCCCAACGTGGGACTAAAGGCATATCTGCGGATGGATGAGATATGACTATCCCCCTAGCAGCCATGACTCCCTTATACTCAATCCTTGCCCTTAGCATGAGGGTAAGAAGGCAATTCAAATAAGATGCGACCTCGTCATTCGCTTATAGTATTTACCTAATTGCCTTTGTCACTCCAAGTCCTCTTTCAAGGTCTGTTCATTCTTGGGACCGCCACCCTACAACGGTTTGAAAAGACGTTCATCGCCAGCTAAAGATTTTGACAGCCATCCCCTGATAGAGATGTAGTGAGGAAAAATGGACCTGCAAAGAGCGTGCAATACCATCTTCGCACAGAATGATATTCATTCCTTTAACAGGATTACTTTTTAACCATAACTCTTATATTTCCATGATTTATGAGTTATTGATGTAACTAACTCAGATGAATTTATATGTGGATGATGTAGGTACCCCGAATCTAGTACCGATCAAACTTTGAGCACCTACAGGAAGAATTATGGAGCATTGCCGTAATGAGTCCGATTGAACTGCTCGTTTACAGAGCCACGTCCTTCGCCTGAGAGAAGTTGTATACCTTAAGATGGATCCGAGGTGACCATCCACTCCTTGGCTCACACGTGGTAGATCTCAAGATAATTGTGCATCGATCATTGCATTTCAGAGTTGAGATCCGACTCCAGAAGGACGCGGTTCGACCGTCCATATAATCAGATCCTGTAGTCGATGCCATCGAATTACATAAATCCAAATAAAGGAGGCAGCACCGCCTATCAACATACTTATTTTCCAATCATGCATTTTTCCTTTACATACTTCTTGAGTTATTGACATGATTAACTCATGCAATTTCGTATATGAATGTTGCAGTTACCCGAGGTTTGGTACCGACAACTCCTGCCATAGTTTGATCGGAGGAATGTAAAGCTTTGGCGAACGTGATTCGACCCTTCACCCGCTTACTATTGGCCTAACGACAACATTCTAAAGCAAAAGAAGTTCGACCATTCATTCACCGACTCTTTGCCCTTGACGTGGGGCCAAGAGAGTAAATGCACACGAGTTCGACCTGTGTTATCCATATATGGACATACTAATGAGGCCTCCTCATCATCTATCCATTGATTCGCCACGCAAGACATAGAAATGTATTCGAGTGTGACATAATCACTTGGTAGATCGACAACTCTATCCCTTGATCTGATGGGAAGAGTGCAACAGTGACGGGTACAATACCATGAACGAGATAACTTTTACCTTCGAAGTGGGGGCAAAAGAGATATGTTAAGACGAGGATGAGTATGACTCGACCGCTCTCTAACGACGTATCTAACTTTTTCCCATGCTTCGGAAGGGAGGAGTACAAACTCAATAGGGGTGAGAACCGATCATCCCAGATGGCGACCTTTGCCCTTGACATGGGAGCAAAGGGACGATGCCAAGGCAAATGTGACCCGACTGTTTGCCCGACTAACTCTAATCCTCAGAGCTTGGATATGAGTATAAACTTAGGACGAGTGTGACAGGCGCGCCAAGATTTAAGACCACTCGATCCACAACTCTAACCCAAACTGACTTTGGGAGAGTATAAAGGACGAACCGCGACGTCCATAACTCTAACTCTCACGACTTGAGAGAGAGTATAAATCTGTTGGGTTAGTGTGAATGGTGCACCATGACTTAAGACCACTAAACCCATAACTCTAACTCTCACGACTTGGGAGAGAGTATAAAGGACAATGCTGCGACGTGCATGCAATCTTCATTGCCCTCCGACTGAGGACAGGATTATAAAGGACTTATGGATCGGACATCCGAATGACTTAATCCGGTTCCCATCAACGCTGGGGGCACGGACATAGATTTCTGAATTAACTTCAAACACGCTTCGGACGCGACCCGTGTTTCAAAATTAAATGGAGGCTACAGACACTATACCTCCAAACTACGACACCTGACACTTTGACATTTAATAATTCTATGCTAGATAGATTAGCACTCAACATGTTTTCATTTCGAGCTACAATTGCTTGTGACTTAAAGATTGACTTAGTAGCTTGCAAGACTAAGCTGACTATTCTTTTTCGAATTGCAAGATTATGTACAGATACAAAGCAAAGACACAAGGGATACTCGCGTACAACAACAAAGAGGTCGTGTTTGAAGGAATGACGTCGACTTCTAATGCTAAGCTTCCCACATGACTCAATGCAATCACCGAAAGGAGGTCCTAAGAGTGATATATCAAATCAACATACACACCCATGTGTGACTGGCCATAGCCCAAGTGCAACGACGAGTGCTACCTCGCAAATACGTTGAATGGAAAACATGATAACTCGAGCACTTGGATAACTCGAGCACATAAGCTTATAAAGCAATGTCTCTTTTCCATCCATCCATGTCTAAATTTGAATGGGAGGTGATACAACTACCGACCTTTCGCCATTACCCCTGGACTGGGGCCACATTGCTGCTTGAGGGCCACGAAATGGATGCAGAATGAACGTCCATTTGCTAGTCCAGACCGAATTCCCGGTTGAAAGACCCCATATAAAGGAGGACGCCATTACTTTGACCTCTAACTTGCGAGGAGGCAAATTGCCTGACACTCAAACTCAAAGGCTAAGAAGAAGGAAGATAGAAATTTCTTCCATGCTGAGGATATTGGTGCAGAAGGCACTTGGAACGAAGGAAGTCAGCAAATTTCTTCTTGCAATGATCCCTCAGCATGTCAAGCTAGATATGAAATAGATGGTACCCTCGCTGATTTGAGAACTCAGATGGCTCAGTGAGACAAACTTCTCTGGAAACGACAGAAAATGATGGATAACTTTTTTACTTGGATAGATGGAAGGCCGAGTAACTATGGCTAACTCGCTGGAGCGAGCACCATGGAAATTCAAGTGACAATGAACTTGGCTCAAACACTCCTTGCTCCATGGTCCAGATCATATGGGACCCTAGGACAAGTTGGCTTAGTCGTCTTTAATGAAACAAGATGCAACCAACCTCCTCCCAGGCATTTGTAGCATGCAGCTTCCGATTGTAACATTTTGGATGAAAACGATGGATATGCAAGAGCCACCGAAAAATTAAACGAAGCCCGACCAACCTTTGCTCCAATTCGGAGGAATGTTTAAAATCCAGCTCAACCTCAACATGAGGCTCCCCATGTAAGGGGAAGACGAGAGCATTCGAGAAAGCTATAGTCTAACTTCATTGCCATCCGACTCCGAACCTCAAAGCTTGGATGGGAGACCAAGGACAAACATGAACTGGACACGAATAAATCATTTTCTATCAAACTCTAACTCACAGCTCGATGAGGGAGTATGAATTCAGAGAATACGTGGATTTGATGACCACCGTTTAGTAAAATCCCCATAGATGGGGAGTACGGGATAAGAGCTTCGAACATCATCATCTGACTATCCGCCAGCTTTAGGCACATTTACGATTATCTGAGCTTCATAATAACCTAGACTATAAGTAGAAGAGTGGCTCCTCAAGAACAACCTTCATACATCCAAGTAGCGGATCACCATCCAGAATTTAAAAAAAAAAGAAGCCTGATTGACTGCTATTACATATGCGCAACCAAGAAGCCACAAACCGGCTTCCACCCAATTTAAGACTTCATACCGGGGGCACTAGCGCTAAATTAGGTAATTAGCGACAACTTCTCAAAGATGAGGGCCAAATTGGCAACATTAATTGATGCTTCAACAGAGATCAGGCGAGACCCTGCATGCATTCCTTGAAAGATTCAATGCCGCAATGGCATCGGTAAATCGACCTGGACCATATATAGCGTTGATTGCTGTAGTATCCGGTATTCTGGATATCTCAAACTTCAAAATCTCTTTGCATCGAGACCCACCAAGAGGACTTGGCGGATTCACCTCTGAAACAAACCTCGGTATCTCTCTGCCATGAGATTCTCCTAGAAACGTTGGAAAATCCTATCCTGAGACAGACAGATTCGTGCAATAAGAGTGTGCTAATGTTGAAATGGATGATCTCAATGTCTTCACGACAGAATGGAGCACCATCTGACTCTTGAAATAATAAAGGAAAAAGAAAAGCCCCAGGAAAGACTAACAGGAATTTACAATTCTGGAAATGACCAATGTCATTAATCGGGCCTGCGGTCTTGATTGTCAAGCTTAATTGAACCAAGCATGGGAGATAGACTCAACAAGACTATGATGGCTATTTCGGATTATGCCAAAGCGTGAATGAAGGAGCTCAAATAACTCACTAACGATGTTCGCTCGCTTGCAAGATTGACGAGCTTACTCAATTCTGCAGCTGATGCGAGGAGAGTATCTAAGTTTGCTGATATACTCAATAAGGCGATCACTGCTTTCTGGCTAAACGGATGGGTTGACCCCAACGCGAATGTGATTCGACCATTCGCATATACAACTCCAACCCTTGATGACTTGGGAATGTGCACATAATGACACAGGGTGACTAAGATTGTTGAACCTACATATCTAACCCGATGCGGCAGAAAAAAGTATAAAGGCTAAAAGATTGGATGTCCAATTGACCTATCATAACCCCCAACAATGCTGGGGGCATAAGCACTGACTTCGCTCGTCCTCCACTAATGCTAGGAACATCAACTTCAACCGACAGATTGACTTTAAACATGACCCTGACTCAATGCATGATTCAGAACATATACATTATATCTTTAGAATATGACGTGATTCATCCCGACCATCCAAGTGAGCAAAATTACGGATCAAGCAAGAATTCAAAGACTTGATCTGCAACTGCATCAAATGGAGAGTATGATGAACTCCTCTGTTGCCTTACAATTGTGATAATCCTACCAGCTATTGGCTTGCATGTTTTCAACAACATCTCGTACTGACTTGTATGTGATCACAGGACTATAAAACAATCTGAAGTGATCATGGCTTTCGGATGCACTATTATTACGATTAGATCCAATCATGGAGTCCTAGATTAATATCCTGATATCGAGGTAGTCCAAATCCAAGCAAAAATGACAAATTCATATGCCGACTCTGATGCGCTCTATCCGAACGGTCCAGATGCTAGCTCAAGATACGAAGATTCTGACACCATACTATGACTTGGACGGCTATTGTATACATTGACTTATACATTAAAGAAATCTTAACATAGTAATGCACTTGACTTGTTTAGGAAGATGGCGTCGTTTGGCATCAACTTTTACATGTACGATCTCACACGGGAGCCAAACATACCGCATGACCTTTGATGAAGGAATTCTACCTCTTGATTCGACGAAGTCTAAACGATTACTTGATCATCTTGACCACTCTAGCCATGAAATTTGGCTCGATAAGCATCAACGGAAGCAATGCGGCATATGACAAGCCATTTATATAGAAAATGATCCAAAAAGATTCATCTCGACTTATTCAAAGCACATCTTATTTGCAACAAGATGTACTTTGGGGGGCAAAATGTTAGCCTGCTTTGTGACCAGACTATCCAAAGCCAGGGACATGGGTACGAGCTTACATTGATTGGCAATCACTTGAGTGGAGTGATAGAAAGCTGCAAAACTTGAATTATTCATGTAAATGTCACCGGATCAGACCCCCCATTCGGATCGGATCGGATCCCTCCTTTCGGATCGGATCAGATCCCCCTCCCTGGATCAGATCGGAGTACCCTCTACCCGAACCGCCTGAAGTATTCTGCACAGAAGTGCGTGCAGGCATTCTGCTCGAACAACCGGTTCGGTTCGGATCCGATCCGACTGGACCTGCTTCTGCACACGGAGTTTGACCTCTTCTCTTGGCATAACTGACTCCTACAATTGCGGATCGAACTCCACTTGGCAAAGCATGACCTGGTAACCACTTTTCCACGTTCTCCACTACTTCTGAGATCTCCTCCGGTCACGCCACGTGGCCCATCCGAACCGGAACAGCCCAGAGCTTCTCTACAGCTATAAATACACCACAACATGGCCATTTAAGGGGACTTTTTGGCCTCAAGGAAGCTCTATCTATTTCGGCCATGGCTACCAACGAAGAACCTTCATCCTCTTTAATAAATTCAATGAATTCGGAGAGTATTATTCATTGTAATTGAGTGCTTGAGCGTCAATACTCATTGTATTTGTAATTTCTGAATGAATTGAGAAGCTATGAAGTGGATGTAGGCTTGTTAACGCCGAACCACTATAAATTCCGTGTGTTGATTGATTTTTCTTGCTTTTTGTTCATGATTCCTCATTATTCTCTACAAAACATTATCAATTGGGTGTTAGGACCATTTTTTGGTCTAACAGGTACGATAGTATATTCGACCCTAGACAACTTAACTAAGTTTATGGTGCTTTCCCATTTCTAGTTTATACTTATCATACCCAGTTCTTTATTCATAGACTGAATAGTCCTAGACTTACTCATGCTTTATGTCTGACTCTACTTTTCTTTCGTCTTCTTTCCTTCCGTCCCCCCCCCCCCGGTCCACAGGGAGGGAATACCGCAGCTTGACCAGCCTTCATATCCAGCTTGAAGAGAAAGAATGTATTGCTTGGATCTTTTCGTTTTGAACTAGGGCTTTGGACAGCAATTATGGGACTTTTGCAGTTTATTTATGTTTTCTTTATGCTTCTTTAAATAATGTAATCAAGACAGTTATGAAGATGTTATGTTTTTTGGAAGTATTGTAAAACAAATTATGGCATGGATTGTATAACACATATGTTAATGAAATAAAAGTTGTTGTTTTCCGCCATTCAAAAATATGTGTTCTTATATCTGTCTTGTATATCTGTGACTTATACTTATAAACCTCCACCAAAATTAGGGCATTCCCTTTGAGAGTGACCCTAACGGAGGTGGGGTGTTTCAATCTGCCTTAGTGGCAAACACAACTGGTGCTCCCCACTCGGAGACACTTCTTCTAATAAATCCTTTCTTCAAAAGATTGCTGGCTTGCACCCCGAGCTCTCGCTGCTCCCTTGGTGCCATACGACGAAGTGGCATCACTATAGGCCCGGCATCTTTCACTAAATCAATACGGAACTCAATCTCTCGGTGTGGTGGAAGCCCGGTCACCTCCTCGAAGACGTCCGGATACTGGCCAACCACGGGCACATCTGACAGCTCATCCTGCGGGATGTCGAGGGAATTTACAAAACTAGCCATAACCCCATCACTAGGTAGACTACCAAACACTACCCTCCGCCCATCATCCTACCTAACTGTCACCAAAAAGCCCTCACAGTCTACCACCGTCCTGTATCTTTGGAGCCAATCGACTCCCAATATAATGCCATACCCAGTAAAGCCCAAAACAAAGCAATCACAAACAAACATACATCCATGACTCGATAAGACCAAATTCCTGCAAATCATACTAAGGCTAGTCGAACCACCAATCGGATTCGTCACAACCATTGGTCTATCGACTATCTCGGGTTCCAGTCCCAACCTATCTACCAGGTCACTAGATATGAAGGAACGGGAAGCCCCGGTATTAAACAAAACTCGAACTGGTACATCATAAATAGAAAGCATACCTTGAATAACAACATTCTTTCCTTTCTCCGCCGCAGTTGGGGTATTCGACGAAGAAGGAACAGCATCAATAGCATATTCTTTCACATTCTGCTTCTCCTTAAGAGGTTGCGGACACTTATCCTTGAAATGTCCCACTTGACCACAGTTGAAGCACTTCTTATGCGCTGTCTTGGCCCGACAATCTTTAGCGTAATGGCCCTTCTTACCACAACTGAAGCACTCTACATCTTTCTTGTTCTTTTTCTGGCCACCCTTAGATTGGTCCTGCTTCCTCTTATTCTAAGAGTTATTCTTGCCTCCACCGCCTGCTTGCGGCTTTGGCCCATCTGCAGATGCAGCCTCAGTCTTTGACTTAGGGTAAAGACTCTCTGATCTTAAGGCTTTTCCTATAATCGATTCAAAAGTCTCATCGATGTGATTGATAAGCCTTTCCCCCAAGTATCCATCCAAACCAGTAATGAATTTCTCATTCTTCTTCTCAGGAGTATCGATAAGAGATAGCCCATACTTTGACAAGGTGTCGAACTCAGCAATATAGTCAGAGACTGCCCAACCATTCTGCTTGAGTTCCAAGAATCTCTTAAACAACGCTGACTTCTAGGCAGCTGGAATGAACTTCTCGCTAAAGCGAGCCTTGAACTGATCCCAAGTAACCTGATCTTCTGGAGTAGTTGTTCTAATGGCATTCTACCAATTCATCGCTCGCCCTTGCAGCTGACGAGAAGCTAGCCTTCTCTTCATCGCATCCTCGATACCCAAGTCGTCGAAGATACGATCACAGCTATCCATCCAATCCTGAACATCTGTGGCCGACTCCGTCCCGTGGAACGGCTTCCCACCAAGGTTAGTGTAATCCTTGCCCAACTTGGCGAAATCGGCCCTAGGCTCCTGCACTACTGGGCCAACACCAATTCCGGGATTTGGAACTGCCCCTTGTACTTCTCTAAGCATGTCCCTCATGAGGTCAGTAAACATCGCCCTCATGTCAGCAGCATTCCCATTATTGGCTCCCCTACCAGCACCTCTAGCATATCGGCTCATCGTCAATCTGTAAAAGGGGAAACGATTAACGACCCCATAGTGGTGCTAGTGCAGTACGACTTCATTCTTATACTACTAATAGTATATACATATAGCTTTTGAAAACCAAAGTAATCACAAATACGCGCACTCATATACGTACTATCCCTCCCTAGTGTCTTTCCCTAGGTTAACTGCGCAACCTAGAGCTCTGATACCAAATGTGACGGCCCGCCCCGCACCAACCGACATTTACTCAAAAGGTGCGCTGTACACATGTCCAGTTAGCATGGAACGGGTCGTCAGAAGGAAATGGAAGAAGGAAATGAGCTAACAAAGAACCTGTAGAATGTCTCACAGCGCATAGAATAAAATATAATAATAACATACTTGACATAAAACAGGTGAGACAGTGCATAAGCTAAAAAAACTAACATAGCAGCGGAAAATCCAAGTGCGGCTTATGATCCAAAGTTAAACATTATTACAACTTTTCAAACTGTCTCAAAGCAAAAGCAAGATAAAGGAGGCACACTACTAATGCCCAAGTAGCGACCACCAACGACACTTGGAGAATATCTATATATCATACGTGGAAGCCTCCTGCCCGCCTCCGAATCAACTACTCGCGCATCACCAGCTAACCTGTCTCTAGTCTGCTCGTGTGAGCACCCAGAGTAATAAGAGGAGACATAAAACTCTGGGTCAGACATAAAGCCTGGTATGAGCGATAAGCATCTAAACAGAACAATAACAGGTAGACTAAAACATACCTGAACCTGGACCTGCAACCAAAGAGTTAGCACTACATACTGTACAACACTCTAAGGTGCCATATCAAACGGTGTAAAGATACGGAGGTGGGGGTGTGCATGTCATAGTGATGGCAAACAATCAAACATAGCATCCATCCTCACATCTCTCACTCAGTGCGTAAAGCATACGATATTCACCACTTCGATCACCCAACATACCTTGCTACGATCACTTTGCCCCATGAAGTCATAAATGGCTTCACTGCACTGATAACGTAGCTACTAATCCTTCACTATGTCCACTTGCCCCAGGGAGTTATTCACCCCATCTGCGCTGGCTCATAGCCTTACCAATCCTTTACTATGTCCACTTGCCCCATGGAGTTATTCACCCCATCTGCGCTGGCTCATAGTCTTACCAATCATTTACTAAGTCCACTTGCCCCACGGAGTTATTCACCCCATCTGCGCTGGCTCATAGTCTTACTACGCATCACTTTGCCCCTCAAGTCATAACGACTCTACTGCACTGATAACGTAGTCTTGCTACCATCACCTTGCCCCTCGAGTCATGATGACTCTACTGCACTGATAAGTAGCCCATCATCCATTTTCAATGGTGAATCGAAGTTATGAACGTCGACAACTCCTTAGCACACGTCCCGCAGCAAAGCCCAACCATGAAGTGAACTCATCGGTTCCCAATTGGATCCTGAGCTCTAACTTCCCATATTGGACTACCTTTGCATCTCGGGTTATTGGTCAATACTGGGTCGGATCGGGTTTCGCTACTTGCCATCGGTTTGGGTCGGGTCCCCTACTTTGAGTCGGTTCGGTTTGTTGCCTTCCCCTGTAGCGGTTCGGTTCGGGTCCACAGCGTTGCATCGATTCGGGTAGGGTGTCCCACTTCGGGTCGGGTTGGGTTGCCATCTCCCATCCAGTTCGTGCTCCCGCTCCGATCAGCTCCCTCGTTCTTCATATGCTCCGATCTGATTCCCCCTCCTTTATCTGATCCAATCCCAGTTCAATTAGCGTGGCCTTCCTTTTTGCCAGTTTTCTCAAGTGCCAAGTTCCAATCCGATCGAATTCCTTGCCCAGTTCAACTTATCCGATCCGAGCCCCCCATATCTGATCCGATCCGATCCTGCACTGTTTCCTGAAACTTTTCCAGCAAGTGTTTTAAGCCATTCGACGATTTTTTTGACCATTCTAACTATTGAAATCAATCACAAAGCATATCATACAGTCATAGCAACATGCATAATCCACCACAAACATCAAAACATCAATGTGATAGGTTAAAATGGATCAAACATACCCAAAACCCCATATTTCCCCTTAAGCATGTTTAGGTGAAACTAATGATAGGATTAGCAAAACTTAACCAAATTAACCCAAATTCATATCAGAGGTCTAAAACATCATTTAAGAATTTATGAACATTTTTCCAGAATTTTATCATGTTTAAATTCCCTAATTAACACTAATTACCCTTAATTAGCCATAATTAGTGAGGAACTATGCAAATCACTCACCTTAGCCACAAATAAACTAAGATCTGAAATTAATCTCTGATTTGATGTGAATCCCAATGCTAAACAGCATCTCCAATGTCGAGTTGGTGTAGATCTCCCTTGATTCGATGTTGCTAAGCTTAATCCTTGATCAAAAGATGATTTGGAGGTGATTTAGAGGTTGGAGGTCATTTTTAGGATTTCTTGGAGATAAGTGGAAGCTAGAAAACTGAAATGGAATGATTCTCTAACTCATTTCAGCCTCCCCATAACCCTAATCCCGAAATGGGTTATGGGCCTATTCACTAATCACCCTATTTGGCCCGGTTAAGCAGTTTTTCACCTTCCAAACATTAACGCAGCCATATCTCCCAAACGGTAAGTCCGTTTGGCTATAATGACCACTCTACGGAAAGGTAAACCATCAAACGAATCTAGTGGAAGTGGTTTCAGGTCAAAATTCCTTTCCAATCAAAAGTTATGGCAAAACAAGATCAGCTAGGGGCAAAACGGTCATTTAAAAATCGACAAAAATCATGAACATGGGAAATGACTCTAATAGATGTTTCCCAAAGTTACAGGACCATACGACTTCATATGGGAAAGAAATAAATATTCTACGATCCTCCAATGCGTAGAATGCGGGTTGTTACAGTACGTCTGGATGATCACCACTCATTATCCATATTTCGGGATGCCTCCCAATCAGGACCTCGTTTACCATCCAAACGAGGTGAAGATCTCCGTTCTTCTACCACCGTCTTCATCTTCGATTTCTTATCGTCGATTCAGATATTCAGAATGGGATAAACCCGGTCTTTCTGAGCAACTCGAAGGCCGAAACCAACATCAGATCAAAATCCAGGAAACCATTCGACTTTGCTAACCTTCAGTTAATTTCTAAATTTCACATCCATATCGTTTATAATATTTTATAACGATTTATCGCCATTTTTATTTATTTTAAAATAGCCAATTTATTCAAACGACGCTTCGGGCCATAAGGCGGCCGTGGCGCTGTTTTTCTTCAGATTTGTTTTACACATATCTGAAAATCTAATCATTGGATCTTCATAAAATTTACATCATTAGAAAGATCTTTTCAAAACGAATCCAACGGTTCCAGTTTCGGGAAAATCCGAAGGTCGGATCTCCCGGTATAATCGTTTGAAGTTTCGATTTCAAAATACGAACTGCAGCGTCGTTATTCGATTAAATATAATTATATATATATATAATCGATTCTGGCGCTGTTTTTCTTCAGATTTGAATTAAACATTCCAGACAATCCAACCATTGGATTTTTACAAAGTTGGTGCCGTTGGAAAGATATTTCCAAAGCGAACCCAACGGTTGCGGTTTCGGGAAAATCCGATGGTCGGATCTCCCGCACTAACCGTTTGAAATCATGGTTTCAAAATACGAACTGCAGCTTCGTTATTCGATATATTTTAATTCTATTTATATATATATATATATATATCGATTCTTCGATTTCAAAGCTATATTCTTTTCATACATTTGATAAAAAAAAATATTTTTATCTAACTGTCTTCTATTTCAACACCTCACTATTTTTAACAATTCATGTATATAATAAAAAAGTGATTTTTAATGTAAAACAATTTATTTCAAAACTCAACTATTTTATATATTTCATATCGAGGTTAAAAATGGGATTTTTTTATTATAAAATAGTTTCTTTCAAAATATGAATACCATTCAACACATGAATTTCAATTCAATGAATGAATATCGATTCAACACATGAAGGTTTTCTATAGTTTATATATATAGTTAAAAAGGTGATTTTTATATTTAAAACATGAATACCATTCAACACATGAATTTCTATCCAACGAATGAATATCGATTCAATACATGAAGGTTTTCTATAGTTTATATATAGAGAGTAAAAATGTGATTTTTATATTTAAAACATGAATACCATTCAACACATGAATTTCAATTCAACGAATGAATTTCGATTCAACACATGAAGGTTTTCTATAGTTTATATATATAGAGTAAAAATGTGATTTTTATATTTAAAACACGAATACCATTCAACACATGAATTTCTATCCAACGAATGAATATCGATTCAACACATGAAGGTTTTCTACAGTTTATATATATATAGAGTAAAAATGTGATTTTTATATTTAAAACACGAATACCATTCAACACATGAATTTCAATTCAACGAATGAATTTCGATTCAACACATGAAGGTTTTCTATAGTTTATATATATAGAGTAAAAATGTGATTTTTATATTTAAAACACGAATACCATTCAACACATGAATTTCTATTCAACGAATGAGTTTCGATTCAATACATGAAGGTTTTCTATTCAACGAATAAATATAGTTCAACAAATGGAAATAATTCTAACACATGAATATTATTCAAAATTTCGGCAGCATAACGGCAGGGTAGTTAAAACCGGGACCATCCCTAGTACGGCTCCTCGCTCTACCTTAAAGCCTCGCAGCTTTTGACAATGGGGAATCATGCATCTAGTTCGCACGCAGGCGGCATATATATATATATTTTTCATTTCCACAAACTAATCCTATGTGGTTTCAACCAAATGTTTCTCAACCACAAACAGGTATTTTTCAACCACAATCAATCAATTTCAACCACAAACAATTTCAATCAACCATTCGTAATCAACCAATTTTCACACCAATCACAACCAATAAATATCGTCCATGGTTTGTGGACGAGGGGCGTGTATATATATATATATATATATATATATATATATATATATATATATATATATATATATATATAGCATTTCACTTCTATTTCACCACATATATAATTTTTACAACGCATATATAACTTGTACATCGAACGTACAACTTATACAACGCTTATACAAGAGGTGTACAACGCTTATATAACTCATACATCGACTATATAATTTATACATCGTCGTTTTCCATATCGTTTATAAATTAGAAATCTCACATTCGGTTCCACTCCACCAAAAATAGCAGAAAGCTCAGAAAAATATGTGGTCTCTTCTAGAAGGTAGAAGACATCCACACGAGTCCACTGTCTCTTGTTTCACTGGATTTCGACAAGAAACGAAAAAGATATGTTTTTTCAAAGTTTGCAATGGTTTAAAGGTGTTAAAACAGTTGAAAATTTTCATAGCCGTATACCTCTATTCCTCGTTCAAAACTAGGTTTTGAATTATCGCGAAATCCGTGAAGCTAGAGGACGATCGGCCTTCGCAGCGTCGAAGGGCTAGGAGAGAGCTTCGCGCGAGTGGGGGAGTGGGCCAGCTCGGTGGACCCTGCTGATGGTGGCGGCGCTCCAAACAGGTCGACTTCGGGGACCCGATACGGCCAAAATACTCAATGATGTCTGACAAATCCGGTATGGATTTAAAGCTCTTCGAATCCTCTTCAAAATGGATCAAAGTTTGCTTGATTTCGTTTGGAATTGAAAGAGAAATCGAGTCGGGAAGTTTGGAAGGGTTTTCCGCCGTGCGTGCCTGATGATCGGGGAGAGAGAGAGGATGGAGTGGCCAATCAGATTTTTCCATTTAATTTATATATTTTTAAAATTTCAAAAATATCCCTTTCACACACGAACCTCGATCCAAACCCAACGACTGTCGTCCCTAGTGTTTTACCCCCATTCCGAGCACAATGGGATATGTTTCGAAGGCCCATTCGACTGTTTCAGTCAATTTTCCTTCAATTTAAAATATAAAACATTCAATATTTAGTTTGAATGTACATTTCAATTTACCAGGGCCACAAACTGATTCGAAAAATTCCATAAAAATAAATTTAGCTATGTTTTGACGATACGGTCCCAAAAAAACTAGTTTCGTCGAATTCTGAGACCGTTTGCAAAAAGGCCCATTTCTGGTCGATCCAATTTAACTATAATTGACCAAAACACGTTTTCCTTTGCCACGCTCACATACTAGCTTCAAAAATTATGAAATTTGAAACCTAGCAATAACTTCACATCCCGGATCCAACAAAAGTGGTTTCATCGAATTCCGAGGTCGTATGCAAAATGGCCAATTTCACGGGCTATATAAATTCCATAGCGACCTTTCAGAAAATTCATTTGGCCATAACTTTTGCATCCCGCTATGAAACTTCGATTTTTCAGATTCGTTAGAAAGGTATTCACTAACAGATTTAAATATTTTTGGTTTTGCTCAAATCCGCTTTGTTTTGCACCCGATACAGTCAATCAAAGTTTGAATTCAAAATTTGAAACTACCGCGCCATTTCAGGCCTTGTTTATAATTAGAATTAATTATCTTCCTTTTCAATTATCGATTCAAACTCAGTTTTCATCTTTACTATTTAAAATATTTATTTTAAATATTTAAAATCCACTAAAATAGCCAATTTAAAATTTTTAAATTGGTTCAGATTTTCCGGGTCGTTACAGTCTCCCCCACTTAAAACTTTTCGTCCCCGAAAAGGAACAAAGTCGAAAGTGGTTTGATTTGTCAACTCTACGTTCAATCTGGCTTCCATTCTCCAACTTTTCAGTTTCTGAGAATTTTCAAATTCTTCAAAAATTTGGCTAACACCCGGAATTTTCAAAAAAATTCGCCATAACCTCCTTTGTACGGGGAGGGGTTTGGAAATTTATTGGGTCGTATTAGGTACCCAATAAATCCTAATAAGCATACACATATTTATAGTGATATATTACGGTGTTTACAGGGGAGCGTGTATTGATAATAACTTCAGAGAATAAATTCTCGTCACCCTATCAAAGCCTGAGGGAGTGTGTATTTTAATTGCTCCAGAGGATAAATCCTCGTCACCTCGTCCCGTGTGGGAAATAAATAGTCCATTTGCTGTATCTAATGACTAGAGAGACGTGATTATTGTCGACTCCAGACCCGTGTGGGGTTTTTATTAATCTGGCAATTTTATCGTTACAATTTTATATGGTCATATCAGTCATCAGTTCAACCTGTAAAATATAGTCATCGCCATACAAGCCTCTCGCTCGTATGGTAAATCTTCCACCTCGTCACACAAGCTCCAAGTGCTTATGTTGTATATGATGAAGTATGCCTATCTTCAGAAGTATGCCATGCAGTGTAGTTCAAAATTAATTGTTACTATCCTATGGCGATGTTTATTATTTCACACAGAACAACCAGCACTCCGCATCCAATGGCATTCACAGGAGTTGATATAATAATATTTCGCATCCAACTAATTAAGGTTTACCTATTTGTCGGGCACGCAAATAAATTCTTTACTCAACATCTACCCAATTACCTATTCAAACATATATAATGCACAAGTATATATTTCTATCTATTTTCTAATCAGTTCAATGTGTGATTTAATCGAATAAATTCTACCATTCATTCTATTATTGATAAAATTAACTATCATTCTAATAATTAATTAATCTAATCTACTATCACACAACACAAACAACAATCAATTGTTTTTAACTTTTCAAAAATATACTAATCAATTTCTATATTCCTTTAAAATCATTCAGACTACAGAATTAAAAGTGCACATCCATGGAAAGAAAATAACAACAGAGTAGAGAACTAATTGGTAATGCAAAGTATGATAAATGTACCTTGCACCAGAGTCAATCAGAGATATCTACTCTACACTTAGGATAGGCTTTCTGAATGCTCTCCTCAGTTTCCCAAGTACAATCTCGCGGATCTCCACTCCATTGCACTTTGACTAAGTGAACCTTCTTGTTCCTCAGTTCTTTGGTTTCTTTGCCAATGATCTTGAGCGGCTCTCTTCTCACAGCTAATTCTGGGGTAATTTCAATATCCTGTTGAGCTGCTTCTTCCACGATCAAGTCTGGATCATGAACGTGCTTTCGAAGTTGAGATATGTGAAATACATCATGCACTTCAGGCAACCAATCAGGCAATTTAACCCTATAAGCGAGAGTTCCGATCCGTTCCAGAATAGGAAACGGACCAATGAATTTGGGCGCCAACTTCCCAGTTTTACCGAACCGGATAACTCCTCTCATCGGCGATACTTTCAAATATACATAGTCGTCAACAGCAAATGATATATCTCTTCTTCTCTTGTCGGCATAGCTCTTTTGTCGGCTTTGAGCGGCGAGTAATCGTTTCTTAACAAAATCGACTTTGTTGGCAGCTTCTCGGATCATATCAGACCCTAACACAAGTCTATTACCGGGTTCGACCCAACAAGCAGGAGATCGGCACGGTCTACCATACAATGATTCGAATGGTGACATTGTCAGGCTCTCCTGGTAGCTGTTGTTATAAGAGAATTCAGCCAAATGTAAATGGTCTTCCCATGATCCACCGAAATCTAGTACACAAGCCCGCAATAGATCTTCTAGTATACGATTCACCCTCTCAGTTTGACCATCTGTCTGAGGATGATAGGCAGTGCTTAGGTTCAGCTTTGTTCCCAGCTCTACTTGAAATGCCTCCCAGAATTTACTAGTAAATATTGTATCTCTATCACTGACTATACTGAGCGGCACTCCATGTAGTCTAACTATTTCCTTGACGTATATCTGCGCCAGACTCTGAGCAGTTCTGTTTGATCTGACATGTATGAAATGGGCGGTCTTCGTGAAGCGATCTACGATCACCCAAATACTGTCATTTCCTTTTCTAGTTCTGGGCAAACCATCATTGAAGTCCATGGAAATATGTTCCCACTTCCAACCAGGAATGTCTAGCGGTTGTAACAATCCAGCCAGCTTCTGTTGGTCGCTCTTGACTAGTTGGCAAGTAGGGCATCGGCTAACATATAAAAAAATGTCCCTCTTCATCGACTTCCACCAGAAAGTGCGTTTGATGTCATTATACATTTTGCTTACTCCCGGATGGATACTAAGTTTCGACTTATGGCATTCATCCAGCACTTCCTTTCGGAGCTCAGAAATGTTAGGAACACAGATTCGACCTTTGAGCCTTAGAATTCCATCATTATCAACTTGAAAACTCGAGGGCTCGCCTTTCTGAATTATCTCTCTGATCTTCTGAATGAAGTGATCATCCCTTTGAAGAGCAGATATTTTATCTATCAATGAAGTCATGATAATAAAACATGCGATCATTTCATTCTTTCGGCTTAACGCATCGGCCATGACATTGGCCTTCCCTGGAGTGTATATAATCTCAAAGTCATATGCTGCAAGAAACTCCAGCCAACGTTGCTGCCTCAGATTCAAGTCCTTCTGGGTGAACAGATACTTCAACGACTGGTGATCTGTAAACAGTTCGAATCTCTCACCCAGAAGATAATGTCTCCAGATTTTCAAAGCGAATACTATAGCCAATAACTCAAGATCATGAGTGACGTAGTTTTTCTCGTGCGGCTTCAGTTGACGGCTAGCAAAAGAAATCACTTGACCCCTTTGCATTAACACTGCGCCAAGGCCTTCTCTAGAAGCATCAGTCCACACTTTCAAATCCTGATTGCAATCGATGATGGTTAACACTGGAGCTGTTGTTAATCTTAACTTTAGCTCTTCAAAAGCCTCTTCACTTTCTGGAGTCCATTTGAATTTAGAGTGTTTCTTTGTAAGCTTTGTTAAGTGACTAGATATCTTCGAAAAGTTTTTAATGAACTTCCGGTAATAAGTAGCCAATCCAAGAAAACTGCGAACCTCTGTAGGAGTACTAGGCTGTTTCCAGTTTTGAATAGCTGTGATTTTACTTGGATCCACAGCAATTCCTTCTTTTGATACGACATGGCCTAGAAATTTCACTTCATCTTGCCAGAATATACATTTGGATAGTTTGGCTTTTAATACATTCCTTCTGAGAATTTCTAGAACCTATTCCAAATGCTTTTCATGTTCGACTTTTGATTTAGAGAAGATTAGAATATCATCAATAAAAACCAGAACAAATTTATTCAAAACCCCTCTGAACACTCTATTCATCATATCGACGAAGTAAGCTGGAGCGTTACATAAGCCGAACGGCATTACTAACCACTCATAGAATAAGTGTGGACCTCTGAATGTTGTCATTGGAACACACTCTTTGGCAATTCGAAGCTGATGGAAGCCTGTAGCTAGGTCCATTCTTGAAAATATTTGTGCTCCATTCAGACGATACAATAAATCATCGACTCGCGGCAGTGGATATTTGTTCTTAATTGTCTGCTTGTTCAAATCGCGATAATCCACACATAGTCACAGAGTACCATCTGATTTTGGGACAAACACCACTGCTGCACCCCAATCAGAGAAACTAGGCCTGATCAGACCCTTCCATACGAGCTGTCGTGTTTGATTGTCTAATTCTTCTTTCTCTTTCAAGGACATTCTTCGAATAGCGTGAACTACCGGCCTTGCGTTCGGAATTAAAGCAATCTTGAAATCTATTTCTCTCTGCGGAGGTAAGCGAACAACTTCTTCAAACACATCCGCATAATTTTTGACGACAGGAATATCTTTCACTAGGTCGGGAATATTCTCTGTGAGTTCAGGGATATTTTCTATTTGGGCAGGAGAAATATCAAGAGCTGCCCAGAAGTCTTTCCTATTTGAATTCGGGCCTTCACATGGTATGGTTATATAATTCCCTGATTGGGCCTTCGCCTTAACAACTCTCTCGGCGCATCTAACCTCAGCTTCATATTTGGTTAGCCAATCCAACCCCAATATAAGATCAAACTCCTTAAAATTCATGACGATGGAGATGGTAGGGAATTTATAGCAGGCAAAAGAGACAGGTACCGCAAAAACCCAACTGAGATCGATGGAACCCCCAACTGGATTTTGGACAGTCATTGGTTCTTTGAGCTTCTTCAATTTCAAATCCAACTTCTTGACTGCACTCTTCGCAATAAAGCTTCGCGACGCGCCTGTATCAAACAGTACTTTAACTGGGATGTTCTTGACATTGAGCGTGCCTTCTAAAACATCAGACCTTTCCTGAGCAGACGAAGATGTAGGCACTTCTGCCACTTCATTTACATGTATTGCTTCAGGTTTTACGAACAGCGGGCAATTTTTCGCAATATGACCGGTCTGGTGGCACTTATGGCATCCTCTGCCCTCATGAACCCTCTTATTAGATTTAGATCCTTCCTTTCTTTGCTTCTTTAAAGATTTGCATTTTCCTTGCAAATGACCTTGCTTATGGCAGTTATTGCATATGGCAGTTGTTACTGGCTCTTTCTCAGATCTGGCCCTTTTCCGATTGTCCTTGGGCTTCTTGCTCACCTTAGACATCGTACTGGCCTCAGGACGATCAGTATCAGACTCAACTTTATTACTAGAACTGACTTCCTCTTCATCGCGCAACATGCCTTTCCTTTCGAGATCCTCGTACTGGTAAGCCATGTATATCATTTCAGAAAAGGGGAGCTTCACATTCCTCATTACAATGTTCTGATATTTTCTTTGAAGCCCGTTGATAAATCTCAAATTCTTCCTCTTAGGATTTTCAATTAGATGAGGGGCAAAGTGAGAAAGTTCATTGAATTTCTTATGATATTCGGGAATGGTCATATCTCCTTGTATCAGATAAGAAAATTCATCACATAGCCGTTCAATTGCTTCAGGAGGAGTAAATCTTTCCAGGAAAATCACTTTGAATCTATCCCAGGTGATATCTTCTTCTGGATTATCCTTAATAACTGAATCCCACCAGAACAAAGCTTCGTCTTTGAGTGCCCAGGAGGCCAGTAATCTTTTCAGGTCATCCCTCAGCTTTAATCCTTCAAAGATCTTCTCAGCCGAACGAATTCATGCTTGTGTTCTCATAATAGATTCTTCGCCCGAGAACGACTTTCCACCCAGATTTCTATATTTCAAAAATAGGGCTTCAATATCCGGGTCAGTATTACTTCTTCTGTTTCTGGCACTCATTTTCTAGTTCTTCTGCAAATAGCAAATCAGGTGTCAGGTCAACAGAAAAGTTATTTCAAAATATAGAGACAAATACTTCAATGTAAATGTGTCCACTGGGGTGTATTTCATTCTGCTTTACTTATACTAGGATATTATTGATCCTATATGTATAGAGTTACCCGTCCTAGAACACTATTGGTTCTATTTCTGACGAGTTCGTTCATATGTTATATTCCGGAACTAAGCTTAACCAAAGCTCTGATACCAAATGTGACGACCCCAAACCCCGTACTGACGACGGCAAGGGTAATCATTGGAATATAACACATAAACAGATAATAGAAGAACAGAAATAAATAAATACATCAGATAATGCACAATAGAATATACTGGATAAACGTAATCATCAGAGTTACACAGTATACAGGATCATACTTAGTACAAATACAGTTCAGCTATACATAAATGTCTACAGCGGAAACAAACATAATATGTACAATAGGAGCTGAACAGCATAAAAAGAGATAAATGGTAGAATCCATCTTCAGCTCCAGCTATCCAGAAAGAGCCAGCTAAACCTGAATACAAGGCTGCCCGTGTAGAAAAAGGGGCACCTGAGTTTGAAAGTGAAACAAACTACGAGTCCGTCATGGGACTGGTATGAGAAATCTACTCAACACATTTATAATATGGCTAATCACAGGACCACGCCACTTTCGTGGAACGGATTTACTCCATCGGATCGCCAATGCTTTAAAACAAATATTTCTTTGAAACATCGCAATGCTTTTTATAAAAAATGAAGCCATTATAAGACTCAGTTCCCATCACACAATGCAACGCAAACCAGAGGATAGAGATTTTACCTTATAATGGCCAAGATATGCTTGATATGAATAAAACAAAAGCATTTGATATTATTACTAGTGTTGATATGTTTCAAAAACAATTTCAAATCATAAATATCAATCATATATGACATTAATGCCCCATACCACTATGTCGCCATATATAGGTATACAATCAAAACCGCACAGTCACGTATTTGGAAATTGGATTTCCGTCATGAACCAAGGCAAAAGATAGTCCTTACCGACTTCGCAACTCTCTAGCCCGAGCCACAGGGTCAGAGCTCGAGTGACCCTAGGAGCGACATGGCCGGTCCACCGATGTGGATTAAAATTCCTGAACAATACGTTTCCCCGCCCTTTGGGGCGTAAATGAGCCAACGAATGACTCCATCGGACCCGGATCGTCCAATCAAATTGAGGCGCCTCGCAACAGCAACAACCACATAAGTCAAACTCGTTAGGGCGTGTAAAACCACTGACGCCACTTCTAACTAGAAAGAAACGCATGTCCTCCCTGAGGTCTTCTCCCGTTTCTGGTTCATACCGGGGTGTGAGGCTCGCGATTTCACGTTATACACAAAGCTACGCCACACAGGCGGTGCTTTGATCATCACCACAAGACTTTGCTTTTCAACAGAAGCCCTGATCACTGCATCTTAGCATGCCACACAGGCAATTCACACCGTGCAACTGATGGCTATCAATCACATAGAATAAATTCCAATGTCAGACACACTGTCCATTTGCAAGTCCGTTCTGGGTCTGAACGAAACCGGAGGCACTATATACCTCGCAAACCCATCGACCTCCACGTACGGTTGGACGATCACCACTCATTATCCATATTTCGGGATGCCTCCCAATCAGGACCTCGGTTACCATCCAAACGAGGTGAAGATCTCCGGTCTTCGACCACCGTCTTCATCTTCGATTTCTTATCATCGATTCAGTTATTCAGAATGGGATAAACCTGGTCTTTCTGAGCAACTCGCGTATATAATAAACACGTGCTACACAAACACTACATACGCATCATTTCAATTCATTAGTCACTAACCGTCAATCAGTAAGAGAACGATTTCCCAAATATTAACCCCGAAGGCCGAAACCAACATCAGATCAAAATCCAGGAAACCATTCGACTTAGCTAACCTTCAGTTAATTTCTAAATTTCACATCCATATCATTTATAATATTTTATAACGATTTGTCGCCATTTTTATTTATTTTAAAATAGCCAATTTATTCAAACGACGCTTCGGGCCATAACGCGGCCGTGGCGCTGTTTTTCTTCAGATTTGTTTTACACATATCTGAAAATCTAACCGTTGGATCTTCATAAAATTTACATCATTAGAAAGATCTTTTCAAAACGAATCAAACGGTTCCAGTTTCGGGAAAATCCGACGGTCGGATCTCCCGGTATAATCGTTTGAAGTTCCGATTTCAAAATACGAACTACAGCGTCGTTATTCGATTAAATATAATTATATTTATATATATATATAATCGATTCTGGCGCTGTTTTTCTTCAGATTTGAATTAAACATTCCAGACAATCCAACCGTTGGATTTTTACAAAGTTGGTGCCGTTGGAAAGATATTTCCAAAGCGAACCCAAGGTTGCGGTTTCGGGAAAATCCAATGGTCAGATATCCCGCACTAATCGTTTGAAATCATGGTTTCAAAATACGAACTGTAGCTTCGTTATTCGATATATTTTAATTCTATTTATATATATATATATATATATATATATATATATCGATTCTTCGATTTCAAAGCTATATTCTTTTCATACATTTGATAAAAATTATATTTTTATCTAACTTTCTTCTATTTCAACACTTCACTATTTAGCTATGTTTTGACGATACGGTCCCAACAAAACTAGTTTCGTTGAATTCTGAGACCGTTTGCAAAAAGGCCCATTTCTGGTCGATCCAATTTAACTATAATTTACCAAAACACGTTTTCCTTTGCCACGCTTTCATACTAGCTTCGAAAATTATGAAATTTGAAACCTAGCAATAACTTCACATCCCGGATCCAACAAAAGTGTTTTCGTCGAATTCCGAGGTCGTATGCAAAATGGCCAATTTCACGGGCTATATAAATTCCATAGCGACCTTTCAGAAAATTCATTTGGTCATAACTTTTGCATCCCGCTATGAAACTTCGATTTTTCAGATTCATTAGAAAGGTATTCTCTAACAGATTTAAATATTTTTGGTTTCGCTCAAATCCTCTTTGTTTTGCACCCGATACAGTCAGTCAAAGTTTGAATTCAAATTTTGAAACTACCGCGCCATTTCAGGCCTTGTTTATAATTAGAATTATTATCTTCCTTTTCAATTGTCGAATCAAACTCAGTTTTCATCTTTACTATTTAAAATATTTATTTTAAATATTTAAAATCCACTAAAATAGCCAATTTAAAATTTTTAAATTGGTTCAGATTTTCCGGGTCGTTACAGACCACCTTCCGACAGTGTACCTCTAGAGAGAAATACACCGGGTTCAATAAGAACATCTTGCAACCCAGGCTAAACATGACCGGTCCCTCACTTAGCTTGAGAGTACCGAACGTATTATCACCAACGGTTGGGATCAGCAACCGTTTCCCGAAAGGGACAACATCGATAGATTTAAGAAGCAAAAGGAATTTCTCTAGATCAGGTGACAATACACCTTGCTTGGGTATGACCCAACTAGCCATGCGACCTACCCGATTTTATACCATTTCCTGGTTGTGAAGCTAGAGACTATAACGTATCTTTTGGTCTTCATTCACTTTGAATGTCACATCGTCATACCCGCCAAATCACAAATTGATTTCGCCAAAAATACTATGGGTATACTGCTAAGAGAAACGAATTCCTCCGCCACCAAACGTAATTACGTTTGAAAAGATCAATATACGCGATTCTTTAGACATACTTTGTCAGACATTCTTCCATATAAAATTTATCCTGGGACTGGACAAATCAAAGGCACTATTCTGTAAACAGGAAAGCCATTGCATAACTCCGTCTTCAATTATCTTCATCATATTTGATCGCAACGCTAATGTCCATACAGAGTGGTTTTCAGATAATGAATCTGATCCCGGTCTCTCCGTATTGACGATGGAAAAATGGTTAAAAACTTCGATAGTCGGTGATTTAACTATCAAAGATAAATATGTGTACAACCAACGATCTTATTTCCAAATAGAAATTTGATCGCTGAATCATCAATCAACATATATCTTAATATTAAATTATCATTATTTTATCCATTTACCCATTTCCTGATTCCATATACATACATTCTATCTTTCTAAATTTAGAAAATATATCTTATTAACAATGGAAAACATCTCCATTTCTCATTCACGTATCACTGTTATTCCTGTATTTCTTATCAATAAGCATTTCATTTTCTATGCTTAGAAAGCATTTTTGATTTGGAAAACGTTTCCAAATCTCATTTATATGTATTTCGAATGAATGTTATATAAACATCATTACGACTGCTCTAACCATTAATCGCTTATTACTTCACTGTATTTCTAACCAATCTTCGTTATCGAACTTCAACTATTCCTTAGTTAATTTCATAGTCAATCAAGTTGGGTTATAGTTACCTCTCAGACCTTAACTGAACAACGTCCTTAACCTTACAACAGATAAAGTTCACCAGTTAAATCTTTACACTCGTTGCTTACGCAAATTCTCGGATTTACATTTACGAATTTTCTTCTTTGATAAAAACGCTGGTTATAACGATAACGTTATAAACCTTAATTTCGAAATATCTAATCTAAAAATATAACTTCTATTTCTTTTATTTGAATATATAATAATTTATTTATTTATTAAATAAATAAATCTTGATTTAAAAACCGGAAAGTAAATAGCACTTTCCCGAATCCGATATAATCGATTTCAACGTATAACTCTCTTTCGAATAATCTTTATTCGATTAACTATTCTTTGAAATAACCTATATTCGATTAATTCACTTTGAATAACTTATATTCGATTAATTCACTGTCGAATAAATTATATTCGATAAATTCACTTTCGAATAACTTATATTTAATAAACTCCCTTTCGAATGACTTACCTTTATTATTTCTCTTTCGAATGACTTACCTTCATTATTTCTCTTTCGAATGACTTATATCCAAATGACTCTCTTTCGAATGACTTACATTCGATTAACTCACTTCGGATAACTAATATTCGATTAACTTATTTTTGAATAGCTTATATTCGATTATTTCTCTTCATTTAATATTCACTCTAAATATACAATTCAAATTATCCATTGATAACTGTATTTTTATTTCATTTATAAACATTGTTTATAAATCACAACACTTATTTTCATTGTTACACAAGTTATTTTTCTCTAGCCATTCGAATTTCCATTTTTGTTTAAATTCACGTTTCAAAAGTCCAATTTCCTTTACAAATGTTTTTATTTGCAAAATTTTTACTTAACTTCTTTATTCACATCAAATGTGAAAAATATTTCCTTTATATAATCCATTTAGTTTGATTTCGTATTTAAAATAATATCTTGTTTCCAAATTCTATTTATACTTCTAATTATAGAATTATTCATACAAAATCTCCTTTTCATCTTTAACACTAAAACCTCATTTATAATTCTCTTTATAAATGCTGATTTCACATTCAATTTAAAATATCGGTGTTAATACCGATTTTTTCTTCTCTATATAGGTTCGGACTTATATAATTCATTTATCAAATGATAAATATTTTATTTAATTTATAAAAATATTATTTATAAGTTAATCGTCTCCATTTATCTGTTAAAACAGTTTTATATTTAAAATCTACTTTGAATTCATCTTCTCGTTGTTCTTTAATATCTTGTCAATTCCCTTTTATAAAATCTATTCATTTTATAAATGTTCTCCTTTATAAAATATGTTCATCTTATAAATGTTCTTCTTTATAAAATATGCTCATTTTATAATGTTCTTCTTCATAAAATATTTTCATTTTATAAATGTTCTTCTTTATAAAAATATATTCATTTTATAACTGTTCTTCTTTATAAAATATTTTCATTTTATAAATTTTCTTTTTTAAAATATTTTCATTTTATAAATATTCTCTTTATAAAATATTTTCATTGTATAAATGTTCTCTTTTTACAATGTATAATTATTTTATATAAATATCTTATTTTCAATCTGCACTGTAAAAATTCTCTTTTTACATTCTAGTACTTCTTACGGTGTTTAACATGCCATATAACAATGATCAATATCATTCAAACATACATAATCAACAACATATTATATAACATATAATATAATACAATATATGAAAAATGGTAAATTAAATGTTGAGGAATCCAGTTGGATACCTCCGACCAGTTACCCTGCATCCAGATGTTACACAATATAATTCACAACTATTTCTGATCAATATGTACTATTCTGATGAACAGTATCAATGTTTATTTAACGATATGTATATATATATATATATCGTTATTTGTAATTTCTAGCAACAATCAACAATTCAACCAAACAATCATCACACAGTAATCAGTCATCATTTATTACTACTAAATTATATTTATAAAAATATAAGTTAGACAGAGTTAGTGAGATTTACTCACATTGGACGATCATCGTTAAATAACGATAACCATCGGTTGATTCAGATAGATAATTTATTTCGCCATAAATTGTAACGAGCTCCAATTCGCTCCAAACCAGTTCCATTGTGTAGCCACTGTCCATACGATCCAAACAGATCCAACCGTTCGTAATTCTGACCATATATTAGCGAGATATACATTTTATAAGCTTCATACATATATAAGTCATTAATAACTAATAATTAAATAAATTAATTTCTCTAATCACCTTTTAAATCCTAAACCATGTTTACAATGCCTGTTCATCATCTTCTTTTCTTCCTGAAACCCGCTGCTCTGCTTATAACCCAACTCAACCAAACTTCAATCACCTTTTACTACTTCTATTCTCAATGCAACCCAAAACTGAATCCACTAATCTCATTCTCATTTCGAGCTACTCCACTCCATCACAACTAGACTAAACTCGCACTTGCCCCTGAAATTGTGTCACTACTGCTCCTAACGTACTCGTGCGACATCTTTTTGGTTTGAATACTCCAAAATTTTCAAGCAAGACACTTCTCACCATCACAAACTCAAACCCATTGTCCATTCGAGCTAAATCTACCTATAGCCCGATCAAACCCCAACCCTAGAATGATAGAACCCATGCTGTACAAATTGTCGCGAACCCAAATACAGCCGCACCCTGTAAAACTACTACCCTATTGAAGAGCAACATGAATGGTGTTCGGATATATACATATTTCGATTTTTAGAATTTTGTTTGAATTGATTTGTTTTTTCGAAGGTTGGTGTTTACTATTGGAATTTTGGTTCGGTGGCGGCTTGAGTTTTAACCAGAGAGTGAAGTTATTTAGGGTTATGATGATGTTAGGGTATATATACAGGTAGGTTTATTTATTTTTATATAAGATTTAATATTTTATTTTAGTCAATCTCCAATTTATTCATCTTCTAAAAATCCGCATGATCACACACAAAAAATCATGGAAATTGACATGCAACTAGAGTTTGACATTACAGACCCAACGAAACTTGTTTCGTCGAATTTCGACTCCGTTTGCTCACACAACGTATTTTTAAAGTCAAATTATCGACTGTTTTTCACATTAAAATCCCGTACGGCCACATACTGACTTCAAAAATCACAAAAATTGAAATATAGCAATAATTTAATATTCTAAATCCAACAAAATTAGTTTCGTCGAAAACGAAGCTTCTTTGCAAAAATGGCTATTTTTGAAGCTCTAAATAAATCCATTTAAATATTAAATATATTTAAAAATTATTATTTTAAATAATAATAATTTAATATTATCGTACATATTCACATAGAATATAATACAGCTCCAAAATATTCCTATCTGAATTTGTAACTCGACATTTCAAATTTAGATTAAATCAGTATTCAATTTATATTGAAAATCCATTTATAATATAAATAAATCGTTATAAATTATAAAGGAATTCCATAGTGACTTTTTGGAAATTTGATTTGATCATAAATCAAAATCTACCTGACGAAATCCCGATTTTTGTCTTCTATTAGAAAAATATACTTCACCAGCTCCGAACGTTTCTTGTTTCACAGAAATCCGACTTAAAATGGATTTTGTATATTCGTTTAAAGTTCGAATCGCCAAACTACGAACTGCCGCACCATTACGGGCTCAATTATAAATATATTATAATTAATACGTTCAACCATCGTTTATTAAGTATACTCGTTAATATAATTCAACTCTAAACTAAATTAAATATTTTTAAATAATCCAATACACACAATATTGGCATTTAAGTTATATTCTGATTATTTCAGAATTAAATATATTATTTAATTATTATATTAATTAAATATTCAAAGTTGTTTAATTTAAACCATTTAATTACCAAATAATTAAATAAAATTAATTATTAAATCCCAAAAAATACGGGTCGTTACATAGGCTAACCTGACTGAGGAGCCTTCAACGGCTATGATTACTGAGATTTACCTTGTTAGCGGATCAGAGGGTTGGTGGGTAGATACTAGTGCTTCTCGCCATGTCTGTTACGGTCATGATATGTTTACTACATATACGGCTGCTGTTGATCAGAATGTGTTGTTGGGAGATTCTCACACCGCTAAAGTTGGTGGGTTGGAAATGTGGAAATCAAGTTTACCTCTAAAAAGGTAGTGATTCTTAAAGATGTGATGCATACTCCTGAGATGAGAAAGAATCTAGTTTCTGGCTCTCTTCTGAATAAGGATGGCTTTATTCTAGTTATAAGGGTTGATTTGTATACCATAACTTATAAGGAAACTTAAGTGGGAAAGGATCATGCTTGTGAGGGAATGTTTAAGTTGAATGTTGAATCTGATAAAGTAACTAGTTGTGCTTATATGTTGTGTAATTTGAATATTTGGCACTCTAGATTATGTCATGTTAGCAAATGCATAATTCATAACACGAGCACCTTAGATATGATTCCTACAATGTCATAATATGATTTTGATAATTGTGAACCCTATACTCCAGCTAAAATCACAAAGAAATCTCATAAGTCTATTGATAATGTATCTAAACCCTTAGATTTAATTCATTTTGATATATATATATATATGAGCTTGATGGTACCTTAACTAGACATGGACATTGTTATTTTTTCATTTTTATTGACGATTATTGTAATTACAGATATATATCTCATGAAAAATAAAAGTGATGCATTTGATATGTTAAGAAATTCAAAACTGAAATTGAAAATCAAACAAGAAAATTAAAAAACTTTGTAGTGATAGAGGAACAAAATATGAATCTAGTTCTATTCTGGATTTCTATAAACTACATGGTATTATACATGAAAGAACTGCACCTTATTCATTTGAAATGAAAGGTGAAGCTGAAAGAAAAAATAGGACCTTTATCGAATTAATAGTTATCATTTGGTTAAATTCTGGTGTAGCAAAATATTGGTGGGGGGATATATTATTAACGGTGTGTTATGTACTAAATAGAATCCCTAAATCAAAAAAGTAAAATTTCACCTTTTGAAATTCTAAAAAATTACAAACCCATTGTGTCCTACTTTAGAACTTGGGGATTCTTCGCATTTGTTCGTATTCCAGACCCTAAGAGAATATAATTAGCAAGTAGAGCATATGAATGGGTACTTATTGGCTATGCAGTTAATAGCAAAGCATACATATTTTATAACATAAATACAACAACAACAACAACAATAACAAAGCCATATATCCCAAACAAGCTGGGGTTGGCTAGATATGGAACCCAAAATAAAATTAAAAATAAAAGAAATAATACTGATTAAAATATATATGGGTTTAAAATAACCAAACAAAAAAAAGAGGTCTGGAAAAGTTTTTTTTAAAAAAAAAGTAAAAAGGTTAAATAAAATTGAAATAAAGTCTAAAATAGTAATAAAAAAAGTAAAAAGGTTCAACAAAAGTGAAATAAAGTCTAAAATAATCAAACAAATTAAAAAAACCTAAGGTTCTGGTACATGGATTGCCAACTTCCATGCACTCCTATCCACTACCAGCTCCTCAGATATACTCCAATTACTTAAATCCCTCTTTATTATCTCCTCCCATGTCATTTTAGGTCGACCTCTACCTCTCTTTGGGTTTTCGGCACGGCCTATAATTCCAACGTGCACAGGAGCATCGTGTGGTCTACGTTGGATATGTCCAAACCATCTCAAGCGGTATTGGACTAACTTCTCCTCAATAGGTGCAACTTCAAGTTTTTCCCGAATATCCTCATTTCTAATCCGATCTTGTCTGGTATGCCCACAGCTCCACCATAGCATCCGCATCTCTGCTACACTTATCTCTAGAACGTGTTGCCTCTTAGTAGGCCAACATTCTGCACCATATAACATTGCATGTAATAACCCGGAAAATCCGAGCCAATTTAAAATTTTTATTTTGGCAATTTGAGCGAATTTTGAATATTTGAAATGAATTATTTTAAATAATGACGATGAGAAATTTATTTCGATTAGAATTCGAACGTATATATTTATATAGATCGTCGTTAGAATATAAATAATTATAAAAGGAATTGGAAATGGCACGGTAGTTTGAAATTTCGATTTCAAAATTCAAATGAATATACAGGATTAAAATAAACCTGATTTTAGTGAAACCAAAAATATTTGAATCTAATTGAGAATATCTTTCCAACGAATCCGAAAAATTGAAATTTCGTAGCGGGGATAAAAAGTTAAGCCCAGTTGAAAATTCAGAATAGTCACTATGGTATTCAGGCCCTTAAAAATGGAAATTTTGCAAATGACCTCGGTTTTCGACGAAACCACTTTTATTGGATCCGGGATGTCAAATTATTGTTAGGTTTCAAAATTCACAATTTTCTGAATCAATATGTGAGCGTGGCAAAATAAAACGTGTTTTAACAGTTTTAGTCAATTTCAATCGACCCGAAAATAGCCCTTTTTCAAACGGTCTCAGGATTTGATGAAATTAGTTTTGTTAGGACTGTGTCGTCAATATGAAGCTAGAAAATATTTTTCGGGAATTTTTAGGGCCCGTATGTGACCCCGGTAATTTGAAATGTGCGTTCAAATTCAACATATAGATTTATATGTTGATTTTGACAGAAACTGATCGAAACAATCGAATCAGCTTATGATACATATCCCATTGTGTTTGGAATAGGGGTAGTTAGCTGGGGACGACAGTCGGTGGTTTTGATTTCGAGTCCGAACGAAAAATTAACTTTTTAAAGGATAAAATAATTAAATTATATTTATACTTAACCACCCCTCCCCCCCCCCTCTCCTTTTTCTCTTCCCCCCTCTTTAACCAAATCAACAAAAGATTAAAAAAATGAAACCAGGCCTCGTTCAAATCGCGAGCCGCCAAAACCCGCTCGCTCCCGCATCGCGACCGCCCTCCCATCGTCGGAGCCACCAACCCGCCACCGCTCTCTCCCCCTCCCCCCTCTGGTCGCTGGCGCCTCTTGCTTCTCTCTCCTCTTCGATTATGCCTCAGCCCAAGTGAAAACCCCCCAACCGACCAGCCACCACCGCCCAAGACCGATGCCCTACCACCCTCCTCCGCCTCCGGCGACTCCCTACCCGCGCCACATCAAAGCGCAGCAGCCCCCTCGCTCAAAAAAGAAAAACCCGCAGTCTCCCCTCTACAGTCCCCCTTCCTCCGATTCAAGCAAAGAAGCCCCTCCCCTCTCCCAAATCTCCACTGTAAGTTTTTTTTATTATTTATTCTAATTTATTTTTGAATAATCAGTTATATAAATATAAAGCAAATAAAAATTCTGATTTTTAATAAGGGAAAGGGTTTGATTTTATTTAGAAAGAAAAAGGAATGATTTTTATCGCCTTAAAGATTTGATTTTTAGTAGAAGAAGCAATGATTTTTCATAGTAAAAAGCAATGATTTTTCATAGTAAAAAGAAATGATTTTTATACATACAAAGATACGATCTTTAGTTTATAAAGTTATGATTTTTATCTATGTGAGGAAGCGATAAAAATGTGATTTTTATCTATGTAGAATTGAAATAAAAATATAATTATTATATGAGGAGTGAAATAAAATATAATCTTTACAATATATGAGGTGAAATAAAAATATGAACTTTATTTTTATCACGAAGTAGTGAGAATAAAAATTCGATTTTTATATGAGTAGCGATATAAAAATAGAATTTTTATCTATATAGTTGCAGTATAAAAATGTGATTTTTATATACAAGACAACAATATAAAAATGCAATTTTTATATATGTAGTGGATACGGTAGGCGAAAGTGACAAAAGGCGAGCATGACAAAGATTTTCTACATAGGAAGAATCACGGTGTTGGGTTTAGCTCTCTGTGAGAACTCCTCGCTTTTATTTTGATTTCTATTTTGAAATATATACTAGGATGCAGATGGTGCTTAGCAGCACCCGACACCCGTCATCCACAGACCATGGACGACTTGTATGCTTGTGTGATTGTTTGTGTTGTGAAATAAAATATATATTCATGTGTTGAAGTAAAATATATATTCATGTGTTGAAGTAAAATATATATTCATGTGTTGAAGTAAAATATATATTCATGTGTTGAAGTAAAATATATATTCATGTGTTGAAGTAAAATATATATTCAGGTGTTGAAATAAAATGTATATTCATGGGTTGAAATAAAATATATATTCATGTGTTGAAGTAAAATATATATTCATGTGTTGAAGTAAATTATATATTCATGTGTTGAAGTAAAATAAATATTCATTTACAAATCGAACGATTTGTATATGTACACCAATTTGACTGATATTGATTGGGATGATAAATTTTACACAACGCCCAACTACACAAATAAAAATCTGTGTTTGTTGATGTGAAACCCCACATGGGTATTGGGATGATATTTGACGTACACTAATCCCGATTGTTTAGTTGTATGTCACTCGATGGGTTGACAGACTGTGTAAGCGTTAATTATTTATATTTAATGCTTATGCAGTTGTGTGGTGCACTCTGGATGATGATCGATGATTTATCGTTGCTATTATACACATATGTTGTAGAATATCCATATAATTAACCTTATATGGCAATTGATTGGGCCTCATTCCGATTTGGAAAATAAGGTATATTATAAAAATAAATTCATGTGTTGAATAGAATAAATATTCATGTGTTGAATAGAAAATAAATTCGTGTGTTGAATAGAGTAAATATTCATGTGTTGAATAGAATAAATATTCATGTGTTGAATAAAAAATAAATTCATGTGTTGAATAGAAATAAATTCATGTGTTGAATAGAATAAAAATTCATGTGTTGAATAGAATAAAAATTCATGTGTTGAATAGAATAAAAATTCATGTGCTGAATAATATAAATTCATGTGTTGAATAGAATAAATATTCATGTGTTGAATAGAATAAACATTAATGTGTTGAATAAAAGCCGTGTTGATTAGATTGACGCCATTTTGACGTGAACGATATTTATATCGATTTTATTCATTTTTATAATGAATATAAGAAAGAAAGTGATTTCAAAATATAACGTTTTGAAAATATTATCATTTGTATATCGATGACGTGGAATATTCAATTTTCATTCGAAATTGAATATGAAGTTGAAATCGTTTCGAAAACGAATTTAAATAGATTTACGAAATACGTTTTAAAAGGAAATCGATGAAATATATATAATATATATTATATATATAGAATGGCCTGAATAGAACGCGCCGCGCCGCGGCAGTTCGCGAATTTCGACCATTGACTTCGAATGGATATTACGGGAGATCCGACCGTTGGATTGTTCTAAAACCAGAACCATTGGGTTCGTATCAGAAAGAGCTTTTAACGAATATTAGAGATTTGAAATCTAACAGTTGGATTTGGAATTATGTCCAAATCAAATTTGGAAAAGGTCGCTGTAAGTGCAGTTCGATGGCCGTTGATGGAAATCGACTGTACGGGCCTTGATAAAATTATTAAAAATAGTAATAATTTGTGTAAAATCATAAGAAATGATTTGTGAAGAATTGGGATGAAACATTCCATATTTGAAAAGATAAAAATAGATTTTTATTGAAATGAACTAGTTTTGAACTAGAATTATAATTCTGTTTATTTTTAAAACAAATAAATTGGATTTGAAATGGTTTTAAAAGTAACCAGAATTTCCAATAATTGAATTGGAATGGATTTGAATCGAAATTGTCTTTGGAATATTTCGATGTTGGATTTCGTGATGATACAAATATTGTTATGGGAATTTGAAAGATATATTTATATCATTATTTCCATACGATATTTGATGGTCGTAGAATTTGATATTGAATATAAGCCGATATATTTTCTATTCAGAGCCTTGTATTTAATATCAAATGTGATTTGGGTTTGTTGTGAATGGTGTCTTCATCAACACTGTTCTTAAACCCAGTTGAGAAAAAGATTAAATCTTTTTATTTAGATTTAACCAAGTGTACCAATTAAATGGGTTTTAATTGGAATTGAATTTGGATTGATTTTTTTGGTTTATCGTGAACGGTGTTTTAAATAACACTTGTTCTTTAACCCGATATTTAATGGATTGTGATTTTGGGTTTATAGTGAACCGTGTTTTAAATGACATTGGTTCTTTAACCCAGTTAAAGACAGGAGGTGATTTCCCAAGTTAAATAATCATTTATATTGATTTTTGGGAAGACTAAAACCAAGTGGAGTTTTAATGAATCTTTAATTAGATTGGAATGGTCGAGAATGGGGTATCACCAGTTTTGCTCCAGGCGATAGTTAAATCTTTAATTAGATTTAAACGTGAAATGGTAATTGAATTACCGATAACACCTTGATGTTAGATATGAAGTATTACCAATTTTACTTCATGGGATAAATAGGTTGGGATTGGGAAATAAAATAAATGATTACTTCGGTGTGGTTCGCTAATCCCGACTAGTTTGAATTGATATTCAAAAGAAGATTAAAGAATAAATTTAAAGAAATTATCTTTGATAAAATTAATGGGAACCTTTCCCAAAGTATAATAATATTTAAATAAAAGAATATTCTGAATTGGAATGAGGCGTATGTTGTGTTTGTGTAACACTTGTTAAATATATACGCGAGTAATTTGGAAAGACCGAGTTTATCCCATTCTGAATAACTGATTCGATGTGGTGTCGAGGTTGAAGACGGTGGTCGAAGACCGGAGGTCTTCACATCATTTGGGTGATTACTGATCATCTTGATTGGGTTGTACACCCAAGAGGAGGGAATCAATTGGTGATCGTCCAAACGTACTTGGAGATCGATGGATATGCGAGGTACAAGGTGCCTCCGGTTTCGTTCAGACCCAGAACGAACTTATAAATGGACTGCGTGTCTGACATTGGATTTTAGTCTGTGTTATTGATTTCTACTAAATATATATCTGTTTGGCGGCGGAGAATTTATTCTCTTGTTTAACGCCCTTCTCTAAGACGTACGAGCTCAGGGGTTATATATTGATGGATATCAATCGCATAGAGTGAATTGCCTGTATGGCATGCCTAAGTGGAAAATGATCAAGGCTTCTATTGAAAAGCAAAGTCTTGTGGTTGCTGATCAAATCAAGGCCTGTGTGGCATAGCTTTGTGTAGCATTGATTCGCGAGCCTCACTCCCCGGTGTGAACCAGAAACGGGAGAAGGATCCAGGGAGAACATGCGTCTCTTTCTAGCTAGGGTGGTGTCAGTGACCTACCAGCCCTGACATTTATATTATTTTCACCTGTGTGGTTGTTGCTGTTGTGAGGCGCCTCAGATATATTAGTGGCTGTGTGAAGATGATGGAGTCATTTGGCTCATTTACGCCCCAAAGGGCGGGGAGACGTAGTGTTTAGGGTTTTATTTAATCCACATCGAGTGGACCGGCCCTGTGGCTCCAAGGGTCGATGTGTTCTGATCTTGAGACTCGGGCTAGACAGTCTCGAATCGGTAGAGGACTATCTTTTGCCTTGGTTCACAGATGGAAATCCAACTTCCAATACGTGACTTTGCGGTTTTGATTGTAAATCCTAGTATGGTGACATGATATATGGTACCCATGTCGTCTATGATTAATATTTATGATTGAAATTGTTTTGACACTATACACTTATAATAGTATCAAGTGATTTGTTTTTAACGTACCAAGCATGTTTGGCTATTATAAGGGAAAACCCTATCCTCCGGCTTGTGTTGCATTGTGTTATGGGACCTGGGTCTTATAATAGCTTCATTTTTTCAAAAAGCATTGCATTGTTTTGTTATATGCACCGGTATTCTTGGGAGGAAACCCGTTCCATGTTATACGGCGTGGTCCCTTGATATATCTGATTTAAAGTAAAGTTTTAAATAACTGTTTTAGTTCTCACACCAGTCAAATGACTGACCTGGAGTTTATTGTTTTAACCAAAACTCTGGGTGCTCTTATTTTCCGCATGGGCAGCTAGTAGTTTTGGTTTTGCAGATTTATATTCACAGGATCCTGGTTTACAGCTGGAACGATATTCGGAAAGCTCTGTATCCGTGTATTACTTTCAGTTGTGTATTGTATTATTTTTCCGCTGTAGTAATGTAATTAAATCTCTGATATTTCTCTGGTGTATAATATTTATTCATACTCTGTATATTCTTGTATTCTGATGAATTTTTGTAATAAACAATGAAATGTTCTTCTGTTTGCGTTCCGATTCATCTTGTCCTCAACTCAATCCGTGATTTCCCGTAAGGGGGATTTCGGGTTGTTTCATCGTGGTATCAGAGCTTTGGTTTACAGAGCTCGGAGAACAAGACATGAACGAAAGAATTCATCAGAAATTGGATTAGTAATATCCAACGGGAATGACTCGTTAGAGATAGGATCAGTAGTATCCTAGAACGAGTGTGAAGAGTATATTTTTAAAATGAAAACAATTTTTGTTTTGAAAATTTAAATCATTTTATATGTATTTGAATATTTATTTTAAATTAATTTGGACAATACAATATATAAAGATTTTGTATATACGCCTTGCAAGCGTGTATTCGAAGTTTTAATGTACTGGATAGTTATAGAATCACACTCTAGTTGCCCGGGGATAATTCTGGTGATGGGGGCACCATCGCCAGTATTTATTTTCGAGTTACGAAAGTGAGATTTCTATATATTTCCAATTGACTGGTGTGAGAACCAAAATATAGTTAGAATATATTGTTGTGATTTGGTATCAAAAACATGATTTTCTGTATATGTACCAAAATTATGAATTTAAATTGTTAATCAACTAATTGATTGATGGTTGTGTTGTTTGATTATTGGTTGATTAATTAAAATGTTGAATCTTTAGCCAAATTGAACCAAATAGTGAATTGTATTGAAAATTTGTCGCATTTGCATACATATACATGTACTTACGTAGCACAGGTCTTAGCCCGGAGGCTAGAGCAGAAGAATAAAATTGTTTTCCTGACAAATAGGTACATGTTTACAAATTTATTGGGTTTGGATGATTTTATGAGCCGATTTACTAGCCACTTTGCTGTTTCTTTTCCTTTTTGGATTGGTGAGGGCCATGTGAGGCTGTTTGAAATATCCCGAAGTCCCCGGTGCAGGGGAGGTTATGGCGAAATTTTTCGAAAATTTAGGGTGTTAGTTAAATTTTTGAAAAATTTGAAAAGTTCTTAGAAACTGAAAATTTGAAGAACTTAAGCCCTAATGAAAATAATGAAAGTTAAGTTGATTAGTTAAACAACTTTCGGCTTCGTTCCTTTTCGGGGATGAAAAGTTTTAAGTGGGGGAGATTGTAATAACCCGGAAAATCCGAGCCAATTTAAAAATTTTACTTTGGCAATTTGAGCGAATTTTGAATATTTGAAATGAATTATTTTAAATAATAACGATGATAAATTTATTTTGAATAGATTTTGAATTTATATATTTATATAGATCGTCGTTAGAATATAAATAATTATTTTTAATTATAAAAGGAATTGGAAATGGTGTGGTTGTTTGAAATTTCGATTTCAAAGTTCAAATGAATGTACAGGATTCAAAATAAACCGGATTTTAATAAAACCAAAAATATTTGAATCTAATTGAGAATTATTTCCAACGAATCCGAAAAATTGAAATTTCATAGCGGGGATAAAAAGTTATGCCCAGTTGAAAATTCAGAATAATCGTTTTGGAATTCATGCCCTTAAAAATGGAAATTTTGCAAACGACCTCGGTTTTCGACGAAACCCCTTTTGTTGGATCCGGGATGCCAAATTATTGTTAGGTTTCAAAATTCACAATTTTCTGAATCAATATGTGAGCGTGGCAAAATAAAACGTATTTTAACAGTTTAAGTCAATTTCAATCGACCAGAAAATGGCCATTTTTCAAACGGTCTCAGAATTTGACGAAATTAGTTTTGTTAGGACCGTATCGTCAATACGAAGCTAGAAAATATTTTTTGGGAATTTTTAGGGCCCGTATGTGACCCCGGTAAATTGAAATGTGCGTTTAAATTCAATATATAGATTTATATGTTGATTTTGACAGAAATTGATCGAAACAATCGAACGGGTTTGATTTCGAGTCCGAACGAAAAATTAACTTTTTGAAGGATAAAATAATTAAATTATATTTATACTTAACCCCCCACCCTCCTTTTTCTGTTACCTCCCCCCTCTTTGACCAAATCGACAGAAGATTTAAAAAAAAAGAAACCAGGCCTCGTTCAAATCGCGAGCCGCCAGAACCCGCGTCGCGACCGCCCTCCCATCGTCAGAGCCACCAACCCGCCACCGCTCTCTCCCCCTCCCCCCTCTGGTCGTTGGCGCCTCTTGCTTCTCTCTCCTCTTCGATTATGCCTCAGCCCAAGTGAAAACCCCCAAACCCAATCCGACCAGCCACCACCGCCAAGGACCGATGCCCTACCACCCTCCTCCGCCTCCAACGACTCCCTACCCCCGCCACATCAAAGCGCAGCAGCCCCCTCGCTCAAAAAAAAACCGGCAGTCTCCCCTCTACAGTCCCCCTTCCTCTGATTCAAGCAAAGAAGCCCCTCCCCTCTCCCAAATCTCCACTGTAAGTTTTTATTATTATTATTTATTCTAATTTATTTTTGAATAATCGGTTATATATATATATATATAAAGTATATAAAAATTCTGATTTTTAATAAGGGAAAGGGTTTGATTTTATTTAGAAAGAAAAAGGAATGATTTTTATCGCCTTAAAGATTTGATTTTTAGTAGAAAAAGCAATGATTTTTCATAGTAAAAAGAAATGATTTTTATACATACAAAGATACGATCTTTAGTTTATAAAGTTATGATTTTTATGTATGTGAGGAAGCGATAAAAATGTGATTTTTATCTATGTAGAATTGAAATAAAAATATAATTATTATATGAGGAGTGAAATAAAAATATAATCTTTACAGTATATGAGGTGAAATAAAAATATGAACTTTATTTTTATCATGAAGTAGTGAGAATAAATATTCGATGTTTATATGAGTAGCGGTATAAAAATAGAATTTTTATCTATATAGTTGCAGTATAAAAATGTGATTTTTATATATAGGACAACAATATAAAAATGCGATTTTTATATATGTAGTGGATACGGTAGGCGAAAGTGACAAAAGGCGAGCATGACAAAGATTTTCTACATAGGAACAATCACGGCGTTGTGTTTAGCTCTCGGTGAGAACTCCTCATTTTTATTTTGATTTCTATTTTGAAATATATACTAGGATGTAGACGGTGCTTAGCAGCACCCGACACTCGTCGTCCACAGACCATGGACAACTATTATGCTTGTGTGATTGTTTGTGTTGTGAAATAAAATATATATTCATGTGTTGAAGTAAAATATATATTCATGTGTTGAAGTAAAATATATATTCATGTGTTGAAATAAAATATATATTCATGTGTTGAAATAAAATATATATTCATGTGTTGAAGAAAAATAAATGTTCATGTGTTGAAATAAAATATATATTCATGTGTTGAAATAAAATATATATTCATGTGTTGAAGTAAAATATATATTCATGTGTTGAAGTAAAATATATATTCATGTGTTGAAGTAAAATAAATATTCATTTACGAATCGAACGATTTGTTTATGTACACCGATTTGACTGATATTGATTGGGATGATAAATTTTACATATCGCCCAACTGCACAAATAAAAATCTGTGTTTGTTGATATGAAACCCCACATGGGTATTGGGATGATATTTGATGTAGACTAATCCCGATTGTTTAGTTGTATGTCAATCGATGGGTTAACAGACTATGTAAGTGTTAATTATTTATATTTAATGCTTATGCAGTTGTGTGGTGCACTCTGGATGATGATCGACGATTTATCATTGCTATTATATACATGTGTTGTAGAAAATCCATATAATTAACCGTATATGGTAATTGATTGGGACTCATTCCAATTTGGAAAATAAGGAATATTATAAAAATAAATTCATGTGTTGAATAGAATAAATATTCATGTGTTGAATAGAATAAATATTCATGTGTTGAATAAAATAAATATTCATGTGTTGAATAGAAAATAAATTCATGTGTTGAATAGAATAAATATTCATGTGTTGAATAGAAAATAAATTCATGTGTTGAATAGAAATAAATTCATGTGTTGAATAGAATAAAAATTCATGTGTTGAATAGAATAAAAATTCATGTGTTGAATAGAATAAAAATTCATGTGTTGAATAGAATAAATATTCATGTGTTGAATAGAATAAATATTCATGTGTTGAATAGAATAAACATTAATGTGTTGAATAGAATAAATATTCATGTGTTGAATAGAATAAATATTCATGTGTTGAATAGAAAAAACATTCATGTGTTGAATAAAAGCCGTGTTGATTAGATTGACGCCATTTTGACGTGAACTATATTTATATCGATTTTATTCATTTTTATTATGAATATAAGAAAGAAGTGATTTCAAAATATAACGTTTTGGAAATATTATCATTTGTATATCGATGATGTGGAATATTCAATTTTGATTCGAAATTGAATATGAAGTTGAAATCGTTTCGAAAACAAATTTAAAACGATTTATAAAATAGGTTTTAAAAGGAAATCGACGAAATATATATAATATATATTATATATAGAATGGCCTGAATAAAACGCGTTATGCCGCGGCAGTTCGCGAATTTCGACCATTAACTTTGAATGGATATTACGGGAGATCCAATCGTCGGATTCTCCTAAAACCGGAACCTTGGGTTCGTATCGAAAAGAGCTTTATAACGAATATTAGAGATTTGAAATCTAACGGTTGAATTTGGAATTATGTCCAAATCAAATTTGGAAAAGGTCGCTGTAAGTGCAGTTCGATGGCCGTTGATGGAAATTGACTGTACGGGGCTTGATATGTGTAAAATCATAAGAAATGATTTGTGAAGAATTAGGATGAAAAATTCCATATTCGAAAAGATAAAAATAGATTTTTATCGAAATGAACTAGTTTTGAACTAGAATTATAATTCTATTTATTTTTAAAACAAATAAATTGGATTTGAAATGGTTTTAAAAGTAACCAGAATTTCCAATAACTAAATTGGAATGGATTTGAATCGAAATTGTCTTTGGAATATTTCGATGTTGGATTTCTTGATGATACAGATATTGTTATGGGAATTTGATAGATATATTAATATTGTTATTTCCAATACGATATTTGTTGGTCGTAGAATATGATATTGAATATAAGCCGATATATTTTCTATTCAGAGCCTTGTATTTAATATCAAATGTGATTTGGGTTTGTCGCGAATGGTGTCTTCATTAACACTATCCTTAAACCCAGTTGAGAAAAATATTAAATCTTTTTATTTAGATTTAATGAAGTGTACCAATTAAATGGTATTTAATTGGAATTGAATTGGAATTGATTTTTGGGTTTATCGTGAACGGTGTTTTAAATAACACTTGTTCTTTAACCCAATAATTAATGGAATGTGATTTTGGGTTTATCGTGAACCGTGTTTTAGATGACATTGGTTCTTTAACCCAGTTAAAGGAAGGATATTGATTTTTGGGAGGATTAAAACTAAGTGGAGTTTTAATGAATCTTTAATTAGATTGAAGTGATCGAGAATGGGGTATCACCAGTTCTGCTCCAGGCGATAGTTAAATCTTTAATTAGATTTGAACGTGAAATGGTAATTAAATTTACCGATAACACCGTGGTGTTAGATATGAAGTATGATCAGTTTTACTTCATGGGATGAATAGGTTGGGATTGGGAAATAAAATAAATGATTACTTCGGTGTGGTTCGCTAATCCCGACTAGTTTGAATTGATATTCAAAAGAATATTAAAGAATAAATTTAAAGAATTTATCTTTGATAAAATTAATGGGAACCTTTCCCAAAGTATAAGAATATTTGAATAAAAGAATATTCTGAATTATAATGAGGCATATGTTGTCTTTGTGTAACACTAGTTTATTATATACGCGAGTTATTCATAAAGATCAGGTTTATCCCATTCTGAATAACTGATTCGACGTGGTGTCGGGGATGAAGACGGTGGTCGAAGACTGGAGGTCTTCACATCGTTTGGGTGATTATTGATGATCTTGATTGGGTTGTACACCCAAGAGGAGGGAATCAGCTGGTGATCGTCCAGACGTACTTGGAGATCGCTGGATATGCGAGGTACAAGGTGCCTCCGGTTTCGTTCAGACCCAGAACGAACTTGTAAATGGACTGTGTGTCTGACATTGGATTTTAGTCTGTGTGATTGATTTCTATTAAATATATATCTGTTTGGCGGCCGAGAATTTATTCTCTTGCTTAACGCCCTTCTCTAAGACGTACGAGCTCAGGGGTTATATATTGATGGATATCAATCGCATGGAGTGAATTGCCTGTGTGGCATGCCTAAGTGGCAAATGATCAAGGCTTCTGTTGAAAAGCAAAGTCTTGTGGTTGATGATCAAAGCACGACCTGTGTGGCATAGCTTTGTGTAGCGTTGATTCGCGAGCCTCACTCCCTGGTGTGAACCAGAAACGGGAGAAGGATCCAGGGAGAACATGCATCTCTTTCTACCTAGGGTGGTGTCAGTGACCTACCAACCCTGACATTTATATTATTTTCACCTATGTGGTTTTTGCTGTTGTGAGGCGCCTCAGATATATCGGTGACTGTGGGGAGCCGATGGAGTCATTTGGCTCATTTACGCCCCAAGGGCGGGGAGACGTAGTGTTCAGGGTTTTATTTAATCCACATCGAGTGGACCGGCCCTGTGGCTCCAAGGGTCGATGCGTTCTGATCCTGAGACTCGGGCTAGACAGTCTCGAAATGGTAGAGGACTATCTTTTGCCTTGGTTCACAGATGGAAATCCAACTTCCAATACGTGACTTTGTGGTTTTGATTGTAGATCCTAGTATGGCGACATGATATATGGTACCCATGCCGTCTATGATTGATATTTATGACTGAAATTGTTTTGACACTATGCACTTATAATAGTATCAATGATTTTTTTTAACGTACCAAGCATGTTTGGCTATTATAAGGGAAAACCCTATCCTCTGGCTTGTGTTGCATTGTGTGATGGGACCTGGGTCTTATAATAGCTTCATTTTTTCGAAAACATTGCGTTGTTTTGTTATATGCACCGGTATTCTTGGGAGGAAACTCGTTCCGTGTTATACGGCGTGGTCCCTTGATATATCTGATTTAAAGTAAAGTTTTAAATAACTGTTTTAGTTCTCACACCAGTCACATGGCTGACCTGGAGTTTATTGTTTTAACCTAAACTCTGGATGCCATTATTTTCCGCATGGGCAACTAGTTGTTTTGGTTTTGCAGATTTATATTCACAGGATCCTGGTTTACAGCTGGAACGATACTCGGAAAGCTCTATATCCGTGTATTACTTTCAGTTATGTATTGTATTATTTTTCCGCTGTAGTAATGTAATTAATTCTCAGATATTTCTCTAGTGTATAATATTTATTCATACTCTGTATATTCTTGTATTCTGATGATTTGTTTTAATAAACAATGAAATGTTCTTTTGTTTGCGTTCCGATTCGTCTTGTCCTCAGCTCAATCCGTGATTTCCCGTAAGGGGGATTTCGGGTCGTTTCATTGCAGGCCTGATTGCTGTCCTATAGAATTTTCCTTTAATCTTCTGAGGAATCTTCCTGTCACAGAGAATGCAAGATGTTAGTCCCCATTTCACCCATCCTACTTGAATTCTAAAACTAGCATCCTTATCAATCTCCCCATCAAACTGCAACATAAATCCTAAGTATCGAAACGATTCCTTCTTGGGTACTACTTTACCGGCCAGGGTGACCTCTTTGTCATTTGAGCTGACAGCGCTAAACTCACACATCATATACTCTGTTCTAGTCCTGTTAAGCCTAAAACCCTTTGATTCCAAGGTCTCCCTCCACAACGCCAGTTGTCGATTAACCCCTATTCTACTCTCATCAATCAGCACAACATCATCGGCAAAGAGCATACACCAAGGGATCTCCCTTTGTATATCTTTTGTGATTTCATCCATCACTAATGCAAAAATATAGGGGCTTAAAGCCAAACCTTAATGTAACCCTATGTTAATTGGAAAGTCTCTGGTCTCACCATCGCATGCCCTGACACTAGTCACAACCCCCTCATACATATCCTTGATAAGGGTAATATACTTTGATGGCACTCTCTTCCTTTCTAGCGCCCACCACATACCCCTCCTTGGCACTTTGTCATAAGCTTTCTCCAAGTCAATAAAAAAACCATGCGGAAATCTTTCTTCTGCTCCCTGTATCTCTCCGTAAGTTTCCTAACTAAGAAAATCGCCTCAGTGGTTGACCTTCCAGGCATAAAACCGAATTGATTCCTAGAGACACTTGTCAACCTCCTCAAACATTGCTCGCAAACTCTCGCCTAAAGCTTCATTGTATGACTCATAAGCTTAATTCCTCTATAGTTTGTGCAACTTTGAGTATCTCCCTTATTCTTGAATATTGGAACTAAAATGCTTCTCCTCCACTCATCTGGCATTTTGTTTGGTTTGAAAATATTACTAAACAACTTAATTAGCCATGTTATCCCTACATCTCCAAAGCATCTTCACATCTCAATAGGAATGTCATCAGGCCCTACCGACTTGTCTGATTTCATCCGTTTCAACGCCCCCTTTACCTCAGCTTCTTGAAATCTCTACACAAAATGTTTATTGGTGTTGTCGGCAAAGTCTTCCAACTCGATCGAAGAGCTATCGCTTTCTTCGTTGAAAATCTTATCAAAGTATTCTCTCTACCTATTCTTTATCTTCACCAAAAGTCTATCATTCTCGTCCTTATTCGTTTAACCTGATTGAAGTCCCTTGTCCTCCTCTCGAGTAGTCTAGCCATTTTGTACACATCTTTTTCACCATCCTTTTACTTAGTCTTTGATACAAATCTTCGTATGCTCGTCCTCTTGCTTCACTCACTTCTCTCTTTGCAGTCTTCTTTGCCACTTTGTACCTGTGCATGTTCTCTTCACTTCTATGATGGTGCATGCATTTGTAGCATTCCTTCTTCTCTATGATAGCCTTTTGCACGTCGTCATTCCACCACCACGAATCCTTAGGTTCTCGCTTGCTTCTTCTAGTTATCCCAAATACCTCAGTAGTGACTTTCCGAATGCAAGTTGCCATCGCATTCCACGTGACATTTGCTTCTCCTTCTACATTCCAAGCCCCTTCTCCCATCACTCTATCTTTAAACACTCGTGAAGCATCTCCTTTGAGTTTCCACCATTTCGTCCTGCCAATCCTCGCTCCCTTATCCTTCACCATTCGAAGACGAAACACGCATACCAAGAGTTGGTGTTGTGAGATGACACACTCTCCAGGTATGACCTTGCAATCAACACAATCCCATTTACTGTCTCTTCTAGCTAGGACAAAGTCAATCTGGCTAGCCTGTTGTCCGCTACTGAAGGTAATTAGATGTGATTGCCTCTTTCTAAAAAAGGTATTAGCAATCATGAAATAAAAAGAGAGAGCGAAATTCAATATATCTTCACCCTCTTGGTTCCTACTGCCAAAGCCAAAACCACCATGCACTCGCTCAAAACCTCCGCTAGATGAGCCTACATGGCCATTGAAGTCTCCTCCTATGAAAAGTTTCTCGCTAGTATGCACATTTCTAACCATGACATCCAAGCCTTCCCAAAATTTCCTCTTGGCTTCTTCACTTAGACCTACATGTGGGGCATATGCACTAATGACATTCAAAACTGCCTCACCGACCACCAGCTTAACTAGGATGATCTGATCCCCTCGTCTTCTGACATCAACCACTTTGTTATGAAGGTTCTTGTCAATCAATATGCCTACCCCGTTCTTGTTACGTACTTCTCCCGTGTACCACAATTTGAAGCCAGTATTCTCCACCTCCTTCACCTTTTGATCCACCCATTTAGCCTCTTGAACGCACAAGATGTTAACCTATCTCCTAATCATAGTATCCACTATCTCCCTTAATTTTCCTGTTAAGGACCCAACATTTCAACTATCTAACCGAACTCTACTATCGTCGACTAGCTTCCTTACCCCTCGCATCCGCTGAGAAAAATGTGAGGACCCTTGCTCACTTATCACTACACCGGGGCGTCGGTGTAGCACGCCACTAAGAGAATGGCGGCCTAGCCCTTGCATATTTAACACCATATCCGAGCCTCGATATAGCGCGTCGCTAAGAGGGTTACGCCCCAACGAAATATCATAAGGTTCCATATCCATAAGAGAGGCTGTGTTTTTATGTTGGCTCGCTAAGACTACCACAACCCTCCTCCTTTACCCTGGCTTGGGACAGGCTGCATAGATAACTACACAGGCGGAGTTAGATTTTATAACATAAATACACATAATATAATTGAATCGAATGATGTTAACTTTTATGAAACAAATTTTCCTTTTAAATTAAGTAATAGTGGGGGAACATCAAGTAATTTATTACCTATAAGAAAAGAACCTAATGAACATTCTGAAAACGAACCTTGAAGAAGTAAAAAGAGAAAGAACCGCAAAAGATTTTGGTTCAGGTTTTTGTGCTTTTACTATAAAGTAGGATCCCTTAAACCACCAAGAGGCCTTGTCTTCACTAGATGTCGATTACTGGCAAGAGGCTATAAATGATGAGATGGATTCTTGGGAATCCAATAAGACTTGGCACTTAGTTGATTTACCACCTTGTTGTAAATCTATAGGCTTAAATGGGTGCTTAAAAAGAAATTAAAATTTGATGGCACTGTTGATAAATGTAAAGCCTGTCGAGTAGCTAAAGGTTTTAAACAAAGAGAAAATGTAGATTTCTTTGACACTTTTTCACCTGTAACTAGAATTACATCCATTCGGGTATTAATCTTACTTGCTTCTATTTATAATTTAATAATACACCAAATGGATGTTAAAACATCATTTTTAAACGGTGAATTAGGTGAAGAAATTTATATGGACCAGTCTGAAGGATTTGTAGTACATGTCAAGAACATAAAGTATGTAATTTGGATAAATCATTATATGGTTTTAAACAAGCACCTAAACAATGGCATTAAATTTTTGATAACTTAATCATTTCACATGGTTTTAAAGTTAATGAAAGTGACAAATGCATTTATTACAAATCTGAGATTGACATATGTACTATTGTATGTCTTCATGCATATGAACTACTCATTTTGGGTCAAATATTCATGCCATAAACAATGTTAAATCTTTGCTAAGTGCCAACTTTGATATGAAATATCTAGGTGAGGCAAGTGTAATCCTTGGTATTAAAATTACTAGGTCCAAAAAAGGACTTTCTTTGGATCAATCTCATTATATTGAGAATATTCTAATGAAATACAATTACTATGACTGTAAACCTGCATGTACACATATGATCCCAGTGTGAAGCTATTTAAAAACACTGGTGAAGGTTAAGACAGTCTGACTATGCGAGTATCATTGGTAGCCTTCGGTATGCCACTGATTGTACTAGACCCGATATTGCCTATGTCGTGGTATTATTGTGCAAGTTTACCAGTAGAACTAGTACAGAGCACTGGCATGCTATAAGAGAGTCATGAGATACCTAAAACGAACAATGAACCTTGGATTACATTATGAAAAGTTTCCAGCTGCACTTGAAGGATATTCCGATGCAGAATGGAATACTTTTTCTGATGATTCAAAAGCGACCGTGGTTATATATTTAGCATTGCTGGAGGAGCTATTTCTTGGAAATCTAAGAAACATGCTATTTTGGCTTAGTCTACTATGGAGTCTGAGATGATAGCACTAGCCACAGCTAGTGAAGAAGTAGAGCACTTGAGAAATATGCTAGCTGAGATTCCCTTATGGGAAAATTCGATACCAGTTGTGTTGATCCATTATGATAGTACAACGGCTATTGCAAAAGTTCAGAACCTTTATTATATTGGTAAGAGATGACAGATACGTCGTAAGCACAGTACTGTTAGAAAGCTACTCTCTTCAGATACTGTTAGAGTGGATCACATACGCAGTGACGAAAATTTGGCAGATCCTTTGACGAAAGGACTGTCTGGAAAGAAAGTCCTTAATGCTTCTAAAAGAATGGGACTATTGCACTTAGATTGCTGAGTCACGCACAATGTTAACTTGACCTAATGACTGGAGATCCCAAGAACTAGGTTCAACGGGTAAAAACAAGTTATGTAATGATAGCAGTTGAACATGCTATTTTTTGTATATTAAGAAGCATGTATTTCTGAAGTGATTAGAGGATGAGTTAGTAGAAACTCTTAATGAGTTCTATACTCTATTTGAAGTGGAGTGCCTGTCTTCAGGAGTGCTCTTTATAGACTCACCTATGTGAATATGGAAATGTGGTCGTTTTCTATGAAGCTTTGGGCAAAACTTCCATAGCGTTCTGATAGACGTGCATGACCAGTAACGCATGGGCTTATTTGGTTGCACTATAGAAAAAAAAATTGTGGTCTGATGTCAGGAATAGATTTTAAGACCATGTGTCACGCTAGTAAAAACTGAATCTTATCCACTATGCCAAGGTTCAAGTCGGAAGACACCTTGGTTTATGCACAATCTTATGTTTTTAGAAACTGCTCGAATTTTTTTAAAAAAAATCCAGGTGGGGGTTTGTTGGAAATGTTTTGTATATGTAGTGAATTTATTTAAAAAATTTACAGTTACTAAGAATTTATAATTGGGCCATTATTGCAATAAAGTCGTTGAAAATTATAACGGTATAATATATATGTATATATATAAGCCATTATTGTGATTGAGCAGTTACACTAGCACAACAATCATATATTTGTGTGACTTTTTAATGAGCTGTTACAAAAACAAATGGTATTGAAATATTGCTATGAATGATAATAAATTAAAAATTATTAGCATTCATCACTTTTGAAATGTATACAATTTACACGTTATAAATAGCAATTTTTTTACCGTTTCTTTTATTTATTATGGTATTAATTGCGATCCAACTTTCCTCCCACTAACACAGCATACGTTACATTTTTGCATTCTGTCTATATAAGAATTTAAATAGACAAAGCAAAATATTGAACAATTTTTTCATCTTCCTCTCTCTTCAAAAACCTCCTTATCTTCATTTAAAAAAATTCAATAGAAAAAGAAAAGAGTGGTATAGTTTTTTTCTAAATTTGAGTGCAAATCAGGCTCAATTCTTTTTTGCAAGCGAATTGATATTGAAGATAAGGCTGTTTTATCCTAGACGCAGCGGCGAAAGGTACGAGCTGCTTTGCACCATTGAGCAAATCGCCAGAATGTTTTCAAGAGAGAGACTTTGTATGTGACTTAGCCATTTGTTTTCCAACATAACATAATAAAAATAAATAATGGAATTTTACAATATCATATTTATGATATAAAAATATAAATTTTTATTAATATATATATACACACACACATTATAAATTTATTTAATATAAATAACTACTTATGTACATATATTTTAAAATTATTTTATTGTTATAATTACATGCATACATATATATATATATATATATTATTGTTATAATTTAAAAGGAACAGATATAAAGATGAAATATGTTATTTTGATATTTATTATAATAACATAAACATACATATAACGAATGGTATATATATACATGAAAATATATAGTTACATACATTCATACATATTTATGTATTTTTATGTACATACAAGTCAGAATAAATGCATATTTTAACCATTTTCGTATCTCTATTAGTAATAAGGAAAATTCGTTGTACATGAATTACTTGTTGTCTTTTTGAATTTCCAGAAATACCCTTCTCATATCCTGCACATCGCTCAAGATGCACGTAACATCTTGTGACTATTTATTATCTGCCACAGTGCGGCCTTTGATGCCCCATCACTTAACAAACTTGATTCTACACTCACATTGATTCTACACTCACATCAGCCTAACTCCTCCTCAAATCTCAATCAACACAAACCCTAAATCACTATAGCTTACAACCTCCTCTGTGATTCATGGAACACAGCTAAAATTTAGTAGCATAAAAAGATGCCCATACAGATTTGAAGTATACACTTATACGAATTCATCAAATACATTTTTCTAAGTTAAACATTGATTTAGTTTATGCAATTTGATGGAGCACAATCAATATTTCGCTACTTGCAAGGAAATAAAGAAAAATCGCATATGTGAGAAATAAAATAAGGTCTGAAAGTGACATGGATAACAACTTGGAAATGGAAATGACAATAGATACAAGGATCTTGATTCTAAGCATAACGAACAAGAATATTTAAATGTGAACACATCCTTCTCTAGCAACTAAATCATTAGAGAATGGGTATCGCTACCCATTAAACATGCATTTATTTCTATTAGTATGAGTAAAGCTCAATTAACTTGATACACTGCAAATCAAAATCAAATTGTCTAACATCCCAACTGAGTGCTTTGAACACATGAAGTATAATATCGTTTTCTTCCGGTACGACTGAAATAGCACATTGAAAATTCAAATTTTATTATTTATATAAAATTTCGTTATATATGCTACTGCTAATCTTAGCCAATTACATAAATCGATTTAAATGGGACTAAAGAAATCAAAATTAATGAAATGAATATTGTTGTTTTTAAAAAAAATATTCTAGAACAATCTCATATTTTTTATATCTAATTACTACATTACTTTGTAAGATTATGCTTCTTTTCTACACCTTACTATTTTAGTAAGGAAATATTAAGTGCATCGTATATAATCTTTTACAAACTGATTCAACTGAATAATAAGTTTAAAGAAACTGTTCTATTTACATATAACATTCAATAGGTTGGTGATTCTCTTACTTAAATTTGAGAATGTCAATGCTTTGACCTTTCAGTATTGACCTCTCATTTTAATCTATTTGATGATTTCCCTTTTACATGGATATATTTGTGTAGGTATTTTTTATTACTAGAGAAGTACGAATTATTATATTGGGTCATCAATTACAAATCTAAAGGTTTGATCTTCAAGCTAATCTCGCCATGTGATGCATACCCCAAAAATAGTAATAAATACATCATTTCGTGAGTTAGAAATACAACAATAGTACGTTTAGGTAGGCATTGAAAATATGCTATAAAAATATCCTTTTTGCATAAAAGACATCAGGCATTATAGCAACCTACTATCTTCAAAAATTTTATTATAAAGGAATAAGTTTTATTGTAACTTAGTAATTTGCGGAAAAAAATATTTTGCGCTATACTTATGAAAGTAATGTGTGCTTATAAGTTGATCTACCATGCATTAATGTTTCATTCCACAAAATCCTATGAAAAATAAAAAATGACCAGAGAAATTGAAGGATGTTCGACGATTATGTGTTCCTTCCTATAAATTGGATAATATTTGAAGTCTGCTGCTACAACTACTCTATATTAGAATTCAGTAATGTTACATTTGTAATGATAATCTTATGTTTGTTTCATCTCAAACAACTGCCATGTAAATCACTAAGTTGCACCCTACTTTGTTTATAAAAATGTAAAACAACATTAACAACAACATATTAAAAAAAAGAGGAAACCATCATAGGAAAAGCATAACCTAACGGACATTGACAGCCAGAGGCGGCGCGGATTGTGCATGATGGTGAAAATCAATAGAGTGGCAGTAGCCTTTGAAATGGCCATTAATTATGGGTAGCCTTTCTAAACAGTGAAGCTAATTTTAGTAAACATTGTTAGAATTTGATATAAAGAGGAGAGAGATACAACAGTAAAGCACAAAAGAACTACGTTGTTATTGCTTTATTGATTTGTTTTACAAAAGATATTTTCTTACATTGCCAATCATTGCCTCTATTTATACATAGTTTATCCTTATCTAAAAGAACGGTCTAGATAAGAACATTTTAGAGTATATTTGGGTCTATTATAATAAATAATTTTATGCCAAATATAAATCGAAATCAATACAGTTAAATAAAGGCAACATATCTTCTAGCATATTCTCTAACATCCCCCTCAAACTCACGATGCGAAAAATCGTGAGTATGCCAAATAGAAGCTGCAAACTGAAGAGTAGCAAAATCGAGCATCCAATTCAATATTGTTAGAGAGTAACACCAAACACCAAACATCAAACATTCAACTACAACTCCAAAGAACTCAACAGCTCCAATCTAAAACTCCAAAATAACTTAACTATCTTCAATCAGATCGGTAAGCAAAATATCTGAGCGACCAAACGACAAAATTGTTCCCGGATGTGTTTTTATGTTTGCATCCCCCCAGCATATAAAGAAAACAAACAAACCAAAATGGGATGAGTTTTCATATGTTTGCATCCCCCAAACATATCAAAAAAAACAAAACCAAATCAATAGGGATGAATCAGCATATGTTTGCATCTGCCAAACAAACCTTACAGTACCATCTGTCACCTACAATCAACGTCATTTGTCCTCCTAATAAACAGGGTTACTGATACAGACATCAAATGAACAATAAACATCTTCAAACTAATGTTACTTTCTCAGCCTTACAGCCACAATCTCCACCCCGAGTTACACAACTTCTAATTCACACATCCCTTACTTCATCCCAAATAGACAGCTCTACCCTCCATATAGACAGCTCCACTCCAACCATCATCATCCTTCCCTATCACCTAACCTCCTACAATAATCCTCACGTACAATCACCTAATCATTATTCTTGAAACCACCACACAGCCTCACAAACAACTCACCCATCTACAAGTTCAAACTCCACCCAATCTGAATACCCATCGTGACCACTTCAAACCAATCCCATCAACATCCCTCACATGCCACACGCTCCCCACAATCAAACCAAAATATCCCAACCCCGTCATCAGTTCATACCAACTCCCCTTCAAAAACAAATTCACATGCACGAATTAGGGGTTTGTCACTTTCATGCATCAATTCCTCTCATCAACCTTGCAAAACAACTGCAAACCAAGTTCAACAAACCCATGTTCATCACAAAACAGCCCACCAATACACTTCAAACTCCACACAATACCAATGCTTGCATCACCACATACCATTTACCACAGTCCACCCCATCAAACTCACGCACGGACGCTTTGTCTATTGCCCTCCGTTAACCTTCTGATCATCAACAATCTTACACCACCTACCACCACACGAAAAAACCAACAGCATCCACTCATCATCACAATCAAATACCACGCAAAATCACCTATACCACGTTCAAATACCCACACCTCCTTTCATGCAGACTTCTCCAGGTATCATCGAAAACCGACCCAATCGCAAGCCGATTTGGACCCAATCAGCAACCCCAAAAACGGAAACCCCAAATTTCGAACACTTGAAATCCAATTCGCACACAACTCAAATCGCCTCAGTGCATCCTTGGCACAATCATCTTGCAAAACCAGTTTTCCCACAAATTCCAATTTTTCCATCACCAAAAATCATTGGCAATCCACATCAGTCACTGAACCCCTAAATCGAACATCCCCTTCAAATAACCAGCCGCGATCCAGTATTCCCCATCTCAAAAAACCCTAACTCATTGGCCAAATTAGGGATCGGAAGTAGAGAGACTTCGACGAGGCAAAAGAGTGGAAAAGCACCGAATAAAATAAGTATCGCCGAATCGTCAATCGCTTAGAGCCATTTTTGAAAGCGTAGAATTTTTGAAAAAGAAGAAAATTATAATCATTTTTTTATTCTCTCCCTTCTCTTTCACCTAGCTCCAATTTAAAATTTGACATAGAGAGGTGAGAGATACATCAGTAAAGTGCAAAATAACTACATTATTATTGCTTTATTGATTAATTTTACAAAATATATTTTCTTACATTGTCGATCCTTACCTCTATTTATTCATAGTTTATCCTTATCTAAAAGAACAATCATGATATATGATATGATAAGAATATTCTAGAGTATATTTGGGTATATTATAATAAATAATTCTATGTCAAATATAAACCCAAATTAATGCAATTAAATGAAGGCAACATATCTTTCAGCATATTCTCTAACAAACTTAACATCAGCAACCCGATCCATACTCTACATAGTGATGACATTGCAACAACTTAAGCCCATGTATGTCTCATGCTGCATAAAGAAGAGGACGACCTTGCTAGTGCATGGTCAAAGATTCAAAGCTCCATCATAATGCGTTCCTACTGTAACTGGAAGTGGTAGCAGAGGAGAACATTGAGATTATTATGTACGGTTGGAATGAGGCCACGCTGTTGATTTTACTCTTTGTTTCTGTTGTAACTGCTTTCTAGCTTGATGATTAATCTATAGGACTAATTTTTTTGAAAGGGTCTCGAGTGATTTGCAACCGCTTTCCTATGAAGTTTTAGGTTATTTTGTTATAACTTCATGTCTATTATACAATCCAGATTTGTTCTTTATAATATGGTTAGGTGCACTCCATCCTTTACATATATAAAATAGCAGTTTCTACCTTTTCCCTACAGTTGCTTATGCTGTTATGAGCTAATATTAAATATATATCTATGCATGTTTAAGATATATAATAATGTTAATGTAACCACATAATTCATTACCAATTCTTGACACTGATCATTCTTCTTTAATTGCAGTTGTAACATCAGAAAATATTGATTCATTACATATTGTTTGCTAACTATCTTCCTAACTTCATTTAAATACACATTTAGATCAGATTAAATCTGAAATCCACTTAAATTTGAAATAAAAAACTGTTTCACTTTCTGGTATAGAATCCCAAGCAAAATGCTTAGCTACTGAATATCTCAGGTGCCTTTGTAATTTAACCAAGTATGATTCGTTGTGTTTCATTTCTTATATGTGAATTGACTAAATTATTTTATTACTAACTCATTAGGTGTTGCATCCATTTTCAATTTTGTTTTCATTAGCCTATTGTATATTTAGTACTATTAGTGATGTTTTGGCTATTAAATGTCTTGCTTTTTCATCAAGAAATGATTTTTTGTAATTTATACAATATATAAAATAACATATCCTCTAAGTTTACGAAACCTACAAAGTAGTTTTATGTTTGGAAATAACTAGCATTCATTACACTAAAAAACTACGTAAAAAATGTTTGGAAACCTACATGTAGTTACAAAAAAGTTGTTTGCTTGGAAATAAATTAGAGTTTGATTTGAAAATTTTCATATCACGTCATTTTGGTTTACTATAGATAGTCAACATATGGTTGAAATAATGCACACATATTATGATTAGATGCAAGCCTACCTGGAGATGCCTATATACTCGTATAAATAAAATTGTTTAAATCGTGCGCACGTGTGTATATATATATATATATATATATATATATATATATATATATATATGTATGTATGTGTGTGTGTGTGTGTGCGCGCGCGCGCATGTGATAATTATATGAGTAACAAGTTTAGATACATACATATATTTAGGAAACATACAATATATATCATATCAACTAATGTGTCTGTTTCGATGTAAATCTCAACACCTTGCATTGGCATAAATATTGCGCATGCATATATATATATATATACACACACACACATATATTGTTGGAAACGTTTTGTGTATGCAGTGAATTTATTTATTTAAAAAAAATTACAGTACTAAGAATTTATTATTGAGTCATTATTAACGGTAATATGTGTGTGTGTGTATATATATATATATATATATATATATATATATGAGTCATTATTGTGATTGAACAGTTACACTAGCACAACGATCATATATTTATGTGACTTTTTAACGAGCTGTTACAAAAACAAATGGTATTACAATATTTCTATGAATGATAATAAATTAAAACTTATTAACATTCATCACTTTTGAAATGTATACAATTTACACATTATAAATTGCAGTTTTTTTGACCGTTCGTTTTATTTATTATGGTATTAATTGTGAACTTTTCTCCCACTAACATAGCAAATGTTACATTTTTTTTCATCTTCCAATCTTTTAAAAAGCCTCTTTATCTTCATTGAAAAATTTCCATTACAAAACATATAAGAAAAAAGTTGTATAGTTTTTTTTAGCTTGAGTGCAAATCAGGTTCAATTAGTTTGTGCAAGCGAACTGATATTGAAGAAGAGGTCGTTTTATCCTAGAGGCGGCGTTAAAAGGTACGAACTACTTTGTACCATTGAGCAGATCGCCGAAACGTCTTCAAGAGAGCGACGTTGTCCGCGACTCAGCTGTTAGTTTTCCATCACATATATATGTATATATTTTTATGTTTTAATATAAAAAGTAAATAAAACTATATATTTATAAGCTAAAATAAACTTTAAATAAAAATTTAGAAGGTTTATAAAGGAATTAAACTTTATAGGGTGAATAGAGATCTAATAAAGAAATATTTTTGAAATTCATCCAAAATTTTCACTGCGAACTATCCCAGGTTCAACACATGCGAGTAGTCTGGATTTTTATTTTTATTTTATTAAACCCAGAAAACCGAGATTTGTTTATAAGTTCAAGGAACATGTACCAAAGCCATAACACATACATGAAAGCCAAACTTTTGCTACATAAATTTTAAACATTTGTTTAATATATGTGCTTATAAACGCATAGCAACAAGGTTTCCAAAAATCTTACGAGGAGTATCTCCAGAAGAGTTGATTTCAATGAAAATGTAGAAATTACATGCTTTATTTTTTTCCTCGCGCTACACCAGTGATGATCCGAGCATGGGAAAAAAAGATAAGAGAGTTTTTACCCTAACTTTTTTTGGTGATCATATATGATCAACCATCCGAAACCGTTTAGGCTATGAAGGGTGTTCTGAAAACCATTTAAACCTAAATGGTCTTCCCTTCTGCGATTATACAAAATATAATTGCATGTAGGAACAATTAATTTTAATTTTTAGTTTATAAACGAGATTTAGAACCCCACAGATATAAAAATAAATAAAAATTCCATTTGTTCCCAATAGATGCTAGAGTGATATGTATGATCCACTTCTTTTTTTATTTACTTCACTCAAATCTCAACATTACGTTAGAACTCCAATCTTGCATATTTTTAGATTTTTTTAGATTTCATAACTAGTTCAGCTTTAAATAAAAATATTTATTCTTAAATTTTGATATGAAACTAAATAAATGCTATAAAATATATGAACATGAGAAGTCATTAGAGAAGAAGAGGAAGGAAAATTTATTTACGGTAATTATTGCATATTTCCATTCGATAACCCCCCCCCCCCCATATATATACACACACGCCCCTTGCAGCTTGCTATTTGATTTATCCCACGTTGTGGGACAAAAAAAGTACAAAACATATTCGTTCTTACTACAAATATGTACTACAATACTCCTTCTAGAATATATGTATTCGAAATCCTAAATGCTCTGCTATGAAATTGTTCCTTTTAAAATATATATCACGATTGCTACAAATCATTATTAATTTTCTAACGTATATCTATGCACTCATATGAATATTGTCTATTATCTAATTAAAATTGTAACGACCCAAAGATTATGGAACCAAATTAAAAATAATTTTTAATATAAATTTATGAGGATTTATGGTCAATTTTGAAAATTTGACGATTTAATGCTAATTTCATCAGTTTACAAAGGAATTTTGTCGAGACGACCTCGGACTTCATCCGCAGCATCGAATAATGATCGGGTTTAAAGTTTTGTAATTTTTTGAGATTGTTTGTGGCTGTGGGTGACTTAATTGTACGTTAGGAGAACACATCGAAATTCGATCGAAAAATAAAACGAAAGGTCAAAAGGACTCATAATTCGACGAAACCTGTTCTATTGGATCTGGAATTACGTTTATTATTGGAATCCAAAATTTCGTGACAAACAGAATTAACATGTGGTCATGCATCGATAAAACATGCTTCTAAATGCATGAAATAAAGTGTTGAGCCATCAACGGTCTTAAGTGTTTTTGTTCCTCCTCTCCATGTTGCAACACATCATCAATCCAAGAGTTTGGAAAAGTTTCTAAAAACCCCTCATTTCCTTTTCTTCGCTTCTCTTTCTTTTTCTTTTTTTTCTTCCTTATTTTTCCTTCCTCCTCCTTCCTACCTTCTCCAATGGTCATCGCCCTTTCTCTCTCCACCTCCTACTGAGTTACGCTTGTTGCCACCACTGACCAACGCCTCCTCCCCTCTCTCCTCCTTGGTCGAACACCCCTCTCTCCTTTAATCTTCAAAAAATCCTATTTTTATCCACTTTTTGCACAAAACCGCCTCAAGCTTCCATCTTTACACCTCCTACATCCACATATCACTACGAAACAACCCCCACACCTGCTACACAATGCCATACAACCCTTCCCCTTGTTGTCTAAACCCCCTAAATTGCCTTTGTTTGCCTTAAAACTCCAAATCTGCTAGTGTGTGTGAGTTTGTGAGGTGTAGGAAACCTGTAGCTTCGAACTAAGTCGTGTGAGATCTCAGGAAAAATTTAGGAGATCTATAGGAGTATTAGAGTGTTGTTCAAGTGCTTAGAATCCTTCCATAAAGATTTGGCGGAGTGGAAACCAACGGTGAGAAACCGCAACTTAAAAAGGGCTACATTATGATTAACTATTTGTTAGTTAATTAGTTGAGTTTAACAATGATTATTGGTTGATAATATACGTTTATAATGATGTTAAATAATGATTAGCATGTTAAAAATATCACTTTAAATTGATATATGTAAAATTGCTTGGATACGTGGCATATAAACGCAAATAGTGTTAACTTGAAATTTTTGAGAAACTGAAACACACTGGAAAAGGGGTAGAAAATAATTAACTGTTACTTGTTAATTAAAAATGTTTAACACTGATCACACAAGTTTTATAATATGTTAACATTGAGTAGAGCGATAAAATGTCATTTCAATATGTTTTATGCGATATTGCTTGGATATACGACACTTGTATTATAAACGATGTCGATTGGAAAATGTTTGTACCTTAAATAGTTTTGGTTGAGAAATTTATTAATTATTACGTATTGGTTGTGATGTAAACCCCACACGTGTCTTGGGATGAAAATACGCCTACACGTCTACCGTGTGTGTAGATAAACAACATCGATTATGATGTAAACCCTACATGGGTATTGGGATGATACTTTTACACATCTCCCAAGTGTGTAGATAAGTCACACTGGTTGAATAGCAAACCCCGCACGGATCTTGGGACAACAGTAATTTACACGTCTCCCTTGTGTGTATGTAAGCTACATGGATATTGATGTAAAGCCCACGCGGGTATTGGGATGATAATTTTACACATCTTCCAAGTGTGTAGATAAGTCACCATTATTTCTGAATCTGATGAAAACTCAACATGGATATTGGGATGATAATTAATTTACACATCTTCTAATTATTTTGTTTGTATAGTAATTTGTTGATTGATGAAGGCCCAAAGAGGCAAGTTGTAGCTGTACCAATCAACCCGTACAAAGGAGGTTATGGCAAAAAAATTCAAAAATTTAAGGTGTTAGCCAAATAGTCAATAAACTATCATGGAAGTGACTAGATTCGATATTTATAATTAAACATCAAATTTTGGTTGAACAGAACTCGTCGCGCAACGATGGTTCGCCAACGTGGACCGTAAACTTCAAACGGATGTGTTGGGAGATCCGACCGTCGGATTCTTCCGAAGCTGAAAGCTTGGATTCGTATTGAAAATATCTTTCAAATGAAAATAAAATCTTTGAAATCCGATGGTTAGATTTTGAAAAATGTTCAAATCAAATTTGATTGAAAATAGCGCCAAAACCAAAAAACGGTCTATAATAGAAAATTATGAAAATTAACAATTTTTATATATTTAAAAATAGGTAGAAAATTATTTTAACTCATAATAAATGATTTGAAAAGATTTTGGATGGAATATTTTAGTTTTGGAAGGATAAAGGATATTCTTATCTGAATGAGCTAGTTAACAACTAGAATAAAGAACTAAAAGGAATATGTGATGATTCTTAAGAGTACAGCCTAGTATCACTCGCTCCATTAGGCGAGGGATAGGAAGAACCGAAAGGGCATCGGATATCCAACTAAGATCAAAGGAAGTTTTCTAAAGATTAGTAATCCAATGGTTTTAATTAACGTATTGGATTGTGAATGGTTTTTATATAACGAGAAGTTTTCCAACATATGAATGGAAAAAATTTGAATGGAAATTATTTTCGAATATTTCGGTATTGGATTTTTTATTACACAGATACTGTTGATCAGAGAGATTTGGAATATAGAGATATCGTTATTTCCAAAACGGTATCTGTTGGTTTCAGAATTTTCTATTGAATATAAGAGCATCTTCTATGCAAGTGTACTTGTACTGTAAAGTGGATTACATGTAAGCAACTGACATTGTATTTTAATTTTATCTTTCCAATGCAATTGTGATCTCAATGCAAAAACTGATGTGTCAAAAAGTATATTTCACATTGTCAAACCAAATGTCTAGTTTCAGACATTTTATTTAACACTATGATCACCCTATTTTTCCTCTACGACTAATTTATGTTTGTTTTCTCTCAGCAACGTTCCCTTTTTAGGTGCAGTTACCACTATATTTTTACTAAAACCATTAGTTTGGTTTTTCCACATAGGAAAATTTTACTTTTTTCACCACCTTTGCATTGGAGTTCCCTTTTATTTTCATTGTTCTACATATGGTGCATAGTTTTAGATTGTAAAACAACTGCTTTCACCTAGTTTTCACATGACATTACTTTGTTCTGAGGTTGGAAATACTCTAAGTCGATATGATTTTCATTCACAACCTTGTATTTAATATCAAATTGGATTTTGGGTTTACCGTGAACGATGTTTTAAATGACATGTGTTCTTTAACCCAATTAAAAACATGATTAATTTCCTATAGTTGATTAATCATATAATGATTTTTGAATATTAAAACTAAGTTTCAGTTTTAATGAAGCTTTATTTAGATTTGAAATATAAAAAGGTAACTAAATTTACCAAAACACGAGAGGTGTTAGAAACAAATATACCTGGTTGTTGATATTTATGGTTGTTGATTGATTTCTTGGATTGTGCTCAACCAGTTTATAAGTAGGTATGCTTTTACGTTTAGCATTGGGTTGGGTATAATTACTTGAATGCTAACACCTTGTGATTTATTTCACGATTTAACTTTGAGGTGTATATATTGTTTAGTTCATTTCAATTTAATAAATGATTTTGTAATGAGATTTTACTTAAATGAAAGGAAATGCTTTATTGATTTTGGACAGGGAATGATTTTTAAAACAGAAAGGATTTCGAGGACTAAATCCATGTTTTCGAAATGATTTGGAATTGGATTATGTGTTTGACATCGTAGTTCATCACATAACCGATTAGTTATTATTGATGATACATCTGTTGATGGCCCAGAATTTATTCACTTAGCTTAACACCCTTCTTCGAGCGTACGAGCTCGAAGGTTATATGATTAATAATGACTGATCATATGTGTGAATTGTCGATGTAAAGTAATATAATTTGGAAGTACTTGTGTTTATTATTATGGCGAAATGGTTTTCCCCACTTGGATATATAAAATGATTTAGTACGTGGCGAAAGATTCATGTAACCCTGAGGACTAAAATCATGGGTGGGACTCAGGCCCTTAAGAATTAGTCAGTGGTCGGTGTAGCCTACTCCGTAAGTGGAAGGTGCATATATATATCTATCGAAAGAGAAGGTACATGCCTTTTGCCTTGTTGATGGGAGAAACCTCCCGATATTTGGTTGCATATGTTTTGTAATGCATGTGTTATGATATTTTGTAATTCATATTTTCAAAGGTTTTGGTTTAAGATCCCGAAGTGAAATCTACTTTGATATGAAAGCTAGATATGTATTTCAAATGATTTGAAATAAGAAATCGGGAATAAAATCTAAAGGAATAACTTCTATAAAGGAATTGGAATTTAAGAATCTAGGTTTGGAGATTAATCCTAAATGGATAGTTTGGAAATTGCATATTGTTTGATGCATCGTAGGCTTATAAGTATAGTTTTGGTTGTTGTTTTAATGCACTGGCATTCATGTAGATTAAACATGTTCCATGTTATACGGCGTGGTCCCATGATATGCCTTATTTTAAAATAATTTAAGTTAATTGTACGGTTTCTCATACCAGTCCCATGACCAACTCGTAGTTTGTTTTTTCCTTGTAAACTCGGGTGCCCATATTTTCCACACTAGCAGCTGGGTAGTTTGTTTTGCAGATACTTTTCTTAAGCAAGATTCTAGATTGAAGCTTAAAGCTGTGTCTAGAGCATTTGAGAATCTTCCGCTGTGTTCGTTTATGTTTTCTGATGCATATTGTATTGTATTTGTTGTAATTTATCTTCCATTGTATTATTTATGATGTACTCTGATATTCTTGTACTTTAATGTTTTCATTGCTGTAATAACAATGAAAAGTTCTTTTGTTTCTGTCTGATGCGTTGTATGCCAAAAGTTAACGATACAAAAATTTCTGACTTTTGGGTCGGACCAGTGCGATTAACGGTCGACTCGAAAGGCGGAGATTTTCGGGTTATTACAAAAACCCTATATTACGAAAACCCAATGGGATGAACCTTGAACGAGGATAAGAATGCAATTTGTAAAATTATAAACATCATATAAAAATGATATTCCTTAACTAGTTTGATACCTCAGGATTAAAATAACGCCTCATTAAAATCTTTTAAGAAAAAACCATTGGGGAAAAACTTATTGAAGGACAAAGAGTATAATGTTGTATCTTAATATCACATTTCATAAAAAGAAGTTTGATGCTTTAGATCATGATGATGTCTCGCCAAAATTTAATAAGAAAAACTCAACAGATAAAATCTTAGTGAAGGAAAAATAATAAACATAGTATGATCTATTCTAGTAGTTTATTGCGTTAAAAGGTGTTTGATAATTTTAGGTTAATATACATCCTCATTAAAACCTTATTACGAAAAATTCAATGTGGAAAATCTTAGTAAGGAAAATAAAGTACAATATTTATGTCATATTTCAGTAGTTTGCTACATAAAACAGTATTTGATACCTCGAGATCAATGTGACATCTCATTGAAACATTATCAAGAAAAACGATGTAGGAAAAATCCTAAGAAGAAAAAAAATTACTATATAGCTATATATTTTCCCATTGATTTTAGTCCATTAAAACTGAATTACCTTGACACTTCAAATCAGCTACAAATACTTTTGATCCGCATATCATAGAAATGCATTCAGAAAACTATAATCAAAAGATAATAACTATATTTTCCTCTTCTTTATATGCTCATCATTTACAAATAACTTCCTTTAATACATTCAGTTTTTCCAAGATTATTTCCATTAAGTAGTATTTGCATTATTCATTTGGTATGCCTTATTTATGGAAAACACCGCATTGCTTTCATTTTAGTGTTTCATATTAGTTTTCTTATTGAAATTTTGCATTCGATGGATATTAATAATTTCATTACAATAATACTTAAAAGCAGTAAGTAATCTACTCATCATGAATTACATCAAGAATTACATCAAGAATTTCATTACAGCAATACTTAAAAGAAGGATGTAATCTACCGTTATTCATTACATTGCTTGTAACTAGCAAAGTTATTTATATTTTTCACAAAAGGAATATTTTTAATGTTTTGTATGACTTGATCAATATGTATAGCGTTGCGGCATTTCAAATGTTGAAACACATACACTATCTTAAAATAACTCAATTATTTCTAAAATTATCATGCCTTGGGCATTTAATATATTATGACACCATATATGCTTCATTATTTAAGTGATTTTTTGAAACTTTATATATATATAAGAAAGTGTGTGTTTGTACAAATATATGTGTAGACTACGAGTCCATGTTTCTCGGTTAAGGGAGATTTTTTGATGCCCAGTCATGTTTTCCTATAGTTTAAGATTTTTATTATATTTATAATCTCAAGCACTTTATTATTTACAAGTTAATGACTAATGTTTATTCTTGTAGCTCAATACGTGATTTATTGAGATATCTTTTTATCATATTTTTGGTACCCAAACCACTTCTGATGTTATTTTACAATCATGTCATGGATCGCTTTCAGAGCACCCTTAAGTGTTCCTTCAACAACACCCACCTATATTATTTGAAATCGTTATTACCTTTTCCAAAAATATTTCAAATTTTCTTTTCTACCATACTTTAAATGTGGTTCATACTTTTGATCTTTAAGGATTTAAATCTACATTAAAGCAAGTTCACTAGGATTATCATTGATAGTTCATTCAAGTTAATTAATATTTTACATCATTATATATGTTAACAAATGCTTAATCTTGATAATCGAAATGAACTTATATCTCTTTTATCCTCCCCTTCAATGTTGATGAACATTATCACATTAAATAATAATTCTTTTGGATTTTCATTTTGATCCATTATCACATTGTTATTAGCAAGTACATTATCTTTACATCAATTATAGAAGGATAATCTTTTATTGGTTGACAAGGTGTACTCATGTAATGTTACTTGTTCTCTTTCATTGATCTAACAAACGAAATTCCTTATTGTATTGACCATTTCAATACACATATGACTTCAGGTCATTCAACATTTATGGTGACTTATTTGTAAATCAATTTACGATATTTATACATAATTGATAAGATGAGCTCATATTTACTCTATCAAACAATATTCAGGTTTCTTGTTAAATATCTGCATATACGAATACATACATATGTCCACGTATTACATATATGTCATAGATTTACATATTCTTTCTCATTTGAGTTAGGGATTCTAGAATAAACTTTTACAATGATTTGAATCATTAATTTCTGCTTGTTAATGTGAATTCTTAAAGATCGCATGGTAATGTTCAACTATATTGAATTTCTAGTTTAAATAAATTATATGCAAAATTAAGTTGTTAAGTTTTATCATTCGATTACATCTCGGATATCACTTTGATCATTAATTATGACTACTTATCAAAGATAATACATTGTTATAATTGTATATAGACATCTCTTCACATCTTTTATGGATAGTTTAATGAAAGAGATATATCCACAATAAAAATAAGAGTATCTTCCGAACCGGTGCTCTAGCCGAGTTGGTAAAGTTCGAAATTGAATAGTGATGGGAAAGGTCCTAGGTTCGAGGCCCACATTTACCAATTCCTAGGGTGACTATCTCGGTGGTGCGAAGATGTTGAAAACAGGTTATACACCACCCATAGAGTTTACTTGGACCGACAAGCTGTGTCTTGAGTGATGTGTTAGGTTCCATAAGAAAATAAAAAAGGAGTATCTTCCAGATATTTAAAATGTTATAGAAATATGCTATTATATAACTTAAAGACCTTTTGATCACTGTATTCACAATAATTGTTAAAATAGTGTTAGGTTGTATAGAATAATCTCTTCAAGGGAACATCAAAATATTCTTCTTTAAGAATGGTTATGCATATAGTACTCGATTCATGGTATATATTTTAAATGTAATAGACCATAGATTACAGTTAACTCTTAAAATTTTCTAACAGAGCCACAAGTCCACGCCAAAGGTAGATTGAATCTTTCCAATGGGGCTACAAATCTATTTTCACTTATATTTTAACAAATTATTCATTGCCACATCATTTCTTAGGGTGTTATATGATATTTGAAAATATTTCATGTGCAATGCTTTTGTGGTGCTGTTGTCATGCAAAAGTTAACGCAACACCCAAAGAGTTCCAAGATAATGAAACAAAACATCCAGAATGGAAAATATGCATGAAAGTAAATCACAGAGTGTTTATAGTAGTTCAGTTTGTGAGACCCTACGTCCACTTTGAAGTCTTTTCTCTTATATTAAGTTCTCTTGTCAAATTTACAACGGTGGGAACAGCAGTTCCATGTAACTACAAAGGTCGTGGTGGAAACAAGGTCTTAGTATGTACGAAAAGGATATGGAGCTCTTCTTCTCGGAATGCCCATGTAGCCTAAAATGGTCCAAGAAGTATCTTATTTCTTCTTCCTGGAGATATGAAGTGTGCTTGAGAGATCGTATGAAGCTTATCTTCTTCCTAAAGTGTTCAGAGAGCATGGAGCCAACCCTTTTCAAGTAGCAAGTTGGGAGCTATATATAGAAGAAGTGAAGCAGGTAGGAGCAGGTGGGATGTTGGTCCTACGTCCACAATTCGTACTCCAGGATCGGTACCGACCCGGGTACTTAGTTTTTCTTTGGCTTCACTTCAAAACACTTGGACTTTATTGCTTTGTGGACTTCATATTCCATGAGTGCTTCGTATATTTAATTGCACTATATCTTACGCCGATCTAGGGAGTTGTTTGAGTGGGAATATCAAATGGTACGTTAGGTAGTAGGATACAAATTCGTGGTTGAGGAGTGGGATATGAATTCATGGTGAATGGTGAATAATGATCCCGAAGGTGTTTGGCGAATTGGAGTGGTTTCAACAAGCCGTGACAAACATTCTTGTACGACTCCATCTGGGCTTTGATCCTAGGTAACTTGGTAACACTATGGGATGTTGAACCACCCGATCGATTGAGTCATATTGGCTTAGGCTTCTTTTGGTAGCTGGGCCAAAAGGCCGATTAACGCTTGCCCCCTAAAGGATGTCTTGCGATAACATGACGTGCTTTAATTTGAGATAAACATTTCTTGAAGTCAGTAAGATCTTCAAATCACACCGAGCGATTGGTCGTGACCTTTCCGCTGAGTAGCTCTGACACTTTGTCATAGCTTGTTGGTATAAGTACGCGGTTGCAGCAATGTTGAGAATTTTGATTACTTAAACTAGAATTATCTGATTTTCTCTAGTGATTATTTAATTCTTGTCTATTCAAGAAATTAAACATTAGTCACCGACTTCCTCTTATGATGGAACGTAAACGAGTCGTTCTTGACATAGTGTCAAGTATGTGCTCACATGTTTACATTTGGTTTTGCATGAGATGATCGAAGTTCATGATAAAACATAATCAAAATGGTATGTCTTGGGAATGTGATCACACGAGTTAGTTTCAGAAAAGTTGTCAAATAGAGTCTTGGTCGTTTGGCATGTACTTTAGAGTTATCTAGCTTCCTTACTACACGATTGGTCAACAATTAGAGTTAACTTCGATGATCGAAGTTTCGAAAGCACGTATGTGCGGTCATAGCCGAAGTTCGAGTTAGAAAATCATCATTGATCTCGAAGTAGCTTTGTCGGATACTTCTCTTTTTTTTTTCCTTCCTTCTTTATATTGTTTTTTCATGTATGCAGGATCGGTACCGATCCCACAATCGGTACTGGTCCCATGACTTAGAATTTTCTGGAGAGGATTTCCCGGACGTATAAAACTAGGGTACAAGTCTCACCTACCTCACTTTCATACTTGAGGACCTAAATGATTTCATGTCCTCCGAAATTTCGAACTCCCTAGATCTTGTCGTTAATCACCATCAATGTCATCATTGACTGACTGGAACCCCTGAAAACCCTCTACTCACTGTCTTGAACTCTAATTACTGGCGGGCCCCGAACTTTTCTGGGTTAACTAATTCCGATTTGGACTCTTGCGAGGGAGGTGAATGAGAGCTACTGTTGGAGTTCGTGGTCAAAGTGGTGACCATGGAGGCAGTTGTGGAGTTTTATTGGATCAAAGGAGAGGACGTTTAGGGAAGTTCGAAACCCATCTGGAAGTGGTGGGATAAGAATTGCTGAGGAGATGGGGACTTGGTGATTTTCGGTCATATGACGGGGATACGAAATGTGTATTTTGTGTCTTGACTTATTTGGATGAAGTCAAACATAGGAGGGAAATTTCGTCCCAGTGTGTAGTGGAAGGGGAAACGGAATTAGGAGGGAGAGCGAGATTAGTGTTAGCTGAGCCGCATATAGATGGTGGAGAAGCTAAAAATCTTGGGGACACAAAATGGATTTTCGTATCCCTAGACTTGGTTGTTTTTGGGGTGGCTTCGAAATAGGATGCAGGATACAAATACTTGAGAAGCGTTGTGGGGTATGGAATTATCATTTCATATCCTGGAATACTCCAAATCTCTTCATATAACGAAACTTAACGATCTTTGAGTTGAGATGTTCGATAAGGAAATTTTGATGAGCATGTGGGGGTACAAAATAAAATTTCATATCCTGGGTACTTAAGAAATTTCCGATTTTAAATCTCAACTTCACGAATTTGAGTCGTTTCATGACATCGTGTGATTGGACTGAAAGTTAAAAGGGACGTTTAGATGCGTTAACGTTCAAAAAATGAACTCTTTTGGGGATGATGATTTGGAAAGCATATAGGATTAGAGCATAAACTCAGACTATGGACTTATGACTGAACCATCAAGTCTAGGATTCTCCTCTCGACCCGATCGCATTATAATCATGACTTGACTCAAATTCTGTGATCTTCATTAGCGACGACGATGGTTTAGATTTATAAAACTTGAAGTCGTTGCCACACCCCGAAGTGATTTTATATAATTGAACTAATACTCATGGTACTGCATGTTCCACATTAGTTCACACTAACATGAGGATACAGATTTTGGTGTGGTAACTAATGCAACTATCTTGCAAATATAGTTTGCAATGGCAAAGAGAAGTTCTAGACGACTTCAACGCTTGGGGGCCGAGACCATAGAAGCATCTTTGAGTTTCAATGAATCTTCATACGATTCAAGCCCATCAGTTAGTGATCATGGGGATTTTGAAGCTTCCACCCCTTCGCAACAAGTAGGCCCATCTAGCGTGCATGATCAAGAGGGACATGCAACATTCAAGCGAGCACGGGATGAGCTAGTGGTTCATGAAGGAGTAGAACTTGCAGCAGCGGTCCCGCAAGAAGAGCAGGGTGCATGTGGAGAACAGGAAGGCATTTTCATTACACCAGGTGTGACGGGAGATACTTTTATTCTTGAGAATCTCTCAGATTCGGTTGTCTCGTGGATCGATGAAGCTTTGTTCAGGAGAATCTGCACAAAATACATAATATTATGGAATGTGTTCTTGTTTCCGAAAGGTAGGATAGGACAAATGCTCCTCCAAAGGGGTATACTTCCTGGAACAGGCATATGTGCTCTGTTGGATGTGTACCCCTATCATGCTCATACATCCAAGATATTTTGCACTTGTTTCGCTTAGCGCCAACGCAGCTTCATCAAACGCATATGTCTTCCTTCTTGGCACTTACATTATGTACATAGAGTGGTTGGGCGTAGAACTGACTGGGAAGACATCTGATACCTCTATTCTTTGAAGAAAACAAACACCATTTCGTCTTTCCTTGTCTATTTAGAGGCGCAGACCAACAGCCACTTCATCCTGGGAGCATGGAACAACTTCCGCTATTTCAAGCACGATTGGTTCTACATTCGATGCCTACAAGGATTTGCAAGGAGGTGGCTTGCACAAGTAGTTTAAAACTTACACAGTATCCAAGGTTAATTAAGTCATAAGATCTAAAATAACATGGAATTTTACATGGTAGGTATTCCACAAATTTCGAGTAGTGGTTTATATTTGGAGAGAGTCCCAACATTGAGAAATGTCATAACGCCCATACTCTGCTATCAAGCTATCTCCTTTACCTATTGGGATTAATTACTGAGGGATGCTCGACGGGCTATAGTGATGGATATGACGATGAAGAGAAAGTGGCGAAAGCTGAAGGAGGAGAAATCCCTCCGGGTCCACTGGAAGAGGTGTGGCTTGTCGTGCTTTCTGACATGCTAATGGTTGAGAAAAAAATTACAATAGCTCAAGGGGAGATAAGTGGCAACGACAACGATGAGGAGGAGTTATCTAGAGGGTATGGTTCACATCCCGCTCCCGTTCTCTCTCCAGCAGAGTAGACGAGGTTGGGAGAGGCTTTTGAACCAAGTTCTCCAGCTATGACCTCTGGGACTGCCGCGTCGATAGAGATTGAGAACGAGTTTGAAGGGATGGACATGGTCCCCATAGAGTCATCTTCTTTCGAACTTAGCAGCACTAATGTTAAAAGCTTATTATTGAGCATTGGGGAAATTACCCCTTCAAGCAAGTCGACATCTGGTCCATGGGGGGAACATTTAGGATACACACACTCACAAGTAATGCATGGCACAACACTTTTTTCATGAGCATATGATGTGCATTTTTGACTCGAAGCTTTCTTTGCATAGGAGCAATGGCTCGATATGGTGATAGAGATCGAGATCAGGGGTCTAGAAGCCACCGACGATCGAAAGTTACAATCGTAAGCATTTTTATGAAAAGTGCAAAGTTGGAGTCACAAACCTTGACCTTACAATCACGATAGCAGTCAGCGATATCAGGACCAACCCCGTCATTCGACGTCTCCGCCACCAAGTTTAAGGTTGTCCAAAGGCGAAAAAAGGCCATAAATCACAAGCAAAGAGCAGCTGCGGCGACCATTCCTACTTATGTCCCACATGCAACGATGTTGGCTAAGATTACAAGAAAATACAAGACTGGAGGAAGCTCGAGAACTGGAAGAAGGAATGCAACGAAGCATGGCTCGAAAATGTTCGATTTGTTGGAGATCCCAGAGTTGAGGGTCGTAGATAAGAAAGAGATGTTAAAAAGGTCATTCCTAGACTTCTATTTTGAAGTGATGCTATGGATACTCAATATGCATCAGACCCCACTGCATATCAGTGAAAAAAAATGGCCTTGGGTATTGACGTCTTTTAATGATATCGGGAGTTGTATATGTATGCCAAGAGACTCTAGGAGCTAATCATTCAAAAGAACACCGAGATTAAGGGTTTGAGGCTCGAGGTATAAATTGAGCGAGAGAGTCTCAAGAATTAGGAGATTGAAATAGGTAAGGCTAGTTTCTATTCGTGTCCATTTTTGCGTATTCGAGTAAAATATTTACCTGCTAACTCTCTGTTGCGGAAACAACCAGACCGAGGAGGGAATTAGTGGAGGTGGAGTCAGCGACGATCAGGGCTCGCGAAGAGAATAAAGAGGTGCTCGCTTTGACAACAACTTTGGCAGCCACGCAAAGGAAGGTTAACAAAATGGCATCTTAAGAGAATGTCAGGCTACAGGAGGAGAACAAAGAATTGCCGCATCTTAGACTAAACAACGATGCCTTGACCATGGAGATTGAAAAGCCATGGGAGGAAAATAAGAGGGCGCAATGTCTGTTTGAAGATAATGAAGAGCTCAGAAACTTATTGAATAAACTCGTGTTAAGTTCGAACAGGAAAGGAAGGATAAGGAGTAGAGGAGGCTTCGAACAAAGAAGTGTTGGGCTAGTGGAAGGCGTTAAAGCCGGGTTCGAGACCCAGCTAGAAGAGCTGAGAACTGAGGTTAGAGAGGCTCGGGTGAAGGCGAAGATGGAGCTTGAGTTGGCGGTCTAGGGCTTCTAAGTAAAGACACTTTGATTCCGTGGAATCTCATTGGTCAAATATTACGCCCGTATGCTGGCCCTTGATTTGGAAAAGTTGGCGATGAATGAAGCTGACGGCCCAATTTTCAACAGACGAGGAGCTCCTGGAGTCAGCGGAAGGCAAATAAATGTTGAAAGAGTATGCGAAGACGAAGGAAGAGGGGAGATTTGTGGCTGAAAAGGGAAAGTGTTTGTTACTAAAAGATAGGTGGTTGCTCATGAGTTTAAAGGTGTTTCCCAGCAGCAACAAGTCGTTTCTCTTGGTTCCACCAGCGGTCCGTCCATGCTAACTCGCGCTGTTACGAAATATGATCTCGACTATCCGAGGTTGGCATACAGATGCTCCCTTCAACCAACAATCAAGAGCACGGTGACTATCCGAGGAAAGCTTAGAAAGAGACCGAGAAGATTCAAACTTCGGGGGCCATCAACGAAGCTTTCCCTCCTCCACTGAAGGCAATCATCCCTGAATCCGAGACCATAGACATTAGAGTAAAGAAGTGCGAGTCCTCCCCGCATCAGTAACTGTGGATAGGAGTTCAGGCCTCACCCCTCTTCAACTCGTCCAAAGGAGAATAAAGGATTCAGAAGGAGTGGGGAGACGAAGAGGAAGAGGAAGAAGAAGGACGAGCTACCTGAAACTGAATCCGAGAAAAAGAATGTAACTACCCCGCATTTTACGTATCGGAGGATCATAAAATATTTTTATTTTATTCCTTAAGGGTTGGATCATTCTCATATTTTAATATGATGATTATGGGGATGTGAGACATATCCATAATTTTTACCAATTTTATTTGTGACCCTTTTTCCTCTGTTAGTCTTATACTGGCATAACTTTTGACTTAGGTCGAATCAGGTGTTGAGACCTGTACCATTGTAAAGTAAATGATGATTTCCTTTTCGTAAAGTGGTTACAATAAATATTTGTCCCAGCGATTTGGGAGGAATCGTTGTTTTAAGGTTTTGTAGTTAGTTGTTCAGGTTTTTAAGCCACAATGAGCTGATTTGAAGAGGCCCATTAGTGGGCTGGTGGAAGGCTATAAATAGGGGGTGGGAGGTATGGGAAATAGTTTACTTTCCCCATTCTCTCATTTGGAATAGCCAAGGGATCCTCCATTTCTCCATCTTTCCAGCATTAAAGCGTTAAGAAATCGAAGATCTACACCATTTGAGGCTAGTTCTACATCGTTGTAAGGGAGAGTTCATCGAATCAAGGAGTTAGGATCCAATTCCTTATTGTCTGGAATCTTATTTCATAGTTTTAGCTTTGATTTGGAGAATATGTGAGTGATATGCATCTCTCACATGAATTCGATCAAGTATATGAATGTTTGATCATGTTTTTCATCAAATTCAAGTCGTTTTCCTTAGATCTACACCTTAGTAAGCCATTTTTCATATGAATCACTCTATGATCTAATTTAGCAAGTTTAACCAGTAATTCTTATGCTATTTCATATGTTTATGCAAGTTAGATCCATAATTTAGTTCATATGTTCATTTATCATGATTTTGGGTGAGTTAGCATAAATATTGATGAAATCTTCGTATTCATATTGTCAATGATTTCAAAACATGTTTATTGTAGTAATTGATGAATTGGATGAACAGATTTTTGTCGAGATAGTTGATTAGCGAAGTTTTGGTCGAAACTGGGCTTGAATTGGGGTTGTACAGGCCATGGGTCGTGCGTACGAGTGGGGGTCGTGCGTGCAAGTGGGGTGGTCGAGCGGATAGTACAACGTGTAGTACAACATAGTACAATGTGCAGTGCAACAGGGGGTTAGTCGTGCAGGCTTCGGTCGGTCGCATGTTGATGGTCGGGTCGAGCATGGACTCGAGCATGGTCATGGATAAAGGCATTCCAGGTCGAGCAGTGTTGGTTCAAGAATGGTTAGGTCAGGGATGGCTTGGGGTTGGTCGAGCATGTCCGCGTCGAGTGTGGTTGAGTGGTACAAGGTGGTTGGTCATGTCTTGAAGCAAGTGACCAGGTCGGTTAGCTTTAGACTCGAGCAGATTTGGGTTGAGCGCAGAGTTCAGGCCTAGCATGAAGGATTGTGCAAGGAGAGTCGGTCGCACCAAGGGTTGGTCGCACAGGGTCAAATATGAATTTATTTATTTTTAAGGTACGACTCAGATTTGAGTAAAAGGGCGTGAAAATTATTTTTTTTGGGGGTAACCCCTCGAACCCTAGTCGCAGCGCAGTGATGTAATTTGGCTCGGTGATGGTGTGACTTTGAAGTAAATTCAAGTAGGAAGGTTCGAAGTGTTGAAAGATGTTCGTTGATCAGTGTAGAAAAGCGATTGAGGCGATAACTCAAAGGTCGTGAGTTGGTGGATAATGGTTGCTCGAGAAGGTTGCTTGAGTTAAGATAAATCATTGGGTTAGATGACTTGAGATATGAAGGCCGAGAGATTATCATCATCATAAGTTATAGCAGGCTCGAAGCAGGGGTACAATAGGGACGTCTAAAAGGCTGGTTGTAGGTCGAATACCCTGGGTATCGTTGAAAGGCCTAGTTGTCAAGGTTGGACAAACATACGTATCATTGAAAGGCGTATGGAGTTTATGCTGGAACTGGTGTTACCATTATTCCTTGGCATATGGCAAGGTTGGTCGTCACACGATTAACGATGGTTTCAAAGCAGGATTGGCGGTGATAGCCAGAGCCTGTCATGGTTGATTAGTTGCCTTGTTTGAAATGTCTCATGTAGATTGTCCAACATCGAAGGAGATGTTCCTTGGGTGCTTGTCTGATATTGGTTTAAGCCTCTAGGGCTTGTGCTTGAGGGACGTTGAGTTTGATTAGGATGGATTACATAAGATATATAATTTGGATGTCATGAGTGCTTTGCCATAATTGAATGCTTGTTTTTGTTTCCATGGATGGATAGTTAAAATGTTTGATGCAAATGTTATCAATGTTCGGTGTGGGGAAGACGGGGTTAAGTTCTTCTCTGATGTTGTAGGTAGATTAGTATGTTTATCTATCCATTCTCATATACTTTATTATTGATGTTTGTTAGCTATTTTATCGCTCGCTAAGAGCATTGTCTGAGTCAAGGTTATATGTTTCCCTCTTATTACCTTGGGTTTTTCATCCGGTTGTTGATGGGAAGACTAGGTGGCAGGTGACAGGTGATAGCTTAGTGAGGACGATGATGCTGATCGATGGCGAGCTGGAGGCTTACGTATCAGTTTTATTACTACCTAGTATTTGATTCCGCTGTTTGAGTTGCTCTACTCGGAGTGTTGTAGTGAGGCAAATTTGTACGTACCTATGTTGACATCCTAGTGTATGGATATACTTTCTAGTTGTTTGAAAGTTTGATGTTTTCCTACTCAGATATGCTTCACTATATATTACCAGTTGTATATGTTCTATTATATTTTATCCTTGAGCTGTGAGATTTGCGATAGGTTCCGATGTTGTTATTTACCTATTATGATCGTCCACAGCTGTCTGGCATACTTTCAGAGCATTATTCCTCTTGTTTAGTGCAGGGGTTGTAGGCGATGGTCACAAAGAAGAAGAAGAAAGATGGTTCTTCCAAATGATTATTGTAAGTAAGTTTTTGGTTTTGTAGGCCAATAAGATATGCAAGTATGACCCTCGCTTTCAGATTACGATGTGGTTTTGATGTGCATCATGTCGATAGAAAGACACAGATATTCTGACCTGTGAATGAAAGTTGGTTTACTTTTCTTACATCACACATCGTTCTAAGTGTCCGAAAACTCTTCACATTTTCTAGTACTATACTCGTGAAAATTAACCTATCATTACAATTAAAATTATGTTGGATGGAGGAGTTCCAAGACTTTGGGAACTCAGAGTTCAAGCGTGAAAACATGAAAATCTCTTAAAAGTACCCGAGGATACAAATTTTTAACTTCATATATTGAGGACTTAGCCAATTTTTCCTATTTTTCCGGGAGTTTGAAGCTAATAGATCCTGAGTTCGAGTTAGGAAGCTTGGATCATTACGTGACATCGCATGATTGGATTAGGATTGAACTTGAACGTAATGCGGCCAAATGGCATGACGCTCGAGAAGCGAACTTATTTGAACTAACCACTCAGATATGCATATAAGATATGGGTATACGGTTGAGTCATCAGTTCTAAGATTCAATTTTTGACCCAATCATGCTGTAATCACGATTCGATCCAAGTATTTCGTGTGTGGTCGGCGATGAAAATAGTTATAGTTATACATTAAAAGTTGTCACCATGATTCAAGACGTTTGTTTGTAGAGATCTTAGCCTTGAAGGACATCGGAGGTGACTTCCGTGGTGTCGATACTTCAATTATGGGTCATCTTCTCTACGTGGTGAGTTTGCTCCCAAAAGGTCGCTTCGTGGGTCGCGGGGAAGATGATAATAGTTAGGATGCAGGAACTAATTGAGGGTTAGTGCATCCGATTGTGCTTCTAGTTGTGCCCCCAATTAACTGGGAGGTGACCGGGGCTCAGGGGGAGGCGAAAGGTCGTGACGACAACGAAGAGGAGGTATTCGTTGGAGAAGAGGGTTCGCTTTTTATTCCTGTTTCATCCCTTATTAGAGAGGCAAAGTTGGGAGTGGTTCATAAACTGATTTCTCCAGCAAAGACCTCGATGACCACTACGTCAATGGAGACGGTTGCTTGAACTAGTGAAGGATTGGTGCCCTCGGGCCCAGTTCCAAATGTGCCTCTGTTTTTGTGCTTTCCGACATCCCTAAATGACAGGGAGGTGCCCGGAGCTCAGATCGATGCAAAAGGCCACGACGACAGCGAAGATCAGGTATTCATTGGAGAAGAGGGTTTTCTTTTATTCCCATTTCACTTGCGATAGGGAGACAAAGTTAGGAGGGGTTCGCAAACCAGTTTGATGACCTTGTTGACCCCTACGTCAATAGAAGTGCACGTTCTAAGTGCTCGAGTACTTCTACTCTTTCCGAAAGTTGTATACTCATGTAATGTGACTTGCCATTGCACTTAGATTGGGGTTGGTCGAAATTCCACTCCTGAGAAACTCAAGTCGTGTAGAGTTCGAGCGAAATGGTGGAAGTAGACCGACTCCTGAGTATGCTTGAGCGTAGGTAGACTATGCTAAGTTTATTGGACTAAGATGCTTGCCCCCGATCTCATAGGTGAGCGTGGTTAAGCTTGTTTGATTGCATTTGCGATAGCGGTACTCCGATAATCCACGGCTGAATCTTGAAGGTTGAGGCTAATATTTTGGCACCTGGTACAAGGATTACAATTAAGTCAGTTCTATCATAACTCAAAGGACTTGTCGATACTAAAACGTACAATCAAACTATTTTCGGAAATAAATACAACAAAGTTCATATGATGTATAGCTCGAGTAAGACGAAACGTATGGTGTGGCGACGCTGCCTAAGCCACTTATTTTTGTTGCAATCTTGCTTAGTTGAAAGGACGATCTGCAATGACCTGCTATTTCAAACCATTTAAGTCAGTAATAAAATTAACTTAAATCATTCGAAGCAGCATGTTGTTGTTTCTACGGGGTTTAATAAGAATCAAATCACAGAAATAATACAACATCTCATAGCGGAATAAATTATACAATATATTAGAGATCATATGAATGAATACCGCGGAAATTTAGTACATTTGGTTTCTAATACATTTGGTATTAAAAGAACAAGAGATTAAATAGATAAGACTTCAGGAAATCTTCAGTTCCAAGTAATGAGATCTCAAAGTTGTAATACTCGGTCTGACCCGAGCATCATGCAAAATACAATATACTCGAGTCAGAACTAACATTCTCATATAAGTGAATTAACTCAAGGGAAATACCCAATGAAATGCATCAATAACTTAGAGGGTATTTGGGATTTCTATCCTCTAAGGATCTGTGGAACTAGATACATATAATATAACATGCTATTATAGTAATGTTTATTTGGTAAAGTAAGTATATTAAAATAGAATAAGCGGGACTACATTTTTACCCTTGCACCGTTTATAAGCATTGTAGTCTAAACAGTAATGTAAATTCATTGTACTGATGTTATCAGAAGGCACTCCATAATAAACAATGCCAAATCAAAATCGAAGGGGGCTCAATCAGGATAATATGACAAGGCACCGAGGCGATACCTAACGCTAGGATTATACCGGATTGCGGACCCAGGCTAGTGGTAATGCATAACCGCGACTGGTACCCACCTCGAACAACACTCCCATAAATCACAAGTGGCCACTAACCAATCGCAAAGTAAGTTATATATATCGAAGAAGCGTTCCCGATTAGAGATGCGACCTCACTTGGCCTGGCTATGGCACCTGTTTTAGTCATTTTATTTATGACCTGAAGGTCAAGGTTATCCATCGTGGTTCTCTTACTTAGTGTCTACAAACCATCCTACTTCATTCTGGATTCTCCACCACGTGCACAGTTGTTAAAGCGGTAACAGAATTGGCAGAGAGTATGACAATACCAAGTCCGGTCTCTTTAACAACCAAACGTTTATATTTTTCACACCCTGGCCATTACATTTGAAATCATATTCTAATATCGAAAATCAATTAACACAAAGTATTGATTTTGTTATCAATTTTTCAAATCGATTCAGTTAATCCATATCGCTATAAATTCCAAATTGATATTTATCAATCGATCCGTCATCAACATTTCATTCGATATCATTTCAATTTCAATTTCATATTTACGAATAAATTCATTTTCAAAACTTCGCATTCAATTTAGTCCCATATCACAAATATATTGTTATTCAATTGAATTTTTAAATTCAACCATTTGGATTTTAATTCCTCAGATTGGAAATATATTCTTTTATTTTATAATAGTAAAGTTAAATATAATAGTTTAAATAAAATGTTAAGTTAATACAAAATAGTTTAAGTAAAATGGATAGATATAAATTTTTGATTAAATAAAGTAGACAGGTTTTGTATAAAATAGTTAAATAAGATAGTTAAGTTTTATATACCAAATAGTTTAATTAAAATTGATAAGTTTAATATAAATAGTCGTAAATCGTATATTAGTTGTAAAGTAAGATAAAACAAATTCCAATAAATAATCCAACCTGAATCAATTATCCGAAAGTTCAAAAATCGACTTAACCTTTAATCAGATTCGGAATTCAAATTTCATTTACTTAAGACCTATTAGGTGTACATTTCAAGTTTAAAACTAAGTAGTCAAGTTGAATTCCACTTTTAAATTCTTGGCTTTGATTTGGTCAGAAACCAGAATTCTAAATTCCTTTCATCTCATTGGTCATAAACCAATATTCCCGAGTATTAAGTTCTATTATTAAACTCAATTCTTTAACTTTGGAACAACCAATCAATTTTTTTTACTTAAACTAAAAATTCTTGATTAGTTTATCCAAGTTGAATAACCCATTCATTGAATCCATTAAGTTTAACTTATATTTTCAAATTCAAATATTTTAAAATGCTAGTTTAAGCTTAAAATATAAATTATCTAACAAAAGTCAATTTTATAAACTAAAACACACTTGTAAAATTTTTGAATTAATATTACCTCCAAATAACAAATCCAATTTAGAAATTCATGCTAAATCTTTATGATAAATCAATTTTTATTAAACTGATTATTTAAATTAAATTTATTTCAAACTTTAGATTACTTGTAAGATTCAGAAAATAGTTTTTATTTATTGACCACAGTTTCCGTATATAATTTTCTATCCTATGGTCAAGTGATACGGATATATATCATTTCAATCCATTCTACACAATTCGAATCCCGAGCTTATATCAATTCAACTCGTATCTTAAATCGATTCGAATTTATTTCCTAAATCTTACAGTCGTTCGGGTATGTATCATTTCAACCAACAGTGATTTTTAAAAAAAAAATCTAAGGGAACTTGAAGTGTGAGAACAAAATAAAATAAATATAACATCACACATATCACATGGCAAACAAACGTAACAATCAATCACATAGCAATTATATCGTGTCATTTACATCATTTGTGTTCGTGTCACATGTGCACAAGTCATGTAACACCCCACCCCCGTTAAGGTCACTCACAAAGGGAATGCCTTAACTTTGGTGGAGCATTTTAGGTAAAAGATGTAGATAAATTACAAGATAGACAAATAAAGCAGCAGAAAATACAGTCATTTTATAAACAATGTGGTTCAGTCAAGCTTTTACAACAATTTGTCTCAATCATACTTAAAAATAATACATAGAACTTCTGTCTTGATTCAAAAACTTCCAAGTATAAAAGAAGCATAAAAATAACAATGATATTCCCCAATAAAGTATGAACCAGCCATAACAGCGGAAGAGAGAGTCCAAAGCAATTCATTGACTACCACCATGTTTGGAAAGAAAATTGAGCTAAGTGGTAAAATTTCCTCCCTGTGAACCTGGGGGGGACAGAAGAAAAGAGGCGAAACAAACTAGGTCAGACATAAGTCTGGTAAGTCCAGTGACTTTCAGCATGTAAATAGGCAAAAGCATCATGACATGAATAAACTGAATATAAGACAATACCGTGAGAATAAGGATAATAGGATAACATACGATTAGTATAGATATGATATGGCAAGACAAACTGAATGCGCTTCTACTACCTTGTTATTCTGATTTTTATATCTCTGCACCGCCTAGCTAGTGTCCCAACTAGTAATCTGTATAAAATGTTCATATGATAATGTGATCCCAATCCCTACAATTGTGGTAGCCTTCAGGTGCACATCTATCGTGAGGATTCCACCTCAATCTGCCTAATTGCCATGAATATGTTAGATGTACCCTTACTACCCTTATCGATCGGCTCCCTACTTATATTAATGTTCCATGTGTCTGTGTCAATCGTCCTTCTCTTGCGTGTAGATACCCTGTGCTGGCCCCACCATAAGGCCTATGATAGCTACCCGACACGATTCAAGATGCACAGTGTATAACTACTGGTACCCATTGCCTGCTTTTTTCCCACTCTGGAGTACGTGCACGCCCGTAATCCGTCGGAACCTACACTGACGTACCCCCTACCACTATTTTGACCGCTTATAATCAACTCGGTAATCGTGCCCCAACCTGCCTACTTTCAGGGCACCTTGATACATCTATGTGGATTACTGCTGAAATGGGCCCCCGTTACTAGGGTTCCTTACTGGTTAAGTTTGTGGGCCTATATTTACTAATATTACCCACCAACCCGATATGTACTTAATCCTCCCACTGATTCAAACATGTTTACATAATGGTTAAGTTTGTGGGCCTATATTTACTAATATTAACCACCAACCCGATACGTACTTAACCCTCCCACACATTATGTCATATTGGTTAAGTGTTGTCCATTCATGTTAACTTAACCCACCCACTCATCATGTCATGTTGGTTAAGTGTTTCTTATTAACCCTTCTCGCCCATTATGTTGGATTGGTTAAGTGTTTCCTATTAACTTAGCCCCATTCATTCATCATGTTATATTGGTTAAGTATTTCCCATTAACTTAACCCCATTCGTTCATCAAGTTACATTGGTTAAGTGTTTCTTATTAACTTAACCCCACGCGTTCATCATGTTGTATTGGTTAAGTGTCATCAATCAATCCAAGTTAACTTAACCCACCCACTTGTCGTGTTACATTGGTTAAGTGTTGCCTTCTTGTGTTAACTTAACCCTTCCACGCATCATGTTATATTGGTTAAGTGTTGCTCTCTTATTTTAACTTAACCCTACCCATTCATCATGTCATATTGGTTAAGTGTTTCTTAATAACTTAACCCTTCTCACTTTTCTAATTAACATGTTATAACGGTTAAGTGTTCTAAATTTACTTAACCCCGCCTTCTTGTCTAATTAACATGTTAGAACGGTTAAGTGTTTCCTTAGTTAACTTAACCCTACCATTCTTATCATGTCTTGTTCATTAGCATTAATTGATTTATTAATCCACCAACCTCTCACATTAGATCTATGTTGTTGCGGTTACTGGATGTGTCGGGCAGTTCCGGGCAATATTACACCGCAACTCAATCTAACCTCAGGTTTTTCTTGGGCATGACGCACTAACCTTTCACATTAGATAGGTGTTATTGCGGTTACTGGATGTGCCGGGCGGTTCCGGGCAGTTTTACACCGCAACTCAATCTAACCTCGGGTTAGGCATGTTTATCTTTTAGCATATTTATCATACATGTCCAAGTCTGGATTTTATATGCTAATTATCCCAAATTCACAAAACTAGTCATGTTCCAATTCTCAAGTTATACCTCAACAAAGATAATTTCAAGTTATGCCCCACAAATTCATTTTCAATAGATTTCAGCATATTAGTCAGTTTAACAAATTAAACCTCACTAAAAGTTCCATATCTCGCCTAATAAATTAAGCCTATAAACTTACATGCCCAAAATCATGGTCATAATCCACAATACAACACATGCCCTAAGGTTTAGTCATATTGCACCGTCCAAAATATTCTCCAAGAACCCCCAATCATGATTCATAGTATAAACTATGCCAAATTATAGCCTTTAATTACAGTGCATGCCAATTTATCCAAAATCCCAATTTAGGCGTGTTCACATTTAACAGTTATCCCTATCTTACTATAGGTTTTCATGCATAATCTCCTTCTTCCAAGTCATAAACTATTATATATAATATGCCCCAATTTTTAGGTCTTAAACCCCAACATGTACTATGCCTTACATGTTTACAGTTCAATTTACGCCCCAAACCCCAAGTCATATGTCCAATATACTTTATGTCTCAAATCTCAAGTCATATGTTCGATACACTTTATGTTTTAAATATAACGAATGTTATGTCCTCAAATCAGTTACAAATCAGGTATGCCCAATTATACATAATTTAATACTTTTCCCAATTTTAGCGCTGGTCATGTCTAAATCATATATTATGCCCAATTTTAGCGCTGGTCATGTTCAAATCATATATTATGCCCAATTTTATTTCCAACGTACGTTTATCTCTTATGAGATTTGGCTCAGGCTCGCAGTAGCCTGGCTAAAAAAACAAAAAGGGAAGAAGGAAAGCAGAGACAAAGAATGGACATAATAATATCAAATGAGATAGATCCAATGGATATAGAAAGACAGATAGAAATAGGCATAATCTTAGGTTCAGATTTATTACAATGTCATAATCACAATTGAATTTTACTTCTGAAATTATAGAACGGTCTTGAATTCTGGGATCTGATTTCTGAATTTGATTAGCTACTCCTTTAATGTAGACTTTGATTGTTAACTTGAAAACTCTAATTTGATTGATTAAGGTGGAGGCTAGGTCACTTCAGGTTTAAGCAGCATATAAATGCTTATGAATTAGTGTAGAGAAAACAATAGGTTTAGGGGTCTTTTTATAGGTGTATAGGAAGATTTAGAGCCTTCAGATCAGTCTAGAAGTCATCAGAATCGTTAGCAGAAAAATACGTCGCATAGTGAATCAGGGAGCAATACATCAGCCAAAACACGCCGTCCAGAAATTTCGTCCAGATCTGGAAAAGGGGTCGACACCCTATAGGGGGGTCGACACCTATGTCGACTCCCCTATGGGGGGTCGACTCCCCTTAAGGGGGGTCGACAGCTATGTCGACTCCCCCTAGCGGGTCGACACCTGTTGAGAAGGAATTTTCCCGCCCACTCCCCTTTGGCTGATTTCGAATTTTAGACCTGTTTTGACTTCTAGAATTATTTTATATGTATATATATTTCCTTGCACGTACACAAACTTCTAAGGCTTATAACTTTTTCATATGGTGTTCGATTTACGCAAACTCGGGCTCTATCTCAAGCAGAATTCCAAGACGAACGCAATGGCGTAACCCATTCCCCTTAATTTTTTACTTTTACAATTAAGTATTCTTTAATCCGTTATTTTAATATTCATAGGAAATACGGGGTGTTACATTCTCCCACCTTTAAAGGATTTCGTCCCCGGAATCTTCAAGTCAAGGAGAATGTATCCTAACATCCAACATCCATCTACTCAACCATTCAATCAAGGCGTCCATTGTCCTTAAAAAGATTTCTAATGCTTTTCATGAACATATGCATAGTGTGTGTATATGCCCTTATCTAATGCAAAATCAAGCGGCCTACTGATTCAGTTGACCTCCTTAATGTGAATTATGTCGGTGCCATGAGTCCATCATGTATGCAATTATTCCTAATCGTACTTTATAACTTCTACATGAGTGCACAATCATTCATACAAATGCAACATTCATATGATAACACATCAAGTTTCAATTCATATATATAAAAATTCACTCATGCATGTGCAATATGAAAGTGACTGAGCCGATCTAGTGCCTAATGTGTGTATATGCATCCACGAGCAACCACTAGCAAACACTTACATCCACTTGCATCCACCAAACATAACATGTCTCAAACACATGTTTACATCCATTGGCTTCTACCTAAGGATTGAGGATAGGATCGAGAGGATATACTTAAAAGATAAAGACTACCAAATAAACTTTACAGAAAAAGAGAGATCAAGGATATACCCTCAAAAAGGGTATGATGCGCGTATCTAGTCTTCAGTCTTCTAAGTCACATCTTCTTGAGCTTCATTCCATATTGCTCTGACTGTCTTAACTTCACGATTTGCGTAGCTTCTAGATTTATGTTTCCATAATATGCATTGGAACTAATTTCACTGTTGCCTCTCGTTCTACCTTTTCTTCTTATAGTATACTTGGCACTACAACCTCTGTCGTGTCACGCTAACATTTGCATAACCATCTCTTGATAATAAACATATGCTAACCATGTTACCAAGTGTATATAATCTAATACGATTAGATTCTTCTTCGTCAATCTAGTAAGTGGGGCCGATACCTTCATAAAGTCCTTAATTAACTTCCTATATCAGCCCGCTAAGCTAAAAAATCTTCTTACTTCTGTTGCATTCCTTGTGACCTTCCAGTCTTGCACCACCACTACTTTTGCGGGATCAACTGCTATCCCATCTTTGGGCACCATATGCCCTAGAAACCTTACTTCTCTCCAAAAATGACATTTTTGGAGAACTTCGCCTTAAGTTGATACGCTTGGAGGGTATCCGAGACTTCCCTTAGATGCAAAGCGTGTTCTTCTTCATTCCAAAATATCATCTATGCACAAGCGAAGTGAACCATCCGCCTTTGCAACGAAAACGACTGGAGCACCCCATTCAGAATTGCTTCGCCTTATGAACTCTTTTTCAAGTAACTCTTTCACTTGTTTACTGAGCCCTTCCTTTCCCTTGGAGTCACATGTCGTACAGGTAATGCAACTGGCTGTGCACTGCCAACTAGATATATGCGTAAGTCTATCTTGCGTTTTAGGGGATAAGCCCCTAACCTGATCAAAAACATCTGCGTACTCATGGACTACTCTAACGGATCGCAAATCGTAGATAGATGCATCAAGTGATTCTAGGTAGCCAAGACAAACTGATCCCTTAGGATCGCACGAAATCTCGAGGGTATTCCCGAAGCAAGTTGAAAGTCTAACTACCCTCCTTTCACAATTACTAGCTAACCAACCCATGCCTAGAATCAACCCATAGCCCATGAAACCAAAAACATAAGCACTAAGATGCAGAGACTCAACTATGGAAGCAGATATAAATGAATGTGAAGCGCTAAAATAAAAAAGAGTACTAACAGGATGATCAAAAAGAAAAACTAGACTTTACTATCTCTCTCAGGTACGCTGGCGGTGAAAGCATGCACTTGCCTTCCTGAAAATCCTGTCCTTTGTCCTTGTCCTCCGGGCAATCCTTGATAAGATGCCCTGCCTCACCATGCTGAAAATAACCACTTGTCTTTTTTCTTCCTATAATTAAATGACCTGCTATACTGCAGAAAAGACACTTCCTCTTGTTGCGGGATCTATTATTTCTTCTATCCTTCTTATATTCTGTAATGACCCGAAAATCCGGTCCAATTTGAGCTGACCAAATAACACAAGTCCAACCCCAAATTGCACTGGAAATTCAAGAAATTAATAGAAAGAAGATAGAGGGTGAGGATAGATAAGATAGAACTAATAGAAAAGAAGAAGAAGAACACAATATCAGAGTAACATGAATCTCACAGCGGAACGAATAACATATAATATATATAACATAACATTGAAATAAAATCAGTATATGTTTACAATAACATTATCAGAGTATACACTTACAACACAGCGGAAATAACTATAACTATATGATCTTGAAGCCTCCTACTCCAAGCTCTTACAGTATATATGTAAATCCCGACTACTTGACTGCCCATACAAATTTAGGCACCCAAGAGTTTAGGGAAACAACAAAATAAACTACGGGTCAGTCATGGGACTGGTGTGAGTAAAACAGTTTGAACAAGTAAACGATATCTCATAATACCACGCCGTATAATGGAACGGGTTTTTCCCTTATGAGAATCCAAAATATCTTTATATCAAAAAACCTTTTGATATTATAATAATGTCTATCAACCACAATATAATAATCATCTAGCAGAAACGCTTTCATCTCACGTTCTACATATATAGTATACAATCAAAACCGCAAGCACGTATTGGGTAATGGTTTTCCAACTATGACAAGGTATGGAACCACCCTCCGATCAGTGTACTCTAGGAACGATACACTGGAGTTCAACAAGAACATCTTGCAACTCAGCCACACATGACCGACCACTCATTTCGCTTGAGTGTATCGAATGTATATCACCAATGGTTGGGATCAGCAACCGTTCCCGTATATATATATATATATATATATATATATATATATATATATATATATGGGATAGCATTGATAGATTGAAGAAGCAAATGAATATTCTCTAGATAGGTGATTATACACCCTACTTCGGTGCGACCGACTTAGCCATGTTGCCTGCCCGATTTTTCTCATTTACCGGATGTGAGGCTAGAAGCTACGCTTATCTCTTTACATATCATATCTTCATTCACTTTGAATGTCACATCATCATACCTACCAAATCACAAATTGACTTATCCAAAAATATCACGGGTATAAAGCTAAGAGAAACGAATTCCTCCGCCACCAAACGTGAATATGTTTGAAGAGATCAACTTACGCGATCTATTAGATATGTTCTGTCAGACATTCTTCCATACAGGCCGTCCTGGGACTGGAGAAACCGAAGGCATTATTCTGTAAACAGGATAGCCCTTGCATAACTCCGTCTTCAATTATCTTTGGCATATATGATTCGCAACGCTTATGCCAATACAGAGTGGTTCTTCAGATAATAATCCAACCGGTCTCTCCATATGTCAAAACTTTGATAGTCTGTGATTTAACTATCAAAGAAAAACACGTGTGCAAACAACGATATCATTTCCCGATGGAAATTCTATCAATCAATCATCAATCATATATATTCATATTTCCCTTATTTTCTATGTTTAGAAAATATATGTTATTAACACTGGAAAACATTTCCTTTGTTTATTTACACATCACTACCATTCCACAACTATTAGTCCCTAACCGTAAACTAGTAGGAGAACAATTCCCTAAGTATAAATCCCGAAGGCCGAAACCAACATCAGATCGATACTCAGAAAACTAATTAACTTAACTAATCTCTAGTCAGTTTCTAATCTTGTTTAACTCTATTTCGATTAACTCTAATTGAATAACTCTATTTGTTTAACTCCTATTCGAATAACTAATATTGAATTTAACTCCATTCACTTGACTCTAGATCGCAGCGATCACAAAGGTTACGCCTGATTCCCTCAGGAAAACATCCGACCACCGTAGGCTATCTGCAGCCCTGCGAATTACGCTAGCAGTCGTGCTAAATGGTAACTTATCCTAAATAACTATGTTTGAGTAACTCCTTTTGATAAACTACGTTTGATTAACTCCTTTTGATAAACTACGTTTGATTAACTCCTTTTTATCTCGTCAACTTCCTTTTATAATCCTATTTAGTTTCCAACTAAATATTCCTTTTATAATGCTATTTATTTACTAAATAAATATTCCTTTATCCTATTTATTTGTTTTATCAACATTTTCCCTTTTATAAAACTCTATTCGTTTTATAAATATTTTACTTTTATTTACTTTCGAAATATTTCCTTTTATAAAATCTGTTGATTTTATAAAATCCCTTTATTTCAATATACATTGAAATAATTCTTTTTACATCTCAGGGTCTCTTATGATATTTAAAATAGCAAACCCCAATGATCGATATCGTTTAAACCCACATAATCAAGCAGATTATATATCACATCATATATTACAATATATGAACAGAACAGTATCATAAATATTGAGGAGTCCAGTTGGACCCCTCCAACCTGTTCCCCTGCATCACAGATGTTAAATAACACATATATAAGATATTCTAATAAAACAGAATCAATATTCGATTAACGAATTATATATATATCGTTATCTATGATTTCAATCAATACACAAACAACTCAACCAATAGTTAACACACAGAAATCAGTCATCATTTATCAGTTCTAAATATACGTTATAAAAATAGAACTGTTCAGAGTTGGTGAGTTTTACTCACTTTGGCAGTTCATCGTTAAAGAATGATAAACTGTTTGTTTGATTTGAATCAAACAATTAAATTTGCCGTAAATTCAAACGAGCTCCAATCCACTTCAAACCAGTTCCATTGTGAAGCATTCTCTGATATGATTTCAACGCTCCAGACTGCGCTCAATTCTGACATCGTACCACAAGGTTATACATTTTACAATGTTAATACCTTTTTTAAATTAAAACTTTACTTCATTATTTAGTTGGGCCTCACCTCTCGTAAATATCGGCCCATCTAAACAACTGCCTGTAGAAATTCTTTGATAACCAGTTATATACACTTTGATCCCCCATCACTCAGATGCCCGACACAATCCATTTTACATTTTCCTTATGATATATCATTGGGCTAACCCAACATTTTGTAACCCCCCAGCGCCCCACTTCACCATCCTTACACATACACCCACTTCGATCAGCTCAAATGGAACCTGACTTCAACTCCTACACCTCGCCTGAGTCCCCGCCTCGCTGGACCATCCTTAACCAGCGAAATCCTCTTCCCCAATCTCCAGTACACAACAAAAACGAATTGCCTTATTCCCCCCCCCCCCCCCATCGTTCTCGTACCCTTTCCTGTCTGTAAACAGACTCACACACTCCCAATTTCCTCGATCTAGTTCTCGCCGCAAATGTCTGAACCTTCCTCAATTTGCTACACCCCAGTAACCCATCACCGAGTTCTTCAAACCCATCCTCTTCTCCAGTCATTTTCATGAATTCATACAGCAACCTCGTCTGCCTCCCCTTGATTCTCGTAACCCAAAACCAGAGCACTAAAAACTCCCCTTTATCTCCTCATCAACCCTATCCCAGCAGGATCGAACTCGATCCTCTTTACAGAAGATCGACGCAGCTTCCCACTCTACGAACCCATTGGAAAAAGATGTCGAACTAGTTGAAACACTTATCAGCTTGAAGGGAATTCGATGATGATTGTAGAGATATGGATTTCAGGCTTTTACGATTTTTTTGAGATTTGTTTTGATTTATTGAAAGAGGAAATCTCGTTTCGTTTTTGATATGAGAAACCGGCGGCGCCCCTTTTGACTGAGAACATGAAAATGGGAAATTAGGTCAAGGCTGGCGTATTTATAGGGATGGGATAAATACCCTTTTTATCAATTATTTATTTGTTTATATTATACCGTTGCTTTGTATTTATCATTTAAAATCCCTGAGGCCATATACGATATCCAAAAATCACCAAACTGGACATGCAGCTACAGTTCGACATTACAGTCCCAACGAAACTGGTTTTGTCGAATTCCGACTTTGTATGCTCACATAGCGTATTTTTAACCGTCAAAATACTGACTGTTTCTCACTCTAAAAATCCGTGCAGCAACACAGTGACTCTAAAAATCACCAAACTTGGAATCTAACAACTATTTGACATTGCGGATCCAACAAAATTTGTTTTGTCGAATTCCAACTTCGTTTGCAAAAGTGGCTATTTTTAAAGCTCTAAATAGCCTATTTAAATATATATATATGTATTTAAATATAATTAAATTAAATATTAAAAATTTAATATTATCGTCCATATTCACAGAGGAATACCATATAGCTCAGAATAAATCCTATATGGATTTACAACTTGATATTACATCGTCAGAGTTATATCGATGTTCGATTTTTATTTAAATCCTTATATAAAATATAATTAAATCGTTATAGTCAGGGCGCTGCATTTCTGAGAATTTGATTTTGACATAACTCAAAATCTACACGACGAAATCCCGATATTTCTCTTCCCCTAGAAAGATATACTCCACCAGCTCCACATGTTTCTTGTTTCACAGAAATCCGATTTATAACGAACTCTATATATTCAGTTGAAGTTCAAATCACCAAATAGCGAACTACCACGCCAGTTCGAGCTCTATTTTAATTATATTATAATTATATGTTCAAACTGATGTCGATTGAATATATTCATCAATATAATTCAATTCTAAGCTGAACTAAATCCTAGGGATGACCCATTTCACAGAATCTTGTGATTTCCAATATTTTGATTATTTCTGAATTAAATATATTATTCTATTATTTAATTTAATTAAATATTCACTATAATTTAATTAACGACGATTTAATTCACTATATCACTATTTATATAATTAAATAAATTAATTATAATACCTCTGACAATGCGGGTCATTACATATTCCAATCCCTTGTTTTTGATTCTTCCCCTTTGACCTCTTTCTCTTTCTACCTCCTTTGTGAACCAAGTATATATCCATGAGTTCCTCATCCTTTGGTTGTGCTCCTTAGCCAGACTCCCTTATTCTCATCTATGCCATCCTTGTGTAACTTGTTGACAAGTCTCTTGAAAGCTGCCTCCATCGCACGGAAAACCCTGCAAAGCTTGATAAAAAATTAACCGCAGGTGAAACTATAGTGGATAAAGATGGAAGTTGAGCACTTCTTTGCCCTTTGATAGATGTCGTAGCCTCATCAAGCCTACGGAACCATGCCGCGATGAGGTTACCTCCCAGAAAGCCAGGAGCCCTGGAGACTCAGTAAAGAAGGAAAACAAGGATTCAAACAGAGGATCAAAAGATAATGCATATGGATTTTGGGAATATGCCTTTAAAACAAAACATTTCTTTTGAAAATGCTTCTTTTAAAACCGTTTTGAAAATAATTTTTCAAATCTTTTATCTGATCCGGTAACCTTCAGCTCTGATACCACGTGTAACACCCCACCTCCGTTAAGGTCACTCACAAAGGGAATGCCTTAACTTTGGTGGAGCGTTTTAGCTAAAAGATGCAGATAAATTACAAAACAGACCAATAAAGCAGTAGAAAATACAGTCATTTTATAAACAATGTGGTTCAGTCAAGCTTTTACAACAATTTGTCTCAATCATACTTAAAAATAATACATAGAACTTCTGTCTTGATTCAAAAACATCCAAGTATAAAAGAAGCATAAAAATAACAATGATATTCCCCAATAAACATGAACCAGCCATAGCAGCGGAAGAGAGAGCCCAAAGCAATTCATCGACTATCTTTGTGCTTGGAAAGAAAACTGAGCTAAGTGGTAACATTTCCTCCCTGTGAACCTGGGGGGGAACGGAAGAAAAGAGGCGAAACAAATTAGGTCAGACATAAGTCTGGTAAGTCCAGTGACTTTCAGCATGTGAATAGGCAAAAGCATCATGACATGAATAAACTGAATACAAGACAATACCGTGAGATAAGGATAACAGAATAACATACGATTAGTATAGATATAATAAGGCAACACAAACTGAATGCGCTTCTGCTACCTTGTTATTCTGATTTTTATATCTCTACACCTCCTAGATAGTGTCCCAACTAGTAATCTGTATAAAATGTTCATATGATAATGTGATCTCAATCCCCGCAATTGTGTAGCCTTCAGGTGTACATCTATTGTGAGGATTCCACCTCAACCTGCCCAATTGCCAGGAATATGTTAGATGTACCCTTACTACACTTATCGATCGGCTCCCTACTTGTATTAATGTTCCATGTGTACGTGTCAATCGGCCCTCTCTTGCGTGTAGATACCCTGTGTTGGCCCCACCATAAGGTTTATTAATCCCTATGATAGCGACCCGACACGATTTAAGATGCACAATGTATAACTACAAGTACCCAGTGCCTGCTTTTTTCCCACCCCGGAGTACGTGCACGCCCGTAATCCGTAGGAACCTACACTTACGTACCCCTGCCGCTATTTTGACTGCTCATAATCAGCCCAGTAATCATGCCCCACCCTGCCTAGTTTCAGGGTACCTTGATACATCTATGTGGGTTACTGCTGAAATGGGTCCCGGTTACTAGGGTTTCTTACTGGTTAAGTTTGTGGGCATATATTTACTAATATTACCCACCAACCCGACATGTACTTAACCCTCCCACTGATTCAAACATGTTTACTTAATGGTTAAGTTTGTAGGCCTATATTTACTAATATTACCCACCAACCCGATATGTACTTAACCCTCCCACACATTATGTCATATTGGTTAAGTGTTGTCCATTCATGTTAACTTAACCCACCCACTCATCATGTCATGTTGGTTAAGTGTTTCTTATTAACCCTTTTCACTCGTCATGTTGGATTGGTTAAGTATTTCCTATTAACTTAACCCTATTCATTCATCATGTTATATTGGTTAAGTATTTCCCATTAACTTAACCCCATTCGTTCATCAAGTTACATTGGTTAAGTGTTTCTTATTAACTTAACCTCACGCGTTTATCATGTTGTGTTGGTTAAGTGTCATCAATCAATCCAAGTTAACTTAACCCACCCACTTGTCGTGTTACATTGGTTAAGTATTGCCTTCTTGTGTTTACTTTACCCTTCCATGCATCCTGTTATACTGGTTAAGTGTTGCTCTCTTGTTTTAACTTAACCCTACTCATTCATCATGTCATATTGGTTAAGTGTTTCTTATTAACTTAACCTTCTCACTTTTCAAATTAACATGTTATAACGGTTAAGTGTTCTAAATTTACTTAACCCCATCTTCTTGTCTAATTAACATGTTATAACGGTTAATTGTTGCCTTAGTTAACTTAACCCTACCATTCTTATCATGTCTTGTTCATTAGCATTAATTGATTTATTAATCCACCAACCTCTCACATTAGATCTATGTTGTTGCGGTTACTGGATGTGTCGGGCAGTTCCGGGCAATATTACACCGCAACTCAATCTAACCTCGGGTTTTTCTTGGGCATGACGCACTAACCTCTCACATTAGATAGGTGTTATTGCGGTTACTGGATGTGCCGGGCGGTTCCGGGCAGTTTTACACTGCAACTCAATCTAACCTCGGGTTAGGCATGTTTATCTTTTAGCATATTTATCATACATGTCCAAGTCTAGATTTTATATGCTAATTATCCCAAATTCACAAAACTAGTCATGTTCCAATTCTCAAGTTATGCCTCAACAAAGATAATTTCAAGTTATGCCCTACAAATTCATTTTCAACAGATTTCAGCATATTAGTCAGTTTAACAAATTAAACCTCACTAAAAGTTCCATATCTCGCCTAATAAATTAAGCCTATAAACTTACATGCCCAAAATCATGGTCATAATCCACAATACAACACATGCCCTAAGGTTTAGTCATATTGCACCGTCCAAAATATTCTCCAAGAACCCCCAATCATGATTCATAGTATAAACTATGCCAAATTATAGCCTTTAATTACAGTGCATGCCAATTTATCCAAAATCCCAATTTAGGCGTGTTCACATTTAACAGTTATCCCTATCTTACTATAGGTTTTCATGCATAATCTCCTTCTTCCAAGTCATAAACTATTATATATAATATGCCCCAATTTTTAGGTCTTCACCCCAAAATGTACTATGCCTTACATGTTTACAGTTCAATTTACGCCCCAAATCCCAAGTCATATGTCCAATATACTTTATGTCTCAAATCTCAAGTCATATGTTCGATACACTTAATGTTTTAAATACAACGTATGTTATGTCCTCAAATACATTACAAATCAGCTATGCCCAATTATACACAATTTAATACTTTTTTTCCAATTTTAGCGCTGGTCATGTCCAAATCATATATTATGCCCAATTTTAGCGCTGGTCATGTTCAAATCATATATTATACCCAATTTTATTTCCAACGTACGTTTATCTCTTATGAGATTTGGCTCAGGCTTGCAGTAGCCTGGCTATAAAAACAAAAAGGGAAGAAGGAAAGTAAAGACAAAGAATGGACATAATAATATCAAATGAGATAGATCCAATGGATATAGAAAGAAAGTTAGAAATGGGCATAATCTCAGAATCTGATTTATTACAATATCAGAATCACGAATGAATTTTACTTCTGAAAGTAACATGAACTTACAAATTACAGAACGATCTTGAATTCTGGGATCTGATTTCTAAATTTGATTAGCTACTCCTTTGATGTAGACTTTGATTGTTAACTTGAAAACTTTAATTTGATTGATTAAGGCGGAGGCTAGGTCACTTTAGGTTTTAGCAGCATATAAACGCTTATGAATTCGTGTGGAGAAAACAATAGGTTTAGGGGTCTTTTTATAGGTGTATAGGGAGATTTAGAGCCTTCAGATCAATCTAGAAGTCATCAGAGTTGTTCATAGCAGAAAAATACATCACATAGCGAATCAGGGAGCAACACATCAGCCAAAACACGTCATCCAGAAATTTCGACAGGATCTGGAAAAGGGGTCGACACCATATAGGGGGGTCGACACCTATGTCGACTCCTCTATAGGGGGTCGACTCCTATGTTGAATCCTCTTAAGGGGGGTTGACACCTATGTCGACTCCCCCTAGGGCGGGTCGACACCTGTTGAGTGCGAATTTTCCCGCTTACTCCCCTTTCGTTGATTTCGAATTTTAGACCTATTTTGACTTCTGGAATTATTTTATATGTATATATATATATATTTCCTTACGCGTATACAAACTTCTAAGGCTTGTAACTTTTTCGTACGGTGTCCGATTTACGCAAACTCGGACTCTATCTCAAGCAGAATTCCAAGACGAACGCAATGGCGTAACCCGTTTCCCTTAATTCTTAAATTTACAATTAAGTATTCTTTAATTTGTTATTTTAATATTCACAAGAAATACGGGGTGTTACAAGTCGTATATCAACAATCATAAATTTTCTAATGAATCCTAAAATTATATAACATTTCTAAGATTTAATTCACTTAATAAAAAGGCTAGTCATGAGTGAGTAAACTCATCTTGATTTAGATATTGTCAAAACGATTGGATTTAAACTAAACCAAATAGATGTTTGATTTTAGCCTAACTTCCAAAATATCCTGAATTTCACTGGTTCAATCATGTATTGTAGCTAACGCCAATATGAGTTTAATGGACCCTACAATGTTCAATTTCGATCAAATTTCAATTAATTTTTTTGCATTATAAATTCTCAGTTTCACATAAATTCGATTGAATAAATTTAAAACTAATATTTTTACCTTCTTCCACCTAAAGCGGCTACAAGAACAACAACCCGAAGTCATCAGCGACCATTCCTTCAACCATCACTCACTATTGGAGTCCCCTTTTATTTCCCCTATCATCTCCTACACACCATGAAAACACCTTCTTTGATTGGCCTAATAGCTTGACCATCTACAGACATGGATCCACACCCCTTATCTCCTCACGCTGCCTCGCTCTCACCACATGCAACAAAACCAAAACCTCAACATCCAAGTGGTACACTTCTACAAAGCAACAATTACATTCAACTACCTAATACTCAACCTCACTTCCCTTTTCAACCACACCCAATCACTTCTGAAAATAGTGCTAAAGTAGGAATGAGTAATATGGATTGATATGAATATGCAGAAGCTTTAGATAACGTGGTATTCTAATCTATGAAATAGCTATACAAGTAAATATCTAATAAACAGAATATAACGATATCACAGATAAACAATGTAGTAAATTAAGTAAATGAAACCAGAGATTTTTATACTAGTTCGGAGCACCGTCCTACGTCTAGTCCCGGACTCCTTCTGGAATTTCACTAGCAACACCCTTTCTTCAACAGAGGAACAGGTTCACAACACACCCAAGCAACCGAACGAGATTTCATGCGTAAGCAACCGACGGGACTTCAACAACATACCCAAGTAATCAAATAGGACTTCAATAAAACAATAGTAATTTTGACTTCTAAATGCATTCCAAGCAACACTGATTTCCCAACGATTTGAGTACACCCTTCCTATAATCTTATCCGTATATATTTAAAGTGTTTATGAAGATTTGAAGGAAGTAGACTGCTACTGAATCAAGAGATATGAAATAAAATCAATGATTCAAAAGCAATTAGAATATTTTTGAATGCTTTTAGAATGCAAAAGAGTATAGAAAATAATATCAGAAAATTGAAGAAGATTTAGTGATTTGAAAAAGAATTTGTGATGTATAAATTGTAGTTGAAGAGTGGTAATCATTCATAAAAATATTCCATGAAAAGAAGCAATCATTTCTGTTCATAAATGGATCATAACTTTTCATGAAAGAAGATGACTATTCATAAATATAACTGTTATGTTCGGATTAGTCGACCGGTATCTAAAAACGTATATATATTTAAATATTTTGGCACATGAAATGCACTTGATTGTGCAAACTTGTGCATACCAATCGACTGGTGTGTGCCATGAGGCACAGTCTAGTGACTGTGTGCCGCTATTTCCATATATATATATATATATATATATATATTCGTGATTTGTGCTTGATTATGTGATATATGAGGATAGATTTTAACAATTTCTAACAATACTAAAACACAAATAAGTATACTAAATAACTCTTCCTTTGATCCTCTTTTCTTCGTTGTCGTGAACTAAAAACTCGTGAATTAACATTCTCCCCTTTTTTATTGTTGACAACCCTACAACCTTTTAAATCTTAAAAAAAAATTCCCACCCTGAATGTATTTATCTCCCCCTATGTGTATGGCTATACTTTTCCTGCAACAATTTGTTAGTGTACTCACCTTTTCTCCCCCTTTCTCATCAATTAAAAATATCAAATAACACGAAAATATAATAATTAACATGCAGGAGTTCATAAGCAGACAATAATTAATGCTTTATAAGCCAAAATAATAGGTAGTAGTTTCAAGCAAGATTATTTATTACAAGTCTCAAAAGTTCATAGAAATTTAAAAGTTACTTACTACCATACCACCAAATCAAAAAGCATCAGAACTTGTGCTTTCAAAATTAGTCCATTTTTTTGACGAAGCAGGCCTCTTTCCTAGATCCTAAGCCTGAGTAGAAGTAGAGCATGAAATAGCATCCGAGAAAAGTCTTAATTTTATCGAACATATTATCCCTCTTTTCATCAATACCTTTGAGGTTAGCTTCAAGTAAGAGCTGATTTCTAGCCACAACATCAACAGCTTCGCGAGTGGTTTGAGATGGAGTAGTAAGTCGTATATCCTCCAGATGTTCTTGAATATGAGTAGTAGATGATTTTCTTTTTTCTCTTTACTTCCACTCATCTAAAATCAAGATACTAAAATTCAATGGAGATAACCTCATTATTTTAAAATTCTTGCTATCTAAAAATTTAACTTCTAACTTTTCAGTTGTCCGTTTGAGAATTTTGGCATTAGCAAGTAATCACATAAGATATTCTCCATAGTAAAAATATCGCAAGATTCAATCAGTAAATAATAAAAAGTGATTCATAATTACTTGCATCCAATTGATTCATACTTCATTGTAAATTGCATACAAGCTCAGAAAGTTTTCGTGTAGACCAAATCAAATGTGCCGCTTCTTGGTAAAATAGTTTGCATTAAAGCATGATGTAACAACCTAGCACTTGGATGCAAACCCTTAGTTCTTGTGACATCTGAGTCGTTGTCTATAAATAAGTGACTTACTATGTCACGAACATGAAGCTCACAATTCAAATCTTCGAGCGGTATGCCATTGGTAGGTGAATTTAGAATATGGCTCATTCTTTCTATAGAACAGAATACTTATTTTCCACAAACTAAACTCCAAACGCAATTATTTGGATTTTTAGGAGATTGATGATCTAAATTCAGATTTGCAAGAAACAATTTTACCATAACAACATTGATCTTCAATTTTTTTCTCTTAGCCCATCAGTGATTCAAGTCTTCCCCTTGTAGCCAAGTTTTGTAACCCGAATAAATTGAAATCCGGAAATTTGACGAATACTCCTTCTAGAAACTTGAGTTTCTCCATTTTGTTTCATTGGTCAATAGATATTTCATTGTATATCCATTTATCTACATAAGAATCGATTGGATTTTCAGATGAGAAGAAGTATAACGACCTGAACTTCCCCGTGAAGGAAAGCGCGGATTGCTTCGAGGACAAGACCAATCAGAACGCAAACAGAAGAACATTTCATTGCTTATTACAACAATTCCATCAGAGTACAAGAATATACAGAGTATGAATACATATTATACATTTGACAGATATCAGAGATTTAAATTACATTTAAATACATAGCAGCGGAAAAATAATACAACACATAGCTGAAAGAAATACATGGATACAGAGCTTTCCGAGTATCGTTCCAGCTGTAAACCAGGATCCTGTGAATATAAATCTGCAAAATCCAACTACTAGCTGCCTGTGTCGAAAATAAGGGCACCCAGAGTTTAGGTTGAAAAAATAAACTCTAGGTCAGTCATGTGACTGGTTGAGAACTAAAACAGTTATTTAAAACTTTACTTTAAAAGAGAGTAATTCAAGGGACCACGCCGTATAACATGGAACGGGTTTCCTCCCAAGAATACTAGTGCATATAACAAAACAACGCAATGCTTTTTGGAAAAATGAAGCTATAATAAGACCAGGTCCCATTACACAATGCAACGCAAGCCGAAGGATAAGGTTTTCCCTTATAATAGCCAAACATGTTTGGTACGTTTAAACAAATCATTTGGTACTATTATAAGTTTATAGTGTCAAAACAATTTCAATCATAAATATCAATCATAGACGGCATGGTTACCATATATCATGTCTCCATACTAGGCTCTACAAATAAAAACCGCAATGTCACGTATTGGAAATTGGATTCCATCATGAGTCGAGGCAAGGGGAAAGCTCCTCTCCGTTCGAGACACTCTGGCAAATGTCTCAGGACCACACACAGCGATCCTTGGAATCGGTTGGGCCGGTCCTCTCTTACTTTTGAGGATTAGTTATCCCTGAACACACGTTTCCCGGTCCTATCGGACCTATATAATGGTCTGTACGTCGACCACATAGTGCCAGTTATCGACCATATATTCAAGGCGCCTCGCATTCCAACAATCACACAGGTAAAAAGTATATAAATGTCAGGGCTGGTAGGTCACTGACATCACCCATAGCTAGAATGAAACGTCGTGTTCTCCTAATAGTCCTTATCCCATTTTTGACTCATACGGAGGTGTGAGGCTCGCGAATTCACGCTATACACAAAGCTATTCCACACAGGCCGTGCTTTGATCATCAACCACAAGACTTTGCTTTTCAACAGAAGCCTTGATCATTTGCCACTTAGGCATGCCACACAGGCAATTCAGGTCATGCGATTGATATCTATCGATATATAACCTCTAAGCTCGTACGTCTCAGAGAAGGGCATTAAGCAAGAGAATAAATTCTTCACCGCTAAACAGATATATATTTAATAGAAATCAATCACACAGAATAAAATCCAATGTCAGACACACAGTCCATTTACAAGTTCGTTCTGGGTCTGAACGAAACCGGAGGAACCTTATTACTCGCATATCCATCGATCTCCAGGTACGTCTGGACGATCACCAACTGATTCCCTCCTCTTGGGTGTACAACCCAATCAAGTTCATCAATAATCATCCAAACGATGTGAAGACTTCCGGTCTTCAACCACCGCCTTCATCTTCGACTTATCGTCGAATCGGTTATTCAGAATGGGTATAAACCCGGCCTTTCCGAAAAACCCGCGTATATAATAAACAAATGTTACACAAACCCAACATACGCCCCATTCCAATTCAGAATATTCTTTTATTCAAATTTTCACATTCTTAGGGAAAGGTTCCCACTAATTTTATCAAAGATAAATTCTTCTAAATTTATTCTTTAATCTTCCTTTGGATATCATTTCAAACCATGTTATGGTTTTCCAAACTAGTCGAGATTAGCGAACCACACCGAAGTAATTATTTATTTTATTTCCCAATCCCAACATATTCATCCCATGGAGCAAAACTGGTAATACTCCACATCTAACACCACGGTGTTATCGGTAAGATTAATTACCACTTCACGTTCAAATCTAATTAAAGATTTAACTATCGCTTTGGAGAAAAACCGGTGACACTCCATTCTCGATCGCTTTAATCTAATTAAAGATTCATTAAAACTCCACTTAGTTTTAATCTTCCCACCAATCAGTATTAATGGTTATTCAAAGCTAAGAAGTTAATATTATCTTAACTGGGTTAAAGAACCAATGTATTTTAAAAACACGATCCACGATAAACCCAAAATCACATTCCATTGTTAATCGGGTTAAAGAACAGGTGTTATTTAAAACACCGTTCACGATAAACCCAAAAACCAATTTAAATTCAATTCCAATTAAATACTAATTAACTGGACAATTTCACTAAATCTTAATTAAAAGATTTATTCTTTTCTAGACTGGGTTCAAGAACAGTGTTATTTAAGACACCATTCACGACGAACCCAAAATCCCATTTGATATTAAAGACAAGGCTCTGAATAGAAAATATATCGGCTTATATTCAATAACAAATTCTGAAACCAACAAATATCGTATTGCAAATAACGATACAAATAAATCTTTCAATTTCCACAACCATATCTGTATAATCATGAAATCCAACATCGAAATATTCCGAAGATAATTTCGATTCAAATCCATTCCAATTCGTATATTGGAAATTCGGATTATTTTCGAAACCACTTCAAATGTAGTTCAAAACTAGTTCATTTCGATAAAAATATATTTTTATCCTTTCAAATATGGAATTTTCACCCCAATTCTTTCCAATTCGTATATTATGATTTTACATAAATTATTAATATTTTTAATAATTTTATCAAGGCCCGGACAGTCGATTTCCAATAACGGTCGTCGAACTGCACTTACAACGACCTTTTCCAAATTTGATTTGTACATAATTCCAAATCCAACTGTTAGATTTCAAATTTCTAATATTCATTGGAAAGCTCTTTTCAATACGAACCCAACGGTTCCGGTTTCAGGAGAATCCGACGGTCGGATCTCCCGCAACGTCAATTCGAAGTCAATGGTCAAAATTCGCGAACTGTCGCGGCGCGGCGCGTTCTATTCAGGCCATTTAATATATATATATATATATATATATATATATATATATATATAATATTATATATATTTCATCGATTTCAATTCTAAACATATTTTATAATTCGTTTTAAATTCGTTTTCAAAACAATTTCAACTTCGTATTCAATTTCAAATCAAAATTGAATATTTCATATCATTAATACATAAATGATAATATTTTCAAAACGTTATATTTTGAAATCACTTTCTTTTCTATATTCATTACAAAAACGAATATAATCGATATAAATCTTGTTCGCGTCAAAATGGCGCATCTCTAATCAATACGGCTTTATATATTTCAATAACTTCGTTATTCTATTCAACAAATGAATATTTATTCTATTCAACACATGAATCTATATTTCTTTCAACACATGAGTATCGTCAACACATGACTATTTATTCTATTCAACACATGAATCTTTATTTTATAATATTCTTTATTTTCCAAATTGGAATGAGGCCCAATCAATTACCATATAATGTTAACTACTTGGATTCCATACAACACATGTATATAATAACAACGATAAATAATCAACCATCATCCAAAGTGCACCACACAACTGCATAATCATTAAATATAAATAATTGACGCTCATACAGTCTGTCAATCAAATGATCGACATACCACTAAACAATCAGGATTAGTGTACGTTAAGTATCATCCCAATACCCGTATGGGGTTTCAATCCACAAACACTGAATATTATTTGTGCAGTTGGGCGACGTGTAAAATTTATCGTCCCAATCAATATCCTTCAAATAGGTACATAAACAAATCATCTGATTTGTAAATGAATATTTATTTATTCACATTCACATTAAAAAATATATTTTTAATTATAAATAATTTATTTCAACACATGAATATTTATTTTCATTCATTCCATATCATAATCAATTTTCACAACACAACAAAATCAAATAAGTCGTCCATACCATGGTTTGTGGACGATGGGTGTCGGGTGCTGCTAAGCACCGTCTACATCTTAGTATATAATTTTAACTAGAAAACAAGAATTAAAGTGAGAAGATCTCACCGACTAGCTAAACCAATACACCGCGACTCTTCATATGTAGGAAATCTTCGTCGTGCTCTCTTTTTTCACTTTCGTCGACCGTATCCACTACATATATAAAAATCGCATTTTTATATCGTAGTCATGTATATAAAAATCACATTTTTATACTGCTACTATATGGATAAAAATTCTATTTTTATTCTGCTACTATATAGATAAAAATTCTATTTTTATTCTGCTACTATATAGATAAAAATTCTATTTTTATCCTAATCACTATATAAAAATTATATTTTTGATTCACTACTTATATAAAAATCATATTTTTATTCTTCCTATAATATAAAAATCATATTTTTAATTCGCTTCACATATATAAAAATCGAATTTTTTATATTCTCTGTCTTATAAAAATCATATTTTTACTCTCTATAAAAATTGAGACTTTCTAAATTAAAAATCAAAGTTTTCCCTATATTAAAATCCAATCTTTATGGTTTAAAAATCAAAGCTCTATCATGTTAAAAACCATAGCTTTATTCGGTTATGAAATATATAAAAATGAAAATCAAACTCACATCCTCATGCAAATAAAAAAAATGACTTTTATAAACTAAAAAAATCAAAACTTTTCGCAGATAAAAATCAAAACTTTATATTATTCTATCTATAGAAATCATGTTTTACTTTATCTACATATAAATCTATAGTTAATAACATAAATAAAAATAAAAATAACATGGAAACTCACTGTGGAAGGCGTAGGAGAACGGGGGAGGCTCAATGCTTGCGGGTGGAGGAGGCGATGGAGGGTCAGCGGTCAGGGGGGCACGCTAGGGTTTTAGGCGACGGATGGGGTTTCTAGACTGAGCTCGGATTGGAGGTGGAAGAAGGGGAAAAAGATAAGGGGGTGGCGCCGTTTCTTTCAGGAGGAGGAGAGAGAGGCTCGAGGGAAAGGGAATGGTCGGAGGGTGGCGCATCGGGGTGAGGGAGCAGCGGTGCAGGTGGCGGGGCCCGCCCAGGCGACGGCGACAACGGCGGAAAGGAGGGGGCGACGGCGGTTCCTCGATTTGTTTTTTTTTTCTTTTTTGTTCTATCGTGTTTTGAACGTAGGGGGGGAGGCTGACGGAGTAGTTAACCACGGTGCCCAATTTGACTAGGGTTTGACTAATCCAAGGGTTCATATTTTTATAATTTATTATATTATTTAATCCCAAAAAGTTACTTTAAAATTCGAACCCCAAATCGAGCCCATCGACTGTCGCCCCTAACTAATTACCCCTATTCCGAACACAATGGGATATGTTTTGCAAGCCAATTCAGATGTTTCGATATGTTTCCGTTAAAATTAAAATATAAATCTATATATATTCAATTCAAACGTACATTTCAATTTACTGGGGCTACATACTAACTAGAAAAATTCCCGAAAAATATTTTCTAGCTTCGTATTGACGATACGGTCCTAACAAAACCAATTTCGTCAAATTCCGAGACCGTCTGAAAAATGGCCATTTTCAGGTCGATCGAAATTGACTAAACTGTTAAAACACGTTTTCGTTTGCCACGCTCACATATTGATTCAGAAAATTATGAATTTTGAAACCTAGCAATAACTTGACATCACGGATCCAACAAAATTGGTTTCGTCAAAAACCGAGGTCATTTGCAAAATTTTCATTTTTAAGGAACAGAATTCCATAGCGACTATTCTGAAATTTCAACTGGGCATATCTTTTGATTCCCGCTATGAAATTTTGATTTCTCGGATTCGTTGAAAAGATATTCTCAATTAGATTCACATATTTTTGGTTTCGCTAAAATTCGGTTTATTTTGAATCCTGTACACTCATTTGAAATTTGAAATCGAATTATCGCGCCATTTTCAATTCCTTTTATAATTAAAAATAAAATATTTATATTCTAATGACGATCTATATAAATATATACATTCGAATTCTATTCAAAATAAATTTCTCATCGTTATTATTTAAAATAATTCATTTTAAATAATCAAATTTCACTAAAATTGCAAAAATAAAAATTTTAAATTGGCTCGGATTTTCCGGGTTGTTATAATCTCCCCCACTTAAAACTTTTCGTCCCCGAAAAGGAATGAAGCTGAAAGTTGTTTAACTAATCAACTCAACTTCCATTATTTTCATTACGGCTTAAGTTCTTCAACTTTTCAGTTTCTAAGAACTTTTCTAATTTTTCAAAAATTGGCTAACACCCTAAATTTTTGAAAAATTTCGCCATAATCTCCCCTGCACCGGGAGCTTTGGGATATTTCAAATAGCCTCCCATGGCCTTCATCAACCCAAAAAAGAAAAGAAACAGCCAAGCGGCTAGCCAATCGGCTCATAAAATCATCCAAACCCAATAAATTTGTAAACATGTACCTATTTGTTGAGCAAAAAATTTTATTCTTCTGCTCTAGCCTCCTTGCTATGACTTGTTCAATAGATATACATGTACATGCATGCAATTGTAATCATTTTTCAATATTCGGTTCAATTTGGCCTAAACGGTTCAAAATTTTAATAAACGAAACCAATAATCAAACAACACAACTAGCAATAAATTAGTGAATTAATGTTCCAAATTCATAATTTGATATATATACAGAAAATCATATATTTGATGCCAAATCACAACAATAAGCCCTATCTAGTTTTGGTTCTCACACCAGTCTAATGGAAATATATAAATATCACACCTTCGTGAGACGACCCAAAATCCCGTTCTCACGGAAACAAGGGTTATCTTTGGAATATAACACAGAAACAGATAATAGCAGAACAAAATTTAAATAAATACACCAGATAATGAACAATAGAATATACTGGATAAAAGTAATCATCAGAGTTACACAGTATACAGGATCTTACTTAGTACAAATACAGTTCAGCTATACATAAATGTCTACAGCGGAAATAAACAAAATATGTACAATAGGAGCTGAACAGCATAAAAAGAAATAAATGATAGAATCCATCTTTAGCTCCAGCTATCCAGAAAGAACCAGCTAAACCTGAATACAAGGCTGCCCGTGTAGAAAAAGGGGCACCCGAGTTTGAAAGTGAAACAAACTACGAGTCAGTCATGGGACTGGTATGAGAAATCCACTCAACACATATATATAATTTGGCTAATCACAGGACCACGCCACTTTCGTGGAATGGGTTTACTCCATTGGATTGCCAGTGCTTTAAAACAAATCTTTCTTTTAAACATCGCTATGCTTTTTATAAAAATGAAGCCATTATAAGACTCAGTTCCCATCACACAATGCAACGCAAACCGGAGGATAGAGTTTTACCTTATAATGGCCAAAATATGATTGATACGAATAAAACAAAGGCATTTGATATTATTGCTAGTGTTTATATGTTTTGAAAACAATTTCAAATCATAACTATCAATCATAGACGGCATGGGTACCATATATCATGTCGCCATATATATATACAATCAAAACCGCACGATGTCGTATTTGGAAATTGGATTTCCGTCATGAACCAAGGCAAAAGATAGTCCTTACCGAATTCGAGACGCTCTAGCCCGCCCCTCAGGATCAGAGCTCGAGTGACCCTTGGATCGTCAGGGCCGGTCCACCGATGTGGATTAAAATTCCTGAACACTGCGTTTCCCCGCCCTTTGGGGCGTAAAACGAGCCAACGAATGACTCCATCGGACCCGGATCGTCCAATCAAACCGAGGCGCCTCGCAACAGCAACAACCACATAGGTGAAAAGTATATAAATGTCAGGGCTGGTAGGTCACTGACACCACCCTAGCTAGAAAGAAACGCATGCCCTCCCTGAGGTCCTTCTCCCGTTTTAGGTTCATACCGGGGTGTGAGGCTCGCGAATTCACGTTATACACAAAGCTACGCCACACAGGCGGTGCTTTGATCATCACCACAAGACTTTGCTTTTCAACAGAAGCCCTGATCACTGCATCTTAGCATGCCACACAGGCAATTCATGCCATGCGACTGACGTCCATCGATATACAACCTCTGAGCTCGTGCGTCTCAGAGAAGGGCGTAAAGCAAAAGAATAAATCCTCCGCCGCCAAACAGATGTATATTTAATAGAGATCAATCAACACACAATAAAATCCAATGTCAGACACACAGTCCATTTACAAGTCCGTTCTGGGTCTGAACGAAACCGGAGGCACTAAATACCTCGCAAACCCATCGATCACCACGTACGTCTGGACGATCACCACTCATTATCCATATTTCGGGATGCCTCCCAATCAGGACCTCGGTTACCATCCAAACGAGGTGAAGATCTCCGGTCTTCGACCATCGTCTTCATCTTCGACTTTTAATCGTCGGTCAATTATTCGAAATGAGAATTATCTCGGCCTTTTCAAATAATTCACGTATATTTAGAATTTCAAATCAATTTATTTCAATGGTTAAATTATTCGACAACACCAAATTTGTTCTTTAATGTAATTTTCACACCAAACACATTCAACCATCAAATATCACATGAATCAAGCAAATTCAGTTTATTTCCATTCCATATCGCTTATGATATTTTATAACTATTTATCGCTATTTTTATTTATTTTAAAATAGCTAATTTATTCAAAACGACGCTTCGGGCCATAAAGCGGCCGTGGCGCTGTTTTTCTTCAGATTTGATTTACACATATCTGAAAATCTAACCGTTGGATCTTCGAAAAATTTACATCATTAGAAAGGTCTTTTCAAAACGAATCCAACGGCTCCAGTTTCGGGAAAATCCGACGGTCGGATCTCCTGGTACAATCGTTTGAAATTTCGATTTCAAAATACAAACTGCAGCGTCGTTATTCGATTAAATATATAATTATATTTATATATATATAAATATAATCGCTTCTGGCGCTGTTTTTCTTCAGATTTGAATTAAACATTCCAGACAATCCAACCGTTGGATTTTTACAAGGTTGGTGCCGTTGGAAAGATTATTCCAAGGCGAACCCGACTGTTGAGGTTTCGGGAAAATCCAATGGTCGGATTTCCCGCACTAGTCGTTTGAAATCATGGTTTCAAAATACGAACTGCACGGCTTCGTTTCGTTTTAATTTTATTTATATTTATATATTTATATAAATATAGTTCATTCAATGATTTCTATATCGTTTTCACTTCAAATATTTTTCTAACACCTTAAAATTTTGGAAAATTTCGCCATAACCTCCCCTGCACCGGGAGCATCGGGAAATTGCAAATAGCTTTCCCGGTCCTTCTAATCTCAAAAAGAAAAAGAAAAAGCCAAGCGGCTAGCCAACAGGCTCATAAAATCATCACCCAAACAAAGCAGTAAATGTGTACCTATTTGTCGGGCACAAAATTTTATTCCTCTTCTCTAGCCCCTTTGCTATAACCTGTTTGTTGAGTCAAAGCTTCAAGGGTTGTTTTGATTTATGACAAGAAGAAGCTTCTACATCGACAAAAAGAAGACAAGATGACTTCATAGGTTAGAAGTTGATTATTTAGAGTAAAAAATGTTAAAATCTATCCTCAAATGATCATACTTCTAATTGCTTTAAAATATTTCTTATAAAAGCATTTTTTTTTTATGCATATGACCGAAAACATGTCGACCTACAATTTTTTATAGGTCAACAGGTTTTTAAATTGTAACGGTCAAAAGTAGGTCGACCTATAAAATTTTATAGGTCAACAGGTTTTTGAATTCCAACGGCTAAAAACATGTCGACCTATAAAATTCTATAGGTCAACAGGTTTTTGAATTTTGACCGTTATATTGAAAAGTCATCTTCTTTCTTCAAGAGTTGCATCCATTTTTCTTCATGAATAATCACTCCTTTAGATGCATCTTTTCACCAACATTTGCAACCTCTCGATCTCTATAAATACATGATTTTACAAACATCCAAATTACCGAATTAACCGAATTTTCTCTCTATTTTCTGATCTATCTTGCAATATTCTTCTCGTTCAAAAAGCACTCAAAAAGCATTCATTTTATCGGTTGAATCTCCAAGCATATTTCATACACTTGTGATTCAATTCGATATTATACTTCCTAATCTTTCTAAACATCAAATTTCATTTGAGGATAAGATTATAGGAAGGGTGTACTCAATTGTTGACAAATCAGTGTTGAAGGAAGAACACATTCAAAGTCAAAATCTTATTATTGTTGAAGTCCTCGGTGTTGTAAGAGGCAAGTGTTGAAGTCCTCGTGGTATAAGAGGCAAGTGTTGAAGTCCTCGTGTTATAAGAGGCAAGTGTTGAAGTCCTCGTGTTATAAGAGGCAAGTGTTGAAGTCCTCGTGTTGTTAGAGGCGTGAAATCCCGTTCGGCTGCTCGGGTATTGTAAACCTGTTTCCTCCGGGTGAAGTGAGGTTGTTGTTTAGTGAAAATCCAGATAGAAGTCTGGGACTGGACGTAGGACGGTGCTCCGAACCAGTATAAAAATCCCTGGTGTGATTTTTCCTATTTACTGCATTTGCTATACTTGCTTATCTGTGATATTGCTTCTGTGAGATCTTTTTACATTAAATATTTACCTGCATAACTATTGTAAATATACAAGTTAGTATATCACATACTTTCTGCATAGCCATATTATAGATCCTGCATAAGTCGTGCACACCCGACCCTTTCAATTGGTATCAGAGCAAGGTTATATTATAACCGTAACACAGTTATTTGATATATTCTAGTAATATGGCAAATAACGCAAGCACTAGCACTAACACTTACACTGAAGGTCAATCTACACAAAGACCTCCTTTCTTTAATGGCCTAAACTATAGTTATTGGGCAACACGTATGGCTTTCTATATGCAATCAACAAGTTATGATGCTTGGAATGCTACTCAGAAAGAAATAGTTAATCCAACTACTGAGTATGCAGAATGGACTCCTGCTGAGAAAGCAGCAGCAGCAGTAAATGCAAAAGCAATAAATATGTTGTTTTGTGCATTAGACCAAAATGAGTATAACCGTGTTAGTATCTGTACCACTGCTTATCAAATTTGGCAAACGCTAAAAACAACTCAAGAAGGTACTAACAAGGTTAAACAAGCAAAAATAGCTTTGTTGAAAAGTCAATTCCAAAATTTCAAAATGAAGCCAAATGAAACAATCAATGAGATGTATTCAAGGTTTCAAACTATTCATCATGCTCTTATTGGGTTAGGACAAAAATATTCTGACTTTGATGTAGTTTCAACAATCCTACACTCACTGACTAATGAATGGGAAGGAAAAGTATTAGCTATAGAAGAAGCTAATGATCTTTCTACCATGAAGCCAGATGAGTTGATAGGAAATCTAATGTCCTATGAAGCAAATTTACAGGCTAGAAGAGAACAAAAAGAAGAAAAGAAAAATGTTGCTTTTCATGCCGAAAAAGATGAAGATATTTCAGACTCTGAAGATGAAGACTTAGCACTTATTGCAAAAGGCTTTAAGAAGTTTTTGAAGCAAAGAAAGGCTAGTCGATACGACAAAAAGAAGTTTGGATCAAACAAACCATCTTCTTCAACTTTGGAATGCTTCAACTGTCACAAAAAGGGACATATGCATAAAGATTGTCCAGAGAAAAAGAAGAAATTCGAAAAAGTCAAGAAAGACAAATCGAAGAAAAGAGCATTCTCAGTAACATGGGATGATTCAGACTCATCTTCATCTGACAGCGAAAGTGAATCAGACACTGAACAAGCAAATGTATGTTTTATGGCAACAGAGGATGAGGTACAAATTCCTACTTTTGAGGATATGCTTGATATTTATGATAAATTAATGTTTAAATTTAAAGATACAAAACATGAATTAAAAGAAGTCAAAGCAATGTTGAATAGAGCAGAACTAGAACGTGATATGTTGAAAGATGAGAAGAAAATATTAGAAGAGGAACTAGAAAAGGAACAAGAATTATCTTCTAATTCTAATTCTCAGTTATCTCTTTTAACTCAAGAAATTGAAGTTCAAAAAGAGAAAAATGATATTCTCATTGCTGAAAATCATGAGCTTAAAGCAAAAGTCAAGATTCTAGACCTTGAAAAAGCTAGTTTACAAACAAAGTTAGATAACATCTCTAAAAATGTTTCTAACTTTAACAAAGGTCGAGAAAATTTGACTAAAATTATTGAGAATTCACAATCAGTTACTAATAAACATGGATTGGGATATAAGAAACAAGTTATCAAGAAACATCTTGGTAAAAGAAAAAGGAAAAATAAGGTAGTGCAAGAAACTGAAGCTAAGAAAAATCTTAGTCTATTATATTCCAAAACAAAACCGATTGTGAAATCTCAAAAGAAGGATGTTAAATTTATAAAAGTATGGACTCCTAAAACAAATAATAGTTTAATTAGGAACAAGTACATTCAAAATTTTTTAAGTACTGTACATCATAATCCAAATTATTTATATAAAGGGGATACCGGACCCATATGGGTTTGGATTCCTAAGACCTAACTCTTAGGACCCTATAAAAAGTGGGTACCATGGACTTAATATTATTTTTGCAGGTCCCACTTAAGAAAAGAGGAAAATGGATTCTGGACAGTGGTTGCTCGAAGCATATGACTGGAAACAAGAGCATATTAACGAATATTACATACTTTGATGGAGGCTCAGTCACTTTTGGAGACAATTCAAAAGGCTTCATCATCGGCAAAGGCGATGTGAGCAATTACAGTACTTCTAATTTACCTCTTATTACTAATATCTTGCTAGTTAAAAATCTAAAACATAGCTTACTAAGCATTAGTCAGTTATGTGACAAAGGGTTTACGATTTCCTTTTCAAATGACAAATGTAATATACTCGACAAAGATAAAAAATTAGTTTTTGAAGGTTATAGAGACAGAAATATATATATTTTAAATATGAATTTTAATCAAAATTCAAATATGTGCCTTATTGCTAAGGAAAATGATCCATGGATATGGCACAAACGTTTCTGTCATATAAACTTTAAAACTATTGACAAGCTAGCTAAAAATGATCTAGTCAAAGGTTTACCAAATCTAAGTTTCAAAGTTGACAATCTTTGTGACGCATGTCAAATTGGAAAACTAACCAAGTCATCATTTAAATCTAAGAAAGTAATCTCGACATTACAACCTCTTGAATTATTACATTTGGATTTATTTGGACCTACTCAAATACAATCCATAAATCATAGTCGGTATGTATTTGTAATCGTTGACGATTATTCTCGATATACTTGGACTATGTTTCTTAAAAATAAAAGTGACACTTTTGAAAAATTCAAATCTTTCGTCAAACGTATTCAAAAATCAAAGGGACTTAAAGTAAAGAATATAAGAAGTGATCATGGCGGAGAGTTTGAAAATAATAAGTTTGAACATTTTTGTGCAAAGAAAGGTATATCACACAATTTTTCCTTTCCTAGAACTCCACAACAAAACGGGGTTGTAGAACGGAAAAATCGAACGTTACAAGAATGTGCAAGAACATTATTAAATGGAAGCACGTTACCAAAGCATTTTTGGGCAGAAGCTATAGCAACTGCATGTTATGTTTTGAATCGAGTTTCCATTCGACCTCTAACTAAAAATACACCATATGAATTATTTAATGAAAGAAAGCCAAATATTTCATACTTCAAAGTTTTTGGTTCGAAATGTTTTATTTTAAACACGAAAGATCATCTTGGTAAATTTGATTCAAAAGCTGACGAAGGAATCTTTGTTGGTTATTCAGATCATAGTAAAGCTTATCGTATATTCAATAAAAGAACCAAAATTATCGAAGAATCACTTCATATATCTTTCGATGAATACTATCAGTTTCCTAATATAAAAATTGATGATGACGAAAATATCAATATAAATGACACTGTTGTCACAAATGAGGATTCTGACTCCGAAATTATCAACAATATTCCTCAACCCCCTGAGATAGTTTCTCCAACTAGAGTAAGATCTCCTCCAAGAATATTAAGAGATCATCCGGTTCAAAATATAATTGGAGAAGTTTCATCTCAAATTAGAACTAGAAGTCAACTTAACCAAATGGGACATGTTGCATTCATTTCAAACATCGAACCTAAGAATCCTAAAGAAGCTGCTACCGATGAATATTGGATCATTGCTATGCAAGAAGAACTTAATCAGTTCGAACGCAATGATGTATGGGAACTTGTTCCAAGGCCATCCGATCAATCAGTTATCGGAACTAAATGGGTTTATAAAAACAAAGTTGATGAACAAGGAAACATAACTCGGAACAAAGCACGGTTAGTAGCTCAAGGATATAATCAAGAAGAGGGTATCGATTATGAAGAAACTTTTGCACCTGTCGCTAGACTAGAAGCAATCAGAATTCTTCTATCGTTTGCTTGTCATCATAATTTTAAATTATATCAAATGGATGTCAAGAGTGCGTTTCTAAACGGTTTTATAAAAGAAAAAGTATATGTTGAACAACCACCCTTATTTAAACATGAAAAATATCCAGATCATGTTTTTAAGCTTAAAAAGGCTTTGTATGGTTTAAAACAAGCACCACGTGCCTGGTACGAACGACTAAGAAGTCATCTTATCGACTCTGGATTCCAAATAGGAAAGGTTGATCAAACATTATTTATTAAACATTCGCACAAAGATATACTTGTTGTTCAAATATATGTGGATGACATAATCTTTGGTTCAACAAATGAGAGACTTTGTAAGGAATTTTCAGATATCATGACTAAAGAATTTGAAATGTCACATATGGGAGAGTTATCATACTTTCTTGGTCTTCAAATTAAACAACTTCCAAATGGTATTTTCATAAATCAAGAGAAATATTGTGAAAATCTTGTTAAAAGATTCGGACTTGAAAATACTTCCGGAAAACCGACTCCGATGAGTACAACTAGTCATCTTGAAAAAGATGAAAGTGGGAAGAGTGTAGACCAAAAGACGTATCGAAGTATGATAGGTTCTCTCTTATATTTAACAGCTAGTCGTCCTGACATTATGATGAGTGTTTGTTTGTGTGCACGTTTTCAAGCTGATCCCAAGGAATCGCATTTACGAGGAGTGAAACGAATTATTCGATATCTTAATAACACCAAAGATTTCGGTCTTTTCTATCCTAAGGATTGTGCATTCGAATTAGTATCATATAGTGATGCTGATTTCGGAGGATCACGAATGGATAGAAAGAGTACAAGTGGTACGTGCCATTTCATTGGAAAATCACTTGTTTCTTGGTTTAGTAAGAAACAAAATTGTGTTTCACTATCGACATGCGAGGCAGAATATATCTCAGCAGCTTTGGCATGTACACAGATTATATATATGCAACAAACACTTAGAGATTTTGGTATGAACTTAACAAACTCTATTATATATTGTGACAACACAAGTGCAATAAATTTATCCAAAAACCCAGTTAACCACTCTCGAACTAAGCACATTGACATTCGACATCATTTTCTAAGAGATAACATTGAAAAAGGAAATATAAATCTTGAATACGTTAATACAGAAAACCAACTAGCTGATATATTCACAAAGCCTCTACTAGAATCAATTTTTGTCAAGTTACGTAGAGAGCTAGGGTTGGTTTCCAGAAAAGAACTCGAAGGATAATATTGTTTAATATAACAAGAGTTCGTATTTCTTAATCAGAAACCAATGATTTTTTTTTTTTACTATATATAGCAGAGAGTTTTTCTACGGTAAAACTAATACAAACCATCTTTTTATTTTCCTTAAAATAGAAAACTCTCTCTATAAAAATGCATTTCGTTTTTGAGTGCTATCAGACAAACATTCTCTCAAAAACTCTTATATTTTTTTACCTCATGGCACACGTTTGTGAAAAATGTGCCGAAAACTCCCACATTTCAATCACGAGTTCCGAACCAATGGAACATAACTCCCCAAAAACACCAGAGCATCCACCAGGTTATCATCAACCATCTCGAACGCCAGGAACCACGCCTACTCCTAAGAGAAGCAAGAAAGTTTTATTTTGCTCTCCCCGAACCAAAGAAAAGATCGACGAAATACATTACTATCAGCAACAAATGTTTTACGAGCAAAAACTCACGACTTCACGTTTGACATACCTCGAACGATTAGCTTCTCTCTTCTGTGGTTCTGACAGGCATGGCGTACATGAACCAATTCCTATACCAACATCTTCACGAACTCCAAACTCTTGGGATAGAAATTATCAAAACAATGAAGGAGCTAGTGAGAGATACAATTCTTGGGAACCAAAGAATCCATGGGAGCCAAGAAGATAAATTCTTTGCATTTAGAGTTTTTCTAAAAATAAATTCGTATTTGTTTTGTATTCATTCTTGCTTTGAATAAAAATTTTAAACTTATATATTCTTCACATCATTTGGTAAAAACAAAATTAATCAGTACCTGTCGACCGCCCCAATATTAGCCTGTCGACCGGTCCAGTTATACAACGCTACAAAATTTCAACCAGAAACTTTAACGGTCGACCGCCTATATTTTCCTGTCGACCGGTCTGCACATAATTCATGGTTTCTATTTTTCCAGTAAGTAAACCTGTCGACCGTCCATATTTTCCTGTCGACCGGTCTGCACATAATTCGTGGTTTATATTTTTCCAGAAAGTAAATCTGTCGACCGCCCACATTTTCCCTGTCGACCGGTCTAAACATAATCCTTGGTTTATATCTTCCAGATCTTAAACCTGTCGACAGCCCCTAATCCACCTGTCGACCGCCTTCATTTTTTTTCAAATCCCTGTTAGACACGTCGGTTTCTTTTTGATTAAATACATCCCTTCATTACAATCCATCCATTCAATATTTAAAATCCTTTCATCTCTTCATCAAACATCCTTATTTATTCATTCTCATCATCTTCTAAACCCATAACTCTTAAGAATTTTTCTTAGTCCTTCTTCCTTAAAAACCTATTCTATTATAATTCTTCAAATTCCCCAATCTCTTCAATGGCTCCTAAGCATAAGAAGTCAAAAACCACATCTTCTCAAGCCCCTGTTCAACCTATTGATACTCAAATCAAGCAATGGCTTATGGATCCTCTTGCTGTGACTAGATGGAACAAGATGAAAGACTATACAATTCACCACGGATCCTTTCTCAAATTTTCTGATTTCGTCCTCTACGATGTTAGTGAATTATCACGAAGGTCGGGCATAAAGTCTCTACTAGATTTTGAAGACAATAATATTGAGATAAGTCATACCTTGATAAAACTTTTTTATGCCAATCTCAATTTGGACAAATTTAAACCCCAAAACTCGGATAATTGCTTATGGTCCGTAGTCTGTGGTCAACACGTCTTTCTTTCCAAAGACCGGATGGCGGAAATACTCCGAACCCACAACGAAGGTATTCAATTTAGTAGTGAATTTTGCCCTATACATATACGAGATAGAAATAGTCACCTTTTTATTGAAGACCATAAGTCGAGTATTAAGGGTATCAATCTAAGACCATCGGCCAGACTTCTCCATCTTTGTATCACACACACTCTTCTTCCAAGGACTGGTAACTTTGATGCAGTGTATAGAGAAAACTTTAAAGCCCTGTATGCCATTTTTGCAAATATCAGGGTAAATTGGATAGACATGATTTTCGATGAGATTGTACTAGTAAATAAACGTACAAGGCCACACTTGTTTTATAACGAGTATATCATGCGTTGTCTTCTGGAATGTGGCGTAAGATCTCCCGAATCTATAATATCAATACCAAAATGTATTGATAAAGCTTCTAAAAATAGGATGAAGTTACCTATTCCTGCTATGAGTATTATTCCGTTTGAACACTATGTTGAACAAGGTCCTCCACAAACATCTTCTTCTCAAATCCCTAGGCAAAGGCCTGAAGATGTTACAATTCCGCCTCCTACTTCTTCGACTAAGGAAACTCTTGAGCAAATTGCACGTAATCAATTCTTACTCGAAGCTCGACTAAAACGTACCGATAATAAACTCGACCGCTTGGACACCAAACTCGATAAACGGTTCAACAAATTAAAGTCTTTCTTCAGTACAATTTGGGAAGCAATCTCTTGTGCTTCAACTTCCGCAACCCTTGCTCAAGATCCCGGAAAACGACCTATGCCACCTACTTTTACATGGTCTTCCTCTGAAGAAGGTACTAGCTCTGGAGCGAGTACTCAACATACCCGTGGTCGTGGAATGTCGTATATTGAAGAAGAAGCTCATGACGATGTTGAAAAGGACAATGATAACAGTGACAATGAGAAACAAGAAGGGGAAGGAAACAAAGATGACGAGGATGATAGTGATTCGGACTGGCCTTCACAATAATCATCTCATAGTTATCTTTTAACCTTTTAATTTGCTTATGTATTTAACTATTCGACTTCCTGGTACTTCCGGTGTGTCTATTTTGGTTTGGCTTGTAATATGTATGACATTCTATGTATTTCGTTCTACCGTTTATTCATGTGTTCTTACTTAGTCTTATATATATTATTGTAATCACCCTTTTTGTCGATGACAAAGGGGGAGAAAATATTACTAACAAATGCCATGCAGATTAAATAATTCAGGGGGAGCATATATACAGGGGGAGCAAATATACAAGGAACAATACCTTATTAAGCCATGTTGTCATCAATCAAAAAGGGGGAGAATGTTGAGTCAAAGCTTCAAGGGTTGTTTTGATTTATGACAAGAAGAAGCTTCTACATCGACAAAAAGAAGACAAGATGACTTCATAGGTTAGAAGTTGATTATTTAGAGTAAAAAATGTTAAAATCTATCCTCAAATGATCATACTTCTAATTGCTTTAAAATATTCTTATAAAAGCATTTTTTTTATGCATATGACCGAAAACATGTCGACCTACAATTTTTTATAGGTCAACAGGTTTTTAAATTGTAACGGTCAAAAATAGGTCAATAGGTTTTTGAATTCCAACGGCTAAAAACATGTCGACCTATAAAATTCTATAGGTCAACAGGTTTTTGAATTTTGACCGTTATATTGAAAAGTCATCTTCTTTCTTCAAGAGTTGCATCCATTTTTCTTCATGAATAATCACTCCTTTAGATGCATCTTTTCACCAACATTTGCAACCTCTCGATCTCTATAAATACATGATTTTACAAACATCCAAATTACCGAATTAACCGAATTTTCTCTCTATTTTCTGATCTATCTTGCAATATTCTTCTCGTTCAAAAAGCACTCAAAAAGCATTCATTTTATCGGTTGAATCTCCAAGCATATTTCATACACTTGTGATTCAATTCGATATTATACTTCCTAATCTTTCTAAACATCAAATTTCATTTGAGGATAAGATTATAGGAAGGGTGTACTCAATTGTTGACAAATCAGTGTTGAAGGAAGAACACATTCAAAGTCAAAATCTTATTATTGTTGAAGTCCTCGGTGTTGTAAGAGGCAAGTGTTGAAGTCCTCGTGGTATAAGAGGCAAGTGTTGAAGTCCTCGTGTTATAAGAGGCAAGTGTTGAAGTCCTCGTGTTATAAGAGGCAAGTGTTGAAGTCCTCGTGTTGTTAGAGGCGTGAAATCCCGTTCGGCTGCTCGGGTATTGTAAACCTGTTTCCTCCGGGTGAAGTGAGGTTGTTGTTTAGTGAAAATCCAGATAGAAGTCTGGGACTGGACGTAGGACGGTGCTCCGAACCAGTATAAAAATCCCTGGTGTGATTTTTCCTATTTACTGCATTTGCTATACTTGCTTATCTGTGATATTGCTTCTGTGAGATCTTTTTACATTAAATATTTACCTGCATAACTATTGTAAATATACAAGTTAGTATATCACATACTTTCTGCATAGCCATATTATAGATCCTGCATAAGTCGTGCACACCCGACCCTTTCACTGTTCAATGAATATGCATGTACATATATATACAGTTTTTATCATTTATCATTTTCTATTCAACTTCATATTTGATTTCTGTTTGGTTTAAAAACACCATTCATTCTAATGTTACGTAAATAGGTGCAAATCATTTCATTAGCTAATTAATGAATATTTCAACTCATATATGTTTATTTTGAACAAGTGGCTATTTTTAACACTTCACATTTCAACGATTTATGCATACAATAAAAATGTGATTTTTATTATAAAACAATTCATTTCAAAACACTATCTTTCTATATATTTCATGCTGGTGATAAAAATGGGATTTTTATCATAAAACAATTTCTTTTAAAACGAGTTTATTTTACACAGTTCATATAGTCGATAAAAGGTGATTTTTATTATCAAACAATTTATTTCAAAATATGAATACCATTCAACACATGAATTTCTAATCAACGAATGAATATCAATTCAACACATGAATGTTTTCTATAGTTTCTATATATAGATAAAAATGTGATTTTTATTATCAAACAATTTATTTCAAAATATGAATACCATTCAACACATGAATTTCTAATCAACGAATGAATATCAATTCAACACATGAATGTTTTCTATTCAATGAATAAATATAGTTTAAGCATATGAAAATAATTCAAACACACGAATATTATTCAAAATTTCGGCAGCATAACGGCAGGGTAGTTAAACCGGGACCATCCCTAGTACGGCTCCTCGCTCTACCTTAAAACCTCGCGGTTTTTGACAATGGGGATCATGCATCTAGTTCGCACGCAGGCGGCATGTATATATTTATTTCATTTCCACAAACTAATCCTATGTGGTTTCAACCAAATATTTCTCAACCACAAATGGGTATTTTTCAACCACAATCAACCAATATCAATCACAAACAATCCCAAACAATCATTCGCTATCAATCAATTTTCACAACAATTTCAACCAATAAATATCGTCCATGGTTTGTGGACGAGGGGCGTATATATATATATATATATATATAGCAATTCACTTTAATTTCCACACATATATATATATATATAGAAAAAGAAATTGAAGAGTGATAATTTCTCACCAATAGCTATGCAACTACTACGACTCTTCCTTTAGAAATCTTCGCCAATCTCGCCTTTTGTCGCTTTCGTTGCCCGTATTCTCTACATATGTAAAAATCGAATTTTTACTATGTTATTCAATATATAAAAACTGCATTTCAAAAATATATATTCCGCCTTTTCAAAAATAAAGGTTATATTTTTAATATTCCTATGATGTAAAGATTATATTTTTATTGCTTTAAAAATATAAAGATCATATCTTACTTCTTCTACTTAATAAAAACTCCGTCTTTTCTATTTTAAAAATATGATCTTTTCTATTCTAAAAAGTCTGATCTTTCCTATTTTAAAGTTCAAACCTTTTCTATTTTAAAGCTCAAACCTTTTCTATTTTAAAGTTCAAACCTTTTCTATTTTAAAGCTCAAACTTTTTCTATTCTAAAGCTCAAACCTTTTCTAAATCAGTTTTTAAACGCTTTTTAAAAAAATCAGTTTTAAATGTTTTTTGAAAATCAGTTTTAAATTCTTTTTCAAATTCAGTTTTAAATTCTTTTTAAAATTCAGTTTTAAATTCTTTTTAAAATTCAGTTTTAAATTCTTTTTCAAATTCAGTTTTAAATTCTGTTTATATAAAATAAAAAAATAAAAAAAAAATACTTACAGAGAGGGGGGGTTTCCGCAGTTCGTCGGAGGGGAGGCGGAGTCTGGCTTCGAGGCGGCGGCTCGGGGTTCGCCGGTGGTGGCAGGAGGTCGTCAGACTGGGAGGGGGCCTGCTCGATTCGCTCGCGATGGCTTCGAGGGGGGTGGGCTCGTAGGCCCTGCGAAGCGGAGGAGGGAGAGTGAAGCGGTGGGCTTGGAGGAGGAACAGGCGGTCGCGGGCGGTGGCGTCGATCGATAGTTTTAGGGTTTTTTCTTTTTTTTTTATTTCTGTTTAATGAATCGGGGGGGGGGGCAGAACGGGAGATAAAGGAGGGAAATTAAAATTATTTTTATTATTTTATTATTTAATTATTTATATTTTGCAAAAAGGTTGACTTTTACATACGACCTCGAAACGAGGCCTACCGCCTGTCGCCCATAGCGTTTTACCCCCATTCGGAACATAATGGGGTATGTATCGTAAGATGATTTGATCGTTACAATCAGTTCCCGTTGAATTTACATTTAAATCACTATATTGAATTTTAAACGTACATTTCAAATTACCGGGGTCACATACTAACTAGAAAAATTCCAGAAAAATATTTTCTAGCTTCGTATCGACGATACGGTCCTAACAAAACTAGTTTCGTCGAATTCTGAGACCGTTTGAAAAATGGCCAATTTCCAGTCGATTAAAATCAACAGAAACTGGTCAAACGCGTTTTCCTTTGCCACGTTCACATATTGATTCGAAAAATTGTGAAATTTGAAACCTAACAATAACTTGACCCTGCGGATCCAACAAAAGTGGTTTCGTCGAAATCCGAGGTCATTTGCAAAATGTCCATTTTTAAGGGCCTGAATTCCATAGCGACTATTCAGAATTTTCAACTGGACATATCTTTTGATTCCCGCTATCAAATTTCGATTGGTCAGAAGATATCATCAATTAGATCCTAATGTTTTTGGTTTCACTAAAATCCGGATTGTTTTGCATCCGGTATGTTCAATTGAAGTTTGAAATCGAATTATCGAACTACCGCGCTATTTTCAATCCTATATATAATTATAATTAATTATATTCGTTTTCAAATGTCGATTCAAACTCAGTTTTCATCGCCATTATTTAAAATATTTATTTTAAATATTTAAAATCCATTATTTTAGCCAATTTAAAAATTTTAAATTGGTTCAGATTTTCTGGGTCGTTACAATCTCCCCCACTTAAAACTTTTCGTCCCCGAAAAGGAATAAAGTCGAAAGTGGTTTGATAAATTTACAGTCACACAATACAACAACCAATTTGTTTTTAACCTTCCAAAAATATACTAATTAATCTCTATACTCTTTTCAAAATCATTCAGACTATATACTTAAAAGTGTATATCTATGAAAAGAAAATAACAATAGAGTAGAGAATTGAATGGTAATGCAAAGTAGGTTAAATGTACCTTGCACCGGAGTCAATCAGAGATATCTACTCGGCATCTGGGGTAAGCTTTCTGAATGCTCTCCTCAGTTTCCCAAGTATAATCTCGCGGATCTCCACTCCATTGCACTTTGACTAAGCGAACCTTCTTGTTCCTCAGCTCTTTGGTTTCTTTGCCGATAACCTTTAGCGGCTCACGCCTCACAGCTAATTCTGGAGTAATTTCAATATCCTGCTGAGCTGCTTCTTCCACGATCAAGTCTGGATCATGAACGTGCTTTCGAAGTTGAGATATATGAAATACATCATGCACTCCAGGCAACCAGTCTGGCAATTTAATTTTATATGCGAGAGTCCCAATCCGTTCCAGAATAGGAAACGGACCAATAAATTTGGGCGCTAACTTTCCTGTTTTACCGAACCGGATAACTCCTCTCATCGGCGATACTTTCAAATATACATAGTCGCCAACTTCGAAGGATATATCTCTTCTTCTTTTATCGGCATAGCTCTTTTGTCGGCTTTGAGCGGCGAGTAATCGCTTCTTAATAAAATCGACTTTGTCGGCCGCTTCTCGAATCATATCAGGACCCAACACAAGTCTATTCACAGGCTCGACCCAACAAGCAGGAGATCGGCACGGTCTACCATACAATGCTTCGAATGGCGACATTGTCAGACTCGCCTGGTAGCTGTTGTTATAAGAGAATTCAGCCAAATGCAGATGGTCTTCCCATGATCCACCGAAATCTAGAACACAAGCCCGCAATAGATCTTCTAAAATGCGATTCACCCTCTCAGTCTGACCGTCTGTCCGAGGATGATAAGCGGTGCTCAAGTTTAACTTCGTTCCCAGCTCGACTTGAAATGCTTCCCAGAATTTGCTAGTGAATATTGTATCTCTATCACTTACTATACTGAGCGGCACTCCATGCAGTCTAACTATTTCCCTGAAGTAAATCTGCGCCAGACTCTGAGCAGTTCTATTTGATTTGACAGGTATGAAATGGGCGGTCTTCATGAAACGATCTACAATCACCCAAATACCGTCATTTCCTTTCCTGGTTCTGGGCAAACCATCAATGAAATCCATAGAATTATGTTCCCACTTCCAGCCAGGAACTTCTAGCGGTTGTAATAATCCAGCCAATTTCTGCTGGTCACTCTTGACTAGCTGGCAAGTAGGGCATCGGCTAACATATAAAGAAATGTCCCTTTTCATCGACTTCCACCAGAAAGTGCGTTTGATGTCATTATACATTTTGCTTACTCCCGGGTGGATACTGAGTTTGGACTTGTGGCATTCATCCAGTACTTCTTTTCGAAGTTCAGGAATGTTAGGGACACAGATTCGACCTTTGAGCCTTAAAATCCCATCATTGTCTACTTGAAAACTCGAGGGTTCACCTTGTTGAATTATCCCTCTGATCTTCTGAATGAAGTGATCATCCTCCTGAAGAGCAGATATTTTATCTATCAATGAAGTCGTGATAATAAAACTGGTGATCATTTCATTCTTTCTGCTTAACGCATCAGCCACGACATTGGCTTTCCCTGGAGTATATATAATTTCAAAGTCATATGCTGCAAGAAACTCCAGCCAACGTTGTTGCCTCAAATTCAGATCTTTCTGAGTGAACAGATACTTTAATGACTGATGATCTGTAAATAGTTCAAATCTCTCGCCCAGAAGATAGTGTCTCCAGATTTTCAAAGAGAATATGATAGCCAATAACTCAAGATCATGAGTTACATAGTTTTTCTCGTGCGGCTTCAGTTGACGGCTAGCATAAGCAATCACTTGACCCCTTTGCATTAACACTGCGCCAAGGCTTTCTCTAGAAGCATCAGTCCATACTTTTAAATCCTGGTTGCCATCTATGATGGTTAACACTGGAGCTGTGGTTAATCTCAACTTCAGCTCTTCGAAAGCCTCCTCACTCTCTTGAGTCCATTTGAATTTAGAATGCTTCTTTGTAAGCTTCGTTAAGTGACCAGATATCTTCGAAAAGTTTTTAACGAACTTCCGGTAATAGCTAGACAATCCGAGAAAACTACGGACTTCAGTGGGGGTACTGGGCTGTTTCCAATTCTGAATAGCTATGATTTTACTTGGGTCCACAGTGATTCCTTCTTTCGATACAACATGGCCCAGAAATTTCACTTCATCTTGCCAGAATATACATTTGGAAAACTTGGCTTTCAATACATTCCGTCTCAGAATTTCTAGAACCTGTTCCAGATGCTTTTCATGTTCGGCCTTTGATTTATAGAAGATTAGAATATCATCAATAAAAACCAGAACAAATTTATTCAATACTCCTCTGAATACCCTGTTCATTAGATCGACGAAGTAAGCTGGAGCGTTACATAAGCCGAATGGCATTACTAACCACTCGTAGAATAGGTCGGGCCCTCTGAACGCTGTCATTGGAACACACTCTTCGGCAATTCGAAGTTGATGGAAACCTGTAGCTAGGTCCATTCTTGAGAATACTTGTGCTCCATTTAATCGATCCAACAAATCATCTATTCGCGGCAATGGATATTTATTCTTTATGGTCTGCTTGTTCAAATCACGATAATCCACACATAGCCGTAGAGTACCGTCAGATTTTGGGACAAATACCACTGCTGCACCCCAATCAGAGAAACTAGGCCTTATCAGACCTTTCCATACCAGCTGCCTTGTTTGATTGTCTAATTCCTCCTTCTCTTTCAAGGACATTCTTCGAATAGCGTGAACTACCGGCCTTGCATTGGGAATCAAAGCAATCTTGAAATCTATTTCTCTCTGCGGAGGTAAGCGAACAACTTCTTCAAACACATCTGCATAATCCTTGACGACCGGAATATCTTTAATGAGGTCAGGAATATTCTCAGTGATTTCAGGAATATTTTCTATTTGGGCTGGAGAAACATTCAAAGCTGCCCAGAAGTCTTTTCTATTAGCATTCTGACCTTCACAGGGAATGGTTATATAATCACCTGATTTAATCTTCGCCTTTACGACTCTGTCGGCGCATTTAACCTCAGCTTCATATTTGGTCAGCCAGTCTAATCCCAAGATAAGATCGAACTCTTTGAAATTCATGACGGCTGCAATGGTAGGAAACCGATAACGAGAAAAGGAAACCGGCACTCCACAAACCCAACTGAGATCAATGGAACCCCCAACCGGATTCTGGACAGTCATTGGTTCCTTGAGCTTTTTCAAATTCAAATCCAGTTTCTTAGCTGCATCTTTGGCAATGAAGCTTCTCGACGCGCCTGTGTCAAACAGTACTTTGACTGGAATGTTTTTGACAGTTAGCGTTCCCTCTAAAACATCAGCCCTTTCCTAATCAGATGAGGGCTCGGAAGTTTCTGCTACTTCATTTACTTGAACTATTTCAGTCTTTCTGAATAGCGGGCAGACCTTTAAAAGATGACCCGCCTGATGACATCCACCACATTTTCTATTCTCTTGAAATCCCTTCTTGGGTGGGAACTTATTCTTTCTTTGTTGGTTCCAAGATTTACAACTTATCGCCAAATGTCCTTTTCTATTGCAGCTTGAGCACGTGGCGGTCGTTATTCGTTCGTTCCCAGATTCAGCCCTTTTTCTCTTGGCACTGCGCTTCTTATTAACCTCCGACCTTGTATTGGCTTCAGGAATATCAGTTTATGACTTTGCTATGTCACTAGAACTGACTTCTTCTTCGTCGCATAACATTCCTTTCTTATGGAGATCTTCATACTGATAGGCCATATATATCATTTCAGAAAAAGGAAGCTTCACATGCCCTAATACTTTATTCTGGTATTTCCTTTGAAGCCCGTGAATAAATCTCATATTTTTCCTCTTCGGATTTTGAATTAGATGAGGAGCAAAGTGAGAAAGTTCGTTGAATTTCTTATGATACTCTGGGATGGTCATGTCACCTTGTATTAGATAAGAAAATTCATCACATAATCTCTCGGTTGCTTCGGGAGGAGTAAATCTTTCTAGGAAAATCACTTTGAATCTGTCCCAGGTGATATCACCTTCTGGATTATCTTTGATGATTGTTTCCCACCAGATTAAAGCTTCTTCTTTGAGCGCCCAAGATGCTACTAACCGTTTCTGGTCATCTCTCAGCTGGATATGCTCAAAGATTCTCTCGACAGAACTCATCCAAGCTTGAGTTTGAATAATAGATTCATTGCCCGAGAATTGTGCTCCACCCAGATTTCGATATCTCTTGAATAGAGCCTCTAGATCGGGTTCTGTATTCCTTCTGTTTCTGGCACTCATTTTTCTAGTACTTCTGCAATTAGCAGATCAAGTGTCAGGTCACAGAAAAGACATTTTAAAACATAGAAACATATACCTCAAGTGTAAATGTGTCTATTGAGGTGTAATTTCATTCTGCTTTACTCATATTAGGATATTGCTGATCCTATCTGTATAGAGTTGCCCGTCATAGAACACTACTGGTTCTATTTCTGACGAGTTCATTCAAATGTTATATTCCAGAACTAAGCTTAACCAAAGCTCCGATACCACGTTGAGACGACCCAAAATCCCGTTCTCACGGAAACAAGGGTTATCTTTGGAATATAACACAGAAACAGATAATAGCAGAACAAAATTTAAATAAATACACCAGATAATGAACAATAGAATATACTGGATAAAAGTAATCATCAGAGTTACACAGTATACAGGATCTTACTTAGTACAAATACAGTTCAGCTATACATAAATGTCTACAGCGGAAATAAACAAAATATGTACAATAGGAGCTGAACAGCATAAAAAGAAATAAATGATAGAATCCATCTTCAGCTCCAGCTATCCAGAAAGAACCAGCTAAACCTGAATACAAGGCTGCCCAAGTAGAAAAAGGGGCACCCGAGTTTGAAAGTGAAACAAACTACGAGTCAGTCATGGGACTGGTATGAGAAATCCACTCAACACATATATATAATTTGGCTAATCACAGGACCACGCCACTTTCGTGGAACGGGTTTACTCCATTGGATTGCCAGTGCTTTAAAATAAATCTTTCTTTTAAACATCGCTATGCTTTTTATAAAAATGAAGCCATTATAAGACTCAGTTCCCATCACACAATGCAACGCAAACCGGAGGATAGAGTTTTACCTTATAATGGCCAAAATATGATTGATACGAATAAAACAAAGGCATTTGATATTATTGCTAGTGTTTATATGTTTTGAAAACAATTTCAAATCATAACTATCAATCATAGACGGCATGGGTACCATATATCATGTCGCCATATATATATACAATCAAAACCGCACGATGTCGTATTTGAAATTGGATTTCCGTCATGAACCAAGGCAAAAGATAGTCCTTACCGAATTCGAGACGCTCTAGCCCGCCCCTCAGGATCAGAGCTCGAGTGACCCTTGGATCGTCAGGGCCGGTCCACCGATGTGGATTAAAATTCCTGAACACTGCGTTTCCCCGCCCTTTGTGGCGTAAAACGAGCCAACGAATGACTCCATCGGACCCGGATCATCCGATCAAACCGAGGCGCCTCGCAACAGCAACAACCACATAGGTGAAACGTATATAAATGTCAGGGCTGGTAGGTCACTGACACCACCCTAGCTAGAAAGAAACGCATGCCCTCCCTGAGGTCCTTCTCCCGTTTTAGGTTCATACCGGGGTGTGAGGCTCGCGAATTCACGTTATACACAAAGCTACGCCACACAGGCGGTGCTTTGATCATCACCACAAGACTTTGCTTTTCAACAGAAGCCCTGATCACTGCATCTTAGCATGCCACACAGGCAATTCATGCCATGCGACTGACGTCCATCGATATACAACCTCTGAGCTCGTGCGTCTCAGAGAAGGGCGTTAAGCAAAAGAATAAATCCTCCGCCGCCAAACAGATGTATATTTAATAGAGATCAATCAACACAGAATAAAATCCAATGTCAGACACACAGTCCATTTACAAGTCCGTTCTGGGTCTGAACGAAACCGGAGGCACTAAATACCTCGCAAACCCATCGATCACCACGTACGTCTGGACGATCACCACTCATTATCCATATTTCGGGATGCCTCCCAATCAGGACCTCGGTTACCATCCAAACGAGGTGAAGATCTCCGGTCTTCGACCATCGTCTTCATCTTCGACTTTTAATCGTCGGTCAATTATTCGAAATGAGAATTATCTCGGCCTTTTCAAATAATTCACGTATATTTAGAATTTCAAATCAATTTATTTCAATGGTTAAATTATTCGACAACACCAAATTTGTTCTTTAATGTAATTTTCACACCAAACACATTCAACCATCAAATATCACATGAATAAAGCAAATTCAGTTTATTTCCATTCCATATCGCTTATGATATTTTATAACTATTTATCGCTATTTTTATTTATTTTAAAATAGCTAATTTATTCAAAACGACGCTTCGGGCCATAAAGCGGCCGTGGCGCTGTTTTTCTTCAGATTTGATTTACACATATCTGAAAATCTAACCGTTGGATCTTCGAAAAATTTACATCATTAGAAAGGTCTTTTCAAAACGAATCCAACGGTTCCAGTTTCGGGAAAATCCGACGGTCGGATCTCCTGGTACAATCGTTTGAAATTTCGATTTCAAAATACGAACTGCAGCGTCGTTATTCGATTAAATATATAATTATATTTATATATATATATATAAATATAATCGCTTCTGGTGCTGTTTTTCTTCAGATTTGAATTAATCATTCCAGACAATCCAACCGTTGGATTTTTACAAGGTTGGTGCCGTTGGAAAGATTATTCCAAGGCGAACCCGACGGTTGAGGTTTCGGGAAAATCCAATGGTCGGATTTCCCGCACTAGTCGTTTGAAATCATGGTTTCAAAATACGAACTGCACGGCTTCGTTTCGTTTTAATTTTATTTATATTTATATATTTATATAAATATAGTTCATTCAATGATTTCTATATCGTTTTCACTTCAAATATTTTTCTAACACCTTAAAATTTTGGAAAATTTCGCCATAACCTCCCCTGCACCTGGAGCATCGGGAAATTGCAAATAGCTTTCCCGGTCCTTCTAATCTCAAAAAGAAAAAGCCAAGCGGCTAGCCAACAGGCTCATAAAATCATCACCCAAACAAAGCAGTAAATGTGTACCTATTTGTCGGGCACAAAATTTTATTCCTCTTCTCTAGCCCCTTTGCTATAACCTGTTCAATGAATATGCATGTACATATATATACAGTTCTTATCATTTATCATTTTCTATTCAACTTCTTATTTGATTTCTGTTTGGTTTAAAAACACCATTCATTCTAATGTTACGTAAATAGGTGCAAATCATTTCATTAGCTAATTAATGAATATTTCAACTCATATATGTTTATTTTGAACAATTTGTTATTTTTAACACTTCACATTTCAACGATTTATGCATACAATAAAAATGTGATTTTTATTGTAAAACAATTCATTTCAAAACACTATCTTTCTATATATTTCATGCTGGTGATAAAAATGGGATTTTTATCATAAAACAATTTCTTTTAAAACGAGTTTATTTTACACAGTTCATATAGTCGATAAAAGGTGATTTTTATTATCAAACAATTTATTTCAAAATATGAATACCATTCAACACATGAATTTCTAATCAACGAATGAATATCAATTCAACACATGAATGTTTTCTATAGTTTCTATATATAGATAAAAATGTGATTTTTATTATCAAACAATTTATTTCAAAATATGAATACCATTCAACACATGAATTTCTAATCAACGAATGAATATCAATTCAACACATGAATGTTTTCTATTCAATGAATAAATATAGTTTAAGCATATGAAAATAATTCAAACACACGAATATTATTCAAAATTTCGGCAGCATAACGGCAGGGTAGTTAAACCGGGACCGTCCCTAGTACGGCTCCTCGCTCTACCTTAAAACCTCGCGGTTTTTGACAATGGGGATCATGCATCTAGTTCGCACGCAGGCGGCATGTATATATTTATTTCATTTCCACAAACTAATCCTATGTGGTTTCAACCAAATATTTCTCAACCACAAATGGGTATTTTTCAACCACAATCAACCAATATCAATCACAAACAATCCCAAACAATCATTCGCTATCAATCAATTTTCACAACAATTTCAACCAATAAATATCGTCCATGGTTTGTGGACGAGGGGCGTATATATATATATATATATATATATATATATATATATATATATATATAGCAATTCACTTTAATTTCCACACATATATATATAGAAAAAGAAATTGAAGAGTGAGAATTTCTCACCAATAGCTATGCAACTACTACGACTCTTCCTTTAGAAATCTTCACCAATCTCGCCTTTTGTCGCTTTCGTTGCCCGTATTCTCTACATATGTAAAAATCGAATTTTTACTATGTTATTCAATATATAAAAACTGCATTTCAAAAATATATATTCCGCCTTTTCAAAAATAAAGGTTATATTTTTAATATTCCTATGATGTAAAGATTATATTTTTATTGCTTTAAAAATATAAAGATCATATCTTACTTCTTCTACTTAATAAAAACTCCGTCTTTTCTATTTTAAAAATATGATCTTTTCTATTCTAAAAAATCTGATCTTTTCTATTTTAAAGTTCAAACCTTTTCTATTTTAAAGCTCAAACCTTTTCTATTTTAAAGTTCAAACCTTTTCTATTTTAAAGCTCAAACTTTTTCTATTCTAAAGCTCAAACCTTTTCTAAATCAGTTTTTAAACGCTTTTTAAAAAAATCAGTTTTAAATGTTTTTTGAAAATCAGTTTTAAATTCTTTTTCAAATTCAGTTTTAAATTATTTTTAAAATTCAGTTTTAAATTCTTTTTAAAATTCAGTTTTAAATTCTTTTTAAAATTCAGTTTTAAATTCTTTTTCAAATTCAGTTTTAAATTCTTTTTCAAATTCAGTTTTAAATTCTGTTTATATAAAATAAAAAAATAAAAAAATAAAAAAAATACTTACAGAGAGGGGGGGTTTCCGCAGTTCGTCGGAGGGGAGGCGGAGTCTGGCTTCGAGGCGGCGGCTCGGGGTTCGCCGGTGGTGGCAGGAGGTCGTCAGACTGGGAGGGGGGCTGCTCGATTCGCTCGCGATGGCTTCGAGGGGGGGGCTCCTGCGAAGCGGAGGAGGGAGAGTGAAGCGGTGGGCTTGGAGGAGGAACAGGCGGTCGCGGGCGGTGGCGTCGATCGATAGTTTTAGGGTTTTTTTTATTTATTTCTGTTTAATGAATCGGGGGGGGGGCAGAACGGGAGATAAAGGAGGGAAATTAAAATTATTTTTATTATTTTATTATTTAATTATTTATATTTTGCAAAAAGGTTGACTTTTACATACGACCTCGAAACGAGGCCTACCGCCTGTCGCCCATAGCGTTTTACCCCCATTCCGAACACAATGGGATATGTATCGTAAGCTGATTTGATCGTTACAATCAGCTCCCGTTGAATTTACATTTAAATCACTATATTGAATTTTAAACGTACATTTCAAATTACCGGGGTCACATACTAACTAGAAAAATTCCAGAAAAATATTTTCTAGCTTCGTATCGACGATACGGTCCTAACAAAACTAGTTTCGTCGAATTCTGAGACCGTTTGAAAAATGGCCAATTTCCAGTCGATTAAAATCAACAAAAACTGGTCAAATGCGTTTTCCTTTGCCACGTTCACATATTGATTCGAAAAATTATGAAATTTGAAACCTAACAATAACTTGACCCTGCGGATCCAACAAAAGTGGTTTCGTCGAAATCCGAGGTCATTTGCAAAATGCCCATTTTTAAAGGCCTGAATTCCATAGCGACTATTCAGAATTTTTAACTGGACATATCTTTTGATTCCCGCTATCAAATTTCGATTGGTCAGATTCGTTGGAAAGATATCATCAATTAGATCCCAATGTTTTTGGTTTCACTAAAATCCGGATTGTTTTGCATCCGGTATGTTCAATTGAAGTTTGAAATCGAATTATCGAACTACCGCGCTATTTTCAATCCTATATATAATTATAATTAATTATATTCGTTTTCAAATGTCGATTCAAACTCAGTTTTCATCGCCATTATTTAAAATATTTATTTTAAATATTTAAAATCCATTATTTTAGCCAATTTAAAAATTTTAAATTGGTTCAGATTTTCTGGGTCGTTACACTTCGGCACTCGAACATCAACTCTGATGACGACGCATCAATCATCAGAATCATCTCCGGGTGACTAGAGTGTGATTCTATATCTATCCAGTATATTAAAACTTCGAATATACGTTCATGACGCGCATATGCAAAATCTTTATATACTCGATTGTCCAAATTGAATATAAATTAATAATCAAATACCGTATACTTGAATTTAATTTTCAAAACAGAACTTGTTTTCATTTTTTTATCATTCAAAAATTTCACTCTTTCGACTCACTTTAGGATACTATTGATTCCATCTCTAACGAGTTATTTTCATTGTATATTACTAATCCAATCTCTGATGAATTCTTTCGTTTGATTCTAATGTGCCTTGTTCTCGAGTCCAGTAAACCAAAGCTCTGATGCCACTTTATAACGACCCGAACTTCCCCATGAAGGAAAGCGCGGATTGCTTTGAGGACAAGACCAATCAGAACGCAAACAGAAGAACATTTCATTTCTTATTACAACAATTCCATTAGAGTACAAGAATATACAGAGTATGAATAAATATTATACATTTGACAGATATCAGAGATTTAAATTACATTTAAATACATAGCAGCGGAAAAATAATACAACACATAACTGAAAGAAATACACGGATACAGAGCTTCCCGAGTATCGTTCCGGCTATAAACCAGGATCCTGTGAATATAAATCTGCAAAACCCAACTACTAGCTGCCCGTGTCGAAAATAAGGGCACCCAAAGTTTAGGTTGAAACAATAAACTCCAGGTCAGTCATGTGACTAGAGTGAGAACTGAAACAGTAATTTAAAACTTTACCTTTAAAAGAGAGTAATTCAAGGGACCACGCCGTATAACACGGAACGGGTTTCCTCCCAAGAATACTAGTGCATATAACAAAACAGCGCAATGCTTTTTGGAAAATTGAAGCTATTATAAGACCCAGGTCCCATTACACAATGCAACGCAAGCCGGAGGATAGGGTTTTCCTTTATAATAGCCAAACATGCTTGGTACGTTTAAACAAATCATTTGATACTATTATAAGTTTATAGTGTCAAAACAATTTCAATCATAGACGGCATGGGTACCATTTATCATGTCGCCATACTAGGCTCTACAAATAAAAACCGCAATGTCACGTATTGGAAATTGGATTCCATCATGAGTCGAGGCATGGGGAAAGCTCCTCTCCGTTCGAGACACTCTAGCAAATGTAACAGGACCACACGCAGTGATTCTTTGAATCGGTTGGGCCGGACCTCTCTTACTTTTGAGGATTAGTTATTCCTGAGCACACATTTCCCGGTCCTATCGGACCTATATAATGGTCTGTACATCGGCTCACATAGTGCCAATTATCGACCATATATTCGAGGCGCCTCGCATTCCAACAACCACATAGTTAAAAGTATATAAATGTCAGGGCTGGTAGGTCACTGACATCACCCATAGCTAGAAAGACACGGTGTGTTCTCCCAACGGTCCTTATCCCGTTTTTGACTCGTACCGAGGTGTGAGGCTTGCGAATTCACGCTATACATAAAGCTATGCCACACAGGCCGTGCTTTGATCATCAACCACAAGACTTTGCTTTTCAACAGAAGCCTTGATCATTTGCCACTTAGGCATGCCACATAGGCAATTCATGCCATGCGATTGATATCTATCGATATATAACCTCTAAGCTCGTATGTCTCAGAGAAGGGCGTTAAGCAAGAGAATAAATTCTCTGCCGCCAAACAGATATATATTTAATAGAAATCAATCACACATAATAAAATCCAATGTCAGACACACAGTCCATTTACAAGTTCGTTCTGGGTCTGAACGAAACCGGAGGAACCTTATTCCTCGCATATCCATCGATCTCCAGGTACGTCTGGACGATCACCAACTGATTCCCTCCTCTTGGATGTACAGCCCAATCAAGATCATCAATAATCATCCATATGATGTGAAGACTTCCGGTCTTCAACCACCGTCTTCATCTTCGACTTATCGTCGAATCGTTATTCAGAATGGGTTTAAACCCGGCCTTTTCGAATAACCTGCGTATATAATAAATAAATGTTACACAAACCCAGCATACGCCTCATTCCAATTCAGAATATTCTTTATTCAAATTTTCACATTCTTAGGGAAAGGTTCCCATTTATTTTATCAAAGATAAATTCTTCTAAATTTATTCTTTAATCTTCCTTTGGATATCATTTCATACCATGTTATGGTTTTCCAAACTAGTCGGGATTAGCGAACCACACCGAAGTAATTATTTATTTTATTTCCCAATCCCAACCTATTCATCCCATGGAGCAAAACTGGTAATACTCCATATCTAACACCCCGGTGTTATCGGTAAGATTAATTACCACTTCACGTTCAAATCTAATTAAAGATTTAATTATCGCTTTGGAGCAAAACTGGTGATACTCCGTTCTCAATCGCTTTAATCTAATTAAAGATTCATTAAAACTCCACTTAGTTTTAATCTTCCCGCCAATCAGTATTAATGGTTATTCAAAGCTAAGAAGTTAATCTTATCTTAACTGGGTTAAAGAACCAATGTATATTAAAAACACGGTTCATGACAAACCCAAAATCACATTCTATTGTTAATCGGGTTAAAGAACAGGTGTTATTTAAAACACCGTTCACGATAAACCCAAAAACCAATTTAAATTCAATTCCAATTAAAAACTAATTAACTGGACAATTTCACTAAATCTTAATTAAAAGATTTATTCTTTTCTAGACTGGGTTCAAGAGCAGTGTTATTTAAGACACCATTCACGACGAACCCAAAATCCTATTTGATATTAAATACAAGGCTCTGAATAGAAAATATATCGGCTTATATTCAATATCAAATTCTGAAACCAACAAATATCGTATTGGAAATAACGATACAAATATATCTTTCAAATTTCCACAACCATATCTGTATAATCACGAAATCCAACATCGAAATATTCCGAAGATAATTTCAATTCAAATCCATTCCAATTCGTATATTGGAAATTCTGATTATATTTTAAAACCACCTCAAATGTAGTTCAAAACTAGTTCATTTCGATAAAAATATATTTTTATCCTTTAAAATGTGGAATTTTTCACCCAATTCTTTCCAATTCATATATTATGATTTAACACAAATTATTAATATTTTTAATAATTTTATCAAGGCCCGGACAGTCGATTTCCAATAACGGTCGTCGAACTGCACTTACAGCGACATTTTCCAAATTTGATTTGGACATAATTCCAAATCCAACCGTTAGATTTCAAATTTCTAATATTCATTGGAAATCTCTTTTCGATATGAACCCAACGATTTCGGTTTCAGGAGAATCCTACGGTCGGATCTCCCGCAACGTCAATTCGAAGTTAATGGTCGAAATTCGCGAACTACCGCGGCGCGGCGCGTTTTATTCAGGCCATTTAATATATATATAATATATATTTTGTCGATTTCAATTCTAAACGTATTTTATAATTCGTTTTAAATTCGTTTCCAAAACAATTTCAACTTCGTATTCAATTTCAAATCAAAATTGAATATTTCATATCATTAATACATAAATGATAATATTTTCAAAACGTTATATTTTGAAATCACTTTCTTTTCTATATTCATTACAAAAACGAATATAATCAATATAAATATTGTTCGCGTCAAAATGGCACATCTCTAATCAACACGGCTTTATATATTTCAATAACTTCGTTATTCTATTCAACAAATGAATATTTATTCTATTTAACACATGAATCTTTATTTCTTTCAACACATGAATATTCTCAACACATGAGTATCGTCAACACATGACTATTTATTCTATTCAACACATGAATCTTTATTTTATAATATTCTTTCTTTTCCAAATTGGAATGAGGCCCAATCAATTACCATATAATGTTAATTACATGGATTCCATACAACACATGTATATAATAACAACGATAAATAATCAACCATCATCCAAAGTGCACTACACAACTGCATAAGCATTAAATATAAATAATTAACGCTCATACAGTCTGTCAATCAAACGATCGACATACCACTAAACAATCAGGGTTAGTGTTGTGACGACCCAAACTTCCCAGTAAAGGAAAGCCCAGATTGTTTTGAGAACAACACACGTCAGAACACAAAACAGAAGAACATTTTATTGCTGTTACCACAATTATATCAGAGTACAAGAATATTACAGAGTATGAATAAATATACATTGGAAATACAATATCAGAGTTTAAATTACATTTAAATAGTAGCGGAAAAATAGTAAAAACACAACTGAAGGAAATACACGGATATAAAGCCTTTCGAATATCGCTTCAGCTGTAGACCAGGAACTTGTAAATATAATATCTGCAAAACCAAAACTACTAGCTGCCCGTGTGGAAAATATGGGGACCCAGAGTTTAGGTTAAAACAATAAACTCCAGGTCTGTCAGGGGACTGGTATGAGAACTCAAAAACAGTATAATCTTGATTTAAAGTTAGGTAAATCACGGGACCACGCCGTATAACACGGAACGGGTTTACCCTCAAGAATACCAGTGCATAAAAATAAACAGCGCAATGCTAAAATAAAGAAAAATGAAGCTATTATAAGACTCAGGTCCCATCACACAATGCAACGCAAGCCGGAGGACAGAGTTTTACCTTATAATAGCCAAATATGCTTGGTACGCGAAATTTATCTTTTAATATTACTATAAGTGCATAGTGCAGAAATCAATTTCGAAAGTAAATGTATTAATCATAGACGGCATGAGCGCCCCATCCCACTATGTCGCCATATATAGGGTTTACAATCAAAACCGTAATGTCGTATTGGAAATTGGTTTTCCATCATGAGTCAAGGCAAAGGAGGAACTCCTTACCGATTCGAGACACCCTAGCAAATGCCTCAGGATCACACCTATGGGCAACCCTTGGAGCGGTAGGGCCGGTCCCCACCTAACGGTAGTGGATTAGTTATGCCTGAACACACGTTTCCCGGTTCCTTTGAACCTCCATATGGCCACTAACAACCTATAAATACGAAGTACCTCATAATCCATCATCCACATAAGTAAAATGTCAGGGCTGGTAAGTCGCTGACATCACTCTAGCTAGAAAGAAACGTGTGCACTCCCTACGGTCCCTTCTTCCGTTTTAGACTCCAATCGGGGTGTGAGGCTCGCGAAGTCACGCTATACACAAAGCTACTCCTAAACAGGCTATGCTTTGATCATCCCACAAGGCCCTTCTTTTCAACAAAAGCCTTGATCATTTGCATCTTGGCATGCCACATTGTCAGACCATACCATATCATTGATCATCTATCAACATATAACCGGGTGTTAAGTGAAGAATAAATTCTCCATCACCAAATAGCTATACGTTAAACAGAGATCAACGAATACAATATAAAGGAATACAATGTCAGACGCGCAATCCATTTACTAGTCCATTCTGGGTCTAAACGAAACCGGAGGCACCTTATTCCTCGCATTTCCGTCGATCTCCAAATACGTTTGGACGATCACCACTTTTCCATCGTCTTGGGTGTACGGTCCAATCAAGATAGCAATTACCATCCAAACGACGTGAAGAACTCCGGTCTTCAACCACCGTCTTCATCTTCGACTCTTGATCGATGTATTAATTATTCAGAACGGGTTAAACCCGATCTTTCTTAATAATTCGCGTATTTTATAATCAAGTGCTATCAAAACACATCCAACGCCTCATTCCAATTCAGAACATTCTTTTAATAAAATATTCTTATTTTTAGGGAAAGATTTCCATTAATTTTATCAAAGATATAACCCTTTGAAATTATTCTATTCAGTCTAACTAAGTATTTATTAAAACTCCAATTCGGTTTTAATATCCAAATTTAAGAAATAATTATTATCTTTAACTGGGTTAAAGAACTAGTGTCATTTAAAACACAACTCACGAGAAACCCAAAATCATCTTCCATAAAATATGGAATCTTCACTGAAATTAGATCAACATATAATCGATATAAATTCCTATATTAGACTAATAATATAAATGGAATAACGGCAAGGCCTTTCAAATTCCATAAATAGTAACAGTCTTCATCCACAGAAGTTCATCTCAATTATTAACTAATCGAATTCCATTCAATTCCAATTTAACATATTAAATTGGAAAGCTTACTTTAGAGAATTTTCATTAAATCCAAATAAGAGATATATAAATTCCAAATTAAACTTCACTGTAAATTGGGTTAAAGAACAAATGTCCTTTAAACACCGTTCACGATAAACCCAATTCATATTTCATTTTATTAAAATTACTAAATATAATTGGAACTCTAATAATCATAATTAAAACATTTATCTTTTTTTTAATTTATATTTACTATTTAATTCTAATTTAAATATTAATTGGAAAATTCCATTTCATCTTATTTAAAAGATTTATTATTTTCTAATCGGGGTTTAAGAATAATGTTATTAAAGACACCGTTGATGACAACCCAAAGTCCAATCTTTTATTCCATTCCAATTAAATATTAATTAATTGGATTTTTATTCTAGTTAATAACTAGTTCATTTCGATAAAAATATATTTTATCTTCTCCAAACTGGAATTTTTCATCAAAAATCTTTTCAAATCATTTATTATGATTTTACATAATTTTTCCATATTTTTAATAATTTTATTATCGCTCGCACAGTTGGTTTCCAATAACGGCCATTGGACTGCACTTACAGCGACCTTTTTTTTGAAATTGATTTGGACATATCTTCAAATCTAACCGACAGATTTCAAATCTCTTATATTCATTGGAAAGCTCTTTTCGAAACGAACCCAACGGTTCAGGTTTTAGGAGAATCCGACGGCCGGATCTCCCGTTACGCCAATTTAAAGTTAATGGTCGAAATTCGCGAACGGTCGTTGCGCGGCGCGTTCTATTCAGGCCATTACATATACATATATATATATATATATACATATATATATATATATACATATATATATATACATATCGTCGATTTCTATTTAAAACGTATTTTATAAATCGTTTATAAATTCGTTTTAAAACAATTCCAACTTTATTTTCAGTTTTAAATCCAAATTGAATATTCTTTCTATTATCATATTAAAATAATATTGTTTCCAAAATATTAATTTTGAAATTAGCTCTTTTAATATTCCATACAAAATGGATAAAATAAATCGATAAATACGTTCGGGTTAAAATGGCGTTGCCATTTAAAACGGATTAAATAGCCCAATTCATTATCTTATTCATTTATATTTTATACTGGGCTAGACCTCCCACATTAAGCCTGCGACTTGTGGATGCTGGATATGCCAGTTGGTTCTAGGCAGACTTATCCCACAAGTTGGGCTTAACCTCGTGTCATGGCCCGTTTCGTATTTGCGCACTTGGACCCCTCACATTAGGCCCAACATTTGTGGTTGTTGGATATGTCGGTTGGGTCCGGGAAGACTTCCACCACAAATGTAGCATAACCTCATGTCTAAGTACAATTATAATTCCTGATTATAATTAATTTACTAAAAATGTTATTTTAAAATATTATTTTTATTAAAGTAACTTAATTTTGAAATACCCTTTATTTCAAAATATACTTTATATTAAAATATTTCCCTATTAAAAATGATCTTTATTTTACATCGTCGTTTCTTTTACAAAATCTTTTGTTTTCAAATATTCTAACTTAATATTCAATTATTAATAAAAATTGAACTTTTCATATTATTATAATAATATAATAATAACCTTTTCAAAGCATTTAATCTTGAAATCAAATCTTCTAATTCAACACATTGACAATAAAGTGTGATCTCTTTTAAATCTAATTCTTTATTGTCTTTTTAACAATAAAAGTATAATCTCTTCAATTCAAACTTTTGATTGTAACTTTTTGACAATACAACAATAATCTTTTTAATTTAAAACATCAAAACCATAATTTAATTCTTTTAATGGAACATTGTATTAAAATATTCTTTTAATTCTAAAATTGGAATGAGACCAAACCATCACCATATAATTTTAATTATATGGATTTCAAACATCGCATTAGTTCCATAATAACGATAAAACATTCAACAACAGCCAGAGTGCAATTTAAACTAATCACAAGGGCGATCTGTAGTCAAAATATCAACCCAAGACCCGTGTGGGGTTTCAACCAACACAAATTCAAATAACATATCATTAATTGTGCTCTTGGACGATGTGTGAAAAATTATCGTCCAATCAACATAAACAAGTCAGGAAACTTGTTAATGGCAGTGTAAACATATTTCTAAATATCATAAATGACATAACATTATTTAATATGTTCACATATTTCAAATTTTCAAACAATTCACACAATCATCCCAATCAACATTTATCCAACAAACAACAATTCCAACACAGATAATTAACTTACTTTTGAATATAAAAATAAATAGTTATTCAAAAATTTAGTGAGAAAGAGTTCTCACCTTTGTCGGGCTTTAATTGACGGTTCGGGCCCAATTTTGGCCCAAAATCCAACATGCTCTAAAGTTGACAAAATTGATGTCTACGCGAAGCTCTTGACGCCACGATCGCAGCAAATCTTGTTTCGTACGATTTCGAGTTCGTATCAAAAAGATATGAATTTTCGAAGTTTGTAATAATTAAATAATGGGTGCGTTTTTTACAGGTCCCTATTAAGTTTCAAAATTAGGCTCACATCCGGTCATAAACTTATTGTAAATTTAGTCCCTATTTTTCGAAAATTCATCAAAAAAATTCAAAAAAAATATTAGAAAACCATGTAAATTCGTATTTAATTAAAACAATTAATCGTGAAAAAAATCAGATCAAAAAAACATTAAAAACAACGTCGAAATCATGAAATACAGAAAATCAACGAAATGCAGTAAATTGCATCAAAACATGCATATAAATCGATTAATTGCATACATGTATGCATTTATTTCAAATCTGCGTCAAAACTGCAGTATAAATGCATACATGTATGCACATATTGTTAAAACATGCATCTGCTGATGCATTTATTTAAAAACTGCATACCTACGTGCAACTTATTCACGTTTGCATGTATTTTGACATATATGCACACATGTATGCAGTTATATAGAAAAACTGCATACATGTATGCAATTTTTCAAACAGACGTGCATAAATATATGCATGTGTATTCGAATAGTTGCATAAATGTATGCAACTATTCGTAAAAGTTGCATACATTTATGCAACTTTTTTTTTTTAATTTCTGTGGACTTTTGGGAATATTTATAGATTTTAGAATTTTTTTTTTTTTTAAGTGATAGCGCCTGAAAATTTGGACAGAAAACGAAAGAGGCGGAGGTATGGAAAGTGGCAGGCGGAAGATTCCAGGCGCCAGCTAAAATAGGGGGCGGGTTTACAGAGAAAACATTACAGGGATGTATTGTGAATTTAAAACTTGCAAATAGTTGCATACATGTATGCAACTTTTGCCAATAGTTGCATACATGTATGCAAGTATTTCTGAAGCTGTTTTAGTTGAAAATGTATGCAGAAACTTGCATACATGTGTGCAACTATTTGAAATACTTGCACACATGTATGCAAGTATTTACATGCGAAAATAAAATGTGTGCAGAAACTTGCATACATGTATGCAACTATTTTAAATACTTGCACACATGTATGCAAGTATTGCATGTAAAAATATAACAGAGAAATACTTGCACAGATGAATGCAAGTATTCCAAATATGTGCATGATTTGATGCAAATTACTGCATTTTTCGTTGTTTTCTGTATTTTTTTGATTTTGATGCATGTTTCGATTTTATTATGATCTGAATTTTTGGGCGAGTACATGTTTAATTTAAATACGAATTATCGTGATTTTTTTATAATTTTTTTATATTTTTTTTTATGAATTTTCGAAAAATAGGGACTAAATTTACAATAAGTTTATGACCGGATGTGAGCCTAATTAAGTTTCGTTTTAGGGATGTGTGCCTAATATTCACTTAAATAATTAATTAAAATTACCGAAAATACCCAAAAATTCAGCTTGCTCAGAATTGAACGTAGTTAGTGTCATTGCGAAGATCTCGTCGCCACGATCACAACGGATCTGAAATCGTCAGATTCTGAATTTTTAAGAGAGAGATATACAATTTCAAAGTTTGAATTACAAAGTTGCCCCAAATCTCGGTCAAATAGCCCCTCGCCACCTTTAACCGCACTTTTCTCCCTCCTCCGACCTCCGATTGACCTGAAAGCATCGCCATCCTCTTCGTCTTCGAGAGGCGCACCCACGCTCCAAGCCGCCGCCGTCGTTGATGCTCTGATCGCCGGAATTTCGCCAGAAAGCGAAATTCGTCTAGCGGGCCCCACAGGCTTCCACCCTCCACCAAAAAATCTAAAAAAAATTACAGTAGCTAGATCTCGCGAAGACGAAGAACTTTCACTTAGGTGCCATCACCTGGTTCTTCACCGATCGACGGAAAAAAAATCGTTTTGTTTTCTATTCTCAGTTTTTTTGCTGTTTTGCTTCAGTTCGGTTTTTCTCAATTTCTGTGCCTTTCCTTCGACTTTCAGACAAAATGAACAAAGGCAAAATTGTTCGTTTATGTCTTGGCTACGTTTTATCCAACTGGGCCATCGCCTAATTCTCGACGGTTTGTGAGTTATACCCCAAAACCCGAAATCAATTTTCTGTCTTTCAAGCTAGATCCCGGTGAATATGTGCGACGATAGGTCTTGAATTTTTCGTGGTAGATAGAGGATAAGAAGATGAACAAAACCCAGAAAGGGTTTGGTCTGATTTTGTTCTGATTGAGATATATAAATTATTTTGTTTTCAGGGGTTAATTTGCAAAATAAATTTTAGAGGAAGGAGCCGCCATGGAATAGAGGAAGAAGAAGGTGGCTATGTTTTGTCGTAGGATTCAGCTAATGACAGCACTTATGATATTTTATATGGGTTAATAATTTAATTAGGCCCACTACCCTTATTTTAGCCTCTTATGTATTTTATCTTCTTCAAATTTTGTCTGTTTTCTCAGTTTAAAAATCCGTGTTAACACCTACGAATTCCATTTTTTATGAAAATTGAAACATAATTATTTCTTGACATTACGAATCCATAGAAACTGGTTTCGATGAATTCCGAGTCCGTATGAATAAATAGCGGATTTTTAAAGTCTAGAAATTGACTATTTTTCACTGTAAAATTTATTACGACCACATACTAGCTTCAAAAATTATGAAATTTGGAATCTAGCAATAATTCAATACTATGAATCCATAGAAAGTGGTTTCATCGAATTCGAAGGTCGTTTGCAAAATTCCCATTTTTAATGCGTATATATTTAATATTAAAAATACAAATAAATATGAATAATTTCCGAAACTCGAAATATATAAGTGTTTATACTTTTTCAATGCAGAAACATCATTTTGAACTCAATGAAAGTGGTTTCGAGACCAAATTCATTCATATGCAAAAAGTAGAGTTTTGGGCCCTATATATATAAACTTTCCCGTATTTTTCTGATATCTTGATTTTGGTATAACTTTTGATTCCCACTATGAAATTTTAATTTTTCGGATTCTTTGGAAAGATATTTTTAAATAGATTCTAATATTTTTCGTTTCGCTAAAATCCGATTTATTTCGCATCTTGTACAGTCAGTCAAAGTTAAAATTCAAATTTTAAAACTGTCGCGCTATTTCTAACTCCTTTTATAATTTAAATAAAATTTATTCATTTTAACTTCGATTAAAATAAATTTATAGTCGTTATTATATAAAATAAATTATTTCAAATATAAAAAACCCATTAAAATAAAAAAATTAAATTCGGCCCAAAATTCCGGGTCGTTACAATCTCCCCCACTTAAGAAATTTTCGTCCTCGAAAAGGAAAAGTCGTTTAATTAACCAACTCAACTTTCAATTCTAATCGATTTCCAATTCAGTTCAATGTTAAACTCGATTGAGCTAAATTTATCATTCTATTATATAGTGGTTAACTTAATTATCATTCCAATATTTTATTAGTTAAACTAATTATCAAACATCACAACCAGCAATCAATTAGGTGATTAACTTTTCAAACATATGTAATTTTTATATATGATCAAAAATCATGTTTTTAGTGCAAATCACAATAATAGACATTATCTAGTTTAGGTTCTCACACCAGTCAATGGAAATATATAGATATACCACATTTGAAACTCGAACATAAACTCGGATGATGATGCATCAATCATGAAAATTATCCCCGGGCGACTAGATTGTGATTCTATATCTACCCAGTATATTAAAACTTCGAATATCCGTTAATTACTCATATATTCAAAATCTTTATATACTCGATTGTCCAAATTAAAATATGATAATATACTCAGATACGCATATTAAGATAAAATTTTCTAAACTAAATTTGTTTTTAATTAAATTTTAAAGAAAATAATACTCTTCACACTCGTTCTAGGATGCTACTAATCCCATCTCTAACGAGTCATTCTTATTGGATATTAATAATCCAATCTCTGATGAATTCTTTCGTTCGGTTCTAATGTGTCTTATTCTCGAGCTCTGTAAACCAAAGCTCTGATACCAAATTTGACGACCCAAACTTCCTAGTAAAGGAAAGCCCAGATTGCTTTGAGAACAACACACGTCAGAACACAAAACAGAAGAACATTTTATTGTTGTTACAACAATTATATCAGAGTATAAGAATATTACAGAGTATGAATAAATATACATTGGAAATACAATATCAGAGCTTAAATTACATTTAAATAGCAGTGGAAAAATAGTACAAAACACAACTGAAGGAAATACACGGATACAGAGCCTTCCGAATATCGCTTCAGGTGTAGACCAGGAACTTGTAAATATAATATCTGCAAAACCAAAACTGCGAGCTGCCCGTGTGGAAAATATGGGCACCCAGAGTTTAGGTTAAAACAATAAACTCCAGGTCAGTCATGGGACTGGTATGAGAACCCAAAAACAGTATAATCTTGATTTAAAGTTAGGTAAATCACGGGACCACGCCATATAACACGGAACGGGTTTACCCCCAAGAATACCAGTGCATAAAAATAATCAGCGCAATGCTAAAATAAAGAAAAATGAAGCTATTATAAGACTCAGGTCCCATCACACAATGCAACGCAAGCCGGAGGATAAAGTTTTACCTTATAATAGCCAAATATGCTTGGTATGCGAAATTTATCTTTTAATATTACTATAAGTGCATAGTGCAGAAATCAATTTCGAAAGTAAATGTATTAATCATAGACGGCATGAGCGCCCCATCCCACTATGTCGCCATATATAGGGTTTACAATCAAAATCGTAATGTCGTATTGGAAATTGGTTTCCCATCATGAGTCAAGGCTAGGAAGGAACTCCTTACCGATTCGAGACACTCTAGCAAATGCCTCAGGATCACGCCTATGGGCAACCCTTGGAGCGGTAGGGCCGGTCCCCACCTAACGGTAGTGGATTAGTTATGCCTGAACACATGTTTCCCGTTTCCTTTGAACCTCCATATGGCCACTAACAACCTAAAAATCTGAGGTACCTCATAATCCATCATCCACATAAGTAAAATGTCAGGGCTAGTAAGTCGCTGACACCACTCTAGCTAGAAAGAAATGTGTGCACTCCCTACGGTCCCTTCTCCCGTTTTAGACTCCAATCGGGGTGTGAGGCTCGCGAAGTCATGCTATACACAAAGCTACTCCTAAGCAGGCTATGCTTTGATCATCCCACAAGGCCCTGCTTTTCAACAAAAGCCTTGATCATTTGCATCTTGGCATGCCACATTGTCAGACCATACCATATCATTGATCATCTATCAACATATAACTGGGTGTTTTGTGAAGAATAAATTCTCCACCACCAAACAGTTATACGTTAAACAGAGATCAACGAATACAATATAAAGGAATACAATGTCAGACACGCAATCCATTTACTAGTCCATTCTGGGTCTGAAAGAAACCGGAGGCCCATTATTCCTCGCATTTCCGTCGATCTCCAAATACATTTGGATGATCACCACTTTTCCATCGTCTTGGGTCTACGGTCTAATCAAGATAGCAATAACCATCCAAACGACGTGAAGAACTCCGGTCTTCAACCACCGTCTTCATCTTCGACTCTTGTTCGACGTATTAATTATTCAGAATGGGTTAAACCCGGTTTTTCTGAATTATTCGCGTATTTTATAATCAAGTGCTATCAAAACACATCCAACGCCTCATTCCAATTCAGAATATTCTTTTAATAAAATATTCTTATTTTTAGGAAGATTTCCATTAATTTTATCAAAGATAAAACCCTTTGAAATTATTCTATTCAATCCAACTAAGTATTTATTAAAACTCCAATTCAGTTTTAATATCCAAATTTAAGAAATTATTCTTATCTTTAACTGGGTTAAAGAACTAGTGTCATTTAAAACACAGTTCACGATAAACCCAAAATCATCTTCCATGAAATATGGAATCTTCACTGAAATTAGATCAACATATAATCGATATAAATTCTTGTATCAGACTAATAATATAAATGGAATAACGGCAAGGCCTTTTAAATTCCATATATAGTAACAGTCTTCATCCACAGAAGTTCATCTCAATTATTAACTAATCGAATTCCATTCAATTCCAATTTAACATATTAAATTGGAAAGCTTACTTTGGAGAATTTTCATTAAATCGAAATAAGAGATTCATAAATTCCAAATTACACTTCACTGTAAATTGGGTTAAAGAACAAATGTCCTTTAAAACACCGTTCACGATAAACCCAATTCACATTTCATTTTATTCCAATTACTAAATATAATTGGAACTCTAATAATCTTAATTAAAACATTTATCTTTTTTTCCCAAATATATATTTACTATTTAATTCTAATTTAAATATTAATTGGAAAATTCCATTTCATCTTATTTAAAAGATTTATTATTTTCTAATCGGGGTTTAAGAACAATGTTATTAAAGACACCGTTCACTACAACCCAAAGTCCAATCTTTTATTCCATTCCAATTGAATTTTAATTCATTGGATTTTTGTTCTAGTTAATAACTAGTTCATTTCGATAAAAATATATTTTACCATCTCCAATCTGGAATTTTTCATCAAAAATCTTTTCAAATCATTTATTATGATTTTACATAATTTTTCCATATTTTTAATAATTTTATTATCGCTCGTACAGTCGGTTTCCAATAACGGCCATCGGACTGCACTTACAACGACCTTTTTTTTGAAATTGATTAGGACATATTTTCAAATCTAACCGTCAGATTTCAAATCTCTTATATTAATTGGAAAGCTCTTTTCGATACGAACCCAACGGTTCTGGTTTTAGGAGAATCGGACGGCTGGATCTCCCGTTACGCCAATTTAAAGTTAATGGTCGAAATTCGCGAACGGTGGCTGCGTGGCGCGTTCTATTCGGGCCATTATAATATATATATATATATATATATATATATATATATATATATCATCGATTTCTATTTAAAACGTATTTTATAAATCGTTTATAAATTCGTTTTAAAACAATTCCAACTTTATTTTCAGTTTTAAATCCAAATTGAATATTCTATCTATTATCATATTAAAATAATATTGTTTCCAAAATATTAATTTTGAAATTGGCTCTTTTAATATTCCATACAAAATGGATAAAATAAATTGATAAATACGTTCGGGTAAAAATGGCGTTGCCATTTAAAACGGATTAAATAGCCCAATTCATTATCTTATTCATTTATATTTTATACTGGGCTAGACCTCCCACATTAAGCCTGCGACTTGTGGATGTTGGATATGCCGATTGGTTCCGGGCAGATTTATCCCACAAGTTGGGCTTAACCTCGTGTCATGGTCCGTTTCGTATTTGCGCACTTGGACCCCTTACATTAGGCCCAACATCTGTGGTTGCTGGATATGCAGGTTGGGTCCGGGCAGACTTCCCCTACAAATGTAGCCTAACCTCGTGTCTAAGTACAATTATAATTCCTGATTATAATTAATTTACTGAAAATGTTATTTTAAAATATTCTTTATATTAAAATAACTTAATTTTGAAATACCCTTTATTTCAAAATATACTTTATATTAAAATATTTCCCTATTAAAAATGATCTTTATTTTACATCATCGTTTCTTTTATAAAATCTTTTGTTTTCAAATATTCTAACTTACTATTAAATTATTAATAAAAATTGAACTTTTCATATTATTATAATAATAACCTTTTCAAAGCGTTTCATCTTGAAATCAAATCTTCTAATTTCAACACATTGACAATAAAGTGTGATCTCTTTTAAATCTAATTCTTTATTGTCTTTTTAACAATAAAAGTATAATCTCTTCAATTCAAACTTTTGATTGTAACTTTTTGACAATACAACAATAATCTTTTTAATTTAAAACATCAAAACCATAATTTAATTCTTTTAACAGAACATTGTATTAAAATATTCTTTTAATTCTAAAATTGGAATGAGACCAAACCATCACCATATAATTTTAATTATATGGATTTCAAACATCGCATTAATTCCATAATAACGATAAAACATTCAACAACAGCCAGAGTGCAATTTGAACTAATCACAAGGGCGATATGTAGTCAAAATATCAACCCAAGACCCGTATGGGGTTTCAACCAACACAAATTCAAATAATATATCATTAATTGTGCTCTTGGATGATGTGTGAAAAATTATCGTCCAATCAACATAAAAAAGTCAGGCAACTTGTTAATGGCAGTGTAAACATATTTCTAAATATCATAAATGACATAACATTATTTAACATGTTCACATATTTCAAATTTTCAAACAATTCACACAATCACCCCAATCAACATTTATCCAAAAAACAACAATTCCAACACAGATAATTAACTTACTTTTGAATATAAAAATAAATAACTGTTCAAAAATTTAGTGAGAAAGAGTTCTCACCTTTGTCAGGCTTTAATTGACGGTTCGGGCCTAATTTTGGCCCAAAATCCAACATGCTCTAAAGTTGACAAAATTGGTGTCTACGTGAAGCTCTCGACGCCACAATCGCAGCAAATCCTGTTTCGTGCGACTTCGAATTCGTATCAAAAAGATATGAATTTTCGAAGTTTGTAATAATTAAATAATTAATTAAAATTACCGAAAATACCCAAAAATTCAACTTGCTCAGAATTGAACGTAGTTAGTGTCATTGCGAAGATCTCGTCGCCACGATCGCAGCAGATCTGAAATCGTCAGATTCTGAATTCATATGAATTACAAAGTTACCCCAAATCTCGGTCAAACAGCCCCTTGCCACCTTTGACCGCACTTTTCTCCCTCCTCCGACCTCCGATTGACCTGAAACCACCGCCATCCTCTTTGTCTTCGAGAGGCGCACCCATGCTCCAAGCCGCCGCTGCCGTTGATGCTCTGATCCCCGGAATTTCGCCAAAAAGCGAAATTCGTCTCGTGGACCCCACAGGCCGCCACCCTCCACCAAAAAATCTGAAAAAATTTACAGTAGCTAGATCTCGCAAAAACGAAGAACTTTCACTCGGGTGCCATCACCTGATTCTTCCCCGATCGACGGAAAAAAATCGTTTTGTTTTTTATATTCTCAGTTTTTTTGCTGTTTTTCTTCAGTTCGATTTTTCTCGATTTCCGTGCCCTTCCTTCGACTTTCAGACAAAATGAACAAAGGTAAAGTTGTTCGTTTATGTTTTGTCTACATTTTCTCCAACTGGGCCATCGCCTAATTCTCGACGATTAGTGAATTATACCCCAAAACCCGAAATCAGTTTTCTGTCTTTCAAGCTAGATCCCGGCGAATCCGTGCGACGATAGGTCTTGAATTTTCCGTGGTAGATAGAGGATAAGAAGATGAACAAAACCCAAAAAGGGTTTGGTCTGATTTTGTTCTGATTGAGAGATATAAATTATTTTGTTTTCAGGGGCTAATTTGCAAAATAATTATAGAGGAGGGAGCCGCCTTGGAATAGAGGAACAAGAAGGTGGCTATGTTTTGTCTTAGGATTCAGCTAATGACAGCACTTATGATATCTTATATGGGTTAATAATTTAATTAGGCCCACTACCCTTATTTTAGCCTCTTATGTATTTTATCTTCTTCAAATTTTGTCTGTTTTCTCAGTTTAAAAATCCGTGTTAACACCTACGAATTCCATTTTTTATGAAAATTGAAACATAATTATTTCTTGACATTACTAATCCATAGAAACTAGTTTTTATGAATTCCGAGTCCATATGAATAAATAGCGGATTTTTAAAGTCTAGAAATTGACTATTTTTCACTGTAAATTTATTACGACCACATACTAGCTTCAAAAATTATGAAATTTGGAATCTAGCAATAATTCAATATTCTGAATCCATAGAAAGTGGTTTCATCGAATTCGGAGGTCGTTTGCAAAATTCCCATTTTTAAGGCGTATATATTTAATATTAAAAATACAATAAATATGAATAATTTCTGAAACTCGAAATATATAAGTGTTTATACTTTTTCAATGCAGAAACATCACTTTGCACTCAATGAAAGTGGTTTCGAGTCCAAATTCATTCGTATGCAAAAAGTAGAGTTTTGGGCCATATATCTATAAAGTTTCCCGTATTTTTCTGATATCTTGATTTGGGCATAACTTTTGATTCCCGCTATGAAATTTCAATTTTTCGGATTCGTTGGAAAGATATTTTTAAATAGATTCTACTATGTTTGGTTTCGCTAAAATCCGATTTATTTCGCATCGTGTACAGTCAGTCAAAGTTAAAATTCAAATTTTAAAACTACCGCGCAATTTCTAACTCCTTTTATAATTTAAATAAAATTTATTCGTTTTAACTTTGATTAAAATAAATTTATAGTCGTTATTATATAAAATAAATTATTTCAAATATTAAAATAAAAATTTTAAATTCGGCCCAAAATTCTGGGTCGTTACAAGTGTACGTCAAATATCATCCCAATACCCGTGTGGGGTTTCAATCCATAAACACTGAATATTATTTGTGCAGTTGGACGACATATAAAATTTATCATCCCAATCAATATCCTTCAAATAGGTGTACATAAACAAATCGTCTGATTTGTAAATGAATATTTATTTATTCACATTCACATTAAAAATTATTTTTTTAACTATAAATAATTTATTTCAACACATAAATATTTATTTTCATTCATTCCATATCACAATCAATTTTCACAACACAACAAAATCAAATAAGTCGTCCATACCATGGTTTGTGGACGACGGGTGTCGGGTGCTGCTAAGCACCGTCTGCATCCTAGTATATAATTTTAACTAGAAAACAAGAATTAAAGTGAGAAGTTCTCACCGACTAGCTAAACCAATTCACCGTGACTCTTCATATGTAGGAAATCTTCGTCGTGCGCCCTTTTTTTCACTTTCGTCGACCGTATCCACTACATATATAAAAATCGCATTTTTATATTGTAGTCATGTATATAAAAATCACATTTTTATACTGCTACTATATGGATAAAAATTCTATTTTTATTCTGCTACTATATAGATAAAAATTCTATTTTTATTCTGTTACTATATAGATAAAAATTCTATTTTTATCCTTATCACTATATAAAAATTATATTTTTGATTCACTACTTATATAAAAATCATATTTTTATTCTTCCTATAATATAAAAATCATATTTTTAATTCTCTTCACATATATAAAAATTGAATTTTTTTCATATTCTCTGTCTTATAAAAATCATATTTTTACTCTCGATAAAAATCAAGACTTTCTAAATTAAAAATCAAAGTTTTCCCTATATTAAAATCCAATCTTTATGGTTAAAAAATCCAAGCTCTATCATGTTAAAAACCATAGCTTTATTCGGTTACGAAATATATAAAAATGAAAATCAAACTCACATCTTCATGCAAATAAAAAAACATGACTTTTATAAACTAAAAAAAAAAACTTTTCGTAGATAAAAATCAAAACTTTATATTATTCTATCTATAGAAATCATGTTTTACTTTATCTACATATAAATCTATAGTTAATAACATAAATAAAAATAACATGGAAACTCACTGTGGAAGGCGTAGGAGGACGGGGGAGGCTCAATGCTTGCGGGTGGAGAGGCGATGGAGGGTCAGCGGTCAAGGGGGGGCGTACTAGGGTTTCAGGCGGCGGATGGGGTTTCTAGACTAAGCTCGGATTGAAGATGGAAGAAGGGGAAAAAGATAAGGGGGGGCCGCGGTTTCTTCTAGGAGGAGGAGAGAGAGAGGCTCGAGGGAAAGGGAGTAGTTGATCACGGTGCCCAATTTGACTAGGGTTTGACTAATCCAAGGGTTCATATTTTTATAATTTTTTATATTATTTAATCCCAAAAGGTTACTTTAAAATTCGAACCCCAAATCGAGCCCATCGACTGTCACTCCTAACTAATTACCCCTATTCCGAACACATTGGGATATGTTTCGCAAGCCAGTTCGGATGTTTCGATACGTTTCAGTTAAAATTAAAATATAAATATATATGTATAAATATATTCAATTCAAACGTACATTTCAATTTACTAGGGCCACATACAAACTAGAAAAATTCCCAAAAAATATTTTCTAGCTTCGTATTGACGATACGGTCCTAACAAAACCAATTTCGTCAAATTCCGAGACCGTTTGAAAAATGGCCATTTTCAGGTCGATCGAAATTGATTGAAACTGTTAAAACACGTTTTCCATTGCCACGCTCACATATTGGTTCAAAAAATTATGAATTTTGAAACCTAGCAATAACTTGACATCGCGGATCCAACAAAAGTGGTTTCGTCAAAAACCGAGGTCGTTTGCAAAATTTTCATTTTTAAGGGCCAGAATCCCATAGCGACTATTCTGAAATTTCAACTAGGCATATCTTTTGATTCCCTCTATGAAATTTTGATTTCTTGTATTCGTTGAAAAGATATTCTAAATTAGATTCAAATATTTTTAGTTTCGCTAAAATCCGGTTTATTTTGAATCCTGTACACTCATTTGAAATTTGAAATCGAATTATCGAACTATCGCGCCATTTTCAATTCCTTTTATAATTAAAAATAAAATATTTATATTCTAACGACGATCTATATAAATATATACGTTCGAATTCTATTCAAAATAACTTTCTCATCATTATTATTTAAAATAATTCATTTTAAATATTCAAATTTCACTAAAATTGCCAAAATAAAAAATTTAAATTGGCTCGGATTTTCCGAGTTGTTACAAGAAGCCTCTCTTTGTTTTCTTTGAAGGTAGAGCCATTGTTGATTGAAATTGAGGAGAAAAATCGATTTTTTTTTACTATTGAGAATCTAGGGTTTTTGTTTGAGAAAATAGCGAGTTTTGAAATGAAGTGAAATATGGTGGTTGGGGGTTTAAAGTAGGCTATGGCCTTTTTTTTGCTGTTACGGTCGCCCAATCGACTGGTGCAATTCTACTAGTCGATTGGTGGCTGGTAAACCAATTTTCTAGTTTTATTTTCATTATATATACACATATATATATTATTTTGAAAGTTAAGCACAAAATTTTATTTCTCTATATGAATGATTACAATATAGTCTGTCTCAATAACAAAATACAAAAACCAACTACATGAAAATATCAAATATTCACCACTCAAAAAAACAAACCAAAGTCCTCTTTAAAACTCCAAGGGTCACCGACTTAGCTGGATTACTATATAGTCCCCCCTGGACAATCGGATTGTAACTGATCACCTGTAAAACCAAATAAATGTCTACAACATAACAACATGCATACCATTCTAGTGAGTTGCCTCCGACCAAGAATTATAAGATTCCATTCAAAACTAGTATCATATAAGAATTCATTACAAAAATGAAGGGTCATCATAGGATTATTGCTAGTATGCCTTCAAGAAGTTTTTAAATTCGAACCTAACGGATACACATCCTTTGGCATGAACTCAACACCCTCGTCTAAATCCTCCCAAAATTTCCCTTTCAATTTTATGGTCTTGAATTTTGAAGAAGGCATTTAACTCTTAGGAACATCAGTGGAAAGTAAGGCCGGATCAACAACAGGAAAAGTTAATCTAGCACCTGGCACTGGAGGAGGGGGTAAGAGGATTTCAGATGGAGGCTTAAAATGGGAGTAAGGGGAAGTTTTAACTTGAGATGAAGTAGCACAACCGACGGAATTAATGTTGATAGTAGAAGAGCAAGGTAATTTAGCCGACTTAGCTGTAGAAGCTTTCGAACCAATTGCTCCTACCTTAACCGCTTCATCTTTATTAAACAAGGTGATAAGCCAAAATCTCCAGTAATTTCAATGCTATTGTCTTTATTCCTTTCCTTTAACTATACTACCATCATTTGCATTACAATCATTACAAACCGCCTTGCCACTAATATTATCATCTTTCCCAATATCTGATATACCACCAATACCATTAGCTTGTCCATTTGCATTACTAACTATGTCATCAGCAACAACAATCCTAATCAAATCTTCATCTACTATATCTTTACCCATGTTATTCTTAACTAAATTCAATTTTGCAACATTTTTTCTCCTCCAGTACATCTTCTTTTTTCGGGATTACCTTCGTCCATGCCTTGTCCTTATATTCAGCTTTATATGCTCCTCTAGTCTGATTATTAAATTTGTTACCATGGTACTCTTCACCAGAAACTCCATTTTGTATTTCATTCAAATCATCAGCCTTATCTCCTAAACCATAATCTGAAGTACTATGACCAAAGCATTTGCAAGCAACACATATACTCGGCTTCCATTCATAAGACAGCTTTACAGTCGGGCAATCTTGTAAGCATGTTAACTCTTTACAATCAGGCAAGTCAACCTCAAGACTGATTTCCACAAGAGCTTTAGTATATTTAATACGCTGCATCTTCTCAGTACTATAATCAAAACACATAAGCCTTCCTACATGATATGCAGTCCAGTTTATACCTACCAAAGTCCACATCAGTAATGGGATATTTGAAATTTGTACAGGGACCTTCTTAATTAAACTTTGAGAATTTCCAACAGTCGGATCCCACTGTGAAATGATGAACATTCGACCCCTAATGAAAATAGGATCTGATCGTAAAATCTTAGCTCTATCGAGATCATTAGAGAAATAGAAATAAAAATTGTAGCCATCCGATTTAATACTAAAATCAACTATCAATATCCAACGTGATTTCAAAAAACTAACAACAACGGAGTAAGAAAGAGTGCCATTAAGAAAGAAACCAATCAGAATGTTATTCCAATATTTCAAACCTTCATCCTTAACTAGATCTGGTAAGGATCCATCCTTATTAATGTCAAATTGAATAAGCTTATAGTGACCAGCATTTCTAGGGAGAGAATGAAACATCGAAGAAAAATCTAATTTACAAGCAGAGCGAGTATCATCTGGATTCAAATTCGATGTTTATTGACTAGGATCCACACCAGATCGATCATCGTTAGCACGAGAACCATCAGAAGAAGAGGCGAGGATAGGAGGTGGACGGAAGATGAAAGAGGTGGAAAGGAAGACAAATTGAAAGTAAAAGAGGGGTTAGAAGATGGAATCGCCATTAATGAAAGAGGATCTTTTTTTTCTTTCTTTTCTCTTATATATATATATATATTTATTGTGTATATATATGAGTTGTAAAAATTGTTAAGTTCATTATCTAATTCATTTCAATTATGTTATAATGAAGAGATCGATGAAGATATATATATTTATTCATTTATTGAATTCGAAAACAACAAAATAATTCTTATTGCATTCGATCAATGCAATGTTATTAAAAAAAAGAGCAAATAAACTACAACGAGAAATGATATTTAATCTAAATCAGAAGACGTTGATTCCTTCTTTAGGAGTCTCCTTTCTAGATTTCTCATTCGCCGCCTAATTTCTATCCCCCGAATTTGGACTATACTGTAGGCGAGTTGGTGTTTCTTCCGTGAGCTCCAATAAGTTTTTGGTTGTTCCGGAGTGATAGACATTGGATAATGATGTGGTTCAAGAACAGCTGATTTACCACATACTCGTATCGCCGATTGCTCTAGAAAGCTTAACCGTCTTGCTGTAATTTTTGCTCAAAATACAATTCTCATTTCAATTTAAGTTGTTGTTGTTGTTGGTAATGTGAATATCATCGATTTTATATTTAGTTGATGGAGAAATAGACAGTTGTCATTTGTTTTTCTTCACATCCGGTGTATAATCGATATGGTTGTTTCCCCATTTTGTTTCCATTCGTTTTTCCGATTAGGAGAGACAAGAATATCAATGGATTCAGAAGATTGTTTTTCATTAGATTTGGTTGGAATATTTTTTGAAGATGATCATTTGTTTGAGTTTGACATAGCTTGTTTCTCTTTTTGAATTTTGATGGTAAATGAGATGAAGCTTGTATTGGAAATTTAAGTTTTTTCATAAGACAATTCCCTTAGAATTAGTAACATAAAGTGTATAAACGATAGGTAGGATTAGTTTAAACCATTTATAAATTTAGTAAGTTCGTTAACTAGTTATAGGTTTGTTATTTTAGCAGAAGTATATTACTAAGCCATGTTCCAAGTTAAAAAAGTAATACCACATAGCTCAAATGGAAAATACATTCAACTTTCAGAAAGAGCACCAAGGTTCGAGAACCGACTGATGCACAAATTTTTATTTTTCTTAAAAGGTGATTTTTGGACTTAAAAGCTTATATTTTTATAAATCCTTATACGAAATAATTCCTAGTTCTCTTCTAAGTTTAATAAAGTATTTTCGAGTAACGTTTAAGTAATAATATCAGCAATTTAATTTTTAGATTTTACAAATTCTAAGTTTGGAATTTGTTTTTCGATGTTATCTCATAAAAAGTGATGTCTTAGATCGATATTTTTTCTTAAATGATTTACCGGATTTTTAGACAAATTTATCGTGCTTGTGTTGTTATAAAAAATAGTTGAATTATTTAAATTTACATTAAAATCTTTAAGTGTTTATTACATATAAATTACTTGAGCACAAGCCAATGTTGTTGATATATATTCAGCTTTTCACATAGATAGTGAAACGCAATTTTGTTTCTTGCTAAACCAAGATATTAGTGACTTGCCAATGAAATGACAAGTGCCACTTGTATTTTTTTTGATCCGTCCGTGATCCTCCAAAATCAGCATTGCTATAAGATACTAATTCAAAGGAACAATCTTTCAGATAGAAAAGTCCAAAATCATTGATGTTGCTTAGATAACGCAATATATGTTTAACTGCTCGTAAATGTGATTCTTTGGGATTGGCTTGAAATTGAGCACATAAACAAACACTCATCATTATATCTGGTCAACTAGCTATTAAATATAATAACGTTCGTATCATACTATGGTATAAATTTTATCAACGCTTTTTCCATTTTCAACTTTTTCTAAATGTGTTGTTGTACACACGTTGGCTCTGTAGGAGGGGAGAAAGTAACACCCATAAGTCCCACATCGTGGAAGCCTATATGAAGTGGGTACTTATATAGTAGAGCCTATCTCTTACTAACGCCGAGGCCTTTTGAGGAACAGAACCCCACACCTATACGGTGGCTAAGTTGGGAACAATATCTTGCGTGAACGGAGGTTCGCGTTGTTACAGTGGCGTGGGAGTTGGTTTACTTGTTGTATTTTTCATACCAAAACGTTTTATTAAATAATTGCAGTATTTTTTCTTGATTTATAAAAAATATCATTTTGGAGTTGTTTAATTTTTAAACCTAGAAAATATGATAATTCTCCCATGTGAGACATTTCTAATTCGCTAGTGATAATTTCAGAAAATTCTTTACATAACATCTCATTTGTAGAACCAAATATAATATCGTCTACATAGATTTGAATTATTAAAAATATCTTTATTATCTCGTTTTGTAAATAAAGTTTGATCAACCTTTCCAATTTGAAATCCTGAACTTATAAATAATTCTTAAGACGTTCATACCACGCACGAGGTACTTGTTTTAAATCATACAAAGCTTTTTTCAATTTATAAACATGATCAAGATATTTTTCATGTGCAAACAAAGGTGGTTGTTCAACGTAAACTCTTTATTTAATATAACCATTCAAAAATGCACGTTATACGTCCATTTGATATAACTTGAAATTATGATAACATGCATAGGCTAATAAGATACGAATTGCTTCTTATCTAGCGATTGGAGAAAACATTTCTTCATAGTCTATTCCTTCTTCTTGGTTAAATCCTTATGCGACAAGTCTAGCTTTATTCTAGTTATATTTCCTAACTCGTCGGTCTTATTTTTATAAACCCATTTTGTACTTACAACAACTTGATCACTTGGCCTTGGTACTAATTCCCAGACTTCATTACATTCAAACTGATTTAATTCTTCTTGTATAGCGATAATTCAGTTTTCGTCAATAGATGCTTCTTTTGGATTTTTGGGTTCGATATTGGATAAGAAAGCAGCATGACTTACTAGGTTTAGCTGAATTCTAGTACTTACATTTGAGTTTATTTCACCAATAATATTCCGAGTTGGATGATCTAGTAATATTCTTGGTGGAGGTCTTATTTCGTTATTATTTTGAACTATGTTTTCATTATTAACATCGCTATCTTCTATAATCATATTTTCAGTTTGATGGTTATCAATAATATCTTGAATTTTAGTGATATTTTCATTGATATTATTATAGACAATGTTTTCATCTTCTTTAGAGTTATAAATTATATTATCTTCATCCTAAGAAACTCTATTTTTCAAAATTTCAGTAGTATTAGAATTCAGAATTTAATATTCATCGAAAGAAATGTGAAGTGATTCTTCTATTTTACTTGTTCTTTATTAAAAATACGGTAAGCTTTTCTTTGATATGAATATCCTAGAAATGTACCTTCATCGGATTTCGAATCGAATTTACCAAGCAGATCGTTAGTATTTAAAATAAAACATTTTGAAGCAAAATTTTAAAATATGAAATATTTGGTTTTCTATTGTTAAAAAGTTCATATGGAATATTTTTCGTAAGTGGTCGAATGGAAACAAGATTCAAAACATAACATGCTGTTGCGACTGCTTCTGCCAAGAAATGTTTCGGCAACAGACTTCCATTCAACAATGTTCTAGTACATTTTTGTAAAGTTCGATTTTTTTCGTTCTACAACTCCATTTTGTTGTGGAGTTCTAGGAAACAAAATATTATGAAAAATTCCTTTCTTATTACCATATAATCAAAATTTTCATTTTCAAATTATCCTCCATGATTACTTCGTACGGTTTTAATTTTCAAATTTTCAAATTTCAAATTTGTTTTGCAAACATTTTAAAATAATCAAAAGTATCATTTTTATTTTAAAAAATTATAGTCCAGGTATATCTAGAATATTCATCAACTATTACAAGCACGTATCTACTTTGATTTATGGATTGAATCTGAGTTGGCCCAAATAAAACGATATGTAGTAATTCTAATGGTTGCAAAGTTGAAATGACCTTTTAAGATTTAAATAGTGATTTCGTTAATTTTCCTAACTGACGAGCTTCACATAAATTTTCAGTTTTGAATTTCATTTTGGGTAAACCTTTTACGATTTCATTTTTCAAAATTTTATTAAAGGTCTCAAAATTTATGTGTCAAAAATTCTTATGCCATAACCAAGGATCTTTTCTCTGTCTAATAAGCACATATCTGGATTATATTTAAGATATAAATATTTTTATCTCTATTACCTTCGAATATAAGATTTTGATTTTTAGCAAAAATGCTACATTTACTTTCAGAAAATGATATTTTAAAACCCTTATCGCATAACTGACTAATACGTAGCATGTTATGTTTTAAATTCTTAACTAACAAAACATAAATAATAAGAAGTAAATTAGATGTACCGTAATTGCTCACATCGCTTTTGCCGATGATATATCCTTTGGAATTATATCCAAATGAGACAACTCCTCCTTTTAAGTAGATAATATTTGTTAACATTTCTTTGTCTATTGTCGTATGTTTTAGAGCAACCACTGTCGAGTATCCATTTTCTTCTTTTCTTGAGTGAGAACTGCAAAAATAACATTGGTACCCACTTCCTCCGTTAGGATCTTAAGAGCTAGGACTTAGGAAACCAAACCTAAAAGGGTTCAGTATCCCTTTTAAAAATATAATTTTTATTATTGTGAACAGTTTCTAAAATGTTTTAATATATTTATTCCTAATCAAATAATTGTTCATTTTACGAACACATATATTAATAGTTTTAGAAACCTTTTTCTTAATAGGAGATGTTACTGACTTTTTTACAAGAGGTGTAACTGGCTTGCTAGATCTAGATGTCTTTTTCTTGGATTTCTGAGAAATATTAGTTTTCTGTATATATATATTCAAGTCCCTTTTTACTAGAAGTAGGCTGAGAATTTTCTATAATTTTAGATAAATTATCTCCACCTTTATTAAAATTTGTGACATTTTTAGTAATATCATCTAATTTAATTTTAAGAGTAGAGTTATCTAGTTTTATGATTATAATCGTAGTATTTAATTCATGATTTTTAGAAGAAAGCAGATTATTCTTTTATTTTTGAATTTCAGTTTCTTGACTCAATAAGGAAGGTTGAGAATTTGCATTAGATATAGATTCTTGAAGTTTTCTAATTTCATCTTCTAATATCTCTTTTTCATTTTTCAGCAAATATCTTTCAAATTATGCCTTTTTCTTGTCCTCATTTGTTGTTTAAATTTTCTTTTAAAATTATTTCTATATTCTAATATTTCTGTATTAAATTATACCATATCTTTGAAAGTAAAGTCACTAATCTCGGTTTCTTTAGCCGTGAAACATACGTTAGCTTGTTCATTATCGTTTTCTCTCTCACTTTTATAAGATGAGGAATCCGAATCATTCCAAGTTACTGAGAAAGCTCGTCTATTAGATTTCCCCTTCTTGTTTTTGTAGCGTTGTTCTTTTTGTCTTGGACAATTTTTTGATAATGTCCCGTTTTGTGGCAACCAAAGCATTCAACAGAAGATGGTGCAGCTTTATTATTATTATTCTTGAGATTTTTCTTTCCATTATTTTTTTAATACCTTCTTGTATTTCAGAAATTTTTGGCAATGAAAGCTAAGTCTTCTTCATCTGAATCTGGTTCGTCTTTTTCAGCATGGAAAGCTAAGTTCTTTTTACCTTGTGCATGAGCCTTCTTAGCCTGCAATTTACTTCATATGATATTAGATTACCTATTAAATCTTTGAGTTTCTTGGCCGAAAGATCATTAGCCTTATTGATAGCCAAGACCTTCCTTTCCCAATCTTTAGTTAAAGAGTTCAGGATTTTTGATACGATATCAGAATCAGAATATTTTTCCATTAAGCCTAATAATGAATGATAAATATTTTAAAATCTAGAATACATATCATTAATCAATTCATTTTCATTCATTTTAAAATAATGAAATAGATTTTTAAGCATAGATATCTTGCTTTGTTTAACCTTGCTAATTCCTTCATGTGTAACTTTGAGCGTTCGCCAAATTTCGTATGCAATTTGCACATACAGATCCGGTTAAACTCATTTCTATCCAAGGCACAATGCAAACATATTCATGGTATTATCATTAGCAGTAGCTTCTGCTTTTTCATTGGCTGACCACTCGGAATAATTTGTAGTAGGGGGTGTATATTCTTTTTGAGTAATATTCCAAGAGTTAAAACAATTGCTTGCATATGAATTCTCATACATGTAGCCCAATAATTATAGTTCATGCCATTAAAAATGGGAGGTCATGCAGTAGATTGACCTATTGTGAAACCTGTGTTCGTGTTGGTATTAGTGTTCATGTTGTTTTGCATATTAACGAGTATCAAATACTATTTTACGGTTATAAGATGTCCAGCTCTGATTCCAAATAAAAATAGAGCTAAAGTAGGATTGTAACAACCCGTATTTTCAATAACCTGTTATAACATAAATCGAGGCAGAATTTAATTCTAAAATCTGAATCAAGGGAAACGGGCTATGCCCTTGCGTTCGTCTCGGAAAAATACGCGAAATGGAGTCCGAGTTTTCGAAAATCGGAGTCCGTATGACCCGATTAAGGCCCAACGAAGTTTTCAGAAAATTCCAAAGCAAAAACAGATTTCAAATTCAAGTTTGAATTTGAAAATTTGGGCCAGTTTGGGCCAGGCGGGAGAATTCCCGCCAGAACACCCAAGTCGACAGCCCTGTTGACTTGGGAGTCGACTTGGTTGGACCCAAGTCGACAGCCCTGTCGACTTGGCTGTCGACTTGGTCCAGCCAGGCTGTTTAGCCTAGTGCACCATTTTGAGATTGTGTTGAGCTTGGGGGCCAGATTCGATTTTAAGGGCTGAGATTGCAACTAGGGTTTAATCCTATGGCCTAAAACACTTGCCTGATCTATAAATAAGGCCCTAACCTAGCCCTAAATCATCATTAATCTATCCTACAACTAAACTATGGCAAAATCAATCCTCTCATGGCCTCCACTCTCTTCATAAAATTTCTAAATAAATTTCTAAGTGATTTTCCATGCATACAAGTGTTTTTAAACTTGTATGAGCATCATTAGCTTGCATTCAAGTCAAGTTTCTATATTTGCATCATAAAGGAAGAGTTTTGTTCATTTTGGCTCAAGGTTTTTTTTATGTTAGATCTTGCATTTTGGGTTTGATTGATTTCATAAGGGCTTTGTCATATTTTTGTGACTTCTTAAGCATAGTAAGCCCTATTCTACTTTCATACTTAAACTCTAAAGTTAAATGTATAATATGCAAGTTTATATGCAAGTTTACTATGCTATGATATGCAAGTTTATCATGTTGTAATATGCAAGTTTATATGCAAGTTTACTATGCTATGATATGCAAGTTCATCATGTCATGTGATGCAAGTTTGATATGCAAGTTTGTCATATGATATGCAAGTATGTTATGCAAGTTTGATATGCTTTGGCGGTAGACAACTCAAAGTGCATGAGAAGAATTATCCCACTCATGACTTAGAGTTGGCAGCAATAGTATATGCACTCAAGGCTTGGCGCCATTATCTTCTGGGCGAAAGATTTGAGCTTTAGTAGTAGGGCTTACTCAGTCTTTTTGACTGACCTGTTTTCTTTCGCCTCTTTTCTTCCGTTCCCCCCCCCCCCCCCCCAGGTTCTCAGGGAGGGAATATTGGAGCTTAGCTGGATTTCTGACCGCTTGCTTGAGGGATTTAGCTCATGTACGGTTTGACATGAAGCTAGCTATGGCTATCATTTCTTTTGGGGATTAGTACTTATGTATTTTAGTTTTTCAGTTGATGTTGTTTTATCTAGACTTGTTTATTTGGAAAGTTGACATTATGTTGTACCTGACTGGTTTTGAAATGGTTTGAAATCTTCCGCTGTTTTATCTATGTTATTCACTCTGTTTACATATATACATATGTTCTTGTTCTGCCATGATATATCATTATGCATGTTTACCTGATTCAAACGCCCCTCCAAAGTCAGAGTGCTTGCAAGAGTCACCCTGGCGGAGGTGGGGTGTTACATTTGGTATCAGAGCCAGGTTTCGATCCTGGGACCTGTGGGTTATGGACCCACATATAGATGTTATACATCATGTTAGGAATTGCATACATATGGATTCATTTCACTAACATAATTTGCATTGATGATATTTGCATTAGATAAGTACATATACACACACCTTTGCATATGTTCATACAACATTTAGAATCTTGTAAGGACAATGATTGCTCGTGGATGATGTTTTGAGTAGATGGATGATTGGATGGTAGGATACGTTCTTCCTAACTTGAAGATTTCGGGGACGAAATCCTTTAAGGAGGGGAGAATGTAACAACCCGTATTTTCAATAACCTGTTATAACATAAATCGAGGCAGAATTTAATTCTAAAATCTGAATCAAGGGAAACGGGCTATGCCCTTGCGTTCGTCTGGGAAAAATACGCGAAATAGAGTCCGAGTTTTCGAAAATCGGAGTCCGTATGACCCGATTAAGGCCCAACGAAGTTTTCAGAAAATTCCAAAGCAAAAACAGATTTCAAATTCAAGTTTGAATTTGAAAATTTGGGCCAGTTTGGGCCAGGCGGGAGAATTCCCGCCAGAACACCCAAGTCGACAGCCCTGTCGACTTGGCTGTCGACTTGGTCCAGCCGGGCTGTTTAGCCTGGTGCACCATTTTGAGATTGTGTTGAGCTTGGGGGCCAGATTCGGTTTTAAGGGCTGAGATTGCAACTAGGGTTTAATCCTATGGCCTAAAACACTTGCCTAATCTATAAATAAGGCCCTAACCTAGCCCTAAATCATCATTAATCTATCCTACAACTAAACTATGGCAAAATCAATCCTCTCATGGCCTCCACTCTCTTCATAAAATTTCTAAATAAATTTCTAAGTGATTTTCCATGCATACAAGTGTTTTTAAACTTGTATGAGCATCATTAGCTTGCATTCAAGTCAAGTTTCTATATTTGCATCATAAAGGAAGAGTTTTGATCATTTTGGCTCAAGGGTTTTTTATGTTAGAGCTTGCATTTTGGGTTTGATTGATTTCATAAGGGCTTTGTCATATTTTTGTGACTTCTTAAGCATAGTAAGCCCTATTCTACTTTCATACTTAAACTCTAAAGTTAAATGTATAATATGCAAGTTTATATGCAAGTTTACTATGCTATGATATGCAAGTTTATCATGTTGTAATATGCAAGTTTATATGCAAGTTTACTATGCTATGATATGCAAGTTCATCATGTCATGTGATGCAAGTTTGATATGCAAGTTTGTCATATGATATGCAAGTATGTTATGCAAGTTTGTCATATGATATGCAAGTTATGTTATGCAAGTTTGGGTTGATCCTTTTGTTCATGTTATCATGTTATGCAAGCTTATCTTGGGTTTATGAGCATAAAGCTTCAAGCTTTATGCTAAAGGTTGCATTTTGGCAACATGTAAGTTATCATATCTCTTATGATAACTTGCATGTGAGGCTAAATGCGAACTTATGGCCATTTCTACATGTCATTTATCACTATGTATCACCAATATGCTAAGTTTGATTTTATGCATGCTTTTGAGGCCTAAAAATGTAATATGCAAGTGTATGAACACATGAACATTTCATATGCCACCATGTAAAACTTGTGGCTTCAACACCTTTATGTCATGATTATGCCAAGTTCCCTCTTTCTATCCTTTATGCGCTATTGCGATATGTAAGCGATGGGATTGCGTTTGGGGTTGGGTAAACTTAAAAGACATAAAAACATAAGCTTGGGAATTTACCTATTAAGTTAGGTCTACCCATTGGGAATTTACCTATTAAGTTAGTTCTACCCAATTGCTTGAAAATTTGTAACATGTTTTGGAAACATGATGGACATGACACTTAGAAAAGATAAGTGTGACCAACTCGAGGTTGGGTTGAGTTTGTAGCGTAAACCTACCCGGAACCGACCGGCTTAACTAGTTGCTACAAACAATAGGACCCAATGTGAGAAGTTGGCCATGTTGTACCTTGAACCCGAGGTTAGACCAAGTTGTGGTGTAAAGCTACCCGGAACCGACCGGCTTAACTAGTAACCGCAACAAAGTCTAATGTGAGAGGTTAAGGCACATTAATTAATTAATGCCTCATGATTAGGGTTAAGTCATGGTCCACTTAATACTTAACCCATTTGGGCTTGGTAGATTAATCGGGGTTAAGTCGTGAACTCATTGTTACACTTAACCAAGTTAATCCATGATTAGCAAGAGGGTTAAACCGTACTTAACCCACTAGAAAATCCTAGCAATGGGGGCCCACTCCAGCAGTAATCCCAAGTTTGTATCATTAAGACCCTAGGGACTAGGCTAGGGATGGGGCACGATTACTGGGCTGGAGGTAAGCGACCAAAAGCGACGGTAGGGTGGTACGCCGGTGTAGTTCCGGGCGGACTCTGGTCGTGCACATAGTCCGTAGCCGGAGAAAACATGCACGGGTACCAGTAGATCGGGACTGTGCACTCATGTTCATGGTGTCCAGGGGTTGACACCCTAGGGCTTGATATACCCGAAGGGTGGACCCGGCACAGTTCGACTACAAGTATGTTTGGGCCGTATTGACACCAACACGTGACAAGTTAGGCTTAGGGAGCCGATCGACTAGACCGTTTGGTTGGACCTTGTATTAGGGTCATTTCATGTTATTGGGCCAAAGCTTGGGCCAAGGGATCAATACTTGTTTATTCAAGTCATGTTAGTTTGCTAGTACACCTGTGGTGCAAAACCTTAATCCTGATTATGCGATGACACCTTTATCTACCTTGTTAGTTAATCATCATGCTAGTATGTAGTTATCCTTATGTTCATCTCAGCTTTCATCATGCCAGTTAACTTTATCAGTTTACATTGATTGTAGTAGGGCTTACTCAGTCTTTTTGACTGACTTGTTTTCTTTCGCCTCTTTTCTTCCGTTTCCCCCCCAGGTTCTCAGGGAGGGAATATTGGAGCTTAGCTGGATTTCTGACCGCTTGCTTGAGGGATTTAGCTCATGTACGGTTTGACATGAAGCTAGCTATGGCTATCATTTCTTTTGGGGATTAGTACTTATGTATTTCAGTTTTTCAGTTGATGTTGTTTTATCTAGACTTGTTTATTTGGAAAGTTGACATTATGTTGTACCTGACTGGTTTTGAAATGGTTTGAAATCTTCCGCTGTTTTATCTATGTTATTCACTCTGTTTACATATATACATATGTTCTTGTTCTGCCTTGATATATCATTATGCATGTTTACCTGATTCAAACGCCCCTCCAAAGTCAGAGTGCTTGCAAGAGTCACCCTGGCGGAGGTGGGGTGTTACAAGGATCGAGTAATATGGATTGATATGAATATGCGGAAGATTTAGATAATGTGATATTTTAATCTATGCAATAGATATGCAAGTAAATATATAATAAACAGAATATAATGATATCACAGATAAGCAATGCATTAAATAAAGTAAATGACACCAGAGATTTTATACTGGTTCGGAGAACCGTCCTACGTTCAGTCCCAGACTCCTTTTGGAATTTCACTAGCAATACCCTCTCTTGACCCAAAGGAACAGGTTCATAACACACCCAAGCAACTGAACGGGATTTCACGCCTGAGCAACCGAACAGGACTTCAACACCACGCTTGAGTAATCAAACAGAACTTCCACAATACAACAGTAGTTTTGGCTTAAAATGTGTTCTAAGCAACACTGATTAGCCAATGATTTGGGTACGCCCTTCCTATGTTCTTATCCTCAGATATTTAAAGTGTTTGTGAAGATTTAAAGGAAGTAGATTGTTGTTGAATTAAGAGATATGAAATAAAATCAATAATTCAAAAGCAATTAGAATATTTTTGAATGCTTTTAGAATACAAGAGAATATAGAAAATAAGATCAAAAATTAGAAGAAGATTCGGTGATTTGAAAATGAAGTTCGTAATGTATAAATAGTAGTTTCAGAATGGTAATCGTTCATGAAAAGAAGCAATCATTTTTGTTTAGAAATGGATCATAACTCTTCATGAAAGAAGATGACTTTTTGGATAAAGGACCATTATATTCGGATCAGTTGACTGGTAGAAAATGACCATTCAACTGGTATTAAAAAATGTGTATATATTTAAATAGGGGCAATTAACGACAAGGACAAAAGCATACTATAATTTATCCATAAGGACAGCCGTCTAATATATTATCCAAAAGGACAGTCGCTTACTATTATTTTACTTAGAAGACAAGCTGCATAAATCTATCCGCCGTTTATCATTCTCGTCCAATTTTCTATCTCAAAATCACGAAATCGCAGAATAAAAAACCACGAAATCATATTACTATTCATAGATTCAAACTTTGCGTCATTTCACAGAATCAAACGTCCATCTTCCAATCGATGCAAACGAGATCGAATTTGCAATCTGAATTGACAAGCAATTAAACTGTATGAAACCATGAGTGATTTTATGCGCGAGACTGATTGTTTGTGCAATCTGATTTTATGTGCGAGAAAAAATCGAGGAAAAAGATGGAAACCACGCGTGAAACTGAAGAAAAATGTTCAAAAATGAAAATAACAAAAACTGATACCTACAGTGCCATAAAACTGATACCCAAAAACTGTAAAGAAGAAAATAACAAAAACTGATACCTACAATGGTATAAAACTGATACCCTGTACCTGTAACCAATAAATAATACAGAAAACTGATACCTACAGGGCGGTAAAACTGATACCCACTGAATGTTCAAAGATGATCATAATAGAAGAAAAAAAAGCCGGGTACATAATGCTTACAATGATCATACAAATCTGAGGTCCTGTTATACAGCAACACAATAATTTGAAGATAAAATAATAAAAAACAATACAAAGAATTTGTATAGAAATTATAAACGATTCAGCACATTTCCATTAGTTTTTTTTAAAACAATGCAGCAGTTTTTGGGTATCAGTTCAATATTTTTTTTAGGTATCTTTTTTACAGTATTAACTATGTTATTTTTTTTTCATGTGATTTTGTTGTGTTAATTTTGTAGTTGTACCGTTGCATCAACTTTGTAACTCAGTCAAACTTATTTCTTTTTAAGCTATAAAATTGTAATGTAAAATTTTTTACATTAGATTTTCTGTTAAACATTGCAGCAGTTTTTAGGTAGCAGTTTTATACAGTTTTAGGTATCAGTTTTTCAGAATTAACCGTATTGTGCCAAGAACATTAACACAACTAAAACTGTTACCTACCAAGATACGAAACTGATACCTAAAAGCTGAAACCATGAAAATAACACAAAACTGAAGCCATGAAAAATATTTATTTTGCAAATAATTTTGATTGCCTCTCTCAAGTCGTTTATCTTCATTTTCAATTTCTTTATCATGTTTTACGGTTAATTTTTGGATTTTTCCATTTAGAACTCGAAATTGATTAAAACAATTGCCGATATTTCAGAAAATTATTTCTGAATTAATCGATTTAGTTTAGGATTTTAAGCATCATTTTTTTTAAGTAATGAAGATGGACGAGAAAGAACGAAAGGAAAGTTCGCTGAAGCAATTGGAGAAATTGGAGAAAGATCGTTCAAAGAAATTGCGGTTTGCTGAAGAAGAGAAGAGGCGGCTGTCCTTTTAGAAAAAGTTTGAGCCTCATGTCTTTATGGAAAAAATATTAGCCGCATTTGTCCTTAATAATAGTTTCCTAATTTAAATATATTGACACACAAAATGGACTAGACTGTGCAACGTTGTGCACACCAGTTGGCTTGTGGATTTTCCACCAGTCGAATGGTCTGTTCCATGAGGCACAGTCCAATGACCGTGTGCAACTATTTCCATATATATATATATATATATATATATTTGTGATTTGTGCTTGATTGTGTGATATACGAGGGTAGATTTTAACAAATTCTAACACAACTAAAACACAAATAAGTATACTAAATAACTCTTCGTTTGATCTTCTTTTCTTCGTTGTCGTAAATCAAAAACTTCAACCATAACAATTTGAAAAACACCTTTCACAACATCTGCCTTAACTCACCTGAACTGTATCTCACTGCCCACCTCACCACCTTTACCTGTCTATAGCAAATCACGACATTTACTAAACCACTTCTTCTGCCCCAACGAATAAATATGTTACACACCCAAAATAAAATGAAAACAATCATTCCAGTCCCTTATCCAGCTAAGCAAAATAAAATAAAATAAAAACATTTGCAAACATGGTTTCAAGTTAGGGAGAAGTGTGTAGGCTTGATGCATTGCGAGCTTGGACTTGCGAGCTTCGATGGGAGAAGCGACTAGGGGAGGAGCGACTAGAGGGGGCACGACTAGTGGTTGATCGAAAATTTTTGGGCATAGCTAGGCGTGCGAGGGGGATCGAGATTGGCGGAGACCGATTTATCAATGGAGGAGTGCACGTGATGAGGCCGACATGATTTATTTGTATGAATGGATTTTGAGAAGAAAAAGGTTTTTTTTTTTGAAAGGTGGACTGAAAGGGAAGGTAAAGAAAAAGAAAGAAGAAAGAAAAGAGGGGGGAAAGAACGCTTGTAAACATCTATGCACGTGTTTACTGGCCTTTTTTTACGAGTATTATATATATATATATATATATATATATATATGATTCACATTTTTTTGTTAAACGTCTCGTGATCGCACAATCACATATAAGATTTGATCGATACGAAATTTGACATCGGACAAAAATTTACAATTTTGGTTTGGATGAAACCGATTTCGTCGAATTCTATGATTATTTGCAAAGTGGTGTTTTTCGTATTAAAATATAAATTTATAATACGATTCAATTATAGATTCGGTTTTAAGCTATTTATTTTTTCTAAATTTACAAAATGGATTTACAATCAATATCGATTAACTAAACGAAATTGATCGAGGTAAATGAATTAATTTTAAATTAATATTTATGTGCCAATTCGATTTTTAGTTAAATATTCTTTAACTATATTAATTTAGAACGTTCGAATTTTCGAGTCGTTGCACTCTCCCCCACTCAAAACTTTTCGTCCTCAAAAAGGAAACATGCATCAAATCTTATATAAGTATATTTTATATAAAATACTTTCACTTATAATGCCTGTACGAAGTTTTTGAACTTATCAGAAAGATATTAGTTATTGAAATTTTAGAGGCTCAATATTCTTCTAACATCCGAAATTAGGAATATTTCGGCAGTGTCTACTTTGCACAGGTCGATCGGAAAAATTTCACAATGAAATATGTATTAATATACATCTCATCCACATGATGAGCCATTCCAAACAATGGGGAAACAACAACATATAAACCCAAATGCAATATTTAATCCGAAATGCATACCTTATTTAACGTTTTAAAGCATGTTGGCTATTTTTAGCAAATATTTCAAAAGTGAGCTTCAAATTGAAGTGCATGCCATTGCAACCTACTAAAATACTAAACAAACAAATGAGAATCAAGTATATATAACTTAAACTTATATGAAAAAATAATCACACAACAAGCATAACATGTTAATAACAACAAAGTTCACGAAATCCAACAATACAAAATTAAGTGTTAATATTCAAATGCTTGTTCTATTCATTCACATTTTGTTTATTTGTCGTTCATGTTATATAAATTCAGTTTATTTTGGTTTACGTTTAAATCTATGTACATGTTCATTTTATTACATTTATTTATTTATATTCAACATACTCAAATTTAATCAAATTGATTTACATATGATTCGTTGACTTTTAATTAGTTCCCTTCCACTTATCAACATTCATTTTGCACATATGACAAAGACACTACATAATCAAGCAACATGCATAACACACATTCAATGCTTACATTCAACTTGCAATTTATTACATTCATTTTAGAGTTGCATTTAATTGCTTTATTTTAAATCTGTATACACATTCATTTTTACCATCATTCATGTTATATTCATTCATTTCGGCAACATACAAATTATTTATTTTCGTATCATTCACATTTATTTACTTCCGTTTATTTACACTCCATTTAGATATCCATTCATTTTATTTTCTTACATACAATTTGTTCAGTTTCAAGTTGTTTGCTCTAAATATGCTTACATTGCTTTTTTATTTGATTCAACTATTTTGATTAATTTTTATTCAACTATTTTGATTCATTTTTATTCAACACCCATTATTTCATTCAATTATCAAATATCATTATTGTCGGCATTCCCTTCATTATAATTCAGTAAATTTTTATTCTTTTAAATGTCATACATTTACATCTAGTTGGCTTATTTTTGATTTCTTAAATTCATTCTTCTTTCATTTATTAAAACGTACACTCTACTTTAAGTTTATCCAGTTCACAATTTTCATTAACTAGTTCCTCTTTATTCATGCCATTTTGTTTCATTTTTCCCTTCACTTTTATTTATTTCAATCCATATTCTTGTTCAACTTACTTAATTCATGCATTTAATCAACTCCTTTCATTTTTTTTTCATTTCATTTAATTTTCACCAGTAAACTTTAAATTAAAATTTCATTTTACAATTTCAGTTCATTTTCCCACTCTCTCAATGGATTTATATTTACTGAATTCAAGTTTTCCTATATTGAATAATCAATATCTATTAAGTTCCTTTTTTTTTACCTTAGATTGATTTCATTCAATTTTCCCAGTTTAATTCAAATTCGTATTTCGTAGTTCTATTAAATATCTAATTTATTAGTGAAACCCTCATTGATCATTTTGATGTGATTATTTATTTTAACATAACTCATATCTTCTTTTATTACAACTTTTATTTATATTTTCTAAGCAATTTACCAAATATAATTATATTTATAATTTTTTATTTCTTAATTCACATCAATTTTCTAAATAGCATTCTTATTTATTATTCAAAATTTTCTCACTAAACACCTTCCCTACACATTTAAAATAGTTTTAAGTATCAACTCAACGTGCTAACTGGAAATATATATTTATCTCACTTTCGAAACCTGAAAACGTGTAACGACCCGGATTTTTGGTCGATTTATTTTAAATATTTAGTATGGTTTTAAATATTGAATTTATAATATAAATGGTATTTTATTGGGTTATCGATTAAATAATCGAAATACGATTTATTTTGATAATCATTGTAATGCGAGAATTTAAAATAATTCAATTCGAAGTTAGAATTAAATCAAAACAATTCAGATGATCAGTATTAATTATATTTGAATATAGATGATAATAAAAATATTTTATTATCAGAGAATTTATTTGTTTTTGAATTTTAAGTATATTATATCGATTTAAAATGGTTATTTTATATATACATTAAAATTTAAGTTCAGAATATATTCGGTTAAGCTCAGAACACCGTTATTACATTGGAACGACGGTCGGTACGCTAAAATAGCGGTTCACGATTTTTAATTATGAACCCCGAGATATTTGATTGTGGATAGGATCGAAATCAAATCGATATCTATTTAAAAAGAAATAAAAATCTCTTTAAATCAAATCGCATTAAATCAAATCATATTTAATTTATTGTACCATACACTGACTAAAAATCCTTAAGGCCGAAGTATTCCTCTGTATAAAATCGTGATAACCCCTTTGATTCCATTTCATGCTTCAACAAAGAAATTCCGTTCTTCCCTCTTTCAATTCTTAAAAACAAAATGACCAATTCCTCCTGCCTTCATAAATCTAAATCCTCGAAGCCGTGTCTCATTCCTCAGCTCAGAATCAAACCCACCGATACACTCATTTCCTTTCTCTTTTCGTTCTATATCCATGGCGCACTCTTCTGTTAACACAAATTTGAACCTGTCAAAAGAAGGAAATAAATCCTAATTGAAATCACGCGAGGCCTCCTTCATGTTCGTGACCATCATGGTGGGTTCGATTCATTTTAACGTTGCTCGAATTTAAGGACATCGCATTCTAGAGTTGATCGAAGATTGCGATTTAAGTGGGGTGGGGATTGAACAGGCGATGGCACATGGTTTCTGGCAGCGAGGCCTGCTTGTTGATGGAGCTCGATGAGGTTATCGATGTGGATGTGGATCCCGAGTTACTGTAGGGGTTGTCGGAGTCCCTCTAAGTCGCGAGACAAAAGTGAAAAAGGGGCGACGATGGATCTTCAACTCGATGGTGGAGGGTTATGTTGAAAATTATATATAAAGAGGCAAAGTTTTCAACAGTCAACAGTTCCTTTCAATGATTTTCTAATGAATATAATTCTTACTGTTCAAGCTTGGATCAAGCATTTCGAAATCAAGGGAATGAAGTCGCACATTTTGACAGTGTCTAACAGTTTGATTAAAAAGGTAATTCTTAAATTTAGCAGTTTAATTTTAGTTACATTTAAATTGTTCGAGAGCTTAAACAATGAATGTCATGATAAAATTATACAAGACCTTGTTAAAGAGAATTCATTTGCTCATTTACAAAGTTCGGATTTTTGCTTAGGCAAGGATAAATTGAATGGATTTTCATGAGGAGTTGGAGACTGGGAAATCGATAGAAAAGAAATATAAATTGGTACAAGCGGAAAATAAATATCCCGGTGAGTAAATCTCACTCACCTTTATTTAAAATTAATTTTATATGTTAAAAATAACTATTGTTGCTTGTTTGGATTTTTCTGGTTGCTTTAAATATATTAGTTATTTAGGGCTGACTATTATATATATTGGGTTGATGATTGGTTGGATTCCCACGGTCTCATTAGCGCATGCCCGCAGTTTCATAGCGGATGATTTCCCTATGCGCCCCACAAATATATTAGTGGATGACCTTCATACCGCGATATCCTGCCTCGAAGCAGGATGGGTATTACCATGTTGACTAACGTCTGTGGATGCAGGAAAAACAGGTTGGAGGGATCCAACTGGATTCCTCAAAAATATATTATCTGTTTGTTTATTTGTTTGCATATATACTGTCATATATGATGTGTTAGAAAACCAAAAATAAATAATTGGTTGTTTGGTGTTTAAATATCACTGGGCCTATGTGTTGATATTTAAAAATATCGAAAAAGGAAATTTCCAGAGTAAAAAGGGGAAATTCTATTTTTCGGAAATAGAATTTGAAATTTGAATAGAATAAAAATATTAACTTGTTTTAAGAGAATAAAAACAAGTAGTTCTTTTATAAACGAAGTTTATAAATGAAGTGAAAAGAATTATCATTGAATAATTCAGAAATAAAAATACGAGTGTGAAATTGAAAAGGGAAATCTATTTTCCAAAAGTAGAAATATCGATTTCAAAAGAAATTGAAATCGAGACTTGTTTAAGAATGAATAAAGAAAATTTAAATAGAATTTGAATATAGAATTTGAATAGAATTTGACTATATAGAATTTGAATATATAGAATTTGAATATACAGAAATTTGAATTCAAAGGAATTGAAATAGAATTTGAATTTAAAGAAATTCAAATAGAATTTGAATTCAAAGGAATTCAAATAGAATTTGAATTCAAAGGAATTCAAATGGATTTGAATAAAGAAAGTTCAAATGAAATTTAAAATATAGAGATTTGAAAATAGAATTCAAATGGAGTTTAACTATAGAATTTGAAAATAGAAGTGAAATGGAGTTTAAATATAGGAATTCAAATAGAAGTGAAATGGAGTTTAAATATAGAATTCAAATAGAGTTGAATTGGAATTTGAGTACAGGATTCAAGTAGGAATTTAAAAATAGAATTTTCAAATAGAAATTGAATATAGAAATTTAAACGAAATGTATAGAATTTGAATAAGAGAAATTCAAATAGAATTTGAATAAGAGATTTGAAATAAAATTTGAATATAGAAATTCAAATGTAATTTGAATATAGAATTCAAATGGAATTTGAATATAGCATTCAAAGGGAATTGAAATTTAAAATAGAAGATCGAAATATAAATGAATTTATTACTGAATAAGGAAAAATCGACAATTTTAGAAGATTGGAAATAGTATGTTGAATTGGGAAAATTTGATTTGATATGTATTAAGAATATACTAGAATGGAGTTGAATTTATTATAAATGAAGTTCAAACGTTTTTATATATATATAATTAAAACGAACTCGTCGTAGCGCTGCAGTTCGTAAATTGGCGATTCGAACTTCAATTGAGTATACAGAACTCAATTGAAGTCGGAATTATTTGAAACAAGAAACTCAGGACCGATTTGATAATAGTTTTCTAATGGAGAGAAAAATCTGAATTTTGTCGAATAGATTTTGAGTTATATCAAAATCAAATTTTCAGAAAAACAGCGCCATAACCATTTAAAAACCATAACGGTTTATTTCATTTTATAAAAGGATTTTAAGCAAATAAAATCCGAATTTCTATTTAGAAAATTTCAGATTTGAGTTGTAAATTATATGTGAAATCAAGTGGAGTAATGAATTGATTTTTGAAACAGAAATCAGATTTTTGATTATTGAATAAAATTAACTAATTTGAATAGTAACTAGTTAATGAGATTTTGAATTGATATTAGGCTTTGAATAAGTGAATTCGATTTGAAAATTTATTTTCGAAATCGAAAAGGAAACTAGAATTGAAATTCAAATTCAATTTGGTTATGAGCAAGTTAAATATTTTGTTTGAACATGTTATGTTCAAACAAAGAAGTGGAATAGGCAAAATAGCTAATTAAAGAATAAATGAGCGAAGCTGAATTCAAACAACTGGATTGAGTTGAATTGAATTGGAAACAGGTGAGCATGTGTTAGACAGGTATGGGTGGAGTATATGAAGATTTTAATTTATGTGCCCGACAAAAAGGTACATGTTTAAATTCTTAAATGATATTTTATGCGCCGTATCGGCAAGCCGCTTGGCTTTTTCTTTTTCTTTTGGATTGGTAAGGACCATGAGAGGCTATTTGAAATATCCCGATGCTCCCGGTACAAGGGAGGTTATGGCGAATTTTTCCTAGAATTTAAGGAGTTAGAATATTCTTAAGAAAAATTTGATAGTTAGAAATAAATGTATCGATATATATAGAATTCGATAAGGAAATGGATTTAAAAATAGGATATTATAAACAAAAAGGGAAATCGATAAGCTGGTAATAGAAAAGAAACATATATACGTTTAAAAATGAATAATTGGTTTTTATAATGTTGATTATTCGGGGTAAGTGGTTTTGTCTATTTTGAAGTTAATGATGTTTTCAGTCAAGGTCTGAGAGGTAATTTTACCCCAACTTGATTGATTTCATTTTTAATTTATAAATAGCAAGATCCAGTCTCGAAGAGAAGTGTTTGGATAATAGTTAGTTGAATAAAATATTTTGGGTTATGGTAACGATGTTTTACGCAACATTCGTTTTAACCCAAGTGATGGAATTTTGGAAATATAAAAGTAAATATTTCCTAAGTATAATTAAAGTAGTCAGAAAAGAGATAACTGATTGAAATTGTTTCAATTTCAAATAGAATATATTTTCTAAGTGTAGAAAATAAAAGAAGGCGAGATATAGAAATGTTTTCCAAAGAATGTAAGAGACCGAGATGATAATTGAAAATATTTGTTTAACAAATATTGATAAGGAAATGGAAAGGGTGATTTAATTAATGAATAGTAATCAAGGGGCCCAATGATTGTTTGATTGTTTTGAATGGATGTTTGTTTTTCTTCGATAGTTAAATAACCGACTATCGAAGTATTTGCCAATATCGTTGTCAATATGGAGAGACAGGATGGATTATTATCCGTGAACCACTCTGTATTGGCAGTAGCATTGCGAATCAGATTATATGAAGATAATCGAAGACGGAGTTAATGCAAGGGCTTTTTCTATTAACGGAAATTGTGCCTTCGGTTTCGTTCAGTCTCAGAACGAACGTAAATGGACGAATGTCTAACAAAGTATTTCCAATGATCGAATATGTTGATGATCTATACAAATATATATGGTGGCAACGGATTTATTCCCTTAGCATAATATCCAGAATATTTGTGCAAATCAATTAGTGATTAACGGATCTGATAGTGTGGCATTCAAAGTGATTGTGCTATCAATGAATAGAAAGAAATCGTAGCCTCAGTCCTCAACAACCGAGAAATGACAAAAATCGGGCAGGCAGCATGGCTATGTGGGTCGCTCCCATTAGGGTGTATAATCACCTATCTAGAGATTCATTTAATTTCTTATTATATTCGATGTTGTCCCATTCGGGAAACAGTTGCTGATCCCAACCGTTGGTGATATACATTCGATACACTCAGCCGAAATGAGTGGTCGTTCATGTGTGGGCGAGGTTGTAAGATGTTCTTGTTGAACCCAGTGTATTCCTTTCTAGAGATACACTATCGGAAAGTGGTTCCATACCTTGTCATGTTGGAAATTCAATCTCCAATAAGAGCCATGCGGTTTTTGATTTTATATTATATATGGAGCGTGAGATGCAAGCGTTCCGCTAGATTCTATTTATTTGATGTACACATTATTATAATATCACTGGATTGGATATCAAAGATATTTTGGGTTATCGTAAGGTAAAAACCATCCGTGTTTATGTGTGGATCGGTCTTACGATTATCATTTCTTTCAAAAGGATTTTAAAGTTAAACAAATGGTTGGAGTTTACTCACACCAGTCTCATGACTGACCCAGGGTTTATTTTGTTTGTTTTCCCTAAACTCTTGGGTGTCCAAATTTGTACGGGCAGTTAAGTAGTCGGGAATTTTCAGATTCACTTGGAAAAGCTGGAAGCAGGAGGCTTCACTAGTTAGCTATAGACTATCATATATTTCGCTGTGAACCATGTTTGTATCTGGAAACAGGTGTTTATAACTGTTCCAGGAATAATTGTTGTGCTCTGATGATGGTATGTATAAGTTACTGATTTGTATTTCAGAAATTATGTTATATAATATATTTTATTCTTTCTGCTGTGATATTTGTCTTCTTTGTTTTCTTCTATTTTAACCTTTCTTTCTTTCTATTTCTCATCCTCTAACTTCTTTCCAATAATGATTCGTATTTCTGTGCAATTTGGGTTGGACGTGTGGTGTTATTAGTCAACTCAGATAGTACGGATATGCGGGTCGTTACAGTTGGTATCAGAGCTTAGGTTGAGCGAACACCTAGGCTTTGTGGGATGTGCTCATTAGAGATAGGGTATGTAGTACCCTAGAATGAGTTGAGTGTATATATGCGAGAGAGTGTATTTGTTAGTTAATATAAAAGTTGTTTTATATTGTGTTGGCTAGTCTATTGAGTGGATTATAAATTTTGGTCGAATCGTGGGACGCCGCGAAGTCTATAGGAATTTATAAACACTTGAACAGAGAATTCGACACGATACTGTTTTAAAGTGGGTAAATGAAATAACTTTACCCAAAACTATATTTTGATATAAAAAGAATAATTTTCTGAAATTATTATAATATATGGAAGAATTGTTGCTATTATTATAATCAATTAAGATTATAAAAATTGAAATGGCTATATATAACCAAATAGAATTGTATATGAATGAAATATATACAATTGAGATGAATTAAAATTGAATTCAAACCAGAATTTGGAATTTTAAATCCCGGGAAGTTGGAAAATATCTTTCAAAGTATATTTAAATAATATAGCTTTGTGTTAGAAGGATTTTTGAATAAAAATAATTTTGAATGGATTTCGAAGGTGATAAAGCATTGAACTCACTTCAGTTGCTGGAAAATAATTCTGATAATAACTGCAGCATTATCAGTGTTCATTTTCGAGTTCTAAGTGATGAATTGCTACCGTAGAAAAGTTTTCGATGAAAATTTGTTTGAAGGAAAACAAATTGGTGTGAAAATTCAAATGTTTTGAGTTTGAGATGGAAATAAATATATGTATATATTTATGTGATTTCGAAAGGATTTAAAATGAAATCCCAGGAATGTGAATGCGGAAATTTAAATGAATCAAAGTGAATAAATTGAATCAGAATCAAGTTGAATGAATTAGAATGCATATGAAAGAAAACCAAAAGTTTTGGTGGAATTAAATTTGTTGAAATATGAGGAGTTGAGTTTCAACATAAGTGAGATTTTGAAAAGTAATGGATTTGTACCATTTTTTCTACCTTAGCAATTTCGAGGACGAAATTATTTTAAGGGGGGAAGAATGTAACGACCTGGATTTTTGGTCGATTTATTTTAAATATTTAGTATGGTTTTAAATATTGAATTTATAATATAAATGGTATTTTATTGGGTTATCGATTAAATAATCGAAATACGATTTATTTTGATAATCATCGTAATACGAGAGTTTAAAATAATTCAATTTGAAGTTAGAATTAAATCAAAATAATTCAGATGATCAATATTAATTGTATTTGAATATAGATGATAATAAAAATAATTTATTATCAGAGAATTTATTTGTTTTTGAATTTAAAGTATATTATATCGATTTAAAATGGTTATTTTATAAATACATTAAAATTTAAGTTCAGAATATATTCTGTTAAGCTCAGAACACCGTTATTACATTGGAACGATGGTCGGTACGCTAAAATAGCGGTTCACGGTTTTTAATTATGAACCCCGAGATATTTGATTGTGGATAGGATCGCAATCAAATCGATATCTATTTAAAAAGAAATAAAAATCTCTTTGAATCAAATCGCATTAAATATAAATCAAATCATATTTAATTTATTGTACCATGCATTGACTAAAAATCCTTAAGGCCGAAGTATTCCTCTGTATAAAATCGTGATAACCCCTTTGATTCCATTTCATGCTTCAACAAAGAAATTCCGTTCTTCCCTCTTTCAATTCTTAAAAACAAAATGACCAATTCCTCCTACCTTCATAAATCTAAATCTTCGAAGCCGTGTCTCATTCCTCAGCTCAGAATCAAACCCACCGATACCCTCATTTCCTTTCTCTTTTCGTTCTATATCCATGGCGCCCTCTTCTGTTAACACAAATTTGAACCTGTCAAAAGAAGGAAATAAATCCTAATTGAAATCACGCGAGGCCTCCTTCATGTTCGTGACCATCATGGTGGGTTCGATTCATTTTAACGTTGTCCGAATTTAAGGACATCGCGTTCTAGAGTTGATCGAAGATTGCGATTTAAGTGGGGCGGGGATTGAACAGGCGATGGCACATGGTTTCTGGCAGCGAGGCCTGCTTGTTGATGGAGCTCGATGAGGTTATCGATGTGGATGTGGATCCCGAGTTACTGTAGGGGCTGTCGGTGTCCCTCTAAGTCGCGATTCAGAAGTGAAAAAGGGGCGAAGGTGGATCTTCAACTCGATGGTGGAGGGTTCTGTTGAAAATTATAGATAAAGAGGCAAAGTTTTCAACAGTCAACAGTTCCTTTCAATGATTTTCTAATGAATATCATTTTTACTGTTCAAGCTTGGATCAAGCATTTCGAAATCAAGGGAATGAAGTCGCACATTTTGACAGTGTCTAACAGTTTGATTAAAAAGGTAATTCTTAAATTTAGCAGTTTAATTTTAGTTACATTTAAATTGTTCGAGAGCTTAAACAATGAATGTCATGATAAAATTATACAAGACCTTGTTAAAGAGAATTCATTTGCTCATTTACAAAGTTCGGATTTTTGCTTAGGCAAGGATAAATCGAATGGATTTTCATGAGGAGTTGGAGACTAGGAAATCGATAGAAAAGAAATATAAATTGGTACAAGCGAAAAATAAATATCCCGGTGAGTAAATCTCACTCACCTTTATTTAAAATTATTTTTATCCATTAAAAATAATTGTTGTTGCTTGTTTGGATTTTTCTGGTTGCTTTAAATATATTAGTTATTTAGGGTTGACTATTATATATATTGGGTTGATGATTGGTTGGATTCCCGCAGTCTCATTAGCGGATGTCCGCAGTTTCATAGAGGATGATTTCCCTATGCGCCCCACAAATATATTAGTGGATGACCTTCATACCGCGATAACCTGCCTCGAAGCAGGATGGGTATTACCATGTTGACTAACGTCTGTGGGTGCAGGAAAAACAGGTTGGAGGGATCCAACTAGATTCCTCAAAAATATATTATATGTTTGTTTATTTGTTTACATATATACTGTCATATATGATGTGTTAGAAAACCAAAAATAAATAATTGGTTGTTTGGTGTTTAAATATCACTGGGCCTAAGTGTTGATGTTTAAAAATATTGAAAAAGGAAATTTCCAGAGTAAAAAGGGGAAATTCTATTTTTCGGAAATAGAATTTGAAATTTGAATAGAATAAAAATATTAACTTGTTTTAAGAGAATAAAAACAAGTAGTTCTTTTATAAACGAAGTTTATAAATGAAGTGAAAAGAATTATCATTGGATAATTCAGAAATAAAAATACGAGTGTGAAATTGAAAAGGGAAATCTATTTTTCAAAAGTAGAAATATCGATTTCAAAAGAAACTGAAATCGTGACTTGTTTAAGAATGAATAAATAAAATTTAAATAGAATTTGAATATAGAATTTGAATAGAATTTGAATATATAGAATTTGAATATATAGAATTTGAATATACAGAAATTTGAATTTAAAGGAATTGAAATAAAATTTGAATTTAAAGGAATTCAAATAGAATTTGAATTCAAAGGAATTCAAATAGAATTTGAATTCAAAGGAATTCAAATGGATTTGAATAAAGAAAGTTCAAATGAAATTTAAAATATAGAGATTTGAAAATAGAATTCAAATGGAGTTTAACTATAGAATTTGAAAATAGAAGTGAAATGGAGTTTAAATATAGGAATTCAAATAGAAGTGAAATGGATTTTAAATATAGAATTCAAATAGAGTTGAATTGGAAATTGAGTACAGGATTCAAGTAGAAATTTAAAAATAGAATTTTCAAATAGAAATTGAATATAGAAATTTAAACGAAATGTGAGTATAGAATTTGAATAAGAGAAATTCAAATAGAATTTGAATAAGAGATTTGAAATAGAATTTGAATATAGAAATTCAAATGTAATTTGAATATAGAATTCATATAGAATTCAAATGGAATTTGAATATGGCATTCAAAGGGAATTGAAATTTAAAATAGAAGATCGAAATATAAATGAATTTATTACTGAATAAGGAAAAATCGACAATTTTAGAAGATTGGAAATAGTATGTTGAATTGGGAAATTTTGATTTGATATATATTAAGAATATATTAGAATGGAGTTGAATTTATTATAAACGAATTCAAACGTTTATATATATAAATATAATTAAAACGAACTCGCTGCAGCGCTGCAGTTCGTAAATTGGCGATTCGAACTTCAATTGAGTATACAGAACTCAATTGAAGTCGAAATTCTTCGAAACAAGAAACGTCAGGACCGATTTGATAATAGTTTTCTAATGGAGGAGAAAAATCTGGATTTCGTCGAATAGATTTTGAGTTATATCAAAATCAAATTTTCAGAAAAACAGCGCCACAACCATTTAAAAACCATAACGGTTTATTTCATTTTATAAAAGGATTTTAAGCAAATAAAATCTGAATTTCTATATAGAAAATTTCAGATTTGAGTTATAAATTATATGTGAACTCAAGTGGAGTAATGAATTGATTTTTGAAACACAAATCAGATTTTTTTATTATTGAATAGAATTAACTAATTTGAATAGTAACTAGTTAATGAGATTTTGAATTGATATTGGGCTTTGAATAAGTGAATTCGATTTGAAAATTTATTTTCGAAATCGAAAAGGAAACTAGAATTGAAATTGAAATTCAATTTGGTTATGAGCAAGTTAAATATTTTGTTTGAACATGTTATGTTCAAACAAAGAAGTGGAATAGGCAAAATAGCCAATTAAAGAATAAATGAGCGAAACTGAATTCAAACGACTGGATTAAGTTGAATTGAATTGGAAACATGTGAGCATGTGTTAGAAAGGTATGGGATGGAGTATATGAAGATTTTAATTTATGTGCCCAACAAAAAAGTACATGCTTAAATTCATATATGAGATTTTATGCGCCGTATCGGCAAGCCGCTTGGCTTTTTCTTTTGGATTGGTGAGGGCCATGGGAGGCTATTTGAAATATCCCGATGCTCCCGGTACAAGGGAGGTTATGGCGATTTTTTCCGGGAATTTAAGGAGTTAGAATAATTTTAACAAAAAATTTATAGTTAGAAATAAATGTATCGATACATATAGAATTCGATAAGGAAACGGATTTAAAAATAGGATATTATAAACAAAAAGGGAAATCGATAAGCTGGTAACAGAAAGAGAAACATATATACGTTTAAAAATGAATAATTGGTTTTTATAATGTTGATTATTCGGGGTAAGTGGTTTTGTCTATTTTGAAGTTAATGATGTTTTCAGTCAAGGTCTCAGAGGTAATTTTACCCCAACTTGATTGATTTCATTTTTAATTGATAAATAGCAAGATCCAGTCTCGAAGAGAAGTGTTTGAATAATAGTTAGTTGAATAAAATATTTTGGGTTGTGGTAACGATGTTTTACACAGCATTCCTTTTAACCCAAGTGATGGAATTAATATTTCCTGAGTATAATAAAAGTAGTCGGAAAAGAGATAATTGATTGAAATTGTTTCAATTTCAAATAGAATATATTTTCTAAGTGTAGAAAATAAAAGAAGGCGAGATATAGAAATGTTTTCCAAAGAATGTAAGAGACCGAGATGATAATTGAAAATATTTGTTTACCAAATATTGATAAGGAAATGGAAAGGGTGATTTAATTAATGAATAGTAATCAAGGGGCCCAGTGATTGTTTGATTGTTTTGAATGGATGTTTGTTTTTCTTCGATAGTTAAATAACCGACTATCGAAGTATTTGCCAATATCGTTGTCAATATGGAGAGACCGGTTGGATTATTGTTCGTGAACCACTCTGTATTGGCAGTAGCGTTGCGAATCAGATTATATGAAGATAATCGAAGACGGAGTAAAATGCAAGGGCTTTTTTTATTAATAGAAATTGTGCCTTCGGTTTCGTTCAGTCCCGTAATGAATGTAAATGGACGAATGTCTGACAAAGTATTTCCAATGATCGAATATGTTGATCTGTACAAATATATATGGTGGCAACGGATTTATTCCCTTAGCATAATATCCAGAATATTTGTGCAAATCAATTAGTGATTAACGGATCTGATAATGTGGCATTCAAAGTGATTGTGCTATCAATGAATAGAAAGAAATCGTAGCCTCAGGCCTCAACAACCGGGAAATGACAAAAATCGAGCAGGCAGCATGGCTATGTGGGTCGCTCCCATTAGGGTGTATAATCACCTATCTAGAGATTCATTTAATTCCTTATTCTATTCGATGCTGTCCCATTCGGGAAACGGTTGTTGATCCCAACCGTTGGTGATATACATTCGATACACTCAAGCGAAATAAGTGGTCGGTCATGTGTGGGCCGGGTTGCAAGACGTTCTTGTTGAACCTAGTGTATTCCTCTCTTGAGATACACTATCGGAAGGTGGTTCCATACCTTGTCGTGTTAGACATTCAATCTCCAATAAGAGCCATGCGATTTTTGATTTTATATTATATATGGAGCGTGAGATGCAAGCGTTCCGCTAGGTTCTATTTATTTGATGTAGACATTATTATAATATCACTGGATTGGATATCAAAGATATTTTGGGTTATCGTAAGGTAAAAACCATCCGTGTTTATGTGTGGATCGGTCTTACGATTATCATTTCTTTCGAAAGGATTTTAAAGTTAAACAAATGGTTGGAGTTTACTCACACCAGTCCCATGACTGACCCAGAGTTTATTTTGTTTCTTTTTCCTAATCTGTTGGGTGCCCAAATTTGTATGGCAGTCAAGTAGTCGGGATTTTTCAGATTCACTTGGAAAAGCTGGAAGCAGGAGGCTTCACTAGTTAGCTATAGACTATCATATATTCTGTTGTGAACCATTTTTGTATCTGGAAACAGGAGTTTATAACTGTTCCAGGAATAATTGTTGTGCTCTGATGATGGTACGTATAAGTTACTGATTTGTATTTCAGAAGTTATGTTATATAATATATTTTATTCGTTCCGCTGTGAGATTCGTCTTCTTTGTTTTCTTATATTCTAACCTTTCTTTCTTTCTATTTCTCATCCTTTAACTTCTTTCCAATAATGATTCGTATTTCTGTGCAATTTGGGTTGGACGTGTGGTGTTATTAGTCAACTCAGATAGTACGGATATGGGGGTCGTTACAAAACGAATAGTAGTGATGTCACGATAAACCCCGGAATTATTTTCAATTGACTAGAGTGTATCTATCAAGTACATATAAAAATTAGTATATACGTTAGCTAGGCGTATATCTAAAATCTTTACAAACTCGCTAGTCCAATCTTGGCATCAAATAAATACTTGATACTCTTATTTTTATTTTTTAAAACCAAGATATATGCTTATTTGCAAAATGTGTATATATATCAAAATATTATATTTCAAACACTTCTATTAACAAACTTCAAATAAGAAGAATCCGTATTTACCCCACCTATTTATTTGTCATATTTAAGTTCAGTTCATTTCTAAATATAGTGGATTATACTCAGATTCACTTTTAATAAGTTTCAGATCTTCTTGACAAGTCGAATATATCGATTAGGTCTATTTAAAAATTCAATACTAATCAACTAAATTCAAATCACTGTTATTTTTCATCATATAACCATAGCTTCAATCATCTTTAATATTTATTCCTAACTTTCAAATACCCATTCTCAAATTTGAAAGGATACTAATCATATTTATTGATTTCAGCAAACCTGACTCAGAATTCTATGTTTGCCTAAATTATACTTAGGAATATATTGAACTAAGTTTCCATTTGTATATACATCACATACTAATTTAGTTTATTTTTAATTCAATCTTATTAACTCAGATCTACAACCATATTATTCATACTACTCTAATTTGTTATCCAACCTCAGAAATATTTTTTAAATAACAAAATTCTTAAAATTAACGAACCATAAGCTGTTTATTATCTTTAAGTTATCATTGCCTAAACCATATAAATCTATTTCACTACATGAGTTTAATTTATTTATATCTCAAGTCATTACTCATTTACGAATTTATAAGTATTCCACTCAAAAATCAAATCAATATATATTAATTCAAAAGTCATCGTTATATTTCATACCAATTACATTTATTCAAAAATCAAAATTTTATTTCATACTCTCTTAACCAAGGATTTCCCTATTTCCAAAAGATTGCTTATGAAATATAATTAGTATTAAGCTTCTTCCCTTTTCAACTTTGATAAAGCCACTTATTTTCATTTTATGATATTATAAATCTTTTTTCCCTCAATTTACTTAATATAATATCTTTAAGTCTAAATCAAAAATATTTTCACAAACGTAATGAAATCCATTTATTAATGTTATAATTTAATTTAAGGTCAATTTTACAATGTTAATTTCAATATACTTGCTTTAGTTCCAATAGATGATATACTAAATTATTAATTCATTATAACTTTATATATAATTTTCTTCGATCAAACTTGGAGAACTTAAAGCTGGATTAGAATATGCTCTACTTTTAGACTAAGGGAAATCCAAATCAAAGATAAACTTATCAGAGAAGATAAATTCAATAGAGTGGGGATTTCGAAAGATTTTTAAAATTTAAAACAATTTGTATTGTCAAAATACGCTCTCACGGCGGTGATTATTATGACGATTCTACTCATTCTAGGGTATTACTACCCTAGCTCCAATGAGTTTAAACCCCGTAAGCTAAGGTCTTTGTCAAACCTCGCTCTTATACCACAATGTAACGACCAACTATTTCAAACCATTTAAGTCAATAATAAAATCAACATAAACCATTCGAAGTAGTAGGTTGTTATTGTTATGGGGATTATGTGACAACACATGTCCGTTAATGTCACTCATAAGAGAATGCATGAACTTTTGTGAAGTGCAATAGGTAAACATTACAGATATTCACAAGACAGATATAAAATAAACAAAGGAAAATTTCAACTTCATTATTATAAATAAAACATAGTCTCAAATGAGTTACTTCAAAACCAGTTTCATCCAAACCAAGTATCTCAAATCTATCTCATAAAACATCCCATAAAATAAAATATCAAAGTACATAAAATCACATCCCTCGTCAGAAGACATACTATGTAGAGAGCAAGTCAAAACGGTACATCTCAAGAAATCTAAGTCCAGGCTGTAAGAGAAATTCCTAGTCACTGTTGAATGCTTCCACTTTGAGGACCTAGGGGGAAAGGAAAAAAGAAGTGAAAGAAAAAGGGTTAGAAATAAAGTCTGGCTAATTCCAGTGATTTTCAAATATGCATAAAATAGAAATGCCAAGACAGGTAAATAAGACTGGACGAGAATGGTACGGTGTCATATAAGGTAAAACTAAACTAAACATAACAGCGGGATAGACAGGAATAAACTATGATCGAGTAATGCTTCACATTTATATTCCTAAAACATGTTATGTCTGCACCAATACTATTATAATAGGATTAACAGGATTAAGTGTTTAGCCTAATTACTAACAACAGGATTAGGCGTACCCTAATTACATAACAACATGATTAGGTTTACCCTAATTACTACGCATGCTATTGGCTCCCTAATACATAAATACCCTGTGTCATCTTCGGCAATAGTGTGTATCACTCCCTAGCCCATTAACTTATACAACATAGACCTATTTACTAGTGTTACATCGGTTTAGTTTCCCTAATCGGACTCATACACGCTCATGACTCCACTAGAACGCGCATGTGTCCACCTTCCCCATGTGAACCTCTTACTATCTAGTTCATTAAAGCGTGCCTTGGCCCCTACCTAGTGCGAGGCCCTCTAACAAATTACTAACAGAGATACTAATTGATATGGGTTCCAAACAGCATATTAACACAAGCCAAACCCCCTAAGCTTGTACCCCAAAAAATAACTAGGATTTAAGAGTCCCCAAAACCCGATACAACAGCAGAACGAGGGACCTCTTAGCTTATTAATAATCATGTTTAACCTAGCATGTTTAGGTTTACTAATAAGTGTGGTTGTATATTACATGTCATTATGTGTGTACAACCCTATCCCAAAAAACCTGCCCATATGTATGTATAACTACTACAGTGATTCAGTTTATTAGCCTACATCTGTACTTACAATATTCCAACATGTCATTTACTTAATGTCTGTATTAAGTCTAATCTATATGTTTATACATATGCATATTATTCATCCAATTATGTTCTCATATTGCAACATGTAAAGGTTTATGCATATTATCTATTTTTATCAATTTACATCAAGTATATACACATTATCCCTTTTTACCAGTTTACATAAAGTCTAAACATGTGCATATTATCCCTTTCCCCCAATTATAGTTAAACAATCCCCAATCTAACAACATGCCTGAATTCCTCTTTTTATGCCAATCAATATTACCCCAATTATATGCACACTCTAATCGGATATAACCTAGGCTTAGCGTAAATAAAAAGGGAAAACATAGAAAGGAGAATAGAATCAAATCACATAGGCAAGACTGGAAATAAACTAAAACATAGAAACAGGGAAAAGGAAGATAGATACATATAACCTATTAATTATCCAACGGTAAAGTCATATGTTTTACTTATCATAATGACATAGGTGATTAACAGTGAAAAACATGTATAGCAATATCTTATAAACACTGTATATCCTAACCCAATTTTATTTAACTGTCATGTTATAATATAAGAAATCAAATCTGAAAATGATAGGGAACTCACAGTGGGTCTTGGTGAAGAAGAGTTTAAATCTCTTATATGTATATAATTATATGCCGTAGAAAATTTCAATCTAATCCTTTTTGTTTGTTGTATGTATGTAAGTTCTGAATGTTGTCTCTGTGGATTTAGGCTTCAGCAGCATCCCCCATTGAATATACATTTTTAGAATAATTCCATAGAGGCAGAAGATATGAAGAAATGGTGTGTATTAGAATGGGAGTAGCCACATATTTATAGATTCACAGAGTCATCCTCCGCATTTAGAACCTAAGGTTTTAATCCAAACCATACACATAGCGCTGAGTCAGCACGAACCTAGCCGTAAAACTGTCCAGATTCGTAATTCCGAAATTTCCCTAGATTTGGGAGGGTCAATCCATGGGTCGACCTCGCCATGTTTTGGATCGACCCAGGCCGGAAGTGGGTCATCCCACAACGGTATGGTTTCCCGGTCATTCTCCTGCTTATTTTGTTTGAAAATTCTAGAATTATATTTATATTATATTCATATATAAGCACCTTATATGTATATAAACTTCTAAGGTTCATAACTTCTTCATACGTTGTCCATTTTACGCAAACTTGGGGTCTATATGAACCAGAATTCCAAGACAAACGCAATGATAATGTCGGTTTCTCTTTTTTTTTGAATATTTTAATTAAGTAATACTCAATTTATTATCTATAAAGTATGGTTATAGTGTATTAAATTTTGGGGTGTCACATTCTCCCCTACTTAAAAGGATTTCGTCCCTAAATCTCCAAGTTAAGAAGAATGTTACTATCCTAATAACCACTTACAACCATCATCCATAGGCATCCATTGTCCTTATGAATTTATAATGCTTATATGAATATATGCAAAGGTGGTTTGTGTATATGTCCTTACACTAATGCAAAAATCGGGTGGTCAACAGATTCAATTGACCTCCTTAATGCAATATATGTTTGTTCCATGAACCCAAAATGTATGCAAATAATCCTAGGATAGAATATAAAATTTTATATGTGTGCACAATCATCCATCCAAATGCAACATCCATATAATGATTCACCCATTTCCTTCCATAGAAAATTAAAATGCACACACATTCATATGCAGTATGTAAGTGATTGGGCCAATCTAGTCCCTAGTGTGTGTATATGCATCCACAAGCAACCACTAGAAAACACTTGCATCCACTTGCAACCATCGATTATAACATGTTTCAAACACATGTTTCCAAACATATGATTCTGCCTAAGGATCAAAGGTTCGAACGACAGGATAGATATACTTGAATTGATACAAGCAAATGCAAAGTAAAAGCTTGGAAAAGAAGTTAACAATGTGCTTTCAAAAAGAAAAGGATAAGAAGCGCGAATCCTAACTTCGGATTCCCACATTGCATCTTTGCGGTCTTCTCCCCATTGCACTATAACCAATCTGATTTCCTTGTTACATAGATTCTTTATTTCTGATCCAAGGATTTGAGTAGGAGATCATCTCACACTTATCCTATGATTGGCCTGGAGTTTATTGTTTTCACCTAAACTCTGGGTGCCTATATTTTCCACAGGGGCAGCTAGCAGTTTTGGTTCTGAAAATTTCTATTTAACAGGATCCCAGTTCCCAGCTGGAGCTATATTCGGAAAGCTTTGTATCCGTGTATTTCTTTCAGTTGTGGTAGTTGATGTACTTCCGTTGTGCATTGTATTTATACATTTCTATTTTTGATGTGTGTATTATTTAATCATACTCTGATATTCTTGTAGTTGAAGTAAATTGTTGTAATAGCATTCAAATATTCTATTGTTCTATGTTCTGATGCGTCGTGTTCTCATACAATCCGGGCTTTCCGTCTCTTTGGAGATCGGGGGATTTCAGAGCGTAACAGGGTGGTATCAGAGCTTTGGTTTACAGAGCCCGAGAACAAGACACATTAGAACCAAATGAAAGAATTCATCAGAAATAGAATTAGTAACATTCTAGTTAAGAATACTCATTAGAGATGGGGTTAGAAATACCCTAGAATGGGTAGAGAGTTATATGTTTATAATAAACGTATTTGTTATTATATATATAATCCGATCTTAGAAAATATATTTTTGAGTGTATAAAAGTTATATATTTAGAAAGTTAATGAATCAATTGATTGTTTGTGTAATTGTTTATTTTCTAGTTTAATTACTTATGACGTCTGATTTAAATAAATTAGACGAAACCTTTTGCGGTTTTGGACATTGAATATATGAAAAACACTTGTTATTTATTTGAATTGAGTTAAGTTAAACCCAAAAACATTTATTTCTAATTAGACATATATATCTGTTGAGCAGGTTAATGGCTTAGAGTTGAGTAGAGAAATAAATTTGCATGCCCGACAAATAGGTGCACCTTATTTTAGTTGGTTGCGCGATTTTATTATTATTAAACTACTATGAATGATTCACATGCGCCGCGATGGTTGCTCTTTGTGAAATTTAACATTTGCCAAAGGATAGTAGCTAATAAATTATGAACCACACCGCATAGCATATATCATAGACAACATATCATATTCCATATAGGCATTTGGCGCATATATGACGAGGTTTGGGTTACCCTATGAGCAAGATGCTTGTATGGCAAGGATTGAATTGCAGGTTGAACTGAGGACTGGTTAAAGACTTAATAACTATAAAGATAAATTGTAAGATTTAATAACAAACCCTACATAGGTCTTGAGGTGACAAAAATGTACACCTCTCTATTGTTTTAGATATGACAGATGGATTATGATTAATTCCCATCACTGGGTCAAGGGATGATTTTTTTTACACATCCCCCTTGAGCATAGATAATTCACAATTGGTTTGTATGCGATATATTGATTTATTGGGTGCCTAATAAGGCCGTATAAATTTGTTCAGATCACCCCATACAAAGAAGGTTATGGCAAAAAAAATCAAAAATTTGAGGCGTTAGCCAAATTTCAGAGAAATTTAGAAGTTCTTAGAAACTGAAAAGTTGAAGAACTAAAGCCAGAATGAAAGTTGAGTTGGTTACTTAAACGACTTTCAAATTTGTTCCTTTTTCGGGGACGAAAAAGTTTTAAGTAGGGGAGATTGTAACAATCTGTATTTTTGGAACCAATTTAAAATTTATTTTAATTGATTTTGTTGAAAATTAAATATTTTAGATGATTTATTTTGAGAATAAACGACTTAAATTTTATTTATAATGAAGTTTGAGCGTTTAAATTTATATTAATTATAAAACGAGCTCGTAATGGTGGGCAGTTTGAAAATTTAGTTTTAAACTTCGAACGAATATACAACATTCATGATAAGTCAGAATTTGTTGAAATAAGAAACGTTAGGATCGAATTAATTATATCTTCTTAAGGAATGCGAGAAATCGAGATTTTACTTTATAAATGGTAAGTTATATCCAGATGAAAATTTAAAATAGTCGTTATAGAATTTATTAATATTTTAATATTATTTAAGCCCTTAAAAGTAGCCATTTTGCAAACGACCTCCATTTTCGACAACACTAATTTTGTTGGATGCAGAACATTAAACCGTTGTCAAATTTAAAATTTCAAGTCAATTGGAATTAGTATGTGAGCACAGTAAATTTAAATGTTTGTTCTATTTCTATTATAAATTAAATAAGCTAGTTAAAATACCATTTTTGAAACGACCTCCAAATTCGATGAAATTAATTTTGTTAGAACCGTAATTGCAAAACATAGCTAAATTTCATAATTTTTGGAGTCAGTATGTGGTCGTGGAAAATTAAAATGTTTGTTGAAATTTAATATTGAACGTTATATTGATTTTAATTTTAAATTTGATCAAAACAGTAGAATTGACTTACGAAACATATCCCATTGTATCCATAATGGAGGTATTTGGTAAGAAACGTCAGTCCTTATGTGGATAAGATCTTCCAAACAGTTAAAGCCGCCGCTGGCAATTCCATGGAAGGCTGAAAAGCCCCGAAATTCATGTGATAAGATCATCCAATCTGTTGCGAATTCATCCAAACTTGTAAAAGGAAAATCAAAGAGCTATATGAGGGCTTCAATTTGGTATTGGATTGATGGATTTTCATTATGTGTTCTGCTATATTTCGAGCCCGAAGCTTGCGCGTTTAGGGGAGTTTTTAGGGCAAAGGGGGAGACCGAGACGGTCGCCGTGGCCAGCGGCAGTGGGCTACGCATCACGTGGCAACGGATGATCGACTCCAGGTGGTTCCAGGCGACGGCAAGCTCGAAATCTAGGAGGACGATGATGAAAATAAGGAAAATAACATTTAAAACATTATTAAGGTTAATTGATATTATAATTATTCATTAATGACGTATTAATTTATTCAAACTTCGAATGCTTATAACTTTTTCATACAGAATCAGAATTTAGTAAAACCGGAAGTGTTGGAATCATGACAACGAGAACTACCATATGGAACTGACCAGAACAAAAACGGAGCTAGTTAATGTTTTTAGCCAAATTGAATGCGCAGTTTAATTTGATCAGAACAATCGTTTATATAACGATTTCTATTCGACCACTGTGAGAGCTCTTTCTCACTCAATTATTATGTTACATTATTATATTCATATTTAAAAATATATTAAAATTGCCAGTGTTGATTTTTACTAGTTTAAATATCATAAAAAGTTATATGGTGCCCGGTAGCTCGCATCACAGTTGTTTGCAAACCTATGGATGATTTGTTGATTGATTGTATTATGTTTTGTTTGTGATTTTGAAATGTTTAACATGTTAGAATAATGTTAATATTATCGTGGTAGTTGAAATTAGATACAAATATCCATTAATAATTTGAACAGTAAAAATTGGTTAGTTAGAAAAATAATTCGAACCAAATTAAAATTGGTTAAATTCATTAACCATTGATTGATTTAAATTGATTCTTGTTGATTAAAATCCCCATACGAGTCTTGGGATGATATTTGACTCACATCTCCCTTGTGTGAAATTGCGGTTAATCGGTTGATTGACCAATTTGTATAAGCATCAATTAATTTATTGAAGCTCATATGAAAATAAATGCACAATGGATGTCATTCTGGATGATGATAGTTGTTACAACTATTGTTGGGTGCATATGATGAATGTAATCCATATAAATTTATTTGTATGGATATTGGTTGAATATTATTCCAATCCAAAATTAATATGAATATTTTTATAATATAATATTCAATGAAGATTAGAAGTTTGATTTCGATGTCCGATTTTGGATGGACGCGAAAATACAAAAATATGAAGCCGTGTTAAGTATATAAACGCTATTTTAACTCGAACGGATTTTTATATCGATTTATTTCATTTTTATAATGAATACCGAGAAGACTGAATTTCAAAATCTGATATTTTGAAAAGATTATCATTTTGAGATTATAATAAATCGGGATGTTCAATTTTAATTAAAAATTGAAATGGAACTTGAAATCGTTTTTTAATGAATTTATGAACATTCTATAAAAAATGTTTTTAAAAGGAGACTGATGAAATATATATTATATATGGTTAAATGGCTTGTATAGAATGTGTCGCGCAGCGACCTTTCTCGAATTTCAACTATTAACTTCGAATTGATGGATTGGGAGATCCGACCGTCGGATTCTCTTAAAATCAGAACCGTTGGATTCATATCGAAAAGATCTTTTAAATGAATATAAGAGGTTTAAATTTAAATAGTTAGAATTGGAAATATATCCAAATCAATTTTAGAAAATGTCGCTATGAATGTAGTGCGGTGACCGATATTGGAAACCGACTGTAAGGACCTTAATAATAATATTAAAAATATGGGTATATTATGTAAAATCATAATAAATAATTTGGAAAGATTTTGGATGAAACATTCCAAGTTTTGAAAAGATAAAAGATATTTTTATCGAAATGAACTAGTTAACAACTCGAGTAATAATCCAATATTTTTAAATAAATAAATTAGATTTGTAAACGGTTTTAATATAACCTGAGTTTTCCAATGAATACACTGGAATGGATTTAAATGAAAATTATCTTCGGATATTTCGATATTGGATTCCGTAATTATACGAATATTGTTATGTGAATTTGGAAGGTATAGATATCGTTATTCCAATACGATATATGTTGGTTTCAGAATTTGATATTGAATTAAAGCCGATAGATTTCCATTTAAGACCTTATATTTGATATCAAATTGGAATTAGGGTATTGTGAATGGTATCTTAAATAATATTGTTCTTAAATCCAATTGTAAAAAAACCATTTAAATAAGATTTAAGGAAGTTTTCCAATTTATTTAATTAAATTGGAATTGAGTGGAATTCGATTAATAATAATCGAAATGAGCTTATGTAAAGGAAGACTTTTACTATTTATGGAATTTAAAAGATTTTGCCACTATTCAACTTATAGTATTAGTCTAATAATGATATTTATATTGATTATAAATTGTTCAGATTTTCGTGAAGATTCCATATTAAATGGAAGATGAATTTGGGTTTATCGTGGGCAATGTTTTAAACGACATTTGTTCTTTAACCCAGTTAAAGATAGGATTAATTTCCTAAGTTGAATATTCATCAAGTAATGATTTTTGGAGATCAAAAAATAAGTTGGAGTTTTAATGAATCTTTAATTAGATTGAAATGTGAAAGGTGTAATTAAATTTACCAAATACGAGAAGTGTTTGAGAATGGAATACCACCAGTTTTACTCCATGCGATAGTTAAATCTTTAATTAGATTTGAACGTTAAAGGTTGATTAAATTTACTAATAACACAATGGCCCAGTTTTACTCCATGGGATGAATAGGTCGGGATTGGGATAATTAAATAAAGGACTACTTCGGTAAGGTTCGATAATCCCGACTAGCTATATAAACCTTAATTTCTTTCAAGTTGTGAAAGGATATTATAAATTCTTTTGAAATGATATCCAAAGGAAGAATAAACAATAAGTTTAAAAGAAATTATCTTTGATAAAATTAATGGGAACCTTTCCCAAAGGTAATGAATATTTGAATAAAAGAATATTCTGGACTGGAATGAAATATGTGCTATCTTTGTGTATTTATCACATGATTATAATGATACGCCGGTTATTCAGAAAGACCGGGTTTAACCCATTCTGATTAATTGTTATGACGAATAAAAGTCCAAAGATATGAAGACGGTGGTCGAAGACCAGATGGGATGATTGCTGATGTCTCGACTTGGGATGTACACCCAAGATGAGGTAATAAGTGGTGATCGTCCACACGTACTTGGAGATTGTCCGGCTATGTGACGACCTATCTCCTGTATGGGACGTGGGACGAGGAATAAGGTGCCTACGGTTTCGTTCAGACCCAAAACGAACTTATAAATGGATTGTGTGTCTGACATTATATTGTATGATGTATTCAGTGATCTCTACTAAATATATATCTATTTGGTGGTGGAGAATTTATTCTCTTGCTTAGCACCCTTCTCTAATACGTATGAACTTAGAGGTTATATATTAGTGGAAATAAATGGTATGGTACGGACTGATAAGGTGGCATGTTAGGACGCAATAATCAAGGCTTTTTATTGAAAAGTAGGGCCTTGTAGATGATGATCAAAGCATGGCTTTAAGTAGCATAGCTTTGTGTATAGCGTTAATTCGCGACCCTCACATGCCGGTATGAGTCAAAAAGGGATAAGGGACGAAGGGAGTGCATACGTTTTTTTCTATCTAGAAGTGGTGTCATAGTATGAAGCCCAGACATTTTACTTATGTAGTTGATGGAATGTTAGGCGCCTCGGATATAGAGCTGACTAAAAGGCTCAAGTTATAGGTTCAATAGGACTGGGAAACGTATTGTTCAGGAATAACTAATCCACAAAAGTAAGAGTGGACCGACCCTGCAGGATCCAAGGGTCACATGTGTTGATCCTGGGCATCCCGCTAGAGAAGGCCCGAAACAGGTAAGGAGAACATCCCTTGCCTTGGCTCACGAAGGAAATACAGTTTATAATACGTGACTTTTCAATTAGTTGTAAACATATATGGCGACACGGTAGGATGGGGTACTGTGCCATTTATGATTGATACATTTATATTCGAAGTTGTTTTCTGCACAATGCACTTATAGTAATATCAAAATGATTAGCTTTAAAGCGTATCAAGCATGTTTGGCTATTATAAGGTAAAACTCTATCCTTAGGATTGCATTGCATTGTGTGACGGGGCCTGAGTCTTATAATAGCTTCATTTTCAAAAAGCATTGCGTTATTTTATTCTAAATTAATATTCATGTGGAGTAAACCCGTTCTGTGTTATATGGCGTGGTCCCATTTTTCCCACTTGTAAAAGTAAAGTTTTAATAATGGTTTTTAAGTTCTCACACCAGTCCCATGACAGACTTGGAGTTTATTGTTTTCACCTAGACTCTGGGTTCCCATATTTCCACCTGGGCATCTAATAGTTTTGATTTTGTAGATTTCTATTTAACAGGATCCTGATTTATAGCTGGAGCTATATTCAGAAAGCTTTGTATCCATGTATTTCTTTCAGTTGTGGTAGTTGACGTATTTCTATTGTGCGTTGTATTTATACATTTCTATTTCCGTTGTGTGTATTATTTATTTGTACTCTGATATTCTTGTACTCTAATGTAAATTGTTGTAATAGCAATGAAATATTCTATTGTTTTATGTTTCGATGCATCGTGTTCTCATATAATCCGGGCTCTTCCGTCTCTTCGGAGATCCAGGGATTTCGTAGCTTAACACTCCCATCAACAAGTTGGCGATGTACAAGGTCCTCCATATAATGCTTCGAAGGGTGCCATGCCTATGCTCGACTAGCAACTGTTGTTGTAAGAGAACTCCATCAAAGGGAGATGCTCCTCCCAAGTCCCTCCAAAGTCTAGAATACATAGTCTTAGAAGATCCTCAAGAACTTTATTCACCCTCTCAATCTGTCCATCTATCTGAGGGTGGTATGATGTACTCAAACATAGTTGTGTACCTAATACCTCTTGTAAGCTCTTCCAAAACTCACTAGTAAAGATGGAGTCGCGGTAGTTCACTATACTGGAAGGTACCCCATGCAGTCGGACTATCTCTCGAAGATATACTAATTCTAGCCAAGTTGTCGTCCTCTTACTCTTGACAGGAACAAAATGAGCGCTCTTCGTAAGTCAATCCACTATCACCCAAATGCTCATATTTCCCTTCATTGATCGGGGAAATCCATCGATGAAATCCATTAAGACGCTCTCCCACTTCCATTGTGGGACATTTAAGGGCTGAAGCAATCAGCCAGGTTTCCTTTGTTCAACCTTTAGTCGTTGGCAAGTCAAGCAGTGAGCTACAAATTCCTCTACATCCTTCTTCATGCTAGTCCAAAAGAAAACTTTCTTCATATCTCGATAGATTTTTTCGCCGCTCGAATAAATAGTCATTCGAGAATGATGGGCTTCCTTGGGCACTGCCTTAAGCAATTCCCCAATTTTGGGACACATAGCCTTTCATCTCGTCTTAGCCACTCTTTATCATCCACGATATATCTAGCAAGGTGACCGGAAGTCTCTCCTCTACCAAGGCTATCCAAAATGTCTGATATCTGTGTGTCCTCCCGCTGTTTAGATCCAATACGCTTCAACAGAGTAGGTTGCACCTCCAATGATGCTAACAATCCCAATGTGAAATTCGTAGATGACTTAAAATCAAAGTCGAAATGTACTCCAAGCTCCGCCTTTCTACAAATAGAGGATTCGAAGTCATCCTCTGCCTACTCAATGTGTTTTCCACTACATTACCCTTTCCCGTGGTATAAGCTATCTCAAAGTCGTAGGATGCTAGGAACTCCATCCACTATTGTTGCCTTAGGTTGAGGTCCTTCTGTTAGAACAAATATTTGAGTGACTTATGATCCGTGTATATCTCAAATCTTTCTCCAAGTAGATAATGTTGCCAAGACTTCAATGCGAACTTATTTCATCCAACTCTAGGTCATGGTTAGGGTAGTTCTTCTCATAAACCCTCAACTGTCAGCTACCATAGCATACTACCCTTTCCTCTTGCATCAGAACGACACCAAGCCATATGCCACAAGCATTTGTGTAAATTGTGAACATCTTGCTTTTATCTGGGAGAGTTAGAACTGGGGTTGTTGTCAGAGTCCTCTTCAATCTTTGAAAGGCATCCTCACGATCACTGCTCCACGAAAAGCCAAGTTCTTCATCGTCAATCAGGTAAGCGGGGTTGATACCCTTGCAAAGTCCTTGATAAACTTTCTATAATAGCCCGCCAACCCTAAAAAACTTCTCACCTCCATCGCATTCTTTGGAGCCTTCCAATCTTGAATCGCGACGACTTTAGCGGGGTCCATTGTTATCCCATCCTTGGAGACCACATGCCCTAGGAACCTTACTTCCTTTATCCAAAAATGAAACTTAGAAATTTTTGCCTTGAGTTGATGTGATCTGTGAGTGCGTAGAACATCTCCTAAGTGTTGGGCATGCTCCTCCTCATTCTTTGATAAGATCAGAATGTCATCCACAAAAACCACCGCGAACTTGTTCAGAAACTCTATAAACATCATACTCATCAAGTCCACAAAATAGGAGGGTGCATTGGTTAGCCCAAAAGGCATAACCAACCATTCAAAGAATTTCCTGGAGTTCTAAATGCAGTCTTATCAATGTTGTCCTCTGCCACTCTCAACTGATGAAACCCCATGGCCAAATCCATCTTCGAGAAAATTGTTGCTCCTACTAACTGATCAAACAGGTCATTAATTCTCGTTGCGGGTGGCTAATCTTCTTAATGAGCTTATTCAGCTCCCTATAATCCACATATAGACGAAGTGAGCCGTCTGCTTTAGTTGCAAAGACGACTGGAGCTCCCCATTCTAAAATGCTTCGCCTACTAAAACCTTTCTCGAATAGCTCCCCTACTTGCTTGCCTAGCTCCCTCCTTTTCCTAGGAGCCATGTGGCGCACTAGTAGAGCATCTGGCTTCACATTCTCTACCAAGTAAATCCGGAAGTCTATTTCACACCTTGGAGGTAGTCCCTTAAACTCCTCAAACATATCCAGGTAGTCTCTGACTATGGGTACAGATCACAAGTCATCAACAGAAGTATTAAGTGATCCTAGGAAACTAAGCATCACTGACCTGGTGGGTTGCAAGAAATTTCGAGAGTCTTACCATGACAAGTAAGAAGTCTAATCACTCTCTTTTCACAATCAAGGATGGCACCATACATGGCTAGAAATCCATGCCTAGAATCAGACCATAGCCCGTAAAGCCCAGTAGTATGCGTCGCATTCAAACTCAACGCCTAAGATAGAGATTCTCAAACCCTTATACATCATGGATAAATGATTCGGTCCTCCTATGGGGTTTGAGATCACTACAGGATCAGAGACTATACTAGTATTAAGGTGTAGACTATCTACTAAAGAACTGGATATAAACGAATGTGAAGCACCAGAATCAAACAAGGTTTGAACATGATAGTCAAAAAGGGAAATTAAACCTTCAACTGTGACTTTCCTACCTCGATCGGTTCCACTAGACTCTAAAACATGTACTTGTCTAGAAGTTCATGCCCTTTGTCCTTTCTTGCTAGGGCATTGCTTACTGAAGTGTCCCACTTGTCCACAATTAAAGCATGCTCTGTTTGTCTTTTTGCGATCCTTCACAAAATGATCCATAGCTCCACAACCATAACACATGATATCTTTCTTGATCCGAGCCTTGTCAGGATTCCCACCTTTCTCTTTCTTTTGCTTTGCTTTCCTGGGCCACCATTTTTGTTTCTCGCCCTTAGCCTGTGTCTCTTCAGTCTTACTCTATTTCTTCTCATCCTTGCCATCTTCGTACATAAGAACCAAATCAACCAGCCTTTCAAACATTGCCCTATCGATATATGAGATAAAGCAAGTCCTTGGAGAGGTTGATTCAATCATTTCGCGAATCTAAGCGCTTCTTATGGGCAGTGTTCACCAAATCCAGTCCAAATCTTGCCAACTGATTGAACTTATTCACATAGTCTTTAACAGACATGTCCCCTTGTTTCATAGCCAAGAACATTTCCATATGCAATTCTTATTTCACCTGAGATAAAAACTTCATCTCGAAATATCTGTCTGAAATCATCCCAAGTAGCTACTAGTTGTCCTGCATGTGTTACTTCCCACCAGTAAGAAGCTTCATCCTTCAACTTCCATGTTGCCAACTGTATCTTCCTTTGGTCATCGATCTCGAAAAGGCCAAGCATGTTCTCCATCTCTCTTAGCCAATTATATGCTTCAACAAAGCTCTATATACCTCGGAAAGGTTTTCCTCTCATAGCGCAAAAGTCTTTATATAACTTAGAAAAGTTATCTACTTGTGGAGGTGGAGCAATAGAGGCTGCACCTGGCGGTGGGGCATCTCCTTGTCCTCCGACAGATGTCGTAGCCTCAAGATACCTATGGAACCATGACGGTAGCATAATGCCCTTGAGAAGATTGGGTGCCCCAGACATGTTGAAAAAAAAAAGGATTCAACAAGAGATCGAGAGAGTATTGAGTATGGCTTGAGGGGATATGTTTTTTTCAAAAACATATTTTTATTTGAAAATACTTCGCTTTTGAAAATAGTTTAAAATAGATTCACTGATCTTGTAACCTTTAGCTCTGATACCAAACATGACACCCTATGTCCGTTAATGTCACTCATAAGAGAATGCATTAAGTTTCATTAAGCACAATAGGTAATAGTACAGAAATTCACAAGACAGATACAAAATAAGCAACGTAAAATTTCAACCTCATTATTATAAATAAAATAGTCTCAAACGAGTTACTTCAAAACAAGTTTCATCCAAACCAAGTATCTCAAATATGTCTCACAAAACATCTCATAAAACAAAATATCAGAGTACATAAATCATATCCCTCGTCAGAAGCCATACTAGAGTAGATAGCAAGTCAAAACGGTACATCTCAAGAAATCCAAGTCTCAAGCTATAAGAGAAAGTCCTGCTCACTGCTGAGTGCTTATGCTTTGAGAACCTTGGAGGGAGGAAGAAAGAAGCAAAAGAAAAAGGGTCAAACAAAAAGTCTGGCGAGTTCCAGTGATTTGCAAATATGTATAAAATAGAAATGCCAAGACAGGTAAATAAGACTGGACCAGAAAGGTACAATGTCATATAAGGTAAAACTAAGCTAAATAGAACCGCAAGATAAACTGGAGTAATGGGAATAAACTATGATCGAGTAATGCTTCACATTTATATCCCTAAAATAGGTTATGTCTGCAGCAATACTAATGTAAATGGATTAACAGGATTAGGTGTTTAACCTAATTACATAACAGCAGAATTAACAACAAGATTAGGCTTGCCCTAATTACATAACAGGATTAGGTGTTAACCAAATTACATAATAACGGGATCACCTAATTACTACCCTTATGATCGGCTCCCTAATACGTAAATATCCTATGTCAGCCCCGGCAGTAGGGTGTATCACTCCCTAACCCAACAACTTATATAACACAGACCTATTTACTAGTGTTGCTGGCTTAGGTTCCCTAATCGAACTCATGAACGCTCATAACATTGCCGGAACACGCTCGTACCCACCTTTCCCATGTGAACCTCTTACTATCCAGTTCAGTAAAGCATGCCCTGGCCCCTACCTAGTACCAACAAGGATACTAATTGATATGGGTTCCAAATAGCAAACTGACATAAGCTAAACCCCCTAGGCTTGTGCCCCCAAATAAATAGGATCTAAGAGTCCCCAAAACCCGATACAACAGCAGAACGAGGGACCTCTTAGCTTGTTAATAAACATGTTTTACCTATCAGGTTTAGGTTACTAATAAGCGTGGTTGTAAAATTACATGTCATTATGTGTGTACAACCCTTCCCCAAAACACCTACCTAGACGTATGTATAACTACTACAGTGATTCAGTTAATTAGCCTACATCCGGTACTTATAATATTCCAGTATGTCATTTACTTAATACCTGTATTAAGTCAAATCTACGTGTTTATACATATGCATACTATTCATCCAATTATGTTCCCAAAATTGCAGCATGTACAGGTTTATGCATATTGCCAATTTTTACCTATTTACAAGAAGTATATACACATTATCCCTTTTTATCAGTTTACAGCAAGTCTAAACATGTGCATATTATCCCTTTCCCCAAATTATAGTTAAACAATCCTCAATCTAACAACATGCCTAAATTAATCTTTTTATGTCAATCAGTATTACCCCAATTATATGGACACTCTGATCGGATATAGCCTAGGCTTCTAAAGGTCTAGGCTTAACGTAAACAAAAAGGGAAAACATAGGAAGGAGAATAGAATCAAATCACATAGGCGTATAGGCAAGACTGGAAATAAACTAAAATATAGAAACAGGGAAAAGGAAGATAGATACATATAACTTATTAATTATCCAACAATAAAGGCATATGTTTTACTTATCATAACGACATAGGTGATTAACAGTGGAAAACACGTATAGCAATTATCTTATAAACACTATATATCCAAACTCGATTTTATTTAACTGTCATGTTATAGTCTAAGAAATCAGATTTGAAAATGACAGGGAACTCACAGTGGGTCTTGGTGAAGAAGAGATTAAATCTCTTATATGTATATAACTATATGCCGAAGAAAAGTCCAATCCAATCCTTTTTGTTTGCTGTATGTAAGTAAGTCGTGAATGTTGACTCAGTGGATTTAGGCTTCAGCAGCATTCCCCCATTGCATATATATTTTTAGAATAATTTCATAGAGGTAGAAGATACGAAGAAATGGAGTGTACTGGAATGGGAGAAGCCACCTATTTATAGATTCACATAGTCACCCTCAACCTTTAGATCCTAAGGTTTTAATCCAAGTCGTGACATAGCACTGAGTCTGCACGAACCTAACCGCAAAACTATTCAGATTCGTAATTCAGAATTTCCCCTAGATCTGGGTGGGTCGACCCACCGACCCTATGGGTCGATCCAGCTATGTTTGGGTCAACTCATAGGTCGACCAGGGCCAGAAATGGGTCATCCCACAATGGTTTGGTTTCCTTCTCGTTCCCCCTCTTATTTCATTTGAAATTTTGGGAATTATATTTATATTATATTCATATATAAGCCCCTTATGTTAGACCAAAAAATGGTCCTAACACCCAATTGATCGTATTTTGCAGAGAATATTGAGGAATCATGAACTAAAAACAAGAAAAGTCAATCAACACACGAAATTTATAGTGGTTCGGCGTTAATGAGCCTACATCCACTTCATAGTTTCTCATTTCATTCATGGATTACAATTACAAGGAATTTAATCACTCAATCATTCAAATACAATGAATAATTCTCTCCGAATTCATTGATTTTCATTGGAGAAGAAGGTGGTTATTGGTGGGGGAATTCGGCCATGGCTACCATGTATGAATGAAATGCCAAAAAGTCCTTTCAAATGGCCATGTTGTGGTGTATTTATAGCTGTAGAGAAGCTCTGGGCAGTTCCGGTTCGGATGGGCCACGTGGCGTGACCGGAGGAGATTTCAGAAGTAGTGGAGAACGTGGAAAAGTGGCTACCAGGTCGTGCTTTGCCAAGTGGAGTCCGATCCGCAATTGTAGGAGTCGGTTATGCCAAGAGAAGAGGTCAAACTCCATGTGTAGAAGCAGGTCCAATCGGTTCGGATCGGACCCGAACCGAACCAGTTGTTCGAGCAGAATGCCTGCACACACTTCTGTACAGAATACTTCAGGCGGTTCGGGTAGAGGGTACTCCGATCCGATCCGGGGAAGGGGATCCGATCCGATCCGAATGGAAGGATCCGATCCGATCTGATTCAAAAGGAGGGATCCGATCCGATCCGATAGGGGGATCCGATCCGGTGACATTTGCATGTATAATTCAAATTTTCCATCTTTCTATCACTCCATCCAAGTGATCGCCAATCAATGTAAGTTCATACTCAAGTCCCTGGCTTTGGGTAGCCTGGTCACAAAGCAGGCTAACACCTTATATGTATACAAACTTCTATGGCTCATAACTTCTTCAAACGTTGTCCGTTTTACACAAACTTGGGGTCTATATGAACCGGAATTCCGAGATGAACGCAACGGTAATGCTGGTTTCTCTTAATTTTGAATATTTTAATTAAATAATACTCAATTTATTATCTTTAAAGTATGGTTATAGTATACTAAATTTTGGGGTGTTACAGTTTATAAGAATCAAATCACAGAATCAAACACAGAATTAATACAACATCTCACAACGGAATAAATTTATACAATATATCAGAGTTAACATTAATAAATACAACATAAATTTAATACATATGGTTTATAATACATTCAGAATTAACAGAAGTAGAGACTACATTGACAATTCTTCAGCTCCGAATAATTAGATCTCAAAGCTGTAATATTCGGTCTGACCCAAGAATCATGCAAAACACAAAACACTCAATTCAGAACTAACATTTTTATATAAGTGAATTTACTCAAGTGAAATGTCCAATGAAATGCATCGATAACTTAAAGGGTGTTTGGGATTTTCATCCTCTAAGGATTTGTGGAACTAGATACATATAATATAACACGCTATTATTATAGTGTCTATTCAGTTAAGTAAATATATTAGAATAGCGTAAGAGGGATTACATTTTTATCCATACACCATTTATAAGCATTGTAGCCTATACACTATCGTAAATTCACCATATTGGTGTTATCAGTGGGCACTTCATAAAATACAACGCCAAATCAAAATTGTAGAGGGCTCAATCATGATAATACGACAAGGCACCGAGATGATTCCCAACGGTAGGATTCTACTGAATTGCAGACCTAGGATAGTGGTAACGTATAGCCGCGACTGCCGCCCATCTCGAACAACACTCCCATAAATCACGAGTGGCCACTAATCAATCACGAAATAAGAGATGTAGTATTGAAGAAGCGTCCTCGATTAGAGGTGCGACCTCACCTGGCTCGGGTTTGACACCTATTTTAGTCATTTTAATTATGACCCGAAGGTCAAGGCCATCAATCATTCTCTTACTTCATTCCGGTAACGTCCGCCAAACCATTATGTTTTATTTTGGATTCTCCACCATGTGCACAGTTGTTAAAGTGGTATCGGTATTGGCAGGGAGTATGGCAATACCGACTTCGCTCTCTTTAACAACCAAAGGTATATATTTTACACACCATGGCCATTACATTTGAAATCATATTCCAATATCAAAATTTAATCAATGCCAACTATTGATTTTATTATCAATTTGCAAATCGATTCAATTATTCCATATCGCTATAAATTCCAGATTGATATTTATCAATCGATTCATCATCAACATTTCATTCAATATCATTTTAATTTCAAATTCATATTTATGAATAAATTCATTTTCAAAACTTCACATTTTATTTGGATCCCATATCACAAATAATCGTTATTCAATTGAATCTTTAAATTCAATCATTTTGGATTTTTATTGCTCGAAATGGAAATATATTCTTTTATTTTAAAATAGTTAAGTTAAATATAACAGTTTAAATAAAATGTTACGTTAATACAAAATAGTTTAAGTAAAATGAATAGATTTAATATACAATTTGTTTAAATAAAATAGATAGGTTTATATACATAACTTTAAATAATATAAATAGGTTTCATATAAAATAGTTAAATAAGATAATTAAATTTTATATACTGAATAGTTTAATTAAAATCGATAAGTTTTATACAAATAGTTTAAATAAAATAGTTGTAAACCATATATTAGTTATAAAGTAAGATAATACAAATTCCAATAAATAATCCAATCTGAATCAATTATCCATAATTTCAAAATTTGACTTAATTTTTAATCAGATTCTGAAATCTAATTCCATTTACATAAGACTCGGTTAGTATAGAGTTCAAGTTTAAAACCAAGTAGTCAAGGTAGTTTATAACTTGAATTCCACTTTTAAATTCCTAGCTTCGACCTGGTTGGAAAACTTGAATTCTAAATTCCTTTCATCTCATTGGTCTCAAAAAAATATTCCCAAGTATTTAGTTCTATTACTAAAATGAATTCTTTTGCTTTGGAGCAACAAATCAATTTTTTTACTTAAACTATAAATTCTTAATCAATTTATCCAAGTTGAATAAACCATTCATTGAATCCATTAAGTTTAACTTATACTTTCAAATTCAAATATTTTATAATGTTACTTTAAGCTTAAAATATATATTATCCATCAAAATAAATTTTATAAACTAAAACATACTTGTAAAATTCTTGAATTAATATTACTATCAAATAACAAATCCAATTTAGTAAATAGTGCTAAATCTTTATGCTAAATCAATTTTTCTTAAATTCATACATTTAAATTAAGTTCATTTCAAACATTAAATTTAAACTAAGATATTTTAGTTTCAAGATATATTTACTTACTTATAAAATTCAGAAAATAGTTTTTATTTATTGACCACGGTGTCCGTATGTAATTTTCTAACCTATGGTCAAGTGATATAGATATATATCATTTCAATCTGTTTTACACAATTCGAATCCCGAGTTTATATCATTTCAACTCACGTCCCAAATCAACTTGAATTTATCTCGTAAATATGTACAGTCGTTCGGGTATGTATCATTTCAACCCATAGTGAGAACAAAAAATAAATAAATATTACACCATACATATCACATGGCAAACAAACATAAAAATCAATCACATAGCAATTATATCGTGTCATTTATGTCATTTGTGTTCGTGTCACATGTGCATAAGTCATATAGCAACAATCATAAATTTTCTAATGCATCCTAATATCCTATGTATCATTTCTAAGATTTAATTCACTTAATGAAAAGGCTAGTCATGAGTGAGTAAACTCGCCATGATTTAGATATTGTCAAAATGATTGGATATAAGCTAAAACCAAACTGATGTTTGATTTAAGCCTAAATTCCTAAATTTCACCAATTCAATCCTGAATTGTAGTTAATGCCAATACGAATTCAATGGACCCTACAATGTTCGATTTCGACTAAATTTTAGTTAAATTTTTTGTGTTATAAATTCTAGTTTCACCTAAAATTTGATTAAAGAAATTTAAAACTAATATTTTTACCTTCTTCCACCTAAAGCAGCTACAAGAACAACAACCCGAACTCACCAGCGACCATCCCTTCAACGTTTACTCCCCATTGCAGTCCCCTTCAATCTACCCTATCTTCTCCTACACACCACGAAAACACCTCCTCCGATTGGCCAAACAGTTTTGGCTGTCGACAGATATGGATTCACACCCCTCATCTGGTCACGCTTCCTTCCTCTCACCACATGCAACAAACCTAAAACCTTAACATCCAATGTGGTATACTTCTCCAACGCAGCAATTACATTCAACTACCCAATACTCGACCTCACTTCCCTTTTCAACTACACCCAGTCACTTCCACCATAAAAATTTCAAATAAATCAACCCAAACACCTTTCACAACATCTGCCTTAACTCACGTGAACTGCACCTCACTGCACATCATTTCACCTCACCACCTTCACGTGTCTACAACAAATCACCACAGTTACTAAACCACTTCTTCTGCCTCCATGAATAAATACGCTACACTCCCAAAATAAAATGAAAACAATTAGTCCAATTCCCCTTCTAGCCAAGCAAAATAAAATAAAAACATTTGCAAACCTAGTTTTAGGCAGGGTGAATTATGTAGGCTTGATGCATTGCATGCTTGGACTTGCGAGCTTCGGTAGGAGGAGCGGTTAGGGGAGGTAGAGCGATGGATTCTAGAGTTGGAGGGGGCACAATTAGCGGTTGATCAAAAAAATTTGGGCATAGTTGGGCGCGCGATGGGGCTCGAGATGGGCGGAGGTCGATTTATCAACGAAGGCATACGCATGACGAGGCCAACATGATTTCTTTACGTTAATGGATTTTGAGAAGAAGAAAGTTTTTTTTTCTTCTGGAAAGGTGGACTAAACAGGAAGGTAAGGAAAAAGAATGAAGAGAAAAAAAAGGGGAAAAGAACGCGTGTAGACATCCGTACACCTGTTTACTACCCCTTTTTTATAAGTACTTTATATATATGTGATTCACAAATTTTTGTTGAACGTCTCATGAACGCACAATCACATATAAGATTCAATCGATGCGAAACTTGACATCATAATTTTTTTTCTTATTCTAGATCCAACGGAACCGATTTCGTCATATTATAAGATTGTTTGCAATTTTTTTTGTATTAAAATATAAATTTATAATAAGGTTCGATTATTGAATATTGAAATAAAATATCACTTAAGTCAACAATAAATTGACTTGAGTTGGAAATAGAAACATATGAAATTTAATAAATTGAAATGGATTGGAAGGTTGATTGCACGGAAGTTGATTTAAAACTTGATTGAGGACCAACTAATGAATCAAAGTCTAGTGAATCTAAATGGATATTTAAGAATACAAATGGATTGTTAAGAAATGATAAATCCTTGAGAACGCAATGAGATATTAAACTGTTTGGAATGGATGATATGGATATTTGGACCTAACTAGCATTGTTTTGAAAACTAATGAAATTTCGTTGAGTTGAGAACAGGTGTAGAGCTAATATGGATTAAATTGTGGAGCTGCTTGAATCTAGTTTGATTAGAGTAATTTAATAATTGAGCAAACTCGAGTATAGTTTATCGTTTATCGCATAATAACACTCGCAAAAGGTACGCCTGCGCAACATATAAAATTTTTGTTTTTGAATTGGATTTTCCGACCGTGTGGGTCGATGAATTTATTTTTGTAGTTCCTGCAATGCTGCAGAAGTCCCTCTATACAGGGGAGACTCTGCCAATTTTTTTCCAAAATTAATGGTGCTTGAAAATTTTCAAATCTTTTTAACAATTTTTGGAATTGGTTTCTTGTTAAAATTTATTGTTTGATTAAAACTAGAAGTTTAGAAAGTGGAAGTGAAGTTTTTAATTGATTTTTGAAAATTTTACTGGGTTTGTAACATACTTCCTGTCTTAGTAATTTCAGGACGAAATTCTTTTAAGGGGGAGGAATGTAACGTCCTAAATTTTTAACCGTTTTATTTAATATTTAAAAATGAATATTGTATTGGAATTTAATTTAATAATTTTGAATATTTTATTAATATGATATGTTAATAATTTAATTTCGAAATGGTCGGGATTTGTTATTTTGATGGATAATGTAAAACTGGATAATACATAAATATTTATTTTAGTTCATTTTGAATTATATTTACGATTTCGTTTATTAAACGAAGTTTGAACATATAGTTTATAATTTAATTATAAAACGAGTTATAGTAGCGCGATAGTTCATAATATTTCATTTTGAACTTCAAGTGGTTGTACAGGATCCAATTTAATTCGGATTTCCTTAAAGCAAGAAACGACCGAATCTATTGGATAATATTTTTCTAATGGAAGAGAAAAATCAGGTTTTCATCTTGTAGATTTTGTTTTATATGCAAATCAAATTTTCCAATAGTCTCTATGGAATTAGTTATTAAAAATATAATGAGTATTATAATAAATAAAATGGATTTTAATATATTGAATATAGGGTTGGACTTAGAATTTAAAATGTCGAGTTTGAAAACTAAATTATAAATATGAGGCCATATAGAATTCTGATTGGATAAATATGTTAATAATAATTTATTGTAAATAGACTTGTTTATATTGAAATCAATGTATATTATATCAGTTCCATTGTAATCGAAAAATTAAATTATCATGTAATTTCCAATTTTGTTACGATCGGAGTTTATGTGGGTTTGTACGAACCGCGAACATCGAGTGTTGTACACCAAAAATATCGTTTGTCACTTCATATAAAAATCTTTGGTCATTCACGGGAAAAAAAAATCTTTCGTCATTTCAAAATTTAAAACTCTACGTCATTAATTCTTTTTCATATCTCTGGCGAGCCATCTCCACTGCAAACAAACAAAAGGAAAAAAATATCTCTGCACTGAACCATCCATAAATGTTGAAAATGACAAAACAGAGACATCACAACATACTTTGTTCGAAATTTTGACTAATTAAAACTATGTCTATACTTTGTTCGACAATGTTTTGCAAAGGGAAAATATCTCTCTGTCTAAAATTTAATTCGAGTTGTCCTTTATCTGAAACATCCCACATGCTTCTGATGCATGGCCGCCAACCAAAATTAGCTTATATAGATTTGTTTGCCTCGTCCTATCTTTCCCAATGAAACACAACAACCCCATTTTCAGTTCCTTCTAAAAAACAAACAAAGATATTTTCCTGCTGCTTATAAACATATATACCTTCTTCTTTGCGAACACAAAAAAAATCGTGTTTCCTATTCTAAATGCAGCAAAATGGCAACAACAACAAACAAGAGCAAGGTTTTGATTAACCTTTGCATGGTTTCAAGTTGTAAAGGGGGAGCCATGCGCTGTTTTGCACGGTGGAAGAGGAAGCAGAGATTCACAGTTTGGGTTGAACCGCAGACGAAGGCTTTTGGAGTTCAAGATGAAGGAGGTCGAAGTTTGGGTGCTTTTGGTCGGGAGAACTGTTGTACCTGGGATGACGTGTTATTTTCGAAGTGGGCTGAAGCAAGTGAAGTGCGGTCATGGTGTGTATGGGACAGTCGAGGAGAGGCGCTGGAGTAAGTCATGGGGAGGGCGGTCAGGCAGAGCTTAGGGTTCGTCACAGTGAGTGGCTAACTGTTTTTGGTGGCCAACATCGGTCGGCTCTAATAATTCAGGGCTGCGCGGGGTGAAGTGTTTAGAAGCTGGGGACTGCAAAGACAAGGGGTATGATGGGTCAGTTTTTACATGGTGAGAGGGAGGGAAGCTTGAAATTTTGCATATTGTTTGAATGAAAGAAAATGAGAGGGGGGAGGAGTTACGTGGGAGAAGAAATAGTTATTCAGGAAAGAACAAGGCGGGTTGTGTGGTAGGGTTTGTGAGCTTGGGCCTCAACTTAAAAAATATAAATAAATAAAGAGAGGCAAAAGGGAATGGGCCGGTTGTTTAAGGAGAAGCACGTATGCGGCAGTATAGGGGTGCACGAGCCAATCTGTTATGTGGTTGCGAAGTTGAAGATTTTGGAAAATTTTAAAGAAGGTTATTTAGGATTAAACGTTATGATATATTAAGGCCATAACTTAATTAACTTATATAATTAATTCTAATGTTGTTAAAATTGTAATCGCAATTATTTGTTCATACGTGAACAGAATTATGCGAAACTGGTGCCGGTGGAATCTCATCGGAAAATGCTACGCTCTCAAGCCGATCCGATATGATTTGAAAGCTACTGGAATTTTCATCTGGTTTCAAACGTATGTTTGAAATTATATGAAACAATCTGAATTTATCGAATCGTCGGAAATAAATGTGAGTTAACTCTCACACTTTTCTGGATTATATGATGTGTTAAATTCATACAAAAATATAATTTATCATTGATAGTAATAATTGGATGATTGAATGCCTTAGTTGCTTATTGGTTGTTTAACGATTATTGACATTTATATTATGTCATATTGGATGATTTGTTTTAGTATTTTTTTCGTAGATTATTACCAAAAATTATAATGATTTGTGATGCAGGGAAAAACAAGTTGGAGGAATCCAACCAGATTCCTCAAATATTTTTTACGATGTTTAATTTCATATCATTTATATATGAACTGTTTGAACCCCATTGAGATTTAAAACCTAATTGAATGTGGACATTGAATTGAAATTCAAATTTGTTATAATTTTAATCAATAAATAATATTGATTGTGGGATTGGCAGCAAATGGCCTGAAATCCACCTTTTTATTAGAACATTGATTTACCGTCAGGCAAATCGATGTATTTAAAAGTTGTAAATTTATTTTATAACAGAGTTGAAGTTTTAGATTTACATTTTTAAGGAGAAGATCTTATAATTTTAAATGATTTTGGTAACTAGAATCGTCACTTAATTTTAATTAGATTTCTTAAACGTAATTTATATTTTTGTTAATGTAACTAATTATGTTTTAAAAGTCATTAACTAATTTATTTTATTTAATGAACAAGTAAACTATTTTACTTCGATAAATGATGAATTTAATTATTATTTTAATTTAATAATAATTAATGTGATTATTTCTTAAACGGAATTCATTTAAGAACTGAGTTGGTAATGCAGTTTAATCGGATATCAGGGAAGGTTTTGCAATGGATTTTAATAAATAAATAAAATGTTTATGAAGATTTATTATAATAATTAAAGTGGTAAATTATAGAGATGTTGTATTTATAAATTGAATCAAGCTAATTGACCTGAATCGGAAGAGAAATGTTGTAAGAGTAAAGACGTATGATGTAAATGGTTTTTGATAAAGAAATTAATAAATGGATTTTGATTATAAAATCGAAGAATTTAGTTTTATAATATGATGTGAAAAAAGGTTTTGGATAAATTATGTAACAACGGGTTGTTGCAATATAATTCCAGTAATAAATAAAATTTGTATAGCGAAGTTAAAACAAGAGATTAATATTGAGTAAAATCGGTCGTGATTGACCGAGTTTTCCCAAAATAAAATTTTGGTTTATCAAAACCATAGTTTAAATAAAATGGTAAATAAAGTTTTGTTTGAGATTATAAGTGATATGAGTTTTGAATTTTGAGTTATAAACTTACATATGTTCCGAGATAAGAACGTTGTCAATCAAAGTCTGAGAAGTAAATAAAATACCCCAACTTGAACGATTTCATTATTATCAAGGGATGATATTGGTTTGTAACAGTAAAGAAGGTTGAAATGAGTTTATTATGGTTATAAGAAAAGTACTGAAATTCATTTGCGAGGGTTGAAACAAAATTAAAGATATTGAGTCTTTAAAATTAAATAATGTATAAATTATCATTGTTTGGGTCAAGTTGAAGTATAAATTTATTTATTCATATGTCATTGTTTCTAATTAAAGGAAATAGTTTGGTCCAAATACACTTATTCTAAATAATAAGTCAATGATGACAAATTATTCTGAATAGATGAAAAGGGTTAATTATTGAATTGGAGACAAAAGTAATGGTTGAAATTAGGTTATATATTTCCATGGAAAGAATATGGAAATCGGTTGTGGAATTATATTTTTACAGTAAGGAAGTATAAGAAGGATTTGGAAAGATACAAACGTTTTAAGAGAGATGAGTTATGGTATTTTTTTAGAGGTAAAGGAAACAAAAATGCTTGTTGAATGTAGAGAATGATTTTACAAAATCGACCAAGAGTTCCAAATAAATGATTTATAAATAAAGGGACCTGAGCTATCAATATACTTGATCGTACTGTTTGACCAATCTGATTGGATGATTGTTTTGTGAGATTGATAGTTAAAATCCTATTGAAAGCCCATTATCAATGAGTTGTTATTACTGGACCTTTGACGTGTTGTTTCGAAGAGACCGGGATGGGAACTAGACCCAAAACCACTTCAAATCAACGTTGTGCTCGAAGCTAACCTGCATGGAATAAAAATGGAGCATTGAAGACCGTAGATCTTCATAAAACGGAAGAACTACTTATAATCTCTGACTTGCAACTAGAGATGCATTGTGGTTCTGTCATGATTGGAATGTACGGATTTGCAAGGACTACTCGCTACTAATCTACAGGGTGATTCCTAGGATGCGGTAGGATGGTGCCTTCGGTTCATCCTATTCCTGGATAACATGTATGGACGAATGTCTGACAGAGTATTTCCTGAGGGTCACGCATGTTTATTTTTACAAATATACCAAGTTTGGTGACGGAGAAATTCTCTTGCTTAACACTGAAAGTATATTTTTGGACGTCAATTAGTGATTTGACGGATCTGACAATGTGACATTCAAAGTAAATGATGATGAGATGTTCTCTAAAAAGGTAGACGTAACCTCAAGCCTCACAACTGGGAAATGGCAAAAATTGGGCATGCAACATGGCTAGGTGGGTCATTCCCAAGTAGGGTATATTGTCACCATATAGAGAAATTTCATTTTTGTTCTTTCGATTTTTATCCCCCGGGAATTATGGTGGTCATGACAAAAAATCATAAGGGTAACAATATATTCGACACACTCATGTTAAATGAGTGTTCGGTCATGTGTGGCCGGGTTGCAAGATGTTCTTGTTGAACCTCAGTGTATCCCCTCTAGAGTACACTGATCGGAAGGTGGTCCCATACCTTGTCATGGTTGGAATCCATTCTCTGATAAGCGCCTTGCTGTTTTGTTTTATTTTATAATGAATATGTAGAGCGTGAGATGCAAGCGTTCTACTAGATGGTTATTTATTTGTGGTTTGATAGACACTATTATAATATCACTGGATTTTGGTATATCAAAAATGTTTTGGGCTATAGTAAGGTAAAAACTGTCCGTGTTTATGTGTGGCTGGTTTACTATTATCCTTTTCTTTTCAAAAGGATTTTTCAAAATTAAGCAAGCTGTTTGTGTTATGAATTTATCATTGAAAGTATTCCAGACTGATCTGGGTGAATTTCGCTTTGCTTCAAATGTGCATGGGTCATACCGAGGATATTGTCAAGTTAGGTTTCGCTTGGAGCTTCAGAAGAGGAGCTGGAGTCGAGACGTATAGCCGTATTTACTGGTATTATATTATTCCGCTGTATATTGTATTGAAATGTACGTATACTCTGATGTTGTAATATACAACTTTCTTTTTGTACAAAGCATTTGATATTATATTTTGTCCATTCCTCTGTAAGACTATGATCTTCTTATTCTTCTATTCTAATATTCTTTCTTTCTTCTCTCACCCTCTAATTTCTTTCACTTAACTATCTGCTTTTTTGTGCGATTTGAGTTGACATGGGTTATTAGATGTTAGCTTAAATTGTATGGAAAAGTGGGTCGTTACACTAGGATTATGCATTCTCTTTGTAATGGTGATTCCAGTGCCATGTCGGTTAGTTGTCCGAGGGTGGCTGAGGTTACCAGAGGAGCGGGGACGGAGCTCGGGGAGATGTAGTTTAGAGTAGATTGAGCACACTTACCAGCTTGAAGTGGTAAGATGTATTATTGAGCATAATCTTGTAGTCGTTGCGTCAACTCGAGGTTGCGCTTGATTTGCTTGCCAAGGCTCTTTTTTTTCTCTCAACTTTTTCGTGCCTTCAACAAATTGAGTTCGGGTAACCGGAGCCTTAGGGTTGGAGGGAGTAGCAATTTCCAAGTTGGTCAAAACTTCGGTGGGTGAGGCTAAGCAAAGTTTTACGAGTTAGGATTAACCGTAGAAGGTCCAGCTATACTAATATTTTCTTCGGTCACCATTATCGGTGAAATTGGTAGGTAAGTCTACGAAGACCTATGTAGCACTCCAAGTCTTGGTGAATGAATGGTAGGAAATGAGAAGTCTATAGTTCCCAATGAAAGCACCAGAATATTGATGTACGTGCAAAAGTTGGCGCAACGCCCAAAGAGTTCTAAGATAGTGAAACTAAACGTCCAAAATGGAAAATATGAAGGAAAGTAAATCAGACAGTGTTTATAGTGGTTCATTTCATGAGAACCTACGCCCACTTTGAAGGCATTGCTCTTTTATTACGTTCACTTGTCAAGTTTACAGTGGTGGGAACAATAGTTCCATGTAACTACGAAGGTCATGGTGGAAACAAGGTCCTAAGATGTCCAAAATGGAGATGAAGCTCTTCTTCCCGAGATGCTTATGTAGTCCAAAATGGTCCAAACTATCCGAGAAATATCCTTTTTCTTATTCCTTAAGTTATGGAGTGTGATTGAGAGATCCTAGGAAGCTTATATTCTTCCTAAAGTGTTCAAAAAGCATAGAGCTAACCTTTTTCACATAGCAGATTGGGAGTTATTTATAGGATAGTTGGACGAAGTAGAGCAGGTAGGAGCTGGTGGATATTGGGCCTACGCCCACAATTCGTACTACGGGATCAATACCGATCCCGGGATCGGTACCAACCCGGTTACTTAGTTTTACTTTTGTTTACTTCAAAACTCTTGGATTTTGTTGCTTTGTGGACTTCATATTCAATGAGTGCTTCATATACTGAAGTACTCTTCTTGTGCCGGTCTGGGGAGTTGGTTGAGTGAGGATACAAAATGGTGTGGAAGGCGGTGGGATAAGAATTCGTGGTTGGGGAGTGGTATACGAATTTGTAGTGAATGGTGAATATCGATCCCGAAGGTGTTTGGTGAATGTGCGCGGTTTCGACGAGCCGTGATGACAATTCTTGTTCGACTCCATCTGGGCTTTGATATTTGGTATCGTGGCGATGCTTCTGGGCTGTTGAGCCACGCCATGGACGAGTTGTGTGGGCTTGTACTGCTTTGGTAGCTGAGCCAAAAAGCCGGTTAACAAGTGTTGTACAAGGATATAATATCACTTTTGGGGATATTCCATTACATCGCTTCTGAAGTGCTACATATCTTTTCCAAAGATATTTTTCTACGTACTATTTTTAGAACATCATTAATATGAACATCTCTTTCTGAAGCTACAATAATTATTAATTTTCATTCTGTGGATTGTTTGAAATGTCACATAATATTATGTCTTTATGATATTTGGTCAATATAAATGTACTGTAAGTAAGATGAAATTTGTTTGGAGATTTTCTCTTGAATTCAATATCGTTATCATATATTATGATGTGAATATCTCTCTTAACTTCTTCTAGAAGTACAATCTTAACATGTTACTTTTAAAAAACCTTTACATTTATATTCATGAAAAACTTCATGCTCATTATTTATGATGAACTTGAGGTTCTTATGTTTTTGTAAACGTTTGTTAGAGAAACTTATACATTTTAGATGGTTAAGAAAAAATATTGATAAGATATTAAATATGTAGACTTTATCAACAAATCTTTCCATAATTCAAGACCTAAAGTCACATATTTTTTACAATTTCTGGTAAGAAATGAATTCTCTGCACATGTTCAAGCTGCTGCTCTAACTTATATAACAAATGGAATAATGGTAATAACTAATAATGCTTGAATAAATGGCACAGTTAGGCTAAGAAAAAGAAAACGTTTTAAAGCATCATTTAACCTTATAATAAGTAGAAATAAGAATAATATATTTTATGGATGAAAGTACATTATTTACACATATAAATCCTAAATATATGCATTTCATTTTGATAATTAAATTTATCGGTCCTCCACTTTTTTTAGAACTTCTATTTCTTTATTTTGAGAAAACTTAGAATTTAATAATTTATGGAATTCAACCATTTAGCCTTATAGCTACAGGTTCTCGATCTTTTTTCCTTTCAGTATACAAAGGCTAGATGTAAAGCTTACCGTATAAGCTTTTAATATTGTTTTCATTTACTTCAAGTGTGCTAAATGCATATGAAAATTAGATCTAAGCTTAATACAATATTATGGATACGTATTGTCCTTGTATTTGTTTATATAAGAAACAATAAAATATTTCCTCTAGAAATATAAATCATATATCAAAATCATTTCCAAAGTCTTCTTTCAAATAAAACTCAAAAAAAATAAATTCAAATTAAAACGTCATTTACCAAACAAATTTAGATTAATTAGATTCATATCATAAACCAAAACCCAACCAAATTCTATAAATTTACTTGAATCAATAACAAAAATAGTCAAATTCAAAATTTGCTTCCCAAAATAAACGAACTTAAGAGCATACAAAAATAAGCAAGTTCCAAAAAAATTCAAACCCAAACTCAAAATCATCGCATTCAATATTTAATTTTTAATCATGTACAAGGTTCTAAATCTCGGATATCAGTCGTGTTTCGTCTCGGGGATTATACAGACTCGGTCTCGTATCGGGGGAGATCTCGGACGAGACGAGTCTAACTCGGGAGTTCGTCTCGGATTTTCATCTCGGGTTTGAAAGTTCATATCGGAACAATCTCGGGGTACATGATATGTTAAAAATGATATTTTAACAAAATGATTTTTATGACTTCCATCAAAAACATAGTAACTTAAACTTAAAATGCAAAATAACTTTTTTATTCTTTATTTTACGAAAGATCATTCATACTCTAAATCGTAATATGCTTAAAACAGGAATATTATTAGACAGGAAACATTAAAAGGATCCAAAACATTAAAAAATTCAGCATAAAAAGACCATAAAATACAAAATTTCATAAGTAACATATATGTAAAAAGACGAATATGAAAATCATAAGCATTGTAAAACATATACAAACATACAATATAGTCATTTAACATGCAAAATGCAAAATAACAAAAGATTGATATGGCTAAATTTGAGTTTTTTTAACTATAGTTCTAGTTCATGCAAAAATTTAAATTTTAACCTAAAAAACTAAGATCTCGGACGATATTCCAGTATTTCGTCTCGGTCGATATATCGTTCGATATTGCAATATCTCGGGCGATATATTCGAAAGGAGATGTATAATGATATTTGCTATTTCGTTTTGGAAGGAGCCCAAAACGAGATCTCGGAGGAGATCTTGGGCGATATTTGCGGTATATGAAATAGTGATCATGTATAGATCTGAAAAATATTTTATTTGAGTATTTTATTAAGATCTACAATGCCATTAGATTAAAAAAAATCAGATTTATGTAGAATGAGATTGAATATAATGACTAGAAAAAAAAAATCATGTATAGTGGAATGAGATCTGACGATTTAGATCCATGTGACAACTAAAAAGATCATATTGATGTAATAAGATCTTAAAAGGTAAGAAAATAAAATGAGATCTGAAAATTAGATCTATGGTAGAATGAAATCTAAAATATAAATTAATAATAAATCAATATAATCAAACCTAAAAATTAAATCTAAAAGAAGCTTACATATTTTGAGATTTATATCAAATTTGAAAATGAATGAAAGAATTTATTTTCTATAAATTTAGATCTATAGTGTAATTTTTATTTAGAGATCATGCTGATAACGTATTCCAAATATATAAACATGAGAGATCACTAATGGAGGAGAGGAACAAAATTTTATACACAATGATTATTACATACTTCCATTACATAAGCTCTCTCTCTCTCTCTTTCTCTCTCTCTCTCTCACACACACAAACCCACACCCCTTGTGTAACACCCCACACCCGCTATGGTCACTCTCTAAGGGAATGCCATAACATCGGTGGAGTATTTTAAGTGAATATAGAACAGAAAAATTACAACAAGACAGACATGAGTAATACTTGAAAATTTCAAAACATCATTTTCATTTCAGCGGAAGGTAAAACATGTTTGGTTACATCACAAAACCATAAGAGTCAAGTACAAAATATCCATCCTGATAAAAGTACATAACCCCAATACATGAACTGATAGCCATAATAAAAAGGGTAACCTGAGCTCTACACCTATGGTCCAAGCTCCGAAAGAGAATAAAGCAGCCTGATCAAAGCCCACTTGTACTGGGCCCACTCTGATAACCTGAGGGTTGGGAAAAAGATAAAAACAACGGGGTCAGACATAAGTCTGAGTGAGTCCTATAACTTTAACAATACAATCATTAAAGTAACCAGAGAAGACATAAGCTTGATATACGGTAACGTCTGGGGATGAATGGCTACACTAAGTAGCTAGGTATACTTAGGATAAACTAAGATAACCGTAAAGACGCATCTACCCACCCAAGGATAATTTCTACACTGCACCACACCAGTCATTCCTACTTAAAGGTTGATCCCCCCCTAAGTGTACTTAGTAATTTAGTAGTTTCGTGTACCCCTATCTGACTACATAGGTGTACCCACTACTCCCCAAGCGATCGGCTCCCCTACGTAGATACCCGTGCTGGTCCCACGATTGGGGTGTATCATTCCCCTAAAGTGGCTACCAGATAATATCAACAGTGCACGGCTTTATATCTACACGATGCAACAACGACTTACCAACCAGCCCGGGTCCACACACGCATATGAAACCCGTTGGTCCCGCGTTGCCACCGCTAACCCGGTTTGGCCTCTTATAGTCAAGCCCAATATGCGTGTCCCGTCACCCGACTAGAGTCGAGCCCACAAAGATACGTTTGGGATATTGGTTGAAATGGGCCCTCACAAGCTACCACCTAAGCTTGCTATTTCTAGTGAATCCCACTTAACCCTTTAACCATGTCCCCTTACATGTTATAAATCTTGGTTAAGTCCTTTAATCATATTCTAATTGTCATACAAGGTACCCACTAGATTTTCCCATGCCACCCATGGCACTTACTTAACCCTTTAATCATGTTTAATTACATGTTCCACCTTGGTTAAGTATTCTAATCGTATTCTCACATGCCACCCATGGCACTTACTTAACCCTTTTATCATGTTTAATTACATGTTCTACTTTGGTTAAGTATTCTAATCGTATTTTCACATGCCACCCATGGCACTCACTTAACCCTTTAATCATGTTTAATTACATGTTCTACTTTGGTTAAGTATTCTAATCGTATTTTTCTATTGCCACCCAAGGCAACCCACTAGTCTCATCATGCCACCCCAAGGCACCCACTTAACCCCTCATGTCCCACTACATGCTAATATGGTTAAGTGTTTCTTAATTCATTAATTAAGATCATGACCTCATAAAAACCTCTCACATTAGACCGTCTTTTATGACTGTTGGATATGCCGGTTGGTTCCGGGCAGACTTCTGTCATCAAAAGGGTCTAACCTCGTGTCCTTACTTTAATCATGTATTTAATTTATGACTAAGACCTCTCACATTGGGCCAATCATTTGTAGCCGCTGGATGGCCGGTCGGTTCCGGGCAGACTTCCGCTACAAAAGGGTCCAACCTCGTGTCTTAGTTGATTAATTACACTTAATTAATCACCCCCATATTAATTATCCCTAATTAATATCAAGTTTTTCATAACATGGGTAGACCTAACTCAATAGGTAAATTCCCATGGGGTAGACCTAACTCAATAGGTAAATTCCCACTTATGCTTATTCATTTTATGGTATGCTTAATCATAACCATTTCACACCATTTCATTAACATGTCTGTTAACCCCATCGTTTCCCCACGTACTTATGCTAACACGACATATTTCCAAGAGAAGATTCATTCACAATTAACATGGGTTTCATTTAGCATACATTAGCATTAACATGGGTTAAAAGGTGTCCACTTATATCATAACATCAACCCAACTAGCATTACTAAATAACCCAACTTGCATGAACATACATATGTCATGTATAAAGGAGACTTGCATAAGTGTTCATAGGTTATACAAAGGTGAACTTGCATGTGTCTCAAAGGTGTGAACTTGCATAACATGTTACATGTTAACTTGCATAATATCATACACATAACTTGCATAATATTATAAACATAACTTGCATATCAACATACACATAACTTACATAACATCATGCACATAACTTGCATAATATTATAAACATAACTTGCATATCAACATACACATAACTTACATAACATCATGCATATAACTTGCATATGAACTTGCATAACCACATGTACATAACTTACATAACATCATACACATTAACTTGCATATGAACTTGTATAACAACATTCTCATAACTTGCATAACATGCATTTAAGCATACACATAACTTACATGAGCATTCACATTCTTGCATAAGCATCCACATACTTGCATAAGCATGCATAACTTGCATATCATGTTAAACTTGCATTTAAGCATATACATAACTTGCATAAGCATTCATATACTTGCATAAGCATGCATAACTTGCATATTATGATTTATGCATAATACCAAACACTTAGCATACATAAAACCACCTACTAAGCATGCATAAAATCAATTACTTATTATGCATAAACCCACCACTTAACTTGCATAAACCACTTGCATAAACTTACATATTCAACATGCATAAACTCACATATTTAACTTGCATAAACATAGGATTAATATTAAACATAGATTAGCATATTCACATCATATCATTTGACTTGAAAACCCATTAATCCTCATGCAAAACCATAGATCTCATCATATCTCATCTACTTAATTTAGCAATTGATCATCAAAGTGATAGAAACTCACCACTAGCAAATTTGCTCTCCAAATGAAGAAAATTAAGATGCTTAGAATGGATTAGAGGTTGATTAGAGAGTGATTAGCTTGCAACCCTCTTCATTGATTTGTGGAGGCCATGATCAAGTTTCATTTTGCCATAGTTTAATTACAAGATTTAATTATGAATGAATTAGGGTAGGGTTAGGGTCTTATTTATAGGATTAGGTAGTGTTTTAGGCCCTTAGATTAACCCTAGGTTAGATTAGGTCCGTTAGATTTAGGAAATCTCTAGAACCCAGCCCAAGACTCAGCCAAAAACCAGATCTGGTGCACCCAGACCATCAGGGCCGACACCCTGTGTCGACAGGCAAGTCGACAGGGCAGTCGACACCCCTGTCGACAGCCCTGTCGACATGGATAGGGCGGGAATTTTTCCCGCCTGGCCCCCGCTGGCCCCAAATTCGAAATCTGATTTTAAATATTTAATTCTGTTTTTATCTTAAATTTTCTGCCAACTTCATTGGGCCATAACTGGGCTATACGGACTCCGATTCTCGAAAACTCGGACTCTATTTCGCGTATTTTTCCGAGACGAACGCAATGACGTAGCCCGTTACCCCCGATTCCCACATCTGAGATTATTTATTCTGTAATTAGTGAATTTATTATTAACTAAAATTCGGGGTGTTACATTCTCCCCTCCTTAAAGGATTTCGTCCCCGAAATCTCTAAGCTAAGGAGAATGCATATCCTACCATCCAAACAATCATCTACTCATTCCATCAACCACGGGCATCCATTGTCCTTAAAACAATTTCTAATGATGTATGAGCATATGCAAAAAGTGTGTGTATATGTTCCCTATCTAATGTATGAACATATGCAAACCATGATAGTGCCATGCATCCATTATGTATGCGAGAGAACCCTATCGACACATACAACATCTACATGAGTGCACAATCATTCACCAAAATGCATCATCCATGTGATAACACAATCATTATACATCCATAAATATAACTTCCTACATACAATTTTATGCAATATGCAATATGAAGTGATTGAGCCGATCTAGTGCCTAGAGTGTGTGTATATGCATCCACGAGCAACCACTAGCAAACACTTGCATCCATCAACCATAACATGTCTCAAACACATGTTTCAACCATAGGTTTACCCTATCTAAAGGTCAAAGGTATTAACGAGAGGACATACTAAGGATAAGATAAGCACAAGATATGTGATGAAGGAGAAGCAAAAGGACATACCCTCCGAAAGAAAAAGGGTACCTCGAACGCATCTTCGCTTCCGTCTCCCAGGTAGCATCGCTCTCTTCATCTCCCTTTTTGTACTTTGACTAGTTGAACCTCTCCGTTTCTCAACTTCCAAATCCCTGACCCAAGGATGCAAGTAGGAGCTCGTCAAATCATCGCATCACGCTCCCTTTCCACTTCTCCAAGCAAACTCGGCTCTACCACCTCTGCGGTCTTACGTAGGCACTTCCTCCCATGGAATACATCATGTACACCACTAAGTCTGTCGGGCAACCCCACCAATGGAAGATGCTTTTCCCATGTACCTCCTAAATCCAAGATACATAGTCTCAAAAAGGTCTTCTAAAATACGATTCACCTTCTCGGTCTGGACGTCTATCTGAGGATGATATGCGGTACTCAAATACAATTGAGTCCCTACCGCCTCTTGCAAACTTTTCCAAAACTCTTTAGTGAAGATAGGATCTCGATCACTCACTATGCTAGAGGGTACCCCATGCAATCTAATAATCTCTCGAATATAAACTGAAGCTAGCCATGGAGCAGTTCTCTTACTCTTCACAGGTATACAATGGGCGTTCTTAGTAAGCCTGTCTACTACCACCCAAATTCCCGTATTACCCTTCCTTGATCTTGGTAACCTGTCAATAAAATCCTTCGAGATGCTATCCCACTTCCATTGCGGAACTTCCAATGGGTGAAGCAACCCACCTGGTTTCTTTTGCTTCGCCTTCACTTGTTGGCACACCAAGCATCGAGCGACATGCTCGGCCACATCTTTCTTCATACCGGCCCAGAAGAAAGTCCCTTTTCATGTCTTGGTACATCTCGTCCCCACCGGGATGAATGGTCATCCTAGAACGGTGTGCATTATCAGGAATAACCTTCCTCAAACCCTCGTCTTGCGGTACACAAGGTCTACCGTCTCTACGCAAGCACCCCCTATCGTCTAGGGTGTACCTACTCAAATGGCTGGACGACTCTCCCCTTATGAGCTTCTCTACCAACTCAACCAACTGTGGGTCGTCCCTCTGTGCTTCTCCAAAGCCCCAAAAGAGTAGGCCTAACCTCCAAGGAGGCTAGCAAACCGGGTACAAAGTCAACGGAAGGTCTAAAGTCAAACATAGAAATAAACTCTAAGCTCCGTCGTTCACGAACCACAAACTCGAGGACAACCTTTTTCTACTTAAGGCGTCCGCTACCATGTTACCCTTGCCATGGGTGTACGCTATCTCAAACTCATAGGACGCTAAGAATCCTATTCACTTTTGCCGTCTCAAGACTATGCGCCTGGAGAGTCTCCAATACTTCCCTAAGATGTAGGGCAGGTTCTTCTCCACTCCTAGAGAAAATCGGGATATTTTCCCATGCAAAATCGTCGCAACTATCCATCTCTCACGCAGACCACCCTAGTCGAGCTCGATGTCCCCCAAATGCAAGCCCCAAAGGCCTAAACCAATATCAGACAAACACCCAAGGGATATCTCCTTCGAGTTCAGGCGACCTACGTGAGATGATACTAGTAAAAATGGCTAAATAATTAAGCCCCTTGTCCAACCCTGGATGTCCTCGCCAGTCTTGCTCCAAAACCACCGTTTTTCCCTAACTGGCTTTGCTCACCCTATTGAGCACATACGAAAACTTATTTCTCTCCTAGAAAAGACCAAGATGTCATCCACAAAGACCAACACGAACTTATTTAGGTACTCCCTGAAAACCCTTCTCATCACATGCGGGGACGTTCGTCAAACCAAATGGCATTCCCAGCCACTCATAAAAACCATCCGGAGTCCTAAAGGTAGTCTTCTCTATACTATCCTCAGTCACTCTCAACTGACGAAACCTCGTGGCTAAGTCCAACTGCGAAAATACTGAGGCGTCCACTAACTGATCAAAGAGATCATCGATCCACGACAATTGGGTGTCTATTCTTCTTTGTGAGTTTATTTAGCTCTCTTTAGCCTACACAAAGTCTGAGGGACCCATCCGCCTTCGTGGCAAAAACTACCGGAGCACCCCACTCCGATATACTTCGTCTTCTAAACCCCTTCTCAAGCAAATTGCCTACTTGCTTATGGAGTTCCCTCCTCTAACGAGGAGCCACGTGGCACACTGGCCAAGACACTGGTTTGGCATTGTCTACCAGATATAATTGGAAGTCAATCTCCCGCTCCGGAGGTAAGCCCTTCACCTCCTCAAACTACATCCGAGTATTCCCGGACCACTTTATAGATTGCAAACTCTCGACCGACGTGTCAAGCGACTCTAGATAACTTAGCATAACAGATTCCATGGGATTACAAGAGATCTCGAGAGTGTTACCCTAGCGGGTCATAAGCCTAACAACTCTCCCTCTGCAATAAGAACGGCACCATTACTGGATAACCAGTCCATGCCCAAAACTAACCCCTAGCCCGTGAAGCCCAAAAAGCATCACATCCAAACTCAACGCTAAGTATAGCAACTTTCAAACCCAAACACATCATGGAGCCCAATTGGGTTTGAAACAACTAAGGGATCATCTACCAACTGGTGTCTCAGTGCAGTGACTCTACTAATAATGATGAGATAAACGAACTCAATACATCAAAATCAAATAAAGTATGGACAGGATGATTGATCAGAAAAACTAGACTTTCAATAGAAATAGTTCTACCTCTTTCCCGAATCGCGAGAGCCTGTACTTGCCCCCTAGCCTGACCTGGTGCCACAAGAGCTTGCACCTGTCCTCCTGAGGTAGACCCCGTCCTTTGCTCCTTCTTTGGACAGTCTTTCATCAGATGCCCTGCTTCGCCACAGTGGAAGCAACCAGTCTTAGTCTTCTTGCGACAATCTTTGTTTAGGTGGCCTAGTGTCCCACAATTGAAGCACCTCTTCTTTCCCTCTTCTACTTCCAAGATTTCCATCAATTCTTCCGTCTCATTAAGCCAATCCCTAGCTCCCACAAAAGATTTTCCTCCCATAGCCTTAAACTTCCTACAAGTCATACCAAAAGTATCCGCGCGAGGAGGAACGAGTGCAACGGGTGGAGGAGGAACATTTGCTGGACCTGCAGCGGCGGCCCTAGCTTCTAACAACCTCCTATACCATACTGGTACCGCTACACCGTCCGGAAGATAAAGATCTTCAGCCATGCTGAGACGAAAAAGGAAAGATTCAAAACGGAGAATTCAAAAGATAAATATATGGCTATCGGGGATTATGCTTTTCTTTCAAAAACTTTTCTCTTTAAAGACATGTTTTTGAAAATATTTCTTCCAAAAATGTTTTTAGAAAAATAGTTTTCTAAAACTTTTATCTGTTCCGGTAACCTCGCTCTGATACCACGTGTAACACCCCACACCCGCTATGGTCACTCTCTAAGGGAATGCCATAACATCGGTGGAGTATTTTAAGTGAATATAGAACAGAAAAATTACAACAAGACAGACATGAGTAATACTTGAAAATTTTAAAACATCATTTTCATTTCAGCGGAAGGTAAAACATGTTTGGTTACATCACAAAACCATAAGAGTCAAGTACAAAATATCCATCCTGATAAAAGTACATAACCCCAATACATGAACTGATAGCCATAATAAAAAGGGTAAGCTGAGCTCTACACCTATGGTCCAAGCTCCGAAAGAGAATAAAGCAGCCTGATCAAAGCCCACTTGTACTGGGCCCACTCTGATAACCTGAGGGTTGGGAAAAAGATAAAAACAACGGGGTCAGACATAAGTCTGAGTGAGTCCTATAACTTTAACAATACAATCATTAAAGTAACCAGAGAAGACATAAGCTTGATATACGGTAACGTCTGGGGATGAATGGCTACACTAAGTAGCTAGGTATACTTAGGATAAACTAAGATAACCGTAAAGACGCATCTACCCACCCAAGGATAATTTCTACACTGCACCACACCAGTCATTCCTACTTAAAGGTTGATCCCCCCTAAGTGTACTTAGTAATTTAGTAGTTTCGTGTACCCCTATCTGACTACATAGGTGTACCCACTACTCCCCAAGCGATCGGCTCCCCTACGTAGATACCCGTGCTGGTCCCACGATTGGGGTGTATCATTCCCCTAAAGTGGCTACCAGATAATATCAACAGTGCACGGCTTTATATCTACACGATGCAACAACGACTTACCAACCAGCCCGGGTCCACACACGCATATGAAACCCGTTGGTCCCGCGTTGCCACCACTAACCCGGTTTGGCCTCTTATAGTCAAGCCCAATATGCGTGTCCGTCACCCGACTAGAGTCGAGCCCACAAAGATACGTTTGGGATATTGGTTGAAATGGGCCCTCACAAGCTACCACCTAAGCTTGCTATTTCTAGTGAATCCCACTTAACCCTTTAACAATGTCCCCTTACATGTTATAAATCTTGGTTAAGTCCTTTAATCATATTCTAATTGTCATACAAGGTACCCACTAGATTTTCCCATGCCACCCATGGCACTTACTTAACCTTTTAATCATGTTTAATTACATGTTCCACCTTGGTTAAGTATTCTAATCGTATTCTCACATGCCACCCATGGCACTTACTTAACCCTTTTATCATGTTTAATTACATGTTCTACTTTGGTTAAGTATTCTAATCGTATTTTCACATGCCACCCATGGCACTCACTTAACCCTTTAATCATGTTTAATTACATGTTCTACTTTGGTTAAGTATTCTAATCGTATTTTTCTATTGCCACCCAAGGCAACCCACTAGTCTCATCATGCCACCCCAAGGCACCCACTTAACCCCTCATGTCCCACTACATGCTAATATGGTTAAGTGTTTCTTAATTCATTAATTAAGATCATGACCTCATAAAGACCTCTCACATTAGACCGTCTTTTATGACTGCTGGATATGCCGGTTGGTTCCGGGCAGACTTCTGTCATCAAAAGGGTCTAACCTCGTGTCTTTACTTTAATCATGTATTTAATTTATGACTAAGACCTCTCACATTGGGCCAATCATTTGTAGTCGCTGGATGGCCGGTCGGTTCCGGGCAGACTTCCGCTACAAAAGGGTCCAACCTCGTGTCTTAGTTGATTAATTACACTTAATTAATCACCCCCATATTAATTATCCCTAATTAATATCAAGTTTTTCATAACATGGGTAGACCTAACTCAATAGGTAAATTCCCATGGGGTAGACCTAACTCAATAGGTAAATTCCCACTTATGCTTATTCATTTTATGGTATGCTTAATCATAACCATTTCACACCATTTCATTAACATGTCTGTTAACCCCATCGTTTCCCCACGTACTTATGCTAACACGACATATTTCCAAGAGAAGATTCATTCACAATTAACATGGGTTTCATTTAGCATACATTAGCATTAACATGGGTTAAAAGGTGTCCACTTATATCATGACATCAACCCAACTAGCATTACTAAATAACCCAACTTGCATGAACATACATATGTCATGTATAAAGGAGACTTGCATAAGTGTTCATAGGTTATACAAAGGTGAACTTGCATGTGTCTCAAAGGTGTGAACTTGCATAACATGTTACATGTTAACTTGCATAATATCATACACATAACTTGCATAATATTATAAACATAACTTGCATATCAACATACACATAACTTACATAACATCATGCACATAACTTGCATAATATTATAAACATAACTTGCATATCAACATACACATAACTTACATAACATCATGCATATAACTTGCATATGAACTTGCATAACCACATGTACATAACTTACATAACATCATACACATTAACTTGCATATGAACTTGTATAACAACATTCTCATAACTTGCATAACATGCATTTAAGCATACACATAACTTACATGAGCATTCACATTCTTGCATAAGCATCCACATACTTGCATAAGCATGCATAACTTGCATATCATGTTAAACTTGCATTTAAGCATATACATAACTTGCATAAGCATTCATATACTTGCATAAGCATGCATAACTTGCATATTATGATTTATGCATAATACCAAACACTTAGCATACATAAAACCACCTACTTAGCATGCATAAAATCAATTACTTATTATGCATAAACCCACCACTTAACTTGCATAAACCACTTGCATAAACTTACATATTCAACATGCATAAACTCACATATTTAACTTGCATAAACATAGGATTAATATTAAACATAGATTAGCATATTCACATCATATCATTTGACTTGAAAACCCATTAATCCTCATGCAAAACCATAGATCTCATCATATCTCATCTACTTAATTTAGCAATTGATCATCAAAGTGATAGAAACTCACCACTAGCAAATTTGCTCTCCAAATAAAGAAAATTAAGATGCTTAGAATGGATTAGAGGTTGATTAGAGAGTGATTAGCTTGCAACCCTCTTCATTGATTTGTGGAGGCCATGATCAAGTTTCATTTTGCCATAGTTTAATTACAAGATTTAATTATGAAAGAATTAGGGTAGGGTTAGGGTCTTATTTATAGGATTAGGTAGTGTTTTAGGCCCTTAGATTAACCCTAGGTTAGATTAGGTCCGTTAGATTTAGGAAATCTCTAGAACCCAGCCCAAGACTCAGCCAAAAACCAAATCTGGTGCACCCAGACCATCAGGGCCGACACCCTGTGTCGACAGGGCAGTCGACACCCCTGTCGACAACCCTGTCGACATGGCTAGGGCGGGAATTTTTCCCGCCTGGCCCCCGCTGGCCCCAAATTCGAAATCTGATTTTAAATATTTAATTCTGTTTTTATCTTAAATTTTCTGCCAACTTCATTGGGCCATAACTGGGCCATACGGACTCCGATTCTCGAAAACTCGGACTCTATTTCGCGTATTTTTCCGAGACGAACGCAATGACGCAGCCCGTTACCCCCGATTCCCACATCTGAGATTATTTATTCTGTAATTAGTGAATTTTAGTATTAACTAAAATTCGGGGTGTTACACCTTGGAGCTTGAGATCGGATTTATCCCACAATGTAGAACTAAATAAAAAATGCAAAAGCATCCTCACTCTTATTACTAATAGTTGTAATATGTTCGGTTTCACATTTTTTGGTATCAACATAAACTATGAAAAATTCCCTTATATCTTAATATCAATTAATAATTCAAACTAACTTTATTCTACAAATTCCAAATTCCCTTTAAACATTGGATATATTTTCTTTTACTAATTTATTTTTTCTCTTAAAAACTTGATCTGACTTCCTTTGAAATTCAATTTTCCCCATAAGGCCGACCCTTTTTTATAGTGGACCGTCCACTTTTTATTATAACAAATAATAAATATAGAAAAGGACCGGAGATAGGTCGAGTGCCTATTTACTACATATAGCTTTATAGAGTGGACCGACCACTAAGAAAACTTAATTAGCTTATAGAACATGAGTTAGACAAAAAGCCTAAACTGCTAACACATATGACACTACATAGCACCAGGCAGGGAGCAACACATTACTACAAGCTGTCAAGGTAGACCCAACAACAATGACCAAATCAAATGCCAAAAGGCTTACACAGTACATTATGACATTCACCACACAGGGTGAGAAGTAACCAATATCTAAATCACTTGAGGGCCGAAACCAAATTCCATACTACAACAACAAATAGTCTCCAAATACCATCACCATGACATATACAAAGAAAAGGCCAAATTCCACAAAACATCTACCTTGCAACCAACTAATTCACATAGAAAAGAAATGACATGTTCAAAAATTTAAAGTTGCCAAAACAGTGTCAACAAAGCAAGCAACTGTTAGAAACTTACATGCCGATGCAGATTATAATATTTCCATCCAAACAAACACGAGAAGATAGGCAGTCGACGGTAGCAACACACAAACCACCAACACAACCGCTAACCACCGTAGCAAAGCTATCATTGTGGAAATCGGAAGGCGTGGAGATGCACTAGCTTGAAACAAACCCACTACCCCATTGAGAATACCCCAAAACTAGCACAGGAACCCAAAAGAAGATCTAAATACATCTCACTATCCATGCATAGAAAAAACAAGCATAGACCAACATGGACCGAAATAATAGAGCCATGCTAATGGATTCGCGGGTCGACAACCAAGCCACCTGAAACAATCCATAATCAGAAAGGATCACTTCAGCTGTAGACAGTCTCGAAAGTCACCTTTAACGGATGATAAGGCAGACAAGGTGATGAAAAGACGGATCTAGATGCACTCAAAAGTTGCAATAGGAGTTGGATCTACAAAGTAATAATCTGGGTAGAAGAGAGAGTTTGATATAGATCCGAAGAATTAACGTAATGGATTTCTATGAGCAGCAAGCAACAAAGAAGCAGTAATAGAGAAAACTAGGGTTAATGGATAAGAGAGAGATGAGGGGAGAGGGAGTAGAGGAAATTGATGATAGAAAAGAGGACGGCGACATAGAAATAACCCTAGTCCCCATTAATGGGTATTTGCTGTTGCTAATGATTATGAATATTATCAAATTTTAATATCACTTAAAAACGGTGATCTAACAAATGAAGATTTATAAAAATTTTGAATGCTAGTCACTTAAATATAAGATATAAACTTCATTTATAAATATTACAAAAAATTATTTCACTTAAAAATAAGAACTAACAAATTAATTTCTTTTACAAACTAATAAAAAGATAAACTAACATTTTTTTAATAGATATTATACCCAGTGGCGGCCCGTAAGTATTTGGTGTCCTAGACAACTTTGTAGGAGAAGTCAGTGGTAAAAAAAGGAACTGAAAGGAAATTTAGAAAAAGCAACTGCTAGAAATTGAACCCAAATTGCTTATGAGATAACATAAGATCATACCATTGAACTACACAATCATTGCTTACTTAGTTGCCTTGACAGTTTAAGAAATACCCTTTTTTCTAAAGCATTGGCTACCTACTGGTGCCCCCTTCACCGTCTCTGGCGATGGTGCCCTAGATAAATGTATCGTCTATCTTGCCTTTGGGTCATGCCTGATTATACCTAAGAATAAAAAAAAAACCAACTATCAATGTAAAAGTATGGTTGAACTTTTGTGCAAATTATTGTGTTTTATATGTTCAAATTGTAGAAATAACAATCCATGCTAGCACATTTTTTGTGCTAGCGTGAACTACAAAAGATGATGTCTATATACGATTATAGAAAAATAATACATGCAAGCATTCTACTCTCACGCGTGAAGCTAGCAAACTATTACCATAATCCGTTTCCTTTGCGTAGCAAAATCCGTTTGCTTTACCCATTCTACCGTACGACCTCATAATTTATATTAATTTGTCCCCAAATCCGCATTAGAAAATAGCTTCCTAGGTAATTTATTGAAGACAAATATCAGAAATCAGCGTTATTTACTCCCCACTCCCTCGCCAAAGTCCATAGCACACCTCTTTCTTGCTCTCTCTCAAATCCCTAAAATTCCGATAAAATAAACTTGTAAGCTGCATAAACTCTAAACCCATGAAAGGGCTTCGCAAAATTTTCCATATCGGATCCACCCACGATCCGAACCGATCACACGACATCGCATCTACCTCTTACGATAACGATCAGCGTCCCTCTGGAACTGCGGCCGCCTCAACGCCAGTTAATACTGATGATTCAAAGGACTATTTCATGTCGGAAGAGGAGTTCCAGATCAATTTGGCCATGGCGATCAGCGCATCCTCCGAGATTCAAGACGGTAATTTTACACATTTAAGTGAAATACCTTTGCTTTGGGTAGTTGAAGTCGGTAAAGTTCGTTAGTCCTTATTATCTTACCTCTTTAATAACAGGTAATGAACTTAATGATCATGCTATGAAGATGTGTGATACCGTAGGTGAAGATGTTGGAGCTGCTGAGGCAATGTCAAGGAGGTATTGGGTGAGTATGGTTTCATAAGTTATAACTTCTGCTGAGATTAACTGAGATAGTTGTAGATTTTGTTAAGTCCTGATTTGTGGCAAACATAGGTCTCCTTAATGTTTTTGACACGGTTATGCAACATAGCACTATAACTATGAAAATCATCCATCAGGAAAACTTAATTAATATATTACCTTGTGTGAGATCTCCTCAAAGTGCATGGAGGAACCAACAGTTGAAATGGACGAGTTAAGCAGAAAGTGCGTTTTTAGCTGCAACACAGAACAATGAATTAATGATTGTTAAAACATCCACAATCCAAAAGTCTAACATCTCAAGTAAATTGCTACTTTAATAAGAACATTTATTTTACACATATGACACCACTTTATATTTTTTGCACATTTTAATATGAAAATGTCACTAATTTAAATTTAACAGTGGTTTGGTTTCATATGTGAGCTTTGTCGGTTAATTCATGTCTGGTTATTTTTATTATTTAATGATGATGATGTGCCAATGATTGGTTAAAGGTTAAGGGAAAATTGTATTCCAACCCAAAACACTGCCGAGTTGCCCCCCTAAGATTATAAAATATATATGAGAAGACCCCTCAATTTGCTAAGTTGACCTCCGTCGAAAATAAGTACAAAAATATCCTCCAACGTAGTGACACTACGTCATGCCTTTAAGGCACCATGCAGTGGTACTGCGTGGTGCTCTAAAGTACCCCGCATTGGCATGTGTGGTGCCTTCATGGTGTCCCGCAGTGCCATTGCGTGGTGGACATTTTTTTTTTAAATAAAAGTAAATCTATATGAATCTAAGGGGCAACTCAACAATTGTTTGTGGTGGAGTAAAATTTGCCAATTAGAATAATATCCAAGTGAATCATAGTAAAAAGTACTACTAAAATTTTGTGTTGGAATATAAATTTCAGAAAAGCTATATAAATCATATCTCATAGAAACATCAAACATACGACTACTGCATTTCCAGTGTATAACGTGCTTTGAGTTGTTTCATAATTAGATAGATGTGATGCCAAATAAATGTTTGATTAACAAAGGACAGAAAATTGATTTTCTAATAGACATTCTTTGTTATTTTATCTGTGTCTTATCAGTGACCATTCAATAAAATGCTCCTAAGAGTCCCTGCAAGAGAAATAAACTAGGTGTGTATGTGTGTGTATATGTATTGAATGTCTAACGTAGTTGGCTTTGGTATTATAACCCTGGTTCAATGTATTGTTTGAAAAGCTTCAAATTTTGCTAATCTTGGATCGTTTTGGTTAGTTTTAGTCAAGATGTGTTAAATTTCAAGTTAATTCGAAATCACAAAAGGGATCAAAATGATTTTTTCTTTTTTAAACTTAAACTAAACAAGCAAACATCAAATGATGAAAAAGAGCTGAAAATCAAATAACTAAGTTAAAAAATACACTTTTGCATGATAAATTGAGTAATGAACGAAGTGATGTTACATATCAAGTTCTAAACCTGAAATTTAGGATCCAATTTTGAAGTTAATTAAGGAGTTCAACGGATAGGGAAGAGAAGGGCCCAATTTGGAAGTTAATCAAGGAGTTCAACGGATAGGGAAGAGAAGGGAAAGCATCACAAAATGATAGAAAGTGATCAAAGTTCCTACCATTAATATTTAATTATAGAAACAGCAAGGTTTTGATAAACTATAGGATTTATAAGCTAATGTGTTAAATCCGTACATCTCAATGGATTTTTGATAATTTATTAGTATGTCAGTCTTGTATGTGTTGAGATATCTTAATTATTTTTCTATTGATTATGACATGCAATTAGCATATGCATATATAAGAGCAATAACACATAACCTGTGAAGGTTGGTTTCATTGAGAAAAATAAATATGACATAGTTGTACACAAAATCAATTTGTAAGCTGGACAATAAATGAAAGGTAAGGGCTGAAGTAACCTAAAAGTGGAAACATGAAAAAGAGAAATAATAAAGTCTAAAGCAGGTAGGAAGTTGAATACATGCACTAGAATATATCATTAACTAATTTTAAAATTAGTAGTTGGGTAGACATTTTAATTAGTAATTTTAGTGGTTTTTATATTTACTAGCTGGAAGTTACGTTCACACCAAAAATTATCCTATTAACATAATTTTATAAGCACATAATTATATTGTTCATGATGGAATAACGTCTTAGGTGCTATGAATGTCTTTCTATCTCAAAAAAGAGCTCTAGTCAAATTTAAGCGCCACAAAGCTTCATAACTTGTATAACATGAAGATGCACCGATGATTATTTAAAATAATTATTGATAATAGCAATCTGCCATATGGGAGAAGTAACAAACATTTAGTTTTAACAAATTGATAATTCAAATGTTTAATTATACAGTTAATAGCACGGTCACTCAATAGTGTACTTATCTAACAATTATTAAATAACTAACACATCCAAGAAAAATGCATCCCAATAAAATTAAGTAGACAAATAATCTTATCATATATTACATACGTTCAACAAAAATAAAAACAAAATTGAATGGTTTCAAAACTATATTGGTCATGAACGAAAGTTAGCTTCCAAAAGCATTTAAACTACATACTAAATATATTCGTATGTGCGTAATAAGAAGTGTGGTGCTATATAAACATAACTATATTGCTTAACATAGTTAACCAGTTTTGTTTTATATATGGGTAAGTCTATTTAAACACAAAAAAATGATACAAACGGTGATGGCAATCTCCACTAGGGCTGTCAATGGATACTTTCAGATACAGATAGTGCTATATCCATATCCGTATCCGAAATCATTTCTGGATATCGAATCTCCGTATCCGCGGATACAGACGGATATCAGATAATTATTCTATCCGCCAACGATCGATAAATCATGAAATATAAATGAAAATTTATAGTTTAACATAATTGTTTTTCAATTTCTTTGATCTCTAAAGTGTTAAAAATAAGCATATATGATGAAATTAAATAAATTTGAGTAACTACTATGCATTTAGTGCATATGATATGAGCCTTCGACTTAGTAAAGCAATAAATAAATCCGATTCATTGTACTAAAATACATATAATTTTGAGGATAATGTTAAAAATATTCGGACGGATAATTTTCGGATGCGGATATCTATGTTTCCGTATCCGCATCCGTTTTTTCGGACATCGGATAATTATCCGCTTTTCGGATACGGATGCAGACGGATATCGGATTTTTCGGGTATCCGTTGTCAGCCCTAATCTTCATCATAAGATCACCCCTTGATTTCCACTCTTCACATGAAGACAAATTGATCAAACGGTTCAAATTTTGTGTCTTTCCAATTGTGTCTAATTTCATGTCTAAATAGCCACCCTCTTTATATATAGACACACACATTGCATAACTTTTTTATTTTCATTTTGTATACATTGCCATGTTTACATGCTCGTTAAATTGATATTTTTGATAAGTTCCATCTATATAAATAGTGGGTCTCAAACTATTAATGAATGAATCTTCAATGTTGAGCAATTGAAGAAACAAACCTGTATGAGTTAAGTTGTCTTTGTGTGATATAATTTTTGATAGAAATTTATTGTTTATCTATTATTATTATTTATATTTATAAAAATAAATCATTTTTTCTTTTCATAACTATAATGGAATATTGTTACCGTTGTAATCCGCGTCTGCTATAATTCACTCATTGCATAAGAATCACTAGATTGGTGATCTTGATTGAGTATTATCAAAGTTTTAAAACGTGAAAGGCGTACATGAGGCGTTTTCAGGTCTACGAGGCGAGGCGTAAGCCTCGAAACGTTGAGACGTAAGCTTTTCAGGTAAAAATAAAATGCAAAACAAATAAAGAAATCCTGACATTTTAAATTAACCAATGTAAAAAATGAAAAACAAATAATTTAAGATCCGACTTTTATCAAGTATATATTTTTATTATAGATTAAAAATAAATAATCGAAACTCATATAATTCAAATTTTGATTTCTAAAAACTGTTTGAAAATTACATCGAACTCCAATTTTGATATGTTCTATCAATTCAAATCGATTTGTAAAATTTATTTCAAGATTTAACAAAGTTTATAGAAAAATAATAGCAATGAGAAAATTCATTACGTTGCTCATGATCATTATTACATCATTATTTCATAAACAATCTTACTCGATTATGTCGATATTGAAATTGAAAAGTTAAAAATGCTAATTTTTATTTTCTCAAATTGTCTTTTTTATTTCCATTATATAATATAATTAAGTTTAGTGACATTTATTTGTGTTAATATCTGTAACTAAAGATTAAAAAGTTCTTAAGTTATATGACTCGGTTGTTTGAGGCGTGCGTGGCTTACGCTTTATGCGCTTTATATGCCTCAACTTGTTGAGCCGTAAGCTTTAGAGGTAAAAAGCCTTTTGGAATAAGCCTCAAGGCGTTTTACCTGTTATTTTCTCGAGGTGAGCCTTGAGGCGAATATCGAGGCGGTTTTTTTAAAAACAATTAGTATTATTGGTATTTTGGATACTTATAACACTCAAAGATATTATATTGTTTGAAAGACGGATCTTTATTTAAAATGAGGTGTGTTGAGAACTTAAATTCAATAATTTTAAACAGTTTCTGTTCTCCTCGAATAATTACCAACAAAAAAGGTGAATGAGATCATCTTAATTTAGCAATAAAGATAATATAAAATACTTTATGTACAAAAATATTATACTGGCGTACTTTAAATTTTGATAACATCATCAGTTTGATTTTGTCGTATGGTATTCATAATGTCACCAATGATTAAACATGATACTTTTTATTGAACTTGACGTGAATCGTTAGTATAATGGTATAATAAGGTTCAAGATAGTGGATCTACTTGCCATGATTACTAATATGTGATAATAGGATTTTTTTTTTTCTAAAATATAATTTGATTAAAAATGACATAAAGCTTTTGCTATGCGAGATTTTAAAATTTTTCATAATTAGAAGCTAGCCTGTCGAAAAGATTCGCATCCAAGAACAAAACTTAATTGAGAAGCATCATGATTTATCTTTGTCATATATTCAACAATCAATGATCAATTCACTAAGTCTTCGATTAAATTTGCGAAGTTTTTTTTTAAGCGATTGTTTATGAGAAAATCATATTGTTGCAAATGTTGTCATATACATAATATTACACGTGAATAGGTTTTTTAGGAATCTTTTTTGTCATACTTTATATACATAATTTTCTATTTGCTGAATATTTGTTAGCGTTTGAGATATATTTGTGTATTGTCTTATCAATATCTTTTGAGTGAATCTTTTATGATCATAAGTAACATTTTGGTAGAAAAAGGTTTAATAAAGATAGTTCTATAAAATAACAATAGAAGATTGAATTCAATAAAGACATGCATATGCATGAAAAAAGTGCACGATAATAATAATGTTTTGATATCTCGATGCTAATTCTTTTGTAACTACAATTTTTTTATCATTCGAAACTCAGGAGTTACTAACGTTGCATATACAAAATTCTTCACTCACATGACTTGTACAAATCATCCTCCGGAAGATGAAATCTTAGTATCAAGGCAAGAAATGATGAATCTTGGTGGATATCATTTAATTGATTTAATATTACTTAAATAAAAGACTTATGAACTTAATGTTGTTTTTGTCTAAAATGCTATATAATGATTGATTAACGTTTACTACCGAATGTTGATTAATGAGCTAGTCAGTCTCTTGTATTTTAAAATTAACGATCAATTTGTATATGCAATACTACTTTTGGCAGTAGTAATCTTCTATGTTAATTGATTGTTCTTTGAATGATGATTCTTAAAGGTGGAAGTTAAAATTTGAAACTTCTGACATTTCAAATGTTCAAATTTTGAGAAAATTTAAATATGAGAGAAGTTCAATGCTAACATACTTTGATTTTTAGTTTTGGAAGATTTTATTTTTCAAATTCAATGCTTATCGAAATTCATAATTTATAATTTCCAATTTTTTTCTTAAAAAAATGAAAAACTATAACTGGACAAGTAATTTTTAAAATTTTGCATTCCAAAAACACGAAGTTAGAATGCTTGTAAGAACCTATAGTTTCAAAAATTTAGATTTTAAAAGGTTCCAACTTTTGTTTTTGAAAATTCGAAATTTCCAAAGCTAATTTCGAAAGATTAACTTTGCGATAATTTTCTAGAGGTTGATGATATAATAAAAGAAATTATTGTTCAACATTCAAAACCAATAATAAGCAGGGAATTTTTTTGAAGACCCACGAGGGAATGGTTTTATTCAAAAAGCAAAGAAAGACAAACAATAAAAAGTTTAGATATTGGTTATGTTTTCATTCAGCGTTCGCTTAACAAAGATAGTCATGCCGTTTCAAATCTTGATCATCCTGATAGGTATTGGCCAATCAAATAAAATATGAATTTTTGTTGAAAATATCATTTTTCATATATCAATTGAGATATTGATATCTCAGTCGGGCCGAATTTATATATCTTAATCAAGATGTTTTTATGGTGATCTGAATTTTAATAATTAAAATTATATAACAAAACATGAATTTATATAAGCCTAAACTAGTCAAAACGAAGGAAGTAGAAACAATGATGCAATCAGTTAGCTGTTAAGGTACATATTTTCAGGAACTGTGCACAAACTTGTTCAACGGGGGCCTGTGTTGAAGGTAAATCTTGAGAAAAAAAATTAAATGGAAAATCAAATTTTATCTCGGATAGGATAGAAAATTCAAATTAAAAGTCAAAATTTGCAGAGTTACAAATCCTTCACTCCCTTTTATTTCATCTTTTAAATGGGGGAAAATTACACACACACACACACACACACACATATATATATATATATATATATATATATATACAGAGAGAGGGGAACTCGGATCTAGTATCACTTAAGAGAATAAAATCCTTTTATTTCATCTTTGAAATGGGAGAAAATTACACACACACACACACACACACACACACACACACACATATATATATATAGAGAGAGAGAACTCGGATCTAGTATCACTTAAGAGAATAAAATTCAAGGATGACAATTAGAACCACAAAGCCAAACCAACTAAAAAAGAACTGAACTAATCCGAAAAGAATAGAATCTATACCCAATGAAACATAATATAAACTTTTGGTGAAAATATTTTCATGTATCAATTGAGATATTGTCTATCAGTCCAAATTGAATTCCTATATCTTAATCAAAATGAAGTTTTTACGGTATTCTGAATTTTGAAAACTAAAATTGTATAATAAATAACAAAATATGAATTTATATAGGCCTAAACTGGTCAAAACGAAGGTAGTAGAAACAATGACGAAATCATATTAATTGCTTAAGAAATAAGGTACATACTTTCGGGAAATGTGCACAAACTCGTCCAACGGGCCTAAGTGTAAGGAAAATCTTTAGAATTAATTAGAGGGAAAATTGAATTTTATTTCAAATAGGGAAGAAAATTTAAATTGGAAGTTAAAATTTTGCAGGGTTACAACTGTTTCATTCCCTTTCATTTCATCATTTGAAACAAGGGAAAATTATGTACAGAGAGACAAAAGGAGAATTTGGATCTAATTTCACTTAAGAAAAATAAGTAAATCTTAGGACTGACAATTAGAAATGCATAACCGGACTGACATGACTTGATCTAAAAAGAAACGTGCCTGATGGGTCTTGGATCGGGATAATGAAAAATACAATGAAGTTTCGAACAAACCTCCTTGAACCAACCCGACCAAAAAACCTTGAAATATATGCATTTTTAGTATTATTACCCGACTAGATTCAATCCCAATCAAGCTCAGATCTGTTCAAGGTTTTTGATATGTATAGCTTGGACCTAACAAAATTTGATTCGTCTAAAATCGAGACCGTTGGACGGGTCCGGGTACATTAGGTCGGACCTAATTGTCTTCCTATTAATAGTCTTCATCAATGATTGGACATTGTTCTTCTATCAGGCTTTGGTATGATTAATTTTGTTAGCATTTGCTTGATTTTGAAGTTAGAAGATCATTCAATCGGTTAGGTGTTGATAGGGTTGTTATGGTAACGGTAAATTATCATTACCAGTCGATCGGTAACCATTTTTGATTCAAATCGGTATACCGGTTAAAACGGTATGATAACGGTAAATTTATCATTATTAACGATAAATTATCGGTAATATTTCTTCAATATCAGCGGTAACGGTAATTTTACCAGTCAATTTAAAATATATGTATATTCATCGAATATGCTTTATTACATGTATTTAAAACCAAATAAATAATTAAATTTAGTTCAACAATCAAGTGAAATAATTCCAGTACACTTATTTTCTTTCTTATTGATTTTTTTTATTAATTAACGCTACATATAATATAATAAAGATGCAACGTGTACAAAAAACATGTCAAGATACAAACTTTGTTGGAAAAACCATTACCAGTGTTACGGTTACTAGATTATCGGTATACCATTCTTCGATATACCAGTCGATCGGTAATGATAAACAATTCTGACTTATCAGTAAAAACGGTGGTAATTGTATTTGTCAAATGGTAACGGTAACCATTACCATAACAACTCTAGTGTTGAATATAATCAACTAGAAGGTACAAATTAGAAATAATTTTGCACATGAAATGAAAACATCAAATTTCTTGATTTTATGTATTTAATTTGATTTTCGACCATGAGATGGTTAACCAATTACGAGATGGTTAACCAATTGTAATTGCAATTGGACGAGACAATTCTCAAATGAAGTTTAGGATTTGAGATGCATTCATCTCTTTCGAGACCTCTTTGGTACGAGATTGGATCTCTAAAATCTTTGAGATGAAACTGAAATTCTGGATTTAAAACCTTGCCATCAATACACATTCAGTTTTTTTAATAACCAAACAACAACAACAACAATTAAGTCATTAATGTCAAACAAGTTGGGGTTAGTTAGAGATGGAACCCAAAAATGAATGATAAAATTAGTTTAATGATAATAATTATAAATAAAAGTAAAATAATTAAATAAATAATAGCAGTAATAAAAAAACCAAGGTTATGATAATTATGGTACTAGTAGTAATAATACATACCGACTATAACACTTCGTCTTATGCCACTATTCATTAGTCTTCTAATCTATAATACTTCCCTAAACTAACCATAAAAGGTTCTGACACATGAATCGCTAACTTCCATGCGTTCCTGTTCGATACCAACTCTTCGAATACGTTCCAATTTCTCAAGTTCATTTTCACTACTTTCTCTCAAGTCATCCTTGGTCAACCTCTATCTTTTTTGAGCATTCAGTTTGATCTATAATTCCAATGCACATAGGTGCATTGTGAGGTCTCCGTTGGAAATGTCAAACCCATTTCAACGGTGTTGGACTAGCTTTTCTTCAATTGATGTAACTCGAAGATTATCCTGAATATCATCATTTTTATTTCGGTCCCGCTTGGTATGCCCACAGCTCCATCGCAACATACTCATCTCTGCTACACTATCTTCTGGACGTGTTGCTTTTTAGAAGGCTGACATTCAGCACCATATAACATCACATGCTTGATTGTTGTTCTATAGGACTTTCTTTTAAGCTTATGTGAGATTTTTCTATAGAAAATGCCAGATGCTAGTCAGCATTTCATCAATCCCGCTTGAGTTCTAAAACTAACATCTTCATCAATCTCACTATCAAACTGTAACATAAATCCTAAATATCGAAAGGATTCCTTTCTGAACATTACTTGTTTGGCTAGATGACCTCCTTATTCTCTGACCTGACGATGCTGATCTTGCATGTCATATACTCTAGTTTAGTTCCGTTAAGTCTGAAACTCTTCGATTCTAAAGTCTTTCACCACAACTCTAGCAAAGAACATACATCAACGAATCTCACCTTGTACACCGTTTGTGGCTTCATTCATCACTAAGACAAAAATATATGGGTTCAAAGCCGACTCTTGTTGTAACCCTATGGTAATGGAAAAATCACCAATTTCACCATCACATGCTCTGACACTAGTTACAACCAGACGAATGTATCTTTTTGATGAATATGATTACTCTTCTCCACTTGAAATGCTTGGAGTATAACACCGTTTTCACTTAGGATGTTTGAAGTAATGCAAGCTCATTGCTTTTGTTGTATAACCAAACAAATACATCTTTTTAATGAACATGCTTACTCTTATTCACTTGTGAAATGTTTGAAGTACAACCCCTTCGTTTTCTCTTTCCATCTGTTTTTGCCTAATTATTTTTGAAGTCTTATGAGAATTTATCAAATTACTATTCCATCTTTGCATACAACATTCAGTTTCACACTCATATAAAGATATATCAAATTTTCAGTTGCATTGAGCAAATAACATATTTTTTTCATTTCAATTTTTTTAATGTCAATTGCTAACCACATATATTGACCTTTTTCTCCATCTCATAGTAGTGAACATTTCCAACTATTTATCATAACACGCTGAGACCTTTGTAGTTTTTATTAAGTGACTTAATGTATCAGGAATCTTTGATAGTTCTCAACATATAACAATGCCTACAACTGAGTTAATAAATGTGCTCCAGGGTTAAACATCATCATCCTGCATTTTCTCATTTGAGCCTATCATAGGATACGTTGGGATGAAGATAATGCAATAGCCGCGTCCATAATTGTTTTTAGTTATTTGACATTTTCATGGATATCGGACGTATATCATTGTTTTAATTATCCTCTAGCGATTGATAAACTCAAGATAGATGAACAAATATGATTGGATGTCGAGCTATTACAAGGTTAGGTTTAAATAAATACAAATGATAAACCATACAATAATGAAAAACCGTTTTAACCATAAATTTGTGCTTAGAACTTAATGAAATAGTACAATTTTTAATCTTCCGTTTTAGTAAAACACACATAAATATACATTATTAGTTTAATAGAATTTGATGACCATTTTTTGAATGCAGATACAATCATATCCATTTGTTGGGTACCACAATTATTTAATTTTCAAATTTAAATGCAATTAGCTTTTTGATTTTTTGGGATATTCATTGACATTGGTTATTTCCACATGATTGGGGTCAGCCGCTAGAGCTGCACAAAGGTTGAGTTGGGTCAAGTTGACTGGATAGTTCACATCAACCATGTAGATATTACTTGACCGGATAGTTCACAACAACCATGTAGATATGAGTTAAAAGTAGTTCAAATCGTACTCAACCTCTTGTGGGGTGTTGGGTATGAGTTGGGCTTATGTGTAGGTTGGGTTGGAAGAACATAAAAATACATATGAGATTCAGTAAAAAGAATAAAAATATAGTATTTTAAATATTAGATTATGGTTGTCATAATGGATAAATAGGACTGACTAACTAGTAACTACACACATGTTTCATTAGAATTTCATTACAAAATACACCACATTGAATTGATTCACTACATATTTAGTTAAGAATTTCAATTCCAAATGCCTTAAAATTCTCCTAGAATATTCTTCTAAATTTAGCAATCAATCCTATGAATTTTGATTGCTCTAATTTGACTTTTACTTGACTGACATCGAATATAATATTTTTAGGTATATTTATTGTGTAATACATATAATTGATTTGTATGTATTGACTGCTGCAATTCTACTTGGGCTTTTCTTGAGTGAGTTTGTTAAGTGCAATTGAATTGGGTTAAAATAGGGTTGGGTTGGGTTAAAAAAGTATCACAGCCCAACTGCATATAGTATGGTGACAAATTTGTAATCCCTTACAAGGTTTGGTTGACTAGGGTTTATGTGGGTTGTTAGGTTGAGTCAAATCGAGTATGAGTTGTTTACCCCTATCAGCCAATTGATTTTAATGTTCTATATATTTTTATCTCGACTCTTGTACCGTACTTGATTAAATTTATTTTTTAAGTTATTTTTGTTACTGTCTTTCCATGCTATAATTGGTCTTGCTTTTTTTTTCCCAGCATAAGTGTTGTCTTCTCCTTTCACTAATGTATCATTTGATTCTCTTTAAATGTATTTACTTCTCCTAATTTTATTTATATGTGACGCTTTTAATTTCTCTCTCATTCTCCCATTTGTAACTATGCTTTCTTGTAGTTCCAATCATTCCCCAAACATCCTCAATATTTTCTACATGTGTTCTGTTTTTTGCTTCTTTATTGAAGACCAACATGTCATCCATACAGTAGTACAGTTGGTGATCCGGCTAGTTTTACAATTAGGTGTCAAACTGTCACTGTACTTTTATTTTTGCTAGCCTCCATAGTTATGGTATGGAATGAATTGAATATATTGAAGCTTTTATATTTTGTTGTGCATTAAATAAAGTTTGTTTCATTCTGATCAAGGTTTATGACATTTTTGTTACATGACATAAGTTTGTACTTCTTCGAGGTATATAAGCTTTTTGAATTTTAGGAAATTAAAGGTGAGTTTTAAATAGTACTTGCGAATCTTAGTTAATATGCCTTACCATTATGGATGATTGTTGAATGGATGGCATGCATATTGTACTAGGTTACACTTTATGAGTGTGCATGCTTCAGCGTTCACATTACTTAATTGGGAAAGAATGGTACTAGATTTGATTTACTGTATGAGCTAGAATTCAAGACAACATGTGGGTTTATGAGATGTGAACCACAAGTTTTCTTTTGTTTGAGCTTGTGTATGGTGCACAATCGTTGTTGAATTACCAATTATCAGATGATCTGCTGGTCTTTTATCATGGGTTTGCTTCGCTCCTGCACCCTGTATGCACTTGATTGCTTAGTCGCTTGATGCAAATCTACAATTAAGTTGGAAATTTTTTTGCTGTGCATTTTTCTTAAAACCTTACATTATTTCTTCTGACTTTCCTGTATACCTACATTTATCGCTGAACAGGATTACAATGTGGTTGATTACGATGAAAAAATTCTGGATGGATTCTATGACATATATGGGTTTTCCTCTAATTCTACAAGCAATAAAAAAATGCCATCATTTATGGATCTTCAAACAAGCATTGGAGATCTAGGATATGAAGTCATCATAGTGAATCATGCAGTTGATCGTACTCTAGTTGAGTTGGAACAAATTGTTAAATGCATATCGTTGGATTTTAAAGAAGCCAATGTTGAGTTTTTGGTACAAAGAATATCAGAACTTGTTGCGCAGCATATGGGTGGTTCTGTTGACGATTCCAATGACATGTTAGCGAAGTGGATAGAAAAAAGTACAGAGTTAAGGAGCTCACAGCAAACAAGCCTATTTCCTATTGGCTGTATTAATATAGGTCTATCACGGCATCGTTCTCTTCTTTTTAAGGTTTGCTTTCTTCCATTTGTCTATAATAGGATATTTTCGCTTATGTTACTTCTGCACTTGCCTTTGAAATTTATGGCTATAGCTATTATTTTTACAAGCTATTTCATCTTTATGACCAAACATAAGAAATTTTTTGATTGTTAATGGGATTGTGGTATTTTGTCATGTTATAAGCATATAGGGTAATTGCGTTAGTAAAGTATATTCAACTATTTCGCATATGTTGCATTGAACTTATAATGTAAAAGTATGGATATATTTTTTCAGGACAAACTCAAAAGAAAATACAATGATATAATCATGGTTTTAAATTTTATATTATAGAAAGAAATATAGTATTTTTAAATGAAATTTGATTCTTAAACAAATTTTGATGTGATTTTTAAATAAAATTTGATTTGATTCTTAAATAAAATTTGACTATGTGTAATATAAAATAGTAGTTAGGTGTTTAGTCATTTTACGTATATTAATATCGAGTGTTACGGCATGCGCTTTGCGCATGATCATGATACATGTTTTGCGCATGAATTGCGTTTTTAAAAACTGTATATGTTTAAACATTCATGAGAAAACGATTTGCGCTAATATCTAGTTATATTTTGTGTTGAAATCATGCGTAATTATTTTGAATTTTATTACTAAGTTGCAGTATCTAATTTTTATTAGTTTTAAATTTTTATCTGTGTTAATTTATATAGAACAATGATGTAACAAGTGTCTATTTTGTTAGATCCTATTTCTAAATGATATTAAGATTTGTCAATATGTGTAAAAATGCAGTTTAAATTCGTAAAAGGTTTAATTGTTAGATTATATTTTTAAGTGATATATAAAACTAAAAATATGCAGGGGTATCTGTGGAAGTTCTCCATCGGACCAAAAGTTTGCGCTTCCAAGACAACTATTAATAAATATGTTGTGTGTTAGTGCAATACATGTTAATAGTTCAGATACCAATATGCTGATGACATTTGCACATTTTCAGTGGTAGCCTTCAGTATTTCCCTTCATACAACTAATTTCTAGGACAATTTGAGTGTGAAATGGTTGGAAAATACGTAAAATGACACAACTATGTTTTTGAAGTTATTTATTCGACCATGTGATTAACTTAAAAAAGATAATTTGGAAATTTTGGCAAAAAATGCTTTAAAGTGTGCTTATGCTTCCTGTTTGCATTATTATTAGGAAAGAAGAAATAACAATTGCTTCACATAATTAATATCAGTAGTTTTTTTCCAAAAAAAGGCACCATTCTAGATTGTTGTGATTTGATTCAGACCGTTAGTTTTACATCCAAATCCCTTCCCACTTTGTTAGAGGGATTAATCATCGAACGTTGTTTTTGTAGTTACTTCTGAATTATAAACTGATCCTGTATCCTGTTATAGATTCTTGCAGATAACGTTGGAATTCCTTGTAAGCTAGTAAAAGGAAGCCATTACACTGGTATAGATGAAGATGCAGTTAACATCGTAAAGTTTAGGGATGGAAGGTACCACTTACCTTTTGTGTTTAATGAAACCAATTATTTTATATCTAATGTTTTTATCTTCTGCATTGATATTTTTATATTCTGCATTGGAAATTATACTTTGTTTATGTGCTTCTATTGTACTGTGAAGGGGGTTATGGAACATGTTAAAAGGATGTAATTTAACCGGTTAAATATTTCCAGGTAGGTAAAATTGAATATTTGAAAGTGCACATTAAACGCTGATGATGTGTTCCATGATCAGATTTTTTGTCAATACTCTTTATATTCCATCCAGCAATAGTTATAATATACCAGTGATAATCAGTATAATAACTTGTTAATCATGCTAGGGAATTTTTGGTCGATCTTATGTCTTCCCCTGGCATTCTCCTACCAGCAGATGCATACAACTCAAAGGATTCTTATGGAAAATTGTATAATGATGCAATGAACCAGAAATTACTTTCTTGGGAAGCAAGTATTTCAAATGGTGGTTTATCAATATCTGAACCTTTGCGAATGAGTGATGCAACTGAGACTTCTGCTGCCAATCGATCATTGAATCAAATAAATTTTGATCCTGATCGAGCATTGCATGTGGATATTGGTAGCTGTTCTAGTGCGAATGAAACTTCTAGCCCCAAACTTGCTGCGGATGGTAGTAATGCTCGAGATGTTGTGCAACCTGATCTTTTCTCTGAGCTCAACCCATTTCAGACTGATGGAGTTGGAAAAAATTATATACAGTTCAATCACCCTGATAGCAAAAATATTGAATATAGTAGACGTCGGGAAAAGATTCCAATAAGTCCTGGAAAATTTCAACCGTTGCTTTCGAAAAATCGATATCCATGCAATTTAATTTCTAACACAAAGACCAACAATATGAATCCAAGCAAAAATATGTTGCTGAATAAAGACAGTGATGCTCCTTTGAATAAACAGCCAGTATCAATCCAATCACCAGAGACTTGTTTGCGGGAGAATATTCATGGAAATGGATTACAACCACAATATAATATGACAAATGAATTGGTTGGTAATGACAATGATAAATATGATAGAAATAACAATGTATTTATTGGGACAAACATGCTCTCGGAAAATGTTTCATCTTCTTCATTGCAGTCCAGTCAGCGTAGGAATGATCCTATGTTTGATGATGTTTCTGAGTGTGAAATTCCATGGGAGCACCTAGTTATCGGTGATAGGATTGGACTAGGTACTGTATTGAAACTTGAACCCTGTAAATTTTAGTGGTTTGATTACCACACAAGTCACTTAGTTGTTTGCATACATCGCCCGACTCTTAAAAACTACCAAAGTATAGAATACCATAATTAAGGTATAGTATTGAAAATATACAAACATGCTGCAGTAAAAGAATTTGTGGAGATTTGACCATTTAGGGTTGAGTTAGAAATAATGGAAGGATATAATATTGTTTATGAACGATTACGTTGCATTGCAGTTTCAATGATGCTCTTTGGTTTTATAGGTTCTTATGGAGAAGTGTATCATGCTGATTGGAATGGCACGGTAAGTGTATCATGCTGACTGGAATTGCATGGCACTTTTATAGGTTCCCTTTTCAGCTTTTTGTGTCTGCCTATCCTTTGTTTTTCCTGAACTTTTAACTGCCATTTCTGTGTTTTATGAATTCATGCCAGAATTTGTAGTTCACCGTGAGATGATATGATAGTTATGAAGTATCATTCCCGAGTGCTACAAATGTTGGTTGATGCTTATTTTTAAAATTTGATATCATCCAATGTTCATCATTACTCATAATGGTAGACAGGTATGACAGTGGCAACAAAAAAATTAAATGATGGCAATAGCGCATTCCCTATGTTACAAGCTAATTTGATAGTTGTATCATATTATGAAGACTGTCTGTTTCAGTATCCATAACCTGAATACCCTTCATTTCAACATAACAGGAAGTAGCCGTCAAAAAGTTTCTAGACCAAGATTTTTATGGTGAGGCCTTGGACGAGTTTCGAAGTGAAGTATGTTTAAATTATCAGTTGATAGCTGTTTGTTCTTTTTGAGTTTTTCAGTATGTTTCTATAATGTCTTATTATCATCGTATTAAAGAAAGTTCATTTTTGTCTCAGGTAAGGATAATGCGCAGACTGCGCCATCCAAATATAGTTCAATTTCTGGGTGCTGTTACTCGTCCTCCCAACCTTTCAATTGTGTCCGAGTTCCTCCCAAGGTACTTGTTTTCTTCATTTTCATTTATACAATATTTATTCTTGTAGTTCTTACTGACTTAAGTAGTTTTCTATTGTTAATCGTACCCCCTGTTCATGTTTTAAACAAGTATGGCCGAAACAAAATTGATAATTACCATGGAAGTAAAATATCTCTGTGTTTCAAAGTAATCTCTATGTTGAAAAATGAAAGTTAAACTAACCCTTCGGAACATTCTTACGTTTTCTTTACTATTAAAGCTATCATTTAAAAAAAATGGTAGATAAACCATGTGTGAAGTTTTCACTTTCACGGAACTACTTCGCAACTAGAAATTGCTACCTATATGAGACTAGCTTGGAATCCTTGAGTTATTGTCTTTTTTAAAAATAACCTGGCCTCCCTGTGCTGCTCGTTTATGCTATCTAATGTTCAGAGGAAGCGTGTACAAAATTCTTCACCGACCTAACTGCCAAATTGACGAGAAACGCAGGATTAAGATGGCACGTGATGTGGTAATTGTTCACATATGCATCCCTTCTGTACATTATTCTGGCGAAGTATTTTTTGATATAGCTACCTTTTTTTTAAAGGCTAAAGGCATGAACTGTTTGCACACAAGTATGCCAACAATTGTTCACCGGGATCTAAAGTCACCTAATCTGTTAGTCGACAAGAACTGGACTGTTAAGGTATGTGACACTATCAATTCCTGTTATATTTGAATAATTTATCGCAAATATGAATTTTGAAGTAAATAAATTGTCTTACAAGCTCATGGTAACGGCTCATGTATTTTTACTCGCCATGATTTCATAGACATACACTGAAAATCTCATTTTACATATTTATAGATTTTAGAAGAGCAGATACCAAACATTATTCCCAGTAGGGAATCTGATACATACAAGTCTCAGCCTTAATATAAATGGATACTGATAGCTAAATTGAATAGTTGTATCATCAAAGCCGCTTTTCTTCAAGAAAACTCTTCAGCAACATCGTCATTAACCATCAAAACTGTACTGTCTCTGTCATCTGAAATTTAGTGTACCTCAAAGGACAGCAAACCAAGTGGTATATGCTGTTGCGTGCAAACATGAAAATTAATTAGTGTGATATTCTCGTCTTAACCTTATAATGTGCTGTCCAATTGTCATAGTTGAAGTTGAAAATTAGAAAAATAAGGTGAAACACTGAAATGTCATATGAAAAAGATGTCTTAAGGAGTCAAGCATGGGGATAGACATTTGGATTCTCATTTTACGCATAAAATTACACAAACTTTTAAGCCCATGTGATATTTGAACTCAATGATAATAGTTCTATGTTTCAAATTTCAGTGCAAAATTGAAATCTAAAAATTCAACCATTGCAAGTGTGTTAAAATAAATAAAAATAAAGGTTAAAATGGAATTTTGCGGTAAATACATGGCTTTCGGTTTATCATATTTTTTTTTTTGAAATTATTTTGTATATATATATATATATATATTTAAGTATAATTATTTTTATTAGTATTATATTGTTATCTTATTAAGTTATTACTGGTTTTTTTGTGTTTGTTTATAATATTGTTATACGTATATGTGCAGTTCTCATCGCATTCAAGCATGTTTTGAAGGAAACATCCCGAAGAGCTCATGAACACCGAACGCTTGTTTAAATGGGAATACCTTAGAAATCAACCAAAATGAAATAATGGTAAAGTACGATAATTGTTATACATTATCTATGGTTAAACATTACAATGATTACACGTAAAATCAAACAAACTGTAAAACTTACAAAATGCTAAATTGACATTCCATCTCTTGAATAGGTTTGTCAATAAATATTGTCAGACGCGGATAGTGCTATATGCGCATCTGCATCCGAAAGTATTTGTTGATACTGGATATCCGCATTGGCTGATGCAAATGGATGTCAGATGTTTGTCTTATCCATTGACGATTGATAAACCTAAACACATAAATGGAAAATTTTCAAACTCCTTGGTTATAATTATACAAAAGGTAGACAAATATGATAACAATGAATAAATTCAGATAGTCAATATGGATTAAATGCCTACTATAAACTATAACTTGTTAAAACATACATATAATTCATTGTAATAAAACACGTACAATATAATCTACTATATTGACAAAAATCAGACGGATGATGCGGATACCTTCATATTTGCATTTGTATATGTTTTTTTTGGAATATTGGATATTTATCCCTTTTCGATACGGATGCGGATGTAATTTGGATTTTTCGGATGTGCATCGATAGACTTTTGAGCTCAATATTCTATCGCTTTAGCCAAAGAAATGCTGTTTGACATGAGTCGGTATTTTGTTTATGGCACAGTCGACATCCATCATGTGCTCTTCAATCTTGAATTCTTTTTGGTCAGATTTCTGGAGTCTAATCTTGTTTGATCCATATGATTCCCTAAAAACAATTATTTAATAATGAAAATCCTTGAAATCGTACAACTATTCTTTTTCTTTAATTGGAAGAAAAGAGAAAATAATCTGAATGAAGATATAAATATAAAACGATAAATTTGAGTTTATGTTTTTAGAATATTCCAAACCCAAAAACAACTAAGGTTTTAACAGTACTTGCGAAGAACCTATGTGCAATCTTTTTGAGAGATTTAGTCTGGTGCTTGAGCAAAATAACGAGTCTGCTATTTGAAAAAGTGAAAATGATTTGTGAAACTAGTGTATGTTGGAAATGCGGGTACTTGAAAGATGTGGATCAAAATGATATTATGGGAAAAGGAACGACGAAGGTATCTTCTAGCAACTACTACATCAGCATTTTTCATTGGTAATTAGTAGCATAGACATTTTTGAACCTTCTTAAAAAGCTTCAGACCTTAGCTATTTGCTTTACACGCACACACACACAATAGTCTGTGTTGTATTTTACTGTATTAACTGAATAGTATTGTACCTCGTCTACAGTGCTAAATTCTAATCACACCAAACTAACTTGAAGAATTTATTGTCAATAAGAAGCAAAGTACAGCAAACTCTAGTGCATACTCATGAGATTTGAAAAGTAGTTGTATTTAATTATTGTAAAAGATGTGCGTGATAGTGTTTATAAAGGGGTAGATGAGGAGATAGCTTAGAGAAAAATAAAAACTAATTTATCTGAATTAGATATTTTCTTATTTGATTTATTGCCGTGTTAACATATTATATCATTTCATTAATTTATCCTAATTGACTTATGTACTCCTGTTTGAAATAGCATCTATTTAAATTATTTACTTCTTTTATTTATCATTATTATTTTTATATATTTTGTTTATTAATTTATTACTCGGATACAATACTCCAATTAATTAATTACTCAGTTAAAATACTTCAATTAGTTTAGATGTACCCGTGTTATTATTTTTCTCATGTGGTTTAGGTGTATTGGAAAATCGCGAATGCACAAATTGAGTGTTTTCGACTATTTTTTAGTGAATATTAGCGTGATGTCTGTAAAAGGAAAATATAATATAAGAGAGAGGGGGGGGGGGGGGGGGGTTCCCTGTTCAAAATACATTGTCAAGCGGGTCCCTGTAATTAGCTTACTGTAACGATGACGTTTTCGTGTTTCTTTGTTCCAGTGCACAAAAAAAATTCATAAAATTATGAATAATAAAACGAGGTAACTGAAAGGAAAATTAGAAATGTCTGCACTTATTGATAGTTAGTGCAGATATATCTGTAAATATTGGCTTAATATTTACAGGTATATTTGCAAATATTCGTTGAAAAACCAATATTTGTAGTAACTGAAAAACTGCAGCAATTTTTCCAATAAAATTGCAAGCTTATCTGCGGTTTTCCTGAAAGTACTCTGTTAGTTAGTAGTCGTTTTGCATCAACTTTTTCATAATTTTTCTGCAATAAATATGATGTTGAATATAATTTGACATTCTGCAACGTTCATGAAAAATAGCATAAAAGCATGTAATTATTTGCTGTAATTGCGGGTATGTCTGCAATTATTTGAATAACTGCGTATATTTCTGCAAGTTTTGCTGAAGTATTCTTTTTTTGTGTTTGATGAGCTTTTTTTTTTAAAAAAAAAACTTACATAAATACGAGGATAATAATTTTTGAAAAAGAGGGATCAAATTTACATATTTTTTTGACAAGAATGTTTTATGTATTTTGAAACTTAATAGGGACCTTAGCCAAACTGTCACTTTTTTTCTTCATGTTCTCGATGGGAACTTGTTAAAAATACATAATTACAAATGTAACCATTTTGGTTTTATGTTATTTACATAATTAAATTGTGTAGTTTTGAGTTTATAGCAAATATATCTTTCGTCTTCTAGTGATTGCTTTTGGTTTTTAGCTGTTGTAAATGTGTGCCCAGCAGGCGCATGTTTTTGTGCATTTAAAGCGCTTAGTGGGTTCAGTGCGGTGGAAGTGCAAAAAGTCATAGCGGAGATATTAGCAAGAATATAGAGGGGGTGTAATGGATGACTCTAAAATAGCATATATATACCAAATATTTTTGTAAATGTATAAGCGCCAACTAAATGAAAATTTAACATTCAATTTAATTATAATTAATACATGTTTAATTTTAAATAACAGCACATGTAAATATATTGTAAATAAACGTAAACTATTGTTTAACTTAATTAAATTTAATAGAACACCAAATTACTTTTGTTTCTGAAAAAATATTAAAACTTTAATTTCATAATTTTTATCTTGTACAAAAATCATTTTTCATTTCATTTCTTTTAAAGAAGATATAGCGGGGTGAGCAGAATATAGCAGGAAAAAGGGATATATCAGAAATAACGGGGTTTAAATCCATAATGAGATACGATGGGATGATAGCAAGGCATCAACTTCACTTGCATGTTAACATAATCTAGTCTATAATTATGAGTTTCTCATGTGGATTTAGAGTTACTCTGAATTAGAATGATGATATACCCTACAGCTCATTGCTTTTAACTTGTTAGATGATATTGTTTTGAGTTCTTCTTGATTGGTGCAAAAATGTTTAAAAGTAGCCATTGAACGTATATAATGATGTATTATATGCTGATTCCAATATTCCATGATATTTCATTCGTGAACCGTATGTCTCCCAATATCAGACAACGTTTCATATACATATGTGGGTGCAAAAAAGTTTAGCGTGGGAGCCCAATCATTAAAAATAATAAACGTACACTTGTACACTGGTCAATTCAGTTATCAGGCTGCTGTGATGACTGTAATGCGCCAAGTTAAGAAAAACAATTTAATTTCATCATAAACATAGTGCATGGTGCGTGGGCATGGTTATAACATATGCAATTTGTTTCCTTCGCTGTTCTGTTTTGTATTGTTTTAACATCTTAATTTTAGGTTGTAACTTGTAAATTGAGGTAATTGTTTTTAAACAAGTTAGACCTATGTCTAGAGTGTATTCATGTATTGATAAATTGCTGTATTACATTTTGGATACATGTGACGTGTGGGTTTTTTGGTTTTTAGGTGCTTTGGTTTAAAATATGCTTTTGACTTTATGAATTTGACAGGTGTGTGATTTTGGTCTTTCACGCTTGAAGCACAGTACATTTTTATCATCTAAATCCACTGCTGGAACTGTAAGAATTAGAGTTTTGTTGAAATATTTGGCGCCATATATTAATCAATATGGTTCTTTCATATATTTTTAGTGACCTATTATTTGATTATTATAAATTTTTACAGCCGGAATGGATGGCACCAGAGGTCCTGCGAAATGAAAAATCCAACGAGAAGTAAGCTCCCATTTCAGAAAACATACCACTAGAATGCTAATGCTAGGTGCAGAAACACACATACGTGATATGTCATCCTTATTAATTATGTGTATACCCTTTATGTCATATATTGTAAGAGAGTATCTGCAGCTCATCCAAAGTTTTGAATTGCAAGTTCTTAGGTTATGCTTAATGAACTCGATGAGTTGGATATTTTCTTCTTCTTAAGCTCATCTAAACGGACATCCTTCTTTGCAAGTGAAACGACCCCAAAGGCGCAAAATAACTCACTCAGCATTAGATTTGTTTTCAACTGCAAATATATGAATGCTATACAGCTTTCTTCACCTTGATTTTTTTTCTTTTTTATTAAAAAAAAAAAGTTAAGACATTTAATTATCTGTTCACCGTAAAATCTTATTCCTGTTTCAAATCAAATGCACTGAAGTTTTGGCTAATTTTTACCGTTGCATGCCCACCTATTATTCGCTGGTTGTAATTTCCAGATACAAAATCAAACTAAGACCATAAATTATTGCAAACCTTTTTCAAGTCAAACAACCAATTTTACTCTCTTTTTAACTGGCAATAATATGAATTAACCTACTATTTTAAAGTACCATCTAAACCAAAAAGTCAATGATATATTACAGATGCGATGTATATAGCTTTGGAGTCATATTATGGGAACTAGCAACACTAAAAATGCCTTGGAAGGGTATGAACCCTATGCAAGTGGTTGGAGCTGTCGGTTTCCAAAAACGACGTCTCGAAATCCCAAAAGAAGTCGATCCTTTGGTTGCACAAATTATCTGGGAATGCTGGCAAACGTGAGTTAAATCTAATTCAGTAGAAAGTTGGACACCGCTTTAATTGGTTGATCTGAATTTCCCCAGCATAAATTAAAGCGTACAACTTGATCTGTTTTTGCAGCTTTCAAGTTATACACCTCAAATGAGGATAACATATTCTCATTACACACACACACACACACACACACAAATATATATATATATATATATATATATATATATATATATATATATATATATATATATATATATGAGGAGGGTTATATGACACCCCTCTTTTGTGGCACCTCTTTTGCACCTCAAGGAGAGCCACTTATTTATTTTTAAATAATGTGTTATTGGGAGAGAGAGTTAGTGGAAAGAGAGAGAAAGAGGGGTGTGTGGTGGAAATTAGGGGGGCTAAAGGGGTGCTACACTATTTAGGGTGCTCGCTCTCTCTCTCTCTCTCTCTCTCTCTCTATATATATATATATATATATATATATATATATATATATATATATAGGCATGCTCTATGGCATTTCTACTTTCAAGCATCCCCCAGTTGCCCCTCAATTTGGTCGCTCATATTAAAATTAGTGGAGAGAGAGAGTTGGTGGAAAGAGAAAAAATAGAATGTGTGATGGAAATTAGGGGGCTATAAAGGAAGTCTTTTTAGACACAAAAATTTGACGTAAAATTGAGAACACAATATCTCAACCATTGTATTGTCCCTTAATTTCCACCTCTCATGTAAAGACATTTATCTAATGGTTGAGATTTTGCGTAATTGTTTGTGTCAAATTTTTGTGTCCAAGTAGCCGCTTCCATATACACACGCACGTTCATATTTTTACATGATAAACACTTGGTTACCATCATACAATAGTAAGAATGGTGCTTGAAACACGTGAAGCATGGCAGTTTTTGTTCATGGGTTTGACGCTTTGTTGTTACTTTGTAAACAGTGATCCAAACTTGCGACCTTCTTTTGCACAACTTAATGTCGCTCTTAAATCCTTGAAGCGCCTTATCAATCCTGCATATCAAGAATCACAAAACGCGTCAAGTTTTCAAGGCACCTGAGTAGACCATGCAAGTCAAGAGGAATTTATGAAGTGTGAATAATTAATATGGAGTTTTCAAAGCGGTAGATGTGAAGTTTGGGTAAAAAGAGAAGAAAAATAAGACTCTGTATATAGAATTGTTAATAACATTGATAGGTAAGAGTCGTGTGCATGCTCATTGGAAACCGATGAGCAGTGTCGATTACATACTACAAGGAGATGGTAGGGATTCCATGGGTATTTAATTCAAAGAAAGGCGTGAAATTTGTATGTGATTTTGTATTGTTGCTAGCCTATAATTATTGTCAAGTACAACTTGATTATAGTGATACTGGCCAAGGCATTGGTTCAAATTTTCTGGTGTTTTTCATGTAATCTCTCGTGAATGTGCAAGTTTCATCGAATTACTGCATGGTGGTATGCTATTGAATTATGTATCTGATTAGTCATTTTGTTACTGAAGCAAAATTTGCATGGTTTGAAGCATTGTATTGGGTGTTTGAAGTTTTTAAAATACCGTATTCGTAAAATACAACTGGAGTGAATCATTACATTCTATTGATTGGAATTTAGTTTTTCTTTTTTCCTTTTTGTTCTGAAAGAACATTGTTGAATGTTGATGTTACCAAGCTGGAACTCACTGCATAAGACTCAGACTCACATGCAATAGCAGACTTAATCGTAGGTAGTCTCTCTCGTGTTACGAAGAGGTGATTTTAGGATTCGAATCTGAACATCTAGATCACCAGATCACCATTCGGATGGCAATCATCGGGTAGGGATGGCAGTTAGATCCGGCCGTTGGACTCGAACTCGTTCCTGGAGGTATCGTTTCTACACGGATTGGGTTTTGTCGGGTCAATCACGCACTTAAAAAATTTGATTCGACCCCATCCAAGCTTCGGTTCGGGTTGGATCGATTCAGACTCGGTTGGATAATAACACTAAAAATACATATTTCAATGCTTTTGGATTGGATTAGTTTGAGTCGGGTTTGATTAGGTCTTTATTTATTTTTTTCATTACCTAGCCCGACCTGAGACCCATCGGGTTCAGGTCCTTTCAGATCAGATCGGTTCGGTTTTTCGTTTCTCGGTTCTAATTGTTAGTGTAACAACCTGGATTCGAACCCTCGACCTCCCGAAAAGCAACATCACGCACTAATCACTGTGCTAAAAGATTTTGTGTTAGCTTTTCGAGAGGGGTGTTACAGACTGCCCCCTTAAAGAGTCCAACATCCTCGTTGGCTCATATCACTCACCACCCAGGCGTTGTGCATGTAACCCGCATCAGTACCACACCGACTGACATCTGCAACATTACACACACAATTCCGGCTGGGTATATGATCTGATATCAAATGTGACACTCACAGGATTCGTTCCCTCGACCTCCCGGAAAGCAACACCACGCACTAACCACTGCTAAAAGATCTCTGTGTCAGCTTTTCGAGAGGGGTGTTATAGTTAGCCTGTCATCGGGCCAAGGCTCCATCTCATTTTCTTAATGTCACCACATAAATAATTTTGAGGGAAAACATATTGAATTTTTTAAGCTTGAGCAATTTTCCTAATATAGTATGTAAATTAGTTTTGAAGGGTTTCAACGATTTTTATGACGCATTGCTTGTTATACAGTAAAAGGAACATAAGTTAGAGAGAAAATATTTTTATTTATAACCTTGCAGGTTCATTGCACTCTCTATTTATGGATTTTAGATGCAACGAAGATTACCAAATGCCATTTAATATTTAGCATATTCACCCATATTACTAATATATATTATAACATCACACTTGAATATGTGCCTATGTAAAAACGATAAGAGAAATTGTCTCATTTAGAAATCTTCTTATGAAAAACTAAGTAGGGAAAAAATCATAAATTAAGAAAAGAATGCAATTTTCATATTTGGGTAACATATTTTACAATGTTATTACGAGGGTTAATACTTCTTGATCAAGATAACGTCTCCTTAAAACATTTGAAATGGCCCGCTTCCTTGGTCATTGGAAATCGACACTAATACAACCTCAGTATTCACGTGTCATAAAACCAAAATCAAGTGTCGGAGAAGCGAATCATTTGTGGTAAAAAAGAAGTAGAAAAAACAGAATCTAGCACAATAGAAAAATGTATATATACTGATCATGCAAAGTCAATACAACGGAAAATTTAACTATACTTATCAAAATGTAAATAAAGTCAGTGTAGATAGTTATAAAAATTGTCCTCACAAATGCTGAATGCTCTAATAAGATAAAGGTGGGAATACATGACTATCTGCAAAATCTTCAACTTCAAGCTTCCCTTAGTTGATTCAAGTAAAACTTTAGCTACTAGCTGCTGGGGGAAAATAGAGCACTCAAAGTTTAAAGAAAAATAATTCCAGATCAGTCATAAAACTAGTGTGAGAAACTCAAATCCGTTGTTTTTGGAAAATAAAATAGCATGCCATAAGACCACGACCACACATAAACATATCACAACTTTTTCTCTTATGGTAACCAACTCTTTGCTATGTAAAATTATCTGATATTATTTTTAATGACTTACAAGATAAAGTCCATTAAAATAAATCAAATCAAAGTGCGAAATTGTTATCATGATTAAATTTCATGTTATCACTATCAAATTCCACATATGTTAGGCAATACAAACAAAACCGAAAGCTCTTAACGAAAATGGATTTCCATACAAAATGATAAGGTAATGGACTACCTTCCGTATAATACACTTCTAGACGGATGTATCGAGAACTGTCCTCCGCCTGATTGGCGAGCCGAAATCGGTTACACAAACCCTTCGATGAGGTGTATTGATCGAATACATCATCACTTTGGTTGTAACCAACCTATTCGGAGCCTCCTGCATACTCCACTTCTTGACATATAAAGAGAAATCCGGAAGGGTGATGATCGTCTCCTAATGGGTGCTACCACTTAACCTCACGATGTGCCATTTTTCTACCAACACCGATTATTGAGGCTAAAGGTCTACGATTATCTTTCTTCATTTCGAATGTCACGTTGCCAAGTCCAACACACACAACTGATTTCCTCTTATGTACAATCTTTGAGTTCGTACATCTCAAAGAAGGGTGTATATAGTGTAAAAAAGTTACTTTCCACACTGTTAAACAGATGTACAATCATAGAGATCGATACATGTGTATTAAAAATGCAACGTCATACATTTATCCATATAAGTCATCTTGGGTTTGTATAAAACCGAAGACACTCCTCATACCACACCCTGGATAAATCTACTGATTGATAACAAGGATCCCTTGCTTCAATATCTAGAAGATTTAAATGCATAAGTGCTGTCGATTTGTAATATGAGAAAATTGCCCAATGGTCTGTGAAAGCAACTCATCATTTAATATCCATAATTCTTCTTTCTTTAATCTTCTGTACTTCGAAATGTCAATTGATCCAAAGTAGTTTTCAGATAGGAATCCCCCAAATCCGATCTCGGTTTCCTCGAATCAATCATCGTGAAAATACTATTTAAGTGGTATTGGGTGTTCTTCAGATCTTAATTCAATATTCCATAAAACAACTTTTAGGGATGTATAACTTCAAATATTCTTCAGGTATAAATATGGAGTCATTAAACCATGTTTATTTTGTCTTTATGGATGGAAAATCCAATTTAGTATGATAGATCCAAAGAAATCATACTCATTCTATTCGATATCATTTTCCGTGTTCAACTTTTACTATTCGTCGAGCAATAGCATAAACACTTTTTAAATTCTCATGGATAGTAAGGATTTCCTCTTTGGATTTTGTTTCTAAACACAACAAGCTCATCTCCACGAAATTCAATTAAATTCAGTAAACTTGATCTTTTATATTTAACTCATTTTTGACATTTCAACTATATTGCTTCCTCATTCAGGACAGGGCCAAATGGACCAGAGCACTGGTTGCTCTTGAACATCTTCTTGGTTAAACACTCACATCTGATCTCAGAAATAAAAAAATCTGGTTTACTCGTCGATTTATTAGAGCGATGATTAAATTATTTGATTATTATAGTTTTTTGATTCAATTTAATTGTTTAACATCTTTAAATATTTATAAAACTTCAATACAATTTCCAAATTACTTCACTTAATCATTAAAAAAATGTTCAGTAAAGATTTGGAGAAGATTCGTTAAGCTTAAACTCTAATTTCAATCATTATTAAAAAATGATGCGAAAAGTGTTATTTTTTGGCAAAGCCAGCCGGTTTTTAGAGTGGACCGTACCACTTTTTCATTATAGCAAATGATGATTACAAAATATATCAGGAGATAGGCATACCGCCTATCTGCTACAAACATTCTGAAACTAACTACAATAGAACCGTAATGTAACACCACACAGGGTGTGATCAGTTACAATGTAGTTACAAGCATAATAAGTTATATTACATCACAATTGGTTCATATTGACACCATACATCCACATAGGGAACTAATTTTCTGTCTTCAGTTTTGCCTAACCTTGTATAAAGAACAAGGCAAGGATCGAATTATTTTTATGTACTCAAAGCCAGAACCATAGACGGCAACAACCTGCAGATATCAAACTCAAAGAATCCAGCAGAAAAGTGAAGATCCAGTAAGATGCATTGGAGCTGGAAAAAGAGACTACAGCTAAACTAAGCACAAGGACACTACAAATATAGAAGATAATGACTATAAGTGCAGAGTTGAAGCCGATGCAGAGAAGTGAATAACTCAGTACGCAACAACGAGGATAGATTAGGGATGAGCTTCAATGGCATACGTTATTTTCTCAACTTCAATGACAGATCTAGTAAAGCCACAGATACAATAGCCAACACAAAGAATATCCAAAACCACAAACAATACCCAGAAATCTAAGACGACACACTCAAATGATACAACCAGTCACAGGCAAACCAAGACCAAAGACATCCAACAAAAAAAACTCCTCAAACCAGATCCAAGCATAAACCCATACCATACCGTATTCAACAGCTTACAACCAAATCATTGCTGAAGACTGCGGAGCACAACTTCAGTAGTAAACGAAACTAGCGTCAAAAATAAGACAACCAACTGTAGAAGCATACTGTAAATAGGAAGACGGCGGGGGATGATACAGACAAGATAAGAAGAGAAGGATACGCCAGATAGAAAATCTAGGTTATGGGAAGGAGATAGAAGGGTGAGAGGTGTAAAGCTGTTAGAAAAGATAGACCTGGGGAAAAGAGGCTATGGAACAACGTATCGACGTCCAGAGAAGCAAAGGGCATAAAAACTAGATCTGGCGTGGAACTGTTATACCACAAGGTGAAAGCTAGGGATCTGAGGATGGATAGGTAGCAAGAATCGATGGGGAAGAAAATTAGGGGACGCAAAAGCAGATTAGAAAGAGGAAGGGTTAGAAAATCGGATGAGATGAAGAGAGGTCCTAGTCGCTATTGGAGTAATAGAAAGCTCCGTTATTATTATGCGAAAAGTGTTATTTTAGCTTAATTGATCAAATCTACTTTTCTATTATTGGAAACTTCGAAAATTCAACTCAAATCACTTTAAAAATATTAAATGATTTATGACATTTGTTCCACATTTTTATTGAATTTGAAATCTCATTTTCAAAAAGATGCATTTTTATGGGTTTCGAACTGCAAAACTGCGATATTTTTTAAAACTTGTTTTGATCATATTTCATAATCTACTCAACAAAATCTTGGTTTTTTCGATTTGTTGGAATACTATTGTTATAAGAGTTTGGAAAAAATTTATTTCAAAGAATTTGGATTCATATTTTTTATATACAAAGATTCAATTTTTGAGGTGTGTAATCGCACCAAAATTTATTATTCTTTTAAAACTTCATTTTAACACTTAGAAGTGTTTATACTTCATTTAAAAAAAAAATGAAACTATTTTCAAAGGGTTTAATCATTCCATTTTCACCATTTTATTCAAGAAAGGAAAGTGATTTCCTTTGTGTTTGTCGACATGTATTTAACATGACATGTTAAATAATCCATGCAATAAACATATTATCAATCATACTTGGCAAATAATAATCATAGCAAGCGTTAACAGCATTATAGCAAGCATAACTGTTTCAGTAATATATCGATAGTTAGGGTCATTTTAAGTTTATTTTCTTAACTTCATTGTTTATTTAGGATCCTAGAAATTTGTTGTTGCTTCGCTATGATGATCGAAAATTCCCCAAACTCGAGTATTCTTTTCCTAGAATGCTTTGACCTTGCTCTCCCCTTCCTATTTGGTTCAGCCTGGGCTTGAATCAATTCTTTGTTCACTTGATGGCAATGACGACGACCATGGTACAAAAAGAGGTTAGTAGAAAGAGGATCTTCTAAGTGATTTCACTAGCATTTCCTTTGGTTTCTTCTTGCTTTTTCCTTAACTTATTTATATAATTTTGTTATTATATTAGGAGAGTGTTGAAGCCATTAATGAAGCTTGAGAGGAGTCAGTAGATAAGAATTTAGGTGTAAAGAAATGAGAGCAAGAGGTGTGGTATTAATAGGAAAGCAAAGGAAATGAAATATTGAATGAGAAATTGTTGAAAACACCCCCTTCCCTCTCCTACTTTCGGCCGCCACCATCTTCTCCAAGCCATGCTTTTCCTTATGTGTAAGGAGATTTGATGTGTGGATAGGTGTGTAAGGATGTTGTATGTGTAAGAGTAAGGTATTACTTTATTAAAATAAACTCATTTTTCCTCTTTTGCTTACTTATTCTTAATCTTTCTTACTTTATTTAATCAGTTCATTAGCCTTATATATATGCCGTCGTGTGAATATATACATGTATATGTATGTACATTTGGGTCTCAAATGGTTTACAACATAGTACGACTTCCATTCGTCAAACCATTAAGAATCCGAGACCCGTTTATCAGTCATATCTTTAATTTTCAGTCAAATTATTTATTTAAGTAAAAAAAATTAAAAAATAAATTTGTTATGATCAGCAAATAATTAAAAGTTGATTATTGAATCATAGAAACCACATTGAATAATATCAACCAATTATTTATAAAATTCGGGATTTCACCGATAAATTAATATCGATTTTCCAATATTTTTAAAGTTAGTTATATTTCTTTATATACCTTGTTTACCATTGGTTGTCACTGTTTAAAATATTTAAAATGATTTTTTATCATTTGTAGAATTATTTAAATAATTATAATAATAATTATTATTAAATCTCTAAATTATTTATTTAAATCCATAAATCAATTATTGAATAAAATACCCTTATTTGATAATGCCTTGATACATTTTATTCTCAATAATAATTTACAAGATTTTATTTTACAGTCTTGCTTATTTTGGAAAATAATTGTATGTCACCAAAATCATTCGTGATCCTTATGATTAGAAAGCAGTTTTATTGATAAAACGATTTTGGTCATTTTATCGGCATTTTCCCTAAGGGAATAATTTCCTGAAATGATTTCATCATCATTTGTTATCACTTTAAACTTGATTATTAGTTGGAAATAATCCATATTAGCTAATTCAAATATCTTTAATTAAGGTGATAAAATCCTGGATTGTTATCACTTTAAACTTGATTATTTTGGAAATGGATTTCGTCCTCGATATCACACTAAACAAACCTTTGGTAGTTTTCCCCGATTTGTTTTCTTATTTTGTAGGATGTATATAAAACATCTGTATGAAATATCCAATTCGATCTTCTATTCGAACTCACAACTTTTCTTTTCAAAAAAGTATCAATCCTTCGATCCTCTAGTGCAGACTTTGATCAAGCTCTTTGATCAGAAACCTTTGTTTTCCTTGCATAGCACTCGACTATGACAGAAAACTCAAATATTCAATCATACATTCTAATCATTATTTTTCGTTAATAATCGAGTGGTGAATCCCTTTTTGGGTTGGTTGAGTTTTGAATTTGAGGTTTGATAAAGATCAACTGTTCACATGCGCTGGTACCAGATGAACGTTAAGTCCTCATATAATCTTTCTCAAAATTTTCCTTTGAAAGCTTAACATAATTTTGGTTAAAAAAAACCTTAATACTTTGTGTTTGTAGGTTTCATAATTTCTTTTAGGAGAGACATGTGCAATGTGTAAATAAGGGAAAAATTCCATTTTTACCCATAATTTTTTTACAATTCCACTTTTGATACACCCTACATAATTTGTTACTTAACTAGTTACAACATCTCTAAAATCTAGTTCTATTCTTCAGAATCACATGAGACTCCTCCATGCCAAAAACCCACCTCGAAGGATATCTCGTCGACTTCTTCTTCTTCTCATCGACTACCTCATTTTCATCCTCTTCTTCTTGCGGTAGGTTCTCCACAGAAGGAAACCATGGGGCTTGTCCTATGGCAATTTATTTCCTTCCATAATGTTGCTCTCCTCGAGTCCAAGGATTGGTTCTTCCTCCATGAGGGCTTCTTCTTTTGCTTCTTCCTCTATCTCAACTTCCATCTCATCCTGCCCCTCAATGCGCTTCTTACGGACCAGACGAGATGGCTATCCTGGTTGCTTTTGATGTTATCCCCAGAAATTTTGTTCATCCACCAATCTTAATAGGATGAGTTTTGACCATTGAATTTAGCCTTTGCTTCTTACTCCTCCTCCATCGGTTCCTCGATGGGTTTAGATTCCTCAATCTCGATGTTTGGAGCTAGCTCTTCACCGTTAGAAAAGATGATAAGTTCCTGTTTCTTGGGGAGGACTATCATCTCGGCTGCGGGCTTATTTTCCCAACTAAAAAGAGAACATGGGAGGTTTGCATGTAGACTTTCGTCACTAGAGTTGACGATGAGTGCAATCTCTTGGGCTTTGGAGGACTTCCATTTGTAGATATTTTTTCCCGTCGGATTTATACAAAGACAAATGACACTCATTAATTGAATATTGATAACTTGTAGCTATAAAGGTATGTTTCTTATCCTATCTTGTTTTTATAAACATCTAGAGCCAAACAGTAAAATTATAATCACAATATGTATATCTTTTACAGTTTTTGTCTTTATCATTTGTATTTATAAGATTTCTTTTTGTCAAAGTAAACCGTAGGTAAAGTTATTTCTTTACCAAATTTCGAAAGAAAAATCATTTATACCTGAAAATACGCCCTCGAATATATATATATATATATACATACTCTCAACCCATTCTAAGGTTTTACTAACCCTTATCTCTAATGAGTTACTCATCCTAGGATCGATATGCTAACCGTATATTTGATGAGAATTTTACCCAGATCATGCCTAGGTGTTTGCTCAACCTAAACTCTAATACCAAATGAAACGACCCGCTTCTTGGACACTCAAAAATCGACACTAATACATTCTCGGTATTCACATGCCATAAAACCAGGTGCCAGAGAAGCGAATCATTTATTGCAAGAAATAAAATAGAAAGAAGTAAAAAGAGAAAAATCTTGTAAAGTGAAAAAATGTGTATATATCCATCATTAAAAATTCATTACAACAGAAAAATTAATTGTACTTATCGGAATGTAATTAATTTCAGGTTGGACAGTTATAAACCCACCCTCACAAATTTTGAATAACCTAAGAAGGTAAAGGTAGTAATAGTGGAACTGTCAGCTCCAAGCTTCCTTCAATTAATCCAAGTAAAACCTAAGTTACTAGGCTGCCCAGAGAAAATAAGACATCCAAAGTTTAAGGAAAACTAATTTCGGGTCAGCAATGAGACTGGTGTTTCTCAAATCCGTTGTTTTCCAAAAACAAAATAGTATCTCATAAGACCCTGACCACACATAAACATGACACAGTTTTTTCCCTTATGGTGACAAAAACCAGTAAAATAACTCAAATCAAAGTGCGAATTGTTACCATTATTAAATTACGCGCATGTTAGGCAATACAAACAAAACCACAAACTCTTAAGAAAGATGGATTTCCATACGATGGCAAGGCAAGAGACTACCTTCCGTATAGTACGCCTCTAAAGGGATGTACGGAGGACCAACTACCTAATGCCTAACTGACAAGGACGAATCAATTACATAAACCCTTCTTGATGGTGTATTGACCGAATACATCATCACCCTGGTCATAGCTGACCTATCTGGGGCTCCGTACATGTTGGAGAATGGAGTTTTGATAACAACAACCTTATTTCAATTATCATTGACTATGAAATATATACTAACATTTCTGTCTAGAATATATATACATGTATATGCAGAATTTATACAGTAATTAATACTGAAGACTGTACAGTTTTAGAGATTCAAGGGATTCGGAATTCAGAGAAGATTCAAGACTCATGAGTAATCAAGTTATCAAGAGTTCAAGACAAATATAGTAATAGAGTCTAGTTTATATGTGAGACTCTGAATAACACTTCAGGTTCAAATTCAAATTCTGTTTTTCAAATTCTTTCTGATTTTCAAATTTCAAATTCTATTTTTCAAATTTCAAATTCTATTTTTCAAATTCTATTTTTCAAATTTCAAATTCTATTTCTAAGTTTAAATAGTTTTTCTATCTTACTTTTGATTTCAAACATAAGTTTTAAAGTGTATAAGATTATTTATATTTATATAGTGATATACTTTTATAATTTTATATTTATATAGTTTTAAACCTTATAATTTTATATGATATATATTTATGTTTTCATATGATTTTATACTTTATATCACTATGTTTTAATTCAAGAATTTCCAGAATTATACATATAGTTAAACACTTGAAAATATTCAAAATTCAAATTATTAAAGAGCATATGTCGACATACAACTGTCACTTTTTCAATTTTGAAAGAAAGTGTATTTTCACTATTTGTAACGTTCCAGAAGCGTTGCAACCTTTCAAATTTTATAAATAGGGGTTGAATTCGAATTTTTTTAACCATTCTTCTTCTCCATCTTCACCCCTTTTCATTCCTCCATTATTATTTCATTTTTATTGATTTATACACTTCTACTCTACCGATTTATATTTTAATTTCATAAAATTCTTCTCTTCTCACTCTCTATTCATTACCCTCTGAATTAAAGTGCTATTGAAGAGTTATAGGGCTGTTATAATCATTTGGGACTATTTGGGAAAGGGTGTGCTCCTTGTAGGCCTGAAATCAAGGAAAGGGACTAGTGTTAACCTTGTAGCCGTGAAATCAAGGGTGTGGAATTGGTGTTAACCTTGTAGCCGTGAAATCAAGGGTGTTTGGAGCGGTGTTAACCTTGTAGCCTTGAAATCAAGGGGATTGTACTTGGATATTGGTATAGTAATAAAACTCTATGCAATCCAGTGTTGCGTAGGACTGGACGTAGGAGTAATCTGAACCAGTATAAAATCCGATGTGTTCTTTCCTTTTATACAATTTATTTTTGTTTATTTCTTTGTTTATGTTTGATTCTGTGTCTGTGATCATCTCTGTGGTGTGTGATTCATATAGTAAATCATATAAGTTTTAGGTTTTCTTAAATTTCTTGAAAACACTATTCACCCCCTCTAGTGTTAGTTTTGCCTTAAGATCCATATTCCGCAATCCCTAACAATTGGTATCAGAGCAAGGTTTTTCAAAACGCTCATAATCTAATTTTTGAAAATATTAAATGGAAACCAACACTGGTAATAATAGTTCTTTTGTAGAGGGTCAGTCGACTGTTAGACCACCATTGTTTAGTGGTAGTAATTATTCATACTGGGCATGTAGAATGAAAATATATTACAATTAGTAGGATTAGACACATGGAATAGTACACATAACGAGTTTGTTGAACCCACAACTAATTTTGCACAATGGACCAATGAACAAAAAGCTGTTGCACAAAGCAATTCTAAAGCCATGAATATGCTGTTCTATTCATTAGATAGGAATGAATTTAATAGAGTGTCAGTCTGTAAATCTGCTTATGAAATATGGGGAACTTTACAAGTCACTCATGAAGAAACTAGTAAAGTTAAAAAAACAAAGATATCAATGTTAATTGATCAATTTGAGTTATTCAAAATGAACGAGAATGAATCTATCTCCGATATGTGTTGCAGATTTCAAGAGATAACGCATTCATTACTAGCACAAGGAAAAACTTATTCAGAAGAAGATCAAGTCAGAAAAATATTGAGTTCATTGACTCCAGAATGGGATCAGAAAACATTAGCAATTAAAGAAGCCAATAATGTCAGTGAAATGAATATTGAGGAGTTAATCGAAAATTTGATGTCTTTTGAAGTCCAATTACAGAAAAGAAAAGAAAATAGACCAACTGAAAAGAAATATATTGCATTCAAAGCAACAACAAATAGTCCAAACTCAAGCAGTGAAGATGATGAAGAAACAACCTTAATGACAAGACATTTCAGAAAATTTCTGAGATACAGAAAAAGAAATAACTCTCAAATAAATAACCAAGGAAGTTCAGTAAGAAACGATGATCGATGTTATAACTGCAATAAACCAGGTCATATAAAGAGAATGTGTCCATATCCAAATAAATCAATTCAACAGACGGACAATAGCAATTCATCAAAGAAAAGAAAGAGGCATACGCAGCAACTTTAGACGATTCAGATTCGTCATCAAGCAATGAAGAGCCAGAAACCAAAAATTCAAATATGTGCTTCACATCAATTCAGAATTAAGAAAATATCGAAGAAATGGATCTAAAAACTGGGTATGCCTTAATTAATTTTTAAATATTTGGTTGAATAGATGCTTTGTTTGCCTTGCATGTTTGCTTTTTTTGAATCTGAAATTTAAACTTTAAAATTCAAACTTGAAATTTAAAATTCAAACTTGAAATTTAAAATTCAAATTTGAAATTCAAATTTTGAAATTCAAAATATTAATAAAATAATAAATAATAAATCTAGTAATAATATAAATTTTGGATGTTTGATAGGATTAATATTATTTCAGGAAATAGTTAAACCTGAAATATAAAACCAAAAGTCATATGTCCTTTGAATTTCTGCATGTATGTCGACATACATAAAAGGGCATGTCGACATAATGACCAGAAAATGAAATTCAGATTTTGAATTCAAAAGGTTTAAAATTTCAAACTTCCCTCCAACTTTTCACTAACTCCCAAGGACTGAAAAGATGTCACCGATTTCAGAAAAGTTGTGCCCATTTAATTCATATCTATTCAATCTCTATTTATATCTATTCTACCTTATTCTCTTTACCTTTCATTCAAAATTCAAACTATTCTTCATATCTGTACTCTTCAAAACTCTCTAATGGCTTCCTCTAGCAATACTTAAACTGTTATATTATCCAAAACCATCAAAGGATATCTCTATAATGATAAAGAAGAAATCAAAACCTATGTTGACTATATAGCAAATGCAAAAGTCAATACGGGTGATTTCGCCATCTTTGGAGACTTTCCATCCCACGATCTTACTTCTCTTTTCAACCACAATGAAGTATTAAGCTTGATTGACACTCGGGATAACGATGAATTATGTTACCCGAAACTCGTCCAAATATTCTACGAAAATCTTAATCCTGGCTTTTACGAAGGAGGTGAAAACCAAATTTGGAGTAGCGTAAAAGGCACACAAATCGTTCTAGATTGTAAAATTTTGGGTAATATCCTAAATTGCAAAAGTATAGGCTCAGATTTCTCAGAATTTGAAATCGAAGAGATGGATTTAGAAACCTATCACCACATTTTTGAAAGTGACGCTCACATGGAATTCAAAAATCATTTTTTCCACCCAAAAACAAGAATCGTAAACCTTCTCCTTCAACCTACCATCACACCTCGTTCCGGAAACTTCAATAAGCCAACCCTAAAAGTCCAAAAAGCACTCTTTGCTATTATTGGTGGATATGACATCAATTGGGCCGATATGATTTTAAAAGAACTCAAGCCCAAAGAAATGTCAACTCATTAAAATACTCTATATTATGGAGTTTATCTCACTCGTATCTTCAAATATTTCGGAGTTGATTTCAAGGGAGAAGAATCTATATCAAGAAAGGTGTTTGACTCCACTAACATACACCTTATGCTAATTCCACTCAATTTCAAACCTTAGGAGACATCCTAAGACAAACAAGCTTGAATACAACAAGAACAAGAGCCCATGGATATCAAAGAAGAAGAAACTTCTTTGGAAAGTGTTGAGTGTCCAATCAACACTAGAACCATTTCCAAAGAGACGCTTGTTCAAAATCAAGTGAAACTAGCGAAAAACCAAAAGAAGCTCAAGAAAATCCTTACCAAAATGACTAAGTTCATGGGAAAAATAGGAAGAAAACTTGGAATTTCTTCTTCCTTCTCATCATCCGCTGAAATCTAAGCCTATCTACTTTAAGTTATCTTTAGTATTTGCTTTCGAATCTCATATTTAGTGTCTCGTAATTAGTTGGATATATTTGATTTCAAGTTGAAATGGATGGAGTTTTATTTATGTCAAAACCATCTTTAAGTTACTGTGAATACATTAGAATTAAATATATTAGTGTAGTATAATAACAAATGACTTAAAATTTAAAAAATAAAAAAATTCTTATGTATGTCGACATACATAAATGCTTATGTCAACATATAACTGCCAGTTTTTCAAACTTGTTCAAAATTTAAAATTAAATAACTAACTCATGTCCATTCAAATCCAACGAATTCCAGACCCTATTTAACCCTATTCCTTCCAGAAAAATTCATTTTATCATTCCTCCTTCCTCTCTATTCAATTCTTTATCAAACTATGGCAAATTCAATTCATAACTTGAGTGAAAATCTTGAAGAGACTTTGAATTATTTCAAGAACATCCTATCCATAGTACTACGAAACCAGCGTCGTCTTGAATTAAGTCAAACCAAAATAGTAGAGAAACAAGAGAAGCATTTGATGCCATCCGTTGGCTATTCTCTTCTCTTTTCAGAGATGAAGAAAACAATCTCGCTAAAGCACACACCCACAAAAGAAGATGAAGTCTGGGAGGTCATAAAAAAGGATCCAATCTTTCGAGGAGATGGATGGGTAGAAGTTCCACGAGACGTTTGATTGTTTGGTATGATTTGATTGGTTTGATTTGTTTGAATTTGTTTGAACTTATGTGTTGATTGGTTTGAATTGCTTGGATTAAAACCTGTATATATTAAAACATATGTAAATATTACTTGGATTGGTTTGAAAACTTGTATATATGACTTGAAACATATGTATTTATGATACTTGAATTGATTTGTTTATATACTTAGTATAATATAGGCATAAATTTAAGGGGATTTATAAATATATATACATATCTTAGTACTTTAGTATAAAATAATCATATGATATATATATATATATATATATATATATATATATGTAGGTAGATAAATATATTTTTAAAATTTCTTTTTGATAATGCCAAAGGGGGAGAAATTATAAAATATAGACTTATTTTAGGTAGAGTATATAGGATTCATATTGATAGGGGGAGTATTAGAAGAATTAGAATCAACATGTATGAACAGGTATGAATATTTTATAAACTAATGTTGTCATCATCAAAAAGGGGGAGATTGTTGGAGAATGGAGTTTTGATGACAACAACCTTATTTCAATTTTCATTGATTATAAAATATATACTAACATTTCTATCTAGAATATGTATACATGTATATGCAGAATTTATACAGGAATTAATACTAAAGACTGTAAAGTTTTAGAGATTCATAATTCAGAGAAGATTCAAGACTCATAAGTAATCAAGTTATCAAGAGTTCAAGACAAATATAGTAATAGAGTCTAGTTTATATGTGAGACTCTGAATATCACTCCATGTTCAAATTCTGTTTTTCAAATTATTTCTGATTTTCAAATTTCAAATTTCAAATTTCAAATTATATTTCTAAGTTTGAATAGTTTTTCTATCTTACTTTTGATTTCAAACATAAGTTTTAAAGTTTACAAAATTATTTATTTTTTTATAGTTATATATTTTTATAATTTTATATATATATATATATTGTTTTAAACCTTATAATTTTATAAATATGTTTATATAATATATATTTATGTTTTTATATGATTTTATATTTTATAATACTCATTTATATCATTATGTTTTAATTCAAGAATTTCCAGAATTATATATATAGTTAAACACTTGAAAATATTCAAATTCAAATTTTTAAAGAACATATGTATGTCGACATACATATATCCATATGTCGACATACGTACATACATACATATGTCGACATACAACTGTCACATTTTCAATTTTGAAAGGAAGTGTCTTTTCACTATTTGTAACGTTCCAGAGGCGTTGCAACCTTTCAAATCTTATAAATATGGGTTGAATTCGAATTTTTAAACATTCTTCTTCTCCATATTCACCCCTTTTCATCCCTCCATTATTATTATTTCATTTCTTATTTTAATTTATACACTTCTACACGCCGATTTCTATTCTAATTTCATAAACTCCTTCTCTTCTCACTCTCTACTCATTACTCTCTAAATTGAAGTGCTATTGAAGAGTTATAGGGGTGTTGTAATCATTTGGAATTGTTTGGGAAAGGGTGTGTTCCTTGTAGCCTTGAAATCAAGGAAAGGGAGTGGTGTTAACCTTGTAGCCGTGAAATCAAGGGTGTGGAATCGGTGTTAACCTTGTAGCTGTGAAATCAAGGGTGTTTGGAGCGGTGTTAACCTTGTAGCGGTGAAATCAAGGGGATTGTACTTGGATATTGATATATTAATAAAACTCTGCACAATCCAGCGTTGCGTGGGATTGGGCATAGGAGTAATCCGAACCAGTATAAAATTCGGTGTGTTCTTTCTTTTTCTGCATTTTATTTTTGTTTATTTCTGTGTTTATGTTTGATTCTGTGTCTGTGATCATCTCTGTGTTATGTGATTCATACAATAGATCATATAAGTTTTAGATTTTCTTAAATTCCTTGAAAACGCTATTTACCCCCTTTAGTGTTAGTTTTGCCTTAAGATCTGCATTCCGCAATCCCTAACAATACATACCCCACTTCTCGACATATAAATAAAGAGAAATCTGGAAGGGTGGTGATCTTCTCTTAATAGGCGCTATCCACAAAACCTCACTCCATGCCCTTTTTTTTCTAACACTTGTTGTTTAGGCTAATGGTCTTCGATTACCTTTCTTTAAGTACTATCTTCACTTCACATGCCATGTTGCCCAGTCCAACACATGCAACCGATTTCCTCTAAGTGCAACCTCTGAGCTCGTACGTCTCAAAAAAGGGTGTATATAGTGCTTGGGAGTTACTTTCCACACTGCCAAACAGATGTACATTCATGGAGACCAATATACACATATTAGAAATGCAACATCATACATTCATCCATATAAGTCTTCCTGGATTTGGACAATCCAAAAGCACTCCTCAGGCTATACATTGGATAAATCTAGTGATAGATAGCAAGAAGCCCTTGCTTTGAAGATCTAAATGCAGAACTGCTGTCAATTTGTAATACGTGAAAATTACCCGAGTGAAACGACCCGAACTTCCCCGGTGAGGAAAGCGCATATTGAGTCAAGGACAAACCACAAAAGAATGCAGACATAAGAACATTTCATTGTATATTACAACAATGCATCAGATTACAAGAATATACAGAGTATAAATGAGTAATTATTACACAGAAAATATCAGAGATTACAATACATTACATAGCAGCGGAAAATAATACAATACACGACTAGAAGGAGATATACGGATACAAAGCTTTCCGGATATCGTTCCAGCTGTAAACCAGGATCCTGTGAATATTAATCTGCAAAACCAAAACTATTAGCTGCCCGTGTCAAAATAAGGGCACCCAGAGTTTAGGTTAAAACAATAAACTCCAAGTCAGTCATGGGACTGGTGTGAGAACTAAAACAGTTATTAATCTTTATTTTAAAGTTAGGTAAATCAAGGGACCACGCCGTATAACACGGAACGGGTTTCCTCCCAGGAATACCAGTTCATAAAACAAACAGCGCAATGCTAAATAAAGAAAAACGAAGCTATTATAAGATCCAGGTCCCATCACACAATGCAACGCAAGCCGAAGGATAGGGTTTTTACCTTATAATAGCCAAGAATGCTTGATACGTTTAAAACAAATCATTTGATACTATTATAAGTGCATAGTGTATAAAACAACTTCAAATCATAAGTATTAATCATAGACGGCATAAGCGCCCCATCCCACTATGTCGCCATATATAGGATTACAACTTAAATTGAAACGTCACGTATTGGAAGTTGGATTTCCATCTGTGAACCGAGGCAAAAAATAGTCCTCTACCGATTCGAGACTGTCTAGCCTGAGCCTCAGGCAAGTACTCAGTCAAGCCTTTGGAGCGACAGGGCCGGTCCACCGATGTGGATTAAAATTCCTGAACACTGCGTTTCCCCGCCCTATGGGGCGTAAATGAGCCAACGAATGACTCCATCGGACCCGGATCATCCGATCTAACCGAGGCGCCTCGCAACAGCAACAACCACATAAGTCAAACTCGTCAGGGCGTGTAAAACCACTGACGCCACTTCTAGCTAGAAAGAAACGCATGTCCTCCCTGAGGTCCTTCTCCCGTTTTTGGTTCACACCGGGGTGTAAGGCTCGCGAATCCACGTTACACAAAGCTATGCCACACAGGAGGTGCTTTGATCATCACCACAAGACCGTGCTTTTCAACAGAAGCCTTGATCAATTGCCACTTAGGCATGCCACACAGGCAATTCCCTCCATGCGTTTGATATCCACCAATATATAACCCCTGAGCTCGTACGTCTTAGAGAAGGGCGTTAAGCAAGAGAATAAATTCTCCGTCGCCAAACAGATATATATTTAATAGAAATCAATCACACAGACTAAAATCCAATGTCAGACACACAGTCCATTTACAAGTTCGTTCTGGGTCTGAACGAAACCGGAGGCACCTAGTACCCCGCATATCCATTGATCTCCAAGTACGTCTGGACGATCACCAACTGATTCTCTCCTCTTGGGTGTACAACCCAATCAAGATCATCAATAATTATCCAAACGACGTGAAGACCTCTGGTCTTCGACCACTGTCTTCATCTTCGACACCACGTCGAATTAGTTATTCAGAATGGGATAAACCTGGTCTTTCTGAATAACTCACGTATATAATAAATAAGTGTTACACAAACACAACATACGCCTCATTCCAATTCAAAATATTCTTTTATTCAAATATCCTTATACTTTGGGAAAGGTTCCCATTAATTTTATCAAAGATAAATTTTTTAAATTTATTCTTTAATCTTCTTTGAATATCAATTCAAACTAGTCGTTATTAGCGAACCACACCAAAGTAATCATTTATTTTATTTCCCAATCCCAACCTATTCATCCCATGAAGTAAAACTGATCATACTTCATATCTAACACCACGGTGTTATCGGTAAATTCAATTACCATTTCCCGTTCAAATCTAATTAAAGATTTAACTATCGCCTGGAGCAAAACTGGTGATACTCCATTCTCGATCATTTCAATCTAATTAAAGATTCATTAAAACTCCACTTAGTTTTAATCTTCACAGAAATCAATATCCTGTCTTTAACTGGGTTAAAGAACCAATGTCATTTAAAACACGGCCCACAATAAACCCAAAATCACATTCATTAATTATCGGGTTAAAGAACAAGTGTTATTTAAAACACTGTTCACGATAAACCCAAAAATCAATACCAGTTCAATTCCAATTAAATATTATTTAATTGGTACACTTCATTAAATCTAAATAAAAAGATTTAATCTTTTCCTCCACTGGGCTTAAGAACAGTGTTAATGAAGACACCATTGACGGTAAACCCAAATCACATTTGATATTAAATACAAGGCTCTGAATAGAAAATATATCGGCTTATATTCAATATCAAATTCTACGACCAATAAATATCGTATTGGAAATAACGATATTAATATATCTTTCAAATTCCCATAATAATATCTGTAACATCACGAAATCCAACATCGAAATATTCCGAAGACAATTTCGATTCAAATCCCTTCCAATTCAATCATTGGAAATCCTGGTTATTTTCAAAACCATTTCAAATCCACTTTATTTATTTTAAAAATAAATAGAATTATAGTTCTAGTTCAAAGCTAGTTCATTTCGATAAAAATCTATTTTTATCTTTTCAAATATGGAGTTTTTCATCCCAATTCTACACAAATCATTTCTTATGATTTTACACAAATTATTACTATTTTTAATAATTTTATCAAGGCCCGTACAGTCGATTTCCATCAACGGCCATCGAACTGCACTTATAGCGACCTTTTCCAAATTTGATTTGGACATAATTCCAAATCCAACCATTAGATTTCTAATTTCTCACATTCGTTAGAAAGCTCTTTTCGATACGAACCCAACGGTTCCGGTTTTAGGGGAATCCGACGGTTGGATCTCCCGCAATGTCCATTCGAAGTCAATGGTCGAAATTCGCGAACTGCCGCGGCGTGGCGCGTTCTATTCAGGCCATTATATTATATATATAATATATACTTCGTTGATTTCCTTTTAAAACGTATTATATAAATCGTTTTAAATTCGTTTTCAAAACGATTTCAACTTCTTTTCAAATTCAAATCAAAATTGAATTTTTCCTTATAAATTCGATTTAAATTCATTTCAAATTGATTTCAATTCAAAATCGATTTTTAATTCAATTTCAGTTCATCTTCAATTCCATTCAATTTCAATTTGAATTCATTTCTATTCAATTTCAATTCGAATTCATTTCTATTCAATTTCAATTCGAATTAATTTCTATTCAATTTCAATTCAAATTCATTTCTATTCAATTTCAATTCGAATTCTAATTCTTTTCAAAATATCAGATTTTGAAATCACTTTCGATATTCATTATAAAATGAATAAAATCGATATAAATATCGTTCACGTCAAAATGGCGTCAATCCAATCAACACGGCTTCATATATTTCTATTTTCGAATATTCTATTTCAAATATTTTTTTTCCAAACATTTCTATTCAAAATTGGAATGAAGCCCAATCAATTACCATAGATTTTATTTCTATGGATTTCCATACAACGCATGTATATATCAACAATGACGAATAATCAACCATCATCCAAAGTGCATTCTACATTGTATAAGCATCAAATATAAATATTTAACGCTTATAACAGTCTGTCAATCAATCGATCGACATACAACTAATTATTGGGATTAGTGTATGTCATATATCATCCCAATACCCGTGTGGGGTTTCAATCAATCAAACACAGATTTTATTTGTGCAGTTGGGCGATGTGTAAAATTTATCATCCCAATCAATATAAGTCAAATGTGTGTATATAAACAAATCGTCCGATTTGTTTATATTTATTTATTCACATTTACGTTAAAAATTATATTTTCAACTATAAAATATTTTTAACTATATAAATATTTTAATTCTTTTCACATCACATCACACAATCAACTACACATCAAAATCAAACAAACAAGCATACAAGCCGTGCATGGTCTATGGACGACGGGTGTCGGGTGCTACTAAACACCGTCTGCATCCTAGTATATATTTTTAACTAGAAATTGAAATTAAAAGTGAGGAGTTCTCACCTTGGAGTTCCACTCCACTATTCTTTATTTCTGAACTGTATGGATTCCGTTTTGATTTCCATTGTTACCATCGCTATCTTTTTCTCACTGCTCATAATAAAAATCACATTTTTATTATGATGTTTATAGTATAAAAATTTCACTTTTATCTCAACGCTTTATATATAAAAATTATGTTTTTAAACAACGCTATTTATATATAAAAATCATATATTTTAAAACAACTAAAGATTATATTTTTATCTAAGCAAGATCATATTTTTTATATAAGCAAAATCATATGTTTTTTTTAAAACAATGTTAACTTTATTTACAAAAATAATGCTACTTCTATTTCTAAATCAATTTTATATTAAATTTACTAAAAATCAGATTTTTAAACTTTCTAATAATTTAAACTAGAAATTAAATTAATTAATTAACTGAATTAAATACAATAACGTTTAAAACTTACGTTGTCCTTCCCTTTTAACATCAGGCAACCGAACCTCGTTGAACCCAACTGCCAAAACAGAATCCGTCGTCGCCCCTCATATGGATGATCGGAACCTGATCGGAGTGGCCCCCATGAAGCGCCGTCAGTAGCTCCTCCCCTGCTGGAACCGCCGCCGGTGCGGTTGCGCCCTGCCTCCCCAAAACTTGATCGAACGCCATGGCTTTATGCCAGAAATTCGAGCTCTTCCAGTAATTATATTCGATCTCCACCACAAATCGAGAAGAGCTCCCCTAGCTAAGGAAGTTTTGCATTGGGGAACTCTTCGATTATTGCATGAATAAGGATGAATCGGAGGAGGAAGTTTGGAGATTTCCAGCCCTCGATTTTTAATAAGTGGCGGCTAAACGTTGAAATGAAAATTAGGGTTTAGGAATTTCCATTTATAACCTTGTTTTATTTTTATTTTATTATTTATTTTAAAAATAACTTGTTTATTGTTATAAACTCCAAATTAAACCCAATGAATGTCGCCCCTAGCCAAATACCCCCATCCCGGACACAATGGGATATGTCCCGTAAGCCAATTTCATCATTTCGATCAGTTTTTGTTTAATTTAAAATATAAATCTTTATATATTCAATTTAAATGCACATTTCAAATTACCGGGGTCACATAGTAACTCCAAAAATTATGAAATTTGAAACCTAGCAATAACTTTACATCCCGGATCCAACAAAAGTGGTTTCGTCGAAATCCGAGGTCGTTTGCAAAATCTCCATTTTTAAGGGCCAGAATTCCATAGCGACTATTCTGAAAATTCATTTGGACATAACTTTTGATTCCCGCTATGAAATTTTGATTTTTTGGATTCGTTGGAAAGATATTCTCAAATAGATTCAAATATTTTTGGTTTCACTAAAATCCGGTTTATTTTGAATCCTGTACATTCATTTGAACTTTGAAATCGAATTTTCGAACTACCGCGCCATTTTCAATTCCTTTTATAATTTTAAATAATTATTTATATTCTAACGACGATCAATATAAATATATATGTTCTAATCTATTCAAAATAAATTCTTCATCGATATTATTTAAAATATTTCATTTTAAATATTCAAAATTCGCCTAAATTGCAAAAATAAATTTTTTAAATTGGCTCGGATTCCCGGGTTATTACACTGAGGGTCAGTGAAAGCAACCTTTCATTCAATCTCGATAATTCTTCTTTCTTCAATCTTCTTTATTTTGAAAGTCAATTGATCTAAAGTTGTTTTCGGATAGGAATACCCAAATCCAATCCTGGTATCCTCAAATAAATCATCGTAAAAATACTATTTAAATAACATTGGGTGTTCTTTATTTCTTAATTCATTATGTCATAAACATCTTTAGGGATGCATAACTTCAAATATTCTTCAGATATGGTTTAATAAAACCTGATTTTTTTGTGGATGGTATATCCAATTTATTACGATAGATCCAAAGAAATCATACTCATTCTACTCGATATCAATTTCTATGGTCAACTTCTACTATTTGTTGAATAACGTTGTAAACACCTTATAAATTTTCAGGGGTAGTAAGGATTCCCTCCTCAGACTTTGATACTAAATACAACAAGATAATCTCCAAGAAATCCAATTAACTTCGAAAAGCTTGATCTTTTATATTAAACTCATTTTCGATATTTCAGCCGTATTGGTCCTCGCTCAGGAAAGGGCCAAGTGACCTAGGGCACTAGTTGCTCCTGAACATCTTCATGGTTAAACACCTACTTTCAGATCTCAAAAATATAAAAATTAAGCTTATTCGTTGGCCTATTCAGGTCAATATAAATCATTTTCTTATTATAACATTTTGATTCAATTTAATTATTTTACATCTTTAAATAATTTATAGAACTTCGAAACAATCTCCAAATTACTTCAGTTAATTATTTAAAAATATTCATCAAGGATTTTGAGAAGATTTGTTAAGTTAAACCCCAATTTCAATCGTTATTGAAAAGTGCTACGAAAAATGCTATTTTAGCTTAATTGATCAAAATGACTTTTCTATTATTGGAAATTTCGTAAATTCAATTTAAACCACTTTAAAAAAAATTTGAATGATATGTAAATTTATTCCACATTTTTATTAAATATAAAATTTTATATTTAAACAAGTTCATTTTTTGGATTTTTATCTGCAAAACCGCGATGTTTTTCGAAAGTAGTTTTGGTCATATTTCAAAATCTACTAAATAGATCTTGGTTTTTTTGATTTGTTGGAAATCTATGGTTATAAGAGTTTGGAAAAAATTCTTTCTTAAAGGAATATTATTTCATGTTTTATTGTAATTCTATTTTTGAGGTGCGTAATAGCGAACTACCGCTGCGCATTGCACCGGAATTTTCTTAGATTTCATATTCTTTCAGAACTTCATTTTAACACTTAGAAGTAGGGGTGTAAATCGGTCGGACCGGACGGAGCTGTGTTCAGTTTCTGTCCTAAAAAAATTCGGACCGAACACGGACCGGACCAAAAAAATTCTCGGACAAATTTCGTTGTCCTAATTCGTGTCCTAAATAAAATCGGTCGGACACGGACTTGTTCGGACCGATCGGACTCGGTCGGACATGGCCATTTATATCACATTTTGTACATTTTACTAGATTTTCTCTCAACTATATGTCGAATTACAAGTGATTCGGACGAATTCGGACGAGCTCGGACCGGACATGATTTTTTTCTCGTACAAATTTTGTTGTCCTAACTCGTGTCCTAAATGAAAATCGGACGGACTTGGACGGACGTATTTCGGTCACGGACACGAACGGACGTCGGACATTCGAACAAAATTTACAGCCCTACTTAGAAGTCTTAATACTTCATTTGTAACACATTTAAAACCATTCTTAAAGGGTTTAATAACTCCATTTCTACCATTTTATTCAAGAAAAAGGTGGTTTCCTTTGTGTTTATCGACGTGTATTTAACGCGACTTGTTAAATAATCCATACAATAAACATATTTCCAATCAAACTGGGCAAACAATCATCATAGAAAGCATTAACATCATTAACCAGTATTATAGGAAGCATAATCATTTCATAATATATGGATAGTTAAAGTCATTTGAAATTCAATTTCTCACCTTCATTGGTTATTTAGATCTTAGAAATTGGTTATAACGTCGCTACAATGCTCGAAAATTCCTCGAACTCAGGTATTCTTTTCCCAGAATGCTTTGAACTAGCTCTCCTTTTGCTATTTGGTTCGACCTTAGCTTGAATCAATGCTTTGGCCACTTGATGGTGATGATGAAGATGGTAAATAAAGAGGTTAGTAGAAAGAGGAACTTCAAAGCGATTTCACTAGTGTTTCCTTTGATTTCTTCTTGCTTTTTCCTTCGTCTTATGTTTTTTTGTTAGATTAGGAGGGTTTTAAAGACGTTAATGAAACTTGAAAGGAGTAAGAAGAGAAGAATTTAGGTGTATAGAAATAAGAGGTAGAGGTGTCGTATTTAGGAAAACTTAGGAGATAAAATATTTAATGAAAAATTATTGAAAACACCCCCGCTCCCGGCCTCCTCTACTTTCGACCATCGCCCCCTTCTCCAACTCATTCTTGTCCTTGTGTGCAAGATGATTTTATGAGTGCATGGGTATGTGTGTAAGAGTAAGACATTATTTTATTAAAGTAAACCCATTTTGTCTTCTTTTGCTTACTTTATCTTAATATTTCTTACTTTATTTAATCACTTCATTTGCCTTATATATATGTGTGTTATCATGTACATATATACATGTATATGTATGTACATGTGTGTCGACTTTCGTTTGTCAAACAGTTGAGAATTCATAACCCATTTATCGGTCATATTTTCTAGTTTTCAGTCAAATTATTTATTTAAGTAAAAAAATCAAAAATAATTTTTTTATCATCATAAAATAATTACAAAATGATTATTTAATCATAAAATCTGTATTAAATAATATTAAAAAACTATTTATAAAATTTGGGATTTTACCGATAAAGTGAAATCGATTTTCCTATTTTTTCAAGTTACTTATTTTCTTTGTAATTTTTTTACCGTGGATTTATTGTCACTATATAAAATAGTTAAAATGAATTTAATCATTTGATAAAATATTTGAATAATTATAATAACTATTAAATCTCTATTTTTTTAAAATTCGTAAATCAATTATTGAATAAAATACTCTTATTTGATAATGTCCTGATACATTTTATTCATAACAAGTCAGAAATTTTTTTTATACATTTTTTTCTAATAAGTGTACGTATCCAAAATCGTTCGCAATCTTTATGGATAGAAATCATTTTTATTGATAAACGGTTTTGGCCATTTTACCAGCATTTTCCCTAAGTAAATATTATTATGAATATTTCCTGCTAGCCAAATTTATGGTTAACACCCGAAAAACAGAGTTTGACCATAGAATTCCCAATTTACAAAAAGAATGAATTTAAACCCGAGAATCGCTGGTGTTTTGGAATTCCTGTTGAAATGTTCCCGTGGGATGCTGAAGGTAAGTTGCCTGTAGAAAACAAAACTAGCCATGAGTTTCCTATTGAATTCTGAATGGAAGATCCACTCTTTCATAACGTTTTCCTTTATAATTTCAATAGTGCATTAGAGAAATCTCCTTGGGTTTTGTCGAAATACAAATCGGTAGTTTGATTCCTTTCCGTAGAACTCTTTTTGGTGATGGATATGATTTCAACAGATTCAGATCAAGCTTTCTGAGAGTTCAAGGAGCGTGAAAATAGTACTAAAGGGATCAGATCTTCTAAAGCGATCATCAAATGATAGATTTTCCTTAGTTTCTCAAAGACATAATTGGATGGTAGGAATATAATCATAACCTTAGACAAGCATATAAATCTAGCAGGTCATTAGATAAGAAATCCTAACACAAACTTATGTTTAACGCTACGGATGTTAAACTGAGCATGGTTTCTATCCCTATGGTTTGAGGGTCTTAAGGATAGTCATGGTAAGGGTTTGAACATGATTCTAATTATCCATGTAATCCCTATGTCATACCTGCAGTGTTAGTAAATGATAATAACTATATACTTAATTAGACAAGATTTCTCATGATCACCTTAATTGCCACGTATTTCCTTTTTATTGAACACATGCAAGTTCACAGACTCTTTTTCCCCAAATTGATTTAAAAATTAGGGTTTTATCCCTTAATTTATGAGTACAAATTTTAGGAGTCAACTGAATGTCTCGACCTTGTTCTTCTAGGGTCCTATTTATAGGTGCGGATTGGCATCCCTTCGGCTATGGGGGTTTCGTTTAGCCATCGCTTCAGAGGATTTCTTGAGGGTCATACGAAGGCTCCCCTAGCATCGGCTATCCTTCTTCATCAGTATTTTCAGGATAGACCCCTTTTGTTTCGGTCTGGATAGTTTCCAGAGGAATAGGTGTATGTGATCTCTCAACTTATCGCGGCTGCTATCTTCGTATCAATATCTTCTTTTGATGTGGTCAATCTTCTTGTTAGGTTTGGATTCTCTTCCTCTAACATTCGACCCTTTTGATGGGCTTCTTCTCTGCTAATTTCCTTTCCACCTAATTCTGTTGCATGCTTTGTCATGATTTTCCTTTTCACATTCTTAGGAGATGGGCTTGTTTTGTCAGTGCCTTTTCTCTTCTTTAGGAAGATGATCTTCCTGAAATATGACTGAAGGCCCTTGCTCGTTATAATTTTGTAATGGATCTTTGTTCTTTTTTTGTCTCTTATGGTGCCTTGTCCTTAGTTTAATTCCCTCATCCCCCTATAGGGTTGACAAGCCTAAAATCAATGCCCTTTCGGTTGAAATGAAAGGGGCTTTTGGGACGGAAAGGAAATTCCCCCTTTCTTCTCATACGTCAAAAATGATATTGTAAGAAGCATGGCATCTTCTCCTTTGGAATGTCGCTGGCTATCACACTCCTTCACCTCGATCTTTACTCTTAACTTTCCTGATTATTTTTGGTGCTAACATTTGTCTCCCTAATGAAGGGGTGTTCTCGACTTTTTAAGTTAACCATTCCAACTGGCATTTTGCTTTTGGATACGATTTAAATTTTCCTGCCTTCTATCATTATCATCTGGCCATTCAGATTTGATTCGATGGTTACAAAGTGAGGGCCACATTCTTCTTATAAATAGACTTATTTTCTTCTTTATCTCTATTTTCCTGCATAATTTTTTTTTGCCCAGCATCAAAAGTTCTCCAGAATACTTCAAGTTGCTTAAGTATATTTTTATCCAAGGAACCGAGGTGGCGATATTTAATATAATTTTAATACTCGATTTTTGGGAATTGATTAGTTTGTCCTTTTTCCTTATTTTAACATCAAATTGGTTGATCAATAGCCGATTCAAATTTGAATCAATACATCTTGAGTTGATCATACTAAAATCCGTACTTCGATTTCATTCCTAGAATATCTTTATCGGGTATGTTTTTTTGCAATTGGAGTTCCAGATTTCATCAATTTTGCTCAAGACAAGAGAGATTTTTTTTCTTTTTTTGCGAAAAGGACTGTCTAATCAACCCCCAGAACTAGACCTTTCTTTTCTTCTCAGAAATTCCTCTTTTGTTTACATAATGATCGAGGGTTTTTGGTAGAATTGAAAATGTCTTGTACTTTTTCATTATTATTCTTTTTTGTTGTGTTGAATTTAATGAGTAGAATGACATCACAGGACAATTATCATGGCAGATAAGAAGCAATCGTCCAGGCGATCCAATTTAAAGGATTCTATCCGAAGTGAGAGTGAATATTCTCAATAAATCTTAGAAGATGCCATTCCGTAAGTATCCATGACTGAAATGCATTATTTTGTTTCCTTCCAAGATGTGGTTAACTCGATCTTAGAGGATTTTGAAATCCATAGAATCGAGGCCATTCCTCCCACGACTGAAGACATTATTAGCAATCCACCGAAATGTTTTTTTTGCTTTCTCAGCCATCCATATTTGGCATGGAGACTTCCTCCCTTTTCCTCCTTTCTTTCATAATTTGCTTCATCATTTGGAGGTTGATCCAATTCAGCTGTCTCCAAATGTTTACACATACATCCCTTGGCGAAGCTTAATCAAAGAAATTCCCAAATTTTTAGATATAATCCTGTGTCAAAATTGGATAAGGGTAGCATTAACAAGTCTAAGGAATGGGAACATCAATTTTTCTTTTTTAGTGCCCTTCTGGTATTTTCGGGACTTTTGCTCAACCATGTAATCTTTCCTTTTCTTTTACGGTTGCGATTCTATAATGTTAACATAACTTACTTCTTCCCTTTTTTATCATTAATCATGTCTCTTATCTTTAGGTGGGGGTATTAAAGACTCCATCTGCTGAAGTTGACTTGGATGTGAAGAAGATGACAAGGGTTTCTTTGTCACTAGAGAAAGGTCTTCCATGTCGACTCTCAGTCTTCTTGCTAAACGTTCCACTCTCCTTGAGGGCCATAAAATCCTCGGGCATACTCCAATAGTGCATCTATAGCGATCCGGTGTCTGTTACCTTAAGAAGGGAAATACTAAAAGATTTTACCTTCAATTGCCTATCACTTGTGATTCGACCGGTAAAATAAAAGAATACATTTGAAAAAATAATTCTTTTCATCAGACTCTGCGAAATATCTTTATAATACCTGGGATACGTCATTGCGGAAGCTTTCTGAAGCCTGGGCAGAGAATCAGAAGAGGACCATAGTTACTAACTCGATTCGGGTGATGAATTCAAGGGGAGACAACAAAACTCCCATAACTCTTATTCTGCCAAAGGCCCCTTTTTACCAACATTCCAGAGGCGATGCCTTGACTTTTCCTTCCACTGGCTTTACTCCACCAATTTCTCTATCGCTTCCCCTTTCTCCTTCCTAGGATGAGAACCTTAGGTCACTAGGACCTCCTCCCAGTGTTCCTATTTTAGCAACTTCAACCGAAGGTCCATTGTTGGTTTTACCTTCGAAATTTCTTTTTTGAACCTAGTGAAAGCGATGGTGATTCTCCTTCATTCATGGTTCCTTCGCCTCCTCCCAATGCTTTGCAAGAATAGAAGATGGTTGTGGCTCATCACCTTTCGATAATCCTTGCATTCCAAGATCTCTTTTTCTTTGGCGGTTCTACATCTCTCTCCTAATTCTTTTTTTAGCTGATAATGCAATGGTTTTCTTCCCAATGAAACTTTGCTAAGTTACACTCAATCAAGAAGGAAAATAAAACTTTAAAATCTCTAAACACGGCTTTGTCTTCTGCAAAATAAGAGGCCCTCCTAGAACTTGTAGTGACGAAAGCTTCTCTTACAAAACGGGAGGGTTCAGTGAAACTTATTTCGGCCAAAAATATTAAGTTTACGTACCGGATTAGAGAAGTCCAGGAAAGAATTTGAGGACTTGGGAATCAAGCATGCCTCTCTCTCAGCTGAATTAAAGAAGGAAGCCATCGGAATAAAAGGATGTCTTCCAAAAGAGCTTCTTGCTTTCAACGATGTGAAGAGAAGAGCCGATAACTTTTAAATTTATTCTCTAGGAGATATTTTGGATAATGTGGTCTTGTATATGCTCATGTCCATCTATTCTGAGAATAAGGATAAATTTTCTAGCCTCTGCCTTCCCAACTTTCCTTTAGAGGTTATGGGCAGGTTTCATCAAAAGGTAATAGACCTCGAGTGTAAAGAGGAATGCGATCCTTAAAGGGAACTTTTAGAAGTTGAGGAGCTCCTCTCTTTTGAAATACCCAATATTAATGAAGTCAATTCTGATGATGACAAGGAGAAGGATGAGGCTTTGTAAGATACTGTAAATAATTCCTCTAATAGTGATGACCAAGGCAATGATGGTAGAGATCCCTGGGATGGTCTTAATGATCCCAATGCTTCATCTACTGTTGGAGATGTTAGTACTTTCCCAAGTGATAGCTCCAACGAGGACGGTCGTCCTTTTGAGGGAGAAGGAGCTTCTGATGCTGGGGAGGATGCCTCTACGATCCGGGGAACAAATCCTTCAAAACCTGTGGATTATTCTGCAGAACCCTTCATGACCTCCGGGAATAAAGAGATCACCGAAGCTGGATGTATGACTCCTTTCTTGGTTCCAACCTTTCAGGTACAAACCCTTATTTTTTTTCCTTTGTTTACTTTGCTCTATTGTTGGTGGTTAAATTGTGTGATAAATTCCTATCTTTAGATCCACCGAAGACATCCTTTATCACTTAGGGACACAATTAATAATATGTAAGTAGAGATAGATTTTTTGCAGTCGGAGCTAAATAAACAAATAAAGGATTATAAAAACTTATCTAGAAAGTATCTTGAGCTTAATAGGAATGCCTTTGTCTTAATGTCTTTTAAAATAACGAAGCAGGTCCTCGCCTCAAAAAGGCCCGCCTTCGACATAAAAGGCTTTATGATGAAAATAGAGAGTTAACAACACTCTTTTGAACGTTGATTGAAGAAAAAGACTTCCTTCTTAGTTTTCTTTGGGAGGTATACCATCATTACACAAAGGATAATTTTGTATTCTTTGGTGACGTTTACTCCGACGCTTCCATCAAAGGTACATAAGGGAGTGTGGATATGACCCACACCCGAGACGCGTATGCACCCTCCCAGAGGTGTTTGTACTCCCCCTTGACCTTTCTTCCGACAAACTTGAATATTGTAGAGACCAGTTTATCCCTAAAATGCTAAAGAATTCAATTTTGTATAAATTACCTTGATATTTTGTTGATGTCTTTTTAAATATTTTACTATAGAATGCAATTAAATTTCCGCCTCATGTGTTAAGTAAGTGACAGTTAGTTTTAACCTTTTCCATACTCCTCCTCCATCCTTACCTTGTTTTTTGAAGGCCCTCCTGACCATGCTACACCCAATGTTAGGGATGAAAATACTCCAGGAGGCTCGACTCTTTCAAAGTTTACCGATAATCCTTTTTCTTTTACATCGTTCAAAAAATTTCAAGAGTAAAAAGTTATCATCTAGAGTCTCCGATAGGATAAGAAGGAGTCAGAATAAAGGTTTGTTCAACAAGCAAAGGATTTAATAGCCACAAATAATTTGGTGAAGGCTAATCCTTCGGCAGATTTTGATAGGGATACAAGGTTGCTTCGGGAGCAAGTTTATGATTTGACCTTTCAGCTAGAAAATTGCCAAGCTTTCGACAAATTTTTTGAATTTATTTTAAATAATAGTTGTCTTGATTTTACGATGCCATCCCCAGCAATTTCTATCGGAATTACAAGATCTCAAAAAGCGGTGGCAATTTTTTTTCCCCTGTTATGTCAACCCGTCAAAGGGCCTTGATAGCGAACTTGTAAAAGAATAGGGTAAAAAGGTTAAATTTGAAGTTTGGAAGTACTTCAAACATACAATGAAAGAGGATGCCAATCGTCGCATCTGTGAATATGTAAAGCAAGCTAAACTTTTAAAAGAAAATTTATATAACCTCCAAAAACAAAATACTGAATACGAGAGAGCGAACAAGCATCTTTCGAGGACAAATAGGGCTCTCAACAGGGAATAGAAATATCAGATTTCCTCTATTGATGGTGCCGATGAGGTTAGAGAGAAAGATGCATTACTTAAAAAATTGCTTCAAATTTCTTTAAAATATATCTCTCATTTGGTGTTATCAGGAATTTTGATGGAGAAATTTAAGAGATTCTGATTTTTGTATGCAAATCGTTATCTACTTGTATTTATGACATTTGTATAGTTGCGATCTTATAATTTTTTTCTTTGGTCTTTCAGAGGTTAGCTTCAAAGTAAGTTTCACATATATGCAACTTACCCGTTAGTCATATTTTAAAATCATAATAAATTTTATATCCCTGGGCTGCATATCTCATAAAGTAAATTATCCTCTAATAATACTTTTGAGTTCGGAAAAAACCTTACTTTAATATTAAAATAGTAATGTTTAGAACTATACCTTTTAGGTGTAAGACACGTGAAATCTCTTATGAATTTTGTAGGTCAGAAGCCTAGATTTGAGTATAAACAGGCTGAGGGGTCTTCCTCTGGAAGGGCCATAATGATTCTCCTACCTTTGGAACTTCGAAGCCTAGATTTAGGTAGAAGTCCAGAATCCTTCTTTAGGAAGTGGATAAGGCCTTTTTCTTGACATTGGTACTCGAGATTCGCGTTTGGATGTTAAGAAAATAAAAGTCCAAGAGTTATCATTGAAAGTAAGTTGCTACTAGCTTAGGAAAAACCAAACTTGGAAAAATAAAAGAAAACCAGAAATTATTTCTTGAAAATAGATGGAGCCTATTTTGGTCTATGAAATCCAGTTCAGGTAATTGGTTGATAGAGATTCGAAAATCACTTTCCGAAAATAAACGGATCATTTTTGCAGCTCAGGAAACCCAGAGATGGGCATTAAAAATCCATAGATAATTTTCTAGAGATGGATGGAGCCTCTTTCGGCTTTTTAGGAAAAATATAGAATGTCCTCTTCTGGTTCGTTTACAAAAGCGCTTTCGGTTTTAATTTATTTTGGCCATTATAGGCATTAAAGCGGAATCTTGGCATACTTTAGTGCTCCTTCTGAGATTTTGATCCCTTTTTCGAGATATGACATAAACAGAGGCAGTGCGTGCTTATACCGAAGCAAAGGCATGGCTTGACCTTGTGAAGATCAAAGGAAGAGCGTGCTTCCTTCGGACCCAGGCATATGCCCCTGGGCCTACCTATCCCTCCTCTAAAGGGCGCTTTAACATGTCCCCTAGGCATGATTTTGGGCTTTGATGCATCACTCTGGCCCTTGGGCGTGGATGATGGCTTACCCTCCTCTCTCTAAGAGGCGCCAGGTATATACCATGGGTTGGGCGCTAGGCGTGCAATGCCTGGGCTTACTTCCTTCCGTTTCTTGGGGAAGGACCCAGGATACAACTATGAATTTCTAATTAAACTCCGCTATAAAAGGGAACACCTTCCCCAACCAAGTAGAATTTTTTTATTTTGAAATATTATTCATGTAGAAAGTCTCATCTGAAGACAAATTATCATTATATTCACTTAACTTTCATTTACAAACTATTTGAGCTTCCCTTTCCTTACAAATCCGAGTGATCTCTTTTCTTAATGCTCTATATGGTTTGGTTCCATGATTACTTGCTCAGTGGTAAAGGTAATAGATCTTTCCTTTAAAAGTCGTTGCCTTTAAATTCATTGTATTTGGGATGATTCCTTTTCCTTTAGGTACATTCATCTTCCTTTTAAGGTTTGGGAGCTTTTAAAGTCATAAACATGATTCTTCATTTCGAATATTCACGGTATATGTTTTGGTTTTACTTGATAAAGCGCATACAAGGTTTCCATTTTGAATCTCATTCTTCATTTGGATAAGAAGGTTATCTTCCTTTGTTAGAAATTCTTTTTTGGGTTAAGAGGAGTTTTCATCCATCATGAGAGTTACTTATACTCCAATTATCTTGGTCATAAACCTCATTCCATGTTTGTTGGGTTATTTTCAGTATTTCCACTTTAGAACAGAGCCTTTTGTAAGAGGTTTCAAATTTCACAGGGTTAGTAAATTCATTCCAATGCTTGACTGGCCTTGTACCGGAACAATTACTCTCTTCTTTTCTCTTAAAAATCAACTCAGGTTTTCCCTATCATCCGAAGGGACCTTGCTTATTTCATTAGGCTACGGAGGTACCTGTTGCATGCCTTCAGATTTATATTGGACCTTTTGGAAATATATTTGTATGGAATGCTCCATATATCATTATCTATCCTTGATTCATATTGAAGACCTACTTCTGTCAATCTTTCCCAAGTTGGCTTAAACTTATAATTCGTATCAACTGGAACCTTCAAACAAGAATTTTGGAAGATTAGGGAGATTTCAAAAGAGACATAGGTTTAAGCCTTCCTTCTAGTGCCAAAAATGTTAGCCAAATTTATGGTTAATGCCCTAAAACATATCTTGACCATATAAATCCAAATTTATGAGAAGATAGAACTTGAACCTGAGAATCGCTAATGTTTCAGAATTTCTGTTGAAATGTTCTCGTGGAATGCTGAAGGTAAGTTCCCTGTAGAAAGCAAAACTAGCCATGAGTTCCTCATTGACCTCTAAATGAAAGATCCATCCTTTCGTAACGTCTTCCTTTAGAATTTCAATAGTGCATTGGAGCAATCTCCTTGTGTTTTTCAATAGTGCATTGAAATTCAATACAATATAAGCAAATGGTGATTGAACATGCATACTGATGGATCTATAGGATGATATAATAGGTTGTGAATTATGTACATTGTTATTGTATGTAGTGTTATACTATTCATGGATTGTATTGTAGTACTGTACATGGTTAGTATTGTGCAGTATTGAGTTTTTCTGGGTCTGCTTGTAATACTGTATTGGTTTTTTTTTTCTCAATACCGCATAATTAAGGTTGTACTTCTATTATGGTCATTTTGTAGAACATTGTAATAGTTACTTGTGCGAATATTAATAAAATTGCCTTTCAAAATTGTTAGCCTACTTTGTGGTTAGGCTACATAAAGCAAAGGATTTATTTGGCAAGCACAGTTGAGAGTAAAAAGTGTGAAAGGCAACCATCCGGGTCGGTTTAGAGTTCTCAAGACCGAACCCACTCTCTTTTACACTTGCGACTCTATAGAGTTACTCTAGGTGTCAAGCTCGAGTCGGTTCGGTATGTTGATGTCCGATCCGAACCGCTCCCACGTAAATAATCCGAACCGATCCCTTAACTGCAGCAAACATCCCACGTCCCTATGATTTCGGAACGCTTATGCTCCACTATCCCACTACCGCGATGTGTTGTCACAATCCTGAAGCATACAAATCCGAAAATAGCTAGATAGGCCCTACGTGGCACCCAAACCGGATCGGTTCACGACCTATAAATACCCCCACAAACCACCATTTGAAGGGAACTTTTGGAAAATTAATCACTCAAGCTCCTACACCACGAAATTTCCTTGTATATTCAGAATACAACCAAATTCTTGAAGTATATTTCACGAAAATAAAGAGTGATCATTAATTGTATAAGTGAGATTGAGTGAGATTCAGTACTGTATTTGTATTTATATCATCAATCAACAAATTATAAAGTGGACGTAGGCACTTTAACGTGGAACCACTATAAATTTGGTGTTCTTACTGTTTTTCCTTTCTATTTTATTCAAAATTATCGTTTGTTTGGGTGGTAGAACCATTTTTTGGTTTAATATTTTGGTGCTTTCACTGAGATAGTTGAATTCTCAGCGCTTTGGATTATCGTTCTACTATTTGGACCCTCAAGTTCAAAGAAGTTAATCCACTTTCTTCGGTGTCTTTGGAAGCTTTCTGACTAATTTCGAAAGAATTGGATATCATGACCAAAGGAAAAGGAAAAGAGTCGCAAGTTGCTCGGGAAAGCGAGGCGAATGAAGATCAACAAGCTATGGTTGTAACCAGGTCGCGGGGATAGAGTTCAGGCCCAAGCCGATCTAGAAGAGCATCTCCGATCCGAGCCGACGTCGAAGTTCTGAACCGATCGGAGAATCCAGACCCGATCCGAACCAATACCCTGGACATTGCTGATAATTCCCCTCCGATCCAAACCGAAAGTGCAGTTGTGACTCAATCTGAACCGAATGTAGCAGGGCTGGTACTTCTACTCGAGCTACCACAGAAGCTCCAATACCAGCTGCAATAACTAGTAATCAGCCTGCTCCCTCTGCGCCCGTCACACACATGGATTTCTCGCGCTTACTCGATATGCTAGACAGCACCAGGGATGCTTTAGAGGCCCATAAACGAGACAATGTTCTTATGCGAGAAAACATGAAAACTATGGGCAGGGAAATAAGTGAACTTCGAAGACAAAGAATGTCCTCCCCGACTCATTGACTTGCTGCGGATCATTCATCCTCTTCAAATGAAGAACACCCGCATCAAAGAAGGCCATATGAAAGTCCCGAGAATCTGGACCAGTTAACATTTGGATCATTGGGATCCCGTGAAGATGTGGCTCGTGTTTTAGGACCACCACAACAGAAATAGTCTTTTATAGCAGCATATAGCCACTATTAAACAATAATATAACGACCCGAAAAGTGTTGTATATCGACATGTTATAAAAAACAGTTGAATAATTATAATACAGAAACTGCCGCTATAAAAGGGTATGATTTTATAGTGGCTATGTGCCGCTACGATACGCAAGGATAATAGCTCGATATTGCCTCTATAAAACATGTCATTCATCATGAAAATAACAAATTTCTATAACATTGTATAGCTGATATAAAATATTAATTCAATAGCGGGTTTATCACACTATAACACTGTATCGCTGTAGTATTACATTATCTTTATAACGCTTTTTAATATATTATAGTAATAATAGCAATCAAATGAATCTTCACAACTATTTCAAAAGCAGTATATGACTCAAAAAATTACAATACTCAGCAAATGTAACACATATTCCTAATAGCAAGATAAAGTATCAACTAACAAAAAATAAGTTCAATATATATGTTTTCAATTTCATATTGAGATGTCAATTTAAGTTTAACAAAAAATAAAACATAGTTCTAATTTAAATTCTTCAATTAAATCCCAACCAATCGATCTCCTTCATCAAACTTCCATAGCCATGCTACCCTTCCAATCTCTACTCCACACATTCACCGTCCAAATGCACAAGTCGAGGACCATCACCATTGCATTATCACTGCATGTACATCCATATATGATTTGAAAGCATATTTAATCAGTTACAAGTTATGCATAATTCTCATAAAATCCACAATAAATGTTACTAGGTGTATGGTAAAGCTGAGGATTTACAATGAATACAAATCTGAAAATGTGTTCACCTACCGAAGAACTCATCTCCAGAGAAAGGAGAAGGAACCGATGGCTTATGTGACTGTTGTGGTTGGTTGAGGATGGTACCATCTACATGGAAATGTAAACTTATAGAACGTAATTTTCAACATTTGTACTTGCAATGTAAATCAAAACAATTAGATCCTTGATTGTAAATGGAAGAAACCAATTTATAATTTTTTGCAATAAAAGCACACGCACAGGTAAGATAGTCAACATTGTTACCAACATATGTACCATATAAAACATGAACCTTAATGTATCCTTTTACTAAAATGGTTACAGATTTTATGTTTAGTAATTGTTAGAATATTTCTATTATGTGGGCCACACATTTAAATATAATGTGTAACGCTATTTAGGTGTGAATGCCAATTAAAGTGGTCAAATAGGGTAATAGTATTTATTGGCATAAATATTCAGCTGTTATGGAAGAAATGCGTAGAGACCAGAATATTTTTCAGTTTGATGAAGGGCCAAACTGAAAATATTACAATGTTATAAATTAGGGGTTATGGTCCCCAAATTACACAAGTTTTCAGCGTACTCTTTATCCCCTCAGAAGATATACATTTACATCTGAACTTGTGTCAATTTGGAAGATCCAAAACCAAGATGATCCTCTTTAACAAACACTCATGGATTCAGTTGATGAAAGCAGCAACTATCGATTCAGATCTAGAGCTTGTGTCAGGTTTGATAATCAAATCCATGACTTAATTTGGTTAATCTTCTCTCTATAAACATCTGGATTCAGTTATGGCTTCCGCTAATTCATTTCACTTTCTCTGATTTCTTCTCAATTAAATCAATATATGTCATGTATTTAAATATGGAATCTCATGATTGGTAAATCATAAAGTATATAGAAATTTCAACAAGTGGTATCAGAGCCACCCATTATTGATTTTATTGGGAAATTTACTCCTTTTTGGGGAAGATTTGGTTTTGATTTAGTTCCATTTCTTGTATTGAAAATTAATGGCTAACTTGTGAAACTCTTTTGGTTTCGAAAGAGAGATTTAAATGATTAAAATTTTAAAGTCATTAATTTTATTTTAGAAAATAATCTGAATCTCTCTAAATTTGGAAAACAACCTTTTGTTAGTCATAACATCACAAGTTAATGCATATCATTCTGAATCACTTATGGTTTTCAGGATGAATGATAATTTTTGGATATGTATGTACAACTGTTTTCCTTCAATGTTTATTAATGGTGTAGAATGGTTTGAATAATCTAGAACCATTTATGCAATGAAATATGAATTTGGCTACTTGATTTAATTAATTTAGACATACAGTTATATATATGGTATTTGGCATATTTTAGAAATTTTGAATCAAGTATGCTCCTTTTGAGATATTTATGCATGCCTAGATCTGAGATGAAATGATTTTGTTTCATTGTTTTATATATGTTTACAATTAAACCAATTTGCTATAATATTGGTTTATTTTTTTTGGTCACATAACGGTCCATTGCATTTATTTCTTGTTATAAATGCATTATTGTGGTTGTTATGGTAATATCATAAATGCGTTAAATGCTTCAGTTATGGAAATTAAGTAATTTAGCTTGTTTCTATTAGGAATAAGAAATGACATTTTTATGCATTTATGTTTATTAAATACATATATTTTATATGTATGACGCATGTGGAAGATATGTTGCACTTTCATGTCTCGATCAGCATAAAATAAAAGGAGCAATAGTTTGCATGTTTATCTAAACTGCATCATTTATGGCTCAGTTAAGTATTCCAATAATAAAGCAAAAGAAAATAAAATGACATAGTAGCATTTCATGTAGCTATACTATGGTCAGATATACATCATAGCTATTATGTTCATGGATGTTATTTAGCACGACATTTACTGCGTCATTTATATGTAATTTTTATGTGGCATTAACTCTGGCATTAATTTATGACATTTGTTATGTAATTTATTTATGATAAATTATATCATATTTTATAAGGGAATGTCATGAATCTAGTCACATGCCTAAAGAAAAAGATTAAAATTGCTATGACTAATGCATTTATTGCTACATTAAGAGTTTTGCTTTGAAATTTTTAACTTTTACATGGGTATAAAACATTTTTTTTGAGTGTTTTATGGCACTTAAGGCCACTGTGCAAATAGTAAGAAATAAATTCAAATTTAATTCTGATGTCTCTTTATAACTGTAAATATCTTACATTCGTATTGATCTGATTGGAATAAACATGTCACCAAAGTGACCTCTGTTATTTTGGTTGTTCATGAAAATGTTTGATATTTTTGTGTAGTTATTCATGCGAGTATTAGTCGGCACAAAGGAAGGCTATTATTTGGCCGTATCACTTTCACATGTGTGATGATAAATATGTGACAATTATAAAGTTTGTTTTTCAAGTGAATAATTAATCGGCCCAAAGGAAGGTTGTTATTTGACTTGAATTTATTGTCAGTGTTTGATTGTTACAACAAGGGTGCCACTTACAGTTGATATTACTGTCCAAAGACTTGATATTAATGTGTATTAGGCATCTTGATAAGAGACTAACCGGTTATTTGAATTTACTATGCTCGCTATTTTTTGTTTCGGAATCTTCAACTGTTACATGAACCAAAATCAATTTTTGAGTGTTTTATAGCACTTGAGGTACATTGTACAAACAGTAAGAAAGAAGTTCAAATATAATTTTGGTGTCTCTTTATAACTGTAAATATCTTACATTCGTATTGATCTGATTAGAATAAACATGTCACCAAAGTGACCTCTGTTATTTTGGTTGTTCATGAAAATGTTTGATATTTGTGTGTAGTTATTCATGCGAGTATTAGTCGACCCAAAGGAAGGCTAATATTTGGCCGTATCACTTAAACATGCGTGATGATAAATACATGACAATTATAAAGTTTTTTCGAGTGAATAATTAATCGGCCCAAAGGAAGGTTGTTATTTGACTTGAATTTATTGTTAGTGTTTGATTGTTACAACAAGATTACCACTTACAGTTGACATTACTATCCAAAGACTTGATATCAATGTGTACTAGGTATCTTGATAAGAGACTAACCAATTATTTGAATTTACTATGGCTGAAATTTGACTATGAGCATACAAGGTCAAGTTTTGTTTTTGTTCAATTTTTCAACTAATTTGGCTAAAGTATCTGGCAATTTTAAGTGCATTCTCATCTTGTATGAGACTATGTTAAGGAATTGTAAGATAATACGTTGTCTTCTCTTGAATTCATAGATCTAACTCTTGCAATTAAGAGGGTCTTATTCAACCTATTACAGTTAAATGTTCTTTTGATATTAAAAAGAATATTGAAAGGTGGTATAACTCAAACAGCAAGAGTAAAATGATTATATGGTGAAGTATTTTATAATATTTTCAATGATGTGCTACATAAGGATAACTAATTTGGATAAGTTATCCACTGAGAATGGAAAGCACTGTATGGAAACAATAAGGGGAAACAAGCATAATTTGTGGTGCTTGATTCCATAAAGTCAAAGTAAAAGAAACATAATTGAGTACTATATAGAAAAATCTTGCTTCAAAAGTTAATAGCACTCAAGTTATTATTAATTTTTGGTACAACAGTTATTTTAAGAATATTATTATTATAAAATAATAATTTGAAAATAAAGTGTTCTCTTACTGAGTTTATTTCAGTTTATGATAAGAATTAGAAATATGAAGCATGATAATGTTGGAAGTACTCATTTGTTATACATTGTAAACAAATGTATAAATGAATATAATGAAGTCGCTAAGAATCTAGAAGAAAAGAAATAACATATAGATGTATTTATAGTTATTTCTTTAATAAAATATGCAGACATATAAGGTAAAGTATACTAGATATTTCTTTAAGTAATTATTGAGATTTCAGTTGAATTGTTTGAATTTATTTTATGTTGTCATTTAGACAAATTTCGGTTTTATATTTCTAATATGAACAAAATAGGTTATTATTGTTCATTAAGAAATAATAATGTTGATTTATGGAGAAATTCAAACATTTATGTAATTAAAGCTCCTAATGTCTAATATATAAGTTATGTATGCTAGCTTTTGTAATGACATTTCAAATTTTGTTTTGATGACTAATATAATTATATATTTCAGCTAACTAAGGAATTCTAGATTGAGATATCGAAAAGGTGGAAAATACTTTGTTGATATTCTAAGCGACTTTAAAGGTATTTTTTCTGAACCCACACTAAAGAAAAGTTCAACGATGGGAAATGCAAGAACTTCTTGAGGATGTTGAACTTAGGGGAGAAATAAAGTATTATCATTGTCTTTAAAGAGAATCACCTCAGATTCAACTATAGTTCATTGATGAAACTACTTAAGAAATCAACTTATGGATTAGTCTTTTGTATTTGGAATTCAAATATACCATTATTGTTCATGGGGTGATATTTGGATTATTACAAAAGAATTTGGAAGATAAGTGCTTAAAAAGGTTTGGTGTGTAAAATGCAATTCAGTTTATTTTTTTCCCCTACCAAAACTGATAAGTGCTACCATTCTTGAAACTAAAGAAATGCATGTGATTTCTCATGCGTTTACAGTTTGGATTTTAATGCATACTAAAGTATATACACATATGGGTGTCGTGTATATTACTTGGCAGATATCTTATTGATATTGAAAGTGGATCACCTGTTAGTAACCAAAATGGTTATGAAGTATCTTTAAAAAATAAAAAAAGGTTATATGCTCATAGAAAAAAGATTGAATCGGTTGGAGATCATAAAGAATTACGATTCGAATAATTTTTGGATGTCATTGCTGCAAAATATCCACTTAAGGTGATGACAATATAGAGTGGAACTATATAAGGAAATATTGTTTATATTTAATTACAAGACATCCAACCATGGAAAATAATTGTAAAATTGTGTCACAAGACTATAGGTTATTAATAAAGAATTGAAAGACCATTAAAGTAACATTGTGACAATAAGAATATATTATTTTCCAATTAGGGAAGAGTGCAAAATATATTGTAATTCATAGAGCATACTTTGAACAAACTCCATTATGGTGGATCCGCTTACCAAAAGATTATTACTTATGGTCTTTCATGAGCATGTAGCTCAATCGGTGTAATCTTTTATGTAAGGATATTTTCGTTCAGGGGGAGTTTGTATTTGGTATTGTCGTACGACTCATTGCTTTATGCTTCGGTTAAAGATATATATATATATATATATATATATATCAAGTTCTTTTTCTGATCAGAAATAAAATTATAAAGTATTGTTTGCATTCTAAGTTATTCAAACATCGAACATTTTGATCTCACTAAAGTTGGACCAGTTGGGAATAGACATGTATTGATCACATCTCATGTAATTTCCATGCTACGCATCCATAATTGATCTATGTCATTTGATTGTGTTGGTATATGTGACCATTGATGGGTTTAGTTACTTTAAAGATAACGAAAGACGCTTTGATCCTTTATTAGCATGGTTAATGGACGAGATTGTTTAAGAAAACACCATATGGCATAAATAGCAGAATTTGGAGCTCATAAAGTTAAACATATTTAAGGTTATTAAATATGTGGCCCAGGGGGAGATTGTTAGAATATTTCTATTATGTGGGTCACACATTTAAATATAATGTGTAACACTACTTAGGTGTGAATGCCAATTAAAGTGGTCAAATAGGGTAATAGTATTTATTGGCATAAATATTAAGCTGTTATGGAAGAAATGCATAGAGACCAGAATATTTTTCAGTTTGATGAAGGGCCGAACTGAAAATATTACAATGTTATAAATTAGGGGTTATGGTCCCCAAATTACACAAGTTTTTAGCGTATTCTCTTTATCCCCTCAGAAGAAATACATTTACATCTGAACTTGTGTCAATTTGGAAGATCCAAAACCAAGTCGATCCTCTTTAACAAACACTCATGGATTCAGTTGATGAAAGCAGCAACTATCGATTCAGATCTAGAGCTTGTGTCAGGTTTGATAATCAAATCCATGACTTAATTTGGTTAATCTTCTCTCTGTAAACATCTGGATTCAGTTATGGCTTCCGCTAATTCATTTTACTTTCTCTGATTTTTTCTCAATTAAATCAATATGGGTCATGTATTTAAATATGGAATCTCATGATTGGTAAATCATAAAGTATATTGCAATTCCAACAGTAACCACAAATAAAATGTATTTTTCTAAGCTCTAATGGGGCATGACAATTCACAGAGATCAAACTGACATTGTACATGTGTTCTTAAGGTTCTTTGAAGTAAAAATATTGCACCATTACGGCTTCACATATTTCTACAGTAAATGCAAATCTTATCTTTGGTAGGAAGTCTATCCCGTATTTCAAAATAACTGCTTTAAAACAAATTTCCTGCTTTAAAACTGACTCTATAGGCTAAGTGGTTTCACAATAGATATTGCTTTAAAACGAATTTCCTACAGGCTGCTACTACTGGCAATAAAGCCTTACACACTTGGAGACTAATGCTTCGTACTGGATCTATATGCAGTAAAATGATAAATTGGAAAATTACAAATACGAGGAGCACAAGTCTGTCGTTTGATCTTTGCAACAAGGGGACATCTCTTATAATTAAGTTGGTGGTCTTATATGTCTTTATTTAATACTAGAGACAGTGTCATTAGCAACTTAATTAATCAAGGGGAATGGGATTTCTCTAGATCAAATTTTACAGCTAATATCTACAGCTAGGTAAAGAACTTCAAAATACACAATGATTGCAGTAAAGTCAAGTGGAATAAAGTGTTGATGGGTGGATTTTCATTAAAACCTAGCTGGGAACTATCGCGAAAACAAGGTGAACAATTCAAGTGGTATATCAGTATTTGGAATCGCTGTTGCACCCCAAAAATGTCTCTCGCTTGTTATTTTGCAATACGAGATAGACTTCCTACCAAAGATAAGTTTCAATAATGGTTTAACATATATAATCCTGTGGCTTATGTAATTCTGATGTAGAAACTTGTGTCATCGTCCTAACTTTTATATTTGTATACGTTTTCCTCAAAACTCTGTTTCACACCATCAAATATCTGATTCGCTTGAATGCAGGAAACTTATCACATAGATTTTGAATATTTTTATATTTCACACATTGGAAATTTAAGCATACACATTCATTCAAAATCTCAAATCGAAATCATTTATGAATTTTCAGAAGTCTGGTATACCGAAAACAGTAATATTTTATAAACATCTGGACATTACCTACTCGAACTGATGTATACTTAAATATTTTGAAATTCGGTAGAAACCTTCCCCTTCAAAAAGCCATCGTCCATAACCTGCAATATTCATAGGAATTGAAAACCTTAGGAATGAAAACACTATATTATGAGTGCTGAAATTTGACATGATATATATATATATGTATGTATGTATGTATGTATCTATATATATAATTTAAAACTTACGGTGACCTGGTGCATTTAAAACTGGTGCTTTTACTTAAAGCTAAGATTCAAAGGACAGAGACCAGCATGTCTCCTAATTTATAGCAGTATATGATAATGCCTCTGAATCATCATTATCATCATCGAAGCTATTAACTTATTATAAAGATTTGAAAATCAAAATTCAGGCATCCTTAAAGCTCAAGCATATATAAACTTGAGTATATACCAGATTAATTTTTCTGAGGTATTTAAAGTAAGGTATGTCAAGGTCTATTTGAAGTTAAATATGAGCAAAACTTACAATGACCTCGAAAGAAAAGGACCAAATATTTCTTGTATCATGATTTCCGAGTCTAGAGGAGGATTAAGCAAAACTGTTTTCTCTATTGTCCTGCAAATTCTATATTTCATAAATTGACTTTATTAATATACCAGTTAAATTTGAATAACAGAACTAAAAAACAATTTATAGATTTTCATAATCCTCAGAACCCTAGAAGACAATTGATGATTTAACCAAAGGTTCATTTAATTTGCCAGACATCAAAATAATAGTCCACCAGTCATCCAATCTCAAGAGAACGTCAAAATGAGAAATGTGATTAGTTTTCATTGAGAACCTATACGGTTATATTCAATTCACGGGTAACTGTAATTAATACATCATGGAGGGAAAAAAAACACCATGGCCCTCAATTCAATAATACAGTGGTATTTGCATTTTGGGTGGATAATGAGAAACCTTGTTACACAGTAAGATAAGATTTATTCATCCAGCAGTTCACACTCTACGATTTTGCATAAAATTATCAGATTTCAGTATACATCTCATTTTATAACTACAATCACCTCGACGAGAATCAAAAGTTTATGCGAGAACATATAAGACAAAAATAAATAGAGGAACCAAGCGTATGACAACGTTAATGTAAGCAAAATAGAACTTCATATGCAGTAAGAAAGATGAATTACCTAATATTGTAAGTTTGCGCAATTTTCCATGCAATGACAATAGTATAAAGAATACGTGTTTGCCATCAACTGTGGTAATTAATTCGCACGCTATCTTTAAGAAATGGTGATATTTTCCAAATGAAGCATGAATACATGAAGCAAGAAACCTTTATGCAAGTAAATAAAAAGTTACCGTAAACATAGTCTTGAACTTGAACACTTTTTCCAAGGTGAATTCTATCTTAAACTGCTTCCTGCGATAATGGCAACACCATAAATGTAACACCCTACCTCCACCAGGGTGGCTCTTGCAAGCAACTCTGACTTTGGTGGGGCGTTTTAAAACAAGGTAAATATGCATGATGATATAGTAAGGCAGGACATGACATATATATATATATATATATATATATATATATAAAGAAACAGAGTAAGTAGATAAAACAGCGGAAGATTTTTAAACCATTTCAAAACACAAGTCTGGTACATCAAAAATGTCAATTTCCCAAATAAACAAGTCTAGTACATAAAATAACATCATCTGAAACTGAAAAGGAAAACATAAAAGTAGCTATCCCCAAGGTGGAAAAACCATAGCAAGCTCAAGTCCAAAGCATACATGAGCTATCCAAGAAAGCAGCTAAGATCCAAGCTAGGCTCCTGTATTCCCTCCCTGAGAACCTGGGGGGGGGGGGGGGAAACGGAAGAAAAGAGGCGAAAGAAAACAGGTCAGTCAAAAGACTGAGTAAGCCCTGCTACGATCAGTCTATAAACTAATAAAGTTAACATCATGATGGAAACTGAGATGATCATAGATAACAACATACTGGCATGATAAATTAACTACAAGATAGATAGAGGTGTCATCGCATAAACAAGGTTAAGTTTTGCACCACGGTGTACTAGCAAACCAACATAACAGGTATTGATCCCTTGGCCCAAGCTTTGACCCAATAACATGAAGTGACCTTAATATAAGGTCCAACCAAACGGTCTAGTCGATCGGCTCCCTATAAGCCTAACACGTCAAGTGTTGGTGTCCATACGGCCCACATATGGATGTAGTCAGACTGTGCTGGGTCCACCTTCGGGTGTATCAAGCCCTCGGGTGTCAACCCCAGACACTGAAGCAATAATGCACAGTCCAAATCTACTGGTACCCGTGCCTTGAGTTTGTCCAATACCGGATTACGTGCACGTCCGTAGCCCGCCTGGACCCGCACCGCTGTACCACTCAGCCGTCGCTTTGGTCGCTTACATCCGTCCAGTAATCGTGCCCCGCCCTAGCCTAGCCTCTAGGGTTGTAATGATACCAAACTGGGATTACTGCTGGAACAGACCACGTTGCTAGGGTTTCCTAAGAGGGTTAAGTGCGATTTAACCCTTCACTAATCATGGATTAAATTGGTTAAGTGTAACCGACAGTTCACAACTTAACCCCATTTCAGTCCCTAAACCCCCAATTGGATTAAATTGGTTAAGTGTAACCGACAGTTCACACTTAACCCCATTTCAATCCCTCGAATCCCCAAATGGATTAAATTGGTTAAGTGTAACCGACAGTTCACACTTACCCCCATTTCAATCCCTCGAATCCCCAAATTGGTTAAGTATTAGTGGACCCTGACTTAACCCTAATCATGAGGCATTAATTAATTTAATGCACCTTAACCTCTCACATTAGACCTTGTTGTGGTTACTAGTTAGGCCGGGCGGGTCCGGGTAGCTTTACACCACAACTTGGTCTAACCTCGGGTCTTGGCACCACATGACCAACTTCTCACATTGGGTCCTATTGTTTGTAGCCACTAGTTAAGCCGGTCGGTTCCGGGTAGAATTACGCTACAAACTCAACCCAACCTCGAGTTGGCCACACTTATGTTTTCTAAGTGTCATGTCCACTTTATTTCAAAACATAATTACAAGTCAACAAATACTTGGGTAGACCTAACTTAATAGGTAAATTCCCAAGGGGTAGACCTAACTTAATAGGTAAATTCCCAATCTTATATTTTCATGTATTTTAAGTTTACCCAAACCCCCCAACGTCATTCTATCGCTTACATATTCGTAATAACGCATAAAGGATAGGAAGAGGGAACTTGGCACAACATACATGATGAACTTGCATATCACAACAAATATGCATAACATGTTAGACTTGCATAACTTAGCATAGTGAACTTGCATATTACCATAAACATGCATAACATGTTAAACTTGCATAACTTAGCATAGTGAACTTGCATATTACCATAAACATGCATAACATGTTAAACTTGCCTAACATGGCATAGGGGACTTGCATAAACATGCATAACTTGTCAAACGTGCACAACATGTCATTGTAAACTTGCATAAGCATGCATAACTTGTCAAACGTGCACAACATGTCATTGTGAACTTGCATAAGCATGCATAACTTATTAAACATGCATAACATGACATAGTGAACTTGCATAAACATGCATAACTCATTTAACTTGCAAATCATGGCTTAGTGAACTTGCATAAAAATGCATATCTTATTAAACTTGCAAATCATGGCTTAGTGAACTTGCATAAACATGCATAACTTATTAAACTTGCAAATCATGGCTTAGTGAACTTGCATAAACATGCATAACTCATTTAACTTGCAAATCATGGCATAGTGAACTTGCATAAACATGCATAACTCATTTAACTTGCAAAAATCCCAACTTGCATCACATATTAACTTTAGAGTTTCTAAAATGAAGGTAAGAGGGCTTACAATGCTTATGCGGACTCAAATAAGTATAGCAAATGTAAGAGACCCCTTATGCAACAAAATAAAACCCCAAAATGCAAGCAAACTTGATCAAGACTCCTCCTTTATGATGACAATGGCGAAACAAGACTTTAATGCAAGCTAAAGAGGATCATACAAGCCTAAATACACTTGTATGCATGGAAACCTCTTAGGGATTTGTTTAGGAATTGTATGAAGAGAGTGGAGGCCATGAGAGTTTTGATTTTGGCATAGTTTAGTTGCTAGAATGAATAATGAGTGATTTAGGGTAGGTTAGGGTCTTATTTATAGATTAGGCTAGTGATTTAGACCATAGGATTAACCCTAGGTTGAATTAGGTCCATCAGATTTCGGAATTCTCCAGAACCAAGCCACAAGACCAAGCCCAAATCAAAATGGTGCGCCAGGCAAAACTGCCTGGCCACCCCCTGTCGACAGGGCAGTCGACACCCTGGGGACCCTGTCGACAGGCCTGTCGACATGCGGGTCCTGGCGGGAATTTTCCCGCCTGTGCCAGTTTGCCCTAACCCTTGTTTTTAATTTCAAATTTTAAATCTGTTTTTACTTAGGAATTTTTTGAAAACTTCAATGGGCCTTAACTGGGTCATACGGACTCCGATTTTCGAAAACTCGGACTCTATTTCGCGTATTTTTCCGAGACGAACGCAATGGCATAGCCCGTTTCCCTTGATTCACATTTTATAATTAAATTCTGCCTCAATTTATGTTATAACAGGTTATTGAAAATACGGGTTGTTACATTCTCCCCTCCTTAAAGGATTTCGTCCCCGAAATCTTCAAGTTAGGAAGAACGTATCCTACCATCCAATCATCCATCTACTCAAAGCATCATCCACGAGCAATCATTGTCCTTACAAGATTCTAAATGCTGGATGAACATATGCAGAGGTGTGTGTATATGTACTTATCTAATGCAAATATCATCAATGCGAATTATGTTAGTGAAATGAATCCATATGTATGCAATTCCTAACATAATGTATATCATCTATATGTGTGCACATAACATACACCCATATGCAACATCCATGTGATAACACACAATTTTCATCCATGAATAAGCATAAACACTCATGCATATGCAATATGAGGAGTGTGCGAGCCGATCTAGTGCCTAATCGTGTATAATGCATCCACGAGCAACCACTTGCAAACACTTGCAACCACTTGCAACCATCAAACATAACATGTTTCAAACACATGTTTCATCCAAAGGGTCTCTACCTAAGGATCTCATGATAAGATAAACTAGATAAACTAGGTAAACATGGACAGAGAGATATGCTAAAAAGAGATCTTAGAAGATAAGCAAGACAAACTCCTTTTTGGATTACAAGAAATCCATTCAAACTCTGACATATAGTGCTAACTGATGAGTCATAACCCCCTTATGGAGTTTACAACAGATATAAGATCGAGAATGGGACCGAGAGGATATACACAAAAGATAACTCGCAAGCAAGCTCCACAGGAAAACAAGGATCAAGGATGCACTCTTAAAAAGAGATATGATGCGCGTATCTAGTCTTCACTCTTCTTAGTCACGTTTCCTTGAGCTTAACTCCATTGTGCTTTGACCGTCTTTTACTTCATGACTTCTTGGCTTCCTAACTCCTATTTACCAAATTCGAGTTGGAACTCATTTCATTATCGCCTCACTTATTCTTCTTTCTGTATGCCTGGCTCAAACATAATTGTAACCTCATGATTTCCTGCTAGCTCTCCAAAACTCACTAGTGAATCCTGGATCTCGTCTACTTACTATAAAGTATCCCGCGCAGCAGAACTTTTCTTGAAAATACCAAGCTACGTTGCCAATTGCCCTTATAAACGTGATTTTCTATAACTCATGCTTAATCGAAATGAACCATCCGCCTATGAGTGGCAGGCCATACCTAGATTCAGTTGCCTACCCATAGCTTCCTGTAGGCTATTTCAAAACTGGCCAACTTCTTGAGGGTAAACCGTTGCTAACCATGACGCAGTCCTCTCGCTCTTCACCGGACTGAAATGAGCACTCTTCGTGAGTCTACCTATTATGACCCACCTACCCATATTCTTTTTCTTTGATCTAGGTAATCTATCCTCATAATCTATCGAGATGTTTTCACACTTCCCTTGCGGAACCTCTAATGGAGGTAATGGCCCGCCGGGCTTCTATGACTTGGCCTTAACCTGATGGCACAACATGCATCCTGAGACCAACTCGGCCACCTCCTCGAGTGATGCGCATCTTCAAGAACCTTCTTTACCAAGTCTTCCACTCGAGGAACACATAATCTCTCATCGCGCCTTAGTCATCCCTTGTCATCTATAATATATCTAGCGAGGTGACTTAACATCTCGCCTCGAATCAACTGGTCCATGTTCTTGACTAACTGCGGGTCTTCTTCCTGTGAAACCCCCTTCTTGATCAGAAGAGTAAGTCCAAGCTCAGGGAATGCTAACTAACTAGCCAAACGGAGAAGGCTTCTTACTTCAATTGCCCTCCTCAGAGTTTTCCGGTCTTAAACCGCAACCACTTTAGCGGAATCCACCGCTAAGCCTTCCTTAGGAACTATGTGCCCAAGAAATCCAACTTCTTTCCTCCAAAGTGACATTTGGAGAACTTGACCTTCAACTGGTGGCTCTAAGCGTATCCATCACCTCCTTGAGGTGTCTAGCATGCTCTTCCTCGTTCTTTTAAGGAGATCAAAATATCGTCTTATGATGATCACGACAAACTTGTTCAAGGACTCCCTAAACACCCTACCCATCAAGTTCACGTAATATGCGGGTGCATTAGTCAAACCGAATAGCATGACTAGCCATTCTAAAAATCCATCTAGAGTCCTAAACGCAGTCTTGTCAATTCCATCCTCAGCCATCCTAAGCTGATGGAATCCGGTAGCTAGATCAACAGATGCTCCTACAAGCTGATCAAACAAATCATCGATGCTTGGTAACGGTTGTCTATTCTTCTCACGATAATCAACACATAAGCGAAGCAAACTGTCCACATTAGTAACGAATACTACTGGAGCACCTTACTCGAAAATGCTTCGTCTCAGGAAGTTCTTCTCAAGCAACTCCTTGACTTGCTTTCTTAACTCTCATCTCGTGAGGTCATGTGCCTAACCGGCCACGAAACTGGCTTGGTATTACCAACCAGATAATGTGGAAATCTATCCCACGTCCAGGGGTAACCCCTTCACTTCACCCAAGATATCAGGATATTCTTGGACCACCCTCACAGATTGCAAACTATCGATAGACGAGTCGAGGGATTCAAGATAACATAACATGACGGGACCCATAGGGTTGCTAGAAATTTCTAGGGCATTACCGAGGCGAGTCATGAGCCCCACAACCCTATATACCAAAAACCAAGAATGGCTCCAAAACAGGACAACCATTCCATGCCCAAAACCAACCCATATCCCCTGAAACCGAGAATATAGACATCCCACGAGAATTCTATACTCAAGATAGAAATTTTCAAATCCACTCAGACCACAGACAAACGGGCAGGACCCCCCAATTGGATTTGAAACACATACGGGATTATCAACTAGACTAGTACTTAGGTGCAAACTTTCAACTAGATCAGGTGAAATAAAACTATGCGATGTGCCAGAATCAAACAAAGTACGAACAGGGAAAGTCAGAAAATGTAAACAAGACTTTCAACAGAAACACTACCTCTATCATGAGCTGGAAAAACGGTGTTGAGGGGATGAACTCGCCCTCCAGATAGTCCTGCATACTGAGTCTGACCTTGCCCTTGTTTCCTCGGGCAATTCTTGCTGAGATGTCCAGACTCACCACAATGGAAGCATTCGCCCCGCTTTCTCTTCTTCTTCCTACATTCCCTGGATATATGTCCAACTTTACCACAGAAGTTGCATTTCCTACTCTCTCTTGGCTTGTCCTTGCAGTTGTTGTTATTCTTGCCTCGTTTCCCGGAATTTTCCCCCTTGCCTTGAGACTCATTCGCCTTGACCTCTTTCTTGTCATTGTTATCTTCTTCTTGAAGTAGGGCCATATTCACCAAATTCTCGAAAGTCGCCCCCAAGGGTATATGAGACATGGCCAAACCATGTAATGGCTCGTTTAATCCTAGAGCAAAGTGTAGGGCCTTCTTCTGGGCTGTATTAACCAAGTCTAAATCGACCCGAGCCAGTTGATTAAACTTATCTATGTATTCCCTAATAGTCATGTCCCCTTGCTTCAGTGATAAGAACCTCAGTCCAAACCTCCCTCTAAAGTCATCCCAAGTCTCAATTGGCCTAGTAGCGGTGGTGACTACCCACCAACGTGCAGCTTCTTCCTTTAGCAACCATACTGCTAATAAAACCTTCCTGCGGTCACCTATATCAAAGGTGGCTAAAAGATCTTCGGTCTCTTTCAACCAATTCCTTGCTTCTACAAAAGTCTCTGTTCCACTAAAATTCTTGCCACCCATCATCTTAAAGTTCTTACAAGTTTCCGCAAAATCCGTTTGTGGAGGCTGAGGGGGAAGAGGAACATCAGCTACGGGAGGAGGAGGAGGAACAGCGGCCTCGACTGGAAAGACAACATTAGAGACACCCGGGACCGGTGCCGTGGCTTCCAAGTACCGACGAAACCAATCGGGTATTGTTACTCCTTCGGGCAAGATGAGATTATCAGACATGCTGGAAACGAAAAGAAAAGAGTTCAAACGAGGGGTCAAAGGATAGTGCTAATGGCTTTTGGGGAATAGCCTTTTATAATAACTAGATTTTTCTTTGGAAAATACTTTATACTTGGTTTTGAAAATAGTTTTTCAAAAGTTTTAAAAACCTTTTTATCCCTTCTCGTAAACCATATGCTCTGATACCAAATGTAACACCCCACCTCCGCCAGGGTGGCTCTTGCAAGCAACTCTGACTTTGGTGGGGCGTTTTAAAACAAGGTAAATATGCATGATGATATAGCAAGGCAGGACATGACATATATATATATATATAAAGAAACAGAGTAAGTAGATAAAACAGCGGAAGATTTTTAAACCATTTCAAAACACAAGTCTGGTACATCAAAAATGTCAATTTCCCAAATAAACAAGTCTAGTACATAAAATAACATCATCTGAAACTGAAAAGGAAAACATAAAAGTAGTTATCCCCAAGGTGGAAAAACCATAGCGAGCTCAAGTCCAAAGCATACATGAGCTATCCAAGAAAGCAGCTAAGATCCAAGCTAGGCTCCTGTATTCCCTCCCTGAGAACCTGGGGGGGGGGGGGAACGGAAGAAAAGAGGCGAAAAAAAACAGGTCAGTCAAAAGACTGAGTAAGCCCTGCTACGATCAGTCTATAAACTAATAAAGTTAACATCATGATGGAAACTGAGATGATCATAGATAACAACATACTGGCATGATAAATTAACTACAAGATAGATAGAGGTGTCATCGCATAAACAAGGTTAAGTTTTGCACCACGGTGTACTAGCAAACCAACATAACAGGTATTGATCCCTTGGCCCAAGCTTTGACCCAATAACATGAAGTGACCTTAATATAAGGTCCAACCAAACGGTCTAGTCGATCGGCTCCCTATAAGCCTAACACGTCAAGTGTTGGTGTCCATACGGCCCACATATGGATGTAGTCAGACTGTGCTGGGTCCACCTTCGGGTGTATCAAGCCCTCGGGTGTCAACCCCAGACACTGAAGCAATAATGCACAGTCCAAATCTACTGGTACTCGTGCCTCGAGTTTGTCCAATACCAGATTACGTGCACGTCCGTAGCCCGCCTGGACCCGCACCGCTGTACCACTCAGCCGTCGCTTTGGTCGCTTACATCCGTCCAGTAATCGTGCCCCGCCCTAGCCTAGCCTCTAGGGTTGTAATGATACCAAACTGGGATTACTGCTGGAACAAACCACGTTGCTAGGGTTTCCTAAGAGGGTTAAGTGCGATTTAACCCTTCACTAATCATGGATTAAATTGGTTAAGTGTAACCGACAGTTCACAACTTAACCCCATTTCAATCCCTAAACCCCCAATTGGATTAAATTGGTTAAGTGTAACCGACAGTTCACACTTAACCCCATTTCAATCCCTCGAATCCCCAAATGGATTAAATTGGTTAAGTGTAACCGACAGTTCACACTTACCCCCATTTCAATCCCTCGAATCCCCAAATTGGTTAAGTATTAGTGGACCCTGACTTAACCCTAATCATGAGGCATTAATTAATTTAATGCACCTTAACCTCTCACATTAGACCTTTGTTGTGGTTACTAGTTAGGCCGGGCGGGTCCGGGTAGCTTTACACCACAACTTGGTCTAACCTCGGGTCTTGGCACCACATGACCAACTTCTCACATTGGGTCCTATTGTTTGTAGCCACTAGTTAAGCCGGTCGGTTCCGGGTAGAATTACGCTACAAACTCAACCCAACCTCGAGTTGGCCACACTTATGTTTTCTAAGTGTCATGTCCACTTTATTTCAAAACATAATTACAAGTCAACAAATACTTGGGTAGACCTAACTTAATAGGTAAATTCCCAAGGGGTAGACCTAACTTAATAGGTAAATTCCCAATCTTATATTTTCATGTATTTTAAGTTTACCCAAACCCCCCAACGTCATTCTATCACTTACATATTCGTAATAACGCATAAAGGATAGGAAGAGGGAACTTGGCACAACATATATGATGAACTTGCATATCACAACAAATATGCATAACATGTTAGACTTGCATAACTTAGCATAGTGAACTTGCATATTACCATAAACATGTATAACATGTTAAACTTGCATAACTTAGCATAGTGAACTTGCATATTACCATAAACATGCATAACATGTTAAACTTGCCTAACATGGCATAGGGGACTTGCATAAACATGCATAACTTGTCAAACGTGCACAACATGTCATTGTGAACTTGCATAAGCATGCATAACTTGTCAAACGTGCACAACATGTCATTGTGAACTTGCATAAGCATGCATAACTTATTAAACATGCATAACATGGCATAGTGAACTTGCATAAACATGCATAACTCATTTAACTTGCAATTCATGGCTTAGTGAACTTGCATAAAAATGCATATCTTATTAAACTTGCAAATCATGGCTTAGTGAACTTGCATAAACATGCATAACTTATTAAACTTGCAAATCATGGCTTAGTGAACTTGCATAAACATGCATAACTCATTTAACTTGCAAATCATGGCATAGTGAACTTGCATAAACATGCATAACTCATTTAACTTGCAAAAATCCCAACTTGCATCACATATTAACTTTAGAGTTTCTAAAATGAAGGTAAGAGGGCTTACAATGCTTATGCGGACTCAAATAAGTATAGCAAATGTAAGAGACCCCTTATGCAACAAAATAAAACCCCAAAATGCAAGCAAACTTGATCAAGACTCCTCCTTTATGATGACAATGGCGAAACAAGACTTTAATGCAAGCTAAAGAGGATCATACAAGCCTAAATACACTTGTATGCATGGAAACCTCTTAGGGATTTGTTTAGGAATTGTATGAAGAGAGTGGAGGCCATGAGAGTTTTGATTTTGGCATAGTTTAGTTGCTAGAATGAATAATGAGTGATTTAGGGTAGGTTAGGGTCTTATTTATAGATTAGGCTAGTGATTTAGACCATAGGATTAACCCTAGGTTGAATTAGGTCCATCAGATTTCGGAATTCTCCAGAACCAAGCCACAAGACCAAGCCCAAATCAAAATGGTGCGCCAGGCAAAACTGCCTGGCCACCCCCTATCGACAGGGCTGTCGACAGGGCAGTCGACACCCTGGGGACCCTGTCGACAGGCCTGTCGACATGCGGGTCCTGGCGGGAATTTTCCCGCCTGCGCCAGTTTGCCCTAACCCTTGTTTTTAATTTCAAATTTTAAATCTGTTTTTACTTAGGAATTTTCTGAAAACTTCAATGGGCCTTAACTGGGTCATACGGACTCCGATTTTCGAAAACTCGGACTCTATTTCGCGTATTTTTCCGAGACGAACGCAATGGCATAGCCCGTTTCCCTTGATTCACATTTTATAATTAAATTCTGCCTCAATTTATGTTATAACAGGTTATTGAAAATACGGGTTGTTACAATAAATGTTTTAACAAATGAAACAATTGGCCAACTTAATTTTTTTTGCTAATTGATACAGTGATGCATAGAAGTTGTTGTCAGAACAGAAGCCCTCTTATTTTCAACCATTGTATGGAAGAGGAACATGGATCCAAGGCAAGTGAATTCACCATATCATGGAAAACCTGTAAACGGTGTGTGTGTGTATATATATATTGAAGTGCAGGCTTATTTGTAAATTCATCAAACTAACAATATGGTATGCATAGAAAAATTTGCCATTCATTTTTGCTTGAGTACCAGTTTAGGTGCAAAGGTTTCCCCAACAAGTATATAGTCGACGACAATGCCTTGACCGTAGCATGGTGCCCACTTCCCTGCCAACAGTACCACTGTGCAGCCACCTAAGAAGGGAGAAAGAAATATAAATGCTATTTGCCTGACAAGGTTAGTATTTCTTTGAAACACGCAATATGTATATACAAAAGTGAATAATATTATCACCAAATGATTTAAACCAAAGTTCTTACTGAGAAATACAAAAAGAATTCAAAGATTGTTTCTATAAGAAACTTTGCCAAGGCAAAATAATTAAATTTATGATAGATGTGGATAACTTTTTTATATTGAGGAAAATGTTCACAATGACTTTAGGGATTGGTCATTGACATTTATAACCAGTATGGGTGATTTGGAATTTGGATATTTCCATGAAAGATAATCAACTTATTCTGTTATAACAAAGATTGCTTGAATTATAACTTCTAATAAACTTGGTTAACTATAATGTCATATAAAATGCAAGTTTTTGAATTTTATCCTTTAGTATCACATTCTTGCTGCTTGTGATATTTTATAAGCTAAAATATGCATTACTTCAGTCTGCATTTTCACTTGACACGTTGTTATATTAGACTGTTAGTACATGCCATCGTATTTATGTACTCAAGTTTGTTATACAGAGAAGGTTAAACTTCTCCTAGGAAGATGTTTAAAAACTTGTATTTTATATTACATTTTGTCGATATTAGCAGTTTATTTTAACACCACGATAATGAGTCATTTTGATCAAGTCGTATTTTCTATCTAATGATGTATTGGCAATGATTCAACCATTCATATCGGTGCATTGCTGTTTTCATATCTGTGAATTCAACCATTCATATGGGTTCAAATGTGATAAAATAAGATTTCAGAGCCATATTTCTCCAGTTCGTGACTAACATTGTAATACACAAATGCACTAATTGACACCTTTGCACAAACTTTTCTCATATGGTACACTTGACAAATGCACTAATTAAATACTTTCTATTGATCATAAATATATGGTACAATGGTCTTCCAAATGGACCCAGATATGCATGGTATTGTTTTTCTCATATGAATTAAAAAAGGACAAGGTATACGATACACGTTGAAGTTTCAGTTGAAACATTAAAGGCATATAATTTATCTCAATCAAAACTGGTGGCAGGCCAGCCTACCAAGCCTTGCAAAAGAAGACAAAGCGAAAATGGATTTTGCAATTTTAGTTCCAGAGCACGTACATATAAATTCATTTTACATGCTGCTAAAAAATTAGTTTTGAAAATCCACTCCTTAGTCGTCATCTGTTCTACTACGGTCGACCTCTTATTCATACTCACTTAAAAATTATTTCCTAATAGTGTAAATACACAAATGCACTAATTGTGCCTAGACTACACAATGGTACAACAACCAAAGTAGAGTTCAAATGAAATTTGCAATCTATTACTAAGATTTTGTACAAACAAAACATCAATCAAAATTGCCACTTTGTTGTAACTGTTAACTAATAGTCAATGAGTCGCTATTTATATATTCCTATGATTCAAGAAACTTTTTAAAAGTCCCTAGTATCTCAAATATGATGGATTTAGAATACATGCCCATAAAACCCATTTATGGGATTCATGGCAATTTTGTGTCTGCTTACTTAATAAACTTGTGGTTTGGCATTGGATTTTTTTAGCAAGCATACAGATGACATTAAATACCTTACCTTGCAATTTAAAATGTTAATAATGAACTTAGACCGTACCAAATTTTAACCAGTTTTCATTTAGCTTGCCAAGATAGTCTGTTAAAAGATAGTAAGGAGATATCTGATGTAGTTTGTAAACGTTTAACAACAATAGGTCAAGGAAAAGAATATTGTGATTTGAGAAGTTGTAGTTGCAAATTGCAAGATTGTTGAATTTTAATGTGAAATGGTAAGATAATAGTGTAACTTATAACCATGGTAGGCTGATAATTTTATTCAAAGAAGCCAACATGTTTAACTTAAAAGACTTGGTATAATCATAAGGAGTTTCAATACTGAAGGTGAGAAGTTTTAAGTAAATTGCATGAAATCAACCAAAGTGACAAAGAGTGTGTATTTTCGATCTAGTTAAATTGCTTCAAAAACTTTCTTCGTCATGCAATGTAATATTTTTCAGATGTGAGTTAAATTTCTAATGTTGCATTATTACTTTAAGCCATCACCCAAATAAACTTTAAAAGCCTTAAAATGATTCTAAAACTTCTGCTGGTTTCAAAATTACATTTCAGTCCTATCCCTAAATTAAATATTCAAATGGTTCAAATTAACCTGAAATTTAGAGGAGTTCAATACATCTTTGTAATACCAGTAAAAAATGTATAACAGTCTTGAAAACCGGTTAACATTTTAATAGACCTCTCTCCCCCTTTTCCTACTGAAAACGCATAATCAACTTATTTATAACTTATTCAGCAATAAATTCAAATCTACAACATTCTGAATCAGTAACAACTTTACATGAGAATCGGGTTCTCTTACCAGAATCTAAACCGAAGATTAGATCCAAATCACGTGAACCAGCCCTAGCTTCGACAGATCGGTTGAAGAGATTGGAGATGGAAGGAGCTGCTTTCTTCAATCGGGTGAGGAGATTGAAGCAAAACGACCAATTTTTTGTGATGCGAAATGGATTTGGAGGGAGGGGAAATGGTTTTGGAGGGAGAGCGAAAATAATATGTGAGACCGTGAATAATTTTCTCAGGGGACACGTGAAGTTGGAGAGATACTGGCGAATAATTTTAGCGTACACGTAATATGGTCACCGAGAAGCAAATAATTAAATGTTAAATAATAACTCTTCGGAATAACATGTTATTAAACAGTGTTATTAATATCATATTTTGTTGTAGTGGACCGAATGACCCAAGTTTGAGAGAGCCAATGCTGCTACCGATGCGAGGTTCTCATGTCCTTCCCAGAGATCCGAACATCACCAATCCTACTCAAAGGCAGCTTCTCCAGCCCACTCGTCCTGTGAGTGATCGGAATTGTAGAGGGCAAGGGAGTTCATCTACAGCTCAGAACCAAAGAAGATCACCTGATTTGGGGACAGGAAATGCTAGAAGAAATAGAAGTGTCGATCCCGAACCTACTCTGACTAACGCCGAGGTAGAAACGATGGTGCACCAGATCATGGCCGATAGTCGACGCAACACTAATGAGGACTTGGGTATTGAGCGTAGTCACACCACACCCCATTCACCATCCTGAACTTCCAATTCTCCCGACGAGTCAATCTGCTACAAATGGATCGATATATAGGAAGAACTGATCCACGACAACATTTTATGAGATATCCATGGTTTGTGAATGCTGCGGCAGCGCCTGATGCGGTGAAATGTAAAGCCTTCCCGATATATCTTAAAGATGTTGCATTGATGTGGTTCACTTGACTTCCTCCCCGATCGGTACCAAGCTTTAACGAACTAAGCGAACGTTTCATGAACCAGTTCCGCCTCCATGCCCGGAAATCTAAAAGTGTTATTGAACTTTCCAGAATAAAACAGGCTTCGGGTGAATCTTTGAAATCATATTCAGACCGTTTTAACCTAGCAGTTACCGAAGTAAGCGGCCCCCGTGAGCCTACCATTCTGATAGCATTAATAGATGGGGTCGACCTAGACACGGAATTCGGAGGATACCTGGTTGGAAAACCACCATTAACGAGAGAATCGTTCTATCAAAAGGCCAATATTTGCCTGCGACGGGAGGAAATTTACGCCAATCGAAAGAGAAAATCTGATGGAGCGTCCAGAGAAGACATTCAAAGTAATGTTGTCGTGAAGTAGTCCGACGATAATTCAGGGAATGTCGAGGTAAATGTTGACAACAAAAATGAAGGAAATTGCAGTCGAGATAGAAACGGTAGTAAATGGAACAGAAACCGAGGGAACAACTCCGGAAAAAGGCCTTTCTTTCAATTCTTCGAGAATTACACGCCATTGAGCGATACCTTGGAGAACATTTACCTAGACACATACAATGTTCTACAATACAAGAAGCCTTCGCCTAGAGACTCCACCAAGAAGGAACTTGCAACTGGGAAATTTTGTTCATTTCATGGAACTCACGATCACTCTACTAACGAGTGTCATCATCTAAGAGACATTGTGGAAAAATTGCTTTAGGAAGGAAAGCTGGATGTGTACATGGTCGCTCCAAGAGACAAGGGGCAAGGAGCACAGGCTCCAAATCAAAACCAACCCGCTTCTAAGCTCAACGCTCAGTAGAAGGGAAAGAACATTGTGATAAATACCATAGTTGGGGGACCACACCCAGCTGGGTCTAGTAATAGAACAATGGAGCAATATGTTAATGCGACCAAACACACGGAAATAGGAGAATGCAGTAACCTTGAAGAAACCACATTGGTAAAACAACAGAAGACAGTTAATGATGACATTGTCTTTCGAGATAGGGAAAGTATTGGAGTTGAAGCGCCGAGTACTGATCCATTAGTAATAACCACTGTTATTGGACCTGCAATAGTTAAGAAGATTCTTGTGGATAATGGGAGTTCTGTTAACATCCTATTAAAAAAAGCCTTTGATCAGAAGAAACTACAAATGAAAGACTTAAAGCCGTGTGAGGGTTGGATTCGTGACTTTAATGGAACCTCAACCGCCCCAATTGGAGCGATAGACTTACCTGTAGAATTAGGTGAGGGGGAGCGTGGAAGAGTGAGAATTCTCCAGTTCGTCATTATGGACATTGACTCACCTTACAACGCTTTCTTGGGACGGACAACACTTTCAGAGTTCAGGGCTTGCATTGCTCCATGGTGCCTTCTAATGAAATTCCTAACGGATGCGGGAGTGGGAATGGTCCGAGGCGATCAAGTTACTGTAAGAGCCTGCTATATGGCAGAGTTGAAGATGTTGCGTAATAGAAAGAATTCCGAACCTAAAAACATCCCGTCTCCTGTCAAGGGAGACTCAGCATAGCAACTAAAGACAATACAGCCACAGGTATCGCCTGACGACCAACTTAAAGATATTGATCCCAGAGAGGACGAAGAACCAGGAACCAGGAAGGCGACACCCAATGAGGCAACTGTTGACATTCCAATCGATAACGACGACCTGTCAAAGGTCTTGAAGATTGCATCTCATTTGGATTCTTTCTGAATGAAAGAATTGATTGATTTTTTAAAGGCAAACCTTGATGTGTTTGCCTGGACCCATGCAGACATGTATGGAATTTCACCCTCGATTATGAGCCACCCGCTAAGCCTAAACCCAAAGCATCCTTTGGTGAAGCAGAAAAGACGTATGTTGGACCCAGAGAGGTCGGCAGCCTTGAAAGAAGAAGTAGAGAAGTTAAGGAACAATGGGTTCATCAAAGACTCAAAATATCCCGATTGGATATCAAATCCCGTCTTGCTTAAGAAATCAAATGGGAAGTGGCGAACCTATATCGATTTTTCTGATCTTAACAAATCTTGCCCAAAAGATAGTTTCCCACTCCGCAGGATTGATCAGCTAGTCGATTCAACAGCATGACATCAGCTTCTCTCCTTTATGGACGCATATTCCGGATACAACCAGATCCCCATGCATGTACTGGATCAAGAGCACACAAGTTTTATTATGGGATTGTTCTGTTATGTGGTGATGCCATTCAGACTAAAGAATGCCGGAGCTACGTATTAGCATTTGGTGAACTGAATGTTCTAAAATCCGATCGGGAAAACGATGGAAGTTTATGTAGACGACATGCTTGTGAAGTCCAAGCAATCGTCTGATCATACAAAAGACTTGGCGGAGATATTTGACATTCTACGGCGATACGGGATGAAGTTGAACCCTTTGAAATGCTCATTTGGTGTTGCATCGGGAAAGTTCCTTGGGTTCATAATCTGCCCTCAAGGGATAGAGATTAATCCTGACCAGATTGCGACAATCCGGGACATACAAGAGCCACGAAAGATCAGAGATGTTCAAAGCCTAGCAGGGAAGGTTGCAGCGTTAAGCAGATTCATATCTATAGCCACAGACCTGTGTGTTCCATTCTTTGATTTAATCAAGTGAGGGAAATGTAATTTCGAGTGGACCCCTGACTGTGTGGAGGCATTCCAGAATTTGTTGGATTTGCTAGAAAAACCTCCGATTGTCAAAACTGGTGGATCATGAGGATTTGTTTGTATATTTGGTAGTGCCGTCTCATGCTGTCAGTTCAGGTTTGGTACGCGAAGAAGACAAAGTCCAGAGGCCGATGTATTATGTAAGCAAGAAACTAGCGGCGGCAGAATGCAATTATCCGAAAATAGAGAAACTTGCTTACAGTCTCTTGATTGCATCCCGAAAGCTTCGTCATTATTTCCAAGCTCACCCGATCGTCATATACACTGATCAGCCACTTAGACAGGTGCTGCAACGACTTGAAGCATCGAGACAACTGCTTAAGTGGAACATTGAGCTAAGTCAATTCGATTTAAACTTCCAACCTAGAAGATCAGTAAGGGGGTAGGCTTTAGCCGACTTCATTGCTGAATTCATAATCCTTGAGGAGGATGTGTTTAGAGATGAGTCTGGCCCCTCATAACAAAAGCTAGAACTTATTCCTTGGAAACTATACACTGATGGGGCTAAGAATGACCGACGACCCGGTGCTGGAGTTGTTTTAATAACTCCTGAAAAGCAGTCGATTTACTATGCTCTGCGGTTGGAATTATATGCCACCAATAATGATTCTGAATACGAGGCCCTGACTGCCGGGCTAAAACTTGCTAAAGAGTTGGGGGTGACCACGCTAGATATTTTCTGTGAGTCCAAAATAGTTGTTTGCCAGGTACGAAAGGAATTTGAAACTAGGGGACCTCGACAAGTTACCAACCTTGGAAAGGTGGAAGAATTGTTAAATAGTCTGGAGCACTACAACGTAACTCATATCCCGTGAATAGAGAACCAAAAAGCTGACAGACTAGCTAAGTTAGCTAGTTCTGACAATCCGAAAGAGACCGAGATGGTTCCAATAGAAGTATTGAGGTCACCCAGTTTTGATCAGATGGAAGTCGACCCGGTGCTGGAAGATGAACCAGAAAAGGAGTCATGGATGACCCCAATTAAGAACTTCCTAAAGAACGGAACACTTCTGTTTACACCAAAATTGGTCTAAACACCCAAGGTACTAAAACTGTACTTCACCAATGCGGTAAGAAATAAATGGAGCCATGTTCAATCAGCAATTAAAAATGAAAAACGCGAGAGAAATGTAAAGTAGAGACGAGATTTAGAGTGGTTCAGCCGTTAATTAGGACTACGTCCACTGTGAAGGTGATTTCCAATCTTATAACGAGGATTACAAAATGCATCAATTCTCTCTTTTTATACATCTCTATACTCACTCAATATACCCTCATTTATATATTTCAATCTTGGAATCATATAAGAGAATGGTAGAATTTGAGAAGAAGAAGGATGGATGAATGATTGAGAAGGAGGATGCCTTCGTTTCCCTTGATCACCAGATTGTATTTGACGCCATGTCTGAATCAGTAGTTGAGGATAGAATCTAGCAGCACTTCGTGGTTTCAAAGATTGGATCCCCTTTATGTTGGCAGCCATGGTGTATTTATAGGTGAGCTCCCTCCGGGAAATGACCTGAAATCTGTCTATGTAGGTTACGGATTGCTCATTGTATCAATTACGATCATGCCATCGGCCAGTTGTAGCCAGCTGTCTGCAGCTGTATTCAGTTGTCATGCGCGAGCGACTCAATGGAGCGAGCGTCTTGAATAGTTGTGCGAGTGACTTTGGTTGATGTCCTCTGGTTGCGGCTATTTCTGGCATTTGACGAGTAGATATCTGATTTTCTTGATGGCGAAATGAAGGAACAAATCGACCACAGTTCCTTAATGCGGTTATGTCTGATTTGAGTGTCGAGCGGTAGGAATTGCAATTCATGAGCAGTTGTTAAATATACGTGCGACCTTGAATCCTGTCTTGATGTGTGTGATTGAACTTTGATATTAGATCAAGCGTGCTCCGTTGTTGTGAGCGGCTTTACAGAATGTACGATCTTTATCTCTATTGAGTCGCATTTCTCATAGCAAATCGTGTCATCTTTTTCGGTCGTACTGGTTGATTTGATTTGTCTTGGGTTTGATACTTGGGTCTTGCTTTGTGCTGTCGCGTCCTATCCATTATGAGTCGTTTAAGTGCCTTAGATAACATTATGCACGACCGACCCTAATGATGTCCGTTCCGTGTCTTTCACTTAATGTGCGTATGGATTTTTGAGGGATTAACACTTGCCCCTCAAAGTTCGTGATTTCTCTTAGTAAGGAATTACTGGCTTCGACATGTTTGATCGCAACATTGTTTGGTAGGCTTATCTTGACTTGCTGAGGGGTCGTTCTTGCAAAAGATTAAGATTGCTTCGCTGTAGTTGATTGGTGTCTTTACTTTCGGGTGAGACGTTTGAACTATTTTGTCATTATTGCAAACAGCTAAATCATGGGGAAGTGAACACCGCCAACTGGACTCTGATGGGACACCCATTTCACTACTCGAATATTAGGCTGGCGTGGCGAGATATGCCTTTGATGTGTGTCCTTTAATCTCCCCCCTTATTTTTTTATTTCTCATTCAATTTTTCTTTCATTTTTCTCCAATAGGGTTTCTCAAGTGGAAAAGAAAAATTCCGTATTTCTCTCTATTGCTACTCAGGTTTGTCGATTCTTACTCATGCTCATTCTTCCTTTGAACCTTATGGTTATTCCCTGATCCATTCGCAGGATGGTTCCATCTCCGGAACGACGTCGAAAGGAAACCTTCTTTAATTTGGGTGTCTCAATAAATGAGATTCCGTCAGCTGGTCAACTGTCTGTAAACTCTCCCTCCAGCCCTCTTATATAGAGCTTCAAGCTATCATAAATAGGTCGCGCCATGCTCCTGGGCCTTGCAGTCCTAGGTTTGCTAAGCGGTTTCGAGGGTAGAGTTTACAGGGAGTTCCTTCAAATGTGAATATATCTCCGACTGACTCTCAGAATTTTCTTACAACATGACTGTCGCAAAAGGTCAGATGTTGGCCCGTCTCGAGACTGTTGTGCATCAATTTGGAAAGCAAATGGACTTGTTGAAAAATCATTCTGCGAAGTGGATGAATGGCTGACATACATTGGCCTGCGATCTCGAAAGACTTCATAAGGACAATCTCGAGCGTATCTCTGTTCTGGAAAATGATAAGGCTAAGTTAATCCGAGCTCTCAGGTCCAGAGATAGCGTGGTTGCTTCTTTCGCCCCTGGGGATGTTGAATCGGTAGTTTCTGCACATGCTGATGAACCTCCATCTTGTTCTGCTCCGACTAAGAGGAAGCTAGGTAGGCCAAGGAAGGTTAGATATCTGTAATCTTCTTCTCCTTGGTTATTTTGCTACTTTTAAGACCGGTTGTGTAAGCGGGTGTCGGTCCTCGCCCATGATATTATGCTTGTTGTGACTTGTGTTTAATCCGTGACACTTCTGTGATCCTGATGAAAGGTTGTTTGGCTGGTTTTATAATGCTCTTTGTGTCTTTATCACGCCATATCTCTTTTCCCTGCTTAATAACACACACGTTTTAAAAAAAATTCGCGGCGATCGTGCGTTAATATTGTATTACGGGGCGTTCGTACGCACGTTAATATCGCATTACGGGGCGTTCGCACGTTAATATCACATTACGGTTAGTCTTATAACGTTCTTATTAGGCTGGGATCATCCAGTTTTTTAGTATTTGACTTGACTGGTAAGCTTTTCGTTTTTTCAACTTTGGCAATTTAGCTATTTAGATTTTTTATTAAATACCCTGTTTATTTGTTTGGGGTATTTTCATGATGCATTTTTATGCGTGCCCCCATGGGAGGACTTTGGTTCCAATGTTGTAATCCAATCTTGGCTTTGTTTGACTTGGTTAATAACAAAACACAAGAATGGATACCTCCTTTCGGCTAGGATTTCAGCTTTGCGCTGGTCCCTCCAGCATGTTTAATCCTTCCCCATTTTTATGCTTCATCCCGAGGAGCGGAGACTAATTCATCTCATCGAGCCTTAACTCAGAGATGGGATAGATGATGTTATTGTCTAGACATTTGATTATCTCCTCCTTGACCACTTCTCTCATGTTTGGGTTTAATCGCCTTTGAGCCTCACGGGTGGGTTTAGCCTCATCAACTAAATGTATGCGATGTTCCACAATTGATGGGCTAATTCCTTTTATATCGCTAATTTCCCACCCCAAGGCGTCCTTATTTTCCCGCAAGGTATCCAAAAGTTTTTCTTCTTGGTCCTCGGTAAGATCGGAGGCCAAGATTACGGGAAAAGTGTTTGAAGGATCTAGGTAGGCATACTTAAGGTCTGGTGGCAAGGGTTTAAGGTCAAACTTATGAAGTTCTTGTGTATCAACATTGGTCAACATTCCTTGGTTAGATTTAGATGACGAAGTGTCGGAGTCAAGAATTTTGTTCAGTTCAGAAATGTATTCGAGTTCGTCGAAATCAGAGTTGAAATGGTCAAGACACATTTTCAAGGCTTCAGAAGTGTCACTAGAGGTTTCATCAACTGTGGTTTGAATCATGTCAATTTCATCGATCTCAAAATCCCTAGGTTGTTTGTTGAGATTAAAGATGTTTAGCTCGATGGTTAGGTGCCCGAAGGAGAGTCGAAGCTGACCATTTCTACAATTAATGACAGCATTAGAGGTTGCTAAGAAAGGGCGTCCTAAGATCAGTGGTATTTGAACGTTGGGATTTGAGACAGGCTCTGTTTCTAGAACTATAAAATCGACAGGGAAGTAGAACTGTTCGATCTATATCAAGACGTCTTCGATAATTCCCAATGGTTTTTTGACAGATCGATCGGCAAGTTGAAGTGTGATGTTTGTTGGTTTAATCTCCCCAAGTCCAAGTTGACGATAGACAGTATAAGGGAGAAGGTTGACACTGGCACCAAGGTCGAGTAGGGCACGAGAGATGTGAGTGTTTCCTATTTTACAATCAATCGTAGGGCAGCCAGGGTCTTTATACTTGACTGGGGCAAGATTCGAAAGAACAGAGCTTGTATTCGCAGTTAGAAAAGCGGTTTTTGGGACATTGGTCGCCCGTTTTTGTGTACACAATTCCTTAAGACATTTAGCATATTGAGGGATATGTTCAATGGTGTCTAAAAGAGGAATGTTCACACGGACTTGTTTGAAAATTTCCAAGATTTTATCGAAGTTTGCAGCTTTCTTCTTATTATTGAGTCTATGGGGAAAAGGAGCAACTGGTTTTTCGACTCTACGATCAGTTTCATCATTCGAAGAAGAAGGTGGTAGGGGTGTAGAAGATGAAATGTTGGGATTGCCAACATTGGTTGTCAAAGGTGGGTCGGGTTTGCCGACACAAGGAGAAGAACTGTTGGGATTGCCAACATTTAAGGGAATTTGAGGTTCAGAAGAATTGGCATTCGAAGCCAATGGATGATCATCAAGATTAGGGATTGGGGTCGAGTTAGAAGGTTCGCCAGGGTTGCCCACGTTATTATCAATCCTCTTTCCAGATCGAAGGGTTGTAATAGCGTTGACTGGATTATGGTTTTCGTCCTCACAAGAATTTACAGTATGAGAGTTATATTTTGGATTCACCTCAGGTTGACTAGGCAACTTTCCTTTCTCATTATTTTTCGCCATTTCCTTTATCATATGCATTAGTTGGTCGATTTTAGCGTCTTGATTATTTATTTGTTTTTCTAATCGAACAATATCTTATGATGGTTGAGAAGATTGAGAGGATTGGTTTGATGATTGAAAATTGGGGTGCCTATACGGTTGTTTGGATTGAGGTGCAGCTTGAGAGGTTTGAGAATTGGGAGGTGGAGCTTGGTAATTCGGATTGGGAATAAAGGGTTGCATGTGAGATGGGTTTGCCGAATTATTGGGGTTTGACCAAGAAAAGTTTGGGTGGTTCCTCCAACCAGGATTGTACGTGGCTGAGTAAGGGTTATTTTGAGCTATAGCATTGGCTTGGTCCTGAGAGTAGTAGTGGGGTAACCCTTCTCTGGCTTGAGGAGTTTGATTTTCTACGGGAATTTGATTTGGGTCCACGACATGCACTCCTCTAGTAGAAATACGATTGGGAACGCGAATTGATTCCCATTGCATGTCCTTTTCAGAATAATCTTCTAAGAACCGCCAAGCTTCATCGGCTGTTTTAGACATAAAATCTCCTCCACACATTGATTCTAGTTGAGTTTTAGACTGATAGTTAAGCCCTTCATATACAATTTGACACAAGTTGTCTTTTAGAATTCCATGATGAGGACAGCTATACAGTAGTTGGTTGAATCTCTCAAAATATTTTGAAAAAGTTTCCCCCTCATTTTGACAAAATTGATTTATCTCAGTTCGGATTTTGAGAGTTTTATGGAAAGGGAAAAACTTTTTCAAAAATGCAGTGACAAATTCATCCCAACTTCTTATGGAATGTTTTGGAAGAGAATTTAGCCATCTTTTAGCGCTTTCAAGTAGTGCAAATGGGATTAGCCTTAGCTTGATCGATTCGTTAGATAATTGTTGCATTTTTGTTGTGGACGCATACAATTCAAATTCACTTAGAAATTCATAAGCATTTTCAGACCCAGTAAATTTTGGTACCCCTTGAATAAAAGAATGTTTCAACTCAAAATTGTTTCCTTCAGCTGGTGGAAAAATGATGACAGGGGGTTGGACGGTCCTAGTTGGATAACATCGTTCACGAAGAGACAGGGGTCTATCCATTTGGATATTGAGGTTCTGAAAATTTTGATTTATTTGGTTTTGATCCCCAAAGTTTGGAAAGTTTTGATTCACTCGATTTTGATCCAATTCGGTTGGAAAATTTTGGTTGATTCGAGAACCCCTAGGAGAATTTTGTTGGCTAACACTTTTTTCACTCATTGTTGTTGAATGCAAGCACAGAAATTAGCTACAATGAAGTTTTCTGTCCTTATTGGCTCTTAACCCAAAATTATAAAGTGACACGTTTGATTACTTAGATCAAAAGATTTCTCAGCCAGTTAACGGACAGGAGTTATCGGTGCACCAGGAATCACCCTAGCAATGCAGCCGAAGGTTTAAGTACCTTCAGAGTAACAACCGATATAATATTTACGAATCATCGTAATATTTATAAACGGTTATTTCTCTGCCGTAGTCTAGACACCAAGAAATAATTCGTTCCAAATGAATCAACTATCACAATATAATTAAGCCCTAGATGAGCCCGTGACTCCCTTAAGTCTAACGTCTAACCGTTATTTTTAGTCAGATTCTACGATGAAATGCAATTTGTGGGCTAAGGAAAGGGTGATGAAATCCCTCACCTTATGTGAATTGGGGTATTGCCCTTAACAGAATGAATAAAAGATGCAGAAACAACAGCAATCACACAAAATAACTGCAGAAATTAAAAATTGTACATTCAAAGCCGCTGCCCCTGCAGAAAAGTTTTACAACAATTGTCTATATTTTTGCAGCAGAGCACCTGTAGAGTTAAAAGAAATTTACAGTGGGGTATGGCTGTCCATCCAGAAAAATGAGTAGCGTCAATGATTGAAATCTCACTATTTGCAATTTCTTCTGATTTCTGAATTCTTGATTTGTTGCTTGAACTCCAGTCACTTTGTCCTTGGTTTGAAACTCTTTTTTTTTATTTTTGGGCTTTTTTTTAATGAAGTAAATAACAAAAAAAAGCACAAGAAAATATGAGGCTGTGGTAGATTAAAAAAAAAAAAAATTGGAATTTTTTTTGAGAGAATGCTTGTGGATGGGGTTGGTTTGTGCGTTGTGGCAGAAGTGTGGTGGGAAGGAGGGATTGAAGAAGATGGTGCTGAAGTGTAGATTGAAAAAAAAAAATGTGGTGAAATGAGATTGTGTGAGAGAGAGGGGTATTTGATCAGAGGGGAAAAAAATGAAGCAGGGAAGAATAATGGAAAAAAATTATGTCCTTGCCTTTTTTTTTATTAGTGTTGAAAAGCGGACAAATAGGAAAGAAACAAATGACAAAAAAAATGGGAAGAGAGATTTCAGAAAAGAAAGAGAATTGTAAAGGAAGAAAGAAAAGTAATTGTAAAAGATTTGGAAAAGAAATTGAGAAGGGAAAGCAATAAAAGAGAAGACAAAAACAGAAAGAATTTTTTCTTTTGTTTGTTGTTGTAAAATTAGAAGAGAGAGAAAAAAATGAGAAAGGAAAAACTTGAAAAGGGAAAGAAATAAATGGAGAAAGAAAGAAAATCAATTACAAGGCAAAGAAGAGAAATTTATAAAAGGATTTTTTTTTTCTTCAGCAAATTGTAAAAGAAGAAAGGATGTGAGATATTAGTAAGAGGAGAAACAAATGAAAGGAAGGATAAAGAAGTTGAAAATAGGGAAGAATTAAAAGAAAAATGGCAAGATTTTTTTTTTTCGAACTTGTAAAAGAAGAATGAGAAGTAATTATATAGAAAATTGGAAAGGAGGAATAAAGAGGAAAGAAATCAAAAGAGGATTTTTTTTTTTTTTTGAAAAGAAAGGAAATTTGTAAGAGAAGAAAAGAAATCAATGTATTGAGAACAAGAAAGACAAAAGAAGAAAGGAAAAAAAGTTGCAAAAGAGGAATTGTTTTTTTTTTTTTTTTTGAAATTTGCAAAAAGAAAAAGACAATTGGATAGAAAGTGGAAAGATGGAAAGAATAAAGGAAAATTGATAGTTTTTTTTTTTTTAATGAAGGAGAGAGCAGGAAAGAAATAAATGAAAAAATGGAAAGAGAGATTGTAAAAGGTTAATGAGAAATGCAATTGGAAAGAAATTAAAAAAAAATGCAAGTTTTTTTTTTATGAAAATTTGAACAAGAAGAAAGGGAAAGAAATGAATGGGAAAAAGCAAAACAAAAATGGAAAAAAATAATAAAAGAGGAAGGAAATAAGAGAAAAAAGCAAGGTTTTTTGAGTAGAGAGGAAGGGTAGAAGAAATTGAGGAAAGAAATAAAAGCAGACAAAAACAAGAAAGAAATCAAAGTAGGCAGAGAAGAAATTGCAATTTTTTTTTTTTTTTTAGAAAGTTGTAGACAAAAGATGGAAACAAATAAAAAGAAAAGGAACGAGAAAAGAAAAATGTGAAAATCAGCAAGGTGGTAGAAAGATGGAAAGAAATTGAAGAGAAATTAGCAACTTTCTTTTTTTTTTTGTATATTTTTTTTTTCTTCTTGAAGGAATTAGATTGGAAGGAATGCAAAATAAAAAAAAGGAAAGAAATAAATGAAAAAAAGAAGGAAAATTAAAAAAAAGTAAGTTTTTTTTTTGAAAGATTGTAAAAGAAGAAATGAATATAAAAGTAGGAAGGAGGATTGAAAAATGGAAAGGAATAATTGAAAATAGGAAAAGAAATTGAAAGAAAATAAAGGCAAGAAATTATTTTTTTTCTCTTGCTTAGTTCATGACAGTATCAATGTAATTAATACGCCACATCACTAATTGAGATTTTTTCTATATGTACAAGAAACAAAAATATATACAAAATAAAATAAAACTAACACGAATCGAAAATTAAATAAACAATAAAATTCAATCGTTACCTCCCCGGCAACGGCGCCAAAAACTTGATCGACGCTAGTCTATGAATTAGAAAAGCGCGACATTTGTAATAAATTCTGCAAGCATACAGGTGTGTAGCATACAGGTCGAACACAGGGAGGAAAGTTAAATTTTATTATTTATATGTTTCGTGGGCGTGTTAGACAGAACTTTGGGGGTTGTTTTCAATGTTGTTGAAATAATGTTATTGAAATCGCTACAAATCTGAATCTAATCAGACGTATATCAAATTCAACAACAGGAAAGAAAATAACAAGTACTAGCAAAAACAACAAAAGTAAATAATAACTGGAACAATAACAGAGAATTAAAAATAGAGTTGCTGTTGAAACTAATCAAACAGTCAACACTAGTATGCAGTAACAAAGACAATAACAATATGTGTTCTACCGAATCTAATCGTGTAGATACACAAATTGTTTTAAAGAAAAGTAAATAACTAGAACAAGAAAATTTTATTAAACTAATGGCAGTACAGAATTATGAGATGCTTTTTACAATGGTTACAATCACATATTTATAGATGAGAAGGGGAAAACCCTAACTAGGTCTATGAATAAATGGCCCTCCTTATTCATGAATATTTCTTGCCTTCCTTGACCACCTGATTGGAGAAAATCTGGGCATATCATGGAAAATATTTTCCATATCTTTCAATTTTCCCATGTGGCTTGATTGATAGAAGATTGCATCCAATTAACTCTTCCAAACAAGGACGCTTATCAGACTCCAAAGGCAATATAAGATAAAATCTTCAAAATTGGTTTTTCTTCTTGGCAGCAATTCAATCAGAAATTCTTCTAATTGCAATTGAATGATTTGAATTTACTTCCATGATGAGAATATGGCTATTGCTGAGATGTTAATTGGTGCACATCATAAATATATACACATGAATATGTGTATGTATATATATAACATAACACTAATCCAGATATTTCTCAAAGCAAAGGGGCCAGTGTGAACGCGCTCCGTTTCTTTGGCAAAAAGTGAGCTTGACGGGGTTCGAACTCAGGTCTCTCAGCACCAATTCCTATGCCTTTACCAGTGAGCTACTACTTCTTTTGCAATTGAAATGAATTTGATGTGAGGAAGTAGCTCTTTCTTGTAGTTGGCCTTTGATTTGAATTGAAGGAGGCATTTTTTGACATCCTGTAACAACATACAAAAGTAACCAAAGTATCATTTATTTATTTACAAAAGATAAAGCATAAGAGTAATAAAATAAACACTTTTCAGTGTCAATCAAATACCCCCACACTTATCTTTTACTCGTCCTCGAGTAAAACAAAAAATGAAAAACTAAACTAGATAGGTCACACTTTCGTAGGAAACACGATTGCATTGAGCGTATGCAACAAGCCGTTAAACCTCTAGGTGTCCCTAGTAGGACGAGTGGTGTCTCGTGAGGGTTTTCAGCGGATACTACCCACAAAATCCAAATGCAGTATGTTATAATTCTAATGAAACTACATGAATGCAATGGACATATGCAAAAAATAAAAGTGAAAAATGACAACACGACTTATTTCAGGAAAGTGGTACAACAAGTTAAGTTAATAATTTCTAACCAGTTGATTTTATTTTAGATACCTCGACTTGTCACAAATTTTCAATATAAATCAAGTTTTCAAATGTTAAATTCCAGTTTGGCCAGTCAGTTCGGTCGATAACATAGTGCAGCCATGAAATAAATTCTTAGTTTGCTTGGCACAGTTTGTAAAGTGGTATTCTAATTTTCTCATGTATGGCTAGTCAAATCAATAAGGTCAAGAAGTGTTTGGGTATCATCGCTTATTCTTTATTCTATAAAATTTTAAGATTTATGATTAAGTACATACACCTAAAAAGACCAAGGTTTACCACCCATGCACTGCCTCGCGGACTAACGGAGAGTGGGTAAAGAGCTTGGCGGATTGTGCAGGCCGACTTTGACTTTGTCAACAACGTGTCGGTAATCCTTAGGTGTCCAATCCCATTAAATGAGACCAAGATATTCCAACTTTGACTTTTTCAACAACGTGTCGGATAGAGCTTGGCGGGTTTGCACACCAACGCTCGATATACAAGCAATGTTGGATACCCTTGGAATACTATTATTATTATTATCGAAAATATAAGCACAAAAGAGAATTATGCGAATTCAACTTAACACAACTTAGTTTTAAAGATTTGAAAAGCCAATATAAGTATTTTAAGTCCTCCACTTATTTAAACAAAGTCTACAATATAGAATAGATTTCATGGCCATCACCTAAGAATCTCCCTATGTACCGGTTACACTATTATCCCTCAAAATTAAACTTTTCATTATATTTCAAATTCGATCTAAGTTGAGAGAGAAAAATACTATCAACTGGCTAAAAATTGTAAACTTATTTTGTTGTATCAATTGAAAATGAGTCGTATTTTCCAAAAAAAAAAATTATGGTATGTTACTACAATCTAAAATGTATGAAGGTCCTACTCAAATGGCTGAAAATAAAAAGAAATAAAAACAAAGAAAAATGAAAATGGATGAAATGCAGACTCCCCCCCACACTTGATTCAGACAGTGTCCCAACTGTCTAAGGCAGAAAAACAAAAATAAAATGAAAAAACTGAAAAAGAAAAGTAAAAGAAAAAGAACGTGTACCACCTGATTTCATGGTGGATGATCATGCAGATCGATAGAGTCATCTTCGTCATATTGCTCGAATTCCAAAAATGGTTTCAGTCGTTGACCGTTTACTTTGAAGACTCTTCCATCCCTAGGATTTTCAATTTCAACCGCTCCATGAGGGTATACTGTTTTCACGACATAAGGTCCAGTCCATCGAGATCTTAGTTTTCCTGGAAACAAGTGAAGTCTAGAGTCGTATAAAAGAACTTTTTGACCTACGTTGAATTCCTTACGAAGTATGTTTTTGTCGTGTTGGGCTTTGGTTCTTTCTTTGTAGATTTTCGCATTTTCATACGCCTCATTTCTTAATTCCTCCAATTCAGAAATTTGTAACTTCCTATGTGAGCCGGCCTTTTCTAAGTCAAAGTTCAAAAATTTTATGGCCCAAAGAGCGCGATGCTCTAATTCAAGAGGTAAGTGACAGGCCTTTCCAAAGACTAATCGATATGGTGACATCCCTAGATTGGTTTTATAAGCAGTGCGAAATGCCCAAAGTGCATCAATCAGTTTTACGGACCAATCTTTTCTGTTGGAATTCACGGTTTTCTCAAGAATTTGTTTGATTTGTCTATTGGAAACTTCTACTTGCCCACTCGTTTGTGGATGGTTGGGGGTCGACAGCTTGTGTGTGATTGAGTATTTCTTGAGTAAGGACTCAAAAGCACGATTACAGAAATGAGTGCCATTATCGCTAATGATAGCTCGAGGTGTGCCAAAGCGTGAAAAGATGTTTTCTTTGAGGAATTTGACAACAACCTTGTTGTCATTGGTTTTGGTCGGAATGGCTTCAACCCATTTTGAGACATAATCTACCGCAAGTAAGATGTAAAGATTCCCAAATGAATTAGGGAATGGTCCCATGAAATCGATGCCCCAAACATCGAATAACTCAATCACTAAAATGGGGTTGAGAGGCATCATGTTTCGCTTAGAGATTCGACCCGTTCTTTGACATCGCTCACATTTAGAGCAAAATTCGAAAGCGTCACGGAAGAGTGTGGGCCAATAAAAACCACTTTGCAAAACCTTTGCAGTAGTTTTTCTTGCACCAAAATGACCGCCACAAGCATGGTCATGTGAGAAAGAGAGAATACTTTGGTGTTCATGATCAGGCACACACCTTCGAATGATTTGGTCGGGACAGTATTTGAAAAGATATGGGTCGTCCCAATAGAAGTTTCGAACTTTCGAGAGAAATTTTTGTTTATCTTGTTTCGACCATTCAGCGGGCATTTGCTGTGTGACAAGATAATTCACAATGTCAGCGTACCAAGGGGTGTTAGAGATCGAAAGGAGTTGTTCGTCAGGAAAATAGTCATCGATTTGGGTATCGTTATCATTTTCGTGCACAATTCGAGAGAGATGATCAGCTACTACATTTTCAGAACCCTTTTTATCTCGTATTTCTATGTCGAATTCTTGGAGAAGAAGGATCCAACGGATCAAGCGGGCCTTGGCATCCTTCTTAGAAAGCAAATATCGTAAGGCAGCATGGTCAGTGTAAACTATGACTTTGGATCCTATGAGATATGGTCTGAATTTCTCAAGAGCGAAGACAACTGCCAAAAATTCCTTTTCAGTAGTTGAGTAATTAAGTTGGGCCTCGTTTAAGGTTTTGCTGGCGTAATAAATGACTCGAGGGAGTTTATCAATACGCTGACCCAAGATGGCTCCAATTGCAAAGTCAAAAGCGTCGCACATAAGTTCAAAGGGTTGAGTCCAATCAGGAGGTTGAATGATGGGAGTTGTGGTCAAGAGTGATTTAAGAGTTTCAAAAGATGTTTTGCGATCATTGGAAAATTCAAACTTTACGTCTTTGGCAAGTAAATTCGAGAGAGGTTTTGAAATTTTTGAGAAATCCTTAATGAATCTTCTATAGAATCCTGCATGGCCAAGAAATGAACGAACATCTTTGACAGACTTAGGAGGAGGTAAATTAGCAATCAAATCGATTTTGGATTTATCGACTTCTAGGCCATCTTTGGAGACGACATGACCTAGAACTATCCCCCTTTTTACCATAAAGTGGCATTTCTCCCAATTAAGCACGAGTGATTTCTCCTTACAACGCTTAAGGACGAGTTCTAGATGAGTGAGACATTGGGAAAAAGATGATCCATATATTGAAAAATCGTCCATGAATATTTCCAAGAATTCTTCCACCATATCAGAGAAAATACTCATCATACACCTTTGGAAAGTCGCGGGGGCATTACAAAGACCGAAAGGCATGCGACGATAAGCAAAGGTTCCAAAGGGACAAGTAAAGGTGGTCTTATGTTGATCCTCTAAAGCAACAGGGATTTGGTTATAGCCAGAGTATCCATCGAGAAAACAGTAGTACTCATGTCCCGCTAAGCGTTCGAGCATTTGGTCAATAAAAGGCAAGGGAAAATGGTCTTTTCGTGTGGCTGAGTTAAGCTTTCGATAGTCGATGCACACACGCCATTTGGTTTTGATTTTTGTTGGGACGAGTTCATCACTGTCGTTTTTGATCACTGTGACTCCTGACTTCTTTGGTACAACTTGTACCGGACTCACCCAAGTACTGTCAGAGATGGGATAGATGATGTTATTGTCTAGACATTTGATTATCTCCTCCTTGACCACTTCTCTCATGTTTGGGTTTAATCGCCTTTGAGCCTCACGGGTGGGTTTAGCCTCATCAACTAAATGTATGCGATGTTCCACAATTGATGGGCTAATTCCTTTTATATCGCTAATTTCCCACCCCAAGGCGTCCTTATTTTCCCGCAAGGTATCCAAAAGTTTTTCTTCTTGGTCCTCGGTAAGATCGGAGGCCAAGATTACGGGAAAAGTGTTTGAAGGATCTAGGTAGGCATACTTAAGGTCTGGTGGCAAGGGTTTAAGGTCAAACTTATGAAGTTCTTGTGTATCAACATTGGTCAACATACCTTGGTTAGATTTAGATGACGAAGTGTCGGAGTCAAGAATTTTGTTCAGTTCAGAAATGTATTCGAGTTCGTCGAAATCAGAGTCGAAATGGTCAAGACACATTTTCAAGGCTTCAGAAGTGTCACTAGAGGTTTCATCAACTGTGGTTTGAATCATGTCAATTTCATCGATCTCAAAATCCCTAGGTTGTTTGTTGAGATTAAAGATGTTTAGCTCGATGGTTAGGTGCCCGAAGGAGAGTCGAAGCTGACCATTTCTACAATTAATGACAGCATTAGAGGTTGCTAAGAAAGGGCGTCCTAAGATCAGTGGTATTTGAACGTTGGGATTTGAGACAGGCTCTGTTTCTAGAACTATAAAATCGACAGGGAAGTAGAACTGTTCGATCTGTATCAAGACGTCTTCGATAATTCCCAATGGTTTTTTGACAGATCGATCGACAAGTTGAAGTGTGATGTTTGTTGGTTTAATCTCCCCAAGTCCAAGTTGACGATAGACAGTATAAGGGAGAAGGTTGACACTGGCACCAAGGTCGAGTAGGTTACGAGAGATGTGAGTGTTTCCTATTTTACAATCAATCGTAGGGCAGCCAGGGTCTTTATACTTGACTGGGGCAAGATTCGAAAGAACAGAGCTTGTATTCGCAGTTAGAAAAGCGGTTTTTGGGACATTGGTCGCCCGTTTTTGTGTACACAATTCCTTAAGACATTTAGCATATTGAGGGATTTGTTCAATGGTGTCTAAAAGAGGAATGTTCACACGGACTTGTTTGAAAATTTCCAAGATTTTATCGAAGTTTGCAGCTTTCTTCTTATTATTGAGTCTATGGGGAAAAGGAGCAACTGGTTTTTCGACTCTACGATCAGTTTCATCATTCGAAGAAGAAGGTGGTAGGGGTGTAGAAGATGAAATGTTGGGATTGCCAACATTGGTTGTCAAAGGTGGGTCGGGTTTGCCGACACAAGGAGAAGAACTGTTGGGATTGCCAACATTTAAGGGAATTTGAGGTTCAGAAGAATTGGCATTCGAAGCCAATGGATGATCATCAAGATTAGGGATTGGGGTCGAGTTAGAAGGTTCGCCAGGGTTGCCCACGTTATTATCAATCCTCTTTCCAGATCGAAGGGTTGTAATAGCGTTGACTGGATTATGGTTTTTGTCCTCACAAGAATTTACAGTACGAGAGTTATATTTTGGATTCACCTCAGGTTGACTAGGCAACTTTCCTTTCTCATTATTTTTCGCCATTTCCTTTATCATATGCATTAGTTGGTCGATTTTAGCGTCTTGATTATTTATTTGTTTTTCTAATCGAACAATATCTTGTGATGGTTGAGAAGATTGAGAGGATTGGTTTGATGATTGAAAATTGGGGTGCCTATACGGTTGTTTGGATTGAGGTGCAGCTTGAGAGGTTTGAGAATTGGGAGGTGGAGCTTGGTAATTCGGATTGGGAATAAAGGGTTGCATGTGAGATGGGTTTGCCGAATTATTGGGGTTTGACCAAGAAAAGTTTGGGTGGTTCCTCCAACCAGGATTGTACGTGGCTGAGTAAGGGTTATTTTGAGCTATAGCATTGGCTTGGTCCTGAGAGTAGTAGTGGGGTAACCCTTCTCCGGCTTGAGGAGTTTGATTTTCTACGGGAATTTGATTTGGGTCCACGACATGCACTCCTCTAGTAGAAGTACGATTGGGAACGCGAATTGATTCCCATTGCATGTCCTTTTCAGAATAATTTTCTAAGAACCGCCAAGCTTCATCGGCTGTTTTAGACATAAAATCTCCTCCACACATTGATTCTAGTTGAGTTTTAGACTGATAGTTAAGCCCTTCATATACAATTTGACACAAGTTGTCTTTTAGAATTCCATGATGAGGACAGCTATACAGTAGTTGGTTGAATCTCTCAAAATATTTTGAAAAAGTTTCCCCCTCATTTTGACAAAATTGATTTATCTCAGTTCGGATTTTGAGAGTTTTATGGAAAGGGAAAAACTTTTTCAAAAATGCAGTGACAAATTCATCCCAACTTCTTATGGAATGTTTTGGAAGAGAATTTAGCCATCTTTTAGCGCTTTCAAGTAGTGCAAATGGGATTAGCCTTAGCTTGATCGATTCGTTAGATAATTGTTGCATTTTTGTTGTGGACGCATACAATTCAAATTCACTTAGAAATTCATAAGCATTTTCAGACCCAGTAAATTTTGGTACCCCTTGAATAAAAGAATGTTTCAACTCAAAATTGTTTCCTTCAGCTGGTGGAAAAATGATGACAGGGGGTTGGACGGTCCTAGTTGGATAACATCGTTCACGAAGAGACAGGGGTCTATCCATTTGGATATTGAGGTTCTGAAAATTTTGATTTATTTGGTTTTGATCCCCAAAGTTTGGAAAGTTTTGATTCACTCGATTTTGATCCAATTCGGTTGGAAAATTTTGGTTGATTCGAGAACCCCTAGGAGAATTTTGTTGGCTAACACTTTTTTCACTCATTGTTGTTGAATGCAAGCACAGAAATTAGCTACAATGAAGTTTTCTGTCCTTATTGGCTCTTAACCCAAAATTATAAAGTGACACGTTTGATTACTTAGATCAAAAGATTTCTCAGCCAGTTAACGGACAGGAGTTATCGGTGCACCAGGAATCACCCTAGTAATGCAGGCGAAGGTTTAAGTACCTTCAGAGTAACAACCGATATAATATTTACGAATCACCGTAATATTTATAAACGGTTATTTCTCTACCGTAGTCTAGACACCAAGAAATAATTCGTTCCAAATGAATCAACTATCACAATATAATTAAGCCCTAGATGAGCCCGTGACTCCCTTAAGTCTAACGTCTAACCGTTATTTTTAGTCAGATTCTACGATGAAATGCAATTTGTGGGCTAAGGAAAGGGTGATGAAATCCCTCACCTTATGTGAATTGGGGTATTGCCCTTAACAGAATGAATAAAAGATGCAGAAACAACAACAATCACACAAAATAACTGCAGAAATTAAAAATTGTACATTCAAAGCCGCTGCCCCTGCAGAAAAGTTTTACAACAATTGTCTATATTTTTGCAGCAGAGCACCTGTAGAGTTAAAAGAAATTTACAGTGGGGTATGGCTGTCCATCCAGAAAAATGAGTAGCGTCAATGATTGAAATCTCACTATTTGCAATTTCTTCTGATTTCTGAATTCTTGATTTGTTGCTTGAACTCCAGTCACTTTGTCCTTGGTTTGAAACTCTTTTTTTTTATTTTTGGGCTTTTTTTTAATGAAGTAAATAACAAAAAAAAAGCACAAGAAAATATGAGGCTGTGGTAGATTAAAAAAAAAAATTTGGAATTTTTTTTTGAGAGAATGCTTGTGGATGGGGTTGGTTTGTGCGTTGTGGCAGAAGTGTGGTGGGAAGGAGGGATTGAAGAAGATGGTGCTGAAGTGTAGATTGAAAAAAAAAAAAATGTGGTGAAATGAGATTGTGTGAGAGAGAGGGGTATTTGATCAGAGGGGAAAAAATGAAGCAGGGAAGAATAATGGAAAAAAATTATGTCCTTGCCTTTTTTTTTATTAGTGTTGAAAAGCGGACAAATAGGAAAGAAACAAATGACAAAAAAAATGGGAAGAGAGATTTCAGAAAAGAAAGAGAATTGTAAAGGAAGAAAGAAAAGTAATTGTAAAAGATTTGGAAAAGAAATTGAGAAGGGAAAGCAATAAAAGAGAAGACAAAAACAGAAAGAATTTTTTCTTTTGTTTGTTGTTGTAAAATTAGAAGAGAGAGAAAAAAATGAGAAAGGAAAAACTTGAAAAGGGAAAGAAATAAATGGAGAAAGAAAGAAAATCAATTACAAGGCAGAGAAGAGAAATTTATAAAAGGATTTTTTTTCTTCAGCAAATTGTAAAAGAAGAAAGGATGTGAGATATTAGTAAGAGGAGAAACAAATGAAAGGAAGGAGAAAGAAGTTGAAAATAGGGAAGAATTAAAAGAAAAATGGCAAGATTTTTTTTTTTTCGAACTTGTAAAAGAAGAATGAGAAGTAATTATATAGAAAATTGGAAAGGAGGAATAAAGAGGAAAGAAATCAAAAGAGGATTTTTTTTTTTTTTTGAAAAGAAAGGAAATTTGTAAGAGAAGAAAAGAAATCAATGTATTGAGAACAGGAAAGACAAAAGAAGAAAGGAAAAAAAGTTGCAAAAGAGGAATCGTTTTTTTTTTTTTTTTGAAATTTGCAAAAAGAAAAAGACAATTGGATAGAAAGTGGAAAGATGGAAAGAATAAAGGAAAATTGATAGTTGTTTTTTTTTTTTTAATGAAGGAGAGAGCAGGAAAGAAATAAATGAAAAAAATGGAAAGAGAGATTGTAAAAGGTTAATGAGAAATGCAATTGGAAAGAAATTAAAAAAAAAATGCAAGTTTTTTTTTTATGAAAATTTGAACAAGAAGAAAGGGAAAGAAATGAATGGGAAAAAGCAAAACAAAAATGGAAAAAAATAATAAAAGAGGAAGGAAATAAGAGAAAAAAGCAAGGTTTTTTGAGTAGAGAGGAAGGGTAGAAGAAATTGAGGAAAGAAATAAAAGCAGACAAAAACAAGAAAGAAATCAAAGTAGGCAGAGAAGAAATTGCAATTTTTTTTTTTTTTTAGAAAGTTGTAGACAAAAGATGGAAACAAATAAAAAGAAAAGGAACGAGAAAAGAAAAATGTGAAAATCAGCAAGGTGGTAGAAAGATGGAAAGAAATTGAAGAGAAATTAGCAACTTTTTTTTTTTTTTTGTATATTTTTTTTTCTTCTTGAAGGAATTAGATTGGAAGAAATGCAAAATAAAAAAAAGGAAAGAAATAAATGAAAAAAAGAAGGAAAATTAAAAAAAGCTAAGTTTTTTTTTTTTTTGAAAGATTGTAAAAGAAGAAATGAATATAAAAGTAGGAAGGAGGATTGAAAAATGGAAAGGAATAATTGAAAATAGGAAAAGAAATTGAAGGAAAATAAAGGCAAGAAATTATTTTTTTTCTCTTGCTTAGTTCATGACAGTATCAATGTAATTAATACGCCACATCACTAATTGAGATTTTTTCTATATGTACAAGAAACAAAAATATATACAAAATAAAATAAAACTAACACGAATCGAAAATTAAATAAACAATAAAATTCAATCGTTACCTCCCCGGCAACGGCGCCAAAAACTTGATCGACGCTAGTCTATGAATTAGAAAAGCGCGACATTTGTAATAAATTCTGCAAGCATACAGGTGTGTAGCATACAGGTCGAACACAGGGAGGAAAGTTAAATTTTATTATTTATATGTTTCGTGGGCGTGTTAGACAGAACTTTGGGGGTTGTTTTCAATGTTGTTGAAATAATGTTATTGAAATCGCTACAAATCTGAATCTAATCAGACATATATCAAATTCAACAACAGGAAAGAAAATAACAAGTACTAGCAAAAACAACAAAAGTAAATAATAACTGGAACAATAACAGAGAATTAAAAATAGAGTTGCTGTTGAAACTAATCAAACAGTCAACACTAGTATGCAGTAACAAAGACAATAACAATATGTGTTCTACCGAATCTAATCGTGTAGATACACAAATTGTTTTAAAGAAAAGTAAATAACTAGAACAAGAAAATTTTATTAAACTAATGGCAGTACAGAATTATGAGATGCTTTTTACAATGGTTACAATCACATATTTATAGATGAGAAGGGGAAAACCCTAACTAGGTCTATGAATAAATGGCCCTCCTTATTCATGAATATTTCTTGCCTTCCTTGACCACCTGATTGGAGAAAATCTGGGCATATCATGGAAAATATTTTCCATATCTTTCAATTTTCCCATGTGGCTTGATTGATAGAAGATTGCATCCAATTAACTCTTCCAAACAAGGACGCTTATCAGACTCCAAAGGCAATATAAGATAAAATCTTCAAAATTGGTTTTTCTTCTTGGCAGCAATTCAATCAGAAATTCTTTTAATTGCAATTGAATGATTTGAATTTACTTCCATGATGAGAATATGGCTATTGCTGAGATGTTAATTGGTGCACATCATAAATATATACACATGAATATGTGTATGTATATATATAACATAACACTAATCCAGATATTTCTCAAAGCAAAGGGGCCAGTGTGAACGCGCTCCGTTTCTTTGGCAAAAAGTGAGCTTGACGGGGTTCGAACTCAGGTCTCTCAGCACCAATTCCTATGCCTTTACCAGTGAGCTACTACTTCTTTTGCAATTGAAATGAATTTGATGTGAGGAAGTAGCTCTTTCTTGTAGTTGGCCTTTGATTTGAATTGAAGGAGGCATTTTTTGACATCCTGTAACAACATACAAAAGTAACCAAAGTATCATTTATTTATTTACAAAAGATAAAGCATAAGAGTAATAAAATAAACACTTTTCAGTGTCAATCATGTACTTGGCGCAAAAGTTTTGAAACTCTTCACTTTCAAATTGGGTCCCGTTATCTGTGATTATCTTTTGTGGTACCCCAAACCTACATATGATATTTTTCAAGACAAAATTAATAACTTTCTTCAAAGTTATAGTAGCCAATAGTTCTGCTTCAGCCTATTTTGTAAAGTAATCAACGACAACAATTACGTATTTAAAACCGGACTTTGCTGTGGGAAGGGCTCCTATGAGGTCGATGCCCCAGATAGCAAATGGCCATGGGCTGACCATGTGGGTTATGGTTGTGGATGACATCCTTGGGATCTTGGCAAATCTTTGGCACCTGTCACATTTTTTAGTGTAGGCCGTGGAATCTTTATTAATATCCGGCCAGAAGTAACCGTATCATAGGATTTTCTTGGCCAAAGTTTGTCCACCGGTATGTCCTCCGCATTCCCCTTCGTGTAATTCTGCCATGATTGCCTTAGACTCCTTTTCTGTAACACAACGAAGTAAAGGCATAAAAAGTCCCCATCTATATAGTCATCTGTCCTGAATAAGGTATAAAGGAACTTTTCGCAAAATCTTCCTTCGGAGTTTGGCATCAGCCGGGAGTGCCCCAGTTATGAGGTATTCTTTAATTGGTGACATCCATGAATTTGACTCATCAGTTGTTTCCATGATCCAATCCATTTCAGTTTTCTTTGTGCTCGGGCTGGAAAGGATTTCTACTGGAACTAACCCCATTAGTTGTGTATCCCCTGTGCTAGCATATTTTGCCAATGAATCGGCTTTGGTATTGTCCTCTCTAGGAATATGAGATATGGTGTAATTCTCGAAAGCTTCTAATAACTCCAAGGCTTTGGAAAGATAATCTGGCAAGTTACCCATTTTGGCTTGGAATTCTCCCAGAATCTGGCATACCACGAGCTGAGAGTCACTATAGGTTTGTATAGTTTTTATTTGCAATTCTTTTGATAGCTTTATCCCTGCGATAAGGGCTTCATACTCAGCTTCGTTGTTGGTTGCCGGAAACTCTAGCCTTAGTGCATAGCATAAGGATCTTCCCTCAGGTGTTTCGAGAACTACCCCTTCGCCAGAACAACGATCGTTCGATGCCCCATCAACAAATAATTTCCACTGGATATTGGTTTCAATATCTTCTTCCTCTTTTACCTCCCCTCGGTCGGTAAATTCTGCGATAAAGTCAGCGAGTGTTTTCCCATTGATTGCTTTTCGAGGATGATACGTAATGTTGTATTGACTAAGCTTTATATTCCATTTTAATAATCTCCCGGAGGTTTCTGGTCGGGACAGAACCTGCCTCAGAGGCTGGTCTGTGAGAACCTTGATGGGATGAGCTTGAAAGTAGGGACGAAGCTTCTTTGACACAATGAGCAAATAGTAAGCAAGTTTTTCAAGTTTTGGATAATTGAGCTCTGTCCCGGATAACCTCTTGCTGATGTAATAGACCGATTTTTGTACCTTCAAATCTTCTCTGATCAATGCTGCACTTAGGGCATGGGCAGAAACCGCCAGGTAAAAAAACAAGTCTTCCCCGTCACTAGGCTTTGATAGCATAGGTGGTGTTGCCAGATGTTGGATCAGTTCCTCGAAGACTTTCTGACACTCAGGGGTCCACTATACCTCTTGCTTTCCTTTTCTGAGGGCATCGAAGAATGGGAGACATTTGTCCGTTGCCCTTGATATGAAACGATTTAAGGCTGCAATCTTTCCATTCAAGCACTGGAGTTCCTTCTTGGTTCCTGGGGCACGCATTTCCCTTAAAGCTGATATTTTGGCTGGATTAGCTTCTATACCTCTAGCGCTGACCATGTACCCAAGGAACTTACCCGAACCAACACCAAAAGAACACTTCAAGGGTTTCAACTTCATGTCATATTGACATAAAATATCGAACATCTAGGCTAGGTCCTCCAAATAGTCTATTGCTCTCTTCGACTTAACCAACATATCATCGACATAGACTTCCATCGTCCTACCGATTTGTTTCTTGAACATAGCATTTACCGGTCGTTGATAAGTTGCCCCTGCGTTTTTTAGACCAAATGGCATCACCTTATAACAATATAGACCGAGATCAGTAATGAAGCTGGTGTTTTCCTAGTCTGGACCATACATCATAATTTGATTGTAGCCAGAATATGCGTCCATAAAAGATAGCAATTCATGGCCGGCCGTAGAGTCCACCAGTTGATCGATTCTGGGTAGAAGAAAACTATCTTTCGGGCAAGCTTTAATCAGGTCTGAATAATCTACGCAAACCCACCATTTACCGTTTGATTTCTTCACGAGCACCAGGTTGGACACCCATTTCGGATAGGTAGATTCTCTAATAAAACCATTCTCCATTAATCTGTCGATTTCTTCTTTTAAGGCGCACGACCTCTCCAGCCCCTGGGTTCTCCTTTTTTGCTTAACAGCCGGAACGCGCGGGTCAATGTTTAACTTATGGACTGCAATGTCTGGAGATATGCCGCACATGTCGGAATGGTTCCATGCGAACACATCTAAGTTAGCTCTTAGAAAGGCAATCAATTAATTTTTAATTCAGGGCTTAACCAAGATCCTATATTCAACACACGGTTTGGGTTCTTCGGATTTACAGCTATAGGAATTGTGCCTTTGGCCGATGTCGCCCTCTCGTCCTCTGCACTGGCTTCCCTAGGATCGATCTCTTTTTGCACTCCACTATGCTCGCCAGTGCATGGACCCTTCTTTAATTGATATAAAGGGGAGTTTTGGATGCGGGGAAGAGCCTCCGCATCCTTTCCCGAGTCTTTTTTCTTAGCCTCTCTCAGTTCTGTCACATAACAGTCCCTTACAGCGATTTGGTCGCCCTTAATTACACCGATTCCCCTTTCAGTTGGAAACTTCATGGTCAAGCACTGTGGAGCTAATGCAATATTGAAACCCGAAAGAGTTGGCCTCCCAAGGAATACATTGTAAGACGAAAACTCATCTATTAGGATGAAGGCTTGTACCATGGAAACCTTATGTTCCCCATCTACCAATTCCACAGGTAAATCAATCGTTCCGATGGGTTGCGTAGGTTGACCTGTGAAACCGTGGATCTTATTTGGTTATGCGCGCACCTTTGCTATAGGGAGATTCATCTTTCGGAAAGTGTTTATAAAAATCACATTAACTGATGCCCCCGTGTCAACTAGGACCCTCTTTACTACCGTAGGTCCAAGGCCAATTGTGATCACCATGGCATCAACAATTGGTGTAATTAATCCTTCTGCATCTTTATCTTTGAATATCACATCCTCGGTCAAGGTTTTGAGCATTTTCATCGGAATCTCATTGTTCAAGATCATGCAACCTTCCTCTTCCGTGGCACCATTCAATTCGTTAGCGTATCTTTCCATATCTGCCCAACTGTTCCCAGCCAAGTGGGGCCCTCCAAATATCATATTGATTACTAGCCTCGAGTCGACTGGTATTTGGGCTTCTTCACTCGAGTTAGGCTGGCTACCCACGTTGTTATGTCCTTGCGCAGCTGGAGAACTTTGGGGATTTTTCACATACTGATGGAGTCGGTTCTTCCTAATGAGTTCTTCAATTAAACTCTTCAGGTGCCGACATTCATTGGTGTTGTGCCCTGGTTGGCTATGAAACCGGCAGAATTTTCCGGAATTTGCCTGCTGCTCAGTTACCTTCTGCGGCTTCATCTGAGGAAAGATGCCTGAATCCTTTGCGGCTTGGTAAATTCTTTCTGGGGTTTCGTTTAGGAGGGTTAGCTCAGATGGTTTGTACAGCCACGTCTTTTTATAAGCTTTGTTATCCCTCCCGTTGCCCTCTTTTGTCCTACATCGTTCTTCTGCTCGACCCTGGACTCGTTGCTCTTTCCTTCTTTGGCGGCGTTACTTTCTATAGTCTTATGGACACTTGGAGTTTCACCCTCCACACTCATGTACTCCTCAGCTTTTTTATAAAACTTCTTCAGAGTCTTCGGTTTATTCATCTTGAGCCACTTTCCAAATTCTGACTTCTTATCGATAGCTCCTTTCAGGGCTGCCAATAAGTACCAAGGCTCTGGTTCTATGACCTTTGCTTCTGCAGCATGAAAGCACGTAAGGAAAGCTCTAATGGTTTCCCCATGCTTCCATTTCGCATAATGACATTACATCCCTTGCCTTGGTGGTTTGTAGTCAGAATTGATCTTTAAATCTCCTTGCCAGATCAGCAAATTGGTCGATACATTTAGGTGGAAGTCTGGTGAACCATAGTGAGGCCACACCTTCCAGGCACACGGGAAAGTATAATCACTTGATTTCATTAGTGGCCCTTGCGCCATTCATGTGCTGGTCATACTTGAACAGAAAAATGGTTGGATCTCCAACTCCGCTATAAGGCGCTATTGGTGGGGGTATAAATTTCTTCGAGAATTTCGCTTGATGGATTTCCTCTGTAAACGGATTTTTGCTGGGGGAGAACTCCCATTCTTTCTCCTCATCTTCTCGGGTCGCCTTCTCCTTCACTATTCGCTGGATCATGTCCGTGATGCGCCTCTCGTCACCTGCTTGTTCATCGGGATCGGCACTGACGTCTTTATCAGCGTGACCACGGTTTGAGCTTCGGCGCCTTGCATCCTTTTTTAGGGATGTTACGTTGGTGGGATTTGCGACAGTCCGAGTCGCACGTTCTTCTTTGCGCTGTGGAGATCTGGCCTTAGGATCCTCAACGTCGGCCCCTCTGCTGTCTCCCACTAGGTTGTGAGGTCGTCCAGGGTCTGAGGCTGATGAGTCCTCTTTTTCACCAGTATTAACCACAGTGTTTGACGGTAACAAATTGGCTTGAACATTGGTCAGGACGTCAAACCTTTCCATTATCATCTTCGTTGTATTATCCATTTTTTCGTTCAGGCCAGTTACAACCACATTCAATTCGTCTCGCGTTATAGATGGCCTAGGAATTTCCCCAGCCCCTTGATTTAAGGCTTGAGGTGTAACTTCATTAGCATTATCATCCTCACTGACCGTAGTAACTTTAGTAGATTTGCCGCTTTTCTTCGATACGACCATGGTCTCAAAGGAGAAAGCGTTTTTGGATATTTTTTTAGATTGCTGAACTGTGAAAAGGGAATTATGAACCATGCCCCACGGTGGGCGCCAAAATGTTTACACCAAAATTGGTCTAAACACCCAAGGTACTAAAACTGTACTTCACCAATGTGGTAAGAAATAAATGGAGCCGTGTTCAATCAGCAATTAAAAATGAAAAACACAAGAAATGTAAAGTAGAGACGAGATTTAGAGTGGTTCAGCCGTTAATTAGGCCTACGTCCACTGTGAAGGTGATTTCCAATCTTATAATGAGGATTACAAAATGCATCAATTCTCTCTTTTTATACGTCTCTATACTCACTCAATATATCCTCATTTATATATTTCAATCTTGGAATTATACAAGAGAATGGTAGAATTTGAGGAGAAGAAGGATGGATGAATGATTGAGAAGGAGGATGCCTTCGTTTCCCTTGATCACCAGATTGTATTTGACGCCATGGCCGAATCAGTAGTTGAGGATAGAATCTAGCAGCACTTCGTGGTTTCAAAGATTGGATCCCCTTTATGTTGGCAGCCATGGTGTATTTATAGGTGAGCTCTATCCGGGAAATGACCTGAAATCAATCTATGCAGGTTACAGATTGCTCATTGTATCAATTACAATCATGCCATCGGCCAGCTGTAGCCAGCTGTCTGCAGCTGTATTCAGTTGTCATGCGCGAGCGACTCAATGGAGCGAGCGTCTTGAATAGTTGTGCGAGTGACTTTGGTTGATGTCCTTTGGCTGCGGCTATTTCTGGCATTTGATGAGTAGATATCTGATTTGTTTGATGGTGAAATGAAGGAACGAATCGATCATAGTTCCTTAATGCTGTTATGTCTGATTTGAGTGTCGAGCGATAGGAGTTGCAATTCATGAGCAGTTGTTAAATATACGTGCGACCTTGAATCCTGTCTTGATGCGTGCGACCGAACTTTGATATTAGATCAAGCGTGCTCCATTGTTGTGAGCGGCTTTACAGAATGTACAATCCTTATCTCTATTGAGTCGCATTTCTCATAGCATATCATGCCATCTTTTTCGGTCGTACTGGTTGATTTGATTTGTCTTGGGTGACACTTCGGTCTTGCTTTGTGCTGTCGTGTTCTATCCATTATGAGTCGTTTGAGTGCCTTAGATAACATTATGCACGACCGACCCTAATAATGTCCGTTCTGTGTCTTTCACTTAATGTGCGTATGGATTTTTGAGGGATTAACAACTTCCTGTAAAGAAAAGCGAGAAACGAGCTGTGATTCTTAAAGCCGTGAGATATGTTTTACAAGAGAAAATTCTCTATCGCCAGGGATTTTCTGTGCCCCTACTCCGGTGTTTAGCACATGACGACATCAGACGTGTACTAAGAGAAGTGCATGAAGGTGAATGTGGAGACCACATCGGGGGCCAAACACTGGCAAATAAAGTATTACGGTATGGCTATTTCTGGCCTACCATAAATAAAGACGCAACTGATTATTCACGACGCTGCAATAGATGCCAAAAATTTGAAAAAATTCCTAGGACACCTCCGAGTCAGCTTAAATCTATGATGAGCCTATGGCTGTTCGCTATGTGGGAGATAGACATCATTGGAACCTTACCAATCGCTAAAGGAGGAGCCAAATATGTAATCGTGGTCGTGGATTATTTCACAAAATGGGCAGAAGCTAAACCCCTAACTATGATCACGACAAAGCGTGTGATAAACTTTGTGGTCAGGAATATCATCGGTCGATTTGGGATACCAAGAACCATCATAACTGACAATGGAACGCAATTCGATAGCACAGAATTCATAAATTTCTGCTAGAAGTATAAGATTGACAAGAGGTACACTGCAGTGGCTCACCCACAATCAGATGGACAAGTTGAGGCAATAAACAAAATTATTAAGTCCATCCCCAAAAAACGATTGGAACAGGCAAAAGACATGTGGGTTGACGAATTACCATTAGCATTATGGGCTTACCGAACGACCTACAAGACGGCAACGGGTCATACCCCTTTTTCGCTCTCTTTTGGATCGGAAGCGGTAATTCCGATGGAGCTAAAAGTTCCCTCACACAGGGCGACGTATTACGATCCGATGACAAACAAAGCGCTTCTCCTTGAATCCTTGGATATGGTTGAAGAAAAGAGAGATGAAGCGGACTTGCCTCGAGGCACATGCGTCAAGTGGCACATTACTATGACAGGAGGGTTCTTCCTTGGACCTTTCAACCTGGAGATTTAGTACTGAAGCGTATCTTTCCACCCCTGGTCCATCTAGGTCCGAAGTGGGAAGGACCCTATACCATCCGATGGAAGCTTGATACTGGAGCTTTCAAGTTAACGATCGTGGATGGTAAAGAGATTCCCAGAGCTTGGAACGCCCAACACTTGCGGCAACACTTGACTTAGATATGTATTATTTTCTTTTGTCTTATGAACCATGTAAAAAGGAACGACTTGCCTAGAAAAGCCCGGTTGGCATAAACAAAAGATTATAAAGTGGACGTAGGCCACGACTTGGCCGAACCACTATAAAAATATCGTGTGTGATTTACTTTTTCTGCATAAATCTCTTTATACACTCTGTGACTATTGTAATCTGAATACGAGACACTAAATCTAAAATTATGTCCCCAATCGGTGAAACTCTACCTTAAGAAATCACATGCAGAGAGAAACCGAAGCAACTATATGACCGTTTGCACAACGAAATAAAAAGGATGGGAAGACATCGTCCCAAACTCTAACTCTCATAAGTCAAGAGATAGTATAAAGGATGGGAAGACGATGCCCCTAAGACGTAAAGGTGCACCACGACAAAAGATCGCCTTAAATGCACTCTAACCTGACAACACGACGGGAGATTATAAAGGTGCTAAGAATAAGCACCAATGAAAAAAAACCCTGGCCCCACCTAAGGGAAAGGGGAAATCCACTGGGGAACCTAATCAATCTCGAACAATCCCTGGCCAGGCACTTTGTTCAAGATTGATTGGGGGCGCCACATCCCCTGTTACTGATTATTTAATTAAACAGGGATTTCCGTGCATTATATTTTGTTGTTTATGCACTTGCAGGGAAGCTCAATTATGACATGGGTTGTTATTTGCTATTTATGTTCTTAACAATTTGACCATTAACGAACTCAACTTAAACAGATGACAAACTTGCAAGTATTTGACATAGTGGGAAACAAACTATTTCATTTACGTGAGTGCAGGTTTATACAAGAAGATTAAACAGGGAAATGTGAGGGCCGCGCTTGCTACAACAACGGCGAACCAATGGAAAATCAAAACAAAAGACGAAACCAACTTTCATTTGGATTTTGGGATAGACTTAGCCTTCTTGGCAGCCTTGAGCTTATCCCTTTCCTCTTTTTCAGCTTTGGAAAAGATACGCTTTGGCTTCTTTTTCCCTAAAGTTGGTGTATTAGGATCAATAGAAGATTTTTGAGCAAGCTTTTCAGTGATTGACCTGGTTGAAAGTTTGACAACTAATTTTGATCCAGGAGCAATTGTCGTAAGGGGTTTAATATTTTCGGGATCTTCTTCCTCAACCTTGGCCTTTAAAAGCATATCTTGCTTGGCCTTCATATCAGCCAAAGTCATGTCATCGGCAACCCCCGAGTCCCCAGTCATAAAAATATCATCATCTTCCTCATGTCCATCGTTGTCGCCATCATCTTTCAAGGCTTCTATTATATCCTTGTCTTTGGGAGTCTCAGTGCTAGATGGCAGAAAAACTTTATCGGTAACCTTACCCTTTTTGCCCTCAATCTTCTCCGCAGATCCGCAGCCAGTAGCTTCATCCTTTTTCACTGTGCCTTTTCAGCAGACTCTGCTTCAGTAGCTTCTTTTGGTTGCTCATTAATCTTCTCAGCTGTCTTCGCACCTACAGGGCGAGAAGTTACAGTTATTAGCTTTGGAGATAAATATGTTCCTCAATTGACTGTCCAACGATATGGCGGAAGGTTGAGATAGCCCTAACAAATTAGGGTGAAAAGGTAGAGATACCTTCTGATGATTTTTCCACGTGAGCAGCAGGAGTCCCTAAGGCTGATTCAACGATCGGGAACAAAAGAGATACGTGAGGAAGCCCTGGGTTCTCAGGATCGTACCCCACTGATTCGGCAATCCTGGTAGCAGCAGATGAGGATCCAGTTTCAATAGTGTGCTTTCCTTTAAGCTGACGCCTCTCCTCCTCCATAAGCTTTTCCTCGTCAATGGAAATTCAACCACCTGATCCCACACATATACCAGGGTGGTAGGGTAGTCTTTAATCCATGTAGTATCCCTTTGTCGGATCACCTGAGCAAAAAACCCCATCATAGTCTCTGCACCTTCATCCAATTCCTTTTGGGCCTCACTAAGTTGTACGCTGATCGTCTCGACAGACTTTGAATCCATATCTGCATTACCCTCGGCAAGAGTTGCCCTTGTCTCAACTTCCATCAGCTTGGCCTCTAACTCTGTATTCTTCCTCACTAACTCCGCTTTCTCCTCTTCAAGACGAGTGCAAGCCAACTTAGCCGTGGTACTTTCAGACTTAGCATCCTCGACTTGCTTCTTTAAGCCTATACACTTCTGGCTATGAGAATCAAGCTCGGTATGATAATGGTTTTGTAGTTCCTCAAATTGCTTCTTATAGGTGTCCGCATCACGTTGTACAAGAGAAAGTTTGGCTTGAGCCTCCTCAAGGTCTTTCTCAGAGTTTTCAATGGTCTTTGCATTGTATACTCAGCATTGTCCTTCACGTATTTGATATCGGCCAGCAAATATTTAATGAACTTGAATAAGGTCCTCGAATATTTTTTCATCTCTTTATATTGAGTATCCGCCTCATCAATCTTGGCCTTAACCACTGTTGCCCAATTAGAATCTAATGGCTTGAGAGCTGGAACGAAATGCATATTTCCAAAGTGATGATCAGGAAACTATTCCTTTAAAAGCTCTAATTTGGCCTTATCCCATCGTCAAGTATGACCGACCTCGTGGTGGTAATGTCAATATAGCGGCGCCTAGAGGGTCCGATAGATGTTTTATCTTTCTCAGATCCCTTGCTTGGCTCTTTTTGTTTCTCTTTTGGATCAGTACCCTTCTTTGATGATTTTTCCTAGTAAGTTTTACTCTTGGTGGAAGATGTAGTTTTAGAAGTGTGTTTGTCTCCTTCATGATGAGTAGAATGGATTTTATGTTTATCCAAATCCGCGCGACGCGGAGATCGGGAACGAGAAGATTGGTGAGGCGGAGGGGGACGATTCCTCCTGTCATCTCTGCCCCGACTTTCATGTTGATCATGCCCTACGCTAGAATCCATCGGGGGCATGCTCGATCGAACCTCTCTCATATAGTAGTGGTGACATGCCATTTGTCCTGCAAAACGATATAAGTGAATGTTAGAACCAAGATTAATATGAAGCACGAGTGCTGTGACGTGCAGTGCAAGTGCAGTTTGTATATCCAAAGTGATTCCCCCTAACCGACCAGAGCCTAGAGTTAGGCCAGTGTGCACGGTTTCCCCGGCCTTCACAGGGGTAACTTCTTCTTCAGATGTGAGAGTAAGGGGATCCGTTCTGAAGTCTTCTGAGGTATTCTACACCAAAACAAGGGATTCCCAATGAGTATAAGTGTTACAAATAATTTCTGTAACGCTTTTAAGTGTTATCAATAGCGTGTGAGGAATTGTCCAACCATATTTGTAACACTTTTAAGTGTTACAAACAGAGTAATTCTAACACTTATAAATGTTGGAACCAGAAGATATGGTAACACTTATAAGTGTTACAAGCATATTTATTGCTAACACTTATAAATGTTGAAACCATAAGACATGGTAACACTTATAAGTGTTACAAACGTATTCATTGCTAATACTTATAAATGTTGGAACCAGAAGATATGGTAACATTTATAAATGTTACAAACATATTCATTGCTAACACTTATAAATGTTGGAACCAAAAGATATAGTAACACTTATAAATGTCAGTATCATCATCCTACTAACACTTATGAGTATAACATGTCTATGATTTTCAATCACACATATAATTCAACGATCAATTCAATATAAGATTTAGTACACTTCCATATTTCAAATTCAATAATCTCATATTCTCATAATGCTCAAATATTTGTTACATGCTTCCAATTTCAAAATATCATGTTCAAATTATAAAAAGCAATATAAAGTTTTACTAAAGATACATAGAATTTTAGATACTACGAAGGTGAAAGGTGGACCATATCACAAAGTCTCCATCCGTTGTCAAAGTCGTACATATTTGCAATCTCGTTGCCATTACATTCCAAATTCTGTCTATTTTCCTCCTCCTACACAAGTGCCTACAAAATATAAATGCACTCATTTTTACAGAAATAACAAATTGCAAAACTGATAAATAACAAGTGTATTTATAAACAATAAAATTGAGTCATCGATCCAGTTTGCAAAAACCGAGTCGCCTCAGTTTTCAAAAACAAAACTGAGTCGCGAATTTGCGACTCAGTTCGCAAAAATTGAATCGGTGCGACTCAGTTCGCATTTGCAAACTAAGTCACAGCGACTCAGTTTGCATTTGCAAATTGATTCTAGCGACTCAGTTCGCATTTGCAAACTGAGTCGCAGCGACTAAGTTTTTGTGAACTGAGTCGTAGCGACTCAGTTTGCACAAACTGAGTCGCCGACTCAGTTCGCAAAAAGTGAGTCGCAACGACTCAGTTCGCAAAAACTGAGTCGTATATAATTTTTAATGCATAGAGTGAACTAGAAAGTAAGACGGTAATTGTATTACCTACCTTACCAAGCTGAGTCACAAACTGCCGATCATCAAGCAGGTGCTTCTTCAGAGTCAAAGGGAACCGTAAAAGAGTGAATTTGTCCATTGCTCGGGTGTCTTTTCTCTTGTCAGAAAACATTTATAATGAATCGTTCTTCTATAATAGTTGTAAAAAGAAGTAAATTCCATAGAAGAAGAAATTGTTATAACAATAACCACTAGTACACACTAAGCAATATATGTTTCTATCAAATGGACAGGCCCGGCCTGGGCATAGGCGACCTAGGCGGCCGCCTAGGGCCTCAGGCCGAGGAGGAGGAGGCAGGTGGTTGCAGGGGGCCTCCAACTTTTGTTTGTTATAATAAAAATGGATACCCAACTAAGAATGTGATGAAACATTGGCTGAGTGGTAAGGTTTATGGTTAGCATGCAGTGCGTTTGTGTTCGAATCCCGGCTACTTCAGCATTGGGTAATTTTATTTTTCTATCCTTTGTTTGCTTTTTGCCTCTATTTTCATGTTTCCCGCATGTATGTTGGGGCCTATAAAAAAAATTCGCCTGGGGCCATGCACGGCTCAGGGCCGGCACTACACATGGATACCAACCCAAATAAGGAAACTCCAGATATTATTCATAGAACACATTCAGTCTCACATATTCTCAACTAACGCAAATAAAAGTGAATTGTACTCCTATTTTTCAGCACAACAATGTCTCGGGTATCACTGTTTCAAAGACATTCTTGTGATGATAGAATGCTTTCACGGTACAGGGGGAACCAAAAATATATTACTACACAAATAGAATATTATTTTAGCTAAAAATATATTTGTATAAATAAACTAAAATAAAATAAAATGTCATTCCATGAATTACTATTCTGACATGACCAATGCTAGGACACAGACAAAAACACAAACAGGAATTCACTGTGGCTGAATACATGTTAGACATGGCGTTGTACAGGCAAATGGATAATTGGTTAGACGATGGACGAAACGATAAATACATTGGCATAATTTACATTGTCGCAAAAACTGAGTCGCTGCAACTCAGTTCGCAAACTGAGTTGCAATCTAACAGATGAACGAAGTAGCTACAGTGGAAAGAACAGCAGTTTGCAAGCTAGTAAACTCAAAATCTTCAAACCACAAATGAATAATCAAAAGAATGAACATGCAAGAAGAGCTAGGAAGTACAGTGTATCAACAAAGAAATAAGATAACGTGGTTAACATAAAAATGATACAACTGTTGCATATAGTAAGTTCTAGGAAGTACAGTAATTCTTATACAATTATATTAACCTTCTCGAATTCTATAGATCAACAAATATAAGGAGATAATCATTGATTTATTAAGTTTTCTAATATCTAAGAGTTTCCCTAAATGGTAGGTTATCAAATGAAAAGTTGATAAAAATACATATTAAAGTGAAAGGTACATACAGTCCAACAAAAATGTTGACGGAGTAAGTTCCCCATTGTGCTCCTTTAAGAGTGCCAGTCATATGACCATTCAAAGCGGAAGCCCACGGGTAAACAAACATCATAGCCCGAGCTTCTTCACAGACTAATATTACAAAACAATGATAATTATTAAATTATGCTATAGGACACCACAAGGAAAAGTCAAATTAAATTTCAATTTGGATGAATATCAATATATAACAGCCCATAACAGATGCACATACATCACCAATAGTAACTCCCTTGCATTGTTGATGAAGAAACAAGGTTATCAGCAGAGCGAGAGGCAGCAAGACAAAAGTCTCCAGCAACATCACCACCAGCAAAACTAACTGCAAGTCGAAGACCTTCACTACATTAATCCTCTGGTGCTGGGGTTGCAAAATTGTACAGCATCTCAACTATTGTCTCAAATGATGCATCATCATTCATAAATGGAGGAAATACTACAGAATGTTATTGAGCTGAATATACATACAACCAATGTCTATTTAAGGAAGATACAAAATATAAGAGTACAAAGCATAAAAAATGTGGATAAGGGAAACTATGGATAAGATTAAGTAACAAATTATAAAAGTCTTGTCATAAGGGTAGACCTGCAAGTATATTTTATTAAACCAAGCATGTACATTTTAAAGGAAAAAATGTATATGTTGAATGTGATCATAATCATTTCTATGTGGACAACAATTCCTGGATGATCTCATTTGAAAAAAAAAAAAAATTAAAGTGACAAAATTCTTTCTCATGAAATATCAAGTAAGATCCAAAATACACTTGATGCCTATATGTTGGCGATGGCCACCGAATTACATATCAATTCATAAGCAACACAGTGGTTACTAATTTAACTCCAAATAAGATAAAACACAAATATTTTGTAAGATTATAATCTATGCAGAAAATGATTGGGATAAGCATGCAAACCAACATGTTACTTTCAGTGGCACCTTGGATATCAAACATGAAAATTACTTCAGATGTTTATTAAAGGAGAAACAATTTTTAGAATGACCCCATTAAAGCCTTCAACGTCAAAGATAGTTACTTCTCAAAATAAAAGCAGCACGAATACCTGGTTCGTATGTGTTATATATTGCCACTAAACATATTTGCACATGCTAGCGCATGCACACACAGGGACAAAAAGGAAGGCATTTTATCAGAGTGATGTTGTGTGATATCTGTAGCCGTTACACATACATACAACATCAGAAATATTTCATTAATTAAGAGTAAATGAGAACAAGTGCAGTTTATAACCTTCATTCTTAAATCTTGCCTTGCACATGATGAAATAGCCAGTATATGATCAAAAAATAAAGGTACAGGTCTATTGGGATTATCATCAGCCAAATATGTGTTGGAATTTAAGAGGAGGAGGATAACTAAATTTTCTTGCAATGCTTCTTACAATACTTCTTGCATTACTTGCCTTTTTACAACAAAATATGACAACCCTTATATAGTAGACTAGACACACCCTTACACATACTAATAGACACCGATTGATTAATAGACACAACATTAAACGAAGCGACATGACACTTAAACTAATAGACACAACAAATTACGAGAGAATAATAAATTGGGTTTATTTTCAACATCCCCCCTTAAACCCAATTCTTTAAGCATTTTGAATTTTTCTTCAAACTTCAAAGCTTCTTAGAATATCTTTGGCTTCGATTGATTTATATCTCACATGTTTTGGTAGAAGTATAGAAATCCGCTTATCGAAACGTCTTCGAATAGCCTGATCCAGCGCATAAGGTGTATTTGTTTCAACCAAAACAAGAACTTTTTTTTTTTCTTCAAACTTCAAAGAACTTCCGGGAACATCTCGGTTTCGATTTTATATCTCACATGTTTCGGCAGAAAGATAGAAAATTTCCAAGCTTTCTTTCTCATCCGTTGCTCGAGTGGTTTACACATGGATGCTTCCTGGAATGCGATACTTTTCAGATCAAGATGCTGTCTTTGCCCTTTAGCCCATTCATTGCTCCGAGAGTCTCTATTGATAACAACCCTACTCTTTTCTATTTCTCCATTGATGCTACATGCCTCTATGCCTTGAATGTTTACCGTGAAGCTTTCTTTAGTTTTTTTTTTCAATCTCAGCGGCATCTATGCCACTCATTTGCATACCAATGGCGCATTTTGCCTTTTTCATATCATCTTGATGCGGTTTCTCTAGGATCTGGTGGGAGTCATGCTTTTCCTCCCCTTCATCCATGTTGAATTCAACGGACATGCCTATGGTGTCCAGTGTCACATTAACTTCGATAACTCCTTCACCACTATATACTTCATCATCGTCTCCTTTGTTTTCGTCCTCTTCTTCCATTTTTGCCTCATCAACCTGATCTGCAATGATCATTTTTACCGACTCCTCATTGGATTCTTGATTGTCAACAGCTTCCTCCTGCTCGACTCTTTTCAGAGCCAAATAATCAGCCTCGTCTTCCAATTTTTCGGCTTCAACATCTCTCTCCTCCCCACTATTTTTCTTCTCATCTTCCTTACCATAAATCTCCTTCAATAAAATCCACGATTCTTTTGCGGATTTTTCTCCTATAATATGGTCGAAAGCTTCTTCATCAATATTCTCACTCATTGTAGCTTGTGCACAACGATCTTTCCATCTCAACTTGGTGAATGCCTCACTCTCTTTCTTCGTCATATTTTTGACGTATTTTGGCCATTCATAGCCATTCTCAACGATCTCCCAAAGCCCTTTGGAGATCAACTCTTCTTTCTTTTTATAACTCCATTCTTCATAGTTTTCTTTTGTGAGAACGAACGGTGAGAAAAATAGCATTGCCATAGTTTCAACCTGGCGCTCAGACACCAATTGTTGGAATTTAAGAGGAGGAGGATAACTAAATTTTCTTGCAATGCTTCTTACAATACTTCTTGCATTACTTGCCTTTTTACAACAAAATATGACAACCCTTATATAGTAGACTAGACACACCCTTACACATACTAATAGACACCGATTGATTAATAGACACAACATTAAACGAAGCGACATGACACTTAAACTAATAGACACAACAAATTACGAGAGAATAATAAATTGGGTTTATTTTCAACAATATGGCAGTGGCAAAAATACTTTTCCCATTGGATTCGCCCATGGAACTCGTTTAGAATCACTACCAGCATGAAGCAGTAAAATATGTTTTTCTGTCATAATGTCCACAATGTGTTGCACGTTTGGATCATTTTTGGTCACCCCTTTCATAGAAGACTGTTGCTCAGATTGCAATTCCTGGGTTAGTGAATACAAATAAACATTAGCATGGAAAAGAAAGAAAGAGGGAAATCACGTTTAAAGGTAACTCAAATTTCTGAGCTAGAGCAAAGATGGCGTTCAAAGCAGCAGCGCCATGTCCAATCCGAGCCGCATCCGGGTCTGGTACGGACAGAGTATTGGTAGAATCTGCAATGCATATTTATGTTGGTCAATAACGAAGAATACTATGAATTCAAAACATTTACTATTACTGCTGTTATTGTTATTATACATTTACACATATAATGCAAATTTATCTCAAAGATTAACCTAATAATAAATTAATTTAAATTTAAAACTAATATAGTGTTAACTTGCTCATTCTGCAACTATTATTCTGTGTGAATAATTAGTTTCCTTCTACGTTTAACATTCATATACCTTGCTAACATGCTAACAGGAACTATAAACATATTAGGAAAAATATAATGAATCACAAATATGTCAAAGATATCCTCCTTGCTACTTCTTTTTTTAAGAGTCGGATTTCATTTTTTATAAAACGCTAATGCTACATGGAATATTAGTGCTCTTTTAGAGACAATTAATTTTGATAACTCAACGAAAAGTGCATTCAACGACATCAATATATTTGTATATAAATTACCTATATTAAATGAGAACTTTAGATGTTCTCAGCAGGTGGAAGCTCAGCAAACTTACTGGGAGCACCATGTTAGCAAAATTCTCAAGTTGATGTTGAATTGGATAGCAAGTGAAAATGAGAGATTGTTTTTCAAAAGAGGAAGTGATACTTTATTGCAACTTTGCTTACAAATTTTTTTTGCTTGGTTACAAATGAGACATACCTCTCCTATATATACTAGTTCACATCTCAAATGAATGGTTGAGATGTATTTGATCCTACGGTACATAGCTTTTCTCTAGAGTTTTCTATAACTCTCCTACGAAATATCTAGGCTTTTTATACATAATTAAAGAGTAGAAAGCTCTAGATTTTAATTATTTTATTACAACATAAAAAAGGATAATTCTAGGCTCCTTCCACATCAAAATGTATCTAGATATTTCTATCTAGATATTTCTTGTTCTAGGCTTCTCTTTTAACTCTTCCTCTTCAAATTATTTGTAGCCCAATCTCATTGCCCAAGTCAATTTTAATTTTTCAACATCCCCTCGTAAACTTGACTTGGTTACTCCAAGCATCTCTCGTAGTCTTTGAAAGTCTTCATGCTTCAATGCCTTTGTAAAGATATCTGCTACTTGTTCTTTTGAGTTGATATACTTTGCTTGTACTTCCTTTGTTGCAATTTGCTCTCGAATAAAGCGATAACGTGTATCGATGTGTGAACTCCGTTCATGGAAGACGAGATTCTTGGCTAGAGCGATAGCTGACTTATTATCCATGTAGATTTCTATTGCAATTTGTTGTGGCATGTGTAACTCCTTCAATAAATCTCGAAGACAAATAGCATGACGAACACAAGTTGAAGCAGCAACATATCCAGCTTCACAACTAGAAAACGTCACGATCGGTTGCTTCTTTGAACTCCAGGTGAAAGCTGTATCTCCCATTAAGAAGACAAATCCAGTTGTGCTTTTATGATCATCAACATCTCCAGCCCAATCGCTATCACTGTAACCAATCAACTTGAAATTGTTAGACTTTGAATATAACAATCCAAAATCAATGGTATCTTTGATGTATCGAAGAATCCTTTTTGCAGTCTTCAACTGTGATGTCGTAGGAGCTTCTATCTGGCGGCTAATGAGTCCAACACCATAAAGTATGTCGGGCCTTGTGCATGTGAGATATCTCAAGCTACCAACCAGACTCTTGAATAATGTAGGATCTACTTCTTCTTCGTTAGTGTATTTCGAGAGCTTTGTCCCACATTCTACCGAGGTACTTACTGGCTTACTTCCATCCATCTTAAATTTCTTCAATATTTCCTTTACATATGCTTCTTGTGAAATAAATATGCCGTGTTCACTTTGAGTTACTTGGATGCCAAGATAATATGACATGAGTCCGATATCCGTCATTTCAAATTCTAAACTCATATCCTTCTTAAAATCCTCAAATGCTTTTGGATTATTGCCAGTAAAAATCAAATCATCCACGTACAAACATACAATCAAGATATCTCCACTTTGATTTGTTTTTACGTAAAGAGCATGTTCATAGGGGCATTTTATAAAGTTATTTTCTAGAAAATATTTATCAATTCTAGTATTCCATGCTCTAGAGGCTTGTTTCAAACCATAAAGTGCTTTTTTCAATTTTAAAACTTTACCTTCATGTCCTTTAATTTTATAGCCAGGCGGTTGCTCCACATAAACTTCTTCTTCTAATTTACCGTTTAAGAAAGCTGATTTTACATCCATTTGATATATTTTCCATTTGTTTTGGGCCGCTAAAGAGATTAATAATCTTATAGTTTCTAAGCATGCAACGGGAGCAAATACCTCTTCATAATCTGTACCTGATCTTTGCTTGTATTCCTTGGCTACCAATCTAGCTTTGTATCTTTCAACTTCTCCTTTAGCGTTCTTCTTTACTTTGTACGCCCATCTTTCTCCAATAGCTCTGTGTCCTTTTGGTAAATTAGCTAACTCCCATGTATCATTCTTCACAGTGGCTTTGATTTCTTCATCCATATAGCACTTCTCCATCTTTTGTCTTCTTTTGCTTCTTCGAAATCTATTGGTTCACAATTTGCAAAAAGACAAAATAAAGTAATATCATCAGAAAGTGGTGTTACCTCATATAGTTCTTGTAATGATCTCATACGTGGGACCCTTTTACTTGAGCTTTTTCTTGTGGAGATTCTTCTTGAGTCTTGATGGAGATGACAGTGCTGGACTAGTTGGCTCTTCTTGCACATCATTGATTTCTTCTTCTTCATGAAAGGGGAGGAAATTATAATCTTCTTCTTGTGTGCTTCAATTCCAAGTATTTTCTTCATCAAACTCCACATTTTGACTAACCACAACTTTTCCATTTACCGGATTATATAACTTATACCTTTTTGCCCGTGGGTCATAGCCAATGAAGATGTATTTTTCACTTTTATCATCTAACTTGGAGCGTCTTTGGTACAACACATGGGCATATGCAATGATTCCAAAAACTTTCAAGTGAGATATACATGGTTTTCTACCACTCCATGCTTCTTCGGGGGTTTTGTTCCACTCACTCCGAGTTGGAGAGCGATTTGCTAAATATACCGTCATTCGATGGCTTCAGCCCAAAACTCATTAGGAACATTTTTGCTCTTTAACATGCTTCGTGCCATGTTGAGGAGAGATATATTCTTCCTTTCTACAACCCCATTTTGTTGTAGAGTATACGGGATGGTTAAGGGACGGTGAATTCCATTTTCTTCACAAAATTTGTCAAATTCTTTGGAGATAAATTCCCCACCTCGGTCGGACCTCATGGCTTTTATCTTATAACCACATTCATTTTCTACAAAAGCTTTGAATTTCTTAAAAGCATTAAATACATCATACTTTTGTTTAAGGAAATAGGCCCAAGTTTTTCTATTATAATCATCAATAAATAAAGCAAAGTAATTACTTTTCCCAAGTGAACACGGTTTTATTGGACCACAAATATAAGTGTGAATCAACTCTAATGGTTCTCTAGCCCTTGTGTTGGACTATTTTGGAAAACTTTTCCTTGATTGTTTTCCAAATAAGTACCCTTCACATAGTTGATTCATATTATCAATTCGTGGTAAGCCTTTTACCATGTTTTTATTCTTTAACAACTTCAAACCCCCAAAATTAAGTTGTCCAAATCTTAAGTGCCAAAGCCATAATGAATCTTTATAGCATGATTTTAAGCATTTCACAATACCGTTTGAAATATGAAGTGGAAACATTCTATTTTTCGACATCTCTACTTTAGCAACCAAATTTCCTTTAGCATCTTTCATGGAAAGGCTATGATTTTTCATATGAATATCATATCCTTTTTCTAAAAGTTGCCCCAAGCTTAGAATGTTATTTTTCATATTAGGCACATAATATACATTAGAGATAAAGTCATGTTTTCCATTTTTCTAGCAAATCGATATTTTTCCTTTTCCCTTAATGGGAATTTTGGATTCATCACCAAAATGAATGTTTCCACTTACCGATTCATCAAGCTCCGTGAACATATTCCTTCTTCCACACATATGATTGCTTGCCCCCGTATCCAAATACCATGTGTTAGTATTACCACTTTCATATCCTTTATGTGCCAAGAGTAGTGTAGAATATTCTTCCTCTTCTTTAGCAAAGTTAGATCTCTCAGGAACTTTACTAGAAGTAGATCTACATTCGGAAGCAAAATGCCCAAATTTATCATAATTATAACATTTAATTTGTGATTTATCATACCTTGGCCTTCCATTTTGTTTCATGTCTCCTTCTCTTCCTCGACCTATTGTAGCATATGTGTTTTGGCTTCTCTCCTCTTTATTGAAAGATTTGTAACCACCTCTTCCATAGCTTTGGCTTCGACCTCTTCCTCTTTGGCTATGACATCTTATAATTCTTTCATTCTCGCTCATGGTGAGTTTGGTTTGAACAGATTGCATTAATGGCTCTTCCTTAACCCTTTTCTTTAATTTTTCTTCATGGGCTTGAAGCGATCCCATGTGTTGATCAACGGTCATGGATTCTATATCTTTAGATTCTTCAATAGCTACTACTATATAATCGAATTTTGAATCTAAAGATCGTAGAATTTTCTCAACCACTCTAGAGTCTTCCAATTTTTCACCATATCTTTTCATTTGATTTACCAAAGATAAAACTCGTGAAAAATAATCATCAATCGATTCGGTTGATTTCAAATGTAAAGCTTCAAACTCACCTGGCATAGTTTGTAGTCTTATCTTCTTCACTTTATCAATGCCCTTGAATGCATTCTCCAAAATATCCCATGCTTCCTTACTACTTTTTGCACTTTCCACCTTCTCAAACATTGATTCATCCAAACCTTGATGAATGAGAGTAAGAGCCTTTCGGTCCTTCTTCCTTGTATCCATCAATTTATCCCTTTGATTTTGGGATAAAGTGGTGATGTCGGCGGGTTCAACATACCCATTTTCAACGATATCCCACACATCCTGTGATCCAAGCAAAGCCTTCATGCGAATACTCCAATTATTATAGTACTCCTTCTTTAGCAATGGAACCTGAAATGGTGTCGCCATATTTTTTAACCAACGACCTAGCTCTGATACCAATGTTAGCAAAATTCTCAAGTTGATGCTGAATTGGATAGCAAGTGAAAATGAGAGATTGTTTTTCAAAAGAGGAAGTGATACTTTATTGCAACTTTGATTACAAATTTTTTTTGCTTGGTTACAAATGAGACATACCTCTCCTATTTATACTAGTTCACATCTCAAATGAATGGTTGAGATGTATTTGATCATACGGTACATAGCTTTTCTCTAGAGTTTTCTATAACTCTCCTACAAAATATCTAGGCTTTTTATACATAATTAAAAACTAGAAAGCTCTAGATTTTAATTATTTTATTACAACATAAAAAAGGATAATTCTAGGCTCCTTCCACATCAACATGTATCTAGATATTTCTATCTAGATATTTCTTGTTCTAGGCTTCTCTTTTAACTCTTCCTCTTCAAATTATTTGTAGCCCAATCTCATGGCCCAAGTCAAGTTTAATTTTTCAACACACCAAACACTCTTTCCATGTCAAACTGGAATTTAATATTGCATAGGCTATAACCTACCATCATTGTTCCATCTGATAACTTCACCAGTCACTATCTTTTGTGAACCGGGTGCATAATCCTGGTCATCCTTATTCTCTGTATATCCGGAAGAGCGACCTGTTCAAGACTTTGCTGCAATTCCATTCGATAATGTGCATTTTTAAACATATATCCAGTCATCATAACACTGTACATTAGCTGTGCCAAATTTTCAGCAACTGTGGTAACAACTACGGCGAAGAATTAGGGTGGAAGTGTTCCACTCATATTTGTGGCAGTCTGCCGCATAGCATCAACAACCTGCTTTGGTGCCCTTTTCAAAAATAACTCCATAAATTCTAGCTGAACATTATTGAAGTATTCTAGAAGAATCTCCCTCCTATTTTTAGGCTGTGGAAGGTTTAGAATCTCCAGCAGAAGCAAAGGCGTCCGATCCAAAAGCTCGGGATACCTTCAAGTTACATTTTCCCTTGCCATTTCTGCTATATATAAGCTGCTGCTTCGACACAAAAGAAACAATTGAAGAACCGAATAACTGTGAGAAGATAATAAATTAGAGGTGCATTAGTCTTCAAGTTTACCCACTCTATTTATACTTTGTTACAGTTTTTAATTACATTCATTACCTTAATTTGTCTTTCTTATTTAATTCCCTGATTAATGTTTGTTATAAATGGCAGTCAATATATTATTACCGTTAATCCGATTAATGCAATGTTTGTTAATTTATTTCTCTTTCCAGTTAATGAATCAATTTAAAATATCAATTATTTCTATTGTTGGAGCACTAAAAGGAAACATTTCAAAACTATTTATCTCACAAATTGTGTAATTTTTTATTGTACTTATATACAATAATAGCGGTCTGGTCTGAGTTTTCATTATGAACACTAATCACAACCTAGTGATCCACAAATGTCACGACAATAGATAAGTTGCCCAAGTTCATCAGTAATATTTGGTAATTATTTAATTATGGATTGCCAAAACTTTGGTGATATTTTATACCACTTACATGCTAAATGTTCTCATAAATTACCATTTAAAACCATGGAATGTTTTTATACTAAATATAGGAACCAACTCTTGGGGTCTTCATAATCAACTCTTTAATTTATAAAATATAATTTTGAGTAATTTTTTATCAACAAAATTGGCATAAAGAATTGTAAATGGTGAAATGCAAGTTATTAAGCTTAGTTATTGTTAACATATAATAATTTCAATATTATGCCACCATACTCCTTATTAATGAAAAAGCATTATCCAAGCTTAAGAAAAACAAGCAGTGCTTCAAAAGCATACTACGAGCCTAAATAGATGGCAATTATAATAGGATACATTCCTTTTTAAATATTACAAGAAAATATTATGAAGGACAAATTGTTTGAAAATTTTAACCACAAGGACAAAAGACTAAAATTTATTCAAACGAACAAAACATAGCTCAAATTTTTTCAAAAGGACAAAATAAAGGTTATTTAAAAAAAACGATTTTTTTTTTAAATAAGAAATGTTTTTTTTTTTTGTAGATTTTAGGTATCAGTTTTGTATGTCTGTAGGTATCAGTTTGCTCTCTGCAGCTAATAGGTAGCAGTTTTGTGTGTCTAAAGGTATCATTTTTTAGCCTACAAACGCACAAAACTCCTACCTATTAGCTGCATAGAGCAAACTGATACCTACAGACATACAAAACTGATACCTAAAATCTACAAAAAAAAAATCTTTTGTATTTTTTTTAAAAAAGATGTTTTCTGTTTTGTCCTTTTAAATAAAATTAGACTATGTTTTGTCCTTTTGAATAAATTTTTAGTCTCTTGTCCTTGTGGTTAAAATTTTCAATCAATTTGTCCTTATGGTTAAAATCCTATAAATATTAAGCTAACATGCTCATTATTAAATAGAAAGCTTTACCTAAGCTTAGGAAAAATAAATAGTTATTCACAGTTAGCTATGTTAAACATCGGTTAGAATACGATCAATGCATTATGCTGATTCATATAGAAAATCCTAGCAGGTTATTAAATATAAAATTAGACAAATCATTTTAAGAAAAAAAAAACAAAAAAAGTAATAATGAATGGATACAGTACAACAGTCAATACAATGTATGTTTCCCCTAAAAGTCTATTTAGGAAGTGCAATGTTGTCAAATGACACAATTTGAAAGTAATTTTTAAGATTAAGCTAACTTTATATTTAAACGGTAGTTATAAGACAACATATACAAATCTCAATGAACACCATTGTAACACCCCACGTCCGTTAGTGTCACTCACAAAGGGAATGCACTAAGTTCTGTGGAGCATTTTGGGTAAAAGATGCATATAAATTACAAGACAGACAAATTATTAAACAGTGGAAAATAGAACTTTGCTTTATTGATAAAATAGTCTGTACAAGATTCTTTTACAATATCAGAGTATCATCTGTCTTTATAAAATAAAGAAGCATGAAAATACATTTATATATTCCCCAATGTAGCAAGAGCCAGCCATAGCATCTGGAAGAGAATCCAAAGACAACTTCGTCAAATCTTCAAGCTGGGAAAGAGCAACGGTCCAGTCTAATCCTGAGTTATACTATTCCCTCCTCAACTACCTGGGGGGGGGGAACGGAAGAAAAGAAGACGAAAGAAAAACAGAGTCAGACATAAAGCCTGAGTAAGTTCAGTAACTTCTAGCATGTGAACATTGAAAAACAAAACGACATGAATTAACTGAACACAAGATTACACCATGATGTTAAGGTCAACAAGATTAGACAAGGTAGTCACAAGATATGCTAAAATGACAGGATACGCTCTAATACTTTCGCTGCTTCGCTATTTCCTTGTTATACTGGTTTCTATATCTCTGCACCACCTAACTAGTGTTCAACTAGTAACGATAACGTGATCCCAACCCCTGTAGTTTCCATTGCCTTCAGGCATACATTTATTATTTATTACCTAGATCTAGTCCAGGGTTTTCTATCAAGTGCTTTCTAGATTTAACTATAGTTTTACGCTATCTGCTGAACGCTTTTCGAGTTCAGGGTTTATGCTCCTAGTACAACTAGGGATTACGCTACATGTCGAACAATGCCCCCAAGTCTAGGACACACTACCTAGAGTGGTATATGTTCCTAGGCTTCCCCATGCATGTATCGCGAATCGTTATCGCTTGTCTAGATGCACATGTCCTGTAACGTGCGATCCGAGTCCTGTGACAGGGCAAATCAAGGAATACAGAACTCGGTCGGGAACTTTCAGATATCTGCCGATGCAGATGCTAAGGTCTGTTTTTATTCCAGTGGCTATGGTCCCACTTGACCCCTCCCTCAGCTAATGAAAGGCACACCTTGTAAAATGAGAACTATACGCCGGCCCCCGGTGCCCCACTATCCTATGGCCATCCGCAACCATAACTAGATAGCAAGTATATGGTCTTTTGGAGTTCTCCGCCTTTCCGCTTCACGTATCTCGATTGACTCAAGATGGATGGTAGACGACGAGTTGCTATCACAGGGCTACCGTCTTCTCGCCGAATCACGCTGGTCCATCCTAGTCTTTAGGTTGCCACATATATATTGCAACCAAGGCATACCCTCGGTTCTTCTAACACAGACCTTAACCTCTGTGAGCCCAGGATGATCATCTGTAGCCTCACAGAGGGATACCAAGAGTACCCTCACGTCCCCTCGAAGCCTCGGGCTTCGTAACCCAATTCGTTGGAGCCTTCTTAAAACCAGATGGATGTCCGCTCCTTCGTGTTATACTAAGAATTACTACTTAGTTCTACTAACTAAGGTTTACCACTTAGTTTCCAAATTCCTTGTTTTCTTAACTAAGTTTTACTACTTAGTCCCTTTTTCAACTGAGGTTTACTACTTAGTTTTCTTTCTCGCCAGGTTGGGTTGGTTAAGTGTCTTTAGTCGATTCAAGCTATCTTAACCCTCTTCCCTTATCCTATTACACTGGTTAAGTGTTATCCCTTTATGCTTTTTACTTAACCCTATTCATTTATCATATTCTGATGGTTAAGCGTTCAAGTTTACTTAACCCTATGGTCTAGTCCAGCTAACATATTAATTTGGCTAAGTGTATTACTTAACCCCAACCTCTAGTCTAATTAACATGTTAAATTGGCTAAGTGTATTAACTTTACTTAACCCCACCTTCTAGTCTAGTCAACATGTTAATTTGGCTAAGTATTCCCATGGACTTAACCCTCCCATTCTAGCTTTAACTGTGCTAAGTTGGTTAAGTGTTCCTTAACCTTCCCATTCTAGCTTAACCGTGTTAGGTTGGTTAAGTGTTCCTATGGACTTAACCTTCCCATTCTAGCTTAACTTTGTTAAGTCGGTTAAGTGTTCCTATGGACTTAACCCACCCATTCTTGCTTAACTGTGTTAAATTGGTTAAGTGTTTATATGGACTTAACTCTCCCATTCTTGTTCTAGCTTTAATTAATAAATTAAAGCCGCAACCTCTCACATTAGACAGATATTGCTGCGGTTACTGGATGTGCCGGTCGGTTCCGGGCAAGTTTACACCGCAACTCAGTCTAACCTCGGGTTAGGCATATTCATGTTTGATAAGTTCAAAGGGTTTTTGATTAATTTCCAAATCTGGTTTTGAAAACAACCATCCCGTCCTTCGGATCGGTTAGGGATAGCCAGGGAGGGCAGGAAACTTGTATTTTCCAAACCCAAGCCTAGACACTATCCTCTCTGTCACCCTAGAACCTTCTGGTCTATGTGTTATAAAAGGGATGTTATAAAAATACTTTTCTTTTGTTTATAAATTGTTAACAATTTATTTCAAAAGCCCATTTCCCCTTTTTAGACAAATTTGGCCTATATTTATTTGTCAAGCCTACTAGTATACTACTATTCTAGGCCCAAGTCCTAACCCAACATGCAGTTTAGGCCATTTCCTATTTCATTGCCGAAACTAGATTAAATATCCTAGTTTATAATTTATGGCCAAAACTTAACCAAGTTACATATTTTGTGGTAAATGAACAATTTAACATTTATGACGAATTCTATAAGTAAATTACTCCTAATTTACTTATTTCATTATTACTCTTTTAATGTACATTGTCACATTTATTATTATGGCCCATTCTCTCTTATTTATCATATTTATACTTTTTTGGTATGTAAATTATACCAAATTTAGTGTCGCTAACCATAATTTATTCTAAACATGACAATTGCTCACAATTATGAATAAATTCAAAATTGTTCTACTATACTTATTCCAAATCAACCTTAATTAACCCAATCTTGGTTTAACATCCTAATTCACAATTTATGGCAAAACTAGAATTATTTTTCTAGTTTACATTTTATGCCTAAAATTTAGCTTACTTACTAACGCTAAATTTAATATGTCAAAATCACATATTCCCTAATCCATGTCAAATTTCCCCGTTTTCATTTTAATATGCATGTCATAATACATATTCCAAATTATGCCAATTTCCAAGTTTACAATTACGTTCATATTCATTTCCATGTTTTTCCCCAAATCGCATTCCCACCGTTCGAATAATCGTGATTCAACCTAGATTATAAATAAATCTAGATTCGTAGATAAAAAGGGAATGAATCAAAATGACAAGAAGGAATAATTGGCATAAAAAGGTTTGGATAACAATGTAGGTTCAAGAATATGGGTAGACCTAACTAAATAGGTAAATTCCCACTGTCTTAAAACCAAAGAATGGGCAAAATAGGTTCAAGAACGTGGGTAGACCTAACTTAATAGGTAAATTCCCATTGTCTTAAAACCAAAGAAAAACCAAGGAACAGGTAGAATAAATAATTGGGTTTAGACCCAACTTCTCAATCACAAAACTAAAGCAATATTTTCCTAATCATAAATCATGGGTGTCAAAATCACAGTTGTCCTCATTATGTCATAAGTAATAGTTTATGTCCAAATCAAAGGTATAGGCCTAGTCAAGGAAATAATCCTTGTAGTCACAGTCACAGTCATAGGAAATGTCCATAGTCATATGCGATGTTCATAGTCCAAAAGGGAAAATAATTCCCATAGTCATAAGTCATTGTCATAGGCAATGTTTATATGTCCCAAAATCAAAGGCTTATGTCATAGTCCAAAGGCATATTCTTTCAAAGGCCATAGTTCTATAGTCATAGTCACGGTTACAGTCTTATTTGTCCTCGAATCATAACAGTTCTTAATTCAGTCCAAGAGTATAAACACAGATTCGAAGAGAGAGAGAGAGAGATTTGGCATATTCCTTTATTCCTTTAATTTCATGTCACAAATAAAACAAAATATTCAGATCTAGAAATAACCAACTTACAGAAAATAGATCTAGAAAAGAAGGAAAGCGTGGCTATGATTCGTGCGTCGTTGCTTGAAACTTGTTTGATCTAGCCTTTGAATTCTTCACTTGAAACTTTGATTTGAATCCCTCCTTAAAAGTCTTTTAGCAGCATCTCCTCGTCTTGAATCATATTTTATTTTGTTTATTTAAGAAAATTTAGAGGAGGGGAAGAAGCCATGAATCTTAGCAGCATAAGGATAGAAGAGAATTGGAGCAAAGAGAATGAAGACTAGGGCTGTTTATATAGCTGCTCAAGACCTTATCGTACACGCAACGCTGAGTCAGCATTGAACCTAGTTAATAAAATAGTCCAGGTACGTAGATGAATCTAGCCAAACCTTATCATACACGCAGTGCTGAGTCAGCATTGGGTCCCACTATTTTGGCGTAGAAATTTGAAATTCGAATGAATTGTATTTGGCGTAGAAATTTGATTTTCGAACTTTTGAATTTCTGAAATTTATTTAACTGTTTTATTCACATGAAATATTCTTATATGTATACAATTCCTCTAACGACCATTTTACGCGTATATATAAATGCACAACTTTCATTTTATTTTCAAAATTCAAATGATGTTGCCATATTTCATTGACTATAGCCTTATCTTGAATTTTTATCTTTCATATACATATTTTTTTTTTGCATATATATATATATATTTATATTCTCATATGTATATATATATATATATATATTCCTTATATGTACGTTCTTATCCTTTCAAATTTTGAATTTGTATACGTACATATATTTGCATGTTCAGTTGGCCCTCTCTAAAACAAAGATAAAAAAATTATGCCGCCGCCGGGGTTCGAACCCCCGACCTCCATGCTACAAATCCAATGCCTTAACCAACTGAGCTACAGAGGCTTTTGTTAATAAGTCTTAGAACAATAGTAATTATTGTTCTCTCCTTACTTCTCTTTTTCATGTTAGTTACAATACTTAAATTAAACAACTGCATGGATCTTTTTCTTTTAATTTTTCTTTTTAAAAATTAATTATACTTTAATTTGAGAATCTTAATGTCACAGAATTACGGGGTGTTACATTCTCCCCCACTTAAAAGGATTTCGTCCCCGAAATCTTCAAGTTAGGAAGAATGTGTCCTACCATCCAATCACCCATCTACTCAACAATTCAATCACAGGCATTCATTGTCCTTAAAAGATTTCTAATGCTTTCATGTTCATATGCATAGTGTGTGTATATGTCTCTATCTAATGCAAAATCAGGCGGTCTACTGAATCAGTTGACCTCCTTAATGCAAATTATGTTAGTGCCATGCGTCCAATCATGCATGCAAACATCCCTAGTCATGTAAATACTACATGCGTGCACAGCCATTCATCCATATGCAACGTCCATATGATATCATATCAAGTTCAACTTATAAACAAATGCATATATGTAAATGCAATATGAGAGCGTCCGAACTTGATCTAGTGCCTAATACATATGCATATGCATCCACGAGCAACCATTTGCAACCACTTGCAACCATTCAACCATAACATGTTTCAAATACATGTTTACATCCATTGGCTTCTACCTAAGGATCGCAGATTCGATCTAGAGGATATACTTTGGAAAGAGAGAAACAACTATGCGTAAAGCTCATAAACAAAGAAATCAAGGATGCACCCTTAAGAAAAAGGGTATGTTGCTAGTATCTAGCCTTCTTGAGCTTTACTCCACTGTATCTTAACCAATTTTTACTCCACGATTGTGAAGTTTCTAAGCTCCATCTCCAAAATGAACAAATGTCAACCAAGTGTATATACTAGGATGATCAGAGGTCTCTCCTCCTATCTTATCCATCATGCCATAATTATAAGGGTCAAAAGGTCACTACGCGCTTTTTAGAGCGCCTGCCACAAATATCCATCTCTAACGCAAACCATCCTAGTCGAACTCGACATTCCTCAAGTACAAGCCCCAAAGGCCTAAACCAATATCAGACAAGCACCCAAGGAATATCTCCTTTAGACAATCTACGTGATATGATATAAGCAAACTCGATAGTTATTCAAACCCCTACTAACCAAAAATAAACGGGTCGAACCACCCACTGGGTTTGAGACTGATTGGGATCTTCTTACTATACAAGTACTAAGGTGCAGAGACTCAACTATGGAAGCAAATATGAACAAATGCGAAGTGCTAAATCCGAACAGAAAAACTAGATTCTTCCAACAGAAACTTTTACCACCTATCTCCTAGGTACGCTCAGCATGTACTTTCCCTTCTGAAAATCTTGTCCTTTGTCCTTAATTATATGCCCTATCATACCATAGTAAAGATAGTTCCTCTTTTATAATTTTCTTCCTCCTTCGTGAGTTAAACCTACATCCACGATTTTCTCATCCTGGGATTGTGCTCCCTTTTGCCAAACTCCTCACCTTTTTCTGTGTATAACCATGTTGGAAAATCCCTCGAAAGCCGCCTCCATCGCACGGAAAACCCTATAACCTTGAAAGAAGACTGGCCGTAAGTGAAACAACTACGGTTATAGATGGAAGTCGGGCACTACTTCACCCTTCGATGAGGTTACCTCCCAGAAAGCCAGGAGCCCCAGAGACTCAAGAAAGAAGGAGACAAGAATTCAAACAGAGGAAGAGGAGACAATGCGTATGGCTTTGGGGAATATGCCTTTAAAAAAATGCTTCTTTAAAAACCTTTTGAAAATAATTTTTCAAATCTTTTATCTGATCCGGTAACCTTCAGCTCTGATACCACGTGTAACACCCCACGTCCGTTAGTGTCACTCACAAAGGGAATGCACTAAGTTCTGTGGAGCATTTTGGGTAAAAGATGCATATAAATTACAAAACAGACAAATTATTAAACAGTGGAAAATAGAACTTTGCTTTATTGATAAAATAGTCTGTACAAGATTCTTTTACAATATCAGAGTATCATCTGTCTTTATAAAATAAAGAAGCATGAAAATACATTTATATATTCCCCAATGTAGCAAGAGCCAGTCATAGCATCTGGAAGAGAATCCAAAGACAACTTCGTCAAATCTTCAAGCTGGGAAAGAGCAACGGTCCAGTCTAATCCTGAGTTATACTATTCCCTCCTCAACTACCTGGGGGGGGGGGGGGACGGAAGAAAAGAAGACGAAAGAAAAACAGAGTCAGACATAAAGCCTGAGTAAGTTCAGTAACATCTAGCATGTGAACGTGGAAAAACAAAACGACATGAAATAACTGAATACAAGATTACACCATGATGTTAAGGTCAACAAGATTAGACAAGGTAGTCACAAGATATGCTAAGATGACTGGATACGCTCTAATACTTTCGCTGCTTCGCTATTTCCTTGTTATACTGGTTTCTATATCTCTGCACCACCTAACTAGTGTTCAACTAGTAACGATAACGTGATCCCAACCCCTGTAGTTTCCATTGCCTTCAGGCATACATTTATTATTTATTACCTAGATCTAGTCTAGGGTTTTCTATCAAGTGCTTTCTAGATTTAACTATAGTTTTACGCTATCTGCTGAACGCTTTTCGAGTTCAGGGTTTATGCTCCTAGTACAACTAGGGATTACGCTACCTGTCGAACAATGCCCCCAAGTCTAGGACACACTACCTAGAGTGTTATATGTTCCTAGGCTTCCCCACGCATGTATCGCGAATCGTTATCGCTTGTCTAGATGCACATGTCCTGTAATGTGCGATCCGAGTCCTGTGACAGGGCAAATCAAGGAATACAGAACTCGGTCGGGAGCTTTCAGATATCTGCCGATGCAGATGCTAAGGTCTGTTTTTATTCCAGTGGCTATGGTCCCACTTGACCCCTCCCTCAGCTAATGAAAGGCACACCTTGTAAAATGAGAACTATACGCCGGCCCCCGGTGCCCCACTATCCTATGGCCATCCGCAACCATAACTAGATAGCAAGTATATGGTCTTTTGGAGTTCTCCGCCTTTCCGCTTCACGTATCTCAATTGACTCAAGATGGATGGTAGACGACGAGTTGCTATCACAGGGCTACCGTCTTCTCGCCGAATCACGCTGGTCCATCCTAGTCTTTAGGTTGCCACATATATATTGCAACCAAGGCATACCCTCGGTTCTTCTAACGTAGACCTTAACCTCTGTGAGCCCAGGACGATCATCTGCAGCCTCACAGAGGGATACCAAGAGTACCCTCACGTCCCCTCGAAGCCTCGGGCTTCGTAACCCAATTCGTTGGAGCCTTCTTAAAACCAGATGGATGTCCGCTCCTTCGTGTTATACTAAGAATTACTACTTAGTTCTACTAACTAAGGTTTACCACTTAGTTTCCATGCATATTAAATTGAAAACGGGGAAATTTGACATGGATTAGGGAATATGTGATTTTGACATATTAAATTTAGCGTTAGTAAGTAAGCTAAATTTTAGGCATAAAATGTAAACTAGAAAAATAATTCTAGTTTTCCCATAAATTGTGAATTAGGATGTTAAACCAAGATTGGGTTAATTAAGGTTGATTTGGAATAAGTATAGTAGCACAATTTTGAATTTATTCATAATTGTGAGCAATTGTCATGTTTAGAATAAATTATGGTTAGCGACACTAAATTTGGTATAATTTACAAACCAAAAAAAGTATAAATATGATAAATAAGAGAGAATGGGCCATAATAATAAATGTGACAATGTACATTAAAAGAGTAGTAATGAAATAAGTAAATTAGGAGTAATTTACTTATAGAATTCGTCATAAATGTTAAATTGTTCATTTACCACAAAATATGTAACTTGGTTAAGTTTTGGCCATAAATTATAAACTAGGATATTTAATCTAGTTTCGGCAATGAAATAGGAAATGGCCTAAACTGCATGTTGGGTTAGGACTTGGGCCTAGAGTATAAGTATACTAGTAGGCTTGACAAATAAATATAGGCCAAATTTGTCTAAAAAGGGGAAATGGGCTTTTGAAATAAATTGTTAACAATTTATAAACAAAAGAAAAGTATTTTGATAACATCCCTTTTTATAACACATAGACCAGAAGGTTCTAGGGTGACAGAGAGGATAGTGTCTAGGCTTGGGTTTGGAAAATACAAGTTTCCTGCCCTCCCTGGCTATCCCTAACCGGTCCGAAGGACGGGATGGTTGTTTTCAAAACCAGATTTGGAAATTAATCAAAAACCCTTTGAACTTAGAAAACATGAATATGCCTAACCCGAGGTTAGACTGAGTTGCGGTGTAAACCTGCCCGGAACCGACCGGCACATCCAGTAACCGCAGCAATATCTGTCAAATGTGAGAGGTTGCGGCTTTAATTTATTAACTAAAGCTAGAACAAGAATGGGAGAGTTAATTCCATATAAACACTTAACCAATTTAACACAGTTAAGCAAGAATGGGTGGGTTAAGTCCATAGGAACACTTAACCGACTTAACAAAGTTAAGCTAGAATGGGAAGGTTAAGTCCATAGGAACACTTAACCAACCTAACACGGTTAAGCTAGAATGGGAAGGTTAAGGAACACTTAACCAACTTAGCACAGTTAAAGCTAGAATGGGAGGGTTAAGTCCATGGGAATACTTAGCCAAATTAACATGTTGACTAGACTAGAAGGTGGGGTTAAGTAAAGTTAATACACTTAGCCAATTTAACATGTTAATTAGACTAGAGGTTGGGGTTAAGTAATACACTTAGCCAAATTAATATGTTAGCTGGAATAGACCATAGGGTTAAGTAAACTTGAACGCTTAACCATCAGAATATGATAAATGAATAGGGTTAAGTAAAAAGCATAAAGGGATAACACTTAACCAGTGTAATAGGATAAGGGAAGAGGGTTAAGATAGCTTGAATCGACTAAAGACACTTAACCAACCCAACCTGGCGAGAAAGAAAACTAAGTAGTAAACCTCAGTTGAAAAAGGGACTAAGTAGTAAAACTTAGTTAAGAAAACAAGGAATTTGGAAACTAAGTGGTAAACCTTAGTTAGTAGAACTAAGTAGTAATTCTTAGTATAACACGAAGGAGCGGACATCCATCTGGTTTTAAGAAGGCTCCAACGAATTGGGTTACGAAGCCCGAGGCTTCGAGGGGACGTGAGGGTACTCTTGGTATCCCTCTGTGAGGCTGCAGATGATCATCCTAGGCTCACAGAGGTTAAGGTCTGCGTTAGAAGAACCGAGGGTATGCCTTGGTTGCAATATATATGTGGCAACATAAAGACTAGGATGGACCAGCGTGATTCGGCGAGAAGACGGTAGCCCTGTGATAGCAACTCGTCGTCTACCATCCATCTTGAGTCAATCGAGATACGTGAAGCGGAAAGGCGGTGAACTCCAAAAGACCATATACTTGCTATCTAGTTATGGTTGCGGATGGCCATAGGATAGTGGGGCACCGGGGGCCGGCGTATAGTTCTCATTTTACAAGGTGTGCCTTTCATTAGCTGAGGGAGGGGTCAAGTGGGACCATAGCCATTGGAATAAAAACAGACCTTAGCATCTGCATCGGCAGATATCTGAAAGCTCCCGACCGAGTTCTGTATTCCTTGATTTGCCCTGTCACAGGACTCGGATCGCACATTACAGGACATGTGCATCTAGACAAGCGATAACGATTCGCGATACATGCGTGGGGAAGCCTAGGAACATATAACACTCTAGGTAGTGTGTCCTAGACTTGGGGGCATTGTTCGACAGGTAGCGTAATCCCTAGTTGTACTAGGAGCATAAACCCTGAACTCGAAAAGCGTTCAGCAGATAGCGTAAAACTATAGTTAAATCTAGAAAGCACTTGATAGAAAATCCTAGACTAGATCTAGGTAATAAATAATAAATGTATGCCTGAAGGCAATGGAAACTACAGGGGTTGGGATCACGTTATCGTTACTAGTTGAACACTAGTTAGGTGGTGCAGAGATATAGAAACCAGTATAACAAGGAAATAGCGAAGCAGCGAAAGTATTAGAGCGTATCCAGTCATCTTAGCATATCTTGTGACTACCTTGTCTAATCTTGTTGACCTTAACATCATGGTGTAATCTTGTATTCAGTTAATTCATGTCGTTTTGTTTTTCCATGTTCACATGCTAGAAGTTACTGAACTTACTCAGGCTTTATGTCTGACTCTGTTTTTCTTTCGTCTTCTTTTCTTCCGTTCCCCCCCCCCAGGTAGTTGAGGAGGGAATAGTATAACTCAGGATTAGACTGGACCGTTGCTCTTTCCCAGCTTGAAGATTTGACGAAGTTGTCTTTGGATTCTCTTCCAGATGTTATGGCTGGCTCTTGCTACATTGGGGAATATATAAATGTATTTTCATGCTTCTTTATTTTATAAAGACAGATGATACTCTGATATTGTAAAAGAATCTTGTACAGACTATTTTATCAATAAAGCAAAGTTCTATTTTCCACTGTTTAATAATTTGTCTGTCTTGTAATTTATATGCATCTTTTACCCAAAATGCTCCACAGAACTTAGTGCATTCCCTTTGTGAGTGACACTAACGGACGTGGGGTGTTACACGTGGTATCAGAGCTGAAGGTTACCGGATCAGATAAAAGATTTGAAAAATTATTTTCAAAAGCTTTTTAAAGAAGCATTTTTTTTAAAGGCATATTCCCCAAAGCCATACGCATTGTCTCCTCTTCCTCTGTTTGAATTCTTGTCTCCTTCTTTCTTGAGTCTCTGGGGCTCCTGGCTTTCTGGGAGGTAACCTCATCGAAGGGTGAAGTAGTGCCCGACTTCCATCTATAGCCGTAGTTGTTTCACTTACGGCCAGTCTTCTTTCAAGGTTATAGGGTTTTCCGTGCGATGGAGGCGGCTTTCGAGGGATTTTCCAACATGGTTATACACAGAAAAAGGTGAGGAGTTTGGCAAAAGGGAGCACAACCCCAGGATGAGAAAATCATGGATGTAGGTTTAACTCACGAAGGAGGAAGAAAATTATAAAAGAGGAAGTATCTTTACTATGGTATGATAGGGCATATAATTAAGGACAAAGGACAAGATTTTCAGAAGGGAAAGTACATGCTGAGCGTACCTAGGAGATAAGTGGTAAAAGTTTCTGTTGGAAGAATCTAGTTTTTCTGTTCGGATTTAGCACTTCGCATTTGTTCATATTTGCTTCCATAGTTGAGTCTCTGCACCTTAGTACTTGTATAGTAAGAAGATCCCAATCAGTCTCAAACCCAGTGGGTGGTTCGACCCGTTTATTTTTGGTTAGTAGGGGTTTGAATAACTATCGAGTTTGCTTATATCATATCACGTAGATTGTCTAAAGGAGATATTCCTTGGGTGCTTGTCTGATATTGGTTTAGGCCTTTGGGGCTTGTACTTGAGGAATGTCGAGTTCGACTAGGATGGTTTGCGTTAGAGATGGATATTTGTGGCAGGCGCTCTAAAAAGCGCGTAGTGACCTTTTGACCCTTATAATTATGGCATGATGGATAAGATAGGAGGAGAGACCTCTGATCATCCTAGTATATACACTTGGTTGACATTTGTTCATTTTGGAGATGGAGCTTAGAAACTTCACAATCGTGGAGTAAAAATTGGTTAAGATACAGTGGAGTAAAGCTCAAGAAGGCTAGATACTAGCAACATACCCTTTTTCTTAAGGGTGCATCCTTGATTTCTTTGTTTAGGAGCTTTACGCATAGTTGTTTCTCTCTTTCCAAAGTATATCCTCTAGATCGAATCTGCGATCCTTAGGTAGAAGCCAATGGATGTAAACATGTATTTGAAACATGTTATGGTTGAATGGTTGCAAGTGGTTGCAAATGGTTGCTCGTGGATGCATATGCATACGTATTAGGCACTAGATCAAGTTCGGACGCTCTCATATTGCATTTACATATATGCATTTGTTTATAAGTTGAACTTGATATGATATCATATGGACGTTGCATATGGATGAATGGCTGTGCACGCATGTAGTATTTACATGACTAGGGATGTTTGCATGCATGATTGGACGCATGGCACTAACATAATTTGCATTAAGGAGGTCAACTGATTCAGTAGACCGCCTGATTTTGCATTAGATAGAGACATATACACACACTATGCATATGAACATGAAAGCATTAGAAATCTTTTAAGGACAATGAATGCCTGTGATTGAATGGTTGAGTAGATGGGTGATTGGATGGTAGGACACATTCTTCCTAACTTGAAGATTTCGGGGACGAAATCCTTTTAAGTGGGGGAGAATGTAACACCCCGTAATTCTGTGACATTAAGATTCTCAAATTAAAGTATAATTAATTTTTAAAAAGAAAAATTAAAAGAAAAAGATCCATGCAGTTGTTTAATTTAAGTATTGTAACTAACATGAAAAAGAGAAGTAAGGAGAGAACAATAATTACTATTGTTCTAAGACTTATTAACAAAAGCCTCTGCTGCTCAGTTGGTTAAGGCATTGGATTTGTAGCATGGAGGTCGGGGGTTCGAACCCCGGCGGCGGCATAATTTTTTATCTTTGTTTTAGAGAGGGCCAACTGAACATGCAAATATACGTACGTATACAAATTCAAAATTTGAAAGGATAAGAATGTACATATAAGGAATATATATATATATATATATATATATATATATATACATATGAGAATATAAATATATATATATATATGCAAAAAAAAAAAATATGTATACGAAAGATAAAAATTCAAGATAAGGCTACAGTCAATGAAATATGGCAACATCATTTGAATTTTGAAAATAAAATGAAAGTTGTGCATTTATATATACGCGTAAAATGGTCGTTAGAGGAATTGTATACATATAAGAATATTTCATGTGAATAAAACAATTAAATATTCAGATCTAGAAATAACCAACTTACAGAAAATAGATCTAGAAAAGAAGGAAAGCGTGGCTATGATTCGTGCGTCGTTGCTTGAAACTTGTTTGAGCTAGCCTTTGAATTCTTCACTTGAAACTTTGATTTGAATCCCTCCTTAAAAGTCTTTTAGCAGCATCTCCTCATCTTGAATCATATTTTATTTTGTTTATTTAAGAAAATTTAGAGGAGGGGAAGAAGCCATGAATCTTAGCAGCATAAGGATAGAAGAGAATTGGTGCAAAGAGAATGAAGACTAGGGCTGTTTATATAGCTCCTCAAGACCTTATCGTACACGCAACGCTGAGTCAGCATTGAACCTAGTTAATAAAATAGTCCAGGTACGTAGATGAATCTAGCCAAACCTTATCATACACGCAGTGCTGAGTCAGCATTGGGTCCCACTATTTTGGCGTAGAAATTTGAAATTCGAATGAATTGTATTTGGCGTAGAAATTTGATTTTCGAACTTTTGAATTTCTGAAATTTATTTAACTGTTTTATTCACATGAAATATTCTTATATGTATACAATTCCTCTAACGACCATTTTACGCGTATATATAAATGCACAACTTTCATTCTATTTTCAAAATTCAAATGATGTTGCCATATTTCATTGACTGTAGCCTTATCTTGAATTTTTATCTTTCGTATACATATTTTTTTTTTGCATATATATATATATTTATATTCTCATATGTATATATATATATATATTCCTTATATGTACGTTCTTATCCTTTCAAATTTTGAATTTGTATACGTACATATATTTGCATGTTCAGTTGGCCCTCTCTAAAACAAAGATAAAAAATTATGCCACCGCCGGGGTTCGAACCCCCGACCTCCATGCTACAAATCCAATGCCTTAACCAATTGAGCTACAGAGGCTTTTGTTAATAAGTCTTAGAACAATAGTAATTATTGTTCTCTCCTTACTTCTCTTTTTCATGTTAGTTACAATACTTAAATTAAACAACTGCATGGATCTTTTTCTTTTAATTTTTCTTTTTAAAAATTAATTATACTTTAATTTGAGAATCTTAATGTCACAGAATTACGGGGTGTTACAACCATACTAGGACAATAAATATTAAAATGCTTAGGCGGTGTTTTACGAATTCTTTTATTCACAATGCAAGAATAGCAAGAACTAAATTTCATTTTTTCCCCTGAAATTAACAGTGGGAACTTTCACTGTTTTTCCAAACCGCATTGCAACATGACATTCAGCTTGTCATACTACATAAAGATCCATTGCAGTCCAAACTGAAAACAAAATAAAATATCATTTACTGATTACATCTTTTCAGGATTACAAGAGTCCTTGTGTTTCTTGGGTAGTCGCGACTTACAAATTGATAATCCCTTAATTTTCCTGCTAGTGTATAACAACCATAAAAACTCTTCGTTTGGCTACATCAAAATGCTCAGAAGCTAAGAGAATTAAGGAAAAACAAATGCTCATAACTTCCCTTACTGTTTATGTCACTTCTCTTATTTGATACGTAAAAGAGTGCTACAATATGCACCCACCAATACACACCCTAAGTCTGCTTAAAAGAGGCACAAAAAGAAACAATTAAAATTACCACCATTATTGTTCATATGAAATATTCGAATTTCAAACTTTATCAAGAATCTCACTATGGATTTATTTATCAAACTGAGCGACTTATTATTTGCAGATCACCCTAGCAATATCTTCAATCATTATCATTTGAGAAGAGATCTATACTGAATTTGCCTAATATTCTAGTATATTAAGGCCTAAAATCATCCAATTAATTATAATTTTCTAGTCAAAATCTGAATTAGTAGAATTTTGTAGAAGTGACTGGTGTTAATGGGATTTGAATTCAAAGTTAGTGTTTACATAGAAAATTTTAGAAATATGAAATAAAGAATGCTTACTTTCTTAGAAAAATCAAGTAAAGAAGAAGAGGGTGTATAAGACTCGACTACATACATGGAAAGGTACCCATGAACAGATAGGAGCAAGTTTCTTTATTTGTTTAGTATGTCCCTACCATTAACCAAATATATTTATACCGTAGCATGTTGTTCATTGCTGCATTGGATACAACATATGAGTAATAAATAACTTATCCAAATAAATAGTTCGTCCTTACCTTCTTTTATTCACCTCTCTTCTGTTATTGATCTCTACGTTTGCTTGAAAATGACCCATCATCTCCTCTACCTGCTTCGCCTGTAAGGTAGATATCGTGATGCATTTTTTATACTGTAGTTATGGATCTCTCAACCAAAAACGTATAGATTCTTCTTATTCATTTTTTTTTTCATTTTACCAACCCATTTGAATAAAGACTCTTTATGCACAACTTGCAGGGCTCTGGATATTTAGATCAAGGCGTTGGTTTTCCTTGCTTTTGATTGATTTTTTTTGTTTGAATTGTTAGCACGACGCCTTTCAAAATGAAAACTGTCAATTACCAGTAAATTTTCAGTTGTTTTCCATTATTTTTTCCACTTCTCCTCTTTACTTTCCTTTTTTCGTTTGTTTTATTTACTAAATTTACTAAAAAAAATCATTTGAATTTATTTATATTGTTTACTATTTTTTCTTACGATGTGACAATTTATTGATCATGTAATATTGATACAAATCATTTTTCCTTTCATATGTAAGATACACAATGTCTGATGAATAACAATCCACGCACGAAGTGCTTATCATGGTCACGCGCGAAGCGGGTGCCATGACCACGCGCGAAGCGCGTTCCATCACCATGCGTGGAGCGCATGCCAGTATGCTCAAACTAACAATTCAAACATTGCTAAAAGTCAAAATAATTGAATGATATTTTGTGATCATTACATTTGAATTTATTTACATTGCTTATTATTTTTTCTTGAAGTGACAGTTTATTGATCATGCACAACATTAGTTCAGTTTATTGAGACCATAACATATGAGGAATACAAATCCACGCGCGAAGCGCGTGCCGTGACGCTTGTACAAAGAAACTAAAGTTGCAGATCCATTAAAATTGAAATTTGAAAAACAATTTTTTTTGCTTGAAAGACACTACTGATTATTTTCTAAATCCAGAAAAAATAAATTTATCTTGACATTAGTTATTGTTAACAAAATCGCTTTAATCTTTAATTTCCTACTTAAAAGTGATACAAAGATATTTATACAATTTATTGCGGTCCCCTTCTTAATTTTGAATTATGCAATCCTAAGATCAAAAATGATTGCAAAAAGTTTTTTTTTTTTTTTTTTACCAAAACTTGATTACCAGAAATTTCAAATTAGCACTCCATATAAGAGTGAACTGCTTGGTTTCATTATTTATATGGAAATAGGGATATTAACTAACAGTTAATAGTAGATCCCAATTCAATAATAATCACCAGACCCTAAATTAGAAATTAAACATGATTGCATGATATTACCTAAGTCGTGAATTAATCAATACCATGTATGACAAGTGTTTTCTGCCACTGACATAAGATACTAGTTCTGTACTCCAGAATTAGGCTAAAGCATCTTCGAAGATGGCAAATGTTAAGTATGACACTACGAGTCTTCGTATCTCTTGCACTTTCGGGACTGTAGTTTAAAACGCGGAGGCGCGGTTGAAGGTAGGGGCAGCGCGGTGGAGATATATTTCGCTTTTTTGTTTATCGTCGCTGATATTGATATCGATTAGAGAGAGCGATAGCTGATTCCTTTTTTTATTTCCTTATGAAGCGGCCTTCAGAGGAATAAGCGTTGAGGGAGCGGCCTTCGGAGGAACAAGCGTTGTGGGAGAGAGGATTGAGGTAGTGATTAGGTTATGGATGAGAACTTACTATTTTGCCCCCAAAATATGTGGGTTGACCAGGCATATCAACACAAATAAGTGTTGGAACATTTTTGGTGACATATTTTTACTATAGCAACAAATATTAGTGTCACTAGTCTATAACACAAATAAGTTGGCTGTTGAAAAAAGTAAGAGTTGCCAAATGGCCATTATGGTGTAGTGGTATAAATGGTATCGGGTAGGGGAAGTCTCCCCCAACCCTGATATATGGAATCATCCATAAGAGAGTCATCGCCTTGAGACTTGGTTGATGGCAACCCTGTTGGATAAATTGGTTTTTCAGGAGTAACCGCATCCTCAGGAGTGATGTATTCATCTCTATCCTTGGCAACTATGTTTGCTAATATATCATCTTGAGTCGAAGTGGGAGAAGGACCCTTTTGAGGCATCGTTGGATCTTTCGAACTCTCTCCCTTCTCGGGTAAAGTTTCAATTGGCTCCTCGACCGGGGTATATATACATAGGGACCTTCTCCATGGCCTATGCTACGAGTGATAGCCACTAAGCGATGGCAGTGAAGATACTCATCCACCAGGCAATCTCTGATGGTCAAGAATTTTTGATTGTCATTGAGTAGTTGGTTCAAACGATCAAACTACATCTGATGCGTTTCCTGTTCCGGGGTAGGGACTGCAAGTAAAAGTGAATGACAATCAGTACATTTACAGTAGTGAATGGAAATTAGAAATCAAAATCTGAAATCTTTACTTGATTTAAGCCATCTTCTGGCACATCCGAGTTGCTGTTTGATGTAGAACCATTCAAGTCTTGGATCACCAACCTTGCTACTAAACGGCACGCTAATGAGTTTCCTTTTTGGAACTGATTCAAAATATACAAAGGACGGGGTGTCCTGGGTCCGGTGCTTGAAATTGTAGAAGAAATGAACATCTTCGAAGGTGATATCTGTACTCAAAATTTCCCTATAAGAAATATATAAGGTGTATAGATAAGCGTAGGAGTTGGACTGGAGCTGCATTGGAGCGATGTGCATTCGTCTTAGAAATTCGACAAAAAATGACGAGAATAGAGGTATCGCCCCCAACCAGACACATTAACCTATTGATTGCCATATATCCTTCAGGCGGATTATGAGGTCGGTTTGTTTTAGCAGGCAACTTAGTGTCTTTGCAGAGTATTCCATGCTTTAAGCATATTCTTGCGAGCTTGGCGTCGTCAACTGTCGATTCAACAGAGTCATTAAGCGATTCTAAGACAATGACATTCTCAAACTCGTTTGGAGCACGATCATCTCCAATTCCTCCTTCCTCTTCTTCATCCAAAGAAACATCATCTCCTGACGATACCGTACTTTCACGTATTTTCATTTCGCAGTCCGGGCCCTTACTATCCTAATTTGGATCTGAGGTGCAGGGTATATCTTCGATAATAAGATTTTCAGATGATTTTGTTGTGTCTTTCCTTTCAACTAGCCTAGCTGAATGTCTTTCAGTCATGGTTGCTATACTATCGAAGAGATAATAACTGAAGTTAGAGAATAGTTTCCCGTGCCCGCTGTGTGTGTGTGTGCTATGCTGTGCAAATGTATACAATACCGAGATCAAAGAATGCAAAATAGCAGGAAGTAAAGCAGTATGGAAAGTAATCATATATTCGTTGAATCCAGAAGGTTCAATTCATAAGTCTCTATCCTAACTGTCCACGAGCTCATGAATTATGTTTGATATCGATTGAGTTGTATACAAGGTTTTGTTACAAGTTCACATCCCTAAAATTTTAGTTTTTATCCAAGTTCAAAGGTGTTGAATTGTATTTATCCTTCATGTCGCAAGAATTGGTTTGAATTGAAGTTCTCAAAGTTAGCGCATCGGTTCGGTTCGAAAGTTTAGGCAAGGCATCAGATCAGTTCGAAGGACTGTGTTCTGGAGGAATTGGATCGGTTTGAAGGACAGGAATCAAAGGCATCGGGTCGGTTCGGAGATATTAAGGACATTGATCCAGTTAGGTTCGGAGTCTTATGAGGAGCTATGTCTATCTACGTCGGATCAATCTTCTTATCGAAGCGAATCCAAGGTATACCACCCAAACCGATCCGAATTCACCTGAACTTTGTTACTTCACTTAAAAAAATTCACCATCTTTCATGAACCTTCATTCCGATCCGAACCAATCCCTTTCTTTAACTATTGATTCTCTTCATTTCCCCTGTGATAATTAACCCGAACCCATCATCTTCTCCACGCCTTGCTTAGAAGCATACCAATGAATCAAAACCTCTCACACACAAATCGTTATCGCTGCCACCTCGAGGCCACGGTGGAGTCACCAATGACGGCGATCCAAAAAAGCCATGATGTCAACACAAATGTTAAATTGAGTAAAAACATGGAGATTGATATTATTAATAAGTAAATTGCAAGGAGAGTTGGATTTTACAAGAATTTAAACCCACTTTGGATTCGATTTTGGAGTTTGGAAGGATTTTTGAAAATTTGGGAACTAGGGTTTTTGTAATTGGAAGGGCTTTGAATCAAAAACTCGGCAGTGGAAAATAAAGAGAAAAAGGGAGAATACGTGAATTTATACATATGAGGTGGAAGTCCACTCATATTCTAGTGGATTAGATGGATCAGACCGACCCGATCAACCAACCATCCAGGACAATTCAGGGACTTTCAGCCCAATAGTCTAACAGTGACTCGAATAACAGAGCGAATCGAATTAGTCCGATCCGAACCAAATTTCTAATTCATTGAGGTAGCCCAATACATAAAGAAGAAGTAAGAGAATATTAGGAGGTGTTAAAAATTTGCGTATACCTGCATCAGATAAAAATACCTGAATGTTGAGGTTGAACCTTGGAAGAAATATTGTAGCTTTCAAAAGCAAAAGAAATGGATGACTCATAACTTCACAATGTATTTATAGGTATTTCAAATGCGTTAAAGGACACAACCTCACGAAGCATCGCGGTTCAACCAAAAGACACGACTATCAGTTGGCACAGATTTAGAAACAAACGGTTTGATCTTTTCGAAGTACGCCTTATTTTCAATAAATGCATACTTCGAGGGGGCAAAATGTTAGCCTACTTTGTGGTTAGGCTACACAAAGAAAAGGATTTATTTGGCAAGCATAGTTGAGAGTAAAAAGTGCGACAGGCAACCATCTGGGTCGGTTCGGAGTTCTCAAGACCGAACCACTCTCTTTTACACTTGCGACTCCAAAGGGGAACTCCAGGTGTCAAGCTCGGGTCGGTTCGATATGTTGATGTCTGATCCGAACTGCTCCCATGTAACTAATCTGAATCGATCCCCTAAATGCAGCAAACAACTCACGTCCCTATGATTTCAGAAGGATTATGCTCCACTATCTCACTACCGCGATGTTTTGTTACAAGCGGAACCGAATTATCTGTAACCGCCGAATACATCACTATGAAATAAAAATTCAATCTTATAGAAGTTGCATTTACAGCAGTTGTAAAAACTGCAAAACGACACATGTCGACCAATAATTTGATGTGCGGTAGTCATTATAAAGTGAAAATACTTATGTCTGCTTTTAGGCTACCGTATCAGAAGATAGATATGTTGTATATAACGTAGTTGTATACACAATTATATGATTTTTGTTTGATGATAACAACCAAATAAATATTATTTTAAATGTGTTTCTTACTGTACCGTTCTATATATACACAGGAATATAATATTTATATTTAAATAGAATACGATTGTACATACATTCATATATTCATACAGTATTTTATTTAAATTAAATATTATATTTCAAACATTCAAATAGTACAACTATTTATAACTCCACTATTTAAACACTTCACGGAGATTTGTACTTGTAAATAAACTGAATAAAATAGACAAGTTTGTTTGACAACAATAAAATAATATTTTATTTCAAACAAATTTGTTTATTACAAATATCAGTACAGTTCTCTCATTCTTATACAAAGCTCCTCACTACATCACTCATCACTCAGTACATTCTTTAACACAGTTACATTTCATATATACGGACACATACACTCATTCACTGTCTTCTGTTTTCAGTCTTCATAGCTTTCTGTCAGTCCAGTCTTCATACCTATCACATATAGAAACACACACATTATCTGGAACAGAAATAATATTCTAATTTCTAGCGAATATTTTTTATTTTTTGAAAATTTATTTGCCTTAGAATTTCGGTGTGTTTCTCATCAATTTTCTGACTCGATCTGATTTTCATATCCATCCGACTGTGTCTTGACAGCTTGTGATATTCACAGTGATACACTATAAATACCACGAGGCAGACAGTATGTATATACGATGCAAGGACAGGAAAACTTGACTGATGGCTGCATATACACACGTATATAATATATACACGCGTGCACTACCACGCCAATCAGTGTGCAACTGAGGAGTAGCCACGTGGACCATCGCGACTCAGTGCAACAATAATCAATATGGTTGAGGCAACCCAAAAACATTAAAGTGATAAAAATAGCACCAAACCAATGTCGAGCACAATGTCATGAGCAACTCAAGTATTAACAAAATGGGCCGAGCAACATAAATGGTTGGTACAGCAATTTCAATTGTGCACAAGCTATCATGTAGTTTCAAGACAAGGCAAAACCCAAGTCTGTGTACAAATCCAGTTGTGTGTTCAAGTATCAAGTATATGGTGCAGCCGTGTCATCATGGTCGTGGCTACACACACAGGATCTATCACAATCATGCAGTGAACATGAAGCATGCAACATCTCAGTGGCAGTTCAAAAATGGTCAAAGAAATTGGACATGATTTCAAGCAAGCATGGGTGATCACATATAGTAGCAACAACATGGTGGAGCTACAGTTTTTCAGCAAAATACATGAAGCATGGAAATCAGCATGGTCGAGTACAAGCAAGAAAATGGTCGAACCAGTAAATTCATGTGTGCATAGTAATATTGGCATGGTTCAAATATACAGTGTCAAGAAGCAGTTCAGCAAGCATGTATACAGCCCAGAAAGGAAGTGCAGATGTAACACAAATTCACATAGCATGGTGTGCGTAAAATACAGTGCAAAGTGGACAGAGCAAACCAAAATGAAGTTGTTTCAAAGTCAGGCTCACAAATGTGTCGAGGCAGAACAGTTTTGACAAGGGACAGAGCAAAATGGCAAAACAAAATGGAAATTTCATTTTTGGCACAAACAAAAAAAATGGCAAGAAAAATTCACAGATTCATTCCTAATTTCATGCAAGAATTGACAAATAGAAATTAAGTGTTTGTTTCCTGTTTTTCATCTTAACAATGTCACGGCATCAAAAATAGAAAGGATTCAATCACACAATTTGCTTTCATTCAGAACCTTATTGTTTTTATGGCAACAGTACACATTTCACATTTCTGGAATGTTTTTTTTAAGGGGCCAATTAGTTTCTGCAAATATACAGTGGATGAGTTTTTCTCTACAAAATGTTCCTATTCATTGTTTTCCAGTGTTGGCCATTATGCTTTCAGGAATTCATTCAAGGACACAATCACGACAACTAATTCAAGCAAGTCAACAATTACACAAGGTCAAGGGAACAATCAAAGCCAATGAATTCAAGAAAGGCAAAAAGAAATTATTTGATTTATTTCAGGAATTTTTTTAAAGGGGAGAAATCATTTCTTTTTTCTTTTGAATCAAATGTTTCTATCTCTACAAGTATTTCCAGAAAGTAACCAGGGATTTCTTTCTGGCTAACAAATGTTCTTAAAAAGAAAAATCTCATCAACACATTCCCTGTTTTCATTACTCAGTGGGACAATCTATTTTTGGCAACAAGGAAAAACTGTCAAGATTCACTTCCCAGAAATGATTAAATCATACGGCATATTCTATCATGGAATCAGTCAAGCAAATGGGGACAAGCCGATTTTATTTGCAGATTTTTCTCAACATGTTTTGGCAATAAATTCATTCTAGGATAGTATCGGAATGCATCACAACAAATCAGGAAAGCTTTCAAAGCCAAGGAATCAAATTCAAATCGGGTATGTCAAAAAGGGAAAGCAACAAAATCAGATCGAAATCATTTATTGAAATCAAAGTTTAATCGAAGGATTTTAAATCCTATATTAGCATCACCATTTCATCACAGGAAGGGGGGATCGAAAACCACAAACAATTCGATCGAAACCAAAAGCAACTCACAAGAATTTAGAAGCAAGAAATTCAAATTACTAACGATTATTCGATCATCTTCCAATCAACGAGAGCCAGAGATAAAGACCAGATCTATCGACAAGCCAAGCAAAGGATTTTCAGCCTCAAAGCATCAATTTATCAGAATCGCGATCAAGATTTGGATTTCCAAATAAACCCTAGCCTTTGAAGTCGGTCGCCATTTCAACTTGGGAGCAAAGAGAAATAATAGTATTAAGTGGGCCAGCATGGTTTAATTTGGGGCTAACCCTAGTTTTTGTTTTAAAGGGAGATTTAAATTCCTTTTAAACTAGGGTTTTGATTTGTATCTTGCTTTAATTTTGTGTTGTATTTTTTACATTGTTTTGTAAACCGTCTGAACAGTTCTAGAGTCTGTAAAATCTAGGGATTCAGTTAGTGGTAACTGACAGTTGCTAGAGTCTATAAAATCTAGGTGGTTTCCTAGTTTTCGTCTGTAAAACTAGGCAGTTTACTAGAGTCTGTAAAACTAGGAGAAAATCTGGTCTAGGGGATATAGACCAGTCTAGGGTTTTGAGCGTAGGGTTAGTACAGGAGAAGGGAGGGCGAGTTTACACTGTCTGTAAGCGGGATCTGTTATTAACTCCTAGTAGAAACCTTAGGAATGCTGCAGTAGGCAGGATTTTGCCGAAGCTGGGTATCTCTGTGTGTTATTTCCTTTCTGCTGTATTCTGTGATCTGTTTATTATTTAATACCCTGTCAGAATTTTAACTCAGTGAAAAACTGTGAAAAACCCTATTCACCCCCCTCTAGGGTTATTCTAGATCCAACAAGATACTTGTGTAAAAGATTGCATGTTGTATTGAAAAGAAGACGCTCACCTTAGAAATTGCAAATTTGCAACGAAGGTAGATATAAACCAAGAAAAAGAAAGAAAAGAAGTTCCATATAAGAGAATGCATTATCTACCCATAACTCCTAAACTTCAACGGCTATATGCATCTATGTTACATCATGTCATATGTGATGACACAGCATGGGAACACAAGAAGAAGGAAATTTGATACATCCGTCTGATGGTGAAGCATGAAAACACTTTGATAGAACTTATCCTGAATTTGCTGCATAGAGCCGTAATGTTAAGCTCGGTTTATGTACGGATGAATTTTCTCCATTTTCTCGGTTTGGTAGTAAATATTCATCATGGCCTATCATTGTTACTCCTTATAACTTACCTCGATGGATGTGTATGAAAACTCTAATATGTTTCTAACGACTTTCATCCCTGGTCCGATGATCCGATACAAGGAATTGATGTTTATCTACAACCACTGATTGAAGAGTTGAAATGGCATGAAGGAATTGAAACATACGACATTCCAAGAAAAAATAATTTTTGTATGTTTGCTTCTTTATTTTGGACTATTAGCGATTTCCCCGCGTATGACATGCTTTCAGATTAGAGCACATTTGGATGTCTAGCTTGTCCTCATTGTATGGATGAGACACAAGCATATTCATTAAAGTATGGAAAAAAAATCTTGGTTTGACTATCATCGGTGCTTTCTATATATTAATCATAAATTTAGAATGGATAAAAAGAACTTTAAAGCTAACAGAGTAGAGAGTATGCTATCGCCTAAAGATTGGATAAGTGAAGAGATATATGAAATCGTAAAAGACTATCCTAAGATACATGAAACCGGGGAACATGTTGAAATTCCAGGTAAATCGGATATTCATAATTGGCGCAAGCAAAGTATATTTTGGGAGTTACCTTACCAGAAAAATCTCATACTTCGACATAATATTGACGTCATGCACAATGAAAAAATGTTTTCGATAACGTTTTTAATACAGTTTTGAATGTAAAGGGGAAAACCAAGGACGATGCAAATTCGAGACGTTTGGGCTGCATTTCTAAGATACTGAGATACTCAAGCAGCTAAAGTAAGCTATAATGAAAAAATTTACATTAATATTGATTGCATTATTTTAATTAATCGTGTATCAAATTTAATAGGACGCAGCAACAAGAAATAAGAATCCAGCTTTACACCGCGGTGGCTCAAAATCTTTCCAGCAACATAGGAGAGAATTGGTATAAATTTTTCTATATTTTTAGCATATGTTCACGCATATCCTTATGTATATCATTCATCATTATTTTCAATAATTTTATTACTGTACATACTCAGTTCGCAAAGTATGGAAGGGAGTCTTCGATGACAGAGGTTTTTAGACATACACATGCGGTGGAGCAGACTGATGAAGAAGGGAATGTTTCATACGATTGTAGAGACATAAAGGTTGCGGGTGTAATGGTAAATATGATAATCCATAATTAAAATGTTTCATATTTGTTTATATCACAATATATAAGTAAATTATATAGCAATTGTGACAAAATTATATTGTTATTGTAGGAGAGATATGACGCAGAGACAGCAAAGGTGACATAGGCTAGTGGACGAGAGGAGCTTACGCTTGGAGAGTCCAATCTTATATGACATTCTATTATTGATCCGCCTACTCGAAATAGGCGATATGGCTTTGGCAATCAGGAGGTAAACCTTATTTAGACTTTTATGATAACATCATGAATATTAACTTAATTTATTAACTTTAATGTTAACTTGAATTATTTCACAGGCTGTTACTTTTCAGCGATTAAAAGGAGGTCCATGGAGGAAGAGTGTAACATCCCATATTTTCTGTATATTTAAATTTCGATTTAAAATAAATAAAATGGAACAAAATTAGATAAAAATCAAGATTTTTGTTAATTTTCATTGATGGTGATTGTTTTAATTGAGTATAAATAGTTTTTCGAATTTAGTTTTATTTAGAAAGGCTGTAATTTGAAATTTAATATTTAAATAATTAAATTAATTTAAGTGGGTTAATTTAAAAGTGGGATTCAAATTTAAATTTGGAAATGGTGGAATTTTAAGTCGTTAAATTTTAACTGAAATTCGAATCAAAATTAAAATAATTAAATTAGGAAAAAATGTGTGAAATTTATTTTTAGAATTGATTTAAGTTATAATTTGATTTAATTTGAATTTAATGAATATTTAATTTGAATTAAAACAGTTAATCGAATAATTGAATATTTAATTTGAATTAAAACAGTTAATCGAATAATTGAATATTTTATTTATTTAATTAACTGTGAAATTTAACTGTTTTGGCAACTGTTTGATTGTTGATGTGTTGTTTAAATTTGACATGCAAGTGTGTTACCATGCAAATTTAGGTCAATGATTAGATATTTAATTAAATTTAAATTTCTAGTTGGAAATTAGAACTCTTGCTAAATCCTGAAACAGTTTCATGTTGATCAGTTGAATGGAATGGTTATGATGGATGTTTGGTTGAAATTTATTACTGAATTGGTATTGACACTGCTAATGCTCCATATTTCATTATATTGTATTTCATGTTGACTGTGACGATAAATCCCATTACCCTTGATGTTACGGGCATCGAATAAACCCGGGATTTATCGATTTAAAATAAATTAAGAACACATAGTGAAATAATAAATCTCAGTGACCCTGATTTGGATTGAAATGATAGATCCATCCCTGAAATATCAAGAAATTAAATTTAATATCACTTAGCTATAGGATAGAAAATTATATACGGACATCGGTTGGCTAAATGATTTTTAAAATATTTGAAAATTTTATTTGATAGAATTTTCATTTAAAAGAATGTGCCGATACTCGATAAATCCATTTTCTTTAAAGATTCGGAACTTGGAATGTTTATTAAAAAGGGTTAAGGAAATTATCCCAAAACAAAGTGGAAATTCTTAAATTGGGATTTGAATATGATTTGGAATTTTTCAAATTTATGGTGTAGATTTGAAGGTAATAAATTCTCATGGAATTTAATTTTTGAATAATGGAAATAGAGGGTATTCTGAGTTGTTTAACTCAGTTTTTGAAAATAGATTTGAATTCTTTAAATCGAACGATTGTTTTGAACGATGTGGAAATGAGATATGGAAACTAAATGAACTCCATTGAGACTGGAGTTTAGATTCAAATATTGAAGTTCGGAAGAAAGGAATGATTATAGTTAAAGAATTTTTTTATATATATTTACACTGTTTGATTTCAAATAACTATTCCTCCTTAAAATTTTATTTATTTAAAACTTCTCCTATAAACCTATTTTGTTATAACTAAAATTTCCCTTATATTTTATTACTTAAACAAATCTGTAAAACTTTTAAATTATATATATATATACAGTGTTTGAAATTTTTCTTATTTTATTTTAGTTATTATTCCACATATATATACTTTATATAAAGATTTTTTTTCATAAGCATCTATTTTCAAGTTATTAAATGAGCGTAAATTTCTTCCAAATGGAAGTGTTGAATCTAAAACCGTTGTTCAAATGGAGTTGAGATAAATTTCATTCTATTTGAATGTGAATCGATTTCTGAACCGATTTTGATATGGAAATGTGGATTATATGCTACTCGAATATAAATCTATCTCCTAAGGGATTGAAATAAGTTATGAAAGTATATATTCTATTTGAATATGAATGGATTTCGAACATAAATCGATTTGGAATAATTTGAAATCTTTGGGATGAAATATATTCTATTTGAATATAAGTCGATTTGAAATATTATATGGTTATAATATAAGGATATGGAAATATATTCTAATTTAGAATATAATCGGTTTGGTATGATTATGACATTTTTATATGAAATTATATTCTATTGGAATATAAATTTGGTTCGAAACAAAATATGATAATTTGATATAAAGCGAACCTTTGTGAAAAGTAAAAGAACCAACTGATGTGGAAAATGTAAATGTTGGTTGTTAAAGAGGCCGGAGTCGATAATTGGCATACTCTCTGTCAGTGTCGATACCGCTTTAACAACTGTATACGTTATGACGTATCCACAATGAAATATGATGACTTGGAGGCTATTATTGGATTGAAGTAGATGAACGATGATGAAATAGCCCTGACCTTCGGGTCAGAATTGAAATGACTAAAACATGAGATATACCGTGACTAATTGAGGTAGAACCTTTGATCGGACACACTTCTTCGATGCTATTTCAATGACTATGATGATGATGATGATTTGGGCCCTTTATGATTTTGGCAGTGTGTTCCGAGGTGGGTGGTAGTGGCTGCTATGCGTTCCCACCGGTCTGGGAGTGCAATTGGTAGAATCCTACCCTGGGCATTGCCTCGAGTGCCTTGTCATATTTATCCATATCGAGCCCCATATGATTTTGATTTAGCATTTCCTTCTATGGAGTGCCCTCTGATAACACCAGTACGGTGAATTTACAGTACTGTATAGACCGTTGATGCCTGTAAACGGCGTAAGGGTAATATGGTAATCCCGCTTACGCTATTTTTATGATACTTACTTTACTGGATAGACACTATCATAATACCGTATAATACTATGCATGTATTAGTTTAACGAATCCTTGAGAGATGGAAAAAAATCCCGTAATATCTCTTGAGTTACTGCACCCATGACACTGAGGTTATTTCGTATTTTAATTTGACTAATATGAGAATGATTTAGTGTTGATCCAAGTGTTTGTTGTGTTTTCTTTTTATGTAATACACTCGGGTCACCAGAAGTTGCAGTTAGCAAAGTTTACCTTGCCTTGGAGATCGAAGACGAAGATTTGGTACATATATCAATTATAAGTATGTATTTCCACTGCATTTATTTCCACTGCTTATTATGTACATCTGTATGTATATGTAACTCTGATAATCATTGAATGTTATAATCAATGTATACATTTCAATTGTTTTAAACTACTATTTGTTTATTATATGTTGTCCTTCCGCTGTGAGATTTGGTGATTGGTTTTTCTCTTCTTTCTTTCTTTCCTTCTTTTTCCCAATAACTTCCTGCATTTGCGATTTTTTTGGGTCGACATGTGTGGTTTATAGTCGATTTGAACGGTCAAAAATGTGGGTCGTTACAGTTGGTATCAAAGCGATACTTAGCGATAACCTTGGCTCTGTTTGGGAATTAACTCATTAGATTTAATAACCTGGAAAATGTGAACCAATTTAAAAATTTTAAATTAGGTTATTACCAAAGAATTTGAATAGTTGAAATAGAATATTTCAATAAATTATAGAATTGGGTATAGTATTGCAGTTTGAAATTTTGAATACAAACTTTGTCTGACTGTACCGGGTGGAAAATATAACGGATTTTAGCGAAACTGAAAATATTTAAATCTGTTTATGAATACCTTTCTAACGAATCTGAAAAATCGAAATTTCATAACGGAAATCAAAAGTTATGGCCAAATGAATTTTCAGAAAGGTCGCTTTATAGTATATATAGCCCTTGAAAATTGATATTTTGCATACGACCTCGGAATTTGACGAAACCACTTTTGTTGGGTCCGGGATGTCAAATTATTGCTAAGTTTCAAATTTCCTAATTTTTGAAGCTAGTATGTGGGCGAGGCAAAAGAAAATGAGATTGGTCAAATTCTGTTAAAATGGGTCGACCTAAAAATGGCCGTTTTTCAAACGAGCTCAGAATTCGACGAAACTGGTTTTGTTAGGACCGTATCGTCAAAACAAAGCTAGATTTATTTTTCTGGAATTTTTCGATTCAGTTTGTGGCCCTGGCAAATTGAAATGTACGTTTAAATTAAATATCGAATGTTTTATATTTTAATTTAAAAAATAACAGACTGTAACAATCGAATTGGCCAGCGAAACATATCCCATTGTGTTCGGAATGGGGGTATTTAGCTAGGGGCGACAGTCGTTGGGTTTGATTTCGAGTTCGTCTGTGGAAGGGGGTATTTTTGGAATTAAATAAATTAAAAATTAAAATAAAAGGGAGCCGACCAATCACATCTTTTCTTCCTCGTCGATCTCCAGGCGCAAGGCGGAAATTTGCTCCGAACTTCTCTCTTCAATTTCTCCACAACCACACAACAAAATCAAGCAAACTAAGATCCATTTTGAAGAGCGTTCAGAGATCTTCAAATCCATAGCAATTTCAAGATTTATCGTTGAGTATAGAGGGAGATACAGAGCCGAGAAGGCTCGAACTTCGCGCCGCCGCCGAGTCTGCTAGGGACCATCGAGCCGATCATCAGGGGTAGCGCCGGGAAGCTCTTCCCTTCCTCTTCGATGCAGCACTGGTCGTTCGTCCTATCGCTTCACGGTTTTGCCGAAAAATTTAACCCTAGTTTCGAGCGCTCGAAGGAGGTATACGGCTAAACCTATTTTCAACTGATTTTTACACCATAAAGAGTTGCAAACTTGTAAAAATCGTATCTTTTTGCTATGTTAACGAAATTCGGTGAAACAGGAGACACCGTGACCGCAAGGAGGCTCTCTACATTCTAGAAGAAGCCGCGGATTTTTCTGACCTTCCTACGATTTTTAGCACTGCCATAACCAATGTGAGGAATCTAAACTAATTGTGTGATTGAAATCGTGTTGTATAAATTATATAAGGAAGTGTAAATTATATACGCATTGTATACCTCATGTACATGTGTTGTATAAGTTATATTAGCGATGTATAAATTATACAAGCGTTGAATGAAACATATATGCTTTGAATTGTGATGAAATGCAAGTGAATTATTATATTATATATATATATATCCCCTCGTCCACAGACCATGGACGATATTTATTGCTTGTGATTGACGTGATATTATATGGTATGACGAATGGTTGGAAATAATTGTTTGTGGTTGATATTGTGGTTGAAAAATACCTGTGTGGTTGAAAAATACCCTCTTGTGGTTGAAACAAAATAGAATAGAATTGTGGAATTGAAAATAAACATGCCGCCTGCGTGCGAACTAGATGCATGATCTCCATTGTCAAAAACCGCGAGGTTTTAAGGTAGAGCGAGGAGCCGTACTAGGGACGGTCCCGGTTTTAACTACCCTGCCGTTATGCTGCCGAAATTTTCTGAAATATTTATGTGTTAGAATAATTTTCATTCGTTGAAATAAATTATATATAAACTATAGCGAATATTCATGTGTTGAGTTGCAATTCATTCGTTGAGTTGAAATTCATGTGTTGAATACTATTTGACTTTAAACAAATAGCTTTAGCGATAAAAATCACATTTTTATATATATACAAACTATATAGAATATTCATGTGTTGAGTTGCAATTCATTCGTTGAGTTGAAATTCATGTGTTGAATATTATTTGACTTTAAACAAATGGCTTTTGCGATAAAAATCACATTTTTATATATATACAAACTATATAGAATATTCATATGTTGAGTTGCAATTCATTCGTTGAGTTGAAATTCATGTGTTGAATATTATTTGAATTTAAACAAATGGCTTTTGCGATAAAAATCACATCTTCGTATATATACAAACTATATAGAATATTCATGTGTTGAGTTGCAATTCGTTCGTCGATTTGAAATTCATGTGTTGAATGTTATCTTATTTTAAAATAAATTGAATAGACAATAAAAACTACACCTTTATTGTACATATGTAGTGTTAAAAACATTCACGTGTTGAATAAATATTTTTGACGATAAAAATATTTCTTTTATCATGTATACGCTTAGATAAAAATACAAACGTGTTGAAATAAATAATAGTTTGCTAGAAATATTATTATTAGCTTTGTTCTACATATATATACATGTGTTGAACAGGAAAAATGGATTAGATGTAGAGTAAAGAAATTGTTTGCGTGCCCGACAAATAGGTAAACCTTGATGAGTTGGCTGCGAAAATTTTATTTATATATCAACTCCTGTGAATGCCAATGGATGCGGAGTGCTGGTTATTCTGTGTGAAATAATAAATAACGCCATAGGATAGTAACAATTAATTTTGAACTACACTACATGACATACTTCTTGACGATAGGCATACTTCATCATATTCCACATAAGCAATTGGAGCTTGTGTGACGAGGTGGAAGATTTACCATACAAGCAAGAGGCTTGTATGGCGATGACTATATACTACAGGTTGAACTGATGACTGATATGGACTATATAAATTATAACGATAAATTGCCAGATTAATAAAAAACCCACACGGGTCTGGAGTTGGCAATAATCACGTCGCTCTAGTTATTAGATACGGCACATGGACTATTTATTTCCACACGGAAACGGGGTGACGAAAATTTATTCTTTGGAGTGATTATCAGTACATGCTCCCCCGTAAACACCAGAATATATCACTATAAATATGTGAATGCTTTTAGGATTTATTGGGTACCTAATACGGCCCAATAAATTTCCAAACCCCTCCCCATACAAAGGAGGTTACGGCGAATTTTTTTGAAATATTAAGGCGTTAGTGAAATATTTGAAGTGAAAACGAAGTGAAATTATAGAATGAACTATAGTTGAAATTATAGAAGGAACTATATATATATATATATATATATATATATATATAATTAAAAGGAATAGAGGCCGTGTAGTTCATGTTTCGGAATCGTAATTTGAAACGATTGGTACGAGAAATCCGACCATCGGATTTTCCCGAAACCGCAACCGCTGGATTCGCCTTGAAAATATCTTTCCAACGGCACCAACCTTGTAAAAATCCAACGGTTGGATTGTCCGGAATGTTTAATTCAAATTAGAAGAAAAACAGCGCCAGAATCGTTTATATTTATATATAAATATAAATATAATTAAATTAAATCGAATAACGACGCTGCAGTTCGAATTTTGAAACCGTAACTTCAAATGACTAGTGTAGAAGATCCGACCGTCGGATTCTCACGAAACTGGAACCATTGGGTTCGCTTTGGGAATATCTTCCCATTGATATAGACTTTGTAGAAATCCAACGGTTAGATTTTCCGATATGTGTAAAACAAATTAAGGGAAAAACAGCGCCAGTGCCATGACACGACCTGAAACGTCGTTTAATTAAATATGGCCATTTGTTAAATAAATAAAAATGGTGAAAAATCGTTATAAAATATTATAGGCAACATAGATTGCAAATAAACCAATTGGGCTTGAATTGTTTGATATTTGATGGTTGTATGTGCTTAACACGAAAATAACACTAAAGAACTGAAAGATGGATGTCGAATAATATAACCATGGAAAGAATCGATTTAAATTCTAATGACGTGAATTATTTGAAAAGGCCGAGCTAACCCTCATTTCAAATAATTCATCGAGCGATTCGAATTGGAAAAGCAAAGACGATTCAAGACCGACGATCTTCGTATCGGTTGGATGGGCGCTACTGAGGTTCCTGACCGGAGTAGCTACCGGAAAGGGACGGAAGTAGTAGCCGTCTGAACGTATGTGCTGATTGTACGGATATGCGAGGAATTGACGCCTCCGGTTTCGTTCAGACCCAGAACGGACTTGTAAATGGACTGCGTGTCTGACATTGGATTTTGTTCTATACTGGTTGATCTCTGTTAAATATATATCTGTTTGGCGGCGGAGAATTTATTCTTTTGCTTAACGCCCTTCTCTGAGACGTACGAGCTCAGGGGTTATATATTGATGGAAATTAATTGTATGGAGTGGACTGCCTATGTGGCATGCCAAGATGCTGTGATCAAGGATTCTGTTGCAAAGCAAAGTCTTGTGGATGATGATCAAAGCACGGTCTGCGTGACCTGGCTTTGTGTATTTCATAGATTCGCGAGCCTCACACCTCGGTATGAGTCAAAAACGGGATAAGGACCCAAGGAGAACATGACGTTTCTTTCTAGCTATGGTGGTGTCAGTGACTTACCAGCCCTGACATTTATATTTACTTTTCACCTTTGTGGTTGTTGGAATGCGAGGCGCCTCGATATAGGTCTGTAAGGACCGGGAAACATGTGTTCAGGAATTGCCAATCCTCAAACGTAAGAGAGGACCGGCCTTGGAGGATCCAGGGTTACCCAGAGTGTGTAGTCCTGAGGCATTTGCTAGAATGTCTCGAAGCGGAGAGGAGCTTGCCCCTTGCCTCGACTCATGACGGAAATCCAATTTCCAATATGAAATAACGGACTTGATTGTAGAACTAGTATGACGACATAGTAGATGGTAGCTATGCCGCCTATGATTGATATTTATGATGCTATTCGTTTTTGAAACATATATGCACTAGTAATAATATCAATTGATTTTGCTTTATACGTATCAAGCATATTTGGCTATTATAAGGTAAAACTCTATCCTCCGGCTTGCGTTGCATTGTGTGATGGGACCTGAGTCTTATAATGGCTTCATTCTTTCAAAAAGCATTGCGTTGTTTTAAAAGAATTTACTTTGTTTTAAATGCACTAGCAATCACTGGAGTAAACCCGTTCTGCGAAAGTGGCGTGGTCCTATGATTTGCTTTCACTGTTGTTAAACTATTAAATAGATTCCTTATACCAGTCCCCATGACTGACTCGTTGTTTGTTTCACTTTGCAAACGCGGGTGCCCTTATTTTCACATGGGCAGCCTAGTTCACAAGTGACAGGTTGTTTTTGGCTCTGCACTGCTGCATAGAGTGCATTTTTGGCTCATGGCGAGGCTGACTTCACAGATATGACTTTGACTTTTTCCGCCATTACTGTACTTATATTATGATTCCGCCACGGGCGATGCAGACTGATTTACTTTCCGCATTTCTTATTATATGTATATGTACCGCCTTCGGCGATGTAGACTGATACCCTTATTATTTCTCACTGCATGTATGTATTCCGCCTCTGGCGATGATGACTGATCACTTTCCTTTTATTTACTAAGTTATATCCCACGCTATGCTATTCTGATGTTATTACATGTTGTGATTCCGCTGTCATATCCATGTAAAATTATTCTATTTATTGTTTCTGCTATTATCTATACTCTACTATGATGATTAATGTGTTATATTCCAATGATTATCCTTAATACCGCCCCTCGGATTTTTGGGATCGTCACAGTTGGTATTAGAGCTTTGGTTAACCTTAGTTCCGGGATCTAACACATTAAACACCTCGTCAGAATAGAATCAGTAGTGTTCTAATGCGAGTAGCTCGTTAGAGATAGGATTAGCAATGTCCTAGAATGAACTAAGCAGATTAGCAAAACAATTTGATCAGTACATCATCATTATCTTTCCTTGTATTCCCCTGCTTTATCATTTATGAAAATTATCAGATCTGTGAGCTTGACTCTTTTCTTGCTTATACAGTATTCTCTTAGATGGATACACGAGCAGTAGCAGCTAGAGGAGGCCATGGAGGCCGAGGAGAGGCAGCAGGAGGACGGGGGAATATCCCCGTAGTTGTGGAAGGCCCTATTGTTCAGCCGCCAGCACCTGAGGACTTTGAGCTAGACAAAGTAGCGAAGAGGTATAGGAACCTTGGGGGAAAACCCTTTACTGGCACTCGTACAGTGACCGAGGCTATAGCTTGGTTGAAGACCTGTGAGAAAATCTTTGAAGGCATGGGTAAGTACGACTTGGTATTTGGCTCCTTCAAGAGGAAGCAGAGCTGTGGTGGGATGCCATTACCTCAGAGGATGCAGCAGGTACTGTCAGGACCTGGGAACAATTCAAAACTATGTTCAATGAGAAGTTTGTACCTGAACAGGCTTTAGAGAGGATGCGAGAGCAGTTTGCTAATCTCCAGCAAGGAGATCTCTCTATTCAGGATTACCTAAATAAGTTCACCCAGTTGTCGCGCTATGCTCCAGAGCTGATTATGACTAACAAAGCAAAGAACAAGAGATTCATATTCGGGCTAAAGCGCAAGTACCATGACAGAGCTATGAGCAACATCAAACTCTCCTTCTCAGAATTGGTAGAAATGGCTTGCAATTATGAAGATATGGATGAAAGGCACGCTAGCCAAGACCGTGCCAAAAGCCAAGCTGGAAATAAGCGCAAGGCTTCAACAGATCAACCCGCGTCTAGCATTACAGCGGCCGCTACTCAAAAACCTGGAAAGATCCCGAAAGGAAATTGCTACAACTGCGGGAAGCTAGGTCATTTTTCTAATGTATGTAAAGCCCCGAGGAAACCAAAGGCAAATGACTCAGCCGAATGCTACAACTGCCATAAGAAGGGGCACTATAGCAGGAACTGTCCTCTGAAGCAGAATGCACAAGTGGCTCATGTGTATGACGGGGAGACCCCGCCAGCTACCACCGATGGATCAGGTAAACCCAACGTCTTGGGAGGTACCCTTACCATTAAAAATATTCCTGTTTCTGTACTTTTTGATACTGGTGCATCACGTAGCTTCATTTCTGGTAACCTTGTTCACAAATTAAATTAAAACGAAGAAAGCTTAGAGAACCAATTAAAGTTCAAAACCCGATAGGAGGTTCTATTAGTCTCAGTTTATACTATAGGGTGCCTATCTCTTACTCTTTCTACAAGTTCCCTTTTGATTCGATTGTTATGGACCTTTCCGAATTTGATATTATACTGGGACTGGACTGGTTGACAAAATATAAGGCTGAAGTTAGATGTGCCGAGAGAATCGTTAAAGTCGAAACAAAGCTTGGACCTATATATATACCATGTCACGGTTCAGAAATAAATAGAACATAATTTTGGTCTTCTTTAGAAGTTACACCCCCTTCATTAGAAAAGATACCGGTCGTTAAAAACTACGCGGATGTGTTTGAAGAAGTAGAAAACTTACCGCCGCAAAGAGAAATTGAATTTAGGATAGATCTAATCCCTAACGCCCGACCAGTAGTACATCCAATTAGAAGAATGGCTCCGAAAGAAAAAGAAGAGTTAGGTAGTCAAACCCGAGAATTGCTTTGGAAGGGTCTGATCAGACCGAGCTTTTCGTCTTGGGGAGCAGCAGTAGTGTTTGTCCCGAAATCAGACGGTACTCTAAGACTTTGTGTTGATTACCGAGATCTCAATAAGCAGACACTGAAGAAAAAATTTCCCTTGCCCCGAATAGACGATCTGTTAGATCAATTAAATGGAGCAACAGTATTCTCCAGAATGGACCTAGCTACAGGTTTCCACCAATTACGTATAGCCGAAGACTGTGTTCCTTTGACAGCCTTCAGGGGTCCTGATTTATTCTATGAATGGTTGGTAATGCCGTTCGGCTTGTGTAACGCTCCGGCGTACTTCGTTGATCTTATGAACAGAGTGTTCCGTGGTGTATTGAATAAATTTGTTCTAGTCTTCATCGAAGACATTTTAATCTACTCTAAGTCGGAAGACGAACATGCAAAACATTTAGATCAAGTGTTGAAAATTCTAAGGAGAAATGTCTTGAAAGCTAAATTTTCTAAGTGTGTCTTCTGGCAGAATGACGTTAAGTTCCTAGGCCATGTCGTATCAAAAGAAGGGATTGCTGAAGATCCAAGCAAAATTACAGCGATTCAGAACTAGAAACAACCTACTACTCCCACGGAAGTTCGAAGTTTCCTCGGATTGGCTAGCTACTATCGGAAATTCGTTCAGGATTTTTCAAAGATATCAGGAGTATTGACAAAGCTTACAAAGAAGCATGAGAAATTCAAATGGACTCCCGAATGTGAAGAAGCTTTCCAGGAGCTGAAACTGAAGTTGACAACCGCTCCAGTATTGACAATTATAGAAGGCAACCAAGACCTGACTGTATGGACAGATGCTTCTATTATAGGGCTAGGCGCAGTGTTAATGCAAAAAGGTCAAGTGGTCGCTTATGCCAGCCGTCAGCTGAAGCCGCATGAAAGGAACTATGCTACTCATGATCTTGAGTTATTAGCTATCGTGTTTGCTTTAAGGATCTGGAGGCATTATTTACTGGGCGAGAAGTTTGAACTATTTACCGATCATTAATCCTTGAAATATTTGTTCACTCGGAAAGATCTAAACTTGATACAACAACGTTGGTTAGAATTCCTTGCAGCATACGATTTTGAAATTCTATACACTCCAGGGAAAGCCAATGTTGCAGCGGATGCGCTCAGCAGAAAGAATGAAATCATCGCCAGTTTTGTCATCACGTCTTCATTAATAGACAGGATCTCGACCCTTCAGAAAGACGATGAATTCATTCAAAGAATCAGTCAAAGAGTCAAAGGAGGTGAATCCACAAGTTTCCGACTCGATGACAAAGGAGTTCTAAGATTAAAGGGCAGAATTTGCATCCCGAATCTTCCTGAGCTCAGAAGAGAAATACTTGATGAGTGCCACAAGTCCAAATTAAGTATCCATCCCGGTGTGAGCAAAATGTATAACGATATCAAACGCACATTCTGGTGGAGAGCTTTGAAAAGAGATATCTCATTATATGTTAGCAGATGCCCCACTTGTCAGCTAGTTAAGAGCGATCAGCAGAAATTGGCTGGATTATTACAACCCTTAGAAATTCCAGGATGGAAGTAGGAACAAATCTCGATGGATTTCATCGATGGCTTGCCTCGAACTAAGAAAGGAAACGACAGTATATGGGTAATCGTAGATCGCTTCACGAAGACTGCCCATTTCATACCTGTCCGATCCAACAGAACGGCTCAAAGTCTAGCACAGATTTACTTCAAAGAAATAGTTAAACTACATGGAGTGCCGCTCAATATAGTCAGTGATAGAGATCCCCTATTTACTAGCAAATTCTGGGAAGCATTCGAGACGGAATTAGGAACCAAATTGAATCTAAGCACCGCTTATCACCCACAGACAGATGGCCAAACTGAGCAGGTGAATAGAATTCTAGAAGATTTACTGCGGGCTTGCGTTATCGATTTTGGAGGCTCATGGGAAGATCACTTACATTTAGCAGAATTCTCTTACAACAATAGCTATCAAGCAAGTTTGGGAATGTCTCCATTTGAATCATTATACGGTAGACCGTGCAGATCTCCCGCATGTTGGGTAGAACCTGGCAACAGACTTGTGTTAGGGCCCGATATGATTCAAGAAGCATCGGATAAAGTCGATTTCATTAAGAAGCGATTGAAAACCGCGTAGAGCCGACAGAAAAGTTATGCTGATGCGAGAAGGAGGGATATATCGTTTGCCGTTGGCGATTATGTTTATTTAAGAGTTTCTCCAATGCGAGGAGTAATCAGATTTGGCCAGACTGGGAAGTTGGCACTGAGATTTATTGGTCCCTTTCCTATACTTGAACGGATTGGAACTCTTGCATATAGGGTTTCATTACCTAATTGGTTGCCTGGTATACATGATGTGTTCCATGTGTCTCAACTCAGAAAACATGTTCATGATCCAGATCTTGTTGTGGAAGAAGCAGCGCAACATGATATTGACATAAATCCAGAATTAGCACTCAGAAGAGAGCCATTAAAGATAGTTGGCAAGGAAACTAGAGAGCTGAGGAGGAAAAAGATTCATCTAGTCAAAGTGCAGTGGAGTAGTGATCCTAGAGACTGTACTTGGGAGACTAAAAAAAGCATTAAACAAGCCTATCCCAAATGCAGAGTGGACATCTCTGACTAACTCCGATGCAAGGTACCTTTACAATACTTTGCATTTACATTTTGTTTCCTACTTAGCAGTTATTTCCTTTTCAAGGACGAAAAGTTTTAAGTGGGGGAGATTGTAATAACCCGGAAAATGTGAACCAATTTAAAAATTTTAAATTAGGTTATTACCAAAGAATTTGAATAGTTGAAATAGAATATTTCAATAAATTATAGAATTGGGTATAGTATTGCAGTTTGAAATTTTGAATACAAACTTTGTCTGACTGTACCGGGGGGAAAATATAACGGATTTTAGCGAAACTGAAAATATTTAAATCTGTTTATGAATACCTTTCTAACGAATCTGAAAAATCGAAATTTCATAACGGAAATCAAAAGTTATGGCCAAATGAATTTTCAGAAAGGTCGCTATATAGTATATATAGCCCTTGAAAATTGATATTTTGCATACGACCTCGGAATTCGACGAAACCACTTTTGATGGGTCCGGGATGTCAAATTATTGCTAAGTTTCAAATTTCGTAATTTTTGAAGCTAATATGTGGGCGGGGCAAAAGAAAATGAGATTGGTCAAATTCTGTTAAAATGGGTCGACCTAAAAATGGCCGTTTTTCAAACGAGCTCAGAATTCGACGAAACTGGTTTTCTTAGGACCGTATCGTCAAAACAAAGCTAGATTTATTTTTCTGGAATTTTTCGATTCAGTTTGTGGCCCTGGAAAATTGAAATATATGTTTAAATTAAATATCGAATGTTTTATATTTTAATTTGAAAAATAACAGACTGTAACAGTCGAATTGGCCAGCGAAACATATCCCATTGTGTTCGGAATGGGGGTATTTAGCTAGGGGCGACAGTCGTTGGGTTTGATTTCGAGTTCGTCTGTGGAAGGGGGTATTTTTGGAATTAAATAGATTAAAAATTAAAAAAAGGGAGCCGACCAATCACATCTTTTCTTCCTCGTCGATCTCCAGGCGCAAGGCGGAAATTTGCTCCGAACTTCTCTCTTCAATTTCTCCACAACCACACAACGAAATCAAGCAAACTAAGATCCATTTTGAAGAGCGTTCAGAGATCTTCAAATCCATAGCAATTTCAAGGTTTATCGTTGAGTATAGAGGGAGATACAGAGCCGAGAAGGCTCGAACTTCGCGTCGCCGCCGAGTCCGCTAGGGACCATCGAGCCGATCATCAGGGGTAGCGCCGGGAAGCTCTTCCCTTCCTCTTCGACGCAGCACTGGCCGTTCGTCCTATCGCTTCACGGTTTTGCCGAAAAATTTAACCCTAGTTTCGAGCGCTCGAAGGAGGTATACGGCTAAACCTATTTTCAACTGATTTTTACACTATAAATTGTTGCAAACTTGTGAAAATCGTATCTTTTTGCTATGTTAACGAAATTCGGTGAAACAGGAGACACCGTGACCGCAAGGAGGCTCTCTACATTCTAGAAGAAGCCGCGGATTTTTCTGACCTTCCTACGATTTTTAGCACTGCCATAACCAATGTGAGGAATCTAAACTAATTGTGTGATTGAAATCGTGTTGTATAAATTATATAAGCGAAGTGTAAATTATATACGCATTGTATACCTCATGTACATGTGTTGTATAAGTTATATTAGCGATGTATAAATTATACAAGCGTTGAATGAAACATATATGCTTTGAATTGTGATGAAATGCAAGTGAATTATTATATATATATATATATATATATATATACACTCCCCTCGTCCACAGACCATGGACGATATTTATTGCTTGTGATTGACGTGATATTATATGGTATGACGAATGGTTGGAAATAATTGTTTGTGGTTGATATTGTGGTTGAAAAATACCTGTGTGGTTGAAAAATACCCTCTTGTGGTTGAAACAAAATAGAATAGAATTGTGGAATTGAAAATAAACATGTCGCCTGCGTGCGAACTAGATGCATGATCTCCATTGTCAAAAACCGCGAGGTTTTAAGGTAGAGCGAGGAGCCGTACTAGGGACGGTCCCGGTTTTAACTACCCTGCCGTTATGCTGCCGAAATTTTCTGAAATATTTATGTGTTAGAATAATTTTCATTCGTTGAAATAAATTATATATAAACTATAGCGAATATTCATGTGTTGAGTTGCAATTCATTCGTTGAGTTGAAATTCATGTGTTGAATATTATTTGACTTTAAACAAATAGCTTTAGCGATAAAAATCACATTTTTATATATATACAAACTATATAGAATATTCATGTGTTGAGTTTTAATTCATTCGTTGAGTTGAAATTCATGTGTTGAATATTATTTGACTTTAAACAAATGGCTTTTGCGATAAAAATCACATTTTTATATATATACAAACTATATAGAATATTCATGTGTTGAGTTGCAATTCATTCGTTGAGTTGAAATTCATGTGTTGAATATTATTTGAATTTAAACAAATGGCTTTTGCGATAAAAATCACATCTTCGTATATATACAAACTATATAGAATATTCATGTGTTGAGTTGCAATTCGTTCGTCGATTTGAAATTCATGTGTTGAATGTTATCGTATTTTAAAATAAATTGAATAGACAATAAAAACTACACCTTTATTGTACATATGAAGTGTTAAAAACATTCACGTGTTGAATAAATATTTTTGACGATAAAAATATTTCTTTTATCACGTATACGCTTAGATAAAAATACACACGTGTTGAAATAAATAATAGTTTGCTAGAAATATTATTATTAGCTTTGTTCTGCATATATATACATGTGTTGAACAGGAAAAATGGATTAGCTGTAGAGTAAAGAAATTGTTTGCGTGCCCGACAAATAGGTAAACCTTGATGAGTTGGCTGCGAAAATTTTATTTATATATCAACTCCTGTGAATGCCATTGGATGCGGAGTGCTGGTTATTCTGTGTGAAATAATAAATAAAGCCATAGGATAGTAACAATTAATTTTGAACTACACTACATGGCATACTTCTTGATGATAGGCATACTTCATCATATTCCACATAAGCAATTGGAGCTTATGTGACGAGGTGGAAGATTTACCATACAAGTAAGAGGCTTGTATGGCGATGACTATATACTACAGGTTGAACTGATGACTGATATGGACTATATAAATTATAACGATAAATTGCCAGATTAATAAAAACCCCACACGGGTCTGGAGTTGACAATAATCACGTCGCTCTAGTTATTAGATACGGCACATGGACTATTTATTTCCACACGGAAACGGGGTGACGAGAATTTATTCTCTGGAGTGATTATCAGTACATGCTCCCCCGTAAACACCAGAATATATCACTATAAATATGTGAATGCTTTTTAGGATATATTGGGTACCTAATACGGCCCAATAAATTTCCAAACCCCTCCCCGTACAAAGGAGGTTATGGCGAAATTTTTCGAAATATTAAGGCATTAGTGAAATATTTGAAGTGAAAACGAAGTGAAATTATAGAATGATCTATAGTTGAAATTATAGAAGGAACTATATATATATATAAATATATATATAATTAAAAGGAATAGAGGTCGTGCAGTTCGTGTTTCAGAATCGTAATTTGAAACGATTGGTACGAGAAATCCGACCATCGGATTTTCCCGAAACCGCAACCGCTGGGTTCGCCTTGGAAATATCTTTCCAACGGCACCAACCTTGTAAAAATCCAACGGTTGGATTATCCGGAATGTTTAATTCAAATTAGAAGAAAAACAGCGCCAGAATCGTTTATATTTATATATAAATATAAATATAATTAAATTAAATCGAATAACGACGCTGCAGTTCGAATTTTGAAACCGTAACTTCAAATGACTAGTGTAGAAGATCCGACCGTCGGATTCTCACGAAACTGGAACCGTTGGGTTCGCTTTGGAAATATCTTCCCATTGATATAGACTTTGTAGAAATCCAACGGTTAGATTTTCCAATATGTGTAAAACAAATTAAGGGAAAAACAGCGCCAGTGCCACGACCTGAAACGTCGTTTAATTAAATATGGCCATTTTTAAATAAATAAAAATGGTGAAAAATCGTTATAAAATATTATAGGCAACATAGATTGCAAATAAACCAATTGGGCTTGAATTGTTTGATATTTGATGGTTGTATGTGCTTAACACGAAAATAACACTAAAGAACTGAAAGATGGATGTCGAATAATGTAACCATGGAAAGAATCGATTTAAATTCTAATGACGTGAATTATTTGAAAAGGTCGAGCTAACCCTCATTTCAAATAATTCATCGAGCGATTCGAATTGGAAAATGCAAAGACGATTCAAGACTGACGATCTTCGTATCGGTTGGATGGGCGCTACTGAGGTTCCTGACCGGAGTAGCTACCGGAAAGGGACGGAAGTAGTAGCCGTCTGAACGTATGTGTTGATTGTACGGATATGCGAGGAATTGACGCCTCCGGTTTCGTTCAGACCCAGAACGGACTTGTAAATGGACTGCGTGTCTGACATTGGATTTTGTTCTATACTGGTTGATCTCTGTTAAATATATATCTGTTTGGCGGCGGAGAATTTATTCTTTTGCTTAACGCCCTTCTCTGAGACGTACGAGCTCAGGGGTTATATATTGATGGAAATTAATTGTATGGAGTGGACTGCCTATGTGGCATGCCAAGATGTTGTGATCAAGGCTTCTGTTGCAAAGCAAAGTCTTGTGGATGATGATCAAAGCACGGTCTGTGTGACCTGGCTTTGTGTATTTCGTAGATTTGCGAGCCTCACACCTCGGTATGAGTCAAAAACGGGATAAGGACCCAAGGAGAACATGACGTTTCTTTCTAGCTATGGTGGTGTCAATGACTTACCAGCCCTGACATTTATATTTATTTTTCACCTTTGTGGTTGTTGGAATGCGAGGCGCCTCGATATAGGTCTGTAAGGACCGGGAAACGTGTGTTCAGGAATTGCCAATCCTCAAACGTAAGAGAGGACCGACCTTGGAGGATCCAGGGTTACCCAGAGTTTGTAGTCCTGAGGCATTTGCTAGAATGTCTCGAAGCGGAGAGGAGCTTGCCCCTTGCCTCGACTCATGACGGAAATCCAATTTCCAATACGAAATAACGGACTTGATTGTAGAACTAGTATGGCGACATAGTAGATGGTAGCTATGCCGCCTATGATTGATATTTATGATGCTATTCGTTTTTGAAACATATATGCACTAGTAATAATATCAATTGATTTTGCTTTATACGTATCAAGCATATTTGGCTATTATAAGGTAAAACTCTATCCTCCGACTTGCGTTGCATTGTGTGATGGGACCTGAGCCTTATAATGGCTTCATTCTTTCAAAAAGCATTGCGTTGTTTTAAAAGAATTTACTTTGTTTTAAATGCACTAGCAATCACTGGAGTAAACCCGTTCCGCAAAAGTGGCGTGGTCCTATGATTTGCTATCACTGTTGTTAAACTATTAAATAGATTCCTCATACCAGTCCCCATGACTGACTCGTTGTTTGTTTCACTTTGCAAACGCGGGTGCCCTTATTTTCACACGGGCAGCCTAGTTCACAGGTGACAGGTTGTTTTTGGCTCTGCACTGCTGCATAGAGTGCATTTTTGGCTCATGGCGAGGCTGACTTCACAGAGACGACTTTGACTTTTTCCTCCATTACTGTACTTATATTATGATTCCGCTACAGGCGATGCAGACTGATTTACTTTCCACATTTCTTATTATATGTATATGTACCGCCTTCGGAGTTGTAGACTGATACCCTTATTATGTCTCACTGCATGTATGTATTCCGCCTCTGGCGATGATGACTGATCACTTTCCTTTTATTTACTAAGTTATATCCCACGCTATGCTATTCTGATGTTATTACATGTTGTGATTCCGCTGTCATATCCATGTAAAATTATTCTATTTATTGTTTCTGCTATTATCTATACTCTGCTATGATGATTAATGTGTTATATTCCAATGATTATCCTTAATACCGCCCCTCGGATTTTTGGGATCGTCACATTAGAGATAGGGTTAGAAGTGCCCTAGAATGAGTTTGAGCGATATATGAGAGAGCGTACTTGTATTTTGATATAAAAATGGTTTTATATTGTGTTGTCTTGTTCTGTTGATGATTTATGGATTCTGGTCGATACATGGGACGCCATGGAATCAATAGGAATTTCTAAATAATAGAATAGAATGGTATCGACATAATATGATTTTTGATTATATTTTATATATATTAAATATAGTATTATTGGTTCTAATTGCATATGCATTCGTTATTAGTAGTCAATAATATTAAGTTATTATCTATTATGGTTGATTAAATAATAAATTCAATGGCAAAAACAAGTTTAAATGGTTTTAAAGGATTTGAAATGGAATAAATAAAGAAGGTGGGTAAATATCTCTTGAAATAAGATAGAAAGGAACTTGAGAACTTGATTCCGGTACTTTGAAATAGATTTGCCAAGATTTTTGGAAATTATGGTATTTGAAGTAGGTGCTATGAAAGGGTAGGGTTTTAAGGATTTAAAAAGAATAAAGTGTGTAATCCCTTCTCAAAACCCAGAATAACTTCGATAATGGGTGCACGCATTATCGACGTTTATTCTGAAGCGTCTGAGTGGGGAAGACCACTCCGTACTTTTATAACATGTTTGAAAAAAATATTTTGATTTAATTCACGATGATATGTAAGTGGAGTTTAAGATTTAACCAGGATTGAAATTTCCTTGTTTTGTTAATTATATGTTTTCTATGAATTTTATAAATACATATTCATTTTAAACTTAGGTTTAAAACCCGGAATCAGAATATTTAAGTTCATCTTGGTTAATAATATTAATTCAGGTAATAAGGTAACTTGATCCATTTGAGTTCTTGATGTTGAAACTAAGAAATAGACTTAAGTGTTGAGAGAAAGGAACCGTAGTTTAAGCTCACAAATGTGGACGATAATTAAGTTAAATAAGTTACAAAGTTGGTCGATAGGAGTGCTAAAGAATGTAGGAGATAAAACTTAATTCAAGTCGACAAAAATGAACTGAAGAATTTGGTGGTGAAATGAAAATGGTAAAAAATTATGACGTGAAATAGTTAATAAGTGAGTTAAGTTAGTCGAGAAGAAAATTTATAAGAAATGAAGTTTATTTATGAAAGGTGAATGATCGATGAAGTAGAAATGAAAGAAACCTTAATGATAACCTTATTAAGGCACAATAGCGAATATAAATCTAAGTTTGAACAACGAATAGAAAGGATGTAAACATTGTGTCGAAGGAAATATAACTTCATTTGAGTGAAGGAATCAAGATGAATAAAGTAACTTAGGAAATCAAATAATAATGATTGAGAATTAAGTCTAAAATTTAGAGTTAGAAACCAGTCTTAATTCAATTTGGAATTGGAAAGTCTAAGTAATGAGTTGAGTTTAAGAAACAAACTTTAATATAGTATGAGATGAGAATAAGTGGAAAGGGTTAAGGTATGGATCGAAGGGCCGAATATAAGAATAACAAGATGCGAATATATTTGGCTTATACGAAATAAGGTAATGGTTAAGCGAATCATCAGTGAAAAATTTAGGATATTAAAATGCAATGTGAAAATAGAACTTAACCTGAATTGGAAGGATTTAATGAAACGAAATCAATTTTGAAGACTAAATAAGTTGATAGAATGAACGTATATTGGTGGATAGGTAAGTAAAATAAGATTTCGAAACGAGAGAAATAAATTGGTTATATAAAAACCATCGCTGGTCCTAACCCTTGAGTATGGATTTAAAGTTGACTAAATGGAACGACATTCATGAAATACGAATGAAGTAATAAGAATAAGTAAGGAATTTGGTGAGTTTATTCATATTAATAGATTAAGGATTTAATATAATCGAATTAGATGGGAAAGTTAAAATGAAAATTTGGCAAACGGAATGAGATAGAATGAGATTATGAATGAAACTTGGTGACTTGGTAAATATATTAATTTGGTTGAATTAATTGGATGGGAAAGCGAATTTTAAATCTATTTGGAAATGAGACGATTAGGAATGCAAATAGATGTAAACGGATTGGCAAATGTGCCCCATATTAATGGACTGAGGAATGAATGCATATAGAGTTAGTAGGAGGGTAAAAAAAATGAATTTAAGTTTTAACAAGAAATAATGTTTGACACGAAACGAGAAATTGGATAGAAAGAATATCGGAAATTGAGTAAGCAAATTGATTTAAATCCATTTCTCAATCACTGGAGTGATAACAAATTTTAGGTGGAAAAGAATTTTCAAACGTTTGGAATCCGGAAGTTGAAGCTTTAAATAATCGACGTTAGTGCGAAAGGCTGAAATATTCGATAAGCTGAAACTAAATTGACCATAACTTTTGATGGGCTGATCGGTATTTGACGATTCCGGACTTTTCGGAAACCTTAGAAACTGAGCTAAATTTTGTGTTAATAAAGCCTTGCCTAGTTTCCAAGTCTATTAGGTTGAAAACCAAGAACTAGTTGTAGTTGTATACGCAGAAAATAAAAATCTGAACTGAATACCAATGTTGTTTTGACCATCACTTCCTAACGAAGCATCAGATTTCGACCTGCGAGTACAATTCGGGAAGCCCAGGATCTGAACTAAAACTTTCCCTTAAGAAGCTTTGTAAAATTTTGTGATTTAAAGGGGTAAAAACTGGGTTGAACAACTCAGACCTGCATTTCTTAGTGTATGGGCTGAGATGTTCACATTCACTAAAATAGTCATAACTTTTGAACGAATTATCCGAATTCGACGAGTCCAGACAATTCAGAAAGCCTGAAAGAAATGCAACAACTTTTGCCAAGTGTGCTTCAGTCAAATTCCAACATTTAATGGGTGATAAACCTCAGTTTGTTCGCTGGCCTATTATGAATATCTTGGTTTTGTAGTTGAAAATGTTTAATATGGGTTGTGCAAGTTATATACATTCGCTACTTATTATATTTATGTTGAGTTCTCATGCGTATGATAGTATGTAGCAGGTGTAGGGAAGTCGCGCTACGCTTTGGAGCACGCTTACGCTAAATACCGAAGTGCTAAAGTAAATAAATAGCAAATATAACGCTAAAGAAGGTACGTATGTGTATTATATGGTTTGTGGTTAAGTATATATTTTATTTTCCCCTTTTTTGGGATGCCTCATCGTAGGATGGGATGTATAATTGAGTTATATATGTATATGATTTTCCGGACCTCTCCGTACAAAGGAAATGCTGCCGAAATTTTCCGTGATTTCGGGAGTTAGAAAATTTATGAATTTTTCCAACTATATAACTTATTTTATAAATACTATTCTAAGTATGGATTTGAAAGTATGACTTATTTAATACCTTATCTCGTTCTCTTTTCGAGGACGAAAAGATTTTTAACTGGGGGAGAATGTAACATCCCATATTTTCTATATATTTAAATTTCGATTTAAAATAAATAAAATGGAATAAAATTAAATAAAAATCAAGTTTTTGTTAATTTTCAATGATGGTGATTGTTTGAATTGAGTATAAATAGATTTTTCAAATTTAGTTTTATTTAGAAAGGCTGTAATTTGAAACTTAATATTTAAACAATTAAATTAATTTGAGTGGGTTAATTTACGAGTGGGATTCAAATTTAAATTTGGAAATGGTGGAATTTTAAGTCGTTAAATTGTAACTGAAATTCAAATCAAAATTCAAATAATCAATTTAAGAAAAAAAATTGTGAAATTTATTTTTAGAATTGATTTAAGTTATAATTTGATTTAATTTGAATTTAATGAATATTTAATTCGAATTAAAACAGTTAATCGAATAATTAAATATTTTATTTATTTAATTAACTGTGAAATTTAACTGTTTTGGCGACTGTCTCAGAATTCGACGAAACCAGTCTCATCGAATCTGGAACGGTGAATTATTATAGGATTTCAATTTGCGTTACAATCAAACTTGTAATTTGAGCGTACGGGAGAAAACCAGAATGGGATCAATGTAATAAGATAATTATTTGTTCTCTTATTAAAACTTTGGCCCAATTATAAAACCTCTTTCCCAACCTTAATCAGCTCACTCTACCTATACATATGCTTTCTCTATATCATTGGCTGAATAAAAATATTCAAACCTAGTTCAAAGCAAAAATTCGGACTTTAAAATCAAATCTCTTCAAACCATAACATATTATATATCAGAACGAAGCTCTCGACGATACGAAGCTTCTGGTATGATTTGTTTCGACATGCATTGGCCGGAGTTACCTGAAATCGACGGTCAAACCTCTGATTTCCGTAACCCTACGGCATGAATTAGGGGTTTTTGATTTAGAGGTCGATTGAAGATTTGGGGATATGGGTTTTGAAGAGGAGATTCATACGAGATCAATGGTGGTAGCGGCATCGCCTAGAGATCAGCGAGGTGGTCGGAATTTGTAGTTTAAGGTTTTAAAACCCGTCCGTTCCTTGGTTCGCCAGCGGTAAGGTAGCCCACCGGAGTTAGTGGCACTGGGGCCCGTGGACGTGGAATTCTATGCAGGTTCTAGGGGCGGTGGCCTCGCGCTTCCTAGGGGTCGGAGATGAGCGAATTTGTTGGTCAAAGTGGAGGCGCTAGTGTGTTTTATCGTGCATACTGTAGCAGGAAAATGGAGGAGCGGGTATCACTTTGAGGGGTGATGACGTGTCCTTATTTGAGTGGGTAGGGAATAAATTTTATTTATTTTATATATTTTGAATACAAATAGTAAAATGCTCATAACTTTCTCATATGAACTCGGATTTAAGCGCGGTTGGGTGCTTTGGGATCGTGGCGGAATTGTAGACGTTCTGGCACTGGTTTGGCTGTATATGGAGACTGTGAAGTTTTGAGCTTTAGTTGGACGTTCGATCCACCAAAGACCCAAAGGTGAGTGATTTTTTTCCACTCACGATGAACTGAATTGTTCCCATATTTATTAAATTGAATCATGAAATAAGTTTGGTTGCGTGGTTGTGTTTGATTGTTGATGTGTTGTTTAAATTTGACATGTTAGTGTGTTACCATGCAAATTTAGGTCAATAATTAGATATTTAATTAAATTTAAATTTCTAGTTGAAAATTAGAACTCTTGCTAAATCCTGAAACAGTTTCATGCTGATCAGTTGAATGGAATAGTTGTGATGGATGTTTGGTTGAAATTTATTACTGAATTGGTATTGACACTGCTAATGCTCCATATTTCAGTATATTGTATTTCATGTTGACTGTGACGATAAATCCCATTACCCTTGATGTTACGGGCATCGAATAAACCCGGGATTTATCGATTTAAAATAAATTAAGAACACAGGGTGAAATGATAAATCTCCGTGACCCTGGTTTGGATTGAAATGATAGATCCATCCCTGAAATATCGAGAAATTAAATTAAATATCACTTGGCCATAGGATAGAAAATTATATACGGACATCGGTTGGCTAAATGATTTTTAAAATATTTGAAAATTTTATTTGATAGAATTTTCATTTAAAAGAATGTGCCGATACTCGATAAATCCATTTTCTTTAAAGATTCGGAACTTGGAATGTTTATTAAAAAGGGTTAAGGAAATTATCCCAAAATAAAGTGGAAATTCTTAAATTGGGATTTGAATACGATTTGAAATTATTCAAATTTATGGTGTAGATTTGTAGGTAATAAATTCTCATGGAATTTAATTTTTGAATAATGGAAATCGAGGGTATTCTGAGTTGTTTAACTCAGTTTTTGAAAATAGATTTGAATTCTTGAAATCGAATGATTGTTTTGAACGATGTGGAAATGAGATATGAAAACTAAATGAACTCCATTGAGACTGGAGATTAGATTCAAATATTGAAGTTCGGAAGAAAGGAATGATTATAGTTAAAGATTATATATATATACATATATATTTACACTGTTTGATTTCAAATAATTATTCCTCCTTAAAATTTTATTTATTTAAAACTTTTCCTATAAATCTATTTCGTTATAACTAAAATTTCCCTTATATTTTATTACTTAAACTAATCTGTAAAACTTTTAAATTATATATATATACAATGTTTGAAATTTTTCTTATTTTATTCTATTTATTATTCCACATATATATATATATATTTTATATAAAGATTTTTTTCATAAGCATCTATTTTCAAGTTATTAAATGATCGTAAATTTCTTCCGAATGGTAGTGTTGAATCTAAAACCGTTGTTCAAATGGAGTTGAGATAAATTTCATTCTTTTTGAATGTGAATCGATTTCTGAACCGATTTTGATATGGAAATGTGAATTATATGCTACTTGAATATAAATCTATCTCCTAAGGATTGAAATAAGTTATGAAAGTATATATTCTATTTGAATATGAATGGATTTCGAACATAAATCGATTTGGAATAATTTGAAATCTTTGGGATGAAATATATTCTATTTGGATATAAGTCGATTTGAAATATTATATGGTTATAATATAAGGATATGGAAATATATTCTAATTTAGAATATTATCGGTTTGGTATGATTATGACATTTTGATATGAAATTATATTCTATTGGAATATAAATTTGGTTCGAAACAAAATATGATATTTTGATATAAAGCGAACCTTTGTGAAAAGTAAAAGAACCAACCGATGTGGAAAATGTAAACGTTGGTTGTTAAAGAGGCCGGAGTCGACAAGTGACATACTCTCTATCAGTGTTGATATCGCTTTAACAACTGTATACGTTATGACGTATCCAGAATGAAATATGATGACTTGGAGGATATTATTAGATTAAAGAAGATGAACGATGACGAAATAGCCCTGACCATCGAGTCAGAATTGAAATGACTAAAACAAGAGCTATACCGTGACTAATTGAGGTATCACCTTTGATCGGACACACTTCTTCGATACTATTTCTATGATTATGATGATTTGGGCCCTTTATGATTTTGGGAGTGTGTTCCGAGGTGGGCGGTAGTGGCTGCTATGTGTTACCACCGGTCCGGGAGTGCAATTGGTAAAATCCTACCCTGGGCATTGCTTCAAGTGCCTTGTCATATTTATCCATATCGAGCCCCATACGATTTTGATTTAGCATTGCCTTATATGGAGTACCCTCTGATAACACCAGTACGGTGAATTTACGGTACTGTATAGACTATTGATGCTTGTAAATGGCGTAAGGGTAATATGGTAATCCTGCTTATGCTATTTTTATGATATTTACTTTACCGGATAGACACTATCATTACCGTATAATACTATGTGTGTATTAGTTTAACGGATCCTCGAGAGATGGAAAAAAATCCTATAACATCTCTTGAGTTACTGCACCCATGACACCGAGGTTATTCGTATTTTAATTTGACTAATATGAGAATGATTTAGTACTGATCCAAATGTTTGTTGTGTTTTCTTTTTATGGAATACGCCCGGGTCAGCAGAAGTTGCAGTTAGCGAAGTTTACCTTACCTTGGAGATCGAAGATGAAGATTTGGTACATATATCAATTATAAGTATGTATTTCCGCTGCATTTATTTCCGCTGCTTATTATGTACATCTGTATGTATATGTAACTCTGATAATCATTGAATGTTATAATCAATGTATACATTTCAATTGTTTTAAACTACTATTTGTTTATTATATGTTGTCCTTCCGTTGTGAGATTTGGTGATTGGTTTTTCTCTTCTTTCTTTCTTTCCTTCTTTTACCCAATAACTTCCTGCATTTGCGATTTGTTTGGGTCGACATGTGTGGTTTATAGTCGATTTGAACGGTCAAAAATGTGGGTCATTACAAAGAGAATATAGCTCGGATGCTGCAGCAATTGGATGAGCCGAATAATTGGCGAAGAAGCCACCTGGCCTAGCAAATAGACTAGCGCATTGCATCGTAGTATCAAGAGCATGGGTCGATGCCTGGGGAGGGAGATGTTGCTGCTTACGAAGAAGACGACGAGGACGCATAGTTTGATTGTTCTTATGTAGGTATGTACATATTTTACTAGTAACGTACTTGGTTTTTTATATGCTTGATGCACGATGATGGTAATTACTGTTTGGTTGATGGATTTGATTGTATTTTGGATTTTGTGGTACTTGAATGGGCTAGAAGTCGTTTTATATTTATTATGATGGAATGAAATTGGTAGTGTTATGGATTTGGTATATTATGATTTGGTAGTGTTATATATAGGATTTTGTGTATGTTATGATGGAATGATAGTGATGAGATATGGTATTGGTGAATTGATTAAACGTTTGTGGTTTGAGGGAAAAGAATCACAACATTGTGCAACAAAAACTACCCAGATTTGCGACGGCCTACAAGTCTAAAATTGCAACGGCATGCGACGGTTAAATGTTCCAAATCTGCAACGGCTTGCAACGACTTTTAACGGCTTCCCGAGAAACAAACTACCTGCCACGTTAGATGCCACGTAGACAACTTGTCGTTGCAAGTCGCTGCTAAATTAGCGACGGAGCCGTCGCTTTTTTCTGTTGGCGACAACTTAAATTGCAAGGGCTATTTGCGACAGCTAACGACGGCCTCCAATGCTTTTTTGCCGTTGCAAATAGTTGCGTTCTTTGTAGTGGGTGTTGTTTGCTTTGTAATTCAATTTATTTTATACTTAGTTTCTTTTGCTGGTGATACTCTCAAGCCTTATACGTAACTTTTACTTCAATTTTCTAACGTTGCTAACCTTTTAAAGCTCCTTTTTTTTATTTTATTTTCGTATACTTACATCAACAGAAGCGGTACTACTTTTCCTCAATTAATTTTGGTGTTTTACATGCTCCTACTTTATGCTATATTTAAATTAGCAAAACACTGCTAGCATTACTGTGTTTTACTTCCCTTTACCTACAACATCAACTTACGTGCATAAGTTTGTACGATCACAATTTTGCAACTGTTACTTTTAGTGCAATTCGCTTTAATTATGGGTTTTCTTTAATCCTGAAAGATCACTAAATGTTACCGCTCATATAGAACTAATAATACACTATTTAAAAAAAAAGTTATGTGCTCTTTTTTATACTATTATTGTGGACCAGTCTTATGCATGATCAAACAACAATACATGTTAGTTTTCATTGATTAAGTTAATTATTTTGTTTTGGTGAATTACACATAGGCAGAAGTTTAAATACATGTGCAGGAACTGAAGGAGTATGAAAGCAATATGAACTCAAGCACTATCAAGTGATATAATTTATGTTGAAGATCGATATAGTTCAAATACTTCTACTGGTGCGCCGTTGAAATTAATCTATGCCAAAAAATCATGTTTATGCATTTTGTACATTTTTATACATTGATTGACATGTGCTAGACTCTCTTTATGTGCTTTCATGAATGTAATTTGACTAGGTATTTGTTAAGCTATGTTATCGGTTTCACATGATTTTTTATATTCAGTATATATAAGGTCAGATTATATAATGCCCGTTAGGTTTTTTGTAATGCAATCATTAGCCCAGCCTTCATTTTGTTTGTGTTTATATAGCTCTGTTTATTGCTTCATGTGCTTTAATGTTATGAGGTGGAAAGGGTAATCTAATTGGTTTGTTAATGCGTCATGAGTCAAAGTCATGACTCATAACTTAAATAAGACAATCTGGGTAGCAAAGGTTATAACAGTAGGGATGACCTTTCTGACCAAAAATATGTGCACGTAGGTCAAAGTCATAAGTCATGACTGTAGACAAAGTTATCTTTACCTTATCGTTTCCAATTGAAAATTTATACATGAACAAATTGCTCAGAGATTATTAGTATAGTGGTATTTCTTGCTGAGTCAACCAAATTTTCATCCTAAGTATGCCAAATCTTCTACTTCTTTTATAACGACCGGTTACATTAACAACTTCTCAAGATTAACTTATGTTCACTAATAAACAATACATGGTTTAACCTTCAGCTTCCCTGTCATAGTTCATTACCTTAATGGTTTGGTATTTTGCCAAGTTGATGCTTAAAAAATATATTGGTTCGGACTAAATAATATTACTTTAGGAAATAAAATGAGAATTCAATGATTGTTCCAAAAATAGTGTATAGCTATGACCCATGTGCGAAGCATGCGTTCGCACTAGTTTCAATAGAAAGTGCAATTTAATTTTGTGCTTTTTAAGAAGTTTTCAATTCTGAATACTAATTTTTTTTTTTAAAATAATAATTGTTATTCAAGTATAACTTTAGTAAATAAGTATAATTTCTCCCCGTCAACGAAGTTTATAATTTTTTTTGGTAAAAACTGCAAGTACCCTTGCATTTTCTATTA